>OX637697.1:33470649-38470649 GCA_951802165.1 Adalia decempunctata | reverse complement strand
AGATCCAGGAAGTAGACAGAAATTGCCAGTGTTTTCTGGGTGATATAATTGTCGTTCAAAAAGAAATTCTATACAAATAGGCTAATGATGAAAAATGAAAAGGACGATACTGGGAAATCTGTGCGCATTCGCCATTTTGTGCCACGATAGATCAAACTTCGTTCCCTTGGAAGAAAGTATGTGCTGTGAAGTAAAATCTGAAGGAGTTTCTTTATTGCAGTTTTGGGAAGGATGGTCTATGAATTGCTCACGTCAACACAAGGATTCCAAAATTGTGCCTAGAAATTTCTATGGCTATACAGGTTGAGTCTGTACATTTGTACGATTCCTCATCAAACACTTTTTTCCTATACCATTTTTTTAATATTCGCCTCCGTCTGAAAGATACAGAATATCGAAAATCCACGAAAAAACACTTTTCTATCTAAATCTTTGGAACCGTTATTTAAAATTAACCACGAAAATTAATAGAATAGTGAAAATTGAAATTTTTTGCATCGCGACTTTTTCGAGTCATAATTTTATCCTCGAAAATTTGTCGAAAAAGTCGTGAAGTCAAAGATGATTCTGGACGCGGTCCTAGAATTTGAATTGTTTGCAATATCATCGAAACCCATGCATCATTGTTGTCAATTCGATTTTCGAATTGTAATCAATACTTACTGATATTGATGCCCCATATTGGTAAATTCCCACAACATACACATAAACTGAAATTAAGAGCATTTTAGCACTGTGATATTTGTCAATTACAACTAAGCCTATAGGAGATCGTAAGTTCGAACAACTAGAGAGTCGTAGAAATTAGATTGCTTTTCTTCTGGATGATAGAAATAAATAATAATAATAAATTATTGAAGGTAAATGAATACAAAATTTTTGGTCATACGATTTTTTTTGGTTATTAAGGAAAATATGAATACATACCTCCTCATTAATGTATTCTGGAGGAAAAAATATGTCTGCAAAATGTGATGTTATTGTTAGGAAATATATTTTATTTTTCAATTTTGGTTTCAATAAAGTTAGAATCAGAGTATTTCCTAAATGTATTCAGTCAGTTTCAATACAGACATATCAAATTGGAGGTGTTTACATCCATTACAAAAAATCATGTTAATCACGTAGGTATTCGCCAATTTTTTTTAGAAATATTTGCTACTAGCTGGCCCGGCGAACTCTGTTCCGCCCAAATGATACTTGCGATGGATTTCACCGGTGATCGGAGATCAACGGCTTGGTTCTCTGATTTTTGAACTGTCAAATGTTTCCATGGATATGAGCTATCACACAGAACAGATACACAAAAATAATATGTCATAATATGTCAATCACTAATAATGGCCATTTCGGATTCAATTGTTTCCGCAAATATATTTATTACCCAAACAGAAATTCAAAAATATTTAAAAAATTATGAGAAAAGAGGAGAATGGACATCTCACGATTGGAACTCATCGCCAAAATCCGATTTACTTGACATTTCGATAAAAATTCACTGTGATATTCACCTGCTTCTGGATCTGTTAATAGCCTTTCATGGTACTATAAGCCCTATGTAAATTACACAGTAATTGATTTCATATGTTCTTTTTTTGACATTTCAAACCACGACGACCGGAATGCTCGAAAAAAGAACAGATGACATCAATGGATGGCCGCGAAAGCCTCAACAAATTCATCGCCATTTGATTGTGATAATGTCAAATATAGAACCCTCACGATTACGTTATTTGGAATGAATAAAACTATAAGAATAACTGATAACAATCAGTCATAATGTGTGAATAGCCCCATCTGAAGTGGTAAGAACGAAATTTTTCTTATATCTCAACGAAATCTAATCATTGTACTCCTACGCTAAGACATTTTGGTTCTGCCCAACAGCGCAGAGTTGTATAGGCAACTCAAATTACACACTATTACAGTGACCATAGAGGGAATATAGTCACTATTTGTTTATATCGCCATCTAACGCGGAGCATATCAAATGAAGTACAAACGAATAAGCGGTAGCGTAACTGTAACTGTAGCGACATCTAGTGGCCTTTCTCAAAGAAGGAAAAGCATTTCCTGTATAAGTAAAATTTTCATCGATTTTTTCAGAGTTTTATTGTATTTTATAATAACCAGACCGTAGACGAATCCATATATGAAGTTTCATAACAAACAGTCCATCCGATCTCGAGTTATAAATGGTGTAACCAACATCTTTCTTTTATATATATAGATTTATTTCAATCGAAGCCGAATTCGCATAGTTGTATCGTGTTTTTTCAAGAGTGATAGAACTTTGAATTGAAATAAAACACATTTGAATTAATAGCCGAATTTTGTTTTATTTGAAAGATAATTCTATGACATTTATGTTTTACCAATAATTTCCGGCATATGTCAACCACGACTAGCTGTGGAGCTAATGTTACAGTGAATGGTGCTCGTTACAGATCGATGATTATTTGTTTCAAAATTTGAATGGTATCGACTCAGAAGTGTTTTCGTTCCAACAAGATGGTGGGTGCTGCACCTCATGCTGCTACCGTAACAATTGATTCATTGAAAGAAAGATTTGGCGATAACATTATTTCGAGAAAGGGTCCAATTAATGAGCCTTCAAGATCATAATTTTCTTTGGGGTTATGTCAAGTCATTGATTTATGCTGATTAACCAGAAACAATAGACACTTTGGAAGCCAACATAACTCTTTTTATTGCTGAAATAAGGCCTGAATTACTCGAAAAAGTGGTCCAAAATTTGACTGGTCTAATGCAGTTCCTCAGAGCTAAAGACATAAAATTATCTTTCCAATAAAAAAAAGACTTCAATATCAATTTAAATGCGTCTTATTTCTTTGAAGTTCTATCACTCTAAAAAAAGACACCCGATAGAATGAAAAGTGGTTCCTTTTGACCAAGAAGAAGAATCTGCAGTTAAAAAAATACAAGTGAAAGACCTTTTCTGAATAACATGAAGAAAACTATAGCGGATATCATCAGATTGTAAGTTTTTATCGAAAAGCAACACTGACGTGAAGTCATCAGGAACAATCGAGCGCCCGTTCATACACCTCGTAAACTGATCGAACTTCTAGGTAGATTCGCATGCAATAATCCGATGAAAAAAATGTTTGACAGCTAACGAAAATGAATGAGATATAGATGCATAGAAATCTTGGTGTAACGACTCCTAACTAAAAATTCTGACCAAAAATAGTAAAACAAATCGGCACTCTAGATTGTAGGTCGAGTCGTAGTTCCGCAATTATCCGCAATGGTTCACGGTCGTGGCGCTATTGTGGTAATGGAAAAAAGCGCGAACCCTTCCGAGAGAAATGAAAAGTAGAACCCAATTTCATTTTTTTTTTCGGAAATGTGATGTTTTTAACAAAAATAATATAATAAGTGCCAACACTAGTTACTCTATTCATCTATCTTCTGAGCAATGAGAACAAACATCATATTTTCCAAGTACCTTCTGATCAAATTCGCTTTCGTCACTTAAAACTCTCGGTCTGCCAATTTACGTGACAAGCGAAGATACACATATTTCTCGTTATCCCAAGATAAGAAACATATCCCGATCCCTATGCACCTGTGCGAATCAAAGAAGCTTATTAGAGACGAAATTCCTGAACCTCATTCCACCATATCAATAGAGTATCTGAGCATAAAGCAGAATGTAGTTCCTACATTATAATGATGATAAATATTAATTGTCATCGAAGAGAGGAGATCTGAAAGTACTGCAATATTTCAGAACTCCTCAAAAAGATCAGCGTTATAAATACAGGATTTATACCGCAGCCATCTGGTACGGTATCTAATTAGCAACACAAATCTTGATCAATTATGGGTTACAGAATTAAGCGATTATGCCGGGAAAATATGAACCGAATCTCGGAAGGCGAAATGATGACAGTTTCTGATGTTTGAATAAATTTGCGAAAAATAAATTCTTCGTTCCCAGGTGTTAAATATCGAATGGCAAAAAGCAGGGCGAGAAATCTTTATGATTATCGCTCACTATTGATGATATGCAAATGGTTATAATTGGCTATAAGTTTGATGCATTCGAGATCTTGAGGATTCCGAGTTCCAGAAGGAAGTAACATGCTACTTGACAAATGGTATTGTGATTTAGCGTAAGTGGACCTGTAATATATTTAATAATACAAATATAAATAATCAGCCAATGAAAAGAGACACTTTTAATGACAGCAAACAATGTTAAAATTGATTGTTTACGTGGAAGCGAGAAAAATATTTTTTCGGCTTTTTCTTTGAGAAAGTAACATTTCCCGGCCTAGTCCGGAATGTACGTACTAACTCACGTCGTTGTTGTCATTGTGATGATTATCACAATAGCAACGAAATAACGGATGACAGTTCTGTTCTGTTCAATTCAAATAATAATCAAAATGAATAATAAAGAAATGTGTCGTCTCATTGATTTGTAATTCTACACGTTTGCCGAAAAAATATTGTACGCAACACGCCCGAAAATAGTTTTTTTGGACTCACAGACTTCCAGGACTCGCCTCTGGCTCGTCCTAGAATTTTGTCTATTCGTCCAAAAAAACCCTATTTTCCGGACTTGTTACGTAAATTACTATTTAACATTAGTGTTGAAAATATTTTCAGCACTCCATTTTCTTACGATGAAATCAGATGAAAAAAATTCAGCAATTGCAAATTTTTATTATCAATATTTAACAATCATTACTTATGAACATCAATATTAATCGTAGAACTAGAACAATTACTAACATTAATGCCCTGTGACGTTAGGGACCTTCGCAACACATAATTAGAATCCTCAGCACCATCAGTACTTGTAGAAACCGGAAGTACAATATGATGATCCAAAATCTGTTGAGGTTGGAAGAATTTTTTCAGCAATGACATTTCTATATGCAATGGAATGATCAACATAGCCCTCGGCTACCGTCGTAGACTTCCGTCCACCTTGTTTTTTTTATATCCGTAGTATTTGCTCCTGACTCTGCTAGCAATGAAGCGGAGGATCTTCGAAAACAGTGTCCTTTGGTTCTGGCAGTTTGAGGAATTCGGCAACAATAGATGGAATTTTCCCAAATGTATTGATACCAAATGGATTGGCAGTGCATTTATTATTCATGTATTTCAGGAAAAAACGACGATGTTTGATGACAGAAGGGCGCAGTGCAAAGTACTTATGAAAATAGTCAACATACTTCCCAATAATACTGAAAGAACGACTGACTTTCGTTTTTGTGTTTGGAAGTTGTATAACCAATGATTTATTTGTTATTTCGATGTCTTCCACTGATAAATTACACAATTTATTCTTCATGCCGACAGGCTACAAATAATCCGAAAATAGTTGCAACCCCATCAAGTAATTCTCATTTGGTGCCTCATTTATTTTGTTCACGAGTGAGAATTTTTGATTTTTTGGGACGATATCCTTCACTTCTTCGTTTTAAATATGCTATTTTCCTTGAAATATTTATTAACATCCACACCATTTTTAACAAGCGCGCTTGACTTTATCATTGAAAATTTGCTCCACAAAGTTGATGAACTCCATTTTTTTAATTTTTGTTCTAAGTATGCCAGGAAAACAGGTTCACTGAAGTTCCCTTCTACATTTTTCAATTTACACCAGGCCTGAAAATTGTTATATGCAATATCGTACTGCTGAACAGTTTTTTTAGGTAGGAGTTCCAGATTTGCTCTTCTTGCAGACTTCAATATCCACAGGAACAACCAAATCGTCATTTTTATTAATAATTGGAGTCTCGAAAAACATATCAAGCAGTTAAAAACCCAAGACGAAAATTGGACAGGAACGAAATTCGAATGACAGCATCTTTTCTCATTTGTTAGTGATCATAACTTTGGCAACGTTTGCCATTCACAACAACCTTTTGATTATTTGAATTTAAAATGCATTTTGAAATTTATTGTCATTGCAAATTCGCCCATTTCATTATCCAAATAGGGCAGTTGTACAAAAAACATTGAATGTGTATTTTGTTCGTTAAATTGTTCAACTTTTTCACTCACAAAATAAAACGTCACTTTTAACACTCATATCATAAATAACTATTTTGCTATACTTGTATCAGATATTTTCACATATGAATCAAAGTAAGTATTTTAATTTTTGCAGCCTTTCCAATAAATCAAGAGCGATGACTTCTCCACATGATGGTTCTTAAATCTATAATTTCTGTCCATTTATCATTTTGAAGTTGTCTAGACGCTCCATATACCTTATCAGCACGTCGGATTGTTCCAAGATTTGAATTTCGTAACCTTGGCCGTCGTCGTCCTAATTATGCACCCCACGAGAGATGAAGAAGGCAGATTCGCAATAATTAATATCGGACTTAGCCATCCGTGCAATCTCCGAATTACACAAACAAAGGTTTTTGTTTCGGTGAATCACGTTGCCAGGTCGGTCTCGATTTTTTTACGGCATATTCATTACAGCCGATCGCCATTAGTCGAGGACAGAAACAAGCAGAGGCATGTGTGTTGGGGGTAACCAAGCATGACGAGCCCACAATGGGCCCCCTAGCTTTGACCTTTAGCCACCTTCCAAGCGATCAGTCGTAAAATGGTGGGAAAAACTGGAACTAATCGGTATTGCACTGTTGAAAATGAATACAAAATGCGAACCGGACGAGTGGTTTTTGTAGCGCAAAGGAAAGGTGATGAAAATAGCGTTCAGGAATTCCAACATACAAATCAAAATATTTCATTGAAATGTTGCATAAAAGGGTACGAAGTGAAGGGAGGAATAATTCTAAACTCGACTAAACCAAACTCAGCTCATGCGGCTACTTGTTGCTCATTGGTGTTTTCTACTACCTTTTTTCAACTGACCCTATCATTTTCTTTTTGGCTTATCTGTGGACCTTCTACCACTCGAACTGATTAACTAGATTCTTCTGTCCATGACAAACCTATCTAGTCTACAACTTTCTCTCTTGTTTCGACGGCTTTATATTGTTTATGCTATTCTTTCTTACGAATGTTTGTACTCTTTTACCTTTCAATTCGTTAAGTTGATACATGTTTTTGTTGAGTTATTTGATGACTTTTAAAGAACTGTATGCAAGTATGTTTCTTTTTATAAATTATAGGTCTGAAGAAGCAGGGGAACACCTTTCCGAAACGTCGCCACGAATGTGAAAAACCTTGAACATCTGTTTTTTCCTAGTCCTATTTCCTGCTATTCGTTGCTTTTTATCAAGAAAATGGGGGACGCTAATTATTATGACAATTTCTGTTAAATATTTCTACATTGGTTTGAATTGTCATTGATGATAAGTAGGTACAATTCTATTCTCTAGAGTCTATCTAGTCTGATTTCATTAGCTTTTGATAAGTTGCATGTTTTAAACAAGGCTAAGCACAAGTCGATCGGAGCCATGTTGGTTCAGTTTAACGCTATATCGAGACAAATATTTCAACACATCTCGACTGCTTTTGAATACACTGTACAGAATAATCAATTTTGGGCACTCCTCTTATATCACAAATATCAAACTTATGGAAAAATCAAAAACTTTTTCCAATATGACTAAGTGTATATCATGTCATATGCAGGGTACGTCTGTATCTGTCCCTTTTTCTAACAGTAGAATCCTCTCATCCTACAAACCACTTTTTTCTCATACGGTTCTTCAAAATTCGAATTTGTTTGAAAGATACAGGGTGTCAAAAATCTATCAAAAAAACTCTTTTCTGTCCATATCTCCATGAATATTATTTGAACTGGACTTTGGTGAAATGTTCACTATGCTCATGATGATATTTCTCAAAAAAACCGTATACATTCCAAGATAATAGTGGATGCAGCCCTGGAATTTGTATTGCTCGAAATATCTCCGAATCCTATGAACCATATGTTGTCAGTTCGATTCATGAATTATAATCAGTACTTTAATTATATTCATACCCCATATCAGTAAAATTCATACAACAATTTCTTTCCAATTATCGCATTCGCGAAAATATTTCAATCAATTTACCAGTTCACCTTCTTTATTGAAATATGTACATGTTCTAATCGGTAGTACGAACATTTGATACAGAGATAAATATAAACTGAAATTACGAGCATTTAACCTTGTAATAATAGCTCCTTTGAACTATGCCTAGAAGGCCTAGACCGATGATAAATATGTTAGGGTAATCTTCAAGACAGCTGTGATGACGAACGGCATAGTGTTAGAGAATAAAATTCCATATTCTATGGTACATATACCACAAATTTGTCTAAGAGATTGTTACTGAATTATAAATTATTCAAGATAAATGAAACCAATATGCTTATAAGATATTTTTGGGATGTCAAGGACAATATGAATCTTTTTGATTGAATATGAATATACATATTATTAATGTATCAAAACTAAGCTTGAAGAAAATCAATGTATTCTGAGGGAAAAATATGGCTTTTTCATTGAAGTCATAATCTAACAATACTTAGTGTTATTCATTAATTTTCGATCAAATAACAAGCTTGAGGTACATATTTACATCCATAACAAAAAATCCTTTCACACAAGTACTCGTCCATTTTTTCAGATTAATGGATCCATTTTTCAAACAAAGCCGAATTCGGAAAGATTGAACAAAAAAATTTCTAGGGAAGAGAAATTATCAGGGTCGGATAACTTTTCGACCACACCCCGTATACTGGTTCTGAAAACAGCTTTCGATTCTAGAGAAAAAGTCATATGGAAAACAGTTTCCAGAAACTAATTTGATTGATCAGGAAAGACAAGAGAAATACATTGTTTATTCCGTTACAAAACTTGTCCCAGTTAACCTATAATTCTTGTCTCCAAATACCCAAAATGGTGAGCCACCCAGCATTTTCTTCCCCGAAGAGTGAAATAAAATATCCAATGTATTATGTATCTTATCCGTACCATAAATAAACCAGTAAATACCGAAGAATTCAAGTTCAATGCTCAAAGTGCGTTCACGCAAATGAAAAATCAAATTCAATCAATTGCTGTCAGTTCAGTAATGATCTGCATGTTTAACCACCATTTCTTCACTTGCATGTGGAATGAAATTTCTGTTATTTGGACAAGCGCATCGATTGAAACCCCATTCAAATTACAACGTACATATAAGTGTCTCTTATAACCAATTAGAAGCACCAACTCATTTCCAACAAAAATATTCCCATGCTGCGAAAACTACCCGCCTGGGGAATATTTTGTGTGGGGAGCACCTGTTGGGGTTTCCCACAGTTTCACCCACCTGTGGACTCATGGACACGCTCCACGTCACAGCGTGAGGGCTTAATGCTAATGTTATAACGCCAACTAACCGAAATTATTGTCTTTATTCTTGATGTGGTGAGTATTCACAAAGAATTTGAGGGAGGTATAAATAAAGACAGATCGAGGTGATATCCATTCTCTTCTGCATCATTTTCAATAAGCTACATTCATAGATCTGGTTGTTATCCACATGAAATACATATAATGACCATCAGTTTTAGTCTCTGTCATCACATACTCTGGTTTTGATGCATCTTGAATCCTCTAAATATACTATCTCGATGAGTATTCATCAGAGATGGATCCGAATAAAATATTCCTTAAGTCAATCCAGAAATCGATCTAACCTAACCTACGACCCAGATTCGAAGATAACAAATTCGAACATTCTCAAATTCCGTAAACGAAATTCGCTTTTGACTTCCTTCGTCAGGCGAACTGCCACTATGACATGCCACAACATTGATACCAACACTTTCCAAAAAGGAATTATTCTAGTTTAATTAGCACTTTGTATACCCACACATAAATATCATGCATGCCACGAGGTATTAGCTTACCTCAATTTGAAACAATCTTCAATGTTCCTCATGTTCAGATACACTTTTAGATCAGCAGTATTTCATATTAAAATCCTGGCATGATGAGAACAAGTGGAAATGTTATTGACCCAGATCATAAAGAAGAAGGGCTCCAGGTGGGAGTCTTGAGAAACACCGCATGAATGGCAGATAAGATGAATATCGACCAATAATTCTGAATCGAGTTGTCTGGTGCGCTTTTGTGAATAGAAATAATATTGGACAATTTCGACCTATGGGGAAAAAGGTCCTCCTGATACAGCAATCGATTAAAGATAATAGTTGAGGGTATAGCAAAAGCCATACTTATGACTCGTTGACTGCTTGGCAGTTAACAGATGAATATACTGGCCTTGGTGATTTTCAGACGCAGTGTAAGAAAAACACTAAGGTTGAATCGACTCATTTCATATAAAGGGGGCCCAAGACTTTCGACGTTGTGTGTGTTTCGACATCATGCACCGAATTAATTTTTTGCCATAAATATAAACTGAATAGATAAAATACAGTGCGCGTCAAAATTATGGAACAAATTAATTTTCTCAGAAGAAAAAAATTTGGCAACAAAATCCTGAAACAGGTCGATTTTTGTTTCACTTTTACCAAATTTTTTATGCATTTTCGAAGGATTGTTGCACCCTGTTCCATGCCCATCAAACCTCTGAATTTTTTGAATAGGGAAAGTGGGCCATGAGGTACTTTTTTGGCAAGGTCTTTGTATCTTCTTTGCAGGCGTGCAGAAATTTTCAAGATTTTTTTTTAAAGAGTTAGTTCAAAGAGGTTTTCAGTATATGCACTTTGTTATGGCTCTTTCTTTGAATTGAAACATTTTATCGAAAAGTTTCAACTTCAGTAGAAACGTACTAATAGCATCTGCCCTGCTAACAAGAAAGGTGCTAACTGCCAAATTTGATATTTTGACTTTTTGGCTCATACATATGATTTCTTTATTTCAGTATCGCAATAAGTTCAGTGCTGTAATGAATTCATTACAGCATCGTTTTCAGTTACATTTTTCGTTTTGTTGTTGTCAAGGGCGGATTTACGAGGGGGTAACTACCCCCCCTCCCATGAGTGTCGAAGGCCTAAGAAAAAGGTGGTAGACATAAGATATTTCATACATTTTGTTCCTGATTTAATGGTTTTCAATCGTTATTACCCCTCCCCATGATAGTTTTTACCCCTCCCATGAAAAAGAGCTATATCCGCCCTTGGTGGTTGTCAACAATGACTTCCGATCCTATCAAATTCCAGCAAACGTCGATTTGGAAATGACAATTTTCGTATTTCCTAACATTCACACCAACGGCAAAGATACAATATGAAAGTCACTATGACCTATAATTTGAAATTTTCATTGAATTTCACAAAATTTGAGTGAAATGGAGAAAATATCGTCTAATACTCGTTGCAAAATGCAATTCCAATACTCATGGAGTTCGCATTCGTATTGGAATAGGAGCCCATTCTGCAACTAGTTTCAGAATATACTATTATCTATGTACAAAATGAAATTTTCCAATATGCTTCATGAGTGCCGTATTCTATACCTAACTGAATAAAAAGCTATGTTGACTAACATAAAACCTGCTTTTCTCTGAACCACAATTTTGCAGATAGGACCTTTTATGTTAGGACGGCAGTGTTTCACACATTCTAATTTTTTACGTGAGGGGGTTGAAAGTTGTGCATGAACAAAACTGTAATGGTCGACTTTCATTCGGCGACATTTTCATCAGGTACCATCGTAGAAAGTAAATGAGCTATGACAAAGTGCACATACTGAAAACCTCTTTGAACTAACTAAATTAAAAAAGAAACATTTTTTCTTGAAAATTTCTGCACGCCTGTAAAGAAGATACAAAGAACTTTCCAAAAAAGCTCAATATGACCCGCTTTCCCTATTAAAAAAATTTAGAGGGGTTGATGGGGATGGCACAGGGTGCAACAAAAATCCTTCAAAAATGCATAAAAACTTGGTAAAAGTGAAACAAAAATTGACCCGTTTCAAGATTTTGTTGCCAAATATTTTCCTTCGGAGAAAATGAATTTGTTCCATAATTTTGACGCGCACTGTATATTAATTGCTCCATGTTCTGATTGGATTTATTGCGAGCACGTTGACGGAATACCAAATAACGAAATTTTCCTTCCGAACAACGCCATCAACCCGGACACTTTTTCAGCGGCATCCGCAGCAGAACCCTGCCGTTTGATGGGCAGCCATCACAAAATTTCATATTTTCGATAATGAAGTAACGGTCGGACATTCTGCTCGGTGACCAATTAGCCGCATTAAAACTCCAATAAAAATGTGAATCTATTAAAACAGTGAACCATAACGAAGAATATAATTGGGTAGTTTCTTGTTCACGCATCATTACCGCCAAACAGTCCGCTCTTCGCGAAACGGCTGCGTCGGACACGTGTGTCTGCGGCATTACATGGTGCCTTGCCGCGTGGGAAACGGGATGATATACTGATGCAGCTAATGAATTGAGCAGGTGTCGCTTAAACGTGGATAATCGACGGATATTCCATCGGAGAAACTATGGGAAAAGAGCTTCAGGAATTGCTGGAATACCTCTTGATTCGAGGACGACTAGCCCCAGGAGTATCATTCTCCACAGAAGCCCCATCTATCCTGGTTCCTATCTTTCTAAGTCTCGAGGTCATATAGTATACGTATAAGGCAGTTACTGAGAGGTATCTGAAAGCTACACCTTTTGAACAATACTCAAACCGAAATTATTCAAAAGCATAAAGAAATTCTAGAGGAGCACCATCATTAGTACAACTTATTCGAATGATTGGAAGTTCCTTACATGATATCATGTTTACTAGCCAAAAGCCCTTTATTATGATTGAATGATGGGGTTGACTGGCTCTAGAAAAACCTTCCAGAACTGCGACCAGATTGATTTCTTGTTCTCATACCCTACTGAATCAATTCCCGAGGAGATCATCTGCCATCCTCATGATCTCCACTATGGGAAAAGAGCTTCAGGAATTGCTGGAATACTTCTTGATTCGAGGACGACTAGCCTCAGGAGTATCATTTTCCACAGAAGCCCCATGCATCCTGATTACTATCTTTCTAAGTCTCCAGGTCATATAGTATACGTATAAAGTAGTTACTGGGGAAATTCTGAAAGCTACACCGTTTGAACACCACTGAAACCTGAATTATTCAAACGCATTAAGAAATTCTAGAGAAGCACCATCTATAGTACAACTTATTCGAATGATTGGCAGCTCCTTACATGATATCATGTTTACTAGCCAAAAGCCCTTTATTATTATTGAATGATGGGGTCGACTGGCTCTAGAAAAACCTTCCAGAACTGCGACCAGATTGATTTCTTGTTCTCATACCCTACTGGATCAATTCCCGAGGAGATCATCTACCATCCTCATGATCTCCACTATGGAAAAAGAGCTTCAGGAATTGCTGGAATACCTCTTGATTCGAGAACGGCTAGCCTCAGGAGTATCATTCTCCACAGAAGCCCCATGTATCCTGATTACTATCTTTCTAAGTCTCCAGGTCATATAGTTTACGTGTATAAGGTAGTTACTGGGGAAATTCTGAAAGCTACACCGTTTGAACACCACTGAAACATAGATTATTCAAAAGCATAAAGAAATTCTAGCGAAGCACCATCTATAGTACAACTTATTCGAATGATTGGTTCCTTACATGATATCATGTTTACTAGCCAAAAGCCCTTTATTATTATTGAATGATGGGGTCGACTGGCTCTAGAAAAACCTTCCAGAACTGCGACCAGATTAATCTCTTGTTCTCATACCCTACTGAATCCATTCCCGAGGAGATCATCTACCATCCTAATCCTCATGATCTCCCAAGGAGCTCTCTCTCGCATTCACATCGTGAGGATCAAGAGTCGGCTTATCTAGTTATTAGTTCCTGTGGCAGGCAAGATCCGGGCACTTCCACACCATGTCCTTGGCGGTTTCTTCCTCCGATTCATACAGCCTACAAATTTCGTGTGTCGACTCGCCCATTCGATACAAGAGGTACTTATTCTCGAAGTCTCCCAGTACACCGAAGCTCTATCCGCGTTTGTGTAAGACGGCGAGAACCCTCCAAATCATTCCTCCTGTTTTAGTTCTGGAGATCTTCTGCAGAGGAGTGTCATGTTTTGCGTCTTCCGTTGCTGAAACGCTGCCCTATAGTGATCCTTTCCAAGGACACAGAAGGGTTCAGAATCAACAGGTTCAACATTTGATGTACTTTTCGCAAGTGCATCAGCCTTCTCATTACCCCCAATGGTGCATAACCCATAATTGAGTCACTTTGTTGCATCTGGCCAGTTTCTTTATAGTATTGCTGCATTCTTAGTTGATAACTGTGAGTTAGATTCCAGGGCTCTTGCTGATTGACTCTCTATTGCAACATTTATGCACACTCCTTTGCGGTTTCTGTTCAAACACTATTGGACTCACGCATAGATGGCCATTATTAACAAGACCTCTTTCAAATTTACAAAGCTGTCGATAAATTCCGCGTACTCGTGCTCTAGGCATTTCAACAACAACAAAACATCGACTTTGGACATGAGGGCCCGCAGAAACCGGTAGAAATTTTTCTCAGGGGGGGCCAAATTAGAAATTAGAAGGTAATATTGAGGTGTCGTGCTGAAAAACTATAGGGCCATCAAAATCTGAGGGGGGGGGGCATGGCACCCCCTGGCCCCCCCTGCGGGCGCCCATGACTTTGGATCTCCCCGAACAGCTGGTGTGTTGTAACAGCTCCTTTTTGGTGTTACAGTTTCTTTGTCAGATAGTATATTTCGAATTCGATGTCTATTCAATAAAATAAGAATTCCTGTTTCCACCAGTGAAATACGCAGCAACGCTATCAAGGTCAACATTATGGTAGCATTCGCCATTCTTCGAACTATTCGAGTTATCATTCTGATCTTCCCATAATTTAGGCCCTCTTGTTTTTTGTAATTTATCGGACATCATGCAACATGTCAATCACATGATCTATTCAAGTTCAAATTGAAAACTGCGATGGTAGAGAGCAGACCAATATATTTCCCAGGTTATAGTATAATATGTACCTATGTATCTGGATAATATTGAATTTTGACTGTTCCTTTATCATTTTTAAATTAAGTATGAGTAGTAAAGCTTGTTGTATTTGTTATCGCCTTTATCGAACATGAATCTGTTTTACGATTTCGTTGAATTTATTTCTATTAATGTTCTCGCCTGCTTATCAACATCTTTTATTTTTATTTTTGAAGCCTTGATAAAGGATAAAATGGTGAACATTAAGAAAAATTTAGCACAATAAGGCTGAAGGACCCTTGGTCGATGGCCATTTGTATTGCTACAATAAAACACAGTTACTACTTTAGCACAATAATACTCTATTACTATTTATTGTAACTTTTAGGACTAGCTGGTAAGTGGATCCGCTTTTCGGAATAATCTCGTGAGATTTTTCACTCTCAACTGTTGAAACAGCCACACTGCTGTATAGTTCAGATTTGGCTCCCTCGAATTTTCAAGTAATCTAACTCATCAGTTCTATAAACTTCTCTAGATGAAGAAACACTGTCATAACTTGCTTACTTTCGCAAATTATTTTCTTTCATTACACAAAGATACTCAAAACAAATGTCATAGATTTACCTTACATTCCTCAGCTTTGAGAAATCAATTCGGGAACTCACCTGAAACAAAAACAGATAAATGAATTATTTGTTCAATCCAACAATGGCGGTATCGGTAAAGAATAGTTTCTTCTTTCAAGAACCAGTGTCTCTTTCGAATCAATGAAGACGTCAACATTGTCTACATATTTATAACTGAAGACACCGACACTGGGTTCAGTTACTTCAGTGAGCATGCTTCATGACCAATTGTAGTCAAGAACGTGGGTTAAAGTTCAATACAAGAGGCGGAGCTTATTTATAAAACAACATTTATCCAATCTGAACTTGCCTCGCTTCAGATACAAAGTTCAATACCAACCTCCTCGAGCCATAAAGATACATCATGAAACACTATACAGCGAATGTGTTCGAAATGCTACTTTGATCAGCGAATGTGGCTATATTTCAAGTGTATGTACTTATTCCCTTATTCACATGGAATGACATTCCATCATGACCTTTCCAAACTTTGAACCATCTTTTCTAAACCTCCATCTCATACTAGAATACGACTGGATATCGATAAGAGCAAGTTGAAGATTTTTTCTACGAAGAAAATAGGATTTTTGGTGAACAAAGATATTTTCAGGATGAACACTATGGATTTGGAACGCATTAAGGTTGAAAATATGTCAAAGTGTGTCCACACCAAGTATTCTAGGCATCTTCCTTCTGGGTGTAGCACCCCTGAGGTCACTGCGAAGTCTTAGGTTTGGCCAACCTGAGATCTTACTCTAATATATTTTTGAAGAGATTCGAGAAGAATCACAAACATTTTTAAGAAAGAGATAATTATCTAATGAATAATCAGAAGTTGCCTCAATCCGTAAGCTTGTGCAACACGAAAATAAAATGAATCCAGACTCAGCCAGAACAAATCGACAATACACTATGACCGGATGCGAAAATTATCCAGGAACGAATAAACAATTTAGACAATGTCTCATTTCAAGGTACGGTAGCTTTGTCCACGAATTCATCCCAAATAGAACATGAACCTGTTTGTGATTAGATTCGAGAACAGGGAAAAATTGCGAGACCAAAGAAAGAGTGCCATTGGCGGTTGATTATGTGCTAAGTGTTTTTTTGATAAAAATGCTTTAAACTTCATTATTTTACTATATGAAGGGTTTTCTAATGAGATTGGAATGGCTCGCTATTTCGGTAGATGTCACTTTTGAACCTATAATTTTTTGACATACTGGTTTCGGGGCAGAATCGATTATGGTATGGGGTGGAATATCTTTGACTGCTCGCACAGACCTAGTGGTCTTTGATAATGGAGCTATGAATGCTGATAAGTATATAAGGAACATTCTTGAAGAGCATGTAGTGCCATTTGCCCCATACATTGGTGAAATTTTCATTTTTATGGACGATAATGCCAGACCCCATCGTGCGCGCATCGTTCAGGAGTACCTTGAAGAGGTTGAAGTCTCTCGAATGGAATGGCCAGCAAGAAGTCCAGATCTCAATCCGATTGAGCAGGTTTGGGACAACCTCAATAGAAGGCTGAGAAGTTCAGAAAATCATCCAGCTACTCTTAATGACTTAGGAATCCAACTCGGAGAAATCTGGGAAGGATTAGATCAGAACATTTTAAGATCACTCATTTTGAGTATGAACCGTCGTTGCCGAGCTGTAATTAACGCAAGGGGTGGAAATACCAAGTATTAAATCACTTATCAGCATTTCAGTATTTTGAAAATTGTTCATTTCTCTTCTTTCACATAAGATTCGGTGAAATCCTGAATTTTTCTTCCATTTAATGTGTCTTGTTTCGTTCAAAACCTTCCCGAGAGAACATAAAAAATAAGTTATAAAGTCAATGTAGAGTTAACTTTCATTAAAATTGAGATTTTCAGAATGTGCGTTAATTTTTTTGCGCAGTGTATTTGATATACCGTGTATCGTCATCATCTTCTGCCACCAATCGAAGGATCCTAGTTAGCGATTGCAAGAGATTTTAATGATGTTTGAAATGTTTCCTCACTGCATAGGACCAGCACATGGAAAATGAATTCGATCAAATTGAGAACATCATTGTTATTCGTCAATATAGGTCATAGGCAAAAAACACGTAATGATATGAACTATCATCAAATACTATATGAAAACGAAAAGTTTTGGTCATCTACAACACAAAGTTATACAAAAGAAATATCTTTCAACATCTCTGCTGATCACAAACGGATTGAATTCAAGCTACCCCTAAACTACTGTTGGAGAAATTCTAAAATTATCGTTTAGAAAGATACGCAATTAATATTTTTCACAGTAGCGATGAATAAAAAATTACGAATTTCGTACCTTTGTGAACGACAATAAGATAATTTTTTTCCAAATTGCGATTCGCAAAAAATGTCCGAGCTTTCGTTCCTTTTTTACAAGCCTTCATACTGGATAAGGAATCGATTTCAATTCGGACGAAAATATTCAATTTTAGGCACCTACATAGTTAAGATTAGCGATAGCAGAACCATTGTGTAGTCCTCATGAGTAACGAAGGAAAATAAACGATGGAATCAGATGGTCATACATACCCACAGCGTTTTATCCACAAATTTGGGATAATTGGTTATCACTGAACGTTATCAGAAAGTGCCAGAAACAGGACATCCCGTCTAAGCTGATAATATAGATAGCAGCACTCTTTCGAAGCGCATTACACAGCGACTACGTACGAAAAAGAGTACGACCGTACAGAAATCGAAATTTTCACTGAGAAAATCCATGCACATAATACGAAGAAAGTATATGGACACGACGTAACCCTAACTACAGGAAATTAATAAAATGAAAAATCAGGTCTCCGATTCTTTATCGGCACAAACCTTCATGTTATCACAGTTTTTATTTGGAGGAAGGATGTGGTTTCTTGATATACTTGAATTCAGTTTGGATTATATTCCCACAAATGATCGACGCCATTTGTAAATAGAACGTCGGAGAAGGCAACAGGGGTTATTAATTAAATAATTATTTATTCATGAGGCTGAAGTGTTGATTCAATCAATCCAATATTTAAGTAAGCCATTGGGAGAAAACGGGACACCTTTATACGTGCTTGTACAGGTTTTTATTTTTGTCTATATAATTCTACGAACGTGCTTGTGCGAAATAGAAAAAGCGTCTTGAAATTCAGAAAAGTTTAGTTAGGTGTCAAGAAATGAAATTTTTTTGTAGACATCTGCCCTTCCAAAATGAAACAGAAGCAAAATTACATTTTTCATTTCGCATGCTAGTGAATAAGACTATGAAACCTAAAAATAATTGGGGTTGGCTTAGTAAGAAATTTTCGTAACGCTATGCTTATTCAAGATGAAGAGCGTTGAAGGAAACAAATGAAAGTTACATGAAGAAAAGTCATCTATCTCAATGTTTTTCAACATGTATTGGTTTTATCGATGAGGTCTCATTAACGCGATAAAAAATTTTCAATTCACATAATACATAATATTAATTTTTCGAATTGTTCATTATTTTAAAGTTGATCAAGAGCAAAATCAGAAAATATAACAAATTTATGGTGGTCTAATGGCCTCAGATCTTGAACCAGTTAAATTTTATGAGGAGGTTAACCAAAATCTTTTCTCAAAGTTCTCCATGTTGTTGTTTGAGAAAGATTTAATAGCTGAGAACGACGCCGACGTGGACTTGACATATTCGAACCTTCTCTTTCACTTGCTGCTACCAAATCAATATTCTCTTATGCACGCATTTCTTTATGATACTGATACTGTTGCCCCGTGTTAAGAGAATTCACTCTCAAATTTGTCTATAATATTCCAGAATTTTTCTCATTATTCACAAATAAGCACTGATTTTAATAAAACAGTTTAACAGTTTCTAAACTCTTCCATGATTAGATGGTATTACTTACCTATATGAGATAAGAAATTTCACCTAACCTAACCTAACCTAACCTAACCTATATGAGATAAGAAATTTCATTAGAGAGTACACCCGTTACATCAGAAACGTTACAACTTGAAGAAATAATTTCTGCAGCTTGATTTAACACGATTCCTGGCATTCTAGGTATTGTATTTCATTGTAGCGCAATACCAAAAAAAAACCTCGATATTTCTGTAACACTTCACTTTTTCTTTAATTCAATTTATTTACTTGACGAATGCGAATCTACCTACAAGGTGGATCTACTCAAAGGTGAATGAACGAGCGCTCAAATTCTCAGATCTCGGAATTATTCCAAAATCGCAATAAGTCATCCATACATAAATATGATTATCATAGAAATAACACCCAGGAGGCATGATAGGAGTAGATCCTCTCCATCCTCCACATCCATTATGGAGATAGCTATAAACTCAATGGATATATTATAAACACACGCTTGTATTTCCTGCTTTAATTCATTCCCTGAGGCTATTCGTAGTAAGTATACTGACCTCTCCTCTACCTGTATTTCATTCATATATCGTGGGAAACAGAAGTTATATCTCTTCATCGTATTCGATGACCCAATTGGTAACGTCTCCCTCTACTATTTCTTCATCTTACCAGTGAATATCGATGGTTTCCTTCTCTGTCCGACGTTTCGTTAATTGCAAGTTTTGTCGGTTCATTTAGGCCTCTGGCTGTATTCGCCTAGCCGCGATTAATTTTTTTTTATCGTGTAAAGAAAGTGTTGCAACAATAATTGGGTTGATGGAACTATCGGAGATCAGATCCAGATACAGATTAACAATAAATTATACCACGAAAAGAAGTTGGTAAGATGTAGATTCGGTTCATATTGATTATAACGGTTATATCGGAGATCGATTGTGAAAAAGATTGTTCGGGTGCGAAATTATTGTGAATGATATACATTAGCGATTTCAATTCTATCAAATGTCAGACATGAGATTAGAAATTTGAAATGTTTTACTCTGAACTGTCTTTACTTTTCTATAAGATATAATCAAGGGATGTGATGTTAATGCATGAAAAGGAGAAAAATTCACAGCTGCCGGAAAAATTATTTTGCATCAAATGATACAATACTCCAGTTCTAGAAGAAATATGCACCCAGATAAAAACATAAACAAAAATTTTAGAAGATATTGGAATTCACATTTTTATAGCATACAAATCTAGACGATTCGTGAATTATAATACCATATCATACGTATATAAAAGATATTCAGCAGAAATTTGGCACAGACATATGATATAGATGCATAGAAAAGCTGGTGTATCGACTCCTCACTTTAAATCGTGACCAAAATTTGTAGCTCAAAACGGCACTCTAGATTTCAGTACTGGTGCTACTTCCGGAATAATCCGCAATATTTATCGGTCGTGGCGCTACTGCGGCAACGAAAAATAACGCGACCCATTTTGGGAGAACTGATAAGAAGGACAAATTCCCAGATTTTCGATTGACAACAATGTTTTAGACAAAATCTAATCCGTGCCAACACCAGGTATTCTAAGCATCTATATCATATGATATATCAATTGAGTTCAGAGACTTTTTTTCTGTGGTGCGCCATTAATAGTTTGGGGAAAAAATATTTTTTTCATTCGAACACTCTATGGTCCCGTACACTTTTTTCAGTAGGAGGCATTGACGCAGCAAGAGAAAAGCAGATGCTGAAGAAAAATCTAACTTGAACACGAGAGGCGAAGTGGTTTGCGAAATCATATTTATAAAAAACAATCCAAGCAATCACACCTGTTCATTTGTACCTTCAATTTAGAAACAACCCGTAGGTATACAGGATGTCCCAAATTCGAGGGGCCTATTAGACGTTTCTGGAGAACTGGACGAAGTACTGAACAAAATAATTTTTGGAGGCTTAGCACTTCGGTCATACAAGGAGTGGAAATAAATTTCATATAAGAAACGAAAAAATTTAAAACTGCAAAATTTTGAACTAATTTATATTCACTCCTTGTATAACCGGAAGTGATCAAGCTCCAAAAATATTTTAGCTCAGTAGATAATCCTGAACAAAATCATAATTATAATTCTCAGATTTCAAATATGTCTAGTTCTCCATGCACTCCATACATTTCATCTGATTTTATTGAAACTGAAAAACTATATTGTTTCCATTTGAGTATCAACATCAATTTAAAACATTCAATGGATAATTCAGCAGGCCCGCCGCTAGGTGTTTGACCGGGTGCAATAACTGATTTGCCGCCCTATAAATGAGTTTGATCAAAAAGGGCTATACTTAAGAAAATTTTATTGGAGATAAAACATTTATTTAGGTACTCTGATTTTTTTTTACTTCAGTATAAAATTGTATCCATAGTCAAATATTTATCTACAAAAATTTCACTCTTCTTTCCTTTATATTCGCGAAATTTAATGTTGAATTGAAACTATAGCTGAATTACTTAGTCTCATCTGGAGAATGTAGATCTTGAATAATTTTCGAAAATTTTTAATTTCGAGAAGGATCTTTCACCAGATGCAACTGAAACCGGCAGTATTAGTAATATTTTAGGTGTTATCGCTGTAGTCGGAAATGTAGAAAATAAGTCATTGCCATAACCGCCGGGTTTGTGGATCATTAAACTGATCTTCTGCAAAATGCGATTGTAACTGTTCATTCTCTCTTCAGAACCAAGTGCCATGATGAGGAAACACGTTTGAAATGAATTTTTTTGAAGAGAAATGAAAGCTTTTTGATGCTTCAAAATTTCATAGCTCTAGCTTGACCACAGACGCCATTAGAAATATTCAAAGTTTGGAAATTGAGTAAAAAAAATTTTTTCTGAATACAATTTTGTTTCTCCCAATCTTACGACCGCACACTCATCTAATAATACGAATATTCAAAACTTGGAAATTGTTTAAAAAAAAAATTCTCCATTTATTTTTTTCTCCTCCAATCTTACCATCTTAATCTTAATATTTTTTTCCCAATCTTATTACCGTAGACTCATTTTATATTTTTTGAAGAGGAATAAGAGCTCTATAATACCTACACCCAAATTTCACCGCTCTAGCTTGAGCACAGACGCCATTAGAAACTTTCAAATTTTGGGAATCTTAAATCTTTGGCTTGAACGCCTTGAACCCATTATTGTCGCAAGTTCTTGTGTTTTTTGGCAACATGAGGTTATTTATTATCTGCTATTGGGAATATTATGCTATTTTCTCGGTACCGATGAGATTTTGTCTGACTTATGTCTAGGTGCAGAAATAATGTATGGAAAATTGATGATAGATGTGAGCAGATCCTCTTATAAACACAATCTTTGATAGTGTTGATTATTATAATGTTTTTTAGTTTTTTTGTGCGATGTCAATTACTATTACGTCAAAGTCACTCGATTTGCCGCCTCCTGGACGTGCCGCCCTTGTGCAGTGCACGCCCTGCACGCCCGCTTACGGCAGGCCTGTAATTCAGAATGATCTATGTATGATATAAATGGCACCTGTCGATTTTTTCACGCAATTCGAAGAAAATTCTAGTAAATTACTTATGAATAGGCAACTTTATTCGCTCAGTAACCTAAAAATCGGACTATATTCAATTCCGATTCGATCCAGAACATAATTTATTATGAACAACAATGCCAACAATCGGAAAAAAGCTGATGCAAACATACACGTTGTTGAGTAGTGATTATTTTTTAATTAAATCACAAAAACTTGAAAAAACATACCGTTCCTCCACGAATATATGACCCTCAAAGTGGTTTTGACAACTGAGTAGGTTAAAGTTTCCGTATCATTATTCATTATTATTGTTTTGCTTTATTTTTTTCATTTGATTGCTCGATAGGTAAATGCTGTCAAAAATACGAAAAGTTAGAGACAAGTTTGTTAACGCAGTAACTTGTAACTAGTTTTCCCTTCTGCATCTGGATAGATTCTTTATATTTTTTAATTTTTCTTGAAAACCGAAAGCTCTAAAGCCGATTGAGATATGCAAATGAAATTTGGTGGGTTTCAAAAAATAGTTATTACGAATTTTTGAACTTGCAATTCAGAATTTAATGTTTATCATTGGCGCCTATACGGGTAGGGTAATAATGGTTCTTGATGACATATAAATCAAATGAAAATTTTCGCGTTACATATTTTATTTTTTTGCATTCAATAGGAGCCCCATACGATTCAAAGGCATGAGAGATTTTTTTGTCACAAATTGAACGAGGAATTCGAATATGAGTTTTCGAAATATCTCAGAGGCTCACCTTTTCTTCCTAGAAAATTTGAAACTCTTCTCATATGCCAATGATGAATATAAAAGTTTTAATTGTGTGCCAAACTCACCCTTGAAACTCGAAATTGATCCTGATAATTTCAAAAATAATAATCGATTCACATGAATTTAATTAGAATAGAAGGCTTAAAAATAGAGAAGGCAGCAAAAGTATAATGAATCGAAGTTTGAAGAATACAGTAAAAAAAACAGGCATAAGAGGTAAGAAGAATTCCTATCTTGAGACAGCATTTCCAGTTTATTGAGCCCTTCTCCATAAAAAAGGAATGGAATCAAATGGGGTTTATTATTAAATCGAATAAGCTACAATTATTTACGATATGAAATGCAATTAAGGCGGCTAATGCAAAGTTGCTCGCATTCTTCGAGTTTCATACACGTGTATGTATCTCCAGAAAGATAATCTCGCGTTTTAATGGGTTCCGACGATATAGGTGTAATTGTGCCGAGCGAAACCACCGAGAACAGTTCAAATAAAGGACACTTAATTCAGGCGTTCCAGCAGCCGATGGCTAATAGTTAACTCACTTCAATTCTTTCATCCAGTACTCACAAAGGACCGGAAGCTGACCTACATCGTTTTTAATTGACAATAATCTAATTTTAACGATTGCTCGAATATATGCGGTACTCGGAATTTTGAATAGACACGCAAAAATTTCATATGCCTCGATTTAATTGCCCCTCTAATTAGCGTGCAACCTGAACTAACCCAACTGATGGTCAATATTTTATGCCGCTTTAGTTCAAAATATAACTGAGTGACCATTTCAACAATTGAGTAATCAGATGTGAATATCTCTCACTGCCACAAGAAAAATGGCTTCATCCATCTCTGGGATGATTAAAAAAAGAAAGCATTGGGAAGAACTTCAACACGATACTATCTAAAAAAAAAAAAGGAATGAAGTACCCAAAATTTCAAAGTAAATACCATAAAATAGTATACATATGGTATATACAAACCACGATATAGAGGCCGGCGCTGAATTATACTGGGCAAGAACCAAGTGTACACTATGGTTAATTGGCCCACTCACGAGGCTCCCGTTCCGGGCATTTTATGACATTTTATGTGCCCACGTGCGAAAAGAGTTTCCGTGATTGGCCAAGGGCTCATAAAATGTAATAAAGGGCCATAAAACGCCTGCAAGTGAGTCTACGTGAGTGGGCGCTATTAGGCTACCACTCGGATGTTTTCGAGCAGAAATACTTGTAATCGAAAGATGCGTAGTCTAGCTGCTATCAACGCACTGAACTCCTTCCTATATCATCGGCTTTAAGATGATTTGGGAGTACCGAAAGAAACAATGAAGTAGGTAAAAAACAACGTCTTTTTAGCCTGGGTTCCTGGTCACTCAAAAATCAATGGATACGACGAGGCCAACAACTAGTCAGAAAGGAAGCGCAAACGCCACTTGGACTCTGGAGGAATCTGCCAAAAATGGATCATTTCAATAAGTTCCTTCCATAATCCATATAATGTTACTGTAGGAAACAAGAACTATCTGGATCTCAGTAAGATTAAAAAAAAACTCCTCACTGGATTTCTCACAGTATGCCTTAAAAAGCATATGATGAGAATGGGCTTGTCAGAAACAGACGAGTGTAGATTCTGGAAGAGGAAACTACTGTTCACCTGGAACGAGGATTTAACCACTTTTGAGCCCAGTCAGATACAGGAGTTCATTGGAGCTCTAGAGTTCTACATTTATATTGTTTAAATTTTGTTTGCTATTCACAGAAGCAATTTCGAAAAAGTATGTCTAATGTCGCAGTTGATTTCGTTAATGGGCAAAATTCGACCAGGGGTTCCGTGAATAATTTGTAATAAATTCATGATGAAGTTCCACTTGCAGGTGGATACGCTCAATGCTTCACAACAGACTGGTCCAGACCAATATGCTCGAGGAAAAACTGCGGGTCGAAATTGCCAGAGGTACCCCACAGGGGGGCATACTATCCCCTCTTCTGTGGGACATGGTGGTGGACGAACTGCTAACCTCCCTGAATAACCAAGGATATTATTCTCAAGGATACGCAGACGACATAGTCATACTTGTCAAGGGAAAATACACCGGAATAACTTCAGAACTTATGCGAAACGCACTGAGGACTGTAGAGGAATGGTGCAACAGAGAGAGCCTAAGGGCAAATCCGAACAAAACAGCACTCATTCCCTTCACTCGCAAAAGAAACATGGGAGATCTCACACCTCCCAGATTCTTCGGCGAAACATTACAAGTTGTAGAACAGGTAAAAATACCTTGGGCTGATTCTCGATAAGAAACTAACCTGGAACCCAAATCTACATCATGTAACCAACAAAAGTAAAACGACACTTATAATGTACAGGAGAGCTTTTGGAAAAACTTGGGGACTCAAACCGAAAACCATGCACTGGCTTTACACAGCGGTAATAAGACCCAGAATCACTTATGGCTCACTCCTGTGGTGGCCAAAAACAAACCAGAGACAGGCAAAAACCAACCTTGGAAAAATCCAAAGGCTTGCCTGTCTCTGCATCACGGGTGCAATGAATAGCACTCCAACAGCTGCGATGGAGGTCATCCTCAACCTCTCACCCCTTGACATACATGTCATGGGAGAGGCCAGGATGGGTGCATACAGATTGATCCAAACAAAAAACTGGAGAACCAGCACAACTGGGCACACCAGAATCACTCATGTAGCTGACGTAGCCGAGCTCAATATGATTTCAGACTACATGCAACCTCTATACTCATTCGAAAAACCATTCAAAACACAGCTCGACTGGAACAGATGGGACTCGAGTATAGAATCACAATCATCTGCAGAAATAGTCTGGTACACAGACGGTTCTAAGACAGATGAAGGAACAGGAGCGGGAATACATGGAGTGAGGCCAAGAAGGGATTACATAATACCTCTCGGCAAACACGCCACGATATTTCAAGCTGAAACACATGCCATTAGGACATGCATACAGAAGAACCTGGAAAGTGGCTACCAAAGAAAACACATCCACATTCTCTCTGACGGCCAGAGCGCCATTAAAGCTCTCGACTCGACACAGATAAAGTCTAGACTCGTCTGGGAATGCCTCCAGGACCTTCTGGAGCTGGCTAAACACAACAAGGTCACTCTGATGTGGGTGCCAGGTCACAAGGGAATAGCGGGCAACGAAAAAGTAGACCAGCAAGACAAGCATCTGAAACGCCATTCACAGGGCCAGAACCTGTGCTTGGAATCAGCAAAAACCGATGCAGGACCCTGATTGAGGAGCGGATAAAACAAAGACACCGACAACACTGGGAACAGAGCGACGGGCAAACACACAGCAAAGCCATGGTAGGACGCACAAGCCAAACCTTGACAGCTGACTTTTTGAATCTAAACAGAACAAAGGCACGTATAACAGTAGGTCTACTGACGGGACACTGCGGCCTTAGAAAACATCTGAACACCATAGGAATACTTGGAGAATCCGTGGATTGCAGACTCTGCGGTGAAGAGGAAGAAACAGCCTCTCACATAATTTTTGAATGCAACGCCTTGGGAAGAAGGCGCCACAGAATCTTCGGTGAAATCAATCCGGAAACGGGAATGAATCCGAAAAACCTCATAAAAAGGCTACTGAACCTGATAAAGGACACAAACCTATTCTCGTGAGGAACCACTGACGAAGGAGTGATACAATAGACCCAAGTTGGTCGCAGTGTCACAGGGAGGCCAAGCGCTAACCCGGTCTCTTGTTCGTCAGCTTATCAATCAATCAATCAATCAATGATGAAGTTCTTCAGTTGACCCATTTTTCCAAATGAGGCTTACGTTTTTCACTACTTTAGTTTTAAAAATTTTTCATCCAGAATCTTATATATAAAATTCTCCTGTCTGCACTTTGTGGCCAAACTCCTCCGAAACGCTACACCGATTTTCGTGAAATTTTGTGTGCGT
Source organism: Adalia decempunctata (assembly GCA_951802165.1). NCBI lineage: Eukaryota > Metazoa > Arthropoda > Insecta > Coleoptera > Coccinellidae > Adalia > Adalia decempunctata. The sequence continues at coordinate 38,442,945 of OX637697.1, read as the reverse complement.
ATCGGGTAGGACCGGGAATCGGCCAACATCTATTTTTCATCCCCCTAAATGTTTAGGGTGGTCCGTCCACCCCTAACTTTTTTTTCAATTTTTTTGGACAAAATTTTTTATTTTAATTTTTTTATGATACAGCACACAAAAATACATACAAGCCTAAGTTTTCACTCCTCTACCTAATCTAACGGAAACGTGGTATAACAAAAGGCGGAACGGAGTTCGCGGGGTCAGATAGTAACAATATATTGTCTAATTGTGTCCTTGACCTATAGATGGCTCTATGTATATGGTATACAGGGAGAGTCTTTGACTGGTACATATAGTAAAACTTGAGGCCAAGAGAAACATTATCTTCGTTTTCCATTTTTCCGAATTCGGCACTGATAAAGAGATAACCATTTGAAAAAAAAAGGCAAATGAGTGCCTGATAAGATTCTCTGCAAATCCCTCAAAAATCATATGTTTCGATAGAAATTGAGTTGATACATTTAGGGAATACCTACTCAAGTTCGGACCTTATTTCAATAAGTTAAAACACGACATTTCTTGATAAAAACACTTTCGTCCGATTATATCTGCCAATGAAAAGCCATATTTCTCCCACCAAAGTAAGTTCCTTCTTCGATTTTTCTAAAGAGTGGCTTGTAAACACTAAGGACTTGTTCATATTTTCCTCGATATACCAAAAATATCTTGTAAAGAAAGGTTTTTCATTCAATTTGTGATTAATCAAGCTATATCAACCTATTTTGTATCCAAAACAATCAAAACAATAATCTTCTATAAATATTTCACAGAGCTTTTCAGAAGACGATGCCAGTTTGTTGATTCTTCAGATAACATAGTATAACGATTTAGGCATACGGTCAACGCAATATAAGCAAAAGTAGTAGTGTCGGCCACCACTTTCGTGTATTTAGTATTGTTTGACGCACAAGAAAAGTGATGAGAGAAATCTACAGTTGAAATATATGTACAAGTCAAAGACACACCCAGTATAATCGCCCAGTATATTTCAACCTACCGCGTAGTTCTAACCAGAAAGACGAATAGATCAACATTGATTTTATCTTCCTCCTATAAAAATACAAAGAACGACCCAATTTAAGGTAGACATACTGAACGTTCTCTGAATAAGAATTTTCGATAGTATCAACCATCTTCGAAAGCCGATTAGCTAGATTAGCTGATCTTCTGATCTCTGGCCTAATGAGGACACCAAAACGCTACCATCAATATGATAATTCGAGGATATTTGAGGAAAAACCAGTATAGAATCGGAATCGATAGCGATAGACAAAAGCTACCGCGGTGCTTGATGATTGAACCGCATCAGATCAGAAAAACAAAACGAATGTGCAACTAATTATGTATATTCTTCCGGTCGATTGAATCTTGTGAACCTAATTATACATCAGCAGACCTATAAAGTAAATTGTTTTCAATTCTGTGTTGTATAGACGAGGAGGTGTAACCACTTTGTTTAACTGTGCCAGATTAAATCTTTATTCTGCAGAACTGAATCGATGGGAAATAATTAACAATTCATAGTCATTAGAGTTTTAATTTCATTAAGATGATTTTGTTTGTTGCTCTTTTTAGAGGCGATCAAAGAACATTTTTCTTATGTTTCATGCGTGAATTCGTAATTGATTCATTAAGAATGGATTTCCAATGCGAATAATAACACTAGTAGAATAATATGATAATACAATACTTAAGTAAGACTTTTCAGGAAGGCATCATCACTGCCGGATCCAGGCAGTTCTTCAGTTTTCAACAGATAGAAATTTTCATACTACTGACGTAGGGATTATTGTTAATTTCGAGGTCAAAGGGAGGCCATCATCTTTGTCATAAAATTATTTTTCAAATAATAAAATTTAGCTCCAACCTTTTTATTTTAATTTAATGTTCTACCACTATAAAGAAAACACCCGATACTTAAATTTGTTAGTTTTACCTGTCTTCATTCCATGTTTTCATCCTTAAAATATAAAATGATTCAATAAGATTCGAGGTTTGTATACATTCATCGCCACTTCAACTTCGCTGAAATCATGAGAATGTTCATTGCAATATTGAAGAGAGACATGTCTAACGAATAACATAATCAATTTCAGTCCAACTGAATGAAACAGTACACACGCTCTATAGTGTCAACAGATAATTCGAACATCGCAATGACGCAACCGGAACAAAATAAAACCATTCATATGGACGTTCCATTCATTCAATGGGGCCAAAAACATGAAACGGTCGATCCGAGGTGTTCATTCAGCATGAGAAGCACTGGCTCTGTCCAACAGCATCTCTCATCGTCTACGTAACGAAGAATTAATGTTGTTTTACTATTTCTGGCTCGGGTTCTTATTTCTCGTTTGCACTAATGATCCTATGGAGTCCACCAGAAAAGGACCATGTTCAACACCTGTGTTATTTCTTAATTTCTCATTCCGGCTAAGAAACAAAATAGATGAGAATTAGAGAACTCAGAGAACTGTTACTTATTATGGAGTTGTATTTAAACTCCTCATCACGAAATATACTAACTGACAAAGTAACACCCAGAAGAAGCTGTTTAAATTTTGATTTTTTTTTGACAAACATAGATAGTACCTACATCAAGGAGTACAACAAATCAGCAAAGCCGATATTTAGGTGTTAAATGCCTAGAGCACGTGTACGCAGAATTTATTGCCAGCTAAGTGAATTTGAAAGAGGTGGAATTAATGGTCTACGGGAGGCGGGGTTGTCATTTCGAGAAATCGCTTACCGTACGAACAGAAATCCAACTACTGTTATGAGATGTCGTCAAGCGTGGTTTGATAATGCCCAAAATCGAAGAAGTATAGGCACCGGACGTCGAAGGGCACAAATGAAGTTCAAGATCGACGTCTAAGACTTATAGCCATTAGAGACTCGATCTTGGACTGAGTGGTTAGGAGAACAAGGCCATCCTGTAACTGTACGTACGGTTTACCGCCACATAAGGACTTTTGGACTGCAGCATTATCGACCCCATCTTGTGCTACCTCTGACGGTTGAGCATCGCCGGCAACGATTACCGTGGTGCAGAGAACGTCAACATTGGAATGTGGGATGGCATCAGGTCGTCTTTTCTGATAAATCTGATGAATCTCGATTCTCCTTGGGTGCACATGATGGCCGAAGAAGGGTTAGAGGACGTCGAGGAGAAATACGTGAACCTCGGTTTGATGTTGAGCGTCATGTACACATTGTTATTGCACATGCAAGTAGGTCATCTTTAGTCTTTATTCGATGTAACATCACAGCGCTGCACCCTCAAGAAATAGTGGAGCCATCTTTCAGCAAAATAATGCTCGACCTCATGTTGCCAGAGTTAGTTTAAACTTTTTTGAAGCGACCCATGTGAATATTTTGCCATGACCGCCTAGATCCCCCGATCTTTCGCCCATATAGCATGTTTGGGACATCATGGGTAGAAGGCTTGGAAATTTACCACAGCCCCTCGGACTTTGGCGGCTCTAATACATGAAATACAGGTATCTTGGAATAGTATCCCTCAAGAGGAAATAGACCATCTTATTGCATCAATGCCAAGACGTGTTGGGGAGTGTATAGACAATCGCGGTGGACAAACACATTATTAACAAATAAAAAATTGTAAACTCTCCTTGCTATACCAGGTATGTATTACCAGTGTTGCAGTTTCTTTGTCAGTTAGTGTACTCATCAGTAAAATAGTGGTCAACTGAATACCCACCTTGAAAATACGGTTGCGTTAATAGAAGATATCTGTGTATTGTAGCACTTTTGTGATTAAAATAGAAGCTCTTGACTACAAATAATAGTTTATTTTGTATTAAATTCTAGAAATACGAGGATATATTGAAAAATTCTAAGCCTACTATAGAACCAAACAAAATTTTAATGTCGACATATTTTATTACTGAACATATTCTCCTCTTAATTGAATACATTTATTACAGCGAACCTGCAACGTCTCTAGACCTTTCAAAAAAATGTTTCTTCTTGCTCTGCAAACCAGTCCCCCACAGCTTTTATTACCTCCTCGTTGGAAGAAAATTTACGACCTTTTAAACTTTTTTTCAGTTGAGGAAAGAGATGATAGTCGGACGGAGCCAAATCTGGTGAATAAGGGAGGTGTTCTAGTAATTCTAACCCTAAATCACGAATTTTTTGCATGGCAACATGAGATTTGTGTACTGGGGCGTTGTCCTGTAAAAACAAAATACCTTCGAAAAGCTTTACGCTTCTTTCCTTATTTTTTTTTCCGTATAGTGGTCAGTAATGTCGAATAGTAATCTCCAGTTATTGTTCTACTCTTATCCAAAAAATCAATCATGATTACTCCATGGCAATCTCAAAAAAACTGAAGCAAGAACTTTTCCAGCAGATTTTTGGACACAAAACTTCTTAGGTCTTGGAGAACCAGAGTGTCGCCACTCCATCGATTGTTGCTTTGTTTCTGGATCGTAGAAATGTACCCAAGTCTCATCCATAGTAACAATTCGGTTTGAGCAGTCTACATCGTTTTCAAATCGAGCACAGATCGAACGCGATGCTTCTACCCTTGCACGCTTTTGGTCAACATTCAAACATTTGGGGATCCATTTTGTAGAAATTTTTCTCATTTCCAAATTGACGTGAACGATAGATTACGTAAATAGTCTAGATGTTCGTTTGTAACCTCCTAAAGTATGTTTTATACTATAATATGTCCTGTTTTGTATTGTACTTTGTATTCTAGTAATGTTCTATACTCTTTGTTAAAATTTCTATTTTTAATGTGTCAAGGCCATACGATAAATAAATAAATAAATATATGATGAACGCGTTCGTATGAAATCTTCAGTGCTTCAGATATCCTTTTTAGCCCAATTCGACGGTCTGATAAAATCATGTCATGAACTGCATCGATATTTTCGGGGTCTGGCACAGAAACTGGCCTTCCCGATCGGTCATCATCTTCAATGGAAAATTTACCTCTTTTGAAGCTTGCAGTCCAATTTTTCACGGTCGCATACGAAGGACATTGATCACCAAAGCTTTTAAGCATATCTTCGTGAATTTGCTTACCTCTTAACCCTTTTAAATACAGGTACTTGATGATGGCCCGATACTCCAATTTTTCGATTTTTACAATTTCGGTGGACATCTTTTTTTTTATTTATTGCGTAACTCCGGTTTACTTTTTTGACGTCGAACTCTACACTGACACTTCTAATAAGATATACAGGGTGTCCGGTAAACCTTGTACAATATTGAAACTGGTGATAGACCAGGTCATGACTGTTCAGAATATCAGGATTTCACCTCAGTAAAAATATCACCATTTTCGAGATAATGGGCATTTTCTTAATATCTAGAAAATCACTACCTCACCTCCGTTTTTTGAGTGCTATGTATCAAGTTCTGAAAAACTGTTTTGTATACGTCTGAAAGCATCACTCATCATTAATCTTCAGCAACAAAGATATTTGAATTAGTCTCAATTTGTAGACATAGCACTCAAAAAACGGAGGTGAGGTAGTGATTTTCTAGATATTTAGAAAATGCCCATTATCTCGAAAATGGTGATATTTTTACTTAGGTGAAATTCTGATATCCTGAACAGTCATGACCTGGTCTATCACCAATTTCAATATTGTACAAGGTTTACCGGACACCCTGTATATCGCAATGTTTTGTTTATGCATGGGACTGGTCAAGGCTAACTATAGATATCAATACCTCCTCGTACAGTGCGTTATTTCACCTCGGAATCTTAATGAAACAGGCATCTTCTTCCTTATATGGTCCCTCAGGTAACCATATTTGTTTACATCACGTAAGGTTGAACTCTGAGCAAAATTTGAAACTAGATCATTTTTTCACAAATGACTACTTTCTTGCTGTCCAATACTGTTAGAGTGTCAAACTTCATCTAAACTCATTTCGTTCAAATCAAACATGCTAAAAATGAATTGAAGACCAATTGTTACTTTCTTGATTATTCAGACACTTTCCGTAAGAATTTCTTTCGATCAGAGTTCCACCATTCCACAGTTTTACATACCAAGCGGTGAATCCATAGGTGAATAACATTAATATCTTGACATCAACTTATTTCGAGTATTAATACCCAAAATGCGAAGTGTAAAAATCTCAAATAACCGTTCAAAGAATGACCTCCACAACCTGTATAATAAACCGTATTATATAATTCATAATGTATCCAGAGGAAATTATATACCGATATTCCCATGAGGTGAACGTTTTCCAGACTTAATCAAGACCGGATCAATTACAAGCCAGCGAGATAAATCATCGACTCCGAAAACCGGATGACCTGCGAAATGACCGGTCCAAATGAGAGAGGACAGGATATCGGCGCTAAAAACGACCAAAAAACCATTTTGGCTAACCTAAATTCGAGTCGCGCGATATTCTTCTATGTGGCAGCTTAATGGAGATTAGCATATGCTTGGAGATTTCACACACGATAAAAAATATTTGATGGATTGAATCGAATTATTTCAGAAAATATGAATGAGATGCAAATAAAATTCTAACACCGGATCTCCTTTCCCTATTCTGTTTCAAGCAGTGTATGTTTTGAATAAATCTATAATTTTTTTCAATGAACTCTCACCAGATTTCGAAATGCTGCAAAATTATTTAGAACACTTATCTCGTTTTTCGAAGAAAAATCCCCTCCTGCATTATATCTTTGAAATCCTATACTTGTTGTTTGTGAATTGGGTGATATCTCGCTTTCAAAGGGAAATTTTACGTGAACGAATGAGAAAAGGTGGAAAAGCGGGTCAAAATCGACCTATGCATTTTAATTTTTTCTGGACTGAGTAGAAAATATGGAATTTATTCTACAAATCGTCACAAAGTGGTCCTGATGTTCAAGGTCAGATCATTAGGTCAGAGTGATATATTGATATGATGATATATTGTTTATCCTGATTACTCCTAGGTCTCCTGTGGGGACCAGTCTGAAATTACAAGCTTCGAAGCTTGTAACTTGTGCCGAGTTCGGAGTAAGCAGTTGTGTTCTGTGTAGGCTTTGTTACTGTGTCCTCACGTCACCTTAGGCACAGCACTGTTAATTTTTGACCCAACAGTGAGAATGGTGGCCGAGTCTAGAAAATTTCTTTCCTAGCTCGGGATTGAACTTCGGACCTTTGGGTCTTAATTCCAACGCTCTACCACTGAGCCAGGGGCACTCAAAGTACTATTATTATTGTTTTGTCATGAGTCCATGACACGTTTGCAAATTTTCAAGTCGATCTGACTTCTTAAAGTTGGTGAAAAATACGTTTCAAGATTCCGTTGCATACGTCGATACAGGTGAAGTAAAAATCTTGATAAAAAGGAACGAAGGTAATATAAAATTGAAATAATTGATGAAGAATCAAGATTATATTCAAATTCACTTAATACCTAAGGCCTAATTTCCTTGAGAATTAATATGCAAATCATAATATACATAATAAATAATTATATTAGCTGTAATACTAAAATTACAAAAATCACAACGAAAGATGCATGGAGGATAGCAGTCGAACATTTTCCATGATATCCATACAGAATTGCTCAGGCTATTTTTCTTCAAAGCTGATGATGTATCTGGATTCAGCGAATTTTCAGCAAAGCAAAGCTTATTTGCGCCACTACCAGAGCATTACATGTGCTCTATAGGTGTTTCGTAGTTTCCGCTGTCGAAGTACGTACATAACCTCTAAAGAAGTGTACATTTTGTCATAAGAGATGTATGGGAAGGATGGAGTATAGGTGACTCCACTGCTATCATCTGATGAATGAATCGTTCAATAATCTACCTATACTCCATTCATTTTTATGAAGTATCCCGGTTGGCCATGACATTCTGACACAGTTCACTGTGTATATCTTGAAAATGATAGGTTATAGTCAGATAACTACGCAACGTTGTCCTCTCTACATAGAGGTCGTAGTAATAACATATTTATCAAAATGCTCATTTACTTTGGGAAAATAATGAATTTGAGAAAATATTAAGTATGTGAATTTCAATAATTAGAAAAAACTTGGCGAATGTTGAAAAAACTTTTTTTTCTGTCAATACTGGAAATATTTCACGTAAAACATGATTGGAAGATGCAGTTATGCTATTCTCTTGTACGGAAATCAAGAATCGAGTGTTGAAATCTTACTCAAAAATAATGGACAGAATAATCCGTTACTTTGTGATAGTTCATTCGAGAAGAGAATAAAAGTACTTCTAAACGAACAGACGGACCTATTAGCCCGGGAGCCAGTGATAGTTTTTAGTCAGTCATTTTAACCCTGGTCATAATTTGTATATAGCTTGATTTGGTTGTTTTCGTAGCCGAAGTGACCGTCAGCTGGCTCAACAGTGGTGGGTTCGCCAACGGGAGCAACGAAAACATGTAAAAAAAATATTGAGTTTCAGTCATTTTAACCCTGCTGAAATTTACAGAGATGGTAGTTTATATAATTATTCGAATGAAAAAACTCGTCCGCTGGCTGTACGTTGGTGGAAACCCCGGCCGCTGGTTGTACTTTGGTAGAAAACAAGTCCAGCGGGCGGGTTTTCCACCAACGTACAGCCGGCGGACGATTTTTTTTATTCGAATAATTATATAAACTACCATCTCTGCAAATTTCAGCAGGGTTAAAATGACTGAAACTCAATATTTTTTTACGTGTTTTGTTGCTCCCGTTGGCAAACCCACCACTGGTGCGCCAGCTGACGGTCACTATGCTATAAGACAAATACAAATTAAGCTATATACAAATTATGGCCAGGGTTAAAATTGGTCACCAAAAACTATCACTGGCTCCCGGGCTATATAGAGATTCTCAAGAAATAGCCCTGCAGAAGACATTTTTAAATACCTTTTTGCATAACTTGAAATACTCCAGTATGAAAATGTAGTAGTAGGGGAAAGGAGGGCAAAACCGGGTATAGGGGCATAATAGGGTACTCCCAATCTACCCCATTTGCGTTGGTTAAATTTTGTTCTCGAAGCCTACGTTGATATCCCTTATCTACGCAAGTATTTCCACAAGTTTTGACAGGTGCGTGTGTTTATTTATCGGTGTTGTGTAGAACCACGTGAATCTTTGGTATGTAATCTTATTTTACCTAAATTTATCCCTACCTACAGATTGATCTAGGAGCATAGAATAACTGGAGGGAAGGCTTCATACGCTCGACAGATCATTTTGAACCGCCAATAACGGCGGAGATTAGAGTTTCGTGTGACGCCCGATAGATAACGCTGAGATCGTTTATTCAGCAACATGTCAGATATCTTGTTCTATGGCGCTACAATTGCAAAGAATATAATTTGGCTGGCATTGTTATTGATACATTTATGCTTCTTTTCAATTGAAAAAGGCCATAAATCATAACATAGACAATATTGATGACATGTCATCGCTTTATTCTAATCAACTTTTTATGCGCAATTATGTGGGAAGTCTGTGATCGGTAATAAATTTGTCAAAACAATATCCTTTTTGGAAAAAGCGAACATTCAGGTGAGTATTACTATTACTATACGGGAAGACTGAGGTCTTATCTGTTCTCGTGTATCATACGCAGAATTGTATGGTACCCCGTTTACATTCCCTCTGCGGAAAATAGATTTTTCTTCCTATATTCAATCTGATCCTTGTAGCCATTTCTATACACGTGTTATATGCATTATATTGTCGGATTTACGAAAAAAAGTATGTATTGCTTTCTTTCAAAAGAATATATATTAAGATATAGTAATAAATGAGACCTAATAAGTAATAACAACTTATAACCATTAAAGATAATTTTATTAAGGATAGCCATGTTGTAGGAAGAAACGACGTTGTCGCCATCTCGTGACCTTGCGGCGAACTGACAAGTTCGGACGTTTTTGGCAGTTCATTTTCGTAGGGGATCCTTCTCTCCAGTTATTCTATGCTCCTAGGATTGATGTTACTATATTCTACGATAATTGACAATACATAATGTGATATGGAGGTTGTTTGGCTGTATGAAACTCTGTAGATAAGCCTAATTTTTCTCATGTGTTTTTTATTATTCAACATTGATTAAAATATAAGCTCTGGGGCAAAATCGGAAAAAACCACGTGGGGCACAACTGGGCGGTACCCATTCATGCCCCAGATGGATATTGACCAATGCATTAAATTTTTAGAAATTTGTTATTGTTTCTTTATAACAGTTTCACAGATATATGGTGCGCACCTATAATCGGAAGACTAGTCGTCAACATTGGTCTACGGATGACATGGAAAAAGCAATTATGGAAGTTGTTTCTAAAACGATAGACTAGAAAAAAGCAGACAATAATTATAATGTTTCTCAATCAACTCTTGAAGATAGGGTTGAAAAAAGAATGAATGGAATGTCTTTGGAAAGGGCTAACTGTGAATAATACGCAGTGCCCGGTTTTGCCCCAACCCTCGGGGCAGAACCGTAAAATAGAATATGATTCTTTTTGTTGGTTTTTCATCTTGTACTGGTTTTTTATAAGTTTAACTCATGTCACTGTTTGGCTCATATGCTACGGCACAAACAAGTCAAATGTCAATCAATAAATAAAAAATTATTGCAGTTTTTTCTTAGCTACCCGATTTGCCCCCCTTTCCCATACTACGAAACCTGTGTCACAGTTAAACCTTTAACGTACTAACTCCCTTAATAAAGTTCTTGGGAATCTATGTGAATGATACACTGGATTGGGAGAACATATTTCTACACTGGGATGCAGCTTAGCTTCAGTCTGTTACCTTTGGGTGTAATGACAAGATATCTGGATAAATTCCACATGAAACCTATCTATCATGCAGTATTCGAGCCAAAAGCAAGATATGGAATTATTTTTTATGGACATTAGCAATTGGCAGTCTTTGAGAATTATTTTGACATTCCGATATTTCACGAGCGCCAACCTGGGTCATTTTTAAGTAAAAAACTTGATAAACCTAAATCTGAATCCTCATAGTTTTTGACTACTCGTGAAAACTGCTAAAGCTTCCTGAGGGAGCTCTAATGCTTCTGTCAATGCATTTCCATACATCCATCTTCAGAAGAAGCAGCATTTTTCAATTGTTTACCACAGAAGTTTCTCAATTGAATTTCACATCTTCGGAAATGATTAATCTCTGCACGATGAGATCTGAAGAGAGTTTAGAATACAGAAGAATCACGACAAACACAAATTTCATATGTAATTTCGTTAGATGCGAAGTATATGCTTTTCCCTCATTGTCCAAGGTCACCTTGTTGTTCAAAATAGAGTCATCAATCAGATTTTTTTTCACCTCACCCCCAAATCACCCCGAGCAACCGCCAACCTCAACTTTAACCCTTCCGACAGCCGCATGACGCATAATAATTTAATCCTCTGCCGTTTGATCGTCCGCCGGATTTCTCGCGCTCGGATAAATCTTCACAAGGCAGCAGGGGGAGATTATGAATGGAAGTCCGTGGAAGAGCAGTCGCGTGGCCTTACGTGACGCAAGAACCTGTTGCTCCCGGGGCGATCGAACCGCTGTAGCTGCTCTCTTCGGCGCCGACCCCAGGGGGCATCAGACCTATGCTGCCGATAGAGCAGATGAGCTACGATGGTAGCTCCTGCGAGACGCGCAGCATCTGGGCCAAACTAGAGAACCTCGGAATAGATCCGAGTTGGAAACCATTGATTCTCGTAGTTGGAACATCTTTTTGATCGGTTTGGACAGGGTTTTATCTTGTCGATGTTAAATAGCAAATAGGTTCAAAGAAAAGAAGATAGAGTGTATAGGTTATAGTTTGATGAGGGGGTTACATTCCACTGGGACCCCAAGCTCTATTGTGCCCCCATCAGAGCTCCAATGAACTCCACTTTTTGAGAGAACTCCTATTTCCTCCTATAGCTCTTTCCAAGACATTCCTAGCGCAGGATTTTAATGGCGAGGCATTCTGTACCCATAGAAGAACAGGAGTATTCTTCATAGAAACTGCACTCATCAGTTTCTGAGAAGCCCATTCTCATCACATGTATCTTGAGGTGACAATGTCCTTTGAGGAATCCAGTGAGAAGGCGTATCATATATACTGCTCCACAAGAGTTAGGGATATCGTATTCAATCGTTTTTAAAAGTATGTAATCGCTGTAAAATCATTTAAAACTCAATAACCACTTGAATCGATCCAATAAGAATCAGTATAAGGCATTTCGTCAATCTGGTCGCCTTTTTCTGAAGTTTGGTTCTTTGCATATGCTTCATGAATGTTCTTATTTTGAAATGAACTCAGTTCATCAACGGCTTCGGTTTGAAACGATTTTTCTGAAAATACCGAGACGTAAATTAACAAACGCTGAGGGCTATCGGAATGCTACAGGGTGGCCTAACTCAGGTTGTTGTAGCGGAAAGGCTCCAAGTCAGCCAAAGTGTGATATCTCGACTTTGGAATAGGTTCAGAAAGACAGGTTCCTTGTTGGAAAGACCATCAAGGTTTGGTGGGCGACGAAAAACAACACCTGCTTAGGATCGTTTCATCACCGTTTCGGTGAGAAGAAACCCTACATCTCGTGTAGAATGCTACGGAATACTCTTCAAAATGCAGATGGGGTCCAAGTTTCCATCGAAACCATCAGTCGACGTTTGAGAGAGGTGAATCTAGGTTCTAGACGTCCATCAAAAGGAGTTCCATTAACACGTGACCATAAGCGTCAAAGACTGGAATGGGCAAGGCAACATATCAATTGGAACGATCAATGGCGTAGTGTCCTTTACACTGATGAATCCAGATATGGACGATTTTCAGACTCTCGAAGAATAAGGGCATGGACAATCCCACGCATACCCCGTAATCGTCGCTATGTCCAAGAAGTCCATCCATTCCGAGGGGGTAGTGTAATGGTATGGGCCGGGATATGTTTCAACGGGCGCACAGATCTACACATTTGTCCTGGAAATATGACCGCCTTACACTATAGGGAGCATGTCATTGACAAGGTTGTGCCAAATTTTCACGCTGCTATTGGTGAAACTTTTCAATTTCTAGACGATAACACTAGGCCGCACCGTGCAGCCATAGTTGAGAATGCGCGCGAGGAGCTTGGTATTCCACATTTACCAATACCTCCGCACTCACCAGATTTGAATTGCATAGAACATGCATGGGATATGCTCCAAAGAAGATTAGATAATCATCAACCTACCCCAGAATCCTTAAATGATCTGAGAGAGCTTCTGCCCCGTTTATGGAATCAAATTCCTCAAAAAACGTTCAACAACCTCGTGTGTAGTATGAATTTTCATTACAAAAATCTTATTTTAACTATATTTTTCTGCAATTTAAGTCAATATCCCTAACTCATGTGGAGCAGTTTACTTACTGTGATCCTGATAATTCTTGGTACTTACGGTTCTGAAATCCCGAAGAACCTTTTAGCAATGATCCATTCCTGGAAGATTCTTCCACAGTGCTACTATTTCAGCTTCTTCATTCTTCAGAAACTCTCTCTTTCAGGAGCATCTGCCTATACCAGAAAGGTTCTAGACAAGTAAGTGGCGTTTGTGCTCCCTTTCTGACTAGTATGATGGCTTCTTCTTTCCTTTTGATGCCTGGGTTACCATCAGGAACTCTGACTGAAGGGACCTTGTTTTCCTTACCAACCTCATTAGTTTCCTACGGTACTCCCATATTAGATGACATGGGAATTCGGTGATTCGACAGCAGCTGGATTCTCAGAATGGATCACTATGTCACACCCTTGATAGTTTTTTTCGGGGTTTATGTCTACGCACTTTTTGATTATTTCTGCCTGAAAACCACTCGAAGTGGAAGCCCAACGATAGTGTATACTCCAGCACAAGCCCTTTTCGTGGTTTTAAAATCTTTTTTAGACAATTTAATGGTATTTACTTTGAAATTTTTGAGTACTGTATTTATATTCCCATTCGTCCTCTTCGCAGAGTCTCATGTTAAAGTTATTCTCAAGGCTTGCTTTTTCAATCATATATCACTAGATTGTGTCGCTGATGAAATGTACTTATTCAGAGAGGACCAGGCTCTCTGACTTTTAATTCTCTCATGGGCTACCCTATTGATCACTAGACGTAGAGGAGTCAGATCTGTGATGACCTAAAGTGCTCTAGTTGGGCACTATCCCATAGCTCCAGTTTTGCAAACACAGGCTACCCTTTGTAACTTGTCCAATATTTTCCTCGTTCTCGCCTGCCCTGCGTTAGCAAACCAGACTTCTGCCTCATAAGTTGTTATGACCATCATGATAAACGCAACGTGATACAGCTACCCGAAGGCTAAATTGCCACGGCCCCCGTTAGGCCAAAGGTTTGGATACGCCAAATCAGAGCACGACGACATGTCATTGTTGTGTAACTTCAGATCTCACTGGCAAGGAGAGGCTTTATCATACCTCTACTAGTTCTGCGTCTGCAATCTTCTACATTGAGTTGATGATCGCATATCACACGCTGAGAAGCCAAGCTCATCTAGCCCGGTATGCGGACTACATGGGGCTACATAAGGTCACACATAATATTCTTCCAACAAGACATCATTTTTCTTGGTTGAAACAGTGCACAATGGCGTGTGACGTCGACCAAGTTCATCCACCGCTGCCACTGATTTTAGAGCAACTATCTTCCGATACAAATACTAGTTATTGTAACAGATCCAACTTGTAGACCCTGCGGAACACGTGTTCTTTGAGTGCCTTAGGAATGACACAAGCAAATTTCAGGATCTAGAATCGACCAAATTGATTCTTGAGGACCTTGATAAGCTACCACCATTCAGGATTGCCATTCATTTGAAAAATATGGAACTGTATGGCAAAATGCAGCAGGAGATAGTTACCATAATAGTCCTCATTGGTCGCAGCAGCACGAACTTTCTATTCCAACCCTTTGCCTCCCATTATAATGAAATGGAAATGCAAGGGTCCAAATAGCACCAGGAGCCTATGAAGCTGAACATGTCGAATTCTAGTAGCCATAGACAAATTGATTCGAAATCATGTGTTAAGTGGACAACGTTGCAATATTCTCATCTGACCCTTATAATAATTTCAAACGCCTCTTTTCTTCAATCTCCCGATGAGAAATTCCAGTTTAAAGTCTCTACTTCTATAGGTGTCGCTATTTGTTAGATGGTACTTACCAATCCGTAGCTGTTTCTGATCCCTAGTCGACTGGTATATTCCAAAAGGATCAAGCAGTAAAAGAAAGAATTCATGGTTATGGTCTATAAACTTTCCGCCGCTGATGGGGACCCTTTGGTATGATTCTTAGAAGAAGCCTAATGCCTAAACTGTGTCAGTATGTCTTATTCTTCATTGTTTGAATGAATTGTAGCCGCGACATTATTCTTATTAATCAATCAGTTGTAGATAAGAAAGTTTCCATAAAAAGACTTCTCGAATAAAGTTTCATCCATCAAAGTGTAATAATTTCCATTCGTTGACTGAACATCGATTTGCCCAAATGTCTGCCGCCCGTTTCCAAGGGTAATGTTAAATTTAACTCTCTCGTCAATCTAGAAACGGCAGCGCAGATCGTTAAGAAGCTATTAGTGTTTTTTACCCATTCTGCGAGAGCCAAGATGCTGATGCTTGGAGATAGTGTAACGATTCAGGTTCACAGTCGAAAATAATTCTTTGAATGCATGGAATTGGAAATATTTTCAATGCATTAGTTGTTTCTGTTCGAGAAACCTAAGATACTAATTCTCATTATATGGTCTACCAACGAGTTTTGTCATGACGAATAATAAACAGATCCATGTTCTCGCTACATAACGCGTTGAAATATTGGATGTCTGAGCCAAGGTACCCTGATTCATTTACAACCATAAAGTCTATTGGCCTGCATCAGAGATTTTCTCGGCATTACTTAGTCTTTAGCTCGCCCTCCAGTTCTAGAGTTCTGAAGATCTTCAGTATCTGGGACGGCTTCAAGGAGGTTACTTCCTCACTTCTGCAGGTTCGGCGTTGCTCAGCAATGGTGGATATACTTATGATCCAACCCAGAAAGATACCGCCAGTATAAGTGCTATTGTCTTTTGAATTTATATAACTGTACGTAATAATATTAGAAAAATGGTTCATTTAACAAAAATGCACAAAATAACCATTCTTCAAATGATTGGTTATGGAGATTACACACGGACACAAATGGAAGTTTCTCGCTTATTTCACGAAAAATTTCCAAATTTGCCGCCTATATCTCAAGGAACAATTAGCAAAATAGAAAAGCAGTTTCGAGAGCTTGGTCATGTAAGACAAATAAAAAAAATTGCTGCCAATGCAGTAAATGATGATACGAAATTGGATATTATGCTTGAGTTTCAAGAAAGCCCACATAATTCTGTTCGAAAAGTAGCCCCGCTGTTCACCGTCAGCCACACGTCAATATTTCGAATATTAAAGGAAAGTAAGATGCATCCCTATAGAATGATGGCAACTCAGGAGCTCATGGAAGACGATTTCGATAGGAGAACGCATTTTTGTGAGCAAATGATGGCAATGTTACTAATGTTAGATAACAATGTGATCCAATCAGAAAATGTTTTGTTTTCTGATGAGAGTACATTTACACTACACGGTCATGTTAATCGTCAAAATTGCCGCCATTGGTCTGATGAGAATCCTCACTGAGAGAAGAACATACACAATCCTGAAAATGTTAATGTTTGGGCAGGAATTGTTGGAAATCATATCGTAGGTCCCTTTTTCATTGACGGCAACTTGAATGGAGAAAAATATTTAGAACTACTCCAAAATAATGTCGTACCAACTTTGATAAACTTATATCCTGATCCAGCAAATCCACAAGTTCCTGCCAATATAATATGGTTTCAGCAAGATGGAGCACCGCCCCATTGCCAAATCAATGTCCGGCAGTACTTGAACCAAATTTTTCCAAATCGGTGGATAGGGAGGCGCGGATCGATAGAATGATCAGCACGATCTCCTGATCTGACACCATTAGACTTCTTTTTGTGGGGATATGTCAAAAGTATTGTATACGAAACGAAACCCTTAAACTTAGACGACCTAAAAAACCGAATCACGCTTGCGATTAGATCAGTCACGCCTGAAATGTTGAGTAACGTTAGAAGACAATTAATTCTACACCAGATTAGCATGTTGCCAAGGCGTTCGCGGCGAGCATTTTGGACATTACCTACATTGACATTAATGTTTTTTTGTTTTTTTTAATAATTAAGAAATAATCAGTATTACTTATCAGGTTTTGAGTGTAATGTACCGAATTTGTGAAATGAAATAATTTTTATTTAAAACGTTGATTTTTGCAATAAATCTGAAAACACTTAGGGCCGATTGCACCGTAGACAAAACTGTAGATTAAATCTTAAACGTCGATTAGTGTCTATGAAAATCAATAGACACTAATCGAGGTTTAAAATTTAATCTACAGTTTTGTCTACGGTGCAATCGGCCCTTAATACTTCCGAAATAGTTAAAGATAGGTATATGACATTGTGCATGAATTGTGTCTAGAATTCTCTGAAGAATCAAAAAAATAAATAATATACAGGGGGTTGCATTTGAAATAAGAAAGTTGGTATTGGCCACGGTCACATGGAACACCCTATATAATATTATTTTCTTGAAAAATATGCGCATTTAAAATTACAAATTGACGTGTCCGAGCGTTTTTCCCAACACGCCCTCATTTATTCGTTATCGAATTTATTCCATTTGGCTGTTACACTCTGTATGTGTAATGAATCAATTATAACTGGATGTTCTTTTTTTTCCGTGTCACTTATGAAGTATCATTGAAAAGACTGATAATTCGGCTAGTGTTGCATTATATATACTTCTTCCTCTTCTTTGCTAAAAGTCGGATACCCATGTGAAACCGTTTATGTGGTCATCGATGCATGTAACGAGTGTAACGACTCCTAACTAAAAATCGTGTCCAAAAAGTATCCCGGTTGGCCAAGATTTAGATTTATCAAGTTTTCTACTCTCAACTCAATAGTCTCAATCTTATCATCCCGCTTGGAAACTAAAAATGCCGAAGATATTTTTGAAGAAGCAGAGACAAAGTATCAGAAAGTGCTATGTAGACTTGGAATCTTCTTATTCTGATGGTTACTCTGATAATTTGGAATCAATGATTTATCACCAGCTATTTTATATGAATAAATATTTATTTTTTATTTGCACATGAACACAAAGTAACGGACTATTCTGTCCGTTATTTTTCAGCAATTTTTCAATCAATTCTTGATTTCCGTACAAGAAAATAGCATAACTGAATCTTCCAACCATGTTTATATACATATACCTACGTGAAATATTTCCAGTATTAACAGAGACAAAAAATTCTTCAGCATCCGCTAGGTCTTTGGAATTATGGAATCCGCATAATATTTTTTCACATTCATGTTTTTCCCAAAATAAATGAGCATTTTGATGAATACGTAAAATATACGTGAAATGTGTCAAAATGTCATGGCTAACCGGGATACTTTATAAAAATGAATGGAGTACACTCATATTTACTTTCGACAAGAAAGTCTCAAACTGAATACATATAATCAGAGCCCACACCAGGGTCTCTAAGGGCCGATTGCACCGTATACAAAACTGTAGATTAAATCTTAAACCTCGATTAGTGTCTATGATAATCAATAGACACTAATCGAGGTTTAAGATTTAATCTACAGTTTTGTCTACGGTGCAATCGGCCCTAAGCGTCTACATATATATATATATTTGTCTGGCAGACGTATCCAGTCCCGGTACGTTCTCAAGGCGACCTAAGACCCACATGATCCGTATGTTTTTTACGAGTATATATGCAAAAAATGGGCTCTTTTAAAATATAACTCCCTAGGCACATTGAGAGGGGAAAAAATTTTTTTCATTAAAAAAAGTTGTATATCTGATAGTCCTGTTCAGACCCGATACATTGCGCCAACTTTTCAATCCCACATATACGGCACCGGCAAATACGATCAACGTTTTCGATCCCAGCACTGTTGCCAGATTGTCGGGATCAGTCGCTACGATTTCAATGTATAAAAGGGATTGAAAGAGTCGGTGTTATGGCAAGAATTAGTATATGTGTTAGTGAGTCGACGGGAAGACTAAATATCTTCACGAAGTGAACAATATATTTTGCTATCTGTGAAGATGAAATTCCTCATTCGTTGAATCAATTTTTTATTGTCACTGACTTGGATTTTTCGAAATATTAGTTTTAGGATTACGTCACATTATTTTTCGAGTTACTCTCAACAAGCCCTTCCATTTGATACCCATATTGTAGAAGTGAATAAATATAACTATTTCGAAATCTTGGATGGTCCGCCATATTGGATTAAGAATAACATCGCATTATTTTTCAAGTAACTTTCATCAAGCCCTTTCACTTGATATTATATATTATAGGGCACAGGCATTTTGAATGAGCATTAATCCATTTTGCCTCATTAGATTATTATGCTGTTTGTAATGATTACGAATAGATCGTATAATTCGTACGAATGAAATTTTGATGCTTATCATTATCTACAAACTACTTTTTTTGATACTGCGGGAATAATTATCTCATTTTTCGAGATTTCCACTCATTGAAACTTTAAGAATCTGATCTAACAAAAACTATTATTTTCAAATTCTCTTAGAAAAACCGAATATTAAAGAAAATTAAACCGAAAACAAAAAATCTGACACATTTCATTGTTGTTTTCATGAATGAAATATTTTACTTTTCCTTTTTTCCCTTTCAATATTTCTTTGCGGATCGGCTGAAAGTTTGAACTATTTGAACGCATATATTGTCACGTGATGTGAAAAAGGCTGAATGCTGGTGTAGCTTGACCAGCCCGGTACACTGTAAAAAAAATTAGAATCAATCTGGATGCCGTCATATATAACGAATTACATAAAGGGTGTCAGGATTAAACGTTCATATATTTCAGGAGGTGATTCTAAATATCGAAACTAGAAGATAATTCCATATCTACTCAGGTCCTTAATGCATTCCACGGGTGACCTCTAAAGTACCGTTAGTTGGTTAGATCTGCACCAAAATTTATCGAATTTAAATGAAATTGATAGCATGGAGTTTTCTGGGTGAACTTGATCATTTAATTGTAAAAGAACTGATTGATTCTCATCAGTAGCAGAGATAATAGGGGGTGTCTCAAAAAATCATTTTCAATTTTTGAGTTGATGATCTAATTGAAATTTCAGCTCCTAAAATATTTTTAAATTGAAAGCGTTACGTAACCCCTATCTCGGAATAAAAGTATTTTAGTGTGATGAAATGCATTCTAAGTAATTTTTTTCTATAGGATGGGGCTCTGTAGCGCCGTACCTCTTTTGCTCAAAAATGATTGAGGAGACCATGTCTTCGACTAACATAACCTCAGAAATTAAAAGTATTATTTTTCTCCACTGATGAGAATCGGTTATCAGACATGGGTGGATATAGCTCTTTTTCATGGGGAGGTAATATGATTGAAAACCATTAAATCAGGTACACAACATCCTCAAATAAACTTTGAAACGTAATTTCTTCTTAGGTCTTCGATACTCATTACCCCCCCGTAAATCCGCCCTAGTTATCAGACACGATTTGAAACGAAACGGGCGATATTTTTGAAATTGGGCAGCTGAGTGTAATGGACCACAATGCATCTGATGAGCATATTTTCATTAATGAGATATTTCCGGTTTAACCGGAAATGACAAAAAAAAATTTATTTAAATGGGACACCCTGTATATTTCTGCAGATTCTGAAAGTGCACCTTGTTTCGGATCTGTCCATATCGAGATCCATGCTTTTCATGACGTATTTTTTATGAAAATCTATAAAGAGAAGAAATACAGGGCTTTTACTAGTAGAAAAAATTTATTGAAAATAATTAAAAGAAAAATCATTTTAAATGTTCGAAGTGCTTGCCATTCACTCAGCTGCCAAATTTCAAAATTACCGTCCGTTCCGTTTTAAATATATTAATTTGGTGCCAAACTTTATCCCAGCCCTGTATATTAGGTAGGACCTAGACAAAATTCATAACACTACTCTCCTTCATTCATCACATTGAAAAACACAAATGTATAATTTCTGAAATTCTTATGAAAATTCAATTTCACTTTTGATTCTCATCGGTGAAATCGAGAATCAGATTTAGAAGAATCACTGGTTTACTAAAAACAAGAGCCTTGTAATATGTATAATCATTATCCGATTCTGGTACATCATTTACATCATTCCTAGCTTTCATTTCTATGAAATTCCAAAACTCAGCATATTGTGATAATCTCTTCAACTGAATCACACTCCATTTATAAACAAATTATGAATTATACAGGGTGGTACTTATGAGTGCAAAAGCTTTCAGGGAATGATTCCTAGCATAAGCTAGTGGGCATTTCCTTTAATTATTACATTCTTCCAAATATGAGGAAAAAATACTATTTTTCTCTTGGAAGCGCTGAAAATTAAATCCTTAGACGTCTGTCAGCTACATTGTAAAAATATTCATTTGAGAGTATTTTGATAACGCACCACTGGTTTCCAGTTGAAACCGCAGTATATCACGTGATTAGCCAGGTATAATTGACGTATTCGATTTTGTGGACATGTCTTACAAATGAATTTTTTTCAATTTTTTTGTGATCTTTTGATGCTTTTCACGTTAGCCCGTATTCTAACTCAAAATCGTACATTCATCCCCAATACCCGAAGAGGGCTCGAGAGAAACGTAAACATTTCAAATATTCATTGATCTATCATGGGTTTGAACCATTCCTTTTTTGGTGGATTATGGCGAAAAGGTTGAGATATCATAAAGTAGTTTGCTGAGCTCTACTAGTTCCTTAATAATCAAATGAAATATATTATGTACCTACATGGGTGCCCACAGACAGGTGGAAACGCCTCCGTCTTTAGATTCTGATCCCTTTGTCATTTTTCAGCACAACAAACATACCGTCATAATATGATATTGACATTCTGAAAATGAATTTTGAAATGGGAAATGTAAATAATTCCTCTTTTGCCCCCCTTTGTGATTGTGCATGAACGAATCTTGTAAATCGGAAACAAAAAAATTTAGTATGTGACTGTAACTTCTTCTTTGCTCACAAAATGCCATTTTTTCAGCACTTAAAAAAGTCTCTCTTCTCACTTTCGAAAAGAAACCCCTACTCGAGGACACACGTACCTACTTGGTAACACTTTATTTAGAGTAATATTCATCGGGTTTGTATAAGCTTCCATACCGGAGAATCTGCAGTTCATATTGATATCAAGAGAATCCAATATCAAATCTACGAGTCTATTCGAAATATTCACTAAGACCCATGACGACGTTCGTCCATACCGGGATCGTATAAGTACTCGAATAGTGTATTTGAGGTGTATGAACGGAAAACAGCGTTGCCATATTTAGGGACCCAATGCGTTGGTCAACTATACGAATTATATACAGCAAGTTGATGTCGACTGAAGCGCCCTCGCACTGGCCAAACACTGAAACTTTTCCATATATAATCACATGTATAACCGACTTTTCAGACCCGGCTGAAAATGCACCCCTAGCATCCCCTCAGCCCCCTCATAACTTTTCTATAGTCGAACGTTACCAGTCCCGAAGCCGGGTCTGAAAACGTCACTTTTGGACTGAAAAGTCGGTCGAGTATACCGATTTGGGTCTGTATGTGCGGTCGAACAAATCTATATATATATATATATATATATATATATGTGGTTTTTCTTGCAAAACCAATCTCAGAAAAGGATCAGTGAAAAGCTGATAATTCGGATAGTGACGAAGTCTACTCTTCTCTGCAAAAACCCAATCGTAAATGTCATCTTAAGATCGTATATATGTGGTCTGAGAGAGTCTGAGATAACAACATTCTATATGCAATGGTTATATTTCGAAATTCCTCATTAAAATATCAAGGAAAATCAAAGACATCGTAACTGTTTTATTAATTATGAATGCCAATTCGTTCTTGGCTTCGCCTCCGCAGTTATTATTGGAATCGATTTTATATCAGTATCAGAACGAATCTATAATTATCCAACCGAATCTATTTTAAGCCCTCCATATGTCACGAAATTCTTAGTGCGAAATATACTATTCTCCTGTCAAAAATAAGCCCCCGAATCCACATTTATAATTTCCATAATGAAAACAAAAACGATGCACCCATTCGCCATCAATACATTGGCTTTCGGGATGCAACGTACGTCGCAACGGAAGTAGCTCGTAAAATCAAGAATGGACCACGTGAGGGGGACGGCGGGGGCGGTCCCAGATGTTCGAAACCTGGTAAGAGAGACACTGGTGCTGGTGCCGCTGCAGTGACGTCATATCCGGTGCAATGAGTTCTCGCATGGTGTAGGTGAAATGATTTAATTCGTCTTAATTCGGAAACGGTTAAGAGAATTTACTCATTAATATTTGGGTATGAAGGTAATTACTTTTACGAGGTAATTGCCGGGGTTTCTCGTAAGATTGAAACAAGTAACTCTTTCCGGAGCTTCTTAGTACTGCGGAGTAATTCTTCAATGATATGGAACATGATTATATCCAATAAACATGGAAATCATGTTTTCTGAGGTCCAAGTTGATGAAAGATTCCTACAGTCGAGTTTTGATCAAAAAAACTTATTTTTATTGAAACAATTCTCGCTTTATTTTACACTTTTTAGTAAAAATGCCCCTACTCTTTTTAAACGCAGGTTCTGAAATGAACCAAAATCGCATTCATTATTTTATTTTATATCTTTGATGTATGACTGGATATATGTTATTCATATCGCCAGCGGCGTACTACGTAGGTGCAAGAGTGTGCAGTGCACCAGGGCCCCCGACCTTAGGGGCCCCTAAACGCTGACTATCAAATCGCGTTCGAAGTTAAAAAAATTTATATTAGGTACATACTTTGATTTTCTTTCTGTGATCTATTACATGAATAACATTGTTATTATTATAATCAGTTGTTGAAAAATGTTTTTTTCGGAAATAGCATCGAACGTATGGTTTTCTTGTCAAAATTCACTGGTGAATAGGATACCTATATAAAGCAAAAATTAAATCCGATCAGATTGTCCAGTAGGGTCAACAGTGTCAACACAATTTCAGCAATTAAACTTCATTTTTTTTTTATATCATTTTTGCATTATCAGAAATAATTATGAAAAATTCACAGCGAAGCCAAGCAGAAATTATAAAAAATGTTGAATTTTTAATTTATTTTCCTCTGCGATTTTATGCACCGCATTCTTAATGATATCAATTATGCATCTAAAGTATTACAAAAATGCGATATATATTTGGACGACGCGGAGCTTTAGAAGAGACAAAGATCAAAATTTATAAGAGTGACTTCGAGTACTTCAAGTGCAATGCCATAGCATATGGTAAAGATCCCAATTTCGAAGAAAAGAGACAAAAAAACATTTAAAAACATTTAAAAACATTTCGATGAATTAACCCGATCACCGATTTCGAAGCAGGGAAGAATTTTTCTAAATAAATATTTTCTATAGGTTGCTCGATACAATAATTTCACAATTACATAAATGCACGTTTCGACTGTTTCGAGGGTATGACTGCAGTCAACAAAATATTTAATTTTCTCCATCATTTCTACAATAGATGTAGACGAAAAACTTTCAATCAAAGCTGCGACCAATTTCAAAGTAAATATTGCGATATGATAGGGACCAACTTTTCAATTCAATTTCTTGATATTTATCACCTATTTCTACCTGAATTGAATAGGGCGTGAACAATTCACAAATTCTGAATGAAAATGAAAAGGAAATACGGAATGCTGGAATGCGATTTAACAGAAGTATTTACAGCAATATTACTTTTCCATACAATTCCTGTCACTTCTGTACAAGCTGAAAGATGTTTCTGCAAATTAAGAATAATAACGAAATTATTTGAGGAACACTCTGGGTCAAGCTCGACTCCGAAATTTATCGCTTTATGTCAATTGAAAATGAAGCTGCATCAAGTCTAGATTTGAGTGAAGTCATTGAATCTTTTGCAAAAGTAAGTCTGGAAAGATGTTGTGAACATATTTTCTCAAAGGAATCAATGACTTCAAATCTAGACTTGATGGATATCTAGGTTCGAATTCTTAATAATCAATTTGAATTCATTCCTTCAATAATTTATTATTATCGTTATTTTGCTAAATAATCATCCAATTGCCGAGGGCAAATAATTGCGATTTTTTCCAAAAAATGATGAATAATTGTCGAAAAAAAATCATTAAGTGTAGTTTCCAAATCGCCGAAGTTCAACCTGTTTTTTTAATTGAAAAACTAATTAAATCGAAAAAAAGAAAACTATTTGCCCTCGGGACGTTCTTCAACTTCGATTTAAAAAAAAATCAAGTGTCTACTTCGTAAATTAGAGAGACTTACCACGATTCAAAAAGTGATGCTTCCCCTTAAGGTCGCTTTTCAAAGCGAGTAGGAAAACTAATCCGATAGAGGCGCCACCGTGCATTTTATGGAATATCTCCATAACTCTATAGAACTTACATTATCACTATAAGTTCTATGAATATCTCTTTCCTTATGAATAAAATGTACAATGGCGCTCTCTATCCGAAAATCGCTGAACTATGAAATCAGTGAATATGTGGGTAAAGCAGGAGCTTTTCACCGCCATATATTTAAATTTGGCCTTTCCCTACCAATTCCGTATTTCAAGTTGTTTTTCTGATCGGAAGTTGAACTATTTTCATGGGTCTTTCGTTTGAAATAGAACAGAAGCATGAGTTGGCTCATTTTCTTCTATTTTCGAAAGAAAAAAAAATAAGCTTTCGAAAGAAAATCGATTTCAATTATTTCATTAAGAACCCCAATCCTTTTTGAGTTTACTCACAAAATTTTAGTTTTCGAAGTGAAACCATTTTCAAATGCAACTTGAAATAAAAACACACTACATTGAACGCCTACTAACTTAACCCCAATCCGCTTTTCCAGTTTCGCGGAATTGTGAATGAAAAGCTCAAGACCTCCTTTTGTTGAAGACATTTGAATGCGTGAGAAAAATATTATTTCCGAAACGTTCACTGCATGTATCACTGGCCGAGTAGCAGTTCCACATCTCCAATAAATATAATAATTATTATTCTATGGTCAAACCTCTAGCCACAGCGTATTCGGAGGCGAGCTCGATTTCAACGTGCTCGCTCTACGATTATAAGCTATAATTATTATGGAGCTCTATTTACATACGGATAAGTACTGGTTTGAATTAATTGTGGAATACAGAATGATTCTCAACACACCTCACTATTTTTAGTTATCTTTCTATATAGAAGTATGAGGTCGTCATTGTATTCGAGGAATCACTGTGAATAAGCATTTGGATTAACTTTGATTTTGAAGATAAAGATAAAGTTTGCCTTATATCATTTAGTCATGAATCTTCTTATGATGTATGTATATACGATGGATCTAGAAAATTGAAAACCTATTTGTTTTCCTCACGATGGTTGCATTCATTTGATATACAGTGCGCGTCAAAATTATTGAACAAATTCATTTCCTCAAAAGAAAAATATGTATTTGGCAAGAAAATCTTGAAACAGGTCGATTTTTGTTTCACCTTTACCAAATTTTTTTGCACCCTGTGCCATCCCCATCAACCGTCTAAATTTTCTGAATAGGGAAAGTGGGTCATGTGGTACTCTTTGGCAAGGTCTTTGTATCTTTTTTTCAGGCGTGCAGAAATTTTCAAGAATCATTTTTTTTGAAAAATTAGTGAGTTCAAAGAGGTTTTCAGTATGTGCACTTTGTCATGGCTCTTTCTTTGAATTGAAACATTTTATTCGAAAAGTTTCAACTTCAGTAGAAACGTAGGTAATAATAACATGCCTACTTAAGATCATAACTGAAGCGCAGTGTTTCACACATTCAAATTTTTCACGGGAAGGGGTTGAAAGTTGTGCACGAACAAAACTGTAATGGTCGACTTTCATTCGGTGACAAATTTCATCAGGTACCATCGTCTCAAAGTAAATGAGCCATGACAAAGTGAACTGAAAACTTCTTTGAACTAACTAGTTTAAAAAAAAAAGACAACGACTGCATAGTTAAGAATCTTTGTAATTTTGTTTTTCGAAAACGGTTCATTTTATATTTGTTACAGAAAACTATAATATGTTTTATTGAACACTGAATCCTTGCGCTTTTATTGAAACACCCTTTAGTTATTCATAAAGATTCAAGATTCTAGGAAAAGCTACTGACATCATTGAATTATACACAACAAGTGCTTCGGAAATGTTTTTATAGGAATGAAAAATTTTCGGCAGAAAAAAAGTTTGAACAGTTGAAAAAGCTGAAATGATCAATGCAGAATCGAAAATTTCAAATTCAACCCCCAAGTCTCGTAACCTCTAGAAGTCTAAACTGCTACCGAAAGCATTCTAACAGGAATCGGAGTAATTGCATTATTTCGCCCAAAAAAAAATATCCTTTCGAAGCATTCACTGGTCAAAGCTCTAGTAGCAGGAATAACTAACCACTTCTTCACCACAAGCAAGGTCAAGTGTTGAGTCCTGCTGCACCATGCTTTATGCAAATTTCCTATTTTCCCGCCACTCATCAGCCTGCCCTTCCAATGTCTGGTTAAATTATAACTACTTCCAACATCGATTCCCAAGGAAGATAAAGAAATCTATTTTATTTAGACTCTAGATTCTAGAGAGTTCAATTAATTGACTCTCCTTTCTCACCAACGCAACTCCATCGAAATATTGTAAATTCAGTTGTTCCACTCAATTTCATCGCCACATCGCCTTCTAGCAGTTACGCAAAAACACTATACTCCATGACTTAATCAATAATTTGCCTTTTTTCGTTTAATAGACTAATTCGAAATCATTTACTTAAATTACATATAATTCGATGTCATGGGCTTCACAAATATTCCGCTCATAGATCAGTTAGACCCGTAATGATAGCACACAATGCAAAAAGGCGGTTCGAAAAGTCAGTGGAAAAGATACGGTTAGCATAGCTCGCCTAAGGGTAAGCGTATGGAGCCAGGTTGTTGAACTACGTATAAAAACTGAGCCTCTGGCTAATTTATATACAAACCCGCTATCATCTATTAAATCCTCATCCTTTCAGGTTTTCTATTGGTGCTGCTCGGCGTCTATGTATATTGTTAATAGCTGTGAAGGATTTCTATATGGAAGTTGGAGGAGGAAACAAAACTAGCAGTGAAGAGTTTTTTATTTCTCCGGCCAATAGAACACAAATAATACAACATGTGGAAATGAGAGATTACGCATGATTTATACACTCTTGGCAGTATCATTTTTGTTACATAACACACTTCACCAATAAATAATACGCTCTTATATGAAATTATATTATTCACCCGTGATCTATGATAGAACAATACGAATGATACAGTAGTATTTATTCAATTTATTGAATGCCCGCGGGTTAATTTCTGGACTCCTTTATGGCTGTCAATTTTTCGAATAATATGACAGCTCACTCAAGACTGTCAGATGGTTATCGCATGTAGCGAAAAGAGTTGTGATTCAATATTTCGGGCTAGGGAAATTATTCAAATTTTGACGGAATCGACAGTACTCAGCGAATGAGCTTGAAATAATGTTGACTCTACAGGCTGGTCCGAAAGTGTTAAAGTACGAACCACCCTGTTTTTTTCAATTGGGAATGTTGTAGATAATAATGTTTTATCATTGTTTGTATTTAATTATACGATAGCTTTTTATTACTATCAAGTTTTTTCGTAGAATCCAATGCAATCATAAGAAAATAGGATAATATCTTGAAAAACAAAAGTTATGGTCGAATAATAATTTTTGGGGCTATATTAGAAACATCCTGTGATTATATTCCTCAAATTCAAGAGATACAAGGCATTTCCATCTTCTTCTACTTCAAGAAAAGGAATACATACAGTGCGCGTCAAAATTATTGAACGAATTCATTTTCTCAGAAGAAAAATATTTGGCAACAAAATCCTGAAACAGGTCAATTTTTGTTTCACTTTTACCAGATTTTTATGCATTTTTGAAGGATTTTAGTTGCACCCTGTGCCATCCCCATCAACCCTCTAAATTTTTTGTTTGGTGAAAGTGGATAATGTGTAATTTCGGCAAGGTCTTTTATCTTCTTTACAGGCGTTACAGTATGTGCACTTTGTCATGGCTCTTTCTTCGAATTGAAACATTTTATCGAAAAGTTTCAACTTCAGTAGAAACGTACTCATAACATACCTACTTAAAAGATCTTAACTGAAGCGCAGTGTTTCACACATTCTAATTTTTCACGTGAGGGGGTTGAAAGTTGTGCATGAACAAAACTGTATTGGTCGACTTTCATTCGGTGACAAATTTCATCAGGTACCATCGTCTCAACGTAAATGAGCCATGACAAAGTGCACATACTGAAAACCTGTTTGAACTAACTGTTTTTTCAGCAAAAAAAAATTCTTGAAAATTTCTGCACGCCTGTAAAGAAGATACAAAGACTTTGCCATAAAAGTACCACATGACCCACTTTCCATATTCAAAAAATTAAGAGGGATGATGGAGATGGCACAGGGTGCAACAAGAATCCTTCAAAAATGCATAAAAATTTTGTAAAAATTAAAAAAAAAATTGACCTGTTTCAGGATTTTGTTGCCAAATATTCTTCTTCTGAAAAAATGAATTTGTTCCATAATTTTAACGGGCACTGTATGTATTCCTTTTCTCGAAGTAGAAGAATATGAAAATGCCTTGTATCTTTTGAATTTGAGGAATATAATCACAGGATGTTTCTAATATTGAGGCCAAAAATTATGATTCGACCAATACCTACTTGCCAAATATTTTTCTTCTGAGAAAATGAATTTGTTCCATAATTTTGACGCGCACTGTATACTAACTGACAAAGAAACAGAAACACCCAGAGGGAGCTGTTCAAATTAATTCTTTTTTTGTTAAAACATAGATCGTATAGCAAGTAAATGAGTAAATTTGAGAAGAAAAAATTTGAAGGTCTTTTAATTTTTTATTACTCAAATAGCCGTTTTTGCAATTTTTTTTTAATTTCGCAACAAACTAGCTGTTCGAGGAGATCCAAAGTCGATGTTTAGTTGTTGTTAAAATGGCTAGAGCAGGTGTACGCGGAATTTATCGCCAGCTAAGTGAATTTGACGCAGGTCGAATTATTGGTCTGCGGGAGGCGGGGTTGTCATTTCGAGAAATCGCTAACCGTACGAACAGAAATCCAACTACTGTTATAAGATGCGGTCAAGCGTGGTTCGATAATGCCCAAATTCGAAGAAGAGTAGGCACCGGAAGTAGGCACAAATGAAGTTCAAGATCGACGTCTTAGAGCCGTTTCACATGCGACTGATGGTCGGTCCTGATGGTCGGTCGAAGCCGGCGTTTGAACTGGATTTTGAATTCCTTTCACATGCATGCGTATCATCAGTCCACCGATTCGAGTTCAAACGCGGGCCCCGACCATAGAAATCATTATATACAGGGTGTTTGGTAATTCGACGTGAACCTTGAAAAGGGATATACTAGACGTCATTTGCAGTGAATTGCGTCGAGTGAAGCATGGTCCGAAAACCTATGGTTACGAAGATATCGCGATTTTTCAACTTTTTTGAAATTTTCTGCTTCGTTATCGAAAATAATTAATTTTGTGAAAACTACTCGACTCTAAATATTCAATGAATATTTTTTTGAAAGCTGAGGAGATGGTCCTCATTTCTTGCGAAAAAGTATTCATCAAAAATTCAGATAACCCGAGATATACAGGGTCATTAATGGCTGCACCTGTTTTCCTCATAAAATCTTGATAAAACAATTGACAATTACTCAAAAAAAGTATCATAAACTTGGTGTACAAATGTAAGGAAAAATTTGCCTGTTTCATCAGCTTCTCAAAAAGGTACATATGTCAATAATTCCTTCATGCAATCTAAAAATATGGCCGGAAAACCACGCGGACAACAGACTTTTTCGAGTCATTCAGATATCCTATTATCCTTTATTTCACTTGATTCGTAAGCCGTAATAAGCGGGCCATGGTTCGATCACTAAATGACTCGAAAAAAGTCGGTTGTCTGCTTGGTTTTCCGGCCATATTTTTAGATTGCATGAAGGAATTATTGACATATGTACCTTTTTGGAAAGCTGATGAAACAGGGAAGTTTTTCCTTACATTTTTACACCAAGTTCATAATACTTTTTTCGAGTAATTCTCAATTGTTTTATCAAGATTTTATGAGGAAAACAGGTGCAGCCATTTATGACCCTGTATATCTCGGGTTATCTGAATTTTTAGTGAATACTTTTTCGCAAGAAATGAGGACCATCTCCTCAGCTTTCAAAATAATATTCATTGAATATTTAGAGTCGAGTAGTTTTCACAAAATTAATTATTTTCGATAACGAAGCAGAAAATTTCAAAAAAGTTGAAAAATCGCCATATCTTCGTAACCATAGATTTTCGGACCATGCTTTACTCGACACAATTCACTGCAAATGAAGTCTAGTATATCCCTTTCCAAGGTTCACGTCGAATTACCAAACACCCTGTATATACTTACTCTAGAATGCTAATTCCTTCTAGTTCCGCAGGGAAAAACGTGCCGCATAGGCAACTCATTCACAATGTGCGCATGTTCACCATTAGCACATTTCACGTAGAACGATGCCAAGTCCCTAAATGTTTTGTCGGTTCTATTTTGAGTTCAATATAATTAAACAATAAAAATACTCCATTGAGTAACAAACTTATTTTATAGCTCATGCGCCACTGCCTTCGACTATTAGACACATTAATATCTTAAGTGAATTGCAATATTTGTGGAATTGGTGAGAAAATCAGAGCAGTTATGTAGTAGGTTTCACTAAATAGATATAGACCGCGCAACACCGCTTTTTCTGTCTCATGGCAAATGACTTTGAAATGACCTTAGTGAAAGTTTAGGCAGGACCGTGTTCAGTGTCAGTCTGCAGCCACAGTTTAGTTTACTGAATAGACAAACTAGTTTACTGGTGCGTAACTGTTATTTTCGTGTTTGATATTCTTCGTGTGCATTTTGCTTTTGTTGTGTGTTGTGTTAGATTTGGATTTTTTCGTATCCGATAAACAATGAACTGTATAGTGTTGTGGTGTCCTTGTCTTGACCCGTTCATTTCCCACTTGAGTATGTAAACTATGTGCACCTTTTCATTCATAAAAACTGTTAGAAATTTATGATTTACGCTTTGCTTTTCATTCGATTGACACATATCTATCCACTCGCACCATGAGATTGGTTCTTTATATAGCAAAAGAACGCAATTCATTATGAAAAATCATGAAATCTTGTGACTCTTGTGAGTAAACCATCTTTTAATGGATAATTGACCATATTCACCGTCGCCATATTGTTGTGCGACAATACCAACTACCCAGTGTTTCCAACGGAGAAATATTGAGTTTATCAAAAATACTATCAGATTTTTATGTATGTAGTATGTATGTGGTATGTATGTGGTATGAGAGGTTATATAAAATTGGTGGTAAACTTTGGTTAAGTATTTTGTGATAAAATCCAGGAAATATGGGTAGATATCAGTATAGGGGAGGCCATGGTTGTTGTGTCAGTAATTAATCGGCAATGAGACATCTTATTCGGCAAGAAATAGATCTAGAAATAAAAAACTGACATCAAAATATTTCCATTTAAACTTTCGCGGTCCTAAGAAATTAGTGACTTTCGTTATTCGATGTTAGAACCCTGGGTAGTTGGTATTGTCGCACAACAGTATGGCGACGGTGAATATGGTCAATTCGAACTCGAAAATAAAATATATTGAATTAAAACTTTGCAGTTTCATTCAGATAAGATAACATATACTCGGAACTCAAAAAGACAAATGACTTGGAGAACAAGGGCGGATTTACGGGGTGGGTTACTGGGGGTAACTTCATCCCCCCCCATGAGTATCGAAGACCTAAGAAAAAGGTGGTGCACATACAATATTTCATACATATTTCACCTGATTTTATGGTTTTCAATCGTAATTACCCCCCCCCCCCATGATCGTTATTACCCCTCCCATGAAATAGAGCTATATCCGACCTTGTTGGAGAATGAATGTAGGTATCAGAATTCACTCATGAAACGATGCAGATGGTAACGCATTGGCAGATGTACAATACATTTTCATGTTTCCACTATTTTCAGGAACACCGAAGAATAGAACTGTCCTGAAGGGATATATTAGTATATTTTGCTCATTTGATTTTTTTTCTGTACTTTACCAAGAGATTCGTTGTTTGTTAACCAGAATTTGTCTTCCTTGATCCTTGAATCAATTTTTATACCGAAACCGGGTTTTTTCAACGCCTGAAGAGGTTTTGGAATAATGAAAGATTTTCAGCTTATCTTCCAGTCGCTGATGATTCCAAATTTACCATTCAAATAGCTGTTGAAAATTATCAATATGTTCAAAACAACTAGTAAGTGTCGAATACTAATTATGAATTGATTAAATCCAACTGCAACAATAACAGCATAAAATTTTATTGAAGCCGACCCTGTTCAGAAACAACCTGATGGCACATATGCGCATTGTGGACCACACTGAAATTTTTACAACACTTCGATCCAATTGATTTAGCATTCTAGAGTAAGTATATATATTATGATTTCTATGGCCCCGACCGATCATCAGGACTGACCATCAGTCGCATATGAAACGGGTCTTAGACTTTTGGCTATTAGAGATCCGATTTGCGACAACTCGATCTTTGGCTGATGAGTGGTTGGGAGAACAAGGCCATTCTGTAACTGTCCAAACGGTTTACCGCCGGATAAGGTCTTTTGGACCTTATCTTGTGTTACCTTTGACGGTTGAGCATCGCCGTCAACGATTACAGTGGTGCAGAGAACATTGGCAGAAGTTGTTGAGTCGGTTGGATACTGTAGGCATATCATATGCAGCTGTAAATCTTTAGTGAGTATTCGCTTAAGACTGTTGAAATGTTCAAATCTTGTGACGGAGGGCGATTTGAAGTGTCTGATGGACTTTCTGTCTCTCTATAGCGAACTACCGAGATGTTTTGTTCTGAACGACCTCTACAAGCTCGTAGCGTGTGATTCACATCACTATTCACTAACCAAATCACTACTTTCGAATGTTTTTTTTTATTAAGCTTACCAAAGTCCCTAGGGACTATACAGCTGAATTATTTACAATTCAATTACAATTTCAGATTTATCCTTTAAAATTTTTTAAATATGTCTAAATGTTCAATTCACAATCTTGAAAATATTTAATTATCAAAGTTATATGACTAATTTTCAGTTCTGATAGAAATGAATTGGAGATAAAGGGTGGGAATTGTTTGTACCTTGCTAAATTTCCGTAAAGTACAGATCTTTGATTGTCATACAAAGGACATTGCCATAATATGTGATCTAGGTTTTGGTCTTCATAACCACAAGAACAAGATGGGTCTTCTAAAATTCCAACCCTTGCTAAAGATGAAGCTAAATTGTAGTGGTTACTTCTGCACCGGTTGATGCTAACCACTAGTTTTCTAGGTAGATTTTTTTTCCAAAACCAAGGTTTCGTTGACCCAGATATGAAATTCTGAAAATACAGTTTTCCCTTGCACATTCCATCACTTTCATTCTCCTTTTTTGTGTTGATAAACATTTTCTGTTTATATTATTGTCTATAGTCAGTGTATGGTATTTTTATTTTACTGTCGCTTTCTTTCAAAGCTGCGTTTTTAGCAGATTTATCAACTTTATCCTCGACTTCATCGTTACCCTCTATATTGCTATGAGACGGTATCAATAACACTCTATTTTTCTTGAGTTATTTGAACTTTCTAGAAACAGTAAGTATTTTTCTTTGGCGAATAAAATATATGGGTTAATTTTTATATCTAACTTGATGTCAGCCAAACATTGTAATACGCTGAGGGAATCGGAGAAAATTCTATAGTTCTTATTTGGGTTGGATAGCGTTATTTTGATTACCTCATAAACGGCTGCACATTCAGCGGTAAATATTGAGGCTTCTTGAGGCAAACTATTGGAAAGATCTAATTTCAACTCTTCGGAGACTACTGCACTACCAACTGAACTGGCGTTGGGGTATTTGCTTCCGTCAGTAAATATATTTACGAAGTTATCTTTTGCTATCAAATTAGTTATGACAGAGTTGGGGTTGGTGCAATTTTTTGCCCTTTTACCAATTTCAGTGTTAATTGGAATGTTTTTATTATTCTTTTCACAGTAGATGAATTAGGCACATCATTTCGGCCCAACATTGAACGCACATTACGAATAATAACAATTAAACTTTCACCATTTCGATAATCATTTTTGACAATCAGGACGTGTTATTCTACCGCGTAATGCTCCATGTTTACTAACTCCCATCTGTCAACTTTCGATCTGTCACGTCATAATCATGTGACATTATGACTGTCAAATATATGGCGCGCAATTCAAATCTTGCGCTCTTATTGAAACACCCTTCATAAGCGGTCGCAATTGACCATATTCACCGTCGCCATACTGTTGTGCGACAATACCAACTACCCAGGGTTCTAACATCGAATAACGAAAGTCACTAATTTCTTAGGACCGCGAAAGTTTAAATGGAAATATTTTGATGTCAGTTTTTTTATTTTTAGATCTATTTCTAGCCGAATAAAATGTCTTATTGCCGATTAATTACTGACACAACAACCATAGCCTCCCCTATACTGATATCTACCCATATTTCCTGGATTTTATCACAAAATATTTAACCAAAGTTTACCACCAATTTTATATAACCTCTCATACCACATACGATACTAAAAATCTGATAGTATTTATGATAAACTCAATATTTCTCCGTTGGAAACACTGGGTAGTTGGTATTGTCGCACAACAATATGGCGACGGTGAATATGGTCAATTCCTGCCTAGCTTTCAACGACGTTTCGCGTCGAAACACACCGAGAATTTCCTCCAAATCGAAGAAGCAGATCGCCGTGCCGACCGTGTCAAGTTAGATGGCGCAGATTCGATTTGTCACAGCGCATAATGACATTAGTCGAATAATTCCCAATCCGCCATACCGGCCGTTCGTTCGCATTATCGCTAATAAGATCCTATTCTGCATCCATGTATGAAAAATTGCGCAATTATTCTCGTTATCCGAACGAACCTAAGTGAACAGTATCAATAAAAAAGAACGCTTCTCCCGCCCTTCCGTCCGCGGGAGAACTCGTTTGAGCAATGACCTATGCGGAGCAGGTGCAATTCACGTAACCCAATGACGGATCGTTGTCGTTTTGTGGCTCAGGAGCCTTTGACTCGATGCTGCTCTGTTCTTAGATGCTCAGGTGATGCTCGCTTTCTGTGAGAACGGGGAAATCTGGTCGAGGTTATTCGACGGATCGGTTTTTCGAAGAGTATTTTGTACGGTTTTTTTATTGAACCGAATTTTATCAATGCTGCGTTGAAGGCTCTATTCATTATAAACAGAATAGAATGAAAAAGAAATATATTATTTTGCGGAAGTTTCTGATTGGGACCTCGCTACAGCTGAAGAATTATAAACAAGGGGGGACGCCTTTGATCTAGGGGGGGCAAAAGAAATCAGAACAGGAATAATGAACTAGGGGTAGTGTATGGCTTTACGATGAATGCTCATCAGCCCATGGGCGCCCGCAGAAATTTTTCTCAGGGGGGCCATTTTTCCTTGCCCTTTGTATTAAGAAAGTTAGATAGAGGGATGAGTGCTGAAAAACGTCAAGGTTATCAAAATCTCCCCCCTGGCCCCCCTTGTTTATTATGAAGTGTTCCTTTGTGAATGGAATTATATAACTTTCATTCATCTCCACAGATCATATTGGATTTCATAATATTTTTCGTGACAGTCCAAAATTTTGGATTTTTTGACGTTCATTACTCGAAAACTATATGTATTTCATAAAAAATATCTGATTCCATATTCTTAATAAACGCCCTCGAATTAGTGAATCCAGCAACTTTGGTGGTGATCCGAGAAATTTTTTTCTCAAAATACGAGAAATTTTCCACCATATGGAAATTTTGCCGAAATACTCGCCGAAATATCATTTTCTCAGATAGCCACCAAAGTTACTGTATTCACTAACTCGAGGTCGTAGATTACGAATCTGTAATTACTTTCTTTCTAGGTTCGATACTTCGGGAAATTTTCAACTTTTTGTAAAAATTTTCCGAAAATTTTTGTGATGGTCCTTCCTGAAAAATCATATTTCACGAGAAATATCGGATTTCATATTCTTAATCTACGCCCTCGAATTAGTGAATACAGTAACTTTGGTGGTGATCCGAGAAAAATTTTTTCCTCAAAATACGCGAAATTTTGGAAATTCAGGCCGAAATATCATTTTTTCAGATACCCACCAAAGTTACTGTATTCACTAATTCGAGGTCGTAGATTGCGAATATGCAATCAGAATATCAGATAATCAGATACATATACGTATAGTTTTCGAGTAATGACCATCAAAAAAAAATTTCCCTTGTCCTTTGTGTTAACAAAGTAATATTGAGGGTGTTGCTGAAAAACGATAAGGCCATCAAAATCTCAGGGGAGGGCAGATAATGAACGATGACCAATTAGTGCTTGATCAATAAAAAGAAGTAAGAATGACAATTCCTAACACTACTACTACTATAGTACTACCTACTTTGAAAAAGACGTGCATACCAATGAATTTGACTGAGCGAAAACTGGCTCTAGTCGTGAAATTCGAATTTCATTCGATTACGGTAAAACTACTGATTTTAAAGACATGAAATGTTTGGGACACTCTGACTAGTTTTTGACGAGCGATCGATCGGGATTACAAAATTAAATGGTTCCCATTTGAAAAAATGAGATTCCATGGTTTTATTGAGGCTCACTTTGAAGCCCTGTTTCAGGCACCCTGTATAATACTATACAGGGTGTTTGAAGGATGAGTAGCCATAGGTAAATGGTGGATAGGTGATGCTCTTGGCTACTTGTTGCGCCGAATAAAATAGCATTTTGCCCAAAGTTCAAAGTGTTATAATTTTTTTGCCATTTTTCTCATTAAAATCTAGATTTTTTTTTAATTCAATGCTCGAGGTGTCTATAAAATTATTTATTTTTTTAGTCTAGTCTTGTCCTATTCAGATTGAATCATAATTTCATACAAACGTCTTCAAAAAACCTGACAGCGTCGTATCAAACATCAAAATGAAAAAAAAAATGTTGTGTCCACTTAACAAAGTTATAGAAAAAAATTACATAGTGTTCGATTTTAAAATGGGTTTAAAAACTTCTCTAGTTAGTACTCTTGGCAATGGTTAACATGAACCATTAATCAGATTACTCAACAAAAAACCGTTTTGTCTTCAAGGATGCCTTAAAAGGGTGACGACAAAACAATTCCATTGAGCAGGTAAATTTAATCTAACATAGCTTTTTGTAGAGTTATCTGATTATTAATGGTACATGTTACATACCATTGCAAAGAGTATTAACTAGAGAAGTTTTTAAAACTATTTTAAAACCCAACACTATGTAAATTTTTATTTTATTTCACTTTGTAAAGTGGACACAACATTTTTTTTTTCATTTTGATGTTTGATACGACGCTGTCAGGTTTTTTGAAGACGTTTGTATGAAATTATGATTCAATCTGAATAAGACAAGACTAGACTAAAAATATAAATCATTTTATAGGCACCTCGAGCATTAAATTTAAAAAAATTCAAGATTTTAATGAGAAAAATGAGAAATTTCTAGAAAAATGGCAAAAAAATTATAACACTTTGAACTTTGGGCAAAATGTTATTTTATTAGGCGCAACAAGTAGCCAAGAGCATCACCTATCCACCATTTACCTATGGCTACTCACCCTCCAAACACTAATTTGTGATCATCTTTCTGTCAAAAAATTTGAGAATTAGGCTATAACTCAACAATCGCTTGATGTGGTTGCGCATATTAAACATGAAATAATTGCAGAATTAAACGAAGAATTCAAATATGTATAAATATACAGGGTGTTGCATTTGAAATACAAAGTTCACATTCGTTTTCGGTAGAACCGGAAGTAGATTCGGCTTGAAAATATTTTACAAATTGAGTGCATGTACTCTAAAACGGAAATACAAGATTTTGAAATTTGTATCGCAATGCCTTCCTCGAATACGTCTAATGAAACACCAGTTAAATCATAGGACCAGAGTTCTCCTAAAATTTACGATTTCAAATATCATTTTTCACAATGTGCGTTAATTTCCTGCTGAAGTGCATTTGCCTACTACCGACCTCTAGGCGCAAGTATTAACAATCAGCTCAAGGATTAAAGGAACTCAAAATATCCCCATACTCGTAAAAAACTGTAGTAAAAACCAGCTTCAAAGTTACTCTTGCAAGAGCGATAAAAAATTATGTGATCTCGTTAATCCTCAAATCGAAATCGAATGCATTCATCAAGAAAGATCTGGATCGGCCGCGATAGATAAATAAATGCTTGTTTATATATTATTTATAACACTCGCACCTGGTTGTTTTCATTAAAATAATCCAGCCCGACTATAAACCTTCGTCGGGTTATTTATCAATAACTAATTGGCAATCAGAAAGAGACAGCGAGTGGTGAGCAGTTTTATGAAATATCGGGATCATTTTTGCGGGATACCGCGGAGACAGTGGCGCATATTTCACGCGTGCATTAACATTTTTGCGTGTCGATAATTGGATGGAAGAATGCTACGTTTTGTCTTAATCGGCAACTACCAAACCCGAAGAAAAATGTTCCTTTCTCAACGGAATGGGCGATTAAGAGAATCCGAATGGAAAGTATCTCAACAATACTTGAAATTCCACTAAAAGAACAGAACCATGGTTGGTTAAGGCGAAATTATTGAAAATTTGCCACATGTAGGGCAGGAAATTGCAGACCTTGCCATCCGGAAACGTCTCGAATTTACCGGAGAAATCATTCCTTTAAATCATTTACTTAATTTTACTATAAGGAATATACGAAGCATCTTTATTTCAAACCACAAAGAATTATAATACATATTCATTTTTCATATTGCTAGGTGTATTCACAAAGTATAGGTGATTTCATATTCTGACTTTTTGCTAAAATAGAATAATATGGATGTTGACAAAAATCCAGAAGCTAAAGATAATTTTACATATAAGGGTTCGTCAAAAAAAAGTTTCGGAATAATATGTACTTTTTTCAAATTTCATGGCATAATTCTTTCGAGAACAACAAGAGATTCACACTTATACCTCATTTTCCAAATTTCAGCACGGCATTGCCACATAATTCGTATTTTTAGTGTTTC
The DNA here is from genome assembly GCA_951802165.1 of Adalia decempunctata. Taxonomy (NCBI): domain Eukaryota; kingdom Metazoa; phylum Arthropoda; class Insecta; order Coleoptera; family Coccinellidae; genus Adalia; species Adalia decempunctata. The sequence goes on along the minus strand of OX637697.1, from coordinate 38,402,515 downwards.
AAGAGGTTCATCAAAATTCTTATATCAACCGCTGTGTTCAATCTGGATAAACGACATTTTTTCAGTAGTTAGCTTGAGGTTTCAGCTTCATTATTCGATAAACATCTGAAGTTTTTTTCATACAGAGTGTCTACTATAAATTCGCCAATTTACTCAAATTAAATATTTTGCGATAACCAGATTTTTTCAAATAGAACACCCTATATTTTTCTCTTTCATGAAACTTGTTTTTCAAATGTCTACATTTTTCATAAAGTATGTCCCATACTTAAACTGTACCTATTTTTCCATAACTTTTTTTGACGGACCCTGTATATATTGATATATTTCTCGTTAAACACTCATTAAAAAAATATATACATAATTATAAATATTCATTATGCACCACAATTCGAATTTCAACATTGAGTTTTGTTTGGATCTCTTAGGCTACGTCCGCACAGGCAGGAGGCTTGCTTAGCGCCTAGAGGTTGCTTAGCGCCTAGAGGTTGCTTAGCGCCTAGAGGTTGCTTAGCGCCTAGAGGCTTGCTTAGCGCCTAGAGGCTTGCTTAGCGCCTAGAGGCTTGCTTAGCGGCTTACAATCTGGCTTCTGACGTCCAAAGAAAACTCTTTCTTTAGTTTATTCTTCATTATATTCCAAAACTGTAATGTTAGATCAACTGCAGTCTTCATTGTGCATACTTGTGTACCTACATTCTATAACGTTCGTTTCACTAAGCTACTCGCTTGGTGACTCGCCAGGTGACTCGTTAGGCGACTCGCTAGGCTCTAGGCGCTAAGCAAGCCTCCTGCCTATGCGGACGTAGCCTAAAACTTGCAGCTTCAATAAATTGTAATTTGATATCATGTTCCTCCTGCTTCATTTTTCAAAAGTTTTTTCTTCATCTTGTAATATTCCTCCTTTGCAACTGACAGAGGGTTTCGGACTTGCGCTATCCGGTTATCTATGAAATATTAGGTACCAAATGCAAGCAGTAAATCGCTAGATCTCAGAATAGCCAACCCTAGGAATGTTGACAGTTACGAACAAAAGGGAGCTTCATCTAAATGAGGGTAGGATTATGTTTATGGAACTGGACGAGCTGTCGAACTCCCTTCGATGGCGGCTTCCTTGAAAAACGGACTTTGCGAAAAGGAGCCTTTTCGTAAATATTATGGAACTGATGTTCGTATTTCTAGAATTTGGAGCCACGTATTCATCAAGCACTTATTAGAATTGGTTATTAATCTTTAAATTCAACCTGCTAACTCCATCGTGAAAATAAATGACATTAATCATATGATTTTCGGTGCCATTGACCTTCAGTAGTTTTCTCAGATGGTAAAAAGTATTCGAAGCAGCAACCAGATGTTTCGAATATTCATGAAAACACCGAGAATATGTTTGTACACAGGGTGCTCCTTATTAAATGTATCAACGGTAAACTGTAGATTTCTCATGAAAATATCAATTTCATTTTTTCCTCCGTGTCTTCGTTTCCTAGATACAGGGTGTCAATACATAATTGATATTTTTTTCAGTTTTCTGCTAATATCTCAGGAACCGTTCGAATTACAGAATTGAGTTTTTGTACACATATTTTCATTAGTAATAGCTACTTTCATGCTCTTTACTCGGTTCCATTAGACTTGCCAGTTGCGAAGATATTGAATTTGAACAAAGGTTTTACCCCCCTAACTTTCAAACCACTGGACAAATTGGCCTTTGCCCAGCAAATTATGATACGCAAATGTGTTTTACATAAAAAGGGTAGTCCTGGTTAATCTCCAAACTGAACCGTTTACGAGAAAACTGGCATTTTATGAAAGACAATTTGCTAACACATTGTAAATTTTTTATAATTGGAAAAATTCTTGTGATCTTGTTAGCTCAAAGTAATGAAAAATAACTTTGCAATTTGAACTTGTCGAGAACCTAGCTGTCAAATTTAATTGAAATTAATAGACTTGTTAATTATCATTTCTCATTTTTCAAATCACAAGAAATTTACAATGCGTTAGCAAATTGTTTTTGATCCTAAAAGGCCAGTTTTTTCAAAAAGGCACGTCTAATAAAACCGAGTAAAGTGGAAGAAAGTAGCTATAATAAGTGACAATGTGTGTGCAAAAACTCAATGCTGTTATTGAAACGGTTCCTGAGATATTAGCAAAAAATTGAAAAAAATATGAATTTTTAACACCCTGCATTTCGGAAACGAAGACCAGGAGGAAAAAAAAGGAAGAGAAAAAAAGTTTATTTTTTCATGAGAAATTTACAGTTGATACACTTACCTATTTAGGAATACCCTCTATAATAAAGACATCTTCAAAATAATAAATAAATTTTGAAAATCGAAAATAGTTCTTATTAAACAGAGTGAGTTATTCTGTACCTAATCCATATAGCACAGATTGCCATTGTCCCCCATTTTAGAATTCGTTTTAGCCAAAAATATGAATGCCCATTTCAATTTTCAATGCACCTCTTTTGGAACAATCATCTTTAGTTTGTATCAAATGCAAAGGCAGAATGATTGTAGCGACAAATAATCTGAAGAGGTAATGAGAATTAATGCAGAATTTTATTGTATCTCTTCAACAATATCATATATACTGAAATAATGAATTCATATTTTACAGTGTAGGTTCCTACCTCAAGCAATAATAAACAAAAAACGAATAAGCGTTATCCACAAAATTTTCAAAATATTATATTTTATAAAATATCACATGATTAGTTGAGATTTTGGATATTCATATCACATTGATAAAACTTGAGCAGTAACGAAGTATCCGTCGACTTGCGGTACACTATGAAAATAAACGCCGTTACTTGTGATCGTTATGCAACACATTATACAGATAGACGTATCTGAATTGTCTGGAGCATTCGTAGTAGGCAACTCATACCACACTTATCTGCAATGCTTTGTGCGGCTAACAGAAAGCTATTGAAGAATTTACTAATCAAGTCACAATTATTGGATTCGAACTAAATAGACAGTGTAAAAGGATGTTGGAACTCTCCCGCCGCAGTAGGTACTTTAGAAGAAATTATAGACAAATCAAAAAATGGAGGATGCGCTCCGAGATAAATCGGAAATAACCTCTTCTTTGAAATAGAGGTAGATGGAAATTGATTAATTCAATCCATACTTATAATTCAGAATTCATATGAAAAGAGGAACAAAACAACGTAGCTCACCGAAAGGTCTTAATTCTTTGACTAATTCATAGATGTCACCACTAGAACGCAGTTCAAATACAGTTGAATACGTTTCGATTTTTAGGCTATTTTCAGCTTCATTTCGTTGAACCGAGATTTTCCTCTAGTTACATGTTATATTGTTCTTCAATGAGATTATGTATATTTCACAATGTTGGGGGTGATGAATTTAAAATGCTCCGATAAACAATTATTAAATTAATAAACAAATTTTTGCCCTTTCTAATGTCGGATTCCAAGTCATTGAAGAAGAATTTCACTGAATGATTCAAAGAAAATATTTATATCCAGACCAAAATCGTACCTAATTAAATGAAAGAGAAACTCTCTGACTCTTATTATTTCGATAGTTTTTCCCACCAACAGGTACACAGTTGCAGAATTGCAGCTCAATAAGAAATATTCTTTCATATTTTTATTGATCAAATTCAAGCGGTAATAATTCACACAGAGTAGGTACCTACTAAAAATTCATTGTTCTGCATCGGTATTAGAAGAAGCGTGAATTAATGAGGATGTGCCAATTTACGATGAATTACTCCAACAGTAACAACATTAAAGATCAGTGTTGACAGTAGATTAATTTTGGTGATCGCTTTAAATGTAGCAAACTGGTCACTGGATGTAAGGCATCCAAATGCATGACACATACTTAACTGAGAATCAAATAATTACCGATCGAAAACGTTATTGAGGATTTTCGTAGGATAGAAAGAGGAAATGGTTCACTTAATTAAATGTTTTCATTTTTGATCTCTTCTCTAGGTGGTACGTGACTTGACTAGTGCCAATTTCTTTCACTGCCAAAATTCAACTCACTTAGATGAACAGATTTTTTATAATTTTTTTATGGCACCAGCACTACCAACAGTTTTTTATTTCATCCAACTTCTATTTGAATCGAATAATGTACCAGACAATTGTTTAAAGATTGGAATATTGAAACTTACCTAGAGAAGCTTCAGGGTCCGACAGGTCGCTGATGGAAGGTACCTTCTGAATCGAACTCATTGCAATTGGTCCAGAAGCATCGTCGCTATCGTCAAGATCAATGATTTCTTGTTTCATGGAGGGTGGATAAGCCATGAAGGCTGGATCATCATTCTGAAAATAGCAAAAAATATTGTAGCCACAGTCACAAATATGATACCAACATTTCCAAGTATTTAATGCAAAATGATATTCTCCACATTCAGTTCAAATAATACAGGGTGGGCCACTGGAAACAGATGTTTTTGGAAAATCTGGGACACAATCTGGGAAATCACAATAGATTCTTCATTTTAGTTCTGGCAGTCCAGACTCAAATACATATCCGTCCACTCCATTCTCTCCGCTTGCTCCCATAGAGTTCGATAATTCGAGCAATCCTCTCCGTCTTCTCTGGTACACGTTCGGCAATTGCAACCGGTGTGAATAGATCCTTATTTCTCTCTCTTCACCAGGTGTAGTGAACCATAGATCAAAAAAGCATTTTCGACTGTTATTTACGAACTTCGAATTAAAGTAGATTCTGGCAGAAATGAAACACATTTCTCGAGATAAAATTGCTGTTTTTAGAATTTTCATGTGTTCCTACCGTGATGTGGACATGTAGGTACTAAATATTTCCGAAGAAATAAGGGTTTTCATCCAGTAGTTCGAGGTGTTCGTTTCTTATACTCGTTTTGTAATTTTTATTATTTCCAGCTGGAATTCTATCTGCAATAAGGTCTAACAGAAGGTTTGTTTGGGTTGAAGCTTTTATGACTTCAGAAACCCTGACAAAATGTGGTTCTTTATCCTAGACTTCATTCTAGTCTAGTGAATTAAAGGTGCCAATCATAACGAGTAGGAAAACTAATCCGATAGAGGCGCCACCGTGCATTTTATGGAATATCTCCATAGAACTTATAGTGTTACTATATAAGTTCTATGAATATCTCTCTCCCTATGAATGAAATGTACAATGGTGCTCTCTATCCGAAAATTGCTGAACTATGAAATTCGTGAATATGCAGGTAAAGCAGGAACTATTTCCCGCCATTTATTCGAATTTGGACATAGTCTGCCAATTCCATATTGCAAGTTGATTTTCTGAACGAAATTATCTGTAGATTTTAGTTCTCAAAGTGAAACTATTTTCAAATGCAACTTGAAATAAAAACACACTACATTGAACGCCCACTTTAACTATGCTGATTCTAGTTGGAATCGATAAAAGTATTAATTCAATGTATTTGTGGTAGAAGCATCGTTTGGACATTGCTTGGAATCCGAAAGGATTTACTGTTATATTTGTTCCAAGAACCAACTCAGTTGAAAAATAAAACACATCCATATTGAGTGCAATCTCCTCATATTATGGAAAAAGCTACATTTGTGATAAATAAGTTCTTGTATCTATTAAACTTGAATGAAGAATTAAACGGTTATGGGTTGGTTCCAAGAACCAACTTTGAAACAACAGATGAATTTATTTTCTTAATGATATTATCTGCATAATATAGTAGGCGATTTTGATCGACCAATGAACCTATTGATTTTTGTGAATGTTAACAAAAATATACATTTTTTCAAACTATAATTAAGCTTTGTTTACAATCACAGATTTATGCACTTGATTTAATGGTTTTCAATAGTTATTAGCCCTCCCATGATCTTCATTACCCCTTCCATGAAAAAGAGCTATACCCCATTGATAGGTTATAACAAAAAAATTAATTTCTTGAACTGATTCAAATGACTGACATTTAGGGTATCTTCACTGTGTAGATTCCACTTATAGACCACCTCAGTAGACAAGAAGTTCCCTTCGAGCTGTTTAGAACAACTTTTTTGTCTAATTTTCTGCTATGTCTGCTCAGACAAGTGCTGCTGTTTAGGAGAAAGATGTTCATGTCACACTCGTAATAAGTGCTAAGCACCTTGAAGATTTCGATGTCGCGATCTCTATAGTTGTTTTTTGTTTTGTTTGTTTTCTAAAGGGCGTTTCAATAAGAGCGCAAAATCAGAATTACGCGCCATGTTTGACAGTAATAATGTTACATGATTATGATGTGACAGATCGAAAGTTGACAGATGGGAGTAAGTAAACATAGAGCAGTACACGATAGAAATTAGACCGTTTTTCTTCGAAAACGAAGAAGGTAATGCAGTACGAGGATGTATTGATATCTATAGTTCGCCTAGACCAGTTCCATGCATAAACAAAATATTGCGATACCATATAAACGAACAATAACTTATTAGAAGAGTCAGTGTAGAATTCGACGTCCAAAAAGTAAACCAGAGTTACGCAATAAATTTAAAAAAAGATGTCCACCGAAATTGTAAAAATCGAAAAATTGGAGTATCGAGCCATCATCAAGTAAGTACCTGTATTTAAAAGGGTTAAGAGGTAAGCAGATTTACGAAGATATACTTAATACCCTTGGTGATCAATGTCCTTCATATGCTACCGTGAAAAATTGGACTGCAAGCTTCAGAAGAGGTAAATATTCCATTGAAGATGATGACCGATCGGGAAGGCCAGTTTCTGTGCCAGTCCCCGAAAATATCGATGCGGTTCATGACATGATTTTATCAGACCGTCGAATTGGGCTAAAACGGATATCTGAAGCACTGAAGATTTCATACGAACGCGTTCATCAATTCGGACATGAGAAAAATTTCTGCAAAAGGGATCCCCAAATGTTTGAATGTTAACCAAAAGCGTGCAAGCTAGGGTAGAAGCATCGCGTTCGATCTGTGCTCGATTTGAAAACGATGTAGACTTCTTAAACCGAATTGTTACTATGGATGAGACTTGGGTACATTTCTACGATCCAGATCCAGAAATAAAGCAACAATCGATGGAATGGCGACAATCTGGTTCTCCAAGACCTAAGAAGTTTCGTGTCAAAAAATCTGCTGGGAAAGTTCTTGCTTCAGTTTCATGGGATTTCCATGGAGTAATCATCATTGATTTTTTGGATAAGGGTAGAACAGTAACTGGAGATTACCATTCGACATTACTGATCACCTACGGAAAAAAATTAAATGGAAAAGACGCGGAAAGCTATCCAAGGGTATTTGGTTTTCACAGGACATCGCCCCAGTGCCCCCAGTACACAAATATCATGTTGCCATGCAAAAAATACGTGATTTAGGGTTAGAATTACTAGAACACCCCCCTTATTCACCAGATTTGGCTCCGTCCGACTATCATCTCTTTTCTCAACTGAAAAAATTTTAAGAGGTCCTAAATTTTCTTCCAACGAGGAGCTAATAGAAGCTGTGGAGGACTGGTTTGCAGAGCAAGAAGAAACATTTTTTTTTAAAGGTCTAGAGACGTTGCAGGTTCGCTGTAATAAATGTATTCAATCAAGAGGAGAATATGTTGAGTAATGAAATATTTTGACATTGACATTTTGTTTGGTTCTAGAGTAGGCTAAGAATTTTTCAATATATCCTCGTAACTATAGATGGCAAACGTTATCATACTATGATAACACAGGTTCTAGTATCTCATTTGGAGGCTATTGCTTTTGACGATATACAGGCTGGCCATTTGAAAACGAAACAGACGAGATTACAGACGAAATAAATATTTTAGATAGAAATGCTCGGACAGATCGATTTCTGTTTCGAGGGGGACAACTTAAGATGTAGGTTACGGACGCATAGCGCTTCAACCCTTGCTGCTACAACCCCCAACCCCAATTTTTGAATAGGGAAGATGGGGTGAGTGATACCTCATTTGAAAGGTATTTTTATACTGATTTCAGCACATGAATTGTTTTTTCATTTTATGCATTAGTTCTCGAAATATTCTTAACTAAGTATTTGAAAATGAAGTGGTGTTTTCATGGCACTTGTAGTGTTTTTTTGTGAAAAATCTTGATTAAAGATTTCTATGTCAGTGGATTGGAGGAAGGAAGCCACAGTCATGGTTGTTTTGAAGCTCAAAATGTCGATTTTTCACAAAAAAACACTACAAGTGCCATGAAAACACCACTTCATTTTCAAATACTTAGTTAAGAATATTTCGAGAACTAATGCATAAAATGAAAAAACAATTACTGTGCTGAAATCAGTATAAAAATACCTTTCAAATGAGGTATCACTCACCCCATCTTCCCTATTCAAAAATTGGGGGTGAGGGTTGTAGTAGCAAGGGTTGAAGCGCTATGCGTCCGTAACCTACATCTTAAGTTGTCCCCCTCGAAACAGAAATCGACCTGTCCGAGCATTTCTATCGAAAAAATTTATTTCGTCTGTAATCTCGTCTGTTTCCTTTTCAAATGGCCACCCTGTATAGTTCCATCAGGACAGTGACACATGTGAAACATTGATGATCTTGCACGATTTTGCTCCTGGACGTGTCATTTCCCGATTCGGTGACCAGAATTGGCCTCCACGCTCTCGCGATTTAACGGCTTTAGACTTCTGGATGTGGGGTTATCTGAAGTCACAGGTTTATGCCGATAAATCTGCAGCCGTCGAAGCGTTGAAAACCGAAATTAGACGCTGTATCAATGAAATACCCCCACATGTATTCGAAATTGGCTATCAGATCCAGAGTGAAGTTTGCCTGTCTCCAATTATTATCCATCCGCTCCGTAACCGTTCCACAAATACCTTGCTATCCCATCGCTCCGAAGTCACGTGATCGTATAACCAGATAGGAAATTCCGAAAGAATTAATAATATGTATACGTAACCTTATTTCTGTGGGGTATTTTCAAAGAAATCTTTGTTCTTGTAGTAATTTGTCTAATTGAAAGCCATTGGGAGAAGAATCTCATTAATTTTTTGCATACTCCCAAGACTCAGAAATCGATCGAGATGTCCGGAAAACAATTGAAATAAGATATTTTCCTTCAATCATTACTGAGTACTCGATTTTATGTTTATCATAATTTCCAGAAGGGGGAAACTGCCCCAGTTGCCACTCCGCATTGACGCCTATGATGATAATATTTAAGAAAGCAGCCCTTCGACACTTTGGTCCATTCTGAGATTGTTTAAACCATAGAGATAGAATGAATGGTTCAAACTCACAGGTGCAAGGCGTCTCGAGGGATACTCACGTTTCGAAAACTGAATCCAATCCAGATGCAGGTCGGTAGAACGACGAGAGGGCAGCTGCCAAACATAGATATCGCAAACGCTCCGAGACCTGGCTCAAGTTCAAACAACTTCGGTGCAGTTCTATTTCTGGAACTGCACACCGTTATTGCGATCGGCTTGTAACTTCGACTGACAGAAAACTGGCAAAACGACGCTCAGGTGACAAAGAATTTATAATAGTTGTCGAACCGAAGAAGGATGTGCCACAAATGAGTAATGCAAACCGATTTCGTTTGATGTTGATATCAAAGGCCCTTCCATCGAAATGGCTCATACTATGACTGCCTATCATGGGACTCATAGTACTGAAAATGCTACCGCAGAGCAAAAACCAGGTTGATCAACTCATGCCTGGTAGAATGACAAAATGAATATAAGACCAATCGTAATAAAATATCCACACATACATATAATGGAAACTAGCTGGCCCGGCGAACTTTGTTACGCCTAAATGATACTTACGGTGAATTTCACAAATCGTGTTCACCGGTGATCGGAGATCAACGGCTTGGTTCTCTGATTTTTGAATTGTCAAATCGAGTTGATGCTTGATGAAGCTCCAATCACGGGTGATTACGCTTTGTGAAACCTACCGTTAAAGTTGTATGAACTAATCATTGCTATTTTTTCAAGCAGGAGATAAATTAGGCGAAATATACAAAAGTTTAGTACCATTGTTATTCGCACGAAAAGAATTAACTTTATTCAAGCGGTATCTGATTGTTGAACATATAACTTTTTGTTTTAAATGCTTTACAGTTCTCTCATTGCAGTACCTATCTTGCCATGAACGAATGCAAATATAAATCACGATCGAATTATATGGTTGAGGTTGAGAAATAGTTCCAATGATGAATTACCTCTGATCACTCGATTATGCGTTCGGTGACTCGATCACTGTATTATCCACTTTGTCTATGGTACTTTGATTTCACTTCACAGAATACAAAACGCTAAGACGTTTTCTTATTTTTCTTCTTGACTAAGACATTTTTGTTTTGAAACTTTTCTAATATGTAGGTATCCTCAATGTTGGCTAATCAAAATCTTATAAGTGCTCACACCATGAACATCTTAGCCTTTTGGTGCTCAGTTGGTGGAGCAGCGAGATTCCCATGTTTCCATGTCTAATTATGGCAATTTTGGATTCAGTTATTTCCGCAAATATATTTATTACCCAAACAGAAATTCAAAAACATTCAAAAATGATGAGAAAAATGGACAACCCACGATTGAAACTGATCGCCAATAACCGATTTACTTGATATTTCGATAAAAATTCACTGTGATATAATTCTATGCAAATTATACAGTAATTGATGTCAATATAATATGTAGTACCTTCACGATTAGTGAATTTTGAATAAATAAAGCTGTAAAAATAACTACTAATAATCAGTCATAATGAGTGAATAGCGCCACCTGAAGTAGTAAGAACGAAACTTTTCTCATATCAGTCATATCTCAACGAAATCTAATCATTTTAGAGATCGGTAATCCTAGGCTAAGACATTTCGGCTTTGATTAACAGCGCAGAGTTGGAGGCAACCCAAATTACACATCTCCGTCTAACGGCGAGAATATCGAATAAAGTAGCTACGAATAAGCTGTAGCGTAACTGTAACTGTAGCGACATCTAATAGCCTTACTCAAAAGAAGAAAAAGCATTTCCTGTATAAATAAAATTTTCATTGATTTTTACAGAGTTTCATTGTATTTTATAATAACCAGACCAAGACGAATCCATATATGAAGTTTCATAACAAATAGTCCACCCGATCTGGTTCAATTTCTCGATAAACACCATAATAACAGACAGACAATTCGGATTCGTGAAGAACTCGAACACGGAAAATGCCATTATGGATTTTCTCGAAACCACTGTGAGGACCATGGACAGGTCGGCCAAATGCTTGGCAGTTTTTCTGGACCTGGCCAAGGCCTTCGATACGGTCGATCACGAGTTATTGATGGAAAAGTTGCATGACTATGGTGTTCGTGGGAACGCATATGTGATGATGAAGAACTACCTATCCGGTCGAATCCAACGGGTGAAAATTGGGAATGAAATAAGTAAGGAACAAATTGTAAAAACAGGTATACCACAGGGCACAGTTTTGGGACCGATACTCTTTCTAGTTTACATTAACAGCATAACAAAAATCAACAACTTTCTAGGCGATATAATATGCTACGCCGATGATACTGTACTAATTTACACGGGACGATCATGGCAAGAAATAAGAAATACGACAGAAACAAACATACAAAAAATACACTTATGGCTGAATATTAATAAGTTATCGCTTAATGTGGATAAGACAAAATATATAACCTTGTCTCCCACCCTCCGTGGCCAACCAAAAGATTTTGTTTTGAGAATGCACAAACCACTCTGTAGTAATCAGAACACTTGTGACTGCCAGACCATAGAACATACTACCTCAACAAGATACCTTGGAGTTATACTAGACCAACACTTAAAATGGACGGAACATATTAATTTCGTTACAAAACGGCTCCGGGTATTAATGCACACCTTTTATGAACTACGCGACATACTATCAAGAAAAAATCTTGTTGTACTATATACGTCTCTTGCCGAATCCATTATCAAATATTGTATTCCTGCATGGGGTGCAACCTTCAAAGTTGCTATCAGTCCGTTACAAACCGCCCAAAACATTTTGTTGAGAATAATTTTCAAAAAGAATAGATTGTATTCCACAAAAAAATTATATCAAGAAACTAACATATTCAATATTCACTCACTGTACACTTATAACTGCCTGATAAGAATGTTCCATACACAAAAAAATTACACGAAAAAACTCTCAAAAGAAACTCGATCAAAAATTAACTTGGAAGTACAAACCGAATTTTTCAATAAAACTGTCACACAAAACTCTTTTCCAAACAAAACTGTTTGGGCAAAATCAACACCTGTAGAATTATCCAATCTCGTTCGAATACTGGTCTGTGTCTTTGTCTTTATATTGGTCTTAGGTTTAAATGTATGAATTTGCTTTTTTTTTTCCTTTTTTTTTCTTCTCTTTTTCGTTGCCTCTACCATACCATGAAATCCAAACGCGCTGCTGCGAATGCCACTCATAATGAACATACACGGTAAATGCCTAACTGGTTTAGATACCACAACACAGGCTTCAGAGCCTAGCGTGGGTCTACTCCGGTGATGCATCTGAATATAGAACCAAGCCATTCGTTGAGGTAAATCGCTATTATACATATTGTATTTATTGTAAACCAATTTGAGAATGGTACTGATGATGAATGTTGTATAATTGTATATTGAATAAATTTTGATTTGATTGATTTGATTTTGATTTGATTTGATCTCGAGTTATAAATGGTGTAACCAACATCTTTCTTTTATATACATAGATATCAGCTGTTACACCAATTGAGGTGTTTACCTATCAATAATTTGGGTCTTAACTCTCAGAATATCCATCTGTTTTTGAAATAATTTAATCATTTTCAACCTAATCAATACCTAAGCAGCCATTCCAATTCATTATTTTTATGCTTCAAGGTACACTAACTGACAAAAAAACTGCAACACCCAAAAGGAGCTGTTCAAATTTTAATTTTTTCTGGTAAAACATATAGATAGTAAGGCAAGGAGTAAATTATTAAAATATGGAGAAAAAACGAAGGGTGTACAATTTTTTTGAATAAATTTGTAATGTTGTTGTCCACCGCGATTATCTATACACTCCCCAAACCGTGTCATTGATGGGATAATTTCGGGATAATATCCCAAGCTACCTGTACTTCATCAGAGCCGCGAAAGTCCGTGGGGGCTGGGGTAAATTTCCAGGCCTTCTACCCATGATGTCCCAAACATGCTCTATGAGCGACAGATCGAGGGATCTAGGCGGCCATGGCAAAAGATTCACATGGGTCGCTTCAAAAAAGTTTGAACTAACTCTGGCAACATGAGATCGAGCATTATCTTGCTGAAATATTGGATTCTCGAGCCGGTTAAGGTAAGGGAGAACATATAGCTCCACTATTTCTTGAAGGTAACGCAGCGCTGTCATCATCAAACTGAGGTTCACGTCTTTCTCCCCGACGTCGTCTAACCCTTCCTCTGCCATCATGCGCACCCAAAGAGAATCGAGATTCATCAGAAAAGAAGGGCTGATGCCATGTCACATTCCAATGTGACGTTCTCTGCACCACTGTAATCGTTGCCGGCGATGCTCAACCGTCCGGTAACACAATAAGATGGGTTCGATAATGCTGCAGTCCAAAAGACATTATCAGGCGGTAAACCGTTCGTACAGTTACAGGATGGCCTTGTTCTCCTAACCACTCATCAGCCAAATATCGAGTTGTCGCAAATCGGTCTCTAATGGCCATAAGTCTAAGACGTCGATCTTGAACTTCATTATTTGTGCCATTTTTAAACCGATTAAACCACATCTGGCACTTCCGTTTAGCTATGGCATTATCACCATGAATTTCCACTAAAATGTGATGACTTTCGGCGGTCTTTTTCTTGATATTGAAGTAAGGAAGTGAAACTGCCCGAAAACCACAGTATTCGGTAAAAAAATTCAGAGCACCCATAATCTATGTCGTTTTCACTTCAGCTAAATGACAGATACTGTAAAGATGCTTTATGATGACACTTCATAACGACGGTGTTGCCAGATGAAACAATGGAATAATAAACTATACTTCATTCAATTTTATAATGTATCCCGGTTGGTCATGAAATTCTGACACCTATTTTGCAAATGTTACGTTAAAGTCATGTTCATGTCAGCCACATACGCAACATTGTCCTTTAGGCATAGAGATCGTAGCAACTACGTATTTATCAAAATGTTTATTTACTTTGGGAAAATAATGAATTTGAGAAAATATTGTGTATTTATCAAAATATTTATTTACTTACTATAATGATAATTCAATAATTAGAAAGACCTGGCGAATGTTGAGGAAACTTTTTTCTCTGTTAATACTGGAAATATTTCACGTATAAAAACATACTCGGAAGATTCAGTTATGCTATTTTCTTTCACAGAAATCAAGAATCGAGTGTTGAAATTTTACTGAAAAATAATGGACAGAATAGTCAGTTCATTCGAAAAAAGAATAACCGTAGGTGCTCGAATAGCCCGACAGAAAAACTTCTAAACGAACAGTGGAATTCCCCAATTTTCAAAATCCTCAAGAAATAAGTATATAGAAATTAGCATTGGCAACGTCTCTCAGAATTATTTGTCTTTCACGAGTGCCAATCTGCGCCAGTTCCAAGTCAAAACTTGATAAACCTAAATCATAGCCAACTGGAATACTTATATAAATGTGAATGGAGTTTAGCAGCGATATCTGTAATCAAAACCGCACAAACTTATTTAAACGCCTTATATTCCGCGCATTTTTCAGTCAGCAGAGAACAATTCTTTGACACTACATATATACTCCATTCACTTTTATTTAATCACATAGGAGGTCATGGTTTCGTTTTCAGGAGTTGGTGCCCCTGATGAAAAGCACAGAACATATGATGAAAAGTCAGTGCACGCACAGAAAATGTCGTTAATGACAAAACGACGTTGCCAGTTTCTTTGTTTACATCAAGGTAAAAGTATCAAAGATATTCCACATTTTGTTAGGTTTACAAATTGTTCGCAGATTTTTGGTATTCAATCGATATTTGCAGGTGAGTTTTTCGTCGAATATCCAAGATGTTTATTGTTTTTAGCACCAGTTTGGAGCGTGAGGACGATTTTCAAGACCAGGACGAATGTTTGCATTTCGAGTTTAAAGGGTTACACGGGAATTTCGTTGAAAAAGCTGTTATTTGGACAGATATCGCAGTAGATGGATCGGATGGAGCCTCGAGAGGTCGATTAGGATCATATGTTTCGGGTTTTCCAAGGAATTTGGCGATATCTGAGCAGATTTGCAAAAATTAGTTACCTCACTAATGAGGTGGAACTTAGACCTAATTCTCCTATAAGAAACGCCTTTCAAAGGTCGAGATGGTGAAAAATGTATTCTTTAGATGTTGTTTGAACAAACGCAGCCGAGTTTTATACCCCAACATTGATTTTAAGAAAGTTATCAGTAGTAATAACCCAAGGACATTGATAATTGTTCGAAAAAATTCTATGACAGATTTCGAAAGCTTGTTGCTTGGAAACAGACCGACGCCGCAGGCGGAGGTCTGTTGTCTACAAGCAACAAGCTTGAGAAAGTTGTCATAGAATTTTTGAGCATTTATCAATGTCCGAGGGTTATTCGGATAGAAATTTTTTTGCTAATTATAGAAAAAATACAGAGCTAAAACAATTTATTTAAAGGTGCAATTAACAAAGGAACAATTAGAATAGTTAAATGAAGATCCAGACGTGTTAGTTTCTATAACTGATGAAGATGTATTTCCACTACGCATGCTGTTAATAATTTGATTATGATGTTCTTCGTCAATATTCAAGTAGGGTTTTATTGAGTTGGCATTGTTGTGACCCGTAATTTTTATAAGCTGTTTGTTGTTCTTGTACACCACTTTTGGCCAATCGACTAACCGCGGTCGATCCATTGGAATGATTAGTAATTTTTTTTTCCTTTGTATTCAATCCAATCGCTTCGGCAGACGATCTTGTCCAATTTTGAATCGTATTTCTTCCAATGGGCATATTATCATACCAGTGATCATTTTCGGATTTCCATTGATGATTTGGTCTGACGAATAATCTGTTGGTTTTAATATTTGGGCCCCTTTTCGACATCAATTTTTTGAATAATCGGACAGGACAAACGTTGCTGTCATCGTTTTCTATTAAAAACTTGCTTCCAGTACACATTCTTGAACCACCCTGGCAAGTCTTGCTGAATACAGGGTTATATTCCACTCGGTTGGTTACAGAACCATCGTTGTTTGATACGATACAAAAAAATTCAGTCAAGCAAGCAGCAGCTTCCCCACCTCGCCAAGCTAATTCTACCGCGGCTATGTGATAGAATTTCCGTTGCAGCCCTTCAGGAGTATTTTCATTCCATAAATTCACCATTTTTGTTATTTCCACAGAACTTAATGCTGCCGAACTTTGCTTCCTTTTACTTGGGTCTGATTGCAGTTTTCGTCGTATAGAATCACGGGCAGCTCGCGCTTGTTGAAATACAACACTTTTGAATGGGTCAATAATAACTTTCATTTCTTTATAATATTTTTCTTGTAACAGCTTACTTGTTATATTCCACATGGTTTTGACCGTACTTTCTTTGAACTCTTTACCATCTTTTCTCCTCATGTTCACAGCCCAATCCTTTAAAATCAACGCCAATTCTTCCGCCGTCCGATTTCCATCTAATTGATACTTTCTATCGTTGCAAAAGTCTATAAATGCTTTCCATACAAATTGGTATGTTCGATTCTATAATTTCATTAATATTATCGTCAGTATTGCAACCAAATCGTGACATTTCGAAATATTAAATATTTGAAACTTCAAAATCGAAATGAATCAATATGTGTCCATAGCAACGTGAAAACAGCCCATGGTCTGTTATTGATATTGATATATTGTTTATCCTGACTACTCCTAGATCTCCTCAGGAGACCCCTCTGAAACTACAAGCTTCGAAGCTTGTAACTTGTGCCGAGTTCGGAGTAAGCAGTTGTGTTCTGTGTAGGCTTTGTTACTGTGTCCTTACGCCACCTTAGGCACAGCACTGTTAATTTTTGACCCAACAGTGAGAATGGTGGCCCCTACCGAGACTGAAAATTTCTTTCCTAGCTCGGGATTGAACTTCGGACCTTTGGGTCCTAATTCCAACGCTCTACCACTGAGCCAAGGGCACTCATCGATGTAATGTTGACATGATTGGGTGAAATTGTTCATCTGATATCAAATGAGGAAATTTAATTGGTTGTTGGAACTGTCAAAAAATTTTCAACAGAATAAAATTGACATTATTCTTGATTCTTGTAATTACCCATCAATTCATCTTATATCTTTGGGTTGATTTTTTTTAATGAATTCTTGATTAGAATCAACAATTGATGTCGTCAAGTCTTGAACTTTCAGTTCAAGAGGATAATGAACATTAAATCTTCATAAGCATGCATATGAAAATTATGTGAAAGCAATGCAATTTTCTTGCATGGCGAAAAATAATATATATAAGAATTTAATTCAATCCTTATTTTCCATTCAAAGAAATAGATGATTTGATGTCTCAATCTGAAAGATTTATTTTCTTTAGTTGAAAATAATACAAACAAACTCTTCTAGCTAAAAGGAATAACTTACGAACCTGAAAGAAATCAAAAACAATGCTATTTCTTAAGGTCTCAATTTACAATATTTGAAATCTAAAATGACGTTAATAAACAATTGACAAAACAAAGCATTCTCTAAGTTAAAATTAAATGAAACATAGAAAAGGAAATAGAATGTGGTTTCTTAAATAAAATGATACTGTTCATTTTTACATCCCCCCACACAAGGTATGCAACAACCACTATATGTTGGCGTTGTCATATGGGAGCAACTTTGTTACATGGAAATAATTATTGTCCTTTTTCCTTTGTCCAATGTCTATCTCATAGATAGTATCGGAAATTTTCTTCACTATTGGAAAAGGTCCTATTCTTATTTCATCAAGTTTTTTTCTGTTCAATTTAGATTTATGTTCAACATAAACATAATCTCCAATTTTAAAATTATAATGTTTCCTATCCTTGTCGACTAGTTTTTTATTATATTCGTGACAACGTAAAGAATTTTTATAAGCTGTTTCCATATCTCTTGATAAATTACTTTTTTCAATAAGTTCTTCTGGAGCAATGGGATCATTTTTTCCATAAAGTAAATATTCTGGGCTATATCCAGTTACAGAATGGTCTGTCCTATTGTATTCTTCAATACATTCATCGGCAATTTTCGTCCAAGCTCTATTTTTCTTCTCATTTTGTTTGCATCTTATTCTGTTCACTAATGTCTGATTTAATCGTTCATTCAAACCATTTGAAAAGGGACAATCTACTGCTGTAAAAATCAATTGTATATTCAAATTTTTTATGTGCTGTCTGAATTTTTCCGAATTTATTCCTGGGTATTGATCTGTTAATAATGTTTTGATTGGTCGTTTATCTTGAATTTTATTTATTAATTTGATGAAGTCTTCGGTTGTTTGGTGTTTAGAAGTACACGCAAATGCATATCGAGTAAAATGGTCAACTAAGAGATGAAGGTATCTCTTTGAAGAGCGATTTCCAGCAAAGCCTCCAATTGTGTCTAATGACATTATCTCAAATGGTTCTTTTGCTGGGCCCAGTTGTGAAAGAAGACCGTACTTTTTACCCACTCTCGTTTTATTTTTACAACATATGTCACATGAACCACAAACTTCTCTCGCCAGCGAATCTATATTTTGAATGAAATAAAACTTTCTGATTTTTTTATTTATCTTACTAGCACAAATGTGACCATAATGCTTGTGCAATTTTCTGATCAAATCTTTTCCGAAATCATTTGATAAAATTATTTTTTTGTTACTCTTTTGCAATTTGTAAAATATATCTTTCTCTACAACAGTTCTTCCCATATTATTTATCATTAGTAAATTATTCTTTTGATCGGTTTTTATTTCATTCAATGCCACCAAATTTACTGTTCTTATACATTCGTCCATATTTTCCGTTTCTTCCAGAACTGGGTTTCTAGAAAGGCAATCTGCTTCTACATTTTTTTTTCCTGGTTCATATCTAATCTCAAAATTGAATTGTGATAAATAATTCATCATGTCACCCAACTCTTCATCTGGTCTTGTGCGAAATTCTTCTCCTTCTAATGGCTTATGATCAGTAACAACAGCGAATTCTTTTCCTATCAGCCAATATTTCCAAAATTTTAATGCCTCTTTAATTGCCAGACATTCCAGGAATATTGCTTTTTTATTCTTCTGATATTTATTCAGTTTTTTAGAAAAATATGCCACGGGTTTCATTTCACCATCAATCTGTTTTTGTTTAAGAACAGCTCCTACTCCTAGAATACTGGCATCAGTATATATAGTAATATACGCATTTGGGTCGAAAATTGCAAGAACTGGTTCAGAACAAAGGATGTCCTTAACCTCAATGAAAGCCTCCTGACAATCCAAGGACCAGTTGAATTTTACATCTTTCCTCAGTAAATTATGCAACGGTTCTAATAATCTAGCCGAATCTTTTATATATTTATGATAAAAATTTACCTTACCCAAGAATTGCCTTATCTTCTTCCGATTATCTGGTGGAGGAAAGTTCCTGATGGAAATCAAATTGTCATTTATGGGTCGTACTGTATTATTTCCCACAATATGTCCTAAATATTTGACTTCTTCTTTGGCAAAATTACATTTGATAAATTTAAGTCTGAATCCTTCCTCACATATTGCTTTCAAGAGTTCCTCCAAATGTTCTATATGTTGTTCAAATGTTGAAGAAAATATTAGAATATCATCTATATAATTTAGGCAGAATGAATTTAAGTTATATTTTCTGATAATATTATTCAAAATACGTTGAAATATCGCTGGAGATGTTTTAAGTCCAAAAGGTAAACATTTCCATTGCCAATGACCATTTTGCGTCACAAAAGCAGTCTTATATCTATCTTTGATACGAACAGGAATCGACCAAAAGGCAGAATTTACATCTAATGTAGTAAAGAATTTTGCATTTCGTGTCTTGGCTAAGATTTCATCAATCAATGGGAAAGGCTGTGGTTCGGGAACAATTAATTTATTAAGTTCACGGAAATCAACACATAATCTGGTCTTAGCTCCCTCATCCCTTTTATATGCCAAAGTGACTGGTGCTGCAAAAGGTGAGGAAGATTCTTCTATCAGATTCGCTTTCAACAATTTTCCTATTTGGAATTCTATCTCTTTTTGATCCTCCATTGAACATCTGTATGGTTTTTTAGCTACAAATTTATGTTCCAACAGTTTTATATGTGCTTCGTTATTCTGCACCTGACCAATATCGAATTTGTGTTTTGCAAAAATATTGTCATATTTATTTATTATAATTTCAATCTTATTCCTCTGATTTGTTGTCAAATGTTCTAATTTTGCTTCGAAAAGTTCTATTGGTATTCCTTCATTGAAATTGATATTGTAATCATTTTTATCAATATTACTACAAAAAAAATCGATCTTTCTCTCTTCATTCACATCTAATCTTTGATAAATATTCAAATCGAAATCTTGTTTCAATTGGAAATTGAAAATAGAATCTAATCCGAGTAGAATATCATACTCGAAATTATTATCATTAATTACAAAAAATACAACTTCTTTTTCAATATCATTGATTCTCATATTTGTGGATATTTTTCCTGAAAAATTTGCCCTGCCATTGACTGTTTTGAATGTGTTCCTATCTTCTTGAATGTGTAGACGTAACTCATCTGCCACCTTAGAATTCATAAGAGTAACATTTGAACCTGAATCATAAATTCCACATAATTCATTATCATTTACGAACACTCTCAATTTAATCAATGGCAACAAAACTAGTTTTTTTGATTGGGAATGGCCTCATTTAATTCATCCTGTACCCCAACATTGTTCACCGTTCTTATGTTACCATATACGTTCTCTTGCATGAAATTATTGAATCTCCTATTCTTTAGCCGACATAGAGCCTCTGGATGAAATCTCCCTGGGAAACCATTATGATCACAAATTGAGCATGGTTCCTTCTTATCTATTTTTCTAGTTGTTGGTGAAGAAATTTGTTCGGCAGTTTTATTCGTTTTACCATTTTTGATAGTTCGACTGTTATCAGATTTTGTTAGACCTTCTAACTTTCGTAACTCACCTAATAATTTCTCAAAAGTTGTTACATTTGATCTATCAACTCTATCTTGTAAAAATTTTGGCAAACTTGTCACAACTAAGTCAATTAAAATGTCAGTTGGAAAATTATTTCGGAGATTCAACAACAAATTTTCTTTCCTGAAAGCGTAATCAACTAAACTTCCTCCTATGTACCTAAACGAATATGCCTCTCTATACTTATGCCAGCTCGTTTCACAAAAACTATCTAAGCAGTTATTTTTCCATATTTGAAAATCATTGTCCAAACCTAATATTATTAATTTAGAATCAAACCAGTCTTTCGCTATTCCATCCAGAAATAAACGTAAAATTAAAATTTTGTCTCTATCTTCTTCAACTCCACAACGCGTGCATTCTGTCTCAAATTTTTCTAACCATAAAGTCACGGAAACATTCTTCCCATCAAAATTATTCAGCACAAAATCGTCCTTTATCTTCTTGAAATCCCTTTTATTCTCCTTGGACTTGCCTGACAGTTCTCTTGTATTTTGTGATTCTACTAGTTCTCGTCCAAACTTTGTTCTCACATATGCAGGTGAATAAGTAATTTGCAGATACTCATCCCTAAACATTACATCTTCTTCAGCATCAAAATATATTTCTTTCAATTCCGGAGTTAGAGAAATAACGCACGTACGAAATGAACCTCTTGTTTTCATTGATCTCATAATATTTTTCATCTTCGGTACAGCAAAAAGTTCCTGGTGGTCATAAGGATTCTGTTTGTCTTCTGGTATTTCATAATATTCTTCTGTTTCTGTAGTTTGAATCCACTTGAATTTAAATACATTTTTCCTCGTATCAGTATTCGATGTTTCAAAAGCTATGCAAATTTTCATGGATGTGGTCATTCTAGCTCGAAATCTCAGTGCAGTCCTTCGAATATCAACCAGATAGCTTACGTTTTTGATTTATAAGAATTTAATTCAATCCTTATTTTCCATTCAAAGAAATAGATGATTTGATGTCTCAATCTGAAAGATTTATTTTCTTTAGTTGAAAATAATACAAACAAACTCTTCTAGCTAAAAGGAATAACTTACGAACCTGAAAGAAATCAAAAACAATGCTATTTCTTAAGGTCTCAATTTACAATATTTGAAATCTAAAATGACGTTAATAAACAATTGACAAAACAAAGCATTCTCTAAGTTAAAATTAAATGAAACATAGAAAAGGAAATAGAATGTGGTTTCTTAAATAAAATGATACTGTTCATTTTTACATATATTTCAACAGTGATCTCTTGTACTTTTCATGCAAATAACTAGAAAAGGAATCCTTTCTATCAATTTATATAAACGTTAATTATTTTCGTCCATCACATCTTTTCCAATTCATTCATTTTCCGAATAAATTCACATTCTGAGAAATACGCTAAGAATGTAGAAAGGGCAACATAGTGTTGACTTGAAACATAAAAATATTTTGAAAAACGTCATAACTTCGATACAGAGTGGAATGTGTCAAATTTCCAAGGCCAGAGTTGTGATTTTATAATTGTGAATGGAGTATACGAATGAGAAAAACATTGATAATTGTCTTCGTGTTCATGTTCTGATAATAAATATTGCCCAGCATATATGATCAATTCGTGGGTAACAATTTATTGAGAATGAATCTGTGGGGGTTCAATTATCCCCTATACAGAATCACGTGTCCGATAATTCGATACTCAATAAGGCAATACATACTTAGCAGGAACCCCCATGAGGATCCAAATACACAGTGGATCTTCAACTTTCTATATCGCTCGTGTAATATTACAAGGTAGGGCTAAAGAAATTTCTATCGAGTATTTGGGATAAAGAATCGAAGGATCCATGTTTTTTATTGAATATTATCATTATCACACCCTTCACGGTATTTTGGACTCCGCCAATGTATTTCGCATTGAAATATTGCAATGACAATGCGTGCGGTAATGAGGTTGTTATTTCCTGCAAAACGAATGAGGTAAGTGCCATTTATCGCACGCTCCTAGATGAATGTCAAAATTTTATTCAAAGATATTTGAAGTCAACAAACAGTCACCTGAATGACATTAATATTTTAATTAAATTTTTCTATTTCTATAGATTTCCGGTGTGAGGACTTCGAACGCTCAACCTGAAAGATAGCTTCCGGTTACGTTTCGATAACGCTAGGAGTGCTAGGACTACCGAATGCAAGAATTTCGAATGTGATTCATGGCCCGGAACGAAATATATGACTTTTTGTCATTTATTTTTGGATCGAAGTCTTTGAATGTAACGGGTGGAGCACGTGTGCGATCTAGGCGCAGAAAACTATTTCTGTGTATACCTACTCGCATTATGGGGTGACTAAAAATGATATCCAGAACAATAACTTTCATTCTTCAATTCCTTCCTGATTTGGACTGAGAGTCTCGACCTAGCGCCACTGCTAGATTGCTATTGTAAAGTTAAGAAAAGATATCTTATGAAAGAATTTACGTACTCAGTTTTGTAATATGGTTCAATTTCCAACATGAATAAAAATGTCTGGGTTTGTCTGAATTTGATTTGGAAATTCTCGAAAATGAAGACAGATATTCTGTATTATTTACTGCTTATACTCCATTCACTTTTATAAAGTATCCCGGTTGGCCATGGTTTAGGTTTATCAAGTTCTTTTACTTAAATCGGACCCAGGTTGGCACTCGTGAAAGTCAAAAATTGCAGAGCGAAGTGGCCAAGGCCACTTTCCAATTACTCTTTTTTAACTTTGTGAATGGGGTTAGTTCATTCAAGGTTGAACTGTGACACAGAATTCGAAATACTGCTACATTTTCAAACTGGAGTATTTCAAGTTGCGCAAAGAGGTATTTAATTGTCGTCTGTAGGCTTATTTATGGAAAGTGTGGTATTCCATAGTTCCGTCTGTTCTGTTCGTTTTGAAGTTTTTCTTGTCGGGTTATTCGAGTACTTTTATTCTTTTTTCGCATGAACTATCACAAAGTAACGGACTATTCTGTCCATTCTTTTTCAGTAAAATTTCAACACTCGGTTCTTGATTTCCGTACAAGAAAATTGCATAACTGAATCTTCCAACCATATACGTAAAATATCTCTAGCATTAAGAGAGGAAGAAAGTTTCTCCAACATTCGCCAGGTCTTTGAAATTATTGAATTCACATCATATTTTCTCAAATTCATTATTTTCCCAAAGTAAGTAAATATTTTGATAAATACGTAATTACTACGACCTCTATGTAGAAAGGGCAACGTTGCGTTTGTATTTGACAGAAGAATGACTATAACCTAACATTTTCGCGGTGAAATGTGTCAGAATTTCATGGCCGAGCGGGATACTTTATAAAAGTGAATGGAGTATAATTACCTTACCAATGTCATAAATGAGCGTAAACTGCGTAAAGTAACCGGAGAACTTTATGTGAAGACAAGCTGGCCGTCCCAGCTTCGCCCGGGTAGAAATTCGTTTCACGCGGCGGTTTCATCTTCAAAACTTCAACCTGCCATATCTTTTCATGTACTCGTTGTAATTGTATGATATGAAGGGCAATTTGGTTCTAAATTAAATACTGGGGATAAATAAAGTATTAAGTTGGATGAGGATCAATACCAAATTCATAAAAACACACTACCAAATAGTGCATAATTTTGGAAAACCTCTGATTACCTTGAACAGGTAATAGCAAGTCAATCTTGAGAGATAGATATAATATGCTTTTTTGTAGAACTGTTTAAGAGGTACATTTTGCATCCACGTAAGTCTTACGGTTTTTGCAGCGCACCTGAAAATAGCTGATTATGGCTGAATTTTTTGCAATTATTGAAGTTTTAATAGGTATCCTTATTTTTTTCGGGTGAAAAGTATAGCCTATGTCACTCAGGGATAATGTAGCTTCCTAAGGGTGAAAGAATTTCTGAAATCGGTCTAGCAGTTTTTGAGCCTATTCGTATCAAACACACAAAAATACAAATCTTTCCTCTTTATAATATTAGTATAGATAAACCAGACTGATTGTGACTTGGTATGTCTGCTAGCATCCTTGAAACTTTATTCTTAACTAAATATAGATAGAAATAAAAAGGGAACACCCTCCCTTTTTATTTTTATTTTCTCTTCACCTATTGGTTTTGGAAAAAAAATTGAAAATAAAAATTTTTCCAAATAGAACAAGGAATTCAAGTTATAATTTTATTTCATCAAACTCTTGAAAAAGGTTTGGATATGAAATGAAGTAAGGGTTGCTAATTTCAACCCTGTATAATGTAGAAGCAATATCGAAAAAATACCCGTGATTAGTATACGAGTGCACGAAAATGACACAATTTCAAGAAGATTCTAACTTCACTGAAATTTCGGAAAAAAACTATATTTAGTCACCACTTTCTATGGGTGATATATCGGGAAAGGGTGGGCTGAGGAAATGTTATTATAATAAAGACACACCTGAATTTTTTGCATGAATTTAGAAACACCCTGTATATCTCTCTGAAACAAAAGTATTCTTCCAACCACCATGACTTTTCAGCGGGACCCACTCAGTTAGCCCACTCTCTTCCACCCTGTAGTCTACAGTTTTCAAGAATCGAGGTAACAGAATCAGCAACCTACCACTCTCTCTCTCTTCATTTTCGCACGCCTAAACATGTAACCCGCAAGAACGAGAGCCAGCAAGCCAGCACTCGCCTGTCAAACCTTGGTTTAAAAGCACGTCTTTCATAAAGTAGATTCGTCCCGTCAGAAAAAGGACTGTCATTCGAACATCACACACACGAGGACAGCAGACAAACCGATATATCTCTCAAGACTCAAGCCAGCATCAACCGTGAGTACCATTCTCCCAGAACTTTTTTTCTTCTATTTTCGTTTTGATAACAATTGGTATATGAGTTCTTTATTCTCCCAAAGAGCTCTATGTACATGTATTCAACAGTAGTCATACTGGCACCAGCTTGAGCCAGAAGAGTTCGAAACAGAAAATGGCCTTTATATTCTTCAGGATCGCACAAACCCAGATATTTCGGATTTTGCCAAATGTGTTTTTTCCAAATAGTTTCAAGGTTATCATTGAAGATTTGGAACATAAAGAACAAGGAGAAATATTTTCAGTGAGATCGGTAAAGTATCCGAGCAGCACAGTCCCATTAAAATATTCCATACAGTATTCTGCAATCCACTATAAAAAATTTTGGTTCCCTTCCTCATAGGACTTCTCTGGCAATAAGTTTTCTACTGCCTCTTCCAATTTGTTGAGATTTTTTTTTCGAGAATTTCACAATATCATTCAACATACATAATTGTTTTGCATGTTGTTTCCATAGCAAAGCAACGACAGCGAGAATCGATATAGTGAGATGAAATTGTATTCAATTTCGTAAAACGTTGATTTAGAAACAAAATTTTGAGACTTGAAAGTTTGTATGCACAACGGGCATAAAGAGATGTTGATGACCTCGGGCATCAACATGAACATTTACACCATGCTCTTGGTACATAAATTCGAGCTTTAATCCTGATTTTCATTTTTTTCAAATGTCTGTAACTGTAGAATTTCTAGTTGAATTTAGTCGATTCACTCAAAAAGAATTCGTGGTTAAATTGATTTTTTTTCCGGCCGATTGTAGGCACATAACATTCGAAGTAAAATATCAAAGATCTAGAAATTTTCAGGGTAAGAATTTTCTTTTTTGTCAATGTCATCATCTCAATCTTCCAACAACTACATATCTGACGGGGACCGAATTTCGTAATAAACTGTATAATAAATATCTAATCTAATCGCCCGATTCATCATAAATATCCCATGCAAAAAAACGTTTCCATTGTGCCAATATAAAATCGGATGTGTTATTTTTGAAATACTGAGAAAGTAAAATTTCAAAAATTAATAACCCTGAAATCATAGGGCCGATTTTGCCCATTCACGAACTGAGCCGGTCAGTTTCGAGAACTAACCGCGATTGTCTGAAGGAAATGGCAACCATACATAAAAACGCTTTGACTGATATGATCATTTTTATGCTTATTGTATGCAAGTCCACTGCTGTCGTTCTGACGTCTGTTTGGGGATTGCGATGCTTTCTTGTAATTACTTATATGGTCGACTATTATTAATGGAAAACCACAACTTATTAAGCCCCTATTAAGAACAATTACTAAGTCATTGTTTCTGTTATCTTTCGCTCCTTATATTTATCAAGAACGAATTTGTGACACTGTCGAGAATGTCTCGGACAAAGTTATCGTTAGACCTACATTCATAATTATTGTAAATGGGCCTATGCAGATGACATTCCTTGTTAGCACTTCATTGGTTTGTAAAATTGATATTTCGGCATTTTCGACCATTATGTGAATTTTTGTGTCTGTAATGAATATACCGTGAAAAATATTCGAGGAAAGCAATGAGCTTTGAACACACAATAAGAGGTGTTTTTTGAAAAGCACACTATTTCGGTAAATGTCACTTTTGAACCTGTAATTTTTTGACATTTGACAAGTAGAAACTACGCCATAAATAAAGATGGAACGATAGACGCTTCAAGAACGCATGGAAATAAATAAAATTCAATATAAAAATTGTGAAAATTTGGAGGAGACGGTCATAAAACTCGAACATTTTTTGGTCGTCCCGAAGCCTCAATACAGAAATTGGTGGAGAAATTTGAGCTTAAGGGACAAGTAAGTGATGTGAAGAATGAAACCCGTCCACGTCGCTCAAGAACTGCCGAGAATATTGATTGCTGCTGCAGTCGAAAGTGTTGAAGAGAACCCAGGTTTGTCCATTCCTGATATTCTTGGGAATAAGGCATTCTTCCACAAACGTCATCACACCGTATTTTTGATAAAGATTTGGGTCTTAAGGCTCATAAAGTTCAGTTAACACAAGGACTCAAGCCGGCGTTCATCAACAATTTTTTTGATGATTTGGTGCATAAAAATTATCCGGAATTCCATCGAAAAATCATCTTGAGTAATGAGGCCCATTTTCAGCTCGGTCGCTTCGTCAACAAACAAAATTGTCGCATCTGGGGCTCGGAAAACCCAAAACTTATTGTTGAAGAGCCTCTATATCCTCAACGTGTGACTGTTTGGTGCGGTTTATGGTCCGACGGGGGTCACTTGGACCTTACTTTTTCGAAAAGGAGGCTGGAGCAACAGTTACGGTGAATGGATTGCGCTATCGAGGGATGATTAATGACTTTTATGGACGGAATTGGATCGTATTGATCTGATTACTTCCAACAAGACGGCGCTACGTGCCACACAAGCAACGAAACCATTGATCTTTTACTGGAAAAGTTTCCGGACCGTGTTATCTCTCGAAGAGGTGATCACAATTGGCCACCGAGATCTTTTGATTTAACGCCCTGCGACTTCTTCCTTTGTAGTCATGTGAAAGATGAGGTCTACGCCAAGAGCCCAGCGTCGATTCAAGACCTCAAAGATGGAATTCGTGAGGCTATCGAGGACATAGGGCAGCCACTTTGCGATTTGTTTAGGGAAATTTTCATGAACAGGATATTGTCCTGTAGTCGTGGTGGTCATTTAGCTGATGTAATAATATGTATAATTTTTATTCTCTTGGTTTCTCTACACTTTCCCGTACTAATATGTAAATTTTCATTTGATATAATTTCATTTCACAGAGTTTTAGATTGTCAAACAAAGGTAGTGCGATTTTGGAGCTGTTTCGTCAAGGTAGGCGTCAATGCGAAACTGTTCGTTTGCTCAATGTGCCTCGACAAACCGTGTCCGATGCAATTCGTCGTTTCAAGGAGCTTGGCCATGATGGTCGTCGTCCAGGAAGTGGTAGAAAACGCACTGTCAATACACCTAGCAATCGCAACATCGTCAAGCAGCGAGTCAATCGAAATCCGAGGGTTTCCATGATGAAAAGAGCCTGTGAGACCGGTATCAACCGCGAATCAGTCCGTCAAATTGCCAAAAAGGAGCTCAACCTCAAGCCATACAAGCTCCAAAAGTTTCAACTCCTCACGGAGGAAAACCAGCGCGTACGACTCCAAAGATGCCGCCAACTCCTTTATCTCGCCGCCGGTCAGCAATGGGAGCGAATTCTCTTCACAGGCGAGAAGCTTTTCACCGTAGAACAATCCCACAACCACCAAAACGACAGAGTCTGGTCCGTAGAGGCTCCCGGTACATCGGCCATCGTCGAACACCGTCAAAATCCGCAATCCGTCATGGTCTGGGGCGGAATTTGCGGCAGTGGTAAAACTTCCTTAGTTTTCGTGGATCAAGGGGTCAAAATCAATCAAGAAGTCTACCGCTACGACATCCTCGAGGGCGTAGTACTTCCGTGGGCCAAGCAGCACTTCGGCGATACGCATTGGACCTTTCAACAGAACTCCGCTCCGGCTCACAGAGCGAAAATGACGCAAGAATGGTGTAAGACTCATTTTCCTTATTTCATCTCATCTGCAGAATGGCCGCCCTACTCACCGGATCTCAACCCAATGGACAACAGCGTGTGGTTGGTTTTGGAGCAGCACAGGGCTTGTGCTAAAAAGTGGTGTGGCTGAAGCAATCTCTGCGCCGGGAATGGAACCGATTAACGCCCGAGGAGCAGCGGCCCTTTGCCGAAAATTTCAAGAAGCGTCTGAAGCTGTGTATCGCCGCCAAAGGAAGCCACATTTATTATTAACAAATGTTCAAGCTGTTATTATTATTATTTGTTGTTGTTTCGTTCAATTTCTTCCGTTTAATAAAGTTAAATGAAAAAGAGTTTGTCCGAGGTTTTTCTTGTCACACTGTAATGAAATAAACATCCGATCATTCATCAGAAAAAATGACATTTTTCTTTGAATGTCAAAGTAACACCTCTTATTAGAAAACCCTTTATAGTTCAATCTATTCCAATGATAAAGAAGTTTTATATCAGTGAACAGTTCAAGCAAAATATTGATAAATCCATAGTTTACCACATAATGTGTTGGAATTTTCTATGACATTTGTTTCCGACCCCCAACTTCTACATCATGTCAAAAATGTGACATGTGTTCTAAATCGCATTTGAGACACCCTGTACAGTGTACATGAATCCACTAGAATCGCCAAGAAAGGTTCTTCTGCGTTATTCTCGATGAAAGGTAGGCGAGTTGACGTGTTGAGACACATTTTGAATATAAATAAACAATTTATTCATCAAACGAGATAGGCGCACCACCGTGCATAAAGAATAGTGCGCGGTCGGTCGGTTCAACAAGTCTGAGAGGCGTCTTATGCTATTTGGTATTTCAAGCTCGTTGTACTTCATTCAAGTTTTACAAATTATTTTTCACTTTCCTATATACCTGAACTTCAGAGATATGGCTTATGGTTTGGGATAACGAATTTATTGAGAAGAATAATTGAAAAGTTATTTAAAAAAAAAGTGTACCTATACTCCATTCACTTTTATTTAATCACATAGGAGGTCATGGTTTCGTTTTCAGGAATTGGTGCTCCTGATGAAAAGCACAGAACATATGATGAAAAGTCAGTGAGCGCACAGAAAATATCGTTAATGACAGATTTTTGGTATTTAACACGGGAATTTCGTTGGAAAAGCTGTTATTTGGACAGATACCGCAGTAAATGGATCGGATGGAGCCTCGAGAGGTCGATTAGGATGATATTTTTCAGGTTTCCCAAGAAATTTGGCGATATCTGAGCAGATTTGCAAAAGTTAGGTACCTCACTAATGAGGTGGAACTGAGACCTAATTCTCCTATAAGAAACGCCTTTCAAAGGTCGAGATGGTGAAAAATGTCTTCTTTAGATGTTGTTTGAACAAACGCAGCCGAGTTTTATACCCCAACATTGATTTTGAAAAAGTTATCAACAGAATGAAATTGACATTATTCTTGATTCTTGTAATTACCCATCAATTCATCTAATATCTTTGGGTTGATTTTTTTAATGAATTCTTGATTAGAATCAACAATTGATGTCGTCAAGTCTTGAACTTTCAGTTCAAGAGAATAATAAACATTCTTCACAAGCATGCATATGAAAATTATGCGAAAGCAATGCAATTTTCTTCCATGGCGAAAAATAATATATTTCAACAGTGATTTCTCGTACTTTTCATGCAAATAAATAGAAAAGGAATCCTTTCTATCAATTCATATGAACGTTAATTATTTTCGTCCATCACATCTTTTCCAATTCATTCATTTTCCGAATAGATTCACATTCTGAGAAATACGCTAAGAATGTAGAAAGAGCAAAATAGTGTTGACTTGGAACATAAAAATATTTTGAAAAACGTCATAACTTCGATACAGAGTTGAATGTGTCAAATTTCCGAGGCCAGAGTTGTGATTTTATAATTGTGAATGAAGTATACTTACAAAACTTGTGTGTCCTAATGATAACTAAGTACCCGTGAAATGCAAAGTGGCAATTCATATTCTGATTGGATACAAAATGCAAAGCTATTTTATGCGAAGATATAAAAAAGAGCACGATTACAAATAATAATGGTTTGGGAAAAAAGTGAAAAAACTATGCAAGAACATGTATCGGACAAAATTCTCCAATGTTTCGAGCTGTCGAGTTTCCAATTCTATTCGTGTGGAAATAGAATGCAATGGAAATATAAAAAAAATGTGCCATGACCTCAAGGAGTTTCATAAACTTCGGAAATTTCTTTGTAGATAAAGAACTAATGTTTTATTTTTCTTTTTGTGAGGCCGATATACATAGATTGTTATTAGGAATTATTGTTGTTTATGAGAGATATCAATGTAAATATAGGCATCTTTTTGCCGTCTACGGCTCAGGAATGAATAAATGAATAAAATAATAAAAAAAATAAAATTAGTCAATCAAATTTTAATATTGATTCCACAAAGTAAAACAACATTCCTTGCATAACATAAAATTGTAGCAGTATTTCGCTGAGAGTAAAAAAGATGTTCCTCATCACTCTTAGGTAGTTTGTAGGGCTGCATCTAATGGTAGTTCACTTTATACAGAGTGTAACAGCCAAATGGAATAAATTCGATAACGATTAAATGAGGGGGTGTTAGGAAAAACGCTCGGACACGTCGATTTGTAATTTTAAATGCGCATATTTCTCAAGAAAATAGAATTATATAGGGTGTTCCATGCGACCGTGGCCAATACCAACTTTCTTATATCAAATGCAACCCCCTGTATATTATTTATTTTTTGGTTTCTTCAGAGAATCCTAGACATAATTCATGTACAATGTCCTATACCTATCTTCAACTTCTTCGGAAATATTAAGTGTTTTCAAATTTTTTACAAAAATTAACATTTTAAATGAAAATTATTTTATTTCACAAATTCGATACATTACACTCAATACTTATTTCCCATTTACCTCTTGATATGAAGAAAGTAAGCAAAAACCATTAGGTACTCAGAAGAAATTAAAAAAAACAAAAACAGATTTGTTTATTCTCATAGCCTTAGTAACACGTTGTCTGTAGCATGTTGCCAAGACGTTCGCGGAGAGCATTTTGAACATTTCCTAAATTGACATTCATGTTTTTTTTGTTTTTTTTTTAATAATTAAGAAATAATCAGTATTACTTATTAGGTTTTAAGTGTAATGTACCGAATTTGTGAAATAAAATATCACTCAATCCAGCTGGAGCATAAGATGATTATCAATTTCAAAGCGAAAAGTAAGGAGAGGAAATTCGTTCGTAAAAACGAGACGATGAATAAAATCATTCAGTATGCGATTAAGATGAACACATCTGGTTGATTAGCCAGCAAGCTTAATTTCGCCGAATAGGTATAATCTTACCAGTCTAAAATTGAATCTTTGTTGTACCAAATCTAAAAAAACGTATCGCATCACAAAGAAAACTAAAAGGAAATCTTTGTCAATTCACGCTCAAAATGAAGTGTTTCAACCGCGCTAATGAAGCACTCAACTTCAGGACTTCCGAAACTAATTGGGAAGTACTGAAATCGAAAACAAACGTTGCACCGGAGAATGCGACGAATAAACGAAAATTTCTGATGTTCTATTATTATTCGACCGTTAATCTCGACGATGTCTCCCCCAACAATCAGGGAAGCCTTACGGAAGGTACAACTTGAAGGTGTAACCTGTGCGTGTGTCCCTTCCCTTCACCTCCTGGCTAGATTGTTCGTTTGAGCTCACTTCCTCACTAGTGACGTCATATATCATCAGCCCTCATCTTCCGGTGCCAAATTATACCACTTGGCTGGCTGCACTGATTAACCTTAATTATTGCTGCTCATACCCCAACCGTTCATGAGAGTATCGACTTCACTTTCAAGAACGTTAAATCGTACAATATGAACAAAGACTCCGATTCAGACCAAAATTTGTGATGACCTGATAGATATTTATTGTTCGACAACAACAACCGTTTCTTAGTCGTGATTGGTCAGTACCATAATTATTTGAAAATAATACAGTCGAACTTCGACAACTCGAATCACGATCTGCCAAAAAAAAATTCGAGTTATCAAGACTTCGAGTTATTGAAAAAACACATTTTTTTATGTAGGTATTGTTTATGTGGGTAAATAATGTAGGTAACATTTAATCCAAACTAAAACTGCGTTGTCAACACTAGCGTACATTGGTTTTTTAAGCCTTTTGGAACTCTCACAAGCACCACCAATTTCAACTGCACTGGTATCATTTCCTTTTTTTTAAGAGTAGATACGGTGTTTGCCGGAACGCCATACTTCAAAGCTACATCTTTTTTTCGTGCACCACTTTTCACTTTTTCCACATTTAAAAGTCTATATTTTTCATCAAGAGATAAAATTTTCAAAGTACGTTTAGTCGACATATTTTTAGCGATATTGTCGTGAAACCTCACAACTTATAACTGAAAAACTCAACTGATTTCACGGCATACGGTTAAGCTATGAAACGATTCGTTACAATCATGTCATAAAGTAAGCAAAAACAAGTCTCGCGAATTAAACTCGGAATAGCTCAAAATTTTGCCTTTTTTTATCCGTAATTTATCCGTGAAAAAAATAAATTTGTTGATATCAACTTAACGAAACAAATATCCGAAAAATGTTTTCAGCAAAAATCAAACTTTTTTTTCAGTGATTTATCCGTAAATTATCCGTGAAGAGAAAAACCGCCAATCTTCTATTTTAAGAAATATTAGATGCTTCGTCTGTTTGATATCAACTTAGCAAAACACAAATTCAAAAAATATTTTCAGCAAAAAACAAAGAGGCTCATCTTTTTCAGCGATTTACCCGTAAATTATCCGTGGTGAAAGAAAATTTTATTGATCGATCTGCAGCCTTCAAAACGTATATATAGGCATTTTTCTCTAAAACTATGCGTGCAATATTTTTGAAATTTGGAAGAAAGATAAGCTTTTCATCTTTCATTTATCCGCGAAAAGGAGAATTGTGCCACTTTCGTTTGAAAAAAAAAACATGCTCTGTTGCATTTTATATCAAATTAACAGATCACATATTCAAAAAATTATTTTAGCAATCAATAAATTATTTTATCTTTTGGATAAATCATTGAAAAAAATCTGTTGATTGCAAAAATAATTTTTTCAATGTGTGACCTGGTAATTTGATATACACTTACCACTGCACGTGATATTTTTTCTCGGATAAATCAAGCATGGAGAGCTACATCTTTCTTTTGAAATTCAACAATTTTGCATTCACAGTTTTCGACAAAAATTCCTGATATACGTTTCGACGGCCGCAGATCGATCAATCAGATTTTGTCATTTTTCTACAAAACCTTGAAAGATAAAAATTTTCTTTCACCATGGATAATTTACGGAATATTCACTGAAAAATACGAGCTGTTTTGTTTTTTGCTGAAAAGATTCTTTGAATAATTTGAATTTGTTTCTCCGAGTTGATATCAAGTTTGCGAAATATCTAATAATTTTTGAAATACAAGAGTGGCGATGTGATTTTTTCTCCACGCATAAAGAGATGAGCTCGATTGATTTTTGCTGACCATTCCACTCATTCCATTTGTAGTGAGGACGTTTCCGTAACAACGATCGTTTCATCTCGACAAAATTTTCAAGCCGGCAAAACTAACAGTTGGTTTTTCAGCGACAAAATTTTTGACGTTTCTCGAATTCATAGATAGCTTCGGAAATAAATATCATAGAGAAAACAAACAACGTTAAGTGGTTTAGTCAATCTATGATGAATTCTAATTTGCCAAATAGCGCCATACGCGTCAAATGTGAACATATTACCGTATTTTCTCGTGGAATAGTCATGTCGAATAACACTCGAGATGAAATTTAAGCAGGTAAAATTTCTCTCTTGTAATATTCATGTTTGTTGCTTTTCGGAAATTTCGCTCATGACATTTTTTCCAAAATCACTAGCCTAACGGCTCGTGATTTTGATACAAATGTCGAAATTTCCGAGCAACAAAATCATGGAAAGATTCACGATTCAAAAACGTTAAGAAATTGTTTTATCAAAATCAGTGCTCATTCGTGAATACTGATAGAAATTAAAGAATATTTTTTCCCTAATCGACTCCCAATTCGTCGTATCGTAGACAAATTTGGGAGTGAATTTTCTTTACACGATACAAGAGTACCAGCAGGACAGATAAATTAAGGGGAGGTGCTACACGTCCGAGCTCGCGAGCTCCCTTCAAAAATTGGGCTTTTTATTTCCATGATATATCTCAGTTCGTATGCGGCGTAGACCAACAATTATTTTTTTTAATTAAAGCTTAATCATTTATCTAGTATGTGTATTACTCGCTTTTCCGTTTTCGTATATTAGGAAAAAACTGGTGATCTGTAATTTCATAAAAATCTGGACAAACGATTTTATTTCCATGATATCTCCGTCAATTTTCGGGGTACATGTATGAAATTCTCAGCATACATGCGGAATAATATTTTGCAGAATGAGTATTACTCGCTTTTCCTTTTTTTTCGTATATTAGGAAAATATGATCAACAAAGTTCCTACTTTATAATTTATTTAAAAATTCAGGGAGTAATAAACAGAAAAACTGATACACATTCTGCAAAATATTATTCCGCATGTATGCTGAAAATTTCATACATTTATCCCGAAAATTAACGGAGATATCATGGATATGAAATCGTTTGTCCAGATTTTTATGAAATTACAGATCACCAGTATTTTTTCCTAATATACGAATAAAAACGGAAAAGCGAGTAATACACATTCTAGACATATGACTAAGCTTTGATTTAAAAAAAAATTGTTGGTCTACGCCGCATATGAACTGAGATATCATGGAAATAAAAGCCCAATTTTTTATAGAGCTCGCGAGCTCGGACGTGTACGCACACAAGAGAATTGCTTTGATAGCATCAAGTGTTGGAGAAATCCAAATTTATCAATTTCACGTCATTCTCAAAAATCAGATCTTACTCAAACAACATGGAGGATTTTAAGAAGATTTGGGTTAACATTCTCACAAAACTCAACTGACCAAAGATCTGAAGCCATTAGATCACCACAAAGGTCGTTTATCTTTTGATTCAGCTCTTGAACAACAGAAAAATGATGTACAGTTTTATAGAAAAATTTTATTCAGTGATGAACTCATTTTTGATTAAACGGATATGTGAACAAACAGAATTACAATATTTGGAGTGATGAAAATCCACACGAGACCTATCAGACACCATTATATCCAGATAAAATCACTGTATGGTGTGCAACTCATGATGGCATAGTGATTTGTTCATATTTCTTCAAAGAAAATGGTCGAAGAGTAACAGTCAATGGAAAACAATAGGTACAGAATATAAATGTTGAATAATTTCTTTTCCTGATATTGTTGAGAATAGTCTGGAGGTCATGTGTTTCCAACAAGACGGTGCTATCTGCCATATAGCCGCCTCAACAATCGATTTATTGAAAACGAAATTGGTGATGAAATAATTCATTTGTATGTTCATTCTTCAAAGGAACGATCCATTATTATTCCAGGATTATTTCCGAACCATTGAAGACTATTTCCTTTCATTCTTGTAAATCACGAGGATTTCTCTTAGAGCGTCTGAAAAAAAACGGGGACCAAACAACATGAAAAAGTTCTTTTACATTTATTTTCACCCAGCCGTTCTTCGATCAGCCAACGCTTCATTTACCTCTTAGCTAGTTCATTAGTCATAAAATATGGGGAGTTTATTTTTATCCAGATATCAATGCGATGGAGAACATCCAGAATGTTCATACGTCTTTGGTCGCTTCAGATGGCTTCCAATGGATGTTGTTGTCCGCTCAACTTTCGCCAGTTTGATTCTACTGCATGTTGCATTAATCTTAATTTTTTTTGTATTATTCATATAAACTTCACGATATAGCGCTTTGAATTATTGGTGCGTGGTTGTTTCAGTTTCCTTGGAGAACAAACGCGAATCAAAATAGTCGTAAAATATTCGAGAAAAGCACTTTGGAAAAAATTTCATAAGCGAATTTGCCTGAAGAGCAACAAACTTGAATAATACAATAAATTCTGGGGAAACCAAGTTTTGAATATATGAGAATTTTCAAATAAATCAACGACAAATACGATCTCTAATTGACTGTTTGCAGAAATTCATTTCCTAAGCTATTTTGAATTTGGGAAATGCTAAAATTTCATCGCTTAAAAACCTCGTTGGTTTTGCCGGCTCGCATGTTTTATCGCTGTGAAACGAGCTTCGCTATGGAAACCCTTTCGCTGAAGGAAGGACTAAAATTCACCCAAATATTGTCTCTATGTGTGTATATGTTTCAAAAACAAATGAAGGAGAGTGCACTTTCCCTTAATTTCGTTAGTACACGCGCATCTTCTCATATGATAAAAAAATGGAGCAAAACTTACCTTTGTATATATCTTGGGGTTGAAAGTTACTCTACGCTTCTTGATTGGTTCATAAAAGTCTTCTTCTTCCAAACCATAATCGAAAGAGCTGTCGAAAGACTCCAATTCCATCTGAAAAAGAATTAATGAAATTATTAATTCACCATACTAATTACGAAAATTTGTTTGAACGATCGATAGTGATAGAAATTTGATGTGATTTCCACTTCAATTCAAGGTCCAAAAACCTACGTTAAAAAATGTTAGTCGACGAGTAGCCTCTCAACCTTTGAAACTAGTGCAGTGATGAATGCATAATTCTAATGAACTAATTCTCATTTCGAACAAAATGTTGTTTATAGTTGTGCCTCCAAACATAAAGCTGTTATCATGTTGTTGAAACAAAAATTGGAGTGTAACATCGAATTAATTTATTATTTTGGAGGCGTTTAGTTCAGGAGATATTAAGAAAATATGCGAAAATTGGGTATTCTTCCTTCACCAGCGAAGTTACTGAGCCTAAGATTTTGAAGAAAATTACTGAAATAAATGAGCACCCATAGTAAGCAAAAAAACTTCATCGTAATTTCTACTCCAAAAAAGAAACTACGGAACCCTCCCCAACACAACAGTTCTATTCACACTTGACAAATTTGATTCTGAAATTTCGTAATTTCATTATCATTTTCAGAAACTCGAAAATTATCGTATTCAGTGGAAGAATTACAACAATACAATTCAAAATATCTATCAACTCTTCGTTCTTGAAAGTTTATAAATATCGGGTTTTGTTTTTAAATTGATAGAACTTCAAATTGAAAAAAAACACATTTAAATCAAGATTGAAGCCAAAAATTATAAATAAATGTCATAAAATAATCTTTCTAATGAAAAAAATTGGCTTCAATCTTAATTTTAATCTGTTTTATTCCAATTTAAAGTTATCACTCTGAAAAACACCCTATGGAAATATATTTCAAACTTGTCTAGTCATCAATAAGATGTCTTCCTAAGTTTTGTGATATAACAACACTGATGTGAATATGTTAAATCAGGCATTGTCATTATTTTATTCCTCGCAGTTCGTTTGAACTTTCACGCGATTCGATACATTTGCTAACAGCCTTATAATTATATCGACACATCCCTATACTGCGTGAACGCTTCGTCAGCTTCGTGAATAAAAGCAAGTGAAAGATTCTTTCTGCAGAGCTAAAGGTCTGTTTGCCACCTGTTGCCCTTTGGAAAGTATCATATTACCACCACAGGCGCGTATATAGGTCCTTTTTCTAGGGTGGATATTAAGAATTTCAGTTCGGTGTTTTGACGGCATCAGATTTTGAGAATCATTTCAGTATTTTAGTTAGACGACTATTCACATATCAAGGCAAAAAAGTAAGCAGCTATTGAATATTGATAGCTTGTTTCAATTCGAAAGTCAAGTGTGTAGTACCAGTATTTTGAACCGCTTTTGTTCCTTCACATGGGCACAACAGAATCCCCTTTCAGAAAGTAATGTTCAGTGTGTGGGCAAGCATTTATAGGGGTAGAACAATTATAGGACCGTTCATTTATAATGGATGAAGTATCTACAGAGCAAATAGAACTGTCCTTATATGAAATGCAGCTCACTAAACCCCGAACTGTTTACTTCCAATAAGATGGTGTTACTCCTCACAATGGTCGCATCATCATAAATATTTTTCAAAAAGATTTGGCACTAATTGCCGCTCACGAAGAATTTTTACGGGACTTTCGGGCACCCGACATCGCAAGAATGCTCCAAAAGAGTCTCCGTGATTGGTCAAGGCGTGCACGTGGGCTCATAAAATGCCATAAAATGCTCGAAACAGAGTCCTCGTGAGAAGGCCCCATAACTCCCATGCAATGAAAAATATTAGAGCCGATTTGCTCTAGAGAAGATTCGAAATTCGCGGTAGTCCAAGTTTTTGCTTCCATAGAACTCATCATTTCAGAAGAAAGCATTCAGGTGCGGCATGTGTGTCAACAAAAAAAGGCTGACATTTTGAACACCTCTAGTAAAGAAATCCTTTGTTCTTCTCTATCTGAGGACTTTCTTCGTTGCAGTTAGTGTTGCTCGTTTTCATTTTTCTTAATCGTTATTTCCTGACATTGTTTTTTTCGTAGTTACGCATTATTTTGAGTTGAGTTCGAATTATTATACAGGGTGTCCCAAGTTCGAGTGCCTATTAGACGTTTCTGGAGAACTGGACATATTTGAAATCTGAATATTGGGATTATGATATCGTTCGAAATTCTCAACTGTGCTGAAATATTTTTGGAGCCTTCGGGTTATACAAGAAGTGAAAATAAATTTAGGGAAAATACATAAACAAATTGTATATTGTTTATGTATTTTCCCTATTGATATGATGGTGGACGCCAAAGGGTTCAGAGATATTATATGGAAAGAAATTTGTTCGAGTTATTTTTTTAATTATTCGTTCCTGATATGATTGATTATTCAATGCTGAATACATTTCTGTTGAACCATTGTATTCATTCAAACAGAAAAAATGTGGAATATATCATTTTTCTCCGCAGAATCCAACGCAATAATAAAAAATTGGATTCTAATTCGAAAAACAGAAGTTATGGCCAATTTTCGATCACAGTTTTCAATACAAAATTTGAAACACCCTGTGATGATATTTATGAAATTCAAAAGATGCATGACCTTTCCAAATTGTTCTACTTTGACGTATTGGGAATGGTTTGCGCTATGTGTGTTAAGAATAAGAAAAATGAACATAATACTGACTATGCATATTTGGCATTTTTCCGGTTTTTTGATATTATGCTATGCAATCTATTTGAATGACATTGGTTTTAACAGACATGTATTCAGCATTCAATCATTTATGAAACGAGAAAATTTACAAAAAACTTTTAAACAAATTTATTTTCACTCCTTGTATAACCGGTGCTCAAGCCCCACAATTCACAAATATTTTAGCTCATTAGAGAATTTCGAACAATATCATAATCCCTATTTTCAGATTTCAAATGTCCAGTTCTTCGGAAGAGTCTAATAGGCACTCGAACTTGGAAAACCCTGTAGTTTTTATCGAAAACTTTTAGCAAATATTTCCATACCGATATCTTATAAAATATATATTTAAACAACTCCATGAAATTTCACGAGAAAAGCTGCAATGAGAAATGTAAATTCCTCAACACAAAAAAAATTAAAAGCAAAATTTCGAAAATTCACCAGGTAACTGTGAAAGATATCGAGAAAGAGGTTTTCGCCAATGAGTTTCTTATTGAAAATGGCCCTGAGACACAGGAATCAGTTTCAATCTATCTATATTGTATATATATATAATATCTATATTGTATATATATAATATCTGTATTGTATATCTATACTAATATTATAAAGAGGAAAGATTTGTATTTTTGTTTGTTTGATACGAATAGGCTCAAAAACTACTGGACCGATTTCAGAAATTCTTTCACCCTTAGAAAGCTACATTATCCCTGAGTGACATAGGCTATACTTTTCACCGAAAAAATTAAGGATACCTACTATAACTTCAATAATTACAAAAAATCAGCCATAATCAGCTATTTTCACGGGCGCTGCAAAAACCATAGACTTACGTGGATACAATGTATGACGGAAATGTACCTCTTAAATAGTTCTACAAAAAAGTCCGCGATAGCATATATCTATCTCTCAAGATTGACTTGCTATTACCTGTTTATGGTAATCAGATGTTTCGCAAAATTATGCACTATTTGGGATGTTTTTATGAATTGGGTATTGATCCTCATCCAACCTAATACGTTATTTATCCCCAGTATTTAATTTAGAACGAAATTGCCCTTCACATCATACAATTACAACGAGTACATCAAAAGATATCGCAGGTTGAAGATGAAACCGCCGCTTGAAACAAATTTCTACCCGGGCGAAGCTGGGACGGCCTTCTTGTATATAATATGATCAATCTATATGAGCAAATTTATGTGAAAATTACGAATTGAAATTGAGCCAATTTCTTCGAATCTCAGGGAAAAATATCATTTTACTGTTGTAGAATCACGAGTGTTCGAAATTCAATGTCAAGTTAAGAAAGTAGGTAACCAACCTGATAATTTCGGTTTGTTTCTTTTAATAAGGCAGTAAAACATCACTGCCAAATTATAAGTTAATTCATCTGAGAATAATATCAAACAAAATGGACTAACAAAAGTCCTTTATTTGTTATCATCGCTTCGAAGACAGTAGGTAAAAGTGTGAAGTTTTTAAATTTCAAAAATAGCCGAAAACTCAAAAACCCTGAAAACTGTGTGGCTTGTCAAAGAATGGCGTGTTTAAGATGAGACACTTTGTATAACAAAAATAAATTCTCTGCAGACAAACGCAAATATTTCACGAAGTGTATCCTTCAATCTAGTAGGTATACCGCTTTTATTGCATTATTGACAAGTACCCTAAAATTTCGGTATGACCACTTGAAACCTGCAATTCCCCTTGCAACTACAATGCACTTTCTCTTATGTTTTGGTTTGCCGACAAATATCCTCACTATTATTCCAACAATAGACTCAAGTGCATCCATAAAATTTGCACGACAAACTGGCTGCACAGAATTATTGAAAAGAACGGAATATTTACGATAGCATATAAACTTTACATCTACAACAGTTGAACTACAACGTTGAAAATAGACCCAAGCAATTTTGGGAAGAAACGACAAATTGGTCTGGCGCTAGTAACATTTGACAATATGGGTTTTTTCTACAATAATGTGAACTCATCGAGGCTCACTCTAATCAGTCTGAATCCAATTTTCCTACTGCAAAGGATAATTCAAGACGTATTAGAAGGTAAAAAGTGAAAACCTCCATTACCACCTCTAAAGAATGGCACTATAGCTGTCAAAGGATGCCAATAATTCTCCAGTACACTCGATGAGACTATAATTTCGCAATTATGTTCAGAATCATTAAAACACCTGCCATGCATTCATTTCCAAACAAAAATCAACAACCAGAGAGCAATTTTATTTATCCCCATCTCAAGAAATTTGGATTTTTTTCATATCAGTTCTTTCAGCACATAAAATTAATGATGTGAAACTCATTTTATATGCATTTCGTCGATGTGTAACGCTAAATTACTCCTAGCAAGTATCTTGTGTGTCTTAAAAGCATCGTGGGGACATTTTTATTCCGACAAACTGTAATTCAACACTCCTGAGACAACCGCAACAGGTTTTATCAACCTGTTTATCGTCCTGTTATTGTTTTACATCGTGATGATGAAGAGAATTATGTGTGGGGTGAGTTAATGTGTATTACTCTGTTTCAAAAAGATTTATGGTTTTTATAACAACTTACGCTCACTCCGACCATTCTAGTTTTATAATTATTTAATGCAAAATAAGAATCGGTTGTTTTCTTTTTAGAGTGATGGAACTTTAAATTGGAATAAAATACATTTGAATTAAGATTGAAGCCAATTTTTTTTAAAGATACTTTTATGACATTTATGTTCTAGAAATAATTTCCAGCATATGTCCACTGCATTCGACCAGACCAATTTTGGAACACTTTTTCGAGTAATTCAGGCCTTATTTCAGCAATGACACGAGTTATGTTGGCTTCTGAAGCGTCTATTGTTTCTGGTTTCTCAGCATAAACCACTAAACCAGTGTATTGCATTGATGATATGTCGCATGATCTTGGAGGCCAATCAATTGGACCATTTCTCGAAATAACAATATCACCAAATCTTTCTTTCAATAAATCAATTGTTACGGTAGCAGCATTCGGTGTAGCACCGTCTTGTTGGAATTAAAACACTTCTGGGTTGATACCATTCAAATTTTGAAACCGATAATCATTGA
The DNA here is from genome assembly GCA_951802165.1 of Adalia decempunctata. NCBI lineage: Eukaryota > Metazoa > Arthropoda > Insecta > Coleoptera > Coccinellidae > Adalia > Adalia decempunctata. The sequence goes on along the minus strand of OX637697.1, from coordinate 38,358,669 downwards.
TCATCGATCTGTAACGATCACCATTCACTGTAACATTAGCTCCAGCATCGTTTTTAAAGAAATATGGACCGATGATCCTCCAGCACGTGAAGCACACCATACAGTGCATTTTTCAGGATGCAATGGAACCTGCAGAACTTCTTGAGGATTGTTTTCACTCCATATACGGCAATTTTGTTGTTTACGTAGCCGTTCAACCAGGAATGAGCTTTATCACTAAACACAATTTTTCGATAAAAAAGTGGATCAACTTCAAGCTGTTCTAGGGCCCAATGGGCAAACAAATGACGCTTATTACGGTCAAGTGGCTTTAGTTCTCGAACCAGTTGGATCGTGTATGGGTGTAGACTAAGATCTTTACCCAAAATTTTCCATATGGTGGATGCACAGAGTCCAACTTGCTGTGAACGTCGACGAATAGACTAATCTGGATCTTCATTAACACGATCACTTACATCAGCAGTGATATTTTCTTCTGTACGTACAGTTCTTTGTCTTGTTGTTGTTGCATCGAGTAGAGAAAATGTTGTCCGAAATCTAACGATAGTTCGACGAATAAGCTGCTCTGATGGACGATTATGTAAACCATAAATTTCACAAAGTGCTCTAGTGCTCAGTGCTCTATATGTTTGGCGAATAGAACACTGATGTTGAAAATAAATTTCAATAATTTGTAAACGGCGTGAGCCTTTCCATGATAATTTGTCAATGCTTACTGTACAGAAATGTCCAAAGAACATGGCTTCTACCTTCTGTCAAATCACAGTTATCACTTATCCCTGTAGAAAATTCTATCACTTTAAGAAAAAACACTCGATACATAGTTTACACATCTAAATCTAAATCAATTTTAAGATTTTTAGGTCCCTGGCATTATTGTCAGTCAATTTGTACCCTGAGAATGTAGAACTCGATGAAGGATGTCCTTGGAATAAAATATTGAATATGTAGGTACCCACAATACTGTTCAACATGCAACATGAAGCTGAACTTTGCATAATTCAGTCATTTTGCATTTGAAATGTGTTCAATATCGAAACAACGATGCATATTGTGTTCGGGTAACATAAAGAGAACTGATCTTTTGTTTGCATTATTTTCGAATCAGGAGATTCCCTTATCAATTTATCACTGGGTGATACTTTCAGAATTGCTTGTTTAGCAAATAGAATGATGACATACATTCGTTTAAATTTGAAAACCGCACGGTCTTCCCGAGAAAGTACAGATTTTCATGCTGAGTATTTGCACAATGACTTAAATGTGAACATTTCTTTTGTTGAACAAATAGATTTTGAATTCTCGTGGACTCGTGGAAAAATGGGAATAACCGATGGCCATCTATTTTTTCTATTTGTGCTATATCTTTGTGTGTACACACAATCGCGAAGTTTAGTTTATAAGTTGAGGTACTTATTGTGAGCGTTGCATTTGTCTACTGAAAATCGGTTCGATGGAAAACAAAATATGAATGAATCATTCATCCAATTTATTGTATCCCATTCAAAGCAGACCATTTCAACAATTCCTACCACTCTTAAAGATAAACCTACAAATCCACCCCTGATTTCTAGTAGATAATTAGAGAGGTAGAAATTGAAAATTGCTCTATGATCCTTTTGTTACAAATCCATCCCTGATGTAAATTTGTCGTATACAGAAAGAACTTGCACATAAATGCATTATGCAATTATAGATATTTACTAGTATCAGGTGTTTTTCACAGAGATAGAACTTTAAATTGAAATAAAACATATTTAAATGAAGATTGCAGTAATTTTTTTCATTTGAAAGATAATTTTATGACATTTATGTTTTCAAAATAATTTCAGGCATATGACCACCACGACTAGCTCTGAGGAACTGCATTCGTCCGGACCAATTTTGGACCACTTTTTCGAGTAATTTAGGCCTCATTTCAGCAATAACCTCGGCAATAACTAGTGTTATGTTGGCTTCCAGAGCGTCTATTGTTTCTGGTTTATCAGCATAAACCAATGACTTGACATATCCCCAATGCAAAAAAATCCATTAGAGTTATGTCGCATGATCTTGGAGGCCACTTAATTGGGCCATTTCTCGAAATAATGTTATCGCCAAATCTTTCTTTCAATAAATCAATTGTTACAGTAGCAGCATGAGGTGTAGCACCATCTCGTTGGAACCACACATCCTGGGTCGATACCATTCAAATTTTGAAACAAATAATTGATCATCGATCTGTAAAGGGAACCATTCACTGTAACATAAGCCCCAGTCATGGTGGACATAGGCAGGAAATTATTTTTGAAACATGAATGTCATAAAAATTATTCTTCTAATAAAAAAAATTTGGCTTCAATCTCGGCTTCAATCTTAATTTAAATGTGTTTTTTTTCGCAAACTACAATTCAAATTAAAAAAACACCCCGGTACCTACATAACGTATGGTCCTAAAGTTTTGGGAAAAATTTCACTTGATCTGATTGAGAAGCAGAATGCATTCAACGAAGAAGGCCATGGAATTGAAATGTCACCAGTTATTGACATTTAATAAACAAAGCAGAATATTTTGGTTTGTGCTCTGTAAAATGTCTTATAAAATTGATATTCGTCGAGGTGTTTATAATCTGGTTGGGCGAATGGCGAAACGAGATATTGTTAATATTTATCGAGATCAAAACATAAGCAAATCGCACAATCAGAGAATGTAAAGAAGGGATACCATGTGTTAACTTGCCTAAAAGTGGCCGACCGCGGATTTTGAACCAGATAAGAGAGGCAAGCCTTATTGAAGCATCTAAGAACAAAATTGGGATCTCACAACGAAAACTGGCCAGAAGGTTTAATGTTGGAAATACTACAGTATTCAGGACCCTATCGAGTAACAATATTATCTACCGGAAAAGAAGGAAAGCTCCAAAATACACAGATAATCAATTAGAGAGAATTCCGAGATGTTGCCGCGCGTTGAGGCGAGTGCATTTTGTCGACAAGTTGATTGTGATGGATGATGAAAAATATTTTACTTTGTCCAACTCTGAGATGAAGGGTAACGATGGGTTTTACACGGACGATCACGAAAATGTACCTGATGAAGTAAAATTCAAAAGTAAGAAAAAATTTGAGGACAAAATTTTGGTATGGTGTGCAATTTCTGAGGCTGGCTTTATCTCACAGCCCTACATTGGTGTTGTTCGAGGCGAAGCCTTAAACGCAGAGCTTTATATTCAAAGATGTCTCTCTAAATTGCTTCAGTTTGTGAACACACATCATGCAAATGATCAAATAGTGTTTTGGCCAGATCTTGCTTCATGTCATTACGCAAGGATCACAAAGGACTGGTACGAAACTAACAACATTACCTTTGTACCGAAAGCAGACAATCCCCCCAACCTACCTCAGGCTCGCCCAATTGAAGAGTTCTGGGCAATATTAAGTCGGAAAGTCTATAATAACGGATGGGAAGCACAAAATGAGGAACAGTTGAGACGCCGCATTTATAGGAAAATTAGAGAAATTGACGCCGAGGTCGTCCAAAGGATGATGCAACGTGTCAGGGGAATTATTAGGAAAATCGAAAATAATGGTCCCTTGTCTGTTATTTGAATTTTGATTTATAATAAGGATAGTTAAGTCAATTTGTTGAATAATTTGATAAAAATATAAGATTATTTAAGTCAGAGTTATATGCTTTTGAAATTTTTCCCAAAACTTTAGAACCATACGTTAGAAGACAGAAGAGCAACGCATGTGACTAGCAATGCTTCAAAAACTTTGGCACGCTTAGCTATTATGAATGTTTTTTGGGACGAAAACGAAGGAATAAATTAAACATGTTCACAGTGCAAAACAGATTGGAGATCTTTTTGTAAAATGCTCAAACATTTACTGCCTCACGATAGTGTAATTCTGATGAAGGGGTCAGACTCTTCCCGAGAACCGTAGGGCCCATCTCGCCCTACTCTATCATGAAATTGGTATACGTGCCACGTGGGCATTGTATCCAGAATCCAGACAAAAGTTGTTTTTATGTCAGGTAAACAGAGATTACTGACAAATTTACCCAAAATTCAAGTGACCTCTCACAATGTTGAGGGTATGGATTCAAATTTTGAGTAAGCTTGCCTTATTTTATGTCTTCCTTGTTTTTTGTTCACTTCAATAAACATGACTAAAGGAACCTCTAGGTTTGTTTACTACTTTTGATCCATCATCATGCCTGAACTTTTTCATTCCTTGCAAAATGAACCCATGATTCCATAAAAGAATCTCTCTTTATTCCATTCCGCAACAGATTTTTCACTTATACGAACCCAAGATTAATGCAGACATTTCTAATCTTAATGAAACCTCTCGCACGGAATTCCTAAAAATTTCAGCCTCTCTAATTTTTCCAAATATGTAATACCATATCTGTCAAATTCACACTAAAATAATATAACGGTAAATCTTTTTGCTTCCATTCCAATGCTTTCCAAGTATGGTATAGTATCCTCCCTCCTATCGACGCACCTGCCTACACACGCAGGGTTCAAGTATGCTCTACATCTACAATATGTAGCTAACCAATATTAGGGATCAGAGGATTCAGGATCGCGATTGCTATCTCGAACACAATTGTAACAGTCCCTGCATCCTCTTTGAGTCAAAAAAGTGGACCAAGTTTAGATAAGGTTGTTGAAGTCGTACTTCCTTAGGGAGAACTCGCACTTATCCGAAAGACAAAGAAAACTGAACAAATTACTCCATTATAGTGACTGTGTTTCCACTTGACAGAGTGTCCCAAATTCGATGATCACTGAGAGCATCTCGGGAACCATAAAGGGGCCCACTCACGAGGCTACCGAGACGGGCGTTATATGGCCTTTTATGACACTTTATGAGCCCTCGACCAATCACGGAGACTCTTTTCGCCCGTCTCCGTAGCTCCGTGAGTGGATACCATTATGGTATCCAAGGGTTAGAGAAGAAATGTTCAAGGACTTCCGATCTCTTTTTTCAAAATAATCAATTGCCAGCAAACAGATCCCAGATATCTGAATTGGTTCTCGAGTTACAGGCAAAATTGCTGTTTCAAATATTTCGCTATATCTCGTTTTCTGTTGGAGATATCACGAAAATTCCAAAAACTTTTGTAAAGGTTTCAGTTTTATAATAAGACAAATTGCACAACTATATCTTTATTCAGGGATCTCTCAATCAACGAATGTTTTAACCATCTGTGCGAGGTCCTGGCAATCAACATGGACCTGCGCCATTAATCAATTTCATTGGATACAATATATTTATATACAGGGTAGGTACCTTACATCCTTCCCTTCAAGCTTCAAAAAATATACACATATATATATATATATTTTTTTTTATACATAATACACTATGAGCTACTTAGGTAATCAATTTAATTGTATACTAATCTTTGAGGTTCTTTCAGCAAACTCCTCCTACGCAGATCATACACTTTTTCCTTATCCTCAATAATGTTATCACTAGCTACATTAAAATCATCATTAAATTTGTCTATCACAAGATGTTGTCTAGTTCTCCTAAATATTTTGTTTTTACTATCATCTTGAATTAAGTAAGATCTAGGCTGAGTGGCTTTACTGCATATTGTCCCTTTTTTCCAACAATTTTTATGTTTAAACCAAATTCTATTATTTATCTCACCTTCCCTCATATTTTTTGTTTGTCTGTTAAAATATGAAGATTGCTTTTGTTGCCTGTCTTCAAAAACTTTCTTTAATGAAATTGGATCAACAATCTCAGATCGATAATTTGACTCTAATGAGGGCAAATCATCCTTCAATCTTCTACTGAACATTATCTGTGCAGGGGATAAGCCAATGTCAGGAATAGGAGTATTTCTGTACTTCAACAAATACATATAAATATTTCCATTTTCAAAATCACATTTTTTTAACATGTTTTTACAAATATTTACTGCCTTCTCTGCCAAACCATTACTTCTAGGATAGTTAGGACTAGATGTTGTGAGTGAAATATTATGTGAAGTGAAATATTGTATCATATTGTAAGAATTGAAGGGATTATTATCAGATATTATTTGATCAGGAAAGCCAAAAGATGAAAAAATTGAGTCGAAAATTTTGATAACTTCCGACGAAGTTTTATTCCTAATTGATCTCATTTCAATCCACTTCGTATAGTAATCCATTATAGCAAGATATGCTTTACCTTTGAATTCAAAAATATCTGTTGCAATTTTGGACCACGGTCTTTTAGGCATTTCATGTGGTTTCATGGGTAATCTAGGGTTTTCTTTTCTGAATGTATTGCAAACTTCACAAGACAATACTTTATTTTTCAATTGTTTGGATAAATTAGGCCAAAACACACATTCCCTAGCTCTAAGCTTACATTTGTTCAGTCCTAAATGACCTTCATGTAATTTATTCAAAATTTCTTCACGCATTGAGTTTGGAATTATGACTCTGTCATCGTAAAAAATTAAACCATCGTGCCATGACAAATGGTCCCGTATAGAAAAATACTTCATTAATTCAGAATCCTCAATTTTCTTCGAATTCCGCCATTTATTCTGTATTAAATTTTTTAAATATTCCAATTTTGAATCATTTTCTGTTGCATCAGCGATTTGCTTCATTTTTAAATCAGAAATGGGTAAATTTTTAAGAACACTGTGAATTAAAAAACTTTCTTCCTCTTCACTAGAATTATTTTTAATTGGTGCTCGAGACAATGTATCCGCTATGAACATTTCTCTACCTGGAATGTATCTTAATGAAAATTCATACTTCAAAAGCCTGAAAACTAATCGTTGTAGTCTAGATGATATTTTATTTATATCTTTCTTGAGAATATTTACTAAAGGCTTATGATCTGTCAAAACTTCCACATGCTTACCGTAGACATAATAATTGAACTTTTCAAGTGCAAAAACTATAGCTGCCAATTCACGTTCGATATTAGCATATCTAGTTTCACAGTCAGTCAAAGATCTCGACGCAAACGCTACCGGTTTGTCACCCTGTAACAAACAAGCACCATATCCTTGCAAACTACTATCGCATTGAATCTTTAAAGGCATTTCAGGATTATAATGTTGAAGAATGGGAGATGTTGTTAAAATATTTTTTAATCTTTGAACCACCTTGGAATGATTTTCATTCCAATTCCAAACTATATTATTGTGTGTAAGTTCACGGAGCGGTGATGTAATTCGTGACAAATTTGGAATGAATCTACCCAAGTATTTCACTAACCCTAAAAATCTCATTAATTCCTTCTTATTTGAAGGTTCTGGCATTTTATTAATTGATTCAATGCGGTCCTTATCAATAGCGATGCCCTTATCAGAAACTATAAACCCTAGAATCTTTATACTTTTTTCTTTATATTTGAATTTATTCTTATTGAAGGTAATCCCGCATGTTTTTGCCATTTCTAAAACCTTTTTTAATTTTACATCATGCTCTTCTTCAGAAGAACCAGCAATAATTAAATCATCAATATAAATATTATTATTTAAAATATCTCCAAAAATTTCAGTGTTTCTCCGCTGAAAAATCTCAGTTGCAACATTTATTCCAAATGGTAATCTGTTAAATTTGTATCTTCCAAAAGGAGTTGAAAAGGTGCAAATATCAGACGAATCTTCATCAAGCTCTATTTGGTAAAATGAATCTTTCAAGTCCAAAATAGAAAAATATTTCATGCCATTCAAATTACTGAGTATTTCCTCTGAAGAAGGAATCTGAAAGTGTTCTCTTTTTAAGCATTTATTTAAATCAGCAGGATCCAAACAAATTCTGAGAGAACCATTAGGTTTCTCAACAATTATAATATTATGTACCCACTCAGTTGGTTTTGACTGTTTACTTATTATTCCGTCTTTTTGTAATTTATTGAGAGCTTCGCGAAACTTAGACATCAAACTTTTGGGTATTCTTCTAGCTGCATGAACTACAGGATTACTATTTTCTGCTAAATTCAACCTATGGGGCTTCCCAGGAAATTTACCAACATTATCAAATGCACTTTTGTATTCAGAAATAATTTTTTCTTTATGAATTTTCTGTATACTCCCTATTGTATTCTGATCATTATTTGTAAATTTTATTAATCCTAATTTCAAAGAAGTTTTAAGACCCATGATTGGCTTACAACCTGCACTTACTACAAAAAACTCAATCTGAAACTTCTGATTCCTCACTATACATTCTAGTTGGATGGAACCTTCAGCCTTTATTCTGGTACCTTCGAATCCAACAAGATGAATTCTGTTCTTCTTGAGTTCGGCATCAGGAGCAATCTTCATTAGATCTTGAAATGATAAGACATTGCATTCAGCACCTGTGTCAATTTTAAAATCAATTGCATTAGAATTTACTACCACAGTTTCTGTTAATTGTGATTTTTCATTTTTTGATGTTACACATTGAATGTTTTGAACTGAAATGGATTCCAAACAAAACTCATCTGAAGAACTTTCATCTACGTCCACATTATTCAGCTTGAAATTTTTTTTACGTCTTTCTTTAGATAATATTTTCTCGTTAGAATTTTGTTGTTTATTCGACTTTTTTACTAAGCAAGCAGATTCAAAGTGATTCGTTTTTTTACAATAGAAACATGTTTTACCATATGCCGGACATTTTCCTACTGCATGAAATTGACTACATTTAAAACAATTATGAAAATTATTATTTGAATTATTTCCATGAGGAAAATTATCATTAAATCTTGAATGAATTCTACTCATCTTTTTCGTAGAGGGCCGTTGAATATTGTCCACATCCAGCGATCTGCTCGAACCTGCCGCTCCTGCCATTTCATCGGTTTGCTTCCTGCTCACTTCCGATATCTGACAAATATCGATTGTTTTCTTCAAACTCAAATTTTCCACTTGTAGAAGTCTTTCTCTCAGGTTGGAATCTAGAATACCCATGATTATTTTGTCACGTAGCATGTCATCTGCGGCGTCGTATTCACATGAACTCAACAATGTCTTCAATTTTGTGATATAATTATTAAGGGATTGTCCTTCTTCTTGGTGGTAGGCGAGAAATTTGTACCTTTCGTAAACCATGTTTTTCTTCGGGTTGCAGAATTTATCGAAAGCCGTTATCACCTCACTCAACTTAGCCTTGTCTGGTTTCAAAGTAAAGGTATTGAAAATCTCAATTCCTTCATCCCCAATTAAATTGAGGAGGGTGGCCACTTTCAGTTGATCAGACGATTCTAGTTTATTAGATGCTGCCAGGAACATCTCAAATTTCTGCTTCCATGCCATCCAGTTTTTTGCTATATTTCCGGTGAAATTCATAACTGGTGGTAACCTTAACACTTCCATTGTATATTCTTATCGAGAATACCGTTCTTCGAACTATTTTAATGGAATTATTACTTTGTTCACACCTGACACCATGTAAAGGTTTCAGTTTTATAATAAGACAAATTGCACAACTATATCTTTATTCAGGGATCTCTCAATCAACGAATGTTTTAACCATCTGTGCGAGGTCCTGGCAATCAACATGGACCTGCGCCATTAATCAATTTCATTGGATACAATATATTTATATACAGGGTAGGTACCTTACACTTTTCTTTTGTAATTTCTATTGCCTATACGCTGCTTCCATCTGATCCGAAAAATTATTCGCCGTTCAAGTGCTAGAGAGAAAAGTTTGTAATTTTTAACTTGGACACCCTATATTTTTCATCATTGCTTCTTAGCCGCAGATTCATCAAGTATCATCATGTAACTGGTTTTCCGAAAATCTAATCCGTTTCAAGGATATTGAGTTTTTCGTCTTCATTTGAATTGGGACTGCCTGTATATAAAGATTTTTCTTTTATTTGCAGATATTTTATATTCGATTCTATGAAAAACTAACATTTATCGAATAAACACTTTAATACAAATGAATTCTGAAAAAATAAAAACAACAATACAATAAATGTTCGAATTGTTTGCCTCCATTGTTTATGCACTTTCGACATATAAAACGTATAAAACCTCTCACTAGACAAAAAATAAAATAAAATATCTCCAAATAAAAGGAAATTCTTTATATACAGGCTGTCCCAATTCAAGTAAAAACGAAAAACTCAATATCTTTGAAACGGATCAGATTTTCGAAGAACCGGTAAAAGGATGATACTCGGTGAATCTGCGGCTAAGAAGCAATGATGGAAAATATAGGGTGTCCCATTTAAAAAACACGAACTTTTCTCTCCAGCACTTGAACGGCGCATAATTTTTCGAATCAGATGGAAGCAGCGTATAGGCAAAAGAAATTATAAAATAAAACTTGGAATTTTCGTGATATGTATTTCCTACATAAAACGAGACATAGCGAAATATATGAAACAGCAATTTTTCAGAGAAACGCCCTGTAACTCGAGAACCAATTCAGATATCTCGGACCTGTTTGCTGGCAATTGATAATTTTGAAAAAAGAGATCGGGAGTCCTTGATCATTTTTCTCTAACCCTTATGGTTCTCGAGATGCTCTCAGTGATCATCGAATTTGGGACAGCCTGTACATATACCAATTCTCATAAAGCCCACCCTAATCATTCACTGAAATAGGTATTAGAACGTTTTCGAAGCTCAATTACATCCAGATCTGCAGTATTGACTTCGTTTTTGACAATCTTGAATTTCTGAAGAAAAGTAAAAAAAATAATCGGAAGTGCCAGTTACGAAAATGTGGCCTCAGCACTAAGAATACTGGTGTGAATGATCTCTATTATTTATTCCAGCAAGATGTGGAAAGTATACAATGATTTATTTTGGTATCATGTGCGATGGTTAATCGTATATTAAAAATATTATTAAGCATGTCTTCAAAATTCACCTGGGGTGATACAAAATGACCATTGTACTAATGCATTCGATATTTGTTGATATGGAAATAAGAGAAATGTTTTTTCAAACTGTTCGTGAGACTGAAATTCTGCTCATTCAAGGTAGGTACCTGAAACAATTGTACCTACCTACTTGTGTAATGCAAGAATTGCGAAAGCGTCTTCATGATGGGCAGAACAAGTAGAACAACTCAATTTTACTTAAACATTTTATTACTATGAAAATAAAATCTTGAAGGACGGCACTGGGCCACCCCCTTGTATCGATGTGCAGGTACCAGGTACCCACTGAGGGTGACAGAGAAACGCACATTTTGCATGAACTAGCGAAAAACATTCCTCATTCTTTGAATATAAACATATTATCTGAAAATTCACTTTAAGCCCTTCAAAGGTGCAGTGTCTTGAAGATCATTAGATTTAACCCTGGTTGTATCATTTCTTTTTTTTTTATTTATAAAACTAGATGCATTCTAAACTGAAAATTTTCGATCTAGACCACAATGAAAGGATTATTAAGTGAATTGCACCTTTATCAGTGATTTATTAATACATAATATCAATGAATGAAATTTTCAATTAGTTTATCAGGACCGTTGAATGAGCTTTTATTATCACTAATCGTTTTTATACTCATATTACGCCTGCAAAATCACTGTGCCGAATGTGAATTGCTGACTAAGATGAAACAATAACATAATCATGATGAATTCACAGAGAATGCAAGCTTTGCATAATGAAGAAACGAGGGAACTTATTTCGAATCGAATTATTTCTTGCGAAAAACGAATCTTTTTAGCTCAAATTCTAAGAATAATTTTAACCTCTGGATTATCCTTAATTGCAGAACAGATAAGCAGATAAAATCCGTACTGATGAAGGAATCCATTCATTCCCAAAAAACTATAAAGAACGTATTGTTGTCATACCGAAACTCGATACAAAAATAATAACAATACCTAACCCTATTTCTATAAGATCTATTCCTTACCATTTTGTGAATAGAGTAACAGACACACGCACTGATTTGAAATCCAAAGGGAAATAGCACTATTTTCGCGACAAACTATTGCACTTTTTTACACAAAAATCCAAGCTGAATGCACAGCACAAACACATTTGTACAAGGGCACAACAAACGGGAACAGTCACTGTCAAATCCCCAACTTTTCACAAGGCACACAATACTTAAAACTTAAAACAGATGTGGACTGTCTGCGTGCGATAGAGATAGCCAGACGATGCTGAACTTAAGAGATAACTATGAATGGAATGGTTGGAGTGGGGTAAGTAGGGTTTCAGTTGGCTGAGCAACATTACTTTACTCGACTTCGTGCCTTAAATTCGAATATCAGAATCCTGAATCAGTGTTATTGATATTGAACTTGTACACAATAGAGTAATAGACGCTACTCTTTTTAATCATCTGAGGTTATTGATTTGATAGCTCACTTTGAGAATAATTATATCGCACACGGTTTATACCCAGTGGGCACACACACGTTGAATAAATGTTTTTTTAACGTTGATTGGTAGAAAAATACGTTATCAGTTGTTTTTTCGACGTTGTCATTTCAGTTATGATTTATAACGTTAATTCAATACGTTTCAATAACATATATCAAACGTAATTTTACAATAATCAGTTATAAAATTGAGTGCTAATACGTTTCCTCCCGAAATTATTATAACGTTTATGAAACATGTTATTTTAACGTTCTTATGTAACGATTCCACAACTTCTAGTTCATTAAAATCGTTTCAAATACGTCTCCAGTCAACAATACGAATACGTTTAAGGCAAATGTTATTTAAACGTTATCTGATGACGATTCCACAATTTCTCATTAATTTTTATCGTTCAAAATACGTATCCAGTCAACAATATGAATACGTTAATGATTTACGTATGTTCAACGTACTTTTCTTACTTCCAGAAGAATAGTTCATCTGAAAAAAACGTTATTATGAAATAGAATGCTAACGTGTGTTCTGAACGTTTTTTAACGTCCATTTTTCAACTATACTATAGTCTATTCAAATCGTTGAAAATACGTATCCTGTTAACAATACGAATACGTTTATGAAAAATGTTATTTAAACGTTATCTAATAACAATTCCACTATTTTTCATCAATTTGAATTGTTTAAAATACGTATCCAGTAAACAATATGAATACGTTAATGATTTAGGTATGTTTAACGTACTTTTCTTACTTCCCGAAGAATAGTTCATCTGAAAATACGTTATTCTGAAATCGAATTTCAACGTGTGTTCTGAACGTTTTTTTAACGTCCATTCTTCAACTTTTTAGTGTATTTGAATTGTTGAGAATACGTATCCAGTCAACAATACGAATACGTTTATGGAAAATGTTATTTAAACGTTATCTAAGAACAATTCCAAAATTTCTCATTGATTTGATGGAAGCGTCATAAAAGTTGACAATACTTAAGATGAAAAACAATATAAGGTGCAATTGAATTAAATGTAATTTTCCTTTACATTTCATTTCACGCTACTGAGGTAAAATTCAAAGAGGTGAAAAAAATTTCAATAGATTGATTTACACAAAAGAAAAGCTGACATGTGTTAACAACTGGGCCAATAAATATTGACACTCATAATTTATTTTCAAATGGAGTTCGTGAATTAGCACAAATTTGTCAAATTTCATCGGAAAATGAGGAAGATATTTTCAGGTGGCGCTTCCTTCCAATGAATCACAAATAAAAATTACTCTTCCAATTCCTCAACGCAATAATAATTCATATGCCTTTTCTACATTACAATCCACTTTCAAGGAACGGATTTGCACAATCTGGCAACAAAATCAGCTTTCGACACTGTTCGCGGCATGCGCAACTCGTCTGTGACGGGCGCATCATTCGTGAATGCGCGGGAAATGCTTCTCTCTGATTGGCTTGTGACATCGCGTCTTGCGTCTACTTCTGCGCCTACTGCTGAGTGCTTGAGTGGTCGCAAATCCAACCGCCATCGACTTCAACATTCAATGATTCAATACACAACAGGCAAGCAACAGGTCTCTACTCCGTTAGTGTCGTTGATGGTTCAGTCAGTTCAGTGTGTTGAGTTTCGGTTATATTGTATCAATTATTATAATGGTGTTGTTAATTACATTTGAGTTGGTGAGTACTATAATAATCATTTAAGCACCTATGATGCAAATGCTCGGAAATTTCAGTTCAATCACTTTACTTCTGAGTGTACCCGCTCTACCTCCATTTTCCACCAATTTGATTTTGCCAAGCGTCGGTTTTATTTCAGGTGAGTATTCTGTTTCAATTCGCTTTTTTTCTCAAGTTGTATTTTATTGATTGGCAATTATAAAATATTGGTTAATATTTGCATCTGCATTTTGGATATCGATAATAATCTTGACATTTCCATGAAAATTGAATTATTTTCGAATAATTCTTTTCTGCTTATTCGAAGCAATTCCTTGAAATTGGTAGAAGATGTATACCGATATAGATCAGCATCAATATAATAGATCGTGACAATAGCAATTACTATGAAAATGCTTAGTTTTCTATAATACTTTTCTTGAAAAAAAATAAAATCTATTAGATGTAGATGTGTTAACCAGAAAAAATTTTTCATATAAATTTCAGAATAGTATGCTCGTGTCTGATTTTCTTTCATATTTACAGAGGCTGTTAAGATTTCCTTCCCAACCAAAGAAATAGATGAGTTTCGACTTTGCACAGTCATGAAAGAATGGCTGAAATTCGCCTCGGCGAGGTTGAAGAAAGCAAAATACACGAACTATTATTTTATTTTTGTTTCTTGGATATGTTATAGTGAATGTCTCATTTCATAATATATTTTTTATAATAATCAGAAATGTTTTTTTCCTGAGGTTCACCAATTTGAAAACACAAGGTAACTTTCGATTCAATTATGATTTATTCGTACCTATTTGTGAAAACTCAAATTTATAGGTTATCATATATACCTATACGTTTTAGTTCAACAATTGAATTATTTATGCAAGATTTATATTTTTCCATTGGAAAATGTTTATCTTGTTCAAGGAACATTATACATTATTATACGAAATTTGTGTAATATAGGTAAACGTTTCGATACAATGTTCAGATTATGCTCAAAATATATTGAATCATTACGTTGAATGACAACGGTTAATGAGGATAAAAATTATGGTGAAAATAAACATTATTAATACGTTAATGATTGAACATATAAACTCATAGGGTAATATAATATGTATATATACACGTTATAAATTAACTTTCAGACTGAGCACAAGGTATATTATAATAATACTTTGAAAGACAACGTTTATGTATAGGTATATGATATGGTGGAAATTAACGTTATTTATACGTTATCGGTTAGACAGTAAACTTGTATGGTAGAATAATATACATACACGTTATAAATTAACGTTAATATTGCGACCAATTTATATTTAGTCAATACGTTGAAAGACAACGTTTATTAAGTATATATAATATAGATCGGCGTGAAAACAGCAACGGTTTTGCTAGCAACGGTTTTAGCGGGTGCACCGTAACTGTTGATCCCAGCTGAGAATATGCCTCGTTGAAAGATTCGCTATTGAAATTTCGCTGGCGACTGCAGAATTATTAGATAATATTCAAACTCTCAATGATATCATCGACATTCATTCGAGATCGATTAAATAAGGTGGTCATAAGAGGGTGCAAAAATAAAACACTGCTGAATGTTACGTTCCCTTAAACCTAAAAACAAATTGACATGAATTATATTGATATTTTAATATATTATGTATATGTGATTGATATTGATATTGGATCGGATATCAAGGTGAATAAAAATCGACGCTATCCATTGCCGTGCGCTAGAAGTGGAACGAATGTACTTTGAAAATTTCGAATGGTCAGTACAATGAAATTCGAATTAGGAGTTGTCGCTCATCTTGAGGTAGTTTTTGGTGTTGACTGAAAAGAGAAGAAAAATTCCTAATGGATGGATCCCATTGTCGGGCTTCAGGGGCGGCGCAGCAGGACTTTGAAAATTTCGAATGGTCAGTACAATAAAATTCAAAACAGGGGTTGTCGCTCATCTTGAGGTAATTTTTGGCGTTGACTAAAATGACAAGAAAAATTCCTAATGGATGGATCCCATTGTCGGGCTTCAGGGGCGGCGCGGTAGGACTTTGAAAATTTCGAATTGTACGTTCGATAAAAACCAAAACAGGAGTTGTCGCTCATCTTGAGATAGTTTTTGGTGTTGACATAAATGAGAAGAAAAATTCCTAATGGATGGATCCCATTGTCGGGCTTCAGGGGCGGCGCGGCAGGACTTTGAAAATTTCGAATGGCCAGTACAATAAAATTCAAAACAGGAGTTGTCGCTCATCTTGAGTTGATTTTCGGTGTTGACTGTGATAAGAACAAACTTTTTTAATCGATGAATCCCATTGTCGGGCTTCAGGGGCGGCGCGGTAGGACTTTGAAAATTTTGAATGGTACGTTCGATAAAAACCAAAACAGAAGTTGTCGCTCATCTTGAGTTGATCTTTGGTGTTGACTGTGATAAGAACAAACTTTTCTGATCGATGAATCCCATTGTCGGGCTTCAGGGGCGGCGCGGTAGGACTTTGAAAATTTCGAATGGTACGTTCGATAAAAACCAAAACAGGAGTTGTCGCTCATCTTGAGTTGATTTTCGGTGTTGACTGTGATAAGAACAAACTTTCCTAATCGATGAATCCCATTGTCGGGCTTCAGGGGCGGCGCGGTAGGACTTTGAAAATTTCGAATGGTACGTTCGATAAAAATCAAAACAGGAGTTGTCGCTCATCTTGAGGTGGTTTTTGGTGTTGACTAAAATGAGAGGAAAAATTCCTGATGGATGGATCCCATTGTCGGGCTTCAGGGGCGGCGCAGCAGGACTTTGAAAATTTCGAATGGTACGTTCGATAAAAATCAAAACAGGAGTTGTCGCTCATCTTAAGGTGGTTTTTGGTGTTGACTAAAATGAGAGGAAAAATTCCTGATGGACGGATCCCATTGTCGGGCTTCAGGGGCGGCGCAGCAGGACTTTGAAAATTTCGAATGGTACGTTCGATAAAAATCAAAACAGGAGTTGTCGCTCATCTTGAGGTGGTTTTTGGTGTTGACTAAAATGAGAAGAAAAATTCCTAATGGATGGATCCCATTGTCGGGCTTCAGGGGCGGCGCAGCAGGACTTTGAAAATTTCGAATGGCCAGTACAATAAAATTCAAAACAGGAGTTGTCGCTCATCTTGAGTTGATTTTCGGTGTTGACTGTGATAAGAACAAACTTTTCTAATCGATGAATCCCATTGTCGGGCTTCAGGGGCGGCGCGGCAGGATTTTGAAAATTTCGAATGGCCAGTACAATAAAATTCAAAACAGGAGTTGTCGCTCATCTTGAGTTGATTTTCGGTGTTGACTGTGATAAGAACAAACTTTTCTAATCGATGAATCCCATTGTCGGGCTTCAGGGGCGGCGCGGCAGGACTTTGAAAATTTCGAATGGCCAGTACAATAAAATTCAAAACAGGAGTTGTCGCTCATCTTGAGTTGATTTTCGGTGTTGACTGTGATAAGAACAAACTTTTCTAATCGATGAATCCCATTGTCGGGCTTCAGGGGCGGCGCGGCAGGACTTTGAAAATTACCTCAAGATGAGCGACAACCCCTGTTTTGAATTTTATTGTACTGACCATTCGAAATTTTCAAAGTCCTGCTGCGCCGCCCCTGAAGCCCGACAATGGGATCCATCCATTAGGAATTTTTCTTCTCTTTTCAGTCAACACCAAAAACTACCTCAAGATGAGCGACAACTCCTGTTTTGATTTTTATCGAACGTACCAGTCGAAATTTTCAAAGTCCTACCGCGCCGCCCCTGAAGCCCGACATCGATTAGAAAAGTTTGTTCTTATCACAGTCAACACCGAAAATCAACTCAAGATGAGCGACAACTCCTGTTTTGAATTTTATTGTACTGGCCATTCGAAATTTTCAAAGTCGTGCCGCGCCGCCCCTGAAGCCCGACAATGGGATTCATTGATCAGGAATTTTTCCTCTCATTTTAGTCAACACCAAAAACCACCTCAAGATGAGCGACAACTCCTGTTTTGATTTTTATCGAACGTACCATTCGAAATTTTCAAAGTCCTGCCGCGCCGCCCCTGAAGCCCGACAATGGGATCCATCCATTAGGAATTTTTCTTCTCATTTTAGTCAACGCCAAAAATTACCTCAAGATGAGCGACAACCCCTGTTTTGAATTTTATTGTACTGACCATTCGAAATTTTCAAAGTCCTGCTGCGCCGCCCCTGAAGCCCGACAATGGGATTCATCGATTAGAAAAGTTTGTTCTTATCACAGTCAACACCGAAAATCAACTCAAGATGAGCGACAACTCCTGTTTTGAATTTTATTGTACTGGCCATTCGAAATTTTCAAAGTCCTGCCGCGCCGCCCCTGAAGCCCGACAATGGGATTCATCGATTAGAAAAGTTTGTTCTTATCACAGTCAACACCGAAAATCAACTCAAGATGAGCGACAACTCCTGTTTTGAATTTTATTGTACTGGCCATTCGAAATTTTCAAAATCCTGCCGCGCCGCCCCTGAAGCCCGACAATGGGATTCATCGATTAGAAAAGTTTGTTCTTATCACAGTCAACACCGAAAATCAACTCAAGATGAGCGACAACTCCTGTTTTGAATTTTATTGTACTGGCCATTCGAAATTTTCAAAGTCCTGCTGCGCCGCCCCTGAAGCCCGACAATGGGATCCATCCATTAGGAATTTTTCTTCTCATTTATGTCAACACCAAAAACTATCTCAAGATGAGCGACAACTCCTGTTTTGGTTTTTATCGAACGTACAATTCGAAATTTTCAAAGTCCTACCGCGCCGCCCCTGAAGCCCGACAATGGGATCCATCCATTAGGAATTTTTCTTCTCATTTATGTCAACACCAAAAACTATCTCAAGATGAGCGACAACTCCTGTTTTGGTTTTTATCGAACGTACAATTCGAAATTTTCAAAGTCCTACCGCGCCGCCCCTGAAGCCCGACAATGGGATCCATCCATTAGGAATTTTTCTTCTCATTTATGTCAACACCAAAAACTATCTCAAGATGAGCGACAACTCCTGTTTTGGTTTTTATCGAACGTACAATTCGAAATTTCCAAAGTCCTACCGCGCCGCCCCTGAAGCCCGACAATGGGATCCATCCATTAGGAATTTTTCTTCTCATTTATGTCAACACCAAAAACTATCTCAAGATGAGCGACAACTCCTGTTTTGAATTTTATTGTACTGACCATTCGAAATTTTCAAAGTCCTGCTGCGCCGCCCCTGAAGCCCGACAATGGGATCCATCCATTAGGAATTTTTCTTCTCTTTTCAGTCAACACCAAAAACTACCTCAAGATGAGCGACAACTCCTAATTCGAATTTCATTGTACTGACCATTCGAAATTTTCAAAGTACATTCGTTCCACTTCTAGCGCACGGCAATGGATAGCGTCGATTTTTATTCACCATTTTGATATCCGATCCAATATCAATATCAATCACATATACATAATATATTAAAATATCAATATAATTCATGTCAATTTGTTTTTAGGTTTAAGGGAACGTAACATTCAGCAGTGTTTTATTTTTGCACCCTCTTATGACCACCTTATTTAATCGATCTCGAATGAATGTCGATGATATCATTGAGAGTTTGAATATTATCTAATAATTCTGCAGTCGCCAGCGAAATTTCAATAGCGAATCTTTCAACGAGGCATATTCTCAGCTGGGATCAATAGTTACGGTGCACCCGCTAAAACCGTTGCTAGCAAAACCGTTGCTGTTTTCACACTCGTATAATATAGTATAAACAATAGTATATTATTCGATGAGCACATAATGATTACTATTATTCACGAGGGGGATGTTTGCGACGCGAGCCGCCAGGCGAGTGTCGCAATTCACCCGAGTGAATAATAGTAATTATGTGCGAATAGAATACTATACTTTGTCCACGACTTCCTCGGTAAAATTCGATTTAATCTGCATTTTCAACAACGAAAATAGTTAGCAAAAGCGTTGACATAACATTTTCTGTGTTCGCACTGAATAATGCAAAATCTCGATAAACGTCAAAAAGTTCAGTTGACATCGATTCATTTCCATACTTTCACTCTGATGAAAATGAAATACATATTATGTTTACAACAAGTGTTTTTTACCTTCATTACAAGAAATTTTTGATCACATGCTTCAGGGATATTTTTTTTCATTTCTTGGCAAGAGCTTTCTTCCTTCTGATTTCCTTTTCAAGAGTGAACGCAGTTAATTATAATTTTCAATATCGTTGCCTTCATTTATGTGGAGAGTTTTCTCATAAGCATGGAATAATGGATACAAAAGGTTGTTAACAGGTGGCTGATATTTTCGAAAAATACGCCAGTAAAACTGACTCCGAAAATGAGTGGATTTTATTAGCAGCTCTCATTCCATCAAATTATTAAACGCATTTAGGCAGAAATTCCTTGATTTTCCGGCAATAGATGTAATGCAGTATTTCTTGCAGCCTCTCTTATTTCTGGTGAAGTACACAACATTTCTTCATGACTCTATTATGCAGGTATCTTCGAGAATAATTACAATTCATGGGAGGCACAATGCGTTGAAAACATACGTTTCGAATGTCAGTTTGTCAAACTGATTGGGAATCATAGAAGAAAACATTAAGTGGTTATTTTTTCTCTAAATTGTCATTGCTCTGATGGCTTGGTGGTTGGCAGTCAATTTTCCATGATCGTGGCGTCTCGGGAATCCTGACGGATTAAAAATTTTCAGAAGTGAATGTTTAGCAGTGATTAATGAATCATTATTCACTGCCATTATTCACCGGTGAAAGATGACTATCAATACGTTTCTCAAAGATCGTTCGAAATGTAAGGATTATAGGGAAGTCGTGGACAAACGTTATTTATACGTTATCGGTTAGACAGTAAACTTGTATGGTAGAATAATATACATACACGATATAAATTAACGTTAATATTGCGTTTAATTTATTTTTAATCAATACGTTGAAAGACAACGTTTATTTATAACTAAATTCTCGATGCAAGAAAACGTTTTTTCCCGCGACATTTTTACCGTTTTTCAACGTTTGGTTATGTAACATCTTTTCAACGTATTTTCTACGTGCGCGTGCCCACTGGGTAGCTTTAAAGGAAAATGTTGATTTTCTGCTAGCTGAATCAATCGTACGATTTTGATGAAACAAATTTTTGCTATGTCTCCAATAATTTGAGACGCAAACTGTTGAATTTATCAAACACCACATGGATATTACCATTAGAATTTGAAACAAAGTACATATTCTAATTCAAAATAGAAAAAATACAGTTAGAAACATGTAGATAATAAAAATGAGTTCCCTTGAAGAAAATAGTTTTTTGTCCATAAAGTACCTACCTATCTATGGGAAACCATTAATATGAAACCTATTTTGGCTGAAACAATGTTTAGAAAAGTTCGTATCTTGAGAATATTTTAAAATATACAGGTTGGTATATTATTATTATAGAGTGATCCTTTGTTAATGGAATTACATAAAGTAACACTCATTCATCTCCACAGACCAGTTTGGATTTCATGATATTTTTCGTGACAGTCTAAAATTCTTGTATATTTTGATGGTTTTCACTCGAAAACTATGTTTTGTGAAAAATATCTGATTTCATGTTCTTAATCTACGCCCTCGAATTAGTGAATCCAGCAACTTTGGTGGTGATCTGAGAATTTTTTTTTCTCAAAATACGCGAAATTTTCCAACAGTTCCAAAGTTACCGTATTCACTAATTCGAGGTCGTAGATTAAGAATCTGTAATTAGTCCCTTCCTAGGTTTGATGCTTCAGGAAATTTTCAACTTTTCGTGGAAAATTTCCGGAAATTATGTATTTTTTCATGGTCATTACCTACCCGAAAACTATATTTTATAAAAAATTAATATCTAATTCCATATTCTTAATCTACGCCCTCGGATTAGTGAATCCAGCAAATCTTATGGAGATCCGAGAATTTTTTTCTCAAAATACGCGAAGTTTCCCAACATGAAAATTTTTCCGAAATGTCATTTTCTCAGATAGCCACCAAAGTTGCTGTATGCCCTAATTCGAGGTAGTAGATTACGAATCTGTAATTAGTTCCTTCCTAGGTTTGATACTTCGGGAAATTTTCAACTTTTGTGGAAAATTTCCGAAAATTTTTGTATTTTTTTCATACTCGAAAACTATATTTTATAAAAAATATCTGATTGCATATTCTTAATCTCCGCCCTCGAATTAGTGAATCCAGAAACTTTGGTGGTGATTTTTTTTTCTCAAAATACGCAAAATATGGAAATTTTGCCGAAATATCATTTTCTCAGATAGCCACCAAAGTTACTGTATTCACTAATTCGAGGTCGTAGATTACGAATCTGTAATAAGTTCCTTCCTAGGTTCGATAGGTTTTCAACGTTTTGTGGAAATTTTCTGAAATTTTTTGTATTTTTTGATTGTCTTTATTCAAAAACCATATTTTATAAAAAATATCTGATTGCATATTCTTAATCTACGCCCTCGAATTAGTAAATCCAGCAGCCTTGATGGTGATCCGAGAAATTTTTGTTCTGAAAATTCCTGAAATTTTTCAACATATGAAAATTTTGCCGAAATATCATTTCCTGAGATAGCCACCAAAGTTACTGTTTTCACTAATTCGAGGTCGTAGATTACGAATCTGTAATTAGTTCCTTCATAGGTACGATACTTCAGGAAATTTTCAACTTTTTGTGGAAAATTTTCGAAACTTTTTGTATTTTTCGATGATCATTACTCGAAAACTGTATTCTATGAAAATATCTGATTCCATATTCTTAATATACGCCCTCGAATTAGTGAATCCACCAACTTTGATGGTGATCCGAGAAATTTTTTTCCTCAAAGTACGCGAAATATGGAAATTTTGCCGAAATATCATTTTCTCGGATAGCCACCAAAGTTACTGTATTCACTAATTCGATGTCGTAGATTACGAATCTGTAATTAGTTCCTTCCTATGGTCGATACTTCAGGAAATTTTCAATTTTTTGTGGAAATTTTCCGAAGTTTTTTGTATTTTTCGATGGTCATTACTCGAAAACTATATTTTATAAAAAATACCTGATTGCATATTCTTAATCTACGCCCTCGGATTAGTGAATCCAGAAACTTTGGTGGTGATACGAGAGGTTTTTTTTATCAAAATACGCGAAATATGGCAATTTTGCCGAAATTTCATTTTCTCAGATAGCTACCAAAGTTACTGTATTCACTAATTAGAGGTCGTCTATTACGAATCTGTAAATAGTTCCTTCCTAGGTTTGATACTTCGGGAAATTTTCAACTTTTTGTGGAAATTTTCCGAAATTTTTTGTATATTTTGATGGTCCTTACTCGAAAACTATGTTTTGTAAAAAATATCTTATTGCATATTCTTAATCTACGCCCTCAAATGCTAAAATATTTTCATCGAAATCGCACTTCCGGTTATACCGGAAGTGACCATCAGCGGTATCAGCTTTGGTATTTTAAATGAAACTACCTATTTTTCTAACCAGAAATGGATTCCTTTTTAAATTTTACACATTTTTTATCTGAAACCTTTTCACGTAGTTCTCATGGTTACGAAGATATAAGGACTTTTATGAGAAAATGGCCAGTTTCAGAGGTCCGCGAAACGAATCATAGCATGCATGCTATCCATAATAAAGAAACAAATGAAGGATTTTTCGAAAATTCAATAATTTTGCCTCGTATTGCATGGCTATCGAATCATGTTGTTCTATTGGAACTGTCACAATAAATTCATATTTCTGAGAAATTCCAAACTGCAATAACTTCGTTTTTTTCAAATGATTTGTCCATATTTTTTGTACAGAAATCGACAGAAAATTTAATTTCAAACATTTCTCCAAGGGTTCCTTATGTCCATCTTCAATCGTTTTCTGTAAAAAAAATATGGGCATGCCATTTGAAAAAATGAAGTTATGGCAGTTTGAAATTTCTCAGAAATATGAATTTATTGTGACAGTTCCAATAGAACAACATCATTCGATAGCCATGCAATACGAGGCAAAATTATTGAATTTTCGAAAAATCCTTCATTTGTTTCTTTATTATGGATAGCATGCATGCTATGATCAGTGGCGGCTTGTCGTATGAGGCAGGTGAGGCAGTGCCTCACCAATAAACGTCGAAAATTACACGTATAAATATCATATATTTATTAATTATTTATTCAATCAATTAAAATTGTTTTCATTATCTTCTACCATACGCATTTATATCGCAATTTCCCTTCATTATATAGCAATAAAATGCGTCTCCGGTTGGGTCTAAGTTTCCGTATCTCACGATTTCTGGGTATCCAACACCCAGCAAACGGCAGAGGCAGGCCTCACACTGCCTTTGTTTACGCGTCATTTTGCATCATAGGGAACGGACGGCAGGCGAGAAAACCGCACCCCTAAACGCCAAATATTACGTTGAGTCTGAGGCTAGCCTCTCCTCTAGTATTGATATTCTCTCGCGAAGGGCAAACTGTGATTATTCTGCACTATTCGGGAATTAGTTCTTTAATCTATGAACTCGGGTCAGTTTTCAAATTGGGTTCGATTTATAAAAATAGTTTTATCTGTTTTTCGTGTAGATTTAGGTTTGTCTCAGTGTTCATATGATGTCTTTCAATCTTATTACTGAATTCAATTTCCATCGGAGACCCGAAGGCGAAATGTATTTAACGGTTCCGATGGGACGTCACGAATTCCCCAGTTAGATGTGAACGCTCGAAAGACTTGTGATTTTTTTGATTTTTCAGCTAATCAGCAAAGTTTTTGGCGTAATTCTTATGGGGATAAATCATATATAGTTCAAGAAGTAAAGCGATCTATTCCAGATTTGAGGGAATGTCTTGAGAATATTACGCAACTGACGAAGAAGAGTGTTCACTAGAATTAGTTATTTATAGGAATATGTACATATGTTATGTAGTATGTACATATACAGAGTGTCCCATTAGTGCAATGAAGTAGATAATCTCATTACTTACGTCAGTTACGGAATAATTTTACTGCAAAAATAGTTGCTCTTGCACACTTGCACTGATATATCAGCCTAAAATAATAGTACCGGCCACAGAGGGTGTTCGTTTGAAGCGGTATTACTGGTATCAGAATAAGGTCGGTTTGTTCTAATGGTGATAATACTTCATATTATTTCATCTCTTAGTGCCAAATTAGTATTTCTATTCATTGGCATCAACATTTTTCTTAATTTATCCGGCGTGGCTGACATATATGTAACGAAAAAATTATGGGAAAGTGGAAGATTTTACTTCAAAATCAGAGTGACATAAACTTCAATATTCTCAATGTTCTGGTTAATGGGTGTTTCAAATCTGATGATATGATGGAAAGCAACTTGCTTATAGAGAATGTTCTTAACAAGGTCCAAAATTGAAGAATTTCAATAATGATGCTCATTTTCTTCAACGGGCTTCAAATTACTTTTTATACACACCCTTTAAAATGTTTAGTTTTCGAGTAAGATAATTCTTCATCGCTAGAAGTAAATATTCTACAAAGCAAAATTTTTCTCGAAAAAGATGACCTTGAGTATGCTAGCGATAAAGAATTATTCTAATCATGAGTTTTGCAATAGCCTTTTTCACGGCAACGCCACGGCAGGGAATCTTTTTTCTCCGATGTGCCTCACCACCTTAAACTGTCACGAGCCGCCACTGTCTATGATAAGTTTAGCGGACCTCTGCAACTGGGCCATTTTCTCATAGAAGTCCTTATATCTTTGTAACCACGACAAATACGTGAAAATGTTTCAGATAAAAATGTGTAAAATTCAAGAAGGAATTCATTTCTGTTTGAAAAAATAGGTAGTTCCATTTGAAATACCAAAGCTGATGGTCACTTCCGATATAACCGGAAGTGGGATCTCGATGAAAATATTTCAGCATGATGTCCCCCTTTGAAAAACGGCCGTGTGCGAAATTTCAGAAATCTTTTCCTTATATAGAAACCGAGAAACGTCTACTGCACGGATTCTTATGATAACCTTGTATACATACCTATATATTGCAGGTTGAATAAAAGCTTTTGATAAGAGCAAATATTGAAATTGTTTCATTGAGATTCTCATAACAAAACTGCATTTTTGAAGCTTTAGTTCAAATATGAAACTCAAAAAATAAAACTCCATTTCAACAACGTTAATTGAATTGAAATATGGAATGTGAGATTAATTTTTAAAGAAGAATCACGACTGCAAAAACATTGAACTGTGAAGAAAAAATCAAGTATCTGGTCATACGAAAATCACTGATTATTACCAGATCATTATGAAAACTGTCAAAAAATATTTTCTTCTTTATTGTGAATGTCAGCCACCTGTGATTATCAAGTAAAATTTCATAAGGGCCAGTATTATAAAGGGCAAACGAGGGTTCAACCAAATTTCTCATTGAAATACGGAATCTGGTCGTTGGCGCACGGTTCAACTGTCGTTTCTCCTTTCATAAAACCGGCCCTAAGAATCTCGAAATGCATTCAATCACATTTTCAGATTTTTCTTAAAAATCTTTCGTTCCATGAAAAATTTTCAAGAGACAAGAAAGTTTTTCAATTGGACGGGATTGCTATCGGTCTATCGCCAAAATAGCAGATTTCACATATCATAAAGCTTCTGTGGACTGTGTAGGTATACCTACTAAATGCATTGATTTTCGTATAACCGGATTCTGAGATAACAAGAAGAGACTATTTATAGGGGCAAAATTCAGGAGATTGTGACTCCGAAGCAGGGGGCCTCCTGGCAAAAATCAAAAATATGGTCGATCTAAACATCTTCGAAAATGGAACATATTATCAATTAACTTTCCAGGCAGAGAATTGGATGATGTAAGAAATCCTCGGGGGATAAAGATATGCTGTTGCAGACTTTTTTATATCTTTTAGGGACATACAAAATGGTAATGCTCCATTTTTAATTATACCATACTGCTTGCCCAGCGCACGCCGATACAGCGGAAATTTTTTCTACTCGAATCACATAAACAATATTTTCAAAATGCCCAACTGATCGTATTATCCACCCTATATATTTTGTGAAAAAATGAACATCCAAAATACCCACCATAATCAGGCAAATAAGAAAAAAATGAATAGCATTTTAGGTAGTTTTGTTTCCTAGTTATTCCAAATACACCACTTTCCACCACGAATTTTGAGCTTTGGGATGGAAAATCGAAAAAACGCTCAGAC
This sequence comes from Adalia decempunctata, assembly GCA_951802165.1. NCBI lineage: Eukaryota > Metazoa > Arthropoda > Insecta > Coleoptera > Coccinellidae > Adalia > Adalia decempunctata. The sequence goes on along the minus strand of OX637697.1, from coordinate 38,331,441 downwards.
AGGTCAAATTTTGTCGAAAAAGGGGGACAAATAAGGGTGTTCAAATATGTTTGATATCACTACCCCTTTAGCTGCAACCCCTAACGGCTCTCATTTTTGAATAGGAAACAGGGGTCGAGCTGCACCTTGTTGGAAAGGCAATTCAATTTCCTGCATGGGTGTATTTTTTTTCATCGCTTTATTATTATACAGAGTGACACACGCCGAATTTGGATCTTTGAGATGGAAAAAACGCTCGGACAGGTCAAAAAATGAATTAGATATCACTACCCCTGTAGCCGCTACCCTAACGGCCTAACAGTAATTATTTCACTAAGCGTTTTTTCGTTATTCCATCCCAAAGCTCAAAATTCGTGGTGGAAAGTTATGGATGGCCCACCCTGTATATTCAGAATGACAATTATTGTGTGTTATGGGATCTTTTATTTGTGCCATATATCACTGAATCATATTTTATGTATTCCATAGTAATATTTCACGTATGTTCAATATTGAGTAGTCTTACAATAAGAAGATAATAAGGCATTGTTTTCAAACTTATATATTTATATTTTACAAAATAGCAAATTGTTCATAGAGTATCTCTCTGACTTTATAATATTCTTCAGATATGCATCCTTCCAAGATAACTCTTCCTGATTCCACCTAGAAATAAATATGAATAATATAATACAAATAGCAATTATAAATCGTGGAATATTCATTGAAAGAAGAATTTTTCCAGGCAAATCTTTTACTTACCCTTCTTACAGCTATTGTACCATTACAACACCACAAAACACCTCCAGAGAACTCTGAAGTTATATTACATTTCAACAGAACCTGTTTGAATTCTGACAGTTTCAACTCATTTATGAAAACCGTATCATGATGATCATTCGAAGCAATAGGCTCCAGAGTTAATATTTGCGATTCGTCATCATCCACTGAAAAATTATAGTATAGAATATCAAATGAAACCTTTCAAAATCAAAATTCTCACCTTCCATTGGTTCATTATCAAGAGTCATACGTTTTGCATCAGACTGGCTTCCTCGTTTCACAATTTGTGCATCAATCCAAGCCACTTCAGTTTCCTTAGATGCCTTTTGGAAGTTTAGTTGGGAAACTAAAGCATCAGTCAAGCGTACCTAAAGAAAAAAAGTAATTTCTTTATGATGGAAGGGTTTTTTTCGCCTTTTTTACGTTTGGTGATTAATCACTTAAAACGTTATAATAACAATCAACAGTTTGCTAAAATGTGTAAGATGATGAGACCTTGATCTCTATGTTTGTGTTAACAATCTTAAACAATGAGCTGAGTTGAAATGTTGTATGCAATATGCAGTTTGGATCTTTTCAATCATTATCCCGCATTAGAATATGCACATAATTTTAGTAAAATTGATTCCATTTAGAACAATCTTGATATGAAAGAACCTGTATATAGTGTATATATGTCTGTTGTAATCTGTGACTGAATATACTACAAAGGTGATGGAATATCCTCAAAGTATACAGGGCATCAATAACTTGATATAGTTGGTCCAAAGATACTCATAAAGACATTTATACAGATGTTCCTTTGAAATTGGCAAAATATCGAAGGAACTTCTGTGTGAAAGTTTTTAAGGCTCCTTCAAGCACCTTTTGATCAAAAATAGGCTCTGTAGCTAGTAGGAATAGAATAAATCAAATGTAATCTGTGAAGAACCATAGTAGAAAAATAAATTATCATCTATATATATAAAAGAAAGATGTTGGTTACACCATTTATAACTCGAGATCGGATGGACTGTTTGTTATGAAACTTCATATATGAATTCGTCTACGGTCTGGTTATTATAAAATACAATAAAACTTTGAAAAAATCGATGAAAATTTTACTTATACAGAAAATGCTTCTCCTCCTTTTGAGTAAGGCCACTAGATGTCGCTACAGTTACAGTTACGCTATCGCTTATTCGTTGGTACTTCATTTGATATTCTCCGCGTTAGATGGCGATATAAACAAGCAGTGTGTACGGTGACTATATTCCCTCTATAGTCACTGTAATAGTGTGTAATTTGAGTTGCCTACAACTCTGCGCTGTTGGGCAAAACCAAAATGTCTTAGCGTAGGAGTACAGATGTCTAAAATGATTAGATTTCGTTGAGATATGAGAAAAGTTTCGTTCTTACCACTTCAGATGGCGCTATTCACACATTATGACTGATGATTATTAGTTATTTTTATAGTTTTATTTATTCCAAATAACGTAATCGTGAAGGTACTATTTTGACATTATCACAATTAAATGACAATGAATTTGTTGAGGCTTTCGCGGCCATCGAATGATATCATCTGTTCTTTTTTCGAGCATTTCGGTCGTCGTGGTTTGAAATGGTCGAAAAAAGAACATATGACATCAATTACCGTGTAATTTACATAGGGCTTATAGTACCATGGAAGGCTATTAACAGATCAAAAAGCGGTTGAATGTCACAGTGAATTTTTATCGAAATTTCAAGTAAATCGGATTTTGGCGATCAGTTTCAATCGTGAATTGTCCGTTCTCATCTTTCCTCATAATTTTTGAAACGTTTTTCAATTTCTGTTTGAGTAATAAATTAATAAATATATTTGCGGAAATAACTGAATCCAAAATTGCCATTATTAGTGATTGACATATTATTTTTGTGTATCTGTTCTGTGTGATAGCTCATATCCATGGAAACATTTGACAGTTCAAAAATGAGAGTGGATTTGTGAAATCCACTGTAAGTATCATTAGGGCGGAACCAAGTTCGCCAGGCCAGCTAGTTACCTGATAAATATAAGTTTCAGTAGTACAATCCACAATCTCTCCTTTTGCAGGCGTGAAAACTCTGGATTCTAGAGTCTCACAATGATTTTTCATGGTAACAGTACTCTCTTCATCCCCTCTTGTAACTATAACGCTTCTTGGCTTGAGCTGGGACATGATCTTCATTAGAGATTCGCCATCTGATCTGCCCTCAAAATCTATGTACTGCACTTGACAATTTACTTGTACAGTTCTTCCTAAGTTGATACACTTTGTAGGAAATTCTGTAGTTTCAACTGAAATTCAATGAATAGATTATTGAAGATATTTAATTATATTCACTCATAAAACTACGGATGTATTAAAATTAAAGTACCTAGATTCATAAAAGCAACAATAATTGCGGTACCATATTGCTCAGAAAACAATGGTTGTCGTTTTCCTGAAAAATTAATACTTACTTATAATATCTTCCTCTTTCTTGATGACAATGTTTTCTTTGTTATCTTCTACCTCAGGATTGATATCTGCAAGTGTGTAATCTTCTGGTTTGATTATTTCACCATAATCATCACATTTTATTTTTTCCTCTTGGAATGGGTACATTGGATACTGTTTTTTTGTAACTTTAAAGAAACCTCCTGAAACATGCCCTTCTTGTTTTATAACTATGTCATGACGTCCTTTGGAAATTACACTCATCTCAATATCATCATCCGAGTCAGATTCTGAATCCCTGAAAAAATATTATGATTACCCAAGTCATCTCTGTTGAATTTGATTAAGCGAAACTATCTGATGACTCACTCTTTAACATTATCCTTTCCACTTATTTTTTGAGTTCTGAAGTGTTCTTCTAATTCAGGACCTTCTAATCTGACTCGTCGTTTCACTTCTAAATCTATAGTTCTGCCATTACCCCCATTCTCGATTAGGTCTCTAGCTAAGGTTCCAGGTGAGGTTCTGAAAAAATATTTGTTGTTTGTCTTCTTATTTACAAAATGTAACATATACAACTGATATTTCTGAAGATGTGACACATTTTACACATTCACATAATATAGAAAATAAATTTCACCTTGTGGTTATAATAACACTGTTGTTTGAATTAGAGCACCATTGCAAGAATAATTCTCTGGAAAAACCACTCTCCATATCAGGAGAGCTGGCCAGCACCACTTTAGGGTTAGGCACTCTCGAAAGTTCCTGTAGAGTGTGACAGAGTTGTAAATGCTTGAATTGGAATGGATTATTTCTGGCTCCTTCAAAACTCCTCATCAGTTTGTCACTCATCCATTCAATTTGAGATTTTGCAAATTCAACCACATTATAACTAACATTGTTAAGCAGTGCCAATGAATATGCTAAGAGTCCAGATTCCTTGTTTCTCCATAACTGATCCAACATATGAGCTAATTCCAAAACACGACCAGCAGTATCGACAGCTATCAAAACATTCCCATTGTTTCTCAAAGTTTGTAGTATGTTAGCTGTAATAATAGAAGATTATTCATTTCCAGTCCCAGAATATTACATAATATGGTTTGAGTTCTGACAAGGTAGGCTGAATCTCAATTATCATTGCACTTACTCATTAATTTTTCATCTCTGGCTCTCCTACGAGCTTGCTGATAATTCGCATTGAAAGCATCAATTATAAGTAATGAAGGCCTTTGTAATTTCTCTAATTCACAACCGTTAAGATGTCTTTCTTTCTTATGATTGAAATCGTTAGCATAAATTATATCTTCCTCTCCAGATTTCATGATTTTCCAAATAGTTCCCCCAATCATATGTCCAGCAGGCAAGGGTGTTATTGTCAATCCATATCCTTTACCTATGAAATATTTAAATAAATCTTATTGTATTCCTTCTTTCATTCAGTATAAGATTATTTGTGGGAATGGAATAAGTTTTAAAATATTAAATTCTTATACTGAAAATAATAGTTACCTTTCAATGGTACACTTTGGTTATATTTTAACTGTATCATTTTCTCAAATGTAGCATCCACATCGTCAAGAGAAAAAGTATCAAACTCTTCCATGTTAAAATGAGATTGATACAAATCATACAGAAACATTTGCCCCATTTTGTAAACAGGTATTGTCGCATAAATAGGGCAATTCAGTCCTAATTTTCCGATTGCATAAGGGAGAGCTCCCAAATGTTGTATGTCTGGATATGATATTAAAACTGCATCAATAGTATGTACAACTCTAAAAATGAAATCGTGTATGAACATCAACGTTATTTTCAACTCAAACAATTTCCCACCTCTTGAGCTCCTTTATAAATTCAGGACTAAACTTTTCATCCCAACCGCAGTCCAACAAAATTTTCACATCATCAACTTGTAAAATGAAGCAAGGAGGTGATTCGTCCATGACTCCAGAAAGAGCCTGAACTTTGATAATAGAAGTCATTTTTGAACTTTATATGTATCTTCATTCAGTTTAAAGATGAATTATTAAAATTTGCCATATCAAAATCTCAAGATTTATCAACAAACATATATCATACATAACCTAGAAAATTAGAAGTAAATCATCACAGAATATAATCAAATACTACTCTTACTCTTTGAAAAGCAACGTTCTAATAAGCCATGAAATAGGGTCGAATAGGCAACGCTGCAAGAGTTTCCCGTAAAGCCCGCAACGGACGGCGAGCGATAATATAATATACAGGGTCTTTCACGAGGAACCTCACCCATATTTATACGGGAAACTACTGAACGTATTTTCATGAAATTCAGCACTTATAAGTATTTCACGATGCTGATGAAATCGAAAACATTTTCAAGGCATGAGCACCTCCGGTTTTTCCGGAAATGACGTCAACTTCCGTTTTTCAAATTAGAACACCATTTTTTTATTGCAGAAATAGATTCCTTAGAAAATTTCAAGTTATTTTGATGTAACATTTTTCAGTTTTGGTTGGAAAATTCTCTCTGAGCGGGAAAATTCGAAAAAAAAATCGAAAATAGAGCTCCGCTGAAACAAGAATAACTTCGAGGTTTTTGGATGGAAAATTTTCATTTTTGGGATTTTTCAAGATGTAAGATTGATGTATCCACTTTAAGAATCGAAATCGCGATTCATGATACAGGGGGTGAAAAAATCGCTTTCAAAGTTAGGGATGACAAAATCGTGAAAAATCAATTTTTTCAAATTAGAACCCCATTTTTTTATGGCAGATATTGAATCTACGTTAAAAAATAATGTGAGTGTATGCATCACACCCTTGCCCTAAAGTGGATATTTTCTGAGTTATTCACAAAAAACTGTTTTCGTCTTGAATTTTCAGCTATTTCTTTTCCCTTCACGCCAAAAAGATGAAATTTTCAGGAACTGTTACTTAAACCATGTTTTAGATTTTACTACCCTAATATGCAAGAGAAAAAAGTTACAGGTTGTTCCTAAATAGATGGCGAATTTGGATTCGAATTTGTATCGGAAACCTCTTTATTTCAACTAATCGGCCATCGGTTTTCTCTCCAGTGATAAATAAATAATTCCTTATGAATCATATGCAAACACTTACCATGTTTTACATTCTTTTTTTTTAATGATAGATATCATTAATTACATCTGCCAAATTTCTCTTTATTCAGTAGCATGTAATTAATGATATCTATCATTAAAAAAAAAAAAGAATGTAAAACATGGTAAGTGTTTGCATATGGTTCATAAGGAATTATTTATTTATCACTGGAGAGAAAACCGATGGCCGATTAGTTGAAATAAAGAGGTTTCCGATACAAATTCGAATCCAAATTCGCCATCTATTTAGGAACAACCTGTAACTTTTTTCTCTTGCATATTAGGGTAGTAAAATCTAAAACATGGTTTAAGTAACAGTTCCTGAAAATTTCATCTTTTTGGCGTGAAGGGAAAAGAAATAGCTGAAAATTCAAGACGAAAAACAGTTTTTTGTGAATAACTCAGAAAATATCCACTTTAGGGCAAGGGTGTGATGCATACACTCACATTATTTTTTAACGTAGATTCAATATCTGCCATAAAAAAAAGGGGTTCTAATTTGAAAAAATTGATTTTTCACGATTTTGTCATCCCTAACTTTGAAAGCGATTTTTTCACCCCCTGTATCATGAATCGCGATTTCGATTTTTAAAGTGGATACATCAATCTTACATCTTGAAAAATCCTAAAAATGAAAATTTTCCATCCAAAAACCTCGAAGTTATTCTTGTTTCAGCGGAGCTCTATTTTCGATTTTTCCCGCTCAGAGAGAATTTTCCAACCAAAACTGAAAAATGTTACATCAAAATAACTTGAAATTTTCTAAGGAATCTATTTCTGCAATAAAAAAATGGTGTTCTAATTTGAAAAACGGAAGTTGACGTCATTTCCGGAAAAACCGGAGGTGCTCATGCCTTGAAAATATTTTCGATTTCATCAGCATCGTGAAATACTTATAAGTGCTGAATTTCATGAAAATACGTTCAGTAGTTTCCCGTATAAATATGGGTGAGGTTCCTCGTGAAAGACCCTGTATAGGCGTAACCAAGGAAGCGGTACGCCCTCTAGCGTAAACGAATGAACTAACGCAAAGACACTACATTGTTTTGTTTACAGTTTGAATTACACGTGCTTCATTTAGATTATTGTTTCATTTTTGTTCTGAGATCATAAATAACTATTGTTGTGTACCTAATTGTTCATCTTCAACTAAAAGAAATCCTGAATATAGTTTTCATACCCTTCCAAAAGTAGGAAATAAGAAAATGACTTGAATATCTCTTCTGTTTAACAGATTTATTATCCACAATCAAATCACATTCAGAATGTACCTCACTTGAACAACTCTTAACACAAACCAGAACAAAATCTCTTTGCCAGAACAACGTGTGAAAGCATGCTCAACGTAAAAGCATTCGCAACGTAAACAAATATATGTTTGTAGTGTGTAGGGAGTAGTTCTGATTCTCGCCAATATGGCGCTACGATCTTAATTTCAGACGCCTATAGCATAGATTAAAGAATTATATAGATTCGACACCCCCCCTCTAATAGGCGGAAAATAATTGAGCGCTATTTCGCGGCGGATGCGAACAGAACTTTAGCAGTATATAAATAGAGATATAGAAATCTACTTTATCGATGAATGGCGCGAAAATTTGAATTGGCCTTTAGGTTCTTGGTGGTAAAAAAATATCTTGAAGTTGGAAGAAATTCATTTTCAATGTAATCAACAAACTCCAATTTTGTTGAAGTTGTCTAAATTACATTGAGAATGAATTTCTAATAGTATAGGTGGAATTTTGAATGGTAAAGAAAATTGCTGTTAATAATATAATTATTTATTCATACATAATGATACAATCGTATGCAAAATTATGATTTTCACCTATATATGTAAGTTGTATACATATCAATTTAATTCTACATTTCTGATTATCAACATATTGTAGCGTCTCCTGAAGAAAGCTTAAATAAAGCTGAAAGCTTGAGAAACAAGGAAAAGAATGTTTCTTTTATAACCGACTGCTAAGCCAAATGAAGTCAACTAATTATGTATATATATATAAATATTTGAAATGAATATCTGACACATATAATTTACTTTAGTAGGAACATTCTGAGAACAAACAGTCTCTTAGAAGCCCTAGAGGAATCAATACTCAGATTATAATACTTTTGTAATGAGGACTTTACAACAAGGCACTATATAAATTAGAAGACGAACATGAATACCCTTAAAAAATAATATATGATGTTGACAGATGATATCCTACAAGACTTCTATACTCATCAAAGGCACCTAGTGTACAAAATAAATTCCAAATTAAAAATCTGCTCCTCGTTCATGAAAATTTGAATTGTTCAATGATTGTAACTTACATATCAATCATATTTCTTTCTGTAAAAGTAAAAAAACTTATAATTGCATGTGATACATACAGATGTTAAGCATCTAGGTGTCATTGTTGATAAATAAATAAATTGATGAGCCTAATTTCTTACAAAATATTTCGAGAGCATCTCTCTATCTACGTTTCCTTCTTGAATCGAAAGAATTTTTGGCTTGAACCTATCTATCAAGTGTTTGTCTGGATTACTTGAGAGAAATTTGAAAAATTTTGAATCGCCTTAATTAGCAATTTTATTTATTTGATTACACCACCAAAACAAAGAACACCTAACAATTGTTTCACACATCACTTCGTCAAGGTTGTGTGTTGGGCATTCAATAATTTTAAAATTGAAATTTGTTAAAAGGATTTTTTGAAGTAATTTTGAAATATTTTTTTCGCAAATTCTAGGGATTAAATAAAACAAATAATTGAATGAATGAGTGAATAGGAAAGAAGTGCATTTGCCTGGTTTGATTAAATGCCCAAACTCATACTCTCTACAATCAATAAAATCTAGATCTTGTCCCAACTCATTATTACTGAGCAGGTTATTCCTACAAGATTCACAGTCCTTAATGAATTTATTTTTTAGAAGAATCTTGCAAATTGCACCACTCATATAAACGAGAGTGCATCTTCCAAGTTTACTTCTTTTATAAAGTGCTACGCTTGGAGGAATAACCGCAGATATTTCATCAACAGTTAATGGGGCACTAACTGCTGATGGAATGTTCCGTGTAAGAAAAGATTTAAGATTATCCAAACACTCTGTGGACAAATCCTCCTGACAATTTGAGCCAGCAGAGTGTACAGATAAGAAATTATTGATTAGTAAAGTTTTGAATGACATAGTAAAGTGTGCAACATCTGAATTGGTGTTCCTTACCCCATGAGATCGGATGTAGCCAAAAAAATTTTCCAGACAATCTTGATTAAAAGCCCTTGTCAAGATGTAGCTAAAACCCTTTCTGTTCAGAAGTTTTGGTCGTAAATAGAGAAATGCTCTCAAACTTTGCACCATGTTCTTTACACTGGGTACAACAACAAAACTTTTCTTCGAGGGACAGTAAGAAGTCATGCTATTCAAGACTTCTATAGCATGCTGCCAGAAACTATCAAGATTTGAATTACTGTTTACTTCCCTCTTCAAAAGATTTTGCTGTTGGCCCATATGCTACGTTAACATTCAAGGAATCAAACAATTTATCCAGAAATAGTATTAAGTCTGCCGTGTCTGCAGCTTCTGGGGATAGCTTGAAGTCGCTGTTTATATCTGAAATAAAAAATATATGGATTACTATCACTTTCTTTTTTCAGAAAGAAAAAACTTAGTTGGATCATTTTTTTCATATGACTTCATAACTACCAGAAACAACCTATTGTTGGAATAATATTACAAACCTTTTAGTTCTTCCTCCTCTGTAACCTGCATCGCATCAGACCATGTTGGCTCATCAAAATAAACAGAAGTATAACTTATGTTCTCCTCAACATTAATCAGCTCCAGAATATGTTGGTTGATCTAACGAAACATAATCATCTTTTAAAATAAACAATGCAATTGATGAATTTCAAAGAACTGAATATTGTTTTTGTAAAACTTACCAGGAACATTTATAGTAGGGAACGCATCAACTGTAAGACCCCTTCTGAATTCTGGCAAACTATGGGCCTCAGAAAAATGTGCATGGCAGACATAATACCTGCTGTAAATCTGATCATTGTTAAATTTTGCCAATTCAGAGGTTTAATAATTTCTATCCATCTTTTGAACAAAATTGGATTGCTCTTCGGTAAACGATGTTTCGTCGTTCGTCGTTGCACCCAGGTACACAGCATTTCCTTATTCTCGACGGCATTTTTCACTATATTATTGTAGTTGACTAACTCAAAATTATTAAAAATTCCAAGTGTTACAAGAGCAATGTTGCTTCTTAAGCAAAAACCAAAAAGAACCTCAAACGCTGAAATCAGTGAAATCAAAACAACGAAAGAAACGACATATACAGCGCCGTCTACAGGCGGCTGAACTTATTAAAAGCGTATGCAGCGCTCCTGGTGTATGCCCACATAAATAAAACTCGTTGAATGGTGGGGGAAAGGAAGTGCCAGGACCCTGGCCTATAGTCCATCCAAGAATTAGGCAATCCAATCCACGTGGCGCCCTGCCTCCAGATAACCTATAAATTTTCTGACAGGTCGCTGGCTTGCAGTAAATACGAGGAATTTTATTATCTTATATGCATTTCATGAGTGAACGAGTGAGTTTTTATGATTTCTAATATCAAAAAGTATCCTGAAGTATCAATGACGAAGAAAATTTCACTCAATCATATGATTACAACTTTTAGTATTGGGAGCCCGAAGAGATTGAAGAGAAAGTATTGGAAAAGGATTAAGGAATAATAATCAGAGCTCTGTCCCTGTAACTTCTTTATCCTTTTATATGATATAAATTTAAATATTCATCAGTTTTACATTTTACATGAACTGAATACTGCTTATTTCAGTGTCGACGAAGAAACATTCACTTTAGTTTCTTATCTTCTATATTGTCAAGTCTTGATGACTGCTGACCCAATTTCCTTTTGTTTCCTGATAAGTCACTTAATATGTGTATAATACACCAAGTTACACACACTGGGTGTTCCAAAATATTCAAGAAAATCCTCATAATTTGAACGACTTGCACATCCAACTTTGGCACACATTTATGGCATTTTTTATTGAAAATGCACTTACTTTAAATAATTTTCACTGGTCTGATATTCCTAAGAGTAAGATTGACTAGAAATATCAAAAAAATGTCCACATAAAACAATTTTTCAAGCAAATAAACGGTTTTTATGTCTACATGAACAAAGCTAAATTTGGTTTGTTTGACCACCAGCTAACCTCCAAAAAATATTTGACAGGTCGTTGGATTCCCTAATTATTGACATCCCGAGGGGCTTTGGAAAATCGAAATTAGGTTGGTAATGCCCGTTCAGTGATATTTTGAGTTGCAGAATTCAGGTTGGTGTTGGTTGTTTTGTCATTAATGTTTCGAAAATTCGAATAAATGTGGCAAATAATTGAGCAAGTGAAATAAATATCTTTAGAATGAGGCTCTTGAAGAGTGTACAGCTAATAAATGGAAAGGCTTTCCACAGCATATATTAAAAGAAATAAGAGAAGATTAGTCGAAATATATGGGATGTTGCTGACATATAATCTTTCATTATGAACATGATGAGGTCTGCCCAGATGAGGAAATAACAGTTGTGGTTGTTGAAACAATAGTATACTCCATTCACAATTATAAAATCACAACTCTGGCCTTGGAAATTTGACACATTCCACTCTGTATCGAAGTTATGACGTTTTTCAAAATATTTTTATGTTCCAAGTCAACACTATGTTGCCCTTTCTACATTCTTAGCGTATTTCTCAGAATTTATTCGGAAAATGAATGAATTGGAAGAGATGTGATGGACGAAAATAATTAACGTTTATATGAATTGATAGAAAGGATTCCTTTTCTAGTTATTTGCATGAAAAGTACAAGAGATCACTGTTGAAATATATTATTTTTCGCCGTGGAAGAAAATTGCATTGCTTTCACATGATTTTCATATGCATGCCTGTGAAGATTTAATGTTTATTATCCTCTTGAACTGAAAGTTCAAGACTTGACATCAATTGTTGAATCAAGAATAATGGAACATTATATCCCTCTACTGGAATCCAAATAGTTGAAGGGAGTTCTGATGCAACAGGAACTTTTTCTTGGAACATAACCTTAATAGCTAACTTAATAAAAATAAGAGTAGAAGATATACATTTCATTTATTAGATCTTATGAACAAGGAGTAAAATATTCTGACTGTATAGTAATTTATTAGTTTAAAAAATATTCATACATTACAACCACAGTAGGTTTGTACAAATAATATGGAACAGGTCAAATATAGGCTTCACATTTATTATTCACCTGTTCTAAAATAAGACACAAACTCCTCCACATTATAGGGCCCCTACAGCATTAAAAGCTTGTGTCTCTTTTGAAAGAAGTAGCACTAGATATAATATATTCTTTCGATTAAGAGCAAATACCTACCGTTGAATGTTACATACACAAATTTCTTCAAAATGGGTTTATACTTTATACGAAGTGGTTCTTTTTCTGAAACGTGAAAACGATCAACAATAATCATTTAGAGACCGATGATGGCCATCCAAAACCCGTTTACTTACGAAAAATCGTGCAATTTCATTCTGCAAGTTCTTTCCTCATAATTCCTAGAAAATCATACCTGAACCATATTTTCCGGTCGCTTTCGTGAAAAGATCGTATATAAGGAAGCCTTTTTGTCCATTTACACATTCCAAATAAATTTTGAGCACCAAAAACGATACCGAAACTAACCAAACTTCTGGAGGACCGGAATTTCGTTTGAAATCTTTCCAAACGGCCAGATACCTAAAAAAACTTCGTTATCAAGTGTAAAAAAGGCGATTAGTACTTACTTTTGCTTTATTCATGCTTATAAATCGATTTTTGGTCCAATTCAAATTTGCCGTTTGTACCCATGTCAAAATATCTTTGATACTTTTACTTTGATGTAAACAAAGAAACTGGCAACGCCGTTTTGTCATTAAAGATATTCTCTGTACGCGCACAGATTTTTTATCAGGTCCACCAATTCCTGAAAACGAAACCATGGCCAGAGTTGTGATTTTATAATTGTGAATGGAGTATAGGAATATTTTACACCTTCATTGTTCACAAATATTGAAAGTTACAATGTCATGACAAAATTCTTTATATATTAAATAAATCCATTCGTTAAGTTTTGTTTCTGTCTTGATATCTATTACAATTCTTCCAATCCATTTATCCATTCAGTTTGCAGGTATGTGATAATTGGAAACATTTTCATGTTCAGATTCCCTTACTTCGAAAAAATACCAATTAATCTTCAGGTTTTTTTCTATATTTTTTATTGCTATGATGAAAGCACAGAAAATTTTTAGTTACTTTTTTGTAACTAGAAATAAAGCTGCGACTGGACTTCCAAGGCCTGCTCTGATGTCAATAATTTTTGGATGGACTATATAGCTCGAAATGCCTAATATATAGGCATTTCGAGCTGACGTCACACTTCATCATTTCTATGATCTGTGGGGCACACATTAGCTCATTTAGCAGGCAGAACGGGAAGAATCTCAGATTTTGATCATATTTTTCACATCTTAAAACCTTTTTTTCGTTAAGTAAATATAAAACACTCCATAAGAGACTCAACAAAATGCAAATAACTAACTGGTTTTACTGGTTGCCCCACAGCCAAAATGTCAAAATCAGCTGACTCGAAATGCCTAATAGATAGATGCATAGAACTCCTGGTGTAACGACTCCCTACTAAAAATCGTGACCAAAATTTGTAGATCAAATCGGCATCCTAGATTTCAGATTTTGGACTAGTTCCGGAATAAATCCGCAATATTTATCGGTCGTGGCGCTACTGCGGCAACGACAAAAAACGCGACCCCTTTCGGGAGAAATTAAAAGCTGCACAAAATATCACGTTTTCGATCGACAAGAAAGTCTTAAACAAAATCTAATCAGTGCCAACACCAGGTATTTCTATGCATCTATCCTAATAGCTTTGCATTGACATATGTCATTTTAGTATGGAAAAATATCGTAATATATATTATAGCGTCGTCCGCGGGGCTTGGTGCATTTTCATAAAGAGCGATATTGGTGTAATATATGAGATATAATATATCGCTCGCCGTCCGTTGCGGGCTTTATTCTTATGGCACGAAGTTAACAATTCTTTGAGAAACTCATTCGGGGTAATCCTGTTGTTTAATCAAGTAGAATTTGAAGGCCGATTTGCGCATGCGCGAACTGTGTCAAAACCGGATTTTGTTGCCAGATTGTGCAAATCCATTTCTTCAGAGTGAATTATAATGTCAGAAAAGGAATTGGAAGGGTAATTTTTTCGGCCTCTCAATGGCAGGCATCACCACTAGAAAATATCTTCCGCATTTTTCGATGAAATAAGTTTTAATTCCATTTGAAACAAAATTATGAGTGCCCTTGGTCCAGTGGTTAGGACGTTGGATTAGGACCCGGCAAGTAGGTAGGTTTCTAGTCTCGGCAGGGGCCACCATTTCACTGTTGGGTCAAAAATTAACAGTGCTGTGCCTAAGGTGGCGTAAGGACACAGTAACTAAGCCTACACAGAACACAACTGCTTACTCCGAACTCGGCACAAGTTACAAGCTTCGAAGCTTGTAGTTTCAGAGGGGTCTCCTCAGGAGACCTAGGAGTAATCAGGATAAACAATAATATCAATAAATAATGACTAAGTTGAATTAATCAGAAGGAGCGTAAATTTTGAAATTAGTAATTTGAAATTTTTTTGCACTTCCTAGACAACATTTTATGCATTTGTCCTGAAATTTACCTTAGTGGCATGAAATAAAATGCGAGGGAAAAAAATCCAGTTCAATTTCAATTAATTGTTTTTTAATCTCGTCTATCTTCACGTTATAAAAATATTAGAAAATTCTAATTTGATAAATAATTAAATTCTAATTTAATAAATTAGAATTTAATGGATATGAATTGTTTTTGGATTAAACACTATATTGAAAGAAATCATATGATTTCTAATAATTTATTCAGGGTTGCTTAGTTCGAAGTGCTAATGAAGGAAAGAACTAAGCAAAGAAAACCTTCAAAGAAAAAGTTCATGACCTTTTCTTCAAATACCGGAATAATCGCCCGATCTGGCAACGTTGCGGCGAATTTGACGAACCCCCCACCACTACCCAAATTCTACTTGTTTAACAACAGGATTACCCTCATTCGGTTTATCCGGTTTATCGCATTGTTATTTTTGAGAAGATCTGGCGAATTAGGCGATAAGTTTCAGTGATATTAATTTTGTCTTTTTCCGGAATTTCAATAAATTGTCTGCAATCTGCATGCCGACGCCGTTGAGTCTTTCTCTAATTATTATCACAGACGTACCGTGACGTACGTTAAACCCCAAAGATATTCTACATCTTTGTTAAGCCGGCCATAGACATCGTTATTTTTCATCCGTTTTCCTCGCCACGATTCGAACCGCCGAGTCATATCGCAGAACTGTTTTGCCCACACACTTCGGTAAATTCTACCAGATATTTTGCTGTCGATCGCGAATTAGCACGTCATGAAGAGGAAACATCTCTTAGCAGTGGCGGCCGCGGTTTCGGTGCTGAATAAAAAAGAAATAAAGAAACGGTCAATATGGGATTTGTACTACGCTAATGGAAAATAACCGCCGATTCTCGACGAAATCCCCCACACACAGTCGGTATGACGGTATGGCACAACAACCGATGAACCGTCGTGCTCGTGACAAAAATCAAGCATCGGCAGATATTTCTACCGACGATGCGTACCGACGGTTCTTCGCCACACACATCGGTTTTTGGCGCTTTTGCCGAGACGGTTCGTATCGCGGCGTTATAAACGGATGAAAAATAGCGATGTCTATGGCCGGCTTTAAACCCCATATTTTAATTTCGTCTGTTCAGATCACACGATTGTCCATGGGCGTAGCCAGCTGTGGGCAGGGGTGGCAGCTGCCCCCCCTGAAAGAAAAAATGAATTAAATTTGCCTATTCCTTTTATCCTAAAATTTTACATTTTGAAAGACCATGGAGGATGACCATGGTTTGCCCCCCATGGGCGCCCGCAGGGGGGGGCAGGGGTGCCATGGTCCCCCTGAGATTTTGATGGCCCTAACGTTTTTCAGCACGACACCTCAATATTACCTTCTAATCTCTATTTTGGCCCCCCCTGAGAAAAATTTCTACGGGTTTCTGCGGGCGCCCATGTTGCCCCCCTGTTATAAATCCTGGCTACGCCCTGGCGATTGTCATGAAATATTGTACACGATTGAAAGTCTTTATTTTAAAGCATAGATCTAATTTTGAATACGATCGGATATATTTTTTGAAATATTCGGAATCAGAGTTGTAGGAACTTGTAAATGCTAAAACATCAGTTCGATTCTTCTCATTTTCAAACTGAACCGGTGCATTTAGAACTCAATTCCACTGTGAGAGTTTCAAGAGCAAGACCCTATAGGTCTCTGCTCTCAAAAGATATCGGACTGCCGAACGAGAAGAAAAATATTCGATAACAGGAGAAAAAACGGTCTAACTGTTCTTGGGCAATCCAAATTAAAAATGAACGAGCTGTAATTACATCCATTCATAACCTGTCATAATGAAAATTTCATCGTGAGGAAATCAATCAAACTTTTGCATCGCATGAAAGTTCAGTAGCCAATCAGAAATATACTTCCAATAAATTGAATCCTACGTAATATTCGAATTTTCTTTCAAAAGTTTTTATTCTTATGGTCTATGGAATCCAATCATGTTGGTACAAGTACATGCCTGTTACGTATTTATAATATTCTTTTTTCCAATTCAAGCTCATAACATCCTGCGATATGAAAGGCGCTATAGGGGTATGTATTAAATGTCTTCTTGTTTTGAGAATAGACAAAGTTCTTTATTTTGAAAACTTTTTCCGGTATTTCTTTTCAGATACAATTTCGCATATGGAGGATGAAAATTGGGGTGATTTGATTACTGCTGTCGTCGATACTGTGAGTAGTTATCCCTCGAATAAAGTTGTGATTGGATATGACAAATATGTAGGTAAGTACAACACAAGAAGAAGTACCTTATCATATATTTCAAAGATGCCTGAATCCGTTGCTTGTACATTAACTGACAGAAAAACTGCAACACCCAGAAGAAGCTGTTTAAATTTTAAATATTTTTTGGTGAATCATACACTGCGCAAAAAAATTAACGCACATTATGTAAATCTCAAATTTATTCTACAACTGAAGGTGTTCTCAATGATAATTATTTTTATCAGAATTATGCATGCATGTGTTATCCACTTTCAACGTTTTTCTTCAATACAGTTGTTTTCTCCCAGCAGGAATAAAAAAAGATGATATTATCAGATTTTGAATGTATTGGCTCCATTCTAAAATCAGGTGTTCTCGATCAATTCTAGTGATCAATAGTTTTTCTTTCGTTTGATTTTCTACACTCGATCGCTATGCAACGCGAAACACGCAATTTGACCCAAGAGGAATGTGCCCAAGCGGTAGTTTTGCGAGAAGAAGGGTGGACATACACAAGAATTGCAGAAAGGTTTGGAGTTTCCCATACAAGTGTGTCCAGAATGTTGCAGCAATTTAGGGAGACAGGTATGAATGTCCGAAGACCAGGACAGGGTAGACCATGGGTAACAACTGCCATTCAAGAACGTTACTTGAGAGTTTCTTCGTTGAGACAACGGTTTGCAACCGCTCGCCTCCTTAGAAATCAGCTTGAGCAAACTCATGAGGTGCAAATTAGCACTCAGACAATAAGAAATCGCCTCAGAGAATATGATTTAAGGCCTCGTGTCGCGGCAAGAGGCCCAGCTCTTACCCCAGCCCATCGAAGGGCGCGTTTGAATTTTGCGAGAGAGCATATCCATTGGAAAGAGGCCGATTCAGCCGATTGGGAAAGAGTTCTCTTCACAGATGAGTCTAGATTCTGCCTCTACCATTGTGATCGACGTTCCCTTGTATACAGACGTCCACATGAAAGATATGCTCAGTGCAATTTCCTGAATACTACTGGTTTCGGGGGAGGATCGATTATGGTATGGGGTGGAATATCTTTGACTGCTCGCACAGACCTAGTGGTCGTTGATAATGGAGCTATGAATGCTGATAAGTATATAAGGAACATTCTTGAAGAGCATGTAGTGCCTTTTGCCCCATACATTGGTGAAAATTTCATTTTTATGGACGATAATGCCAGACCCCATTGTGCGCGCATCGTTCAGGAGTACCTTTGAAGAGGTTGAAGTCTCTCGAATGGAATGGCCAGCAGGAAGTTCAGATCTCAATCCGATTGAGCAGGTTTGGGACAACCTCAATAGAAGGCTGAGAAGTTCAGAAAATCATCCAGCTACTCTTAATGACTTAGGAATCCAACTCGGAGAAATCTGAAGGATTAGTAGATCAGAACATTTCATTTTGAGTATGAACCGTCGTTGCCGAGCTGTAATTAACGCAAGGGGTGGAAATACCAAGTATTAAATCACTTATCAGCATATTGCAGTATTTTGAAAATTGTTCATAACTCTTCTTTCACATAAGATTCGGTGAAATCCTAAATTTTTCTTCCATTTAATGTATCTTGTTTCGTTCAAAACTTTCCCGAGAGAACATAAAAAATAAGTTATAAAGTCAATGTAGAGTTAACTTTCATTAAAATTGGGATTTTCAGAATGTGCGTTAATTTTTTTGCGCAGTGTAGATAGTTTAGCAAGGAGTGAATAATTAAATTTGGAGAAAAAAATCGTGAAGGTTTTTCAGCTAAACATTTTTTGTAACTTAAATATATTGTAGTCGTTTTTTGCAATTTTTTTAAATTTTACAACGAACCAGCTGTTTGAGGAGATCCAAAGTCGATATTAAGTTGCTGTTAAAATGCCTACAGCACGTGTACGCTGAATTTATCGCCAACTAAGCGTTGTCATTTCGAGAAATCGCTAACCACCGTACGAACAGAAATCCTACTATACTGTTATGAAAGGTTGTCCAGCGTGGTTTGATAATGCCCAAAATCCATGAAGAGTAGGCACCGGACGTCGAAGGGGTACAAATGAAGTTCAAGATCGACGTCTTAAGACTTTATGGCCGTTAAATACCGATTTGCGACAACTCGATCTTTGGCTGATGAGTGGTTAGGAGAACAAGACCACCCTGTAACTGTCCTTACGGTTTACCGCTGGATCAAGTCTTTTGGACTGCAGCATTCCATCTTGTGTTACCTCTGACGGTTGAGCATCGCCGGCAACGATTACAGTGGTGCAGAGAACGTTAACATTGGAATGCGGAATAACTATTTTTGATCCATCTCGATTCTCCTGTGCACATGATGGCCGAAGAAGGATTAGACGACGTCGGAGAGAAAGACGTGAACCTCAGTTTGATGTTGAGCTTGAGCGTCATGTGAACAGGACAGTAGGCGTTATAGTATGGGGTGCTATTGCACATGCAAGTACGTCACCTTCGGTCTTCATTCGAGGTAACATCGTAACATGAAAGCGCTGCGTTACCTTCAAGAATACACCAACTACAATCTCAAAGAAAATACAATGAAATGGTATACTGATGGTTCTAAAACCGCTACAGGAGGTGGCGCTGGGATTTATGGGACAAGTACCAAGTGTGCACTATCGCTAGGCTCCTGTACAAGCGTCCTTCAAACGGAAATACTTGCAATCGGAAGATGTCTAGATATACATCTAGAAAGAAACTATCAGAAGTGCGATATAGCTATTCATACAGATAGTCAAGCTGCTATTAAAGCACTGAGCTCCTACGCCATTGACTCAAAGCTGATTTGGGAGTGCCGAAACAAACTCAATGAGGTAGGCAAGAAGAATAAGGTCTTTTTAATCTGGGTTCCCGGTTATTCGGGAATCGTAGGAAACGAAGAGGCCCATAAACTGGCCAGAAAGGGCGCAAAGACGCCACTCACTGGCCCAGAACCCTTCTGTGGTATAGGAAAATGCACCTATAAGAAGGAATTTATGCTGAAGGAGAAAACCGAAAGAGAAAAACTCTGGCGGAATCTCCCAGGAATGGATCACTCCAAAAAGTTCCTCCGGAACTTTGAAACTGCTAGATCCAAAAAATATCTGGATCTCAGTAAAAACCAACTTCACCTACTCACTGGCTTTCTCACAGGACATTGTCGCCTAAAGAAGCATCTGTTGAGAATGGGTTTATCGGACACTGATGAGTGTAGATTCTGTGGGGAGGAGGAAGAAACTCCTATTCACCTGGTTACGGAATGCTATGCCATTGTAAGCCAAAGGAAAGATAGCTTTGGACAAGAAACTTGTAGAAGTGGGGAGTTATCCTCCTTGAAGCCGTCCCAGATACTGGATTTCATCAAATCTCTGGAACTGGAGGGCGAGCTGTAGGAGGCGCGATGATGACAGCTCAGTCAGGGAGCACAATAGACCTTAAGGTCGCAGTGGACTGTAACCCCTTTTCACTATAACTATAACTACCTTCAAGAAATAGTGAAGCCATATGTTCTCCCTTACCTTAACCAGCTCGAGAATCAAATATTTCAGCAAGATAATGCTCGACATCATCTTGCCAGAGTTAGTTTGAACTTTTTTGAAGCGACCCATGTAAATCTTTTGCCATGGCCGCCCAGATCCCCCGATCTTTCACCCATAGAGCATGTTTGGGACATCATGAGTAGGAGGCTTGAAAATTTACCCCAGCCCCCCCGGACTTTGGCGGGTCTAAGACATGAAGCACAGGTAGCTTGGGATAGTAGATATGCCTCAAGAAGAAATAGACCATTTTATTGCATCAATGCCAAGACGTATTGGGGAGTGTAAAAGATAATCGCGGTGGACAAACACATTATGTATTAGAAAATGTATTTAAAAAAAATTGTAAACCCTAGATTTTGAGGCTGTCTCAAAGCAGCATATCTCTACGAGTTGGTATTAAAACTATTGAAGATGTCGTTTGGATTTATCAGCAGACCTTCAAACTACATCTGAAATCAATTTGCCGAAGACTGAAGGCTGAAATTTTGCATAGAGGTGCCCCAGTCTGCTCACAGTTGCGTAGGTTGGGGGCAATCCATGCTGCCGATACTAAACTCACAAAAATACTAAAATATTAAAATTTATACCTACTGCAAAATTGATTCATTTATTGCTTCACAGGTTGTGATCTCCATTTCCTCTTGATCAGAACATTCATGATGAAAGATGTTACTGTAATATCATTCAATTTGACTTCCGTAGAAGAACAAGAAAAGGTATACATTTGAATCTCTATAATGATATTACCTTCAATCTCTTCCGAAGTACTTTCAGTTTCTCTCCAGACAAGTCAAGAATTACCTAGAGACCTTCAGCTTATTCCTCTGTAATTTCAATTTATATGAACACATTCTTCTGGAGGTACCATCTCAATCCAACATTTTTTCCTAAACAAACTGTTGATTGCTCTTTTTAGATTTATGACAGAAACTTGATGAGAAGGAACATGATATATTTTTTCTATTGGAGAAAGCAATATCCTAGGAAATTTTTCTTGAGGAACTTGCATGAGTCTATGAAAGTTATTGTCATTTGGAATTCGAAGAACGACACGTGAGAATGATATACAATGTGGAGTGATTTGATTTTCACTTCTTGATTAGTTATAGGATACTCTCTAACAGGGCCACTGCGTACAAGAAGCATCATCTGGATATGGTCAACTGGTGGAAAAAGGGAGTTGGGTTATTCCATCACCCGACGTTTCCACTAACAACTGGGAAAATATACACAGACTTCAAGAAGAAGATATTCAAGGTACCAGTCATCCATGTAAGTTTATCTCCAATATTCGTAGTTAGTAATTCGGTTATTATTTCATTAGTTGAAATGGCCTTCTAGCTTCTATAATAACCCGGACGCATTTTTCCGTTCCCTATACAGTCAGCGCCACAGGTCGCTCTCACCGTATAGGAAACGGAATGCACGAAGGAACACTCCGTTTCCTAGCAGATATGCGCGATGTGCTCACTGCCCTAGTCTTCTGGGTGCCGATGGGACAAATTGCAAATTCTTACTTACTGTATAGGGGGTATTAGGTAGAGTCTACCACATTTTTCCTCTGTGAACATTTTTGTAGTCGCGGTTTTTTTTTCAGCAAATCTCTAGTAAGTCGACCATATTTTCATTTTTTTTTAATCATACGTACTCTTTTTTGTAAAATGCAATCATAAAAACAATCTGGAAAAAATGAGAAAAAATGTGGCGTTTTTCTTGTCCGACAGATGAAAATCGACGATTTTTTTGAGTTTTTAAATTCGTTAATATTTGTCGGACAAGAATGAATTCATATTTTAGAGAGATTCGTTTCATAGAGAAAACAACTGTCCACCACATAAAATGCGGCAAATCCTTAGTCTAGTTGAATATAATGGTTTTGTTTCAGAATCTTTTTTCGTTTATTATTGAAATGAAACTATTGATTTTGATTGAAACTTTATAATTCGAATTGTTTACTGACATTTTTATTCAAATCTAATAAATGAAAATACTCCTTCCTCACATTAAATTCGTTGTAACAAGACGAATGGTATTCAGTAAAAGTATCACACCAATCGTCAGGTAAAATGACATCTTTATATTTGTGATTATGATATTCTCTTGATGCCAAGAATATTTTGCACGGTTAGAGGATGACACTTCCTCCTTTTTCGTTTTAAAGCCACGGATATATTTTAAATGTTTGCACAAAAAACACTCCATCATATTATATAGGCAACATCCAACAACTGAAATTGCTTAACTTTATTCGTCGGATGATAGTATTCAACACATCCTTCTTAAATGGTCCTCAAAAAAACGAATATTTATTTGTAACATGAGTTATCCGATAAATGGATATAGTCTATTCATAACCAAATTAGAGCAGTGAATTCTTCAATATTTGAATGAACGCCACATTTTTTTTTGTCAGACAACTGGTGCCCTACATTGTATTTTCAAGGTGGAGAGAAAATAAGAGAAAAAAGACATTATTCATAATTTTTCCATCCCAAAAAATCTTCGTTTTCCATTTGTCTGACAAGGAAATCGCCACATTTTTTTGTCTGACAATTTCTTTTTCGTATACTTCATATGGTTGAATCAACCGATTCTGAAAAATTAATACTTTGAAAAAATGCGGTTTTCAGTCATGTTTATGTTGTTGGACAATCATGTTTTCTCATTTCTCCCAGATTGTTTTTATGATTGCATTTTACAAAAAAGAGTATGTTTGATTCAAGAAAAATGAAAATATGGTCGACTAAAGAGAGGTTTGCTGAAAAAAAACCGCGACTACAAAAATGTTCACAGAGAAAAAATGTGGTAGACTCTACCCAATAAAGCTATACAGAAAGTAAGAAAACTTTATTAATAATTTGCAATTTGTCCCATCGGCACCCAGAAGACTAGGGCAGTGAGCACATCGCGCATATCTGCTAGGAAACGGAGTGAGAGCGACCTGTCGCGCTGACAACCCGGACCCGAATGTGGGGCGTGTCGTGAAAATACCGGGGGCATTGAAAAAAAAATTGAAAGAAATACGAAAAAAAATCCCTGAACTGGTGGAAACCTAGACAAACCTTCAAATCTAGACTATTCCGGGTTTTCTACCCGTTTTTCTAGGAACAGAATGACCGCTCAGTTCTGTGCGGTCATTCGTCAGGGTACAACCTATTCGACCGAGAAACCTCTGAAGATGTCTACCGCTACCGCAGTCCGCAGTTGCAGGCGAAACGTTATGCCGGGTTTCCACCAAGCGGACAGAACAAAAACAAAACACGAACTCGGTCCGTTTGTGACAGTCCGCGAACTGTTTGCAAACTGTTCTAGAACTTGTGGATAGTTTTCCGGACTCGAAAGTCCGCGAATTGCGTTTTTACGGACACAAACAGAGTCCCATCCAATGTCGGTTAACTTCAAAGGATTTACGAGTTCTAGGACTGTTTGTCAGCTTGGTGTAAACGCCCAGTTTGTTTTTATTTACGTTGTTGCGATCTAATGTGGTAGTTTGATTCGGTGCGTGAAGGGAAGAAGTCGTAATGTTTATTAAAACTTGATCGAAGTTTACCTCCTATGGCTCCTATACTCATATCATATCATCTCCTCTGAGATCTTGTTACAGTTTAGACGTCACATTTCCCCTTTTTTGCTTTAAGGATGGCCTAATG
Source organism: Adalia decempunctata (assembly GCA_951802165.1). Classification (NCBI taxonomy): domain Eukaryota; kingdom Metazoa; phylum Arthropoda; class Insecta; order Coleoptera; family Coccinellidae; genus Adalia; species Adalia decempunctata. The sequence goes on along the minus strand of OX637697.1, from coordinate 38,306,931 downwards.
CAAAACCGGCGTTTAGTTTTGTTCTTTTTTATAATGTGAAATGTAACTGCCAGCAAAAATAAATCCTCGTCGTCTTGTTCTCTCAAGTTTGCAGCGCGCCACATTCTCACAACTACATGTCCGGTGTCTCTATGTAAACTGAATGAAACTTTAACAAAACACGAACAGTTTTCATTCATTTCTGTCCGCCACTGGTGTAAACAGAAAGTCCGTTGGGAACCCCAACAGTCTTCGAACATTTTCCAAACAAAATTGTTCGAAATTTCTGTCCGAACGGACAGTTCGTGTTTTGTTTTGACCTGTCCGCTTGGTGGAAACCTGGCATTAGGTGAAATTTCTATTGGACCAAGGCTAGAATACCCGGAATACTCGTAATCTAGATTTGAAGTTGAATCCGGCCGTAAGAAACTTCATCAATATATTATGAGTTATGACAAACCTTCTATATCTATTTGATATTTTTCGGCGTTTGTCAAGTGACTTTGATTGAATAAACTATATCCTGTTACGATCTGTGCAAAATTTGGTTCGAATATCTTTATATGTTTAGGTATAATGCGGAAATATATTATAATTATTATTTGGATCAACGTTTTGCTCAAAACTTGATTGGTAGAGGTGACTTTTCATTGAATGGCCTTGAAGATCTCCATATTCAACACCTTTGTACTTTTTCTTGTGGGGTATGGGGTCATTTGAAAAGTGATGCTTGTACAACAGAGCGTACTGCACTGGCGGATACAGGGGGGAGGCCATGGGGGCCATGTAAACCCCCTCCCCCCCCCCCTTAGACCTCAAAATGGACAATAATCCCTTTATTAGTGTTCTATAACGTTGGTAAAAAAATTTTGCCCATTGATGCCCCCCCCCTGAAAGAATTCATGGCTCCATTGGCTCCCCTTGAAAAACTGTCTGGATCCGCCAGTGGCGTACTGAAGGCTTAGTCCATTAGTAGCACAGTTATAGTGAAAAGGGATTACAGTCCACTGCGACCTTATAAGGTCTATTGTGCCCCTAACAGAGCTGTTATCATCGCGCCTCCCACAGCTCGCCCATTACTAGAGAAAAAAGTCTGTAGATTCAACATGTTATCATACGCTTCTCTTATATTACAGAAACCTCCTTGGTTTTTTGTCAGATACACGAACACTAGTTTAGAGGTACTAGGAGGAAGAGATGATCGAATCCTATCTCTTCTTGCAAGGAAATTGAATTTTTGGTGAGTAAACTCCTCTTAGAGTCCTTTAGACGAAGTCGAAGCTGTTTCTACTCAAAAAAATCTAATGAACTAAGTAGGTGCTTACTTATAACTATCAGTGCACCCTGATTTGCGAAGTTTTAATTCATAATAATAAATTTAGAATTTATCATTCATTTTCTCTCGTTTTTCCATATTCAGTCCAAGTTAGACTCTCTGAGTCTCTGACAATGACACGTAACGTAACCAGTTTTCATTGTTCTGGAATAAAGTAGCATAAGGTAGTACTCGGTAGTACCTAGTAGTTATTATGATTTCTGGATAGAAGGGTATGAAGCTTTTCTGCACCCAATCTTATTACAGGTACCGCTACATTGATCCACCGGAAAGAACACAGGGCAATGCTATTTCTAAAAATGGTAGCTTCCAAGGAGTACTCGGCATGATTTGGAGAAGGGTATTGTACCTACATTTAGATTACTTTGAATATTCTGTTAGAAAAACCAGAAACATTATGATTTCAAAAGATCTATACATTTTGTCAACGAAGGAAAATGGAATGCAAAAATCATATCTTATGGGTTTGTTAACGGGCAAAATTCGACCATTGGTTCCATAAATATGAAGTCCAAATATTGTTTTGCTGATAATTTCAGAACTAAATATACGATCGAGGTGAAATGTTGCATATACACAAGGTGACAAGAAAAACTTCGGACAAATTTTGCTGTGGTCTGGAACAAAAGTATATCAGCGCAGCCAAATAATTTTTATTCTCTTGGTTTCTCTACACTTTCCTGTACTAATATGTGAATTTTCAGTTTGATATAATTTCATTTCACAGAGTTTTAGAATGCCAAACAAACGAAGTGCGATTTTGGAGCTGTTTCGTCAAGGTAGGCGTCAATCCGAAATTGTTCGTTTGCTCAATGTGCCTCGACAAACCGGGTACGTCGTTTCAAGTAGCTTGGCCATGATGGTCGTCGTCCAGGAAGTGGTAGAAAACGCACTGTCAATACACCTAGCAATCGCAACATCGTCAAGAAGCAGCGAGTCAATTGAAATCCGCCCCCATTTTCCATGAGGAAAATAGCCTGTGAGACCGGTATCAACCGCGAATCAGTCCGTCAAATTGCCAAAAAGGAGCTCAACCTCAAGCCATACAAGCTCCAAAAAGTTCAACTCCTCACGGAGGAAAACAAGCGCGTACGACTCCAAAGGTGCCGCAAACTCCTTCGCCTCGCCGCCGGTCAGCAATGGGAGCGAATTCTCTTCACAGACGAGAAGCTTTTCACCGTAGAACAATCCCACAACCACCAAAACGAAAGAGTCTGGTCCGTAGAGGCTCCTGGTACATCGGCCATCGTCGAACACCGTCAAAATCCGCAATCCGTCATGGTCTGGGGCGGAATTTGCGGCAGGGGTAAAACTCCCTTAGTTTTCGTGGATCAAGGGGTCAAAATCAATCAAGAAGTCTACCGCTGCGACATCCTCGAGGCCGTAGTACTTCCGTGGGCCAAGCAGCACTTCGGCGATACGCATTGGACCTTTCAACAGGACTACGTTCCGGCTCACAGAGCGAAAATGACGCAAGAATGGTATAAGACCCATTTTCTTTGTTTCATCTCATCTGCAGAATGGCCGCCCTACTCACCGGATCTCAAACCAATGGACTACAGCGTGTGGTCGATTTTGGAGTACAGGACTTGTGCTAAAACACAAAAATTTGGAGTCGCTGAACCAATCTCTGCGCCGGGAATGGAACCGATTAACGCCCGAGGAGTTGCGGCCCATTGCCGAAAATTTCAAGAAGCGCCTGAAGCTGTGTATCGCCGCCAGAGGAAGCTACTTCGAAACGGCTTAAATATATTATTAACAAATGTTCGAGCTATTTTTATTTGTTGTTGTTTTGTTCAATTTCTTCTGTTTTTTAATAAAGTTGAATGAAAAAGAGTTTGTCCGAGGTTTTTCTTGTCACACTGTATAGATGTAGACTGACGTATTCAAGCTACATGCAGAATTTTATTCAGATCCCTCAACCAATATTGTACAGGGTGGGCCATCCATAACTTTCCACCCCTCTAGCTGCAACCCCTAACAGCTCTCATTTTTGAATAGGGAAAAGGGGTTGAGCAGCACCTTGCTGAAAAGGCAATTCAATTTCCTGCATGAGTGTATTTTTTTCATCGCTTTATTATTATACAGAGTGACTCAGTATCCCATCAATAACTTTCACACTCCGAATTTGGATCTTTGAGAAAAATTGATTCGATATCACTATAACCCTCTAGCTACTGCCTTAACAGCAATTATTTCAATTTAAACGAAAGCCCACGATATATACTTTGTGAATATTACCCTTTCAACAAAGCTACTCGACCTATTATCCTCTATTCAGAAATAATTGCTTTAAGTGGTAGCGGCTAGAGGGGTAGTGATATCGAATTCATTTTTTGACCCGTCCGAGTGTTTTTTCCATCTCAAAGATCCAAATTCGACGTGTGAAAGGTGCTGCTCGACCCCTTTTCTCTATTCAAAAATGAGAGCTGTTAGGGGTAGCAGCTAGAGGGTAGTGATATCAAACTCATTTGAACACCCTTATTTGTCCCCCTTTCAACAAAATTTGACCTGTCCGAGCGTTTTTTCGTTATTCCAAAGCTCGAAATTCAGGGTGGAAAGTTATGAATGGCTCACCCTGTATATTTGAAATGCGAGTGATTTATTGAAAACAACATTCCCAATACTTCTTTCCTAACATCCGGGATCATGGACTATCTCTTGACAACTGCTGCAAAAACATTTTGACACCTGCCAAGAAATTCAATGTCTCAATCGACTAGGTTCGAATCAATGATCAAGTACCTGTGGTCAAATTCCATTCTGTCCGCCTCTTTGGGTGCACTACGGATAAACCCAGTGGCGCACCCAGAAATTTTATTCGGGGGGGGGGGGGCTTGCTGCTCAAGAGTAATCAGGTTTTTGTAAGTTATATAATTTAAAAAATGCGCCGCAAGCGCATGAGTAATGGATATATCGCATTCGTTATTATACAGGGTGTTTCATTGGTGAATGAACATACGGTAACCTGAGCTAGAGCTACCCTAGGCGAATCCAAAAAACCGATATATGATAGGTCTAATCAATTCCATAACCGAGATACAGGGTGCTTTATGTATTCACCAAAAATTTCAATTCCTCATAACTTTTTAACCAACCAGTATAGTCGGTTGATATTTGGATCGTATGATTCACTTCTACAGGTCGATCGAATTACTTTTGAGTTTCCAAAAAATTCCAGGTCCGTATTTGAAAAATATGGGACTTCTTCCAAGCTGAGATTCAACACCCTGTATATTGAAATTTTACGATTTGATTGAGATATTTGAAAAGAGAAGAAAATTTTCAATGGAGTTCAGTATATTTCATTGTCCCGCACGTCATTTCCAATTGAATATTGGAGTTCCACAAAATTCTCAGAAAAATCGTACATTATGATCTAATTGAATTTTTTTTGTCCCACTAATTGCACGTTCGAATTTCATAATATTCTGTGGAATCATTTGGAGTTATTTCCGGAAAAACATTATTCATCGAGAAAAATTTAGTTGAGGTCAACAAAGATGAATAAATAACTGAAGAAACATAAAAACTCAACGTGAAATACAGAAGGTGCTCGAAAGTACCACCATTTTGTTCAATACACATTCTTGCCCTCTTCAAAAAATATGTCTGAGACTTTTTTTGATCATGTCTGGATTATTACGTATTTCATTGCATAATAAAATTCTGTTGACCATTCTTCCATTTCGTAAAATCCAGCTATTAAAGTTAGTTCTTCTAATTTCATCACCTGGATCCAATCGTTGTACCTTCTGGAGATCAATTTGATCATAATGTACGATTTTTCTGAGAATTTTGTGGAATTCCAATATTCAATTGGATCTTTTCCTTAAGCTCTCTTTGAGAAAAATGACGTGCGGGACAATGAAATCTACTGAACCCCATTGAAAATTTTCTTCTCTTTTCAAATATCTCAATAAAATCCCAAAATTTCAATATACAGGGTGAATCTCAGCTTGAAAGAAGTCCCATATTTTTCAAATACGGACCTAAAATTCTTTGGAAATTCAAAAGTAAATCGATCGACCTGTAGAAGTGACTCATACGTTCCAAATATCAACCAGCTGTACTAGTTGGTTCAGAAGTTATGAGGAATTGAAATTTTTGGTGAATACATAAACCACTCTGTATCTCGGTTATGGAATTGATTAGACCTATCATATATCGGTTTTTTGGACTCGCCTAGCTCTAGCTCAGGTTAACGTATGTTCATTCACCAATGAAACACCCTGTATATGTATATCAATCCCTATTTCTATCTGTAAAAGAAAAACTATAAGATAGAAATATTTGAATTACTTTTCTTTGTCACAGCTCGGGGGGGGGGGGGGGGCTGCAGCCCGACAGCCCCCCCTCGGTGCGCCACTGGATAAACCTGATGTTTTCAGGGTATGTACGGATTTCGAATGCCGCAGTTAATTTCATCGGTGAAATATGACCAGGAATTCCGTAAATATTGTTTAATCGATGAATTCCTAACAACGAATCGATCGAGTTAAAATTTAGTACTTGGATGGAGAATGGCGTATTTGATCTACAGGCAAAATTTTTTTCCAGAATTAAGTAAAGAAATTTCTAATATTTCCATGATATCAGATTCGAAGATCATGGGGGATTTATTTCATAATAACTAACATTAAAAAACACTGTGAAAAAACACACATTCACATAATTTTGTCAATCCACTATAATATAGTGTAAAACAGTAAAAAACACTGTGAAAAAACACACATTTAATTTTGTGAATCCACTATGATATAGTGGATAGTTGGTTATTATGGATCAATTAAACTTCCACAAAATAAACAAAGAATCGATCCTTTTTATCAGGGGGATTTATTTGACAAAAGCTGTTGAATTTTTTTGGCAGTTTTCAAAACATGTTTCCTTGGATTCTGGAATGCTCCTGACTTCACCTCAGTGCTTATTCATTATTCCAATCCAATTCAATGAGTTTAATCATTTCTTCTCTATGTTATAAAAAGTTCCTTCCCCCCAGTTTGCCACTGTAGAAAATTTTAGTCTATAATACTTCCATTTTTGAATCTATACAATCTTTATATGGAATTGAATTATAAATATGTATCTCATTTCTAGGAAGCAGATCTGTTTATAGGAGATGTGGCTTTGACCGAAGAGAGATCCAATTTTGTTGAGTTCTCCTTCATAACCCAAGCAGATAGTGGTGCTTTCGTGACACATGCTCCAAGAAGACTCAATGAAGCACTCGCATTGCTCCGACCTTTCCAATGGGAAGTATGTCAATGTCAATAATCCAATATTTTTTCGAATGAATCTACTACTCATCTTCTTCGTGTCCTAATTGAAATATTGGAGAGTGCGGCTTCAGGACAGGGCAAATTAAAATAATCGTGAAATAATATAACTAAGTTCCTGCTGTTTTTTATGAAAATGCAACTTTATTGTGTAAACATGTTACAAATGAATCATATTCAGAGTATATTGCCCAATGTTAGATACAAATTTTTCCCATCTTTCTGGTAGAGCTCTAATGCGGTTTCGGTAAAAGTTTTCATCTTTTGAGGCTATCCACGAATCAAGCCATTTGTTATGTCTGCAACTGCTGATGAGCAGCAAGACCTTGTGCCATCGATCGGAACAAATAATAATCTGATGGCGCAATATCTGGGAAATACGGCGGGTGGGGTAGGTCGTCCCATTCTATAGCGTTTCCAGATTCGTTTCAACGGGTTTAGCAGCGTTTGTTCACGGACGAAAAATGACGTTCTACGTCTCTTGGCTTCAATTCAAAAGAAACCCAAGTTTTATGTTTTTTTAAATAATTCCCAGTGCATGAAGTCACTCGGAACTGGCTTGGCGGTTAACTAATTCTAATGCTCTTCTTGCGTTTGGCACGGATCAACTTCAAGTAATAAGTAATACCTCCATTTCAGCGTCTTCGAAGGTTTTTGGCCTTCATTCACGCGGACTGCCATCAACCAATCACGACCGGTTGTTTCACTTAGAGCAGCATCTCCGTAAACTTATTGGAGCTCTCGATGCGCTTCTGTCGTCGATTTCTTCGAATGACAGAAGAAAATCGACGGTAAATAATGATTATTTGCACAAAATCAGAAATATTCAGACAACCTTAAAAGTATATGACGCCAAAACAAAATTACTTACGTTTATACTCGTACAGTTTGTTTACCATATGTCTAAGCTTGGTTCATGGCGGAGCTATCTATTGACAAACAGCGGGAACTTACCTACTAAATACCCACTTGAAATTTTTTTGAGTTTATGTTTTTTTTTATATTTAATGTTTGAAGTAGCCAGATTAAATTGAAAACAGAATATCTGGGATTTTTGTGTTTTTCCAGCTGCTTCCTGAAGTGAATTATGAATGTGAACAATATTATCATTACTTTCATACGTATGGCGAAAAATGTCTGTTTTTTTATAACGTTTGTTATGTTATTGTGAAGTAATTTTTAAAGATTTGAAGTGGATCGAAACATCCACGATTCAAGAAGGATTGTTGATTGTTCCAATTTGCTTTGTCCTGAAACCATAAACTGCATTTTCTCAAAAGCCCTTATTTCAAAATTAATCGAAAACATTTTGAACTCTAATTATCATAATCCTGCTCGAAGCTTGCTACAGAATCCTATATAGAAATGATGATCTGAGCTGTGGATTTCGGCGGCTTCACGCTTCCATTACAGGTTTTAGATACGGAAATTATACAAATACCAAAATAAAAGAATTGAAGTCTCTTCATGAGAAATATTTTGTTTCAAGGTATGGCCAGCCATCATAATAACTTTCATCGTAGTTGGACCCGTACTATACGCAATTATAGCACTTCCCAACTTATGGCAACCAAGATTCAAAGTGAGATCTCAAGTACGACTTTTCTTCGATGCTACCTGGTTTACAATAACCATATTGATGAAGCAGAGTAATGATCTGAAGCCATCATGGGAAAACATTATTAAAATTTTTATATTTCAGCTGGGAAGGAGCCGAGTTCTTCTCATAAAGCTAGATTTTTCATTATGATCCTATCTATTTCTGCCACATACATCATCAATGATATGTATTCTGCAAATTTGACGTCACTACTTGCTAGACCTGGGAAAGGTATAATGTATTAGCATTTTTTTAAACTTTTTATATTGACGAATCTGGGGTGCTTTCTTCCTGCATGTCTGAATTAATTGACCTCAAACACCGAAATAACGATCATAATGGTCACTGTAGTGTAGGGGATGGTGCTGCATCCATATACAGGGTGGACTATAGGTCCCTGACGCACTGTTTCTGAGATACGGGGTGTTGAAATAAAAAAAAAATTGGTTTTATGTAATTATTTTCTACACCGTACACGATTTTTTTTGCGTTTCGGTAGGTCATGAGTACGCATTAAGACACATTTTTTCCTATACAAAATGATGTTCAATTTTCACCAATGGCGTCCGTACAGACTTCTGTCCGAATAAATTCGGTGAAAAAATTGGTAGGCCAATGATTTTTCTCGAATTTTAAATTATTTTCGTGATTACCACATAATTTACAATAAGAATGGTTTCTCGATTTTTTTTTACCTGCGACGATTTCATCATGTGTTTAAATGCGTACTGATTTTCATAATAAGTTTCCGTGAATTCGGGATCTTAATCTTCAGATGATTTTATGATATAAAGTTCCTATGGACTATGGCTCTCTGACGCATTGTTTCTTGTTGTTTTTCCGAATTATTTTCGGCACCGTACACAATTTTTAGAATTTCGAGAAAAAAGGTACGCCATTGCTTTTGATAAATAAAAGTTTAACTATTCACTTATGAAACCAGAACTGCCTACTACCACTAAAACTAATAATGCAAAATTGTTAAATTCAAGAAGCAATAAGAGATCTTCAAAAATGAACAAAATGAACCAAACCGAACTTATCACTATATCAGTTGTTGAAAATGACCACCACTAGTAAGTATGCATGCCTCAGCCCGCCTTCTCATCGATTCACGTACTCTTTGAAAAATTCCTGGAGTATTTCGTATCTCTTCGCAGGAAGTTATTATTCGGTTTTTCAACTCCTCTACAGATTCAATTGGAGTCCTATACACCAATGTCTTCAAATGTCCCCAAAGAAAAAAATCCAAACAGTTTAGGTCTGGAGACCTAGGTGGCCATTCTCGTGGTCCTCGAGCTTCATCAGAAAATAAAATTTTACTTCCAAATAAAGGATCTGCAGCTAATTTTCTGAGAAACCATTGGCCAAAATTAGTACGCAAGGAAAAATCTCTCGGAAGCAGGGCCTGGACTCTTTGGATATGGCAAGGATATAATAAAAAATCATGAAGAATGCTCCAAACTAGCACGTGGTCAATAATTAAATTATTGGCTATTTTTCTTGTACTTATTTCGGGGTCTTCTTCAACCATATTAAAGACATCTTCCTCAGTTTGTGGAGTTCTTGCAGTTGTTATTGCGCCTTCCAAATGATTATTTGGTTCAAAGCTGCCCTTTTCTGATAGTCTCAAATGAATCCTGTAAAATGTTTTCGCTCCAGGTAGTATTAGGAAAACGCTCTTCATATAAACGTCTGGCTTTTTATGCATTTTCGTCAGCAAGACCATACATGTATGTCTGCAAATTCATTGTTTGTGAAATTTACCATCCTAGATATTCTCTAAAATCAGCAGTCGAAATCAATTTTGCAAACGTCAAATATGAAGGCGACTAAGCTGCCTCAATCTCTGTCCAGACGATTTTAGAATTAATCAAAGGATTTCTTAAATGTCTTAGATGAAATTGCATTTTATTTTTTTTCTCAGAAAGTATTCGTCGCAGGTAAAAAAACTCAATGAACCATTCTCATTGTGAATTATATGGTGATTACGAAAATAATTTAAAATTCGAAAAAAATTATTGGCGTACCAATTTTTCCACCGAATTTATTCGGATAGAAGTCTGTACGGACGCCACTGGTGAAAATTGAACATCATTTTGTATAGGAAAAAATGTGTTTTAATGCGTACTCATAACCTACCAAAACTCAAAAAAAACCGTGTATGGTGTAGAAAATAATTTCATAAAACCAATTTTTTTTTAAATTTCAACATCTCAGAAACAGTGCGTCAGGGACCTATAGTCCATAGGAACTTTATATCAAAAAATCATCTGAGGATTAAGATCCCGAATTTACGGTCCCCCATTCTGAAACACCCTGTATGTACTAAATTTTCATTTTGATCATTCCTTTCTTCAAAAGCAATAGTTTTATTGTACACAGAGAATCACTGTACAAATTACTACCACGCATAGAGACTGATCATCAGGTGAATATCAAATGGTCATTCAAAAGTGCCCTCCCCTCTTCATAAGGTTTAAATACAGGTTGATTTTCACCCAAAATTTCAATCCGTCTTAACTTTTGAACGGTTATCTTGGATCAATTGAAATTTTCAGGGAATATGTCTTGGAGTAGCATCAGGGATCAACTTGTCCTCAATTCTGAAAATCCAGGTCCGGCCCTGAAAATGTTGAATGTTTGTTTTTCGCAAAAATTTCACCCTCTGTCTGGCTATTCTCAAGGTTTGATAAGAAATATTCAAACCTTATTAAGTAAGGAGTAAACTGCCAAAAATCTTTCTCCTAACACTATTGTAGTATTTTAAATAATTAAATAATGAATTTCAGTATTTATTTTCTAATTGATTTCAGTACAAGGAGCAAACGTAAGTGTTACATCTACTCATTCTACTCATCAAAGAGCATTTTCATAATGTAGGTTCGTTTCCAGGACCGGCTTATGAATATTTCCCAATTTAATTCATTCTTAGTATTGCAACACCCTGTTTGGCGGTTTATTGTGAACTAATCAGTTCTGGGCCCTTATTCTCGACGAGTGATCTTTCGGTGCGTATACGTTTGCCATACAAAATAACATAGAGAACGTATACGCACCGAAATATCACTCGTCGAGAATAAGGGCCCTGAGCTAGAAAATTCTCAACATTTCCCAAACTTTCAACAAATCGCTTCAGAAAATCTTAATACACAAAATAACAAAGAAATGGTTAATCCGACCATTTTTGTAGATAATTGCATGTTCTACAACTTTTGGCTGAACTATTTCCATGATAACACTCCGTAGCACTGTGCTCTAGCTACTACTTCAGTATTTGAAAAAGTTTCTTCCTGAACCTATAGAAATTATCCATATGTTTATTTCAGAAAAAACTATAAATAATCTCCATCAGTTGATGGATGCAATGGAAAATCGAAATTATAAGTTGTACGTTGAAAGATCTTCATGTGGACTTCTAGAGGTAATTAAGCAATCTTTGAAATGTGTTCGTTTTGAGCTTATCTGAGATTCTGAGACCAATTGCTTCAAAAGAGCTTTGACAAGATGTCGAAAAATTTGCCCTACATTCCCATCTTAAATAACAGTAATATTACTAACCAAATTATTAAGACATATCCAATTTCAGAATGGAACTGGAATTTATGGAAGAATCTGGCGTCTGATGAAACTTCGTCAACCGGAACATTTTTTGGTGGAAACTGTTGAAGATGGTGTAAAGCTAGTAAGAGATACAAGAAATGTTGCTCTCATTGCAGGGCGGGAAACATTGATTTTTGATATCCAGAGATTTGGTAAGTTATTATTTATGTCAAGATTGGACTAATTAATATTGAAGAAGGGATATTTACCTTAGTAGAATCTGACTCAAGTTATGATGATTTTAAGATCATTGTTTCTGAACATTCATACCAATATATCACAATAATATCTGCTCTCCCTATATTAATATACCAATCTGATTTCCATGCGAGCTCCTTTAGATTTCAATGAAAGAAGTAAATGAGAAGGTTTCAATGTACTCGTTGCATGAGGTAGAATATCGCTTAAACTCCTGTGGGAGTTCTCTGGTGGTCGGAAATTTGGAGGAGATATAGAGCTCCCAGCAACCTATCAGAGAAGTAACAAAAGACGTCACAATTCCCTAAAAAGAAGTCGCAGGGCAGCCCTGCGACTTTTTTTTAGCCCTGCCAGGGCTATATTTGGGATCTTTGTGTTGACTGGGATATTTGGGGGCACGGCAGTGGCCCCGCCAAGTCGAGCGCGAAGCAAACACTGCCGTACTATCTTTACCCGAACCATTTCGCCGCATTTTCAGGCCCCTATTTGAGAACCTCCGGATGAGACCAGTACGCTGAAATTTTCGTCATCCAGTAAGCTATAATTACGTACTTAAAATCCAAAATTTCAAGTGTGTAGTTTATTTAGTTCCGAAGTTAAGCGGAAGCAAAGTTTCGCATTTTCGACCCTCACTCACTCATGATCATCAAAATAGAACTAGTACTTCCCTAAAACTCAGAGAGCTGAAATTTGGTAGAGATTTAGGGTTCAATGACCACATAAAGGGAAAACTATAAAAACTAGGATAATCGAAAATCTGGATTACTATTGTTGGGGCGTCACGTGAGCTCACGTGCTATCACGTCATCTTCGCAAAATGTGCAACCACAATAATGTATGAAAGTTTATGCGCTTGGAAACACATTGTTTATTGTTATCATACTCAATATGTGAATCTCGACTTGAGAATATAAATTGAAAAAAGAATAATATTCGGGTGATCAAGTCTTATACACAGTGATATTTTTACTGTCTCATTTATTGTTCAAGGAAACGATAGGCCGGAACAATAAATGAGACAGTAAAAATTATCACTGTGTATAAGACTGATCACTCGATTATTATCCTTTTTTCAATTGTTATCATTTCACGCATTCACGAAGTTAGCATTTGCTGTCACTTGATAGCACATCAGAACTACCCGCAAATTTACATTTTCTAACCGTAAGTGATATCACGTCGGATATTTTGTGAAGTGATTGAAGTGGAAATGGATGAAAATTTGATCGAACTTGTCAGTGATGATCATTCTTCATCAGAGTGTAGGGATCAGAATGTACGACAACAAGCTTGGGTGCTGGGTGCTCATTCAACAATTGTTGAACTATTTGAGGGAATTCTCCCACTTCCTCTCTTCGTTGATTTATTTGGCGAATCAAATCTCTTCTATGAGAATCACCAGCAACTGTAAAAGCAGTTATGTTCTCGATATCTTCTTTCCATTCCGAAGAGCTTGATGAAGAACTCTGTTTCGCTGTATCACTGAATGAAAAAATGCTATGAAATTTTGGTGCAATATAGAACGTCTATTGTTCTTCAGAAAAAACATCATCAGATGGGTCTGCGGTGGTTAGATTGGGAGAGAAAAAATTGAATCCGAAAAGGAATCGGGTAAGAGATGGGCTATATGGACAAGTTTGGTATCAAACTAGGTATATGTTTTCGAGGACGCTGAATGATAAAAAATAATCGGAGGCTTTATCTACCATAGTTCAGAAACGGAAAAAAATAAAGATTTGTGATAAAAAAACCACTCCTAAAAAAATGTGTCAAATAAGAAAATCTAATAAAATAGATCATTATGCCCACGTTTCTACAAAAAGAAGTGAAATCCCACCAAAAACATTCTGCAAAAACTAGCCAAGTCTCGATGGAGCTGCTTGTTTATCTCTAGAAAGTAATGAAATCTAGAAAAAGTCGAGCCAAGTTTAAGGCTCCTTACTGCGATTTCTTTATTATTATAGTTAATGTTGTGGGACTTGGCCGTTGAAGGGTACACAAGGGTACAAAACCAGGTGCTCCATGACACCATTGCACCAATCTGTCGCCAGAAACGCTACCCATTGACGATGGAAAATTGCCACTTGGAAAACGTTCATTCAATAATCAGTCAATTGTAGGCTCGATAAAGCTGCGTATTCAATAATACGAGCCTGAAACAAACAGTATAAAATAGTATATTCTAAAACTACATAGTTGCAGAATGGGCTCCTATTCCAAGACTAATGCGAAATTCGAAAACGAGCGACGAAGGAGCGAGTTTTCGAACGCATGAGTATTGGAATTGCATTCTGCAACGAGTATTAGACGATATTTTCTCTATTTCACTCAAATTTTGTGAAATTCAATGAAAAAATTCAAATTATAGGTCCTAGTGACTTTCATATATCTTGGCAGTTGGTGTCAATGTTAGGAAATACGAAAATTGACATTTCCAAATTGACGTCTGCTGAAATTTAAAAAGATCGGAAATAATTGCTGACAACCACAAAACGAAAAATGTTACTGAAAACGATGCTGTAATGAATTCATTACAGCACTGTTTTTAGTACTGTAATGAACACATTACGATACTGAAATAGAGAAAATTATTTCCAGTACAGACGGACTTCTAATCATTGAGGATAAGAAGACCGTCTGTACGTCAATTTTATTTTAGATCGGTGGTCGATTTGACGCTCCAAAAAAAAGAGAGCAGAAGTCAGCATTGTCAATGCTGAATGCATATGTGTTGCACAATCAACAACAGCCTAAAATGAGACACTAGCGTCCAATTACCAATACCAGCATGGGCTATTTTCTCGCTTAACAAAAATAGGTAGTTACAAAAGATATAGCATTACGTGTAAACAAAATTGACTTTAGTACCCACTAACGTACAAAGAATGTTCAACGGCCAAGTCACACAACATTGACTATAATAATAAAGAAATCGCAGTAAGGAGCCTTAAACTTGGCTCGACTTTTTCTAGATTTCATTACTCTTTAGAGATAAACAAGCATCTCCATCGAGACTTGGCTAGTTTTTACAGAATGTTTTTGGTGGGATCTCTTTGTCTTCAATAGATTTTGGGAGAGTATAATCTATTGGGGTTCTTCAACGAGGAATTTGATGATCCTTCTCTTGGTTGGTATATCTAAAGAGCTCATTCACTTCTTTTCAGATAATAGCCATTTTCACCTGAGTGAGAAACTGAATACAGCTTATTCTGCAATAGCTTTTCAACTTGGATGTCCATACATCGAAGAAATCAACAAAATGTGAGAAATATCTAATTATTTAAATCCTATCAGTTGTCCTGTATACTCCATTCACTTTTATAAAGTAACCCGGTTGGCGCTGGAATTCTGACACATTTCACCGCGTATATTTTGAAAATGTTAGGTTATACTCATTCTTCTGTCAGATATGGACGCAACGTTGCCGTTTCTACATATAAATCGTAGAAATTACGTATTTATCAAAATGTTTATTTACTTTGGGAAAACAATGAATTTGAGGAAATATTATGTGAATTCAATAATTCCAAAGATCTGACGAATATTGAAGAAACTTTTTTTCTCTTAATACTGGAAATATTTCACGTGTACGAGTATAAACATGATGATTGGAAGATTCAGTTATGCTATTTTCTTGTACGGAAATCAAGAACCGAGTGTTGAAATTTTACTGAAAAATAATGGACAGAATAGTCCGTTACTTTGTGAAAGTTCATTAACCCGATACAAAAACTTTTAGAACAGACGGACGTATGGAAATCCCCACTTTTTAAAATTCTCAAGAAATAAGCCTACAGAGGACAATTAAATACCTCTTTCCGCAACTTGAAATACTCCAGCATGAAAATGTATTGATACTACGAATCTTGTGTCACAGTTAAAGCTTAAAAGAACTAACTCCATTCACAAAGTTAAAAAAGAGTAATCAGAAAGTAGACTTGGCAATGTCGCTTGATTTTCACGAGTGCCAACCTGCGTCCGTTTTAAGTAAAAGAACTTGATAAACCTAAACCATGGCCCACCAAGATACTTTATAAAAGTGAATGGAGTTTGGTATAGATCAGTTTAGCGATAAATATGTAGGGACATATTTCTCCTAAAAAAAATTGATCTTAGCCATTCAGGATAAGTGCTTTTACCATAACTCATCATCTGATGCACCAATAATGATTTTCTTGCACCAACTCTACCAATAATAAATGATAGTTGAATTCCTGGTCATTGACTGAATGGGTTTTTAAGAAAACTGAATATGTGAAATAGTTGAATATCAGTATTTGGACGAATATTGAATAATTATGCAATTTCCTTTCCTTTCAGATTGATGGCAATTTTCGAGGCGGGAATAATCACCAAGATGACCCAGAACGAATATGAAAAATTGAGAAAACAAAAACAAGCGTTTTCAACAGAACCTGAAAAAGTGAGAATTCAAAGAAATCAGAAAGCGAATAAAAGATCGTCGAAATCTAACAAGCTTAATGATAATTTACAGCCTGTCACCATAAAGATGGTTCAAGGAGCATTTTATATTTTAGCCATAGGGTTCATAATTTCAGGCTAGTTACTCGACTTTTCTTTTCGTATATTGACTTCAAATTTTAACATTTACAGGTTTGATGTTATTCGGAGAAAAAATATTCAACAACAAACAAAAACAGAAAACAATGAAGAGAAGTGCCCGACCCTCAAATAAACTAGGATCATCTATCAAATCGAAGTTCGTCAAAATGAAAGAATATCTTAAGAAATTTTACAGTAGATTGATGCATGAAGCCGTTGTTGCTACTCTAGAGTATTTGGAATGATCTCAACACTCAACACACATTTAAATGTAATATGTTTTGTTATATGCATGAAGACCCTTCACAAGTTATTAGTTTATCTATGCAAGATAATATGTAATGTAGAAAAGAATATAAAACCAAAAATGTTTCGCAGCTTCATTTGGTGTCACAATTAATCTTCTAGGAATACCGAGAACCAACATACGTCTATAGCTCTAGACTGTAGAATCTATAGATAGACAAACAAATTATTTAAGAAAAAACAAAATCCGACTCATACTCATTCAAAATAATATTGATTAATTATAGATGTTGCTTTTTTCTTTTCAGTTAAATGTTTTGGCAGTATGGGTTTTTGTTATTTCTTTAATAATTTTTTTATTTCAATCTTTTGAGTTTCATCAATGAACGCGAGTTGATCAGTGGTGGTAAGTAACTAATGGGATCTCTACAGGTGTTCCTAACCTGGAGGTACATATGTACAAACGAAAAAAGGGCAATTCTTTGGATGATTTTAACTATTTTTAGACAAAAAAATCCCATGAACATTTTACCGCAAACGTTTCGTTTTCGAGATACAGAGTGTTAAATTGATTTTTTTTTCAGTTTTTTCCCATGGTATCTGCACTTCACAAGATATTCAATCACCTTTACTTTTGAAAACTCAAGCTCGCCATGAAAAATGACAATTCCCCTCCTTATGAAGAAATACACTATTAGTTAAGGTTCCGTAGACTTTATTCGCATTCCATAAATGTCATCACACCGTATTTTGCATAAATATTTTGGTCTTGACTCTTGGTCTTATGGCTCATAAAGTTCAGTTAACAGTGTTAACACTAGAACTCAATCCTTCCGATCATCAACAACGTCATGTCTTTGCTGATTGCCGATTGGGCCCTTGAAATGCATGAAAATGATCCGGAATTCCATCGAAAAATAATCTTGAGTGATGACTGATGAGACCCATTTCCATCTCGGTGTCTTCGTCAACAAGCAAAATTGTGGCATCTGCGCCTCGGAAAACCCAAGAGTTATCGTGTATCTATTTGTTGCGGTTTATGGTCCGGCGGTGTCATTGGACATTTCGAGATTGAGACTGGAGCAACAGTTAAGTTGAATCGATTGCGCTATGGAGAGATGATTAATGATTTTTTATGGCCGGAATTGGATGGTACCTATTGATTTGGACAAAGTTTACTTTCAACAAGACGGTGCTACGTGACACACAAGCGACGAATCCATTGATCTTTTACGGGCAAAGTTTCCGAACCGTGTTATCTCTCGAAGAGGTAATCAAGATTGGCCACCGAGATCTTGCGATTCAACAACCTTAACTTCTTCCTTTGGGGCCATGTGAAAGAGAAGGTCTACGCGAAGAGCCTAGCGTCGATTCAAGACCTCACAGGGGGAAATTTGTGAGGCTATGGAGCAGCCACTTTGCCACAACACCGAAACCATAACCCGAAGTTGTCGAAAACATTTTTAACCTTAATTATTGAATGCATAAGGTTTTCATCATATTAATTTCAACGAAAATTATTACTGTTTGGGTCCAAACATCTTAGAAAATGGAATATATCATGAATGAACTTTGAAGAAAATTGGATACGAGATAAAAAATAAAAATATGCTGTTGCTTATTTTTCTAAGATCTTCGAGACATTCGAAATAGCTTGCATAAAATTCTCGAATCACATACAAAAATCTGTCGCACAAATTAAAGTTTCTTCACAAAAAAATTGTTTGTCACTCCCACAATTCATACGGTTCTAATGACGCTCCATGTGTTGAAATCCTTCAAGCCCTTCGAACTGTAGTTATAGAGCGTGAAAAAGAAATAGACATCATATTTCTTTAATCTATGATATACATACGGATATACAGGGTGGCCATTTGAAAACGAAACAGACGAAATGAATTTTTTCGATAGAAATGCTCGGACAGGTCGATTTCTGTTTCGAGGGGGACAACTTAAGATGTAGGTTACGGACGCATAGCGCTTCAACCCTTGCTGCTACAACCCCCACCCCCAATTTTTGAATAGGGAAGATGGGGTGAGTGATACCTCATTTGAACGGTATTTTTATACTGATTTCAGCACAGTAATTGTTTTTTCATTTTATGCATTAGTTCTCGAAATATTCTCAACTAAGTATTTGAAAATGAAGTGGTGTTTTCATGGCACTTGTAGTGTTTTTTTGTGAAAAATCGACATCTTGATTAAAGATTTCTATGTCAGTGGATTGGAGGAAGGAAGCCACAGTCATGGTTGTTTTGAAGCTCAAAATTTTGATTTTTCACAAAAAAAACACTCCAAGTGCCATGAAAACACCACTTCATTTTCAAATACTTAGTTAAGAATATTTCGAGAACTAATGCATAAAATGAAAAAACAATTACTGTGCTGAAATCAGTATAAAAATACCTTTCAAATGAGGTATCACTCACCCCATCTTCCCTATTCAAAAATTGGGGGTGGGGGTTGTAGTAGCAAGGGTTGAAGCGCTATGCGTCCGTAACCAACATCTTAAGTTGTACCCCTCGAGACAGAAATCGACCTGTCCGAGCATTTCTATCGAAAAAATTTATTTCGTCTGTAATATCGTCTGTTTCGTTTTCAAATGGCCACCCTGTATACTCGAGAAACATCACCCTCCTTCTGGCGCAGTCTAATAAAAATCATTGTCACGGGTTTACTGATATAAAATATTATTTTCATTACACCGCTCTGAAAACCCTATCAAAACATGTCGATTCAGGGCACCGAAAGTGACCCTTTTCCGTGCGGCCGCACCGGAAGTGACCCTTTTCCGTGCGCTGAGACATAGATGCATCTATGCTGAGACACAAAGCAACGATTGCGTGATGACAGTAGACGTCAGTGTTTCGAATAATTATTGTTTTACAATATCGAAATGCTTTCTGTCGAAGAACAAATATCGTTGGATTGTTTTCAGAGAGGTGTAATGAAAAATATCGTTCATTACACGTCCAGAATAGTAATTTACGTAACAAGTCCGGAAAATAGGTTTATTTCCAAACGTACGATAACAACGTCAGTTCTCGACTGACAGGATCATCGAAAAGTTCTACTTCTCCGCCTAGGCGGAGAAATATTTTCTTTTCCCTCCGGCGGCAGGAAAAGTGGTTGCTACGAAAAAGATTACTTGGTTACCATGAACAAAGGTGCATAGAATACAGAAACTTCCAATTCAAACGTCATTTTTATTTGATAAAGTTGCATTAAATGTACAATTTTCATGAATTTGAAAACGTTTGGAAATAAAATAGCATATTTCATTCGGAGAAGAAGTGACTTTTCGTGGCTCGCTTTCAATTATCCGCCTCACTCCGTTCGGCGGATAAACTCAAGCTCGCCACGAAAAGTGACACTTCTCCTCCTAATGAAATAATATACTATTTTTTTGGACGAATAGACAAGATTCTAGGACGAGCCGGAGGCGAGTCCTGGAAGTCTGTGAGTCCAAAAAAACTATTTCCGGGCGTGTTGCATACAATATTTTTTCGGCAACCGTGAAGAATTACAAATCAATGAGATGACACATCTCTTTATTGATTTTGATTCATATTTGAACTAAACAGAACAGAACTGTCATCCGTTATTTCGTTGCTATTGTGATGATCATAACAATGACAACAACGACGTGTTTTTCCGGCCTAGGCCGGGAAGTACGTACTTTCCGGCCTAGGCCGGAAAAACACGTCGTTGTTGTCATTGTTATGATCATCACAATAGCAACGAAATAACGGATGACAGTTCTGTTCTGTGTTCTGTTTAATTCAAATATGAATCAAAATCAATAAAGAGATGTGTCATCTCATTGATTTGTAATACTTCACGGTTGCCGAAAATAGTAATTTACGTAACAAGTCCGGAAAATAGGGGTTTTTTGGACGAATAGACAAGATTCTAGGACGAGCCGGAGGCGAGTCCTGGAAGTCTGTGAGTCCAAAAAAACTATTTCCGGGCGTGTTGCGTACAATATTTTTTCGGCAACCGTGAAGAATTATAAATCAATGAGATGACACATCTCTCTATTGATTTTGATTCATATTTGAATTAAACAGAACACAGAACAGAACTGTCATTCGTTATTTCGTTGCTACTGTGATGATCATAACAATGACAACAACGACGTGTTTTTCCGGCCTAGGCCGGGAAGTACGTACTTTCCGGCCTAGGCCGGGAAATGCTACTTTCTCAAAGAAAAAGCGTCCGGGAAGTGGGTACTTCCCGGACGGTTGCCGAAAATAGTAATTTACGTAACAAGTCCGGAAAATAGGGGTTTTTTGGACGAATAGACAAGATTCTAGGACGAGCCGGAGGCGAGTCCTGGAAGTCTGTGAGTCCAAAATAGTAATTTACGTAACAAGTCCGGAAAATAGGGTTTTTTTGGACGAATAGACAAGATTCTAGGACGAGCCGGAGGCGAGTCCTGGAAGTCTGTGAGTCCAAAAAAACTATTTCCGGGCGTGTTGCGTACAATATTTTTTCGGCAACCGTGAAGAATTACAAATCAATGAGATGACACATCTCTTTATTGATTTTGATTCATATTTGAATTAAACAGAACACAGAACAGAACTGTCATCCGTTATTTCGTTGCTATTGTGATGATCATCACAATGACAACAACGACGTGTTTTTCCGGCCTAGGCCGGGAAGTACGTACTTTCCGGCCTAGGCCGGGAAATGCTACTTTCTCAAAGAAAAAGCGTCCGGGAAGTGGGTACTTCCCGGACGGTTGCCGAAAATAGTAATTTACGTAACAAGTCCGGAAAATAGGGGTTTTTTGGACGAATAGACAAGATTCTAGGACGAGCCGGAGGCGAGTCCTGGAAGTCTGTGAGTCCAAAAAAACTATTTCCGGGCGTGTTGCGTACAATATTTTTTCGGCAACCGTGAAGAATTACGTGTTTTTCCGGCCTAGGCCGGGAAGTACGTACTTTCCGGCCTAGGCCGGGAAATGCTACTTTCTCAAAGAAAAAGTGTCCGGGAAGTGGGTACTTCCCGGACGGTTGCCGAAAATAGTAATTTACGTAACAAGTCCGGAAAATAGGGTTTTTTTGGACGAATAGACAAGATTCTAGGACGAGCCGGAGGCGAGTCCTGGAAGTCTGTGAGTCCAAAAAAACTATTTCCGGGCGTGTTGCGTACAATATTTTTTCGGCAACCGTGAAGAATTACAAATCAATGAGATGACACATCTCTTTATTGATTTTGATTCATATTTGAATTAAACAGAACACAGAACAGAACTGTCATCCGTTATTTCGTTGCTATTGTGATGATCATAACAATGACAACAACGACGTGTTTTTCCGGCCTAGACCGGGAAGTACGTACTTTCCGGCCTAGGCCGGGAAATGCTACTTTCTCAAAGAAAAAGCGTCCGGGAAGTGGGTACTTCCCGGACGGTTGCCGAAAAAATATTGTACGCAACACGCCCGGAAATAGTTTTTTTCGGCAACCGTCCGGGAAGTACCCACTTCCCGGACGCTTTTTCTTTGAGAAAGTAGCATTTCCCGGCCTAGGCCGGAAAGTACGTACTTCCCGGCCTAGGCCGGAAAAACACGTCGTTGTTGTCATTGTGATGATCATCACAATAGCAACGAAATAACGGATGACAGTTCTGTTCTGTGTTCTGTTTAATTCAAATATGAATCAAAATCAATAAAGAGATGTGTCATCTCATTGATTTGTAATTCTTCACGGTTGCCGAAAAAATATTGTACGAAACACGCCCGGAAATAGTTTTTTTGGACTCACAGACTTCCAGGACTCGCCTCCGGCTCGTCCTAGAATCTTGTCTATTCGTCCAAAAAAACCCTATTTTCCGGACTTGTTACGTAAATTACTATTTTCGGCAACCGTCCGGGAAGTACCCACTTCCCGGACACTTTTTCTTTGAGAAAGTAGCATTTCCCGGCCTAGGCCGGAAAGTACGTACTTCCCGGCCTAGGCCGGAAAAACACGTAATTCTTCACGGTTGCCGAAAAAATATTGTACGCAACACGCCCGGAAATAGTTTTTTTGGACTCACAGACTTCCAGGACTCGCCTCCGGCTCGTCCTAGAATCTTGTCTATTCGTCCAAAAAACCCCTATTTTCCGGACTTGTTACGTAAATTACTATTCTGGACTAATAATGAAATATACTATATGAGTAAAATTAACAACAATGCATTCTCAAAAACCAAATGTTTATTCACATATCAATATACAATAAAATGAACAATATAGGTATTAGGATAAATCCAAACGTGCTTTTCAAATGTATAAATAAAATCATTTTTAATGCCGAAAATTGCCAATGGGCAGATAATTCACGCCATAAAATCACACAACCGAACTAATACTGGGTATTTGGAAAAAATCTAAAAATTTAAGGAATGTTGCAGCGTCTATTCGCCTTCGTCTGCTTCTTCTTCCTCGTCAAATTCTCCTTCTTCTTCAGCAGTGGCTTCTTGGTATTGCTGATACTCTGATACTAAATCGTTCATGTTGCTCTCAGCTTCTGTGAATTCCATCTCATCCATACCTTCGCCAGTATACCAATGTAAGAAGGCTTTTCTCCTGAACATAGCGGTGAATTGCTCGGAAATCCTTTTGAATAATTCTTGAATACAAGTGGAGTTACCAATGAAAGTGGAGGACATTTTTAATCCTCTTGGTGGGATGTCGCATACAGCTGTCTTAACATTATTTGGAATCCATTCTACGAAATAACTACTATTCTTGTTCTGGATGTTCAGCATCTGCTCATCGACCTCTTTCATCGACATCCTTCCTCTGAAAATAGCTGCTACGGTTAAATATCTCCCGTGCCTTGGATCACAAGCGGCCATCATGTTTTTGGCGTCAAACATCTGAAGAACCAATTCTGGAACTGTAAGCGCTCTGTATTGCTGACTTCCACGAGATGTCAATGGGGCGAAACCAGGCATGAAGAAATGCAGACGAGGGAAGGGTACCATATTCACAGCCAATTTACGCAAATCTGAATTGAGCTGGCCAGGAAAACGCAAGCATGTGGTCACACCAGACATAGTAGCAGAGACCAAATGGTTCAAGTCGCCATAAGTAGGGGTTGTTAGTTTGAGGGTTCTAAAACATATATCGTAAAGGGCTTCATTATCGATGCAGTATGTTTCGTCTGTGTTCTCCACCAGTTGATGTACTGAAAGGGTAGCATTATAAGGTTCAACAACAGTATCTGACACTTTAGGCGATGGTACAACGGAGAACGTATTCATGATCCTATCAGGATATTCTTCTCGAATTTTAGATATCAGCAAGGTTCCCAAACCCGAACCAGTGCCGCCCCCTAGAGAATGTGTCAACTGAAAACCCTGCATGCAGTCGCAGCCTTCTGCTTCCTTACGAACGACATCCAAAACCGAGTCCACCAATTCTGCACCTTCTGTGTAGTGTCCTTTTGCCCAGTTGTTTCCAGCCCCGCTTTGGCCGAATACGAAATTGTCTGGTCTGAATATTTGGCCGAAAGGACCTGAGCGAACAGAGTCCATCGTGCCAGGTTCCAAATCGACGAGCACCGCCCTTGGGACGTATTTTCCTCCAGTGGCTTCATTGTAGTAGACGTTTATGCGTTCAAGTTGTAAGTCAGAATCACCGTGATATGTTCCTGTTGGATCGATGCCATGTTCATCGGAAATCACCTCCCAGAACTGAAACAAATTTATTCTCGAAATAATAACTGATACGAAGAATATATCCTGAAAAATAGAACTACAAATATAGATGACAGATTAGTCTGTCAAAAAATAAAAATTGCGCATCTAGTTCACTGTACTGATAAAATTCGGTGTAAAGCTGTGGCACAAATCAGTTTTTCATTCGATATGAACTTGGACTATATGTATCTATAATTATTACCATTCTGAATCATACAAATTATCTGTGTATAAAAATAAGGAGAAAACAATATACTTTACGTTTATATCCGAAAAATATCAAGTAAAAGTAAGAGGGGTCTTCATACCTTTGCTCCTATTTGATTACCACATTGACCTGCTTGAATGTGTACGATCTCTCGCATTTTCTATTTTGGTTTGTGTGTTTTTTCTTTTAAAAGGGGAACCAAGTTTTTTACAATTGTGTACGATTTTTCT
Source organism: Adalia decempunctata (assembly GCA_951802165.1). Taxonomy (NCBI): domain Eukaryota; kingdom Metazoa; phylum Arthropoda; class Insecta; order Coleoptera; family Coccinellidae; genus Adalia; species Adalia decempunctata. The sequence goes on along the minus strand of OX637697.1, from coordinate 38,281,993 downwards.
AAACAACGTTGGTTACTCGGCAACAGGTTTTTGTTCCGAACATGCCGACTTCATATTTTCTCAATATTTTATTTTGTGATTCTTATTTATTCATAAAATTTCATTCACACTCCGGAGTAATTCTTCTCTAATTCATTTGAAAATCAAGTCCTTTAAAACAACCCATATTGAATTTTATTTGTCTAAACACGTATACAAAATTGACCTTTTCCAGTATCCCATGCGATTTATCAGTTAGTCCGTTCTCCGTTGTGGCCATTTGAAGACGCACCCTGTACATATATGTACTAATTCTATATCTCCTAGTAAAATGATGGTTTTTACAGAAAAAACAATTGCAATTTCATAAAAACTGTCTCGTCCACTAATCTATTTGTGGAACACCTCACCGCAAGAAAATTCGTTAATCGCTGCTTTCAATTCGGCACGCGACCCCTGGGATGATTTGATCGGCATTGATTTTAACCTAAAAAATCAAATGTTTTTTATTCGGTTCGCGGTGATTTTTAAATTATGAGAAATATGAAACAAAATTGTCCAATATTACTTTTCTGGATTTTTTCAACCTGTGTTTTTGTAGAATCTTCAAAATTGAATGTACCGCGAGTATTACTGCCAATTTTCAGAGATTTAAATACTAATTTCACCTTGGAGGCAACAGAAGAAGATGATAGCTGTTTCAAATGGTTCGCATAGCATTTTTCTTTCTCGAAAATTTTCGTTATCTCTAATATATATAATATTTAAGGAAAACCACTCAGCCTGAGGCTGTAAGATTGATACCTGTGGAAGAAGATCCATTTTTGAAATGCTCTAAAAAACTTATTGTCAGTGCTACTGGAATAGTAAGCGCTAAAACAATTGCCATTGTAGTAGCTGAAGATATCAACAGTGACAACGCTTTAAAATGTGTTGTTACGTTCGATCACATTTCAGCTCTGACTGTTGTATCGAAAACCAGAGAATTGTATTTAACGGAAGCCCCAGAAGTGTTTGAAATCAGAGCTTTAGATTCTCAAGGTAATGAAATCAGCAATTCAAAATGAATTCTATGATTTTTTTTGTAGGAAATGAGTTTTCCTCCTTGGAAGGTGTCGAATTTGACTGGAGGATACAAACCATGGGTAAAGTTAAAGATGCTGAAATCATTCGATGTATGCCATTCAGTGTGTACGATTATGAGGCTCCTGATGATATAACGGTACTGGAAGCTCAAAATAAGAAAGGCAGTATGGCTGTTTTAGAAGGTGTTCAAACAGGAGCAGCGAAAGTATGAAGTGTTGTATTAAAATCTTCAAGATTTCCTTCTTACTTTTAAATATTTCAGGTCATAGTATCTTTACCATATATAGAATATGGGTCCCTGGCTCCTTTGGAAGTTCCAATGACAGTCGCTGCAAATATTATCCTACAACCCTCTGAAGTTTATTTGATGGCTGGAGATTATATTCAATATACAGTTCATATAGTAAGAATTCAATAAATTTTTTTCAGAATTTATTCTTATTTATTGGATTTATTTTTTGCTATAGATAAAAAGTGGTAAAATGGAACAGATATCCTTACCAAGTGAAAACCAACAATATCAAATAGACACAATAGATTATAGGGTGGCTAAAGTATCAAGAACTCATGGTATAGTGTATGCTATGGATTTGGGGACAACTGAGGTTTTTCTGATTGACAAAAATCTTCCATCCACTGAGGATTCTCTTTTAAAACCTCCTTCTGCTATTGTTCATGTTGTTGTACCTTACCATATGACTTTAGCAGTGTTGCCTTATAGAAATTGGAATGTCTTGATTGGAGAAAAACATGATATAATTGCTGAGGTCTACACTAAGTAAGTATGGAATTATAGTACCACAATCTATCAAGAGAGTTTGCTCTGTCTAACCCATTGGTTTCCAAGGGGTATTGATCCATTAGGGTATCGCAAAGGGTTTTTTTGGGTGGTTGCTGTCTCTTAAGTCAGCATTCATTGCACTAAAACAAGCTCTATATCATTTTGTCAAGGTTTCTGTATTTCTCGAAATTTGGTGAGTGATTTCATTTTTATTCACTCAAAAGAATTGTACTAGCCTATTATTTAATTCCAAAAATCTGGACTACACTCGGGAATTACGTACTATTTGGTTTGATATCACAACATTCACAGCTCACTGTGTTCTTATCGATAACTCATTTTACAACTTACTGCCATTATTTCACAGAACAGAGCAAAAACTGACTTTGGGACTAGGAGTTCAAGTTGATATGTTGGTGAGCAGTCATTTTCAAGTAGAAGAAAAATCAAAAAATGGTACATGGATAAGTGGTTGGTGTGCAAAGAAAGGAGTAGCAATTATAGATGCTACACTCCAAACAGTTGAAAATCCTGTTTATGGTAGTTTCAAAATGGATAAAGCTATACAAACTAGAGGGGAAATGATGATATTTCCTAGAATCAAAATTACTCCCCCGGAAGTTATGTTGCCTTGGGACGAGAGTGTGAAGCCAAAGTAAGTTTCTCAATGATGATTTTCTGTCAAATTTTAGTATTCAGATTTTTTTGTTGTAGTTCACTCATTCATGGAATTGGCAAAGCATATTTTAGTTTGCTCACATCACTGTGCCTTATTTGACCTAAAGATCATCATGAAATAAATTTCGATTCATATTGAATGGTACAGAATGCCAAAATAAGTTCACCCCATTCACTTTTATAAAGTATCCCAGTTGGTCAAGATTTAGGTTTATCAAATTCTTTCACTTCAAACTGACGCAGGTTGGTACTCTTGGAATATCAGCAATGTCAAAATAATTCGCAAGAGACGTTGCCAATGCTAATTTCTACTCTCAATTGTCTCAATCTCAATATAATCATTACGCTTGGAAACTAAAAAGGGCGAAGGTAGTTTTGAAGAAGCAGGGACAAAGTATCAGGAAGTGCTATGTAGAATGGAAATCTGCTTATTCTGATAGTAACCCTGATAATTGGTTATCAATAATGGTGATAAATTATTTATCACCAGCTATTCAACATTTTATACGTATGTGAGTGAAAACCAGTTTAGAAATATGTTCTTTCCAATTCAGTGTTTCATTCACATACATTCCCAAGAACTTTGCAAATGGAGTTAGTTCCCTTAAAGTTCAACTGTGACACAGGTTTCGTAGTTCTACTACATTTTCATACTGGAGTATTTCAAGTTGTGCAAAAAGGTATTTAAATGTCTTCTGTTGGCTTATTTCTTAGGAATTTTGAAGAGTGGGTAATTCCATCAGTCTGTTCGTTTAGGAGTATTTCTGTCAGGTTATTTAAGTACTTTTATACTTTCCATTATTTTTCAGTAAAATTTCAACACTCTTTTCTTGATTTCCATACAAGAAAATAGCATAACTGAATCTTCTAACCATGTTTATATACGTGAAATATTTCCAGTATCAACAGAGAAAAAAGTTTCTTCAACATTCGCCGGGTCTTTGGTATTATTGAATTCACTTAAGGTGGGCGTTCAATGTAGTGTGTTTTTATTTCAAGTTGATTTCGAAAACGGTTTCACTTTGAGAACTGAAATTTTGTGGGTGAACTCAGAAAGGATTAGGGTTCTTGTTGAAATAATTTTAATCGATTTCATTCCGACAGTTAATTTTTTTTCTTTCAAAAATAGAAGAAAATGAGCCAACCAATACTTCTGTTTTATTTCAACAGAAAGACCCATGAAAATAGTTCAACTTCCGATTAAAAGTGAATCTACTGATAATTTCGTTCAGAAGATCAACTTGAAATACGGAATTGGCCGAGAATGGCCAAAATCAAATTATGGCGGGAAAAAGTTCCTGCTTTACCCACAAATTGACTTATTTCATAGCTCGGCGATTTTCGGATAGAGAGCGCCACTGTACATTTCATTAATGATTAGAGAGATATTCATAGAACTTGATAGTGATAGTGCATGTTCTATGGAGATATGCCATAAAATGGACGGTGGCGCCTCTATCGGCTGAGCTTTCCTATTCGCTTTAAACGCCGACCTTAATGCTTTCTCAAATTCATTATTCTCCCAAAGTAAATAAACATTTTGACAAATACGTAATTACTACGATCTCTATGTATAGAGGAAAATGGCTATAACCTAACATTTTCAAAATATACACTGAAATGTGTCAGAATGTCATGGCCAACTGGGATACTTCATAAAAGTGAATGGAGTGTATTAGGAGTTTGTGGTTAACCAAATATGATATGAACATACATGAAATGCCAGTTGACAACCTGAATGGCATTAATAAAGTATATTAATTCAAATTTTGAGAGGATTCATAGTCTGATAAATGATGAAATCTGTTTCTCTGAAAAAAGGAAAAATTGTTGAAGAAAGTGGTCTATAAAGTTAGCAGTGCCACTTGCGAGAAAATCAATGAAACCTATTGCATTGATTGTCGTGAAAGAAAAAAATTTGTCGCGTCCTTAGTTTTTTTTTCCACGGGGTGGCTTTGCTAACTTAACGTTAAGTTAGCAGAACCACTTTCTCAATATCTACCAAATATCATGAAAATGGTTATAAATAAATGTCGAGTAATTGTCGTAGTCCATATGAAGTAAAAAAAACACAAAAAATCCATTCCTTCTTGTTTATTTTACGTCTTTTTCCCGCGAGTTCGAGATATTTCTGGAATTGCGCTGTTGCCAAAGATGAGATATTTTCAGAAATATAGGGAAATCGCGAAAAAATGGAGTGGAAATTGCTAGAAAGATTGAATTTTTGTGTGTTTTTGACTTTATTTGAACATCAACAATTACTCGACAATCATTTATGATCATCGGGATGATATTCGACCACTATTTGCTAAATTAATATAAAGTTAGCAAAGCCACCTAGTAGAAAACAAACGAAGTTTGCAACAAATTTTTTTCTTTCACGAAAAATTCAAGGTAGGTATTCGACAATTAATGCAATCGAAAAAAAATTCAATAATGAATGCGCTGTTGCCAAAATGGGATAATTCCAGAAATATCTCGAACTCGCTGGAAAAAGACGTAAAATAAACTAAAAGGAATGTATTTTATGTGTTTTTTCACTCCATATGGACTTTATGATATTTGGTCGATATTGAGAAAGTGGTTCTGCTAACTTAACGTTAACTTAGCAAAGCCACCCCGTAGAAAAAAAATCAAGGATGCGCCAATTTTTTTTCTTTCACGACAAATTCGGGACAGGTATTCGACAATTATATTAATTTTCACGACAAATTCGAGGCAGGTATTCGACAATTTATGCAATAGAAAAAGAGTCAATTATGAATGCGATAATTCCAGGAATATCCCAAACTCGCGGGCAAAAGACTTAAAATAAACAAGAAGGTATGGATTTTTTGTATTTTTTCTACTTCATATGGACTTCGACAATTACTTGACAATTATTTATAACCATTTTCATGATATTTTGTAGATATTGAGAAAGTGGTTCTGCTAACTTAACGTTAAGTTAGCAAAGCCACTCCGTAGAAAAAAAAACTAAGGACGCGACAAATGTTTTTCTTTCACGACAAATTTTCGACAATTATTCGACAATTATTGCAATAGGTTTTATCGATTTTCTCGCAAGTGGCACTGCTAACTTTATAGACATGAAAGTGGTTCATAAAATAAGATATAATAATAATAATAATAATAGAGCTTTATTTCCAAAATTGTGTGTTTGTGGTGTACACAGCATAACAAAATAGAAATACGTCAACAAAACAAAAACTAAAATATATTCACTTTAACCCAAAACAAGCATGTGTCCCGCAATATTCCAGAAATTCCATCAGGCTGTAAGGCTCACATCCCAAAATAAATGAATATACAGCATTTTTAAATTTTTTTTCTATAGATATATCTCTGAGATACTTCGGTAGAGAATTGTAGAATCGCAGACACATGTAAGTTGTGTTACGTTCTGTTAGTGTAAGTCTGTGATGTGGATATATATAAGGCATGATCCGCCTTGTGTTATTATTATTTTGAAATTTTTCAAAGTACTGAGGATACTGAAAAACAAAACATACACATTTAAAAATATATAATCCATTTACCGTTAAGATATTATGGGTCCTGAAATGTCCCCTGCAGGATTTCCGAAAACCGATATCAAACATTCTTCTGACAACTAGTTTCTGTGTTACAAATAGAGACCCAATACAAGTACAACCACCCCATATCTCAATACCATAAGCCAATAATGATTGAAAACTAGCAAAGTAAACAGTCCTCAAAACCTCAATACTCACTGTGCATTTCAGCACATGTATAGTGTAGCTAACAGAAAGCAACTTTTTATTAAGATTTGCTATATGATCTCGCCATTTCAAATGTCTGTCCAAATTAACACCTAAAAATTTTATTGAGTTGCTCAGAGAGATTTCATCTGTTCTCAGCCACACAGAATCAGGCACGCACACACGACTCTGATCAGTCAAGAAAAATACACATTCCGTCTTAGACACATTCAGTCTCAAATTGTTCTCCCCGCACCACTGCTCAACAGCACTCATCGCAGTGCCCGCTTTGTTTGTATTCTCTTGGATGTCTCTACCAGTTAATATGAAGTTAGTATCATCTGCGTACAAGACAAAGTTTTGTGTTTCATCCAAACAAGCAGGCAGATCATTGATATATATAATGAAGAGGAAGGGTCCCAGAATACTACCCTGGGGCACCCACCTCCCCACCATCCTGTCCGTGGACGTGCAAACATCCGATCCCACCGTAATCTGAACCCTTTGAACCCTATCATTTAAGTAGCTTCTTACCAGTTCAAGCTGGTTATCCCTAATTCCACACTTCTCTAATTTAAGAAGTAGTATATGGTGTTCAACGGTATCAAACGCCCTTGAAAAATCCAAAAAGATGCCCATTGGTATTAAATCATTCTCCAGAGCGTCCAAAATGCAATTTACCAGTTCAAATAGAGCTGTTACTGTGTTTTTATTCTTCATGTAACCATGTTGTCTCGGACTTAGAATCCTGAACTTATAAAAGAAGTTCAGAAATCTCTCAGCCAAAATTTTCTCAAACAATTTTGAGAATGATGACAACATAGATATTGGTCTGTAATTTTGTAAATTTTCTGGGTCACCCTTTTTATGTAGTGGACACATCAATGCGATTTTCAAACCCTGAGGGAAAATTCCTGTCACAAATGCATTATTCATTATGTAAAGTAGTGGATCCATAATAAGCTCAATTGACTTCTCAACAATAAAGAATGGTATTCCGTCATAACCACTAGCTTTTTTATTTTTTATTTTTCTCAGCACCCCCTGAATTTCCTCTTTAGTTATCTCAAACATGTAAAATGATTTTTCAGTGATATTAACTTTTTCTTTTGAATTTGTAGCGTTTAAACTGTTTGAGACCACTTTAGAGTCACCCACTAAGAACCGATTAAACTTGTTAGCTATTTCCGATGGGTTTCCGGTTGGTAATATTTTTACTTTAGACCCTGATTTACCTGTTATTTCACCTACAACCTGCCAAATAGCTTTGGATTTGTTATTGGCGTCTCTAATTTTTTTACCATAATAGTGTTGTTTTAATGATTTGAGTTCTTGGTCGTATACTTTTTTTATTGATTTGTAAGATTCCATAAAATGAGGGAATTTATCTGAAACGATATAAGTTTTTTCCAATAGACTCCTTAGAGATCTCAATTTAGCAGAATCAGCGAGTTTTTTAGATTTAGGGCACGTTTTGTTTTTCCATTTAATTGGAAAGTAAAAATCGAAAATGTTCTTGTACTGGCTAAAAAAACAATTCCACATAGCATCTACATCTTCATTTTTAACTCTGTACACACTACACCAATTCTGTCCGGCTAAATCCTTAGTAAAATCATTTATTGCAGTTTCGCTAAATTGTCTTGTTTGTATTTTAAGAGGTTTATTTTCAACTTTTGTCTTACAATCAACACTTGTCATCAATCCCAAGTGATCCGAGATGTGTGTTTGCACAGTGGAGGAGGAAATATTGTCAATATTTGAAACAGCATTATCAACACAGGAACTCAATCTTTCAGATAAGATTGTATAGAGAGAGAGAGTTTCAAAAAATTATGTGGTTCTTGCATTTCTGTTTAAACATATACATATTGAAAAACCATAAATTTTAAAAAACTGCTTACTTTTATTTTCTCAGGTTTGATGTAGACCTGATTGCAAGAGGGGGAGATGGAAAGTTTTTATGGTCAACAAGTGATCATACAAGAGGTGTGGTTTCCCAGTATGGTCACGTAAGAACTTTGGGTGATGGATCTTTCGAAGTATCTGCAGCCATGATGAGGAATCATCATAATCGAGAAACTGTAAAATTCGGCATTCTTAGGCCTGCCAAACTTGAAATATTAGATCATCACATGGAAGCGGAAGTTGGATATCCGATTCATATACATATTGCACTTTATGCTGATAAACCGCATACTGAACTTGAGAGAGGCGTATATATTCCATTTACAAGATGTCAAGAACTGCCATTTAGGCTCAAATTATCTAATGACAGGTTCAGACAAAATAGATCCGATGTAATAGAGCCAGTTGGAAATTCTTGCGCCAACATGGCGCTGGTTGGTTTCTCTCATGGTTCTACGAAAGTTACAATATCTTACGTGGTGAATGGAAAACTTCTGGAAGATGCAGCAACTATTTTTGCCTATAAACCCATAAAACTGGAACAACCAACTGCTGATGTGGTCTTAGCTGTAGGTTCTTTAGGTCGATTAGTATTCACTGGTGGCCCTCAACCAGTCCTTTCCAAACCCATGGAACATTATAGAGTTGTAACAACCTCTAATCCCGAAATTGCCTCAGTGAAAGATATAACCAATCCTCACTCAATGTTGATCGAAGATTTCACTGTAATCAAAGTTATTTGTTTGAAGCTAGGTGAAACTGATTTACTACTGAAAATAAGTAACAGTCCAATAATGCCAAATTGTGGAACAACACCAGGAAGTGCCAGTATAAAAATATATTGCAGTAAACCAAGAAGTATTAAATTAACACCAGAGATTCAAGTTGTGGACGTACATACATGTCCTCTAGATATTACCGCTGAAAAAGTAATGGTTCAAAGCAACAAAGATATTGAATTAGATGTCATTGTACTGGATCATATGGGGAGAAGATTTTTGAACATCTCAAGTTTTCTATTTGATTGGAAAGTTGATTCCAATGCTCAGTTGGAAACTACATCTGTGTTTTGGAGACCACATACATTTGGTAGCGTTCTTATACCTCATAGAAGTTATCAAGTGGTTAAACCCAAAATCGATAAAGGAACAATCGATGTTACTGCAACAGTAAGAAGTTATAACATGTCATACTTAGAACCATTAGGAATTGTACCAGAATGGCCAGAATTCATGACCCAAGACGATCGATTGAATGATGCTCTGCCTCCAATAACAACCAAACTTCAATTAACACTCGTTGAAGATATCACCCTGAGTCCAAATGAATCCACCTTGTATAATAATCCGGGTAATAAAGAAACCATAAATATCCATCAAGGCTCCGGATACTACCAACTTCATTTGAGTTCTGACACAATTGCTAGAGTTAAATATTTAGAGAAAACTCATCAAATTGAAATTGTACCTGTTGAGACCGGGGAACTTATAATCCAAGTCGATGATTTGTGCCTACCTACAGCTCCTGTTACAGCAGTCGTCAACATAATTGCTGTTGGTATAATACGAGTGGAAATGTCAGATAAAATTGAATTTGGAAAATGCATACATTCAACTGTTAGGCTGTATGATGAACATGATAATCTTATCTTGTTGGAAAGTATTAATATTATAGCTTTGAACTATATGCAAAGTAAAGAAATAGTGACTCTTCAAAGATTGATGTATGATGATGGTGAATCTTGGCCACCTGGAGAGGTGCATTATTTGGTGACTGGCATAGAGGTCGGTGTAACTAAACTAACATTTTTAGTGAACAATGGTTTCTTGGAAGTACAGAGTGCTCCTGTTGATGTGCAGGTATTTGAACCGTTAGAAATATATCCTAAGAATGGTTCTCTATTAGTCGGTTCATCTTTGCAAATTACAACAAAGGGTGGCCCCATACCTCATCTCTCCTTGGAATATGTTGTGGAACCAGCAGAGTTTGCCACTGTAACCAATAAAGGGATAATCATAGGAAAGGCTGTGGGTGAAATAAAAATTCATTGTAAATCGATCGGATTACATCCCACAACTGGTAAAAAAGTTGTGTATTCTGAAGATAAAACAACAATGAGAGTTATCATTTTACCTTCCATCAAAATTTCCGCTCCGTTGAGTCGTTTCAAAGTTGGAGCTGAGGTTCCGCTGTGGATTAGTGGAATTCCTGAGAGTCTGTCGCCGATGGTTCTAGGGACTGTAGAAGATCCATCGATTCAGTTCGACTGGTATCTTGAAGATCAGCAAATTGCTAAAATTGAATATCAGTTTGAGGAAGTTGGTAAGTTCTTAGGTTTAAATAGCAGCCTTTGAGATTTCTCGAATTATTGCTGGATGGTGAGCTTCACATTCATTTTTGATGGTTTTTGAAAATATGGTACAAAAGATCGATCGTAAAGTGGGCTCTGTGTCTTCCGCTGCAATTTCGCCAAAAATCACATTGCATGTCACCATCGAAAAAGTACTGGAAACTGTTGTGTTTTTCAAATGAATTTCATTAAACAATCTCTCATAAATTTCCAAACATCGAATAATATCAAGCCGTTTATTTTTTATAGCCATTTCAAATTAATACTTTGTATGAATCACAGTATAAAAATTAAGACGTGAAAATGGTTAATTTTAAGGAAATTTCATTTTATTCCTGTGAAAATGGGAGTGAATATACTCCATTCACTCTTATAAAGTATCCCACTTGGCCAAGATTTAGATTCATCAAACTGACGCTGGTTGGTACTCGTGAAATGTCAAATAATTCTCAGAGACGTTGCCAATGGTTATTTTTATTTAATCTTTTTAACTTTGTTAACGTAAATTCTTTTAAGGTTTAACTGTGACACAGGTTTCGTAATACTACAACATTTTCATACTGGAATATGTCAAGTTGTGCATACATATTTAAATATCTTCTGAAGGATTATTTCTTGAGAATCTTAAAAAGTGGGAAATTCCTGTTCGTTTAGAAGTTTCTCTGCTGGGTTATTTGAGTACTTATTCTTTTTTCAAATGAATTATCACAAAGTAATATAGTGTCCATTATTTTCCAGTAAAATTACAACAACCGATTCTTGATTTCCGTACAAAAAAGGGCATGAGTGAATCTTCCAACCATGTTTATATACGTAAAATATTTCCAATATTAACAGACAAAAAAGTTTCTTCAACATTCGCCAGGTCTGTGGACATAATGAATTCATCATATTCATATTTTCTCAAATTCATTATTTTCCCAAAGTAAATAAACATTTTGATAAATACGTAATTACTACGACCTCTATGTAGAAAGGACAATGTTGCGTATTTACCTGACAGCAAAATGTCTATAACCTAACATTTTCAAAATATACACGGTGAAATGTGTTAGAATTTCATGGCCAACCGAGATACATTATAAAAGTGAATGGAGTACACATATTTTAAAATATTCTTCATTTTACCTGGACTTTTTTGTGGGTGCATCCTCTAGCCAATTGCAGCATTTATGTGGTTGTCAGTTCCAGCAATCTGAACCCCATCAAATTTCACTTCTAATTTTTTTCAGGCATTCTCTACAAAAAACAAGATCGTATTGCTGTGAAATTAACTGGTCTTGTCCCAGGAAGAACTAGAGTTATATTGAATGCTACACTACCTGGTAATTCGACAGAGTTGGATGGAAAAAGTTTTGTTATGTTTTCATCTTATTTGGATATTGAAGTTTTCGATGATTTGAGACTAATAGTACCTACACGATTCAAGAAATCTTGGATTCTCCTCGCTCCCCATTCTCATCTGAAATTAGAAACCAATTTTGATGACACACCCAGTTTGTCGTATAAGTATGTAGATACATATTGATATTTTTTTGTGAATTAATATTAGATATAAAAAAGACTACTTTTTTTTCTAAATATGATCTTTTTATCATTTGAGAAGTCCATTGGAGTTTTATCTTGGAATAATCAATAATTGGGTGAAAACTGATGTTTTGTAATATTCCATAATTAACATTCTAAAGAATTAAATTTTCAGATTACAAGGTCAATTTTCAATGAAGGAGACAACATTGGACAAAGAAAAAGAATTGGTTGCATTCAATGGCATCATTGGTCTTTCTAAAGGAGGAGATATTGTTTCATATGGTTCACTTGGTACCTCTGTTATCATTGTATCTGCTAGAGATGAGTATAGTCTGAAGCAGGAATTGCACATAATTGTTGAGGTTTGTTCTTCAATCCCATAATGCATTTGTAGTTTGCATTCAGTCTTACAATTTTGTTATATAGGTGAAAGAAGTACATTATATGATGTTTGAAGTGAAATCTGATTGGTATGCACCTCCCTCAAGGAATTTGAGATATTTACCACTAGGTGTGGAGTTTGAATTATTAGCTGCCTATTTCGACAATGTTGGAAACAGATTTGACGCTGGTCCAATAAATGTTCAAATACGTAATAGTAGATGTGATCTGGTTCGTGTGAAAAGTGGATCAACAAATAGCTCAGTCCATATTTCAACTAAAAAGTCTGGACATACTGTGCTCAAAATGTGGGCAGATGGAATCAAGAACACCGCCTTCTACGTCAAATTACATGTGGAGACAGGCATTAAACCTACTCTGGTAAGAAATTTCTGTGTTGAATTTCAAAATAACCACTTGAGTGCACTAGAAATTTGGTATCTGCTTTGAAGCTTTGGGTAAAGTATTAGGTCTGGAAAAGAGTTGGCGTGTAATTTTTGTGAAATTAAACTGGTTTTTTGGGGGTTAAAAAATTAATTTGAGTCAAAGATGATCCGGAGGCAGCAATGGTCTTTTTTGGTATACTGCTACCATCACATTTAAGAAACAACTTTCTAAGAATCAGTGATGAAAAATGAGGTGAACAGATTTGAGCTCACTGGGATTTTGCTAGTCGGTTGGACAAAATTATTTTATTCGAGATTTGTGTCATTGTGGATGGTTAATTAAATGAGAAAATTGAACAAAACTTTTGAAGGATTTGAAGGCAAATACAGCAATATAGTTACAACAAAATTGCAAGGATGCATATTCCGTGTTGAAAAAACTGAAACACTATAAGTTGCACATCATTTTGTTGAATTACACCTTGTGATGGATGTGTTTTAAGTAGGTGTCAACTGCATATACAGAAAAAACAAAAGGTCCTCAAGAACTTTTTTCTAGATCTAATAATATTAATGAAACCCAGTAGTTAAATTTGTCTATGATTAGTTTTTGACATGAAGAAATGAAAATAGAAGTATGTACCAATTAATAATTTCAGAATCACCTAACAAGAGGTGATATAGTTTGCCTATTCAGTCCTCTTGTATCCCAAGGCCATCCCGGTCACTGGTTGTCTAGTGATAAAACACTAGTGAGTTTCATCGACGGTGCTGAAGATATTGCGATTGTTTCTGGAAACAGGGAGGGCATGGTGGTTCTAACCAATTCTTTACATCCATCGGCACCTAGACACACCCAAGTTTTACCTATGAGGGATATCGTTCTAACGCCTACAGAGCATGGAGCTATAATTACGAATTCAGATGTAAATACTGTATTCAGGACCCATGTTGTTTTACACAGTGAATTGAGTGTTGATATCAAGTTCAGTAATTTGGTAAGGAAATCGAATTGAGTTCTTTGAAAACACGATTTCGAAATATCTCTTCAAAATTTCAGATTGCTGGATTCCCTTGTCATGAACAAGTAAACAAGATGATCGCCGATTTTCCGTTTTCTTGTCACATAGCATTCACCAACAGATCGAAGACCATCAAAGCAAATGATCTTTTCAAAGTTAGGAGTATATTTTTACCTACCACAGGTGAGAAAACTTACAGATGCTCAATGTTGCAATTTCTATGTCTACGGAGGAATCAATTTACTTGATTTAAAAAAAATTCTCACCAAGAGTTAATATATTACCAGGGGGTCATTGCAATAAACAATTTCATTTTACAAAGTCAAAAGTGGAAACTCAAGTCTAAGTTTTCCTTCTGCGAAAAGTTGCAAAGTCGTTTGGTGCTTGTGATTGTTCTGTCAAGTTTGTTCTTGGAATAAGAAAAATGATAAGGAAGTCATATACAGGATATCTCAATTTCAATGTGCAGTCAAAGGAACTTGTGATCTGAAAGAAAAACTATTTCCTTGGTGATTTTTGGATTTCGGGTTATAGACGGAAATTTACATTTTGAAGATTTGGCTACTGATGCTCAAGATCTGACAGTAAAACTTCTTTTGTGCAGAGAACGGTTCATGGTGAATCTTTCATTCTCCAGATTTGGAAATTGATCTGAAAGTTGAGGTGGCATTCATTCCGTTTGATTGAATTGCATACAGCTTATATCTCTATAAATGTCACAGTTTTCAGTCCACATTAAAAATTTTTTAGGACAATATGCATGTGAAGTGATAAGTTTGAAGAAAAATCAATCTGAAGCTAGTGTTCTGGAAACCGCTGTTTATATCTTCGCTATGAGTTTGGATGATCCTGATATTGTTTCGCACAAATTGAAAGTGCCATTTTTGCCTGGAGTATGGGCGCCGACAGAAATTAATTTAAACGAAAATGGACTTGGACAACTCACCATAACTGGTTTGCCAAAGATTCTTAATGAACTAATGGTAAGAATATCTGTAAATTGGAATACATTAATATTATGTAATCAGAAAATGTGTTATGAGTAACGAAAATCATTGGAAACATTTACAGGTTTTTCCATCTGACTCCAGTATTCTGTATGTTAGTAATGGGAAATTAGATGGATATACAGTCACACATAATATCCAAGTTCTTGATTACCATTGGAGGCTAGCCGATGTATCAGATGCAATGAGTGTTGTAGTTGTGTCGAGACAAACCAACCAGACTTTTCCTGTAAGTTATTCATTTCAACAAAAAATTCCAATTGTGTACAAAAAAGTATATTATATTTGAAAATAAAGCCTCATAGAGTTATGGGAAGAATGAAAAAATAAAATACACACATAATGATATTATAAAATTCTTTCTCTATTTCAGTATCGTAATGTGTTCATTACAGTTCTAAAAACAGTGCTGTAATGAATTCATTACAGCATCGTTTTCAGTAACATTTTTCGTTTTGTGGTTGTCAGCAATGACTTCCGATCCTTTTAAATTTCAGCAGACGTCAATTTGGAAATGTCAATTTTCGTACTTCCTAACATTCACACCAACTGTCAAGATACAATATGAAAGTCACTAGGACCTATAATTTGAATTTTTTCATTGAATTTCACAAAATTCGAGTGAAATAGAGAAAATATCGTCTAATTCTCGTTGCAGAATGCAATTCCAATACTCATGCGTTCGAAAACTCGCTCCTTCGTCGTTCGTTTGCGAATTTCGCATTCGTATTGGAATAGGAGCCCATTCTGCAACTAGTTTTAGAATATACTATTAATGTTTTCATATATTTCATATGAGTACGGTAATGTTTCAGGTATTAGTGAAGGTAAAGCCAGGTTTCACTATGGGTGAAGCATGCTTAACCAAGCAAGCACCAGTCGTGGCATTTTTGCATAAATACAGACATACCTTGGCAATTATCTCATCAATGCTGCTCATATTTTTCACTTCATTCTATGGTAAGTGTGATTTTTAATTTTCTTTACCATGTGAAACTTAAAACATGGAAAATTAAGAATGATTTTTGAAGCTATTATGTTTCTGGGTCTGGACAAAAACTTATGTCAAACTGGAGAAACTGCTTCATTTTCAATCTATTTTCAGAACTTCATTCTTCATAAATATTTTCATTTGTTCGCAGCATATTCCAAATACTTGCAGCCAGTTGTGAATGTTAATCTTGTGGAAGGACGCTCAGTGCCAGCAGGTACGTCAATTATTCTACTCTCGGAAAAATTAAGTAAAAACTCCCGAAATGCCTGACGGGGGCTTCTCTGTATTTAATTCTCGTTTATAAAAGAGAAGCTAAAAATAAATTTTAAGCGATGTTAGATATTGAAGATTTCGATATTTTTTTTTTCAATTTGAGTTCAAAAATATTTCTTATGAATAAAATTTTTCGAATCTTTCTATGCTAACCATCAGTGATGTAGTGGAGATGGTTTTGGGTAGGTATGTTCTTTGAAAGACTTCTCTTTTTTTGATGAATTAGTGGTAAAAAGTCAGAGGTATTTTGCTGGTGATGCATCAACGAGGAAAATTATTACAGAAGTTATAGACCTCAACAATAAATGTTCAGGTATTATTCTAAGATGCCCCAAAACACTAATGTTTCAACAAATTTCTGATTTAACTTCATGTACTGAGGACTAATTTGATGTGCCTGTTCAAATTCATGTATAAACTAGTTGGCCCGGCGAACGTCGTAACGCCTAAATGATTCTTACGGTGAATTTCACGAATCGTAATCACCGGTGATCGGTGATCAACGGCTTGGTTCTCTGATTTTTGAACTGTCAAATCTAGTTGATGCTAGATCAAGTTCCGATCACCGGTTATTACGCTTTGTGAAACCTACCGTTAAAGTTGTATAAACTAATCATTGCTATTTTTTCAAGCAGGAGATAAATTAGGCAAAATATACAAAATTTTAGTACCATTGTTATTCGCACGAAAGGAATAATCTTTATTAAAGCGGTATCTAATTGTTGAGCATATAACTTTTTGTTTTAAATGCTTTACAGTTCTCTCATTGCAGTACCTATCTTGTGAGGAACGACACCACGAATGCAAATATAAATCACGGTCGAATTATATGGATGAGAAAATAGTTCTAATGGATTACATCTGATCACTCGATCACTGTATAAACCACTTTAGTTCCGCCAATACAACGCTGAATTCGACTTGTCTATGGTACTTTAACTTCACTGCACAGAATACAAATACGCTGAGACGTTTTCTTATTTTTCTTATTGACTAAGACCTTTTGTTATGGTCCACAGCACAGAATTGCAGGCAACTCAATTTACTATAGAATTTAACATTATAATGGAATGGTATGAGCCTTGCTTAAGACGTCTAAAAACATGGTGTATGCACTTGCACATCGATCAAATCGAAAATATTAGAATTGTTTCGTGGCTGCGCCGCAATGTCATACGTGTCATTTCATAATTCCAATATGGGCAATGAACCAATTAAAATTGAAGCTGGGCTTTGGGAAGAATCCAGATCTGCGCTTGTGCAGTACTATTGAGAATAAAAATAATTTACTAATTCAGTCTCTCTCTGACACATCGTAATATGTCGTGAATCATATTTCATTCATAACTTCATTTGAATACTCCCGATCATAACCTTATAATTTCATGTGAAATGTTTGAATCGCTGGTCAGACCATGGTCTAAGGAATCGCTTCATTTCGTTTACTTCAAGCCCTGAATATCATTTCTAAACTCCTATTCATATTTAGGAATTGAACTCAAAATATGGAACATATTTTCATCCTTGATATCTATTTTCTTGTCTATTTTCTTTCGAAATATGCATCCCCTCTAGATTTCTTGCAATTTTTGAATTTCCAGTTGACGCAATTCCTTCCAAAAATTTTACTCTGCTTTGTGACTGTTAATAGCAGTATGAGCCATATTATATACCTTTCCTCAGAACTAATATGAATCAAAATGTCAAGAATATGAACACAAATTATTGCTTGAAAGAACTATCGACAATCAACACAACCTGTTCACCAGAATGAATGCAAATATTTGAAATAACTAATCAAAATTAGAACTTATTTTGTGAATAGCGCTTTCTTAAGTGGAAAAAACGAAACTTTTCTAATATTCTCAATGTTGGCTAATCAAAATCTAATTAGTGCTCACACCATAAACATATTAGCCTTTTGGTGCTCACCTTGAAATAATAAGTAAACATCTCAGTTGGTGGAGCAGCGAGATTTCCATGTTTCCATGGATATGAGCTGTCACACAGAACAGAAACACAAAAAGATTCTATCAATTACTAATTATGGCAATTTTGGATTCAGTTATTTCCGCAAATATATGCAAAAACATTTCAAAAATTATGAGAAAAGATGAGAAAGGAAACTGATCGCCAAAATCCAATTTACTTGAAATTTCGATAAAAATTCACTGTGATATTCACCCGCATCTCGATCTGGTAAAAGCCTTTCATGGTACTAAAAGTTCTATGCAAATTATACAGAAATTGTATATACATCGCCATCTGATGGTGATAATATCAAATATAGTACCTTCACGATGACGTTATTTTGAATAAATAAAACTGTAAAAATAACTATTAATAATCAGTCATAATGTGTGAATAGCGCCACCTGAAGTGGTAAGAACGGAACTTATCTTATATCTCAACGAAATCTAATAATTTTAGAGATCTGTAGGTACTACTACGCTTAGACATTTTGGTTTTTGTCAACAGCGCAGAGTCTAACGGGGGAAATATCGAATGAAGTTTCTACGAATAAGTTGTAGCGTAACTGTAACTGTAGCGACACCTAGTGGCATTACTCAAAAGAAGAAAAAGCATTTCCTGTACAAGTAAAATTTTCATCGACTTTTTCATAGTTTTATTGTATTTTATATTAATCAGACGGTGAACGAATCCATATCAGTCAGGATAAACAATATATCATATCATATATGAAGTTTCATAATAAACAGTCCATCCGATCTCGAGTTATAAATGGTGTAACCAACATCTTTCTTTTTTATATATAAGATAGATACATTTTATTATTTGTTTGCTTTAGGTAGTCGAGGTGTTAGTCCTCAATGTGCGGCTATTGGCAACTATACTATCAACAGCACATTAGCTCATCCTGCCAATTGTCCTTGTACTCCGTGCGCTGGACGCAACGAACCCGTCTATGGAGATGTGAGTACATTCTACAATACCAGTCCTGAAATAAGAAGAAATAGAAGATTTCTTTAAGAATCATTCTGAACCTCCAATAAAGATTACCTCATATTTTCACATATAATTTGAAATTGTGCAGTTTTGCTCATTGTTTGTGCTGTATACCTGAAATATATTAAATGACGGTTCCTTCACTGAATGAAGAAATATAAAGAACTAACATTTGGTTGTGTATTGAAGACTTGTGCCACTAATGTGTTCAATATTGAAATTTCATATTGGAATGCTGTAAATGTTTGTAAGAAAGTATGCTGTTGACACTTCAACATTTGAAATGGACTCATTAGTATTTCAGATGGTAATTTCATTTGGATCATATTCCTTTTATTTTCCTTCAAGAAAAAATTATATGTTGTATATCATATTGACCTAAAAATCTCATCATGATTCATACTACATTTTCTGTATTTTTTGTATTATATTTTTGTTAGAAACTTTTTTAAATTAAAATCGAAACATTGAAGATAGTTTTTTTAAAACTCCTGCTAAATTCGAGCAAATATCGATCACACCTTCCATATTATAAGGACTGAACGAGAATGAATTCGCTATCACAAAAACGCCTATATCTCTTGAACCAATTGAGAAAAAATCAAAATTTGATCATATTTAGCTTTGTATTGAACGTCAGAAACATGTGGAACATTTACTTCATAGATATTCCAATTCTCTGTCGCAAAATGTCCAGCGAAGTGAAAACACCAGAATTATTTATAGTGAAATTTTTTCAAAATAATCAGAAATGGAGCTTCAAAAGAAACGCAAAAGAGGCTCGCGTTCGTCCGGTAACGGTATCAAGAGTTGTTAAGCGCTTCAACGAAGATCTTACAATTAACCGCAAGGAAGGAACCGGGTGGAAAAAGGGGTTTCATAGCCCAAAAAAAGTGAAGAAAGCCATCAGCCTTTTTCAGAAGAATCCTAACCTTTCAGGACGGAAAGTCGCCCAAATAGTGGATTGTTCGCAGTCAACCGTTCAGAAAATCAAGTCGAGTTGTGGGCTTAGAACATAGAAAGTGCCAGACAGGAACGCTGTGAAGAATCAAGTAGAAAAATCAAGAGCAAAGAAATTAAAAAAAGATTTCTTGAAACATTTTTTCTGTTGCGTGATGGACGACGAAACCTATGTCTTGGCTGATTTCTCGCAACTCCCTGGTCAGGAATTTTATACTGCAGATTCTCGTGGAAATGTTGACGAACAATTTCGTGTGAAGAAACAAGCAAAGTTTCCTAAAAAAATTCCTGGTTTGGCAAGCAATTTGCACTTGTGGGAAAAGGAGCAAATTTTTCGTTGGCCAAGACTCTGTTGACTCGTAGATATACATCGAGGAATGCTTAAAATGACTTTTACCATTTTTAAGCGAGCACGATGTGTCAACAATCTTTTGGCCAGATTTAGCTTCATGCCACTACAGCACAAGGTCACCAAGGAATGGTACGAAGCTAATGAGGTGGTTTTTGTCCCAAAAGAGGCCAATCCACCAAATTGCCCAGAACTCAGGAAAATCGAAAGATATTGGGCCCTGGTAAAAAGATAATAGAAGAAGACTTAGGAAATCAACGAAAACATTAGCGGAATTCAAGCAAAAGTGGAAGACAGCATCCCAGAAAGTGACTGAGAACACTATAGGAAGCATGATGGGAAGAATTCCAGAAAAAAACCATAAATTTTATAAAAAATAGTTTTGTTTTTTTATTGTAAAAACAGTTTTCATTAGAATTAGAAGATGATTCGAAAATAAGTTTGATTTTCGAAATCGGTCCAGTGGTTCAAAAGATATAAGCGTTTTTGTGATAGCGAATTTATTCTCGTTCAGTCCTTAGTGGAAAATGAATGAATAAAAACTTATTGGAGATGAACATTCATTTAGGTACTATGCAATTTGTATCCAAGCTCTCCAAAATTTCATATTCAATTGAAATGAAACTAGAGCTAAATTACTTAATATCTGTTGGAGCATTGTCGATTTTAAATAATTTTAAATTTTGAGGAGAATCTTTCCCCAGATGCAACTGAAACCAGCAATGTTAGTAATAATCTAAGTGCTATCGCTGTATTCGGCTATTGCTAAAAAGATATTGCAACAGGGCTTGTGGATCATTGGACTGGTCTTCGGCAAAATACGACTTTAATGCAATTATTTCGTTATCGAATCAATATTGTCAATGTCTGATTCACTACTTGTATAATCTTCAAGCTTCAGATGCAAATCTCTACAACACTTCATCATTGGAGTAGTTGAATAAGGTGTAGCCAAAAAAACCAAAAACGTCATTGAATGCTTTCAACTCCTCGAACTTATTCTTTAACGAAGTAATTGTTTGATCTATGACCCTAAAATAAAACTCCAATCTGTATCTGTTGGGTCGACTAAAACTTAATCACTCTGTTCATAGTGAAATTGTATTGGTTTTCTTCTTGGTCGGATTGTATTAATTGGTGGAAAATCTGTTTCTATGTTGAGTTCCTGAGCCACTTTGGAAGCTTCAGCTAACACAATTTCTGAATGTTCAGCCGTGCGATATTGTATCAACTCATCGATCAATCAACTTATTCAACATATTTATGCAGATTTGGTTATTCATGGTGTATCATTTTACTCAGGGCATTAATTTCATTTAAATATCAAAATACTACCGATCACATAAAACTATAATTTGGTATGTTCAAAGCGTGTGTTTTTCGGCAACATGTGGTTATTTCTTATCTGCTGTTGGAAATATTATGCTATTTTCTCGGTACCGATAGGATTTTGTCTGCTTTATTTCTAGGTGTAGAAATGGATGGGAAATTGATGAAAGGTGTGAGCAAACCTTTTATAAACACAATCTTTGATGGTGTCGATAATTTTAATTTTTTTTGGAGCGATGTCATTTCTTATGCTGTAGGCGGTTTGGGTATTATGCCAATTACTATTACGTCAGGCGTTACTCGATTTGCCGCCCCCCTGGACGTGCTGCCCTTGTGCAGTGTAGACACTCTCACGGCGGGCTTGCCGGGCACTATCGTGGCATTACAACCTTCTGTATACCATTAAATGGTATTAACTTTGAAAATTTGGGTAGTGTATTCCATTCTTCCTTTTCACATAGCTTCATAAGAATATACACTGCGCAAAAAAATTAACGCACATTATGGAAATCTCAAATTTATTCTACAACTGAAGGTGTTCCCAATGATGATTATTTTTATCAGAATTATGCATGCATATGTTATCCACTTTCAACGTTTTTCTTGAATACAGATGTTTTCTCCCAGCAGGAATACAAAAAGATGATATTATCAGATTTTGAATGTATTGGCTCCATTCTAAAATCAGTTGTTTTCGATCAATTCTAGTGATCAATAGTTTTTCTTTCGTTTGATTTTCTACACTCGATCGCTATGCAACGCGAAACACGCAATTTGACCCAAGAGGAATGTGCCCAAGCGGTAGTTTTACGAGAAGAAGGGTGGACATACACAAGAATTGCAGAAAGGTTTGGAGTTTCCCATACAAGTGTGTCCAGAATGTTGTAGCGATTCAGGGAGACAGGTATGAATGTCCGAAGACCAGGACAGGGTAGACCACGGGTAACAACTGCCATTCAAGAACGTTACTTGAGAGTTTCTTCGTTGAGACAACGGTTTGCAACCGCTCGCCTCCCTCAAAATCAGCTTGAGCAAACTCATGAGGTGCAAATTAGCAGTCAGACAATAAGAAATCGCCTCAGAGAATATGATTTCAGGCCTCGTGTCGCGGCAAGAGGCCCAGCTCTTACCCCAGCCCATCGAAGAGCGCGTTTGGATTTTGCGAGAGAGCATATCCATTGGGAAGAGGCCGATTGGGAAAGAGTTCTCTTCACAGATGAGTCTAGATTCTGTCTCTACCATTGTGATCGACGTTCCCTTGTATACAGACGTCCACATGAAAGATATGCTCAGTGCAATTTCCTGAATAACACTGGTTTCGGGGGAGGATCGATTATGGTATGGGGTGGAATACCTTTGACTGCTCGCACAGACCTAGTTGTCGTTGATAATGGAGCTATGAATGCTGATAAGTATATAAGGAACATTCTTGAAGAGCATGTAATGCCATTTGCCTCATACATTGGTGAAAATTTCATTTTTATGGACGATAATGCCAGACCCCATCTTGCGCGCATCGTTCAGGAGTACCTTGAAGAGGTTGAAGTCTCTCGAATGGAATGGCCAGCAAGAAGTCCAGATCTCAATCCGATTTAGCAGGTTTGGGACAACCTCAATAGAAGGCTGAGAAGTTCAGAAAATCATCCAGCTACTCTTAATGACTTAGGAATCCAACTCGGACAAATCTGGGAAGGATTAGATCAGAACATTTTAAGATCACTCATTTTGAGTATGAACCGTTGTTGCCGAGCTGTAATTAACGCAAGGGGTGGAAATACCAAGTATTAAATCACTTATCAGCATTTCAGTATTTTGACATTTGTTCATTTCTCTTCTTTCACATAAGATTCGGTGAAATCTTGAATTTTTCTTCCATTTAATGTGTCTTGTTTCGTTCAAAGCCTTCCCGAGAGAACATAAAAATAAGTTATAAAGTCAATGTAGAGTTAACTTTCATTAAAATTGAGATTTTCAGAATGTGCGTAAATTTTTTTGCGCAGTGTAGGTATATACGTACATAGCATCGTGCTGAAGTTATTCTCAATGCTCACTTTTTTAATTTATTATTATAATTAATGTGCTTCAGAGTTAGTTCACTAATGAAAATAATAATTAGAAGAATGATATTTTTGTTTTTAGATATTACCATTGAGTTTATTGAGTATATTGAAACCCAATGATATTACCCAAATTTCTAGACTGATGGCGAAAAACAAGAAATAATCAATGACATTAGAAGCTCCCGTTCTTAATATCCAATATTTTGTTTTAACATGTAGGTAGTCCTTTTACTCCCCATGGCATATACTAGCTGACGTAATTTGTGGACGACTCCTGAAGGAGCCTCGAGTTTCTAACGGCCACTATATGAAAAAAGGATCTTTTATGATACCCTGGTAGGTATGCGAATCATGAATATTTTCAAGCCGATAAGAATGTTTTCCCCGAATTTCCGCAAAGTCATTAGCCATCTGTATCGAAATATACGATTATGTAGGACCTCGATAAACTAATAACCCAGTTCGCAACGCCAACTGAATTCAAAAAATGAGCTTTTTGCAAGCCCTGACAGTGTACAATGCTTTGTATATAACTTTTCAAAACAGAATATCTGTGGAGGGCTCTGCGCTTTGTCACGAACGGTACAATGCGCTTCCGCAGTGATATGCGGCTGTTCATTTCCTTCGTCTTTGTCTTCTTTCACGTAGCTCTGCTGTGCTCTTGCACGACCCGAGGTGGGAAGGCTCTGTTCAGTCCCCGAATTCATCTAGTTATCGGGAACTCCGAATTTCGTTCTGTTATTGTTTATATTTGTATCGCATCTGTGCACGAGCAAAAAGATTTGTTTTAATTCAAGCCAACCGTGAATTCAGCCGAATTCACGTCTGCGTCTGGATTTGAAATGAATAGATATGGCTTGTGGAATAATATGAAGTTTATTTTGTTGGAAACTTCATGAGAGCTATTAATAAAGTTAGGAAGGCGGACTAGTAATACAGCTAGGGGTCAATTTCCTGAGGAGAATTCTGGAAGTCTCCATCTGGTTCTGATTTAGATTATTTATGAAATCTAAGACTAAGACAACGAACTTTTTTCATTATCGAGTTGAATATGCATAACGTATTGTTCATAAATTTCACCTTCAAAGTCTTCTAGTCTTCAAAGAGTTACATTGCTAAAAGCGCATACTTTTGATCGTGTTGTAGCTTTTCTCATCTAGAAGGTCCTTATATAGATTGCCCATTCCACAGGCTTGTGAATTAGGACTTTTCTAGGTTGACTACTGAGATATTGAGCAGACCTTGGAAATTTCCTACTCAAATAACGCTCCAGATTGCATCTGTTGCAGACAAATAATGCAATTGCTTGTAAACTTCGTAATTGACCGAGACATACGATAATTCATAGTCAGGACCTTATAAAATTCTAGCAAAGTATCGAAGGAAAAAGTCACAATATTTGTAAAACAGAACTGCCAAAATATTTTCCAATTGTTTTCTGGAGCGGTCAAACGCGAATCTACCTACAAGGAAGTTGAACGAGCGCTTCAAAGCTTCTCACTTCACCCATTTCTTCGAAAATGATTAAAAAATATTCAAATAATTTTTTACCGATTTCATGAAATCTTCTAAAGTTGATACCTATTGATTCCCTATACAGCAGTGGCGACGCCAGTTTTCGAAGATAGAGGGGGCCAAGAGGGGGCCGGAATTTTTCAGGAGGGGCCAAAGTAAATTGAAATACAACGGGAAAATTGAAAGTCTTAGTATGTCAAAAAATTCTAGGGGGGAACCAAAATTTTAGGGGTGGAACGGCCCCCCTGCCTCCCTCTAGCTTCGCCACTGATATACATGCTGTTAGTGAACAACTATAGGGGGTATTCTGTATGAAAAAATAATGAGCTTGCTCTACATCTTTTCTCCACAAATGCTTCGATTTCTGATTTCTTAAGAATTGACTATCTACGAGTATTTCTCTAAAAACAGTTGAGATATGGAAATGAAATTTGGACAATTTTTCCTTGCAATTTGGAATTTCATATTTCTCGGCGTGCATCAATGATGATCTGAATTAAAAAAAGGGACGCCACTAAGCTATCTCAAACTAATAATAAATTTCGATTTCCTCTTTCAATTTATGACAAAATATCTCTCAGGCTTTTTTTCGTATGGGGCGCAGTTTTTATGCTAAATAATAATACATCTCAACGAGTAATTTTCAATCCTCTTCAGACTATTCAACGTGATATTCAATATGTCATCCAAATTTTCACGTGACGTCAAACTTTATTTCCAGAATTTGTGAAAAATTTCATGAAATATTTTTTCAAGATGAAGAGGGTTTTGCAATAAGGACAGGGTGAGTCTTTGACTTGTGCATATATTTTTACTGTAGATTTCTCCAATCAAACGAAACACCTTTTTATACCATTTTTCAAAATTCCGTTTCATTTGAAAGATACAGGGTGTCGAAAATCCAATAAAAAAAAACACTTTTCATTTGATATCTTCGTGTTTGGTGTGAAGTGTTCACTCTATTCATGACGTGCATATTCCTCAGACAAAACTTAACCAAAATTTTTTCTGGTATGAAAGTTACAGCGTAGCAGACTCATTAATCCACGCAAAAATACCATAAAACGCATCGTTTTCAATTTATTCCCAATTTTATCCTATGACTTTTGACCAAAAAATCAACAATCTTGGGGGAATCCTGGATTCTTACCTGGATTTTAAATAGCAACGAATCGCAGAAAAAATAATCGCACAAGGTAATAAATTATGTTGTCAGGATGTTTTTCAACTTTGTCGAGCCTAAAATCACTATAATGGAAAAACGTTTGATTTGTAATATAAAATCCCACAAATAATGTGGGTGATAAAATTGAACACCAAGGAGCATGAAATTATACATTCAATACGCACAGTTTCTATTAGAAATTTATTGTTACCAATTCATATCAGAAATGAAATACAAAATTCAGATATAATATGAATGATGAATATCGATATAAACCACGGATACTCAAACACCGGTCAGCGCCCTTTCATCCCCTTCATTCTCGCAAGCATGTGATGACGTCAAATTAGCCAACGATTTAAACTTTTGAATGAGATGAATTGCTTTTATCGCTAATAATCGCGTATGAATGATTTTTCTAGTACCTATAATTTTGTTTGTAAAATAAACCTTATCGACCTAAAAAACGAATTAATATGAAAATATAATTGCTGCAGCTATGTTTTTATTAAATTCTACCTTATTTATATTGGTAAAAGTAGTTTGCATTTATTAAGAAAATTAGGTCCATGAATGAGCTAGGTAGGTACTAAGGTACTCTAATCCAAGCAAATAGAATAACAGAAAATTCCAAACCTGATATTGTAAATCTAAATTCATTGATTCAAGAACGAAATTCTGCTAAAAGTAGTTTGCATTCATTAAGAAAATTAGTTCTTCGGAAGGGCTATAGGTACTCTTAACGAGCAAATAAATACCAGCAATATTTTATGTTGAAAGATGGTACATTTTATGTCTCACCACTAGAAATTTCTTCAAGTTCATATAAAATCTGCTTCGACATAGAAACTTAAAAAAAGGTATATTCGAATTGAAGATATGACAACTTGGTTATTAAGTGCTGATTTGGTAAATTTTATCTTAAATAAAAAACAAATCTGTAAAAATGTTTTTTTAAATGAGCATTAAATTTTCAACATCGATCATAAATATAGCATGTGTATGAGATATTGTTTGATTTTTGTTCGAGCTGTCTGCTCGTCTCAAGTTTTACGAATTGAAATAGCTGCCTTAGCATCCCAATTTCTTTCTGTTGCTGACTATTGTTTTCTAGCAGCTGTTCGTATTTAATTTTCCAATCAATTTCTCCTGCAGATGGAAGATTATCTGTAAACGAGAAGATTCAGAATGAGAATATAAGAATAATAATAATCGATTTATTTAGAACTAAAGTAACCGTGTTGGAGACTTGAAAAAATTTGTACTCACCAAGTTTGGGTCCCAGATTACGAAAATGAAAACGATAAGTCAGCAATCCTTTCAGCCTTTTAGTTTTTCCAAGAAAAAATCCCAAAGTTACGTTTGGAAGGTAAGGTTATACCTACATAGTTCTAGCCAGTTTTCTTGCATTTTCTCAATCAAGACTCATTGGAAATGTTTCATTTCTGAGTCCTACTCTAATTAATGAACTGAAATAATATCAAAAAGTACCGTTTTCACCCACAAAACCAATAAAACTTCAAAAACAGTACACACTACAATGTAAACACCGTATCTGTTGGCTAATTCTACGTCACAACATGGATGCCAAAAAGTGGTGGGGTGAAAGGGCGCTGACCGGTGTTGAGTATCCGTGAAAATAAACCACGTATTGAATTGAAATTAATGAAGAATATAATGATACTTAGCACTAAATAATCTTAGACGATATTTCTATCTAAACAATATGCTCTTGAAATTTTATAAACTGGGCACTACACGGTTAATCTTACATTAATTCACTCCACATAATCATCACGAGATCGAAGAAAAACACCTAATCACTTTCCCCTTTTATAACAAAATAGCTCTGGAAATGATTTCCTCCATATTTGTTATTTTGTTTACGTCATTTACGGATCACAGATACTAACGGTTGAGAGACAGAACAACAATATTCGGAATATAAGGTTTGAGATGGGTCGATTCATAATTCATATAGATCTTACGGTTTATCTTGCGCGCACGCTACCTCGCACACCGTTAGACCATCGTTCAAAGGAAAAATCAACAATCTGGCATCGTCTTCCCAAAAGCTCTGTGAAATATTCATAGAAGATGGGTTAGGTTAGGATGTCTAGAATAATGGTGTATGCGCTGATTAGATTTTGTTTTGCCAAAATAAACACAATTATTGCTTGAAAGAACTATCGACTATTAACACAACGAGTTCAACAGGATAAATTCGAATATTTGAAATAAATAACTAATAAATATCAGTCATAATTTGTGAATAGCGCCATCTGAAGTGGAAAGAAAGAAATTTTTCTTATATCCTCAATTTTGACGAAACAAATCTAATCAGTGCTAACAGCATTATTCTAGACATCTTAGGTTAGGTCATTGACCTAGGTCCTAGAATACTATGAGTTGATTAATCATAAATAGAGTAAAAAAACAATTCTTCATGAGTAATTTTTGGGTTATCGAAGAAAATATGAACAGGTTAGTAGTGCTCACAAACTAATATACAGTAAAATCGAAGAAGGAACTTCTTTGGCCAGAAAAATATGGATTTTCAATTCAATTGCAGAAGTAATCGAACCAAACTGAGTGTTTTTATTAAGAAATATCCTGTGTTTAACATTATTATTCAAATGAGGTAAGTACTTGAGTATTCTCTAAATGTATCAAGTCAATTTCAAACGAGAAATGAACTTTGAGGTCTTTGAAGAGAATCGTATCAGGCACCTATTTGGCCCAATTTTTTTTTCAAATGACTTAGGGTATATCTTACACAGAGCCGATTTGGGAAAAATGGTAAGTAAAAAAAAGGTTTCTTTTGGCCTCAAGAATCTACGGTTAAAATAATGTACAAGTCAAAGACTCACCCTGTATATTCGGAAACCCGTTTTATAAACCGGTCAACAATTTCATAGTGACACCCAGTCTAGATAAAGGATGGAAATATCTGCCGCATCAATTGAAATCAATTTCCGAATATTCTATTCCATGCGAAGCGATGTTATAAGCTCGCCATCAGTATAAATTAATGTCGTAATTACAACTTCTTCTTTTAATTGCTAATGGTAATTGTAATTAGCGAACAGGATCCCTGCTGCTGCTTCCTCCTTCCGTTATTATGTAAATACACCAAAATTGCGCACCTGAGTCTTTCTTCATGATCTATTGGCTCTCCCGAAAATTCCATTTTACTAAATTACTAGTTACAGCATTGTCGCGGATACAAAGTAGTCAATTAAAATGAAACACACAGATATATGGATATTTGAAAGGCTTTCGAATGCTTTAAAGACTCCCCAGCGTTTTACACTGTAAGCTTTTAGGTTTTCACTTTCTTTATTCGAAATTAAGCAAGAGTGATGGGAAGTGAAGTTGGCTCACTGATGAGTAGGATGAAAGTCAATTTATTCATTTCATTTGGCGTTGAATGCCGATAGTGACAGTTTATGCAGATTGAGATTTGAGATATGAGAAAGATCAAAAATGAAATGATTGAAAATTAAACGAAATGGATTATTCTGCGTGCAAGCTCACTCTAAAATTATTTATAAAAACCTATAGGCGGTCATTGCCCGAAAACAGTTTTTTCATTAGGACTTCAAGTAGGTACATCTTTTACTGTCACAAGAAATTACGTAAGCTTATAGTATTTTATTTATTTCAATGAAATGTCCAACATATCGCATGACTGGACTGAGAAATACCGTAGTAATTTCCAAAGATTGAACAAAGTTAAAGGCTGAAAAGAACTCGTGCGATTATTATTATTCACAATGTAAGAGTTACGGATAACCTATATAACTCATAGAATGGATTGGTAATTTCCAAAAAATGAAAGACAAAGTTGAGGCTGAAGAATTCATAGATTGGATTTCTCTGAACTCAGGAACATTACCAAGAATGTAATCTCGGCAAGCACCTACTGGAGTCGATTCCTACGACTGTTGGCCTTATCAACCGCAAAAAAATTGGTGAGCAACAATGTTCCCGCTGTTGTCTATACAGGGTGTCTACTTTTAAAACGGCAAAACTTCAAGGGGAGATTATTCTAGTGATTTGCAACAAAAAATGTCATAAATCACATGGTCGAAATCTTGACGGTTATTCTTCAATTTAACATTTCTCGTTTTCACGAAATATTTCAATTTTTTCCCTGAAATCTTTAATATATCAGTTATGCTTGTAGCTTCATCGAATTCGATTACATATTTGGAAATGGTATTAAATTTTCTACAAGAAAAGAATTTCAGTGTGCCAAAAATTTTTCTATTGCGGGTTTGGTGAGGAAATGAATATCACGATACTGAAGTGAACAAAATCAGTCATATTTTTCCAATGGGTTTTTCCTTGAAAAATTATCTATTATGGACATGTTTTCTCTTCAGCAAAAAATACCTCATTTAGTGTACTTTCGAATGACATATCAACTTTCTTGCTAACTGTTTGTTTTCTGACATAATATCATGGCTTATAAGATGAAAACGAAAAAGTCGAAAAATTTCAAACCTAAATTTGCTCCATTTAGTTGTAGATGCTGAGGTACGATTAACATTTTGTAGGTGGTACCTGAATAAGTTAGGAGAATGGGGGGTGATAGAATATTATGGACTGATGAGGCAACTTTCACGAGATCGGGTTTCATGAATTTGCGAAATAGATGGAAGAGAGAAAACCCCCATGCTACTATTGTTTCTCATTATCAACATGAAATAAGGGTCAACGTGTGGTTAGCAGTCATGAGAGGTGAACTTTTCGGACCAGTTATACTCCCCGATCGCCTCAACTCTGATGAATTCATAAGATTAATCCAAAGCAGCTTAACAGACATATTGGATGAAATGCCCCTGGCTACCAGACAAAATGTCTGGTTTCAAATGGATGGCTGCACAGCTCATAATAGCCGGAACGTACGACAGTTGATGAATGAGTATTTTGGGGAGAAATGGATTGGAAGGTACGGTCCGGTAAGATGGCCACCAAGGAGCCCAGACCTGACGCCTTTGGATTTTTATGTCTGGAGCACCTTAAATAAAATGTGTACCGAATTCGCGTTCAGACTCGAGAGGCTCTGATCGAAAAGATTGGATTGTGTTGTGCAGAAATGCGTCAGAAACATTGCGAACTTCGCAAGGTTGTTGATTCAGTTCGAAAAAGATGTGTTAAATGTATTGAACAAGGACTTTTCGAACAATTGTTATAAATAGTAATAGTCTGTTTTTTAAATTTTTTAATAAAATCTGTATTATTAAAAATTTTTTCATTGTTCACAATTATTCTCATTTCATTGATAAATTCATGATTTCCATTAGAATTACTTCGATATTCAATCATAATGAGTTTCAAAATGGAGCAAATTTAGGTTTGAAATTTTTCGACTTTTCTGTTTTTATCTTGTTAGCCATGATATTATGGCAGAAAACAAGCAGTTAGCAAGAAAGTTGATATGTCATTCGAAAGTACACTAAATGAGGTATTTTTTGCTGAAAAGAAAACATGTCCATAATAGATAATTTTTCAACGAAAAACCCATTGAAAAAATAGGACTGATTATGTTCACTTCAGTATCGTGATATTCATCTCCTCAACAAACCCGCAATAGAAATATTTTTGTCACACTGAAATTCTTTTCTTGTAGAAAATTTAATACCATTTCTAAATATGTGATCGAACTCGATGAAGCTACAAGCATAACTGATATATTAAAGATTTCATGGAAAAAATTGAAATATTTCGTGAAAACGAAAAATGTTAAATTGAAGAATAACCGTCAATATTTCGACCATGTGTTATATGACATTTTTTGTTGCAAATCACTTGAATAATCTCCCCTTGAAGTTTTGCCGTTTTAAAAGTAGACACCCTGTATATGTCTTCAGCAGTAGGTGCTGGTAGATTTAGACATATGCAAATCCTCATGAACCGAGCTTAGACATATACTCCATTCACTTTTATTAAGTATCCCGGGGAAGTGGTACACGTCCGAGCGCGCGATTTTTAAATTAAAGCTTAATCATTTCTTTATAATGTGTATCACTCGCTTTTCCGTTTTTCTTCGTAAATTAGGAAAAAACCTGGTGAGCTGTAATTTCAAAAAAATCTGGACAAACGATTTTATTTCCATGATATCTCCGTGAATTTTCGTGATAAATATATAAAATTTTCAGTTTACGTGCGAAATAGTATATTGCAGGATGTGTATTAGTATTAATCAGTTTTTCTGTTTATTGCCCCCTGAATTTTTAACTAAATTATAAAGTAGGAACTTCATTGGTCATATTTTCAACCAGGTTTTTTCCTAATATACGAAGAAAAACAGAGAAGCGAGTAATACACATTCTGCCAAATATTATTTCGCATGTATACTGAAAATTTCATACATTTATCCCGAAAATTGACAGAGATATGATGGAAATAAAATTGTTTGTCCAGATTTTTATGGAATTACAGCTCACCAGGTTTTTTTCCTAATATACGAAGAAAAACGCAAAAGTGAGTAATACACATTTTAGAGAAATGATGAAGCTTCAATTAAAAAAAAATATTGTTCGTCTACGCCGCATACGAACTGAGATATCATGGAAATAAAAAGCCCAATTTTTGAAGGTATCTCGCTAGCTCGGTCGTGTACCACTTCCCCTTAAAACTGACCCTTGTTGGCACTCATGAAAGTCAAACAATTCAGAGCGACATTGCCGCGGCTACTTTCTATTTACTCTTTTTTAACTTTGTAAATGGGGTTAGTTCTTTCTAGGTTTAATTGTAAAACAGGTATCGAAGTACCTACTACTACATTTTCTTACTGGAGTATTTCAAGTCGTGCAAAAAGTTATTCAAAATGTCTTCTGTAGGCTTATTTCTTGAGAATTTTGAAAAGTGACGAATTCCGTAGGTCCGTATGTTCTGTACGTTTAGAAGTTTTTCTGGCCTATTCGAGTACTTTTATTCTTTTTCCGAATGAACTATCACAAAGTGAAGATTTCAACACTCGTTTCTTGATTTCCGTAAAGGAAAATAGCATAACTGAATCTTCCAACCATTTTAATTAACGTGAAATATTTACAGTATTAACACAGAAAAAAAATTTCTTCAACATTCGCCAGGTCGTTGGAATTTTTGAATTCACATATTTTCTCTAATTCATTATTTTCCCAAAGTGAATAATCATTTTGGTAAATACGTAACTATTACGATGACTATGTAGAAAGGACAACATTGCAAAAGTATCTGACTATAACCTAATATTTTCAAAGTATACGCGGTGAAATGTGTCAGAATTTCATGGCCAACCGGGATGTTTCATAAAAGTGAATGGGGTATATGCAGGCCCGCCGTAACCGGGTGTGCATGGCTTGGGGGGGCGACAAATCGAGTGACTCATGAACGTAACAGTAATTATTGTCATAATACCCAACCCGCCTTTAGCGAAATGAATTAAATAGACTAAATAGAGGATAATGTCCTTAGGACAATAAATGAAATCGCACAAAAAACATAATAATCATCAACATGAAAGATTGTTTTTATGAGAGGATCTGCTCACACCTTTCATCAATTTCCTATCCCTTTCTACACCTAGACATAAAGCAGACAAAATCCTATCGGTACCGAGAAAATAGCATAATATTCCCAACAGCAGATGAGAAAAAACCTGCACATATTGCCGAAAAACACTTTTTGGACATACAAAACTATACAGGGTCCTGCATTAGTGCGAAAATCTTCCATAGCAGCCGAACCAGACATCTCAGAGATTTCGTTGGAAAGTAGACCTCTTGAACCTTCATTTCTACATCTCAGGAAATTATTTTCTGATACACATGGTGTCCCCGATAAATGTTATTCAACAAATGGATGATTTTTTTAATGGATCACCCCATATATTTTCACATATTTTCAATGACCTTAATTACTTCTTTCATGACGAAAAATACTAGGGACATTTTTCCAACGGTACCGATCTTATTCGAAGAAATCTGCCAGAAGTTGAGGGAATAGCAGTTCAGTAAAAGACTTCTGACGATTTCCAGAAGCGATAGTAACATGAATTTGATCGAAAAGTTTTTTGATTGAAGGATTTGCCTTGTCACCGTTCCTAAATGATCAACCTGTCATATACAGGGTGTCCGTTATTATGGTCTAAATACGAAGAACTTCAAATTATTATTTCACGATTTTTTCAAATGGAACTCCCTGTATTTTTTTCCACAATGATGTAGATAATTGAATACCTTACATTTTTTAGAAGTAACCTTAGGAGTATTTTCATTTTATTTTATGCTATTACTATTTGAATGAAATTTTCAGTTGCGATGTCATTTGTCGTGTCTGCTGGATGCGAGAATAATCCTGAGGTTACTTCTGAGAAAATGTAAGGTATTCAATTGTCTACAGTCTACGTTATTGTGGACAAAAATACAGAGTGTTTCACTTGAAAAAAATCGTGAAATAATAATTTGAAGTTCTTCATATTTAACTATAATAATGGACACCCTGGATATGACAGGTTGATCATTTAGGAACGGTGACAAGGCAAATCCTTCAATCAAAAAACATTTAGATCAAATTCATGTAACTATCGCTTCTGGAAATCGTCAGAAAACTTTTACTGAACTGCTTTTTCCCCACCTTTTAGCAGTTTTCTTCGAATAAGATCTGTACCGTTGGAAAATTGTCTCTGATATTTTGCGTCATGAAAGAGGTAATAAAGGTCATTGAAAATATGTGAAAATGTATAGGGTGACCCTTTAAACAATCATCCATTTGTGGAATTACATTTATCGGGGAGACCCTGTATATCAGAAAATAATTTTCTGAGATGCAGAAATGATGGTACAAGAGGTCTACTTCCAACGAAATCTCTGAGATGTCTGGCTCGGCAACTATGAAAGATTTTCACACTATTGCAGGACCCTGTAGATTTATTTACTCGGTAGTAACTCCGTTTGATATTTTAATTGTAATTAAGGGGAAGTATCACCTTTTGAATCGTGGTAAATCTCCATTCAAAAAGTGGTCTCTTTATTTCACAAGTAACTACCCTAATTTACGACGTAGAGACTTGATTTTTGTTTTAAATTGAAGTTGAAGAACGTCCCGAGGGCAAATTGTTTCTTTTTTTCGATTTAATTAGTTTTTCAATTAAAACAAACCAGGGTAATCGTTAGATCTCTGCAATATTTGGATTATTGAATATGTTTTTCGTTTTTCATGATACAAGCTATATTTTTGAACTAATCATTATGAAAATTTTTGTAGTTTATAGAACATTTCCAAAACGCTGAAGTTCAACCTATTTTTTCTCATTGAAAAACTAATTAAATCGAAAAAAAAACTATTTGCCCTCGGGACGTTCTTCAACTTCAATTAAAAAAAAATCAAGTCTCTACGTCGTAAATTAGGGTACTTACTCGTGAAATAAAGAGTCAACTTTTTGAATGGAGATTTACCACGATTAAAAAGGTGATACTTCCCCTCAATGCCCTGAGTAAAATGATAAACTATAATCTGCTTGCATTTGTTGAATAAATTGATGGCTTGATAAGATCACACAACATCGCACAACTGAAGCTTCCAAAGTGGTTCACGAACTGAACGTAGAAACAGATTTTCCACGGATTAATACAATCCGACAAAAAAAACAAAACAAAAATTCAATATGAACACACCACAGTGATGCAGTTTTTTTTGGAGTCATAGCTTTAATAGTAATTTACGTAACAAGTCCGGAAAATAGGGTTTTTTTGGACGAATAGACAAGATTCTAGGACGAGCCGGAGGCGAGTCCTGGAAGTCTGTGAGTCCAAAAAAACTATGTTCGGGCGTGTTGCGTACAATATTTTTTGGCAACCGTGTAGAAATACAAATCAATGAAACGACACATTTTTTTATTATACACTAGCTGGCCCGGCGAACTTTGTTCCGCCTAAATGATACTTACGGTGCATTTCACAAATCGTAATCACCGGTGATCAGAGATCAACGGCTTGGTTCTCTGATTTTTGAAATGTCGAATGTTTCCATGGATATGAGCTATCACACAGAACAGATACACAAAAATAGTATGTCATAATATATCAATCACTAATGATGGCACTTTTGGATTCAGTTATTTCCGCAAATATATTTATTACCCAAACAGAAATTCAAAAACATTTTAAAAATTATGAGAAAAGATGAGAATGGACATCTCCCGATTGGAACTCATCGCCAAAATACGATTTACTTGACATTTCGATGAAAATTCACTGTGATATTCACCCGCTTCTGGATCTGTTAATAGCCTTTCATGGTACTATAAGCCCTATATAAATTACACAGTAATTGATGTCATATGTTCTTTTTTCGACCATTTCAAACCACGACGACCGAAATGTTCGAAAAAAAGAACAGATGACATCAATAGATGGCCGCGAAATCCTCAACAAATTCATCGCCATTTAATTGTGATAATGTCAAATATAGTACCTTCACGATTACGTTATTTGGAATAAATAAAACTATAAAAATAACTAATAATCATCAGTCATAATATGTGAATAGCGCCATCTGAAGTGGTAAGAACGAAACTTTTCTCATATCTCAACGAAATCTAATGATTTTAGACATCTGTACTCCTACGCTAAGACATTTTGGTTTTGTCGAACAGCTCAGAGTTGTAGGCAACTCAAATAACACACTATTACAGTGACTATAGAGGGAATATAGTCACTGTACACACAATTTGTTTATATCGCCATCTAACGCGGAGAATATCAAATGAAGTACAAACGAATAAGTGGGTACTTCCCGGACGGTTGCCAAAAAAAGTTTTTTTTTACCAAAAAATCATTTCAACTTTCCCCAATATGTTTTTATATTTGACCGTAGAATAAGGTGGTGAATTGTGAGACATTCTGGATGGAAGCGTAAGCACACAGTCCACTTCCAACTAGGATTGGAGTCATTTATGAATACCTCGAATATCGATATGAAAATTTTCTTCCGGCAATGAGAATGTGGGAATTCATTTCTTTATTATTTATGAAATTATGGTAATTCCAAGGAATTCGATACGCATATTTTGTAAATTATGAAACCAGGTTTCAAAGATTCAAAAGGAAAGCTTTGATTGATCACCCAAAATTATATTCGAAACGATTCTCATGTAAAGAAGATCTCTGATAAACTTTCTTGTTTTCCCGTTTCTGCAGGATATCCAACAAGAGAACCGAATTAACTGGCAGGCTCAGGTGGCATACGGCTCGATGTTATTTAGGGGGAATTATTTTTGTGGAATAAACCTCAGTAGATAAATCCGAGTTCGCACTTTGTTATATTCTTGTTCAGAAAACTTTTTTCCTCAGAAACTCTAGATTATTTTCTCAAACTTATTAATCAGACGTTCGTTGTGACATTATTCCATGAGAGGATTTAATTATAATTATCCTGTCTGTGACACGAAGAGCTGAAGAATGATTGCTTATGGAATCAATCTTGTTGGCCTGTTCACCTGCTATCGAAATGAAGTTCCGTACATAAAATAAAAAAATGAGAACAGAATCCTTATAGGATCACTCGTGTTCGTCCCTTGAAGTCAAAGTTCTCCCTACCGAAACTTGTAGTGATGTGTACAGTGTCACATTGAGACTCTGTATTTTCTATATAGATGATAATGATTATATTGATAACTCCTAGTTCTCCCGAGGGGACCCCTCAGAAGCTATAATATCGGTTGTTTTTTCAGAGTGATAGAACTTCGAATTGAAATAAAACACATATTTAAAATAAGAGAGAAAGAGTTAACGGCTTACACACAATTTTTTGAAATTCCGGAAAAAGTATGCCGTTAACTTTTTCTCTGTTATAATTTCACAGAATTTAAACCTATTCATACATTTGAATTAAGATTGAAGTCAATTTTTTAATCTGAAAGATAATTTATGACATTTATGTTTTTGAAAATAATTTGCGACAAGCTATGAGGAACCGCATTCGACCAGACCAATTTTGGACCACCTTTTCTAGTGATTCAGGCCTTATTTCAGCAATTCCACGATTTATGTTGGCGTCCAAAGCATAAACTAATGACTTGACATTATCCCAAAAAAATCATCCATTGGAGTTTTGTCGCATGAGACCATTTAATTGGACCATTTCTCGAAATAATGTTATCGCCAAATCTTTATCTCAAGAAATCAATTGTCACGGAAGCAGCATGAGGTGTAGCACCATCTTGTTGAAACCAAAACACTTCTGGGTCGCTACCATTCAAATCTTGAAACAAATAATCATTGATCCTCGTCTGTAACGAGCATCATGCACTGTAACATTAGCCACCATCGTTTTCAAAGAAATATGGACCGATGATGCCACCAGCATGTGAGCACACCCGACAGTGCATTTTTCAAGATGCAATGGAACCTGCAGAACTTCTTGAGGATTGTTTTCTTTCCATGTATTTACGGCAATTTTGCTTGTTTACGTATCCATTCAACCAAAAATGAGATTAATCACTAAGCACAATTTTTCGACAAAAAAGTGGATCAACATCAAGCTGTTCTGGGTCCTTATCAGCGAACAAACGACGCTTATTAGTTCTTCAACCAGTTGGATCTTGTATGGGTGCATACTAAGATCTTTACGCAAAATTTTCTATGTGGTGGATGCACAGAGTCCAACTTGTTGTGAACGTCGACGAATAGACATATCTGGATCTTCACTAACAATTTCACTAGCGATATTTTCTTCTGAACGTTCAGCTCTTTGTCTTGTTTTTGTTGTTGCATCGAGTAGAGAAATTGTCCGAAATCTATCGATAGTTCGACGAATAAGCTGATCTGATTGGCGATTATGAAACCATAAATTTCACGAAGTGCTCCATAAGTTTGGCGAATAGAACACTGATTTTTAAAATAAATTTCAACAATTTGTAAATGTTGTTGAGTCTTTCCATGATAATTTGCCAGTGCTTACTGAACAGAAATGTCACAACAACATGGCTCCACAAGTTCTGACAGGTGGGTAAGTTTATTTATCGGTGTTGTGTAGAACCTCGTGAATCTTTGGTATGTAATCTTATTTTACCTAAATTTATCCCTACCCACAGATTGATCTAACTATACAGGGTGTCCCAAGTTCGAGTGCCTATTAGACGTTTCTAGAGAACGGGACATATTTGAAATCTGAAAATTGGGATTATGATCTTGTCCGAAATTCTCTACAGACCTAAAATATTTTAAGAGTCAGAGCACTTCCGGTTATACTGGGAGTGAAAATAAATTTGCTCAAAAAATTTTGTTTCAATCTTTTCGTTTCCGATATGATTCAGTATTCAATGCTGAATACGTTTCTGTTAAAACCATTGTATTCATTCGAATGGTTTTCAAAATATCGACGAAAAACCTGAGAAAAAGTCAAATTTTCATAGTCACTATCATGTCCATTTTTCTTATTCTGAACATCCTTAGTGTAAACCGTTCTCACAACGTCAAAGTAGAAGAATGTGGAAAGGTCATGCATCTTTCGAATTTCATGAATATCATCACAGGGTGTTTCCAATTTTGTGTCGAAAACGGTGATCGAAAATCGGTCATAACTTCTGTTTTTCAAATTAGAACCCTATTTTTTCATAATTTCGTTCGATTCTGCGAAGAAAAGTAATGAAAGCACTCTCAGATGCTCTTTCTCCTAAATTCAGTAATTCCCGAGTTATTTGAGCTTTTCTGGAATCATGATGTACGTAGAATCAAATTCATCTAATCTTTTACTTGAGAATATTCTGTGACCATAGAAGATAAAGAGAGAGAGAGAAAAGTTTATTTCTCTCTCTTTATCTTCTGTGACCATAGAAGATAAATTTTCCCATAAATAATTCACAAGTGACAGGTCTAATTTTAGGTTTTATCCATATACAGGGTGGTCATTTGAAAACGAAACAGACGAGATTACAGACGAAATAAATGTTTTCGATAGAAATGCTCGGACAGGTCGATTTCTGTTTCGAGGGGGACAACTTAAGATGTAGGTTACGGACGCATAGCGCTTCAACCCTTGCTACTACAACCCTCACCCCCAATTTTTGAATAGGGAAGATGGGGTGAGTGATACCTCATTTGAAAGGTATTTTTATACTGATTTCAGCACAGTAATTGTTTTTTCATTTTATGCATTAGTTCTCGAAATATTCTTAACTAAGTATCTGAAAATGAAGTGGTGTTTTCATGGCACTTGTAGTGTTTTTTTTGTGAAAAATTGACATTTTGAGCTTCAAAACAACCATGACTGTGGCTTCCTTCCTCCAATCCACTGACATAGAAATTTTTAATCAAGATGTCGATTTTTCACAATAAAACACTACAAGTGCCATGAAAACACCACTTCATTTTCAAATACTTAGTTAAGAATATTTCGAGAACTAATGCATAAAATGAAAAAAACAATCACTGTGCTGAAATCAGTATAAAAATACCTTTCAAATGAGGTATCACTCACCCCATCTTCCCTATTCAAAAATTGGGGGTGAGGGTTGTAGTAGCAAGGGTTGAAGCGCTATGTGTCCGTAACCTACATCTTAAGTTGTCCCCCTCGAAACAGAAATCGACCTGTCCGAGCATTTCTATCGAAAAAAATTATTCCGTCTGTAATCTCGTCTGTTTCGTTTTCAAATGGCCACCCTGTATCTAATAATTCCTATATGGGGAATGAGCCAATCAAAACTGAAGCTGGGCTGTGGTAACAATCCAGATCTGCGCTTGTGCGGCAAGATTGAAAATAAAAATATTTTTTTAATTCCGTCTCTCTCTGACACATCGTATTATATCGTGAAACGTATGTCATTCTTAACTTCATGTGAATAGTTTCGATCATAACCTCACAATTTCATGTGAAATGTTTCAATCGCTTTATTTCGTTTTCTTCAAGTCCTAAATATCATTGTTAACTCCTATTTATATTCTAAAATTGAACTGGAACTATTTAAGTTACATATTTTCATTCTTGATATCTATTTTCTTGTTGTCTTTCAAGAATAAACATAACCTCTAAATTTCTAGCAATTTTTGAATGTCCAGTTGACGCAAGCGTACAACTCAATCTTTACCCAAGATTTGGCTTCACTTGTGACTGTGAAAAGCAGGAGTATAATCCATATTGATGTTATTAGATATATGGTTTTATCTTTACTTTTCGATTTTATTCAATGGTTCCATGAAAATATTCATCGAATAATATGTTGCATGAGAATATTCTGTGACCATGGAAGATAAATGATTCCATTGATAATTCACAAGTGGCAGGTCTAATTATAAGTTGTTACTATGGTTTCATAAAGATGTTCATCGAATCTGTTCAGATTCGATTAATTTGAATCTACGTACTACATCAATCTAGAAAAGCTCGAATAACTCGAGAATTACAGAATTTAGGAGCAAGAGCATCTGAGAGTGGTATCATTATTTTTCTTCGCAGAATACAACGCAATCCTAAAAAAATAAGGTTATAATTTGAAAAACAGTTATGGCCAATTTTCGATCACAGTTTTCGACACAAAATTTGGAACACCCTGTGATGATATTTATGAAATTCAAAAGATGCATGACCTTTCCACGTTCTTCTACTTTGACGTTGTGAGAACGGTTCACACTCGGGATGTTCAGAATGAGAAAAATGAGCATGATACTGGCTATGAATATTTTACTTTGTTTCAGGTTTTTTTTCGATATCCTGAAAACTGTTTGGATGAATACAATGTTTTTAACATAAATGTATTCAGCATTGAATACTCAATCATATCAGAAACGAAAATATTGAAAAAACAATTTTTTTAGCAAATTTATTTTCACTCCTTGTATAACCGGAAGTGGTCTGGCCTTGAAACTATTTTAGGTCGGTAGAAAATTCAGAACAATATCATAATCCCAATTTTCAGATCTCAAATAAGTCCAGTTCTCCAGAAACGTCTAGTAGGCACTCGAACTTGGGACACCCTGTATTCTACGATAATTGACAATACATAATGTGATATGTATGTTGTTTGGCTGTATGAAACTCTGTAGATAATCCTAATTTTTCTCATGTGTTTTTTATTATTCAAAATTGATTAAAATATAAGCTCTGGGGCAAAACCGGAAAACCCACGTGGGGCACAACCGGGCGGTACCCATTTATGCCCCAGATGGATGTTGACCAATGCATTAACTTTTTAGAAATTTGCGAGTGTTTCTTTACAACAGTTTCACAGTTTTATTATGGTGCGCACCTATAATCGGAAGACTAGTCGTCAACATTGGTCTACGGATGACATGGAAAAAGCAATTATGGAAGTTGTTTCTGAAAAGATGGACTAGAAAAAAGTAGACAATAATTTTAATGTTTCTCAATCAACTCTTGAAGATAGGGTTGAAGAAAGAATGAATGGAATGTCTTTGGAAAGGGCTAACTGTGAATAATACGCAGTACCCGGTTGTGCCCCAACCCTCGGGGCAGAACAATAAAATAGAATATTCTTTTTGTTGGTTTTTTCATCTTGTACTGGTTTTTTATAAGTTCAACTCAACCGTAGCATGTACTACGGCATGAACAAGTCAAATGTCAATCATAATGAACCGAAATAAATGAAAAATTATTGCAGTTTTTTCTTAGCTACCCGGTTTTGCCCCCTTTCCCATACTCGAAAAACAATAATCTCCTTCTGGCGCAGTCGGGTGAAAAATAAATTACGGTCGAAATATTGTCATTGAAAGAGTCTAGTATCACAGGTGTAGCTATTCCGAACGGTCTAGATTTTCTGGGGTTTTCTGTTATCTTTCCATTCGATGAAATGCAATAAATATTATATCAAATAATACAGGTCCGAGTTTTACTTTTCGATTCACGTATGGGGGAAATCCTCAAGTCCCGAAAATTGAATCACGAACGTAAGCTCTGGAGAGTGGACTTCCTGAGGGGATACCTTAGTCTTACCGAAGATATGGAATTCAATTATTACGAGATTTACAGGGTTTCTGAAGTGAGCATCAGAAACAAATACAAGAAAAATTGTTTTTCATTCCGGGGATAGCAAGTGAGGAGTGAATTTTCATTATTTGCTAATGAATATTCAGCATGACTGTAAGTCGATAAAAACAATATTTTTCAAGAAGAAAATTCCTGTCAACATGTGCCCATAAAATTTTGCGTATTTACGCCGAC
This sequence comes from Adalia decempunctata, assembly GCA_951802165.1. NCBI lineage: Eukaryota > Metazoa > Arthropoda > Insecta > Coleoptera > Coccinellidae > Adalia > Adalia decempunctata. The sequence goes on along the minus strand of OX637697.1, from coordinate 38,238,382 downwards.
AACCGGCGCGATATGTAAACAAAAATGGACGAAATTTTTTCTGGAGCTATGTTGTTATAAAAGGACAAAGTGATTATTTAATGTGTTTTTCTTCGATCTCGTGATGACTATGTGAAGACTTTCAGTGAATTAATGTAATATTAACCGTGTAGTGTCGAGTTTACAAAATAACAAGAGGATATTGTTTAGGTAGGAACATCGCCTCCGATTATTAATACAGGGTGTATTTGAAGGTGAGACTTTTCTTTTGACAGATGGTAGAACTCATCAAAATAACTCATTTCACCAAAACTTTTTATATGAATTATTCCCCTGTTTCGATGAAATGAAACTAGAAGATTTTCTAATTTCTAGGTGAATCTGAAAATTCCCCTCCTCCGTACATATCAACATGTTTTTAGCCTTCCTATCATACATGACTCAGAATATCGATTGTGATCAGTAATCTTCGATCGTATTACGGCGAGGGTACGAGTGTTTTATGTTTTGAAAATGCCGCACGTTTATTCAAAGAATGAACTTGTTGAAATGCTTTCAATTTATGGTGAATCAAAACAAAATGCCAGTTCAGCGTATAAGTTGTATAGAACAAGATTTCCGCTAAGAAATCACCCAACTTCGCGGATGTTCATAACCCTTTTCCAGAGATCTAGAGATATGATGAACCGAGAGATGCAGGCCAGAGTAGTATCAAGGTATTCATTTTTTATAAATTTTTTAAATTGAACATTTCATATGAAGAATTTGATGACTTATTTTGAAGGGTTCTGTGACCTATCAGAAGAAAAGACTCACCTTAAAATACAGCCTGTATTCTTCATTAATTTCAATTTAATACGTGGTTTGTATCGAGATTCATCTGAATTTTGTACTTTTAATACAAACCTTGCGTACGAAATGTAAAATTTCATCCTGACAACATTGTTACCTTGTAGTACGATTACTTTTTTTGCGATTAGGTTCTATTTAAAATCCAGGGAAGCATCCAGATTTTTCCCGAGATTTTTAATTTTTTGGTCAAAATTCATGGGACAAAATTGGAAATAAATCGAAAACGACGCGTTTTATTGAAAAACATAAGAATACTTATATTTTCTTGAATAATTGATAAGTGGTATTTTTGCTTGGATTTATAAGTCGGTTACGCTGTAAATTTCATAGCAGAAAAATTGAAGAATAAGTTTTGTTTGAGGAATTTTTGAAAAGTGTTTCGTTTGATGAGAGGAATCTGTAGTTGAAATATATGTACAAGTCAAAGACTCGCTCTGTCCTTGTTTCAAAACCCTCTTCATCTTGGTAAAATATTTCATGAAATTTTGAGTTTAACAAAGTTTGACGTCACATGTAAATGTTGATGACTAATTCAATATTACGTTGAACGGTCTGAAGAGAGAGTTATATTTTTTCAAATGATACTCAAACTAGTGATAAAAATATAATCACCATAATAGTTAATTACACTTTATGATAATATAAATATAAAAATAAAAATATAAATCGTGACCAGTGAAAATTAATATCTCTTAACCAATCTCTTAAATAAAATAGTGAGTAAATCAATAAATAGAATGAACTACGGGCTATAAACAAGGGGTGTTTCGAAAGCTACTTGGTCATCTTGTTCTTTGGCATCCGGATCATTGTCATCCAATTTTTTAATCCCGAATGCTTCCCCTATTTTTTCTTCATTTCTCCTCTTGAATCGTACTTCTTCAGCTGCTTTAACTAATTTCTTATATTTACTAGATGTTAATTCATCGTCTATTTCCCCTTTTTCCAAATTTTTATTTTTTTCCATGAAGTCTTGGGAGTGGTCGATATTCCTTTTCTTTAGTTTATTCTCTCGTAAATTATCTTCTTCGGCAATTTTCACCGGAGAAAAACTGTTGATTCCAAATGAGGGCTGTTGGTATGAAGATCGTTTCTTTTCGAGATCAAGATTTTCAAGATCTTTCTCCATCATATCCAGGTTATTGAAAGCTCTGGAATTGAGTGGGCCCTCCATTTTCAATTCATCAGCACTACTTCTGGTGTGCATTTGTGGTACATCATTCGATTCCATATAGCTGTCGGGACCCATCGCTGGCGTTTCTGTATCGTAGGTATCATCTTCAATCTTTTTCAACATATCGAGATGGTTCGCAATGTAACTTTTCAAAGGAGCTGCCCTCTTTCTCGAATCCTCGTCGAGCTGATTGTAGCGATCTAGTAATTTGACTAAATTTACCTCAAGCTGACTCCTCATATCTGGGTCTAGTTTTGCAGGGGGACATGATGCTCGGAATAAAAAAGTATCCTCATGATATCTGTCATCGTGTCTTTGACTGATCCTATGTTTGGGTGGCCTTACTATTCGTTTCAAGAAACTTTTCAGGTGACTTGGGAGCCGCTCGCAAAGTTTTTCCTCTATCTGTTTCTTAACCAGTTTGTTCAACACGCAAGAAACAGATCTGAGCAAGTTCTTCGCTTCTTCGTATTCAGCTCTTTCTTCGAAACTACACACTTTAGCATAGTTCCTTTGGTTCTGCAACAGAAAATTTCAGAATCGATACGATTTCGTTCGTTCTCCAATAGAACCTATCTCATCCTCAAAGCAATCATTAATTGTAACAGATCATATTCCTACCTCGAGACAATACTCACACTTTCTGTTTCATATATTCTCTTCTTATTCAATGCGTTTCCTATTTTTATTTTGAGATTTGTGTTTTTATTAACTTTGTTCATTATTGCTTCAACGATTTCTTTCGCAAAATGCATATCTTGGTATTCGCTATTACTCTTCTTTCGCAGAAGCATGAAATCTTCCTGGAAAATTGAGATTAAGTACAACCATCACAAGAATCTATTCACTTACCGGGTTGAGTTCACTCCTAACGCAAGTCTCAGAGTTAGAAGAATCTTTCTGACTGTTACAATTTCGCCGATTGATTTTACCGACTGGACAAATATCATCTTCTTCAAGGCCGAGATTTCTTCTCTTGATTATCTTATGTGAATCCAGGAATTCGCTACCAGGGTCATTATCATCCATGAAGTTATCCATAAATCTGAGATCTTCATTCTGTGTTGGCAGTTTTTTATTAGTTGGTTTTTTGGGAACACCATGCGGTCTTCTCACCTGTCTATCCAAAGGCTCCTTCTCTGGATGTCTTGCGTGAATGGAACTGTCTATGGACGACAACTGTCTTCGATTTCTGGGGATTACTTGGTTGGTCATCGAGTATCGACCACTGAGATATTGATTCTTGAGATATTCGTTAACTTGTTTGGCTTTCTGTGCCAACATGTCATTTGTCGTATCATCACAGGGCAGAGGACAAGGAGGAGGGCAGGCCGGACAAGGGGGGAGCGGTTCACAAGGTTTTGGACATTTACGTTTTTCTTTTTCCACATTATCGATTTCAAAATTTGGACTGGCAATGAGATCAGAAGCAGATGCCGAAGAAGGCAGCATAATTGCCGGTTGTAGGGGATTTGATCTTCTGTGTAGTGATACCCTGCTGTCCCCTGGAGGACACTTACATAAACAAGGACTGAGAAGATTACAATTCCAGTACCAAGGAGGACAGGGAAAATCAGATTCTTGGCTGCATTGCAGAGTAGGTTCTGTTACAGCACAAGGATCAGGACAGAAGGGTTCAATTCCGCCTGATTCAGGTTCGTCGCAACTATACCCGCAAAAACATTTATAACAAGGTCGCGGACAACAGGGGGATTGACAAACTGGCTCATAACAAGAATATGGGTCATTAAAGCTGATAGATTCTATGCAATAAGGGGGTGTACAACAATCTAAGCAGTCTCGGGAAAATTTTTGCTTAGGATAATTTGTCGACAGATCGCTACGAGGCCAGTTACGTTTGACACGACTCAATCCTTTTTCAGTGCTACGTTTAGAATTTTGTGAGTTCACATTGTCATTTGGTTCTTTGAGTTCGGACCGTCTGTCAAATTTTAAATTCGTTAGATCCACTTCATTTTGAGAATCCTGTTTTACATTACTGGTGTCTGAAACCGCATTGGCAACTTTTTGCGTGGGTACGCTAGCACTTGGATAAAACATTCGTGGGAACCATGGTGAAGCGTACGCTCGGTATCGCATAAAACCACTAGATCTTTTCCCGAGATAGGAACATGGGCAAGGAATCGGATATGTCACTGTACAAGGAACCGGAAAACGTGGAAAATGACTAGAGCATGGCAGTGGATTCAATTCTGGAAGGGAACAACATATTTCAGGATTCGGAAATGGGCCTGGAAGATAAACAGGACAAGCGCATGGTAACGGACAACACCTCTTTTTCAAATATGTACAAGGACAAGGTATTCCATAATTGATAGTACAAGGGACTGGCGAATATGGAAAATGACACGAACATGGTAATTGACAGAGTTCTGGTATATGACAGCATATTTCTGGACATGGAAAAGGTCCTGGAATGTTAACTGGATTACAATCATGGTAAGGCGCGCAATTACAGATACCCCAACAATTTGGTAAACTCAATTCCGGATAAGAATGAATACAAATGGTACGGCAAGGATCATACCCACAAGAACATGGACTACGTTCTTCGATTATGTGGTTGTCGTTTTTTTTATTTTCTCGCTTACAAGGCCATCCACAGCTGCAAGATCCGCATGAACCACAAGTGCCACAGGAACCACAGGAGCCACAAGGACCACAAGAGCCACAGGATCCACAAGGACCACAGGAACCGCACGGTCCAAGTGGTCCACAAGATCCACAGGGACCACAAGGACCGCAAGGATTACATTTACTACAAGATCCGAAAGGGTTACAGCAAGAACATGGGGACGGAATATGCAAAAGACCAAGTACGCAACGTTCTCCTAAAGTGTGATCTGCAGTGGGATTTTGAATTTGCCGTCTACATGGAAAGGGGCAAGGACAAGAGGGACAAGGACAAGTAGGACAGGGACAAGGGCAAGGATCGCAAGGAATAGGACATGGGCCACACGGATAACAACAGGGAAAATCGCAAGGACAAGGACAAGGACAAGGGGAACATCGTTCATTAATTTCGTGCGTATCTTCCACTACATTACTGGATCTCAAACATGGACAAGGACAAGGGCAAGGACTGGGACAGGGGCAAGGACAGGGGTAGGGGCATGGGCAAGGTGGTGGAGGACAAGGATTAGGACAATCAGATGGGCATCGTTTTGCGAGTTTCAGCTTATCATTTCGAGACGTGGTTGTGTATTCTGGCGAATGGCGTTTGGACATCTGATGAGCTTCGTTTTCATTTGAGAAGCATTGTTTAGGACAACAGGGAAATGGTATGCAGGGTACTGGACATGGTCGTGGAATTTCAGGACATGGGCAAGGACAAGGAGGGCAGACGATATCTGGACACGAACAAGGAATTTCTGGATAGGTAGTCGGAAAAGGACAGCAATACGGTTCGATCCAATAGTAGCCGCATGGACATGGACTACAAGAACGTTTTTTTCTACTATGTATAGAGTTGCGACTGGAAGCCATATGTGGGGATGAAAAGTAGTTGCCACTTGGATATGGACTAGGGCAGGGACAAGGGCATGGACTTGGACAGGGACAAGGGTAAGGTCTCGGACAAGGACAAGAAGGACAAGGAGAACAACAAGCGAAAGGGTCAGTGTAACTGGCTTTTTGTTTATTTGAATCACCCGCTTCATCTTCTCGTTTTTTTAAAAAAATAAAATCATCGGAGGAAGCATAACGCCCTGGTTTCGGGCAAAGACAAGCAGGTTGAGGACAAGAATACTGTTGGAACTTAGAGAATGGAGGATCTTCTCTTTCTTCTCTTGGCTCATTGTTGGTAGAGTCTCCTTGGTTATTATATTCATTCACCGTTTTGCCGTTTTTAAAATCAAGTGGTTGAAAGTCGGAACTCCTTGCACTGATCCGATGTACCTCCATATTTTCAGCAGCTGACGATGTGAGACAGGGACAACATAATATTTGGCATGGACAAGGACATTCAGGCATGCAAGGGGGACAGGGACAACGAGGACAGGGTAACGGACAGGTAGGACAAGGTGGACTGGGACAAGGGCAAGGGCAAGGATAAGAACAAGGACAAAAAATAGGATCCGGCAAACAAGGTTCACAAGGACATGAGCAAGGGGGTGAACATAAATAAGGACATCTTCCTTTTATATCATGCGATCCTTCAGATTTTGTGAAACCTGACTCTGAATCTGGTGACTTCGATTCTTCCCTCTTCGAATTTATATCAGAAACTCGATAGGATGAACGCTCATTTCGTCCATGGAATTCCTCATTATCGGAGTGTTCTTCAGAATTAGGATTATCAAATGTTTGAGACCCAGGCGGAGGGCACGGAGAGGGACAAGTTGGACAAGAAGATGGACATGGTGGACCCGATGGACAGGGAGATGGACAGGGATCAGTACATGGTGGTTGTGGACATGGCCAGGAAGGATAATTGGGATAGCAACGTTTCTCTACTTCGTGATCTTCGTTTTTTTCTGATTCATTGGGTTCGGAGGGATTATGAATTTCGGTATTTCTCATGTTGATATTTTTCTCCTCTGTTGACTTCACATCATTTGTGATACATGGAGAAGGGCACGGGCATGGGCATGGACATGGACATGGACATGGACATGGACAAGGACATGGACATGGGCATGAACAAGGATATTGTGGTGTACAAGGAAACGGACATGAGCAAGGGGGAGGAAAAGGACAAGGACAAGGTTCACAAGGATATGAGCAACGATTCCTGATTTCATGAAATTGTGAAGTATCTGGTACTTCAGATCGGATGGTTATACAAGGATTTGGACAGGGGCAAGGGCAAGGAAAAGGACATGGCAGAGAGCATGGGAACGGACAGCATGGAGGATCTGGACAAGGACACGGACAAGGGCAAGGACAAGGACATGGTGAAGGATCTGGACAAGGACATGGGCAGGGAAAAGGACATCTTTCTCTTATATCATGTATACGAGCATTGTCATCATCGTTTTTTCCTTCTCCTCTGAAATATATGCAAGGGCATTGACAAGGAAATGGGATAGGGCAAGGACATGGGCATGGACATGGGCAAGGACATGGACATGAACAAGGACATGGGTATGGAATTGGGTCGCAACATAGGGGCGAGCATCGTCCCTTGATCTCGTGAGAATTGAATTCCATTTCTCTTTTGTTCATACAAGGACATGGACAAGGAAATGGACATGGCGTTGGACATCGACAAGGCTCACATGGACATGGGCATGGGCATGGACATGGACAAGGGCAAGAACATGGTTCACAAGGACATGGGCATGGATCGCAAGATGGAGGACATGGACAAGGTTCACAGGGACAAGGACAAGGACATGGACAAGGATCACATGGATATGAACAAAAATTGCAAACATTCGAGCTCCGTTCTTTCATAATGTGAGGCGAGGAGTCTTCAGTAGGAGAATTTTCAGAACGTTCCATAATTCTATGGACATTTTCCATTTCTGATTCTCTATTCGTTGGGTATTGCGAAGATGAAAAGGCATTAAGACAAGGAGATGGACAAGGACATGGACAAGGGCAAGGATAAGGGCAGGGGCTAGGACAAGGACAAGGACAGGGGCAAGGGCAAGGACAAGGGCAAGGCTCTGGACAAGGACAAGGACATGTACACGGACTAGGACAAGGTGGTGGTTCACAACAAAGAGGGGGACAACGTTCCTTAATATCATGTAAAGAATTTTCTTCAAGGCTCTTCGATTCAAGGCAGGGTTGAGGACATGGACATGGGCATGGACAAGGGCATGGATTTGGACAAAAAGTTATATCGTCCGAGTTTTCAGTAGATCTTTTTTTTGCGTACCGTTTTTGTATTTTTTCTGTATCATCCCAGTCCGAATTATATTTTAATTGTAAGCAAGGACATGGAAATGGATATGGACAAGGACATGGAGAAGGACAAGGGCATGGCAAAGGGCATGGACAAGAGCACGGACAAGGGCAAGGACAAGGGCAAGGTGGAGGACATGAACAAGGGCACGGTGGAGGACAAGGACAAGGGTCGCAACATGGAATACAACAACGGGTATTCAAATCATGAGCATTTTCGAAACCCTCGTTTTCACTGATTGAGTTACGCTCTTCGATTTTGTGTTGTTCATTGTTATCACCAGGATCTACAAATGATGAGTATGAGCAAAGAGGCCCACAAGGTGATGGACAAGGATCACAGGGACAAGGACATGGGCAAGGACATGGACAAGGTTCACAAGGGCAAGGACATGGACAAGGTTCGCATGGACAAGGACACGGGCGAGGTTCACAGGGACAAGGACACGGACAAGGATCACAGGGACACGGGCATGGACAAGGGTCACAAGGACAAGGACATGGACATGGACATGGACAAGGATCGCAAGGACATGGACATGGACATGGACAAGGATCGCAAGGACATGGACACGGGCAAGGTTCACATGGGCAAGGACATGGACAAGGATCACAAGAGCAAGGACATGGACAGGGGTTACACGGACACGGTTTACAGCAGTTAGGAATTTTTGCTATATGAAAGCAACGTCGATTCATTAAATGGCGATTATCGTTCTGGTTGGCCCTTTTTTTAGTATCTGATAATAAATCTGGATGTGAATATCGATCAGATGAACGTTCACCAACGACATGATCTTCCGAGTAATCGTCCCCTACTGCTTTATCATCTTTTTTCTCGTCAGAGGATGTCAGACTAGGTGCTGGACATGGACACGGACATGAGTTAGGACAGGGTGGTGGAGGAGGACATGGACAAGGACATGGTGGTGGGCAAGGAGGAGGATCACATGATGGACAAGGGTCACAGCGCGGAGGTGGACAACGTTCTTTTATATGGGATTCCATTTTTTCCATATCTCCTTCATCTGAAGTGATTTTGCTATAAGTTGGACAAGGACAAGGACATGGGCACGGACATGGTTCACATGGTCGACAACATGGATAAGGATCCGGTATAGGACAAGGACAAGGATCACAAGGGCATGAAGCTGGACATGGACAGGGACAGGGAGAACACGGACTTGGACATTCACATTGTGAAGGGCAAGGGCAATTATCGCATGGGCATGGAGGTAATCCACAAGGACAAGGATCGCATGGACAAGGATCGCAAGGACACGGCTGACACGGACATGGATCACAAGGACAAGGTTCACAAGGACAGGGATCACAAGGGCAAGGATCACACGGACAAGGTTCACAAGGACATGGCTCACAAGGAGATGGACAAGGATTGCAAGGTGGTGGACATGGAGAACAGGGATAGCAAGGATCACAAGGGTAACAACTAGGATCACAACACTGTCGTTTATTGTCGGAATCGGCAGCAGATTCTATTCTTCTTGACGGTCCGTTGAAACCATAATCTTGTTCTTTCAAACGGGTAGGCTCCGATTGTCTCTCTGACCTCTTATTCTCCTCATATTGCCCGTTATAGGGAATCTCATCCCGTAAAGCTTTTTCTGTTTCATCAGGTTGACTACTGAACAACTTATTCTTAAGTCGTGCAAGTCGATCTCTGAAAGATACTTGACAAGAATGATGATCAGCTTTTTTCAATTTGAATTTTTTCTTTTTACATTTTTTTCTGGGGTAACAGCTTTTTTTGAAGCCAAGAAAACTACTTTTTCCATTTGGAACTTCCTCATATTCATAGTTATCTTCAAAATTTTTACTTGGCGACATCACTCTACTGTATTTCTTTAATTTGGAGTGTTTTTTGAAATTTTGACCTTCAGATAAATCTGGTTCTTCCCCATAATCAGATTCTGTTCGTTTCTCTATTATTTCTGTCGGCTCGTTCGCTTCTTCATCATCTACACCATCTATGACGTCCCTTTTCTGTATTATATGTTCATTCGATGTATAGTTTGATTTGGCCATGAGTTTTCTACAACAGCTACATTTGCAACATCTTTTTCTTCTTCCAAATTGATAAAATTGAGGTTGGACATAATCTGCGTTTTGTCTTTTTTCAGCATTCGACTTGTAGTTAGTATATGATTCTTTGGCTTGTTGATAATTCAATGCATGCGGTCTGAAATGAAAGTACCTCATTTTTTGATACATTTCAGAAGGATCTGAATTCATGTCCCAGTTATATGTAGGACATGAGTATTTCTGTTTATCATTTTCCTGTTTCTCGTACCTGGGAAATCTGAGCGAACCAAAAAACTGATTATTGTCGGTGAACTTTCTCGTTCTTTCTCTTCTATTCATAGTTGATTTACTTTCAGAATCATCACTCGCACTATTTTGAAACTCTCGACATCTTTGTCTAGATCTTGATGAAGGCGAGTCATTTATATTTCGTTTCTCATTTTTTGTTCCTTGTTGGTTCTCTTGGTTCTGAATTTGTCTTAAAGAATTCATTGCATTTCTTGTACAAGGATTACACCTTTTTCTCAAGCGTGACAAGAGTTTCCTTCGTTTTATTCTGCGATATTTTTTCGACCTTTTTTTTCTTGTATGTTTCGTGATATTAGGTGTATGAGGAGTAGCAGGTATAGTGGTACGGAAAGAGTCTTCTGTTGTAGTTAGAATTGGATTTGAGGTTGAAGTAGAGTAGTATAGTTCATCAGCAGGGCTCGTAGTAACTTTTGTCTTCGATTTTTTAGATTTCACGAAAGTTCTGACGGAAGATATTTCATCTTCTTCTTCTGCCAGTTTGATGGTAGTAGAGGATTTAGTTTTGAAAGCAAGATCTTCGATATAGTCATCCTCGTTATCCATGCCTAGTATTTCCTGAATATTTCGTTTTTTTCTAGGAGACTTTTCGGTTGATTGATTGAAGGATTTTAAAGTCCTGGATAGATAAAGATTTCTGTTTGCATGAGTTCCTATAATTGGGATATCTCTCTTATTCTCATCGCTATCCGGATTTTGTTGGATTACTTGCCTGTAGTATGGAGTATTATAAATCATATTTTTCAAATTCTTGCTGTAATACATACTTCTAGGATCTTGAGAGTATGGTGATTCCATATATGGTCGATACTGATAATGGTTTCGAGATTGAGATCTCACCAATTTCGGAACATCACTTCGATAATTGCTCTGGATTTCGTCGATGATATTGCCGACGAATTTCGGTATATCTTGTACGAATTCAGTGGGTATGTAGCCTCTTCTCATCTCTGAGGCCGATTGCGGATATTCACCCGCATCGAACTTCTCGTAATGTTCAGGCTCCATTTTCATTGCGTTCATCGGATTTTTTTCGACGAGACGTTGATCTGATTTACGATCGACTATCTTTCTGATATCTGAAGGTTGAACGATTTTCAAGGAAAAACTAGCTTGAGTGGCTTGATCGATATTTTCATTGTCATTATCGTTGGAGGAATATTCCTTTATTATTTTTCCATTTTTGATTATGTCGATTTTCAGTTCTCTCTTAGAGTTTGTTTTTTGCACTTCGCTGGCTCTTTTAGATTCTTTTATTGGGGATAATTCGTTATCTGAAAATTTTCCTGTTGTCAATATGACATTAACTGGTTGGTCAATAGTGTTTTGCGAATTGAAAGTTTCGGTGGCAGGAAGTTCAGAATTCGAGCTTGAAGTCGTTCTCTCATTTGCTGGATGTGTCGATTTTCCCAGTTGACTGAAGATGGTCATGAGTGCCTCATGAGCATCATCTTCCAGCATTTCGGCTTTGTTCTTATTACTGAACGTTGCTTTCTCTCCTGAAATCAAAATATCAACCTGATAAATATCCCACTGATGAATTTATCTTGGGTTCCTACCCAAAACTTCTACATTGCCCCTGCTACTTTTAGGCTGAACTTCGACGTCCTCGGCTAGTTGACGTCGATATCGTAACCCTTTATCGAAATTGAAATTATCCAAGTATTTATCCACATATTCCTGATCAGAGTGGTCTTTATAGATGTGGGGATAAATATCGTTCAGTGGTCGATTCGATTTATGCAGAGGGGATATCTTGTTGCTGGATGCATATTTTTCCTTAAAAAGAAAAAGTGAATGGAGTAATTTGAAATAATTGCGAAGTAATTTTTGCAAGAATAGACTTGAAGTTTGCCTGTTGGTTGTTGTACTATTTACAGATGACAATGAGGAGTTATGTACAGTAGATCCTATGGCTGAAACTTGAGTTCGTTCGTATTAACCATGTAAGCAATTAGATATGGAGAGCAGTAAAACTATTAGTTCAATTTGGGGAATTCAGAAAAAGGACTTGGGTCAATATTATGATATTTTGAACGCGACCCCCAAAAACATGCGCTCTTCTGTTAAAGAACCGCTTCTTCGAAGGATTTGAAGAGGAAGCTTTATAGCAATTCTAAGAAATAACAAAACATCCAGATAATAAACTGATTACAAAAGACAAAATTGATCAGGTAACTTACATTATGGGACTTCTTATTCGCTACGTAATTTTCCTCGTCATACACATATTCGTCAATATCTTTATCTCTTCTATCTCTGGACATTGAATTATCAGTATCGGTATCTGCAGCAGCTCTTCGTATCATCTTGAACGCTTTCTTGAACTTCATCACATCTTCGAAAAATGCATTCAAGTCGCTGGGGTTGTCTTCGTTTGGCTGTATTTCCTTAAATAAATTACCATGAATCGAAAATGAACAATGTCCTTCTACAAAAATTGTTTCACAAAATTATGATTCTCGGAATCATCATTATCTATACTAATATTATAAAGAGGAAAGATTTGTATTTTTGTTTGTTTGATACGAATAGGCTCAAAAACTAATGGACCGATTTCAAAAATCCTTTCATCCTTAGAAAGCTACATTATCCCTGAGTGACATAGGCTATACTTTTCAGCCGAAAAAATTAAGGATACCTACTATAACTTCAATAATTACAAAAAAATCAGCCAAAATCAGCTGTTTTCACGTGCGCTGCAAAAACCGTAAGACTTACGTGGATACAATGCATGACGGAAATGAACCTCTTAAATAGTTCTACAAAAAAGTCCGCGATAGCATATATCTATCTCTCAAGATTGACTTGCTATTACCTGTTTATGGTAATCAGATGTTTTCCAAAATTATGCACTATTTGGGAGTGTGTTTTTATGAATTGGGTATTGATCCTCATCCAACCTAATACGTTATTTATCCCCAGTATTTAATTTAGAACAAAATTGCCCTTCACATCATACAAGTACAACGAGTACATAAAAAGATATGGAGGTTGGAGTGTTGAAGATGAAACCGCCGCGTGAAACAAATTTCTACTCGGGCGAAGCTGGGACAGCCTGCTTGTATTTTATAAAAGTGAATGGAGTATGTATACTGTGCAGGGAGAAGATCTGCTTATGGAATGTAAAAAATCCAACACGACAAAATAAAGTAGATCTTTTTTTCAATCAAGGGCATAACCAAACATCTCTAATGTACAGAGGTATCGGAATATCGGACCTATTATACTGACTGTTAGTGAATAATTGCGACAAACATCAGAGGGTGATTCAGCACGGAAAAATAACGACAGTTCACAATATAACTTCTGCCCCCAAATGGTTCGTTTTGCGAGACATGTGGGTGATGAAGTTTTTCTGCTTTGAAACCGGTTGAGAGATGCAAATGAAATTCTGTGGGTTCTAACCACCTCTTCTTTCAATCAACTACCCAATACGCCTAGGCATCCCACGAATCGAGTCATTAATGAACTTTTCAGGCATATCGTTCCATTCTTCCTGAAGGGCTAAACTCAATTCCTGAAAAGTTGAAGGTGGGATTTGACGATTGGATATTGTTCTCCCTGAGTAATCCCATACGCGCTCAATTGGATTCATGTCTGGTGAGTTTGCTGGCCTGTTCATTCTCTGAATATGGTTCTCTTGAAGGATGTTTTGAACTCTTCGTGTGCGGTGTGGTGGGGCGTTATCATCCTGATAAATGAAATTTTCTCCAATCTAGTTGCGAAGAGGAAAAATTATTGGTTCTATAATGTTTTCTATGTAGATAGCACCAGTTCGTTCAACGATAAAAGGAGGGGTATGGCGACCGAAAATTAAATCCCCAGTACATTATCGATCCGTCTTGAAAGCGTACAATGTCCCTGGCGAAATTGAGTCGCTTTAGTCTGCCTGGACCTCGCCAAACACTTTCTCGTCGACTATCACTTTGTAAACCGAATGGTGACTCGTCCGAAAAATGTTGCGCCATTGTGGTGAAAGCCAGTCTTGTTGTTATGTCCATTGCCGTCGATTAGCTCTGAGTCCAGAGGATAGCCGAGGTAATCTTAAAGGTCTTCTTGCCCTTAAATTTCAGGAATGCAATCTTCTCCTAATGGTACTGGTACAGAAAATAACTTCGAAGGGCCGTTATACGAGGATGTATTGATATCTAGTTAGCCTATACCAGTTACATGCATAAACAAAATATTGCGATACCATATCAACAAACAATAACTTATTAGAAGTGTCAGTGTAGGGTTCGACGTCAAAAAAGTTATGCAATAAATTAAAAAAAAGATGTCCACCGAAATTGTGAAAATCGAAAAATTGGAGTATCGAGCCATCATCATGTACTTGTATTTAAAAGGGTTAAGGGGTAAGCAGATTTACGAGATATGCTTAATACCCTTGTTGATCAATGTCCTTCGTATGCGACCGTGAAAAATTGGACTGCAAGCTTCAAAAGAGGTAAATTTTCCATTGAAGATGATAACCGATCGGGAATGCCAGTTTCTGTGTCAGTCCCCGAAAATATCGATGCAGTTCATGACATGATTTTATCAGACCGTCGAATTGGGCTCAAGCGGATATCTGAAGCACTGAAGATTTCATACAAAGGCGTTCATCATATAGTCCATGTCAATTTGGACATGAGAAAAATTTCTGCAAAATTGATCCCCAAATGTTTGAATGTTAACCAAAAGCGTGCAAGGGTAGAAGCATCGCGTTCGATCTGTGCTCGATTTGAAAACCGGGTTGTTACTATGGATGAGACTTGGGTACATTTCTACGATCCAAAAACAAAGCAGCAATCGATGGAATGGCGACACTCTGGTTCTCCAAGACCTGATCTGCTGGAAAAGTTCTTGATTCAGTTTTTTGGGATTGCCATGGAGTAATCATGATTGATTTTTTGGATAAGGGTAGAACAATAACTGGAGGTTACTATTCGACATTAGTGACCACTCTACGGGAAAAAATTAAAGAGAAAAGACGCGGCAAGCTATCCAAAGGTATTTCGTTTTTACAGGACAACGCCCCAGTACACAAGTATCATGTTGCCATGCAAAAAATTGGTGATTTAGGGTTAGAAAAACTAGAACACCCCCTTTATTCAACAGATTTGGCTCTGTCCGATAATCATCTCTTTCCTCAACTGAAAAAAGGTAGAAAGGTCGTGAATTTTCTTCCAACCAGGAGGTAATGAAAGCGGTGGAGGACTGGTTTGCAGAGCAAGAAGAAACATTTTCTTTGAAAGGTCTAGAAACGTTGCAGGTTCGCTGTGATAAATTTATTCAATTAAGAGGAGAATATGTTGAGTAATAAAATATTTTGACATTGAAATTTTGTTTGGTGTAAAATTTGCGATATAATGGCCTTCCCTTGCAGATATTATTCTAGGTGGACAAGGCATCAGTGTCCAGGCAACGCTGACTGTTTCCAGGAAATGGGCGGGCCACTATGCGCCGTGGAATATTCAAACGTTGCGCAATCTGTTGGTTCAACAAAGCTTCCTGATGTAGGGTTACGTTTCTTGCCCGGTCAAACTGAGAAGTTGGATGTATTGGCATTTTCCCAGGAATATTCCCAAAAACTCTCGTTATTCGCTGAAAACTTCGAATTCAACTGTATTCTTTCGAACAAGGAAATTTGTTTGCTGGTTTATTGTTTTAATTTTGAACAAGATAGTGAAGATTCCACACTCAAAAAATTATCATTCAACAAGTTGAGAGTTGATAGGAGGTCACTTTAGACGATGTGTGAAGACCAAATGCTCTGATCTGAATACGGCTGAATCATTTAAGCCACATGCCGTAGCTAGTTCACTAAAAGATCTAGGAATTTTACCCCATAATACCAAATTGTTCCTTCGGCGCACAAACACTCTATGTGCGTTTCTGTACGGAAAATGGATACCCTCTTAGTTCGAACGAATTCCATTTACATTATATCAATGACGCCGGCATCGTGGAAAATTCCGCCTCCGCTCAATTTTATCGCTAAATTTTAAACGAACCCGCATTATCCGATCCTCTGCATCAGTGTATATTTGTTTGTTTACGATGCAACAGTTACGCCGGAGAAAAAGGGGGAAAACTCGCGGCAGACTTTCTCTGCTTGGCATAATCTTATCAATTATTAAACAGCCAACTTTTAAGTAAAACGATTATTTATCCCCGGGTAATAGGAAAATAAAGGGGTCCCGCTCTCCCGTTCTTTTATGAGTCGTATTTAAAAGTAGGCGCCGCAATAAAATTAATATTTCTGGTGTCGCGCGACAACAGATGGCCCTGTCATTCTTGGGTTGAGATCTACGAGCTTCTTGAATTTTGATTAGAATAAAAAGTGGTTGGATTGACTAAGCGCGAGTGAGAGTACTTTGGACTTAGGTTAGAGATAAGTTACCAAACCGGCAAACTTCGCTGCGAATCTAGGTCGGTTGTTTACAAACAAGCTTTTATAAAAATAATAACATTTTTAAAGACAAGCGTTTATAATGAAACACTCATCCGCCTTTTTGAAGCCGCCATCTTGAATACCTTAATCTTGAAGAATCGTAATTTCCGACCCAGAAATCCCTCAGATACCAATTTTGAATAAAATCGGATCATAATTACGAAACTCGTCCGCCATATTGTAGCCGCCATCTTGAATTTTCTAATTTTGACAGAAGAATCATCATTGTCGAAGTCAAAAAACTCCAGATACTAATTTCGAATGCAATCGGATCATAATTACAGAAGTCATCCGTCATTTTGGAGCCGCCATTTTGTTTTTTTTATAACAAATATTTCATGATGCATTATCACCAGAATTATGTAGACTTCCCAAATTTCAAATCAATCGGACGATTAGAAGTGTATCATATTTAACTTGCAAGATTTGATTACAGACAGACAGACACCGGGACAGGTGAAACTAAATAAAAGTTTGTAAAAATTGTCATGTGTAGGCATTAGATAGGATACGACTACAGGAGGGGCGGAAGATCATCCAAACTCGCATGCACCTTGACCTGAAGATCTATTGTGCATCCCGGACTGTTCACCAGTCAGGCAATAGCTCTCAATGAACTTTATCACCTTTCTGGGGTCTACATCCATCACTTGTTCCGGCTTTATAAACGAAGAATGTAAGCCTTCTCCGATGAACAGTTTCACATTCGCATAGCAAGTCTCAGTGGCTTCTTGACAGAAGCGGCAAGTATCTTCCGGCGCCTTCCCCATGTTCTTCAGATGATACCTCACGGGACAATGTCCCGTGAGTGCGCTTGTCAGTTTCCTCAGTTACAGTTTACCGAGTGAGATAACCTTTTTAGTCCAGCTCGTCAAGTAGAAGATAAATGACTTGGCCTGTCTTTGACAATTGATCGTTCGCCACAATGCAAGCTTTCTCTTTTGTTCCCATTCCTTAACTGTCATCGCTTTATGACTGCATGGAAAGCCACAAAATAACTTTGTCCCGGTGCAGGGAATTGACCCCCCCTTCTCTGGCCAGTCGGTCTGCCTCTTCTTTGCCAGCTATCCCGGAGTGGCCAGGAACCCAGATAAGGTTGACGTGGTTTTCTTATCCGAGTGTGTTGAGGGACATTTTACATTCCCAGACTAACTTTGACCTAACTAGTGGGGAGTCGAGCGCTAGCAGGGCTGCTTTATTATCCGATACCTATATGTATATTCTTGCTCTTGGGCAGTTGCGTTCTATGCAAAGCGCATCAAATTTCCTTATGACAAGGGTTTCTGCTTAAAAAACGTACAAAAAGTACCGAAATCCATTGGTATGGCTAATTGGACCAAGGGACCGTGTGAGCCGGCTACCTCACGCCATCGGCCTCGGTATAAAATACCGCAGACCCTCTGGGGAAAACCACTTCATTATTAGCCCATTGTTCAAGGCTTGGAAATGTCGTGTCATAGTTTTTCAGAATCTCAAGTCTCAGTGGTAGGTTATCTGTGACCACATCCAGGAGCTCCTTGCACTCATTTAGAATGCGAAGGTGTCCTGAGTAGTCGCCAGTCTTCAGTTCTCGTTCTTTTGCCACCCTAAGGGCCCACTTGGCCGCCTCAGCTTCCAGAAAGATATCTAGGGGAAGCAGGTCCAAGATGACTTGCATGGCAGCAATTGGACAAAAACGTGTTGCTCCTGTGATATAGACATGCTGTTCGTTGTGATTTTTCCAGGGCTGATTGCCCTAACACTGGTCTGGCTCTTGGCCACCAAATGAAGAAGGCATATATCCAGTATGTAATAAATCGAATGAGCCCCGTTCGAACCAATCTGAAGATCCTGTTGCCAAACTCAAACGCAAACTAGGATACGACCTACGGATTTCGATTTTAGTGTCGACTGCTCACAATTTTCATTCCCAACCTACGCAGCTGCAAGAATTGTGCAATTTATGCTTATTATTGTTCTTTTGGGCGGATCTGGTGAAAAATTAGGTCGTGTGTAGCTACCAGCCAACTTTGTCAAACTGGTAAGACCTTCAGAGTATCCTTAGATCAGCATATCTATATAACGCATGGTACAAATCCTGACAGCTTGTGTAGAGGAATGGCGTCAACATCGCAGGGGTTGGCATTTGTGTGCCTTTCCACTTGAAAACCAACTTTAGATGGAAGGCATTATGTCGAGAGGTGCATGGTAAACAAGAAAAAGTGTTGTAAACTCTATTCCTAAATACTATTCTTTTTCCTGGTAAAGCCTGGATCAACCTTCTTGAAAGCCCGCAGGTAGAGCTTCAGTTCTGGAGACCTGCACCCTCACTGGCAATATGAGGCACTGTCCAACCTCAACAGAAGCTTTGCAAGTCAGACCCTGAGTTGATAACCGCCGAGAAGACAAGCTAACCTAAGCAACCCGAAAGGGCGAACAGGATTCCCCCTGCGGACAGGACTTTCTGTGGCGCCACCATAGCGTGGTGCAGGAACGCATTCCCTAGCAATTGAGGAGTAAACCTACGTCTTACTCTTTCTTTGCTGCTCTCCTGTGCTGCCATAACTGCCCCAGTTTCTGTTTCATCCTTTTCACAAGTTACATTGAAGATGATCTTGCATCAAGAAATTTCTTATTTAATTCATCCAGGGTTGAACCTCTTTGCAGTCTTACTTCAATACCCATCCCTTCAGCCACCAGATTCCGTGGAACGCACATGGCTTCGGTGGAAACTCAGTACCATGTACGGACGACATCTAATCAATTCGACCCTTGGGCTAGAGGAGCTTGCTTCCTCGGTGTGTGAGTGGCGATTATCCACTCGGGGACTAGCATGTGGAGCTGGATACAAATCAACTGGCGAAAAGGTCCTTGATAGAACTCCAGGAAATGCTAAACCAACAACAACAAGCTCAACAAGCCATTATACGAGAGGTATTTAAATGAGAACCCAAAACTGACCCCTCAGTTCCAAAACAGCCACTCTGATGACGGCGTGGTATTTATAACCTGCACCAATGAAAAGGCAAAGAAGTGGATGAAAGAGCTGGTACCTTGCCTAGTGTCTTGAAAGGGAGCAGTCCTCTGGGTGAGACGTGCTGAGGACGTAGTTTGAACTACCATGGTTGTGATCAGAATACCAACAAAATACGCAGGGATGAGAACACCCTCAAAGATTCTCCAACATCTGAAACTCAGGAGATCGGAACAGAAGATTGGAGAATTTCCAGCGCCCAAACAGGTCTGGGAGTAACTTCTTTGAAGGAGTTGGGAGACAACGGATATGTGACATATCCGGACCGTTCTCAATTCAGCTCTAGATCGGCATCAAGGTAGCTGTAGCAGAACGTTGAACGTAATCCAGATAAACCTTCAGCATAGTAAGCAGTCCACTGTCTCACACAGATCCTTGCAAATGGTGATATAGCCTTTCACACAGTCCACTCTCAAAATTGGATTTCTTCATTTTTTGCACTCTCGTTGTGTATAAAGTTTTGATATTGAAATGATTGATATAGAAAATATCCGCATTTCCTCTCGAAAGAGTTATCAGCAACTTTGGTAAAAGTAAAAAAAAATATAAATAAAAATATAACACGGCCAATTGTGTAGGCTGTAGAGGCATTAAAGAACGACCACTACTACTATTTTATAACCGGCTCATTCACCATTTTGTATCATCTCCTCGATATTTTTATGTGTTCGCTGTTCGGTACGAATTTTTTCGATAAATCACCTCATTTAACATGACACACCGTTATTTTGGATTTTCGAATATCATTTCTCTAGTCCATGAACGAAAATAACAACAATTGACTAATAAGGTAGATGGAATTGATATTCTTCTGCAGAGAATTGTATGAAAATCCACCTTATTCACCAGATTTGGCTCTTCGTTCTCAATCCTAAAATATGTGCACGAGATTTAAGTCATTATCCTCAAAAAATTTGGTGATATCTTCTGCGAATAAGTACTTTGTGGGCCACACTGGCGGATCCAGACTGTTTTCATTGAAAATATTAGGGATCGATTGAATCTCTTTCAAGGGATAATTCTCAATTTCGTGGTACAAGGAGGGGGGGGGCATTCTCAATTCCATTAGTTTTTCAAAGTTAATAAACATTTCGATATGTACGTAAATACTACGACTTCTATATAGAAAGGACAACGTTGCTAATTCATCTGACAGGAAAATGACTATAGTATTGTAACGAAGTTACTTTTTTTTCCTCTTTGCCATAGAAAAATTTTCCGATCGAGTTTAATTATTTTTCATTCAAGAAATTCGATCTGATAAATTAAACTCAATAAATCATATATTCCCGGTCCGCGTGCGAAAGAAATACCGTAAGGTGGCATATGTCGCGCTGATAAGGTCCGATAAATTCGCGAATTTTTATGTTTTTCAGACGGCCGCGAATTCAAAAAATAGTGGCGGTCTCCGAATTCTGTTGCCTTATAAGGTGACGTTAGAATTCCTTTTTTGAATGACGCGATATTTTGACGGCCAATCGGACGGCGCCTTATGTCCCTTCTTCTCGAAATTTCGAATTTTCACACGCGTCATCACCCCACTCTTTCGGAGGTTTTAAAAAGGGACATCGGGGCTGATGTGGGATCTTTTTGACTTGATTTCTCTTTAAAAATAGATCTTTGCGTTTTTGCCGTTTTGGAAAAATTATCTGAAGCCGTGTCTAGGAAAATTTCTATTAGTCTGTCGAAGACCGTTGTTAATTCATTCGAATAGACCAGTGAAAGTGAGATAGGACTCCGTTTTTGAAAGTGAAAAGTGGGAAATTTCCGGAATCGGTAAGGCCTCCGTTCTTATTACTTTTATGCTGATTGTTTCCGTTGAAATATCGTTCTAACTTTTTTGTGTTTCATCATCATTTTTTTTTTGTATTTTCTTTTCTGTTGTCGAATGCTTCGTATTCCTTGCGATTTTCATCTGGATTGACCTTGGTCAACCCTCTGAGAATTCGAAGATTTACTGAAGACACTCCGTCAGGTTAAGTTGGTTCCATTGTTGGAACCACTTGTCCGGACGGTGCTGTCGGCACCACCGTACCCATCATATCTCCCCCTTTTGTAGTGCGAATACTTGGTATTTCTTGCGGATTCCATCTGGATTGACCTCGGCGAGACTATATAGCGTTGTTACGGCACCGTGTCACCCTTGGTCAACCCTCTGAGAATTTGAAGACTTACTGAAGTCACGCCGTCAGGTTAGGTTGGTTTCATTGTTGGAACCACTTGTCCGGGCGGTGCTGTTGGCACCACCGTACCCATCATACCTTCTCCCTCTATAGTGCGAATACTTGGTATTTCTTGCGGATTCCGTCTGGATTGACCTCGGCGAGACTATATAGCGTTGTTACGGCACCGTGTCACCCTTGGTCAACCCTCTGAGAATTTGAAGACTTACTGAAGTCGCTCCGTCAGGTTAAGTTGGTTCCATTGTTGATACCACTTGTCCGGGCGGTGCTGTTGGCACCACCGTACCCATCATACCTTCTCCCTCTATAGTGCGAATACTTGGTATTTCTTGCGGATTCCGTCTGGATTGACCTCGGCGAGACTATATAGCGTTATTACGGCACCGTGTCACCCTTGATCAATCCTCTGGGAGTTTGAAGACTTACTGAGGTCACTCTGTCAGGTTAAGTAGGTTCCATTATTGGAACCACTTGTCCGGGCGGTGTTGTTGGCACCACTATACCCATTGTACATTTCCTTCCCGCTGTGCGAATACCTCATATTTCTTGCGATTTTCATCTGGGTTGATCTCGGCGAGACTATATAGCGTTGTTACGGCACCGTGTCACCCTTGGTCAATCCACTGAGAGTTTGCAGATTTACTGGGGTCACTCTGTCTGGTTGAGGGATTCTATACTGGAATCACTCTCCTGTGCGTTGTGAATAACACTGCCTTACCTGTATCTCGTTTACCCCCGTTTGTATTATTAATTCGATCCTGGTCAGATCTGAACGACGAGAGTGAAACACCCTGACATCAGGTCCGTTGTCAGTATTGGTTTTGAACGATATTTCACCGTGCCCTGCCGATTCTCCCTATTTTTGCTTCGCTGTTACCGTCCCCTTTGATTCCATTCTGTCGCCAAGCTTGCTCACCTCGCTCCGCCGCCTTAACGAATCGTAACCCGTCATCGTTTCATATTGCATACCTTAATTTTCTTCTTTAAATACATTCACTGTAACCTTCATTTTGGATGGCAAATTTCATTTTCGTTTGTATCATATAACGCACATTTATTTTTGGTTCTGGGATTTCATTGTTAAAAGTATCGAAAGTCTGCTCATTATAAGTTTAGTTTCATCCTGGTGTTTTGTTCGATTCATCAGACACATTCGTGAAAGAAACATTCCCTTAATCGCTAACAACTTAGATTAAAACCGAACCCTTCTCCACTGTATAAATGCTGCCCTGGCAGAAGTGAAGGGTTCTAGTCAAGGCGCTACAACCTTGTAAAACCTATTGTGGCTGGCGCCCGAGAATTTTTTGGACCGAAAAGGTGGTTGCGCCCTTGGAGTCCTTCCCCCAATTAAGGGATCTTCACAATATGCATGGTGAAATGTGTCAGAATATGATGGCCAACCGGGTGAGCCACGGTAGATTTTATTGAAACTACGTTTTCTGGAATAAAAATAATTGCTTTAGCGATCTAAAATATTTTCAGCTCATTTCAAAAAGGAGTAACAACATTGATACTTCGAATGGATCACCCTGTATATTATTGATTTTTTCGATTCGGCATAGTCTTCTGATTATTGAAATATTTTTTTTTTTGTGCCATAGCTACATTTAAAATATTCATGACCTGTGCACTTAGGAATGCTAGAAAGCTGTTAGTGACTATTATTTCCTTTTATTTTTGATCAACAGAGTGGTCAGATGAAAACTGAATGATATTGAAAAAAGTCTCCTGGACATATAGCATAATATATTTCCAGACTTTCAGAGTGATGAGAGTGCGTTCTGGATATTTATGGGAACAAGTTTGACATAAAATGATTCACAACCCGAACAGTTCGACATTTTGCAAAAAGATGAAACATATAGAAAACTTACTCACCTCTAATATATCCTTCATTTCTCGTGATATATGCCATATGGATATGAAAACAAGGAGTTCCTTTAAGCTTATACATCGCATAACACTGAAAGAAAAATTCTTATTAAAACTTCATTTTCTCCTGTTAAGAATCTGTATACATTTTTTCCATTATTTCAAGGTGGATAATGGGAATTTTGAAAGACTGAAATACTAACTTGTATACGACAAAAAGGACAGAGATTTCTTGCATTTCAAACCCTGATGGAACATTTTTATAGTAAATTAATTTGTATGGAAGAGCTTTTCGCTGAGGCGCTCTGTTTTCAAAATATTCACAAAGATCCTGAAAATGAGGCATTTTCCCCAACCTTGATGCCTTTCGGCTAGGGACTTTTGGTAAATTACCTAGGGGTTACCCTTAAAACTTAAAACAATAACCCATTTTTTCATTCATTTTTCCTTCGTTGGATGGAGTGATTTAGCTGCTCATTTTCGATTCCGCTATTTTTATCTCGAGCTGAAACATCTTCAGCCCTTCACCTAATAGAGCGCTCCATCGATTCGTTCTAAAGACAATAGATTTGCGGCAAGGCATTCTCCCAAATAGGAGCGCGAACAGCACACACGTTATAATGATCGTTTTGCCGTTGAAGGGCTGAATTTCGTACGTCAGTCGTGACAGTTGAACAGAGCTTTCCACAGGAAGCCCAAGGCTCTATGTAATTATTTTCAAAGACAACTATTATTCACTGCTGGGCCCTTTCTACCACATTCCTTACAGGACCGAATTGGTGTCGTTCCATGGCCTTCGGCTCTGTTATGATGAGATGCGCGGATGATTTTTCTGTGACTACCGATTTTACAGGGTCGGTTTGAACTGATAAGAAATGGTTTGAATCGATATCTTCCAATGCAATATGCATACTTTCACACGAAAACTATACAGATAAAGCATGTCTTTATGTCGTATGATAACATTTCCCAAGCATTTATTCTTGATGGTGACGTATGCTTTCATCAGATGTTCAGGAATTCGTCTTCTCCACTATAGAATCTGCTTTCGTCATCTTTTTCTCCCTAGCTGCTACCTCAAGCAACAGTTTCCCGAGAAAAACTCTTTGGGAATAAGTTACATTCTTCGAGATCCAATATCCTGATCATCCTTGGCTGATGAAAGTTGATGTTGGAAATTACTGTGATGGATTGAAACTACTATCTCTTCTTGAGAGTACCTTTATTCGATTTATTCTCATTCTACATGTAATTCGATGAACCAGAATCAGTAAAATGCAAGATTGTCATATATTGTTGACTAATTCCTAACATGAATCATTGAGTTTAAATATACATAGAGGCATAACCCAGTTCAACGATTTGAAGCTGAGTTTAGTGTAGTTCCTTCACCGATTCATACATGGATAAGTGTGTTTCAGAGAAGCGAAAATTTTTATTCCCGCATCTGGCGGTAAGTAGCTGAACTATAAAGCACTATTTCCGAAGCCGAATGCGATGACGATCAGGACCGGCGTAAGAAATATTGGATGCCCAGTATTTCATTACACCTGATTTTTGGATGCAATAGAACGACAATTAATTCTGCCTATGATTCATAGAACCAGACGAAAATAAATATCCTACAGATTTCTATGAATGAAAAGAAAGCAGATTATAGTTAGCCGCCTCTAAAGTTGGCAAGTAAACTGCCAAAATGTTTTGCATCAAATCGTTCAAGGGAGCTTTACCTCTATGTATATTTAAACTCAATGCCTGAATAAAAAGACAATTATTTGGATAATCGAATATACAGGTTCTTTAGCCTTGACACCTTTCCTTCCATGAAGATGTCCGTTGCAACGGCTGTTTGCAACGACATCCAGTGAACTATAAGTTGTAAAATACATCAATCGAACAAGAAATAAAATATAACACATACAAATTCTGCTCAATCTAGAATCATCATCCACTATCTACTAAAATTGATTTATTTCTTATAACCACCTCAAACTTAAAACTTCAGTGAATACTTGATTGAAATCGTTAATATTATTTCATATTATTAAACCAGACTACAACCCCCCTGCCTCTTGCAACGACAGAGAATTCTCGAGAGAATTCTCTGTCAAATTCACTGACCGAAAATTCTCTGCCGTGGCATACGATGGAACAATGGAATTCCACAGAGAATTCTACCGAAAGTAGTATGCAACGGCAGAGAATTTTCGGTCAGTGAATTTGGCAGAAAATTCTCGCGAGAATTCTCTGTCGTTGCAAGAGGCCTTTAGCGAACAGAACGTTGTGTTTATGTTCTGCGAGTGCAGACTTCCTTGTTAGATATAGTCGATGAAACCGTTCGTGTTCTTTGATCCGTGAATGAATGCTTCTCCCAGTAGTGCCAATGTAAACTGTCTCGCAGTCTCAAGGTATCCAATGACAATTTTGCTCATAACAAGGACACTTTTGGTCCTATTGACTGCTTAAATTAAACTGAGGTATTACAAGGTCATTTCTTCACAATGTTTATATATTTTTAGATTTTCCAGTCGAAAATGATCTCAATCGAGCAGTTGGACTCACTGATCACCAACCCGTAGACAAATTGAATTCTGTCCGTCCGTTCTGCGACCGTTCGTGAACACGATATATATCCATGGGCGCCCGCAGAAATTTTTCTCAGGGGGGGCATTTTTCCTTGCCTTTCGGATTAAGAAAGTAATATTGAGGGGATTGTGCTGAAAAACGATAAGACCATCGAAATCTTTAGCCGAAAATGGTTTAGGTCGACTAGATTCGAATAACTGATCGTGAACCGGTTCCAAATAAAGTTCTGTCCGCCCGTCTGCGAAGAGGACAACTTTCCTACGGACAAACTAAGAAACTTGAAGTTTTCGGGGTAGGTTTGGATCCCGAATGTGGCAGTTGTAAATATGTAGTTGCACGAATCCAGATCTACGCACGGGCAGAAGATCGTTGGGGAAAAAAGTTTCAAAATGAATAAATTATTTGAAAAAGAATAATTTTTTAATTAATGCGCATTAATTAATTTTATAACAAGGCAATAATCGACAAAAAATTTCAGAATGTATACAAATATATTGATCTAAACTTTTATAGCTTCCCATAACAGGTAAGCAGGATAACTTTGGTCTTCGTATTTGCCAGTGCGAATATACGTACAGGGTGATTGTTTATATTTTACTCAATAGCTATCTCAGTTAATATCAGTCGTACAAAAACGTTAAAATTCATAATTTGAGAATTGATACAGCAAAAATGATATATTCCGAGACAGAAAAACTTGATATTGTGTCAGTTTTTATAAAAACTAATCAAAACCAACGCTTGGCGCGTCGGGAGTATAGGTGACTTTACCCAAGCAGAAGATTTCCCAGTGAGAAAACATTTGTGAACTTATATAACCGTTTAAGACAAAGTGGGTCAATGAAACGAAAACCCAGGACTGTTTGAGGGAATGAAAATCAAGAATTAAATATTCTTTTCTATTTTCAAGGTAATGAATTCATTTAAAGGTTTGTAAAATAATAAGTAAGTAAAATCAAACTTTTCTTGAAAACCCAAGTAGATCCATACTCGATTGTAGTCGAGCAATATTCATACAGCAAGGTGCAAACATTTTGAAGAAATATCATATGCACGATTTTAAATATATCAAAGTTCGAAAATTAACTTATTTGGACCAACAAAGGCGATTAGAATTTCGTAGATTTATGTTGCGCCAATTAGAAGAAAACCCAGATTTTTTTACTACAAATTTGCCCTTTTAAACGTTTTTGTACGACCAATATTAACTGAGAGCTATTGAGTAAAATCCGGTACAAGGTGGATCTCACTAATACAAGGTCCATCTACCTATGAGGCGTATCTACCTATAAGATGAATGAACGAGCGCTCAAAAACTCCAGACTTCACGCTTAAGTTGATCCATTTTTTGAGTTGCATATTTGGTTTTGCGCTAGTGCTACATATCCTTTAGCATATCGCAGAAAAACACACGAATAAATTAGAAAACATGCCTTTTTACACAGTAATAAGTTTTTTTCTATAACACAAAAACTAAATATCTGAAGTAAATGTTTTTTCCTTGTTATACCTAGTTTTTGATGTGAGTGAAATCGAAGAAGGGGATGTTTTTCTCAAATTATGTCAGCATTATTAGGTATATTTTAGTATAATTCCGAGGAAGGTGATGGAAATACATGAAGAAATGTTGATTGGTTCTCATTTTGAAAGGTCCAGTAACGTGGTGTTATCGGTTTTGAAGAATGGAAATAAAATTACAAGTGAATTAACTCTTTTTGACCAATTCATACAATGTTTCGAATATTGAAACAGATTCTTCGTTAGGTAAACAGAATCAGCTAAATTCAGAATTAATAATCAATTGTTCCTACGCTCAACATCAGAAGGGAATCTGAAAACCTCGAAGAATCTACGCCACTGTTACTCAGAATAATAAAAGTAGAACATACCTGTGTAGAATTTGAATTTAACACAAACAAGACACTTCGAACCATTTTTCCAACGTATTTAGCTAAAAACATTCAGAAATAAATCCAAATTTCCCTTTTCATATGCGATATCGTGATGAAAACACTGTTCAAAACGTCATTAGTAACACAAAATTAGAAAGCGGTACGAAATTAATGAACTGGCCACAGACTCAGGAAACAGTGCTGCCATAACGTGCATAAATGCCCATTTCTGACATTCACGTACAAATAAGTAAATGAATTTCTATTTGAATTACTTTTCATTTTGATTCAGGGTTTATCTATTAGAAAATTCAAAGAACCTCATACCGTTGCAAAAATTTCTACTATTCTACTACATTTTCATCATTCCGTATTTGTACAGTTACCAAGTTTAGTTCTAATGTTTTTGGAAATTAGCTTCATTATTTTTACTCTTTCTATAGTTTAAGTTCGTATCCGTAAAGTGAAGTCATTCCTTGAGGAAAACGACTCTCATTCTGTTGACACCTACGGAAGACCAACATACAAGCAGATGTATCACTCAAGCCATCATCAAGCGTGAGTACTATTCTCTCAGTGTTCACTTTGTGGTATTATTCAGTTTCATACGTAGATTTATTTCTTTACTTCTCGTTTTGATAAGAATTGGTTTATCAGTCCTATCTTCTCTCAAGCGAGCTCTATGTATAATTATGATATCATGATTATATTAATAACTCCTAGGTCTACCGAGGACATCAGAAACTATGTAACATGTACGAGTTAGGAGAAACAGTTGTATGCTGTGTAGGCTTCGTTTCTGTGTCCTCACGCCACCTTAGGCACAGCACTGTTAATTTTCGACCCAACAGTGAAAAGGTGGCCCACTACTCTTAACTAGAAAATTTCTTTCCCAGCATCGGGATTGATCTCGGATATTCTGGGCTAGGGGCACAATTAACAATATCTGTTGAAATTGCATATGTAAATCGTTGTGTTCCGAGCCTCTCAATCCATCAGATTAGGATCATACCTTAGAAAAGACCAATCTTGAAATTTTTTCAAAACCTCGAGCCACCTCTGGCCGGCACCTCCATAATATGCCATGTAAAAGCTCTTCCCCCTTCCCCGCCGCTCATTTTCCCCCTCCATCTTCATGCCATCGCCGCCGCCCGCTAAATATTTTACCAACGGCGTTCCACCAAAGTCGTGTAGTTATTCAGATTTAATAATGTAAGAATTCAGACATGTATACGGTGATATCGCGCGTTGCATGCCCAAGTAGTTCTCGTGCAAAGTAACCCCGTCCTGACCCCCGCCGAGTATCTCCCGTCTCTTGTTTTACACAATGTTTAATAACATCAATGGAGAGTGAACCGCCGCCAAAAGAGGCTTTGTTTATGGGGATTAGGGTCACATTTTGTATCCTATCTCCGGAATGCCAGTACTGGGGCATATTGTTATTAAAACGGGATAATCGTCGGGGTCAATAATTCCGGAGGTTCTGAAGGTATCTCACCCTGCTCTGCATATTAGAAGGAAAAAGACTGCTCATTATTGGCGATGAAAAATTTCTTCCTTCAAAGAATTCATAACTTCATCTGATTTCAGAAAAGTACAAGACGAATCCAGGGCAGGAATAGAAAGGGGTAGAATTCAGCTATGATTCCATGCACTGTACCCATATCACAATGAAACATTTATGTCGAAAATCTCTATCTAGAAAGGTATCATATATCATCTAAGGAAGATGGAAGGAACACTGGCAACGACTGCCCTGGAAAAAGCCAACATCTTCGCGCATTTGTTTGCTGAACATTCCACTCTGGATTCATCGGGAAAACAACCCCCGAATATTACACCTATTGACAGTCATATGCCCGAGATAACCTCTCACATACGTACTATCAGAAAGATTCTGTTGGGTCTCAACACCAACAAAGCCAGTGGATAAGACGGAATTCCACCGATTGTTCTCAAGAAATGTGCCCCCGAGCTAACACCTGTCCTCTGCAAGTTGTTCAACCACTCTTACAAATTGGGTGTTTTCCCACCCAACTGGAAAATCGCAAGAGTACAACCAGTCCCTAAAACCATTGGAGTCATCCATTACGATGCTTGGTATTACTGTCGACAGTAACCTTTCTTGGGAGAATCACGTGAGATCCATTGCTAAAAGTGCATCCCAAAAACTTGGTTTTCTGTTTCGTGCCAGTAGCTATTTCACCGCAAGTCAGCTGCTTATGATCTATAAGGCACAGATTCGACCTGTCCTGGAATACTGTTCCCATGTTTGTAGTGCTGCACCTGAACAAATCCTAAAACTCTTGGATTCTGTACAAAAAAGAGCGATTCGTCTAGTCAGTGATGCCTCGCTTACAAACTCACTCACTTCTCGGGAACACCGTAGAAGAGAAGGCGATCTGTCTCTATTTTATAGATATTTCCATGGGCGATGCCCTTCTGAGTTATCAGCAATCGTTACCCCTCTGGCAGTCTCTTCGACACTAACCCGTCAAGTTAAGTCTTCACATCCCTTCGTGGTCACTTTGGAGACCTGCAGAACATCTCTCTTCAAAGACTCGTTCATCCAACGAACTGCGAGGCTTTGGAACACATTGCCTAGGGAGGTGTTCTCTGAGGCATATAACCTCCACAAATTCAAAAAGAACACCAATTTCTACCTGCTTTCCCTTGGTTCTCACAAGGTTCTCTGAACATTACAGGATATTCCTTTTCGTGAAGACCACAACATAAAAAAATTGATTGAGTTTATATTGTGTACATATGAGCTCAGGAGTGTCTTAAAATGAAAATCAAAGGATCAACACCACGTATAGCTAGGCCACGCTGAAGTCCCTGGAATCACATTGCCAGGGGTCTTTGCTGACCTAGATGTGCCATAACGCCAAAAAGCATGGGAAAGTCAGTAGATGAGATTTGTTGACTCTGTCGATCAGAGACAGAAACAGCTGAACACATTGTATGCAAGTGTCCAGAGCTGGCTGGTCTAAGAACTATTCATATGGGGAAACCTGTCCTGGATAACCACGAGGTAACGGCCAAGGCTCCTAGGGATGTTGTCGGTATTATCAACACCATAGACGACCTCATTGGGTTTCAATGAATGAGTAGGGTAGTGAACAAAAGATCCATGTGGTAGCAGTTCTCGGAAGGCTAACTGAACCATAACGACCCCAGTTCAAATAATAATAATAGTAGGTATATGTTGGGAAACGATTTTTCACATCCTTTCCGCCTGCAGAGCGAATGCTCCATTGGGGTATGCAGAGAGACACAACGCGGCACTCCGAATCCATCTGAGAGCCGCGTATGGGATAGACAATGAACCGGTGCTAACATATGTGCCTCTGGGGATTGAAGCGGTGGTCTAGAACGATAGAGCTCGCATATGCTGGAACTATCCTGTCTCAACAACACGGCAGATCAATGCTGTTGAGCCAGACTTACTTCTGCTGGACAAGGAGCTGAAGGAGTTATTTGTCGTGGAATTCTCCTCCCCTGCTGAAAATAATCTTGTGATGAAGGAACAACAGAAGAGGCAAAAATACAAAGACCTTATGTTCGAGCTTGGAACTTTATACCCAGGTCATAAAATTAGGATGGTCGTACTTATCATAGGATGTCTCGGTGGAATGAGAGCTAACTATGTGGATGAACTGAAGATTATCCCGGTCTGCAGATCACTGGCCGAGGTATTGGCGCACAGAATGCAGAAAGCAGTGTTGCTCGGGTCACTTCATATCATCAGGTCTCATGAACTCTAGAAGCAACTTGCAGCTCATCTTCTTTGTTAAGGGACGCTAAGAGGGCAGGATGAAGAACTCCTCCATGGAATGTGTGAGGGGTTTTTAGTGAGTAGCCAAAAAAGATCTTGGATTCTCACACTACCGAGAGTGCGGACCCTCTCGGCGCCCATGAAGGGTTTTCGCCTCACACGGACGTTAAAAAAAGAGTATATATGTTGTTCTAAGAAGAACTGTTCGGTCAAAATGAATGCAATAGCTGAAAATGAAAACGGGAACGAATATAAACCAATGGACACAAAATTTTATTACGAATAAATAAATAATTGGCACTCCACAAACCGTGGAGATCTCTTTTCGAGGGATGAGATTGAAGGGCACAAATACTAATTCGGTGAATAAGACACTCGGGCGCCTGTTACACTAGTTTTCCTGCAAAGCGGGAACGTCATGAAGCGGTCCTAATATTTTATTTTGATTTTACGTAAACTATACTAAGGATTAGATTACGGCAACAGTGACGGTGGCAGGTGGACGCTATCTACTATAGAAAACGTTGACTGTAACGCTATTGACGGTATCTTGGCAACCACTTCCGAGGTTTTTCATTTTACAAGGTGGTAATGTCTTGACAGAACTTTTCACAATCAGACAGTGCAGAAGGGTTCAGTTTTTAATATAAGATTAAAAATATGGATTTTTTCCACTGCAGTTTCTAACGTGCCAGTGGCGGAGATATTGAATTTGCATGAAGGTTTGACCTCTCCAATTTTTCACCACTGGACAAATTTGCATTTGCTTAGCAAATTCTAAAGCGCCAATGTGTTTTACACAAAGAAGATTCTCTTGGTTCATTGCTCTAAAGTGAACCGTTTTCGAGAAAACTGGCATTTTATGATCAGAAACAATTTGCAAATGCATTGTGAATTTCTTGTAATTGGAAGACTGAGTGAGTGGTGATAATTAAAAAGTTATTAATTCAACAAATTTTTGCATCTAGGTTTTTAAGTTTAAATTTCAAAGTTGTTTTCATTATTATTGCGACCACAGTTAACAAGATTTTGTTGAAATTAATGAACTTGTTCATTATCACTACTCATTTTTCCAACGGCAAGAAATTTACAATGCCTTAGCAAATTGTTTTTGATCATAAAATGCCAGTGTTCTCGAAAATGGTCCACTTTAGAGCAATGAACCAAGGATACTTTTTTATGTAAAACACATTGGCGCATCAGAATTTGGTGTGCAAATGCAAATTCGTTCATTTAGGAACACTCTGTATCCCGATATGATTTCAGACTACATGCAACCCCTATACTCTTTGTATAAACCATTCAAAACACTGCTCGAATGGAACAGATGGGACTTGAGTATAGAATCACAATCATCTGCAGAAATAGTCTGGTCCACAGACGGTTCAAAGACAGATGAAGGAACAGAAGCGGGAATACATGGAGTGAGGCCAAGAAGGGAGAACATAATACCTCTCGGCAAACACGCCACGATATTTCCAGCTGAAACACATGCCATTAGGACATGCATATAGAAGAACCTAGAAAGTAGCTATCAAAGAAAATACATCCACATTCTCTCTGACAGCCAGAGCGCCATCAAAGCCCTCAACTCGACACAGATAAAGTCTAGACTCGTCTGGGAATGCCTTCAGGACCTCCTGGAGCTGGCAAAACGAAACAAGGTCACTTTGATGTGGGTGACAGGTCACAAGTGAATAGCGGGCAATGAAAAAGCAGACCAGTTAGCAAGACAAGCATCTAAAACGCCATTCACAGGGCCAGAACCTGTGCTTGGAATCAGCAGAAACCGATGCAGGACCCTGATTGAGGAATGGATAAAACAAAGACACCAACAACACTGGGAACAGAGCGACAGGCAAACACTCGGCAAAGTCATGGTAGGACACATAAGCCAAACCTTGACGGCTCACTTTCTGAATCTAAACAGAACGAAGGCACGTATAAGAGTAGATCTGCTAACGGGACACTTCGGCCTTAGGAAACATCTGAACACCATGGAAATACTTAGAGAACCCGTGGATTGCAGACTTTGCGGTGAAGAGGAAGAAATAACCTCTCACATCATCTTTGAATGCGACGCCCTAAGAAGAAGGCGTCACAAAACCTTCGGAAAAATCAGTCCGGAAACGGAAATGAATCCGAAAAACCTCATAAACAGGCTACTGAACCTGATAAAGGACACGAACCTATTCTCGTGAGGAACCACTGTCGAAAGAGTGATACAATAGACCCAAGTTCGTCGCAGTGTCATAGGGAGGCCAAGTGCTAAATCGGCCTCTTGTTCGTAATCCAATCAATCTATCAACACTCTGTATAATTTACTTACTTGGAATTCTAATTACCATAAAACAGATGGACATTGAATTTGGATTTAAAGGTTGAAAATGAAAATGATTTCCGATTTATTTTATAGTGACTGCCATGATTATCAATATAAAAAAGCGATAGCAACTTGACGTTGTGATCTCGCCGAGGCCAATCCACAGAAACGTCGCTGAGAATTACGAAGAAGAAACCATTGAAAAATTTAAAAATACAGATATCGCGCATCTTGACAAAATGATGACACCCTTCTTTAAGGGCCGGTTTTATAAAGGGCACGTTCAATCCGAGGTTACTCAAACGAGGATTGGATTTCAACTCTCGGTTGAAAAAAGTTCGGTATTATAAACGTCTTTGCAGCCTCGGTTGAACAACCTCGGATTGAGATCGCTTTTTTTGGGTTGGCTAACCTGAATCTTATTTCTTGAAGTATTCTAACACGTTTTTTTTATACCATGTTAGGATAAATTCAATAATCGCAGTCTAATGAAAAAACAAGAAGCTAATTCGAAAATATTCTCGTGTTTTGTCACCATCACGGCGGAGAATTTGAATCTGGTTTCCTACATCAAAAGAAATCAATAAAAATATTTTGAAATGAGGACTGACTTCGTAGGAATTTTTCAATATTTTTCCACTCGAAGCTATTGGAAAAGACGCTGTAGTCATTATCACTTTTGTCAACTATAATGATCTAAGTTTGTACTACCTATATTTTGATATTCTGGAAAGTCTTATCACTCTTATCTCAAACCCTTATGCCAAGTAACCAAATAAAAGCAAGGTCAATACAAAACATCCAATGAAATTGCATAAACATTTATTCATACAAGAATGTAATTATATTTAGGATCAGTACAAATCATTCTTCATCTTGTTCGATTGAGTACCTACATGAAGTACACATTAAATTGAAAGATCACATTTATTTCTTGATTAACTTCCTCTTTATTCAGGTTCAGATTCATGAATAGTATCAGTTCACTTCATTTCTATAGTAATATCATGCAGGACTTCTCAAGCCATAAAAATAATAGTCGTTTTCAAATATAGTCAAATCCCGAATGAAAGAATGGAGAATGTTCTTTTACATGCCAGAGAGTCTTTAAATTCAATTCATGGTTCATACACGAGCTTTATTGAAAAATTTACCATACATTGATCTGCGAGATGGGATCGGTGTCCTCAATACTGTCGTTAGAGTATATTTAAAACTAGAATTACAAAATTTCTAAGCTTAGCAACTTGGAAATTTGAAGAAAAGTAATCCTTTTCACATCTGAAGCATTCAGCATTTCAACAACCCATTAAAATAAACATGCACTTGTACTATGTAGTAAAAATCAAGAAATCCTACTAGAACGGTGAGTGTGTTCTGGACATTTCACAACTTTCTGACGTTGATTTATGAATACCACAAAAAACTTCGAATATGTTAACAACTCTGGAATGATCCAGCTAATTCAGAGTAATTTCATCCACTCAATAAAAGAGTTTTTATTTGATTGAATTCTCTTCTTCGTGCCATCTTTGGAGTGGTCGAAAGGAAATGTGAAATCATTCGATTGGTAACTCTCTTATTCACTTTCGTTACTATCTTTTGAATGCCTTGCAGTTATTTCATTATTATTTCAACCAGAGTCATTTCCGATCTTATATTCACACAGAAACCTGGCACTCCTATCCCTCAAGGATAAGGCACAAAAATTTAGGAATATCTTTCCAAATACCAAAGATGAATTATTAATACATAGCCAACCTACAAAAAGTAAAAAGACTGATTAATATCAGGCATCCTATACCTAATATGATATATTCCTTCCAATCCAAGTTACAGCAATGTGCCAAAGCGAAATGTTTTGTCTTGTTTTGCCACGTAAAGTGAGGTTAGTTATCAGCCATCTAGAAACGTCAAACGTTTCAATCCTCGATTCAAAGCTCAAACCGAGCTATTTTCAGCGGTTGAGCCAATCTCGGGTTGAACCCGAGGTTGAATGTTTATAATACGGAAATCGACAGTCAACCCCGGATTCGGGTGTAACCGTGGTTTGAATTTGTTTTATAAAACCGGCCCTAAGTAGCCCGAACCCCAAAAATAAATTGTTAGAGCCGGACCACACAGGCAAACTTCTCTCCCAATCCCTGTTCACAATTTTTTGTCATCTATAGGCATGCAATACATCAAATAAGACAGGTTGGAAGAAATCAGAAGATTCAAACTAGGATACGTGCTACGACCTACGGATTGGGATTCTTGTGCTGCCGTTAATACCGCCTGATGGTAGAGCAATCGCAATATTTGCATGCTCGGAAAGTGCAAATGCTCAGGCATTTCGTCCCCAACCTACTAGAGGAAGAGCCAGTGACCAATTTTCATATGTCATTTCATAAGTCACCAAAATTTACTTGTTTAATATTCAATATCTGCTCGAAAACAAAAACCATTTCTGCCAGCCCATAATGGCCGAAGTAGACTACCATATGCGCTCAAAGAGGCCAGAAAATTAGGCTTGAAATTTACAGGAAATAAAGAAAATGTGTCTAGAAAGCGAATTATAATCATGACATAAATTTTTTACATCACGAACCATCTGCCAGAACGAGAAATGTTGCCGCGCAAATGCGAGCGAAATGAGCTTATTCATATTTGCAAGTCAGACCTAGAGCGCATATTGGGCATATTGTTAATTAAAGGAAAAAATTAACACGAAAAGTACTGCATTGTTTCTCACTCGAAGAATATTTTTCAACAATATTATAATGGTTAGTTCTCAAAAAATGAGTAAAAATATTTTCACCAACAGATTATTCATAAACATTGACTTTGTTAGAAGAATTTATGCTCGAATCTGAACTAAGCTCCAAAATTTTCGAATGGATTGAGGAGGTCTTGAGTATACCTGTGTTAGTTACGAAACATTCAAAGAAGTGTAAGATCTCAGTCACATCAAGGGGTAAAAAATAAACCATCAGGGCATTTAAAACCCCAAAAGTTGGGTAGACTAAGAGTAGTAAAAGAGAGTATAAGACTTTCACAGTGAGCTTTAGTATTACGAGTACATAGCGAATACCCTTATCATCGGATCAGGTAAATGAAACTGAAAACAAATTCTATAATTTCATAAAAGAATTTTAGCTTCCTCCACATAATTTTCTATCAACTCGTAAATGCCCAAAATGCGCTCTCCCAGTGGGCACGCGCACGTAGAAAATACGTTGAAAACAAGTTACATAACCAAACGTTGAAAAACAGTAAAAATGTCGCGGGAAAAAACGTTTTCTTGCATCGATAATTTAGTTATTAATAAACGTTGTCTCTCAACGTATTGATTAAAAATAAATTGGACGCAATATTAACGTTAATTTATAACGTGTATGTATATTATTCTACCATACAAGTTTACTGTCTAACCGATAACGTATAAATAACGTTTATTTATACCATATCATATATACTTCATAAACGTTGTCTTTCAACGTATTGATTAAATATAAATTGGGCGCAATATTAACGTTAATTTATAACGTGTATGTATATTATTCTACCATACAAGTTTGCTGTCTAACCGATAACGTATAAATAACGTTTATTTCCACCATATCATATACCTAAACATAAACGTTGTCTTTCAAAGTATTATTATAATATACCTTGTGCTCAGTCTGAAAGTTAATTTATAACGTGTATATATATTATATTACCCTGCGAAATTATATGTGCAATCATTAACATATTAATAATGTTTATTTTCACCAAAATTTTTATCCTCATTAACCGTTGTCTTTCAACGTAATGATTCAATATATTTTGAGCATAATCTGAACATTGTATTGAAACGTTTACCTATATTACACAAATTTCGTATAATAATGTATAATGTTCCTTGAATATGAAGTCATTACTATGATAAACATTTTTCAATGGAAAAATATGAATCTTGCATAAATTATTCAATTGTTGAACTAAAACGTATAGGTAGGTATATACGATAACCTAAAAAGAATATATGGATTCTATATTTGAGTTTTCACAAATAGGTACGAATAAATCATAATTGAATCGAAAGTTACCTTGTG
Source organism: Adalia decempunctata (assembly GCA_951802165.1). Classification (NCBI taxonomy): domain Eukaryota; kingdom Metazoa; phylum Arthropoda; class Insecta; order Coleoptera; family Coccinellidae; genus Adalia; species Adalia decempunctata. The sequence continues at coordinate 38,199,989 of OX637697.1, read as the reverse complement.
TTTTCATTGGTGAACCTCAAGAAAAAAACATTTCTGATTATTATAAAAAATATATTATAAAATGAGACATTCACTATAACATATCCAAGAAACAAAAATAAAATAATAGTTCGTCTATTTTGCATTCTTCAACCTCGCCGTGGCAAATTTCAGCCATTCTTCCATGACTGTGCAAAGTCGAAACTCATCTATTTCTTTGGTTGGGAAGGAAATCTTAACAGCCTCTATAAATATGAAAAAAAAATCAGACACGAGCATTCTATTCTGAAATTTATATGAAAATTTTTTTCTGGTTAACACATCTACATCCAATAGATTTTATTTTTTTTTTCAAGAAAAGTATTATAGAAAACTAGCATTTTCATAGTAATTGCTATTGTCACGATCTATTATTGGAATTGCTTCGAATAAAGCAGAAAAGAATCATTCGAAAATAATTCAATTTTCATGAAAATGTCAAGATTATTATCGATATCCAAAATGCAGATGCAAATATTAACCAATATATTTTATAATTGCCAATCAATAAAATACAACTTGAGAAAAAAAGCGAATTGAAACAGAATACTCACCTGAAATAAAACCGACGCTTGGCAAAATCAAATTGGTGGAAAATGGAGGTAGAGCGGGTACACTCAGAAGTATAAAGTGATTGAACTGAAATTTCCAAGCATTTGTATCATAGGTGCTTCAATGATTATTATAGTACTCACCAACTCACATGTAATTAACAACACTATCATAATAATTGAAACAATATAACCGAAACTCTGAAACTCAACACACTGAACCATCAACGGCATCAACGAGACTTGCTTGCCTGTTGTGTTGTCGAATGTTGGAGGTTGGAGTCGATGGCCGGATGGCGGTTGCATTTGCGACCACTCAAGCTCTCAGCAGTAGGCGCAGAAGTAGACGCAAGACGCAATGTCACAAGCCAATCAGAGAGAAGCAGTTCCCGCACATTCACGAATAACGCGACCGTCACAGACGAGTTGCGCATGCCGCGAACAGTGTCGAAAGCTGATTTTGTTGCCAGATTGTGCAAATCCGTTCCCTGAAAGTGGATTGTAATGTAGAAAAGGAATATGAATCATTATTGCGTTGAGGAATTGGAAATTGGAAGAGTAATTTCTATTGGTGATTCATTGGAAGGAAGCGCCACCTGAAAATATCTTCCTCATTTTCTGATGAAATTCGACAAATTTGTGCTAATTCACGAATTCCATTTGAAAATAAATTATTAGTGTCAATATTTATTGGCCCAGTTGTTAAAACATGTCAGCTTTTCTTTTGTGTGAATCAATCTATTGAAATTTTTTTCACCTCTTTGAATTTAACCTCAGTAGCGTGAAATGAAATGTAAAGGAGAAATACATTTAATTCAATTGCACCTTATATTGTTTTTCATCTTGAGTATTGTCAACTTTTATGACCCTTCCATCAAATCAATGAGAAATTTCGGAATAGTTCTTTGATAACGTTTAAATAACATTTTCCATAAACGTATTCGAATTGTTGACTGGATATTCTCAACAATTCAAATAGACTAGAAAATTGAAGAATGGACGTTAAAAAAACGTTCAGAACACACGTTAAAATTCGATTTCAGAATGACGTATTTTCAGATGAACTATTCTTCTGGAAGTAAGAAAAGTACGTTAAACATACGTAAAACATTAACGTATTCATATTGTTTACTGGATACGTATTTTAAACGATTCAAATTGATGAAAAATAGTGGAATTGTTTTTAGATAACGTTTAAATAACATTTTCCATAAACGTATTCGTATTGTTAACAGGATACGTATTTTCAACGATTTAAATAGACTAGTAGTTGAAAAATGGACGTTAAAAAAACGTTCAGAACCCACGTTAAAATTCGATTTCAGAATAACGTATTTTCAGATGAACTATTCTTCTGGAAGTCAGAAAAGTACGTTGAACATACGTAAATCATTAACGTATCCATATTGTTGATTGGATACGTATTTCAAACGATAAAAATTAATGAGAAATTGTGGAATTGTCATCAGATAACGTTTAAATAACATTTGCCATAAACGTATTCGTATTGGTGACTGGAGACGTATTTGAAACGATTCTAATGAACTAGAAGTTGTGGAATCGTTACATTTACATAACGTATGGTCCGAAAGTTTTGGGAAAAATTTCAAAAGCATATAACTCTGACTTAAATAATCTTATATTTTCATCGAATTATTCAACAATTTGACTTAACTATCCTTATTATAAATCAAAATTCAAGTAACAGACAAGGGACCATTATTTTCGATTTGCCTAATTATTCCCCTGACACGTTGCTTCTCAATCAGACCAGGTGAAATTTTTCCCAAAACTTTCGGACCATACGTTAAGAACGTTAAAATAACATCTTTCATAAACGTTATAATAATTTCGGGAGGAAACGTATTAGCACTCAATTTTATAACTGATTATTCTAAAATTACGTTTGATATATGTTATTGAAACGTATTGAATTAACGTTATAAATTATAACTAAAATGACAACGTTGAAAAATCAACCGATAACGTATTTTTCTACCAATCAACGTTAAAAAAACATTTATTCAACGTGTGTGTGCCCACTGGGCTAGGTCTGACTTGCAAATATGAATAAGTTCATTTCGCATTTGCGCGGCAACATTTCTCGTTCTGGCAGATGGTTCATGATGTAAAAAATTTCTGTCATGATTATAATTCTCTTTCTAGACACATTTTCTTTATTTCCTGTAAATTTCAAGCGTACCGAAATGATATAAGTACAGCTGTTCTTAATGAATTTTCAAAGAGTTCTGCCAACACTTAGGAGGGACGAAAAAGTTCTGTCATTATTTTATATAGATTCAATATATTATCAATAACAATTCCTGAAAGTTTTGTGTATGATACTATGACATAGTTGAACCTAATTTTCTGGCCTCTTTGAGCGCTTGTGGTAATCTACTCCGGCCATTATGGGCTGGCAGAAATGGTTTTTATCTTCGAGCAGATATTGAATATTAAACAAGTAAATTTTGGTCAGATATAAAATGACATATGAAAATTGGTCACTGGCTCTTGGTCTATATGCAGCGTAGAGTGCAATTTATTTTCATTGAGACTGGTTTGCCCGAACAGACTTCCTATTTCAGATTCGATGATGTGAAGTTTCTCAATCTGGTTGTGTCTCAGTTGGCACACCCTGTATATACTTGTCGAAGCACGAAATTTCGTTACCCGTGAGAGGTTGGCAGCGCAGGATAGACGAGAGAGGGAAGTAATAATCTGCAAATTAAAAACCCGAGCTACTCATTAAAATATCTCCTCTCGTTGCCCGGCCATATGGCCCATTTTTCGTCGTCCCTCCGCAGCTCGCCGAGACCGTTACGGCAACAACAGCCGAGGCGCCAAGAGGAGGGCGAAGCCATAACTCACGAACACACGGACCTCAGGCCCTCTCTGCATAGTAAAAAACAATTAATGAAGAACAATAACAGCGAGTGCGATATGCATGACAAAGGCGGAGAGTGAATTCGAAGAGCGCTGCATCAGAAAGCTAGGAAATTAAAAAGACGGCCAACGGAGGAAATTCGAACGGCCTCGTCCCTACCTCCGCACCTCTCCGAAAACGCTCAAAATACTGAAAATAATTACGGCTGGATTGTTATGTGTATTCAAAGGAAAGTGGTACGGAACTGCATCCGCGCCGAGAATCATTTCGTGGCGAATTCGCGGACTCGAATAATGTCGGTGAAAAATTAGATCGTGGAGGAGATTGCAGAAACTGAACTCGGATATTTCTTCAAGAGCAAGACGAGCAGATAATATGACGGTCAATCTGTGAGCGTTGCATTTTCGAATGTTTATTCATCCCGTTGCTGATCTTGTTGGAAATGGTTGTGTAAAAATTTATGTGGATCATCTAAACTCTAAAGAAATGGGCAACCTAAGCCACTGATGTGAAGTCAGGAACTTTTCGGTTCCCGTTCATTCACATTGCAGGTAGATTTACCTTCTAGAAAGATACACCTCGTAGGTAGATCCGCATTTACCAGTGTAAGAAGCGATTGTTTAATCTATACTAATATTATAAAGAGGAAAGATTTGTATTTTTGTTTGTTTGATACGAATAGGCTCAAAAACTACTGGACCGATTTCAAAAATTCTTTCACCCTTAGAAAGCTACATTATTCGTGAGTGACATAGGCTATACTTTCCACACGAAAAAATTGAGGATACCTACTAAAGTTTCAATAATTCCAAAAAAATCAGCCAAAATCAGATATTTTCACGTGCGCTCCAAAAACCGTAAGACTTACGTGGATACAATGTATGACGGAAATGTACCTCTTGAATAGTTCTACAAAAAAGTCCGCGATAGCATGTATCTATCTCTCAAGATTGACTTGCTATTACCTGTTTATGGTAATCAGATGTTTTCCAAAATTATGCACCATTCGGGAGTGTGTTTTTATGAATTGGGTATTGATCCTTATCCAACCTAATACGTTATTTATCCCCAGTATTTAATTTAGAACAAAATTGCCCTTCACATCATACAATTACAACGAGTACATCAAAAGATATGGCAGGTTGAAGTTTTGAAAATGAAACCGCCGCGTGAAACAAAATTCTACTCGGGCGAAGCTGGGACGGCCTGCTTGTATGTTATACAGGGTGACAAGAAAAACTTCGGACAAATTTTGCTGTGGTCTCTACACTTTCCTGTACTAATATGTGAATTTTCAGTTTGATATAATTTCATTTCACAGAGTTTTAGAATGTCAAAAAAACGTAGTGCGATTTTGGAGCTGTTTCGTCAAGGTAGGCGTCAATGCGAAATTGTTCGTTTGCTAAATGTGCCTCGACAAACCGTGTTTGATGCAATTCGCCGTTTCAAGGAGCTTGGCCATGATGGTCGTCGTCCAGGAAGTGGTAGAAAACGCACTGTCAATACACCTAGCAATCGCAACATGGTCAACAAGCGAGTCAATCGCAATCCGAGGGTTTCCATGAGGAAAATAGCCTGTGAGACCGGTATCAACCGCGAATCAGTCCATCAAATTGCCAAAAAGGAGCTCAATCTCAAGCCATACAAGTTCCAAAAAGTTCAACTCCATGGAGAAAAAACAAGCGCGTACGACTCCAAAGGTGCCGCCAACGCCTTCGTCTCGCCGCCGGTCAGCAATGGGAGCGAATTCTCTTCACAGACGAGAAGCTTTTCACCGTAGTACAATCCCACAATCACCAAAACGACAGAGTCTGGTCCGTAGAGGCTCCCGGTACATGGGCCATCGTCGAACACCGTCAAAATCCGCAATCCGTCATGGTCTGGGGCGGAATTTGCGGCAGTGGTAAAACTCCCTTAGTTTTCGTGGATCAAGGGGTCAAAATCAATCAAGAAGTCTACCGCTGCGACATCCTCGAGGCCATAGTACTTCCGTGAATCAAGCAGCACTTCGGCGATACGCATTGGACCTTTCAACAGGACTCCGCTCCGGCTCACAGAGCGGAAATGACGCAATAATGGTGTAAGACCCATTTTCCTTGTTTCATCTCATCTGCAGAATGGCCGCCCTACTCACCGGATCTCAACCCAATGGACTACAGCGTGTGGTCGATTTTGGAGCACAGGGCTTGTGCTAAAAAACACAAAAATTTGGAGTCGCTGATTAACGATTAACGCCCGAGGAGCTGCGGCCCATTGCCGAAAATTTCAAGAAGCGTCTGAAGCTGTGTATCGCCGCCAAAGGAAGCCACTTCGAAACGCCTTGAATATATTATTAACAAATGTTCAAGCTATTATTATTTGTTGTTGTTTTGTTCAATGTCTTCTGTTTAATAATGTTAAATGAAAAAGAGTTTGTCCGAGGGTTTTCTTGTCACACTGTACCTATATGTACATGGTGACCCATTTTCTTAGTTATAAGGGAGACATCGAATGCAGACACTCAATCTGACCTTGGGGGTTGATTTCAAGGTCAAGTGGATTTTTGCATAGGGTAGGGAATATGCATTTTTCGTAGCAGAATATTAATCTTCGTGGAAAACTAAAAACAATCTGCCCTCTTTTGTTTCTGCAATAATATGAATAGTTTGTGGAAATATGGGACTCAAAATGGCGAAAGCGATGGGATTTTATTATTGCGGTGTAGACTTATGAGTGCGGTTGAGAAAAGATTAATGAAACAAACCAGTTTTCCTTTTTTGAATATGTTCAGTCGCAATACAAAGCCAAATGATGCTATGGGAAATAACTTTGAAGTAGGAAAAATACGTACAAAATGACATAATAAAACATGATATGAGGTATCAAAATGCACTACAGGGCCCTTATTCTTGGCATGTGATCTTTCGGTGCGTATACTCAAAGAATCCCAGTTGGCCATGAAATTCTGACACATTTTGTCGTCTTTATTTTGAAAATGTTAGGTTATAGTCATGTTTCTGTCAGATACGTATGCAACATTGGCGATTCTACATAGAGATCTAAGTGATTACGTATTTATCAAAATGTTTATTAGATAACTTTGGGAAGATAATGAATTCGAGAAAATATTATGTGAATTCAATTATTCCAAAGACCTGGCGAATGTCGAAGAAAGTTTTTCCTCTGTTAATACTGGAAATATTTTCCGTATATAAACAATGGAAGATTCAGTTATGCTCTTTTCTTGTGCGGAAACCAAGAATCGAGTGTTGAAATTTAACTGAAAAATAATGAACAGCTTAGTCCGTTACTTTGTGATAGTTCATTCGAAAAAAAGAGTAAAAGTACAACAATAACCCGACGGAAAAACTTATAAACGAACAATGGAATTCCCCACTCATAGAAATTCTCAAGAACTAAGCCTACTGAAGTCATTTAAGTACCTTTTTGCACATTTTGAAATACTCCAGTATGTAGTAGTACTACATCCTGTGTCACAGTTAAACCTTAAAAGAACTAACTACATTTATAAAGTTAAAAAAGATAGATATCAGCATTGGCAACGTCTCTCAGAATTACTAGACTTTCATGAGTGCCAACCTGCATCAGTTTTGAGTAAAAGAACTTGATAATCACACCAAACGACCATGTCTAGCATTTCACACGACTCAAGTGGCTCATATTAACCTATGAAAACTAGGAAGCGCTATACTCTAGTAGTTCATTCGGTGGTAATGAGTGATAACTGGAATCAAAAGGTCACGAGGTTTTTTCATTGGACCAAATTTTTTAAATAAATGGCCAGTTTGCCTCATTTTCTTTCAATTATGTTGCATTCATTTCAAACTCTACATATTCGGCATTGTATTCACGAACCTTTTTTAATTTTAAATATCCTTTTTGTATTCTTTTGATATTTTTATATTTTTATAACGCTATAGGACAAAATGACATATACAGTCAATGGACAAAATCACGTAGGTTTTCAGCTGAATTAACAGTATCTACTGGGCAAAAGCATGACAATTCATCTCAGGCTCCATCAGCAAACAAAGAACCATGATTTGTCTAAGCATATTGAGAACAAAAACATTCATCTGCGGCTAATAAAGGCGATGGGTCTCATCCTACTCTTGCTGTTCCTGTGAGGAGATTTCTTCAGTTCCTGAAGGATGATTCAGAAGTGGACAAGCCAAACGTAAGAACGTAATTTGTTTTAACTTCTACACCTAATATGATTAAAATCAAATCAAAAAATGTGCCCCCACATCCTGCAAAGAGAAGGAGACACACCTTGGGCATTATTTAAAGAAGACAATGAAGAATAAAATGTTGTCAGCAAATTTCGAGATGATGAATATGACACCGACCATGTAGGTATCTTTTGCAATGACCCTTTTTCTCATTCTAAGCCTGCAGGAGACTGGTTCCGATGTATACATTGCTTGCATTGGGCTCAAGGACCATGTACTGATGTTCCTAGAAGAACCAGAAGTTTGTCAGTAGTTTTGTAACTATAGTTAGAAAATTACTGTATGTAGTTTTGTCCATAGCATAGGGACAAAATGAATTTTCGTATATCCCATTTAATCTAAGAGTATTTTTTTCCTGTTACTTTCATTTCATGAATGTTGATGAGATTTCATGAAGAAAGGACCCAAGATCATGGGTGTAGAATATGACATGACTTATTAACAAATAACAAGTTGTGCCACTGAAACAAAACCATATGTCATTTTGTACGTACTTACCCTACTTTACCATGAAACTCTTCATAACTCAACCAAAACCAAAAGTACCAAATTGCAGCTAAGCTGATTTTGAATGCAAAGATTCAATCTGGTAAGCTGCTGGTTTTGCATCAAGAGAGCTCATGAAAAAGTGACTTCTTTGCTTCAGCCGCCGAAAATGCCTGAGCCGTGAAAGTATTGTAAAGTTAGAAAATTTTCACGATTTTTCATTATTGCACTCACCATCTTCTGATGATTTACTGAAAATAATATTTTTCTACATAATTTTCTCATAACCGAATGGTTACTATCCGCAATCTCCCCTTTTCATTAGGGGACATCATACTGGCTAACTATGCCGAACTCTTCGAAACGTTGGAATACTTTTATGCCCACTCATAATAATTTGAAATTGCGAAACTCGAGAAACCCAAAATATCCCTGATTAAAGTCTGCGAATGCATACCAGAAGTAGCCTCGAGAAGAAAGAGAAAAAAACAACATCGGAAACCGTCTCAGTGACAAATCATATCACTCCTTTTCTGTTAGGATGCCTGTAGCCCGATGGAAGAATAATGAATTCCTTCGGCGAACAATCTATCAGTCTAGTGATGAATACAATCCACTGACAAACGTCTTTCCGCTTGGAAATATTTCTTTGTGCGCATATCTTTCCTTCCAAGTCGCATTGTCGTCGTCAGCCTCACAACAGAGGATTTTCCTTTGTGGGTATAGTGGAGTATTTAGATATTAATATTGGAGGTGTTCATTCCCGTGCTCAGAAATAATCCGAATAGAATCCGTGGGACAATTCCAAGGAAAATCATTTCATCTTCAGGAGAATGTTTGCTCGACTTTTTGTGGTTCATTTTCCTGGATCAAGGAAATTTTTCCATTTTGAATGGCACCAAAAGTAATTGCTATAATCCATGCCTTATGGTACCGTTCGATTATTCAAATTCAATTAATTCACCCTACTCACAGTGGCCATTATCGAGTGGAAGACGTAACTTATCCTCTAGGCCCTATCTTGGTATGATTCGCGATATCAACCTTGAGTCCTAGTTTGCTTTTAGGTTTCCTAAAGTAACCAATACATCTAGAAAAAGTAGTGTACCATCTATCGTTACTCTAAATGTAAACTTAATGTTGTTGCCCGCTATTGAGGTGTTTGAGAAATATTTTCAGTTGCTCTCCAGAGTGACCCTAGATCACGTGACACCATTTGTCCAATCATGTGAATTGGACTAACCGGCGGTGGGTTTACGTCTATAAATACAGCGATAGATCCAGTAACATAGTCAATTCAGAGCAGTCAATCTTCGGGTTACAATCTCCTACCAAGATCACTCTGAAGACGTCTACTTCAGTTGTAGGCAAAACTTAAGATGAAATTCCTATTGGATCATTGCTAGAAAGCCCGAAATATTCTTATTTTGGAGTTGAATCTGGCCGTGAAAGCCTTCATCAATATACTTCCATTTGAAGTAGTTCCAACAGAATGCAACATTCAACCCTTCATTAAGAGGATATACTTGGAAAAAATCAATGCGCCTCATCCCAATTTCTTGCGGTATTATCGTTTTGCAAAAACCATTCGTAATAATGTTTGAACTTCTGCATGTAGCAGTAGAAGTGTATTGTAGATCCTTCCCGTCATGTTTTCTAATCAGAACAGATGTTTTTGAAAAGGCTATGCTCAACTGTAACTGAACATAAGATGAATGCCACTATTTAGCAAATAAAAGGTGCAAGTACAGTGGAACTAATGCGACTTTTCAATGTAAAAAGGAAGTTACATTGTTCAGAAAGTTGGGTCCAAAACTGTAACACGAAAAAGAAATTCAATCAAAAAGGGCATACAGAAGATAATATGTGAAGCTATGTTGTGTAGAATCGTCAGCCCACTATGTAAATATTGAGGAAGTAATATTTCGAAATTTCAAAAACTGTCACCAGGCTGAGAAGCTCCATTATTTTCGTCATTAATATCTTCACTGAAAGTTCAATGGCTGACCTTCTCCAGTAAGAGAAATCCCTAGTTATTACTATGATCACATATATTATGACTAGTGAACGAATATGTTTGGGGGTATGAATACAAATGTCTGAGGTGAGACTATCAAAGTTTGTCATTTTCAAAGGAGGAATAAATATGGATTATTCTGACTCACCTAAAGCAATACTGGGTTTCTGGTAACACAGGAAAATGGGTAAAAGTTATTCAAAAAGTCAAATTCGCTGAAAGAAGTACGTTGCAAAACATGACAGCACTTGTCATATTTAATAATTTCTTATGACTCTATAATAGGTTAGCCATTTTCACTCTTCTTTGCCATTGCCATAGACGCAACTTTCGATTTTTCTGGTGCACATTATTTTTTTCTTTACCCACTGAGGGTGAAAGATGGCATTTCCGTACATACTGTATACATGTGTATGAATACATTTCAATGCACATTTTTCGAATATTGGTGACAGTGCATATTTTATTCGATCATCTCATCATCATTCGAATGCACTGTTATTTAGTTATCTAGAGCGTTATGAAACAATAACTTGCAATTTATATTCCGATGTGATTTATGCGACTACGAAATCTATTTCCAACTGTGTTTTAAAATTGATATTTTCATTTCATCGTGATATCGTTCGATGATGGACATATAAATGATGGAAAACTGTTACCTACTGAACGTTTTTTTTCGTACAGCAAAAAGGGGAAAATTCGGAAATGTACAATAAGGGATTATGAATTATTATTTGCAGGTTTTTTCCTAATTTCAAATACAGGGTCCGGCGGAAATTAGAGGGCCTTTGGAGGAGTGAAGTTTTGTGCGTTCGATTTATCATATGGATGACTTTTTGTCTATTCGATTTGACCAAAACAGGCGGTACTGGGTACCTGAAAAGCGTCACGAGATTCATCAAGTCCTTTTAACAGTTTGAAGCTCACTGTTTGGTATTTTGGTGTCATTGGCACTTTTTTTTCGAAGAGAGAGGACAAACAGTGATAGTCACTTCAGACTCCCAGAAATCAAGCAAGAAATTGACGAAGAAGACTGTTACTCGTGGGCCATCTTCTTCAAAGAAATATGGACTAACCACTCCGCCAGCATGAATTGCATACCACACAGTGACTTCGTCTGGAAGAAGTGGTGTCCGAAAACATTCTGCAATTATGTTTGTTTACATAACAATCTAACCAAAAATGAGCTTCACCAACGAATAAAATTTTTCGATTAAACTGTGCAACATTTTCCTTTTGTTAAAAGCTAAATCCGAAAATTTAAATTGATGGCACCATCTCTTGAAGCAGTGAATTTTGTGAGGAGGTAAGCCCAAATCTTAAACTTTTCCATGTTGATTTATAAATATGTTTTTTCTCTTACACTTTCTGCTACCAACTCAATATTCTCTTGTGTGCGTGCATTTTTTTTTGGGTCTGTTACTCTTGTATCGTGTTGTCTTCAATACGACGAATAGTAAGGCTGGATTTCCATGCATCCGTCTTCCGATGATACGATCGTCGGATCGTCGTTGTGATTGGTAGAAATATTCAATATTGAATATTTCTGCCAATAACAACACCTTCGGACGATCGTATCATGGGATGACGGATGCTTGGGAATCCAGCTAAAGGTGGATTTCCATACATCCGATCATCCGATGATACGATCGTCCGAAGGTGTTGTTATTGGCAGAAATATTCAAAATGAAATATTTTGGCCAATCACAACACCTTCGGAATTCAAAATTGAATATTTCTGCCAATCACGTCACCTTCGGACGATCGTATCATGGGATGACGGATGCTTGGGAATCCAGCATAACGGTGGATTTCCATACATCCGATCATTCAATGATACGATCGTCCGAAGGTGTTGTTATTGGCAGAAATATTCAAAATGAAATATTTTGGCCAATCACAACACCTTCGGAATTCAAAATTGAATATTTCTGCCAATCACGACACCTTCGGACGATCGCATCATGGGATGACGGATGCTTGGGAATCCAGCATAAAGGTGGATTTCCATACATCCCATCATTCGATGATACGATCGTCCGAAGGTGTTGTTATTGACAGAAATATTCAAAATGAAATATTTTGACCAATCACAACACTTTCGGAATTCAAAATTGAATATTTCTGCCAATCACGACACCTTCGGACGATCGTATCATGGGATGACGGATGCTTGGGAATCCAGCATAACGGTGGATTTCCATACATCCGATCATTCAATGATACGATCGTCCGAAGGTGTTGTTATTGGCAGAAATATTCAAAATGAAATATTTTGGCCAATCACAACACCTTCGGAATTCAAAATTGAATATTTCTGCCAATCACGACACCTTCGGACGATCGTATCATGGGATGACGGATGCTTGGGAATCCAGCATAAAGTTGGATTTCCATACATCCCATCATTCGATGATACGATCGTCCGAAGGTGTTGTTATTGGCAGAAATATTCGAAATGAAATATTTTGGCCAATCACAACACTTTCGGAATTCAAAATTGAATATTTCTGCCAACCACGACACCTTCGGACGATCGTATCATCGGATGATCGGATGTATGGAAATCCACCTAAGTCGATTGCCTGAAAAATGTCAACCATGAATTCTTCTTAAACTTTTGATATCGATGGACTAAACTTTTTACAGTATCCTCAAATGGTCCCTGATTGCGATAAAACAATTTAACAATTTCTAAACTTTGTTGAAACGTGTATCTTTCCATGTTTGAATGGCATAACCTCTTGAACATAAATGACATAAGAAAAGTCAAAAACCTATTACATTGTGTTGCGTTGAAACCATTTCAAATTGTACCTATAATTCTTATTGGAAAACTCGTTAACACTCACATTTCTGAATGAATTATACTGACAAAGAAACTGCAAAACCCAGAAGGAGCTGTTCAAATTTTAATTTTTTTTTGTGAAACAGATAGTGTAGCAAGAAGTGAATGATTAAAATTTGAAAAAAAGAGCAAGGTTTACAATTTTCTGTAATAAATTTGTTAATAATCTGTTTGCCCACCGCGATAATCCATACATTCCCCAACACGTCTTGGCATTGATGCAATAAGATGGTTTGTTTCTTCTTGAGAGTTACTATCCCAAGCTACCTGTACTTCATGTCTCAGAGCCGCCAGTCCGTGAGGCCTGGGGTGAATTTTCAAGCCTTCTATCCATGATGTCCCAAACATTCTCTATGGGCGCAAGATCGGGAGATCTGGGTGGCCATGGCAAAAGATTCACATGGGTTGCTTCAAAAAAGTTTAAACAACCTCTGGTAACATGAGTCGAGCATTATCTTGCTGAAATATCGGATTCTCGAGTCGGTTAAGGTAAGGGAGAACATATGGCTCCACTATTTCTTGAAGGTAACGCAGCGCTGTCATATTACCTCGAATGAAGACTTAAGGTGACTTTCTTGCTTGTGCAATATCACCCCACACCATAACGACTACTGCCCGGTGTACATGACGCTCAACATCAAACTGAGGTTCACGTCTTTCTCCCCGACGTCTTTTAACCCTTCTTCGGCCAGCATGTGCACCCAAGAAGAATCGAGATTCCAATCTTGATGTTGACGTTCTCTGCCCCATTGTAATCGTCGTAATGATGCTCAACCGTCAGAGGTAACACAAGATGGGGTCGATAATGCTGCAGTCCAAAATACCTTATCTGGCGGTAAACCAACCGTTAGGGCAGTTTCCGGATGGCCTTGTTCTCCTAACCACTCATCAGCTAAAGATCGAGTTGTCGCAATTCGGTCTCTAATGGCCATCAGTCTAAGACGTCGATCTTGAACTTCGTTTTTTGGCATTATCAAACCACGGTTGACAACATCTCATAACAGTTGTTGGACTTCTGTTCGTACGGTTAGCAATATCTCGAAATGACAACCCCGCCTTCCGTAGACGAATAATTCCACCTCTTTCGAATTCACTTAGCTGGCGATGAATTACACGTGCTCAAGGCATTTCCACAACAGCTAAACATCGACCTTGTATCTCCTCGAATTGCTGGTTTGTTGTAAAATTTGAAAAAATTCCAAAGAACGACTACAATATTCAAGTAACCAAAAATGTGTACATTAAAAAACCTTCACGATTTTTTTCTCCTGATTCAATCAGGCACTCCTTGCTATACTATGTATGTTTTACCAATAAAATATTAAAATTTAAAGAGCTCCTTCTGCTTGTTGCAGTTTCTTTTTCAGTTAGTGAATTCGTTTTCAAATCAATTATTTAAAGTTCGTCTTTGAAATTTTTTCTTTCGATTTCATTTAACTGTTCGCTCTCAAGACGCGTATCAGTGTATGAACAGGCTTCTCCCGATCGATTTAATTCAAACTCTAATTTATCCATTCAACTACATTCATGAAAAATGTCATTCAATATCACGAGCGAGATAACAATATAAGCACTATTTATGGAGAAGTAATAAGTATAAATAGCTTTGGCGGCAACCTTCAACTCGCTTTTCCAGCGAAGATAAGAAACTTGATGTGGAAAAGTAGAAATTGTTTTCCCAGATGGATATAGCGCGTGCCGGAGCATCCCTGGCAGCGGTAATGCTAAGATATGGCCAATACCAGCCAGTTTTATATCCCGTACCGATGTTGAATATATAACGTACAGCATCAATATTTTAGTACCTGTAGCGTTCCATCGGGGACCCTCACGTGAATTTGGCGAGGATCTCCCCTAGCCACATTTCGACCTCTCCTGCCGACAAATAACACGAATTGGATGTACCGTCATAACTCTATTTACTGATTTTGCAACGGTATTCTGATGGGACACCTTGCCCCTAACACTTCGCATTATACATATCACAACACAATTACATTGAAAATCTAAAAACGATTTGTTTCAAAATACTGGGGATACAATATGCAATCAATTGTAAAGAAAAAACAAGCCCAATTACGGGGACAATCGGAAATTGCGATACGTATAGTGAAAATTAGAATAGGTAGTTTGTCCCCGCCTGCAATATATTAGAGCATTCACGTCACGTCATGATATTAGCCTTGCTGCTCAGCTCAAAATAATGGGTGAACATCTCAAATTGGTGAGATTTTCATGTCCCACACCTGAAGTATCCCAGTTGGCCAAGATTTAGGTTTATCAAAGTTTTTTTCTTAAAACTGACGCAGATTGGCACTCGTGAAAAATCGGCAATTTGAAAATATGTAATTCTCAGAGACGTCGCCAATGCTGATTTCTATTTATACTCTTACTCTTATAAAGTATCCCGTTTGGCCATGGTCTAGCTTTATCAAGTTCTTTTACTTGAAACGGACGCAGATTGGCAATCGTGAAAGTCAAATAATAGGGATGTTGACTATTTTTTGGAAATGGTTTTAATTTGTAGAGAGATCCTATACAAATACGAAAAGAATAGTTTGGAAAAAATATAGCAAATACCAATTAAAAATGCGTAAATAAAAAAAGTTTTCAAAATTCCCGCTGAAACGCTTCATACTGTCGCGTGATTATGATTACGTCACTATACCGTAAACAGGCTTCGCCTTCTGTCAAAGCGAACTGATCTTGTCTCCATGATGTTCAATGTTGAATATCGTTTTCGTAATAACAAATAATCGTAAAATGTTCCCTAGTGATACGTTTTACTATCTTTTGTTCTTCGTAAGTTCGTATTCGTAATGACACATGGGCTACAGTTAGGTTATAGGTTAGCTTGTTTACCGAACAGTGACGTCACGTATTCTATTGGTGTTTGAGGTCACGTGATAATCGGTAATAGATAACACAATTTAAATCAACTTTATTCAATTTAATGAGAGTAATTATTAGATCACTAAAATATTTTTTTAGTATTTCAAAAACTATCTTCAATGTGGAAAATATCAATTTATATGATTTTGTAACATCCCTATTCTGAGCGACGTTGCCAAGTCAACACTCTATTTATTCTTTTTTCACTTTGTGAATGGGTTTAGTTGTTTTAAGGTTTAACACAAGTTACAAGCTTCGAAGCTTGTAATTTCAGAGGGGTCTCCACAGGAGACCTAGGATTAATCAGGATAAACAATATATCATATCATATCAACTGTTACACAGGATTCGTAGTAATACTACATTTTAATCCTGGAGTATTTTTAGTTGCGCAAAGGGGTATTTAAAGGTGCATACAAATTGTTGTCACGTCATGTGAGCTCACGCAAGAAAATGGGAAGAAGATATGGAAAATATAGCTGCTTTTACAGTTGCTGCTGATTCTCATAGAAGGGATTCGATTTACCAAATAAATCAACGATTCAACGAACAGAGGAAGTGGGGGAATTCCATCAATTAATTCAAGAATTATTGAATGAGCACCCAGATCGGTTTCAAATGTATGTCAGAATGACATTTCACAAAATATCAGACGTAATATCACGTGCATTCAGAAAATGTAAATTTGCGGAATATAGATCTTGCGTGCTTTCAGTGCTATAACGTGACAACAGATACAATGTTGCCAAAAAGTTTACCACATTTTGATTCCGTAGTAGTACAATCACCCAGTTTAGTTCTGATGATTTGGCTTCACTATTTTTTATTGAAAGGTGTGTCTCTCTTCCTATGCTCTACAGTCTATAAGTTCCATGCACTATCGTGGTTGCACATTTTGGGAAGATGACGTGATGTGACGTGACGTGATAACAATGTCTCTGAACATTAATTGTCGTCTGTAGGCTGATTTCTTGAAAATTTTGAAAAGAGGCGAATTCCGTAGGTGCTTCTGTTCTTTCGTTTAGAAGTTTTTCTGTCGGGTTAGTGGACTATTCTGTCCATTATTTTTCAGTAATATTTCAACACTCGGTTTTTGATTTCCGTACAATAGAATAGCATAACTGAATCTTCTAACTATGTATGTTTATATACCTACGTGAAATATTTTTCTAGTAATAACAGAGAAAAAAGTTTCTTCAACATTCGCCAGGTCTTTGGAATTATTGAATTCACATATTATTTTCTCAAATTCAATATTTTCCCAAAGTAAATAAACATTTTAATAAATACGTCATAACTACGACCTCTATGTATAAACGACAACGTTGCCTCTGGTTATCTAACAGGACAATGACTATATAACCTAACATTTTCAAAATATACACGGTGAAATGTGTCAGAATTTCATAATTATGTTATTTCAACAATTTATACGAAGCCAAGGACACCTCATATGCCAAAATCCACCAAGCCTTTCGGGCTATAGAGAGTTAAAATGAAATTGACATCCTACATACCTAGGAGCATAGAATAACTGGAGAGAAGGCTCCCCTACGAAAATGAACTGCCAAAAACGTCCGAACTTGTCAGTTCGCCGCAAGGTCACGAGATGGCGACAACGTCGTTTCTTCCTACAACATGGCTATCCTTAATAAAATTATCTGTAATGGTTATTCGTTGTTATTACTTATTAGGTCCCATTTATTACTATATCATAATATATATTCTTTTGAAAGAAAGCAATACATACTTTTTTTCGTAAATCCGACAATATAATGCATATAGCACGTGTAAAGAAATGGCTACAAGGATCAGATTGAATATAGGAAGAAAAATCTGTTTCCCGCTACGAATCTAAGTGTTAGCAGAGGGAATGTAAACGGGGTACCATACAATTCTGCGTATAATACACGAGAACAGATAAAACCTCAGTCTTCCCGTATAATAATAATAATTCTTACCTGAATGTTCGCTTTTTCCGATAAGGATATTGTTTTGACAAATTTATTACCGATCACAGACTTCCCATAAAATTGCGCATAAAAAGTTGATTAGAATGAAGCGATTGTATGTCATCAATCTATGTCTATGTTATGATTTATGGCCATTTTCAATTAAAAAGAAGCATAAATGTATCAATAACAATGACAGCCATATTATATTCTTTGCAATTGTAGGGCCATAGAACAAAATATCTGACGTTACTGAATAAAGAAACTCAGCGTTATCTATCGGGCGTCACACGAAACTCTAACCTCCGCCGTTATTGGCAGTTCAAAATGATCTGTCGAGAGTATGAAGCCTTCCCTCCAGTAATTCTATGCTCCTAGTACAAACATTCGAAAAAAACATTAGGTACCAATTTGCGATTGACGTTCTGTCAATTTTCAATTCTGTATTATTAGATATTCATATAATATGTCTCGACCAAAACGTTCTTTGGCAAGATTTTTTTTCAATAATAAAAAAAAAACGAAGAAAAAAAACTTATAGTCCATCCAAGAATTATTGACATCAAAGCAGACCTTGGAAGTCCAGTCGCACATAGATGCATAGAAATATCTGGTGTTGGCACTGATTAGATTTTGTTTAAGACTTTCTTGTCGATCGAAAATGTGACATTTTGTGCTGCTTTTCATTTCTCCCGAAAGGGGTCGCGCTATTTGTCGTTGCCGCAGTAGCGCCTCGACCGATAAAAATTGCGGATTTATTCCGGAACTAGACCAAAATCTGAAATCTAGAATGCCGTTTTGATCTACAAATTTTGGTCACGATTTTTAGAAAGGAGTCGTTGCACCAGGTATTCTATGCATCTATAGTCGCACCTTTATTTCTAGTTAGGTACAAAAAAGTCACTAAAAATTTTCTGTGCTTTCATCATAGCAATAAATATAACCTTGAAATTAAATGGAATTTTTCAAAATGAGGCACTTTGAACATGAAAATGTCCTCAATTATCGCATACAATTACCATCGTGTGAATCTGCTAACCAGAAGTAAATTATTTTCATCTTGTATTGATACATTTTCGAACGATCAATTATAGGAGCATGCATACAGTATGGAAATTCTGGTCCGATAACGAAAAATATCGTGGATGATAAAAAAAACATGCTCCTTTCTAAAGTTCAATATGAATATTCGCTAAACTAGTTGATAATTTGAAGCGTGTATCTGCAAACTCAATGGATTCGAATAATTGTAGTAGATATCAAGACAGAAACAAAACTCAATGGATGGATCTATTCAATATATGAAGAATTTTGTCATGACATTGTAACTTTCAATATTGGTGAACAAAGGAGTAAAATATCTAATATTAAAAATGTAAATATTCCTATTAAAACCACTGTTATCATTTCCTCATCTGGGCAGAACTCGTTATGTTCATAATTGAAGGCTTTATGTCGTCAATATCATACCATCCCATATATTTTGAATAATCTCCTCTTATTTCTTTTTCTAGGTCCTCTGTGCAGGCTTTCCATTAATTAGCTGTACCCACATTATTCAAGGGCCTCATTCCAAAGATTTTTCACTTGCGCAATTTTTTGCCAAATTTATTCGAATATTAAGGTGGCCGTTCAATGTAGTGTGTTTTTATTTCAAGTTGATTTCGAAAACGGTTTCACTTTGAGAACTGAAATTTTGTGGGTGAACTCAGAAAGGATTAGGGTTCTTTTTTTTTTATTTAAAGTTTATTGTGCTTCGATTTCGCAGATCATTAGCACTACGGAACGATTACATATCATTTACAGTTTATAAATCAAAAATTTATATCAAACTAAATAAATTTAAATTGTGTTGATCAAATTGATGAGTCGCAGAAATTTTATGGTATTTTCCAGTTTTTCGGCTTCTTGTCCTAGGGTTCTTGTTGAAATAATTTTAATCGATTTCATTCCGACAGTTATTTTTTTTTCTTTCAAAAATAGAAGAAAATGAGACATTCTTGCTTCTGTTTTATTTCAACAGAAAGACCCATGAAAATAGTTCAACTACCGATTAACTTGAAATACGGAATTTGCAGACAATGGCCAAATTCAAATTTTGGTGGGAAAAAATTCCTGTTTTCCCCACAAATTGACTTATTTCATAGTTCGGCGATTTTCGGATAGAGAGCGCCATTGTACATTTCATTCATGATTAGAGAGATATTCATAGAACTTATAGTGATAATGTAAGTTCTATGGAGATATTTCATAAAATGCACGGTGGCGCCTCTATCGGAGGAGATTTCCTACTCGCTTTAAACGCCGACTTTAATGACAGAACAAACCGCCAGTGATATTTCCAACACCACCCTGAATTTTGCAACTCAAAATATCACTGAACAAGCATTACAAACCTAATTTCGATTTTCCAAAGCCGCCTGATGTCAATAATTCTTGGATGGACTATAGTAATTGTTACAAAATAATCTTTCTTCAGATTTCTATTCTGGAAAGACTAATATTGAAATGGTTTATGAATGTACCTAATTGTAACGAGTTGAAAACTAACGTTTTGGATGTATGTTCGTTTTTATCAGGAAAATGATATCAGGGATGTACTCGTATGTACTTGCTCAGAATTGGCTTTATATCTTTGTAGCCCAATTCAGAAAAATGTAAAATCAAAAGAGTCTGAGACTCTATTAAAATGAAATATCGGCTTTTCCGTCTTTAATTTTGCTGACCATCATTCACCTTTTTTTGTTTCACAGAATCAAGAGATAACAGCGCAAGCAGAAAACTCACACATTCGGGTTCTAATTTTCCAACGACATGGTGAATACAGCTTTTCCGTAATCCCTTCTTGATACGGTGAGATCCTTGAAAAATCCACCTCTCTATCCACCCTCAACTATCGGCAAGAATTCAATCAGACATCGGATCCTACTCCGACAATAAAACTACACCGGATATTACAGGGATACTCGTGAAAATATTTGAGGTGTTTTCTTGTCCTGACTATTTACGATATGATGTTGTTCGAAAATCCGCCACTGTCTCTTTTATTACGTTTGTGTATAGAGTCGTTGTTTTTTACAGGAAATGATGGCCAGCAGCTCTTCGAAAAAACGGATATGGTTCCGGCGAAAGCTGTTCAAATCCTTCCCCACATATTCGCACCTACGGAATGTTATACATAGGCATTGTTATCGTGGAATGAAAGAAACTCTATAAAAAATGTGGTATGAGGTTTTTCAGCATTCATGACTTTTGAATTATATGAAGCTGAAAATCATTTCGATATATTTTTTCAGTTTGTCTAATATCCAGCAGTCGAATACTCTCGTAAGTATGTTTGTGTTTCCCCAGTTATTGAGATCTCATTAATGTTTTCATCAAGATTTTGCGAATTTCTATTTACACTTTTTTAACTTTGTAAATGGTGTTAGTTCTTTTGAGGTCCAACTGTGACACAGGTATTTCAATTTGTGCAAAATGGTATTCAAATGTCTTCTCTAGGATTATTTCTTGAGAATTTTAAAGAGTGGGGAATTCCATAGGTCCGTCAATTCGTTTAGGAGTTTTTCTGTCGGGTTATTCGAGTACATTTATTTTTTTCTCGAATCAACTATCACAAAGTAACGGACTATTTTGTCCATTATTTTTCAGTAGAATTTCAGCACTCGATTCTTGATTTCCGTACAAGAAAATAGCATAACTGAATCTTTCAACCATGTTTGTATACGTGAGATATTTACAGTATCAACACAGAAACAAGTTTCTTCAACATTCGCCAGCTCTTTGGAATTACACATCTAATAAATTCTCATAATATTTTCTCAAACTCATTGTTTTTCCAAAGTAAATGAACATGTTGATATTACGTAATTCCTACGACATCTATGTAGAAAGGACAACGTTGCGTATTAATCTGACAGGAAAATTACTATAACCTAAACATTTTCAAAATGAACATGGTGGAATGTCATGACCAATCGGGATACTTTATAAAATTGAATGGAGTATACCTACATCTTTACAGTGTGCAAAAGCCAAATGGAATAAATTGAATATCTTGATTACTGTAAGTATTCATGAAATATCCTGAAACATGTCGAACTCCAAATGTAAAGTGTCATTCCTCTACGTAAAAATGAGAACGCTGCCTTCAACTCTTTCGAAAGACCGGTACAACCACCAATTTTTCAAATAGGAAGCATGTGCTTTTGATACATCGTTTGAACGGTCGGGTCCCTTTTCAGAGATTTTCTCATTTTTATGTTTATTGCATAAATCAAAATATAAAAAAATTTAATCAAATGATAAGCGTTCAATTGGTAAAATATCAAAAACCTGAATTTCATATAACCAATAAGGTCATGACAAAATTCTTTATACACTGCGCAAAAAAATTAACGCAAATTATGGAATTCTCAAATTTATTCTACAACTGAAGGTGTTCTCAATGATAATTATTTTTATCAAAATTATACATGCATATGTTATCCACTTTAAACGTTTTTTTTCAATACAGATGTTTTCTCCCAGCAGGAATAAAAAAAGATGATATTATCAGATTTTGAATGCATTGGCTCCTTTCTAAAATCAGTTGTTCTCGATCAATTCTAGTGATAGTTTTTCTTTTTCGTTTGATTTTCTACACTCGATCGCTATGCAACGCGAAACACGCAATTTGACCCAAGAGGAATGTGCCCAAGCGGTAGTTTTACGAGAAGAAGGGTGGACATACACAAGAATTGCAGAAAGGTTCGGAGTTTCCCATACAAGTGTGTCCAGAATGTTGCAGCGATTCAGGAAGACAGGTATGAATGTTCGAAGACCAGGACAGGGTAGACCACGGGTAACAACTGCCATTCAATAACGTTACTTGAGAGTTTCTTCGTTGAGACAACGGTTTGCAACCGCTCGCCTCCTTCAAAATCAGCTTGGCGAACTCATGAGGTGCAAATTAACACTCAGACAATAAGAAATCGCCTCAGAGAAAATGATTTAAGGCCTCGTGTCGCGGCAAGAGGCCCAGCTCTTACCCCAGCCGATCGAAGGGCGATGGCCGATTGGGAAAGAGTTCTCTTCACAGATGAGTCTAGATTCTGCCTCTACCATTGTGATCGACGTTCCCTTGTACACAGACGTCCACATGAAAGATATGCTCAGTTCAATTTCCTGAATACTACTGGTTTCGCAGGAGGATCGATTATGGTATGGGGTGGAATATCTTTGACTGCTCGCACAGACCTAGTGGTCGTGGATAATGGTGCTATGAATGCTGATAAGTATATAAGGAACATTCTTGAAGAGCATGTAGTGTCATTTGCCCCATACATTGGTGAAAATTTCATTTTTATGGACGATAATGCCAGACCCCATCGTGCGCGCATCGTTCAGGAGTACGTTGAAGAGGTTGAAGTCTCTCGAATGGAATGGCCAGCAAGAAGTCCAGATCTCAATCCGATTGAGCAGGTTTGGGACAACCTCAATAGAAGGCTGAGAAGTTCAGAAAATCATCCAGCTACTCTTAATGACTTAGGAATCCAACTCGGAGAAATCTGGGAAGGATTAGATCAGAACATTTTAAGATCACTCATTTTGAGTATGAACCGTCGTTGCCAAGGTGTAATTAACGCAAGGGGTGGAAATACCAAGTATTAAATCACTTATCAGCATTTCAGTATTTTGCAAATTGTTCATGTCTCTTCTTTCACATAAGATTCGGTGAAATCCTGAATTTTTCTTCCATTTAATGTGTCTTGTTTCGTTCAAAACTTCCCGAGAGAACATAAAAAATAAGTTATAAAGTCAATGTAGAGTTAACTTTCATTAAAATTGAGATTTTCAGAATGTGCGTTATTTTGTTCCACAGTGTATATTATTAAATTGATCAATTCGTTCAGTTTTGTTTCTGTCTCAATATTAATTCGATTGTTCCAATCCATTCACTTTGCAGCAACACGCTTCAAATTATCACATAGATTTTTCTGGTTCAGCATATATTCATACTGAACTTCAAAAAAAAACCATGCTTTTTAATCATCCACTATATTTTTCGTTATCGAACCAGAGTTGTCAGGCTGTATGTTCCTATAATTGATCGTACGTTCAAAAATGTATCAATACAAGATGAAAACAATATCCTGCTGGTATACAGATTCACACTATGGTAATTGGTAATCGTATGTGATAATTGAGAACATTTTTATGTTCAAAGTGAAAAAATACCATTTAATTTTAAGGTTATATTTATATATTTATTGCTATGATGAGAGCACAGAAAATTTTCAGTTATTTTCTTGTAACTAATAAAGCGTCGACTAGACTTCCAAGTCCTGCTTTGATGTCACTATTTCTTGGATGGACTATTTCTCCTATCAACATCGTATTCCAAGCGCTCCTGGGTTGGTTTTTATAGTGATGCATTTCATTTTGTTTTAGTATTTAGTATGTTTAGAATCGATGGCGGACATTGAATGTTGTGGTGAAACTGCTTCTATAGCACCTTATTGAACCGCAATAAAGAAACTGGTGGAAAAATTTGAGCTGTTGGGACAAGTGAGTCATGTGAAGAATAAATCCCGTGCACGTCGCTCAAGAACAGCCGAAAATATTGCTGCTGTAACCGAGAGTGTTGAATTAACTCCAAGTTTGTCTATTCCCCGTCGTTCTTTGAAATTAGGCATTTCACAAACGTCATCACACCATATTTCGCATAAAGATATGGTCCTGTAGTCGTGGTGGTGGTGGTCATTCGTCTGATGTTATTTTCCATTATTAACGACATACCTTCCTCTTTATAATGAAATAAACATCCGAATATGTTCCTGAAAAATTGGCGTTTTTCTTGGAGTGTCAAAATAAAAATTTACTAGAAAACCATTTATATGTTACTTATCCCCTCTAGGGATATAGGCGGCAAATCCGGAAATTATTCATAAAACAAGGGACTAACACCTTTTTGTGTTGGGTTCGTAGTCGAACCATATTCAAAATTGAAGTTAATGAAATTCAAACACAAATTCGACAATTTTCATTTTTAACACGATGTTGACAGTGTGTCGCCACGAAACAACCAAAACTAAGAACGTTCGAAACATATTTTCAGAATATCTCCTTTGCCGTAGAAGTTTTCTGAAGACATTTCTCACTGAAAGATGGTCATATGTATTTCGCCGCAATTTTGAATTTAATTTCAAAGCTTCTGAAGTATTAAACCCTTTTCTCTCAGTTCAGCAAGGTCAAAAGGATCTCCTTTTCCTTCAAGAGTCCCTTTTTATTTTCCAATTGTTTTTCGAAGAATAATACCAAGGAATGACGAAATATCTACTCAAGGCAGTTTAATGTAGATTTCAAATGAAATCCTTACTGTATTCTGTGAAAAACGTGCTTCGAGGCAGGAATTCTACGTTTATTAAAGTGTCAAATCACTCCCGATTAAGAATTAGGGAACACAGCATTCTGCTCCATTTCAAAACAGGAACTCAGAGGGCGGAGTAATTAAATATCACTTATTTCAGATCAATTTATGTAACCCTCGTCTTCGAACCGAAGGCGCTAGTCATGTTTATGCACCTGCTCGAAATTTAATGCAAGCTCCATAATGAGAATTCGCTTCACGTCATTATTCTCCTCTGAAACGATTGCGTCATTCTAATAAGTTTTGAGGCTTATAAATGATTTGATACGTCAAAATATACTTGATTAACATTTATTTTTAGGATGGTTACATTTTTCAGGTTTGAAAACATCGCATGAATGTAGAGAACACGAAGAAAAATGACAGAAATTGATATACCCATCAGAATCAAGGGCGGTCCTACGGGGGTAAAGAGGGTAATTACCCCCATCCCCCAGAGCAATACAATCAATTCTATTTTTAAAATTTTAATATTATGAATTATTATTATCTATGAAAAAACTAACAAAAAAAAGTTATTTCATCTTTGAGAAAAAATATCACAGGGCTATAAATATGACTTCGGCTTTGAAATATTATAGAATTAACAAAAAAATAAACAACACAAATAAATAAAACATTCTGAAGTTATAGGTATAAACTTCGAAAAAAATCACAGATTTATGACTAAGGCATTGAAATATGAAATAAGATTAACATAAAAACAAATAAGAGAACAGCAGAATGGAAAAATCCGTAAGTGATATGAATTATGAATCAAGTCACAGATTATGGAATATGGCTTTGTGTTTTTATACAGAGTTTCCCAAGTTCGAGTGCCTATTAGACGTTTCTGGAGAACTGAAATATTTGAAATCTAAAAATTGGGATTATGATATTGTTCAAAATTCTCTACAGACCTAAAATATTTTGGGAGCCTAAGCACTTTCGGTTATACAGGAAGTGAAAATAAATTTGTTCAAAAAATTTTGTTGCAATGTTTTCGTCAATGATATGAATGAGTATTCAATGGTGAATACATTTCTGTTAAAAACATTGTATTCATTCGAATAGTTTTCAAAATCGAAAAAACGCCTGAAAAATAGTCGAATATTCAAAGTCAGTATTATGTTTATTTTTCTCATTCCGAACATCCCGAGTGCAAACCGTTCTCCCAACGTCAAAGTAGAAGAATGTGGAAAGGTCATGCTTATTTTAATTTAATAAATATCATCACAGAGTCAACAGAGTGTTTCAAATTTTGTGTCGAAAACTGTGATCGAAAATTGGCCATATCTTGTTTTTCAAATAAGAAGCCAATTTTGTATGATTGCTTTGGATTCTGCGAAGAAAAATAATGATAGCACTCTCAGATGCTCTTGGTCCTAAATTCAGTAATTCCTGAGTTGAGCTTTCCTGGATTTATGTTGTACGACTTGTACGTAGAGTCAAATTCATTTTATCATTTGCATGAAAATATTCTGTGATCAAAGGAGATAATAAATGATCCCATTTATAATTCACCAGTGACAAGTTTAATTATTATAGTTCTTACTATGGTCTCTGCTATGGTTTCAAAAGGATATTAATCGAATCTGTTTAGATTAGTTTTTTGAATAAATTTATTTTCACTCCCTGTATAACCCGAAGTGCTCAGGCTCCAAAAATATTTTTGTCTGTAGAGAATTTCGAACAATATCATAATCGTAATTCTCAGATTTCAAATATGTCCAGTTCTCCAGAAACGTCTAATAGGCACTCGAACTTGGGACACTCTGTATAATCATTCAGTTTAAATACGGATACATACACGTAAGACCTTCAAACATGATACTGCAAATGCTTCGTGTTCGAGATACCTAAAGGGTGTTCCTTAAACTTTTAGTTCAAAATTTCAATTGTTCATTCAATTATTACCCCCCCCCCCCCAGGAAATCAGCCTAGGACCGCTCTTGATCAGAATTGAGCACCGATAGATTCAAATAAATATTTCTTGAAGTATTAAAAATCTTCAAAACTTTCTTTATAGTTTTCTGCTTATTGACAGCAGTTGTTGAAGCAATTGACCATGTGTCAAGATATATTATTACAGAAATATTGAGAATTTTTGTCCATTATTATCTAGCATTTTATATCTTTCTAGTTTAGAGATCTGGACAAAATTTCACGCGTAGTTTTGATGAGTTTATGTGGAACGAGTGCTCAAAGAGGAGATGAAAATGTTAATGCAGATAAAAATGTATTCATTAACCATGTCAAGATGGATTGTCTGACGAAAAATGCACTGAAACGGCATTATATAATTTTTAATAATATTTTCAATGTATTTCAAAGAGTCATAAGATCTAATGTATATCTGTAGCAATATTTCATGAAAAATATTGTACCACAGAAAAAAACTATTGATTCTGATTACACCTATTTATTCTTTCTAGTACAGGGCCCTGTTGAGAATTCAAACAAGAAGGTCAGAATATTTTTTTTCCGGAAAGACTGATTTTCAAGCAATTTAAAGTCCTTATATTCAATATTCAGCATCATATACAGGGTGAATCTTTGACATGTACATAAATTTGAACTGTAGATTCTTAAGGCCAAAAGAAACCTTTTTTCATTTTTCCAAATTCGGCTGTGTTAAGAATATAGAGCCATTTAAGGAAAATGTGGACCAGATACGTGCATGATACGATTCTCTGCAAAGACCTAAATTTACATATTCTCGATTGAGTTAATACATTTATGGAATACTAACCTTATTGGAATAAAAATGTTACAAACACTATATTTCCTAACAAAAATACTTCATATTGCCCCCCATCAAACTAAGGTCCTTCTTCGATTTTCCTGTAGATTAGTTTATAAACACTAATAACGTGTCCATATTTTCCTCGATTTCCCAAAAATATCATAAAACAAAGTCCTTCATTCTATTTATGATCAATCAACCGAACCTAACCAATGTTGCATTCTAACAAAAATCTTCGATGACAGAGCTATCACAGAGCTTTTGAGAAGACGATGCCAGATTGTTGATTTTCGGTTTGAACAATGTTATAACATAACACACCGTAAGATCTATGAAT
This sequence comes from Adalia decempunctata, assembly GCA_951802165.1. Lineage (NCBI taxonomy): Eukaryota > Metazoa > Arthropoda > Insecta > Coleoptera > Coccinellidae > Adalia > Adalia decempunctata. The sequence continues at coordinate 38,171,630 of OX637697.1, read as the reverse complement.
CAACCCATCTCAAACCTTATATTGTTGTTTTGTATCTCAAACGTAGTTTCGTTGAACGATGAATGCATATACAGGGTTGGGATAAAGTTTGGCACCAAATTAATATCTTTAAAACGAAACGGGCGATATTTTTGAAATTTGGCAGCTGAGTGTAATGGACCACAATGCATCGGATGAGCATATTTTCATTAATGAGATACTTCCGGTTTAACCGGAAATGAAATTTTTTTATTTAAATGGGGCACCCTGTATATTTCTGCAGATTCTGAAAGTGCCCCTTGTTTCGGATCTGTCCATATCGGGTTCCATGCGTGTCCGTGAAGTTAGCACCCACATTTTCGAAAATGAAGAAATTTTTTTTGCATTCGTTAGTAACCCGTAAGTAACTATTTGTAACCTCAAAATTTTCGTTTGTACCTCAAGGCAACTCATAAAAACGCCGCATTCCGCTAGGTGCTAACTTCACGGGCACCCACATCTCAATTTTTTGCGAAAAAAAAATACGATCGGAAAGTCCTTCGTTAGTAACTATTTGTAACATGAAAATTTTCGTTTGTAACTTAACCCTTACTGAAAAAATGACACCCCTTGAATGCGAAGTTAGCACCCACATTTTCGAAAATTTACAAATTTTCTATTTCATTCGTTAGTAACTCATTAGTAACTATTTGTAACATAAATATTTCCGTTTGTAACCTAACCCTTACTGAAAAATTACACATCTGACATGCGAAGTTAGCACCCGCATTTTCGAAAATGAAGAAAATTTTTTTTGCATTCGTTAGTAACTATTTGTAACCTCAAAATTTTCGTTTGTACCTCAAGGATACTCATAGAAAAACGCCGCATTCCGCTAGGTGCTAACTTCACGGGCCTTACCAATTTTTTGCGAAAAAAAAATACGATCGGAAAGTCCTTCGCTAGTAACTATTTGTAACATGAAAATTTTCGTTTGTAACCTCACCCTTAGTGAAAAAATGACACCCCTAAAATGCGAAGTTAGCACCCACATTTTCGAAAATATACAAATTTTCTATTTCATTCGTTAGTCACTCGTTAGTAACTATTTGTAACATAAAAATTTCCGCTTGTAACCCAACCCTTACTGAAAAAATGACACATCTGACATGCGAAGTTAGCACCCGCATTTTCGAAAATGAAGAAATTTTTTTTTGCATTCGTTAGTAACTCGTTAGTAACTATTTGTAACCTCAAAATTTTCGTTTGTTCCTCAAGGATACTCATAGAAAAACGCCACATTCCGCTGGGTGCTAACTTCACGGGCCTTACCAACTTTTTGCGAAAAAAAAAAGACGATCGGAAAGTCCTTCGTTAGTAACTATTTGTAACATAAAAAATTTCGTTTGTAACCGAACCCTTAGTGAAGAAATGACACCCCTAAAATGCGAAGTTAGCACCCACATTTTCGAAAATTTTCAAATTTTCTCTTTCATTGGTTAGTAACTCGTTAGTAACTATTTGTAACATAAAAAACACCTTACATGCGTAGTTAGTACCCGCATTTTCGAAAATGATATCAGAGGTTTTTTTTTCTCACTGAAGATTAGGTTGCAAACGAAAATTTATGTGTAACAGTAACTAATGAGTTGCTAAAGAATGCAAAAAACATTTTCTTCATTTTCGAAAGTGTCGCCTTTTCATTAAAGAATAGAACAAACAAAAATTTGTAGGTTGCAGTAACTAACGAGTTACTAACGAATGAACGGAAAATTTCTTCATTTTCGAAAATGTGGATGCCCGTGAAGGTAGCACCCATCGGATTGCGGTACCCTTGAGATACAAACAAAAATGTTTGTTACAAATACATAGTTACTAACGAAGCACTTTCAGATCGTATTTGTTTTCGCAAAAAATTGGGAAGCCCGTGAAGTTAGCACCCAGCGAAATGCGGCGTTTTTCTATGAGTATCCTTGAGGTACAAACGAAAATTTTAAGGTTACAAATAGTTACTAACGAATGCAAAAAAAAAATTCTTCATTTTCGAAAATGCGGGTGCTAACTTCGCATGTAAGATGTGTCTTTTTTTTCAGTAAGGGTTAGGTTAAACACGGAAATTTTTATGTTACAAATAGTTACTAACGAGTTACTAACGAGTTACTAACGAATGAAATAGAAAATTTGTAAATTTTCGAAAATGTGGGTGCTAACTTCGCATTCAAGGGGTGTCATTTTTTCACTAAGGGTTAGGTTACAAACGAAAATTTTTATGTTACAAATAGTTACTAACGAAGGACTTTCCTATCGTATTTATTTTGTTCGCGAAAAATTGAGAAGTGGATGCCCGTGAAGTTAGCACCCAGCGGAATGCGGCGTTTTCCATGAGTATCCTTGAGGTACAAACGAAAATTTTGAGGTTACAAATAGTTACTAACGAGTTACTAACGAATGCAAAAAAAATTTTCTTCATTTTCGAAAATGCGGGTACTAACTTCGCATGTAAGGTGTTTCTTTTTTTCAGTAAGGGTTAGGTTACAAACAGAAATTTTTATGTTACAAATAGTTACTAACGAATGGTAGAGAAAATTTGAAAATTTTCGAAAATGTGGGTACTAACTTCGCATTTTAGGGGTGTCATTTCTTCACTAAGGGTTAGGTTATAAACGAAAATTTTTATGTTACGAATAGTTACTAACGAAGGACTTTCCGATCGTCTTTTTCTTTCGCAAAAAATTGGTAAGACCCGTGAAGTTAGCACCCAGCGGAATGCAGCGTTTTTCTATGAGTATCCTTGAGGTACAAACGAAAATTTTGAGGTTACAAATAGTTACTAACGAGTTACTAACGAATGCAAAAAAAATTTTCTTCATTTTCGAAAATGCGGGGGCTAACTTCGCATGTCAGATGTGTCATTTTTTCAGTAAGGGTTAGGTTACAAACGGAAATTTTTATGTTACAAATAGTTACTAACGAGTTACTAACGAATGAGATAGAAAATTTGTAAATTTTCGAAAATGCGGGTGCTAACTTCGCATTCAAGGGGTGTCATTTTTTCAGTAAGGGTTAGGTTACAAACGAAAATTCTCATGTTACAAATGGTTACTAATGAAGGACTTTCCGATCGTATTTTTTTTTCGCAAAAAATTGAGAAGTGGATGCCCGTGAAGTTAGCACCCAGCGGAATGCGGCGTTTTTCTATGAGTACCCTTGAGGTACAAACGAAAATTTTGAGGTTACAAATAGTTACTAACGAATGCAAACAAAATTTTCTTCATTTTCAAAAATGTGGGTGCTAACTTCACGGACACGTTCCATGCTTTTCATGACGTATTTTTTTATGAAAATCTATAAAGAGAAGAAATACAGGGCTTTTACTAGTAGAAAAAATTTATTGAAAATAATAATAAGAAAAATCATTTTAAATGTTCGAAGTGCTTGCCATTCACTCAGCTGCCAAATTTCAAAATTACCGTCCGTTCCGTTTTAAATATATTAATTTGGTGAAAAACTTCATCCCAACCCTGTATAGTGCGTTCCACTTGGCGCTCCCAACGATCAAAATGCTCCTTTAGCCGTTCCACATGGCGACTACGGTCGTTGTGAACGCGGCGAATACGTCACTCATGACGTCATTGTTTTCGCCCACGTCAAGCTCACAACGACCCATCCGAAGACGTGGGTCTTTGCGGTCGTTCGAGGATTGGGGACCACAATCTAGCCCGTTCCACTTGTATGTTTGATTGCAACGATCGCGAGCAAGAGGAATGGGAAAAACAGCGGTCGTGAGCGTGAGCATTGTGAGCGCCAAGTGGAACGCACTAATAGAGACAACCGGCGTGATCTGCAAGTGTAAATAAATATGGAGGAAATTTCTAGAGCTATGTTGTTACAAAAGGGGAATATGATTATTTCAGGTGTTTTCCATCGATCTCATGATCATTATGTGGAAGACCCTCAGTGTATTGATGTAATATAAACCGTGTTGTGTCGAGTTTATAGAATTCCAAGAGGTTTAGATAGAAACACCGTCACAGATTATTAAGTGCTAAGTATCATTTCATTTTTCCTTAATTTCAATTTAAAACGTGATTTGTATCTACATTCAACATTCATATATCTGAATTTTGTATGTCATTGACATTTAATTTCAATATAGACCGGTAACAATAAATTTTTAATAAGATCTGTACAATTTCATGTTCCATGGTGTTCAATTTTATGTCCTAAATTTGTGGAATTTTATTTTTACATATCTATAGGTACATCAAATTTTTTTCCACCACTTCAATTATAGTCTCGACAAAGTTGATAAAAACTCAGATAACATTGTTAAGTCGTTGTTCGATGAATTTTTCTACGATTCGGTGCTATTCAAAATCCAGAAAAGCATCCAGATAATTCTTGAGATTCGTTATTATTTCATCAAATAATTATCCGATAAAATAAGGAACATCTCGAAAATGACACGTTTTATTGAAAACTTTATATTTTCTTTTTCTAAATTGATTGATTTTTTCGAAAATATAGTTCATCTTTTTCAAGTGGTTCTATAGTATTTTTGCGTGGATTTATGAGTCGGCTACGCTGTAACTTTTAAACTTGGAGAAATATAATGGAGCAAACAATCAACCAAAATTAGGTTCATTTGAAGATAGATGCATAGAAATACCTGGTGTTGGCGCTGATTAGATTTTGTTTAAGACTTTCTTGTCGATCGAAAACGTGATATTTTGTGCAGCTTTTCATTTCTCCCGAAAGGGGTCGCGTTTTTTGTCGTTGCCGCAGTAGCGCCACGACCGATAAATATTGCGGATTTATTTCGGAACAAGTCCAAAATCTGAAATCTAGGATGCCGTTTTGATCTACAAATTTTGGTCACGATTTTTAGTAGGGAGTCGTTACACCAGGTGTTCTATGCATCTATATTTGAAGTAATAGTTCCGAAGATATGGAGGAAAACGTATTTTTTAATGGATTTTCGACACCCTGTATCTTTTATAAAAAGTGTTTCGTTTGATGAGAGGAATCTACAGTCAAAGACTCATCATGTATACAATAAAGAATCTAGAATACAAGTCAAGTTCCATTTATTTTTTGGAGCAGTTCTCCTATTTCCACTTGACATGATAGTTAGGATAGACCTGTAAATAAGGGAAAAGTTTTACATAATACAAGGAAGAATAGAGAATAGCCACATCCATTAATCTCACTCGAAAAATGTTGGAACAAAATATTGCAAAAAATTGAAATAAGAACTTAGTTATCATTATTTATTCGTGCAATAAATATCAATGAAGAAATCCCGGTGTTCCGTCTTATAGAAGCAGAATAGACGTCCAGAGTTGTCATCCTGGGTCCCATTTATCATTCGCAGTCTACCGAGAGAGCACCTGTGACTTCCTCCAGAGTTTTCAATCCTCCCTCTTAGACTTACGGGAACTAGAGGCTTCTTGTCATCTTCACCCAATTAAAGTTTGGATTGACAAATTTCCTTTTATCTGATGGCCATGTAAGTGAATGTGCGGGGAACATTTATTCTCAACACACTCACCACTCTGTTCCTTCCATTTATATGGAGGATTTTGATGAAGTGATCACTTCATTCTTGAGAACAAATAAGTTGTCTCCCTAAGTAATTATTTATTTCTTTGATGTAAGAGATTTGACAACAAATTTACATTGAAAATGTATTGACAAAAATGACACATACTTTCACGATGACAAGAAAAAAATTATGCCAGAACATAGGGGAGACCGGGACTAGTTGGCCATAGGGGTAAATTGGCCAACCGGGTTCATTTACTATTCAAATCGTCAGATAGCGCTAGTATTCATAATTCATTATTCCAAAACACCTGCATTGCACGTAAGTCTCGTACCAGTACCTACAGAGATCGTACGTCATTTTTTCCGTTTGCGAGCGTTCGTAGTAAAAAAATTATTTTGAAGTTTTAAGGTGTTTGTGAACTCAAGCTGATTTTTTTTCTTATGTTTTGTAATTATATTGTTTGAAGAGCTTTTTGTCTACATTTAACACCTGAATTGAAAGATAAAATTCATCTAATTGAAAAAGTAGAAAGGCCTTTAGGCAGCGATGTGAAATGGGGCAAGTTGACCAGAGAAAACAGGGTCAAGTTGGCCATATGTCGAGCAGATGATTAATTATAATTTCATATTATGAGAAGAATATTTATAAAGTTTTTCGAATTGTAATTGTTTTGACTTCATTTTCGGTTTTTTTAATATTGTTATTTGTTAATGTTCTCCCTCAAATCTATTTACAGTTTTTTTTCATCAAGAAAAATATTACTGGATTTATTTATGAGATTTTAAAATTATTTTAAAATGCCAAAGTTTAGGTTTAGCAATTTTATAACTGTCACTCAAATGTGTGTTAAAGGTACACACTCAACACACTCAAATGTGTGTTAAAGGTACAGTGTTCAGATAATTCTTGATTTTTTCATTTCTTCTTGCATCACATACATATGGAGCAAATTACTCCAGACCCGGGGATAGTTGGCCCACTTGACATTAACACATTTTACTAATTATTACATTGAAAACATTTGAATTACAAATTACTTTGAAGTGTTTTAGAGAAGCCAAAACTTGAAGCATTTTAACTAAGTTTTCCTCACTAAGCAATTTCAATTTATTCATCTTCAAAAAATAAAAGTTTCAAGAATGGGCCAACTAGCCCCGGTCTCCCCTACTGTCATATACCGAGGGGGTGCAATTTAAAAATCTCTGTTAGTTTATAATTCCTACAGTTTGATACACTGTATGAAAGCCATTCTAGACAGGATGAAAAAATATTTGAAATTGCTCCCAACATGAATTATTAATTATTACAGCAGTTGCGAGGGAGATCCAAAACAGTAGTCCTCAATCGTTTCTTAAGGACGACCAAATTAAGTGATAAATCGGTCGCCGTGACCTGCTTGTTCGATTTCGGGATTCGTAGAATTAACATGAGCTCATTTGAGGTGCTTTGAAATGGGAGGTTCTGAAATTGACAGTGAATTAAATTATAGTGAAGAGTTAGTTGACGGCGATAAAGGAAATAGCGATTGAGAAACAAATACAGTGTAACCTCTCTAATCCGGACACATTTAAATCATGACATCCAGTACTCTGGACGCCGGATTTCAAAACCCATACTCCGGACGAATCTCTATAATCCGGACATATACAAGTAGCCGCGTTTAAAATTTTCGAGTTGAGACACGATTCCGACGATGGGATTTCAGTAAATTTTCATGAAAGTGAAATTCTACCTACTGACAAAGATATTGTGGATGAAAAAATGACTTAAAAACTATTCATTCCACTACTGACGAAGAGGATGATATATTGTATGTATATGTATTAAATTGGCATCAGAAAATTTTCAGACGACCACATGAAAATGCTGTTCCAAATGAAGAATTTTGCAGTTAAAATAAAGCTGCATTAAAAGTACAAACAAAAATTTCTGTTTTTTCAAACTTGGAAATAATCAAATTCATATGTTAATGAATTCTTCAGGGATATCTTGATCATGAAAATTTGTAATCAATTTATGTTTTGTTAGTTTTTTGAATTTTTTGTTTCATTTAATCTCTTGTGTTTTAAGTTAATATATCGTTATATGTTAATTGTACGAATCTTATATTCCATTTATCACAGGGTCCATAGAAATAATCCTGTATTTCTATAATCCGGACCAATCGAAAATCCGGACAACTACTCTGCCAACAATTGTCCGGATTAAAGAGGTTGCACTGTAGATTCAAGGTCCAATTCGGAGAAGAAAGGATAATAAATAATGAAGACGCAAATAGACTCAAGAGAAAAGAGTTTCAGGGAAATCACAGTTGTGATTGAGAGGAGTTGGTAACAGAAGACCGTGAAGATTACTTCACGTGAAATAAGAACCCCAAAAAGGCGTGATGTGGATACCACGCGAAATAATTAGCGCAAAGAGTGCGCGGAGAGGGTTCCATGCGTGATAAGGTCGCAAAGTAAGACGTGAACAGGTTTCGACTCGGAATGAGGGCGTAAACAGGGAATTTTGACACGGAAGTTAACAAACTGTGGATTCGAAGACAAAATGACTATTGGTTCTTATGCTTTTGAATAAATAAGTTATTTTTTGTTTCAATGGTAGGATCTTTTGAGAAATGTACAACTTTTAGTTCTGCTTTGTTCATAGGTGGGAAGCTGATTTATAATTTTTTGGAATTCTGTGTTTTTTTGTTGATTGGGGTCTGGCCTCCACATCATTCTCTTTCTGTGGTTTTTTGAAATGGTAATTATCTTCTTGAATTCAAATATATTTCATCAGTGGAATGAATATTATTTTGTGGATATTATTTTGATCGAATGCAAATGAAATTCATGGCTCGTATCTTAGACTATATAAAGCATAGTCAAAGGCTCGTGTAGATCAATAAACTATTGGAAATTTCTAGAAATGATCATATTCTGTTGATTGTAATAGATACTATTAAGATTTCATAATTCTTTTGATTAAGCTATTAATTTTATGGGATTTCTTATTATTTCATATACCTCACACCTAAGGAAGAGGTTGAATTCATAAGACTTATAGTTTGCTACAGGCCTTAGACCTCCTTTCGTCTGAAAAATTGTAAAATGATCGGAAAGCAAAAATCACAGAACAATTCTTGATAAAACTAGTCCATAGAATTCTCCGTCCTGACAAATTTGAGTTTTTTTGTTGATATACATGTTCTGTCTCATATGGATGCCTAATGAAGCTGATGGATTATGACACTGTATCTACTCCCATAGAATAATATATCCATTATTCAACTGATTTTGATATGTAATAGTATCTATAAACCAGCGTGTGTTATAATAACTAATGTCTATAACTCTCTCTAATACAAATAGGCTTACGAAATGAATAAAAAGTCGGATCGGTCGGGAACTATATTTCAGATATCAAAATAACGTTCTCGCCATCTATTTCAAAATTTTCTTGGGTCTGAAATCTGAATATCGAAAAATTGCTTTCGGAAAATGTGGATTTTTTACGTTTTTTATGCGATTTGATTCTCGACCACAGAGATCGCTTTTGAAACTGTTGTCAATTTTGAAAATGCATGAAATTTTTATTTGAATCGATGGTACTGTGCATATAGGTAATTCAATGTTTTGATTATCCTATGCAACTGTTGACCGCGGCAGCGTCTCAAATGGTCCATTCGCTTAGTCCAATTTAGGCATACTCTTTCCAACCTTTCGGCCTTAATAGATGCTTCAATGTTGTCTTCCAATGCGTCAATCGACGCGTGCTTATCAGTTCAGACATGAGCCTTAACTTGGCCCACAGAAGTAGTCTAAAGACGTTAAATCGCCCGATCTAGGCGGTCAATTGACCGGTCCGAAACGTGAAATAAACTGTTCACCGAACTTGCGCCTCAATTGGTTCATTGCTTCGCGTGCTGTGTTGCATGTGGCACCGGCTTGTTGAAACCACATGTCATGCAAGTCAAGCTCTTCTACACTGCGCAAAAAAATTAACGCACATTCTGAAAATCTCAATTTTAATGAAAGTTAACTCTACCTTTATTACTTATTTTTTATGTTCTCTCGGAAAGGTTTTGAACGAAACAAGACACATTAAATGGAAGAAAAATTCAGGATTTCACCGAATCTTATGTGAAAGAAGAGAAATGAATAATTTTCAAAATACTGAAATGCTGATAAGTGATTTAATACTTGGTATTTCCATCCCTTGCGTTAATTACAGCTCGGCAACGACGGTTCATACTCAAAATGAGTGATCTTAAAATGTTCTGATCTAATCCTTCCCAGATTTCTCCGAGTTGGATTCCTAAGTCATTAAGAGTAGCTGGATGATTTTCTGAACTTCTAAGCCTTCTATTGAGGTTGCCCCAAACCTGCTAAATCGGATTGAGATCTGGACTTCTTGCTGGCCATTCCATTCGAGAGACTTCAACCTCTTCAAGGTACTCCTGAACGATGCGCGCACGATGGGGTCTGGCATTATCGTCCATAAAAATCAAATTTTCACCGATGTATGGGGCAAATGGCACTACATGCTCTTCAAGAATGTTCCTTAAATACTTATCAGCATTCATAGCTCCATTATTAACGACCACTAGGTCTGTGCGAGCAGTCAAAGATATTCCACCCCATACCATAATCGATCCTCCCCCGAAACCAGTAGTATTCAGGAAATTGCACTGAGCATATCTTTCATGAGGACATCTGTATACAAGGGAACGTCGATCACAATGGTAGAGGCAGAATCTAAACTCATCTGTGAAGAGAACTCTTTCCCAATCGGCCTCTTCCCAATGGATATGCTCTCTCACAAAATCCAAACGCGCCCTTCGATGGGCTGGGGTAAGAGCTGGGTCTCTTGTCGCGACACGAGGCCTTAAATCATATTCTCTGAGGCGATTTCTTATTTTCTGAGTGCTAATTTGCACCTCATGAGTTTGCTCAAGCTGATTTTGAAGGAGGCGAGCGGTTGCAAACCGTTGTCTCAACGAAGAAACTCTCAAGCAACGTTCTTGAATGGCAGTTGTTACCCGTGGTCTACTCTGTCCTGGTCTTCGGACATTCATACCTGTCTCCCTGAATCGCTGCAACATTCTGGACACACTTGTATGGGAAACTCCAAACCTTTCTGCAATTCTTGTGTATGTCCACCCTTCTTTTCGCAAAACTACCGCTTGGGCACATTCCTCTTGGGTCAAATTGCGTGTTTCGCGTTGCATAGCGATCGAGTGTAGAAAATCAAACGGAAGAAAAACTATTGATCAATAGAATTGATCGGCGTCTGATCAATAATTGATGGTCATCAGTCATCACATACACTGGCCGATTCAGCTGCGATATTTTCTGCAGTTGGCACGGTACGTTAGCGTGTAGGTGGTGTAATGTTCAACAATATAAATTTCGTGTGAAAATCAGTCACAATAGCCCGAATAGACGCTTCAGAGAGTCGATCAAACTGACCATAAAATGAAAAAATCGCCCGATGAACTTTCCAGAGCACTAATTTTGATGATAAAATTTAATGATTTGCAAACGTTGTTCGTTCTCAAGACGATTCATGGTTGAATTATAGACCAAACAGAAGATGTTTGACATTGGCGAAAATCACGAAACGTGCGTGAGCTGTCAAAATCTGTGTTGCTAAAAACAAAATATGTAGTGAAAAAATCACTCGTTAGTATAAAAGAGCTGCATTGCTACTGGTTAGTTCAGAGTTTGTAATTAAGAAAACTGTGGCAGATATTGTAGGTGACCAGCAAAATATTCGACGAATGAAAATGATTAAATTTTCTGTCTGCTAATCGATGAATAAATAGAATATACTGCAACGATCTGGCAATATTGAGGGAATCCACCAACGAACGATCTCCAGAAATACCTATTCTGAACTTCGTTATAACATTTGCGAGACTACAAAACGATCTGGGAGGTGAAACAAATGGCCCACCTAACGAATATTCTACATCATAAGTATCAATTAGTAATGAGACTACGACAGGCTGACTGACTCATAAACTCTCCCCATTTTCAGCTCATAAAAAATTTTATGGATGCAGAATTAACTCCGACTTGCCATAAATTAGTCGAACAGATTTAATTAATGCTATTTCTGAACTGAAACGCAGACTTTATAAAGTAATATACTGATATGTGACGAGGGACTATTGTAAGTTCAACTTGCAATAATGTTAAGTTACTGGTTACACGTGACGTTTTGCAGTACCAGCCTTTGAAAATCGCAGGGCGTATATATCTTCACACAGTTATTTCCTTGTGTGTTAGGAAAGCTATAATTCTCGTTGAGTTTCAGTATTGTGAACTGCAATTTGAAATTAATCGCTCATATAGGTTCATATAATATGCGACATTGAAATAAGAAGTAGTAGGCTGAACTAGTTTGAATATTTCGATCACGTCTGGTATAATAAGTAAAGGATCAATATTGTTGAAATCATTTTTGGGATAATCACCTTCCACAACCTAAATCACAAAATACAGAGTAAGTTTTAAGTATGGAACGCCTGAATTATCTTGGTGTGCAAGGATATTGTCACAGTATACGGTAGATCGGAGGAGTGATACTACTGAATCTACCTTGAACTATAATCTTGTGATATGGCCAATATTGAGGTGGTACGAGGATGTACTGATATATAGTTAGACTAGACCAATTCCATGCATAAACAAAATATTGCGATACCATATCAACGAACAATAATTTGAAGTGTCAGTGTAGAGTTCGACGATAGATGCAGAATACCTGGTGTAACGAATCCTTACTAAAAATCGTGACCAAAATTTGTAGATCAAAACGGCATTCTAGATTTCAGATTTTGGTCTAGTTCCGGAATAATCCGCCATAATTCACAGTCCTAGCGCTACTGCGGCAATGGAATAATAGCGCGACCCCTTTCGGGAGAAATGAAAAGCCTCACAAAATCTCAGATTTTCTATCGACAAGAAAGTCTTGAACAAAATCTAATCAGTGCCAACACCAATTATTCTATACATCTATGTTCGACGTCAAAAAAGTTAACCAGAGTTACGCAATAAATAAAAAAAAAGATGTCCACCGAAAATGTAAAAATCGAAAAATTGGAGTACCTGTAGGTAATCAGATTTACGAAGATATGCTTAATACACTTGGTGATCAATGTCCTTCTTATGCGACCGAGAAAAATTAGACTGCAAGCTTCAAAAGAGGTAAATTGAAGATGATGACCGATCGGAAAGGCCAATTTCTGTGTCAGTCCCTGAAAATATCGATGCAGTTCATGACTTGATTTTATCAGACCGTCGAATTGGGCTAAAACGGATATCTGAAGCACTGAAGATTTCATACGAATGCATTCATTATATAGTTCACGTCAATTTGGACTTCTGGATCCCCAAATGTTTGAATGTTGGCCAAAAGCGTGCAAGGGTAGAAGCATCGCGTTCGATCATTGCTCGATTTGAAAACGATGAAGACTTCTTAAACCGAATTGTTACTATGTAGATGAGACTTGGGTAGGTACATTTCTACCTTTCTACGATCCAGAAACAAAGCAACAATCGATGGAATAGCGACACTCTGGTTCTCCAAGACCTAAGAAGTTTCGTGTCCAAAAATCTGCTGGAAAAGTTCTTGCTTCAGTTTTTTGGGATTGCCATGAAGTAATCATGATTGATTTTTTGGATAAGGATAGAACAATAACTGGATATTACTATTCGACATTACTGACCACTCTACGGGAAAAAATTAAAGAGAAAAGACGTGGAAAGCTATCCGAAATCCAAAGGTATTTTGTTTTTACAGGACAACGCCCCAGTACACAAATCTCATGTTGCCGCCATGCAAACATAGAAGAAAATAAGCCAACTCATGCTTCTGTTTCATTTCAAACGAAAGACCCATGAAAATAGTTCAACTTCCGATTAAAAGTGAATCAACACATAATTTCGTTCAGAAAAACAACTTGAAATACGGAATTGGCAGAGAATGGCCAAATTCAAATATATGGCGGGAAAAAGTTCCTGCTTTACCCACATATTCACTAATTTTATAGTTAAGCGAATTTCGGATAGAGAGCGCCATTGTACATTTTATTCATAATTCGAGAGATATTCATAGAACTTATAGTGATAATGTATGTTCTATGGAGATATTCCGCGAAATGCACGGTGGCGTCTCTATCGGATTAGTTTTCCCAATCGCTCTGAACGGCGATCTAATAGGACGTCCCCATAGAAATCATAATATATATATACTTACTCTAGAATGCTAATTCCTTCTAGTTCCGCAGCGAAAAACGTGCCGCATAGGCAACTGATTCACAATGTGCGCATGCTCACCATTAGGAAATTTCATTTAGAACGATGCCAAGTCCCTAAATGTTTTGTCGGTTCTATTTTAAGTTCAATATAATTAAACAATAAAAATATTCCATTGAGTAACAAACTTATTTTATAGCTCATGCGCGACTTCCTACGACTATTAGACACATTAATATCATAAGTGAATTGCAATATTTGTGGAATTGGTGAGAAAATTAGAGCAGTAATGTAGTAGGTTTCACTAAATAGATATAGACCGTGCAACACCGCTTTTTCTGTCTCATGGTAAATTACTTTGAAATAACCTTAGTGAAAGTCTAGGCAGGAACGGGTTAGTGTCAGTCTGCAGCCACAGTTTAGTTTACTGCATAGACAAACTAGTTTACTAGTGCGTAACTGTTATTTTCGTGTTTGATATTCTTCGTGTGCATTTTGCTTTTGTTGTGTGTTGTGTTCGATTTGGATTTTTTCGTATCCGATAAACAATGAACTGTATAGTGTTGTGGTGTCCTTGTCTTGACCCGTTCATTTCCCACTTAAGTATGTAAACTATGTGCACCTTTTCATTCATATAAACTGTTAAAAATTTATGATTTACGCTTTGCTTTTCATTCGATTGACACATATCTATCCACTCGCACCATGAGATTGGTTCTTTATATAGCAAAAGAACGCAATTCATTATGAAAAATCATGAAATCTTGTGAGTAAATCATCTTTTAATGGATAATTCGAACTCGAAAATAAAATATGTTGAAGTAAATCTTTGCAGATTCATTTAGATAACAGATTGATTTTGGAATATACTCGGAACTCAAAAAGACAAATGACTTGAAGAATGAATGCAGGTATCAGAATTCACTCATGAAACGATGCAGAGTAACGCATTGGCAGATGTACAATACATTTTCATGTTTCCACTATTTTCAGGAACACCGAAGAATACGTAGAACTGTCCTTAAGGGATATATTAGTATATTTTGCTCATTTGATTTTTTTTTCTGTACTTTACCAAAAGATTCGTTGTTTGTTAACCAGAATTTGTCTTCCTTGATCCTTGAATTAATTTTTATACCGAAACCGGGTTTTTTCAACGCCTGAAGAGGTTTTGGAATAATGAAAGATTTTCAGCTTATCTTCCAGTCGCTGATGATTCCAAATTTACCATTCAAATAGCTGTTGAAAATTATCAATATGTTCAAAACAACTAGTGAGTGTCGAATACTAATTATGAATTGATTAAATCCAACTGCAACAAAAACAGCATAAAATTTTATTGAAGCCGACCCTGAAATCTTCGATTACGCTCTAGTTTGGAAACAGCAAAGAATTTTGTTTTCTGATTCGTATATTCTATTTGATTAAATCAAAAAACATATTTTCTTATCGGTAAACCCTCAATATCACAACTGTTAATTGAGTTAATTCGTCATACATCGTCTTTTTAGGTGATTCAGCTCCAACTTAATTCTGAATATCTTGTACTCAATATGTTTAGCAGGAAAGTAGTAAAAATCTTCCTGCGAATAGTGCGGAACGCAATTTCAAAATCAGCCAACCCTACCTGGAGTATTATGACGGATAGCGATGCTTGATGGGCGGCTTTCAGTTTAGTATTTCATGTATCGGATGCTTTTTATGAGACCAAAGTTCGCCCGACTACAACTTATTTTATTAGACGTCGTATATGGGAATACAGCTCGAGGAAGGACATGCTGGGAGATAAATATTGCAGGAGAGGCACCCTCGGCGTTGGGGTGTTAAAATGAGCTGACTCCCTGCAATTGGTTTCATCCGGAATTGTTCGTCGTCTGAATTTCACCAGTATCGGAAATTTTCAATCAGATGCACAGTTTACGAAACCCAAATGCGGCAAATTCCTGCTCCCGGACAACACAAAGATCCCAAAAAACTTTTTTTTAGGAAATTGTGACGCCTATTGTGACTTCTTCGAGAGGTTGTTTGAAGCTCTATCTATATCTCCTGCAAATGTCCGCCACTAGATTACTCCCAGAAGTCCCAGATAATAATCCTACGTGAATATTCTCAAACCAGTCACACTGTTCAGTCAGTCCAGTGGGGAATTCGCATACAGCTCCTGTGGCAGCTGGGTTTCATGGAATGTATCCTAAGTTCATTAAAAATTTGAGGAAGAAGGCTCTCTATTTTGCTTATTGCCTTTTATAATGATATTTTGAAATCTGGTCTGTCTCCAGTTGAATTTGGCAGAGCAAAACTTATAGTGATTCTGAAACGTGGTAAAAAGTCTTAAGATCCAAGTAGTTATCGTCATATTATAGTTTATTGAGCTTTTCTTTTAAAATTTTAAAACGATTGATTCTCTTCAAGATTGAGTCATAAGTTGAAAAAGGTTTGAAGAATTGTCAGGGAGGTCTTAGGAAAAATAGGAATTGTTCTGATCAGGTCCTTAGTCTCACCACTTTCAATAAGAAGTTGAAAACAGGGACTGCATTCGTTGATTTGTCATCGGCTTTAATACTGTATGGAAAGATGGAACACTTTATAAACTTCTCAAGCTATTGAAATGTGTGAAAATGGTTAGTCTGATTGAGAAAATGTTGACGGACAGAAGACATCGTGTTTTTGTTGATGGTGACAGTAGTAGTTTCAAGACTATAAATAACTGAATTCCCAAAGAATTGGTTTTATCCCCTATTCTTTTAAATTCATATTGAAGTGATATTCCTGATACTTCCCCCGAAAAATTCATTTATGCAGGTGATATTGCTCTTGTCTTTCGTCATTCTGATTTCGAAATCATTGAAAATAGTCTAACTGAAGGTTAAGAAATTTTTAAGAATTATTTTCTGCAGTGGCGTTTATGCCCGAGTCCCAATAAAACAGAAGATTCGTGTTTTCATTTAGATAAAACCAAAAACATAAAACATGAGAGTTAGTTCCAATAATACAGTCTTAAATAATAATTTCTTGGAATAAAACTAGATTATTCTTTGAATTTTGAAATAAATTTGAGAAGTTAACATCTCAAGTTGAACAGGAGGAATAATATACTTCGAAAACTAGCTGGGACATCCTGGCATGCCGATGCCACCACTCATCGTACGGCTGCTGTAGCCTTGGTTTTTTTAGCAGATGAATACTGTTGTACTGTTCGGTTCAATAGTTCCTATGTCTATAAAATTCATGGGCAACTTAATATTTCTATGAGGATTATTACTGGAATCACTAGATCTACTCCATCATGTTGGTTACCAGTTCTCTTTCTTCATAATATCTCCTCATATTCGTAGGCAGGTTGCTGCCATGCAGTCTCGGGATAAATTCCATTTCTTTCCAAATTTATCATAAGTAATATGCATATTTCTGTGATATAATATCAATATAGAGTATGGTGCAAATGAAAGAAATAAATTCGTCATTTTGTAAACCGGCGACTTCAAGGAAAAATCCTGAAACCCGTCGATTTTTATTTTAAAACGGGCTATTCGTAAGAATACTTTTTTATTTTTGACGTCATCTATATGAGAATGATGACGTCATCGCTAAAATAATCTTAAATAAGCTTAAATCGAAATGTGGGTGTTGTGATACATTATTTGAAAGGTCTTTTAAATACCTATTCAGCGATACCAATATGTACAGTAATTGATTTGCGTATTGTCACAAAAATTTCAACAGGTTTCTTAATAAAATGTGTTGAGTATTGGTATGATGTATTTATTGACATACCAAAATAAATTTTTTAAAGGCCGTCATTGTATTTTAGCTGAAGGTTAACAATTTGAGCACTTAATTTAGGTTTCGTTGTATTTAATGAGTAATACCTACATATTAAATAATAATAATAATAATAATACCGCACGGGTGTGGTTTGGTTTCTGCCACGCCACATGGGGGGTGACGTCCCCACGGCCCGAGTTACCTGGGCCACCAAGGGTAAATGGTGGCAAACCCATGAACGAGAAGTGGAAACTGATATCATGCCAGAAGATCGAGATGCCACTCCACCTGCTGGCTCGACCACCGTGAGGAGGACTGCCCGCAGGGGAGCTCGCAACGCACGTATCCAGTGTAGCCGCGAAATGAATATTGAAGTAATGCGAGCTCTTCATTACGTGAACAATTGCGAGGACAAACCACTTCCTGGATGGAGAAGAGAAATCTTCAAGGGATCGAATTATCCCAGAAGATCGCGATGTGAACAGCAGGCTGTGGATTTGAAAACCTATCACATCGTGCGGAAATTTCTGAACTAGTGGGAGGAACTGAAATGTTTTTTCACTGGTTCATAGAAGAATTACCAGCTCAAGCTGAGAACGTTTATGTTTGACTCTCATCGATTGCCCATGTTACACGGTTCGTAGCAAGTAGTATTGAACATGACTTTTTTAATATTAGATTTATTAATAAAAATTTCAAATAAACTTAAACATCTTTCAATTTTACACAAGTAGGTACTCGTGGAAAAACTGGATACTGTGTACGGTTTTCGGATCATTTTGATTCGAAAATTATGAAGTAAAAATTAACCGATGCTGGTGTGAAGTAGGTACATGATGATAAATGTATCAATTGAACAAAAAATCAAAGATGAGAATTTAAAAAAAGGTAATAACATAAAATAGGATTCAATTAGAGTAGGTGTTCTAAAAATACTTTTTTCTAAATAATATATTGCTTCTAAATGGTTGGAAGTCAGCTATGAGGTCATTGAAATCAAAATACATATGTACTCCGAAAACGGTGCATAGTATCGAGTTTTACCAAGAGTACCTTTTTGCTGTAAAATTGAATGACATTTAAGTTCATCGGAAATTTTTTGAGTGATATACTTGCGTTTATAGAAGCCATTATTTGAACCGAATATGTAATATGCAAATATGTAAAGGGTAGGTACATTATTTGAACTGAATATGTAATATGCAAATATGTAAAGGGTAGGTACATCTCGCAAAAAAACAAGATTGTGGGCTTTCGCATTGCAGAGTTCAAGCTGTTCGGATTATACATATCTTTTTACCAAGTGGGGCCGTTCGGATTATAGGGTAGTTCGGATTATCCGGGGTTCGGATTATCCATACATTACTGTATCTATATATATATAAAAGAAAGATGTTGGTTACACCATTTATAACTCGAGATCGGATGGACTGTTTGTTATAAAACTTCATATATGGATTCGTCTACGGTCTGGTTATTATAAAATACAATGAAACTCTGAAAAAATCGATGAAAATTTTACTTATACAGGAAATGCTTTTCCTTCTTTCGAGTAAGGCCACTAGGTGTCGCTACATTTAGACAGCGATGTAAACATATAGTGTGTAATTTGTTGACCAAAGCCGTCTCAGCGTTAGATTACAGATCTCTAAAATGATGAGATTTCGTTGAGATATGTCTGATATGAGAGTAGTTTCGTTCTTACCACTTCAGGTGGCGCTATTCAGACATTATGACTGATTATTATTAGTTATTTTCACATCTTTATTTATTCAAAATAACGTAATCGTGAAGGTATTGACATCAATTACTGTATAATTTGCATAGAATTCTATCACAGTGAATTTTTATCGAAATTTCAAGTAAATCGCATTTTGTCGATCAGTTTCAATCGTCAGTTGTCCATTATTCTGATCTTTTCTCATGATTTTTGAAATGTTTTTGAATTTCTGTTTGGGTAATAAATATATTTGCGGAAATAACTGAATCCAAAATAGCCATAATTAGTAATTGACATTATTATATTTGTGTTTCTGTTCTGTGTGACAGCTCATATCCATGGAAACATGGAAATCTCGCCCAAGGGCGGATATAGCTTTTTTTTCATGGGGGGGGGTAATAACGATTGAAAATCAGGTACACAATGTATGAAATATTTTATGTGCACCACATTGTGTAACTTTTTCTAAGGACTTCGATACTCATGGGGGGTGATCTGAGTTTCATCTAGCATCAACTCGATTTGACAATTCAAAAATCAGAGAACCAAGCCGTTGATCTCCGATCACCGGTGATTACGATTTGTGAAATTCATCGTAAGTATCATTTAGGCGTAACAAAGTTCGCCGGGCCAGCTAGTATGTATATATATCACAGTTACAGAGTGAAGCAAATCGTTGTTAAGAATTGAATTGTACCGAGAATAGTACGCATGCGTCAATAGAAATTAAAAAATCGTGGAAAACGTAGAGGTTATGTATATTTCGAGTATCAACAAGAAAATAGAGGTCGCGGATGAAAATGTGTCACTAAATCGTTTTCAGTTCAATTCTTAAATGTGAATAGGAGTTAACAACGATATACAGAGCTTGAAGAAAACGGATTGAAGCGATTGAATAATATCACATGAAATTGTAAGGTTGAGATCGAAAATATTCACATGAAGCTATGTATGATATACGTTTCATGACATAATACAATGTGTCAGAGAGAGACAGAATAAGTAAGTTATTTTATCTACACCCGTACTATAATAATACAATTATATGTTCAAAATCCGTTTCGTAATGATATCCATTACGATACAGATTTTTAACTAAAAGAAATAATCCATTATTTTCCAATGAAGCGGGAAAGAACAGAGCCCCAGGGTGGTGTATTTAGATCCTTTCTGCGATATCGGGAAGTATTTTAAAAAATTCTCGAAAATCGCAAATTTCGTCCAAATATTCGGCGTCATAGACCTGACCAGAGAATTTGAATTATCGCGTAAGTATTCGGTCGATTATAGAATATTAACGATAACCGATGAATTATTTTTGGAAGACAGACCGAATTGTTCACATATCAGCTTTGAAACGGAAAATGGATAAATACATATACTTATTTATAGTTCTTCATCATTTATCGGGTGTAAATAAAATAGCGTATGCAACTCTGATGTGATACACTCTGCACATAAACCATACGAAATTCGCCTCCGGCTCATTTCGTATCCCGGTTTATGCACGTATATTAATAACCAATATTACATGATCGTTGCATAATATACTATTTATTCTCAATATTACTGCACATGCGCAGCTCGAGATTCTTTTTCAAGCCCGGCTTCAATTTAGATTGGATCAATACCCATATTGGAATTATTATAGATATATAGTTATATGCCATCATATACAAGACTGACTATTAGATTGAAATTCTCGAAAGCTTCTATAAATAAATAATTTTCTTTATTCTAAAAAAATTATAAATAACTTTGAATCGGTTCTTATTTGAAAAACAGAAGTTATGGCCAATTTTCGATCACCGTTTTCGAGATAAAATTTGAAACAGCCTGTGATGATATTTTTGAAATTCAAAAGATACATGACCTTTCCACATTCTTCTACTTCAACGTTATGAGAACGGTTTACACTCAGGATTTTGTGAATAAAAAAAAATGGATATGATACTGAATATAAATATTTGACATTTGACTTTTTGTTTCGATATTTTGAAAAATATTCAACATTGAATACTCAAGCAATCAGAAACGAAAAAATTGAAAATATCTTTTCTCACTTTCTTCATAACCGGAAGTGCTCAGGTTCCAAAAATATTTCAGCTCAGAAGGAAATTTCGAACAATATCATAATCCCCATTTTCAGGTTTCAAATATGTCCAGTTCTTCGGAAACGTCCAATAGATATTCGAAATTGTGACACCCCGCATACTAAACAGGTCTCAGTATTTGTCCTAAATTTTGACGCAGTTCCTGAAACATATTTTCTGCCACCCTGTATATTCATTAGTTTAGTTAGAAGCAATTATTCCTAAAATTAAAATTTTCGCCTATGACACCGACATCGATGAAGTAAAGTTTAGAACCGGCAAATTCAGTATTGATCTTTCCATTCACTACATGTGCACTCCACTGAAAACGAATCGAATCAAATGAAAACTGCACAATGCCAAAAACAGGAGATACGAAATGGAATTTAAATATTACGTTATGCCGTTCCCGAATATTCTCCGAGTATCGGAGTTCAGAAACTTTTCGGCGAACGCAAAAAGCCAAAATATGAAATACGATAAAGCGGGACCACTTTCCGCGAAAGATCCTCGACGATTTAACCGCCAACCGTGCGGAACTCCTGTGTCAAACACAACGCTAAGTGGCTGCATACGCAAACGTTGCATTAGCAAAATGTAAGTTATACGTGACCGGCATCGTTCACGAGCCCCGAGACATGGAAATAGAGCCTGAATTTAATCTTGGGGGAAAAGGTGCAATGGGGGCATTTCAAAGCAATATTTCTGAGTAGTATTTCCTTTTATGAAAAGTTATTTCGCATCCTTCATCCTAGTGAAGCCTACAAAACTATTGATGATTCTTCTACTCAGGGTCCTGGAATAGTTCTTCTTCCATCACTGCTAAACCAGACAGATGAAAGTCATAGGTGTCTTTAATTGACTACTCATTTCATTCTTGAATTAGAATGATGGTTGGGCACACTGAATATTAATGAAAATTGATTTTATAACATTCCCCTATTGAAGGTGGGAAATATTATTTGAAAAAAAAATGGTCAAAACCCCCTGTACTCACCTAAAGGGTCAATTACGTTGAAGGGGATTTTAAACTTATTGGCTTATGATTGTGATCATCTATGGTTGGTTAGGACGCTATGTTATGTCGTCGTAATTCAGATTCGTAATAACTCGGATAAGTGAAATATGGGATGGGAAATAATGAGGCGAAAACAGATAAACAAAACACTTGATTGGACAAAAAAACTATCCCCCTATGAGTATAGAAGACCAGAGAAAAAGGCGGTGCCCATAAAATATTTCAAACATTGTGTGCCTGACTCGATGGTTTTCAATCGTTATTACCCTCCCATCAAAAGAATTATATTCGCCCTTGACTGGTGGTATGTACAATTTGGAGCTTCCTATACCTCGGTTATTACTGGCACAATCATGATAAACAGCAGAATACAATACAGCTACAGTTCATCCAAGAATTATTGACATCAGAGAAGGCATTGAAAGTCCAGTCGCAGCCTTATTTCTAGTTACAAAAAAGTAACTAAAAATTTTCTATGCTTTCATCATAGCAATAAAATATAGAGACTAAGGGCGGGTTTCACAAAGCTTTAATCGCACGATTAACCGCTTAATCATCCGATTTGACGATGCCAACAAGGATTTGACGGTGCCATCAAGGATTTGACGGTGCGATGAAGGATTTGACGGTGCCATCAAAAATTGCACAATCAACGCGCTTTGACGGTCGATTAAGGAGGAAATGCGTTTCACAAAACATTTTTGGCATCTGATTAACGAACAAACCGCGTCTGTGCTCATAATCAAATTGATTCGACGAAATTGAGCAATCAAACAAGTTGACGGCCGTTAAAATTAAAAATGTTGAGCGATATAAGTTCATCCTCCTCAGAGGAAGAAAATAATGTTGTAATTCGTAGGAATCTTATATATAGGACAATCAGAGATAGAAACGATCCTTTTCTAAATTATAATGAACATGATTTCAAAAACCGTTTTCGATTCAACAAGAGTACTGTAATGGAATTAGTGCATGAAATAGCAAGCGAAATTGAAGCACACACAAGAAGAGATAGATCCACTGATGCAAGATTACAAATATTGGTGGCTTTGAGGTTTTTTGCAACAGGAGGATTTCAAATGACGATAGGCAATCACGTCAATATTTCTAAATCGACTGTATGCAGGATAGTTCTTTTCTGGTGTTCCATGATGTATTTGAATACTTAAATTATGAGGTATTCGGAAAAAATCAACGAACTGTAACAAGTTGATTAGTTGAATCCACGTAAACAAAAATCTAACCTTATTCTTGGATTCTTAGCGCTTGTCTGTGTTCACCGTTAAAATTTAATCGTGTGATTAACGAGAACAGATTTGCAGCCGTTTTCCTAAGTAAATGCAAAGTTGTCGGATTGTTTTCCACCGTCAACTGACGGAGTCGTTAAATTGTGGGATCAAGTTTTGTGAAACCCGATTGTAGTTGATCAGATTCTCAAATTTGACGGAGGAATCTGTTAATCGTGCAATTAACGCATCTTTGTGAAACCCGCCCATAACCTAAAAATAATAAGATTTTTTTTGAAGTAAAGCAATCTGAATATAAAAATGTTCCCGATTATCACATACGATTACCATCGTGTGAATCTGTATACCAGCAGTATATTATTTGACCTTGGAGTATGGTTTCAAGTCCATATGAAGGTCAAGTAAGGTTTGCGAATAGGAAATATGAATTTTTCGTTGCAGAATATCAATCTTCGTTAATATGTTTATCGTTCCAACAATAACATCAAAATGTGAATATCGGCACCAGGAACATCAAATTGAAAACACTGAGGGCGGTTTTCACAAAGGTTTAATCGCACGATTAACCGCTTAATCATCCGATTTGACGGTGCCAACAAGGATTTGACGGTGCCATCAAGGATTTGACGGTGCGATGAAGGATTTGACGGTGCCATCAAAAATTGCACAATCAACGCGCTTTGACGGTCGATTCAGAAGGAAATGCGATTCACAAAACATTTTTGGCATCTGATTAACGAACAAACCGCGTCTGTGCTCATAATCAAATTGATTCGACGAAATTGAGCAATCAAACAAGTTGACGGCCGTTAAAATTAATAATGGTGAGCGATATAAGTTCATCCTCCTCAGAGGAAGAAAATAATGTTGTAATTCGTAGGAATCTTATATATAGGACAATCAGAGACAGAAACGATCCTTTTCTAAATTATAATGAACATGATTTCAAAAACCGTTTTCGATTCAACAAGAGTACTGTAATGGAATTAGTGCATGAAATAGCAAGCGAAATTGAAGCACACACAAGAATAGATAGATCCACTGATGCAAAATTACAAATATTGGTGGCTTTGAGGTTTTTTGCAACAGCAGGTTTTCAAATGACGATAGGCAATCACGTCAATATTTCTAAATCGGGATAGTTCTTGCCTCTCAGAGATTTTTTCTGGTGTTCCATGATGTATTTGAATACTTAAATAATGAGGTATTCGGAAAAAATCAACGAACTGTAACAAGTTGATTAGTTGAATCCACGTAAACAAAAATCTAACCTTATTCTTGGATTCTTAGCGCTTGTCTGTGTTCACCGTTAAAATTTAATCGTGTGATTAACGAGAACAGATTTGCAGCCGTTTTCCTAAGTAAATGCAACGTTGTGTTTTCCACCGTCAACTGACGGAGTCGTTAAATTGTGGGATCAAGTTTTGTGAAACCCGATTGTAGTTAATCGGATTGTCAAATTTGACGGAGGAATCTGTTAATCGTGCAATTAACGCATCTTTGTGAAACCCGCCCTTATTCTATCAGCCACGTTTGGAAATTTTATTTCCTTCATCAGGCTACAACAAAAAGTAACATGTTACGAAACATTAAGGTTGGGTCCAAAAAGAACAAGTAGTCAAGAATATAACCGAAAAAAGTCAAAAATATAAAACTGATTTTCAAACAAATGTGAACAACCGAATGACTAAAACAGAAGGAACGAAAATATTTTTATAAATAAATCGTGTCAAAAACGAAACATCGAATAAAAAACAGACATACAAAAATATAAATTATTTAAAAACACTATAGTAGTTAAAATCATATATGCATCTGTACATGTAAACTCACCCTCAGAATAGCTTTTAAATTTACATAAAGATATCATAAAATCAAAAAGAGACAGGATATTCAGACAATTGATTCCACATAGATATTTCTTAGTCAAGAGTAGCAGGTATCTCTGTCATTCATTGTTGTTGTTTGCTTGACTAAGAGATATCTGTGTATAATCAATTGTAAGAATATCCTGTCTGTTTTTGATTTTATGATATCTTTATGTAAATTCAAAAACTATTCTGAGGGTGAGTTTTATAGTCTACATGTACAGAGGCATATATGATTTTAACTACTATAGTGTTTTCAAATAATTTATATTTTTGTATATCGTGTTTGACACGATTTATTCATAAAAATATTTTAGTTCCTTCTGTTTTAGTCATTCGGTTGTTCACATTTGTTTGAAAATCAGTTTATATCAATTTATATTTTTGACTTTTGCGTTTCTATTCTTGACTTTTTGTTCTTTTTGGACCCAACCTGAATGTTTCGTAACATGTTACTTTTTTTGTAGCCTGATGAAGGAAATAAAATTTCCGAAACGTCACTGATAGAATAACGGTGGGTTCCACAAAGCGTAATCACCGGTGATCCGGGCTTGATCTAGAATCAACTCTATTTTTCAGTTCAAAAATCAGAGAATCAAGCCGTTGATCTCGAATCACCGGTGATCACGCTTTGTGAAACCCACCGTAAGTGTTTTTAATTTCATGTTCCTTGTGCCGATATTCACATTTTGATGATTAATCTTCGTGAAAAACTGAAAACATTCTGCCGTTTTCTGTTTCTGCCATATGAATCGTTGTGGAAATATGAAGTGTTTGGTCCTCAGAATGGCGAATGCGACGGGATTTTATTATCGCGGTGTTAACGGATGTGTGCGGTTGGAACAGAATCCAGTTTTTTTTTTTTCGAATATGTTTATACGCAGAACAAAACCAAATTTTTCTATGAAAAATAACATTGAAAGTACTTTACTATGACTATCTTAAGCATGAAACACTGCATATATCCAGTGAAATTATTTTTATCAAAAAAAAAGAAAGAATGTTTAAGTTTCTCACAAAGATTAATATTCTGCAACGTAAAAAGTAGGTATATTCTATGATCGAAAAATATACTTGACTTTGAAACAACCTCAAAATCAAACTCCAAGGTAAGATTCATTCGATGTCCCCCACAAAACTGAGAACATTTTGAACCAGGCTATTGCCATGGAGTTATTTCCGTAGATCTGTTGAAATGGGTCACCCCGCTGTATATGTTCTGATCGAGTAACTTGTGTGAAATTATTTCAAATATTAACCTCAACGATGTGAGAATTTGATTGATGTTTCGTCAGGTACAGACCTCAAAGATGGAATTCTATTTTATCACATGTTCATGTCAACATGAATATGTACTGGACTTTTATCCGTCAGAAATATATTCGGTTGATATACCTCATATAGGGTAGCTAAGTTCAAAAAGAATCATGCATTCAAATAACTACACTGTAGGAGGTAACTTTCTCTTTTATATTGGCGACAATGCTTTTGATTTGAGTGTATGCTTCAATTTTAACATTCAGAAAAAAGTTTGATATATACTCCATTCACAATTATAGAATCACAACTCTGGCCTTGGAAATTTGACACATTCCACTTTGTATCGAAGTTATGACGTTTTTCAAAATATTTGTATGTTCCAAGTCAACACTATGTTGCCCTTTCTACATTCTTAGCGTATTTCTCAGAATGTGAAATTATTCGGAAAATGAATGAATTGGAAAAGATGTGATGGACAAAAATAATTAACGTTTATATGAATTGATAGAAAGGATTCCTTTTCTAGTTATTTGCATGAAAAGTACAAGAGATCACTGTTGAAATATCGTATATCATGTTTGCCATGGAAGAAAATTGCATTGCTTTCACATAAATTTCATATGCATGCTTGTGAAGATTTAATGTTTATCATCCTCTTGAACTAAAAGTTCAAGACTTGACGTCATCAATTGTTGATTCTAATCAAGAATTCATTAAAAAAAATCAACCCAAAGATATAAGATGAATTGATGGGTAATTACAAGAATCAAGAATAATGTCAATTTTATTTTGTTGATAGCTTTCTTAAAATCAATGTTGGGATATACCTAAAACTCGGCTGCGTTTGTTCAAACAACATCTAAAGAATACATTACTCACCATCTCGACCTTTGAAAGGCGTTTCTTATGGGAGATTAGGTCTAAGTTCCACCTCATTAGTGAGGTACCTAACTCTTGCAAATCTGCTCAGATATTGCCAAATTTCTTGGAAAACCTGAAGAATATCATCCTAATCGACCTCTCGAGGCTCCATCTGATCCATCTACTGCGATATCTGTCCAAATAACAGCTTTTTCAACGAAATTCCCGTGTACCCTTTCAACCTCGAAATGTAAACATTCGTCCTGGACTTGAAAATCGTCCTCACGCTCCAAACTGGTGCTAAAAACAATAAACATACGTTAATCTTGGATATTCGACGAAAAACTCACCTGCAAATATCGATAAAATACCAAAAATCTGCGAACAATTTGTAAACCTAACAAAATGTGGAATATCTTTGATAGTTTTACTTTGATGTAAACAAAGAAACTGGCAACGTCGTTTTGTCATTACAGATATTTTCTGTGCGCGCACTGACTTTTCATCATATGTTCTGTGCTTTTCATCAAGGGCACCAACTCTTGAAAACGAAACCATGACCTCCTATGTGATTACATAAAAGTGAATGGAGTATACTCAGGATCTGTGTAGAATTGTAGATATTGAAAAGTTGGCAACGACGTGTCAACAAAGATATAATTTCGAGTGCATTGACCAAATATTTGAATTACTGCAGTATGGAACTCATTATACAAGGAGATTTAAAGTGTTTGAAATATGTGTTTGAAGATCTTTGAAAAACATATTCATGGACGAAATGAAACATATTTTATTAATTTTACTGGAATTTGAGTTAGATTCAAACCGCAAACTTCCTAATTCAGATTTCAGGATTAGAAATGAAATATTTACTTACGGATGATTAATACAAAGTTATCCTCCTCAGAATATGATTATGCTCCAGAATTGAAACGTTCAAAATGTATTTGAGAAACATAACATACTAAATGGAAGTTGAACGATAGTAATACTGTTTATTAATTTTTACAATGATTCTACAACTTGAAATGAAAGAAATACCTGATTATGTATTATTAAAACATCGGTGATTCCGCAACAATACGAAGCCAGCGACTTAAGGCAAGTGAATAAAGCGCTATAACAATACGCCTCGGACTATTTGGTTCGAAGTTCCGGCACTAGTGAGAATGACCGATCGAAATCTTGTATAAAACTTATGAAGAGAAGGAGGCAGTTTAAGATGGTCATTTGATATTCACCTGAGCAGCCGCGCGCTATACAAGGTATAGGAATAGGATTATGTACAGTTCCTCGTGACCTACCCTGTAGATTGAGTTTATAACACAAATATTTAGACTGAATTACCCGTCTTTTAATACTGTGTAATTTATAATTTAGAAGAAAGTGATGAGATGTTAGTAGACATGAATGTGTCTGAGCACTCGGGAATAATTAATAAATATTGGATGAAAAATGATCCTCACATGAAGAGGAAGACGACATCATTTAATTTAGACCGTGTTCTGATGAATTTATTCCTAAGGAAGACGAATGGGAATACTCAGAAGTCTTGACAGATATGAAGGAGGTGTTCGATCAATTCTTCGAAATTTTGCTTGAAATTATAGACTAATGCTATTCAAATCGAAGAGAAAGAAGCATGTAAAAATCCTGAACAAAAATGGTATGATGAAGACTTGAGATCACTCAGAAAAAGAGAAAAGGAATTAAAAAAAATCAATGAGTCTATGGAAGCAAAAGTCAAATAAAGATGTATACAGGGTGTTTCATTGGTAAATGAACAAACGGTGACCTGAGCTAGAGCTACCCTAGGCGAGTCCAAAAAACCGATATATCATAGGTCTAATCTATTCTATAACCGAGATACAGGGTGGTTTATGTAAACACCAAAAATTTCAATTCCTCATAACTTTTGAACCAACCAGTATAGTCGGTTGATATTTGGAACGTATGATTTACTTCTACAGGTCGATCGATTTACTTTTGGATTTCCAAAAAATTCCAGGTCCGTATTTGAAAAATATGGGACTTCTTCCCAGCTGAGATTCAACACACTGTATATTGAGATTTTGGGATTTGATTGAGATATTTGAAAAGAGAAAATTTTCAATGGGGTTCAGTAGATTTCATTGTCCCGCACGTCATTTTGCTCAAAGAGAACTTCAAGGAAAGATCCAATAATTGAATGTTTGAATTCCACAAAATTCTCAGAAAAATCGTGCATTATGATCAAAATGAATTTTTTTTTCCCACCAATTGCACATTCGAATTTCATAATATTCTGAGGAATCATTTGGAGTTATTTCCGGAAAAACATTATTGATCGAGAAAAATATATATATATTATAATATGTATATTTGAAGTCAACGAAGATGAATAAATAACTGAAGAAACATAAAAACTCAACGTGAATTACAGAAGGTGCTCGAAAGTACCACCATTTTGTTCAATGCACCTTCTTGCTCTCTTCAAAGTATGTCTGATACTTTTTTGATCATGTCTGGATTATTACGTATTTCATTGCAGGCGTCTTCGATACGTTGCATGAGGATATCCTCACTTCCTATTTCCGATGAATGTACTGAACATTTCAAATAACCCCAAACGAAATAATCAGCAGGATTGAAATCTGATGACCTAGCGGGCCTGGCACTGTTCTGTTCTGTTCTAAAAATTGTTTGACCATTATTCTAAAATGGGGTGGAGCTCCATCATGCTAAAAATGCATTCCTGCAATGTCTGTACCTTCGAGTAATAAAGGAAGATGATTTTGGAGGAAATCCAGCTATTAGAGTTAGTTCTTCCAATTTCATCAACTGTTTTACCGGAAATAAATCCAAATGATTCCTCAGAATATTATGATATTCGAATGTGCAATTGGTGGGACAAAAATAATTCATTTTGATCATAATGTACGATTCTTCTGAGAATTTTGTGGAATTTCAATATTCAATTGGATCCTTCCCTGATGCTCTCTTTGAGCAAAAAAAATGACGTGCGGGACAATAAAATCTACTGAACCCCATTGAACATTTTCTGCTCTTTTCAAATATCCCAATCAAATCTCAATATACAGGGTGTTGAATCTCAGCTTGGAACAAGTCCCATATTTTTCAAATACGGACCTAGAATTTTTAGGAAATTCAAAAGTAAATCGATCGACCTGTAGAAGTGAATCATACGTTCCAAATATCAACCGACTCTACTGGTTGGTTCAAAAGTTATGAGGAATTGAAATTTTTGGTGAATACATAAACCATCCTGTATCTCGGTTATGGAATCGATTAGACCTATCATATATCGGTTTTTTGGATCCGACTCGGGTAGCTCTAGCTCAGGTTACCGTATGTTCATTTACCAATGAAACACCCTGTATATTTATAAACGAAGAAAGCTGAAAAATTCTGTAATTGTGAAAAATTCTTCGCGCCTGATATGAAAAAATCGTCAGGCCGTTTTTTATGTGCAAATTGACATACTAGGTGACTCTTGATCCACCGGCAATATAATCTTAACAACAGACCCAGCAGTGTTTACACAGGGCACTCTCGAAAATAAGATTGTTATGCATTCGAATTGTGAACACTCGGTATAAGTAATCACCTTGAATTATGGGCTTTGTGGGTTTCAAATGTGCCTTAGTTAATGCATAGAGTTCATTGCTTTTTTCAAATTAAATTCAATTTTCAATTCCTATTATGTTTTTGTCATTTTGGAATTCTTATTTGTTTTCGTAGGCCTCCGTGGGCTTATCTCGAAATAATGGACATATCAGAACATATAGCCTTAGGAGTACTTCGAAAAAAATAGAAAATCGATAAAATTGCCTCCACTTCTAGGGAAACGCAATGCAGATATGGGATTCTTTATTAATTCTGCCCGAAATTTATTGAAAAAACTAGAATCCGCAACTCACAAAAATAAATTTCCTGAAGATCTGCGATTTTCTGAAACTCAGTTCTCAACAGCGGTATCATCATGACCGATTGTATAGGGTAAGTTTGGAGCCGGAAGCAGAATCTTATCCCGTTTCATCATATATTCACGATGTCAATTTTGATCTTCGGGAAATAAGTTTCCCTCTCGTAGAACACCTGGGAAATTAGTAGTAACATTCCCCGTTGGACTTCACAAGTGTTTTTATAGCAATTTCGTCTTAATTACGTTTACGATGGAGAAATTGCCAGTTTTTATGGTCGAAAGCGTGGAACGTCTTGGGGTATTAGAAATAAAAGTCGACGGACCTGCGAGTGACACTAAAGAAGTCAGATAGCACTAAGGTTCGTGGTTCGCTGACGGAATGAATTCAATTTTTTATTGGTAAAGATAAGAAAAAATACCGTTGCACTTGTGATGTGATTTTTTACGGGTCTTGATTCCCCAGAAGGAATATTTTGAATAATTATTTATTGATCATATTCAGATATTATGCAGAAATCTAGTGGCTTTCTGGACCACACGCTCTTAAAGATGCTTGATCGAAAGATTTGGATTCCCGTGCCGTCTTTTGATATTCATTGTAATCGTTTGATTCGAGGTAATCAGTGTTATTTCTGCAATGATGTCAATATTCATAATACAGGGTGAGTCTTCGACTTGTGCACATATTCTATCTGTAGGTTCTTGAGGCCAAAGAAAACTTTTTTTCGTATTCCATTTTTCCGAATTAGGCTCTGTTGAAAAGAGAAACCATAAGAAAAATTGGGCCAGATACGTACTTCGTACTTGATACCATTCTCTGCAAAAACTTCAAACTACCTATTACTCGATTGAAAATGTTTTAATACATTTAGGGAATACTCGAGTACTAACCTTATTTGAATAAGAATGTTGAAAACACGAAATGTCTGAATAAAAACACTCAGTTTCCTCCGATAATATCTTCAATTGAAAAGCCATATTTCTCCCATCAAAATAAGTTTCATCTTCGAGTTTCCTGAAGATAAGGTTGTAAACACTAATAACTTGTTCATATCCTCCTTGATACCCCAAAAATATCATAAAAAATGGTTTTTCATCCAATTTATGATTGATCAACCTAACCTAACTCATTTGGCGTACAAACAAAAATCTTCTATGACAGGGCCATTACAGAGCTTTTGAGAAGACGATGCAAATTGTGGATTTTCTCTTTAACCCTTTCTTTTCCGGTGGATACATTTGGCGTCATCCACATTTTCGCATGGAAATGAATTTTTGGTTGGCAGTATAGATTATTTATGTTCAGATATTCCCTTGGCCACACTCTTTCCTTCGCAAAAAAACAAAAAATTGCGAAAAAGAGCTTCCATCCTGAAAAATTGAAATGGATGCTTCAAGCTTTTCCATGTCCACTTATAATTTGCAAGTGTTATATTTAATAATTATTGTTTGTTTCCTATTAGAATGATTATAATTGTTGTTGAAAAGTTTTTTGATTTGAGTTTCATAAAAAAAATATCGTGATTACATTTTATTTCCAATGGTTCCGTGTGGCTTGAAATTTTTTTTCAAATCGCTTCCAAAAAAAATTTAATCAGTTATAATTCGAATTTTTATTCTCGGATCAACATGAATTGCGCAGGTTATAATTTTTTCGAGCCAACCAGAAAATTTTCAAGAAACTTGGGAAAGAAAGGGTTAAACAATACTAACAATAGTGCGAGGTAGCAAGCGCACAAGACACAACGTAAGATCTATGAATCGGTCGTCTCAAACCTTATATTGTTGTTTTTTGTCTCATAGTCTGTGAACGACGCATGGGTATAGACAAAACCGGCGCTACAAAAAAGTATTGAAGTTTGTTTTTCATTTTATATGGCAGAATCATAAGCATTTCGAAGCAGATATTTGGTGTGTTCATCTAATTCTTCTTTCTCATTCATTCCATACTCATAGTATGTTTGTTTATCCAGTAATAAGACCAAATAAGTTGAAAACAATTTCAACTTCCATTCTCATCAGTCTTCTCGACGTTTCTCACAGTTTTTCAACCTGATCCGTTGTCTTCAAGTGACCAAGATGCATCGGAGTTAAACATTCTCGAACTCAATTAGCAATTCCTTCGAATACTGTTTCGGAATTGTCCGTTTAAATGAATAGACGTGGTCAGCCGAACGAACGTGGTTTAGCAATATCTTTGACAGCAATGATTGATTATTCTAATGCAGAAGAGACGAAATGAAATGAAAAGATAATCAGTCAAGCCGTTCCATTTATTCGAAGTGAAAGGTTTTACTGGAAAAAAGGGTTGTTTCTTTCATTTTCTGACCCGGATTCCCTGGAAAATTACCATGTCGAACAAATTATTTTAAACACTCCAGGAATGAGGAAAGGGATTGATTATACAGTTTCAAGTGGTGTGGCCAATGGACGTTCCAAAAGAATCTGAACGATTTCGAATTACCAAATTTGGATTTCTTAATCAGTCATTCACTCCTTGCCATCTATCTTACGGAGAATCTCAGGTGTGACTGTACAGTTTTTTCTTTTTTTTTTCATTCAGATAAAGTTGTAATTTTCTGTCACTCAATAATTCTCAAGATATTGATTTTTTTCTGTTAAAATTCTAAAAATATTGTTCCCCTAAATATGCAATATTTCTTGGAAAGGAGATGAATTTTTTGTGAATCGACTTTCTATTTTTGTCCTTATTCATCGATTCGCGACATTAAACTGGACTAACATTCGAAAAGTATTCTTATGTTTTCGAGTTAGGTATTCATTATTATTATGGTTTTCCAGTTATTCCTTGTTTTATCGGCTAAAATCAATTCAAAAATTCTCATTTTTTTAAATTATTTTGGGTTGGTTTGGTACCTCTTTTCTGAATGTCATCGGAATTGATTTCACAATGTTGTCACTTTTGCTTTTCAATTGTAAAGGAATGTTGACTCTTATAATCCATTCACCACTAAATTCATAATACAGGGTGTTTGGAGGGTGAGTAGCCATAGGTAAATAGTTGATAGGTGATACTCTTGGCTACTTGTTGCGCCTAATAAAATAACATTTTGCCTAAAGTTCAAAGTGTTATAATTTTTTTGCCATTTTTTTAGGAATTTCCCATTTTTCTCATTAAAATCTTGAATTTTTTCAAACTTAATGCTCGAGATGCCTATAAAATGATATATTCTAGTATTTTCTTATTCAGATTGAATCATAATTTTATACAAACGTCTTCAAAAAACCTGAGAGCGTCGTATCAAACATCAAAATGAAAAAAATAGGTTGTGTCCGCTTTACAAAGTGAAATAAACAAAAATTTACATAGTGTTGGGTTTTAAAATGGTTTTAAAAACTTCTATAGTTAATACTCTTTGCAATGATAGAGAGAGCACGCTATTTTTAGCTGTGTTAGAATGAGAGAGAAGATTTTAACTGCTCAATGGAATAGTTTTGTCGTCACCCTTTTAAGGCATCCTTGAAGACAAAACGGTTTTTGTTGAGTTATCTGATTATTAATGGTACAAGTTACATACCATTGCAAAGAGTATTAACTAGAGGCCTGGGGCCTGGGTTCTCTTTCGATGACCCTGTGAGGGTTGACTTTAAGTCCTTACTGGCTGATGTTGACTACATTATTCACAGATTCGACACTGATATATGGGATCTGATGACAGCTCAAACGACTAATATTATTACCAACTACATACAGAGTAAACATACTCCCTCAAATAGCTGCTTACTTGCTGACGTTAAGCAGACAAAATGGTTTTTGAAGTCCAACCCTAACATTGTAGTCACTAGATCGGACAAAGCCAGTGTAAGCGTGATGATGTACAAGGAAGACTATACAGAGAAATCCCTTGAACTATTAAACGACGAGCAACACTACCTGAAACTGCACACTGACCCCACGAACCTTTATCAAGGGAGGCTTAACAGGTTTATCTCTAAGCTAAGAACAAACGGCAACATTGATGAGCAAACAGCAAAAACCATGAGGACATACAACTCTGTATCTCCGCGGTTTTATGCGTTACCAAAAATACACAAACCCACACTAGCCGTCAGACCCATAATCTCCTGCATAGATTCACCAAATTCAGGACTATCAAAGTTCATAAAAAACATATTGAACCAATCATACAACAGAAATAACCCTTACTACGTGGGTGATTCATTTGGGTTTGCTAGTTTTATTAGAGATGTTGTTGTCCCAAATAACCACATCATGGTGAGTTTTGACATAAAGTCATTGTTTACGAATGTTACATTCGAGATGGTCGTTCAGTCTGTTGGCATTAGATGGAACCAAATAGAAATCAATTGCCCTTTTTCACAAGAAGTGCTCATAGAATGCATAAAGATGATTTTTGACACAACATACTGTCGATTCCAAGGCGATTACTACAAGCAAATAAAAGGAACACCAATGGGTGCAGATATTCCACCAATTTTGGCACAGATGGTGATCGACGACCTGCTGGATGAACTAGTGTTGAGACTGCCTGACATAACAATCCCTGTCATTAAGAAGTTTGTGGATGACCTTTTCTTCATCTTACCTGCAGACAAATTAGAATTAATTTCCCAGACCCTAAATGAAATTAATGAAAATATAAATTTTACATGCGAGATCGAACAGGAATCTAAGCTTCCCTACTTGGACCTACTACTGATAAGACAGGACAGTAATATTGAGGTTGACTGGTACAGAAAGAGCATTTCATCTGGCCGATACTTGAACTACATGTCAGCACATGAATTGAAACATAAAATAAACCTAGTACTAGGGTTAAAAAACCGAATAGAAAGGTTGGTCAGCCCTCATCTGATCGCTCCGAATTTAGACCTGTTGAGGGGTCTACTGATCTCCAATTCATACCCGAAGAGGCTCATAAACCGGCTTCTTTATAGTACACCCCACCGAGATGAACCCATGGTTAGGACAGCCACTAGCCATGGAAGAGACGACCCTAATAGTGTATTGTATTGCTCTTTACCATTGTACAGCAGCCTGACACAAAAGATCTGCAATCTATTCAAGAGATACCAGAGCAACTTCGAACTAAAGATAGCTAAGAAGACGCCGTTCACTGTTGGTAACACAGTGTTTACGAGGACGAAAGATGATGTGGAGACTAAGAAGAGGACTAATATAGTCTACAAGATAAAGTGTAGTGACTGTGATCGTTTTTATGTAGGCCAGACAGGCAGAAGTTTGGAGACGCGCATTGGCGAACACCAGAAAGATTGTAGACACGGAAAACAGACATGTGGCTTGTCTAAACATGTACACGACACGGGACATGTAATGAATTTTGAAGAACCCCTGGTAGCTAATAAAGAAAAGAATAGATATAAAAGCTGAGACAGTCGAAATCCATTGTTGTGAAGGTAACCTCAATATTATGACGGATTCATATAGACTAAACCCAATCTACACATATCTAATTCACACCATAAAGAAAAAGAATGAAATGTCATCTTTCGATGACGATCCCACGTAAGGTTGAGGTTATCCGAAAACATTATGTCATTTTTAATTCTGACAAGCGTCCTTTCACTCAATTCTTCTAGCGTGTTTTGGAATTTAATTATATATGTTTAATATTGCCGCTCCATTCCCAGGAATACTGAATACCTTTTAACATCTCGAATTGTTGTAAGTGTCTTGAAATGCGTTGTTGTAGTGTTTTATATGTGATGTTTCAGCTCCCTGAAGATGGTCACAATGATGACCGAAAGCTAGGATCGATACAATAAAGAGATTGATTTGAATTATATGTGATTACTGCACCCGATACCTAAAACATCAATTTGAGTTTCATTAACTAGAGAAGTTTTTAAAACCATTTTAAAACCACACACTTTATATTTTTTTTATTTCACTTTGTAAAGTGAACACACCATTATTTTTTTTCATTTTGATGTTTGATACGACGCTGTCAGGTTTTTATGAAATTATGATTCAATCTGAATAAGACAAGACTAGACTAAAAAAATAAATCATTTCAAAGGCCCCTCGAGCATTAAATTTAAAAAAATTCAAGATTTTAATGATAAAAATGGGAAATTTCTAGAAAAATTCGCAAAAAAATATAACACTTTGAACTTTGGGCAAAATTTTATTTTATTAGGCGCAACAAGTAGCCAAGAGCATCACCTATCCACCATTCACTTATGGCTACTCACCCTCCAAACACCCTGTATAATTATTTCCTTATAGATTGATACGAATATTCTTCATTGAATTAATTCCTGCATATTCAATTATTTGATCATTTCAACTTGTTCTATTAAATGTGCTGATATTAACTCCAAAGATAAATGCGATTATTATGTACTTCACATTTTGTTTGAAAATATTTCGAAACGCCAATTATATTAACACAAAATATCTACTCTCCTGACTAGAGTAGTTCTTCTGCATACGGTGAGAAGTTCGATTTCGGATAAACTTGGATTATTGGCAACTGCGTGACAGGTCAGAAAATATTTTATGTTACTTTAGGCCAGGACTCATCCAGTTTTTTTTTTGGGAAAATGGCTATATCATTTTAACAGAGCCGAATTGTAAAATGAAAAGAAGATGTCTTCTGGCCTCAGGAATCAACAGTTAAAAGAAATGAACAAATCGAAGACACACTATGTTTATGGAAGATATCAAATACCAATACTTCTCTGTGCTTACTGCATTCTCTCAACTCAATTTTTCATCATTTTTCCTCGAAAATTTGGATGTATTTCACCGAAAGCATGTTCAATAATGATTTTCAATTGCTCAGCTGTTTATGGGATAAGTATATCTCCATAGAAATATATCACAATATACACACAATATATCACAAGGTATTAAATCACAGGACCTGTGAGGATAATTAAATTTCTTGAGATAATTTCATCAGCAAGTTTTGTGTTCAATAAATAAGGTAGATGTCTATAAAGTTAGCAGTGCCACTTACGAGAAAATCAATGAAACATATTGCATTAATTGTCAAATAATTGTCGAGAATTTGTCGTGAAAGAAAAAAATTGTCGCGTCCTTCATTTTTTTTCTACGGGGTGGCTTTGCTAACTTAACGTTAAGTTAGTAGAACCACTTTCTCAATATCGACCAAATATCATGAAAATGGTGATAACTAATTGTCGAGTAATTTCATCGGTGCTATTGGATTTTTTTGTATCTGCTCAAATTTCGGAGCTACAACAAATTTTTTTTTTCAAATGGAAACCATAGTGGAAAATGATATTACCAAATTGATCATCCTTCAACGATTTCAAAAATATATATCATGATATACTTTCGAGTCCACTGTATATCGAAAATTGCGAAAAAACACTTTTCTATCAACAAAATCCTAGCAGGCTCTGATTCACTTCCTTCGAAACTGAGGCGGTCATAGAATTTCATGTCTTATTTATTTCCACTTGTCGAATTCAGTTTCATCAGTTGTATTGTCTGGCGATTCTAAAATTCTTATTTATAACACATCATGCCTTACGAGAAATATTGAAAATATAATATGATAGAATGTTTTATACAAGCAAATTATGACGCTGATAATACATCTCAAATATATTTTGATAGATATCCTGAAAGAACTCAGCCGCAGAAAAGTATATTCACAAGAATCACAAGGCTTAAGGTGGGCGTTTAAACCGAGTAGGAAAGATCAGCCGATAGAGGCGCCACCGTCCATTTTATGAAATATCTCCATAGAACTTACATTATCACTATAAGTTCTATGAATATCTCCATCGTTATGAATGAAATGTACAATGGCGCTCTCTATCCGAAAATCGCCGAACTATAAATTACGTCGATTTGTGGGTAAAGCAGGAATTTTTTCCCGCCAAAATTTGAATTTGGCCATTTTCTGCCAATTCCGTATTTCAAGTTGATCTTGTGAACGAAATTATCAGTAGATTCACTTTTAATCGGAAGTTGAACTATGTCCATGGGTCTTTCTGTTGAAATAAAACAGAAGCATGGGTTGGCTCATTTTCTTCTATTTTTGAAAGAAAAAAAATTGACTGTCGGAATGAAATCGATTAAAATTATTTCAACAAAAACCCTAATCCTTTCTGAGTTCACCCACAAAATTTCAGTTCTCAAAGTGAAACCGTTTTCGAGATCAACTTGAAATAAAAACACACTACATTGAACGCCCACCTTAAGAATCTAATGGCTTTTGTTTCATCTAAGTATTTAAATACTAGAATCAACAAGTTTGGTCTGAGTAATAATAAAGCTAATATTTCCTGAATCAATTTGGCGGCTTACAATGATTGTGAGATATCGAATTCGATGACCTTTAGAAGCGCCAGACGATACAATAATGATGAAAATGAATTGAATTTGACAAGTGAAAATAAATAAGACATGGAATTCTATGACTGCCTCAGTTTTGAAGGAAGAGAATCAAAGCCTGCTTGGATTTTGTTGAA
Organism: Adalia decempunctata; assembly: GCA_951802165.1. NCBI lineage: Eukaryota > Metazoa > Arthropoda > Insecta > Coleoptera > Coccinellidae > Adalia > Adalia decempunctata. Next base: position 38,131,667 of record OX637697.1, on the reverse strand, counting down.
CGCAAACTGTTTTTTCGCAATTTTCGATATACAGGGTGTCTCAAGTTCGAGTGCCTATTAGACGTTTCTGGAGAACTAGACATATTTGAAATCTGAAATTTGGGATTATGATATTGTTCGAAATTCTCTACAGACCTAAAATATTTTCAAAGCCAGAGCACTTCCGGTTATACAGGGAGTGAAAATAGATTTGCTCAAAAATTTTTTTTTTCAATGTTTTCGTTTCTGATATGATTGAATATTCAATGCTGAATACATTTCTGTTGAAACCACTGTATTCATTCGAATAGTTTTCAAAATATCGAAAAAAAACCTGAAAAAAGTAAAATATTCATAGTCAGTATTATGTTCATTTTTCTTATTCTGAACATCCTGAGTGTAAACCGTTTTCACAACGTCAAAGTAGAAGAATGTGGAAAAGTCATACATCTTTGGATTACATAAATATCATCACAGGGTGTTTCAAATTTCGTGTCAAAAACTGTGATCCAAAATTGGCCATAACTTCTGTTTTTCAAATTAGAACCCTATTTTTTTATTATTGCGTTGGATTCTACGGAGAAAAATAATGATAGCACTCCCAGATGCTGTTGGTCCTAAATTCAGTTATTCCCGAGTTATTTGAGCTTTTCTGGATTCATGTCGTACGTAGAGTAAAATTCATCGAATCTAAACAGATTCGATGAATATTCTCATGAAACCATAGTAACAAGTAATAGTCAGAACTGTCACTTGTGAATTATTAATGGGATCATTTATCTTCTATGGTCACAGAATATTCTCATGCAACATATTCGATGAATATTTTTATGAAACCATTGAATAAAATCGAAAAGTGAAGATAAAACCTAAAATTAGACCTGTCACTTGGGAATTATTAATGGGAAAACTTATCTTCTATGATCACAGAATATTCTTAAGTAAAAGATTAGCTGAATTTGATTCTACGTACAACATGAATCCAGAAAAGCTCATATAACTCGGAAATTACTGAATTTAAGAGCAAGAGCATCAGAGAGTGCTATCATTATTTTTCTCCGCAGAATCCAACGCAATAATAAAAAAACAGGGTTCTAATTTGAAAAACAGAAGTAATGGCCAATTTTGGATCACAGTTTTTGACACGAAATTCGAAACACCCTGTGATGTTATTTATGAAATCCAAAGATGTATGACTTTTCCACATTCTTCTACTTTGACGTTGTGAAAACGGTTTACACACAGGATGTTCAGAATGAGAAAAATGAACATAATACTGACTATGAATATTTTACTTTTTTTCAGGTTTTTTGTCGATATTTTGAAACCTATTCGAATGAATACACTGGTTTCAACAGAAATGTATTCAGCATTGAATATTCAATCATATCAGAAACGAAAACATTGAAAAAAAAATTTGAGCAAATTTATTTTCACTCCCTGTATGACCGGAAGTGCTCTGGCTTTGAAAATATTTTAGGTCTGTAGAGAATTTCGAACAATATCATAATCCTAAATTTCAGATTTCAAATATGTCTAGTTCTCCAGAAACGTCTAATAGGCACTCGAACTTGAGACACCCTGTATAGTGAACTCGGAAGTATATCATGATATATATTTTTGAAATCGCTGAAGAAAGATCAATTTGGATACATCATTTCCCACTATGGTTTCCATTGAAAAAAAAATTTTTTTTTGTTATAGCTCCGAAATTTGAGCAGATACAAAAAATCGAATAGCACCGAGGAAAAGCTGTCAAAAAAGTGCCCTGAAGATGTGTTTATTTCAAGAGCGTAGATCCCATAATATGACGAAGAGTGAATCGATTAACTGAATAATGTCGTCCATGAATTCATGGCAAATGTTTTTGAACGTTGCTGAAGCGTGTATCTTTCCATTGTTAAATGTCATGACCCCCTGACAAGAGATCTGTCCAAAAATAAATCAGGGTATTGTTATTATAACCATTTTATGTTGGATAATTTCTAATGGAGACCCCCTTTTTTAAAGACTTCATATTTTTGTCATGTTTGTATTGAGTTGAATTAATTCGAGATGCAGTTTCAAAACAAGACTAAGCTGCTATTATTTAAAATCATAGGAATAAATTCTTCGACTCTTCGAGGCAACATAAAGGGGAAGAAACAGAGAAGTCGAAATTATATGTGCAAAGACGAACAAATTTAGAATGAAGCCATATGCGGCTCCGAATATTTCATCGGGGTACAACGCTAAATTGCTGTGGCCACCAATAAAGAGGAAACCAGAATATAGTCCCTCTAAATAATTCAAAATCAATTCGTTCGGCTAAAAAGTAAAAATGATGCAGTGTCGGAGACGAAAAGAACAAAACGGTGCATTGTGGCGCGGCAAAAAGCAGTTTCAAGTCCAGGATCACGTTGTCCGTTGAATATTTGAACATGGCAGGACGGTGTCCGAAGCCGTGCCGCTGTTATGGGCCCCCGTGGACAATATTTCGCTCGCTCAACTATTCTAACCTTTCACGTGTATTTCACGCTGTCAACTCAGCCGAAACACACGACCTTTCCGGGATAATTGAGATATATCCCGGGTGGTGTGATCCGAAAATCATTCGTCGTGTCCGCAAGCCTGATCTATGATTCTCTCAGAAATGGAATACGAGGAATTCTTCGGGGACTCGAACGTGGTTGACTTTGTATCTGTATTGAATATGGTAGAAAGCTAGTTAGTGTTGCACAGTTTGGTAAAAATTAGAAAAAGAATCTTATTCGGTGATGGAACCTACGTTGAAAATAGGTCAATAAAAGCTTTTAAGAACTCGTTCATCTATCTTGTAGGTAGATACACCCCATATCTTAGTGAATTCGCATTTGTCAGTTCAAGAAATAATTTGAAAACATTGACAAATTGACAGCAGCTGTCGATGTAATCGTCTATAACACCAGGTCTGTTATACAAATATTGGAAAAAATAATGTTTTTTTTTATATTTCATTGGAGGTTAATATGGTTCAAGTAGGCCGATCTGCAATATTTTGCATGTAACTGGAGTACACCAATCTCCATTTGAAACACCGGCGAATTCGAAGGGGGGCCAGTGGTACATTGAACTTGTTTTAGGTAGAATTCAATGGTGTCAGTTGTTTTTCCAAAAACTTCACATGGGACACCCTTATTTTTGAGAGAAATAATCCGATTCGAAGCACGAAAATTTAGGCGGCTTTTTAACAACTAAATTGTGATTTTTTGCGATGAATTCTGTAGCCCTTATTAGTTTTCAAATAGAACATCTTGTACATTTTATTTTTTTTATAATCTCCACAAATTCTGAACACGAGCTAAATTTTTTCATTTTGTTTTTTTCAAAAAAAATTTTTTGAGGATGATAATTTTTCACATGTTGAACGTTCCTCGCCGATGCCACGTTATCCGAGAAAATGAAATTAGCATTTTTATTACAACTTACAATACCAGCCGCTGTTTGAATGTGGCAACATGACTTTTTTCGATTATGTCATGTTTTTTAAATGACATCTCTATGGGACACTCTGTGCAACACATTGTTTCCAAGGGAAGGAATGAAATGATACTGAAATTTCGAACATCTGTCGAATATTTTATCATTTTATCATTATAAAAAAAATAAAAATCAAAGAAATAAAAAAATTTTAGCTCATCATTTTCAGAATTGGCTCTAGATTTTAAAAAATGTGAAAATGTACAAGGTGCTCCACTTGATAAACTAGTACTCATATCGTTTCTGACGAAACCGGAAGTTCTACAGAATTCATTATAATCTCAAAAAATCACATTTTAGTTGTTCAAGAGCCCCCTAAATCGGATTATTTCTCTCAAAAATAGGGATGCCCCATCTCTCAAACTCACCCGGTATAATCAGATATTTATAAAAAATATTTTTCTAGCGGACATATTGAGGAATAACGCAAATCATTTTTTATTATCTTATCATATCAATTTACTGAAACTGCGTTCACATCTTGCAGACGCGTGGTAGGTAATGTGCAATATATTCTTAAAGCTATACTAACATTAGGAAAAGCTCCTTGCAGATCTTGCATGTGGAGAATTTGTGGCAGGTCTAATGGAGTCGATCTTTCAGTAATTTCAGGAACCAGCTCTTTGGAAACGGCTAGTTCCTAACAGAAATCAACTGCGTTCAAGTCTCTTCAACATTTTTGCGCTCAAAGGGTCCCATTTTTCTGCAGATCCTATTTTTGCATGTTTAAAAGAGTATGGCCATTGAGGAATGCGAAATTGGTATACAGACTCTCTGCGCTTCCTTATCTTTTTTCTATTTCTGACAAAAATCTGTCGAAAACAACACTAATTTTCTTCGAGAATAAACCAACTAGATCTAGCGTTCTTGATTCATCCTCGCACATTTCGTCGACCTGCTTTTTCCTCTTAGAAACACACTGGCTCCACATCCAATTCTTCTGAAAGAATTGTAGCTTCTGTGATACAGATTTCAATAGGTTTTTCTCTCATTCCTTGCAAGATCATCACAAGACCTTGCATGATTGATATTGAACGTTAAATAATTATATTCCCTTTCTGAATTTCCAGGTTGACCCTATTGATCTCTCGCAGAATATTATCCCAAATTGTTAGGTTCAGGATGAATCTAAAATCCATCACAGCATGAAGCAAATGACCAGCTTCATACTTGGATTCTGCGACTTGTGAGGATTCTTTGATTTCTTCCAGAACCTTCGCAACTCCCGGGAAATTATTGAGCAAGGCTTGATGATTGGGTTTGGCTACTTCCTTTCAAATTTGTTTTCGTGGACTTTTTCATAACTGTCCATCGTGCGGTTGAACCAACAAGAAATGAATACAGTTTTTATACAACACCAAATGAATTTACTGCTTCTGAACATGACGAAGCCGAATGGCACAAGATTCAAAGAGTGCGCTAGGCATGGAACAAAAACTGCCAGCTCGTTCATCTGTAGAATTCTGGATTGTACTCCTTTATACAGGGTGAGTCTTTGACTTGTACATATATTTTAAATGTAGATTCCTTTCATCAAACGATGACTTTTTTCCCATACCATTTTTCAAAATTCGGTTTCGTTTGAAAAATCCATGAAATTAACACTATTTTTTCCATATATTCGGAACCAATATTTCGAATGAACTGAATTTTGGTTGATTGTTTACTCTATTCATGGTGCATATTCCTCAATTGAAACTTATTCCATATTCCTCCTGGTACAAAAGTTACAGCGTAGTCGAGTCATAAATTTATGCAGAAACACTATCAAATCATTTGAAAAAGATAAACGGTTCATATTTTCGAAAGAATCAACCATTTTAGAAAATAAAAGTATTCCTATATTTTCTCAATAAAACGCGTCGTTTCCGAGTTATTCCCAAATGTATACGAAGAAATTTGAGGAAAAAATCATGAATTTCATAAAAAATCTGAATGCTTCTCTGAATTGAATATCATCGAATATTATTTCTTCTCTGGTCTCTCAGCAAATTAACAATGTTGTCAATGTTTATCAACTTTGTCAAGACTAAAATCTCTATGATGGAAAAACGTTCGACGTAATAATTGAATTCCGGGAAGCATGAAATTACACAGTTTATAAACACCGTTTTATTGTTACCGGTCCTCTTGAAATTTTTAATCGACACTACACGATCTTCACATCACAATCATCACCTGTTTGCTTCATTCTCTGCAAGTAAATAAATAAACAAATTGAAGTCCATGTAGAAAGGTTATCGCCTCTACCCGACGTTCATTGTATCACAGACTGGCCTGTGATGGGACTCTGTAGACACAGAACAACGGCTTGTCTTGCGTGCGGCTACATCGCGACTGAAATTTAGATCGTAGAGCTATATCGGCGAGAATCAGAACTCGTTTGGCATTTCCAAAGAGCAATGCCTAGAAGCCATCAGCGAAAAGTAAACAAAACTAGTAGCTCTGCGATGGTTCTTCCGTTAACGATAGGGGACGTACTACTTTCTTGAGTTCGCCTATACCATTGCTGAAGAGAAAATCGGCAATCTGGCATCGTCTTCTCTAGAGTTCTGTGACACATATCACAGAGAAGATTGATTAGGTTAGGTTATTGACCTCGAATCATATGACTGATTAGTGGAGTTAGGATAGGCTAGTGAGAAACCAATTTTTATGAGATCGTTTCAGGATATCGAGGAAAATATGAACAAATTATTAGTGTTTACAAACTAATCATCAGGAAAATCGAAGAAGGAACTTATTTTGGTGGGAGAAATATGGTTTTTCGATTGCAGAAATAATCGGAAAAATGTTTTTGTTAGGAAATATCGTGTTCGTTACATTCTTATTCAAATAAGGTTAGTGCTCGAGTATTTTCTAATTGTATCAACCAGAACATCTAATGATCACCTCAATTCCAATCGAAAAATATGAACTTTGAGGTGTTTGCAGAGAATTGTTTCAGGCACGTATTAAGCCCAACTTTTTTTTCAAATGGCTATACCTCTTCAACTGAGCCGAATTCGGAAAAATGGAAAATGAAAAAAAGGTTTCCTTTGGCCTCAGAATCTACAGTTAAAATATATGTACAAGTCAAAGACTCACCCTGTATATGCCAGCCATATTAGATCCGTTTTCGTAGGATTGATCACAACATTTTTTAACATCTAAATCATCAGCTTGCAGTTTATCTAGAATTCGCTGTGATATTATTCTCCAGTCTATGATTTTCTGGACGAGACGAAGTCGAGTTTGAATCGTTAAATGAAATACTATTATTCGATCGTAAAAGTGAGATAATTCACTTCTCGAAATGTTCATCGAGCCATCATTGGTTCGAAAATTCTATATGTGAATAAAGTATTTTGGGTGTGTGTAATCATATCACTCGTCCGAAAATAACACATCCATGTCCAGAAGATAACAGCAGCAAACATTCACCGCTACGACAGTCGGAACAGATCTCATTTCCGATCAGTCGTGGTTTCAGCATTTCCCATAATGATATTCAGAAGTTCCCTTAACCGAATGTGTAACAGGTTTCAAGTTACCTCCTGCTCTCGAATTGTGAACGTGTCTCGGCCTATCTGATGCCGCTCATAATACCCCCGTCAGCGGAGCGTCGTTTTGAGCGTCGCTATCGCGCCGAGAACCGTCGTTTCCGAAAGGTTACCATATTATTCCTACCCGCCCATTCTAAATTATTGTACACAAACAAATTCGGGTAGAAAATGTTGCACATAAACTATGATAATTCCGTACGGTGCAGGGGCGGATTTTAATCTTATTCGAAGTTATGTTGTTCGTGATTATATGAGAAGATGAATTGAAAGGATGAGATGAAGGGATCTTAATTTCTCCTTTCATTATTTAGTTCTATATTGTTAATTGAGAGTAAGAAAAGTTAGAGCGAAATATGCAAAATGGTGTATGCGCCGGTCGGAATTGCAGGATTAATTCGAATATCTTTGAAACAAAAGAGAGGCAAGTATAGACTGTTTTTTAGAGTGATACAACTTTAAATTGGAATAAATCACATTTGAATTAAGATTGAATCAAATTTTTTTCTAACCCTTTAGCGCATCGTGTGCCGTTTGAAGATTTCTATTGAATGATTCCCTTCCGTCTTCTGAAGTTCCGAATGCCTTCCGGTGAACTCGGTATAGAGGGAGTATCTCCATCCAGGAAGTGGTTTGTCCTCGCAATTGTTAACGTAATGAAAAGCTCGCATTACTTCAATATTCATTTCCCGGCTCCACTTGATACGTGCGTTGCGAGCTCCCCTACGGGCAGTCCTCCTCACGGTGGTCGAGCCAGCAGGTGGAGTGGCATTTCGGTCTTTTGCCATGATATCAGTTTCCACTTCTCGTTGCTGGCTTAATATTTTCTCCATTTTCATGGGTTTGCCACCATTTTCCCTTGGTGGTCCAGATAACTCGAGCCGTGGGGACGTCACCCCCCATGAGGCGTGGCAGAAACCAAACCACACCCGTGCGGTTTTATTATTATTATTATCTGTGGTCGTTTATTATCGCTGAAAAGTGTTTTTGACGGCGGAAAAAAATATTTTGGTCATATGAGTGATTTCAAGAACCTTTTCAGGTAAGTTTCAATCATTTTGATCATCAAAAATTCATAGAAAATATAACAAAACTGATTGTCCCATATATGGAACATCATGCAGTGCTAGAAGCTAGAATCTGAAATAGCATTGCATATTTGTCGTAGATATGGATCCAATGCTGTTTTATGGAAAAAACGCCGCAAGAATTCCTGATTTTGACAGTGAATAATCTGATTTATCAGATGAGGATGACACACGCCCAGAAGTAATACTCGCATCGGAATCTGATGAACTTGAGGTGTCTGAAGTAGTCAAAAATTATGGTGACATCTTTCCTGCAACTGAACTGGATGGAATTCGCCTCTCAACTCTACAGACGAAAATCCATAAAAAATAAACCAAACAAAACTAAGAGTTCGAAGAATGGATGGGTAGATGGTACTGAAAAAAATCTGAGAACGATATAAAATTCAGTGGCCATCATGAAGATACGAAAATAGCTATTGCAGATGCTCTTTGTACAGCAATAAATCCAAACCAACTCGACAGAACCGGGGAAGACCAAGTGACCAAGTGGAAACCTTCAGCAGAAGTAGGAAAATAAGTGGAGGACAGGACCAACAAAGGAAATCCTCCAAGAAGACCTGCGAAAGGAGGGTTTTGATCATTTAGCGCATTGGCAGGAAACATATATCTTGTGCATGCGATGTTAATACCCAGGGAACTCAGGGAAACTTATATAATTTGTTTCGAATGTCATATTCCATTGTGTCTTCACAAATACAGGAACTGCTTCCTACGTTTTCATACTGAATACTTTTTTTCGATACGCTTTATTATTTTCTTGTTGCATGATGTTCCATATGTGGCACAATCCAGTTTTTTCGAAATATATTTCGAAATTTTGAGTATAGATTTTTTTGAGTATTTTTGCGTCCAACCAGAGATCAAGTTCTTCACAAATAAATTTTTTCAGCGCGAAATGAAAATTCATACGGTGAAGAAATTGAAAGATAATTTTATGACATTTTTGTTTTGAAAATAATCTCCGGCAAATGTCCACCATGACTAACTCTGTTGAACCGCATTCGACCAGACCAATTTTGGATCACTTTTTGAGAAATTTAGGCCTTATTTCAACAATAACACGAGTTATGTTGGCTTCCAAAGCTTCTATTGTTTCTGTTTTATCACCATATACTAATGACTTGACCTAACCCCAAAGAAAATAATCCATTGGAGTCATGTCGCATGATATTGGAGGCCAATTAATTGGACCATTTCTCGAAATAATGTTATCGCCAAATTTTTCTTTCAATAAATCAATTGTTACTGTTGCAGAATGAGGTGTAGCACCATCTTGTTGGAACTAAAACACTTTCGATACCATTCAAATTATATTTGATAATCGATCATTAGCTTCAGCATTGTTTCCTGAGAAATATGGACCGATGATGCCCCCATCATGTGAAGCCCACCATACAGTGCATTTTTCAGGATGCGATGGAACCTGCAGAACTTCTTGAGGATTGTCCTCCATATACGGCAATGTTGCTTGTTTAAGTAGCCGTTCAACAAGAAACGAGCTCAATCACTAAAAAATTTTTCGAAAAAAAAAGTACTTCAACTTCAAGATGTTCTAGGTCCCAATCAGCAAACTTTCGCGCTTATTATGGTAAAGTGGTTTCAGTTCCTGAACCAGCTGGATCTTGTATGGGTGTAGACCAAGATCTTCACGCAAAATTTTCCATGTGGTGGATGCACAGAGTCCAACTTGTAGTGAACGTCGACGAATAGACGAATCTGGATTTTTATTAATACTATCACTTACAGCAGCGATATTCTCTTCTGTACGTAAAGTTCTTTGTCTTGTTGTTGCTGTTGGATCAAGTAGAGAAAATGTTGTCCGAAAAATAACGATACTTCGACGAATAAGCTGCTCTGATGGACGATTTTGTAAACCATAAATTTCACGAAGTGCTCTCTAAGTTTGGCGAATAGAACACTGATTCTGAAAATAAATTTCACTAAATTATGAACGTTGTTGCGACGTGAGTCTTTCCATGATAATTTGTCAATGCTTACTGAAAAGAAACTTCAAAACAAAATGGTTTCTACCTTCTGCCAAATCACAGTTATATCTATCGAAAATTCTATCAATCTAAAAAAAAACAATTACTAACAACGATGCCATATTTTTTGTGAATACTCTACTTCCAGTTCCACCCGAAATACCCTAACTTTTTTTATTAAAATGGAAAACCATGTAGGTATATTTTTACTAAGTTTTGAAATAATATGAAGTTCGTAATAATTGGGTTCTCCTTTGGAATTTATATCAACACATTTCGAAGAACAAGTTGAAAAGATCAATTCATTAATTATTCACAGAGATCAATTCAGAGCAGTGTACGTATTTATATCGAAGAAAATGAAGAAATAATATCAGCATTGTTATTCTTTCTTTCACAATCAAAAAGTAGATGTGAGAGCTATGTGAAACCGATGTCAATGACAATCAAGATACAGGTAGGAACTCAAAACTATTTTGTCGGGTGAAATGAAGAATAACCCGAAAACGACACGTTTCATGCGCAAAACTTATTCATACTTCTATTTTCAAAATTGATGGTCCATTTAAAAAATATCAGATGTTTATCTTGTTAAGGAGTCTCAAAGTACTTTACGTGTATTCAAGAGTTTGTCATGCTGTAACTCATAAACATAACAGAAAATACACTGCGCAAAAAAATTAACGCACATTCTGAAAATCTCAATTTTAATGAAAGTTAACTCTACATTGACTTTATAACTTATTTTTCATGTTCTCTCGGGAAGGTTTTGAACGAAACAAGACACATTAAATGGAAGAAAAATTCAGGATTTCACCGAATCTTATGTGAAAGAAGAGAAATGAACAATTTTCAAAATACTGAAATGCTGATAAGTGATTTAATACTTGGTATTTCCACCCCTTGCGTTAATTACAGCTCGGCAACGACGGTTCATACTCAAAATGAGTGATCTTAAAATGTTCTGATGTAATCCTTCCCAGATTTCTCCGAGTTGGATTCCTAAGTCATTAAGAGTAGCTGAATGATTTTCTGAACTTCTCAGCCTTCTATTCAGGTTGTCCCAAACCTGCTCAATCGGATTGAGATCTGGACTTCTTGCTGGCCATTCAATTCGAGAGACTCCAACCTCTTCAAGGTGCTCCTGAACGATGCGCGCACGATGGGGTCTGGCATTATCGTCCATAAAATAAAATTTTCCCCAATGTATGAGGCAAATGGCACTACATGACCTTCAAGAATGTTCCTCATATACTCATCAGCATTCATAGGTCCATTATCGACGACCACTAGATCTGTGCGAGCATTCAAAGATATTCCACCCCATACCATAATCGATCCTCCCCCAAAACCAGTCGTATTCAGGAAATTGCACTGAGCATATCTTTCATGTGGACGTCTGTATTCAAGGGAACGTCGATCACAATGGTAGAGGCAGTATCTAGACTCATCTGTGAAGAGAACTCTTTCCCAATCGGCCTCTTCCCAATGGATATGCTCTCTCGGCTGGGGTAAGGGCTGGCCCTCTTGCCTTAAATCATATTCTCTGAGGCGATTTCTTATTGTCTGAGTGCTAATTTGCACCTCATGAGTTTGCTCAAGCTGATTTTGAAGGAGGCGAGCGGTTGCAAACCGTTTTCTAAATGAAGAAACTCTCAAGTAACGTTCTTGAATGGCAGTTGTTACCCGTGGTCTACCCTGTCCTGGTCTTCGGACATTCATACCTGTCTCCCTGAATGGCTGCAACATTCTGGACACACTTGTATGGGAAACTCCAAAACTATCTGCAATTTTTGTGTATGTCCACCCTTCTTCTCGCAAAACTACCTCTTGGGTCAAATTGCGTGTTTTGCGTTGCATAGCCATCGAGTGTAGAAAATCAAAACGAAAGAAGAACTATTGATCTCTAGAATTGATCGAGAACAACTGATTTTAGAATGGAGCCAATACATTCCAAATCTGATAATATCATCTGTTTTTATTCCTGCTGGGAGAAAACATCTGTATTGAAGAAAATCGTTGAAAGTGGATAACATATGCATGCATAATTCTGATAAAAATAATTATCATTGAGAACACCTTCAGTTGTAGAATAAATTTGAGATTTTCATAATGTGCGTTAATTTTTTTGCGCAGTGTATATTCAATAAGTATAGATTGAGAAAAAAGAACCAAACATAAAAATTCAGTTTATTCGAAATAGTGGTTCCGAAGATAAGAACAGAAAAGTGTTTTTCAAGGATTTTCAACACCCTCTAGGTATGTGTCAAACGAAGCCAAACTTGGAAAAATAGAAGAGAAATAGGAGTTTGATTTGATGATAGGAATCTACATTGAAAAAATGTACCACACAAAGACTCATCCTGTATACATTGCAACAGTGAAAATATAAAATAATTTTTTACAATTAGTATTTGAAAAATTGTGCATACAATTCATTGATCAATTGAAAACGGCCACAAACTATATTTTAAACCATTCAAAACTTCGTTCATATGTAAATTTAGTGCTAAAAGCGCAAAAGCGATCTTTCAACATTGGTTGTAATCGAACTGCCATTGATCTGCATGACACGATTTCATATTCTCATTCGAATTGAATTACGCAGAGAATGTGGCATGATGGAAATTCGAAATCTACAATTTCCAATATCATAGTTCGAGACTGACGGCAAAAATTTGTCGAAATAAAAAACTTTTATCAGTCCCTAATACATTTTCTCTTCCCGCAAAACGCCAAACAAGTAAATAACTGCTGTGAAATACAAAAAACGGCGTACATCTCTCAGTGAAAACCCCTAAATTGCATTCCTTTGTGAAGAATGCTGAAAACATCTGAATTTTCATTTGTGTCTGTACTTAAATACTCACTTTTTTAAATGCTCTATTCATTCTGCGGGTGCATTGTTGTTATTCAAATTAACAGCATCGGTATGGAGGTATGGTTTCTTTATTAGAGGTTTTTCATGGAATGAATATTGTGGGTTTGAAATTAAAATATACAGCGCAGTATGCATCAGGCATTTTCGTGTCTCAATTTTGTAATTATCACTGCTAAATGAGTATATGAGAGCGGTTCCGAGCAATATTAATATGGTCTTTTTCCCGGATTGCTTCTTCCAATGCATTATGAGGTATTCTTCTCCAGCCACTCTGATTTCAGCAGCGAATATTTATTATGGAGCTCGTAAAGCGTTGCAATTTGTATGCACTTCAAATTATCGTCATCTCTATGGGCCGGTATATTCATCTTCCTGTAATCTGTCAAAAAGCGCTACTGACAGGAATGCGGTTCGTGGACGTCTTTATATCTCTCAGTAGGAGAGATTGATTCGTAAATTTGCCTAAGCAAGTGGATGAATCTTGAGACCAGCTGGAGCTGTAAGTCTTTATTTCACAGAATATATTAGCCATACATTTCGATGGTTAGGTATTTTGTGTAAGCTGAACGAACTTTGTTATGTTTTGTTGAGCAATTATTCATAATGGAATTGTTGGAAATAGATAATGAATTCAATTTGTTGATCATATAAAAATATATAATTCGTATCGAGTGAGAATTTGTCAAGTTATAGATAAATGAAAGTTTTATCAGAAAAATACTATTTCTCAATGAAAAAAGATCTTCCTAAAATAATTCTCAGAATTTCCATTTGGCGACCGGGACAGGACTTGATGGAGAATTTGACCCAATTGGAAAAGGAAAGATCTCAATTGAGAAAGTTATTCTCAAAAGCTTGCAGCGGTATAGAAAATCTTATGAAGTATACAGAAATCTCAAAAGGAGAATTATTAGATCGTTCAATACATTTTTGAGATATTGGGTGTTTTTTTAGAATGATAGAAATTAAAATTGAGATAAAATACATTTAAATTGAGATTGAAGCCAATTTTTTTATTTGAAAGATAATTTTATGATATTTATGCTTCAAATATGATTTCCGGGATATCTTCACCACGAGCATTAATTTCAGGCCTTATTACAGCAATAAAATGAGTCATGTGGGCTTCCAAAGCAATGACTTTGACATAACCTCAAAGAAAATAATCCATTGAAGTTATGTCGCATGATCATGCAGGCCAATTAATTGGACCATTACTCGAAATAATGTTATCGCCAAATCTTTCTTCCAATAAATCAATTGTTACGGTGGCAGAATGAGATTTAGCACCATCTTATTGGAACCAAAATAATTTTGGGTAGATACCATTCAAATTTTGAAACAAATAATTATTGATCATCGATCTGTAACGAGCACCATTCACTGTAACATTCGCTCCAGCATCGTTTTTAAAGAAATATGGACCGACGATACCTCCTCCAAGTGTAAAAGCACCCCATGAAGTTCATTTTTCAGGATGCAATGGAACCTGCAGAACTTCCTGAGGATTGTTTCCACCCCATATATGATGCATATATGGCAATTTTGCTTGTTTACGTAGCCGTTCAATCAGAAATGAGCTTCATCACTGAAAACAATTTTTCGATAAAAAAGTGGATCAACTTCAAGCTGTTCTAGGGCCCAATCAGCTAACAAACGACGCTTGTTATGGTAAAGTGGCTTTAGTTCTTGAACCAGTTGGATCTTGCATGGGTGTAGACAAGATTTTCACGCAAAATATTCCATGTGGTGGATGCACAGAGTTCAACTTGTTGTGAACGTCGACGAATAGATAAACCTGGATCTTTATAAACACTATTACTTCATTCTTTGTTTTGTTGTAGTTGTTGCACTGAGTAGAGAAAATGTTGTCCGAAATCCATCGATAGTTCGACGAATGAGCTGCTCTGAGGGACGATTATGTAAACCATAAATTTCACGAAGTGCTCTATAAGTTTGGCGAATAGAACACTAATTTTGAAATTAAATTTTAATAATTTGCAAACGTCGTTGCGGCGTGAGTCTTTTTATGATAATTCTTCAATGCATACTGACAGGGCCGATCCTGTGGTGTTGGCCGCCCGCGTGCAGAATCCTTATGTGCCGCCCCAAAGACAAAAAAATATATCTTTTTTGGACATTTTTACTGTATTTATGAAATCTTCAATGGGCCTCCTTTTATTGTTAGGAAAAAAACTGCACATATTAGATTTGAGGGGGGATAACCCCGTTACTTTTTCCGTAAATATTTTGATGATCCCTCTGCCCTCTGATATCTTCTCTAAAGATTTTTATATTATCTTACAAAATAAAAATATATAGGTACTACTGCATTCGTGTACTAGATGATGAATCATGTACCTACTAGATACATGATACCCCCATTTCAACAAAATAAAAAATATTCAATAAAAAATATGTAATGTAGAGAAGGAACACGAACTTAATACTAAAAAAAAACAAACCAATATGCCACAAAAAATTATGTGTACAAACAGGAACTACTCCATTATCTCTTCGATTTGATTCTGAACTAGTTCCCCTAAATGCCAAAAATTGTTCCGCATCAATTCTTTTCCAATATCAATTTTAACAGTATGTAATTCTCTCTTTCAAAAGAATATATATATATATATATAACTCGCACCAAGTTTTCACAGAATTTACATGTTAAAGCACAATTTCATGTTTATTGAGGTAATCTGAACAATGACGCCAATCAAGAAAACCAGACGTTACAATTTGGGTTGTATTATCTTTACTAAGTAATTTACATGCCAAGCAGAAAATGCGATTTAGGTTTTTTGTTTTTTGAATAGCACAGCTAGTCCCGACTTATTTCCTTGCCGTTTACTAATGTTTTAATAAATTATGAAGAGCTAAATTTTCGACCACTTTCATCGACAGGAAAATTGAAATAAGTTATTTATTTGGGACCATGTTCCATGAGAATATCAATAATTTTGTTTGTAAAAAGAGTTGGCCAAGAACCTGGATCGTCTGCATCTAGATCTAGTGCCGTTTGAGAACAATCATTTACTTCCTTGATCTCATCTTCAACTTCAGACTCGTGGGTCACTGAGAATCTTGCAGTTTCTTCAAATTTAGCATACATTGTTTCCATGTTTACAGGAATATCATCAGTAGTAGTGGCGAATATCGATTGTTGAGCTTGCGAATAGTGAAACTGAGATTTGGCCATTTCTGTTTCGTTAGGTTCAGTATTAGCCGATCTGCAATTTTGATTTGATTTTGTTTTGATTTATCATTAATTTTCACACGGAAGAGACCGGAACCCAGAACGGTGGCTACGAGAAATAAACATGAAGCTCTATGGCAGTAACTGCAGAAGGCATCATTACAAACCATCATAATTGCATCCCTGCCGTTTTTGTTTTTACAACGACGCGATTCTATTCCAACATCTGGTAATTTTTTCCAATCCTAAACATTCCTATTTCGAGACCCCATCGATAACGATAATTGCTCGCAGATGGTAGTTTTTTTAGATCTTTGCACCACATTATTCTGTAGCAAGTTTTCCTTCGTTTCTTCTTTTTGGTGAAAGGGAACAAAGAATATTTGATTTGAAAGGATTGAAAAATTCAGTTTCATTGAATTTTTTTGTCGTCTCATTCAAAATTTTAATGATAAGAGTAATAATTAATAATTAAAAACAATTGTCTCTTTAAGATTTGTCGAAAATAATATTTTTCACAAACTGACATAAAAAGGAGGCGGCCTGCGGCCGCCCCTCGAATTTGGCCGGCCGCGTGCGGGGCACGCGCTGCACACCTGCTAGGATCGGCCCTGCATACTGCACAGAAATGTCAAAACAACATGGCATCTACCTTCTGTCAAATCACAGTTATCCTTATCGAAAATTCTATGAGTCTAAAAAAACACCAGATACATCCCAAAGAGTACTCATCATGGACGAACTATTAATACTTCTTTTGGGAATTTTGCATTCATATGTTTATCTTTCTCCCTACGAATTTTAGAGAATTACCCTGCTAATAAGTATCTTTTCTTCTTTAATTGGGTCCAATTTTCATTGAGTCTTGTGACGATCGCCAAATGTTGATAATCGGAGAATTTTCACTAAAAAAGGATCTTTTTGAAAACATTATCCGATTATCAACAGTTTTCATGAATGATAAGACCAATTATAATATTATCATAATTGATATTTATAATGAAGACTAGCTGGCCCAGCGAACCTTGTTCCGCCTGAATGATACTTACGGTGGATTTCACAAATCGTAATCACCGGTGATCTGAGATCAACAGCTTGGTTCTCTGATTTTTAAACTATCGAATCGAGTTGATTCTATATCAAGCTCCGATCACCGATGATTACGCTTTGTGAAACCCACCGTTAAAGTTGTATCAACTAATCATTGCTGATTTTTCAAGCAGGAGATAAATTAGGCCAAATATACAAAATTTTAGTAACATTGTTATTCGCACGAAAAGAATTCTCTTCATTTGAGCGGTATCTAATTATTGTTGAACATATAATTTTTCTTTGAATGCTTTACAGTTTTCTCATTCCTGTACCTAAATAAAAATATAAATCACGATCGAATTATATGGATGAGAAATAGTTCCAATGATTAATTACCTCTGATCAGTGTAGAAACCATTTTAGTTCTGCCAATACAACGCTGAAAATTCGAATTGAAGTTCTTTGTCTATGGTACTTTAATCTCACTCCACAGATTACAAATACGCTAAGACGTTTTCTTATTTATCAAATAAAGTACCTACGAATAAGCTGTAGCGTAACTGTAACTGTAGCTACACCTAGTGGCCTTACTCAAAAGAAGGAAAAGCATTTCCTGTATAAGTAAATTTTTCATTGATTTTTTCAATTTTTTTTGTATTTTATAATAACCAGACCTTAGACGAATCCATATATGAAGTTTCATAACAATCAGTCCTTCCGATCTCGAGTTATAAATGGTGTGACCAACATCTTTCTTTTATATATATATAGATTTCATAAATGCGGGCCGATCTTATAAAAGTTTCTATAGTATACCCAATACTGTGAAATTCTATCGAGGAGTCGGTCTAACCTATTCAAAAGTTTCCGTTTCAAAAATTGGAATGACAACCAACCCTGCTTGATAAAACCAAATAAAAACTAGGAAAAGGTTAATCCGTGCCCGTCATCTAAACGTCACTGCTTCGGATTTCGCAGAGTAATAAAAGACCTTCTGTAGGATCTTTTGATACTTCGAAGTTTCACCTTATCATCATGCTTCATCCACGAAGCTAATATTCAAATTTTTTGTATCAAGATTGTTTGAAACAATTATGTCATTGAAAGTTAAGGAAATTTTGATAATTTTCCAGCCCAGAACTGATGAGTTCTAAACAAATCGCCAAACATGCATTTCAATACTAAGAATAAATAAAATTGGGCACTAAAATATGAAAATAGTTTGAGAGGGGTAGAGCTGACACTTACTCTTTATATAGGGTTTCCAATCAGAGGTGTTATTTTGACATTCAAAGAAAAATGCCATTTTTAAGATAAACTAGCTGGCCCGGCGAACTTTGTACCGCCTGAATTATACTTAAGAGTTGTATAAACTTACCATTTCTTTTTTTTCAAGCTGGAAAAAATTAGGCAAAATCAAAGTTCAAAATATACAAAAAATATTTTAATAATTTTGTAATTCATATGGAAAGAATTCTCTTTATTTAAGCGGTAACTAATTGTTGAACTTGAACATATAACTTTTTGTTTTTAATTGTTGTACAGTTCTCTTTTTGCAGTACCTCATGTGACTGTGAATAGCAGGAGTATAATCCATATTATACCTTTCCTCTTATATGAATCAAAATGTCAAGAATGTGAACAAAAATTATTCCTTTAATGAACTATCGACTATTAACACAGCCCGTCGACCAGAATTAAAAAATCAGTCATTTGTTAATAGCCCAACCTGAAGTGGCAAAAACAAAACTTATCTTATATTCTCAAAATCTAATCAGTGGTCACACCATTATTTTAGACATCTTAGCTATGCTGCTAAGCTCAAAATAATGGGTAAACATCTCAGTTGGTGGAGCAGCGCGATTCTCATTATTCCATGGATATGAGCTGTCAATCTCTCTTTAATTTGTTCAATTTAGTTGACGATATCAAGCTCGTTAGAAGACAAATCGAGATGTTAAAATGTCGATAGTACGATCGACACGGCAAAATTATCAACACTGTGAATTATTGAACTCATATTCAAATTTATTGATGGTCATTCGACCAGATCAGATTAGGCAACCCATGAAACATTATTGTATATTCTGCTGTGTTCTCGTCCATGTTCTTAAAAATTCAGGGTATCGTAGTTATAAATTGAGTTTGAATTAGTCCAATTCCCTACGATACCCTGAATTATTGTATATCATGAGTGAAAGCCCGATGAGCAAACGTTTCAAAATTATTGACGCTTACAATACTGTCTCTGTGCGAATAGAAACACGAATATAATATGTCAATTACTAATTATGGGCAATTTCAGATTCAGTTATTTCCGCAAATATATCTATTACCCAAACAGAAATTCAAAAGCATTTCAAAAATAAAGAAAAAAGATGAAGATGACCAACTCACCTTTGAAACTGATCGTCAAAATCAGATACTTGATATTTCGGTAAAAATTCACTGTTCCACCAACTTGAGATAAGTTTACCCGCTTTTTGATCTGGCAATAGACTTCCATGTTACCATGAGTTCTATGCGAATCACATATCGCCATCTAACAGCGGTAATATCAACCTACGACTACGTACAGTGACTTGTCTATTCACTGTACGACGACTTGTCTATTCACTGTACGACTACGCATCAACGGTAGCGACACCCAGTGGCCTTATTCAAAAGAAGGAAAAGCATTTCCTGCATAAGTAAAACTTTCATCAATTTTTTCGAAGTTTTATTGTATTTTATAATAACCAGACCGAAGACGATTCCATAAATGAAGTTTCATAACAAACAGTCCATCCGATCTCTAGCTATAAATGGTGTAACCAACATCTTTCTTTTATATATATACAGGGTGTCCGGTAAACCTTGTACAATATTGAAACTGGTGATAGACCAGGTCATGACTGTTCAGAATATCAGAATTTCACCTCAGTAAAAATATCACCATTTTCGAGATAATGGGCATTTTCTAAATATCTAGAAAATAACTACCTCACCTCCGTTTTTTGAGTGCTATGTCTACAAATTGAGATCAATTCAAATATCTTTGTTGCTGAAGATTAATGATGAGTGATGCTTTCAGACGTACAAAACAGTTTTTCAGAACTTGATACATTAGACATAGCACTCAAAAAACGGAGGTGATGTAGTTATTTTCTAGATATTTAGAAAATGCCCATTATCTCGAAAATGGTGATATTTTTACTGAGGTGAAATTCTGATATTCTGATATTCTGAACAGTCATGACCTGGTCTATCACCAGTTTCAATATTGTACAAGGTTTACCGGACACCCTGTATAAGTCTAATTCATATACAGGGTGTCCGGTAAACCTTGTACAATATTGAAACTGGTGATAGACCAGGTCATGACTGTTCAGAATATCAGAATATCAGAATTTCACCTCAGTAAAAATATCACCATTTTCGAGATAATGGGCATTTTCTAAATCTCTAGAAAATCACTACCTCACCTCCGTTTTTTGAGTGCTATGTCTACAAATTGAGACTAATTCAAATATCTTTGTGGCTGAAGATTAATGATGAGTGATGCTTTCAGGCGTACAAAACAGTTTTTCAGAACTTGATACATTAGACATAGCACTCAAAAAACAGAGGTGAGGTAGTGATTCTCTAGATATTTAGAAAATGCCCATTATCTCGAAAATGGTGATATTTTTACTGAGGTGAAATTCTGATATTCTGAACAGTCATGACCTGGTCTATCGCCAGTTTCAATATTGTACAAGGTTTACCGGACACCCTGTATAGATGATTGTATGTTTTTTCATTACAAAGATGAAGTTATGCCGTTAATACTGAAAAACTGAAAAATAACATCAGCCGAATGACCACCACAACCACGACTACAGAACCATATCCTTTTCATGAAATTTTTCATAACCAAAACTCCTATTGGAAAACCATTCACTAAACTCAATGAGAAAAATTGTTAATTAATGTTAAGCGGATATAATTACTGAAAATCATTATTTAATTGAAAATCCTGCAATAGTTTAAGGGAAAACATTTATGATTTTTACCCTCCTTAATCACTAAGATTTGAATGTTCCTCAGCAAACATTGAAAAAAAAACATACACAGTGTGAAATTTCTGCGGACGACCTAATGACCATAGTTTTCAAAGCTAGATCTCGATTTACATAATTATGAACAGGAAAACGGTTCTTGAAGTTCCTTCAAGAAAATATTCAATTGATTCAAGAAGTTATGGCGGACACCAATTCTCGGTGAAAACCGATAGTTACCGTGAGTATATTAAACTCTATATGTATTAGGACTGTTTCCCCTGGCTCACCCTGTATATTACCTTCAACTTCAGGAAGAACGGAAGCAGGATCTCAGCTGCCAGAACGAATCACAAATCTACCATGTTTTCATGAAAATTCAGTGGAATGAGTTCCGGAAAAAAAGAGGAGAAATACGAATTATTTATTTATCCGGAGAGATATCACACACGCAGCTTCGGCAAATTTGTACCGCAAACAGGATGACAAATGGGCACCGTTCGAAAAATCTTTGTTTACATTCGCATTCCCGTGAAATTTCGCATTTATTATCTGCGGGCGTAATTAATTTTTGGCACGGCTCCTATTTTTCAAGCGCCCCACGGTCAGCAGAAAACAAGATAACCGACGTCCGACACACTGGCCCTTCACTCACCATGTATAGAATTAATTAATTAGACAAGTGTGAATTTCGTCGACCCCACAAGGTGTGTTGATTTTGCAAGTGCGTAATTCATTTTGAGTTATTAGGTTATGGCAC
The DNA here is from genome assembly GCA_951802165.1 of Adalia decempunctata. Classification (NCBI taxonomy): domain Eukaryota; kingdom Metazoa; phylum Arthropoda; class Insecta; order Coleoptera; family Coccinellidae; genus Adalia; species Adalia decempunctata. The sequence goes on along the minus strand of OX637697.1, from coordinate 38,109,681 downwards.
TTCCGTATTTATTTTCCATGTTTAATGACTCTTTTGAATTCATTACAGAACCTATTTACTTGAAAAAAGAACATTTTTCTACTGAGGAAACGTGGGGGAGATTAATGCAGTATATTTCAATTTTGAATTTCACTGCGAGCAAAATGAATGAACATGTTGGTACTAGCTAATGAACCTTTTTTCTATATATCACTATATTCCATTTCTCCCCACAAAATTGCATATTATCTTTCAATGAATAGCAATACTAGAACATTTCTGCTAGAATAATTTCTTTCTCAGCAGTTCCTCAATTTTTCAGAGAAAAATACAAATTTCTGTTTTTTCTCAATAATCAGAAGTTAGCCAGAGCATGCTCCAGAAAAATGGAAACATTCAGTCAAACATCGAAGGTATGCAATATCAAGAAGGTGCCCACAAGAACATGAACATCTCATCAGAAACTAAATGACGAATAAGGTTGTATTATATACTTTGGTGAGAGGGTTACATTCCACTACGACTTCTAGATCTATTGTGACCCCCCCCCCCCACAGAGATGCATTCATAACCACCCAATCCACAGCTCGCTACAGCTCCAGAGCTTCAAAGAACTCTAGTATCTTGTCCAAGACACATGCACATGCCGAAGTGATTGTTTTCAATAAACCAGGTAAAGACAAAAAGTTCCTACAGAACTATAGACCGATAAGCCTGCTCCCAGCCCTAGGAAGAATTGTGGAGAGAGTCTTAGCCAGACGACACAGAAAAGAAGAAAGAGAAGCCCTAGCGACGATAACGAGTGAACAATTTGGGTTCCGAAAACAACATTCTACTGAACAACAGCTCCTAAGAATGAATGAGTATATCACAGAAGGATTTCAGAATAAACAAGCCACAGGACTATGCTACTAGATGTAACCAGAGCTTTTGATAGAGTATGGCATGAAGGACTAGCATATAAAATGATAACCGCAGGTTATTTACCCAAGTTATGCAGAATAATAAGAAATTATTTGAGGGATAGGAACTTTTGTTTGAAAATAGGTGATGTTCATTCCACACTCAGATATTTAGAAGCAGGAGTTCCCCAAGGATCCATACTAGGACCACTACTCTATAACATATACATACATGATATACCAAGAAATATGATGATTGTTGGGAATAGGTCAATTATAGAGAGAAAAACCAATTACTCTATGGCCGACGTTTCGGCATATATTATGCCATCTTCAGGGCTGCTAAAAATTACAAAACAACAGGTATGAGATATTTAAAACATTTCTAAGACTTTCTCATTTCAAAATTCACTTAGCAATCAATCTAATGTACAAAAAATTATCGATAATTTAAACAGAAAAAGGAAGAACTTGACACAAACATTAAAATCACTCTATTTAGAGCTATATCAAATAAAGTGAAATAACTTGAAACAATTCAAAACATAACTGGGAAGCAAACAACCTGCCAAGACCAATAGAAATATCATCGTCTGGTTCAGTCAGCATGTTTGAATCCTTCATGCAGCCTACATCAGCTCATTTTGATTCTTTAAAATATCGAAAAGACGAATCATTGTTTTTGACAAAAGAGGACCGTTTTACTTGTAAGTGAGGCCATTTCGGGTTTATGAGAGATTAGTTTGGTGTTCGCGCTTTCATTTATTTGCCGTTCATGTCTTGGCAGGTTGTTTGCTTCCCAGTTATGTTTTGAATTGTTTCAAGTTATTTCACTTTATTTGATATAGCTCTAAAGAGAGTGATTTTAATGTTTGTGTCAAGTTCTTCCTTTTTCTGTTTAAATTATCGATAATTTTTTGTACATTAGATTGATTGCTAAGTGAATTTTGAAATGAGAAAGTCTTAGAAATGTTTTAAATATCTCATACCTGTTGTTTTGTAATTTTTAGCAGCCCTGAAGATGGCATAATATAATGCCGAAACGTCGGCCATAGAGTAATCGGTTTTTCTCTCTATAATTGACCTATTCCCAACAATCATCATATTTAAACTAGTATAAGGTCAAGTAAGAACTCCATCAATCTATACCAAGAAATCCAAGATGCCTGCTTGCTCTATACGCAGACGATACAGGCATAGCAATAAGGCACACAAATACAAAAATAATTCACAAAAGACTTCAAGAAGCTGCAGATGATATCAGTCAATGGTGTAACAGATGGAAATTCAAAATCAATGGAGAAAAGAGTCAAGCAATACGCCTTCAAAAGAGAAGACTGAAGATGGAATCGAAGATATCCATAGACAATAATGAAATTGAATGGAAGGATGAAGCTAAATACCTAGGAGTAATATTAGACAATGGACCAACGTGGAAACAGCACATTAAGTATGCAGTGGATGAAACGAATGTAGCAATGAAAAGATTATACCCGAAGAAGCCAAATGAACAGAAACACGAAATTGAGGATCATAAAAGCAGTCGCCAGACCGCAGCTAACATATGGTCCATATGGATCAACAGCATGGGGATATGCAGCGAGAACCCATATAAAGAGGATACAAAGTACAGAAAACAAATTTCTGAGATGGGCAGTAGACGCCCCCTGGTTTGTTAGGAATGAACAAATCCGAAAAGACATAAAATGGGAGTCCATTACTACATTCATCAAAAGAAAAGCTGCAATAGCCTATGAAAGAGCTAGTGAACATCCAAATGACGACATTAGAAGGTTGGTTGACTATGACCCCGCTGAAGATGAGAAAACAGCGAGAATTCACCGCAACAGACCTAGAGACCAATTGCGAAAATGAAGATATAGAACTCTAAAAACACTCGAGTCTTACGAAAATGGTACAGAATTAATAATTCCGGTCAATACGAGTACAACAAAGCGGGAAAGTGACACCAATTGACTAACCACCAAAAGGCAAACATAAATGATATGATATGATATATTGTTTATTCTGATTACCCCTAGGTCTCATGAGGAGACCCCTCTGAAACTATACAAGCTTCGAAGCTTGTAACTTGTACCGAGACTTGTACGAGTTCGAAGAAGCAGTTGTGTTCTGTGTAGGCTTTGTTACTGTCTACTTACGCCACCTTAGGCACAGCACTGTTAATTGACCCAACAGTGAAATGTTGGCCCCTACCGAAACTAGAAAATTTCGTTCCTAGCTCGGGATTGAACTCGGACGTGCCTGGTTCTATTCCAATGTGGTCTAAGATCCGGTATAAAAAATATACAGGGTGATTCACGGTGGATGGCACATTAGACGTTTCTGGAGAACCAGACTTCGGATCGGTCTGAAAATTTAATGGAATGCATCATAAGACCTGTTCTACCCAACTAAAATATTTTTGTCAATGCGGTGTTGCTACTTCTATTAGAAAGTAGTAGCAACTTTGCTTTTTCAAATGGAACACCCGGTATATTATATTATTTTTGGAATCTCCAACAACTTCTCGACAACTTTTATCGACATTTCCCTATACCTATCTGTTGCCGTTTTCGAAATATAAATTAATTTCAATTTTTTTCACTGGAAAACATGACTTCTAAAAATGCTGATAACTTTGGGTTGAGAAACACTATGGCATTGAAATTTGGTTTGAAGTTAGGTGATACATAAATGCTTTCAACACTCCAGCCTGATTTACGTTACTTCGATACAGGGTGATAAAAAAATACAGTCTTTTCGGTTGCTTGAAAAAGTGACTGAAAGTTGTTTATTTCAAATGGAACGCCCTGTATTATTGGAAATTCGGAAAACTGATGAAATTTGCTTTCATTCTATGTATTTCATGCCTACGCCTAACTAGTCAAATTTCGGACTTATGAGCATTTATTTGTCAAAATTTCCCTTCAGAATAGTAAACTAGTAAACAAGGCACCAAGAAGCTTGAATTTCGACATTTTCTTCATTCCAGAAGTTGCAAAAACCCTTGAAACGATGTAAGAAAACTATTCAAACGAAGTGCTCATGAATTTGTTCATTATTATTAACTGGAGAAACTTTTTGAAGTTCGGTGGATAAGGCGCTTGGGACCATGGAATTGGCCAGCAAGAATACCCGATCTTAGTCCGTTAGATTTCTATCTGTGGGGAATGTTGAAAGAAAAAGTTTACAAAACACCCGTGCATTCGAGAGATGAAATGTTGGAAAGGATTGCCCAAGCATTTGAAGATTTGGATTTCAAAGAAATACGATCTGCCACGACGAAAACAGTCAACACCCGCATTTTGAAGTACTTGGAAGTGAACGGCAGCGATTCGAACATATTTTGAAGTATTCGTCATGATTGTTCTACTTTTTAATAATAATTCATATAAATAGTTTGACTCTCAAGTTTCTTGGTGCCTTTATTATTAGGAGAATGTCACAAGGTACTATCAAATCAAGTAGTAATCATGGCCTGCCTACCAAATACTGAATGGAAATACCATCCTGAAGGGACATTTTGACAAATAAATGCTCATAAGTCCGAAATTTGACTGGTTAGATATAGGCATGATATACATAGAATGAAAGCGAATTCCATCAGTTTTCCGAATTTCCAATAATATACAGGGCATTCCATTTGAAATAAACAACTTTCAGTCACTTTTTCAAGCAATCGAAAAGACTGTATTTTTCTATCACCCTGTATTGAAGTAACGTAGATCAGGCTGAAGTGTTGGAAGCATTTATGTATCACCTAACTCCAAACCAAATTTCAATGCCATAGTGTTTCTCAACCCGAAGTTATCAGCATTTTTAGAAGTCATGTTTTCTGGTGAAAAAAATTGAAATTGATTTATATTTCGAAAACGGCAACAGATAGGTATAGAGAAATGTCAAAAAAAGTTGTCAAGAAGTGGTTGGAGATTAAAAAATAATATAATATACCGGGTATTCTACTTTCTAATAGAAGTGGCAACACCGCATTGACGAAAATATTTTAGTTGGGTAGAACAGGTCCGATAATGCATTCCATTAAATTTTCAGACCGATCCGAAGTCTGGTTCTCCAGAAACGTCTAATGTTCCATCCACCCTGTATACCCTCATCTGTTATTTATTAGTGATAAGAAATAAATGATAGATAACATTTACATCGACACATTGCACATAGGTTGCCTAATTAAATCTGGTGCGGATAATGTTAAATTGTTAAGTCTTTAACAAAAATTTTTCAATAAATTTCCCTCATCTGTTATTTGAAAAAATCGTCAACCAGTTAAGAGAATGGACAGTAAAGAATTGAACAAGTAATGGTTGCCTGCTTTTTTCCGGGTACAACTGTAGGGTTGCCAGGTTTGAAGAAGTGACTCGCAGTAGTGAAAATACCCTCATCTGTTATTTGATCGTATCTGATGTCAAATGAAAGCTTTATTCTCAATCTGAATGTATAGGGTTGCCTTACTTAAAAGTTGATTCAGTCTAGGGTTGCCTAAATTTAGATTTAGATTTTAGACAGGAGCGGTGACAGATTGGGAGTTGTTCAAAATGCATTTATTTTTATTCGTATTTGATACCACACTGTTCATACGGCGAATGGCAACAAAGAAGATCCTGATCTCTGTGGTTTACCTACTCTCTTCGACTCTGTGGTCTGAAGTTCTCAAGGAGAGGTACCCACTACCCTATCTTCCCATCTTCCTATTCAAATCTTAGTTTTGTTGATCATGCATCAAATTCGTCAGTGTGGAATTATTTTTATGTCCACAGATTCTGTATATGAATGAAAGGGAGTTCCTTATCCCTAGTATGTTTTCCAAAAAAATGTTTCGATCCCCGGAGATTAATTCAAGGCTCCATCTCTCATCTTACCAAAACTCCATTAACGCTGATGAGATATGTGGCAATTCGACGTCTTATAGCGGAATGCGCTTACAATATTTGATTACAATAAGTGGCGTTCGCAGTCGAAGGAGCCCCAGGTATATAATGTATGACCGGGTCATAATCCATAGCTAGAGCTCTTCGGGGGCCCCTAAATTATAATGGCGCCTCAGAACGCGCCCTCCTTCCGGAATAGAAGGCACCTAACATATTTCCGTCGTGGAAGACCTTCTATATCAATTTGAGATCGGGAGGGCCCAAATAGCCGCGGAAAATCTACCCACTTATATCAGTTACTTGGGCGGTGAGGTCGATCGTGAAATACTCCTCTGAATGGAAGAACTATTGGAGGTCTCGATCTTATGAACTCGACGTGCTCCAGATCATTTCAAATATTGAGGGGGATGTTCACAATGAGGATTTATTGCTGCTCCAAACCCAAACTGTTTCAGTTCATCTCACTATCTCAGCGATAGGAGATAATATCGATTATCTATGTATACAAAGCGATTGTATTCATAAGTGTAGCCTTCTGGAATATGTCGGGGACCACTGGGACCAGCATTTGGCAACGCAGCACTTAAAAAGCGAGAAGTTCATAGCCATTCATTTTTCAAGTGTGAATATCTATTTCAATATCGATTTGGAGTAACTACCAGTGAAGTATAATAGAAAATCATTTTTAATCAATATTCAGACGAATTTCGAATTCGGAAAAAGTTTTCACTTCGATCGGGAGTCGAACCACGCATCTTCAGATTATCGGTCTGGTGTCTATATCCAATTAAACTACCAAAGCTACTCATCTTCCCAGAATAGACGAGTCCCTTTATGCTGGCCAACTGTTTAAAAATACCTGAAAATCACTTTCCTTTTTTTCGCAATGATTCAACTCTTACCTGAAAGCTTTAATCCTAATGAGTGTATCCTGAAAATATTAGTTGTCACGAAGGTCTTCATCAAAAGCTATAAATTTTTGTTTTCTTATGTTTTCATTAATGGAAGTCTTTACTTTCCAACATAGAAAACGAGTTGTTTATTTTTTTACTTGCTCCTAAGCTATTTCCATTGACTTAGAAACTAGAATATCTATTCTAAATCAATAATGGCTGTTTCATGTATTCTTGAGGGATATGATCCTCGTAATTCGAGGTACTGAGCTGTGACTTCATCTTTCTGTAAGATGGAAATTAGAAAAGGTGAAGTATCTGCACGAAAATATTTTTATGTTTCAATCGTCATGATATATTTGAATTTTAGGCCAGTAGATGATTATATAACAATGTAAGCAAAGTACTAGTACTGGAAAAAACTGTTTCCAATTGCTCTTCAAGGAAAAGTAAAAACACGGCTGTTCGTTTTGATAAATTTCCTCAGATAGATGCCTCAACATCGAATATCACTAATGCCTTTGGCATATTGCATAAATTGGACTGGAGAAAAGCATGGATAGACAAACTATGGATGGGAACCTTGCTGCAAAGAATATATGTGTTTGTTCCCTTCACGTGGACGATTATGTCAAGTTAATTTCAGATTTATCAGATTGAAAAATCCATAAATGAATTGCTCCAGAGAGATTAGTTTTAGTATTAATAAAACTGAAACTGTTTGTGAAGTAGCCATTTTTAAGGGAGTTTCTCAATCAACTGCGAACAATATTTTTAGTAAATATATTGTGTGTATTAAGCTGACATTTTGAGAGGTGGTATTCACTGGCCAAGTTCTGATGTTGAATTGATGAATTTACCACTTTACATTTTAAGAATATACTATGATTTCAAAGTGATACTTGATTATAATGATTTTCCAGTACAATGATCCTAATTTCTCATGCGGCATCAGAACTTATTCACATCCAGATCAAAGTCTATGGCAGTTGTAAATACTTTTGGGTTGTTATTCTGTAGTAAGTTTCCATGCAAATAAAGAACATTCAAAATAATCATTTATTTCCCTAATTTCCTTTGAATTCCTCGTAGAATTTCTATCCAATTAGAAGCGAAAACCCAATTATACACCGATATTTAATAAACTCCTCAATACAGGGTTAATATAATACATTAATTCACTGAAAGTCGTCCTATGATCTCTACGAATTCAAAGAAAACACCTATAATAATCAATTTCACATCTTGCAACAGGTCTTTATACGAGTGCTCCTTCTTTGGAAATTAATGAAATTTGAATTTGATATTTCTGCAGTATCTTGAATCATTTTTACACTGTTAATAGAAACATCTCATTCATCAGAAAAGTTATTATAAAAAACAAACTCTAGCGAAATCCTCATTTGATTCGAAAAATTAAAATTCTCCATTCAAACATTTTGGTGGGGATATTTATTTTCCAATGATGAAACCCTAAGAAAACATGATGAAGACCTTCGTGACATCTAATATTTTCAGGATACACTCATTAGGATTAAAGCTTTCAGGTGAGAGTTGAATCATTGCGAAAAAAAGGGAAGTGATTTTCAGGTATTTTTAAACAGTTGACCAGCATGAAGGGACTCGCCTATTCGATGTTAATGATACCGCGCAGACAAAGATGTTTGTACGGTGTGAGGAATTCATAGGTGGGAGGAAACTCATTCACTATCATCGTTCAAAGGATCCCATCTTCATTCTTCTCCTATGCGTAATTTTTTTGGACTATGATGAAGTTTAGACATGTTTGAAAATCTGATCGATAAGCAGGACAAACAGTGAAGAGCCATTTGGGAGATACAGTTATACTCATTAACAGAATGAGGAGTCCAAAGTCCAAATTGACCAAATATCTCAATCTGATATTTATAGAATACTATGTGACTGTAGGAAAGTTAACACTGGCAGCACTGAAAAAGCAGTCAAACACGGACCAAATAACACGAACATTATTATTAGCTGTATCAAACACAGAAGTCTGCACCCGCGGAATGAAATTGATGAATGGACACAACATTTTCTTCGCTGAGCAGAAGTCATTTCCAACATCAAAAGTGAATGAGCATGGAGGACATGGAAATCTATAAGCACAAACACAACATGGACAGGAAATCACAGTTCATAGTGCGTGGTTGCCTACCATCTGCAATACTAAAACTGAACCTTTCCGAAGCATAAGGGATGAACTGACCGACCACGGCAGGGGTGGAACTACGGCTATAAATACGGTGCTCCGGGTGCTCCATCCTTTAACCTTTAACCAAATCTATTCGGAATAATCCATGTTTCCGAAAAAAACAATAATGATATATGCAGTCAGAGAAATAAACGATTAAGAGAAACGTGTATAAGTTTTATTAACAGTATAATTCCAAACTGAGTGAACCCGATTTATATCAAATTATATAAATCTATTAGAAAATATTGATAGATATTTAACAACAATCGTTGACAGAAGGTAGAGGTGCTTATTTTGAACATTTTTTTCTATGAACAAAGGTCCGATTCATTTCCATTGAGGAGTTACAAGCATTCGAAAAAAATTATTGTCATGTTTTGATTGAGTAGGCCGACAGGTTGATATGGTAATTGACGTTATTTTAATTATTCATTTGATACTTAATGTACGTTTTGAATAACAATGCATTATTTTACGACTTGTATAACATTTTTTGAAGCACAACCTTTTTGACTTCATTAATGACTAAGAGATCAACATTTTCAGAAATATAAGGTATCAGCACGATGGTGCACCACCGCATAGAAGGAGACAGAGGTAGTCAGCTGAATGAAAATTCACCGAATGAATTAATAGGTCAAGGAGGACCAATACAATGGCCACCTCGCACGACTGATCTGAATCCCTTAGATTTTTATTTATGGAGACATATGAAGAAGCTTGTTCATCATCTTGAAAGCCAACCTCATCAACAATTACTTGATAAAATTAAATGACCCAAATCTGCTCCGACGAGTAACAGCATCTTTAGTTCGTCGATGTGAAGCTTGCATTCAAGCAGAAGGTGGACATTTTGAACAATTTTTGTAGTGTCGAAATTTCCATCTGTTATTATGATTTTTTAACATAAAAATATAATTTTTCAAATGCTTGTATCTTCTAAACAAAAACGAATCGGACCTATATGTTCATAGGAAATGAAATGTTCAGAATAAGCACACCTACCATCTGTCAAAGTTTTATAAATTATCCCGGTTGGCCAAGATTCTTGTCTATCAAGTTTTTTCACCTGAAACTGACGCAGAATGGTATACTCGTGAAATGTCAAATAATTCTAAGAGACGTTGCCAATGCTAATTTCGATTTACACTTTTTCAACTTCGTAAGTGGAGTTAGTTCCTTTAACTGTGACACACGTTTCGTAGTACTACTACTACATTTTCATACTGGAGTATTTCAAGTTGTGCAGAAAGGTATTTAAATGTCTTCTGTAAGCTTATTAATTGAGAATTTTGAAGAATGGGGAATTCCATGGGCCCGTCTGTTCGTTTTCATGTTTATCTGTTGGGTTATTCGAGTACTTTATCCTTTTTTCGAATGAACTATCCACAAAGTTACGGACTATTCTGTCCATTATTTTACAGTGAAATTTCAACACTCGATTCTTGATTTCCGTACAAATAGCATAACTGAATCTTCCAACCATGTTTATATACAGGGTGGCCATTTGAAAACGAAACAGACGAGATTACAGACGAAATAAATTTGTTCGATAGAAATGCTCGGGCAGGTCGATTTCTGTTTCGAGGGGGACAACTTAAGATGTAGGTTACGGACGCATAGCGCTTCAACCCTTGCTACTACAACTCTCACCCCCAATTTTTGAATAGGGAAGATGGGGTGAGTGATACCTCATTTGAAAGGTATTTTTATACTGATTTCAGCACAGTAATTGTTTTTTCATTTTATGGATTAGTTCTCAAAAAACTAAGTATTTGAAAATGAAGTGGTGTTTTCATGGCACTTGTAGTGTTTTTTTGTGAAAAATCGACATTTTGAGCTTCAAAACAACCATGACTGTGGCTTCCTTCCTCCAATCCACTGACATAGAAATCTTTAATCAAGATGTCGATTTTTCACAAAAAAACACTACAAGTGCCATGAAAACACCACTTCATTTTCAAATACTTAGTTAAGAATATTTCGAGAACTAATGCATAAAATGAAAAAACAATTACTGTGCTGAAATCAGTATAAAAATACCTTTGAATTGAGGTATCACTCACCCCATCTTCCCTATTCAAAAATTGGGGGTGGGGGTTGTAGCAGCAAGGGTTGAAGCGCTATGCGTCCGTAACCTACAGCTTAAGTTGTCCCCCTCGAAACAGAAATCGACCTGTCCGAGCATTTCTATCGAAAAAATTTATTTCGTCTGTAATCTCGTCTGTTTCGTTTTCAAATGGCCAGCCTGTATATGAAATAGGTGAGGTAAGTTTTTTCAACATTCGCCAGATCTTTGGAATTATTGAATTCACATTATGTTTTCTCAAATTCATTATTTCCCAAAGTGAATGAACATTTTGATAAATACGTGATTACCACGACCTCTATGTAGAAAGGAAAACGTTGTTTAGTTATCTGACCGAAAATTACTATAACCTAACATTTTCAAAATATAGGAGCAGAAATGTGTCCGAATGTCATGGCCAACCGGGATGCATTATAAAAGTGAATGGAGTGTAGGTTTACGTTCAGAGAACTGTTTCAAAATCCTCGATTGTACCAAGATGAGAATCAGTTCACCATTTTCACATTTTCAGTATTCACTCAAGGGATGCTGGAATAATGCGAAGGTTCCCATGTATTGTTCAGCTCACCACATTATACTCATGATTTCAACATTAAGCGAGGAAAACAGGCAAATTTAATTTACTTTTATAGCGGTTGTAATGCTCCATTTGGCTCCCCGAAAATGGAGAGTGGAATGGTTGTATGATCTCGGGGAAACACGACATTTTGACATAAAACGCGTGGCAGTCGCCCTCAGGTAGAGGTGGTACGAGCTGATAAGTTCTAATCTCGTTATTTTTCGGTTCAAGTTCGCATACTCAAACGACTACTCTACCATTCTCGAAAATGTTTTCGGTTGTACACACTTCATGCACGAACTGAGAATGGTGCAGGCTGAATTGTTTCGGAATTGATATGAAATTATTAACTGAATGAATTGCTTGAGATTGTTGCCAGATCATGGTTGATACAGGGCGTGCAACTAGTTCTCCCACATTTGAAGGAGGTGTTAAAAAATACGAAAAAGATATTGTAAAAATTCATTTTTTTTGGAAAGCCTACATAATAATTTTTTTTTCATTTCTGTCTTATTATTTATATGACGACCTCCAGGGCCGTAGCTAGGGGGGGGGGGCAAAATGGGGCAATGCCCTATCTTAAATTTCCAATGTCCTACCTTGCAACATAGTACCATTTTAAAAAATATGCTAAGTAAAATGTTTCTCCATAATGTGACGTGAGGAAAAGAATATTACTCGCAAAGTAATTCCGAATTGACCACGGGTTGTTCATTGCGAACTACATCAATAGAGTGCAACGTGATCATTGTACAGGGTGTCCCAAATAAGAGTGACTGATTTTATATAAATGCCCAACTTATTAATTGCTCCAAAGAAATGAGGTTTTCACTAGTTTATCAAAGAGAGTTTTTTAGGCGTCGTTGGCATTTCATCTCATCAACACAGGGTGTTTTATTGATGTTGATCAAATTCAAAGGGGAAAATATGTATTGAGTCTTTTAAATGGAACACCCATAATTTTTGATCTCATTAGAAAGAGCAATCATTCTCCATTCCAAAAATGTATAGTTTTCTATCTTTTGGTTCATTAACAACAAAGATATTCGAGGTTTCATGCAGTAGTACATTTTTAATTAGTAGTTTTATATGAACGTATTTTTATGCCTAAAATCATTTCGAAACCGACTTATATGACTTGACAGAATTACTATTGTCAAAATTGCTGATGCGTCAAACGAATGTAATGCGTCAAACGGTCACAGCATGACCTGATTGCTGGCATCAAAATACGTTCATGTAAAACTACTAATTAAAAATATACTACTGCATGAAACCTCAAATATCTTTGTAACTTTGTTGTAAATGAAACAAAATATAGAAAACTATACGTTTTTTGGAAAGGAGAATGATTGCTCTTTCGAATGAGATCAAAACAAAAATTATAGGGTGTTCCTTTAAAAATAATACATAATAATAAAATAAACCTGAAGAAATAAATATTTTGATATTAACTATACTCCATTCTATTTTATTTAATCACATAGGAGGTCATGGTTTCGTTTTCAGTAGTTGGTACACCTGATGAAAAGCACAGAACATATGATGAAAAGTCAGTGCGCGCAGAGAAAATATCGTTAATGACAAAACGACGTTGCCAGTTTCTTTGTTTACATCAAAGTAAAGGTATCAAAGATATTCCACATTTTGTTAGGTTTACAAATTGTTCGCAGATTTTTGGTATTTAATCGATATTTGCAGGTGAGCTTTTCGTCGAATATCCAAGATTAACGTATGTTTATTCTTTTAAGCACCAGTTTGGAGCGTGAGGACGATTTTCAAGACCAGGTTGAATGTTTACATTTCGAAGTTGAAGGGGTACACGGGAATTTCGTTGAAAAAGCTGTTAATGAATTTTTGCTTAGAATCAACAATTGATGTCGTCAAGTCTTGAACTTTCAGTTCAAGAGGATAATAAACATTAAATCCTCACAAGCATGCATATGAAAATTATGTGAAAGCAAAGCAATTTTTCTTCCATGATGAAAAATAATATATTCCTTTCTATCAATTCATATAACGTTAATTATTTTCGTCCATCACATCTTCTCCAATTCATTCATTTTCCGAATGAATTCACATTCTGAGAAATACGCTAAGAATGTAGAAAGGGCAACATAGTGTTGACTTGGAACATGAAAATATTTCGAAAAACGTCATAACTTCGGTACAGAGTGGAATGTGTCAAATTTCCAAGGCCAGAGTTGTGATTTTATAATTATGAATGGAGTATACCTATAACACTCAAAAGTAGGTACAGATCACATTGAGTAAAATTTTTTACTTCTGCCCTACCCGTAACCTCCATTGCCCTTCCTTAAATTCATCTCTAGCTACGGCCCTGACGACCTCGGCGAGCGACGCACATGTGGAGGGTTTCGCCGAAGATATACATTACTCTCTTCAGCATAGCGATTTCAATTTGATGATTTCCTTTTTGATTGACTCTATCAAGGGTCCTAGGAAGATGTTTGAAGTTGAAATTGAAGTTTGCTGATTCTTTTAGGAACAGCCATGTTGTTTTGACATTTCTGTTCAGTAAGCATTAAAAAATTATCATATACAGGGGTTCCACTACTGCCGCAGCGGACGATATACGCGTAACGGTCTGAGTTTGGCAGAATTTTTTATTCTATTCAGCAATTAGCATCATTGCAGCTTCAATTCATATCATCATAGTTTTACGGATTGGATGAATACTCACACAATGATGTAAAAATTCAAAAAATACCAATGAGTTTGAATGTACAAGTTATGAATGCTACAAGAAAAAAACAGTTTCGAAGCTTTAGGTTACAAAAAAGTGCCCGCTCTTATCGTTATACAACTTTCTTCGAAAAAATTATATTCATAAGTTTCACAGTCACGCACGCAGATATTCCAGCTCCCAAGCTCGAAGATCTGCGTGCTCCCAAGCTTAAAGCTTGTTTGAAATTTTTGCAAGATTTGACTCTTCAAGTAGAAACATAGAAAACTATCGAAAATGTATTTTTAGAAATGGGTACAGAAAGCAAGTTTTTGTCTTCAGTAGGTAACTGATTTCATCACATTTTTGAGTAGATACATCAAAACTTTCTAGTTCCTCATTTCGCTATAATATAATATGAATTGAAGCTGCAATGATGTTAGTTCTGAAAAGAATAATTTGACAGTTCTCAATAACCACAGAAAAGACGAATCTGCTATTTGAATTCGAAGGTATATGTGAATTTTAGGGGAACATTTCGAAAAGGCTCTTAAAAATCATTTTCTGTTAAAAATATGCATATCATGCATTCGACAAAAAATGAAGTAAAATGGATGGCCGTGATTACAATGATGAAAAAAAAATTATATGCATTGCATTCGAAAAAATGAAGAAAAATCGATTTGAAATTCGTCATTTTTGTGGACACTTCATATGTTGAAGATACTCTATTATAGCTGGCTAGGATACTTTGAATTCTCGTCTTTCAATCCATATAAAGCTGTTATCGGAATGTGCTAGGGTTCGTGAAATATAATTGGATAACATAGCCTCTACAAGTATCATTTTTTTGTCAAAATGGCCAATATTTCGAAAACTGTCGAATAAAAATATGTGAAAGGTATACGGAAGCATGCAGGAAGTTTCAGAGAATTGAAAAACACTATTGAATAAAGGGTGTCCCATTTGAAAAAACAAAGTCACCCTCTATTCCTCTTTTATGGGCCACCCGATATATTCGAAAATATTTTTAGGTTGTGCTGTTCTTGGAATATATCAAGTCTGCATCAAAAAATTTTGCCAAACTCAAACCGTTACGCGTATATGGTCCGCTGCGGCACTAGTGGGACACCCTGTATAGGTCTCCATTCACTTCTATAAAGTATCCCGGTTTGCCATGAAATTCTGATAAATTTCTCCGCGTATATTTTGAAAATGTTAGGTTATGGTCATTCCTCTGTCAGATACGCCCGCAACGTTGTCGTTTTTGCATAAAAATTGTAGTAACTAATTACGTATTTATCAAAATGTTCATTTACTTTGGGAAAATAATAAATTTGAAAAAATATTTTGTGAATTCAATAATTTCAAAGACCTAGCTAATGCCGAAGAAACTTCCTCTCTTTTAATACTGGAAATACTTCACGTATATGAAAATGGTTGGAAGATTCAGTAATGCTTTTTTCTTTTACGGAAAACAAGAAACGAGTGTTGACATTTTACTGAGAAATAATGGACAGAATAGTCCGTTACGTTGTGATAGTTCATTCGGAAAAAGAATAAAAGTACTCGAATAACCCAGAAAAACGAACGGAACAGACGGACCTATAGAATTCCCCACTTTTCGAAATTCTCAACAAACACCTACAGAAGACATTTAAACACCTTTTTGCACAACTTGAAATACATACTCCAGTATGAAAATTTAGTAGTACTACGAAACCTGTTTCATAGCTTAGAAGAACCAATTCCATTCTCAAAGTTAAAAAAGAATAGAAAGTAGCCTTGGCAATGTCGCTTGCCAACCTGCGTCAGTTTTAAGTGAAAGAACTTGATAAACCTAAATCATGGCTAACCGAGATACTTTATAAAAGTGTATGGAGTACATCTAATAATTCCAATATGGGGAATGAGCCAATGAAAATTGAAGCTGGGCTTTGGTAAGGATCCAGATCTGCGCTTGTGTGGCAATATTGGGAATAAAAATAATTTGGAATTCGGTCGCTCCCTCTGACACATCGTACTATGTCGTGAAACGTATGCTATTCATAACTTCATGTGAATACTTTCGTTCATAACCTTACAATTTCATGTGAGATGTTGTAATCGCTTTATTCCGTTTTCTTTTAGTCCTGCATATCATTAATGATATGCAGGACTAAAAGAAAACCTAATTAGGTATTGCTCCTATTCATATTTCAGAATTGAACGTAAAATATTTATGTGACATATTTTCATCCTCGATATGTATTTTCTTGTCGTCTTTCCAGTTGACGCAATTAAGCGTATACAACTCAATCCTTATCAAACGAGGCTTCAAGTTATGACTGTGAAAAGCAGGGATATATTATCCACATTGATATTATAAGATTTATGCAAATCATCATGTGAAGACTCAATCGGCAACAACGTTCACAAGTTGTTGAAATTGTTCAATTCGCAAACTTATATGTACCTAGAGCAATTCGTGAAATATTTGGTTTACATAATCGTCCATCAGAACAGCTTATTCGGGGAACTTTCGATAGATTTCAGACGACATTTTCTATACTCGATGCATCAACAACAACAAGACAAAGAACTGAACGTACAGAAGACAATATCGCTGCTGTAAGTGATAGAGTAAATGAAGATCCAGATTTGTCTATTCGTCGACATTCACAACAAGTTGGACTCACATAAGAAATTTTGCATAAGGATCTTGGTCTACACCCATACAAGATCCAACTGGTTCAAGAACAAAAGCCACTTGACCTTAATAAGCGTTGTTTGTTTGCTGATAGGGCCCTAGAACAGCTTGAAGTGCATCCACTTATTTATCGAAAAATTGTGTTCAGTGATGCAACTCATTTATGGTTGAACGGCTACGTAAACAAGCAGAATTGCCGTATATAAAGTGAAAAAAATCCTCAAGAATTTCAGCAGAATCCATTGCATCCTGAAAAATGCACCGTATGATGCATGTGCTTTACACGATGGAGGCATCATCGGTCCATATTTCATTAAAAACGATGATGGAGCTAATGTTGCAGTAAACGGTGCTCGTTACAGATCGATGATCAATTTTTATTTGTTCCAAAATTTGAATTGTATTGATTCAGAATTAGGTTAACACAGGATGGTGCTACACCTCATGCTGCTACAGTAACAATTGATTTTTCGAAAGAAATATTTGGCGATAACATATATTATCTCGAGAAATTGACCAATTAATTGGCCTCCAAGATCATGCGCCACAACTTCAATGGATTATTTTATCTGGGGTTATGTCGAGTCATTGGTTTATGCTGATAAACCAGACACAATAGATCAGTCCAACGATCTGTCACGATCAGCTGTATAAAAATTGCTGCTGGGTCAAACAAATAACAAACCGAGGTTTTTCAGTTACGAGGTACGTGTTTCAGGGTAGTTTCTGTTGGTTTCTCAATTTCAACTTCAATGTCTTCAATTATGCCATGTAAAATGATAGTTATAATAGATTAACACTATAGCAGAACTGTTTGTTATTTGTTTGACCCAGCAGCCATCTTGAAAAAAGGTGATCAGCTGTTTTGTTGGACTGGTCTATTGAGCATATTCATTAGCTATCGGTGGCAGCTTTTTGAGCATCTTTGGGTTGGTATACCAATCTGTCATCAATGTCAATGTTCAATGTCAAACCTCATTAATGTCAATTGTTATTGATTTCAATTATTGTTTACAATTTTTGAAGTTTCGAACGTGCTATTTATTTTGAATTTTGATAGAGCAAAAGCCATTTTTGGTAAAAATGGATGCTAAAAAGGTGTAAGTACATCTTCCTAAATTTTATAAAGAATATAATGAAACGTAAATTTTAATGAATTGGCGGGCCTATTTTAAATCAGTAATGACAGTGATGACATAGGATTATAATTATTGCTGCCAACCCAAAAACGCTCAAAAAGCTGCCACCGATAGCTTATGAATATATGGGCAGTAGGCGATTTGGAAGCCAACATAACTGGTATTATTGCTGAAATAAGGCCCGAATTACTCGAAAAAGTGGTCCAAAATTGGTCTGGTCGAAAGCGCTTCCTTAGGACTAATGTCGGAAATACCATAAAATTATCGTTCAAATAAAGAAAAATGAGACTTCAATTCAATTTAAATGTGTTTCACTTCACTTTGAAAAAAACACCCGATATTATTTGGAAATTCGGAACAATAGATGCCACAGATCATTCATGTTCAGATCATTATCATCAAAAAATATTCCCCTCCTTCTGGCGAAGTCGGGTGAAAATGAAATGAATGTGGCTCTTCAGTTGATCTGCAACTTATTTTCCAGTTGCAAGGTCATGCTGAATATATGTAATAAGTTCAGCCCTTTCAGTTCTTTATCTTATCTGTGAATCGAAATCCACTTTTCCTCAAACTGAATTGATTCACAATAAGAAAAATTGAATCGTTCTTACGTTTGTGTTATCTTTGCAGTGGCCATGCTGATAAAACGTTCCACTCCAAAAGTCCCAAGCTGACCGCTATCGGCATGTCGAATGCACACGGGTTCATTTTAGGTTGAATTTATGTTATGTCAGTAACGAGATCCATATTAAAAGTTACCGGTCCGCGAAGAAGATAAAGTGTTTTCCAATTTTGCGCTCAGATCGCAGAGTCGCGATGCTAATGACCCGTGAAAAGGGAAACTGTATTTTCCGATTTTCCCGTCCGTGTTTGTGAATGTTCAGATATTGGGGCGGGCTCTGTATCAGATCGAATACAGACGGATTTTTTATTGGAAAATTGTGCTTATGATAGTATATCTTTTCGCATTATATGCAGGGAGCCGAAGAGTGAGAAGTTTCCACAGAAATTATAATTAATAACGCATATTTACGACATAGAGGGTGCACATTTTGACTAGTTTCGATTCTGTTCGTCTGACCGTGAACACAATGATTTTCTAGCGGAAAACCCATAAAAACTTTGACTAAACAGATTCGATGAATATTCTCATGAAACCATAGTAACAACTAATGATTAGACCTGTCACTTGTGAAATATTAATGGGATCATTTATCGATTTATCTTCTATGGTCACAGAATATTCTCATGCAACATTTTCGATGAATATTTTTATGAAACCATTGAATAAAATCGAAAAGTAAAGATAAAACCTAAAATTAGGCCTGTCTAAGATGTCTAGACATCTTAGGCCTGTCACTAGTGAATTATTAATGGGATAATTTATCTTCTATGGTCACAGAATATTCTCAAGTGAGAGATTAGATGAACATGATTCTTAACGTACAACATGAATTCAGAAAAGCTCAAATAACCCGGGAATTACTAAATTTAGGAGCAAGAGCATCTGAGTGTGCTATCATTATTTTTCTTCGCAAAATCCAACGCAATAATGAAATAATAGAGTTCTAATTTGAAAACATAAGTTATGTCCGATTTTGAATCACACTTTTTGACACAAATTTGAGACACCCTGTCATGATATTCATGAAATTCAAAAGATGCATGACCTTTCCACATTCTTCTACTTTCACGTTTTGAAAATGGTTTACCCTCAGGATGTTCAGAATAAGGAAAATGAACATAATACTGACTATGAATATTTGACTTTTTTTTCGATATATTGAAAACTATTCGAATGAATACAGAAATGCATTCAGCATTGAATACTCAATCATATCAGGAGCGAAAAGATTGAAAAAAAAAATTTGAGCAAATTTATTTTCACTCCCTGTATAACCGGAAGTGCTCTGGCTCTGAAAATATTTTAGGTCTGTAGAGAATTTCGAACAATATCATAATCCAAATTTTCAGATTTCAAATATGTCCAGTTCTCCAGAAACGTCTAATAGGCACTCGAACTTGGGGACACCCTGTATGTAGTTGGTTTCCAGTAGTGAAAGAGAAAGGTATCCTGTTGGTCTATATCGAAAGGACCATATTACCTCACCACGACTGTAGATACTTAAAACCAAATCGACAATATGAAAATGAAACTGACCAAAGGTGTGAAACGTACCAAGGGGGTTCTAAAACGTGTACAAAAGCGCTGAATGTTTGCCGTTTGGTTTCCAATAAAGGATTTTTCAACCAGTTTCTGTTTGGCAACACTGAATTCGTCAGCTCACGCACGTTTCGTGTTTTGTGCCGCCACTGTCAAACATCTTCAGTTTGGTCTATAATTTAACCATGAAGTCTTACAAACGAACAACGTTTGCAAATCATTGAATTTTACTACCAAAATGCGTGCTCTGTTAAGAAAATTCATCGCGAGCTCTTTCCATTTTATGGTCAGTTTAATCGACCTACTGAAGTGACTATTCGGGCTATTGTGACTAAATTTCGGACCAAATTCACATTGTTTGACATCAAACCACCAGCATACGCTTACGCACAGAACTGAAGAAAATACCGCAGCATACATCATCGGTCATCGATGAGCTTGACTTGCATGTCATGTGGTTTCAACAAGACGGTGCCATATGCCACACAGCACGTGTAAAAATGAATCAATTGAGAGGCAAGTTCAGTGAACAGTTCATTTCACGTTTGGGACGGCCTAGATCGTGCGATTTAACGCCTTTAGACTATTTTGAGGCTTATGTCTATACTAACAAACCCGCTTCGATTGACGCATTGAAAGACAGCATTTATTCGTGATATACCGGACGAAATGTTGGAAAGAGTATGCCCAAATTGGACTAAGCGAATGGACAATTTGTGATGCTCCTCGGTCATCATTCGCATGAAATAATCTTCCAACAAATTATTTGGATCCTACTTTCAATTCAAATAAAGATTTCATGCATTTTTCTGAATTCCATGTGTTTTTTTCAAGACATTTTCTATATAGCCTAAAAAAAATGCCCTATGTAGTGGATCGAGATTCAATTTTGACGTTTTCGAATTATGTGAATTTTTTTTTAGATCTCAAAACCAGAACCGTATTGAATAGCGAACATCGGAAAAAAATCCCAAAATTTTCGTAACAGATCTGGGACCATAAACAATTTATTTTTTCGGCAACCGTCCGAGAAGTACCCACTTCCCGGACGTTTTTCCTATGAGAACGTAACATTTCCCGGCCTAGTCCGGAAAGTACGTACTTTCCGGCCTAGGCCGGAAAAACTCACGTCGTTGTTGTCATTGTGATGATCATCACAATAGCAACGAAATAACGGATGACAGTTCTGTTCTGTTCAATTCAAATAATAATCAAAATGTATAATGAAGAAATGTGTCGTCTCATTGATTTGTAATTCTACACGGTTGCCGAAAAAATTTTGTACGCAACACGGCCGAAAATAGTTTTTTTTGACTCACAGACTTCCAGGACTCGCCTCCGGCTCGTCCTAGAATTTTGTCTATTCGTCCAAAAAAACCCTATTTTCCGGACTTGTTACGTAAATTACTATTTTTATTACCATTTTTTCTAGAGCTTTTTTTTCTCGCCATTTCTCGGATATTCGGATAGGGTATAGGTTCAATGATACGATCAATGGTAGAGGTGGGAGATGTAAATTATCTGCTGATGCGACGAATCGAACCGGTGTAACCTTACCGGATGAAACTATTCTCACCATGTAGATACTGCGGAATTCGCCGTAGATAGGTATGCAACTCATATAATAACAACTTTATCGTCTTCTTGAACCGACCCATTGGTCGATAACCGGAAACCAAGCCCTCGTCCGGGGAAGTTCAAGATATTCACGCGGAGTAAAGGTCACGTGTAGCGACTCTTTCCTGCATTGGCTGCTACATGGCCAATACTCGATACTAGAGCCGCCCAGGATAGATACCTGGCGGGTTTCTTTTGTTTTTGTCATATTGTGTCGCTCTAGCAACTTGAATCCACCATCTTATACGATAGTTCGAGAATGTTAATGCAAGATTTGGGAGGGAACTCATATTACAGATTTGTATGATGTTTTCGCTTCATTATGGATTCTGTAAGGTTAAAAAATAATATGTCTCACAAAAATGACAAAATTTTCGTATTGAAAATGTATTTAAGAAGGAAAATCAGTAGCAATGAAACATTTAAATATCTCTATTTCAGTATCGTAATGAGTTCATTACAGTTCTAAAAACAGTGCTGTAATGAATTCATTACAGCATCGTTTTCAGTTACATTTTCCGTTTTGTGGTTGCCAACAATGACTTCCGATCCTATCAAATTCCAGCAGACGTTAATTTGGAAATGTCAATTTTCGTATTTCCTAACATTCACACAAACTGACAAGATACAATATGAAAGTCACTAGGACCTATAATTTGAATTTTTCTTTGCATTTCACAAAATTTGACTGAATTAGAAAAATATCGTCTAATACGTACTCGTTGCAGAATACAATTTCAATACTCATGCTTTCGAAAACTCGTTTCTTCGTCGCGCGTTTTCGAATTTCGCATTCTTATTGGAATAGTAGCCCATTCTGCAATTAGTTTTAGAATATACTATTCCAACATGAATATAAATGGGGTAGTTTGTATTGTTATTGATGTTTAGATTTTCAATAATTCATTTGTCATAATGAATCGGGTACGTTTGTTCAAAATTTATATTTTTAAAACCACAAAGTTCATACTGCGAATGGACTTCGTCGGTAACAAAGAAGACCCAGACCTCTATGGTTTACCCCCTTTCACTTATACGCATGAACGCGATCTAGCACTCGCCTATTGAAACATTTGTTTAAAATTCACGTATATCCATAAGTGATTTCATTCCAAGAGAAAAAGAGCCCTATTCGGTACACCTAAACGAAGCCAGAAAACCAGCAAATACATCTCTCCAAGCCAGATCAATCGCGAGTATCTATCTACCATTCTTTCAGTGTTTACTTTGTGGTTTTTTTCAGTCTCATACATACATTTTTTCTTCAATTCTCGCAGTTATGAGAATCAGTACAGCTATTCATTCTTCTCTCCAAGAGAGAGCTCTTCTATATTTAACAAAGTGGGAATCTTCTCCATAATGTTGAAGGATTCATACATCTAGTTTTATCGAATACGTATACTATAGTTGACTAGGTTGACTAGTTGACCCACTTTACATCTCTTATATACACTGCGCAAAAAAATTAACGCACATTCTGAAAATCTCAATTTTAATGAAAGTTAACTCTACATTGACTTTATAACTTATTTTTTATGTTCTCTCGGGAAGGTTTTGAACGAAACAAGACATATTAAATGGAAGAAAAATTCTGGATTTCACCGAATCTTATGTGAAAGAAGAGAAATGAACAATTTTCAAAATACTGAAATGCTGATAAGTGATTTAATACCTGGTTTTTCCACCCCTTGCTTTAATTACAGCTCGGCAACGACGGTTCATACTCAAAATGAGTGATCTTGAAATGTTCTGATCTAATCCTTCCCAGATTTCTCCGAGTTGGATTCCTAAGTCATTAAGAGTAGCTGGATGATTTTCTGAACTTATCATCCTTCTATTGAGGTTGTCCCAAACCTGCTCAATCGGATTGAGACCTGGACTTCTTGCTGGCCATTCCATTCGAGAGACTTCAACCTCGTCAAGCTACTCCTGAACGATGCGCGCACGATGGGGTCTGGCATTATCGTCCATAAAAATGAAATTTTCACCAATGTATGGGGCAAATGGCACTACATGCTCTTCAAGAATGTTCCTTATATACTTATCAGCATTCATAGCTCCATTATCAACGACCACTAGGTCTGCGCGAGCAGTCAAAGATATTCCACCCCATACCATAATCGATCCTCCCCCGAAACCAGTAGTATTCAGGAAATTGCACTGAGCATATCTTTCATGTGGACGTCTGTATACAAGGGAACGTCGATCGCAATGGTAGAGGCAGAATCTAGACTCATATGTGAAGGGAACTCTTTTCCAATCGGCCTCTTCCCAATGGATATGCTCTCTCGCAAAATCCAAACGCGCCCTTCGATGGGCTGGGGTAAAAGCTGGGCCTCTTGCCGCGACACGAGGCCTTAAATCATATTCTCTGAGGCGATTTCTTATTGTCTGAGTGCTAATTTGCACCTCATGAGTTTGCTCAAGCTGATTTTGAAACCGTTGTCTCAACGAAGAAACTCTCAAGTAACGTTCTTGAATGGCAGTGGTTACCCGTGGTCTACCCTGTCCTGGTCTTCGGACATTCATACCTGTCTCCCTGAATCACTGCAACATTCTGGACACACTTGTTTGAGAAACTCCAAACCTTTCTGCAATTCTTGTGTATGTCCACCCTTCTTCTCGCAAAACTACCGCTTTGGCACATTCCTCTCGGGTCAAATTGCGTGTTTCGCGTTGCATAGCGATCGAGTGTAGAAAATCAAACGAAAGAAAAACCATTGATCACTAGAATTGATCGAGAACAACTGATTTTAGAATGGAGCCAATACATTCAAAATCTGATAATATCATCTTTTTTTATTCCTGCTGGGAGAAAACATCTGTATTGAAGAAAAACGTTGAAAGTGGATAACATATGCATGCATAATTCTGATAAAAATAATTATCATTGAGAACACCTTCAGGTGAAGAATAAATTTGAGATTTCCATAATGTGCCTTAATTTTTTTGCGCAGTGTAGATCCACCTTTTAGATAGATTCATCTTTAGGCTAGATCTACCTTTGTGATAGATCCAACTAGCAGCAAGATTCGCAGTTTTCAATTAAAATAAAGAATAGGCAACAATTCCCAGCGGTTGGAAATGTTGGAATGGGAAAGAAATTATAGCAACTGCCAAAAAATTCGTTCATTGATCAACCTTTCAAGCAGATTCGAATTTCAGTTAATTCCAGAGAACTCGATATGTTTTGGGCCATTTGTCTAATGTTGATTGAGAATGTATTTCACAGAGGAGTCAGAGATTGCTCTCATCGACAAAACTGAAATGATGACAATCCCTGATCCACTTTCCATGATTCCATGCATTTAATTTAGTCATTTGCTGATTGGCTTTGAATATTTTTGAAATTCCCTGTAGTGGTCAAACCAAATAGTCCGAGACGTTTGGATATAGCGCTCTACTTGCCTGAAGTAGCTGGTTTCGTATTTTAACGGATTCTCCTATGTTTCAGATATAGAGTAGCAGTTTTTCCTTTTCTTTCATTGGTTGAAGTCATTGTGAGAATTAGTAAATACTATTGGGTACTATTATGAAACTTCCATTTAGGAGAAAGGAGCCCGCACTTTTTCTATGGCAAATGGCGTTCCGTCAAATTTTCTAAAATTTTGGTATAATGTAGTACTCGACCTACTGATCAAAAGTGTCCATGGCCCCAACTCAATCCTATGACTAGTTTTCGAGATACAGGGCGTTGAAGTTGAGAATTACCCACTTTTACTACGCCCGTATCTCGGGACAGAATCGAATGAACTTCAATTTTTCTCAAGAAACATTTCATTACATCCCCAGGGAGCAACCATATAGAGGACTATGACCGAAAATCGTTACGAATACAGGGTCATCCATAATTGAATGCATGCCCGATTTTGAAAGTATAAAATATGTCAGTTTCAGAGCGAGAACGTTCACAAAATGAACTATTACACTAGATATGTTGTTGTTACATCGAAAAAGTCTGCAATACCCAGAATTTATACTGGGTGATCCATTATTATAGAAACTATTCTCAAGGAGGGTTAAATAGACACCCTGTATTTATGGGTTGATTCAAGGTGTTTGTTTAATTTTTTTAGAACATATCGTCATGGACTTCAAAGAATACAGGGTGATTCAGTCATGAACTGAACTTTGAACCTCATGAAAATATCCAAAAACCACCTTTTTTTTTCATCACCCTGTATTTCAAGATTATCTCCGATGAGGTGAGAATTTTCTTTCACCATTGTACTTGATATAAAAACATCAATACGGCCGAGAGTTTTTATCCACTTCCTATGAGCAGATTTTTTTTTATGTAATATGAAAATTATTTATTTATGTTATTCTATTCTTATTCCAGCATAACAAAAAATCTGGTCATAGGAAGTGGATAAAAACTCTCAGCCGTATTGAGGTTTTTATATCAAGTACAGTGGTGAAAGAAAACTCCCACCTCGTCGGAGTTAATCTTGAAATACCGGGTGATGAAAAAAAAAAGGTGGTTTTTGGGTATTTTCGTGAGGTTCAAAGTTCATTTCATGACTGAATCACCCTGTATTCTTTGAAGTCCATGATGATATGTTCTAAAAAAATTAAACAAACACCTTCAATCAATCCATAAATACAGGGTGTCCATTTAACCCTCATTGAAAATAGTTTCTATAATAATGGATCACCCAGTATGAATTCTGGGTATTTCAGACTTTTTCGATGTAACAACAACATATCTAGTGTAATAGTTCATTTTGTGAACGGTTTCGCTCTGAAACTGACATATTTTATACTTTCAAAATCGGGCATGATTCAATTATGGATGACCCTGTATTCGTAACGATTTTCGGTCATATTTCTCTATGTGGTTGCTCCTTGGGGATGTAATGCAATGTTTCTTGAGAAAAATTGAAGTTCATTCGATTCTGTTCCCAGATACGGGCGTAGTAAAAGTGGGTAATTCTCAACTTGAACGCCCTGTATCTCGAAAACTAGTCATAGGATTGAGTTGGGGCCATGGACACTTTTGATCAGTAGGCCGAGTACTACATTATACCAAAAGTTTAGAAAATTTGACGGAACGCCATTTGCCATAGAAAAAGTGCGGGGAAATGATGTTCCTGGTCAAAGTTATCCTGAAAATTTTAAGTCTCTAGGTTTTGTCCGAGAATTGAATTTGACCACGAGATTTTGATCAGTGGATCGAACAAAGTCAATTGGGACCATTTCCTGCTCAAAATTTGAAAAATGCAACCCTCGTTCATATGGCGGGTTTCAATAAATTATCCATTGAAATTTTCGGATGGAAAACGGAACTAGCATTGTCAACCATTGTTCTACTCCACTCTGTAAAGGTCGATGTAAATGGCGCTACGGCTGATTTGGCAGATAATTTATGCATCTTCTTGTTTTGTATTTGCTTTTCTGTAATCCAATTAAAGATTTCATGAGCTTTGGATTGAATATATTACTGTTGGTAAAAGGCGTGGAATCAGGAACTTGTTGAAATCCACAAATAACGCAAGAACATTTCGTCTTGGAATAAAAATCACTATAAACACAAACTAAGAAAGACATCTAGGTACCAAGAATGGAAGAAATAGAACACCAATATCTAAAAAAAGAAACTCAACTCAAAATTGGAAAACTCAGAATTCGGTAATGGGATGGACATTCTTTGTCATATTTTCGGCCGAAATGCAGTCAAAATAATGTCAAAAATGAGTACTAATGTTCTACTACAATTTCCGTCGAAAGTTGCGTTGGAAAATTCACCAACATGTTGCACGAATTTCGAAGCTTTGTTATTTCTATTTTTTGGTGGAAGTCTTCAAATCTAGAGTATTCCAGTTTTTTGTCGTGGTCTAGTAGGAATTTCACCTAACGTTTCCGTCTTTCAGGGGTTTCTCGGTCGGAGATTGTAGCCCGACGAACGACCGCTCCGAACTGTAGATGTTAATGGATCCCCTGCTGTAATCATAGCCGCAGCCCAACCCCCTCGAAACTATTCGGGCTCACATATACGTCGAGCTCTCTCAACAAGTGTTTCGATCACAAACATCAGCTTTTGTTGGGGATGGTGAAAGGACTCCTTTGTGCAGATATCTGTCTGTGTGGGTAGATTTTCTATAAACCTTGTGACCTAGTATACCATCAGGTTTTCTTGTAACCAATATATCCAGGAAAGGTTGTGCACCATCTTTCTTTACTTCCATGCTAAACTAAATGTTTGGTGCCTCCTATTGAGGTGCTGAAGGAAGTCATTCGTTCTTTAAATTGCGAAATTTTGAGTATCCCCCTTCTCTTCATTCCGTTATTGCCAGGTGTTTTTCTTAGTTTGCGTTCATAGATATTTTTTTGGGAAACAACATGGTCTTGCATTATTTGTGGATAATAACCACTTCCTGATAATTCAATGTCTTTGTTCTCCGTACCTAATGCCCACTTGCACCGTCGAATCTAAGACTGCCTTAAGGACGTCTTTAAATGTAAGTAGGGTTTGAGACACAGATTCTCCTGCACCACATGTTAAGTGCAGGTAAAGTCCTTCTTATTTTAAGCCGTGATATTTCATGGCTTAAGGTCCTTAAGGAAGACTGAGGGCCGTCTTGAGGATTCATAACCTCAAAAAAGAACTTCTCTGTCAGTTTTTGCCGTATCAACGAGTTATTTGTCAAGGAGTAGAAACTGTTTGTGTTTGTTGTTGTGATTGTGGTATTCAACACCACATATAATAAATAGGTTCAATGAAATCTACGACATACAGGGTGTGTCAGCAAGGCGTACGGCTAAATTAGCATGGTTATAAGGTTGACAAGAATCAACAAAATAAAAATGATTTTACATATACAGGGTGCGTCAAGTGGAAGACCCTATATTTTTCTCTTTCATGAAATTTGTTTTTGAAATGTCTACACTTTTTACAAAGTATGTCCCATACTTGAACTCCTCCTTTTTGGGATATTTCACATTCTTTAAAAAAAAGATGCCAATGAAAGCGCATTATTCAAAATTCTGTGTGATCGCATGAACTGAATTGAATTTTTCTCTTTTCCCCACATAACCAACACGAAAATTTAATTACTCTCGAGTTTTACAAATAAATAAAATAAATTATTATTACCGAATTCATGTAAACTTATACAATGATTTTTTCAAAATTATATTGTGATCAGAAAACCATCAAACAAAACAAATGTTGAAAATATTTTATCGAGGTTGTTGAAAATAGATCTCAATATCTGACTGCAACTTGCAACGCTTCATCCTTCAATGCCGGTTGCTTCTTTTGCTACTCCACTTCATTCTTCAATAATTTCTCTGTCAGATCTGCTATAGCAATTCTCTTCTCAGGTAGAAAATTGTACAGAAACCGACAAAATCATCAAACTTAGCCATGTTGCCAGATTCACCATTCCTTAACACGTGCTTTACTGAGTCGTTGGTAGTGAGAGTGCGGTGCAAGCTATGATGCGCAAAGGCGAGGATAAGACCAACTCAAAGTTAAGGAACTCCTTAACAAAGTCTGTCCTAGGCATAAAACGGTGCAAGTGGGCATAAGATGTCTAGAATAATGATGTAGGCACTGATTAGATTTTGTTTCGACCAAATTGAGAATATGTATTAGCAATGTTTCGTTCTTTCCACTTCAGGTGGCGCTATTCACAAATAATGACTGATTTCAATTTTATTTCAAATATTTGAATTTATTCTAGAGAACGTGGCGTGTTAATGTTCGATAATTTTGTCAAGCAATAATGTGTGTTTATATTCTTGACATCCTGATGTATATTAGTTCTTAGGAAAAGTATAAGACTTCCATTATAAAAAGATGCCATTCTGCTGTCATGTCATAATTGATGTTCATACATCAATCAAATTGACAGCGGAAAATACACTGAAATGATATTGCGGCGCTGCCACGAAACATTGCTAATATTTTCGATTTGGTCGAACGTCATTCCATTCAAAAATTGACGAGTGCCTACACCATTATTCTAGACATCTTATCCGTACCGAAAGTGATATAAAAACACAGATTCAATAAAAAAAAATCATAAAATTGATTAAATAGATCACAGAACAGCGAAACAGTTACACCAAGATGCATTACAGTGGCTTTATACAAGCCACTGTATAAAGCCACTGTAAGATGCATAGATGCATAGCGCCATCTACGTTGACGTTAAACCATGTTTGACAATTCTAGTTTTATTTTTCGGCCGAAAATTTCAATGGCAATGAGTAGTGCCTACCACTTGTGTTTTTTCATCTCGAGCATGACTTTCAACAAAAAATTTAATAATAACGCTTCGAAAGACATGCCCGACAATTTACCAATGCGGACATTTGATGGCGAAAATTTTAGTACAATAGTGGCACCCTTTTTGACAGTACATATTTGGAAGTCATTTCGGCCGAAAACCAATCGCACTATGCAGTGTGTACGTGAGACCAAACAGACAAGGGATTAACAGGGGTCGAATGCGCTGGCGCTGGTATCCATCCTCAATTAGAACGAGCGCTCAAAAACTAGCGATGAAGAGTGGTATAGATAGGTCATGGTATGATCTGAATAAATAATGATAATGCAAAAACGGACTATTGCGAATGGATCTCTTTGTTTCGACCAGTACTCCCTCTGCGCGAGTAGTAGACTAGTAGAGGATCGGCCTTTATTCTCTGCTGTATGGCTGCATGCAATCGATCAATAAACTTACAGACATTGAAAAAAGTATGATCGTGCAGGTTTGCTGATTGAATAATCTGCTAACCGAATTCCGAAAACTGTGATACGCAATTGTCATCAAACTAATTGCGTCGATACAATTCCGGAGTACATTCGCCAAATTAATTGGCTCGGGGCTGCGTGCAAGCAGGGTTTCACGCCGGCGAAGTGCTAAAAACATATTATTTATTCACATCCTATTAACCTCCGGGCATACAACATAATGGAGTTGTTAATATTTGAGGGATAAATATGACGAATGCCTGTTATCAAAAAGTAGAACTCGGAAAGTGAAGCTGAAAGTTGACCAGGACGAATAGGATAGTCTTTCCTGAAATGCCAGAACTACTGAGTAGGAGAGACAGTCTCAGCGAGATTTAATAATAGGAACCAGCAGAGGCGGCTCGTGGTCATTTGGACTGCGGCTCGGATTATGAAGTCGATTTTTTTTGTCAATTTTTTCAAACAAATAAAGATGCTTTGCTTCGAAATACCTACGTCCAACGAAAATAATAAACAGGATCAGTAGAAGGGGATTTCACGATGATCAATACGCCTAACCATTCACATTTGCTTTATCAAAAACCTTTTTCGGCAACTGTCCGGGAAGTACCCACTTCCCGGACACTTTTTCTTTGAGAAAGTAGCATTTCCCGGCCTAGGCCGGAAAGAACGTACTTCCCGGCCTAGGCCGGAAAAGTACGTCGTTGTTGTCATTGTTATGATCATCACAATAGCAACGAAATAACGGATGACAGTTCTGTTCTGTTTAATTCAAATATGAATCAAAATCAATAAAGAGATGTGTCATCTCATTGATTTGTAATTCTTCACGGTTGCCGAAAAAATATTGTACGCAACACGCCCTGAAATAGTTTTTTGGACTCACAGACTTCCAGGACTCGCCTCCGGCTCGTCCTAGAATCTTGTCTATTCGTCCAAAAAAACCCTATTTTCCGGACTTGTTACGTAAATTAATATTGTTTTGACGATTGATTAACTTCAATCAAACTCGTTTTCGGTATTTCATTCATTTACCTACCTTAGTTTATAAAATATTCTTCAATATAAATATGTCTTGTGTTTCCTTTTCAGTTGATCCTTTCTGTCGTCGATTTCTGTTTTTTATATGATTCAGCATATTCATTAATAAAATTGTCAGAACTTCGAAATTGTAGGTTACTTGGCCTTTATTGGAATTTGAGATTCTTGACATCGTAACCGTCACCCTTAAAAAAATGATCTGCCTGTCAAAAACTTAAGGCCATATATCGAAATTTTTCGTTCGTCAATCGAAGAATCGCTAGACAGGGTGAGTTTTTGACTTGAACATATATTTCAACTCATAATTCTTGCGGCCAAAAGAAACCTTTTTTTTCATTTTTCCGAATTCGGCTCTATTAACAACATATAACCATTTGAAAATAAAAATTAGGCCAAATACGTGCCTGATACGACCTCCAAGTTCATATTTCTATTTATTCTATTATACTTTCCTATTCAAATTGAGTTATTACATCAAGGGAATATTTACGACGTAGAGACTTGATTTTTTTTAGATTGAAGTTGAAGAACGTCCCGAGTTTTCTTTTTTTCGATTTAATTAGTTTTTCAATTAAAAAAACCAGGGTTATCGTTAGATCTCCGCAATATTTGGGTTATTGAATAAATTTTTCGTTTTTCATGAGTACAAGCTATATTTTTGAACTAATCATCATGAAAATTTTTGTAGTTTATAGAAGAATAAATTTAATGTATGTAATGAACTCATTACGATACTGAAATAGAGAAATACATTTCAAAATTTAAATTCGACGTGTTTCAGGATATTTCAAGAACATCAACAGTAACCGAGATACTTAATTTATTTCATTTGGCTTTTCCACAATGTACCTATATTCTATTCCAAAATGAATGCAGATTTGAATGATTTGCTTCGTCCATCTATATTCCAAGGTGATTTCCGAGACTATAATATATATTATACAGGGTCTTTCACGAGGAACCTCACCCATATTTATACGGGAAACTACTGAACGTATTTTCATGAAATTCAGCACTTATAGGTATTTCACGATGCTGATGAAATCTAAAATATTTTCAAGGCATGAGCACCTCCGGTTTTTCCGGAAATGACGTCAACTTCCGTTTTTCAAGTTAGAACACCATTTTTTTATTGCAGAAATAGATTCCTTAGAAAATTTCAAGGTATTTTGATGTAACATTTTTCAGTTTTGGTTGGAAAATTCTCTCTGAGCGGGAAAATTCTAAAAAAAAATCGAAAATAGAGCTCCGCTGAAACAAGAATAACTTCGAGGTTTTTGAATGGAAAATTTTCATTTTTGGGATTTTTCAAGATGTAAGATTGATGTATCCACTTTGAAAATCGAAATTGTGATTCATGATACAGGGGGTGAAAAAATCGCTTTCAAAGTTAGGGATGACAAAATCGTGAAAAATCAATTTTTTCAGAGTAGAACCCCATTTTTTTATGGCAGATATTGAATCTACGTTAAAAAATAATGTGAGTGTATGCATCACACCCCTGCCCTAAAGTGGATATTTTCTGAGTTATTCACAAAAAACTGTTTTTCGTCTTGAATTTTCAGCTATTTCTTTTCCCTTCACGCCAAGAAGATGAAATTTTCAGGAACTGTTACTCAAACCATGTTTTAGATTTTACTACCCTAATATGCAAGAGAAAAAAGTTACAGGTTGTTCCTAAATAGATGGCGAATTTGGATTCGAATTTGTATCGGAAACCTCTTTATTTCAACTAATCGGCCATCGGTTTTCTCTCCAGTGATAAATAAATAATTCCTTATGAACCATATGCAAAAACTTACCATGTTTTACATTCTTTTTTTTTAATGATAGATATCATTAATTACATCGGCCAAATTCCTCTTTATTCAGTAGCATGTAATTAATGATATCTATCATTAAAAAAAAAGAATGTAAAACATGGTAAGTTTTTGCATATGGTTCATAAGGAATTATTTATTTATCACTGGAGAGAAAACCGATGGCCGATTAGTTGAAATAAAGAGGTTTCCGATACAAATTCGAATCCAAATTCGCCATCTATTTAGGAACAACCTGTAACTTTTTTCTCTTGCATATTAGGGTAGTAAAATCTAAAACATGGTTTAAGTAACAGTTCCTGAAAATTTCATCTTTTTGGCGTGAAGGGAAAAGAAATAGCTGAAAATTCAAGACGAAAAACAGTTTTTTGTGAATAACTCAGAAAATATCCACTTTAGGGCAAGGGTATGGCATATACTCACATTATTTTTTAACGTAGATTCAATATCTGCCATAAAAAATGGGGTTCTAATTTGAAAAAATTGATTTTTCACGATTTTGTCATCCCTAACTTTGAAATCGATTTTTTCACCCCCTGTATCATGAATCGCGATTTAGATTTTTAAAGTGGATACATCAATCTTACATCTTGAAAAATCCCAAAAATGAAAATTTTCCATCCAAAAACCTCGAAGTTATTCTTGTTTCAGCGGAGCTCTATTTTCGATTTTTTTTTCGAATTTTCCCGCTCAGAGAGAATTTTCCAACCAAAACTGAAAAATGTTACATCAAAATAACTTGAAATTTTCTAAGGAATCTATTTCTGCAATAAAAAAATGGTGTTCTAATTTGAAATACGGAAGTTGACGTCATTTCCGGAAAAACCGGAGGTTCTCATGCCTTGAAAATATTTTAGATTTCATCAGCATCGTGAAATACTTATAAGTGCTGAATTTCATGAAAATACGTTCAGTAGTTTCCCGTATAAATATGGGTGAGGTTCCTCGTGAAAGACCCTGTATAGGGTATAGTCAAAGGTGATTTCTAATTTTCGGAAAAGTCTAAGTATTATTTTCTCGAGAACAAATTCAAACTAAAAGAGATGGATTCTGATATATCCAACTGGACCTTATTTCTCAGAATGATTTCAGGAATTCTTCTATCCCAATTGTTGGGCAATTCGCATTTTCAAGAGTATGCAAAATCAATGAGGAAAATGGACTAGCATTGATGATGCTATGTCCTATGGACGTTATCCTCTATTTTCATTAGTATGCAAAATGTTTTCCAGAGTTCTCATTACACTTCTTATTGTAAGCTTTCTGCTTTCTGTAGACTCAAAATTCCTGCAATCCTTCAAATAATGAGCAGGGATACTTCGAATATTGACTTCGTTCAAGATTTAGTTAGCTCAAATTAGCATGTGACCCTCGCAAATTGAAAATTATGCAAATATTTGAATTCCCGAAATCTCAACAATTGAGTGGTTCTCTTATCATTCATCTAGAACTTCTCCATTTTTCCGAGTGCAATACTGCAAATTACATCCCTATGTATCAACCGCAGATGGCGCATAAATCAGTGCAGTCCACTAAACGCCATCAACAGAATGGCCTGCTACGATGAGAAGGGGTGGTAGGGGCGAAATTAAATAACAATCTAGTTCAGTATTACATCGTACACCATAGGTTTGGTTCCGGGACAGTATTACTTCAATTACTGACATGGTTTATTTGAAAAGCAGTTTTTCGATTTTTATGTCTGAATCAAAAATAAGTGTATTACGAGACGAAATCATATCCGTCCCAAAAAAGACTCTTATTTCTCACACATTGAGCTATTGCTGCCAGGAAAAGATGGGATGGGTAGTGTTAACTTTGATTCAATTCGAAATTTTTTATTTTTATTATTATATGTAGTCAAGGTAGTGGCTGAGAGGACTGGGGAAATAAAAATCCTTTATGAGATGCCTCAGA
Source organism: Adalia decempunctata (assembly GCA_951802165.1). Lineage (NCBI taxonomy): Eukaryota > Metazoa > Arthropoda > Insecta > Coleoptera > Coccinellidae > Adalia > Adalia decempunctata. The sequence goes on along the minus strand of OX637697.1, from coordinate 38,074,378 downwards.
AGTAGAGTTACAACACATAAAAATTACAATATAAAATGAAAAATTGTAAAACAATAAAAGGAATAATCCGTAAGTACTGCAAAATTTTTGGATATATGATGGATTATAAAAACAAGAATGGATAAGAGGAAATTTTTCAACAAATAGGGCTGTCTTTAACTTTCAATGATTAATTCTCTCTTCGGTGCTTCTTCTATTTTTTTTCAAGTACCTGAAAAAGGGTCAATCTTATTTTCACAGAAATTTGACTGTTTGTCCTCAAAAGCACGTTCAATGTTGACTTTAAATTGCTCAGTTGCTTTTGGATTATCAGCATAAATCTGTGACTTAACATACGCCTAAAGAAAGAAATCACAAGGTTTTAAATCTCACGACCTGGTATTCAACTCGACAATTTCTTGAAAAAATTTCATCACCAAATTTTGTTTTCAACAAATTCTTCGTGTGTGGCAGAGCACAGTCTTGTTGAAACCACATATCCTTCAGATTATTCTCAAAAACAGCAGGAAAGACATTCTAGCAGATCTTACTTCTGATCATTATTACCATTTGAATTTCTGAATTCGACCTTGAAATTCAAACTTGACCCACCTGAAAAATGTGAAACGTAAACATATCGCACTGTGAATAATTGCACATCGGCAATTCAACAGATACGGCAACACGGCATATAGGCAGTACTTATTCATGGATATCTTAATCTAGCAAAAATGCAAGCTCTTTGGATTTCGGAAATCACAACCTGCTAGGCACACCCCAATTCTGCATAGGCATTTGCAACTCTCGAAACGAAATGGCCATAATAAGGCACATATATTTTATGTTGATCTCGCAGATACTGAAGTATTGATTGCCATTACCAATATCATCATTATGCTCACCTATTGGAAATGCTCCAAATAAAATATGAAATAACAATTATTCAAACAAAAATGAGGCCATGGGCTGTCATATTTCTTGTTCACACTCCATAATCATAACGATAAATTCTAATTCTAGAAAATGAATAAAATAAAATACGTATCCCTCACTTCATTGATGATGTTTATTTAATGTTTTTTCGTGTATGATCCTATGATCAAACTTGAAGTGCATAATAATTCAGTGGTGGACTATAAGCCCGCTCCACACTCATGGCAAGAACGTCGGCCAATACCGCGAACGTGAGTGTAGATGACTTTCTTGTTTAACGTTCGCGCTTCGCGGCCTTCCCCGTGAGTTTGCGGTCTCCTGTCCCGCGACAAAGGCTTCGCGCCCAAGCACAAATGTTCCATCCACACTCACAGGTCTTCGCGGTACCTGCGCAATAATGATTTAATACTTGTTCACTGACTTTATTCGCTTTTGAAATGAATGATTCATGTATCAATGAAGTGAAATTAGAATAGATTCAGATTTAGATAAGTGGAATGAGAATTCCTTGATTATTATCAGAATAAACCGTTTTTATAACTGGCTCAACAGGCGAAAAGTCTTCGTAGACAGCGAGGATGCCGCGAACCGAAGTGCGAATATTTGTGTGAGTGTGGATGACTTTCTTGGCCGCGAATTCTTGCCCAAGTTCACGGCAAGAATTCTTGGCGCGATTCGCGCCGTGAGTGTGGAGCGGGCTTTTTAGGGTTTGGATTTTGGATGGGTCAATATATGGAGGTAAGAATTTGCATGACGTCAATTTCGTATCCCTGTTCAGTAGTGCTTCGAATGGATAGTCGCAATATACCCCAATTGAACCATGTTGTAGTTTCCTCAAATCATCCATTTATCTTGTGTTGGATTGATCCAATTCGAAGGCATTAAGTTACTACTCTTGTGTACCATTACAAACGTTAATGTATGAACTATCATTTATATTCACAGATGGGCACAAACTCAGCTTGTGATTCACGGTAATGCGATTTGAAATGGAAATAGTGATGATTTCTTCTTATACCTACCTTTCTTCTGAATATGTATTGGTATGGAAAAATGGAATTAAATTTGACCAAGGATTCCTTGTAAGTGAAAATTTTCGGATGAAAATTCGACAATGCGTACATCCATGATGAAGCTAAGAAGAGAGAGAGAGAAAAATGGAAATGCTACAAAACACCCTATATATTTTCAGGTGAATTTCTTCCTGTTTGAAGCCCTCGTGGAGTGCTTGATATTTTCGTCAATGATATTTTTGTGTTGAAAACACAACCCCTTTCGAGGGGGCTCCACAACCCCAAAGAAGGTCTTCGAATTTCTTTTTCAGAAATGCCTGACTTGAGTTCCATTTCTATCCAGAATTTACCTAGAAACCAATAAGTACCAAAGCTCGTGCAAGAGCTGAATGCATAAATTTACCGCCAGATGAGGTCTTTTGGACTGCAGCATTATTGACCCCATCTTGTGTTCCCTCTGAAGGTTGAGCATCGCCGGCAACGATTACAGTGGTGCAGAGAACTCTTTTGATAAATCTCGATTCTTCTTGGGTGCACATGATGGCCGAAGAAGGGCTAGACCATGATGAAAAATGTATTCTTCTACCATGGGTTAGACGACGTCGAGGAGAAAGACGTGAAGCTCAGTTTGATGTTGAGCGTCATGTACATGGTCACCCAAATTGCTTGATTTTGGCTGTTTCTGGCACTTCTAGGCTAGACAGTTTCTCTTCATTCATTCGTAGACCGTTCACTTCGAACCAATTTTTGGCAGAGTTAATCGCCTTATTTGTTCTGGCTTTGAATTCTTCCCTTGAATTCCATTCCTATGAGTCAAGTATCGACCTTATAGCAACATACTTTTCTTGCTTCTACGTTGTCATAAATGTCGTTCATGAAGAGTATAAACCATATAGGCACCAAAATAGAGCTTCACAGTACACCAAACTTGGGGTCCAACATTCGCGAGAGGTCATTTCCCCATTTGGTGGCCTGGTTCTCGTCTAATGCTGAAGCTTTGCTCAGATTCAGGCAGGTCAATTCCATAATCTCGCCACTATTAAAGGTCAGAAAGGTGTCCAGAATAACTCCGAGCAAACACAATTCAGGAGTCTTTCTGAATGTAAGTCCAATGTTAGAAACATGAACATTCGATTCCATCAATCTTTTTTTCTACAAAAAAAAACAAAATAAGACTGAAATTCAGGAATGGAAATACACTCTGGGAAACTCATCGAACATTTCTGTAAAGAGAGTCCAAAGATTTTGGGGTTGTAGCGCCCCCTGAGTGGGGGACGTTGCTTTTGAAGAGTTTTTAGTATCGCAAAATGCATCCCTCTACGACCATGAACAAACGTAACTGTAATATATTAGCTTCTAAGAGAAACTTGGTTCTTAAATTGGAAATTAACTTTATTTCATTTGACAACTAATTGACAATTGATTATCATAAAATAATACAAACCTTACAAATATATATACAGATGTTACACTCCTCCGTCCTTAAGTGTTTTCTCATAATCTTAAACTATAGATTCAGACGATCGGGTGCTTTGATTTGTCTGTTAAATCTACTCAAATTTGTTGTTGAAGTTATCTTGATCTAAAAGTTTTCAGAATTACTATTTGATGACAGATTGTCTTTTTTCATTATTTCTGAATTTTCATTTTCTTAAAAACTTCCAACTTTTATGATCTGATCAAGATGTCTCCTCCACTCTAATCTTGATTCATCTACAAGCCTACAGAGATAATTTTCTAAACCCAATTTCGAAACAATGATTGCTTTTGTCCAAAGGGACCTTTGTGGATTTCTATAATCTCTTACATATACTATCTCTCCTTCCTCAAAAGAAGTCATTCTTTCCCCATGATGATATCTAATTTGTCGTTCTTTGGCTTTATCAGATGTTGAACGAGTGAGAAAATCTAAACGAGTTTTTATTTTTCTTGAAAACATCAATTTTGATGGTGGTTCACCAGTTACCGTATGTGGTGTATTTCTATATGAAAATAAATACTTGCTAACTAATGTAGACATGTCATGAGAATTACTATTGTCGGTCAATAGTTTATTCATACCCATTTTGAATGATTTTACACTATTCTCAGCAGCACCATTCGTTGCTGGGTGATACGGTGGTGAAGTTACGTGATTAATACCATTGATCGTACAAAAGTTTTCGAATTCCGCTGAAACAAACGATGAACCGTTATCCGAAACGATAGTATTTGGAAGACCATATCTTGAAAAACAATCCCTCAATTTATCAATAGTATTTTTTGAATCAATTTTGGACATTCCATAGACTTCTGGCCATTTAGAAAAAGAATCGGTAATAATCAAATAAGTCTTACCACGAAATGGACCCAGAAAATCGATATGTATACGATCAAATACATGTTTTCCATCGTTGAATTTGATCAAAACAGATTTATTTGGTGTTTTAGAATTGATCATGCACGAATCACAATTTTTAACATAAGTTTCTATTTCGGAATCTAAATTAGGCCACCAGAAATATTGCCGCGCGAGAGTTTTCATACGAACCATTCCATTATGAGCTCCATGAATCTCATCAAGCATTTGTTTCCTAAATTTTCCCGGAATCAAAACTCTATAACCCCACATGATCAAGCCATTATCTATGCTCAATTCTGACATTCGTCTAAAATAAGGTTTGAGTTCATCAGGAATTATCTCTGGCCAACCATCTCGAACATATTTAAAAACTTTACTGAGAATGATATCTTTTCTCAATTCCTTAATTATATCATCGGATTTGATAGGAATTTTATCCTCAATCAAAAAATTGAAATAATCATGAAAAACTTCAGGTGGTTCGAACGATTCCACAGGAAAACGCGATAAACCGTCCGCTCCTCCATTTTCTTTACCTTTAATATGACTGAAAGTATAATTGAATCCACTCAAAAATATTGCCCATCGCTGTAATCTACCAGCCGCCATTTGTGGTATTCCTTTTTTTTCCCCGAATAATGCCAACAACGGTTTGTGATCAGAGCATAAAATGAACTTATTTCCCATTAAATACTGGTAAAACTTGCGTACAGCCCAATAAATAGCTAACGCCTCTTTGTGTATAACTGAATATTTCATTTCAGTCCTACTCAAAACTCGTGAAGCAAAACTTATAGGTTTTTCAGTTCCATCATTCAAAATATGTAATAATACACAACCAATACCTATTTTAGAAGCATCGCAAACTAATTTTATTGGAGTATTCGGATCAAAATGTGCTAAGCTTTGCTCAGCTGATACGGCCTCTTTAGATTTTAAAAATGCTTGCTCACATTCGTTAGTCCAGTTGAACTCAGTGTCATTCCTCAACAATTTGTATAATGGTTCCAAAATTGTTGATAAATCTTTAACAAATTTTCCATAATAGTTAATCATCCCTATATATGCCTTTACTTGAGATACATCAGTTGGACGTGGACACTCCACCATTGCACGTGTTTTTTCGGGATCTTTATGCAAACCATCTTTATCAATAAAATGACCTAAATATTTTATTTTTGGTTCGAAAAATCTACATTTCTTTAAGTTCAAACGGAATCCTGCCTTCGAAAACCGTTCAAAAACACGTTCCAAATTATTTAAGTGTTCTGCCCTATCTTTTCCCGTTACTACTATATCATCCATGAAATTGATTACCCCTTGTAACCCCTGTAAAACTTTCTCGACTGTTTTTTGAAAAATAGCGCATGCTGGTTTGGTTCCAAAGGGAAGTCGATTAAGTTGATAGATGCCCCTATGGGTACTCCAACATAATAATTTTTTCGTATCATCAGTTAATTCCAATTGATTATAGGCATTGAGAAAATCTAACTTTGTGTAACGTTCACCCCCTTGTAATGCCGCGAATAATTCTTCAATCCTTGGAAGAGGATGTTTGAAATCATGAACGAATTTATCAATTGTTACCTTGTAATCCGCACATAGTCTTAATTTACCTGTTTCTTTCATAACAGGAACTAATGGTGTGCCCCATTCAGAATTATCTACTAATGTAATAACTCCTTTTTTTTCTAACTCGTCCAACTCTGCATTTATTGAATCTCTGAATGAAAAAGGAATAGGACGTGGTTTACAAAAAATTGGCTTTACATTTGGATCAACTTTCAACTCTACTTTTTCATATTTGTATAACCCTAACTCATCTTTGAACAATTCCTTATATTTTTCTAATAATGAGTCCAACTCCTTGTCACACTCAATATTATTGATATCAGAAAAGTTATTTAAATTAAATTTGAAAACTTTCAAGAGATCACGACCTAATAAAGGTGTTGAACCATTTTCAATTATGATTAACCTACAATTATCCTTGGAAATATCATTGTATTGCATAGAAACAAATATTTCACCTTTTGGTAATATGATCGTTCCATCATATGATTTTAAACGTATCAAAGTTTGTTTCAATTCACATTCTTTGAATTTTTCCATGTAAACATTTTCTGGAATTACAGAAACACCAGCCCCTGTATCAAGCTCCATAGCTAGTAGCTTATTATTTATCAGCATTTGAATTTTTACTGGCTTAACATAATCATTCGTGTTCATGAAATACATTTCCATGAAATCGTCTGAATTTACCTGATCTTCCTGCTGATCTTCAATAGCTTCTACGAAATGAGCTGATTTGCTGTCAAAATGACAAGCTCTAGCTAAGTGCCCAACTTTTTTACAAATTTTACATGTATAACCTTTATACTTGCATCTTGCAAAATTATGGTTGCCTTTACCACAACTATTACACAATAATACTTTTCCTTCATTTTTCTTCTGTGGAAACTGCATTTCTTTTCTCTGCCCTGCGACCTGACGACTCTGTGGTTTCTTTTGTTCTACTCTTCCTTCAGACTGTTGATTCGAAAGTTTATGAATTCGGGAGTAATTCACCAGAGAACTTTCTTTCTTCAAAGCAGCTTCAATTATCACTTCCAATGTAGCCGTATGTTCCTCTTCACATACTTTGTCTAACACAGGTCCTCTACGTAGTCCAGAAACAAATTTATCTTTCAAAACTTCTGTGAGAGAGCTACCGAACTTGCAATTGATAGCCTTATTTTTTATTCTAACGTACCAGTCTTTAACCATTTCGTTCTCAAACTGCTTCAATTCATAGAATTCGATTCTTTCCTTGAAAACTGAAATTTTTTTCGAAAACTGTCCTCGTAAAATTCTACACAGATCATCGTAACTCTTGCTTTTTGGTAATTCAGGATCGCAAAGATCTCGCAAAATTTGATATGCCTGTTCGCCCATCAGAGTTAGAAGTACTGGAACTTTCTTGCAGTCTTCTACATAATTAGCTAAAAAATATTGTTCCATGCGTTCTTCATACGTTCTCCAATCGGTGCCCATTCTGTATTCAGCAAGGGAACCTATGGTTCCTCGCAGAACTTGTTGAACCGGGATCCGGCTTTCAGTTTTTGGCATATTGAAATTTTTTCTTCTTGAACAATAATAAGTTCGCCTTGAACTCTATTTATCGACTCTGACGAAGCACCTTGCCCCAATTTCCGATTAGCTCGTCGCCAATTTGTAATATATTAGCTTCTAAGAGAAACTTGGTTCTTAAATTGGAAATTAACTTTATTTCATTTGACAACTAATTGACAATTGATTATCATAAAATAATACAAACCTTACAAATATATATACAGATGTTACAGTAACCTTCATTTCGATAATAATCAAAATGTGAAAATATCGGTTTCATCTCTTCCAAAATGTGACGGATGAAATTATCTTCATTAATTTTTATAACTTGTAGTATCCCCGAATTTCAAGACACAAATAATTCATATAAATATCACGTATAGCTGAATGGAACCCTGTACGTCTTTCTCAGCCCTCTGCTGAGTAGAAGAAATAAAATCCGACGCTGCCATATTGTGTTTCACAGAGGGTAGTCCGGCTATCTGGACGTTGCGGAGTAGGCCGGCTGTCATCGATCTATATGCTATCGATTAGTTCATAGAGAGGGCCTTAGAGGTTAAAGGGAAGGAAGACGGTGACGGTTTTTTGTTAAGGGAGGAAGATAGTGGTGAATCGTGAAAAGGTGCCCCTGTTGTTGTTGATCGGCCATTATAAAAATCCAAACGGCATTTTTGTTCAACGTGTAAGTTGATCCTCCATTTATATTGACTAATCGGTCTTAGTTCTAGGTTCCTAATTCATTGTGTTTATACCAGCACGAACCAATGGGAACAATTACATACTGTCTATTTAATTATATTCCTCCAATCATTCTACTAAGCATCATCCAATAATTATCTATAACATCCACGATTTACATTGGTCAGAACTGTTTATATTTATCTATGCTTTCGGATTGGAAGTCCTTTATGAAAGAAGAGGCCATTTGATCTCCATCTTATATATTTTATTATTCTGAATATTTCCTTATGCAATGGATCGAGTGGCTTTATGCAAATCACAGGGTTTCAGGTACATTTTATGTTCTCTTTATTAATCCATCCTCTCTTTCAGCAACCTGTGATTTGAGAGGCTATTTCGTTTCCATCTGTATTATTGTTTTAAACTGTAACGCCTACCATCCAATGATATTCAAATGCAAGTAACGTCCATCTTTAATTATATATCACATGTATTTCTATGGAGTTCAGTTCTCAGATCGGGAATCATAGATTGGTGAGAAAGTCACTACGTAAACTACTAAGGAAGTTGTGAAGAGTCTCGATCAGAACTTCTGTTGGATCCCAGCAGATGTCTGCTTAGATAGCTGGGGTAGGATACTGTGACAGGTTCAATTGCACTCACTGCCTCCGGAAATAGTTTACCTTGTAACAACCATTACAAAGGATCGTCATTGTGGGTCTGTAACTGCTATCTGTTGGAGCTCAGTGCTTGTTCGTAGACAGCTGAGGTAGGATACTGTTTACTCGCTCGTATACATTGACTCTGGAGTAGTTATACTTGAAGAACTGAATGACAGGATTTACTGAATTATAGCACCATCTTATTCTATCTATGCTCATGTCTTCTATGTTCTTTATAATATTCAACCAATGGATTCTGATACTTGCTACATGTAATTTCATTCAACTGTAAAGCTGAGGGTTTTTGCTTTTAGAAGAACTGTTGGGTTCTTCTTTTCGTTTTCCCTCTTTAAGTGGCTCGAAAACTCCTGCCACCTGGACCAATAAAGGCCTGTTTCCCTTTCTGTCCAATCAAGTGTTTTATTTATGTAATTACCTCATTATTTCCCATCCATTATTTCACGGACTTGAATTATCACGAAACTGAATTACCACGACATAACATAGAGTTCTACCTAACTAGATGATCACAAGCCAAGCCAAAAGTATAAAACCCCCTTTAGAGTAAAACACCCCTTAGAGTTACAGCGAAGGATTTGCCCTTTTATCTCCCCTTAGAAAATATCTCAAGCTCAAAAAAGTTTGAAATATTACAAACTGAATAAAATTTTCGACGGGGCATCTGATCTGATGAGAGTTAGCCAACCCCTGCATCTGATGAATTCCAATTACACATCACATTCTGAAATAAGAGTCACATGTGCAAAATCCCTCGCGGGGGAGTCGTGTTTGATTGACATCTTAAAGCCATAAGATGTGCTGCCGGAATGATACAAAAGCAGGGCAGGATAGATGAGACAGCTAGTCAGCACAGATTACGGCCCCACATATTGTATTGAAAATCTCCGCATACCTCTACCGTGAATTATCGCCTATATGTCTCTTTGTTCTCCAGGACTGAAATATGGCACAATTTCGTCATTCAGGCGATATTCTCTCATATGGATAGTTCCATTGTTTAGCATGCCTCCGGAAGACTGTATTCGCAGCAAAAAGTAACGCAGGATGTACAATGTTCGGCATTTTTAAATGTGGGATCCAAAAAAATATAGCAGAAAACATCGTTAATCAAAAAATAAGAGGCAAAAGAGGAGCTAGCGAAGGAGACACCATCTCCCCAAAAATGTTCACTTTTGTACTGGAAGACGTATTTAAAAGACTAAATTGGGAGAAATGGGCCATAAAAATCGAGGGACAACATCTCACCCATCTAAGATTTGCCGACGACATTATACCCATAACTGGCAAGGTGGAACTTCAAGAGATGTTGAAGCAGTTTGAAAGAGGAGTTAGAGCAAGTCGGCTTAAAGATGAACCTAAGCAAAACCAAGGTATTAACTGAACATGAGGTTATGAGGTCGAGAAAGCCAACGAATATGTACCTATACCTGGGACATACAATAACACTGGGCAAACAGAACTGTTTTGTACCTATATTGGTTTACCAAGGTGTTCTGGTTTTATTCTTGTATCCTGATTTCTTTACCAGGATAATGGTCTTGACTGCTTCTATCTTGTGGGATGCTGATGGTGATTCTCGTTAGTCTCGAGGATTAAGACTGTTGTGACTGCACAACCGATGTGAGGGGGTATACTTGACTGTAAGAACCCTATGATAATCTTGATGATCACTTCGATTAGTTTTTATTAGTACCTCGTGAATAATAGTAATCATTATGTGCTCATCATTCTATTATCCATACGACCTAAGTGGCGTAGCTAGATAGTCAGGGGCCCTGGTGCAAGAATCGATGAAGGGCCCCTTAATGAAATGTTTGGTTTCTATAGAGTCGAAATAAATATACTTCGAAAGAAGAAAAGTTACTTACTGAAGGTACAGTTGAGGAGAATTATACTAGAATAATGAAGCTGTTATTAGGTAATGAAAAGAAATAGTAATTCGAAGGGTTTATTTATGCATTTGAGTAGGTATATTGAATTTATTATATTTATGTGGATGAAAAAAGATCTTTGAAAAAAAATTTCATAGATATCTACTTCATATATGTACAAATATCTACAAAAAAATGCAGGCAAGCAGAAATAGTGATAAATAATAAAGAATTCAATTGAAAGTTGCCTCATGTTGATAAACCCTTTGAAACCCATCTGGAAACGCCCAAATGGGATGTCGTACCCCACCCGCCGTATTCCCCAGATATTGCGCTGTCAGATTATTTTTTTCGGCTCATCAGCACTTAATAGGAAGACAACAAAAAATGGTGAATAGCCTCAAAAGATGAACAATTTTAACGGTATTCGAGCTCTACCAGAAAGATGGGAAAAGTTGAAGGTTACCATGGACAATACTTTGAAACATTCGTAGTCATTTATTCACAAAAAGTTGAGTTTTAATCAAGAAAACAGCGGAAGTGGAATCAGAATTCTCTCAAACAAAGTGAAAATTTGGATGGTATAAATTAGCACACCCCTGGCCTCCCCACTCATAAAAGTGTTGGTGCACTATTTGGGTTCAATTGGAACAGTTCAGGTGCAACCAACCTCGCTCTTAACCGGTACATGAAACATCAAAACAAAAGCTCCTATGTTCTTTAAAATCTTAGAAATCATAGAAAGAGGGGACACAGCATCACATTCTCAAATTAGAGAATTGGTGAATTTAGTCAGTTTCAATGCATGGAACAAAAATAGCATAAGGGACAGTAGTATCATTAGATCCAGCCGTGGCAACATTGCATTTAACTTTGAAAGGTCCAGTGGCGTGGTGTTGAGGGAATTGAGGAATGTAAATAAAATTACAAGTGAATTAACTCTTTTTGACGAAATCATTCAATGTTCCGAAAATTGAAACAGATTCTTAGTCGGGTGAACACTGAGCTAAATTCAGAATTGATCTTCTTCCTCTAAACATCAGAAGGAAATCTGAGAGGTGAAGTCAAAAAATCGAAGAATCTACGCCATTGTTACTTGGAAATGATAAGAGTAGAACATACCCGTGTACACTCAAATCAGGATTCAAATAGTCCAATTTACCACAAACAAGACATATGCGAACCATTTTTCAACGTATTTTACTAATAATATTCAGAAATAAATCCAAATTTAATTTTTCCTACGCGATATTCTGATGACAACACTGTTAGAAACGTCATTATTTACACAAAATCAAAATAGCGGAACGAAATCAATTAATGAACTGCATAGGCGCATCTAGCCTCAGTTTTCAGGGGGGGCCGCGGCCCCTGGTATATTTATGATACCTATACGTAGTTTTTGATTAGAATCTTTCAGGGGGGGGGGCAGAGGTACATCAGGGGGGTGCCTGGCCCCCCTGGACCTCCCCTAAATACGCCAGTGATGAACTGGCCACAGATTCAGAAATCGGTGCTGTCATAACGTACCCATTCATTATCTGAAGCAAAAACGGCCGAGCCGTTTCGCAAACATTCCAGTACTTTGTTATACAGTTATGCAATAGTGCGAAAATCTTCCATAGCTTCCGAACCAGACATCTCAGAGATTTCGTTGGAAAGTAGACCCCTTGTACCTTCATTTCTGCATATCAGGAAATTATTTTCTGATGTACAGGGTGTCCCTGATAAATGCTATTCAACAGATGGATGATTTTTCAATGGATCACTCCATATATTTTCACATATTTTCAATGACCTTCATTACCTCTTTCATGACGTAAAATATTAGACATTTTTCCAACGGTACAGATCTTATTCGAAGAAAACTGCAAAAAGGTGAGGGAAAAGCAGTTCAGTAAAAGTCTTGTGACGATTTCCAGAAGCAATAGTAACATGAATTCGATATGAAAGTTCTCTAATTGAAGGATTTGCCTTGTCATCGTTCCTTAATGATCAACCTGTCATATGCAGGGTGTCCGATATTGGGGTCCGAATATAAAGAATTTCAAATCATTATTTCTCGATTTTTTCAAATGTTATACCCTGTATTTTTTTTTCCACAATAATGTAGACAATTGAATACCTTAGATTTTCCCAGAAGTAACCTTAGGATTATTTTCACTCCCGCATCCAGGGCCTTTATTCTTGAAAACCAGGGAGTAGAACGATCGAGAGAACGGCGACGTGGCCCTACTGATTAGTAGGGCCACGTCACCGTTCTCTCGATCGTTCTACTCCCTGGTTTTCAAGAATAGAGGCCCTGCAGACACGAAAAATGATATCGCAACTGAAAATTCTATTCAAATAATAACATAATGAAATCTAATAACGGACATTCAAAAAAGGTCAAATAATGAAATAAAAGTGAATGAATAATTATTGACAAACTTTCCCAGAATCATACTTCCCGAGCATCAACATAATAATGATATTTTTCTTCGTACTAGCAATACACATTGATCACGTATTCTTCAACCAACGGCAAAACTACTGATTTTAGAGAAATGAAATGTTTGGCACACTCTAGCTAGTTTTTGACGAGCAATCGATCGGATGGTTCCCATTTGAAAAAAATGAAATTTCATAGTTTTGTTGCGGCACACTTTGAAGCGCCGTTTCAGTCACCCTGTATAGTATTTTCTCATAATTCATACAATAAGCAATGTCAGTGTACATTCTTTTGTTCCACTGTTACAAAAAAAAATTCTTAGAATGAGGGATTTTGAAGATATGAATACTAATTTGTGACAATCTTTCTGTCAAAAAAATTGAGAATCACGCTTTAACTCAATAATCGCTTGATGTGGTTGCGCATATCATGCATCAAATCATTGCAGAATTGAACGAAGAATTCAAATATGTATAAATATACAGGGTGTTGCATTTGAAATAACAAAGTTCACATCGTTTCCGGTAGAACCGGAAGTATACTCCATTCACTTTTATTTAACCCATTAATGCCTGAGTAATTTTTTTTTGCAAAATTCACAATTCTGTTGAAAACATTGTCTAAAATACATGAGAAATGAAATAAAATTGATGAAGAAGAAAATGATGTTTGATATCACTCTCAATTTGATCATATGATATTTCATATCATAGGCATCGCAGTTGAAATATAAAGAAACAAAGTATATGAAAGGTACAAAAGTATAGGTAAATAAAACATGAGATCATGAGTGATTTATTGTATATTCAGTTCCTTCATACTGAAAAGTTTATTTGAAAGGTGTATGGTATGATTGCAAACAATTCTAAGGATGGAGTCCCACGTTGCATTTGGAGTATCTGTCTGACATTAGCAGAAACTAAGTGGTCTACTTTTTCAAATCTCATTTCCGAAAGAATATTTTGACTGCATTTTGGTTTTGGGCCCATGAGGTGCTCGAGTTTCAATAACTCTATGGGTGCTAATGCGGCGTCCTTTATGTTATCTGTGATATTTGGCAGAGGACTCCTGGAAATTTTAGATTTTTCTGCAATTGGGTTCAGTAATTTTGTTTGCCACCTTCTGTTCTTTCTTTTAATTGATTCCTTATGATCATTCTTGCTGCTAGGTACCCATATTGCTCAAACCATCTTCTTCCATTCTTTTAGCTAAAAGAGCCAGTGGTATATCGTCTTCATCTGTGTAATCACAGGTGAATGTCGAACTTTTAAAGCCCAGCTTATTTTCAATTTTCCCTTCATTTCCATTTTGATCAGCATAAAGTTCAACCGGGGTAATAACGACCATGTGGGAGGGGTAATAACGACTGAAAACCATTGAATCGAGTACACAGTGTATGAAATATTTGATGTGCACCCCTTTTTCCTCAGGTCTTCGATACTTATGGGTGGGGGGTAGTTACCCTCCGTAAATCCGCCCTTGCATAAAGTATCATAATTTTCATCAATATCAGATATTTCATTGATCAAACTGTTCAGATCTTCAGCGTCCTGTGGGTTTTATCAGGATTATAAAATTTCTTCCTGGAACAAGAATATATGTTGTAGTGCCTATGATATGATATTTCATATTCTGAAGAGATATTCAACTATTCAAAAAACTGCCGAGGAAATTTGAGTTATTCTGTTTTATTTCTGCAGTGGAGGGTATTGACAAAAAAAATCTCATCATGACATGGCAAAAGAATGCTTCTCAACAAAATAAAATAAAACATATTCTTACCTTAGTGGCATGACACCTCGAAATATTTCTAACGTGAATTCCAACGGTAACTGTGCAAATCTGTTCGTAGATTTGGCGACTCTTATAGCACTAACACACACATACACTCATAATGAATGATCGAGAGGAAATAAATCATCAATTTTAAGAGACCCCTCGACGTGTCACGACTTGAAGATGTCGTCGTTCTTGTATATGAAATATCATATCATAGGCAGTATTGGGTTAATCACAAGCAGGCCCGCCCGTGTAGAAATTTGTTTCACGCGGCGGTTTCATCTTCAACCTGCCATATCTTTTGATGTACTTGTTGTAATTGTATGATGTGAAGGGCAATTTCGTTCTAAATTGAATACTGGGGATAAATAACGTATTAGGTTGGATGAGGATCAATACCCAATTCATAAAAACTCACTCCTAAATAGTGCGTAATTTTGGAAAACATCTAATTACCATAAACAGGTAATAGCAAGTCAATCTTGAGAGATAGATATATGCTATCGCGGACTTTTTTGTAGAACTATTTAAGAGGTACATTTCCGTCATCATTGTATCCACGTAAGTCTTACGGTTTTTGCAGCGCACGTGAAAATAGCTGATTATGGCTGATTTTTTTGTAATTATTGAAGATAAAGTAGGTATCCTTATTTTTTGGGTAAAAAGAATAGCCTATGTCACTCAGGGATAATGTAGCTTTCTAAGGGTGAAAGAATTTCTGAAATCGGTCCAGTAGTTTTTGAGCCTATTCGTATCAAACAAACAAAAATACAAATTTTTCCTCTTTATAATATTAGTATAGACATAGGAGAGCATGGTTTCGTTTTCAGGAGTTGGTGCCCCTGATGAAAAGCACAGAACATATGATGAAAAGTCGCGCACAGAAAATATCGTTAATGACAAAACGACGTTGCCAGTTTCTTTGTTTACATAAAAGTAAAAGTATCAAAGGAATTCCACATTTTGTTAGGTTTACAAATTGTTCGCAGAGTTTTGGTTTTTAATCGATATTTGCAGGTGAGTTTTTCGTCGAATATCCAAGATTAACGTATGTTTATTGTTTTTAACAACAGTTTGGAGAGTGAGGACGATTTTTAAAACCAGGACGAATGTTTGTACATTTCGAGGTTGAAGGGGTACACGAGAATTTCGTTGAAAAAGCTGTTATAGATATCGCAGTAGATGGATCGGATGGAGCCTCGAGAGGTCGATTAGGATGATATTTTCCAGTTAAACCAAGAAATTTGGCGATATCTGAGCAGATTTGCAAAAGTTAGGTACCTCACTAATGAGGTGGAACTTAGACCTAATTCTCCTAGAAGAAACGCCTTTCAAAGGTCGAGATGGTGAAAAATGTATTCTCTAGATATTATTTGAACAAACGCAGCCGAGTTTTATATCCCAACACCAATTTTAGGAGAGTTATCAACAAAATAAAATTGACATCATTCTTGATTCTTGAAATTACCCATCCACTCATCTTATATCTTTGGGTTGATTTTTTTGAATGAATTCTTGATTAGAATCAACAATTGATGTCGTCAAGTCTCGAACTTTCAGTTCAAGAGGATAATAAACATTAAATCTTCACAAGCATGCATATGAAAATTATGTGAAAGCAATGCAATTTTCTTCCATGGCGAAAAATAATATATTTCAACAGTGATCTCTTGTAGGTACTTTTCATGCAAATAACTAGAAAAGGAATCCTTTCTATCAATTCATATAAACGTTAATTATTTTCGTCCATCACATCTTTTCCAATTCATTTATTTTCTGAATAAATTCACATTCTGAGAAATACGCTAAGAATGTAGAAAGGGCAACATAGTGTTGACTTGGAACATAAAAATATTTTGAAAAACGTCATAACTTCGATACAGAGTGGAATGTGTCAAATTTCCAAGGCCAGAGTTGTGATTTTATAATTGTGAATGGAGTATAGATCCGGCTTGAAAATATTTTAGAAATTGAGTTCATGTACTCTAAAACAAAAATACAAAATTTTGAATTTGTATCGCAATTCCTTCCTCGAAAACGTCTATTGAAACACTTAAAACAATCACCCTGTATAATGTGAGGAATGTACAATATTTGAAGAAACAAATACTCATTTTGATTAATTTCAATCTAAAGTACTTTTCACTTTGATTGAGAGTTCATTTATTAGAAAATTCAACGAACGTCACAACGCGTTGCAACGTTGCAACGTTGCAAACATCTACTTCTACTACATTTTGATTCCGTAGTAGTACAGTTACCCAGTTTAGTTCTGATGATTTTGAAAATTCTATAGTCCAAGGTTAAAATCAAGACGGAGAAAAATGTTCGTTCTCATCCCATGATAGTCATGATCCTTATAATAATGGTACTGTAGATGATTCTCAGGACATTTATAGCGCGCGGTTACTGCGCCTATGTGATAATCCGCCACTGCGAAAAGGTGAACCTTTAAAAATGGTTCCACTTTGAAAACTAAAATGTTGTGGGTGAAATCATCAGAATGGATTGGAATTCTTAATTGACATCAATTTCATTTCGAAAGTTAATTTTTTTCTTTCAAAAATAGAAGAAAATAAGCCAACTCATGCATCTGTTTTATTTCAAACGAAAGACCAATGAAAATAGTTCAAATTCCGATTAAAAGTGAATCTACAGATAATTTCGTTCAGAAAAACAACTTGAAATACAGAATTGGCAGGAAAAGGCCGAATTCAAATATATGACAGGAAAAAGTTCCTGCTTTACTCACAAATTCACTCATTTCATAGTTCAGCGATTCTCGGATAGAGTGTGCCATTGTACATTTCATTCATAATTAAAAATATATTCATAGAACTTCTAGTGATAATGTAGGTTCTATGCAGATAAACCATAAAATGCACGGTAGCGCCACTATCGGGTTAGTTTTCCTACTCGCTCTGAACAGCGACTTTAACATTGAATTCCGGAAAAGGCACCAAAATATTTCCGATTTTTGACCTTGTCTGGAAACGTGAGTTCGATTCCTGCTCGTGTTGTAACTTTTACAGAGATTACAAAGATTTGTCTCCACACCAATTATTCTCTCTCATTGATAAATTGATTGATATTTAGATAAGAAACGAAAAAACTTTCTCACAGAAATCGAATACTTTGAATGAGGTAAATCGATCATTTCGTTCTCATCCATCAAATATATGTCGCACAACGACCTTCTAGAAATTCCTATTTTCAACTTCAATCATTCTGTGTTCGTGGTCAGCTCGCCTATAAAAAATTAAACAAGTGAATGAAGCCGACATAAATCGTCGGGATTTAACAAATTGTCCTGGTGGTGCACCGCCGCCTGCGCCGATTTTTCAGTCGATTGCTCCTACATTAGTCCGCTGAAAGTCAACGCTAATACTTTTTATATTTTCCCCTGCTCACTGTTCTCGAGTTCTTTTCCTGGTTCGCTTCCATAAGTCGCCATTTATTTGGTCCCAAGGATATAATTCTTCATAAATCACAATATATTATACTGGGTGTCGCGCCAAAATGGCCAAATAGCCTTCTTTTACAAACGAATGAATATTTTTTCATGATAATCTGTATTAAGAGGTTTTCGACCTTCCCACTCCAAGGGAAATATTTTCAGATTGATATAACTAGGGATATTAACGGAAATGTCGACAAGTTGATTATATAGGTTGGCCACGCAGGGGGTAAATAACTTGATGTTTTATGTGACAGAATGTGACGAACAGAATTGAGAGGTCCGAGGGGATTTTCCAAATTTTGATTTTTTCATCAGACACACTCTATATCTCGAGATTTTGACCCACAAAAAATGAATGATTGCGAATGTCTATACCTGCGTAAAGTGTCAAGTATGTTTCATGATGACTGAGTTTAATTATTGCCGAAGACACCACAGAAATATATCACAAAAATCAAATAAGAGAATATACAATTCATACAACAATTCAAAAAAGTTTACTATCCACAATGTAATCAGTGATAAAATTGGAAAATTCTATGCTAAATGTTCCATCTGTTCACCATCCTGCTTCCTGAGCATGATGGTAGCTTCAGAAAAAAACTCTTATACCAGTCTGAATTCTTAATGCTTTACACACAGGAAAACTTCTCTCCTAATCTGAGGCCACTTTTGTCGATATTTTCAAAAGTTCACTGGTCGAAAATGAGGGGTTCTCCAAAAAGAGGTGTTATTTTGACATTCCGAAAAAAATGCCATTTTTTGAGATGATTGATCGAATGTTCATTTCATTATAAAGAGGAAGGTATGCCGTTAATAATGATAAATAACATCAGCCAGAAGATCACCACGACTATATAGTCCGGGTGCCCGTGGGACAAATTGCAAATTATTAATAAAGTTTTCTTACTTTCTGTGAAGCTTTATTAGGGGGAGTCTACCACATTTTTCCTCTGTGAAAATTTTTGTAGTCGCGGCTTTTTTTCAGCAAACCTCTCGTAAGTCGACAATATTTTCAATTTTTTTAAATCATACATAATCTTTTTTTGTAAAATGCAATCATAAAAACAATCTGGGAGAAATGAGAAAACATGATTGTCCGACAAAAATAGTGTGGCTGTGAGCGTGTCTACCAACATGAACATGATTGAAAATCGCATTTTTTAAAATTATTAATACCCTCCTGATTCTTTCAGAATCGGTTGATATGACCATATGAAATATGAAAATGCAATTGTCTGACAAAAAAAGTGGCGTTTTTCTTGTCCGACGAATGGAAAACGACGATTTTTTGAGCTAGAAAAAATTATAAATAATGTTCTAATTTTTTCTTATTCTCTCTTCACCTTGAAAATTCAATATTGTGCACCAGTTGTCCGACAAAAAAAAATTGGCGTTCATTCAAAAATTAAAGAATTCAATGCTCCAATTTGGTTATGAATAGACTATATGAATTTATCGGATATAACTTTGCTTATGTTATAAATAAACATTTGATTTTTTGAGGATCATTTAAGAAGGATGTGCTGAATACTATCATTCAACTGTCCGACGAAAAAAGTTCGGCAACTTCTCAGTTCACCGAATGAAACTTGTTGGTCTCGTTAGACTCCATTTTCATAACTAACATTCTCAATCATTATATTTGACATTTAAATTTCGATGAAAGTTGCCTTTTTTCATACCTTTGGTTTGATACGGAAATTCTTCTCTAGAAGTGAAATGTTACACGAAGTGCTAGAAGGTACCTGGGACACCTTTTTTGAAACACCTCTGGGATTATGAAAAAATGTTTTCAATTGTTTATACTTGTAGCTATTTACTTTAAAGGCTGAAGCTGTAATCATAAATATGAGAAAATGGACTAACAAAATAAAAATGCAGAAACTGAATTTTTTCTGCCCCAGTTGAATATGGAATATCCACTCCAGGTCGAAATTGCGAATTCTTCGAAAAATAGTGGTAGTTTCATGGAATTCCGTTTGAAGATAACCAAGGGTTGTGAAAGTAGTTTCGTAATTTTCCCTATAAATATGAGTGCTCTTTCGGTTTTGCACCGCAGTCTTCTGCAGTCTGAAACTGTGTAGACGAATTTTAGTCTCCTGCCGAATTTTCTCTTCTTGAGGTAATTCTTGTTCTATTTTATTTGACAGTTTTTCAGTTGTTGCCGATATAATATTCTTAGTAGTGATGAAGTGTTTTTTGTTTTAATATAAGAAAAATAACCCTGTCTACAAAACGCAAAGGGAAGAAGTAAAAAAAAATCAAAGCTGACATCCTTAGACAGTGTAAAATATTCTTGGCATGAAAAACACATCATAATCACAAGAATATAGATGTCAATCTACCTGACGATTGGTGTGATACTTTTACTGGACACCATTCGTCTTGTTACAAAAAATTCAATGTGATGAAGAAGGAGTATTTTCATTGTTTTTTTTTTCATTAGATTTGAATAAAAATACCAGTAAACAATTCGAATTATACACTTTCAATTAAAATCAATAGTTTCATTTCAATAATAATCGAAGAAAGATTCTGGAACAAAACCATATTTTTTTGTCCGACTAAGGATTTGCCGCATTTTATATGGTGGACAGTTGTTTTTCTATGAAACGAATCTCTCTAAAATATAAATTAATTCTTGTCCGACAAATATTAATGAATTTAAAAACTCAAAAAAATCGTCGATTTTCATTTGTCGGACAAGAAAAACGCCACATTTTTTTGTCGGAAAATTGCATTTTCATATTTCGTATGGGTATTAATAATTTAAAAAAAAGGCGATTTTCAGTCATGTTCATGTTGGTAGACATGCTCAAAGCCACATTCTTTTTGTCGGACAATCATGTTTTCTCATTTCTCCCAGATTGTGTTCATGATTGCATTTTACAAAAAAAGAGTATGTATGATTTAAAAAAATTGAGAATATGGTCGACCTACGAGAGGTTTGCTGAAAAAAAGCAGCGACTACAAAAATTTTCACAGAGGAATAATCCGAATAATGTGAAGACTCCGCCTAATAAAGCTTTGCAGAAAGTAAGAAAACTTTATTAATGATTTGCAATTTGTCCCACGGCACCCGGACTAATAGGACCATGTTCTTTTCATGAAAATTTCCAGAACGAAATCGTAAATTGGATGACCTATGTCCTCGATGGCCTCACGAATTCCATCTTTAGGTCTTGAATCGACGCTGGGCTCTTGATGGCGTAGAACTTCTTTTTCGCATGGCCCCGAAATAAGATCACAACTTGTGTTAAATCACAAGATCTCGGTGGCCAATTGTGATTACCTCTTCAAGAGATCACATGTCCTGAAAACTTTTCCAGATTTATGGTTTCGTTGCTTGTGTGGCACGTATTGCCGTCTTGTTGGAAGTAAACTTGGTCCAAATCAATACCATCCCATTCCGGCCAAAAAATCATTATTCATTTCTCGATATCGCGATCCATTCACCGTAACTGTTGCTACAGCATCATTCTCGAAAAAGTAAGGTCCCATGACATCGCCGGGCCATTAACAGCACCAAACAGTCAAACGTTGAGAAAAGAGAGGCTTCTCAACAATTACTCTTGGATTTTCCGAGCCCCAGGTGCGATAATTTTGTTTGATGACGAAGTCGATGAGGTGGAATAAGGCCTCATCCTTCAAGATGCATTTTCATGCATTTCAAGGACCCAATCAGAAGAGACACGTTATTGTTGATGATAGGCCGGCTTGAGTTCTTGTGTTAACTGAACTTCATAAGCCCTAAGACATAAATCTTCATGCAAAATAAGGTGTAATGACTTTTGTGGTAGGCCTACGATGAGGATTGTACCTGGGTTTTCTTCAACACTTTCGCCTACAGATAAAAATAACGATTCAATTTGGGGTTCGATTTCTGAAATAAGAGAAGGTAAATTTCAGTGGAATTAATACTAAATATCTATGAATTCAACAGTTATCTTCCATACTTTAAGGAACCAAACCATTGTTGGGCTATAATGTCAAGCACATTCTGTCGATATTCAAGTTGACACCTGAAAAAAAAAAGCATCAAATCCAACTTGTACAAATAAAGTGACAAATTCAGGAAAGTAGGTTTTGAAACCACAGGCAGGAAAAACTATCCTCTAGTGTCTATACCTTTTCAACTTCAAATTGAGACTAATCACATTCAAATTGGGATTAAACAAATTCAAAATGAGAATATGCAACTTCAAAATGGTAAACGAAATCGAATTGGGAATAAACAAATTCAAAATGAGAATAAGCAACTTCAAAATGGTAAACACAATCGAATTGGGAATAAACACATTCATATTGACACTAAACAATTTCATATTGAGAAAAGTCATTTTCCGTTTTATTTCATAGTTCAAGAGAATTGTTCTGAAGTAACTAAGAATTCAAATGAGGAAAAAATTTATTTCACAATGCAGAGGTGTTGATAAACTTAAACTATATAATGCTATTTTATGAACAAGTTGATAAATGTGAGAATCGATACGATAAATAAAAATATTTCTTCAACAATGAAAATCACACAACCATATCAACTAAGTTTAAAACATCAGGAAAATATCGCTGTATATGTGCTACATATCGCGCACAGTTGTTGATATTTATTACATTTATATTATCACGCAATATAATTTCCAATTCACGCAAGCGGAACTGGTTTTGAGGAAGATTTGTCCTTTCTTCACCAGCCAAAATCTGTGGCATCCTTGTAGACATTGCCGTTTTAACTCCAGATTTAAAACTTGACCACGCAAATTCTATAGGGTTCAGCATTGGACTGTAAGGACTGAGTCTGAGTAGATTATTGTCCTGAAATTCTGGTTCCTGAAAGACCTCTTCTAATCCTGCATGACAAGGAGCATTATCTACTACCAACACCACATGCGACTGGTAAATATTATAGGCAGCACGTAAGCAGTTCCGCACAAATTCTTTTGCATCTTCTCTTCTAAATGCACCTCTTCTTATTTCATGATGAATCAGTCCCATATTACCAATGCAGCCAATGACGTGAACATTGGCCCCACGACTTC
Organism: Adalia decempunctata; assembly: GCA_951802165.1. Lineage (NCBI taxonomy): Eukaryota > Metazoa > Arthropoda > Insecta > Coleoptera > Coccinellidae > Adalia > Adalia decempunctata. Next base: position 38,051,054 of record OX637697.1, on the reverse strand, counting down.
CTGCTGCAATATATCGGCATCTGGTTCCTTTCTTCGATCGTCCTTGTCGTCGTGATATAAAAAGATTAAAATTTGTTTCATCGAGGTATATAATTGGTATATTTTCTGATTGATAATTTAAAAGCTGTTGTACGTATTCTTTTCTCTTTAATTTGGTTTCATCACAGTTCATTCTCTCAGGTTCTCTGCGTACATCTTTTAAAGTGTACATCAATCCATCCAAATGTTTCCGCAAACACTCAGACGAAACAAAAATGTTATGCTCTGATTGAAATTTCAGTTTAAGCTCCTTCAGTGTAATTCTGTGATTTTCTTCCACATACTGTGTTATAAATTCGTGATGTTCTGCAGTGATTTTAGTTCTTCTCTTTCCTCCACCTGGCTTGGGTATTCTATCCTGATTATTGACCCAGCGGTAAGCGGTCGATCGCTTCACTCCAATAGTATTGGCCAATTCTCTCCAATCTCCATTATTATTGTATACAGCACAAATCTGCATTCTGGCATTCGCTGCCTCCGCTCCTTTAATGTAACCTGGCATAGTAATAACACAAAACACTCAAAATGATCTGATCAATAGGTACATTTATTATTTGACAATATTTTTGAAGTATAAAATTTAAGTGGAAATGTCATTTCCCAATATGAGATTTTTTAGTCCCATTTTGAATATGTTTATTCCCAATTCGATTTTGTTTACCAATTCGAAGCTGCATATTCTCATTTTGAATTTGTTTAATTCCAATTTGATTGTGATTAGTCTCAATTTGAAGTTGAAAAGGTATAGTAACTCCAAATTCAGTGCATTTTATTATAATTCTTCATCCCGCATCTTATGGGGAAACATCAGGAATGTGAGAGAAAGCGTCAGAACTATTCTCCAAGGGTTCTTCATATATGAATGTTTACACCATGCCATTAACATCTTCATAAACTAACCACAAGTCATAAATTCCAGAATTCATTCGTTTTATCAATCCTTCCTAGTGTTATGTTTTAATGCTGTAAATTCACAACAGTTGAGTAATGGATATATTTCATCAGAAGTAAGTCATGCCGGTTATATGCAGGTCTGGAATTCGGTATGCCACAGCATGGGCAAGCCATCCAGATTATCAGGCATTCCTGTCGAATTCCAGACCCGAAACAGAGGCCCACTGGACACAGAAAGGACTGAGCATAAAACGGGGGGGAGGGGTGTGGCATTTTATCAAAATAGCTGAACTATTAATAACCCAGGATAACATTGGTTTCGCTGAACCTACTCAAATGTCCTACTAGATTTCTCCCGAGGATTATTCCTTTTTCACTATGAGAATAATTATCAGGGAATTGTAGCTCCTGCATTTTATGTCATAACACCTACAGATTCGTTTAAAGTATCTAAATATGTATTATTTCAATGGAAAAAAATCTATAAGAACTGAAGGACTTTTTGGCGGAATATATTGATGCTGGAGGTGATGATGAAAACGGCTATCAAGATGCAACTGATGATGAACATCCTGAAGGAGATTAAGATGAAACAAAATGAAACTCAAATATGGAGTGGATTACTGTTTGTTCAATACATTGAGTTCATGAGGAAATGTATGAAAAGAAACGAGGGTTTTTACTGAATTTTTATTGGCTAAAACTATAAGTCGAAAAGCAATATAACATATTGTCTGTGATGGCAACCAAGGCCGTTGTTCAGAAAATTATTATAACAACCGAAAATAAAATTCAGTTTTTGTGTGGAACATGAATTCTATTTTGAATTTTTAAATTAGTTGAATTTTCGGTAGTTTCATTAAGAGGCTGATCAATTTCCAGTAATGGAAATTGATCAGCCTCTTAATGAAAATAAACATCAGTTCGACTCACTACATTAACTTTCTCAAGAAAATTCTATTCAAATGGGAAGAACTAAAAAATTTCTTCGAATTAAGAGCTTCAATTCCAACGTAAATATCTGGAATTTATGGATCAGAGAGTTCAAATATTTGGCTTCGATTAGAAGTGGACAAAATCCTTTCAAATTAATGTGGTTTGGAATATATTCTACAGTTTGTCTGAATTTTTATATCGAAGTTCGCTAAGACAAATTAATAGAATCTCAATTATGCAAAATTAAAAACATTCTTTTTATCGCTATATCTATATCTATATTCTATATAATACCCAAACAACACACAAACATCTTTTGAACATTTTATAGACGACATGAAATAGATTATTAGATGATCTATAAAACATCAAAATGTATTGAATTTCTAACCTAGATTCGACGTAAAAATGTCCGCGAGATTTACGTTGAAAAATATCACTTTTTTAGACGTCTATTTTACGTAAAAAGAAGTATTTCTATAACAAGTGAAATTTCTGTCTTTTTTTAGTTTATCCTAACTTAGTATCACGTTTGACATGTAATAGACGTTTGACGATTTATGTTATTGTTATGACTCGCTTATGTCTATATTTCATTAGATTTTTGTCGTTTTTTTTCGATCAACAATCTGATGATATATGGATGATCCAAAAAACATCCACACTCATGACCTCTAAAATATATAACATCATAGACCTTTTTTGGAGCATTGTCGTCATGATCGAAATTGGACGTCTATTAGACGAAATATTATTTTTGAAGATAGTTGGTGATATTGTACACGTTCATTAGATGACATAAGATGAACGTTTGTTCAATGTCCCTAAAGAGTCTTTGTATTGTATAGTTTTTGACATCTAATTATTGTCAATTCCAAAACAATATTGATGATGTTGAAAAACGTCATATTAATGACCTGTTACTGATTTATTCCATCAGATTTTTCGAAGAAGGGTTATATGGTCTAAAAATTCAAAGAAAATTGACATTTGATAGTTTCAAGATCATGGTTATCCTAAGGAGATTTGGTGAGAGACTTCAAAAGTATGCAGATATAAATTTAAATTATTATTTTGAAATATTATTGCATCCATTAGATCAGATTGTGAGTATGAAGAATACATACAAATTTATTTTATCAATGAAAACTGTTTTATGTTTTTTGTTTCTCGTTTCATGTTTCTGTGGTGTGCGGCCCGGCTAATCAGATATAATATATTATTATCTACACAGTTGAAATCTCTCATAGCAGTAAGGAAAGCAAAAACAACTTCCGATATGAAAAAATAAAAAGGTATATTCATAATAATAAAAAAATCAATGAACATAATTCAAATGTATCAAAAATATAAATTGTGTCAATGACCAATGTATTCGAGACAATTTCTTTAAATAAAAATATATATAACTGTGTCGTAGGCACTGGCACTTTGTGAGGATTTGCTCTTCGTTGTTTCATATTCGTATCGTTAGTTTGCAAGGCGTAACCAGTCTTGAATTGCCCTTTTTATGGTCGTGTCGTTGAGATCTGACGTGTTTCACTCTCGAACAGATTATAAACAGCATCTGGAACCAACACACAAATCAAAATAAGTAATTTTTTTTATTTTATTGAAATTAAGTACAACATTTAAAAACAATCACAACAAATGCTATATCTTAGAACAAAAGAATAGCAAAGTTTTGCAGAAAATTATTTTAGTGTTTTTTCAAACGATATACTTTTATATTGCTTTCAGTTTTTTCTAAGAAATCGAAAGAATTGAAAGTTTATGAATACAGAGTGTATTTTTTTGAGATTTCTACCTATTCGTAATAATATGACCTTCCAATACAACATCAGAAAAATGATAAATGATATTCTGAATTCAAGATGATCAAGAAATGTCAACAAGTAACTGTGAATAATCTGATAATTCCAAAATCGATAAAATTGCAATATTGTTTATTAAATCTATCCTTCATATAAATGCTACATTTTTTGACATTGTATATTATATTGAGTACTTATATTGAATAAATATCCTATTTTGAAACGATATCTGAAAAAGGGCAACATTCTACACAGAAATGGAAAACGCTTATACCTACTGCTATAATTGGGGTTCTAATGGTTCAATTCATACGAAAGTTTTTAATTCGAACATCGAGTTACAAATTACATTTGAAGTCTAAGATGATCTGAAAAACATCTAAACATTTCCTCGAAGATTTCTAACTCTGGAAATTCAATTAATCAATAATTCTTCAAATCCTGATAGAATCTATTTTGTGCTCGACTTTTTGAAGTGTAATGGTAATAGTTTTCAGCAAGTTTTTCAAGTCGAGTGGTTGAGTATTATTCATTACTCAACCAATATCTCAAAGAGGTCTATCAATAGATTTCTTAGATAATATTCTTACCAAGTTATTTATTCAGAAAAATATTACTACTATGATAGGGACTGTTATAATTTCAGCCCTACGAAATCTCCAACGCAAATTATGAAATTCTATAATTTGAAATTTCAGATGATCTTGAAATATTTATTTATCCTTAACTATTTGAAAAAGATTTCAAAACCGATCATCGTGTGAACTATAAACATATTTTCAGAAAGAGTGGATTCCAGGTATTATATTCCTGGGATAATATCTAAATAAACAGAGTATTCAACATAGTGATAACAGACATAACAGTTCAATGGAACGGTTATTCAAAAGATATCATTCAATAGACTCCTTCAGATGATCATTCTATGAAAGGTTTCAAATTTCTTATCACAATATACCTACCTAATTCATAATAATTAATCAACATATTCTCCAGTAGGACACATGTTATAGGTATAATTTACAGGGAGTAGTACCAAATGAAAAGTTATTCACTAGTGAACGGTTATCTGAAAGATATCATTCAATCGACTTTTCTAGATCATCTCCAATTTTATAATAATAAGCATGTCTCAGTGTCAAGACATTATTCGGAGGAACACATTTTAGGTACTACACCGGGAATAGTAGGTTCCTATATAATTCAACATTACATATTATTCACTTTTGAACGGTTATCTAAAAAACATCATTCAATAGATCTTAATAGATGATCCATTTATGGAAGATATTTTCATTTGAGATCTACCATAATACCTAGATTTTGCTTGTATCCAAAAATGCAGGCTAGTTTTCGAAAATTATAAATAAATCTCATTTTTATAATAGTGAGTACAGACCTGAACCAGCTTCATTTCAAGAGCTAAATGATGAAGAAATTATACTTACTAGAACTAGGTCCAATACGCAACATTTGCACTCACCTTCTTCAATTGTGACAGCACTAATCACTAAATACTATATTCACTAAGCTAAGGTGAAAGCGAAAACAATCACTATTCGACTTGACCTTTTGACGAAGCCGTGTTCTAACGAAATGATCAAGTTCAAATGTCTTCCTACCTATAACCCTATCCGCTATCCCTGTATGAACTTCATCGGCGGTTCGTTACCACGTGATCGAGCCCGATATAGATGTTCGCAACTCGCTCTCTTTTCTCATCGTGATTATATTTATATTTTAACAGAATATGGAAACACGCTCACATTTGAAAAGGTGCTATTCAAGTTATCGATTTCGTTTTTTTAAATTTGACTTAGATAAATTGTATTTCCGATCGTACCGAAATATTAGAATTTATATTTATATTTTATTTCCAGAGCACAATATGCGTCATCTGACAAGATTGCCAGATTCAGAGTATTATCTCTTGATAATTAAAAATGCGATTCTGATGTATTATGTAGGTATCGAATCAAGCAGAAAAAATGGCCTTTCTAATAATACTTTGTTTCCAATGCATTTACATCTGAAGAAAAAGATTAACATTCCGAAAATATTGAAGGCTGAAGAAACTGGGAAATTTAAGACTTTTTTTGGGGGGTCAATGTTTTTCCTGATGTTGGAATGAAAATTCAACGACGACATTTTCACTCATTCAGGACGAAACTGAAATAATAAAAAAAATCACATAATATATTATGTTAACAAGTGACACATATTTGTACTAAAATTGATATTTACAATAGAAATGTGAAAAAATATACCTAGTGCGCCATTTGAAAAAAACATAATAAATGCTGAATGCTGGAAATGATAACCTCCAGCCAAAATATGTGAACGTAGTTTACGTGTCAAGCATATCTGAAAAACGTCAAAAATTGCTCATTTCTCTATTGCATCAAATGGATATTCTATAAACATTTTGAAAACGTATGGTCGAAATGCAATATTTCCATCAACATCTTAAAAACATTTATAATCATTGGTTGAGAGACTTTATATAAATATAACTTCTTAAAGATGTTAATCAATTCACAATTCTTTGACCTTTGAAGTTAGATATTTTATATATGTATTCTAGATGACTAAATTATGTCGAATAATGATGTCTAAAATCGATGTGGCATGGCATATCTATTACACGTCAAAAAGTTATTCTTTTTTCGATAGTATCAATTAGAAATCTTATAAACGTTTGAAAAACGTGTGGTCGAATTGAAGTACAATTTTCGACATATTTGAGACATACAAAACCGTACGTTTAAAGACAATATATACAGTATTTATCTAAAAAATGTCAATCAATCTAGTGTTTTATGACCATATGAGTTAGATGTTTTATCGATGTATTTTAGATGACAAAAAAGAGCCAAATGTTGATGTCTAATATACGTAAAACAAAAGATGTCCATTAAACGTTAAATAAAATACCCCCTCCACGATTTTGAAAATTTGATATTTAATACACGGCTTTTAAACGTGTAATCAAAAAGCTATACATTTTTGGATGTCTGCAGGATATAAAAAATTTTTCAGGTCTTAGATAATGCATCTAAAGGATGTCTTCTAGACATCATGTATAGAAAACATCTTATTTAGATAATCTAATTTCAATCAGAATTCAGAGCAAGATGGCTTTAGATCACTTTTGATATCGATTAGATGTCATTTAGATGTGTGTGTGTTGTTTGGGTATATAAAAGAAAGATGTTGGTTACACCATTTATAACTCGAGATCGGATGGACTGATTGTTATGAAACTTCATATATGGATTCGTCTACGGTCTGGTTATTATAAAATACAGTAAAACTTTGAAGAAATGGATAAAAATTTTACTCATACAGAAAATGCTTTTCCTTCAATTCAGTAAGGTCACTAGGTGTCGCTTCAGTTACAGTTACGATACAGCTTATTCGTAGGTACTTTATTTGATATTCCCCCGTAAGATGGCGATGTAAACAAATAGTGTATAATTTGAGTTGCCTCCAACTCTGTGCTGTGGACCAAAACAAAAATGTCTTAGTCAAGAAAAACAAGAAAACGTCTTAGCGTATTTGTATTCTGTGAAGTGAGATTGAAGTACCATAGACAAAGTACTTCAATTCTAATTTTCAGCGTTGTATTGGCAGAACTGAAATGGTTTCTTAAGTGATCAGAGGTAATTAATCATTGGAACTATTTCTCATCCATATAATTCGATCGTGATTCATATTTTTATTTAGGTACTGCAATGAGAAAACTGTAAAGCATTCAACGAACAATTTTGTGTTCAACAATAATTAGATATGTTCAACAATAATTAGATAAAGAGAATTCTTTTCGTGCGAATAACAATGTTACTAAAATTTTGTATATGTTGCCTAATTTATCTCCTGCTTGAAAAATTGCAATGATAAGTTGATTCAACTTTAACGGTGAGTTTCACAAAGCGTAATCATCGGTGATCGGAGCTTGATATAGAATCAACTCGATTCGACAGAGAACCAAGCTGTTGATCTCCGATCACCGGTGATTACGATTTGTGAAATCCACCGTAAGTATCATTTAGGCGGAACAAAGTTCGCCGGGCCAGCTAGTATTCTATATATATGAAAGAAAGATGTTGGTTACACCATTTATAACTCCAGATCGGATGGACTGTTTGTTATGAAACTTCATTTATGGATTCGTCTACAGTCTGGTTATTATAAAATAATACAATAAAACTATGAAAAAATCGATGAAAATTTGCTTGTGCAGGAAATGCTTTTCCTTCTTTTGCATAAGGCCACTAGGTGTCGCTACAGTTGATAAATTATTCGTAGGTACTTTATTTGATATTACCGCTATTAGATGGCGTGACTGTGGAACATTACAAGATCAAAAGTAGGTTAACATCTCAAGATGGTGGAACATTGAATTTTTACCGAAATATCAAGTAATTCTGATTTTGACGATCAGTTTCAGTTGTGAGTTGACCATCTTCATTTTTTCTCTTTATTTTTGAAATGTTTTTAAATTTCTGTTTGGGTAATAAATATATTTGAGGATGGGCTGAAGGACCTCGGTCGATTGCCTGTTGATACTAGTTGTCAATAAAGATCAGTTATTATTATATTTGCGGAAATAACTGAATCCAAAATTGCCCATAATTAGTAATTGACATATTATTTTTGTGTTTTTGTTTGCACAGAGGCAGTACTGTGAGAGGCAATAACCCAGCAAACACAAAGTTATGGCAAGTTACATTTTTAACATCGCCTAACCGGCATCCCTGTAACGGCCATTCGCTGGCTGCCATTGACGGCGAATTAAAAAAATGACCCACCGGCCGGCAAACGGCCAGCAGTCAGTTTACCATTAATGGCAAATTTTGATGGCCCAACACTGGCAAATTTTGATGGGCCAACGCTAGTTGATGTGTGATGGTTCTTTAGTGGTTATTAGTTATTATTCTAGCAATATTTGCCCTCATAATCAGTACAGGTAATGAAGGCTATAATCGAATTCAAGCGAATGACCTAGTCATCATTGGAAATCACCACAGTGCGACTTCTACAACTAAAAAAATAACACTGGTAATTACCAAGGATAACCAAGTCATTTTGCTTGAATTCGATTGATGTCTTCAATGCATCGTCAGAAGGTTTGAATAAAATTGGCAGTTTGAAATATAAATATCACATTGTGATCATATAGTTTAGGCAGATGTGAATCTTTTTGTGTTGCTAATTTGTAGTATACTTCCATGAAAATAAAGAACATTCAAAACAATAATTTATTTACATAATTTTCATCGTATACCTCGTGAATTGTCGATCCAATTAGAAGGGAAAAAAGCCAATTTGTATAACAAAATTTCATGAACTCGACACTGTACTGTCAATAATACATTAATTCACTGAAATTATCCACAAAATCATCACGAGAACTAAGAAAATCACTTCAAATAATCTGTTTTACATATCAAAATTATTATTTTAATATATAAGACAACGTAGCTTCAAAAGAGGTTACTGGAATTCCGCCATGTTTGTTTACAGTCAGCAGCGCCCTCATCGGTGGTTGGAATCGCCATTTTAAATGCGCAGGCGTTATGAATATGATGTTAGCCGTTGTGTTGAAGTTTGAAGAATATTTAACGGGGATTTATCCATCTGCCAGCAAATCATCCGATGGCTCTGCCATCAATTTTTTAATGATGGTTTTTCATTGGTAGTTTTTGATGGCATTGCCTTCGAATTAAAGCTACTATATATTCATTGGCATTATTCAATAACAAGGTTTGCAGGTTGCCGTTCATTTAGCCGTCACATTATTGTCGTTGGCATTTCATTGATGGTTTCGAAGTACTTTTACGGTGTTTTACCAATATTGGCAAATTTTGCCATCAATTTGCCAACAGTTGCGATACTCTGCCAATGCAGGGCCGACTGAACTGTGTTTGCTGGGAATTTTGAAACGTTTGCTCATCGGGCTACCACTAACGATATACAATAATGTTTCATGGGTTGCCTAATTTAATGGCATTCGACCATCAATGAATTTGAAAGTGAGTTCAACACAACCGGCAGTGTTGATAATTATTTTCTTGCTTTTTTCACTGTCGTGTCGATCGTGCTATCGATTTCATTTGAATATCTCGATTCGCCTTCTAACGAGTCAACTAAATTGAAAAAAATTAAAGATAGATTGAACCCTAAAGTTCTTGGTTATTTGCCATATTTTTCGACATTAACGAATTCATCTAATTTGGTCAAACTTTTAGGTAATCATTATATGTGATCATGGAATGTTTAAAAAATACATGTTTTCAACCTTTTAGATTTTTTCAATAACATAAAATAACATCTATTGTGTGACAGTTCATTCCATGGAAACATGAATATCTCGCTGCTCCATCAACTGAGATGTTTACCCATTATTTTGAGCTGAGCAGCAACGCTAAGATGTCTGAAATAATAGTGTGAACACTGATTAGATTTTGATTAGACAATATTGAGAATATCAGAAAAGTTTCGTTTTTTCCACTTCAGGTAGCGCTTTTCACAAATTATGACTGATTTTTATTGGTTATTCAAATATTTTTTATTAATTCTTCTGAACGGGCTGTGTGAATGGTCGATAGTTCTTTCAAGCAATAATTTTTGTTAATATTCTTGACATTTCGTTCCATATTAGTTCTGAAGAAAGGTTTAATATGGCTTATACTCCTGCTGTTCAGTCACAGAGCGAAGCCAAATTTTTGGTAAGAATTGAGTTGTACGCATGCTTCAAATGAAAATTCGAAAATTGCTAGAAATGTAGAGGTTATGTATATTCCGAAAGACATTAAAAAAATAGATATCGAGGATGAAAATAAGTCACTTAAATATGTTCAGTTCAATCTAAAATATGAATAGAAGTCGAAAAACATATTCAGGGTTTGAATTAAACGAAATAAAGCTATTGAAACACTTCAGTCTTCACATGAAATTTTGAGGTTATGATCGGAGGTATGAAGTATAAGCAGATATATGAACTTTAATTTATCTTCTGCTTGAAAAAATTGCAATAGTGAGTTTATACAACTTTAACGGTGGGTTTCACAATGCGTAATCACCGGTGATCAGAGTTTGATCTTGAATCAACTCGATTTGAATGTTCGAAAATCAGAGAACCATGCCGTTGATCTCCGATCAACGGTGATTACGATTTGGGAAATATTGCACCGTTATTGTAATTTAGGCGAAACAAAGTTCGCCGGGCCAGCTAGTATAACATAATTTATGTCAGCAAATAGTAGCACTGTGTGAAGCATAGTATAGTTTCTTGAAATAGTTTTCTCTTCCAATCTCTAAAACACAATCTATGAACAATTTTTTTGAAGGAATTTTGCAAACTATTTGTCGGGAGTATATTTTCGGATTATTTTCTTATATTGAGAAGTTTTCATCAAAAAATTTCAAAAATCTATATTATGGAGAGAAACATGTAGGTAATTTAATAAAACACCACATTAATATGATCTTCCTAAAATTCACAAAACCTCCCATACTAAAACTAAAATGAGTTCTATCGAACCTTCTTGTCAAAATATTCATTACAATTCTTGAAATCAAAATGAATGCTTTTAAGAAATATTCGACAAATTTGAATCAAAATGATATCTTAATCTCAGCTAGTTATGGCGTTCTATGGAAGATTTACTTGTGTCCTTTGATTCACGGTGAAAATGGCGAAAAGTTAGAATATATCAGTTTCAAACCGAGGGGTAAACCGCTGACCAAAATCTGTACACCGGACATCCCCGGGAAATCTACGGACATCCCTGGACATCCCCGGACATCCCTGGACATCCCTGGACATCCCCGGACATCCCTGGGACATCCCCGGAAAATCCCCTGGACATCCTCGGACATCCCCTGGACATCCCCGAGCTTGTACACCGGACATCCCCAGCGGTTTACCCCTCGTTTCAAACTAAGATTTTTCATTTGGTCATCATTCATTATCTGCTTTGTTTATTTGTCACCTTCGCCGCAAAAAAATAACTGACTTTTGATATATCATTCTAGTGTATCTAATTATTATTGCATGTTTTGCATAGTGCTTAATCAATAAAAATAAGTAAGAATGACAATTAACTTGGCCTACTTCAAAGAAGACCAGTGAATTTGACTGAGCCAAACCTGGCTTTAGTCGTGAAATTTGATTTTTTTCGATAAGAGCAAAACCACTGATTTTATAGACATGAAATGTTTGGTACACTCTAATTTTTGACGAGCAATCGATTGGAATTGAAAAATTATATGGTTACCATTCGAAAAAATGAGATTTCATAGATTTATTAAGGCTCATTTTGAAGCCCTGTTTCAGGCACTCTGTAAAATATTTACTCATAATTTATACAAGAAGCAGTATCAGCGTACTTTCTTTGTTCCACTGTTGCAAAAAAATTCTTGCAATGAGAGATTTTGGAGAGATAAAAACTGATTTGTGACCCTCTTTTTGTCAACAAATTCGACAATCAAGATATAACTCAACAATCAATTAAAGTGGTTGCGCTTATCATACATCAAATCAGTGCAGAATTAAACGAAGAAGTTCACATTCGTTTCCGGTGAAACCGGAAGCAGATTCCGCTTGAATGACAAAGAATCCTGAATTTGTATAAAAATTCCTTCCTCGAATACGTCAAATGAAACACTTAAAAAAAAACCTGTACTCTTTACTTTCATGCACTTCTTTCATAAAATTACATACTCCGAATATAATTGATAATGCGGATTGAGTAGTTGATTAATTTATTGGGTATTGGATTATTCGCCTGGTTTCAGTCGAAACGGATTGTCACTATCGGTACACCTGAATATCTTGCGTAATTATGTTTCAGTTGAAGACACCACAGATAATTTAAAGTTATCTTCCATCCAATATCCGACATTTCAGCTGAACATTTCACCCAGGTCGATCATAGCACGATAGAAACGTGTGGAGGGCAAAATGGAAAAATATAAGTAGCAGTGCATTCTTCCGACGAGGGTTGGAACCATACTTGTGTAACACAGCGCTCCCTGCGGAATATCTGAAGAATTTCATGTAATACAGGTTTATTTTTCTCTTCCTCCTCTAGAAAATCGTAGTATTACCGCAGAAGATCGAATTTTTCAATAATTTGGATGGATCAGCAGTAGCCACTGTCATAGTTATGATGCATATTCCAAAACTGCTCCTGACCCCTTCATATCATTGAAATCTTTCATTTTCCTTTTGATAAAACCTAGCATTTTTGAAGCAGTCTGGGAAATGTGAAAAATACGGCTCATAACATCTATCTAATTGATGGTCAAGGTATACTACTAAATCTTATTTTACTTTGTTAGTATTAAGTTCATTTTCTTTCAATCCTGCAATTTCTTATATGTAATAAGAATGAATCAGTGATGAATCATGAAAATTCCACACCTGTAATTTTGAACAATTAGAAGGTTTTTTAGTGGAATTTTTTTCGTGGGATACCCAACAGCGAATTGTACTGGAAATTTTCTGTCGTTTCCAGTAACGTCTAATAAAAAATATATAATGTTTAGACACTAATTCATTTACCTTCTTTCCATTCGGTACTTTCAATTTTCAGTTTAGATGAAAATGTTCGAGGACAATTCGGAACAAATTTTCTTTCTTCAAGTTGGAGCCACAATCCTCTAGCGAATTAATAAGTCATGGTACGATGATTGGTCATTACATCAGACAATTTCACACATATTTTGCAGATGTAGTATGATTCTCAAATATTTTCATTTTTTGAATAAAGTATTTTATTGGTTTTACTAAGGCTATGAAGTATTAATTATTGAACGAAAGGCGAGTTTTTTTGAAGTTTCAAAATACAACGATTACAGGCTCCTATGATTGATGCTTCTGACGCTGGTTATGAATTCCATACCATCGAAGTACGCATAACGCGATCTAAGAAAAACGCGAGAAAAAAAATTTCTACCACTTGTGGTTAATCAAAACTTATGTAAAATTGAAGAATACTCGTATACTATTTTCAATCTTGAAATGGTATTCCCATGCATCTACAATGAGTAGAAATTACCAATTTGAAGGCCTAAATAATTGCTGACAAAGCTATGTCGCGCTAATAAGCTTGTCGAAAAACCTCTGAAATTATAATTTTCTAGCACTTGTAATAAACTCGAATTACTATAAAATAGAAGAATCTTATATTTTTCGTCCTCAAATGGCACTATTGAGCTATTAAAATCAGTAGTAATTTGCATTGTTGAAATAAATGTTAAAAATATTTGATTTTCCACCACAATTCAGTGTTACCGAATGCCTCGCGATTTCAAATTATTAGGTATCCGAAAATCCGAATATCCCTCGTTTGCGATTCGGGAAATTCACAAAATTACATGAGCTCGAAAAAATTTCCAGAAATAATTTGACCTCTAGTGGTATTACCAGTGAAAATTTTTTTGACTTGACATTTCTGGATATTCATCTACATTTTATTATCCTTGCACCATGTGGGATCATTATTCAGATCTTCTTGTACTAGTGAGCCATCGTATTCATTCTTATTTCTTAACGAGTCTGATCAAATTCAGTAGAAATGGAATAGGTAGTATCATTTATGAAATAAAGAAGCAATTAAGTTCATAACAAGGAAACCTGAAAACCTCTTGAATAAACGGGAATTGTCTGTGCATTAACATTGTCTGAAAGCTAAACTCTGAAGGCGATCTGAATTTCAATCAATTAATGGTTGGCTTTCAGCAGTGGCAGAGAATTTTATTTATTTTGTGTTAATTTCTACATTATGGGGACCTCACATATATTCTTGAAGTAATAATAATTTGTCTACCGAGACCGAGAGATTTCGTCAGCTGTGGCGCATGGCCATATGGAAACATATTTATTTGATTTTTCAAATTCATATTCACTTCATTGATTAGATTGATCGTGAATACGTGGAATATCTGCTTCTGATCATTTTTTATTTCTTCGTGAATTCGAAAAATTTAATTTTCCTGAATTAAAAAATTTTAGTGATTCGATTTCTTCAGTAGATCGAATTATTTTCCGCTTTCGAAACTTTCTAGTGTTCCGAGTTTATTTCCAATAAAATCTGTTACAAGTGGCATGGTTTTTTATCAGAAGTGTGCAATGAAGGATCCTGCAGTCCAGCATCGTTTGCCGATTTGGATCACTCTGTTCATGGAAATTGGAGACACCCTCCAAGGTTCATTTCACAAACCGTTTTGATGATATGGGTAGGTATATTTCCATTGATATGTTCGGGTACATTCATCTTGTCATTTGAGTTGGGGTTCTATTCAAGATTACATATTTACATTTCGCTAACTCAAGTTTTTTTTCCAGTTTAGAAATATGTATGTATATTTCGTTTTCGATTGAACCGTACGTCAGTTGGTTAACTGAAATTGTTCCCAACAATCAGTATATACAGAATGTTCCTGAATAGGTGCATCAACGGTCAACTGAATATATCTCATGAAGAAATTACATTTTTTCTCTTCCATTTTTTCCTACGGGTCTTCGTTTCTGAGATAGGTGTCAAAAAGTTATATTTTTCAGGTTTTTGCTAATATCGCAGAAACCGTTTGGATAAACGGAATGAGGTTCTGTAAACACATGATCACTAATAATAGCTACTTACTTGTTTTTTACTCAGTTTCATTCGACGTGCCAGTGGCGGAGATACTGAATTTGCGCAAAGGTTTTACCCCCCAACTTTTACACCACTGGACAAATTTTGCATTTGCACAGCAAACTCGGATGCGCCAATGTGTTTTACATAAAAAATGTACTCCTGGTTCATTACTCTAAAGTGAACCATTTTCCAGAGAACTGGCATTTTATGATCAAAAACAATTTGCTAACGCAATGTAAATTTCTCGTTATTGGAAAAATGGTAATTAACAAGTTTATCAATTTCAACAAAATTAGACACTAGGTTCTGAAGTTTAAATTGCAAAGATATTTTTCATTATTTTTAGCGACCATCGTTAAAAAGTTTACAAAAATTTTTCCAACTACAAGAAATTTATAATGCGTCAGCGAATTTTTTTTTAACATAAAATCCCAATACCTAAACTTATGTTTAAGTTCATGTAAATCTGTTAAAGAATAGAAATTATTCAGATTCTCATTAGGGCGAAGTATCACCTTTTGAATCGTGGTAAATCTCCATTCAAAAAGTGGTCTGTTTATTTCACGAGTAACTACCCTAATTTACGACGTAGAGACTTGATTTTTTTAAATTGAAGTTGAAGAACGTTCCGAGGGCAAATAGGTTTTTTTTCGATTTAATTAGTTTTTCAATTAAAAAAAACAGGTTAAACTTCAGCGTTTTGAAAACTACAATTAATGATTTTTTTTCGACAGTTCTTCATGATTTTTTGGAAAAAATTGCAACTATTTGCCCTCGGCAAATTGATCTTCTATAAAATACAAGAATTTTCATGATGATTAGTTCAAAAAATATAGCTTGTACTAATGAAAAACGAAAAACATATTAAATAACCCAAATATTGCAGGGAACTAATGATTACCCTGGTTTTTTTAATTTAAAAACTAATTAAATCGAAAAAAAGGAAACTATTTGTCCTCGGGACGTTCTTCAACTTCAATTAAAAAAAAAATCAAGTCTCTGCGTCGTAAATTAGGGTAGTTACTCGTGAAATAAAGATACCACTTTTTGAATGGAGATTTACCACGATTCAAAAGGTGATACTTCCCCTTTATATACTAACGAGTAATGATTTTATTATTACTATATTACGAATTGATAAGTGCTTTCATCCCAACTAACCTCAGCAAGATGTTCCAATATTACCTCATAATTAGCTCTTTTGAAATCATAAAATGTGTAAATTGTGCCGTCGTTTAAGGCCTATATGTTTTTTCCATTTTCAAAGCCCCTCGTTTTGATGGATGAAAAACTGTGAAATAATGTAATCAGTAAATCAATAAAGTGAATAAACCTCAAAATAGGGAAACGAATAGTTCTGACACATTGGCATATTTTGGAATATATTGAAGAATTTTTTAGAATAAACACCTGAGAAAAATATTATCCATACAAAGTGCTACTTGATATACTCAGAACATTTTTCGCAAAATTCACAATTTTCCTCCTAAAATTCCCTCAAAACCCCATTCCTTAATGGCACAATTTACGATATTCTACTTGAAATGGATAAGTTCATTGAAAAAATCATAAAAATCATTCTGGTATGAGCTTCAACAGTTCCACTGCAAATTCATTTCTCGATATCGCAATAAATTCTGATTGTTAGTTTATTCCAATGTTGAAAGTTTCATGCCTTCTGCATCTAATTTTTGTCATTCGTTTCAAAGCACGGAATTCCTTCTATTCGTAGCATTTCTCTAAGAGAATCACACAATGAATGAGCTGTAAGAGTAATGATTTGACACTCATATTTCTGGTGAAATAAAACTCGAATCCCCTCGAAGAAATTAATCACTTACAATGGAGAATTTCGCATTGAAATAAATTTCGAAAGAATCTATTCTAGAAATGAGTCAGGGTGACCGTTTTTCCCATTCACCAGGACAACTTGAATAATGGTATTTTTGCGGGCATGATTTATTGGAGGCCATTTCCGCTTATTCCATTTTTAATTCAATAACTATACTCATAATTGAAACTAGACTTATACCTAAACTGATAGAAAATGCCTGGTGGCGCTAATTATTGTTGGTAGCCCAAACAGCATGAAATATTCAGATAATATTTTCAAATATCTTAAAATTTTTTTTTAATATTTGGGAAACAAATCGGACTGTTTCTCATACTGAGTAATATTATATGAAAACTTTTATGCAGATTTTGTAATATTCACAAATTGTTCATTTGATACTCCTACCAGATTGTTATAATCTTTTAACAGGTTTTCATAAGAAATGATACAATAATTGAAATGGTTACATTATTTTTGGACAATTCTGTTGTCACCTGGTATTTCATTAGGTGATGCCATCATGGAAAATCATGGAAAGACACACGCTTCAACAACGTTTAGAAATTGTTGAATTGAATCATACAAATCAGTGCTCATTTGTGAATACTGAGAGAAATTTGAGAAAAACAAATGGAGTGCACTTCAGAAGATATAGGTAACTGAAATAGGGACAATTTGGAGTTTACACCATGTGACATGCCAATTTCGATTGAAAATCTACTTCTGAAACACTGTTGCCTGTATTACCACAGAACATTTTTTTGGTGGGTCACTGTTAGCTTCAAAAACAGTAGAACGAAGTTTTGATGTTATACAATTGTTGTTTTGACGTATCTGCTACTGATTTCGAGAAAAAAGTTTTGAAAGATTTCCCTCGAAATCTCTAGAAACATCGAAATGGTTTGAAAATTCAGTTAGTAGGCTTTGGTGAATACATTCATTATTAGTTTTAATTGTTTCCCGATCTTGTTGTATTTACTCAAAATCGTTCAAGTATTTATAAGTAGGAGTTTCTGGAAAGCATTTCAGGAAATTAACTTATATTTTTCAATGAAGATCAGGAACTAGTCTATTTCATTAAATAGTCGATCAAAAATTTGTAATTTTCAATTAATGATTTCAATGATTTTTTTTCTATAGGTATGTTTATTCATACCAAGGTATCCTTATACTATGTTAGGACTATTAATCAGTATTCAAATTCTGATTTCAAACAAGAAATCGGAAATCGTTCTATTGGTTCAGATATTTCAACAGTAGATTCTCATTATCAGGAAATTATTTTTTTTTCTATAACATATATTTTTTTTCATACTTCACGCAGTTTCACAAGTTTGTATGTTCTATTCCCCGAAACAAGAGCGCAAAAGAAAGGGCTTCGAGGTACTAGTGATATCCGTTCCACTTCTTATTTGCGGATATTCATTTCTATTATGGAAATGAATTGAATGATTCATGCCAGAGGAATTCACAGTTATACAGGCTGTTTCTAAATTCATGCGAAAAAATCAGGAGGGGATTGCTCGTATGAAATTAAGATAGGTCTTTCCTATAACAAAATTTCCTCAGCTCACCCCTTTCCGAGATATCACCCTTCGAATGTGACTAAATTTATTATTTTCTGAAGTTTCAGTAAAGCTAGAATCTCAAAGTTCTGTAATTTTTGTGCACTCGCAAATGACAAACTATGGGTGTTTTTTCAATATTCCTGCTACATTTTTTCGAGTTTCGATGAAGTTTCATGAAATAAAATTATAACTTGAGATCCTCGTTTTATTTAAAACAGTTTTCTATTCTGATTTTTTTTTCCCAAAATCAATAGCGGAAGAGAAAAAAATTAAAACTCAATTTTAGTCACCACCTTTTAATTTCATACGAGAAATATCCTGAATATTCTCGCATGAATTTAGAAACTCCCAGTATATATCTTGAGAAAAAGAAAAAAAAATCTTCAAACACCATCATCATTGTGTGGATTCATTGTCAACATAAAAATTGATTCTTATTTTTCTTGAATAAATCTTATCAATATTCCATCCAATGGATACGATGCTTGAACTATTTACATGTCACATTTTTATACAGCGTACGCAGAAATTTCTTCAGCATAAAAACATGAAGTTTTTTCACTGAATTACATGAAATTTAGATGGGGGGAGATATAACTGATAATGTAGAAACTTTTGATTAAATAATTATACTTTTTGATCATAACAACTCAAAAAATCTCAAAAATAATATGTGAAATGTTTTTTTTTGTGATCGAGATGGTATTCTCAGAATGTGAGTATGGACTAAAATTACGCCTAATTGAATGAGAACGATCTACTGTGCAAATATCTGTACTAATGGAAAACTTACCCTGATTCTTGGCTACCGAAATTCACACTTCGAATATAGCGGATTCAAATGTAATGGCGAAATATTTATGGATAAAAACACAGAGTATATTTAATTTTTCTGGAGAATATGAAAATTTGCATCGATCCATACTCATACATATTTCCGAAGGTAGTCATATTCTTTACCACTGAACAAATTGATATGTCAAAGCTAGTATTTGAAGACAGCAGATCGTGTGTAAAATTTGCCCTCAGCTTTTACATTGTAAGTGCAACTGACACAGCACGAAAATTCGAAAAATTGATCTACATGACGATCAGTATTCCCCAAAAAATCATCATTGTAGGTTACATCAGAATTCCTGTGCCTGTTCTAAAATGAATTAGGTCACTCTACACCCTCAAAGAGTCGCAATATTACTCATTATAAATATGGTGCCTGTTCCGATCGGCGATCACACTGTGGCTGTAAAAGAGCAATACCCTTACATGTAATTCTCCTCTCAGCCCTCGGTAGGGGGATGCTAGGCATGATATGATTATGATCCAAGTTGCTTAGGAACGCGCAGATTCCAACCCCGCCAGCATCTATAAAAGGAAAGGGGTGTTTTAACGCGCAGCATTACTCCCAAAACTCGCGATCGGGTGTGTACCGATGCTTTTTGCTGTTGAAAAATAATATCCAGTGAATTTGTTATGTTTTTAGTGTTCCATCCGAATTCTTCCCGCTCTCGTCATTCTCCATCATCAAACTGAAAAATTAGGTGAGTTTTTGAAATTTACTCCAGCTGTTCAATTCAACAGACACCGATGCTTTTATGTCAATATGTCAAGTTGGAATGATGTATTCGGTGATCAATCAGGCACCCAAAAGCGCAGTATTTTCGAAGATCTTTGAATGATATTGTTGGCTGAAATTGGAGAAAATGAGAGCTTGTTTTTGGGTCGAGGAAATCTGTCTGTATCCTCATATTAATTACCGATACATCCAGCTGACAACCCTAAAAATAAATTTGCGTGCTACTGGAGAACTAAAAACGTTATGGTGTTCGTTCTTAATACTTCAGAAGGAGCCATAGGAAAAGTAACAGCATTTTTTTTCATAGCGAATGTAATCAAATTTATAGACATACCTACATGAAAATATTCCCACCTCTTAACTATTCATCTACCAGATGATCAGTAAACAAGGTTTATCTACTACGGAGATCAGATAGGATGGAAAACTCAAATTGGATCATGAAGTAAAAGGTCTAGTCTCATGGAATGAAAAGAATAAAGTATTTATTTCTGGACAAGCAATATGTTTCTAGAAATGATGTTATCTTTTTCATCTTGATGATGAAACTAATAACATTCACACCATTGATACAAAATATTTCATATTTCAAGGACCTTTGGCATCTATCAGGATCCTTGTATACCGGGTAATTTTTTTTTCTGTTGATTTATCTCATCCAATAAAACACTTTGTTTATGTACTAACTCTTTTCTTGAATTCCTCTTCGTTTGACGAATACAAGTTGTTCAAAATTAAAATATTCGATAACCATACTTTTCTTTTCATATGTTTGAAAGTGTCATTTCGACTTATATTCATTTTGGTGAAGACATATAACACTAGTTATGGTTCATTTTCCTCAATGAACAGTTATTGAATATTTTTTATTTTATATGGGTAGCATCCTGAAGAACATTTGAATCTATGAAAATATACCATAAAAAATCTTGAGAAAATAACGATTTAATAGTTTTCTAAGAAACAAACAATTTGGAATATGAGAGTATTCCTAAGTTTTATATTACTTAACGAAATTGGTTGGAAAATTCTTGAATTTGTCATTGATATCGATTTCACATTGTTGTCAAAGTTATTTTTCAATTATGAAGGAATATTGATGAAATTAGTAAATTTATATTGTAATCTTTTCCTTATTTCCTTCGAACAAATACTCTTCATTGAATTAATATTTCTGGATATTTGATGAATTGATCATTTCAAATTGTTCTCTGAAATGTGTTGATATTTATTCCAAAAACACTCGATTATTACATACGTACTACATATCATTTCAAAATATTTCGGAATGGACATCATAACACCCTTTTATTGTTATAACCAAGGGCGCGGATATAGCTCTTCTTCATTGAATGGGTAATAACGATTAAAAACCATTTAATCAGGTACAAAATGTATGAAATATTGCATGTGGACCACGTTGCGTAACCTTTTCACAGGTCTTCGATACTCATGGAGGGGTAATTACCCCATACATCCCCCCTAAATCCGCCGTTGGTTGAAAACAATTGAAATAATACAGAAGAATTACTTTTCTGTATAAAATTATATATAATAATACAACTAATAATAATATACTAACCTACACAGGAGAGCCGGCGACGGCTTCATATTTGACTTTCGAATGAACTTGGATTATTGGCAACTTTATCACAAGTGGGAACATATTCTACTTTGGCCAGCCAAATGACGTGAGAGGTTCATAGAATGTTAATGTGAATAATGAATTCAAATGGAAAACGTTTGTTCATCAGATATTTTTGGTCAAATATGAACACGTAATTAATGTTACTAAACTACGCTTGGAAAAAATCAAAGAAGGAATGTATTTTGAAGGAAAAACTATTACATTCCAATTGCGAACATAATCCAACCAAACTTTGTGCTAATTGTTATGAAATATCGTTCTTTCAATGAGGTTACTGCTTTACAACTAATTTTGAAACGATCTTTTAGTTATTTCAATGGATACCATTTTTTTGGTAGATGAGAAATTATTTGAAAAATCTTTTTAAAAAATCGGAAAAATACAAATTGAAAAAAGGTTCATTTTTGACCTTAGGAATCTACAGTTTGTACAAGTCAAAGACAACGCTGGGATATTTCACAACAGGATCATCTTGCCTCTAGAACTAGAACTCGAGGACTGTCCTCAAAATAATATTTCCGCATTGTTATTTAGAACCTGGGCAATACAAAGGCCTAACGAATATTCTACAGTCACTAGTGCATCAGATGAAACTAGTAGATTTTTATTTATTTCGCCGATACTTCCATGGAAGATGACCCTACCAGATGAATCTAAGGTAGTTCATGCCAACTACTAATACTTTCACCTACACCACGATCTCATCCTTTAGCGATTGACAATTCCGAGAACAGAAGATAACAGTTGTCCTGGGCATCAACTAGGTGACTAAGGTTGTCTTTCCCCAGAATTCTGCAAATCTTCACGGAGAGTTTTTGGTACTGGAATATCATCGATATCAACTTAAGTACATTGCTGGAAAAGTAGGCTTAGGACTATCACGTGCGATCTTCGATATAACTCAATCATTGATAGCCAGCTTTTATTTTAGAAAGAAATGAAGGTGGTCTCTTTTGAAGGCCAAACGGATTTCACACAGTTGTTACTCTTTACGCATGTATCAGTCAAAACTTCCTTCAGTCTCCTATTGTGAATACAATTTTCGCACACATTAATTTCTGTTCAAACATCTGTATTTGACTTTTTATTAAAATCAAATCATCCCTAACTATGAAAAGGTAGCAAGGGCCCTATACTCTTCATTTGTTTGAAAATCATTCAATATCATTTATAAATTCACTCAAATGATGTGAAAATATCCATAAACATTGCGCTATGCAGAGTGTTTTTTCAATGAAGATCAAGAATCAGTCCATTTCATTGAATATTCGATCAAAAATTTGTAATTTTCAATCATTGATTTCAATGAGGTTTTTTCTATATGTTCATTGATATCAAAGTATCCTTATACTATGTTAGGACTATTAATGAGCATTCGAATTCACATTTTGATTTCAAATAAGAAACCGGAAATCGTTCTATTGGTTCAGATATTTTAACAGTAGATTCTCATTATCAGGAAATTTTTTTTTTCTATAACCTATATTTATTTTTTACACTTCACGCAGTTTCACAAATTTGTATGTTCTATTTCTCAAAACTAGAGCGTAGAAGGGATTCGAGGTACTACACCATTTCCAAGTGTATTTCAGAAGATGTCAATTGTATTTCAGAAAACATCACTTGTATTTCAGATTAGTCAATTGTATTTCAGAAAACATCAAATGTATTTCAGATTAGTCAATTGCATTTCAGAAAACATCAAATGTATTTCAGATTAGTCAATTGTATTTCAGAAAGCGTCAATTGTATTTCAGAAAGCATCAATTGCATTTGAGAAAACATCACTTGTAATTCAGATCAGTCAATTTAATTTCAGAAATCGTCAATTGTATTTGGGAAATGAAAAAAAAAGAAACTGTAATTCTTGAAAACTCTTATTCGATCATTTTTCAAATATTCGCCACAACTGTTTTCTGGAAGACTTTGGGGTTCATGGAGCATGGGGGGATTGTCTCGATATTACCTATACGTTGGTCAAATTCGATGCAGTCGTGGAGAAATTATATTCAGGCCTACTTTCTGAATTACAAATGACGGTTTCTGAAATACAATTGACGCTTTCTGAAATTCAATTGACTAATCTGAAATACATTTGATGTCTTCTGAAATACAATTGACTGATCTGAAATACAATTGACGCTTTCTGAAATCAAATTGACTAATCTGAAATACAATTGACGCTTTCTGAAATTCAATTGACTATTCTGAAATACAGTTGACGCTTTCTGAAATACACTTGGAAATGGTGTAGTGATATCCGTTCCACTTCTAATTTGCGGATATTCATTTCGATTATGGAAATGAATTGAATGATTCATGCAAGAGGAATCACAGTTGTACAGGGTGTTTCTAAATTCATGCGAAAAAAATCTGGAGGTGATTGCTCGTATGAAATTAAGATTGGTCTTTCTCTTAACAAAATTTCTTTAGCCTACTCCTTTCCGAGATATCACCCTTAAGGGGAAGTATCACCTTTTGAATCGTGGTAAATCTCCATTCAAAAAATGGTCTCTTTATTTCACGAGTAACTATCCTAATTTACGACGTAGAGCCTTGATTTTTTTTAAATTGAAGTTGAAGAACGTACCGAGGGCAAATAGTTTTTTTTTCGATTTAATTTGTTTTTCAATTGAAAAAACAGGTTGAACTTCAGCGTTTTGGAAACTACACTTAATGATTTTTTTTCGACGGTTATTCATCATTTTTCGGAAAAAAACGCAACTATTTGCTCTCGGAAATTTAATCTTCTATAAACCACAAAAATGTTCATGATGATTAGTTCAAAAATATAGCGTGTACCCATGAAAAACGAAAAACATATTCAATAACCCAAATATTGCAGAGATCTGAAGATTACCCTGATTTTTTTAATCGAAAAACTAATTAAATCGGAGAAAAAAAACTATTTGCCCTCATGACGTTCTTCAACTTCAATTAAAAAAAAAATCAAGTCTCTACGTCGTAAATTAGGGTAGTTATACTCGTGAAATAAAGAGACCACTTTTTGAATGCAGATTCAAAAGATGATACTTCCCCTTAAAAAGTGGCGACTAAATTTATTTTTTTGTTAAATTTCAGCTAAAATCTTGAAATTCTGTGAAATACCACCAATAACGTTATTGAATATTTCCTCATACGGGTACGGATATACCAGCAAAGGCGGTCAATTACAAGATATTTTGATTCATGCATAATTCCCAAATGTATATTCTCTTAGTCTAAATCAATAAATATTTCAATACTTTCATCTTATTGAAACTTCCTTCACAATTGGAGAATAGGGGTGTAGCAGAAAACTTCAATTTCGATACGAGAGCCACTTCTTTTATTTCCCAGTAACCTGTCACTATATTTCGAGCAGTGTTGCTGAAAATTTTCAACTACAAATAGATTCAATCGCTCAAATTTGTTCAGTTTGCGTCTTGGGAAGTTCTGTTTATAGCTTCTTATTAGCTTATCATCAGCTACGTATCTCCGTGCACGTACCTGAAAAAAAATCTATATCAATTTGAGAAGGTAATGTCTCATTGAGAATTAAAGAGATACACAACTTTTCGTTAGCATTTTCCTACCAATGTGTAATAAAGGCCTTGTCTTGCTGAGCAGTGCAACCATTTGCACAATATTAGAGCCATTATCACCTGACCGCAGAATCAGATACCGAAGTTTGGGGCTCGGTTCCGGTTACAGTCAGAACTGCGCCAAACGACCTTTGGGGTCTTTTCATAAATCGGCGATACTCCACAAACGGGGCTATTATGCTTCGATATCATAAATTGAATGTCGCATTGTATTTAAAATAATCGGAGCCCGTTTCATTAGATACATGACATTAAATGGCCGATGTTGTGAATTTTCAAGCGAAAATCTCTGTTTATCTCCGAATATTTACGCGGAATTATCAATGGGTGGTTTCATAACGGTTATTATGGAACGCGAGCATTAAAAGTGAACATATAGAGCATATATTTCGACCAAATTCAATTTATGGTTTCATATACGGTGCTATCGATATATTCGTACCAGATCATTGTTGATAAAACAGTGGTGCAAATTGTTATTCAGAAAAACATGGATATTATTGCTTTCAGTTCATATTTGAATTTTGTTATTTTCAATAATGAACATTATCACGGAAATGCTTCAAACAAGTGGATATAATTAAAGCAAAAAATAAAAGCACTGTACAAAGTGTGTTCCATTGAAAGGAAAACAGAGGTTTTTTCAAGTAGAAATATCAAGATTTCGGAAAATCGCTCGGACAAGACAATTTTGTTCTTGAGGAGGACATTTTTTCACATTAAAACCATCCTCATATCTTTTGTTTTCTCTGTGCGGCAAACGCTCAAATCTCAATAGGTAAGATGGGTCATGCGATATGTTGTTGAAAAGATCTTTTTCTCCCGAATATGACATTGAATATTTTTCCATTGAGTTGAAAAAATAAGGGAAATGCTCAAATTGAGCCTCGCCAACTTCCATAAAATGGCAAAAACTTTGCTCCGAATTTCGTCTCTTACTCCCGAGTTTTCCGGAAGTCATTCTCCTGTATGTAGAAAATCATTCTGATTGAGGGGCTCGTAAAAATTAAACTGTTTTCAGTTTCAATATTGAACAATTGTATGAGAAACATAATATTTCCTTATATACAGGGTGAGTCTTTGACTTGTACATATATTTTAACTGTAGATTCCTCTCATCAAACGAAACACTTTTTTCCTATACCATTTTTCAAAATTCGGTTTTTTTTGGGAGATACAGGGTGTCGAAAATCCATGAAAAAAAAACACATTTCTGTTTATATCTTCGGGACCGTTATTTCGAATGAACTGAATTTTGGTTGAGTTTTCACTCTATTCATGGTGCATATTCCTCAATCGAAACCTATTCAATATCTCTACTAGTATGAAAGTTACAGGGTAGTCGACTCATCAATACACGCTAAAACGCCATAAAACCACTTCAAAAAGATAAACAGTTCATATTGTCGAAAGAATCAATCATATTTTTCTTCAATAAAATGCGTCGTTTTCGAGTTATTTCTAATTTTACCCGGAGAAATTTGACGAAAAAATCATTAATTTCAAGAATAATCTGAATGCGTCTCTGAATTAAATATCATCGAATATTATTCCTTCTCTGATCTTCAAACAAGTTTACAATGTTGTCACAATATTTATCAATTTTGTCGAGATATTTTAATAATACAATTTCACAAATGTGGGAGATAAAATTGAACACCAAGGAGGATTTAATACGCACAGTTTCTATTGAAAATTCATAGTTACCGGTCCATATTGTTAAAGTTAAATGTCGATGAAGTACAAAATTCGGATATGAATGATGAATCTCGATACAAACTACTTATTAAATTGAAATTAATGAAAAATAATAAGATACCTGATAATCTGTGGCGATGTTTCTATCTAAACAACATCCTCTTGGAATTTTATAAACTCGACACGGTTGAAATTACATATATTAATTCACTCCACATAATAATCACCATTAGATATTAGAACAATAATTCACTGGTATTCAGAACTTCACATAATGTAAACAGTTTGTTCAGAGACTCTGGTTTGTTATTTTTCATAGTTGGCCTCCAGAGTCCAGATAACCAATACATACTAAACATACTTCGGTTTTCGCTCTACGCATGCGTGGTAAAATTTGGCGGCACAGTCGATTTATGATGGAAACGGCAGAATTGATAGATATTTATACCACGGTACACAAATGTATCGTGATTTATACTATGTTTCGGAAAAAATCCTTAACCTCAATGAAAATATCAGCAAGCTGAAAACATCTTCTTGAAATTTCTGTGCAAAAATTCACAGAATCGATACAAATTAGATTAGGTTAGGTTTTTTAATAATAAATCTGAATAAAAAGTCCTTCTTTGTTGGGGACTTTCGAGGAAAATATGAACAAGTTATTAGTGTTTACAAACTTACCTGCAGAAAAATCGAAGAAGGAACTTATTTTGGTGGAATAAATGTGGCTTTTTAGTTGCAGATATAATCCGATGAAACTAACTGTTTTCGTTGAAATTATCGTGTTTGCAACATTTTTATTTCAATAAGGTTAGTACTCGAGTATTCCCTAAATGTATAAACTCAAATTCTATCGAGAAATATGAACTTTGAATCAATTCCACAGTATCATTTCAGGGACGTAATTAGCACAATTTTTTTTTCAAATGGCTATATCTTTTTAACAGAGCCGAATTCGGAAAAATGGAAATTGAAAAAAAGGTTTCTTTTGACCTCAAGAATGTTCAGTTAAAATATATGTACAAGTCAAAGGCTCACCCTGTATAGTCTTCAACAAAAATTTTCGGCGCTCAATCATACAGAATTAAATTAAAGGATCAAAATTCTAACCATACTGCTCGCTTATTCCAATAGGGACATCCCGATTCCCGACAAGCATGTTATTAGAAAATACATTCTGGATACGGATATTCTTCAGAAACCGGTACAGTGGTAAATGAAATTCCGAAAAAATTTAGACCAATTTTCTCGATATCCTCAGAAAAATCGAAATTATACTCCATTCACCTTCATAAAGTTGGTCAAAATTTAGGTTTATCAAGTTTTTTCACTTAAAACTGACGCCGGTTGGCACTCGTGAAATGTCAAATAAATCTGAGAGACGTTGCCAATGCTAATTTCCATTTACTCTATCTTTACTTTTTAGGAGTTAGTTCTTTCAAGGTTTAACTGTGACATAGGTTTCGTAGTACTACTACATTTTCATACTGGAGTTTTTCAAGTTGTGCAAAAAGGTGTCTTCTGTATGCTTCTTTCTTGAGAATTTTCAAAAGTGGGGAATTCCATAGGTCGTCCGTTGCTGTTCGTTTAGGAGTTTTTCTGTCCGGTTATTCGAGTACTTTCATTCTTTTTTCGAATGAACTTTCACAAAGTAACGGACTATTCTGTCCATTATTTTTCAGTTAAATTTCAACACTAGATTCTTCATTTCAGTACAAGAATATAGCATGACTAAATCTTCCAACCATGTTTACATACGTGAAATATTTTCAGTATTAACAGAGAAAAAAGTTGCTTCAACATTCGCCAGGTCTTTGGAACTATAAATATTCGTTTAGATTCATTATTTTCCCAAACATTTTGATAAATTCGTAATAACTACGACCTATATGTTGCGTATTTATAAAAGAGAATGAACTTTATTTTAAAAGTCTATAGTAAGTTGGCTGTGATGAATAAATACGTTGATAGTTTTGACACATCAAAATTACCTCTTGGGAAAATACTTCAAAAATTCCCTGTACTCATCTCGAAAACGAAACATTTGCGGTTCCATGTTTATTGGATTTTTTTTAAATTATTCAAGGAACCTTTCCTTTCCGTTTGTACCTAAAATTTAGCTCCATTTTCTCCATTATAAATTAATAATTATTTAGGGCCATCCTTTCTTAACCCCACCTAAAATTATACGATACGACCAAATCTTGAGTTATTCGTATTGTAAATTAATGAAATTAATTTTCAGCGAGTTATCATATCAAGGTTGCCGAGAATATTTGAAAGGGTTTCTTGTAATGAAAAAAAATCTAGTGGAACGCAACACATAAAACGACAAAAAAAAACAAAATGGTTGCATCAATATGATAAAACGAATAGTAAAAATACAAAATATCGAATCTAGAAATGTACAAGTTTTTGGCAGTCATTATCCTCGTCAAACACATTTTTTTAAATTTTTTAGTGTGAGTCTACAGTGATATCATTGAAAATTCTCAGAATATATTGATGAAGTTTCCAAGTAAACGCACTGCGTTATATAATAACTTTCACATCGAAACAAGAAAAAAGAATTCTAAGGAAATATTGTATTTGATTCCTACTGATATTGAAACACAGTGCATGTAACAGTGAAACCAGAAGTAGCATACCTTCTTGACACCAAATAAATAAGACAAATTATGGGAATGATCCAGTGACAGAGACAATTTACGGAATAACCCCATAAGGGGCGAATGCATGAATGATTGTGTCGGTAATATAGGTCTCCTCAGCCAGCTTATCCTTAAGCCTTATGCTCGATATTCTGGAAGAAGTGCTATACATTTCCTTGTGTATTATGAGGGTTTCTGAATCCATCACCCTACCTCCCGTATCTATGTCAACTATGGAAACGACCCCCTCGTATTCAAAGGGAAAATATTGCCTGAACTTTATGTCAAATGACCTTTTCAGGGAGATAATGCCAGAAAATGTCAACGTCTCTATGACTGAATAATACGGTGTGTTTTATTAGATGTCCGAAGATTTCCCTGAAGTGGAATAAGTCTGAAAATGTGATACCGGTATTCGTATCGATTTTATGATGAGAGAAGCTCCAGTTTATGAAATGACGTACGGAAGAGATTCCTCTGTTTTATTCATGAGGCTGGGCTGCTTGACCGTGTTAGGTTGTTTTCTATACTTATGATGGTCCGATTCATATGAATCGACCATCTTCAGCACCACTAGCGGGCTTAGGGAGATTTTCAGGGCGGGCATGAACATTTTCAACCAAGAGTACAGAGTGAGTCAAATTGGACACATTCGAATGCTAAGTCTCATCTTTAAATAAGAGGGAGTATTTTGTGAATGTGCATTTTGGAGAAGTGACTGCAACTTTTTTTCTGTGGAAAATTCGGCGTTGCTGAAGAATATTTCTTTGGAACTTTTTTATGTACCATTAAATTGTTATGATTTCGTTCAGTTTTGCAGTTTGAAAAAGTCGTATGTTTATTAAATTTTTTTGTTTAATTCGAGTTCAGTGATATGCAGAGAATTAAAAAAAAAATATTATACGAATGATTGTCCGATGACAAACTGATATTCATCACATTATTGAAAAAAACTTTCCTGAGCTATCAGATTGCAATGTGCTATCCAAATAGAGGAAAGAATTCAATTAAAAAGTATAATTTTAATTCCAAATTCCACTAAAGACTTAGATGTAAACCATAATTCAAAGGAAAAACTATACTAACGTATGTCGTATAAGTTTTGGCACAAATTTCAGAGATCAAAAAAGTGACAAAAATTATATATTTGTTCATTGTATTGTGAAACACATTATTAAACGTTTCAGAAGCAACAAAACTATCAATTAAAATTGAATGAAGATGGGCCATTATCTTCCACAGAGCGCAATCTAGATCGATTTCCCGGATCTTTCTTCGGCGTCGAAGTTCCTCTTCATTTTGGGCTTCCCATCCTCCATGGTAAACTTTTCGCGATAAGAGATCCTAAAAATCTTCTATGGGTCGAGCCTGTGGAAGGTTAGGGGGATTGCCGTTTCGCGGAACAAATGGTACGTTTTGGTCGGCTGGCCAATCTTGAGTTTCTCTTGCATAGTGCCTGGACGCAAGGTCTGGGTAGAACATAATATCGTCTCCAGCGTGTTCTGCTTCAATAAAATTGACTAGCTATATAGTTAGATGTCTTATATTGACTTGCTAGTTTTCTTAGCGAAGTACCAACTTTGGTTTCCGCTCTTCTTACCAGTCTTACGGCAAAATTCTAGGTCTTCCACTTTTTGCAAGGTTCATTCATACAAGGAGTACATTGCTCACATTCAGCGATTGTCCGATAAATAGTTCTACAGGATATATTCCGATTTTCGAATATGCGTATTATCTCGGCTTTATCGACTCGCCTAACTAAATTAGGTATAAATGCTTTTCCGGATTTCTTTTTTGTAAGCCATATCGACTTAACCACTTCAATAACTGAAGTGTTAAATTGAAGTCAAGGTTTCACACAAACTTTTATTTGAATAGCAACATATTGTCTTCTTCTTATCACCACTATATTTGTTTATGAAATTTGTGCCAAGACTTATGAGACATACGTTATAATACTCCAAAAAACTATTCAGCCCCCAGATCATTCATCGCCTTCGAGCTGTGGGAATTGATAAAGCCGCTTTTGCTTCCTCACACTTGGCCTAATTGAAAATCCCCAGCAAAAAGGTTTTCCAGAAATTCCCTCACCTTCTTCCTTTCCACGAAGAAGATTTATAGAACCGCATACTTAACTAATTGAAAACCTATAGTTACGACGATTTTTATTGGTTTCATCTGCTTTTTATGGAGTTCACAATGACAAGACGAAACTTCAAAGGTTCTAATTCGAATGGTTTGGTGTAAGTACTAAATTTTCCAGTAAACCTGACTGAGAAGTTTCTTTACATAATTACTTGGATATTGATTTTAATTAATCAAAAAAATTCTTTTAATTGAAAGCAATAATGTTTTCGTCGATACTGTGGTTTCTTCAGGCTTACATCTTAAACAGCATGTAAACAGATGAAAGTGACATTGAGATGATGAGATTGAATTATACAGTTACATAAGATGGAAAGTGATTATTGGAACATGCCCATGGAATTGTCAAACTTATATCAATTTCTGAGAATTTTATGTGGTAATTTGAAATTATTTCACGAATGGGAATTTTTTCTTTTTCTGTGGACCATATCATAATTCTGGATGACATAATACGTCTTCATGGATAGGGTGGTCCATTTGAAATGACGAAGTTTAGGTCCATAGTCATAACCGGAAGTTGCAGAAAACTATTTATCCATAAGTATTCTTAATAAATTTTGGGTGAACCAGTGCTCTTATTGTTGTACAGAACGAGCTGCCACTGCTTTTCCTCCTTTCGAACGTATAATACTGAAAAAAAGTCAATAATACGGGATTCGTATCCATCCCAGAGCATTCAGACATCGGGAATTCTTCCACATTCAATTTTCGACGAGGTTCCCTTGCATCCAGTCTTCCAAAAACAATTTTTCTCAAAGTATCGGGAAAAATTCATCAGCTGAATAGAAGACTCCTGAACGCTGTTCCGTGTAATCTTTTAATACCGACTGGGATTTTCTTATTGGCTTCTGGAGAAAGCTTAAATCTTACGTTTTCCGATAGAATCGAATGAGGAAGAGATTGCTATAATCTCATCCTTTGTCCTAGATTTCCATGATATTGTTCAACCACCAGACCTGAATTTCCCCGCTTCCTGTGGCGGATTACTGCGGGAAACTTTTCTCGGAAAAACATTCGAGTACTTCTTACATTGTACTTATGCGCAGCTTTCTAATCTCTTGACATTTCGTGAGATTTGCCCATTGAAGGATACAGCTCTGTAGAGTCGTTGACTGCTCTTTTGAAGTACTTGCTGCAAATAGCATGCGGAAAAATGAAGTATCATCGTAATCAGTATGTTGAGTTTGTTGAGGTGTAATCTAGGTATACTACAATGTGTAGTCATCACCCCACAGCAGCAAATCTGATTTTGATACAAGTAATAAATAGTATATTCTAAAACTAGTTGCAGAATGGGCTCCTATTCCAACACGAAAGCATGAGTATTGGAATTGCATTCTACAACGAGTATTAGACGATATTTTCTCTATTCCACTCAAATTTTGTGAAATTCAATGAAAAAATTCAAATTATAGGTCCTAGTGGCTTTCATATTGTATCTTGGCAGTTGGTGTGAATGTTAGGAAGTACGAAAATTGACATTTCCAAATTGACGTCTGCTGAAATTTGAAAAGGATCGGAAGTCATTGCTGACAACCACAAAACGAAAAATGTTACTGAAAACGATGCTGTAATGAATTCATTACAGCACTGTCTTTAGTACTGTAATGAACTCATTACGATACTGAAATAGAGAGAAGCTTTTATTTATTATGTGCGCCACTATCTTCCCGCTGTTAGTTCATAAAAGACTCCAACCGCAAGTGCTGGTTGATTAACATATCCAAAACATCAAGAACCGATGATGCCTCCAGCGTGTGAAGCACACCATACAGCGCATTTTTCAGGATGCAATGGAACCTACAGAACTTCTTGAGGATGATGTTTACTCCATATACGGCAATTTTGCTTGTTTAAGTAGCCGTTCAACCAGAAATGAGCTTCATCACTAAACACAATTTTTTGATGAAAAAGTGAATGAACTTCGAGCTGTTCTAGGTCCAATCAGCAGATAAACGACGCTTATTATGGTCAAGTGGCTTCAGTTCTTGAACCAGTTGGATCTTGTATGGGTGTAGACCAAGATCTTTACGCAAAATTTTCAATGTGGTGGATGCACAGGGTTCAACTTGTTGTGAACATCGACGAATGGACAAATCTGGATCTTCATTAACACTTTCACTTACAGCAGTGATATTTTCTTCTGTACGTACATTTCTTTGTCTTGTTGTTCTTGTTGCATCGAGTAGAGAAAAGGTAGTCCGAAATCTATGGATAGTTCGACGACTAAGCTGCTCTGATGGATGATTCTGTAAACCATAACTTTCAATAAGTGCTCTATATTTGATTTTGAAAATAAAGGTAAACAATTTGTAAACGTTGTTGCGGCGTGAGTTTTTCTTTGATAATTTGTTAATGCTTACTGAACAGAAATTTCAAAACAACATGACTTCTATCTTCTGTCAAACCACAGTTATCCCTATCGAAAATTCTATCACTGTAAAAAACACCAAATATATTTAGGATTATGAAAGGCGGAGCTACGAGGCATGTTCAGAAACTAATATTTTCTACATGTTAGACACAAGAGAAAATGGTAGAAACAATGTTTTACTACCATACTGTTCGATAGAGCGCTCCGTAACGAAAATAACGATAGTGATTTTAAACATGAGTACGCCCAACTCGTTTGCTTCCATTTCAACAGTGGGAAATGTGGTTAAGAAGACAAACCCCAGAGGTCAGCATTCTTCCTTTATTGTTTCTGAAAGCCAGCGTAGTTGCCCTTGGGGTTTTTCAGTATCCGGATTCAATAACTGATTTTGTTTGGTGACCAAAATCGATATGGAGTATCCCCTATTAATAAGATGTGGATGCGAACTAGATAGACACATTGGGCCGCGTGAAGTTGGCGAAAAAATGTCGGCACAAATTCTGAAATAATCCCCAATATTCAGTGCCCAATTTGTGCGCATTTGTGCCGTATGAATCAATTTCATTATGGTTTTCGAGATATTCGAGTTTGAAGTTTTTGGTGCTAGCTTCACACTTGGCACCAACATTTTTCGATTTCGAAAAACTTTTAATGCCAATATTTAGTGCCCAATTTGTGCCCATTTGTGCCGTTTAATTGACCTCATTATCACTTGTAGTTTTTGAGTTATTTCAGTTTGAATATCTTGGTGCCAGCTTCACACTTAGCACCAACATAATCCAACTTTGAAAAAAATTTTGTGCCAATATTTTGTGCCCAATTTGTGCCCATTTGTGCCGTATAAATGACATTTCTACCATTTGTAGTTTTTGAGATATTGACTGTTGTTTTTTAGCCGGCGTGAAGTTGGCACCAACATATTCCAACTTTAAACAAATTTTGATGCCAATATTTTGTGCCCAATTTGTGCCCATTTGTGCCGTATAAATGATATTTCTACCATTCGTAGTTTTTGAGATATTGACTGTTGTTTTTCAGCCGGCGTGAAGTTGGCACCAACATATTCCAACTTTGAAAAAAAATTTCCGCCACTATTTAGTGCTGAATTTGTGTCAATTTGTGCCGTTGAAATGGCTTCGATATTTTGGATAGTTTTCGAGTTATGAACAATATTGTGTTTTATTAACGGCGCCATCTATGGGAAAAAGCAAGTATTGCTTCGCTTCATAATAGGTCAAATATGTCGGCATCACATTTGTGAATTCTGTTACATAATAACTCCCCATGAACTTATAAATAGATCTCTGATTATTAAGCAAACAATTCCTTGCGTTAATCGAACAATCTATCCTTTTCGATGGTAAAAATATGTTGAATCGGGAAAATTGTTGAGTAATATTATTTCTAAATAATATTATATTTCGATATGGAATTCAAAATTCAATAAATACAATTAGAAATATATTCCTTATTACAATTACTTGTATGGATTCACTTTCCTGCATAAAAGCAGATAGCGTGTGGCGGCAAACATCAAACGGGGCGATCTAACACGTGCTTGCCTAGTTGAAACGGCTGCTTCGTGAGCGTAAATTTTTTATTAAAAGGACGTTCCGATATGGCATCTACGGCACATTCGGCGATTTCTCTGATCTGACATTTACTGGTGAATTTAATTCACTTTGGTAATTTACGGACCTTCCGAATTAATTGAAATCGAATTTAGCTTGGTCCCAGACTCCCAGATAAACTTACCCAGGTTAAAGATGGAATATTGAACCGGGTTGAAAATCAGTTTTTTTTTAAACTGTGACACAAATTTTAGTTTAAAGTCCCGAAGCACCCCAGGACTTATTGCACCACTAAGGTTATTCTTCGTGATATACTTGAACTAATACAAAGTTCGTAACAGTAGGTAATAGAAAGAATAGAAAAAAATGAAATTTTCATTACACTTCATATCTTTACATCATCACTATGTACAATTAATAAATAAATACTTATAACAAACAAATATCATCAACAATTTTTGACAAAAAGGCTTTATGCTATATTCAAATTGTATATAGAAGCAGATGAGGGTTCGCGGAAACATCATTCCTAACAACTCTATATTCCTTCAATAAGTCATTGAATTCCTCCCACTGGCCATCATTCCTTCTACAATATGCAGTGTAATGACCTATCCCGGTACTTACAGCTGGGGAAATAAAATTGGCTACTCCTCTGAGCATATAGGACTTATTTTCAATGCTCAGAACTAATTGAATTTCATTAATATTTTCATTAATATTATTTAGAAATAATATTACTCAACAATTTTCCCGATTCAACATATTTTTACCATCGAAAAGGATAGATTGTTCGATTAACGCAAGGAATTGTTTGCTTAATAATCAGAGGTCTATTTATAAGTTCATGGGAAGTTATTATGTAACAGAATTCACATATGTGAGGCCGACATATTTGACCTATTATGAAGCGAAACAATACTTGCTTTTTCCCATAGATGGCGCCGTTAATAAAACATAATATTGTTCATAACTCGAAAACTATCCAAGATATCGAAGCCATTTCAAAGGCACAAATTGACACAAATTCAGCACTAAATAGTGGCGGAAAATTTTTTTCAAAGTTGGAATATGTTGGTGCCAACTTCACGCCGGCTGAAAAACAATAGTAAATATCTCAAAAACTACGAATGGTAGAAATGTCATTTATACGGCATAAATGGGCACAAATTGGGCACAAAATATTGGCATCAAAATTTGTTTAAAGTTGGAATATGTTGGTGCCAACTTCACGCCGGCTAAAAAACAACAGTCAATATCTCAAAAACTACAAATGGTAGAAATGTCATTTATACGGCACAAATGGGCACAAATTGGGCACAAAATATTGGCATAAAATTTTTTTCAAAGTTGGATTATGTTGGTGCTAAGTGTGAAGCTGGCACCAAGATATTCAAACTGAAATAACTCAAAAACTACAAGTGATAATGAGGTCAATTAAACGGCACAAATGGGCACAAATTGGGCACTAAATATTGGCATTAAAAGTTTTTCGAAATCGAAAAATGTTGGAGCCAAGTGTGAAGCTAGCACCAAAAACTTTAAACTCGAATATCTCGAAAACCATAATGGTGCTGAAATTGATTCATACGGCACAAATGGGCACAAATTGGGCACTAAATATTGGGGATTATTTCAGAATTTGTGCCGACATTTTTTCGCCAACTTCACGCGGCCGACACATTGAAGTTGAGAAAGATACTGTGGTTGCTATTTTACTTGTACTGTAACCATGGACCTAGTACTTTGCTAAAAACTACTAAATTGCAGAGTAGTTCCAACGTGGTTTTTATGACTATACAGGTTGCACCAACTAGTTCTCCCACATTTGAAGGAGCTGTAAAAAAATAACGGGAAAAGGTATTGAAAAATTTCCTTCATACAATTACTAGTTGCGGCACCCTGTACTTTTGCGCTTATTGAGAAGTAAAACTTAGTTATGCTACATCCCTGGCATACAATTATTTTCAAAATTCTGTACTGCTTAGCCCTTCTCCCCCACAAATCTTCTTCAGGACAAAGGTAGATCGCATCCTCTCTTATGGGTAGATAATGAGCTCAACAGTTTTTCTCATGTGAGAGCACAATTCTCATCTCTTCAAGAAATGTTCCACAAAACTAGGAAAAGTGCCTCAAAAGCCGTTTTCGAGTGGTCACTCTCTATAAAGAATGAAAAATGAGGATCATGTCCTAGCTTGGTTGCTACCTTAGTATAAGGTTATATGGAACTGATGAGTGATGACGGCTAATAAGCCAGAAACCGGTATGTCATTGTCTTGCTATGGTGGTGTACTTCGGAAACTACACCTTTTTCAATTGTAATTCAGAAAACGTAAACTGTAATTCAGAAAAGCAAGTTGCATTTCAGAAAATAGAAATTGTAATTCAGAGTATATATGATATTCAGAAACGGTAATTTTAATTTCAGAATAGTGATATGTAATTCAGAGAGGGTAATTTGAATTTCAGAATAGTAACATGTAATTCAGAAGTGGTAATTTGAATTTCAGAAAATATAAATTGTAATTCAGAATTGGTGAATTGGAATTCAGAAATGGGAAATTTTAATTCAGAAAAACGAAATTGTAATTCAATTGCTTTGTACCCAAACCACTTTCTCTCATAATATATATGTAATTCAAATGGAGACATGATTTCATTTAAAATAGGTGGCGAAAAATATTAATAATGATCTTGAGGTCATTTTCGACTCTCAAAGTACGTAGATACCATCATATAATATAATATAATAATAATAACTTTATTCCAAGAATAACATAAAGGTATAAACAGTCAGAAACGAAAACAGGAAATAACAAATTTGAAAATACCAAATACTTAAGACAAGTTCGATGCCACATTGTCATAGATTCCTATGTTGCATGACTTGATACCGAGCTCGATACTTCTCTGAATTACATATTACATTTTCTGAAATTGAATTGATAACTTCTGAAATACAATTTTCCTTTTCTGAAATTGAATTTTCCAATTCTGAAATTCAATTCACTATTCTGAATTACAACTTTGTTTTTCCGAATTTCAATTTCGTTTTTCTGAAATTGAATTAACTACATATCCTGAAATTCAATTTCTGTTTCCTGAATTACATATTGCTATTCTGAAATACATGGTCCCTTTTCTGAAATTCAACTTGGAATTTCTGAATTACAACTGTGAAAGGTGTAGATCTCTGCTGGTCCATTTCTCACACTCTCTATAAAGTCAGTTAAATATTTTTGTCATTTCGTAAATCTTCCACGACTTCGTTCCCGAGATACCAGATGAGATCGAAACATTTTTATGAATTTTATTCTCATTAAGAATGCCTCTCCACCTGTATTTCCATTTAGTGAATCCGGTAACACAAAGTAAAGGGATGAACTTGATTCATTTTTAAATGGACATAATGAAATTACATGACCCTTCTCAAAGTGAAGGCATATTCGTTAATGGGCACATTACTAATGGATTTTTCGCATTTGAAAAAGCAATTTTCAATTCATGAGAGTAGCAGAGGAATGGACCGAGTATTTGAAGGTTTGAGGCTATGTTCGTTGTCCTGCAACACTAACAGTAATATATCTACATTCTCAGTTCACACTATAGCATGCAGAATTACGGAAAGTGTCGTTCACCTTAATCCATTTCCATATTGCGGATGACGTTCGACGTACATGTCAAATCGTTTAGCAGACACAATTGCCAGATGAGAGCATCAAACTCTGGAGTCAAACGTTCGACGCCTCGTATAGGACTAACCTTAACGAAAATCGGTCTTTTTCATGTCGCAAAACAGAGCACCTTCGCTTTTTTGGCACAACTTTCGTTTTAGTATTCAGGCTGTGTCCAGGATAACGATTTTCTGTTGGATTTGTTGAAGGTTGTTGCTCCAGGATCTCGAGAGGCTTCTGTGCACTGTTTAAATTCGTCCGTTAGTCCGGTGAAGTTTTTCATCTCCTGTTTATCTCCAATGGTAGTTCTACGTAGATATTTCATAAGCGCACTTCGACGAAGAGTGCCTCTTCAGTTTGTATCTTTTTGTTATTTCAGGTTTGTTCTGTTGTTCTCACCGATAAGTTAGGTTTTTATCTTTGTATTTGTTGAAGAACGTTATACCTACTATGTGTAGTCTCATAGGTAACATAAAGTATTTAACTCCAGAATCATTGAAATTGTTCACTAGTAGTAGCAAGGGTTACATCAGACGGGGATCTACAATTAATATGCCCAAGTGCCGAAAATAAGATGATATTGAGAATTTTTCAAGCTGAATGGTTATCAAGTATTTCCAAACATAAGAAAGCAATTACTCCCTAGATTCTCTAGACTCTAGAGTTTCTTTCGGATGTAATGAAAGGATTTAATTGGTTCTCAATCAGAACATACTGATAATATTCTAGTGAACGACTAATGAAGAAAATGCTCACATTTCTTTCCTACTCGTATGTATGAATCCATAGTTTTTTCTGAACCATTCACTCGTTGAAACAGAATGGAAATCATTTACTCGAAGCTTAAAAAAAATTATTCTGAACTCGCTCACTCTCAAATGTCAAATTTCATCTCGATCTGATCTGTATGTAGTTTCAAAATAATCAGAAAAACAGAAATTCGAACGGCCATATTTATCGAAACCCTAGTCGGATTTTGCCCCTTACCAAGAGCAGCATTCTAAATCTAAACTGACCCTGAAGATTTCAAGTTGCTAAGATTTTCTATCATCGTGTTCCCTACCGGACTAACCGAGTGGAATTTTACATGCATTCATCATCAGTGAGTCGAACCTTTTCGATCAAGATCACTTCTTGCTCAAAATTAGAGAATTATTTCCATTGCCAGTGGAGTCTTTGTATTGAAATAGGTTTTTCATTTCGAGAGAGTGATCAGTTAAACGAAAAATATTGTTTTGAATTCGCAGCATGCGAATGAAAATTTGATGTAGAATACCTAAAATTCATGTTGACACTGGATCTGTCTGAATGAATATCGAATACTATGAGATATTTCATGATTAAATTTGGAATTTTAAATGCACATTTATGTTCGTTCATCGCGAATAATTCTGTCAATACTTTGAATAAAAACAAATTTCTGTTTGCTCGTACCAGTTATTATTTGTGACAAATTTTTGGTCGATGTTTGCTGTAATAGGAATAAAAATTAATTTTCATGTGGAACCCATTTGAAGTTCTCTCTTACATTTTATATTTCTTCTGCTACCGCCAATCGACATTCTTTATCCGATTCGGTATTCTTATTATTCTGTATCTGATATTGTTTATATATTTTATGTTCTGGTCCATTGCCAATATGAATAAGAGTATGATCTATGAAAACCGTGTGTAGCAATGACTAAGATAGATAAAACATTAATATTGCAAAATTTTAGGTCACAATTGTGGATTCCAACTGTCAGCTCCATTCGCGTTTCTCAACTCTCCGAATAAATTGAAGTTCACATTAAACAGGTAAAATTCTAGCCGTTTGCCGTTTGAGTATATTGAGGTCATCCGAAACCTGCCCAAAATAATAGCATACCCATTCGGTCATTTTGTAAGCTTGGCTGAAGCCAATTAAAAGAAGAAGTATTACGTTTCATACAATTAGTTCTATGGTTTTAGCATACTTTTGCAGATTCAGGTTAGTTTTTTTTTCATGCATAGAAATCATACCTAGGAGTACAGTGACTAGATATCTAGTCACTGTACCTAGGAGCATAGATAACTGGAGAGAAGGCTCCTATACATTATTGAACTGCCCAAGACGGCGGGATTTGTTAGTTCGCCACACGGTCACGAGGTGGCACCAGCGTCATTATGGCTCTGACCAGGCTATAACGATATTTCCTTTTAAAATGAAATTTTGTTTTGAAACGACACTTTTAAATGATCTTTTATTATCATTAGTTGTTATTACTTAATTATTTGGTACTATATAGTTACTATATCATTATAATAATTAATAATAACAATCTTTTCTATAGTTATGTTGTTATGAAATGTGAAACTGATTAAAATGTGTTCTCGTGAAGACTCTCAGTGAATGTATTTTTAACAGAGGAGTGTTGAGTTTCTGAGATTTAGATGTATAAATATGGCCTTTTTCATTTTTATTGGATCGACATTTCACGAGGAATTCAATGAAAATTACGAAAATAAATAATTGTTTTGAATTTTCTTCATCCTCATACTAGAAAATGACAACAAAGAAGAATTTCAACGTGCCATAAACTAAAATCTGAATGTGAAAGTTCTAATGAGGCATGAATCCTTGTACTGGTATTTCATTATAATCAAGAATCACTCTTACATCTTGAATTTTCTTGAAATATAAAGCGGTTAATTCATTAATTCAACTTCAGAAGTTTGCTACTGAATATTTTACAAAATATTTGCCAAATACTCTGTATGTATATTCACTAATAATATTGTTCTCAGTTGTTTGAGAAACTCTTAACGAAATTCTTTGTAGCAAGGTTTCTCCATCTATAGTTTCAGTCCAATTTATCCAATATACCGAAGGTATTAGTGATATACAGTGATGAGGTATCTTTATTAGGAAATTTATGAAAATGTATATACCTTTTTTTACGTTTCCTTGAAGATTATTGGAATCACAACATTTAAAATTGTGAACAGCTTTTTCCAGTACTATAGTACTCAGCATACTCATTGTTATATAATCAATCCACGGGCCTAAAATTATACATATATAATATTATTTGAATTGAAACATGAAACCTTTTTCTCAAATACTTCCCTTTTTTTATTTCTGTCTCACAGTAAGATTAAGACACAGCTCAGTACCTTGAATTACGATGGTCAATTTCATAATATCCCGGAAAGTTCTTCATTTGTTCTCATTTTTCCTCGCTCCATCCATATTGGTGTTTCGAAGATCTGTTGGTATCATGATACTAAAACCCAGTGGGTTATAGTATCATGTGTTGGTATGTACCCTCATGACAGCATTGTTGCAACCGAGGGAATACGCGAATGGAACTTCTTCGGAATGGGTATATGAAGAAGAATTTTTGTCAGGACGACAAGATGCTCCTATTGTCGACTGGGCATTCTTTCCTTCCAGCAGACACCAGATGCCCCCACGTATCTTCGTTGCCAACTCATTTACTAATGCCTTGTGAATAATACAGAATGGCGGTCACGTGTCCATCTAATTGATTGCGTCACGAACTGTGTATAGTGACCGAGAAGGAAGCATTTCCAACTATTGCTGGTGACTAACGAGATAAACGTGAATTTCTCGATCCATTCACAAATTAAATAGAGGAAGTAGCAGAGAATGGGCCTTTTGGTAGAAAGGGGCATTTAGGTGCCTTGAAATCGGATTAAGGTCATAGCAGCTTGGACGAATTAGTACAGCTATTGTCTATAGGTTTATTGGAGTTGATGAGGAATGTCACAATGGTCAGATGGGGTCGCAATTTCTAAAAAGCTGGAACTATCATGGAATCAGATGAACGAAGAAGCTTATAGTTAATTAAATCGAGTTGAATGAAGCATTCTTATCTTCTAGAGACCCACCAAAGCTCCTGTTTATCGAAGACATCTAGAAAACTCTTATAGCATTTGAAATAGAAGTAAATCCTGCTCGCATTCCATAAACTTTGAGCGTTGGCATCAGAATCTT
This sequence comes from Adalia decempunctata, assembly GCA_951802165.1. Classification (NCBI taxonomy): domain Eukaryota; kingdom Metazoa; phylum Arthropoda; class Insecta; order Coleoptera; family Coccinellidae; genus Adalia; species Adalia decempunctata. The sequence goes on along the minus strand of OX637697.1, from coordinate 38,007,421 downwards.
TCACAAAACATTAATTCATTATTTCGAATGGAAATATTACATAAAATAAACAAAATATGAAAGGATAAAGCGATGTGAATGACGAATATTTTCGGATTATATTATCACCTAATATAGATTCATTAATCTTCATTATCTATATGACCGTGAGATTGATGTCTCTTATCCCATTCATTATGCGGGATTTAAGGACCTCATTACTGCACGCTTTTTCATTACCGCTCGCCTTTTCATGATGCCAACAAACTTTATTTGAAGGAAGATCTGAGGTTTCACAGACAAATTAAGCGGATGATAAACGATGCTTCTTTAGACATGAAAACCTACCTTCTGCAGACATGATCATGAAAGAATTTAAAATGTTGTGAGTTAACATGACGTTTATGCATTATAAGGAATCTGAGAACTTGGACAATGGTTACAAAATTCGAATTTCACAAGGTTGTCACTTTTATTTTTCAATTGTCGAGGATTATTGATGCTGATATTTCCATCTATCAGTGAATACATATCACAATAATTTCCTCATTTCCGTACTTTTCATTGAATTGATTCCTGGAATTGATCATTTCAACTCGTTTTTCGAAATTTTTTGATATGTTGATTTTAAGATAGCCTCTATTGATACATACTCCACATTAGGTCAAAATATTTCAGAACTGTCATCATAAACAGACTTCAATCCTTTGTTGTTATAACCAATTTCAATAACACAAAATATTTACTCTCCTGTCTAAAGTAGGTCTTCTGCATATAAGGGGATGGCTTGATGTTTGACTTTCGGATTAAGGGGCAGTATCACCTTTTGAATCGTGGTGAATCTCCATTCAAAAGTGGTCTCTTTATTTCACGAGTAAGTACCCTAATTTACGACGTAGAGACTTGATTTTTTTTTTTGAATTGAAGTTGAGGAACGTCACGAGGGCATATAGTTTTCTTTTTTTCGATTTAATTAGTTTTTCAATTAAAAAATCAAGGGTAATCTTCAGATCTGGGGTTATTGAATATGTTTTTCGTTTTTCATGAGTACAAGTTATATTTTTGAAATAATCATCATGGAAATTTTTGTAGTTTATAGAGGATTAAATTGCCGAGGGCAAATAGTTGCGATTTTTTCCAAAAAATGATGAATAACCGTCGGAAAAAAATCATTAAGTGTAGTTTCCAAAACGCTGAAGCTCAACCTGTTTTTTTTAATTGAAAAACTAATTAAATCGAAAAAATCGCAACTATTTGCCCTCGGCAATTTAATCTTCTATAAAAGAAAAAAATTTTCATAATGATTATTTCAAAAATATAGCTTGTACTCATGAAAAACGAAAAACATATTCAATAACCCCAGATCTAAAGATTACCCAGGATTTTTTAATTGAAAAACTAATTAAATCGAAAAAAAGAAAACTATTTCCCCTCGGGACGTTCTTCAACTTCAATTTAGAAAAAAATCAAGTCTCTACGTCGTAAATTAGGGTACTTACTCGTGAAATAAAGAGACCACTTTTGAATGGAGATTTACCACGATTCAAAAGGTGATACTGCCCCTTAACTTGGATTATTGGCAACTACATCACTGGCGAGAAAATCTTCTATATCTATAGTCGGCGAAATTACGAGAAAAATTCATATTTTAAATGGAATAATATTTGTTTATCAAATATTTTCGGGTGAATATGGACAAATTATATGATGCTTTCAAACTACGCTCGATAAAAAAAAAACGAAGGAGACGAAGAACTATCGCATTTCGATTGCCAACATTATCGAACAAAACTTTGTGATAATATCGGTTTTTCGTTCCAATAAGATGGTTATTAAAGCAGTGATTCCTAGAATAGATTTAACTTATTTTGAATCGATAAATAACACATTTCAGTTATTCCAATTCCAATTTTTGAAAAATGCCAAATTCGTAAAAATGTGTAATGAAAAAAAATTTTTTTGGCATCTATAAATTACAGCTTAAGAAGACGAAGACTTTTTATACGTTTCCTCATTACTGATCTAATTTCTACATTTTCTGCCAAATTATTCTGCAAGTTTCTCTTTCGGTTTTTCAGGCCGATAGAATGGGAGAATAAATGAAACACTCTCTGTAAATAACTCTAATGGATGCTAGTGTGAATGGAGTTCTTGTGAGTCAGTTAAAAGCATTTCCTGGTTGAAATAAACACATTGCGAAATATTATTCTATTCTTCTTCTTTCCCCGACCTTGGTGTACAGGAACGTATGAGTTATGGGCGTGAGGCGGTTGGAATTCGAAACAGAATACAAACATGGAAGCTTGAGAGCACAGCAACCTAGTGAAGTAGTCAATGGACTCTAAAATTCTTCCTCATTTTCGGGTTTTTTATTGAACAAATCATAATATTCAACTGAAAAATTCATTAAATTATACAGGGTATTTATAAATTGGAGGTACAAACGAAGAGGAGAGATTTCTTGCATACTTTGAAGTGAAAGAGTTTCGATTTCGAGATACAGGGTGTTGAAGTTTGATTTTTTCCTCATAGTTTGTACCTACAATTTAGGAATCTCTTGTTTGGAAAGGCTTTCGAAAATAACAAAAATCTTTACTTATAATTTTTATAACTGACAACATATTTGGAGGTTGTGTTTTCGTAGAATTCGAATATGTACTTACTTTTGGGATATGAATATTGTTTTCAAGGAATGAAATGATTATTCAATGAAAAAACTTCAGAAATAATTGAAAACATTTGAATGAGGAGGTTTTCGTTGAAAGATGTAAAAGAAAAATTAAGGAATTATTAGTGGTCTTCTTTCTCCGATGTCAAGTGCCAGATAATAATATGAATCTTTTGCCGCCTGAAAAAAACATTTCACGAATATACGTATCTGGATTTTATATATTAACATTCTCAACGTTGGCTTAACTTGTGGGAATAAGCCTTTAAAGAGCAAGAAATGATTTCCTCAACTTAACATGACTATAAGCTATCATAAACTCTTGAGCCTGCCCAGATGATGGTTTCAAGTGTGAATTCACCCACAGATCATAAAAAAAACAGATCAGACATTCAACAAAATTCAATTAAATTCAATGTCATATCTATTACGTTTTCTATAATCTATGCCAAAGTTTATACACAACAGTCCATGCTTCTCCTCGACTAAAAAAGAGTTCTGAAACTGTTCCCCATCAGCTAACCGGAATGAGGTACATAATATGAATATCATCTGTTTAAATACACCAGGTGAACCGTTAAGAATTCAACTCACGGTAAATGTTGTGGGTGTGTGTTTGAAGAGCACCCCTATTGCTCACGTGTGTAGAATATCATCGATAAAGTATTCACCCACCCATTTGAAATACGTCATTAGATCATGCTATAATTATACTCCGCATGTTTACAGACTGTATGATTGGAATTTATTGTTCAAAACGTATGTAGTGACTCTAAAACGCTTAGGTTCCTTGGAATAGGTAGATACTAGTTCTTGTTGTAGTTTCGATGGCCACGCCACGAATAAAAAAAAATTCTGCATTTGGATAGAGAATGACATATTCCAGCTTTTTGTCCAGATCGCTTATCTAGAACCACATTTAATTCTAAAGAATTATTGGAAAAATTAACAATACCTCTGAAACAAATTCAGAATCATAGACGATTCTTTTTACAGCCCCTATAATTTTTTTGGCAGCTGTTCGTTTTTTTCTATTGGTTTATTGTTAATGACATTTCGATTCTTTATGAATCGAATGAATCAAGTGAAAGGACTGCATGAAAAATTTCTTCCCATTTTCCATCCTGATCGCGTGTTGCTTTTCTGAGGTTTTCGGAACATAAATAAGAATTTTCCCGACAGATCATTCGTGCTGTGGGAATACAAATTCATCCTCTTTTGTTGCGCTCCCCAGAGATTCTGTACAGGATCTGGTTCCATAAATTATACATTGAAGACATTCAAAGGAATTAAAATAACAGTGATCCAAATTCCACGAAATATAACTCTGGAAAAAATTAAGTCCCAGAATATTCCATATTTTCGTGGTAGGATGGAGACAAGACGAGAATAATTAAATAATTTTTTGGAGAGAAAATGTGCTACCAAAGCAGTGCGAAGGTGGAAAAGACGTTAGAGTTTCTTCCCATCATTTTATGAAAAAAGGCCCATAAACATGGGACCGCAAACTTTTCGAGATACTAGGAAGTATTTGAACAAAAATTATGAAAAAAGGCGGATTGGACATCATAGCTCGCCAGATCCCCAGACTTGGAATAGTTCATATTTCTTTTTATACTAACTGAATTTTCATGACAATTTCGATTCTTCTGAAGAAAGAATATATGCGACAAAACTACAAGAGACCATAAAATGTAGTTAAATAAAAAAGCTTCTTTCCACAATTTTTCAAACTAACAGTGGCTTACCAAAAAAGAGTTCTGGAGAAAACATGGGATAGTGTTCCAGAAAAAGGGCCACCCTGTATATTTGCAATCGAAATTGGCAAGTCACATTGTGTTGATTCTGATTCGTAAAAAATATTTGCCATCAGCTGAATATCATGTGAAATTCAATTATCATGAGGAAAAGATTGTTTTTTCTTTAATGATTCTTTTTTGGTCTGGCTTTGAAATGAATTATCAATTCATACTCCATTCAATTTTATTCAGTATCCGGGTTGGTCAAGATTTAGGTTCATCAAGTTCTTCACTTGAACCTGACGCAGGTTGGGACTCGTGAAATGTCAAATAATCCTCAGTTGCGAATGCTAATTTCTATTTACTCATTTTTAACTTTGTGAATACAGTTAGTTTTTTTAAGGTTTAACTGCGACACAGTTTCGTAGTACTACTACATTTTCATGCTGGAGTATTTCGGGTTGTGCAAAAAATTATTCAAATGTCTTCTGTAGGCTTATTTCTTGAGAATTTTGAGTACTTTTATTCTTTTTCCGAATATACTATCACAATGTATAACGGACTTTTCTGTCCATTATTTTTCAGTAAAATTTCAACAATCAATTCTTGATTTCAGTACAAGAAAATAGCATGACTGAATCTTTCAACCATGTTCGTATAGGTAGGTGAAATATTTCCAGTCTTAACAGAGAAAAAAGTTTCTTCAACATTCGCCAAGTCTTTGGAATTATTGAATTCACATGACATATCCTCAAATTCATTATATTCCGGAAGTGAATAAACGTAATTACGACGATTGTACGATGTAGAACGGTAGGTTATTTGACAGGAAAATTACTATAACCCAACATTCACTTCAAAATATATACGGCGCAATGTGTCACTCAGAATTTCATGGCCAACCGAGATACTTTATAAAAGTGAAAAGTTCTGCAGTTAATTGAAGATTAACGAACTTTCCAGGAATTCTTTTCAGAAGTTTCTTTTGAGGTCGAACAACCGATATTCGTAAAAAAAATTGAACCTAGTGTACCGAGTGTCCTATTTACAGATGGATGAGGAATATCTTTCAATTTTGTATAGAGAACAGCATCTGGTATTAAACTCATCAATCATCTTTTCTTAATAAATTCAATTGTTATCGGATTTTGTTGAAGGGCATGGAACGGGTTAGATAATGAAATTTTTCATTGTTTGGATACCCATCATTGGTTTCGTTGAATGAAGGCCTCATCTGATCTTGAACAATCACCACTAGGTTTCAGGATATTGCAATCAATGCAAACATTTGTAATTTCTTCTGTAATGCAAGGACTAATTAATTTCGGCTTCTCAAACATCAAGAATTTAGGGGTCCGTGAATATTTTCCTATAGAGGGAAATAATTATTCATTTCAGAATCCTTTCTACTGAAACAGTAATTAATTATCTCAAATGCATTCATGAAGATCATTCACAATACTGAATTCTGTTGGGGATTCAATGAAAAATTATTAATTGTATTATACCTGCTCAAATGAATTTCAGATAATGCGAATGGTAAAATAAATGACGCTTCTTATCATCCCAAAGTAAACTGCTCCACATGAGTTAGGGATATTGACTTAAATTGCGAAAAGATAGAGTTAAAATAAGATTTTTGTGATGAAAATTCATATTAATATGATTTTAAGTCGCAAATTAATTTTAGCCTGTAGGTCTGCAGCGTATACAGGGTGGTTTAGAAAATCGTGTAAAATAACGAAATTTTATTCCTAGAGAATTCAAGCATTTTAAGACTATCAATACAATGTATGGCCTCCACGGGCATCAATAACAGCTTGACATCTTCTTTGCATACTACACACGAGGTTGTTGAACATTTCTTGAGGAATTTGGTTCCATAAACGGGGCAGAAGCTCTCTCAGATCATTTAAGGATTCTGGAGTAGGTTGATGATTATCCAATCTTCTTTGGAGCATATCTCATGCATGTTCTATGCAAGTGCGGAGGTATTGGTAAATGTGGAATAACAAGCTCCTCGCGCCCATTCTCAAATATGGCTGCACGGTGCGGTCTAGCGTTATCGTCTAGAAATTGAAAAGTTTCACCAATAGCTGCGTGAAAATTTGGCACAACATAGTCAATGACATGCTCCCTATAGTATAAGGCGGTAATATTCCCAGGACAAATGTGTACATATGTGCGCCCATTGAAACATATCCCGGTCCATACCATAACACTACCTCCTCGGAATGGATGGACTTCTTGGACATAGCGACGATTACGGGGTATGCGTGGGATTGTACATACCCTTATTAATCGAGAATCTGAAAATCGTCCATATCTGGATTCATCAGTGAAAGGGACACTACGCCATTGATCGTTCCAACTGATATGTTGCCTTGCCCATTCCAGTCTTTGACGCTTATGGCCACGTTTTAATGGAACTCCTCTTAATGGATATCTAGAACCAAGATTCACCTCTCTCAAACGTCGTCTGATGGTTTCGATGGAAACTTGGACCCCATCTGCATTTTGAAGAGTATTCCGTAGCATTCTACACGTAGATGTAGGTTTTCTTCTCGCCGAAACGGCGATGGAACGATCCTGAGCAGGTGTTGGTTTTCGTCGCCCACCAAGCCTTTGTCTTTCCAACACGGAACCTGCCTCCCTGAACCTATTCCAAAGTCGAGATATCACACTTTGGCTGACTTGGAATCTTTCCGCTACAACAACCTGAGTAGGCCACCCTGTAGCATTCCGATAGCCCTATTAGCCTCAGCGTTTGTTAATTTACGTCTTGGCATTTTCAGAAAACTCGTTTCAAATCGAAGCCGTTGATAAACTGACTTCATTTCAAAATAAGAACATTCATGAAGCATATGTAAAGAACCAAACTTCAGAAAAAAGGCGATTTTTATGGGATCGATTCAAGTTGTTATTTAGCTTTAAATGATTTTACAGCGATTTTCTCGAAGATTACATACTTTTAAAAACGATTGAATACGATATCCCTAACTCTTGTGGAGCAGTAGGTACATTTCATTATTATCAGAATCGGTGGAAATATGATGGTTGATTATCCTTGAATCCATCAATCCGTTAGGGCTGTATGTGGTGAAAAAATCATACTTACATACACTCAAACAAAAACAAATAACATTACAAAGATATCAATCTAATTTCGATTACATGTAGAATCGAGGGTCATGAAGTATTTATACCTATTTATGTATTTTCAGTGTATATATTCACCTTATGAAAACGAAAAACCATCCACTATGTCTAGTTTGCCAAAGAAGTATTCTCACTGGAGTAGAATTGTTATGCAACTTTGATCGAAATATCCAAATTTACACTATATTGGGAAGGCGGGTGTATTCCGATGGAAACAACATAGAAGATTGAATCACATTGCTTTATCTTCATGAAAATGCGATACTCACATAGTGTTATATGTATATTGTTTAGCCTTCTAGGGATAGAAATTTCAATTCCTCTATTGAAAATGATATTGGAATAGGAGTGACAAAGTTTATTTGAGGTGTTTACGATCTGCTGGTAAAGTTTCGATTGCTGAACCTATGTGTTGCAGTCTCTCAAAAAGTATGAGTAGGTAGAACTAGTTCATTTTTCCGTGAAGATTTGACTCCTTAGAACACAGTACAGACAATACTGGCAGGTGACTATTTTCATGCTAATTGATAATGAATTGCATAGGTAATTAAAAATGGTTCATTTAAATGAAGAAGATTGTATTGAAACGTTAATGATAATCTTGTTAGAGCTCATGAAGAAGTGAGAAATATTTTTAATGGTTTGTATTCAGAACGAAATCAGCCACATAAAGTTAGCTGAACCAATTTCGGGAAAATCAATGAAACCTTTAGCTTTTATAGTTGAGAATTTGTCGTGACAGATAAAAATTAGTCGCTCCACTTTGCTAAGTTATAACAAAGTTAGCAAAGTCACTTTCTCAATATACATCGAATATCATCTTTCATCATCTTTTATTTCATTTATTCCTATTGTTTTTGTTGCTTTTCATCATAGATCTCATATTTTTAGATTGCAAATAATCCACTCTGAGATGAAAACCTTTGCATGTAACTACTTTTAATGTATGTAAAGTGAATATAATTAAATAAATAAATTATCAAAATTTTTATCAATAATTTTTTTCTTAATGAAGTATGAGCAAACAAAAAACCATTCCTCAATGCATATTTTCTTGGATTTCATGATTTAGTGGATATTATGCATCTTTGGCACCATCGCATTGTATAATCATTGTATAATCAGATAATTATTATTCAACTACAAAAAGAAAACTTACTTCTTGTAAATAAACAAACCCTGTCGAGTGATGACGGCGACGTTGCCGCTACTCCTGGGTTTTCTCAGATTTTAACTGAAGATTCACCGATTCCATTAAAGTCGAAGAACAAAAAGATTGATGACTGTGATAAAACTTATTCGCAAGCTCTCAAAACAAATAATAAGCGAACAGATTTTCAATCCCAAGAGGTTCTTCAGAATTCTGTCCCAAATTCAACAATGAATGCCTCAGCTAATCAAGTTGATAAGGGGATTATGCAAGCTGAAACCTTGGGAAAAACAAAAGATGTGATTCAACCCGAAAATGTAAACACATCTGAAAGGGATAAGGGAAATAGTTGGCAACAAGTGCCAAATAGACGTCGGAGAAGATTTGTTATTGGTAGAGATGAGGAAAGTACGAGCCAGGGTTTGATAACTGTACCCAAGTTCTCATCTCTGCACCTCACCAGATTGGCACCACAGACAACACCTGAAGACCTTCAAAAATATCTACAACCGCATTTTGAGGATGTCAAATGCGTAGCTCATCCATCCAAACATCCTGAGTTATACTCCTCATTCAAGGTAACAATAAGACAGGATGACCTAAAAAAAGCTTGGAAGAGGGATGCCTGGCCCAGTGGAGCGGTAGTTTCTAAGTTTTTCGAGAAACGGAGGGTGCTATCAAGACTGGTGGACCCTCAAACATAAACAGCTCTTGTAATTCAGCACAACAAAAGGTGACTTTAAAGGTATACTATCAAAATGTCCGTGGCTTAAGAACTAAGGTCCATGACTTCTATACTAGTGTTTTATCTGAATCCTTTGATATTATCGTCATTACTGAGTCATGGTTGACAGCAAGTTTTTATGATGCCGAGCTATTCGATGATAGGTATCATGTCGTAAGAAAGGATAGAGATAACCAGAAATCCAGAGGCGGAGGACTCATTGTAGCAGCTAAGAAAAATATTGCTGTTGAAACTGTAAATTTTAATTCCAACTGTGATATTGAGTGCCTAGTTACAAAAGTTAGATTTAAAAGAATTATTATGTATTTGTTGTGTGTATATGTTCCTCCAAATACTGGTAGCACAATTTTTTCAAATTTCTTAGATGCTGTTGAAGAAAAACTTTGTGGCAATTTTGAAGTGTTATTGATAGGTGATTTCAATATACCATTTTATATTACAAATGGCTGTGAGAGGGGTAAGATTTTAAATGAGTTCCTAAATATTTGTGATTTTGAAGAGAATAATACTGTGTTGAATCATATGGGTAGAAAACTTGATTTAGTGATAGGTAATGTTGAGTTTGCGGATTTTAGTAGATGTAATAATCCTTTGGTACAAGAAGATGATTATCATCCCTCCTTGAACTTCACTGTGCAGTTGTGTAAGTCAACAACTTCTGACAATATTCAACCATCCTATATCTATAACTACTCTAAGGGGAATTTTGATCTCTTGTATGACTTAATTCGTCTCTTAAATTGGGATGATTTGCAAAATGAGAGTGCTGATGAAGCATTCCGGCTTTTTTATGAAAAGCTGTACTCTTGCATAGATATAGCAATACCGAAAAGACTGGTAAGTAGTAAAATTAAGTTTAAATACCCTAAATTCTTTTCACCTGATTTAATTGAAAGAATAAACTTCAAAAATAAAACTCATAAAAAATTGCAACGAAATAAAAATGATGTCGAGTTGAAATATACTTTTTGCTCTGTTCGAAAGGAAGTTAAAGCTCAAATTCGGCTTGAATATCAAAATTATCATGCATCAATTGAACGTGGTGCAAATGAGGATCCCACCAGTTTTTGGTCTCTAATCCATTCGAAAAGTAAATTAAATGGTATACCCCAAACTATGTACCTTAACGATAATATTAAGGCTGATCCAAAAACTATAGCAGACGCCTTTGCACAGTATTTTAGCTCCGTCTATGAAGGCTCAAATCTTGTTGAAACATCAAACATATCAGGAAACTTTGAATTTTCTGATATATCTGAGGATGCGGTTAGAGAAAGTATTAAGAAATTGAAACCCAAGAAGTACACAGGAGAAGACAATATTCCCTCATATATATATAAAGGCTGCGTTGACTTTCTTGTGCAGCCTCTGACTTGTCTTTTCGGTAAGTCAATTGAAAGTGGAATTTTCCCAAATGTCCTTAAAAAATCGGTAATCACTCCTATTTTCAAGACAGGAGATAAGAGCCAGATTCGAAATTATAGACCAATAAGTATTTTAAATTCCATAGCCAAAATCTTTGAATCGATAATTTATGTCAATATATTTAATGAATTTCAATCTGAATTTTCCCATCAACAGCATGGCTTCTTACCCGATAGATCAACAACTACCAATCTACTCTTGTTCTCGCAATCTGCAGCAGAGGCAATATATAACAAACAACAGCTTGATACAATCATGACAGACTGTGCGAAGGCGTTTGATAAAGTAAATCACAAAATATTACTTGACAGGTTGGGTATGCTTGGATTCTCGCAGCATGCACTTCAGTTTATGAAGTCTTACCTTTCGGACAGACAACAGAGAGTTAGGGTGGGACAGTCTTTGTCTTATGAAATATCTGTAACATCTGGGGTACCTCAAGGCAGTAACCTAGGTCCTCTTCTGTTTACAATTTTCATTAACGATCTGCCTAAGGTTTTAACTTACTCATCTTGTCTCATGTTTGCGGATGATTTTAAGTTGTATAAGTCAATTTCCTCATTGGATGATTGTGTGAAGCTTCAGTGTGATTTGGATGCAGTTTGCCGTTGGTTTGATAGAAGTAAGCTATGTTTGAATATTGACAAGTGTTATGTGGTGACCTTCACTAGAAAAGTTAACTACATTAATGCCTCCTATAATATGGCCCATGAAGAACTCGTCCGAAAATCTAATTGTAAAGACCTAGGTGTTTATTTTGAGAGTGATCTTAAATTTAACGTTCATTATGAACATATTGTAAATAAAGCTTATCGGTTACTCGGCTTTGTTATAAGAAATACAAGGTTCTTTAGGGAAATTGATAGTATTATAAAATTGTATAATGCTCTTGTAAGACCCCATCTTGAATATGCTTCTGTTGTATGGTCACCACAAGCAGAAACCAACATAAATCTAATAGAAAAGGTACAGAAAAGATTTCTCAGGTACCTATACTTCAGAAAGTATAAAGTGTATCCTGTGTATCCATTAATGATTTCCTACAGAAGCATGCTCAAAGATTTCAATATTGTATCATTGCAAAGCCGCAGATCATTACAAAGTGTACTCTTTGTATACTTTATAGTCAATGACTTGAAATACAGGGGTCTACACTTAATAAATTATATTAAAATATCAGTTCCTAAAATAAACTTGCGGATGCTAACCAAAAAGATTTTTTACATTGATAATGCTGATTGCTCTCCATTTAGAAAAATGATGGAGCAGAGTAACTTGTTCTTGCAAGTATGTAGCATCGACCTGTTTGATGTCAGTAATGCCAAAGAAATTAAAAAAACTTACTTCCTCTTACAGCAGTGAACTATTTTTTATTGAGTTTTGTGTTCAGTTTGTTAACTATATACGAGTATATATATATTTTTTTTCTTTGTCTCTTTCCTATAATTACAATTTATATTTGTGTTGGTTTGAGAATAAATAAATAAATAAATAAATAAATAATTATTTTTCACCTGCTGCATTAATATTCGAAAATTCGTCGTGGAAGAAAGAAATTGGTTGTGCCCTCAGTTTTTTCTCACAGTGTGGCTCTATTCAAAATAGTCCATAGAAGTGAAAAACACTCAATTTTAGTCCTTCACAAGGGTCCAATTTGGTCCACTCTGTACCTACGTAGATATCTAGGATCGCTCCAAAAACTGATTAATTCAAATGAATTTGCTTTCCTCTGCAGTTCGAATTTATTATTTTGAGAAACCAATTAGTGAATCATGCCCCTTTCGATTTGGCTATGTCCATTTGTCATGGGGGATTGAACAGGAAAGATCAATTAAGTGAGGATCTGGAAGCATTGTATTTTCTATTCTGAGTCTCATGTTGCTCGTTGTTCGAGAGTGCCCGAACTGCACGTGAGCATTCTGTATTAATTAGCGCGAATTAATCAGGACAAAGGATACGGCCTTCCGCCAACAGGACGTTGAATTAAGTTGTCCGCTGATAATCTAGCGATATCGGGCACATTAATGAATTTATTGACACAGTTATGCGTATTGAATCTGGGGTTCAAAAATATCATATTCATATAAATGTTGAAATTTCAATATTTGATTATGATTCAAAAATTTCATTTACTCGATCATAAAGGTTAATACTTTTTTATTCACAGTGGGCAAAATAGTAACAAAAAATTCACGTTAACGCAGCATAGAACCAAATCAGCATGGTAAGTTATGTTACGGTTAGCGATCAGCTTCAACAGGTTATATCTGATAGAGGTAGCCTGAAAAAAGAGAGATGGCATGGGAGCATAGTTACACTTAGTTTGAATCATAGAGTGTACGTACATTCCCGAGCAGCACAAAGCGATCCCAAAAATAGCCCTGCGACTTCTTTTTAGGAAACTGTTTTGTCTTGTGACGCCTTTTGTTACTTCTTTGAAAGGTTGCTGATGGGAGGAATGTGTCTCCTCCAAATGTGCTTCACCAGAAAACTTGGCGATATCCTACGTGGTTATTTTCAAACATGTCTACACTGGGAGTTCTGTGGGAAATACGTATACACCCGCGGCGACTACTTTGAGAGCTCGTATGAAGATCACATTGTGATATATATTTGTATGATAGTTGAGAAACAATGAACTTGGATTCATAACATTAAACCCAACCCAAGTAATGAAAAATTATTGTTGTGTTAATCCTTGAACTGACTTCAGTTATAGAATACAAGTATTAAATCTGTGACCTCCTGACGGTACTTATAAGACAAAAAGAAAAGGGAATAGATTATTCAAACCGAGAGCAGAAAAACGATAGGTAAGGACAGAGATGTTTCAGCTACCTGGCACCTCGTGACATGGTTCCCATTGACCTAAAAAACATCAGAAAAGCCGCAAAAGAATAAACTTAGGAATTGGGTAATGAAAAAAGGAAGAACATACTTCGATACTATAATAAATGCAGCATAATACGTGAAGTCTCTGAAATCCCCAGACGACAGTATTTCCTAGGAGCATAGAATTCTATGTTCCTAGGTATTTCTGGCTGTTTTAAAAACACCTCAATGAACAAAAAAAAAGAAAAAATATTTTCGACCTCTTGTATACCTAAAGAAAATAACATAAAGTTCAATAAATTTATATCACTCTGTAAGTCTGTATGTTTTTTACATTCTGGTTTCATTGTGTTATACTTATTCAGATTATGCTTATGTGGACAACTGTTTGAATAGTTCCGGGGGTTTTTTGTTTCTCTCACTTCTTTTGCCACTAAATAATCATTGCTTTGAAAATGACTACTGTAAAATTTTTCACGATTAATTCAATAATCATGTACAGGCTCATGCCTCCGTGATAAATGTTTTTACCTGTAGCTACAAAGAAAAAAACGTTATTATTATTATTTGGATGAAACACTAGAATCATACATGTTTCGGTGCTGTAACAGAAATTGGTAAATGGAAACAAACAAAAAACTCAAATCAACTCTATAAAGGATTCAATTAAATATAATGGCCTCTATTTAAATTATATTATTCCATAATTGTTCCTCTTCAATCTCTTCTCCTCTGATGTTAATATCCCAACGAGTGCTGGGAATCCACTTCGAATTTTTGGTCCATGATTTTTCTCATCTGCTTGAGTACATCTGCAAAAATGAAAATGACAAGTTAGAAGAAACTTTCATAAGGTCATGTTTTTCTGTACCCTGATTTTAGACTACAAATTGAATGAATAGAAATTTTTCACTATTTGAAAAGCGAAGAATATGAATATTCTCTACTAAATAATGATTAAATTATCTGAAATTACAAAGCAGCTCGAGTCCTAATCAAAAACTTCTCTCTGGAAATAGTTTGGTATTCAATAATTGAACAAATCAATAATGAAATAATTGTCATAATATTCAAGAAGAATTTACCTCAGAAAGTAAACTTAATTATACAGTATCTTTTTCAAATTGCAACTAACACCATTCCTAATAATCTCATCTTCATCGCCGATCCACTATGATAAGACGAAATATCTGAATAATATCGTGCTTCGCACTACTCAACAGTCTTTCCCCAAATGATATGATCACACAAACCGAAAATCGACGATGTTTTAACGTTTGGTATAACCCCAATAACCCAATTTCTTGTTCTTGTTCAATATTACTTTTGGAGCTCGCAATGTGAATTTCTTATTCTGGGTGCACTCAAGATATCCATGCGTTTGAGAGCTTGCTAAAAGAATTAATTGTGAATTGCGCTTGGGAACATCACATAGCGATCTCAAGGAGCTAGCAATTTGAATTCCTCATTCTGGTTGCATTCGTGACATCTCTGGGAGATCGCAACAGGAGTTTGCAGACCTCTCAGAGATCTCGCGGAGAAGTCTGTGTTTCCTGGGTTAGATCTATGCTGAAGATCTTTTAAATAGGTATGGCCTCAGTTTATTATAATATCAATTTATCTACTCCGATAGAATGATAAATTCATTATTCAATAGATTTTGATCAGTATTAGTAGGTATCTATGGACCAATAGCGTGAGTTATAATAACTCAGGCCTATAACTTTCAATATTAAAAATAGGAAAAATTAAATTACTCACGAAATGAATAAGAAAGTCGAATCGTTTGGGAACTCTTTTTCAGGCATCAAGCTAACATTTTCGCCATTAATTTCTACAATACCTTGGTCTGAATATGAAAAAATTGCATTTGGAAAATGTGAATGTTTGACGTTTTCTACGGGATTCGATATCGATTCAATTTTCGACCACAGAGATCGCTTACTACAAGTGTTGTCAATTTTGAAATTGTAGATTAATTCGAATTTTACTGAAGAAGTCGAAGATAAAGTCTAGTGTTCAATTCGCGGTAATGGTCATAACATACTAGATGAAAATCATCTGCGAGTATTATGATTTACATTACCGCTCATTGAACTATTATACAGAGTGAAACAGGCAAATGGAATAAATAACGAATAAATGAGGGCGTGTTGGGAAAAACGCTCGGACACGTCGATTCGTAATTTTAAATGCGCAAATCTGTTTTTGTTTTTTTTTTTAATTCTTCTCAGTAATGGTTTTTGCTTACTTTCTTCATATCAAGAGGTAAATGGGAAATAAGTATTGAGTGTAATGTATCGAATTTGTGAAATGAAATAATTATCATTCAAAATGTTAATTTTTGTAAAAAATCTGAAAACACTCAATATTTCCGAAAAAGTTGTAGATAGGTATAGGACATTGTACATGAATTATGTCTCGAATTTTCTGAAGAATCTAAAAAATAAATAATATACAGGGGGTTTAATTTGAAATAAGAAAGTTGGTATTGGCCACGGTCGCATGGAACACCCTATATAATTTTATTTTCTTGAAAAATATGCGCATTCAAAATTACAATATACCTACCATTATAGGGGACAGAAATAAATAAAACAAGCAAATTTGGTGAACACTGAAACCCTAAATTTTCAGGATAACAAATCTTTTTCTTGAGACCTCCGGTCGCGTGAAAGTAAAAAAACAAAACCATCTACGTCCTTCTACTCTCCGCATGTGGACGATTCGAAAGCGGGGCGAAGAGACGCGGCGGGACCAAGAAAGTAATTTTGCTCGCTATGCTAGGACAAATTCAATCAAGGCAGCTGTGTTCCTGGCGAACTTCCGGTTTCCCCTATCAGAGATAGCCGCGGGATATAAACGCAACTAAAACATTGATTTCGCCGCAAAGGTGGGCGCCAAGTACGCCCGGAATACCGGAGTCCTTGAATTAGATAGGATCAGGGATACCAACCGATAATAAATCACGGAGGAATGCGCTGGAAAGGGGAAATCGCTGAAATGTTTCATTATCGTCAAATTTTCTCCAGCCATTGTGCTCATGAACGGTGTAAGGGGATACCGCTTCTGAAAATGCTGTAACAATTTCAATTAAGAGAAGTAAGACATGTGCGCTTATCATTCTAGCCACGTTCCAGCTTTTTCGTTCTATATGTGATGGATATTTCAGTTTTAAAGTTTGTGGGAATTCTAAGAATCTGGAAATGATTATACTTCCCTTCGTGTCTTTGCTATTTTGTTGAATACTCTAGGAGTGTCATATTTTGCATGGCAAATAGTCATGTAGATTTTTTACACATAATTAGGCGATTATCCAAATGTTCATGAATCCGAAAAAAATTCTACAAAAATATTAACTGAACATTATACGTATTCAATTAACTCTAATTCACATTGTTCAAAACACCCACATAGGTTCTAAGCAGGGTGTAGACATTCTCGAGAATTGAATAAAATTACATCATTTCACATTCTTTCTGGTAGCTCCAAATAAAGGAATTCGTTCAATCTGTTTTCTGAAAAGAATTACCTAATGGATTGATGCGGTATCGAATGTAAACTATGATTTTGGGAGCGCATGCTTAGTTTTTTTCTATAAATTATCTGGCTCAAATTCCATGTTTTGCTGATTTTTGTAAAACTCATGTCGACAGAACGATAATTTGAAATTGTTATTTTCTCTCGTTTTCTTTCATCATTGAATCCCACAGATATACAGGGTGTCCTGGGTGTCCCACTAGTGCCGCAGCGGACGATATACCTACGCGTAACGGTCAAAGTAGTAGTTTGTCAAAATTTTTTGATGCAGACTTGATATACTCCAATAAGAAGAGCACAACCTAAAAATATTTTCGAATATATCGGGTGGCCCACAAAAGAGGAATAGAGGGTGACTTTATTTTTTCAAATGGGACACCCTATATTCAATAGTGTTTCTCAATTCTCTGAAACTTCCTGCATGTCTTCGTATACCTACTTTTCACATATTTTTATTCGACAGTTTTCCAAATATTGGCCATTTTGACAAAAAATAATACTTGTAGAGGCTATGTTATTCAATTATATTTCACAAACCCTTGCACATACCAATAACAGCTTTATATGGATTGAAAGACAAGACTTCAAAGTATCCTAGCCAGCTATAATAAAGCATTTACAGCATATGGAGTGTCCACAAAAAAACTATGAACATGACGAATTTCAAATTGATTTTTCTTAATTTTTTCAAATGCAATGCATACAATTTTTTTCATCGTTGTAATCACAATTCATTTTACTTCATTTTTTGTCAAATGCATGATATGCATATTTTTAACAGAATATGATTTTTTAGAGCTTTTTCGAAATGTTTCCCTAAAATTCACATATACCTTCGAATTCAAATAGCAGATTTGGCTTTTCTGTGGTTAATGAGAACTGTCAAATTATTGCACCAATTCATATACTCCATTCACTTTTATTAAGTAGCCCGGGAGGCCCTGGAATTCTGACACATTTCACCGCGTATGTTTTGAAAATGTTAGGTTATAGTCATTCTTCTGTCAGATATGAACGCAACGTTGCCGTTTCTACATATAAATCGTAGAAATTACGTATTTAACAAAATGTTTATTTACTTTGGGAAAACAATAAATTTGAGGAAATATTAGGTGAATTCAATAATTCCAAAGATCTGACGAATATTGAAAAACTTTTTTTCTCTGTTAATACTGGAAAAATTTCACGTGTACGAGTATAAACATGATTGGAAGATTCAGTTATGCTATTTTCTTGTACGGAAATCAAGAACCGAGTCTTGAAATTTTACCGAAAAAAATGGACAGAATAGTCCGTTACTTTGTGACAGTTTATCAACCCGACAGAAAAACTTTCAGAAGAACCGAACAGACGGACGTATGGAAATCCACACTTTTCAAAATTCTCAAGAAATAAGCCTTCAGAAGACAATTAAATACCTCTTTGCGCAACTTGAAATACTCCAGTATGAAAATGTAGTGGTACTACGAATCTTGTGTCACAGGATAAACCTTATAAGAACTAACTCCATTCACTAAGTTGAAAAAGAGTAAATAGAAAGTAGACTTGGCAATGTCGCTTGATTTTCACGATTGCCAACCTGCGTCCGTTTTAAGTAAAAGAACTTGATAAACCTAAACCATGGCCCACCAAGATACTTTATAAAAGTGAATGGAGTATATTATCATATTATAGCGAAATTAGAACTAGAAAGTTTTGATGTGTCTGCTCAAAAATGTGATGAAATCAGTTACTGAAGACAGAAACTTGCTTTCTGTACCTGTTGCAAAAAGGTTCCTATTTGATTGTCGTCTGTAGCCTTATCTCTTGAGAATTTTGAAAAGCATTCAGAAGTTTTTCTGTCGAGTTATTCGAGTACTTTCATTCTTTATTAGAATGAACCATCACAAAGTAACGGAATATTCTGTTCATTATTTGTCAGTGAAATTTCAAACACTCTGTTCTTGATTTGCGTTCAAGAAAATTGTATATGTAACTGAATCTTCCAACCATGTTTATATAGGTAGATACGTAAAAAATTTACAGCCTCCAGAGAAAAAAGTTTCAACCACATTCGCCAAGTCTTTGGAATTATTGAATTCCCATTATTTTTTCTCAAATTTATTATTTTTCCAAAGTTGATACACATTTTGATAAATACTTAAATACTATGACCCCTATATAGAAATGGAAACGTTGCGTTTTTATCTTATAGAAGAATGACTATAACCTTACATTTTCAAAATATACATATTTTTGTCACACCACCTGGAGTTGAACCTAAGGAAAGAATTAGCAAAACATGAAGATGTTGCTAAATCTTGAAAAAAAAAACTATACGTGCACTCCAGAATTCATAGTTCACATCGATAGCACATCTATCAGCGAATACTATCCAAAAATAGATTGGAAAAAATCCTTCATTTCGCTTGTTTCCACCAAAAAGAGTAGCAGAGGATGTAATTTTCTTGAATTTTTGGAAATATCTGGAAAACCGAGGGACTTTGACTTAAATAAAACATATTTTTCAAAACCGTCACAAAGTCTCCTATCTACAGGTACCATATTATTCAGTACGCCGCACCCTTGAATAAATCAATCTTTCAATGTCCAACTCGGCATCGTTTCACGAACCAAATCAATTTTTCTGTGATTTATTGCCACAAATCAGTTTTAATTTAATTTTTACTCCATTCGATGTCCAATGTCGAAGCTTATCTAGGTCAAAGTTTGTTGGAACAGATCAACACCTACAAAAAGAAATCAGACACTTTTCTGGCGATTGCAACTCGTCCAACTTTTCTTCCGATAACTCGAAAGTATAGCAATAGCAAAATACTTTGGTTTGGATATATTCTCACCTATGGTTATGGGTTTTCCTCACTCCATTTATTTTTTCATGATGTATTCAGAAAAAAAGTTTATAAATTCCATTTGAAACACTCGGCGCAGAACTGACAAGAATTAATAAAATAATCTCATTCCATGCAGAGCTTTGCAATTGTTTTGGCCATTTCATAATGTGACTCATATTTCAATAATAATGATAATAATTCAATTTTTTTTTCAGAATTTGTATTGAAGAAGTCATCGATGATAAACAATTAAGTGAAAATGATCTACTTTTATTTGTAAGGTAATATTCGTCATTTTATTTAATACATACGATCACATAAACAATTCTAAAATATCCTTGACCATCGTCATATTCCTCAATGTTTTTATATATATTCACTCAGTACCTTAAAAAAAAAGGGATATTGTAAATTTCAATGAATAAACAAAAAAATTTGATACAAAAACCACAAAACAAAATTATAATTCAATAGGAATAAAGGTTCTCAATTTATCGAAAATTATTTCATCTCATTTATGGATCGATTTTGATGTTTTTTTTTCACGTTGGATTCAGTTTGGCCTCGAGATGGTCCCATTTCAGAATTAAATAAACAGGTGTTTCGAAACATCGACTATAAATTATTATTTATAGTCGCCATTTTTCATTTGGCCAACATCATTTTTCATAAAAATAGTCACATTTTTCTTCGTTAAATATGTAAGTTCTAATGAACAGGGTGTCTGAAAAATCAATATATTGGCTGTTTGAAAAAAGATATAAGACCGAATCGATGTTTTATCGAAAATATAATTGTACCTTTCTTCTCATACCAAATACTAAAATTTCAGTGAATTGTTAACAAATGTAATTAATGTATGCTATTAACGCTAATGACCTAGTTGTCTGAGCGTATATTAAATTAAACAAAAATTTATCGAAAAAGTCCGATTCTTCTACGCATGAAAAGATATAAATGGTAAAATGAAGAAGGTACATATATCTTCAAATATTATTCCGCATATTTCTACTTTTTGAGCGATCGTTCTACTTAGTCGAAGGCTATATCATTTCATATTTTTCAAATTTTAGGATGAGATTGATTTGAAACGATGAATTTCGACTAACAGATAACGGATATGTTGTTGAATTGAATTCTGTCCGTCTGACCTTCTGAATACTTTCGAAAGAAAAACCCTAAAATCTTCAAATTTAAATGGGCAAGATTCTCATAGGGGTTTACTAGTTCGAACTAGGGATTTGATCGAGACGAAATTTCGCAGAAAGATGCAGAACGATGTAGTCAAAGAATGTGCAATTTTTTTCAGATCGCGAAGCGAAATCCATATGAAATTCCAGCGAATTATCAAGAAATTTCCCCTATTAGTGCAACAACAGATCCGACTGATTTTAAATTCAGATAGTATAATGAACAAATATTTTTTTGACTCTTTTAAAGTTTTATTTTTTTTTTTAGTTTTTGAACCGATGGATGAGTGCTTCATGTCAGTGCTTTTATTCAACATGAAATCGGTCAACTATAGAACTTTTTTCGGTTAACAAGTTTTTCATAATTAAATTAAAGCACGTTTTACATGCATTAGAAGTCAAATGGCTTTCTTCTATACATTCTCTTCAACAGATCGAGAATACTACCTTCGAATATTGAGATAGATAGTTTAAAATGAAAAGAATTCCGTAGGTAAAGCAAGTAATACCCTTTTCGTAGATTGGTAGCACGCATCAAATATTTCCAAACAGAAATAAACGTGTGCGATCACCTTGACCTAGGATTATGTTTAGAAAGCAAAAGCAGCCGATAAATTGAACATGAGGGAAACGTGTGAATAAACCTCGACTGTTGATATTATGAAATTCAATCGTGATGATCCGTGCATGCTGCGAAAATGTATCTACAAAAATTCCTACACATGGAACGTATTCCGAAAATATTTTAATTTCTTTTTATAGTCACCCACAGTGATAAGCTCATAGATTCGAAACATTGTATGAGAACCTCCAGGAATTTTATTCATTCCGTGATCGATAGAGAGAACTATCAGGCCCCTCAATCTAAATTTTTGAATTTCATAAAATAAAATACGTCACTTATAGCACCTACGTGAAATTGAGATCTTTGGAGCCTTCGGTCTCCAACCTGACAGTTCATGAAAACAATTCAAAGGAATTTTTGACAGCTGTCAAAAAAATTGACAGCAAGTTGAAACAAATCGTCTATCTATGATAAGGCTTCTGTTACAGAAAGATTTCAGGGAGAAATGTCAGAGTTTTTGAAAGAAATATGGCTCGGCCCTAAATGCCATTTAATGATTTTGGTTTGATTTTAACTCTCGCGCTAGAGGGGGTGCTTGTGGCTAAAGGTCGCGCATAAAAAATGCCTGGAAAAAAGATTCCCCCTTCAATGAAAAATCAGAGAGTCTGAGCTTTATTTTCAATAGTAGGTAATAAATAAACTTTTATAAAGTAACCCGGTTCTGACACATTTCACCGCGTATATTTTGGAAATGTTAGATTATAGTCATTTTCCTGTCAGTTGAATGAGCAACGTTGTCACGTCTACATAGATGTCGTTGTAATTACGTACAACTTACCAAATATTTATTCATTCATAAAAAATAATGAATTCGAAAAAATATTATGTAAATTCATTAAATTCCAGAATTCCAGAGACCGGGCGAATGTTGAAGAAACTTTTTTCTCTGTAAATACTGGAAATATTTCACGAAGGTTGGAACATTCAGTTATGCTATTTTCTTGTACGTAAATCAAGAATTGAGAATTGAAACTTTACTGAAATATAATCGACAGAACAGTCCGTTACTTCATTCGAAAAAAGAATAAAAGTACACGAATAACCCAACAGAAAAACGTCTAAATGAACAGACGAAATTCCTCACTTTTCAAAATTCTCAAGAAATAAGCCTATAGAGGATATTCAAATAACTTTTTTTTTCACGACTTGAAATACTCCAGTATGAAAATGAAGTAGTACTGCGAAACCTGTGTCACCGTTAAACCTTAAAAGAACTAACTCCATTCTCGAAGTTGAAAAAGAGTACCTAAATAGAAAGTAGTCTCAGCAACGTCTCTCAGAATTATTCGACGACTTTCACGATCATGGCCAGCCTGGATACTTTATAAAAGTGAATGGAGGACACCACAACATTGTAAGCTAATTTTTAAGTGTTGTGCTGCGATTTTTAGGAAACAAATATAAAAGATAATGAATATTTCGATCACGTGCTCAAATTGCATAAATATTCGATAGAATGGTAGTTTCGTCTGATATTTCTTGACTGAGTCACAGAGTCCACATTTTCGAAAGTATTCATAGATAACACGCATTACATTACAAATCATTCTTGATTCCATTCAGGAGTTTCATGGCTTGATAGCGTTTGTTTAGGGTCGGCTTAAATGAACCGTAACATCATAAGAGATGTATGTATTTTTCTTCGATTGCGTGGGATGGTCAGATTTCGATAACCCCTTAAATGTAGTGGATTTTAAATTTTCGATATTGAATTGAATTTGTTATATTTCACAAGTGCAGTTGTTCATTGAAGGTGCAGACACATTGTTATCACGTCACGTCACATCACGTCATCTTCCCAAAATGTGCAACCACGATAATGCATGGAACTTAGACTATAGGAAGAGAGACACACCTTTCAATAATAAATAGTGAAGCCAAATCATCAGAACTAAACTGGGTGATTATACTACTACGGAATCGAAATGTAGTAAAAATTTTTGCAACATTGTATCTGCTGTCAAGTTATAGCACTGAAAGCACGCAAGATCTATATTCCGCAAATTTACATTTTCTGTATGCACGTGATTTTACGTCTAATATTATGTGAAATTTCATTCTGACATACATTTGAAACCGATCTGGGTGCTCATTCAATAATTCTTGAATTAATTGATGGAATTCCCCCACTTCCTCTGTTCGTTGATTCATTTGGTAAATCGAATCCCTTCTATGAGAATCACCAATTGTAAAAGCAGCTATATCGTTGTCACGTCATGTGAGCTCACGCGAGGAAATGGGAAGAAGATATGGAAAATATAGCTGCTTTTACAGTTGCTGGTAATTCTCATAGAAGGGATTCGATTTACCAAATGACTCAATGAACAGAGGAAGTGGGGGAATTCCATCAATTAATTCAAGTATTATTGAATGAGCACCCAGATCGGTTTCAAATGTATGTCAGAATGACATTTCACAAAATATCAGACGTGAAATCACGTGCATTCAGAAAATGTAAATTTGCGGAATATAGATCTTGCGTACTATCAGTGCTATAACGTGACAGCAGATACAATGTTGCAAAAATGTTTACTACATTTTGATTTCGTCGTAGTACAACCACCCAGTTTAGTTCTGATGATTTGGCTTCACTATTTATTATTGAAAGGTGTGTCTCTCTTCCTATGCTCTAAGTTCCATGCATTATCGTGGTTGCACATTTTGGGAAGATGACGTGTTGTGGCGTGACGTGACAACAATGTGTCTGCACCTTTATTTTCCGCAAAGCAGGGTCCAATAGTGAGTTCAGAGTGATTATACAGCATATACACACATGACAAGGAAAATGGGCTTTGACTGCTCTTTCTAAAAATGGAAATGCATGGAGTGGAGGTTCATTCAATCAAAAAAAGACTTATGGAAATCAGAGACCGATTTGCGACAACTCGGTCTTCGGCTGATGTGTGGATAGAAGAACAAGGCCATCCTGTAACTGTCCGAACGGTTTACCGCCGGAAAAGTCTTTTGGACTGCAGCATTATCGACCCCATCTTGTGTTACCTCTGACGGTTGAGCATCACCGGCAACGATTACAGTGGTGCAGAGACCGACAACATTGGAATGTGGAACGGCATCAGGTCGTCTTTTCTAATGAATGCCGATTCTCCTTGGGTACACTTGATGGCCGAAGAAGGGTTAGACGACGTTGGGGAGTAAGATGTGAACCTCAGTTTGATGTTGAGCGTCATGTACATCGGACAGTAGGCGTTACTACAGTGACTCTAACAAGACAGTGGCGACAATTGGGCCTCTAAGCCCCGCCCATTCTGATTTAGCAATTTAATGGCGGCTAAATCAGAATCAGCTGATTAGTTTGACGTTTGACTTTCTATTTTATATGGAATATATTTTGATTATATTCATCATTTGCGTGCGGAAAAATGACATTCTATTCTTTTTCTACACGTATATGCATGGGAATTTGGAAAAAGACGACTTTCGAAACGTGAATGCTCGTGGAAAGTAATAGTTTCGAAAGTTTGAAACGATAATAGAAAAAATGAAATAATCATTTTTCATTCAGAGTTATAAGAAATATAACATCCCTTGAAATTCAGGTTTTATTATTTGAAATTTCTATATAAACAACAGATTTGCAGGACTGCCCCATCAACGAAGGTTTCATTTGAAGGAAAAATCAGAAGTGTGAAAACTGGAGAATATCCTAGCAATATTTAAGCACAGTTTTCAATATGACAAATTTATTTCATTATTTTAATGATTCACCAAGTCCATCACTATAGATGATATATTTGTTTGTCCTGATATATTGTTTATCCTGACTACTCCTAGGTCTCCTGAGGAGACCCCTCTGAAATTACAAGCTTCGAAGCTTGTAACTTGTGCCGAGTTCGGAGTAAGCAGTTGTGTTCTGTGTAGGCTTTGTTACTGTGTCCTTACGCCACCTTAGGCACAGCACTGTTAATTTTTGACCCAACAGTGGGAATGGTGGCCCCTACCGAGACTAGAAAATTTCTTTCCTAGCTCGGGATTGAACTCCGGACCTTTGGGTCCGTATGTACATACATTATGAATTAGATGTTTCACGGTTGTGATATTTGAAGTAGATACTTCACAGGCTTTCGACCAGGGGCAAGATATTCAAATCAAAGTCAAACTGTTATTGGATCTATATAATTCGTTACAAATTGTGCTCCTGAAGAAGTTACAATTCGTAACAAAATATATACAGCCAATAACAACTTGACTTTGTTTTGAATATCTTGCCCCTGGTCGAAAACCTGTGAACTAACTTAACTACTTCATACATTATCATATACCTATCCAAGATATATGATGATATGATATCGATTCATTGTAAAATAAAGAGAGTACACCAAAATTTCAAACTTATATTGTAATATTCACATATAGAATACATATATCTATATATATACAAAATTAGACAATATAAATGTTGTTTGAGTAGTTAGGTACATACATTGATTAAAATTCAGTCCACTTCAAAGTAAATTACCAGCTACTGACTTGCTGCTATATTTTTTCGATTGTGATTTTTTCCTCTTCCAATTTATTTTCAATCGAAAGGAAATAAATCATTTGATGATTTTATCTTTTAAATTGTGGCAATGTGGAATATCAAATTTCAAATTCGCCATCTCATAAATTATATTTTTTTTGTGCAATTTCTGAGAAGTATTTTGTACTTCCTAGCCCTGAGCTTTTCTCATAAGTACATTTTCTCTAATTTCTTTAATTTTTCGGAGGAATCCAATGTTATGTTTGGTATTGGAGTATCATCGCTAGTAGTCTGAGGCGAAGAACTTTTGTTCAAATCTACCGGAGAAGTAGATGGATTATTTTCATCCTCATTGGATCGTATCAGGGATTTCTGATGACATATCATCTGGGGATAAAATGAAATCTCTTAATATCATGATTATACATGTAACTCTAGTTTTCTCCCACATTTCTGGAGCAAAATGAACCTAAAATGTATGTTTTGTAACTTAAGAACAGACAGAGAATAAAATTAAGATCTTACCTCACACAAACAAGAATAATCCGTAGGCTTCCAATTTTCCCTCTTCATTTTTATCAACCACTGTTGCCTCCTCAATGGATCTTTGGGGAAATCTTTCATCAAAAAGCCTTTCTTCGCACGAGGAACGACTATGAGGGACGAGAAATACGATAATGCAGCGTGCTCGATCCTCGAGAATGCTAGGTTATATTTATCCACGATGTAAACAAAGAAATTTAGCAATTTAATGGCGGATTTCGTCACGTGAACCAATCAAAAACGAGACACTCCATTGTCGCCACTGTCTTGTTAGAGTCACTGTAGGCGTTACGGTATGGGGTGCTATTACACATGCAAGTAGGTCTCCTTAAGTCTTTATTCGAGATAATATGACAGCGCTACGTTACCTTCAAGAAATAAAAGAGCCAAATGTTCTCCCTCATCTTGACGGTCTAGAAAATCCAATGTTTCGGCAAGATGATGCTCGACCTCATGTTGCCAGAGTTATTTTAAACTTTTCTGAAGCGACTCATGCGAATCATTTGCTATGGCCGCTCAGATACCTCGATCTTTCGCCCATAGAGCCTGTTTGGGACATCACGGATTTTGTCGGCTCTGAGACATGTAGTACAGGTAGCTTGGGATAGTGGGATAGTGCCCCTCAAGCAGAAATAGACCATCTTATTGTATCAATGTGCCAAGACGTGTTGGGGAATGTATCTATAATCGCGGTGTACAAACACATTATTAACAAATTTTTGAAAGACAATTGTTACTCCTAGTTCATTTCTCCAAATTTCAATTATTTAGTCCATGCTATACTATCTACGTTTTACAAAAAAAAAATTCACAAATTGAACAGCTCCTTCTGGGTTTTGCAGTTTCTATGTCAGTTAGTATATTATGTCTATCAGATCTTTAGCTAATTCTATTCACAAGGCAAGGTGGTAAAGACGTATATTAGCCATATTGAGTCAACCAAGTCCAATGAGCTTGTGCGAAACATGATCTCCCCTGTTAGGTAGGTGGTTGTTTCCAAATTCTTGATCATTCTTCTTCATTTGTGTTCTCATTAATCTGTCTCAAAGAATGAACAAGGGAAAATAATACTTCCTGGTATCTAGTAACTTTTGCTGGTGTCTTTAGGAATGTTTTCGTTTTCTTCCAGTCTTTATACGTCCAAGGTAGTTTGAGAAAATGTAGTACTTCTGTTGCTGTTTCGTGTTACATTGGGAACTATTCCATGAAACACCAAGGGGGAAAGTCATATTTTCCTTTATAAGCGGGTGAAAATCATCGGGTACGCCAATGGACACCCAACGAAATTCCAATTTCCGACCAATAAGGGCCATGCATCCATTTAAGCCAGGGTCAGAGTTCAGGTATTCACTATTCACAATGACAAACACATTCGGCAAATCATCAGGGCAAACACACATGTGTGAGTGTATGAGGGGTGGGGAAAAACGAGCCAAATTGTCGTTCCTGTCTGGGTTTCCAGACCGATAGCTCGGGATCGCTGAATGAGAAGGAACATTATCAGGCCGACTTCCATTCGATCGGGATCGCTCGTCTAACAGCGTCCCGTCTGTTCTATTTAAAAAAAAAATGGTGCTGCTGCGCGACCAGATGTATCGCGCGCTGTGTCGATTCCATTATCATACGCACGGTTGTGAGACAGAGGGGAACTTATTATTCGTTGATAAGATCGGATTTATCATTTTGTTTCAGTTGAGTAGTCGTATACATGTTTGGAATGTTGGAATCTTAATTCACCATTTTCCTCCCATTCTATAAGTGTTGGTGTTCACACGTGACTGAGATCGAGCAATGGCGCGGTATTTTAGAAGCTCTTCTAGGTGAGTACTGCTGTGACCTATGCTTCTGTCTGGTTAAACTGAAATACGTGACCTTTAAAAGTATTGTATCACTTTGATTTCGCTTGTGGCAAGCAGACGAGCTTGATCAATGCTGTTCAAGATGAACAGCGTCAGAAAATCAGTGGCGGCCCCATCCATGGCGAAGGCATGGGCTGCAGATAACTGCGAGGCTCTGTTGTCCTTTATACCAATGTAGTTTTCAATGATTGTAGATTGTAGAAGTTTTGAATATGTATATCAATGCAAGATTTTGAAACATCAAAATGCAAATAATAGAAAATTTAACAAAAACAGAGATTATTAATTGTGATAAACTGTAGAACCAGCCAAGATTCATAACTATATTTCGAGAATTCAGATAAGACTAAATCTTCAACTGAATCACAATAATCATAAGTATATCAAATCAGATGGACCATTTTCAATTGAAAGAATAGCGAGAGCTGAAAGCCGATCTTGCGTCATCTAAATTTTTAAATATGACCTCGAGAAATCCCTTTTGAGGCATTAGCGGATCTAGGGAGTTTTCAGGAGGGGCATGGAATTTTCAAGAGTGCAGTGTGAGTCAAATTGAACATTTCCTAAAATAAACTAGATAAACAAAAACTGATGTCTGATATCATTTAAGTGTAAATGTGATTCTTCGAAAAGCTGTAATTTCTTTCCTTCATTAAGTTCTGCGTTTCTTTTAAAATTATTCCTGTGGCACTTTTGTATGTAATATTCTATGGTGTCGGCATATTTTCCTAAATTAATGCTTATCAATATTCATTTAAAAAACAATATTCTCTTTCAAATGTGATTCTGATACTAGAGCTTTTTGAATATTTCAGTAGAGCATAAGACAACCATTCCGAAATATACAAAACTATATATATTTTGCCTGAAATCTTTACTATCTAAATCAGAATTCCACATTTTTTCCTGTTAACTTCGAAAAATATTCCAGTTCTGCTCTTTACCACTTCAATGATAATACACGAGGAAACTTGTGATCTCTAATCGAAGATGATTAATAATAATACCAAGTAGGTATGGCATATTTTTGAAATTGGAATTTCATGCTCTACAGAAATACTGGGGATATCATTTTCGAGATAAGAAAGAAGGTATTTATTTTCAGTATAAATGATGCCATTTCACTCTTAATATTTTTTACCCCATTCGACACTTGCCCACCAGCAACATTTTTTTTAATATCTAATTATGTATATAGCTTTTTGGAAAAATTACTGACACCATTGAATACTACGTAATAAAAAGTGGCCATGGAAAATTGGTTTGACACGGAAAAAGTTATAGCACCCTTTCCAAAATGCACATTTGTGAGAAACACCCAATAACTCGAACTGAGATATGCTGTTTTCACCATGAAAATTAACTTCCAGTATCCAGATATCGCGGCATCGCCGACATCAGTTATCTATACCCCATTCACTTTCATAATGTATCCCAGTTGGCCATGAAATTCTGACACATTTCACTGCGTATATTTTGAAAATGTTAGTATATTGTCATACTCCTGTCCGATATCTACGCAACGTTGTCATTTCTACACAGGGGTTGTAGTAATTACTACGATATTTCGGTAAATACGTAATTACGTTGAAATGTTTATTTACTTTGCGAAACTAATGAATCTGAGAAAATTTTATGTGAATTCAATAATTCTAAAGACCTGGCGAATGTCGAGGAAACTTTTTTCTCTGTTAATACTGGAAATATTCCACGTATATGAACATGGTTGGAAGATTCAGTTATGTTATTTCCTTGTTCCGAAATCAATAATCGAGTTTCGAAATTTTACTCAAAAATAATGGACAGAATAGTCGGTTACTTTGTGATAGTTCATTCGAAAAAATAATAAAAGTTAACCCCACTTTTCGAAATTCTCTGGAAATAAGCCTACAGAAGACATTTAAATACCCTTTTGCACAACTTGAAATACTCCAGTATGAAAATGCAGTATAATAAGTAGTACTACAAAACCTGTGTCACAGTTAAACCTTAAAAGAACTAACTCAATTTACAAAGTTAACAAGGAGTAAATGGAAATTAGGAATGCCAACCTCTCTGAAGATCATTAGACATTCAACGAGTACCAACCTGCGTCAGTTTTAAGTAAAAAAATATTGATAAACCTATATCATGTCCAACCGGAATACATTATGAAAGTGAGTGGAGTATAGTAGCGCGTATCTGCAGCGGGGAGTGTACATGTGATGAACTCGGAGCATTCCGCCACTTTTGTGTGCTTTTATGATTTTTTTGAGTCTTGCAGTTTGGAACAGTCTGGTCTGTGTAATTTCGTTCCATTCGAGTTCGGTGAGGACCAGAAAATAAAAAAAATAATTATTAGCATTGTTGATCTAAATTTCGAAAACTAAAAATTGGTTGAACCTCCATTAAGGGTTTATTGTCGACTTCGAAAGGGGGGCGCTATGCCCCGCCCTCCTCAAATCCGGAACGGAAATAGATTATTTTATGAACCATTGACTGGATCGTTCTGAAAACTGCAGTTTCAGTCAAAGGAAGAGTCTTCAGATTGTTGTTGATCATCACTTTTCACACTACAAAAAAAAACAAAACACCACTACAGAACTAGAGCTGTATTTATCCACGAATTCAAAGTCTACTCAAGTTACTGTACCTATGTGTTACTCTTTCACTGCTATTTTCTTATTGTTTCCTACATTTCTGTAGTTTATAGCAGCTATAGTTAGCTAGCCAGTAGTAGGTCCATCATAGTTTGATAGCGTTTCTCAGAATAATGTCATTATTTAATGAAATAATGGGAGCATAAACGCCATAAACTATTCGGTATACACTCAAAGCAATCAGATTTCTGTATGTAATTACTCTTAATTGGAGCCCATTACATCAATAAAGCTGGTTATCATGGAGCATTCCGTATTTGGATCGGAGATATGGTGTAAACGATTTTTTTTCATGAATTTGTCGTTGAGATTTTCCTTATGTTATTTTTTTTATACTCATTCAAATCTGGAAGACGTGGAGAAATTCACGTATGATACATTTTTTCGTCGCAACGAACCATGTTTTGTCATATTTTTCACTTCATGGAACTCTGACAGATGTACAGTTACATTACATTTGTTTTTCTTTTAATCGAAAAAGGAAGTCTTGTATTCGATTCAATTCAAGCCTTTATTGTTATTCAATGTTAGTTCCTCTCAAATCTACCCCCAAGTCTAGAATAAGAAAAAAATACATTGATGTTTCGCGAGGAATTTTTTGATTCTTGGTGAAGAAAGGTATTAGAATTATAGAATAACTATTTTCTTCCAATTGAACTCCTAGAGGAAGTCGTCGTGAGGGCAGCAAAAAATCTTCCTCATCGTCGATTGAATAATTCAGAGGATAATGAAAAAATAATGGCAACCTCATGGTGAAATGCCCATATAATCTCCCAACATACTGAGTTCTACGATTAAAAAAAAAATAAGTGATGAGGATCCATGTATAATAACAAAAACTTAACACGATTCTTGAATCAATTTGTAAGAAAAAATTAGAAAACTTTTCGTATACAGAAAAAGCAAAAGTTTTTCCATCAACTGTTGGACATCCTGTTTGGAGAAACCTTTACATAAATCGGAAATAAATTTCTCTGGTTTCGATAATTTTTTCACGTTTATTCCCCACTTTCTATTTTCTCCATTTAAAATCATACATTCCAACAGGAAAACGCCGATAAAACCAATCGCTATCGGGTGGATAACGAAATTCCTATATTCCAAGAACCGATACAACCGTTCTATATTTGAGCAAACCGCAGATGATAACATCGATATCTTTTCCGGCACCCAGCCCCATTTTTCGATACCATCGATACCAACGAAATTTCTATGCAGAAAGGCACGAATTTTTAGGTCCGAATGATGCTCTCCTGTTTGATTTATGATACGGGCAGATTCTCTTATCTATGGGCTGAGGTATTATCACAGCTGAAACGAGTATCATGATGTGTTTTTTTGATAGGTTTATTTTGGGTGAAGTCAAACGAACTAGGTATTTATGGGATAACTATAATTCAAGGCTGAAACATTGGTTCATTTTCTCCTGCGACAGAAAAAATTAGAAGTTTCAAAGATCCTTGAAGACTTTTTTCATCAAATTCATTTTCAGTGTGTCATTCGGGATGCTCAGAAACTGTAAAATATTTTAATGTTTTCGTCACTTCCGTTTATACCGGAGGTAGCTATTAACTTGTTTTTTTCAAATGGTATGCCCACTAAATTATCAAATTTTTGGATTCTCCACGGTGTTTCAACATGACTTTGGTAATATGGCTTCACCGATATTCCAAAGCTTTCCAGTGGTATTTTAGCTTTCAAAAAAATATTCTTTATTCGGGATGACAAGAAAGTTGGTAATAGCCGCTTGTCCTTAAAGGGCGGAAATTTTCGGGAAATACTATTGAAGCCATGTTGTACGTTTCGTCCCATGATTTCGACGATAAACTATACTTCTGATAGTTTTCATTTTCATATTCGATTTATTCGTGACGATAATTTTAAAATTTCTTCAGTACAGATAGATAAGTTTGCAGGAAGCTTTAATTCAATGTATTTGTGATTATGTGATCGCTTTTTTCCTTGGATCAGCCTGCATATACCTATGTGAAAATATTTGTCTATATAATAGGAACTTTGTATTCAGATGATCAAGTTTAGCCTGCTGAAATATAATTTTGAAACAACGCAATTATTGGGTGTTTTTTAGAGTAATGAAACGTTTAATTGAAATAAAACACATTTGAATTAGGATTGAAGCCCTTTTCTTAAAGGCAATTTTATGTCATTTGTGTTTAAAAAAAATCATTTCCGGCATATGTCCTCCATGACTACCTCTGGAGCTAATATTACAGTGAATGATGCTCGTTACACATCGATGATCAATCATTATTCGTTTAAAAATTCAAACGAATTCGACCCAGAAGGGTGTAATTCCAACATGATGGTGCTACACCTCAGGCTGCTACCGTAACAATTGATTTATTGAAAGAAAGATTTGGCGATAACATTTCGAGAAAGGGTCAAATTATTTGGCCTCCAAGATCATGCGACGTAACTCCAATGGATTATTTTCTTTGGATTTATGCTGATAAACCAGAAACAATAGAAGCTTTGAAAGCCAACATAACTCCGTGTTATTGCTGAAATAAGGCCTGAGTAACTCGAAAAAGTGGTCCACAATTGGTCTGGTCGAATGCGCTTCCTCAGAGCTAGTTGTGATGGACATGTGCCAAAAATTCTGAATTTCTAAAACATAAATGTCATGAAATTATATTTCAAATAAAAAAAACATTGGCTTCAATCTCAATTTAAATGTGTTTTATTTCAATCTAAGGTTCTATCACTCTGAAAAAATCATTGAAACTCTCCATTTTGCTATTCATTTTTCTCACTTAATATAAATTTCTTCAATCTTTGATCAATCGTTGATATTCGATTAATTGAAATTCAGATGTGATAGTTTTGTTTTCGAGGTTGGTTGAGCTGGTTGATTTGAAATAATTCATCTATTTCGTTCAATTAATTGAAAATCAAATGGAGAAATCAAATATCTAATAAACCACTTAGTAAGCAAAAAAGTTTATTCATTGGAATTTGGCGGCCATAATATGGATTCGCCTTTCTAGTGGCTGTATTTCGTAGGATTTGGAGCAGTTTAGTTCATCTCCGTGTCATATCAAAGAAATAATTCAGCAGCGCTGGTTGAAGTATACCCCCAAATTAGTTATCCTGGATTATATTCTGTTACACAACACATTTGTAACGCTCCGGAACTATCTCCTTCTCATATGTGGGGGGAAGGCAGAGGATGAGAAACACATGGTTGCGTTGCGCGGTGGCTGATTAATCTTTTAACGATTACTGCCATGTTGGAGTTCGGCTCAAGCTCTAATCCAGATGAAAATATGACGAACACTTGTGGAATGCAGACGACGCAACTGTTATTCTGAAATTACATACTTCACGTTGAGGCCTGGCATGAATTTAATATGTACATGACGATCTGGGAATTTAGGCATTCTACAGGGTGCTTTCCTTAATTCTGCCAATATTCCTTAAGCCACTGTCCCATTTTAGTGGGAAGATGTGTCATGTGTCAGAAGATTTTCGAAATTGATCCTGCTTTTTTGCAATGAGATCCCAACGATAGCCCTGCGACTTCTCTTTTGGAGTTTGTGACGCCTATTGTTACTTCAAAATGGTAGTTCTGTGGTAAATTAGAATTCACCTCCCGAGTACTTCGAGAACTTCTCATTGATTCCTTTCATTGAGATCTATAGGAGCCCACATGAAGATCAGATGTGTTTGTGATATATCTGTATGGATGTTGAGAAGCAGTAAACTTTTATTCATAATATTAAAGTCAAGTAATGAACAATTATTGTTGTGTGAATTCTTCAACCGAATAGTTATAGAACGTTATTGAGGATTCAATATATTGTCTTCCATTTGCATTAGGTCATTCCATATTTATGGTATTGTTCCTATTCAATCTCTATTTTTTCTGATGGTGCTGGGAATGAATTCCAAATTCTTGGTTCCTGATCTTTGTTATCTGCCTGAGAACATCTACAAAAATGAGAATGACAAGTTAGAAAAGCTTTCATAATATTAGGTTTTTCTGTAGGTACCCATTCGGAATAGCAAAACAGCTGAAGTCTTTATGGAAACATTGCAGTCTCACACAAAAGTTTACTTGAATCAAAACATTGAAAGATCAACTTTTCTCTGGAAATGGTATGGTTCTATATACCATACTAAAATGGTAACTCTGTGCACCGACCCGAGGGAACCTGCGAAAAAAGTGGGCCCAGAAGAATCTTAAAATCGCAGCGCAGCTGTGATACAGTGGAGAAATTTTTATACTGGCGAAAAGAGGAATAATCGATTCATACGTTGAAAAAATTTCGATAACATATCCTATTTGATATTGCGATACATCTAAACAATATTCGCGGACACATCTACTCAACAGAGGAACTGAAACTTGTTGAGATTGTTACGAGACGTAGGTCTTTCCCCAAATGCTAATCAAACGAATCGACAAGGTATGATTTTTACGTTTGGCAAAATAATTTCTTGTGCTTGATGTTCTCAAGATAACTTTGGGTGGTCGCAATGCGATTGTATTATTCTGGGTGCACTCAGGAGATCCCTGCGAGCTCGCAATGGGAAGATCTAATTCTGGTTGCATTCGAGACATCTATGAGAGCTCGCAAAAAAAATGCGAATTTCGCTTATGAACTTCACATAGCGATCCTTGGGAGATCGCAATAGGAGTCGCAGTGTAATATGTCAGAAATCTCGCGGAGAAGTCTGTGTTTCCTGGGAATCTATGGGAGATCGCCAGAATAAGGCGCCTCTAGCGTTCCTTCAATTACCTTCAGAGAAAGCCAATCTTGAATTGTTGCGATATTTTGAGAGATGAAAATGAATATGTATCAGAAAATCGGAAAATCATCGATAAATACCATAACCATACAAATTTGAATTCTAGGTTATCTGCGGAATATTGGTCGGATACACATTCACTCATTCACTCAATTTAGGTCTTTCTTCATTGTGTTCCACTTACCTACTATGCTATCTTTCGAATGTTTGTGTTTGCATAGCGATAATTTCATGAATTATTTTCATTATACACTCGATGAACGAATCAGAATTTGTTCAGAGCATTGAGTATCGACTGGAAATTCAATCGACATTCCAAATTCCATTCCCAATAAAATCATTTGTCAAATCGTGATGGTGGCTCTAATTGTTAGAAATACTTTTTCATCTTCAGATATAACTATCAGAGTGGGACAGATTTAAATAGGATACAGCGGTTAAAACGCTCAGTAGCCACATATGATGGCGATATATTTAATTAACTAACAACAGGCATCCGGTCTGGGCTATGGGAAAAGGCATACTGCAATGAAGCCGATAAAGTTATTGATAATAAAAAAAGGAACACAATAACGTATCGATGCTGATTGCCGTTTTGTCATCGTGCAACTCAGGAAATGTTCCAAGGACAGACGATAATTGATAAGGGCTTTTCTTTACTACTGCATGTACAGGAAATGCTCAGAGCATTTAAAATATGTGATTTTGTGAATATAGTGTGATTTTTGGAGAGATATAGAAAATAAAGAAAAAACCGTTTAAAATTCAGAAAAATGTATAAAATCTTTATTTGAATCGATAGTACGGTCCATAAAATTGTTCGAAGATTATTTCATGCAAATGTTGACTGCGGTCGCGACTCAAATGATCCATCCGCGTAGTCCAATCGAAGCAGTCTTGTCAGTTTAGACATGAGCCTCAACATAGCCCGAAAAAAGTCTAAAGGCGTTAAAACGCAAGATCTAGGAGGCCAATTGACCGGTCCCAAACGTGAAACAAACTGTTCACTGAATTTGCCTCTGAATTGGTTCATTGTTTCGCATGCTGTGCGACATGTGTCCCTTTCTTGTTGAAACCACAAGTCATGCAAGTCAAGCTTTTCCATTTTGGACAAAAAAAGCTGTATTTCATATCACGGGAGCGTTTCGATCCGCATCATTTTTGAAGAAGTACGTTCCAATGATGCCACCAGCCCACAATTGGCATCCAACAATAACTGTTTCTGGATGCAAAGGTAGATCTTGCAATGCTTCTGGCTGATCTTCACTCCAAAATCGACAATTCTTCCGCCAACTTTTCAAGAGTCCATTCACCCAAAATTCTTGTTGTGGTAGGTTGTTGGGCTTCAGTTTTGGCACCAGTATTCTGAAAGGCTTACCACCTATATCATTTCCTTTAATTTTTCACGTCCGATACAGCTGCGATATTTCATCCAGTTCGCACTGCACGTAAGCGTGTTGGTGTCCAACAATGGTAATTGGGTGCAAATTTGGTCACAATCGCCCGAATCGCCTTTTCAGTGGGTCGACTACACTGACCATATAAAATGGAGAAAGCGATCGGTGAACTTTCTGAACTAACCACGTTTTTTGATAATAAAATTCAATGATTTACAAGCGTTGTTCGTTTGTAAAACGATTCATGGTTAAATTATTGACCAAACTGAAGATGTTTGACAGTAACACAAAACACGAAACGCCCGTGAACTGTGGAATAACTAAAACATGCATAATTATGTATTTTTTAAATATTCCATGTAATTATTTTCTTTTTTTCTTCAGTCACAATGGGCGCGTTCATCAGACTAAGCAGCTACCGCTACCGCTCCTTCAAACGTCAAAACCATATGATTTGTTCGATTCGTTGTGTCAAATTAGTTAGTAATTTGACACAACAAATCGAAAAAATCATATGGTTTTGACGTTTGAAGGAGCGGTAGCGGTAGCTGCTTAGTCGGATGAACGCGCCCATTGTTATAATGAAGAATCTATACTTTTTTTTCTATTTATTTTTTTTATATTATAAAGAGGAAAGATTTGTATTTTTGTTTGTTTGATACGAATGGGCTCAAAAACTACTGGACCGATTTCAGAAATTCTTTCACCCTTAGAAAGCTACATTATCCCTGAGTCACATAGGCTATACTTTTCACCCGATAAAAATAAGGATACCTACTATAACTTCAATAATTACAAAAAAAATCAGCCATAATCAGCTATTTTCACGTGCGCTGCGAAAACCGTTAGACATACGTGGATACAATGTATGACGGAAATGTTCCTCTTAAATAGGTCTACAAAAAAGTCTGAAATAGCATATATCTATCTCTCAAGATTGACTTGCTATTACCTGTTTATGGTAATCAGATGTTTTCCAAAATTATGCACTATTTGGGAGTGAGTTTTTATGAAGTGGGTATTGATCCTCATCCAACCTTATAAGTTATTTCCCCAGTATTTAATTTTGAACGAAATTGGCCTTCACATCATAGAATTACAACGAGTACATCAAAAGATATGGCAGGTTGAAGTGTTGAAGATGAAACCGCCGCGTGAAACAAATACACAGGCGAAGCTGGGACGGCCTGCTTGTCTCAAATAAATACTATTTTCCAATTCTTCCCCATTCAATTTGTGATAAAAAATCTATCATGCCTCTTTTTCAGATGGGGAGTAATTTATTGTATGCCTATTTTTATCAACAACGAATAATACGCGTTAAAATAATACATAAAAACGGCGCCTCAAATGAGAAAGAGGCATGAAAAATTTTTGTGACAAATTGATTTGTAATTTGCAATATCTCAGTGGCGTATTATATTTACCTTCGATGACATTGAGATCATTTCATTACCCGTATGCGAGCCAAAAATTAACGTAAAATTCTTATTGTAATGTCAAGAAATACGCAAAACCCTCCAAATTTCAGTCGGGTTCAGAGCAATGAAAAAATAGTAACTTTTAAGAAAAACCATTTTACGAAGTTTCAACTCTGCTCCTTGATCAGGGCCGATCTTCAAAACGATGATTCTTCTGATGGTCCCCTTATGTTGGAGGATCATCTTTCATTTATTTCAAGTGATCATTCGTATTGAAAATGAGCAAAAAAGAATGAGAAAGTTTGTAAAACTTCGGACACTTCATCACCGTATCTGACAATGGTATGGAACACAGTAGAAGATCATTTAATATTTGTTTGAGAATCTAGAAGTTCTTGATACATTTCATAGTTCTGAGATTCAGAATGTGCTTATCAATCTCTATTATTATCAGACGATAGCTAGCAATCTGGAAACAGGGCCAAATGTCCCATCGGCTCTCTGGGAATAACTCAGATGAAACCCAGACTGTTACAACTTCTCAGATTCGTATTTAGGTTAACTTCCACACTACTAGTAGTTTACAAATTGTCTGTTAACCCTAATAAATGAGAGGAAATGGTTACATTGTTTTACGAGGCCTGCTGACTTATTAGTAGTCGAGGGAATCGCGATGGGGCCACTGTATACTGACGTCCCAATTAATAAATTTATCTTAATACTTATTTATTTGTATCCCGTTGTTTGTCGTCGTATTCCTTGGGGTGATCATTAGCGTAATTATCTAACTTTTGATACGAAGTTGTGAAAAAGTAATTATTTCGAGAACTGTCCAACGGTTCAGTCATTTTCATGCTTATGTCGTTAATGACAATGTGCAGGATATTATTGCAGACTAATACGAGCGGTAATTCAGTTAGGGTTTCAATAATTGACAATTTCACATCAATGTCGATCGACAATAAACATTTTGCTTACTTCAAATCTAGAATATTTTGGGCTCTCTAGCCTACAGCTGCAGTAGGCATCTTCAGAGGTTTCTCTGTCGGAGGTAACCCGACGTTGACTGCACCAGTTCGGAGCAGTAGTTCGTGGCTGGTTGTGATTTGAGAGACCTGTATAGAGCAGAAAAGAATTATACAGTCAGATTTGAAGAATCAGTTGAAGTGGGATTCAGAGTTAACAATATACCTGGAAATATCAAAAGTCTGCACAATCGGCGGATATAGGCAAGGGTGGAGAGCAGAACGTTCAAATTTCCCTACCGAAATGAACTTTTCCATTGCAATTCTGAAAATGTTCCTGTTATTGGGAGAGGAACTTTCCAACCATATAATTGAAACAGCATTATCTGTCCCTTGATTGAAACAAGGTTCAAAACAATGTTCTGCGTATTTTTCACTGCTGCCGGTAAAAGGTCGGCTCTCGTCAGGGCTGATATTCAAACATGGGGCGGCCATTGTTTGGCGTAACCTTTCCAATAATTCGAGCTCCTGCTGCTGCCCCCGCTAACAAACCCGGTAATGAGATGAGACACCCCGCAGTACGAGATCCACGCCTACAGGTCCGGACCCGACGATTGGCCTTTTATTGGCTTGTACCAAGAGGACAATTTCGAAATTAAATGACGCAACATTAATGAAACCAATGAAAGATAGTTTTGACAGCTGTCAAATAAATCATCCATGACTCCGTCTCTACTTATGAAAGGAATATAGAGCATTGTTTTTGCATAATTTGCTGTATGTTGAATAACGAAATAATATATACAGAGTGTAACAGCTAAATGGAATGAATTCGATAACGAATAAATGAGGGGGTGTTAAGAAAAACGCTCGGACACGTCGATTTGTAATTTTGAATGCGCATATTTTTCAAGAAAATAAAATTATATAGGGTGTTAAATGCAACCGTGGCCAATACCAACTTTCTTATTTCAAATGCAACCCCTGTATATTATTCATTTTTTGGATTCTTCAGAAAATTCTAGACATAATTCATGTGAAATGTCCAATACCTATCTCCAACTTTTTCGGGAATATTAAGTGTTTTCAGATTTTTTACAAAAATTAACATTTTGAATGAAAATTATTTTATTTCACAAATTCGATACATTACACTCAATACTCATTTCCCATTTACCTCTTGATATGAAGAAAGTAAGTAAAAACCATTACTGAGAAGAAATTAAAAAAAACAAAAACAGATTTGTTTATTCTCATAACCTTAGAAACACGTTGTCTGTTTGCATGACAATATCAATAAGTGACCAGTGTAAGTGCTATTGTCTTTTAAATTTCGATAACTGTACGTAATAATATTAGAAAAATGGTTCATTTAACAGAAATGCACAAAATAACCATTCTTCAAATGATTTTTTATGGAGATTACAAACGGACAGTGGACACAAATGGAAGTTTCTCGCTTATTTCGCGAAAAATTTCCAAATTTGCCACCTATATCCCAAGGAACAATTAGCAAAATAGAAAAGCAGTTTCGAGAGCTTGGTCATGTAATACAAATAAAAAAATTGCTGCCAATGCAGGATGTGATGATTCGAAATTGGATATTATGCTTGAGTTTCAAGAAAGCCCACAGAATTCTGTTCGAAAAGTAGCCCCGCTGTTCACCGTCAGCCACACGTCAATATTTCGAATATTAAAGGAAAGTAAGATGCATCCCTATAGAATATTGGGAACTCAGGAGCTCATAGAAAACGATTTCGATAGGAGAACGCATTTTTGTGAGCAAATGATGGCAATGTTAGATAACAATGTGATCCGATCAGAAAATGTTTTGTTTTCTGATGAGAGTACATTTACACTACACGGTCATGTTAATCGTCAAAATTGCCGCTATTGGTCTGATGAGAATCCTCACTGGATGAGAGAAGAACATACGCAATATCCTGAAAATGTTAATGTTTGGGCAGGAATTGTTGGAAATCATATCGTAGGTCCCTTTTTCATTGACGGCAACTTGAATGGAGAAAAATATTTAGAACTACTCCAAAATAATGTCGTACCGACTTTCATAAACTTATATCCTGATCCAGCAAATCCACAAGTTCCTGCCAATATAATATGGTTTCAGCAAGATGGAGCACCGCCCCATTACCAAATCAATGTCCGGCAGTACTTGAACCAAATTTTTCCAAATCGGTGGATAGGGATGCGCGGATCGATAGAATGGCCAGCACGATCTCCTGATCTGACACCATTAGACTTCTTTTTGTGGGGATGTGTCAAAAGTATTGTATACGAAACGAAACCCTTAAATTTAGACGATCTAAAAAACCGAATCACGCTTGCGATTAGATCAGTCACGCCTGAAATGTTGAGTAACGTTAGAAGACAATTCTACACCAGATTAGCATGTTGCCAAGACGTTCGCGGCGAGCATTTTGAACATTTCCTACATTGACATTAATGTTTTTTTTAATAGTTAAGAAATAATCAGTATTACTTATTAGGTTTTAAGTGTTATGTACCGAATTTGTGAAATAAAATAATTTTTATTTAAAACGTTGATTTTTGCAATAAATCTAAAAACACTTAATACTTCCGAAATAGTTAGAGATAGGTATAGGACATTGTGCATGAATTGTACGTGTCTAGAATTCTCTGAAGAATCCAAAGAATAAATAATATACAGGGGGTTGCATTTGAAATAGGAAAGTTGGTATTGGCCACGGTCGCATGGAACACCCTATATAATTTTATTTTCTTGAACAAGATGCGCATTTAAAATTACAAATGGACGTGTCCGAGCGTTTTTCCCAACACGCTCTCATTTATTCGTTATTGAA
The DNA here is from genome assembly GCA_951802165.1 of Adalia decempunctata. Taxonomy (NCBI): domain Eukaryota; kingdom Metazoa; phylum Arthropoda; class Insecta; order Coleoptera; family Coccinellidae; genus Adalia; species Adalia decempunctata. Next base: position 37,964,615 of record OX637697.1, on the reverse strand, counting down.
TTTATTCCATTTGGCTGTTACACTATGTAGAATCATCCTCTCTCAATAGGGAGAATAAGGATACACCTCTGGATACACCCACAGCACCTGAAAAAAAGGTACCGATTCCACTGGACCTCTTCCATCACTTTTGTAAGTTTATTCATCATCTGTTGTATGAATGAAGTAACTGAAGGAGTTTTTATGCTGAAAAACTGATAATTTTTGTGATATCCAAAATATTCCATTGTTCAATTTCATCTTCCAATAAAAACTTCCCCTAGTCTAGTGCGTTACTGTTATAACGGACCCTAATGGCAATCCATCTTCCCCACAAAATTTCTCATATACAGCTATCATGTCCCAAGAGATTTTATCATTTTTAGAGTAGGCTGGGACATTAATTTCGCATTGAATTTATAGGTGGCATATTTCATTTTGTTTAACCATTTTCCCATTATCACAACCATAATATCAACTCCAATTCTATGACGAATATTATATTAGTTTGATGACCAATATACCTGTAATCTGTATTCAGTTCCATATGTTAATAGTTATGAACTTAGGTACCTGCATCTGTTATATTCGAATCCTTGATTGATGAAAATCAATTCCATATGGTTTGACTGTGCCCTGTGCCGTATCGAATTATTTCTTTCACGTTCCTCAATTCATTTTTCATTATCCATCTCTCTGTCAACCCAATTTTTCATCACTTTTTCACATAAATTGGGCTGTATCTCATCATTGCTGATTTCTAATTGCTCAATTGTTGGCTAAGCAGCATCACCTTGTGACCATCCCCAAATAATGAACTAACAAGGTGTTAAAACACAGTGTGATAAATAACTGGACCATTTCTTGAGATAAGATCATGATCAAATTTTGTTTTCATTAAATCGTTTGTTGAGTTGGCTTTTTGGCAGGTTACACCTTTTTTTTAAACCACATATCCCACAGATTATTCCCTACAACAGCAGGAGAAGACATTCATTTAACATTGTTCAGATTGTTCTGTATCGTTCTCCGTTGACTGGTACTCTCAGGCTATGTTCTTCAAGGAAATATGGGGACCATTTACGCTGCATGAATTGCACACCAAGCACTTATTTATCTGGATATAATGGTAGCCGAACAGTTTCGTGTGGATTTTCAATAATCCAAAATCTGCAACTCTGTTTCTGCTTCAACCATTGACCCAAAAAATGAGTTTTATCATTGAATTCAATTTTTCAATGCAATTGTTCATCATTTTCCAATTGTTCAAGGTCGAAATCAGAAAATATAAGACGTTTATGGTGATGTAATGGCTTCAGTTTCTCAGCTATTCAAATCTTGTAAGGATGTAATCCCAAATATTCTCACAAAATTCTTCCTATTCATGCTTGAAAAAGATTTAAATTTTTGAGAATGACAAAGATGAATAGAATCTCTGTTCTTGGCACTCATTATATTTGGTCAAAGACTTTCCTGTCGATAGAAAAATCTGAGTATTTGATCACACAACATCATCAATTCAGAAATAGATACCGATAATGGAAAACAAAACTGAAAAGCCACTTTGTCATAGTCTCAAGGTTGGAAAAATTTAAAAGCCATTCTCAGCTCACCAACACAAATACCTAATACCTAAAAAGTTTCATGCCAAACTCTCGGAAACTCAGGCTTCTGTGAAACAATGCATGGGATTTAAGTCCCTAATCAGGAAGTATCATATTATTTAATTCCTCCAGGGTATTGTTTACTAAAAGTGCACAATAGGTTTTTATTATTATCTGACCCACATTTTATCTTTGCGCTGCTGTGTCGTAATTTTGCTCTCATTAATGGGATGTGCTTATGCGTTGGTTATTTATCAACAATCAACACCTACGAAGGAATGTTGTAATTAGTGGAGTTCCCAGAAATTCACTCGATTCTTTTTCGTAGAGGTCTGAATATGGGACTTGAATCCACATGTGGGAGTGTTTATTTTATTTGCCTCTGTTTTTATCTTTTTTTCTTGAGTTCTCTCCATCAGTTTTTGTCGCACTGTTTATAGTTCCATATAAATAAGAATTTTCATTTTAGTTGTGTCAAATTGGGAGAACTAGTTCGATGTAATTTTTTCCAAGACAACATATTTTCGATAAAATGATCATATGTTATAATACATCTTCATCAATTCTCGAGAGAATATTCAATATAATTGCAATTTATTAGATATACAGGACGAATACTCATGAGACATCAATCATCATGTACAGTTTCTTCAACTATATATATATTTATCTCATCGGACTGTTGTTCAGCTTCGTTCCATAGTCATGTGAAATTCAACATCTATGGTTTGTTTAAAAACACAGATTTTGTCTTCAAAATTGGAACTGCTTTGAAAAATACATACTCACAAATAGGGACTGATAGACGGTAATCTGCTCTTTCCCAAAAATATTCCGAATATAAGAAGGGAACTATGTTGTATTGTCTTCTTCTAACTTTGACATTCAAGTTCGTGGGTACCTACAAACGGTGGTCCCCCTTTTCCGGAAAGGATCAAGCAAAGGGCCAACGCGGAATTCCACCGCAAAATTCCAGCTTCATCACGAATTTTCCAAATATTTACAGAGGCTTCCTTCGCAACATCCAGTAACAACGGCAGGCATAAATATTAATTTTTCCTCTTTTTCCTACTACGCGCAACTTCATGCAAAATACCTGCTCCGAAGGTTGAGCGTACTCCAAAACCTTTGAGCCTCTCCAGAAACAATGACGTCAAAGTATAGTCGATATTCCAATGGGAAATGATGCTCGAGTTGAGGGTTGGCATCCCTGACCGGTAGAAACTGCGAAAGAAGATTATTAACAAAGGGCGTTTGACAAATGACGCAAGAAACAAAACATGACGAGTTTCTGAAGGTTTATCTGGTTCAATGGAAAGAGCACTCGATGAAGAATCCAAGACTGCGTTCAATCCATTAAGCAGATGAAATTTCGAATGGCCGGAAAAGTATCATATTTTTCAAGTTTCGAAAACAAAATTCGAACCTTCTGATAACTTTTGAAATCACTCTAAAAAACACCCGTTAATTTGTACTTTTCAATATTGAATTATTGAATTTTTAGTGCACATATTCTCACCACTGTCCTCTCACTAATAATGGGGACTAGCTTTTCCATGTGAATCGTAAACTCGAGCACTCGAAATGAATTTATTCAAAGTCCTTCGTGTACCGCAGTGCCCCTCGACTTGTTGGGCTTTCGAAGAGCAGGGTTTGTCGTGTTAAACCACAAACTTGTTTTCTCGAATTTGCCATTTCGACTCTGTTTAGACAGACCGCCGTTCGTGTCCATGAATGGCATGATTCAAAACGACGCATTCTAAACAATAAATCCAAGTCCGACCAGATGTTCCGAAACTTTAGGACGGACTATATCAGGCCCTCTGATGCTTTCAATTGCGAACCAACTGATAAAGGGGCCCATAGACGCGAAATCTATGAGATAAGTAAGATGTGTAAGGCTCGTTAATCACTGATGAGTTGGGTCTTTGTCATTTCATTTTAAAATGAATAGAGCACCTACTTGACACAGATATTATTTGATTAGTATTCGTTCATGAAAATAATAAACTGGTTGTTGAACCTTGTTCCTTATGAACGGTGAATAAATGAAGGTGAATATAAGAAAAATTTGACTGATATAAATTTATGAAACGAACATTATTTTCAACTAAGCGCTACTTTTAATATACGCTGAAGGAGCCTTATGCGATGGCCACTTGTATGATACAATAAATAACTGTTACTACTACTACTACGTATATAGAATTAATCCTGGGCCTTCTTACTTTTTGAGAGCCGCAATTCCTGCACGATCAATCTTTTTTATAATCCCCTTTATCACTTTGATCGCTCTTAAGAGTCTTCAGCCTTCAAAATAGGAAACGTATACCGCCAGATGGCGGTGCAGTGCATTAATTTTTATTAATTGGATTATTCAGCTATCCACTAATCGACGGCTAATAAAATCCTTAATAAAATGTCTTTGGTAAAAATCGATATTTATGATTTCGAATAGAAAAATTCAAGGAAATGAATTTCGCGAAAACAACACATTGTTGTAATATTATTTACAAAAAAAAACGGTTAATTAAAAAAAAAGGATATAGACATTTGATTAACTGAATGATAGACTTCAATACTGAAATGAAAAAACACAAAAATATTTGTTCGTTTCGATGGTGGAAATGTAGAAAAATTACCAAAAATGATGGGGAATATCCTTTTCATTCATTTAATACTTATGAAAAAATTTTTTATTATTTTTATCTTGATACACTCATACATCCCTTCATTAATCAGAAAAAAATAAATCGTTTCTGACTCCCTCTTTTTCAGGGACGTAGACCCTTAAGGTCGCCGTTCAGAGCGAGTAGGAAAACCAATCCGATAGAGGCGCCACCGTGCATTTTATGGAATATCTCCATAGAACTCACACATTATCACTATAAGTTCTATGAATATCTCTCTAATTATGAATGAAATGTACAATGGCGCTCTCTATCCGAAAATCGCTGAACTATGAAATGAGTGCATGTGGGTAAAGCAGGAACTTTTTTCCGCCATATATTTGAATTTGACCATTATCTGCCAATTCCGTATTTCAAGTTGATTTTCTGAACGAAATTATCTGTATATTCACTTTTAATCGGAAGTTGAACTATTTTCATGGGTCTTTTGTTTGAAATAAAATAGAAGCATGAGTTGGCTTATTTTCTTGCATTTTTTAATGAAAAAAAATGAACTTTCGAAATGAAATCGATTTCAATTATTTCATTGACAACTCGAATACTTTAGGAACCCACAAAATTTCAGTTCTCAAGATGAAAACATTTTGAAATGCAACTTGAAGTAAAAAAACACTACATTGAACGCCCACCTTGAAATGTGATTTCCAATTCCTTCTAATTTTTGCGAAACATATATGAAAATTCAGAACTAAAAATATCAATAAAAAGAAAATCGGTTAATTCCTTCTTATCAGAAAAAGGTATGTAAAACTTTTGAATCTATGAAGTTGACATAGGATATCCAGCTCAGGGTGTTTGACAGAGCTTGAGTCTATTTTAGCAAAAATGCGATTTTTAGAGTGTTAATTTTCAGTTCAGGATGCCACTTGCTTTCGTTTGTACTCCTGGAGTGGAAAATTCTTAAGCGGGCGATCTTTCTTTGCGTATACAAGGATCGGATCCTTGCGAATTTAGCAATAGTGAGCACTTACTTTGCGGTTTGTCCTTCATGGAACTCGTCCTATCTGATCTGAGGGGGAGAATCAGTATAAAAATACGAAGATGCAGAATCGAAACCAATTTCAAAACTTGGAAGCCGAATCGAAATGAAATACTCAGTCACATAAAACTCAGAGATAGTAGAATGAAAAAACATAGACCGATTGCTGAAAAAAACTTGAATGGTTGAGAGCAAAATTCATGTGACTTTTCATAAGAGTTCAAGGGGTAAACCAAAAGCTATAACATGAATTTTTAAATTGTTTTTCAAACATAAGTTGACGAATGTCTCGACATATCATATCAGCGGCAGATACCTATAACATTAGTTAATGTATTACTTTTTACTGACACTAAGCGCGTTCGGCAATAGCATCCGAGAGCGGACGGATTTTTTAGTCACGTGATAACAGATTGTACAGATTTGTCAGATTTTTCTGTAATAAACGAACGCTACGGAGCATTTTGATCGATTTTTCTGTTTGACGTATGTAACGCCTTACCCGAGCCAGATATTAAATTAGAGCTTGAAGGTCTATTCGTCCGTAGAGGTAGTCTGGGTACTATTTTAATTCTTTTGTTATAGTTCTCAACATTTCTACCCCTTGGTTGAGATGATTCAATATTTTGAATCATTATATTTTTATCAAACAACATTTTTTTTATTTATTACTACACAACAAATAACATAAGACACGAAAATTCAACAGACTGTTCAAGAATATTCGAAGCGGGATAAAAAATCCATTCACAAAGGCGGAAAAGTAATTTCTGTTTCTGTTCTGTGGAAAAAAATCCGTTTCCTCCGTCGAAATACACCGAGCAAAAAGATCTACATCCGATTGATCAGATTTTCTTGCCGAACGGTCCAGATGTGTACTCCCCTCAATCTGGATGTAATAAACGAACGGTTCAGATCAATCCGACCAGTCAGATGTCATTGCCGAACGCGCTTACTATACATTAATTCCATACAGTTTGCAGAAGCATAATTTTTTATTTAATTACACATTCTGTCCGTTTGGATATGAGAGACTTGTAATATTCGTCAATAAATCATTTCCGGCCCATATATTTTCATTAAATTGTCACTTCCTGTTCGAACGGAAGAAGCTGTCCACTTCATTATTCCATATCTATATGTTGGTACGTTTTCAAAATACGATTCAGCATCATTCATTGTGTGATGGTAACACAACTCTTCTCTTATGCTTTTCTATTTTGCCTATTTTAATTTTAATCTCATTGTTTTGTTTTCAGCTCGATTTCATTGTCTGTAACGTTTACAATTCGTATATTCTCTTGCTATTCTATTTTTGAGGATTTTACGTTATGTGTAAAAAAGAGACAGTGAAAGAGGGAGAGCTATACCATGCTAATTTTGGGGGAAACCACACATTTGCTCTGTGTATTATAGTTTTGGTGCTACAGATTATATCAATATCTAAAAATCTATGATCCTAGGAAAAAATTGAAAGTTTACCACTGAATTCTTCGTAAAATATATGTCTTTCTATACCTGTTCCAATTTTTTGGATATATTCTGCAATAGCATTCAAATAATTCTGTCACAAAAACTATGACCTCATCTCTCTAGCCTCTACTCATAACCAAGAAATGCAGCAAATCCTACATATTTGGGACAGCCTGTAGAGGGAGTTGATCTGTTTTATATCTCTTTATGGAGGGCCTAGTAATCCCAGTATTGCCCATTTTTCTGGATAAATCACCCTTCATAACCTCAACAAATCAACAGACAAACCTATACCTATCAATATAGAAAATCTATCCAAGTGTAGAAGGACAAACTAATAATTACCAGACTAAATAGACCAAAACTTGTCAGAAGACTACGTAATATACCTGTTGTGAGTACGAAAGATCTCGAAAAAAAATTTTTAAATTTTTAATTTTCATCCTTAAAAAAAAAACGTGTCGTTTCGAAACGTCGGCATTGTCTTGAAGAACAATAAAGAAATTTAGTCCAAGAATCCCAATATATTCTTTTCATTCGAACATAAATGGACGATTACCTAAGAACATCTTGTCAGTAACTTTTTGTATTTTTGAAAAAAAAAGAGTCATTCAAACAACTGAATGAAAATAAAGCCCCACAATGTAATTTCACATTTTCCATTTCAAGTAATCAAATCAAAACATTGGCAGCTGTAAAAAATAAACAGCACCTGTCACATAATTCATCATTGAACCCGGATCATTTGTTATAGAGGTCGTGATTTCTCTCCAATTCTCAAGAACTTCACATGATTCTGGTGACGCGATGTGACTAAATTTTGCAAATTTTCTCCTCGATCGAATGTGAATAAGTTTGGAAATTACATATTAGGAAAACTGAATTTCTAACTGCTTTTACTACAGACTCCGAAATGAGTCATTTGTTTGTTTTTCGATTGACTGAAGTATTCATCTAAAAAAAAGTATTCATTAAAATTTGTGGAATGATCAGTTCTTCTGATTTTCACCATCCTAGTTGTCGTCCGATCTATGGCCCTCTTTACTCCTGTCTGAGGCACATCAATAGCTGTGTGCCCTACTGGATTCCGCTGTTTTGTCAGAAGCCTAGTGCACAGTAGTTAAAACTCGCACCACATCACTAAAGCTCTGATTTCTTTAGCAGCTGTTCCGAATGTTCCTTGGTGAACTTTGCTTTCCATTCGCTATCGTAAACTGTCTCAAGGGTTACTTGTGACGTTTGTGAGAAGTTTTCAGTTCAAGTTTGTTCGTCCCCAGTTTCTGTTCTGGCGCGTTTAGTCGCGAGTGTTTATTTAAATTAATCGCTTTCCTCTGGGTGTGATTTAGACGCAATAATGTAATGAGAATATTCGGTAAGATTACAAAGTTTCGTTCGATATGATTCATTATGCTCGGCGCTCCAACGGAGATCAGCACTTTCCATGAAGGGAGTCTTTCATTAAAAGGGAAAATAGGATTCATTGAAAGAATCAAATTTTAACAGTTGTTTCTTTAATTGCAGATATCTGGAAATACTGCTACACAACTGGGGAAACTATGGTGAGTACTCAATGAATTCGAATCCGATGAATACAGTTTTTATACAAGAGTAAAATTTTGTAAGATTCTATTAGTGTCGTCAGCATCAAACAATTGTAAAAAGTGTGGAAAGAAAACATCAGGACGATTCAATATATACCACTTTTTTTTAAATGTTATTGATTACAGTGCAAATATAATCTAAAGGTTACAAAAAATTATCAAACGCTGAACATATCGAAGAACAAACAGAAAGATCTCAAAAATTGCTTTTTTATTGTATTCATACCAAAACTTTATGTGGAAAGGCACTGAAAGAAATACTGAAAGACGGGTTATCCATTTTTCGTTCTCCCAGTTTCCCCCCATTTCAATTTTCATTCTTCCTGACACTCACTGTCGAAACATATCTCAAAATAATTGTTTCCTGTAACGATAACGAACATTCTCCATCAACATGTACTGGGGGGAATATCTGAATTTAATCCTTTTCGTATGACACGCAGAGCATCTCGATGTCAGGCGTCTTAGTTCGATCCCCCAACAGATTTTGTCGGCAGCATTCGAAAGTAAGCGCGCTGTCTAGAAGATTTGCCCAACTTCGTCGATATTGGCACAATTTAAGCATCGTCAAGCTTTCCCGAATACATAAGCTTTTCTGCGTCACATAAGCACGTCTTTCTCGGAGTTTCTTGAGGCCGAAAGAAGGCCAATATGTTTTGATGTGGCTTCGCAGGCTCGGGGGATTCGATAGTCTTTTTATGCTCTAACGCTTGTCTGCTTCTGAGAGAAGAACGAGATGGTGTTTGGCAGCATGATCTTTTTCGTTTCCCATTCATTCAAGATTATTTTCAGCTCTATTTACAGATTAATTGATTCCGAATAAAGTCTGCTGTCTTTTCATCCTTCCACTTTCAATCCTAGATAAATGATCGATATTCTCATCGTCAAAAGTATTGGCCTCCTAGGTTTCTTAAGAAACAATTTATGTTCTAAAAATGAGATGAATATTTTCCTTAATTTCAACCGCATTATATTTGATAATAAATCTTTGTTTCATACTCTTTGCTGCATGCAGGATAAGACAAAATAGGAAAAATGAGAAAAACATATAAATTTATCGATTATTTATTTTTATTTAATGATAGTTATTCCACAACTGAATCCAAATTCAATATAGTCTGTATTACCACCTCTTCTCTCATTTAACTGCCCAAAGTATCACCTTTTGAATCGTGGTAAATCTCCATTCAAAAAGTGGTCTCTTTATTTCACGTGTAACTACCCTAATTCACGACGTAGAGACTTGTTTTTTTTTTATTTAAATATAAAAAAAACTTTTGACAATGTGTGTTTTTTCGAGCAGCACTTCATAGAACTCCAAAGGAATACATTTTTCATATTTTGAATTTTTGACGGAGCCACTTGGATTCAATCAGTGGAGATAAAATTTTTGAAAATCCAATTTATCGCCCAATATCGAAAATCACGCTAATTTAGAACCTACCGATGTGAAATTGAATAATTGTGTAATAGTGTGTGATAAAAGTGTGTTACAAAACAGCAAAATTGAAAAGCAACAATTTTCGTTCTGCTGAACACATTCAACTGTAATTAATTTGTAATTAAAGCAAAATTGAATCAATATCCTTCGATAATCCACTCAGATCGATTGAATCAACGGCTATCTAGCATATTAACAGATATGGTGTTAATATTATCAGGCAAATTCGCATGCTTCATAAAGGGATGGAATGTCATTATCTGATATTCGATATATCATCGAATCAGTTGGAATAAGCATTAATTGGACGCATGAGTATTTGACCAACACGAAGGATTAGTTTAATTGGCGCCTCTTCTGAATTCAAAATCAAACATGTGTTCAATTTGTAGTTAATCCGATTCACGGTGCCTCTTAAATTTGAAAACAGTCGATTTTATTCCATTGAAATAGGAAATTTATTCGAAATTAAGAGCATTATCCTTACAATACAGGGTGTCCCAGAAGTCCCGCACTTCCTTGAGGGGATCGAAAGTGAAAAATATTCTTAGCCCAAATATCCATGTTTGAAATTTTTTGATAACGTAGTTCATTAGTTATTAATTAATGAAAGTGACCAATCAGGAGCGCGCTACAGAAGATTGAGTAAGCAGTGGGGACGCGAAAGTGAGACGCCAGTCTCGCTTTACTGCGTGAAAAGCCGGCAGCAGCTCTGGCGTCTCACTCTCGCGTCCCCAACTGCTCACTCATTCTTCAATAGCGCGCTCCTGATTGGTCACTTTCATTAATTAATTACTGATTAACTACTCCATTAAAAAAATTCAAACATGGATATTTGGGCTTAGAATATTTTTCACTTTCGATCCCCTCAAGGAAGTGCGGGACTTCTGGGACACCCTGTATATTCTGAGGCGTTGCACTTATTGGTCCTTCGAGCAGTAGTGCATGTAAGACCACGTTAAAACTCCATTGATGAACAGTAGAAAATGAAGGATCAGGTTTTTTCAGTTATTTCTCTGATGTGGCTTTCAATTGCTTATACAGGGGGTAGTGGCAAGTCGTATTCAATAGGCAACTCGGCAGAATAAACTATCTCACTGAAAATTGACTATACAGGGTGAGTCTTTGACTTGTACATACCTTTCAACTGTAGATTCTTGAAGCCTAAAAAAACCTTTTTTCATTTTCCATTTTTCCGAATTCGGCTATAGCCATTCGAAAAAAAAAGGGAACAAATACGTGCCTGATATAAGTCTCTGCAGAGACCTCAAAGTTCATATTTCTCGATTGAAATTGAGTTGATACATTTAGGGAATAATCAAGTACAAACCTTATTGGAAAAAAATATTACAAACACGTTATTTTTTTTTACGAAAACACTTAGTTTTGCCCGCTGATATCATCAATTGAAATGCCATATTTTCCCATCAAAATATGTTCCTTTTTCGATTTTCCTGAATATTAGTTCGTGAAAAATAATAAGTTTTTCATATTCTCCTTGATATCCCAGAAATATCATAAGAATAAGAAACGTTTTTCATTCAATTTATGATCAATCAACCTAACCTAGCCCATGTTGCATACAAAGAAAAAATCTTCCATGACAGAGCTATCACAAAGCTTTCGAGATGACGATGATTGTTGATTTTCTCTTCAAACAATGGTATAATCGTCTGTCTTGCGAGGTAGCGGGCGCGCAAGATTATTTTAGGTGTTTTTCTTCGTTATCGTGATAATAATGTGGACGACCTTCAGTCAATTATGTAATATTAACCGTGTAGTGTCGAGTTTATAAAATTCCAAGAGCATATAGGATAAGTACCATTTCATTTTTCAATAATTTCAATTCAATACTTGGTTTGTATCGACATTCATCGTTCATATAATATCTGAATTTTGTATTTCATTGAAATTTATTTTAATATGGACCGGCATCAATAAATTTTTAATAGAAACTGTGCATATTAAATATATAATTTCATTATCGGTGTTCAGTTTTATCTAACACATAGGTGGGATTTTATTATTACATATCTCTACATCGAACGTTTTTCCATCATTTAGATTTTAGTCTCGACAGAGTTGATGAACATTCTGACCACATTGTTAACTTGTTTAGAGACAAGAGAAGTAATAATATTCGATGATATTTAATCCAGGGAAGCATCCAGATTATTCTTGAAATTCATGATTTTTTCCTCAAATTTCATTATATACAATAAGGAATAACTCGAAAACGACGCGTTTTATTGAAAAACATAGAACTACATACTTTTATTTTCTAAAATAGTTGATTCGTTCGAAAAATCAACCGTTTATCTTTTTCAAGTGGTATTTTTGCGTGGATTTATGAGTCGGCTCTTCTGTAACTTCAAAACCAGGAGGAATATTGAATCAGTTTTGATCGAGGAATATGCACCATCAATAGAATAAACAATCAACCACAATTCAGTCCATTTTAAATAATAGTTCCGAAGATATGAAAAGAAAAGTATTTTTTTAATGCATATTCGACACCCAGTATCTCCCAAACGAAACCAAATTTTTAAAAATCGTATAGGAAATAAGGGTTTCGTTTGATGAGAGGAATCAACAAATAAGATATATGTACAAGGTGGGCAAAATTGGTGCTACATGAACTAAAACTTTTTGTTATAACTCAGCAAATAAACCTCTTAGAAAAAATCAGAGTACGCCACTGGATTGCTATCAGAAAAGTGCCTGTATAATGTTTTTATTTCAACATCCTAGCATAAACAGAAACGGAGATAATGACCAAAGTTGAAATTGCCCAAATTGCAATTTCGGCCTATAACTCGGAAACGAAAGAAGATAGAGGAATGCAGTTGATGGCATTAACAGTTTCTCGAAGAAAGAGGACTATAAGGTGCCATTCATTTTTCTCTATCTCCTCGGGTTAAAAAGTTTTAGTTCATGTAGCACCAATTTTGCCCACCCTGTACAAGTCAAAGACTCACCCTGTATAGGCTGTCCCAGAGTATGTGTAATCGACTTCCAACTTGAACACCCTGTATCTTGGAAGTGAAAAGAATTAGGGCCCATGTTCACAGTAGATTCGTTCCCAATTTCATTAGTACCCTATTAGTTTGTTATCCTTACTGTGGGACACCTGTAAACGTGATGAATTTTATGAAAGGGACTGTATCAATCAGAATGAATCGCCTCAGCGACCAAAAACGATCCTCCTTCATCAGTTTATAAATGCGGAATCTAATCGTATGAGACCTCGAAACAAAAAATATACAGTGTCATTATCATACTTCCGAAACTCTTCTTCCGGTTGAAAAATTATTCTTCACCATGACAGGCCCCATTCAGATGCAAATGCGCACTCGTGGAAGCTGAAACATCTCGAAAACTTTTCGAACAACACGGTTTGCTCGTTATAATATACAGCATGTACGTATTCTTTCGGAGGAACACGTGTACCTTCCGAATTTAACAATGCAGATCTTGAAAGGACATTGACGAATGAAACCGGAGACGTTGTTCGAACAATGTATGTTTCATCATTCAGTTTGTGCCCTTATTTATGGAGAGATGGAAGATAAAAGCTCACACAGAATGGGTGTCTTTATGGAAATCAAAGATTGTTGATTTCCGTTATCTAGGCTTCATTAAGCTTAGTATAGAAATCATACCTGATGCTACCTGTTTGTGAATACATAAGTACAAATGGGGTCGCTATGTTTATGACAGTATGTTATCTTCCTTCCAAATTTCAACAATATTGAATGCATGATTTATGTTCCGTCGGCCGCTGATCGATCAATCATTTTGTCATTTTTCCACGAAATTTTGAATGACACAAATTTTCTTTCTTCACTGATAATTTACGCATAAATCACTGAAAAAGATGATCTACTTTGTTTCTTGCTGAAAACATTTTTGTGAATAGCTGTTTCGCAAAGTTGATATCAAGTTAGCCAAACAACCAATATTTTTTTAAATACTATTACTATTTTCATTTATTTCTGAGATTTTTTTTTCAAATTGTGACCTGCTAATTTGATATACACGAACCAGTGCCCGTGAGAAGCAGAAGCAGCAAAATTTTTCTTTTCACGGATAAATAAAAGATGGAAAGCTACATCTTTCTTTCGAATTCCAACAATATTGAATTCATAGTTTTCGATACAAAATTTTGAATGGTACAAATTTTCTTTCTTCACGGATAATTTACGGATAAATCACTGAAAAAGATCTACTTTGTTTCTTGCTAAAAACATTCTTTGAATAGTTGTTTCGCCAAGTTTATATCAAGTTAGCCAAACATCCAATATTTTTCAAAATACAAGAGTGGCCATGTTTTTCCTTCACGGATAATTTAAGGTCGGCGTTTAAACCGAGTAGGAAAGATCAGCCGATAGAGGCGCCACCGTCCATTTTAAGGAATATCTCCATAGATCTTTCATTATCACAATAAGTTCTATGAGTATCTCTCTAATCATGAATGAAATGTACAATGGCGCTCTCTATCCGAAAATCGCCGAACTATGAAATACGCTAATTTGTGGGTAAAGCAGGAATTTTTTCCCGCCAAAATTCGAATTTGGCCATTTTCTGCCAATTCCGTATTTCAAGTTGATCTTCTGAACGAAATTATCGGTAGATTCACTTTTAATCGGAAGTTGAACTATTTTCATGGGTCTTTCTGTTGAAATAAAACAGAAACATGGGTTGGCTCATTTTCTTCTACTTTTGGAAGAAAAAAAATTAACTGTCGGAATGAAATCGATCAAAAGTATTTCAACAAGAACCCTAATCCTTTCTGAGTTCACCCACAAAATTTCAGTTCTCAAAGTGAAACCGTTATCGAAATCAACTTGAAATAAAAACACACTACATTGAACGCCCACCTTAAGGATGAATCATTGAAAGAGGTGGGCTGGTTTGGTTTCTGCTGAAAACATTTTTCGGGTAGTTGTTTCGCTCAGTTGATATCAACTTAGCGACACACCTCATATTTTGTTAAATATAACAGTGGCAGAATTCAATTTTTCACGAATAAATAACGGATAATAGACGGCAAAATTTCGAGGTATTCCGAGTTTGATTCGGTAGAGTTGTTTTGCTAACTGTATGTACATCCTCATAAGTTACCTAGTTTAGGATATTTTCGCCCAGACATTTAACGAAATCATTCACTGGCATTCTGGCCATTGAAACACTTTTACAGAAAGAAAAAAAAATATTAAAATAGAACAATATTTAAATTCTAACAACCCACTGCAAAATGAAGGACATATCATTAAAAATTCGTACAATTTGATTGTTGAATTCGACTTTTGTTTTGGATGATCGTAATGTAAATATTTCCTCTGACGGAGATTATCACTTATCGTTGGAGTTAAATGTATGAGTGATTGAACTTCCCAAACTATTTAAGCGTGTAGAGGAGGAGAACGTTATTCAAGCTCATTAATCTCTATTTGTTCATGACTCACAATTTCATTAACAGCTCTAGATGCCATCGTTTCGTCATACTTCCGAGGCTCGGTTCCCACGAATGGTTTTCGCTATTTGTGGCGTGGTAAGACTAAATATGATTATCGTTTCGATTCATTAATGCTTTGAATTTGTCAGTGTTGGGAGACGAATTTGATACATTCTGAAAGTTTAGGAAAAAATTAAGAAGAATTTTGTGTTCCTGTATTTATGCTGAACATGATAAATGTTAGTGATGTGTTTTCTCTATAATACTCCATTCGCTTTTATCAAGTATCTCAGATGGCCAAATTTAGGTTTATCAAGTTTTTTTTTACTTAAAACGGAAATGTCAAATAATTCTCAGAGACGTTTCCAATGCTAATTTCTAGTCTCAATGGAGAATTTACGATTATCCAGATATCTTGTCATTACACCCAAAGACAACAGACTGAAGCTAAGCTGCATCCCAGTTCAAGAATATTTTCTTCCCAATTCAGTGTATTATTGACATAGATTCCCAAGAACTTTGTTAATGGAGTTTGTTCTGTTAAGGTTCAACTGTGACACACATTTTGTAGTACAACTACATTCGAGTATTTCGAATGGTGCAAAAAGGTCCAAATGTCCTCTGTAGGCTTAATTCTTGAGGATTTTGAAAAGTTGGGAATTCCGTAGTTCCGTCTGTTCGTTTAGAAGTTTTTCTGAAGGGTTATTCGAGTACTATTATTATTTTTTCGAATAAACTATCAGAAAGTAACGCACTATTCTTTCCATTATTTTTCAGTAAAATTTCAACACTCGAGTCTTGAATTCCGTACCAGAAAATAGCATTACTGAATCTATCAACCAGGTTAGTTTAAGTTAAATATTTCCAGTATCGACAGAGAAAAAAGTTTATTCAACATTCGCCAGGTCTTTGGAATTATTTAATTCACATAATATTTTCTCATATTCATTATTTTTCCAAAGTGAATAAGCATTTTGATAAATACGCAACTACTACGACCTCCATGTAGAGGGGAAAACGTTGCATAGTTATCTGACAGGAAAATTACTAACATTGCCTAACATTTTCAGAATATACACGGTGAAATGTGTCAGAATGTCATGGCCAACCAGGATATTTTATGAAAGTGAATGGAGTACACTTATGGTTCAAATTCCCCAGTCAATAAAAATTGAATATTTATTCTAGTATCTAAGTTAGTAAACCTTATATCCACAGAAATGAAGACTTCTTCAAAACGATAGATAATTGAAATTTTCAGAAGAACCATTCAGTTCGCAAAATAAAAGTATTTTCAGGTTTTTAGACAAAACCAACTGTTTGAGAGTTATTCCCAATTTTATCCGACGTGATGAAATCGCAAAATACGTAAATTTCACGATTATTTTTAATTCGACCCTGGTTTGAAATATGTATCTCGATGAAATACGATGAAATTATCGGGAAAGCAAAATTTCGAATGGCTATTCGTTTGGAATCCCTGGTCGAATTTTGACCAAAAACGTGGCATCTAGATCCAAACTTGTCCAGAAAATTTATAAGGAGCTTCGAAAAAAATGAAATAAGTTTTGATGAATGCTTTCTCCTAACTGTTATTTACTATCATTCGGAGAATGCAAATGCGCTATTATGAAAACTTCTTCCTCAATTATGGAAGCCATCTTCATCTTGATTTTTTCCTTTGGAAAAATATGCCAGAGTATATATTTATGCACATTTCCCCAGGATAAGTTTCACTTTATATTTCTGTGCTCAATTTCGTTCATTGATGCTTCCTGGAAAAGCAATTTCCAACTGTATGCACGACATGATTTCGTATTTTCAGAGAAAATATTAAATTCTTATTTCACCATTTCCCAACTTCGTTATTAATTCACCCCCTGTTGATCTGCAGATCCGGACCGACCATTATTAAACGAGAATGTATGGTAATTTATGTTTTGCTCAAATGGGGTCTAATATAATACAAAATGAAATGAGAATATTGAGGCCCAGGGTGGGCCATGGACCCAATTACTCATATTGTACCTGGACCATCCGAGGAAATTTACAGAAAGGAAACTCGAAATGAAGTTAAAACAGATTTAGAATGTGACATTCTTATACGAGATCCTGCAATATAGTGCGTTTTTTTTCCATGGCTGCCGCACGGTTGCCATGTATATTTTCAATGATCTTCATCATCTCTATTGAAACGCAAAATCTCATGCATTACTATTTTTCTCACGGTACAGATCTTGTTCAGAGAAAACAGGAAAAAACTTAGACGATTGCAGAAACAAACCTTTACACGAATTCTTGATTACTGAGAGATTCATAGAGTAATCATGACAAAAAGACTTATCTGCCGTACACAAGATGTCCGTTATTGACTGTCAAATATAATGAACTTGAAACTGATATTTCTCGTTTTTTCAATGAAACGCCCTAATTCTTTTTCATATAAGGCGAAGAATTGAATGCTTTGCATTTTTTCAGAATAGACAATTTCATTCTTTTCATTGAACCCCAAGATCACTTTTCTGTCTTTCGATGTTTTGCATAAAATATTTCATTCTATTCAAATGGAAGGCTTCCTACTAGGAAAACTCAGAATTATAGATTCGACTGTCCGATATGTATAAGCCTGGTTGAACCTTGGGGTCAAGCATATGATTATAATATGTATTTATTCCCTAGTTCTAACCTTTCGAAATCAGCATATGACCCTAGGTAGAAATTTAGATCTATTGTTATATCAGTTTTGAGGGACCCAAAGCCAAATCACATAATAGGTCGTTTGAAGCCATTGAACACTAGATACAAATAGCAGAGAATGGAATTTGAGACCCTTCGTCCGTTGAATTTGGATTTGACAGTGACGTTTCTGAGGCTTCCGCGGTTTATATCTACCTATAATTTTTATTATTCAACAGGAAGTTTTTATTAGGGTATTTTATACCTCGATAATTATCTGTTAATCCAAGTTGACCCGGGTCTTAGAATCACCTCAATAGTATATTCTAAAACTAGTTGCAGAATGGGCTCCTATTCCAATACGAACGCATGAGTATTGATTGGAATTGCATTCTGCAACGAGTATTAGACGATATTTTCTCTATTTCAGTCAAATTTTGTGAAATTCAAGAAATCATTCAAATTAGATAGGTCCTAGTGACTTTCATATTGTATCTTGGCAGTTGGTGTGAAGGTTAGGAAATACGAAAAATGACATTTCCAAATTGACGTCCGCTGGAATTTGATAGGATTGGTAGTCATTGTTGACAACCACAAAACGAAAAATGTAACTGAAAACGATGCTGTAATGAATTCATTACAGCACTGTTTTTAGTACTGTAATGAACTGATTACGATACTGAAATAGAGAAACTACTATTTTAAGAATCTCTTTCTAACCGCAGAGATTCCGATAATTTTGAAGAACTGCATATTTTGGTGTCATTCACAATAGATTATAAATCTATAGAGGCCAGTTTTACCTCTAGAATCATTCTTCGTCTGAATCATCTATTTCTTATAGTCTTCTTCATTTTAATAAATTCAACAAAAATTCAGGAGAGATTTTATTTTTTGGGTTTTGGAAAAAGAAATTGATATCGGATGAGGAAAATATTTATCTATTTGAAATAAAGAAGTTATTGATGAAAAATCTTGATGAAATTCGCCATGGTTTTGAGAACACCCTGTAGAATTTTTTCATGAAGAAACAGTGAAAAACGTAAAACATGAATTGAAAGCTCAAATTACTCTGGCAAGCTGTGGAATATCAGTGAAGTCGTCATATTCAAATTCTATGGGGAATCAAAAAATGTGGTGATTTTCTGATTTATCGGTTGGCACTGGTGAAATATCGGCAATGTCAAAATAGTTCTCAGAGATGTTGCCAATGCTAATTTCTACTCTCAATAGTACCTATCAATCTTGATGTAATCATCACTTGGAAACTAAAAATGCCTAAGGTAGATTTGAAGAAGCAGAGACAAAATATCAGGAAGTGCTTTGTAAAATTGAAATATGCTCATTCTGATTAATTTGGAATCAATAATTTATCACCAGCTATCCAACAACTTTTTGTTTATCTGCACATAAACACAATAAGAAAGATTTTGTGTGAAAGAGACGGCAAAGAATTTCCTTCTATTGGTGCAGCCAAAGAGACAATGACTGAAGACTTTATTTCGAAAAAATATCTGCAACGACAAATTTGGAATTATAATTTGAAAAATGAACATATTTCGATTGATATACTACTCATACTACAGTTAAATTTCAACCGTATTCTTGATTTCCGTACAAGAAAATAGCAATAATTAATAAAATAGAATCTTCCAACCATGTTTATATACGTGAAATATTTCCAGTATTAACTGAGAAAAAGTTTCTTCAATTTTCGCTAGGTCTTTGGAATCATTGAATTCACATAATATTTTCTCAAATACATTATTTTTCCAAAGTATATAAACATTTTGATAAATACCTAATTACTACGACCTTTATGTGAAGAGGACAACGTTGCTTATTTCTCTGACAGAAAAATTACTATAACCTTACATTTTCAAAATAAGCATGGGAAATGTATCAGAATATCATGGCCAAGTGGAATACTTTATAAAAGTGGATGGACACTATGTGGTCAACCTGACAAGCTTGTTTTCATGCAGCAATTTTGCAATAACGGCTCTAATAACTATTTTCACCATAAATCTATATCTATACTAATATTATAAAGAGGAAAGATTTGTATTTTTGTTTGTTTGATACGAATAGGCTCAAAAACTACTGGACCGATTTCAAAAATTCTTTCACCCTTTGGAAGCTACATTATCCCTGAGTGACATAGGCTATACTTTTCACCCGAAAAAATTAAGGATGCCTACTATAACTTCAATAATTACAAAAAAATCAGCCAAAATCAGCTATTTTCACGTGCGCTGCAAAAACCGTGAAACTTACGTGGATACAATGTATGACGGAAATGTACCTCTTGAATATTTCTACAGAAAAGTCCGCGATAGCATGTATCTATCTCTCAAGATTGACTCGCTATTACCTGTTTATGGTAATAAGATGTTTTCCAAAATTATGCACTATTTGGGAGTGTGTTTTTATGAATTGGGTATTGATCCTAATCCAACCTAATACGTTATTCATCCCCAGTATTTAATTCAGAACAAAATTGCTCTTCATATCATACAAATACAACCAGTACATCAAAAGATATGGCAGGTTGAAGTTTTGAAGATGAAACCGCCGCGTGAAACAAATTTCTACTCGGGCGAAGCTTGGACGGCCTGCTTGTCTGAGATATAAACGTTCTTGATAAACTGGTCCGTTTCTGTTCAGCGAAGATCAGCTCTCAATAGTTTCTGATTACGAAATTGCTTCTCGAAGAATTTCTTATGGTACCATTTTGCACAAGGAAAATTTAAGATCTTGAATGCAATACCAGCCGATTTGGATTGCACAAACGGCGCATGTTTAGTTATTTCGACTTCTATTCCATAGAGATCTTCTGGATACTTCGACCTTCTCGTAATTCAGCAACCCATTCCCTCCGAAAAGTAAACAGAGCTCCAGTTCGACATTCCTGAAGACCTTCCAAACTTTATGAATGCGGAGTTTCTATTCGGAGAACTTGTGAACTTCCAGTTAATATTCCGGGACTCATTTGGAGTTGCAAATCTAGCAACGTGACTTTTGAAAGAAGTTTGATATTCTGTCATAAAAGGACTGATCGCGAATTTCTCCAGTTCCTTCAATGAAAAATTCGAATAGGAAATATCTAGGGAACTTGTGATTATAAGTTGGATATTAATAAATGTTGAAAATTTGGGATTTCATGAAAATTAATTCACCTATGTATACTCCATTCACTTTTATAAAGTATCCAGGTTGGCCATGGTTTAGGTTTATCAAGTTCTTTTACTTAAAACGGACGCAGGTTGGCACTCGTGAAAGTCAAATAATTCTCAGCGACGTTGCCAAGGCTCCTTTCCATTTTACCCTTTTTTAACTTTGTAAATGTGACAAAGGATTTGTAGTACTACTACATTTTCATACTGGGCTATTTCAAATTGTGTAAAAATGTATTTAAATGTCTTCTGTAGCCTTTTTTCTTGCGAACTTTGAATAGTGGGGAATTCCATAGGTCCGTCTGTTCGTGTAGAAGTTTTTTTGTCGAGTTATTCGAGTACTTTTTTTTTCGAATGAACTATCACAAAGTAGCGGACTATTCTGTCCATTATTTTTCAGTAAAATTTCAACACTCGATTCTGATTTCCGTAAAGGATAATAGCATAACTGAATCTTGCAACCATGTTTATATACGTGAAATATTTCCAGTAATAACAAAGACTAAAGTTTCTTCTACATTCGCCAGGTCTTTGGAATTATTGAATTCACATAATATTTTCTCGAATTCATTTTCCCAAAGTAAATAAACATTTGGATAAATATACCTAATTACTACGACATATATGAATAAAGGGCAACGTTGCGATTGTATCTGACAGGGAAATGACTATAACCATAGATGCATAGAATACTTGGTGTTTCGATTCCATACTAAAAATCGTGACCAAAATTTGTAGATCAAAACGGCAATGGAAAATAGCGCGACCCCTTTCGGGAGAAATGAAAAGCAGGACTAATTCTCAGATTTTTGATCGACCAGAAAGTCTTGAACAAAATCTAATCAATGCCAACACCAGTTATTCTATGCATCTATCTATAACCTAACATTTTCAAAATAAACACGGTGGGATGTGTCAGAATTTCATGGACAACCGGGATACTTTATAAAAGTGAATGGAGTATATGAGTAACTTTCTGATTTTTCACCACAACGGGTGATACCCCACGTTTTGCTGTTTGTTGTGCACTGCAATCCCATTTTTGAGTTCAACTTACAAGAAATGACAACTAATAACAAAGGAAGTAATGCTACAGTTATTTTGCCAACAACTATTAGTGAAATCAGTAATTATTTCCTTGTGCAGATAAAGAATGAAGGATATTAACGAAGTATTCGTTGATCAAATCAAAAAATCAAATCAAAAAATTTTATTCAGGTAATTTTGCATATACTAGCTCGAATGAGACACCCAAGCTAAGCTTTTTAGTGTAGCTTCACTCGAGCAATAAATCAAAACAGTCAAATAATGAGTAATAATAATAAGGTATACAATGAAAAAAACAAAGAAATAATTTTATTTATAATTCCAACATTTGGATGCTGAAGAGTTGGGATGATTTTGAATATGGTTTCGGTAGATTTTCAACCATTTCTTTTGTCTTTGAGAATCTTCATATGAAAGTTAAATGTTCTAATAGCTCCCAGTAGAGAGCCTAGATTTGTTTGTGTTAAGTGTGGAAAACCCTCTGGAAACACTATACAAATTTCAAACGATCCTCGATTCGATTCCCAGCAATTGCATCAATTTACAGAAGACCCAGATCACACAGCTGAAAATCGTGACGGATCGTTCTTCAGTCTCCCGGCTATAAATTCCTTAATGAGATGTTATTCACTCCATTGCGCTTCTATCCAATTCGTATAAAAAGGATTTAGCGCCCGTCTTTTATTTAGTTTTGCCCTCAGTATATGCCTGCATGTAAAGGGGCCTCCTTTTCGAGAATTAGGCTTGTTGTCTCTACGATAGTTTGCACAATGTGCGAATATATCGTACTTCTGCTCGAACTGTTTGGTCTTCTCTTGTCTTTTGATCTTCTGCCTTTGGGAATACTAATGGCTTTATTTTGGAACTGGTATAAATCAAAGATTGAAAGCGCTTAGTTCGTTTATTTTTTCTATGCGGGAACACAGTGGTGAAACGAAGACCCGAAAGAAAAAATTGACGAGAAATTTTTTTTCTTCATGAGAATTGTACAGTTGACCACTGATACACTTTTTTAGGACATTGACAATTATTCCAACATTTCTACAAGAGATAGCCAATTTTTACAACCATTCATCTAACGATCGATTCGATAGTTTCATTCATCATCCCGTAGTCGCCCTTTTGAAAAGAATTTTTCCATTTTTTCAATTTCCTTCACTCTCCGTATTTAATCTTCCTGTATACCTAATGTACTCTGAAAAAAGCCTCTCAAATTTGCTACCTGATCGAGATCTCACTCGGGGGTGTTTCTACGAAGATGATTGAATAATAGAAAGCGAAAATCGATCACCTTTTGTGCCGTGATCGAATCAATTCAGGTTTTCCCAGCTGCAGACGGTGTGTGCCCCAGAAGTAGTTTACACGATCAATTTGAAATGGGAGTTATTCCTGATTCTCCATTCGTTCCGGTTTAATCGACCCTGGAAAATGCGCGAGGAAAGTTATTCCTCTCCATGAAGCATTATACTCCAGGTTGAAAATTGAATTTCATCTTGAATTTCGGTAGGAATTCGTTCATCGTTATTACTCGTCTTTTTGTGAAAAGGATAGTTTCAGTAACCATCATCGTATATGGCTAGTCGACCAATACAAAATAATAGTATATTATGCAACGATCATGTAATGATGGTTATTAATACACAATCATTAATCGGTATTCTATGTATGTATTTTTGTGTGTTTGATACGACTTGACCCAAAAACTACTGGACCGATTTCTGAAATTATTTCACCCTTAGAAAACTACGATATGTCTGATTGACATATTTTCACCCGAAAAAAGGATACCTACTATAACTTCAATAATTACAATAAAAAAAGTACCAAAATCAGCCATAATCAGCTATTTTCACGTGCGCTGCAGAAACCGTAAGACTTACGTGGATACAATATATCACAGAAATGTACCTCTAAAATAGTTCTACAAAAAAAACCGCGATAACAAATATTTATCTCTCAAGATTGACTTGCTATTATTACCTGTTTATGGCAATCAGATGTTCTCCAAAATTATACACCATTTGTTAGTGTGTTTTTATGAATAGGGTATTACTCCTGATCCAACTTAATACTTTATTCATCCCCAGTATTCACTTTAGAACAAACCTTCAGACTATTCAGACACGAATGTTAAGGGGCAGTATCACATTTTGAATCGTGGTAAATCTCCATTCAAAAGTGGTCTCTTTATTTCACGCGTAAGTACCTACCCTAATTTACGACGTAAAGACTTGATTTTTTTTAATTGAAGTTGAAGAACGTCCCGAGGGCAAATAGTTTTCTTTTTTTCGATTTAATTAGTTTTTCAATTAAAAAAACCAGGGTAATCGTTAGATCTGGGGTTATTAAATAATATGTTTTTCGTTTTTCATGAGTACAAGCTATATTTTTGAAATAATAATCATGAAAATTTTTGTAGTTTATAGGAGATCAAATTGCCGAGGGCAAATAGTTGCGAGACCACTTTTGAATGGAGATTTACCACGATTCAAAAGGTGATACTGCCTCTTAATGAAAAAAATTTCTACCCGGGCGAAGCTGGGAACGGCTGCGTGTGGACACATAAGTGTATTATTATAGGTGTAGACATTGTTTATGCTACTACAAGGATACTTCAAATTTTCGGAATAATTGCTGAATTTACACTGCGCCAAAAAAATTAACGCACATTATGGAAATCTCAAATTTATTCTACAACTTAAGGTGTTCTCAATGATAATTATTTTTATCAGAATTATGCATGCATAATGCATATGTTATCCACTTTCAACATTTTTCTTCAATACAGATGTTTTCTCCCAGCAGGAATAAAAAAAGATGATATTATCAGATTTTGAATGTATTGGCTCCATTCTAAAATCAGTTGTTCTCGATCAATTCTAGTGATCAATAGATTTTCTTTCGTTTGATTTTCTACACTCGATCGCTATGCAACGCAAAACACGCAATTTGACCCAAGAGGAATGTGCCCAAGCGGTAGTTTTGCGAGAAGAAGGGTGGACATACACAAGAATTGCAGTCCGAAGACCAGGACAGGGTAGACCACGGTAACAACTGCCATTGAAGAACGTAACTTGAGAGTTTCTTCGTTGAGACAACGGTTTGCAACCGCTCGCCTCCTTCAAAATCAGCTTGAGCAAACTCATGAGGTGCAAATTAGCACTCAGACAATAAGAAATCGCCTCAGAGAATATGATTTAAGGCCTCGTGTCGCGGCAAGAGGCCCAGCTCTTACCCCAGCCCATCGTAGGGCGCGTTTGGATTTTGCGAGAGAGCATATCCATTGGGAAGAGGCCGATTGGGAAAGAGTTCTCTTCACAGATGATTCTAGATTCTGCCTCTACCATTGTGATCGACGATCCCTTGTATACAGACGTCCACATTAAAGATATGCTCAGTGCAATTTCCCGAATACTACTGGTTTCGGGGGAGGATCGATTATGGTATGGGGTGGAATATCTTTGACTGCTCGCACAGACCTAGTGGTCGTTGATAATGGAGCTATGAATGCTGATAAGTATATAAGGAACATTCTTGAAGAGCATGTAGTGCCATTTGCCCCATACATTGGTGCAAATTTCATTTTTATGGACGATAATGCCAGACCCCATCGTGCGCACATCGTTCAGGAGTACCTTGAAGAGGTTGAAGTCTCTCGAATGGAATGGCCAGCAAGAAGTCCAGATCTCAATCTGATGGAGCAGGTTTGGGACAACCTCAATAGAACGCTGAGAAATTCAGAAAATCATCCAGCTACTCTTAATGACTTAGGAATCCAACTCGGAGAAATCTGGGAAGGATTAGATCAGAACATTTTAAGATCACTCATTTTGGTATGAACCGTCGTTGCCGAGCTGTAATTAACGCAAGGGGTGGAAATACCAAGTATTAAATCACTTATCAACATTTCAGTATTTTGAAAATTGTTTATTTCTCTTCTTTCACATAAGATTCGGTGAAATCCTGAATTTTTCTTCCATTAAATGTGTCTTTTTTCGTTCAAAACCTTCCCGAGAGAACATAAAAAATAAGTTATAAAGTCAATGTAGAGTTAACTTTCATTTAAATTGAGATTTTCAGAATGTGCGATAATTTTTTTGCGCAGTGTAGAATGTCTGTAATGACTGGTCTATAACTCTATAATATTCACATATGAATATGAGGCACTTCCATTGTACATTCATTCTGTAGTCAACGGGTATGAATTCCAATCGAACCAATGATTCCGAACCCTTTGTTCTGTCCCATTATGGGCGATTTGTTTCCTTTTCTATCTAATTCAGCAGTGATGGACAGATGAACAAGCACATCTGCATGTCAGATTGGGGTTGGAATGGAGATTTAGAGATATTGCCATATTGTTTCGTCTAGAACAGTGACTAATATAAATTATGTGTGTACTGTTTGACGCATTCTAAATTGAATGTAGAACCAGATGACCCCAAATTAACATAAATACATAGGCAATATCGCTTCTGCTGCGATATATTTGGACATGGTCGTTTCAACTTGTCAGCCACCAAACACATTGGTAAATTACCGTGCGTTGGTAGTAGCGCGTTATTTTGAATGTTAATTTTTTGTGCTCGACAGATCAGTTGTACTTGGTTTATTTATCGGGGAAATTTTGGACACATTAGGGAAGTGAAATTTTCATTCCTCCACCCAATTATCGTGAAGAAATTATTGATTTAATACTTCATGATTACTTATTGGTAATTCAATAAACAAATTTCGAAAAAATGAATTCCGATAAACGGGGTGTTATTTATTCAAGTGGGGGAAGCTCTATTGAGAAGGATGACCCATGAGTTGTCCTAAAAAAATTTGCGAGCGCTGAAGCTAAAAAAATTTCTTCTAGATAAATGGACCTATTGAATGAAAACTGTCGACCTGCCTTCAGTTTGGTTTTTCATGGATGAAAAACACCCCAGAATTCGAGAAAAAAAACATCTTGAATGTCAATTACGAGGTCTGGCTATTAAATAACGAGACTGCGCGCGCAGAAGGCGTCCTAGAGGGGTAGGGTGGGAAACGAATGCAGCATTGGATAGCTGGAAGTGTCTACTATTCCAGTACGAAAACACGTTTTCGTCGCTGTAGTAGTATTTTTTGTGTAGAGGTTAGAAACGAACGTGTTTTTTTTCTCGTGCCGATAACGATGTGTGACGAAAAACACGAGCAACGGATCAATGTGAAATTTCTCGTCAAATTAAAAAAAACTCCGACTGAGTGCTATAAGTTGTTGAAAGAGGCCTATGGTGAGAATTCTCTATCTCGTGCGCGTGTTTTCGAATGGTATAAAAGGTTTTCTGAAGGCCGAGAGAGCACTGAAGATGACCAAAAAATTTAAAGCCATGCTAATCGTTTTTTTCGACATCAACGGTATCGTGATGACTGAATGGGTTCCAGAGGGTCAAACTGTAAACCAAACTTACTATTTGAAAGTTTTGGCAACGCTGCGAGAGCGAGTTCGTAAGAAACGGCCGGAGTTGTGGAAAAGCAAATCGTGGATCTTGCACCAGGACAACGCACCTGCCCATAACGCGCTGTCTGTGAAGCGTTATTTAGCCGCTAGAGGCACTCCAGTGCTCGAACACGCGCCGTACTCGCCTGATTTAGCACCCTGTGACTTTTTCCTATTTCCGAAGATCAAGTCTGCCTTAAAAGGAACCCGGTTCGAGTCGATGGAAGAGGTAAAGCGAAAATCGGCGGAGCTCCTAAATGCTCTTACAAAAGAAGACTTCCAGCATTGCTTTGACCAATGGAAAAAACGAATGGAACGGTGTGTGGCGAGGGAAGGGGAGTATATTGAAGGGGAGCATTCGATTGTAGAATAATTTTTAAAATAAAACTCTTTTTCATAAGCAGTCTCGTTATTTAATAGCCAGACCTCGTATGGCGTGTTTGTTCCGAAAGAGCGATAAGAATTTTTTTCTCGCTGCATTGGCACAGCTGATTCTATACTCACTAGGATCTGAGCATCATCCGCAATACTGCGTTGTCTTTACACCACCTGGATACTGGGCATCAGTTCAATTTTGACAATGCTGTTGTTCTGGATAAAGAAAGGCATTGGAAGAAACGCAATATCAGCGAGATGTGTTTCATCAAGATCGACGACACTGTTAATATGAGATCCGATACAAACAACCTAAATTGCATTTATAACCTGATTTTGAATTGTGGAACGCAAAGAAGAAGAGATCCGTCCAGATAACACAACCGAATAAAGTTTGAACGAACTCCGAAGATGATCCGGCTGTGTAGGGGAACCTTAACGATAAATTTGTTTTCACATGTTATGCAGAATATAGAAGATCGATTTGTTTGTACTTAAATCTGTGCCTGAAATTTTTACTGTTTAGACATTTAGAGGTTACCACATTCAATCATAATTATATTATATCGATATTTCGAGAAAATCCAGGCTGATGTTACTCCAAGTAGGTCTTGATGATTATTCCTTTAAGATTATTGACGATTGATGGTTTAGATATTGAGGTAAATGTGGTTTGTATGTTTTGTTTTTATTGTGTAAGTTATTGAAAGAATTGTAACAGCGTAATTTGTGTTTCTGTTTTCCAGTATTTGATAAAGTCTTGAAAAAGACGAAACGTTGTGCAAAAATATTAATAAAGACCACTGAATAGACTAGTTTGTCCAATACCCTTGATTCATTTCGAATTTATACAATTATGGACATGAACAATCATAACATATCCGTTATTACGTTTATTCGCCCTGCTCCACTGGTGTAGACTGTCGTTGGTCAGTTTATCCCCTCTGCTTCGAACAGGTCGTCTTGTGTATTGCTGATGGCAGGCAACCATGATCTCTGATCATGTGGTTTCGACTTTCGTGCTCGGTTATATGTACAGACAATGTTCACTTCTTTTAGTACTCGCAGGGAATTATATTGGGTGCGCAACTCAGAACCCGCAATTTTTCAATGAAGATGCAACTTTTTTGGGAAAAAAATGGTAACAAAGGAATCAAAGTATTGTCCATTGATTCATAGCGTTGTCATGGTTCAAAATCAATTTCTCCTGCCTCAGCTCAATTTGAGTCGATACCGTTTACCAGTTATGGCTTCAATCGGTTCTAACGGCTCATTATAAATAACGAAAAAGGAGGATAATGTCCCTAAGTTGGAACTTTCCGTCTTTGAACAATTGCTTCGTGGCAGGTGATGAAAAGCGAAACCCAAAGAAAAAGTCTTGAGAACTGCATGGTCATGCTTCTACGTCATCACCTGTACGAATACTCGCGCTGCGAATGCTTTACTATACAGATATGGAAAATGTAGTTGGAAACATTGGGGTTTCAGTACAAAATTCGAGCAGTCTTCTAGTCCAGTTGAACAGTGGAAGAATCGAAACCTCAGTGCGATTCGATATCGAATAAGCGGCTGGTCTAGTTTAATAGCAGTTTCGATTATAGTGGGGATGCCTGGATCTCTGCTGCTCTTCGCGGATCGAAGATCGAATTCAGTCGCAATCCGAACTTGGATGCGATAGACCTTACTGTTTGAAGATAAATTATTAGATTCCGCGTGAATATTTTTACTGTTCAAGAGATAATTCAAATAATAAAATGGTATTTCGGTGGTCAATCAATTGCGGAGACAATAAATTCGGTTATTGTTGCCTTTGAAGATAGGCTGTTGCCTTTGAAGATAGGCCGATACCTTCACGTTCGGCTATTCCCAAAATAGTTAAAAAATTCGAGCAATGTGGATGTCTACGAACATGCCGTCATTGCAGGATTGATAGACCACCGAAGACCATCAGTGAAAAATCGTTCAGTGAAAGAAGTTGATGTGTGTGCTGCTGTTGAAACCAGTGCACCTTGTTCAAGGCAACAAATTGCTGAACAAGTCGATTTGGGCGATAGAACTGTTCGGAATATTTTGAAAAGAAATGGTTACAAATGTTATAAGGTTCAAACAAGTCAAGAAATTTTTCCAGAATACCATTTCAATAGAATGGAATTTTGCGAAAGGATGATGGAAAAAGAGAATGAGAGTAGTTCATTTCTGAGCAATATCTTATTCACGGATGAGTCATCGTTTTCCTTGCATAGAAAACATAACCCATCTGTAGTAAGATATTGGTCTAGGGAAAATAAGCACCTGACTATTCCTGTGCGTACCCAGTATCCTGAAAAACTAAATGTTTGGGCAGGAATGCTGGGGAATTACATGATAGGACCATTTTTCATCGATGGCAACCTAAATGCTGCAAAATATCGATCAGATATTCCGACAGTTCGACAGCTACCTATTAACTTCGATGATACCTGGTTTCAACAGGATGGCTGCCCGAGTCGTAATGCAAGAATTGTCACTGAATATCTGAGGACAACATTTTCTGGCCGTCTCATTTCAACAAACGGAACGATCAAGTGGCCCCCCAGATCTCCAGATTTATCTCCCGAAGATTTCTTTCTTTGGGGATATCTGAAAAATATGGTGTATGAGAAGAAATTGAAAGAGCGACAAATATTACTGAATTAAGGTCCAAAATAATCCAACTTTGTGCCAAAATAGCAAGTAGGTACGCCAAATCTTCTCAGAAATATGAGATTATCTTTTTATAATAGATTTGGCTACTGTTCAGCAGTTCAGCACAACAAGGTGGATTATTTGAACATTTAATTTGAATTTGTCGATCTTCAATATCGAATTTGTTTTTGTTTTCCATTTTTTTTTTATTTTCATAGAATATTTTTGTGTTTTCAATTTCTTATTAGGTACGTGGAATGTATTTTTGTTTTCCGTAGAATTTATTTTATTTTCAAACCAGTTATGGTAAAAAACACCTGAGCACTAATTTTAAAAAGGAAATTATTTGTGTCATTCATTGAGGCAAATTAATTCCTCCGATAAGCGTGGAATAAAATTGTATTCATTTTCAACGGACATGACAACACCCATCGCTTCGCGCGTTGGGAGTGTTACTGATTCAGTGATTCCTTCAATCCTTCCTCTAATCTAATTCGATCCGAGATCCTAGGTCGTTCGCTCTGGCATCCCCACTACAAACTGCCATAAAACTAGACCAGCCGCTTATTCGATATCGAATCGCACTAAGGTTTCGATTCTTCCACTGTTCAACTGGACTAGACGACTGCTCGAATTTTGTACTGAAACCCCAGTGTTTCCAATTACATTTTCCATATCTGTATAGTAAAGCATTCGCAGCGCGAGTATTCGTACAGGTGATGACGGAGAAGCATGACCATGCAGTTCTCAAGACTTTTTCTTTGGGTTTCGCTTTTCATCACCTGCCACGAAGCAATTGTTCAAAGACGGAAAGTTCCCTGTATTTAAATCTCTTGGAAATGGCTTGGCGGGTCACTCCTTACGCTGAAGAAAGCTCTTCACTTCTTTGGCATGGTTGCTCAGCGAGCATCCTCTTAAATTCTGCGTCTTCGAAGGTTTTTGGCCTTCCTACTCGCGGACGGTTGTCAACATCGAAATCTCCGTCTTTGAAGCGGTGGAACCAATCATGGTAAGTTGTTTTACTTAGAGCAGCATGTGCGTAAAATTTTAGGAGCTCTCGATTCGCTTCAGCCTCTGTTGTATTCGAATGAAAGAAGAAAATCAACACTTCACTTGAATGACGATTATTCGGCTCAAAAACAGACGTATACACACAACCAAAAATATATGACACTTACTGAAGGAGCCATTTATTGACAAGTAACAGCAGGAACTTAGTTGTGCACCTTGATTGTCGTAGTTTTTGTGTTGGTCTATAGATTGGTTCTTCTTTTGCCAATTCTGTCTGTCATCTCCCCCTTGGAAATTGTTGCTTATAGAATTTTTTTTTTCGCTTTCATATCAAGTATCGATCCAGCTCTGTTGAGCTGCAGTTATTAGGAAATAAATACTAGAAGCAAATGTTCCTTATTTTCTGGCTTGGTGATTGGACCTCTTGTGTAGATATCTAACTGTATGTTGGTTTTCTACAAACCTTGTCCCCTAACCATTAGGATTCTAGGTTACCCAAACATGCAGGAAGAATAGTTCTTTCTACTTCCATGGTGAACTCAATGCATATATGGGTGCACTGGAAGTCATTCAGGTGTTCCTCACCGTGTCTCCAAACCACGAAGCCATTTAGTTAGTTTCTTTGGAGCAGTTTTCAATGGCGTTCCTTTCGAATTTCTAGCTTCTTTGATGTAGTTTTTTCGTGCTTACACAGTGTATTTACTGGGGTAACTTTGGAGTTTTCCGTATAACAATTTTATATTGATAGAAGAGGAGAGATACGACGTAAAAGAATAAACTCATTTCTACTCTATTCAAACCCTGCGAAAATGCGATAGTAACGTCGCAAGAAGGTTCAAAATAATGTCATTGCCGAGCTCGTATATTTCACGTAGGTGTTACGGAAGGATGAATTCAATTACCATTAGCAACACTTTCAACGCTCTCACAATATTTACTCGACTAATGACTTCAAGTGGAGGTTCTGTCAGCTGTTTGGTTTATCCTCTTTTCTCCTCATCCAAATAGCCGGTTTGTATAACTTAACTCATTACTGGTGTATGGCAAAACTTGGGCAAAGCCGTCTTCATAGGATCCCGACATCAGGTTGTTCTTGTCGGTTCATTTATAGACACCGCAAGAGCTTCATCCCGGTATTTATGGCTACTATAAGGGGCTCCAACAAACTTTGGGATATATAGAAGCTCCGAATGGAGATGAGGGAAGAACTTTGAATAATTTCTACCTGAATTGGAACCTTACAAACTGTACTTTTCCTTGTTCCGATATATTGAGTTACCCAAGTATGTGACACTTTTGGACCGGGAAATTCAGGGAAGTGTTTTATTTATTCAAATTCTGCTAACTCGATGAAATGCCATAACTGTTGGATCATTCTTTGGTGACTATTTTTCGCAAATATTGTTGAAATAGACGTTCGAGGATGATTTTGAATAAGCACAAAATATTTTATTGCGTGATTGATGGGGTTGGTTGAGTTAAAAATGTCTGAATGGTTGCAAGAATCAGTGTTATGATAATCATTTTTCTAACTTATTTTAATACAGGATGTTCTTAAATTCGGGGTGCCAACGAAGAGAGTAGATTCCTTGCGTAATCCATAAACATGGCACTACAACCTTTTTTCCGGGATACTGGGTGTAGGTACTAGGGAATATTTGAACGAAAATTACGAAAACAGGTGTATTGGACGAGGTGGACATCAGACAAGGCCTACCAGGGCCCAGACTTAAATACATAGTTGACAATTTTGTTTTTTCTGAGGATCTGAGGGAATCGTTTAAAATTTCTTCTTCGAATTCGGTAGCAGAGACGACAAAAACTGTAGGGGACCATCGCTTTTTTTTGCAATTTTTCAAACTAATTTCATTTGAATATCATGGATATTGCTGATACCATGAGAACAAACTTGAAAAAACTTCAACAGCCTATTTCTCGAAATCTTTACGTTTGTGGGCTCACTTTTATGGGACCTACCTATGGAGGACAATTTAGGAAATTTTGAGGAATTTCTTCGAGTATTCTTTAGGAATTTGCTTGGAGTATTAGTGTATAGTTTCAGAAAAACCTCTATTACTGGTTGCAACTCTAAGGCGCAAAATTTCAATGTCGAAATATTTTATTACTCTTCATGGAATACATTTATTACAGCGAACCTGCCACGTCTCTAGACCTTTCAAAAACAAAATCTTCCTTCTTGCTCTGCAAACCAGTCATCCACAGCTTTTATTACCTCATCGTTGGAAGGAAATTTACGACCTTTTAAACTTTTTTTCTGTTGAGTCGGACGGATCCAATTCTGGTGAATAAGGGGGGTGTTCTAGTAATTTTAACCCTAAATCACGAATTTTTTGCATGGCAACACGAGATTTGTATACTGGGGCGTTATCCTGTAAAAACAAAATACCTTTGGATAGCTTTCCGCGTCTTTTCTCTTCAATTTTCCCCGTAGAGTGGTCAGTAATGTCGAATAGTAATCTCCAGTTATTGTTCTAACCTCATCCAAAAAATCATTCATGATTACTCCATGGCAACCCCAAAAAACTGAAGCAAGAACTTTTCCAGCAGATTTTTGAATACGAAATTTCTTAGGTCTTGGAGAACCAGAGTGTCGCCATTCCATCGATTGTTGCTTTTTTTCTAGATCGTAGAAATGTACCCAATTCTCATCCATAGTCACAATTCGGTTTAAGAAGTCTACATCGTTTTCAAATCGAGCACAGATCGAACGCGATGCTTCTACCCTTGCACGCTTTTGATCAACATTCAAACATTTGGGGATCCATTTTGCAGACATTTCTCTCATGTCCAAATTGACGTGAACTATTTGATGAACGCGTTCATCTGAAATCTTCAGTGCTTCAGATATCCGTTTTAGCCCAATTCGACGGTCTGATAAAATCATGCCATGAACTGCATCGATATTTTCGGGGACTGACACAGAAACTGGCCTTCCTGATCGGGCATCATCTTCAATGGAAAATTTACCTCTTTTGAAGCTTGCAGTCCAATTTTCACGGTCGCATACAAAGGACATTGATCACCAAGGATATTAAGCATATCTTCGTAAATCTGCTTATGCCTCTTAACCCCTTTAAATACAGGTACTTGATGATGGCTCGATACTCCAGTTTTTCGATTTTTACTATTTCGGTGGACATCTTTTTTTTAATTTATCGCGTAACTCTGGTTTACTTTTTTGACGTCGAACTCTATACTGACACTTCTAATAAGTTATTGTTCGTTGATATGGTATCGCAATATTTTGTTTATGCATGAAACTGGTCTAGGCTAACTAGATATCAACATAGTATAAAGAATATACTATGATATCAATACATCCTCGTATAAACAATTAAACAATGTTCCATTCGAAAGACTGAATTATCTTTTTTTGCAGACTACCGTTTCCAAGGACATTATGATGGATCGATTCGATTATAAAGTAAGTGAATCTACTAAAATATATTTATCGAAATATCAGATATAAAAAATGCAAAAATATGATGAACTTTCTTATTTCCGAGATGCTTCAGAGAACATAAATTAATCTCTAACTGGGTGCGAACAGCGTACCAATAAATCTGTAAAATCTGATCGCTTTAGAATTCATAACGGGTAACCATATTGATTTTCTTATCATAGCAGTGCGTTGGAGATATTAATATATCTAGTTGAAATTCAGTAGGGGTTTGATAGAATATAGCCTTCCGCAGCAAGCATTTCTACTTTCGAATAGATGGAAGGTGATTTTAATATCCTGAGACATTCAGAGATCTGGCTTAAACTTAGTCGATTCAGGAAATGATGTTTGAATGCACTGAAAATGTGAACGAGTGTGAAGACTAAGGTACATAATAAAATATCTTCTCAATCAAACATGAAAACTCTGAAATCTATACTGTAGTTTTTGTGTTTTTATCTCAAAGAAACAATAGGTTTGAGAACAAAAGGATATAATATCAACGTTGGACAGGGTGGACTCAGCTTCATCCGATGATAGTTGATCCAAGTAGGTACATATATAAGATTAATGAATTTTAGTGAAAACAGAATCCTTCTATCTAAAGCCAATTTCATGAAAACCCAGTTTTGGTAAAATAAAAATTCACTTCGAAAATATTGGACAGGGTGGACTCAGCTTCATCCGATGACAGTTACTCCAAGTACATAGTAAATTCATGAATTTTAGTGAAAACAGAATCCTTTCATCTCAAGCCAATTTCATGAAAACTCAAATTTGGTAAAATTAAGATTCACTTCGGAAAAATTGCACAGGGTAGACTCAGCTTCATCCGATGATAGTTGATCCAAGTACATATAAGATTCATGAATTTCAGTAAAACAGAATACTTCTATCTTAAGCCGATTTCCAGAAAATTCAGATTTGGTAAAATTAAAATTCACTTCGAAATATTGGACAGGGTGGACTCAGCTACATCCGATGATAGTTGATCCAAGTACATATAAGATTCCTGAACTTTAGTGAAAACAGAATCCTTCTATCTCAAGCCAATTTCATGAAAACCTAGTTTTGGTAAAATAAAAATTCACTTCGAAAATATTGGATAGCTTAATCGAATGATAGTTACTCCAAGTACATATAAGATTCATGAATTTCAGTAAAAACAGAATCCTTCTATCTCAAGCCAATTTGTTGGCGTCGATTGTTTATAAAAACCATCAAATATGTACCCGAACAAGAAAAGGAGAAAATATATCTTGGTTTTTGTGTTAAAGAATTTCAATTCATTTAAGAGATTATCCTTTTCGAGTTTTGGGCAGGTTATTGCCGAATTAGAATGTTGTATTTGATGAGAAATGCCAGTTCCTCATGGTCCCGTCTGCATTCTTAACAACAGAACTTTGTCTTGCTCATATTCTCGGTTCGGAACGAGTTAGCAAAGCTACATTAGAGTCGATCCAGAACACGGAGCTGAATAATACTCCCGAAACTTGTAAACTTCCTTGCGTCAAATTTTCACCGCTTCGGACTGCTGAACATCAGAAATGATTTATTGCTTTTGCTACAACTGCGCACCAAGTTTCACGAATTACATATTGGACTTCACTCAAATCGTTGGTTAACAACAGTGTGTTATTAATCCAGGTATGTGGACAAGGTGTAAGAACTTAAACTATAGAGAGAGGAGACGCGCCTTTGGAAAATGAATTGTGAAGCCAATATTCAAACAAAACTGGGTAACTGTACTACGGAATCAAAATGTAGTAAACATTTTTCCATTCCTTTAATTTTCTAATAAAAAAACTCTCAATCAAAATGAAAAGTACTTTAGACTCGACTTCAGATTTAAATTCATTTACCCATTTGTGCGTGAATATCACAAATGAGTATGCGTTTTTCAAATATTTTACATTCTTCACATTACAAAAACTAAAGTATCGGAATGTTCGCAAAACGGCTCGGCCGTTTTTGCCTCAGATAATAAATATTAATAAACGTTATGACAGTACCGTTTTTTTAATCTGTGGCCAGTTCATTAATTAATTTCGTTCCGATATTTTAATTTTGACGTTTTTAAAAGGGATCTCATAACGATATCACGTATGAAACTTGAAATTTGGATTTATTTCGTAATATTATCAGCAAAATACGATGTTTGTGCTAAATTGTATTTGAATCGTGATTTGAGTTTACATAGGTATGTTCTACTCCTTGTCATTTTGAGTAACAGTGGCTTAAATTCTTCGAATTTTAGAATATCACTCGGACAAACTCTTTTTCATTTAACTTTATTAAACAGAAGGAATTGAACAAAACAACAACAAATAATAATAGCTTGAACATTTGTTGATAATATATTTAAGTCGTTTCGAAGTGGCTTCCTTTGGCGGCAATACACAGCTTCAGACGCTTATTGAAATTTTCGGCAATAGGCCGCAGTTCCTCGGGCGTTAATCGGTTCCATTCCCGGCGCAGAGATTGCTTCAGCGACTCCAAATTTTTGTGTTTTTTAGCACAAGCCCT
The DNA here is from genome assembly GCA_951802165.1 of Adalia decempunctata. Lineage (NCBI taxonomy): Eukaryota > Metazoa > Arthropoda > Insecta > Coleoptera > Coccinellidae > Adalia > Adalia decempunctata. The sequence goes on along the minus strand of OX637697.1, from coordinate 37,926,985 downwards.
GTGCTCCAAAATCGACCACACGCTGTAGTCCATTGGGTTGAGATTCGGTGAGTAGGGCGGTCATTCTGCAGATGAGGTGAAACAAGGAAAATGGGTCTTACACCATTCTTGCGTCATTTTCGCTCTGTGAGCCGGAGCGGAGTCCTGTTGAAAGGTCCAATGCGTATCGCCGAAGTGCTGCTTGGCCCACGGAAGTACTACGGCCTCGAGGATGTCGCAGCGGTAGACTTCTTGATTGATTTTGACCCCTTGATCCACGAAAACTAAGGGAGTTTTACCACTGCCGCAAATTCCGCCCCAGACCATGACGGATTGCGAATTTTGACGGTGTTCGACGTTGGCCGATGTACCGGGAGCCTCTACGGACCAGACTCTGTCGTTTTGTTGGTTGTGGGATTGTTCTACGGTGAAAAGCTTCTATGGCTTGTATGGCTTGAGGTTGAGCTTCTTGACGATGTTGCGATTGCTAGGTGTATTGACAGTGCGTTTTCTACCACTTCCTGGACGACTACCATCATGGCCAAGCTCCTTTTCGAGGCACATTGAGCAAACTAACAATTTCGCATTGACGCGTACCTTGACGAAACAGCTCCAAAATCGCACTACGTTTGTTTGACATTCTAAAACTCTGTGAAATGATATCAAACTGAAAATTCACATATTAGTACAGAAAAGTGTAATTAGGAACCAAGAGAATAAAAATTATTTGGCTGCGCAGAAATACTTTTGTTCCAGACCACAGAAAAATTTGTCCGAAGTTTTTCTTGTCACCCTGTACTGATATTGAGAGGTGGAACATCAATTCTGAATATAGCTGACTCTGTTTACCTTACTCAGAATTGGTTTCAATGTACGGAACATTGTATGAATTCTCCAAAAGAGTTAATTCACTTGTAATTTTATTTTCATTCTCCAATACCGATAACACCACGCCACTGGACCATTCCAAGTAAGATTCTGCAATGTTGCCACGGCAGTATCTAATGATATTGAGGCTCTTTGTCTGTGAAAAAATGTCTCGATGATAGGTGGTTTCAGATTTGCAAAAGGCAGGACTGCGTGAAGAAACATGAAGTTATTACTGTTTTACGCTTGTTGCATTCTGTTCCCAAGTATAAGGTGCCCAATTTGATTCCCGTTGTTTTTTTATGAAATTGAAACGTATTGTAAAAAAATAAATCATTCAGAGTATTGCCTATTGTTAGCTACAACTTTTTCCCATCTGGTGCCATTTGTGGAACTGCTGATGAGCCAGACCATGCGTCATCAACCGGAACAAGTGACTGTGCAATATCTGAGAAGTACGGGTGAAGCCGGATGTCCCAATTGAGCAATGTGAGGCTGAGCATTGTCATGCTGTGGCATCACTTTATCGTGCCTCTGCTGGTGGGAAAAAAAATCCGAATTTGATGATATCTTTGGGATTGTTCTATCTTAGCTCAGTTACATCAGAAGGGCGCCACGTCTTGGAACAGAGAAGGCCGAAGAAATCAGCCATTAGTATTACGTATGCGGCATTCGCGCCTTTTCCAGCACATAACTCAAGCGAAGTCTGCCGCCCAAATAGAGGCGGCTATAAGCGTCATATAAATACAAAGAACAATCGTATCAAAGTTGGCGAACATCCGCCTCGCAGTCCAGAAGGAAGTGAGTTGATACCAGGTCGGAAGCAGGGTGCTGGCAAAGGCCGTGATGAATGGCACCTGGAATAGGCAGATTCGTTCCTTGATCGGGCTCAACCGTGGAGCGGAAACAAGACTGGAATACTTAAAACGGGCAAAAACTCAAACCCCCTCTATTGAATCGCTCGCGGAATGAGTTTATTGAATAACGCAGGCAGTGGAAATCAATAAAGGGGCGCTTTTCATAAAAACACTAGGATTCTCATACAATTGCGTTTAAAATTTCCGGCTTGTTGGATTTCGTTGATTTTATTGTCTGTAGCGCCTATTTCAACATCCTCTGGTAGGACTCGATTGACCATTCGGATTTGTCTGTATTCCTCCACCTTCTTCTTTCCACGCATTACCTACGAAACGATCAACACGCCTTGCAAAGGTAAGTTGAGTAACGTGGCCAAACACTCGAGTTAAGAAATTATCCCTTCCAAGAGAAATACTTCTCTTAGGAGGCCTTTGATCTGACCAATGATCTGCCGGAAATTATGAAAAAAAAAAACGCAGAATTGACACTGCTATAACTGAGGCCGCAAATACACTAGGAAAACCCAACTATAATAGTCCAGCCAAGCCTTGGAAGTCCAGTCGCAGCTTTATTTCTAGTTACAAAAAAGTCACTACAAATTTTTCGTGCTTTCTTTATAGCAATAAATATATAAATATAACCTTAAAATTAAATAGTATTTTTTCAAAGTAAGGCACTTTGAACATGGAAATGTCCTCAATTATCACATACGATTACCATCATGTGAATCTGTATACCAGCAATAAATTATTTTTATCTTCTATTGATAAATTTTCGAACGATCAATTATAGAAGTATACAGCCTGGAAATTCTGGTCCCATAACGAAAAATATCGTGGATGATTAAAAAACATGTTCCTTTCCAAAGTTCAATAAAAATATTCGCTAAACCAGAAAAATCCAGTTGATAATTTGAAGCGTGTTGCTGCAAAGTGAATGGGTTGGAAAAATTGTAATAGATATCAAGACAGAAACAAAACTTAACGAATTGTTCTATTTACTATATATGAGGAATTATGTCATGACATTGTAACTTTCACTATTTGTGAAAGAAGAAGGAGTAAAATATGTAATATTAAAAATGTAAATATTCCTATTATTCTGCTTCAATAACCTGTTTCCTAATCTGGACTGGATTCGTCATGTTCATAATTAAAGGCTTTATGTCAGCAATATCATAGCATCCCATATATTTTGACTAATCTTCTCTTATTTCTTTTTCTGCTGCTCTGTGTAGACTTTCCATTTATTAGATGTACATCCTCCGAGAGCCTCATTCCAAAGATTTATCACTTGTGCGATCATTTGTCAAATTTGTTCGAATATTAATGATAGAACAGAACGTCATAGTTATTTCCAACACCAACCTGAATTCTGCAACTCAGAATATTACTGAATGGGCTATTACCAACATAATTTCGTTCCTCCAAAGCCCCCTGAGATGTCAATAATTCTTGGATGAACTGTAGGTACTTACTAATTGAAGGGGTAACGTAGTAGAGTTAGTTTGAATGGCCCTACTTTTTATACCCTAAATTGACATACTTTTGTTGCTGAGGATGATTTCGTCTTTTATGTTTTTTTTTATAATAATGAAGATGAAATGGTTGAGCTCATTAAAAATTTCATACAGTCATCCAAACATTATTAAAGTATTAGAGAAAGATTTTTCATTCGTTTTTTCGAATTGAATGTAATATTTTTAATTTTAATTGATACATTGCAGCATTCCATTCATAATTGAAAAAGCTAGTTCACGTAATTCGGCTATGGAAATAAACATCAATCAAATAGAAGTTTGACATTTTATATTTATCGTTTAAATAATATTCATATTTACAGTCCAACAACACAGCATTCGTTGATCATTTTAATGAATAATTTGAAAATACAAACAAATCACTACGCTTTACTTTCGATTGGTTTATACAGGAAAGGTTTGGTTATCGACAATATTCAATGAATAAGCCGATGAAACTTTGTCCACATATTATATTTTCCCATTTCTGAACTGGTTCTTGATCTCTTTGGGGCTTGAACTCGTCCGAATAATTTTCTTTGAATACAACATTCTTACCTCTATCTAAACTATGCCATTTTTCGAAATTCGACCACGTTCGAAAGATACGGATGAACATACTGAATTGAATTCGTCTACAGATTCGGGATCTATGAGTCCAACCTAGATTGAGACTATTAGTTGGAAATTAACGTGAAAATATTTATTGACCGATGATATAGTGAATGAGTTTTCTCCCACCTATTAACTTTCTCACCCGCGCGAACATCTATGCTCAAAACAGTAACTTCGGTAGTGTCATTGGTAGCACATTGGGCCGGAAATAAGAAGATGCGTGGTTCGACTCCCGCTCGAAGTGAAAACTTTTTTCGAAATCCAAAATTCGTCTGAATACCGTTTAATGATTTTATTTGTTTCTCATTAGTAAACGTCAGTTTCCAAAAACACAATATTAATCAAGAAATTTTATTTTATCAAGTCACTAACTAACTGACAGTTAACTTGCAAAATTTTTACAAGTTAGTAGTATCAATTACATTAGAAAATTTTGTTTTATCGTCATATATGTTGAAAATCATGGTACAATTGTTATTTCCAGTAACACAGATTTTTGATGATGATGAACCATCTGTTGACTCAGAAACTGCTGAACTCGAGGACTGCAGAACATTTGCACTCTCCTTACTACCAAATAATTTGCGAGACATTTCGATTTTTCTGTTGACCGAATCATCGACATAACTCATCGCAATTTCGGTGCTCTTCCACCCTCCTGCACGCTTTAGTGCTAAAATATCTCCACCCGAATCCGCTACCATAGTGGCTCCAGTAGTGGAACCACAAGCGCTCGACTTGACAGTAATCCCTTTACCCCTCCTTCCGACGACCCTTCTTCAAGACGAGTCGGGTAAAATCGGTACCACGTGCGATCGACAAGGTCTCTCCTGTCGTTTTTATCGACACGTGCATTGTCGGGTACAATCAGGTTGCCGCCAACACTCGAGTAAGTTGTTTTAGAAGTTTTTTCATTTATATTCATCATGGCCGAGAAACAGAAAAGAATGCGTGTACACTCTAACCATTGGGAATTACTGTTGAACATGAAATTAAATTTATAGATATTCAAAAATAAATAAATTTTAAGAACATGATGTTTTATTACCCGTTGATAACAATACTTAACAACAGATGAGAACAAATGCATATTATGAATATAATAATATTATGTATATTTTATTGATATTCAATTCGACAAAATGAAATACAGTTCTGAAATTTCACAATAATTGACACGAATAAAACATCCTTGAAGATAATATGTAGCTACATGCATTTTTATTTATTAGATTACAGTCTGATGAGAGAATTATGCTCAATAAAAAAATTATTTCATTCAAAATATCTGGCTACAATGGCCGCGTGAAGTTGGCGAAAAAATGTCGGCACAAATTCTGAAATAATCCCCAATATTTAGTGCCCAATTTGTGCCCATTTGTGCCGTATGAATCAATTTCAGCACCATTATGGTTTTCGAGATATTCGAGTTTGAAGTTTTTGGTGCTAGCTTCACACTTGGCACCAACATTTTTCGATTTCGAAAAACTTTTAATGCCAATATTTAGTGCCCAATTTGTGCCCATTTGTGCCGTTTAATTGACCTCATTATCACTTGTAGTTTTTAAGTTATTTCAGTTTGAATATCTTGGTGCCAGCTTCACACTTAGCACCAACATAATCCAACTTTGAAAAAAATTTTATGCCAATATTTTGTGCCCAATTTGTGCCCATTTGTGCCGTATAAATGACATTTCTACCATTTGTAGTTTTTGAGATATTGACTGTTGTTTTTTAGCCGGCGTGAAGTTGGCACCAACATATTCCAACTTTAAACAAATTTTGATGCCAATATTTTGTGCCCAATTTGTGCCCATTTGTGCCGTATAAATGAGATTTCTACCATTCGTAGTTTTTGAGATATTGACTGTTGTTTTTCAGCCGGCGTGAAGTTGGCACCAACATATTCCAACTTTGAAAAAAAATTTCCGCCACTATTTAGTGCTGAATTTGTGTCAATTTGTGCCGTCGAAATGGCTTCGATATCTTGGATAGTTTTCGAGTTATGAACAATATTGTGTTTTATTAACGGCGCCATCTATGGGAAAAAGCAAGTATTGTTTCGCTTCATAATAGGTCAAATATGTCGGCCTCACATATGTGAATTCTGTTACATAATAACTTCCCATGAACTTATAAATAGACCTCTGATTATTATTATTATTAAGCAAACAATTCCTTGCGTTAATCGAACAATCTATCCTTTTCGATGGTAAAAATATGTTGAATCGGGAAAATTGTTGAGTAATATTATTTGTAAATAATATTATATTTCGATATGGAATTCCAAATTCAATAAATACAAGTAGAAATATATTCCTTATTACAATTACTTGTATGATGGATTCACTTTCCTGCATAAGCAGATAGCGTGTGGCGGCAAACATCAAACGGGGCGATCTAACACCTGCTTGCCTAGTTGAAACGGCTGCATCGTGAGCGTAAATTTTTTATTAAAAGGACGTTCCGACATGGCATCTACGGCACATTCGGTGATTTCTCTGATCTGACATTTACTGGTGAATTTAATTCACTTTTGTAATTTACGGACCTTCTGAATTAATTGAAATCGAATTTAGCTTGGTCCCAGACTCCCAGATCAGATAAACTTACCCAGGTTAAAGATGGAATATTGAACCGGGTTGAAAATCAGTTTTTTTTTTAATCTGTGACACAAATTCTAGTTTAAAATCCCGAAGCACCCCAGGAATTATTGCATCACTAAGGTTATTCTTCGTGATATACTTGAACTAATACAAAGTTCGTAACAGTAGGTAATAGAAAGAATAGAAAAAAAAATGAAATTTTTATTACACTTCATATCTTTACATCATCACTATGTACAATTAATAAATAAATACTTATAACAAACAAACATCATCAACAATTTTTGACAAAAAGGCTTTATGCTATATACAAATTGTATATAGAAGCAGATGAGGGTTCACGGAAACATCATTCCTAACAACTATATATTCCTTCAATAAGTCATTGAATTCCTCCCACTTTCCATCATTTCTTCTACAGTATGCAGTGTAATGACCTATCCCGGTACTTACAGCTGGGGAAATAAAATTGGCTACTCCTCTGAGCATATAGGACTTATTTTCAATGCTCAGAACTAATTGAATTTCATTGAGGATAATCAGTTTTCCCACATCACAATCAATTATCAAATAATCGGTGAATGTTTTGACTGTTTTCAATTCGTTGGAGCATTTAGAGCATTTTGATTGCGATGGAGGAACTAAGTCGATGCATTCTTGCAATCTTTGAAAATCTTATTTTTTCAGACGTTCTACAAAGACTGCTACAAAAATAATTTTCTTATTTTCACGTTGTGGAAACATTTTTCACAACTAGATTTTTCTATTACGCAAGAAGCTTCATTCAATCCATACAAGTAATTGTAATAAGGAATATATTTCTACTTGTATCTCGACTTGTATTTATTGAATTTGGAATTCCATATCGAAATATAATATTATTTACAAATAATATTACTCAACAATTTTCCCGATTCAACATATTTTTATCATCGAAAAGGATAGATTGTTCGATTAACGCAAGGAATTGTTTGCTTAATAATAATAATAATCAGAGGTCTATTTATAAGTTCATGGGAAGTTATTATGTAACAGAATTCACATATGTGAGGCCGACATATTTGACCTATTATGAAGCGAAACAATACTTGCTTTTTCCCATAGATGGCGCCGTTAATAAAACACAATATTGTTCATAACTCGAAAACTATCCAAGATATCGAAGCCATTTCGACGGCACAAATTGACACAAATTCAGCACTAAATAGTGGCGGAAAATTTTTTTCAAAGTTGGAATATGTTGGTGCCAACTTCACGCCGGCTGAAAAACAACAGCCAATATCTCAAAAACTACGAATGGTAGAAATGTCATTTATACTGCACAAATGGGCACAAATTGGGCACAAAATATTGGCATCAAAATTTGCTTAAAGTTGGAATATGTTGGTGCCAACTTCACGCCGGCTAAAAAACAACAGTCAATATCTCAAAAACTACAAATGGTAGAAATGTCATTTATACGGCACAAATGGGCACAAATTGGGCACAAAATATTGGCATAAAATTTTTTTCAAAGTTGGATTATGTTGGTGCTAAGTGTGAAGCTGGCACCAAGATATTCAAACTGAAATAACTTAAAAACTACAAGTGATAATGAGGTCAATTAAACGGCACAAATGGGCACAAATTGGGCACTAAATATTGGCATTAAAAGTTTTTCGAAATCGAAAAATGTTGGTGCCAAGTGTGAAGCTAGCACCAAAAACTTCAAACTCGAATATCTCGAAAACCATAATGGTGCTGAAATTGATTCATACAGCACAAATGGGCACAAATTGGGCACTAAATATTGGGGATTATTTCAGAATTTGTGCCGACATTTTTTCGCCAACTTCACGCGGCCGGCTACAATCTGCCTTCTAATACTAAGACCTTCATTAAACAAATGACTTGGAAAATATTGAGGAACCACATTGGAATTATCTTCTCGTAATGAGGCTAAATCTTCGTTATCATTAATTATCAAATTGTTCATTGTACATATATTATGTAGAACTGCACAAGCCGTAATGATGTTTCCTACCACTTCAGGCTCATATCTAAGTGATCTATCACCTCCTGCTAATCAAAATATTCACAGGTAACATAATGATATGCAATCACAATTGAATTTCAAAGCTATATCTTTGAAAATGCAATTTCACTTTTACTTTTCACCAAACTAAACAGTGTGAACTGCTGTAAACAATCAACATAACCTCGAAAAGTGACAGATTTCATTCAACGTTTTTAGGACAGACGATATTTCCTTGTCGAGATAACGAACTTAGCCGAGCGCTTGTCGAGATTTCCTTCTCAAGTATTGTTGGTACCGAATTCTCTTCGACTCGACAGTGGCGTCCCCGACTTCGATGTCGGGATCGATACGCTGTCGAGCGCTTGTGGTTCCACTGCTGTTCTGCGAAAAGAGTGGCCGGTGTATAACTCTGGGTCTTTTAAACCTAAATATTTCGCTATTTGCTTTGGGACACCACCAACAGTGTGCTGGCCAGCATTAAGGGAAATGCACTTTCCATGTCGGTATGTCGAAAAAAATCTTAGGCTTTCTGTTCCAGGAGGCCGAAGATTTACATATTTTCTGTATAACATGCAGGGCTTGAAGCTGCAGCCATCATCGGTTATGGTGAATCTTCTTGTTGTTAATTTTTTTTGTTTGCCGCAATGTCACAATAACGTATTTTCTCATATCTCCTACATCATTCATGTTTAAGGAGAGACTTTCGTCACATCGACAACATCCAAAAATCCCAAATATTGTTACAATTTTCGCCAGCAACCACTGGTCATCAGGAGCATGTAAAAGAAAGTGTTCAGCCTCTTCTTTACTTAATACCTTGGCCTTTTTTGGCGTATAACGCTCATTTTTTCGTTTCAGAAACGCTATTACCTTTTGAAATCTGCAAATGACAACAAAACGTCATATTTTTCAATAAATGTTTTAAGGAAAACAAACCTGCGAACAGGGGCATTTATTTTCTTTCATTTCCAAGCAGCTTTTCAGCATAGACCATTTTGCGCATAAAGTATTAGCGCTGAATCTAGCTGATAGTTGATTCAAGTAGACCAAAAAAACATCTTCAGTTACCCCAATCACACTATTTTTGTTTTGCCACTTTTTGAAGTCGTCGTATTCTCGCTAGTACATTGAAGCTGATTTTGCAGGTAATAAACTTGAAGCTACACTGCTGGCTGCCTCAATAATTTCTTTTGGTACATTCATTTTCGCTTTCGCCAAAACAAATGTAAAGAAAAATAAACAGACATGTTCATGGCAACGCTTCCATAGCTTACGACATTTGCGACAAATTATTGAGATTTTTTTAGAATTTATCTAACCTTCTTACAAATGATAAACAAATAAAATATAAAACAATACACGCAAGGTAACGGGTTTTACTGGCTCAAGGAGGTAACTGACTCGCCTGCGGCTCGTCAGTTATATCCTCCATCCGCCACTAAAAACCCCTCTCACCTTGCTAGTAATGTTATGTACCATTCTTTTATAGATTGAGACTGTCCATCGGAGAAATATCGTGAAAAATTTCGTAGTTACTCTTGAAATGGTCTAAATTATCACAAATTCCACACAATTTATGAGAACTATGAAGTGTCGTCTGCGATTTCATTGGAGATAAACATTTCGAACGAAAGTATACAGACCTCATTTTCCACTCAAGCCGTATAATTGTGCTAACTAGTTCTTCCCCCGTTGCAAGTGGGAGAGACAAGGAAGACTGCGGATTCGTAACTTTTGTCGCCCTCTGGCTCTCTGTACGCAAATTAACGCAAGTAAGTTGAGTGCGATATAAAGCTCGCTAGGGAGAGGATTCATTAGAAAGTTGCCGGTGTGGAGCTAAAAATGTGAGCTTTCTGTGATATCCACGGTATTATGAATAGTTAGTCCCCTTTCACCTTCTGAAATCGTTTCCAAATGAAGCAACCCTCCCTGCTCTGGATGATATTCAGGGTTCTTTAATTTTTCGCGATTGTGTGCTCCCAGTAACCTGAAACGTGATATTACCGTCTTCCACCTGAACGTTCTGCCTACCACCTGGCAACTTTTCGTGGACGGAGTCGTTGAACTGAAAGGGATGGCAGATTTGGATTGGATGGAATGAATTATGTTCGATCAATTCATCCACATCTGGATTAGATATTTTTGTATTTGTGTGTTGTGAGGAAATTGGTATAGCAATCCGCTATTTTTCTAAATTATTCGGGAGTATAACTGTGAAGAATCCAGGGTGAAATTGACTGAACAGCCGAAGAGCACTGATTTTGATGTTTTTTTCTGCTCTCACCAGCATGCCATCTTTGCTGCTTCCCAGCATGCCATTATTGCTGCTGGAAGCTCATCATATTTACTTCGCCAAAAGAATATTTCCTTACCTGTGACACAGTTGCCAATAATCCAAGTTCATGCGAAAGTCAAATGTTAAGCCCTCACCGTATATGCACAAGACTAGATAATCCGCATTATTTTAATTGGTTATAACAACAACAGACCTGGTCTCTGTTTCAAGAAAGAAGTGATGTCTTCTCAATAATGGGAAGTATGTAACAATCGGTCGGTCTTTGAATATAAATATTTATTTGTGTGTGTTATTTTGACATTCAAAGAAAAATGCTATTGTTTCAGCTAAATGATCGGATGTTCATTTCTTTCAAAGAGGAAGGTATAGGGTTGATTATGGAAAATAACACCAGCCATTTGACCACCACGATCACGTCTACAGGACCATATCCTTTTCATGAAATTTTCCGAAACCAAATCGCAAAGTACCTGCCCTATGTCCTCGATAGCCTCACGAATTCCATCTTTGATGTTTTGAATTGACGCTGGCCACTTGGCGTAGACCTTCTCTTTCACATGGCGCCAAAGGAAGAAGTCGTAGAGTGTTGAATCACAAGATCGCGGTGGCCCCCGTGAAAGATTTATGGTTTCGTTGCTTGTGTGGCACCTAGCGCCGTCTTGTTGAAAGTAATCGTTGTCCAGATCAATACCTTCCAATTCCGGCCATAAAAAATCATGAATCATCTCTCGATGGCGCAATCTATTCACGGAAACTGTTGCTCCAGCCTCATACTCGAAAATGTAGGGTCCAATGACCGCGCCGGACCATAGACCGCAGCAAACAGTCAGACATTGAGGATAGAGACTCAATAACTCTTGGATTCTCCGAGCCCCAGATGCGACAATTTTGCTTGTTGAAATGGGCCTCATCACTCTAGATGATGTTTCCATGGAATTTTCATGCAATACGGCCCAATCGGCCGTGTTGAGTTCTTGTGTAAACTGAACTTAAAAAGCCTTGAGACTCAATAAAGTTGGGAACACCTACATTTCAGATGTGTATCGTTTTTTTGAGAGATTGTCAGGCTGCAACTCATATAACAGAAAAAATATTCAATTAGTTTTCTTCGTAGAAAATGAACCATTACTAGAGTAGTATCTCCACCAAAATTCAGTTCATTGAACATATCGTTGCCGAAGATATTGGAAGAAAAGTAATTTTTCAAGGGTATTCGTCAAACGTCGGCGAATTTCGAGAAATGGTGAAGGAAAAGAGTGCTTTATTTGATGAGAATTTACAGTTGAAAAGATGAACAAGTCAAAGATTGTACTTAAAACTTAATAATAATAAAAATCACTGCGTTTACCGCATTTACTACTAGATCGATACTGATAGTGAGCTGATGATCAGTGGATATATGATTTTTCATGTTATGTTGAATTCCAGTCGTAAAAAATTCAGGGAGAATTTTGAGTTACATGGATAAGTGTTTGAAATTTTCTGAGAATCAGTGCTGTCGTTTGCTGGAAGGTTTTGCGAAGGATAACATAATCATAAATCACATTACTTGAATTTTACCCAATTTGGTCTAGACAAAAGGTTCTCAGCCCAACCAGATGTTCGCAGTCTTGAAAACATGATTTGTCCAGATCTCCGAATTTTAGCAGGCAGTAAATGAGAATGAGTACCTACTCTGCAACAAGACCTTCAAGAGAACTTACCATGTGTCCAAGTGGCTCTACGTACCTGCCTGTCGTAAAGAATGCAATGGTATCCCATTGTTAACTGCATATTTAGTTTAGGGTTTGTATTTGAAGGGATGGTTGAACTTTCATATTTGGCGAAAAATACCAAGGCATAACAGTGACTTGATGCGCAATCTCAATGCCTAGAGAGGAAGGGAGGGAGAAGGAAAGGCCTTTTTGTGATTCCTTCACTCACCCCTTGGCCCTTATATTCAGTTTTCAGTTGTCAACGCATCGTGGTAGAGGGTTCATGAGAACTTACGAAACCGTTCCTTCATTTAGTGCGTAACTGTTCACCGTAGTTGAGTGTTTTCAGATATTTCAAGTTGTTGGTGAAGTGGAATTTCATTATTAATCTCTTCGTTTTTTATTGATTGAGTGTTCCGCTAGAATTTTTAATAGTAATGAACCAGAAACAATAATTATTCCTCTTAATCTCAAGTTAGTGGAGTTTTTCAAGGAAAAGTGAGCTCAAAATAATTGATATGAGTTGTGCGTAAATGTTTTTTTGTAACGAGTGGGAAAAAATTTTGTTCCTGTCTCGTTTTTCTATCGATACTAGATTGATGCTTCGCATCTAATAAGGTCAGTATGGGAGGTATTTTAGTTCCACTCCTAAGGTATTCTGGTTGCTAGTTACGATCTTAATTAGCATTCATCAGTTTCGTACGAGTGGCTGATTGCTACTACAATTTTTTTTCGAATTATTGAAAGTTGCCTTTTGAAAATGTGAACTTCCTTTGACTTCAAAATGTTTTCAAGTTCATGTTAATAGTTCGATATAAACTGAATGAATTTATGAAACAGCCATACCCAAACATAAGATGACGCATTTCTGAATTGTTGAGTTCGAAATTTTTTATAATAATTTATTAACGAACACAACTGGCTCTTGGTATATTTTTTTAGCTCACAACAATTTTTTTTTGTCTTTTCAGTTGTTAATTGAATGTATGAAGTGAGATCCTTTTTTGTAATTATGAACCAAATCATGATACATGTTTAGAAATTTTTTATTGAACAATATATGTATTAATCATCTACTGAATGATTGCAAGTAATCTGACGATACGATACAATTCACATTAATAGATATTGCCAATCTTCAAGTATCACTTGAGCAAACAAACGATTGGCCTAATTGTCATAGTCGTCATCCTTTTGATACAGTATATACACACAAAATTGGTTTCCGATAAATGTATTTATTTGTTGAATAGTCAACGATATCGCTTTAAGCGGTACTGAAAATCCACATTTCTTCCCAAAAGAATCTATTGAGTCTCCTCTTCCCAGAATGCTATCCGTACGATCCCCCAGAGTGCAGTTATAATCCTACAAGGAGATTGTCGTGAAATCGATTTCTTACAGTCCCTTGTCATTCTCTCGCCCGGTGTATTTTAACAACTGGACGGAGAACTGATAAGGGCTTGTGGGAAACCGAACATCTACAGCGTGCGAATGTTGAGTAATGGATAAGGGGTGTGGAGGTAGTAGACTGGTATTGTAGGTACATGAGAGTGCTGAATTCAGAATTAGTTTAGGAGTTGCTTTTTTTCTGGATGCAAACCAATTTGGCACTCAAAATAGACCTTTGATTAACTAGTTTCGCTTATTTATTCGTGCAGTTCATTATTTGATATTCAAGTTTAACATGATGAATTTCAATCGTCAGTGGTGAAATAGTATGGGTCTGTTCTAAATTTAATTTTTACTACCATCATTGAATTTTAATATACATAGAGGTCCATCGCCCTTGATCCATTTGAAGCTGATTTTAGTGTAGTTCTTTCACCGGTTCATAGATGGATAAGTGTGTGTAAGAGAATCCAAAAATTTTCAACCTCGCATCTTGCTGTGAGTAGCTGAACTATAAAGCAATATTTCCTAAGCCGAATGTGATGACGACCAGGACCGGCGTATGGAAATGTGGGATGTTCAGTATTTCATCACACCGGATTTTGGATGCGATGAAATGACAATTAATTTTGTCTATGATTCATAGAACTAGAGGAAAATAAATATCCTACAGATTTCTGTAAATATATGCAGAATATAGTTCCTTTAGTAGTTACTATGTGCCGCCACTAAAGTAAACTGCCAATGTTTTTTGCATCAACTCGGGCGATGTACTTCTATGTCTATTCAAACTCAATGCTACTATGTAGTTTGAATGACTGCACTCTGTATGTCAGAGATGATGAATTTTCAAATTGGCGTAATGGATCAATTTACGAACTGAGTCCGTCATTTCGATACCGTGTGACCATTGATAATGTACTAACTACCCTGAATATCTCAGTAACCTGATTTTCTATGAAAGCATTTTGTGCAAAGTTTTCTTGATTTGAAAAAGAAGGTTCAGTTTTTTATATTTAAAAAAAAAATGTTATTGTCCTCGAGTTTGAGTCAAACTTTATGTGAATATCATTTCACAATAGGACAGCAAATCATCGTACAGGGTGCGGCAAAAAGACATTAGAAAAATTCTTTTTTATGTTGAAAGCCTACCTGATCGAGTTTTTTTTTTCATGTATGTCTTGAAAATAATATCATCCAAATGACGGCCTCGGCGAGCAACGCACATAATTAATGCAGACTTTAGAATTATTCGAATTCCCTTATTCAATTACAACCCTGCTTATTATAGGTCCTTAAAATCAAGTTGGTCAAGCTTATTTTGCGATTTTATATAGGGTCTGAAATATTCAGTATGGTACGTTGTCATATTGACACACAGTATATTTAGTGAAGTGTGTTATTGAATGAGTTTCGTAAGGTTCTTGCTCAATATGAGTTCAACACCCTATCGCATATCTCTTCCGGTTTCATAGAAGGATGTTAAAAGGAAGTGGTGTTTTACCAGCTTTGACCTTGAATTTCTGAATATACTTTGAGTATTATCATTCAGATTACTGATGTATTCAAATGTTTTCATTTCAATGGAAAACTTGAAAGATTTCTTCAGCAAAAGCTGTAGGATGCAAGTAAGACCATCTCATGGTAGAGACATCCAGATTACTGTATTTACAAATAATAATTGTGCAGGTTATACCTTGTGTGTTGACTTGATCATTTTGTTTGAAAATTGGTAAGAAATCTTATGTTATACCATGGTTATATAGTTACACCATTCCAGATTGAAATCAATATCTATTAGGTAGAATTTTTCGATAATCCTATTAATAAAAATGGAGTATAGAATACTAAATTCAAATTGAAGAATGCTAACTAAGTTTTGGGCAGGCAAATCAAAGTTAGTGTCTTCGACGTCGTCGGTATGAAATGAAACAACTATATCAGTATAATTCGTGTAATTTCGGAGATTATTGTTTGGTCAAATATTAATTCAGGCATCTCATCATATCATCTAATTCCTGGGAAGAAATCTCTTTTTTTCGCGTTTGAATAGTTGTGAAAATTGAGACGACGATATCGTTGTTGGTTCTTTTATGATGTTACGAAAAAAACTATCTGTCAGAAGTCTGGAAAATTGATTGTATCCAACATTATGAACAAAAACGATAATGGTTTTGACCTCTTGAAAACAAGCACAAATTTTACTTATACATTTTCAATTAATCCGTTTCAATCCATGAAATGAAAATTATTTTCCAATTTTATGTAATAGCTCTCATTTCAATTATGAAGTCATTTGTTCTATATTTTAATCAAATTAATTCAATTTCAGAATATTACAGAACCAGGTTTAATCCCTGTTTTTAAATCGAGAAGATTACATTATTATCATCCTGCAGGGGAGATTCAATAAATATTCACTAAATTTCGTTGCTACATACACAATTTATAAATGAAAATCTAAACATGAGATAATATGGCATAGATTTCCGAATGAATCTATTAGTGGTGAGTGGGAAAGAGAACATGAAAATTTTCTGGCGAATTGTCGATGGAGCAAGATTTGAAATACTGAAGCTAAGAGGGGGATTGCATTTGAATCTGAATGTGCGATCTCTCTTATGGATTAATATTACAAATCTTGGCTGAATGAATATTGAATTTTAAACTCGACGATATCCTTTTGATTATGGTTTTCGGATGTGCTTCTTTACCATTATAGGAAATCTTTCATTATTGGTTATTCCTTCAAATTTGATCAATTTTGTTGGTGGTTTCATATCACTCATGTGGATGGAAACAATTTTTTTTTGTTCTAGGTATACCGAAAACTTTTCTACATAGGTACTACTATTTGTTCATACTCATTCCATGCTACAAAATGTTGATAATTGAATGAATGAGAATTTAAAATAACTGCCTGAAGAGAAATGATAAGCAATTTAATGTGGGCAACTCTGTATATCTTATATTTTAATCAAATCTGAAAATTTAACTGAAGATGCATTTTCATCGAAATATACAGCATACAGAGTTGCCCACATTAAATTGCTTATCATTTCTATTCAGGAAGTTATTTTAAATTCTCATTCAATGTTTTCATCAACATTTTGTAGCATGTATCGGAGAATTAACAATAACAACAAACTATCACCTGCAGGTGGAAGTGAAATATTGAATAAGAATTCAATTACAGTCTTGAGCTAATGACTCTCAAATCGTCAAAAAAATATGTCAAGATAAGATCTGATCATTCTGGAAAATAAAAGTATGGATATTAATGAAAAGAAACTTCATAGCTTTTAAAAGGCAGCAATAAATAAAAATAATAATAAATGATATAAACCTCATTTGTCGCCCACATTGTCCACCATATCAGACCGAATGGACCAACGTCGACTGACAATCACACCGACTGCGCTGCAGTTTCGCCCTTATAAGGACTTGTCAGGGAGGTATACCTAAGCCGACGCAGAATGGAAGAAGTACATTAGTTAGGCTTTGGACATCGATCAGGGATCAGGTACCATAAAGCATGAATAAGGCTAGCGACATCTATGCCTCATCAGAAAAGACTCCACTCTCAATCAAGAAGTGAACAATAAGAAAGATCCGTAGGAAAAAATTAATGTACGTAAAGATCTAGTTTTTGATGGAACCTCTGGGATGTAGCGTAGATATTTGCCCGCTAGGTGGGATACTGTTCATTAAAACTGTACTCAAGTGTTCCTGCTAGGGAGTATTATAAGTTCTGCTGTTTCAGTTGGTTGCTACCGCTGTAAGGGTTATGTGGCACTAATGACGGCTAACATGCCAGAAACCGGTTTGTCATCATCCTGATGTGGTGGTGACACCAGTGGTGTACTTCGAAAATAAGATCTCTGATAGTCCATTTCCCTCAACAAGGAGGAAGTTTCCTTCATTGCAAATCCCATTATTTTTTATATCTTTGATGGATTTCTTATGGAAAACTGCTAGCCACATGGAAGCATATTCAAAAACAACAATACGACTCAACTGAAAATCTGCATTTTTGAGCAATGTTTTGCCTACAATATCTTTGATTGATCGATTATGCACGCAACCGATTGAGAAATCATTCATTCAACAAAAATTGGAGGGGTCCCAGAACTGACCTCTGAAGCAATCCCATATCAACATTATACTCTGCAGAGTAATGGTTAGGAATTCTACCCCCGTGGCAACTTTGGAGCTAATTTGAAAACACGCCCTTGAAGCCTTTGTTAACTATGAATGTTAGGTCATCAAATACCCGGAACAAATTGAGAAATACACTGCGCAAAAAAATTAACGCACATTATGGAAATCTCAAATTTATTCTACAACTGAAGGTGTTCTCAATGATAATTATTTTCATCAGAATTATGCATGCATATGTTATCCACTTTCAACGTTTTTCTTCAATACAGATGTTTTCTCCCAGCAGGAATAAAAAAAGATGATATTATCAGATTTTGAATGTATTGGCTCCATTCTAAAATCAGTTGTTTTCGATCGATTCTAGTAATCAATAGATTTTCTTTCGTTTGATTTTCTACACTCGATCGCTATGCAACGCGAAACACGCAATTTGACCCAAGAGGTATGTGCTCAAGCGGTAGTTTTGCGAGAAGAACGGTGGACATACACAAGAATTGCAGAAAGGTTTGGAGTTTCCCATACAAGTGTGTCCAGAATGTTGCAGCGATTCATGGAGACAGGTATGAATGTCCGAAGACCAGGACAGGGTAGATCACGGGTAACAACTGCCATTCAAGAACGTTACTTGAGAGTTTCTTCGTTGAGACAACGGTTTGCAACCGCTCGCCTCCTTCAAAATCAGCTTGAGCAAACTCATGAGATGCAAATTAGCACTCAGACAATAAGAAATCGCCTCAGAGAATATGATTTAAGGCCTCGTGTCGCGGCAAGAGGCCCAGCTCTTACCCCAGCCCATCGAAGGGTGCGTTTGGATTTTGCGAGAGAGCATATCCATTGGGAAGAGGCCGATTGGGAAAGAGTTCTCTTCACAGATGAGTCTAGATTCTGCCTCTACCATTGTGATCGACGTTCCCTTGTATACAGACGTCCACATGAAAGATATGCTCAGTGCAATTTCCTGAATACTACTGGTTTCGGGGAAGGATCGATATGGTATGGGGTGGAATATCTTTGACTGCTCGCACATACCTAGTGGTCGTTGATAATGGAGCTATGAATGCTGATAAGTATATAAGGAACATTTTTGAAGAGTATGTAGTGCCATTTGCCCCATACATTGGTGAAAATTTCATTTTTATGGACGATAATGCCAGACCCCATCGTGCGCGCATCGTTCAGGAGTACCTTGAAGAGGTTGAAGTCTCTCGAATGGAATGGCCAACAAGAAGTCCAGATCTCAATCCGATTGAGCAGGTTTGGGACAACCTCAATAGAAGGCTGAGAAGTTCAGAAAATCCTCCAGCTACTCTCAATGACTAAGGAATCCAACTCGGAGAAATCTGGGAAGGATTAGATCAGAAGATTTTAAGATCACTCATTTTGAGTATGAACCGTCGTTGCCGAGCTGTAATTAACGCAAAGGGTGGAAATACCAAGTATTAAATCACTTATCAGCATTTCAGTATTTTGAAAATTGTTCATTTCTCTTCTTTCACATAAGATTCGGTGAGATCCTGAATTTTTCTTCCATTTAATGTGTCTTGTTTCATTCAAAACCTTCCCGAGAGAACATAACAAATAAGTTATAAAGTCAATGTAGAGTTAACTTTCATTAAAATTGAGATTTTCAGAATGTGCGTTAATTTTTTCGCGCAGTGTAGTTTCGCAATTCAACTTGAATTCATCATGAAGTAAACACAATTTCAAACACTAATGATCACAGTACAACAAAAACTAAAAATGGACTAGACCACAGGAGGCCCACATGATGAATAATATGAAAATTAGCTTTGCAGTATTCGTATGTTCAACTAGTCTGAAATCGTATCTCTTCAATTTCAAAGGATCAAATACTTCGTGTTGGAATCTAAATTCAGTATATTCATCAAAAATAACGAATAATGCCCCCAAAAACGCTCCAATGTAGAAGTAATGCGTGAACCATTTCCTGGTGAACAAAACATTCCTCCATATTCCAATAAAGCACCTTTTGATGCCTCTGTGGCATTCTGCAGAACGCAAATGATAATTTTCCCATTCCGCCGAAAACAATGAAATGCGGCATTTACGTCAAACAACAGCGGGCGAGAGTTTCAGCGGATATTGACATTTTGTTGGAAGAGAAATGACAGCTAAGCCCGTGGCTCCATCTGCTGTACGAAAGGGGCCGTATGGTGTTCCAGCTCTTTTAATGGATGCCCATAACTAATAAGCAATTAACTCCACGGGGTACTTTTATATCAATCTCGCACAATATTGTGATCGACGTTGGTGGCATGGCACTAAATAGTAGAAATGATTGATGAAGCCGGTCTACAGGGTGACCACATTACCACCTAGTTAATCACGGAGTTGGTTAGGATATTACCATATTATACCATCGTTGAATGGATTTATTATTTTCTGATTAACGGCATGATTCTGTCATCGGGCCTCCTCTTGAAAGCCAATGGAGATGCATTGAGGTTGGAGGCTGAAGGACATCGAGGAATTTTGCAGCTACGATTGTATAATTTTCCAGCACGATGGTGCAACTCTATAATTTTGGAGTTATAAGGGGACATGTTTCGATATCCCTACAAATTGGAACTTCTAATTGGTCTCCAAGAAGTTGTGATTTCTTTTTGAACATAGTACACGATTCAATGAAATCACAGTTGAATTATTGGAAAAATCAATAGTAAACTGGGATATACTGATTCTTCGAACAAAGCCGTTTTGTAGTGGACATTCGTATGATATGTTTGTATACACAGACAACTTTTTTCCATCACAAATAATTTGTTAATAAATGATAAGTGAAGAAATATTCCCAATAGATGTCATAAACTGAAACTTCGAACATAACAACGTAATTTTCGTTATCTATATATATAAAAGAAAGATGTTGGTTACACCATTTATAACTCGAGATCGAATAGACTGATTGTTATGAAACTTCATATATGGATTCGTCTACGGTCTGGTTATTATAAAATACAATAAAACTTTTGAAAAATCGATGAGAATTTTACTTATACAGGTAATGCTTTTCCTCCTTTTGAGTAAGGCCACTAGATGTCGCTACAGTTACAGTTACGCTACCGCTTATTCGTTTGTACTTCATTTGATATTCTCCGCGTTAGATGGCGATATAGACAAATAGTGTGTACAGTGACTATATTCCCTCTATAGTCACTGTAATAGTGTGTAATTTGAGTTGCCTACAACTCTGCGCTGAGGAGTACAGATGTCTAAAATGATTAGATTTCGTTGGGATATGAGAGTTTCGTTCTTACCACTTCAGATGGCGCTATTCACACATTTTGACTGATGATTATTAGTTATTTTTATAGTATTATTTATTCCAAATAACGCAATCGTGAAGCTACTACATTTGACATTATCACAATTAAATGGCGATGAATTTGTTGAGGCTTTCGCAGCCATCGATTGATGTCATCTGTTCTTTTTTCGAGCATTTCGGTCGTCGTGGTTTGAAATGGTCGAAAAAAGAACATATGACATCAATTACTGTGTAATTCACATAGGGCTCACAGTACCATGAAAGGCTATTTACAGATCCAGAAGCGGGTGAATATCACAGTGAATTTTTATCGAAATGTCAAGTAAATCGGATTTTGGTGATGAGTTCCAATCGTGAGATGTCCTTTCTCATCTTTTCTCATAATTTTTAAAATGTTTTTGAATTTCTGTTTGGGTAATAAATATATTTTCGGAAATAACTCAATCCAAAATTGTCATTATTAGTGATTGACATATTATGACATATAATTTTTGTGTATCTGTTTTGTGTGATAGCTCATATCCATGGAAACATTTGACAGTTCGAAAATCAGAGAACCAAAATGTTGATCTCTGATCACCGGTGATTACGATTTGTGAAATCCACCGTAAGTATCATTTAGGCGGAACAAAGTTCGCCGGGCCAGCTAGTGACCATATAATGCATAATACGCCACAGTATCGATTAAAGCAGATCTTTGACTGTAAGCACTCTATAAGGCATTTGCCAAGAAGATACGTTTGTCTACATCAAACAATGTAACTAATCTAACATAACGTCGATCATAGAAACTAGGCCAATAACTGCATAAAAATTAATTATAAATTGAATTGTCCAAGATAAATAAATAAATGGAAAGCGATTGCTTATCAGATATTTCTGGGTTATCAAGGAAATCACGAACAAATCACTAATTTTCATAAAATTGGCTCCAGGAAAATTGAAAAGGAGATGTTATTTGAAGGGAAGAATATTAATTTCCAATTTTTTAGAAACTCGGTTTTTTTGAAATTAGAAAAAAATATTTTGTCCGCATGAATCAACAGTTGAAAAAAAAGATGAAAAAATGATAAAAATACATGAGCTGTCTTAGAGAGAAGATTGGACAATTCCTATCACCACGAGAATTGAAGAACGAAATAAAAATGAATACCACAAAGAAAATATGTACTGAAGAAATGGCACCCTTACGGTTGGTCTTATTTGAAAAGATGTATCCTGCTGGTTTTCTTTCTTGTATGGATGTAGCCTCTATCTCACGGAACTAATTCACTGTATGAGGTACGAATATAACGGATTCCGACGAGGGTTTGTATCTGTGATAGGGTGGCGAACTGAGCCGTATGACCATTACGACTAATGGCAGAGGTATCGAGAGAACAGGTAGAAAATGCTGATGTGCCGCTCAACTGATGCCAGTATGAAGGCCAGTTACGTGAAGTCAGTGAACTAGAGCTAGTAACCATGGGTCTGCAGTAAATTTTTCAGAGAAAAGTCATCTATCGCTATCTTCAACAAAACTGAAATGATGTCATCAATTCAATTCAACATTTGTTAACTGGCTCTGATTACTTTTGCGCGTGCGTAGTGAATATTGGCGAAAAGGTAACTCCACCTAGTGGTCGGTAGCTCCAAATACACCGTACTGCTCGCAACTCGCCAGCTGATCTTCCATTCAAGTCTCCAAGAAATTTCAGAAACTGATTTTCGGTAAATCCAGTACACATTGTACAGGTTGAGCCTTTGACTTTATCAGTTCATAATGACTTAAGATATGCATTGCCCCAAATCTTCAAACTCATTTCAAGCTTTTAAAATCTCACTGTATAATGAGTAACATTATGCAGTATTGCAAATTTTTTGTCAATCTACTGTTTGTATCTTCGTAGATTCTTCTGGTGAAATTCGTAATTCGAATCAATTTTAGATAATATTCCTTCAATCTTCTATGATATTTTATAGATATTTGAATAAATAGTACGAGATAGATTACACCAAAATAAATCCAGGTTTTATTATACAACAATAGAACATGTTGATAATTTTGAAATTGATTGAAATCACAATTGATGATGTTTGTTTCGTACAAACAAAAAGAATTGATTGCAAATCATAGTTGTATCATAAAGTTACACTGATATTATCAATTATCATCATAAGATCTCATTACCTAACTCCAATTCTTAATCATTAGTACATTATTACACACTTTTCAATATCCACACTGTTAAAGTCTGATTCATATTTCGAAAAGGTTGGTTTACATATGAATTGGGTCCAATGAATATCACCGTCCCCCCAAAAAGAAAAAACAAACTAAACTCTCTCTGTGATTTCAATGTGCTTCGATGGTTTTTTACTCAAACCCAAGACGGTGCGAATAGACAGAAAGAGGATTCTCAATAAACGGAAAATCACCCGTCCAAAGGGTACCTGTACCTTGTTCAGAATTGTATTTCGGTGAATCGATTTACTACGTTGGTCTATTTCCTGTCCATTATCCCAAGAAACGCGAGGTTTCTTGTGATAACACTCAAGTATTTGCCACGGTGCAATCTGGGTGCATTGCTTAAGTTATCCGCTGAGCGTTAAGAAACGGTGCTCACGTTCGAGATCGGTTAACCCCTCTAGTGGTAGTTTCAATAGTGTCTTGTTCCACCCAATATCTTCTCCAAGGAAGCCTCCTTCAAGCCATTGAATAACAAGTCGATATAATAAGTTTCTTCCGGAAAACGTACAGCGGCTGAATTTACAATCCGGTAACTTACCATCATCTTTTACACCTTACCATCTGTAGGTACACCCAACTAAAGTTCATGAACCGTATTGAATCCTTATGGAGACGACCTATATGGGTTAGGGGAAAAGGGGGTCATGGCGTTCAGTTAAGCTTTTTCTTGGAATAAATCTCAAATTACAGTGTGACAAGAAAAACCTCGGACAAACTCTTTTTCATTTAACTTTATTGAACAGAAGGAATTGAACAAAACAACAACAAATAATAATAGCTTGAACATTTGTTAATCATGTATTTAAGCCGTTACGGAGTGGCTTCCTCTGGCGGCGATACACAGCTTCAGACGCTTCTTGAAATTTTCGCAATGGGCCGCAGCTCCTCGGGCGTTAATCGGTTCCATTCCCGGCGCAGAGATTGCTTCAGCGACTCCAAATTTTTGTGTTTTTTAGCGCAAGGCTTGTGCTCCAAAATCGACCACACGCTGTAGTCCATTGGATTGAGATCCGGTGAGTAGGGCGGCCATTCTGCAGATGAGATGAAACAAGAAAATTGCGTTTTACACCATTCTTGCGTCATTTTCGCTCTGTGAGCCGGAGCGGAGTCCGAAGTGCTGCTTGGCCCACGGAAGTACTACGGCCTCAAGGATGTCGCAGCGGTAGACTTCCTGATTGATTTTGACCCCTTGATCCACGAAAACTAACGGAGTTTTACCACTGCCGCAAATTCCGCCCCAGACCACGACGGATTGCGGATTTTGACGGTGTTCGACGATGACCGATGTACCAGAAGCCTCTACGGACCAGACTCTGTCGTTTTGGTGGTTGTGGGATTGTTCTACGGTGAACAGCTCCTCGTCTGTGAAGAGAATTTGCTCCCATTGCTGACGGGCGGCGAGACGAAGGAGTTGGCGGCACCTTTGGAGTCGTACGCGCTTGTTTTCCTCCGTGAGGAGTTGAACTTTTTGGAGCTTGTATGGCTTGAGGTTGAGCTCCTTTCTGGCAATTTGACGGACTGATTCGCGGTTGATACCGGTCTCACAGGCTATTTTCCTCATGGAAACCCTCGGATTTCGATTGACTCGCTTCTTGACGATGTTGCGATTGCTAGGTGTATTGACAGTGCGTTTTATATCACTTCCTGGACGACGACCATCATGGCCAAGCTCCTTGAAACGACGAATTGCATCGGACACGGTTTTTCGAGGCACATTGAGCAAACGAACAATTTCGCATTGACGCCTGCCTTGACGAAACAGCTCAAAAATCGCACTACGTTTGTTTGACATTCTAAAACTCTGTGAAATGAAATTATATCAAACTGAAAATTCCCATATTAGTACAGGAAAGTGTAGAGAAACCAAGAGGATAAAAATTATTTGGCTGCGCTGAAATAGTTTTGTTCCAGACCACAGCAAAATTTGTACGAAGCTTTTATTGTCACCTTGTATAAATCACAGCTTTATTAGAAACATAACATCACAATTCTGCATTAAAGGACTATTAATTGAGGTCTGAGTAATAAATAAGCTTTGGAGTTACGATTTATTAGTGATAATAGTTTGAAAAAATACAGTTTTTCACCACTATTGCGTTCACGTGAGGGCTTTGGTGGTCATGATGTTGACAATATTTCTAACATGCGGAATCCATGCCAGAGTGCCAGCAGAATGAGTCCAGAGCCCACAGGATGTGCATCGGTACCATACTTCGTTGTTTCGGCTAAATTCCCCGCAAATAAGACAATTATTTTCTGAGTTATCTTCATCAAAAGTATCAGCATCGACGCAGGGGTCGTCAATGTCCACGTCAGTCATTCATTTTCTTCCTTTCAGCCCTCTTAAGTCTTTCCTTAAACTCTTTAGTTTTTTGTCCTTCCCCTTGCATTTTCTTTTCCGTTGACCACAATTACCCGCAATAGCATTAATAGAGTAAATTGTGAATAGGAAGAAGGATACCATATTTTTATTCAAACTGAACATTATAATAAATTGATGATGAACAGTTCCAACCAACCAAAATAGAGGATCACGTCCATAAGACAAGAGTAATTAATAAGGGAAATGGACTAGTAGAGATCTAATTTCCAAAGTATACCACCGGGTGGCACCACCGCAGCAGGATAGTGACGTACCGGTTTCTGGCTTATTAGCCGTCATCAGCGCCACTTAATCCATTGCTACGATGAGTGCCAACTGAAAACGTAGAACCTATATACTCTCTAGCAGGAACAAGTCGAGTACAATTAATTGAATTAATGTACCGTGTTCCACCTAGCGGGCAAATGTCTACGCTTCATCCCAGAGGTCCCCTCAAAAACTAGATCTCTACGTACATTCATTTTTCCCATACGGATTTCGCAACGACTCACTTTGGAGTCTTATGCAGTGTACCGAGGGAAGTAGAATTCGCCCGTTCATACGGTTTGGAGCCCGCAAGGTGAATAATCAAAATAGAGGGGATCACGTCCATAAGACAAGAGTAATTAATAAGGGAAATGGACTAGTAGAGATCTAATTTCCAAAGTATACCACCGGGTGGCACCACCGCAGCAGGATAGTGACGTACCGGTTTCTGGCTTATTAGCCGTCATCAGCGCCACTTAATCCATTGCTACGATGAGTGCCAACTTACCTTGATAACTTAAAAGTACGTTAAATAAGATCGATTAAGAGCGAAAACAAAAGACACTGGTTATATTATAATATGAAAGCCTTGTGTGGAATGACCGACTGACCGAGAATGTTCGGAGACTCGCGGCTTGAGAAAGAATGTGGGGTTACCACACTTCGCAAGCATAGGCAACTTCAATTTTTTCAGATGGGCATGACCACGATTGCCCAATCTTCCCCCACTATAAATTTTATGGATGAAGATCCACAGCGTTCCTTATTTTGGGTCTGGGCGTCTTATTGACACACAAATATCAAGTAAATTCAAGGTCTTTTCTGAAGGTGAAATTAAAAGCACCTTTGTAGTATCCTCAAATCGAAAGTTATACATTAATTAGTTATGAAATTCTGTCTCGTGTAGACCTAAAGTTGCGATTCCACCGGAGTGACGCACTGTGCGGCACAGTGTTGCACAGTGTACGGCACAAATGTTCGTTGCGGTGGACATGTAAACGTGAACAGCAACAAAATGAGCGCGTACTTTCTTGAAAAGTTCGCGCACAGTTGCAAACTTTTGTCGCGTACTGCTTCCAGCGGTGGACTCCTGTTGACGCACATTCACATGTGTCTGCGAACTCAGTTTTGTTTCCGCTTCGAGAGTGAAAACATTTATGTGTGCGCGAACATGGATTGGAATAACGAGAAAACAATCCAATTTATTAAAGAAATAGAAATATATTCTGTATTGTGTGGGAAAGTAATAATGAAGATTATAAAAACAGAAATAAGAAACATGATGCAGCTGAAGAGTTGGCTAAAAAATTTGACTGCGGTTCCACAGAGATTCTGCGAAAGTGGAAAATAATTTCATCGCAGTGCAGGGTGTCCCAAATTCGATGATCACTGAGAGCATCTCGAGAATCATAAGGGTTAGAGAAGAAATGTTCAAGGACTTCCGATCTATTTTTTCAAAATAATCAATTGTCAGCAAACAGATCCCATAGATATCTGAATTGGTTCTCGAGTTACAGGGCGTTTCTGAGAAATTGCTGTTTCAAATATTTCGCTATATCTCGTTTGCTGTTGGAGATATCACAAAAATTTCGAAAATTTTTCTTTTGTAATTTCTATCGCCTATACGCTGCTTCCATCTGATCCGAAAAATTATTCGCCGTTCAAGTGCCAGAGAGAAAAACTTGTGTTTTTTAAATGGGACACCCTATATTTTTCATCATTGCTTTTAAGCAGCAGATTCATCGAGTATCATCCTGTTTTTCAAAAATCTGATTGGGTCAGCTTGTATATAAAGATTTTTCTTATATTTGGAGATATTTTATTTAGGCAATAGAAATAACAAAGGAAAACTTTTTGGAATTTTCGTGATATCTCCAACAGAAAAACGAAGTATAGCGAAATATTCGAAACTCGAGAACCAATTCAAATATCTCGGATCTGTTTCCTGACAATGGATTATTTTGAAAAAAGAGTCCTTGAACAGTTTTTCTCCAACCCTTATGGTTCCCGAGATGCTCTCAGTGATCATCGAATTTGGGACACTCTCTATAGCTGCACTACAAACCACAGCATTTTCTTGATCCTCCATATTTTCAACTATTGACGGAAAGCGAAACACTGAAAACTTTTTCGTGCACACGGTGTGCTGCACTGTGTGCGCACAAAAGTTACACACAGCTGTACCGGTGGAAAAGGACGCTAAATGTGTTCACACCTTGTACGCGAATTGCTGGAGTGCAACACAAAAGATTCGTAAACATTTGTGCTCACACGGTTTTGGTGGAATCGTACCTTTTTACATTTGATAAAATTTTGTATTTTGAGAGATCCCCTGTTTCCGGCAGGAAGAAAAATTTCTCTCTGGTTGCAAATTTCCGCATCTTCCAAACCTCCGTGCGAACCGTTAAATCTTCACTTCGAAAAAGCAGCAAGCTTCCTGCCAACCCCTCCGATCATCTCGAAAACTCGGGGTGTGAATCAGTAAGTTTGGTGCGCTCCATTCAACTATAAATTCGTTCTCCCCTAACCATAATCCCTCTTTCTTCACATATTATCATGCAGAATAGTGAAAACAAATTCGGGATGAGGTATCAGAGCTTATACATATATTTTGGCTTACCGCTTTTGGGATGTTTATTCGACGCGGTGAAGTCAGTCCTGGGGCGAGAACCACCGTCTGAAGTCAGCTGCCGGAATTGTTGATATACCCAGAAATAACAAATCCCCTCGAATA
The DNA here is from genome assembly GCA_951802165.1 of Adalia decempunctata. Taxonomy (NCBI): domain Eukaryota; kingdom Metazoa; phylum Arthropoda; class Insecta; order Coleoptera; family Coccinellidae; genus Adalia; species Adalia decempunctata. Next base: position 37,898,102 of record OX637697.1, on the reverse strand, counting down.
GATGGCTTACAATTAAGTACGTACGACTATCGAGTTCTGGATCTAGATCGGGGAGTTTGCAAAGGTTAGTCTTACGTTTAAGATATTGGATTTGTTTACGATCAAACTTTGACACGCGCTGCCGTGCTTTCGAGTTCCGGCATTCTCAGACCGCTCAGGAGTCTGTCCCGGAATGAATAGATAAAGTCCTGAAACACTGTGGAGAAGCTATTAGGCGTTTTGAAAAAAAATCTATACCCAGTCTAAATGTTCCTTTTTTTTTCAAAATAATGATTTCCACCATACCACGTTGAGTTTATGTGTAGGCAACACGTGTGCAAATAAATCAAATCCATCATTTTCTTCATAGTGGAATATACTTCCTTATATCTATATGCAAGCAAAAAACGAATGTGCATCTTTGAAGTGATCGTTGAAAATTTCTGTCAAATCTTTGAATGTTTTTTCTTCGGGTTTACTAGGCATGCAAAGATTGTACATAAGTTTATATGATTCTTCGCTTAAAGCATTCAGCAGAATTGCTTTTTTCTTCTCCTCTTCCTCGATATCATTAGCAGATAAATAATTCCCTAATCGGCGGATGAATATGGTCCAATCATTATTTGTGAAATTAAACTCACGCATTTGTCCTTGATTGCTGGCCATTTCTTCTTTCTCGAACTTCACGTCGCACAATAATGTAATTTGACACTATTTGTTGTTTACTCATTAATCAATACTCGTCGCCAATGTGATGTACCTATTTCATATTGGAATATTATAATTCAAATAATAATACGATTTTTAGTTTCAATTTAATGTAAACTCTTCAGATACAAAATCAGGATGGATATAAAATTAACATATACATCTGCGATACATTCTTATCTCAAAGAATACATATGCGTCAATGATAAATTCATATACAGGTATGTCACAAATACCAATAGATATGCAGAAAACCATCCGATTATTTCTTTGAAAAAATAATCCAACTTCCAATTTAAACATGAAATGTGATGAATATTTTATACTAGGAAAGTTTGATCGTTCACGGTAAAAGAAAATGTATGAGAGCTTGACTGACCAGTTCAAAAAATTATGCACTTTTCATGCAGATTTCAAAATGGTGTAATGCATCTTCATAACTTATGTAAATGCGAAGTTTTTGACTTGGTCTACAGAAGGAGAAAATTCGATTGAATAACAAAATTCCATAATATCTTCTCTTAAGGTGGGCGTTCAATGTAGTGTGTTTTTATTTCAAGTTGCATTTGAAAATGGTTTCACTTTGAGAATTGAAATTTTGTGGGTGAATTCAGAAAGGATTCGAGTTCTTAATGAGATAATTCAAATCGATTTCATTTAGAAAGTTCTTTTTTTTTAATTAAAAGAAAATGGGCCAACTTATGCTTCTGTTTTATTCAAACGAAAGACCCATGAAAATAGTTCAACTTCCGATTAAAAGTGAATCTAACAGATAATTTCGTTCGGAAAAACAACTTGAAAGACGGAAGTGGCAGAGAATGGCCAAATTGAAATATATGGCGGGAAAAAGTTCCTGCTTTATTCACTGATTTCATAGTTTAGTGTTTTTCGGGTAGAGAGCGCCATTGTACATTCCATTCATAATTAGGGAGATATCCATAGAAGTTATAGTGATAATGTAAGTTCTATGGAGATATTCTATAAAATGCACGGTGGCGCCTCTATCGGATAAGCTTTCCTACTCACTTTGAACGGTGACCGTAACATCAACAATTCGATTAATTTTAGGTCGGATACTGAACACCTAAATGAATTGTATAATTCCATTCTGAATAAGTATCTGAGGTTTAATTGATTTTTTGTAGTTATGTTTCTCTGAGAGGAAAAGAAGAGGGGAAAGAATTGTTGTTCTCTGGGTCGTGGTTGACATTTTATGACTGTACATCTGTTTGAGGTTATTTTGTTACCTTCTGTTCATTCATTCTTAGTTTCGAGTGTCCTGTCAAATTTTTTTTTATTTTAAATTACGTTATGAGCAGTATTTTAGTATTTATGACTGAACAAAATATTTTACATCAGTTTTTGGAGTTCAGATTCCATAGCCTTTATCGGCAATGGGCATTGGCCTAGATCTAGATGGTGGGTACTCCAAAATGGAACGCTCTTCAGATCATTGGAATTCATTATATGGAACCTCTCACATCTCCGAAACCATGAATCCTAGTTTTATCGTATATTTTTGATCTGGAATTAATACTCAAAGTTACTGTCTTAATAAATTCGAGGACAATTTTCATTGTGTCAGTCCAAACATCTGGGGAATGGATATACTATCAATAAATTTCCCATAAAAATATATGTAGATTCTGTAGATTCCTCTCATCAAACGAAACACTTTTTTTCTATAAGGTGTCGAAAATCCGTGCAGAATACACTCTTTTTTCATCTCTTAGGAACCGTTATTTCAAATTAACTGTAATGAATCTACGCAAAAATACCATAAAACCAATCGAAAAAAATAAACGTTCCACATTTTCGAAAGAATCAATCATTTTAGAAAAATAAAAGTTTTCCTATGTTAATTCATTGAAATGCGTCCTCTTCAAGTTATTCCTAATCTATCCCATAAAATTTTAGGAAAAAATCATGAATCTCAAGAATAACCTGGATGCTGCTCTGGATTTTGAATATCGTCGAATCGCAGAAAAATCAATATTTCTCTGATCGCAGAACAGGTTAACAATGTTATCATAATCTTTATCAACACTGTCGAGACTAAAATTCAAATGATGGAAAAACGTTTGATGTAGAGATATGTAATAATCAAATACCACAAATGTGAGCATGAAATAAAACATTCAATACGAACAGTTTCTATTAAACATTTATTGTTACCGGTTCATATAAAAAATTAATATCAATGAAATAAAAGTCGATACAAATCACGTATTAAATTGATATTAATGAAATATTAAATGATACTTAGGACTTAATGATCTGTGGCGCTGCTTCTATCTAAACAATTTCCTCTTGGAATTTTATAAACTGGACTCTACACGGTTAATATCACATTAATTCACTGAAAGTCTTCACATAATCATCACGAGATCGAAGAAAAACACATAAGTAATCACTTTCCCCTTTTATTACAAGATGGCTCTAGAAAAGATTTCCTCCGATTTACACACTCAAACAATTAATACCTACTTATAAGGAAAAAGTGGTGTCCGACTCAACTATTTTTGCGTATATTGCGTTGTCTGAATGACCAAATTGTGGACGCCCGCTAGCACGCAAGAAAAAGCGTTATACTATGTTATGCGAAAAATCAACAGTCTGGCATCGTCTTCCCAAAAGCTATGTGAAATATTCATAAAAGATTATTGGTTTGAATACAAAATGGATAAGGTTAGGCTGATTCACCATAAATTGAAAACCATTTTTAATAAGATATGTTTGGGGTATCGAGGAAAATATGAACAAGCTATAAGTTAACAAACTAATCTTCAGCAAAATCGGAGAAGGTTTGCATTTTGGTGGGTGAAAAATGGCTTTTTTGCAGATATAATCGAACACAACTAAGTGTTTTGTCAAAAAATATCGTATTTTCAATATTCTCATTCGTATAAGGTTATTACTTGAGTATTGCCTAAATTTATCAACTCAATTCGAATTGGTTTAGAATTAAAGATGGCCGCTTACAGAATCAGAGTTATGAAGGCAAAATATTTGTAGCACTAGGAGTTCAAAAAGTATCGCAGGGTATGCATTTACTTCAATACAAAAAAATGCAATATATGTAATTTGAAAATACTCGACTCTGATGACTATTATGACTTAGTCTGTTGTGTTTGCCTTCCGTAATACGAGAATGCCCTTCTCCATTTCCTTATACACGATCTCAGAATCAAGACGCCCAACTTCGCCCTTCTTCAATTTTTTTGACGTACCTACCAACATTCAATATCAATATGATTACCGGAGAAAATGTGTGGCTCAACAGTTCGAAACTGAAAATCCGTGTAAAAGGGGAAGTGAAAAATGAGTGAAAATGGCTGAATTCGAAAAATAATAACCATGTAAATGAGGAAACAGCTCGAGGCGAGGAATATTGGAAGCGAACAATTCCTGTCAATCTTGTTATATTTTACGGTCGATTCTTCCATTTTCCTGCGTGTTTTGACTCAATGAATGACGTAGTTATGAGCATCGTAAAAAGCGTGGATCTTCTCGATATCGGTCATATAATTTTCAGTTGGAGGAAAATCAGGGAGTATTTCGTTTATTGCGAAAACGAAGGAATTCTCCACGGATTGCCATAAATCAATAATATTTGTTCTTGATAATTGTGAAATACAGTCTCGGCTATTGTTTCGGTATAATATGCTTGAATTTTTTTGTACAACCAATAATTTCATCAATATTTAGTAGCACACCACGGCTCCTCTTACGGTGAAGTTATACAGGGTTAGTCTTCGTCTCGTTCCAACAGTGGATTTCTCTCACTAAACGAAAGCATTTTTTCTTCAAAATACTTCTCCTCTGAAATGAGAAGATTTTGTTTCATTGCATTCATTTAGTTTCATTTGACATAAAAAATGAACTAACTTACAAAGAAACCGCAACACCTAGTAGGAGCTGTTTAAATTTTAATTTTTTTTGGTGAAACATAGATAGCAGGTATAGCGAGGAGTAAATGATAAAATATGAAAAAAAAATTGTGAAGGTTTTTTCATGTGAATATTTTGTGTTACTTAAATAATGTAGTCGTTTTTTGAATTTTTTTTTTTATTTTACAGCAAACCAGCTCTTCGATGTTTAGTTGTTGTTAAAACGCATAGAGTGTGCGTACGCGGAATTTATAGCCAGCTAAGTGAATTTGAAAGAGGTCGAATTATTGGTGTACGAGAGGTGGGGTTGTCATTTCGAGAAATCGCTAATCATGCTAACAGATTAATGTCATAAGATGTTGTCAAGCGTGGTTTGCTAATCCCCAAAATCGAAGAAGAGTAGGAACTGGATGTCGAAGGAGCACGAATGAAGTTCGAGATCGACGTCTAAGACTTATGGCCATTAGGGTCCTATTTGCGACAAATCGATCTTTGGCTGATGAGTAGTTAGGAAAACAAGGCCATCCTGTAACTGTACGAACGGTTCAACGCCGGATAAGGTCTTTTGGACTGCAGCATCGACCCCATCTGGTGTTACCTCTTGGGTATGATGGCCGAAGAAGGGTTGAACTACTTTGGGGAGAAGGACATGAACCCTAGTTTGATGTTGAACGTAATGTTCACCGGACAGTAGGTGTTATGGTATGGGATGCTATTGCACATGCAAGTAGGTCGACTTAAGTCTTTTTTCGGGGTAACATGACAGCGCTGCGTTACCTTTGAGAAATAGTGGAGCCATATGTTCTCCGTTACCTTAACCGGCTCAAGAATCCAATATTCAAGAAAGATAATGCTCGACCTCATGTTGCTAGAGTTAGTTTGAAATTTTTCGAAGCGACCCATGGGAATCTTTCGCCATGGCCGGCCAGATCCCCCGATCTTTCGCCCATAGATCCTGTTAGGGAAATCATGGGTAAGGCTTGGAAATTTACCCCAGCCCTCACGCACTTTGAGGGCTCTGAGACAAGTATAGGTAGCTTGGGATAGTATCCCTCAAGAAGAAATAGAACATCTTATTGTATCAATGCCAAGACGTGTTGGGGAGTGTATAATATGTCGCAGTCGGATTCTAAAATCCGTCAGTTTGCCAAATGACTAGTCATTTTGTAAACTGACGAACGTTTTCTAAAACGCTTTCAAGATACAGATCGTTTTACAATCGGCCTGAAATTTTCAGTCGGTTTGTAAACTGCGTATAACGTATCAGACGGATTGTCATATCCTACATCCTTTTGAACGTTCCACCTGAAACTGCTTGATCCGAAAAATATATAAGCTACAATTATCGATAGAAAAAATGACGTTTATCTAAAAATAGGTCCTACAGAAAATGGCATTTTGAACCGGAGGTTTTCGAGGGAGTAGCTGATACCGAACAGGTCACTCAATTCTGTACAATTCAATGTTTCAATTGAAAAATCAACATTAAGGGAAGCAGTAGCAAATTCCTCAAAGTTCGGCGGCCAAGGTCTCAAAAAATGTGCTTGCCTTCCGAACAAAAATCAGTGTAAGGCAAGGAGGTGCTTTTGTTTCAAAGCATATCAAAAATGCAACAGCAGGTGCCATATGAGCGGCCTCTGCTGCAATAAGTAATAATAGTTTTATTTTTTGTGGTCTTTCGATAATGAAATATTGAAAGAATAAGTGTGAATAATTATTATTTCTGTATCCAGAATAATGAAGTACAGCAGATTATACGAATATAACAGTTATTCAATTTGCAACAAGACACGAAACGTTTTCAGGATACGCTTCAAATGATTTGACAATCCGTCGGATGCGTCGTTCGCATGTTTACAAAGTGACTAAAAATTTCAGACCGATTGTAAAACGATCTTCATTTCAAGAGCGTTTTAGAAAACGTTCGTCAGATTACAAACTGCCTAGTCATTTCGCAAACTGACGGATTTTAGTATCCGACTGCGACATATAGATAATTGCGGGGGACACATAGTTTACAGATGTATTAAAAAAAACGTAAATGCTTCGTTTTTTTCTCCCAATTTTAATCATTATCTCCTTGCCATACTATCTATGTTTAACAAAAAAAAATTGAAATTTACACCGCTCTTTCTGGGTGTTTCTTTGTCAGCTAGTATATCACAACCGTGAAAGCACATTAGTTTGCGTGCACGTTTGACAAGCCCATGACATCGGAGGTAGAAAGAGTAATCCATATTTCTACTGATAAAAGAAGAAATTCAATAGTTAAGTGGCTGATTTGTCGTTTCCATAATGAATTACCATATCTTAAAAAAATACATAGAGCTCTCTTGGAGAGAAGGATGGACTGATACCCACACTAATTTTTATTTAAACGGGAATTGGAGAATGAAATGTCTGAGATGATTATGTGAAGACCTTCAGTGAATTAATGTAATATTAAACGTGTAGTGTCGAGTTCATAAAATTTACGTGTTGAAATTGGCTTATTCTTCTGTGCAGAAGTATTTTACTGGTTGGTATTCAATACGCGTTTTGTATCGACATTCATCATTTATATACATATATGAATTTTGTATTTCATTGTTTTTTATTTTTAATATTTTCCTGGATGGATAGGGAACAATAAATTTCCAACAGAAACTGTGCGTATAAAATGTATAATCTCATGCTTCTTAGAATTCAATTCTATCTCCCACATTTGTGGTTTCTCATTATTACATATTTTCTCTACGTCAAACGTTTTTCTGTCATGAAGATTTTAGTCTCGAGAAAGTTGATTAACATCCTGACAATTCGTAATGAGGTAAGAGAGTTTTTAATTTGTCTACGAATCGGTGATATTTTAAATCCAGGGAAGCATCCTGATTCTTCTTGAGATTTATGATTTTTTCATTAAATTCTATCGAATAAAATCAGGAATAACTCGAAAACGACGCGTTCCATCAAAAAAATATAGGAACACTTTAATTTTCCAAAATTATTGATTCCTTCGAAAATATGAACCATTTATCTTGTTCAAGGGGTTTTATAGTATTTTGCATGGATTCACTGTTGAATTATAAGAAGACTGGCGATGCCAAAGCGACCGATAAATATGCATTATAGTTCGTGAACGACATATTATTTTCTGAGAACATGACCTTCTGTGATAGGAATCACCGACCGTCGAATAATTATTTCTTTTATGTATCGATATTCTTTGGTAGAGAGTGGAAGACTTCTATCTGATTAGTGGAGGAAATAATGTATTCGATCAATCTTTTTTCTATTTATGAAAAAAAATCACAAAGTCAGTATGTAATATTGAAAAATATACCTACGTTACTCAACTATAATTACCATTGTCACAAAAGTAAAGTGATGCAACAAATTTATCAACGGTAGCTTGAAAAAAGCATACCAACATTTCGAACTTTTCGTAGTTTGGGATATTTCGGGATTAAAAACAGTTTCTCTATTTCTAATCTTATGAGATATTTTCCATGGAAATATTCATTCAGCAATCGGTGATTTTAACCATAGAGGTTCAAGTTCACAAAAGATATATTCAACTGTCGCTATCGTAACGCCAGCCCACTTATATTTCAGCAGTGAATCGAAAAGTATGACAAAAGTATTGAATTTTTTTCTCATGTGATATTCATGTGAATAGCTACATATGATACTTTTTCGAAATCAGCCAAGATTTTAAAGCAAGATGAAACACTTTCCACTATTGTTTACATTTGAGAAATCATAAATCCTCCCCCTAAAAAAGTGCCTGAAGAATAGAACAACTATGATTACGAATGTGGGTTCAAACAAGCGAGTTATTCAGCATTATTGAAAATAACAATTTCTAAATTCTCGTTCATACCTGGCTGGATCGGTTTTCATATTCAGATCAGTCAGGAAAAAAGAGCTTGAGAATGTCCCAACTAGCAAAACTAATTTTATAAAGGCTGTGAGAAATGCTATACAGCATATCTTATAGAAACGTTAGAATCTTATAATGCGGCTATAAACCACTATACAATGTCTTTACAACCAAAAAGGGCCCCAGTTTATACAACAGATCAGTTCTTTTAGGACAGTTCTATAGTTAACTATACAACCGTTATAAGATAATCCGTATTATCACTATAAAACTGTCCTATAAGGATGTCTTCAAAATTACTTATACAATACATTTACAAAACTATTTGGCAACTGCTATGAAACTTTTGCATAGCAGTTCTTTTATTCTGCGGTTTGAGAGTATTTAACGAACATTTATAGAACTACTAAGAAATTAGTTTATAATGCAGAAAGAATCGCTAATAAAATAGTTTTGTTGTCTACTGTTGAATTTCGGAATAGAATTGTCACAAGAACATTTTATTAGATATAGAGGTATGTCAACGTTTGCGTTGAGTCATGACAGAGACAGAGGTTTAAGATTCAGCCAGCGACATTATATGGCGGCGGAGTTATTATCGTATCTGTTGATTGAATATACTCTCTGTATAAAAAGTACCCGGAAAATGTTATTTAAATGAACCGCCAAAAAGGAATCGGTAATTTTTTTTTCTTAAAGTTGGTAGGACCTTCCTTTATTACCAAGCCAAATTTGAGCGCGATCTGTCAACTAGTGTGTTTACAACAGCTGTCAGTATCAGTCGACCTCAAAAGTGCTCTGCGAATTTTACAATGGAAAAAATAGTTGATCAAAGAGTTTGCCTCAAATTTTGTCTTGCAAACGAATTTTCTTGTGCCGATTCATTGAAAATGTTAAAAAAAGCCTTTGGTGATAATTGTATGTCAAAAACACAAGCATACGATTGGTACAAATCATTCAAAGACGGTCCGAAAAAACCACGTCAAAGTCGATCGAAAATTAAAGTTTTGCTCACTGTTTTCTTCGATTATCGTGGTGTTGTGCACTCAGAATTTCTTCCTGAAGGACAGACAGTGAATAAGGAGTATTACTTGGGTGTATTGAGGCGTTTGCGTGAGAATGTTCGTCGTAAACGGCCAGATTTATGGAAAGACAATTCGTGGATTTTGCATGATGATAACGCGCCGTCGCACCGAGCCATAATTATTAAGGAATACAAGACCAAAAACTCAATAAATACCATCGAACAACCGCCGTATTCACCTGACTTAGCTCCGTGCGACTTTTTTCTATTCCCAAGACTCAAATTGCCCCTACGTGGAACGCGTTTTGAGTCCATTGAAGCCATCAAAACAAATTCTCAACGAGAACTGAAGGCCATACCTTTGGCGGCGTATGAGCGGTGCATGGAAAAGTGGGTTCGCCGATATCATAGTTGTATTGTAAGCAATGGGGACTATTTTGAAGGAGACAAAATAAATATTGATGATTAAATTTAAATTTATGTGTTTTTTTTTACAATTCCGGGTACTTTTTATACAGAAGGTATTATTAAGGATCTTTGTCGCTAGTCCAGAGGCTAAATTTATTTGCGCAGCTAAATTTTCTGACAATATATTATACATTGATGATAAAAAATTAAGGCGCCTCAGTTTAGTATACATTTTATTGATATTATCAAAAGATGAAGAATAACAAATCATGTTTTCTTTGTTTAGTTTTCAACTAAGAATAAAACATATATTGTGACTGTTGTAAAAGCAGGAAAAAATCTCTACATTTCTCTTAAAAATTAAATTTTAATTCACCTTTTCACGTTTATTTATGTTTTTCTCACAATGGCGGCGGTTTCGGAACATCCGAAAGTTTATTAAAATGGCGTATATGGTAGAACACACTTTAAAGACCTTATACAATGATTCTATTTCCTTCTGAGCTGTATACGATATTAAAGTTCTATTATGTTGTTCAATACAGCTCCATACCATTGCATTTGATAGTTTCAAGAGTCATTGCTAGGTTTGGATTCTTGACCACCTTTGAATGTTGCCAGATTTTATACTACATACCACGAGTACAAATGGTGAATTGTTCAACACATGTCGCTGTTCTGCATAAAGTGCACACGACATAAAATTTATTGCAATAATTTTTCAGTTATTGTTAAAAAAAATTTTGTCCTGGTGAAGAAATGTTGTTAGCACTCTGACGGTCAGGTTGTTTCGGCGCTCTTGTCAAACTTTTTGCGAAGTTATTCCAACTTCAAGAAATAACATCTCCAAACGATTTGTTTGTCAGAGATGACAATGATATGATTAATATTCTGATGATGTATAATGAAAAAAAATTGCTGACTTTTTTAATTGATTTGCAACACGTTTTGAACTTCAAGATGTATCATAATAAAATAAATAGTCTTCGACCTATTTATTGCACCTAATATTATGAATGTTGGTATAATATAACCATTGTTTAAACAATGATTTAACTACTAACTGCCCAAGCTAACAACACTGTACGTTAGATATCCGCGTTATCCTATATCGTGTTGGCAAACTACATAATAGAACAGAATTATCGCGTAACGTGCTTGGGGTACGACAGTTAACAATCATTTAGTTATATTGTGTTTCAAATAACTTTTGTATACAGATTTTTTCCCAGCGTGAAATTTATAGACAGGTATTAATATAATAAACCATAAAAGATGTCAAAATAGTGGAAAATAATAGAAAGGGGTTGACAAATGGGCCTACAAACTGGAAAAAGAAACGCAAGTTATCCTTTCAAGAAGATTTGCCTCGAAATTACAACGTGAAAGTGATTCGGTGCCCGAAACAAATTGGATTTGCATTTGCATTATGTTAAGCATTAAAATTCGCTACTCCTGAAAATAAATAAAAATTAATGAAAGAAAAAAAACAGTCTTCTTCAATGAAAGCTTGCGCTGGATAGTCTCCAAAAAAAGGCAAGCGGTTTAACTTCTGGATATTTTCCAAACAAATTTATAAGTTGAATACTAGACCATTTTACCAATAAGTTCCATTCTCAAGTGTTACCAATTAAACTTGTTGGGGAGTATTTAAGAATGTTCTTGAAGCTGTAGGAAGAAGATTAGGAATAGCCAGGTTTCATATAATGAAAAGCTCTCTTAATGCAGGATGATTGATGTGAAAAGACGTTGCCCAAATCACTTATTTCAATCTTTTTTTCAATTTCAGATAGATAATGCATCAAATTTACGTCGTCTGTATCAGTGGTTTCTTCATCAGCACTATTAATGTTGACGCTTTCTTTCAACATATCAGGTTGGCCTTCATTTCTTTTGGATTCTTCTTCAGTATCATCACTGCTGGCTGAATCTAAAATTGTCATTTCTTCTAGATTAGCCTTTTCGTTACATGCCACTTCAGCCTCTGCGTCTGAAGTATTCCATTCCATTGTACTTCTTTTTAACTGATCCTTTTTATTCGTTTCCACTCATAATCAGATATTGCCGAATTCATTTTGTTAACGGAACCTGCTAAAAAACCCGCGCAATTCTTCTAGTAGGTGCTACAGTAAATTTTAAAGTGATTTTATAATGCATGACTTGATATAAATTTATTCCTGGGAACTACATTCTTATTCTATAAGCTCTTCATAAGAGAGAATTATGTAGTTGTTATAAGATGATTATAAAATCCATTAATATTTATTGTGTATATATGTTTTACTTCTGCGTAAAGCAACAATCCTATTATTTTTTTATGGAACTCTAATGCAACTATTCATACAGATTCTTTTACAACCATCGTTTAACGCCGCTATTATAAGTAACACAATAGCTATGCAACCGTATTATAATCTGTATAAGACTGTTTTAAAATTATTCTATAAGAATTTTATGGTACGTTATGCAACTGTTATAAAATTCCATCACTTAGACTATTTCTTTATCGTATGATATGAGTTGTGAGAACGTTTATACAACCGCATTATAGAAATCTCTATATTTTAAGATAAAATTGTCGTATTGGGACGCATAAAAAAATAATTTTGTTGTTTCTATCGGCGCAATACGATGATTATGAAATAATTTCGTTCTTTTAGGGGACTATTTTGCTAGTTGGGGTGTTACCAGTATTCTTCTAGCTGCAATTTTTCTCGAGATTCCTTCAGTAGACAACCCTGTATATCAATCTGATTATACTGAGAAAATGTCAACGAAGTAATTGTTAAAAAGCTACAATCTTCTTTAGTGGTCATCCCCAATTATCTGTCAAAAACACATTTGTAGATGATGTATTTTCTACATTCTCAGGTGAATAGTTTTACAAATTGGCGAATGCGTCGGTGCCTGAAGTATAATGTGATACATATTAGGATACGCATGATTTAAATGCCCCCAAGATATGAATAATGACAGGGTCAATTGGTCGATGTAATTAGTCTCTATACAAACTCCATAAATTGTCACTGTTCCATGATGAGGATGTTTTGAAGCATACAAATAAAAATGAAGAGCGTTAACCGACCAGAATTCGAATCGAAGTGGCTTCAAATATGTCAGATATACACGGGATGAGTGTTATACCTAGATGTAGGACCCTAGAGGGATAAAGTTGGGAAAGTGGAATCCCCATCAAAACGCGTTACACTTCAAACAAATATTGACTGGCCTAACGGGTTTTGTAGAATCAATTGCGTTACTGCTTATGAAGAGTGGTGCGTGTGTATACACCCTTAAGTTTTTAATCTTTTGTAATTCCTATTTGAAAATTTTCCAACCGAAAAGTTACATAAAGTATAACTTATTACCAAATTCGGCTCCAATTGAAAGATTCATATTAAGATGAAAAAAAAACACGTTTAGGTCAATATCTTCAAAACTTTCATTTTAAATGAACTGAATTTTGGTGAAGTGTTTCTTCTATTCATAGTAAATATTTTACAATTGCCATTTTACATGAATAATAAAGATATCAAAGTCAAAGCTTAGCGGACTCATGAATTCACGAAAAAATTAATGAAGATATGAAGATTGGTGGATTCTTTAGAAGAAAAGGTAGACGTGTGTATTCGTGAAAACGGAGGACATTCTGAACACCTACTTCAATTGGATTTTTATCAGCCTATTTCAAAATTTAATTTTTTTTGTTTGATTACCTAATGCATTAATATACTCCATTCACTTTTAAGGTATCCGGTTGGCCATGAAATTCTGACACATTTCAGCGCGTATATTTTGAAAATTTTAGGTTATAGTCAAAAAACTAGATCTCTACTAGTCCAATTCTGATGAGTTATAGTCAAACTTCTGTCGGATATCTACGCAACGTTACCCCTTCTACATAGATGTCGTAGTAATATGAGTGCCCTTGGCTCAGTGGTAGAGCATTGGATTAGGACTCTGCAAGTCCGAAGTTCAATCCCAAACTAGGAAAGAAATTTTCTAGTCTCGGTAGGGGCCACCATTCCACTGTTGGGTCAAAAATTAACAGTGCTTTGCCTTAAGTGGCGTAAAACCCACAGTAACAAAGCCTACACAGGACACAACTGCTCAATCCGAACTCGGCACAAGTTACAAGCTTCGAAGCTTGTAGTTTCAGAGGGATCTCCTCAGGAGACCTAGGAGTAATCAGTGAGAAAAGGGTACAAAGAGAATAGCTGCAGCAACGCCTTTCAGAATGATTTGACTTTCACGAATGCCAACCTGTGTCAGTTTTTAGTGAAAGAACTTGATAAACCTAAATCATGACCAACCGGGATACTTTATAAAAGTGAATGGAGTATACCAGCATCGGTTATTACTTTATAATTTTCAAATCAAAATATACAGAAAACGGTACACAGTATCGAGATTCATCAAGAGTGCCTTTTTTGTGTAAGCTTAAATGATGTTTTTAACTTCATTCGAAATTTTGCTAAATAAATATAATATTATAAAAGTTAATAATACTTGGTACGAACCGTGTAACTAGCGCCCTCTATAGGAGTCAGACGTAAAAACAAACTCATTGGATGTATCAGCTCCAAAACAAAAACTGTAGCTTAGATATTCTGGCTCCACGTCTCACATAATCCATTTCTACCGCCAGCACCCTACGCCTCATTTCAGCATTGAGTGTCCACACTTCACTTCCATAACAGAGAACAGATTCCACCATTGTTTCGCCAATTCTCTTTGTGACGCGTTTAGAGATGTTCTTATCCAGTTATCCCACCATAACGAATTGAGGCATCCAATAATTCTCCTGCTTTTCTGGATTCTGTTCTTTATTTCCTTCTCTCCTATTCCACTCTGATCCACAATAACTCCAAGATATTTCAACTCTTTTACTTGATTGATTGTAATTTCTTCGGTGAGAAGCACTTCAAACTGTGCGTCAGTATTAACCGCTAGGTTTTCAGTTTTCTGTAAACTTACTTGTAGCCCCCATTTTTGATATTCTTTATACAGTCTTCTCAATATAAATTCTAGGTCGTACGAGTCTTGTGCCAACACTACTTGGTCATATGCGAAGTTAAGTGTGATGAGGTAAGTTTCATTTACTGGTATGCCCATCCCGATACAGCTCCTTTTCCATTCCCGCAAAACTACTTCCAGATACAAATTGAATAAAATGGGCGACAAAATGCATCCCTGGCGAAGCCCTTTTGTTACCTTTATCGGTCTAGACATGTTCAGAAGATGCTCGCTTAAGGTGGTGTGTGTGAGAGCCTCCCACAACTTCTTTTGTGGCACTGAATCGTAGGCCTTCTCAAGATCAATAAAGGCCAGATGCACTTCTTGGCCTGTTGCAATTCTCTTTTCCAAGATCTGCCCGAGAGAGAAAAGATTATCCACGCATGATCGACCTGGCATGAAACCACTCCGATCTTCGTTTATTAGAGTTCCAGTTTCCTGTCTCACCCTTTCTTGAAGTATCCTTCCGAACAGTCGGCTTATACTACCAGTAACACTCAGCCCTCTGTAGCACGCTGGGTCCTTTCTATTCCCTTTCTTGAAAACTGATGTTATCCACGCTATCTTCCATTCCTTGGGCGTCTGTACCGATTTTAGACAGTTATTGAATAAATTTTTAATTCTGCGCATGATCTCCTTTCCCCCGTATTTTATAAGTTCTATAGAAATACCTCCCGGCCCAGGTGCTCTACCATTCTTCATCTTCTGTACATTTCCTATTATTTCCTCTTCCGTTATCATTGGGCCCTCATATTCTGTTTTCTGTTCTCTCCGTTGATCGTCTTGTTTGTAATCATGTAATCAATATGATTTTCTGTGAGCAAACTCTCATAGTGCTTCTCCCAAGTTTCTGAACTCACCAGCTGAAATTTTTGGTAGTTGTTATCTGCCTTCATATTTCCTATTGTCCTCCATACTTCAGTTGTTCTTGCTCCTCCAAATTTACATTCTATTTCGCTACATTTCCGTTCCCAAAAAAGGTTTTTTGTTTCTCTGATTTTTTTCCGTAGTTCTTTGTTCTTTTCCTTGTATTCTTCTCTTTTTTCCCTCACTGGTGTCGCCAACCATCTACTATAATACAACCTCTTCTCCTCTATCAGATTTTCAATTTCTTCCGTCAACCAAAATGGTTTCCGCCTTCTGTTCTCTTTCTCCATCGTTCCTAGCGCCTGATTGGCTGCGCTATGTATTGCTTAAACAATATTTAGGTATTCCTTGTCTAAGTCACCAGATTCCTCGATTTTTCCCATTTCGGCTGTCAATCTTCTTTCATATTCATATTACACTGGGATCCGCCAACAGATACAATTTATATCTTTCTTGTTGTTCCTTATTTGTATTCGTCTGGGGCCCATTTTGGGTAGTTCGTTTATTCTTCCCTGTGAAAGGCCATACCACTCTCATTTCTAGCATGTAGTGGTCGGATCCACAATTCGGTCCTCTTTTAACCCGACAATCATTTATTTTCATCTGAGATTTTTGTTTTATTATGAAATAATCCATAATGGATCTTTGATTTAACGTAGGCCTCTCCCAAGTGTATCTATGTATCCACTTGTGCATGTAAAATCCGTTGAGTATTTTCAAGTGATGTTCACTGCAGTATTCAGTTAGTAGTTCCCCAGATTGATTTATCACATCTTCGCCATGTGGTCCTATTATTTCATCATCTTGCTTGGATCCCACTCTTCCGTTAAGATCTCCCGTAATAATAATTTCTTGATGATTTTTTACTTTCATTATCACATCTCTTAGGTCTTTTTTTTATAGAAGTTGTCTTTTATTTGTCTATTGGAGTCATCTGTCGGTCCGTATACTCCAATCACCACAGTTTCGATCCCGAAGAACTTCACCGTCAGCGTCATTATTCTATCAGTTATGCACTCAAAAGTCAAAACCCGTTATGAAGGCTAATTCTGGTCACCAAATCGGGAAATGACACGACCAGGAGCAAACTCGTAGAAGATCGTCAATGTTTTATGGGAGGTATGACCTGTAGCGCCACCCTGCTAAAACCACATGTCGTCAAGATCAATAGCTTCAAAATGAGGCACGAGAAAATGTGTTATAATAGCAAGACGTTCGCCATTCACCGTAACTGCATCAACTTCTTCGTTTTCGACGAAAAACGGTTCAATTATTACTCCAGTCCATAATGCACACCATACAGTGACCCGTTGTGGATGCATTCCATTCTGATCAATAATTGGTGGTTTTTATTAGCCCCGAATGTGACAGTTTTGCCGAAGCCATCGAGGTGCAAATGGGCCTCATCACTGAAAATGAGTTTGTTCACAAAATCAGCAGATTGCCCAAGGATCCAATTGGCGAATCCCCTTCGCTTTTCCTGATCTACTGGCAGAAGTTGTTGTGTCTGTTGGATTAGCTAAAGAGTTGCTGTTGAAGTTGAAATGTCCAATTCTTGTGCCCGATGACGAATTGACATATCTGGTCTTTCTGTCACACTCTCGCAAACTGCCGTGATGTTTTGTTCAAAGCGAATTCTCCGAGCTCGTATCGTGTGTTTCACATCACAAACCGGACTAGATTTTTCTTCTCATAGTAGATGAATTAGGTAAATCATTTCGACCGGACATTGGACGCACTTTACGAATAGTGGCAATTAAACTATCACCATTTTGAAAATATTTTCTGGCTTTCAGGACGCGTTGTTCTACGTAATGTTTGATAACTCCCATCTGTCAATTTTTGATCCTTCATGTTAGAATCATGTGACCACAAGCTGGATGAAGGAGCACTCAGAAGGTTTTGTCTTCATGTCAATGCTTTGAGTGGCCCCTTTTGAATCGATATCATGATCTAATACGAAGAACAAATAGAAAATTATGAATAATTACCCTTTAATTCAATCAAGGCCATAAATCGGTGTTGAACGGCGTACAATATCACTCATTCTAAACATTCCGAAATATTTAATATTCCATTCGGACAATCTTCAGTCAAATCCAGAATTTATCATCTCATAAGATAATCAAATAATGAAACATTTCCCGAATTCAAAAGTCATAGAGAATATAAATTAAAGGCATTTAATCCCCTTTTCGTTTACCGATGAAGCTCAGTTCTTTTCATCCCGAAATGAGATCACGTTTATCTAATCATTCCGTAATGACTACAAAGCTGACGAATTTTCCGCGAAAATGACAAGTGATATTTCTCACATCTTTAAAATAGAGGGATCAAATTATTCACTGCTGTCGAAGATAATGGATCGAACAGGAAAAGGGGAGAAGAGAATTTCTCCCACCGAGCACTTAAAATGGACAACAAAAGTCCATTTCATTTCAGGGGAAGCCGCTGGATTCGATAAGTTCCTATATATCAGATGAACTCTCGTGTTTTTTCTGAAAACAGTCCTAATCGAAGATTGTTCTTTAAATTTCCAACTTTTCAGCAACAAATTGGAAGAAAAGAGAAGTGGGTTTCTCGTTTTGTGATATAATTGGATGAAGTTGATTACAGTTCGGAAACAGTGGGTTACATTTATATACACAGTGTTCCTTAAGGGGCAGTATCACCTTTTGAATCGTGGTAAATCTCCATTCAAAAGTGGTCTCTTTATTTCACGAGTAAGTACCCTTATTTACGACTTAGAGACTTGATTTTTCTTTTTAAACTGAAGTTGAAGAACGTCCCGAGGGCAAATAGTTTTCTTTTTTTCGATTTGATTAGTTTTTCAATTAAAAAAAAACAGGGTAATCGTTAGATCTGGGGTTATTGAATATGTTTTTCGTTTTTCATGGGTACAAGCTATATTTTTGAAATAATCATCATGAAAATTTTTGTAGTTTATAGAAGGTTAAATTGCCGAGGGCAACTACATAGTTGCGATTTTTTCGATTTAATTAGTTTTTCAATTAAAAAAACAGGTTGATATTCAGCGTTTTGGAAACTACACTTAATGATTTTTTTCCGACGGTAATTATTCATTTTTTCGTGAAAAATCGCAACTATTTGCCCTCGGCAATTTAATCTTCTATAAACTACAAAAATTTTCATGATGATCATTTCGAAAATATAGCTTGTACTCATGAAAAACGAAAAACATGTTCAATAACCCCAGATCTAAAAATTACCCTGGTTTTTTTAATTGAAAAACGTATTAAATCGAAAAAAAAGAAAACTATTTGCCCTCGGGACGTTCTTCAACTTCAATTTAAAAAAAATCAAGTCTCTACGTCGTAAATTAGGGTACTTACTCGTGAAATAAAGAGACCACTTTTTGAATGGAGATTTACCACGATTCAAAAGGTGATACTGCCCCTTAAGTGACAGGATAAACGAAGCTGATTTGAGGAGGATGCCATATCCCAAAACCTAAGATGTCAATATTTGTGATTTCACAGTGAAACTATCTACAGAAGATGGTCATTATCCGTTTCATTTGATTCTTTATTCATAATAGAAGATACCTTCTCGTCGTGTTAACAGCACAGCAATCAAACCTTCGCGAACAAGACGAAAGATAAAGTGTTAAAAAATATATTTCATAGATGAATACTTCCATCAGTATCAGACAACTAAAGGGTTTCCCAATTAGAGGTGTTATTTTGACTATTCAACTTATTTCAAAAACTGACCAATAACAGTCCAAAGACAGCTCGTATTATCGCGATAATACCAACTGTCTCTGAATTATGATTGGTCTGACAACTTCGGTATTTTCAACGATTGAACTACAGAATAATATGTGATTGAACTATGGATACGAACGGTTTGACAACTGATAAATATAAATTGTAGACGTCAACATGAGTTTTTGCTTGCTTTTCTCGAATATGGAGTTTCGGACCTTTTATTCTGTTCGTGAAATAGTCTTATAAAATTTCACTCGAGCTCGAATTAACCTCATATAAGTCTATCCTCTTATTTCCAAACTCGAATGAGTTGCTTTAAGGAAACACCACTCGTCCTCCGGACTCGTGATGTTTCCAAGCAACTCATTTTCGACAATCGATAGACTTATCACGGAAAATCAATCTCTTGTGATGTTACTTTTGTAGCTGTCATTTTTTGAGGCTTGACAAATTGAAACTACGCCATTAATAAAAATGGAACGATACACGCTTCAACAACACATTGATTTTATTAAAATTCAAGGAACGCTGTGGTGGTCATTTGGCCGATGTTATTTTCCATTATTAACGGCCTACCTTCCTCCTCATAATGGAATAAATATCCGTTCATTTATTTAAAAAATGGCATCTCTTATTGGAAAACCCTTCTTGTATGTAAATGAGAAACACTCAACAACAGAATAAATTTTGATGAGAAATAGTGTCCTTCCCATTTACGTGAATATTTCTGATGAAAAATTTACTTTCCTTAGAGTCTGCAATGATGGACCCCTCTTCTCAACGTAGGAAAAATTAGGTTCATAAAAGCACTTGAAAATGACGAATATTCAAGCCGAATTACACTGGAGTTTACAGATCCGAAACCAATTATAAATTCAGTCTTGCTGCAATACTCCCTAAAGGGAAAGCTGCACGACAACATTTCCTTTGCACCTACCATCAATTTTAGGCTTTCATATACAGGGTGTCCAAACATAAACTGGTCAAACATATATAGCCGTGTAGATGATATCGAGAAAGGCATTTTTGCCTATGCCATACACCCCGTTTTCGAAGCATGGGTGAGATACAGGGTATTTAATGTCAACTTCGAGCAATATTCTGACAATTGTGGAGTTATGCGTGATTAGGATTCTACTGATAACTCCTAGGTTCCTCGAGGAGACTCCTCAGAAGCTTGTAGCTTGTGCGAGTTAGGAGAGTCAATGTGTGCTCAGTGCAGGTTTTGTTTCTGTGTCCTCACGTCACCTCAGGCATAACCCTATTAAATTTCGACCCAACAGTGAAATGGTGGTCCACTACTGCCTGATTAGAAAATTTCTTTCCAAGTGGCCTTACTAGTGACCTTTTAAATAACGGTTTCTGATCACATCTTAGAATGTTTTAGTGCTCAATTCAAGTCTGGTATAGATACTGGAAAAACAACTTCAAAATGGCGGAAAACGTGGAAAGTTGAAATTTTCATTTTCAGTCTTTCTTGGGATTGGGATATGTTGATGGGATTTCACCAGATAATTTGTGGTGAGTGAGCAAAATTAATTTGTACGGGCTGTGCACAGTTGATATTTAATATCTGACTCAACAGTTGTATTGAGTTTATTTTGTGTGATATATTTACGAATAAACTCATTTCTATTCCAATTGGATAGAATTATCAAAATGGGGAGGTTTCCGAGTTGATAGTTCAAAAATATGGCTCTGATTTGTACCTACTTCTCATTGTTCATTCCTAGATTTCGGTTTTTGGTTTGAGCCTTCTTCAGAGAAACTAAAAAACATGATGTCTGGTCTTGATTCGAGTATTTCGGCCGGCGTGGTTTGTTATATTTCGACGTTTCGCCAGATCGAGTGTCTGGCATCTTCAGGAATTATTTCTCTCTTATACTTGAGGATAGCTCAAGTATAATAATTCCTGAAGATGCCAGACACTCGATCTGGCGAAACGTCGAAATATAACAAACCACGCCGGCCGAAATACTCGAATCAAGACCAGACATCATCAAACGATGGCCGCGAAAGCCTCAACAAATTCATAAAAAACATGGTATTGAAAATATTCCACAAAATTTCTACATTAAAACGCACAATCATTTAGAGATTTAATTACTGGGTTCGATATATTTTTACTGATGGACTGAATTATTTCAACATAATCAATTTTTTTTTTAATTTTCCGCGAAAATATTTTTCCAAAATTCGATCTTACTATTTTTCACATTATCACAGTGAAAACAAATATCATGCAAAATTGTTAGGATCTTTCATGGTTGAACTATTTTTCATTCTAATCACGGGAAAAAGATATCTATTGATTTTCATTTCGTAGCCTTTCAAACTTTCGCTCGGAGTAATTTAACAATTTTCATTTTAAAAACTGGTGGCCTTACGAAGGTCAGAATTGTGCTAGGTTGACAGAATGACCTAGATAGAAATATGAGTTTATAATTAAATATAAATTTTCAATAACGTTATTGAATTCATGTGGTGGTATTTCATTAACACAGTATCTTATTTCGGCTCACAATGCTTCTATGGTTGTAGGCTTATTGGCATAAACCTATGGATTCAGATAACCAGAAGTCCAAAGGCGTTGAATCGCAAAGGCGTGGAGGCCAATTCTCGTCTCCAAATTGAGAAATGACACTACCGAGAGCAAACTCTTGAAATATCATCAATGTTTCACAGGTGATATGAAATGTAGCACCTTCCTGCTGAAACCACATGTTCTCAAGATCAAATAAGGCACAAGAAACTGTGTTATCCTAACACGATTTTTGACAAACAGGACGCGTTTTTCTACCGTGTTATACTCCATGTTTACTAATTTCCATCTTTCAACTCCCGATCAGTCACGTCATAATCATGTGACATTAAGACTGCCCAACATGGCGTGCAATTCAAATCTTTCGCTCTTATTGAAACACCCTTTAGAAAGACAAACTGAATAGTTCACATCAAGGAGAAACTGCATTTACAAGGTCATCTTCCTTTCGTGGAGAAAATTGATTCAAACTTGTCAACTTTTCGGAAATCAAAAATCGACTGAGAACAACGTGAAATTGTAATAATAAATGATTTGAGAGACGTTCTGCTGAAATTTTTCGTTGTCAGTGACGGATTATTAGGTGTGGAAGGTTACAAACTCAACAAGGACTAGAAGAAAATAATGGTTTTCCTCTACAGACAATTTTTGAGTCTAGGAACAGGATGAAAATTCATCAAATACATTGAAGGAAAAGAATGAAACAATATCAACGATATTCTATTGTCCAATATGCTACATTCCCTTTGAGCACACAAAAAATATGTTTCTTGGATTGATATCCAGAAAATCATGTGTATTCCCACGAATTTTCCGCTTCAATTTCCCTGAAAGTACCAACTACCGAATATTTCTTCCAGTGGAGTTCCATAAATTTAATCCCGAGTGTAACGTATTCCACTCTGTTAACTTGAAATTCCGTAGACTTATAAATTTTTGAGTATTTCTGAAACTCCTCGGTTCAATATCAATTCAATAACTCCTCTCGCACATCCCGATGGAAAAAGACCGTAAGGCTATAAAAGTGGTGGAGTTATGGCCCACACGGCGGACTTCGTGGAAAATACATACCCCTGGTGCACGGCGACCTGAATTATTGATTTAGTTTCAGTGGGAAACGTTACTAATTGATAAACGTCTAATCGATTATCACTAAAGCAGAAAGGGGCTTGGAGTTGGCCGCCTCTGGACCACCATTCCGTTTGTTGGCAACCTTGTAGCGAAATTTCCTATGAATTCAGCTTGTTATCGCTGAAAACTGATAAGAGCACTTTCCGACTGCAGCCGCTGCATAATGGAATGATAAAGACGACTTGGCCATACTTGACGAAAGTTTATATTATACAGGCTGTGATGGGAAACGTAAATATCGGGAGATAGAACTTCAAATTGAAATAAAACACATTTGAATAAAGCTTGAAGTCAATTTTTTTACTTGAAAGATAATTCATTACATTCATGTTTTGAAAATGATTTCCGGCATATCTCCACCACGACTAGCTCTGAAGAACCGCATTTAATCAGACCAATTCTTTACCACTATTTCGAATAACTCAGGATTTATTTCAGCAATAACACGATTTATGTTGGCTTCCAAAGCGTCTATTATTTCTGTTTTATCAGCATAAATTTATATTATATACAGGGTGAGTCTTTGACTTGTACAGATATTTTAACTGTAGATTCTTGAGGCCAAAGGAAAAAAAGAGTCACCCTGTATATACAGGGTGAGTCTTTGACTTGTACATATATTTTAACTGAAAATTCTTGAGGCCAAAAGAAACCTTTTTTTCATTTTCCATTTTTCCGAATTCGGCTCTGTTGAAAAGATACAGCCCTTTAAAAAAAACATTGGGCTAAATACGTCCCTGAAATGATACTGTGGAATTGATTCAAAGTTCATATTTCTCGATAGAAATTGAGTTTATACATTTAGGCCCAATTTAGGGAATACTCAAGTAGTCAAGTACTAACCTTATTGGAATAAACATATTGTAAACACGATAATTTCAACAAAAACAGTTAGTTTCATCGGATTATATCTGCAACTAAAAAGCCACATTTATTTCAACACAATGAGTTCCTTCTTAGATTTTTCTGCAGTTCAGTAACATACAAAGCAACAATACAACAACACATGATTTCTTTCTCTGAACACCTTTTAGACTAAATTAATTTAACTTTAAACATGATAAAGAGACAGGAACATTTAAAAATTAAAATGACTCACATTCAGGTGGAATTTGGATTTGTTTTTTATATATTACAAGTCATTCCATAATTTTTTCTTTATTATATTTTTTCCCTTCACAATATTAGTTTCGTAAGTTGTTCGTAACTTATGGTCTTACCAATTCAGTCAAGGGTCCTACGATGTGATGAAAGTTGTATTTCATTGGAACTGTTTGTTTCTTCAATTTCGTTTTATATTATTTATTAGTTCTTTTTCCGAATGATTCTTCTAACTCGGTCAATGTGGTACTGGTTTCATATTATCCTGTTTTCTAATGCGATGTCGTTGACCTCCTAAACGTATCGGGTTGAAGTTCACACCGATGGGGATTTACTATTCGATTTCTCGCAGTGGATTATTGTAAATTATACTTAGTTTTTGAATATCTGTTCTAACATTCACAGTATCAATCTTGGAAATATGTATCATCTCACTGATACAACTTTTATGGTAATTGGTTTCTTCATCTAAAATTTTCACTTCGTTGAAATCGAAATTATGTTTATGTTATGAGTTATGTTGGATTCCAAAGCGTCTATTGTTTCTGCATAAACCAATGACTTGACATAACCCCAAAGAAAATAATCCATTGGAGTTATGGCGTATGATCTTGGAGGCCAATTAATTAAACTATTCTCGAAATAATGTTTTCGCCAAATCTTTCTTTCAATAAATCAATTGTTACGATAGCAGCATGAGGCGTAACACCATCTTGTTGGATCCAAAACACTACTGGGTCTACTGGGTATATACCATTCAAATTTTAAAAGGAATAATCATTTAACATCGATCCGTAACGAGCACCATTAAATGTCACATTAGCTCCAGCATCGTTTTTGAAGAAATATGTACCGATGATGCCTCATAGAGTGAAGCACTCCATAGGTACAGTGCGTTTTTCAGGATGCAATGGAACCTTCAGAACTGCAATTTTGCTGTTCACGTAGCCGTGCAACCAGAAATGAGCTTCATCACTAAACTATAAAAAAGTGGATCAACTTCAAGCTAATCTAGAGCCCAATCAGCAAACAAACCTCGCTTAATATGGTCAAGTGGCTCTCTAGTTCTTGAACCAGTTGGATCTTATAAGGATGTAGACCAAAATCTCCACGCAAAAATTCCCATGTGGTGGATGCACAGGGTTGTTGTGAACGTCGACGAATAGACAAATCTGGATCTTCATAACACTATCACTTACAGCTGCAAAATTTTCTTCTGCACTTGCAGTTATTTGTCTTGTTATTGTTGTTGTATCGAGTAGAGAAACTGTTGTTCAAAATCTATCGATACTTCGACAAATAAGCTGCTCTGATGGACGATTATGTAAACCATGAGTTTCACTAAGTGAAAATATATTTCAACAATTTGTAAACGTTGTTGGGGCGAGCCTTTTCCTGACTATTTCACTTATTTCAATATCTGACCAATCACAGTCAAAGACAACCCGTAGTATCGCGATAATACCCACTGTCTCTGAATTATGATTATGTTCAGACAACTTCGGTATTTCCAGCGATTGACCTTATATATCTAATAACACCAATATGGATTATATCCCTGCTTTTTACAGTCACAAAGTGAAGCCAAATCTTTGGTAAGGCTTGAGTTGTACGCTTGCGTCAACTGAAAATTCAAAAATTGCGAAAAATTCAGAGGTTATGTTTATTCTGAAAGACAACAAGAAAATACAGGGTGTCCCAAGTTCGAGTGCCTATTAGACGTTTCTGGAGAACTGGACTTATTTGAGATCTGAAAATTGGGATTATGATATTGTTCGAAATTTTCTACCGACCTAAAATAGTTTCAAGGCCAGAGCACTTCCGGTTAGACAGAGAGTGAAAATAAATTTGCTAAGAAAATTTTTTTCATACTTTTCGTTTCTGATATGATTGAGTATTCAATGCTGAATACATTTCTGTTAAAAACATTGTATTCATTCAAATAGTTTTCAGGATATCGAAAAAAAACCTGAAAAAAAGTAAAATATTCATAGCCAGTATCATGCTCATTTTTCTCATTCTGAACATCCCGAGTGTGAACCGTTCTCACAACGTCAAAGTAGAAGAACGTGGAGAGGTCATGCATGTTTTGAATTTTATAAATATCATCACAGGGTGTTCCAAATTTTGTGTCGAAAACTGTGATCGAAAATTGGCCATAACTTCTGTTTTTCAAATTAGAACCCTATTTTTTTATGATTGCGTTGGATTCTGCAAAGAAAAATAATGATAGCACTCTCAGATGCTCTTGCTCCTAAATTCAGTAATTCTCGAGTTATTCGAGCTTTTCTAGATTCATGTAGTACGTAGATTCAAATTCATCGAATCTGATCAGATTCGATGAAAATCTTTATGAAACCATAGTAACAACTTATTATTAGACCTGCCACTTGTGAATTATCAATGGAATCATTAATCTTCTATGGTCACATGCAACATATTCGATGAATATTTTCATGGAACCATTGAATAAAATCGAAGTACAGATGAAACCTAAAATTACACCTGAATTATTAATGGAATAATTAAGATGTCTAGAATAATGGTGTAGGCACTGATTAGATTTTGTTTCGACCAAATTGAGAATATTAGCAATGTTTCGTTCTTTCCACTTCAGGTGGCGCTATTCACAAATTATGAATGATTTTTATCAGTTATTTCAAATATTTGAATTTATTCTGGTGAACGTGGCGTGTTAATGGTCGATAATTTTGTCAAGCAATAATGTGTGTTTATATTCTTGACATCCTGATGTACATTAGTTCTTAGGAAAAGTATAAAACCTTCATTATAAAAAGATGCCATTCTGCTGTCATGTCATAATTGACTTTGGCAAATCAGCTGTTGATACATCAATCAAATTGACAACGGAAAATACACTGAAATGATATTGCGGCGCCGCCACGAAACATTGCTAATATTTTCGATTTGGTCGAACGTCATTCCATTCAAAAATTGACAAGTGCCTACACCATTATTCTAGTCATCTTAGGAAAAAAGTATCTTCTTTGGTCACAGAATATTCTCAAGTAAAAGATCAGATGAATTTGATTCTACGTACAACATGAATCCAGAAAAGGTCAAATAACTCGGGAATTACTGAATTTAGGAGAAAGAGCATATGAGAGTGCTATCATTACTTTTCTTCGCAGAATCCAACGAAATTATGAAAAAATAGGGTTCTAATTTGAAAAACAGAAGTTATGACCGATTTTCGATCACCGTTTTCGATCACCGTTTTCGACACAAAATTAGAAACACCCTGTGATGATATTCATGAAATTCGAAAGATGCATGACCTTTCCACATTCTTCTACTTTGACGTTGTGAGAACGGTTTACACTAAGGATGTTCAGAATAAGAAAAATGGATATGATAGTGACTATGAAAATTTGACTTTTTCTTAGGTTTTTTGTCGATATTTTGAAAACCATTCGAGTGAATACAATGGTTTTAACAGCAACGTATTCAGCATTGCATCCTCAATCATATCGGAAACGAAAAGATTGAAAAAAAATTTTTGAGCAAATTTATTTTCACTCCCAGTATAACCGGAAGTGCTCTGGCTCTAAAAATATTTTAGGTCTGCAGAGAATTTCGAACAATATCATAATCCCAATTTTCAGATTTTGAATATGTCCCGTTCTCTAGAAACGTCTAATAGGCACTCGAACTTGGGACACCCTGTAGATATCGAGGATGAAAATATGTCACATAAATATGTTCAATTTTAGAATATGAATAAAAGTTAACAATGATATTTAGGACTTGGAGAAAACGGAATGAAGGGATTGAAACATTTCACATGAAATTGTGAGGTTATGATCGAAACTATTCAAATGAAGTTAAGAATGACATAATACGACAATATACGATGTGTCGGAGAGAGACAGAATTAGAAAAATATTTTTATTCTCAATATTGCCGCACAAGCGCAGCTCTGGATTGTTACCAAAGCCCAGCTTCAGTTTTGATTGGCTCATGGCCCATATAGGAATTATTACATATATGATTGAACAACATAATAATCAGTGACTGAACTATAAATACGAATGGTTTTACAACTGATAAATATAAATTCATTCTCTTGTGACATTACTACTGACTATTTGTCAATGCTTACTGAACAGAAATGTCAAAACAACAAGGTTTCTTCTACCTTCTATCAAATCACAGTTATTCCTATCGAAAATTTCACTCTTAAAAAAACACCCGATTCTTATTGAAAAAAATTGAAAGTGCATCACAAAATTCACCTGATTTCTCCTGATTTGCGAAGTTGAACTCATTGATAGTCTGAGAATTCATAGACGATATATTCTTCCCAAATTCTGAATTGGTGATCAAAAAATTATATCAAGAATCTAATAATGGCATTTTCCCTAAGATGTATTTTCTGCTTAAAAAACATAAGGCAGGCATTCCTTTCAGACCTATCTTGAGCTTCGTTGGATCTCTTATTTATATGAGTTATCCAAGTTTGTCGCTGATTTATTGAAGCCGTTATTTGTTAAAGATGAACATTTTGTCCGTAATTCTTTTGATTTCTTTGATTCAATCAATAAAACTAAATTACCACCTAATTAAAAATTGTTGTCATTTGATGTCGTATCTCTTTATACCAACACACCAACTGCGATTGAGCGCTGCAGATCATTGAAGAAAGTTGGAGTATGATTTCTGATCCCTCATTTGATTTTGATGAATTCAAGTTGATATATAATTTTCTGACAACCAGCAGTTTTTTTTTTTTTTCAACAGACAATTTTATCGTCAAATTTTCGGTTTTGGGATGGGAGGTTGCATTTCACCCATTTGTTGCGACATCGTCATGAAGAGGCTTCAGGACGTTAGTCTCTCTCGGTTGCCTTTCATCGTGCCCATTTATAAGCGTTATGTTGATGACATTTTCATTTCGATACCCGATGGCTCTGAACAACTAGTTTTAGACACTTTCAATTCTTTCTATCCTAGATTACAGTTCACCGTGGAGTTAGAGCTGAACAACGCATTGAATTTCCTCGACATGAGAGTTGAACGGGTTGATTTATTTATTTATTTATTTATTTATTTATTTATGAAATAAACGGGTCATACCCTTTTATACAATAATAACAAACAATCACGAATAACCGTGTGCAACACAATGAAATGGAAAAGATTTACAAATTTCAGTATAAGCAAAATGATAACAAAAAGCAGTAAACAATACCAAACTCAAACTGAGGCGAAACTTGAAAGGCAGAGCAAAAGAAAAGAAGAATAAAATATTCTCAAAAATTAAAACAAAGTTCACGCTACGATCGTCCGACATATCTCCCCCCTTAACCTCGACAAAGACCGATCAAAAAAGTCAACTCCTGAGACACTCCTGATGGAGATGTCTTGTATGTGGATTGGTATCATGAGCCCACTTTTTCTGGGAGATATATAGGTTTCCACTCCCATCATGCCATGATACATAAAGTCAAAATTATACGCAATTTGAAGTTCCGAGCTCTCAATTTGTCTGACATAAGGTTTCATGAAAAGAATCTCAAGTACATCAAGACAATTCTTCAAAACAATAGTTATCCGGTCTCTTTAATCAATAAACTATTGAGGGAATCTCCTAAACCCTCTCCACCACAGATCTCTGCATCTGAAGGGTCGTCAAACACGGTTCTACGTTACCATAAACTTGTGTACATTAGAGGTCTCTCAGAAAGACTCTCCAGAATTATTCAAAAAGAGGACGTGAGAGTGTCCTTCAATAGTTCGAACACACTAGGTAGACTTTTTTTTGATGTTATCAAGTACCTGACACCAACTTTTTTGAACTCAAACTTAGTGTACAAAATCAATTGTTCGAATTGTTCCCGAGTTTATATAGGACAGACAGGATTTGAAGTCAAGAATACAGGAACATGTAAGGTCCGTTCGTTTGCCTATCACTAACCCCAAAACAGCTTTGGCTAAACATTGTGTGAGCACAGGTCAAAACTTCGATTCTGAAGACGTTCAAATACTGAATGGGGAGCCATACTTAGGTAATCGATTGATGTTTGAGATGTTACAAATAACTGTGCACGACTCAGTAAATTCTAGGTCAGATATTCAACAACTCAGCCGATTTTATTATCCTTTATCGAAAAAATGAACAAACAGCTTAGGAAAATTAAGCACGAATTCGGCCCCTTTCAATTTCACGTTTTATTGTTGATCTTTCAACACGCCACACATGTACGTCTATGTTTTTTACCCTAAATTGTTCCCAGTCCGTCGTTTCTTTGACTTCACCCACGTCTGTCTGCATTTTGTTTCAGCAGTGGTCGCATTGTTGTCCCCGCTTTTAATCGGTTATGCTTTCTTTTCGAGCTAATTACTGGATGATTGATTTGAATATTCATGACTTCATGAGATGATTCTGGGAAGGCACTCTTGTCTAGTCTGTAAGTACTTGTATATATTATATATTGTTATACATTTTAAAATTTAAAATGTTTTTATGTCTTTATATGTATTTTTATTTACATCATACGGTGTTTTGTAGTCTTTTTCTAGTCAGTAGTTTGAGGAGTAGCTTGTAATTTCCCTGTTTGTATAAGATTATTGTAGATATTTTGTTTCATGATATTCTCTAACTTTTTAGAGCCCTGAAGATGGAAAAATATATCTCCGAAACGTCGGCGAACTGACAGTGTGTCATTTTCCTGCTATTTGATCCTTATACCACCAATTATATTCTTGAGATATATTCTTCCTTATTCACAATACGTCTAAAAAGTGGAAAAATATACTTTGGGATGTTTTCCTCTGTCTCAAATATGAAATTATACAATACAAAAAGTAACTTATCTAGTAGATGTCTATATGTTAATTCGCTCGGCTAGTTACTTCTCTAGATTCTCAGTTTTGTCTAAAATATGTCTCCAAAATTCTACAGAGATTATTATCCACCAGGAGAAACTTCAAAATTATTCAATCTCTTTCAGAAATCTTCTAAATCAGTCTCTACAAGAAATAACCATATACTGAAGATATAGGTTCCACCAGAATTACCTCGAAACTCTATAGAAATGGTATCCACCAAAAAAACTGCATAATGAAGGAATAGGTTCCACCAGGAAGCTGTGAAAATACATTCAATGAAAATTACAAAAACGGATGCTGGCTGAACACATTGTCCATGTCATCATACAGTAAAGCATACAGCTTTTACAAAAATTTAACATTTGAGAAGAGAAAATGTACAGAATTCTTCAAAAGTGAATGTGTTGCAAATTTGGAGAAATGGAAAATTAAATGATATTTAGGTTCAAACGAGAAAATTATTCAGTTACCAGTCTTCGACTTGACTTTTTTCCTGATTTTCCAAGTGGTAGTGGGCAACTGATTTTTGACTTCACGTCAGTGCTTTAAGTGACCTATTATCCTCCTGCATTCAATGTAATCTACAAATTTCAGATCGGAGGGCGTATTCAATCCACCACTGAATATTCGCATCGAATTCAGCTTCGAACAAAATAATTTACCCTTTCATGAGTTTTCAGCATTTAATCATGATTTGTAGGTCAGGATAAGATAAGAGAGGAGATATTAAATTTTTGATGAGTTTGCTGCATTCTCGCACCTGCTACACGGGCTTTTAACCAATTGTGGTGAAAGTAAAGACGATAATTGCTGAGCCTTGTCTGGAAAATATGTAAAATCGATAACCTGAAGTGGCTTATGGAGCAAATTGCCTTGGCACATATATATTTATATTTTCAACGGGTTCATAGGATTCTTTCCATTGTCGAAAGAGTAACATGAACATAAAAAATGTCTGATCTGAAATCCTCAGATTCGGACAGACTATGTTTGTTGGCGAGCAGAATCATCGACCAGAGGAACATAATATGTCTCATACTTGCAAACATATCTGGTTCCATTACGCCAACCATCTTCTCTTACTAACTGATCAGGTGAACCAAAGCCTCATTTCATGTTTTAGAAATACCTTCGACCTTCGTCGAAAAAAGGCCATGGTTTCAGAGAATAAAATTGAATAACCGGCAACATTATCAATATAACTTGATCTATGGGGTATCCTAAATCTGTCATAGAAATTAGACGAAAACATAAAAATTTATTCTTATTCATTCTTCAAGATGAATCAATTAAAAATGTTTGCTTATATAGTCCATACAAGAATTATTGACATCAGAGCAGGCCTTGGAAGTCCAGTCGCAGCTTTATTTCTAGTTACAAAAAGTTACTGAAAATTTTCTGTGGTTTAATCATAGCTATAAAATATGTAACTATACCCTTGAATTTAATTGAAATTTTTGAATGTATAGTATTTTCGAGATTTAAAAATGTTACCCATGAATGACTAAAAAGCTTGTTTCTTATATGTTTCGATATTTCGCAGAACTAGTAAAACATACAGAAGAATTTAGTAGTCAATCTGAAGTGTGTTGCTGTAAAATGAATGAATTGGGAAAATTGTTATACATATTCAGGGTCCTGCAATAGTGCGAAAATCTTCCATAGCTGACGAACCAGACATCTCAGAGAATTCGTTGAAAGGTAGACCTCTTGTACCTTCATTTCTGCATCTCAAGAAATTATTTTCTGATATACAGGGTGTCCCCGATAAATGTAATTCAACAGATAGATGATTTTTTTATGGATCACCCCATATATTTTCACATATTTTCAATGACCTTCAATACCTCTTTCATGATTCAAAATATTTTAGGCATTTTTCCAACGGTACAGATCTTATTCGAAGAAAACTGCAAAAAGGCTAGGGAAAAGCAGTTCAGAAAAAGTCTTCTGACGATTTTCAGAAGCGATACTAACATGAATTTGATCTGAAAGTATCTTAATTGAAGAATTCGCCTTTTCACCGTTCCTGAATGATCAACCTGTCATATACAGGATTTCCGTAATTGAGGTCCAAATTTGAAGAACTTCAAATCATTATTTCTCGATTTTTTCAAATGTAACACCCTGTATTTTTTCCCACAGTAATGTAGACATTCGATTGTCTACATTACTCGAGAAAAAAAATGTTTTTTATTAATAAATTTCACACTGCTTGAAACATTTTTATGAAATTTGAGACATAGGTTTCGAGCGTCAAGGAGCACTTTTTGCATAACATCATTTCTTTTCTATTCTACCAGTGGCAAGACTGAATATTTTCAGATAAAAAAAAATGATACGCCACTGGTTTTTCCGACAATAAGAATTACTATTCAAATCCTTATTTAATTTTGGAGCAAATTCGGTCTCCTGACTTTTTGCTGTGAGAGGCACCGTTTCCGGTTAAAAAAATAAAACACATTCTTAGACATGAAGAAATCGCCAAAATACATCGGATATTAAAATAGTAATTTTTATTAATAGATAGATAACTTCCTTGATTCATATATATATATAAAGTAGTTGACAGGAACTAGGAATCGGGAATGAATTAACAGACCTTAGCTAATGCCGACGTTTCGCAAATATATTTTTGCTTCTTCAGGGCTAAAATAGAGATAATATCATTTGAAAAACACAAAAGTAAAAATTTTGAAGACATACACATTAGACTAAAATATCAACAAAATCAAACTTATTATCAAATACTACATTAGAATGGTAAAACAACTTTCAGACGTCACGATCAGCCGAAACTTACCAAAGCCAAACTATGTTTTCCCCAAGGTGCAACCATGTACAACCAACCAGAGAAACATCGAGAAATTCGGAAGAACTCGTTCATAAAATAAACTTCAAAATACGACATCAACCGTTCAAACAGCGAAAGACAATTGAATACTGAAATTCTCGAGCACCGGTACACGCCCGCACAAATTAATATTTATACATGTGTAGTATACAAAGAAATTTATTAAAAGAAATCACAATCAACCCGCGCCGTCCCTTACTCTTTTGAAACCATGTAAAATATTATTGTAAATTAAACTTAGATTT
The DNA here is from genome assembly GCA_951802165.1 of Adalia decempunctata. Lineage (NCBI taxonomy): Eukaryota > Metazoa > Arthropoda > Insecta > Coleoptera > Coccinellidae > Adalia > Adalia decempunctata. The sequence continues at coordinate 37,863,892 of OX637697.1, read as the reverse complement.
TGGGTATCTGTTCGACTATTAACTGTATTGTTTAATTTTATATGTATCATTTCACTTACATTACGCTTCAACCAGTTCGACTCAAAGTCCAAAATTTTAACATTTTGAAAGTTAAACTGGTGACCCTCCTGAAAGTGATGAACCGCCAGTGCTGTCTTATTCTCCTTACACCTGAATGTCTCGTTACAATCATACCTGTGCTGTCTGATTCTGTTTTTCAGACAAAACAACTTCTGAAAAACAGAATCAGACAGCACAGGTATGATTGTAACGAGACATTCAGGTGTAAGGAGAATAAGACAGCACTGGCGGTTCATCACTTTCAGGAGGGTCACCAGTTTAACTTTCAAAATGTTAAAATTTTGGACTTTGAGTCGAACTGGTTGAAGCGTAATGTAAGTGAAATGATACATATAAAATTAAACAATACAGTTAATAGTCGAACAGATACCCAAAATCTAAGTTTAATTTACAATAATATTTTACATGGTTTCAAAAGAGTAAGGGACGGCGCGGGTTGATTGTGATTTCTTTTAATAAATTTCTTTGTATACTACACATGTATAAATATTAATTTGTGCGGGCGTGTACCGGTGCTCGAGAATTTCAGTATTCAATTGTCTTTCGCTGTTTGAACGGTTGATGTCGTATTTTGAAGTTTATTTTATGAACGAGTTCTTCCGAATTTCTCGATGTTTCTCTGGTTGGTTGTACATGGTTGCACCTTGGGGAAAACATAGTTTGGCTTTGGTAAGTTTCGGCTGATCGTGACGTCTGAAAGTTGTTTTACCATTCTAATGTAGTATTTGATAATAAGTTTGATTTTGTTGATATTTTAGTCTAATGTGTATGTCTTCAAAATTTTTACTTTTGTGTTTTTCAAATGATATTATCTCTATTTTAGCCCTGAAGAAGCAAAAATATATTTGCGAAACGTCGGCATTAGCTAAGGTCTGTTAATTCATTCCCGATTCCTAGTTCCTGTCAACTACTTTATATAGTAATTTTTATTGTCGGAAAACCAGTGGCGTATCATTTTTTCATCTGAAAATATTCAGTTTCTCTGCAGTACGGACGCCACTGGTGAAATAGAAAAGAGATGATATTATTGCAAAAAGGACTCCTTGACGCTCAAAACCTATGTCTCAAATTTCAAAAGAATATTTCAAGCAGTGTGAAAGTTATTAATAACAAACATTTTTTTTTCTATAATTTTAACATCCCTTATTTCGGAGAGGAAACATTTCTGGACATATGTTTATATGACAAACTAGGGCTTATTTTTGATGTAGAATACGTGGTAAGAATTTCTTGGTTACGATCTGGACCAGCCTGTATATTCGATATATTTTGGCTTATCTTCTTCTATTTCTTTTTCTACGTGCTCTGTGAAAGCTCTCCATTTATTAGCTGCACACTCTTCAACAACCTCATTCCAAAAATGTTTCACATTTCACTTGCTCAATTGTTTGCCAAATCTGTTCGAACATTAACGAGAGAACAAAATGTAAGTGTCATTTCCAACACCAACCTGAATTCTGCAACTCAAAATATTACTGCATGGGCTATAACCAACATAATTTAGATTTTCCAAAGCCTCCCGAGATGTCAATAGTTCTTGGATGGACTATAAAATATGTTTGAGTAATAAAAAAAGAAATTAGAAAATTATTGATGTTTTAACTCAGCTTGAGGAGAAACAAAGAAGATATGTATTCTGGGGAAATGAATATAGCTTTTCAATTGAAGACATAATCGTACAAAACTTCTAATAATAATCATTATGTATATGTATCAACGAAGGAAATCGTGGGAAACCGTGGGCCGCGAGTTTGACATGCTTGATGTAAACTCCCAAACCCTGCTATAGATTAGTCTAATTAGTAATTATGAGGTGATATTTGAGAAACTTTAAATGAATGAAATGACAAAAATATTCTGCATCAAATATTCGAATGTTGTGCTTCAAATATTCTAGATTTCATAAATATTCAGATATCAAAGTACCTATTTAATTATATGAATTCTATTCAGAAACGATTTACTTCTATTTGTCGATGGAAAACCAAACAAACCAGAAACCAATTTATGAGAATTGATAGTTCCTGTTTTTTTCTTTATTTGTTTCCGTTATACAGGGTCTTTCACGAGGAACCTCACCCATATTTATACGGGAAACTACTGAACGTATTTTCATGAAATTCAGCACTTATAAGTATTTCACGATGCTAATGAAACCCGAAAAGTACAAAATAAACTCAAACTTGGCAGTAACTGTCCGTTTGTTCGCATTGAAAAAAATTGGTAAGTAATCAAAAGAAAGCAAAGCAAAATAATGAGAATAAATAATGATACTTCTAACCAGTTAACGTTTTAGAGAGGTCTGTAAGTACTCCTTGCTGAAACTTATGATTCTGGTTTTTCTATCTTGATTGTTTAGGGTGTGGCATCCAGAAAATGGATGAAGAGAAGACTAGAACATTTTCTCACTAGTTATATACGTTATATCGAGTTTGTAGCATTTCTAGTTCAATGAGATAGTAAGGTTTTTGATCTTAATGCCTTAATATCTTTTGTAAAGATGCAAATGGATCAAAAAATGGACTTTTAATTTCAGAAATCTGCAGGTGAAACAAAGTTACCTATAAAATTCATAAAGTATATAGTATACCTATAAGTATAAGGTTTTGTAGACCTTATTCTTACAAGGATTCATTATTTATGTTCAGACTGAGAAATCTCCGGACGCTGAATTTGCAATTTGATGGCTTCTCCTCTGAAAGGATCGTTTACAAAATTCGAGTGCCGCTTACATATGGAGCTGTCGAGACTGATGTTCCACTTTCGAGAAATGTGTAGATAGCATAGTTCCTGCGAAAGTTTTGTTCTGCCTGTGTACAGCGTTCGCCATTTCTAGTTCAGGCAGCTGAGTGATGGAGAGGGGTGATTGATGAAAGAAAGCCTGCTGGAGGATGATAACGCCCGTTAATGTAATATTCAAACTCCTTTCTTTACTCAAACTTGTAGAATAAACCTCCTGAGATATCGCCAAATTTCCGACTAGAACAATTCAATTTCAATTCACATTATAACTTTGTCATTTTTAGTTACTGAACACGCTTCCGAGATCATTTGAATAAAAATGTTATTCTTTTTCGATTTCCACCTTCGATAACAAATGGGGTGCATTTTTCGTTCTAGAAATCGCCGAGATTTTTTATATCCTGGAAATAATAACTCTTTCGGAGGTAATGGCTCTGTTCCATCAAGAAACAAAACAATGCAAAGCAAATCAAATTGAATTACGACAATTCCTCCATAATTCTTGCCGAAATTTTTCAGATTTTTCTTATTGATCTCGTATGATTACAATAAATTTTCTTCTTAATTCTGGAATGTTGGAGGGACGTAAAAAATGAGCATTTTTGAAAATTTGTATCTGAATTCACTTTGGAAAATTTTGGTTTTTGCTCAGCGTGTGATGCTTCTTTGGTTTCAATTAAAATCAAATCACAGAATAGTTACTTAATCTCTCATCGGTCGGTACTAAATGTTAAAAATTTTGTCAGTTATATTCTGAAGTTCTTTCCGGCCCTTATCAATTTTTTTTTAAACCACTGACTTGATTTGTATTATAATCTCTATGCATGGATGGTTATTCCGTATTGAAAATAATTTTGTGATATTTCACAAAATATTCAACTATTTTGAGTACCTACCCACTTTCTAATTATCAACGTCGTTTGGAATGCATTCAATATAAACAGTATAAACATTTCTATCAAAATTTGAACAGTAAGTCATCTTATCAATAGATTTAGTAACACAAGATATAAAGAAATTACATATTCATTTGTTTCCTGAAATGTATAAGGTTCAAAATCCAATATACCTTCTTTTACATTCTTGAAGATAATAATCTGAACCTGAATGATCTATGGCATCAATTGTCCCAAATTTACAAGTATGTTATAGGTTCAAAATATTCAATAGTAAACAAATCACAAATTCAATGAAATGTAACTGATCTAAGAAGAATAAGATAATATCATTCACCAAAATGAAGTTGTCTGACGCAAACTCAACCATATTTCGTCAGGGTCTTGTTTCTTAAAAAACTCCATTCAGGCTTATCTTTTTTGTTTGGTATTGAAGCAGATTGCACCTCATCTGCAATTCTTCGTCCTTTTCGGCCATTTTATGTGTAATAGTACGAATATGAAATAATTCATTATGAAAACGAAAGCAGCCACTCAACTATTAGATTTCTTATTTTATTCATAGAAACTTGAATGGAAGCAAATGTGCTAAGAGTGATCACTCATCATGTATTCTCTTGATCAATGAAATGGGAATTTTGAACTAACAGATCAGTATCGGGTCTTGATTGACTGGCTGACAAACAAGAGACAGGGTTAGCACTTGGCCTCCCAGTGACACTTGGGTCTATTGTATCACTCTTTCGTCATTGGTTCCTCACGAGAATAGGTTTGTGTCCTTTATCAGGTTCAGTAGCCTGTTCATGAGGTTTTTCAGATTTATGCCCGTTTCCGGACTGGTCTCTCCGAAGGTTCTGTGACTCCTTATTCCTAGGGCGTTGCATTCAAAGATGATGTGAGAGGCCGTTTCTTCCTCTTCACCGCAAAGTCTGCAATCTACGGGTTCTCTAAAAGTGTTCCCAAGGTGTTCAGATGTTTCATAAGGCCGCAGTGTCCCGTCAGCAGACCTTCTATTATATGTGTCTTCGTTCTGTTCAGATTCAGAAAGTCAGCTGTCAAGATTTGGCTTGTGTGTCCTACCATGACTTTGCTGTGTGTTTGCCCGTCGCTCTGTTCCCAGTGTTGTTGGTGTCTCAGGGTCCTGCATCGGTTTTTGCTGATTCCAAGCACAGGTTCTGGCCCTGTGAATGGAGTTTCAGATGCTTGCCTTGCTAATTTAGCAAGCGGACCATTTGGTCCGCTTTTTCATTGCCCGATATTCCCTTGTGACCTGGCACCGACATTAGAGTGATCTTGTTGTGGTTTGCCAGCTCCAGAAAGTCCTGGAGGCATTCCCAGACGAGTCTAGACTTTATCTGTGTCGATATGCGGGCTTTGATGGCGCTCTGGCTGTCAGAGAGAATGTGGATGTGTTTTCTTTGGAAACCACTTTCCAGTTTTTTCTGTATGCATGTCCTAATGTGTTTCAGCTTGTAATATCGTGGCGTGTTTGCCGAGAGGTGTTATGTAATCGCTTCTTGGCCTCACTCCATGCATTCCTGCTCCAGTTCCTTCATCTGTCTTCTGGTTTTTCTTTTGGAGTGATAGAACTTCAAATTGAAATAAAACACATTTAAATTGAGATTGAAGCCAAATTTTTTCAAAGATAATTTTATGTCATTTATGTTTCGAAAATAATTTCCGGCATATGTCAACCAGGACTAGCTATGAGGAGCTGCATTCGACCAGACCAATTTTGGACCACTTTTTCGAGTAATTCAGGCCTTATTTCATCAATGACACGAGTTATGTTGGCTTCCGAAAAGTCTATTGTTTCTGGTTTATCAGCATAAGCTGTAACGAAGGGTTCTGGCACGAGGGAAAAAATCAAAAGATGGTTTGGTTTGATTTTGTTATTTAATTGTTGAAAATGTGTCGAATGAATCTGCAAATACAAAACTATACTTATTCTATCAAATGCGATGCAAAGGTCGAAATATTTACCTGCAACCAGAGATCGTTTCGTATTTTCTTCGAAAATCTGAATTTCCTCTCACAGGGCTCGCAATTCATCCACTCCATAAACGAATCGAAATAAGAATGTCGCGATATCAAAATATTTTCAACATGTGTCTATGGGAATTAAATTCTTCCGGATGCAGGCATCGCTTGATCTTATGAGACCGAATAATATTGTTACAACTCGTCCCCCTATTTCTTCGAAACATCTTCAACAAAATAACGTTTCAAATGACAAACATGAAATATTCCTCGCTCCTTCCTCTTGTCGAGGTATTCTAAAACGTACGTCACTGGTGAGACACATTTCTTTATACGGTAGGGCCCCTCAAAAAGAAGTAATAACTTTTTTGTCTCTGATTTTATGGCCGATGATGTTGGATTAGCACGCACAAGAATCAAATCACCGATTTCAAACTTAGCAAAGGGCCTACAAGGATATCGTGCTTTACGACGCGCTGCGGAACTAATCAGACTCTCTTTAGCTAGAAACAACTTAGTCTCTGAAGGAACCTTTTCTAAAAATTCGCCCCTAAGACTACTTGGGAGTAGACCACTTGTAGGGTTGTCGAATTGCAATTCTAGGGGAGTGAAACCTGTGGACTCATGGACACTTGAATTGAGAAAAACCTCGATATTCGGCAATTCTATTGCCCATCTACTGTGATGTTCATGGCAAAATGTACGCATCAATCTTCCCAATTCTCTCATTACTCGTTCGGAAGGGTTAGCTTGAGGGCGCCTGACCGAACAATGAATAACTTTTATTTTAAGTTCCTCAAAAGCGTTCCTCCATTTAGGAGAAGTGAATTGACTGCCTTGATCACTCAATAACCTCCTAATTGGACCAAAATTAGGTAAGTATTGTTTTAAAACTCGGTTCGCGATCGCTATAGTAGTGGCTTTTTTCAGAGGATAAAGTTTTACATATTTAGTGAAAACATTCAAAATGACCAAAACATAAGCTACTCCAGCTCTGCTTGTGGGCAATGGTCCGAATATATCTAATGCAACTAAATCATTTTTGTTTTCAGGTATTATAGGTTCAATACTGGGATTGGGTAATATAGATATTTTTGTTTTTTGGCAAACGTCACATGACTTAACTATTCGCTTAACATCCCGAATCATATTTCCCCACCACAATTCTGCTCGTAAAGATCTCCACGTTTTATAAGTACCGAAATGACCATAAACTTCATGATAGGCTTTTACAAACACTGGTATCAGATTCCTAGGAATAGCCAACAAATATTTCTGTTCATTATTTTCCCGAATATAAAGTAAATTCTGGTGAATCGCAAACCTATTTTTCAATTTTTCATCATGGGGTAAACGATTTATAATATCGAAAAGTTTAACATCGTCACGTTGATATTGAAACATATCCTTCAACAATTTGGTCACATTTTCCGGAAGCTTCAAAAGTGAAAATATTCGGAAATGTTTATCTAATGGTGTTGGGGGCCGAGGCAACGTAAAACGAGACAAAGCGTCCGCAATTAAATTTGTGCTACCTGAAATATGACATATTTCGAAATCCTATTCTTGAAGGGCCAATGCATATCTGGAAATTCTTGCTGAAAGCAGCCTGCAAGTTTTCAAATAGGTGAGAGCGTTATTATCAGTGAAAATTTTGAAATTTCTTCCCAACAAATAAATTCTAAATCGTTTCAGAGCCCACACGACACTTAAAGCTTCCTTTTCATTACTAGAATATCGTGTCTCCCTAGGAAGAAGTAATCGTGAAGCCCATGCTACCGGTCTGCGTTGTCCATCTTCTATTTGAAAGAGATGACATCCCAAAGCTGTATCGCTGGCGTCGACTTCCAAACAAAATGGTAACTTTTCCTTTGGGTGGTATAAAAGTGTACTGTCCGATATTAATTTTTTTATTTTTTTAAAAGCTTCTTGTTCAACCTGAGTCCACTTCCAAGAAATTCCTTTCTTCAACAAACAGTTCAATGGTTCGGCCGATTTTGAAAAATTATTACAAAATGAACGATCATAATTAGCCAGACCTAAAAATTTTTGAAGTTCCTTCTTACTCGTGGGAAACTTGAAGTCATTTATCGCTTGTACCCTCATTGGATCCGGTCTAACCCCGTCTACGTCGAGCACATATCCCAAAAATGGCATTTCCTTTCGGAAAAAATCACATTTCGACAATTTCAACGTGAAACCGTGACTTGACAGCTTACTCAAAACAGACTCAAGCCGAAAAATGAATGTATCAAAAGTGGGGGCAAACAATAGCAAGTTATCGACGTATGTTATCAAGAATTTTGAAAATGAACTATCGAATACCTTATTTAAACATCGCACGAAAGCGCTGACACTACTTTGAAGTCCAAAAGGCAATGTACGAAAACAATAACTTTTACCTTCGAACATGAATCCCGTAAATTTTTGGGAACGTTCAGTAAGTGGTATTTGCCAATACGCAGAAGTAAAATCGAGGGAGGCCATGAATTTAATTTGTTCACCTTGTATAGTACGCATTATTTCTTCAATAGGTTTGGGGGTGTCATGTTCCTTTACCATTCGCGAATTTAAATATCGAGCGTCCAAACAGATCCGTACCGTATTATCTTTTTTAACGCAAGCGACGAGAGGAGATAAATATTGAGTAGGGCATTTTTTTATCACACCCCATTGTTCCATCACATCGAGTTGCGACTGAATAGCTTCTCTATGCGCTACTGGTATCGGATATTGTTTCCGAAAGAAACTATTATAATCAGTGAGTTCGATATCGTGGTAATAAACAGAAGTGCGACCCGGAATATCAGAAAAAATACTGCGGTATTTCATTAGAAGACCTGAAAAAATTTCAGCTTCGTCCTTGTTTAACGGACTATCAATTACTATTTGTTTCAATCTTACGTCAAAATGATTATCTATGGACGGAATTGAAATTCGTTTCTGATAATCATTATTCCGAATCGATATCGATCTAATATCACATGTTTCGTATCTTCTAATGTCCATAGGAGGATTATCTACTTCAGGAATCTCTATCCAACTATTGTCAATTTTTAACAATATCTTCTGACCTTCCAAATCTATTTTCGCGGAGACTGTACGCAAAAAATCAATTCCTATAATAATGGGATATTGTAGCTCAGGAATGATGAGAAATTCGTAACAAAAAGATTCATGACCTATTTCAAAAGTGAGAGAGGACTGCTGTTTGACCATTCTGTGTTTCGACTTGAACGCTCCAGAAATTTTAACTCCGGTACAGGGAAAAGTAGGTATTTGTTTATGAAAGGGTTGTAATATAGACCATACGTAATCGTTCAAACAACAGACCTCGCTACCAGTATCAACTAACGCGACAAAATTGAAGTTAAATATCTTTATTTCGATCAAAGGTGACTTTAGAAGTTTAATATCCTCATCGGGATCACTTTCATTTATCAAATCATCACTAGGATTATTCAAAATTTTCTGTATAGCCCTAAAATTAAATAACTCCGGAATCGGGCCTAATTCTGAAGTTCCTCGCAGTTTTCCGGTGCTGTTTCCTCGAAAATAACATTTTCATGTTTTTCAAGACATGCAATACGCGGAGAATTATTATTGAAGCCGCGATGTTTATTCTGAAAACGAAATTTGTTTTTATAATCGTTATCATTTGGTTTCGCATGTGGCGCGTTCGTCTGATTGTAATGATTGTACTTCTTCTCGGGGATATTAGATGAATATTTATTATAATAAGAGTCAGCCTGTCTCAAACGATCGAGGGCGTCCGAAAAGTTATTTGTCATTACCAATACTGAACTTATATGCGGTGGAAACAAACGGGAAATTTTTTGGATAGATTGTTGTTCGGTATATGGGGGCTGCAAATGCTTTACCAAATACATACATTTCAGGAAATGATCCACAAATGGAATTGAATCATCATATTTGAATTTATACAATTTTTCACGACATTCTTCCTGTATGTCTTCATGCCAGAACTGATTTAAGAATGATGCTTTGAATGTTTCAAAATTCTGGAATTGATGGAGGCATGCATCACTCCAAGATTTAGATTCTCCTTGGAAATGATTATATATTCTATATTTGAAATGATCGAAATCAACATTATTATTTATAAAATAATATTCTACCTGCTGTATGAATTCTACTGGATGTATACCCTTCTTTCCTTCAAAATATGGCAAAGTTTTATTAAAGTCAGGGGTGTTGCAGATATTTTCAGTTGGTGATCTCGTATTCGGCAAACAGTTCAACCTTTGCATCGATGATATAACACTACTTACAATGCACTCTATATCCTGTCTTTCTATAAAATTACCATACCTATTTCTTGTTAAATTATTTTCAGGATTTATGTTATCAAACTTATTACTAGGCGCAGATTGATGGTATCCAGGAAAAGCTCCTTTCAACCCACATGCATTGTCATATTGTGGTGGTCCATCCCGATTTTTATACTGATTTTCAGAATACAAATTGATATTTTGTGGGAAGGACACCCCTGCAGTTGGTGTACATACTAAATTATCATTTATAATAGGCTTATTATATTGAAGTTCTTTCTTATTCTCTAATTGAATTGTAGGCGGTGGTACGTTAAAAACAATATCAGATCTGATTGAGCCTGCTAATGCATGAGGAGGATTATAATATGAACCATACCTATCATCTAACCTATCTGATTCCAAAGCTATATCATCTAAAATATGAACAGTTTTCTTTAATGATTTAGTCAAAAGTTTTTTCTGATATTGTGTTGGTTGATTAATTAATTTATTATTTTCTTCAAAGAGGCGAACTGGACGTGTTTCACTCTCAGGTCTAATTGGTGTAACATTATTTTTTGATGGCCTTCGTATATCGGAAGGATTGTTGGTACTACCTTGTCCATCCTGGATTTCCTCTGAATAGCTTTCTTGTTGACTTTGCTTACTAGATTGGGTTCCTGATGTTATTTTCCTGATAGCCCCTGTCTTGTGTTGATTACTTCTCAAGTTATAACCATCTTATTTCTCCATATTTACTGACCCGTGCCCTACGTTGGTCGCCAGATGTAACGAAGAGGGTTCTGGCACGAGGGAAAAAATCAAAAGATGGTTTGGTTTGATTTTGTTATTTAATTGTTGAAAATGTGTCGAATGAATCTGCAAATACAAAACTATACTTATTCTATCAAATGCGATGCAAAGGTCGAAATATTTACCTGCAACCAGAGATCGTTTCGTATTTTCTTCGAAAATCTGAATTTCCTCTCACAGGGCTCGCAATTCATCCACTCCATAAACGAATCGAAATAAGAATGTCGCGATATCAAAATATTTTCAACATGTGTCTATGGGAATTAAATTCTTCCGGATGCAGGCATCGCTTGATCTTATGAGACCGAATAATATTGTTACAAAGCCAATGATTTGACATAACCCCGAAGAAAATAATCCATTGTAGTTATGTCGCATGATCTTGGAGGCCAATTAATTGGACCATTTCTCGAAAAAATGTTATCGTCAAATCTTTCTTTCAATAAATCAGTTGTTACGGAAGCAGCATCTTGTTGGAACCATAACCCTTCTGGGTCGATACCATTCAAATTTTGAAACAAATAATTGAAATAATCATTGATCATCGATCTGCAACGAGCACCATTCACTGCAACACTAGCTCCAGCGTCGTTTTCAAAGAAATATGAGCCATTTTTTCGCGTGAATCACGGTTCAAAACTATTTCGAAGTAAACGTCACCAGTTCATGCATCGCTAAAATGCCACAATTTCAAAACGGTGACGTCATCATAGAAATGTCAATTCAATTTATAAATTTGAAAGTTAGAAACATGATACACGCACATAATACTAAAAATATTTATACCTTTTTGGTGTGTTTATTTGTATATTATTATTGAATCTTGTATTTTCTAATTGGATCCGAATCAGTTTATGAATAATTCAAATGTTCTCGTCCTGATTAACGACATGTTGAAAAAAGTATATGCATATGCAATATTCATATTGGTTGAATCAAGAGGAAGTAGCCGTAAAATCAATTTCAAAAATTTGAAAATACATTATAATGTGTCAGAATTCTCAAATAAAGGTGTGCTCTACTCGAAGTGATTTATTACTTCATAGGTTACAATGCATTCCAAACACAAAGCTGTCATATTTAAATAATATTCAAAATTAAAACAGTGAAAACAAAACAAATCCAACAAACATAACCTATATTCTTCAATCAGCTTATTCCAAATTTCACTTCGAACTATTCCACTACCTGCTTATACATATATTATTACTAGCTGGCCCGGCGAACTTTGTTCCGCCCTAATGATACTTACGGTGGATTTCACAAATCCACTCTGATTTTTGAACTGTTAAATGTTTCCATGGATATGAGCTATCACACAGAACAGATACACAACAATAATATGTCATAATATGTCAATCACTAATAATGGCAATTTTGGATTCCATATATTTATTACCCAAACATAAATTCAAAAACGTTTCAAAAATTATGAGGAAAGATGAGAACGGACAATTCACGATTGAAACTGATCGCCAAAATCCGATTTACTTGAAATTTCGATAAAATTCACTGTAATATTCAACCGCCTTTTGATCTGTTAATAGCCTTTCATGGTACTATAAGCCCTATGTAAATTACACGGTAATTGATGTCATATGTTCTTTTTTCGACCATTTCAAACCACGACGACCGAAATGCTCGAAAAAAGAACAGATGAAATCAATCGATGGCCGCGAAAGCCTCGACAAATTCATCGTCATTTAATTGTGATAATGTCAAATATAATACCTTCACGATTACGTTATTTGGAATAAAAATAACTAATAATCATCAGTCATAATGTGTGAATAGCTCCATCTGGAGTGGTAAGAACGAAACTTTTCTCATATCTCAACGAAATCTATTCATTTTAGACTTCTGTACTCCTACGCTAAGACATTTTGGTTTTGCCCAACAGCGCAGAGTTGTAGGCAACTCAAATTACACACTATTACAGTGACTATAGAGGGAATATAGTCACTGTACACACTATTTGTTTATATCGACATCTAACGCGAAGAAAATCGAATGAAGTACCAACGAATAAGCGGTAGCGTAACTGTAACTGTAGCGACATCTAGTGGCCTTACTCAAAAGGAGGAAAAGCATTTCCTGTATAAGTAAAATTTTCATCGATTTTTTCAAAGTTTTATTGTATTTTATAATAACCAGACCGTAGACGAATCCAAATATGAAGTTTCATAAGAAACAGTCCATCCGATCTCGAGTTATAAATGGTGTAACCAACATCTTTCTTTTATATATATAGATATATATATATATATATATATATATAGGGTGGCCATTTGAAAACGAAACAGACGAGATTACAGACGAAATAAATTTTTTCGATAGAAATGCTCGGACAGGTCGATTTCTGTTTCGAGGGGGACAACTTAAGATGTAGGCTACGGTCGCATAGCGCTTCAACCCTTGCTGCTACAACCCCCACCCCCAATTTTTGAATAGGAAAGATGGGGTGAGTGATGCCTCAATTCAAAGGTATTTTTATACTGATTTCAGCACAGTAATTGTTTTTTCATTTTATGCATTAGTTCTCGAAATATTCTTAACTAAGTATTTGAAAATGAAGTGGTGTTTTCATGGCACTTGTAGTGTTTTTTTGTGAAAAATCGACATCCTGATTACAGATTTCTATGTCAGTGGATTGGAGGCAGGAAGCCACAGTCATGGTTGTTTTGAAGCTCAAAATATCGATTTTTCACAAAAAAACACTACAAGTGCCATGAAAACACCACTTCATTTTCAAATACTTAGTTAAGAATATTTCGAGAACTAATGCATAAAATGAAAAAACAATTACTGTGCTGAAATCAGTATAAAAATACCTTTCAAATGAGGTATCACTCACCCCATCTTCCCTATTCAAAAATTGGGGGTGGGGGTTCTAGCAGCAAGGGTTGAAGCGCTATGCGTCCGTAACATACATCTTAAGTTGTTCCCCTCGAAACAGAAATCGACCTGTCCGAGAATTTCTATAGAAAAAATTTATTTCGTCTGTAATCTCGTCTGTCTCGTTTTCAAATGGCCACCCTGTATATATTTCAAAACAGACGAAATAATTTTAAAATATTCTCACGCGGAAATTCGGCTATGGATAGATAATGCCTCCAGCCGCCAGCGTGTAAAGCACACCAATACACCATACAGTGCATTTTTCTGGATGCAATAAAACCTGCAGAACATGTTGAGGATTGTTTTCACTCCATTTACGGCAGTTTCGCTTGTTTACGTAGCCGTTCAACCAGAAATGAGCTTCATTACCAAACACAATTTTTCGATAAGAATTGGATCCACTTCAAGCTGTTCTAGGGCACAATCAGCAAACAAACGACGCTTATTATGGTCAAATGACTTTAGTTCTTGAACTCGTTGGATTTTGTGTGGGTGTAGACTAAGATCTTCTCCATGTGGTGGATGCACAGAGTCCAACTTGTTGTGAACGTCGACGAATAGACAGAACTGGATCTTCATTAACACTTACATCAGTTAAATTCTCTTCTGTATGTACGGTTCTTCGTCTTGTTGTTGTTGCATCGAGTAGAGAAAATGGTGTCCAAAATCCATCGATAGCTCGACGAATAAGCTGCTCCTATGTACGAATATGTAAACTATAAATTTCACGAAGAGCTCTATAAGTTTGTCGAATAGAACACTGATTCTGAAAATAAATTGCAACAGTTTGTAAACGTTGTTGCGGCGTGAGTCTTTCCAGGATGATTTGGCAATGCTTACTTAACAGAAATGTCGAGACAACACTTCTGTCGAATCACTGTTATCCCTATCGAAAATTTCATGACATTAAAGAAACACCCGATATTTGAACTTCAGAAATTACAGTCACCGATCAAAGGCGGACGTTTGAGAATGTTAGAATTTAGTCGCAATCTTATCCTGCCCGAAAGCGGTGACATCGGAGATGTTATAATACCGAATGAATGGTATCCAGGACAATCATGGATAAACTGCTTGTAGATCATTAAAGCAGAGCGATCCTGCAGTCCAATCAACCGTCCGAAAAAACGGAAGAATAATGGCCTCCGCATTCGTACAAAAAGTCTTGCTGATGACGGCCGGAACGGTTCCAGCCATCCGGTCCAATTGTCCGGCATAATGCCCCACCAGCGGTGGTTATCTGGATAGTAATTATATGAGCATAAATTATACCGAAATCGAATCTGCGTGGCGATATCGGCAAAGTGGGTATCTCCATTACCCACTGTAACCGCACCACAGACGTTAATTACGCAACCACCGAACCGTGGGCCCGTTGTTTGGGAAATTTTCACGCAATTAGATGCGGTGGAGTACAGTGCAAAAAGTGCTGCCAGATTCATGTATTTCCATACAATAAACTCCATCGATAATCATGAATTTGTAGGAGCAATGTGTATGCCGGGAGAAACAGCGATTGATTTCTGGATATAGAGGGAGAGACGGATGTAATTTCATTGTGTAATTTAGGGTTTGAATGTTCCTGAACATTTTTACGGTATCTATGGATCAGTGCAGGAACGTATAACTTTATAAGCGCTATTATGATGCATCGTTCAAAATGTCGAAGACTGAAGATTGTCTTAATGGAAGAATGTTTTAATTCTGGATATCTTCTCCAGAGAAGTGTCATGTTTTGCATCTGAAAATGCTCTAACGCTTTTCGAAAGCGGTCCTCTCCAAGACCACAGAAGGATTCTGGTCCAACAGGGTTAACCCTTGAAGAACTTGTACATCTTTCAATGCCATAGTGCTTTGACACCCATAGGAGAGTCCCTTTTATGCCTCTGACCAGTTGTTTTACGCCACTTTATGGTAAGCTTCGAGCACTGGCTGTTAGATTTTGTTAGACTTTGAACAAAATATTTTCATTATTAGAAATAAGGATTTTGATCTGAATAATACAGGGTGAGTCTTTGACTTGTACTGTTGTACATATATTTTAAATGTGGATTCATCTCATCAAACGAAACACTTTTTTTCCATACCATTTTTCAAAATTCGGTTTTGTTTAAAAATTACAGGGTGTCAAAAATCCATGAAATTAACACTATTTTTTCCATATATTCGGAACCGCTATTTGGAATGAACTGAATTTTGGTTGATTGTTTACTCCATTCATGGTGCATATTCCTCAATTGAAACTTATTTCATATTCCTCCTGGTATAAAAGTTACAGCGTAGTCGAGTCACAAATTCATGCATAAACACTATCGAATCAATTGAAAAAGATAAACGGTTCATATTTTCGAAAGAATCAATCATTTTAGAAAATAAAAGTATTCCTATATTTTTTCAATAAAACGCGTCAACGAACAAATTTGAGGAAAAAATCATGAATTTCATAAAAAATCTGAATGATTTCCTGAATTAAATATCATCGAATATTATTTCTTCTCTGGTCTCTTAACAAATTAATAATGTTGTCAATGTTTATCAACTTTGTCAAGACTAAAATCTCTATGATGGAAAAACGTTCAATTTAATAATTGAATACCGGGAAGCATGAAATTACACAGTTTATAAGCACAGTTTCTATTGAAAATTTATTGTTACCGGACCTTCAGTATAATACCTATCTGTACAATATCCTCTTGGAATCTTTAATCGACACTACACGGTCTTCACATCACAATCTATAGGTACCTGTTTGCTTTATTCTCTGCAAGTAAATAAATAAATAAATCGTGTCCATCTAGAAAGGTTATCGCGTCTAAGCTCTGGAGACACAGAACAACGGCTTGTATTGCGTGGCGGCTACATCGCGACTGAAATTTAGATCGTAGCGCTATATCGGCGAGAATCAGAACTCGTTTGGCATTTCCAAAGAACAATGCCTAGAAGCCTTCAGCGATAAGTAAACAAAAATAGTACCTCTGCGATGGTTTTTCCGTTAACGATAGGGGACGTACTGCTTTCTTGAGTTCGCCTATACCATTGTGGAAGAGAAAATCGGCAATCTGGCATCGTCTTCTCTAGAGTTCTGTGAAATATATCACAGAGAAGATGGATTAGGTTAGGTCATTGACCTCGAATCATATGACTGATTCATGGAGTTAGGATAGGTTAGTGAGAAACTAATTTTCATGAGATCGTTTTAGGATATCGAGGAAAATATGAACAAATTATTAGTTTTCACAAACTAATCTTCAGGATAATCGAAGAAGGAACTTATCTTGGTGGGAGAAATATGCAGAAATAATCGGACAAATGTTTTTGTTGGGAAATATCGTGTTTGTTACATTCTTGTTCAAATAAGGTTAGTGCTTGAGTATTTTCTAATTGTATCAACCAGACATCTAATAATCACCTCAATTTCAATCGAAAAATATGAACTTAGAGGTGTTTGCAGAGAATTGTTTCAGGTACGTAATAATCCCAACTTTTATTTTCAAATGGCTATATCTATTTAACAAAGTCGAATTCGGAAAAATGGAAAATGAAAAAAAGGTTTCCTTTGGCCTCAAAAATCTACAGTTTAAATATATGTACAAGTCAAAGACTCACCCTGTATACATAGTATGTTTGATTAACACAACATATTGCATCTTCCTCCAATAAGAATCAGATGCAACCGCCCATTCCAGCTAATCGGTGCAATTGAGCGAATTGTTCATATAAATCAATGAACTATCAATCCATTTCGAGATCTCCAGGCTCAGACACAAATTGAACCGGCTAAACGGCCAATGCATCGAACAGTAAATGGTCGATAGCCGTTCTTTGCTGTCGTAACCAGGTGACTCAGCTGCCATTTGCTGATTGGATCAGATAAATATTACTACCCCGACACTGACATATTATCTATAATGGCTGGAATTGCACAATACAACTGAAACTGGACCAATAATAGGATAAGTTATTGGAACGATGTCTTCGATGTAACGGGATCTCATTTGAAGTGGAGGAGGTGGAATATGGGGGTGGATCTTCGCCTTTTTATGTTTTGGAAAGAAGTAGGTACCCGGGTGGCCAGATTTCGATGATTTAGTACTACAGCTCCTAAACTATAAAAGATAGAGAAAAAGTAAGATACATGTCATGTTCTCTTTTTTCGAGAAACAGAAATTGTTGAAAACCCCAAGTGGCTACAGCGTCTTGTTTCCGAGCTACAGGGCGATTTTGTTATTTGGTCTATTATTATAATTGGCTATAACTTCCATACTATGGGATCTACGCTCTTGAAATATACACATCATTAGGGCACTTTTTTGACAGCTTGTCATCGGTGCAATTGGATTTTTGTATCTGCTCAAATTTCGGAGCTATAACAAAAAAATTTTTTTTTAAATGGAAACCATAGTGGGAAATGATGTATCCAAATTGATCTTTCTTCAACGATTTCAAAAATATATATCATGATATACTTCCGAGTTCACTATATATCGAAAATTGTGAAACTACAGTTTTCGTTCAACAAAATCCAAGCAGGCTTTGATTCTCTTCCTTCAAAACTGAGGCGGTAATAGAATTCCATGTCTTATTTATTTTCACTTGTCAAATTCAATTCAGTTTCATCATTATGGTATCGTCTGGCGCTTCTAAAGTTCTCATAAGGTCATCGAATTCGATATCTCACAATCATTGTAAGCCGCCAAATTGATTCAGGAAATATGAGCTTTATTATTACTCAGACCAAACTTGTTGATTCTAGTATTTAAATACTTAGATGAAACAAAAGCCATTAGATTATTCTTAAGCCTTGTGAATATACTTTTCTGCGGCTGAGTTCTTTCAGGATATCTATCAAAATATATTTGAGATGAGGAATAATTTAAAATAAATTTACTTTGTTTTCTATCACTTAATTTATTAAATACAGGTTTAATAGTGACTCGAGTTTCGTAGTCTTACTACATTTTCAAACTGGTCTATTTCAGGTTGCGTTTCAGGTACTTATATATGGCGGAGAGGCTTCGGGTCGTGCAGAACTCCAAAAAGCGGGGAATTCCATAGGTCCGTCTGCTCGTTTAATAGCTTTAATGTAGGGCTATTTAGATGTTTGACGATTTCTACCGATTCCAAGATGTC
The DNA here is from genome assembly GCA_951802165.1 of Adalia decempunctata. Classification (NCBI taxonomy): domain Eukaryota; kingdom Metazoa; phylum Arthropoda; class Insecta; order Coleoptera; family Coccinellidae; genus Adalia; species Adalia decempunctata. The sequence continues at coordinate 37,845,078 of OX637697.1, read as the reverse complement.
CATTTTTTTGCCTTTCGGGACCAGGTGTAGAATTTCGAGACTATCCAATTGCGGGAAGGCATGATTTGTTTGCAAAAAATGGTTCGCAAAATTGGAATTATCCTTACGATGTTTGAATGACGCCTGGTGTTCTTTGAACCTCTTTGTGAAAGTTCTTCCTGTCTGGCCTATATATACGCTATTGCATTCATTACAACTCAATTTATAAACTCCTGAATTATCTAACCGGTTGTTTTTATCTTTAGCATTAAAAAATAAATTTGAGACTTTATGAGATGGTGTAAAAGCTATTTTTATGTCATTTGTTGAAATTGTTTGGGCTATCTTTTGTGAAATTGGTCCAAAATATGTCAGTTTGGCAAATTTTTTATTGTTATCTATATCAGAGCTGGGGTATATTTGTTTTGAAATTATTTGTTTTTTCTTTTTATTTATAAGGGAGTATATGGTTTCTTTATCGAAATTATTATTGTAAGCTATTTGTGTGATGGTATTCAATTCCCTTTTTCGAGAAATTATGTCTAAGGGAATTGAAAAAGCTCTATGTATCATTGATTTATAAGCAGCGAGTTTGTGAGAATTAGGATGGATTGAAAAGTTGGAAATGGTTGTATCAGTCATCGTGGGTTTTCTAAATATGTCAAAGGAAAAACCATCGCTCTTTTGGGTTATGGTTAGGTCCAGAAAAGTAATTTGGTTGTTATTTTGTAACTCCATAGTAAATTTGACCTTATGGTGGAGACTATGGAATTCCCCGCTTTTTGGAGTTCTGCACGACCCGAAGCCTCTCCGCCATATATAAGTACCTGAAACGCAACCTGAAATAGACCAGTTTGAAAATGTAGTAAGACTACGAAACTCGAGTCACTATTAAACCTGTATTTAATAAATTAAGTGATAGAAAACGAAGTAAATTTATTTTAAATTATTCCTCATCATGAACTATCACAAAGTAACGGACTACTCTATACAATATATTTGAGATGCATTATCAGCGTCATAATTTGCTTGTATAAAACATTCTATCTTATTATATTTTCAAAATTGTGTTATTGGTGTTTACTAACTAATTTTCAGCAGAATCAAAGAAGGAATTTATTATTTATTTTGGTGGGAGAAATTTGACTTATGAATTGCAAAAATAATCGGACGAAACTGAGTGTTTTTGTTAAGAGATATCGTGTTTGTAACTTTCTTCTACAAATAAGGTTAGTACTTGAGTATTTCCTAAATGTATCAACCCAAATACAATCGAGAAATATGAACTCAAAGGTCTTTGCAGAGAATCGTATCAGGCACGTATTTGGCTCAATTGTTTTTCAAATGGTTACATATATTTTAAACAGAGCGGAATTCGAAAAAATGGAACATGGAAATAAGGTTCTTTTTGGCCTCAAGAATCTACAGTTACAATAGGCTCACCTGTATTTCAGTAATTTTATGGGATATCGGAAGAAGATTAAATGAACATCATCGATCCAAATTTCCTCACTCAAAATCTGAAAACCTTTATCACATACAGTATTATTGACCTCATATTCATTAATTTCAAACCATAACTCACATCCCTGTGGGTGGACGATAAACAATGCCGCACCACAAACCGGTAAAGTCATCCCCATTTGCAAGCAATGCGATGCACTCCCGTTAGGACATTCCAGAGCTAGGATCTGGGGCAAGTTAAAAAGCGAATTCCCAAGGGAATTACGTCCGCTATTTAAACTATGTGCGATTAAATTGAAACAATCTGCTTGAAAGCGTCTGTAATATCATGAATTATTCATCATAACATAACCGAATGCCGAATCTGGGGAAGAGTTTGGAAGCCTTTCTCTATATTAAATTTCGAGAATTTCGTATGTGTGAACTTAGCGGCGCATGGATACCCACCTCGCAGACGAAAAGTAAATTTGCTTATGGAATGGCCAATCATCACCGGGTTTATCTAACGCTGGTCAGTTGTAGTTTCTTTTCGGCTCAATGGAATATTGTGGGAGCTGACCTAGTCTCTTTCTCGAAAGATTAATGTGAGTGTACATGTGACTACCCATCCATTTCATCCTGAAATTCAACAAGAAGTTCAACAGTCTACTTTTACCCCGTTAGAGAAGCTGATCAATATGGATATATTGGACTGGTTCGAGTCCTAACAGAGAAAACGACGACAGTTTGTTTCTATTGACGGTTTTACTTTTGAATTGTTCGAAGCCAATTCTTGCCAAGTCAACAAAGCTCAAATCAAAAATGTATACCTATTACCTAGGTACAATAGATCATGAAGTCTGAATTATTGTTGTAAGTTATAGGGGGGGGCAACAAAAGTCCTCGGTTGAAATTATAGAAAATCGCAAAGACCATGAGATACTACAGAATTTAATATTCCAGTACACCTTTGAATCATGGAATAAGTATATAAAGGGTAGGTCATCTTGTACGTATTTTCCACTCTAGATTCCAGTCGCCCTTTTTCCAGATTTGGCTTTGTCGAAAAGATATGGCCACTTTATAAAAAAAAAACTGAGATGATTATTTGGTTACAATTATTTACAATTAGCACAAAGTTTTGCTCGATTATGAAATTGAAATGCATTAGTTCCTCATTCAAATTTCATTTCTTCCCGATTTTCCCAAGCGTAGTTTGGGAACATTACTAGTGACTTTTCTATTCACCCAAAATCATGAAATTGATGAACAAAGGTATTCCATTTATATTCATCAATGATAATATTGAGGCTATACATTATTTACATAAACATCAGAATCCTCTGAATACAGGGTCTTTCACGAGGAACCTCACCCATATTTATACGGGGAACTACTGAACGTATTTTCATGAAATTCGGCACTCATAAGTATTTCACGATGCTGATGAAATCTAAAATATTTTCAAGGCATGAGCACCTCCGGTTTTTCCGGAAATGACGTCAACTTCCGTTTTTCAAATTAGAAAACCATTTTTTTATAGCAGAAATAGATTCCTTAGAAAATTTCAATTTATTTTGATGTAACATTTTTCAGTTTTGGTTGGAAAATTATCTCTGAGCGGGAAAATTCGAAAATAGAGCTCCGCTGAAACAAGAATAACTTCGAGGGTTTTGGATGGAAAATTTTCATTTTTGGGATTTTTCAAGATGTAAGATTGATGTATCCACTTTGAAAATCGAAATCGCGATTCATGATACAGGGGGTGAAAAAATCGCTTTCAAAGTTAGGGATGACAAAATCGTGAAAAATCAATTTTTTCAAATTAGAACCCCATTTTTTTATGGCAGATATTGAATCTACGTTAAAAAATAATGTGAGTGTATGCATCACACCCTTGCCCTAAAATGGATATTTTCTGAGTTATTCACAAAAAACTGTTTTTCGTCTTGAATTTTCAGCTATTTCTTTTCCCTTCACGCCAAAAAGATGAAATTTTCAGGAACTGTTATTTGAACCATGCTGTAGATTTTTCACCCCTTCTTGAAACCGACTTCAAGTTACTATTAGGAGAACCATGGCAAACTCTCGCAGTTATAACTAGAGAAGATGCTCAAAGTTTTGACCGTTAATTTCTAGACATTTATTTATACGTCTCAGGAATGCTTCGTGCGTTGCTCTTCGCATTTCATCGGGAGGAAGAGATCTGCAAAACTGTTTAAAAACCAAATTGAGTTTCAAAACTATGAATCTAAACAAACCTGAACGCATTTCTGACTCGTTCTATGCAGTCCTCTTTATCAGTCAGGGGAGTTGAGTAGACAATATTTTTTATCCTACCCCAAACATAATAGTCTAAAGTAGTTAAATCGGGAGAACGTGGTGGCCAAAGATGTGGACCATTGTTCGCCAACCATCGATCTTCAAATAGCCTGTAGAGGATATTTGACACATTGAGTGAATTGTGTGGAGGCGCGCCATCTTGTTGATACCATAAGTCATTATGGTTCTGTACTAGCGGCTCAATTATTTGAGTCAATATGTCAGAATATCTATCTCCTAAGGGAGAACATTCTTTAAATAATGCAAACATGTGTAGTGTTCTATCTTACCAGTTAAAGTTCCATCATAAATGTGAACATCGAGAATTGCATTATTTTTGATGGCGCAAAAAACATTGAAACTCCAGGGCCTTATTCTTGAAAACCAGGGAGTAGAACGATCGAGAGAACGGCGACGTGGCCCTACTGATTAGTAGGGCCACGTCAACGTTCTCTCGATCGTTCTACTCCCTGGTTTTCAAGCATAGAGCCCCAGGTCTCTTGAAAGTTCCATTGTCTGAAGTGGTGGTTGTTCTCTTCATCCCAATAATGACTGTTATGCCTATTGAAAGAACCATTCTTTGTGAATTTAGATTCATCTGTCCAAATTATACAGTCCAAAAAGTTTTCATTCTCTTGAAATCGAATCATCATAGCTTCGCAAAACTCTGTTCTCCTGACGAAATCAGTTTCCTTCAAATGCTGTACCCTATTGAATTTATATGTATGGGTGCATTTTATGTTTTTTTAATATTCTCCAAACACTCGATTGAGATAATCCCAGATCAATCTCGGCATCTTTGAGAGAATTTTGAGGATTCACACGAAAATATGCAATAACTGTAATTTCGTTGTTCTCATCTTCTACTACACTTTTTTCTCTGTGTATAGTTTTCTTAACGAAAGATCCGACATTTCTCAAGTTTGTCATGGTTCTGTTAATGGTATCTCTCGTTGGTCTGGGTCGGTCAGGAAACCTCTCAATGAACAGTCGAATCGTTCTATCTACAACTTTATTACATTCTCCATGAAGTAGAATGAGATTTAAATAATCTTCATTGGTAAAATTAGGCATAGTGATCGATTTTATAACTTAATACGAATTATCACCAAATTAATAGTAAACACAAAATGCTACTGAATAAAGAGGAATTTGACAGATGTAATTAATGATATCTATCATAAAAAAAAAGAATGTAAAACATGGTAAGTTTTTGCATATGGTTCATAAGGAATTATTTATTTATCACTGGAGAGAAAACCGATGGCCGATTAGTTGAAATAAAGAGGTTTCCGATACAAATTCGAATCCAAATTCGCCATCTATTTAGGAACAACCTGTAACTTTTTTCTCTTGCATATTAGGGTAGTAAAATCTAAAACATGGTTTTAGTAACAGTTCCTGAAAATTTCATCTTTTTGGCGTGAAGGGAAAAGAAATAGCTGAAAATTCAAGACGAAAAACAGTTTTTTGTGAATAACTCAGAAAATATCCACTTTAGGGCACGGGTGTGATGCATACACTCACATTATTTTTTAACGTAGATTCAATATCTGCCATAAAAAAATGGGGTTCTAATTTGAAAAAATTTATTTTTCACGATTTTGTCATCCCTAACTTTGAAAGCGATTTTTTCACATCCTGTATCATGAATCGCGATTTCGATTTTTAAAGTGGATACATCAATCTTAAATCTGAAAAATCCCAAAAATGAAAATTTTCCATCCAAAAACCTCGAAGTTATTCTTTTTTCAGCGGAGCTCTATTTTCGATTTTTTTTTCGAATTTTCCCGCTCAGAGAGAATTTTTCAACCAAAACTGAAAAATGTTACATCAAAATAACTTGAAATTTTCTAAGGAATCTATTTCTGCAATAAAAAAATGGTGTTCTAATTTGAAAAACGGAAGTTGACGTCATTTCCGGAAAAACCGGAGGTGCTCATGCCTTGAAAATATTTCAGATTTCATCAGCATCGTGAAATACTTATGAGTGCTGAATTTCATGAAAATACGTTCAGTAGTTTCCCGTATAAATATGGGTGAGGTTCCTCGTGAAAGACTCTGTATATCAAGACATTTCGACGACCGTAGATATAGAATATTTTCTCGCCAGTAACACAATTGCCAATAATCCAAGTTAATCCGTCAAGGAATGTACTTATTCTGTGATGCCCGTTTAAGTTTGAAGTGTCTGTTCCGAAAATATTTTCTAAATAATGTAAAGTATGTAATAATCGTTTCAATCCATAGGAACAAACTAGAAGTTGAAATGATCAATTCATTAATATGCTGAAATTAATTCTATGGGAAGTTTTTTTTATCAATATCGACGGAAATTTTAACATGAATTTCCTGATGAATTGATATATCAGCATCATATCTACAAAAACGAATATGGGATATACGCCTACTATTCTGTGGAATCAGACTCATCTCCCAGCATCATTTTATGTCGATGGATAGTTCGATGTGGACATCGAACTGGTGGAAACGGTGAATTTCCTGGCCATAACATTGGATAGGTAAGCGCCTAAAATGGGCTCCACATATCGATAATCTTTCATATGTTGAAACCCTTGTTGTTATCAAATTCTATTTTTTTAAAGATAATTTTATGACATTTATGTTTCAGAAATATTTTTGAAGCACTTTTTCAAGTAATTCATGCCTTTTTTCAGCAATAACACAGGTTTGGCTTCCAGAGTGTCTATTGTTCCAAGTTTATCAGCATGAACCGTGAACCAAAGAAAATAATACATTGGAGTTATGTGACATGATCTTGGAGGCTAATTAATTGGACAATTCCTCGAAATAGTTTTATCGCCATATCTTTCTTTCAATAAATCAAATATTACGGTAGCAGCATGAGGTGTAGCACCATCTTGTTGGAACCAAAACACTTCTGGGTCGAAAACATTCAAATTTTAAAACAAATCATTATTGATCATCGATATGGTATTTACTTTCTTTCTGTATGCACTGTTGTATGATTGTACGTTTTCTTCACGTTACAGCACATTTTTGTAACAAGGGTTAAGTGAACTTCCCCTTGAAGTTTACGTTGGGAATAAAGACCTTATTATTATTATTATTATTCTTCATCGGTCTCCCGTTCTCAGCTCGAGCTGGTTATTCTTCTATGAACCAGTGAAAAAACAATTCAGTTCCTCCCACTAGTTCAGAAATTTCCGCACGATGTAACAGGTTTGCAAATCCACAGCCTGCTGTGCACATCCCGCGATATTCCGGGATAATTCGATCCCTTGAAGATTTCTCTTCTCCATCCAGGAAGTCGTTTGTCCTCGCAATTGTTCACGTAATGAAAAGCTCGCATTACTTCAATATTCATTTCGCGGCTACACTGGATACGTGCGTTGCGAGCTCCCCTGCGGGCAGTCCTCCTCACGGTGGTCGAGCCAGCAGGTGGAGTGGCATCTCGATCTTCTGCCATGATATCGGTTTCCACTTCTCGTTCATGGGTTTGCCACCATTTACCCTTGGTGGCCCAGGTAACTCGGGCCGTGGGGACGTCACCCCCCATGTGGCGTGGCAGAAACCAAACCACACCCGTGCGGTTTTATTATTATCATTCTTCATCGGTCTCCCGTTCTCAGCTCGAGCTGGTTATTCTTCTATGAACCAGTGAAAAAACAATTCAGTTCCTCCCACTAGTTCAGAAATTTCCGCACGATGTAACAGGTTTGCAAATCCACAGCCTGCTGTGCACATCCCGCGATATTCCGGGATAATTCGATCCCTTGAAGATTTCTCTTCTCCATCCAGGAAGTGGTTTGTCCTCGCAATTGTTCACGTAATGAAAAGCTCGCATTACTTCAATATTCATTTCGCGGCTACACTGGATACGTGCGTTGCGAGCTCCCCTGTGGGCAGTCCTCCTCACGGTGGTCGAGCCAGCAGGTGGAGTGGCATCTCGATCTTCTGCCATCACATCGGTTTCCACTTCTCGTTCATGGGTTTGCCACCATTTACCCTTGGTGGCCCAGGTAACTCGGGCCGTGGGGACGTCACCCCCCATGTGGCGTGGCAGAAACCAAACCACACCCGTGCGGTTTTATTATTATTATTATTATCGGTCTCCCGTTCTCAGCTCGAGCTGGTTATTCTTCTATGAACCAGTGAAAAAACAATTCAGTTCCTCCCACTAGTTCAGAAATTTCCGCACGATGCAACAGGTTTGCAAATCCACAGCCTGCTGTGCACATCCCGCGATATTCCGGGATAATTCGATCCCTTGAAGATTTCTCTTCTCCATCCAGGAAGTGGTTTGTCCTCGCAATTGTTCACGTAATGAAAAGCTCGCATTACTTCAATATTCATTTCGCGGCTACACTGGATACGTGCGTTGCGAGCTCCCCTGCGGGCAGTCCTCCTCACGGTGGTCGAGCCAGCAGGTGGAGTGGCATCTCGATCTTCTGCCATGATATCGGTTTCCACTTCTCGTTCATGGGTTTGCCACCATTTACCCTTGGTGGTCCAGGTAACTCGGGCCGTGGGGACGTCACCCCCCATGTGGCGTGGCAGAAACCAAACCACACCCGTGCGGGTGTATTATTATTATTATTATATGTAACGAGCACCATTATTATTATTATTCTTCATCGGTCTCCCGTTCTCAGCTCGAGCTGGTTATTCTTCTATGAACCAGTGAAAAAACAATTCAGTTCCTCCCACTAGTTCAGAAATTTCCGCACGATGTAACAGGTTTGCAAATCCACAGCCTGCTGTGCACATCCCGCGATATTCCGGGATAATTTGATCCCTTGAAGATTTCTCTTCTCCATCCAGGAAGTGGTTTGTCCTCGCAATTGTTCACGTAATGAAAAGCTCGCATTACTTCAATATTCATTTCGCGGCTACACTGGATACGTGCGTTGCGAGCTCCCCTGCGGGCAGTCCTCCTCACGGTGGTCGAGCCAGCAGGTGGAGTGGCATCTCGATCTTCTGCCATGATATCGGTTTCCACTTCTCGTTTTATTATTATTATTCATCGGTCTCCCGTTCTCAGCTCGAGCTGGTTATTCTTCTATGAACCAGTGAAAAAACAATTCAGTTCCTCCCACTAGTTCAGAAATTTCCGCACGATGTAACAGGTTTGCAAATCCACAGCCTGCTGTGCACATCTCGCGATATTCCGGGATAATTCGATCCCTTGAAGATTTCTCTTCTCCATCCAGGAAGTGGTTTGTCCTCGCAATTGTTCACGTAATGAAAAGCTCGCATTACTTCAATATTCATTTCGCGGCTACACTGGATACGTGCGTTGCGAGCTCCCCTGCGGGCAGTCCTCCTCACGGTGGTCGAGCCAGCAGGTGGAGTGGCATCTCGATCTTCTGCTCTGCCATGATATCGGTTTCCACTTCTCGTTCATGGGTTTGCCACCATTTACCCTTGGTGGCCCAGGTAACTCGGGCCGTGGGGACGTCACCCCCCATGTGGCGTGGCAGAAACCAAACCACACCCGTGCGTTATTATTATTATTATTATTATTATATGTAACGAGCACCATTCACGGTAATATTAGTTCCAGAACCAGTTGTTCGGGACTTGCCTATGTCGGGAATTATTATTACAAATTACAGCATAAATGTCATAAAATTATCAGTAGTAATATCACAAGAGATTGAATTTTCGCGATAAGTCTATCGATTTATTTCCAAACGAAAATGAGTTGCTTGGAAACATCACGAGTCCGGAGGACGAGTGGTGTTTCCTTAAAGCAACTCATTTGAGTTCGGAAATAAAAGATAGACTTATGAGGTAAATTCAATCTCGAGTAAAATTTTATAAGACTATTTCACGAACAGAATAAAAGGTCAGAAACTCCATATTCGAGAAAAACAAGGAAAAACTCAAGTTGACGTCTAAAATTTATATTTATCAGTTGTCAAACCGTTCGTATCCATAGTTCAATCACAGATTATACTGTAGTTCAATCGTTGAAAATACCGAAGTTGTCAGACCAATCATAATTCAGAGACAGTTGGTATTATCGCGAAAATACGAGCTGTCTTTGAACTGTGATTGTTAAGTTTTTCAATTGAGTGGAATAGTCTCTAAAATGAAAAAAAGTTTGGCTCCAATCCTAATAAATTGTGTTTCATTTCAATTCAAAGTTCTGTGACTCTAAAAAATCAGTTTGAGAAATATTGGAAACTTTGGGTTTATTATTTTCATTTGCTAAATCAATAAATTATGCCTATTCAAATTTATCGTGTTTATGGCCAAACGCATAGAATTGAAGTTGACCAAAATACACTCTTGAGGACTGATTTCACCCATGATTTTGATCTTGATTAAAGATATAACCAATTGGTCTTAGACATTTTCACGTAAAAATCAATTTATTATCTCCTTTAATGAAATTGTTGGTGATACCCATTCCAAAGCTATTTCCGGTCCAAACTTTGACAATTACAGTATTTTGGCAAAATGATAATGCTGTTGCCCAGGGGAGAAAGCGCCAAAAAAGGATCAGATGAGGCTCAACTTATTATAGTGAAAAAAAGGGAAAAACTAGTCCTCACTTTTGTGACAGATTCGCAATTATACCATTTTCTCGTAGGATCTCACAATGAACTCGTTCGTTGCGAGAAAAAAATATTATATTATATACCGAACCTCTACACCAATTACCATTTCAAGGCAATCCATGATATAATTATAAGAAATAACTTCAATGAAAACCCGGCTCACTCTCCTTCCTAATCAATAAATAGCGTTCATGAACACGTTTTCATGTCCACAAAATCGCACCCCTCATTAACGAATGTGATCAGAATCTTTCTTCGTATTTTTCTTCCAATATAAAAAATCTCGAAACCTTAAAAATTGAAAGAAGCAGGAGGGAATTTTCCGAATCGACTGCAATAAATCCAGATTTCTTAGGGAGCATGCTCCGATAAGGCAGAAGTGGCAGAGAGGAGAGAAAACCAATTAGGCATTCCATAAATCTGGACTTTTTGAATTTAAATCTCCGATGTCAGGGATGTCGAATATCTCATTGTTGCATTCTTGGAAATCATCGAAGGTAAGATTTAATTGGAGTAGCTTCGTTTAATCAATTCAATATTGGTTACCTCATGATGATTTGGATTCTTCGTTCTCCGCTTCGGTGAATTTGAATTCGATCAACTGTTATTCCGTTCAGAAGATAGGTACCCATGAATTATTTCGATATCACAACGTTCTGAGTTAATTTAATCCAATGGTTTTTTTTCAGTTGAGAGAATATAAGGGGTGTCAGATTGAAAAAGAAACAGGGGCCTTCTCTGGTAGCAAAATCAACATTTTGGAAAATCGGGTCAATGTTATTTGTTATGTTCATATGAAAATATTCATTAGGTATACCATTTCATTCCTATGCGCGGCAACCCTAAACCATTAAATGCTAATAAGGAAAATGGCTCATGCAAAATCTTGTTTCAAGGATCTTTTCCTTTTGAATATCACAGAAGAATATTTGATCCGTCGTTTATACAGGGTGTATTTAAAGGTGAAGCTTTTTTTTGACAGATGGTAGAACTCATCAAAATGAGTCACTTTATTAAAAAAAATTACATGAATTATGCCCCTGTTTCGAGAAAATGAAACTACAATATTTTCTAGTTTCTAGGAGAATATGGAAATTCCTCAGTCCGAACCTGCTCTCTCGTCTGCTCGTCCGCAGATATCAACATCTCTTGTTTTTGTCTTCTTATCATACATGACTCAGAATATCGATTGTGATCTTCGATAGTGTTACGGCGAGAGTTTCAGCCACACAGTACCTACAGAGTCAGCCAAATTAGACACATTTGAATGTAATGTACGATTTATAGACTAGAAAAAAAAACTGATGTCGGTGTCTCATCGTGGTGTTTTTTGTGCATGTGCATTTTGGAAAAATGGCTGTAACGTTTTGTTAAATCATTTCTGTGGAACTTTGTTATGTACCAATGGTATCGTTATATTCTCATAAAATATAATGCTTATCATTATTAATTTATAGAACAACATTTTATTTCAAATGTGATTCTGACACTGGAGATTTTTGTATATTTCAGTAGAGCTTGAGGTTACTATTCAAAAAATATACAAAACTTGATTCTAGCCTGGAATCTTCAATATCTAAACAAAATTTCACATTAACCTTCGAACATTTCAAAAAACATATTGAATGATATCACATCCTCAGAATGAAAATGAAAGTGGGATCACAGGGATAATGACAAAACATGTGAAACAACTTCTTTCAAAAAACATTCCATCAGTTCTTCACCACTTCAATTCCAATCATAGACATATAATATAAATTGATTCCAATACACGAGGAAACTTGTAATCTTTGATTTTCGAAGACGATTCCTGCAGATTTCTAGCATACGAGGATATATTGAAAAATTCTTAGCCTACTATATAGAACCAAACAAAATTTCAATGTCGAAATATTTTATTACTCAACATATTCTCCTCTCAATTGAATACATTCATTACAGCGAACCTGCAACGTCTCTAGACCTTTCAAAAAAAATGTTTCTTCTTACTCTGCAAACCAGACCTCCACAGCTTTTATTACCTCCTCGTTGGAAGAAAATTTACGACCTTTTAAACTTTTTTGCAGTTGAGGAAAGAGATAATAGTCGAACGGAGCCAAATCTGGTGAATAAGGGGGGTGTTCTAGTAATTCTAACCCTAAAACCCTAAATCACAATTTTTTGCATGGCAACATTAGAATTGTGTACCTACTGGGGCGTTGTCCTGTGAAAAAAAAATCTTTTGATAGCTTTCCGCGTCTTTTCTCCTTAATTAATCATGATTACGTCACTGCAATCCCAAAAAACTGAAGCAAGAACTTTTCCAGCAGATTTTTGGACACGAAACTTCTTAGGTCTTGGGGAACCAGAGTGTCGCCACTCCATCGATTGTTGCTTTGGATCCTAGAAATGTACCCAATTCTCATCCAAAGTAACAATTCGGTTTAAGAAGTCTACATCATTTTCGAATCGAGCACAAATCGAACGCGATACTTCTACCCTTGCACGCTTTTGGTCAATATTCAAACATTTGGGGATCCATTTTGCAGAAATTTTTGTCCAAATTGACGTGAAATATATGATGAACGCGTTCGTATGAAATCTTCAGTGCTTCAGATATCTCTTTCAGCTCAATTCGACGGTCTGGTAAAATCATGTCATGAACTGGATCGATATTTTCGGGGACTGACACAGAAACTGGCATTCCCGATCGGTGATCATCTTCAATGAAAAATTTACCTCTTTTGAAGCTTGTAGTCCAATTTTCCACGGTCGCATACGAAGGACATTGAGCACCAAGGGTATAAAGCATATCTTCGTAAATCTGCTTACCTCTTAACCCTTTTAAATACAGGTACTGATGGCTCGATACTCCAATTTTTATATTTTTACAATTTCTGTGGACATCTTCTTTTCTAATTTATTGCGTAACTCTGGTTCACTTTTTTGACATCGAACTCTACACTGACACTTCTAAGAAGTTATTGTTCGTTGATATGGTATCGCAAAATTTTGTTTATGCATGGAACTGGTCTAGGCTAACTAGATATCAATACATATGTTTGAAATTGGGATATCAAGCTCTACTGAAATAATAAGGAGATCCACTTCAAAATGAAAAGAAAATAGGTGTTTCTAGTATTGATGTAATTTCACACCAAAAATTTTAAACCCAATTGCCCATCTGCAAAATATTCGATTATGAATATCTAATTATATACGTGAAGTTTTTGCTACTGAAACCATTTAATTCTACGTGAAAGTGCTTCAGGAAAAGTGGTTCGACAGGAAAAAAATCCTGCCATCTTTTCCGAAATGCTTATTTGCGAAAATCACCCTATATTTCTCGAACATAAGTATGCTGTTTTCTCCATAAAAAGTAACTTCCAGCTTCCAGGTGGTTTTATGTAAAAAGAGACCCCTCAACAATGAAATTGAGCGATTTTCCAAAATCTTGATTTTTCTCCTCTATTTTCTTTTCAATGTGACTCCCCAAATTTGTGAATTGATTTGTTATCACATACTCTTGCGCCCGTGAGACGGAAAGTATCTACTGGGGTAATTGTTTCGAATGATGAAATCGATTTTGATTTTGAAGACCTAATACCTATTTACAATGGTCTCTTATGGAAACTGACTTCATCGATGTACCTACCGCAATAAACTTGATACATATAAAACGAGGGAGCTCTAAAATCCAAATTGTATGTTCGTAAATTGTTGGTTTTATCATCTTATGTCCAGCTGTAAACCATTAATACTGATCGACTTCAGAATTAAATATAAATACCTGCTTCACATTCTAAGCGATGTTTAATTATACCACATTGTTTTTTTTTGAGTGTCTGTATGAGTTAGGGGTTCCATTCGGAATTTTGTTTGTCTGATAATTTTGAAACTACGGCTTCGAACGAGATGCAATGAGAAGAAAACTAGTAGGCTCAAGCTACATGGCATACTAGACATACTTATCCAGTTTTTATATCGGGAAATATGAGATTCTAGGGAATTATAAAAAAAATCCAATAATTATTTAAAAGACTGAGGATTAATTTCTTCTGTCAATTTTTTTTAAATTGGTTTCCTGAACTGAAAATGCGGATCCCCCTACTAGTCATTTTCATTTATACTAAAAAACATCAAAAATCCAATCCATTTTAGTGACATAACTAAATACTGATGGTGAGTAAAATTAACTAAATTTTGTGTATAATCCAATCAATCAGGTTGGTTTGTTTGTGTGGTCGCCACCAAATTTTTTTATTTTCCCGTGTGATAATTTTCATTTTTGACTCTCTCTACGTATATAACATTTTCAGTTTCTTACTGTGGAAATTTATTATAGCCATGATAGAGAGTATAAATTGCTCGAAACTTCGGCCAAACTGTTTCTCTCAAATCATCCAGAAAAAGTGTCAGGTGTCCAGGTTGAAGGCTCCAAAAATGAAAAATATGTCGCAGTAACCGCAGTTTACATACATCTCAGTACATGAAAAGTGTAAGTGAACCCTAATCATAATCTATGTGTACCTGATTTTTCTTCTTCTTCGTTCTATTAGGCATAGTTGCCTGTCTTTTCATAATGAAATGTCCTACAGGTCATCATTCCACCTCTTTCTTGGGCGTCCTACACTTCTTCGGCCGGCTGGTGACTTATCTCTGGCAATCTTCACTATCCGTTGGTCTGCATCCTATTTATGTGTTGGTTCCATTCTCTTTTTCTGTTCGTCACCCATTCACCAATATTTTCGACCTCACATATGCGTCTTATGTTCTGGCTTGTTTCCCTATCCATAATGTCTTTCCTGCTATTTTTCTCAAGGTTTTCATCTCGCATGTTTCCAGGTATCTCTGAGTTTTTTCAGGCCCGGATCTATGGGGGGGGGCAAGCAGGTCGCTTGCCCCGGGCGCCAGCTCAAGGGGGCGCCAAAATCAGAGGTTAAAAAATTTTATTTTGGATTTTCTCGGAAAAAATTAATACCCTAGTGCTAAAATTTTTCGCAACAGTGTAATAAAAGAAAGTACGCTGATACTTCTTCTTGTATGAATTATGAGGAAATATTATACAGGGTGTCTGAAACAGGGTTTCAAAGTGATCCTCAATTAAACTCTATGAAATCTCATTTTTTTCAAATGCATGGGAACCATATAATTTTGTAATTCCGATCGATTGCTTGTCAATAGCTAGTGTTCCGAACATTTCACGTATTCAAAATCAGTAGTTCGAATTCGAGTTCGAATTTCACGACTAAATAAAGCCATGTTGTCTTAACATCCGGTTTATCAAGATAATTTTCAAGTAGGCTATGTCAATAGTAAGAATATGTCAGTTTTAAACTAAGTTGTTTTCATTTAGTCATCATTCATTATCTGCTTTGTTTATTTGTTACATTCGCCGCAAAAAGAACAGACTTTTGATATATCAATCTAGTGTAACTTTTCATTATTGCTTGTTTTGCATAGGGCTCGATCAATAAAAATGTGTGAGAGTGACAATTCCTAATATAGCCTACTTTGAAATAGACTAGCATACCACTGATTTTGACAGAATTTCACGACTGAAGCCAGGTTTGGCTCAGTCGAATTCAGTGGTATGCTCGTCTATTTCAAAGTAGGCTATGTTAGGAATTGTCATTCTTTCTCATTTTTATTGATCGAACACTATGCAAAACAAGCAATAATAAAAAGGTACACTAGAATGATATATCAAAAGTCTGTTCTTTATTTGCGGCGAATGTGACGAATAAACAAAGCAGATAATGAATGATGATCAAAAAATCTTAGTTTAAAACTGACATATTCTTACTATTGACATAGCCTATTTAAAAATTATCTGAATAAATTTGATTTTTAGACAAAGAGACCTGGCTTTAGTCGTGAAATTTGAATTTTATTCAATAACGGCAAAATTACTGATTTCAAATGTTTGGCACACTCTAACTAGTTTTTGACGAGCAATCGATCGGAATTACAAAATCATATGGTGACCATTTGAAAAAAAATGAGATTTCCTTTTTATTGAGGCTCACTTTGAAGCCCTGTTTCAGACACCCTGTATAATATTTCCTCATAATTTATACAAGAAGCAGTATCAGCGTACTTTCTCTTGTTCCACTGTGGCGAAAAAAATTTCTTACAATGAGGGATTTTGGAGATATGTTTAAACACTAATTTTTGACACTCTTTCTGTCAACAAATTTGACAATAAATCAACAATCGCTCGAAGTGGTTGCACATATCATACATCGAATCAGTGCAGAATTAAACCAAGAATTCAAACATGTATGTATTAATATACAGGGTGTTGCATTTGAAATAACGAAGTTCACGTTCATGTACTCTAAAACAAAAATACAGAATCTTGAAGTCGTATCGAAATTCCTTCCTGGAATACTTCTAATGAAACACTCAAAAAAATTACACTGCATCTTCATTTTCAAAGCATTCAGTTCTCATATCCAACCTTGGGGAGGGGGGCGCCATCATGAATTTTTGCCCCGGTCAGAAAAAATCGTAGATCCGGGCCTGAGTTTTTTGTGTATCGGGTCTTGTCTCAGCTGTATAAGTCAAAACAGGTCTTATTACAGACTTGTATATTCATGATTTTGTTTCCTTTCTTAGGTGATTATTATTCCACATGGTATCATTGAGGCATCCTGCTATTTTATTGGCTTTAAAAACTTGCTCCCTCACTTCTTCTCCTATGTTGTTGTCATATGATAATTTAACTCTCAGATATTTAATATCCATCACCTGTTCTACAATCTGCCCGTCGATTTCCAATTCACATCTTATAGGTTCCTTGGAGATAACGAGTGTTTTCGTTTTCTCTACAGAAATTTTCATGTTAAATTTCTTTGCAGTTGTGTTGAAATTGAAAAGATGTAGTAATTTCTGCAGGTCATCTTCATTTTCAGCTACAAGGACCGTGTCATCAGCATAGCACAATATTTGTTTTTGTTTGTTACCCATTTTGTAACCCCTTCTTTTTTTCACATGGTTGATTATCTCACCCAAGATTATGTTAAACAATAAGGGGCTTAATGAGTCTCCTCATCTAATTCCAGTTGTCACCTCTATTGGATCTGTTGTTCATGAGTTTATTTTCGCCTGTATCTTATTCCTAGCGTATATTTTTGAGTTTAATCATATCAAATGGAACGTCCTTTCTGTAAAGCAAATGAACTACTTCATGCAGTTGCACCCTATCGAACGCCTTCTCCAAATCTATTATATTCTATCGACTTCTCAGTGATTTGTCTTATTACGAATACGGCGTCGTTGCATGATCTTCTCCTCCTAAAGCCTTGTTGTTCTTCAGAGATTTGTAAGAGTGATGTTATTTTCTGGCTAATAATTTTTGTTGTTAGTTTTAATGTTGTGCATAATATATTTATTCCCCGGTAATTAATGGGATCAGTTTTTTCACCTTTTTTATGTTTTTTATGATTTTTGCCTCTTTTTATTGGGAATATATGATATTTGACAGAATACGTAGATAAGTCTACTGGTCACAATAAAAACGCTTTCCCCAAAAAATATCTCAAACTTGAACTCAGCAAACCAAACTTCAAACTGAAATAATAATTGCCTTCAAAGAGAATGACGCCAGGACAGGAAGAAACTGTTTTTCCGTCCTTTCCAAAACTGGTAACAGCTTCCTCATTTAAAAGTTGGTTTCACACTTTCCTATATCAGATGAGTCATTCCGAATTTCTTCACTCACCCAATGATTCGACAGAAAAATGAAAAACAGAAAAATACATTATTCTCCCCGTATCGCCGCAACACGCAATTAATCTCCACGTAATAGAACTTCCTCTTGAGGAAAATCCAAGTTGAACGTTATATCGAAGGAAGAAAAAGGACCTTCAGCTGCAGACATGTTACTGAGAAATATCGTTTGTTACATTTTAAGTGAATTTAGGTTAGTGAAAGAGTAATTTCGGAATTAATTTCGGTATCAGTCCAGAAATAATTGGGATATTCCTATTATCGAACTTTCAGGGATTGCCCAATTGTTTGTGTCGAAAGAGCTGCAGATCCAACCGAGATCTTTAGTCGTCACTATCCGTGGCGGGCTCAGCCCGCCACTGGTTTCCCCGTCAGGTATTATTTGCCAAGAAACAGTTACGATTTCGAGATGTCAGGTGGGACCATCATTCTGCCAAATATCAAACAACCCGCTTTACTTAATTACTCTTCTAAACATTTCACTTCCTAATTTCCTTACTCCACCCCTCATGATATACTCGTTCATTAGTTCGGGCGCGAAGTCAAATAAACGAATGCCAGTTGAACATATAGACTCAGGCGTAGCTAGAATGAGTTCGCTAGAATTTGACGTTCCACATCTCGTATGCACCCCAACCATTTTCATATGTACTCCATACGATGATTAATCCACATGCTGAATCCCCATTAGTGGACGCCGGTGGTCCTTGGACGCTCCATGGATCGACGTGTCAGGAAATTCTCTGCAACTTCAGGAGAGGTCAGTATCAATGATTGATTGCTAAACCATAACAATCGATATACAGTCACTAGAACATCGAAGAGAGGTGGTTGATCATCTGAAGGAACTCATGCCAGCTGCTACCAAATTCGTTCGCAATGCGAACACCAAGTTCTAGAACTTCCATCTATCAGAAGTCTTTGTGTCATCGAGCAGGTAAATTTTTGAACACACTTCCGGTTGGATATTTTCAATTTTATAGAGTCCGTCAGGCATGCTGAAACAGCAAAAATGGGCGGTATGCCATCTATCTTAATCTAGACCACCACGCTAGGGAGCTGTCCAGTCTGATTCTTCACTAGATGTCGCCATGGTATACTTCCTGCTCATGACTTCGGCTGTGTTGTTTTAAGAGCACCTACTTTCCACTTCTATTTGCATCGAAGTGGGGTGCTTTGACGTGGTGTGAAAAGATCATCTTTATCAGCATCTACTCTCCTTGATACAAGTGAAACATTCGCTTATCTCCCTGGATAGTGGTCATGGCAAGTTCGAGTCAATTTCCAGGTATGTACTTGTTAATATCTATGAATGATAAAGGGTTTTCCAATAAGAGTTGTTATTTTGGTAGATGTCACTTTTGAAGCTGAAATTTTTTTGACAAGTGAAAACTAATTAACATTAATGAAAATGAAACGAGACACCCTCCAACAACGCATCGAAATTATTAAAATTCACTACAATAATTATGAAAATTCAGCAGAGACGGTTCATAAAGATCGAACATTTCTGGGTTGTCGTGAAGTACCTTGTCGAACCGCAACACAGAAATTGATGGAAAACTTTGCGATTTGGTTATGGAAAATTTCTAGGAAAGTATATGGTCCTGTAGTCGTGGTCGTGGTGGTCATTTGGCTGATGTTATTTGCCATTATTAACGGAAGACCTTTCTCATCTCTATATTGAAATGAACATCCGATCATTTATCTGAAAAATGGCATTTCTCTTTGAATGTCAAAATAATACCTGTTATTGGAAAACCCTTTGGCCTTCATATAATTGAATAATTGACATAATTCATTTCATCATGATGGAGATATGTTTTCACTATCTGCATGTGTCAGGACTTGCAGACTATTTCATTTTTATATGTATAGGTATTCTTATTTAACTGAACTTTCTCAACAAACAAGCTCTGGTATCAAACCAGTCAACGAACTGATTAAACGAACGATATCGCCAAAATCTGCTCGGTCAAAAGTTAAATCGATGTATTTGGACTTTTTCTCTAGCTATTTGTTCAATATCCAAAGAAGGTGGATAATGTTTTTGGAGCCACATAACGCTCAGAGAACGCCTGGCTGTAATGAGCCTCGAAGACTATAATTCGTTCATTTCCAACAGACAGAAATAATAATCCAACGGTGGTCTCAAAATCATGATTATATTATTATGGCGATTGGATGAGGGAGTTACTGGAACCATCCAAAAACAAATATCTCAACGAGGGTGCTAAGGACTGAACGAGAATAAATTCGCTATCACAAAAACGCTTATATCTTTTGAACCACTGGACCGAATTCGAAAATCAAACTCATTTTCGAATCATCTCCTAATTCTAATGAAAACTGTTTTTACAATAAAACAACCAAAACTAATTTTTTACGAAATTCATGGATTTTTTCTGGAATTCTTCCCATCATGCTTCTTATAGTGTTCTCAGTCACTTTCTGGGATGCTGTCTTCCACTTTTGCTTGAATTCCGCTAATGTTTCCGTTGATTTCTTAGTATTCTTCAATTCTCTTTTTACCAGGGCCCAATATCTTTCTCAATTGGTTCAAGAGATATAGGCGTTTTTGTGATAGCGAATTTATTCTCGTTCAGTCCTTACGTCGTCCAAGTTCAAGCTAACTGGATCATTGGTGAAAGCTCAAAAAAGGCACTTCATAAGTTTCACATAACATAACATTTTGTTCGCTGAAACATAAATATAATATGCAATGCCAGATTTGGAGCAATCACTTGTCGGGTTATAACTTCCAAACGAAAAACCACGGCTAGAAAGTCTAGTTTTTTCACATTTTGTATTTTATTATTTTGATACGTCTCAAATAAACCATTGTGAGTACGACATGATATTTTTGCACGTCAAAAAATACCTCAAATATGAAGATTTGATCGGTTTAATAATATTCTCAGAGCTTCTTTCTCTTGATACAAATTTTTCGAATATCTGCAAGGTTCAGTTAACCGTTATCAAATCGCAAAAAAAAAGAAATTCGATAATACCATCAATATCCAATTTCCACTTCCAAATTTCTGAAAATCGAATGGGCTCAAAGAATGACTGAAGATGGTCTCAGAAAATATCCAAACTCTAATGATAAAACATAATTGTAGGAGGTGAAGCATAGATTCACTTCATGCATATAGTTTTAATGAAATTCTTCTGAACATGAAAAGCAAGAAAGCCGCTATTATAATGTTCTATTTGATGAATCTTAGCAGATATAGGGTTTTCATATCTTGGGAAGTGGGTGACTGAAATATGACTGAATTAATTCCTTTCCAGCTAACCAGGCTGCCTAATGAGTTGCCTTCGCCACCTGAGCTGAGAAATTAATAATCTTATTTCATCATTGCCGCCTACCTAAATTGCTCTGAGTAAACATCGCTAGGAAGTTTCGCACCGATAGAATTTATTAACAGATCCGTAATAAAAATTAACTCGGGATTCCCAACCCAATTTCTGCCATAAAGTTCACTATTTCCAAATTTACATCGACAAACAGGCACATAAAAATAAATTATCGCTAAATTTTAACGTTTTTCTCCAAACTTTTCCGAAATTCCGTCTGAATTTCCTATTGAAGATAATTTCTGAATATGTTTTCATTTATTCAAACCTCAGATTAATATACAGGGTCTTTCACGAGGAACCTCACCCATATTTATACGGGAAACTACTGAACGTATTTTCATGAAATTCAGCACTTATAAGTATTTCACGATGCTGATGAAATCTAAAATATTTTCAAGGCATGAGCACCTCCGGTTTTTCCGGAAATTACGTCAACTTCCGTTTTTCATTAGAACACCATTTTTTTATTGCAGAAATAGATTCCTTAGAAAATTTCAAGTTATTTTGATGTAAATTTTTTCAGTTTTGTTCGGAAAATTCTCTCTGAGCGGGAAAATTCGAAAAAAAAAATCGAAAATAGAGCTCCGCTGAAACAAGAATAACTTCGAGGTTTTTGGATGGAAAATTTTCATTTTTGGGATTTTTCAAGATGTAAGATTGATGTATCCACTTTGAAAATCGAAATCGCGATTCATGATACAGGGGGTGAAAAAATCGCTTTCAAAGTTAGGGATGACAAAATCGTGAAAAATCAATTTTTTCAAATTAGAACCCCATTTTTTATGGCAGATATTGAATCTACGTTAAAAAATAATGTGAGTGTATGCATCACACCCTTGCCCTAAAATGGATATTTTCTGAGTGATTCACAAAAAACTGTTTTTCGTCTTGAATTTTCAGCTATTTCTTTTCCCTTCACGCCAAAAAGATGAAATTTTCAGGAACTGTTATTTGAACCATGTTGTAGATTTTTCACCCCTTCTTGAAACCGACTTCAAGTTACTATTAGGAGAACCATGGCAAACTCTCGCAGTTATAACTAGAGAAGATGCTCAAAGTTTTGACCGTTAATTTCTAGACATTTATACGTCTCAGGAATGCTTCGTGCGTTGCTCTTCTTATTTCATCGGGAGGAAGAGATCTGCAAAAGTGTTCAAAAACCAAATTGAGTTTCAAAACTATGAATCTTAAAATCTAAACAAACCTGAACGCATTTCTGACTCGTTCTATGCAGTCCTCTTTATCAGTCAGGGGAGTTGAGTAGACAATATTTTTTATCCTACCCCAAACATAATAGTCTAAAGGAGTTAAATCGGGAGAACGTGGTGGCCCAAGATGTGGACCATTGTTAGCCAACCATCGATCTTCAAATAGCCTGTAGAGGATATTTGACACATTGAGTGAATTGTGTGTAGGCGCGCCATCTTGTTGGTACCATAAGTCATTATGGTTCTGTACTAGCGGCTCAATTATTTGAGTCAATATGTCAGAATATCTATCTCCTAAGGGAGAACATTCTTTAAATAATGCAAACATGTGTAGTGTTCTATCTTACCAGTTAAAGACCCATCATAAATGTGAACATCGAGAATTGCATTATTTTTGATGGCGCAAAAAACATTGAAACTCCAGGTCTCTTGAAAGTTCCATTGTCTGAAGTGGTGGTTGTTCTCTTCATCCCAATAATGACTGTTATGCCTATTGAAAGAACCATTCTTTGTGAATTTAGATTCATCTGTCCAAATTATACAGTCCAAAAAGTTTTCATTCTCTTGAAATCGAATCATCATAGCTTCGCAAAACTCTGTTCTCCTGACGAAATCAGTTTCCTTCAAATGCTGTACCCTATTGAATTTATATGGGTGCATTTTATGTTTTTTTAATATTCTCCAAACACTCGATTGAGATAATCCCAGATCAATCTCGGCATCTTTGAGAGAATTTTGAGGATTCACACGAAAATATGCAAGAACTGTAATTTCGTTGTTCTCATCTTCTACTACACTTTTTTCTCTGTGTATGGTTTTCTTAACGAAAGATCCGACATTTCTAAAGTTTGTCATGTTTCTGTTAATGGTATCTCTCGTTGGTCTGGGTCGGTCAGGAAACCTCTCAATGAACAGTCGAATCGTTCTATCTACAACTTTATTACATTCTCCATGAAGTACATAGAATGAGATTTCAATAATCTTCATTGGTAAAATTAGGCATAGTGATCGATTTTATAACTTAATACGAATTATCACCAGATTAATAGTAAACACAAAATGCTACTGAATAAAGAGGAATTTGGCAGATGTAATTAATGATATCTATCATTAAAAAAAAGAATGTAAAACATGGTAAGTTTTTGCATATGGTTCATAAGGAATTATTCATTTATCACTGAAGAGAAAACCGATGGCCGATTAGTTGAAATAAAGAGGTTTCCGATACAAATTCGAATCCAAATTCACCATCTATTTAGGAACAACCTGTAACTTTTTTCTCTTGCATATTAGGGTAGTGAAATCTAAAACATGGTTTAAGTAACAGTTCCTGAAAATTTCATCTTTTAGGCGTGAAGGGAAAAGAAATAGCTGAAAATTCAAGACGAAAAACAGTTTTTTGTGAATAACTTAGAAAATATCCACTTTAGGGCTGGGATGTGATGCATACACTCACATTATCTTTTGACGTAGATTCAATATCTGCCATAAAAAAATGGGGTTCTAATTTGAAAAAATTGATTTTTCACGATTTTGTCATCCCTAACTTTGAAAGCGATTTTTTCACCCCCTGTATCATGAATCGCGATTTCGATTTTTAAAGTGGATACATCAATCTTACATCTTGAAAAATCCCAAAAATGAAAATTTTCCATCCAAAAACCTCGAAGTTATTCTTGTTTCAGCGGAGCTCTATTTTCGATTTCTTTTTCGAATTTTCCCGCTCAGAGAGAATTTTTCAACCAAAACTGAAAAATGTTACATCAAAATAACTTGAAATTTTCTAAGGAATCTATTTCTGCAATAAAAAAATGGTGTTCTAATTTGAAAAACGGAAGTTGACGTCATTTCCGGAAAAACCGGAGGTGCTCATGCCTTGAAAATATTTTAGATTTCATCAGCATCGTGAAATACTTATAAGTGCTGAATTTCATGAAAATACGTTCAGTAGTTTCCCGTATAAATATGGGTGAGGTTCCTTGTGAAAGACCCTGTATTCTAAGCATGAAGCATACTTTTCAACCAAATGACAAGATGAAACTGAAATTGCATTCCAACAGAAAAATCCTTTTCCTCATGCGAGTGATACAGCTACAACATGATCAAAACATATTCAAAAAGCTGCTGCTTACATATTATCTTCCAATTTCCAATGATTCGATGCAAAACTGACTCAAATGGGTATAATTGGTGATTCTGAAACTGCTCATAAAGGTTTGAAATTGATATTGTGCAAAAATTGACGACGCGGGTATATAGCTATAGGTACCAACTAGGGATTGCAAATTTACCGAATTTGAATTTACCGGTAATTCGGTAAATTATTTGAAAAATTACCGGTTTACCGGTATTTACTGGTTTTTCCGACATAAAATAATAAGCGACAAAATAAATAACCAAAGTTTAATTCTTATCAAATAATAACAACAGAAAAGTAAAACTCTAGGTAAATTCAAAAAAATAATATACCGAACTCAAAGACTATTAAGAGGCCCTAAAACATTCGAAATAGTAATTTGAATAAAAAAATATCTGCCGTTTCTAACTTTTTCAACGAAAAGAATGTAAATGTGTGATAAAGAAATAGCAATATTTTTGGAAAGAGGGATTTCAGGGGGAATACTCAGAAATTGCTTTCGTAGCACTCATGACAACACGGCCTTCTAGTGTGGAGTCCAAAAAAGCCATAACTGCGGCAGGAACAATTATAACAATGATTAGGTCGCGGCTAAGTGATGAAAGTATTGATATATCAATACAATAAGATAAGGTGATTAAAGTATTGATTTATCAATACAATAAGATCTTAGATCAGGTCTCCACACTAGTAGGCCGAGTTGTCATGAGTGCTGCGAAAGCCATTTCTGAGTATTTCCCCTAAATTCTCTCTTTCCAAAAATATTGCATTTCCTTTCCACACATTTACACACTAGAGTATTTTACAATCCATCCCGTCCGCGTTGTCCGTGCATTACAGAAACAACGGATCAGCTCTGGCATTTTTTTTACCGAAATTACCGGTAAAAGATGTCGGTTTCTTCGTCGGTAATTTGAAGAACATTTAGGGCGGTAAATCGGTAAACCGGTAAATCGGTAAACCTATGATAGGATTTTCCATCCACACTGTAATTTCGTGCACAAATTAAGCATTTTATACCTTCCAGGCATTTGCTGAAAAAAAGGATGAACTGATGACAGATTAAAAAGAAACGCATCGATGTTGGGAAGCCATATTCAACCTAGAGCTGGAACTATTCACTGTAGTAACTCTTTCCATATGAATCTGTTGGAATAATATAGGTTGTCTTCATCCTACTTAATTTTTCTCATGAAAGATTTACGATGATATTTTCTGAGAGAACATAATCTGATGAATAAAGAAACAAACTGGTTTAGAGAAAACTCTGAGGGTAAGAATTAGATTATGATATTTCTTGTTGTGATGTGAATAGATCCAGACAGAAGAAATACAAAGCGAGAGGAAAATTTAAGATACCAACGACGACGAAATTGAGAATCTAATGCAATCCCAGATTCATCTAGTTCAGTTTCTACTTTCGCGTTGCAAAATGGTGAATGAGCTGGTTATGTATCAATCAACTGTGTATTGATGAAACATTGTGTTTATGGCTGTTAAAATAATAATAATTTGTCTATTATTGCGTATTATTTGAAATATAATAAATATTAATTAGGCTGAATATTTCATTTCACTATTATGAAAAACATGGCATGCATTATGTCGATGACAATCTGAGCATTTGTTTAGCAACCATCAACTTCATGGCATCACTATCCATCTCGATCATCTTCTCTCCCTCGAAGTTGAATATCAAATTCTCTCGCTATATTTCATGGTGCATAGTATCACTTTTTTTTTATCAACGTAACTCTATCCCAATAGTCCATTCTGTTCATACTATAATTTATGCAGATGACATTGATCTCGTCTTTCGTTATTCTGATTTGGAAATAACTTCATACGCAGAGTGGAAAAACCCACAAGGTTGCTACTGGGAAAATGTGAAAAATTCAATTCTTTGCATTATATGAAAAAATAATTAAGGCGCTACATCGAGGAATATCAATGTCAAGTTCATCATATTTCGCAATCAATAACGGACATCCTGTGTATGGCAGATTAATCTTTTTATAATGATGACTCTATAAATCTTTCAGTAACCAAGAATTCGTATCACATTCATGTTACGTCTTGTTTTCGCAACCCTTTTGAGTCTTTCAGCGGAGTGGTGTGAGCTCAACTATTTTCAATTTTCTCTGAATATTACACATACAGGGTGAGTCTTTGACTTGTACATATATTTCAACTGTAGATTAGTAGATTCCTCTCATCAAACACTTGTTATTTCAAATGAACTGAATTTTGGTTGATTGGTTGCTCTATTCATGGTGCATATTCCTCAGTGAAAACTCATCCAATAATCCTCCTGGTATAAAAGTAACAGCGAAACTGACAAATAAATCCACGCAAAAATACCATGAAGGCACTTGAACAAGATAAACGGTTCATATTTTCGAAAGAATCAATCGTTTTAGAAGGAAAAAGTATTCCCATGTTTTTTTTTAATAAAACGCGTCGTTTCCGAGTTATTCCTAATTGTATACGATAAAGTTTAGGAAAACATCATGAATTTCAAGAATAATCTGGATGCTGTCCTGGTTTGAATTTGATCGAATATTATTAACATCTGAATGATGGAAAAGAGCTATGTAATAATAACATCCCACGGATGTGGGTGATAAAATAAACACCAAGGATCATGAAATTACACATTCAATACGAACAGTTTCTATTAAAAATTAATTGTTACCGATCCAGATTGAAATAAATGATACTTAGCACTAAATAATATGTGGCGATGTTTCTGTCTAAACAATATTCTCTTGGAATTTTATGAAATCGATACTACACGGTTAATATTACATTCATTCACTGAAAGCCTTCACCTAATCATCATGAAAACGAAGAAAAACACTCAACATGATCAGTTTCTCTTTTTATAACAACATAGCTCTGAAAAAGATTTCCTCCATGTTTGTTTAGAGATCGCGCCGGTGGTCGCTATACACATGCGTCGTTCACAGAAGTTATATTACGTACAAAGATCTTCATCACGCAGGCTACGGATGGCGAATGGGTCGATTCACAACCCCCTATATAGAAGGCTGTGGTCGATTCATATAGATCTTACGTAGTTTCAGGAATACTGGGTAAGCTGGCAACCTCCACATAAAAATTTCTGTGAAATATTCATAGAATGGATACAAAATGAGTTATGTTGAGTTGATTAATAATAAATTCTCATGAATTGATTGTAAGCTATTCTTTATGTGATGTTTTTGGGATATCGATGGAAATATGGACAATTTAATGGTGTTCACAAACTAATCTTCAGAAAAATCGAAGAAGGAACTTGTTTTGATGGAGGCAATATGGCTTTTTAATGGCAGGTATAATCGGACAAAAGTGTTTTTAATATTCCTATTAAAATAAGGTTAGTATTTGAGTATTCCCTAAATGTATTAATTCAATTTCAATTAAAAAATATGAACTTCGAGGTGTTTGCTGAGAATCGTACCAGGCTCGTATTTGGCCCAATATTTTTTCCAAATGGCTATATCTTTTCAACAGACCCGAAGCCGGAAAAATGAACAGAAGATTTCTTATGGCCTCAAGAATCTACAGTTGAGATATATGTACAAGTAAAAGACTCATCCTGCATGTAGCGTTTAAAAAATATTGCCATTGAGAATACATAAAAATCAACCTTCTGTTGAATATCTCTATTTTTGGGAAAACCCTGTGTATTGAAAAATAATTTTCTGAGATGCAGAAATAAAAATTACGAGAACCCTGTTTTCGAACAGCTATGAAAGATGAACGCACTATTGAAGGATCCTGTATATAATAAATACAATATGTGTTGCAAATACAATTTTCAAGAATTTCCGGTTAATCTTTATCATCTACAATAATCATCTATAGAATGTTGGAGAATTAATGATCCCCATTTTACGCACAGTCCCATATGGACAAATCTGTCCCTACATACGCTATTACTTGCAGTTCTCATGAAAACTATCTTCGAATTGAACACTGTGAATAAATACATCTGACAGGATGACACTTCGTATCCTAAAACTGGCATCGGCATTCTCCATTATTTTGCTGCCCTGACGAAGGCCTCTCCACTATATCGACTGGCAGTCGTCTATGCGTTTCCATGGTGATCAACCTCACTCAGGTTCAAGTACAGTCTGGTGCAAAGTCGGTCGGCCACCGAAACATTACCAACACTAATCGCTTAAGCTGTCAGTTAAGGAACAACTTGTGGAGTCAGTCCGGATCTAACTCGGACCGCCAGCTCACGAAGGCTCTCTTGCCATATCCTGCGGCAATCCTAACCCTGATGAACAAGGTGACATAAAAAAATCTGCTGGAACTGGCAGCCCACCTAAAAATAAACCGGATGTTTCGAAGAGTGAACTAAAAGTTATCAAGATGGGTAAATCTGTTTTGAATCTGGTAATCTTGATCTTGGGGTTGTTTCAGCTTTTTATTCTCGATGAGTCTGAATGTTCAGTTCATGTTATAAAGGGGGGCCATTTGAAAACGAAACAGACGAGATTACAGACGGAATAAATTTTTTCGATAGAAATGCTCGGACAGGTCGATTTCTGTTTCGAGGGGGACAACTTAAGATGTAGGTTACGGACGCATAGCGCTTCAACCCTTGCTGCTACAACCCCCACCCCCAATTTTTGAATAGGGAAGATGGGGTTAGTGATACCTCAATTCAAAGGTATTTTTATACTGATTTCAGCACAGTAATTGTTTTTTCATTTTATGCATTAGTTCTCGAAAT
Source organism: Adalia decempunctata (assembly GCA_951802165.1). NCBI lineage: Eukaryota > Metazoa > Arthropoda > Insecta > Coleoptera > Coccinellidae > Adalia > Adalia decempunctata. Next base: position 37,815,609 of record OX637697.1, on the reverse strand, counting down.
ATTCTTAACTTAGTATTTGAAAATGAAGTGGTGTTTTCATGGCACTTGTAGTGTTTTTTTGTGAAAAATCGACATCTTGATTAAAGATTTCTATGTCAGTGGATTGGAGGAAGGAAGCCACAGTCATGGTTGTTTTGAAGCTCAAAATGTCGATTTTTCACAAAAAACACTACAAATGCCATGAAAACACCACTTCATTTTCAAATACTTAGTTAAGAATATTTCGAGAACTAGTGCATGAAATGAAAAAACAATTACTGTGCTGAAATCAGTATAAAAATACCTTTCAAATGAGGTATCACTCACCCCATCTCCACTATTCAAAAATTGGGGGTGAGGGTTGTAGTAGCAAGGGTTGAAGCGCTATGCGTCCGTAACCTACATCTCAAGTTGTCCCCCTCGAAACAGAAATCGACCTGTCCGAGCATTTCTATCGAAAAAAAATATTTCGTCTGTAATCTCGTCTGTTTCGTTTTCAAATGGCCACCCTGTATGTATTTCAATTTGGCATTGACAATTGAATGAAATTGAAATAAATTTAATGTAACGAAGATGATAATGTTGCTGTGAATTTATATTGCTGGATAATTGAGACATTATTATGTTGGATGAATGAAAATGAAATACAGCTTTAGAGAAATCAGTTCTAGTAAATCAGTTCAAGAACTAGTTTTATAATTAAGTTCCAGAACTATCTGAAGAACCAGGTAGAAAAGTGAAGCAGGTATATAATAAGTATTACATGAACATATATTCGACTTCTTTTGAGAAATACAGAATGTTTGGAATTCATGAAAAAACAATTCTGCCAACTGCTCACATCTTCAGAAAATTCATTTTGAATGAACTGAATTATAGTGTTTACTTATGGTGCAATTTTCTGCAAACAACCCCTATTGAATACTTTTTCTGATATCTATAAGCTAGCGCCTAACGAACTCATTAATTCACGAAAAAATACTATACTACTTGAAAACGATATCTCATATTTCTGAAGAAAACGATAATTTTGGAAAATGAAAGTATTTTTAGATCTTTCGTAAGAAACGCACCGTTTTCGAGTTATTCCACATTTTATCCGGCAAGATGTCTTGGATAAGTCGTAAATTTTAGCATTATTTTGATTCCATACCTGTTTTTTAAAGTTAACAATATGTATTGTCACTTTTGCGATATTCCTCCTGGTATACAAGTTACAGAGTAGCCGACTCATAAATCCACGCAAAAATACCATACGACCACTTGAAAAAGATAAACGGTTTCTTATTTTCGAAAGAATCAATCATTCTAGAAAATGAAAGTATTCTTATGGTTTTTCAATGAAACGCGTCGTTCTCAAGTTAATCCTGATTTTATTCGAATCATAAATTTCCAGAATAATCTGGATGCTTCCCTGGATTGAAAATCATAGAATATTATAACTTCTCTCTTAACAAGTTAAGAATGTCGTCAGAGTGTTTATTAACTTTGTAGGGATATGTAAGAATAAAATCCCAGAAATGTGGGATTTAATACATAGAGATTCTATTAGGAATTTATTGTTTCCGATCCATATTGAAAACAAGCGTCAATGAAATATAAAATTCACATAGATGAATGATGAATGTCAATACAAACCACTTATTGAATTGAAATTAATGAAAACTAAATCATGGCGATGTTTCAATTTAAACAATATCCTCTTGGAATTTTAAAACTCGACACTACTCAGTTAATACTACATCAATTCACTGAAAGTCTTCAGAGTCCTTAGCTGATATCACAATACCAGATTGTTACATTCTGGTCTCTTTGGATGTTGTGTCCCTATGTACCAATATCCCAATATCACTTGTAAACCCAATTAGTTAGAAAACATTGGCAGGTTATTAGTTGCTACACTGTTCTTGATAGAGAAACTTTTTTATTGTTGTTAAACACTTATTTCGAAAGTAGCTATTTTGTGTTCAAGGGTCAATATAACAAACAGCTTGATGGTATCTACTCCTATGGGAGCCCCAGCAAGTCCATCACTTGCAGAGTTGGTAATGTGTGAGCTGTTCAGCTATGTTGAAGCCAAATTAGACTTCAGAACACCATTAATTAAATTTTATGTTGATGACACGCTTATATTAGTTCCTAATGATAAAGTACAACATATATTGGATGTTTTCAACTCTTTCCATAGCAAAATTAAATTCACCTTAGAGATTGAAACTGATGGTCGACTTCCATTTTTGGACACAGTTATTATACGTGAAAATACAAATCTGACTTCCGATTGGTACATTAAACCTTACAACCCTGGAAGATGTATTAATTTTTTCAGTAACCACAGTTTGCAGCAAAAGTTGAATGTTTATTTTAAAAAAAATGGACGATAACCATTCGCTCTGGGAAATATTCATAGGAGATTGGTTAGGTTCGGTCATTGACCTAGAATCCTAGAAGTTACGTTGATTAATCATAAATAAATTGAAAAAAACAATTTATTATGGGATATTTTTGGGATATCGTGGAAAATATGAAGAAGTTTTTAGTGTTTACAAACAATTCTTCAGAAAAATCGAAAAAAGAACTTATTTTGGTAGGAGAAATATGGCTTCTTAATTGCAAAAATAATCGGACAAACTAATTGTTTTTATTGAGGAATATCTTGTTTTTAACATTCTTATTCGAATGACGTTAGTACTCGCGTTAGTACTTGAGTATTCTCTAAATGTATCAACTCAATTTCAATCGAGAAATACGAAATTTGAGGTATTTGCAGAGAATCGTATCAGGCACGTATTTAACCCAATTTTTTTCCGAATATTTTTCAAACATAGCCGAATTCGAAAAATTAAAATTGAAAAAAGGTTCCTTTTTGCCTCAAAATATATGTACAAGTCAATGACTCATCCTGTATAATAATGAGCCATTTCTCTAGTTCTATTATGAGATAGGACAACAATTTTTCAGCCGCGTAATCTTTTTCTGAAACTTCTTTAAAAAAAAACATTTATAGGTTATGCTACTAAGAAATTTTCGTTTTGAGAAAATTTTTTTGTCGACTTTTGAAGTCCTGCTTGTATTCGGATGAAACACTCTTTTTTCAGCTCTCAAACTATATTGGGTAGAAGATCATTTTGTGATATTTGTGGGGCAGTTTTCATAATCCGAAAATGATTGAACCCAACGATCTGTTAGTTGGTCGGTTCCCCCGAAAATAAACTAATCTCTCATATTGTGAAACTTTCATTCACATTAGTCATTTCTGAATTGAACTTTCATAGGCAGAAATAGGATCCGCTACCTCCTCCAAGCTTTAAAGCCATAAATTCGTAGATGTGTTTTTGCGCTGTCTGAATCGCGCAAAAAGTAAAAATATTGAATAGCGAGTGGAATGGACAAGATTTATGTTTCGTTGCACTTGAGCGCTCGAACACATATATTTTCATTCAATGGTATATTTATATAGCTTCGATTTTCGCACTAGTATCATACGTAGATATCTATCTGCCGTGGATGGATATTGATGTTCCCAGATGGGATCCAGGTTGCTAAGTAATAAGTTCGAAGTTTCACCCTCCAGCAGGCGTTAAACTTGTGGTAAATAATATTTATCTTCAGAATACTTGCAGATATTAATTCTTAATCATGGGTTTATTTGAAGAACCTCTTTTGGTCCTGGCATACCTACTGTAATGTATGGATTAAATCTGAACATTTGAGTGACCACCAAACATCGAGAAGGTTTTTGACCATTTCTTAGTCCAAAGTCGTTATTTGAAATGAAGATTATGGGGGAATTAAACCTCATTTCAAAATATATTATGATAATTGAGGAAGAAAAACTTCTGTACAATGCTGAGGAAAAGTATTGGAAACGGGAATACACCGACTGTACTCTCAAAGAAAATACAATAAAATGGTATAGAGACTGTTCTAAAACCGCTACAGGAGCTGGCGCTGGGATTTATGGGGCAAGTACCCAGTGTGCACAATCCTTAGGCTGCTGTACAAGCGTCCTTCAAACGGAAATACAAGCAATCGATAGATGTCCAGACATAGATCTAGAAGGAAACTATCAGAAGTACGATAAAGCTATTCAACAGATAGTCAAGCTGCCGTTAAAACACTGGGCTCTTATGTCATCGACTCTTGACTCAAATCTGATTTGGGAGTGCCAAACAAACTGAATGAAGAAGGCAAGGAAAATAAGGTCTTTTAAATCTGGATTCCCGGTCCTTCGGGAATCGTAAGAAACAAAACCGCCAATACACTTACCAGAAAGAGCGCACAAACGCCACTTACTGGCCCAGAAGAAGGAGTTTCTGGTGAAGGAGAAAACCGAAGAAAAAACTCTGGCGGAATCTCCCAGGAAAGGAATGGATCACTCCAAAAAGATCCTCCGGAACTGAAAACATCTGGATCTCAGTAAGAGCCAAATACACCTTCTCACTGGCTTTCTCACAGGACATCTGTTGGTAATTGGTTTATCGGACACTGACGAGTGAAGATTTTGTGGAGAGGAAGAAGAAACTGCTATTTAATTGTTACGGAATGCTATACCATCGCATACTTCATGAAAGTGAATGGAGTATACACTTTCGAACGAACTCCAAATATCCCGACCATGTTCGTTTATGGACAGAATCTAAGAGAAACTCGCTTTTATGAAATTAGGTACCTACTTCTGGAATCCCACACAGCACATGTACGTACAATGGATGAACAATGGATGTTGATTATATGGATGTTCGAAACATCCATTGGATGTCCAATGTCCAGAATTGGTACAAAGTACATCTAATGGACGTTCATGGGACGTCCAGGACACCACTTTGGACGTACAATTCAAGCCCAGATAACGTCCAATGGATGTATATTGTGCCTATCTTGGACATCCATTGTACGTACATTGGATGCACATGTAGGTACATTGGATGAACAATGGACGTTTATTATGGATGTTCGAGACATCCATTGGATGTCCAGAATTGGTACATTGTGCATCCAATGGACGTTCATGGGACGTCCAGGACACCACTTTGGACGTACAATTCAAATCCAGTCCAATGGATGTACATTGTGCCCATCTTGGACATCCATTGTATGTCATATGTACGTACATTGTATGAACAATGGATGTTTATTGTGCGTAACCTGCAAATATCGGTCCATGCTTCAATTTCAAAAACTATCAATATCATCCACCACAAGATGAGGAATTCATTATTATTAATAATATAAACAATAACAAATATTCAACGTAATTTAAATCCAGGAAAATTATTTAGTAACACTGAAATTAATCAGATACGGCGTTACCAGATATTCCTATTCCCTATAACATCATCACAGTATCACACGTCATGGGACCTGACTCAAACTTGTCAGCTTGCCCCACATCATCATCCAAGAACCCAGCAAAGGTTCCAAACACATCTATTCAAGATCTTATTTGTACGATTTTCTGCAGTAAATCATATCATTGGGACGGAACGAAGGTCCTCTTAAAATAACTAAAACGGAAGATCGTTCTGGGGAAAGACTACCACATGGCGACATCTAGTTAAGAATTAGACAAACAATTCGCTCTCGAAGTTACGCAGACGAAGATAGATGGCATATCTCTCATTTTCTCCTTACAGTGACTATATGGTAACATAGTCACTGCATTTCTCCTCAGCAAGCAAGAATGTGAGTTTTCACATATGAAATATGCAAGCCGGGAGCGTGAGAATCGTTCATAGTTATCGGCATGTCCGAAAATAATAATCATCCAACGAAAGTTGATTCTAGAAGGGATTATTCAGTAAAACTGAGATTATTCAGATATATCAGTTGTTGATATTTATATCAATGCACGCGGTATCTGATTTATTTCAGTTTTACAGATTAATTTTTTTTTTGAATAATTTCTTCTGGAATTAACTTTCATTTCGGTCTGAAACATGGCCGATCTGGCGCTCATCTGCGAATCGTCTATAATGTATCTGAATTGGACGTACAATGAATGTTCACTGGTGGATGTAAAATGGACGTCCAGAAATGTACATTAAATTGACCAACAAAATATTCACCATTAATTATGTATCTGAATTGGACGTACAATGAATGTTCACTGTTGGATGTACAATGGACGTCCAGAAATGTACATTAACTGGACGAACAAAATGCACCATTCATCAAATTTTATTTGAAGATTGTGTTTGGAAATACTATTGATTTTCATTTGGAACAGAGAAAATAGATGAGATTCAAACAGAAAATTGATATATATTTTGGACATTATATGTATGTACGATGGACGTACGTTCGTAACAACCAATGGACGTCAACAATTGTAAGTACATCCATTCAACGTCCATGGACGTTTGGACTTGATATGGTCGTAAAATGGACGTCCAATGGATGTTGTGTGCTGTATGGGATATGAAATCTCTACCAGAACATAACCTATTTCACACAAAAATAACCCCACTACCATAATATATATGGAGGGAAAACAATTCTCAAGAAGTTCTGCAGGTTCCACTGAAAAATGCACTTTATGGTGTGCTTTACACGCTGGAGGCATCATCGCCCATATTTCTCAAAAAAAGATGCTGGAGCTAATGTTACATCAGTAAATGGTGCTCGTTACAAATGATTATTTGTTTCAGAATTTGAATGGCATCGACCTCAGAAGTGTTCTGGTTCCAACAAGATGGTGCTACATCTCTCGCTGCTACCGTAACAATTGATTCATCGAAAGAAAGATTATTTCGAGAAATGGTCCAATTAATTGGCCTCTAAGATCTTGTGACATAACTCCATTGGACCATTTTCTTTGGGGTTATGTCAAGTCATTGGTTTATGCTGATTAACCAAAAACAATTGACGCTTTGGACGCCAACATAACTCGTGTTATTGCTGAAATAAGGCCTGAATTACTCGGAAAGTGGTCCAAAATTGGTCTGGTCGAATGTGGTTCCTCATAGCTAGTCGTGTTTGACATGTGTCGCAAATCATTTTTGAAACATATATGTCATAAATTATCTTTCACATGAAAAAAGTTCAAGCTTCAACCTCAATTTAAATGTGTATTATTTCCAAACGTACGATAACAACGTCAGTTCTCGACTGACAGGATCATCGAAAAGTTCTATTTCTCCTCCTAGGCGGAGAAATATTTACTTTTCCCTCCGGCGCACAGTGGGGCAGAATACCTTGAAACCTGGCATTAAATATTTAGGTGTTTGTTTAGTTCAAAAATACAATATATAATTATTTTTATGTTAATTTGTAAAGATAAAAGTCATTTTGGATCCTTCAAATATTTATTAACCTCTGAATGAACGTATTCACACATCATAACACAATTAAAGACCTTTTGGATGATGATTTCGATTCATTATTCGGATAAATCGGAAATACTGGAATATTCTGATGACTCCAAGTCTTCTTCTCAAATCCTGTAGTAGGACGCTGCCAAGGGCGGATATAGCTGTTTTTCATGGGAGGGTTAAGAACGATCTTGAGGGAGGGTAATAACGATTGAAAACCATTAAATCAGGTACACAATGTATGAAATATTGTATGTGCACCTAAGGTCTTCGATAATCATCGGAGGGGGGGGGGGTAGTTACCCCTCGTACAACACCCACCCTGATCGTAAATCTGCCCTTGACGGAGGCAACAGTTTCTGTAACACGTATATATTATTTGGATAGCAGAGCTTCTTTTCTGCTTGGACAGTCTTGTACGAAGGGAATATTTGAGGAGCACTATCCCTCACAGCTCCATATTGATGTTGAGATAACTTTGCTGTTATCAAAACAGCTAGACTCTAGAGCATCTTAGCCAGGCATAGATTTTGGTTGTGAGTCTAACGAAGATATGAAGGCATTTCAATAATTAGTGACCCGTTGTGGAGACGTAGAAGTTATTTATTTAATGAAGAATTTTTGATGCATGTACTTACCTTAGACTGACCTCAGACTCATCTTTGTTGCATATGTTAATACATATACGTGAGTCGTATCCTTAAGTTCTTATGTTTTAAACCGTTTTGTTTTCTCATCTCTCTGAGCGATCATCAAAGGTTACTTCAGGACGACCAAGCCTTTTCTCAGTTATACTAGGAAACGAACTCGACCTCTCCAGTCATTCTTTTTTGTAATTTTGGAAACGTACAACCATTCGTCGTGCTTTTGTGTAACGAGAATCATACTTTGTCTTCAAATATAAATTTTTTTTCAGAAGCTCCTTCTCCTGCTTTGCATTACAATTCGTACGTTTTTTTCATTTCTTCGTTCAAATAATTATTTTTTTTTTCAATTTAACTGTTTCCGCAACTCCTCATTATATCTATGAGCTCTTTTCCTTTAAAAATCATTGCGCTCGAAGTCGTTACTAAAGGAGAAATAAATTTTAAAGAAATAGTCGATTATCAATGAGTGCCCACCTCGCTGTCTAAAATTGATTTTTCTGAAAAAAGGCAGAATATGGGCAACAAATTTTCATGGTTCTGAAATGAGCATGGATCAAGCTTCGCAGGAATGTAAATATCAAACTTTGGACGGCCTTGGAACATAACTAAAAACCTTCATGATTCCGAGAATACGATAAAAATTTAAAGATTCAATCATAGACAACATCAACATGAATCAAGTATTATTCTATGTAAGTTTTTATTCATCCAAAGTTCTTAAATTATCTACACATACCTGAACTTGAAGCTGCCATCAAAAAAACTCGTAACAATAGTGATCTGTTAACAGAGTGACGTTGTAAAACTACAACAATTACGGAAAAATTTTGCAGGCGTTTCGACTTGGCCAAAAAAGTGCTACAAAGAAGAGCTATCGGGAGCGCAGTTTGGATCAGGAAGGGTTAGTATTGTGCTTTTTTGTCGCTTACGGTAGTGATCTGTCGCTTCGACCAATGGCGGTATGAAAATATGCATTTTTAATTTTTGATTTAATGCCAGGTTTCAAGGCATTCTGCCCCACTGTGCGGCGGCAGGAAAAGTGTTGCTACGAAAAAGATTACTTGGTTACCATGAACAATATGAACATAGATGCATAGAATACGAAAACTTCCAATTCAAACGTCATTTTTATTTGATGAAGTTACAATATAAATGTACAATTTTCATGAATTTGAAAACGTTTGGAAATAAAATAGCATATTTCATTCGGAGAAGAAGTGACTTTTCGTGGCTCGCTTTCAATTATCCGCCTCACTCCGTTCGGCGGATAAACTCAAGCTCGCCACGAAAAGTGACACTTCTCCTCCTAATGAAATAATATACTATTATTTCAATTTGAACTTCCATCACTCTAAAAAAAACGATACCTCCAAATGACGGCTAGAAGTGCTAGAACCATGGCTTTCCGAAAACACACCTTCTCTATTGAAAAACTCTTCACAATACGATGTGAAAAAATCAATATTCTATTTCAGATTGGATCTCAGAATAACAAAACCAATGGATTCTGATTGACTCAAAGATCAATAAAAAATTCTGTGTTTATATGTCAAGTTCAATACTTCTCTCCTAAGTGAATTACAGAAATATCAGGTCTACGACAACATTCATTCGAAGCAAATAGTCTGGAATTTTTCTTGTTCCATATAGCTCCCGGTTGTTTTGGTCCACTCGCTTCTCATATATCTGGCAATGAAAGTTCATGATTTATTCCCCAAGTTTAACCGCAATTTATACGAAGCTTATACAGCTCGTGACTCCGCCGCAACTATTAACAGATTATTAGCCATTTCATATTGAACTTAACCGACGGAAACTCTGGGACCCGAATTTATATTACCACTACATGGCTGCTAGATAAAATACTTATCAAGAAGGGCCAATATAAAACTTAATTTATACCTACTAATAATCATCTGATTTCATGTTGAACTTTCCACAAACCTATCACAGAAAATTAGATTAGATTTTAAATTCGAAGTTTCATGCACATCGAGAGATAATTTTTATGGATAAAGAATACAAGTGAAGCCAGGATCGATCCTAGCAGGTGTGCAGCGCGTGCGCCGCATTTTCATGTCAGTTTGTAAAAAATATGATTCTCAACAAATCTCAAAAAGATTTTTTTTTAATTATTGATTATTACTTTCCAACTCTAATCATTCAAATGTTGAATGGGACGAGAAAAAAAATTGAATGAAACTGAATTTTTCAATCTTGTCAAATCAAATATTCCTTGTTCCCCTTCACCGACAGAAAGAAACAAAAGAATGCTTGCTTCAGAAGAACGTGATACAAAGATCGAAAAAACTACCATCTGAGATCAATTATCGCGTTATCGATAGGGTCTCGAAATAGGAATGTCTAGGATTGGTAAAAATCACCAGATGTTGGAATAGAATCAATCCCGTTGTCGTAAATACGAAAACGGCTGAGGTGCAATTATTATAGTTTGTAATGATGCTTTCTGCAGAACTGCCATAGCTTCATAGTTCATATGATTTTCTCGTTGCCACAGTTCTGGATTCCGGTCTCTTCTGTGTGAAAATTAATAATAATCCTCCTGTTACATACTATAACGAACGAATTGTGTGGAAAGTGTTTTCTATTGTGAAAAAGTTTATACAGGGTGAGTCTTTGACTTGTACATATATTTTAACTGTAGATTCTTGATGCTGAAGGAAACCTTTTTTTCATTTTCCATTTTTCCGAATTCGGCTCTGTTAAAGAGATATAGCCATTTGAAAAAAAAAGTTGAGCTTAATGTGTGCCTGGATCAATTCTCTGCAAACACCTCAAAGTTCATACTTTTCGATTGAAATTGAGGTGATTATTAGATGTTCTGGTTGATACAGGATTTAGAGCTGGATATGGCACAAATGACCACCTACAAGTTATTAAGACGCTAATAGAAAAATCCGTGGAATATAACAAGCCTCTATTCATGGTGTTTGTCGATTATGAGAAGGCGTTCGACACAATTGATCAACACAAAATGCTGAAAGCCTTAACTGAATGCAGAGTAGATCATAGATATACTCTCTGTATAAAAAGTACCCGGAAAATGTTATTTAAATGAACCGCCAAAAAGGAATCGGTATTTTTTTTTTCTTAAAGTTGGTAGGACCTTCCTTTATTACCAAGCCAAATTTGAGCGCGATCTGTCAACTAGTGTGTTTACAACAGCTGTCAGTATCAGTCGACCTCAAAAGTGCTCTGCGAATTTTACAATGGAAAAAATAGTTGATCAAAGAGTTTGCCTCGAATTTTCTTGTGCCGATTCATTGAAAATGTTAAAAAAAGCCTTTGGTGATAATTGTATGTCAAAAACACAAGCATACGATTGGTACAAATCATTCAAAGACGGTCGTGAGGTGGTCGAAGATTTGCCCCGTTCTGGACGGCCTTCAACGTCAACAACCGACGATAACATCATCCAAATCAAGAATTTAGTGCTCGAAAATCGTCATTCAAGTGTTAGAGAGTTGGCTCGAGAGTTGAGCATTGATAAAATGACCGTTCATAACATTTTGACTAATGTTTTGTGTATGAAACACGTCGCAGCAAAACTCGTTCCAAAAGAGCTGAATTTTTTGCAAAAAGAGCATCGAAAGCAGGTCTCTGAAGACATGGTTTCTCGAGCTGCTAGTGATCCAAATTTCATGAAACGAATCATAAGTGGCGATGAGACATGGGTCTATGAGTATGACACGTTAACAGCTCAACAATCGACCGAATGGCGCCTACCAAACGAGCCGAATCCGAAAAAACCACGTCAAAGACGATCGAAAATTAAAGTTTTGCTCACTGTTTTCTTCGATTATCGTGGTGTTGTGCACTCAGAATTTCTTCCTGAAGGACAGACAGTGAATAAGGAGTATTACTTGGGTGTACTCGTATTGAGGCGTTTGCGTGAGAATGTTCGTCGTAAACGGCCAGATTTATGGAAAGACAATTCGTGGATTTTGCATGATGATAACGCGCCGTCGCACCGAGCCATAATTATTAAGGAATACAAGACCAGAAACTCAATAAATACCATCGAACAACCGCCGTATTCACCTGACTTAGCTCCGTGCGACTTTTTTCTATTCCCAAGACTCAAATTGCCCCTACGTGGAACGCGTTTTGAGTCCATTGAAGCCATCAAAACAAATTCGCAACGAGAACTGAAGGCCATACCTTTGGCGGCGTATGAGCGGTGCATGGAAAAGTGGGTTCGCCGATATCATAGTTGTATTGTAAGCAATGGGGACTATTTTGAAGGAGACAAAATAAATATTGATGATTAAATTTAAATTTATGTGTTTTTTTTTACAATTCCGGGTACTTTTTATACAGAAGGTACATCAATCATTGGGCACATTTACAAGAGTGCAAAAGCATGTGTGAGGCTTCATGAGAACACAGCAGCTTTCGAGATCAAGAGGGGAGTTCGTCAGGGTGATGTTATTTCTCCAAAATTGTTCATAACACTTTTGGAGGTTATGTTCAAGAAGATTGATTTTGGAAATAAAGGGCTGGTTATTGATGGTGAAAGATTGAACCACCTGAGATTTGCCGACGACATAGTTCTCCTTGCGGACAATATCGCGGAGGCAAAAGAAATGCTAGAAGATCTGTACGAGGCATCCGCTTGTGTTGGTTTGAAAATAAATAGATTGAAGACCAAGTTCATGACCAATATGGTGGTGAGCGAGGGTCTGTACGTCGGGGGAGAGGCTATCGAACAAGTGAGCTCTTACAAATATCTAGGCCATGAAATACGTATTGGCAGAGACAATCAAACATGCGTGATTGACCGGAGAATAAGCTTAACTTGGGCAGCCTTTGGTAAATTGAGATATGTCTTCAAGTCTGACGTCCCAACTTGTCTAAAGAAGAGAGTGTTCGATCAATGCGTTCTGCCTGTATTGACGTATGGAGCTGAAACATTGACACTCACAAAAAAGAGCGCAAATAAAATAAGAGTAGCGCAACGCAGAATGGAGCGAGCTATGATGGGCCTATCCCTCAGAGATAAAGTACCAAACACAAGACTACGAGAGATGACAAGGTTGATGGATGCGGTAGAGAGAATAACCCACTTGAAGTGGAGCTGGGCCGGGCATGTAGCAAGGAGTAGAGATAACAGGTGGACCAAGAGAATAATTGAGTGGAGACCCAGACAAGAAGCATATCGCAGCAGAGATCGTCCACCGACCCGTTGGTCTGACGATATCAAAAGAATTGTGACAAACTGGATGGATGCTGCGAGAGATCGTGAAAGATGGCGAATATTGAGGGAGGCCTATGTCCAGCAGTGGACGCGAGTGGCTGTGTGATGATGATGATGATGATGGTTGATACAATTAGAAAATACTCAAGCACTAACCTTATTTGAATAAGAATGTTACAAACACGATATTTCCTAACAAAACACTCAGTTCTGTCCGATCATTTCGGCAATTGAAAAGCTATGTTTCTCCCACCAAAATAAGTTCCTTCTTCGATTGTCCTGAAATTCAGGGTCAATGACCTAAGCTTACCACATTCTCTGTGATATTCCACAGAACTGTAGAGAAGACGATGCCAGATTGTCGATTTTCTCTTCAAACAATGCGAACTCATGAAAGCAGTACGTCCCCTATCGTTAGCGGATGAACTATCACAATCGCTAAAGGCATCTAGGCGTTGCTCTTTGAAAATGCCAAAAGAGTAGTTCTGATTCTCGCCAATATAGCGCTACGTTCCTAATTTCAGTTGCCATCCACGGCCTTCTGAAGGGAAGAGTAGGCCACTCTTCCCTTCAGATGTACCCGCGATGCTCTGTGCTCCAAGCAGTCCAACCTAAAACGTTAGTAAGCACGGCATAAACAAATTTCACGCTTTATTTATTTACAGAGAATGAAGCGAACAGGTGATGATTATGTAAATGACTTTCAGTGAATTGATGTAATAGTAGTGTCGTTCTGTTGTCGAGTTATATTGTTTCGATAGATATTTTGCTGAAGGACCGGTAACAATGAATTTCAAATAGAAACTGCACATAAAATGAATAATTTCATGCTTCTTAGAATTCAATTTTATGTCCCATGAATGTGGAATTTTATTATCACATATCTACATCCAACTTTTTTCATCATAGAGATTTTAGTCTTGACAAAGTTGAAAAACATTCTGACAACGTTGGTAACTTGTTGAGAGACCATAGAAAAATCATATTCGATGAGATTTAACTCAGGACAGCATTCAGATTATTCTTGAAATTCATGATTTTTTCCTCTAATTCAATCTTATACAATTAGGAATAACTTGAGAACGACGCGTTTTATTGAAAAAATATAGGAATACTTTTGTTTTCTAAAATAATTAATTCTTTCGAAAACGTGAACCGTTCATCTTCTTCAAGTGGTTTTATAGTATTTTTCCGTGAATTTATAAGTCGACTATACTGTAACTTTTTTACCAGGAGAAATATGAACTAAGTTTCAATTGAGGAATGAGCACCATGAATAGAGTAAACAATCAACCAAAATTCAGTTCATTCGAAATATCGGTTCCGAATATATGAAAAGAATAGTGTTAATTTCATGGATTTTTGACACCCTGTATCTTCCAAACGAAACCGAATTTTGAAAAATGGTATGGGAAAAAAGTGCTTCTTTTACAGTTAAAATATATGTACAAGTCAAAGACTCACCCTGTATAGCCCAAGTGTCAATGAAATTTTTAGATCAACTCGAAACCCAATATTTTTATACTGTTTTTCAAATTTTAGACGGTCGCGGGTCGCCGCAGTTGGAATGTGGCGTTGTTATTCAGTTGGTTCAATATAGAGTTGGGCTTGAGTGAAATCTTCTACACATATATCAAGCCATTGAACTATTAACAAATTATGTTGTTTCTAGTTGCTATATTCTTTTATTTTGATCTTTTCAAAGGATTTTCTCCGAAAATTTAATTAATTAACATGAAATATTAGAAATGATTGTTAAAAATGATTTGATTTCTTGTTTTTCCAATTTCACATTAGCCATAAGATTTTTATTAACATTGCCTGTCTCTTTTGCTTCAGGAGAAAGGAGTTTCAGTAAATTAAAAATAATTAAAGATTACTTCAGAAGCAATATGTCTCTGGAGAGACTCTCAAATTTGGCCATTATCTCTATTGAATCTTAAGGTCGGCGTTTAAAGCGAGTAGGAAATCTCCTCCGATAGAGGCGCCACCGTGCATTTTATGAAATATCTCCATAGAACTTACATTATCACTATAAGTTCTATTAATATCTCTCTAACCATGAATGAAATGTACAATGGCGCTCTCTATCCGAAAATCGCCGAACTATGAAATAAGTCAATTTTTGGGTAAAGCAGGAATTTTTTCCCGCCAAAATTTGAATTTGGCCATTTTCTGCCAATTCCGTATTTCAAGTTGATCTTATGAACGAACTTATCAGTAGATTCACTTTTAATCGGAAGTTGATCTATTTTCATGGGTCTTTCTGTTGAAATAAAACAGAAGCATTTTCTTCTATTTTTGAAAGAAAAAAAAATTAACTGTCGGAATGAAATCGATAAAAATTATTTCAACAAGAACCCTAATCCTTTCTGAGTTCACCCACGAAATTTCAGTTCTCAAAGTGAAACCGTTTTCGAAATCAACTTGAAATAAAAACACACTACATTGAACGCCCACCTTAAATATCGGAAAGAATTGATATGAGCCAAACTATTGATTTATTAGCTTCTCAAAAAGCTAGGAAAGTTATTTTATAGGTACCTGTTTATACCTACTAGTCAGTAGTCATTACGTATTTATACTTTTTGTTATATATTAGTTTGTTTGTTAGTGTTTTTTTATTTGGGTGAAATCATTGATTGAAAAACTTTTTTTTTGTTTGTATACATATTTCGTGATATATCAAGTTTGTTTTTTTTTTAGTATTCAGTTTGTTTCACTTTCCTATATCACATATTTTTTTATCGAATATTTTCTATTTTGTTGAATCAGATGTATCATGTATCTAGTACATGATACATCATCTAGTACACGAATACAGTAGTATCACAAATATATATGCGTGTATGAAAATTGCATTCTTATTGTGTAAGATAACATAACAATCTTTAGAGAAGATGTCGGAGGGCAGAGGGATCATCAAAATATTTACGGGAAAAGTAACGGGGTTTTCCCCTATTAAATCAAATATATACAGTTTTTTCCTAACAATAAAAGGATGCCCATTGAAGATTTTTTTTATAGATATATGTCTAAAAAAGATATATTTTTTTGTCTTTGGGGCGGCACATAAGGATTCTGCACGCGGGCGGCCAACACCTTAGGATCGGCCCTGAGTGAAGCACAATGTAGTAGGTTCATAGCTTTAATATATATGATGTACCATTCAAGGAAACTTTCAAAAGTTCCATTCTTGACAAAGAGGGATTCAGACCATGGTTTCGGCATTACTATGGCCTTCGTCAGAGCGACATACCTCACCTCCGAATAGTACAAGATGTAACAATGTTCCTCATTAATCATTTCCAGAATTTCATTCTCAGCGTCATCTAGGAATACAATGATCAAGACATGTGAACCTGACAAAGGCAGATGGCGTACATCCTTTTTCCCCAAGGCCAAGGTAAAAAGAATGATAGGTTTGGAATCAACATAATTCTACTGAAAGGGCCCCGCACTTTCCTTATGGCAAATGGAATTCCGTCAAATGTTCTAATATTTTGGTAAAATCTAGTACTCGACCTACTGATCAAAAGTATTCATGGCCCCAACTAAATCATATGAATAGTTTCTGATATACAGGACGTTGAAGTTGACGAGAATGGCCCACTTTTACTACGCGCGTATCTCGAAACAGAATCGAATGAACTTCAATTTTTCTCAAGAAAGATTTCATTCCATCTCCAGGGGGCAACCATGTAGAGGAATATGACCGAAAATCGTTACGAATACAGGGTTATCCATAATTGAATGCATGCCCGATTTCGAAAGTATAAAATATGTCAGTTCCAGAGCGAGAACGTTCGCAAAACTATTTCACTAGATATGTTGTTGTTTCATCAAATTGCAAATTGCAAATTAATAATTTGCAATTTTGATTGAAATCAAATGAAAAACTACCTACTGATAAAAAACACTACAAGAATCGTAACTTGAGGTTCGATTGTTGTCCAAATAGTATTGAACAGCATATATATATATATATATATATATATACAATATATACAGGGTGGGCTTTTTAAAACGAAACAGACGAGATAACGGGCGGAATAAATTTATTTCGAAAAAATGCTCGGACCCGTCGATTTTTGTTTCGAGGGGGACAACTTTTAAGGTTAAATTCCCAACTATATCGCTTCAACCCTTAGTGTTAACCAACCAACCCCTAAATTTCGAATGGGAAAGATAGGTTGAGTGATACCTCATTTGGAAGGGGGTATTGATTTTTTCTTCATTTGATTCATTGATTCTTGAGATATTGACATTTGAATTGAAACAAAGATGGTATTGTCGTCAAGCAAGTTGTATGAATCAATCGAATTTATTATTCATTCATTCTGTGGATTTGATGAAACTCCATAACTGCCATACACCAGACATCAAAACACAAAGTTGAAATTTTAACAATGAATAATTAGTCAAATAATTGATGAATTCACATAGCCTGGTTAGCGGAATGAAGGGTACTGTACGAAATTCAAAATTGAATATCTAGAAAACGAATGCGTTAAATGAGAAAGAAATTATTACGCTGAATTCATGAATAAAGGTCCTTTCAAATGAGGTATCATTCACCCTATCTTTCCTATTCAAAATTTAGGGGTTTGTGTTCTAACACTAAGGGTTTGAAACGATATAGTTGTGAATTTGACCTTAAAAGTTGTCCCCCTCGAAACAAAAATCGACGGTCCGAGCATTTTTTCGAAATAAATTTATTCCGCCCGTTATCTCATCTGTTTCGTTTTGAAAAGCCCACCCTGTATGTATATTTGAAAAGGTATATCAATCAGAATTGCAAATCAATAATTTTCTTATTACATAAAAAAAAATCTGGTCATAGAAAGTGTATAAAAACTCTCAGCCGTATGCATGTTTTTATATCAAGTACAGTGGTGAAAGAAAACTCCCACCTCAGCGGATATAATCTTGAAATAGAGGGTGATGACAAAAAAGGTGGGTTTTGGGTATTTTCGTGAGGTTCACAGTTTATTTCATGACTGAATCACACAGTATTCTTTTAAGTTCATGATGATATGTTCCGAAAAAATGAAACAAAGTACAAAAACCTTAAATCAACCCAAAAATACAGGGTGTCCACTCAACCTTCATTTTGAATAGTTTCTATAATAATGGATGACCCAGTATGAATTCTGGGTATTCCAGGTTTTTACGATGTAACAACGTATCTAGTGAAATAGTTTTGCGAACGTTCTCGCTCTGGAACTGACATATTTTATATACTTTCAAAATCGGGCATGCATTCAATTATGGATAACCCTGTATTCGTAACGATCTTCGCTCATATTACTCAATATGGTTACTCCCTGGGGATGGAATAATAATACTCTTTATTAATCCCTTCGACATTACAAAAAAAAGAATGTAGGACAAGTCATATAAGATATGTTCCCAGTAAAGAAAATTTAACTCATCAATAAATATTATGCACTAATAACACAAAATAATTCAACAAAATTATGGGAATTGACCATCTGCTAAATATTCCTCTGAAGTATATCCTGTGCGGTGAGGTGTGGCGTTATCATCCTGATAAATGAAATTATCCCCTAATTACTCGCGCAGAGGAACAATTATTTGTTCGATGATGTTTTCTGCGTAGATGGCAGCGGTCACGTTCGGTAATAATAGGGAAACGGCAACCGAATATTGTACCCCTCAGCACCTTATTGATCCGCCTTGAAAGGCACAACTTCCCTGGCGAAATTGAAACGATGCAAACCCTTTTTCGTCGACTATCACTTTGTAAACCGAATCAAGACTAGTTCGAAAAAAGTACGTTGCGCCATTGCGTTTAATGCCAGTCTAAGTGGTGTTCTGCCCATGGCCAACGGGTGGCTCTATTTCCGGGTGATAGACGAAGTACTCTTGAAGGTCTTCTTGCCCTCAAATTTGAGAAATGAAACCGTCTCCTAATGGTACTGGTTGAGACTACCCGTCTATAGTTCGATTTCTTGGAGTAAAATAACACATGGGCTGAAAAGTCCCGGGCCTAACAAAGAAAACACGGGTTTTTTGGTTCAAAATTAGCTTTATTCATCAATGTAATCTCCATCAAGAGCAATGCAATCATTCCAGCGCCGCTCTAACATTTCAATACCACTTTTGTAGAACGATTTATCTTTTGCCTCAAAATAGGCCTCAGTTTCAGCGATAACCTCTTCATTCGTGCGAAATTTCTTACCGGCTAGCATTTTTTTCAGGTCTGTGAACAGCCAGTAGTCGCTGGGAGCCAAATCTGGCGAATTCGGTGGATGTAGGAGCAATTCGAAGTTCAATTCATGTAGTTTTGCCATTGTTTTGATTGACTTGATGAAACAAAAATTTTGTCCTTGCCATATGCGGTCGTTTCTTTGCAATTTCGGCCTTCAAACACTCCAATAACGCTAACTGCTGATGGTTTCTCCTTTCTCAAGATAGTCGATGAATATTACACCAAGCACATCCCAAAATACCGAGGCCATAACCTTTCCAGCCGATTGTTGTGCTTTCGGGCGCTTTGGACGAGGTTCACCAGTTGCTGTCCACTCAGATGACGATCGTTTTGATTGTGATGGATCCATGTTTCATCCATTGTCGCATATCGACGCAAAAAATTCTGTTTGTTACGTTTAAACATGGCCAAACACTGCTCGGAAGCATCAACACCTTCTTGTTTTTAGTCAACAGTGAGCAAACGCGGCACCCACTTTGAACAGAGCTTTTTCCAAAGATACTCTACATGTAAAATATCTTTGGCTTTCTCATATTCAAATGCTCATGCAATATAAAGCCAACACGTTCACTATTCGATCATTCAAAACGATTTTGTGGATTTTTTTGATGTTTTCTGGTGTTAGGTGTTATCGCCTCATTTGGACGTCCACTGCGTTCTGCATCATCGGTGTCTCTATACGACCACGTTTGAAGTCAGCAAACCAACGTTTTATTGTTGTTTCTGATGGAGCGGAGTCCCCATAACACTTTTCAAGCCATTGCTTCGCTTGAACGGTATTTTTTCCCATCAAGGAGCAGTGTAAAATTAAAACACGATCCATCCACGTTTTTGATCCATTGTTTTTAAAATGCTAATGGAAAAAAACTCTTAGCACAATAACTCAGAAACTAATGAATAGAAAGTCATGAAATTTTAACAGCTATCTTTTGAAGGTTAGTATTAACTGAAAAAAGGTGACTGCAATAAAACTATAGCACCATCTTTGTGTTAGGCCCGGGACTCTTCAGCCCATGTGATATAATTCGATATAATGGTCTCACCAATTGCATAAATATGTCACTCTGGGTCGACCAGGCACCGGTCTCCGGACAACGCTGCCGGTTTCCAGGAAAAGGGCCACTATGCGCCTGACCGAAGTCTGTGGAATATTCAAACGTTGCGCAATCTGGTGGTTCGACAAAGATTCTTGATGATTGAGAAATTGGATGTCTCGGCATTTTCCACGGAATGTTCTCTAAATTACAACTCTCGTTAGTCGTGTTTTTTTTTTCGAACAAGAAACATTTTGTGCTGGTTTATTGTTTTTGTTTATGTGATAAGATAGTGAAGTCTACAGACACACAAAATTGTCTTGTCACAATCACAAGTTGAGAGTTTAAAAGAGGGGCCAAAACTTTCGACGATTTGTGTATTATCCTTGAGTGAGATATTTTGACTCGAAGTTATTTTAACATCCCATTGATAATAGGAAAATTTCCTAATGTTATATTCCTGGCAAATTCAGCAGAGTAGGAAAATAATCAATTTTTAGATCTCGCCTCTTGCCTTTCTATTTTGAAAAGTACATCTGGCATCAATGCTCGTATTTCTATGCAACCATGTCTTAAAACCTTGGTATTATATAAGCTTTAAAAGCGATTAGTTTGATGCATGCAAGATGTACAGTATTCACTATACGACCCATAAACTTTTAATGTGGATCATAAGAGTTACAGTAGTACGTACTTCTTCGGAATTCGAAATAATTTTTCCGCAGCGAAGATCCTTTCAATAAAGGATGCCTACGATCATAAAAACAAGTCGTTCGGTCCAGTAATATACACAAACACGTGTCCTTTGGCATATCCCTGCTCTCCGGTACCGATGTATAAACGGTATCGATCTAGGAAATGTATTCCGAGGTATTGGATGGCTATGTAAGCATATAACGAAAACAAATGTGACCAGCCGCCTTTAGATTGCTTGCTCTTCGATATTAGTTTTGCGAGCCTCCTGCTCTGTTCGCTTACGCCCTTGCGCACCGGGAAATATGGACCCGAACTGAAAATCTCATTTGTCCCGTTCACGGTGGTTGCGTTTCTACCATTGGCTTTTCACCTATTTTTTATGTCTCAATCAGAATGGGGGATTGATGAAGCGTGTTTGCGGAATGTATTTGTTATCGAATATGAGATAAGTTATGGCCAGCTGGCGGTGATACTTGGGACTTCCATAAATTTCGGGTCGCATTGATTTTATATTACCATTTTTTTCCTGTTCAATTTGGAGAATATTGAGTTCTTCCCCTCGTTCTGGATTTTCATTCCATATGAAGATATGAAGCTTTTCAGAACAACTCCTGAGGATATGCTTCATGCGTGCAAGTTGACAGCCATCAAACTATTGCTCTAGACACTGGCGGACTTGTTGGGGCCACGACTCCCTTCAAGATGGACAATAAACCCTTAATTGGTGTGTAACCAATTTCTGATATTCGAATTCCAGACTCATCATAATGCAGACAAAAGTATTTTACTCTAAAGGGGGTTTTAAACTTTTGGCTTGGCTTGTGATCATCTAGTTTGGTAGAACTCTATGTAATGTCGTGTTAATTCAGTTTCGTGATAATAATGGATGGGAAATAATGAGGTAAATACGTAAATAAAACACTTGATTGGACAGAAAGGGGAACAGGCCTTTATTGGTCCAGGTGGCAGGAGTTTTCGAGCCACTTACGGAGGAAAACGAAAAGAAAGAACCAATCAGTTCTCCTGAAAGCAAAAACCCTCAGCTTTACAGTTGAGAATTACAAGTAGCAAGTATCAGAATCCATTGGTTGAATATTATGAAGAACATAGAAGACATGAGCATAGATAGAATAAGATGGCGCTTTACTTCAGTAAATCCCTTCGTGCAGTTCTCAACGTAGTTTTATCCAGAGTCAATGTATACGAGCGAGTAAACAGTATCCTACCTCAGCTGTCGACGTACAAGCACTGAGCTCCAACAGATAGCAGCTACAGACCCACAATGACGATCCTTTGTAATGGTCGTTACAAGGTAAACTATTTCCGGAGGCAGTGAGTGTAATTGAACCTGTCACAGTATCCTACCCCAGCTATCTAAGCAGAAATCTGCTGGGCTCCAACCTCGGCTCCAACAGAAGTTCTGATCAAGGCTCTCCACAACTTCCTTAGTAGTTTACGTAGTGACTTCCTCACCAATCTGTGATTCCCGATCTAAGAACTGAACTCCATAGAAATACGTGTGGTATATGTATAATTAAAGATGGACATACTTTCTTTTGAATATCATTGGATGGTAGGCGTTACAGTTTAAAACAATAATACAGATGGAAACGAAATAGCCTTTCAAATCACAGGTTTCTGAAAGAGGTGGTGAGATCAATAATGAAACATAAATAGTACCCGTAACCCTGTGATTTGGATAAAGCCACTCGATCCATTGCTTAAGGAAATATTCAGAATAATAAAATATATATATAAGATGGAGATTAAATTCCTCTTCGTTCAAAGAGGGTTAATTCAGGACTTCCTATCAGAAAGCTTGGATAAAATATAAACAGTTCTGACCAATGTAAATCGTGGATATTTTGATAATTAATATTTGGATTATGCTCAGTAGAATGATTGGTAGAATATAATTAAATAGACAGTATGTAATGGTTCTCATTGGTTCGTGCAGGTATAAACACAATGAATTAGGAACCTAGAAATAAGACTGATTAGCCAATATAAATGGAGGATGAACTTACACGTTGAACAAAATGCCGTTTGGATTTCTATAATGGTCGACTAACAACCATGGGGGCACCTTCTTTCACGATTAACTACTATCTTCCTCCTTAAACAAAACCTCCCTTCCTTTCCTTTAACCTCAAAGACCTTCTCTATGAACTAATCAATAGCATAGATCGATGACAGCCGGCAGACTCCGCAACGTATCCGGACTACCCTTTGTGAAACACAACATGGCAGCATCGTATTTTATTTTTTCTACGTACAGGGTTTCATTCAGTAATTCTTGATATTTCAATTCGAATTATTGGTGTCTAGAAATTCGGGGATACTACAACCTTCTTTTCATTTTCGTTTTTCCCAAATTCGACTCTTTCGGAAAGAGCCATTTGAAAAAAATGGGCCAAATACGTGCCTGAAACGATTCTCTTGAATTGATGCCAAGTTCATATTTCTCAATTGAAATTGGGGTGATACATTTAGGAAATAGGTACTCAAGCACTCACCTTGAATAAAAATGTTACAAACACGATATTTCCTAGCAAGAACACTAAGTTGTGTCCGATTATTTCTGCAATTGAAAAGCCATATTTCTCCCACCAAAATAAGTCCCTTTTTTGATATTGCTGAAGATTAGTTTTCAAACACGAATAATTTATTCATATTTTCCTCGATATGCCGAAACTATCTCATAAAAAATTGTTTTCTACCTAACCTTACCTAACTCCATTAATCTAGGTCATAGGGTTCGAGGTCATTGACCTAACCTAACCCATCGTCTGTGATATTTCACAGAACTTTTGAGAAGATGATGCCAGATTGTTGATTTTCTCTTCAAAAAATGGTATAGGCGAAACCAAAGAAGCAGTATGTCCCCTATCGTTAACGGATGAACTATCGCAAGGCCACTAGCTTTGTTCACTTTTCGCTAATGGCGTCTAGGCGTTTCTCTTTGGAAATGTCCAACGAGTAGTTCTGATTCTTAACGATATAGCGCTACGATCTTAACTCGGATCTTAATTTCAGTCGCTTATTAGGGTGCGCTACCTCGCAATGCGAGAAAGCCGGCACGCAAGACAAACCGCTGTTCTGTGTCTCCAACGTTAGTCCCATTGCAGACCCGTCTGTGGTCCCATGGACGACGATTGCGTATAGCAGTAACCTGCGTCATGGATGATTTATTTAGTTGTTCACAGAGAAAAGTGCAGGCGCTGATAATGTGAAGACTTTCAGTGAATTGACGTATTAATAACCGTGTAGTGTCGAGTTGAAATTCCAAGATGATATTTTTTAGATAGAAACATCGCTGCAGATTATCTAGTGCTGAGTTTCATTTTATTTTTCATTATTTTCATTTCAATACGTGGTTTGTATCGCCATTCGTCATGCTGGTGGGCGTTCAATGTAGTGTATTTTTATTTCAAGTTCCATTTGAAAATGATTTCACTTTGAGAACTGAAATCTTGTGGGTAAACTCGGAAAGGATTGGGGTGCTTAATGAAATAATTTTAATCACTTCGAAAGTTCTTTTTTTTCTTTCAAAAATAGAAGGAAATGGGCCAACTCATGCTTCTGTTTTATTTCAATCGGAAGACCCATGAGAATATGTAGTTGATTTTTCGATTAAAAGTGAATCTACGGAAAATTTCGTTCAGAAAAACAACTCGGAATACGGAATTGGCAGAGAATGGCCGAATTCAAATATATGGCGGGAAAAACTTCCTGCTTTACCCACAGATTCACTTATTCACAGTTCAGCGATTTTTGGATAGAGAGCGCCATTGTGCATTTCATTCATAACGATAGAGATATTCATAGAAATTATAGTGTAAGTACTATGGAGATATTCCATAAAATGCACGGTGGCGCCTCTATCGGATGATATTTTCTAATCGCTTTGAACGGCGACCTTAATATTCGAATTTTGAATTTCATCGATATTAATTTTCAATATGGACCGGTAACAATGAATTTTTAATAGAAACTGTGCGTATAAAATAAATAATTTCATGCTTTTATCTTCCACATTTGTGGGATTTTATTATTACATATCTCTACATCAAACGTTTTGCCATCACAAAGATTTTAGTCTTGACGAAGTTGATAAACATTCTGACAACATTGTTAACTTGTTAAGAGAACAGAGACGAAATAATATTCCATGATTTTTCATCCAGGGAAGCATCCAGATTATTCTTGAAATTCTTAAATTTTTTCCTGAAATTTTATCGTATACAATTAAGAATAACCCGAAAACGACGCGTTTTATTGAAAAAACTTTTATTTTCTGAAATCATTGATTCTTTTTCAAGTGGTTTTATAGTATTTTTGCGTGAATTTATGAGTCGGCTACGCTGTAACTTTTATACTAGGAGAAACATTGAAATTCAGTTCATTCGAAATATCGGTTCCGAATATATGGAAAAAATAGTGTTAATTTCATGGATTTTCGACTACCTGTAACTTTCAAACGGAACCAAATGATGATGAGAGGAATCTACAGTTGAAATACATTCTTCATCCTCCTTCTCGAAAGATTCACATTTTCTAGTATGATGATATCGAAAAGACTGCATCTGCCGAAAAAATGATGAATAATTCCAGTTCATTTGTCACAGCCTTTTTCTGATAATTACTTCATAAAGTTCTACAACTAAATAAAAATTTTCATCTCCATTGAATCAGTAGTTATGAATGATCGAACCTAGTCGAGATCCAAACCTACCATAAAGATTCCAATGGATTCTCATTCCTATCAGCTTGATATCAGAGTATAACCTTAAATTATATTTTCTGTTTGAAAGGAAGAAAAAATGTTTAGAATTTTTGTCATAGCCAAATCCGGAAAGAGAGATTAAGAAAGGATTTCCTTTGAACACGAAAAGTTAGTGTTAAAATATTATTAAAGTGTCGAAGTTTCACCCATGTATCTGCATCTATCGAATGGGTCTTCAACTCTCTTGATTCATATCGAGTAAACCAGACTTTCCTGGAAATTCAAATTCTTCGATAAATATCGAATCCTTGTGCAATCATTGGAACAACCTGCCATACGAAACTAGTGCATCCACTTTGATACCTTCGCATTCGCCAATTTGTGTCTGTGGAGTGTCTGAATTCAAAATAGATATTTTCGCAGATATTGATCCAAATTACATTTTCTACTAGTATGTCACTCAATGCAACATCCCTGAAGCGCAAACTATAGATTTTCATACAAAATGCGGCGCTCTAGTAGATCTAGGGAATTTTTCAAGGGGCCATGAATATTCAAACAAGAGTACCTACAGAGTGAGCCAAATTGTAAACGTTTGAATGTAAAGTCCTATTTATGAGCTAGATAAACAAGAATCGATATCAGTGTCTTTTTTGAAAAGTGACTGTAATTTTTTTTCCTATGGTGGCACTTTTTTATGTATCATTCAATGTTGTCGATATATCTTCATGCACTGATGCTTATTGATATTGAATATTGAACAATATATTATTTCGAATGTGATTCCGACACTAGAGATTTCAGTAGAGCTTGAGGTTACCATTACAAAAGTTAACAAAACCTGATATTTTGCCTGAAATCTTCACCATTTAAATCAAAATTTTACATCTATTATATAAAATTCTCCTGTTTGCAATTTGTGGCCGAACTCCTCCGAAACGGCTGGACCGATTTTAGTGAAATTTTGTGTGCATATCGGGTAGGACCAGGAATCGGCCACCATTTATTTTTCATCCCCCTAAATGTTAAGGGTGGTCCACCCCTAACTTTTTTTTCAATTTTTTTGGAAAAATCTTTTTATTTTAATTTTTTTATGATACAGCACACATACAACCATACATCCCTAAATGTTCACCCCTCTACCTAACCTTACGGGAATGTGGTATAACAAAAGGCGGAACGGAGTTCGCGGGGTCAGCTAGTTTACCATAAGCTTCACTGAAAATTGGTATTCTGCTTATTCCGATGATGAATTTTCGAAGATGTTTTCAGTATGGCATTTTCTTGAAAATGTTTCCATTGCAACAAAGAATGTTTGACTAGGAAAAGCAACTTTTCCAAAATGCATATTTGCTAAAAAAAAACACTCTAACTCTGAAACGATTTCAGATATCATTTTCAACGATCGGGGAGTAAACTTGAGATGAATTAGGAGAATTTCGATACCTTTGTCTGTATTGATGATTTTTTTTTAGTCCGATACATTCAAGTATCGCGGTTGGCTATGAAATTCTGGCACATTTCACCCCGTATACTTTGAAAATGTTAGGCTATAGTCATTCTCCGGTCAGATATCCACGCAACGTTGTTCCTTCTACATAGGAGTCGTAGTAATCACGTATTCATCAAAATGTTAATTCACTTCGGGAAAATAAGGAATTTGAGAAAATATTATGTGAATTCAAGACCTGGCGAATGTTGAAGAAACTTTTTTCTTTGTTAATACTGGAAATATTTCACGTATTTGGTTGGAAGATTCAGTTATGCTATTTTCACTTGCGGAAATCAAGAAACGATTGTTGAAAATTAACTGAAAAATAATGGACAGAATACTCCGTTACTTTGTGATAGTTCATTCGAAAAAGGAAGAAAAGTACCTACTAGAAAAATTTCCAAACGAACAGAACAGACGGGCCTATGGAATTCCCCACTTTCCAAAATTCTCAAGAAATAAGTCCACAGACGACATTTAAATATTCTTTATGTTTTTGACATTTAAATACCTTTTTGTACCACTTAAAATATGTGAAAATATATGAAAATGTAGTAGTACTACGAACCCTGTGTTACAGTTACACGTTCAAAGAACTAACTCCATTTACAAAGTTAAAAAAGCGTAAATTGAAAGTTTCCTTGGCAAGACTCTCAAAATTATTTGAATTTCATGGGTGCCAATCTGCGTCAGTTTTAAGTGAAAGAACTTGATAAACCTAAATCATGGCCACCGGGATACTTTATAAAATAAATGGAGTATATGTATGTATATACACTTTAGGCCGATCTCATGATCGGATTTTTACGACAAATATCGAGAATATATCAATACACAGCATTCAGATATGTATCTGTTTTTTCATCAATCGGTTTTGTCTTAGTCTAAGACTTTTTCAAACATTTTTTTCGTGATGATCAAAAGAAGCAGTTTTTCATTTACTATTTTTTTGTATAAATGGATATACCTATCTCAGTTGTTATTTTTCGATTGAACATGGGTTGATACATGTAGAAATTTCTCCAGTATTCTCCAGTAGGTACAAACAATATCGGACCAGAATGTTGGAAAAACGATAATTCGAAATAATACAGAGTTCTGTTCGATTATGTAATTGAAGAGCGATATATTCTTGAAAATGATTTTTTTTTACGATTCTCGTCAAGCTCAGTTTGTTGAAACTAATAAATTGCCAATATTTTCAATGATAACCCAAAAATATATTGGAACAAATTGGTTAAGGGTCTACGTCCCTGAAGAAAAAGGAGTTTTATTTTTAATTTTTTTTATTTTTTTCCGATTGATGAAGGGATGTATGAGTGTATATTGATAAAAATAATGAAAAACAAAAATTTTATAAGTATTGAATGAATGAAAAGGATATTCGCCATCATTTTTGGTTATTTTGCAACATTTCCACCATCAAAACGAACAAATATTTTTGTGTTTTTTCATTTCAGTATTGAAGTTTAGCATTTAGTTAATCAAACGTATGTCTCTTTTTTCTTTCAGAATATACCGTTTTTTTGTAAATGATATTTCAAAAATGTGTTGTTTCCGCGAAATTTATTGCCTTGAATTTTTTTATTCGAAATGATAAATATCCATTCTAATCAAAGACATTTTATTAAGGATTATTTTAGCCGTCGATTAGTGAAAATTAATTGTTTCTTACAATTGTAGATTCTTACATGGAATTGGATTTCTTTTAAATGACACGCCGGTATCTACCCTAAGATGACTGGTGAAGGAAAATTAGTGTATTATACAATCAGTGTGAGATCTAGTTCAGGGTAGGATTTCTTGTTAATATTCCCTGCGCCCCAACATTTGTTCGATTAAGCTGAATAATCCAATAAATAAAAATTAATGCACTGCACCGCCGTCTGGCGCTATACGTTTCCTATTTTGAAGGCTGAAGACTCTCAAACCATCGGTATAGAATATATCGATAAAAGTTTTCGTTGTATAATTATGAGTTAGGATACATCATAGATAAAAAAATTATATTTATATTTTTTTTTGTGAAGTATGCACCTTGAGATTGGTAACATCTCTACCAAAATTTAACTCATTAGAAAAAAATCCTCCCAAATATGAAAGAAGGAAGAAATATATTTCCTCAAATTATCAACATCCTGTATCTTCAAAAAGATGACGAATTGTTTTATGATATAGTTTAAGATTCAGGAGAAAACACATGCATACGAAAACGAATAATAATAATCATAATTTCATTGCAGTGAATCATTGAATAAATGGAAATTTCCTAAAATATTTCATCGAGTTCCACTCTGGAATACCCTTAATATTCTTTCTTCCCATGAGAACATAAATATATACCCCCAACAACTATGCAATGAACCGCTCTTCAACGTCGCAAATGCTCGAAGGCGAATTCGCAAATCCCTCAATTCCAATAACACAGATCCTGTCAGCCTTGTCTTCCAGCATTGGGAGAGCTGACAAATGAATCGACCGTCTAAACGGCCTTTGATGTTTAGATGGTACGGAACGCACCCCTGAAAGTCATTCGTCTTGAAGTGTTCCTCTGCCTATTGAAATTAAATTCACTTCATTGATCGTCCTGTTAATTTTCCACTATGGGAAATATGTTTTGGAACAAATACAAACGCAATTCTGGAGTTTTATCGAAAATCAACCTCGAATCTTTGAGTGAATATACCGATTACTCAGTTAGCTAAATTTGGATGACTCATAGATCCGTGACAGGACCTCGTAATTCACATTGATTTTCATCATAAACATCAATACCAAGACTCAATAAATAAAGCATTCAAAGTTTTGTGAAATTCCTTTTTAACTTTCCAGATTGAAAACATGTAGGAAAAATGATAGCTGTTTATAGTTCAAATGAAACAAAATACAAAAAAGGAGAATACGATTGATGTAAGATAATGTGAATCTGGAATGGGCAACATCATGCTATTTTCCTTCATGAATCATAGGTTCTGACATCCATTCTAAGAAAAATACTAGCTCGATAGAAAAAATGAAAATTGTGAGTTTTTGTTCATCAAAAATTAATTTCTTTGAAGCTTTGTTATCTATATTCCATCCAAAGCAGGGTTTTTCATGACTACTGGATCTCGAATCCACTCAGATTTTCAATAAGAGGTGTTATTTTGAATAGCCCGCTATTTCGGTAGATGTCACTTTTGAAGCTGTAATTTTTTGACATTTGGCAAATAGAAACTACGCCAATAATAAAAATAGAACGGTCCACGCTTCAACAACGCATTGAAATTACTAAAATTCACTGTAACAAGCCTAATTCTTAAAAAACATTTTTGAAGATAAGCTTTTATAACAACACTCATCCGCCATTTTGAAGCCGCCATCTTGAATTCCTCGATTTTGAAGGATCGCAATTTCCGACCCAGAAAACCCCCATATACCAATTTTGAATACAATATGTTCATAATTACAAAACTCGTCCGCCATATTGTGGCCGCCATATTGTGGCCGCCATCTTGAATTTCCCAATTTTGACAAAAGTATCATCATTTTCGAAGCCAAATACCCCCAGATACTAATTTTGAATGGAATCGGATCATAATTAATAAACTCATCCACCATTTTGAAGCCGCCATTTTGTTTTTTTCTATAAAAAATATTTCATGATGCATTGTCACCAGAATTATGTACACCTGCAAAATTTCAAATCAATCGGACGATTAGAAGTGTGACACATTCAACTTGCAAGATTTGATTAGAGAGAGCAGACAGACAGACACCGGGACAGGTGAAACTAAATAAAAGCTTATAAAAATGATGCAAATTTGGCAGAGACGATTCGGGAAACTTGAACATTTTTTCGTGAAGCACCTTGTCGAACTGCAATACAGAAATTGGTGGAAAACTTCGAACTGTTGTGACAAGTATTGTAAAGAATATCCGTGCACGCCGTCAAGAACAGTCGGGAATATTGCTGCTGTAATTGAAAATTTTGAAGAAAACTAAGGTTTGACCATTCTTCGACGTCATCACACCGTATCTTCCATAAATATTGGGTCTTGAGGCTTATAACATCCAATTTACAAGAGAACAAGGTTGGGTCTTTGAAATGCATGAAAATGACCCGGAATTCAGGCAGTCACTTTGCGATTTGGTTATGGAAAGTTTCATGAAAAGGATATGGTCCTGTCGTCGTGGTCATGGGGGTCATTTGAATGCTGTTAATTTCCATTAATAACGTCATACCTTCCTCTTTATAATGAAATATACATCCGATCATTTATCAAAAAAATGGCATTTTCTTTTAATGTCAAAATAACACCTCTCATTGGAAAACCCTTTATTTCTCCTTCAAAAGAACAAAAT
Source organism: Adalia decempunctata (assembly GCA_951802165.1). Classification (NCBI taxonomy): domain Eukaryota; kingdom Metazoa; phylum Arthropoda; class Insecta; order Coleoptera; family Coccinellidae; genus Adalia; species Adalia decempunctata. Next base: position 37,783,925 of record OX637697.1, on the reverse strand, counting down.
TAATTTTTTCATTCGAATTGAAATACAATACAGGGTATGTGAATACCTGAATAGTTGCGAAAAAATTTATGCAGTTATTCCTTGTCAAAAAATAGTGGGTCTTTCATATAAAATTTGTTTTTGCTCCCCCACTTAGTTACAGTCTCCTGAAGATGGTGGCTGAAAAACAGTTTTTTTTAATCGAGAACCTAGAACGAATAAAATTATCGAGACATTATATGCGAACGAGAAGGCACCCATTAAAATTTTTGGTGGTGTTCCTTTATGATTTCAAGGGGTAGAAAAGCCACTCCAAAATATTGTTTCGCCAAAACAAACCATATTTATATCTATATATAAAAGAAAGATGTTGGTTACACCATTTATAACTCGAGATCGGATGGACTGTTTGTTATGAAACTTCATATATGGATTCGTCTACGATCTGGTTATTATAAAATACAATAAAACTGAAAATTTTACTTATACAGGAAATGCTTTTCCTCCTTTTGAGTAGGGCCACAAGATGTCGCTACAGTTACAGTTACGCTACCGCTTATTCGTAGGTACTTCATTTGATATTCTCCGCGTTAGATGGCGATATAAACAAATAGTTTGTACAGTGACTATATTCCCTCTATAGTCACTGTAATAGTGTGTAATTTGAGTTGCCGCCTACAACTCTGTGCTGTCTAAAACGATTAGATTTCGTTGAGATATGAGAAATGTTTCGTTCTTACCACTACAGATGGCGCTATTCACACATTATGACTGATGAATATTAGGTGTTTTTATAGTTTTATTTATTCCAAATAACGTAATCGTGAAGGTACTATATTTGGCATTATCACAATCAAATGGCGATGAATTTGTTGAGGCTTGCGCGGCCATCTGTTTTTTTTTCGAGCATTTCGGTCGTCGTGCTTTGAAATGGTCCAAAAAAGACATATGACATCAATTACTGGGTAATTTACAAAGGGCTTATAGTACCATGAAAAGTTATTAACAGATCCAGAAGCGGGTGAATATCACAGTGAATTTTTATCGAAATGTCGAGTAAATCGGATTTTGGCGATCAGTTCCAATCGTGAGATGTCCATTCTCATCTTTTCTCATAATTTTTAAAATGTTTTTGAATTTCTGTTTGGGTGATAAATATATTTGCGGAAATAACTGAATCCAAAATTGCCATTATTAGTAGGTAATTGACATATTATGACATATTATTTTTGTATATCTGTTCTGTGTGACAGCTCATATCCATGGAAACATTTGACAGTTCAAAAATCAGAGAGCCAAGGCGTTGATCTCCGATCACCGGTGATTACGATTTGTGAAATCCACCGTAAGTATCATTTAGGCGGAACAAAGTTCGCCGGGCCAGCTAGTTTTGCAATAAAAAAGAAATCTTTTCTGAACAAATGAGATTTCCTTTGATTTCTTGCTGAAGTTCAAGGGAAGCAATCACTAAAAACCCATTAATATCCTTCATAATGTCTGATCTGAAAGATAAAATTCAAATAAAAAATAAAAACAATTTTCATATAAATTTATTTTTCTAACCTATTAAATAGATATAATTTAATATTTTTCAAAGTGTCATTCCATTTTTGCCATTCAGCTGTTTTTATTGAGTTGCGAAGAGCAAGATTCCAGATGATAATCAATGTTGAAACCCCAGGTTTTGGTATGTTTCGCTTTGTACGTCGATGGAGATGTGAAATATATGTAAAGTGGTCCAGGAGGAAATACTGAAAAAAAAATTAGAATTGTTCGTGGTATAAATAAAACAATAATTTTTTTAATTCTGATATAAATTTCCAAAAAAACGTATTTTGAAGTGAAGGAATTCAATACGGCGTGTAATTGTTCAGGTAGGTAGGTACTTCTAGAATATTGATCTCATGCGAATGTGTAGCTATAAACTGTTCAACGAAAGGACTTACTGGATACTTCTTTGCTTTCACACCATTTCGAAGTATCTGTGGCCTCTGGAGCAAAAATGTAATCTTTATCACAGGTAGTCGCAGTTCCTGCTTCGTCCTTGAAAACCATATAAAGGGGAGTGAATCTGCAAAAAAATAATTTAGGGTGGTTTTCGCAGAGAAGGAGCTTCTGGGTGCCAATTTTTCGATCTTGAAAGTAGATCTACCTTGTAGGTAGAATCGCATTCATGAATCCAACAGATAAAAGTATTGACAGCATTTTTGACAGGAAAACAAAATTTCTAACGACCATATTTACGACGGGTCTGGTTATTGAGGAACAGATGCCATTCAAGATCCGAACCTAACCTGAAAAAGTCTCCGAGCTTCAAGGTTTTTCTTGTCGTGGATTATCTTCATTACGGCCAGATGGGCGGACAGGCGAACAGACTGAATTCAATTGAAAATTGAACACGTATTTTTTCATAAATGAGTCCAAACTAGTCGCTCGAAAACGAATGAATTCGAAAAATTCAGACATCGTGACGAAATGAAGCATCGAAATTTTATCTCCGTTTACAGATCACACTGTAAACAGTCTCTAAATGGGAGGTGCACACCAGAGGGTAGATTTCTTGCATTATTAAAAAAAGTCCCATAAACATGGAACCGTAAACATTTCGTTTTCGAGATGCATTATGATTCAAAAATTCGTATTCAACTGAAATTGGGCATTTGGAGTTTACAATAAAATGTGACATGTCGAATTCGATAGCAAATCTACACATTGGTATTTATTCTGAATCTTTTCTGAACTTTTTCGGTGAGCCACTGTTAATTCGAAAAATTTCGAAAAGAAGCTTTGTTGTTATTCTAAATTCTATAGACTTTTGCAGTTTTGTCATATCAGCAACCGATTTAGTGAAAGAAGTTTGTCGATTCTCTCGAAATCCTCGGAAAAATCGAAATCCAGTTAGTATAAAAAGAAATATAAACTATCGGGTGTTTTTTTAGAGTGATAGAATTTTCGATAGGGACAACTGCGATTTGACAGAAGGTAGAAGCCATGTTGTTTTGACATTTCTGTTCAGTAAGCATTGACAAATTATCATGGAAAGACTCATGCCGCAACAACGTTTAGATATTGTTGAAATTAGTGTTCGAAATCTTCCAAACTCATAGAGCACCTCGTGAAATTTATGGTTCACATAATCGTCGTTCAAAGCAGCTTATTTTTCGAACTATCGATAGATTTCTGACAGGATCCAAGATCCAACTGGTTCAAGAACTAAATCCACTTGACCATTATAAGCGTCGTTTGTTTGCTGATTAAGCCCTAGAACAGCTTGAAGTTGATCCACTTTTTATCTAAAAATTGTTTTTAGTGTGCACTGTATGGAGTGCTCTACACGCTGGAGGCATCATGGGTTCATATTTCTTTGAAAACGATGATGGAGCTAATGTTACACTGAATGGTACTCATTGCAGATCGATGATCAATAATTATTTGTTTCAAAATTTGAATGGTATCGACCCAGAAGTGTGTTGGTTCCAACAAAATGGTGCTACACCTCCTGCTGCTACCGTAACAATTGATTCATTGAAAGAAAAATTTGTCAATAACATTATTTCGAGTCATTGGTTCATGCTGGTAAACCAGAAACGCTTTGAAATCCAACATAACTTGTGTTATTGCTGAATTAAAGCCTGAATTAGTATTCGAAAAAGTGGTCCAAAATTGGTCTGGTCGAATGCGGTTCCTCGGAGCTAGTCATGATGTATATATGACGGAAATTATTCTTAAAACATAAATGTAATAAAATAAGCTTTCTAATAAAAAAGATAGCTTCAATCTTAATTCAAATGTGTTTTATTTCAATTCTATTACTCTAAAAAACCGATATTTAAGTATGGGGATGTGGCGCCCATGACTTATGTCCACGTCCACCCCGTCCATTCCACCTGTTTTCCCAATTTTCGTTCAAATCTCTCTGATGCACCTAGTTAAATTTGAATCTCGAAAACAGAACGCTTGCGGTCCCATGTTTAAGGGAATATTTTTCTTAAAATTATGGAAGAAATCTCCTATTTCCGTTTGTTCCTCCAATTTAGGAATACCGTGCATACGGTATACGGTGTACACAAACACAGTAAAAATTAAAATTTCATTTTACCTATGATATTATCATTGTCGATTGATACATAACCAGCTCATTCACCATTTTGCATCGCGAAAGTAGAAACCATTGTCTCCATAAACAATGATATTATAATGGGACACACGCCGAACATCCATATGGAAACATCCTTTATTTTGCTGACGTTTCATTTTATACTGACAAAAATGGTCCACTTACCTCACACCACACACGCTCGGGTATCGCTTGAAGGCGATAGCGTAAGCCAAATTGTTGGTGTAGACATAGGGATCGTTCGTATAGTCTATCGCTTTGTCAGATGAGACATTCTCATCGAGTCCAAAGGACCTGAAGTTGCCAGACATCTGTGTGAAATATTGGATAGCTCCAAGGGGCGCTGTAGGAGAAACAAAATACTTATTGTGTTTATTCGGTCCGTGAGCAAACCGAACGTTCAGATGTCCATAGTTTTATATATCCTATTTCTCTATCAAAATTCAATTTGTGCTAATATGAAACCGACACATTGTATTCCTATCAGTTTTTGCTCCTCCCGATGCTTTTATGAACCATAACCTGGGGTAAAATGTTCGTCTTAACAGCGAGGGAGGTCGTGTGTCTTGACTGAATGTTTCTCAATATGTTCCTTAATATGTCGTGGAAATAAGGGAATTGGTCCTGCAATAGTGCGTTCTTCTTCCGAACCAGATATCTTAGAAATATCGTTCGAAAATAAGTTTCTGGTTTTTCTCAATTTGCATCTCAATAAATTGTACAGGGTCATAAATGATATTCTACAAGTGGGTGATTTTTTAAAGAGATTTCTCTGTATATTTTCATGTATTTTCAATGACGCAAAATCTGAGAAATATTTTTCTGTCGATACAGAAAACTGAGAAAGTTTAGCGCCAGTACCCGACTGAAAAAACTAAAACGGTTTGCAGAAAACAGAAATATCACGAATATTATACGAATTATTGATTACTGAAAGATTAATATAGAGTCATCATAACAGAAAGATTAATCAGCCATACACAGGATGTCCGTTATTGATTGCCAAATATGATGAACTTGAAATTGATATTTCTCGATTTTTTCAAACGTAACGCAGTATTTATTCTTTTACTGCAATGCAGGGAATTGAATGCTTCACATTTTTCCAGAATCAGCCTTGGGGTTATTTCCACAAATACGAAGAAAAATGCACCATTGCAAGGTCCTGTATATTTTCGTTTAAAGTTAATCTAACTACGAATCGGGTGTTTTTTTAGATTGATAGAACTTTAAATTGAAATAGAACACATTTAAATTAGGATTGAATTCGAATTTTCTTTTGAAAGATAATTTTATGACATTCATGTTTGGATAATAATTTCCGGCATATGTCCACCACGACTAATCCTGGAGCAAATGGTCAAGTCATTCGTTTATGCTGATTAACCAGAAACAATAGACGCTTTGGAAGCCAACATAACTCGTGTTATTGCTGAAATAAGGCCTCAATTACTCGAAAAAGTGGTTCAGAATTGGTCTGGTCGAATGGTGGACATATGCCAGAAATTATTTTTGAAATATAAATGTCATTAAATTATTTTCGAAATAAAAAATTGGCTTCAATCTTAATTTGAATGTGTTTATTTCCATTTACGGTGGGATTCACAAAGCGTAATCACTGGTGATCCGAGCTTGATCTAGAATCAACTCGATTTCACAGTTCAAAAATCATAGAATCGAGCCGTTGATCTCGGATAACCGGTAATTACGCTTTGTCAAACCCACCGTTTGTTTTATTACTCTAAAAAAACACCTGATGCATGCTCGAAATTTGTTTACATGTCTACAATTTCCGAAAAAAAATTGAAGATTGGATACACTGATTTAAAAAATAATGAGTGTCACTTGTTTTTTTGGAAACAGAATCACTATACAGGATATCCCAGGGTACGTGTTAATAAAATTTTTTTCGAATGAAATCGTTTCATTTTTGATTGGGGACCACCACATTGCCCAAAATCAAATTCAAGAAATTATACATGGTGAATAACGAGAAATTCTCTACATACACATACACTTATAGAGGCTTCTCAGGTGGATATTAAATGGCCATTCAAAAGCACCTTCTTCTCTTCATATGTTTCAGACAGGTTTTCGGTTCTCACCGAAAATTTCGATCCTTCATAACTTTTAACATGAAGGTTATTTGGATCGATTCAAATTTTCAGGGAATATGGTTTTGAAATACCTACCTATAGGGACCAGCTTGTTCTCTTGTTCATAATACTGCAAATCAAGGTAAGTCCCCAGAAATTTTAATTGTTTTTGTCATTCGCAAAAATTTGGCAGTTTTCCGCCTAAGGTTTGAATATTCCTCATCAAATATAAAAAAAACTATACACTGGGTAAAATTTGAGTCAAAACAACCAACATTTTCCAGAGCAGGACCTGGATCCTCAGAATTCTGAATATATATTGGTTCGTAAAGTTACTTCAAGACAATGTTTCTTGAAAATTCTAGTTGATTCGATGTAATCGTTCAAAAGTTTTGATGTATCGAAATTTTTGGTGAAAACCGCAAATCAGTCTGAATCAAACTTATGCAGAAGGCACTTTTGAATGATCATTTGATTCCCTTCTGAGTAGCCTCCATACCTACATAGTATGAATATGTACAGTTCCTCGTAACTCAAACTGTATATTCCAATCAGCTCTATCTCGATTTGAACTCAAGTGAGGTCAACAAAAAGTGGTTCTGGCCAAGACAAGATTTCATATTTGTAATTGACAATTTCTAAATACATTCAATTCTCAATGATTCTCGAATGTAGCACCCAGTGGCTTAGCTAGATTACCCAAAGTTCCGAAGCAGAAAAATTCTTCACGATAACATAATAAATTTGTCGAATTGAAATAAATGAACCTACAGAAGAAATGTTCCTAATGAACTACTCTCACAAGTTGCGAAAAAAAACTGTGAAATTACCCAGCATCAGCAAATCATCTCTCAAAGATTTCTCGTTATGATGGAAAACATCCACCTTTGCTTCACACTCCAACTGTGTCACTTTGATATTCCAGGATGGATTGGAGACCTCAAATCGTTCTTTGGAATTGCTTCTATCCGCCAAGGCAATACTGAGCGTTACAGCGCTATCGATCGATCTGTTCAAATGGATGTAGGCTGCAAAAATAGATCCATAAATCAGTCAAACATCATTGGTTAATGAATTTCACAAGGGAGCTCCGCATGGGAAAAGAGCCCAATATCTTTTGATGTTCGTAATTCAGAAATTAAAAAAGGCCAATCGAAGCTACCACTTTATAAATAACTGCGTTCTTTGAATTTCAATACACATTGGGGTTCAATTAACGTACCATGTTGCTTGTTATTATTTCCACAAAGAATTGGAATGTTGTAGTAATTCGGTAGTACAGCCAACGAATCACCAGTACATTTGTATGAAGTTGATTTGTCGTTCCAAACTGGTGGGTTGAAGACCATGTGCTCAAAATCCAATCTGAAACAGATACCTATGTGATGAACTAATGAAATAGAAGTAGGTTTATATCATATATAATACATTATATAATATTTTCTAACGACGATTTTTTCAAAAGTTGGTCGGAACTATGGTTAACATAATACTGGCATATATGGCCATATTTGGAACCAATATTTTGGTTTTTTATGTCCACACAGTGTTCTATAATAGTTATTAGTTATTCGTGCGAATAGTGCATATTCATTCTCCAAATCAACAGATACAGTAAACAGATTTCTCTTGTTGAATATCTTCAGATACTTTGGCAGACTTCAATAAACTCATTGCCATTTTACTGTTTCCCTTGTTGTGTTTGTATATTCAAGACGAGGTTTACCTCCTTATGAATCAGTTCATAATGTAATGAGGGAAATGGACTAGCAGAGATCAGATTTCCGAAGTACCCCACTTTTGTCGCCACCACTTATGTGGCACTGATGACGGCTGACTTTCTTTTCTTCGTGTTGCTGTTATATATCCGTTTTTCATAATCCATCAATAGTACTTAGATACCATCACCATAGTATGATTGATCGTAAGGACTCACATTACAAAAATAAATGGATAGGCATAGAGTGTCAAAGGTTTTTTGCACCTATGCAAAAACGTCAACTTGAGACACACAAGACAGTGAGTGCAATAAATAGTAGGTTACTCTTCCTCAATGTGTGATGTGCGTTATAAGTGGAAATTTCCACACATATTGTTGAATCTCCGGTCTTTTCTTCTAATTCCGTTTTGCATCTCACGTGGAAATCTTTATTTCCTATTTCTCCATGGATTAGATAAATTGAACAATCCAGTGGATGAAACGTTTATGAAAGAGGAAAATATAATTCACTGACATGCTGAATATAGCGGACTCCTTCGACAATTTTGTGTGACTGTTTAAACTTGAAAAAATTGGACAGCGCTACGATCCACTCCATTCATTCGTTTGTTATTTCAAGTTGAGCCAGATCAATCGGATGAGTAGCGACTGACAGACTTCCAATGTTCTCTACCGATTAGGGATGATTGATTGGAATATTTATTTGGAAAATCCATTCCGAATGATTGGTCACCCCTCAACTGGCTTCGACGTCTGAACGAAGCTCGACTGATATCCAGGCAACAATGTTTTTCGACAGAAAATAATTTTTCAATGAAAATTACCTCAATATTTCGATGTGATGTGAGAAAAAGACCGACAAGAATTATTTCTGCTCATAGATGTTAAAGACGAAATGACATTTCGAATCAATTCTTGAGATGTTGAAACTTTCCAACGAGAAAATTTAATGGACGAATATTGACGATTTTTATACAAATTCGATATTAACGAGAAAACTGCCAGTAGATGTCTCATTTCACTTTGACAAAATTTAAGGCAATATGTAAAAACACTTTTTCAACTTTCAAACAGCAGAAGTTAAGTAGGCAAGATCTTTCAAAAGTTCAAACAAATCATTAGGATTCTTCTCTCTTTCTCACTACCAAATAGATACTTACACCTAATAAAATTTTCAGAAACAATGAAATCCGAAAATATAGAAAATATTAAGATAATTACCCACCTTACTTGGCAAGTATCTGGCAATAGATTGACCTTATATGTGCACATATTCGATTGAATATAGTTCTTAATTCCTTCGTAAGTTCCAGTGAAATATGACACCTTCTCCTTCGTTTCTCTGTTGCATCCTCTTTTGTCTGAAAAGAAGAACAACTTTATTCATATAAAAATCTTATTTGAAGATAAAGGATTATCTCTTGGAGCAATTCATATCATACATAACATTATGATTCAATGTAACAATGCTTATAAGGAAGATATAACCATCGATCTATGATCATTATTCATTGTTAATATAAGATACTAGCCGACCCCGCGAACTCCGTTCCGCCTTATGCCGGCCACTCACGAGGCTTCCGAGACGGGCGTTTTATGATGGTTTCTAAGGCCACGTGCGAAAAGAGTCTCCGTGATTGGTCAAGGGCTCTTAAAGTGTCATAAAAGGCCATAAAACGCCCGTCTCTGTGAGTGGCCGGCATTAGAGGCAATAAATAAGCAGTTTCCCGTTAGGTTAGGTAGAGGGGTGAAAATTTAGGGTTGTAAGTATTTTTGTGTGCTGTATCATAAAAAAATTAAAATGAAAAATTTTGTACAGAAAAACTGAAAAAAAAGTTAGGGGTAGCCACCCCTCAACATTTAGGGGGATGAAAGATAGATGTTGGCCGATTCCCGGTCCTACCCGATATGCACACAAAATTTCACGAAAATCGGTCTAGCCGTTTCGGAGGAGTTCGGCCACAAAGTGCAAACTGGAAAATTTTATACATACAGGGTGTAACAGTCAAATGGAATAAATTCGATAACGAATTAATGAGGGCGTGTTGCGAAAAACGCTCGGACACGTCGATTTGTAATTTTAAATGCGCATATTTTTCAAGAAAATAATATTATATAGGGTTTTCCATGTGACCGTGGCCAATACCAACTTTCTTATTTCAAATGCCACCCCCTGTGTATTATTTATTTTTTGGATTCTTCAGAGAATTCTAGACTCAATTCATGCAGAATGTCCTATACCTATCTTTAACTATTTCGGAAGTATTAAGTGTTTTCAGATTTATTGCAAAAATTAACGTTTTAAATAAAAATTATTTTATTTCACAAATTCGGTACATTACACTTAAAACCTAATAAGTAATACTGACTATTTCTTAATTATTAAAAAAAAACATTAATGTCAATGTAGGAAATGTTCAAAATGCTGGCCGCGAACGTCTTGGCAACGTGCTAATCTGGTGTAGAATTGTCTTCTAACGTTACTCAACATTTCAGACGTGACTGATCTAATCGCAAGCGTGATTCGGTTTTTTAGGTCGTCTAAGTTTAAGGGTTTCGTTTCGTATTCAATACATTTGGCATATCCCCACAAAAAGAAGTCTAATGTAAAGTTGTAAAAAATCTGAAAACACTTAATATTTCCGAAAAAGATGAAGATAGGTATAGGACATTGTACATGAATTATGTCTAGAATTTTCTGAAGAATCCAAAAAATAAATAATATACAGCCTTTGAAATAAGAAAGTTGGTATTGGCCACGGTCGCATGAAACTCCCTATATAATTTTATTTTCTTGAAAAATATGCGCATTTAAAATTACAAATCGACGTGTCCCAGCGTTTTTCCTAACACCCCCTCATTTATTCGTTATCGAATTTATTCCATTTGGCTGTTACACTCTGTATAATAAAATTTTCTTTTTTGTGTTCGAAGAGGATTAGAATTGAATAAGAAGAATTCTCTTTTAACTATTGCTCTCAACGGAAAACTTAAAAACAGTTTCTAGGACGGTTGATTCTTGAGAGAGCATCTTCTTTTAATCGCCATTCTGTCTATACAGGCTGCTCCAAAATGAGTCAACTGTAGATTTCCCATGAAAAAATTAAAAGTTTTTTCAATTTTCTGCTAATATCTCAGGAAGTATTGGAATAACAGAATTTAATTTTTGTACACTAATAATAGCTACTTTTTTGCACTTTACTCGGTTGTATTAGACGTGCCAGTGAAGGATATATTATATTTGCAAAAAGGTCTTACCCCCCAAACTTTTACACCACTGGACAAATTTGCATTAGCACAACAAATTCTGATGCGCCAATGTGATTTACATGAAAAATGTACTTCTGGTTCATTACTCTAAAGCGGACCGTTTCGAGAAAATCAAGGACAATTTGCTGACGAATTGGAAATTTCTTGTAATTGGGAAAATGAGAAGTGATAATTAACAAGTTTATTAATTTCAACAAAATTTGACAACTAGGTTTTTGGGTTTGAATTGTGTTGTCAAGTTTTGTTGAAATTAATAAACTTGTTAATTATCACTTCTCATTTTTCCAATTACAAGAAATTCAGATGTTCTTAAAAATTCTATATGTTTAGATAAGAGTCCTTTGCATTGATTGGGAACTGTGACATGTCCAAAGATATGGCTGATGTACCTACTTATAGCTGTTTTTTGCCCACTTGCCCTTGATCTGTGCATTATGAAGATTCTGCTGAAATTGTACTTATTCATTCGCGTGAATCTCACCAATCTAATCCAGTGTTTTATTTAGATATTTTTTTATCATTAATGTCTTTATCCGAGTTTATCCCAAATTCGGTTTATACAGGGTCTTTCACGAGGAACCTCACCCATATTTATACGCGAAACTACTGAACGTATTTTCATGAAATTCAGCACTTATAAGTATTTCACGATGCTGATGAAATCTAAAATATTTTCAAGGCATGAGCACCTCCGGTTTTTCCGGAAATGACGTCAACTTCCGTTTTTCAAATTAGAACACCATTTTTTTATTGCAGAAATAAATTCCTTAGAAAATTTCAAGTTATTTTGATGTAACATTTTTCAGTTTTGGTTGGAAAATTCTCTCTGAGCGGGAAAATTCGAAAAAAAAATCGAAAAGAGACCTCCGCTGAAACAAGAATAACTTCGAGGTTTTTGGATGGAAAATTTTCATTTTTGGGATTTTACAAGATGTAAGATTGATGTATCCACTTTAAAAATCGAAATCGCGATTCATGGGGTGAATTAATCGCTTTCAAAGTAAGGGATGACAAAATCGTGAAAAATCAATTTTTTCAAATTAGAACCCCATTTTTTTATGGCAGATATTGAATCTACGTTAAAAAATAATGTGAGTGTATGCATCACACCCTTGCCCTAAAGTGGATATTTTCTGAGTTATTCACAAAAAACTGTTTTTCGTCTTGAATTTTCAGCTATTTCTTTTCCCTTCACGCCAAAAAGATGAAATTTTCAGGAACTGTTATTTGAACCATACTGTAGATTTTTCACCCCTTCTTGAAACCGACTTCAAGTTACTATTAGGAGAACCATAGCGAACTCTCGCAGTTATAACTAGAGAAGATGCTCAAAGTTTTGACCGTTAATTTCTAGACATTTATTTATACAACCTGTAACTTTTTTCTCTTGCATATTAGGGTAGTAAAATCTAAAACATGGTTTGAGTAACAGTTCCTGAAAATTTCATCTTTTTGGCGTGAAGGGAAAAGAAATAGCTGAAAATTCAAGACGAAAAACAGTTTTTTGTGAATAACTCAGAAAATATCCACTTTAGGGCAAGGGTGTGATGCATACACTCACATTATTTTTTAACGTAGATTCAATATCTGCCATAAAAAAATGGGGTTCTAATTTGAAAAAAATGATTTTTCACGATTTTGTCATCCCTTACTTTGAAAGCGATTAATTCACCCCCTGTATCATGAATCGCGATTTCGATTTTTAAAGTGGATACATCAATCTTACATCTTGTAAAATCCCAAAAATGAAAATTTTCCATCCAAAAACCTCGAAGTTATTCTTGTTTCAGCGGAGCTCTATTTTCGATTTTTTTTTTCGAATTTTCCTGCTCAGAGAGAATTTTCCAACCAAAACTGAAAAATGTTACATCAAAATAACTTGAAATTTTCTAAGGAATCCATTTCTGCAATAAAAAATTGGTGTTCTAATTTGAAAAACGGAAGTTGACGTCATTTCCGGAAAAACCGGAGGTGCTCATGCCTTGAAAATATTTTAGATTTCATCAGCATCGTGAAATACTTATAAGTGCTGAATTTCATGAAAATACGTTCAGTAGTTTCCCGTATAAATATGGGTGAGGTTCCTCGTGAAAGACCCTGTATAACAATCACATTACGTAGGATCCTAACTAACAACTAGAGGATCGCAGATTGGCCCAACACTTGGTGGGTGCTTGCAGAGAGGTTTGATCAGCATCCCAAAGAAGAGGATAGGTTTCTATGATTCGAAGAGCAGAACCCCTCTATCCTGATTCCCCTTTTCTACATGTTTAATGCAGGGATGTCTTGCACCGATTATTATTCCATTCAATAATAATGTTCACTCTACAAAGTCGAAATGTTCGAATATAAGATGGAGCCTCCGAATTGAAATTCCGATTCTTATAAAGTGGCGCCTGAGAAGGCGTTTCATCCCTAACGCCGGCCCTGTGTGAATAATCAGCATTCCGAGTGTAGAAGTGAAGGACTCATGTCGTCTACTCATATGCCTGCTAAAGGGGCAATCTAAAGGGTTCGAGTTGAGAATTTTCTATGTTGGCTACTTTGATATGGAGCCGATCTAAAAAATTCCCAACTCAAACGTCCTAGATTGCCCCTGTCACAGGCGTGTGAAAAGCCGGCATTATGGATGCCGTTAATGAGGATTCATCCAAAATAGGTACTTACAGGTGCAGCAAGTTCCTCCTATGCCACAATATCCATTAGAGGTGCCGCCGGTGAATAAACACTTGGTCGCGTGTATACATTTTCCTTGTGTTGTTCCTCCATCTTGGTTAGTGAATGTGCAAGTGCCTTTAGCCTCTAGTGTCTCTGAAATTAAACAAAAACACAGTTAACATTAAAATGCTGCTCTTGCTACTCAGTTTGCTAGATTTATGTTTTCATTTTCCTTCAGAGCTTGTTAACCAAAAGCTGAGTGTTCTTTTCTTCTATAAACATTATCCAATTTTTCAGGAAACCTAAACTGGTTATCAGATTTTTTCCTCTTCAAATACACTGATGGGTCAAAATATTCCGAGAGGGCATCCAAGTTTTTCTATTGCCAGTTGCCCTGATCCCCTTCTTCTTCACATTCTCGAGAGGCATCCTTGGTTAGCCGAACGTAGGCCTTGTGGCCCATTGTTCATACTACACTTATGCAATACAAGAGAGACTCAGACTCGAAGGCACGCTGACAGGAATGCCACGAGCCAACTGGGAGGAGTCCCACTCACCATAGAGATAGAAGGTGTGGGGTTCCCTAGTTGTGTTAACTTCAATTACCGCACGCGAACAGTATATGCTCCGCCGTTTCATCCGCGTTCCTGCACCAACGGCACACGAAACATTCAGTTAGACCCATTCTTTATAAATATTTGATGGCCAGTTAAAGCACCAGTCATCAGACACAATTGCTTTATATCTTGAAGAGGTTTTTATCAAAAACCAGAAAATACAGAAAGGAAATGCGGGTTCCGGCCCAGTGAAAGTCGAGCGAGTCCCTTCTTTTGCTAATTTTTCTGCTTTTATATTTCCAGAGATAGACGCATGCGCCTGGAATCAGACAACCTTGAGAGTATTATCTGAGCCAAGCGTGCGCAGGGCCTTTCTGCATTCGTACACCAAGTTTGAGTTTATAGTGTTATAGTGAAAAGGTGTTACAGTCCAATGCGAACTTAAGGTCTATTGTGCCCCCTGACAGAGCTGTCATCATCGCGCCTCCTACAGCTCGCCCTCCAGTTCCAGAGATTTGACGAAATCCAGTATCTGGGACGGCTTCAAGGAGGATAACTCCCCACTTCTACAAGTTTCTTGTCCAAAGCTATCTTTCCTTTGGCTTGCAATGGCATAGCATTCCGTAACCAGGTGAATAGGAGTTTCTTCCTCCTCCCCACAGAATCTACACTCATCAGTGTCCGACAAACCCATTCTCAGCAGATGCTCCTTTAGGCGACAATGTCCTGTGAGAAAGCCAGTGAGTAGGTGAAGTTGGTTTTTTACTGAGATCCAGATATTTTTTGGATCTAGCAGTTTCAAAGTTCCGGAGGAACTTTTTGGAGTGATCCATCCCTGGGAGATTTTGCCAGAGATTTTCTCTTTCGGTTTTCTCCTTCAGCATAAACTCCTTCTTATAGGTGCATTTTCCTATACCACAGAAGAGTTCTGGGCCAGTGAGTGGCGTTTGTGCGCCTTTTCTGGCCAGTGTATTGGCCTCTTCGTTTCCTACGATTCCCGGGAACCCAGATTAAAAAGACCTTATTCTTCTTGCCTACCTCATTGAGTTTGTTTCGGCACTCCCAAATCAGCTTCGAGAAGTTTGAGGTTACTTTTATTTCAGAGAGGGACTGTCGCAACATATATGTAATTTTCCCGAGTAGCCTCTGCGCATACTCTCCACCGCACATGCGAGGACGGCATATAGCTCTGCTTGTGCTATTGAGCAGTCATTTTCGAGAGGAATGGACCACTTTGTTCTTAGTTCAACAATCCCATCAGCACTGGCTTCCGTGTTACAAACCGAGTAACCTGTCTGGTTTACACCACTGATCTCTGTCAGATGACAACTACTTTGTAGGCTTCTTTGTCGAAACAGAACCAGGGGCACGCGCAGTCGACTCTAAGATATTATAATGATAATTTTTAACCCCTTTTGGAGTTGTTTTCATACCGCTGATGATTGGAAGCCTGTTCCTAGGCAATTGTTCTAATGTTTCAATCTCAGTCATCAGTATCATATCAGAATACAACGCAATGACAAGAGACTCGCGTCGAAATACCTCTGGAGCATAATCGCCACAGGCCTGGATAAGTCATAGACTTCATTCAATCTCTTTATTCCTCTCTGTTACCTTGAATAAAAAGCCCCAGAACTTTAATTCATCAGCTCCCGCATTAACTCGGGGCAGATGGAAACTATTTCCGATGCGAATACTGCGAGAAACAAAAAGAATTCCAGAACCGATGGAATATTCAGTAAAACAGTTCCCCCTCGAAATTATAATTCCGGAGAGGTTTAGCCGCATATTTTCTCTCTCGAGTGAATTCTGAATACAAGTTCGTCAACTTGTTCACGGGTTTTTATGATGATTCAGGCGCTCCAACCACGTTAAGACCCTCAAAATGCCAAAGGACACTTAGAACGAACTTTTCGAAACCCATCTCGAAATGAATAGATGGGCTCGAGTGGTTACTATAATATGCAGTTGGATTTTACCTTTCAATTGATCCAAAAAATTTATCGAATATCAAGCTCCCTTTTTCTAACTCAGATATCAATCAAATCTATATATATATATATATGAACCCCTGTTAAGCTGTGACCTCCGTTAAGTAGACTGGGCGACCTCACCTCCGGGTGAAGGAGTAGTCTCAATGAAAAAATTTTTGTTGATATATGGAGAGGGGAAGCCAAAGAACAAAATTACCGAGAGAGGGGAAAACATTTTTGCAGAAAAAATTTTATTTGAACAATCGAGGCGCTGTAGCCTCCGCTTATATTTCTTGTAGTGTGAACGTTATAACCTCCGGCGGTGTTGCCAAATTTCGGAGGTGAGTAGGTGAAGTGAATATATGAAATTCAATATTCATATATTGGATGCAGGTGGCTTGGTTTTTCAAGGTTGATTCATGTCTATAAAGGAGTCGGCGATCGGGGAGTATTCTTGTTGTTGTGGATTCGAAACGATATTTATCGTTTCGTCAAAATATCTTCAATTGAAGAATTTTCAGCCGAAATGATCTTGAACGATTAGGTTGGAATCAATGGTGAAGAATATGTAGTCAAATTCGAAACTCCCTGCGACCAGTGAACCTTAAATAATTTAATTTTCAAAGGAAATCACCAAGTCTTGAAATTATTGAAACCTCTAGCCATTTGCCACGATTCATCCTAACAACTTGTAAAATAGTAATCCGATTCCAAAGATGGGACTGGTATAATAGTAAAGATACAAAAATGAATAATTCGAAGGTTTCTTTTTGGGGAACTATAACCTAAATTCAGAATTTCGTGGAAATCGAATCATTTGTAACATGAATAAAAACTCACGAAATTAATAGAAAGTTGTAATATCAATATACATATTTTGAATTGTGTGAGATCGCTAAAAAAATCTCATCACAATGCTGTGAAATGGAGTTCTTGGAGAAAATAAGTGTAGTTTTTTTCGCAAATCGATAACTAAATAGTAAGAATGAAAATAGCCACAGAAATTTTACAATAGTAGCAATTCCAAAAATTATTGAATCAAACAATAACGGAAGAGAATTATATCAAGACGTTATTTTACTACAATTGGAAAGAAACAAGTCTTCAAATAAAATGGGAGAGTGAATAATTAATTGGTATAAGTGCAGCTTTTGGATGGATAAAATACTCGGCATGAAGAATCATCATTTATTTGATGCATGGAAATATGTAATTGTTATACGGGACTTACGGAAAGACATAATAATCTTTATCTACTCCGATAGAATAATATATCCATTATTCAACTCATTTTGATCTGTAATAGTCTCCATAAACCAATAGTGTGAGGTAATAATAACTCACGCCTAAAACTCACTATAATACAAATAGGAAAAATGTAGCTTACGAATTACGAAATGAATAAGAAAGTCGAATCGTTTAGGAACTCTATTTCAGACATCAAGGTAACGTTCTCGCCATCCATTTCTACATTTTCTTAGGTCTGAATATCCAAAAATTGCATTTGGAAAACGTGAATTTCTGACTATTTCTACGGTATTCGATATCGATTAGATTTTCGACCAAAGAAATCGCTTTTGACAACTGCTGTCAATTTTGAAAATGCTGATTGATTCGAATTTCACTGAAGAAGTCGAAGGTAAAGTATAGTTTTCAATTCGCGGAAATGGTCATAACACATTTGATGAATTACACCCCTCGCCTGAAGGCTCGGGCTGCAAAATTCATCTGCGTCTGTTATGACTTACATTATCGCTCATTGAACAATATACTATAAAATTTCATCACCAAAAAAATGTCATATTTATAAATTCCTTCAACCAATGGGCGCGTTCATCCTACTAAGTAGCTACCGCTACCGCTCCTTCAAACGTCAAAACCATATGATTTTTTCGATTCGTTGTGTCAAAATTACTAACTAATTTGACACAACGGATCGAAAAAATCATATGGTTTTGACGTTTGAAGGAGCGGTAGCGGTAGCTGCTTAGTCGGATGAACGCGCCCAATAGCTCAACATAATATTGGGCAGGTAACTGAGGGAATGCTGATTGTATATAAGAATTCAATTTATATCGACATATTGCTAAGCTTCTCATTTTTTTATTCATTAGGATAAAGAAGGGATATTCCCTACGGAATACCTTCTGTTATCACAAACTGAATCATCATTTGGACAGGGTTATTGGATGTTGTAAACTATTCTCAAATTTAGTTCTGATATAACTATACCCTAATTCAGTTCTGATGTAACTATATCCTTTAAAAAAAATGTGGGGTGATCTTATTTATTGAACGTAATTTTCAAAGGGATTCTGCCCACTTAATTTTTCGAATAGTCTTCCAATCATACTTTCACTGTCATAAATTTTTCCAAGCAACGATGATTCTTATTCTTGTCTTTCGTATATCGCACATAGATTTCAATTAAGTGACATTCTTTTTCAATACCATTCCCCTTTTGACAGCTTTTGAATTTTATAACTCTTCTAATAATTTCGAACTTTAAGCTCACTGATTCTTCTTTTCAACGGCTTTTTACTCTGTGTATTTTTCCAACAGCAACGGGAATAAAGATTAATTTTGTCAATTCGTTTCAGAAGTGAGAAGCCGGTATTATAAATGCAAAAAAAGTAACTTGGTCAATAAGAACAACTGATAGAACACCCCTCGAAAATTTAAAAAAAATACCATTTAAGAGATGGTTTTAGTCATTCTTTTCGCTTCGGCATAAAATCTATTCTAAATATCCTCATGTCTTCATCCTAGTAAATTCATTACTAAAAAGCATTTACTCTTGAATAAAAGGAATCATCAATTTTATCCTTCCGAACGAGAACATTCAGAAAATGAAGGAAAACTTGTGTTGAGCCGAAATCGGTTTCCAGATGAAAGACGAAGGAAATAGCAAGCAGTACAACATACTGCTTGCTCGACGAAAAAAAAAAAACAAAAAGCTCAACACTCCTTAACAAAATGCGTCGAAGAAAATATTAGTTTGTGGGATAACAAATTCGTAAATTAATTCTTCCAAACTCATTTTTATTTTATATATTTATTATTTACACCCATTTGTTGAGAGGTTTGTTTCTATGTGATACATAATTTATGTTCGAGATTTCAATTTTTTGTTAAACCCAATCATCCAAAGTAGGTCCCATTTAAGACATGATTTCGACCATTTTCTTCGCTTCAGTATAAAATTTAGTCTAAATATACTCATTCCTCCATCCCAATAAATTCATAACCTAATGTAGGCCACTGACGAGTACTCTCTACGGGACTTTCGGGCATCCAGCATCGCACGAATGCTCGAAAAGAGTCCCGCGTATGGTCTATCGAGACTACCCTTCGGCGTTCGAGGTAGGAACTTGGAAGCCCATGTATTACATATCCAGAACCTCGAAAATTTCTAGCGATTATCGAAAGAATTTCAAGATATTAAGGTCGGAATCACGGACAGTATCACTGTCAATTTTTTCACGGCCTCATTTTTTTATAATTACATTCTCGGACTGAAAAATGCGAATCTATCTACTAGGTGGATAGACGAGCACTCAGAAGCTACATACACCAAAAGCTATTTGATTTGTATTTCAAATTTTGAATTCAGTTGCTTCCTGACAGGTATAGACTCGTTTACTTGTTTACGCTGTTTGGCTGCATACTTTTTTTTGTAAGATAAGGCTCCTGATGAGAACATTGATTTTAAATTTTTGGGGCCGATCATTCGTAGACATTCAACTTTCGAGAGAAAGGAACAAACACTAGAAATTTTCTTGCTCGCTGTGGAGTCTTGATGGTGAGACTCTCTCTCGAACTAAATCTGCTCGACTGTTTTGGAGTTACATCCATTATCATTCACTTAATAACTCTAAAATATAATCGAATTTAAATTCACCAAAAAGTATATTCCGAAAAGGAAATGATGCGAAATTCTGTGAGGATCGTATTATAAGAAAGTTTCATTTTCACATCTGACCTATTCGTCAAGTTCGGCTGAAATTCTGCATGAACTTTTGAGTCGACATATTTCATCCCAGATACCATATTTCAGTTGGATCGAATTTGAAATCTTGAATATATGGTGACATTAACATTTCGGATCTGCTGAATCATCGGGTGGAATTTGAGGAAGCATAATTTTGATGCTCACAAATAAAGCCGCTTCGTGAATATCGAATCTTCAAGTACTTTCGTTCGGAAATTATTGTGCTCTCGAGAGGCAAACTTTCATATATCTTGAAAAATATGTTACTAAAAAAACCTAATGCTTTTGTTATAATCAACATACGAATAGAATCATTTATTATTAAGTGTTCATTATTGAAAGTGGTGCAATGTATAAGGATAAGAATTTATAATTATTTTTTGGGATGATTTCATTAGGCCCTAAGAACTAAAAAACTCAATTCGTATAGGTGAAAAAAATAAACGTCATTAGAAAACCGGCTCGTAATTCAGTTTCGGGGAAAATATACTGTATTCAGTCGTACTAGTGTATTTCCATGAAATCTGGTATATGCAATTTTTTTATTCTTAGACAAACTCTGATAATCTTGCAAAATAAAAGAAGAAAGAACCTAATGAAGCTTTCAATAACGACAATAACAAATGTTCCGTTTAAAGATTTTTAGTTATCTCATAGTCGGGTCAGAAATATCGACCTCCGAACTTTTCACAAACGATTCATTTTACATCAACCAGACGATTTTATGGTTCGAAAGAATGCCAGATGTTGTTTTGATACACTTTTTTATGCATGCCTCAGTGCACCTGCTCCATACGAGTATGGTTTACAGTGTTGCCATTTACGGAGGTGACAACGAACTGAATGTCTCTTCGACTTATTTCTCCATATATAGGACGGCGCACTAGCGCTGGTGGTATATAGCTGAACTAAGAGATTGTACAGTACAGAAATATGGTGCGTTCTGACCTCAAAACGATTTTTTGATATGTTGATCCCTGGAGTCTCCTGAGTCTAACAAGCTAAGAAACAAGGCAAAACGTTGTGACCTCCGATTTCGGAGGTGAGAGCGTTATATATGAGGTGACAACGCTTGTTGAGTTTATATTTTGGAGGTGACAATGACCATTAATAACTATATATATATATATATATATATATATATATAGTTATTAATGGTCATTGTCACCTCCAAAATATAAACTCAACAAGCGTTGTCACCTCATATATAACGCTGTCACCTCCGAAATCGGAGGTCACAACGTTTTGCGTTGTTTCTTAGCTTGTTAGACTCAGGAGACTTCAAGGATCAACATATCAAAAAATCGTTTTGAGGTCAGAACGCACCATATTTATGTACTGTACAATCTTTTAGTTCAGCTATATACCACCAGCGCTAGTGCGCCGTCTTATATATGGAGGAGTAAAGCCAAGAGACGTTCAGTTCGTTGTCGCCTCCGTAAATGGCAACACTGTAAACCATACTCGAACGGAGCAGGTGCACTGAGGAATGCATAAAAAAGTGTATCAAAACAACATCTGGCATTCTTTCGGAGCTTGAAATCATCTCGTTGATGTAAAATGAATCGTTTGTGAAAAGTTTGGAGGTCGATATTTCTGACCCGACCATGAGATAACTAAAAACGTCTAAACAGAAAATTTTTAATTTTATGCTATTGTTTTTGTTTATAGCCTCATAAGGTTCTTTCTGTATTTTATTCTTCAAGATTACCAGAGTTTGTCTAAGAATTAAAAAAAGAAGTTTGCATACCAGATTTCATTGAAATAAACTAGTACGACTGAATAGAATATATTTTCGTCGGAACTAAATTACGGGCCGGTTTTCTACTGACTTTTATTTTTTTCACCTACCCAAATTGAGTTTTTCAGTTCTTCGGGCCTAATGAAATCATCCCAAAAAAGAATTATAAATTGCATCAATATTCAGACGGTAGATGGACTGGAGCTCCGTCGTCAAAATTTTCTGTTTTTTTGCGTTTCGTCGAATTTTGAAAAATAAAGAAAAGACTTTGTGACTAATTGCACTCATAGTTTTCTTTCAAGAAAAACTGCGAACATTTCTCCACAGAAACAGTTTCAAGAGAAAGGTGAAAGGTTGAATCACCCTTAATATACAGATTCCTTAAAAACAGTTGGAGACTTCCAATAATGAGAACTCAATGATGAATTCTATTTTTATGTTGATCATAACATAAGCTTTAGGTTTGCCTTTTGAGAGCACAATAACTTCGAAAAAAAAAAGATTCGATATTCACCAAGCGGATTAGAAGTTGATTGCGAAGATCCAAATAATACTTGGTTAAATCACACCAAATGATTCAACAGATGCGAAATGTTAATGTCACAATATATTCAGGATTTCAGATTCAAACTGAAATCTGGTATCTTGGAATAAATATGTCGAAAGTTCATGCAAAATTTCAGACGAACTTGATGAATAGGTTAGGTGTGAAAATGAAATTTCTGAATTTTTTCAGCTTTCTTATAATACGACATTCACAGAATTTCGCATCATTTCCTTTTAGGTACCTATATACTTTTCAGTAAATTCAAATTCGATCGTATTTTAGAGTTATTGAGTGAATGATAATGGGTATAACTCGAAAACAGTCGAGCAGATTTCGTTCGAGAGAGAGTCTCAACATCTGGACCCCACAGCGCGCCAGAAAATTTCTAGTCATTGGTTCTTTCTTTCGATAGTTGAGTGTCTACGAATGATCGGCACAAAAAATTGAGAATCTATTTTCTCATCAAGAGTATGCAGCCAAGCAGCGTCAACAAGTAAATGAGCCTAAACATGTCAACAAGCAACTGAATTAAAAATTTGAAAGGAAAATCGAAAGGCACGTAGTGTATGTAGCTTTTGAGTGCTCGTCTATCCACCTAATAGGTATATATAGGTATATATCAGTTTGAGAAAATAATTATAAAAATTGACTGTGGCTGTCAAAAAATTGTCAGTGATCCCGTCTGTGATTCCGACCGAAATATTTTGAGATTCTTTCGATAATCGCTAGAAATTTCCGAGGTTTAGGATATGTGATCAGATTTCTATTATATACACAACTATGAGTTTGAAAGAATTATTTGACAAATTGGTTATCCCACAAACATATATTTTCTTTGACGCATTTTGTTGAGGAGTGTAGCGCTTTTTCTTTTTTTTTCGTCGGGCTAGCAGTATGTCTGTCTGCTTACTGTTTCCTTCGTCCAGTTGGAACAGTCTTTCATCTGGATACCGATGTCGGCTCAACAACAATTTTCTTTCATTTTCAAATTGTTTGAGTGAAACCTCGTTTAGATGGATAAAATTGATCATTCCTATTATCCGAGAGTAAATGCTCTTCAGTTGTGAATTTATTAGGATGAAGAAATAAGTATATTCAGAATAGATTCTATACTGAATAGAAAAGAATGATCTAAACCATCTCTTAAATGGTATTTTTTTAACTATTCGGGGGGTGTTCTATCAGTTGTTCTTATTGAACAAGTTACATAATTTTGTTGCATTCATAAGTTCGGCCTTACACTTCTGAAACGAATTGACAAAATTAATCTTTATTCCCGTTGCTGTTGAAAAGATACACAAAGTAAAAAGCCATTGAAAGGAAGAATCACTGAGCTTAATGTACGAAATTTTCAGAAGAGTTATGAAATTCGAAATCTGTCAAAAGGAGAATGGTATCAAATAATAATGTCACTTGATTGAAATCAGTTGTGCAATATATGAAAGACAAAAATAAGGATCATCGTTGCTTTGGAAAATTTGTGACAGTAAAAGTAAAAGATTGAGACTATCCGAAAACATAAAGTGGACAGAATTTCTTCGAAAATCATGTTCAATAAATGGAATCAACTTTTTATCAAATGATATGTTATATCAGAACTAAATTTGGGAATAGTTCAGAACATCCAATAACCCTGTCCAAATTATGATTCAAATTGTTATAACAGAAAGTATTTTGTGGGGAATATCCCTATTTTATCCTAATGAATAAGAAAATGGGAAGCTTAGCTTTATATGTCGATATAGATTTCATTCTTATACAATCCGCTTTCCCCCAGTTGCCCGCCAATATTATGTTAAGCTATTGGTTAAAGGAAATTATTCTACGACATTTCGGAATTTAGTTTAGAGTTCCTCCAAAACAATCTTTCAATCTATTTATTTTTGTGCCTTTACTATACCAGTCCCAGCTTTCAAATGGGATTACTATTTTACGAGTTGTTGGGATAAATTGTGGCAGATGGCTAGAACCAGTCCCTGAGGTTTAATTTCAAGGCAAGGTGATTTCCTCAAAAAAAAGAACTTAAGGTTCACTGGTCGCAAGGAGCTTCGAATTTGACCACGTATTCTTCACCATATTGATTCCAACCTAATCGTTTAAGATCATTTAGGCTCAAAATTCTTCAATTGCAGATATTTTGACGAAACGATAAATATCGTTTTGAATCCACAACGACAAGAACTCCCCGTTCTCCGACTCCTTCATAGACGTGAATCAACCTTGAAAAAACAAGACACCTGCATCCAATATATGAATATAGAATTTTATATTCACTTCACCTACTCTCCTCCGAAATTTGGCAACCCCGCCGGAGGTTATAACGTTCACACTACAAGAAATATAAGCGGAGGCTACAACGCCTTGATTGTTCGAACAAAATTTTTTCGGCAAAAATGTTTTCCCCTCTCTAGGAAATTTTGTTCTTCGGCTTCCCCTCCCCATATATCAACAAAAATTTCTCAATTCAGACCATCCCTTCACCCGGAGGTGAGGTCGCCCAGTCTACTTAACGGAGGTCACAACTTAACAGGGGTATATATATATATATATATATATATAAATAAAAGAAAGATGTTGGTTACACCATTTATAACTCGAGATCGGATGGACTGTTTGTTATGAAACTTCATATATGGATTCGTCTACGGTCTGGTTATTATAAAATACAATAAAACTCGCTACAGTTACAGTTACGCTACCGCTTATTCGTTGGTACTGCATCCGATATTCTCCGCGTTAGATGGCGATATACACAAATAGTGTGTACAGTGACTATATTCCCTCTATAGTCACTGTAATAGTGTGTAATTTGAGTTGCCTACAACTCTGCGCTAGGCTCCTGTACAAGCGTCCTTCAAACGGAAATACTTGCAATCGGAAGATGTTTAGATATACATCTAGAAAGAAACTATCAGAAGTGCGATATAGCTATTCATACAGATAGTCAAGCTGCTATTAAAGCACTGAGCTCCTACGTCATTGACTCAAAGCTGATTTGGGAGTGCCGAAACAAACTCAATGAGGTAGGCAAGAAGAATAAGGTCTTTTTAATCTGGGTTCCCGGTCATTCGGGAATCGTAGGAAACGAAGAGGCCAATAAACTGGCCAGAAAGGGCGCACAGACGCCACTCACTGGCCCAGAACCCTTCTGTGGTATAGGAAAATGCACCTATAAGAAGGAATTTATGCTGAAGGAGAAAACCGAAAGAGAAAAACTCTGGCGGAATCTCCCAGGAATGGATCACTCCAAAAAGTTCCTCCGGAACTTTGAAACTGCTAGATCCAAAAAATATCTGGATCTCAGTAAAAACCAACTTCACCTACTCACTGGCTTTCTCACAGGACATTGTCGCCTAAAGAAGCATCTGTTGAGAATGGGTTTATCGGACACTGATGAGTGTAGATTCTGTGGGGAGGAGGAAGAAACTCCTATTCACCTGGTTACGGAATGCTATGCCATTGTAAGCCAAAGGAAAGATAGCTTTGGACAAGAAACTTGTAGAAGTGGGGAGTTATCCTCCTTGAAGCCGTCCCAGATACTGGATTTCATCAAATCTCTGGAACTGGAGGGCGAGCTGTAGGAGGCGCGATGATGACACCTCTGTCAGGGGGCACAATAGACCTTAAGGTCGCAGTGGATTGTAACCCCTTTTCACTATAACTCTGCGCTGTTGGGCAAAACCAAAATGTCTTAGCGTAGGAGTACAGATGTCTAAAATGAATAGATTTCGTTGAGATTTGAGAAAAGTTTCGTTCTCACCACTTCAGATGGCGCTATTCACACATTATGACTGATGATTATTAGTTATTCTTATAGTTTTATTTATTCAAAATAACGTAAGAGTGAAGGTACTATATTTGACATTATCACAATTAAATGACGAAGAATTTGTTGAGGCTATCGCGGCCATCGATAGATGTCATCAGTTCTATTTACGAGCATTGCGGTCGTCGTGGTTTGAAATGGTCGAAAAAAGAACATATGACATCAATTGCCGTGTAATTTACATAGGGCTTATAGTACCATGAAAGGCTATTAACAGATCAAAAAGCGGTTGAATATCACAGTGAATTTTTATCGAAATTTCAAGTAAATCGTATTTTGGCGATCAGTTTCAATTGTGAATTGTCCGTTCTCATCTTTCATCATAATTTTTGAAACGTTTTTGAATTTCTGTTTGGGTAATAAATAATATATTTGCGGAAATAACTTAATCCAAAATTGCCATTATTAGTGATTGACATATTATGAAATATTATTTTTGTGTATCGGTTCTGTGTGATAGCTCATATCCATGGAAACATTTGACAGTTCAAAAATCAGAGTGGATTTGTGAAATCCACCGTAAGTATCATTAGGGCGGAACAAAATTCGCCGGGCCAGCTAGTGAATTCATAAATGAACTGACCAAAAATCATTAATTATTTTCTTTAAAAAAATCGCCTTAGGAATTGAAGTAGTCATAACGTAAGTTTTGGTACAAATTTCTTAGACCAATATAGGAATGAATAGAAGAGGACAATAGGTTGCTTTTGAAATAAAAGTTTGTTTGTAACCTTGACTTCACTTTAACACTTCAGTTGTTGAAGTGGTTAAGTCGATATGGCTTACAAAAAAGAAATTCGGAAATAACTATACAGGGTCTTTCACGAGGAACCTCACCCATATTTATACGGGAAACTACTGTACGTATTTTCATGAAATTCAGCACTTACAAGTATTTCACGATGCTGATGAAATCTAAAATATTTTCAAGGCATGAGCACCTCCGGTTTTTCCGGAAATGACGTCAACTTCCGTTTTTCAAATTAGAACACCATTTTTTTATTGCAGAAATAGATTCCTTAGAAAATTTCAAGTTATTTTGATGTAACATTTTTCAGTTTCGGTTGGAAAATTCTCTCTGAGCGGGAAAATTCGAAAAAAAAATCGAAAATAGAGCTCCGCTGAAACAAGAATAACTTCGAGGTTTTTGGATGGAAAATTTTCATTTTTGGGATTTTTCAAGATGTAAGATTGATGTATCCACTTTAAAAATCGAAATCGCGATTCATGATACAGGGGGTGAAAAAATCGCTTTCAAAGTTAGGGATGACAAAATCGTGAAAAATCAATTTTTTCAAATTAGAACCCCATTTTTTTATGGCAGATATTGAATCTACGTTGAAAAATAATGTGATTGTATGCATCACACCCTTGCCCTAAAGTGGATATTTTCTGAGTTATTCACAAAAAACTGTTTTTCGTCTTGAATTTTCAGCTATTTCTTTTCCCTTCACGCCAAAAAGATGAAATTTTCAGGAACTGTTACTCAAACCATGTTTTAGATTTTACTACCCTAATATGCAAGAGAAAAAAGTTACAGGTTATTCCTAAATAGATGGCGAATTTGGATTCGAATTTGTATCGGAAACCTCTTCATTTCAACTAATCGGCCATCGATTTTCTCTCCAGTGATAAATAAATAATTCCTTATGAATCATATACAAAAACTTACCATGTTTTACATTCTTTTTTTTTTAATGATAGATATCATTAATTACATCTGCCAAATTCCTCTCTATTCAGTAGATGTAATTAATGATATCTATCATTAAAAAAAGAATGTAAAACATGGTAAGTTTTTGCATATGGTTCATAAGGAATTATTTATTTATCACTGGAGAGAAAACCGATGGCCGATTAGTTGAAATAAAGAGGTTTCCGATACAAATTCGAATCCAAATTCGCCATCTATTTAGGAACAACCTGTAACTTTTTTCTCTTGCATATTAGGGTAGTAAAATCTAAAACATGGTTTAAGTAACAGTTCCTGAAAATTTCATCTTTTTGGCGTGAAGGGAAAAGAAATAGCTGAAAATTCAAGACGAAAAACAGTTTTTTATGAATAACTCAGAAAATATCCACTTTAGGGCAAGGGTGTGATGCATACACTCACATTATTTTTTAACGTAGATTCAATATCTGCCATAAAAAAATGGGGTTCTAATTTGAAAAAATTGATTTTTCACGATTTTGTCATCCCTTACTTTGAAAGCGATTTTTTCACCCCCTGTATCATGAATCGCGATTTCGATTTTTAAAGTGGATACATCAATCATACATCTTGAAAAATCCCAAAAATAAAAATTTTTCATCCAAAAACCTCGAAGTTATTCTTGTTTCAGCGGAGCTCTATTTTCGATTTTTTTTTCGAATTTTCCCGCTCAGAGAGAATTTTCCAACCAAAACTGACAAATGTTACATCAAAATAACTTGAAATTTTCTAAGGAATCTATTTCTGCAATAAAAAAATGGTGTTCTAATTTGAAAAACGGAAGTTGACGTCATTTCCGGAAAAACCGGAGGTGCTCATGCCTTGAAAATATTTTAGATTTCATCAACATCGTGAAATACTTATAAGTGCTGAATTTCATGAGAATACGTTCAGTAGTTTCCCGTATAAATATGGGTGAGGTTCCTCGTGAAAGACCCTGTATACTTAATTCAGTTGGGCGAGTCGATAAAGCAGAGATAATACGCATTTCTAAAAATCAGAATATATCCTATAGAATTTAGAACTATTAATCGGACAATCGCTGAATGTGACCAAAGTATTTCATGTATTAACCTTGCAAAAAGTGGAAGACCTAGAATTTTTGTCCAAGTAAGGAACGTAAGACTGGTAAGAAGAGCGGAAAACAAGCTTGGTACTTCACTAAGAAAACAATCACGTCAATGTAGGACATCTAACTATATCGCTAGTTTATTTTATTGAAGCAGAGAACACGTTGGAAACGATATTATGTTCTGGCCAGATCTTGCGTCCAGGCACTATGCAAGAGAAACTCAAGATTGGCAAGCCGACCAAAACGTACCATTTGTTCCGAGAAACTGCAATCCCCCTAACCTTCCACAGGTTCGATCCATAAAAAAAATTTCGGCTCTCTTATCGCGAAAAGTTTACGATGGAGGATAGGAAGCCCAAAATGAAGAGGAACTTCGACGCCGAATATACAGATCCCATAAATCGATCTAGATACCGTCCAAAACCTGACGCAGAAAGTTGCACTCTGTAGAAGATAATGGCCCTCTTCATTCAATTTGAAATGATAGTTTTGTTGCTTCTGAAACGTTTATTAATGTGTATCTCTATACAATAAACGTTATACAAATTGAATGAGTACCTGTGATACTATCACAAAATGTTGAATCTGTTAATTTCAAAGAGTGGTTTGATCTCAATACTCACGTTTGGTGTTCCAGAATAGAGCCAGGGGATCATCAACATCCGTCAGATCAAAGAAGCCACACTGTACCCTCCAGATAACACAGAACCAAACTAAAAATCTCCACATGACGGCATAAGTGCTGCATCAAACTAAAATCGAACTGCTGAGATTATCTTGTAAGCTACCTTCTTAAGGCTTTTCTTGATCAAACATAACAGTATACAGCCAAAAAACCAATACGGCATCTTAAGCCGAGTTTAAAATACATAACGGGGCATTTAATAGCTCGACAAATATTTTTTTTTTACTTGTGTGCTACAGATTCCATAGAAATTCGAAATATGCTGTCCTAAACAAACAGAGGCGAACAATATGCCATCCAGATGAGATCTTTGTTTGTTCAATTATAACTTGAATTCTGCGGATGTAATCAAGATCCACAGATTCTTTGTTTAACGTAAATGAAAACGGTTAAATGAGGAGATAAGTGAACGGGGCATTTGAATATTTAGACGAAAGACTCGATGCCTTATGCTTCCATCAAATTTGAAATTCAATTTGGAGCCAAAAGGTAATGGGGCTGGATGAATTGTTTCTTGAAATCATACGCCATATTAACCCTCGCAGTCCAATCTTCCGCAGGAAGTGCCACCCTAGAAATAGTATATTATTTCATTAGGAGGAGAAGTGTCACTTTTCGTGGCGAGCTTGAGTTTATCCGCCGAACGGAGTGAGGCGGATAATTGAAAGCGAGCCACGAAAAGTCACTTCTTCTCCGAATGAAATATGCTATTTTATTTCCAAACGTTTTCAAATTCATGAAAATTGTACATTTAGTGTAACTTCATCAAATAAAAATGACGTTTGAATTGGAAGTTTTCGTATTCTATGCATCTATGTTCATATTGTTCATGGTAACCAAGTAATCTTTTTCGTAGCAACACTTTTCCTGCCGCCGGAGGGAAAAGTAAATATTTCTCCGCCTAGGCGGAGAAATAGAACTTTTCGATGATCCTGTCAGTCGAGAACTGACGTTGTTATCGTACGTTTGGAAATAATAATTATTTATCTGCATTGGACACCAGATAATGAATTTTATTTCCAAACGTACGATAACAACGTCAGTTCTCGACTGACAGGATCATCGAAAAGTTCTATTTCTCCGCCTAGGCGGAGAAATATTTACTTTTCCCTCCGGCGGCGGGAAAAGTGTTGCTACGAAAAAGATTACTTGGTTACCATGAACATAGATGCATGGAATACAAAAACTTCCAATTCAAACGTCATTTTTATTTGATAAAGTTACAATATAAATGTACAATTTTCATGAATTTGAAAACGTTTGGAAATAAAATAGCATATTTCATTCGGAGAAGAAGTGACTTTTCGTGGCTCGCTTTCAATTATCCGCCTCACTCCGTTCGGCGGATAAACTCAAGCTCGCCACGAAAAGTGACACTTCTCCTCCTAATGAAATAATATACTATAATTAGTTGTGATATTACCAATGCCCTATTTGAAGTAATTTTGTTGTTTTTATGAATGGAATTCAAATTATTAGGATGACTCTTTTCTCTATTTGGAATGAATCTTTGGTAATATTGTAAAGCATTTCACCTGAATCACGTTCCATTCGAAATTTCAGCCAATTATGAATAAAAATAATCCTACGGTGGGCTTCTCAAAGCGTAATCACCGGTGGTCCGAGATCAACGGCTTGATTCTCTGATTTTTCAATTGTCGAATCAGTTGATTCTAGATCAACCTTCGATCACCGGTGATACCCACCGCTTGTATTTTTGAAATGGATTAAGGACGATTTCTTGGACAGTTGCTGTCAAGTTTTTCATGTGGCGACTCACTCTCCGCACAGCACGTCGCATTCTGGCCACAGCGTGTGTAGCATTCGAGCAGCTCAAACTCCTACGTCAATGACAGTCTCCGTTCATAGTAGCCAATTTGATGAGTCCTATGATCGGATCTGGGACGAAACGTTAATCCCATCAGGAATATTCGTCTGATAGATTTCATGGGACAAAAGTGGCTCATAGGGTGTCTGACAGACTGAAAAGTACGTGGCGGTACCACAGGGTAGTGTTATTGGTCCATTGTAGTTTGTAATTTATGTTAATGATATTGATAACATGTTGAGGAATTCATTTTTGAGTTTATTTGCCGATGATACGGTTTTGTGGGTAGTCGCTGAAATTTTTTCGGAATTGATTGATAAGATCTATAATGAGATGACAATTGTAACTGGCTTTGTAAATACAAATTGAAACTGACTACGATGAAGACTAAATGCATGTTATTCGGCTCAAAATCTAATAATCGTTAAAAGTTCGCATACATAAATTTGGCTGTGTTCCCCAATGATGTGTATAGGTATAGTCATATTGGACTCACAGTTGAATTTTTGATTGCATGTGGATCACTTGTGTGAAAAAAATTGGAATTGGTGAGCCGATTCAACACTAATATACAAGATTGAACATGATATCTTGCCGAAGTCTGGATTTCTCAGAGAGTTGGTAGAATTTTATGATTATGATATCCGATAAAAAAGGATTTTAAGCATTAGACCAGTCAAGTCTACTGCTATGCAGAAGACTCTATTTTTGTAATTTATTCGTTTGTACCAAATGCTTCGCTTACTGAAATGAAAATGCACCATGAATTATGTCATACAATAAGATGCTATTCTTGTAATTGGAAGTAGACAATTCATTTCATAGATGATTCAACTCAATAATAACAATCATGAGGGGGGGGGGGGGTAATAACGATTGAAAACCATAAAATCAGGTGCAAAATGTATGAAATACTTTAAGTGCACCCACCACCTTTTTCTTTTAGGTCTTCGATACTCATGGGGGGGTAGTTACCCCCAGTACCCCCCCGTAAATCCGCCCTTGATTCAACTTAATTATGTAATGAAAGAAGTATGTATATTTTTTGTACTAGCTATGCTAAATGAAGACTATTATCATTATTACTGTATCTCGATACACACAGTCCAGATAGTGTATTCTACCCTGAAAATTATAGAACCATGGTAGTGCTTTCACTGACTTTTTAGCTCTCGCACTTCATCTCGAACAAAAACGTTTTTTGGGCAGTCAAAATATCGAACTTTTGGGTCAGCCGTCGATGGTCGAATTTGTAATTATAAAGAGTGGGGTAAGATGGGGTACCCAACATTTAGACATGAATAAAATAATAAAAAACTCAGATTCACGAATTGAACTTTGAAAGATGTAATTGTACATATAACAGAGGAATAAATTTCAGCATAAAAAAATAAACTCCTTTGAAGGTATGTATTATTGAAATAGTAATTTACGTAACAAGTCCGGAAAATAGGTTTTTTTGGACGAATAGATAAAATGCTAGGACGAGCCGTAGGCGAGTCCTGGAAGTCTGTGAGTCCAAAAAAACTATTTTCGGGCGTGTTGCGTAAAATATTTTTTCGGCAACCGTGAAGAATTACAAATCAATCACATCTCTTCATTATACATTTTGATTCTTATTTGAATGAAACAGAACAGAACTGTCATCCGTTATTTCGTTGCTATATTGTGATGATCATAACAAGGACAACAACGACGTGATTTTTTCCGGCCTAGTCCGGAAAGTACGTACTTTCCTGACTAGGCCGGGAAATGCTACTTTCCCAAAGAAAAAGCGTCCGGGAAGTGGGTATATCCCGGACGGTTTCCGAAAAATAATTTTCCGTTTACCGAGCAAAACTTCATCTTACCCCACCTGTTGGGGTAAGATGGGGCTAAGTACGGGGCATGATGGGGTTTGTCACTGACAATGTCCACAAACATGAACCGTTTCGTCATCTTCATCTTCCTCTCCTGCACAAGAGCAGTGAGCACACCTTTGACATTGGGGTAAGATGGGATACACCCCATCATGCCCCATTGATATATCCCCATCTTGACCCACTCATACTTTTTCGGCATTCAATGGTTCCTTTCAGATAAGGATTAAACTTAGAGATTTGAGAAGGTGTGAAAATGAACGGTTTAAAAATACACTTTCCAATGATATAAGTATGTATTATTCAGTTTGACCAGTTGTTGAGGTTTACCTCTAATCAACAGTAATCTGGCACTGCATAAAACTACTTTATTATCAAATCGGAAACATTCGGCACAAAAACTGTCCACTCAAACTGACCCCCCCTTATTGGAAGTTTTCTTTACTATGCCTCACTATTAATACTGACACTCTCCGCTAGGTTGCAGCTTTTGAAAGGTCAGGAGCTAATCTACCCCATCTTACCCCGGAACCCCGTCCTGCCCCACTCTCCCCTACTTAACTCGAGTAGAAAAACTATGAATGAGGAAACTTATTTCAGAAAGGGCTAACAAGAACAAGCAAAGTAGAAAAATCCTCAAAAGTGTTTCATAATCAATACTTTCACTTTTCCAGTTATTAAAAAAGCATTCATGTTATCCCACCCTGTATATTTCATTCTGAAATTGGAACACCAAACTGAACCAAGGTGACAAAGCATCGAAATGAGTGGTATGAGCATATTTGATGATTCTTATTGTCGCTGGAAATAGGACGTTACAAATGTATATGATTATTTTAATTGGTCGTAAATATCGTGCATAAACTGAATTATGGAAGAGTATAGAAGGCCTTGATTGTCATAAAGACTTGAAAATTTCTAGAGTCTTAATCCATTTTTATTATAAAAACAAATATACAAAACTTGCTCTAATCTAATTATTATCTTATGTCCATTGAAATATTTATATTAATATAATACAACATTAATATATAATCTCACAATAACGTATTGCATATATTCGAACAGAAAGCCAAATTTCTATCAGTTCAAATTACTAATAACAAGAATCCAAAAATAATTTCACAAACAAGAGTAAAAAGAGACTATATATTTTTCTAAATTCAACATGGTCTAGTAAAGTATTATAAACTCTGAATATTAAAAGAAAAAATACTTTGCATAGCAAAGGATTATTCAGTATAGATCTCCATATCATTCATAAAAAGAGATGGAAGGAATATAATGATAGTCTAAGTCAAGATTTTTCAGTTAGAAGGATGTTCCTCGATTTTTTTCGCTTCCCCAAGTTTTTCAGAACCACTTTGCCATCCAGAATCCATAGTTCCGTCACTATGGCAACTTTGTACTTGTGTTTCTTCTTCTCCTGCACTAGCCTCGCCGTAAAGCAATCCTCCAGAATTGGCCCCTAAATTTTGTATGAGGTTTGTTATATTACTGCCAGTATTTTTCCTACAAATTATGGAAGGACCACTCGTCTTAGAATTGGAACAATTCGGTGAAAGGTAGTTGAATTTTTTGCTTTGGTTATAATAATTTTGTCCAAAATTGTTCAATCCTGATATAGTGTTAGTTAGATTACTGGAATTTTGCCTAAAGTCTTCTTGGTTTTGAACGATCTCATATTGAGCATCTGGCGCTAGATACTGATCAGTTGTCGAAAATATTTTATTTTTCGATGGTTCCATTGTGGTCTCTGGGAAGAAGTTCGAACAACACTCGGAAGGGGTGATAGCATCATCTGTTGATTCAGTCATGGGGGTTTGGACGCTGCTGCATATGCTATTTTGTGATATCTCTTTCGTTATTAATTGTAAGCATGGCTCGTTTTGGAAATTCAGTTCTTCATTCTGGGGCAAAGGTATAGGCATCCTACTCCTTATACTCATCTGCCTACTTCCCATCCTATGAGCCAAATAATCCTCATCTTCATTCGCAGTAGCGTTAGATATATTTTCTTGAAAACTCTGCAAACACTGATTATTGTCCATTCTTGATTTCTGATTCTCTAAGGCTTCATCGTATAAAGATGAATCTTGGCCATCATTTCTTACGGATATATTGCAGCAACTGCTAACGTCAGCAAAATAAACCTCAGATTCTGCAGTTTCAGCTTTTTGAGGGCTGTTCTCTTGCTTCTGAAATGTAGGATTCTCTACCCCTTGCATCCTTGGAAGAAACTTGCACTTTTGAGGTTCAGATCTAGAATTTTCAGATTCATTCAAATTAGGCTCTGTATAACTATGATCCTCCATAGATTGAGCTTGACCATCTTGGACATTTTGCATGAATATATTTTGAACATTCACTTTACTGGATGAACCTTGTTGATGAATGGATTTTACCGAAGCCATATCTGCCCTTTTCTTCATCTTTCGTACCGGTAAAGTATGTGAAATTCTTTCGAGGCAGCTCGATGTATCGGTACTTTCACTGTTGTCGTTGTTATGGTGAATTTCGGTTTCAGTTGTATTCTCATAGTTCTGCTTGTTCGACGTATGTGGACGATTTCTTCTGGAGGTTCTTGTGTTGTTCTCCGTGTTCATCTGGCAGTGGGACTCGTGACCGTGCATTGGATGATGATGCACATGTTGATATCTGTGAAAGGAATAAATAATTAATTGAATGTGAATTATGCCAGCTACACAGAATTCAATGGCGTGCTAAGTATCATGAGAAAATGCAATGTGCCGTTCAAAATAGGGCATTATTTTAATATCCGAAATTTTCAACTTACCTATGGGCCGGTGAGTGGAATATTCTTCTAGCTGGAGAGTTGGGGTTCGAGTATGGAGGAGGGGGTCCCCATACATAAACACCGCCCATTGGAGGCCTATTGTCTAACATGCTGTATGAATCGGAAGAACCAGATACTTGTTCTCGAGGATGGCAATTGTTATCATTGCCTGTTCTCGATGTGAAACCGTACTGACTATCAGCACTACTAGCTACTCCTTGGTACATAAAAGACGAAGATTCCCTGTTGAGAAAAAAAAGTAAGGATAAGTAAATTTAGCATACTTTGCGGTTCCATGAATATGGCCGTTCGAATTTTGTTCTCTTGATAAAAGTTGTTCGTATTGACCGAGGAGACTAAACAATTTCATCAAAACTACTTTTGCATAATTAGTACCCTCTATTTGAATCGTTTTTCAATAAAATATCCATTTAAATTCAGCAATACTTAACAATCGATGCCGATTGTCAAATTATCATACTTTTCATAAACTTCTCATTGGCATGAAAACTTGCTCAGATTTTGAAAACCCCACGATTATATTATTAATGTTGTATTAGATATATTAGTAAAAATATTTCAATGGACGTAAGAAAATAAATAGATAAGAACAAGTTTTGTATATTTATTGTTATAATAAATAAATTAAAAGCAAAAAAAAAACTTTTTGAAAAACAGCTTTCATTTGAATGCTCTGAAAAGAATAAAATAAAATTTTCCTTTAAAATTTCAAATATCAACTTAAAACCTCATTATACACAATTTATATGATCATAAAAGCTTGTCGCGATGTCTGTGTAAGTACTTACAATTTACATATTTAATTAAACTGATATAAAAAAATTGTATTTTGCAGATTAAAATACTGAATTGAATAGGTACTAGTTTATTTACAAGTAAATCGCGCGACAAGCTTTCATGATCATATTAAAACTAGATAGTTGAAATTTTGAAGGAAAATTTTATTTTCTTTTTTTCAGAGATTTTTTTCCAAAAAGGTTTTTTTTGCTTTCAATTCGTTTTTTACTTTTTAGTAATTTCTTAAGATTCTCAGCAAGCCCTTTCATTTGATACCCATATAGCTATAGCAGAAGTGCATACAAAATATAACTATTCCGCCATATTGGATTTAAATCACGTCAACATTATTTTTCGAGTTACTCTCAACAAGCCCTTTCATTTGATACCCAAATTGACGACGTGCATAAAAATAACGATTCCGCCATCTTGGATGTAGAATGACGTCAACATCATTTTTCTTAACAAGCCATTTCATTTGATACCCATATTGTAGAAGTGCATGAAAATAACTATTCCGCCATCTTGAATTGTTCGCCATATTGGGTATAGAATGACGTCACCCAGTTTATTGTGTATTGTCATCCAAATCAAGGTACCTACCTACATACAGTATGGTGCAAATGAAAGGAATTAATTCTTTATTTCGTAAACCGGCGACCTTGAGGACAAATCCTGAAACCCGTCGATTTTTATTTTGAAATGGGCTATTCGTAAAGATACCTTTTTATTTTTGACGTCATCTATGTGAGCGTGATGAGGTCATCGCAAAAATTTTTAAACGGAAATGTGGGTGTTGTAATACATTATTTGGAAGGTCTTTTAGATACCTATTCAGTCATAACAATAATTTACAGTAATTGATTTTTGTATTTGTTTAAAAAAATATTGAAATTTTATTAATAATATTTGTGATAATAAGCAAATAAATTACTGTACATATTGGTATGGCTGAATAGGTCTTTGAAAGACCTTTCAAATAATGTATCACAACACCCACATTTCCATTTAAAAATTTTAGCAATGACATCATCACGCTCATATAGATGACGTCAAAAATAAAAAAGTATCTTTACGAGTAGCCCGTTTTAAAATAAAAATCGACATGTTTCAGGATTTTTCCTTGAATTCGCCGGTTAACAAAATAACGAATTTATTCCTTTCATTTGCACCATACTGTATATACATACATACATTGCAAGTTGAATGAAAGCTTTTAATTTTAAAATGGTTCAAGACACTAGTAGGTCTTATGTGGTCTACCAAAATGCAGTTTATCTACGATGATCTACGACCACTACAATAATCAACTAAAAATACATATACAGGGTGTTTCTGAATTTATGCGAGAGATTTAGAAGAGTGATTCCTTGTGCAGAATGAAGGGTAGTTTGTAACATAAATGTTGGGTCAAAAGTCAAACGTTAGGGAGATATCGCGGTTCAAAGATGGTAGAAAAATTATGTTTTCATTTTGAATCTTAAAAACGGAAAGCGATAGAATGACGATATTTTATGGAAGTATTACTATTATGAAAACACGCTTTCTTGATATATTTTCATTTCTTAGAATGAGTTGAGGGTGTTGAAGTAGACTATCCCTATCATTTTTGTTTGAAGAAAAATTTAAAGAAAAACCTACGCAACTACTTGGATATAGAGTTAAATTCGGATAGCCTGATATGGTTAGAGACTTTTTCATCTCCTGTATTTTTCCCGTAAAATGTACCGTTTTGAAATAAAAAAATAAGATATAAACCAGCTCTAAGATAAATTGTCCTTTCCCAACACGTAATGATTTACATTTTACGTTTTTATTTCAAATCTGTACATTTTACGCGAAAAATACAAGAGACGAAAAAGTTCTTCCTTACGTTTGACTTTTGACCCAGCATTTATATAACAAACTACCCTTTATTTTGAACAAATCACCCTTTGAAATCTTCAGCATCAATTCAGAAACACCCTGTATATAGACCATTCTACATATTTGGAACAAGCACTTCTCATCGTTTCAGTATGTCTGCGAAAAGCCTCGAATTTCGAAAAACCTTGTATAATTAGAGCCGTATTTCATTATTCGTAAACGATATTGTTAATTCATATCCGAAATTTCACCTTTCTAGGGTCCCGAGTACCGAAGTAATAACCATTCAATTAAGGATATGTTTCATATCGATAAAAGCAATAATATACAGTGTGTTTTATTCGAAATATCAAAGCGGTTGGTACTTAAGTGGTATTTGTTGATATACATATCATTTGTCGACATTTTTAGCAGATTTCATTCAGCATAAACTGCGTTCTTTTTGCTTGCAGCAAATATTTTCATTTTCTATAGTTCATTGACGCTTCAGAAATATCGTTGAATTACTCCGGAATTATTTGTGCATTTTTCAATATTGGTTTCAAGAGTTTTGACGAATTTTTCCTATGGAATTATCATTAATCATTGTGAAGATTGCTTTTCATGGTCAAAATATACCTAATCTAAAAGACATAAGAGAAACCCTAGGTGAAATAGAGGTCACCTTATGAGATCAATTTTTCAACAAAGAGCTTCTAGTTTGCATTAAAACTTGGAAGCATACCTCTCAATGGGATACTAAAATTATCACTTCTTGAATTAGTAATATTACCTGGGAATTTCAGGTTGTGCTGCACTACTTCTACCCCAAGGAAACCTTCTCCAACTCCATCCTACTCGATTTCTAGCTTGGTTATCTCCTGACGGCAAATCTCCTGGATTTGGGGAGTAAAAATTTCCTATTCTTCCAGGAGTCCAAAATCTACAGTGAACATAGTAAAATTAAATATCTATAAGAAGCTTCAAGCACTTGTGTATTGAAAGCATGTCAAAGGCATCGGATCAGATTCAATTCTAGGTATTTATTAGACATTAACTGATCAGATTCATGCAGAAACCTATACGCGTAAGCCTAAGAAAAACCAATCAAAATTTGGATCTAGACCAAATATATTTTTTTCTCACCTGTCTGTGGAATTATGAGTGTCCCAAGGATATACTTGAGGACCCATTTGAATGGGCGGATATCTACATTCCTCACAACAACTGCAGTAAATTGTAGAAGCTATCGTAGGTTCTCGAACTGACCCATGTGCACTACTTGGAGGATTGGTATGTTGTTGATAAAAGGATCGACATCTCATTTCTAATTGTTCCCAATACATCTTCTTTTTCTCGTGGCTGGCGGAATATCAATAACTTTATTATCATTTACAAAATTCATTTCAATTTGTACATTGCATAAAATAGTTTTCTCTTCATATTACAATGAAATAATGTTCTTTTCCATCGTTTATACGATTCATGGAATGCAATTAATATATACTGCTCCACAAAAGTTAAGGAAATTCAGAAATTTTGTTTCAAAAATTTTCACCAATATTTTGAATAGCAGAAAAATGAGTGTTAGTTCACTTATCTTATTCATTTATTTGCCAATTTCTGTTATGAATTTAAGGTCGGCGTTTAAAGCGAGTTGGAAAGCTCAGCCGATAGAGGCGCCACCGTCCATTTTATGGATATCTCCATAGAACATGCACTATCACTATCAAGTTCTATGAATATCTCTCTAATCATGAATGAAATGTCAGAAACACTGTCAGAAACCGATCTTGTGCAGAAGTGGTAGATCTTTGTCGTTCACTTTTCGGTGACGTTTCCTGTTTCTCGTTGTCGATAGCCGACCTGGGAAATTTGAAACTTGAAAAAATTCGCAACATCTCTCTGATTACTTAAGTACTTAAAACAATAACTGATCCAAAATTCTTAGAAATACAAACGACAAGACTTTTTCTGAAACAAGAAAAGTTATCAATCGTGGAGCAAAAATATTCAGATATGAGAGGGTAAACTTTCTATTTCTCATGAAATTTCTTAACTTACGTAACTTTTGTGGAGTATATTTATATTTTGAGGAAATATACTTCCAGACAAAAATAATGTCTGATGGTAATATCAACGTTCATTCATCATCATAACTGAGTTTTAAAATAATGCATATAATTTTTTGCATTACTTCAGAATTGAAAATTGGCTACTCTAAGCAAGCTTTTTCTGTTGACTAGAAAACTCAATATTCTTTGGAAAAATTCATAATCACAATATTTTCCCGATTTTGGAATGCCGATTGTAATAAAAATCGTAGTTTATGGTTGTACCCCACTCACCTTAGCAGCTGGTACATTAACATGCATGAGAAGATGCACACTAATATACCGGTTACCGAAATTCCAAACATCATTCTTAAGCAGACGTAGAGTTCCCCATGGATAACTTCGCAATCTGGCGTCGAGTCGAACACAAAACGCATTCCTGTAAAAAAAATAGTACCTTAGTGACCAAAATTCATTTGAAGATATATACAGTGTGTCCCAACTGAAACACGCACACAATTCATTTTTCCAAAACCAAACCCAATTTGATTTTTGGGGAGGATTTCACAGGCACAACTTCATCCTCTTAGTTTCCAAAGTCAGACCCCCAAGTTTTTGAATAGGATACGTGAATCAAGTGACACATCATTTCAAATATTTTCTCAATCTGAATATTTTGAGTAGTTTTCCTTGTGATTTTGGGCGAAGTTATTCATTTGTTCGCGCTGACATTCAGAAGTATTCATGAAGCCTGTACCAGATTGACAAACTTTGATTCATCGGATCTGAGGTTTGAATAAATAATTGCGCGCTCAAACTCGCCTGAATAAACAATAATAAACGAAAATTGCAGTGTGCTCACAGCTGCGTTGGTTGGGGACGAAATTCTCCTGTTCCACACAGGATGTCCCAGAACAGGCTAAGTCATAATAGTCATCAGAAAAATATTTCAAAAAAAATAACTCGCTAATCTGATGTGAAGCTTTTTTTTCAGTACAGGTAGTTAAGGTTCGGTGAAATATTTATTCTGAATACTTGGTTCAGCAAAAGGGGGACATGATTCTCCAGAATTTAAGGTTACAAGTTCAAGAAGTAGGTACTAGTGAGGATAACGAAGAAAAAATTAAATTGGAAAAACCAAAGATTTGTAGCAAGAGGAGTTCAAAAATCACCACAGGGTGTTAATTTTCTCGAATTAAAAAAAAAAGTATACTCAGGGACTAAAGTGTCACCTTTATTCCCGAAGCGAAAAGTTTGTCGAGAGAGATGCGTTTTGAAAGCGATGCTATAACATTTGAGAACAATGATAGTGAGACGCTAACAAACCAAGGTGTTGAATACGTCATTTTGAGGGAAGGAAAGTGCCATTTGAGTCCCTCAAATGAGGTTTTAAAAGTATCCGTTTTCCCTATAGAATGCATAAAATATATGTATTATGTGATTTAAAAAATTCACGACTCGGTTTTTTTCCGATTTTTTCTGAGGACTATTATCACTGTTACGCAATTCTTGGCCTGACGTCGACTTCTGTAACACCCTGTATAAGCTCACAAAAATCCAAATGCGTAGCTCCTAGATCGTATAAAGTTTGCGTTGAAGTATGGTGGTAGATAGCCGAAAAATATACATAACTAAAAATTAATTACACCCTGCTCGCAGCTGCGTGGGTTGGAGACGAATGAGACGATATGCCTTCAGTACTTCAGTACTAAGCTCGCAAAACTGCGATTACTTACACGGCGACATTTATAGAAGACACAATGACCCAAAAATCCAAATCAATTTTCCAGATGAACAAATTTCAGGTTGAATCTGGTTCGAACCTAGATTATTTGATCTATTGCTTGCCGGACCTGCTTATTGGCCCGAAAATTTCGTCAACAACGTACCTGGATTGGGACTAAAGTTTGTCTGTCTGGTACAGCTATTTGGTCTCAAATTCCCTCCTACGTTCAAGCAACTCAAGTTGTACCTTATGATAACTTACTGAAGTTATGTATAATGATAACTTAGTCAAGTTATGCATAATGATAACTTTGTTTATTTTATATTTAGATTCTCACCTTCATCAGCGGCAGACTGGGCTTCGAGTAGGACAGAATAACAGGTACAAGTTCTCGTTTTTTTCGTATATACACACTCTCTCAATGTTTGCAACCTATTCATATGGATGACTGTAGTGGTGATTGTGACCAGGACGCACGTTAAGGCACATATCATGCAACATAGACCTCCAATCTTTATCTGCAAAAGAATACGTGAAGAAAATTTAGAAAGATTGTAAAATAATGAAAAATAGATGAGATTCATAGACGATACTATAACTTCTACTCACCAAATAATTGTTTCTGTATTTTCGTTTGGATAAGATCATGATAAGTATTCCGGTGAATATTAGCTGAAATGGATATATTTTAAAATTTACCCACAGAAAATGTGCTTATTAAACTCACCAGTGATGCAGGTACAAAAGTTGGAATTGTTTCGAAGTAATTTAAAGTAGATGTGAGTGATCTCAACAGAAAATAGACAGTTAAGAACAGGGAACCTAAGATTGTTACCAGGCCTCCACATACTGTACAGCAAAATACATATTTTTTGGATTCTCCAGCGTTCGAATTGGCTGAAAA
This sequence comes from Adalia decempunctata, assembly GCA_951802165.1. Lineage (NCBI taxonomy): Eukaryota > Metazoa > Arthropoda > Insecta > Coleoptera > Coccinellidae > Adalia > Adalia decempunctata. Next base: position 37,740,171 of record OX637697.1, on the reverse strand, counting down.
GATACATAAGATCAGGATAAGTTATCAAAACAGTTTTAGAAATATACTACAGCAACTTTTATCCAAACCAAAAATAATAGGGAGAAGGTCTTTAGACTTTTGTGATAACTCAATAAGTTCGACTCCATCCGTGGTCAAATTTAATTATGTCCGACTGTTTGGCCTCCCGTAAACACGACAACTCTCGAATAGAAACTTGCAATTTTCAGGAAAGGATCTGATCTAGATTGCTGCGGTTGAGTTGATGGACAAAATGCAATAAGGGGTTCGGTACGAATAGCCGAGCAAAATTTTGATTCCAAAAATCATACCTATATAATTTCATCGAATAACCGAAAAAATTCATAGCAATTCCGAAAAATTCGAATAATAATGCAAAACAATCGATATTTCATAATAATAGTATTCAATTCGGTTCCATTATGTTTGCAATTTAAGTGCAATCATTCTAGAATTGTGAAAAGTCATGCCGATACACTACTCTAGACAGTAAACAGCAATGAAGTTCGATGTTTGATTGACTGTTGTTCTGGTAATAGTATATTATGTTACATTTTCCCTTAATGTTCTGTTGGTATGGAGCATTCGCAATACATACATAAAATACTTTTGCCCCTTATGATACATCTGTCCCTTATATTTTTTCATCTTCTTCATAAATGGTTCCCTGCTATAAAAAAGGGGGCAGGGCCCAGGTATTTCTTTTGAGCATTGAACCGCAGATTGTTTTTATTTTTAATAATATATAGATCTGTTAATTTTCGAAATAAATAAATTAAAAGCATAACAAATTCAAAAGGAATGACATATATTTTTACAATTACCCCATATGTTCTTCTATACGAGTATAATTCTTTTGCCACTTTAGAACCGTTTGTTACTTTGGCATCCATGGTACGGGGCAAATGTAACATATTGTCAACATTTCAAAAAATATGTAGAATCGTTTGTCCATTCCTCGTCGTTCTTTGGAATTAGGCATTCCACAAACGTCAATACACCATATTTTGCATAAAGATTTGGGTCTTAAGGCTTATAATAAAGTTCCCTTAACACAAGAACTCAAGCCGGCCGATCATCAACAACGTCGTGTCTTTGTTGATTGGGTTCTTGAAATGCATGAAAATGATCCGGAATTCCATCGAAAAATCATCTTGAGCGATGAGGCCCATTTCCACCTAGGTGGCTTCGTCAACAAGCTAAATGATCGCATATAGAGCTCGAAAAACACAACAGTTTTAGTTGAAAAGCCTCTCTATCCTCAACGTGTGACTGTTTGGTGCGATTTATGGTCCGGCTGGGCCATTGGACCTTACTTTTATGAGATTGAGGATGGAGCAACAGTTACGGCGAATGGATTGAACTATCGAGAGATGATTCATGATTTTTTATGGTCGTAATTGGATGGTATTGATCTGGACAATGTTTACTTTAAACAACACGGCGCTACGTCCAGACAAGAATCGATATTCTACAGGAAAATTGGCCACAGAGATCTTGTGATTTAACACAAGTTGTGATCTTCCTTTGGGGCCATGTGAAGGTCTACGCCAAGAGGCCAGCTGCCCAGCGTCGATTCAAGACCTCCAAGATGGAATTCGTGAGGATATCGAGGACATAGGACAGCCGCTTTGCGATTTGGTTATGAAAAATTTCATGAAAAGAATATGTCCGTGGTGGTCATTTGGCTGATGTTATTTCGCATTATTAACTTCCTTCAATCAACTATCTTTTTTTTTAGGCAAAATAACACTTCTTATTGGAATACCAATATCGAAGTTGATGAAAAAATGGTTATAACATGAATTTACTGATTACTGATAATTGGGTATAAGCATCAGTATGGGTATAAGGGACAGATAAGAGTGACCACTTTGAGAGTAAATTCTTCAACTGATCTTGTCGGATAAAATGGGGAATAACTCGAAAAGGGTTAGTTTTCTACAGAAAACTTAGAAAAACTATTATTTTTAAAATTGATTAATTCTTTGAAAAATATCGATGACTATGGAAAATGCTTTATAACGATAGAAAATGCTCTATAACGATGGACGTTATCTTTTACAGACGCTGTGGAAACAATTTGTTTTCCGTTATATTTTTGGGAATCTTCTTACAAGGTAGAAGAACGATTCTCAGTTTATGTCAGTGATTAGAGTGTTTTCCATTGGATAGATCATTATTCAGTTAAAAATATGGCCCGAACAAATTCATAGAATTATTATTGTTTCTGTAATATTCAAATTGGAATATAAACCATTTTGTTGGAACCATAATACAATAATACTAACACTTAGCTTATTAAAAAAAAGTAACATTGTCACGCAACTCAGACAAAATTAAAAAGTCATGGGATGTTTATTGTAGAGGATAAATGGCTCAGTGAGGCAAAATTGAAACTAGAATCTATCTCTTGCCCACGATTCACGGTCGAGAGACTTATATTGATGAAACTTCAGCAAATGCTTTACGAGTGTCATAACAGTTCCTCTTCTCCATCAAACGCTGAGAGCTGAATCGTAAAGTTGCCACACTATTGAAAACATACTCGGAAAATTCTCGAAAATACCTGAATGTAACCTCTCCATAATAATATTATTGTCTTAAACTCACCGATGCCCACACCATGTTGTGGTAAGGCATGTGGAAAAGGTTGAAGAGGATGTGGAGGAATATGGTACTGGACCACTTGCATCACAGGATAACCATGCATTTTGATTTATTTCGTATCACTGGATTTTCACGAAATCATCAAAGGTTACTCTGGTAACTATGACAACTTCTGTGTCGCCACAGCGAGCACTACCACTTGAGTCTTCATAAAATCTGATCCTTGCGTTGCTGAGTGATTCTTGATCCCATTAACAGGACTGTATCCAAACATTTTTCTTTCCGTCATTTCGAAACGACCGAATCACATCGCACAGAAAGATGCAATTAGCAATCACTAAACAGAAATGTCAGACACCAAAACAAACCCGATTTAGAGATTTTTAAAGGTACGCAGCACTCAAATCTTTTCAGCCCTTTAGAACGAGGTTCAAATTTTTGTTACCAATCTGTAGAAGGGGCGTAACGTTGCGAGCATCTCGCTCTGAAAGTCAATATTTTGAACCTCTTCCACCCCCAGATCAGGGGTGGTCATGCGCTGCGTATATCCGTCTAACAAGTGGTTAATTTTGATTACACAAATACGTATTTAATTTTGAGGAACATCTATCGCTCAGTCAATTTCATGGCAATTAAGTATTCAATTTCACGTATTAATTCGAAAGATTTACTCACTTAGGTATAGGATGTCCCATTAAAATTGGCGAAATTGCAAGTGATATTATATATACTTATTCTACAAAAAATTGACAGCAGTTCTCAAATTATTCATCCATATTGGGAACGATTCATAATAATTCGCTAGAATTTTATATGCTTCACTTATGCGCACGTGTTTTTGATGAGGTCGATTCACCATTAACTTTATTATTCGATATTTTCAAAAATTGCAAAAATGCTAGAGATGAACTGACGAAATGAGAAATTAAGCTCCAAATACGCGTGAGTATATACAGTTATGGTAAAAAGGGGTTACAGTCCACTGCGACCTTAAGGTCAATTGTGCCCCCCTAACAAAGCTTTGATGAAATCCAGTATCTGGGACGGCTTTAAATCTAAAAGTTGTTTTTGGAGTGATCCAACCCTGGAAGATTCCGCCAGAGTTTTTTCCTTACGGATTTACCTAACCTTCACCATAAACTCCTTCGTATAGGTGCAATTTTCTATAACATTGAAGGGTTCTGGGCTAGTGACTGGTGTTTGGCCTCTTCGTTTCCTACGATTCCCGAATGATCAAGAACCCAGATTAAAATGACCTTATTTTTCTTGCCTACCAGATTGAGATCGTTCCGACACTCCCAAATCAGCTTCGAGTCAAAGACATAGGAGCTCAATGCTTTTAGGCAGCTTGACTATCTGTATGAATAGCTATATCGCATTTCTGACAACATTTGCCGCGTTATTGCCAAAATACAGATATCGATTTTATTCAACACACTGATCAAATTCGATTTGATATATTCAAATAATTTCATACTAATGTGAGTAATGACAAATGTTAATTCACATCGGTGGCGTTTGGTGCATAGAGACATCATAATTATTCAGTTTATTCTTTAGAAAAAGCGTGCGGGAAAAACCCATGCTATTCCTTTTCCGCACGGAAAGTGTGCGGGAATGGAATAGCAGGGGGTTTTCCCGCACTGTTTGGCAATGTGACTCTTTACGAATTGAAATGCTTGCGGGAAAAGGGTTGAAAGCGCACGCTTGTAGAAAAAATATATTTCATGTCAATTTAAAAGAATCATCCTTGTTTCATTCCAATTAAAAGTTCTATACCCTTCACTTTCTTGAAGGACAGCACATTCTTCTCATTGAAAACTGTTTTTCGAAAAGAAACTGATTAATTGGCTTTGTAGGTATCTACTTTTATTGTACAGCTGCGTTTTTCAAATTCATTAATTCGAATCGACAGAAACGCATGCATTTTCACGAGGGCGTTTGATGTAATGAGGTAATTAATTATTTGTGAAAATTAATTCGATTCGTATCCTCAATATAAACGATCGCAACAGCTGATTCATTACCCAATGGACCATGACGAACATCACCAAAATTTGCATATTTGAATATGGATGGAAAAATGCAGAGGACACTAACCTGTCCTCATTGATATGCGTCGAGACATCTTGAAAAATGATGCATCTTGTGCTCTTCGAAAATTGAATGTACCTACGTCTAATTTGTACTTTTGTATAATACGAAATGGAACTTGAAGAATGCGGACAATAATATCATTTGCATATATGATGAAATTTCAATGATTGATTGATTACTACTTTTCCCGACTAAGAAGGTGGACAATTTTGATGATTCTCTAGAGTTCCAACGCGGGAACTATAGGAGTGACGATGAAAATGGAAGAAAAATTGAAAGCAGCGTCAAATAAATCGTTTATGACCTCAGATCTATTAATGGAGAAATATTGGAATTTCTGTTTCAATAATTCCATACAAATTTATATGTTCGAATGAAAAATAGTGCAGGTATGGATTTCCATCTGAAAAATGCTGTTTTTGATTTTGTGAAGAATTTTTCACGGAAATTCATAAAAATCGAGTGCATTGAGAATATAAACTCCAATTTAGCAACCGAAAACAAAAATCGCTAAGTTTGCAGAATTTCCGCCAATTCGTTTTCGAGATACAGGGTGAACTAGATATACTAGGAATACTTTGAACAAAATTATGAAAAAAGGGGGATTGGACGGGGTGGCCATCAGGCATGGCCCGTCTGATGCCTAGACATAAATAGTTTAGATTTCTTTTTATAAAGAGTGTTATTATGAATAGCCCGATATTTCGGTAAATTTCACTTTTGAAGCTGTAATTTTTTGAAATTCGACAGGTAGAAACTACGCCATTAATAAAAATTGAACGATACACTTTGCTACAACGCATTGAAATCATTCATCTTCATTATGAAAATGGTGAAAATTCAGCAAAATTGTCGCAACTGGGGCTCGGAAAAACCAAGAATTATTGTTGAAAGACCTCTCTGTCCTCAACGGGTGACTGACCGGCGAGATCATTGGACCTTACTCTTTCAAAAATGAGGCTGGGGCTGGACCTTAATTTTCTAGAATGAGGCTGGAGAAACAGTGAACGGATTGCGCTATCGAAAACTAATTTATGATTTTTTATGACCGGAATTGGATGGCATTGATCTGGAAAACCTTTACTTTCAGCAAGAAGGCCATTTGATTTTTGACGGTAAAAGTTGCCATACAACAAAGGGCAGTCACTTCGCGATTTGGTTTGGAAAATTTCATGAAAAGGATATGGTCCTGCAGTCGTGGCCAAGGTGGTCATTTGGCTGATGTTATTCACCATCATTCAAGGCATACCTTCCTCTTTACAATGAAATTAACATCCGATCTATCACAGAGTTGCATAGAAACTCTGGTGAATCAATTCCTTCCTTAAAATCGTGACCAAAAATGTAAAAGTAGGACCCCATCACAGATTTTCGATCGACAAAAAAGTCTAGACGAAATCGAATTAGTGCCAACACCAGGTATTCTATGCATCACTGATATGTTGACACAATTTCATTTGCTTTTTCTGTGATGATCATTTGAAACAAAGATTCTTATTATCTTATTATCTATCTATGTCTCAAAAATGGCATTTTTCTTTGAATGTCACAATGACACATCTCATTGAAAAACCCTTTACTAACTGGATTTTTTGGACAGTTTTAATTTTTCTGAGGATTTCGGAAAAAATTACGCCAGCGAATTGTCAACAATGTAGCCGGATTATACAGGGTGTATCTGAATAACACTGAAAAAATGAAAGGGTTGATTCTTTACAGAAAATTGAAGTGGGTATTCGGTATACAATTTTTGGAAAAACCTCCCCAGGAAAAGTTACATCCCCCCAAAGATCAACAAAAAAAATTGTTTTTCTTTTTTATTTTCTCTGTTTACTATGCTAAGGAGACGTAATAACTTGGTAAATATCATTTGTCAATGAAATTACACATGTTGGAATTTTTTCAACCCTGAAGTATGCCCAGAAAATAGTAACCCTCTAAGATGTTTTTTCTCACAACTTTTTTTTTTGTTGAAAATTTTCCTTTTGAAAAATCATGGCTGAAAAGCCCAACTAATACACATTTTTTTTTTCCTACGAGTGGTTTCGAAAACTCATGGTTTTACGAGAAAAAAAATCGAAGCGTTTTCAAATAATATGAGCTAACGCGAGGGTATTTTGCCTTAATATCTAGTAGTTTGTGCATTGCAATGACAATTATACTATTTCAGATTTTCTACAATAAACAATCACAAAACTTGTGGAACAATAAGAACGGTAACAGAAAATGACAGTGCACAATCCTGGTATCGCTGTTATTATTTTAATAATTGTCATGGAAAAGTGAAAACTACTAAATACTCGTATTAAGAGTCGAGTAGAGTCACAGGATGATGTACCTACTACCTTATACTGTTTGAAGGTCTTTGATACTGTGGTGGAGTAGTCAGTGGGCGAATCGACTCTCCACTCGACTAAAATACTGGCCTAGTCCGAACAAGCAAAATACCCTCGCGTTAGCTCATATTTTGAAAACGTTCTGAATTTTTTTCTCGTAAATCCTTGAGTTTTCGAAAAAACTTGTAGATAGAAAAAACTTTATGTATTAGCTGGGTATCTTAGAGGGTTAATATTTCAACCCTTCCAGAGCATACTTCAGGGTTGAAAAAATTCCAACATGTGTAATAATAATATAATAATAATAATAATAATCTTTATTTCAGAAAATCACTACCTTACAAATGTACAATTGTTAACAACATAACATGAATGCAGGCAATGAAGACTGAAAAGTCCTAACAAAAATTGGCGTGTCACGATAAAAATTCCCTAACACTATAGGGTTCTCGCCTTATTAAGAGTTCATAGATCTCTTTACGGTACATGTTGAAATCAGTAAGTGATCTTATATGCTGAGGTAAATTATTAAATAATGTTATACACATATATGTGCAATTGTTTTCTGTAATGGAAAGTGAATGTTTTGGATAAATGAGGATCACATTTCGTGTATTGTATTTATTTAGTTTATTATATTTCTTGAAATAATGCATATTTTTGAATATAAATTGAAGACACTTATATATGTACAGACCAGCCAAAGTCAATATACCGTTTTCTCTGAAAACACCTCGACATGACTGGCGATACTTCATGTTAAACATGCATCTCAGAGCCATTTTTTGTATCCTAAATATCGATAGTGCATAACTGCAATTTCCCCAGAATATAACGCCATAACTCAGAAGCGATTGATAATTACTGAAGTAAATGGTAACTAGAAAGCTCTTCGACAGTTCAAATCTGAGAACACGCAGAGAATATACAGCAGAGTTCAATCTTTTTATTAGTGCCTTCGAGTGATTTTCCCAAATAATGTGTTTGTCGATATTTATTCCCAGGAACCTAGCGGATGGTGACAACATAATTTCAGAGTCTTTTTGGTGTAGGTGAATTTCCCCTGTACGTCTCAGTTTGTGGGAGAAAACTATATGCTCTGTTTTATTTGCGTTCATTTCTAAATTATGCGAAAAACACCACCTTTGTAAGTTCAACGTGTAATTTCATTTACAAATGACAAGCAGGCCGGCCAGCTTCGCCAGGGTAGAAATTTGTTTCACGCGGCGGTTTCATCTTCAACACTTCAACATTTATTTTGATGTACTCGTTGTAATTGTATGATGTGAACAGCAATTTCGTTCTAAATTAAATACTGGGGATAAATAACGTATTGAGTAGGATGAGGATCAATACCGGTATACATAAAAAACACACTCCCGAATAGTGCATAATTTTGGAAAACATCTGATTACCATAAACAGGTAATAGCAAGTCAATCTTGAAAGATAGATATATGCTATCGCGGACTTTTTTGTAGAACTATTTGAGAGGTACATTTCCGTCATACATTATATCACATAATTCTATACCTATAATTTGAGCGTAGTGGCTAATAAGTATACAAAAGTGTGGCAATCGTTTCCCTTAAATCCAGGGTCAGTCATCGCATATACGCATGCCTAGGGAGAAGAGAAGGGACATGTAATTCTGTATCCATGGATACCGTATGTGGCTCAATACAAACAGAGACAAATAACAAAGCTGCATCCGCTGATCGCCACGATGTCCCTATTTTCCCACTCTCCGCTATAGCACATGCTCAATAGTCTCACTGATCCTAGTCAGAGCCTTCTAGATGTTTCACTTTTAATTTCAAGGATCAAATTATAGGTATAGAATTATGTGCATTATATCCCCGTAAGTCTTAAGGGTCGTTTATACTGGCCGGTAACTTAAACTTTTCCCTTACCCTAAGAGTTGAAACATAGAAATTTCATGCTATGGTTTATACTCGAACTTTAACTTATTCCCTTAAAGAGAACAATTTTAAGGGCATAAGTTACGGGCCAGTATAAACGACCCTTTACGGTTTTTGCAGCGCACGTGAGAATAGCTGATTATGGCTGATTTTTATGTAATTATTGAAGTTATAGTAGGTATCCTTATTTTTTTCGTGTGAAAAGTATAGCCTATGTCACTCAGGGATAATGTAGCTTTCTGAGAGTGAACTAATTTCTGAAATCGGTCCAGTAGTTTTTGAGCCTATTCGTATCAAACACACAAAAATACAAATCTTTCTTCTTTATAATATTAGTACTTATAGATAATAACCAAGTTTCGTGTCCTTAGCTCAATAGATATACATACAGGGAAAATAAAAAAGAAAAACAATTTTTTGTTGATCTTCAGAGGGGTGTAATTTTTCCGGGGGTGGTTTTTCAAAAAATTTCATACCAAATACCCACTTTAATTTTCCCCAAAGAATGACCCCTTTCATTTTAACGGTGTTATTCAGATACACCCATTTATACCATTGAATGGAAGTTGGCGGGGCACAATTTGATCAGGAATTTCATAATTCACCCTGTAAATCATAAACGTATTTTCGTTCCCGGAATCTCTTGTTTCAATGAAAAATTAAAAACTAATGTGAAAACCGCATCTATTCATTTAGTATTAACGAAGATTCAGTTCAAAATTCTCAAAAATAGATGCATCCGAATCTTACCTATCCTCGTCCTGTATCTCGAATTCAAGGACGAATCAAATCTAGGTCTAGGGGGTGGACGCGGCGGCAAGGCAGGGGGCAGTGGCGAAATCTCTATCCTGTCATCAGGCTCAAACTTCCTCAATTCTCTCACCTCCACTTCGTCCTTCGGATGGCTTTCCTCTTGGAAATGGCAAGAACAACCAGTATTCGACACTTTCCTCACCGGCATCGTCTTCGGTGATGCTTGAATACTCTGTATACTAGCAACCGAACAACTAATCTGATTGATTTGATGGGCATGTTGTGGGCTCGTGAGGGTTTGTGTAGAATGATGGTGATGGATAGCTTTGGATGAGCAGTGAGGATGTGACGGTTCAGTCTTAGGAGTTTCAATGGTATCACGCAATTTTTCGTTACATTGGCATTTCTGGTTGGGATGGATCAACTCGTTTTCGTTCACGGGCAGCAGGTGATCCGGACTCTTTGATGGATCGGGGGATGAAGTCGACATTTTAGTTGAGCTGGTTACATCTCAAGGTTTATCCACAAGTTGTCTTCAGAATTCTGGGATCTAGAATGAAAGAAAATGTTCGTTAGTTATCATTTCGAAAATCCAAAGGCGGCATAGGGGAAAGGTGCACGAGTTGATCCCATTGGGTAAGATGATCCCTTTCGATTACAAGCTTATGAAAAACGCCATCAGGTTGCATTCTACGCCATTACGTAGCCCGTAACACCCTCCCGCCTCATTCATATTGTTACTTCGGTGCAAGCGAACAGTCGACATTCACAGTGAAAAATATAAATTGTGACCTCTTAATCTAAGATAAGGTTACCTTTAAGTTAATGGTACTGTTATTGTAAATGGTTCACAACAATGATTTTTATGTTTGTGGCTTCCTAATATGTTTGTTTTTGATTATTTTTCCATTTGAAGACCATGACATTCGTATAGGTTATAATAGCAACTATTGAACGAAAAATTTTAACCTGGGTCAAGATGATCCCCTACATGGTGTACAAGATGATCCCTGGGGATCATCTTACACCTTCATTTTTTACATACTATTTAAACCACTTGAGGGCCGATGTTTATCTTCAGAAGAATCCGTATGAAAATTGAACTCATGGATGGTGCACCACCACGGTCCATTTGGGCGTGTAATTCATCAGGATGGATGAAACTGGAAGTATTTACCCAGTATTTCCTGCATCATACAAAACCTTCGGAGGAGGATCCAGTGTGGCTGATCTTAAATGGTCACCTTACCCATACAAAAAATTTAGAAGTCATCCTGAAAGCCCGGGAAAATCACGTGATCATTGTTTGCTTGCCACCACACTGCGCCAGTGCTCCCACAAACTCCAACCATTGGATGTCAGTGTGATGTATCCTCTGAGTGTTTTTCATAATCAATCACTGGAAAAATTGATGAATAACAACCCCAGTGGAGTAGTGACTGTATTTCAAATTACGAAAATTTTCGGCGAAACTTACTGGGATAAGATGATCTCTGGGATCGTCTTACCAATACCACAGGGATCATCTCAAACACCGTGGTGTATAAGATGATCCTATTGTACGGTTTTGGAAAATCGAGAATATTTGACAAAATCTTTTGCGACTGAACATATCGTTTAGGCCAATACAAAGATGGATACTTCTAGGAGGAGTCTTCGTTTTCATTTTTACGCTACTCGAAAAAATTAAGGTATTACGTCAATTCTTGCCTAAGGGGATCATCTCGGGCACCTTTCCCCTACACACCGAGGTAACAAGCGACGCAACATTTTTTCGACACATTTGTTGCTCACGCCCATGCCAGTCGAGGTCGACAACAAACCCTTGATGGTTCAACCAATTTCTTCAATCATTCGAATAACTTTTTTTGTATTCTCTGCATATCACCGAACTTGAATGAAACGAAATATTTCAATACAGATCCGACTTTTTCAAACTACAAGATCCATCTTCTATCTTCTATATATATATATAAAAGAAAGATGTTGGTTACACCATTTATAACTCGAAATCGGATGGACTGTTTGTTATGAAACTTCATATATGGATTTTTCTACGGTCTGGTTATTATAAAATACAATAAAACTTTGAAAAAATCGATGAAAATTTTACTTATACAGAAAATGCTTTTCCTCCTTTTGAGTAAGGCCACTAGATGTCGCTACAGTTACAGTTACGCTACCGCTTAGTCGTTTGTACTTCATTTGATATTCTCCGCGTTAGATGGCGATATAAACAAATAGTGTGTACAGTGACTATATTCCCTCTATAGTCACTGTAATAGTGTGTGATTTGTGTTGCCTACAACTCTGCGCTGTTGGGCAAAACCAAAATGTCTTAGCGTAGGAGTACAGATGTCTAAAATGATTAGATTTCGTTGAAATATGAGAAAAGTTTCGTTCTTACCACTTCAGATGGCGCTATTCACACATTATGACTGATGATTATTAGTTATTTTTATAGTTTTATTTATTCCAAATAACGTAATCGTGAAGGTTCTATATTGGACATTATCACAATTAAATGACGATGAATTTGTTGAGGCTTTCGCGGCCATCGATTGATGTCATCTGTTCTTTTTTCGAGCAATTACTGTGTAATTCACATAGGGCTTATAGTTCCATGAAATGCTATTACCAGATCCAGAAGCGGGTGAATATCACAGTGAATTTTTATCGAAATGTCAAGTAAATCGGATTTTGACGATGAGTTCCAATCGTGAGATGTCCATTCTCATCTTTTCTCATAATTTTTAAAATGCTTTTGAATTTCTGCTTGGGTAATAAATATATTTGCGGAAATAACTTAATCCAAAATTGCCATTATTATTGATTGACATATTATGACATATTATTTTTGTGTATCTGGTCTGTGTGATAGCTCATATCCATGGAAACATTTGACAGTTCAAAAATCAGAGAACCAAGCCGTTGACATCTCCGATCACCGGTGATTACGATTTGTGAAATCCACCGTAAGTATCATTTAGGCGGAACAAAGTTCGCCGGGCCACCTAGTTAAAAGAATAAATGCAAACAAATGAGTCGGAATAATCCGAATTCATCTTATGTATACCCTCCGATTATTAATAATGCAATACATAATAGAAATCTCGTTAAAAATAAGCTGCAGATAAGAGCTGTCGGATAACTGATGTCTTATATCTGTTCGAGAGTGTTTTTTGCAAATGTGCATTTTGAAAAAGTGCTGTAACGTTTTTCTTGTCAAACCAATTTCCCTAGGGCACTTTTTAACGTTGAATTCAATGATGTCAGTAGTTTTTCCAAAAATCTCACATATAATTAGGTATATATATATATATATTTATTTGGAGTGAAATGGCATCATTCACATACATCGTCAAAAGTCTTGGCACTCCTATGTTCCTCAAGAAGTACAATCTATGTTCTGGAAATGAAATGAATAGAGAGAGAGAGAGAGAGAGAGAGAGAGAGAGAGAGAGAGAGAGAGAGAGACATCAACTTTATTGATCTTGCAATCAAATGGCTATCGACCGCAATTTTAATAAGTCTTAATTGAAACAAGTGTGAGGTAAATATTTCTATTGTAGGGATTCCAGGTGCTCAAGAAGTGGCAAAGCTGGAAGCTTTGTCTTTGGTGTAGATTCTCTATTGTAGTGGTGTATCAATGGCTCAATTATGTTGGTGTTGTCTTGGTTTGTGATGAACTTCTTGCTGAGTTTTTGCATTCTTTCCAGTATTGGTTCTATTTCCGTTATCTGGTATAATAGCTGATTAGATGGGTTGTGGAGTGGGTTGTTATTATTATTATTATTATTAGAAATTGACAAGAGCCTGAGGATAATACCTATAGGGCTCAAAAAAATAATACAGTTACTGTTGGGATGTCTCAATTTTGTAATTTTACGTAAGCATGTTCTTTCCGCTACTTCCATTATATTTAAAGCTGTTTTTGGTGAATTTGAGAATATTGTATGTCCATAGTCTAATAAAGGTCTGCATATCATTTTGTATATCATACTGGCCGTTTTACTGTTGATTCCTCTGTTTTTATAAGTTAAGGACCTAAAGTGCCCAGCTCGTGTGATTGCTGCCTTCTTTTGGAGACTCAAATGTGCTCTGAAGTTCATCTTGCTGTCAATCTGTATGCCCAGGTATTTGCATGAATGTGTTGGGGTAATTGTGACACTTCCAAGTTTTATGTTGGGAAAGTTGGAGTTGATTTTGTGATTGAAGATGATGAATTTTGATTTGAAATGAATACTTTCCTCTATATATTTTATAAAAAATCTTCGTTTGTTACTCTTTGCTTTATGCAGGATGAGACAAAATAGGAAAAATGAGAAAAAAATTAAATTTAACGATTATCGATTAACTATGGTTATTCCACGACTGAATCCAAATTCAATATTATTACCACCTAATCTTCCAATCAACTGCCCAATACGCCTAGGCATCCCCCGAATCAACTCATTGATGAAATTTTCAGGCATATCATTTTATTCTTCCTGAAGGGCTAAACTCAATTCCTGAAAGGTTGAAGTTGGATTTTGGCGATTGGATATTACTCTTTCTAAGTCATCCCATACGTGATCATTGATTCATGTCCGGTGGGTTTGCTGGCCAATTCATTCTCTGGATATTGTTCACTAGAAGAATGTTGTGAACCATTCGTGTGCTGCGGGGCGTTATCATCCAGATAAATGAAATTGTCCCCAAATTCGTTGCGCAGAGGAACAATGACTGGTTCAATGTTTTCTACATAGATGGCACCAGTCAATGTTCGTTCCACGATAATCAAAGGGGTGCGGCGACTAAATATTATACCATCCAGCACATTATTGATCCGTCTTGAAAGAGACAACTTCCCGGGTGAAATTGGGTCTAGACTGCCTAGACCTCTTCAAATCTTTTCTAATTGACTATCTTCTCGCTAACCGAATCGTCCAAAAAAGAACGTTGCGCCATTGTGGTAAAAACCAGTCTTGGTCGTGTTCTGTCCATTACCGACGGATAGCTCTATGTCCAGTTGATAGCCGAGGTATACTCTTCAAGAGCTTCTTCCCCTCAAATTTGAGCAATGCAACCGACTTCTTATGGTTCTGTTTGAGAGGATATAACTGACGAGCCGCAGGCGAGTCAGTTACCTCCTTGAGCCAGTAAAACCCGTTACCTTGCGTGTATTGTTTTATATTTTATTTGTTTCTCATTTGTAAAAAGGTTAGATAAATTCCAAAAAAATCTCAATAATTTGTCGCAAATGTCGTATGCTATGGAAGCGTTGCCATGAACATGTCTGTTTATTTTTCTTTACATTTGTTTTGGCGAAAGCCAAAATGAATGTACCAAAAGAAATTATTGAGGCAGCCAGCAGTGTAGCTTCAAGTTTATTACCTGCAAAATCAGCTTCAAGGTACTAGCGAGAATACGACGACTTCAAAAAGTGGCAAAACAAAAATAGTGTGATTGGGGTAACTGAAGATGTTTTGTTGGTCTACTTGAATCAACTATCAGCTAGATTCAGCCCTATTACTTTATGGGCAAAATGGTCTATGCTGAAAAGCTGCTTGGAAATGAAAGAAAATGCCACTGTTCGCAGGTTTGTTTTCCTTAAAAAAATTATTGAAAAATATGACGTTTAGTTGTCATTTACAGATTTCAAAAGGTAATAGCGTTTCTGAAACGAAAAAATCAGCGTTATACGCCAAAAAAGGCCAAGGTATTAAGTAAAGAAGAGGCTGAACAATTTCTTTTACATGCTCCTGATGACCAGTGGTAGTGACGAAATTATCTCCTTGAACATGAATGATGTAGAAAATATGGGAAAATACGTTATTGTGACATTGCGGCAAACAAAAAATTTAACAACAAGAAGATTCACCATAACCGATGATGGCTGCAGCTTCAAGCCCTGCATGTTATACAGAAAATATGTAAATCTTCGGCCTCCTGGAACAGAAAGCCTAAGTTTTTTTTGGCATACCGACATGGAAAGTGCATTTCCCTTAATGCTGGCCAGCACACTATTGGTGGTGTCCCAAAGCAAATAGCGAAATATTTAGATTTAAAAGACCCAGAGTTATACACCGGCCACTCTTTTCGCAGAACTGGAGCCACTATGGTTGCGGATTCGGGTGGAGATATTTTAGCACTAAAGCGTGCAGGAGGGTGGAAGAGCACCGAAATTGCGATGAGATATGTCGATGGTTCGGTCAACAAAAAAATCGAAATGTCTAGCAAATTATTTGGTAGTAAGGAGAGTACAAATGTTCTGCAGTCCTCGAGTTCAGCAGTTTCTGAGTCAACAGATGGTTCATCATCATCAGTATCAACTCTGTCATCATCAAAAATCTGTGTTACTGGAAATAACAATTGTACCATGATTTTCAACATAGATGACGATAAAACAAAATTTTCTAATGTAAATAATACTACTAACTTGTAAAAATTTTGCAAGTTAACTGTCAGTTTTACAAGTTAGTGACTTGATAAAATAAACTTTCTTGAATAATATTGTGTTTTTGGAAACTGACGTTTACAAATGAGAAACAAATAAAAGCCATATTTGGTATAACACTAAAATAATCTTCGAAAATTAGAGATTAAAAGTTTCCTCGTGTATCATCATTGAAGTGGAGAAGAACCGAATTGTAATGTTTTTTGAAGTTAATGGTTAACATTTCAGGAAAAATATCAAGTTTTGTATATTTTTGGAATGATTACCTCAAGCTCTGCCGAAATATACAAAAATATCTAGTATCAGAATATTGTTCTATGATGAGCATTGTTTTACGAAAATATTCCAAATGGGCAAAATTTCACACAGTAAAAAATTCACAACAACTTTTTAAAAATTCACATTGTCAAGAAACACACTCGTAACACTAAAACGATGAGACATCGACTTTAGTTTTTGTTAATCTGGTCTTTTCATTCAAATGTGTCCAATTTGGCTAGGGCTAAGTTCTATAAAAAAGGGATCACCTAAAGCACTGACGTGAAGTTAGGAGTTTTTGAGCGCTCGTTCTTTCATTCTTAAAGTAGATCCTTCTCACATATAGGTAGATTAGCATCCAATAATGCAGCGAGAAGAAATAATGTTCAACCTTCACAAATATGAACAGTTTCTGTAATATAAACAAGCCATTACTCTCATCGAATCAGGTTTCAATGATAAAATGAAAACAGGAGCTGCATTCGTTGATTCGTCATAAGCTTACGATACAGTGTGGAAATATTTTTTAAACTGCATGATCAATCAAGATGTGGTGAAATGGTTCGTCTAATGGAGAAAATGTTATCTGACAGAAGACTGACGTGTTCTGTTGATGGATATCGTAGTTTCAATAATTTGAATAATGAACCACAAGAATCGGTTTAATCCCCCCTTCTCTTGAATTTATCCCGTTATGAAATAATTGCAGTCAATTGGAGTGAAACACATTGTATATTTATATTTTCAACTGATTTCATATTATTCCTTAATTTTCTCCTATTTTCATATTCATTAGGTAACTCGTTGACAATTCCAAAATATCCATCATTAATCTAGATAACCACTAAAGTTATGTGGTCATGGGAATTTTAACGGTCCTTTGTGTTCATATTTCTCTGTGTAATATTTCACACCTACTAAGGACTGGCAGGTAGAAGAATCCTAAACGGGCATGTGGGTACAAATTATTAGGTTACACAGGTATAGGCTACTTCATATCATTTGCGCTGGATCGGTTCTTGACCGGTCAGTCATTTGTTTTCTCAGACAAAACATACATACATGC
Source organism: Adalia decempunctata (assembly GCA_951802165.1). NCBI lineage: Eukaryota > Metazoa > Arthropoda > Insecta > Coleoptera > Coccinellidae > Adalia > Adalia decempunctata. Next base: position 37,722,691 of record OX637697.1, on the reverse strand, counting down.
AGAGATGAAAAGAACTCACAACAGTTTACATTTATGCTTGAACAGGAAATTTTATTTTTTGCTTGGGCGTTTACTCAGAAAACAAAAATATTGTTATCTCCTCTTCCTAGGCAAAAATAATGGAAAATATTATAAATATATCAAGTGTGAATTCATTATTAATTACTTTGTTCATTTTTACATGTAACTACAAATGTTATTTTATGCATAGAACGAATCAATAAAGAATTGATACTCTAATCAAAACAGTGAGTAAAATTTGAAGTGCGTTCGACTCAAAGCTATAAAAAAAACGCCTATAAGTGTTTTGGGAATAGGATTACCTGGGGCTCAGTATGTGGGAGATTTGTATCGATAGAATTCAATTAACCAGCTAGTTCCAAATATTGTTTATGAGGAATCGACATTTAGGTATTGTTCGAACCGAGGTCGTCTCATATACCTAATAACATTCAATAATCTTCGAAAACAATAATATAGAAAGGTTGAATTCAAATAGATTTATTTCTGAGATGAAAGGTAGCGAAGGAAAAGGGTCCTGAAAAAGCTCAGCAAGTAACTGTGTTCCCTGACAATACAGTTCGACGAGAAAATCCATTCATCAGGATGAAAGTTTTGAAATCTGTTCGTATAAGACGAATGTAAAGAATATATGTATATGAGTGCTCTTGGATCAGATGGTAGAGCATTGGATTAGGACCCGGCAAGTCCGAAGTTCAATCCCGAGATAGGAATCTAGTCTCGGTAGGGGCCACCAATCCACTGTTGGGTCAAAAATTAACAGTGCTGTGCCTAAGGTGGCGTAAGGACACAGTAACAGATCCTCACAGTAGCAAAGCCTACACAGAACACAACTGCGCACTCCGTACTTGGCACAAGTTACACAAGTTGTAGTTTCAGAGAGACCCCTCAGGAGACCTAGGAGTAATCAGGATAAACAATATCATCATAATTCATATGTCCCTCGTAGCAGCTCATGAATGTTCTACAAATGATAACATGATGGATTGGAATAATGCGTGAAAGAACCTGATGATATGAGAGAAAAATTGAGAAGTCAACCTGCATTTTCTGCAATGGAGAAAGTCATTTTGCCGACTGCTCAATAGGTATAAACCTTGTTGGGCTAAATTTATTAAAAAAAGAGGTAGCACTTGGAAATTTCAGTGCAAAATTTTGTTTGTTATTCGACTTTGTTTCATTACTCCTGACAAGTAGTGTAGGTAGGTACTAAAAGGTTTTCCAATAAAAGATGTTATTTTGACATTCAAAGAAAAATGCCATTTTTCCAGATAATTGATCGGATGTTTATTTCAGTATAATGAGGAAGGTATGCCTTCATAAAAATGGAAAATAACATCAGCCAAATGACCACCACGACCACCACTAGAGGACCATATCCTTTTCATGAAATTCTCCATAACCAAATCGCAAAGTGGCTGCCCTATGATCTCGATAGCCTCACGAATTCCATCTTTGAGGTCTTGAATCGACGCTGATGGGCTCTTGACGTAGATCTTCGCTTTCACATGGTCCCAAACGAAGAAGTCGCAAGGTGTTATATCACCAGATCTCGGTGGCCAATTGTGAACACCTCTTCCGAAGATAACATGGTCCGGAAATTTTTTCCGTGAAAGATCAATGGTTTCGTTGGTTGTGTTATACGAAATGCCGTCTTTTTGGAAGTGAACGCTGTCCAGATCAATATTAACCAATTTGGGCCATAAAAAATCATTAACAATCTCTCGAAATCGCAATTCATCCACCGTAGCTGTTGCAGCGCCCCATAATCGAAAAAGTAAGGTCCAATGACTCTGCCGGACCATAAACTGCACTAAACAGTGACACATGGAGGAAAGAGAGGCTTTTCTAAAATGACTCTTATGTTATCCGAGTCCCAGATGCCACAATTTTGCTTTTTGACTCACTCAAGATGAATTTTCAATGGCATTCCGTATTATATTATTTTCATGCATTTCAAGGACCTAATCAGCAGAGACACGACGTTGTTGATGATCGGCGGGCTTGAGTTCTTATTTTGACTCAACTTTAGAAGCCTTAAGAGTCTTAAGACCCAAATCTTTATGGAAAATACGGTCCAATGACGTTTGTGGAATGCCTGAAACCAAAGAACTACGAGGAATGGACTTTCTTAACACTTTCGGCTACAGCAGAAATATTCTTGGCTGTTCCTGAGCGACGTGCACGGGCCTTATCCTCTTCACATCACTAACTTGTCCAAACAGCTCAAATTTTTCCACCAATTTCTGTATTGCGGTTCGACAACCCGAAAAGTTTTACGAACCATCTCTGCAAAATTTTCACCATTTTTATAGTAAATTTTAATACGTTGTTGAAGCGTGTTAGGTTTCATTTACATTAAAGGCTTAGTTTCTATATGTAGGGGAGTGCAGGGTAATGGGAGCCTACTAAGAGAAAACTTTCATAAAAACCATATTTATTGACATTCCCATAATTTTTGATTGGGAACTCTTTGAATAGTAATACAGGTATGTTTTGATCATAGTTAGAATTAATTACAGTCATGTATCAAGGTTGAATAACGATTTTGCAAAAAAAGTCAATCGCTCTCATAACCCGACATTTTGGGTAATGGGCTCCCATTTCACGCTCACATGGGAAAAGATATGATATGATATGATATTGTTTATCCTGATTACTCCTAGGTCTCCTGAGGAGACCCCTCTGAAACTACAAGCTTCGAAACTTGTAACTTGTGCCGAGTTCGGAGCAAGCAGTTGTGTTCTGTGTAGGCTTTGTTACTGTGGGAGCCATCATATTAATTATTGCGCAAAAGTTGAACAAAACACACTTCAAATGTGATTCTAATTAGTCACTACGAACTATTCATTGTAACAAAAATAAAAAATCTACTTTTCTAGAAAAACGAGAGAGATAAACACAAAATTATTGAAAAAGAACATATGAACCAGATCTCACGGATCCAAACAGATGGAACAAATATAAGAAACTGGACCATCACTCCAAGAACATCATCATGAGCCCATTTTCCGCAATTTCTGCATCAGTACCATATCTCTCCGCTTTTTCCCGAGTCAAAATATCCTAGGCTCCCATTTCCCGTTGACTACCATTTTGAAAAGTAATAATATAAATAATGTAACCCTAATTTCAATCGCAATTGAATAAATAGATTTAGGAACTGAATCTACGGATTGAATGGATATAAATATAATGAGATAAGAATGAAAATTTCATGCTTCTCTGGCGGTGAAAATCCAGTTTTCTACAAGCGCGGGGCTAATAACAAACAATTGTCCCTCCAGACTGAACGCTGGACACCAAGAGCTCATACAGCCCATCAGGTGAAGTTTCTCGAAGGTTGGCGAAGGCGTCCTTGTGTTTACAATCACGTGAATTTGCCTACATTCCTTTAAATCGCCATAGCTCCCATTTCCCGACCGCTCCAATTACCCCGCACTCCCCTAAAATGTCAAAAACACGCGGGCTTTTCTAAATATCTTATTGAAAAACGCTTTAAAACATATAACCCGGGAGCGATTTCTACAAAATGCAATCGATGTTATGTCTATTTTTTATGTTTTTATTATGTATCACACAACTCCTCTTCGCTATTCAAATTACAAGGGTTGGGTTGGGCAAAGAGATTGAAAAAGAAGATTTTAGTTTTCATTTCGAGAGATCTCCCACTTTGGAGCAAAATTGACACGCAAACTCCAAAATTAAACAATTTTCTGCCGACAAGGATTCTACTAACTATAATGTACGTTTTTTTTTTTTAATTAGATGCAACATCTCAGTTTCCTCGTATGATTCTTTCCTCAGTGATTGATTCGAAAAACATGAGTTCTGAATGAAAAAGGTTAACAAAATCTGTGAAATTCTTACATGCTTCTTCCCACGAAAACACCAAAACTGTCCTAAGTTTCCCATAGATACAAAAACTGTGCTCACAACAAACAAGTGTCCAACCTTGTACTCAACTGAAAAACTGCACTGGAAGCTGCGAGATGTACCTCTTCGTACAAAAGAGTAACGTCTTCTGATAAAGAATGTGCTATACCGTTCTATACGTAGATCAAAAATACCTGCTACTTCGTAAGGAATACGTTGAGGCGCAATCCATTTTCACACATATAATCACCTTTTGTGCACAGGATTGTTGTCAGCGAAAAAAGGAACAGGTAGAAATGTGGGTTTCTTAAGTAATTGTTCCTCAAAGAAGTCCCAACGATGGCATTTCATTCAGCCTTTGGTCAGTTGGGTGAGCTTTTATGGCTTGGTGTTTCTATAGAAACCCACAGATTGAATTAAAGCCATTTTCAAGGTATGTATGTGAGAGGTAGGGCCAAACGTAAACATATTATTTATTATAGAATCGAAAACAGAACATTCTGGCTATAGAATGTTGCATGTCAGAATTTCTCGAGAAACTCCTTTATTATTCAATATTAAACTATACAGGATGTTCCACATTCGACATAGACTCTCCTGAATTTTCGACCAGGTCGGACTCAGTAATCACGAATCCTTTGTCAGATTCAATTCTGCCAGTGCTTTATTTCACCCATTTTTCTTCTCCAATTTGTTCAAATTAGAAACCTCCTTTTTATGAAAACAATGTATGATACATTTTTCAACATATTGATAATTATCAAGTTTGACGTGAAGTGAATTTTTTCGAAATCTCATATACAGGATGTTCACCAGGTCTAATCGGAAGGAAGTAATGTTGCAGTATAGCTCTGATATCGACCTGTCATTCAAGCTTGAAATATGAAGCACTCCTTCGAAATTAAAAACAATTAGATCGACAGTTTCCGAGCTATTTTTTTAAGAAAATGTTACGATTCAAAAAACTCTTCCAATAAATTATAGTCGTTTTTCATTTTCTCGTGATTGCCAATTATTCAATTCTTGTATCGGGTGTTTTCTCTAGAGTGATAGAACAATAAATTGAATTAAAACAGATTTTGATTAAAATTGAAGCAAATTTTTTTTATTCGAAAGATTAGGTATTTGATCGTATTTATGTTTTCAAAATAATTTCCTGCACATGTCCACCACGACTAGCTCTGGAGCTGATGTTACAGTGAATGGTGCTCGTTATACGGATCGATGATTATTTGTTTCAAAATTTGAATGGTATCGACCCAAAGGTGTTTTGCTACACCTCATGCTGCTGCCGTAACAATTGATTTATTGAAAGAAAGATTTGGCGATAGCATTATTTCGAGAAATGGTCCAATTAACTGGTCTCCAATATCATGCGACATAACTCCAAAAGATTTTTTTTTGAGGTTATGTCAAGTCATTGGTTCATGCTGATAAACTAGAAACAACAGACGATTCGAAAGCCAACATAACTGGTGTTATTGCTGAAATAAGGCCTGGATTCAAGGGCGGTCCTACGGGGGGCGGTAAAGGGGGTTATTACCCCCCCCCCCGCCCAGAGCACTACAACCAATTCGATTTTTTGAATTTTATTCATGAAAAAACTAGCGAAAGAAAAAGTTAAATCATCTTTGAGAAAAAATCGCAGGGCTATATGACTTCGGCTTTGAAATAATACATATTATAATGATATGGAATTAACAACAAAAAAATAAACAACACAAATAAATAAAACATTCGAAAAAATTACAGAGTTATGACTAAGGCATTGAAATATGAAATAAGATTAACATAAAACAAATAAAGAGAACAGCGGAATGAAAAATTCCTTAAGTGATATGAATTATGAATCATGTCTTTGTGTTTTTATACAGGGTGTCCCAAGTTCGAGTGCCTATTAAGGTGAATACAGACTATTCTGACGTGACTTAATTGCTTGCTCCCATTGGCCTGATATGAACGTGAACGCACAGAACGATGTGTTGCATATTTATATCACTCACATTTTGACGTTCACGTTCATATTAGGCCAATGTGAGCACCTCTACAAGTCTGACGTGACGTGGAATCACGTCACGTCAGAATAGTCTGTATTCACCTTAAGAAAATAGGGATTATGATATTGTTCAAAATTCTCTACAGACCTAAAAAATTTTGGGAGCCTGAGCACTTCCGGTTATACAGGGAGTGAAAATCAATTTGTTCAAAATTTTTTTCCTATAGTTTCATCAATGATGATTGAGTATTCAATGGTCATACATTTCTGTTAAAACCATTGTATTCAATCAAAAAGTTTTCAATATATCGAAAAAAAACCTGAAAAAAATCGGATATTCATAATTAGTATTATGTTTATTTTGCTTCTTCTGAACATTCCAAGGCAAACTGTTCTCACAACGTCAATGTGGAAGGGTCATGCTTATTTTGAATTTCATAAATATCATCACAGAGTGTTTCAAATTTTGTGTCAAAAACTATGATCGAAAATTGGCCATAACTTATGTTTTCCAAATGAGAACCCTATTTTTTTATGATTGCGTTGGATTCTGCGAAGAAAAATAATGATAGCACTCTCAGATGCTCTTGCTCCTAAATTCAGTAATTCCCGAGTTATTTGAGCTTTTCTAGATTTATGTTTTACGTAGAGTCAAATTCATCTTATCTTTTGCATGAGAATATTCTCTGATCAAAAAAGATAAATAATCCTATTAATAATTCACAAGTGGCAGGTCTAATTATAAATATGGTTTCAAAAGGATATTCATCGAATCTGTTTAGATTCGATGAATTTGAATCTACGTACGACATGAATCCAGAAAAGCTCAAATAACTAGAGAAATACTGAATTTAGGAGCAAGAGTATCTGAGAGTACTATCATCATTTTTCTTTACGAAATCCAACGCAATAATAAAAAATAGGGTTCTAATTTGAAAAACAGAAGTTATGGCCAATTTTCGATCGCAGTTTTCGACACAAAATTTTGAACACCCTGTGATGATATTTATGAAATTCAAAAGATGCATGACCTTTCCACATTCTTCTACTTCGACGTTGTGAGAACAGTTCACACACGGAATGTTCAGAATAAGAAAAATGAACATAATACAGACTATGAATATTCGACTTTTTTTTCAGGTTTTTTTTCGATATTTTGAAAACTATTTGAATGAATACAATGGTTTTAACAGAAATCTATTCACCATTGAATACTCAATCAAATGATTCACGAATAAAATGAAAAAAAATATATTTGAAGAAATTTATTCTCACTTCCTGTGTAACCGGAAGTGCTCAGGCTCCAAAAATATTTTAGGTCTGTAGAGAATTTCGAACAATATCATAATCCCAATTTTCAGATTTCAAATTTGTCCAGTTCTCCAGAAACGTCTAATAGGCACTCGAACTTGGGACACCCTGTATAATCACTCAGTACGGATACATACACGTAAGACCTTCAAACATGGGACTGCAAATGCTTCGTATTCGAGATACCTAATGGGTGTTCCTTAAATTTTTAGTTTAAAATTTCGATTGTTCATCTAATTACTATATTATTATATCAAACTTAATATATAATTCAAATTGTGTTGATCAAATTGATAAGTTGCAGAAATTTGATGTTTTTTTTTTAATTAAAAGTCTAAAAAAACACCCGATACCAATATTTCTGTCACAAATGATCCGGGATCATTGACGATTTCTCTGAAAGCTGTAAAAAATTTTGTTCAATTGTTTTCTGGAACTGCTGGAAGTGCTAATCTACCTGAAACGTAAATGAATGAAAACTCAATTAAAACCTCCTGACTTCACATAAGTGCTTCAAGAGCTCCAATTATGAGGGAACGAAGGTTTCTGTGAAATATACTGGGTGATTCCATATAGCTTTCGTTGTGTGTTTATACCCTCATACCCACATAAGGGAAGCAAGGGCATCTGTGCGAATAGAATGAGTGTAGATAAACCTCACCTCCTCCCTAGTCCAACTGTAATGAATGATGCCCTTCGACTGCTGCTAACAATTCAAACAGTGAGAGTGAGGGTATTATAGGCAATGACATGACTCGAATGGAAAAAAGGGAAGTAGGATGTTGACTCTGCTATAGTCTGTTCAAATATAAGAGAATGTAAACAAACAAACCAAATCGGTTTGTTTTGCGCATACTAACAGCTTATTGGTCAAAGGATCTTCTCTACAATTCTTGTCACGCCCCCAAAAGACTGCCAGGATCTTACTTAACAACAGACAGGCTTTTCGAGAAGGTCTGTCAACTGGTCTCAAAAACCCAAGTGGAAAAGGAAAAGGACTGATTATATGTCATATAGGGGGAGAAGACGGATTTGTAGAGAACGGCCTATGGTTTTTCGAATCGAAAAAATCCGGAGATTACCATCAGGAAATGAACGGGGAATCGTTCGAAAAGTGGTTCTCAACAATTTTGCCAACTCTGGATCATAACGCTGTCATCGTAATGGACAACGCCAGTTATCATTCGAGAAAAATGGAAACGATTCCGTCTTCAACCCGCAAGGAAGATGTCAAAAATTGGTTGCTCAGTAAAAATATTTCCTTCGAAAATGATCTTTTGAAGGCGGAACTTCTTGCTCTGGTCAAGGCAAATAGAGGGAGGTATGAAAAATTAATTATAGATGAAATGGCCAATGAGACGGGAAGAACAGTATTGAGACTCCCACCATATCATTGCGAGCTGAATCCAATCGAGCTCATTTGGGCTCAAGTAAAAGGAAAAGTAGCTGCTCAGAACTCCTCATTTAAAATTGCTGAGGTTCGTAATTTGTTTCTGGGAGCTATAGGCTCGATTGGTGCTGAGAAATGGAAGAAATGCATACATCATGTTGTAACTGATGTCGAAGAAAAAATGTGTCAGCTCGATAATATCATGGAGTCAACAATAGAGCGAGTGCTGGTGAATCTGGATGAAAGTGACACAGAAGAAGACCAACAAAATTCTGAATAATTTTTAATAGGGTAATACATAATATATTATTTTGGACTCTGCATTATTTTTTTCAAACTTATGACATTTGTAATTTGAATATGTTGAATAAATGAATTTGAGTTTATATGATTGTGTGAACTATCCTCGATCCGACCCTGGAGCCCTGAAATAAAGTCTCTACCTGAAGGAAGCCCATCCTACCTCTGCGCGACTTTGTTTATTTTGATGTCTCTTATATTTGAACAGAGTATAAACTGACTTAAATCCTTACAAAAAATCTCTTTCTATTGCAAACCCGTATAGGCTGAGTAAAAGGCTCAGACCATTTGAGTCGATGTTATTTATCCAAACAAGCAACCGCTCTCAATTATTTTCTGTAAAGTATGCGTACAGCAAATTTTAATTATCAGTTATCAGTAGTCGCCAAGCCGTAATTTTGCTCGAATCTCGTTAATTCCAAAGTAATCATGTAAACTTATGTGACTCTACCATTCCCCATCTGCCACTTTTATGCTGTTGCAGAATTCCCAAGCGCCAACGTTCAAGCTAATTGATACTTTCAATAACTGGATGAAATTCATTTTCCCAGATCGATTCCGCTTCATTATCCCCTGCTGAATGCCGCTCTAATCAATCATGGAAACGATGTTCGTAGAGGAAACTACGGCGATATGGCTCTATTCCGGTTCTGATTCATAAATTAATTGAATCGATTGTGTAAGTATTCATTAACGCCGTGCAGTGACCCCAGGAAATTTCATAGCTGCTCATATATTTTATTCATTGTGAGGAATCTTCACGAGCGACATATCGGGATGGAAAATGAACTAAGCTGAATTCCACACTTGAAATATTTGCACGAGAATTCTCACGATGCGAGCCTTTACGGTAGATGGGTACTTCTTGAGAATCGAGTGGATAGTGCTAGAGTGGGGGGTCGACCTTAGATCATACAGTCATATGGTCTGACGAATGTATCTGAAGCTTTTCTCCGGATCATATTTTAAGGAATTTGATCTAATATTCTGCGATTTCTGAAATGAAATTTGTTGGAATTAAAAAATGTTAATAGCAATATCATTGCAATCATGAATACGTCTTTTATATTTACGGGTACAGGATTGCCTACATAAAAATAAAAGCTGAATATTTTCGGAAATATGAGTATTTCGGAAAATATTTATAACATCCCCCTTCAAGAATCTTAAATGGCAATAGGGGTCGAGTTTTTTTGAAGATTTTGCAACTCTATTTTTGAATATGCTACAAAATTTCTGTTTTTGACGTTCGTTCCTTTGTAAAAACCTCAATGAGTGATCAAGATCCTGAACGAATGCTGAGAAACTAAAATTGTTTATCATCGACTTCTAGGAAGTATTTAAATTATTATCAACAATTCTTTTCTGAAAAACACTTCCTGTAGTTGATGAGTTTGTTGTCCTTGTTGATCTTTGGATCACACCTGGATCGCTGCAAATGGTTTGTAAAAATATTGAATACTAATTGAATTATTGGCTAGAAGCGAGTTTTGAATGATTTCAAAATCTCAATATTATGTTACTATTTAGAACTCGTTTAGTGACTCTTATAAATAATGCACTTCCCATATATCTCCCATCCAAATGGATATTGATCTGTCCTGGCGGAAATATTCGGCAGATGGATTGTTTTATGTGAGCCAATCTCTGAAAGTTTGGTTTACTGGTTGTGTGTATTTAAATTTTGTTCTATTATACCGCTGTAAACACGCTAAATATCAATGAAATCATTAAATGTCATAGAAAGGGTCAATTATGATAATTTGACAATCGGCATCGATTGTAATAGTATATTCTAAAACTAGTTGCAGAATGGGCTCCTATTCCAATACGAATGCGAAATTAGAACGCATTTCGAACGCATAAGTGTTGGAATTGCATTCTGCAACGAGTATTAGACGATATTATCTCTATTTCCGTCAAATTTCGTGAAATACTGATGAAATTCAATGAAAAACTCATCCTAGTGACTTTTGTATTGTATCTTGGCAGTTATGGTGACTGTTACGAAATTGACATTTCCAAATTGACGTTTGTTGAAAATTGATAGGAGCGGAAGCCAGTGCTGACAACAAAAAAACGAAAAATATAACTGAAAACAATGCTGTAATGAGTTCATTACAGCACTGTTTTTAGTACTGTAATGAACTCTCATTACGATACCGAAATAGAGAAAGTATTTTCCAATTTATTGCCGGACATCAAAACGATTCCAATTATTGTTTTGCTTCATTTTTGCATCTAATTTCTTTATAGGCAAATTTGTCATCAAAATACGAAAAGTAACTGGTACTTTATTGATATAAAGGGTTTTCCAATGTCGTTAGATCTCACGTTTGAAGCTGTCATTTTTTTGACATTTGACAAGTAGAAACTACGCCATTAATAGAAATGAAACGACATACGCTTCAACAAGGCATTTGAGCTGCTGGGACAAGTTAGTGATGTGAAGAATAAAACCCGTACACGTTGCTCCAGCCGAGAATATTGCTGTTGTAGCTATGTTGACGAAATCTCAGGTTTGTCCAATCCCCGTTGTTCTTTGGAATGGGCATTCCACAAACGTCATTACGCCGTATTTTGCATGAAGATTTGGGTCTCAAGGCTCATAAAGTTCAGTTAACACAAGAACTCAAGACGGCCGATCATCAACAACGTCGTGTCTTTGCTGATTGGGTCCTCGAAAAGCATGAAAATGATCCGGAATTCCACCGCAAAATCATATCTTGAGTGATGAGACTCATTTCCACCTCGGTGGCTTCGTCAACAAGCCAAATTGTCGCATCTGGGCTCGGAAAACCCAAGAGTTATTGTTGAAAACCCCCTATCCTCAATGTGTGACTGTTTAGTGCGTTTTATTGTCCGGCGGAGTCATTGGACCTTACGTTTCTGGGAATGAGGCTGGAACAACAAATACGGTGAATGGATTGCGCTATCGGGAGATGATTAATAATTTTTACGACCGGAATTGGATGTATGGACAACACTTACTTTCAGCAAGACGGCGCTACATGCCACACGAGCAACCATTTATCTTTCATGGGAGAAGCTTCAGGACTGTGTTATCTCTCGAAGAGGTGATCACAATTGGCCATCGAAATCTTGTGATTTAACACCTTGTGACTTCTTCTATTAGGGCCATGTGAAAGAGGGGATATACGACAAGAGTCCAGCGTCGATTCAAGACCTCAAAGATGGAATTCGTGAGGCTATCGAGAACATAGGGCAGCCTCTTTGCGATTTGGTTATGGAAAATTTCAAGTAAAGGATATGGACCTATTGTCGTGGTTGTGGTGGCCATTTGGCTGATGATATTTTCGATTTCCAACATCAGATCATTTATTTGAAAAAATGGCATTTTTCTTTGAACAAAGAACACTATTTTTCTTTGTAGAATACAAAGCAACAATGAAAAAGTGAGAGTTTGATTTGAAAAACAAATGTTATGGTGGGATTTTTTTCACAATTCAGAAATTTTAAAAACATCTGTGATGATATTCCCCAAATTCAAATGATGCAAAGCATTCCTATATTCTCATATGATATATCTACAGAAAAAAGTTGAGAAATCATTGAATCTTGGATACCTACTTAAGTAAAATTGAAAACCAATCATTTCTGGGAACTGCTTGCTGAAGCCCCAAAAATATTTAAGATGAACAGACAATTTGAAACAATGTCACAACCCAAACTTTCAAATTTCCGATTGGCCCATTTCTCTTTTTCAAAAAAAATCAACCTAAAATGTTCGATAGTTTTGAGGATTCCACCCATACAACATTCATGAAACTTTGATTTATAAAAATTTAATCGATTTCTTCAATCTCAGTCACCTAGCTTCTAGAATATTATATATTTTCGGACATTCAAAACAAAATAAATTTGAAATCTTATTTTTTATCTGAAATCAGTTCTGCATCGAAACAATTTCGAAAATTTTCTGATATAAATCCAGTAACTTGAAACGACTTAATTTATGTTATAATTATACTGTTGTATTTTCTTCAAATGTCAGTTAATTTGCCCTGATGATGTAAAGAAAACAGAACCCGAAACTGACCACAGAAAATTCATTAAATATTGTGAGAAATTTGATTTCTGATATAAACTTGATTTGTCCTATGCTCGGTCCTATGGCAGCATAATTGCACATTTCATTGCATGGTTGGATGATTAAATTGAAATTTTCATTGGCTAAACTTCGCCCTCGAAGAATTCACAGCTTAGGTAAGAACTCTCAGACGTTTAAAATTCTGATGAAGCGTTGATCGATTAAGAGAAACATATCTGGATCGTTAGCGAGTAATTACCCCTTTTAAATTCACATAAAGGACCCCGCACTTTTTCTATGGCAAATGGCGTTCCGTCAAATTTTCTAAAATTTTGGTATAATGTAGAACTCGACCTACTGATCAAAAGTGTCCATGGCTCCAACTCAATCCTATGACTAGTTTTCGAGATACAGGGCGTTGAAGTTGAGAATTACCCACTTTTACTACGCCCGTATATCGGTTCAGAATCGAACGAACTTCAATTTTTCTCAAGAAACATTTCATTACATCCCCAAGGAGCAACCATATTGAGGAATATGACCGAAAATCGTTATGAATACAGGGTTATCCATAATTGAATGCATGCCCGATTTCGAAATTATAAAATATGTCAGTTTCAGAGCGAGAACGTTCACAAAATGAACTATTACACTAGATATGTTGTTGTTACATCGAAAAAGTCTGAAATACCCAGAATTTATACTGGGTGATCCATTATTATAGAAACTATTCACAAGGAAGGTTATGTGGACACCCTGTATTTCTGGGTGGATTTAAGGTGTTTATTTGATTTTTTCAGAACATATCATCATGGACTTAATAGAATACAGGGTGATTCAGTCATGAAATGAACTTTGAACCTCACGAAAATACCCAAAAACCACCTTTTTTTTTCGTCACCCTCTATTTCAAGATTAACTCCGATGAGGTGGGAGTTTTATTTCACCATTGTACTTGATATAAAAACATCAATACGGCTGAGAGTTTTCATCCACTTCCTATGACCAGATTTTTTTTTATGCTGGAATAAGAATAGAATAACATAAATAAATTATTTTCATATTACATAAAAAAAATCTGGTCATAGGAAGTGGATAAAAACTCTCAGCCGTATTGATGTTTTTATTTCAAGTACAATGGTGAAAAAAAACTCCCACCTCATCGGAGTTAATCTTGAAATAGAGGGTGATGAAGAAAAAAGGTGGTTTTTGGGTATTTTCGTGAGGTTCAAAGTTCATTTCATGACTAAATCACCCCGTATTCTTTGAAGTCCATGATGATATGTTCTAAAAAAATTAAACAAACACCTTGAATCAGCCCATAAATACAGGGTTTCAACCTAACCCTCATTGTGAATAGTTTCTATAATAATGGATCACCCAGTATAAATTCTGGGTATTTCAGACTTTTTCGATGTAACAACAACATATCTAGTGTAATAGTTCAATTTCTGAACGTTCTCGCTCTGAAACTGACATATTTTATAATTTCAAAATCGGGCATGCATTCAATTATGGATAACCCTGTATTCGTAACGATTTTCGGTCATATTCCTCTATATGGTTGCTCCCTGGGGATGTAATGAAATGTTTCTTGAGAAAAATTGAAGTTCATTCGATTCTGTACCGAGATACGGGCGTAGTAAAAGTGGGTAATTCTCAACTTCAACGCCCTGTATCTCGAAAACTAGTCATAGGATTGAGTTTGGGCCATGGACATTTTTGATCAGTAGGTCGAGTACTACATTATACCAAAATTTTAGAACATTTGACGGAACGCCATTTGCCATAGAAAAAGTGCGGGGTCCTTTGCTCTTGGAACCTTTTAGCTTTTTTATATGATAATTCGAATGTATGTTCTGTATTACTCGAAAAACATTCATTTCAATTCACACGGTCATGTGGAAGAGGAACACTACAATGAAATTATCAATGTATTATGTGTATTTTATTCATATCATGGTACCTGCATAGTATTCTTCAAATGAGTGAATTCTCAAGAAAAATATGCGGTCTGCTAGAACATAAAAACAAATATCCTGACTCGCACTCGACTGAAGCAGCCACAATATTCCCCACCTGCGATTATTTTCGAATCAACTTTATGAGACTTCCTCTGAATCACTAATGACTTCAAATGTGTTTTTGGAAAATGAACTTGAGGGATAATAAGGTGAAATGGTTCGACTGAAGAACGAAAGAACATGTCAATTAGAACTCTGAATGCTATAATTTTCAGAATAAAAATGCTAAACGGCTACGCTTCGGCCGGTATCCATGAATATTCCGATTATCGTTGTCTACACAATTCTCCCCTAGATGTTTTTTGGATGACTCAGACACGAATACATTTTTCCCGAAACTTCTCAGTTTTCTCTTCCTGTATCTGAAACGCAATTATTAAAAATTTTTAGATTTTATAAAGTGATCGTGGCGCTATTGCAGTTATGGAAAAATAGCGCGACATAAAGAAATGGAAAGTAGATCAAAAATTCAGTTTTTCGGTCTTCAAAATCTTATCATTGCCAACACCATCATGTGATTACCATTTTATTGGACATACTTGATCTAGTATTGAAGATCTATGTACGTCTCTATACTTTAGGTTGATCCCATCATGGTCGGACTCTCTCACTTCCGAAGGCCTTGACGTAGCCTGCATAGTTTCAACGACAAATATAGGGAATAAAATAAATAAATAAATAAATGTATTTAAGGCAATTGACCTAAGTCCTTCAGCCTATAGGGAATATTTTATTTAGATTTCTGCTTTTCATCAATCGGTTTTGTAAGGATCTTAGATCATTTCAAGATAAGAAAACTGTTCTTATATTGAACATAGAAGCAAATTACAGAATTGAGTTTCTGTACACACATTGTCACTACTAATAGCTGCTTACTTGCATTACTCGGTTTTATTGGACATGTATTGAATTTGTACAAAGGAGCTAGCTCCCAACTTTTAAACCACTGGACAAATTTGCATTTGCACAGCAAATTCTGATGCGCTAATATATTTCACCTAAAAAAGGTACTCCTGGTTCATTACTCTAAAGTGAACCGTTTACGATAAAACTGGCACTTCTTTAGGAACACCCTGTATATAATTTATGATCGAGTTCCGTATAATGAAAATTCCTCGGAACGGTGATCTGAGATATCATTTACCTACGTGTTCACATACTTATCACAACTTAACTGAACATTGTATTGTTGTCTTGGAATAAATATGCGAGAATTAAATTCCAAGAAATCTAAAACTGACCTGACCGATATTCGAAACTTGATGAATAAAGGATAAGAAATCATCTCAAGTTCTCAGTTATTCGAACAAAGGTATTCATAAATTTTGCAGTGAGGGGTCTAGTTGAATTATTCATTTACCTCATGACAATTAATATATAGGGTGTTTCACCACAAACTGGACAAGCATATACCGGGTCTTGCAATAGTACGTTAAGCTTCTATAGCTGCTAAACCAGACGTTTTAGGAATTTAGTTGAAAAGCATTCCTTTTGTACTTGCAATTCTACATCTCAGGATATTATTTTATGATATACAAATAAAATTATTCAACAAATTAGTGATTTTTTAAATGGAACACCCCTTATATTTTTGCATATTTTCAACGCTCTTCAATACCTCTACCATGATGCATAATATTAGGGATATTTTTCCAACAGTACGGATCTTATTAAGAAAAAACTGCAAAATTTCGACGAAACAGTAGT
This sequence comes from Adalia decempunctata, assembly GCA_951802165.1. Lineage (NCBI taxonomy): Eukaryota > Metazoa > Arthropoda > Insecta > Coleoptera > Coccinellidae > Adalia > Adalia decempunctata. The sequence continues at coordinate 37,706,015 of OX637697.1, read as the reverse complement.
TCGGTAAAAGCCCTTTACCGATTTCCAGAAGCGATAGAAACATTAATTTGATCAGGATTTCTTTTAACTCAAGAATTTGCCTAGTCATCGTTCCTAAATGATTAACCTCTCTTATTTAGGGCGTCCGTTATCAATGTCCAAATATGAAGAATTTCAAATTGTTTTTTCTCGATTTTTTTCAAATGTAACACCCTGTATTTTTTCCATGATGATGTACACAGTTCAAAACCTCACATTTTTTCAGAAGTAACCAAAGGGCAATTTTAATTCCTGCGTCCAGCAGGTACGAAAAACTGCATATGCAAACATAACAAATAATTTTGGATACTGATCGCCATTTTGAGAACCGCTCATATAGATGACGCAAAAAATAAAAAGATATCCTTACGAGTAGCCCGTTTTAAAATAAAAATTGACGTGTTTCAGGATTTTTCCTTGAATTCACCGGTTTACAAAAAAACGAAGTTATTCCTTTCATTTGCACTATACCTACTGTATATATTCTTATGAAAGGAGCTGTACAGATTTGTTTCCAAACAAATAGGATAGTCTAAGATAGTACTTAAAAATGTCCATAAAGTTAGCAGTGCCACTTTCGAGAAATTCAATGAAACCTATTGCATTGATTGTCGAATAATTGTCGAGAATTTGTCGTGAAAGAAAAAAATTTGTCGCGTCCTTAGTTTTTTTTCTACGGGGTGGTTTTGCTAACTTAACGTTAAGTTAGCAGAACCACTTTTTCAATATCGCCCGAATCTCATGAAAATGGTTACAAATAATTGTCGAGTAATTGTCGTAGTCGATATGAAGTAAAAAAAAACCAAAAAATCCATTCCTTTTTGTTTATTTTACGTCTTTTTCCCGCGAGTTCGAGTTATTCCTAGAATTATCGCATTTTTGGCAACAGCGCATTCGTAATTGACTCTTTTTCTATTGCATTAATTGTCGAATACCTGCCTCGAATTTGTCGTGAAAGAAAAAAATTTGTCGCGTCCTTAGTTTTTTTTCTACGGAGTGGCATTGCTCACTTTATATTAATTCAGCAAAAAGTGGTCGAATATCGTCACAATGATTATGAAAGATTGTCGAGTAATTGTCGATGTTGAAATAAAGTAAATGACACACAAAAAATTTAATCTTTTTAGCAATTTCCACTCCATTTTCTCGAGATTTCCCCATCTTTCTTGAAATATCGCATTTTTGGCAACAGCGCATTCGTAATTGACTCTTTTCTATTGCATTAATTGTCGAATACCTGCCTCGAAGTTGTCGTGAAAGAAAAAAATTTGTCGCGTCCTTAGTTTTTTTTTCTAAGGGATGGCTTTGCTAACTTAACATTGAGTTAGCAGAACCACATTTTCAATATCGTCCGAATCTCATGAAAATGGTTATAAATAATTGTCGAGTAATTGTCGTAGTCGATATGAAGTAAAAAAAACCCAAAAAATCCATTCCTTTTTGTTTATTTTACGTCTTTTTCCCGCGAGTTCGAGATATTTCTAGAATTATCGCATTTTTGGCAACAGCGCATTCGTAATTGACTCTTTTTCTATTGCATTGATTGTCGAATACCCCGAATTTGTCGTGAAAGAAAAAAATTTGTCGCGTCCTTAGTTTTTTTTCTACGGAGTGGCTTTGCTCACTTTATATTAATTTAGCAAAAAGTGGTCGAATATCGTCACGATGATCATAAAAGATTGTCGAGTAATTGTCGATGTTGAAATAAAGTAAAAGACACACAAAAAATTTAATCTTTCTAGCAATTTCCACTCCATTTTCTCGCGATTTCCCCATATTTATTGAAATATCGCATTTTTGGCAACAGCGCATTCGTAATTGACTCTTTTTCTATTGCATTAATTGTCGAATACCTGTCCCGAATTTGTCGTGAAAGAAAAAAATTTGTCGCGTCCTTAGTTTTTTTTCTACGGGGTGGCTTTGCTAACTTAACGTTAAGTTAGCAGAACCACTTTTTCAATATCGCCCGAATCTCATGAAAATGGTTACAAATAATTGGTCGAGTAATTGTCGTAGTCGATATGAAGTAAAAAAACCCAAAAAATCCATTCCTTTTTGTTTATTTCACGTCTTTTTCCCACGAGTTCGAGATATTCCTAGAATTATCGCATTTTTGGCAACAGCGCATTCGTAATTGACTCTTTTTCTATTGCATTAATTGTCGAATACCTGCCTCGAATTTGTCGTGAAAGAAAAGAATTTGTCGCGTCCTTAGTTTTTTTTCTACGGGATGGCTTTGCTCACTTTATATTAATTTAGCAAAAAGTGGTCGAATATCGTCACGATGATCATGAAAGATTGTCGAGTAATTGTCGATGTTGAAATAAAGTAAAAGACACACAAAAAATTTAATCTTTCTAGCAATTTCCACTCCATTTTCTCGCGATTTCCCCATCTTTCTTGAAATATCGCATTTTTGGCAACAGCGCATTCGTAATTGACGCTTTTTCTATTGCATTAATTGTCGAATACCTGTCCCGAATTTGTCGTGAAAGAAAAAAATTTGTCGCGTCCTTAGTTTTTCTTCTATGGGGTGGCTTTGCTAACTTAACATTAAGTTAGCAGAACCACTTTCTCAATATCGACCAAATCTCATGAAAATGGTTACAAATGATTGTCGAGTAATTGTCGTAGTCGATATGAAGTAAAAAAACCCAAAAAATCCATTAGTTTTTGTTTATTTTACGTCTTTTTCCCGCGAGTTCGAGATATTCCTAGAATTATCGCATTTTTGGCAACAGCGCATTCGTAATTGACTCTTTTTCTATTGCATTAATTATCGAATACCTGCCTCGAATTTGTCGTGAAAGAAAAAAATTTGTCGCGTCCTTAGTTTTTTTTTCTATGGGGTGGCTTTGCTAACTTAACGTTAAGTTAGCAGAACCAATTTCTCAATATCGACCGAATCTGATGAAAATGGTTACAAATAATTGTCGAAGTCGATATAAAGCAAAAAAAACCCAAAACATCCATTTATTTTGTTTATTTTACGTCTTTTTCCCGCGAGTTCGAGATGTTTCTAGAATTATCGCATTTTTGGCAACAGCGCATTCGTAATTGACTCTTTTTCTATTGCATTAATTGTCGAATACCTGCCTCGAATTTGTCGTGAAAGAAAAAAATTTGTCGCGTCCTTAGTTTTTTTTTCTACGGGGTGGCTTTGCTCACTTTATATTAATTTATCGAAAAGTGGTCGAATATCGTCACGATGATCATGAAAGATTGTCGAGTAATTGTCGATGTTGAAATAAAGTAAAAGACATACAAAAAATTTAATCTTTCTAGCAATTTCCACTCCATTTTCTCGCGATTTCCCCATATTTCTTGAAATATCGCATTTTTGGCAACAGCGCATTCGTAATTGACTCATATTCTATTGCATTAATTGTCGAATACCTGTCCCGAATTTGTCGTGAAAGAAAAAAATTTGTCGCGTCCTTAGTTTTTTTTTCTATGGGGTGGCTTTGCTAACTTAACGTTAAGTCAGCAGAACCACTTTCTCAATATCGACCGAATCTCATGAAAATGGTTAGAAATAATTGTCGAAGTCGATATGAAGTAAAAAAAACCCAAAAAATCCATTCCTTTTTGTTAACTTAACGTTAAGTTAGCAAAGCCACCCCTAAGAAAAAAAACTAAGGACGTGACAAATTATTTTCTTTCACGACAACTTCGAGGCAGGTATTCGACAATTAATGCAATAGAAAAGAGTCAATTACGAATGCGCTGTTGCCAAAAATGCGATAATTCTAGGAATATCTCGAACTCGCGGGAAAAAGACGTAAAATAAACAAAAAGGAATGGATTTTTTGGGTTTTTTTTACTTCATATCGACTACGACAATTACTCGACAATTATTTGTAACCATTTTCATGAGATTCGGTCGATATTGAGAAAGTGGTTCTGCTAACTTAACGTTAAGTTAGCAAAGCCACCCCTTAGAAAAAAAAACTAAGGACGCGACAAATTTTTTTCTTTCACGACAACTTCGAGGCAGGTATTCGACAATTAATGCAATAGAAAAGAGTGAATTACGAATGCGCTGTTGCCAAAAATGCGATAATTCTAGGAATATCTCGAACTCGCGGGAAAAAGACGTAAAATAAACAAAAAGGAATGGATTTTTTTGGGTTTTTTTTACTTCATATCGACTACGACAATTACTCGACAATTATTTGTAACCATTTTCATGAGATTCGGTCGATATTGAGAAAGTGGTTCTGCTAAGTTAACGTTAAGTTAGCAAAGCCACCCCATAGAAAAAAAAAACTAAGGACGCGACAAATTTTTTTCTTTCACGACAAATTCGGGACAGGTATTCGACAATTAATGCAATAGAAAAAGAGTCAATTACGAATGCGCTGTTGCCAAAAATGCGATAATTCTAGGAATATCTCGAACTCGCGGGAAAAAGACGTAAAATAAACAAAAAGGAATGGATTTTTTGGGTTTTTTTACTTCATATCGACTACGACAAATACTCGACAATTATTTGTAACCATTTTCATGAGATTCGGTCGATATTGAGAAAGTGGTTCTGCTAAGTTAACGTTAAGTTAGCAAAGCCACCCCATAGAAAAAAAAAACTAAGGACGCGAAAAATTTTTTTCTTTCACGACAAATTCGGGTCGGGTATTCGACAATTAATGCAATAGAAAAAGAGTCAATTACGAATGCGCTGTTGCCAAAAATGCGATATTTCAATAAAGATGGGGACATCGCGAGAAAATGGAGTGGAAATTGCTAGAAAGATTAAATTTTTTGTGTGTCTTTTACTTCATTTCAACATCGACAATTACTCGACAATCTTTCATGATCATCGTGACGATATTCGTCCACTTTTTGCTAAATTAATATAAAGCGAGCAAAGCCACCTCGTAGAAAAAAAAACTAAGGACGCGACAAATTTTTTTCTTTCGCGACAAATTCGAGGCAGGTATTCGACAATTAATGCAATAGAAAAAGAGTCAATTACGAATGCGCTGTTGCCAAAAATGCGATAATTCTAGGAATATCTCGAACTCGCGGGAAAAAGACGTAAAATAAACAAAAAGGAATGGATTTTTTGGTTTTTTTTTACTTCATATCGACTACGACAATTACTCGACAATTATTTATAACTATTTTAATGAGATTCGGGCGATATTGAAAAAGTGGTTCTGCTAACTTAACGTTAAGTTAGCAAAGCCACCCCGTAGAAAAAAAACTAAGGACGCGACAAATTTTTTTCTTTCACGACAAATTCTCGACAATTATTCGACAATTAGTGCAATAGGTTTCATTGAATTTCTCGAAAGTGGCACTGCTAACTTTATGGACATTACTTAAAATGTTGAAGAATTTGCGTTAGTTCTAATAAAACCTGCTTTCTTTAGCTGAACCTTCAACATTAACGACCTTACGGGGTGCCAACATCCATTGAACATTTTTTACTGAAATCTAGGACTACGAGGAAATGTATTCTCACATCAGGAAATTGGACTTGAAAATTTTATAGGCATCATTGTATTTCCTATTCTGTTTTGAAGGTCCACTCTTCCGTATCCGTGGCTTAATATTGTTTATGTATCAGAGGAAATTATTTCTTGCCAAAGTTTATGTTCCTGTGATATTCTCTGTTTTTTTTTCTATTTAATCTGTTATAATTCAGCTCAGAGATATGTTAACTCATAACTAACTACAGAGGTCGAAGCTTTCTCCAACCGAGAAATAGCCACAAACACGAACGAAAATATGCGTTCTTTTCTCAATTAGAAGTCCATTTTGAAGAAGGTTTGAATTTTGGTTCATTCAAAGTGCCATCCACTAGACACGATGTCATAACAACAATAAGAGAAAATACAAAAAAGATGGCCAAGAACTTGCGTGGAAGATGGTTCCGTTTTTCTGTAATCTGTGGATTGGCTTCTAAGTTCATGATTTTTTCATAACTTCGAAAATAGAGGTTGTGTCCAATTTTCGCATATTTTCTAGAATACCTCCAGAACTATGCATCACAAAAATCTTATGATGTTGTTCATTTAGTATAGGAACGGCATAAACATAATACTTCATTAATTCTCAAACACCAAAATTTATCGAGCTTGAATCAGGCGAGCATGGTGGCCATGTAATTGGTGCATTTTTATAAAAACCTTATTTGTTGGTTCCGGACTTTTCGACCGGAATATGGTGGAGCACAATCAAGATGAATCCACATATTTCGGCCGCCTGCCAATTATTGTTGGGCATTGAGTAATTCTACGAAATCATTTTACAATATCAGAAGAAATTCTTCAACACTTGAACGACGTGTTAAAATATGGATAAAAAAATCACGATTTAAGTTGGCGAGAGAATGTAGAGTGTAGAATTCTGTCTCAATACATTTGGAATACCCCTAAAATAAAACTTCAAATCAAAATTTTACAGCAACCAATTTTGGAAATGGACGAATGGAGAATCGAGTTTTGTAAGTATGGACAGTCGCGAAGAAATTTTGGAGGTCGAACGGTAACATGTCTCTTTCATTGCATTGGCCTACGCCTAATGATTTTTTTTTCGACAAAAATCGATTAAATAACACGTTATCATACGTAATACTACTAGAGATGGAATTTTGCCGGCAAAATTTCTCGATTGTGATTTGAAAGTTTGTTGCTCGAAAATTTCCGAAAAGCAAAAAACTTGAATATTACAAGAGAGAAATTTTACCTGCTTAAATTTCATCTCGAGTGGAATTCGGCTTGAGTATTCCACGAGAGAATAGGGTAATATGTGTTCACATTTGACGTGTATTGCGCTATAGCCACAAACACGAACGAAAATATGCGTTCTTTTCTCAATTAGAAGTCCATTTTGAAGAAGGTTTGAATTTTGGTTCATTCAAAGTGCCATCCACTAGACACGATGTCATAACAACAATAAGAGAAAATACAAAAAAGATGGCCAAGAACTTGCGTGGAAGATGGTTCCGTTTTTCTGTAATCTGTGGATTGGCTTCTAAGTTCATGATTTTTTCATAACTTCGAAAATAGAGGTTGTGTCCAATTTTCGCATATTTTCTAGAATACCTCCAGAACTATGCATCACAAAAATCTTATGATGTTGTTCATTTAGTATAGGAACGGCATAAACATAATACTTCATTAATTCTCAAACACCAAAATTTATCGAGCTTGAATCAGGCGAGCATGGTGGCCATGTAATTGGTGCATTTTTATAAAAACCTTATTTGTTGGTTCCGGACTTTTCGACCGGAATATGGTGGAGCACAATCAAGATGAATCCACATATTTCGGCCGCCTGCCAATTATTGTTGGGCATTGAGTAATTCTACGAAATCATTTTACAATATCAGAAGAAATTCTTCAACACTTGAACGACGTGTTAAAATATGGATAAAAAAATCACGATTTAAGTTGGCGAGAGAATGTAGAGTGTAGAATTCTGTCTCAATACATTTGGAATACCCCTAAAATAAAACTTCAAATCAAAATTTTACAGCAACCAATTTTGGAAATGGACGAATGGAGAATCGAGTTTTGTAAGTATGGACAGTCGCGAAGAAATTTTGGAGGTCGAACGGTAACATGTCTCTTTCATTGCATTGGCCTACGCCTAATGATTTTTTTTTCGACAAAAATCGATTAAATAACACGTTATCATACGTAATACTACTAGAGATGGAATTTTGCCGGCAAAATTTCTCGATTGTGATTTGAAAGTTTGTTGCTCGAAAATTTCCGAAAAGCAAAAAACTTGAATATTACAAGAGAGAAATTTTACCTGCTTAAATTTCATCTCGAGTGGAATTCGGCTTGAGTATTCCACGAGAGAATAGGGTAATATGTGTTCACATTTGACGTGTATTGCGCTATTTGGCAAATTAGAATTCATCATAGATTAACTGAACAACTAAAAGTTGTTTGTTCTCTCTATGATATTCATTTCCGAAGCTATCTATGAATTCGAGAAACGTCAAAAATTTTGTCGCTGAAAAATCAACATGTTGGTTTTGCCGACTTGAAAATTTTTTCGGGATGAAACGATCGTTGCTACGGAAACTTCCTCACTAAAAATGAAAAGAGTGGAATAATCAGTAAAAACTAACTATAGACCAGGGCCGAAACCTTCAAAATTTAGGTGAAAAATTCAAAATATATTTTATATTTATCTTTTTCAAAAAAAATCTTTTTCTACGAAATTTTGTGAAAACTTACCTTATTATGTCCCAAATACACTGTAATTTATTAGATTCAAAATATTCATGTTTTCGCCTCATATTAACTTAATATCAAAAAAGCCCCCTAATTTTCAATCGAAAATTCTGACGTCAAAATATCAGCTTTTTTCAAAAAGTTTAGGGGCTTTTTCTTCATTGAAATATCTACTCTCTGATGGTGTAAAAAAAATATGCATTACTATAGGAAATGTTCTCAGAAAATGCAAAAAATTGAAAAAACTCAAATTCGAAATTTTTTTCAATCATTATGTACAATTTTGAGGTATTTATTAAAATTTACTCTTTAATTACTCAAAAAAAGTAAGATTTCCTGTTTCATTTATAAACGAAAAAATTGCAAATTGAAATATACTTCTATAATTAACAAAAAAATAAGTTAATAAAGTTAATATTTAATAAGACATCTACAATATTTTGAAAAAGTTGTAGAATCTTGTTTCAATAATATTTTTAGATGACTATTTATTGCTGTTTTAAGATAATTCATATACCTGAGTGACCTTTGGTTAATTTTTAACCCATTGTAAGTTATTTCATAGAGAAGTGGGGACTGAGTTACTCTAATGGTGGGTTTCATAAATCGTTGATTGAACAAATCACAGAATTATTCGACGAAATTGTCAAATCAACCAATAGGATTTCTAATTTTCGAAATTTTTAGCTTACAATTGCTTGATTGAGTGAGTTGTGAGAAATTTACTCTATTCAAAGAATTGTTTGGAATCTACATAGCAAGGTAAATACTATCTGTATTTTAATCTATATTAATCAACTTTAAATAAAAATAGAAATATTTTCTTCCATAAATAGTATGTTTAACGTAACTTAACCTAAAAAATTAAAATTGAATGATATTTTAGTACAAGAATAAAAACTAGTAATTTCGTTTATTTTGTACAAACAAATTTAGTTATACTCATGATAAAACTTTGAAGGCATTATTAATTTGATTTTGTCTTTTCAGATTGTCAGTATGGATGAATCTGTTTGTATAATCTGCAATAAGATAGGTGACAAGCAACTGTATGAAATAAAAAAAACAGCTTTGAATCGTTTAGCGGCGTCTAGCAAGAAGAGAATCGAAAATAAATACAAAAAATTTGAAGTTTTAAAATCAGCTTTTATTCATCGAACTTGTCACTATAATGATGAGACTGCAATAGCTACATTCTGTAGCTCAAGACGTAAGAAATCACAGGAAGGAAAAGAAATAAATAAGGTCGCTCTTACATTTAATTTTCAATCTCATTGCTTTCTCTGCGGTGGGTTCTTCGGTAATATTTCAAAAGATAAAATTTCAACTGTTCAAAGTAACGATACAAGAAATAATATATTACAGCATATTCAAAAACAAAACACATTAAATCATTGCGATAAAAACATTTCAGCTCGTTTAAGAAATGTGCCTGATTTAGTTTTTTCAAATTTTTGCATTTTCTGAGAACACTCCTTATAGTAATGTATATTTTTTTTACACCATCAGAGAGTAGATATTTCAACGAACAAAAAGCCCCCAAACTTTTTGAAAAAAGCTGATATTTTGACGTCAGAATTTCCGATTGAAAATTAGGGTGCTTTTTTGATATTAAGTTGAAATAAGACGAAAACATAAATATTTTAAATCAAATAAATTACAGTGTATTCGGGATATAATAAGGTAAGTTTTCACCAAATTTCGTAGAAAAAAAAATTTGTTTGAGAAAAGATATAAATAAAAAACCTAAAACTTGGTTTTTTGAAATTTTCATATCAATTTTGAGGTTATGTGAAAAAATTGCGAATACAAAAGTTGTAGATCTTTTTATTACCTACAACTTTGCTCTTTAACTTTTTTCCATAGGACTTGTAGTTTTGCCGGAAATCAAGGAAAACCATTTTTTACCCTTAAAAACTCACCCCCTCCCACTTCCCGAACTCGGATCGACCGTAATTTATTTTTCCTTTCATTTTGATCATATTCCCCTCCTTTTTTAATGGGTTTCATCCTACTTCATCATGGATTATTTTCATTGGGGTTATATCAAGTCATTGGTTTATGCTGTTAAACCAGAAACAATAGACGCTTTGGAAGCCAACATTACACGTGTTATTGCTGAAATACAGCCTGAATTACTCGAAAAAGTGGTCCAAAATTGGAATGGTCGAATGCGGTTCCTCAGAGCTAGTCGTGGTGGACATATGCCGGAAACTATTTCCAAAATATAAATGTCATGAAATTATCTTTCAAATAAAAAAGAATTTGATTTCAATCTCAATTCAAATGTGTTTTATTTCAGTTTGAACTTTGAAGTACTATCACTCTAAGAAAAACACCCGATACATTGAAAATATTACATTATGTGGAATTATGTATTTACGATCAAAGAATTTACAGGTAGCGGATAACCTACACATTCCAGACTGTATAAGGCGTAACACAAAATATCGCTGTCTCAAGATATCCTCATTCGTTTATTGTTTTAATGCACCTTACGATAGGTTCTACAAAAAAAAACTTTTTCCTCTCACATCGTTGCCATAATTCGTTTTAAATCACACAAAAGGATACTCTCGAAAATGTAAAATCTTTGACACCCTCCTCTTGTGATTTAAACAGAAATTAGTGTAATTAAATTACTAATCTTCGAGTAATACCAAGTAGGTACATCCCGTTTAGCAGAATATGCTGTCTAATAAATATCTTAAATAACGTGGGTGGGTAATTCTCACGAATTCCAAAATTTAAGTCCACCGCTATTGATACAGATACCCATGTAATTATTATCGATGTTAGGTTTTTATTTTGACGCTAGGTGCCTTTTCTTCAATCACCCCGAAAATAGAGATATCATTAAATGCAATTAAAAAGTTATTACAGATTTTATATCATAAAAATCATTCCCTCACGTTGTCCCACTATCCCAGTTTCCTGCTGAAACTCAATATTTTCATCCTATTCAGTAATTTTTTGTGAATTAAATTCTAGTCAAATATTGTAATGGTAATTTTCGTTATATTTAAACAACAATTCAAGCCACGACATATACTTATTGAATAACTATGGGATTTCAATGTATGTCCCTGTGAATAAAATCATTCCCTCACCTTGTTACAAATATTCGATCTATGGTCATATTGAGCGAATTCTATGAAAGTAGCTTGAGTTTTTTTCTAGCCAGTCAATGCGAGAATTATGTTACTATGGTGATTCTGATTGAACTTCAACTCGGTTTCGTGCAATAGTGTATTAAGTTACAATTATTACTATATTACTTTTCCTCACATCATTCCCCCATTAGACATTATCAAAAAATGAGGTGAGTATGAGTAAAAGATACATTATATTTGGATGCGTTTTGGGGGGTAGTGTTCATAGTTCAAAATGTTTTCATAAGGTCAGGGCTATGTATCTATGTTATCTTAGTTTTCGTGTTATTTCGTCATTCCCTCACCGTCATGACCTCATTTCAAACTGAAGTGAGGGAATGACGTTGAGGGAATGAATTTTAAACTAAGATAACTCAGATTTTCATTTCTTTTGTCATGTGGTACGTGAGTTTATCGTTTTTTTTTTCGTTTAAGGAGCAAATAATGGCAAGAAAAAAGAAATTGCCCGATACAGAGGCAAAATTAAAAAAGAAAGAGTACGATAAGTAACGCCGAGAAGAAATGAAATCTACTCCTGATAATTTAAATGACTTAAATCTGGGGACCACTATATGAGTGAAATCTAGTATCATATGTATTACAAAACTGCCACAAAAAAAATTCAAATTTATTGAAAAATTTTTTGAGAATTCATTCCTGAATAATTTCGGAATTTCATGAGAATTACCCGGGTATATATCACAGCAGCATGATCAAATATCGTTGAATAATCCAGATTCCAGACCATACAGAACTTATTTTCTCTTCATCTCGATTTTAAAGTTCAACTCAACAGTTCAGCCCGAATGTAGCTCTCAAACCCCCAATTAACATACCTTCGAATCGATCAGGTTCTGGATATATATCATGTGCATTTCTGTCATTATTCCGGCATGCATGTGTGAGTCGTCAAAGTTGTCAACATTACGAAATTCAAATTTTTCAATTAAGGTATTCGATTAGCAATTTTAATTTCATTCAGTCAATCGATAATCACTAAGCTGCAGTTTGCAGGCCAAAATTGCACAGCATGCATACCTACTATAAATAAGAAAGCAAGAGATTTCTGTATTTCTTCATTGAAAAAATTGTTTTGTGTATTTTGAACTGATTGATTTTTTATATTCGAATTTTCCTCGATAACAACGGTTTGATAGTTGATACTAACTATTTGAGATATTGAAAAATAGCTGATGCACACCAATATAGAATAAAATGAATTTTCGAGTTCACAATAAAAATTAAGTTTTGTAACTTTGTAAAAATAAAAAAGATTGCGAAATTATTACAAACCTGTATCTTCCGCTTCCGTATAAAGTCCTTCATCACACTGAGATCAAGCTTTCAACCACTGGAACCACTTTACATACCAAATAAGTCACAAAGTTCGGCACAGTATCAATCACAGTTTCACCTCACTGAATATTTTAAGTAATCTTTCAAGAGTTATAAGTTACAATTCGAAGTACCTGAAACGACCAGCTAGATCCTCGACCAGAATAGCGGCATTTGCCCATTTAGTGGACCGTTGATGCTTGGTCGGCATCTATCTCTTTCACTTGGTTCTTGGCTGCTTTCTTTACTTCTATTAGCTGGCGATGGGTGAGTTAACAAGTGAGGGACCTTGGTTGGTATGAAATGCCACGAGGTTTAAAGTGAACTGCAACTGGTTATCCCGGATAAAGGTATTCGGTACCACCTGTTGAAGGCTTTTTTGCGCAATGTATTTTGCCGGACTTTTCAGAGAAAAAACGAAGCAGGTGGAGGGAAAATGGGGAGAAATAATTATACCGCGTGTTGAATATTGATGCATGCATACGATTAGGGTGCATAAATGGATATAAAAAGTTCGAACAGAAACGTCTACCTATTGTATTTCAAGAGGTCTCCCTTTGCAAACATTTATTTATGATAAGCCCTAAAATATGAAGCGTCGCAATTTATGAACTGCGTGGACGCTGTACAGGTAAGTTGAAGGGACATTGATTTACTATCTAACTATAAATCTTAAACCCTGCCAATTCTCACTTCTAAATAAAAATTTATAGGCGAGACAGTCTGTGACTAAGTCAAAACAATCATTCTTTGATATGCAGGTTGGTCGTTTTCAAGAAGAAAAATCAGCATAGAACTATAAAAGACTCATTTCAAAGATGTCATCATCGGGCGTTGAAGTTTTTAAACAAAGATGGTTTGTATTCATAATAACGATCTTAACCTGTGAAGATATTCGACACGAATTTGGTATTTAGTATCACCTTGTATGCTTACATATTTGGAGATGAAAATCATGATCACATATTTAAAAAAATACTGATACGGCCCTGACCAAAAATAATTTTGCATTTATCATTTCATCTTCTATAAAAAACGTTCTTTGACGTTTTCTCGTATCTGCCATAGCTATATAACATCTTTGTATATTTTCATTGGTTAGAATATAACTTGAAGTACATTGGTGCGAATATGGAAGGACATATTGTTGATGTAGGCTATGTATCAAATGTGGACTGAATATCTACAGAGGTTGATTATTACCACTAAGACCACTTCTCAAGCTACCAGCTACAAGCTTATGACTGGTGTCTTGAGGAGACATAGAAGTTATCAGTATAATCATATTGAAGGAAAAAACCCTTATTACTGTCCCCTAATTTCAACAACTTTACTGGCCTACCCAAGACAAGAGAATATATCAATCATATTTGCAACAACTTCTACAAAATCCAATTCAAAGGCGAACGACACAAAAATCATTCCCTAAACAAGCCTTATTATTAAAAAACCTTTTTTTTTATGTTGTGGTTTTCACGAAAAGGAATATCCTGTAATGTTCAGAGAACATCGTGAGAACCAAGGGCAAGCAGGTAGCAATTGGTATTCTTCTTGAATTTCTGGAGGTTATATGCCTCGGGGAACACCTCCCTAGGCAATGTGTTCCAAAGCCTCGCTGTTCGTTGGATGAACGAGTCTTTGAAGAGAGATGTTCTGCAGGTCTCCAAAGTTACCACGAAGGGGTGTGAAGACTTAACTTGACGGGTTAGTCTGGAAGGGACTGCCAGAGGGGGAACGATTGCTGATAATTCAGAAGAGCATCGGCCATGGAAATACCTATAAAATAGAGACAGATCACCCACTTTTCTACGGTGTTCCAGAGAAGTGAACGAGCTTGTAAGCGATGCATCACCGACGAGACGAATTGCCCTTTTTTGTACGGAATCCAAGAGTTTTAGGGTGTGTTTAGGTGCAGCACTCCAAATATGGGAACAGTATTCCAGGACAGGTCGAATCTGTGCCTTATAGATCATAAGCAGCTGACCTGAGGTGAAATAGCTCCTGGCACGAAACAGAAAACCAAGTTTTTGGGATGCACTTTTAGCAATGGATCTCACGTGATTCTCCCAGGAAAGGTAACTGCCGACAGTAATGCCAAGCATCGAAATGGATGACTTCAATGGTATGGTCACTCCCGACAATTTTATGCTGGGCACAGTAAGATCGGCTTTTCTAGAGAAAAGACATGCTTGTGTTTTGTTTGCGTTGAATTCTACCAGGTTATTAGATCCCCATTCAAGGATTGCTGCCAAGTCCATATTTATGTTGTTAACATTTCTTCCTCGTTCGTTTTTGATTTGGCGGGCTGGTATTGGAGCCCTAGAAGAAAAGGCGGTATGGAGGGTACTATCATCCGCGAAGCTGTGCACTGGACACTTTTATAATGAAAACGCTCATTCGCCATTTTGAAACCGCCATCTTGAGTTCCTAAATTTTGAAGAATCGTAGGTAATTTTCTACCCAGAAATCCCCTATATACCAATTTTGAATAGAATCGGATAATAATTACAAAACTCGTCCGCCATATTGTAGCCGCCATCTTGAATTTTCTAATTTTCACAGAAGAATCATCATTGTCGAACCCAAAAACCCCAGATACTAATTTCGAATGGAATCGAATCATAATAACAAAACTCATCCGCCATTTTGGAGCAGCCATTTTGTTTTTTCCTACAACAAATATTTCACCATGCGGCATGCATTGTCACCAGAATTATGTACACCTGCAAAATTTTAAATCAATCGGACGATTCGAACTGTGTCATATTTAACTTGCAATATTTGATTACAGATTCAAATATCCAACAAAAAAAATGTTTGAAAACTGACAAGAACATTACCCCCCCCCCCCTGAAAAAATGTTATTACAGAAATATTGGGAATTTTTAGTCAATAATTAGCAATAGGGGCTGGTTAAAATTTTGCATGTGGTTTGAATACGTCCTTTGTCTAAGAATACGTCATTCTACATGTGCAAATTAATCTCGATCAAATTCGTACCTACTTTTGAAGTTGTCAGGAAAGAATTTCGAACAGCCATATTTACCCCCCAGCTGTCAAAGAAATCGTCGATGATCCCGAATTTTTTATGTCATTCTCAAGTTAAATGAGGATCAGTAGTATCGAGATTATCAGGAAAACAAAATTTCAACAAGCCATATCTACAGAATCTTTTACCGGAGCCTTCGAGATCCGAACCTACCTTCTATACTCCATTCACTTTTATAAAAGGCCATGAGATTCTGACACATTTCATCGCGTATATTTTGAAAATGTTAGGTTATAGTCATTCTCCTGTCAGATGAATGAACAACGTTGTACTTTCTGCATATAAGTCGTAGAAATTACGTAGGTATTTATCAAAATATTCAAATACTATGGGAAAATAATAGATTT
This sequence comes from Adalia decempunctata, assembly GCA_951802165.1. Classification (NCBI taxonomy): domain Eukaryota; kingdom Metazoa; phylum Arthropoda; class Insecta; order Coleoptera; family Coccinellidae; genus Adalia; species Adalia decempunctata. Next base: position 37,689,916 of record OX637697.1, on the reverse strand, counting down.
GAGAAAATATTGTGTGAATTCGAAAGTTTCGAAGATCTGGCGAATATGAAAAAAACTTTTTTCTCTGTTAATAATGGAAATATTTCAAGTATTTAAACATAGTTGGAAGATTCAGTTATAGTATTTTCTATTACGGAAATCAAGAAACCAGTGTTGAAATTGCACTGAAAAATAAAAGTACTCGAATAACCCGACAGAAAATATTATAAACGAACAGTTGAATTCCCCACTTTTCAAAATTCTCAAGAAATGAGCCTATACAGAAGACATTTAAACACCTTTTTGCACAACTTGAAATACTACAGTATGAGAATGTGGTGGAGCTACTGAACCTGTGTCACAGTTGAACCTTAAAAGAACTAACTCTATTTACAAAGTTAAAGAAGAATGTCTATAAAGTTAGCAGTGCCACTTGCGAAAAAATCAATAAAACCTATTGCATTAATTGTCGAATAATGGTCGAGAATTTGTCGTGAAAGAAAAAAATTTGTTGCGTCCTTAGTTTTTTTCTACGGGGTGGCTTTGCTAACTTAACGTTAAGTTAGCAGAACCACTTTCTCAATATCTACCAAATATCATGAAAATGGTTATAAATAATTGTCGAGTAATTGTCGAAGTCTATATGTATTAAAAAAAACACAAAAATCCATTCCTTCTTGTTTATATTACGTCTTTTTCCCGCGAGTTGGAGATATTTCTGGAATTATCCCATTTTTGGCCACAGCGCATTCGTAATTGACTATTTTTCTATTGTCGAATACCTGCCTCGAATTTGTCGCGAAAGAAAAAAATTGTCGCGTCCTAAGTTTTATTTCTACGGGGTGGCTTTGCTAACTTAACGTTAAGTTAGCAGAACTACTTTCTCAATATCGACCAAATATCATGAAAATGGTTATAAATAATTGTCGAGTAATTGTCGAAGTCCATATGAAGAAAAAAAATACAAAAAAAACATTCCTTCTTGTTTATTTTTCGTCTTTTTCCCGCGAGTTCGGGATATTTCTTGAATTATCGCATTTCTGGCAACAGCGGATTCGTATATCATCACGATGATCATGAAAGATTGTCGATGTTGAAATAAAGTAAAAAAACACACAGAAATTTAATCTTTCTAGCAATTTCCACTCCATTTTCTCGCGATTTCCCTATATTTAGACCACTATTTGCTAAATTAATATAAAGTAAGCAAAGCCACCTAGTAGAAAAAAAACGAAATAAGTCTCGACAATTCTTTTTCTTTCACGACAAATTCGAGGCAGGTAATCGACAATCAATGCAATAGAAAAAGAGTCAATTACGAATGCGCTGTTGCCAAAAATGCGATAATTCTAGAAATATCGCGAACTCGCGGGAAAAATTCGTAAAATAAACAAGAAAGAATGGATTGTTTGTGTTTTTTTTTTACTTTATATGGACTTCGATAATTACTCGACAATTATTTATAACCATTTTCATGATATTTGGTAGATATTGAGAAAGTGGTTCTGCTAACTTAACGTTAAGTTAGCAAAGCCACCCCGTAGAAAAAAATTAAAGACGCGACAATTTGTTTTCTTTCACGACAAATTCGGGACAGGTATTCGACAATTAATGCAATAGGAAGAAAGTCGATAACGAATGCGTTGTTGCCAAAAATGAGATATTTTCAGAATTATAGGGAAATCGCGAGAAAATGAAGTGCAAATTGCTAGAAAGATTAAATTTTTGTGAGTTTTTCACTTTATTTGAACATCGACAATTACTCGACAATCATTTATGATCATCGTGATGATATTCGACCACTATTTCATATTTGCTTAATTAATATAAAGTTAGCAAAGCCACCTAGTAGAAAAAAAAGAAGGTCGAGACAATTTTTTTTCTTTCACGACAAATTCAAGGTAGGTATTCGACAATTAATGCAATCGAAAAAAATTCAATTACAAATGCGCTGTTGCCAAAAATGGGATAATTCCAGAAATTTCTCGAACTCGCTGGAAAAAGACGTAAAATGAACTAAAAGGAATGGATTTTTGTGTTTTTTTTCTTCATATGGACTTCGATAATTATTTATAACCATTTTCATGATATTTGATCGATATTGAGAAAGTGGTTCTGCTAACTTAACGTTAAGTTAGCAAAGCCACCCCTTAGAAAAAAAACTAAGGACGCGACAATTTTTTTCTTTCGCAACAAATTCAAGGCAGGTATTCGACAATAAATGCAATAGAAAAAGAGTTAATTACGAATGCGCTGTTGCCAAAAATGCGATAATTCCAGAAATATTTCAAACTCGCGGGAAAAAGACGTAAAATAAACAAGAAGGAATGAATTTTTTGTGTTCTTTTTCTTCATATGGACTTCGATAATTATTTATAACCATTTTCATGATATTTGATCGATATTGAGAAAGTGGTTCTGCTAACTTAACGTTAAGTTAGCAAAGCCACCCCGTAGAAAAAAAACTAAGGACGCGACAATTTTTTTCTTTCGCAACAAATTCAAGGCAGGTATTCGACAATAAATGCAATAGAAAAAGAGTTAATTACGAATGCGCTGTTGCCAAAAATGCGATAATTCCAGAAATATTTCAAACTCGCGGGAAAAAGACGTAAAATTAACAAGAAAGAATGGATTTTTTGTGTTTTTTTACTTCTTATGGACTTCGACAATTACTCGACAATTATTTGTAACCATTTTCGTGATATTTGGTAGATATTGAGAAAGTGGTTCTGCTAACTTAACGTTAAGTTAAGCAAAGCCACCCGTAGAGAAAAAACTAAGGACGCGACAAATTTTTTTCTTTCACGACAAATTCTCGACAATTAATGCAATAGGTTTCATTGATTTTCTCGCAAGTGGCACTGCTAACTTTATAGACATCAAAAAAGAGTGCCATATTGGTAAATAATTGCATCGGCATCAACATCAACTTTCACAAGTGCCAACCTACGTCAGTTTTAAGTGAAAGAACTTGATAAACCTAATTCTTGGCCAACCCGGATACTTTATAAAAGTGAATGGAGTTTAGGTTTATTTGTTCGAGAGTTTTCGTATTGGTGGTAGGTCGCCGAAGGGACAAAAATCATTCATCCATTCGTAGATTCGTTTTTGCCAATTCAAGAAATTTGACAGCTGTCAAACAAAATACAATAAACAAACTGAATCTCAAACCGGTCGGATCTGTTATATTAAATGACTTGTGCCGACATCAAACATGTTCAATTTGGACCATTCTGTACATAAAAAAACTCTACCCATACACAAAACTAAACTTATAAAAAAATTAAGTGGGATTGGAATCGAGTGGAGGGGGGTTACTTACTCAAATTCTTTTCGTAGAAATTTGAAGAATTTGAAAGGTTTCCACAATATAAGGCTCAGTGGGTATATCCGGTGAGGAGGAAGCAACGCCCAAATCTCGAAAATATGAAATTTTTTTTTTGTTATCCTCACTTCATGTTCATTCTGGGATAATAATGTTGAAATTTACTCCTGCTTCAGCACATCTTGCAGATTTTTTGTTGTGTGACCACTTGACCGAGAATTGATGCTACTTTTAGCATGTCCGCCCCGAAAAAATGACTCCCTGAAATTTTTCAATGACTATTCCACTATTCTCATTTTTAGTGAGGAAGTTTCCGTAGCAACGATCGTTTCATCCCGAAAAAAATTTCAAGCCGGCAAAACCAACATGTTGGTTTTTCAGCGACAAAATTTTTGACGTTTCTCGAATTCATAGATAGCTTCGGAAATAAATATCATAGAGAGAACAAACATTTAGTGGTTTAGTTAATCTATGATGAATTCTAATTCAAACAAATAGCGCAATACGCGTCAAATGTGAACATATTACCCCATTTTCTCGTGGAATAGTCATGCCGAATTCCACTCGAGATGAAATTTAAGCAGGTAAAATTTCTCTCTTGTAATATTCAAGTTTGTTGCTTGTTGTTTGCTCATGACATTTTTTCCAAAATCACTCGCCTGAAGGCTCGTGATTTTGATACAAGTGTCATTCACGAAATTTCCGAGCAAGAAACTTTCATATTACAATCGAGAAATTTTGCCGGCAAGATTCCATCTCTAGTGGTATTACATATGACTATTTCACTCATTCCATTTGTAGTGAGGAAGTTTCCGTAGCAACGATCGTTTCATCTCGACAAAATTTTCAAGCCGGCAAAACTAACAAGTTGGTTTTTCAGCGATAAAATTTTTGACGTTTCTCGAATTCATAGATAGCTTCGGAAATAAATATCATAGAGAAAACAAACAACGTTTAGTGGTTTAGTCAATCTATGATCTATGATGAATTCTAATTTGCCAAATAGCGCCATACGCATCAAATGTGAACATATTACCGTATTTTCTCGTGGAATAGTCATGCCGAATACCACTGGAGTTGAAATTCAAGCAGGTAAAATTTCTCTCTTGTAATATTCATGTTTGGTGCTTTTCGGAAATTCCGCTCATGCCATTTTTTCCAAAATCACTCGCCTAACGGCTCGTGATTTTGATACAAATATCATTCACAAAATTTCCGAGCAACAAACTTTCATATTACAATCGTTAAATTTTGTCGGCAAAATTCCATCTCTAGTGGTGTTACATATGAAACAAGTGTGAAGAAAATTTATTTTTCCGCGAATCGCTAGGAAATTTTGACATTCCAGTCGAAATGTGTCAAAGAAAAAGTCAAGATTTCCCAACTGTTAGGAAATATTCATTTTCTTACAGTTGTTAGCGTTCGACATATGCATATTCGAACTTTTCACATGATTTCTTCGGCAATCATTCTGAAGAAGCAGTATTTTCACTGCCTCAACCAGCTCTGGAGGAGTCCCAGAAATGGAAAATTCATCATCACTTATCATGTCCCACTGTTTGGTCTTCGAAAGCATATTTTATTTGTGAATGAAATAATTCGCGATTTCATCAATATTAATTGAATTCTGTCGAATTTTAAACGATTTGCGGAAAAATAGTATGTTCACCTCGAAGGAAAAGCCACATTTCCTGGACTCTGTGTAGCTGAGTCTCGGCTTGCGCCTGGACTTAGCAATCTTCACTATCGTCCAGGAATGCTTTTCCTACCCGGTAAATAATGTACCTACTAATTTTTCGTTTTCCTACATACATCTCAAAAAGTATTTACGAAATCGTTTAACAGTTTCGTATAGAAATATGAAATCTACAATAAAAGGGTACTTTTATTTTTCAGTGGGCGTTTACAGAATTTGAATACGACGATTTCCCTCAAAAAGGCGCATTTTGCCCTTAAATAATATTGTATCTTTGAACGCTCGTTTTCATATAGAACTTTGATCACTTTTATATGATTTCGAGTTCAACCTCTTCGTAGTCTTCATGTTTCAACTGGCCTAGCACTGAACTTGCTAATTTGAAAATAGAAGATAATAATTCGTTGTTTCATTCAAAGGTAATATCGATTTATCTTACTGAAACACCCTTCAGCAACCCGATTAGAAACAAACAACAATTCGATGTTGAAGGGAACAACAAAGATTTTTGGCGGGAGTTTTTCGTTGGACCGGAGTGAAATTCTTATATCCAAGTGTTTCTAATTCATAATTGAATGACATTTGGCTAATTTCCACTAGAATGGCGTTCTTGTGGTCATGCTATGGTAAAAATAAAGAAAAAGAACACTCCTTTTTCATCAAGCTCATTTCGAAAGGGCCCCACAAAAGAAAATCAGTCATCAATGACCAGCCGTATACCTTATGCATAATAAAGTTTCCGTTGGTCTTTGGTGCGTGCCAAACATAGGCGTACGGGTAGGGTATGCCTTGCATCGAACAAGGTCTTTTCCAGTTGGATATAAATCAATGAGAATTTGAACTGAATTTTCTGTATTTTCCGATACAGGCTAACTTTTCCGTACTTTATAAACATGGGATAAGTAGAGAAAAATCATAGGAACATTCGATAATGGGCAACTTCGTCAGTTCAGTTTCATGTGTTTTCTTGCACATAAGGTCTCAATAACTCAAAAACTTCTTGATTTAGGAGTAAGAGCATTTCAGAGTTCCATAATTTTTTTTTTCGCAGAACCCAACACGATCATATCAAAAAGGGTTCTAATTTGAAAAACAAAAGTTATGGCCAATTTTCAATCACAGTTTTCGACACAAAATTTGAAAGACCCTGTGATGATATTTTTGAAATAAAAAAAAGCATGACCTCTTCTTATCCTTCTTCGTTGAACGGTTAAAGCTCAGGATGTTGAGAATAAGAAGAATGAATTTGATACTGACTATGAATATTTGGCTTCCTGCATTTATACTCCATATCCCGGTTGGGCATGATATTCTGACATATTTCACCGTGTATATTTTGAAAATGTTAGGTTTTAGTCATTTTTTCTGTCAGATAATTACGCAACATTGTCCTCTCTACATAGAGGTCGCAGTATTAGCGTAATTATCTAAACGTTTATTCACTTTGGGAAGTGGGAACCTAATGAATTTGATAAAATATCATGTGAATTCAATAATTCCAAAGACCTGGCTAATGTTGAAGAAACTTTTTCTCTGTCAATACTGGAAATATTTCACGTATATAAACATGGTTGGGAGATTCAGTTAGGCTGTTTTCTTGTACGGAAATCAAGACATTTGAATAACTTTCTGCACAACTTGAAATACTCCAGTATGAAAATGTAGTAGGTAGTATACTACGAAACTTGTGTCACAGTTAAACCTTAAAAGAAATAGCTCCATTTACGAATTACTTGGAAATCTATGTGAATGATACACTGAATTGGAAGGACTGAAGGACATATTTCCAAACTGGGATGTGATTAGAAATTAGCATTGGCAACGTATCTGAGAATTATTGTGACATTGCTGATATTTTACAAGTGCCAACCTGCGTCAGTTTTAAGTAAAAAACTTGATAAACCTGAATCTTGGCCGGCCGGGATACTTTATAAAAGTGAAAGGATTAAATCTTCAGCACCTCATTCACTATAAAATGGCAAAATTTCTCGATCGAATCTGTGGCTTTGAAATTACCAGGCAAACAATTCTTCTGACGGCCATATTTGCGGTACCCCTGGTCAAATTTCACCCATTTTCGGACTAGATTCGAGGTCTGAACCTCGCCTTGATATTCCAAACCGAGCGGACATAATTTATTTTGACTATGGATTCGTGATGAGTAATTTTTTCGTGACGAAAATAATAATATAGCCCTTGTTGAGGAAAACACATAAGTTTGATGAATTATTTCCAAATGGAATATCCGGTATAGACTAAAATGTTCCTAGAAAGTAATGCCACAAAGGGTTTCTATACTACAAAAGGTTTCTATACTTCAATGCAGAATAAAACCTTAAATATCTGCTTGTGATGGCTATGGCGAAGATACGCAAATAAGAACCAACCGGTATTTTCAAAGGATATTAATTGTAGGGAAAATAATTTGTTAAATATTGATATCAGGATATTCTTCAGGATTTCCAGGGGATATTTTTTTGTTTTTGCCTGAACTTTACCTTTAAAATGTATAAATTTGAGTTTCAACATTTTTCCCACTTCAAAATGAGTATTTCAGTTTTTTTCCACTCGATAATCTTCATACTGAATGATCCTTTAATTTACCGTGAACATATTCAACAAATCAACTAAAAAAAAATGAAATTGTTAATAATTCTTTACTGGATTTATTAGTTGCTTCTGATATCAACTCCTCTGCAATATTCTTGTCTACAGTGCTTTTTCCCATACCTCCCAATTCTCCTAATTCTAATAAACCACCTATTTCTGTATGGAAAATATATTTTTCTTCCAGATTGAAGAATTCCTTTACTTTCCAGCATTACATGTAACCGTCGCCCAAGCAGTTTCTTATAAAATTGAACGAATAATTTAATTGAAACCCTATCAAGTCAGGGTTGAGACGCCCATGATATCTACCCCATGTGCACACATATAATATGAGTTCAAGCAGCTGCTCCCAGTCTCAAAACGGCAAGACCGTTACAACTCCCAGTCAATGATAGACTCTGTTCCCTATTACATCGAAATTTACTTTATAAATCTACACAGTGACAATAAGTGAGAAAGCAACAACTAAATACCTTGTGATAAATATGTTAAATGGTGAAATCAGGTTGTGATAAAGATTTAAAACATGGCAAGAGCTAACAACGGCAACTATTATACCAATCCAGCCTTTTGCCAACAAAGTGAGTTTTACAACTATCAGAATGACATCCACAGTAGAACCCAAATAAGTCCTAGAAAACCACCTATCGGAGCTCAAACCACCCACCGAGTGCTCGACCATTCAGTACATGAGAATCTAAATCATAATGACTCCTACGTTGAGCAAGACTTCTACGAAGAAATGCTTATTGATGATGCCGGTATTGTGAAGGAGAAAAAAATTGTCGTTGTTTCTCAAACTCAAAACGACACCAGAAACTATATAAAATCCCAACAGAACTTGTCGAGAAACTGTGAGGCCACCTACTCAGCATCCGAAGAAACGGTTGCCAGAAAACACAGATACGAATACATTCCGATGACCGAACATGTTTCACCGCCAAAGGAAAGGGATTTCGAAGAAACACAAATAGCAGAAGTCAACACCTCAAGGTATGCTGTTATAGATGTCGATGAAGACACAGAATCGACAAGTAAAGGTAGGTATGCCTTAGTGCCTATTGAAGACTTACACAGCCAACATAATCAGATACAACGAGCTACTGCTAGGATGAAATCTACGCCGAATCTTCATAGGTACGAATACATCGACGACACAGATCATGACAACGCAATTGAACCAGACTACCAACATTCCAGGAGTTACTCAAGAAATCATATAAGTCGGCATAATTCTCCAACAAAAACCCCAATTCATAGTCCTGCACCTCGAGCGTTGTCCCCAAGAGGAGCTAGGTACGAATACATCCAAGAACCTATGCAAGAACGTTACTTACAGAACTACGGTAACATGACACCCACTCAAAAACTCCATGAAATCCTATCGACACCAAAGAGGACACCTGTTAGGCAACAAACTCCTAGAGGCATGTTGTCTCCTGGTTTCCAGAGACCACCTCAAAACATTCCAAGGACACCTGTGATAAACGATCCCTTCATAACACCAAAGAAAGTTTCTCCCCAAAAGAAGACGCCTTCGAGGAATCCTAAAGCCCAACAAAAATTGAATTACTCTATAGGTTCGAGACAAATGACACCAAACAACAAAAAACATACTGCCGTAATTGCTCCTATTTGCTCTAGTCCTGTACAGTCTATTTACAGCGAAACGACCTATTCGAATAGAACTGAATCTTGGATGAACATAAGTGTTGAGAAACCTCCAGTACAAGCAACATTGGCTTTGGCAGCTCTGATGATGGTCGTGTGTGGTGGGCTTTCATCCGGGATGTGCTTTTATATGATGTCCTTGATTGGGAAAGTGTATTATTTGGAGTTTGGAATTGTTTCGGGATTTGCTTGTTTAACACTCGGTGTACTGGGATTTAGAACGCGACATTGTTCCTGGTTGCCAAACAGAAATTATATCTCAGGTTAGTATAACACTTAAGTATTACCATGCAGGGAGTTTGACTCATGACCCAACATGTATATAACAAACTACCCTTTCATTTTGAATTAGGAATCACCCTTTGGAATCAATTCAGAAACACCCTGTATATAATTGTGTGACACTACCCCTTTCTAATTAAATCGATTTATATTCCTTATGCTATTCAGCCGGTACATTAACTACCATATCATTAAAACAGCAAGGTAAGCTGTTTCATTGTCCTTTGTTTAGATATGCAGGTGGTAATAATTCTGCGTTTATTCCTTGGCACGTCTATCGGCCTTTATCGCCTACTCGATTAATGAAACTATAAATATCTTGAATATGTCCCTTAGTCCCTTTAGACATCGGAATTGGCTTTTGAAGGGTTGATTCCTTAGTTGTAAATCTATTCATTGTATATACAGTAGATTGGCAGTTCCCAAATTAAATTGATTTCAAAAACATAGTTTCTCTTCGAAAAACATAATTATAGTTATAAACGATTTTTTGGATTTCCCACAGACCTGATATTCTCGAATTTCATTGAATCTTTCATTTTGATATTTGATGTGAAATATTGAGCCCTACTATTTATTTTAATGCAAAACGATGTACCAGTTTTCTAGCTACATGTTCGAGAATATTTACAATATCAAAAAAACCACCTGTATGGCAAAAACAGAAAGCGACAACTTCACAAAGTTCCAGATATAAATTTAGTTAATTTCAGCTTTCAACGGTATAATTATTTTTTCAAAATACCATCGAAATCTGGCCCTCTGTACATGGTATTTTGAAAAAATAATTATACCGTTGAAAGCTGAAATTAACTTATTTTATATCTGGAACTTTGTGAATTTGTCGCTTTCCGTTTTTGCCAAATAGGTGGTTTTTTTGATATTGTAAAATATTCTCGAAATTTTTCAAAATACCATGTACAGAGTGGCCAGATTTCGATGGTTTAGTACTACAACTCCTTATCAATAAGAGATAGGGAAAAAGTAAGATACATGTCATGTTCTCTTTTTTCGAGAACGAGAAATTGCTAAAAAAAGTTGTTATGGCGTCTAGTTTCCGAGCTACAGGGCGATTTTGTTATTTGGTACCTTATTATAATTGGCTATAACTTCCGTATTATAGGATCTTCGTTTTCGAAATTAACACATCTTTGGGGCACTTTTTATACTGCTTTTCATCGGTGCTACTGGATTTTTTGTATCTGCTCAAATTTCGGAGTTATAACAAAAAAAATTTCTTGTTATAGCTCCGAAATTTGAGCAGATACAAAAAATCCAATATCACCGATGAAAAGGAGTAAAAAAAGTGCCCTAAAGATGTGTTCATTTCGAGGACGTAGTTCCTATAATACGGAAGTTATAGCCAATTATAATAATGGACCAAATAACAAAATCGCCCTGTAGCTCCGAAACTAGACGCCTTAGCAACTTCTGGGGTTTTCAGCAATTTATGTTTCTCGAAAAAAGAGAACATGACATGTATCTTACTTTTTCTCTATCATTTATAGTTTAGGAGTTGTAGTACTAAACCATCGAAATCTGGCCAACCTGTACCTACCAATAAGCAGAATCTAATCGGAATAAACATTTATTTTTAATACCACCCTAGTATTTTAGAATTCCTTTCGATTTGTTGCTTTTGCTTGAACTAACTAAACCTTCTACTGGATTTGAAGTAAATCGATCAGAGAGTTTCTGAGCTGTGCGTGTGCATCCGACACAACATGGGACAATATTCAAAACAGTCTTATAACAGGAACAGAAAGCATAAGGGTGACCCATTTTAGAAGATCCACTGAAATAACTCCTTGGGAAGAGCCTCTATCAAAAATCATCGTGGGACATCGAATGCAGACACTCAATCTGACTTTGGGTTTGATTTCAAGGTCAATTAGATTTTTCATAGTGAATATGCGTTCTTAGTTGCAGAATATTAATCTTCGTGAAAAACTAAAAACATTTTGCCCCTTTTTTGTTTCTGCCATAATATGAATCGTTGTAAAGATATAAAGTGTTTTATGCTCAGAATGGCGAATGCGATGGGATTCTATAATCGCGGTGTCAACCAAAGATATTCTACTTGTGGAATGTATGTGAGGTTGGAAAAGATTCAGAAAATCAATCAGTTCTTCTTTTTCGAATATGTTCATTCCGAATGCAAAACAAAATGATTCTATGGGGAATAACTTTGAAGTGCTTTACCTTTACCATGAACTTATTCATGTAACACTTCATATCCCCAAAAAAGTTCGGTTTATGGAAAAACAAAAGAGACAGAATGTTTTGGTTTCCCACGAAGATTAATATTCTGCAATGAAAAATGCATATTCCCTATTCTACTTGACCTTGAAATTGAACTACTAGGTCAGATTGAGAGGCTGCGTTCGATGTCTCCTTGAAAACTAAGGAACTATCCTTTGAAACATTTTTTGATACAGGCTCTTCTCTCAGTGGATTTTTCCAAATGAGTCACCCTGTATATGTATAGTGTATATGAAATTCTCCAAAGCTTGTTTTACCAAGGGTTAACCACTGGCGGATCCATACAGTTTTTCAGAGAGGGGCCTTGAATTGATAGAAATCTTTTTATTGAAAATATTAGGGATCGATTGAACTACTAGCGAAGGATTATTGTCAATTTCGTTGTCCAAGGAGGGGAGGGGGCATGCCCCTCTTGGCCCACCCCCCTGTATCCGCCAGTGATAAGTACAATCAATTACCGCATAGCCTGCATAATGATAATGTGAGAGCATAGGTATAATATGGTCAATTTGAAATTATGTTTTCCTTTATTATTTTAACATCAAATTTTATCCTGATGCTGATCCTTGTTATTGTGATTGAATTTCCTATATAAGTTGTTCTTTCGCTGGGCAATGTAATGTTGTTATACGAGACACAACAAGGCTGCACAACGTCAAACCGACACTTTTATTGGGTTTTTTCGATTTTCAAAACCAAACACTTTCAAATGCCATGATCTTCAAACTGGACGTTTATGAGTTAAGAATGGAGTTGTACCTACAGACTGTTTCATGGGGCGTGGGTTTTACCCGTGTGCATTAAGCCCATTAAGGGGAAAAGTATCACCTTTTGAATCGTGGTAAATCTCCATTCATGATTTTTTTTAAATTGAAGTTGAAGAACGTCCCGAGGGCAAATAGTTTTTTTTTTTTTCGATTTAAAAAACATATTCAATAACCCAAATATTGCAGAGATCTAACGATTACCCTGGGTTTTTTATTTGAAAAACTAATTAAATCGAAAAAAAAAACTATTTTCCCTCGGGACGTTCTTCAACTTCAATTTAAAAAAAAAATCAAGTCTCTACGTCGTAAAATTAGGGTACTTACTCATGAAATAAAGAGACCACTTTTTGAATGGAGATTTACCACGATTCAAAAGGTGATTATTACCTGCAATAAATTACCTGAAAATCATAGGATTTTGAAATCGCCCAAAATTTATTCGTAAATTTTTGAGCGCTGTCAGTGTTTATCGAATTTTGAACCGAGAATGGTCACAATCGACTACTTTAGCAGATTTGATAATTCTTTCACTGTATCAACACCAGAAATGTTTGTACCTCTACTGATCCTCCTTGAACGATGCAGACGAGCGATTCAACTTACTCACAAACGTGGTCATTGTAATTCGCTATTAATAGTTAGGTAATACTGATTCCAAATTTATTGGAATATCCAAAACGACTTTTTCAATCGATTTAGAGCAATCTCCATTAATAATAATTTAATATTCAAATTCCCCTATTCATTGTTCTCATTTATTTTCAGGATATATTGTTCTCAGCGTATTCAGTCTTCTGACCTGCGCTGCTTTGCTGATACTACTCTTCATGCAGCCAAGACCAGGAACACCTTTGGCAGATATGACCTCCGGAGCAGTGTGTGCCATTTCTGTTCTATCCTTGTGCCTCGCAACAACTGGAGTGATATCTAGCTATTGTTGTTCAGTACCACCACCAGACAACAGGGTACAACACTGCGCTCAAGGATTTATTGTATGAAATATTTCAGATATTACCTCATTTTTTTGAGATTCCTGGAAGCATATTATTTTTTTTTAAATAGGATACATAATCGGTTTACCATTCAAATGTAACGAAGTTACTTACGTAACCCTTACCCTGAGATATGTATATCGTAATTTAGAAAAAAATAACAATCTAATTTCACAAAAAGCTTTGGCTTAGTAACTTATCGTCTTTTCATGAGCCAGTTCCCAATTATTTTTTGTATTCAATTTATTTTTAGTCTTGACGTCACAATACCTAAAGCTTACTAAACCTGTAATTAGGGACCCTTACAAAAGTTTGCCCTTTGAGGGAGATTTTATGCTAATTTTTTTAACAGTGACTCATATCACTGTATCTTTTAATTATTGGTTGTCTTCTAGAAAGTGCTTCAGGCTAATCATCAAATTAAGTATTCTTTTTGTTGTATTCAGGGTGGAAATCAAATACCAAAGATCCTACAGTTTCCCAAAAATATAGGTATATTTTATATTGTTTTCAGGTATCTCAGAAAGAAGTTTTGAAATCTCATGATGTTCTTGTTAATCAATTGAAATTGAATGTTAGAAGGAATCATTTATTCCAAATGATGTTTGAAAGTCTTCTTAGCATCACTCATTTTTCCAGCTTCTTAGTGATTTTATATTAATAAAATAAATATTCAAGTTCTCTGGGAAAATCGGTATTTTATATGGATGACTGGATTAAATGGTTCATAACTACATTTGGATATTTATGAAAATGAGTTAATTTGTAAAAATATATTTTCGTATTTTAAGTGTATAACAATGTTATCCTGTAATTAATATAATAAAAGCTTAAGTTGTAACATATAAATTATAAGTTATGAATGAAAGACTGGAAATATAGGTCTATCACATGGTTATAAGAACAGTTTTAATTCATGGCATTGCATATTCATAAATTGAATACTCAATGTTCATGGTGCACCCGCCAATTATTGATATTAACTATTGAGAAACAAGAAGAAAAAGAATAGTTCAAGATCAACAAACAATTAAATATTATAACTTAACTACAGAGGAATTCACAACATTCAAATACATACATGAAAATTGAGTGAATAGAAATCCTCACAATGGGTTCTTCTGGATAAAATACACAAAAACCCTATAATATTAAGAAAACTAACTTTAAATAACATAACGTCTAACCTAAGATATTTGAACTTCACATGTCATACTGAAAAAATATTACATCTAATAATATGAGCTAAATCATAGCTGGGATAAATACGAATGTTCACACTTTTTTGTTTACGCAGGTTTAAATACTTAATATTTACCCTATCGAAATGAATGATCAAGGTTACTTGTTGCAAAGAACAATATTTCAAATGGAATGTGTGATATTTGAAATGGGGTGCAGTCTTGTGAATGAAAATTGTGATAACACAAATTTATTAAGTATTCATAGGTTCTTCAGTGAAATATGGATGACTTAGGGCATCTAATGCTCTAATTCTCTTAGTTGGGTCAAATCTCAGCATACTCTGCAAAATGAAATAAGGATAATGTAATAATTGCAATTTTTCTTCAAAATCGATAATATGGGTTTTTCTTCAAAGATTGGGGTGAGATTAACTTCCCAGAAGTGCATTCAGGTAGAGATAGCTAGAACCTTCGAATATCTAAAAAAATGTACATTTGGATGGACAATTGTCAACTTCTGAGAGCGAGGATAATCGTGAAGGTGCATCTTATTAAAAAACACATGTAAAGCATCTTCATGATTTTGAAAACTAAATTTATTTCAGTTCACTAAGGAATTCGCAATTTTTGACCAATGGAACCAGAGGAATGAGTTTTTTCGGAAAGGACATATTCAAAAGACAAAATCAGATCAATTCGAAACAAATACATTGTCCCCTTTCCCTTGTATCTACCAAAGAAGAAGTGACTTCTCTAATTATTAATCTGTCTTTATAGTTTCCATTGTGAAAATAATTGAATACTCACCGACACAAGATCTTCAGCATGGGTACAGAGAGTAGGTATAATTTGAGATAAACCTACTGGATCAACTACCTCAAAAGAATCGTACTTCACAACAACACTTTCTGTTGGCCATTCTTCCCTTGATGGTTTCCCCAACATCCTAATATAATAAAACATACAATTTTTAGCATCCAAACTGGGATCAATATATGAAACTTACTTAAAAATTTTATTCAATTGATCACCCTCTGATGTCCCACAAAATAATGGACTGAGTTTGTACAATTCAGCTATTATGCAACCGACAGACCAAATATCCACTGGAGTTGCATATGTAAGTCCTAACAGAACTTCTGGAGCACGATACCATAATGTTACCACCTGAAAGACAAATAAAATATTCAAATATGAAATCTGAAATTAATAGTTCTGAAGATTTTGGCTTGACGTCTAATTGAGGATCTAAATCAGATTACATTTATAATTGAATACTTCCATTCATATTTTCTCATTACAATTTGTAAGACAACATTGTTTAAAAATTGCTCCTGAAAAATAGTGTATAATGCAGGAGGACTTTCTGTAAACAAAAATTTTTTATTCCTTGTATGTCAGATTCTGGGAGAGAAAACTAAAAGTTTGACTAAACATGCCAAACTCTTTCGAATGATTTCTAAATTAATATACGACTGAAAATGCTGCTAACCTGGTCAATAAATTAATAGTATTGACAATTCATTAGCACTTCTTGTACTCTTATAATTCCACCTAACAATTATATTTAGAAAACAAAAAGAATCAATTGAAGAAATACTTATGGAGCAAGTCTCGTTTAAACCCCTAACAGATTTTCGAAATATTTTGTCACATGATTCTATATGTTGAAGTGTTACTACAGTTTTAATTTCAGCATTGGCAATTGAGTAGATTCAGAGAAAAACAAAATACCAAAGTGATAAATTACTTGTTTCTGTATCCCTCTTATTTTGAACTTCAATGAATATGCAGTAATTTGTTTTGCAATAGGTTGATTTGGATACATTGAAATAAAAAATTCCCATTTCAGTACTTTTTTCTCTGAAACCAACTATTTGCCAATGCTGAAATTAAAGTTGTAGTAACACAACATCATACATTATCATGTGACAAAATATTTTGGAAAGTTAGAGGGCCATAAATGAGACATTTGCTACTATAGATGTAGATATTCTAGGTCAATGTTTGCCACCTTATATATTTTTTTATAGATATATAAGAACGCAGCTTTTTACCTCCTGTATAATTGTTCTTAGGGGGTTGTGTGAGACGTCTGTTGATATAAGAATGTGGTCTAACTTGAACTAATTATCAGAAACAAGATAACAAATTGCATACACACCTACTATTACCCGAACTTTGGTAGCAATGTGAAACAGAGAAAATATATTATTATTAGTAAATGTGAATGATCTATAATCAATGCCACAAAAAATCAAGGGCATATTGAATATACACACTAACAAAATGAAAATAGAATAATTACCACAGAAGTAAGCTGCATTTCAAAATCGTATGTTTTAGCTAATCCAAAATCTGCAAGTTTTATGTGTCCATCACTAGTAACTAATAAATTCTGTGGTTTGAGGTCCCTATGTACAATTCTATTAGAATGAAGGAAATCAACTCCATCAAGAATTTCTCTTGACATGTTCCTGATCGTTATTGTCGGTATTCCTCCCCTACTTATTGCCTTATCCATATAAGCAGCTAAATCCTGCTCAACATGTTCAAATACTAAAAACATGATCAATTCTTTTTCCTTTTGTTGACCATGGCAAATATCAAATAATCGTACAATGTTTGGATGTTCATAAGTATCAAGTTGTTTCAATAAAGAAATTTCTCTTAGTGTATTCTTCGGAATACCATCTTCTGTGAGAGGCACTACAACTTTTTTGAGGGCCACGATCTTTCCAGTATTTTTGTCTCGAGCTTTGTAAACTGTACCATATGCACCTAAAAACATACCCCAATTCAACGCTTTATGCTAGGGTCTATTATATAGTAAACAAACCCCTTCCAATAGTCAGCAATTCAACATATTCCTTCATATCCGAAGGTTCACTTGGTCTGTCGTCCGATTTCTGTTTTTTCTGATGAGGTAACATTTTATTTTCTTAGAAAACCTTTTTTTAAACTTTTAACAGCTTATTCTAAGCGGGGTGCACTGTGAAGTTTACCGTTTACATAACCTCACATTTTCGGAATTTAATTGCTCTTATGCTCTTACAACTCGTTCAGACAGCATGGACGATACATTAGGCCTATTCACGATAGCTAAAGGCCTATTCACAAAGGCACAAAAGTTCGTTTATTGAGATTCGGACAGAAATTGTAGAACGTCTTCAGTCTTAACACACAGGCTCCTTAACATATTTAAAAAACTGCTAGTCTTAAATCAACTCTTTGAAATTTTAGTCATTCTCATTCCTGCATTATTTTAATATAAGTTGACTCTCAAAATTTCTCTTCCTGAAGAAAGTAGAGTAGCACATTATCAATTAAATATTTTTACCTGTGGGTTTGAAAGGAGCATCCTGATGGGTAAATAGGAAACATACTTTCATGTAATTATAGGAACATTCGTTGTTCATATACCTACAAGCATATACCTACACCAAACCTCAATATTCATTTCCATATAATATGTGATTAGTGAATTATTACTAGGTACTTTAGGTGTTTTTGAAACTGAGTAATAATTTATTAACAAGAGACAAGAGGTAGATCTCACCAAAGATCACCTATAATAAGTCTCAAGATTTGAGGCTCAGGTTCAAAATCTGAAAAAGGCACTGACATTGGGGTAGGTATATGGACCTAAACTGAGAAATTTTCAGATTCACCTAGAAACTAGAAAATATTCTAGTTTCATTTCCTCGAAACAGGGGCATAATTCATAAAAAAAAATGGTAAAATGATTTATACTGATGAGTTCTACCATCTGTCAAAAGAAAAGCCTCACCTAAATACACCCTATATAGACTTGATTTGTCGTAACTTGGTTTATTTTAATGAGTTCAACCTCCTGTTGATTGATGACATGCACTCTGTATTTTTATTCGTTTCTATATAACGAGAAATGCTCGCTTAATAAACCCCTACATCAAGGGTAATGTCTCAAGTCATCGTTTTCTAACACCTCGTCACAAATCAGCAACAACAGCTTTTAAGCGGGCTGCGGACTACGAGCTATAATATAATATATATTATATCTTACATATTACATGAAAATCGCTTTAAACGAAATAACATGTAACACCGCGCACTCATGCTATAATATATATCTATATCCAGGCGATATATTACGTATCTGCAGAGATATGCTTTTCGAGCGATATTTTAGAGTATATCCCACCTCCCACCTTACGTCTCAACCCCCGCGCCACGAATATGCAACTCAGTTTCACGCATTTCGGGCAGTAGACATATTATATTATAGCTCGTAGTCCGCAGCCCGCTTAATTGTCAGCATCTGCGTAACTCCGTTAGTCATTATTTTTTGCCCCGTTTCTTCCTCCTTTTTGAGAGCTCGTCCACTTGAACGAAGGCTAAATCATTTCGTCGACGTCCCGATCTCTGCATCGTGACAAAATGATATAGCCCTCGTCTAAGCAGGACGAAGATTCATATAGATAATGACGTATTCAAGCTACGTGCAAAATTTGGTCAAGATCGTTCAATGAAAACCATAAAATATGATAACGAATAATTGACAGAAATATTCTCAATATTTTTCTGTAGTGTCTGAATTTTTTGACAGCTGTCAAAAAGTTTTGCGTTGGATTTCAAATGTGAATCTTCCTACAAGACGGATCTATTTAGGTACACTTCACGCCAGTGACCCATTCTTCAAATTATCAGGAAAACAATTCTCTGATCTCCGCATTTGCAGCAGCTATATGCCCGAAAAAATACATTTTTCTTTTATTGTTGTCATATAATGCTGATAAACCAGAAACAATAGACGCTTCGGAAGCCAACATAACACGTGTTATTGCTGAAATAAGTCCTGAATTACTCGGAAAAGTGGTCCAAAATTGGAATGGTCGAATGCGGTTCCTCAGAGCTAGTCGTGGTAGACATATGTCGGAAATTATTTTTTAAATATAAATGTCCTAAAATTCTCTTTCAAATAATAAAAAAATTGATTTCAATCGCAATTTGAAAGTGTTTTATTTCAATTTAATGTTCTATCACTGTAACAAAAACACGGATATCACTGAAGATATAGGTACAGGGTGTCCGGTAAACCTTGTACAATATTGAAACTGGTGATAGAACAGGTCATGACTGATCAGAATATCAGAATTTCACCTCAGTAAAAATATCACCATTTTCGAGATAATGGGCATTTTCTAAATATCTAGAAAACCACTACCTCACCTGCGTTTTTTGAGTGCTATGTCTACAAATTGAGACCAATTCAAATATCTTTGTTGCTGAAGATTAATGATGAGTGATGCTTTCAGACGTACAAAACAGTTTTTCAGAACTTGATACATTTTTCAAGAAATAGAGGTAACTTTTGTTAATACAAATTGGTGGGATTCAAATCTGGCATTTTACCTCTATTTCTTGAAAAATGTAACAAGTTCTGAAAAACTGTTTTGTACGTCTGAAATCATCACTCATCATTAATCTTCAGCAACAAAGATATTTGAATTAAGCCCGCAACGGACGACGAGCGATAATATAATACAGGGTGTTCGGTAAACCTTGTACAATATTGAAACTGGTGATAGACCAGGTCATTACTGTTCAGAATATCAGAATTTCACCTCAGTAAAAATATCACCATTTTCGAGATAATGGGCATTTTCTGAATATCTAGAAAATCACTACCTCACCTCATTTTACCTCTATTGTACTGTTTTGTACGTCTGAAAGCATCACTCATCATTAATCTTCAGCAACAAAGATATTTGAATTAGTCTCAATTTGTAGACATAGCACTCAAAAAACGGAGGTGAGGTAGTGATTTTCTAGAAATTTAGAAAATGCCCATTATCTCGAAAATGGTGATATTTTTACTGAGGTGAAATTCTGATATTCTGAACAGTCATGACCTGGTCTATCAGCAGTTTCAATATTGTACAAGGTTTACCGGACACCCTGTATGTATATCGTCCTGCCGTTGTGGTTCTTATATATCTCACAGATTTCGACAGGAGTAATTAGCAAATTTATTGAAATCCCAAAACCGATGAGGCATTTTCTTGGCGAATCAATATCACTTCCAAATTTCATCCTGCAATCAAATAACTGGTGTGAAATCGATTCTACAAAAAAATTCTTTTCTATGCGAACTATGTTATAACTAGCCTTGATGCTCGGTTCAGCATTTCTAACGAAGTGAAGTACTTCACGCTTTCGAGTTTGAAGACAATGGCATATCATACAGAAACTTATTTCATTTACCACAACTCCTTGGAATAGGTTGAATGCATTGCATGGTATTCCTCATTAGGAGTAGAAATGTCCTCTGCTAGATTATAACAGAAGAATTCCCTTTATTTAGTTCCTCAGTTGAATTATCATTCGTCCTGTATAAAGCCTAACACAAAATATCGCCGTCTCAAGATATTCTAGATCGTATATTAGTTTAATGCATCTTTCTGTTGATTTTTGAAATAACAAATCACAATTTTTCCGAAGCTTTTTCATATACAGGGTGGCCATTTGAAAACGAAACAGACGAGATTACAGACGAAATAAATTTTTTCGATAGAAATGCTCGGACAGGTCGATTTCTGTTTCGAGGGGGACAACTTAAGATGTAGGTTACGGACGCATAGCGCTTCAACCCTTGCTACTACAACCCTCACCCCCAATTTTTGAATGGGGAAGATGGGGTGAGTGATACCTCATTTGAAAGGTATTTTTATACTGATTTCAGCACAGTAATTGTTTTTTCATTTTATGCATTAGTTCTCGAAATATTCTTAACTAAGTATTTGAAAATGAAGTGGTGTTTTTATGGCACTTGTAGTGTTTTTTTGTGAAAAATCGACATTTTGAGCTTCAAAACAACCATGACTGTGGCTTCCTTCCTCCAATCCACTGACATAGAAATCTTTAATCAAGATGTCGATTTTTCACAAAAAAACACTACAAGTGCCATGAAAATACCACTTCATTTTCAAATACTTAGTTAAGAATATAACTAATGCATAAAATGAAAAAACAATTACTGTGCTGAAATCAGTATAAAAATACCTTTGAATTGAGGTATCACTCACCCCATCTTCCCTATTCCAAAATTGGGGGTGGGGTTTGTAGCAGCAAGGGTTGAAGCGCAATGCGTCCTTAACCTACATCTTAAGTTGTCCCCCTCGAAACAGAAATCGACCTGTCCGAGCATTTCTATCGAAAAAATTTATTTCGTCTGTAATCTCGTCTGTTTCGTTTTCAAATGGCCACCCTGTATTATACGCACACTAGAATATATTGTCCTCATAGCATGCGAGGGAGGTGACCATTTAAATGGCGCATATCTTCTTAGATCAATCCAACATATCACATTTGAATAGTTCCGGAATGAAGGGCGAATTTACGGGGGGGGGGGGGGTAATGGGGGTAACTACCCCCCATGAGCATCGAAGACCTAAGAAAAAGGTGGGGCACATAAAATATTTCATACATTGTGTACCTGATTTAATGGTTTTCAATCGTTATTACCCCCCCCCATGATCGTTATTACCCCTACCATGAAAAAGAGCTATATCTGCCCTTGTCCGGAATCCGGACATTTCAAGCTAAATCCACATATTTTGGTGTAGAGTCAATGGTAGGTCATCATCAGTTAATCCACGCAATCATTTTTCGAGAAAAGCAGAAATTCTCGAGCATTTCAACGAGGTGGTGGGGTACAAATTTGGGTGGGAGGGAGCATGTGAACAATACCCCGCTCCCCCTTCGAGGAGGGCAATGTGGACAATACCCCCCTTCCCCTCAGAGGGAGACAATAGTTCCTTGATGGTTGTTCAACCAATTTCATATTCGAATTTCAGACAAATCATTCAACTACATAATTATTTTTTCATTCTTTGCATATCCCCGAACTCGAATGAAACGAAATAAGTGAGTAGGTGTAGTCAGGCGCGGATCCAGGTCCGAATTTTGGAGGGGGGGGGGGAACTTTCAGATATTCAAATGCCAGAAGGTACTGGTATTTTAGGGAATGGTAAATCAACACCATCTGCAAAAATATTCAAAAACTGGCATGGGCGGCCACATGGATGGCCTTATCGTTTTTCAGCACAACACCCTCAATATTATTTTCTTGACACAAAGGCCAAGGAAAACTATATTTTATAGAAAATATCTGATTATCTGATTGCCTAATCGTAATCTACGACCTCATATTACTGAATAACAGTAACTTTAGTTGCGATCAGAAAAAATGATATTTCGGCTAAATTTCCATATGTTGGAAAATTTCGCGAAGTTTGAGAAATAGTATATTCTAAAACTAGTTGCAGAATAGGCTCCTCTTCCAATACGAATGCGAAATTCGAAAACGAGCGACGAAGGAGCGAGTTTTCGAACGCATGAGTATTGGAATTGCATTCTGCAACGAGTATTAGACGATATTTTCTCTATTTCACTCAAATTTTGTTGAATTCAATGAAAAAATTCAAATTATAGGTCCTAGTGACTTTCATATTGTATCTTGGCAGTTGGTGTGAATGTTAGGAAATACGAAAATTGACATTTCCAAATTGACGTCTGCTGAAATTTAAAGGGATCGAAAGTCATTGCTGACAACCACAAAACGAAAAATGTTACTGGAAACGATGCTGTAATGAATTCATTACAGCACTGTTTTTAGTACTGTAATGAACACATTACGATACTGAAATGGAGAAAAATTTTTTCTCGGATCACCATCAAAATAACTGCTGGATTCATTGATTCGAGAGCGTAGATTATGAATATGCAAATTTTCCACAAAAAGTTAAAAATTTCCTGGAGTATCAAACCTAGGAAGGAACTAATTACAGATTCGTAATCTACGACGTCGAAGTAGTGAATACATTAAATTTGGTGGCTATCTGAGAAAATGATATTTCGCAAAATTTCCATGTTGGAAAATTTCGGTTATTTTGAGAAAAAAAATGTTCTCCGATTACGATAAAAGTTTCTGGATTCACTTATTCGAGGGCGTTGATTAAGAATATGCAATCAGAAATTTTTTATGAAAAATGAGTAATGACTATCAAAAAATCTAAAATTTTGGACTGTCACGAAAACTATCATGAAATCCAAACTGATCTGTGGAGATGAATGAAAGTTATATACATAATTCCATTCACAAAAGAACACTTTATTATAAACTAATAAACATGGACGCCAACAAGAGGGGCCAGGGGGTCATTGCCCGCCCTGAGATTTTGATGACGTTTTTCAGCACAACACCCTCAATATTACTTTCTCAATACAAAGGGCAAGGAAAAATGGCCCCCCTTGTAAGATATTTCAGCGGGCGCGAATGAAAACTGTATTTATAGACATTAAACATAAGGATAAGCTAACACTGATTAAGTTTGACTTCTGATATTAAAAATGTGGGCTACAAAATATGGAGAATTTTATAATAGGAAAAGTCTTAAAGTACCTCGAATTATCAGTTATGTTTTAGTTTTATCCTGAGTAAATATCACAAGAAAGATTAAAACGAATATATTATTTCACATTTTGAAAGTTTGAAAAGTTTCAGTTTGAAACAGGGAAATTCTTAAAATTACTTTGTACATCAAGAACAAATTGTGGGTCTCTTTGAAAAAGTGAAACAAAAATAGGTGAACAGAAAAGTAAGTAAATCAAAGAAATGCAATAAAAAAAAGAGATTCAAAAATTGCAACCCATTTGCACTACATACTATGATATTAGAGGCATAGACGGTGAGTTTGTGGTTTTGCAAAACGTTCAATAACAATAAGGTACACTCGAATATTCGAAGGAAAAAAATCTCCACACCAAGAGAAACACAATTACAATCGACTCTTGATAATTCCAAGGGTCAAGGGTTCAATTGAAAACTTTGAGTTATCAAGAGTCAACTGTATTTATATATTCTCCCTCATCTTGGGGTTCATAATTCTGATTGGTAAATTGAAAATAAAAACAATTGCTGACATATCAGGGTTCCCCCAGTTGAGCATTATTTTCCACTGGAAGAAAGTTACAGCCACATTTCAAAAATGCACTTTCATAAAAAACAAAAACGACGAGACATCGACAGTTTTGGTTCATCTAGTGTCATCAAATGTGTCTAAATAGGCTCAATCTGTACTCTTGGTTGAAAATTTTCATGGTCTCCTTGAAAAAGTCCGCTAGTGGGGGGGAAAGACGAACCTTACAAATTAACTACTTGATTTGGATTTAGTGAATGAATATTAAGCTGTGTGTTTAGTGTATACTGTAGATTCAAGTTGCGGGACCTCGAAATCAAAGCTTCAGTTTAAAAGAAACAAAAATTATTAAAATAAACGAGTGTTGGAAACATAGACAGTCACGAAATTCGTTAGGCGATTTTTTTATACTGAGTGTTTTTCTCTATTACCATAGACGTACTGATGTTTTCCAAAGAAAATGAATCGAAAAATGGGTTATTATTAGAAGAAAAATTCAATCCTAATATTTCGAAAATATCAGTTAATTAATTATCAATGAGATATAGTTTTTCTATCAAACTTTGATACCGGACTCATTTCATTATGAGACATAACACCCAACCTGAATTTGCTGTAACCTGGAATTTCCTCAATAAATTGAGCCATATCGAAATTACCCGGAAATATTCGGGGAATTTCAATGTATCTGAAACAACTATCATCCGGAATGTCTATCAAAAATATCTGATGTGTGTAGAATGCCTTCTAGCACCCAACAAACAACTAGCTTAACTCGGCCAAGCTTGTGTGTCGCCCCCCTTCTGGTACCAAAGAACAGAAGACCAGTCGAATATCCTCTCTACTGTCATGAGCCCAATGGGTTCCGTTACTTGGTGCGCCACTCTGGTGTTTGGTGTTGTCTTGTGTGAATAATGTATGTCTCGATTACACCTGTTCAGATATAATATTTTTCAACCGGGAAATAAAAGGACATTAATTGAAAGGAAACCTGAAAAATTATTTTCCATAACGGCCATCAGTGGACAGTGATTCTAAAGGGAAAATAATTATATGCGGATGCGGACAGTTGAATACCTGATACCTACCGATGATGACCTAAATTTTTGATGGGAGTTCGAAGTCATTGAAGAACTAGGTGGAATATTAACAGTGATTGAGTGCGGTCACCGAACCAAAATTGTGTTTTAGTTTTTGAAATGGAGTGATACGAATTTTTGTATAGTGAAAACCGTAGTTAGAAACATTCGATTATATTTCGAAATATAATGAAATGTGATGTGAACAATACCGAAACCATGCTCGAAATCAGTAGAATGACCATCTTAACGTTTCTGGTGTTGACGACCCTGACGATTGCTCTGGTTCAAGGTAAGCAAATTACCATCAACACGAATCTAATTATGAGAAACCAATCTATTAATTAACTTCGATATCAGTTTTTTATCTTCCTTATGGATATGAATGGAAAGTTTCGTTGTGAAAAACAACGAGTATAATTGAATTAAACATGAACTTTCTTTTTGTTCTTGCATAGAGTCGGTACTTGAAGTGTATCATAAGCTAGAACGGAAAAATTCAGTGTTAATGTCATATTGAAATCTTGTTCGTATCTAGCGATTGAAGTCACCTGAAGAACTATAATTGATAGAATGCTCACCAGTTTATCATCCAACTCAATTATGGAACCAAGGACGTGGGTTGAAAGAACTTTTCGTATGGAAAAACACCTCCATGTTTGTATTGATTGTCAGATCATTATTATTGAACAGGACACTTTCTCCATGAGAAATTAAAATAAATCACTCTATCCATTAATGTAGAATTCTGAGAAATACGATTCACAAGATTGATCGAATTCGTTTATTTATTTTTTAGATGCGTTATATCACACACCCCAATTTGCGGAGCAGAAAAGATTGACAGGGTGAATTTTCATCTAACCTGAAGATTAGAAGTTGATATGAATTTATATGCCCTGAATGAAAATCTTGATTTATTAATTACAATTAGTTTCAATTCATTATTTAATAATTGGTCCACTGATTTTCAAGAACTTCTTTTTAAAGTAGAAACTGACGGAAGCACAACATCCTGGTAGGCATTATTTTAAAATTCGTCTTTTCCTTACTCTACTGCGATTATAAATCAGAGTAATGAAACTCCAAAGATTATGAAAACATGCTCTAGACAGTTTAAGGGAAAAATGGTTTACCTACTTAAAGCACTAAGACACATTTAAATTAAGATTCAAGCCGATTTTTTTTATTTGAAAGATAATTTTATGGCATTTATGTTTAGAGAATAATTTCCGGCATATGTCCACCACGACTAGCTCTGAAGCTTATGTTACAGTGAATGGTGCTCATTACAGATCGATGATCAATGATTATTTGTTTCAAAATTCGACTTGTATCGACCCAGAAGTGTTCTGGTTCCAACAAAATGGTGCTACATCTCATGCTGCTATACCATAACAATTGATTTATTGAAAGAAAGATTTGGCGATAACATTATTTCGAGAATTGGTCCAATTAATTGTCCTCCAAGATCATGCGACATAACCATAGACTAGACATAACTCCAATGGATTATTTTCTTTAGGGTTATGTCAGGTCATTGGTTAAGGATGATGAACCAAAAACAATAGACGCTTTGGAAGCCAACATAACTCGTGTAATCGCTGAAATAAGGCCTGAGCTACTCGAAAAAGGGGTCCAAAATTCAAATTCCAAAAATAAATAACTCCGAAACCATTAAACAGATTTTGCTCTTATAATATCTTAACTGATGAGCTTTAAATGTTTCCTTAAAGGACTTTATCTAGGTCTTTTCTTACTTTGGCCGCACAAACATTGATGTTGAATTTGACCAATCTGGCAATTAACTTCAGTTAAGTTACATTAGTTGTCTATACCAATGTCATCTCTTGACATGACATGAACTTATTTTAGACACTGTAAAGGAAAAAATACCATAAATCTGTTACAGGAAAAGTACTTCCTCATGAGTTAAAATATGGATGGATAATTACGCCCCAGATAGATCTCTTGGGAGCTAATACCAATAATTATTTTTGTTGTTGTAGAAGATGGGAACGGTTTTTTCACGGTTTGACTTCGTATTAGTATACAATTAGTCCAATAAGTTGTTGGTTACTGTATTTAAATTCGACCTATATGCTGTATTCGAATCATCTTTAGTGGATAGGGAATATGTTCGAGTATACCGTTTACATTTTTTACTTCCTTGAATTTTATGATTTCTATTTTACTTATTTTTATTTCGGAACCTTCACAACGTCAATATTCGTTCAGGAGTGGACTGGTCTCTTCAATTTTAGTATAGGCGTGTATGGCATTCGAAAACGATCAAAATACCTGAAGAATCTGTTGGCCAATATATTAATTCGATAATTTCAGAAAATCACGAAATATGATCGAGTGACTTCCCTATTCATGCATGTAAAACGCCTTAGAAATGACAAATGTCACTCGACCCAATACCTGAGATATTGGACTTCGGTATTTTTTTGAAAAACTAGAAAAGGCAGTTGGAGTAGGTAAATTTCTGAAGCATAATATGGGCTGAAATACGTATCACCTGAAGAAAGAAATAGAATAAAAGTTGTACAGGGTGGGCAAAATTGGTGCTACATGAACTAAAACTTTTTGTTATAACTCAGCAAATAAACCTCTTAGAAAAAATCAGAGTACGCCACTGGATTGCTATCAGAAAAGTGCCTGTATAATGTTTTTATTTCAACATCCTAGCATAAACAGAAACGGAGATAATGACCAAAGTTGAAATTGCCCAAATTGCAATGTCGGCCTATAACTCGGAAACGAAAGAAGATAGAGGAATGCAGTTGATGGCATTAACAGTTTCTCGAAGAAAGAGGACTATAAGGTGCCATTCATTTTTCTCTATCTCCTCGGGTTAAAAAGTTTTAGTTCATGTAGCACCAATTTTGTCCACCTTGTACAGCAATTAAATAGGTTCAATTTGAGCACAGTCTCTAGGACGATAAGTTCTCTTGTTATGTGAAAAATACTGAAATCGTAAGTTTAGTATCAGGTGCTGACTCCATAGTTCAACTTTTTGGAAATAATAGTCGATGGTCCGAAGCCAATACCTCGAGATTAATTGGACCTTGAAAGTTGCAGTGGAGTTGAAATCCAAAACAATTTTAACATGAATGGAAGTGATTATTGAGTCTCTTCCTGAAAAATGCCCTCCATTTATTCATAAAAAAACGCCTTTTATTTGTCGACGGCGATAGGCATAGAGACAGAGAAGAGGAAGATTATTTTTTCTATGGTGACTGGCCCCTTGTAACTGTCTCCTGTCGTTGCTTAATGACAGTATAGACACAGCACTTTTAATTTTATACCCAAATTTCAGCCAAATATAAATTCTCTACTGATCTGTGAGCTACCTATAAAATTATATCAATTAAAAACATTAACTTCATCAAATCCAAGAGTAAAAAAATAGATCGCGAATAAATATAGAAGAATCCAAAATTGAAATTCAATGAGTAGTTGCTTAGGCAATCTAATCAAGCTCATTCATCGTCTATTTTGTTCATTTACAGATTCACTGAATCGAATCTGAGTATTAACATACACCTAATGACCTATACAGTTACCATATTTGAACTTTTTGCGGTACAGTTTCATATTCGATTCCCGGAATCACAAAATTCAACTGAACCTGTGTCCGGGCTCAATGGAATCCATTGCTTCTAACTGTATCCGAATATTTCAATATATTATACGGATTCTAGCTCCCTTCAAATGCTGATCTTTTCAGAGATGGCGACGTTCAAACGATGTAGACCTGTTTCGAAACCTGTTTGACAGAAGGCGTACTTAGAGATGTGAAAACGAAATATTCACGACTACGTACGTGCATCTAATTCTGGACGATCCTGCAAAATATTCATGAAGACGTACCTAACCACTCGGATGCAGAGGATTCGCTTTTTCGGGTTCAAATAAGAACCACTTTTATTTTGTGCAAAATCTTGCGTATACCCTAACAACGATAAATAAATAAATTATAAAAAAAATAAAATAAAATTATACCGAGTCAGCGCTTTATTACTACTCCAGTGCAGTCTTACTATTTCAGGTTTTCATATGAACACTTCTTACCAACCTTGCTTGACCCTCACTCGAAGATTTGAAAAGAAAACTGAAGATTCAATATAGTGGCGGGTGTATGTTTTAATATGTTTTATAAGTATGAGTTACTTTGCGATTTCCTCAAGGTTTAAAAAAAACAACCAGTACGTCAGTCAGTGCACCAGTACTCTATCCTATACGTTTTCAGTTTCTATTCTACAGCCTGAAAAGAGCCTAATTGTAGTGGAAATATCTAATCGGGGCAATCAGGCCATACGCAAACTATTTGCTGCTACAGGAGAACACCATCTGCCGCTTTATCCTTTATACATTTTGGAAACTCATGCAGGGTGTCACATTGAAAAGGCAACAGGGGTCTTTTCTACACCTTTCACAGTTGTAATTCAAAGTTGAATTTCAGGAAAGGGAACATGTATTTCAGAATAGCAATATGTGATTCAGAAAACAGAAATTGAATTTCAGAATAGTTAATTCAATTTCAGAAAAACGAAATTGAAATTCAGATTTGGAAGTTGTAATTCAGAAGAACAAAGTTGTACCTAATTCAGAATAGTAAATTGAAATTCACAAATGGCAAATTCAATTTCAGAAAAGGAAAATTGTATTTCAGAAGTTATCAATACAATTTCAGAAAATGTAATATGTAATTCAGAATAGTATCGAGCTCGGTATCAAGTGATGCAACAAAGGATTCTATGACAATGTGGGTTGAACTTGCTCTTAGTATTTGGTATTTTCAAAATTGGTTTTTTCCTGTTTTCGTTTTTGACTGTATATGTTATGTTATTCTTGGAAATAAAGTCATTATTATATTTCTTGCTCCTATGAAGGTATCTCATAGTACTTTGAGAGTAGAAAATGACCTCAAGAATCATTATTGATATTTTTCGCCACCCATTTTGAATGAAATCATGTCTCCATTTGAATTACATACATAATTATTATTGTAATAATTGGATGAACAATCGAAATTTAAACTAAAAATTTGAAGGAACACCCTTTAGGTATCTCGAATACGAAGCATTTGCAGTCCCATGTTTGAAGGTCTTACGTGTAGGTATGTATCCGTACTGAGTGATTATACAGGATGTCCCAAGTTCGAGTGGCTATTAGACGTTTCTGGAGAACTGGTCATATTTGAAATCTGAAAATTGGGATTATGATATTGTTCATTGTTTTTTCTCCGCAGAATCCAACGCAATCATAAAAAAATAGGGTTTTAATTTGAAAAACAGAAGTTATGGCCAATTTTCGATCATAGTTTTCGACACAAAATTTTAAACACCCTGTGATGATAGGTATTTATGAAATTCAAAATAAGCATGACCTTTCCACATTCCTCTACTTTGACGTTGTGAGAACAGTTTGCACTTGGAATGTTCAGAAGAAGAAAAATAAACATGATACTAGCTATGAATATTCGACTTTTTCTAAGGTTTTTTTTTTCGATATTTTAAAAACTATTTGATTGAATACAATGGTTTCAACAGAAATGTATTAACCATTGAATACTCAATCATATCATTGACGAAAACATATTTATTTTCACTCCCTGTACAACCGGAAGTGCTCAGGCTCCCAAAATATTTTAGGTCTGTAGAGAATTTTGAACAATATCATAATCCCAATTTTCAGATTTCAAATATGTCCAGTTCATCAGAAACGTCTAATAGGCACTCGAACTTGGGGCACCCTGTATAAAAACAAAAAGCCATATTCCATGATCTGTGACTTGATTCATAATTCATATCACTTAAGGATTTTTCCATTCCGCTGTTCCCTTTATTTATTTTATGTTAATCTTATTTCATATTTCAATGCCTTAGTCATAACTCTGTGATTTTTTTCGAAGTTTATACCTATAACTCCAGAATGTTTTATTTATTTGTGTTGTTTATTTTTTTCTGTTAATTCCATATTATCATTATAATATTATTTCAAAGCCGACGTCATATAGCC
This sequence comes from Adalia decempunctata, assembly GCA_951802165.1. Taxonomy (NCBI): domain Eukaryota; kingdom Metazoa; phylum Arthropoda; class Insecta; order Coleoptera; family Coccinellidae; genus Adalia; species Adalia decempunctata. Next base: position 37,658,074 of record OX637697.1, on the reverse strand, counting down.
CTGCGATTTTTTCTCAAAGATGATATAACTTTTTTTTTGTTAGTTTTTTCATGAATAAAATTTAAAAAATAGAATTAGTTGTAGTGCTCTGGGGGGGGGGGTAATTAACCCCTATACCCCCCCGTAGGACCGCCCTTGTCACCGAATCTTATGTGAAAGAAGAGAAATCGACAATTTTCAAAATACTGAAATGCTGATAAGTGATTTAATACTTGGCATTTCCAGCCCTTGCGTTAATTACAGCTCGGCAACGACGCGCGACGGTTCAGTGAGTGATCTTAAAATGTTCTGATCTAATCCTTCCCAGATTTCTCCGAGTTGGATTCCTAAGTCATTAAGAGTAGCTGGATGATTTTCTGAACTTCTCAGCCTTCTATTGAGGTTGTCCCAAACCTGCTCAATCGGATTCTGGACTTCCTGCTGGCCATTCCATTCGAGAGACTTCAACCTCTTCAAGGTACTCCTGAACGATGCGCGCACGATGGGGTCTGGCATTATCGTCCATAAAAATGGAATTTTCACCAATGTATGGGGCAAATGGCAGTACATGCTCTTCAAGAATGTTCCTTATTACTTATCAGCATTCATAGCTCCATTATCAACGACCACTAGGTCTGTGCGAGAAGTCAAAGATATTCCATCCCATACCATAATCGATCCTCCCCCGAAACCAGTAGTATTCAGGAAATTGCACTGAGCATAACTTTCATGTGGACGTCTGTATACAAGGAAACGTCGATCAGCATTCATAGCTCCATTATCAACGACCACTAGGTCTGTGCGAGAAGTCAAAGATATTCCACCCCATACCATAATCGATCCTCCCCCGAAACCAGTAGTATTCAGGAAATTGCACTGAGCATATCTTTCATGTGGACGTCTGTATACAAGGAAACGTCGATCACAATGGTAGAGGCAGAATCTAGACTCATCTGTGAAGAGGACTCTTTCGCAATCGGCCTCTTCCCAATGGATATGCTCTCTCGCAAAATCCAAACATTCCAAACGCGCCCTTCGACGGGCTGGGGTAAGAGCTGGGCCTCTTGCTGCGACACGAGGCCTTAAATCATATTCTATGAGGCGATTTCTTATTGTCTGAGTGGTAATTTGCACCTCATGAGTTTGCTCAAGCTGATTTTGAAGGAGGCGAGCGGTTGCAAACCGTTGCCTCAACGAAGAAACTCTCAACTAACGTTCTTGAATGGCAGTTGTTACCCATGGTCTACCCTGTCCTGGTCTTCGGACATTCCCTGAATCGCTGCAACATTCTGGACACACTTGTATGGGAAACTCCAAACCTTTCTGCAATTCTTGTGTATGTCCATTGTCCACCCTTCTTCTCGCAAAACTACCGCTTGGGCACATTCCTCTTGGTTCGAATTGCGTGTTTCGCGTTGCATAGCGATCGAGTGTAGAAAATCAAACGAAAGAAAAACTATTGATCACTAGAATTGATCGAGAACAACTGATTTTAGAATGGAGCCAACACATTCAAAACCTGATAATAACATCTTTTTTTATTCCTGCTGGCAGAAAACATCTGTATTGAAGAAAAACGTTGAAAGTGGATAACATATGCATGCATAATTCTGATAAAACTTATTATCATTGAGAACACCTTCAGTTGTAGAATAAATTTGAGATTTTCATAATGTGCGTTAATTTTTTTGCGCAGTGTAATTGTAAGAAAAAAACTAAATTGCAACAGGAGAACTGAACTACGGCAATTCTTAAAGATGTCCTCCCCCAACATTCGTACAAGCTTCTGTTCTTCTTCTCATAGACTTACCATGGCTCAGGAAAACAAAATTGGGGTGAAACAGTAGCTAGTAGTTATTCCAGAAAAAATATTACGCTGTAGATTTGAAATAAAAATATGTCACATGGCTTCAGTGGGATATCATGTGAAGTGCAGTTAAGTATTATGAGAAAAAAACTTGAAGAAAATTCAAACTTTGTATAGCGAAAACGAAACGTTTGCGGTTCCATGTTCATGGTACTTTTTATCTTCAAAATGCTCCATGAATCTCCCCAATTCAGGCATCAATCCCTGTACAGTTAAATTTTCGTCCTCCTGGATTTGATATTGAAAATTGTTTCAAGATATGATTAGGTATACTCCATTCACTTTTATAAAGTAGCCCGGTTGGCGCTGGAATTCTGACAAATTTCACCGCGTATATTTTGAAAATGTTAGGTTATACTCATTCTTCTGTCAGATATGGACGCAACGTTGCCGTTTCTACATATAAATCGTAGAAATTACGTATTTCTCAAAATGTTTATTCACTTTGGGAAAACAATGAATTTGAGGAAATATTATGTGAATTCAATAATTCCAAAAATCTGACGAATATTGAAGAAACTTTTTTTCTGTCAATACTGGAAATATTTCACATGTACGAGTATTAACATGATTGGAATATTCAGTTATGCTATTTTCTTGTACGGAAATCAAGAACCGAGTGTTGAAATTTTACTGAAAAATAATGGACAGAAGAGTCTGTTACTTTGTGATAGTTCATTAACCCGACACAAAAAGTTTTAGATGAACAGAACAGACGCACGCATGGAAATCCCCATGCACTTTTCAAAATTCTCAAGGAATAAGCCTAAAGACGAGAAATAAATACCTCTTTGGGCAACTTGAAATACTCCAGTATGAAAATGTATTGATACTACGAATCTTGGGTCACAGTTAAAGCTTAAAAGAACTAACTCCATTCACAAAGTTAAAAAAGAGTAATCAGAAAGTAGACTTGGCAATGTCGCTTGATTTTCACGAGTGCCAACCTGCGTCCGTTTTAAGTAAAAGAACTTGATAAACCTAAACCATGGCCCACCAAGATACTTTGTTCACGTTATATTCGGCGTTGAAAATGAATTACCCCTCAATTTGGCTGGACATTAAAATGATTGCCAGAGCCAATGGGACAAGTCAGCAGTGAAAAATTCGATGAGAAAAACAAGGCGATTGTTCTGAATAGTTAAATAAAACCAATGCTTAATTGAGCCCCATCAGCTTCCACAAAATTTTATAAATTTTGCTCCGATTTCCGCCTCACTCTCATAAAATATTCTTATGCCATTCTATGGAGGTTGGCGAGGCTCACTTTGAGCTTCTGTAAGATCAAACTCAGGACACTAATCTCGTTTTTCTGAACAAGTCTTCACTTTTTGCATTGTCTCTTTGAATTGGTAATCATCTTATGGTCCAGGAAGAACAGTTCTGGGAGAAATTAGTTTTTATCAAAATAAGGTACCTACTTCCTAAAAAAAATCTTTAACATAAATAAATAGCGCTTCGATCGTAAAGTATTGGTCATTATTGTGGAACTAGAGTAAAAAAAAATCCTCCACTATGAATTTGTGTGTATTCAGCATGTATTAAGATTGGTCATGTTCTATCAAACGAATTTGAAATTCGTTTGGATTTGAATTTTTTTTCATATGTAATGCCACTAGAGATGGAATTTTGCCGGCGAAATTTCTCGATTGTAATATGAAAGTTTGTTGCTCGGAAATTTCGCGAATGACATTTGTATCAAAATTTTGGAAAAAATGTCATGAGCGAAATTTCTGAAAAGCAACAAACATGAATATCACAAGAGAGAAATTTTGCCTGCTTAAATATCATCTCGAGTGGAATTCGGCATGACTATTCCACGAGAAAATACGGTAATATGTTCACATTTGACGCGTATTGCGCTATTTGGCAAATTAGACTTCATCATAGATTAACTAAACCACTAAACGTTGTTTGTTCTCTCGTGATATTTATTTCCGAAGCTATCTATGAATTCGAGAAACGTCAAAAATTTTGTCGCTGAAAAACCAACATATTGGTTTTGCCGGATTGAAAACGATCGTTGCTACGGAAACTTCCTCACTAAAAATGAAAAGAGTGGAATAGTCACTTCAAATCCACTTCACTGAATGAATGATTTCTTGGGCTCAATACAGTCCATCTTACCGCTTCAAATTCCACATTCCTGCGGTTGTTCCTTTTATGTGTGCCATAATGAACTAAGTCATGTTGGAAAGATAACTCCTTAACAGATAGTTCTTCAACTGACCCACTACCTCACCGCGTATATCGGAGATCGGTCAATGTTGTGAAAGCTGAAGTCTTGAATTGAAGGTTACATCCTGTTATGAAAGATTTTGTATGTAGTTGGGCGCCGAATATACAATTGCATAATACGAAATACGTTTTTGGAAGAACCTCTATCCGGTTCACGATTCCGTGATAGAAATGATCAATGAACTTATCATAGTTAAGCTGAAGATGACTAACAGGATGCTATCGGAAAAGAAAGTTCATTTAAGACGTGGAATAAACATTATCGTAATTTTTCATACATGTTAAGTAACATGGTGAACGACCAGACGGATTTGACTGTTTGAATACTTAACACTTTATAACTTTATACTTTTCAAACTGTATTCTTGCAAAATAATATTCAAATTGTTAGTGAGATTGAAAATTAAAGTTCAAAGTGAAAAGGGAGATGTAATAGCAAAATGCGGAAGAAAATGATTGGTTTACAGACTCTGTTACCCTCTATATTTTTGTAAGAACAGATCTGATGAATTTGTATATTGTAGGGTTCATTTTTTTAATGTTCTGAAACTGGTAAATTTGAATTTTACTTACAAAGGAACGAGTACTCGAAAGTTTGTCGCTTCACGTGAGCGCATTTTTCATAGTTCTCATACTTTTGCGCGTTATAGGAATGCCAACTATACTCCATTCACTTTTATAAAGTATCTCAGTTGGCCATGACATTCGACACATTTCAGCATGTAGATCTTGAAAATGTTAGGGAATAGTCAGAGAAATACGCAACGTTGTCCTCTCTACATAGAGGTCGTCGTAATTAGGTATTTATCAAAATGTTTATTTACTTTGGGAAAATATTGAATTTGTGAAAAGATTTTGTGAATTCAATAATTCGGAAGACCTGGCGAATGGTGGAGAAAATTTTTTCTCTGTTATACTGGAAATATTTCACGTATATAATAAACATGGTTTTCACTCACATACGTGGAAAATGTTGGATAGCTGGTGATAAATTATTCATTCCAAATTATTAGGGTTTCTTTCAGAATAAGCAGATTCGAATTCTGCACTAAATACTTCTTCAAGCCTACCTTCGACATTTTTAGCTTCCAACGTGATGATTATATTGAGACTCAGAGAGTAGGAATTAGCACTGGCAACGTCTCTGATGATTATTTTAACATTTCCGATATTTCAACCTGCGTCAGTTTTAAGTAAAAAAAACTTCATAAATCTAAATCATGGCCAAACAGGATACTTTATAAACGTGAATGGAGTATATGTGTAATATATATGTTCCAAATCCTTTTTTTCAGAAAGATCCTTTGATGGACTGACAGACACATAAACGTATGTCTGTCTATCACTCAAAGCCAATGCTGATTGAGCAAAATGTAACGAACAAAATTCATATCGTTGGTATTTACAATTTTATAGAAAAATTGGCAACCCTTAATTTTTGAACTGGGAATGGAAAGATTTCTTGTTGCTGAGGATTATTCGGTCATCCAGGGGTTTTTCATCAACCCTATCATTATTTTAGGGATGAAATTATTTTTTTGAATCCGAATTTTCAACTGTACGTATTGAGACGTCAATAACAAACATTTTTGGTGATCTAATTTTTTCTGGGCAATATCATTCTTCGAAATTCAAATAGAAAAACATCAAGTTCCATATTTTGCCCACCTCCTGTATGCGATCTTATATACGTTTCGGGAGATATTCATTTCAGATATCTCCTATCCCTTTCTGGCAGAAAAATTCAGGGTTGCCATCTAAAATACTAGCGAATTATCAAAAAATCTCAATATTTCTGAAGCAAATGTTTCGAACTTATTGGCGATTCCTTTGGCAGCTGCTGTGTTTTTTTGGCAGCTGCAAGAGTATTTTCAATTGATTTTTGAACTGATCAATGCGAATCTACCTAAAAGGTGGATGAACGTGAGCCCAACTTTGGGAGATGACATAAAATGTGTGACTTCATAAGTAGCTAGTTAAGACTTGGATAGACAAATAGAAACAAATACACATAATCGAAAATGACTTTATTGTTTTTCAAAATACTCTCCATTAATATCAATTCACAGTCGCAAACGTTTCAACCAATTTTCTGAGCCCTTTTACCAGTTATGAAATACCTCCAAAACATGTGATTTAAACGCATATACCGTATCTTCAGGCGTCGAAAAATGCGGATTAAATTTTTGTTCTGCGGAAATGAAAAGAAAAATCATTGGACCAAAAACTGTGACGGATGATCATCAGTTTGAAGTTTTGACTGCTCAAAACGTTTTTTGTTTTTTACGATATGTGGGAGCCTGCATTGTCATAGTGGAGAATGATTCGTCTTCTGCAATTGGTTTCCTGATTTTTCCGAACGCTTCTGGCGAACAAATGATGGTGTACTATCCAAAATTGACTGTTTTACGTTGCTGTAACAGAACTCGTATACTCCATTCACTTTTATAATGTATCCCGGTTGGCCATGAAATTCTGACACATTTCACCGTGTTATTTTGAAAATGTTGGGTTATAGTAATTTTTCTGTCAGATGAATAAGCAATTTTGTCCTTTCTACATAGAGGTCGTAGGAATTACGTATTTATCGAAATGTTTATTCACTTTGAAAAACTAATGAATTTGAGAAAATATTATGTGAATTCAATAATTCCAAAGATCTGGCGAATGTTGAAGAACTTTTTTCTCTGTTAATACGGGAAATATTTCACGTATATAAACATGGTTGGAAGATTCAGTTATGGTATTTTCTTGTACGGAAATCAAAAATCGAGTGTTGAAATTTTAATGAAAAATAATAGCCCGAATAGTCCGTTACTTTGTGACAGTTCATTCGGAAAAAGAATGAAAGTATTCGACTAACCCGACGGAAAAACCTATAAACGAACAGTGTAATTCCCCACTAATCAAAATCCTCAGAAGACATTTGAATACCTGTTTGTACTACTTGAAATACTCCAGTGTGAAAATGTAGTAGTACTACGAAACCTTTGTCACAGTTAAACCTTAAAAGAATTAACTTCATTTAGGAAGTTAAAAAAAGAGTAAGAACAGATTGGCATTTCTAACGTCTCTGAGAATCATTTGACATTTAAAGAGTACCAACCTGCGTCAAGTGAAAAAACTTGATAAACCTAAATCATGGCCAACCGGGATACATTAAAAATGTCAAACTTTACGAACGATTTCAAATATTCGCACAAATATTGACGAATGTATTTCGAAATCTAGTACCCCATGTAGACCTTATCCTGAGGGGCCGTATTTTCTAAATTCTGATAGAGAAAGATGAATACCTAGATAAATTCACACTACAGAAATATACAATTACGCCTTTGCATAGCAAACATAGAAAATGAAATCTAGAAGAAGTTTAATGTGAAATTTACTTTCAGTATAACCAGTAGTGACACGAACGTGAGAATAATTCAAGAAGATATTGTATATCCTGTTGACCATTTATGCAATCGATTTTTCAATTCCATCAGGATGACTAATAAAGCGTAATTGAAGAAACCTATGTACCACTGTTGGAACTTCACATTTTTTCTGAAGATTCAAATAATCTTGTAAGATTTTTTTGAAAAAATAGAAATTTACATATTCTTGCCTTTTCATTTCGATGATTCAGCTGCGAAACTTTATTCTCGTATGGAGCAACGAACAGGGACTTACCTAGAATCACTTCAAGTCCTTCTATAGAACGTAGGAACAAATGGATTTGCATGGGGGTATTGCCACAGAAAGAAAATTTGTTGGCAAATTGGATGGATTTTAATGGTGACTTGCGGGTCAGAATTGCGAAAGTGAAAACAGTTGTTCATAGCTGTGGTGACTCATACGTGAATTGTTGGCAGAATGATGGAGAAAGTTTGTGTAAGAGACTACCATGACATACCAGGAATTGTAACGAAAGTCTGGGTTTTTTCTTCAGTTAGTGACGCTTGGATGCTGAAATCTTTCAGAAGACCTAATTTAATCTCATATTGAAATCATTACGAACATTCCTAAAATGTTATCTATTATTGGGCGCCCTATACAAATTTGGCCACAGATTTCCGAAACGACATTAGGAGACCCCTATTTTTGATTTTTACCAGGAGCCCCCCTCTACAGAGTTGCAGCGCCCTGAATTTCGATAGTAAAAATTGTATTTTTTACATAAAATCCGGTCAAACAGAAATCACTGAATTAATTTTACACAGGAGTTCTGTCATATATCAATCAACCAATCAATCAATCAAAATGCTTTATTGTCATAAGATTTCTTTTCGACAAAGCAGATACATTGTAGCCCCAATTTGAGGTGTAAAACAAAGATAATACATAAATGCCAATAATACATCGAAAAACTGTCATAGAGAGGGAGAGAGAGAGAGACAGAACAAAAAGTGTAGATATAAAATAATAAATTAAAGGTATAGATAGTATTCCTGGATATATGCGCTATCGAATGTAATTTTTGGGTCGCATACACATTATTCTTCAAACAAATATGTACGTAGCTCAAATTTCATGTTATGTTTATTTTTCTCAACCAAACGAGGTGTAAAAAAATAGTATTACTCATTGTATTTCCTGCATTTAATGCAGAATGAATTCCGATTAAAATGAGTTTTTTCTGAATTGCAAGGTGCTGAAATAAACTCAAAAATATCCGTTTTATAACTGTGGGGTTTAAAAATAAAAAATGAGAGGAAGTAACAATTTCAAACTATCGTTTTTCGAATGGAATTTCACAAAGCGACTTCCAATAATTGTGATACTGAAATCAGCGGTCTCTGAATCAAGATTTCAGTGCCTGGGCTCTTAAACAGCTCAATAAAGATCCGCTGATGAATTTTGTGCAATTGTGAGATCCATATCTCTGATTTAACGAAAATAAATGAAATCGCTAACTTAACAGCGTGCCAGCATTGCTTTTGTAGCTGACAAGATTTCCGTCATAATCTCATTCACCTGATAGAAAATCAAAGGTTATGAATAGATCATCTAAAGCTTAGCAAAAGCTGAAATAATCTTCAAAGAAATCAAGGGAATCTAGTTTTTTCACTTCATAATGAAGTTTTATCCACTACATCAAATTTTATGTGTTGTATTTTAGAATTTTTTTCTGAACCTCACGATGAATCACCAATTTTTTTGAAATACTTATCAGTAGTCAACTGAATGCTATAACTTGGTAACGTGAATCTGGTGAATCATCTGTGCATTTTTATAATAAGGAAGAAAAGCTCTTGACTCATTGTAATAGTAATTGAATTAAATGGTGGAAATACTGTGAGTCATATCAATTCGGAATATGAATGAAAGAGGCATGTATTTTTCTTAATTTGGCCCTCCGGTGACAATACTTTTTTTACATCACGTTAGCATGAACATAGAAAAAAATAAGCAAATTATGACATGAGTTGAAAAAAAAGATTGAAATAATTCCAACATTTGGAGTCTTGAAACCAAAAATAGTGGCAAAGGGTGATTTTTTTTTTAATTTTCGAAAATATCAAATATCTCGAAAACCGATGGACCTTTCCTGAACATAAAACATTTTTCTGAACCGCCACTACTGCCACTACCTGCATTACGCCACACCCTGTATGTAATAAATGAATAAAAACTTCTTACTATAGATTACGAAAAAAAAGAGGATGGGAGTTTCCACCTAAATCATAAATTGAATAAAACATTCTCGCATTCGCATATTTTTCTGTTTTCACCGTTAAAAAACCGTTATTGGCCGAATGAAATGACCCAGTATCAATTCATTGTCTGTCTCTATTTTTATTATCATTTGACAGCCAACAGAAAAATGCGGAGTCGATAGCCGATTCCAGTCATTACCTATGTTAATTCATAATGCGTTTATCGTATTGAGAGTTCTTAAGGTATACTCCTGCGTTCCAATGTCTTCTTCAGGTGTGGTACTCCGCGTAGGAATTTGTTGATTAAGGTGGGCCTGGTTGAAACAATTGTTGAGTTTCTATAATATACTCGAATGAACTTTATGAATAATTCTGAGTGTGATTGCTTTCGTTACTCTAAACTTGATATTGATGGATTTTTCTTGCCATTTTCGAATTCCTCATTTGGACTCCAAATGTCTATCGAAATATCGAAAGAATAAGGCTTTTTTTTATAGTTGTATCGCCTCAATCCCGTATCTCGTAAAGAAAAACTGTTTTAGAATGAAACACACTGTATATGACTTTCAAAATAATCATGTTGCTCATAGGAACAGGTAGATAGAACGTTGGGTAAATTTGAGGTGAGGGCATTCCCGTTAAGCTTTCTTTCCATGGTTGAGCTGTTCGACAGTGAAAGAGGAGATCAATAACAACGTTTGGAATTCATTTGAATTGATTAATTGAGTTATTCCCCTACTTATATTCACGCTTCTCTGAACTTATAGAAGTGGGAAAACTCTAGTCATAAAGAGATCCAACTTCCGAACTTAGGTGTCTTCCTTTCGAGATTTAGAAGCTGAAGAATAATAGAATAATCTCTGGCACAGCCAAAATCAAAATACATCTAGATGCATGGAAAAGAGTTATTTATTCCTTTGGAATGAATAAAGCAAAAACTTAAAAGTAGAATGCAGATGTAGAAAATTAAACACGTTTCATGCAGAATGATTCAAACAGAGATAAAACTTTTTATTACTCGATCGTCTCGATCTAAATATTCGTGAAAATATATAACGATTACATAATAACGTATGGTCCTAAAGTTTTGGAAAAAATTTCAAAAGCATATAACTCTGACTTAAATAATCTTATATTTTTATCGAATTATTCAACAATTTGAGTTAACTATCCTTATTATAAATCAAAATTCAAGTGACAGACAAGGGACCATTATTTTCGATATGCCTAATTATTCCCCTGACACGTTGCCTCTCAATCAGACCAGGTAAAATTTTTCCCAAAACTTTCGGACCATACGTTATTGAAGCTGTATCATTTTTCGAAAACTAAAATTTACTTTACTCTGGTTGCTACATTATCACGATTTCAAAAAATGTTCCTCACTTCCGAGACTGAAGTTTTTTATATGAAAATGCAACATTATTATGACAAAATGTTTACAATTGGATCACTCAAGGTATTGCCCATTGTTAGCTACAACTTCTTTCCATCTTTCTGGTAGAGCTCGAATAACGTTAACGTTAAAAGTATTAATTTTTTCGAGGCTATCCACGAATGAAGCCATTTTTTGATGTCTTCATATGATTGGAATTGCTGAGAGTCAGACCATGTGCCATCGACTGAAAGAAATAAAAATCTGACGGCGCAATAACTGGGAAATACGGCTGTTGGGGTAGGACTTTTCATTTGAGCGTTTCCAGATGGGTTTCAACGGGTTCAAAAAGGATGACCGAGCGTTGTCATGCTGAAGAATCGCTTTATCGTGCTTCTGCTCGTATTGTGGCCGTTTTTCACACAATACTTCACTCAGACTAATCATTTGAACTCGATATCGTTCCCCAGTAATGGTTTCACTCGGTTACAATAGATTCTAATGAATAACACCGACCTGGTCCCACCAAATACGCAGCATGACCTTCGAAGTTCGAAGAGTGAATATTCGGTTGAGGCGTCGACGTAGAAGCATGACCGGGCAGTTCTCATGATCTTAATTTCTTTGGGTTGCTGTAATAGATCCATTTTCTACCCCAACCCTGTTTACAGGCGCAAATACGATGAACAATTCATAAGAAACCTGTTTTCCAAAGTTTCCTCTTTTCGAATCGTCCAAAATATACTTGGAAATGGCTTGGCGATAACTCTAAATGCTGAAGAAAGCTCTGCTTGCGTTTGTCACGGATCCTCATCGAGCAATACCTTCAATTCTGCGACTTCGAAGGTTTTTCAATGATGAATTTAAGAGAATTGGAATTCCAAAGAACTGTTCTCTGTTAATATTGAAATATTTCACGTATACAAACATGGTTGAAAGATTCAGTTATGCTGTTTCATGTAGGTACGGAAATCAACAACGTTTCGGCACTTTATTGTGCCTCCTTCAGGCTGAAAATGAAAAATTTGGCAATCAGTGACACAGATATTACAAAAAACAGAATAATATCATAACAATATCCATATCTACCAACAAAAATAACAACTTTACATAACACAATTTTTGAAAACATGTAAGAAATAAATAAACTTTCAAAAACACCGAAAAAACAACAGATCAAAGTGGATTAAGCTAGATAAATGCACAGTGAGAAAGACCATGTAAAAAAGAAGAAAAATAATCTTAGTTTCTTATTTTTGATCCTTGGACTGATATTTATTCAACTGTGACTATTACTTGGAACGATATTTTTCTGTTCATAAATAATGGACATAATAGTTCGTTACAATTTATAGAAGGGAATTCTTTGTCGTTTCTTTTACTTAAAATCTTTCTTATTGTGTTTATGTGCAGCTAAAGAATAATTATCTATTCATATAAAAAATAATACCATGGTTTTCACTCACATACGTCAAAAATGTTGGAAAGCTGGTGATACATTTCGATTCAAAATTATCAGGGTTACTATCAGAATAAGCAAGATTTCAATTCTACATAGCATTTCCTGATACTTTGTCCCTATTTATTCAAAAATACCTTCGGCAATTTTAGTTTGCAAGTATGACGATTATATTGAGATTGAGACTCTTGACAGTAGAAATTAGCATTGGTAACGTCCCTGAGAATTATTTTGGCATTGCAGATATTTCACGAGTGCCAACCTCAGTCAGTTTTAAGTAACTGAATCTTGGCCAACCGGGATACCTTACAAAAGTGAATGGAGTGAATTTTTTGGAACTCTCGATGCGCTACAGCTGGCGTTTTATTCGAATGAAAAAAGAATTCATCAATTTTCGCAAATGACGATTATTTAGCACCAAATCAGACATATACAAACAACCAAAATTTCATGACACCAAAACATAATCACTAGTGTTTCAAAACAGTTCATTTACCATATACATACATATGTCTAAGATTGGTTCATGATGATTTGTTTTGGGTATGTCCAAATCAACCAGCACTTACTGCTGGAGACAGCTATTGACAAACAACGGGAATTTAGTTGCGCATCTAATATAAAAATGAGATTTTTGTAATTGGATGTCGACTTAAAAACCTCTTCGTTTCCAGGCGATGACCAGATGAACTCTAATTCCTACATGTCGCCGAAATCATCAGCACAGGATGGCGAGAAAAATCACAATTCCCAGGATAAAACTATAGATCTCAGTTCTATAAACACTTCGTCAAGAAATATGGAAGAACTTCAATCGGAAAGTATAGAATTGAAACCTTCATCTGTATGGCACGAAAGAGTTGAAAGATCAGCAGATCCCATATTATCAAAGACCAGCGATGGAGACAAATATATTATGTATAAAAATATCGAAGAAGCTTTGGATAGCAACGATGTCGAATTGTCTGGCAGACATGTGGATATTTCCCCTTCGAAAACCGTGAGTAACATAAAATTTTTTCAATTGAGTATACATCTGAAAAGGTACCTACATCCAGAGCCGGATTAACCATTAGGACATAGTAGGCAACTGCCTAGGGGCCCGGTATCATCTAGGGACCCCGCGTGCTCCGTGGAGGAAAAAAATTATTGTTCCCAAAGAGGTTATTTCAGTGGATCTTTCAAAATGGGTGTCCCTGAATGATTGGAAAGGGGCCCCGAAAATTGCACTGCCTAGAGGTTCCACACATGGCTAATCCGGCCCTGCCTATATCTAATTTATTAGAGCTTCCTTCTTACAATTCAGAAGATATTGAAATAAGTGAATAAAATCAAATAGAAATTCTTGTTTTCAGGAAAAATATTTGATCGAAAACATTCAGTCCTCCACAACTCTCTCCTTTTCGGGGGAAGAGAAGAGGGCTCCTCACGGCAGGTCACTGGAGGAGCCCCAACCAATAGCCCCCACTGCGACGATGTCTCATCAGAGTACTGCTTCCCACTACAACCATCTGGATAAAGGCAGACAAGTAAATCCAGATATACAGGACATAATCACAGGAATAGTGAAATTACTGAATGGAAATGTCAATGTACAAGCCAACACAGTCCCAGCCATGGGAAGGCCTCTCAGGCCCTTATCTTCAAGAATAAATAATAGAGGACCTCCAAGAATCAACGATTTACCAGCGCTCCCCCCAGATTTTGATGTACCAGCTCCCCCTCTTCCTCCACCACCATTAGGTCAAATGCCTCCTCCTGCTCCTTCCATGACGTCTAATAGGCTACCTACCCCTTACCCCTTCGATTTACCACCTCCCTCTTCTTCCCCTGTCCGCCCTTATGGGGAACAAATGACAGGAAATAAACGACCTGGCATTTACAGACCTACTGTAATTCCTCCATGGAATAATAGGTTGTCACAAAGGCGGCCAGGACTTGGAAATAGGCGACCTAGTCCGATTCCTGCTTACAAACCCCTACCTTCAGACTACATTAGTTTGACTACAGATAAACCAATGGAAGACATCTTCAACTTGGATCTAGGTTCACATTTGATGAATGGGGAAGAAGGATCAGATGAGAACCCGACTAATAAAAGCCAAGCAGAAAATGGCACCATTGTATCGGACCTTCCTGAAGTGACTACGAATATAATGTTGGAAAGTTCAGAAAGTGTAGACCAAGAAACTATACACTTCGAGAAAAATAAGGAGAAGATAAACAAGAAGGATAAATATTCAGCAAAGACAACTTCAGTAACACCAACAGTTCCATTACCAAGCTCTGTTGAAGCTAGTACTCCTACAGCTTCAGTTCAATCCATCCCAACTTCAAATGACACAAATAGTTCGATCCAAGACACATTGAACCAGAATACTACAGTTTCTACGGAGGAAAAACAAACGTCCGAAAGCCAACATGTGGCTCCTACAACTACCGAAGATTTTACAATAACATCCACCCCTGTAATGAACGAAACTACTTGGAGCTCGTTTGAGAATAGGACTGAATTGAGCAGCTCAGCTGATTTGGAAACTTCAATACCTGAAATTCTGCAGACTTCCAATGGAGATATATTGGAGAATTCGAGTAATTTCAAAACGCCAACATCAGAATTGCTATCGATTGCTTCTGTTTCATCCAGCACTGGAACCAACTCAACAGCTGCCCAATCATGTAAGTTTAGTAATATTTTTTGTGAACACACAGACTCTCTATTCTGTCTATTTATTTTCGTTTTGAAGGCGTTATTTTTACTATATTTATGTTATTTCAGCAACCAATAATTCCCAACAAGGCTTTTCCTACTTCCCATATAGACCAAGGCCTGGAATAGTTTTGGATGACACTGAATACAAGCCAGGTGGGCACAGGCAGCCCATAATTACAAGGCCTCCTATAGGCCAATTGGGAGATATATTTGATATTACTGTATCGGCAATACAAGGACCTGGTGGTGCGTCAAATGGCCAAGGAAAACCTTACGTTATTCCAGGTAAAAGTTCTCGAAAATCGATGAATGGTACACAAATCAATACGTTTTTTTACAGTTGATATAGAGAACGTCCATGTTGGGCAAGATGTTATCACCAGTCCTGGGGGAGACGATGGATTTGTATCGATAGACGGTAAAAGAACCTACCTCAACTTATTTGGTGAAGTGGAACCAACGAAATCTTCTACACAGAACATAAAACCAAGTGGTGCATCCCATAACCAAGTAACAGGAACAGGATATGCAATAGCTGAACCTGTTGAGAAAAAACCAAATATGGGTTCCATCAAGCCTACGCAGAGTCAGAGAAGACCACTCTACGGTAGACCGAAACCTACACACCCACCAGTTAGGTGAGATAAGTTTGAGGGAAATTAGAGAAATTACAAACTCAAATTATTTCATTCCAGAATCGATACTTGCATCGTTGGTGATGACTCAACTTGCGATGTATCGCAACATGAAATGTGCATGACTGAGAGTGGTGTAAGTGCTTGCCACTGCAGACCTGGATTCACCCGAAGGAAACATAGGGATGTTTGTAGGAAAATCGTTTCGGTACTTCTCTCTCTTAGAGTTGATCGGCTTTATGACAGGAGGATTGTTTGGGCGAACGAGCTAAGTGATAAAAATAGTGACAGTTATCAGCAATTGGCTTACGAATCTGAAAGAGCAGTAAGTAGCTACTCAGTTCTTCCTAATTTTTATCTGGATGATGTGTCAATACTGATGTTTATTTTTATCATTTTCAGCTTGAATCAGCAATGTCCATGACTCCCTTCAGTGATGAGTTCTTAGGCACCAAAGTCAATAGTATTTATAGTGGCGAAAGGTCAGCTGGTCAAGCGGGAGTTTTTGTTAATCTCACATTACAGTTGGAAGAAAATCCTGATACATCAAGACCAACTGTTAGAGGAGATATACAGAAGCATCTTCTTGGAGTGATACAGAGAAGAAGTAACAATGTTGGCAACAGTGCCCTTTGGGTGGATAGTCCACCAGGATCTGTGTCGAATCTTCAAGGTTAGTTTGATTAAAAGAATCATTTCTAACTTCAGAAGATTAAACATCCACTTTGAAGAAGAACTAAATTAACTAACCTAATCTAATTCAACCTTATCCAACGGTTTGAGGTAACCCATCTCATCCTTTACGTCTTTATCTTTCTAGATCTCGATGAATGTTCGTCTTCAGAACTGCACGACTGCCATCAGTTGGCAAGATGTATAAACATTTTCGGAGGATTCAAATGTGAATGTGAAGAAGGTTATAGAGACCAGTTTTTAGACAGTAAATATAGAGCTGGAAGACATTGTGAACAATGTCCTAGCCAGTACTGTAACAACAGGGGAGAATGCAAATACCAAAATGGTCAAGAAGTATGCATGTAAGTGAATTTATTCAAACTACAATGACTCGGTGTACATTTCTGAATATGTTTCAGTTGTTCTGGTAACTACTACGGAAATCAGTGTGAACTCGATGGTGAAGTTCTTGGAGTCGCTATTGGGGCAAGTGTGGCTGCTATCATTATAATAGGTTTAACATTAGTGGCTCTTGTCATGTGGAGGTAATTTAAATTGAATTGTCGAGAACATCAAGGCCTTTTTTTACTGACAGAATTTGTTTCAGTCGCAAATGGCAAAGAGAGCAGAAGGCATCAGTTGGTAGTCCAGTGTTTGGATATATGGCAGCAGCGAGCAATACGGTTAAAGCACCTATAGTCGGAGGTCCTCCATATCAGCTAACACTAGAAGATAGGCTTAGATGGGCTCAGTTAGCAGATGTTATGGCACAGGCTAATCATTATGCTGTAAGTAATTCTCTTATAGAAACCTTCACTTTATCACAGTTGACAGAGAACAATTTGATATAAACTTTAATCTTTTCGTGCAGCCTGAACCAGTGGCCCCAACGAGACCATCTTCTGCGCTGTTCGGATATCCAAGTCTTGGAACGGTCCAGAGAAATTCCATGCATGGAACTCTTCCTCCAATACCGCTGCCAAGGCTCACATTACAAGCTCAGCTCGCCAGTAGAGCAGCAAGCTTACATGGTGGCATGAAACAGTTTGAGAATTCGAGTTCTAGTGAGGAGGAAGATAAGGCAGATCTTCTTGGACGCAGTTTTCAAGTTCCTAGACCGAAAAGCAGGAGTAATGCATCGATTGCCGTGAGTATACAGGGTGATCCATCTGAAATATAGAAGTTGTTATTACTTTTTGATATAAGCGGAAAGATCTTAGCGGTGAAAATATTCTAGATCGATAGAGCAGTGGTTCCTTTTAGCAGGACGAGCCTGTTTTGAAAATTTTCCCTGATGATAATGACTAATTTATTTTCCAGAATCAGAGTGGCATCTACTATGACGTTGACTACGATCAGAATGATATTTACAAACAAGGTGGAGGTATTCCAATGAACACATACAGTATGGGACGACCTGCCTACTACAGGAACTGAAAAGCACATGGAAATTATGTGATAAATAAAAGACAAATGGACTGATGCATCAATTATTTGAGTGACTTAGTTTAATAAGATTAATGACTGTACATTTTCTAATTTATATATGTAAACTTTGAATCTTTATCTCCTTCAAGGGGGCTTTTCTGTCCACCAATTGTGGTCAGAAAATTCTCTGACTGTATCTTTGTTATTTTATTGCGGTATTCAATACAACGATTGATGATATTTCGATTTGTATTTTTTCTTTTAATTTCCTTTTTTTAAAACTGAACTCCTCACCTAATTACCTTATGCTGAATAAGCTGATTTCTTGTTGTTAACCTGGAGGTTGTTATATGTGGAAATGCACAGATGGATTATATTTATTTATTTTATGATAACAAATGGTATTTTCTCGACTCAAAGTCGTAAGAAACAATTTTGATTCCTACTTTTTAGCAAATTAGGAATAATACATAATCAAGTTTTCCAATGACTATTTTCAACATAGCGGTTTCAATTTGGATGATTTCCTCCTTGATTGCCTTTTTTAAATCATCATGGGTCCTAGGGCGATGTTTAAAGACCTTATTCTTCAGGTTACCCCACAGAAAGAAATCACAGTTACTCAAATCGGGGGAGCGCGGGGGCCACGTAGGGATATTACCCGATCGGAGAACATGTCCAGCAGAAACTCACGTGAACGGAGATCTGTATGGGCTGTGGCTCCATCCTGATGGAACCAGAAGTTCTCTGTGTCATGCTTTTCCCCATATTCCGCAATTTTCGGTCGGAAAAATTTCTCCAACATGACGTAGCAATATCATTGGGACGTTACACAGTACTGAACAGAAATATCAAAACAACACGGCTTCTGTCAAATCACAGTTATCCCTATCGAAAATTCTATCACTCTAAACAAACACCCGATACTTCGAGCTCTCTCTCTCTCTCTCATGTGTTTTGATCACATCTCGCTTTTCTTGGGGATGGTGATTGGATTTCTTGGGTAGATATCTGCCTGAGAGTATAGGTTTTTTATAAACCTTGTGTCCTGATTGATTAGCTGACGAACAAGAGACCAGGGCCCGTATTCTTGGCGAGTGATCTTTCGGTGCGTATACGTTTGCCATACATAATAACACAGAAACATTTTCGATTTTTTTCAAAAGAATTTTTTAATTCAAACGCACTTCTTTAAAAACAAAAAATAAAGTTTATTAGTAAAATAGAAGATATGTAGGTAAGCATATCGAAACAAAATATAAAAAATTAATAAAAATCTTAAAAAAGGGAAAAATATCACAAAAATTCAAATACAGAATATCTCTAGAATATCATATCTGCAAATTTTTTATTGCGGCATCGAGAAAGGAATAAATAAAATCATCACAAAAGATACAAGTATCGTAAAGTTGTAAATCAGTTCCCTACAAAATAAAATGTCACTAGAAAAATTGTTTTTTTCCTATTTTAATATCAGCAAATTTTTTTTTTGCAGAATAATAATCGACACTGCTCGCTATATCACTTTCGATAGAATTCCTAAAAACTGCAGTATATTTTCTGTCATAACAGTTCTATATTTATTTTTTTATCAATGATAAATTGGAGAATACTTCTATCAATCCTTTATCATTTATTATTTTCAACATCTCTAAACAACTAGTATTTTTTTTTCAAGTTTTTAAGATATTCCTTGAATTGAGAAGCTTCCAGCTTCGCTAATAATTCCCTCCTCAAGGTCTCTCTCATAATACTCCAAGAGTGTTTTAAAACTCTTCCTATCAATATTATCTTGCGAGAGATCACCTATATCAAATATACATTTGAATTTTTCAATGATATCTCGATAGACAGAACTTCGACGGTCTAAGTCGCCAATCAAAAAATCTAAAACTTTATTCAATATCTCAATCCTGAATTTATCTTTTCCAAAAAATATTGGCGTTTGAACTTTCTTTCTTCTTCTTCTTAGCCGTTTTTGGACTCGCTCTGGGTGTATTCTTTTTCAATATCTTCACCTAATTCTCTAGATTGTGTCTCTATCTGGTCTGTTTGTGAATCAGTGTTTGTCCGAATTTCCTGCAAAAAGTCCAGTAAATGATATCCGCTTTGAAGATCCAAATTAGATTTTTGAAGTTTGGAAGAAACTTTATCAAAGCGTTCTAGAATTGTTTTAACATAGCGTATTCTAATTCGATGAGCTTTTTGTAAGTATAAATTTTTGGCCTCATTTTCACAATTTATTTTTTCTGTTCATCCAAATAAATGTGATTCAAAGCCTTCAATAAATCATTATACCCAAACTTCAATGCTTTAACAGCCTCATGATGAGCACACCATCACCATCGGGTAGCGCTCAAACATTTTATGGAATATTTTAATTTGGAAATACTCAACATAATTCCATCTATACACAAACAGAAATAGTTCAATTCACCAACACAACACAATACTTGAATCTTACACGAAACTCGCCCGTCACTGTCAACACTATTCGAATCTTATTGTGAAATGAATGTGAGAAAAAAATATGCAGACCTAAGAACTTCTGCACAAGTATTTTTTCAATTTACACCCCTAAACGAATCAACATCTGGTTGGCCGTTCTGTAGCACATTCCTAGATTTTAGACGAAATGCCGACAAATTTATTGAATTATGACATGTACATAATTGTAAACATTTGAATTCGGCCGCCTTGACGGAATTTATTGCATGCAGACAAAATAATTAGGGACAGTACGCTGAATGGTGTGTTTTTTCCCATTTTGCTCTGAGGCTTTGGTTATTCAATTGCGTTTCATGTTCACAAGTTGCCTCTGAGCTGTGAGCTCCTTATAAAATATAGTACAGTCTGACTATTTTTTTCACACTTACAGACTGAATTTTCATTCTAGAAAAAAAAATTTATTCGATCGCCGGGGGCCCCTATGAACCTCGGGGCCCTACGCTGCAGCGTACTAAGCGTACCGGTTAATCCGCTACTGCCTTG
Organism: Adalia decempunctata; assembly: GCA_951802165.1. Lineage (NCBI taxonomy): Eukaryota > Metazoa > Arthropoda > Insecta > Coleoptera > Coccinellidae > Adalia > Adalia decempunctata. The sequence goes on along the minus strand of OX637697.1, from coordinate 37,637,072 downwards.
GGTCTATTGTATCACTCTTTCGTCAGTGGTTCCTCAAGAGAATAGGTTCGTGTCCTTTATCAGGTTCGGTAGCCTGTTTATGAGGTTTTACGGATTCATTCCCGTTTCCGGACTGATCTCTCCTAAGATTCTGTGACGCCTTCTTCCTAGGGCGTCGCATTCAAATATGATGTGAGAGGCTGTTTATTCCTTTTCACCGCAAAGTCTGCAATCCACGGGTTCTCTATGTATTTCTATGGTGTTCAGATGTTTCCTAAGGCCACAGTGTCCCGTCAGCAGACATACTATTATACGAGCCTTTATCTGTTTAGATTCAAAAAGTCAGCTGTCAAGGCTTGGCTTGTGTGTCCTACCATGTTTTTGCTGTGTGTTTGCCCGTCGCTCTGTTCCCAATGTTGTCTGTGTCTTTGTTTTATCCACTCCTCAATCAGGGTCCTGCATCGGTTTTTGCTGATTCCAAGCACAGGTTCTGGCCCTGTGAATGGCGTTTCAGATGCTTGTTTTGCGAACTAGTCTGCTTTTTTATTGCCCGCTATTCCATTGTGACCTGGCAACCACATTATCTGTGTTGAGTTGAGGGCTTTGATGGCGCTCTGGCTGTCAGAGAGAATGTCAATGTGTTTTGTTTGGTAGCCACTCTCCAGGTTCTTCTGTATGCATGTCCTAATGGCATGTGTTTCAGCTTGAAATATCGTGGCTTGTCTGCCGAGAGGTATTATGTAATCCCTTCTTGGCCTTACTCCGTGTTTTCCCGCTCCTGTTTCTTCATCTGTCTTAGAACCGTCTGTGTACCAGACTATTTCTGCAGATGATTGCGATTCTATACTCAAGTCCCATATGTTCCAGTCGAGCTGTGTTTTGAATGGTTTATCGAATGAGTGTAGGGGTTGCATGTAGTCTGAAATCATATCGAGCTCGGCTACGTCAGCCACATGAGTGATTCTGGGGTGCCCAGTTTTTTGTTTGGATCAGTCTGTATGCACCCATCCTGGCCTCTCCCATGACATGTATGTCAAGGGGTGAGAGGTTAAGGATGACCTCCATAGTAGCTGTCGGAGTGCTATTCGTTGCGCCCGTGATGCAGAGAGAGGCAAGCATCTGGATTTTCCCAAGGTTGGTTTTTGCCTGTCTCTGATTTGTTTTCGGCCACCACAGGAGTGAGCCATAAGTGATTCTGGGTCTATTACCTATGTGTAAAGCCAGTACCTAGCTTGCGGTTTGAATCCCCAGGTTTTTCCAAAAGCTCTCCTGCACATCACAAGTGTCGTTTTGCTTTTGTTGGTTATATGATGTAGATGCGGATTCCAGGTTAGTTTCTTATGGAGAATCAGTCCAAGGTATTTCACCTGTTCTACAATTTGTAATGTTTCGCCGAAGAATCTGGGAGGTGTGAGATCTCCTATGTTTCTTTCGCGAGTGAAGGGAATGAGTTCTGTTTTGTTCGGATTTGCCCTTAGGCTCTCTCTGTTGCACCATTCCTCTACGGTCCTCAGTGCGTTTCGCATAAGTTCTGAGGTTATTTCGGTGTATTTTCCCTTAAAGAGTATGACTATGTCGTCTGCGTATCCTTGAGAATAATACCCTTGGTAATTCGGGGAGGTTAGCAGTTCATCCACCTGGTGTCCTAGTTGGCCATTAGGCTTCCTAGTAACCAATACATCCAGAAAAGGTAGTGTGCCTACCATCTCATCATGGTGAACTTAATGTTTGGGTGCCAGCTATTCAGTTGTTCTTCACCGTGACTCCAGATTACGAAGGTATAGTGCACATATCGCAGCCATATAAATGGTTTCTTTGGAGCTGTTTCAGTGTTCTTTTCGTATTTATCTATTGAGAAATTGGCAATTGCAGGACCCAGAGCGTTACTCATAGCGACTCCATCCAGTTGTTCGTAAAAACATGATTAAAAAAAAAACTATGAAACTCGTATGAGGTATCGGACGAAAGAGTATGGATTTTTAGAGCTCGTTCAATTTTAACATATAGGTAAGTGTTTGAAAGACTGCTTGATTATAAAGAAAAAATAAAGTGCTTCGATAGAAAATTGTGGACAACCTCTACTATTGAGTTTCATGAATCATTGTGTCCAAATTCCCCCATCAAAACACGAAGTCTTCGGCTCCGAGCAACGCCTTTGATTTGGCGTCGGCGTTTTGGGGCCTAGCGTCGGACATTCGTGCTTATGCTCAGTTCGCGGATCTCTTCTAGAGAATAAGGCCAACCGTTCGTTGCCTTAGATTTTCGGTTTTATTTCATGGAAACAACTTGCTACCAGTTGTTCCTGTCTGAAAAAACATTCGGAGGTTGATTTTTCCTATGAGAAAGGTGAGTATAATATGAAAAGTCTGCGGAAATGCTCCGAGGCGCCAATTTCATATCGATTGCTGAGGAATGAGCAATTACCTACTGTTTTTATATTTATATTTCCAGAAACACGATCGATGTCACCTTTTAATCTGATATTATTTCAACTGCGGTTTTGACATCACTATTTTTATCATTTATAAGCTTCAGCATAACTCAATCTTCACAATAATTCGCGAAAAAATGTTGTTTTGTTGGGTATAATTTTCTTTACCAGTACACAGACCTTATTTCATTTCAATATAAATTTATGATTTTTGTTGATATGAGGAGTATCAATTGCGTTGGGGTCTGATATATTTTTATCAACATCATAATAATAATAAGGGGGTGAAAGAATATCAATGAAAAAATCTAAATGCTAAACATTAGACCCATGTGTATGTATACCTTGAATGCAATCTGATATGGTCGAATAATCAATGACACAATAACTGGTATTTCATAAATAATGATAAAGAGTCTGATTATACAGATTATCATTTCCGAGAACGATTGTCATTTACCACAACAAAATTCAGTTCTCGTAACACTATCTAGGTATGTGGCGATTTTGTTGATGTCTTTATTTTGAAAAGTTAATAAAAGAACTATGGTGAACAACGATGTATGTTCATTGTGTATGGCTTGTGAAACTGAATGTGAACCTGATAGCATTATCCAGTCAAGGTATTTGGGTGGGTGCACCAATGAATTACCATAATAATAAAGTTTATATGCAGCAAAAAAAAATACACAATTTCATCACCACGACAAAAAAAATTGCAAATAAACAGAAACATGGAATCAGGCTTGAAAGTATCTCGTCTGTATTTCCTAAAATTATTCATCACTAGCTTCTATGAATACCAGAGATTTAATAAGGCAAGTCTCAGCTTAATTTAAATTCTGTATGAAACTTAAGGATTTTTAAAGCTGACAAAATCCTTATATTGTATGTATCCGCATCATTGGCACACTTAACCAGATGCTGTTGCTGTGAACTACCCTCTTTTATCAAATTATCAACGTAGCTATATCCACTTTGATGAATATTGGAGTTTAGATGAGCATTAATTACTTGATATTCTGCAAGATTCTAAGGGCGCATATCTCTAAATTGATGTAGAGATAATTGACAACTGCCGAATCAATTTAGAACTTCAATAACGGAAGTTCGGCCAAGTTGTGTGCTTTCTATTAACCTCCTGATTTGTCTTAGCAGGGTGACAACCTCATTTTTCCCTTCTGAAACGGTGACCCTTACATGTCACAACTTAGAACTGGAATAACTCAGTGGCTTATCTGAGGAAATCAGGCCTCTTGGTATTAATAATTTTCCGCCCCATTCTCATCATAGATTTTGGGAAAAATTCAATTCTCAAAGCATTAACCTTTATGTTGAGAATTATGGCATAAATCTCGAATTCAACTCTGATTCACTTATTTCGAAAATATAAATTAATTACTTCTTCACTCCAATATGTTTCTTTCTGAATTGAAACCGAGATCCCACATTGCTATGTGTCGGAAACTTGAAAGACCTCCGTTTTCAAAGGTCCATGAAAAAAGCTTTGAGTAATATTGCAAAACACTCCTTTCAAAAGAGCAATAGCTATTTATGTAAGACCCCGGACCTGAAAGGGTCTTTTTATATCGATATTTTTGGCCTTCCTTGGCATCGTCCATAAGTTGGTAGATGTTATTTCGTAATTTAGTTTCGTAATAACCTATATCAGTGAAATATTCGTTGAAAAATAGATAATGAATGCAAAATTTTATCTCGAACGATAACTTAGTTTTGAAATTATCAGGATTGAATTTCCAACGATCATATTCACTTAACCTCTAGTCGCATCAAAAGGATAAGTGTAGCATTCTAGATCCGAAAGTACCAAGAAAATTTCGAGTATCTTGTTTCTGCAAATTTCTTCCGGTGACACTGAAAAAGGGGTTCAAAGTCGTTATTTCGAAAGGAACACCCCATCAGGGTGTTCCTTGATGATTGTATCAACGGTCAACTGCAGATTTTTCATGGTAAATTAACATTTTTTTCTCTTCAACTTTTTGTGTCAAAAATTTAAATTTTTTTCAGTTTTTTGCTTATATCTCAGGAACAGTTTGAATTACAGAATTTAGTTTCAATACACACATTTTCTATGATAATACCTACTTTCTTGCTCTTTACTCGGTTTCATATTGAATTTGAAATGTTACATCACTGGAAAATTGCATTTGCACAGCAAATTCTGATGCGCCAATGTGTTTTGCATGAGAAAAAACTGGTGTATTACTCTAAAGTGACCCGTTTTTGAGAAAATTGGCATTTTATGATCAAAAATAATTTGCTAATGCATTATAAATTTCTTGTAATTCGAACGGTTCCTGAGATGTTAGCAAAAAACTGAAAAAATTAAAATTTTTGACACAATGTATCTCGGAAACGAAGACCCGGGGGAAAAATGGAAGAGAAAAAAACTATTATTTTTTCATCAGAAATCAACAGTTGACTTTCGGTACACTTATTTAGGAACACACTGTGTAGGTATATGATGGCACTATTTGAATCTACGATATATTTCGGTATAAATGCCTCAATTCCCTACATTTTGAGTCGAAAACCGTCTGTAACGAAAAGGTTGGACTTACCAATGAAGAATTGGGGAATAAATTCCATTCTGTCCGTCCGTCGAGCAGTAAAAACGATTATTTCCGAAAAAAGGCGTCTTGAAATTTTTGGGATACGTTTGAGGTCCAAAAGCCTAGATTTAATTCATGAATATGCAAAATCTATCCAACTGTTTCGAATTTATTATTCTTTTAAATATTTTTCCCTTCGTTTCAAAAGCTCCAAATTCGATCGATTTGAAATATGCTAATAAGCGAATGCACAAAAAATTTGTGAAAAATCGCTTTGTTACAATAATAAAAAAAAATATCGAAGAACAATTCTTTATCGCTGCTAATCAACCAATTTGGCAGAAATTCAAATCAATGAAATAAATAGAAGGAGAGACTCAAAAAATCGTTATCATCGTGTCATTAGAACAGAAAATTGTTTCACCTGAAAGCCAATCAGCGTAGAAAGGTTTGAATGACTGACCACTCTAGTTAAGGTTTGGATATACGTGTAATAGCTGCTAACCTATAGTTATTATTTATTTTTTAATTTGTGCAGCATACCACAAAATACTACGAGATTCAAGGCGAAGATTATCAGGATTCTTCTTGAGACTTGATGAAACTAGAAATCATACAGGGTGTTGAATTAGGTTATCTCGATTACTCTATTACAGATCTTTTTCGCAATAATTGGGAATTCTTAACTGATTTCAGATCGTTGAGAACAGTGGAAAAAACTGAAATTTTAATTGTTGATCTCATTACACCAATGAGAACTAATATTTCTCTCATTCGGTATTTAATGATGATAAAAAACATGGTAGTTTATAATATTTTCTTAAGGAACTGAAACATTTAATTCTATGAGTTCTATGACCAATCAATTCTTGTAGGATTTGTTGAATCAAGTGAATTTGCTTATTCCTTATGAATATTTCTCGTAATTCAAAAAATTCCAATTGATTCAGATTCAAGTTATCGTGCATGATATGTGCTATAATATATTTTTCAATTGAATGGACTTTCTAAAGTTTGTATAATTTTTCAGGAATTCAAATGCGCTGTTAATGTTGAGAGGTTTCAAAGACATTGTGACTCAAGGTGGTCTAAAGCCAAAACCAGTCTGACCGGAATCGGAGATAAAAATAGGGGTCTCCTAATTTTGTCGCCAGAATCTGTGACCAAATTTTGTTGCTTTAATTTCGGAACATCCTTTATATAACATTCAGATCCCAAAGCGTTTCTCAAAGCATTCATTAATAATCTTCTTGACATTCGAGGATTCAGCAAATTAATTATAGGGGCAATATCGAAGTTTGTCACGTCTTTGATGCTTCCGATCTAACCGTTATATGCACAATGACGAAGAGTAACAACTTCATAAAAGCTTGAAGCACTTTGATTTTTGAGGAGTACTCGACGTCTCGACGATGACAGCACAGCGTTTCTACTTTCTTCGAGAGAAAAGTGAACGTGACTTATGTGGAAATTGGGGGAAATAATAAATCATGATCAGAGATTGAACTTAAGTTAGTCAAGAATAATTTCATAAGTTGAATGTTCACCGAAAGTATTGGCTCTTCGAAATAGTGTGAATGAATTCAAGTACTAAGACATGGAATTTTCGAATCGAAGTGAGCAGTTGAACCTTCACCCAATTTTTAATTCCTTCATCATTCCATTCAGAAATATGATGAATGCTCCACAATGACAAGATGTTTTAGAAAATGTTTATTCTTTATATCGAAGGAATAGGATCGAAAGTGAAAAAATGATTGAGTTGTTTCTAACGAATAATCATTATCATTATCTACGTTGCTTATTCTGTGAACAGTAAATTGAAAAGCTCTGTTTTATATAAACTTGAAACTATTGAGGCTACAATGTTTGAATCTGCCGTTCGTAAAATGAGCTAGCATAGAAATTTTAGGAATTTTGATTCAAAATTGGAAAATAAAAAGCAAAGAGAAAAAAATTTAATCTTTTAGCATACATTATCCAAATTTTATCATCGTCATTTCAATTTTTATAGTTGTGAACATTAGCATTAATACAAACTAAGGCAATAAGGCAGTTGAGCCAGTTAAGCTGTATTCCTTAAATTTCCTATTATTGCAATAATCAATTATATAAGTTTGTCTGAAATGTGCATGCATATAGGGTGTTTCCTGAACACAAAATGGCGAAGGAGCTGGTTTTTTTAATCGACTGCGGCAAGAGAATAATATTTTTTGATTGTATGTATGTACGTCCATCATATGAATTGTGAAGGTGACAAAGGGTATTTCTTTTATGAAGCTTTCATTCAAGGTGAATGGAAAAATGGCTTCTGTGAATTCAGCGGTGGATAATTGGTTTTTTTCTCCTTTTTATTTCAATTTTGATTCAACTAAATTTTCAAATTATCCAAATTCTAATATTTTATTACTTCTATATTTTATCGGTAGAAAATATCAATTATTGATTGACCGAGTCTTATAATTTCTGAGATACTGGGTGATTAATGGATTTGGGAAGAACTTTTGGTTAGATCTAACTCCATGAAATTCTTTTTCATGGATTTTATTGACATGTCAGATCGTTAAACTGTGCTCATCGAACCATTTCGAAAAAATGTAGAGCAGGATTCAGATATTTTGGATTTTGTTTTCCGGTCTAATGAAACACCATGTACAGGGTCACCCAAATTGCTTGATTTTGGCTGGGCTCGATTTTCGCGAAAACTCCATAACTGAAAGCCGTTTCACGATATCTTCATTTGTTTTGAAGATATAACGAAATTTGATATTTTGGCGACTTGAAAATGTGCCATAACTTCTTCATTTTCTAAAATATCAGAAAACTTTCTACAGGCACTTTTTGATTAGCAATACGACACCGTATTCAGTTTTTTCTCTCTTGTATAAAGGGTGAAAAAAAAACAACTTTCTTATTTTGAATACGAATGGTATCATTTTTTGATCCTTTGTTATGCAAAAAAAAATCAATCAGCTCTCCGAAAATATAAATAATTATGTCGATACATGATTTCAATTTTTTTTCATAATGAATCAAATTTTTCAGTTCCGTTACTTTCATAAAATAATGTTTACCGGACTCAATTAAAAGTAATTATTCCACTTTTTTGCCATTTCTATCTCAAATATGGAAATAATATATGGTCGTATATATATTTCCGGAGAGCGGAACAGAAAAATTTAATTGATTATGAAAGATATTGAAATCATGTATCGACATATATACAGGGTGTTTGGAGGGTGAGTAGCCATAGGTAAATGGTGGATAGGTGATGCTCTTGGCTACTTGTTGCGCCTAATAAAATAACATTTTGCCCAAAGTTCAAAGTTTTATAATTTTTTTGCCATTTTCCTGGAAATTTCCCATTTTTCTCATTAAAATCTTGAATTTTTTTAAATTTATTTTTTTAGTCTAATCTTGTCTTATTCAGATTGAATCATAATTTCATACAAACGTCTTCAGAAAACCTGACAGCGTCGTCTCAAACATCAAAATGAAAAAAAAATGTTGTGTCCACTTTACAAAGTGAAAAAAAAATTTACATAGTATGTTGGGTTTTAAAACTTCTCTAGTTAATACTCTTTGCAATGGTCTGTAACATGTACCATTAATAATCAGATAACTCAACAAAAAGCTATGTTAGATTAATTTCACTGAGTTATCTGATTATTAATGGTACATGTTACATACCATTGCAAAGAGTATTACCTAGAGAAGTTATAAAAACCATTTTAAAATCCAACACTATGTAAATTTTTTTTTATTGCACTTTGTAAAGTGGACACAACATTATTTTTTTTTCATTTTGATGTTTGATACGACGCTGTCAGGTTTTTTGAAGACGTTTGTATGAAATTATGATTCAATCTGAATAAGACAAGATTAGACTAAAAAATTAAATCATTTTATAGGCACCTCGAGCATTAAATTTAAAAAAATTCAAGATTTTAATGAGAAAAATAGGAAATTTCTAGAAAAATGGCAAAAAAATTATAACACTTTAAACTTTGGGCAAAATGTTATTTTATAAGGCGCAACAAGTAGCCAAGAGCATCACCTATCCACCATTTACCTATGGCTACTCATCCTCCAAACACCCTGTATATATTTTCGGAGGGCTGTTTTTTTTTGCATAACATAGGATCAAAAAAAGATACCATTCGAATTTGAAATAAGAAAGTTGTTTTTTCTCCACAATTTATACAAAAGATAAAAAAACCGAATATAGTTTCGTATTGCCGATGAAAAAGTGAAAGAAGAATGAACAAAGTATTTGGCGTTTTTAGACATTTCAGAAAATGAAGAAGTTATGGCACATTTTCGAAAAAGCCAAAATATCAGAATTTCATTATATTTAAAAAAAATGAAGAAATCGTGAAACATCTTTTAGTTATGGATTTTTCACGAAAATCGAGCCCAACATTTTCAACTATCTAGCCTAGAAGTACCAGAAACAACCAAAATCAAGCAATTTGGGTGACCCTGTACATCAATCAGTCGGTAATATCATCTGATTCTCCTCAGATTTATTTTTGGAATAATGTTTTTCACTAAAAGGGCTCACAAACCGTTGAGTTTTTTTATGAAAAGTAATTTACGCTCAACAATTTTGAACTACAATCACATATTACCGAGGGTGTAACTAAACTTGAATTTTAAAACCTTTTGATCAATAAATTCCGTTTCAGGAAGGTCTCATCACGGTATTATGGCAGTATGGCTTTCAACAATGTTAGGCGGTAATTACTTTTTATGGAAACAGAAATGTCATTAGGGGAACCGAAGTCAAAAGCTTTATTTGGGCGCTCGCTCACCCATCTTGTAGGTAGATCTATCTTGTAGGTAGATTCAAGAATACAAAGAGACAATATTTTTACAGCTGCCAGAAGAAATTTGAAAGCATATGTTAGTGAAATTAACGATGATCTCGGATATGCTATAACAGAAATATTGTTTTTTTTTTAGTCAATAATTAGCAAGTACATAATATGTGGTTCTGGTTGAATGATTTTGACAAAATTTTGCATGTTGATTGAATAAGTCCTTCTCCATTCGATTCAAAATTTTATCCCGACCGAATGCGTAGTTTTGGAATTATAAGGAAATCAAAATTTTCGAAAGGTCATATTAATGGATCCCCTGGTCGAATTTTGCTCATTTACGAATTCAACAGCGGCCTTTGATATCTAAATGTACCCTGAAAATATCAAATCTCTACGTTTATCCTTACAATAGTAATTTAAGTTGGGCCAACGCTGAAAAATGAATTGTGCCATTCTAGTGAAATCAGATGACATTAAAGACTTATTGTTATTTCTTGTACAAGATGTTCTATTAGACACAATTTATGGATTCGAAATGGTTCATATGCATCATTCCAGAGATGACAATAACTGTCAAATATAAAAAGAATCCGTCGAACGATTAGGGAGTTATTACGTGTCAAATGTTCTGCCACAATTAGAAATAAACCAAGAAACAAAGAAACGAAAAGATCTCATGAACATAATGTAGTCAACAGAAAAACAATATACAGGGTGTCCCACTAGTGCCGCAACGGACGATATAAGTACGCGTAACGGTCTGAGTTTGGAAAATGTTTTTGATGCATACCTGGATATATTCCAAGAAGAGCACAACCGAAAAATATTTTCGAATATATCGGGTGGCCCACAAAAGAGGAATAGAGGGTGACTTTGTTTTTTCAAATGGGGCACCCTATATTCAATAGTGTTTTTCATTTCTCTGAAACTTCCTGCATGCTTTCGTATACTTTTCACACATTTTTATTCGATAGTTTTAGAAATATTGGCCATCTTGACAAAAAAATTATACTTGTAGAGGCTATGTTATCCAATTATATTTCACGAATAACAGCTTTATATGGATTGAAAGACAAGACTTCAAAGTACCCTAGCTAGCTATAATAAAGCACCCCCAGCATATGGAGTGTCCACAAAAAGACTATCAAAATGACGAATTTCAAATTGATTTTTCTTCATTTTTCCAAATGAAATGCATATAATTTTTTTCATCATTGTAATCAACATTCATTTTACTTCATTTTTTGTCGGATGCATGATATGCATATTTTTAACGGAATAGGATTTTTTAGGGTTTTTCCTCTAATTTCATATTTACTTCCGAATTCAAAAAGCAGATTTGGCTTTTCTGTGATTTTTGAAAACTGTCAAATCATTCTATTCAGAATTAACATCATTGCAGCTTCAATAAATATGTTCATAGTTGTTACGGATTGGATGAATACTCACACAATAATGAAAAAATTCAAAAAATACCAATGAGTTTGAATGTACAAGTTTTGAATGCTGCAAAAAAACGAGTTTCGAAACTTTAGGATACAAAAAAGTGCCCGCTCTTATCCTTATACAACTTTCTTCGAAAAAATGATATTCATAAGTTTCACAGGCACGCACACAGAACTTCAAGCTCCCAAGCATGAAGCTTGTTTGAAATTTTTGCAAGATCCAACTCTTCAAGTAGAAACATAGAAAATTATCAAAAATGTATTTTGAAAAATGGGTACAGAAAGCTAATTTCTGTCTGCAGTAACTCATCATATTTTTGAGTAGATACATCAAAACTTTTTATAGTTCCTCATTTCGCTATAATATGAATTGTAGCTTCAATGACGCTAGTTCTGAGGGGAATAATTTGACAGTTCCCAATAACCATAGAAAAGCCAAATCTGATATTTAAATTCGAAGGTATAAATGAATTTTAGGGAAACATTTCGAAAAAGATCCTCAAAATCCTATTCCGTTAAAAATATGCATATCATGCATTTGACAAAAAGTGAAGTGAAATTAATGGTGATTACAATGACGAAAAAAAATTACATGCATTGCATTTGAAAAAATGAAGAATAATCGATTTGAAAATTGTCATGTTGATAGTCTTTTTGTGGACACTCCATATGTTAGAGATGCTTTATTATAGCTGGCTAGGATACTTTGAAGTCTTGACTTTCAATTCATATAAAGTTGTTATTGGTATGTGCAAGGGTTCGTGAAATATAATTGGGAAACATAGCCTCTACAAGTATGATTTTTTTCTCAAAATGGTCAATTTCTCGAAAACTGTCAAATAAAAATATGTGAAAAGTATACGAAAGCATGCAGGAAGTTTCAGAGAATTGAAAAACGCTATTGAATATAGGGTCACCCTCTATTCCTCTTTTGTGGGCCACCCGATATATTCGAAAATATTTTTAGGTTGTGCTCTTCTTGGAGTATATCAAGTCTGCGTCAAAAAAATTCGCCAAACTCAGAGCGTTACGCGTATATCGTCCGCTGCGGCACTAGTGGGACATCCTGTATAGATAAAGCAAAATGCTGTAATTTTTTAGTTACCAATTCGTATGAATTGGCATGCACAGAATGCTCGCATGATATAATTTATTTTTTGCAGTAGTTCTCGCAAGCAGATCACAAACTCCAAATCATCAAATGCACCATTAATTTAACACAATATTTGACATGGAAAATGTAACCTTGAATTCCATACCTAAAGGGAATTTCGGAGGAATATATCTAAATCCCTGATGAATCTCTCCCGCTTGTAACGAAGGCACGTTCGTGCTTGGAATATCAAGAGCCGATAAATCGAGTTCTACGAAACCTTCAATCAGATTTCTGAGGAAAGGAGGAATCATGAAAAAACATTCTGAAATGGTCGACTAGAGTGGTTTGGCCGCTATGGTGGTAAGTTTTCATCCGTCCTAGAAATATTCCGCAGTAAATATTAACGTAATACGAGATCTCAAACATGCTCTGTTTTCCCATCGGATGCTTTCAAAGACAATTTCCCGCATCCTAGTCTGTACCTCCATCTATCTCCTTATACTTCATTCGTTCATCCATCGATTTTCTGTCTCTTTACAGTTGAACACGGAATGGGCACAAGTTGAAGTTATTGATCTTGTAAACGACGGATCCGGCTTAGCCTTTGGCATCATAGGGGGCCGAAGTACAGGTGTTGTTGTCAAAACCATTCTTCCGGGAGGAGTAGCAGATAGAGTAAGTCCTTGATATAAATTTATTCTTAAGTGCGTTTTTTGGGGTGATAGAACTACAAATTGAAATAAAACACATGTGAATTTAAAAATCCTTTTCTTATTTGAAAGATGACTTTATGACATTTTTATGTTTCAAAAATAATTTCCGGCATATGTCCACCACGACTAGCTCTGAGGAACCGCATTCGACCAGACCAATTTTGGACCACTTTTTTGAGTAATTGCCTTATTTCAGCAATTACACGAGTTATATTGGCCTCCAAAGCGTCTACTGTTTCTGGTTTATCATCAGAATAAACCAATGACAATGACATAACTCCAAAGAAAATAACCTAGTGGAGTTATTCCGCATGTTCTTGGAGGCCAATTAATTGGACCATTTCTCGAAATAATGGTATCGCCAAATCTTTCTTTCATTAAATCAATTGTTACGGTTACAGCATGAGGTGTAGCACCATCTTGTTGGAACCAAAACACTTATGGGTCGATACCATTCAAATTTTGAAATAAATAATAATTGATCATCGATCTGTAACGAGCACCATTCACTGTAACATTAGCTCCAGCATCGTTTTAAAAAAAATATAGACCGATGATGGCTCCAGAGTATAAAGCACACCATACAGTGCATTTTTGAGGATGCAATGGAACCTGCAAAACTTCTTGAGGATTGTTTTCTCTGCATATACGGCAATTTTGCTTGTTAAAGTAGCCGTTCAACCAGAAATGAGCTGCACCACTAAACACAATTTTTCGATAAGAAAGTGGATCAACTTAGAGTTGTTCTAGGGCCCAATCAGCAAACAAACGACGCTTTTTGGTTCAAGTGGCTTTAGTTCTTGAACCAGTTGGATCTTGTATGGGTGTAGATTAAGATCTTTAAGCTAAATTTTCTGTGGTGGATACACAGAGTCCAACTTGTTGTGAACTTTGACGAATCTTCATTAACACTTTCACTAACAGCAGCGATATTTTCTTCTGTACGTACAGTTCTTTGTCTTGTTGTTGTTGTTGCATCGAGTAGAGAACATTCATACGAAATCCATCGATAGTTCGACGAATAAGCTGATCTGATAACGATTATGTAGATTTAGATTAGATCTAATCTAATCTAATCTAAACGATTATGTAAACCATAAATTTCACCAAGTGCTCTATAAGTTTGTCGAATAGAACACTGATTTTGAAAATAAATTTCAACAATTTGTAAAGGCTGTTGCGGCATAATTTGTCAATGCTTACTGAACAGTAATGTCAAAACAACATGGCTTCTACCTTCTGTTAAATCATAGTTATCCCTATCTATCACTCAATGTAACACCCGTTACATATAATAATTATAAATTCTCATGAAAGAGAGAAATACAGATTTGTTTTGAAAAAAAAAATCAAGCATCATAGCATGAGTAATGGAAAGGCAACAAGGAACATCATTCTACAAACAGATTGATGTATTCCCCGCTCATAATCTCAATATTAGCAGATAAAATGTTGAACAGGACACCATACAGTTCTACGTATGATGCAAGAGCACAGATAAAAACCTCAGCAGAAACTCCGTCTTCCCGTAAAAGTGTTGGGATATTGGATTTATTTATAGAATGAATATTATATTATTCTTTTTATCCAAAGAGGTGGACAAAGCATTTTGTAATAATCTGAAACAAAAACAAAGGGAGGAAAAACGAGAAAGAAAAATCAAGTAATATATTCATTATCAAATTGTTTTGAAGGTACCAACCCATCTCAAAAACGAATTAGATACTGAATGAATAGTCTTAAAACCAACTGGAAATTTACCTACTGAACAATTATCGACCTAATGTTCAATAGTTTGCTCTTCATGACCACACTCTCATCTCGGGCTATCAATGGCATTACATTTAAAAAGCATTCTATTACAACGACCATGACCTATCCTAAGACGATTCAAAAGACACCAATTCTTCCTGGACAGATGCAAACCAGGAACTTTTTCAGAAGTATTAAGAATTGAACTTTCATTGAAAAAATCATATGAAGTCCAAATTTCTTTCAAATTTTTTAAAAAGTGTATGAAGTTAGCGACAAATTCGGGACAGTTATTCGACAATCAATGCAATAAAAAAAAAGTCAATAACGAATGCGTTGTTGCAAAAAATGCGATAATTCCAGAAATATCTCAAAATCGCGGGAAAAAGACGTAAAATAAACTTAACGTTAAGTTAGCAAAGCCACCCCGTAGAAAAAAAATTAAGGACGCAACAATTTTTTTTCTTTCATGACAAATTCGGGACAGGTATTCGACTATTAATGCAATAGAAGAAAGTCAAAAATGAATGCGCTGTTGCCAAAAATGCGACATTTTCAGAAATATAGGGAAATTGCGAGAAAATGGGGTGGAAATCGCTAAAAAGATTAAATTTTTTGTGTTTTCTACTTTATTTGAACATCGACAAATACTCGACAATCTTTTATGATCATCCTGATGATCTTCGACCACTATTTGCTAAATTAATATAAAGTTAGCAAAGCCACCTAGTAGAAAAAAAAACTAAGGTCGCGACAAATTCGAGGCAGGTATTCGACAATTAATGCAATAGAAAAAAAGTCAATTACGAATGCGCTGTTGCCAAAAATGCGATAATTCCAGAAATATCTCAAACTCGCGGGAAAAGGACGTGAAATAAACAAGAAGGAATGGATTTCTTGTATTTTTTTTACTTCATATGGACTTCGACAATTACTCGACAATTATTTATAACCATTTTCATGATATTTGGTAGATATTGAGAAAGTGGTTCTGCTAAGTTAACGTTAAGTTAGCAAAGCCACCCCGTAGAAAAAAAACTAAGGACGCGACAACTTCATACGTATTTTTTTAAAGACTGAAGTACATCATTCATCCACAAAGTTGTACCTTTTGTGAAATCACAGTTATCCCTATCGAAAGTTTTATCGACAAAAAACACCCGATATATGAGAGCGAAAGTTTAAGCAGATAATATATCATATACAATTGGGCATACGAAACAAAATCTTACGGAAAAAAACCTCAACAAAACAACAGGAGTGTCGTGTTTTGTAATTATTGAAACTGTTGAAGAAATGAGTAGATCTCTTCCGAATATTGGGTATGCATGGATTACAACCATACTGCCAAATTTCCCTTCCTTTTCTAGTCAAATTGAGAAAACAATTTTACAAAAAGGTTTACGCGATTTCAATCTCGGAATCTTATTGATTGGAATAAAAGGCGGCATAGGAAATGAATTCGGAGAGGATTTAAATTCATTTGAAGAATTCAAAGCTGCTGTGCTCCATTGAAAAGGGGGAGGAAAAATGTTTGGAATCTTGAAGATAGGTTGAAGATCTCATAGTTCCAGTAATAATTCTCATAAGTAAATCAAGCTGCGCGATCATTTTTGCACACAAGCACTGTTGCGCCTAACGGGACAACAATATTCGGTTTCAGGAAAATCCATGAATTATGCAGTGTAGTTGCATCGCTCCCCCATAAAGCACCCCCTAGTTCCTGTGGAATATTATTCCTAGTCTTTAATTTCAGACGTAAATCATCCAAATGGACTTTAGAATTCAGAGGGGGATCCAGTTTTATAGATATTTTGGATTGGAGTTATGTTTCAAAAAATAATCACCGAAATATGAAAACAAAAAACCTCTGTTTCAAGAATGAAATTGAAACCTTGATGGCCGAGAAGTGTTTTGAAAATTAGAATGACTGAATACTAGATATAAGTCGAGAAGAAGTAGTGCTGGAACTGGTTCTTGTGAAAGACCACTTCAGATTATTTTATAGTCTGAAAATCAAACTGTCTTTCCATACTGTATAATATGCCGCAGACAAATCGACGAATGCTGTTCCCGTTTTATCTGATTCAAACCGAATTCAATTAGTAAGACTAAAGAGCTGATCACAACAATTCCTTTTTATCCTGAGAACACTCTGGCAATCATGTAGAGCTTTTATTGTCGATTCCAACCTGAAGATTGCAACCTTTCTAACATTTCAAAAGGAACACTCGAACTAATTGGCCGATAACTACTCGTACAAGGATCAAGGAATTTTTCCACGTTTCGAAATTAATTCGGCCAGAAAATTGCAAGAATTCAGAATATAATATAATAACCAAGACAGGGCCTTTCACACAAATGTTTTATGATCTAGCAGCTTTCCAAGATTTCGTACATGTATTTAATGACTTAATTCATTGATGTTGAATGTTGATTGCTAAAAATTGATGAAAATAGCACGAAAGCTTACGATCGTGACGAAACACTTTTTTCCCATACCATTTTTCAAAATTGGGTTTCGTTTAAAAGATACAGGGGATCGAAAATCCATGAAATTAACACTTTTCTGTTCATATCTTCGTAACCGTTATTTCGAATGAACGGAATTTCAGTTGATTGTTTACTCTATTCACGGTGCATATTTTTCAGTAAAAACTTTTTTGATATTTCTCCTGGTATAAAAGTTACAGCGTAGCCAACTCGTAAATTCACTCGAAAATACTATAAAACCACTTGAAAAAGATAAACGGTTCACGTTTTCGGAAGAATCAGTTATTAAAAAAAAAAGTATTTTCATGTTTTTTCAATAGCAAGCGTCATTTTCGAGTTATTCCAAATCCACGAATGATGTTCCCGTTTTCATTTTATTATTGAAACCGAATTCAATTAGTAAGACTCAGGAGCTGATCACAACAATTGCTTTTTATCCTGAGAACCCTCTGGAAATCATGTGGAGCTTTTATTCTCGATTCTAACCTGAAGATTGCAACCTTCCTAACATTTCAAAAGGAACACTCGAACTAATTGGCCGATAAATACTCTTACAAGGATCAAGGAATTTTTCCACGTTTCGAAATTAATTCGGCCGGAAAATTGCAAGAATTCAGAATATGATATAATAACCAAGGCAGGGCCCTTCACCCAAATGTTTTATGATCTAGCAGCTTTCCAAGATTTCGTACATGTATTTGATGACTTTAATTCATTGATGTTGAATGTTGATTGCCAAAAATGGATTAAAATAGCACGATAGCTTACGATCTGGACTATTCAACAAAATCCGGAAAATTTCGTCCAATAGTATCTGTGGATAAAATGAAAAAATCAGTTGCATTGTTTTGGTATTGATGGAATGACTAGTCGGTGAGCTGATAATGAAGGTATTTCGGGTAACTTGAAAAAATGAATAATAATTCACTCAAAGCACCGACTTGAAGTCAGCCATGAAATACTGTTAATGAAACTGCATCACTATGGTATAAGAGGACAGGCCAATAACCTGTTCAGGTCCTACCTCACAGGAAGAAAACTGGCCGTCGTCTACAACAATCAAACATCTGAGCTGAAGGATTTGAAGTCTGGTGTACCTATATTGGGGCCGATACTGTTCTTGATATTCATCAATGACCTTCTTCCGAATATCCGTGCGGATAGAGCCTGTTGCTACGCAGACGATGCCGGCTTCCTGAACCTGGTGGAGCTTGTCACTCTGCAGGAGAAATCAATGGTGGCTGAAACGGATGCCTGCTCATGGTTCTCAGCGAATGCATTAGTCTTCAACCCAGATAAAACTCAGAAGCTAGATTTCACGACCACCAGAGAGACCAATGATGACAGTATGGTCTATTTGGGACTTCAATTCCAATCTTCTCTGAGGTGGAGCTGCCATATCGACCAACTCTGTAGGAAGCTATCCACTGCCATATTTATGATTCGTCGAATCAAAGAGGTAGCAGATCTCACCACTACGAGGCATGTGTACTATTCCGCATTTCATTGTTTGGCAGTTTATGGAATCATAATTTGGGGACAGATGAGAGATGCGGAGAGGGTGCTTTCAAAACAGAAGAAAGCCATAAGAACATTGTTCAACATGAGTCGAATGGAAAGCTGTAGGGAGGTCTTTAAACGCGAAGGTATTCTTACGATTACATCAGTCTTCATACTCACCTGTGTGAATTATGTCCATGTCCATGTCCGCGTCTTCGTACGAAAAGAGAAGAACAAGGCCTTAACTATACCTGTCTCAAACTTTATAACAAACTGCCAGAAGATATTAAATGCCTGGGTGTAAGACAGTTCAAGAGACGAGTAAATAAGATGCTGCTGATGAACACCATTTATCGCTCGGACGAATTCCTGTGTTGAGTTCACTTGTAACATTTATATTTCTATTTGTCCTTGTTGATGTTTAATGTGTGCTTATATTTGTATTTTTTATTTATTTATACTAGGCTATATTCTCTGACGTGTCATGTACCTACTTGATGACTAGATATTTCATATACAGATATGGAAAATGTAGTTGGAAACACTGGGGTTTCAGTACAAAATTCGAGCAGTCTTCTAGTCCAGTTGAACAGTGGAAGAATCGAAACCTCAGTGCGATTTGATATCGAATAAGCGGCTGGTCTAGTTTTATGGCAGTTTGTAGTGGGGATGCCAGAGGCCAGAGCGCAACGATCTAGGATCTCGGATCGAATTAGATTAGAGGAAAGAGGAATCAGTAACACCTCCAACGCGCGAAGTGATGGGTGTTATCATATCCGTTGAAAATGAATACGACAAGTTCATTCCACTCTTATCGGAGGAATTAATTTACCTCAATGAATGATGAGGAATAATTAAGATAAATATACTTTGTTTTCTATCACTTAATTAATTAAGTGATAGAAAACAAAGTAAATTTATTTTAATTATTCCTCATCATGAACTATCACAAAGTAACGGAGTACTCTATCCAATATTCTCAATGAATGACACAAATAATTTCCTTTGAAAACGTGAAGGTATCGACCTATCTCCAAAGGCAACAATAAACGAATTTATTGTCTCCGCAATTGATTGACCACCGAAATACCATTTTATTATTTGAATTTTCTCTTGAACAGTAAACATTTTTATTCACGCGGAATCAAATTTATTTTCAAACAGTATGCATCCAAGTTCGGATTGCGACTGAATTCGATCTTCGATCCGCGAAGAGGAGCAGAGATCCAGGCATCCCCACTACGATCGATACTGCTATTATACTAGAACAGCCGCTTATTCGATATCGAATCGCACTGAGGTTTCGATTATTCCATTGTTCAACTGGACTAGAAGACTGCTCGAATTTTGTACTGAAACCCCAGTGTTTCCAACTACATTTTCCATATCTGTATGTGTATTTGCTGTATGGAAATAAAGTTGAAAGTTGAGTACCCGTTCGTCTACCATGCGATAATATCCACCTTGTAGTTAGATTCGCATGAGTGCCCTTGGTTCAGTGGTAGAGCATTGGAAGTCCGAAGTTGAATCCCGAGCTAGGAAAGAAATTATTTAGTCTCGGTAGGGACCATCATTCTCACTGTTGGGTCAAAAATTAACAGTGCTGTGCCACCCCCCTGTATTCGCCAGTGGCTGCGCAACCATTTTCTGCCTAAGGTGGCGTAAGGACTCAGTAACAAAGCCTACACAAAACACAACTGCTTACTCCGAACTCGGCACAAGTTACAAGCTTCTAAGCTTGTAGTTTCAGAGGGGTCTCCTCAGGAGACCTAGGAGTAATCAGGATAAAGAATATATCAGGATCAACAAAATATCATCATTCATGAAACGAATGAAACTTCGAAATAGGATCAAAGATTGACAGTTGTTAAAGTTCGTTTCTAACCCTGGGTTTGTTTTTAGAAATATTGGGGTTCTTCGACAATTCGCTTGAATTTCATGTAGTTCTTTTTATGTGATCCTGACAAAATTCAAGGTAGCTTGAATACGTCATTATCTACCTCAATAAAAAATTTCATCTTGATCGAACACATCATTTTCAAATCATCAGGAACAAAATTAATTATATTATTCCTCTCAAATTTTATATAGATTTCGGTTGAGGGGCTATCAAAAAATATCGAGATTGTTAACATTAATTCCTTCGTTAAGTGAGTAGACATATTATATTTTCGAAATTCGTCCCAAAGAACAAGCGAGATTTTCAATTTTCTGGTACTTTTCACAACAGCCACAGCATGGGAGTGATGAAAAAACAAACGTAATCCATGGAATATCGATGTGAATTGAGGAAATCAACCCCAACGAAATGAAAAAACGGTTTCATCACTTTGACGCCTTGTAGGAGAAAACATCGTATCTATTTAATGTTTATTCGATAGTGTCCTAATCAGAATCGGCGCCAAGTGTTGAAACTTTCTCGTCCTCTCAGTGGATTAGTTCTATTATTTCTGGAAAACAACATAACTCGTTAGTAAATTGCTAGCATAAAAACCTGCTCAACACCATGATTCGACGTGTTAATATATATGTCTATTCTCAACATTAAAGTTGATACTGGTAAAACATCGCTCGAAGTTATTAGTATTTTTTTGAGGACTCGCGGTTCGACTTAAATGTCTGAATTTTCAGTCGGTAATGGTTCAATAAGGGTTGATTGTTGCTCAAACGAAACTGAATTTGTGAAAATTACACAGATAAAGTGCTAATTTTGATGAGATTCATCTACAGTTAAAAAACGTATAGGTCAAATACCCTCTTTAGTCTTCATACAGGGTGAGTCATTTTTCAAAATTGGGTTTCGTTTGAAAGATATAGGGCAGGGGGTCGAAAATCCATGAAATTAACACTTTTCTGTTCATATCTTCGTAACCGTTATTTCGAATGAACGGAATTTTGGTTGATTGTTTACTCTATTCACGGTGCATATTTTTCAATCCAAACTTTTCCGATATTCCTCCTGGTATAAAAGTTACAGCGTAGCCGACTCGTTAATTCACGCAAAAATACTATAAAACCACTTGAAAAAGATAAACGGTTAACGTTTTCGAAAGAATCAAGTGTTTTAAAAAATAAAAGTATTCCTATGTTTTTCCAATAGAATGCGTCATTTTCGGGTTATTCCTAATTGTATAAAATGAAATTTGAGGAGAAAATCATGAATTTCAAGAATATCTGAATGCTGTCCCGAGTTGAATATCATCGAATATTATTTCTTCTCTGGTCTCTTAACAAGTTAACAATGTTGTCAGGATGTTTATCAACTTTGTCAAGACCAAAATCTCTATAATGAAAAAACGTTCGATGTAGAGATATGTGATAATAAAATCCCACAAATGTGTGAGATGAAATTGAATTCTAAAAAGCATGAAATTGGCATTTTATAGGCAGTTTCTTTTAAAAAATTCTTTGTTGCCGGTCCTACTACATCAATTCACTAAAAATCATCTACATAATCATCATCTGTTTGCTTCATTTTCTGTAAACAAATAAATAAATAAATCGAACTAATCGAAGTCCATGACGCTTGGCGCAGGTTATCGCGTAGGCGTCGTTTATGGGATCACTGACTAACGTTGGTGGAGACACAGAACAACGGTTTGTCTTGCGCGGCGGCTACATCCACGGCCTTCTGAAGGGTAGAGTAGGCTGTGCTACATCGCAGCGCACCGTTATAGGCGTCTAAAATTAAGATCGTAGCGCTATATCGGCGAGAATCAGAACTACACGTTTGGCATTTCCGAAGAGCAACGCCAAGACGCCTTTAGCGAAAAGTAAACAAAACTAGTGCCCTTGCGATAGTTCATCCATTAACGATAGGGGACGTACTGCTTCCTTGATTTCGCCTATACTCTGAAGTATATACCATTGTCTGAGGAGAAAATCAACACAATCTGGCATCGTCTTCTCAAAAGTTCTGTGAAATATCACAGAAGATGGATGAGGTAAGGTCATTGACCTCGAATCCTATGATCTAGGACCTAGGTTAATGAAGTTAGTGGGAGTTTATGAGATCGTTTTATAATATCGAGGAAATTATGAACAAATTATTATTGTTTACAAAATAATCTTCAGGAAAATCGAAGAAGGAACTTATTTTGTTGTGAGAAATATGGCTTTTCAATAGCAAAAATGTTCGGAGAAAACTAAGTGTTTTTGTTAGGAAATATCGTGTTTGTAACATTCTCATTCAAATAAGGTTAGTGCTTGAGTATTTGCTAAATGTATTACCCACAACATCTTATCACCTCAATTTCAATCGGAAAATATAAACTTTGAGGTGTTTGCAGATAATGCATCAGGCACGTATTTAGCCCAATTTTTTCTCAAATGGCTATATCTCTTTAACAGTGCCGAATTCGGAAGAATGGAAAATGAAAAAAAATAAAAAAGGTTTCTTTTGGCCTCAAGAATCTACAGATAAAATATATGTACAATTCAAAGACCCTGTATATAAAATGATAGCGAATTATTGACACAAAATTCACAATATTTATATTATAAAATATCCGGTATCATTGACGATTTCATTGACAGCTGCTGTCAAATTTTTTCAACAGATATCGAAACATT
This sequence comes from Adalia decempunctata, assembly GCA_951802165.1. Taxonomy (NCBI): domain Eukaryota; kingdom Metazoa; phylum Arthropoda; class Insecta; order Coleoptera; family Coccinellidae; genus Adalia; species Adalia decempunctata. Next base: position 37,613,695 of record OX637697.1, on the reverse strand, counting down.
TTTCCGTTGGATTCTTTTTCTATCCGAGAATGATCTCAATCGACCAGATTCGAATCAGTGATTGAACACTGTGAACACCATAACTCTCGAACGTACCGAACGACCTGAAGTTTTAAGGGTATGTTCGGATCTGGAATGTGGTAGTTGTAGCTGGGTCAAATACAAACCAAAAGCAACGCACGTGCGAAGAAAACCTGACTTTGAGAAAATAATAAAATGAATAGATAATTCGAAAAAGAATAACATTTTAATAAATGCACATTGACTACGTACTAATATGACAAGGCGAGAATCAACATAAAATTTCAGAATGTGTAGAATGTGGAAAACGTGATTTGGGAACAGGAGAAGTTGATACGCGCTTTTGAGCGCTCCTTTATTCACCTTGTATAAGGTAGATACACTTTTTAGGTAGATTCACCTTGTAGGTAGATTCGCATTTGCCAGTGTCAGAAAGTGATTGTTCAATTTCAAAGTAATCCTGTTATGGATTTTTTTCTGTTTGTTACACAGAAGATAACAGGATTACTTTGAACTTGATCAATCACTTTCTGACACTGACAAATGCGAATCTACCTACAAGGTGAATATACCTAAAAGGTGTATCTACCTTATACAAAGTGAATGAAGGAGCGCTCAAAAGCTCCTGCATTCACGTCAGTGCTTTAGTCCCAAATCACGTTTTCCAGTTATTCGTGTGAGCGTTCGAATTGAAAATATAATTTGAGTAATCTTCTTCATTCCTCTGATTTTTTCCAGGACGGTCGACTTCAAAGTGGAGATCATATTCTCCAAATTGGCGAAGTGAACTTGAGAGGCTTAGGATCTGAACAAGTGGCTTCTGTACTTCGGCAGTGTGGCATCCACGTACGAATGGTTGTTGCAAGACCTGTTGAGTCCACTAATACGGACTGCAATGTGAGTATCATAAAAGCACAGGTTTCTGCATGTGCATTGTTTTCTCTCCAGTTGCCGTCGTTTTTAATTCAAGAGGCTCAAGGAAAACTCAATAGCGTATTTTCTACTCGCTTTTCACCCATTTCTCACATGTTTCCATGGTTATCAGCGACTTATTCAGATGGGATTACTGCAAATGGAAGTGGGTTTATCAGATGTCTACATTATATCTTTCGTCTCTGCTCTCTACTGGTTCGCTAATGGGCAGAATTCGAAATGCGTTCCGTGAATATGACCTTTCGAAATTTTCTTTTTCTGATAATTTCGAAACTACGGATTCGATGGGTTGGAATAAGAATGACGCATTCGAGCTACATGCAGAATTTTGTTCAAATCGCAAATCCAGAACTGCAAATAATTCAGCGAATCATCAAAATAAAATACCAATATTTCTGTATAAACAGGAATTCTTTCTTTATGAATGTTGGCCAGGAAATCACGAAAGAGCAAATAATGTTTGGCAAACAATTCGAAACTTATTTTTTGAGGAAATTAGATGAGAGAATTTCATTAAACATGATGATATAAGAGTATATTCTAAAACTAGTTGCAGAATGGGCTCCTATTCCAATACGAATGCGAAATTCGAAAACGAGCGACGAAGGAGCGAGTATGGGAATTGCATTCTGCAACGAGTATTAGACGATATTTTCTCTATATCAGTCAAATTTTGAGAATTTAAATAAAAATTCAAATTATAGTGACTTTCATATTATGTCTTGGCAGTTGGTGTGAATGTTAGGAAATACGAAAATTGACATTTCCAAATTGACGTCTGCTGTAATTTGATAGTATCGGAAGTCATTGTTGACAACCACAAAACGAAAAATGTTACTGAAAACGATGCTGTAATGAATTACATTACAGCAGTTTTTAGAACTGTAATGAACTCATTACGATACTGAAATAGAGCAAGAATGTTTATCTACTCCCATGCAAAGAATAATAATATCCATTATTCAACTGATTTTGATCTGTAATAGTCTCTATAAACCAATAGTGTGAGGTAATAACAACTCACGCCTACAACTCCCTCTAATACATCTAATACAAATAGGAAAAATGTAGCATACGAAATGAATAAAAAAATCGGGTCAATGGGGAACTCTATTTCAGACATCTAGGTAACGTTCTCGCCATCCATTTCTACATTTTCTTGGGTCTGAATATCCAAAAATTGCATTTGGAAAACGGCAATTTTTGACTTTTTCTACAGGATTCGACATCGATTCGATTTTCGACCACAGAAATCGCTTTTGACTTTTGAAATTGCAGATTAATTCGAATTTTACTGAAGAAGTCGAAGATAAAGTAATGGTCATAACACACTTGATGAATTACACCCCTCGCCTGACGGCTCGGGGTGCAAAATTCATCTGCATGTGTTATGACTTACATTACCGCTCATTGAACAATATACTATTAGTTATAGAACTCCGAAATTAAATAAAGCGATTGAAGCGAAGATTATTCTTTTAAATTGACAATAAATTTATTTCATTCGGAAGATAATCGTCCGGCATTATAATTTGAATATATGTATGACATATGACCGCCACGGGCTGGCTAGAGGTCCAATTTTCGATGGCTTTTCCAACATTTGTGGCTGTATATCGGCAATAACGCGGCGCATGTTGTCCTCCATGCAAGTGGTCAATCGTTTCAGGCTTATCGACGTGGACTAGCGACTCCACATATCCTCGCAGAAAATAGTCAAGAGGCGTTAAATCTCAGCATCTTCAAGGCCAATTGACGGGTCCGTGACTTGAAACTATGCGATTAACAAACGTTTCCTTCAATAAACCAATTGTGCACGAGCTGTATGATATGTTGCGCTGTTTTGTTGAAACCACAACTCCTGCACATCATGGTTGTTCAATTGATGGGCGAGAAAGTAAGTAACCATGGCTCTTTAGCAGTCACCATTTACTGTAACGTTCTGGCCAGCATAGTTTCTGAAGAGGTACGAACCAATTATTCCGCTAACCCATAAAGCACACTGAACGGATAGTTTTTGTGGACCGAAAATGAGCTTCATCGTTAAACAAAATTCGCTTATGAACATTGAGATCAACAGCAATCTTGTTTTGGGTCCATTCAACGAATCTACGCCTTGCTAGGTGATCATGTAGCTTTAATTCTTGCAAGATTTGCATTCTGTAAGCACGAAAACCAAGACGAAGTGCGCGAACAGAACGATGATTTATAAATTTGCAGAATTTGGAAGTGTTGTTCAGGCATCAGTCTGTTGCCAACCTAAAATTCTATACGTCCAAAAAATCAACCGTTACTATATCTATACAGGGTCTTTCACGAGGAACCTCACCCATATTTATACGGGAAACTACTGAACGTATTTTCATGAAATTCAGCACTTATAAGTATTTCACGATGCTGATGAAATCTAAAATATTTTCAAGGCACAAGCACCTCCGGTTTTTCCGGAAATGACGTCAACTTCCGTTTTTCAAATTAGAACACCATTTTTTTATTGCAGAAATAGATTCCTTAGAAAATTTCAAGTTATTTTGATGTAACATTTTTCAGTTTTGGTTGGAAAATTCTCTCTGAGCGGGAAAATTCGAAAAAAAAATCGAAAATAGAGCTCCGCTGAAACAAGAATAACTTCGAGGTTTTTGGATGGAAAATTTTCATTTTTGGGATTTTTCAAGATGTAAGATTGATGTATCCACTTAAAAAATCGAAATCGCGATTCATGATACAGGAGGTGAAAAAATCGCTTTCAATGTTAGGGATGACAAAATCGTGAAAAATCAATTTTTTTCAAATTAGAACCCCATTTTTTTATGGCAGATATTGAATCTACGTTAAAAAATAATGTGAGTGTATGCATCACATCCTTGCTCTAAAGTGGATATTTTCTGAGTTATTCACAAAAAACTCTTTTTCGTCTTGAATTTTCAGCTATTTCTTTTCCCTTCACGCCAAAAAGATGAAATTTTCTGGAACTGTTACTTAAACCATGTTTTAGATTTTACTACCCTAATATGCAAGAGAAAAAAGTTACAGGTTGTTCCTAAAAAGATGGCGAATTTGGATTCGAATTTGTATCGGAAACCTCTTTATTTCAACTAATCGGCCATCGGTTTTCTCTCCAGTGATAAATAAATAATTCCTTATGAACCATATGCAAAAACTTACCATGTTTTACATTCTTTTTTTTTAATGAAAGATATCATTAATTACATGCTACTGAATAAAGAGGAATTTGGCAGATGTAATTAATGATATCTATCATTAAAAAAAAAGAATGTAAAACATATTTGCATATGGTTCATAAGGAATTATTTATTTATCACTGGAGAGAAAACCGATGGCCGATTAGTTGAGGTTTCCGATACAAATTCGAATCCAAATTCGCCATCTATTTAGGAACAACCTGTAACTTTTTTCTCTTGCATATTAGGGTAGTAAAATCTAAAACATGGTTTAAGTAACAGTTCCTGAAAATTTCATCTTTTTGGCGTGAAGGGAAAAGAAATAGCTGAAAATTCAAGACGAAAAAGAGTTTTTTGTGAATAACTCAGAAAATATCCACTTTAGAGCAAGGATGTGATGCATACACTCACATTTTTTTTTAACGTAGATTCAATATCTGCCATAAAAAAATGGGGTTCTAATTTGAAAAAATTGATTTTTCACGATTTTGTCATCCCTAACTTTGAAAGCGATTTTTTCACCTCCTGTATCATGAATCGCGATTTCGATTTAAAAAGTGGATACATCAATCTTACATCTTGAAAAATCCCAAAAATGAAAAATTTCCATCCAAAAACCTCGAAGTTATTCTTGTTTCAGCGGAGCTCTATTTTCGATTTTTTTTTCGAATTTTCCCGCTCAGAGAGAATTTTCCAACCAAAACTGAAAAATGTTACATCAAAATAACTTGAAATTTTCTAAGGAATCTATTTCTGCAATAAAAAAATGGTTCTAATTTGAAAAACGGAAGTTGACGTCATTTCCGGAAAAACCGGAGGTGCTTGTGCCTTGAAAATATTTTAGATTTCATCAGCATCGTGAAATACTTATAAGTGCTGAATTTCATGAAAATACGTTCAGTAGTTTCCCGTATAAATATGGGTGAGGTTCCTCGTGAAAGACCCTGTAGAATATTGGGAAGTTTATCTGGGAAGTTTGTCTGGATGTATCATGGAAACTGACATTTCAAGGAACCAGGTGGATAAAAATATTTGACGGCCGAGCAAAAAATGCATGTTGCTACGGAAATATTTTTTTCGATAAATCGCCAGAATTTAATATGGTTTTGAACCATAGAACTTATAATACATGGAATGCTATTACCAGATCAAAAAGTGGTTAAACATCTCAAGTTGGGGGAATACCGAAATTTCCTTGTTCCCATGGATACGGCCTGTCACACCGATCAGAAACACAGAAATGTTTGCCGAAATACCAAGTGAATCGGATCTTGACTATTAAATTCACAGTCAGGGCCGATCCTAGGGTGTTGGCCGCCCGCGTGCAGAATCCTTATGTGCCGCCCCAAAGACAAAAAATATATCTTTTTTAGACATATATCTATAAGAAAATCTTCAATGGGCATCCTTTTATTGTTAGGAAAAAACTGTATATATTGGATTTAAGGGAGGGGATAACCCCGTTACTTTTCCCGTAAATATTTTGATGATCCCTCTGCCCTCCGACATCTTCATGTACATCATGTACTAGATACATCCATTTGAACAAAATAAAAAATATTCGATAAAAAAATATGTGATATAGGAAAGTAAAACGAACTGAATACTAAAAAAAACAAACTTGATATGCCACGAAATATGTGTACAAACAGAAAAAAAAGTTTTTTATTCATTGATTTCACCCAAATAAAAAAACACAAACAAACAAACTAATATATAACAAAAAGTATAAATACGAAGAGGAACAGTCTTTTATTCAGTCCGTAATGACTACTGACTAATATGTATAAGCAGGTACCTATAAAATAACTTTCCTAGCTTTTTGAGAAGCTAATAAATCAATAGTTTCGCTTATATCAATTCTTTCCGATATTTAAGATTCAATAAAGATAATGGCCAAATTTGAGAGTCTCTCCTGAGACATATTGCTTCTCAAGTAATCTTAAATTATTTTTAATTTACTGAAACTCCTTTCTCCTGAAGCAACAGAGACATGCAATGTTAATAAAAATCTTATGGCTAATGTGAAATTGGAAAAACAAGAAACCAAATCATTTTTAACAATTATTTCTAATATTTCATGATGACAAATTAAATTTTCGGAGAAAATCCTTTGAAAAGATCAAAATAAAAGAACAACATAATTTGTTAATAGTTCAATGGCTTGATATTTGTTCACTAGAGACTTTTTTTTGTTCAATTTGTAACTAAATATTTTTGGAATAAATAAAATATTATTATTATTATATTATTATGTGTAGAAGATTTCACTCAAGCCCATCTCTATTGAACCAACTGAATAACAACGCCACATTCCAACTGCGGCGATCCGCGACTGTCTTAAATTTGAAAAACAGTATAAAAATATTGGGTTTCGAGTTGATCTAAAAATTTCATTGACACTTGGGCTATATAAACTTTTTTACAATAGAAAACACTTTCCACACAGTTTGTGCGTTAGTATGTAACAGGAGGATTATTATTAATTTTCACACGGGAGACCGGAATCCAGAACTGTGGCAACGAGAAATAAACATATGAACTATGAAGCTATGGCAGTTCTGCAGAAAGCATCATTACAAACCATAATAATTGCAACCCAGCCATTTTCGTTATTACGACAACGCGATTGATTCTATTCCTATTTCGAGACCCTATCGATACCGCGATAATTGCTCTCAGGTGGTAGTTTTTTCGATCTTTGTATCACGTTCTTCTGAAGCAAGCATTCTTTTGTTTCTTTCTGTCGGTGAAGGGGAACAAGGAATATTTGATTTGACAAGATTGAAAAATTCAGTTTCATTCAATTTTTTTTTCTCGTCCCATTCAACATTTGGATGATTAGAGTTGGAAAGTAATAATCAATAATTGAAAAAAATCTTTTTGAGATTTGTTGAGAATCATATTTTTTACAAACTAACATGAAAATATGGCGGCCTGCGGCCGCCCCATGAGTTTGGCCGCCCGCGTGCGGGGCACGCGCTGCACACCTGCTAGGATCGGCCCTGTTCACAGTATTTCTGTGTTTCTGTTCTGTATGACAAGTCGTATCCATGGGAACATGAAAATTTCGGTATTCCTCCAACTCGAGATGTTTATCCATTATTTTAAGCTGAGCAGCAAGGCTAATAGCATTCCATGTACTATAAGTTCTATGTTTTGAACCCATGATCAGAACAAATTTGCGGTTTCCAATTATTTTATTTAGTTCGAATTTTTAATGGATATGTGGAGAAGATTATACACATACCTTGAGAAAATGTTAGATTTACATAACGCCTTTCTTTCTCATGATAAAGCCTCTTGTCTATAAATCAGAAACAATTCGGACCAGAGATGATTCCATTCTTGTCCTAATTGAAGTTTGTTCCAGACCTTGGGAAGTCACGCACCAATTGTGCCAACAAAAATTCTTGGTGATCCTGTTGAACTGGATAAACATTTAGTTGAAACTGGATTAACCGAACCATTCATGAATCATCCGTCCAATCTAAGCGGTCCTTACATATACACGGGAAAAGAAGCTGAATTTCAGTTGCACGTAAGTAAAACCAGACTTCGGTCAGCACTCAACTCCAGAAATAACCAATATTCACTGTCAAATGTGGTTCTTTGAATTCCATAAATGTACAATTTTATCTGTGATCAAATGTATATACAGTTTATCATATTTCCCACTTATTTCCATTCGTGTGTGGGGTGCTTTAGTTCTGTATTAACGACGAAAAAGTTTCCTACATAAAGTTGATTTCAACCACGTGAAATCTTTGTCCTATCGCTGAGATGACGTGGATACTTTGTTGAAAAAAATCTGCGAGTCGATCTAATAACATACTTTTATTTACTTCGAGTAATTTATTTATTTATGTGAAAGCTTTGGCAGTATTTTGAAAAGTGTCCAGTAATTCTTACTGCCTCATTCCCTTGGTAGTCTGTTGCATAGGGTATTTTAATACCACATAATAACAGGTCCCTTGAGGTCTTTAGCTCCAACGTTTCTTTTTTGTTATGGCTTTGTACTTTGTTGCATTTGAATTTGAAGATAGGCAGCGCTCAATGAAATACACTTCACATAAAAATATTCTGATTTACCGAGCGGCCAAGAATGCTTGATCGTTACCTTTCCTGGCCATATTTTGGGCTCATTCATGAATGCATCAAAGCATCTTTTTGCCTACAGGGTAGGAAACCCTAGTTTTCAGATATGCCTACTTTGACAACATTTCATGTGATCTGATTTTGAATAGGAAATTGCAAGTTTGGTCGACGTGGTGAAGGATCCACTGCCAATTGGACAATCTCCACGCAGATCGAAAACTTCGAGTGGCTCCATAGATTTACTACCATTATCTAAAGCCCTGCAAGAATCCAATCTGCCAGAAACGGAATCCTACGAGGTCAATCTAACGAAGGACGGTTCCGGATTAGGAATTACTGTGGCAGGGTATGTCTGCGAAAAAGGTGAGATTCAATCAGCTTAGCTCCGTCTCTGGAATATAGAGATTAACAGAAGGTCCCTCGATAGGTCCTTTCTCGAAAGGATTATCTTTCTAATATGTCCATCTTCTATACGGAATGGAGGGTTTTCCATGAAGGTCGATGAGTTATTGAAATGGAATGAATTACATGAGAGATAAGAGCACAATATCATTCGAATCTCCACCTTGACCTACTTACCTTTGTAGGATCGATTTTTATGGAACAAAATTCGATGACTTTTCTAGTAAATCAGTAAATCCTTTGAGCAGACACCTCTATTGTACGGACGCATTTTCATAATCCGGAATGGGGTAAATGCAAAACCTACAGATAGTACCCTTTCTTGGCGGACGCTCCCTTGGGTGGACGAGGACACCTATTTTTCATATAGAAGGTTTCGAAACTCTCCCTTGAGCGGACAACCGAAACAAAGGCAACGTAAATATTTCATAATACTTTACTGCATTTGTTCTAGTTCAGTATAGTTTGATCTTCCTAATAGAACGTCTGAGATTTCGCCAAGAAAGCAGTAATGTCTGCAAAAAGTCCATTATTGACTCCCGAAGAGAAAATTGATGTGGTAAATTTACGGGGTGTTCCATCAGACGAGCCATGGTGATTAGAATAATTTCCCGAAACACATCGAATTGTTTTGTTTGGGGTACATCTCTCAACGTTCACTGCGCAAAAAAATTAACGCACATTATGGAAATCTCAAATTTATTCTACAACTGACGGTGTTCTCAATGATAATTATTTTTATCAGAATTATGCATGCATATGTTATCCACTTTCAAAGTTTTTCTTCAATACAGATGTTTTCTCCCAGCAGGAATAAAAAAAGATGATATTATCAGATTTTGAATGTATTGGCTCCATTCTAAAATCAGTTATTCTCGATCAATTCTAGTGATCAATAGTTTTTCTTTCGTTTGAATTTCTACACTCGATCGCTATGCAACGCGAAACACGCAATTTGACCCAAGAGGAATGTGCCCAAGCGGTAGTTTTGCGAGAAGAAGGGTGGACATACACAAGAATTGCAGAAAGGTTTGGAGTTTCCCATACAAGGGTGTCCAGAATGTTGCAGCGATTCAGGGAGACAGGTATGAATGTCCGAAGACCAGGACAGGGTAGACCACGGGTAACAACTGCCATTCAAGAACGTTACTTGAGAGTTTCTTCGTTGAGACAACGGTTTGCAACCGCTCGCCTCCTTCAAAATCAGCTTGAGCAAACTCATGAGGTGCAAATTAGCACTCAGACAATAAGAAATCTCCTCAGAGAATATGATTTAAGGCCTCTCGTCGCGGCAAGAGGCCCAGCTCTTACCCCAGCCCATCGAAGGGCGCGTTTGGATTTTGCGAGAGAGCATATCCATTGGGAAGAGGCCGATTGGAAAAGAGTTCTCTTCACAGATGAGTCTAGATTCTGCCTTTACCATTGTGATCGACGTTCCCTTGTATACAGACGTCCACATGAAAGATATGCTCAGTGCAATTACCTGAATACTACTGGTTTCGGGGGAGGATCGATTATGGTATGGGGTGGAATATCTTTGACTGTTCGTACAGACCTAGTGGTCGTTGATAATGGAGCTATGAATGCTGATAAGTATATAAGGTACATTCTTGAAGAGCATGTAGTGATATTTGCCTCATACATTGGTAAAAATTTCATTTTTATGGACGATAATGCCAGACCCCATCGTGCGCGCATCGTTCAGAGGTACTTTGAAGTGGTTGAAGTCTCTCGAATGGAATGGCCAGCAATAAGTCCAGATCTCAATCTGATTCAGCAGGTTTGGAGCAACCTCAATAGAAGGCTGAGAAGTTCAGAAATCATCCAGCTACTCTGAATGACTTAGGGATCCAACTCGGAGAAATCTGGGAAGGATTAGATCAGAACATTTTAAGATCACTCATTTTGAGTATGAACCGTCGTTGCCGAGCTGTAATTAACGCAAGGGGTGGAAATACCAAGTATCAAATCACTTATCAGCATTTCAGTATTTTGAAAATTGTTCATTTCTCTTCTTTCACATAAGATTCGGTGAAATCCTGAATTTTTCTTCCATTTAATGTGTCTTGTTTCGTTCAAAACCTTCCCGAGAGAACATAAAAATAAGTTATAAAATCAATGTAGAGTTAACTTTCATTAAAATTGAGATTTTCAGAATGTGCGTTAATTTTTGTGCGCAATGTATTTTTGAGGCTTGAACGAGCAACTTCCTAAGAGGGGCGCTTCAACCCTTCAGAATTGAATAGGGGAGAGGGGTTGAGTGATGCTTCATTTGGAAGGTTTTGGAAGCCGGTGTATGAAAAACGTAATTTTTATGAACTGTTTCCACCAAAAACCCTTTTGACTTCTTCTTGTGGGAACATCTTAAGTTAGAACCATGTTAAATACGGTTTTCAGTCAAGATTGTATTATTGTATGGAAGTCAATAGAGGACAAATTGGGCATTTGATTCAAAAACGCAGATTCAATTTTTTTTGATTGCAAGCATGATAAAACATTCAATTTTCTCGAGATTGTGATTTTTAAATTTTTTTTTTAGATTGTTGAAAATGCTTAATTAAAATGGGCTTATACGAGGATGTATTGATATCTAGTTAGCCTAGACCGTTCCATGCATAAACAAAATATTGCGATACCCTATCAACGAACAATAACTTATTAAAAGTGTCAGTGTAGAGTTTGACGTCAAAAAAGTAAACCAGATTTACGAAATAAATAAAAAAAAAGATGTCCACCGAAATTGTAAAAATCGAAAAATTGGAGTAGCGAGCCATCATCAAGTAGATACCTCTATTCAAAAGGGTTAAGAGGTAAGCAGATTTACGAAGATATGCTTAATACCCTTGGTGATCAATGTCCTCCGTATGCGACCGTGAAAAATTGGACTGCAAGCTTCGAAAGAGGTAAATTTTCCATTGAAGATGATGACCGATGGGGAAGGCCAGTTTCTGTGTCAGTCCCCGAAAATATCGATGCAGTTCATAAATATTGCAATATGGCGGAGAGTGCACAGTACCGATCGTTTTCAGCGGAGCTGAATAAGTTCAATAAATCTCAGTTAATAGATATAATAATAAGAAAAATGGTTCCAGAGGGTCTACAAGTGAGTGAGGAATTACAGAAATGTATTCTCAGTACACCAATGCGCCCTGAAGGAGAAAAAAGTGACACAATTCCATTCAAGAACAAGGAAGAATCACAAAATTACAAGGAAATTTCCGATTCTCTGCAACGAGAACTGAATGTGAGTGCTAAACTTATACATCAACTAGAAGAAAGAGTGAATGATCAGAAATTAATTATATCATTATTGAAAACAGATCAATTCAGTAATGAAATTTGTAATAAAGACAATAGACAAAAAGAGAAAGAAAATTATTCACCCAAAATAAGGGAATATGAAGGAAATAACCAAGGCGAGAAAAAATTATCAGTTCCAGATAAAAGGCATATGGAGAAGAAGGATATATTCCAACGACAAATATCGGTGAGAACAGAAAAAAGTGACAACAAACTAGACGACGATAAATGGGAGATTCCCAGATACAGGAGGCGTACGAATAGGAGAGAAAAAAGAGTATATGGTAAAGCCACAGATATTGAGTTCAAAGGTGTCGTAAAGTATAAAGACTATCATGTTTATAGATTACCCCCAAATTTTCAAGTAAATGACTTAGTAGATCATCTCAAGTCAAAAAATATAGATGACATTAAATGCGAGAAAATGAATTCGAAATATCCCGATGAATACTCCTCGTATAAAGTTTCTGTCGCATGGAAATATGAGAAAGATTTCACAAACCCAAATATCTGGCCAGAATATGTATCTATTAATCCTTTTTTGAGGAATCTAGGTCAGGGAAAACGAGACACATAAGTGAAAAAGAAAGATCCTTCGTTGTAATCAACCAAAATGCTCAGTCAATCGGAAACTCCAAAGAAAGAATTGAACACCTTTTGAACGAAAGACATTGTGATATTTTGATCCTGACCGAACACTGGAGGACTAAGGAACAATTGAAAAACCACAAATTCCAAAATTACAAACTAATTACCAGTTTCTGCAGAAATGTGAATCAGCATGGAGGAGTTGCTTTATACTGTGAAAAGAATTTAAGAGTGAAAATCAGAAATGATATAAACAAATTAAGTGAATCGAGGGTGTTTGAGTGCGTCGGAGCAGAATTTAAAATTGGAACATCAGGAATAATTGTTGCAGCTGTGTACAGAAATCCGGACTATAAGGTTGACGTATTCTTGTTCAAAATGCATGAATTGTTGAGTATTCTTCATGGCGTGAATATGAATTTTGTTATTGGGGGAGATTTTAACATCGATTTTCTCAATCAAAATGATGTTGGGGTAAAATCATTAATATCATTGCTTGAGTCGTTTGATACTGAACCAGCAATAAAGGAATATACGAGGGTTCATTACAATGGAAAGAAAACATGTCTAGATAACTTTTTTACTTCTTTCAGACAATGTTCAGCAAGGGCATTCGATACGCATATATCAGATCACAGAACAACTGAATTGCTAATAAATTTTCTGTTACCCGAAAATAATTATTTTAAAAATATACGATGTATCAATGATGAAAGTATTCAACAATTTGGGAATTTACTGATGAGAGAAGATTGGCAAGAACTACTAAATATTCCCAATAATGAGGTCAATGAACAATGGAAGTCATTTTCGTCAAGTATATATTTTTTGTTTGATCAGGCATTTCCAGTCACGAGGATTAAAATTAGTGTCAAGGAAAACAAGAACAAAAATGTAACGACTCCTGAGATAGAAATTTGTAAAAAAAAAATTGAGTACTCTCGCAATGTTTTCACAATGTCACAAATATTATCGCGAGCAATATAATAACGAGAAACTAAAATTGGAGAAATTACTTATTAACGCAAGGAAGCAGAGGTATGATCTAGAGATACTAGAATCAGATGATATTTCTAAAACAACTTGGAAAATTATAGGACAAGTAACTGATCGATTGAAGAAGCCGAAAAGGCAGGAATTTGAATTTGACGATAATATACAACAAAAAGCTAATGCTTTAAACAAATATTTTGTTGATGCAGCTTCAAATATAATACAAAAGCAAACAAAAATTCCTGTTGATTTCGCGTGTATTCCTATATATAATATTGTATGTAAATTTGATTTAACAACTGAAAACGAAATTGAAGAAATAGTCAGATTACTCAAAAATAAAAAAAGTTCAGGTTATGATGAAATGTCATCTTTCATATTAAAAAAAATAATCAAGTATATTGTGAAACCGCTGATGTTTATAATTAATAATTCTCTTGAATATGGCATTTTTCCTGATCTATTGAAATTGGCAATAGTAACACCTGTATATAAACAAGGGGACAGAACTTTGAATGAAAATTATAGACCAATTAGTATGCTTTCCGCTTTCTCAAAGATATTCGAAAAAGTAGTATATAATAGAATTATGAAATATTTTTTGGAGAATAACTTGTTCAATAAGAATCAACACGGCTTTATTAGTGGGAGAACCGTCGAGACTGCCATTTTTGAGTTTGTAAATGACATCCTAAATTCCCATGAAAAACGTGAATTGTCCCTTGGCGTATTTTTAGATCTCTCTAAAGCTTACGATACAATAAAACACGAATATTTGTTGAGAAAGTTAAATCATTATGGAATTAGAAATATTGAAAATAAATGGATTGCATCTTATCTTGAGAAACGCAAGCAACAAGTAGTTATTAGGAACAGTGAAGGTGTTACAAGATCAGATTTAGCCCAAATTCGGTTGGGTATTCCGCAAGGTAGTATATTGGGTCCTTTGTTGTTCATCATCTTCGTCAACGACCTTTGCGGTATATTGAATAATAGTAGACAAAAAATTCTAAATTATGTTGATGATACAAACTTATTGATAACAGCGAATAATATGAAGGAATTGGAGATAGAAACCTCTAATTCACTTAGTATAGTACTTGACTGGATGTCACAAAATCAATTAATTATCAACAAGGAGAAGACGAAATATGTTTTGTTTAGAATTAATAGGTCCACGGAAGAGAATGAACGAATAAATATCAATGATCAAGAAATAGAAATGGAAAACAATACAAAATTTTTAGGCGTAAAAATAGATAAATCATTGAATTGGGAAGCACATATTGATGAATTGAGAAAAAAATTGAATTGTGTGAATTACAGTCTGAGAACATTAAAGAAATACATGTCCTATGCGTCGATTAAGACCATTTATTTTTCATGTTTCGTTGGTAAATTAAGATTTGGAATTTTATTTTGGGGTGGTGGAAGAGTTTATGATGTAAATAGCTTATTTGTAGTACAGAAGCAAGCAATAAGAATTATGTATGGTATTCATCCAAGAGAATCTTGTAGAGGTATTTTCAGGTTGAATAATTTTCTTACTGTATATGGTATTTATGTGTTCGAATGTCTCATTTTCATTTTCAAACATAAGGAAAGATTCAGTGGGTCCGTTTCGAACCACACTTATAATACTCGAAATGTCAATCTGTACAATATACCAATACATCGATTAAGTCAATTCGAAAGAGGACCCTATTATGCAAGTGTGAAGTTTTTCAATAGATTACCTGTACAATTAAGAACAGAAAATTGTTTGAAGGTGTTTAAGAGAAAAATCTATAAGTTACTAATTGATATCGAACCATACAATGTAGAAGAATATTTTAATTCCGTTTTGTTAGTTTAAGGATAATATATTAATATGCATATTTGCTTGACACTTTTCAACCCACTGTAATCTGGATGAAAATCTTGTAATGAATGTGGCTGTTTGAAATAAATTTATTATTTATTATTTATTTATTTATTTATTTAACATGATTTTATCAGACCGTCGAATTGGGCTAAAACGGATATCTGAAGCACTGAAGATTTCATACGAACGCGTTCATCATATTGTTCACGTCAATTTAGACGTGAGAAAAATTTCTGCAAAATGGATCCCCAAATGTTTGAATGTTGACCAAAAGCGTGCAAGGGTAGAAGCATCGCGTTCGATCTGTGC
Source organism: Adalia decempunctata (assembly GCA_951802165.1). Taxonomy (NCBI): domain Eukaryota; kingdom Metazoa; phylum Arthropoda; class Insecta; order Coleoptera; family Coccinellidae; genus Adalia; species Adalia decempunctata. The sequence goes on along the minus strand of OX637697.1, from coordinate 37,598,005 downwards.
TCGATTTGAAAACAACGTAGACTTCTTAACCCGAATTGTTACTATGGATGAGACTTGCGTACATTTCTACGATTCAGAAACAAAGCAACAATCGATGGAATAGCGACACTCTGGTTCTCCAAGACCTGAGAAGTTTCGTGTCCAAAAATCTGCTGGAAAAGTTCTTGCTTCAGTTTTTTGGGATTGCCATGAAGTAATTATCATCGATTTTTTGAATAAGGGTAGAACAGAAACTGGAGAATACTATTCGACATACTGAACACTCTACGGGAGAAAATTAAAGAGAAAAGACCCTTTTGACTTCTTCTTGTGGGAACATCTTAAGTTAGAACCATGTTAAATACGGTTTTCAGTCAAGATTGTATTATTGTATGGAAGTCAATAGAGGACAAATTGGGCATTTGATTCAAAAACGCAGATTCAATTTTTTTTGATTGCAAGCATGATAAAACATTCAATTTTCTCGAGATTGTGATTTTTAAATTTTTTTTTTTTAGATTGTTGAAAATGCTTAATTAAAATGGGCTTATACGAGGATGTATTGATATCTAGTTAGCCTAGACCGTTCCATGCATAAACAAAATATTGCGATACCCTATCAACGAACAATAACTTATTAAAAGTGTCAGTGTAGAGTTTGACGTCAAAAAAGTAAACCAGATTTACGAAATAAATAAAAAAAAAGATGTCCACCGAAATTGTAAAAATCGAAAAATTGGAGTAGCGAGCCATCATCAAGTAGATACCTCTATTCAAAAGGGTTAAGAGGTAAGCAGATTTACGAAGATATGCTTAATACCCTTGGTGATCAATGTCCTCCGTATGCGACCGTGAAAAATTGGACTGCAAGCTTCGAAAGAGGTAAATTTTCCATTGAAGATGATGACCGATGGGGAAGGCCAGTTTCTGTGTCAGTCCCCGAAAATATCGATGCAGTTCATAACATGATTTTATCAGACCGTCGAATTGGGCTAAAACGGATATCTGAAGCACTGAAGATTTCATACGAACGCGTTCATCATATTGTTCACGTCAATTTAGACGTGAGAAAAATTTCTGCAAAATGGATCCCCAAATGTTTGAATGTTGACCAAAAGCGTGCAAGGGTAGAAGCATCGCGTTCGATCTGTGCTCGATTTGAAAACAACGTAGACTTCTTAACCCGAATTGTTACTATGGATGAGACTTGCGTACATTTCTACGATTCAGAAACAAAGCAACAATCGATGGAATAGCGACACTCTGGTTCTCCAAGACCTGAGAAGTTTCGTGTCCAAAAATCTGCTGGAAAAGTTCTTGCTTCAGTTTTTTGGGATTGCCATGAAGTAATTATCATCGATTTTTTGAATAAGGGTAGAACAGAAACTGGAGAATACTATTCGACATACTGAACACTCTACGGGAGAAAATTAAAGAGAAAAGACGCGGAAAGCTATCCAGAGGTATTTAGTTTTTACAGGACAACGCCCCAGTATACAAATCTCATGTTGCTATGCAAAAATTTCGTGATTTAGGGTTAGAATTACTAGGACACCCCCCTTATTCACCAGATTTGGCTTCGTCCGACTATCATCTCTTTCCTCAACTGAAAAAAAGTTTAAAAGGTCGTAAATTTTCTTCCAACGAGGAGGTAATGAAAGCTGTGGAGGACTGGTTTGCAGAGCAAGATGAAACTTTTTTTTTAAAGGTCTAGAGTCGTTGCAGGTTCGCTGTAATAAATGTATTCAACTAAGAGGAGAATAAATTGAGTTTGGTTCTATAGTGGGCTAAGAATTTTTCAATATATCCTCGTACATTGTAAAAATAACAAAATATTCAAGGTGGCTCATTTGAGCTGAAAAATTGATTCTTGGCGACAACAGTCCATCTGAATCACGTTTTTCATACACCGTTGTGAAGAGGCTCCCAAGACCTTTCAATTGAAGTATCACTCAATCCCTCTCCCCTATTTAATTCTAAGGGTTTGAATCACCCCCTCTCGGAGGGTTGCTCGTTTAAGCCTCAAATGTAGGTCAAAAGCTGTCCCCGAAACACGTCGAAGTGATTTTTCCAATCACCATGCATGGGATGAGAAATATACGAGGCGCCTCGTCTGACATGGAACACCCTGTATACAATGAGCAGAAACTTATTGTGAGAGTGTATTATTTGATTCTCTTTTCAAACATTTGTGGTCAAGCCCTCCCTTGTACGGACACCTCCGTTAGGCGTACAGTTTTTCCCGGTCCCAATGGTGTCCGCCCAAGAGAGGTTTCACTGTATATTGTTGCACTCCTATTCTATTTGGAGTTGCGTTTCTGAAATTTCAGATCAGGTATTTAAAAAAAAATATGAAAAAAGTCGACTTTTGAAACTCCAAACTTTGTGGGTTAGATTGGGTGTAGCAGTGTTCTGAAGCCTTCAGAGCAGATCTTTTCACTCCAGAGCTAGAAGCTGTGTGAGCGATTTCTATTTCGAACGGGCTCATCTGAATTCGACTTTACAAAAAGCATTTATGTCTCTTTTCATTCAGTTCAATACTGAATCTATTGAGGTGTTTATTCTCATGAAAATTACAGCTTGTGGATGTAACACAATGATGATCCTGAAACATATTGTCCCTATTGGAAAACCCGTGATATACAGGGTGATTCACGGTGGATGGCACATTAGACGTTTCTGGTGAACCAGATATAGGATCAGTTTGAAAATTTGCATCAGTGCAGTATCGGACATTATCCACCCAACTAAAATATTTTCGTCAATGCGGTGTTGCCACTTCTATTAGAAAGTAGTAGCAACTTTGTTTTTTCAAATGGAACACCTGGTATATAATATTATTTTTGGAATCTCCAACAACTTCCCGGCAACTTTTCTCAACACTTCCCTATACCTATCTTTTGCCGTTTCAGAAATATAAATTATTTTCAATTTTTTTCACCGAAAATCATCACCTCTAAAAATGCTGATAACTTCGGGTTGAGAATTGAAATTTGATTTGGAGTTGTTTATTTCAAATGGAACGTCCTGTATATTATTAAAAATTCAGGAAGCTGATGGAATTTTCTTCCATTCTATGTATATCATGCCTATACCTAACTAGCCAAATTTCGGACTCATGAGCAATTATTTGTCAAAATGTCTCTTCAAAATGGTATTTCCATTCGGTATTTGGTAGGCAGGTCATGATGTCTATTTGATAGTACCTTGTGACATTCTCCTAATAATAAAGGCACCAAGAAACTTGAAAGTCAATCTATTTTTACGAATTATTATTGAAAAGTAGAACAATCATGTCGAATATTTCAAAATGCGGGTGTTGACTGCTTTCGTCGTGGCAGATCGTATTTCTTTGAAATCCAAATCTTCAAATGCTTGGGTAATCCTTTCCAACAATTCATTTCTCGAATGCACGGGTGTTTTGTGAACTTTTTCTTTCGACATTCCCCACAGATAATAAATCTAATGGACTAAGATCGGGTAATCTTGCTGGCCAATTCCACGGTCCCAAGCGCCTTATCCACCGATCGTCTAAGTCTAAGTCTCTCCAGTTAATAATGAAATACAAATTCATGAGCACTTCGTTCGAATAGTTTTCTTCCATCGCATCGTTTCGAGGGTTTTTGCAACTTCTGAAATGACGGAAATATCGAAATTCAAGTTTCTTGCAACCTTTATTATTAGGAGAATGTCATAAGGTACTGTGAAATAGTAATCATAGCCTGCCTACCAAATACCGAATGGGAATACCATTCTGAAGGGACATTTCGATAAATGAATGCTCATAAGTTCGAAATTTGACTAGTTAGGTATAGGCATGATATACATAGATAGAATAGTAGCAAATTTCATCAGTTTCTGAAATTTTTATAATATACAGGGCGTTCCCTTTGAAATAAACAACTTTCAGTCACTTTTTCAAGCAAACGAAAAGACTGTATTTTTTATCACCCTGTATTGTAAGTAATGTAGATCAGGCTGATGTGTTGGAAGCATTTATGTATCACCTTACTTCAAACCAAATTTCAATGCCATATAGTGTCTCTCAACCCGAAGTTATCAGCATTTTTGGAGGTCATGATTTTCGGTGAAAAAAAATGAAAATAATTTATATTTCGAAAACGGCAACAGATAGGTATAGGGAAATGTTAGCAAAAGTTGTAGAGAAGTTGTTGGAGGTTCCAAAAATAATATAATATACCAGGTGTTTTATTTGAAGAAACAAAGTGGCTACTACTTTCTAATGGAAATGGCAAAACCGCATTGACGAAAATATTTTAGTTGGGTAGAGAATGTCCGATAATGCACTCGTGCAAATTTTGAAACCGATCCGATATCTGGTTCACCAGAAACGTCTAATGTGCCATCCACCGTGAATCACCCTGTATGAATTATAATTGAACTTTTCAACCGATTAATTCTTGACGAAATGTTTTCCGAGATATAGATAAACGTTTGTAGATTCTGAAATGTTTGTTAAGTTGTTGAATTTGTTCGGTTCTCAGTTATTTTCTTCGCGTATTCAGCAGCTTTTCATGAAAGGGAATGAAGTTTTCTGAGGCGAAATCAAAATATTTCCTAATATTTCTAGAAATTTCTTGTTCCAGAAGAAATATCCGGCATATTTGTGAAGAGCATCAGCAAAGGAAGTGCGGCAGACCTAACGAATAAAATCAAAATCAACGACAGAATCATCGAGGTATATCTTAATCTTGCAATCCCATATTCAATTCCTGTATCTCCTGAATTCGCTCTTCATTTGTAGGTTGACGGAAAATCCGTTATTGGGCAAACAAACCATCAAGCAGTCGAATGTCTTCGGAACACGGGTAGTCTAGTTGCCATCAAGTTCGAGCGATATCTTCGAGGACCCAAATATGATCGTCTTCAACAAGCAATCAGAGCCAATGAATTGCTTCCCCCTTCGTCGCCATCGTCCTCGTTTCCATCTCTCCCTAAAGCATCTTTTAATAAAGCGGTAAGTCTTACATTTTCGAGCAAACGACAGCATTGCTCAGATATGGTGTTTGCGTTTTCTAATCACCCCATCTATATTCATAGTTTTCGAATGACACTCGCGCAGGGGAGTTGAATCGCAGAGCTTGAGTGTGAAACAATTTTCCATGCAACTACGTTCGCGTAAAAACGCGAACAGATGTCATAGGAGAAAGTTTTCGAAGGAATTTGTAATTTATATCGTTAAATGAATTCGAATCGATCTTGATTAGACGAGCAAACTCCACGGATATTCAATGCTGTTTTCTCGCTCCCCCAACGCCTCGTAACCTCATCCTCATAAGGTGTATCGCCGAGGTGTCAATTTAACTCATCAATAATAAGTCTTTACGTTAATCGCTTTTCCATCTGATGTAGAATAACTTTCATTAATGTATAAGACTCTAGTAATTATGAATTAATGCATTTTTTTATTAAACTTGTAGCCCTTGAGTGCTACATCACTGATCCGATTATGATGATCTTTAAGGTGAAATGTCGATTAATATTCTGTAATATTACTGTGGAATTTCGATTTAGGGTTATATTTAAGAATATACGGGGTGCATAAATTGAAGAATTTTTTTGCCACACAAAAATATTCTCAAGCATGGGGCCACATTTTTCGGCCAGTTGACACAACTGTTGCATCCTACAGGGTGTCTCAATTTTCAGGTAAAAACAGATTCACATTTATTCACTTCGTATATTTTGAAATTTGAGACGAAATCCAAATTTTAACCACAGTGTTGGGGTAATACCTGCGGGTGTGTTATTACCGCAAATGAGGAATCTCTCAAGCCTACACACTTTTCCAGCCGAAAGGGAACCTGGATTCGTGCCATGAGCAAACGCAGGGTCTTATGAAAAATTCAATCATTTTCTGAGAAGGGATGAAATGAAAACCAACGGTCATAAAAATCAGCAATATATTGTAAAGAAAATCTCTTCTACATTAACAAAATTGGTATCTCTCAAACTTTTCAAGAACGCAAAAGTAAATATAAAATATAAAACAAAACACAATAGAATTCAAAACCAAATAAGATTTGAGAGCGACGCAGTACCGTTTGGTATATTCCTAAATCAAATAACCGAAAATTCCCATTTAGAATTAAAAATTTCGCTCTAACCAGAACCAACACTCACGAAAACGCTTGCTGTTGAAAAAAAAATGAATCACTTACAAATTACGTTAAGTTACTTTTACAATTTTGAAGAACCGACCGAACTTTATTTTCAAATACATAGTATAGGTACTTCCTGTTCCTACGAATTTTTATAGGCATGTTCCGTCCCCCCTGCCGCGATGCATACGTTGTGCTTCTCTATTTCACGTCACTCTCGGAACTTCCGTCGAATCTCTCCTTAATTCTCGAAAATAAATGTATTTGAAGCAAATTCCCCCTGTCTCTCCGTCCCCTTGGAACGTTCTAGAAGGAATTTCTCTGAAACGACGTGGTCTTATACTATTGGTAAAAAAAACTATAAAATTCGGTGATTGACAAAAAACTGTCGACTACGCTCCCCTTGGATTACGTAATGTTTTGAACTGCATACCAGCGTTCTCAACGGCTTCGACCATCGAAGTTTAAGAGTCTTCAGCCTTCAAAATAGGAAACGTATACCGCCAGATGGCGGTGCAGTGCATTAATTTTTATTTATTGGATTATTCAGCTTAATAGAACAAATAATGTTGGGGCGCAGGGAATATTAACAAGAAATCCTACCCCGAACTAGATCTTACACTGACTGTATAATACACTAATGCCCACTTGCACCGTCGAATCTAAGCCTGCCTTAAGGACGTCTTTAAATGTAAGTAGGGTTTGAGACACAGATTCTCTTGCACCACAGGTTAAGTGCAGGTAAAGTCCTTCTTATTTTAAGCCGTGATATTTCATGGCTTAAGGTCCTTAAGGAAGACTTAGGGCCGTCTTGAGGATTCATAGCCTCAAAAAGAACTTCTCTGTCAGTTTTTGCCGTATCAACGAGTTATTTGGCAAGGAGTAGAAACTGTTTGTATTTGTTGTTGTGATTGTGGTATTCAATACCACATATAATAAATAGGTTCAATGAAATCTACGACATACAGAGTGTGTCAGCAAGGCGTACGGCTAAAATAGCATGGTTAATAACTCTTGTCAACCTTATATATAGGGTTGACAAGAATCAACAAAATAAAAATGATTTTACATATACAGGGTGCGTCAAATGGAACACCCTATATTTTTCTCTTTCATGAAATTTGTTTTTGAAATGTCTACATATTTTACAAAGTATGTCCCATACTTAAACTGCCCTTTTTGGGATATTTCGCATTCTTTAAAAAAAAGATGCCAATGAAAGCGCATTATTTAAAAAAAATTCTGTGTGATGGCACGAACTGACTTGAACTTTTCTCTTTTCTCCACATAACCAACACGAAAATTAAATTACTCTTGAGTTTTATGAATAAATAAAATAAATTATTATTACCGAATCAATGTAAACTTATACAATGAATTTTTCAAAATTATATTGTGACCAGAAAACCATCACACAAATGTTGAAAATATTTTATCGAGGTTGTCAAGAAAATAGATCTCAATATCTGACTGCAACTGCAACTTGCAACGCTTCCTCCTTCAATGCCGGTTGCTTCTTTTGCGACTCCACTTCATTCCTCAATAATTTCTCTGTCAAATCAACCAACTTAAAGTTAAGGCACTTCTTAACAAAGTCTGTCCTAGGCATAAAACGGTGCAAGTGGGCATAATTTTCCTTCACCAGTCATCTGGGAGTAGATACCTGCGGGGCGTGTCATTTAAAAGAAATTCAATTCCATGTAAGAATCCACAATTGTAAGAAACAATTAATTTTCACTAATCGACGGCTAATAAAATCCTTAATGAAATGTCTTTGGTAAAAATGGATATTTATCATTTCGAAAAGAAAAATTAAAGGAAATACATTTCGCGAAAACAACACATTGTTGTAATATTATTTACAAAAAACGGTGAATTTTAAAAGAAAAAAGAGACCGACATTTGATCAACTAAATGATAGACTTCAATACTGAAATGAAAAAACACAAGAATATTTGTTCGTTTTGATGGTGGAAATGTTGAAAAATTACCAAAAATGATGGGGAATATCCTCTTCATTCATTTAATACTTATAAAATATTTTTTTATTATTTTTATCTTTATACACTCATACATCCCTTCATCAATAAGAAAAAAATAAATCGTTTCTGACTCCCTTTTTTTCAGGGACGTAGACACTTAAATTTATTGTCCACTATAATTCTACACGTTCGGATGACTTTCATCTAGAATGATTTAAAAAACGAATTTCAAGATGAAATAATTCATTTCTATTACCCAGGTTACTACATTGGTACAGAGGAATTCCCCACAGCTCGGAAAAAAATAATCAAAACCAAATGAGTGGTTATAGATATGCACAGTTTCTGATGGTCTGAGTGTATATTCCATTCATGGCAAAAATTGCACCACTCTCTCATTGATATTTTCAATTTTTGTGAAGAACAATATTTAATTCAATATGTATTTGTATATATTCATTCTGGCTTTGATACATTTTTTTATTTTACAGCAGCCGAACTATTTCATCGAACTGGACCCAGATTCGAGAACTAGCTTCGACTTCGATTCCGCCATCATATTCGAGTGTGATACTCCAACGAATGAAGAGGAGAAAGAAATAATATTTTATGAGTCGAAATCTACAAAAACTTTTGAACTTATTCGAGATAAGTGGCGAGAAATATTGGGCCATGATGCTGAAATTGTGGTGAGTGTTTTTCTAGAAACGTGGCATCTTCACAAAGCTTTCTACCACCAAGTGGCATTCTCGATAACTGTCGAAGCATTCATAAGCCTTTTGTAGAAGCCTGAAGACTATTAAAAGACAGCCATGCAATGAATCGGTCTTTCCAACACATATTTTCAAAATGAGAAATTTTGTTTGGTGGATGAAAACCGGTAAAAAATGCAAATGGGATTGCATTGTTCACAAATTTCAGGTGTACCCTTTTTTGGTACAACATGTCAACAAAATGTAATTCCTTGAAAAAAATTTTTTCTCATTTTCAAAGCTTCACCAGAAAAGACCGGAAAGCTTCTGTTCACATAATAGACCCCTTCAATTTTCGACGAGGAATCACTCCCTAAAAACTTTCTCACCTGTCTGATAACACTTTGAGATCCACTAGGAAAAAATTAAATCTCATTGAAACATGAAAGAAATTGCAGTTGGACATGGTTAGAGTTCTTAGGGCTGAACAGTACTAGGTTTATGATATTTTGGTTGATAGATAGATATGTTTATTCGTTCTCATTGAAATAAACACAAAAAAGTCACAGAGATAATTAGGTACATTATAAAATTTTCTGTACGTGACTGAAATAAACTTCATTTTACAGAAACTAAATACACTTCAACCAACTCCACAAGAGTAAAAATATAATATTTTAATATTGTGCACCAAAAGAAAAATAAAAAAAAGTCATCTCAGGATTTTTGCTTCGTCCTGTCCATGCCATATGTGGCATATTAGTGATTTTTCCATTTCAGTTTCGATTTTATTTCATTAATTGTTCTTAATTTTCACAGATAGCGGAGATGAAAAAAGAGCCTTCTAGTGGATTAGGAATCAGTCTAGAGGGGACAGTAGATGTGGAGGATGGAAAAGAAGTAAGACCTCACCATTACATCAGGAATATTCTACCAGATGGACCAGTGGGAATTAATGGAATTCTACGTTCTGGAGATGAATTGCTAGAGGTTGGTTATCGCTCAATGCAATACTATATACAGGGTTGGGATAAAGTTTGGCACCAAATTAATATATTTAAAACGGAACGGCGATAATTTTGAAATTTGGAAGCTGAGTTTAATGGACCACAATGCATTTGATGAGCATATTTTCATTAATGAGATACTTCCGGTTTAACCGGAAATGAACATTTTTTTTTATTTAAACTGACTAAACTAGACTGAATTTCTTCTTTTTACAGAGAATTTTCACATGGAATCCGATATGGACAGATCCGAAACAAGGTGCACTTTCAGAATCTGCAGAAATATACAGGGTGTCCCATTTAAATAAAAAATTTTTTTGTCATTTCCGCTTAAACCGGTAGTATCTCATTAATGAAAATATGCTCATCAAATGCATTGTGGTCCATTACACTCAGCTGCCAAATTTCAAAAATATCGCCCATTTCGTTTTAAAGATATTAATTTGGTGCCAAACTTTATCCCAACCCTGTATAGTAACTAGGTGGCCCGGCGAACTTTGTTCCGCCTAAATGATACTTGCGGTGGATTTCACAAATCGTAATCACTGGTGATCAGAGATCAACGGCTTGGTTCTCAAATGTTTCCATGGATATGAGCTATCACACAGAACAGATACACAAAAATAATATGTCATAATATGTCAATCACTAATAGTGGCAATTTTGGATTCAATTATGTCGGCAAATATATTTATTACCCAAACAGAAATTCAAAAACATTTTAAAAATTATGAGAAAAGATGAGAATGGACATCTCACGATTGGAACTCATCGCCAAAATCCGATTTACTTGACATTTCGATAAAAATTCACTGTGATATTCACCCGCTTCTGGATCTGTTAATAGCCTTCCATGGTACTATAAGCCCTATGTAAATTACACAGTAATTGATGTCATATGTTCCTTTTTCGACCATTTCAAACCACGACGACCGAAATGCTCGAAAAAAGAACAGATGACATCAATGGATGGCCGCGAAAGCCTCAAAAAATTCATCGCCATTTAATTGTGATAATGTCAAATATAGAACCCTCACGATTAAGTTATTGTGAATAAATAAAACTATACAAATAACTATTAATCATCAGTCATAATGTGTGAACGAAACTTTTCTCATATCTCAACGAAATCTAATCATTTTAGACATCTGTACTCCTACGCTAAGAAATTTTGGAAATGTAGTAGTAATACGAAACCTGTGCCACACTTAAACTTTATAAGAACTTACTTCATTAACAAAGTTAAAAAAGAGTAAATAGAAATTAGCATCGGCAACGTCTCTGAGAATTATTTGACATTGTACGAGTACCAACCTGCGCCAGTTTTAAGTGAAAAAACTTGATAAATCTAAATCATGGCTCTCAACAAATATTGATCCGTTTTTTATTGAAGCAATTCTCAACTCTTCAAATTCAATAATTCTAGTTGCCAAAACCAGTTTGGAAATTTCTGCCATATCGTCCACTTCCTGTTTCTGAGAAATTCATTCAATTACAGGTTAATGGTATCCATTTGATGGGATTAAACCACTTGGAAGTGGTAACAATATTGAAAAAATTAGCAGATCAAGTGGAGATAGTGTGTGCGAGGCTTTCATCCCCCATCAGAATAATTGATACTGCCCAACATAGAGAAGCTTTTCAAGCAAGAGTGAGTACAATAATATTATAACCAGAAATCTTATTCTGATTCTACTGTTTCCCAAAATTTTGAACTACAAGATGATAATATGTTTCTTTTTCTTGCTCCTTCATGTTTTTTTTTTAATGTACTTTTCATCTCTTCTCCAATGCACAATAGTCTAAAGTGCAGTAACATAGTAATTATTTCAGAATTTGCTTGCTGGTAGTATACAAACGCTAATACCATCTAGAGAACGCTTAGTGAAGGCTAAATCAGAAACATCTTTGGTTTCTTGTGGAACTCTGAGCCAAGGTCTAGCATCTGTAGGAAGATCCAGATCTCTCGAGATGCCTGGGGGACTTCCTATGTGGCGAGAGGAAACAACAGTTGTGGAGCTCATAAAGGGGGATCATGGGTTGGGATTCTCCATTCTAGATTACCAGGTCAGTACCATTTATGATTATCATTTATGAATCAGTTGGAGTTAAGAGTGAAATATCAGTAGGTAGCTCAAATATTTGATTCAATCTTGAAAATTGGTGACCTTACAATAATCATATGTATATGGGATGGTGGTGAAAAGGTCTGGTTTACAGTAATCAAACCTACAATTTAGACAACGTTTCTGAAATTATATTTCCATCATCAGGGCACTATAACAAAAGTAATGGCATATTGATAAACCACGAAAATACTCTTACAGTACAGAGATACTAAATAACATTGATAGAAATAGCTGATAGTGACTTTCTTCTTTAGAAGCATTCCTTTTTTTGTGTTTTTTTAAAGTTGTTTAACAACAATGATAAATATGATTTTTAATGAAAACAGAAATATCATGATGTACAATTCGATACTTAAACCAATGTTTGAATCTCTGTCTTTTCAATAGGATCCACTTAATACACAAGATACCGTAATAGTAATCCGATCTCTGGTACCTGGAGGAGTTGCTCAATCCGATGGACGTCTGATACCTGGAGATCGCTTGGTTGCAGTCAACGATATCAATGTTGAAAGAGCCAGTCTGGATAAAGCTGTCCAAATTCTTAAGGGAGCTCCAAAGGGTCTTGTGCGGATAACTGTTGCTAAACCTTTCAGCTCTAATGATACAACATCACAAGCGAGTCAGGTAAGAGCAAATTACATCTACATTACCGTTTTTGAGGTGTAGAGCAGTGGTGGGACGTATTTCCTGCTGAAAAAAACATCTTTCAGATATCAGTTAATCTGTTGATTTCTTTGAATATGCATAAAAAGATTTGAAAAAGATATTACACCGCCACTGCGTCTGTGAGTTTTTGACGTTTAATACTTTTCGCCCATCAAAAAATTTGCCAAACGAAAAAAAATTTGAATGGTGTGGTGTGTGTTTTGTGTTTTAGTACAGTGGAAAAGTGAATATTCCTAACGGAAAATAATTATTTTTAGTTTTTCCGAAAACTAATCGAAGATTGGCACGAAGATTTATTCTACTTGTTCCTGGTGAGTTCAAATTAATACCTCCGTGTGTTTTTGATAAACTGGTTTATTTTCCAGCACTGATTCATGTGAGACGGGTTTGTTGTGTATCTTCATGGAGAAAAGCCGTTGGAAATGGAAATGCTACAGGGGAAATGATTAATATATTTTTGCACCGTAGAACTAAATGTGAATTGTTCTTTGTTCAATAAAAAATTGAGAATGTTTCGTGTTTAAAATGGCCTCATAGATTTTGTGATTGAAGATATTCTATACCTTCATGGTATCCACATGTTCAGTTTGAAATGAGCATGATTCTTGATGACTTTGAGTTAGATCCATTTATTTTAATGACAATATGATTATAATTTTTGCCAATTATATTTTTTTCAAATCCTATTCAAACACCAATTAATCAATCAAAAAAGGCATTGAATAGCATCAATAGACCATCATTGCCATTGCTGACCTTGGAACGAGATAATCCAAATCAAAAGTATGGTTGAAACATTTTAAAAGGAACAACCTGAGCTTGGGAGCTTTTGCGCGTTTGTTCGAATTCCTAGCTAGCTCGGTCACCCACTCTGGTGCAGAATGGGCTCCTATTCCAATACGAATGCGAAATTCGAAAACGAGCGACGAAGGAGCGAGTTTTCGAACGCAATAACGCATGAGTATTGGAATTGCATTCTGCAACGAGTATTAGACGATATTTTCTCTATTTCAGTAAAATTTTGTTAAATTCAATGAAAAATCAAATTATAGGTCATAGTGACTTTCATATTGTATCTTGGCAGTTGGTGTGAATGTTAGGAAATACGAAAATTGACATTTCCGAATTGACGTCTGCTAGAATTTGATAGGATCGGAAGTCATTGTTGACAACCACAAAACGAAAAATGTAACTGAAAACGATGCTGTAATCAATTCATTACAGCACTGTTTGCAGTACTGTAATGAACTCATTACGATACTGAAATAGAGAAAATCAGTTATACTAGGAGGTATTGATATCTAGTTAGCCTAGACCAGTTCCATGCATAAAAAAAGTATTTAGATACCATATCAACGAACAATAACCTATTAGAAGTGTCAGTGTAGAGTTCGACGTCAAAAAAGTAAACCAGAATTACGCAATAAATTTTAAAAAAGATGTCCACCGAAATTGTAAAAATCGAAAAATTGGAGTATCGAGCCATCATCAAGTACCTGTATTTGAAAGGGTTAAGAGGTAAGCAGATTTACGAAGATATGCTTAATACCCTTGGTGATCAATGTCCTTCGTATGCGACCGTGAAAAATTGGACTGCAAGCTTCAAAAGAGGTAAATTTTCCATTGAAGATGATGACCGATCGGGAATGCGGCCCGTTTCTGTCAGTCCCCGAAAATATCGATGCAGTTCATGACATGATTTTATCAGACCGTCGAATTGGGCTAAAACGGATATCTGAAGCAATGAAGATTTCATACGAACGCGTTCATCATGTAGTTCACGTCAATTTGGACATCAGAAAAATTTCTGCAAAATGGATCCCCGAATGTTTGAATGTTGACCAAAAGCGTGAAAGGGTAGAAGCATCGCGTTCGATCTGTGCTCGATTTGAAAACGATTTAGACTTCTTAAACCGAATTGTTACTATGGATGAGACTTGGGTACATTTCTACGATCAAGAAACGAAGCAGGGGCGGTTCTAGGGCGGTGCGAGCGGTGCGACCGCACCGGGCGCCATCATGCAGGGGCGCCAAAATCAAATATGGGGCTGTTGAATTTTGAAGTCTTGCTCCTCTTTCGGACTCGCGCGACTGTACAATTCGACCGAAAAAATAGAGAAATATTTTCATATATTTTCAATAAACAGCTTGGATTTTCAGTCGGCATGCCATGTCTTTCCCTGCGATCAAATATTTAAGTTCATTACGCTTGTCGGTATTTTTTTCAAACGTCACCCGTCACCCAAATAGTTTATTGGGCGGCTCCTTTGATGCGTGATTCAGGCGGCTTCTTTGATGAGCTGTTCTTAATGCGGCTTTTCTGTTATGATTGCCCATCCTCCAATCAGAGTTTTCTTTTAAATAAAGGGGGAGAATCTCACGAAGTATTTCCATTTCTTTTTTTCTAATTCCTGAGAACAAACATTCGAAACCACGTTGTGTTGAGATTCTGTTCAGTGTTAAAATTATAAAGTTTTTACTAGGTAGGTATTCTAAATTTTTATGTCTAAGGAATTTAGGATTTCTTATTGTGTATTTAAGATAAACTCATAATTAATTGAGTAGCTTATTTTTAACATTCAATTTTCTTTCGATAAGAAACAACAAAACGAGTGTTTCAATAATATAATTATCACTTCTGTAATTGTCTTTTTTAGCCTTGAGAAAGAGGAAATCCATCCTCGAAACGTTGGCCTTGTGAATAACAAAAGGTTAATAAAACTTTTCCTGTTACCCAATATTGTTTTTATTTATTATCACTCCTTTTCTATTATGACATTCTTATCTAATACAAAATGGAAGATATTGCCGGTTATACAGGGTGTTCAAATTTTGCTGGGCTGACCCAATTTTGTTTTTTCGAATACAAGCCTATATTTTATATCACTTTTTCAGTTTCCACATGAAGAATATTGAACACTTTTTACACAGCTTCGTCTTCAGTTCGAAAATATTGAAGGTATCCGAGATTTTCAACACAATGGAATTCAACCCAAGATTCTTCACTTAGAACGTTTCAAGTCATCATTAATAGTTGAATGAGAATGAGAAAAATTTGGAGTAGAGCTTTTTCAAGGGTGAATGACTCTTATGGTAGGTTTCACAAAGATCGTTGATTGAGTGATTCACAGAATACCTTGACGTTTTTGTCAAATCGACCAATAGAATTTCTAATTTACGGATTTTTTATCACAGAATCGCTCGATTAAGCATTTAATCACACCATCAACTTTTGTGAAACCCGGCTATAGACTTCAAATTAAAAATCAAATATATTTCTTGTTTGTTTAGAAAGTAGTTTACTCAAATTCACTTTTTTTGGTTACTTGTCAGTTTTTGAAAAAAGGTTTTTTGAGCACTTGTGAAGCTTACCATAGGTAATGCTCAATGAAACTTAAAGAGGTCTTTTTTCGCGCTTCTTATGAATCCGTAATATTCAAGGTGTTCCATTTGAAATAAGGAAGTTTTTTGCCTGTGCTGATTTGAAAATCGCTTTGAGTGATGGTGAAAAATGTGATATCTCTGGATATGCTTTTGTTGAAGAACTTGTCAGCCTGAATCCAATATTGAAGAGTCTTCAAGCAGCAGAGCCAATAACAGTTCTTCGACTTGCAAGATATTTTCCCAAATGGGACAGCGTTTCGTATCTTGCTAACTGTTCCTATAAACGAATTGAAGCTTATGAAAACTCTACGATCTACAATGTGCCAATAAAGACTATCCGATCTTGGAATTTTGTCTATAGAAAAAGCTATTGCACAAAATATTGTGAATATTGTGAATTGATAAACAAAATTCGCGATAGCTAAAGCCAGAAAAGTGCATATTTGAGTTGTTTGAAATAAATAAAAGTTGTCAAATCTAATATCTATTATTATACTCGCACTATGAAAGATCCTACTCTCAAAAACTCGCACAAATTGGTGAAACGAACTTTTCAATGATTTGAATTCATGACAGCAATAATTCGGTTTTATCGTTGTAGGGGCGCCACTTTCTAATCTCGCACCTCCCAAAAATATTGATAGCACCGCCACTTTAACGAAGCAATCGATGGAATGGCGACACTCTGGTTCTCCAAGACCCAAGAAGTTTCGCGTCCAAAATCTGCTGGCAAAGTTCTTGCTTCAGTTTCTTGGGATTGCCATGGAGTAATCATGATTGATTTTTTGGATAAGGGTAGAACAATAACTGGAGATTACTATTCGATATTACTGACCACTCTTCGGGCAAAAAATAAAGAAAAAAGACGCGGAAAGCTATCCGAAGGTATTTTGTTTCTACAGGACAACGCCCCAGTACCCAAATCTCATGTTATAATGCAAAAAATTCGTGATTTAGGGTTAGAATTACTAGAACACCTCCCTTATTCACCAGATTTGGCTCCGTCCGATTATCATCTCTTTCCTCAACTGAAAAAAAGTTTAAAAGGTCGTAAATTTTCTTCCAACGAGGAGGTAATAAAAGCTGTGGAGGACTGGTTTGCAGAGCAAGAAGACACATTTTTTAAAGGTCTAGAGACGTTGCAGGTTCGCTGTAATAAATGTGTTCAATCAAGAGGAGAATATGTTGAGTAATAAAATATTTTGACATTGAAATTTTGTTTGGTTCTATAGTAGGCTATAGTATATTTCATTACTAGTCCAGAAAGTAAGCTTTTTCCGTGCGCGCGCGAAGAGTTCCCGTGTGAGGCGGAGCCGAACACGGGAATTCGTGCAAGCACGGAAAAAGCCTTTTTCGGCAACCGTCCGGGAAGTACCCACTTCCCGGACGCTTTTTCTTTGAGAAAGTAGCATTTCCCGGCCTAGGCCGGAAAGTACGTACTTCCCGGCCTAGGCCGGAAAAACACGTCGTTGTTGTCATTGTTATGATCATCACAATAGCAACGAAATAACGGATGACAGTTCTGTTCTGTGTTCTGTTTAATTCAAATATGAATCAAAATCAATAAAGAGATGTGTCATCTCATTGATTTGTAATTCTTCACGGTTGCCGAAAAAATTTTGTACGCAACACGCCCGAAAATAGTTTTTTTGGACTCACAGACTTCCAGGACTCGCCTCCGGCTCGTCCTAGAATCTTGTCTATTCGTCCAAAAAAACCCTATTTTCCGGACTTGTTACGTAAATTACTATTCTGGACGTGTAATGAACGATATTTTTCATTACACCTCTCTGAAAACAATCCAACGATATTTGTTCTTCGACTTAAAGCATTTCGATATTGTAAAACAATAATTATTCGAAACACTGACGTCTACTGTCATCACGCAATCGTTGCTTTGTGTCTCAGCATAGATGCATCTATGTCTCAGCGCACGGAAAAGGGTCACTTTCGGTGCGGCCGCACGGAAAAGGGTCACTTTCGGTGCCCTGAATCGACATGTTTTGATAGGGTTTTCAGAGCGATGTAATGAAAAGAATTTTTCAATATATCCTCGTACAATCCGACTGATTGCCTGTTTCATATAAAATTTGAGTGATAGGTTCTGATGATAATTTTGTTCAGGTGAGCGTTGATTCAACAATACGAAAACACATATAGTTCTTGACAAGGTACTTACACTTACCAAATGCCTCCTTCTTAAAATGAAACTCAATCCTTCGGTTTTATCGCAGATGAACTTCTCGATCACCTTTTCATTGAAGTCCGGAATGTCGTTAACTAAATTGCACAATACAGCGAGCGCCGTCAGTCTTCCTTAGAAACGTCTTGATCAATTTTAAGTAGAGATGTATCTCTCAGTTTCCAACAAGCCGCCCCTGGTGCCTACCCGCTTAATAATACGAAGAAAAAAAATAATTGTTTCGCCGCGATTCTTCAGCAGTAAATAGGTACATCCCCACTGTGACCTTTCCTCATATTTGGATGCAGCGTGTCAAAGCATCTTCAATATCTACAGACGTTTTTAAAATGTTCACTGAATCACTTGAATTCTTTCCAGGATACTGAAGATGATCAAACTTGCCTAGAAGAATTTCAAGAATGTCTAGAAGAGTACCAAGAATGTTTGGAAGTCATTCACATAGGCGTTGAAGACGACACGTCTTTCAACACATCATCATGTACCTCAAGATCAGAAGACTTGGAACAATTCAATAATGCTCAAAACAAAACATTATGGAAGCACAATAACGATGCCATAAATATTAAAAGTAACAGTATTGATGATAGTGATTTAGATGTAAGTTTCAAAAGTACAAATAACACAAAATATTTAAGATCTTTGAAACCCAATGAGGACGATTCAGTTCAATCGGACCAGCAGAAAAAAGGAAATATTTTGAATAGGGGCGACAGCCAAAATACACAAAGCGATAAAATCTCTTCTGAGAAAGAAGGGTATGAAACTTGTATGGATGAGTCTCTGTCAGAAGATATCAAAGAAAAATGTGGCGATCGCCGTGATGTAAATAATATATTCGATTCGAGATATACCGAAATGGTCCCACGCAATCCTCTTGGAGATCTTGATCAAACTCCCACTAACAATGAACCAATGCACTTGAACCATTCTAGATCCAATGTGATAGAGTCTAAATCATTCAAAGGTCAAAGAGTGAACTGTGAACTGAAATGTTACGACAATGATTTGGAAAGTAATGGAAGTGACGAATTTTTCTTAGTTGATTACCCTCGAAATGCAAAACCAACGGAAAATATTGCCAAGATGGTTTCCAATGAAACAGAGATGTTGACAGAAAATCCGATAGCATACACGAAATGTCTGAAGGAGTACTATAATGATATACAAGACTGTATGAAAGCCTTCATGGACAAAATGGGAAAAGAGGAAATGTTTGATGACGACATTTTCAATAATATTATTTTGCCTTTTAAGAGCAGGTCAGCTCCGAATGTTATGGATCGATCATTCGTCATGATAACTTATGATCCTGGACCTGAAAAATACAGAAGGAGATCAGCTTTCGAAACTGTTCATGAATATAAGAAGTGAGTATGAAATTCATCGATCTCATCTATATTCCATTCACTTTTATAAAGTATCCCGGTTGGCCATGACATTCTGACACATTTCACCGCGTATATTTTGAAAATGTTAGGTTATAGTCATTTTCCTGTCAGATAATTACGCAACGTTGTCCTCTTTGCATATAGGCTGTAGTAATTACGTATATATCAAAATATTTATTTACTTTGGGATAATAATCAATTCGAGAAAATATAATGTGAATTCAATAATTCCAAAGACCAGGCGAATGTTGGTGAAACTATCAGGGTTACAAACAGAATAAGCAGATTTCAATTCTACGTAGCACTTACTGAGGAGATTTTAATTCTACCTGGCACTTCCTGATGCTTTGATCGATTTCAAGCGGATAACCAGTAATAACCGCGGTTATCTCAGGTCCTGCCCTTGGTTATAGCTCTTCAGGAATCGCGCGAAAATAAATCCTATTTAACCTCACTTCTTATAACCAGAATCTTAACCCAGCTCTCAAGTACGGTTATCTGCGGTCCAAACGATGACGTTGAAGGGCTAATTCATGACGTCACATGATTATAACCAACAAGGACCAAAAGCGCTTGAATGAAGTTGGTTATCTTTGGTAATTACCACTTAGGACCAGGATATCCGCTTGAAATCGACTTTTGTCTCTGCTTCTTCAGAAGTGGCTTCGGCATTTTCCGTTTCCAAGCGTGATGATCTAATTGAGAGTAGAAATTAGCATTGGCAACATCTCATCTCTGAGAATTATTTTGACATTGATTGCCGATATTTCAACGGTGCCAACCTGCGTCAGTTTTAAGTAAAAAATTTGATAAACCTAAATCTTTCCCAACCGAGATACTCCATGGAAGTGAATGGAGTATGTATTTATGTGATATATAAGTTTATTCAGGGTATGAGGAAACACCCTGTATTTTATGGCAGGTTTCTTGAGTTTAAAAGAAAGATCTTTTTCATATTCTCTCTTTCCAAATCGGCTTTATTAAATTGTTCTGTTTTTGATAAATTAAATTACCTGAAACGGTTTTCTTGTTAAGAATGACAATTCATAAAATTATTGCAAAGTGCAATCAGAAAGATGAAAATTAGCACCTTTCTATAAGTGAAATGCTAGATGCATTGAAATCATTTTGGGAGCATCTATCAATTCTGAGGAATAAGGAAATATTGTTCAACTTCGTTTATAAATAAACTGCCGTAATCCTATTTGAATTCTGGGTGCTCTAATTGGATTAGTCCAAATGAGCTTACGTTCATACAAATGCGTCGATTGTTATTTTCTGTTTCCAAACCGAGATTATTGAAGATCCATTTTACGTTCAAGCAGTCTCATTTATTTTTTCTTTCCACTTTTCTAACTTCAAACGGAGACCACTCAAAACCTATTTTTCGTTCAAGAATCCCCTTTCTCGGAATAGCCATAACCCAATCCTGTAGATCCTTTTCCAACCGAGAACCAACTCAGAAGAAGTATTAGCATATTATTTATATTCATGTGACATAGATGCATAGAAATACCTGGTGTTGGCACTGATTAGATTTTGTTTAAGACTTTCTTGTCGATCGAAAACGTGATATTTTGTGCAGCTTTTCATTCCTCCCGAAAGGGGTCGCGTTTTTTGTCGCAGTAGCGCCACGACCGATAAATATTGCGGATTTATTCCGGAACTAGTCCAAAATCTGAAATCTAGGATGCCGTTTTGATCTACAAATTTTGGTCACGATTTTTAGTAGGGAGTCGTTACACCAGGTGTTCTATGCATCTATCATGTGACAATATGACTGTCAAACGTGGCGAGCAATTCAAATCTTGCACTAATTGAAACACCTTTTATTTGATAGTACTTACTTTGATATTGTGGGTACTGTATGCCTAAAAATAACTTATATCATTGAGTTTAAATATACATAGAGACACAGCCCAGTTCAACGATTTGAAGCTAAATTTTGTGTAGTTCCTTCACCGGTTCATAGATGGATAAGTGTGTTTCAGAGAAGCGAAAATTTTTACTCTCGCATCTGGCGATAAGTACCTGAACTATAAGGCACTATTTCCGAAGCCGAATGCGATGACGATCAGGACAGGCATATAGAAATGTGGGATGTTCAGTATTTCATCACCTGATTTTTTTGATGCAATATGACAATTATTTTTGATATTTCATGAATATAAAATACTGATGTATGAAAAAATAAATGCATGCAATTTTTTCTTCATTCACAAGTATTTATGAATAGATTTTCTATGAATTTTTAAAAATATTTAATTTTTCATAAACAGCGGGATGCTTCTGTGTCGAGATTCCTTTGGTTTTTTTTCTGTCCCTTGTACAGCTTCACTCTAATCAGTTGTCTCAACAAATGAATCCTGTGCTTTTCAAATTCTAGAGTTAACGGAGGGTTCCAATCTTCTATAAATTCATTTTTTTTCCTAAAATACACCTTTGAAGTCATATCTTTTTCTAATTTTGTGACCATAATTTTTTTTATGACAAACAGCGCTCTCCTCATCAAATGTTTGAAATCGGTTGAGGGAATTCTTAAATGAATCCGATTTCGATTTGCAATATATGTATATCCAATCATTACCAAGCTTATTCAAATCATCAATGAGGAGTGCTTTTTCGCACTAAGGTACCGCATTTGTTTTTTTTTTGGGATGTTCCTCATCAAATACCCCGATAAACTTGCAATTGAGTTGGATTCTAGCCTTCTAGGGTATTTAGGGGTTCAATTAACTCTTTATCCCTTATATACGGTATATAGTGAGGGTATATAATATACACTCACTAGGCTCACCGTTGCCCGAATCCGCAGAAGAAATTGTCGAATCTGTCCAATCAACCACTCAATGGACTTTCAGATTCTCCCATTGTACACAGGTCGAAATCATTGTCGTCTTGGCAGTTAGAATTATCGGATCATTTTTCAAGACAACCAGTCATGACCGACTGCAACCCAAATCTGAAGCATCGAGCTGAGGGGTTTGGATCATAACCCCTACGCTGTCTTATTTTGGAGAATGAATTCTCGATTGGGTCCTGGTTGAGCGAATTTAACCTTCATTTTCTGGAAGGCGTTTGGATTTATGTGGTTTTCAGTTATCTTCAAGAGAGTACGAGAAAGACAAATTCTTTTCATCGATTAGGTACGTTTCTTTTATGTCCCTCCAAGAAACATTTTCACCCCTCATTTCCTACCTGAGAACACTCCTTTGGAGAAATTCATGGCTAATAGTTCATCATTATTGAATCACACCGTTCGTAACGAATTTGGACGAATCCGACCCTGCCTACGATTCATAGAACTAGAGGAAAATAAATCTCCCACAGATTTCTATAAATGAGTAGTGACAAAATGGATCGGACGAATATAGTTCCTTTAGTAGCTACTAGGTGCCGCCACTTAAGTTGGAAAATTGGCAAGTAAACTGCCAAAAATGTGTGCATCAAATCAATGAACTGGGTTGTGTCTCTATGAGACTCTATGTATATTTAAACTCAATGCATATATTAAAAATAACCACATTCATCAGATGACTGATGATGATCAGATACATGACATGATATCAAATCAACAATTATGACAGACGTGTTAATTAATGACACATCGATCTCTGGCGGATACAGGGGGGGCATGGGGTCCATGGACACCCTTGGAGCTTGAAATTTTCCATAATCCCTTGATTGAACTACTGATTCAATCGATCTCTAATATTTTCAATAAAAAAAATCATCAATTCATGCCCCTCTGAAGAAATCCGGCGCCCCCCTGAAGAAATTCGGCCACCCCTGAAGAAATTCGGCCACCCCTGAAGAAATTCGCCCCCCTCTCTGAAAACTTGTCTTGATCCGCCAGTGCATCTGATTATTCGTACCATTCAGAGAGATCGACGAAAATTATGTTTTTATGATATCTTCAATCAAAGAAAAGAAATCGAGTGGATCTCCAACTGAAAAAATGGATATTATATTGAAATGGCCCAGATTCATTCTCGCCAACTCGCTAATCATCTCTCAAATCCGCAAAACTATTTCATCGATACTCGTAACAATATTAAGTGTCATCCACATTATAGGATTACTGAATGGGTCGCAGTGACAGAGATACTTCAGTTTCTAATAGGACTTGACCGGGTTGATGAAGCCGTTTTTCCCTTACTTATGTCGGTTTTCTCATTGCAGTTCGAACCTTGAAATAGTGACACAATTAGTGACTTTAGTATCGGGTAATTTTCCAGTTTATTGTTCGTTTTGAAGTCGTAACTGTGGAAATTTAATGAAATTTATGAAAGGTAATTCTGAAATCAACTTCTCGTATTGCTATAAAATTTTCTAATGTGACATCGAGGACAGGAAAGGTATCAGAATATTCTACCATTGCGTGAAATATCCTAATTGCCAGAAAAGAAATATTTTCACCTTACTGCAAGTAATATGATCAAGGATCAAGTAGCCTCTTCCAAAGTTTTCATATATAGTCCATCCAAGAATTATTGACATCGAAGCAGGCCTTGGAAGTCCAGTCGCACCTTTATTTCTAGTTACAAAAAAGTCACTAAAAATTTCTGTGCTTTCATCAAAGTAATGAATATGACCTTGAAATTAAATGGAATTTTTCAAAAAAAGACACTTTGAACATGAAAATGTCCTAAATTATCGTATACAATTACCATCGTGTGAATCTGCTAACCAGCAGTATATTATTTTCATCTTGTATTGATACATTTTCGAACGATCAATGATGAGCATACATGCGGTATGGAAATTCCTGTCCGATAACGAAAAATATCGTGGAATGTGGATAAAAAGCATGCTCCTTTCCAAACTTCATTATGAATAGTCGCTAAACCAGAAAAATTTAGTTGATAATTTGAAGCGTGTATCTGCAAACTGGATGGATTCGAAAAATTGTTGTAGATATCAAGACAGAAAACAGAAACAAAACTTGACGGTTGGATCTTGGATCTATTTAATATATGAAGAATTTTGTCATGACATTGTAACTTTCAATATTGGTGAACAAAGAAGGAGTAAAATATTCAATATTAAAAATGTAAATATTCCTATTACAACCACTGTTATTATTTCCTCATCTTGGCAGAACTCGTCATGTTCATAATTGAAGGCTTTATGTCAGCAATATCATATCACCTCATATACTTTGACTAATCTCCTCTTCAAGAGCCTCATTCCAAAGATTTTTCACTTGCGCCAGAGTCTCTTCTTGCGCAATTATTTGCCAAATTTATTCGAATATTAATGACACCACAAAACGCCAGTTTTATTTGCAACACCAACATGAATTGTGCAACTCAAAATATCACTGAACGGGCATTACCAACCTGATTTCGATTTTCCAAAGCCGCCCGAGATGTCAATAATTCTTGAATGGACTATATCTCTGATTATTTCATCCACTCGATAAATTTTGATATAAAGTATTACAAATGGTCACGTAAAGACTAAAGTTCCACCAAACATGCCTAAGAACTAGAACATAACTCCCTCACTCTCTGTTTGTACTTTGTGCTTTCTTCCTTCGACTGCTCGGAACAACTTACAACTTCTGTTCCTTGTTAAGGCGAGTTTATACAGCAACTAAAATAAAATAAGAACTTAAATAAAATAAAATAACAAATAAGAGCAGAAAACATAGGTTTATAGAGATCACTAGAATAAAATAAGAAATAAGAATGAACCAATCAAATCGCAGATTTTTTGACAATGATTAGTTGTCATTTCATTTAAGCCATTTTTTCGCGTGAATCACGGTTCAAAACTATTTCAAAAACATTTCGAAGTAAACGTCACCAGTTCATGCATCGCTAAAATGCTAAAATAAAGGTGTGCTCTACTCGAAGTGATTTATTACTTCACAGTCACAGGTCACAATGCGTTCTAAAAACAAAGCTGTCATATTCAAACAATATTAAATGCAATGAAGAACAGTTATTATTATTATTTATTCAAAATAAAAACGGTGAAAACAAAATAAATCCAACAAACATAACCTATATTCCTCAATCAGCTGATTACAAACTTCAAACTGCAGTTCGAACTATTCCGCTACCTGCTTTCAAACCGCTTCAAATTATTTGGTGCGTGACGTCATCAGTTCGACGCGAAAACACGAATATTTCAAAACGGACGAAATAGTTTTAAAATATTGTCACGCGAAAATTCGGCTTAGGACTTGTCAAAAGTGTCAATACGGAAAAGATTGGGGAGTGGATTTGGGTCATGCGCACTATCATTTTCCAAATAAAATAAGCGAAAAAGATAAAAGTTGACCATCTCTCATTCTTATTCTTATTCCTTATTTTAGCTCATTTCCTGTATAAACGCTGTCATTGAAATGCATCAAGTGAACATTCTTATTTTATTTTATTTTAGTTCTTATTTTATTTTAGTTGCTGTATAAACTCGCCTTTACTTACGCTAACCTGCTCCTCCGCCAATTTGTAACCATGCCAAAGCCAGTGGAAAGTAACACAAAATTTAATCTTTGTCATTTACTAGTCTTCGAATTTTTTTTCAACGTGGAATCATTGAGGTCAATTTGGGCCATATTTTGGAACTGTTTTCGAATATACCGGGAGTCTCAGAAAAGTGATAGAAAACAAACTTATATGTTTTCTTTTATTGCAGAATTAGAAAAGATGGTGAAAATAAGTCTTAATTTATTTGACATCCCATGTGCTTCAAAGGACCCCGCACTTTCCTCATATGGCAAATGGCGTTCCGTCAAATGTTCTGATATTTTGGTATAATGTATTACTTGACCTACTGATCAAAAGTGTCCATGGCCCCAACTCAATCCTATGACTAGATTTTGAGATACAGGGCGTTAAAGTTGAGAATCACCCACTTTTACTACGCTCCTATCTCGAAACAGAATCGAATGAACTTCAATTTTTCTCAAGAAAAATTTGATTCCATCCCCAGGGAGCAACCATATAGAGGAATATGATGGAAAATCGATACGAATACAGGGTTATCCATAATTGAATACATGATTTTGAAAGTAAAAAATATGTTAGTTCCAGAGCGAGATCGTTTAATGAACTATTTCACTAGATGTTGTTACATCGAAAAAACCTGAAATACCCAGAATTCATACTGGGTGATCCATTATTATAGAAACTATTCAGAATGAAGGTTAAGTGAACACCTTGTATTTTTGGGTTGATTTAAGGTGTTTGTTTGATTTTTTCACATATCACTATGGACTTCAAAGAATACAGGGTGATTCGGTCATTAAATAAGCTGTGAACCTCACGAAAATACCCAAAAACCACCTTTTTTCATCACTCTCTATTTCAAGATTAACTCCGTCGAGGTGGGAGTTTTCTTTTTCCACTGTACTTGATATAAAAACATCAATACCGCCATTTTCCATAAGGAAAGTGCGGGGTTCTTTGACATTTCTGAGATATTTCGATTTTTCATTTCAGCATCGCGAAGAAAACTCTATAATATTGAATAATTTTAGTGGAAAAAGAATTTGCCTGTGAATACTAGAATAACGGAAATGAATACTGTATCTAACATTATCATTCAAAACTCCACAGAGTGTTCAAAATGAGTCAACGCCTTAACGATATAGTCAAACTCAAAAACCCCAATCTCTCCTGAAAAGTAAGTCAATGACCCCAATATACATAAAAGAATCAAAATTCGATTTCAATGAGTTTGACCATTTTATTCCCGACATAATAATAAAAGGGTTCATAAAACAACATTTGATTAACTGATATCCAACTTGAAAACCGAAAAACATTTTTATAAAAGAAGCTGATACAAACAAATACCGAAGAATGCCCAATATACGAGTTGCAGGATATGTCGTGCAATTACATTTCCAAAAATTAAAATCTAGAGTCGCAATTATGCTGAACGGATCTATGATTCAAGATGAATCGAATTATAATAATTTCAACTCAAACATCCAAATCAGAAGTACGTATTGTGTGTGTAACTTTGTTGTGTTACTCTTAAACTCGCTGAAGAATCAATGAGCAAATTTTCTTTGCTGGTTTATTCCATTACGTATTATCCACTATTGGTTTAAAACTAATCTCTGTGAATTTTCCGTGAATTTTTTTGAAAACTTTAGTATATTTTGAGAAAATTGTTGATTCCCACATAAAAAAATGACCTTTGAAGAGTATTTGAAAATAAAGAGGATATTTAAATTTCTTGCTGCGAAACTGGAATCTAGTGACCAAACAGGAATCTAGTGACCGGACCTCTAAACTTCCTTTTTATTGCTATAACATATTTCACAATCCAACCACAAGATGGCACCATGTCAACTGAACAAAATCCATCTGAATACCTTCCTTTCGAAGAAATATTTCAGATATGAAGTATACCTATACTCCATTCACTTTTATAAAGTAGCCCGGTTGGCGCTGGAATTCTGACACATTTCACCGCGTATATTTCGAAAATGTTAGGTTATACTCATTCTTCTGTCAGATATTTACGCAACGTTGCCGTTTCTACATATTAATCGTAGAAATTACGTATTCATCAAAATGTTTACTTTGGGAAAACAATGAATTTGAGGAAATATTATGTGAATTCAATAATTCCAAAGATCTGACGAATATTGAAGAACCTTTTTCCTCTGTTAATTCTGGAAATATTTCACGTGTACGAGCATAAACATGATTGGAAGATTCAGTTATGCTATTTTCTTGTACGGAAATCAAGAACCGAGTGTTGAAATTTTAATGAAAAATAATGGACAAAATAGTCCGTTACTTTGTGATAGTTCATTAACCCGATAGAAAAACTTTTAGACGAACAGAACAGACGGACGTATGGAAATCGCCACTTTTCAAAATTCTCAAGAAATAAGCATACAGAGGACAATTAAATACCTCTTTGCGCAACCTGAAATATCCAGTATGAAAATGTTGTGATACTACGAATCTTGTGTCACAGTTAAAGCTCAAAAGAACTAACGCGATTCAGAAAGTTAAAAAAGATTAATTAGAAAGTAGACTTGGCAATGTCGCTTGATTTTCATGATTGCCAACCTGCGTCCGTTTAAAGTAAAAGAACTTGATAAACCTAAACCTTAGACATTGTCTAAGACCTAAACCATGGCCCACCAAGATACTTTATAAAAGTGAATGAAGTATACCTATGCATTTTCAGGATTGAATTTTATCGAAACATTTTGTGCATTCAACTGATTTATTTTATCTTATTTCAGTACCACAGAATCACAAATGACGGTCTTTCGGGTAGAT
This sequence comes from Adalia decempunctata, assembly GCA_951802165.1. NCBI lineage: Eukaryota > Metazoa > Arthropoda > Insecta > Coleoptera > Coccinellidae > Adalia > Adalia decempunctata. Next base: position 37,569,187 of record OX637697.1, on the reverse strand, counting down.
AATGACATAAAATCGACAGGCAGACCATCGCCATCTGGTACTGCACTGCAAAAACATTGGGGATCAACTCATAGTGTCAAAGTATTTCGTGAACCCAATTCTAGTCTAGGAATCAGCATAGTAGGAGGAAAGGTAGGTAGAAATGAATTTGTGATCAAGCTTGAGTTGAAAGTTCACCGTATTAATTCATTTTCATAATTTCAATCGGTATCAATATTAATTACAATTTTCAATACAAAAATATAGCTACCCAGGTATATGCAAAATGGTGCAGGTGCTCGTCTCTTTTATCAATTATAAGAAAATTAATTATTTTCATTGAAAACTGAACATGTACTGCCAAAATGGCATAAACTTCCATAATGATTTTGAGTTTTATTGATCGACTAAAGGGGGAAAAAATATTCCGTCAAAATTAGAGTCGCGTCCTTAGTTTTTTTCAACGGGATGGCTTTGCTAACTTAACGTTAAGTTAGCAGAACCACTTTCTCAATATCTACCAAATATCATGAAAATGGTTATAAGTCCATACGAAGTAAAAAAAACACAAAAAATAGTGCATTCGTAAAAGATTCCTTTTCTATTGCATTAAATGTCGAATACCTGCCTCGAATTTGTCGTGAAAGAAAAACAATTGTCGCGATCTTCATTTTTTTTAGAACTAGGTGGCTTTGCTAACTTAACGTTAAGTTAGCAGAACCACTTTCTCAGTATCGATCAAATATCATGAAAATGGTGATAAATAATTGTCGAGTAATTGTCGAAGTCAATTACGAATGCGCTGTTGCCAAAAATGCGATAATTCTGGAAATATCGCGAACTTACGGGAAAAAGACGTAAAATAGACAAGAAGGAATAGATTTTTTGTGTTTTTTTACTTCATATGAACTTCAACAATTACTCGACAATTATTTGTCACCATTTTCATGATATTTGGTCGATATTGAGAAAGTGGTTCTGCTAACTTAACGTTAAGTTAGCAAAGCCACCCCGTAGAAAAAAAATTAACGACGCCACAATTTTTTTTCTTTCACGACAAATTCGGGACAGGTATTCGACAATCATTTGAACATCGATAATTACTCGACAATCATTAATGATCATCCTGATGATATTCGACCACAATTTGCTAAATTAATATAAAGTTAGCAAAGCCAGGTAGTAGAGAAAAACGAAGTTCGCGACAAAATTTTTTTCACGACAAATTCAAGGTAGGTATTCGACAATTAATGCAATAGAAAAAAGTCAATAACGAATGCGCTGTTGCCAAGAATTGGATACTTCCAAATATCTCGAACTCGCGGGAAAAAGACGTAAAATAAACTAAAAGGAATGGATTTTTTGTATTTTTTTTCACTACTTATGGACTTCGAAAATTACTCGACAATTAATTAACCATTTTCATGATATTTGGTCGATATTGAGAAAGTGGTTCTGCTAACTTAACGTTAAGTTAGCAAATCCACTTCGTAGAAAAAAACTAAGGACGCGACAAATTTTTTTCTTTCACGACAAATTCGGGACAGGTATTCGACAATCAATGCAATAGAAAAAAAGTCTATAAGGAATGCGCTGTTGCCAAAAATGCGATAATTGCAGAGATATCTCGAACTCGCGGGGAAAAGACGTAAAATAAACAAAAAGGAATGGATTTTTTTTGTTTTGTTCACTTTATATGGACTTCGACAATTACTCGACAATTATTTATAACCATTTTCATGATATTTGATCGATATTGAGAAAGTGGTTCTGCTAACTTAACGTTAAGGTAGCAAAGCCACCCCGTAAAAAAAAACTGAGGACTCGACAATTTTTTTCTTTCACGACAAATTCTCGACAATTATTTGACAATTGAAGCAATAGGTTTCATTGGTTTTCTCGCAAGTGGCACTGCCAACTTTATAGACATTATATTTTCTATTGAACCTGATTGTATTCAACAAAATTATTGCAATATGGTCGCATTTTAGATCAACTTTCATTCAAGACTGCATTGCCAGCTCTATTCATTTTCATTTTTATCAATCTGTATCATGCAGATAATTTCTTATAGCAATTAAAAAATTACAAATAGTATATCGATTCACTGCCGAAATTCTTATATTTTAATTCGTTTTCCAGGTCGATCTTCGGGTTCAAGACAATAACGGGAATACCACTCTTGGTATATTCGTTAAAAGTGTAGTGCCAAAAAGTCCTGCAGGAAAAACAGGAAGATTTAAGACTGGTGATAGAATTCTAGAAGTAAATGGAAAAAGCTTAGACCAAACTTCACACGAGGAGGCTGTTCGAATAATAAGAAATGCAGAGAACCCAGTAGTATTTTTAATACAGTCTCTTATACCTTGGGTAGGTGGATATGAATTTCTAATTCAAAAAAGATTGGAGGATTTATAGTTGAGGCTGAAAGAATACTATACTGATTATCTTATTTTTTGTGTTTAGTGTTTTTTCAAAAACCGAAAAGATATGATCGAATAATACAAGCAATAAGATTTGTGTCGTCGATTTGAATGGTTTGTTCGAAAAAAATTAAAAACTCATCTCACAATTCCTGGTACTTCATAATGAATGAACATTTTGGCAAAGACGTACATTCAACACTTGTCGACAATAGTTTTCAAATCATTGACTTTTTTCAGATAGAAAATGACGATTCAAACAAAAGTGATGGTCCAACTTCCATTGCTTCACCTGTCAGTACAAATATACCTAATACATTTTCTGAAGAATTCAATGAGGTAAGATGCGGCAATTCTCTAATTGTCAAATCGATATTTTTTTTTATAGTTAGAGATCGATCACTTTGTGGGTTACTACTACGTCTATTTTTTGAACAATATCAATAACAATATCAATAAAAAGATGAGGAATTTAAATGAATTCAAATAATTAATTTTCATTCCTTGATCCAGAGATGAAATATATTTCATTTTGGGATATGTGATGAACCAAAATAGCTTGATGGCTCATTTGGCCGCAACATTTTGGCAACCAGATCCAAACTGGCATTATTATGTTGAATAAACAGGATGATCCAGATGAAATTGTCCAGCCGAATATTAATGAATGAGATTTCAGTCAGACAACAATCATATTCATATCTTTATAATCATTCATCCATCATTTGTTCAAAAAACAGATGACCTCAGTAATTTAGCGTTGAAATCTTGTACCTACCACAGATAACTATAATTCTAGCAATATTTTCTCTTATATAGGATATCTTGTTGAATGCAGTAAATGAAAGTGAGTCAGAAAAGAGGAGATTGAATGACTTGCAATATGGAGACGATTCAACACTTGGAACTCTGGGAGACTCTGAAACTCCAAGTATTGCAATTACTCCCGAACCTATTGATAATCACAATAGGCCGGCTACACCTCTTCCAGATGCTGCGGTGTACTCCAGTGACAGTGAAGATGAAGATGAGGATACGCGATTGTTGGAAGGAAGAACTATATCTGCAGCTGGCCAACAGGTAAATATTATTAACTCAGAAAGTTATCCCAATTCGAATCAAGCAATATGAAAAATTCAATAGATCGAATTCAACATCCTGAAATGGTAAATGAATACGATTCAGTTTTGTCCGGATTCTCATTGTTTTTCACTTTCCTCGCACTAGTGATTTCAATGAATTTTTAGTGATTCGCTTATTTCATGATGTTTTATAAAACTTTATTGAAATTTTCAATTAAATTTCATGAAGTATTGAGTAAATTTTATGGATGTACAGACTATGAGTAGATATTGAACATATTAATACTTCATAATATTACTTCAAATCAAGTCGTTTGGCCAGATTCGTTGTAATCTTCGGAAGTTCAATGGAATTTCTGTCAGTTGATCAATAAATTGGTTGGCATGCCCTTGGCCCTTCTATTTTGTGGTCGTATTTCCTTGAGTGATTTACTGTATCGGTGGTGACGTATGGAATTCTTAAATCATTTTGTATAGTGAGGTTAGAGACGTACCAGGGTGCGTTTACTAATAAACCTTAGATGTTCGATTGTAGTCTCTGGATAATTTGGTGATTACGCGCAATACCAGAACGGGATGCCGTATGCCCATATTGGTAACAATTGCCCTGTATATAAGTAATTTGTTTTGAAGAGATAAATTGCCCTTCGCCGACACCTAAAGATTTAAAATTTATTTTTGAATTTAAAACGATACTTTTTACGAGAAAATTACAAGAGTTGAAAAACTTCTAACCAAATCAGGCTATCAGAATTTAATTTTATTCAAGTCGTTACGTGAGTTTTTCTTCAAATTTCATTTTTCGTCATCTTTAAACCGCGATATCTTCCTTACGTTGACTTATGACCCAACATTTATATATAACGAACTACTCTTTATTTCGAACAAGTAATCATCCTTTGAAATCTTTTGCATCAATTAAGAAACACCCTGTGTGAAAGTGGTCCTAATAAACTTCCCTGTGAGACTCTCGAAATCAAGAATCGAGTGGTAACAGTATGGTCCGTTACTATGTGATAGTCCAATCGTAAAAAGAATAAAAGTACTCGAATAACTCGACAGGAAAACTTCTGAACGAACTGACGGGCCTATGGAATGCCCCACTTTTCAAAATTCTCAAGAAATAAGCCTGCACTCCTACAGAAGACATTCAAATACCTTTTTGCACAACTGGAAATACTCCAGTATGAAAATTTGGTAGTACAACAAAACCTGTGTCACAGTTAAACTTTGAAAGAACTAACTCCATTTACGAAGTTAAAAAAGAGTGTAAAATCTTAACCCAAATGTTAAGAACCTTTTCTTTTGAATCAGACACGGGCAATTTTTAGTAAGATATATTTGTATGAGTTGTTCGATTAAAAACGATACGATACGAATGCTGCACCATTTATTTGTTGTTATTTTTGCGCATTGAATTGATTGGATTCTCACTGTACTGTTTTTGTTCTTTCAGATCGATCGTGCAAGTGCTGGAAATGTCAAGAGGTCTAAAGAAGAAATAGCGAACGACCCAGAGAAAGAGGATGATTTCGGATATACAACGAGTGAGTCACTATTTCTTTTATGTTTAATTATCTGAGCATGTATGAGATTATTATTATCGATATGGCGACAAATTTTCCGCATTCCGAAATGAGTTTTCACTTCGGGCGGAAATCGAACCAGTATCTTCAGATTTCCGGCCAACTGTTGTCACCATTGATCTGCCGAAGCTACTGATTTTTTCCGGAATTCGATGTGAGTGCTAGCGTGCAGACAATGATGTTTGCATTGCAAGTGCCGAGCTACTCCGTTAGCTCTACACCCTGATAGGCGTTATTTCGAAATACGCCTTTTCTATAACCTAATAAAAATTGAAAGAAAACCGCAAAAACACTAAAAAAATGGTTTAATTCAAGAAAGAGCGAATAGATTTATCATCTCAAGTTTCAACTACCGAGTGTTCACAACAAGAGAAAAAAAAACGTTCCCAACTGAATCTCATTTCGATATTTTCAGAGTAACATCCCTACTCTGGGAAATATAATAAGCGGAAATATTATGCGTGGAAAAAACTAAAAGAATGATCATTATAAAGCTCTTTGTGTAATTAATGCATATCAGCCCATTTATATCTCCCCGCTCAGTAAAAATTAGTGTCATTCGCAAAAATGTGTGGTAGGAAATATTTACATGAAGTGTTTCATCTTCAAATCGATAAATGAGTCTATTTCATCATGCGTTATGGGACGGTAATGTTACCTCGACTATGCGCTCCTGTTTCACAGACAGATTTTAACAGACAGGTCACATGGTTTTCTTTCTTCCGAAAGTCAAGTAGATATCATTTACCCAAAAAATAGGAAACTGTTGTCCCACTTGTTAATTTCGCAAATCACAGATCTTTCCATCAGAAACATTCACTCCAGACATTGAATCTAATTTCTCTCCAAAATTATATTTTTTTGACAATTCGCTCACATAACTTATCCGTTGTTAAGCTGTAAGTGCTGGTGCTAAGCAAACGTTTCTAACAAATCGATGTATGGTTTAAACATTTTTCACATTCTTCCGTTATGGACTTCCGATTGATTTCGTGTTTTCACGATCATCACAAGAAAAATTCACTTTATCCCAGAAAGTTCATCAACTTTCAACTCGTACGACTTTCCCGCATGAAATGATTTAATTTGAATTCATGAAACGAGGTCTATATATCATATCATCATGCCGAGAATGGTCTCAATCGACCACGTTAAACTCACTGATAACGAATCCGTGGTCGAATTGAATTATGTCCGTCCGACCGGCCAGCCGTCTTACCTTCCGTACTTCGATAACTCTCGAACCGATGAACCTAGAGACTGGAAATTTTAAGAGTCTGTTCGGATCCCGAATGTGGTTTATCAGCAAAATTCGACCAGGGGTTCCGTAAACATATCCCTTTCTAATTTTGTTTTCGTGATAATTTCAAAACTGCTATTCTATGGGGATTTTTTGCATGTAGACGGAAAATGGCGTATTCACGCAAATGCAAAATGTTAGGCAGATCTCGATACTAGAACCATATAGGGTGGGTCTTGGACTTGTACATAAATTTTAACTTTCCACATCTTCAGTACCGTAATTTCAAATGAACTGAATTGCGGTTGAGTGTTTACTCTACTCATGGTGCAATCAGCTTTACTTCAATATTTCTCCTGGTATAATAGTTAACGCGTAGCCGAGTCATAAATCCACGCAAAAATATTATAAAAATGATCAAAAGTACAGTACTGAGTTTTTATTTTATTTCATCAATTTTCATAAGGGTCATGTTCAAACAGCAATAACTCTCAAATTATGTAACATACAGTAATTATGTAGGTGTCGTTTTGTAGCTGATATCTTTGCGTGTTAGTTCATTGAAAAAAATTATACTTCAATGTGCTATTTTTGTACTATTGAGGATTTACTAAAAAATTCAGTGAATTTTTTGACTAAATTTTTTTTTGAGAATTTTTTATGGCATTTTTGAGTTGAATGTTTTCATATTGTTCTACTTTAATAAAAGTATTATCTTTTTTCACATCTGTAGGACCTTTATGTCCAGAGAAATCGATATCATTTGAAAGAGTCAACTAAAATAAAAAAAAATAATTTGAAATGGCGGCTAGTCCAAAAAATAGGGAGGTAAACTACCCAGTGTGGGTGTTTTTGTCGATAACATTAGGTATATTTGATGCCCTTAAATTATAGCTAACCGCTAACGCTACCGAAACACACTGTATTATTTTATCCGAAGAATCAACAAGCTGGCAACGTTCTCGAAAACTCTATGAAATATTCATGGAAGATTATTGTTTTGAATACAAAATAGGTTGATATAGCTTAATCACAAATTGAATGAAAGATCTTTCTTCACGAGATATTCTTGAGATATCCAGAATATAAACAAGAGAATTGAATTACTTATCGAGAATCCGAGGTCAACGGTTGCGTTTCTGCGTTGATTTATCTAGTTCCCGAATCCAACGGAATAATATCAAATGATGTTCCAATATTCTGCTTTACGTTGAAATGAAATAGTAAGTGCATTGGGCAAAGTTACACAACGGTATAATTTCCTAGAGCTGATGGAATGGACTCCTAATTCATTAATATAAATTAGTCAGCTAGCTCTCCAGTAAGATCAAGCACGCCCACGATTTCAAACTGGCAGATGTCGTTATTACCAAATAAATCTAAGTTCATGTCTTATTTATCGTCCATTATTACTCATGATATTGATCAAAGGATACTTTGGCATGTTTCTATATCTTTGTCGAAACTTTCAAGGGTTTTCTCCCCAAATATTATTGTTATTTCTAGAAAATGCTTCTGCGTTATGAGATGAACTCTATTTGTCAAGAAGTTCATAGAGGCTTTGCTACCTGACTGGTAAACAGCGCGGGGTTGCACAATAGATCTTCAGGTCAAGGTTTTTGCGAGGCTAAGCTAAGTCTAAGCACCACTCCTTAAATCTAATCTAATCTAAATTTGTCAGGAAAAATTTCTTAAAATAATGTCTTCTGACAAATTATCTTGGAATAATATAAAAGTTAGGGAACCTAAATTATCCTTCATCAGACATCAAACGAAAATCTTCAGAATTATTCTTAATAGCCTTATTTTTCGGAAACTGTTAGGTCATAATTCATGATATTCATTTGATCTTTCCTCGAGAGGTAGCATTTGTTCCTTATGTTCAGAATCACATCTAACACTAGGATAAAAAAAAATTATTTCAACACAAATAATACGAACGGGCTCCTCCGCCACTTTGCAACTATGTTTTCATTTTGTCCTTTTCCAAGAAAGTGTACCCAACATTGGCGTAGTCGAGTCAACCCAGTGCAACTAACAGTTTATGTACGAAAAACAATATGTGTAGATATTGTCAACAATGTATTAATAAATATGAATTGACAAATCTCATGATGATAATTGATAATATGAGATTACCTAATAACAAACTTTTATGTCTTGAACTACTGAAAGCTGAGAGAATCGAGCATTTATCAATGCTATTTTGAATTGATGAGATCAATATAGGTACATCACATCGACTGCTAACTGGTTTGTGAAATATGTCTAACTTTACTGCTTTTTACATACATTTCAATTGTGATTTTTATTGAATCATCATCATGCAGCACTCAGAGTCCACTGCTGGACATACGCCTTCCTCGCATTTTTCCACGGTTCTCTATTTTGTGCAGCTTGTCTTTAATAGAATGTCGTCGAATAAACCTGCAAATTTTCTTCTGTTTTTTTTTTCAACTATATAATAGTGCAGCAGTTCAAAGGAGAATTATTATCATTAGAAGAATAATAAATGATTCCATTATTTGAATTAACAAGATACCTACTCATTATGCGGGGAGATGGAAGAGTTCAATATTTGTTTGAAGGTCTGCAATATTATTATGAGCTGAAGATGGAAAATATTTGAGGAAAACGAACAGATAGAAATTATTATACTTCGATTCGAGTTTTATTCGAACTGTGAACTTAACATTCAGGATTGGAAATGAAATATTTATTTCAATGGACTAATATAAAGTTGTGAATCATCTTGTCAGAATATGATCGTAAGATTTCATACTTACAAATGGAAAGAATAAAAATGGACGTTGCATAATATGAGGAAGGCTCTTCATTTTAACTATCGTTTTGGGAGCATTATTCTCGAAAATTTCTCCGTATTCTAAATGGATGTTGAATAGAAGAAATAGTATAAAATTGATGGTGTCGGCCAAGGAACAAAAAAAAAAGAATACTATTCCTTCAGCAACGTTTCGGTTCCTTTATTGGGCCTTCTTCAGGCTACAATAGAAAAACGCATAAACCACAATACAATATACAAATAAAACAACAATGATATAAATAGTTAACATCAAGGAAACACTGAAAACAAATTAGCACAATGAAATAACAGGTCGGCTAGAATAATCAAAGATGGACATATATGGTTCAACATCAGAATGTGAACAAATAAATACAATTATGACTAAAATACAACCCAAAATGGCAAATAACAAAACTCACCATCGGAATACAGGAAAAAATTAAAAGTTAAAAATTGAATATTTCTGTCAAAGAAAATCGTCGATAACGTAAAAAACAGGTTTACATAACAAGGGGAAAAAACCATCGATGTACATGGAAACAACCCGGTCAACACAAGAACGCAGACAATCAGAGCGGCAACCGAATACAGACCTCACAAAAACAACACCCACACATGATGAAACGAAAACGAAATGAACGTCGAAACAGTGGCGGATCAGACGAGCATCAACGATTTGGTTTCAACTGAATTTTTTGAATCAAATTTGAATAAACAACACTCAAGGAGCCAATATCAGAACGGAAATTCACTGCATTAGGATGTTTATTAATACAGATCATTTCATTGAACCCTCGCCTAAACCAACTAGATTCCCGATTTAAAACGTCAACATTATCAAAATCAAAAATATGCCCAGATGTTAGAGCATGACAAGCCAAAGCAGTTGATTCTTTTTTTATTTTCACAATCTCGTCTATGCTGTGCCATTCTATTACCCAAATATTGGTCCGTCTGACCCACATAACAAGCATCGCAACCCTTACATTTTATCCTGTACACTACTCCCGAACACGTCTGTTTGGAAACACTATCTTTAAGTTTCGAAAACAAAGAACGTACCGTTTTCCTACAATAATGAACAACCCGATTTGTGCCCGTCCCATGATATCCTTCATTCTCTCCGACAACCCCTGAACATAAAGCAGCCTACAAAAACCAACATTATCATCACCCTGGCCAATTACCATAGAATCACGTGGTTCATCACGACCAGATGAGTTGTAAATCTTTTTCACCAAATATCTCGGGTAGCCATTCTTTAATAGCAACGATGTTTGTTCCTCAAAATTTTTCTTGTGAAGGGATAATATTCATTCATTCTCACGATGATTCTAAAAAGAGAAATACAAGGAATAATTGCAATTTTTTATGTTGAGTTGAATCAATAACAATACGAAGCCCGTGACTTCGGGCGAGTATAGCGCTAAAACAATACGCCGAGAACTATTTGGTTTGAGCTACGACGTACCTACCACTAGAGGAATTTTTTTTTCGCCAATAGTTGTGTTACTAAATTAATTGCATGGAACCTGGATAGTGAATCATGTGATTGTCATCATTCCAGTTTTGTTGATGAGAACAATCTATGACTTCTGTTTGAAGTACATTCTCATTCGCCTTCGGACTCATGGAACATATGCGGATCTACTGCAAGTTGGATTACTTGAGGGTGGGTTTATCTTCAAGATGAATCTACCTAAAAGGTGAATCTACCTTGAAGATCTATCAACCATCAAGGTGGATCTGCTGGCCCAGTGGTATTTCCTTTTACGATTTTCAAATGGAAATTTTCATAGAAATGTTGATATAGATTGATTTTCGTAACTCTTTGTGGTAACAACCTTCGAATTCTAAAGGCAAAGCATTTCTTCTATGAAAAAATCAGTTTTAATGATCTGAGAATGTTTTTGAAACATTTCGAATTCAAAATTGATAAACCCCATTGGAAGTTTGAGGGAAATTTCATGAAAAAAACGTTTCAAATTGAGAAAAAACGAATTGGCGGAATTTTATAGCCAATTTTAATCCAAAAATTGCATCTGAATCAGGAGACGGAAGTTCGTATATTTCGAATTTTGAAATTAAGCTCTCACTTTTGTAGCAGATTAAGGAAACTGCACCATGAAAAAAGTGAACACCTCAACAAAAATCATGTAATTCGAAATGATAAGTCCGAAAATAAGGACCAAAAAGGTTTTTGAGCGCCCGTTCCACTTAAACGAGAGCTAAACCATTTGTCACGATACCTGTGTTCTTCGAATTTTGACTGCAAGCTTCAAAAGAGGCAAATTTTCCATTGAAGATGATGACCGATCGAGAAGTCCAGTTTCTGTGTCAGTCCCCGAAAATATCGATTCAGTTCATTACATGCTTTTATCAGACCGTCGAATTGGGCTTAAACGGATATCTGAAGCACTGAAAATTTCATACGAACGCGTTCATCATATAGTTCACGTCAATTTGGACATGAGAAAAACTTCTGCAAAATGGATCCCCAAATGTTTGAACGTTGACCAATATCGTGCAAGGGTAGAAGCATCGCGTTCGATATGTGCTCGATTTGAAAACGATGTGTTTCTTAAACCGAATTGTTACTATGGATGAGACTTGGGTATATTCCTACGATCCAAAAAAAAGCAACAATCGATGGAATGGTGAAACTCTGGTTCTCCAAAACCTATATAAGAAGTTTCGTGTCCAAAAATCTGCTGGAAAAGTTCTTGCTTCAGTTTTTTGGGATTGCCATGGAGTAATCATGATTGATTTTTTGGATAAGGGTGGAAAAATAACTAGAGATTACTATTCGACATCACTGACCGCTCTACGGGAAGAAAGTAAAGAGAAAAGACGCGGAAAGCTATCCAAAGGTATTTTGTTTTTACATGACAACGCCCCAGTACACAAATCTCATGCTGCCATGCAAAAAATTCGTGATTTAGGGTTAGAATTACTAGAACAACCCCCTTATTCACCAGATTTGGCTCCGTCCGACTATCATCTCTTTCTTCAACTGAAAAATGTTTAAAAGGTCGTACATTTTCTTCCAACGAGGAGGTAATAAAAGCTGGGGAGGACTGGTTTGCAGAGCAGGAAGAAACATTTTTTTTGAAAGGTCTAGAGTAGTTGCAGGTTCGCTGTAATAAATGTATTCAATTAAGAGGAGAATATGTTGAGTAATAAAATATTTTGACATTGAAATTTTGTTTGGTCCTATAGTGGACTAAGAATTTTTCGATATACAGGGTGTCCCAGAAGTCGTGCACCCCCTTGAGGGGATCGAAAGTGAAAGATATTCTAAGCCCAAAAATCCATGTTTGAAATTTTTTGATAACGTAGTTGATTAGCAATTAATTAATGAAAGTGACCAATCAGGAGCGCCTTACACAAGAATGAGTAAGCAGTGGGGACGCGAGAGTGAGACGCCATAGCTGCAGTCGGCTTTTCACGCACTAAACCGAGACTGGCGTCTCACTCTCGCGTCCCCACTGCCTACTCATTCTTGTATAAGGTGCTCCTGATTGGTCACTTTCATTAATTGATTACTAATTAACTACGTTATCAAAAAATTTCGAACATGGATTTTTGGGCTTAGAATATTTTCACCTTCGATCCCCTCAATGGGGTGCGCGACTTCTGGGATACCCTGTATACTAATTTATGGTGAATCAAAACAGAAATCCTGTTCGCGGATGTTCATAAACCTGGAAGAGAGAGATGCAGGCCAGAGAAGTATTGAGGTACTGATGCAAAAAATTTCTTATAAATTTTTCAAATTGAGCGTTTCATGTGAAAATTTTTTGGTAAAATGACTCATTTCGATGCTTTCTATCACCTGTCAAAAAAAAAACTTCACCCTGAAATACACCCTGCATAAGATGGTTGGACAAGCACCCAAAAGCTCTTGACTTCACGTCAGTGCATACGGTGACCCTTTCTTCATATTAAACATTCAGGTTCAAATCTTAATCCAAATGGAAAGGCACCAACGGCTGCTCGCCTACTATACCTACCAAAAATGAAAAATTTTTATGTTTCATTTCCGAATGAATACATATTTATGTATCTCTGTGGCATCCACATGATGTTCATCGATTTCCGAGTCTGTTGCTGCCTCAATGAATGATTCAATCCTCCACGCCACCTCTTTTTTTCCCAAATTCGCGTTTATCGCAACACAACTCCGGCCGGAGTCAGAATTGGTCCGGCAGAGCCCAATTCGGCAGAAAGAGATTGCGCGACTCAGGTGTCGCATCCGGAGTGGACGCCGCGCCGCGCACAGGAAACAGTCGCCGCCGGCCTATCGCAGATGGCGGTGCACGTGCTGTGCCCGTTTGGCTTTCAAACTTCGATCGAATCATCCGTTTTCCGTGAATGAATGAGTAGTGAGAGTTGTAACTTGATCATTGATTTTCAGGGTGACCGGATACGGACGGTTGGTAAATATTGACGGAAAATAATTTTTTGCGAATTTTATCACCTGGAATGTCGAGCCTTTATCCTTCTCCGTATTTATAAATTTTTGCGGATCACTCTATGAAGACCATAAAAAAATGATAACGCGGTTTACCGAAAGACCGAGATGTTTGAACTATTTTCCTTATCTATCTTTTCGTGATAAAAGAATGTATGTAGCGTATATAATGGGTTTTTCGATAGCGATGATACAATTTGAAAATAGAGTAAAGTACATATTTATGTACTTATTCAATGAGAATCAATTTTTTTTTCATTTTAAAGCAGTCATAATTTTTGAAAAATAACAATTCAAATGACCACAACTACTCCTTTCTACTGCATTCTGTCAACCCAGTCTTTCATCACTTTTCAACTTAAATTTGGCTGTATTTCAGCAATGGAGCGTTCAATGCTGATTTTTAATTGCTCAGTGGCTGTTGGATTATCAGCATGAACTTGCGACTTGACATATCCCCAAAGAATGATATCACAAGGTGTTATATCACATGGCCTGGGAGGAAAATTAACTGGACCATTTCTTGAGATGATTTCCAAATTTAGTTTCCAATGAATCGACTGTAAAGGTGGCTGTTTGGCTAGAGGCACCGTCTTGTTGAATCCACATATCCTCCAGATTATTCTCCACAACTTACTGTCGGATTTCAGGTGGGGCATGGCCCCCCCATCAAGATCGACAAGAAATCCTTGCTGTTTGTTCCAGCAATTTCTAATATTCTAATTTCAAACAAATCAATCGAATAATAATTTTTTCTTATTCTCAGCATATCACCGAGCTCTAGGAAGACGAAATAATCTGATATAGATCAGACTTTTTCAAACTGCAGGACTCAAAAAAATCATAAACGCAGAAAAATTTAATTTTTTGTATACCTACCCCTATCGTTGAAAAAGCAATAAATAAGAAATTTATCGATGAAAAATAAGCTGCAGATACGTGCTGCTAGATAACTGATGCCGGTATCTCGAGGCTGGAAGTTACTTTAGTTGGTTAAACCAGCATATCAATGTTCGAGTTATAGGGTGTTTTTTGCAAATGTTCATTTGGGAACTTTTTTCACACTAACTTTCCTAAAGCACTTTGTTTATGTCAGTAGTTTTTCCAGAAGCCTCATACAATTATATAAGTATACATTTTGCTGGCGGACAAGTTTCGAATGAGATGTAGAAAATTTTGAATGAAATGGCATCATTTATACTGGAAACACATTTCATATTTCGAAAGGGACTTTCTCAATATTTCTGTAGAGCTCAGATTGCAATTTCAAAAATATGTCATTCATGGTATTAAAGAAATCATCTCCTAAAATGAGATAGTAGGAATTTTCTTCGTGAATAATCATCGAAGTGGCGAAGAAAAGAAGTGTAATTCGAAGTTAATGGCAACTGTGAAATTCTGATTTGGATAGTGAAGATTTCTGGCAAATTATCACTTACCTATTTCTGAAATGGATTCCAGTTGAAATTAAATATTCTTGACTATTCCACTCATTCCATTTGTAGTGAGGAAGTTTGGGTAGCAACGATCGTTTCATCTCGACAAAATTTTCAAACCGGCGAAACTAACAAGTTGGTTTTCCAGCGATAAAATTTTTGACGTTTCTCGAATTCATAGATAGCTTCGGAAATAAATATCATAGAGAAAACAAACAACGTTTTGTGGTTTAGTCAATCTATGATGAATTCTAATTTGCCAAATAGCGCAATAAGAGTCAAATTTGAACATATTACCATATTTTCTCGTGAAATAGTCATGCCGAATACCACTCCAGATGAAATTTAAGCAGGTAAAATTTCTCTATTGTAATATTCATGTTTGTTGCTTCTCGGAAATTTCGCTCATGACATTTTTTCCAAAATCACGAGCCGTTAGGCTCGTGATTTTGATACAAATGACATTCGCGAAATTTCCGAGCAACAAACTTGCATACTACAATCGATAAATTTTGCCGGCAAAATTCCATCTCTGGTGGTGAGTATTACATATGACTATAACTATTGATAATCAATATGAGTATGTAATTTTTTAGTTCTTTTTTTTCAATATGAGTACATAATACTCCATTCACTTTTATAAAGTATCTAGGCTAGCATGAAATTCTGACACATTTCACGCATATATTTTGAAAATGTTAGGTAATAGTCATTCTTCTGTCAGTGCAACGAGCAACGTTGTACTTGCTTCATATAAGTCGTAGTAATTACGTATTATCAAAATGTTTATTAACTTCGGCAAAATAATGAATTTGAGAAAATCTTATGTGAATTCAATAATTCCAAAGACCTGACGAATGTTGAAGAAACTTTTTCTCTGCTAATACTGGAAATATTTCACGCATGGTTGGAAGATTCAGTTATGCTATTTTCTTGTACGGAAATCAAGAATCGAGTGATACTTAAAATTCAGGGACAGAAAAGTCCGTTACTTTGTGATAGTTTATTCGAAAAAGAATAAAAGTCTTCGAATAATCCGATAGATAAAATATAAACGAACAGAAGAATTCCCACTTTTCAAAATTCCCAAGAAGTAAGCCTACTGAAGTCATTTATATACCTCTTTGCACAACTTGAGAATGTAGTGGTACTACTAAACCTGTGTCACAGTTAAACCTCAAAAGAAATAACTTCATTTACAAAGTTGAAAAAGAGTAAATAATAAATAATTCCATTGGCAACATCTCTTAGAATCATTTTCTTTTCACGATTGCCAATTCACATTAGTTTTAAGTAAAAGAACTTGATAAACCTAAACCATGGCCAACCGGGATACTTTAGGAAAGTGAATGGAGTACGTATATATATTTTTTTCAATATCTCCGCTAGTTTGTCAATTCTTAATGTTTAAGATCATCCTATTTTCCTTTTTTTTTGTGAATTCTGCTCTTTATTATTAACCATTTTGTATTCATTTAGATCACATTGTGCTTATTTTTATGTGCTCATTCTAAGATGTAATTGAAAACAAGGATTAAGTGGTAAAGCACCTTTATGGTGAACTTCCCCGTGAGGTTTCACTTCTTTTTTTGAAATAAAGACATCATATTATTTTAGGAAAATAAACCGACATAATTGACCGGTACCTGAGGAAGTTCCACACAAATGTTTTCACAGAAG
The DNA here is from genome assembly GCA_951802165.1 of Adalia decempunctata. Classification (NCBI taxonomy): domain Eukaryota; kingdom Metazoa; phylum Arthropoda; class Insecta; order Coleoptera; family Coccinellidae; genus Adalia; species Adalia decempunctata. Next base: position 37,552,481 of record OX637697.1, on the reverse strand, counting down.
CGCAGAATTTTTCGTAGGAAAAAAGTTACAGCCAATTTTCAAAAATAAACAGTTACAAAAATGCCCTCTAACACTGAAATAATGAAACACCAGTTTTTGTCCTATTTGGCTCATTCTGTACTCTTGGTTGACAATTTTCGTGGCCCCCTACTGAAAAACTCCCTATATCCGTTAGTGCATCAACAGCAAAGAAAGTCATTTGAAATTGTTCTGCATTCTTTTTCATTAAGTGTAACTCTTCGACAATTTTCTTCAAATACAAATGGACCATCACTCCGCCTGCATAAATTGCACTTGCACAGCACAAAGTGACTCAATCTGGATTTAATGCTGTTGGTTCACATAACCTTTTAACCAAAAATAAGCTTCATCGCTCAATAAAATTTTACGTTAAAATTGTTCATCTTTTGCCCCCAGTTTTCCAGAGCAAAATCAGAAAATAAACGACGTTAATGGTGGTCTAATGAAATCTTTTCTTGAAATTTTCCATGTCGTTAGTTGAGAACAACGTGGAACCGATTAATTTGGATTTTTTATTACACTTGCCGCTACCAAATCAATATGCTCTTGTGTGTGTACTGGTTGGTAGTCTTGTATTGTGTAAAGAAAACTCACTTGCAAATTTGCCTACAATAATAGGAATAGTGAGTCGATTAACTGAATAATGTCGTCCATGATATGTATCTTCTAGAATTGCTCTAAGTATATTAACAAATAAGCACTAATTTTGATTGAACAATTTAACAATTTCTCAACGTGGTTGAAGCGTATATGTTTCCATGATTGAGGGGCCGGTAAATTATTATACCTGTAAACTGTCAAATAGCGCTACTGACAGGAATGCGGTCCGTAAACCATTTTTCATCCCTCAGTAGGAAGGAGTAATCAACATCAAGTGGATAAATCTAGAGGTCAGATTGATATGTAAGTGAGTCGTTATTTGACAGAACCTATTAGGAATCTAACCAAACTGAACGGATCTTGATATGTTTTGTTGAGTAGTTATTAATAATGGAGTTCGTTGGGAATGGATAGTAAATTCAATTCGTTGATCATATGAAAATATACAATTTGTATCGAGTGAGAATTTGTCAAGGGTATCAGTTGCGAGACAATGAATGAAATTTTATCAGAAAACTAATATTTCTCAATCAAATCTTCCTAGGATAATTCTAAATTATGACATTTGCGACCGTGACAGGACTTGATGGAGAATGCGATTCAATTGAAAAAGGAAAGATCTCAATTGAGGAAGTTATTCTCAGAAACTTTCAGGGAGATAGATAACCTTATGAAGAATGCAGAAATCTCAAAAGAAGTATTATTAGATCGTTCAGGACATTTCCAGGAAAATCGGAACGACTTTTCATCATGGATGAAATTATTAATACCTACTTCTTTTGAAATTTCCGCATTCTTCATAAGGTTATCTTTCTTCCTGCGAATATTTGGGATAAACCTTATTAGTTGCTATCTCGCCTTCTTCAATTGGGTCAAATTCTTCATTGTGTCTTATCACGGTCGCCAAAAGTTGATATTTGAAGAATACTCACTAATAATTGAAGTTTCTGAAAGGATTCTCCGACAGGACGACTTGGGATAGGTTAATCCGGGTTCGTCATAGACATGCCACCAGTTCGGTGTTCGCAGAGCAATAAATGAGCTTTGGCAGGATCTTTTATCACTCTGAAAACTTCGCCTTAGCTCCATTCAACATGTCTCTCTTGCACTATGGACTTGCATAGCGTTATCTTTGTCATCTAAATGAGGCTGTGTGGCAGGTGGCACCATCTTGTCGAAACCACATATCCTCCAGATTATTTTCAATATCAGCAGGAAAACAATTCATTCAACATTGTTCTGTAGAGTTCTCCATTGACTGCTACTCTCCGACAATTCTCTACAGAAATATAGACCAATCGCTCTGTCAGCTTGAATTGTATACCTAACAATTACCTAACAGTGTTCTGGTATTGTGTATTCAAAAATGTGAATTTTTCAACGATGTGAAGAATAGCAGGAGTAAAATTATGTGGACCATTATCTTCACAGAGATCACGTAGAGTTTGTAGAAAAGTGGAATATCATCTCCACAAAAATCGTTGATGTTTACTGAACGTTATGGAGTGTGGCCATGATGAATTGTCACCATGACATTTCAAAAACATATCGTCCATCTTGGAAAACGGTTTTGTATTTTTTCTATGAGGATGATATTCCTCTTGATGGTTCCAACAGAAAATTGAGTTTCAGTACCGTATATTTCTGAGGTTTTGATGTTGATTATAATAGGTACTTGTAAATAATGCCCCAAAGAAAATATAGTTTCTCAGAAAAATATTATTCCTGTTGAGTTTTTTCTGGTCCATCTGCATAATTCGAAATAATAAACCAGAATGTCATCCATTTTCTGCGCGAAGACTGAATTTGTTTACCTAATCCGGTAAATCCAGTTGTATTCAAACGAACCAAATTATGTTTAAACCTATAAATGGCAGGAATACAGTTACTCTCATTAACTAGAAAATATGAGCATCAAACCAATACACGTGTCAAAGGATTAGCATATAAATTGTATTTATGCAGTTGTGTCTGCGATGCATTTTCCGGTATTAGGACGCATAGGTAGTTCTGCATTTTTATCGCTACTTGCATCTAGCACATAAAGGAGCATTTTCAGGAAACCTGATTTTGGCGTTCAATTTTCATTAAAGCCTTAAAACTCTTCTTTCTTATGATAATTCAGATTGCTGCCATGAAAAAAGGGTTCTTGCTTTAGAAATATAAGGTTAAGGACCCTGAGGAATCAAGACTATTTGCTATTAAGCCCTCGACATAGAAAAGCCCGTTAGCACCAGAGATGGTTATTGGTCATTATCAGATGTAACCTAAATTACATCACAAGGTAATTAATACCCTTTAATGTAACGGGCGATAATATGAGAATGAGCTAAGTGAATAAAGATTAACGTTGTTTTTGAAGGGAATATGAATATGGACCTTAGTGATGCCAGTGCATCACTTTATATCAGCAGCTGTGACATCATAATTCACCTTTCATGCATTTATTAGATGTTAGTTGTATTAATGGACACGTTATGGCATCACCGTTTTCTGAATCTGTGGCCAGTTCCTTCTATAATTTCGTAACGCTAATTTAATTTTGTGTTACTAAGGACGTTCTGAACAGTGTTGTCATCACGATATCGCGTTTCATTGCTTATGAAAAGTGAAATTTGGATTTATTTCTGAATATAATTTGCAAAGTACGTTCAAAAAATGGATGGTTTGTGTCTTGTTTGTGGAATATTGGATTACATATTTGAATCCTTATTTGAGTTTACACAGGTATGTCCTACTCTCAACATTCTGAGTAACAGTGGCGTAGATTGTTCGATTTTTACAATTTCCCTTCTCATATCGAGAGGAGGAACATTTGGTTATCACTTCCAAACTAAGCTTACTCTGTTTACCCAACTCAGAATCTGTTTCAATGTTCGGAACATTGTATGAATTCGTCAAAAAGAGTTGATTCACTTGTTATTTTATTTCCATTCTTCAATACCGATGGCACTACGCCACTGGACTTGTCGAAGTTAGATTCTGCAATGTTGCCACAGAAGGATAAAATGATATTGCTATCCTTTATGCTATCTTCGTCCCACTCACTGAAAACTGATTGAATTCTGGCTTCACCAATTCCCGAATTTATGAATGAGATGCTGTGTCTCCTCTTTCTACGGTCTCAGGTTTTTTTACTTGAAACAAATCAATTGAGTAGAAAATAATCCATTTATGATTGAGCAAAAAATACTTTCGGAGGTATAGAGAGATTCTGAATATTTGAATTTATTCATGTTTATCAACTTATGTAAGATGTTAGAGAAGATCAAGAGTAAACATCATCCTTATTAGGACGTCAATAATATCCGGGTAAATCATTAGACCGTCTTTGGAAGAATCACTGAATTCACTGATGTCGGATTCTATAAATGCTAAAAAAGGAAATACACAAACGATGGCTTAAAAATCAATTCCAACTGAAACTTTTCTTTCGGGTCTGCTTTTCGTTGAATCTCGCACATAGAATACTAATTCTGCCAGGCCATTCCGCTTTCCGAGTGTCCCATGAGCATCCAGACCATTCATTCAGAAACGGGCGACGGACGTAGCAACGCAATGACAATATAAATAATCGAGCAGTGAGAACAAATTTCTCGATCTTTATCCTCATCTCGCTCGAAGGTCTGGCGTAACTCCGATTCAGAGATTCAGGACTTCAGGAGTGATCTGTTGAACTGCAGAAGTCTTGAAAACTTTTCGCGAATTCAATAATACAGGGTGTCCCATGTTCGAGTGCCTATTAGACGTTTCTGGAGAACTGGACATATTTGAAGTATGAAAATTGGGATTATGATATTGTTCGAAATTCTCTACAGACCTAAAATATGTTCAGAGCCAGAGCACTTCCGGTTATACAGGGAGTGAAAATAAATTTGCTCAAAAAATATATTTGTTTCTGATATGATTGAGTATTCAATGCTGAATACATTTAAGTTGAAACCATTGAATTCATTCGAATAATTTTCAAAATATCGAAAAAATACTGAAAGAATATAAAATATTCTCATAGTCAGTATTATGTTCATTTTAATTATTCTGAACATCCTGAGTGTAAACCGTTCTCACAACGTCAAAGTAGAAGAATGTGGAAAGGTCATGCATCTTTTGAATTTCATGAATATCATCACAGGGTGTTTCAAATATCGTGTCAAAAACTGTGATCCAAAATTGGCCATAACTTCTGTTTTTTCAAAATAGAACCCTATTTTTTTATTATTGCGTTGGATTCTGCGGAGAAAAATAATGATAGCACTCTCAGATGCTCTTGCTCCTGAATTCAGTTATTCCCGAGTTATTTGAGATTTTCTGGATTCATGTCGTACGTAGAGTCAAATTCATCGAATCTAAACAGATTCGATGAATATTCTCATGAAACCATAGTAACGAGTAATAATCAGGCCTGTCACTTGTGAATTATTAATGGGATCATTTATCTTCTATGGTCACAGAATATTCTTATGCAACATATTCGATGAATATTTTTATAAAACCATTGGCTGCAGCCAATTATTATTTGAAATGTTCAGTATCTTCATCCGAAATAGAAAGTGAGGAAATCCTCAATCAAGGTACATATCGAAGTCGATTGCAATAAAATACGTAATAATCCAGACATGATAAAAAAGGTATCAGACATATTTTGAAGAGGGCAAGCATGTGTATTGAGCAAAATGATGGTACTTTCGAGCACCTTCTGTAATTCACGTTAAGTTTTCATGTTCATTTATTTATTCATCTTTTTTGACTTCAAATATTTTTTTCTCAATCAATAATATTTTTCCGGAAATAACTTCAAATGATTCCTCAGAGAACTATGAAATTCGAATGTCCAATTAGTGGGACAAAAAAAAATTCAATGTGATCACGAGTCTTCTGAGATTCCAATATTCAATTGGATCTTTCTCTGAAGCTTTCTAGCTTTCTTTGAGCAAAATGACGTGCGGGGCTGAAATCTACTGAATCTCATTAAAAAATGTTTGCTCTCTTCAAATATATCAATCAAATTCCAAAATTTTAATATACTGAATACTTGAATCTCAGCTTTGAAGAAGTCCCATATTTTTCAAATACGGATCTGGAATTTTTGGGAAATTCAAAATTAAATCGATCATACGTTCCAAATATCAACCGACTAAACTGGTTAGTTCAAAAGTTATGAGAAATTTAAATTTTTTGTAAATACATAAACCATCATAAATCTCGGTTATGGATTTGATAAGACCTATCATATATCCCCCCCCCCCCAACAACTAAATCCTGGGTGCGCCACTGACTTTAATAGACATTACAATTTTGAATAAATCAATTATAGAAGAATATAATATGTGGAAGTCTTGTTCTATCTTGCCCCAAGATTGAGACAAACTTACCTGAATTAGACCGACTTATCTGAATTAGACAAACTTACCTGAATTAGACAAACTCACCCGGAGATCACATGATAACTCGAAGTTGACATATACACATTCACGACATTATTGATTTTGTTAATCAGTTATGTTTGAGGGAATACTAGTGAGTTGGTCTCATATTGTTGTTTTATTTCCTTTTTTTGTTATGTTATGGAATTTCACTCCTTGTTCTGCGAAAGTTTGATCATATTTCCCATGTTCACAACGAAATTTGTTGGTTGAAAAGGAATGAGCACAGGATCCTCCATTTTACAGCTTTCCTCTTGGACATCATGAAGAATCCGCAGAGAACAAGTTCTTTAAGAAGGCGCCTAATTTTTCGTCGTGATATCCATAATGATATTTTAAGAAATTGTCAATGCTTTCTATGCCTCAAGAAAATGTTGTAAAATAACAAGAACCCAAATATCTCGTAAACTGTTGATTTTTGAATATCGACAAATATGGCTCAAACGACCGGAAATTAGTCATACTAACACGTCCTCCAAGGTTGACGTCTAATATTAAACACCCTGTATAAAATTTGGTCCACCCTCCATACTTGGCCGAGAATTAAATTCTTCATTCCAACGTATATTAAGTTGCTTTACACCTTCGATGTATTTATTTTCGCACTAAAGGGGAAGTGGTACACGTCCGAGCTCGCGAGCTCCCTTAAGAATTGGACTTTTTATTTCCATGATATCTCAGTTCGTATGCGGCGTAGACCAACAATTTTTTTTTAATTAAAGCTCTAGAATTTCTCTAGAATTTCTCTAGAATGTGTGTTTCTCGCTTTTCCGTTTTTCTTCGTACATTAGGAAAAAACCAGATGAGCTGTAATTTCATACAAATCTGGACAAACTATTTTATTTCCATGATTTCTCTGTCAATTCTCGGGATAAATGTATAAAATTTTCAGTATACATGCGTAATAATATTTTGCAGAATGTGTATGTGTTTGGGGGCACGTCAGTGTCCCCGCCAAGTCGAGCGCGAAGCAAACACTGCCGTACTATCTTTACCCGAACCATTTCGCCGCATTTTCAGGCCCCCATTTGAGAACCTCCGGATAAGACCAGAACGCCGAAATTTTCGTCATCCAGTAAGCTATAATCACCTACTCGAAATCCAAAATTTCAAGTGTGTAGGTCATTTAGTTCCGAAGTTACGCGAAAGCAAAGTTTCGCATTTTCGACCCTCACTCACTCATGATCATCAAAATACAACTAGTACTTCCCATAAACTCAGAGAATCGATATTTGGTACAGAGTTAGGGTTTAATGGCCACATAAAGGGAAAAATATAAAAACTAGGATAATCGAAAATCTGTTGGCACGTCACGTGAGCTCACGTGCTATCACGTCATCTTCGCAAAATGTGCAACCACAATGTATGGAAGTTTATGCGCTTGGAAACACATTGTTATCATACTCAATATGTGAATATCGACTTTAGAATATAAATTGAAAAAAAAAATAATAATCGGGTGATCAGTCTTATACACAGTGATATTTTTACTGTCTCATTTATTGTTCAAGAAAACGATAGGTTTTCGAAAGCTAGGCCGGAACAATAAATGAGACAGTAAAAATTATCACTGTGTATAAGACTGATCACCCGATTATTATCCTTCTTTCAATTGTTATCATTTCACGCATTCACGAAGTTAGCATCTGCTGTCACTTGATAGCACACCAGAACTACCCGCAAATTTACATTTTCTAACCGTAAGTGATATCACGTCGGATATTTTGTGAAGTGATTGATGAAGTGAGAATGGATGAAAATTTGATCGAACTTGTTAGGCTTCATGAAGTGATCTATGATCATTCTTCATCAGAGTACAGGGATCAGAATGTACGACAACAAGCTTGGGTGCTGGGTGCTCATTCAACAACTGTTGTACTATTTGAGGTAATCCTCCCACTTCCTCTCTTCGTTGATTTATTTGGTGAATCAAATCTCTTCTATCAGAATCACCAGCAACTGTAATAGTATATTCTAAAACTAGTTGCAGAATGGGCTCCTATTTCAATACGAATGCGAAATTCGAAAACGAGCGACGAAGGAGCGAGTTTTCGAACGCATGAGTGTTGGAATTGCATTCTGCAACGAGTATTAGACGATATTTTCTCTATTTCACTCAAATTTTGTGAAATTCAATGAAAAAATTCAAATTATAGGTCCTAGTGACTTTCATATTGTATCTTGGCAGTTGGTGTGAATGTTATTAAGTACGAAAATTGACATTTCCAAATTGACGTTTGCTGAAATTTGAAAGGATCGGAAGTCATTGCTGACAACCACAAAACGAAAAATGTTACTGAAAACGGTGCTGTAATGAATTCATTACAGCACTGTTTTTAGTACTGTAATGAACACATTACGATACTGAAATAGAGAAAAGCAGTTATGTTCTCTATATCTTCTTTCCATTCCGAAGAGCTTGATGAAGAAGAAACTGTGTTTCGCCCTGTATCACTGAATAAAAAAATGCTATGAAATTTTGGTGCAATATAGAACGTCTATTGCTCTTCAGAAAAATTATCATCAGATGGGTCTACGGTGGTTGGATTGGGAGAGAAAAAATTGAATCCGAAAAAGAATCGGGTAAGAGATGGGCTATATGGACAAGTTTGGTATCAAACTATAGGTTTTCGAGGACGCTGAAATCAATAAAAAATAATCGGAGGCTCTATCTACCATAGTTCAGAACAGAAAAAAATTAAGATTTGTAATAAAAAAACTTCTCCTGAAAAAAAGTGTCAAATAAGAAAATCTAATAAAATAGATCAATATGCCCATGTTTCTACAAAGTGAAATCCCACCAAAAACATTCTGTAAAAACTAGCCAAGTCTCGATGGAGTTGCTAGTTCATCTCTAAAAAGTAATGAAATCTAGAAAAAGTCGAGCCAAGTTTAAGGCTCCTTACTGCGATTTCTTTATTATTATAGTTAATGTTGTGTGACTTGGCCGTTGAAGGGTACACAAGGGTACAAAACCAGGTGCTCCATGACACCATTGCACCAATCTGTCGCCAGAAACGCAACTCATTGACGATGGAAAATTGCCACTTGGAAAACGTTCATTCAATAACCAGTCAATTGTAGGCTTGATAAAGCTGTGTCTTCAATAATACGAGCCTGAAACAAACATTATAAAAAATTATTTCCAGTACAGACGGACTTCTAATCATTGATAGAAGACCGTCTGTACGTCTATTTTAACCGATTTGACGCTCCAAAAAGAAGAGAGCAGAATTCAGCATTGTCAATGCTGAATGCATATGTGTTGCACAATCAACAACAGCCTAAAATGAGACACTAGCGTCCAACTACCAATACCAGCATGGGCTATTATCTCGCTTAACAAACATTGGTAGTTACAACAGATATAGCATTACGTGTAAACAAAATTGATTTGTACCCACTAACGTAAAAAGAATGTTCAACGGCCAGGCACACAACATTAACTGAAATAATAAAGAAATCGCAGTAAGGAGCCTTAAACTTGGCTCGACTTTTTCTAGATTTCATTACTTTTTAGAGATAAACTAGCAGCTCCATCGAGACTTGGCTAGTTTTTACAGAATGTTTTTGGTGGGATTAATCAGTTTTTTTGTTTATTGCCCTCTGAATTTTCAAATAAATCATAAAGTAGTAACTTTATTCGTCATATTTTCAACCAGGTTTTTTTTCCTAATTTACGGAGAAAAACGGAAAAGCGAGTAATACACATTCTGCAAAATATTATTCCGCATGTATACAGAGAATTTCATACATTTATCCCGAAAATTGACGGAGATGTCATGGAAATAAAATCGTTCGTCCACATTCTAAAGAAATGGTTAAGCTTTAATTAAAAAAAAAATGTTGGTCTACGCCGCATACGAACTGAGATATCATGGAAATAAAAAGCCCAATTTTTGAAGGTAGCTCGCGAGCTCGGACGTGTACCACTTCCCCTTAATGAAACCATTAAGAGTATTTTCAAATTTTTTGCATCTGGCTCCGCTACGACTTCCAGAAACGGGCGACCGACTCGCAACGACAATATACCTAATCGAGCAGTGAGAAGTGTGAGAACAAATTCCCGATCTCCATCCGCATCTCGCAGGAAAGTCTGGCGTAACCCCGAACCTGTAACATTTCGAAATTGGGTCAGGGAAAATGGGAGTCGGCGTTGAAGGGACGAGGCAGCGATCGTTGGCGGAAAATTCCCCTACGAATTCTCGTTAATTCATTAACGGTAACGCTTTCACTGTTTGGGAATCCTTTATCCGAATTGTTATTATATGCCCCTGAATCTAATTGAGTATCACCGGGAAGTGATTCAATTATGAATGATTCCTTTGGAAAATCGATTGTTGGCCAACCTCGTGGCATTTTTATGAGTTTTTAGGGTTCTGTGGTTCCGATGAATAAACTGAACCCTCTTAGGATCACCCGTGTGTCTGTTTATCACGGTCAGTTTTATCAGAATTCACCAGACGAAAATTATTAAAATTTAGACTTTGACTTGTACAAATATCTTAGCTGTGGATTTTGGAGGCAGTGGTACACTTCCGAGATCGCGAGCTCACTTCAAAAATTGGGCTTTCTATTTCCATGATATCTCATAGTTCGTATGCAGCGTAGACCAGCAATTTTTTTTTATTTATTAAAGCTCAATCAAGAATGCGTATTACTCGCCTTTCCATTTTTCTTCGTATATGAGGAAAAAAACCTTGTGAGCTGTAGTTTAATGAAATCTGGACGAACGATTTCATTGAGTTGCTACATTTAGGGAATACTCAAGTACTAGTCTTATTTGAATAAGAATATTAAAAACCCAATATTTCATAACAAAAACACTTAGTTTTGTCCGTTTATTTCTGCAATCAAAAATCCATATTTCTCCCACCAAAAAAAGTTCATTTTTCGATTTTCCTGAAGATTAGCTTGTAAACACTAATAGCTTGTTCATATTGTTCTCGATATCCCGAAATTATCTCATAAACAATGGTTTTACCCTATTTATTATTAATTAACCTAACTCATATTATTCTAAGCCAATGAACTAATCTAACCCATCTTCTATGAATATTTCACAGAGCTCTCGAGAAGACGATGCCACATTGTTGATTTTCCCTTTAAACAATGCGAGTCAGAGGGCGCGAAAGAAAAATGTAGGATCTATGAATCGATCCATCTCAAACCTATATGCATATTGTTTTTCTGTGTCTCAAACGTGTCTGTGCGAATATCGACGACCGGCTCCGTCCGTAAATGGTGTATGGAGGATATCATTTCAAAGCTATGAATATATAATCACTTTTCCCTTTTAGAAAGTGATTATATTAGGTGTTTTTCTTCGATATTTACCGTATAGTATCGAGTTTATAAAATTCCAAGAGGATATTGTTCAGATAGAAACATCGAAACAGATTATTGAGTGCTAAATATAATTTAATTTTGCATCAATTTCGATTAAATACGGGGTTTGTATCGACAATCATCATTCATATATCCGAATTTTGTATTTCATTGACATTCATTTTGTATATGGATCGGTAACAATAAACAAACAACAGAATAGAAACTGCGTATTAAATGTATAATTTAATGATCCTTGGTGTTCAGTTTCACCCCCACATTTGTGGAATTTTATTATTACATATCTCTGCATCAAACGTTTTTCCATCATTCAGATTTCAGTCTCGACAAAGTTGATGAACATTCTGATAACATTTGTCTTGTTTAGAGACCAGAGAAATAATACTATTCGATGATTTTTAATCCAGAGAAACATCCAGATTATTCATGAAATCCATGAATTTTTCCACTAATTTTATCGTATACAATTAGTAATAACTCAAAAACGACGCGTTTAATTAAAAAAACTCAGAAATAGTTTTATTTTCTAAAATGATTGATTCTTTCGATAATATGAACCGTTTATCTTTTTCAAGTGGTTTTATGGTATTTTTGGGTGGATTTGTGAGTCTACTACGCTGTAACATTTATACCAAGAGAAATATTGAATAAGTTCTGATTGAGGAATATGCACCATGAATAGAAAAAGCATGCAAGCAGAATTCAGTTCATTTGAGATAACGATTCCGAAGAGATGAACAGAAAAGTGTTTTTTTGGCAGGGATTTTCGATACCCTCCTTCAAACAAAACCGAATTTTGAAAAAAGGTATGGGGAAAAAAGTGTTTCGTTTGATGATAGGAATCCAGAGTTAAAATATATGTGCAAGTCAGAGACTGACCTTGTATACAGGGTCACTCGCTGTCAGTGATAGTTTAGGCGTTAACGAAGAACAGTGGTTATTTTGTGAATTTGGTGTGAATTTCGTGGTTGAAATGAAGAATATCTTGAGAACAAATAATGTTCAAATTTTCAAACATTCACGATGCATAGTTCAGAAGATATCCAAAAAATTGATTGGGATCGAAAATATGGAGTATCGCTTCTTGAAAGGTTAGTTGAGTTATTGTGTGATATAAAAGGTCTTCTGAGCGTATACAGTTAATAGCGGCCGCTGTCCATGAGAGTGTGCAGGAGAATTTGAGGCAGTCGATTTTACGTCGCTCACAATAATTCGGCTGTTCGTAGTCCACAACTTGGCGAATTTCGCGTAATGACTTGTGCCGGCACTCGTACAATATTCAACTGCCCCTGGAGCTGAAGCTTAACGACCATAGATAACGACGTCTGTTATAATTACACTATGTGAGGAAATGCAGCCTGGATGCAATAAGAATATCCCCTAACGGGAAGCTCCTACCTGGAAACTGGGTTGGACATAAGAGGATATTGAATCAACTGGATTCAAACCTCTTGGCAAAACCATCAGATGTCAACCTAACCTAACCTAACCTAACCTAACGGGAAGCTCCTACCTGGAAACTGGGTTGGACATAAGAGGATATTGAATCAACTGGATTCAAACCTCTTGGCAAAACCATCAGATGTCATGCCAACAATCTTCGATTTCGAAACGCCCTTTGGATCTCTGCTGACCTGGAAGTGCCGTAACACCATGAAGCAACTGGCCAGAGACAATAAGGTGAGTCTTCTATGGACGAGCAGAATTGAGGCAAACCACGAATATCACTGACTCCAACCTGGTCGTTTAAAGCCATTTTCGGCTAGAGAGCCCACAATTATAGATACTTGGGTAAAATTTTCGTGAAAAGAATTCGGAATACGCCTCTGACAAGTACGTACCAAACTGAAGAACGCCAATCTTCACATGTTTGTTTTCAGAAGTATTGTAACCCGATAATCGGTCTGGAAAATAGGAGAAAATATGCTTTGAAGCCATGAAAATCCTAATTTTATTTCATTTGATCAGTAATCTACGTCCACACTCTTAATGGGTTTCCGGTTCAAAGTATTTGCATCATCGTAAAAGATTTACGGGTGTTGGTTCGTGGTTCGTTACTCTAAACCCTATAAAACATCCGCGGTTACATGAAATTCATTTCCGCACTGCCGCCACACTGAAACATTGATCCGCTTTTCGAACACTCATTGGAAAGAATATGTTCGCTTTTTCTGTCTGCATAATTGTGAAGAATATTTGAAAATTGTTTAACTCTCCTCGACCATGTTGCCAAATCACATTTGAATCGTCAACATATCCTTCTAAGCTTTCGGTTCTAGATTAAATTTCCAAATACCCCACTTGTCATTTATCTGTGATAATTTTTGACGTGAGCCACTTTTTTCGGCGAACTTCATGGATATAATGGTTTGATATTGGGTCGAAACTGTCAAATGTCAAACGTAAGGTGACTATCGCGCTTCGAAGATGGCAGAAAAAATGAAATTTGAAGGAAACTTACACGAAGACTTGAATAGAACTGAATTTGGATAGACTGATTTGGTTGAAAACTTTTTTATCTCCTGTATTCTTCTCGTAAAATGTACCGTTTTGAAATAATAGTTATTTATACAACAAGTGAGTTAAATGAATGTTTATTCATGAGAAGAAGAAAGTTTAACCCACGAGCCCGTAGGGCGAGTGGGTTAATTTCTTTGAGTGAATAAACATTTTTAACTCACGTGTCGTATACAAAACTTTATCCCATTTTGATGAAAATTCAAATAATGAATACGTTTTAGAGAAAATATTAGGTATAATTCAAATTCATAACGAGATTTCCCTTCGAGCGATGATGGTTGCTAGGGCACTATGTAATTAATTGTTTGCAAGTGTTAATTTCTTTGAGTGAATAAACATTTTTAACTCACGTGTCGTATACAAAATTTTATCCCATTTTGATGAAAATTCAAATAATGAATACTTTTTAGAGGAAATATTAGGTATAATTCAAATTCATAACGAGATTTCCCTTCGATCGATGATGGTTGCTAGGGCACTATGTAATTAATTGTTTGCAAGTGTCAATGAAAATTATAGAACCGTCAAAGAATTTTTGTTTCGAAAAAATGTTGAGCGGTGACGAGGAGGTTGTAGTTCCTGAGTGCATTATACAAGAAGCAAATGAAGCAGCAGAAGCAGTAATTCCATTGAAATCAAAAATATTGTACGCATTGCAATATACGGCATTTTGTGCCTGGAGAAATAATAAGAGAGCCAAAGGTGTCAACGAAAAAATAATTTTGGCGTATATTACCGAACAATCCAAGAAAGTTAAGTCGTCGACTTTATAGTCCTACTATTCGCAACTTAAGAAAATGTTGGCTCTGAAAGAAAAAATAGACATGGGCAGATTTCACCACGTCACCGCCTTTTTGAAGCAACATTCCAGGGGATACGTAGCAAAGAAGTCGAAGGTATTCACAAGAGAGGAGTTAGAATACTTTTTAGATGCCGCTCCTGATGAGCAATATTTATTGATAAAGGTAGTTTTTATTATGGGTGTTGCTGGAGGGTGTAGAATCGGCGAGCTGGTGACTATAGGCTTGTTCGGACTAGGCCAGTATTTTAGTCGAGTGGAGAGTCGATTCGCCCACTGACTATTCTACCACAGTATCAAAGACTCTTAAACAGTATAAGGTAGTAGGTACATCATCCTGTGACTCTACTCGACTCGGTTGCTGGCGTTCGCACACGGGAAATTACAAAATCATTCGCTACTCGACTAATCTACTGGCCTAGTCCGAACAAGCCCTTAGACCGTAGATGAAGTGGAAGATCGGGGCAGCGTATTGGTTATTCAGATTCCAGATACGAAAACTTATAAGAAAAGTGTGTTCACTGTGGTCAATGGCACTAATAAGGTTGCTGCACTCGATATATTCCGCAAGTATAGGAACTTAAGGCCAAGCAAAGTTGATCCCAAGCGGCGATTATTTATAAATTATAAAAATGAAAAATGTACCGTCCAGCCTGTAGGTGTGAATACATTTTCGATAATGCCCGCTACTATAGCAAAGTATTTGGGCCTTTCTGATGCTGAACAATATACAGGGCACAGTTTCAGGCGTTCTTCTGCAACCCTACTCGCAAATTGTGGGGCAGATTTGACAGTTTTGAAAAGACATGGTGGATGGCGCTAAAGTTCTGTTGCAGAAGGATATATTGAAGATTCACTACAAAACAAAATAAATATTTCTGAACAAATACTTGGTGGGGTCAAAAAAACCGGAGTTCCTGATGCAGAAATGGATATTCCAGCAGGGCCTGAGAAGTCCTCAAACACATGTGCTATAACGACTGAGCGTGTTTTTTTTGGAGGGGGTGCAGGTTTCCAGTTCCATTTTCAAAATCTTAATAATTGTAATTTTTACTTTAATGATAGAAATGACTGTTAATGTAGAATTTTTGATAAATTTTAATAAACTTACTTTAAAATGAGTTTTAGGTGCATTGTGTGTGGAAAGAATAATTTCCAGAAAGTGAGTGGTGAACATTTTATTCCACTAGTGAATTAAAAAAAATTTAATTCACTCAGTGTGTAAACGTCAACTTACCCTTGTTGTCATGTGTTGAATATTGTCGTCTTTAAACGTCAAAATGGGATAAACAAATAAAATGTGGATGTGAATGATTTGTCGGGAAAGGGCAATTTATTTCAGAACTGATTCACATTTAGTTTTTTTATTTCAAAACGGTACATTCTACGAGAAAAATACTGAAAATAAAAAAGTTTCTAACCAATGCTGGGCATTCGAATTTGATTCCATCCAAGTCGTTGCGTAAATTTTTCCTCAGATTTAGTTAACAAAACGATAGGGGTAGTCTATTTCAACCCTTCCCTCATTCTTAAAATATGAAAAAATATCAAGAAAGTGTTTTCGTCATAGTTATACTTCCATAAAATATCATCATTCTATCCCTTTTGCTTTTCGCGATACAAAATAAAAACATATTTTTATTTCCATCTTTGAACCGCGATATCTCCCGAACGTTTGACTTTTGACCCAACATTTATTTAAAAAACTACCATTTATTTCGAACAAAGAATCATCCTTTGAAATCTTTCTCATCAATTCAGAAACACCCTGTATAAAGTGAATCGGCATTTCTGTGATTTTCAAGAACATCAATTCTGGCCAAAACAATTCTGAATAAGAAGCTAACAAGAATAATTTCCCGTGTTGTCTGATGAAATAGTCCAAACGTCGATATCAATCTATCTCAGTCTTTCTTCTACCGAACTGGCAAATTGCAGAACACAATTCTATCGGCATGATTGCTCTTTGGCCTGATGGTTCTAAAAAAAGCTTAAGGAACTTGCAGCATCCTCTGCAGACGATTCAATCTCTGCGGCATTTTCCGACGGAATGAAAGGTTATAAATAAAGTTCAATATTAATTGGTTACTTTGTTTATGTGAGCTTGAAGTATGTGGTGACAGTTTTAATTCTCACCCTGTGTGTCCTCATCCTGATGACGTATTGATATAGTAGGCATGAGAATGGGTAACAGAAACGATTGCTTTTAGTATTGGGCTTTTCAGTTTTTCTCTTCGTTATCTCAAAAACGAATATCAGTAGTTAGCTGTCCGATTTATGCAAAATACTTAAGTCTACAGGGATATCAAAAAACTTTATTTTTGTTATATGAGCTAATATTCGTTTACATTTTGTTTGCTGAAAAACTTCCTACAGAGTTTCGTTTCGAATAATTTATAATTTCATAGTATATGGTTCAATAAGCGGTAATGTAAGTCCTAACACACGCAGATGAAGTTTGCAGCCCGAGCCGTCAGGTGTCAAGTGTGTTATGACCATTACCGCGAATTGAACACTATACTTTAACTTCGACTTCTTCAGTAAAATTCGAATTAATCTGCATTTTCAAAATTGACAACAGTTGTCCAAAGCGATTTCTGTGGTCGAAAATCGTATCGATATCGAATCCCGTAGAAAACGTCAAAAACTCACGTTTTCCAAATGCAATTTTTGGATATTCAGACCTAAGAAAATGTAGAAATGGATGGCGAGAACGTTACCTTGATGTTTGAAATAGAGTTCCTGTGAGTTGTTATTACCTCACACTATTGGTTTATAGAGACTATTACAGATCAAAATCAGTTGAATAATGGAGATATTATTCTATGGGAGTAGATAAATATGATTATATTATATCATTTTGTCCCGATGTTTGTATTTTTCGGACCTTGAGGTAGAAATGGGCTCAGTAACCTATATTCTGCCGAGCAAATGGTGGAGTTGACTACCATCTAGTAGTCATTTGAATCCTTGATGACGAATCGAATGGCAATATCGCCAAAGTGCTAACACATCATTTAACGAAATATCTTGTAATGGGTGATTTTTTCAATAATTTTTTTGGCAACATTGATTTTGACACGCACGTTTCGTGTTTTGTGTAACTGTCAAATATCTTCAGTTTGGTCTATAATATAACCATGAATCGTTTCCCAAACAACCAACGCTTTAAAATCATTGATTTTTATTATCAAAGTTAATGAGGACTATCAATTATCGATTCTGCGCCGTTCGCAGCCATTTTTATTTCATTATACAAAGGACCACCACGACTACAGGACCATATTCTTTGCATGAAATTTTCCATAACCTAATCGCAAAGTGGGTGCCCTATATCCTCGATGGCCTCACGAATTCCATCTTTGAGGTCTTGAATCGACGCTGGGCTCTTGGCGTAGACCTTCTTTTTCACATGTGCCAAAGGAAGAATTCGCAAGGTGTTAAATCACAAAATCTCGGTGGCCAATCGTTTCGTTACGTACTACGTAGCGAGGTCTTGTTGAAAGTAAACGTTGTCCCGATCAATACCATCCAATTCCGGCCATAAAAAATTATTAATCATCTCTCGATAGCAAAGACACGACGTTGTTGATGATCAGCTGGCTTGAGTTCTTGTGTTAACTGAACTTGATGAGCATTAAGACCCAAATTTTCATGTGCAATACGATGTAATGACGTTTGTGAAATGCCTAGTTCCAAAGAACGAGGGATGGACAAACCTGGGTTTCCTTCAACACTTTCAGCTACAGCAGCAATATTATCGGCTGTTCTTGAGCGACGTGTACGGGATTTTTTCTTCACATCACTAACTTGTCCCAACATCTCAACTTTTTCCACCAATTTCTGCATTGCGGTTCGACATGGTGCTTCACGATGGCCCAAAAATGTACGAGTTTAACGAACTGTTTCGGCCAAATGTTCACCATTTTAATATTGAATTTCGATAATGTCAATGCGTTGTTGAAGCGTGTATCGTTAAGCCGCGTATACATGTGCGAGCCGAACCTATCGCGAACCGCTTGCGAAGTGTTCGTGTTATGTTCATTAATTTCACGTCCACACTTGCGATCCGCTCGCGAACCAATACCGACGCGAACCAGCAACGAACTTACCGAAATACCGTAAAAACTGACGAACCTGTCTACGCGCCGTCCAAACTCACACTGGGCTCGCGAGTAGCGTGGTGTTCGTGAAAAGCCGCGTATACATGTGCGAGCCAAACCTATCGCGAACCGCTCGCGAAGTGTTCGTGTCATGTTCGTTAATTTCACGTCCACACTTGTGATCCGCTCGCGAACCAATAACGACGGCGAACCAACAACTAACTTACCGAAATACCGGCAGTATCGTTCGTACTTGTCTACTAGTAACTACTAACTATGTCTTCCGAAGATTATGCGATGCTGGTAATGAGTAGTGCGACTATATTGATGGCCTTTTTGGAAGAAAAGTCATCGATAGACTTCTCCGCCATAGCAGTGGCGATTTACCTCCATGCATCCTCTTTCAAATGCGTTTTAAAATGATCCTCGTGTTTAGGATACTACAATAAAGGTTTACTATTGTAAATATCAATAAGCTGAATGGTTTCTTCCTCTGACCACTCCATGATGAAAATAATGATATTAGTAAAAACTGACGAACCTGTCTACGCTCCGCGCCGTCCAAATTTACACTGGGCTCGCGTTGTGTTCGTGAAAAAACCGACTATCGATGGATCGACTCGAACGGTTTGCGAACGGCTCCATATACGTTCGACATGCCGTCCAAATTATTGTCGCGATTGGTTCGCGAGCGGTTCGCGATAGGTTCGGCTCGCACATGTATACGCAGCTAAAAAACACGACTATCAATGGATCGGCGCGAACGGTTTGCGAGCGGCTCTATATACGTTCGACATGCCGTCCAAATTATTGTCGCTATTGGTTCGCGAGCGGTTCGCGATAGGTTTGGCTCGCACTTGTATACGCAGCTATACATTTTCATTAATGGCGTAGTTTCTACTCGTCAGATGCAAAAAATGACAGCTTCAAAAGTGACATCTATCGAAATAGCGGCCCATTCAAAATAACACCTCTAATTGGAAAACTCCTTTATCTATGGTGAACTAAAACTTCTATCTGGATTTTATAGATTTTGGTATAATAAAAATGTCGTTTATTTGTTTATTTATTCACTTATTTCTATCAATATAACACTTCATTCATAGCATGATGTCAAGAATAGGTGATTTTTTGATCATTAGTTTTTTTTTTAACTGGTATGTGTTTTGAATTATCTAATTTTTTTCTCAAATGGCATGAATCTCTCTCCATGAAACATTCAAAAATTCGAGATATAATAGAGTTAATAAGTCAAACATTTTCAGGATTTGGCTTAAAAAGACTTCCAACTCTGAGCATCATTCGACTCATACTAATAAATACATATAGGGACAAATTTCGTTATCTTAGCAACCCCTCTTTGGCTCAACAGCAAAGGTTTACTTTGAAAAAAAGGGGGCTCAGTGCCCTGAATTTCCACAGTTTGGCTTTCGAATTATCGAGATGATCGACCTATCTCAGTTCGTCGTGGAGGACCCTTCTTTCTGGTTGATATGAGCAGGATAGCCTGATTTATTGCATTTTTACTTTCTTTTTGACCATTAGCCAATTGAATTCGATTGGAACCGGTCATTTTGGAATAATCAATTCAGAATTAATTTTCTTGGGCATGATGATTTAATGAGTATTCGAATTTATTGACCAAAACTGGACCAGTGACCATGAACTGAATAAGCTCCAAAAGATATTGTATATCATTAGGAGAATATACACGAAGGTTTTTTGGGAACATGAGCGGCTAATCAACACAGCGATAAATCGCCATGATCTCACTAGATACCCACCTACGCATCAACTACATCGTTTTATACACATACATACGCTATCCAGTTTTCCGAGTGGCCAGAACATCGGAGTCGCCACAAAAATAAACTTATAGTCCGATTTAACGCGTTCGAAACTAATCGAAATTACAATTTTCGATTTACGAAAGGATTAATGGCTCGACATTCCAGAATAAAACTGCGGTAATGACGTCACGAATCCACGATAAACAAAAATAATCGATTCTGTTTTACGTTTCATAATGAATAATTAATATGGCAGTCTCATGGTGGGTTTCACAAAGATCGTTGATTGAGTGATTCACAGAATACCTTGACGTTTTTGTCAATTCGACCAATAGAATTTCAAATTTACGGATTTTTTATCACAGAATCGCTCGATTAAGCATTTAATCACACGATCAACTTTTGTGAAACCCGGCTTTAATGAATGAATTGAGTGATACTGGTGGATGATGAAACAGGCCGATAAGGTAATCGAAGGTACACACATCAAGTTTACCGTGAAATCGATAGTGGAGAGATACTTGATTTTGTTCACCGAAATATTTTGTGTATGGAATATGTGTTCTACGGTCAATTCCGTACTATTTTCGCATTGTTACCTTGAAGGAAATGGTTCTGGTGAAAAGCGACGGTAGTGTTGGTAGACAAATGCCATGGCAGGATGGAACCAATAGCTGAGGATCAAGAAACGGAATATGAACTAGGTAAGTCATTTTCAAAAACGCCCCCTAAAAATTCACAGCATTCCACTAAACTTAATGCTCATCATTCATCATTATTCTAGAAAGATTTCGATGAAACGCTCCTGTACCAATTTATAGTTATATCTAGTTCTCTTGAAGATTCAATGTCCTGAAAATATGATTGCAGTCACTTATGTCACAGTAACCCACTTTGGTTTGAATTTCTGACATAGGTAGAGAAAGACCTCCAAATTCATGTACTATTTTAGCTCATATAAAAACTGGAGAAGTACAGGAATATCATTTGAAATTAGTCGGACTCTTTAATTTGTCCCCCTTTCAATTTCAATTCAGTGATTTCTCCGAACTCGTACAGGTTACAATCTTCGAAAGTTGTAGTTTCAGAGGGGTCTCCTCGGGAGACCTAGGAGTAATCAGTATAAACAATATCAATTTGGAGATGTTTTCTGACGAAACAGAGTTGACGAACTGTTTATTTGAAATAAAAATTCGAAAAAAGGACTAACGTGGAGTCGTTTATCTATAGTGCAACCCAGTGGCAGCTGGACTGGGGAGACTCGAATTATACAGTCAACAATTTTTCGTCAGTTGAGCCTATTTTTTTCAATTAATAAAGGTGATGTGCTTCAATATATCGGGTGTTTTTTTAGAGTGATGTAACTTCAAATTGAAATAAAACACATTTGAATTAAGACTGAAACCAAGTTTTTTTTTTATTTGAAGATTAATTTTATGACCTTTTTGTTCTAACAATAATTTCGGGCATATGTCCACAACGACTAGCTCTGGAGCTAATGTTACAGTGAATGGTGCTCGTTACAGATCGGTGATCCGTGATTATTCGTTTCAAAATTTAAAGGGTATCGACCCAGAAGTGTTTTGGTTCAAACAGGATGGTGCTACACCTCATGCTGCTACAGTAACAATTGATTCATTGATTGAAAGATTTGGCGATAATATCATTTCGAGAAATGGTCCAATTAATTGGCCTCCAAGTTCATGCGACATAACTTGAATTATTTGGGGTTAGGTCAAGTTATTGGTTTATGCTGATGAACCAGAAATAAAAGACGCTTTGGGGGCCAACATAACTCGTGTTATTGCTTAAATAAGGCCTGAATTACTCGAAAAAGTGGTCCAAAATGGGTATTGTCGAATGCTGTTCCTCAGAACTAGTCGTGGTGGACATATATGCCGAAAATTATTTTGCAAACATAAATGTCATAAAATCTCAAATCAATAAAAAAATTTGCTTCAATTTCAATTTAATTGTATTTTATGCATTTTAGGGAATTGAAGGATATTTTTAATTCCTCATTTGAGGGATTAAAATGGCTCTTTTAATATCTCAAAATGACATAGTTTATTAGCGTCCTTTTATCATTTTTCCTCAAATTTCATAGCAACGCTCTCAAGGCACATTATTCATGTTCTGCAACTGCAAGACAACCTGCCGCAGGAGGGAAAAGTAAGCCATAGCAACTATTTCTCTGCCTAGGCGGAGAAATAGAACTTTTCGATGATCCTGTCAGTCGAGAAATGACGTTTTATGAATGTTTGGAAATAAAATAATGTATAAACCATGGGACTGAAGTATTTTCAATCCCTCATCGAATTGTAGCCTCTCTCTGGTCGGGCTACAAACTTTTCGCTTCAGGATTAAAAGTGCCACATTAGTCCCTGACTTTATAATAAACTACTTATTATTTCGATTTGAAGTTCTATCACTCCAAAAAAAAACACCCTATACATCTTCATTATAAAATATTTTCAAAAGCATAATTATATGAATATAACTATTTATTATGAATAATAAACATTTCTGTTGGTCTTTAAGCATTCACATTTTATTATATCAATCAGAGGATGTTTCAACGATTCTCAATTAATTTCGAAGAAAAATTATTCGTGCGAGGTCTCGCTGAAGTTTGGACAACTCTTATTTTCGATATTTAATTTATTGATCAGAACTCAATTTACATAGATATGATATCGTCACATAAGTTATACAGGGAATTTCCAAATTAGACGTTAACTTGAAGGAGGTCATAGTATGTATGAATCATTTGATGTCATTGAAGCCATATTTATTGAAAACCGAAAATCTACAGTTTCCGAGATATTTGAGTTCTTGTGTTTTTTTTTCGTCGTTGACCAAGTTCGAATATAATTTTGGATTATGTTCATCAGAAAAGAATATGATAGGTATGAAAAAAGCAAAACTAGGCTGTAATAGATGTTGAATAGGAATTAGTATGATTTGAAAGTTGAAGAATAGTCAATTTTTTTATATCAATTTGCTTGCAACTTTCGAATTCCACAATTTATGTATGACAACATGTTTCTAAAAACTTACTGAATTCCTTCTTTATTTTCTGAAAAAGTTTTCGTTTGAAAGCCAGCACTAGTTTTATTCAACAGATTTTGATTTGAAATAGGATAGAAGCGAAGAATGAGAAGTAACTAATTAAAAAATAGTATATTATTTCATTAGGAGGAGAAGTGTCACTTTTCGTGGCGAGCTTGAGTTTATCCGCGGAACGGAGTGAGGCGGATAATTGAAAGCGAGCCACGAAAAGTCACTTCTTCTCCGAATGAAATATGCTATTTTATTTCCAAGCGTTTTCAAATTCATGAAAATTGTACATTTATATTGTAAGTTTATCAAATAAAAATGACGTTTGAATTGGAAGTTTTTGTATTCTATGCATCTATGTTCATGGTAACCAAGTTATCTTTTTCGTAGCAACACTTTTCCTGCCGCCGGAGGGAAAAGTAAATATTTCTCCGCCTAGGCGGAGAAATTGAACTTTTCGATGATCCTGTCAGTCGAGAACTGACGTTGTTATCGTACGTTTGGAAATAAAAATATTTAGTGCAATCCTCGGTGCAATCAAACAAAAATTTCAGTAAAAATGATATAAGAAATTGATTGTTCTTTTCTCCAAATGCCATCTTTCAAATATTTTTTTCAATATCTAATACAGGATAGTTTCTTTTTTCCATACATATCATATCTTTTTCTGAGGAAAATAATCCAAAATCAAAATTGTATTTGTTCAAGGTAAAACAAATCAACGAAAAATGAAGTGAGGTGGGATTTGTTTCAAAAATCACAATAACTGAAATATCTCGGAATTTGTTAATTTTTGGTTATCAATAAATAAAGCTCAAACGACAGCAAATAAGTCATAATAACACGTTCTCCAAGGTTCACGTCTAATTTGGATAGACCCTGTATAATTTCCTTTATCAAAAAAACAAATTCACTTCAGAATTCATAACAAAAGCATTCGAATTGAAATGAAAACAATGAACGAATTCCACGATCTCCCACCAATACTGAATGTATGCAATCCAAACATCAAAGGATTATAGCCTTCCATAGCTGGTTGCCTGCATGGTTATTTCAATTCAAACTCTTCTCTTTTTTTCCGCGCACAGGCCTGTCGCCTGTTATTATGGTAGTCGTAGGGCGTAGATTATGTATGGGATGTATTTGGATGTGGGTGGACGCCAAGTGGCTTCAAGTGGTATTGGTTTGTTTAGATGTCAAAAATCGTATATGCAGTTTAAAATATTTTGAGTGAGAATTAAACTGCAGCAATAAGGATTTTAGGGCAGTCTTAGCCAACCTTGCCTTCTCTCTCTATTTCATTGTTTAGAAGTTCCTTTCATCAGTTCTATGTCAATTAGTTATATTGTTTCTAAATTCATGTGACAAAATTCAGGAGGAGATTTCCCGTATGAAATTAAGATGGGTCCTTCCTGTAACAAAATTTTCTCAGTCCACCCCTTTTCGAGATATCTCCCTTCAGGTTACCGTTTAAAGCGAGTAGGAAAGCTCATCCGATAGAGGCGCCAC
This sequence comes from Adalia decempunctata, assembly GCA_951802165.1. Taxonomy (NCBI): domain Eukaryota; kingdom Metazoa; phylum Arthropoda; class Insecta; order Coleoptera; family Coccinellidae; genus Adalia; species Adalia decempunctata. The sequence continues at coordinate 37,527,307 of OX637697.1, read as the reverse complement.
CGTGCATTTTAATGGAACATCTCCATAAAACTTACATTATCACAATAAGTTGAACTATTTTCATGGGTCTTTCGTTTGAAATAAAGCAGAAGCTCCAGTAGTCTCATTTTCTTATATTTTTGAAAAAAAAAACAAAAGAACTTTCGAAATTAAACCGATCTCCATTATGTCATTAAGAACTCCAATCTTTTCTGAATTTACCCACAAAATTTCAGTTTTCAAAGTGAAGCCATTTCAAAATGAAACTTGAAATAAAAATACTCTACATTGAACGCCCACCTTAAAAGGTAGTGGCTGAAATTGAGTTTTTATTTTTTTCCAAAATTTCAATAAAGCTTGAAACTTGAAGGTAATTTCCGTGCACTCGCAAAGGACTTACCAAGAAAACACCTGAATTTTTCAATATTCCTGGTATATTATGCGGGGGTGTAATCAACAACCCTTACTCAATTTCATAGCGAACCTTTTTTGAAAAAGAAATAAGTTTTAAATCCTTGATTTATTCAAAAAATTATTCTCAGTTTTTTTTCCCACAAGAAATAGCTGAAGAAAAAAAACAAACACCATAATTTTGTATATATAAAAGAAAGATGTTGGTTACACCATTTATAACTCGAGATCGGATGGAGGGTTTGTTATGAAACTTTATATATGGATTCGTCTACGGTCTGGTTATTATAAAATACAATAAAACTTTGAAAAAAGCGATGAAAATTTTACTCATACAGGAAATGCTCTTCCTACTTTTGAGTGAGGCCGCTAGGTGTCGCTACAGTTACAGTTACGCTTCCGCTTATTCGTGGGCACTTTATTTCATATTCTCTCCGTTAGATGGCGATGTAAACGAATAGTGTGTACAGTGACCATATTACCACTATAGTCACTGTAATAGTGTGTAATTTGAGTTGCCTACAACTCTGCGCTGTTGGCCAAAACCAAAATGTCTTAGTGCAGGAGTACAGTAGTACAGATGTCTAAAATGATTAGATTTCGTACCACTTCAGATGGCGCTATTCGCACATTATGACTGATTATTAGTTATTTTTATAGTTTTATTTATTCGAAATAACGTAATCGTGAAGTAGGATGTCTAGAATAATGGTGTAGGCACTGATTAGATTTTGTTGTGACCAAATTGAGAATATTAGCAATGTTTCGTTCTTTCCAATTTAGGTGGCGCTGATGACTGATTTTTATCAGTTATTTCAAATATTTGAATTTATTCTGGCGAACGTGGCGTGTTGATGGTAGATAATTTTGTCAAGCAATGATGTGTGTTTATATTCCTGACATTCTGATGTATATTAGTTCTTAGGAAAAGTAGAAAACTTTCATTATAAAAAGATGCCATTCTGCTGTTATGTCATAATTGACTGTGGCAAATCAGCTGTTGATACCTACATACTCTGAAATGATATTGCGGCGCCGCCACGAAACATTGCTAATATTTCCGATTTGGTCGAACATCATTCCATTCAAAAATGGACGGGTGCCAACACCATTATTCTAGACATCTTATCGTGAAGGTACTATATTCGACATTAGCACCATTAGATGGCGATGAATTTGTTGAGGCTTTCGCGGCCATCGATTTATGTCATCTGTTTTTTTTTTTCGTCGTGGTTTGAAAAAAGAACATATTACATCAATTACTGTGTAATTTGCATAGGACTTATAGTACCATGAAAGGCTATTAACATATCCAGAAGCGCCTGAATATCACAGTGAATTTTTATCGAAATGTCAAGTATATCCGATTTTGGCGATCAGTTTCAATCGTGATATGTCCATTCTCATCTCTTCTCATAATTTTTAAAATGTTCTTGAATTTCTGTTCGGGTAATAAATATATTTGCGGAAATAACTGAATCCCAAATTGCCATAATTGGTAATTGACAAATTATTTTTGTGTATCTGTTCTGTGTGACAGCTCATATCCATGGAAACATTTGACAATTCAAAAATCAGAGAACCAAGCCGTTGATCTCCGATCACCGGTGATTACGTTTCGTGAAATCCACCGTAAGTATCATTTAGGCGGAACAAAGTTCGCCGGGCCAGCTAGTTTTTAATATATTAAGTAAGGATGTATAATGGATTACGATTCATAATGATCCCGAAACCATAGAAGACTTGGAAACTCTTCGGGAATTCAATGAAATAAAATCATTCATTCACCTCGAGCGATTGTTGAGCATAGAATTACAAACATATAGAATGTGAGCTTTGTGGCCAATAAGTACACGGAAGTGTAGGCCCCGTTCCAGCGCCTGTTGTCGCTATACGCATGCGTCATTAGCTGTTGTGGCAAAGACGAAGGACATGTCATTATGTATGCATGGTTTCGTCATATGAATTTTTTCTTTCTGCTGCCGATGGCCCAATCACCGTATTTCTCTGATATCCTACTACAAGCCACTTCCCTTTTATCGCACATGCGCACTAGTTCTCGCGGGAACCAGACAGAACCCTCTATACAGGGTGTATATAAAGCTGAGGCTTTTCTTTTGATAGATGGTAGAACTCATCAAAATAAGTCATTTTTCATATGGATTATGCCCCTGTTTCGAGAAAATGAAACTAGAATATTTTCTAGTTTCTAGGTGCTTCCCCGTAGATATCAACATCAACATCTTGTTTTTTTTTTCTTATCATACATGACTCAGAATATCGATTGTTATATGTAATCTTCGGCAAGGGTGTGGTGTAGATTGTACGAAAATGCCGCACGTTTAGTCAAGAACAAGATTTCCGAAATCACCCAACTTCGCAGATGTTCATAAACCTGGTGCAGAGATGTAGAGATATGATGCAGGCCAGAGTGGTACCGATTAAGGTATTGATGCCCAAAATTTTTCATAAATTCTTCGAATTGAACATTTCATATAAGAAATTTTCGGTAAAATGCCTTATCTTGATGAGTTCTATCACCTGTCAGAAGAAAAGCTGCACCTTAAAATACACCCTGTATGCTTCATCATCAAATTATAGCTAGAATTATGTGTTGTTAGGGCAGGATGTCATTTTTATGGAATTAATCGAAAAAAATATTCTACGCACAGACCTTACAGTATAAGTTCTATGGTTCTTCGTCAAAATGTAACATAGATAAATTATGACAAGGATACGAAAATTGGTCATTCTCATTTGAAAAACAGGGTGTTGTCTGCCTATAATCAAAAATAATTTCAGCTTATGCGCTGATTAAATTATTCTCCTATTCAAAATGTCCAAGATTATCGCCCGATTGAGCATTGTTGTACCCAAGATAATTTTTTTCAGGCGTGACAAAGTACAACCACAAATAAAAGTACAACTTACGATAATAATTATAAGGCGACGAATCATTTTCTCCCAAATCTCAATAATTCAAAAGTGGCATTGACAAAATATGGAGTTGAACCAGCTTTTTAAGAAACATGTCTGGTAAATCAATTTCATCCAAATTCGACCACAAAATATTTCAATGTGACAACGCAAATTCTTCCGACTGGAATGCTTTGAAATGTCAAGAACGAATCCAATTTAAAACGTTCGAACGGTTTCAATTTGAATCGTCAACAATTTTTTCATTAGCTGCTAAAAGCAAAAGGTGGGCTTACTTCCATAGGTTCAAAATCCAACAACTAAACCCGTTTGAATCAAATACGCAGGATCACCTATAAGTATTTGAAGGATAAAGGGATAGAGAAACCAAATTTTCAGAATAATCGCGGGTCTTGTTCTCCGTCAACTCCCAACTAGGGATTGCATTACCGGTTAACCGATTTACCGGTTTACCGCCCTTAATGTTCTTCAAATTACCGACGAAGAAACCGACATCTTCTACCGGTAATTTCGGTAAAAAAAATGCCAGCGCTCATCCGTTGTTTCTGAAATACACGGGCAGCGCGGACGGGATGGATTGTAAAATATTCAAGTGTGTAAATGTGTGAAAAGGAAATGCAATATCTTTGGAAAGAGAGAATTCAGGGGAAATACTTAGAAATGGCTTTCGCAGGACTCATGACAACACGGCCTACTAGTGTGGAGACCTAATCTTATATTGTATTGATATATCAATACTTTCATCACTTAGCCGCGACCTAATCTTTAATATAATTGTTCCTGCCGCAGTTATGGCTTTTTTGGACTCCACACTAGGAGGCCGAGTTGTCATGAGTGCTGCGAAAGTCATTTCTAAGTATTTCCCCTGAAATCCCTCTTTACAAAAATATTGCTATTTCTTTTTCACACATTTACAATATTTCGATCCCAATGAAAAAGGTCCAGAAAAAACAAAGCTTAATAAGCTTTGTTTTCTCAGGGCCTAAAGGAATCAGACGAGTCGTTGAAAAAGTTAGAAACGACAGATATTTTTTTTTCTATACTATACTGAACTGGTAACTTGGTGGACCGGCCAGAGGGAATCTGCCGAAAAGTTGGTACAGAAGAATTTCAAAACAGGTGAGAATACTTTTAAACGGTCGAAAAGAATAATCGATTCATACGTGGGTGAAATTTCGATTCTCTAGGTGAAGTAGAAGATTTTTTTTTAATTCGCGAAAATGGCAAAACAAATCCGACAAAAAGAGCCATTTTAAACTCGATAAAACTTTTTTCACAGATATCCTGGCCGTGATGTGAATTTACGGATCGAAGGAAGAAAAGTCAATGCAAAATAGCTTGGCATTTATATTTCCCATAATTTTTCCATTTCTTCAGGAAAATTGATCAAACTTTGACATTTTGCCAAAAAAATCATACGAGTTCTACGATGAGTATAACTACTTAAAATGTAGATCTGCTGGCCCCCTAGTTTAAATTACTATTTCGAATGTTTTATGACCTCTTACTAGTATATATATTATTTTTTTTTAATTCACCTAGAGTTTTACTTTTCTCTTAATATTATTTGATAAGAATTAAACTTTGGTTATTTATTTTGTGGTTTATTCTTTTATGTCGGAAAAAACCGGTAAATACCGGTAAACCGGAAATTTTTCAAATAATTTACCGAATTACCGATAAATTCAATTCCGGAAAAGGACCCCGCACTTTTTCTATGGCAAATGGCGTTCCGTCAAATGTTCTAAAATTTGGTATAATGTAGTACTTAGGTACTCGACCTACTGATCAAAAGTTTCCATGGCCCCAACTCAATCCTATGACTAAATTTTGAGATACAGGGCTTTGAAGTTGAGAATTACTCACTTTTACTACGCCCGTATCTCGGAACAGAATCGAATGAACTTCAATTTTTCTCAAGAAACATTTCATGACATCCCCAGGAAGCAACCATATAGAGGAATATGACCGAAAATCGTTACGAATACAGGGTTATCCATAATTGAATGCATGCTCGATTTTGAAAGTATAAAATATGTCAGTTTCAGAGCGAGTACGTTCACAAAATGAACTATTACACTAGATATGTTGTTGTTACATCGAAAAAGTCTGTAATACCCAGGATTTATACTGGGTGATCCATTATTATAGAAACCATTCTCAAGGAAGGTTAAGTGGACACCCTGTATTTATGGGTTGACTCAAGGTGTTTGTTTAATTTTTTTGGAACATATCATCATGGACTTCAAAGAATACAGGGTGATTCAGTCATGAAATGAACTTTGAACCTCACGAAAATACCCAAAAACCATCTTTTTTTTTCATCACCCTCTATTTCAAGATTAACTCCGATGAGGTGGGTGTTTTCTTTCACCACTGTACTTGATATAAAAACATCAATATGGCTGAGAGTTTTTAGCTCGGTTTTTATCCACTTCCTATGAATAGATTTTTTTTTGTAATATGAAAATTATTTATTTATGTTATTCTATTCTTATTCCAGCATAAAAAAATCTGTTCATAGGAAGTGGATAAAAACTCTCAGCCGCATTGATGTTTTTATATTAAGTACAATGGTGAAAGAAAACTCCCACCTCATCGGAGTTAATCTTGAAATAGAGGGTGATGAAAAAAAGAGGTGGTTTTTGGGTATTTTCGTGAGGTTCAAAGTTCATTTCATGACTGAATCACCCTGTATTCTTTGAAGTCCATGATGATATGTTTTATAAAAAATTAAACAAACACCTTGATTCAACCCACAAATACAGGGTGTCCACTTAACCTTCCTTGAGAATAGTTTCTATAATAATGGATCACCCAGTATAAATTCTGGGTATTACAAACTTTTTCGATGTAACAACAACATATCTACACCTTTTCCAATTGTAATTCAGAAAACGTAAAATGTAATTCAGAAAAGCAAATTGAATTTCAGAAAATGGAAATTGTAATTCAGAATAGTAAGTTGATATTCAGAAACGGTTATTTGAATTTCAGAATAGTGATATGTAATTCAGAAAGGGTAATTTGAATTTCAGAATAGTGATATGTAATTCAGAAACGGTAATTTGAATTTCAGATAATATAAATTGTAATTCAGAATTGGTGATTTGAAATTCAGAAATGTGAAATTTTAATTCAGAAAAACGAAATTGTAATTCAGAAAGAAGAAATTGTAATTCAATTGCTTGGTACCCAAACTACTTTCTCTAATATTATGTATGCAATTCAAATAGAGACATGATTCCATTTAAAATGGGTGGCGAAATATATTAATAATGATTCTTGAGGTCATTTTCCACTCTCAAAGTACTTAGATACCTTCATAGAAGTGAGAAATATAATAACAATAACTTTATTTCCAAGAATAACATGAAGTTATATACAGTCAAAACCGAAAACAGGAAAAAAGCAAACTTGAAAATACGAAATACTTAAGACAAGTTCGATGCCACATTGTCCTAGATTCCTATGTTGCATCACTTGATACCGAGCTCGATATTATTCTGAATTACAAATTACATTTTCTGAAATTGAATCGATAACTTCTGAAATACAATTTTCCTTTTCTGAAATTGAATTTGCCATTTCTGAATTTCAATTCACTATTCTGAATTACAACTTTGTTTTTCTGAATTACAACTTCCTAATCTGAATTTCAATATCGATTTTCTGAAATCGAATTAACTATTCTGAAATTCAATTTCTGTTATCTGAATTACATATTGCTATTCTGAAATACATGTTTCCTTTTCTGAAATTCAACTTTGAATTTCTGAATTACAACTGTGAAAGGTGTAGTGTAATAGTTCATTTTGTGAACGTTCTCGCTCTGAAACTGACATATTTTATACATACTTTCAAAATCGGGCATGCATTCAATTATGGATAACCCTGTATCCGTAACGATTTTCGGTCATATTCCTCTATATGGTTGCTCTCTGGGGATGTCATGAAATGTTTCTTGAGAAAAATTGAAGTTCATTCGATTCTGTTCCGAGATACGGGCGTAGTAAAAGTGGGTAATTCTCAACTCCAACGCGCCCTGTATCTCAAAAACTAGTCATAGGATTGAGTTGGGGCCATGGACACTTTTGATCAGTATGTTCTAAAATTTTGGTATAATGTATTATACCAAAATTTTAGAACATTTGACGGAACGCCATTTGCCATAGAAGAAGTGCGGGGTCCTTTGCAATCCCTACTCCCAACCTGTCACTGTGGGTGACCTGTATAATTTGGTTAATTTTCCTGGACGGGTACATTGCTCTACGTGTCGCCAAAATTAATTTTCGTTAATTTTTACAGAATGTTAATTTAAACTCATCGATTTCGCTAATGTCGAGATGGTTCAAGCAAGCCATGGCCCATATCGAGTACCCTATGAAATTCCAACCAACCCCGAAAGTTTTGTGGGTATGTAGTATGCTATGAAAATAAACGAATCATGGAGAAATTATACACCTATTATATAACATCCAATCTAAGTTTTGACATCGAGGTTGAGTCAGCGAATATAAATTAAAGCAATTTACGAACTACCTAGTCGTGCTCCCCTTACATAAGAAGAGGAATTAATAACATTATCTAAAAGTCGTGTTCCACCATAATCCCAATTGGGAAAAGGGAATAACAAATATGGATCAATATCCACTTGACCTAATTGATTCACCCAATACAACCCGATTTAATCGATCTTATTCCTCTGAGAAATTGGCTCTGAATGTAGCATGTGGATATACATATAAAAATCACGAGGAGGGTTTTATGGATATTTCATAATTTTATTACAACGAGGACGATCCTTTCCATTAATACAAGTTACAAGCTTCGAAGCTTGTAGTTTCAGAGGAGTCTCCGTAGGAGACCTAGGAGTAATCAGGCTAAACAATATATCAATATTAATGAACCAATATTTTTATGCATTTTCGAGAGTAGTTTCTTCCCATTATCTGTATGTTAAGTATTTTCATTGCAATCGAAAATATTCACAGGCAAAACTGGAAAGTCTTGCCAGAACATTTCTCATCGAAAATAGACTCAATTACATATTCGAAAAAGATTTGAACTGAAGATGGGCAGTTTTGTGGGAATATTGAAATTTCAATGTAAAGGGTGTTCAGTGAGAGCGCAAGATTTTAATTGCGCGCCATGTTTGACAGTCATAATGTCAAATAATTATGACGTGACAGATCGAAAGTTGACAGATGGGAGTAAGAATACATGGAGCATTACACGGTGGAACAACGCGACCTGATTCTCAGAAAAAGCAGTTAGGTTGAATGGCAAACGTTATAGTTCTATGATAACAGTTTCTTGTCCCTCGTTGGGAAGCTTTTGATCTTGACGATATGTGATTTCAGGAGGAAGGTACCACATGTCATGCCACCTGTGAAACATTGAAAATTCTGCATGCAGTTTGCTCCTGCTTGTGTCATTTCCCGATATACAAGATATTTTGTTTCACACTTTATTCCAAATGAATATTTTTTAAATCAATAAATGCCTCAATTCTTCGCTTTAGAAAACCATATTTTATTGAACAGTGAAAACTTGCCTTCTTATTGAAACATACTTCATATGCAGTTATCTTATATCTCATACAGTATGGTGCAAATGAAAGGAATAAATTCGTTATTTCGTAAACCGGCGACTTAAAGGAAAAATCCTGAAACACCTCGATTTTTATTTTAAAACGGGCTTCTCGTAAGGATACCTTTTTATTTTTGACATCATCCATATGAGCGTGATGACGTCATCGCTAAAATTTTCAAATGGAAATGTGGGTGTTGTGATACATTATTTGAGAGGTCTTTTAAAAACCTATTCAGCCATACCAATATGTACAGTAATTGATTTGCTTATTGTCACAAATATTATTGATGAAATTTCAACAGGTTTCTTGATAAAATATATTGAGTATTGGTATGATGTATTTATTGACACACAAAAATAAATTTTGTGAAGGCAGTCATTGTATTTTAGCTGAAGGTCAACAATTTAAGCACTTAATTTAGGTTTCGTTTCATTTAATGAGTAATACATATTGAATATTCATTGTAATGATAAAATTCCATTAATTTTTTAAACAAATACAAAAATCAATTACTGTAAATTATTGATATGACTGAAAAGGTATCTGAAAGACCTTTCAAATAATGTATTACCTCGTGTATTACAACACCCACATTCCCATTTAAAAATGTATCCTCACGAATAGCCCCTTTTAAAATAAAAATCGACGGGTTTCAGGATTTTTCCTTAAAGTCGCCGGTTTACGAAATAACGAATTTATTCCTTTCATTTGCACCATACTGTATTTATTCTCCTGTTTGCACTTTGAGGCCGAACTCCTCCGAAACGGCTAAACCGATTTTCGTGAAATTTTGTGTGCATATCAGGTAGGACCAGGAATCGGCCAAAATCTATTTTTCATCCCCCTAACTGTTAAGGGTGGTCCACCCCAAAATTACAAAAACTGCTTATTTATTGCCTCTAAGGCGGAACGGAGTTCGCGGGGTCAGCTAGTTTTCTATGAATATTCATTCAAACCCATAACTGAAGTACTTAGTTTCCGAAACACAGAGGTTTAAATTCTCCGTTTTTCACATGACGCCTTTGCATTTTCATTGATAAAAATAACCTTAGCAATAAATAATAATACCTAACAATAGATAAGATAACCTGAACCGGTTTTGTGGTAGGTAAAGGGTGGCCAGATTTCGATGGTTCAGTACTACATCTCTTAAACTATGATATAGAGAAAAAGTAATTGACATGTCATGTCCTCTTTTTTCGAGAAACATAATTTGCTGAAAACCCCAAGTTGCTACGGCGTCTAGTTTCCGAGCTACAGGGCGATTTTGGTATTTGGTCCATTTTTATAATTAACTACATATAACTTCCGTATTATAGGATCTATGCTCCTAAAATGAACACACCTTTAGGGTGCTTTTTTTACTGTTTTTCATCGGTGGTATTGGATTTTTTGTATCCGCTCAAATTTCGGAGCTATAATAAAAAAAAATGTTTTCAGATGGAAACCATAGTGTGAAGTGATATTTCAAAATTGGTCTCAATTTTCATTGGTTTTTAACGATTACAGAAATATATATCATGATATACTTCCGAGTTAACTATTAATCGTGAATTTCGAAGAAAAACTTTTCCTTCAACAAAATCTAAGCAGGCTTTGATTCACTTCCTTCAAAACTGGGGCAGTCATAGAATTTCATGTTTTATTTATTTTCACCCGTCAAATTCAATTCAGTTTCATCATTGTTGTATAATCTCGCGCTTCTAAAGTTCTTACTTATATCACATCAATAAAAGATGCAATATATGTATTTTCTCGAATGGACAACGGTTTGAACATTATTTTTTCTTGAAGGAGCTTTTATCACATCTCATGGAAGCATTCATTACTGTTATCAACGGGTTACATAAAACTTTGTGTTATTGTCATCATCAAATCATCTTAGTATCTATTTAAATGCTTTTTCATTTTTAATTTAGCAGAGAAATCATACTATGATCAACAAATTTCGCGAAACCCTGTATTTATTGGTCTGAGTAATAATGAACCTAATATTTTCTAAATCAATTTGGCAGCTTATATACAATAATAAATGTGAGATATCGAAATCTATGACCTTATAAGAACTTTAGAAGCGCCAGACGACACAACAATGATGAAACTGAATTGAATTTGACAAGTGAAAATAAATGAGACATGAAATTCTATGATAACCTCCCCAGTTTTGAAGGAAGTGAATCAAAGCCGGCTTGGATTTTGTTGAACGAAAAGTGGTTTTTCGAAATTTTTCATATATAGGGAACTCGGAAGTATATCATGTATAAGGTATATATTTTTGAAATAGTTTCTTCTTCTTATGACGCCGTCTCCCTACGGAGGTTGGCGATCCAAATAGCCATTGTCGTACGAGAAACTGCAGCTCTGAAAATTTCTATAGATGTCTGTCCGAGCCATCTACGCAAGTCTCTCAGCCATGAGTTCTGCCTACGGCCGACTGACCGTTTTCCCTCGATCTTCCCTTCTATTATCAGGCGGAGAATCTCATATCGCTCGCCTCTCATCACATGTCCTAGGTACTGCAACTTTCTCTCCTTGACTGTCGTGAGAAGTTCTTTAAGTTTACCCATTCTCTGCAGGACCTCTATGTTTGTTTTATGTTCCGTCCAAGATATCCGCAACATCCGCCTGTAGGCATACATCTCGAACGCATCGATTTTCCTCTCTGTGGCCGCATCCATGGTCCAACTTTCACATCCGTACAGAAGAACAGGAAAGACGTAACAACGAAGTATCCTGGTCCGGAGCTCCAGGCTGAGGTTGCGGTTTGTCAGAAGTGCCCTCATGTCGTTCAGAGTTTTCCGCGCTAGTTTAAGAAAGATCAATTTGGAAATATCATTTCCCATTATGGTTTTCATTCGAAAGAAATTTTTTTTTTAACTCCGACATTTGAACAGGCACAAAAAATCCAAATCACCGCTGAAAAGCGGTAAAAAAATTGCCCTAAAGATGGTTTCATTTCGAGAGCGTAGATCCTATAATACGGAAGTTATAGTCAATTATAATAATGGGCCAAATACCAAAATCGGCCTGTAGTTCGAAAACGAGACGCCGGCCGTAGCAACTTGGGGTTTTCAGCAATTTCTGTTTCTCGGAAAAAGAGAACATGATATGTATCTTACTTTTTCTCTATCTTTTATAGTTTAGGAGTTGTAATACTAAACAATCGAAATCTGGCCACTCTGTACAATAATTATAAATTATCTTTTATCCCGAAAAAAATACATGAGCGACAAATTAAGAACCTAATGTAATTTTTGTTAGAAATAAGCGGAACATTTGAAAAACATGTTCTCCCACATCTAGAATTTCAAGAATTGTCTTTCTATTATTCATAGTTGTTTTAAAGTTGGTTTATTCCTGGAAGTTAAATAGCCATAATCGTTGAATTCTTCATTGAAGTTCAATAAATATCAATACTTATTATAGACGTGTACAGGGGTGTACTCAACTGGTCAAATATATTTGCCATTTCAACAAATGTTCTATCCATTTTTTTTCTGAAATCATATATTATGCATAATTGCTTTGATTATTGCTGTCAATTTTTTTTCGTTGGATTTTTGAATTCGTATCTAGCCATAAGAACTCACAACATGTTAGAATTTTTATGATGAAATAACTGATTCAAAAAATTCTGATCAATTGCGACTAACCTTGTACTTATAGCTTCAAAATGGTCAAGACCTTCGAGAAAAAGTTCGATTTGCCGAAGTTGATCTGCTAACTTCATGTTCATTGTTAGCGCTTCTTCGTCTTCGACGGATTGAATTACTCATTTTTGATTAATTGAATTTCAAACAAGAAAGAAGTTAATTTTCGGGCTTGAGCAACCCTAACGAACCCAATAAAATCAGTCTCTTTACATTACTCTCGTAACGAAATATAGACTTCTCGAAGGGACGGCCTACTTGCCATCAGATATCGAAATTCTATCCCCGGATCCCATCAGCTATTAAGTGGAGATGCGATAAACCTTTACAGCCGGCCTTCGTAACGTGTCATGAATAGTGCGCCGGAAATAGTCTTCAATCTTCAATGGCGTCTAGGAGCTAAATGAACGAGACAGTTGCTACCACTTCGACCTGCTTGACTTGTATTATCATTGAAGTCATGTAATGGATTCATTACACCACTAGGGCGGTAATGAACTCATTCCATAAGTGCTTATTTGTTGAAAGTGACGACAACTTCGATAATCGTCCAGTTCGTCCTACCGAGATGACAATCAGCCTGTGGTGGATAAATTTGAGTCCACTAGAGCGCTCTACAGTCTACACTCATGGCGAGAATCACGCCAAGAATTCTAGCTGTGAACTCGGCCAAGAATTCGCGGCCAAATGAATCATCAACATTCACACGAATATTCACACTTTGACTCGCTGTCTGCGAAGACTTCTTTCGGCATTCAAGAAACACATATTCGAAACCCGTGATTTTTGACGGAAACCACCTTCAGCAACCCCCACAACTCCCTCTCTGAGTCTTGAAAGTCTGCAAATGAAAGAGGATACAATTTCTTACCAACCCACCAAGCTCACATCTAAATCTGATTGCAATACCATCTCATTTCACTGAGTTATGATTACAAGGGCAGATATAGCTCTTCTTCATGGGAGGGGTAATGACGATCATGGGGGGGTAATAGTGTTTGAAAACCATTAAATCAGGTACAAAATGTATAATAGTTATTTATGTAATAAGGATCATAAAGACGATCATTATGGTACAAGTCGTGAATGTTATCGGGCGAGGCGTAGCCGAGTCCGATAACACGGCGTGTGCCATAATGATTGTTTATGATTCGTATTACATACAAAATTTTATCTGATGGCATTTATATCAATACATTTTCGAAAAATTAAAAACTGCATTTTCGACATGTCACAATGACAACTATTTTGAAAGAAGTATGTCACTCAATTTTGATGACATAAGGAAGCTCATTATGGTACTTAGTACCATAATGAATTCATTATGGTACTTAGTCCCATAATGAATTCATTATGGTACTTAGTCCCATAATGAGCTTCCTTATGTCATCAAAATTGAGTGACATAACGTTGTCATTATGACATGCCATCAGATAAAATATTTTATGTGCCCCATCTTTTTCTCAGGTCTTCGATGCTCCCTCGTAAATGCGTCCTTGGTTATGAATATTTGCCATTAGCCTTTTTTGTCTTTTAGTGTATGTGTGGATGTGGCTAACTTCAAATCGATGTACGAGGATATATTGAAAAATTCTTAGCCTACTATAGAACCAAACAAAATTTCAATGTCAAAATATTTTATTACTCAACATATTCTCCTCTCAGTTGAATACATTTATTACAGCGAACCTGCAACGTTTCTAGACCTTTCAAAAGAAATGTTTCTAATTGCTCCGCAAACCAGTCCTCCACAGCTTTTATTACCTGCTCGTTGGAAGAAAATTTACGAACTTTTAAACTTTTTTTCCAGTCCAGGAAATAGATGATACTCGGACGTAGCCAAATCTGGTGAATGAGGGGGTGTTCTAGTAATTGAACCTTAATCACGAATTTTTTGCATGGCAGCATGAGATTTGTGTACTGGGGCGTTGTCCTGTAAAAACAAAATACCTTTCGATAGCTTTCCGCGTCTTTTCTCCCTAATTTTTTTCCGTTGAGTGGTCAGTAATGTCGAATAGTAATCTCCAGTTATTGTTCTACCCTTGTCCAAAAAAATCAATAATGATTACTCCATGTCAATCCCAAAAAACTGAAGCAAGAACTTTTTCAGCTTCTTAGGTCTTGGAGAACCAGAGTGTCGCCATTCCATCGATTGTTGCTATGTTTCTGGATCGTAGAAATGTACCAAAGTCTCATCCATAGTAACAATTCGCTTCAAGAAGTATACATCGTTTTCAAATCGAGCACAGATCGAGCGCTTTTGGTCAACATTCAAACATTCGGAGATCCGTTTTGCAGAAATTTTTCTGATGTCCAAATTGACGTGAACTATATGATGAAGGCGTTCGTATGAAATCTTCAGTGCTTCAGATATCCGTTTCAGCCCGACGGTCTGATAAAATCAAGACATGAACTGCATCGATATTTTCGGGGCCTGACACAGAAACTGGCCTTCCCGATCGGTCATCATCTTCATTCTTCAATGGAAAATTTACCTCTTTTGAAGCTTGCAGTCCAATTTTTCACGGTCGTATACGAAGGACATTGATCACCAAGGCTATTAAGTATATCTTCGTAAATCTGCTTACCTCTTAACCCTTTTAAATACAGGTACTTGATGATGGCCCGATATTCCAATTTTTCGATTTTTACAATTTCGGTGGACATCTTTTTTTTATTTATGGCGTAACTCTGGTTTACTTTTTTGACGTCGAACTCTACACTGATACTTCTAATAAGTTATTGTTCGTTGATATGGTATCGCAATATTTTTTATTTATGCATGGAACTGGTCTAGGCTTAGAAGATATCAATGCATCCTCGTATGAAATGAATATTTGTAACACTGTAACATACCCAAACACACATGATCAAAAAGCGAAGGGCCGCATCATGAAAAGAGAAGAAACACTGGTTTAAGGGCTTGCACCATTGCACATGTCTTTCGGGTTTAAGCTAGGGTTCGCATTTTTAGAAAGAAGAATTACACTGTAAGATTTAAGTTCGAATTGTTATTCCATGAATATTCACAATAACCAAGATAATGAATTCATTCCAATTGGCTTTTCCACCCTGTATGTGTGAAGCATACGCAATGAAGTTTCCATCATAATCATATTTATTATGAAAGTCTAAATATGTTTTTTTTGTGTTTCAGACAAAGTGAGGAAGAAATACGCCAACCTAGGGCATTCAATTGTCATGGTTCAACTGGAGCGCAGCAGTCAAGGCCTGGGCCTCAGTTTGGCTGGTCATAAAGATCGTAACTGCATGGCCGTCTTTGTTTGCGGTCTGAATCCAAAGGGATCCGCTTTCAAAACAGGAGGAATACAAGTTGGGGATGAAATTCTGGAGGTATGAAGTCCGCATTCGACGAACAAAGAAGATCGTAGTCGACCATATACCCTATTTTCTGTCCAAGATCTGAAACTTTGGCCATTTTTCTGTTCCCAAATAAATGACAAATAGTGATCTACGACATATACAGGGTGATTCACGGTGGATGGCACATTAGACGTTTCTGGAGAACCAGACTTCAGATCGATTTGAAAATTTAATGGAATGCATTATCGGACCTGTTCTACCCAACTAAAATATTTTTGTCAATGCGGTGTTGCCACTTCTATTAGAAAGTAGTAGCAATTTTGCTTTTTCAAATGGAACACCCGGTATATTATATTATTTTTGGAATCTCCAATAACTTCTCGACAACTTCTATTGACATTTTTCTATACCTATCTGTTGCCGTTTTCGAAATAAAAATTAATTTCAATTTTTTTCACCGGAAAACATGACTTCTAAAAATGCTGATAACTTCGGGTTGAGAAACACTATGGCATTGAAATTTGGTTTGGAGTTAGGTGATGCATAAATGCTTTCAACACTCTAGCCTGATTTACGTTACTTCAATACAGGATGATAAAAAAATACAGTCTTTTCGGTTTCTTGAATAAGTGACTGAAAGTTGTTTATTTCAAATGGAATGCCCTGTATATTATTGGAAATTCGGAAAACAGATGAAATTCGCTTCCATTCTATGTATATCATGCCTATGCCTAACTAGTCAAATTTCGGACTTATGAGCATTTATTTGTCAAAATATCCCTTCAGAATGGTATTTCCATTCGGTATTTGGTAGACAGCCCATGATTACTATTTGACATTTTCCTAATAATAAAGGCAACAAGAAGCTTGAATTTCGACATTTTCTTCATTGCAGAAGTTGCAAATACCCTCGAAACGATGGAAGAAAACTATTCAAACGAAGTGCTCATGAATTTGTTCATTATTATTAACTGGAGAGACTTTTTGAAGATGGGTGGATAAGGCGCTTGGGACCATGGCATTGGCCAGCAAGAATACCCGATTTTAGTCCGTTAGATTTTTATCTGTGGGGAATGTTGAAAGAAAAAGTTTACAAAACACACGTGCATTCGAGAGATGAATTGTTGGAAAGGATTGCCCAAGCATTTGAAGATTTGGATTTCAAAGAAATACGATCTGCCACGACGAAAACAGTCAACATCCGCATTTTGAAGTATATGTACTTGGAAGTGAACGGCCAGCGATTCGAACATACTTTGAAGTATTCGACATGATTGTTCTTCTTTTTAATAATAATTCATATAAATAGTTTGACTCTCAAGTTTCTTGGTGCCTTTATTATTAGGAGAATGTCACAAGGTACTATCAAGTAGTAATCATGGCCTGCCTACCAAATACCGAATGGAAATACCATTCTGAAGGGACATTTTGACAAATAAATGCTCATAAGTCCGAAATTTGACTAGTTAGGTATGGGCATGATATACATAGAATGAAAGCGAATTTCATCAGTTTTCCGAATTTCCAATAATATACAGGGCATTCCATTTGAAATAAATAACTTTCAGTCACTTTTTCAAGCAACCGAAAAGACTGTATTTTTTTATCACCCTGTATTGAAGTAACGTAAATCGGGCTGGAGCGTTGGAAGCAATTATGTAATACCTAACTCCAAACCAAATTTCAATGCCATAGTGTTTCTCAACCCGAAGTTATCAGCATTTTTAGAAGTCATGTTTTCCGGTGAAAACAATTGAAGTTAATTTATATTTCGAAAACGGCAACAGATAGGTATAGAAAAATGTCAATAAAAGTTGTCGAGAAGTTGTTGGAGATTCCAAAAATAATATAATATACCGGGTGTTCCATTTGAAAAAGCAAAGTTGCTACTACTTTCTAATAGAAGTGGCAACACCGCATTGACGAAAATATTTTAGTTGGGTAGAACAGGTCCGATAATACGTTCCATCAAATTTGCAGACCGATCCGAAGTCTGGTTCTCCAGAAACGTCTAATGTGCCATCCACCGTGAATCACCCTGTATACGTAGAAGCATTTGGTCAATAATTGTTCTATTGTCTGGATATAAAGAATTTCTCAATGCAAGCAATATACAAAGTGTAACATTGAAAAGTAAACAGAGATCCTTTCTAATAAAATCATCAAGATTTTGGAAAATCGCTCGGACCCAGAATTTTGTTTTTGAGGGGAACTGCCCTGAACAGTTCAATTCAAGAAATGCTCAAATTGGACCGCGCAAACTTCCCCCTCAAATTATTCAATTCGTTGACGTAATTCTTCCAAAGAAGTGCATTCTGTAGGATTAATTTGTATATGTATTTGTATATTTGTACTGTACACAAAGAGCATACAATATTCGACCCATCAATCATACATGGGGAGTCAATATAATGATATAATAATATGCGATAAAAAAAAACAACAATATAGAATTAGACATACAGATGTAAAATCTAAATATGAGTCATATAATATCCATAGCTAAATGAGCAAATAAATAACACTTATACAGAAAGTATATGACAATCTACACAATTACACGATAGACAAACAATTCAAACTAAACGGTTTGTGAATTATTCTTCCACCTTGTAGTAAGCTTTTTGCACCAACTTTTTTTTTAGTACTCTTTTGAGTTTCCTCTTAGTTCTTTATATTCCCCTGGTAGCGCGTTATAGATCTTCACCGCTAGATGGTTTATACTCAGTTGTGTTGTTGTCAATCTATGATGGGGTATGATGAGTTTATCAGCATTTTCAGTGTCACCACAAAAATTACCCTCGAAATGCTCCAGGATGTGAGACGGAAGTTTGCGCAAAATTTACATCATTGAATGAAATAATTGGAGGGAAATTCGAAGGCACTCTCTGCGACCTAACATATTGCAGAAGGGCCTTAGAATTATTGGGCAGTGGTGCTTGTCAGTGGGGCTGAACATCAACCCAACCAAGACCACATTAATTCCGTCCACTCGGAAGAGGAAACTTTCAGCCATGAAAACCTTAATTAACATTAAACGGAAATATCTTGGAGTGGGGGTCTGAAGTCAAATACCTAGGAATAACCCTGGATAGCAAACTTCTGTGGAATAAGCATGTTGATAATGCTATCGGCAGAGCAACAAGAGCTCTGATGGCGTGCAGGCGTCTATGCGTCAGGAACTGGGGTTGTAACCCAAAAATACTGCGATGGACGTCATGATTGTAAGACCAATAGTCACATATGCGGCAGAAGCCTGGTTTGCTGAGGCAAGTGAGGTAAGTACGAGAAAAATGCTCGACAAAGTACAAAGGCTTGCCTGTGTGTGCAATGCTCCCGTGATGCACACTGTGCATCACGGGAGCTATGAGAATGTGCCCAACTAGGGCGCTTGAGATCATCACAGACCTCACACCTCTACACCTAGTGGTTGATAGAGTAGTCCATGAGGCCATCCTCAGAAAATCCAAAGAAGGAACAGGCAATGAGAGAGTCAGGTTTCAGACAGTTTGGTCCGATCTGCAAACCTTCCTAGTGATGTAATGATCAAGAAAGTAAGCAATGAGAACAACTTCAGTGCAATGCTGAGCAAAACAGAGGATTGGGAAAAGGAATACACCGACTATAATCTCAAAGAATATACAATGAAATGGTATATAGATGGCTCTAAAACCGCTACAGGAGCTGGCGCTGGGATTTACGGGACAAGTACCAGTGCACACCTGGTGCGCTAGGCTCCTGTACAAGGTGGGCAAAATTGGTGCTACATGAACTAAAACTTTTTGTTATAACTCAGCAAATAAACCTCTTAGAAAAAATCAGAGTACGCCACTGGATTGCTATCAGAAAAGTGCCTGTATAATGTTTTTATTTCAACATCCTAGCATAAACAGAAACGGAGATAATGACCAAAGTTGAAATTGCCCAAATTGCAATTTCGGCCTATAACTCCGAAACGAAAGAAGATAGAGGAATGCAGTTGATGGCATTAACAGTTTCTCGAAGAAAGAGGATTATAAGGTGCCATTCATTTTTCTCTATCTCCTCGGGTAAAAAAGTTTTAGTTCATGTAGCACCAATTTTGCCCACCCTGTACAAGCGTCCTTCAAACGGAAATACTTGCAATCGGAAGACGTCTAGATATAAATCTTGAAAGAAACTATCAGAAGTGCGATATAGCAGTTCATAGAGATAGTCAAGCTGCTATTAAAGTACCTACTGAGATCCTCTGTCATTGACTCGAAGCTGATTTGGAAATGCCGGAATATGGTCTTTTTAATCTGGGTTCCCGGTCATTCAGGAATCGTAGGAAACGAAGAGGCCAATATACTGCCCAGAAAGAGCGCACAAACGCCACTCACTGGCCCAGAACCCTTCTGTGGTATAGGAAAATGCACCTACAAGAAGGAATTTATGGTGAGGGAGAAAACCGAAAGAGAAAAAACTCTGGCGGAATCTCCCAGGAATGGATCACTCCAAAAAGTTCCTCTGGAACTTTGAAACTGCTAGATCCAAAAAATATCTGGATCTCAGTAAAAATCAACTTCACCTACTCACTGGCTTTCTCACAGGACATTGTCGCCTGAAGAAGCATCTGTTGAGAATAGGTTTATCGGACACTGATGAGTGTAGATTCTGTGGGGAGGAGGAAGAAACTCCTATTCACCTGGTTACGGAATGCTATGCCATTGCAAGCCAAAGGAAAGAGTGCTTTGGACCAGAAACTTGTAGAAGTGGGGAGTTATCCTACTTGAAGTCGTCCCAGATACTGGATTTCATCAAATCTCTGGAACTGGAGGGCGAGCTGTGTAGTAGGCGCGTTGATAACAGCTCTGTTAGGAGGCACAATACTCGTAGACCTTAAGGACGCAGTGGACTGTAACCCATTTTCACTATAACTAATAACTACATATATGGAAGAACCCGTCACAGAATCAAACATTTTTTAGAAATTTCTGAAGATGCAGAATCATCCCTGTACTTGTCCTCTCTTTCCTCAACTGGTGGAACCAAAGATGACTCACTGCGTTTCGTGGGAACTGAAAAAATCACAGTACTTCATATTTGAATTCATCAGCAAGAAATATATGACCGACCAGAGGCTCAAACAAAATGTCCCTAAAACCCATCCCTTTCGAGTTCCTATGTTTATCATCCAACGAGGTTTCTCAAAGAAGTCGCGAATTTTGAGGTGATTCTGGATGCCGTCCCTTGAATTTGAATTGATTGAAATACAGGGTGCGGCAACTAGTTCTCCCACATTTGAAGGTGCTGTTAAAAAAATCGAAAGGGGACATGGAAAAAATTCTTTTTCATTTTGAAAGATTACACAATCAAGTTTTCTTTATTTATGTCTTGAAAATAATATCATCCAAATTACGGCCTGAAGTTTTCCATTGCTGTCTCAGTATAGCGGTTTCAGTTTGGATGATTTCCTCCTTGATTTCCTCTTTCAAGTCATCAGGGGTCCTAGGGCGATGTTTGAAGACCTCGTTGTTGAGGTAACCCCACAGGAAGAAATCACAGGGGCTCAAATCGGGGGAGCGCGGGGGCCACGAAATGACCTCCCGTAGGGAGATCACTCACGTGAACGACGGGCTGTATGGGCTGTGGCTCCATCCTGCTGGAACCAGAAGTTCTCTGTGTCATGATCTTCGCCATATTCCTCAATTTCCGGCCGCAAAAATTTCTCCAACAATATCGTTGGGACATCGCAGTGACTGTAGCGACGCGTTCCTCAAAAAGTGAGGGCCTATGGGTTACCCCTCAAGAATGAGGTTCTCAAACATCTAGGACCCCTCATGACAAGAGGCAATCAAGGAGGAAATCATCCATATTGAAACCGCTATGCATAGGAGAGTAATGGAAAACTTTCGCGAAAGACCCCACATATGCGTCGCTCGATGATATCATTTGGATGATATTTTTTTCCAGACGTAAATAAAAAAAACTTTATTATGTGGGCTTTCGAAATAAAGAAGAATTTTTCCAATATCTTCTTTCATATTTTTTTAACAGCTCCTTCTAATGTAGGAAAACTATTTGCTTCACCCTGTATTAGAATATTTCCTGAATGTATTTAGTAAGTTTCAGTCAAGAAATAACAATTTTGAGATATTCACATCCATATGAAAAATCATCTTAAGTACGTACTCGCCCAGAATGCTATTTAGGTTGAAAAAATTCGGGAAATGGAGAACGAAAAACAACGTTGCTTTGAACCTCAAAAATCTACAGTTGACAGAATGTACAAGTCAAAGACTCGCCCTGTAGGTATTTGATAAATTCATGTTTCAGCATGGAAATTTTTCAATCTCCAATTGGTTTTTCAATTTTCAATTCTGGGTCCGCTTCCTTTCATCAATCACACAAACACTTTCTCATCGCCCTTTCAATCAGTTTGGTAGGCATGCGACATGTAAGAGGCTAATTGTGTCGATATCATTTCTGAAAGTATAGAATGCATTCGCACCAAGGTTTTTTCGAATGATACGAGTATGATCAATCTTTTGAACTTTTCAGTAGCGCGTCTGTCTATTTCAACAAATTGATGTTTCGTTTTGAGTTTTTGTGACATGCACTCAGACTCGGTCAGTTGAAAAAAAACTCAGTTTGAACTTCCATTTCATCTTCAACAGTTTCAATTACGTTGGGTCACTTCCTTTTTTTTAAGGTACCAGTACCACAGAAAAATACAACCGTGAAGTAGTAGGTATAACTGGTTATCCATAAAACATTTGGTTACATACCTAATCCTGATTTCTGTCGGGTATTATTTTACAGAATATATCAACTGGCCTCGAATCTTTTGCATTCTGAAATACGAATCGATAATTGATGCCTTTTCAAGGTTTAAAAAAACCACCACAAAATTGGTCCTAAATTTGACACTTTCTATAAAGTATGGAAAAATTTCCAGATAATGACGAGCTGACTTAGCAATTAAACTAATTTGAAACACAATTTATGCTCAGCCTTCTTGGTGTCGAATTTGTCTGAGCGCTCGTTATTTTTTAATATGTTGATATACAAGGTGGAAAAAGAATCAGAGACATTTTCAGGAATGGCGTCAACGAATTATCAGCGCAAATGGCGATGTCAATTGGCCACAAATTGAGTTGCTATTAGGTCTGTTGGATCATTATTTTTGAGAAGCGGTGAAAATTGCTGTTTCAGTCATCCATCTTAAAAAACTTACTGGAAATTGGCTGAACCGAATGGAGTACTGTAAATTGGTTATTTCGATGAAGTTGTATATCAAAAATGAATTTCATAAAACAAGCTTTCATATAAAATTTCAACCACTGAAAAATATTCAGCTTTTTTGAAAACCGTTTCAAATTCAAAATCTGTTATTTTAACCTATTAGCGCTCTGTATAGTAAGGATCATTGTTTCCATCTTGTAAGTGGTGACGGGTAAAATTCAGGTTTTATAGGTTTTTCTTTTTGAATTAATGCAGCACCATACAATTCTGCGTATGATACACGATCACAGATTGAAACTTCAGCATAACCTTTATCTCTCCATATATCATGTTGCGGGGCCTTCTATACCTACTTGAAACAAAAATCGAAATAAAGAAAGAAAAAGAATGAAACCGTGAAAAATTCTTCACCTGCTAAAAAAATGTGTTCTTAGTACTGCTGGTTTTTGCAAATACTTCACCTGATGAAAAAAACCCGTTCACGAAGTTTGAACTCTGTTCTTTGATCGGGAGGATCTCTATGTAGAAAGGACAACGTTGCTTAATTATCAGACAGGAAAATGACTATAACACAGCATTCTCAAAATATGAACGGTGGGAGTGTGTCAAAATGTCATGGCCAAACCCAACTGGGATACATTATAAAAATTGAATGGATTATATCTACAGTTTTATTGAAATGCTGCGGAAAATCCAATAATTACAAAGTGACAAGAAAAACTTCGGACAAACTTTGCTGTGGTCTGGAACAAAAGTATTTCAGCGCAGCCAAATCATTTTTCTTCTCTTGGTTTCTCTACACTTTCCTGTACAAATATGTGACTTTTCAGTTTGATATAATTTCATTTCACAGAGTTTTAGAATGTCAAACAAATGTAGTGCGATTTTGGAGCTGTTTCGTCAAGGTAGGCGTCAATTCGAAATTGTTCGTTTGCTCAATGTGCCTCGACAAACCGTGTCCGATGCAATTCGTCGTTTCAAGGAGCTTGGCCATGATGGTCGTCGTCCAGGAAGTGGTAGAAAACGCACTGTCAATACACCTAGCAATCGCAACATCGTCAAGAAGAGAGTCAATTGAAATCCGTTCCATGAGGAAAATAGCCTGTGAGACCGGCATCAACCGCGAATCAGTCCGTCACACTGCCAAAAAGGAGCTCAACCTCAAGCCATACAAGCTCCAAAAAGTTAAACTCCTCACGGAGGAAAACAAGCGCGTACGACTTCAAAGGTGCCGCCAACTCCATCGTCTCGCCGCCGGTCAGCAATGGGAGCGAATTCTCTTCACAGACGAGAAGCTTTTCACCGTAGAACAAATCCACAACCACCAAAACCACAGAGTCTGGTCCGTAGAGGCTCCCGATACATCGGCCATCGTCAAAATCCGCAATTGGTTATGGTCTGGGGCGGAATTTGCGGCAGTGGTAAAACTTCCATAGTTTTCGTGGATCAAGGGGTCAAAATACTCAAAATCAATCAAGAAGTCTACCGCTGCGACATCCTCGAGGCCGTAGTACTTCCGTGGGCCAAGCAGCACTTCGGCGATACGCATTGGACCTTTCAACAGGACTCCGCTCCGGCTCACAGAGCGAAAATGACGCAAGACTGGTGTAAGAACTGTAAGACCCATTTTCCTTGTTTCATCTCCTCTGCAGAATGGCCGCCCTACTCACCGGATCTTAACCCAATGGACTACAGCGTGTGGTCGATTTTGGAGCACAGGGCTTGTGCTAAAAAACACAAAAATTTGGTGTCGCTGAAGCAATCTCTGCGCCGGGAATGGAACCGATTAACGCCCGAGGAGCTGCGGCCCATAGCCGAAAATTTCAAGAAGCGTCTGAAGCTGTGTGTCGCCACTTCGAAACGGCTTGAATATTGTATTATTAACAAATGTTCAAGCTATTATTATTTGTTGTTGTTTGGTTCATTTTTTTCTGTTTAATAAAGTTAAATGAAAAAGAGTTTGTCCGAGGTTTTTCTTGTCACACTGTATAATAACTATCCAATTTGTATGCTTAGAATCTATTAATTTTATTGCTTTAATTCTGGAATATCTTTGCGTTCAACTAATGCGACATCTTTCCCTACCGACTACCCAGTTGAAAAAGTGTTTAGTTTGTAGACGATGTCGTACCAATTAGTGGCTAGTCCTGTCTAGCCGTTACTGTCCACGTTGCACCAGAATTGGAAGCTGTGTAGGTGCAACCCGATCCTAAAAGGGTCTGTTTTTTTTCATCGGAAAAACCGAAGGGTCTGAGCGTTTTTCTAATATGTTGTAGCAAGTCCTGAGAATGACTCTAGTTCTGTTTCAGTTGACTCCCTACAAATTGAAAATAATGGTTTTGTCCATTCATTTCATTTTGCTGTCGGACAGAATGTGCAATTTATATTTTATATGCATCAAAATTCGCACTAAACAATGATGTTGATTAAATTATTCAGTAAAGAAGAATAAGTAGTTCCAACGATATCGAGTTACCGAATCGCGTTAACACGATAATGGAAAAAGTGTCGATTCGCCTTATCGGGCACATTTTCATTTCCTTTTACTAATATCATTCAATATTTTCCTCCTGCAAGTGGTCAAGGTTTCTAGCTACGGTAACTCAAAAATATGGTTGACGGCTATGATGTTCCTATATCCAAGAAGAAGGGGTGTATGTATTCTGAAAAGTGTTTAATTTTCTAGGTGAATGGCGTGGTTTTACATGGTCGTTGTCATCTCAATGCCTCGGCCATAATCAAGGGACTCTCTGGACCAATATTCAAAGTTATCATACTAAGGTAATTATTTTTATCATACGTTTTAAATCACTTTACATTTGGTATTTTGTTCTTAAGTTCTTTTCACTGAAACACCTTCTGTCCCTAATCTTATCTAATTCCCACAATCGTTATCCTACCCCAATATCTATTTACACATATATACTGCTCCACAAAAGATAAGACAGTTTGGAAATTTTGTTACCGTTTCCAAAGTGGCTGATTTTTATCCATCAAATGTGCATTCATGCATTCATTTTCGAGTTCTTTTCGTTTGCGTTTCAAAGAATTATTGTTTCACGTTCTTATAAACAACTGGAAAGGACGCCGCACTTTTTCTATGGCAAATGGCGTTCCGTCAAATTTTCTAAAATTTTGGTGCAATGTAGTACTCGACCTACTGATCAAAAGTGTCCATGGCCCCAATCCAATCCTATGACTAGTTTTTGAGATAGTTATTGAAGTTGAGAATAACCCACTTTTACTACGCCCATATTTCGGCACAGAATCGAATGAACTTAAATTTTTTTCAAGAAACATTTCATGACATCCCCAGGGAGCAATCGTATTGGGGAATATGACCGAAAATCGTTACGAATACAGGGTTATCCATAATTAAATGCATGCCCGATTTTGAAAGTATAAAATAATATGTCAGTTTCAGAGCGAGAACGTTCACAAAATGAACTATTTCACTAGATATGTTGTTGTTACATCGAAAAAGTCTGTAATACCCAGAATTTATACTGGGTGATCCATTAATATAGAAACAATTCTCAAGGAAGGTTGAGTGGACACCCTGTATTTATGGGTTGATTCAAAGTGTTTGTTTTATTTTTTTAGAACATATAATCATGGACTTTAAAGAATACAGGGTGATTCAGTCATGAAATGAACTTTGAACCTCACGAAAATACCCAAAAACCACCTTTTTTTTCATCGTCCTCTATTTCAAGATTAACTCCGATGAGGTGGGTGTTTTCTTTCACCACTGTACTTGATATAGAATCATCAATACGGCTGAGAGTTTTTATCCATTTCCTATGAACAGATGTTTTTAAGTAATATGAAAATTATTCATTTATGTTATTCTATTCTTATTCCAGCATAAAAAAAATCTGGTCATAGGAAGTGGATGAAAACTCTCAGCCGTATTGATGTTTTTATTTCAAGTACAATGGAAACTTTTGATCAGTAGGTCGAGTACCTACTACATTATACCAAAATTTTAGAACATTTGACGAAACGCCATTTGCCATAGAAAAAGTGCGGGGTCCTTTGTTAAGCCTAGACGTCAACTTAGTGCAGTGGACGAAACTAATATAGCTATAAGTACAGTCTGCGGCAGCTAGTTCTCCCACATTTGAAGGAGCTGTTGAAAAAATACGAATGAAGATATTGGAAAAATTCTTTTTTATTTTGAAAGTTTTTTTATTCATGTCTTGAGAATAATGTCGTCCAAATGAATCTGTTACTAGTTCAATCATTAATTTCGTGCTGCTATTTCAATTTAGCTGACTCTATTTACCTAGTTTATAGTTGATAGTAAAAAGGTGTTCCAATTCCAGAGATTTTATGAAATCCAGTATCAGTGATCCATAGCTGGGAGATTCCGTCAGAGTTTTTCCCTTCCGGTTTTCTCCTACACCATTAACTCCTCCTTATAGGTGCATTTTTCTTTACCACAGAAGGGTTCTGGGCCAGTGAGTGGCGTTTGTGCGCTCTTTCTGGCAAGTGTATTGGCCTTTTCATTTCCTACAATTCCCGAATGACCGGGAACCCAGATTAAAAAGACCTTATTCTTCTTGCCTACCTCATTGAGTTTGTTCCGGTACTCCCAAATCAGCTTGGAATCGTAGACATAGGAGCTCAGTGCTTTAACGGCAGCTTGACTATCTAGCTATATCGCATTTCTGATAGTTTCTTTCTAGATTTATATCTAGACATCTTCTGATTGCAAGTATTTTCGTTTGAAAAAAGCTTGTATAGGAGCCTAGCGATAGTGCACACTTGGTACCTGTCCCATAAATCCCAGCGCCAGCTCCTGTAGAGGTTTTAGAACCATCTGTATACCATTTTATTGTATTTTCTTTGAGATTATAGTCGGTGTATTCCCGTTCCCAATCCTCTCTTTTGTTTAGCATCGTACTGAAATTTTTCTCAATGCTTACTTTCTTGATCATTACACCATTAGGAAGGTTTGCAGATGGGACCAAACTCTCTGAAACCTGACTCTCTCCTTGCCAGCTCCTTCTCTAGATACTCTGAGGATGGCCTCATGGGCTACCCTATTAATCACTAGATGTAGAGGTGTCAGGTCTGTTATGATCTCAAGCGCCCTAGTTGGGCACGTTCTCTTAGACCCCGTGGTGCACACACAGGCAAGCCTTTGTACTTTGTCGAACATTTATCTCGTAATTACCTGACTTGCTTTAGCAAACCTGGTTACTGCCCCATATGTTATAGGTCTTACAATCATGACGTTCATCCATCGCAATATTTTTGGATTACCTAACGCAGAATCTGTTTCAATGTTCGGAACATTGTATGAATTCGTCAAAAAGAGTTAATTCACTTGTAATTTTATTTCCATCCTCCAACATCGATAACATCACGCCCCTGGCCTTCCAAAGTAATATTCTGCAATGTTGCCACGGCAGTATCTGACGATATTGCTATCCTTTATGCTATCTTCGTTTCACTCATTGAAAACTGACTGAATTTCGGCTTCACCAATTCTCTAATTTATGAATTAGATGCTGTGCCTCCTCTTTCTATGGTCTAAGGTGGCACACATACGCCATTGTTTACGATAAAGTCGATTCGCCAAAGATTTATGTAACATTTTCAAGACAACATTTCGAATTCCGAAATCGCAAAACGATTCTTCCGTGTAACACCCTGTATGTATTTTTAAATTTCAATAACCGGATTGAAAATCGATTTCGCAGATTATTACCGATCGTATTGACGTTTGTCGTATTACCGCTACGGAACGTTAGAGTACAGCAGGTACAGCATGTCCGTCAATTTTACTATCGCATTGGTTCAAGGTTCCGAAGTCGATGATAGTGTTTGTTTTCATCAGTTCAACATAATTACCGGCATTCAACATAGCAGTCGAACAAGTTTTCGTCTAGCAGAAAATTCATTTCTCGCAGATGGAAGCCGATGGAGCATACTCTCAATTGTATTACAAAATTTGTGTAGAACCTTTTCTTTGCTTCAGCCAAGTTCTGGGTGCCTATCGGTTTTCCAAAGCGAAGTAAGTGCATTTTATTATTCCACCATCTCTGTTCATCCTACCTCTCTATCTCATTT
The DNA here is from genome assembly GCA_951802165.1 of Adalia decempunctata. Lineage (NCBI taxonomy): Eukaryota > Metazoa > Arthropoda > Insecta > Coleoptera > Coccinellidae > Adalia > Adalia decempunctata. The sequence continues at coordinate 37,498,123 of OX637697.1, read as the reverse complement.
TATTTTAATCAATTTCATTACAACTGCATCAAGGAAATGAGATATTCATATAGTGTGCATGAGTTTATGAATATTGATTTTGTTGTTGAACTGTTCGAAATTTATTCATGATGTATTGGTACTCTATGGAAATACATTTTATTTTTGATGGAAATCATGGTATTTTCATAAAAAGAAACTTCTGAATGTGGTACTTTTCCGTATGAAACTAAAGTTCCCACAAAGTCCGCAAAGAACTCCGGACATACAGATATTTTTTACATACCTTTACACACTCCAAAGCATAATGTTAGTGGTTATTTTCATTCGATAACATTATTACTTTTACACCACGGATATAAAAGTTAATGCTGAAATAATTATAACTAAACAAAAATAATCTGTAGAACAGTAATGACCTATCTAATATTTTTTATATTCTTATCAATTTTTGCTCCTCTCTGTGAAGGCCGTTCCTGGAAATGCATATTTTCGTTTTCATATCGTAATCGGAATTTCAACGTCATAAATTCCATAGTGGCTTGCTTTGCCTCTTGAAGGATATGTTCTGTTAATTCTTCATCCGTTACATCTATTCCGTTTGCTCTTTTATATAATTTTATTTCAAGATTCAGCTATAAAAAAATTATTTCAATAAATTATCATGGTTGATATTTTTTTTTCAAATTACCCAGTCTGCGTTCTCATTGCAGAAAAGTAACCACTATTTCTTTTCCGCACCCATCCGCATTCGAAAAAAAATAGAAGCTTTCAAAGCATGAATGCGTGTGAAATAATAAATCAGTGTTTTGAAGTCAAATCGATATCGTATAAGTGCTTGTAGAAAAAAATATTGTTCCTAACTCGGGCGGGAAAATATCTCATTCCGCACTTGTTAGGAAAATAACTATTTTGAAGAGATACTGGCAGTGAAAATTTGAAATTGTCAATTTTTGTTGAATTATGTAGGAAATCCAAAATATATTTATTTCGGGCGCAAATTATTATGTAGATACAGGGTGAATCATTTAAAAAATTGGTCTTTTTCAAAAAAAATCAGTCAGTTTTGTTCATGAGGGTTTATTTTTTCACATGAAAACCATCATCACATCATTTCATCTCTCCCGTGGATTTGAATGGGAAGATATGTCCTGCGATATACAGGGTGTTTTTGAATTGATGCGAAAGATTTCGAAGGGTGATTCCTTGTTCAAAATAAAGGGTAGTTTGTTATATAAATGTTTGGTCAGAAGTCAAACGTTAGGGAGATATCGCAGTTCAAAGATGGCAGAAAAATTAAATTCGAAGAAAAACTTACGCAACGACTTGGATAGAATAAATTCCGTGACCTGATTCGATAAGAAAATTTTTTTTTCTGTAATTTGTCTCGTAGAACGTACTGTTTTGAAATAAAAAAAATAAAATGTGAACGTGTCGGCAAGGGCAATTTATTTTGGAACTGATTTACATTTATTTTTTTATTTCAAAACATTTCAAGATAAAAATACAATACTGAATTCCAAACATGATAGGGTTGGTCTACAACCCCCTCGCCTCTTTCTAAAAATATGAAAAAATATCCAGAAAGTGTATTTTCATGATAATAATACTTCCATAAGATAACATCATCCTATCGCTTTTCGTTTTCAAGATACAAAATAAGAACATAATTTTTCCGCCATCTTTGAAACGCGATATCTTCCTTACGTTTGACTTTCCACCCAACATTTATTCAACGAACTACCCTCTATTTTGAACCAGGAATCACCCTTTGAACTCTTTCGCATCAATTCAGAAACACCCTATAATGTGGAAGAGGTCCTTTCTTTCCGGGATATGATTTTTTTAATTTAATCATTCGTTTACGCAATATTTTACTTTTGCATCGGAATTATCACCCAATCCACCTAGATTATAAGTTTACCAAAAATTCCTTCAGAAAGCAGTGATAAGTGTCCTGAATGGTTAAATCTAACACATTCTTATATTGAGACACGCCAACTTCCATACAATGGTATGAATTTTCCTCAAATTTACATCTCACATTCTGGAGCCTTTCGGGGGTTATTTTGGGGGGCCACTTAAAATCGAAATTTTGTGCCAGAGAATGGGCCTCTCTGGAAGAGACAGCGAATTGTCGACAAATGTAGACATATTTCCCCCGAAATGCCCCAGAATGTGAAGCAGAAGTTTGAGACAAATTTTACTATTGTATGGAAGTTGACGGGGCTCAATTTGAGCATTCGTTAGATTTAACCATTATTTTCTCTTTCTGAACAAATTGTTTCTTTGAAATTGGTAATCGTCTTAAGCTGCAGGTAAATTGGGAGGTATTCCATTTTCAAAGTCGAATATTACATAAAAGAATGATTAGATAAGAAAAACGCAGTGTCATATTCAGAAGGAAAAGATCTTTCCAACAACATATAGCAAGACCCATCTTCCCCATTTAAATTTAAGGGGCAGGGAGATGAAATGGTTAGAAAATATCGCCCTCAAGAATAAATTTGACAGTTCCAAGCGATCGTCCAAAATCAGTATTTTTCTACAAGAAAACACCTCTATTTTATTTGGTTTAAATTTTCATTACCAGAAAGAATGGTAACATATCACCAACTTCTCGATAATTCCTTGGATTTTTTACAGAAGAAAAGCTGCTGTAGATGACATTGCTGTCAAGCCTATTACCCAGTTTCCTGTTTCGTTGGCCGAAGAGGTGAGTGCTACTTATGAAGCCATTATTCACAGCTTCGCACACTCTATCACAAAAAACACAATTCACGTAAAAAAAACTGTACAACAAGAAAATACTGAAATTTAAATTTCAGCACATACACATATTTATGAATTTTGGTCTAATCAGAAAAGAGTGCATCTTTGAGTAATATTTCCATGTATTGAAACACCGGCCGTGATTATGATTCAGTGAAAGCAATAAATTGATAATGGAACAGTTGGCAAGCTAATAACTAATTTAGGATTTGACGGATATGGGTGATCAGTAGCAATTGATGAAGATTTAATAAATGTATTTACGAAAATTCCATCCAGTTCCAACGGTAGTAAAGAAGAATTTCACTTCATCCCAATGGATTGATAAACGGAAATCGTTCATTAGGGTTCTTGCAAAGATATACAGAATGTCTCGGTGCGAATAGAAAAAAATGGGAGTAGTAGGTCATATAATCAAAACCTCTTTAATAATTGCTGTATATAGTGGGTTTCACTCATATTATTTTATAAGACGTCGACCAATATTGCAATTTTTCGAAAAAAAATTTCCAATTTATTTTCGTCGTTGATAACGTCATATTTATAATAGATACAGGACAGGCGAAGAAAGATTTCCGGAAACTGATATCAATACATTGAAAAAAACAACAGAAAAAGACGAAAGTTGAATGGAGAACAATAACGCTGTCCTTGGTTGATTCCAAATATGCGTTTTTTGTATCTACCTGTCCTAACAATGCTCGCATTGATATACAGGGTGATTTTTAATAACTGCTAAAAAAATTAGAGCGTGATTCTTTGTCAAAAAATGAACTTTTTGTTTTGGTGCCCCCCTTAAGATGGCGCCTGAGAAACAATTTTTAATTTTTTTCTTGAAAACTAAAAAACAGACAAGACAAAAATTAATCAGACATTTTATGCAAACGAGAAGGCACTCCAAAAAATGTTTTATTGAAGTTCCTCTATGATTGCAAGGGTGAAAAAATCCATCCCTTAACCTTGTTTTCCAAGAAACTTTTTTCACATTAATATTTCACAATCAAATTTTCAAGATCGAAAGTAACTCCAGCCTCTACGGCTCAAACCCATTTTCTGTTGATAAATTAATTTTTTCCTGTGAACTTGAGCAAGAAATTACAACAGACCTATTTTGATAAGAATGGATCAAGCCTTCTCGCTGGCATAAAATGTCTATTTAATTTTATTCTTATCAGTTTTTTTTTTGGTTTTTAAGAAACAAATTGAAAACTGTTTTTCGGGCGCCGTCTCCAGTGGGCTGTAATTGTACAGGGGGGAATCAAAAAAGGAAAGTTTATATGACAGGAGTCATCCCCTAAATATTTTCGCAATTATTCCTATAGACCTTGTCTTGTATGCTATTCACAGAACTGCTCACCAGAATGTGAAGCTTTTGGAGTACTATAAGAGAAAAAAAAGCCTTCGACCTGTTATGAAATAATTAATTATCGCCACACTAAGGATAGTAATTGGTCTATCCTTAGAGGTCAGAAACTTTTTCTATTTTTAGAATACCTAGAATATTAGCATTTGTAATTTGCATTTTTTTTTAATTAATGACTTTATGAAGAGACACCGAATGCTCTCAGATACTGGGTGTCCCAACCGTAAATCCGATGAGTGTACTTTGATCGAAAACAATAAAATTATCTACAGAAATTATTAACATCTATTTTATTTCAATAATTACTAAAAATGCAGCATTAGGCTCACAATGAGGCTTAATTCTAAGAAATTCGTGATGAAGGTTTCATACGACAGAATTCGCGAAACCTATAAAAGAAATAAACCTTTACAAATGTATGTACGGAGCAGATAATCTGCCTGAAGTTCTCAGATAGATATTGATGATATTGGGGTATCCATCGACTAGATTCCTAGCTTCTAGCAGGGAACTATTATGGAAATATTGTATTACTGACATATTTTGTAGGCGGTTTGAACCGATAATGACTTCGATTCGAAGTTTCCGCCAAATTATGATATATCACTTGAAGTAAACGGATTGCACCAGTTTTCCGTGAACGTGAGCAGTGGAAGTGATCCTAATAACAATTGCATTCTCTGAAGGAAAATTGATGCTTGCGTGAATTCAACAGAGGTTTAAAAATGTTCAGTCTGAGGAAAGGGACGAAGAAAGCAAAGGTGATACATTTCAGTAATTTTTATCTTGAGCAATGTTTCGGAACATGAACCCATGACCGATATTAAAATTTACAATCATCATTTTCCTCACCTCAAAATCGGTGGAAGACTGGAAAATGATGTAGTTCATTACAATAGCTCTGGTTTTTCCTTCTTATGTTTCGGTTTTCGATTTGAATATTGAACCTGGAATTTAAAATCACCAGAACGTAAATATTGAAAATTTCACTAAAAAAAATTCTTCACCGAAACTGCAAACTTGTTTAGATTTTCCATGTATAAAAATTCGTGCCATATCGACATTATTGACAGTTTTAGAGTGAGGAAATTTTTAAATTTTCATAGTCCCCATTCTCGAAATAAATGTGACATTATTGAGATTATTATATTTTACATGACCTGCAATAAACCTGTTAGCAAATTTGAGGTGGATATAATGACAAAAATGAAGGATATTCATCCAGAATTTTAGGTGTTTCCAAATTTCTTGCCGAGAATTGAAATATAGATCGAAATTCCATGATTACTTCAATTGTATGAGTTCGATTCATTTCTGTTTTAAATCATTTATACTGTTCAAGTAATAGTTCCTGATAACAGAATAGACTTTCAGCAAAATTAAGCTTTTCTTTCTTATAAATCACCCCATAAGGTTCACTCTGAGCGAAGTATACTCATCTCATTTTGAGAATAATGTAATTAATTTTGAAATTTTCTATACCTCGAAAGAGGGAAAAATTCGAAATTCGAAATTGAAAATCGTACGCTGCATCAATAAAATTGCGCAAAGTTTCAAAAAGTAGGATTGTCTCTCATTACTTTTGCGTATTTCGCGTAATTTTTTCGAAATCTATGCCTCAGTTACTTCAGAGATGGGGGAGGGGAAATACTCAAAACCCAAAATACCTGAACCATAAATCTTTCGAGAGTGAAAGGGTCCTACTTCTGGTTGAAACGGAAACACACACCTATTCTTTTCACAAATGCAATACCGTGTACCAATATTTCCATATTTTAAAATTTCCCAATGACAAAAATTCATTTTCATATAAAATTAATGAGTGGTTTTTGAGTATTTTATCGTGAATTTCATAAATGAAGATGTTCAAAAAGTAAGTAAACAGGGTTTCCCACGGCTAGCACACTTTTACGGAGAAAGAATCATAGGATTGTTCTGAAAATCTGTTTACCGATTTATGGGCTATCGAGATTTCTTAAAAATGAAAAAAAGTTATAATAAATAAGGTGTTTGATTTGAATGAACGGAGTTACTTATAAGCGGCAACGTCGCAACATTGAAAACATTAAAGTGACCCATTTATTTCAATAAAATATGACAAGGAGTATTTTCAAGTGGAAAATTGAAGGACACTTGAAGGACAGACTTGAAGACAGGAATTTTCAAGCACTGGTGTATTCACACCTGGCCAGTAGACCCTCCTAATAGGTAGATTCGGATATGCCAGTACAAGAATTGACAGCTGCAAAAAAATTAACAGTAGCTGTCCAAAAAGTCAACTATCATCCAGTATCCGTTGTCACAGAAATATTAGGAATTTTTATTTCGATAACACGGTTCAACTTTATTTGGTTCTATCAAGAACCAAATAAAGTTTAACAGGGTCTTTCACGAGGAACCTCACCCATATTTATACGGGAAACTACTGAACGTATTTTCATGAAATTCAGCACTTATAAGTATTTCACGATGCTGATGAAATCTAAAATATTTTCAAGGCATGAGCACCTCCGGTTTTTCCGGAAATGACGTCAACTTCCGTTTTTCGAATTAGGACACCATTTTTTTATTGCAGGTATAGATTCCTTAGAAAATTTCAAGTTATTTTGATGTAATATTTTTCAGTTTCGGGTGGAAAATTCTCTCTGAGCGGGAAAATTCGAAAAAAAAATCGAAAATAGAGCTCCGCTGAAACAAGAATAACTTCGAGGTTTTTGAATGGAAAATTTTCATTTTTTGGATTTTTCAAGATGTAAGATTGATGTATCCACTTTAGAAATCGAAATCGCGATTCATGATACAGGGGGTGAAAAAATCGCTTTCAAAGTTAGGGATGACAAAATCGTGAAAAATCAATTTTTTCAAATTAGAACCCCATTTTTTTATGGCAGATATTGAATCTACGTTAATAAATAATGTGAGTGTATGCATCACACCCTTGCCCTAAAATGGATATTTTCTGAGTTATTCACAAAAAACTGTTATTCGTCTAGAATTTTCAGCTATTTCTTTTCCCTTCACGCCAAAAAGATGAAATTTTCAGGAACTGTTATTTGAACCATGCTGTAGATTTTTCACCCCTTCTTGAAACCGACTTCAAGTTACTATTAGGAGAACCATGGCAAACTCTCGCAGTTATAACTAGAGAAGATGCTCAAAGTTTTGACCGTTAATTTCTAGACATTTATTTATACGTATCAGGAATGCTTCGTGCGTTGCTCTTCTTATTTCATCGGGAGGAAGAGATCTGCAATCTGCAAGAGTGTTTAAAAACCAAATTGAGTTTCAAAACTATGAATCTAAAAATCTAAACAAACCTGAACGCATTTCTGACTCGTTCTATGCAGTCCTCTTTATCAGTCAGGGGAGTTGAGTAGACAATATTTTTTATCCTACCCCAAACATAATAGTCTAAAGCAGTTAAATCGGGAGAACGTGGTGGCCAAAGATGTGGACCATTGTTCGCCAACCATCGATCTTCAAATAGCCTGTAGAGGATATTTGACACATTGAGTGAATTGTGTGGAGGCGCGCCATCTTGTTGATACCATAAGTCATTATGGTTCTGTACTAGCGGCTCAATTATTTGAGTCAATATGTCAGAATATCTATCTCCTAAGGGAGAACATTCTTTAAATAATGCAAACATGTATAGTGTTCTATCTTACCAGTTAAAGTCCCATCATAAATGTGAACATCGAGAATTGCATTATTTTTGATGGCGCAAAAAACATTGAAACTCCAGGTCTCTTGAAAGTTCCATTGTCTGAAGTGGTGGTTGTTCTCTTCATCCCAATAATGACTGTTATGCCTATTGAAAGAACCATTCTTTGTGAATTTAGATTCATCTGTCCAAATTATACAGTCCAAAAAGTTTTCATTCTCTTGAAATCGAATCATCATAGCTTCGCAAAACTCTGTTCTCCTGACGAAATCAGTTTCCTTCAAATGCTGTACCCTATTGAATTTATATGGGTGCATTTTATGTTTTTTTAATATTCTCCAAACACTCGATTGAGATAATCCCAGATCAATCTCGGCATCTTTGAGAGAATTTTGAGGATTCACACGAAAATATGCAAGAACTGTAATTTCGTTGTTCTCATCTTCTACTACACTTTTTTCTCTGTGTATAGTTTTCTTAACGAAAGATCCGACATTGCTCAAGTTTGTCATGGTTCTGTTAATGGTATCTCTCGTTGGTCTGGGTCGGTCAGGAAACCTCTCAATGAACAGTCGAATCGTTAACGCTATCTACAACTTTATCACATTCTCCATGAAGTAGAATGAGATTTAAATAATCTTCATTGGTAAAATTAGGCATAGTGATCGATTTTATAACTTAATACGAATTATCACCAAATTAATAGTAAACACAAAATGCTACTGAATAAAGAGGAATTTGGCAGATGTAATTAATGATATCTATCATTAAAAAAAAGAATGTAAAACATGGTAAGTTTTTGCATATGGTTCATAAGGAATTATTTATTTATCACTGGAGAGAAAACCGATGGCCGATTAGTTGAAATAAAGAGGTTTCCGATACAAATTCGAATCCAAATTCGCCATCTATTTAGGAACAACCTGTAACTTTTTTCTCTTGCATATTAGGGTAGTAAAATCTAAAACATGGTTTAAGTAACAGTTCCTGAAAATTTCATCTTTTTGGCGTGCAGGGAAAAGAAATAGCTGAAAATTCAAGACGAAAAACAGTTTTTTGTGAATAACTTATTTTTCAACGTAGATTCAATATCTGCCATAAAAAATGGGGTTCTAATTTGAAAAAATTGATTTTTCAGGATTTTGTCATCCCTAACTTTGAAAGCGATTTTTTCACCCCCTGTATCATGAATCGCGATTTCGATTTTCAAAGAGGATACATCAATCTTACATCTTGAAAAATCCCAAAAATGAAAATTTTCCATTCAAAAACCTCGAAGTTATTCTTGTTTCAGCGGAGCTCTATTTTCGATTTTTTTTTCGAATTTTCCCGCTCAGAGAGAATTTTCCTACCAAAACTGAAAAATTTTACATCAAAATAACTTGAAATTTTCTAAGGAATCTATATCTGCAATAAAAAAACGGTGTCCTAATTTGAAAAACGGAAGTGCTGAATTTCATGAAAATACGTTCAGTAGTTTCCCGTATAAATATGGGTGAGGTTCCTCGTGAAAGACCCTGTATTTTGTATTTACATAAAAGTTGGATTGTTTATTCAAGTTGATAGATACAAAAAGGTTTTCATCAAGTTAGTTAATATTCTTCTTTCAAACCAAATTCTTGAAGTTTTGAATCTTCAGAAAATGATGTGTAAATATTCTACAAAACTATTTACAATACAAAATGAGCATTCGTTATAGTCATCAATAACCATAAAATCAATTCCATCCTAGAAAATGCTGCGAAAATCAATTCTATCCTTGGGATTACATAGATAGTATACTCCATTCGCATTTATAAAGTACATATCCCGGTTGGCCAAGATTTAGGTTTTTCGTGTTTTTTTACTTAAAACTGACGCAGGGTGGCTTTTGTGAAATATCAGCAATGTCAAAATATTTTTAAGAGACGTTGCCAATGCTAATTTCTACTCTCAATAGTGGGGAATTCCATGGGTCCGTCTGTTCGTTTAGGAGTATTTCTGTTGGGTTATTCTAGTACTTTTATTCTTTTTTCGAATGAACTATCACAAAGTAACATACTATTCTGTCCATTATTTTTCAGTAAAATTTCAACTCTTGATTCTTGATTTCAGTACAAGAAAATAGCTAAACTGAATCTTCCAATCATGTTTATACGCGTGAAATATTTCCAGTATCAACAGAGAAAAAGTTTCTTCAATATTCGCCAGGTCTTTGGAATTATTGAATTCACATAATATTTTCTCAAATTAATTCTTTTCCCAGAGTAAATAAACTTTTTGAAAAATACGTACCTCTATGTAGAGTGGACAACGTTGCGTAGTTCATATAAGTGAATGGAGTATAGGTGGATAGATTCAGTGAAATCCTTAAGGGGAAGTATCACCTCTTGAATCGTGGTAAATCTCCATTCAAAAAGTGGTCTCTTTATTTCACGAGTAACTACCTTAATTCACGACGTAGAGACTTGATTTTTTTTTAATTGAAGTTGAAGAACGTCCCGAGGGCAAATAGTTTTCTTTTTTTCGATTCAATTAGTTTTTCAATAAAAAAAAACAGGGTAATCGTTAGATCTCTGCATCATGAAATTTTTTGTAGTTTATAGAAGATTAAATTGCCGAGGGCAAATAGTAGCGATTTTTTTCAAGAAATAACCATCGAAAAAAAATCATTAAGTGTAGTTTCCAAAACGCTGAAGTTCAACCTGTTTTTTTTTAATTGAAAACTAAATAAATCGAAAAAAGAAAACTATGTGCCCTCGGGACGTTCTTCAACTTCAATTAAAAAAAAATCAAGTCTCTACGTCGTAAATTAGGGTAGTTACTCGTGAAATAAAGAGACCACTGTTTTAATGGAGATTTACCACGATTCAAATGGTGATACTTCCCCTTAAGGGGCCCACTCACGAGGTCCCGATCCGGGCGTTTTATGAGCCCACTTGCGGAAACAGTCTCCATGATTGGTCAAGGGCTCATAAAAAGCCATTAAAGGCCATAAAACGCCTGCAAGTGGATCTACGTGAGTAGACATCTGAGAAAAAACCGTTTTCATCAAAATAAGATACTTTCTGAAAGCAGTAAACAAATCTCTTCAAAAACATAACCTCAACCGTAAAACGTTGCGGATTTTCCTGGAACTAGACAAAAAACTAAAATCAAAAGTGTCGTTTGAATCCACAATTTTTCGTTTTAGTCAGCATTTTAATTTGAATACAATGATTTAGGAGTGCAAAAAACTTTATGCTCCTTCTAAAAATCAAATATATTTCGTAATTATTATCGAAGTTGTATAAAATGATAACAGATTTCTATAATTTTCATCGAGCATCGGATCACGGATTTTCTTGTATCCATAATTATATAAATTTTCATTAAAATTCGCGTTGTAATCAATATCCATAATTGATATATATAATTCTCGGTTGGCATTTTTTTGTTATCAATTACACAACTTAAATAATATGTATCTATGGCCATGAAGTTCATAGATAGGCGTCAACAAGGCATTACGGAGAAAGAAAAACTAGTACAATGTGGATAAGTTATGAGACAAATCTTTTTTCAAATTATGAAAGAGAAAAATTCATATTGTGGTATTCTGGAAACAAAATTTCTTCTTCGTTTATCAGTCGAGTTGGATGAGTTATCTCGAAGTTATGCCTGCAACAAGAAAAATGAGAAAGAAAATTCACACTTCACCTGCTATACCCTTTTACGAAGTTTCAATTTGCTCTGTGATGAGAGGTGTCTTTTTTCTCTGCTCCAATCTTCCAAGCGATGATTCTTTTGTCGTTCAGAGGCGTTCTCTAAAGACCCTAATAAAGGTTATTATTTTTACCAAAAAATTAATCAGTAAGGAGGAGCAATTTTGAAAAACTTCCGACATTTCATTGATAAACACGACATTCGACAATCTTGATCGCAGTAGAATCATGGGTCCGATTTCGTACGAACCTAAACCATTTCCGCCAGTATTATTATCGTTCACAAATAGCTATCTACTGCGAAAATTATATCTCGACATTGATCTCCGTATTTTTATTCATCGCTTTATCGAAAGCGGAACACGGCCAATAAAGACGAGTTACCTTGAGAGTAACGAGAAGTTTGAATAACAGTAAAAAAGCAAGTCAGTAATTTTCTTATCAGTGTAATATTAGCTAAATTGTATAATTACAACAACAATATGTGTGTCGGCTATAATTCAGCGGTAAACACCAGTCATGAGTCAATTGTGTTACCAGTTCGGAATCTAAGCTTCTTGTTTTCGCAAAAAGGTGATGTTAAATGTTTCCAATGTCAAAAAAGTTAGTGTGAAAATTGTGGAATTATGACACTCTTCTTCAGGTTGCTCAGCCTGAGGAAGAAGAAAGTGAGATGGAGTGGCACCTCGGTGAAGAAGGTAATTTTTACCTAATGATCTCGTGATTGCTCTATTCCTTGTCTGTCACATTTTAAAATCAATATTACATTTCTGATAATCAATCATATTGCATCACCACAACTTATTTTGTAAATTCACTCACTTCACATCCGCTTCTGTTTTGAAACACTGCATCATTGTTAGTTGAAAAAACGTTCATCTTCAACTAACGAGCATTCAAAAGAAAACAAGGTCGAAGTAACCCTTGGATACGCGAACTCGTATCTATAGATCTCAACTTGAAGCAATTTTCCTCATCCGTCTGTCAAATAAAGGTACCTATCGAATTTAGGTTAAGATGTTTGTTGTTGCGATCGAAATGGGAGTTGATGAAAACAATGTTTTATACTTGGAAGTTAGAAGATTAGATCAATCAATAACTGTGAAAATGATATCTTGTGCTCAACTTTTCAACTCAAACCAAGCAAAGAAAATGGACTTTGGAAATCTACATGTACAGGGTGCCCGAAAATCATCATCGAATACGTACAACGAATTGTATTCGGTAGTCAAGATTTTCAAATGGGAATTTTTTTTTTCCAATTTTATCAAAGTGTGGGTCAAAAATTATACCAACTTATTTCAGAATTCCTTATATCTACCTGAATATTATGATTTTCGAATTATGTCAGAAAATAACGTATTCTGATGGTTTCAAAATCATTTCTGTTTGGAAATAATAGCAGTGGAATGAATGTTATTGAACTCTATGATCTTCATTCATCTATTGTGAAATGATGACAAAAAAATGTCATAATTGCAGTGGTTAATAAATCATTTATTAATTCCATTTTTAGCAATCTGTACATACATCCTGATAACTAGATGAACAATTTTATTTCTGTCGAATGAGAAATATAAATGAAAAGAGAAATTATAAAAAAATAAAATTAAGTTAATGGGCGGAATTGAATCACTGGTTGCGTGAATATGGACGTTCGAAATTATGTCTTCCTGTTCATTTCAGAACTGCATATTCGATAGGGATGAAATTCTGCATTTATGTACATAGATAGAGAACAAGGGCGGTCCTACGGGGGGGGGGTAAAGGGGGTAATTACCCCCCCCAGAGCACTACAACCAATTCGATTTTTTAAATTTTATCTATGAGAAAATCAACAAAAAAAAAAGTTATATCATCTTTGAGAAAAAATCGCAGGGCTATATGACTTCGGCTTGGAAATAATATTATAATTTATAATGATATGAAATTAACAAAAAAAAATAAACAACACAAATAAATAAAACATTCTGGAGTTATAGGTAAAAACTTCGAAAAAAATCACAGAGTTATGACTAAGACCTTGAAATATGAAATAAGATTAACATAAAACAAATAAAGAGAACAGCCGAATTGAAAAATCCTCAAGTGAAATGAGTCACAGATCATGGAATATGGCTTTGTGTTGTTAAACAGGGTGTCCCAAGTTGGAGTGCATATTAGACGTTTCTGGAGAACTGGACATATTTGAAATCTGAAAATTGGGATTATGATATTGTTCAAAATTCTCTACAGACCTAAAATATTTTGGGAGTCTGAGCACTTCCGGTTATACAGGGAGTGAAAACAAATTTGTTCAAATTTTTTTTTCCTATGTTTTCGTCAATGATATGATTGAGTATTCAATGGGGAATACATTTCTGTTAAAACCATTGTAAATATTTTTCAAAATATCGAAAAAAAACCTCAAAAAAGTCGAATATTCATAGTTAGTATTATGTTTATTTTACTCTACTGAACATTCCAAGTGCAAACTGTTCTCACAACGTCAAAGTAGAGGAATGTGGATAGGTCATGCTTATGTTGAATTTCATAAATATCATCACAGGGTGTTTCAAATTTTGTGTCGAAAACTATGATCGAAAATTGGCCATAACTTCAAATTAGAACCCTATTTTTTATGATCACGTTGGATTCTGCAGAAAAATAATGATAGCACTCTCAGATGCTCTTTCTCCTAAATTCAGTAATTCCCGAGTTATTTGAGCTTTTCTGGAATCATGTTGTACGTAGAGTCAAATGCATGAAAATATTCTGTGATCACAGAAGATAAATAATCCCATTCACAAGTGACAGGTCTAATTATTAGTTGTAACTATGGTTTCAAAAGGATACTCATGATCGAATCTGTTTAGATTCGATGAATTTGAATCTACGTACGACATGAATCCAGAAAAGCTCAAATAACTAGGGAATTACTGAATTTAGGAGCTCGAGTATCTGAGAGTACTATCATCATTTTTTTTTACAGAATCCAACGCAATCATAAAAAAATAGGGTTCTAATTTGAACAACAGAAGTTATGCCCAATTTTCGATCACAGTTTTCGACACAAAATTTGAAACACCCTGTAATGATATTTATGAAATTCGAAAGATTCATGACCTTTCCACATTCCTACTTCGACGTTGTGAGAACAGTTCAGAATAAGAAAAATGAACATATACTGACTATGAATATTCGACTTTTTTACAGGTTTTTTTTCGATATTTTGATAACTATTTGAATGAATACAATGGTTTTAACAGAAATCTATTCACCATTAATTACTCAATCATATCATTCACGAATAAAATGAAAAACAAAATTTTCGAAGAAATTTATTTTCACAACCTGTATAACCGGAAGTGCTCAGGCTCCAAAAATATTTTAGGTCTTTAGAGAATTTCGAACAATATCATAATCCCAATTTTCAGATTTCAAATATGTCCAGTTCATCAGAAACGTCTAATAGGCACTCGAAATTGGGACACCCTGTATAATCACTCAGTATACGGATACATACACGTAAGACCTTCAAACATGGGACTGCAAATGCTTCGTATTCGAGATACCTAAAGGGTGTTCCTTAAATTTTTAATTTAAAATTTCGATGGTTCATCCAATTATTACCCCCCCCAGAAAATCAGCCTAGGACCGCCCTTGATAGAGAATGACTCATTCTATTATTAACGAGAACTATATCAAATGCTAGCGAATTCCCGTCATAACATACCCGGAATCATGAACGATTTCTTCAACAGTTGCTGTCGAAATTTTATCACAGCTATCAAAAATTTATGTCTGTTGAATTCTTGTTTTTTCGAATTTTGAGCCGATAATGATCTCGATCGACAAGGTTCGAATCATTGATGTAGAATCCATGATCAAACTCAATTCTTTTTGAGTTTTGACAGTTGTATTGAATTCGATTAAACCTACAAGATGGTTCACTTTCAAGGTTGATGAATGAGCGCTCAAAAGCATCCGATTTTCACTTAAATAAACTCGAACTTGTTGTAAATCATCATCCAGGGAGACTAACGAAAGTTCCATCCCATCAATGAGAGTAGATGCAGACCTAGGTTTCGATATATATTAGGTCTCATCAGAGCAACATAACTTCGATGTGAATAGAAATATTCTAAAGAAAATAAAATTAGGTACCTATTTTCTTACTTAAGATCGCCGTTCGGAGCGAGTAGGAAAACTAATCCGATAGGGGCGCCACCGTGCATTTTATGGAATATCTCCATAGAACTCACATTATCACTATAAGTTCTATGAATATCTCTCTAATTATGAATGAAATGTACAATGGCGCTCCGTATCCGAAAATCGCTGAACTATGAAATTAGTGAATATGTGGGTAAAGCAGGAACTATTTCCCGCCATATATTTGAAGTATTTCAAGTTGTTTTTCTGAACGAAATTATCTGTAGATTCACTTTTAATCGGAAGTTGAACTATTTTCATGGGTCTTTCATTTGAAATAAAACAGAAGCATGAGTTGGCTCATTTTCTTCTATTTTTGAAAGAAAAAAAATGAACTTTTGGAAAGGAATCGATTTCAATTATTTCATTAAGAACTCCAATCCTTTCTGAGTTTACCCACAAACTTTCAGTTCTCGAAGTGAAACCAATTTCAAAGGCAACATGAAATAAAAACACACTACATTTAACGCCCACCTTAAAAAAAATTAATTTCTCGTTTTCCCGAATTATACACGCAAACCTTAAGAATTACGAATTACAAATAACAAGTTCTTTTGAATTCTGCAAAAATATACAGGCTGTCCCATTCAAATTGAAAAAGTTGAGGATGAGTCCGAGGAAAATGGAAATACATTAGAAACAAAAAGCTTCAGATGCGATATACTCAATTTTCCTATCCTGCAAAGAGTCATAAATATCGTTCTGAAGATATTTACTTGGTTTCGTATTTCCCGATACTGTATAGCATAAAAAAATTGAAAGATCGCATATTCGCTGACAATATCTCGGTTCACTACCATGCACTTTCAAAATTACTGATACCCACCTGCATCAATTTATCTTCTACAAAAGCTGCTGACATATTTCAATATCTGCCTAATTTGAATGATAAAAAGATTGAGAATTATTGTTGTTGTTGAAACTTCCTGAAAAATATAGAACGAAAGGAAGATACAGAAACGAGATTATGTATTTTGAACTAATTTTTGCCAAATATGTACCATTTTGTTGCACACATAATTCATTTGTTTGCAAACAATACAAATATCATGAAAGGTTTTTATAGACCAATTATGTTATAGTTCATTCGAGCATTCGAGCAAAAGTGTCAAATTTTGCTGTGGACATGGCTGCATAAGCGCTTTCTCGAAATTCGAAGATCTGAAATGAAATGGATCTCGGCGTATTAAGAGAAAAAGTAGAATCGGCTTCAGTTTTATTTTGAACAAGTTCGAACGGAATATATTCTTGTACCTAGTCATTTTATTTATCAGACACTATCGACCGAAAATGTTTTCTTTATAGATTTGAAACTCATCAAATTTTTATGTTATTGAAACAATCAAAAACAACATTTCATTATGCTTCAAACTCAAACATAACATGGAAATATTACTCTGATTGATGTCTATATCTGTACTGGACCACAACTCATGATTGCACTGTTTGAGATTTTTTTTAATTTCCACAGGCCTCCGAGGAAGCGTTCAGTGCAAGCTATCCCAATGTTCGCACCGTCGCTATCAAAAAGGTATGCACAATTTATTTTTGTTCTGTTCACTGCATTATCACCATATCATCACTTGAGTTCACATTGGCATTTTTTGGAAGTGGCTTTTCAAGTGAAGGCCATTTTCTATACATCAAATATCACTGCTATGACATTTGACAGAAAGGGTTATTGATAAACAAAACCGCCATATCGAAATACAGAGTGTTCCAAGTTTGAGTGCTATTAGGCATTTATGGAGAACTGGGCCTATTGAAATCTGAAAATTCGGATTATAAGATAACTCGAGATTCTGTGTTCTGCTGAAATATTTTGGAGCTACAGCCGTTACTCCGAAATGAAACTGAATTTCCTCAAAAAGAAAGTGTTCATCAATGATGTGAAGACCAGAAGATGCTCAGAAGATCATTGGAAGAGGATGAACCAGTAGAGGCATGTCAGATGGGTCAAGAAAATCTAAGCCTCCCCTAAAATCCAGTTCTCTTCTCACTCAATATACAGGTGTCACACGAGGAGATTTATCTACGACCACAATCACAGGCTACAGGCCTTGAGAAATAAGTATGTGGAAATCACCGATGGGAGACTATCATCTCTTGATGTTTTAGTTGCATAAATTCAGTATTGATGAGGACATCGTGAAATTGTTTTGATTTCAATTCAAATCGGGAATCCGTGAGTGTTTTGATTTTCTTGATTAAAGAAATTGAATATATTTATGTATATTGGGTTCTGATCAATAATTCAAATGTCAGGAATAGGTTGTTGGTACTCAAAACTGTAGCGGGACCTCGTCCAAATTAAAATGTTCAAGTTAACCGAGAATAGTCAAAACAACGGTTGATTGATATAATGTGATATCTATATATATAAAAGAAAGATGTTGGTAGTTGGTTACACCATTTATAACTAGAGATCGGATGGACTGTTTGTTATGAAACTTCATTTATGGAATCGTCTTCGGTCTGGTTATTATAAAATACAATAAAACTTCGAAAAAATTGATGAAAGTTTTACTTATGCAGGAAATGCTTTTCCTTCTTTTGAATAAAGCCACTAGGTATCGCTACCGTTGATGCGTAGTCGTACAGTGAATAGAAAGGTCATTGTACGTAGTCGTAGGTTGATATTACCGCTGTTAGATGGCGATATGTGATTCGCATAGAACTCATGGTAACATGGAAGTCTATTTCCAGATCAAAAAGCGGGTAAACTTATCTCAAGTTGGTGGAACAGTGAATTTTTACCGAAAGATCAAGTATCTGATTTTGACGATCAGTTTCAAACGTGAGTTGGCCATCTTCATCTTTTTTCTTTATTTTTGAAATGCTTTCGAATTTCTGTTTGGGTAATAGATATATTTGCGGAAATAACTGAATCCAAAATTGCCCAGAATTAGTAATTGACATATTACGAGTATATTCGTGTTTCTGTTCGCACAGAGACAGTATTGTAAGCGTCAATAATTTTGAAACGTTTGTTCATCGGGCTTTCACTTATGATATACAATAATGTTTCATGATCTGATCTGGTCGAATGACCATCAATAAATTTGAATATGAGTTCAACATAATTCACAGTGTTGATAATTTTGCCGTGTCGATCGTACTATCGACATTTTAACATCTCGATTTGTCTTCTAACGAGCTTGATAAAGTCAACTAAATTGAACAAATTGAAGAGAGATTGACAGCTGATATCCATGGAATAATGAGAATCGCGCTGCTCTACCAACTGAGATGTTTACCCATTATTTTGAGCTTAGCAGCATAGCTAAGATGTCTAAAATAATGGTGTGACCACTGATTAGATTTTGAGAATATAAGAAAAGTTTTGTTTTTGCCCCTTCAGGTTGGGCTTTTAACAAATGACTGATTTTTTAATTCTGGTCGACGGGCTGTGTTAATAGTCGATAGTTCATTAAAGGAATAATTTTTGTTCATATTCTTGACATTTTGATTCATATAAGAGGAAAGGTATAATATGGATTATACTCCTGCTATTCACAGTCACATGAGGTACTGCAAAAAGAGAACTGTACAACAATTAAAAACAAAAAGTTATATGTTCAAGTTCAACAATTAGTTACCGCTTAAATAAAGAGAATTCTTTCCATGTGAATTACAAAATTATTAAAATTTTGTATATTTTGAACTTTAATTTTGCCTAATTTTTTTCCTGCTTGAAAAAAAGCAATGGTAAGTTTATACAACTTTTAAGTATAATTCAGGCGGTACAAAATTCGCCGGGCCAGCTAGTAATGAATATAAAAGGTTATGTGTATCGATCAACGTGAAATTCCATTCTATTATTTCTATTGGTCCTATTCATTATTTTCATTGGGTAATAATATATGCGTTTGAAAATAATTCACAATGATGGTGTATGTCAAAGCATTCATTAATTTGATAGGAAAAAAAGACTTGACTGACTGATTATAGTTGACTTTATAATCCGAACCTCCCTAGTCCATATGACGACGTGAAAAATATTTGCTTATCTCATTAGATAATTTTGGGATATGTAGGAAAAAATTAGTAACTTATTATTTTTTTCAAACTTATATTGAGATAAAAATATATTGATTTTCATTTGAAGAAATAATCGAACAGAACTAGGTGTTATTGTTAGGACATAAGAGTATTCCCTAAATGTATTCAGCCAGATTCAATCAAGAAAGAACAACCAAATAATATCTTTTTATTAAAGCCGAATTCGAAAGGATGGAACATTAGAAAAGGTTTCTTCTGACCTCAATAATCATCAATAAGGAAACCTCACCCTTTATACAGGGTGAGTCTTTGACTTGTACATATATTTTAACTGTAGATTCCTCTCATCAATGGAAACACTTTTTTCCTATACCTTTTTTCGAAATTCGGTTTGGTTTGGAAGATACGGGGTGTCGAAAATCCATGAAAAAAACACTTTTCTGTTTATATCTTCGGAACCGTTATTTCGAATGAACTGAATTTTGGTTGAGTTTTTATTCTATTCATGGTGCATATTCCTCAATCGAAACCTATTCAATACCTTCACTAGTATAAAAGTTACAGGGTAGTCGACTCATCAATACCTACACGCTAAAACACCATAAAACCACTTTGAAAATATAAACGGTTCATATTTTCGAAAGAATCAATCATTTGAGGAACTAAAAGTATTCTTATTTTTTTTTCAATAGAACGCGTCGTTTTCGAGTTATTTCCAATTTTAACCGCAGAAATTTGACGAAAAAATCATTAATTTCAAGAATAATCTGAATGCATCTCTGAATTAAATATCATCGAATATTATTCCTTCTCTGGTCTTTAAACGAGTTTACAATGTTGTCACAATATTTATCAACTTTGTCGATATATTTTTTACTAATAAAATCCTCCAAATGTGGGAGATAAAATTGAACACCAAGGAGGATTTAACACGCACAGTTTCTATTGAAAATTCATAGTTACCGGTCCATATTGAAGTTAAATGTCGATGAAATACAAAATTCAGATATGAATGATGAATCTCAACACAAACTACTTATTAAATTGAAATTAATGAAACGATACATGATAATCTGTGGCGATGTTTCTATCTAAACAACATCCTCTTGGAATTTTATAAACTCGACACGGTTGAAATTATATTAATTCACTTCACGTAATAATCACATTAAAACAATAATCCACTGAATGTACTCAGAACTTCACATAATGTTTGCAGTTTGTTCAGACTGTTCAGAGACTGCTTTGTTATTGTTTATAGTTGGCTCCAGATAACCAATATTTCGGTTTTCGCTCTACACATGCGTGGTAAAATTTGGCGGCAAAGTCGATTTATGATGGAAACGGCAGAATTCATAGATATTCATACCACGGTACACAAATGTATCGTGATTTATACTATATTTCGTAAAAAATCCTTAACCTCAATGAAAATATCAGCAAGCTGACAACATCTTCTTGACATTTCTGTGCAAAAATTCACAGAATCGATACAAATTAGATTAGGTTAGGTTGATTAATAATAAATCTGAATGAAAGTCTTTCTTCATGATATTGTTTGGGAATTTCCAGGAAAATATGAACAAGTTATTAGTGTTCACAAACTTATCAGCAGAAAAATCGAAGGACGAACTTATTTTTGTGTGAGAAATGTGGCTTTTTAGTTGCAGATATAATTCGATGAAACTAACTGTTTTTGTTGTAATTATCGTGTTTGCAACATTTTTATTCCAATAAGGTTAGTACTTGAGTATTCCCTAATTGTATAAACTCAATTTCTATCGAGAAATATGAACTTTGCATCAATTCCAGAAGATCATTTCAGAGGCGTACTCAGCCCAACTTTTTTTTTCAAATGGCTATATTTTTTTAACAGAGCCAAATTCGGAAAAATAGAAAATGAAAAAAAGGTTTCTTTTGACCTAAAGAATCTTCAGTTAAAATATATGTACAAGTCAAAGACTCACCCTGTATAGCTGTGGCATGAAACGTCAAAAGCTAAAATCAGTTGTGGGATATTTGTTGGAGAAAACATGTGAGCACCAGTGTACATAAAATCTCATGGGACAAAACTAATTCCTAGGGCATCAGGAAAACTTACGCAGCTAAAACCACAAGGCATACTCGTAAGCCGCTTTAGAGTTGTAGCTCAACGAAAGTTTTCCATCGAAGAAGCCAAAGGGAATTTTCGTGAACTTTTTGGTTCGATCGAAATGGAAAGCGAAAGTTTTCAATTAAAACACAGAAAAAATATTTTCATCCACTCAAAATGGAACGCATATGTATGGTAGATTAATTTTCTACTCTAGATACATCATAATGGGTTTTCATATTGCACTAATGGAATGTCTACTATGGAGAGCATTCGAGCGAACGATCAGTTTTAAATCCATTTCGGCACTAGACATATATATGCTCGTGTTCTGTCAGCTGGAGAATTACATCCAATTGAATTGCGACCATTTCAAGAGTTCAATTAAAATATGGTAACCAAGTATCGAATGCGTCGGCCAGAGGTCAATGCGAAATCCAGAATTGAATCAATCAATCAATTGACGATTAATATTGGAGTGTTGTAGCATGCGGATTCACTCAACGAAAATTCAACCGGCAACTGAGTTGCGGGAGATTTGCAGAAGTATTGATTATTCTGCGATTGTTTCTACCACGGAGGTACCACCTAAAATTTACTCAACATAACATTGTATTTTTCAAATGAAACACACCTGTATATTATGTCTTCATTTCAGAATAATTTCACAAAAAAGACTTTTTATGATATGGCACAAGGGCGTAGCCAGGAATTAATTTCGGGGGGGGGGTTTGAAATTTTGGCAATTGACTTTGCAAGTGCCGGAAATTTTTATTCACTCAAACAAAAACTTAAAAAACAATAATTATTTCAACGAAGAGGATAACGTCCTAGGACTAGCATGTAGACTATTTATTTTCCAAACAATTCTTACTGGATGAATCAATATGAAATTAGTGTGGATGTGTGCTTTCATTGAAGCTAAATAGAGTTTTTTAATGTTTTATTTCAAAATAGTGCCAACATATAAAAAGGTATTAAAAATGAAACAGTGAGAAAACTCAAACAATATTTTATAGCATATATTATGTAGGTACAATATGAGTTTTAAGAACTTAGAACCCTTCTTTGTTGTCGAACCGATTTTGATAGGAAGTTTTTTTAAATGTAGGAAAACAAGTTTCTGAAAGAGCGAAATCAGCCCTATAAATACCTATACTTGAAATTTTGCCTATATTCGCCTAGGAAAAAAATGCGGGGCATTTCTTGGGCCCTTGGGGACTGCCGATAGAAGTGAAAACAAAGAAACTTGTCAATTGACCATATTCACCGTCGCCATATTGTTGTGCGACAATACCAACTACCCAGGGTCCTCAACATTGAACAACGAAAGTCACTAATTTCTTAGGACCGCGAAAGTTTAAATGGACATATTTTGGTGTCAGTTTTTTTATTTTTAGATCTATTTTTGCCGAAAAATTACTGACACAACAACCATTGCGTACCCTATACTGATATCTACCCATATTTCTCGGATTTATCACAAAATACTTAACCAAAGTTTACCACCAATTTTATATAACCTCTCATACCACATACCATACTAATCATAATAATTCTTTAATCTATGATACTAATAATCTGATAGTACTTTTGATAAACTCAATATTTCTCTGTTAGGAACATTGGGTAGTTGGTATTGTCGCACAACAATATGGCGACGGTGAATATGGTCAATTGTATCGTCGAAATTCTATCAGCGATCCTCAAATACTACCCCGCATTTTTTCATATTAAGAGAGGAACCTATCGGAAAAAAACAGCCACGTGATTAATTATAGAACTTAACTTCAATAAGAGTTTGAAGTCCTGAAATTCAAAAATACAAAAATAGTCAATAATATTGAGAACTTTCACTCTGAAGGTCTGAACACAGTGAACACACACACATAACGAGGTTTCTAGTTCGAATGCTTATTTCGCTAGAAGGGAAATAGAAATGAAATGATTTCGTATTTTCCTTATTCTGGAAAAAAAAATTCCTCAGTGGAGAATGGACAATTATTATTTAGATGTCAGGAAACATGAAGAATCCTACATCAAAGGTATCATCTGGTGACGTTTATGGTAATGTACGGGTAATACATAATATCTCCTAATCCCCTAAAGAGAATGCCAACACGCTTCATGCAAAGCGTTCGATACGATTTCCACCAGAAGAAATATAAATATAAATATGGAATTATTGGTTCAACGGATCCATTTGTTATGAAACTTTAATATCATCCATATTGCTGATATGAATTGATAATTTTAACTAGAGTTTCGGAGATGAGTTGGTTCAAGTGCAAAATGAAAGATTTATTCTGGAACAAAAAATTACTCTGAAACATTTCGGGGGGGGTTGAACCCCCAAAACTCCCCCCTGGCTACGCCCTTGATATGGCATCATAAAATTACATACACTCATTAAAAACCCCTCTTGAAACCGAAAAATCATTAAAACAATAAGCCCGAACGAAGCTGTTGAATCTCGTTTTATATTATTATCATTTGCACTGGGGTCGTTATGGCTCAGTTAGCCTTCTGGGAACTGCGACCACATGGATCTTTTGTTCTCTTCCCTACTCATTCATTGAAACCCAAAGAGGTCGTCGATAGTGTTGATAAGACCGACAACATCCTAAGGAACCTTGGCCTCTACCTCGTGGGTATCTAGAGCCGGTTCGCTCATATAAAAGGTTCTTAGATCAAGTGGTCAGCTGGTTCTGCCTCTGATCCACAGAGCCTACAAATCCCATTTGCTGACTTTCCCATACGGTACAAATGATGTTGGTTCCGACAGTACCCCCTCAGCAGACCTTCCGTCACCCGAAGCTCACCTCGTGACAGCTTTAGGAGCCTACTGGTATAGATCGGTGAAATCATCACGAATTTCTTAGACTCAGTAAGTCTAGGAGTGTTTCTCTAGACTCTAGAGGGTTATTCTCTTGTCCAACTCCCATTGTTGGACCGGCCAGAAAGGCTGCAGTCCACCAGGTGTTAACCTTGATGCACCGCAAGCTCGTCGGCTTTTTCTTTTCCTTCAACACCACAATGCGCTGGCACCCATAGTAGAGTCATTTTATTGCCTCTGGCCAGTTGCTTTATGGTTTTATGGCACACCCAGATCAGCAGAGATCTATTTGGTATTACATACTTTCTATAGCTCTCCAGAAATGTAGTTTATAGTTTGGTAATGGATAGGCCCGGATCTAGGGTGGGGCAAGCGGGGCGCTTGCCCTGGGCGCCAGCTCAAGAGGGCGCCAAAAACAACCAGAAGTATTTTTTTTTTATTTTTTATTTTCTCGGAAAAACGTATTATTATTAAATATGACCCGATTCTGAAGTGCCATCTTGACCACTCAAAAAAAGGATAAACATCCTATCTGCCCAAAACTATACTAAATGAAATCATCGATTTAATGGCCACCAAAGTTCGGAATAAAATTATTAAAGAGATCAAGGAGGCCAACTATACAGGGTCTTTCACGAGGAACCTCACCCATATTTATACGGGAAACTACTGAACGTATTTTCATGAAATTCAGCACTTATAAGTATTTCACGATGCTGATGAAATCTAAAATATTTTCAAGGCATGAGCACCTCGGGTTTTTCCGGAAATGACGTCAACTTCCGTTTTTCAAATAAAAACACCATTTTTTTATTGCAGAAATAGATTCCTTAGAAAATTTCAAGTTATTTTGATGTAACATTTTTCAGTTTTGGTTGGAAAATTCTCTCTGAGCGGGAAAATTCGAAAAAAAAAATCGAAAATAGAGCTCCGCTGAAACAAGAATAACTTCGAGGTTTTTGGATGGAAAATTTTCATTTTTGGGATTTTTCAAGATGTAAGATTGATGTATCCACTTTGAAAATCGAAATCGCGATTCATGATACAGGGGGTGAAAAAATCGCTTCCAAAGTTAGGGATGACAAAATCGTGAAAAATCATTTTTTTCGAATTAGAACCCCATTTTTTATGGCAGATATTGAATCTACGTTAAAAAATAATGTTAGTGTATGCATCACACCCTTGCCCTAAAGTGGATATTTTCTGAGTTATTCACAAAAAACTGTTTTTCGTCTCGAATTTTCAGCTATTTCTTTTCCCTTCACGCCAAAAAGATGAAATTTTCAGGAACTGTTACTTAAACCATGTTTTAGATTTTACTACCCTAATATGCAAGAGAAAAAAGTTACAGGTTGTTCCTAAATAGATGGCGAATTTGGATTCGAATTTGTATCGGAAACCTCTTTATTTCAACTAATCGGCCATCGGTTTTCTCTCCAGTGATAATAAATAATTCCTTATGAACCCATATGCAAAAACTTACCATGTTTTACATTCTTTTTTTTTAATGATAGATATCATTAATTACATCTGCCAAATTCCTCTTTATTCAGTAGCATGTAATTAATGATATCTATCATTAAAAAAAAGAATGTAAAACATGGTAAGGATATATTATTTATTTATCACTGGAGAGAAAACCGATGGCCGATTAGTTGAAATAAAGAGGTTTCCGATACAAATTCGAATCCAAATTCGCCATCTATTTAGGAACAACCTGTAACTTTTTTCTCTTGCATATTAGGGTAGTAAAATCTAAAACATGGTTTAAGTAACAGTTCCTGAAAATTTCATCTTTTTGGCGTGAAGGGAAAAGAAATAGCTGAAAATTCAAGACGAAAAACAGTTTTTTGTGAATAACTCAGAAAATATCCACTTTAGGGCAAGGGTGTGATGCATACACTCACATTATTTTTTAACGTAGATTCAATATCTGCCATAAAAAAATGGGGTTCTAATTCGAAAAAAATGATTTTTCACGATTTTGTTATCCCTAACTTTGAAAGCGATTTTTTCACCCCCTGTATCATGAATCGCGATTTCGATTTTTAAAGTGGATACATCAATCTTACATCTTGAAAAATCCCAAAAATGAAAATTTTCCATCTAAAAACCTCGAAGTTATTCTTGTTTCAGCGGAGCTCTATTTTCGATTTTTTTTTCGAATTTTCCCGCTCAGATAGAATTTTCCAACCAAAACTGAAAAATGTTACATCAAAATAACTTGAAATTTTCTAAGGAATCTATTTCTGCAATAAAAAATGGTGTTCTAATTTGAAAAACGGAAGTTGACGTCATTTCCGGAAAAACCGGAGGTGCTCATGCCTTGAAAATATTTTAGATTTCATCAGCATCGTGAAATACTTATAAGTGCTGAATTTCATGAAAATACGTTCAGTAGTTTCCCGTATAAATATGGGTGAGGTTCCTCGTGAAAGACCCTGTATAGTATTTCACTATCATGTTCGACTGCACCCCAGATGTATCTCACACAGAACAAATGAACCAGCTTATACGATATTTGAAGAGAACGGAGTCTAGTTATGAGATGAAGAAAAGTCTTATTGACTTCTTAGAAGTTGACGGAAAAACTGGAGAATAATATCATAGCGAATTCTAGATAAAATGCAAGCTGATGATTAAGTTGTCAAAAAATTTCGTGCTACGACAACGGATCTAATATGGCTGGCATATATAGGTGAAAGAGTCCAATTCAGATTCCAGAGTTCTACAGATAAACGAGCTGGCTGCAGACAGTAGGTATCAGTTCCATGCCTATCACACTCTCTGAATCTAGTGGGTGTCCATTCGGCTTCATCATGTTCAGAAGCAGTTAATTTATTTGGTGTTGTACAAAAACTGTATTCTTTTTTGTTAGTTCAACCACACGATGGACAATTATGAAAAAGTGCACGAAAACAAATTTGAAAGGAAGTAGCTAAACATCAAGCTGTTAATGCCTTGCTCAATAATTTACCGAGAGTTGTGAGGGCTGTGGAAGAAATCAAAGAATCCTCACTAGTCGTAGAATCCAAGTATGAAGCTGGTCATTTGCTTCATGCTGTGATGGATTTCAGATTCATACTGAACCTAACAATTTGGGATAATATTCTGCGAGAGATCAATGGGGTCAACGTGAAAATTCAAAAAGGGGATATAATTCCAAGTTCATTATCGTTGATGCAAGGTCTTGTGAAGATCTCGCAAAGAATGAGAGAAAAACCTATTGAAAACAGGATCTCGGTAGCTACACTTCCTTCAGAAAAATTGGATGTGGAGCCAATTCCTAGAAATAAACGTATTTCCAAGAAGAAAAAGCAGGTCTACGAAATGTGCGAGGGTGAGTCAAGAACGCTAGATCTAGTTGGTTCATTCTCGAAGGAAATTAAGGTTGTTTTCGACAGATTATTGTCAGAAATCAGAAAAAGCTTAGAAAGCGCACAGAATCTGCATACGAATTTCGCATTCTTCAACGGTCATGCACTTTTAAACATGCAAAAAGAGGCTCTGCAGAAAAATGGGACCCTTTTAGCGCAAAAATATTGAAGAGACTTGAATGCAGTTGATTTTTGTTAGGAACTAGCGGTTTTCAAAGAGCTGATGGTTCCTAAAATTAATGAAAGATCGACTTCATTAGACCTGCTACAAATTCTTCACAGGCAAGATCTGCAAGAAGCTTTCCCTAATGTCAGTATAGCTTTAAGAATATACTTCACATTACCTACCACGTCTGCACTCTGCACAGTTTCAGGAAATTGAAAATAATAACAAATTATTCGCGTTCCTCAATGAGTCAGGAACGTCTCTATGGTCTCTCGATCTTAGCTATAGAAAACCAAACTGCTTCCGAAATAGATTTCGAGGAGCTGATAGATGCGTTCGCGGAAAGAATATCGCACCGCGTGAAGCTGTGAAGAAAAAAATCAAATTTCTTTCCTTGTGATATTTTCCTTATTATTAGTATTTATTTTTATTATTCATTTGTATTACATATTTGTTTTTCATATTTTTTATGAACTCATATATTACACAAATGGGAGGGCGCCATCGTGAATATTTGCCCCGGTCAGAAAAAATCGTAGATCCGGGCCTGGTAATGGGGTTACATTCCATTGCAACCTTGGTCTATTGTGTCCCCCTTCAGAACTGTTTTCTCAACTGCGCTATCTACAGCTCGCCCTCCAGTTCCAGAGCTCCAATGAACTCCGATATTTGAGAGGGCTTCAAGGTGGCTAAATCCTGGTTCCTCCTATAATCCTCTTGTCTAAGACATTCTTTGCGCAGACTTGCAATGCCGAGGCATTCGGAAACCAGGTGAACATGGGTTTTCTCATCTTCCCCACAGTATCCACACTCCTCAGTTTCTGATAAGTCCGTTTTCATCATAGGCTTCCTAAGGCGACAATGTCCTATGAGGAAGCCAGTTAGGAGGCGTCTCTTATTCTTTTGCATGAGTGCCATTGTCTCAGTGGTAGAGCATTGGATTAGGACCCGGCAAGTCAAGTTCAATCCCGAGCTAGGAAAGAAATGTTCTAGTCTCGGTAGGGGTCACTGTTGGGTCAAAAATTAAACAGTGCTGTGCCTTAGGTGGCGTAAGGATACAGTAACAAAGCCTACACAGAACACAACTGCTTACTCCGAACTCGGCACAACTTACAAGCTTCGAAGCTTGTAGTTTCACAGGGGTCTCCTCAGGAGACCTAGGAGTAATCAGGATTAACAACATATCTATATCTATAGTTCAAAGTGAAAAGAGGTTACAGATCACTGAAACCTTAAGGTCTATTGTGTCCCCTTAACCTGATAAGGGACACAAACCTATTCTCGTGAGGAACCACTGACGAAAGAGTGATACAATAGACCCAAGTTGGACGCAGTGTCACAGGGAGGCCAAGCGCTATCCCGGTCTCTTGTTCGTCAGCAAATCAATCAATCAAAGGGTATTCTGCAAATGTATTCACCAAAAAAATGAGTGCGGAAGGCCCACAAGATCTGCCCCTGTCTCTGATGATCATCAACTGGACTCTCAATTATAATAAATACAGTGAAACCCTTACTTTAACGAGTTATAGTTATGTTGAGAAGGGGTTACAGTTCACTGCGAACTTAAGGTCTATTGTGCCCCCAAACAGAGCCGTTATCATCGCGCCTCCAACAGCTCGTCCTCCAGTTCCAGAGATTTGATGAAATTCAGTATCTGGGACGGCTTCAACGAGGATGATTCCCCACTCCTAACTCCTACAAGTTTCTTGTCCAAAGCACTCTTTCCTTTGGCTCGAAATGACATAGCATTCCGTAACCAGGTGAATAGGATTTTCTTCCTCCTCCCCACAGCATCTACACTCGTCAGTGTCCGTTGAACCCATTCTCAACAGATGCGTCTTTAGCCGAAAATGTGAGATCCAGATATTATTTCTTGGATCTAACAGTTTCCGGAGAAACTTTTTGGAGTGATCCATCCCTGGGAGATTCCGCCAGAGTTTTTCCTTTTCGGTTTTCTCCTTTACCATAAACTCCTTATAGGTGCATTTTCCTATACCACAGAAGGGTTCTAGGCCAGTGAGTGGCGTTTGTGCGCTCTTTCTGGCAAGTGTATTGGCCTCTTCGTTTCCTACTATTCCCGAATTACCGGGAACCCAGATTAAAAAGACCTTATTTTTCTTGTCTACCTCATTGAGTTTGCTCTGGCACTCCCACACTTCTGATAGTTTCTTTCTAGATTTATGTCTAGACATCTTTCGATTGCTAGTATTTCCGTTTGAAGGACCCTTGCACAGGAGCCTAACAATAGTGCACACTTAGTATTTGCCCCGTAAAACCCAGCCCCAGCTCCTATAGCGGTTTTAGAACCATCTGATGTATACCATTTTATTGTTTTATCTTTGAGATTATAGTCGGTGTATTCCCATTCCCAATTTTCTCTTTTGCTTTGCATTATACTGAATAAGTATTTCTCAGTGCTTACTTTCTTGATATTGCATCACTAGAAAGGTTTGCAGATGAGATGTACTTATTCAGAGAGGACCAAACTCTCTGATTCCTGATTATCTCATTGTCTGTTCATTCTTTTATTCTGAGGATGGCCTCATGGGCTACCCTATCAATCACTAGATGTAGAGGTGTGAGGTCTGTTATGATCTCAAGCGCCCTAGTTGGGCACGTTCTCATAGTCCCCGTGATGAACACACAGGCAAGCCTTTGTACTTTGTCGAGCATTTATATCGTAATTACCGGACTTGCTTTAGCAAACCAGGCTACTGCCCCATATGTTATACGTCTTACAATCATGACGTACATCCATCGCAGCATGTTTGGGTTATAACCCCAATTACTGCCGCATAGACGCCTGCACGTCATCAGAGCCCTCATAGCTCTGCCAGTAACATTATCAACATGCTTATTCCACATAAATTTGCTATCCAGGGTTATTCCTAGGTATTTGACTTCACACCCTCCTTCCAAGATATTTCCGTTTAATGTTAACGTCTTCATGGGTGGAAGTTTCCTCTTCCGAGTGAACGGAAATAATGTGGTCTTGGTTGGGTTGATGTTCAGTCCCACTGACAAGCACCACTTCTCAATAATTCTAAGACCCTTCTGCAATAGGTCGCAGAGAGCGCCTTCGAATTTGCCTCTAATTATCAGGACTATGTCGACAGCATAGCCAACACATTCGAAGCCAAGCTCCGTTAGCCTGTGTGGAAGTTCATCCACTACTAGACTCCATGAGAGGAAAGATATCACCCCCCCCCCACATATTTTTCTTACTGAAATCCAAATGATTCTTGGTTCCTACAGTTTCAAATTCCCGAAGGAACTTTTTGGAAGGTCCAATTCGTAGAATATTCCTCCAGAGTGCTTCTCATTCAGTTTCTTCCTTCTCCGAAAACTCTTATAGGGGCATTTGCCCAATCCACAGAAAACTCCTGAGAGCTTCCTTGCTTCTTCCTTTCCTCTGATTCCTGAGTGATCAGGAACCGAGACTAAAGAGACATTGGTGTTTTCACCTACTTCGTTAAGTTTCCTTCGGCACTCCCATTATCCGCTTTTAGTCGATGACCGTTCAGTGCTTCGATAGCAGCTTGACTATAAGAATGGATCACTATGTCACACCCTTGATAGTTTCTTTCCAGGTTTATGTCTACTCGAGTAGGATCCTTAAGATAGTGCCCACTTGGTTCGTGCCCACTTGGTTCTTGCCCTCTATATACTGCAGAGCCGGCTCCTGTCGTGGTTTTAGAACCATCTGGTATTTACTTTTAAATTTTGGGTTTTTTCATTTCTTTTTCCTTTCTTCCTTTATACATAGTATTGTGGTGAAATTCTTCTCCATGATCACTTTTTTAATCTTAACAGTACCAGATATGTTCGCTGATGAGATATACTTGTTAAGAAATGACCAGGCTCTCCGACTTTAAATTCTCGTATTACCTGTACCTTCCCTAGATATTCTAAGAATAGCATCATGGGCTACCCTATTGATCACTAGAAGAGGTAGAGGAGGGAGATTATGATGACTTTAAGTGATCTTGTAGGGCACGTTCTCACACCTCCAGTGATGCAAACACACTCAAGCCTTTGTAACTTGTGAAGTAGTTTCCTCGTGCTTGTCTAGGTCTTAGCAAACCAGACTTCTGTCCTATAACTCTTAAGCCGGGTTTCACAAAAGTTGATCGGGTGATCAAATGCTTAATCGAGCGATTCCGTGATACAAAATCCGTAAATTAGAAATTCTATTGGTCGATTTGACAAAAACGTCAAGGTATTCTGTGAATCACTCAATCAACGATCTTTGTGAAACCCACCATTAGTCTCGCAATCATGAAGAGCATTCATCACAGTATTTCAGGGTTACAGAACCAAGTTTTGCCCACCATTAAAACCCTCATCGCTTCACTAGCAGTATTTCAACATGCTTAACCATAGAAGCTTACTGTCTTGGGTAATTCCCAGATATTTGACTTCTGACTTCCATTCAACGGTATCTCCATTCGCTCAAAGGGATTTGATAGCTAGAAGGTATCTTTTCCGATTAAAGGGAAACTGTGAGCTTGACTGAATTTATGTTGATCCAACTGACATGCACCACTGCTCAATAACTCTGTGGCTCCACTATAACAACTCAAAGAGGGAATTCTCGAATTTTCCCCTCATTTTTAAGGCCATTGCACTTGATGCTGCTTCGCGTCAATCCACGTCAAAATACATCCTATTCATAATCTAAATCTACGCCCTACAGGCAACAGGCCTTGAGACATAAGTATGCGGAAAAGAGAGAAGAGTTTCAATTGAAATAACAATGCAGGCAACCAGCGATGAGAGGCTATTATCCCTTGATGTTTGGGTTGCATAAATTCAGTATTGGTGGGGACATCGTGAAGTTCGTTCATTGTTTTGATTTCAATCCAAATCTTTTGTTGTGAATTCTGGAGTGTTTTGATTTTCCTGATAGAGGAAATTGAATAACTTATGCTACGATATCATGTTTATGTATATTAATCTAGAATCGTCAAAACAAAGGTTGATAATGGAGGAGAATGGTTACGTTGATCGATTTGCTTGAAATCCCATTTTATTGTTCCGTTTATTATTTTTTCTTTGTTTATGCAGGATAGTGAAATATGCGTTTGAAAATAATTCACAATGTGAGATGTATCTTAAAAAATAAAAGCTTCATTAATTAACTTGAACATAGCGCATTGAGAAAATTTAAGAAATAACATCTTTGGTGGTATCCATTTTCCCCTTACATATTTCATAATTTAGTCATTTGAACCATAACAATTGTTGCTCGCCGATTGAATACGACATAGATGCATAGGTGCATCATGGTGTTATGACTCCTAACTAAAAATCGTGACCAAATATTT
Organism: Adalia decempunctata; assembly: GCA_951802165.1. Taxonomy (NCBI): domain Eukaryota; kingdom Metazoa; phylum Arthropoda; class Insecta; order Coleoptera; family Coccinellidae; genus Adalia; species Adalia decempunctata. The sequence goes on along the minus strand of OX637697.1, from coordinate 37,464,668 downwards.
TGCAGATCAAAACGGCACCATGGATTGTAGATCGGGTCCTACTCCCGGAATAATACGCAATATTTCTCGGTCGTGACGCTATTGCGGCAATGGAAAATAGAGCGACCCCTCTATCGAGAGAAATTAAAAGTAGGACCCCATCTCATATTTCCAATCGACAAAAAGTCTTAAACAAAATTTAATCAGTGCCAACACCAGATATTCTAGGCATCTATAGTACGACCTAAGTAATTAGAAATTGTTATAAACAACCACAAAAATTGGGTCATTGTCCTACTCTCCTTCTATCTCACAATCTCTTTAGCAGAATATGCAGAATCACCCCAGGTGAAAAATAGTGTATGTATGTATAGATCGACAGTTTTGACCCAATATTTCTCAGCTATGATTAATGGTTACATCAAGTGTCTTTGAGCATCAGGTATGAACTTTTCGGTATATTCAGCAGTTGCATAATCATTGTAAGAGACATTTTATATGGCAGTGAATTCACAAAGGACACTTATGTTGGTATCTCTGGAAAATTGGATTTATTTTTTTTTATTTCTCATTCTAATTTCCTGGTTATTTTTTAGGGTGCTCAGAGCCTCGGAATCATGATAATAGAAGGCAAGCATGCGGAAGTTGGACAGGGAATATTCATATCAGACATCCAAGAAGGGAGCTCTGCTGAGAAGGTGAGCTACTGAAGATGGTATTCTATGAATTTTATTCACAATCAAGATCAAGAACGTTGAGTCTCTAGATCTATATATCATTTTATCTGATATTTTGACAATTAATAGTCTAACATGGGCTTAACAGCTTGAACAGCTGTAAAATACTGCTTCGTTGTGAATTTTTATGTTATTGAGAATTTGCATGATCTCATCAAACAAGCTGCGTTCGAAACTAAATTCTGAAAGAATTCTTTTCGTTTTTTCCTAGCACAATGTTTAGTAGTGACATTATACTTTGAGGTGATTTTCTTTTGTCGAATCACAAATAACGGGGGGCCATGGCCCCCCCTTGGACCCCGAAATTGACGATAATCCCTTTAAAAGTAGTCCTATAACATTGATGGCCCCCCCTGAAAGACTCCATGGCCCCCCCTGAAAAACTGGCTGGATCCGCCAGTGGAGTAAATAGAAAAGGCAGTGACATGTCAAGACTATTTTCCTGGTTTCATTGAAGGACGAGTTTATAATTTTTATTCGTTCCCATAGAATAATACACTGATTTTGAGCTGTAATATTATCTATAAACTAACCCCGTGAATAATAATAACTCACGCCTATAACTCACTCTAATACAATAATAGGAAACATGAAATTGCTTACGAAATGAATAAAAAAAGTCGGACCGATCGGGAACTCTATTTCAGACATCAATGTAACGTTCTCGTTATCCATTTCAACATTTCTTTTGGTCGGAACATCCAAAAATTGCATTTGGAAAACTAGAATTTTGGACGTTTTCTACGCGATTGGATTCTCGACCAGAAATAGCAGATTAATTAGAATTCTATAAGTATAGTATTCAATTCGCGGTAATGGTCATAACACACTTATTGATGAATTACACCACTCGCCTGGCGGCTCGTGGTGCAAAATTCATCTGCGTGTGCATTGCCGCTCGTTGAATAATATAATATATTTACTATTACACCTTTCCGACCCTCATATTCAACCAAACTCATTCTAAAAATTTTTACAGGCTGGCCTAGAAATTGGAGAGATGATTCTATCTGTCAACAAAGATAGTCTCGTAGGAGCTAATTATGATACGGTAAGTAATTTCTATCGTCCGACATTTCGATTATTATATATAAGACGACTCATTGGAGAGGAGACAGAGGTCAGAGGTTTTCCAAAGCTGCAGCAGCATCATGCTGCAAAATAACTTTGTCGTATCTGTCGGCCGTTGTTCTCATAATGCCCGACTAAAACGCATCAATTGTGGTCGATAGACCTTTCCTGTAGTACTCTAGCTTGATGGTAGCAGCTCATAAGTACCACACCCAGCTGGTCCCACCAAACACACAGCATAATCTTCTCGCCGTGAATATTCGGCTTGACCGGGGTATCCATTCACTTTTGGATTACCGTTATGGACACTTTTAATAATTCAATGTAAAAACTCCTTCCTATTTGCCGGTGGAGCAATTGTTCACGCGTTAAAAAACGGCGTTCGACCGGCTTCATTTCATACGGCACCCAATTTCCTACCTTTCCGATCATGCCCATTGCTTTTGAACGATGGCGAATTGCTCGTTGAGTGGCTGCAAGTGTTTTCACGAGTTTCTCCCGCGTTTGTGAGGAATCTTCATGGAGCCTCGCCTCTAAGTCTTCATCCATTAGCATTGTCGGCACTCCAGATCATTCTTCGTCTACCAAATCCTCTTTCGTTGAGCTAGCTGCTAGAGCATTGTCACCATGAAATTCCACTGAAATATGATGAGTCTCGACAGCCTTTTTCGTCTTATGAAAGTAATGAAGTAAAACTCCCAGCAAAATTACTTCATTCGGTACAAAAATTGACATTTTTAGAGCACGCCGAAACTATGTTTCTTACAGCGAATTGACAGGAACATCAATAGAACATAACATATTTCCATTAAAAATTTAGGAAAAAGTTATACCATAAGTTAAGTCCCACTGCAGCATTTATTGATTTCTCCTTTCAAATAACTGTTCTGAATGATTAAGATTTTATGAAAACTGGTCAATTGGTTGATAAAATTCGAAGAGCTGGACATGCGTGGTTTCAACAAGACGAGCCACATGCCACACAGCACGCGAAACAATGAACCAATTGAGAGGCGAGTTCGGCGAACAGTTTATTTCACGATTGGGAACGTTCAATTGGCCGCCTAGATCGTGGGATATAACGCATTTAGACTATTTTTTGGTGGGGCTATGTTGAGGCTCATGTCTATACTGATAAGCCCGCTTCCTTTGACGCATTTGAAGACAACATTGAAGCATTTATTTGTGTGACACAGTCCGAAATGTTGGAAAGAGTATGCCAAAATTGGACTAAGCGGGTGAAGTGTGGACCATTTAAGGGGAAGTATCACCTTTTGAATCGTGGTAAATCTCCATCCGAAAAGTGGTCTCTTTATTTCACGAGTAACTACCCTAATTTACGACGTAGAGACTTGATTTTTTTTCAAATTGAAGTTGAAGAACGTCCCGAGGGCAAATAGTTTCCTTTTTTTCGATTTAATTAGTTTTTCAATTAAAAAAAACAGGTTGAACTTCAGCGTTTTGGAAACTACACTTAATGATTTTTTTCGACGGTTATTCATCATTTTTTGGAAAAAAATCGCAACTATTTGCCCTCGGCAATTCAATCTTCTATGAACTAAAAAAATTTTCATGATGAGTAGTTCAAAAATATAGCTTGTACCCATGAAAAACGAAAAACATATTCAATAACCCAAATATTTCAGAGATCTAACGATTACCCTGGTTTTTTTAATTGAAAAACTAATTAAATCGAAAAAAAGAAAACTATTTGCCCTCGGGACGTTCTTCAACTTCAATTTAAAAAAAATCAAGTCTCTACATCGTAAATAAGGGTAGTTACTCGTGAAATAAAGAGACCACTTTTGGATGGATATTTACCACGATTCAAAAGGTGATACTTCTCCTTAAGGCTCAGCCGCGGTCAACATTTATTATTATTATTATTAAATTATATGGACCGTACTATCGAATATCGATTCAATTAGAAATTTCATGCATTTATCTGAATCTTAGATATTTTTTTTGAAAAATTTCCTAAAGCTTTTTAAAAATCACACTATATCAGAGTATAATAATCTTTTAGCCTTACCCATCAGGTGGACGTGATACTCGTGGTCGACGCACGATGTATGCAGTTATTCGAATACGTTATCTCAAATAAAGCAGCGTATATTAAAGGTTTACTGTATTGATTCAAAGCAATACGTACTGCAAATGCTTTGCGTTGATTATGCCCCATTGTCGCGGGTGTGCATCTTGTTTAAATTATGGGAAAAATTATTAATAAACTTCTAAATCCATGTGGCGATATGCACTCCCACATATGTTGTTCGTATGTCAAGTTAATTTAATAATCAAATATGTTTGCATTCAGATAAGGAAACTTCAGCTGAGAATCAACTCTCATGGTACAGCTACCATTCATTTAGTAGCATTATTAATACTTATGAACGCTGGGTGAAATAATCTAATTCAGACCAACAGACCGAAAATTCATTGAACTCTAGTTCCATCATGAACGGTGGCTTCTTCAGCTCTTCAATATTAATATTCATCTTTTTTCGTAGGCAGCTGGTCTGTTGAAGAGGACTGAAGGTTTAGTGACCCTTATTGTGTCCAATCCAGGCAAGAAGTCCTCGGCGATGAACGGAACTGATGCTACCCCTGATGGCGTAGGAAAGGGACAACTGAAGGTTTCTGGTCCTCCATCGAGACCTGCGACTCCCGTACCTGGTAAGTTCGAGACCGTATTCTTGTAATTGCAGTCATTTTTCATGTTCGTACTGCTCTATATGAAGGGTTTTCCAATAAGAGGTGATATTTTGGCATTCGAAGAAAAATATCACTTTTTCAGATTAATGATCGGAAATTTATTTCATTATAAAGAGGAAGGTTTGCCGTTAATAATCAGCCAAATGAAATTTTCCATAACCAAATAGCAAAGTGGCTGCACTTTCTCCTCGATAGCCTCACGAATTCTATTATTGGGGTCTTGAATCGACGGGCCGGCCCCCCAAACCATATAATCACAGGAAAGAAATTGCAAAAATATTCAATGAAATAAAAGAGATTCTCACGTAGTTCAAAATACATTTTCTCCATATGCAATATTTTGCAGTTGATGTCACCCTGGTTATTACTCTCAGACGTACTGAAGAAGTCATTAGCTCGGAAACCCATGAAAAATATATTATAAATCATAAAACCCACAAAAAAAATACATAAATTATATACACGATCATAAAATGGTGAATATATATTAGAAATACCTTACATTCGTGTAAAGTAGCTCTGCTTGAGAGTCTGAAGGCTTAGGATAGTATTAAAATTCAATTTTCCTCATATATGGGAAATCTGCCCCCCCCCCCCCAACTGATGTTCTCGGCTGCTTTTGAGCGACTTGTACTGGTTTCATTCTTCACAAATCACATCACTAACTTGTCCCTACAGCTCAAATTTTCCCACCAATTTCTGTATTGCGGTTCGACTGGGTGCTTCACGACGACCCAAAAAAGTTCGAGTTTTGGGAAGAATTTCTGCCAAATTTTCACCATTTTAATAGTGAATTTTAATGATTTGAATGCATTGTTGAAGCGTTTATCGTTCCATTTTTATTGATGGCGTTGTTTCTACTTGCAAATGTCAAAAATGACGGCTTCGAAAGTGACATCTACCGAAAAAACGGGCTATTCAAAATATCACCTCTTATTGGAAAACCCTCTATAGTCCATCCAAGAATTATTGACATCTCGGGCGGCTTTGGGAAATTTTCAGAATTCAGGTTGGTGTTGCAAATAACACTGGCGTTTTGTTCTGTCATTAATATTCGAAAAAATTTGGCAAATAATTGCGCAAGTGAAAAATCTTTGGAATGAGGCTCTTGAATAATGTGGGTACAGCTAATTAATAGAAAGCCTGCACAGAGGACGTAGAAAAAGAAATAAGAGGAGATTAGTCAAAATATATGGGATCGTATGCTATTGCTGACATAAATAAACATGAGTTCTGTCAAGATGAGGAAATAATAACAGTGATTGTAATAGGAATATTTAAATTTTTAATATTAAATATTTTACTCCTTTACAAAATTCTTCATATATTAAATAGATCCATCCGTTAAGTTTTGTTCCTGTCTTGATATCTACTAAAATTTTTCGAATCCATCCAGTTTGCAGATACACGCTTCAAATATATCAACTAGATTTTTCTGGTTTAGCGAATATTCATATTGAACTTTGGAAAGGAGCATGCTTTTTTATCACCCACGATATTTTTCGTTATCGGACCAGAATTTCCATACTGTATGCATGCTCCTATATAATTGATCGTTCGAAAATGTATCAATACAAGATGAAAATAATATACTGCTGGTTAGCAGATTCACACGATGGTAATTGAATGCGATAATTGAGGACATTTTCATGTTCAAAGTGCCTTATTTTGAAAAATTCCGTTTAATTCCAGGGTTATATTTATTGCTATGATGAAAGCACAGAAAATTTTTAGTGACATTTTTGTAACTAGAAATAAAGCTGCGACTGGACTTCCAAGGCTTGCTCTGATGTCAATAATTCTTGGATGGACTATACTTATATTGCAGAATCGAATAAAGTTGCAGTTTACATTATGACCTCGAAATTTCGGAACTCTTGTTAACTGGGGACCCAAGAAGGATCTTTTAGTTTGCCACTACACTAGCTTAGTAACTAGAAGTTGTATGCTCACACTCAACAACATACTTCCATTGCGTTTAATGCAAACGATATATCTTTTATCAGTAAATTAAAATGATTCATAGTAGGAAGTTGTATTTTTCCTTAAACTCAAAATTTTGGGTATGCATCTCCCTCTAATTCCGTACGGTCCAAATAGAAATGTGAGGTTAAAAATTGTGAAATTTCAATGAACTCCAAAGAAAAAAATTTTCAGAGCCCCCTGCTGACCCCCTCACGTGTTCTATAAACACCGGAACCGAAACAACAATTGAAATCACAACAGACAATAAGGGATTAGGCGTCGTCTTCGTTGGAGGGAAAGACGGACTAATACCTGTAAGTTTTTGGTGATCAATATTTTTTTAGGATATTACCAAATTCTACACTGCGCAAAAAAGTTAACGCACATTCTGAAAATCTCAATTTTAATGAAAGTTAACTCTACATTGACTTTATAACTTATTTTTTATGTTCTATCGGGAAGGTTTTGAACGAAACAAGACACATTAAATGGAAGAAAAATTCAGGATTTCACCGAATCTTATGTGAAAGAAGAGAAATGAACAATTTTCAAAATACTGAAATGCTGATAAGTGATTTAATACTTGGTATTTCCACCCCTTGCGTTAATTACAGCTCCGCAACGACGATTCATACTCAAAATGAGTGATCTTAAAATGTTCTGATCTAATCCTTCCCAGATTTCTCCGAGTTGGATTCCTAAGTCATTAAGAGTAGTTGGATGATTTTCTGAACTTCTCAGCCTTCTATTGAGGTTGTCCCAAACCTGCTCAATCGGATTGAGATCTGGACTTCTTGCTGGTCATTCCATTCGAGAGACTTCAACCTCTTCAAGGTACTCCTGAACGATGTGCGCACGATGAGGTCTGGCATTATCGTCCATAAAAATGAAATTTTCACCAATGTATGGGGCAAATGGCACTACATGCTCTTCAAGAATGTTCCTCATATACTTATCAGCATTCATAGCTCCATTATCAACGACCACTAGGTCTCTGCGAGCAGTCAAAGATATTCCACCCCATACCATAATCGATCCTCCCCCGAAACCAGTAGTATTCAGGAAATTGCACTGAGCATATCTTTCATGTGGACGTCTGTATACAAGGGAACGTCGATCACAATGGTAGAGGCAGAATCTAGACTCATCTGTGAAGAGAACTCTTTCCCAATCGGCCTCTTCCCAATGGATATGCTCTCTCGCAAAATCCAAACGCGCCCTTCGATGGGCCAGGGTAAGAGCTGGGCCTCTTGCCGCGACACGAGGCCTTAAATCATATTCTCTGAGGCGATTTCTTATTGTCTGAGTGCTAATTTGCACCTCATGAGTTTGCTCAAGCTGATTTTGAAGGAAGCGAGCGATTGCAAACCATTGTCTCAACGAAGAAACTCTCAAGTAACGTTCTTGAATGTCAGTTGTTACCCGTGGTCCACCATGTCCTGGTCTTCTGACATTCATACCTGTCTCCCTGAATCGCTGCAACATTCTGGACACACTTGTATGGGAAACTCCAAACCTTTCTGCAATTCTTGTGTATGTCCACCCTTCTTCTCGCGAAACTACAGCTTGGGCACATTCCTCCTGGGTCAAATTGCGTGTTTCGCTTTGCATAGCGATCGAGTGTAGAAAATCAAACGAAAGAAAAACTATTAATCACTAGAATTGATCGAGAACAACTGATTTTAGAATAGAGCCAATACATTCAAAATCTGATAATATCATCTTTTTTTATTCCTGCTGGGAGAAAACATCTGTATTGAAGAAAAACGTTGAAAGTGGATAACATATGCATGCATACTTCTGATATAAATAATTATCATTGAGAACACCTTCAGTTGTAGAATAAATTTGGGATTTCCATAATGTGCGTTAATTTTTTTGCGCAGAGTGTATTTCGAATCGGTTTGGCAGATAAAATCTGACTTAGCAACTCTAACTGGAGGGACTAGCACCTGATGCTGTTAGACATTATAAGAATTTTGGCCTGAACTCAGAGAGTCAGAAGACACTAAAAACTACCACCTTAATTGGAATAAAAATACATTAAGGGCCTAGAGTAGCTTAGATGTAAGGGGGGTTTCATGGCACTATGACCTTGAGTTCTGGTCTATTGTGTCTCTGTCAGAGCTATTCTCACCATTAGGTAGTCTACAGCTCTCCTTTCAGTTCTATAGTTCTAATTATTAACTCTAGTATACCAAGTGTGCACTATCGTTAGGCATCTGTACCTACAAGCGTCCTTCAAACGGAAATACTGGCAATCTAAAGATCTCTGGGCATAAATCTAGAAAGAAACTATCAGAAAAGCGATAAAGCTATTCATACAGGTAGTCAAGCTTCCGTTAAAGCACTGAGCTCCTATGTCATTGATTCGAAACTGATTTGGGAGTGCCGAAACAAACTTAATGAGGTAGGCAAGGAAAATAAGGCCTTTTTATCTGGGTTCCCGGTCATTCGGGAAACGAAGAGGCCAATGCACTTACTAAAAAGAACGCACAAACGCCACTCATTGGTCTAGAACCCTTCTGTGATGTAGGAAAATGCACCTATAACAAAGAGTTAATGGTGAAGGAGAAATCGGATAGGGAAAAACTGTGGCGGAATCTCCCGGTGATGGATCACTCCAAAAAGTTGCTCCGGAACTTTAAAACTGCTATATCCAAAATATATCTGGATCTCAGTAAGGACCAATTGCACCTACTCACTGGCTTTCTCACAGGACATTGTCGCCCAGTGGCGCACCCAGAAATTTTATTCGGGGGGGGCTGCTCAAGAGTAATCAGGTTTTTGTAAGTTATATAATTTAAAAATGCGCCGCAAGCGAAAACCTTCTTAAGTAATGGATATATCGCGTTCGTTATTATACCGGGTGTTTCATTGGTAAATGAACATACGGTAACCTAAGCTAGAGCTACCCTAGGCGAGTCCAAAAAACCGATATATGATAGGTCTAAACAATTCCATAACCGAGATACAGGGTGCTTTATGTATGTATTCACCAAAAATTTCAATTCCTCATAACTTTTTAACCAACCAGTATAGTCGATTGATATTTGGAACGTATGATTCACTTCTACAGGTCGATCGAATACCTTTTGAATTTCCAAAAATTCCAGGTCCGTATTTGAAAAATATGGGACTTCTTCCAAGCTGAGATTCAACACCCTGTATATTGAAATTTTACGATTTGATTGAGATATTTGAAAAGAGAAGAAAATTTGCAATGGAGTTCAGTAGATTTCAGTGTCCCGTACGTCATTTCCAATTGAATATTGGAGTTCTACAAAATTCTCAGAAAAATCGTACATTATGATCTAATTGAATTTTTTTGTCCCACTAATTGCACGTTCGAATTTCAAATATTCTGTGGAATCATTCGGAGTTATTTCCGGAAAAACATTATTCATCGAGAAAAATTTAGTTGAAGTCAACAAAGATGAATAAATAACTGAAGGAACATAAAAACTCAACGTGAAATACAGAAGGTGCTCGAAAGTACCACCATTTTGTTCAATACACATTCTTGCCCTCTTCAAAAAATATGTCTGATACTTTTTTTGATCATGTCTGGATTATTACGTATTTCATTGCATAATTAAATTCTGTTGACCATTCTTTCATTTCGTAAAATCCAGCTACTAAAGTTAGTTCTTCTAATTTCATCGCCTGGATCCAATCGTTGTACCTTCTGGAGATCAATTTGATCATAATGTACGATTTTTCTGAGAATTTTGTGGAATTCCAATATTCAATTGGATCTTTCCCTTAAGCTCCTGTTCCCCTGGTTACGGAAGGCTGCCATTGTATGCCAAAGAAAAGAGTGCTTTGGACAAGAAACTTGTGAGGAAGGGGAAGTATCCTCGTTGAAGCCGTCCCATATACTGGATTTCATCAAATCTCCGGAGCTGTAGGACCCGCGATGAGAACAGCTATGTTAGGGGGCACAATAGACCTTAAGGTCGCAGAAGAGTGTAACCCCTTTCCACCATCAACTATAACCACAGACCAGGTCTGTGCTATAACTCTCTGGGATGGATTCAGGGAGGTAACTTCCTCACTTCTACAAGTTTGTTGACCAAGGCATTCCCTGCGTTGACAAGCAATGGCGTGGCATTCCGTCACCAGGTGTTTCAGAGCTTCCTTCTCCTCTCCAAAAAATCTGCACTCTTCGTTTTCTGCTGGACCCATTTTCAATAGGTGCTTTCAGAGGCGTCAAAGCCCTGTGAGAGTTCAGTAAGCAGGCGTAGCATATTCTTTCTGAGATCCAGATACTTCTTAGACCTCGTAGCGTTAAAGTTTCGAAGAAACTTCTCGGAATGATTCAACTCAGCAAGATTTCGCCATAGTGCCTCTATCTCGGTTTCTTCTTCTCCTGAAACACTATCCCCTAGGTATTACATTTGTCTATAACATAGAAATGTTCTGGGCCAGTTGAAGGAGTTCGTGCTCCTTTTGTGGTAAGTGTGTTGGCCTCTTTGACTTTTTTGATTCTCTTCTGGAACCCAGGCCTAGTAGATTTTGTTATACTTGTCTAATTCGTTGAGTTTTCTTTCACACCCATAAAATCTTGAAATCAGCCTGACCTAGAATGCATCGGCCTAAAGGCTTGTTCGGACTAGGCCAGTAGATTAGTCGAGTAGCGAATGATTTTGTAATTTCCCGTGTGCGAACGCCAGCAATCGAGTCGAGTAGAGTCACATGATGATGTACCTGCTACCTTATACTGTTTAAGAGTCTTTGATACTGTGGTAGAGCAGTCAGTGGGCGAATCGACTCTCCACTCGACTAAACTACTGGCCTTGTCCGAACAAGCCTTTAACGATAGTGGAAATCTGATGCTAGACCCAAAAACTCCAGCGCCAGTCCACTTCGTAGTTTTAGAACCATCTGTGCACCATTTGAGGGTATTATTTTCGAGAGCTGGGATTGATGGGCTCCCTTTCCCAAACTACTTTTCTACATAGCATCGAAGTGAAGGTTTACTCGATGCTGGTTTTCTTTATCATCTCGTCACAAGGAAGGTTCGCTGATAGGACGTATTTGGTCAGAGATGACCAAGCTCTCTTATTCCTAATTTCCTCATTGCCATTGCCAGTACCTTCCAGGTAGTTTCAGAACCATATGTGTACCATTTGAGGGTATTATTTTCGAGAGCTGGGATTGATGGGCTCCCTTTCCCGAACTACTTTTCTACTTAGCATCGAAGTGAAGATTTACTCGATGCTGGTTTTCTTTATCATCTCGTCACAAGGAAGGTTCGCTGATAGGACGTATTTGATAAATCTATTTCTGTGCTCTGCCTGACCGATGACCGCATATTGAGAGGAGCGTAGCCTAGCATATCATAGCATTTCGATAAGCAACTCCATCCTCTTGAAATTCACCCGCTCCATCCGTAGCCACTCAGCAGAGGAAACTGTGCGCGCTCCACAACTGACGTAAGCCTCTGTTACTACGTCGCGTAGCTCTGCTACGTCCAATATGCTGCGTTCTATTCAATTGCGTGTGTTACAAAATCCTCTGCTAGGCTAGGCTCGGCTGTGCTAGGCTAGGCTCGGCTGTGCTGTGCTGGGCTGCGCTCAATGTACGGCTAGGCTAATAGGCGGATCAGTACCGCTTTTCCTAAGAGTCGTGGTACTTTGCTTATGCGTGTGTTTGGAAACAGAATTGAATCTTGCCCAACCCAAAGAAAGTATGAGTTCCGTAAGACCGTAAATATGGCAGATCGAAATATTGTTCTCCTGATAATTTCGAAACTACAGATTCCATCGAGATGATATTTTATATTCAGATATAAAGAATGATTCTTACGTTCTTATATTAATTATATTGTAATAATTCCTCAGAATGGAATCGGTCTACTCGAAATTCTACCCGGCGGAATGGCTGATAAGGATGGACGACTTCGTGCAGGTGATCAAATAATGGATGTTATGGGTACTTCGATGAAGGACGCAACGTATACCGTAGCCCAGCTAGCTCTTAGACAAACACTGCCAAAGGTAGGTAGTCATTTATTTGCAAATACATAGTGCAATTTTTATATTTCGTTTCAAAGCAGAAAATATTATCTACTCGAAAATTTCCATAGAAATCATAATATATATATACTTACTCTAGAATGCTAATTCCTTCCAGTTCCGCAGCGAAAAACGTGCCGCATAGGCAACTGATTCACAATGTGCGCATGCTCACCATTAGGAAATTTCAGGTAGAACGATGCCAAGTCCCTAAATGTTTTGTCGGTTCTATTTTAAGTTCAATATAATTAAACAATAAAAATATTCCATTGAGTAACAAACTTATTTTATAGCTCATGCGCGACTTCCTACGACTATTAGACACATTAATATCATAAGTGAATTGCAATATTTGTGGAATTGGTGAGAAAATTAGAGCAGTTATGTAGTAGGTTTCACTAAATAGATATAGACCGCGCAACGCCGCTTTTTCTGTCTCATGGCAAATGACTTTGAAATGACCTTAGTGAAAGTATAGGCAGGAACGGGTCCAGTGTCAGTCTGCAGCCACAGTTTAGTTTACTGCATAGACAAACTAGTTCACTGGTGCTTAACTGTTATTTTCGTGTTTGATATTCTTCGTGTGCATTTTGCTTTTGTTGTGTGTTGTGTTCCATTTGGATTTTTTCGTATCCGATAAACAATGAACTGTATAGTGTTGTGGTGTCCTTGTCTTGACCTGTTCATTTCCCACTTAAGTATGTAAACTATGTGCACCTTTTCATTCATATAAACTGTTAAAAATTTATGATTTACGCTTTGCTTTTTATTCGATTGACACATATCTATCCACTCGCACCATGAGATTGGTTCTTTATATAGCAAAAGAAGGCAATTCATTATGAAAAATCATGAATTCTTGTGAGTAAACCATCTTTTAATGGATAATTCGAACTCGAAAATAAAATATGTTGAAGTAAAACTTTGCAGTTTCATTCAGATAACAGATTGATTTTGGAATATACTCGGATCTCAAAAAGACAAATGACTTGAAGAATGAATGTAGGTATCAGAATTCACACATGAAACGATGCAGAGTAACGCATTGGCAGATGTACAATACATTTTCATGTTTCCACTATTTTCAGGAACACCGAAGAATAGAACTGTCCTTAAGGGATATATTAGTATATTTTGCTCATTTGATTTTTTTTCTGTACTTCACCAAAAGATTCGTTGTTTGTTAACCAGAATTTGTCTTCCTTGATCCTTGAATTAATTTTTATACCAAAACCGGGTTTTTTCAACGCCTGAAGAGGTTTTGGAATAATGAAAGATTTTCAGCTTATCTTCCAGTCGCTGATGATTCCAAATTTACCATTCAAATAGCTGTTGAAAATTATCAATATGTTCAAAACAACTAGTAAGTGTCGAATACTAATTATGAATTGATTAAATCCAACTGCAACAATAACAGCATAAAATTTTATTGAAACCGACCCTGTTCAGAAACAACCTGATGGCACGTATGCGCATTGTGGACCACACTGAAATTTTTACAACACTTCGGTCCAATTGATTTAGCATTCTAGAGTAAGTATATATATTATGATTTCTATGAAAATTTCTCATCGCATAGGATATGTTATGTAAGTAGGAAATATCCAAGATGAGTAGAAAGAATAAGACCTCAAAGTTCTTACTCCTGAAGGAAGGTAATTTTGAAATTAGTGGGTAGAGACGTATGAATTTGTTAATTTCAGGAATAAGACTACAGAAGAGTCATTTCGATGGGATAAAAATTAACTCAACTGATGTCTAGTTCTAGTGAAAAGCCTGAAAAGGGGTTACAGTCCACTGCGATCTTACGGTCTATTATGCCCCCTGACAGAGCTGTCATCATCGCGCCTCCTACAGCTCGCCATCCAGTTCCAGAGATTTGATGAAATCCAGTATCTGGGACGGCTTCAAGGAGGATAACTCCCCACTTCTACCAGTTTCTTGTCCAAAGCTATCTTTCCTTTGGCTTGCAATAATATGGCATTCCGTAACCAGGTGAATAGGAGTTTCTTCCTCCTCCCCACAGAATCTACACTCATCAGTGTCCGATAAACCCATTCTCAACAGATGCTTCTTCAGGCGACAATGTCCTGTGAGAAAGCCAGTGAGTAGGTGAAGTTGGTTTTTACTGAGATCCAGATATTTTTTGGACCTAGCAGTTTCAAAGTTCCGGAGGAACTTTTTGGAGTGATCCATCCCTGGGAGATTTCTCTTTCGGTTTTCTCCTTCTGCATAAACTCCTTCTTATAGGTGCATTTTCCTATACCACAGAAGGGTTCTGGGCCAGTGAGTGGCGTTTGTGCGCCCTTTCTGGCCATGTGTATTGGCCTCTTCGTTTCCTACGATTCCCGAATGACCGGGAACCCAGATTAAAAAACTGATGTCAAAATCAGTATATTATTGAAATCAGTCAAAGGAACTCAAGAAATCAAGAATGTACACAAATTTTAACGAACTTTATAATCCTCCCTAGGGTCCGCATAGCCAGTGTATATGCTTCATATTATTCTTACGGTGAGTTTCACAAAGCGTATTCACCGGTGATCGGTGATCAACGGCTTGATTCTCTGATTTTTCAACTATCAAATCGAGTTGATTCTAGATGAACCTCCGGTTATCACGCTTTGTGAAACCCACCGTTCGATTCGAATGGTTCGAAAATAATGACGAAAAATTGTTTCTTTTCAGATGAGAATGATCGTCTACAGACCGGAAAAGGTGGACTATACTGATGTTGAAGTCGAATACATCAGAAAACCAGGCAAAGGGCTTGGGTTGAGTCTCGTAGCAATGAAATCTGGAAAAGGTGTTTTCATCGGTGATATCGTGAGTTTCTCATACCATCTCAATTTTTTACATACGTCTAATGGTAGCATGTGCATCGAACAATGGGTTTTTAACTAGACCCGTACTAGTTGTAAACAGAACTCTCTTCATACTGATAGTACCAGGCTACCAGTGCTATCATATTTTCTCTGCACAATCAAAGGGAGTGGAGACCGGTGTACCTCAGGGATCAATCCTGGGTCCCACTCTCTTCATATTGTTTGTGAATGAATTCAGAATGATCCATTTGTTAATGTTGCTTCGGACAGGAAATGCAGTTATGCAGATGATACCGTTTTTCTCAATGCTTCGACTTCGAGAACGTGCCTTCATGATAGAACTTTAAATAGTGAAAGGGATGCCGAAAAATAGTTTTCGGCAAATGGATTGTTGATGAACGTCTCCAAAACACAAAAGCTGGTTTTCACTAATAGGTAGAGAAAGTTCCGATTCCTCAGTCCTTTATCTTGGTTTGGAGTTTCAGTCCTCATTAAGGTGGGGCAGATATGTGGACTGTTTATGTAAAAAGCTATCTACATCTATTTATCTGATAAGACGTAAGAGGCAGATATCTAATAGCAGTGTGGCCAAACTTACCAATTACTCTTCCTTTCATGGACGAGCAGTGTATGGCATTATCATATGGGGTCAATCTCCAGAAGCGGAAAAAGTTCTTCTACAGCAAAAAAAAGCAATTAGAGCCATATATCAAATGAAGCATAATGATAGTTGCAGAAACGTTTTTAAACAGGAAAGAATACTTACCATCACAGCCGCTTTCATACTTGCCTGCGTAAATCACGTGCATTAGCATCGCAATAGATTTCCAACAAATTCTTCCTACCACAACTACAATACACGAGAAAAAACTCCATTGCTATTCCTTACGCAAGAATAAGAAACACTCAACAAGGTCCAAATCACACTAGTGTGAAATTGTATAATAGGCTGCCGAACTGTGTGAAAGAACTGAATCCATCTGCCTTCGAAAAAAAAGTCAAGGACTTACTTCTGGAGAAAACAATATATAAACTTAGCGAATTTCTTTGAAACATTTTCTTCTCATCAGATTGTTTTATATATATACGAGTGTTTCGTTTGTTTTTATGTGTTGACACTATATGCATTCTAATTTGATTTTGTTGTATACATTGACTATTTTTTTTTCTGGCATGCCATATAAATTGTTAATGGCAAATATTTATACGTGTGCTTTATGCAGTGGCGCACCCAGGGGGGAGGGGGACTGTCGGGCTGCAGCCCCCCCCCCCCCCGAGCTGTGACAAAGAAAAGTAATTCAAATATTTCTTATTGTTTTTCTAAAAGTAATAATAATTATTTTAGAACAGAATGGAAACTTAAACATTTCCTTTTCAGATAGAAATAGGGATTGATATACATATACAGGGTGTTTCATTGGTGAATGAACATACGTTAACCTGAGCTAGAGCTAGGCGAGTCCAAAAAACCGATATATGATAGGTCTAATCAATTCCATAACCGAGATACAGAGTGGTTTATGTATTCACCAAAAAATTCAATTCCTCATAACTTCTGAACCAACTAGTATAGCTGGTTGATATATTGAAAAATATGGGACTTCTTCCAAGCTGAGATTCACCCTGTATATTGAAATTTTGGGATTTTATTGAGATATTTGAAAAGAGAAGAAAATTTTCAATGGAGTTCAGTAGATTTCATTGTCCCGCACGTCATTTTGCTCAAAGAGAGCTTATTAAGGGAAAGATCCAATTGAATATTGAAATTCCACAAAATTCTCAGAAAAATCGTACATTATGATCAAATTGATCTCCAGAAGGTACAACGATTGGATCCAGGTGATGAAATTAGAAGAACTAACTTTAGTATAGCTGGATTTTACGAAATGAAAGAATGGTCAACAGAATTTTATTATGCAATGAAATACGTAATAATCCAGACATGATCAAGAGGGCAAGAATGTGTATTGAACAAAATGGTGGTACTTTCGAGCACCTTCTGTATTTCACGTTGAGTTTCTATGTTTCTTCAGTTATTTATTCATCTTTGTTGTCTTCAACTAAATTTTTCTCGATGAATAATGTTTTTCCGGAAATAACTCCAAATGATTCCACAGAATATTATGAAATTCGAACGTGCAATTAGTGGGACAAAAAAAATTCAATTAGATCATAATGTACGATTTTTCTGAGAATTTTGTGGAACTCCAATATTCAATTGGAAATGACGTGCGGGCAATGAAATCTACTGAACTCCATTGAAAATTTTCTTCTATTTTCAAATATCTCAATCAAATCGTAAAATTTCAATATAGATACAGGGTGTTGAAACTCAGCTTGGAAGAAGTCCCATATTTTTCAAATACGGACCTGGAATTTTTCGGAAATTCAAAAGTCATTCGATCGACCTGTAGAAGTGAATCATACGTTCCAAATATCAACTGACTATACTGGTTGGTTAAAAAGTTATGAGGAATTTAAATTTTTGGTAAATACATAAAGCACCCTGTATCTCGGTTATGGAATTGATTAGACCTATCATATATCGGTTTTTTGGACTCGCCTAGGGTAGCTCTAGCTCAGGTTACCGTATGTTCATTTACCAATGAAACACCCGGTATAATAACGAATGTCATTACTCAAGAAGGTTTTCGCTTGCGGCGCATTTTTTTAAATTATATAACTTACAAAAACCTGATTACTCTTGAGCAGCCCCCCCGAATAAAATTTCTGGATGCGCCACTGGCTTTATGTAACATGTGTGAATAAATAAATATTATTATTATTAAAGAGTTCATTTTCACATTATTGAGTCTACAGTTTTCTTATTGTATATTCCAATTTCAGGTGACGGGAGGATTAGCCGAAATAGACGGCAAAACCATGAAAGGTGATATAGTAGTGTCAGTAAATGGACAAAATGTAGAAAACAGTACAGGAGAAGACGTTGGGGCAATCCTAAAAACCTTAACGGGTAAAGTGTCGCTGAAACTGAAAAGGTTGAAACCTACGGCAAGATAATTATACAGATATGCATTAGGACTTAATACTTAGCCGTCATGCCTAGAGATTCGACGTAATCACCAAATTACAAAACGATATATGAATAGGATACCAGCGTTTAGTTTCCCCGCGTAGAATATTGCGATAGCCAACTCCGATCTGGATTAATTTCCAATAGATTTTTTGGAGAACATTTATAATTCCTTATCTCATTTTCTGGAGAATTCGTTCGCTCTTCGATGTCTGGTTTAAAAAAGTATTTTACGATATATCTGAATATGTGAGGAAATTATGAATAGGCTGTTAATTCTTCAACTTGTGTGGGCGAATCCAAAACTTCTATCTTCTTTTTCAATTTAATACTCGCATCCAAACCTTGTGAGAATATTTCCAACAGTTTTTGGAACCTTGAATAGTGCAGATATTTCATCAGTGGAGTGGTATAGATTGTTATTTTAGAATGCTTGTAACTTTTGAACAAAAACGAAGAAGACATCAGGTATGAGAAAGAACATTTAAAATCAACACCATTTCCAAATTAACTTTGTCATAAAGCTTGTAGAGCTTCCTAGCTCTATATTAGTGTGTGGAGAGTCTCAGATGCAAATATAATATAGCCAAAATAAAACAAATCTATTTCACGAAAGAGTATGTTTGAGAGACTACGAATTTTCTCCACAAAATGTATTTCATCAAATCAAATTGGACCAAATTAGATAATTCACTGTCTGAACTATTTAATTATAATATTGTTGGTTTCTACTATGATTTCATATTAAGCTCTACGTATTGGCGTTCAAAATTTGTGTATGACAACATTATTTTTGCACTCTTGAAAGCATATTCCACAAAAAATTTATCAGATATCTAGGCTTGGGGAATGAATTATCGAATTGATAATTTTCAAGTTGAATAGATTGAGGACACATATTCAATGAGTTCCTCAGAAGTGCAAGCAAAATGTTGAATCCATTTGACTGAAGTGACTTACATTCTTTCATTTCGGTCACTTCATGTATAATTTATTATAATTTTCTATTCCAGTTTCAACGAAATGCATTTATTACTCGTGAATTTTAATGTATTATATTAACTTCACTCTAGTCAAATAAGTTACTGTTGTTACTTAATTTATTTTTATTTGTATAAATATGTTTTAAGTATTCACTAGATCATTCGTGAAAGGAAGTTCAGAAAGGCTGAAAAACTAATCAGTTCTGAAAATATATCAGATATTTAAGCAGAATGATTAGCACTGAGAAGATAACAAATTTTTCATTCTTTTCCATTAATAATTTTTCATATTGCAATAAAACTTTCTGATTCATTGATATTCCCCTAGCCTCCACTTCTTTCCACGGCATACGAATTTCCTATTAATGAAAAATTTTCACCTTTCATTCGTTTCCTGGTACAATTTGAGGCAAGTAATTCCCTTTAATGAAAACTTGAAACTTCTAATTCTTTGTAATATTTTTACTGAAAACTGCATTAGGTACTGAGAAACTCGAGTTTCTTAAGCACGTTCTGAACTTGCTTTCTTGACCTAGCTGAATAAACCTACTTGAAATGTGATAATACCTTCGATTACCTACTGAACGAAATATGATTTCCTTTTATGTGGAATATAGTAATATTATCCATCGATATGAAGATGTAGAAGAATATATTACCTGATACTTGTAATTAGAAGCTCTATAAGAGTATCTTAGAGAGTAAACACTAATAATGGCAATATCATTCTAGAAAACTTCAATTAGTCTATTTCGAATATTCATAATGAAATGAATCATTTACTATATTGACTTGTATATAATATAAAAAAGCATATTTCCATTTGAAAAGTCACTTATTACAACTGATTTATGTCCCATTTTTTAAATATTGTTATGCAAATGTCACATGCTATAATTTCAATAAAGTTCACTTTATCTCTTGCTAGTATAGTGTTTTATTTATCAGTCAATGTTCTATATGCTCTCCATGTGCAATTACCATGCTTTAGGATCACATGGTTTGGAGGTAGTTTCCAGTTACTAATGAAGCAAAATGGAAATATCCCAGAAAATTATATGAGGGAAACAATATCATGAAGATTTATGACAGTGTGTAGTCTACTTGCCACAATATGTAATAATGGAATTGACAAAAAATTTCAATATATGGAATTTTAGATTCAAAACTCTTGTTATCATTAAATGATACCATGGAAGGTTCATGAAAATGTTCAGAGTTGTTTTTAAGGATGTAGGATTTTAATCCGAAAAATAATTTACAATATATACAATTTCATTCCAGTTATAAAAATTAATCAATATACTGGGTCATCATCTAGATTGTCATCTTCATCATTGAAGAAAGTTTCTCCATTATCAAAATAGTTATTACCATAATCTGTACCATCATCCAAGTCTTCATCCATTTGTTCTTCACCATTGTTTTCGTCCTCTTCATCATCATCTGCATTAGGTTCAGTTTTAACTGCATCAGTGCTAAAGGATTTGCTTTCAATCTCATCCAATTTAGTCAATCTGAAAAATTTTGATTAAATTCAGAATGAATCTATTATAAAATGAATCTACTCACTTTTCATTGATATTGATCTTCTTTTTTTCCTCTTTGACTTTTTTTACTGCTTTCAATTTTGGACGTAATTCACTAGGAAACAATTTCCAATCATAAATCACCCCCTTTGCTGGTAGTTCAAGCTTTTCCTGGGTAGCTTCACTCGATTTCTCTGGTATTTTCATATATGAATATGACAACTGCATGTAGTTCACAAAGGCCTGCTTCAGAACTAATGCATATTCCAAATCTTCAGAAGACTGTAATTTGATTTTCAGAACATATATTTCATAGTAAGGCTGAATTGATTGGCAATAAAGGACCTTATTATCAATGTCTCATAGAAATGTTGGCTGAATAAATAAAAATGCATTCTAAAATTCAACAAAAAGATATCACCCAAGACCAAAAATTTCAGACACATTTGTTTCATACCAATGAAATGTATGTAATTTTGTCATAATTTATTTTACATGAGTTTCAATATTTTTTATTGGATATTATGAAACTACAAATAGACTAAATAAAATGTATTTGTCCACTAGACCTGAATTTTATAACAATAATTTACCCCTGAAATATACCTCTAATGGTGCTGTAGTTCTGTGAAGAGGAATATATAAAGGTGGAGGAATTGACAATTGTGTCAGTGCTTCATTTCCAACAACTCCCAAAGCATTCAACTGCTCTCTATTGAATGTCCTTTTTGCACCACGACCCCTCCCTCGTCCTCTAGATGCCATAGTTTTAGGCTATTTCCAATTTTTTCAAATTCTCATGGAGTGTCCCTACTTGGGTTTGCTGTTCAGTGAATTCTTCCTACAATGTACGTTATAATATCAAATATGACCATCAGAGAATAAAACTTGAAATTCAAATGCCTATGACCACTATTCATTTAATCAACAGACTTACCAAATCGTAGATAACCCTGACATAAAGAGAACAACTGGGACAAGTAGCAATTTCTTCGCCAGCAAGAAGTTCTTCCTGGAAATATAAAAATAATCAATCTAACAAATATATTTCAGTAGAGATGAGAAGGTTTTTATAAGCATTCCTTCCATGTTACCTTCGATATCTGAAATTTATCTCCGCATGGACACGGGTAAGAATAAATTTCTTCTTCTTCGTCGAACTCGAAGTCTTCTATTTCGATTTCGTCGTGAAAAATACTCATTTGTATTGGATATGTTCAGGCATTCACATAAATTAATCAAAAGTTAGCATAAGTGACTAGTTACAAAAATTGAAAAGAAAATACAGATTTATAAAAATTTGGAGGTTAACTTCTGTCAGCCACAAACACATCTCATGTGTCATGTAACAACATCACAGAATCAGCAGAATTCTTTATTCTTTTACTGAACCATAGATGGGGAATCGAGCTGAGATGTTTTGACTGTTTTTAGACATCTTGTTAAAGTTAAAATTTCGAAAGAGTAAAAATGGATCAGCTAAAGCAGATCGTGTAATTTTGTCCGAACCGCACAAAGTTTTGCATGTTGCTTCATCTTAATGCGAAATTTTCTAAGTTCTTCCTTTCGATAGTTGTCATAGCGTTTACGGACGGACAGTATTGAATTTGACCAGGGATTCGTGATCAGTGAGTCTTACCTAAAATACAGTCATCGTTCAATTAAGTTGGGACGCTCTAAAAGAGGGTGAAATTCATCAATTGGTCGTAACTCGTATTCGATATAGAGTGATTGGTCGAAATTATTAATTACGTCAAGTATTTATTGTTCTTTTTAATTCAATACTAGATTAGAGCAGGGGCGGAAGATCATCTGAACTCGCATGCACCTTGACCTAAAGATCCCCTCGCTGTTTACCAGTCAGGCAATAGTGTCCCCATGAACTTTATCACCTTTCTGGGGGCTACATCCATCACTTGTTCCGTTAATTCAATACTAACATGAAATCATCTTCCATATATCAAATCTGGAAACAATTGCGTACATATAACTGCAAAAAAACAGTTCGTATACAACAGAGAATGTCTCTGGGATACAACATTCCCTGAGAACCTCATCGAGTCATTGGGAAATGAAACCTATATTGTATACACGTCTTCCAAAATGTATAATGGCGAGAAAATATGAATGAATAATCGTAAAAATGTTTTTATACTTTGTCACGAAACGAAAATATAGTATACGTCGGAAGTTGAGTTCATCGCCAGACACGCCAGATGAGGAATGAGAACTTGAAGATGATGTTATAGTTATTTTCAATCTCATATTCAAAGTTTAATAATAGATTTCACTCGATATTCTGTGATATTACTTTGATATTACCATCTAGTTACCATTGACCTAGAATATTCTAGGAATTCTAGGATATTACAAACCTAGGAGCATAGAATATCAATACTCCAATCTAAGAAATATTCTTCGATTAAAGAAATGCGAAAAATTATTATTAAATGCTTTTATAAATAAGTACTCAATCAATTTTTGTGGTCATTGGCGACTCGCGAGGTGTGGCGAGGCCCCCTTGGGCCCCTTGCGTTTCGGAAAATGTCATAATTCTAGAGTACTTTTATATGGTCATGAGCATGCTGCCATAGATTAAAGAATTATAATAATTATATGCATGCTGCTGCTGCATGCGCCTCTGAGATTTATCGTTACGGACGCCCATGATGGTAGACACAGAACACATTTATATGTGTTCTGTGTCTTTCTCTACTTATGTAGTTATGTACTTATGTATGTATGTATGTATGTAAATTCTCAAAAAGGCATGGCCCCAGCCAGATAAGCCCCTGACATGAGGACAGCCAAGATATGGGCTCAGCAACTATAGGCTATGTACCCAGGCTCAATGTATTAAGAAAAATAACTTTGATGCTGGGTCCCGGGGGCGTCAGGAGTCTTGGAAGTCCAATCCCAGCACCAGTTTTAAACAATAATTAATCATCGTCGTTGAAAAATACAGGAAACACTTGATACAATCACAATTTATAAACACGATCACTAAATTTTAAATGCTTTTTTCGAATAATTTCTTGTGATTTAAACAGATTGGGAGTTCCAAACCAGGACGCGAGGAAATGTAGTCATCTCGCCGTAACAACCATTTTGGAACTCTTATGTACTTATGTGTCTTTCTCTACTTATGTAGAGAAAGATTTCAAGTGTCACTACTGTCAGTTGAGTGTCAGTTGTCAGTACTGTCACTCTGTTTGCTAATCAGCTGTGTTCTCAGCTGTCAGAACTCGAAAAGTCAGAAATTCCTTCAATGCTTTGTGTACAACGGAGGTGAAGTTAAAAATAAACTTTCGTGGGGCCTTAATTTATACAAATTCTTGTCGTATACCGATTTATTTTTGATAAATGTGATACCTTTTTATACTTACATGAGAAATTGCGGTAGTGTTTCAAATTCTCCAAATGAATTATCTAATAAGTTTCAGTTGATCTTTGTTGTCTCAATTCGTGCACAAACGAATTGAGAGAGAAAATGACGACTTCAAATTTCTTCCATGATATTTTCGAAAAACGTAATTTAGTGAATCAACATGATATTCCGAGGTGCCTAAAAGTGGACTTCAATTCGATTTGAGGTGGAGCCCATTTCAATAAATAATAGATTTTTCAGAGGCCATGAAGTATTTCATCGGGAACAAAATGTTTGTGCCACAAATCGATCAGATTGAACAGCAACAAAAAGATGAAACTGATAGATTACCTCCTAGTGATAGAGTTACTTACTGGGATATAGCAGGATTTGTAATATCAATTGCAAGTCATATAGTAGATGTTGGTCTGGACTGCAACTTGGCTGTGAGATATTATCTTAGTGATCAAAAGGCATATTTTCTCACAACTGTAGCTTTTATTTTAATACCAGCCTTAATAAATACAGCATTTAGTATAAGAATGTATGTGTTGGATGAATCTGAAGAATTGAACAAAAATAGAACTTTAACTCAACGATGCACCAATAGAGGTGTGTTATTTTTGATAGTTCTTATATTTCAATTAGCGCCAGTACTTAGGTACTTCGATGCACTGAGGTATGCAAGAAAATCAAAAAAGGCTGAAAAATTAAAAGATTATGAAAACCAAAGAAAATATTATGAGCTCATGGTTAAAGAGGATTCAGATGTTGCATTATTGAGGGTATTGGAATGTTTTTTGGAAGCAGCCCCACAGCAAATTTTACAAATCACTATTATATTTTATAATAGGGGCCAGGATTTTGGACAGGACACATTTACATGTAAGTTAATATCAATGAATAATCAAATGATTGCTAACTTTGACAAATTTCAGTCTTCCATCAGTTACTTTCAATTGGAAGCTCTTTTGTTAGTATGGCATGGTCAATGGCATCATACCATAGACTGCTTAGGGTGTCACAAAAAACTAAAAACAATATATCTTGGATTGGAACATGTGTTCAGTTCATGTGGCATTTCATGGTAACAGGTAAGATTCAAAGTAGGGTATCCATATTGTGGAGTTAGAAAACCCAATTCACCTACTACATATTTTGAGCTGAGGAATTAATCTTATTTAACAGTTGTTTTTCATTCTAGTTTCCAGAATTTTGTGCATCAGTGTTATTGCATCCATGTACCTTGAAGCAACAATACTAGCCATTTCTTTTCACTGGTTCATTATGATGATTTGGCTTTTATATATGGATCAAGAGAATAATTTTTGCAACAATAATCAGTGTTGCAGCATTATGTTTTATTCAACATTCAGTGCAGTTTACATATTTACGTTTGTAACTCTACACGAAGGTCCTACTGGAAAAAAATACTTTTTCTTCTACAGCTTATTGTTTGCTGAGAATACTATAGCAAATTTAGTGTGGTATTTCAATGCACCTCATGAGATTGAAAAACTGATGTATTATAAACCAATTTTCTTTCTGAATATTATTCCCTATGTTGCTGGATTAGTATTTATGATACTATATTATAAATGTTTTCATCCCAGCACTGGTTATACTAGCAGACAACTGGTGCGATTAGGAAAATAAACAATTATCAAACATCATAAAATCTCAGATCAAAAATGTTATTTATTTATTTATGTCAATTTTGTGATCCCTGTTTTAATTAAAGAAATTCTTATTTGTGATTTTTTGAACTATTGTTTCTTCATTTCTTGCAATATTTCAGTTATTTTTACTTAACAGTGAAGCACTGTGTATGATTTTGCTCAAACAGGAAGTGTTCTTCATAACTTAGGTATAGATCTTTAGAAGAATATCACTTGTGATGAAAATATTTCAGAGTAAAATATTCAACAGCTGTGTGTTACCTATATTTTGAACAATATTTTTTTTTGTGTCAAAAAAATGTCGGTTATGGTGTGCTAAAGAGTGGATATAAGTCATTAAAGTTTTTGACTGACTTTCTGGCATTATCATAAATCAATTATAACAAGCTTTCAAAGAATGTGGCCAACTGTGTTTACTTTTGAACGTAGGTCTTATAGTTGGTTTGCCTGCTAAAAACTAATGGCAGTGTCATTTCTATTCATTCATTTTATACAAAACTTCCAAAATTCAACAAACTTCTTCACCACACATTTTTTTCAAACACCTGTTATACCTGTTGAAGTTATTTTGTATTATTTAACATCATTTATGATCATTAAATTTTTTTTAATCTAAGATAAAAATAGTGAAAAAACTACTATAAAATGAGTTCCATGATGAAATGCAATAGAATGTAAGAAATTTACTTTTGAATGTGATATGAAGATCTTGAAATGTAAGATAGTTTGAATATACATATATTGTACTGATAATATAATCATTTCATTATAATATACATGACATTGTTTGCTAACTATTTAAATCATGATATTTTGATCTCTCTTTGCAATAGCAATTTGGTATTATTGAATTATGTACAGGGTGGACTTTTCAAAACGAAACAAACTGGATTCGAGCATAATCTCTGTATTTGTATGGGCGAGGGAGGAGGACAGTTTGAACATTTATTTTGATATTTTTTAAGTGACTAATTATTCATTGTTAAAATTTTAACTTTGTATTTTGATGTCTGGTGTATGGACATTATGGAGTTTCATCAAATCTACAGAATCAATGAATAATAAATTCGTTATTCGATTGATTCAGACAGCTTGCTTGACAACAATACCATCTTTGTTTCAACTTCAAATGTCAATATCTCAAGAATCAAATGAAGAAAAAATCAATATCCTGAATTCAGGATAAAAGGACCTTTCAAATGAGGTATCACTCACTCTATCTTTTCTATTCAAAATGTAGGGGTTGGTGTTCTAACACTAAGGGTTGAAGCGATATAGTTCCGAATTTGACCTTAAAAGTTGTCCCCCTCGGAACAAAAATCGACGTGTCCGAGCATTTCTTCGAAATAAATTTATTCCGCCCGTTATCTCGTTGTTTCGTTTTAAAAAGCTCACCCTGTATATCATTCATGATAAGACGTTCATTGTAATGGAATAATTGCCCTTCTTTGTGAAACTAAAAGAATTTGAACAAAAATACTAATTAATTAGATTGACCATATTTTCTGTTTTTCAATACAAACTGTGAAAATTGTTAAAAGATACCGGGCTCAGTGTGCATTCGAATGGTCCCCAGTGACAATAGAAGTCTGTGAAAGGTGAAAGCCCTAAAGTCACAAACAGGCTTGCTTGCGTTATGAAGCAGGTCATTCCTTGAATGTGTGCTTATGGGACCTTACTTCCTATGACAACTAAACTTTAAAAACATGTTTCAAGTGTTATGAGCAGCAATTTGAAATGAAATAAATATTTATCATCTTGTATATCTGCAATATATATTTATTTACGTGAAAATGAGCTTTTGATATATTATGTATCAGAAATAAAAGAATGGAGTTATTTCTCATTTTCAAATCTTTCAAGATTTTTTAGTTTCCATAAAAAAAGAAAATTCGTAACTTTTGACTCATAATTTACCTACATATATTCTTTTGAATGGGATAGATAAACGAATTCAGAAATCATTTTTCCCAAACAACCTCAAAACATTTGTAGTTTGCATTATTTAAAATTTATGTGGACCTAAGTCCTTCAACTCTGAAAATAGAATATTTTACATATTTTTTATATTTATTGTTTGAAATGTCTACTCAGAAGAAAATATGTTTGGTCAACCCTGTATGAGCAAGGATATTGAATTTGAGACAATCAACGATGTCTTCCAGAAGAAGGAAAACCAGAATTGTAGCTTTGTTTGAGTACTATGAATGTAGTAACCCTACACATGTGATTCTACTTAAATTTTTTATGAAAACAGAGTAATCGGCAAAAAACGCTTCAATTTTGTAAATCTTTGCAATAAAATCTCAACATAAATTTCTCTTTTGGCATAACCCTAAACGAAACAATTGAAATTGTCTCTGAATTGAATATCATAAAAGTTGCACCGTCCGAGTGGGGCATATGTGACAATCTACACTGCGCAAAAAAATTAACGCACATTCTGAAAATCTCAATTTTAATGAAAGTTAACCCTACATTGACTATATCTTATTTTTTATGTTCTCTCGGGAAGGTTTTGAACGAAACAAGACACATTAAATGGAAGAAAAATTCAGGATTTCACCGAATCTTATGTGAAGGAAGAGAAATGAACAATTTTCAAAATACTGAAATGCTGATAAGTGATTTAATACTTGGTATTTCCACCCCTTGCGTTAATTACAGCTCGGCAACGACGGTTCATACTCAAAATGAGTGATCTTAAAATGTTCTGATCTAATCCTTCCCAGATTTCTCCGAGTTGGATTCCTAAGTCATTGAGAGTAGCTGGATGATTTTCTGAACTTCTCAGCCTTCTATTGAGGTTGTCCCAAACCTGCTCAATCGGATTGAGATCTGGACTTCTTGCTGGCCATTCCATTCGAGAGACTTCAACCTCTTCAAGGTACTCCTGAACGATGCGCGCACGATGGGGTCTGGCATTATCGTCCATAAAAATGAAATTTTCACCAATGTATGGGGCAAATGGCACTTCATGCTCTTCAAGAATGTTCTTTATATACTTATCAGCATTTTCATAGCTCCATTATCAACGACCACTAGGTCTGTGCGAGAGGTCAAAGATATTCCATCCCATACCATAATCGATCCTCCCCGAAACCAGTATTATTCAGGAAATTGCACTGAGCATATCTTTCATGTGGACGTCTGTATACAAGGGAACGTCGATCACAATGGTAGATGCAGAATCTAGACTCATCTGTGAAGAGAACTCTTTGCCAATCGGCCTCTTCCCAATGGATATGCTCTCTCGCAAAATCCAAACGCGCCCTTCGATGGGCTGGGGTAAGAGCTGGGCCTCTTGCCGCGACACGAGGCCTTAAATCATATTCTCTGAGGCGATTTCTTATTGTCTGAGTGCTAATTTGCACCTCATGAGTTTGCTCAAGCTGATTTTGAAGGAGGCGAGCGGTGGCAAACCGTTGTCTCAACGAAGAAACTCTCAAGTAACGTTCTTGAATGGCAGTTGTTACCCGTGGTCTACCCTCACTGAGAAAAATGAAATAAATAAACAGGTTAATTGACATTCGAATCTTTGCAACATATAAACAGTTTGCGAACAATAAATAAAAATGGAATAAAATCTGAACAAACGATATCAATTATGGTAACTGATGGACCTTAAGTAGCTCAATAATTCAAATTTAGTCAAGCCAGATAAAATGTTTAGTTAGAACAAAATCAAATGACCGTTTCATTCGCAATACATAAAAAGTTTGCGTACCCCAAGTAATTTGACTATTAACAAATAAAGTTATTAAAATAAATAAATTGATTATTTGTAGTACACAAAAAATAAGTTTCATCCATCATTTATATTTCAGTCAATTAATAAATTCATTCAAAACAAGAAAATTTGTTTATTCGCGAAAGCGATCGAAAATCATCGATTGTGGCCGAATACCGTGAAGGGCTAGAGCTAGTGCTAGTCTGTTCCTGTCTCTGCCACAGTATAAGCAAAGAGTAGACACTACTCTTTGGTATAAGGTAGATTATACTGTGTCTCTGCGTGAAATTTGAATTTGCAACATTGCAACTGCTATCTCACTCTCACTGCAACCGAATTCAGTTACAGTTTTTAGTGACTTTAGTGAGTTTGTACGTGATTTCTGATAAATGGAGTACGAAAAATTACTCGCTGACTGGGGATTAGACTTCCTTTCAGAAAGTTTCAGAGGTAAGTGCGTATTTTTTCTGCTATTAGGAGGATAATAAGTCGGACATCTAACATCTTTCAAGGGATTTGCCGCCAATATTACCAAAGACTGTCTGTGCCGTTAGAATTATTCAGTTTACAGCCCTCCTCATATTTTTGATTTTCAATGTTTTTTTGTAAATTGAGGATTTTGGGTACAAGACACAACCACAGTATAAGGTCTCTACCTTATACTGTGACACAACCATAAGATCACCAAAGGGCAATTTTTGCGTGTTACCGTGTTACAAACGGTCACAAACGGTTACGATTTTCTGATACCGTTTGTATTTTTGCGAGAGCGGTAATAGAGGGGAAGGTGTTATGACGTACCGTAATACGTCATCATTGTGCCCGTTGTTGATGAATCTGTAACCTTAAGCGATTTCGAATGGCTTTTGCGGTTGGTTCATGGTTGACCGGTCGGTTCATAGACGATGACGTCGGACCTCCGGTTGGTTCCGACCCATTCGAATTCTTCCTTAACGAAACGGTTGGTTGATCGGCGAGCTGTCAAGTTTCAAGTTCAATTCAAATTGACAATTTGCTCATAACACTATTCGAATTCGATACAGTCTCGTTATATTATTGTTAATTAAATATGCTTAAACGCAAGGCAGTTGCAGCACTCCTATTATTAGATGAATTGGATGATGCCGATTCATCGAATTTTAAAAAAATGTTATTATTGACAGATAATACAAGTGCGAATATCTCTTATATGGCCGTAAAAACCTTATTTAAAGAGAAGCACACGAGGATTTTTTCATCAATCTTGAAACCCACAGCATTCAGAGATTCCGACATAATCACTTAATTAATTTAATAGAAGGCGAACACTCAACAATTTCCAAAACTCTAATTTATTTTAATCTTAAACAAATAATAAACACAAAAATTTTTGAAGTTACAAAACAAATTTATTTATGGCCGATGGCGGGAGATTGTAGAATAAAAAGAGATAGAACCATGAACCAGAGATCGAACCGTGCTGCAGAGCACGGTTCGAGTTTCGGTTAACCAACCCTGAAACAGCTGATTTATTACGTCATCAATTCATAAACCAACCAAAAACCAATATCAATCGAAAGCGGTTGGTCCATAAATGACGGACCAATTCATGAACCAACCAAGAACCAACATCATTCGAAATCGCTTCTTGTTCCGAAGCTGGGTAACTGGAGCGGTTATAATCTATAGCGCGCCAAAAACGAATATTTTGCATGATTTTTCAGTTGCTTGGTTTTTAATTTTTTAGATCAAAGGGTATGCAATTTTTTTGACTTATTCTATTTTTTATTTATTTCCAACACCAAATCAGCATGATGTGGAAGAAAGCCTTTAATTATAAAAATAATAAATGTATAGTTTTTACATCCTCTATATTTCCAAATTTAATTCTTGCTTCACTTTTCGACCGTTCTTTATGCATAATTTTTAGACATTATTCTGCTTTCAGATTAATATTTGAGAAAGTACAAAATGTCCGAGAACAATGAAAATGTCAACATCCAAATAAACTATCGTGGACAGGATATCACCGTTTGTGTGAATAGAAACACGGCAAATATATTGCTGAATGGTAAGTAATGTACAACTTATTTTTGTTGTTATTTGTATTAGAAATTTTTTTCAATAGATCCTGTCGCAGCTGAGCAGTATGTTCAAAATTTAATTGGAGATGGGTCTGAAGATGGAAATAATGAGACTGAGAGTCAGTCTCATTATTATGAGACGGAGAGTCTCTTTTTGGAGTCGATGGGATATCTACCACCCCTAAAACTTTTTGAGATCAGGCCTCTTGCGTCTTTTTCAATGAGAAGTCTGTGCAATTTATGAAATGTTGATTTCTTAAATTTGAAGAATTCGTAAAATTGCAGTTCTTCATACCGCTCCAACCACACGTTATGGTCCATGGTCAATCGGTGAAGGGGTTTTTGCCATTTAAAAAAGAGAAATTTGTTCAATTCATCTTCACCGCTTATCCAATGCAAAATTTCCGAGTCGCTTTGGAATACGAAATAACTGAACATTCCATTCAGAGGAAAAAAAAGATCTGTCTGATCCATTTTTGTTTGCAGATGAAGTGAATAATTCTGAAACTGTAAAAATAATTCAAAACAAGAAAATTAATATTGGATCGAAAACTTACCTAACCTATAAAAACTTTTGAGACTGTACAGTGACACAGAGAGCAGCCAACAAGAGAGGAGAAATGTATTTTAGCGAGGATGCATAACCGTGTTAAGAACTTGAAATTGATGATAAGTGGGGGTAACCGCTCTGTAACACGGTAACACGCAAAAATTGCCCTCAAACCTTGCATTATAAAGGGTTGCACAACCTCATAATTAAAACTTATTTTCCATACAGTGCTGAAATTGAAACTAGTTCATATGGAAATCATTATGGAAAAAATAATTTTAAAATATTTGAGGCGCTGGTACACTAACACTACCTACATTCATACTAACCATTGCATTTTTTTCATTTCTTTTTCCTCAATGAGCCTCTGGAGAATCTAGAGAGGTAATCCCATTTTCATTTTTACAGAAGAGGGTATTACAGACGAAAGTTTCGACTTGTTGGACGATGATACCATAAAGGTGATGATTCCGAAGGCAGGCAAGGATGGGATTCGAAAATCTAATTTCTTTCAATGGTGCCTTTCAATGTGATCATATTGATGCAGCCTCTATCATAGATGAATTCGAGAAAATTTTTATCTCTTCAGGCGTGAATCATGTAAATTTTCAAAATTGTGCCAAATTGGAGAAGATTACAGTAGGAAATTATATATATCATAACGGAGATATTATTTTGTTAGAAAATATTGATATTCCTCATTTTGGCAGAATTGAATTCATTCTCACAAACCGAAATAACAA
The DNA here is from genome assembly GCA_951802165.1 of Adalia decempunctata. Lineage (NCBI taxonomy): Eukaryota > Metazoa > Arthropoda > Insecta > Coleoptera > Coccinellidae > Adalia > Adalia decempunctata. The sequence continues at coordinate 37,431,678 of OX637697.1, read as the reverse complement.
AATTTGTTTCATTTATCATGACGTGAAAACTATCTCATTTAATAGGCATTTTTTTTCATACGAAGTTCTGTTCACCACGAAAAAAAAGTGCATCCTGTTAGAGGAAGTTATATTTACTTCTCATATCATATTGAAAAAAGTGAATGGAAAAAAACATGCTGACCAAACTATGAATATTTGAATTCTGCAGATATAAATTTAATTTCTGAATCCAGTTGCTCAAAATCTTTGTGATGAAACTGATTATTTATTGATATTGTATTACATATAGGAATTTAATGTGATGTCTTGAGGCTGTTATGAAAAGCGTCTTTTTATTTTAAGATACGTTTTGAATGAACTGTGATTTTTAGAATATTTTAGGACATCTTTATTTCAGTTTTGCCTAATGGATTGTGTTAAAAGGAGATTTTGGTTGATTTATAAGAAATATTCAATGCGAGTTTACTCACTGCGTGAGTAATATACAGTATTATTTATTTTTGACTTCAAGCATATGTGAAGGATTTTTATTTTCAGTTTTCTTATACTTCATGACTTAAATACACTTATTTTCACTTTATTGTAGAACATATTTTTTTTACCTGAGGCAGTGTAAAGAGAAATTTTTTGTCGTAATAAATTTTTATTTTATTATGTCGTGTTTTTTTCTCTTCATAAACCATTAACGGATTGGTACTCTAATTAAACATGGTACTAAAAAAAAAATTGATGACTCATTCAATTGATACTGTTTTGAAGTTATCATCACTTATATATGTATACTATGAAGAATATCTCAGCATTAATTCATTATTATGGTGCGCGCCAATTCTGGTATTACAGAAAACCTTTTTATTTGATTCAAATTTGCTGCAGTTTCTAAACAAGAACTCTAGAAAAATTTTTTATCTCTATTCTGGCTGCAGCAAATCTGATTCCAATGAGGAAGTATGCACTAAGTATATCAGAATTGATGTGCACCATAGATAAAAAGTCTATTTGTTATTTTGAAAAGTTTTGCTGGTGTAGGTGAACAGATCATTTATGGTAGATAAACCATTCATGTGCCGCAAGTAAACAGTTCATCTTCTATTAGCTAGAAGTCTATATGCCCCACTAAACATTTTTTCTGGCTCAAGTGGGCACATCATCTGTTGAAGAAAAACCATATATTTTTCACAGGTAAAAAGTTTATCTGCCTTAAGAATAAAGTTCATCTTCTCAAATGAATAATTTATCTATCGTTAGTGTACACTTCACTTGTGGTAGGCGAAAAGTTTATCCCCTTTGAGTAAAAAGTTATTTGCCATAATTATTCTGGTGTATATGGCGTGAGAAACGTTTTATTTAGGGAAATTATCAAGTGGTCTACTGTAGTTAATTTAATTCAAGCATAAAAACCATTTGTCCCAAATGAAAAGCTGCAGGTACACTCGTTTATACACCTCTATTACTCTGTGTTCTTGTGATATATTCAAGTACATTTTTTATATGGGGTGATCAAAATTTTATCTGACAGAAGCAAACATTTTTCTCAGTGCTGTCCTGGTCTTCGGACATTCATACCTGCCTCCCTGAATCGCTGCAACATTCTGGACAGACTTATTGTATGGGACTCTCCAAACCTTTCTGCAATTCTTGTGTATGTCCACCTTTCTTCTCGCAAAACTACCGCTTGGGCACATTCCTCTTGGGTCAAATTGCGTGTTTCGCGTTGCATTGCGATCGACTGTAGAAAATCAAACGATAGAAAAACTATTGATCACTAGAATTGATCGAGAACAACTGATTTTAGAATGGAGCCAATACATTCAAAATCTGATAATATCTTCTTTTTTTATTCCTGCTGGGAGAAAACATCTGTATTGAAGAAAAACGTTGAAAGGGGATAACATATGCATGCATAATTCTGATAAAAATAATTATCATCGAGAACACCTTCAGTTGTAGAATAAATTTGAGATTTCCATAATGTGCGTTAATTTTTTTGCGCAGTGTAGTTGAATTGATAGAAATTTTCTAAGAACATTATAGCCTATAGGAGTTGAAAGACTCGAAATGATATTTTTTATTGAAAATATTAGATTCGATTCAACTACTATGAATAAATTATCACAGTCTGTGAAATTATTGTCAAAGGGGAAGTCATGCAAAGACTCCCCCCTGTATCCACCAGTGGCCGGAGTTGTGAGGTTAGTCGTGGCACCATAAAATTGCTGAAAGCGTTGGGTCGTCTGTCCTAAATGAACTTTTACAGTTTTGTCTGAATGTGCAATTCATTGTCTATCTACAAAAAGTGTGTCTTCAAATGTTTGTCTTTTTGCCACAGCAGAGAAACAATGTTTCAAATGCTCGCGTATGCATCAGATGAAATACTGAACCCTCATAACATTTTAATATTGTTCTTAGAGATATAAACAATGCTAATGCGTGTGTCTTGTTTCGAAACGAAGCGTTCTTGAAATAAGTTTTTCTACTAAAATATTCAATGGGCCAAATGAGGCCATTCCGTAGTACAGAATGAAATTATTTGAACCGGGTTCGTTATGGCTCGGTTAGCCTTCCGGGAACTGCGACCACATGGATCTTTTGTTCTGTACCCTACTCATTCATTGAAACCCAAAAGGAGGTCGTCTATGATGTTGATAAGACCAACAACATCCTGAGGAGCCTTGGCCGTTACCTCGTGTGTATCTAGGACCGGTTTCCTCATATGAATGGTTCTTAGAGGCCAGCCAGCTCTGTGGACACTTGCATACCATATGTGTTCAACTTTTTCTGCTTCTGATCCACAGAGTCTACAAATTTCAGCTGCTGACTTTCCCATACGGTACAAACAATATTTATACCGATAGTGCTCGTCAGCAGACCTACCATCACCCGAATCTCAGCTCGTGACATCTTAAGGAGCTTAGAGCTTACTGGTATAGGTCGGTGTAATCATCACGAATTTCTTAAACTGAGTAAGTCCAGGAGTGTTTCTCCAAAGGGTTAGTCTGTTGTCCAACTCCCATTGTTGGACCGCTGCCTTATATTGGTCTTTTCCAAGTCCACAGAAAGGCTCAGGCCCAGCAGGTGTAAACCTTGATGCACTTTTCGCAAGCTCATCGGCTTTCTCATTTTCTTCAACACAAAAATGTTCTGGCACCCACTGATTGATTGATTTGCTGACGAACAAGAGACCGGGTTAGCACTTAGCCTCCCTGTGACACTGCGACCAACTTGGGTCTATTGTATCACTCTTTCGTCAGTGGTTCCTCACGAGAATAGGTTTGTGTCCTTTGTCAGGTTCAGTAGCCTGTTTATGAGGTTTTTCGGATTCATTCCCGTTTCCGGACTGATTTCTCCGAAGATTCTGTGATGCCTTCTTCCTAGGGCGTCGCATTCAAACATGATGGGAGAGGCTATTTCTTCCTCTTCACCGCAAAGTCTGCAATCCACGGGTTCTCCAAGTATTCCTATGGTGTTCAGATGTTTTCTAAGGCCGCAGTGTCCCGTCGGTAGACCTACTGTTATACGTGCCTTCGTTCTGTTTAGATTCAAAAAGTCAGCCGTCAAGGTTTAGCTTGTGTGTCGTACCATGACTTTGCTGTGTGTTCGCTCGTCGCTCTGTTCCCAGTGTTGTCGGTGTCTTTGTTTTATCCACTCCTCGATCAGGGTCCTGCATCGGTTTCTGCTGATTCCAAGCACAGGTTCTGGCCCTGTGAATGGCGTTTCAAATGCTTGTCTTGCTAACTGGTCCGCTTTTTCGTTGCCCGCTATTCCCTTGTGACCTGGCACCCACATCAAAGTGATCTTGTGGTGTTTTGCCAGGTCCTGGAGGCATTCCCAGACGAGTCTAGACTTTATCTGTGTCGAGTCGAGAGCTTTGATGGCGCTCTGGCTGTCAGAGAGAATGTGGATGTGTTTTCTTTAGTATATAGCCACTTTCCAGGTTTCCTCTGTATGCATGTCCTAATGGCATTTGTTTCAGCTTGAAATATCGTGGCGTGTTTGCCGAGAGGTATTATGTAGTGCCTTCTTGGCCTCACTCCGTGTATTCCCGCTCCTGTTCCTTCATCTGTCTTAGAACCGTCTGTGTATCAGACTATTTCTGCAGATGATTGTGATTCTATACTCGAGTCCCATCTGTTCCAGTCGAACTGTGTTTTGAATGGTTTTTCGAATGAGTATAGGGGTTGCATGTAGTCTGAAATCATATCGAGCTCGGCTACGTCAGCTACATGAATGATTCTGGTGTGCCCAGTTGTGCTGGTTCTCCAGTTTTTTTGTTAGGATCAGTCTGTATGCACCCATCCTGGCCTCTTCCGTGACATGTATGTCAATGGGTGAGAGGTTAAGGATGACCTCCATAGCGGCTGTTGGAGTGCTATTCATTGCACCCGTGATGCAGAGACAGGCAAGCCTTTGGATTATCCCAAGGTTGGTTTTTGCCTCAGGCTCGGATCTACGATTTTTTCTGACCGGGACAACAATTCATTATGGCGCCCCTCCCATTTGTGTAATATATGAATTATTAAAAAATAGTCAAAAATAAATGATACAAATGAATAATAAACATAAATAATGAAAATAAGAAAAATATGACAAGGAAAGAAACTAGATTCTTTTTCTTCACACCTTCACGCGGCGCGATTTTTTTCCGCGAACGCTTCTATCAGCTCCTCGAAATTTGTTTCGGAAACAGTTTTGTTTTGCATAGCTAAGATCGAGAGACCAGAAAGACGTTCCTGACTCATTGAGGAACGCAAATAATTTTTTATTATTTTCAATCTGCTGAAACTGAATTTGTAGCGGGTCTAATGAAGTCGATCTTTCACTAATTTCAGGAACCAGCTCTTTGAAAACCACTAGTTCCTGACAGAAATCAACCGCATTCAAGTCTCTTGAATATTTTTGCGCTAAAAGGGTCCCATCTTTCTGCAGATCCTATTTTTGCGTGTTTAGAAGAGCATGACCATTGAGGAAAGCGAAATTTGTATCCTGACGCTCTGCGCTTTCTAATCTTTTTTCTGATTTCTGACAATAATCTGCCGAATACAACCTTTACTTCTTTCGAGAATAAACCAACTAGATCTAGCTCATCCACATCAAATTCTTCAGAAAGAAGTGTAGCTTCCGAGATCCAGTTTTCAATAGGTTTTTCTCTCATTGATAATGAACGTAAAATAATTATATCATCTTTATGAATGTCCACGTTGACCCTATTGATCCGCTGAATATGATTGCAAATTGTTAGGTTCAAGATCTAAAATCCATCTCAGCATGAAGTAACTGTCCAGCTCCATACTTGGATTCTGCGGCTTGTGAGGATTCTTTGATTTCTTCCAGAGCCTTCACAACTCCCGGTAAATTATTGAGCAAGGAGCAAGGCATTAACAGCTTGATGTTCAGCTGACTATCTTGGATGGCTACTTTCTTTTAAATTTATTTTCGTGCACTTTTTCATAATTGTCCATCATGTGGATGAATCAACAAAAAAAGAATACAGTTTTTCTACAACACCAAATAAATCTACTGCTTCTGAACATGATGAAGCCGAATGGACACTCACAAGATCCAAAGAGTGTGGAGGCATGGAACTAATACTGCCAGCTCGTTCATCTGTAGAATTCTGGATTGGACTCCTTTATGTATGCCAGCCATATTAGATCCGTTGTCGTAGGATTGCCCACGACATTTGCAGTTTATCTGTGAGATTACTCTCCAGTCTTTCCGTCAATTTCTAGGAAGTCAATAAAACTTTCCTTTATTTCATATCCATATTTTTAAATATCGTATAACCTGGCCCATTTGTTCTGTGTGAGATACATCTGGGGTGCAGTCGAACATAATAGTGAAGTTGTTGGCCTCCTTGATCTCATTAATAATGTTATTCCGAACTTTGGTGGCCATCGATAATTTCATTTCGTATAGTTTTGGAAAGCTAGGATGTTTGTCCTTTTTTAGGTGTTCTAGATGGCACTAGTCGGGTCATATTTAATAATAATAATTTTTTCCGAGAAAATCAACAGTAAATTTTTTTCAACCTCTGGTTGTTTTTGGCGCCCCCTCAAGCTGGTGCCCCGCTTGCCCCCCCTAGATCCGGGCCTGTTTTGCCTGTCTTTGATTTGTTTTTGGTCGCCACATCAGGAGTGAGCCATAAGTGATTCTGGGTCTTATTACCGCTGTGTAAAGCCAGTGCATGGCTTTCGGTTTGAGTCCCCAAGTTGGTTACATGATGCAGATGCGGGTTCCATGTTAGTTTCTTATCGAGAATCAGCCCAAGGTAATTTCACCTGTTCTACAACTTGTAATGTTTCGCCGAAGAATCTGGGAGGTGTGAGATCTCCTATGTTTCTTTTGCGAGTGAAAGGAATGAGTGCTGTTTTGTTCGGATTATCGGATTTGCCCTTAGGCTCTCTCTGTTGCACCATTCCTGTACGGTCCTCAGTGCGTTCCGCATAAGTTCTGAGGTTATTCCGGTGTATTTTCTCTTGACGAGTATGACTATGTCGTCTGCGTATCCTTGAGAATAATACCCTTGGTTATTCAGGGAGGTTAGCAGTTCATCCACCACCATGTCCCACAGAAGAGGGGATAGTATTTCCCCCTGTGGGGTACCTCTGGCAATTTCGACCCGCAGTTTTTCCTCGAGCATGTTTGCCTGGACCAGTCTGTTGTGAAGCATTGAGCGTATCCACCTGCAAGTGGTCTCATCAATGCCGCGTCGACTAGCCGCAGAAACCATGCTTTCGAAGGAGGTGTTGTCGAAAGCTCCTTCGATATCTAGGAAAACGCAGAGTGCGATTTCCTTGTTTGCCAGAGACTCTTCAATCTTTGAATTGGTTGAGAGCGGTTTCCCTTATGTCTCTATCTAAGATAGGCTTATTGGTCTGTATGCCTTGGCCTGGTCGTAGGAGTCCCGTCCAGGTTTCGGGATAAAGACCACAATCACATTTTTCCAGGTTTGAGGTAGCCATCCTAATGCTAGACTCAGCCTGTATAGTCTGCATAGTTCTGGTGCTAGATCTTCAATTCCCTGCTGTAGTAATACTGGGAATATTCCGTCAGGACCAGGTGATTTGTATGGGTTGAACGAATTGATTGCCCATAGTACCTTAGAGTGAGTTACAATTCGTTTTGCCACCTCCCAGTCCTGCCTTCTTCCCTTATTTCAGGGTTTACAGGGATTTCTTTGGGGTTTTGGTATGTGGTAACGGTGGATCCTGGGAAGTGTGTTTGGAGCAGAAGTTCCATAGATTCATTCCCAGAGTTGGTATAATTGCCATTGGGTTTCTTAAGAGTCCCCATCGGGTTGATTGGATCTTTTGAAAGTATGCAATGGAGTCTTGTTCTTTCTGAGGTTTGTTCTATATCCTCACAGAACTTCCTCCAAGCCTTCCTTTGCGCCGCTCTTATTTGTTTGTTATATTCTGTGAGTGTTCCGGAGTATTCCCCCTACTCTCCAGTTTTCTTTGCCCGATTGAATAATTTACGGGTTTTATTTCTAAGGTATTTGAGTTCTTTGTTCTGGCACCCATAGAAGAGTCATTTTATGGCCTCTGGTCAGTTGCTTTTATGGTGTTACTGCACTCCCAGGCAGTGGCGGCCCGTGACAGTTTAAGGTGGTGAGGCACATTAAAAAAAAAGATTTCTTGCCGTGGCGTTGCCGAGACAAAGGATAAAACATGAGGAATTTCATTGGGGAATAATGTCATACTTTCAAATGGTTCGCCTCATAAATACGTAATTTGCTCATTCGATATTGTTCTCTCATCCCTCCAGAATTCGTTTTAATACTAGCTACTAGCTACTTATCCTCAAAAATTTATAGTGCTCGATTAATAATTCTTTGTCGCTAGCATACTTGAGGTCATTTATTTCGATGAACTTTTTGCTTCGTAAAATATTTACTTGGGCGTATATAAAAACTGATTTTTGCGGGTTGAAATGAGCGAATGGAATACCTATATGGTCAGACATTGAGACATTTTGGAAAAAATAATCTTATTTGCTGAAATTCTTCAATTTTCAGACCTTCTCAAGAACATACTCTTCAAGGGAATCGCTTTCCAGCATATCACCAAACTTGAAACACCCATTAATCAGAAAATTTTAGTTTACTTTACTCTGATAATGAAGTGAAAACTTCCCCTTGTCCATACATTTTTCGTAATATGCACTAAAGAATAAAAGAATATAAAGGGGTTGCCATTATAGAACAAATCGACTCAATTCTAGTACCGCAACAAACATTTTAGGTACAAGAGCAACAACTTTTGCAGTGAAATCATCTCTTATTTCGATCTGACGTTAGTACATAATGAGATTTTCTATTTCATCGCACTGTACTATGAGTTTTCTAGTGAACTCTCTTCTTCGTCAGTTGCGTAATAATCTGAAATCATCAAATTCCAAAAAAGACACTGCTCGTGATATAATCATTATGGCTGCATTGTTCAATTTGTTTCTATTTTTCGTTTGAAAAAATATGCCCTTGCTAGTTACACCCCATCAGATAGAAGTCTGTATCAAAAATATTTCAAGTAGTTGAGCTTATTTCACGATCAATTTTTTATAAATATACTGATTGCTCTAAATTTGGAAATCGGGTTGTATTTGAAGATGATATAGAAACGAAAATGCTTATTTCAGAAGAAATCACAGATCACACGATACGGAGTATTCCAAAAGTACACACATATGTAAAAATAATTCAATAAACGTCCTGATTAAGTGCAATTTTCCCTCTACCAATCGAAATTTCAATACCGTCTCTACGAGCCGACTACTGAACGTATATCATCCAGACGAGAGGGCGAGAGGCTAGCCTCACATCCATCTATAAACGCGCCAAGTTTTCTCCTACCAAAGCGGACCGACGCAGCGGTCGATGCTCGAAGCGTACGTGCTAGACGAAGAAGCACGTGAGGCCAGCCTCCAACAGTTTACTTTTTAAAGAGCAAGTGAGATGGAACATAGGAATGGAGAGATATGAAACTCGGAACCTTTTAGCGCGTTCGGCAAGTATATATCCTGTCTTATATAATGGGACGGGGTAAATAAGTGATCGAATATTTTTTGCCGAACGCGCAATCATTCATGTTGAATCTAATAGACCTTTCCAGAATTACCTGTGCACGTGAAAGTTGCGCGCGTCACTTGTGGGCTAAGAATGAATATCATTGGTCGTCGAAATTTCCCTCCTTAAATCGTTGACGTTTGACAATTGATATTATTATTTTACGCAGTCGATGTTTTGGATGTGGATGTTATTTTGTCGTATTGTTTATCGAAAATCAAAATTTTAGTATGCCTCAACAATGTTGTGACTGTCACGGACGTCACAGTACGATAAAACCAGTAGGATCTCATTTCATTGTTTCCCTCTCTCTCTTTCTTTTCTCTTTCGCACTAAGGTTTGCGCATCTTTTAATGCTGCCCACAAGTTGCGCATGGAATATACCTGTTTCTCTCTCATTCTGGTTCAGTTCACATATTTCATCTTTGTTCTACGTATTCTGGAAAGGTCTATTGTGACAGGAATGATAGTGATGAAGGAATGATATAATCAAATATTCGATTAATACGAGTATTTTTTCAAATTTATTGGTGAGGCACTGCCTCTCCTGCCTCATAGGACAAGCCGCCACTGCTCCCAGGTCAGCAGAGATCCCTGGAAGTGTGATTCCAGGGATCTCAGCGTGACCTGGCTGTCCGTGGTGATGAAGATATACGCCTCTTTGAGGTTCATTTTAAGATACTCCTGGGCGCATATGTAAACAGCCAGAATCTCCGTCTGTCAAAAAAAGGGTTCACTTTTCCCAGGGCTTTAGAACAGTATAATTCATACATTATATATTATTTTTGTGAAGTAAAGCGAAATAAAAATTAATACCGAACTAGGCGGAAAAAGAAAAGACCAGCCTCTTTTTTCTGAAGTTATAGTGTTTACGCTCGGACAGAAATGAATTTGACCACGAATTCTAAATCGACCATTTTTATCGATATAATTTCGTTACGATGTCCACACTTTTCAAATGCTGAGTCAAGCTCAGGAATGGTGTCAAACGATAAGGTTTTTTCGTCCGTCGGCCAGTGAAGATAATAATATTCTCTTTCTCGAACGAAATAAACTAGAAACATGAAATTTAGTCAAGTACGTAAATGGGCATAACTCGACTAGGGGTTCTGTAGATCGAGCAGGTCGTTACTCGTTAAAAACTTTGTATACCTGAAAATTTCAAAATAACTGATTCTTTGACTTCATATATGCAAATTTTTTTCCAGATAGATTGGATTTAAGGAGGGGCGTTTAGACTTAGCTTAGCCTCGCAAACAACTTGACCTGAAGATCTATTGTGCAACCCCGCGCTGTTTACCAGTCAGGTAGCAAAGTCTCTATGAACTTCACTACTCTTCTCGGTGCCACGCCCATTACTTTTTCCGGTTTTAAGAAACAGAAGTCAAGCCTTTTCCTGAAGACAGCTCCACAACTGCAAAGCAGGTGTTCAGCTATTTCGGTGGCTTCTTGACAGAAGCGACAGGTATCATCAGGAACCTTTCCCATGTTCCGAAGATGATAATTTACAGGACAGTGTCGCGTGAGTATGCCCGTCGTTTTCCTCAGTTCTACTTTGCTTAGTGCCAGAACTTTTTTGGTCCAGCTCGTTGAGTACGAGAGGAAAAACTTAGCCTGTCTCTATCCCTGGACAAGTCGCCAGGACCTAGTCTTCCTTTTCTGTTCCCATTCTCTAACAGCCATCGCTTGATGGCTTGCTGAGAAGCCGCAGAAAGGCTCCGGTCCAATAAAGGGGACGAGTCCACCCTTCCTTGCTAGCTGATCAGCCATCTCATTCCCATGCACTCCCGAGTGGCCAGTTACCCAAACGAGGTTGACCTGATTGTTGAGCCCGAGTGCGTTGAGTGATATTTTGCATTCCCATATTCCCAAACTAACTTTGACCGAACTAGTGGTGAGTCAAGCGCTAGTAGGGCTGCTTTCTTTCCGGTAGTTACATCCCATACAGTGTGCAATGCACTCCCTTATGGCGAAGGTTTCCGCTTGAAACACCGATGGACAAAAGCACAGAACATATACAGTGAAACCTGATTAATTGGGACCTGGATAAATGGGAAACCTCTATTATTGATACTTCCAATGACGTCCCGACACTTTCTCCTCGAATTACCTCTGTTAATGGGACTCTTCGAACCTGGATAAATAAGATTTGATATCTAGGATTTTTTCGACATTTGCCTCTATAATTGGGACTTCGCAACGCAATTCCCTGTATAAGTGAGACATTTCATCAGGTTTTCGCAGGATTCGACACGTTTGCTTGCAAACATTTCAATTTCTTTCGTATCCTTCTTTGGACACAGAAGAAGTAAAGGAAGATTGTGAAGAGACTCCACTGAATCGAGCGTGAGGCAATGGAAGCTTTAGAAATTTTACACGGGTATTTTGAGATATCAGATATTCATCATTCTATTTTTGATGAAATCTTAATCTATTCCATCGAGAAACAGGTTTCAGGAACTAGCCAACAAATACAAACAAACATAACAGATTACTTCAAGTGATAAACTTTACTATATGTATGTAGGTATGTACATATATTGTATATATCTACATCCAATTTATAACGCCAAAAATAGTGATTTTTAAACACATTTCCACCCCAACCCCACTATAAATGGAATAACAGAACATTTCGACCTCTATAAGTGGAGCCTCTGTGAATGAGACCACTATGGATTCAAACCTGTCTAATTGGAAAACTGGATAAATGAGAACCTCTTTAAATGGTATGAAAACTTTGGTCCCTTGAGATCCCAATTAACCAGGTTTCACGTAAGGCTAGTTGTATCGAGGAACCGTATACTCCGGCTCCGACTCGACCGTCTTCGGTCTTCGAGCCATCGGTGTAAAACACGAGAGACCCTGCAGGGAAAAAAAAACATCCATTGTTCGCGACTTGGCGTTGTCACGCTGAAGTTTTTCAAAAACTCATGCTTAAGGGTGAGGTTGTCTGTGACCACGTCTAAAAGCTGCTTGCACTGATTCAAAATGCGAAGATGGCCTGTGTAGTCACCAGTTTTCCAGATAGTGTAACCATAATAAAATAAAAATCCAGCAAATGAGCAAATTATACCGAACTGCCCTCATTGCTTTTTCGACCCATTTTAAGCTAATCATTTGGGCATGATGATAACGGTATTATCTTTATCTATAGGAGAAAGAGCGCAAAAATAAGTGTTATGAAGTTCATAATATTCTTTAGAATAGACAATGTTCTGTTAGATTTGTGTTGGTGAAATAAGACATACTAAAATTGAACCTTTCTATTTACTATTTCTGAGAAAGTGTTTTCCCCGTAAAATGTATTTAGATTTCCGATCAAATCAAAAGAATCTTTAGAATACACAGGTATAAAATCAAGATAAAAATATAATGAAAGATAAGAACGGAATGTAGGTTCAGAAATTGTTAAATTATTTGCCATTGCGAAATATCGATAACGAAGAAATCGAAGTATGTAGTGTTCCATTCAAAGTATTCATTGCTCCGAAATAATTAGTTATCTGCTGACCGTATTTGAGTAAATACTGATAAATTTGAGAGGTTAAAAGTTTTATTCCTTGTAAACTCGTTCATTGGGATCTTGTGATTGGACCTTTTCTCTCAACTGAAGAAAGATAGGAGTATGGAAAACTACTTACTCAAAGACGAACTCAACTCGGATGTAGGTGAATGGTGATTTACTTGTACTTAGTACTAGTCAAGTGATAAATAATACTAGGTCATTTTGAAGAAATTCGTTAGGCACCTAGAACTGGCTGTATCCATAACATTTTCGAAGTTGAGAGGGATATTGTTGTTTCTAGAGAATGGAAGATTTTGATGAAGATCCATTTTGCAAACCAGATCAACCTACGACGATAAGTTTCGAAGACATAACTTCAGCTGCTTATAAGATACGGAGTGGAATAAACCTGACGCAATGCATAGTAAGTAAACAAAAACATTATTCACTACTTTTCGAATGCTATCTCTACAATTTACGTTTGCATTTTGAATATTTTATTTCCACAATACTAAGTCGTGGTTTATTCAAATACCTTATGAGCGTTAGTAATCATCAATTCCTTATTATCAAAGGACCCCGCACTTTTAGTATGAAAAGTGGCGACCGGTCAAATTTTCTGAAAGTTTGGCATGTTGTTGTACCCGACTCAGTGACCAAAAGTGTCAATGGGCCCAACTCAATCCTATGGCTAGTTTTCTAAATACGGGGTGTTAAAGTTGAAAATTGCCCAGATTTTCGGATTTATTTGCTAATTATTACGAGTTAGATTGGATTTCTGTTGCATACACACGTTTACTACATGTTCTAGTAATGAAATAAGTGGGTACGTATGATTAAAAATATTTATATTTACCGGGTGATTCACGAATATATGACGGTAGTTTTTTGCCAAAATTCACTTTTTCTACTGTGACGTCAGGAAGGCATATTTTTGAAATGTTCTTTTCGATTTAATATCATGACGATAAAATATTACTTTTCATACAGGGTGAGTCATACAGCCAACCATACCAAAAATACTTAGGTATGCTTCGAATTGATTGAAATGAGAACTTTTTAGTGAATTTTGAGTATCTCCACGAGCGCGCTTATTAACTGCGTTATCACCCCCAAAAAGATGACAATTAATCATCTTCTTGTGTAGGTATAATACGAACCTATTTTTTTAGGTACGTACTCCATAGTTCACAATATTCTTGTGAGCGAGTTATAACTAGGTATATTGAAAATTTTAAATCTTATTATAGAACCTCGATTAGGTATTACTTTATAAATATACTTCTTTCAGCAAAAAAATGTTTATTTAGGATAATCTACCGATCTACGCATGCAAGAAATGTATTTTTTTTGGTATATGATTATTTCTAAATCACCTTGTACCTATATTTAAAAATTCTTACGGTTGTGCTTAAAGTTATTCAAAATTCACCAGAAAAGTTCTCCTTTCAATTAATTCAAAGCATATTATTTATGGCTCACCCTGTATGAAAAGTAATTATAATGAAGTATTTCAGACTGAAAATTGTAAACGAATAGGTATTAACTACATGGAATAATTTCTCTGTGACGAAACTGTAGAATTATCGAGTGTTTGCAAAAGCTATTGAGATTTATTCGTGAATCAGCCTGTAGCAGTAAATATTTTAGCTGATCCTTTCCATGCGCATCTGATCTGTACTCATACTGAACTAATGGGCGCAACATTAATTCAATCCGGTTTTTCAATTTAAAAAAAACTGATGCAATAAGTTATTCTCCACTTTAACGCCCTGTATCTCAAAAACTGGGCATAATATCGGATTTAGAATTCATATCTCTTGAGATGTTGTGAGAATCAATATATATTGAGAAAATAGTTACATTTAACCGAGGAAATTTTCGAATACAGGGTGTTCATGTTTTTTGTACTTTTCCCAAAATAGAATATCTTTCTATGAATAAACCATCATAAATATTTTGGAGATTAGAGACACATATAGGGTTGTGGTATTAGTTTTCCCAAAAAACAATTCAAAAATACAGGGTTTAGAATTAATCCTACAAAAAAATGATTATGTCCAGTGGTTCTCTCTGTGAAACACCCTGTATAAAAAATATGCACTGTGCAATATTTTATCATCATGATACTAAATCGAAAAGAACATTTCAAAAATATGCCTTCCTGACGTCACAGTAGAGAAAGTGAATTTCGGCAAAAAACTACCGTCATATATTCGTGAATCACCCTGTAAATAGAAATATTTTTGATCATACGTATCCACTAATTTCATTACTAGAACATGTAATAAACGTCTGCATGCAACAGAAATCCAATCTAACTCTTAATAATTGAAAAATAAATCCGAAAATCTGGGCAATTTTCAACTTTAACACCCCGAATTTGGAAAACTAGCCATTGACACTTTTGGTCACTGAGTCGCGTACAACAACATACCAAACTTTCAGAAAATTTGACCGGTCGCCACTTTACATACAAAAAGTGCGGGGTCCTTTGTTTCCGTTAGCTTCAAGATGCAACGAATAGAAAAAGTTTATTTTTGAGCAGTATTATTTTGTCACGATACCTATCTGGATCTGTTCGAATTTTGAGCCGAGAATGGTCTCACCTAAGTTCAACTCACTGATCAAGTATTAGTGATCAAATTAAATTCTGTCCGTCCTGTTGTGAACACGATAACTATCGAACAGAAAACATAGATACTTGAAATTTTCATAGTAGGTAAGTAAGTAGTCTCGAATGCCGAATGCTCGAACCGGAGCATTTTTTAATTTTCATTTGAAATTACACAACACAGATGTATAATTGAAGAGTTGGTCATGCACCTCTAAGTAGAGTGAAGGCTATACAGGGTTTATTTTAAGGTTGGGCTTTTCTTTCGACAGGTGATAGAACTCATTTACCGAAAATTTCTTATAGGAAATGTGGAATTTAAAAAAAATTTTGGGCATCAATACCTTAATACTACTCTGGCCTGCATCTCTCTGTTCCAGGTTTATGAACATCCGCGAAATCCGGAAATCTTGCTCTGTACAACTTTTACACGCTGAACTGGCATTTTGTTTTGAGTCACCATAAATTAAAAGCATATCAGCAAGTTCATTATTTGAATGAACTTGAACACTCGTACAATCTACACCGCCCCTCGCCGTTGGTCTGTGCCGTAACTGAGTCATATATGGGAGGCAAAAAACAAGAGATGTTGATATCTACACGGATAAGCAGGCCAGGGAGCAGGTTCGCTGAGGAATTTTCAGATTCACCTAGAAACTAGAAAATATTCTAGTTGCATTTTCTCGAAACAGGGGCATAATTCATATGAAACATTTTTAGTAAAATGACTTATTATTTTGATGAGTTCTACCATATCTGTCAAAAGAAAAGGCTCACCGTCAAATACACCCTGTATAGTATATAGTGAAAGGAGGTTACAGTCCACTGCAACCTTAAGGTCTATTGTGCCCCCCAACAGGGCTGTTCTCATCGTGCCATCTAAAATAACTAGCCTTTCAGTTCCAGAGATTTGATTAAATTCAGTATCTTTTGGACGGTTTCAACGAGGATAATTCCCTCCTCCTAAAAGTTTCTTGTCCGAAGCACTCTTTCCTTTGGCTTGGAATGACATAGCAATCATAGCATTCCGTAGCCAGGTGAATAGGAGATTCCTTCCCACAGAATCTACACTCGTCAGTGTCCGAAAACCTATTCTCAACAGATTCTTCTTCAGACGACAATGTCCTGTGAGAATGTAGCAGTTTCCGGATGAAATTTTTGGAGTGATCCGTCCCTGGGAGATTCCGCCAGAGTTTTTCCTTTTCGGTTTTCTCCTTCTTGCATTTTCCTATGCGTCAGAAGAGTTCTGGGCCAGTGAGCGGCGTTTGTGCGCTCTTTCTGGCAAGTGTATTGGCCTCTTCGTTTCCTACTATTCCCGAATGACCAGGAACCCAGATTAAAAAGGACCTTATTTTTCTTGCCTACCTCATTGAGTTTGTTCTGGCACACCCAAATCGGCAAATCAGTTTTAAATCTATAACATAAGAGATCAGTGCTTTAACGGCAGCTTGGCCATCTGCATGAATAGCTATATCGCACTTCTGATAGTTTCTTTCTAGATTTATGTCTATACATCTTTCAATTGCTAGTTTCCGTTCAAAGGAAGCTTGTACAGAAGCCTAACGATAGTACACACTTGGTACTTGCCCCGTAAATCCCAGCACCAGCTTCTGTAATGATTTCAAAACCATCTGTATACCAATTACTCTATTTTCCTTGAGATTATATAGTCGATGTATTCCTGTTCCCAATCTTCTTTTTTGCTTAGCATTAGCATTGCACTGAAGTTTTTCTCAATGCTTACTTTCTTGATCATTACATCACTAGCATGTGCAGTCTATCAGGGAGGACCAAATTCTCTGACTCCTGATTCTCTCATTGCCTGTTCCTTCTTTAGATATTCTGAGGATGGCCTCTTTATAAGCTCTTCACTAGAATTATAACCACACACGGCTAGAAAATAAAATTGACCTCTATCAACCTGTAGAACAAGCGGGATTTCGCCGGGGATTTGGAACAAATGACCACCTCCAAAGTATAAAAACACTAATTGAAAAAACAACTGAATATAATAGACCATTGGTATTGGCATTCATCGACTTCCACAGGGCTTTCGATACAGTTGAGTTGAAGTCAGTTATGCAAGCACTTCAAGAATGAAGAGTCGATTTTCGATACTCCAAACTTATTTACAACATATATAAAAATGCTACAATGACGGTAAAATTGTTCGAGAATACTGACCGCATAGCCATTGGACGTGGGGTGAGACAAGGCGACACAATGTCCCCAAAACTGTTCATAACAGTCCTTGAGAGAGCATTCAAACAGATGAATTGGGACAAAAAGGGCATTAAGATCGACGGAAAATACCTTAACAACTTGCACTTCGCAGATGACATAGTGATCATTTCGGATAACCTCGGGGAAATAAAGGAGATGATATCTGACTTGAAAACAGCGTGCGAGGAAATTGGTCTGAAAATCAACATGAAAAAGTCAAAATTCATGACAAATCTTGTTCCCAGTTCCAACATCGACATTGATGGTTGTGAGGTTGAAAGAGTCGAAGCCTATATATATCTTGGCCACCAAGTTCGTATCTCGAGAGATAATCAGACAACTGAACTGAATAGAAGACTCACTCTCGCATGGGCGGCCTATGGAAGACTGAGGGATATTTTCAAGGGTGATATCCCTATCCACCTAAAAAGAAAGGCTTTCAACACGTGCGTGTTTCCGGTTTTAACATACGGCGCCGAAACCCTGACTTTAACAAATGCAACTGCCAGAAAGCTTAAAGTGACTCAAAGAAGGATGGAAAGGTCGATGTTGGGTGTAACTTTGAGGGATCACATTAGAAATGAAGATCTACGAAAAAGAACTGGCGTAGAAGATGTTATCACCGTTGTGGCAAAACTTAAATGGAGCTGGGCAGGCCATGTCGCACGGATGAGAAGGGAACAGTGGACAAAGCGATTGCTGGAGTGGAGACCACGAGCAGACAAGAGAAGTAGAGGAAGACCGCCTACACGATGGACAGACGACATAAAGAGAACATCCAGTAACTGGATTCGGACAGCACAGGACAGAAGCGAGTGGAATAAAATAGGAGAGACCTATGTCCAACAGTGGACGCAAAGGGTTGTATGATGATGATGATGATGAAATGATAGGTACTCACGGTGGTACAAATCGTGATCACCGGTGATCGGAGATCAACGGCTTGGTTCTCTGATTTTTGAACTGTCAAATCGAGTTGATGCTAGATCAAGCTCCGATCACCGGTGTCATTTCATTTCATAATTCCAATATGCGCAATGAACCAATGAAAATTGAATCTGGACTTTGGTGAGAATCCAGATCTGCGCTTGTGCGGCAATATTGAGAATATTAATTTACTGATTCAGTCTGTCTCTGACACATCGTAATATGTCGTGAATCATATGTCATTCATAATTTCATTTGAATACTCTCATAATTTCATGTAATTCATGTGAAAATGTAATTTCATGTGAAATGTTTGAATCGCTTCATTTCGTTTCAAGCCATGAATATCACTTCTAACTCTATTCATATTTAAAAATTGAACTCAAAATATTTAAGTAACATATTTTCTTGTCCATTATCTTTCGGAATATACATAACCTCTACATTTCTCGAAATTTTTGAATTTCCAGTTGAAGCAATTCTTACCGAAAATTCAGCTCCTCTTTGTGACTGTTGATAGCAGGAGTATAAGCCATATTATACCTTTCCTCCGAACTAATATGGATCAAATTGTCAAGAATATGAACACAAACTATTGCTTGAAAGAACTATCGACTATTAATACAACCCGTTCACCAGAATGAATTCAAATACATATTTGAAATAACTACTAACAATTAGAACTTATTTTGTGCATAGCACTTTCTGAAGTGGAAAAAATGAAACTTTTCTAATATACTCAATGTTGGATATTCAAAATCTAATTAGTGCTCACACCATTATTTTAAACATCTTAGCCTTTTGGTGCTCAGCTTAGAATAATTGGTAAACATCTCAGTTGGTGGAGCAGCGAGATTTCCATGTTTCCATGGATATGAGCTGTCACACAGGACAGATACACAAAAATAATATGTCAAAGCTGAAGGACCTATGGTCGATGGCTCTTGGCCTTTGAGTCAATAAAAAACGTTTTCTCTCTAATATGTCAATTACTAATTATGAAATCAGTTATTTCCGCAAATATGTATATTTATTACCCAAGAAATTCAAAAAAATTTCAAAAATCATGATAAAAGATGAGAATGAACAAGTCACGATTGACACTGATCGCCAAAATCCGATTTACTCGACATTTCGATAAAAATTCACTGTGATATTCACCCGCCGCTTGATCTGGTAATAGCTTTCATGGTACTATAAGTTCTATGCAAATTACACAGAATTTGTATACATCGCCATCTAATGGTGATAATGTCATATATAGTTTGTTCACGATTACGTTATTGTGAATCTATAAAACTGAATAAATAACCAATAATAATCAGTCATAATGTGTGAATAGCGTCACCTGAAGTGGTAAGAACGAAACTTCTCTCATATCTCAACGAAATCTAATCATTTCAGAGATCTGTACTCCTACGCTAAGACATTTTGATTTTGGTCAAGAGCGCCGAGTTGTAGACAACTCAAATTACACACTATTACAGTGACTGTAGTGGGAATATAGTTACTGTACACACTATTTGTTCACATCGCTATCTAACGGGGAGAATATCAAATAAAGTATCTACGAACAAGCTGTAGCGTAACTGTAACTGTAGCGACACTTGGCCTTACTCAAAAGAAGGAAAAGTATAAGTAAAATTTTCATCGATTTTTTCAAAGTTTGATTGTATTTTATAATAACCAGACCGTAGACGAATCCATATATGAAGTTCCATAACAAACAGTCCATCCGATCTCGAGTTATAAATGGTGTAACCAACATCTTTCCTTTATATATATATAGATTATACGAATTAAATGGTCAAACTCATTGAATCGAATTCTCACTTTTTTCACGTAGATTTCACAAAGATTTCTAGTTTTCTTATTTTCTTCGAGAAGTATCTTTCTTTGAAATTCAAAAAATTTCAGGATATCGAAAATGTGGATTTTGAAATATTAATTATTATTATTATATTTAAAAAAATCCTTTATATATTGCCTATGGGCAATTCAGAAATGGAATCGGTGCAAGTTTGCCCATTTTCTGACTCAGGACTGTTTTCAAGATCTTTCTTCTTTCATGAGTTATAATCTACAACCGCATGGACAGAATTAAATTCGATCACGATTTGCTCATCATTTTCGGCTTGAAATTCCACGATTACTGACATTTGGGCAACATAGGAACCAGAGCTCCAAAAATTGAATGAATGCTCAAAATGTGTCTTTCAGAAATCTCATCTCTCGGATATGACAGGAATGGATATCTACCTCAAAAAAGATTTTCTCCAAAATACTGGAAGGTATGAAAATTAATTACCCACGATCATATACATAATTCTTCCTCAATTTCAGTTTCAAAGAAAGAGGTGCGAGATATGCTTTGCTGATGTTGTCCAAAGAGAAAAGGGAAAAAGGTGTAATAGCTGCTTCGCTTGGGAATCACGCACAAGCTATAAGTTACCATGGATTATTACTGAATATACCAGTTACAGTTGTGATGCCTCTCATAGCACCAATCATGAAAATTCAAAAATGTAGGGAATTAAAAGCTAATGTTATTATTGAGGGAAATGATATGGCTGAAGCAAGAAGAATAGCCAGTAAAATAGCCCAGGAGCAAGGATTGACATACGTTAATGGGTAAATAAAATCTTTTCGATAAAAGGCTTTCGTAAGAATGCAGAAAGTTGTTAGAAAAATTGACCAGGAAAGAAGTAGATATACATTTGAGCATTCAAAGAAAGGTCGCTAAATAAACTACTCCACATGGGTTAGGGATATTGACTTAAATTGCAAAAAAATATAGTTAAAATAAAATTTTTGTGATGAAAATTCATATTAATATGATTTCAAGTTGCAAATTAATTTTAGCCTGTAGGTCTGCAGTGTATACAGGGTGGTTAAGAAAAATCGAGTAAAATAACGAAATTTTATTCCCAGAGAATTCAAGCATTTTAAGACTATCAATACATTGTATGGCTTAATTCCACGGGCATCAATAACAGCTTGACATCTTCTTTGCATACTACACACGAGGTTGTTGAACATTTCTTGAGGAATTTGGTTCCATAAACGGGGCAAAAGCTCTCTCAGATCATTTAAGGATTCTGGGGTAGGTTGATGATTATATAATCTTCTTTAGAGCATATCCCATGTATCATGTATGTTCTATGCAATTCAAATCTGGTGAGTGCGGAGGTATTGGTAAATGTGGAATACCAAGCTCCTCTCGCGCATTCTCAACTATTGCTGCACGGTGCGGTCTAGCGTTATCGTGTAGAAATTGAAAAGTTTCACCAATAGCAGCGTGAAAATTGGGCACAACATTGTCAATGACATGCTCCCTATAGTGTGAGGCGGTCATATTCCCAGGACAAATGTGTAGATCTGTGCGCCCGTTGAAACATATCCCGGCCCATACCATAACACTACCCCCTCGGAATGGATGGACTTCTTGGACATAGCGACGATTACGGGGTATGCGTGGGATTCTCCATACCCTTATTCTTCGAGAATCTAAATCGTCCATATCTGGATTCATCAGTGAAAAGGACACTACGCCATTGATCGTTCCAATTGATATGTTGCCTTGCCCATTCCAGTCTTTGACGCTTATAGTCACGTGTTAATGGAACTCCTCTAAATGGACGTCTAGAACCTAGATTCACCTCTCTCAAACGTCGTCTGATGGAAACTTGGACCCCCATCTGCATTTTTAAGAGTATTCCGTAGCATTCTACACGTTGATGTAGGGTTCCTTCTCGCCGAAACGGTAATGAAACGATCCTGAGCAGGTGTTGTTTTTCGTCGCCCACCAAGCCTTGGTCTTTCCAACACGGAACCTGTCTCCCTGAACCTATTCCAAAGTCGAGATATCACACTTTGGCTGACTTGGAGCCTTTCCGCTACAACAACCTGAGTTAGGCCAGCCTGTAGCATTCCGATAGCCCTATTAGTCTCAGGGTTTGTTAATTTACGTCTTGGCATTTTCAGAAAACTCGTTTCAAATCGAAGCCGTTGATAAACTGACTTCATTTCAAAATAAGAACATTCATGAAGCATATGCAAAGAACCAAACTTCAGAAAAAGGGCGACCAGATTGACGAAATGTCTCATACTGATTTTTATTGTATCGATTCAATAAGTTGTTATTTAGTTTTAAATGATTTTACAGCGATTTTCTCGAAGATTACATACTTTTAAAAACGATTGAATACGATATCCCTAACTCTTGTGGAGCAGTATATTCGGATACGAATATCCTTATCATTTATTTTGATTAAACAAATGATGTAAGTCTACACATAACTGAATATTTTCCTTGCAGATATGACCATCCTCACATAATAGCTGGACAAGGAACTATAGCACTGGAAATATTGGAACAAGTCGACAATATAGATGCCATAGTAGTACCAACAGGGGGCGGAGGTCTCTTAGCTGGGGTTATAGTAGCAGTTAAAGCCTTGAATTCAAAAATTAAAATTATTGTAATAGTTTATACCTTGTTTTGGTGAATGAAAATAATTCGATTATTTCAATAGGGTGTAGAATCAGAACGATGCGCGAGTTTTTCCAAAGCTTTGGAGTGTGGGACCCCAGTTCAAACGAACATAGAAGGAACCTTGGCAGACGGCTTAGCTGTTCCCAAAGTTGGTTACAACGCATGGGCTACAGCCAAAGACCACGTAGATAAAATGGTGATAGTGCAAGAAGAATGGATAGCTGTTGCTATTTTGAGACTGGTAGAGATGGAAAAATGCATTGTTGAGGGAGCAGGTGCTTGTGGTCTTGCTGCAATACTCGCAGGACAGCTGGATGAGTTCAAAGGGAAAAGGGTCGTTTTAATTCTTAGCGGAGGCAATATTGATACCACAATTTTGGGGAGATGTTTGGAAAGAGGGTTAGCTGCTGATGGAAGATTAGTGAAATTTAAAGCTACTGTAAGCGATCGACCTGGTGGTATATCGGAATTGTGTAAGCTTATTGGAAGCATCGGCGTTTCAATAAAAGATGTAATACACGAGAGGGCTTGGGTTACCTCCGATGTTTTCAGTGTTGAGGTAGGTTGTGCGAACCATGATATTTCATATTTCCATTGCAACTTTCCATATTTCTCATCGACGTATGATACTTTTCATAAGTGTAATGGTGCTCATACCCGAATTGTTACTTTTACATTATGAGCGACCCGCATAAAACAGAACAATCGAATATTTTCCTAAGAATGATGACGAGTCCCTTATTGGGGGGGGGGGATTGTTTTGGACATTTTTCGATTGCTAATTCATTAGTGCAGGAATGATAGCGGGTTAATAATGAGTTATCTAAGATTGACTTACATTATTACATATACAGGGTGTTTCTGAATTGATGCGAAATATTTCAAAAGGTGATATCGCGGTTCAACGATCGAAATCTTTGGCATCAATTCAGAAACACCCTGTATATTACGGCAAAACATACTGCGCCTTCTCATTTATATTTTTCTTTGCAAAAACCATTCTGATGCTAATAATGAATTTTCAGGTGAAAGTAGTATGTGAAACAAGAGACTTCACCCACAGCTTGGAATTGAGGGAACTGATGTTTGCTCATTATAAAAAAGTTAAATTTGAAGACTTGCGTTCCATTAAACATAATAAACCAGATATAACATCAACCTTTGCAGAAAATTAGCCAAGATATACCTACCTACATTTAAGTTCTTATTTTTTTGTGATATATATTTTATTATAAGCAGACTTTTAGATAGAGTATAAAGTATAAATGTAATCTTTAATCAACACTTGATTCATACTTTTTGTATTCTTTGTGGAATATCAATTTTTATATAAAATTATAAGATATTAAATGATAATGAAAACACATCAAAATAACGGAATGATATTGCTGCTATCACAGGTACGTAAAGAACTTTGCATAGACAGTTTTGGGTTCAATTTGTATTAAAAATCCCATCTTAAAACCAGTTTATTTCATGTTCTGTGGCGACTTTGTTGGAGTTGTGACAATTCAAGTTTTTTGAAAAAAAATCCAATTTCATGTGAACAGTTTCATGAATTCATTAATGTTTTTCTTTGCAACCAACTCACTAAAACTTCAATTTTTATGTCTCTATTTTCGAACTTCTGTAGCGATTTCAAAAAGATCATTACAGAAGGGTAGATAGAAATTTATTTCTTGAATTCGGCTACTATCTTTCAATAGCTTATGAAATTGGAACTATTTCGTTTAAGGAGTTACCAGATTAGTTTAGTATCAATACTCTCAAATTACTCTTGATCGTTTCTGGTTATTACTTTGTTTAGGTTGTGGCAGGTTTTTTCCCCACAGAAATGATCAAGAGTAAATAATTGAAGGTTATTACCACATTTTGAATGCATAATGCCATAGCCCATAATATAATAATATATTGGTCTGCCTATGAGAAAGGTAGCAAGTGGCACTATCAAAACTGAAACAACTTTTTTGGAGGTATATTTTCCAATTAAATATTCAAAATTAACAATAACAAGTATGACATAATTAATATAAACTGTTTTCTTATTGGTCCCCGACCTTAGTTTCCACCGAATTCATGAAGTTAGCCAATTTTATATCTTTGATACTCAAACCATTGACATCATGAGTTGAAAGAGTTACTTGTACTTTATTATAGACATTAAACCATTCTGGATGATGATTCATTTTTTCAGACATCATTGCAGTCATCGTCATAAATCCAAATGCCTATCAGATAAGAGAAGTTTGATTTCACTAATAGTATGGATGTTACAATCGTTCATAATTATTTTTCATCTTATTAACTTCAAGAAATGATTCAAGTGTTTTACCTGGTTGAAATTAGTGAATAGGAATTCCTTATAAATAGCATCTCTGTCTTTAACCATACTCCAACCCTGATTCAAAAGAGTCTTCAAGACAGTGTCTCTCTGTTGATCTGTTAATTTATCAGCCTTAAAAAAACAAATACAAGGCTTTAATGGAATTTTGACCCACTATAATAAAATAAATTACCATTTTTTTCTTTACTGGTGTTTGCAAGGTGCTGAACGTACTTTCTCTTTGAATTCTGAATACTATTGATTTAGATTGGTGAAAGTGGTCAGATAAAGGCCTTGATAATCTGGTTGAACAAGAAGTCAGAAGACTGACAATCGGTAAACTCATATTTACGGGCATAATTCAAGCCATTTCTGAATTAAAAATTACGGATGAAATACAAATGATCCATTTCATTTTACAGCTCATAAAATCCATAATCAAACAACTTCAAAAATTTTTTGGAATAAAAATAAACATAATATTAGTTCAAATTCGAAGTAGAGATAACCAATAACCAAAGTAGGTTATAAACAGAACACAGAACCATTCAAATCAACGAGAAATCATCAAATTGAAAACAATCATAAATTCTATGACTTTACAGAATATAATATAGGTTAAAAAATTTATTTCAGCACATTGGTAAACAAATATCAAAGTTAAATAAAAGAGTAATAAATAATAACAACCATAGTGAATCCCTTAATATTATATTATAGCCTGCAACAATCATGGAAGAATCAACAACGCAGTAAGTTATAAACCTGCTCCAACTTAATTTAATAATAACAATTATAGTACCTTCGCTTACGCTTACACATGGATAATACTAATCCGAGTCTGTATTCACATGTCTGCAATATTTTTGCAGGGAAAAAAATATGAAAACTGTACCTAGGGGTAAACCAAAATCTGGAAGAATATGGAAAAACGTAAAAACAAAGTTCTCTACTAATGTCAAATCAAAGGGGTTGAAAAGTTCCTTCAAAAATAAGGAAAAGTTGAGAAAAGACCTACAGGCAATGAGGGAATTATCCAGATCGATTAAAGCGGCTAAAGAAGAGGAACTAGAGAGGAAAAAGGAAAGAAGGAGAGAAAACTTGAAGAGGCAAGAAGAAAACAGAAAAAAATCTGAAATTGTCCAAGTTATAACAAACACATCTAAAATTAAGAAGATGAAAAAGAAACATTTACGACAAATTGAAAAAAGGGATACAACTAATATGTAAATTACTACTAATAATAATAATACAAAATATTATCTATTTGATTTTTAAATATTCTGCATATTGAATATAATTTTGTTTTACAGAAATCTTTTCAATATCTCAAAAAGTATTGTAAGAAGGCCTATTACGGGTTTTAAGCTTGTAGATTTGTGTATATAGCTGCTCAGATGTTTTCTGTTGTATATAGGTGTCATAAAATCCAATGTTTTGATTGAAATGAAATTTGGGAAAGCATCGATACAGCAATTTTGCACTAAAACTTTCCTCAAATTATTTGGTCTTGAATTATCTGCACTGTTATTTCAACTTCAGTGTCAGGGGGCTGCTATTCATGGTGGACACTCATGTTCACGAGCCTCAGAATCACTTTTAAAGTCAATGTACAGATGCTTGAATATCATAGGTTACAATTTTTATTATCAATACTATAACACCTAACTTAGTTGCATACTTGATGATGAAAGTCATTGATACTTGACAGAACTGCAAGACATGTCTTTCAAAGATGAGCTTGACTCAATTGGCTAATTAACCTTTTGATTGTTTTCAAATCAATGAATGTTTCTTGTCATTAATCTAAAAAGTATGACTATTCTGAGTATCAGTCTAGGGTCTAGGCCAGTGGGAAAAATAAACGAATTTCATATAATATATTTGCAATCAATGGTGTATAAAAAATATATCGAATATAATATTTGGAAAAAATCGTACAAAATACCAACAATTTTCAAATTATATAAAAATCACATTCTGAATATGCCATGCTTAGTTTCATCTACATCACAATTATTGAGGGAGGCTGCTAAACTCAGTCCCAAAATTTTTCTTGTGTCTTTTGGATCTATAATTCCATCATCCCATAATCTGTAACACATAATTATGAACAATATGCAATGCATTATTCGAATCTATATTGTCATACCTTGCAGTGCTGAAATATGCTGAACTTTCTTTTTCGAACTGGTCGATTATGGGTTTTTCAAATTCGCTTATTTTTTCGTTGTCCCAATCATTATTTTTATTTGCAACTTGAGATAGTACTCCGGCAGCTTGGGGTCCTCCCATAACAGAAATTTTTGAATTGGGCCAAAGATACAAAAATCTAGGAGAGTATGACCTTCCACACATTCCTTTAAAAGTCAAAAAATATTGGTTAAATCAATAAATTTGATGGATTACGTTCAATAGATAATTCCTTTGGATGGAAAGTGAAAAATACACAAAACATGGTCGTATCAACTCCTAATTTCTTTGCACTATTAAACTCTTATTCTATTTAGCCTTACCATAATTTCCAGCACCAAAAGAACCTCCAATGATCAGTGATAACTTCGGAACTTCACTGCATGCAACAGCAGTCACTAATTTAGCTCCATTCTTAGCAATACCGCCAGTTTCCGCTTGCTTCCCTACCATGAATCCTGTGGAATTTGAACTATTACAAATTAGAATATGTATAGAAACACAATCTGTTATAATTGTTTTAAGATTTTATAAAAAGAAATGCGATTCTTGAAAAAAATTGAATGAATCGTACCAGTTATGTTCTGAAGAAA
This sequence comes from Adalia decempunctata, assembly GCA_951802165.1. Taxonomy (NCBI): domain Eukaryota; kingdom Metazoa; phylum Arthropoda; class Insecta; order Coleoptera; family Coccinellidae; genus Adalia; species Adalia decempunctata. The sequence goes on along the minus strand of OX637697.1, from coordinate 37,403,756 downwards.
AATTATAGGAATCTTTCTTTGTGAGCAAAGTTGAACAAAATGTGCCCCCTTCAATGCAGACTCAGAAAAAAGAACACCATTGTTTCCCAAGATACCAACAGTTTTTCCATATAATTTTGAGAATCCGCAAACTAAAGTTTCTCCATATTTCTTTTTGAATTCATTGAATTTCGAGCCATCAAAAATCCTTGCAATGACCTCTCTCACATCAATAGGCTTTTGCAAGTCTTTGCCAAGTATTCCATATAATTCAGAACTGTCATACAGTGGTTCTTCGAATTCATCAGAAAACTCATTTTTCACTCCGATATTCAAATTTTTAATTATATCTCTTGCGATTTGTAAAGCATGTTTATCATTGAGGCCATAATGATCCGTGACTCCTGATGTTGAGCAATGAAGATCAGCACCTCCCAATTCTTCAGCTGTAACCTTGAACACCAAAAATCAATGCCAAAATATCTTAAATGAAAGTTATAAGACCTACTATTTCACCAGTGGAAGATTTTACTAAAGGAGGACCAGCTAAGAATATTGTTCCTTGTTTTCTTACGATAACTGATTCATCTGCCATTGCTGGAACATATGCACCTCCTGCAGTACAAGATCCCATAACAACTGCAATCTAAAAAGTATTGTTATGTGGGTTAAAGACATCTCATACAAAAATAAACATACTTCAGATTAGAAATTTAAACCGAAGCCCCCTAAATTGTCTGAACCTGTTATAAGGGTTTGACTTCAAAATAAAAGTGAGTTATTTCTTTTCATTGAATTTACATTCTTTAAATTCTTAACCTCACTGAATATTCTGAATGTATTCTTTAAAACAGTTATATCGTTAAATTGAGCAATGGTATCTATTTTTTCATATAAAACTCACTTGTGCTACACCTTCTGAAGACATATTTGCTTGATTGAAGAAAACTCTTCCAAAATGTTCTTTATCAGGAAAAACCTCAGATTGTAGAGGTAAAAATGCACCGCCACTGTCCACCAAATAAATGCATGGTAATTTATTGGCAGCAGCTATTTCTTGAGCTCTCAAATGTTTTTTAACAGTCATGGGAAAATATGTGCCTCCCTTTACTGTAGCATCATTTGCTACTATCATGCAATTTTTACTAAAAATTTAGAAATATTTTCAATTCTGTATTAAACAAGACATTTCCTTACCCATTAATTTTTCCTATGCCTGTGATTATTCCTGCAGATTTAATGGATCCATCATACATTCCATTAGCTGCTAACGGTGAAAGTTCAAGAAAGGCACTATTCGAGTCAAGCAGTAAGTTTATCCGTTCTCGTACAAGCAATTTTCCAGAAGATGTGTGTCTCTTGATAGCTTTTGATCCACCCCCTTTGAGCACATCTTGTGTTTTCTCATGAAGAGCCTTTACTAACTCTGACATATAGGAGGCATTTTCCTGAAAGATTTATTTGCTGGTATTACATTGGTACTGGAGGTTTTGGTGGAAAATATTAACTTTATATTGTTGGGAATTGATGTCAAGTCTTGAACTGATAACAGAGGAAGCATTTGAAAACTTCTGATTGAAAAAAATAAAAGGATTTCTAAATTGTCTGAGAAGCATTTTTCCGTTCGTATTAGCATTAGCCACTAAGTTCACGTTAATCAGAATTCATGAATAATTCTTATTTCTTAATAATCACCTTGTTATTGTTATCACTGTTTACAAAAAGATATCAGAGATAACCGAGATGGTCAACTAGGTACTGAAATTTGGTACATTTTAAGGAAATTTAGCCATCTCTGTCTGTTCAATGAACTTCATATAAGTTCATCCTTGTTTAAAACTGATGAGTGCCACTACTTAGATGGCGCTAATTTTCAAGCCCAAAGGGTAGGAAACTGCTCTTTGCAAATGCAAATGGCGATTGTTGACATCCTAAATGGTGTTGTTTACAATCTGTTTACAACATCATAAAATATGCCGTTTAAAATGTTTACCTCGTTGGAATTCTCCAGCATTCTCGTTCTTTGCTTTCAAATCGTCTTCGAGCTAACAACAAGCAGATATTGGTGTGGACCTGTCTTCAGAGCAGAAATATTTGTTTGTAAATTAGCCAACATGCGTTGTATCGTATGTGGATCTGATGATCTGGAGGTGAAGAGAATGTATTGTTTTCCCAGGAATATTGAAAAGTAAGATATTTGAATTACGTAAACATTATCATATTAATATTTTCAAAATTTTAGATCCAAGTTGTGGCAAGAAAGTTTAGGAATGATATTCAAAGGAGAATCTCATAGAAGGTGGAAGATTTGTAATAAACATTTCCAGCCAGCTTCCTTTCGTAACTTGATCTCCTATGAATTAAATAAAGATGCGGTGCCTTTTCGGTGGGTCACCTCAAATGAATTGCCAGAAGAAAGTGAGGCTGGTCCTTCCGGAATGCTGTCTTCAGGACTTCACAAAGGTATTGATCTACATCAACTGCAAAATAAGAAAATATGCATATGATAGGGTCACCTACTGTGTATATGCCAATTATAGTGTCATTAGTTCGTTTTATTTATCACTTATACACCATATTAGAGTGCTCATTGATTTTATGCTTTCAGAAAATACTGGGGCCTTGCAGGATTTGATGATGAGTGATGCTGGTTTAGGAATGTCATCTGTTGAAGGTATTAACAGTATGGTAATTTGTGGGGAGCAGTAGATTTTACGAAAACTAGAATATTGAAAAATATGCACATAATATCACCTACTGTGTCCCTGCAAGTTGCTGTAGTCCGTTTTATTTATAATTTAATTAAATGCTTGACATATTAATAATGTTTCTTAAATATATAATATGTGCTTTACAAGATTAGAGATGCTCATTAAGTATTTGCTTTCAGAAAATACCGAAGCTTTGGAAAAATCAGTGAGAAGTGAGAGTCCACTTGCTACGCAGAGCCAGAGTACTCCACCTCATCAAAGTATCACTGAAACTCCTTCAAGGAGAAGAATTTTCAGGAATATTGAAAGTCTCTACACGCAGGAGTGTTCCCCAAGGAAAAAAAAATTAGTTGGCATGGTCCAAAGTAGGGAGAGACAACTGAGAAAATTGAAAATTTTGTGCAAAAGAAGATCGCATGATATAAGAGCACTCTCGAATATCGCAGAGTCTAACATCATGAATAATTTATTCAAGAACATGCCTTCCGTGACAGCAAATTTCATGCTGTCACAAATAAAAAATTTTAAGCCCAAAAATTTGAAAGGAAGGAGATGGAGTTTAGACGATAAGATTTTATCTCTCTGCATACTGAAAAGGAGCCCAAAGTGCTACAATTTGCTAAGAAAATTTGTGGCACTACCCAATAAAAGAACTGTTTTGAGTCTGCTGAAGAGAGTGCAATTTGAGTCGGGCATCAATGAGCATCTCTTCAATCATTTGAACGAGAGCATACCAAAAGGAATAGAACGATGTTGTGCTCTTTTGTTCGATGAAATTGACATAAAGAGAACTTGCAGTATGATCAGGGAGAAGATCGAATTCGTGGATTCGAGGATTTTGGAGCACAGCAGCAGAGTACTGAGCTAAAAATTGCCAATAAAGCACTTGTGTTCATGTTGGTGGGGTTAAACATGAAATGGAAGCAACCAGTTGCATTCTATTTCAATAATAACGGTTGCAATTCTACCAACCTGAAAAAGTGCTTGATGGAAGTGCTTCATGCTGCAAAATATTTCGCGAAAGTGGATGTTGTCACAACAATATGTGATATGGGCACCAGCAATGTGAAATGTATGAAGGAATTGGGGGTGACCATTAATCATGCATATTTTAAATTTGAAAACAGAAGAATATCCTGTATGTATGATCCTCCTCACCTGTTGAAGAGCACAGTGTCGTTATTTAGACGACACAATGTGCTTCTGCCAGTCACCATTGGCGACCAAAACAGCATTATGGAGGCAAAATTCGCAGATGTGAGGACGGCACACGAAATAGATAAAAGAAATCCCCTCTTTTTCCGGACAATGCATAAATTGAAGGACATGCATTTGAGTCCTATTATGCAATATGGCATGAAAGTCAGTATAGCTGCTCAAGTGTGCAGCCATACTGTAGCAGCCTACATCTACTCTCTAATAAGTTCAGGTAAGTTTAACAATTTAAACTGATGTAGAATAATTTCCTTGAATTTACCACAAACACTTATATTGTATGACCCCCACACTGACATTTATTGCTGTAAAGAGCTATAGTAGGTCATATCTCATTATTTTGATGGTTCAATCTTTCAATATCATTTTTGAGACTATGATATGAAACCAGAATTTGAAAAAAAGTATAACAGAAATCATTACATTACCCACAATATATTTTTATTATACAATGGTTAAACCATAAATTTTTCATTTCAGGAACGATGGAATCAAGGGCTGTTGCTACTGCCACTTTTATAAAAGAGGTGGATACCCTTTTTGACAGCTTCAATGGTCGAACACTTAGGGCACCAGAAGGCAAAGACCTAAGATGTGCAGTAACGGAGGAATCTCCTCATGTGGGATATTGGGCTGAGGCATTCCGAACTGTACTAGGTTGGACATACAAAAGGGTATCCAAAAGTGGCACCATCAAGCCATCCAAGCCTCCATCCCAGACTGGATGGCTTACATCCCTAAACGCGATAAAGGACATATGGACTTATTTGAAAATCCAGGGATGCTCCTCCTTAAATCCAAGGTCCTTAAATCAAGACCCCCTTGAGAATTTATTTGGAGCAGTTAGGTATGGATGCGGATGTGGGGACAATCCAACAGTCCAACAATTCATTGGAAGCCTGAAGTGCCAGATTTTGAACGGCCTGGCAAACAAGGCATTTGCTTCAAAAAATTGTGAAGATGATGATCATACATTGTTATCAAATTTACAAATATTTTTGAATTTACATGAACAGCAAATGGACACTGTAGAGCAAACATCATCAGCTGCTGGTACAGTTTCTCAAACTGAATTAGATTTGGGGGATTTATCAGTAGATATAGCTGGCGATATTTCTCGTGGAAGTCCAACAATTTTTTCTGTGGCTTATGTTTCTGGATTCATCATCAAGGGAATTAAAAAAAAGATAGTTTGTGTATTATGTGATTCTAAATTGCTTTCCTCTGATTTAGAATTTCATAATACATTCGTTTCAAATAAAGAATGGTCTAGTACCAACAAACTTTTGTACCCAAGTGAGGATTTTACCATATTGATTGGATGCGGGATTACTGCATTAGAGGAGTACCTAAACGAGTCTTCCTCACATCAGTCACATCCAAAGATTATGTTAAGTTCAGAAAATTACTTGGGTACAAAATTGAATTTTGAACTTCTTGCATGTGCTGATCATCAAGGGGAAATAAAAAAATTAACGATAAAATCATTGTGTCGGATTGGAATCCCTTGGTGGTGTAAGAGAAAAAACCAGGAAATTAAAGAATTGAGGAAAGAAAGAAATTCAATTAAAAGAAAAATAAAAAAATTTCGTCATCAATAATAAAAATATATTTCATTGTTTACCCTTATTTATAATCAATTCTAGTAATATGGTCTGAAAAGCCTACAAATATGTAAAAAAGTCTGATGAATCTAGTGCAGGAAAATTTTATTTTATTAGAATTATATATTCTCTATTATATTTTGTGAAAAATTGTTTAGTAAGGTTTTATGCATCAAATTTTAATTTCCATGAATTTTTAATTGTTGCCCATCTTGAATGTAATTCAACAATGTATGTTATGTAATTCAAAATTACCACCAGCAATTGGAATGATTTATAATGAAAGTTGTAACAATATTATTACTTGAATCTTTTTTACCACTCTGAATAGTTTCTGTTGTTCTTGTGGTCGAATGATCATAATTATTCATGAATAATGAAATAGTGTATTTTTTCGAATTCAATGTTTAATATACGAGGAAAGAGTATGAATGAACCACTTTTATTTAATAAAACCTATTCACTTTAAAATACTTAAACACTAAGTTCGCAGAACCGTATGAAAAACCTTCATTTTACAGCAGAACACATTTGTCCTGTTGCAAAATGCAAGGTTTTTCATTCAGTTCTGCGAACTTACGTTTAACGCTGAATAATTTGGATGAGAAGGCTATTCAAATTTCCCGCGCTCCGCGATTCCGTCGTACAGCGCCTCTATATCATGGCACGCCTGACTTAGAGAGAGATGGAGAATTAAAATGTACCAAACTTTTAGTTCCTAGTTGACCATCTCGGTTATCTCTGAAGATATGGAAATAACAGTCTCTGGAAAAATATTTAAAATTCGAGTCGCATTCTGAATAAAATTTATCGGCATTAGTCATTAATAATAAGCAGAAAACCTATGAATTGTACCCGGTAGAAGAGTACATTTTAATTTTTCAATTTAAATTTCAAAATATTTCTTTTTTCAAGAAAAATTTTTGCTGGGTAAATAAATTTCCCATTTGAGTCAGAACAGAAAACTGTGGTTCACCTCTGTGGAAATTGTAAATTGTCAAATTTTCTTGACATCTTCAAATTGTCAATTGTCATTTGTTTTCACAAGCTACTATTCTAATTCTGTTGGTTTTGAATTAAAATTACAAAATTTAAAAATGTTTGGAGCTGGTGCTGGAAGAACTCTTCTACAAAGAGCAGTTTTTAGAAATATCAGAAAATACCACGCAGAGGATGCAGCTCCTGGAGCAGTGAGTAATCATGATTCCAATTACATAACATAGGCTATAAGTTCCTATTGATTTCCAAATTATCCATCAAACATGCTTGAAAAGAGATATACAAGTGATTTTCACTTAAAAATTTTCCTAATTCACATTATAACAGGAACACATTTGAAGCAGAACAATTTTTCCATTTTCAGAATTTACTTTGGCCTGTTGGAGCTTCTGTTAAGACAACATTAGCCTTCATCCTATTTTTCGCTCCACCGTTCTGGGCACCATTCTTGATCGCTAGACACCAAATGTCTAAAAAGTAGATTGTAGTTGTTTTATTATATTATGTAGTTAAATAAACTGAAATTTTATGTTGAATTGCATTTTATTCTAAAAATTCGCAATGGATTGTCCGATAGATAGCTACTCAGTTAATACAGGGTTAAAAATTAACATATTTTTCCTCCGGGTCGTTTTCGGGATATAGGGCGTCAAAAAATTTTTTCAGTTTTTTGCTTATTTCTAAGGAAGAAATGAGTTTTTGCACACACATTGTCACTAATAATATTCACTTGCACTTTACTCGGTTTTATTAGACGTGCCAGTGGCGGTGGAATTTGCACAAAGGTTTTATTCCCCAACTTTTACACCACTGGACAAATTTGCATTTGCACAGCAAATTCAGATGCGCCAATGTGTTTTACATAAAAAGGTTCTTCTGGTCAAGTGCTCTTAAGTGAACCGTTTTCGAGAAAACTGGCATTTTATTATCAGAAACAATTTGAGAACGCATTGTATAGGTATTTCGTGATTTCGAGCAATTCTTGTAATCCTGTTAACAGTGTTAACTTTTGTCGCTAAAAATCAGTGGCGCACCCAAGGGTGGGGGGAGTTCTGCAGCCCCCCTAAATATACCAACATTTTCAATTTTTCTCAGTTCATTTTCGAACGTCAAACAGTATTTTTTTGGTTGATTAACTGTCAATTTTGTAGTATTGCATATTCACTTCCCCAATACATAATATACAAAAGACGGTTGTCTGAGTCTGGCCATTACTCTGAAATGGGGTGAAGCTCCATCTTGCTGAAAATGCATTCTTGCAATGTCCGTACCTTACTCGAAGGTACAGGAAGATGATTTTGGAGGAAATCCAAGTGAAGATTATTGATCACCCGTAAGACGTACATTGGCAGGACGTGTGTTCCAATCAATCGATTTTTATAAACGCCACACCATACGTACGGGCATTGCAGGAATGCATTCTCAACATGATGGTGCTCCACCCCAATTTTTAGATTAGGATCAGAACTTCCGAAATATGTGGATTGGTAGAGGTGGACGGTGGACCGCATGCCTGGCCCGCTGGATCACCAGATTTCAATCCTGTTGATTATTTCATTTGGGATTATTTGAAATGTTCAGTATATTCATCTTAAATAGAAAGTGAGGAGATCCTCAAGCAACGTATCGAAGTCGCTTGCAATGAAATTCGTATAAGAATCCAGACATGATAAAAAAGTTTCAGACATATTTTGAAGAGGACAAGAATGTGTATTGAGCAAAATGGTGGTACTTTCGAGCACCTTCTGTAATTCACGTTAAGTTTTTATCGAGGTTTTTATGTTTCCTTATTTATTTATTCATCTTTGTTGACTTCAAATAAAGTTTTTCCGGAAATAACTTGAAATGATTCCTCAGAATACTATGAAATTCGAATGTGCAACTAGTGGGACAAAAAAAATTCAATTTGATCACAATGTACCTACGATTCTTCTGAGAATTAGTGGAATTCCAATATTTATTTGTATCTTTCTCTGAAGCTTCCTTTGAGCAAAATGACGTGCGGGACAATGAAAACTGAACCTCATTGAAAATTTTTTGCTTTCTTCTAATATCTCAATGAAACCCCAAAATTTTAATATACAGGGTGTTGAATCTCAGCTTGGAAGAAGTCCTATATTTTTCAAATACGGATCTGGAATTTTTGGGAAATTCAAAATTAAATCGATCGATATGTGGAAGTGGATCATACGTTCCAAATATCGACCGACTATACTGCTTGGTTCAAAAGTTATGAGAAATTTAAATTTTTGGTGAATACCTACATCCTCTATCTCGGTTATGGATTTGATTTTGATTAGACCTATCATATATCGTTTTTTTGGACTCGTCTAGCGTAGCTCTAGCTCAGGTTACCGTATGTTCATTTACCAATGAAACTCCCTGTATATAGAAAGAACAATTCTTCGGTTCAGTTCAGCCCCCCATAACTAAATCCTGGGTACGCCACTGCTAAAAATAATGAACATTTACTTTGCAATTCAAACTTAGAAACCTAGTTGTCGAATTTTGTTAAAATTAATAAACTTGATAATTATCACTACTCATTTTTCCAATTACAAAAGAAATTTACAATGCGTTAGCAACTTATTGTTTTTGATCATAAAATGCCAGTTTTCTCGAAAACGGTTCACTTTAGAGTAATGAACTAGGAGTACTATGCAAAACACATTGGTGCATCAGAATTTTGCTGTGCAAATACAAATTTGTCCAGTGGTGTAAAAGATGTGGTAAAACATTTGTGCAAATTCAATATCTCCGCCACTGGCACGTCCAATAAAAAAGAGTGAAATACAAGAAAGTAGCTACATATTATTATAGAGACAATGTGTGTGTACAAAAACTCAATTCTGTAATTCAAACGGTTCCTGAGAAACTAGCAAATAACTGGAAAAATAAAATTTTTGACACCCTCTGTCTCTGAAACGAAGACCCAGAGAAAAAAAATGGAAGAGAAAAAAAATGTTTTTTTTTTATGAGAAATCTACAGTTGACCGTTGATACATTTATTAAGGAACACCCTGTATATTAGCAATTGCAATTATTTATGTACTTAACACAAATGAAAGTGTAGTTGATATTGAAGACTCATTCTTTCTTTGATGCCGCCTGAACAAATCATGTTATTCATTCCACATACAGGATGTCCCAAAAGCACTGTTAAGAAATCCAGAGGTGGATTAAACAAGAGCTATCTAAACCACCACCATGCAGATATGACCTCACACCATTTTGAGTAGGTACTTTTCAAGATATGAATTTTTTTCTCGATTCACTGCCTTACAAGACAATAATTTTCGTACGGAAGAAACTTTCTTTCTGAAACACTGTCTCCTGTTTTCCTCCAGACCTTTTTTTTGGCGAGCCACTGTTAGTTTGAGAAATTGTAGAAAGAGGTTTGCTGATATGCTATACTCTTTAAAGTCTCTCGATCCTAATTTTGTCGTATCTGCTGACCTGGTGAGCTGTAATTTAATTTCTCAGATGATTCCATGACGATATTCGAAAAAATATTCGGATATTGTTCACAAATATAGTCACAGATTACGTTTCCCAGAATTCATTTCCATAGACAACAACTTGTTGTCTATGTTCATTTCCGTACAAGATGTTTTTTTGACATGCTTCATCAAATTTTCAGTCACCGAAACCTTGTTAACGAAAGTGTCAAATAAATCTAGACTCTCATACCAGCGCCAATTTAACGGACTATTTTAAAATTGCTCATTTCCCTCTAGGTCACAATCGAATTATCTAATTTAAACTCAAAAATCCACTGAACTTTGCCATGGCAAGTCAAACCCAAGGGATACAGCAGCTCCTTGTTGCCGAAAAAAGGGCAGCTGAAAAAGTAGGTGCCGCTAGAAAACGTAAGTCACTCAACAATATTGTTTTTGATATTTCGCTATTTTCAAACGATTATTTCTATTTATATTTAGCTGCGTTCCCACAAATAAACACTGAGGAGTTTTGGATATTGGATCATTCTGTTTTACTTGACACTTTAGGTTTACGCTTTCACTTTGATATGTTTCTTTGAGAAAACGTCAAGGGTTGATAACATTTTCATAGTGCATGGATTTTACTACAGCAGCTTGTGAGCTTATCTAGAATTTAGTATACTGTTCGAAAGATTTTAAGCGTGTAGACATTCTTCTTCATATACTACGAAGATTTGAAGACTAGGCACTTTTTTATTTTTTTTAAGTATTCTGTTAGGTCATGAAGCAGGTTATTACTTATCTTATATGAAAACCAACTCAATCGATCGGTTAATATTGCGCGCTATACAGGGTGTTTCCAAATAAGTGTATCAAATATATGTAGATTTCTCATGAAAAAACAGAATTGAGTGTCCGTACACACATTGTCACTTATAATATACCTAATAGGTACTTTCTTGCACTTTACTCGGTTTTATTTAGACGTGCACTGGCACGCCTAATAAATAAAAATTAATGTTTTTTTCAGTTTTTTGATAATATCTCAGAAACCGTTTGAACTACAGAATTCAGGTTTTGTACACACATTGTCACTAATAATAGCTACTTTCTTGCATTTCACACTTTTTTTATTAGACGTGTGCGGTGGTTTTACCCCCAACTTTTACACCACTGGACCAATTTGCATTTGCACAGCAAATTCTGATGCGCCAATGTGTTTTACAAAAAAAAAGGTTCTCTTGGTTCATTGCTCTAAAGTGTACCGTTTTCAAGAAAACTGGCATTTTATCATCAAAAACAATTTGCTCAGTGCTCACTCATTATAAATTTCTTGTGATTGGAAAAATGGGTAGTGATAATTAACTTCAACAAATGTGCAAGAAAGGAGCTCTTATTAGTGACAATGTTCCTTCCCGAGATATTAGCAAAAAACTGAAAAAAATATAAATTTTTGACACCCTGTATCTCGGAAAAGAAAACTCTGAGAAAAAAATGGAAGAGAAACAAAAATGTTATTTTTTCATGAGAAATCTACAGTTGACCGTTGATATAGTGTTGATACACTTATTTATGAATATTCTGGGAATCAATCTTTTTTTGAAGGAAAACTGAAACGTATAAAACAAGCAAGAGAAGAGGCAAATCACGAAATCAATCATTACCGCCAAGAAAGAGAACGTCAGTTCAGGGAGTTTGAAACAAGACATTTGGGATCCAAAGGAGACATTGCCCAGAAAATAGATAAGGAGACCGACGAACGTTTAGAGCAAATGGCCGAGGATGTGACCAACAACAGACAGAAGGTAGTATACAGAAAATTTTATTATCAAGGAAATAACATGTTTTTTTTTAGGTCGTTGATGAACTGATCAATTTGGTTTGCGCAATTAATCCAGAAATCCATCGCAACTATGAATTACTCAACTTTTACAATAAAATATAGCTTTGCCGACACTTGATAATCACCATTTAATAAAATATCCCACAAATACATATAATACTCTTAAATTCTTCATTATACAATATCATAATCAGTATTTCCCAATTATTTTTTCGAAAATATATTTTGATTAGATATAATATACCTAGTACTACTTAATTCTTTCTAATCTTTTCAAGACAATTCTGTCTTGGCCATTGATATTCAATTATTTCCTTTTCTACCTCCGTTCCTTTTCCTATGAAAAAAAGATGCGTTATCATTTTGCCATATTCCGAAAACTGCATATCAGAGTTGGTATTATTGAGCCTTTGAGCGTAAAACAAGTTTAATGAACATCGGATTATGAGAATCATAACGAAAATGATTGAAAAAAAGCAATATCACCTTAATTCTTTGAAAAACCACAAACCTAGCTCTTTTGGACAAGAAGAAAGGAGCCAATTACTTGAAGTCTGCTCCTCCTTAACCATTTACTGTACCAGAGTAAAGAGTTCAACAAATATTTATTGATACTGCAAATTGCAACTATAGCATCGTAGTGAAACTTAATAGATTTTCCGGAATAAAAACGGAATTCACCAAAAACGAAGGCAGATAGTTTTGGAACCTGTAAAAACGTTACGAAATGTCCGTTTGAGTTTTTTCAGAATATAAATTTACTTCTTCAACTAACAAGAAAAAGAAAAAAGGTAAACTGTTGTCCCATTCTCGGAAAAACGAAAGACGACAAATTTGCTGATATCTCCACAGTATTGGCGAATCCAAAGATCAAAGCGCCCTCTTTCGGCAAAAACGCCAAACTATGGAACAAGTAATCCGTTGAGATCTTCTATGTTTCGCGTGCTTTTGAGCAATAATATTTTGTTTCATATCCAGGTATTCTTGAGTGATATTTCGAAGTTTTTATAGTGTTCTGAACAGATTACTTAGTACTTAAATAAAAATTGTTGAGAAGGTATTTATATCAGTGTTATTCATTTAAAATATTATTCACAAAGTTATCATGTTTTAGGTTACCAGACGTCTTGTTTGAGTTTGATTTTCTGGAGCAGTTTTAACCGATGTGAAAGGTTGATACCCCAATTATCAATAAGAGTGTTACGAAATTGATCATCGTAATTCACGGTACTGAGCTGTGCCTTTATTATTCTGTAAGATAGGAATTAAAAAATAAGGTGAAGTATCTGAGCAAAGGGGTTCATGTTTTAATGCTAATGTTATGTTTAATTTCAGGCCAGTGCATTGATTATAGAACAATGAGTTAGCTTAGTTCTAGTGCTGAAAAAAAAACTGTATTCAACTGTTGTGGTTTCAATTGCTCTTCAAGGAAAAATAAACACCAGTCTATACGTTTTCATAAATTTCCTGAGAAAGATGCCTTAATACTATTTATCACTAATGCCTTCGCTAAATCGGAAGAATTGGACTGAAGAAAAGCATGGATAAACTATAGATGGAGAAAACTTGCTGAAAAGATTTTCGTTGTTTCTCGAACAACTGCGAACAATATTTTTAGTGAATATATTAAGTATTTAGCAAATATTTTGGAAGTGAACTCGAAGAGTCACTTCCTCTGAACATCATGTAAAGTAATTTTGATTGGGAACTAGGAAGGTGGTTAAATAATCATAAACATTTTTCAATGTTTCGCTGGCTGCGGTTCTTATTAATTTTGAACAACTTTGGTACGCATAGTTTGGCTTCGGTAAGTGTGTTTGGGGCAGATCGTACTCTATAATAGTTTATTTTCTTATGTATGTGTTGGTGTTTGTTTCTCCCCGGTTATGTTATTTGGTATATTTTTTATCATTTGATTTGTATATATGACTTTTTATCTGGATCTTTTAGCCCTGAAGAAGCAACAATATATGTTGCGAAACGTTGGCATTAGCTGAAATTTGCTGATTATTTAACCACCTTCCTAGTTCCCAATCAAAATTACTTTACATATTTTGGAAGGTTGTATTCAGTGGCCAAGTTCTGAGGTTGAATTGATGAATTTACTGCTTAACATTTTGGGAATATTCAAGTGATACTTAATTATGAGGATATACCATACAGATCTTCATGTTTGTCATGTCGCATCAGAACATATTCACATTCTGATCATAGTTTAGGCAGATGTGAATCTTTTTGTGTTGCTATTTTGTAGTATATTTCCATGAAAATAAAGAACATTCAAAACAATAATTTATTTACATAATTTCCATCGTATACCTCGTGAATTGTCTATCCAATTAGAAGGGAAAAAAGCCAAATTGTATAACAAAATTTCATAAACTCGACACTGTGCTGTCAATAATACATTAATTCACTGAAATTATGCACAAAATCATCACGAGAACTAAGAAAATCACTTAAAATAATCTGTTTTACATTTCAAAACAACGTAGCTTCAAAAGAGATTACTGGAATTCCGCCATGTTTGTTTACAGTCAGCAGCGCCCTCATCGGTGGTTGAAATCGCCAATAAGGTAGACCTATACTGTGATATCTCCTTCGTTCCGTAGCGACGTCTGTGGAAAACGGGCAGGGTAAGTGAGGTTAGGAAACTGACAAAATTTGACGTCTACTCTTTTCTTTGATAGGAAAGTTTGGTTTGGTTTACAAGTCCAACAGGTTCATTTGATTTTGATCTTAAGTTCCAAAGTACACTTCTTATTTCAAGAGACTTGAAAATTGAAAAGCTCAAAATTTTGAAAAATGGCTCGTGTTTTAGTGGGAGTGAAGAGAGTAATTGATTATGCAGTGAAGGTATACTTTTTGAATTATAAATAATTGAGTATTTCCACTGAGTAAAATTTCTACACTTCACCCATAAATTTTGTTAGATCCAGAGTATATTTCAAATTTTTCCCGATCCCATTTTGGTCACCACATAAGAAGACACCATAATTCATATTATTATTTATAGATTCGTGTTAAGCCTGACAAAACTGGTGTTGTAACTGATGGAGTCAAACATTCCATGAACCCTTTTGATGAAATAGCTGTAGAGGAAGCTGTTCGTTTGAAAGAACAGAAAGTAGCAAATGAAATTATTGCTGTATCCTGTGGACCACAACAGGCTCAGGATGTCCTTCGTACTGCACTTGCGATGGGAGCTGATAAGGCTATTCATGTGGAAGTATCAGCCAAAGATTATGAAACACTGCAGCCAATTCATGTATCGAAGATACTTGCTAAAATAGCCCAGAATGAAAAAGCAGACCTTGTCATTCTTGGCAAACAGGTATATCAACACCAAATTTATGAGCAGGTTTGCCCTTATTATCGATGAAATATTTTTCAGGCAATTGATGATGATTGCAATCAAACTGCCCAAATGACTGCTGGATTTCTAGATTGGCCTCAGGCAACTTTTGCATCAAAGGTAATCACATATGAATATGTTACTAATGTGATAAAACCAAGAATTATGATTACATTGATTTCCAAATTTTCTTTGATATCATTCACATTGTTTCTTGATGTAAGTATCCATTATTGAATTTTGATTTACTTTCAGGTTGAGAAGAAAGATGATCACATTTTAGTGAAAAGAGAAATTGATGGAGGGTTAGAAAATATTAAATGCAAACTTCCTGCTGTTATAAGTGCCGATTTACGTCTAAACGAGCCAAGATATGCAACTTTACCAAATATTATGGTGAGTAGTATTTTATTCTGTTCCCTTTTTCATTGTACTTCATAAAACATTATTTTATTCGAGGATTTTCATTTCACTGAAAATAGCAGTGAAGATTATTACCAGTGGTGGCTTGCCATCTGATAACTAGACAGTGCTACAAAGTTTTGGTATTGACAAAAAAAATATTGAAAATATAAAAAACACTGAATTCATTATTGTTATATTAACAAATAGAAATTTCATGGCTCCGAAGTAGGAGCTCAAATGTTTTCCAAAATTGAATAGATATTTTGGAAAATGAAAATCTCAAGGTCTTATACATCAACCATCAACCCCCACTGGTTGCAACCAAAAGATGGCTACTCACTTATCATATTAAAGATTTTGCCCAATTTTTTCATTTTCATCCTCAATGAAACATTCAGGCATTCTGTTCAGTTACCCTTATTCTCAAGACACTGTCTTACTCATTGTATGTACATAAAGTTCATGTAATTGTATTGTACTTATTTATTCACAGAAAGCTAAAAAGAAACCTCTAACTAAGGTTACTCCTAAAGATTTGGGTGTAGATACAGCTCCTAGAATTCAAATTGTTAAAGTTGAAGATCCTCCAACCCGACAAGCAGGAGCTATCATTCCTGATGTTGATACCTTGATTAGCAAATTGAAGGAAAAGGGACATGTTGCATAGTTGAAGAATTGTTGAAGATTGAGATATTTTATATATTAATATACTAATAATTTACACTTTCATGTGTTTGTTTCAATAAATAAATGTATTGATTTTACAGAACAAAAACAGAAAGCAATTTATGCAACTGATGTTTGTAGTATATTTTTCTTCTTATGCATATACATACTGATTCAATATTTTTGTAACAATGCTTTCCAATTGAATTGTTTATTACTACTATAAGACATTGGTGGATAGGGAGGAGTTGTAAAACTCCACCCATCTCCTTTATTAATCAAATGAACCAAACTACAAAATGGTACATAAGGAGCAAGTTCCATTAACTCCTTCGGAGATAACCATTTTCCATTCAACAAGTTTCTCGAGCATGTGTCTAATGTTGATGCATGCCCTACCAGTAAACAACCACCAGCTGGATGTGTATCGATGATTTTACTTATAAAAGCATGTCCTCTGCCATAGTGTTCTTCCATGCTCTCTTCATTTTCCTTCAGTTGTTTTACAGTAAAGTATGGTATGTATTCAGTATCTATATTATATCCTGCTTCTACAAGTTCATTATCAGACATCAGTTGTGGAAATGTACCAATCCAAGGAACCCATTCAAACAGCGCAGGCTCTACTCGTATTTTCGTAGTTTGTTTTCTGCCAAGACCCTAGAACACATGTGCATTTTCATTTCGTTTTCATTATATAATTATTATGTCTAATACACCGGGTGAGTATGAGAAATGGGGCACCCCTATTTTTAGGAAAAATAATCTGATTCAAAGCATAAAAATTCAGGGGGCTTTTGTACAACTAAATTGTGATTTTTTGAGATGAAAATTAATTCTTTAGCACTTCCGGTTTCGCCAGAAACGATCTGAGTATTAGTTTTTTAAATGGAACGCTTGTACATTTTCACATTTTCAAAGTCTAGAGCAAATTCTGAACATTATGAGCTGAATTTTTTTTTTGACGATGATTTGTCACATATTGAACGTTCCTCGCCGATGCCATGTTATCCGAGGTAATAAAATAAGCATTTTAATTACAATACCTTGCCACCAGCTGCTGTTTGAAAAAGTGATTTGCCACATTGAAACAGCGGCTGGTGGTAAAGTATTGCAATTAAAATGCTTATTTCATTTTCTCGGATAACATGGCATCGGCGAGGAGCGTTCGACAAGTGAAAAATCATCATCCTCAAAAAAAAAAAATTTTGAAGAAAAAAGAAATGAGAAAAAATTAAGCTCATCATGTTCAGAATTCGCTTTAGATTTTAAAAATGTACAAGGTGTTCCATTTAAAAAACTCATACTCAGATCGTTTCTGGCGAAACCGGAAGTACTACAGAATTAATTTTCACCTAAAAAAACACATTTCAGTTGTTCAAAAGTCCCCCAAATTTTCGTGCTTTGAATCGGATTATTTCTCTCAAAAATAGGGGCGCGCCATCTCTCAGAACCACCCGGTATACCAAAGAGTTCCAAAAAATATTTAATTTTTTTTTAAATCGCGTGGAGTAGACGCTACTGTTATTTACTCAACATTTTATTTATATGTTTCACCATTAACTGGACAAACATAGCTATTGACCTTCGTTAGTCCACAAGTTCTGTAACTAAAAATTGAAATTGAAAAGCTACAAAAAGAAAACCAATGGACATTATTTTATACTGTTTTCATATCAGGAAGTTACTTCAACCATGAAAGATTCCAACAATTTTGGTGGAATAGCTATTATTACAACAAGGGAAATATATTCATATTTCCCGTGTTGTAATAATAGCTATAAGGGAAATATATTCATATTTCCCGTGTTGTAATCAATAGTTTTTTTCTGATTGAAACATTATTGTTCTGAAAATGGAAAAATTAATATTATATTGCAAAATTTTGAATTCATTGGATTTTAAACGTTGCTATGACTTTGTGAAAATCATAGTTGACTGTTTTGATTTCATGTCTTGCCAGATAGATGCATAGAATACCTGGTGTTGGCACTGATTAGATTTTGTTTAAGACTTTCTTGTCGATCGAAAATCTGAGATTTTGTGCAAATTTTGGTCACGATTAGTAAGGAGTCGATACACCAGGTATTCTATATATGCATCTATCTTGCCAGAAATAAAATTGATGAAATAGGGTCAAATTATGTGGAAACTCAAGCGGCAAAAGCCCGTGAATGTTTGGTTCCGGAGAAATCTAAAACTGCCTACAATAAAGCGCATGAAGACTTTCAAAAGTGGAGAAGAAAAAATTTGGTGGACGGCGTCAACGAAAATATTTTGTTAGCATATTTTGAAGATTTGGTATGTTGATCTGATTCTTGATATTTTTGATGTAATACTAATTTGTTCGATCCCTAGACGCAGAAATATTCACCAAACACGTTATGGCCAAAATCAACGATGTTACATTTAAAGGCAAAAACTGAAGTCAAAATTTTCGATGAAGTGGAAGCATTTGCTAAGAACAGAAATTAAGGATACTTTCCCAAAAAATCAGCAGTGTTGGCCCGGGAGGAGATCAAGAAATTCTTGAGAGAAGCTCCAAATAACGTTTATTAGATGTATAAGGTAAAAATTTCATTCTGATTACCTCTGATGCGAATCTTTGACTAGTGCGAATAGATTTTTACATTCGTAATTTTGAAGGTCGCTTTAGTGATGGAATCTTTGGCGTCTGCAGAACGAACGTATTGGTGAATATGCTATCTTCCGATATCGGAAGATCGTGGGTCGGTGATCGTGATCAACGTGTCAAAAACGAAGAATGATATAAATAGGAAATTTTAAGAATTGCACTTTTCTTTTTCCAATAAATAAATGAAAGATTTTTTATAGTAAAATATAAATATATCATATTGTCCCAAGGGAAATATGACTTGACGTTTCATATTTCCCTTGGGAAATATTAGTGTGTTATGACATATGGTAACTAAGGCAATATTGCTCAATTATGGAACGGAAATATTGCCCAATATTGTTTCGATCAGAAACAAATTTTATTTTCTCTACAGACATGTAAAAAAAGTTGAGTACGATGTTAAAAATTTTTTTGCACAGAAAATCTTGGAAAATCGAGTGTGTGTATATTGAAATAATGCTATCCAATTCGGCAATCGAAAATAATAAAATTCAAACTTTGCAGAGTTTCCGCCATTTCAATTTTTTCTAGATTCCTACACCCAAATTGCATTGACCAGCATAAATACTTATATGTGACCAGAAACCATTAGGTATTTGCTCAAAGTTTACATTAAACACCCTGTATATCGCTTATGCTTCGAGAACAGATATATGTCTTCAAGCAAATATGTCTTTCTCGAATCTCGATGTCATCTATAAACGGCTGTATACGTTTGTCCAGTTCATGATGAGACACCATGTATATAAAATTTATACAGGTGTTCTAAATGAATATCCCAACTGGTATATTCTCCGTTAAAAAAAAAATTTGTTTTCGTATTCCATTTTGAAAATACAGGATATAAAAAATGAAAGTTCATTTAGAGGTCTAAACCACATGGATCCTTTTTTGTATAAAATTAATTGACGTAGAATTTGTTCAATAGGTTCCTAGGGTATTGGCAGAAAATAAAAATATTTTTGACGCCCTGTATCTCAATAACGAAAAAATTCTTTCCTTTTCATGAAAAATCTACGGTTTTCTGTTGTGACATTTATTTGGGAGCTCCTTGTATATGCATATACAGGGTGTGACAACTAGTTCTCCCACATTTGAAGGAGCTGTTGAAAAAATACGAAAAAAGATTTTGGAATTTTTTTTTTATTTTGAAAGCCTACATGATCAAGTTTTTTTTTATTATTTATGTCTTGAAAATAGTATCATCCGAATGACGGCCTCGGCGATCGACGCACATGTCTTTCGCGGAAGTTTTCCATTACTCTCTTCAGCATAGCGCATACAGACGTCGTTCACGTGAGATTCTGCAGGACATGTTCTCCGATCTTCCTGCGGGGTTACCTCAAGAATAAGATCTTTAAATCAAACATCGTCCTAGGACCCTTGATGCAATAGAGGAGGAAATTATCCAAATTGAAACCGCTATGCTGAAGAAAGCCATTCGCTCAATTCGATGAGGCCGTGATTTCGATGATATTATTTTCAAGACATAAATGAAAAAACTTGATTATGTAGGCTTTCAAAATAAAAAAGAATTTTTTCAATATCTTTTTCGTATTTTTTTTTTCAACAGCTCCTTCAAACGTGGGAGAACTAGTTGCAGCACCCTGTATACATACATGTTGTTATTTCTGATACATTTTATTGAAAAAAAAACTTGTTCACCCTGAGAAAAGCATCGCAGGTTTGCAGACACCTAAAAGCTGGAGAACAGTAGACATAATCAATTTCAATATTCCTTGCTTGGAAATGCTTGCCCATAGACTTAGCTTGAAATATTCCAACATTAGTTATAGGTGCATCATGCATATAACTCTGAGGATAAGATTCTCTTTTAGGTAACGATGAGGGTAAGTTCAAATCTTTCTGGATATAATTTCCTTTATCGTCAAAGCAATGTTGCATCCAGTCCCCAAAAGTGAAGTTAACTCTTTCGGCGTGACGCAATATAAATATATCACAGGATTGCTGGATTTCAACCTGAGAATGAAAAATAGATAAATATATTTACCTTGTAATAGCAGATTTATGTTAGCATTGTTTATCTACTATCTATATGCAAACAAAAGGATGGTAGTATTAATTTACATAGATATACGTTTTGAAAACTCATTCCCTTCTGTAGGCCTGCAGATAATAAATAGAAGATTCTTTATACTTTGAAATTGCTCAATGATACAAAATAATTTATAAGAAATAGTCAATCCCAAGACTCAGCCGCTGTTATCCACAAAAAAAAAACATACAAAATGGATGGATGCTTACTGGGGACCGGATTAACTCTGCTATAGGCAAAATGTCTCGAGGCCCTTTCAACCTTTTCCAAAAAGAAAACATTTCATATAATAAAGAATGTGCACGGATTCTATCATTCATTTTGTAACTAGATTCACCTTGTTGGTAGATTCGCATTTGTCAGTTCAAGGAACCGATTCAAAAATTTTTTAGACTTATGTAAATACATAATTTGACAGCAGCAGCTGACAAAGGAATCGTCCATGATACCGGATCTGCATTTACAAAAGTATTGGAATTTCTAGAATTTCAAATGGTTTTGGTTGAGCGAAGTTTTTTTATTTACGGAATCCTAGATCGAATTTGGCCCATTACAGAAATCGATCCAAAACAATCCTGAAAAGTTCAAGACTCTAGGTTGAGAATTATGTGTTATGCCCATACCTGGCTCAAAATTCGAAAAACACAGAAATCGTGACAAAATGATATAGCCCCCGTTTAAGTGGAATGAGCGCTCAAAAATTTATTAAACGATTTACTCTAAGAATCTTCATCATCATGTCATTAAATTCAAAAATCCCTGGACCGTTATGTAGTTTATGAAATATTGAGAATATAAAATATCAAATATTAATATCTGGCGAAACCTTGCAGCGATGTTAGCCATTTAAGTACCTTGCCGACACATTTGAATTCCAAATGTACCCTGAAGATTTCAAGACTTTAGTTTATTCATCGTGTTTAGAGACGGACGGCAGAATTGAATTTTACCACAAATTCTTCATCAGTGATTCCAACCTATTTTCGGTTCAAAATTACAGGCATTTGGGCTATAAGTGAAATTATGAGACTCTTGTCTCATAATTTTGCGTCAACAAACGCGCAAAAACACACATGCATGTACCTACTCGTATGACGTGATATAGGCATAAAAATCTATCGAACCAAAGAAATCATTGTGGATTAATTATATTGATGCAAATGTTTTGAAAGTGTGGAAAGATTTGCTGAAATACTTACTTTTATGTCCAATGGGGCTAAATCTATGTCTTCCAAATTGGCAACACGCTCGAGTTCGTCTAAATATTTTTTCACAGAACGTATGCCAGATAACTTTTCGTTTTCATCCATTTCAATTTCTCTTCTTTAACCGAATTAAAGGGCTGAATTTTTACACTTTGCAGTCTTGCTATGAATTCAAATGGTAGGATTTTCTTTATTCCCGGTTAATGAGCTAAGATCATCTCGGTGGAATTTAAGAGAATGAGATACCCATTCCGAATCTTAGTATTATGTAATCTTGAGCTTCACGATTATTAAGACCAATTCAAATAAAGCAATTTTTCTTTATCCTTCACACTTTTACTTTGTGACTTGTGTCTACCTAAGACTGATAGCATGTAGGTATATTATCACAGTCTCAGGTTGTTGGCAAATGCGTCACACAAGTTTTGTTAACTATCAAAACATTCAACAATAAGTAAAAAAAAATTAAGATTTGTTCAAATAAGTTCTTTAGCTTTTGGCATCAATTAAAAAACTTTTTGAAAATGCATACATCAATTCCGAGGAAAGAAATTTCTAGTGAAACGCACTGGTGGGTCCAGGGGAGGGGGACATGGCCCCCCCCTTGGATCGCAAAATTGACAATAATCCCTTTAATGAGTTCAATCGATCCCAAATATTTTCAGAAAAGAATTTCATCTCTGAGTCCTATACTCCTATAATGTTAGTATTGTTAGTAGACAATTTGTATCAATTCATGGCGCCCCCCTCTCTAAAAAATTCATGACCCCACCTGAAAAAATTCTCCTCCCCCCTGAAAAACTGTCTGGATCCGCCAGTGGTCATTCACTGTTGGGTTAAAAATTAACAGTGCTGTGCCTAAAGTGCCGTACCTATTATACACTACACAGTACCAAAGCTTACACAGAACAGAACTGATAAGCTAAGAACTTAAGTGGGGTATACTCGGGAGACCTAGAAGCTGACAGCGTAGCCTATCAGCCTCCTCTCTAATGAATTTGCAATCGTCAAAAAAAGGTGGCCATAGTACAGTACATCAATGGTCAACTGTAATCATTAATCTCGAGAATGTTGCAACTGCAATCATTATCATTTCAATATGAAGGCATGAAGCCCCGATTTATCTCAACGCTAGTATATCTACAGTGAACTCTTTTTCTTGCATATTGGAAAAACGAATCATTTTCTCAGTAGAAGAATTTCCAATGACCAGTAGCTGATGGCTTTCGTTTTGGAGAATTTCTCATCAATCCTTCTTTTGAAGAGGTTTTTGATATATTTGTGAAAGAAGAGCTAACCCTTTCTTTGGCTTAGTTATTTGCTTTTATATTATCAGGGATAGATGCATGCTGCCTCACCCTAGAGCTTCACAAGTATCCCTTAAAAACTCATGAAATAATAGCATAATTATACGAAAATCACAATCTCGTGCTCTTAAATTATCTATCAAATCACACCAGATTATACAATTTTCCTTAGATATAATCAAGGCCTCAGAACCATAGAATTATAAATATAGAATTTGAGCGTAGTGGCTAATTCACTTTTATTAAGTATCTCGGTTGGCCATGATTTAGGTTTATCAAGTTCTTTCACTTAAAACGGACGCAGGTTTGCACTGAGCGACATTGCCAAGGCTACTTTCTATTCTTTTTTAACTTTGTGAATAGAGTTAGTTCTTTTGAGGTCTGTGACACAGGTTTCGTAGTACTACCATATTTTCATACTGGAGTATTTCAAATTGTGCAAAAAGGTATTTGAATGTCTTCTGTAGGCTTATTTCTTGAGAATTTTGAAAAAAAAGTGGAAATTTCCATAGGTCCGTCTGTTCTTTTTCCGAATGAACTATCACAAAGTAACGGACTATTCTGATTTCTGTCCATTATTTTTCAGTAAAATTTCAACAGTTTTAGTTTTTGTACTGAATATATACCTATGTATTTTATGTTTATACCTGAATCTATTTTATAGTAGATAAGTTGGTTGGTATTTTCATAAACAATTAAGTTTGTAATGGGGTTGATCCCGTATATTAAATAGAAATTAAACACTCGATTCTTGATTTCCGTAAAAGAAAATAGCATCACTGAATCTTCCAGCCATTTTTATATACGTGAAATAAACTGCTCAACATGAGTTAAAGATATTGACTTAAATTGCAAAAAAATATAGTTGAAATAAGATTTTTGTGATGAAAATTCATATTAATATGATTTCAAGTTGCAAATTAATTTTAGCCTGTTGGTCTGCAGCGTATACAGGGTGGATAAGAAAAATCGAGTAAAATAACGAAATTTTATTCCCAGAGAATTGAAGTATTTTAAGACTATCATTTATCAATACAATGTATGGCCTCCACGAGAATCAATAACAGCTTGACATCTTCTTTGCATACTACTCACGAGGTTGTTGAACATTATTTCTTGGGGAATTTGGTTCCATAAACGGAGCCGAAGCTCTCTCAGATCATTTAAGGATTCTGGGTGATTATCTAATCTTCTTTGGAGCATATCCCATGCATGTTCTTTGCAATTCAAATCTGGTGAGTGCGGAGGTATTGGTAAATGTGGAATACCAAGCTCCTCGCGCGCATTCTCAACTATGGCTGCACGGTGCGGTCTAGCGTTATCGTCTAGAAATTGAAAAGTTTCACCAATAGCAGCGTGAAAATTTGGCGCAACAATGTCAATGACATGCATGCTCCCTATATAGTGTAAGGCGGTCATATACCCAGGACAAATGTGTAGATCTGTGCGCCCGTTGAAACATATCCCGGCCCATAACGTAATACTACCCTCTCGGAATGGATGGACTTCTTGGACATAGCGACGATTACGGGGTATGCGTGGGATTGTCCATACCCTTATTCTTCGAGAATCTGAAAATCGTCCATATCTGGATTCATCAGTGAAAAGGACACTACGCCATTGATCGTTCCAATTGATATGTTGCCTTGCCCATTCCAGTCTTTGACCCTTATAGTCAAGTGTTAATTAATGGAACTCCTCTTGATGGACGTCTAGAACCTAGATTCACCTCTCTCAAACGTCGTCTGATGATTTCGACACAGTATAACTTCATACTGTGGTTTCGATGGAAACTTTGACCCCATCTGCATTTTGAAGAGTATTCCGTAGCATTCTACACGTAGATGTAGGGTTTCTTCTCGCCGAAACGGTGATGAAACGATCCTGAGCAGGTGTTGTTTTTCGTCGCCCACCACGCCTTGGTCTTTCCAACACGGAACCTGTCTCCCTGAACCTATTCCAAAGTCGGGATATCACACCTTGGCTGATGACTTGGAGCCTTTCCGCTACAACAACCTGAGTTAGGCCACCCTGTAGCATTCCGATAGCCCTATTAGCCTCAGCGTTTGTTAATTTACGTCTTGGCATTTTCAGAAAACTCGTTTCAAATCGAAGCTATGATAAACTGACTTCATTTCAAAATAAGAACATTCAAGAAGCATATGCAATAAAGAACCAAACTTCAGAAAAAAGGCGACCAGATTGACGAAATGTCTCATACTGATTTTTATTGGATCGATTCAAGTTGTTATTGAGTTTTAAATGATATTACAGCGATTTTCTCGAAGATTACATACTTTTAAAAACGATTGAATACGATATCCCTAACCAAGGGCGGATTTACGGGGGGTACTGGGGGTAACTACCCCCCATGAGTGTCGAAGACCTAAGAAAAATGTGGTGCACATAAAATATTTCATACATTTTGTACCTGATTTAGTCTTTTTCAATCGTTATTACCCCCCACCCCCATGATCGTCATTACCCCTCCCATGAAAAAGAGCTATATCCGCCCTTGTCCCTAACTCTTGTGGAGCAGTATATTTCCAGTATTAACAGAGAAAAAGTTTATTCAACATTCTTTGAAATTATTGAATCCACATAATATTAACCCAGTTCAACGATTTGAAGCTGAATTTAGTGTAGTTCCTTCACCGGTTCATAGATGGATAAGTGTGTTTCAGAGAAGCGAAAAGTTTTACTTCCACATCAGGGATCTCTGCTGACCTGGGAGTGCCGTAACACCATAAAGCAACTGACCAGAGGCAATAAAGTAACTCGACTATGGGTGCCAGGGCATTGTGGTGTTGAAGGAAATAAAAAAGCCGATGGGCTTGCGAAAAGATGCATCAAGGTTAACATCTGCTGGTCCTGAGCCTTTCTGCGGGCTTGGAAAAGACCACAATAAGGCAGCGGTTCAACAATGGGGGTTGAACAACAGAATAAACCTCCGGAGTAATACTCCTGGACATACCAGTAAGCTATTAAAGCTGTCACGAACTGAGCTTAGGGTGATGGTAGGTCTGCTGACAGGGCACTGCCGGTACAAACATCATTTGTACCATTAAAATAGATATTGGGTGTTTTGGATATTTTTTTTTAATTCAAATTATCGTGTCTCGGCAACTAATAGGCCATTGACACAGTACAATACCTATTCTATTTTCACATTACAGATGAAGACAAAAATTTTCACAAAATATGGATATTAACAGAAAGAGAAATATACTATAGATGTATTGATCATATTGGATTGTACAGTTGGCTTTCTTTCGGGCATTCTTTTGCTGCTTTAATTTATTTATCAATTGTTAGTTTGTAACAATTCCGACGACACATTGGTTGTACAGTCGACGCGTCTCGTTGTATCCATAGATAAACTATGGTTATGTCTAACATCACATTTTGATTGCACTGTTATCAGCTACGCACTGTTATTATTATTAAATGATTTTGATTTCTTTGAGATTGGTATTCAGGATTCAGATAATAGCGGACGATATTGTTTTAAGTAACTAGGTAATTGAATTTTATTGTAATTTTGAGAACCATTTTAATAATGCTGTATGTTGAATCGTAGCCCTGAGGAAGAAGCAAACTGCTTCGAAACGTCGGCATTGTTACAAGATAACAATTGATAAATAAATATCCAAAACAACCAATATCTATTTTATTGATTTCATGATGGATGGATAACCTAGGAATATCATTTGTACCGTATGGGGAAGTCAACAGATGAGATTTGTAGACTCTGTGGATAAGAGGCAGAAACAGCTGAATACATGGTATGCAAGTGTTCAGAACTGGCTGTTCTAAGAACCATTCATATGGGGAAACCAGTCCTGGATACCCACAAGGTAACGGCTAATGCCCGTTTGCACCGTTTGTCAAAACAATGATTAAATTCATAAACAACGTATTATTCTCTAATCGGGTTGCACCGTTCCTAACGAATGATTAAATGGCCATCTAACATCGTTTAAACTAAACACAGAAATTTGCTCGTTTAGTGCTCGATTAATGTCAAAAACGATTGACAGTGGAATATTTGAATATTCAGATTTACTCGCACAATTGCATAAAATCGATTTAACTATAAAATGGATAATTTTGTAGACGAGATTTTATTGGATGATGATATCGACGTTCTAGACATAATTGAATTTGGTTTCCCTCGAAGATTTTACCGAAGAAAAAACTATTTTGAGAGCATGGATAAAAAGTACTATACTGAAATGAACATAGCTGTTTTCATTTTTTCTTGAAATACAACATCATTATAAAATGGAATGAGAGTAGATTTTACACATTTTTAATTTGTTTCAGTTTTTTCAACTGCTCTTCCCTTATTTCTATATATAATTGAAATATTCGGGCTTTTGCCACACTTTTCTCTAGAATAGCGAGGATTTCCTCATTGACTTTTTCTTCTTGTTTGTCAATGAGATCCAACCTTCTATCAATGAGTAGACTATATTTTTCCGCGAAGTCTGTTCTGGTGAGAGCCTTCACTATTGTTTGTGGCCTCCTTCTTGAAGAGGATGATGTATTCTGAGAGACACCTAAAAGTACATATGTGATATATTACACAATTACTAGCAGTGTGTGGTACTACCTTCATATTTACGCTTTCTCGCATTGGGAATAACTTCTTTTCAATACTTTGCTTTCCATTATCCCAATCACTTTCAACACCAGTATTAAATTTTTCATTGCAAAGATGTGAAAGCTAGAAATGTACTGTCATAGGAATTCGAAAAATCAAATTTTTCCACAATATTCAATATTTTCATTCATAATTCTATGAATTTCTTATAACGTGAGCGACATTGCCAAACCTATCGACGATTAAACTAAACAACGATTAAGATTCGACGGTGCAATCGGCAACGCCCTAAACAACGTTTAAATATTTAACATCGGTTAGTTTAACCATGCTTAGCAGTGAAACGGTGCAAACGGCCATAAGGCTCCTAGGGATGTTGCCGGTTTTATGAACGCCATAGACGACCTCCTTGGGTTTCAATGAATGAGTAGGGCAGACAGGGCAGTTCCTGGAAGGCTAACTGAGCCATAATCGACCCCAGTTCAAATAATAATAATACTCCCGTATCTGGCGGTAAGTAGCTGAACTATAAAGAACTATTTCTGAAGCCTATGATTCATAAGTTGCGTTCGTTATGTCCGATCCGCGGAGAGAATACGAACACAGAACATCTAATTGATTCAGATATACAGGGCAGAGATGTATGACGTTTTTTGGATGCGTATAACTCGGCGAAGGGGAAGCCTAAATTTTTCGCAATGGTTGATATGTGACCGCAAGGAGTTGCCATTATTTCTTGTTCAGTCGCCATGGAGCCGTGGACGCTAGAGCAACGGGTGTTTGTGTACGATAGTTTCATTGAAACCGATCGTTCTGTGGTAGCAACTCAACGTAGATTTCGAACACATTTTAATGTTGGAAGGCATGGACGTGTTCCTTCACGAAACACCATCCTAAAGTGGGTGCACAATCTCCGGACGCGAGGTTCGTTGAGCCCTGGTGTACCTAGGAGCTGAGAAAGAACTGTTAGAACTCCGGAAAATGTGGCCTCCACGATCTCACCCCATGTTATTTTTTTCTGTGGGGGCACCTAAAAGCTCGTGTATTTATTGACAAGCCACGTACCCTTGACGAACTTTCTCTTGCAATCACCCGCGAAATTCAAGCAATTCCAAACAACATGCTGGAACGATGCATGGACAACTTCACAAATCGGCTGCAGGAGTGTGTGGAAAAACAGGGCAACCACTTAGATGACATCATCTTCCGTTCATGATTATTTTTTATCTTTTTTTTTTTATGTGGTATCAATGGCAAACTCTCATGTACATTTAAAAAAATAAAATTTCATTTTCCTCAAAATCTCACTTAGTTATGATTTTTTCAAAAACGTCATACATCTCTGCCGGACCCTGTACCTACAATTAAGTCACTTCGGAGCAGAAACGGAGAGGAAAGTGTCGACAGATTGAATGAAGGAACGCCAACGTGGACACTTCCCTCACAGTTTTTGCTGCGAAGTCACTTATAATTGTATATCCGCATCCGAATTAATTAGATGTTCTGTGTTCGTATTCTCTCCCTTCACTCCGAATTGGACATAACGAACGCAATGATAGAACTAGAGGAAAATAAATATTCTACAGATTTCTGTAAATGAATATGTAGTGACAAAATGGATCGGCAGATCATAGTTCCTTTAGTAGCTACTATGTGCCGTCACTATAGTTGGCAAGTAAACTGCCAAAAATTTTGCATCAAATCGTTGAAGGGCGTTGTACCTCTATGTTTAAACTCAATGCTATAACCAAACATTTTCAAAATATACGCGGTGAAATGTGTCAGAATTTCATGGCCAACCGGGATACTTTATGAAAGTGAATGGAGTAAGTATACATGGTGTCCCAGAAGTACCGCACTTCCTTCAGGGGATCGAATGTGAAAAATATTCTAAGCCCAAATATCCATGTTTGAAATTTTTTGATAACGTAGTTAATAAGTAATTAATTAATGAAAGTGACCAATCAGGAGCGTCCTACACAAGAATAAGTAGGCAGTGGGGACACGAGAGTGAGACGCCAGAGCTGCTGCCGGCTTTTCACGCACTAAACCGAGACTGGAGACACGCCTGCAGCTCTGGCGTCTCACTCTCGTGTCCCCACTGCCTACTCATTCTTGTGTAGGACGCTCCTGATTGGTCACTTTCATTAATTAATTACTAATTAACTACGGTATCAAAAAATTTCAAACATGGATATTTGGGCTCAGAATATTTTTCACTTTCGATCCCCTGCGGTACTTCTGAGACACCCTGTATATTATACTTCATTCAACCTCACCCCCCCTAGCTCAAAGGCTGGAAACAAACAATTTCTAAATGAAACTCGTACTGGTATATATTAATATAGTATATTCTTTTATAAGTACAATATGAATAATATAATTGTGAAAACCACAATAACTTTTCAGAAATCTTAAGCGTTGAGTTCAGCTTATACATAACCCTTTCATTTTCAAAGAATAAATTACAAAATGGATGGCACTATATTCAATTTTATAGAAGAACTTTCCAATCGAACCGATGATTGACACAATAAGTCATAGGCGGACATGGCGGATCCACAAATTGCCACTTATCTCCTTCTTCTGTTATTTGAACTAGACTACAATAAGAAATTTTACTAATGAGGCCAAATAGTTCGTCTTTGGATCTGGCTCCTTTCCCTTGAACTTGATGTCTTGTTAAGGTATCCAAAGTTGCAGAGTGACCAACTATAAGAATATTGCCGGAAGGATGGTCTTCCATGATCTTTTTCGCCAAGTCTGCGCTTCTGGAGTAGAAGTTTTCAATGCTTTCTTTGGCTTTTATATCACTTCTATTCTTGAAGGACTTATACTCCGTATCGATATTATAACCAGCGGCTACCAACTCCTCCAATGACATCCATTCTGGAACGTTAGGGTACCAGAGTGTCCATTCGAAAACGCACGGTTCCACTCTGATTTTGATGTCGTTTTTCTTGCCAATGCCCTGAAAAACATCATTCATTTAATTCTACTATTGTTCGTTATGAAATTTGAGTGAGTATCAAAACGGCAGACACATTGGGTTTAAATTATCAATCGTTCATTGTATATATTTTCGTACAAAAACTACAACCTTTTGTGGCGTTTCACGACAACATCGATATACATCGAGTACGAGTTGTTCATGCCTGATGATCATATCATCAAGTCTACAACTCTAAGGTTGAATTTTAAGCGTGAGCTTGATAAGCTTCGTCGAGTGTTGGAAACCTAGACATCATGAAAGTCTTTATGAAATCGAGCCCAGGTCCAATGGGTGCGAAGAAATTTGCTTCCTTAGTTGTGTCCAACAGTAGAGGAAATAGGAGTAATGAGAGGTGAAAGGAAGAAATTCCGATCCTCATACAAAAACCAAGGATCTCAGTAGTTCCTTAGTAATGTAGACACTATATTACACATATTATTACATATTACAATCATGGTTGTATCCAAAAAGAAAAATAATATGAGCACCAGTATAAAGATATACAACAAAAGGATAGAAGAGGTGGAAAAATTTAGATATCTTGGTTGCTGGATAACAAAAGATTTGTTGACGAACAAAACCTTATCCCGAACCATCAGATAGAGATTTGTGAAATCCTATATATATGCAATTCTTTTATATGGAATTGAGTCATGGACGTTTGGAGTCAACTCCATAAGACGCCTGGAAGCGTTCGAGATGTGGGTAATGCGCAGAATGCTCAAAATTTCGTGGATGGATCCAATTAAATTGTCTTAAGAAGAATGAATGTGGACAGAGAAATGCTGGTTGTCGTCAAAAGGCGAAAGACGAGCTATTTGGGACATATATACACTGCGCAAAAAAATTAACGCACATTCTGAAAATGTCAATTTTAATGAAAGTTAACTCTACATTGACTTTATAACTTATTTTTTATGTTCTCTCGGGAAGGTTTTGAACGAAACAAGACACATTATAAATGGAAGAAAAATTCAGGATTACACCGAATCTTATGTGAAAGAAGAGAAATGAACAATTTTCAAAATACTGAAATGCTGATAAGTGTTTTAATACTTGGTATTTTCACCCCTTGCGTTAATTACAGCTCGACAACGACGGTTCATACTCAAAATGAGTGATCTTAAAATGTTCTGATCTAATCCTTCCCAGATTTGTCAGAGTTGGATTCCTAAGTCATTAAGAGTAGCTAGATGATTTTCCGAACTTCTCATCCTTCTATTGAGGTTGTCCCAAACCTGCTCAATCGGATTAAGATCTGGACTTCTTGCTCGCTATTCCATTCGAGAGACTTCAACCACTTCAAGGTACTCCTGAACGATGCGCGCACGATGGGGTCTGGCATTATCGTCCATAAAAATGAAATTTTCAACAATGTTTGGGGCAAATGGTACTACATGCTCTTCAAGAATCTTCCTTATATACTTATTAGCATTCATAGCTCCATTATCAACGACCACTAGGTCTGTGCGAGCAGTCAAAGATATCCCACCCAATACCTTAATCGATCCTCCCCCGAAACCAGTAATATTCAGGAAATTGCACTGAGCATATCTTTCATGTGGACGTCTGTATACAAGGAAACATCGATCACAATGGTAGAGGCAGAATCTAGACTCATCTGTGAAGAGAACTCTTTCCCAATCGGCCTCTTCCCAATGGATATGCTCTCTCGCAAAATCCAAACGCGCCCTTCGATGGGCTGGGGTAAGAGCTGGGCCTCTTGTCGCAACACGAGGCCTTAAATCATATTCTCTGAGGCGATTTCTTATTGTCTGAGTGCTAATTTGCACCTCATGAGTTTGCTCAAGCTGATTTTGAAGGAGGCGAGCGGTTGCAAACCGTTGTCTCAACGAAGAAACTCTCAAGTAACGTTCTTGAATGGCAGTTGTTACCCATGGTCTACCCTGTCCTGGTCTTCGGACATTCATACCTGTCTCCCTAAATTGCTGCAACATTCTGGACACACTTGTATGGGAAACTCCAAACCTTTCTGCAATTCTTGTGTATGTCCACCCTTCTTCTCGCAAAACTACCGCTTGGGCACATTCCTCTTGGGTCAAATTGCGTGTTTCGCGTTGCATAGCGATCGAGTGTAGAAAATCAAACGAAAGAAAAACTATTGATCACTAGAATTGATCGAGAACAACTGATTTTAGAATGGAGCCAATACATTCAAAATCTGATAATATCATCTTTTTTTTTATTCCTGCTGGGAGAAAACATCTGTATTGAAGAAAAACGTTGAAAGTGGATAACATATGCATGCATAATTCTGATAAAAATAATTATCATTGAGAACACCTTCAGTTGTAGAATAAATTTGAGATTTCCATAATGTGCGTTAATTTTTTTGCGCAGTGTATATATAGAGGCAGAAAATATGGGTTCCTGAGACTGTTGATGGAAGGCAAAATTGAGGGTAAGAGTGGGCCTGGCAGGAGAAAGTGTTCATGGTTGAAGAATTTGAGAGATTGGACTGGTCTAAGTTCCGAAGCATTGCTGAGGATGACACAAGATCGAGAAAGATTTGCCGAAATTGTAGCCAACCTTCTATGAGAAGATGGCACCTCAAGAAGTAGAAGATATTACACTGACGAGACCATACTAGGTCGGAACGCGTTCGTAAGTGTCTCTCATAACTTACGTGTTTCTTTTGTGAATTTCGACTGCTATCTGATATGGAAAGTTTACAATATGTCGTCGAATATATGTGATAGTTACACAGAGTCCTTGCTGAGGTTTAATCTGTGCTCGAGTATCATACGTAAAAAAGAAATCAAGAAATTATACTGAAAAATAATGGACAGAAAAGTCCGTTACTTCGTGATAGTTCATTCGAAAAAATAATAGAAGTACTGAAAGAACAGACGGACCTATGGAATTCTCCACATTTCAAAATTCTCAAGAAATAAGCCTACAGAGGGCAGAAAGACCTCGGTCGATAGCCCTTTGGTTAAACCAATAAAAATTATTATTATTATTATTTTAAGCCTACAGCAGACATTTAATTACTCTTTTGCACAACTTGAAATAATCCAATATGAAAATGTAGTAATACTACGAAACCTGTTTTCAATTCTACATAGCTCTTCCTGATATTTCTGCTTCTTCAAAATTACCTACCGGCATTTTTAGTTTCTGAGCGTGATGATTTATATTGAGATTGAGTCTATTGAGAGTAGACATTAGCATTGTCAACATCTCTGAGAATTATTTTGACATATATTTCCGATATTTAATGAGTGCCAATCTGCGTCAGTTTCAAGTAAAAAAACTTGATAAACCTAAACCTTGGCCAACCGGGATACTTAAATACTTATATGGTGTCCTGTTTACATTTCCTTTGCTTACACTCGGATTTGATGAAAATGGATTTTTCTTTTATACGATCTGTTCCTTCTGTATACGTTCCAAATGTCATATATTTTTTTTATTATTTTACTAAGAAAATATGTGTTGCTCTATTTCAAGAGAGTAAAATGCACCGATAAAAATTAAAAAATTCCTGATACGGCCCTGTCAAAAACTGAATTTTGCATATATTTTTTTTTATCAAGCGAGCAATTCTTCTTCCACTATTTATGTATCGACATCTCTTTGTATCAGCCTTATTTGCATGATGAAGTTGTTTTTGTTCATCGGATAAATAATAATTTTAGTTGAAAACATTGCTCGAAAAAATTTAAAGGGTAATAATTGAAATATCTCCATCAAAATGACCTAAGGGACGCGAAGCCATGTATGGATCGGAGTATTCTCAAGAACCTTATTGCAAAATGAAGATTTTTTTGTAGAATTTAACTATCTACCTTTGTAATCAAGATATACATTTTTCTTAGTCAGGCCCACTACGAGAAGTTATCAACAAAGTTTTCTCGATTAAAACTGATATATGCTGTATAAATTAGAATGCGTACATCGAAAGATATAGCGGACTCCAAGATTTTAGAGTTCAAGGTCTGAAATCATGTTTATCAAATAATTGTTGTTTCATATCCTCTATAGTCTATACATCTATAGTGACTCACTCACTCTGCTGAAGAAAAAGGTACACAAAAAGTCAAAAAACAATCAACTATTCAACAAATTCGGTTTACGCCTTTTCAAAAAACAAATGAATATTCAATTGTGGATTTTTTTAAAATCTGGACTGTTGTTTCACTTCCAAATAAACTCTCGAGACGAAAACATTGATAGACTCTATTTCATGAGAAATCTCCATTCCATCTCTCATTTCCTAATTCCCAACAACAAATAAGAGTTTTACATAGGAAAGTCATCAAAAATCTTTTACAGTTTCCTTACCTGCAGAAATGAATCCACTGTTTGTATACATCTTAAGCTTGGCGAACAGTACACATAATCAACGTTGACGTTATTGGATTTGAAGACTTCTCCAATAGATTTGGCATAAAAGGTACCCACGCAGGTGATGGGACCATCTTTGCTATATCCCTCTGGTCCATTCTTTCTTTGAGGTAGTGAAGGTGGTAGGTTGAGATCTTTCCTGAGGTAGTTTCCAGCTTCATCGAAGCAGTGGGGAACCCATTTACCGAAAACAAAATCAACTCTCTCCGCGTGTCGTAAAACGAATATGTTTCGCTTATTTGGGTCATGGACCTACGAAAGGGTGAAAAGTTAATTAGACCAATTGAAGCCTCACTTAATATTTATGAATCAGCACATATCGATTATAAATGCTCTATATTTGTAACATGCTATAGCGTCAGATGACCTATATCTATTCAAATTGTTTCTTGATGTTCAATTACAAAAATTTCTCATCAATTTTTGTTATTTCCACAAGAGTGAGTTATAGGGATATTTAATAATGATAGTGTTAACAACGTTTTTGATTTTATGATAGATTTCCGAAGTACCTACATGATGAACCGTGATTCGTTAAGAAATTTATTAATAGCTAGTAAAACCCCACTGTTTGGTTTCAGTTGTGAATGAATATAAAAAAGAAATATTTTTTAACCACAATAGAATGTAATTTTTAATGAGATTTAGAAAGAGCATTTGGGGAACAATGATGTTCTTTCTTCAGAAATAGTAGAAGTCGAAAAAGAATGATCGACATGAGATAAGCAATATTTCCATATGAATAAGTGCTGATTTATTGTCGATTTTAAAAATAGTATGGAACTACTTCAAGATACTGTATGTCAGTCTTACTCGTCAGAATAATAATGAGTTGTAGTTACGGAATAAAATTTGCATTCTTTTTTCAATATTTCACTTTTCCACCAAGGCGAAAGCAGTAACAGTACTATAGGTTCCATATAGTACCATTGATTTTGCGATAAAAACAATGATACTGTCCTTGTTTAAAGTTGTTTCTCTTCAAACAATAATACTGCATACCAAAGTACTACTAAAGAAAGAAGAGACGCATCTTTCAATAATGAATAATGAAACCAATTTTCAAAATCATTAGAATTAAACTGGGTAACTGTACTTCTAAGGAATCAAAATGTAGTGAAAAATTTTGCAACGTTGTGTTGTGACGTTCTTTGAATTTTCTAATGAATAAATTCCCAATCAAAATAAAAAGTACTTTGGATTGAAATTAATTTACTCATTTGTGCGTGAATGTCAGAAAGAGTATTTGTTTCTTCGAATTACATATTCTTCACATAACATATAGTAAAAACTTGGAATGTTCTGGAAACGGCTCGGCCTTTTTTGCCTCATACCTTCTGTATAAAAAGTACCCGGAATTGTAAAAAAAACACATAAATTTAAATTTAATCATCAATATTTATTTTGTCTCCTTCAAAATAGTCCCCATTGCTTACAATACAACTATGATATCGGCGAACCCACTTTTCCATGCACCGCTCATACGCCGCCAAAGGTATGGCCTTCAGTTCTCGTTGCGAATTTGTTTTGATGGCTTCAATGGACTCAAAACGCGTTCCACGTAGGGGCAATTTGAGTCTTGGGAATAGAAAAAAGTCGCACGGAGCTAAGTCAGGTGAATACGGCGGTTGTTCGATGGTATTTATTGAGTTTTTGGTCTTGTATTCCTTAATAATTATGGCTCGGTGCGACGGCGCGTTATCATCATGCAAAATCCACGAATTGTCTTTCCATAAATCTGGCCGTTTACGACGAACATTCTCACGCAAACGCCTCAATACACCCAAGTAATACTCCTTATTCACTGTCTGTCCTTCAGGAAGAAATTCTGAGTGCACAACACCACGATAATCGAAGAAAACGTGAGCAAAACTTTAATTTTCGATCGACTTTGACGTGGTTTTTTCGGACCGTCTTTGAATGATTTGTACCAATCGTATGCTTGTGTTTTTGACATACAATTATCACCAAAGGCTTTTTTTAACATTTTCAATGAATCGGCACAAGAAAATTCGTTTGCAAGACAAAATTTGAGGCAAACTCTTTGATCAACTATTTTTTCCATTGTAAAATTCGCAGAGCACTTTTGAGGTCGACTGATACTGACAGCTGTTGTAAACACACTAGTTGACAGATCGCGCTCAAATTTGGCTTGGTAATAAAGGAAGGTCCTACCAACTTTAAGAAAAAAAAAATTACCGATTCCTTTTTGGCGGTTCATTTAAATAACATTTTCCGGGTACTTTTTATACAGAGAGTATAATGAATGGGCACGTTATGACACCAACGTTTTCTGAATCTGTCGCCAGTTCATTCATTAGTTTCGTACCGCTATTTTAATTTTGTGTTAATAATGAAGCTTCGAACAGTGTTGTCATCACGATTTTCACTGCGTATGAAAAGTAAGATTTGTATTTCTGAAGATCATTAGCAAAGTACGTTGAAAAAATGGTTCGTATGTATCTTGTGCATGGTAAATTGGACTATTTGAATCCTGATTTGAGTTTACACAGGTTTGATCTACTCTCATCATTTCAAGTAACAGTGGGATGGATTCTTCGATTTTTAGAATTTCACTTTTCAGATTCACTTCTGATTTCGAGAGAACCAACATTTGGTTATCAATTCTGAATTTAGTTGATCTAAGAAGTCAGAATCATTTCCAATGTTCGGAATATTGTCTGAATTCGTCAAAAAGCGTTAATTTTATTTCCATTCTTCAATACGGATATAACACAAAGCCTCTAGGTCTTTCAAAGTTAGATTCTGCAATGTTGCCACGGCAGTATAAAATGATATTGCTTTCATTATACTATCTTCGTCCCACTCATTGAAAACTGACTAAATTTTGGCTTCACCAATTCTCAAATTTGCTGTGTCTCCTCTTTTTATTGTCTAAGTATGTATATCATAATTTATGGGAATAAAATTAATTGTTAATGACGAGAATAGTATTTGGTAGGTACTTGAAGTAAAATATTAATGAGATGTAGCACAACCACAACCACCTGATCCTAAAGAAGGCTGTGGCAATAAATTCCAAACATGTTGACTGGATTGGATGACGTAATAATTAAATAAGGACTCAGCCATTAAGTTAGTCGATAAATGTCGTAGGTACAATTTCCTTCGAAATAATTATTATAATGGCTTCGGTTATACAGGGTCTTTCACGAGGAACCTCACCCATATTTATACGGGAAACTACTGAACGAATTTTCATGAAATTCAGCACTTATAAGTATTTCACGATGCTGATGAAATCTAAAATATTTTCAAGGCATGAGCACCTCCGGTTTTTCCGGAAATGACGTCAACTTCCGTTTTTCAAATTAGAACACCATTTTTTTATTGCAGAAATAGATTCCTTAGAAAATTTCAAGTTATTTTGATGTAACATTTTTCAGTTTTGGTTGGAAAATTCTCTCTGAGCGGGAAAATTCGAAAATAGAGCTCCGCTGAAACAAGAATAACTTCGAGGTTTTTGGATGGAAAATTTTCATTTTTGGGATTTTTCAAGATGTAAAATTGATGTATCCACTTTAAAAATCGAAATCGCGATTCATGATACAGAGGGTGAAAAAATCGCTTTCAAAGTTAGGGATGACAAAATCGTGAAAAATCAATTTTTTCAAATTAGAACCCCATTTTTTTATGGCAGATATTGAATCTACGTTCAAAAATAATGTGAGTGTATGCATCACACCTTTGCCCTAAAGTGGATATTTTCTGAGTTATTCACAAAAAACTGTTTTTCGTCTTGAATTTTCAGCTATTTCTTTTCCCTTCAGGCCAAAAAGATGAAATTTTCAGGAACTATTACTTAAACCATGTTTTAGATTTTATTACCCTAATATGCAAGAGAAAAAAGTTACAGGTTGTTCCTAAATAGATGGCGAATTTGGATTCGAATTTGTATCGGAAACCTCTTTATTTCAACTAATCGGCCATCGGTTTTCTCTCCAGTGATAAATAAATAATTCCTTATGAACCATATGCAAAAACTTACCATGTTTTACATTCTTTTTTTTTAATGATAGATATCATTAATTACATCTGCCAAATTCCTCTTTATTCAGTAGCATTTTGAAACTCAATTTGGTTTTTAAACACTTTTGCAGATCTCTTCCTCCCGATGAAATAAGAAGAGCAACGCACGAAGCATTCCTGAGACGTATAAATAAATGTCTAGAAATTAACGGTCAAAACTTTGAGCATCTTCTCTAGTTATAACTGCGAGAGTTTGCCATGGTTCTCCTAATAGTAACTTGAAGTCGGTTTCAAGAAGGGGTGAAAAATCTACAGCATGGTTCAAATAACAGTTCCTGAAAATTTCATCTTTTTGGCGTGAAAGGAAAAGAAATAGCTGAAAATTCAAGACGAAAAACAGTTTTTTGTGAATAACTCAGCAAATATCCACTTTAGGGTGACGGTGTGATGCATACACTCACATTATTTTTTAACGTAGATTCAATATCTGCCATAAAAAAATGGGGTTCTAATTTGAAAAAATTGATTTTTCACGATTTTGTCATCCCTAACTTTGAAAGCGATTTTTTTACCCCCTGTATCATGAATCGCGATTTCGATTTTTAAAGTGGATACATCAATCTCACATCTTGAAAAATCCCAAAAATGAAAATTTTCCATCCAAAAACCTCGAAGTTATTCTTGTTTCAGCGGAGCTCTATTTTC
The DNA here is from genome assembly GCA_951802165.1 of Adalia decempunctata. Lineage (NCBI taxonomy): Eukaryota > Metazoa > Arthropoda > Insecta > Coleoptera > Coccinellidae > Adalia > Adalia decempunctata. The sequence continues at coordinate 37,363,669 of OX637697.1, read as the reverse complement.
GATTTTCTTTTCGAATTTTCCCGCTCAGAGAGAATTTTCCAACCAAAACTGAAAAATGTTACATCAAAATAACTTGAAATTTTATAAGGAATCTATTTCTGCAATAAAAAAATGGTGTTCTAATTTGAAAAACGGAAGTTGACGTCATTTCCGGAAAAACCGGAGGTGCTCATGCCTTGAAAATATTTTAGATTTCATCAGCATCGTGAAATACGTATAAGTGCTGAATTTCATGAAAATACGTTCAGTAGTTTCCCGTATAAATATGGGTGAGGTTCCTCGTGAAAGACCCTGTATAGGAAACATACAGAATGAGTTAAATGTAACGCACAAAATGCCTATCTTCGGAATTTACTATTTTCTAGAAAAGTACTCGAATAGGTAAATTTTTATTTGGGGGTTTCCTCAATTTTAGGGGTTCTCCGCTATATGAGTATTCGAAGGGGCAGCATGTATATGAGATCGACTTTGAAAACCAGAGATCTCATGCGAAAGCATGAGGCCTGGCATCACTGTGAGAAATCACCGGTTGAAGCTACCATTCATAAAACCGGCCTTGTCTGAAGCATCGAACTAGACATAGACATAGACAAACTTGACATAGACAAACTTGACATAGACAAACTGGAAAAAGATCTGAAAGTGAAGGCACAGTATAAGGTATGTTCTACCTTATACTGTGGTGAAGGGAGCAGTTTATTCTTCAAGAATACCAGTTTAAAGAATCAGGGGCGATTCCTATATATATGACAGGGGTATTTCAATGAATTGTTTAGAGGAAAATGGCAATAAATAATTCGTTATACACTGATACACAATTCATCTTATTTGATACAAATCTGATATTCAATTGGAAAAAAAATTATGTAGGTATACAGTAGTTGGATGGGCTCATGATTCTAATAAATAGTAGTGAAACAAACAATTATTTGGTAATAATGTGCAATCATCAACATCTTTGATAGCAAGTTTCAAAACGTCTAAAAACCGAGTAAATTCTACTTCTAAAGCTTGGATGAATAATGTCTGTTTAAAATAGTCAAATATTACTCACCCTAGAGAGCTTCGTGGTGGTCACAACGTCCTGTAAATTCGCAATCATCCTGTCCTTGTGGAAATCCTTTATCTGTGTTTTCGTTAAAACTACATGGCCACCGTCTTCCATATCTTCTGATTTCTCGCACTTATTTAGAGGGATACTTTTGTGTAAGGTCCAGGAGTCTGATTCGGGAACTCTACAAGTGTAACTTTCCAGAAAATAACCGCTACAACCCGTTGAATATGAGGTTCCCTCTAGCCAGCCGTCAGCAGTGGAAGTGTTCACGGCTTCTGAGCTAACATATAAATAGTCGTCGATTTTCAATTCGAGGTCGTCGGATTCCGTGGGTATGTACTCACGGATGACCTGAAACGATGGTCGATGTGGTAGATAAGACATGTAGATTATTTTTTATCCTAAACCATATGTTGATTTGAAATTTCCTAGGGATTCGTTAGAAAATATTTACGCCCCTGCTGTTGTCCAAAACAAAGTCGTCAATAATTTCACCAAGAAAACATATGCGCCCGCAGAAAAAAAATCCGCAATAATTCACATCCTAAAATATTCAGCCTAAGATAAACAGGGTGTTTCAAAACAAGTCCGAGGTGGTGATTCCTTGTTCAAAATTAAGGGTAGTTTGTTATATAAATATGTTGGGTCAAAAGTAAAACGTTAGGGAGATATCGCGGTTCAAAGATGGTGGAAAAATGAAATTTAAAGAAAAAACTACACAACGACTTGGATAGAATTAAATTCGAATAGCCTGGTTTGTTTGGAAACTTTTTCATCTCTTGTATTTTTCTCGTACAATGTACCGATAGGGGTAGTCTACTTCAACCCCCTCCATTAATTCTTAAAATATGAAAAAATATCAGGAAAGTGTATCATCATTCTATCGTTTTTCGTTTTCAAAATACAAATTAAAAAAAATCGTTTTTCCTCCATCTTTCAATCGCGATATCTCCCTAGTCCCTATCGTTGGACTTTTGACCCAACATTCATATGATAAACTACCCTTTATATTGAACAAGGAATCACCCCCTCAAATTTCTTGGACTTGCTTTGAAACACCCTGTATTTCAAAACATGCTAATTCCTATCGTCACGCTTTTTCTTAGTGGATTTTCCCATGAAGTCCAAAGGGGTATTTCATTTATATTTGAGGAGTTTGTCATGCACCCTCTACGAGGGGAAAGGGTAGTTTTTTTATGGAAACATTAACATTTTGATATTGTGTTGCTGACGATGATCATTGATGGTGCTTTTTTAACCCTTTTATTATTATATAGGTATGAAATAAACTCATTGAAATAGAATTTTCACGTATTGTGAGGTTGATCACAAACAAGTCTTGTTATTTTTCTGACTACAAGTAGGTACAATTAAAATGAAATTAAGAAAATAACTCTACCATATTTCGCCCACTTTCTGTGTGTATAATATAAATTTTTTTTTTATTTTCATATTTTCGTTTTTTATTTTATTTTATTCAAACCATTATTCTGCCTTCTACCTCAAGAAAAAGGCATGTTATCGATAACACTTCAGAAACATCAATCATTGCCGAAATGTATGTCTTTAACTTCAAAATACATAAAAAAGGAAAGATTCGAATTCGTTCAACTATTTCATTCCTCAAAGAATAAAAAAGGTTGATGGAAAAAACCCTTCAACCACAACATCATTTCTGGCATAAAAGAATAGAGTTAATGACAAACTCGTCAATTATACATGAAATTTTACTCAATTTGAAATAAAAGTTTACCTTTTCGAGCATTATTCTATAAAATAGTGAATACCGACAATATGCATTTTGTGCCATACTCTTCACTCATTCTATATGGTTGTTTGTGGAGAATTTATTTTTAGCGAGAAAAAGGTGGTGCACATACACTGTGTCCGTAAAAGTATGGAACAAATTCATTTTTAGCTGAATAGGTCATTTTAAGAAATAATCCTGAAACACGTCGATTTTTTATGTTAATTTACCGTATTTTAAAATAATAATCTAATATACAGGGCGAATTACGTTCGAGTAATGACGTCACCGTCATTTTTTTTTTAATGGAACACCCCAGTTTTGTCTCAATTTTCGGATTACTCTAGCTGAGCTAATTCCAAAAATGTATCACATGTTGATTTCAATTGGTACAGGGTGGACAAAAATACAATAGTTTTGTGTGTAACGCGTAACATTCTTTATTAGGTAAATTAACAATATTATCAACAAGCTTTTAAAAAAATAAAACATCTTTAAAGACAAGCTTTTATAACAACACTCATCCGCCATTTTGAAATCGCCATCGCCATTCCTCAATTCTGAAGAATCGTAATTTCCGACCCAGAAAATCCCCAGATACCAATTTCACCAAATTACAAAACTCGTCCGCCATATTGTAGCCGCCATCTTGAATTTTCGAATTTTGACGAAATAATCATCATTGTCGAACTCAAAAACCCTCAGATACTAATTTTGAATGTAATCCGATAAAAATTACAAAACTCATCCGCCATTTTGGAGCCGCCATTTTGATTTTTTTCTATAACAAATATTTCATGATGCATTGTCACCAGAATTATATACACCTGCCAAATTTCAAATCAATCGGACGATTAGAAGTGTGTCATATTTAACTTGCAAGATTTGATTAGAGACAGACAGACAGACACCGGGACAGGTGAATAAAAGCTTTTCTCTATTTCAGTATCGTAATGTGTTCATTACAGTACTAAAAACAGTGCTGTAATGAATTCATTACAGCATCGTTTTCAGTAACATTTTTCGTTTTGTGGTTGTCAGCAATGACTTCCGATCCTTTTAAATTTCAGCAGAAATGGAAATGTCAATTTTCGAACTTCCTTACATTCACACCAACTGCCAAGATACAATATGAAAGTCACTAGGACCTATAATTTGAATTTTTTCATTGAATTTCACAAAATTTGAGTGAAATAGAGAAAATATCGTCTAATACTCGTTGCAGAATGCAATTCCAATACTCATGCGTTCGAAAACTCGCTCCTTCGTCGCTCGTTTTCGAATTTCGCATTCGTATAGGAATAGGAGCCCATTCTGCAACTAGTTTTAGAATATACTATTAAAAATACTTATTGTCTAGCGGCAATTGGTTTAAATGTAACAGCCCGTAGTTTGCTACATGTTTAGAGTAATAAAAATGAGCTGTTTCTTTATGAGCACACACAAAACTATTGTATTTTTGTCCAGCCTGTACCAATTGGAATCAACATGTGATACATTTTTGGAATCAGCTCAGCTAGAGTAGTCCGAAAATTGAGACAAAATGGGGTGTTTCTTTAAAAAAAAATGACGGTGACGTCATTACTCGAACGTAATTCACCCTGTATATTAGATTATCATTTTAAAATACGGTAAATTAACATCAAAAATCGACGTGTTTCAGGATTATTTCTTAAAATGACCTGTTTAGCTAAAAATGAGTTTGTTCCATACTTTACAGACACAGTGTAGAATATTTCAAACATTGTGTACCTGATTCAATGGTTTTCAATCGTTATTACCCCTCCCATGAAAAACAGCTATATTCTATATCCGCCCTTGTCTCTCGGGTCTGTCTACAGGGTTAACATTTTAATATAGAATAGAACAGTATGCTTAGGTCATATGAAACACTATTGGTCGAAATTACAAAATTGTTGAAAGCAGATAAAGTCATAAAACAATATTTCAAATAGCGTTCATCAATTCTGAGTGTTTTTAAAATGATTTATGGACTTTCAATAATAAGAAATATAACAAATGGATAATTGGTTCTAATAGTAGGAAGTAATTTCTGTGGCAGGACTTCAGAGTTTTAGGCAAAAAATATAGGGAAAAAAGGTTTATTGATTTTACGTATACTCTTCCATGAGTGCGTGAACGTTAATCAGGATAGTGGAACAAAACACACTTTTTTATATTAAATTATTCTATTGGCTATCGATTTCGGCCATGAGCCATCATCAGGCCAGCGTCAGAAGGGAAATATAATATGGCTTATGGCCGAAATCGATAGCCAATAGAATAATTTTATTTAAAAAAGTGTATTTTCTTCCACTATCCTGATTGAGGTTTATTGAGTTCAAGCAATACTCGCTATAGACTTTGCAACATACTTCTGCAGTAAGATATTTTTTGTAAATGATTGTGGAGATTCACTGTTCCCAGCTTGTGTAGTATACCTTAACCGATACAACTATGCTGTATACAGACCATAGACAAACTAGTACAGAATTTTTGTAGTTCAAAAGTATACGAATGAAAAAATATCTTTCTCGCAAAAGCTTTTTCAACAAAATCATTGTGAAAATATAGATACATAATCTCAAGAAAGCCATGGTCATGATGTTTTTTATCAATTTCAAAGTTTAGTATCATATACAATCATTTAAGCCCGTCTATTCTAAAAATATAAATGAGAATTCGGTTAATTGATTGCTTATAATATGCGCAATCTCAAATAATATATCGACCAGTTCTCAAATTTTGAGTTTTCTCATAATTCCATTTCTATTTCAGGAAGAAATGAACAAGTCTCACTGTATATTTGAGATGAACAATAGGATGTCTACTCGAGCAAATATTTAATTAAGGAGAATTATTTCGTTTCAATAGTTTTGATGATGACAGTAAATCTGATACATTAGTCATACACTGAGTAATCATATGCCGAATTTGTTTATTATTAATATTTATTATGTCTAAAAGCAATATTATTAAATCTTCAACATTGAACAATTTCGCGTCATTCGAAGGTGAGAAGGAATAGAAACCTTGAAATCGAAGAGAATTTCTACTTAAATCATGAATCGAAGTAGAATTTTCGAATCAAATAAAAATATAAAATAGAAATTCTTTTTTGTGCAACTTTTCTCTGAGGTATATTAAGATGCAGATGAATTCCAGAAAGTCCGAATCATCAACGATCCAGAGACGGTTCCGGGTTCATACATAGTGTTAATAAATAAGTGCGATGAAAATTCATCCATTGGGCCATATTTCGATGGTTTAGTATTACAACTCCAAACTATACTCTTATAGTTTGGCTACTTTTTCTCTATCTCTATGGAGAAAAAGTAATATACATGTCATGTGCCGTTTTTTCGAGAAACATAAATTGCTGAAAACCTCAAGTTGCTACGGCATCTAGTTTCCGGGCTACAGGGTGATTTACTGATTTTGGTACTTGGTCCATTGTTATAATTGACTATAACTTCCGTATTATAGGATCTACGCTCTCGAAATTAAAACATCTTCTGGGCACTAATTTTACTGTTTTTCAGCGGTGCTATTGGTTTTTTTGTAACTGTTCAAATTTTGGAGCAATAACATTTTTTTTTTTAATTGAAACCATAATGGGGAATGATATTTCCAAATTGATCGTTCTTTAACGTTTCCAAAAATATATATCATGATATACTTTCGAGTTCATTATTCATATGTATATCGGAAATTTCGAAAAAAACACTTTTTGTTCAACAAAATCCAAACAGGCTTTGGATTCACTCTCATAGAAAAAGGAAACTGTCCCCTGTTCACTTCCGTCCAACTGAGGAGGCCATAGAATTCGATATCTCCCAATCATATAGGTAAAGGTCCTTCCTGTTCCCAATTATTGTAAGCTGCCTGATTGATTAAGGAAATATTAGCCTTATTATTACTCAAACCAGTAGAGGGGTTTCGCGAAACTTGTGGATTTTGCATAATTCTCGTAAGGCATGATGTGATATAAATAAGAACTTCAGAAGCGCGAAACGATACAACAATGATGAAACTGAACTGAATTTGACAAGCGAAAATAAATAAGACAAGAAATTCTATGACCGCCTCAGTTTTGAAGGTGTATCCAAGCCTGCTTGGATTTTGCTGAACGAAAAGCGTTTTTTCGAAATTTTCGTAATATAATGAAATCGAAAGTATACCATAATATATTTTTGAAATCGTTGAAGGATTAATAACTTCCCATTAAGGTTTCCATTTGAAAAAATTTTTTTTTTGATATTGCTCCAAAATTCCACCAGATCAAAAAATCCAATAGCACCGCTGAAAAGTAGTAAAAAAAGAGCTCATTTCGAGAGCCTGGATCCTATAATACGGAAGTTATAGTCAATTATAATAATGGACCAAATACCAAAATCACCCTGTAGTTCGGAAGCTACACGCCGTAGCAAATGGTGATTTCAGATATTTATGTTTTTCGAAAAATGGGGATATGACATGTATATTCTTCTTCTTCATATTACTTTTTCTCTATCCACGGGCGTAGCCAGGATTTATAACAGGGGGGGGGGCAAACCATGGTCATGGTCCGAGGTCGTTCAAAATGTGAAATTTTGGGATAAAAAGAAAAGGCAGATTCAATTCATTTTTTCTTTCAGGGGGGGGGGGCAGCTGCCCCCCCCCTGCCCCACGCTGGCTACGCCCATGTCTCTATCTCTTATAGTTTAGGAGCTGCAGTACTAAATCAACGAAATCTGGCCAACCTGTACAGAGTGATCAGTTATTCTTACTGTATTTTTCAAACTTTCAGGCTGGAATGGTCTCAAACGATAATGTTCGACACAGTGCAGCAGACCTACAATCTCGAATCAATTAAAGGGAAGAATACTGTAGGGGTAGGCAAAAGCCCCCCAAACCAATATAAAATCGCTTTACACTGACGATTCTTACCCGTCTACGACAATCCACCAAGTAGTAATAACAGAAACAGAGAGTAATAACAGAGGTTTTCTGTGGTAATAACACTCTGATTTGACAAGACCAACCGATTCGTATACTTCGGCGAAGACTATCTCTGATTTGCGCCCCTCACTCAGTGGATTGGAGCAATTTCGTTCATAAATAAGTTGGTCATCACCTTGTTTCTCTACCTTCTTCTTTTCCAACATGACACACGTGCGTTACCGTCATTACTTTACGATTAACACGGCGTGCAATTTTGCGATAGTATGAACCAACATGTCGATATGCTATAATTCTAGCCTTATCAAAGTCAACTTAGAGATAATTTTGACGCCTTCAAACCCTAGGTAGTTTCCAATATACTAGATGCACAGTTACTAAAAATATTTATGCTAGTCAGCTTTCATGGATCAGTTTCTTCCCTACAGCCAAAACACATTGAAGAAATTTATCTTTCTGGGTGTAACACCTCTTATGTCAGCATGTATTATCTGCGTCTAAAATCTAAGGATGCTGCAAAATTTGTATCTAGCATCAACAATAGATACTAAAATAGTGGTAAAAATTACTGAATGGCGTTTTATTTCCGGTACCCAAAACTAAGGAAACGATTTCCTTATTTTTTCCTGAATTCATATACAAGTGACTCGTGAGGAATGGCCCATACTTCACTAGGAGGTAAAACACATCAAGACACTCCAATAATACTCCATACCACTGATTGAAGCTATATCGTTGCTAAATTAAATTCTTTCGATAAATTTGTTGACCAATATAAAAATTTAATATTTTTATACTCGGAGTGTATGTTGAGGTGAAGCAAAAAATAGATATGAATTTCTTGGCACATTTCAAATAAATTATACCCAATTTTGTTCACCTTATGCACTTGTTTTCCATTAATTCTGGTGTCTCTTGAATATAATCTCAGTTCCCATTCTCCAGAAGTACAGGGGTCTAGTTCATCAACTAAATTCTTCAAACCATTGAACTGATCATTGGGAAATTGGTATGCTAATGTCATATGTAATGATTTTGCATGAGGCTCATGATTTATGGCTGAAAAATCACCATACGATATAGGACACTCCATTGAATCTTACAAGGTAAACTTTTTTTGTTCAGAAATAAAATAAACATTAGAGCCAATACTTCATTGTCTAGAACAAATAGGAATTGAAATGCTCACATCTACTGCCTCGGGGAATACATCTAGCTGTAGTAGTTGTGCACCAAGGAAAACAGGCTGTCAGAGCATCAAAATGTTCATATGTATCATTAATAACTGGAAAGTAATCAAGAAGTCATAATGAAACTAATCCAATGCCAAAAATATTATTGAATTCAGGCAGTATTCATGCAACAAACAAATCTTTCTGACCAACAAAGAACAAACCAAGATTGATGTAATGGAAAAGAAATATAAATCGAAAGAAAAGTTTCAGCAATTTTTGTATTGTAACTCCTGATGAGGCCATTCACACTGTTGGAATAACTCACATATAAAAATATCTTCAGGATATCAAACAAATCACAAACAAAACTAAAGAACTTTGTTTCTTGCCCAATCTATTGAAATGGGAAAAAATTAATTGAAAGATCATGGAGTGGTGTAGTGGCCAGTTTTATTTATTGTTGATGTGTTCAACCACTATTTGCAGAAAATATTTGTGGTAGCTCTTTAGTTTCTAGAGCCCATTTTTCAGTACATATCGAACAAACTGAACCTAGGAAAAATAATTGTAAATAATGAATTTTAACATTTTCCACCACCTGAAATTCTTCTTGTTTTGTTCTACTTAGGTTATCACTTTGGGAATTTTCAAAGCTATTGGCCCCAAAAGGAAAATAATTTGCTTTATAATTTGTCACTTTTTTGTTTCACAGTATAATTTATCAATCTCCGATTCATGCAATCTGCACATTTAGGACCTACCAATTACTTGAAAATGCAAGATAAATAATTCTTGTGAAATGTACAAAACAAAAAAAGTTAACGACATTTATAAGAAATATCAGCATATTGTCTGACAAAGAGCACATATGCCTGAATATTGTGATATATTCCAAACATTTTTATTTGTTGCATAATAGTGCAATAGAAATGGTGAATGGAAAATCAACCAATGATGAGAATTTTCAATTTGAAACCAAAACCTCACATAATTGTATAGACTGAGACACAGAAAGAGTTTTGTAGCCTCTCCAGAAGTTAGCCATTCAGATAACTGAAGTATTCCCATATGGGAATTACAATTAGAATATGTTCAGCACTGAGTAGAAAACTAGAAAACGATCCTAAGCCTAGTAGCTGATTTAGAAAACTCCTCAGAAACCCAAAGAAGGTGTTACCTGGTAAGATTTTATGAGAGGTGAGAATTATACATCATTATTGTTGGCCCAAATATTATAAAAAACCACAATACCTATAAATACGAATGTATGTATAATCAATTTAAATTCAACTAGAAAAACAAAGCGCTCCACATAATAACACAACTGAGACCAAGACAAATAAAACAAAGAATATAGGCAGTGAGAAGCTTGATGCAAATGTGATATTGAAAGTTAAGAATCTTACTAGCATTAGAAACTTCTTTTACATATTGCATAGCTATTCTTTTCAAGTAATCTGCATGCTCTTCTGCAACGAAAAAACCCATGAAGTTTTTAGATGTGTATGTTTCTAGTTTTAAAGGCTCATTTAGAATTGCTCCATCTTTCTCCATAACTGATTCTAAGCCTTTAATAAGAATAGGTGCATCCTCATCAGGAGTCTACAAATAGATATTTCTCAAAGTTATATTTGAAACACTGTATAAAGGGAGAATAATCTACCAAACTCTGTTTTTCTCATCAAAATAATATTACTAGTTGAAAACCAAACCTTGAAAAATGAAACAAGTGTTATATGTGGGGTGAAATTATGAGCACCATTCCATCCGTGATAGTATAGGGATTTATCCCAGAATTCCTTCAACTGTTCAGATAATGGATTTTTCGGACACACATACAAAATGTATTCCCTGGGTGAATTGTCATCTAAAAATGGATCATTTACATGAGATAAAAGCCAATTTGTTGCTATCTCAGCACTTTGATTTCCTGTAGCAGCTAAAGCTTTATCCCTGAGGAAGTAATATATTCAGAGTAATGTTTTCAATATTGAAAACAAAACTTACGCCCTGTGCTTGGGAAAACCAATTTGTAATAATATTTGTAAAGGATTTTGATGAGGTTTCGATATATTGTTCGTGTTAGTGGATTTTTTGAAAGTTAATGTGGAATTAGTTGCCATTATTTAAATATCGTGATCCAAAATTATTATTTGTTTTGACATATTATTCTTCCACAGAATACATTATGACTTATGACAGCACCTTTCTTTGCAAATATGTGAAAGGAAAAATGAATAACACAATTTTTCATATTCGCCGCAAATTATTTCCTGAATAATGATTAATTACCCTTAAAAGTCCAGAAGTAACTAATATCACCTGATCTGATTCATGTTGTTGAGACCATCTGACAAGAATAAATGCGAATCAGCGACTCTCTACTTCTGTCAATGTCAAATCAGGTCAAATTCGAATTTTCCAACCTTCAACTACAGAAAATAAGAAAAATTGTATTTATTTGAAAATTATTTGAATTTAATTTAAGTGAAATAAATAAAGTTAAGTTATGGCAGGTGTTCTGTTCGAAGACATCTTCAATGTTAAAGATATAGATCCAGAGGGAAAAAAATTCGACAGAGGTATGTCGCATTTTTCGATGTTTTGATTTTAGGTTATGTTTCGAATTTTTGAATTTCGGATGAATTTTCTTCCAGAATTGATAAATGAATCAATTTTATGATGGGCACTTTATATTTTCATTATGCAATCAATACTTTCCATTACGACAGGTGGCACATTCCTTCTAAGCAATACCTTCGTTGGTTTAGTGTATCCTAAATACCTACATATGCATTTATAAAAGTTATCAGTTTTCCACTCTTTTGCAATGACCAATGAGAAATCAACAAAATGAAGAATAATTTATGTCTCACTAAATTGTAAGGGATCGGTGTAATTGTAGGTACTTTCCGGAGTTTCCCAATTTTGAGGTTACTTTTTTCAATGAGAGTGAAAAAATTAGTCTGATAAGATAATTTCGCTTACAATTTGTATTTTGGTATATCGATCAATTAGATCTAGACAAACCCAGATAATCTCTGATTTTTAAGTAAGTCAAATTCATTACAAGAAAAACCTTGTGCAATCAAGGTTCCTATATTAAATGGATATTAAAAAATATATTAACCACTCACCTTGGTTTATGTTGATCAAAGAACATGAAAGAGACTCAGGTCTGCATGAAATAATTTCAAATTTGACGAAAAACGGTCACTGAGCCTTACTGCAGTGTTGCCATGCTTCTGAATATATCCTTTCATTGACGTCAACCTCTGATCAATAATGTTAGAATGCTTATGGAAAATAGAGATTGATTCCTATCATACCCATCAGAAACCAATGTCGCAGTCATGGTTAATGTATCCATTCATTTGATAGGCACTGTTTTCGACAGTTGACAACCTACTTGACTACATAGATGAAGATTTTTTTCCAAGATATTATTTGTTGGAAAGAAGTCAATACTGCATTTAAACGATTCGTTAATGAACTCTGTATTGCCTTTCAGGCTAGCAATTCCTTGGAAACATCAAAGATAAAATAATAGTATATTCTAAAACTAGTTGCAGAATGGGCACCTATTCCAATACGAATGCGAAATTCGAAAACGAGCGACGAAGGAGCGAGTTTTCGAACGCATGAGTATTTTATTTCAGATTTATTTCAGATGGTCAACCATTTCAGTAAGATCAAAATCGGTTCGATATTTGGTGGACAGAGCCTCATGTTGCCAACTATCTGGTATACCTCTTCAACTCCATTCCCATAACTTTTTTCCTTTCAAGCCTCAGGAGAACTTACCACTTCTCTAGAAAAATCCCAGTCCTATACACAATTAGAATGTGTTGTCTTTAGAACTCAACCGGTACCATAGACTGTAGCAATTATTCTTAGACAACAATTTCACCTAATTTGTTTGTTTTCATTGTAGAATAAATATGACAATAATTTTATTATGATATTCTTCACGTCATAATAATGATTCATTGTGTTATCAAGGTATTCCCTGCAAGGAAATCAACAATATTTAAGTATTTGTTTATTGCATGTTTTAATTCAACAAAAAAATCTCAAAATTATGTTTTATTATATTTAAATGCTGGTTTTGCAGCCATAATACTAATCCTCTCCTTTTGAAATGAGTAGTGAATTTTCGTCTTGTCTTATTTGCCTTGAGAGTATAATTTCTAGTGGTAGTTGACTGAAGTCCACATAATTGAACGGGTTCATTTCAAATTTAGAATATTCCTCTCTAGCCGTAGTCCAATAGGAATTGCACCCAACGTTTCGCTTCCAGCTCGGTAGACATCTTCAGAGGTTTCTTGGTCTTGTAACCCGACGAATGACTGCTCCGAACTGGGGATGTTATTGGATCGATCGCCCACCGCCTGCTCGGCCGGTTGGTTCACCCCCTTTGCTTCGGACAGGTTTACTATTAGCATTGTAGATTGCTGGCAACCAAGTACTTTGAACAGCGGTAGTCTCCTCTTTCCTGTCCATGTTATTTTTGTGCTTATAGATTTCGATGGTCTCCATATTCATGCTAGGATAATAACTCGTGATGTTGGAAATGACTGCGAACAGAGTGTTACATAAAATTAATTTTTTTCCTTTTAATTATGTAAATAACAATTGGTTAGGGTCATTGGGGCGCTTCTTCAGGACCTGAATTGACAGCATACTAAGAATGTGGAGACTGAGAACAGTTCTTATACCACTCATTCGCCCAAATTTTCCTCTCCATAGTTTTTCATGAGTACAAGCTATATTTTTGAAATAATAATCATGAAAAATTTTGTAGTTCATAGAAGATTAAATTGCCTAGGGCAAATAGTTGCGATTTTTTCGATTTAACTAGTTTTTCAATTAAAAAAAAAACAGGTTGAACTTCAGCGTTTTGGAAACTACACTTAATGATTTTTTTCCGACGGTTATTCATCATTTTTTGAAAAAAATCGCAACTATTTGCCTCCGGCAATTTAATCTTCTATAAACTACAAAAATTTTCATGATTATTATTTCAAAAATAAAGCTTGTACTCATGAAAAACGAAAAACATATTCAATAACCCCAGATCTAACGATTGCCCTGGTTTTTTTAATTGAAAAACTAATTAAATCGAAAAAAAGGAAAACTATTTGCCCTCGGGACGTTCTTCAACTTCAATTTAAAAAAAAAATCAAGTCTCTACGTCGTAAATTAGGGTACTTACTCGTGAAATAAAGAGACCACTTTTGAATGGACATTTACCACGATTCAAAAGGTGATACTGCCCTTAATATTCAGAAATGAATCCAAATCTTACTTTGCATACGCGATATCGTGATGACAACACCGTCAACGTCATTAGTAACACAGAATTAAAATAGCGGTACGAAATTACTGAATGACAGGTGCGGCTCCAGGATTTAATTTTTTGATAGGGCTAGTGAAGGAGTTACACCTTACACCACCCCTTGCGAAGCCGAAAAGGTCCACTAGTATAAATACAAAATTTTTGGGCAGGCCTGGGCCTACCCGGCCTACCCGCTAAAACCGCCACTGCTGAATGAACTGGCCACAGCCACAGATTCAGAAAACGGTGCTGCCATAACGTGCCAATTCATTATCTGCGGCAAAAACGGCCGAGCCGTTTCGCGAACATTTCGGTGCTTTAGACTAAAGTAATTTTTGCATATGTAATTTTTGAAGAATGCACAATATTTGAAGAAACAAATACTCATTTCTGACATTCACGCACTAAAGAGTAAATGAATTTCAATCTTAAGTATTTTTCATTTTGATTGAGAGATTATTTATTAGAAAATTCGGAGTGCTTCACAAAAATGTTTATTACATTTTGATTCCGTAGTAGTACCCAGATTAGTGCTGATGATTTTGAAAATTGGTTTCACTATTTATTATTGAAAGGCGAGTCTCCTCTTTCCGAAAACATGAAAACCCTATGTTTTGTTTATCTTCGCTATAGAAACCAAAGTATCCTGACTGGAACCTAAAAGGACCCCGCACTTTTTGTATGTAAAGTGGCGAACGGTCAAATTTTCTGAAAGTTTGTATTGTGTTGTACCCGACTCAGTGACCAAAAGTGTCAATTGGCCCAACCCAATCCTATGGCTAGTTTTCCAAATACGGGGTGTTAAAGTTGAACATTGCCCAGATTTTACGATTTATTTTTTAATTATTAAGAGTTAGATTGGATTTCTGTTGCGTACCTACACACGTTTACTACATGTTCTAGTAATGAAATTAGTGGATACGTATGATTAAAAGTATTTATATTTTCAGGGTGATTCACGAATATATGACGGTAGTTTTTTGCCAAAATTCACTTTTTCTACTGTGACGTCAGGAAGGCATTTTTTTGAAATGTTCTTCTCGATATAGTATCATGACGACAAAATATTGCTCAGTACATATTTTTCATACAGAAAAATAGACCACTTTTGAATGGAGATTTACCACGATTCAAAAGGTGATACTGCCCCTTAATATTCAGAAATGAATCCAAATCTTACTTTGCATACGCGATATCGTGATGACAACACCGTCAACGTCATTAGTAACACAGAATTGAAATAGCGGTACGAAATTACTGAATGACAGGTGCGGCTCCAGAATTTAATTTTTTGGTAGGGCCAGTGGAGGAGTTACACCTTACACCACCCCTTGCGAAGCCAAAAAGGTCCACCCTGTATGAAAAGTAATCATAATGAAGTATTTCAGACTGAAAATTGTGAACGACTAGGTATTAACTTCACGGAAAAATTTCTCTGTGACGAAACTGTCGGGTATTTGCAAAAGCTGTTGTGATTTATTCGTGAATCACCCTGTAACAGTAAATATTTTAGCTGAACCTTTCCATGCGCATCTGATCTGTACTCATACTGAACTCATGTGCGCAACATAAAATCAATCCGGCTTTTCAATTTGAAGAAAAAAACCGATAAAATCAGAAATTTTCCACTTTAACGCCCTGTATCTCGAAAACTGGTCATGGTATCGGATTTAGAATTCATACCTCTGAAGATGTTGTGGGAATCAATATATAGTGAGAAAATAGTTGGATTTGACCGAGGAAATTTTCGAATAAAGGGTGTTCATGTTTTGTGTACTTTTCCTAAAAGAGAATACCTTTCTATGAATAAACCACCATAAATATTTTGGAAATTAGAGTCACACATATGTTTGTGGTATTACTTTTCTCAAAAATCAATTCAAAAATATAGGGTTTCGAATGAATCCTACAAAAAATGATTATGTCTAGTGGTTCTCTCTGTGAAACACCCTGTATAAAAAATATGCACTATGCAATATTTTGTCGTCATAATACAGAATCGAAATATTCTAAAACTAGTTGCAGAATGGGCTCCTATTCTAATACGAACGCATGAGTATTGGAATTGCATTCTGCAACGTGTATTAGACGACATTTTCTCTATTTCACTCAAATTTTGTGAAATTCAATGAAAAATTCAGATTATAGGTCCTAGTCACTTTCATATTGTATCTTGGCAGTTGGTGTGAATGTTAGGAAATACGAAAATTGACATTTCCAAATTGACGTCTGCTGAAATTTAAAAGGATCGAAAGTCATTGCTGACAACTACAAAACTAAAAATGTACCTAACTGAAAACGATGCTGTAATGAATTCATTACAGCACTGTTTTTAGTACTGTAATGAACTCATTACGATACTGAAATAGAGAAAAAAACATTTCAAAAATATGCCTTCCTGACGTCACAGTAGAAAAAGTGAATACTGGCAAAAAACTACCGTCATATATTCGTGAATCACCCTGTAAATATAAATATTTTTTATCATACGTATCCACTAATTTCATTACTAGAACATGTAATAAACGTGTGTATGCAACAGAAATCCAATCTAACTCTTAATAATTAAAAAATAAATCCGAAAATCTGGGCAATTTTCAACTTCAACACCAACATACCAAACTTTCAGAAAATTTGACTGGTCGCCACTTTACATACAAAAAGTGCGGGGTCCTTTGATAGACAAACCAATTCCAGAAAAAGGGTAGTCAACGGTCCATGATCTTATTTGAACTCATTTTTTTTGCGCTCTCGAAATTGATTCAAATAAATGATAATAAGCTTGAATTATAGAGAACCATTTCGTCTATAATATGGCGGATGCGCTCATCACTAGCATTTTCAGTAAGGGGTTTAGCTTTAGCATGAGGAACAGATGAAAACGGAATAAGAAAAAGGATAGCTTGAGACGTAGGCAGAGGTTTTCTACAAATGAAGAAATTCGTATAATCCTGATCTACAAAAATGTCGAAATATTCATGCACCATTACTAAGAAGGGATTTCCGGAAATATTGACGTTCGAAATTTTGTTTTCCTAAATTGCTGATTCGATCGAGACGAAATTTCGCATTTAGATGGATTCGTGCAGATCGCTCAACTAGAACTATATAAAATAATAGCCAATTATTGACGACAAAATTCCCAATTTTTCTGTTATAACATATTCAGGATCATGAACTGTTGCTTGAGAGCTAGTGTAGTTTTTTGACAGCTGTCAAATTTTTTTTAAATGCAAATCTACCTATAGGATGGAACAGCTCACAAGATGGATCTCCTGACTTCACGTCAGTGCTTTGGAGAACCCATTTTTTTCCTACTATCCTGCATTGATTAATTTAGAATGTTTTCACGTATAAAAATCACCCAATGAGTCAATAGAAATGCCAAAAAATGACAATCCATTATTGGTATGCAACACACAATCCATCGTATTGATTTTCGTATTTTATAGTGATATTCTGCAATTTCTGCACGATCTTGTAACATTGTTGAAAATTTACTGCGTGGTTGAATCGTATATCGTTCCATTTTGTTGGTGAACGTTTGACAGGTCTAGGACATACGAGGTAAATCAAACTATTTGTTTACATTGGAGTAATCCACGTTTCCACTGATACCAGAAAATATTCAATAGTTTCGCGGCCAACACGAAAACTAGAACAGGTCTAAAGACCAAACTGATCGGCTCTCCCAAGCTGTAGTTTGTAGAATACCTTGCTACTGCGGGAATGTTCACATCGGGACTTCTAGAAGGAGCATTTCCATTGTTCGTAGTGCTTGGTTGCCAGCCATCTGCAATGCAAGGTCTAAATCTGTCCGAAGTGAAGGCGATAAACCGGCCGGTTTAGCCAGCGATGGGGCTGTGGCTTTGAATAGGGAATGATCCAGTCACAACAACAGTTCGGAGCGGTCATTCTTCGGGGTACAACCTCCGGCCGAGAAACCTCTGAAGATCTCTATCGCAGTTGTAAGCGAAACGCAGAAATTTCTAGAAAAGACTATGAAGTTCAGAATTTCAGATAAGATGTAGTGTTGTATTCGCTTGCAATGATTACGAATCAAGATATTAAGATTAAAAAAAAATCAATGTCTCCTAATTTAATTGCTCAGTTCCGATGATGTTTCTGATGGAGATACTAACATGAGAAATGAAATATGTAGGTACTTGGATGAAGTGGATTTCATGAAGAATCGTCAGAATAGTGCCATTAGAAGATTGGGACATTGTTTTATTGGGCGTTGAGTGAGTTCAGTACCTAAACTCCATTCACTTTTATAATGTATCCCGGTTGGCCATGAAATTCCGACACATTTCACCGTGCATATTTTGAAAATGTTAGGTTAGAGTCATGTTTCTGTCATACACGTTGTCCTTCCTAGGTACATAGAGATTATAGTATACTCCATTCACAATTATAAAATCACAACTCTGGCCTTGGAAATTTGACACATTCAACTCTGTATCGAAGTTATGAATTTTTATGTTCCAAGTCAACCACATTTTTAGCGTATTTCTCAGAATGTGAATTTATTCGGAAAATGAATGAATTGGAAAAGATGTGATGGACGAAAATAATTAACGTTCATATGAATTGATAGAAAGGATTCCTTTTCTAGTTATTTGCATGAAAAGTACAAGAGATCACTGTTGAAATATATTATTTTTCGCCATGGAAGAAAATTGCATTGCTTTCACATAATTTTCATATGCATGCTTGTGAAGATTTAATGATTATTATCCTCTTGAACTGAAAGTTCAAGACTTGACGACATCAATTGTTGATTCTAATCAAGAATTCATTAAAAAAAATCAACCCAAAGATATAAGATAATTGATGGGTAATTACAAGAATCAAGAATAATGTCAATTTTATTTTGTTGATAACTTTCTTAAAATCAATGTTGTGATATAAAACTCGGCTGCGTTTGTTCAAACAACATCTAAAGAATACATTTTTCCTTCCCATCTCGACCTTTGAAAGGCGTTTCTCATAGGAGAATTAGGTCTAAGTTCCACCTCATTAGTGAGGTACCTAACTTTCGCAAATCTGCTCAGATATCGCCAAAAAACCTGAAAAATATCATCCTAATCGACCTCTCGAGGCTCCATCCGATCCATCTATACTGCGATATCTGTCCAAATAACAGCTTTTTCAACGAAATTCCCGTGTACCCCTTCAACCTCGAAATGTAAACATTCGTCCTGGTCTTGAAAATCGTCCTCACGCTCAAAACTGGTGGTAAAAACAATAAACATACGTTAATCTGGGATATTCGACGAAAAACTCACCTGCAAATATCGATTAAATACCAAAAATCTGCGAACAATTTGTAAACCTAACAAAATGTGGAATATCTTTGATACTTTTACTTTGATGTAAACAAAGAATTGGCAACGTCGTTTTGTCATTAACGATATTTTCTGTGCTTTTCATCAGGGGCACCAACTCCTGAAAACGAAACCATGACCACCTATGTGATTAAATAAAAGTGAATGGAGTATATGTAATATTTATCAAAATGTTTATTTACTTTGGGAAAATTATGAATTCCAGAAAATTTTATGTCAATTCAATAATTCCAAAGACCTGGCGAATGTTGAAGAAACTTTTTTCTCTGTTGATACTGGAAATATTTCACGTATATAAACATGGTTGGTAGATTCAGTTATGCTATTTTCTTTCACGGAAATCTAGAATCGGGAGAAATTTTTATTTTTAATGGACATATTACTCCATTACTTTCTGATAGTTCATTCGAAAAGAGACTAAGTACATACTCGAATAACCCGACAGAAATGTAATTCCCCACTTTTCAAAATTCTCAAGAAATAAGCCTACAGAACACATTTAAATATCTTTTTGCACAACTTGAAATACTCCATTATGAAAAAGTAGTAGTACTACGAAACCTGTCACAGTTAAACCTTAAAAGAACTAACTTCAATTACAAAGTTAAAAAAGTGTAAATAGAAATTAGCATTGGCAGCGTCTCTGAGAATCATTCCACATTTAATGAGTACCAACCTGCGTCAGTTTTAAGTAAAAAAACTCGATAAAAGAAAATCATGGCCAACCGGGATATATTATAAAAGTGAATGGAGTATACTAACATGAGAAATGAAATTATTTACTTGGATAAAGTGGATTTCATGAAGAATCGTCGGCAGGGTGCCATTAGAAGATCGGAAAATTGTTTTATTATTCAGTACCTAGATGGGTGATCGCTTTGGCTACTAATTCTATCGGTGTGAAGTTGGCCACATCCACACATACACTCAAAGACAAACAATGGCTCATAAAAACAAAATTCATAACTCACTCAAATGAGATCGTATCGCATTCAGATTTCGAAGTGGGCTTGATGGGTCGATGAGAAATTGAATCCTCTTTCATTTGGAGACTTTTAAGCCTCAGGGAGGGAGTTGTGGGGGTTTTTGGGGGTGATTTCTGACTAAAATCATAACTCGACGAAATGGGAGTGTTCCACAATGAGCTTTGAATATATGTTTCTTCAATGCCGAAAGAATGAAATGCAATACCCCTCATGGTTTGTTAGCCCTCACGTTTGGAGATTTGGGGGGGTTGTTTATGCGAAATGATGAAAAAAATTCATATCTCGGAAAACTAAGAGTGTTCCACGATCAGCTTTCAATATGTGTTTCTCGAATGCCGAAAGAATAAAATAGTGAAAACCCCATAGTTTGTTAGCCCCCAGGTTTGGAGATTTGGGGGGTTGTTTATGCAAAATGATGAAAAAAATTCATATCTCGGAAAACTGAGAGTGTTCCACGATCAGATTCGAATATGTGTTTCTTGAATGCCGAAAGAATAAAATAGTAAAACCGCATAGTTTGTTAGCCCCCAGGTTTGGAGATTTGGGGGGTTGTTTATGCAAAATGATGAAAAAAATTCATATCTCGAAAAACTGAGAGTGTTCCACGATCAGATTCGAATATGTGTTTCTTGAATGCCGAAAGAATAAAATAGTAAAACCGCATAGTTTGTTAGCCCCCAGGTTTGGAGATTTGGGGGTTTGTTTATGCAAAATGATGAAAAAAATTCATATCTCGAAAAACTGAGAGTGTTCCACGATCAGATTCGAATATGTGTTTCTTGAATGCCGAAAGAATAAAATAGTAAAACCGCATAGTTTGTTAGCCCCCAGGTTTGGAGATTTGGGGGGTTGTTTATGCAAAATGATGAAAAAAATTCATATCTCGAAAAACTGAGAGTGTTCCACGATCAGATTCGAATATGTGTTTCTTGAATGCCGAAAGAATAAAATAGTAAAACCGCATAGTTTGTTAGCCCCCAGGTTTGGAGATTTGGGGGGTTGTTTATGCAAAATGATGAAAAAAATTCATATCTCGAAAAACTGAGAGTGTTCCACAATCAGATTCGAATATGTGTTTCTTGAATGCCGAAAGAATAAAATAGTAAAACCGCATAGTTTGTTAGCCCCCAGGTTTGGAGATTTGGGGGGTTGTTTATGCAAAATGATGAAAAAAATTCATATCTCGAAAAACTGAGAGTGTTCCACGATCAGATTCGAATATGTGTTTCTTGAATGCCGAAAGAATAAAATAGTAAAACCCCATAGTTTGTTAGCCCCCAGGTTTGGATATTTGGGGGGTTGTTTATGCAAAATGATGAAAAAAATTCATATCGCGAAAAACTAAGAGTGTTCCACGATCAGCTTTGAATATGTGTTTCTCGAATGCCGAAAGAATAAAATAGTGAAAACCCCATAGTTTGTTAGCCCCCAGGTTTGGAGATTTGGGGGGTTGTTTATGCAAAATGATGAAAAAAATTCATATCTCGAAAAAGTGAGAGTGTTCCACGATCAGCTTTGAATATGTGTTTCTTGAATGCCGAAAGAATAAAATACTGAAAACCCCATAGTTTGTTAGCCCCCACGTTTGGAGATTTGGGGGGTTGTTTATGCAAAATGATGAAAAAAATTCATATCTCGAAAAAGTGAGAGTGTTCCACGATCAGCTTTGAATATGTGTTTCTTGAATGCCGAAAGAATAAAATAGTGAAAACCGCATAGTTTGTTAGCCCCCAGGTTTGGAGATTTGGGGGGTTGTTTATGCAAAATGATGAAAAAAATTCATATCTCGGAAAACTGAGAGTGTTCCACGATCAGATTCGAATATGTGTTTCTTGAATGCCGAAAGAATAAAATAGTGAAAACCGCATAGTTTGTTAGCCCCCAGGTTTGGAGATTTGGGGGGTTGTTTATGCAAAATGATGAAAAAAATTCATATCTCGAAAAACTGAGAGTGTTCCACGATCAGATTCGAATATGTGTTTCTTGAATGCCGAAAGAATAAAATAGTGAAAACCGCATAGTTTGTTAGCCCCCAGGTTTGGAGATTTGGGGGGTTGTTTATGCAAAATGATGAAAAAAATTCATATCTCGGAAAACTGAGAGTGTTCCACGATCAGATTCGAATATGTGTTTCTTGAATGCCGAAAGAATAAAATAGTGAAAACCGCATAGTTTGTTAGCCCCCAGGTTTGGAGATTTGGGGGGTTGTTTATGCAAAATGATGAAAAAAATTCATATCTCGGAAAACTGAGAGTGTTCCACGATCAGATTCGAATATGTGTTTCTTGAATGCCGAAAGAATAAAATAGTGAAAATCGCATAGTTTGTTAGCCCCCAGGTTTGGAGATTTGGGGGGTTGTTTATGCAAAATGATGAAAAAAATTAATATCTCGAAAAACTGAGAGTGTTCCACGATCAGATTCGAATATGTGTTTCTTGAATGCCGAAAGAATAAAATAGTGAAAACCGCATAGTTTGTTAGCCCCCAGGTTTGGAGATTTGGGGGGTTGTTTATGCAAAATGATGAAAAAAATTCATATCTCGGAAAACTGAGAGTGTTCCACGATCAGATTCGAATATGTGTTTCTTGAATGCCGAAAGAATAAAATAGTGAAAACCGCATAGTTTGTTAGCCCCCAGGTTTGGAGATTTGGGGGGTTGTTTATGCAAAATGATGAAAAAAATTCATATCTCGAAAAACTGAGAGTGTTCCACGATCAGATTCGAATATGTGTTTCTTGAATGCCGAAAGAATAAAATAGTGAAAACTCCATAGTTTGTTAGCCCCCAGGTTTGGAGATTTGGGGGGTTGTTTATGCAAAATGATGAAAAAAATTCATATCTCGAAAAACTGAAAGTGTTCCACTATCAGCTTTGAATATGTGTTTCTTGAATGCCCAAAGAATTAAATTGTAAAAACCCCATAGTTTGTTAGCCCCCAGGTTTGGAGATTTGGGGGGTTGTTCATGAAAAATGATGAAAAAAATTCATATCTCGAAAAAGTGAGAGTGTTCCACGATCAGCTTTGAATATGTGTTTCTTGAATGCCGAAAGAATAAAATACTGAAAACCCCATAGTTTGTTATTCAAGAAACACATATTCGAATCTGATCGTGGAACACTCTCAGTTTTCCGAGATATGAATTTTTTTCATCATTTTGCATAAACAACCCCCCCAAATCTCCAAACCTGGGGGCTAACAAACTATGGGGTTTTCAGTATTTTATTCTTTCGGCATTCAAGAAACACATATTCAAAGCTGATCGTGGAACACTCTCACTTTTTCGAGATATGATTTTTTTTCATCATTTTGCATAAACAACCCCCCAAATCTCCAAACCTGGGGGCTAACAAACTATGGGGTTTTCACTATTTTATTCTTTCGGCATTCAAGAAACACATATTCAAAGCTGATCGTGGAACACTCTGATTTCCCCAAGATATAAATTTTTTTCATCATTTTGCATAAATAACCCCCCAAATCTCCAAACGTGGGGGCTAACAAACTATGGGGTTTTCAGTATTTTATTCTTTCGGCATTCAAGAAACACATATTCGAATCTGATCGTGGAACACTCTCAGTTTTCCGAGATATGAATTTTTTTCATTATTTTGCATAAACAACCCCCCAAATCTCCAAACCTGGGGGCTAACAAACTATGGGGTTTTCACTATTTTATTCTTTCGGCATTCCAGAAACACATATTCAAAGCTGATCGTGGAACACTCTTAGTTTTTCGAGATATGAATTTTTTTCATCATTTTGCATAAACAACCCCCCAAATCTTCAAACCTGGGGGCTAACAAACTATGGGGTTTTCACTATTTTATTCTTTCGGCATTCGAGAAACACATATTGAAAGCTGATCGTGGAACACTCCTAGTTTTCCGAGATATGAATTTTTTTCATCATTTCGCATAAACAACCCCCCCAAATCTCCAAACGTGGGGGCTAACAAACCATGAGGGGTATTGCATTTCATTCTTTCGGCATTGAAGAAACATATATTCAAAGCTCATTGTGGAACACTCCCATTTCGTCGAGTTATGATTTCAGTCAGAAATCACCCCCAAAAACCCCCGCAACTCCCTCCCTGAGGCTTAAAAGTCTCAAAATGAAAGGGGATTCAATTTCTCATCGACCCATCAAGCCCACATCGAAATCTGAATGCGATACGATCTCATTTGAGTGAGTTATGAATTTTGTTTTCATGAGCCATTGTTTGTCTTTGAGTGTATGTGTGGATGTGGCCAACTTCACACCGATACTAATTCTAGCAAGCGCGCAAGAGCTACCTTCAGGATATTCAGTTATTCACGTTTTACTATGAGGACATTCATGAGACGCTCCCTCATTTGTAAAATTTTGGTAATTTCATTTATTTACCCGATCGAACAGTCCAATCGATAGTTATCCAATTAGATTTGCCGTTCTCCTCACGTACCAATTGCTTTTATGATTGTCCGTTCCTCCGGAGAATTGAAAGCTGACAATAAACCCGACACTCATGAGTAAGGACGAGATTATTTAATAAATTAATGTAATCAAAGGAAGGCGTGACCAAAGTAACCGGTCTTTGCACATCCATGCCCGGTGGCTCAACACAGAAGACCAGTTATGTTTTTGTTTCAAACGGTTAGAAGAAGAGCGTGATATTGAACACTATCCTCTGGTAGAAATTAACTGAACGGGGTGGAAATCAAATTTGCAATC
Source organism: Adalia decempunctata (assembly GCA_951802165.1). Taxonomy (NCBI): domain Eukaryota; kingdom Metazoa; phylum Arthropoda; class Insecta; order Coleoptera; family Coccinellidae; genus Adalia; species Adalia decempunctata. The sequence goes on along the minus strand of OX637697.1, from coordinate 37,338,363 downwards.
TATTTGTCTAACCAATACATATAATGTAGGTGGGTGTTCCTGGGTATCAACGGTCAACTGTAGATTTCTCATGAAAAAATAACATTTTTTGTTCCTCTCGCATTTTTTACTACGGGTCTCCCTTTCCGAGATACAGGGTGTCCAAAATTTATAATTTTTTCAGTATTTTGCTAATATCTCAGGAACCGTTTGAATTACAGAATTGAATTTTTGTATACAAATTGTCACTAATAAGAGATCAATATCTACTTTATTCCTTTTTACACGGATTCATTAGACGTGCCAGAGGCGGAAACATTGAATTTGCACAAAGGTTTCCCCCCCAAACTTTTACACCACACATTTGCATTTGCCCAACCAATTCTGATGCGCCAATGTGATTTACATCCAAGTGACATTTATGACGAAAACAATTTGCTAACGCATTGTAAATTTCTTGTGATTGGAAAAATGGGGAGTGATAATTAACTATAATCGCTAAAAATAATGAAAAATAACTTTGCAAGTCTAATATAAAAACCAGGTTGTCAAATTTTGTTGAAATTAATAAACTTGTTAATCATCACTACTGACTTTTCCTATATCAAGAAAGGACCCGGCACTTTTCTTATGTAAAGTGGCGACCGGTAAAATTTTCTGAAAGTTTGGTATGTTGTTGTACCCGACTGAATTACCAAAAGTGTCAATGGGCCCAACCCAATCCTATGGCTAGTTTTTTTTATTAGGGGGTTAAAGTTGAAAATGATTCAGATTTTCGGATTTATTTTTTATTTATTAAAAGTTAGATTGGATTTCTGTTGCATGAAGACGTTTACTTCATGTTTGAGTAATGAAGTTAGTGGATACGTATGATTAAAAATATTCATACAGGGTTGGGATAAAGTATGGAACCAAGTAAATATATTTTTAACGAAAAGAACGATATTTATGCCTCATTTTTCAAATTTCATCACGGCGTTGCCACATAATTCGTATTTTTTTGATATTTTTAGTGTTTTAAGGGGTTCATCAAAGTTCTTATAGCAACCGCTGTGTTCAATCTAGATGAACGAAATTTTTTCAGTAGTTAGCTTAAGATATCAGCTTCATCAATCGGTGAACATCTGAAGTTTATTTATACAGAGTGTCCAATATAAATTTTCCAATTTACTCAAATTAAATATGTGATAACTCGATTTTTTCAAATGGGACACCCCTTTCATGAAATTTATTTTCCAAATGTTTACATTTCTTACAAAATATGTTCCATATTTAAACCGCTCTTTTTTGAGATATTTCACATTTTTCAAAAGTAATCGTTATTTTAAAAAATGTGAAATATTTCAAAAAAGAGCGGTTCAAATATGAGACATACTTGGTGAAGAATGTAGACATTTGGAAAATAAATTTCATGGAAGAGAAAAATACAGGGTGTTCCATTTGAAAAAACCGAGTTATCGCATATTTAATTTGGGTAAATTGGAAAATTCATATTGGACACTCTATATGAAAAAACTTCAGATGTTCACCGAATGATGAAGCTGATATCTTAAGCTAACCACTGTAAAAATTTCATTAATCTAGATTGAACACAGCGGTTGCTATGAGAACTTTGATGAACACTAAAACTATCCTAAAAATACGAATTATGTGGCAACGCCGTGATGAAATTAAAAAAAATTAGGTATAAGTATTAATTCAAAATAACAAGCTCTTTCAAAATCTGTAAAAATATATAGGGTGTCCCATTTAGACTAAAGAAGTTGATGGCATTTCCTGTTAAACCGGTAGTACATTATTCAAATAAATGTACATCATATGTATTTTGTTCCATTGCACTCACCTGCAAATTTTCATAAATATCGTTATTTTCGTTTAAAAGATATTTACTTGGTTCCAACCTTTATTCACAAGGTGATCCACGAATGTATATGACGGTAGTCTTTTGCCAAAATTCACTTTTTCTACTGTGACGTCAGGGAAGCATATTTTGAAACGTTCTCTTCGATATAGTATTTTGACGAGAAAATATTGCACAGTACACATTTTTTATACAGGGCGTTTCACAGAGAGAACCACTAGACATACATAATTATTTTTCTTTAGGATTAATTCGAAACATATAGTCCATCCAAGAATTATTGACATCTCGGGGGGCTTTGGAAAATCGAAATTAGGTTGGTAATGCCCGTTCAGTGATATTTTGAGTTGTAGAATTCAGGTTGGTGTTGGAAATAACATTGAAATTTTGTTCTGTCATTAATGTTTCGAATAAATTTGGCAAATAATTGAGCAAGTGAAATAAATATCTTTAGAATTAGGCTCTTGAAGAGTGTACAGCTTATAATTGGAAAGGCTTTCCATAGCACATATAAAAAGAAATAAGAGAAGATTAGTCGAAATATATGGAATGATGCTGACATAAAATCTTTCATTTTGAACATGATGAGGTCTGCCCAGATGAGAAAATAATAGTTGTGGTTGTTGAAGCAACAGTAGGAATATTTACATTTCATATTTTACACCTTCATTGTTCACAAATATTGAAAGTTACAATGTCATATAAAATTCTTCATATTATTATATTAAATAAATCCATGCGTTAAGTTTTGTTTCTGTCTTGATGTTCTATTACAATTTTCCCAATCCATTCAGTTTGCATGTAATCGTATGTGATAATTGGAAACATGTTCGTGTTCAGTTTGCCGTACTTTGAAAAAATACAAAGATATTATACATATCTTTGAAAAAATATCATTAAATTTTCAGGTTATATCTATATTTTTTTATTGGTATGATGAAAGCACAGAAAACTTTTAGTTACTTTTTTGTAACTAGATATAAGGCTGCGACTGTACTTCCAAGGCCTGCTCTGATGTCAATAATTCTTGGATGGACTATATGTCTAATCTTCAATATAACGTATGGTCCGAAAGTTTTGGGAAAAAATTCAAAAGCATATAACTCTGACTTAAATAATCTTATATTTTTATCGAATTATTCAACAATTTAACTTAACTATCCTTATTATATATCAAAATTCAAGTATTAGACAAGGGACCATTATTTTCTATTTGCCTAATTATTCCCCTGACACGTTGCTTCTCAATCAGACCAGGTAAAATTTTTCCCAAAACTTTCGGACAATACGTTATTCAAGATGGTTTATGAATAATTAAAATAAAATTACTTTGTTTTCTATCACTTAAAAAAAGTAATTTCATTTTAATTATTAATCATCATGAACTATCACAAAGTAACGGACTACTCTATCCAATATTTCAAGATGGTTTATTCATAGGAAGGTATCCTATTTTTTTTTCAATTTGAAGAAAAATCTAACATACAAAACTTTCAGAAAATATGTCCGGTCGTCACTTCACAAAGCGTTAGCAAATTGTTTTTGATCAAAAAATGCCAGTTTTTTCGAAAAAGGTTCACTTTAGAGTAATGAATAATCAGAAGTACATACTTTATGTAAAATACATTGCTGTATCAGAATTTGCAAATTTGTCTAGTTGTATGAAAGTTGGGGGGTAAAGCCTTTGTGCAAATTCAATATTTCCGCCAGAAAATTTTAGAATACTCGCTAATATTTTAGTTGCCTTTGGTATATAGTAGATGAAAAAAACACTTCCTACAAATCGCCGGCGAAGATCTTTTGAGAGGTAGGTTCTGTTGCATAAATTCCAGTTTTTAATGATCCCACTAGCTTTCTATGCTCTCCAAACCATTAGTTTGCAATTGATCTTGCGGACGTGAGGAGGTCCCGAAGAGCCGAAAGCGGCGATCTTTTCATGGGGCCATCTTCTGGCAAGCTCTGTACCCTATACCTCTAGCTCTTCTGATTCCATGTTCGACAAGAAACGACCGAAGTTTTCGCACTTCTGTCTAACCTGGTGGCAATTTCTCTGAAGATAAAACAAGCCCCATACCAGACCACTATTCGCTAAACTGTTTTGAATATTCTAGGCTTCTCACTATAGGCATTCTGAAGAGATTGAAGCAGTTTCTCAAAACGTATTTTACGATGATCAAATGCCAATTATTATAGGTGCAAAACACAACTGTCGCCCACTCACATACTTTTTTTTTAGAACAGACGATATCACAAAGATCATTTTATCGGTATGGTTGAAAAACTAACCTTTTTTGAACTAAATTTTGAAAAAACTCGGTTTGTTTTTCACCACTTTCGGACCATCCCGTAGAAAAATAATTTACTTCTATGTGCTGAATACTGTCGATGCTCTTCAAAATTTGAATCATTCTCCTAGCCCGAAATTTCCAAAAGTTATCGACCGATCGAGCACTATTGACAAGATGATAAAAACAAAACTAGATAAATGCTGCAAAATCTGTTTATTTATTATTAAAAAAGACAAGTAGGGATTTTATTTTTTGAATATTACATCATCTAAATGTGACCCTTGTCCCTCACGACACTGTTGCAACCTGGAGCGAAAATTTTCTATCATGGCCTTGCAGGTGTTTTCTGAAATGTTTTGGATTTCTTCGCTGATGCGTTCCTTTAATTCTTCAAGAGACGCTGGATTGGTGTCAAAAACTTTATTTTTAAGGGATCCCCAAAGAAAAAAATCCAAAAACATTTCAGAAAACACCTGCAAGGCCGTGATAGAAAATTTTCGCTCCAGGTTGCAACAGTGTCGTGAGGGACAAGGGTCACATTTAGATGATGTAATATTCAAAAAATAAAATCCCTACTTGTCTTTTTTAATAATAAATAAACAGATTTTGCAGCATTTATCTAGTTTTGTTTTTATCATTGTTTAAAAAGTAAACGGACTTTTGTTCCACCCTGTATTTTAGGGTAATAGCATATTTAAAACAGAAAAGTGAAGCAAACGTCCCAAAAAATCGAAAATTCTCACTCGTGAACAAGTTGAAAGATTTATAAATGAGGCACCAGATGAGAAATACTTGATGACATCGAAACAACAAATAAATCATTGGTTATACAACCTCCAAACACAAAAACGAAAGTCAGTCGTTCTTTCAGTATCATTGGGAAGTAGGTTTGTTGACTATTTTCATAAGTACTTTGCACTGCGCCTTTCTGTCATCATGGTGGATGGAAGTCTACGACGGTAGCAGAGGGCTATGTTGATCATTCCATTGCATATAGAAATGTCATTGCTGAAAAAATTCTCCCAACCTCAACAGATTTTGTATCATCATCATCCAATATGGTACTTCCGGTTTCTACAAGTACTGATGGTGCTGAGGATTCTAATAATGTAATGATTGTTAAATATTCATAATAAAAATTTGCAATAGCTGAATTTTTTCCATCTGATTTCATCATAAGAAAATGGAGTGCTAAAAATATTGTCAACACTAATGTTAAAAATATTTTTAACGCGCTTCCACATAAACAATCAATTTTAACATTGTTTGCTGTCATTAAAAGTGTCACTTTTAATGGCAGTTTAATGACAAAAAAGTGTTATGACTACAGGGTCGTTCGAAATGCATGGAAATACTGTGGATTTACATGGATATGCCGTGGAAATACATGGATATACCTGGATATACTTGGATGTACGAGTATATACCTGGAAATACATGGATATACCTGGATATCTATATATATAAAAGAAAGATGTTGGTTACACCATTTATAACTCGAGATCGGATGGACTGTTTGTTATGAAACTTCATATTTGGATTCGTCTACGGTCTGGTTATTATAAAATACAATAAAACTTTGAAAATATCGATTAAAATTTCACTTAAACAGGAAATGCTTTTCCTCCTTTTGAGTAAGGCCACTAGATGTCGCTACAGTTACGCTACCGCTTATTCGTTGGTACTTCATTTGATATTCTCCGCGTTAGATGGCGATATAAAAAAATAGCGTGTACAGTGACCATATTCCCTCTATAGTCACTGTAATAGTGTGTAATTTGAGTTGCCTACAACTCTGCGCTGTTGGGCAAAACCAAAATGTCTCAGCGTAGGAGTACAGATGTCTAAAATGATTAGATTTCGTTGAGATATGAGAAAAGTTTCGTTCTTACCACTTCAGATGGCGCTATTCACACGTTATGACTGATGTTTATTAGTTATTTTTATAGTTTCATTCATTCCAAATAACGTAATCGTGAAGGTACTATATTTGACATTATCACAATTAAATGACAATGAATTTGTTGAGGCTTTCGCGGCCATCGATTGATGTCATCTGTTCTTTTTTCGAGCCTTTCAGTCGTCGTGGTTTGAAATGGTCGAAAAAAGAACATATGACTTCAATTACCGTGTATTTACATAGAAACTTTATAGTACCATGAAAGGCTATTAACAGATCAAGAAGCAGTTGAATATCACAGTGAATTTTTATCGAAATCACAAGTAAATCGGATTTTGGCGATTAGTTTCAATCGTGAATTGTCCGTTCTTATCTTTCCTCATAATTTTTGAAACGTTTTTGAATTTCTGTTTGGGTAATAAATATATTTGCGGAAATAACTGAATCCAAAATTGCCATTATTAGTGATTGACATATTATGACATGTTATTTTTGTGTATCTGTTCTGTGTGATAGCTCATATCATATCCATGGAAACATTTGACAGTTCAAAAATCAGAGTGCATTTGTGAAATCCACCGTAAGTATCATTAGGGCGGAACAAAGTTCGCCGGGCCAGCTAGTATTTATATATTTGGATATATTGTACAAAATTTTGCTCCGTGATTACCCCCTCGTATTTCTGTATAAAAATATCTTCGATAGACGAATAGACGACAAGAAACTCGAAAATTAAGTCGTATGTGTTCTTGTAACTATATAACGAATATAGTCAGGTGAATGAAATCAGACAGCTGAAATTTCCCACAACTGATCAACTCGATACCGAGAAAACAACAATAATAAATGCCCCATTGAGCCAACCAATGACCCAGATATTGACGAGTGTATTCTTAATATTACCTCAGCAGTGTTTATTTTTAAAACATCGTTTCGCTGTATTTCATTCGAAAATACATACAGAGTTCTAAGAATCCTCCACCTAGTGCATCGTTGCGGAGATGAAGTTGCCCATTTGGGAGTGTTCCCAGGCGTGCGCACGCGCGAACTCGTTAGTGAAGCTCGAAGTCGATCGATCCAGCTGTAGCTACGGTGATGGTCAAGGTTATCGGGTCTAGGTCAACGCTACCCTTCCCCCTTCTTCCAACCTCTGCTGCATCTCGCGATTTCTATGAATCTATGGTGATGAAACGAAATGGCAACAGCACCGTAACGATCTGTGTTCTGTTCTTTATGTTGACAACTTGTGCGCCGGTTTCCTTTTCAGGTATCCTCCTTACATATTACATAATGGCGCATTCCTTGATAGTTTTGGCCGCTTAAACCAGTTCGAATGGACGTTTTAAAGTCCTTGACTCCTACATGCCGTTTGACTTGACTCGAAAACTGGCCTCTGGCACTTCGAAAACGTAGAATGGTTCAATTTCTTTCAAGCTGACGTTGCTTCTTGAGAATTCGTGATGGTACATTTCTAGGTTCTAGAATCTAGGTTCTCAATCCTCCTCATCTATGAAGGTATGAATTTTGATTGTCCCAAGTCCGACTCTGTATAATTTTTTATTAGAAAGAGCAATCGGTCGGAATACACTTGCGATCAATGAGATCTATTATGGCTCACTATCCTGCTACTGTTCACCCTCCAGTCACATCCTTTCCAAGAAAGTAATGATCTCTATTGGTGCTAGATATCAAGGTCCTCCATAATCAGCTAACTCCAGCCTAAAGTTTCAAGTCTGATATACACGGTGAGTCTTTGACTTGTACATATATTTTGACTGTGGATTCCTCTTATCAAAGGAAACACTTTTCTCATAAACCATTTTTCCAAATTCGGTTTCGTTTGAAAGATACAGGGTTTCGAAAATACCTGAAAAAAATACTTTTTTTCTATATCTCCGGAACTATTATTTCAAATGCATTGAATTTTAGTTGATTCTCTACTCAATTCATGGTGCATATTTCTCAATCAAAACTTATTCAATATTTCTCCTCGTAGCCGACTCATAAATCCACGTCAAAATACCAAAAACCTCTTGAAAAACATAAACGGTTCGTATTTCCGAAAGAATCAATCATTTTGAAAAATAAAAATATGATTATGTTTCTTTAATGGAACGCGTCGCTGTCGAGTTATTTCCAATTTTACCCGATAAAATTTGACGAAAAAATAAAAAATTATAAGAATAATCTGGATGCATCCCTGGATTTTCAATATCACAGAATGCCAGAAATTTATAAACTCTCTGATCTTTATACAAGTTAACAAAGTTGTCAGAATGTTTATCAACTTTGTCAAGCCTAAATTGAAATTAATGAAAACTAAAATGATACTTAGCACTAACTGATTTGTGGCGACGTTTCTCTCTAAGCAATATCTTCTTGGAATTTTATAAACTGGACACTACAAGGTAATTGTTACATTATTTCACTAAAAGACTTCACGTGATTGAAGAGAGACACCTAAAATAATCACTTTCCCCTTCTATAACAAAATAGCTCTAGCCATTTACATTACGTGGTTATCGCTATACGCATGCGTCGTTCATGACTGATGTTTGAAACTCAGAACAACAGGTTTGAGAGGGGTCGATTCATAGATCTTACGGTTTGTCTTGCGCGCCGGCTACCTCGCATCGTCTTCTCAGATGCTCTGTGAAATATTATAGAGGATGGGTTAGGTTATTGACCTAAAATTCTATGACCTAGGTTAATGGAGTTAGTTTAGGTTAGTGAAAACAAGTTTTTTATGAGATATATTTGGGATATCGAGAAGAATATGAACAAGTTATTAGTGCTTACAAACTAATCTTCAGGAAAATCGAAGAAGGAACCTATTTTGTTGGGAGAAATATGGCTTTTCAATTGCAGAAATAATCGGACAAAACTAAGTGTTTTTGTTAAGAAATATCGTGTTTGTAACATTCTTATTCAAATAAGATTAGTATTTGGGTATTTTCTAAATATATCAACTCAATTTCAATCGAGAAATATGAACTCTGCATTAATTCCAGAGAATCCTATCAGGCACGTATTTGGCCCTATTTCTTTTCGAATCACTATGTCTTTCAAACAGAGCCGAATTCGGAAAAATGAAAAAAAAAGGTTTTTTTGGCCCCAAGAATCTACAGTTGAAATATACACATTTTAATGAAAGTTAACTCTACATTGACTTTATAACTTATTTTTTATGTTCTCTCGGGAAGGTTTTGAACGAAACAAGACACATTAAATGGAAGAAAAATTCAGGATTTCACCGAATATTAGGCGAAAGAAGAGATATGAACAATTTTCAAAATACTGAAATGCTGATAAGTGATTTAATAATCGGTATTTCCACCCCTTGCGTTAATTACAGCTCGTCAACGACGGTTCATACTCAAAATGAGTGATCTTAAAATGTTCTGATCTAATCCTTCCCAGATTTCTCCGAGTTGGATTCCTAAGTCATTAAGAGTAGCTGGATGATTTTCTGAACTTCTCAGCCTTGTTTTCCCAAACCTGCTCAATCGGATTGAGATCTGGACTTCTTGCTGGCCATTCCATTCGAGAGACTTCAACCTCTTCAAGGTACTCCTGAACGATGCGCGCACGATGGGGTCTGGCATGATCGCCCATAAAAATGAAATTTTCACCAATGTATGGGGTAAATGGCACTACATACTCTTCAAGAATGTTCCTTATATACTTATCAGCATTCATAGCTCCATTATCAACGACCACTAGGTCTGTGCGAGCAGTCAAAGATATTCCACCCCATACCATAATCGATCCTCCCCCGAAACCAGTAGTATTCAGGAAATTGCACTGAGCATATCTTTCATGTGGACGTCTGTATACAAGGGAACGTCTATCACAATGGTAGAGGCAGAATCTAGACTCATCTGTGAAGAGAACTCTTTTCCAATCGGCCTCTTCCCAATGGATGTGCTCTCTCGCAAAATCCAAACGCGCCCTTCGATGGGCTGGGGTAAGAGCTGGGCCTCTTGCCGCGACACGAGGCCTTAAATCATATTCTCTGAGGCGATTTCTTATTGTCTGAGTGCTAAGTTGCTCCTCATGAGTTTGCTCAAGCTGATTTTGAAGGAGGCGAGCGGTTGCAAACCGTTGTCTCAATGAAGAAACTCTCAAGTAACGTTCTTGAATGGCAGTTGTTACCCGTGGTCTACCCTGTCCTGGTCTTCGGACATTCATACCTGTCTCCCTGAATCGCTGCAACATTCTGGACACACTTGTATGGGAAACTCCAAACCTTTCTGCAATTCTTGTGTATGTCCACCCTTCTTCTCGCAAAACTACCGCTTGGGCACATTCCCCTTGGGTCAAATTGCGTGTTTCGCGTTGCATAGCGATCGAGTGTAGAAAATCAAACGAAAGAAAAACTATTGATCACTAGAATTGATCGAGAACAACTGATTTTAGAATGCAGCCAATACATTCAAAATCTGATAATATCTTCTTTTTTTATTCCTGCTGGGAGAAAACATCTGTATTGAAGAAAAACGTTGAAAGTGGATAACATATGCATGCATAATTCTGATAAAAATAATTATCATTGAGAACACCTTCAGTTGTAGAATAAATTTGAGATTTCCATAATGTGCGTTAATTTTTTTGCGCAGTGTATTTCTCAGTAATTTATATTTGAATGGAGGAAAAATGAAACTTACATTAATCGTGTCTAAACTTTACTTGACAACTGACACATTACATTTTCATAGAACATCATACAAAGATTGTTGACGGATAACATGGTATGTTCCGTTATTAACTAAAACCTTATTTCACATAACATAATAATCATTGATGAAAATGTAGAAACTTCGCCATTAATAAAAATGGAACGATACACGCTTCAACAATGCATTGAAATCATTAAAATTCACTATAAAATGGTGAAAATTTGGCAGAGACGGTTCGTAAAACTCTAACATTTTTGGGTCGTCGTGTAGCATCTTGTCGAACAGCAATACAACAGAAATTGGTGGAAAAATTTGAGTCAGCCACTTTGCGATTTGGTCATGAAAAATTTTATGAAAAGGATATGGTTCTGTAGTCGTGGTGGTCATTTGGCTAATGTTATTTTTCATTATTAACGGCATACCTTCCTCTTTATAATGAAATAAACATCCGATGATTTATTTAAAAAAAATCATTTTTCTTTGAATGTCAAAATAACATCTCTTATTGGAAAACCTTATTATAGGGAGGTCTGGTACATTTTTCTGGCCAGCCAGTGCACGTTACCCTGTAGATTCATTTTTGTGTGGAGCAATGAAAAAATGTATAAATCAAGCCAATTCAAAACGAATCTGATCTCCGCCAAAATATTGAGAAGTACGTTGGAAATATCAAATAGAATTTTGAAGATAAGTCCTTCTAAACACCGATTGGTCACTGTGCCCATTGCTCGTTGAGTGTTACCAAAAACTCTCTGTTTTCCCTTTTCAAAACCATGAACATTACCGGAATGGATCTCCCAAACCGTGGGAATTAAAGGACTGCGCTTCTTGTCCGAAATTTCAAATGATTGAAAAATTTCAATGGAGAATGGACATCATAAGAAAACGAACTAAATACTGAGAATAAATGATACGGTGAATGTTCATTCGAGTGCTAGGACACCTGTATAGATAAGGTAACTTCGTTTGAAGTAAAACTGTACGGATCACCGACGAATAGGAAATAACCGGAAATGAGCGATCCTTTTCCCTGATGCCATCAACAGCTACAATGTTGCGTAACAACTCCTGCAAATTTATGGATTTTTCACTAGGCAGATCTGAAATTCGCAGACCCATCGGCCTCCTTAGAACCGACCACGATACCAAAACGACGAAACGCCACAGTGGCGGTGGCAGAGTCTCCGTCGGTGGTGGGGAAATTGCGCATTCGAAATGCCCGGGGCCCCCGCGCCTCCTTCCCCCCGACGCCTCGTCATGCTGCCGAATTACCGTCATCGGCTAACATTTTCTTCCATCTGTTCGTAACGTCAAGTAAGCTGTGATTCAAAAGTGTACTTTTTTTCAAGAATATATTCATAGGGGTTGTCGAAGGCATTTCCATTTCCGAGGCGATGAGGACAAAGTCAAGGGAAAATTTTACCGTCGTGCATGTTCGCGTGTTGTTAATGTCAGTGTCAAGGTGAGTTCCAAGTTTACTATTCCTCTAGGCGTATTTACCATGTTAGCTTATTTCTATCGCGAATTATTATCGGAAAGTAGCGGCGGAATTGATTGAATATTTTCGATTTGGCACCAACTCATTTCGCATCATCGATCGAAACAGCTCGAATCGGCTGTTTTTCCAAGGTGATTTTCCTTATTCCTTTGTTTTTCGAACGTAGCAACTTCTAATCAATTGGATACGGCTAGCTCTCTTTTTTCCATTGGTCGAATCAATTGTTTGAAGTCCATGTGGGCGTTCTGAATATGAACACTCGTATATTATGTAAACATGGTATATTTTTCATATGTAGGATATGGACCATGATGATATAATATCCACCGATCTCCTAACCCTTTTAAAATGGACAATCAATATACACAACTGAGTTGAAATTGGTTGATACAATGGCTAACAGCTGTTTGCTTTTTCCTAGGCTACATCTGAGGTTCAACTAAAAGTCTTTAACTAAGACCTCTTTTTCAAGTGGTGTCCAAGCTATTCCTCCTTCAATATGTGTTATTTATTTTTATTTTTTATCTGTCAAGCTCCCCCTCTCATTGTTTATCAGATGATCCTGTCATATGTTTGAAACGTCAAGTAGCCATTATTTCAGGTGTAAATATGAGGTACGTGTTTGAACAATGATGATCAATGTCAATTATGTATACTTGTCGATAGTACTTCCCGATGAGTACTGACATAAGTGACATACTGTCAATCTTCTACTGAGATACTGACCATGTGTCCAATATCTGATGAAGCTTTAGTGCAGATCCTCTAGGATAAATTTAATTGTGGACGAAAAACATGTGAAACGTTTTCCTTATTTTAGAGCTCTACAGGATGTATGAACATCAATTATTCCGGAAGATCCAGTTTTTGAACATGATCCTTGTACCCCTCTACTTGTATTCTTCAAAATTACCTACCCCCTTAGGGTGCCTATCTGCTCTGCTAGGTTTACTATCTGCAGCTTTGTTTCGCCTAATGTTTTTTTTTCTTGTTTTCTCTATTAATTCCTGATAATATGCCTCAGTCTGCTGCTACGAGTCGATTGGAGTTTTTTCATTTCGCAGGATCGTTTTTCCATTGACGAACAATATTTTCAAACTGTAAATTTTCTTGGTGCGTTATTTTAGTTGGTTAAGCTAAAGCTGAAAAAAGAGGTGGAAGTGGTAAACCAAAAGAATGCCATTCCCTTTTTTATTTAGGCCAGATATTGCACCAGCACAAAGCAGCAGAATTTCAAAAATTCTTTGAAAACGGAAGGTGTTGATGTTTTAGAGTGACTTTCTTGCTCACCAGATCTGAATCCTATCGAGCACCCGAGGGACAAGATTAAAAGAAAAATTAAAGCTCTTCAAAACAACTCCAGGCAAATGGGTCTCCAAAGGAAATTGATAACTTGACAGATAACTTGCCTCCTCTAATTCGTGCTTATATTGATGATACGAGGTGGCAATACTGATCATTAAAATTATTCAAATAGCATTATTCCTCGTTAACTTGTCATTTTCAGACAATTACTGTTATAGAAAATTATACTTTTTGTTGTTTTTTTCTGTTATGGAGAAAATTTTAATGATTTTTATTATGTTTTTGTTCAAAATAATGAAAAAAGCCCTTGTAACTTGTATAGATTTTCTATATATTTGTTGATTTAGATTGTGAAAGTATCATGAAGAAAAATTTGTTGTTTTCCTCAAATGTGGAGATTTTTTGAATTCGGCTGTACAGCAAGTTACTAGTTGTATAATCGCTATAATTATTATATAGTGCGCGTCAAAATTACGGAACAAATTCATTTCCTCAGAAGAAAAATATTTGGCAACAAAATCCTGAAACAGGTAAATTTTTGTTTCACTTTTACCAAATTTTTATGCAGTTTTGAAAGATTTTTGTTGAACCCTTTGCCATCCCAATTAACCTTCCAAATTTTTTGAATAGGGAAAGTGGGTTGTGTGGTACTTTTTTGGCAAGGTCTTTGTATCTTCTTTACAGGCGTGCAGAAATTTTCAAGAAATTTTGTTTTTTCGAAAAATTAGTTAGTTCAAAGACGTTTTCAGTATGTGCACTTTGTCATGGCTCATTTACTTTGAGACGATGGTACCTGATGAAATTTGGCACCGAATAAAAGTCGACCATTACAGTTTTGTTCATGCAAAAGTTTCAACCCCTTTCAACCCCCTCACGTAAAAAATTAGAATGTTGAAACACTGCGCTTCAGTTATGATCTTAAGTAGGTATGTTATTAGTACGTTTCTACTGAAGTAACTTTTCGTTAAAATGTTTCAATTCAAAGAAAGTGCCATGACAAAGGGCACAGACTGAAAACCTCTTTGAACCATCTAATTTCTCAAAAAAAAAATTTTTTCTTGAAAATTTCTGCACGCCTGTGAAGAAAATACAAAGACTTTGCCAAAAAAGTACCACATGACCCACTTTCCCCATTCGAAAAATTTAGAGTGTTGATGGGGATGCCACAGGGTGCAACAAAAATCCTTCAAAAATGCATAAAATTTGGTAAAAGTGAAACAAAAATTGTCCTCTTTCAGGATTTTGTTGCCAAATATTTTTCTTCTGAGAAAATGAATTTGTTGTGAGGGTGAAGTTCTTCAACATTACTGCGCCTGTAGAAGAATTTTTTTCCTGCATCGATAACTGATCCTCCATCCTCCACTACATAAAGTAGTATTCATAAAGTTACATTGTGTGTATCATTCAGTTTGCACATCTATCTCAAGTAGTTACATTCGAAATCTGCACTCGTCGCTTCCATCCACTTGAAGTGTTCTCCAACAAAGTTTAGAACGAGCTTGTACGGTTAATTCTGACCCTCGACCGGGATACAGGGTTGCAAATTAGCTTCCCTGAATCGTCTAATCGTTTCAATGGTTGTTCTGTCACCTCCCAATCTTCAAATTGACTGATTGCAACAATATTGTTGGAACTGAATATGGCCGGCAAGTAGAAACAACAAAATATTGATTTGTAATACACTTTTAGAGGAATGATTAAGCTTCAATTAAAAAAAAAATAATCATCATGAAAATTTTTGTACTTTATAGAAGATTAAATTGCCGAGGGCAAATAGTTGCGATTTTTTCGATTTAATTAGTTTTTCAATTAAAAAAACAGGTTGAACTTCAGCTTTTTGGAAACTACACTTAATGATTTTTTTTCCGACGGTTATTCATCATTTTTTGGAAAAATCGCAACTATTTGCCCTCGGCAATTTAATCTTCTATAAACTACAAAAATTTTCATGATGATTATTTCAAAAATATAGCTTGTACCCATGAAAAACGAAAAACATATTCAATAACCCCAGATCCAACGATTACCCTGTTTTTTTTTATTGAAAAACTAATTAAATCGAAAAAAGGAAAACTATTTGTTCTCGGGACGTTCTTCAACTTCAATTTAAAAAAAATCAAGTCTCTACGTCGTAAATTAGGGTACTACTTACTCGTGAAATAAAAAGACCACTTTTAAATGGAGATTTACCACGATTCAAAAGGTGATACTGCCTTAAGGTTAAAATCCTCATAATTTTAGTTTATATTTATGTCGTTGCCGTTGCCAGTTTTGGTATCTATCAAATAACTTTTCCCAAATAGATGACAAAAAAGTGATCGGTGTACCTTCCACTTATAATTCAACGAATGAGATGAAAGTGACAAGTCATTGGTGGAATGTGTGGAATGTGCGAGTTATCAAGTAAATGATTATATGTATGGGTTTACTTATATGGGGATCAACATCAGTAAGTATTGATTATAATTCCAAAATCTAACTGAAAATAATGGAGCATGGATTTCGATGATGTTCCCAACAATTCCAGGACTGCATCCTGCATCCAGAATCATCATGAAATTTGCTGTGTTGGATTCTTCGATTCTTTTTCTTTCTATCAGTTTGTACACTCATCTCTTCTTCCGGAAGTACATATGTGGAAAAAAGTTCGACTGGCATTTTTATTATCACCCGGAAGTCATTTTCCATTGTGGAAAAAAAATTCACGCATTGCTTCGGTTGATATTTGCCTGGAAACAATGTGCTATTTCTTGTTGAAGTGTTGTGGTGGCTACTTTTCTAATTTTCCGTTAGAAACAGCTTATAGATGAAACTTTCCGAGGATTCCGAAATATCAATCAAATTTGTGTTTAAAATCTACTGTACTATCTCATGAAAATATTACCGTAATTTGTTGAAAATATATCGGTTCTCTTGATTCCGTCAAAATCCATTAATTTTTCTTCTTCTGAAATTATACACCGACTTTTGTGGTCAATTTTCATCCTGCAAAATGAGCAACTTTGAAAATGCTTTCCTACCTCGAACTCGCTATTACTGATGTTTGGAATATATTTACATGTTTCATTAAACCTTTTTTGAAAAGAAGTTCTCAATATATTTTGTTGGGAATAGAGAATGAATATATTGCATCTTTACTTAACAAAGACCCCCACTTTATAATGAAACAAAAGAATATCTCCAAGTCACACAGATCAATTCTATTCACATCGATCGAGGTTCTCTTCGAAACAACGATTCTATTGTTACATCGCTGAAATTGTGCGATATCGATCGACATACCTTGAACAAATCACACCGTGAGATGGCCAATCTCGGTCATGATATGGGTTCGCCAAAAACGTTGACCGTCAGATGGTCAGTCGTTGAACGTACAGAACGAAGATAATCTGCCACGATCTACACAGACTCCGACAGAAACATCCTATTCAAGGTTGAATTACTGGGTCGTGAAATTGTTTTAATCTTGGTCTTTGTTCGGCGCGGGAGTGGAAGCGAATACGAAAAATCGATTTTCAAAATGCCTAAAAAGACAATGGGCAATTAACAATAAAAAGAGCGCACGCATGTGTCTGTAGGGTTTTCATGTGAAATCCAGTCATACATTTATGTTTATACAGGGTGTCCCACCAGTGCCGCAGCGGGCGATATACGCGTAACGGTCTGAGTTTGGCAAAATTTTTGGATGCAGACTTGATATACCCCAAGAAGAGCACAACCTGAAAATATTTTCGGATATATCGGGTGGCCCACAGAAGAGGAATAGAGGGTGACTTTGTTTTTTCGAATGGTACAACCTATATTCAATAGTGTTTTTCAATTCTCTGAAACTTCCTGCATGCGTATACTTTTCACATATTTTTATTCGACAGTTTTCGAAATATTGGCCATTTTGACAAAAAATGCTACTTGTAGAGGTTATGTTATCCAATTATATTTCACGAACCCTTGCACATACCAATAACAACTTTATATAGATTGAAATACAATACTTCAAAGTATCCTGGCCAGGTATAATAAAGCCCCCCAGCATATGGAGTGTCCACAAAAAGTCTATAAACATGACGAATTTCAAATCGATTTTTCTTCATTTTTTCAAATGCAATGCATATAATTTTTTTCCAATATTGTAATCACCATTCATTTCACTTCATTTTTTGCCAAATGCATGATATGCATATTTTTAACAGAATAGGATTTTTAAGAGCTTTTTCGAAATGTTTCCCCAAAATTCACATATACCTACCTTCGAATAGCAGATTTGGCTTTTCTGTGGTTAATGAGAACTGTCGAATTATTCCACTCAGAATAAGTATCATTGAAGCTTAAATTCATATTGAAGCGAAATGAGGAACTACAAAGTTTTGATGTATCTACTCAAAAATGTGATTAAATCAGTTACTCAAGACAGAAACTTGCTTTCTGTACCCATTTTTCAAAATACGTTTTTGATAATTTTCTGTTTCTACTTGAAGAGTCGAATCTTGCAGAAATTTCAAACAAGCTTCAAGCTTGAAGATCTGCCTGCGTGCCTGTGAAACTTATGAATATAATTTTTTTCGAAGAAAGTTGTATAAGGATAAGAGCGGTCACTTTTTTGTATCCTTAAGTTTCGAAACTCGTTTTTTGTAGCATTCAAACACATTGGTATTTTTTGAAATTTTACATCATTTTGTGAGTGTTCATCCAATCCGTAAAAACTATGATGATATGAATTGAAGCTGCAATGATGTTAATTCTGAATAGAATAATTTGACAGTTCTCAATAACCAAAGAAAAGCCAAATCTGCTTTTTGAATTCGGAAGTAAATGTGAATTTAGAGGAAAAACTCTAAAAAATCCTATTCTGTTAAAGATATGCATATCATGTGTTTGACAAAAAATGAAGTAAAATGAATGGTGATTGCAATGATGAAAAAAAAATATATGCATTGCATTTGAAAAAATGAAGAAAAATCGATTCGAAATTCGTCATGTTGATAGTCTTTTTGTGGACACTCCATATGATGGAGGGGCTTTATTATAGCTGGCTAGGATACTTTGAAGTCTTGTTTTTCAATCCATATAAAGCTGTTATTGGTATGTGCAAGGGTTCGTGAAATATAATTGAATAACATAGCGCCTATAAGTAGCATTTTTTTTGTCGAAATGGCCAATATTTCGAAAACTGTCGAATAAAAATATGTGAAAAGTATACGAAAGCATGCAGGAAGTTTCAGAGAATTGAAAAACACTATTGAATATAGGGTGTCCCGTTTGAAAAAACAAAGTCAGCCTCTATTCCTCTTTTGTGGGCCTCCCGATATATTCGAAAATATTTTAAGGTTGTGCTCTTCTTGTAGTATATCAAGTCTGCTTCAAAAAATTTTGCCAAACTCCCATCGTTACGCGTATATCGTCCGCTGCGGCACTAGTGGGACACCCTGTATACAGGGTGTCAGGGTGTTTGGAGGGTGAGTAGCCATAGGTAAATGGTGGATAGGTGATGCTCTTGGCTACTTGTTGTTATTAATAAAACAAGCAGGGCGACCCAGCTTCGCCCGGTGAGAAATTTGTTTCACGCGGCGGTTTCATCTTCAACACTTCAACCCGCCATATCTTTGGATGTACTCGTTGTAATTGTATGATGTGAAGGGCAATTTCGTTCTAAATTAAATACTGGGGATAAATAACGTATAAGGTTGGATGAGGATCAATACCCAATTCATAAAAACACACTCCCAAATAGTGCATAATTTTGGAAAACATCTGATTACCATAAACAGGTAATAGCAAGTCAATCTTGAGAGATAGATATATGCTATCGCGGACTTTTTTGTAGAACTATTTGAGAGGTACATTTCCGTCATACATTGTATCCACGTAAGTCTTACGGTCTCTGCAGCGCACGTGAAAATAGCTGATTATGGCTGATTTTTTTGTAATTTTTGAAGTTATAGTAGGTATCCTCATTTTTTTCGGGTGAAAAGTATAGCCTATGTCACTCAGGGATAATGAAGCTTTCTAAGGGTGAAAGAATTGCTGAAATCGGTCCAGTAGTTTTTGAGCCTATTCGTATCAAACAAACAAAAATACAAATCTTTCCTCTTTATAATATTAGTATAGATAACATTTTGCCGAAAGTTCAAAGTGTTATAATTTTTTTGCCATTTTTCTAGAAATTTCCCATTTTTTTCATTAAAATCTTGATTTTTTTTAAATTTAATTCTCGAGGTGCCTATAAAATGATTCATTTTTTTAGTCTAGTCTTGTCTTATTCAGATTGAATCATAATTTCATACAAACATCTTCAAAAAAACCTGACAGCGTCGTATCAAACATAAAAAAAAATGTTATGTCCACTTTACAAAGTGAAATAAAAAAAAATTACATAGTGTGGGGTTTTAAAATGGTTTTAAAAACTTCTCTAGTTAATACTCTTTGCAATGGTATGTAACATGTATGTACCATTAATAATCAGATAACTCAACAAAAAACCGTTTTGTCTTCAAGGATGCCTTAAAAGGGCGACGACAAAACTATTCCATTGAGCAGGTAAAATCTTTTCTCTATTTCAGTATCGTAATGAGTTCATTACAGTACTAAAAAAAGTGCTGTAATGAATTCATTTTTGCATCGTTTTCAGTTAAATTTTTCGTTTTGTGGTTGTCAGCAATGACTTCCGATCCTTTTGAATTTCAGAAGACGTCAATTTGGAAATGTCAATTTTCGTATTTCCTAACATTCACACCAACTGCCAAGATACAATATGAAAGTCACTAGAACCTATAATTTGAATTTTTGCATTGAATTTCACGAAAGTTGAGTGAAATAGAAAAAATATCGTCTAATACTCGTTGCAGAATGCCATTCCAATACTCATGCGTTCGAAAACTGGCTCCTTCGTCGCTCGTTTTCGAATTCGTATTGGAATAGGAGCCCATTCTGCCACTAGTTTTAGAATATACTATTCTCTCATTCTAACACAGCTAAAAATAGCGTGCTCATTTTATATAGACACCTCGAGCATTAAATTTAAAAAAATTCAAGATTTTAATGAGAAAAGTGGGAAATTTCTAAAAAGATGGCGAAACAATTATAACACTTCGAACTTTGGGCAAAATGTTATTTCATTAGGCGCAACAAGTAGCCAAGAGCATCACCTATCCACCATTTACCTATGGCTACTCACCCTCCAAACACCCTGTATAGTATGAGGCTGAATTAAAATATGAATGGTTTAAATTTTGAGTTTGTGCGCAATATTGCACAGAATGCAATAATCAAATATTCAATTATAAGAAATAAAATGTTTACTTTCATGAATTGCTACTTGTTTCATTACTTTTTTTCAGTTTCTGGCAAGTTTTTGTCGTTTTCTTTTTCAAGGATCATTTATCTTTTTACGTTCTCACAATCAACTTTGATTCAAAATCTGAAAATTCGTTTTGCAACATGCCTAAACAAAACAAGTGGTACGAAAACGATTCAGCTTGCAATATTCCTAGAATTTTTAGTAGAATTCGAAAATGCAATAATATGCAGGTTGTTCTAATTGAGAAACAATGAAACAAAGTTAAAGCTGTTCAGATTATTTCAGAAAAATAGGTCTCGTCGCTTGGATCATGCAAAATTTCAGGTTGATGTTGCTCTTTAAACATCTAATGAAGCAGTTAGAACTTTATGTGAATCACCATGTAGATATCAAATATGCACTCCATTCTCACCTTCTGGATCATACGGAACAGATAAATCGATTGTGTCATCAATTAGTAAAGTCCTTGATATATTTTTAACACTTCATGGAGAAATGCTTTGCATTCAAATCGCAAGCTGTGTGAACTTTGGTTTTTGTAAATATTTGTTTTAAGCATCGTCATAATGCTCTGGAATTGTTTATGAAATAATCGGAGCCATTGAATAGTTTTGAGATTTTCGGTAGACAACGGCAGCCTCTTTAAATTTATCATGTGAAGTGAAGTCGATTTTGATATGTTTGCAATTACATATCTATAATATCGCTCCCACTATACTTCACTCTCTGACTTGTCCTTTCTTTTGATCTGTAGAGTCCTGAGGTCAAACGAAACCTTTTTTTAATTTTCCGTTGTTTCCGAATTCGGTTTGGTTAAAAAGGCACAGCCATTTAAAAAAAAAACTGGGCGAGTTCTATGATTCAGATAATTTTTTGAAGGTGTTATTTCTCGCTTCAAAATAAGTTAATTCTTGTAGGAATTACTGCAGTAATAACCTTGTTGTAAAAAGAGTTGAAAAAAACAATTTTTCGTAACCATTTGCACAAAGTGTTGTTTGATTATGTTTGCAATTGAAATGCAATAGTGACTCCTTCCAAAGACATTTTTCAAGCGTTGTTTGGGAGCGATAATAATGTGTACAAATTCAGCCAAAAGTATCTGATAAAGACGTTTTCAATTTAAATTCATAATATTGAACCTGTACATTATTTAGATAAATATTAAGCTTCTATGAATATCTCACGTCCTCTCGCCGATCATAGATATAGAACATTTTCTCGTCTGTGATACAGTTGCCAATAATCCAAGTATGTGCGTATATCCGAAGGTCAAATGTTAAGCGCATGCAGAAGAACTATACTCAAGATAGGAGATTACATAATTCTATGTTATTAACATTTCCAAATGAAGAGTTCCAAAAAGTAAGACAGGCTTTATTTTTCTGTGATCCGGAGTATCGGGAACAAAAACACTGATCCTCAATCCAATTTCGATTTTTTCCCGATCACTGAAAAATAAGCCTGTCTTACTTTTTTGGAACTCTTCATTTGGAAATTTGAAAAAGGCTTTGGAACTCTTTACTACTTATGTTATTAACAAGTAGAAATTATGAATTCAGTGAAGAATATACCAATATCGAAGTAAATGAAGTAAATTGAATTTTACTGGTAAATCATATCAGCAGCAACATCCCTTTACTATTTAAAAATAAAAGTGAAACAATTGTGTGATCGATTTCGATGACATGCAAGCTAGAGGTGCGATCTCAAAATAATAAGAGGATTTAAGTATGTATTTTCCAAATGATTTTTTCGGATAATAACTCGAAAGGTCTCATAGTATTTTTTCGTGGATTTAAGAGTTCGCCTGTCTGTAACTCATATACCAGAAAAATATTTCAGTGAGTGTTGATAAAGGAAAATGAAATATAACCAGAGTAATATTTTCACCAAAATTCAGTTAATTAGAGCACACGCTTCCGATGATATGGGCAAAATAGTTAAGTTAAGGAAAAAATCAAATATGAGAGGAATCTGCAGTTGAAAAATTTGCCAAACCATTTGTCACGAGCAAGTTATCAAAATAATTTTTCGAAGATTTTCGATTAATTTCTGATGAAGGAATCACGTCACATCCGATGAATTTTTCTGAATAAATTCGCGAAAGCTATCCCTTCAACGAAATATTGATAATTTATTCGTAAAATGCTGAAACCATATAGAACTTTCTTGGAATTTCAATAAAATTATTTCTGTTAATAATTACCCATTGTTTTCTTTTTATGTTTGCTAGAATGCACGAAAACTAGTTAGTCACAGAAAAGATGAAGTCATCAACTGATTGTGAAGTTAATCGGTTAAATATATCGATGAATAAGATGAAAATTGGATCATTTCTCATTTTCATATTTTTTGGCTTGGATGAAAATTCGTGTTTACATTCATAATCTATGCATTGTGAAGTTTCTGGGTTATTTCCAGTCATTGTGGGTTTTACGAGACCGATTTGACTGACATGAAGAGTATTGAAGCTGCGCGATCGTTTCTTTTTTGTTATTCATTGATTCCGTTGAGGTACTTTCTTCAAAAGAAACCATCTGTATCAATCTGTAAATTTGAAGAGGGAGCAATCTTTCAAAAACTTTTCGAAGTGACTTCATTTCAGTCTTTCAAAAATGTACAACATGTGTGAAAGGTTCCACATACATACATCAAGAAATTACTGGCAGTTGATCATTCAAACTGGGATTGTCGCTCTACATACTCGATACTATTTTTTGTAGAAATGCAGGATCTTTATTGAGTCTGCGAATATTACTCCCATTCTTCCGCCAGATTATAAAGACTATACCAATGGATTATTAAAAATCTATCATGCGTCAACCTTGGCGGTAAGGATAATGGAATTACATAATGGGCCGGTTACTTCAGCTTCGCGCCCAATTATTGTAGCAAAAGTTCAAGGTCCACTACAGAGGTGAAACCGAATAAATGAATCGGCAAGAACTCGATCAAGAGCGCTGACACAAAGAAGTTTCGAGAAATTATCGAACGTTGAGCTTCCGTCTCATCGTAGGATTATCTGTGTTTTTAAAGGGTCTAAATGATCATTATTTTTGTCCCTGCATGTGGTCCAGTTCCAGCAGGATGCCACAGTTAATAGAAAAACAAATTTCAAGGAAAAATGTTTATATCAATATAGACTCGTTTTGAAGATACCGGGCGTTGACATTTTCGAATAAGTACGATCAGATTAGAATTTATAATATTCTAACCTCTAGAGATATTGGAACCAAATCTGATTATACAACACCACATTATATTCTACCATCTACATTAGACTATACAGGGTGTCCCAGTAGTCGCGCACTCCATTGAGGGGATCGAAAGTGAAAAATATTCTAAGCCCAAAAATCCATGTTTGAAATTTTTCGATAACGTAGTTAATTAGTAACTAATTAATGAAAGTGACCAATCAGGAGCGCCCTACAGAGAAATCAGTAGGCAGTGGGGACGCGAGAGTGAGACGCCAGTCTCGGTTTACTGCGTGAAAAGCCGGCAGCTGCTCTGGCGTCTCACTCTCGTGCCCCCACTGCCTACAGGGCAGTGATTGGTCACTTTCATTGATTAATTACTGCGTTATCGAAAAATTTCAAACATGGATTTTTGAGCTCAGAATATTTTTCACTTTCGATCCCCTCAATGGGGTTCGCGACTTCTGCGACACCCTGTACAGTCTAAGGGTCTAAGCCATTTACCATATTCTTATTTTTTCTTATCTTCTCCAGTTGTTGCATAATCCGAACGGTACAATTTGTGTTCGAAATGTGCATCACAAACATGAATAATTCAAACTTTTCCTAGTTCCTAATTTTTAAACCATTTATTTGAAAATGAACCAGAGCAGCTACGAAAAAATGCCAAAATCCTTTTTTGTCCAAAATGAATCATGTGAAATTCCACTGGTTTTTTCAACATCATCGATGTTTCCAGTCTCTGTTTGTTTTCATTGTTTTACGTTTGTTTTTTCTTTCTTGTTTGTTTCTGATGTTTTGTTCGTCTTGTTTGTTTTTATTTGTTCTGCTTTTTTTGTTTCAGTTTGATTTGTTACCTCCCGTTTGTTTTTATTTTTTTTTGTTTGGTTTAATTTTTTTTTGTTTCGTTCATTTATGTTATGTTTATATTTTATTCGTTTTTTTCGAAGATTTTTGTGTGACTTTTATTTGTTTCACTGGTTTTTTGGTTTCTTGGTGTGTTTTTCGATGTCTTCTTTTTTCGTTACTTGGGAATGATTTTTATTGAAAAATTAAGCAAGGGTTTTTCAACATGATTGATGTTTATAGTTTTTGTTTGTTTCTATTGATGAAATTATGTTTTTGCCGTTTTTGTTTGTTTCTGTTTTTTCCGTTTTTTTTCTGTTATTATTTTACTTTTCTGTCAGTTCATTTTTGTTTCGGTTCATTTTGTTCACTCCCATTTCTTTCGTTTTATTTGGTTTCATTTGTTTTCGTTCGATTTCGCTAGTTTATGTTATGTGTTATTTTATTTTTCTGTTCGTTTTTGCCGATTTGTGTTCGTCTTGTTCATTGTTTTCGTTTTACTTGTTTGTTTCACCGGCTTTTTGGTTCCTTGGTTTATTTTTCTATCTGTTCCGTTCTTCTTTTCTCTTTCCATTACTCTGAAATTATTGGTATTTATTTTGGCAAATTAAGAAAGTTGAAAGAGATGTTCAAAATGACTACTATTGTTTCGTTAGAAGCAGTTACTCTTTGCCCCAAATTTTTTGAAACTCGTTGAAATATTTTCAACTTTTTTTCCAGAAATTCTGTGTCTCGTGAGTGAAAAGAGTTAGGTTTGCAGGAAATTGATTCCTTTTCCATTAGTGCTTCATATTTATGCCGGTGTCAGGTCTCAAATGTTTGTCTCATCCAAATTACTTTCCAAAATTATGAGTACTACCCATATTTTAAAATTGATTGGGGGAATATTTTCGACTAATTTTTGCTGGGAATGCGATATCTTCGGTAAGTATTGATTATAATTCGAAAATCAATCGGACATAATTGGTGCCTTGGTTCCGATGATGATTTGAACAATTAAATTCCAGATCTGCATTCAGAATTATCTTTGAATTTACGACTTTTTGGTCAAATTCTATCGGATAATATTAGGAATAACTCGAAAACGACTGAACTGATTTTCATGAAACTTTGTGGGTGTAGGACCCGGTAGGTGGTGCTACTCACGGTTGGACAGATTTTAGGGACATTTACTAGGTGGACCTTGTAGATGTCGTTGCAGTTTTATGAAAATATTACCATCCCGGCTGAAACTGCATGCAGTCAGTTGCTAATTGTTGCCAATTAAAAATCTCCACAAAGTTTGGTCGAATGATGTCTGTATAGCCCTTCTGAGTATAGTATCAAGTTCGAAGAATGTTATTCAGTCGAGCGCGAATATGAAGTGTATGATATCCGGTAATCCAACTAGACATCACGGAATAGGTCCGCTTGATCGTGATAACTTTGAAGGCCACGGAGATCGGGGTATCGCGAATATTTAGTGACGTTGCTGCTCCCGTCTGGAATTCCGCAAGACCTGCATTTGTTGGAATTATACGATGCTAGGTACCTCCACAAGTTTATGAATGGACGATAATCATTCGTTGCTTTGGAATTCGAGTTATGTATGCAGATATTCTCATTAGTCCCGTTTTCTTCATTTCTCTGTGCAGGCAAACATAATTCAAGCGAAATTATTTCGACGTAATTAACTGGAGACATTTTTGAAATTCACGGATATTTTGAAATCTGGGCTCCCTAGGACAGATAGATGTGGATCCTTGATTAACACCTGTATTAAATTCTGAAGACCCTGAATGACCTTGGCAAAGGGTGTTTTTTTAGTATAGAACTTTGAAATGGAAGAAAACAAAGATGATTGGAAATTTATAAACTCGACACTTCACGGTTAATAATTCATCAATTCATTGAAAGTCTTCACATTATCATCACGAGATCGAAGAAAAACACCTAAAATTATCACTTAATAACAACATAGCTCTAGAAAGGATTTCCTACATTTCCGTTTACAGATAGCGTCGTTCACATAAGTTTGAGATGGGTCGATTCACAGATCTTACGGTGTTTGTCTTGCGTGGCAGCGGGCGCGCGAGTCGCGCGATTTACTCATTCAAACAATTAATATGTACTAAAACTAAATACGCAACCATATCAACAATCTCGTCCTTGCATTTAACTATAGAAAAGGGATATTGGCTTCAGGACTGCTAATGGGGTGAATAACACACTCTCTTCAAATTGTCGACGTTTCGATCCTGTTTGGGATCTTCTTCAGGACTAAAAAAGTTTATTAAAATATCAGACAAATGAACAATTTGGTCACAATAACACAACACAACATCACATAAAACTCTCTGAGAAAAAACTAACATTCAGGTGGAAATTTCATATACAACTTACCAATTTGGTCGAATGTATTACGATGTGGTAGAATTTGTTAAATATCATTGGAATTGTGTGTATAATTTCGTCAGATCTATAAATTTTATTGTGAGACGTATGTGGTCTTAGCTCGGCTAATATGGTACTAATCGACGGTGTCTTGTTTTTCTCCCAAACATGTTACGGTGCAACTCCCACGACGCAGGTTTATTTTTTATTAATTTCTCTCATTAAGTTATTATAAATTATGCTCAATTTTTGAGTATCTGTTCGGATATTAACTGTGTCACGTATAAAAATATGTATCATTTCACTAATACATCTTTTGTGGTAGTTGTTTTCTTTATCCAAGATTTTTACATCATTAAAGTCAAAATTATGATTTTCTTGGAAGTGGTGTAAAGCCAGCGCAGTTTTTTCGTTTTTGTCTCTATTATTTTCTTTGCAATCATATGTATGCTGACGTATACGATTTTTCAGGTATTGTCTGGTCATGCCGACATACGATAGGTTGCAATCTTTACATGGAATTTGATACACCAAATTAGAGGTCATTAGTTTTGGATGAGAATCTTTCAATTTGGTGTATATTATCTCAAGTTTTGTTAGAGGATAGAAAGCAAGCTTGATGTTAGTTGAGTGATTTTTCACCAAAATTTCAATCTTTTCTGATAATCCCTCAATGTATGGAAATTTATAATACACACAATTCCAATGATATTTAACAAATTCTACCACATCGTAATACATTCGACCAAATTGGTAAGTTGTATATGAAATTTCCACCTGAATGTCAGTTTTTTCTCAGAGAGTTTTATGTGATGTTGTGTTGTGTTATTGTGACCAAATTGTTCATTTGTCTGATATTTTAATAAACTTTTTTAGTCCTGAAGAAGATCCCAAACAGGATCGAAACGTCGACAATTTGAAGAGAGTGTGTTATTCACCCCATTAGCAGTCCTGAAGCCAATATCCCTTTTCTATAGTTAAATACGCAACATTGGTGTCCGACTCGATTACTACTTTTGCGTATATTGCGTTGTCTGAATGCCTTAAGCGCGCACCCGCTACCACACAAGACATACCGTTATACCAAAGACTATCTTTGGTTATCATATGTTGTCCGAAAAATCAACATTGAGGCATCGCCTCCTCAGAAGCTCTGTGAAATATTCATAGAAGAATTTTATTTTGATTGTTTTGGATACAAAATGGGTTAGGTTAGGTTGATTGATCATACATTGAGTGAAAACCCATTCTTTATAAGGTATTTTTGGAATATCGAGTAAAATATGAACAAGTTGTTAGTGTTTACAAACTAATCTTCAGGAAAATAGAAGGAGGAACTCATTTTGCTAGGAGAAATATGGCTCTTTTATTGCAGATATAATAGGATAAAACTGAGTGTTTTTGTTGAGAAACATCGTGTTTTCAACATTCTTTTTCAAATAAGGTTAGGTAATTGAGTATTCCCTACATATATTAACTCAATTTCAATACAGAAATATGTACGTACTTTGCATTAAATCCAGAGCATCGTATCAGGCACGTATTCGGCCCATTTTTTTCAAATGGCTATAAGAGCCGAATTCGGAAAAATGGAAAATGAAAAAAAGGTTTCTTGTGGCCTCAAGAATCTACAGTTGAAATATTTGTACAAGTCAAGACTCCCCTGTATATGTTTCTTTGAAAATGGTCTCTTTTCGATGTTGTCCCTCATTTTCTCGGTGGAAGATATGATTTGTTCATATACAGGGTAAGTCTTTGACTTGTACATTCTTGAGGCCAAATGAAACATTTCTTTCATTTTCCATTTTTCCGAATTCGGCTCTGTTAAAGAATTGTAGCCATTTGAAAAAACATTGGGCAAATTACGTGCCTGATACGATTCTCTGCAAACACCTCAAAGTTCATATTTTTCGTTTGAAATTTAGGTGATTAGTAGATGTTCTGATGGTGATACATTTAGGAAATACTCAAGCACTAACCTTATTTGAATAAGAATCTTACAAACACGATATTTCCTGACAAAACACCTAGTTTTGTCCGATTATTTCTGCAATTGAAAAGTCATATTTCTCCCACCAAAATGAGTTCCTTCTTCGATTCTCCTGAAGATTAGTTTGTGAACACTTATAATTTGTTCATATTTTCCTCTATATTCCAAAACTATCTCATAAAAAATTGTTTTCCCATAACCTAAACTAACTCCATTAACCTAGGTTATAGTATTCGGGGTCAATTGACCTAACCTTACCCATCTTCTGTGATATTTCACAGAACTTTTCAGAAGACGATGCCAGATTGCTAGTTTTCTCTTCAAACAATGGTATAGGCTAAACCAAGAAAGCAGTACGTCCCCTATCGTTAACGGATGAACTATCACAAGGGCATTAGTTTTGTTTACTTTTCGCTAATGGTGTCTAGGCGTTGCTCTTTGGAAATGCCTGAGTAGTTCTGATTCTCGCCGATATAACGCTACGATCTTAATTTCATTGGCCTATAACGGTGCAAGACAAAACGTTGTTCTGTGTCTCCAACGTTAGTCACATCACAGACCAGTCTCGAGTATAGCGTAGCCTGTATCTTTCAAACGAAACCGAATTTCGAAAAATGGTATGGGAAAAAAGTGTTTCGTTTGATCAGAGGAATCTACAGTTGAAAAATATGTTCAAGTCAAAGACTCACCCTGTATAACACCACTAGATATGTAATTTTGCCGGCAAAATTTCTCGATTGTAATATGAAAGTTTGTTGCTTGTCAAAATGTCGTGAGCGAAATTGCCGAAAAGTTACCAACTTGAATATCACAAGAGGGAAATTTTACCTGCTTAAATTTCATCTCGGATTGATACCTATTCGACATGACTATTTCTCGAGAAAATGTCTAACATTAAGTAATATGGTCACATTTGACACTTATTAAGTGCACCATTTGGCAAATTAAAATTCATCATAGATTAACTGAACGTTATTTGTTTTCTGTATGGTATTAATTTCCAAAACTACATATATGTATGTATTAGAAACGTCGAAAATTTTATCGCTGGAAAACTAACAGGTTAGTTTTGTCGGATTGCATGTTTTATCGATGTGAAACGAGAGTTGCTACGGAAACTTCTTCACTCAAAATGGAATGAGTGAAATAGTCACCGATAAAAACGTCTGATCCTCTTAAGCGTCTACATCTAGTAGGCTCACGTCACTTTAATGATAATTAATTTGGAAACTTCCTCACTGAAAATGGAAAAATGATTTGGTAGCGTTTTCAATTTTCTAGGAAAATTTTTGGTTCTGTAGAACGATTCCTTCAATAATTTGTGATCAAGTCTGGAAAAAACGAAAATGAGGTTCTTTCTTGCACTTTTTCCTGTATCTCCAGAATGAAATCGAATGTTTCAAATTCAAAATAGGCGAGACTCACTAGAAATTTGAAGCACTCTGTATATCGTTATAAATGTATGTATTTGGAAAATGTCGAAAATCCAATTTCCAAAGAAAATATCCTCAACTCCGTCTTAATATGGTTTAAACAATTGAAAAGCTTGGATGGGGCCCGAAAGGGGATAGCCCTCATTAGATGGAAAACTCATCTAAAAATATCGTGCTCGTGCGTGCATCAATCGGTACCTCATACCAGCGCAATAAATTAATTCTCACGTAATCCAGAAGGAGCAAAGTAGTACAAATGAACTATCAGGTACCGAATTGCAATTTCCGTGCGTGGGTGATTCAGCCCGTCCGCCATATTGACGTTCGAACTTTACGGAGGGTGACTGGTCGGCGCCTCCCATTGGCCGAAAAGCCCTCCGTGGCACACCCAACTGTTTCCCTCTCCGTGTGACGCGCACATATTCCGTAGTTGGTGTAGGTCATGGAATTTTCCCAGCTAAATGACGCTTCTGCGACTCGCCGACTGGTTCCAGTCATCCGCTTGGTAGGCTGCCGTGCTGCGGAGTTTCTGCCGAATTTTCCACCGTGCATCATCAGGAAACCCTGTGTTTGATTCGGCCGAAGTGAAGGGATGATTCTCGAAATGATGCCGGCAGTCGTTTTGTGAGTAAATTCCCTCTATTTTAAGGCCGATTGGCGATTTTTATATCCTCTGTTTTTTATGTCGTATCTCGGAATGTTTTGTTTGTTTCATTGGCCCCTTTGACCGACACGAGATTGTGAATCATGTTGATACTCCTTTTTTCGCTGTTATTCCGAATGATGCAATGTTGGCCTGGTGACCTATAAATAGCTTGGGATGCACCCATTTTATACCGTTTATATTTTGAAGGTCACGCTCAGCTCGATAGGTGGTATGATTTGTGTTGTTGGCAATTGAATTCGATGCAAGTTTTTCCTTTGGCGTCTTCAAAACTATTCGTTCCTTCATTTCCAATTTCTAGTTCACCTAATTTGATCATATTTCTGATGTAGAATAATAAAACGCAAAAATATTTCAGTGTCGAATTTTCAATTAGAACGAACATAATGGTCGAATTCCTCTAGTTTCTAAAACATCGCATCACAACAAAATGCGGAAACTGTCAATTTTTTTTTCTAGGCCAGACGAGTTTGATTCATTTTCCAATACCATCATTTTCTCTATCCAATCAATAAATCGATGTCGTCTTCATATCTGAACCCAAATGAAATCATTATCAGTTGTTTCTTCAAGGGACTTCCTAAATCTTGTTTATTTTTGTGAATAGTAAGTAGTTGTTGAAAATTCTCCTCGAAGATATTCGCTTTTTCTCGACGAAATTCGAAATGTAGTTCAATTAGCTATTTTATCGATGCATTTTTGCCAAAGTAACGTAAGTGACATTTTTGGTGAAAATCATGTTTTTCCATTAACGTAAAGCTTTTATTGTTAAGAAGGTACTGCCAAAGTGTAGTAAGCCTAGAAAATACTTTAAACACTAATTTTTGAGTATTTTAAAAACGTATGTCCAGAATTTTTTTAATCATGCCCGTCAAAGAAACGAACGTTCAACACTATTTTCAAAATCGTTTTTGGGACTTACGTTACTTTGGCAAATACATATCGTTATGTTGTCTTGAAATAACGAAAACTCGTTTTCGTATTTTTTTGGGTTTCTGCATGTAATAAAGTGACGAAAAACTACGGCACACGTATTGTGGCCTGTGGGGTATTTTCGGATGAAATTTTCGAGATGACAGTTTGACGCTTGTTCATATGGATAAAATCATAATCATTTTACACAAATGGCTATAACTGTGGAATTTAAAGGAAAACTGACGAAAGAGAGCACCTAATGCCTTGAAATTTTCAAAATCGGTTCAATGGTTTCCAAGTAAATGATCTTTCTTTTTATTTCATAAACTGCATATGCGATCAGGATGAAATTTGGTACTGTATAGTAATGTATACAAAATTTCATGAAGTTGGTGTTGATTATAAGGATGAACTTGTTTTTTATGATTTTTCTATTTTATATACATATACCTACTCGATTCACTTTAATAAAGTGTCCGGTATATATCGAAAATGTTGGGTTATAGTCATTCCCCTGTCAGATAAGCACGCAACGTTGTCGTTTCTACATAAAAATCGTAGTAAATACGTATTTATCAAAATGTTTATTTACTTTGGAAAAATGATGAATTTGAGAAAATATTATGTGAATTCAATATTTCCAAAGACCTGGCGAATGTTGAAGAAACTTTTTCTCTTGTTAATACTGGAAAGATTTGACGTACACAAACATGGTTGGAAGATTCAGTTAAGCTATTTTCTTTTACGGAAATCAAGGAACGATTGTGGAAATTTTACTGAAAATTAATGGAGACTTCGTTGTGATAGTTCATTCGGAAAAGGAATAAAAGTACTCGAATAAACCAGAAATACTTCTAAACTAACAGAACAGACGGACCAATGGAATTCCCCACTTCTCAAAATTCTCAAGAAATAAGCCTACAGAAGACATTCAAATACCTCTTTGTACAACTTGAAATACTCCAGTATGAAAATGTAGTAGTAGTAGTAGTACGAATCCTGTGTCACTGTTAATCCAAGAACTAACTCCATTCACAAATTTGAAAAAGAGTAAATAGAAAGCCTTGGCAATTTCGCTCAGAATTATTTGACTTTCACGAGTGCCAACCTGCGTCAGTACAAGAACTATGTAAACCTAAATCATAGCAAACCGGTATACTCAATAAAAGACGAGGACAATGTGTGGAATCTTCACTATCTTGTCACTCAAATGAAGGCACTAAACCAGCAAAAAATGTTTCTTGTTCGGGAGAATACAGGTGTAGGTACTCGAAGTTAATCAGCTTTCAGCGAATAACGAATATTGAGAATATTTCGTGAAAAATGCCAAGATATCCAATTTTTCAGTTGCCCTACATCCAGAAGCTTTGTCGAATCACCAGATTGCGCAACGTTCGAATATTCCACGGACTGTAGTAATAAGGCGCATAGTGGCCCTTTTTCTGACTGCGCTGCCCGGAGACCGGTGCCAGGTCGACCCAGAGTAACATCTGCAACGGAATCCCAGTATATCGCAAATTTTACTCGAAGGAATCGAAGCGCAGTGTATGTGGGGTGATCCTCAAAAATATTACCCATTTGTTGAATAACATTTATCAGGGACACCCAGTATATCAGAAAATAAATTCATAAATATCATCACAGGGTGTTTCAAATTTCGTGTCAAAAACTGTGATCCAAAATTGGCCATAACTTCTGTTTTTCAAATTAGAACCCTATTTTTTTTATTATTGCGTTGGATTCTACGGAGAAAAATAATGATAGCACTCCCAGATGCTCTTGGTCCTAAATTCAGTTATTCCCGAGTTATTTGAGCTTTTCTGGATTCATGTCGTACGTAGAGTAAAATTCATCGAATCTAAACAGATTCGATGAATATTCTCATGAAACCATAGTAACAAGTAATAGTTAGAACTGTCACTTGTGAATTATTAATGGGATCATTTATCTTCTATGGTCACAGAATATTCTCATGCAACATATTCGATGAATATTTTTATGAAACCATTGAATAAAATCGAAAAGTAAAGATAAAACCTAAAATTAGACCTGTCACTTGGGAATTATTAATGGGAAAACTTATCTTCTATGATCACAGAATATTCTTAAGTAAAAGATTAGATGAATTTGATTCTACGTACAACATGAATCCAGAAAAGCTCAAATAACTCGGGAATTACTGAATTTAGGAGCAAGAGCATCAGAGAGTGCTATCATTATTTTTCTCCGCAGAATCCAACGCAATAATAAAAAAATAGGGTTCTAATTTGAAAAACAGAAGTTATGGCCAATTTTGGATCACAGTTTTTGACACGAAATTTGAAACACCCTGTGATGATATTTATGAAATTCAAAAGATGCATGACCTTTCCACATTCTTCTACTTTGACGTTGTGAAAACGGTTAACACTCAGGATGTTCAGAATAAAAAAAATGAACATAATACTGGCTATGAATATTTTACTTTTTTCAGGTTTTTTTTCGATATTTTGAAAACTATTCGAATGAATACAATGGTTTCAACAGAAATGTATTCAGCACTGAATACTCATCATATCAGAAACGAAAACATTAAAAAAAAATTTTTTGAGCAAATTTATTTTCACTCCCTGTATAACCGGAAGTGCTCTGGCTCTGAAAATATTTCAGGTCTGTAGAGAATTTCGAACAATATCATAATCCCAAATTTCAGATTTCAAATATGTCCAGTTCTCCAGAAACGTCTAATAGGCACTCGAACTTGGGACACCCTGTATTTAATGACGTGTGTGAGCAATTTGACTTTGATGTTGGATGCATTTCACTCTTTATCATATCATTATTGTATAATGTATAGCATGAATAAATGAATTGAATTTATAACAAAAAAAAAATCGGTCAGCTGAATCACTGTCGGTTCAGCGAATCTAACCTAGTCGATGGTGCCACCATTTTCGGCTCAAGATTCGAAAAATTCAGACATCGTGCCGAAATGCATAGCCTCTATTCAAGTGGAGCGAGCGCCCAAAAAGGGGTCACCTAAAGCGGGATATAATTTATCACAACAACAGAATTGAATTCGAACCTTTCGAAGCTTATTATACCTTTATTATTGATCCGATAATGACGAGTTTTGATGCATTATAAATTGAATACCATAAATTTCGTCAACAAGTTCAAGGTCGACATTGCGATAAACTCGTGTTACTCATGTAAATACATATTCTCCTTTCTTCTAATTTACGACCATAATCTCTTGATTTCATTATCACTATTGCATGTTTATGCATAATGGAGTATCCACACTTTTGACGTTAAGTTCGAGGTAATGCTTTTAGTCATTCATTAAGGATATTTTGGAAAAGAGTTGCGACATTGTGCGTTGATAATGAGTCGAGCTGTAACGAGTTTCATACCCAAACATTAATTTGAAATGAAAAAAATCGATATGTGAGGAACATAAATATGTCAAAGCTGTCTGTCTTAGACCACTAGCGGATCCATGTTTTTTAGGGGGCGGGGATGAATTATTTCAGAGGAGCCATGAATTCTTTCAGGAGGGGCCATGAATTGATCGAAATTTTCTACCAACATTATATGAGTTAAAAACTTGAATTGAAATTTTTTATTGAAAATATTAGGGATCGATTGAACTATCGGGTGTTTATTGGAGTGATAGAATTTTTGATAGGGATAACTGTGATTTGACAGAAGGTAGAAGCTATGTTGTTTTGACATTTCTTTTCAGTAAGCATTGACAAATTATCATGGAAAGACTCACGCCGCAACAACTTTCACAAATTGTTTAAATTTATTTTCAAAATCAGTGTTCTATTCTCCAAACTTATAGAGCACTTCGTGAAATTTATGGTTTACGTAATCGTCCATCAGAGCAGCTTATTCGTCGAACTATCGACAGATTTCGGACAACATTTTCTCTACTCGATGCAACAACAACAAGACGAAGAACTATACTTACAGCAGAAAATATCGCTGCTGTAAGTGATGGTGTTAATGAAGATTCAGATTTGTCTATACGTCGAGGTTCACAACAATTTGGTCTCGGTGCATCCACCATTTAAAAATTTGCGTGAAGATCTTGGTATACACCCATACAAGATGTAACTGGTTCAAGAACTAAAACCACTTGAGCATAATAAGCGTCGTTTGTTGGCTGAGTGGGCCCTAGAACAGCTTGAATTTGATCCACTTTTTTATCGAAAATTTGTGTTCAGTAATGAAGCTCATTTCTGCTTGAAAAGCTACGTAAACACGCAAAATTGATGTATATGGAGTGGAAACAATCCTCAAGAAGTTCTGCAGGTTCCATTGCATCCTGAAAATTCATTGTATGGTGTGCTTTACACGCTGGAGGCATCATCGGTCCATATTTCTTTAAACAATACTGGACATAATGTTCCAGTGAATAGTGCTCGATACAGATCGATGATCAATGATTATTTGTTTCAAAATATGAATGGTATCGACCCAAAAGATGGTGCTACACCTCATGCTGCATGCAAAATATCGACCGCTTTTGAAAGCACTGTACCACCAATACGCCTTGGTTTTGATCAAGTCTATTATTTAGGGTAAGCCTTACGTAAAATTTTCAGCGCTTACGCTCTGAAAATTTGATTTGCAATGCAAAATTGAAGTAAAATCTCTTGTTCGTTATTTTTATCCATTGTGAAATCGCAAAACAACCTTAAGGTGCACTAACAATTCTATAGTCACTAATAGGGGATGGATAATTTATAAGGAATAATCGGAATCAGCCTGTATAGGGTAAATGTAACTATACTCCATTCACTTTTATAAAGTATCCCGTTTGGCCATGACATTCTGACACATTTCACCGTGTATATTTGGAAAATGTTAGGTTATAGTCATTTTCCTGTAAGATAACTACGCAACGTTGTCCTCTACGTAGAGTTCGTAATAATTTCGTCATTATCAAAATGTTTATTAACTTTGGGAAAATAATGAATTTGAGAAAATATTATGAGAATTCAATATTTCCAAAGACCTGGCGAATGTTGAAAAAACTTTTTTCTCTGTTAATACTGGAAATATTTCACGTATACAGGGTGATTCACGGTGGATGGCACATTAGACGTTTCTGGAGAACCAGACTTCGGATCGGTCTGAAAATTTAATGGAATACATTATCGGACCTGTTCTACCCAACTAAAATATTTTCGTCAATGCGGTGTTGCCACTTCTATTAGAAAGTAGTAGCAACTTTGCTTTTTCAAATGGAACACCCGGTATATTGTATTATTTTTGGAATCTCCAACAACTTCTCGACAACTTTTATTGACATTTCTCTATACCTATCTGTTGCCATTTTCGAAATATAAATCGATTTCAATTTTTTTCACCAGAAAACATGACCTCTAAAAATGCTGATAACTTCAGGTTGAGAAACACTATGGCATTGAAATTTGGTTTGGAGTTAGGTGATACATGAATGCTTCCAACACTTTAGCCTGATTCACGTTACTTCAATACAAGGTGATGAAAAAATACACTCTTTTCGGTTGCTTGAAAAAGTGACTGAAAGTTGTTTATTTAAAATGGAATGCCCTGTATATTATTGGAAATTCGGAAAACTGATGAAATTCGCTTTCATTCTATGTATATCTTGCCTATAACGTATGGTCCGAAAGTTTTGGAAAAAATTTCACCTGGTCTGATTGAGAATCAACATGTCAGGGGAATAATTAGGCAAATCGAAAAAAATGGTCCCTTGTCTGTTACTTGAATTTTGATTTATAATAAGGATAGTTAAGTTAAATTGTTGAATAATTCGATAAAAATATAAGATTATTAAAGTCAGAGTTATATGCTTCTGAAATTTTTCCCAAAACTTTCGGCATTTATTTGTCAAAATGTCCCTTCAGAATGGTATTTCCATTCAGTATTTGGTAGGCAGGCCATGATTACTACTTGATAGTACCTTGTGACATTCTCCTAATAAAAAAGGCACCAAGAAACTTGAGAGTCAAACTATTTATATGAATTATTATTAAAAAGTAGAACAATCATGTCGAATACTTCAAAGTATGTTCGAATCGCTGGCCGTTCACTTCCAAGCACTTCAAAATGCGGGTGTTGACTGCTTTCGATTTCGTCGTGGCAGATCGTATTTCTTTGAAATCCAAATCTTCAAATGCTTGGGCAATCCTTTCCAACAATTCATCTCTCGAATGCACGGGTTTTGTAAACTTTTTCTTTCAACATTCCCCACAGATAAAAATCTAACGGACTAAGATACGGGTATTCTTGCTGGCCAATTCCATGGTCCCAAGCGCCTTATCCACCGATCTCCAAAAAGTCTCTCCAGTTAATAATAATGAACAAATTCATGAGCACTTCGTTTGAATAGTTTTTTCTTCCATCGTTTCGAGGGTATTTGCAACTTCTGGAATGAAGAAAATGTCGAAATTCAAGCTTCTTGGTGCCTTTATTATTAGGAGAATGTCAAATAGGAATCATGGCCTGCCTACCAAATACCGAATGGAAATACCATTCTGAAGGGACATTTTGACAAATAAATGCTCATAAGTCCGAAATTTATACATAGAATGAAAGTGAATTTCATCAGCTTTCCGAATTTCCAATAATATACAGGGCGTTCCATTTGAAATAAACAACTTTCAGTCACTTTTTCAAGCAACCGAAAAGAGTGTATTTTTTCATCACCCTGTATTGAAGTAACGTAAATCAGGCTGGAGTGTTGGAAGCATTTATGTATCACCTAACTCCAAACCAAATTTCAATGCCGTAGTGTTTCTCAACCCGAAGTTATCAGCATTTTTAGAGGTCATGATTTTCGGTGAAAAAAATTTAAATTAATTTATATTTCGAAAACAGCAACAGATCGGTATAGGGAAGTGTCAATAAAAGTTGTCGAGAAGTTGTTGGAGATTCCAAAAATAATATAATATACCGGGTGTTCCATTTGAAAAAGCAAAGTTGCTACTACTTTCTAATATAAGTGGCAACACCGCATTGACAAAAATATTTTAGTTGGGTAGAACAGGTCCGATAATGCATTCCATTAAATTTTCAAACCGATCTGAAGTCTGGTTCTCCAGAAAGGTCTAATGTGCCATCCACCGTGAATCACCCTGTATAAACATGTTTGGAAGAATCGAGTGTTGAAATTTTACTGAAAAATAATGGACAGAACAGTCCGTTACTTTGTCATAGTTCATTCGAAAAAAGTACTAGAATAAACCGACAGAAAAACTTCTGAACGAACAGACGGACCTATGGAATCCCCCACTAATGAGAGTAGAAATTAGTATTAGTATTGACAACGTCTCTGAGAATTAATTTGACATTGCCGATATTTCACTAGTGCCAGCCATGATACTGTAAAAAATTAAATAGAGTATATCTGGACTAATTTAAAAAAAGTTCAAAAGACTAATGTTTTCTGTTGTACAATACAAATAGGAGTAATTGAACCTAAAAATACCTGTATAGGCATTCGTAAATATCATTCAGGATATTTCATTCTTCATTATCTTCTTTCCAATTTCCATCAATGGATTCCCATTGAAAACGTAAGTCCGATGCTTTATGGGATTCATTTTTTTTTCCTAACAATAATAATGCCGAAGCAAACAATATGCACAATTTGTATACGGAGCTTTTCCCAACATAACGATGAGATTTGTCGTCAAGACTACTTCAGTCCAGAATTAACTTCCATCTTTCTCATTTCGCATGATTCGATCGATGGCGGTTACTGTGCAATGACGTGCGATGCAAGTTCAATGTCAAGGCTTTCGCGTTCTATGTTCTGGCTTTTATTCCCGACTTGTGGGCGGCTCATGTCACGATAGCCGTGCACTTGGGAACTTGAAGTTTGAGAATTCCTGCACAATTACCCAACGCTCGGAATGGGATCAGTTTCTTTTGGTGCGCTGAAAATTGTGTGAACACATGAACCTTTTTAGGTCTCTCCTTACCATTTTGCTTCTCTAGTTTCAAGAGGGCAACAATTCTAATGAGCTTCATCATTTTAGGATATGATTTATGAATTTTAATTTTACCAATTTTCAGAACTTCAAATAGCAACATTCTTATGAGTAATTTTTAATGATATTTCGGCAAAATTTCCATATGGTGAAAAATTTCGCGTATTTTCAAAAAAATTCTTCTCGGATTTACAAATTATTGGAGGGTGTAGATTAAGAAAATGCAATCAGATATTTTTTATAAAATATAGTTTTGTTGCAATGACTATCAAAAAATGAGTCAATTTTCGGAAATTTCCCACAAAAAGTTGAAAATTTCCTGAAGTATCAAACCTAGGAGGGATTTTATTACAGATTCGTAATCTACAACCTCGAGTGAGTGAGTACAGTAACTTTGGTGGCTGTCTGAGAAAATGATATTTCGGCAAAATTTCCATATGTTGGAAAATTTCGCGTATTTTGAGAAAAAAAAGTTTCCCGGATCACCTTTAAATTTGCTGGATTCACTAATTTGAGGTCGTAGATTGAGAATATGCAATCAGATATTTTTTATAAAATATAGTTTTGTTGTAATAACTATCAAAAAATGAGTAAATTTTCGGAAATTTCCCACAAAGAGTTGAAAATTTCCTGAAGTATCAAACCTTGGAGGGATTTTATTACAGATTCGTAATCTACAACCTCGAATTAGTGAATTCAGTAACTTTGGTGGCTATCTGAGAAAATGATATTTCGGCAAAATTTCCATATGTTGGAAAATTTCTCGCGTATTTTGAGAAAAAAAAAATCCCGGGTCACCTCTAAATTTGCTGGATTCACTAATTTGAGGTCGTAGATTGAGAATATGCAATCAGATATTTTTTATAAAATATAGTTTTGTTGTAATAACTATCAAAAAATGAGTAAATTTTCGGAAATTTCCCACAAAGAGTTGAAAATTTCCTGAAGTATCAAACCTTGGAGGGATTTTATTACAGATTCGTAATCTACAACCTCGAATTAGTGAATTCAGTAACTTTGGTGGCTATCTGAGAAAATGATATTTCGGCAAAATTTCCATATGTTAGAAAATTTCTCGCGTATTTTGAGAAAAAAAAAATCCCGGGTCACCTCTAAATTTGCTGGATTCACTAATTTGAGGTCGTAGATTGAGAATATGCAATCAGATATGTTTTATAAAATATAGTTTTGTTGTAATAACTATCAAAAAATGAGTAAATTTTCGGAAATTTCCCACAAAGAGTTGAAAATTTCCTGAAGTATCAAACCTTGGAGGGATTTTATTACAGATTCGTAATCTACAACCTCGAATTAGTGAATTCAGTAACTTTGGTGGCTATCTGAGAAAATGATATTTCGGCAAAATTTCCATATGTTGGAAAATTTCTCGCGTATTTTGAGAAAAAAAAATCCCGGGTCACCTCTAAATTTGCTGGATTCACTAATTTGAGGTCGTAGATTGAGAATATGCAATCAGATATTTTTTATAAAATATAGTTTTGTTGTAATAACTATCAAAAAATGAGTAAATTTTCGGAAATTTCCCGCAAAGAGTTGAAAATTTCCTGAAGTATCAAACCTTGAAGGGATTTTATTACAGATTCGTAATCTACAACCTCGAATTAGTGAATTCAGTAACTTTGGTGGCTATCTGAGAAAATGATATTTCGGCAAAATTTCCATATGTTGGAAAATTTCTCGCGTATTTTGAGAAAAAAAATTTTCCCGGGTCACCTCTAAATTTGCTGGATTCACCAATTTGAGGTCGTTGATTGAGAATATGCAATCAGATATTTTTTATAGAATATACTTTTGTAGTAATGACTATCAAAAAATCAGTAAATTCTCAGAAATTTTCCACAAAAAGTTGAAAATTTCCTGAAGTATCTAACCTAAGAAGGGACTAAGTACAGAGTCGTTATCTACGACTTCGAATTAGTGAATACAGTAACTTTGGTCGCTATCTGAGAAAGTGATATTTCGGCAAAATATCCATGTTTGAAAAGCTTTCTTTGATCACCACCAAAGTTGCTGGCTTTACTTATTCGGCGGCGTAGATTAAGAATATGTAATCAGATATCTATATCTATATTCTACTAGCTGGCCCGGCGAACTTTGTTCCGCCTAAATGATACTTACGGTGGATTTCACAAATCGTAATCACCGGTGATCGGAGATCAACGGCTTGGTTCTCTGATTTTTGAACTGTCAAATGTTTCCATGGATATGAGCTATCACACAGAACAGATACACAAAAATAATATATCATAATATGTCAATCACTAATAATGGCAATTTTGTATTTAGTTATTTCCGCAAATATATTTATTACCCAAACAGAAATTCAAAAACATTTTAAGAATTATGAGAAAAAATGAGAATGGACATCTCACGATTGGAACTCATCGCCAAAATCCGATTTACTTGACATTTCGATAAAAATTCACTGTGATATTCACCTGCTTCTGGATCTGTTAATAGCCTTTCATGGTACTATAAGCCCTATGTAAATTACACAGTAATTGATGTCATATGTTTTTTTTTTCGACCATTTCAAACCACGACGACCGAAATGCTCGAAAAAAAAACAGATGACATTTAATTGTGATGATGTCAAATATAGTACCTTCACGATTACGTTATTTGGAATAAATAAAACTATAAAAATAACTAATAATCATCAGTCATAATGTGTGAATAGCGCAATCTGAAGTGGTAAGAACGAAACTTTTCTCATATCTCAAGGAAATCTAATCATTTTAGACATCTGTACTCCTACGCTAAGACATTTTGGTTTTGCCCAACAGAGCAGAGTTGTAGGCAACTCAAATTACACACTATTACAGTGACTATAGAGGGAATATAGTCACTGTACACACTATTTGTTTATCATCTCTCTCTCTCCATCTAACGCGGAGAATATCAAATGAAGTTCAAACGAATAAGCGGTAGCGTAACTGTAACTGTAGCGACATCTAGTGGCCTTACTCATAAGAAGGAAAAGCATTTCCTGTATAAGTAAAATTTTCATCGATTTTTTCAAAGTTTTATTTTATTTTATAATTACCAGACCGTAGACGAATCCATATATGAAGTTTCATTACAAACAGTCCATCCGATCTCGAGTTATAAATGGTGTAACCAACATCTTTCTTTCATATATATAGATATACATCTATGATGTCATCTGTTCTTTTTTCTAGCCTTTCGGTCGTCGTGGTTTGAAATGGTCGAAAAAAGAGCAGATGACATCAATTACTATGTAATTTGCATAGGACTTATAGTACCATGAAAGGCTATTACCATATCCAGAAGCGGGTGAATATCACAGTGAATTTTTATCGAAATGTCAAGTAAATCGGATTTCGGGGATCAGTTACAATCGTGTCCATTCTCATCTCTTCTCATAATTTTTGAAATGTTTTTGAATTTCTTTTTGGGTAATGAATATACATATTCGCGGAAATAACTGAATCCAAAATTTCCATAATTGACATATTATTTTTGTGTATCTGTTCTGTGTGACAGCTCATATCCATGAAAACATTTGACAGTTCAGAAATCAGAGAAACAAGCCGTTGATCTCCGGTGCGATTTGTGAAATCCAAGTATCATTTAGGCGGAACAAAGTTCGCCGGGCCAGCTAGTTTTTGATAAAATATAGTTTTCGAGTAATGACGATCGAAAAACGACTAAATTTTCCGAAATTTTCCACAGAAAGTTGAAAATTTCCTGAAGTATCAAACCTATAGCAAGGAACTAATTACAGAATCGTAATCTACGACCTCGAATTAGTGAATACAGTAACTTTGGTGGCTATCTGAGAAAATGATATTTCGACAAGATTTCTATACCTATTTTGAAAAATTTCGCGTATTTTGAGAAAAAAAAATTTCCCAGTTCACCTTCAAAGTTGTTGAATTCACTAATTGGAGGGCGTAGATTAAGAATATGCAATCAGATATTTTTTATAAAATATAGTTTTCGAGTAATGACTATCAAAAAATGACTATATTTTCCACAAAAAATTGAAAAAGTATCGAACCTAGAAAGGAACTTATTGCAGATTCGTAATCTACGACCTAGAATTAGTTGAAACAGTAACTTTGGTGACTATCTGAGAAAATGATATTTCGGCAACATTTCCATAGGTATCTTGGAAAATTTCGCGTATTTCGAAAAAAAAAAAGTTTTCTCTGATCACCACCAAAGTTGCCTGATTTATTAATTCGAGGGCGTAGATTAAGAATATGCAATTAGATATTTTCTATAAATTATAGTTTTCGAGTAATGATCATAAAAAAAGACAAAATTTTCGGAAAATTTCCACAAAAATTTGAAAATTTTCTGCAGTATCAAACCTAGGACAACTTATTGCAGATTCGTAAACTACGACCTCGAATTAATGAATACAGTAACTTTGGTTCGCGTATTTTGAAAAAAAAAGTTATCTCGGATCACCACCAAAGTTGCTGGATTTACTAATTCGAGGGCGTGTATTGAGAATATGTAATCAGATATTTTTTATAAAATATAGTTTTGTAGTAATGACCATCAAAAAATGGCTACATTTTTGGAAATTTTT
Organism: Adalia decempunctata; assembly: GCA_951802165.1. Lineage (NCBI taxonomy): Eukaryota > Metazoa > Arthropoda > Insecta > Coleoptera > Coccinellidae > Adalia > Adalia decempunctata. The sequence continues at coordinate 37,293,586 of OX637697.1, read as the reverse complement.
CATAAAAAGTTGAAAAGTATCGAACCTAGAAAGGAACTTATTGCAGATTCGTAATCTACGACCTCGAATTAGTGAATACAGTAACTTTGGTGGCTATCTGAGAAAAAGATATTCCGGCAAATTTCCATATGTTGGAAAATTTTGACGTATTTCGAAATTTTTTTTTTCTCGGATTACCACCAAAGTTGCTGGATTTACCAATTCAAGGGCGTAGATTGGGAATATGCAATCATTACATTCATCACATTAAAGTGACCTGTGCTAATGTTTATTTCCCTACACAAATCGCTTATTAGCATTGACAAAGTCAAAAGAAAATTTTTTGACAGCTTTGCCACCAAAGCCCTATTATCTATCGTCTGGTTCTAGAAGAATGTAGTGAATATGGATATTTATGCATGGTAAAAAAGCGTAATTCGCAATTGGGCGTATTTGGAAGAAAATATCTTTGATTTGTCCTGCATTGTGGGTTCCTGAGAATAAATTTATATGTAGTTTATTGATTTTAACTTTGAATGCTTTCATTCAACTGATGGAAATGAATCTCAGATAGCGCCACTCTTCTTATCCTGTTTAGTTTCAAAAATTTTCCTTGGATCGTTTACATTCGATTGCAATACAATCATTCTGACAATAAAAATAAAACTATCGCGACAGCAACATTGAAAGAATAAGATAAGAATCATCGTATTTTGGTATTAGATAAAAAGTTTCTCATAAAATGATCTGGACGAAATCAAATTCTTCTGAAAATTATGTAGATATGATGTGCAATTGCTTCGAAAGATTAAAATAGATTTTTTTTTCAGTGAATCGATTGCATTGCGAGAGCGAGTCTTTCAAAATGGATCTCATATTGGACATCAACACATGGTTATATCCGATGGAGTTGGGTGAGTTTACTTTGATCTAAATATCGAACGTTGAGAATTCCTTTCAGTGACTATTAATCAAAATTGAAAGCAATGGAAGTTGTGCAAGTAGAACTCATGCGAAGGAGGGTTTCATACTCAATTTCTCGTAAAAGCACCAAATGAACCAAATAAAACTGAACAAATTTCAATCGTCAAATTTAATCGGGACACACGATCGAGAGATTGTTAAGATTCGGTAACATTTTCCATAATTACGGAAGAATATAATGTAAACTTATTCTGTGGAACGAGACACCAAAAATCAATAAAGCTCACTGTGCCAGTCTAGGTATAAATACTCGTTCATCATACCATACCATGTTTGCTTCGTCCGGGGACTATTACAACTCAATTTCTGATCTCTCAACTTCAATATCAACACCTAGCGCCGTAGGATATTTTTATGGCTTCTTCAGATTTCCTGCCAAATGTTATCGCAACGTCTGCACGTTAATACTAAAATCGGATTTCGGGAAGGTCATCACTCATCAGTAGCTTCGGTAGTTGGTGAGTACATTAGGTCGGGAATCTGAAGAACTCGGGTTCGACGACCGCCAAAACTGCAAACTTTTTCCGGAATTCGAAAAAAACGTTAGGGCTAACAATCTACAAGTTCGGAAATATAAGTTGGAAACATAGCGAATTCAGCGTTAAACGAGTAGATGAATATTTCCTAGTGGACCAGTAAAATAATCAAAAACCTCGGCGCGATATGACAACGAATAAATGACTGACTTAACTCAATGGCATAGAAAATTGGGGAAAAGGGGCTTCTAGCTCTTTCGAGTCTCGATGCAGTTCTAATGCCGTTGAGGGGTCTCGTCTCGTTTAACGCTGAATTGGCTATGTTTCCAACTTATATTTCCGAACCTGTATATGAATAGTTGCGCAATATTTGGGGGCGATTCCTTGTCAAGGAATAGGGTGGGTCTCTCATTTAAACCTTTTCTTTTGACCCCCCCCCCTGCTTATTTTCAGTCCTCTGATGATGGTGCCAGAAAGCTATTAATTTTTTTACTCGAAAACAAAAACATTTTATGCTAGCGAGATGGGACTCAAAAAAATATTCGTGGTGATTGCAAGGGTAAAAAAAAGCCACCCCTAAACCTTGTTTCGCAAGCAACTTTTTTCCATATTCATATTTCACACTAAAAAAATTAATTGCGAATAGTTTGATCCATTCCTAACGAATGATGTCTTGTAATTTCTTGGAAAAAAGTTTCTTGCGAAACAAGGTTTAGGCCGTTTAGGGGTGGCTTTTTCTACCTTTTACACTCATAGAGAAATACCAACTTTTTTTTGAGTGCCTTCTCGCACGCAATGCTCAATGTTATTCTTATCAGTTTTTTATTTTTGAGAAAAGAATGAATAACTGTTTTTCGAGTGCCATGTTTATGGGACTCTAACTAAGGAAGGCTCAAACAAGGAAAGGTTATAGGAAAGACCCACTCTATTTTCTGACAAGAATTCGCCTCCTCAAGTGAAGAAGAATTGAATTGCTCTTCAATTCATCAAACTAACATGAAAATCTGAATGCAATACAATCTCATTTCAGTGAGCTATGAATTTTTTTCCATCCCCATTTTTTTGTCTTCGAGTGTGCGTGGCCATTGATATATGTATTGTTGGAAGGAAAGATTCGGGATCATTGCCGATTAAATTGACAGCTGTCTAAATAATTTTCCAATTGGTGTCTTGAACTGGAAAACGCGAATCTACCTACAAGGTGAACGATCGTATGGGTAATATTCGAAATAAGAAGGAAAAAACTATTTTTCGAAACCCTAGTTGCGAAAAATAATTCTCTTCCCAACTCGTTACACAAAATAAGTATGATGTTCTAGCATGTGAGCTGTTTTCATGGATGTTTTTTGTAAACGATTACGAATGGTAAGACGAAAAGCGTCCATACTGTTGATAGGAATCGACTGTTGAAAAATATGTCGAATATTCTCTCAGCCTTCACCTAAAATTGAAGAAATAATTGTATTCAAATTTATTGATTGAAAGATAAAAAGGAACAAATATTATAATTGGCGTTTGAAAGAAACCCTTCCATCGTTTCTTGTTGTGTGTTTATTCGATTGTTTTTCTGACTGCTTTGATTCCGAAAGCCCCTGCTTTCTAAGAACAGAATCAGATACCATTTTTTTTCAACAAAAATAAGAAAAATAGTAGATCCAAATCCCAACTTTGGGCACTCATATAGGCGTGGGTATTTGATGAAGATTTTTGGGCCCCCCTATACAGGGTGTTTCAGAATGAGGGACCACAAATTCGGGAACTTAATCCTCAGATGATTTTATGACATAAAGTTCCTATGGACTATAGGTCCCCGACGCACAGTTTCTGAGATACGGGGTGTTAAAATAAAAAAAAAAATTGGTTTTATGAAATTATTTTCTACACCGTACACGATTTCTTTTTGCGTTTTGGTAGGTCCTGAGTACGCATTAAGACACATTTTTCCCTATACAAAATGATGTTCAATTTTCACCAGTGGCGTCCGTACAGACTTCCGTGCGAATAAATTCGGTGAAAAAATTGATACGCCAATGATTTTTCTCGAATTTAAAATCATTTTCGTAATTACCACATAATTTACAATAAGAATGGTTTCCTGAGTTTTTTACCTGCGACGAATAGGTACTTTCTGAGAAAAAAAATAAAATGCAATTTCATAATGTGTTTAAATGCGTACTCATTTTCATAATAAGTTTCCGTGTATTTGGGGTCTTAATCTTCGGATGATTTTATGATATAAAGTTTCTATGGACTAGGAAAAAATGTGTCTTAATACGTACCATATATCTAATAATTCCAATATGGGCCATGAGCCAATCAAAACTGAAGCTGGGCTTTGGTAACAATCCAGATCTGCACTTGGGCGGCAATATTGAGAATAAAAATAATTTTTTATTCTGTCTCTTTCCGACACATCGTATTATGTCGTGAAACGTATGTCATTCTTAACTTCATGTGAATAGTTTCGATCGTAACCTCACAATTTAATGTGAAATATTTCAATCGCTTTGTTCCATTTTCTTCAAGTCCTAAATATCATTGTTGACTCCTATTCATATTCTAAAATTGAACTGAAAGTATTTAAGTGACATATTTTCATTCTCGATATCTATTTTCTTCTTGTCTTTCAGAATAAACATAACCTCTAAATTTCTCGCAATTTTCGCATTTCCACTTGACGCAAGCGTACAACTCAATCGTTACCAAAAATTTGGCTTCACTTTGAGACTGTGAAAAGCAGGGGTATAATCCATATTGATGTTAATAGATATATGATACGTACTCATAACCTACCAAAACTAAGAAAAAATCGTGTACGGTGTAGAAAATAATTTTTCCGTCGACCATAGAATAAAAGCTCATTTTAACGCACTCTAAATCATCCATTAATGACCCCTATTAATGCATGATTTCTTGTATTAATGCATGATTATCATGGCAACCGAACATAAAATATTCAGTCGAAGCATAGATGCATCTATGTCGGGCACTATCGAGTTGTCAAATTTAATTATTCGTTTTCGATCAGAATCTGATTTTACCAGTTAGGCTATTTTACATAATGAATATCGAAGAAAATATCCCTTCGACACAGCTACATGTGGGAAAAACTGCTGAAGCAGTAACTTTGAGTATGCTATCTGGAAAGAGCCGACATTTATGAGAAAACCTAGGAAGAATTTCGATCTTGGTGCAAGTAGAAGAACGTTCTGAAATTTTCGGTAACGGTTTTGTTGGCATACTTTACGTGTATTGCAGAAAAGGGGCATCAAGCAAATTCATGGTCAAAGTATTCGATGATGAAGACAACATTGATATAAGCAGATAAAACAAACTGTTGATCGCAAAATCGAAAAAGAACATGTGGAAGAATTCATGGCGAATGCTCCTAATATTATTTTGTTGATGTCTAAGGTAAAAATAAAACTGAATTGAATCGTTAATCCAACTTATTCTCATGAAAAAATGTAGACTATTCAGAATTTCACAACATGTCCTATATTCCATCCATGAATTTTTCGAAAACTTCTAGAGGGAGCATAAATATTAATATATAGAAATGAACACAGAAATTTACATTATGTCAAATTTGTCTATTACGCGAAATAAAAATATTTTTGAATCCAGAGTTTATTTTCAATTGATGATGAGGTCGACGGAAAAATCTTGTAATCAACTCGTTTATTAACCTAGCGATTAATGGTCTCAAACATTAACGCGCTCGCTCCGCTCACGCGTTAAAATATTTCGACCATTAATCGCTGTCATTAATAAACTAGTTGATTAAATAACTATCATAAAACCAATTTTTTTTAAATTTTAACACCCCGTCACTCCGTATATCAGAAATAGTGCGTCAGGTACCTATAGTCCATAGGAACATTATATCATAAAATCATCTCAGGATTAAGATCCCGAATTTACGGTCCCTTATTCTGAAATTTAATTGACGAAGTCTTACTGTTTTCGATAAATCGATCGATGAAGTTTCTGGCGACTCATCCTGTAAATAAGAATAATTATTAACGAACAGAAATAAATCGTCCTGTCTGCATATTCTCAGTGCCGCGTGTGCCCTAACTACGCCACCCCTCTAGCAACGTCCCAGTTTCCTAAATGTCAGAGGTCGCGCGAGCGATATTTGGGTCATCACGGGATACGTGGGGGTTCGGATGGGGAAAACCTTTATTTCCTTATTGGATTATTTCCTCGATTTATTTTTCGTAGATTACTTTTCGCCATTATGCATGTAATAACTGATACAGGGTGGCCAACATAAAATAGGGGTTGTCATCCTATGTAAGATGGCAAATGCTGAAAATTTTCGAAAAATGAAACTGCAGGTGTCAGGAATTGCATACAGGGTGAGTCTTTGACTTGTACATATATTTTAACTGAAGATTCTTGAGGTCAAAAGAAACCTTTTTTTCGTTTTCCATTTTTCCGAATTCGGCTCTGTTAAAAAGATATAGCCATTTGAAAAAAAAACATGGAGCTGATTACGTGCCTGAAAACATTCTCTGGAACCAATGCAAAGTTCATATTTCTCGATTAAAATTAAGTTGGTATATTTGGGGGAACTCAAGTACTAACCTTATTTGAATAAGAATGTTAAAAACACGATATTTCTTAAAAAAAAAACACTCAGTTTGGTCCGATTATATCGGCAATTGAAAAGTCATATTTCTCCTATATAATTGAGTACCTTCTTCGATTTTCCTAAAGATTAGTTTGTAAACACTAAAAACCTGTCCATATCCTCCTCGATATCCCAAAAATATTTTGTGAATTATGGTTTTAAATTCAATTTATAATTTTGATCAAGCTATAACCTATTCAAATCGATGTTAATGTAATCTTCTGTGGAAATTTTGAATTTTGAAAAATGGTATAGGAAAAAAGTGTTCAGTTTGATAAGAGGAATCTGCAGTTAAAATATATGTACAAGTCAAAGACTCACCCTGTATAATAATAATGTAATGAACGAGGAAAACATTGATAATTCTCGAATAATGTTCATGAAGAATTTTCATCAGTTTTTAAAATTGATCGAAATATTCGAAAATGTATAAAAAAACATGAATTGGATAAATTTCTCGGATGTATATGCGAAATTATTCATAGAATATCCTACGAAACGTTCTAAACATACAAAACTAAAATATCTGCTTGTAATGGCTATTGCTAAGAAACGCGAATAAGTAGGGTCACCCGGTATAACTTATTCTAGCGGCTGCTAGTTTTATGGGTTTGGTTGGATACTCGATTCCGGAAGAACGGAAGACGACAAGAAAAACCTCTTGGTTCGAAGGAGGCTTTTGTCCATTTCGATAAGAAATCATCGACAGTGTTGATATACTGAGTGCTCCTTAATAGGAGGTACAAACGAAGAGGGGTGATTCCGTGCATGATTTTAAGAGAAAACCTTCCATGAACATGGGACTTTTCTGAATTCATGCGAAAAAAATCAGGAGGTGATTGCTCGTAAGAAATTAAGATGGGTCTTTTCTATAACAAAATTCGCTCAGCCCACCCCTTTCCGAGATATCACCCTTAAAAGTTGGAGACTAGAATTGAGTTTTTATTTTTTTCTTTATCTATTGGTTTTGGAAAAAAAAATTGGGTATAACAAATGGTTTTAAATAATGCAGAGATTTCAATTCATAATTTTATTACATCGAAAAAAAGGTTTTGATACGAGATAAAGTGAGGATTGCCAATTTCAACCCCGTATAATGAAGCAGAAACATTGAAAACAACCGTGGTTAATCCTTTGCGATTGTACGAAAATAACAGAATTTCAGGTTTCTAGCTTCACTAAATATTAGGAAAAACAAATTAAGTCACCACATTTTAAGGGTGATATCTCGGAAGAGGATGGGCTGAGGAAATTTTGTTATAGAAGTCCCATCCTAATTTCATGCGAGCAATCACCTCCTGAATTTTTCGTATGAATTTTGAAACATCCTGTACATGCTGTTTTTGGCTCATAGTTTTTGCATTTCACAAGATAGTCAGCTGAAATGGGTAGATATTACCGTTTAGAGTTAACACCTTGTGAGATGCCAATTTCGATTACAAATCTACTGATATTTTATCTGGAACGCTGTCCCATGTTTTATCCCAAAACTTTTATTTTTGTTAGCCATTGTTAGTTTAAAAAATGTAAAAAGAAGCTTTTTTGTTATGCTAAACTTTATGGTCTTTTGGAGTTTTATTCTAACAGCCACTGATTTCGAGAAAGTTCCAGAAAAATCGAAATTGTTATAAAAAGCCAGCTACTGCGTTGAATAAATTAATTGAGTCTTTTTTAGAGTTTCACGTACCGTGTAGTGATACATTTTTTGAGATGTTCATAAGAGTTTATCGAATCTTATGAATTATCCCTTCAGATCGGGAAAATAACCATAAAAACTAAAAAGGAATTTATTCACGGCAGCCTACTAATTAACTGGATGTTATGACAACTTTGATTCTTCTGAGGATTTCGACAATCGTTCAAATTTTTTTTCTCGAAATGGTTATACATACTTCATTCACTTTTATAAAGTATCCCGGTTGGCCAAGATTCAGTTTTATCAAGTTTTTTCACTTAAAACTGACGCAGGTTAGCACTCGTGACATGTCAAATAATTCTCAGAGAAGTTGCCGATGCTTATTTCTATTATGTACTATTATGTACTCTTTTTTAACTTTGTGAATGGAGTAAGTTCTTTGGAGGTTTAACTGTGACACATGTTTCGTAGTACTACTACATTTTCATACTGGAGTATCGAATGAACTATCACCCAAATTGCTTGATTTTGGCTGTTTCTAGTACTTCTAGGCGAAGGGGCGTAGCCAGAATTTTTTTTCGGGGAGGTTCACAATACAAAATTTTTCAAATATAGGTACAGGCCCTATCACTATTTTTTTTCGCAGACTCCAACGCAATCGTAAAAAAAGGGTTCTAATTTGAAAAACAGAAGGTATAGCCAATTTTCGATCAGAGTTTTCGACACAAAATTTGAGACACCCTGTGATGATATTCATGAAATTAAAAAGACCTTTTCACATTCTTCTACTTTGAAGTTGTGAGAACGGTTTACACTCAGGATGTTCAGAATAAAAAAAATGAACATAATACTGACCATGAATATTTGACTTTTTTTCAGGTCCTTTTTTCGATATTTTGAAAACTACTCGAATGAATACAATGGTTTTATTTTAACAGAAATGTATTCAACATTGAATACTCAATCATATCAGAAACGAAAAGATTGAAAGAAAATTTTTTGAGCAAATTGATTTCCACTCCCTGTATAAGTGCTCTGGCTCTGACAATATTTTAGGTCTGTAGAGAATTTCGAACAATATCATAATCCCAATTTTCAGATTTCAAATATGTCCAGTTCTCCAGAAACGTCTAATAGGCACTCGAACTTGGGACACCCCGTATATTATTTTTCGACCTTCACTTTCATAGAATAATGTATGATACTATGATCATACTATGATAGACTCAACTTTGAGTGATCTTTCCACTTTTTTTTCTGTCTCAAATAATATATCGACATATATTTTCGAAGAGCTGATTCTTTTTTGCATGACATAGGATCGAAAAAATATACCATTCCTATTCAAAATAAGTAGATTTTTTTTCCACCCATTATACAAGAGATAAAAAAAAAACTGAATACGGTGTCGTATTGCTCATGAAAAAGTGCCTGTAGAAAGTTTTTGCCGTTTTTAGATATTTTAGAAAATGGAGAAGTTATGGCACATTGTCGAAATCGCCAAAATATCAAAATTTCGTTAAATCTTCAAAACAAATTAAGATATCGTGAAACGGCATTCAGTTATGGAGTTTTCACGAAAATCGAGCCCAGGACTCCTTTCAACATTTTCACCTATCTAGCCTAGAAGTACCTACCAGAAACAGCCAAAATCAAGAAATTTGGGTGACCCCATACATTATTTTTCAGTAAAATTTCAATACTCGATTCATGATTTCCGTACAAGAAAATAGTAAAACTGAATCTTCCAACCACATGTTTCTACGTCCCTGAAAAAAAGGGAGTCAAAAACGATTTATTTTTTTCTGATTGATGAAGGGAAATAATAAACAAAAATATTTAAATGAATGAAAAGGATATTCCCCATCATTTTTGGTAATTTTTCAACATTTCCACCATCAAAACGAACCAATATTTTGTGTTTTTTAATTTCAGTATTGAAGTCTATCATTTAGTTACTCAAATGTCTATCTCTTTTTTCTTTCAAAATTTACCGTTTTTTGTAAATAATATTACAACAATGTGTTGTTTTCGCGAAATTTATTTCCTTGAATTTTTCTATTCGCAATGATAAATATCCATTTTTACCAAAGACATTTTACTAAGGACTTTATTAGCCGTCGATTATTGAAAATTAATTGTTTCTTACATGGAATTGAATTTCTTTCAAATGACACGCCCCGCAGGCTCCCAGATGACTGGTGAAGGGAAATTAGTGTATTATACAGTCAGTGTGAGATCTAGTTCAGGGTAGGATTTCTTGTTAATATTCTCTGCGCCCCAACATTTGTTCTATTAAGCTGAATAATCCAATAAATAAAAATTAATGCACTGCACCGCAATCTGGCGGTATACGTTTCCCATTTTGAAGGCAGAAGACAGTGTTCCTGAAAATATTAAACCCTGTTAATATGCAATCGAAATTGCATAGTATCAAGTGCAGATACTATGGGAAAAATGCAAACTGCAACACTCTGTATTTCGAAAACGAAACGTTTGGCGTCCCATGTTTACTGGACTTCTTTTCTTGAAATTCTTCAAGGAATATCCCCCTTTGGTTTGTTTCTCCAAATTAGGAACCGTTTGTATTTTGCCATTCATCCTTCAAAAGTGAAGTTGTCAACGGTCTTTGAAAGCTCTGCGGTAACTTTTTGTCATATGGAAACGTTTGATTTTCACTTTATCGGGTTCTTCAGAATCTAGAGCGATTGGTTTGGTATTTTTTTGGGCCCTTAGCTGAGCACACGGAAAGAAATCTATTCTCGTACCAAGTGGATAATATTTGATTGAAGTAAATGATAGATTCATATATGAGCAAGAATAAGATTTAGTCGATTCAAGTATACCTTATTCTTCGAATTCAAATAAAATAATTCTTTCGACTAAGTATATCATATACTTGAATTTAATAAATCACGTATTATTGATTCAAGAATATTCATATATTCCTTGTGAGTAAAATGAGAATTTTGAAATGAGTATTCCAAATATTTCATCTAAGGGAAACATAATCTCAAATGGAATTATTGTACATCTTAATCTCAGTAGTTTCTTCGTTCGAAGCAAAGATACCAAATACTTGAATGAACTCAATAATTTCACTCAATTCAACATCAGAAAATTGTTAAATTGAGTATATCATATTTTCAGATCAAATTTCATTCAATAATGATTTTGAGTGAATATTAACTTCAGATTTAGTTTTCGGTCTACTTACAAGAAGTAAATACCTGTTTGGTCAAAACCATTTATATTCTCACTCTGAACCAATGAGAATTCTGAATATTCAGTTTCAGTATATTATATTCTCAAGATGAATAATGAGATTTATTTTATGCTTGTTTTGACAAATAGTGAAATTATTTGAAATACGATTATCGTTTAACATTGCTGTGATTTCAGGATGAGGATTATATTCATAAAACGAGGCTTATAAGAATTGAAAACAAATTTATTATCCTTCTGAAATAATTATAAACAAACAAAAGTGATCACTGAAAACAAATAGAGAAAATGCTAAATTTAACATACAATAATCAACTGGACTAGGTACAAATAAACCCAATAATAACTGATGTGAAAAAATAAGTACCTACCACAAATAAAAACTCTATCCTATAAGACAAATCATAATCCTAAAAATATTATCACATATAAATAAGTATACAATCAAGAACAGAAGGAATATCAGAAGAACCACAAATAAAAAAATTATATATGTACACATCGCAGTATAATCACATAAAGGTACTGGCACTGAAAGGGATAATTAACATTCAAAACGTGAAACAATTTGAAAATAATTTTGAGTGCCTTACGTGCAGAAGAGAACTGATGGTAGAGGTTTTCAACAATAATCAAAAAGCTTTTCGGTTCTACTAGAAACTGTCCCAAAACCAACAAATAGGGCGGCACCGTTCCTTTCCCTTGTATTGTTTTCTGCCTCTGCTCTTGGATAATATTTTCCATATCTCCAAACCTCTGCAAAAAAAAATGCTTATAAATTCTGTATCCTCTGAATTATTATCCGCATTCTATAATGAGTGATATGATGAGCTATTCCCCCGAAAAAAGATACAACAGTACTGTACGAGACCATTTCAATCTAATAATTCAAAATTCGTGAGTTACATAAGAAAATATGGTATAACTGGTTGATTATCGCTTTTTTTTATTCAACGATGCTAGTACAGTATTGTGTAATTCGAAAAATAATTTTTAGAAGTAGTAAAAGCGAATTCATTTGGTAAAAATAAAAATATTTCACTTGCTTCAGAATTCATCTCTTTAATTTTCCTTGAAATCAGTTTTCATTCCTAAGGTAGGTATGAGATCATGATCATTGAGATTTTTTAAGAGCTCTAAGGAAATATCTTGTTCTGAAAAATTGATAATCCCAATGTAATAGGATTTTTGAAAATGAATGTTCTTAGAAATGTAAGAGATGCGCACTTAGAGTATTTCAAGTATTAAATTTATCGAAAAAGAAAACAGCATGGTGATTCCAAACGTATAAGATTCAAAGAAGAAATTATGTTTTTTTTTAAATCTCAATATAAATTTAAATCAATACATAGCTAACATATCTTACCTTGAAATAGCTTGCTAACACTGCCCGAGCATCCCTATTGTCCCAATAATTTTTCCACATTTCACTAAAAATTGGTAAACTTTCTTCAACACACTGAACTTGGACGAAAGACGCGATATGAACAAGTCGAATCAAGATCGAGAATTATATCCCCTTTTGGGCACTGACTAGAGGGCGCTTTTTAGTATATTGTTGAATAATTTACTTGGATCTAGTGGATTGAGCAATTCATATACTTGGATTACGATAAAACCTAACTACCGGAAGGAGAACTGGCGTATTATAGTTTATCGCTGAATATCTTACTCGGACCAAGTGAATGAAAATTTTGTCAAGATTAGTAATGTATAGTTTCACTTGAATTTTTAGTTATATAGAATTGTTCTACTTTTTTTTTCAAAATTTTGGAATTTCTGAATGTTCCAGATTTGATGATTTCTGTTTACATCTTTCAAGAAACATTTTTAGGATACTTTGATATTTACCCTTATGAAAATTTACTCTAAACGAAATATTTCATACTACATACTTATATGTAGAAGAATATGGGAAAATTAGATACATTCTCTTCAATAAAAATTCATTGAAAATCAAGTTGACTCTGAAATAACCTTGAAAAGGTCAAGGTGAAAACAAGATGTGATATCTAACAATTTTCACTTGAAACATATTCTTCTAAAGTTGATAGTTTTTGAGATAATTCACAGTCTCAAGTTTAATGCCTATATAATGAAATCGAAGTCAAAATCAACAAGTAAGGGTGCTATAGAGCCCTTATTAATACTAGGCCCTTTCTGGGGTTGTACATCCTCGAACTATTTCGACACCACATTCAATACCAATACTTTATTTGCATAAATACAGAAGTAAAGAGGTTTGGCATTGTTAACCCAAAGACCGTATATTGTCGAATAATTCACTTGGATCTAGTGGATGGAGAAATTTATATACTTGGATTACGATGAAACTGCTCGCAAACGGATCACGGTTCCTCTTATTCATGCATGTTGCCTAACTACCGGAAGAAGAATTGGCATCTTAGTATATTCTGAAAATTACACTTGGATCGAGTGAATGCATGTCATTTCACTTAAATTTACAAATACGATGAATTTTTCAACAACTTCTTTCTTTCCCTTTCAAAATTATGGAATTACACTAAGAGAAATGTTTTACAGAGTGTAATAGATTTGGTGATTGTTTTTTCTATAATGTTTCATCACATAATTTTATTATAAATAGATTTGTGAAAAGTACCTAATTGAAAATTTCTTTCAAATTATATTTTCACAATTTTTTTATGATTTCAACTTCATATTTCAATCCATACAATGTATATATGTATTTTGAAAGGAGAGTCTATCTATCTCAATGGTAACTTTTTTCAGATTTCTAACTTATCGTATACATATAATCTAAAATCTGAACGTTGTCCTAGCAATATTTTATTTTCGATTTTATTCCATTTGGCGAAATATTCTCGAATCATTATTGATTGATTAATTAATTATTCAATTCATAATTTTATGTCAATTCATTATTTCATGTCAATCGAAATTATTATTTCAAGAAACCCAATTTCTTGAATATAACACATGGAACGAGGATATTCCAATTCTCGAACTGAGAATATTATATTTTCGAAGTCAAGATATCATATAGTTACCTGAAATATAGAAGTACTCTCGAATTGATAAAAGTGAATAGTTTGGATTGAATAAATAATTTACTCCGATGGAGAATTTCATTCTTCAATCAAGTATATGTTTTTTGAGTAAAATAAATTCATTCCAAGTATACAAAATTTCCCTTTTTACTTGTTTTGATTCAATATATACTTGAAACAACTCTAATATTTCAAGAATATTGGGATTCTTGATTTGAGGATAGATTTCTTTCCGTGCAGCCAACCTAGGAAATCACCAACTCAAACGCCCTAGATTGTTCCTGTCGCAGTTTGCGAGTAGCCGGCTTAGTCCTACAAACGATTGAATGATCCAAAAAACTCTAACATGAATCGTGAAATCCAAATTCTATCAAATAAAGAAGTTTATTTCCAAACGTACGATAACAACGTCAGTTCTCGACTGACAGGATCATCGAAAAGTTCTATTTCTCCGCCTAGGCGGAGAAATATTTACTTTTCCCTCCGGCGGCAGGAAAAGTGGTTGCTACGAAAAAGATTACTTGGTTACCATGAACAATATGAACATAGATGCATAGAATACGAAAACTTCCAATTAAAACGTCATTTTTATTTGATAAAGTTACAATATAAATGTACAATTTTCATGAATTTGAAAACGTTTGGAAATAAAATAGCATATTTCATTCGGAGAAGAAGTGACTTTTCGTGGCTCGCTTTCAATTATCCGCCTCACTCCGTTCGGCGGATAAACTCAAGCTCGCCACGAAAAGTGACACTTCTCCTCCTAATGAAATAATATACTATTCTTTTCCCGACACTTCTGCAGGATTACGACGATGGCGATCGGCAATCGCTATTGCCGAGGCGGAACTCCATATCGACCGTATTTCGCGTTTCTCCTCAGTCCTCCGCGTTCAACTAGAGCCGGGAGTGAAGCGTTGGAAGGAGTCCCCCCCAATTTCCCCTCGTTCGAAATGTTGAATATCAAGTTCATTGCCAAGGCTGGGCGAATTACCGCGCACGCGCCCCTCGATGCGCCTAGAGGGGGCCTCTCCGAGAAAAGGTTGCGTAACGTCAACATCAAACAAAACAAACTCCGTAGACGATCTGCTTACCTATTATCCTAATTTCTAATTGTCGATGTTGTGTCACTATCGTAGCTCTCACGCTTTGATTGCTTGATAGGCGTCTATCCCCCCGATTTTCGAATTTTCGCTGCTCAGGACGCCGGGGATCTCCCCATAAATTGAAGACAGATGGCCGGAGGGTGCGGATGTTGAGCAGGCCTAAATCGCAATCTTCTTCTTTTTCCCCCTGGCTTCTCGAGTTCCTCGTGCGTCTGCGGCAAGGTGACCCCCAATTGTTTTTTTAAAAATCGCCAAGGTCGCCAGTTTTATGCGGCAATACGTGTATATGAGTATGAGCCGCTTAGTAACAGAACCGACTGACCGCGCAACATGAGTTTTATGTGCGTAAATATTTTTGTTGTGCGGTTGAGGTAACCGTGCTCAACTCTTTTGCATCGTCGTGTTTTTGAGTGCTCTTCGCGGTTCTGGCTAGGTTTGGATGTGAGACCATGTTTTCCGGAACTGTTTGTGCTGTTTTTGTGACGATGATGATTGATTGTGATGGTGGAATGTAAGTTAATGATTGGAACAAAGGAATTTGATTCGACGCGGTTCGACTGAGCAGTTCTGATGTTGCTTTGACGTAGTCCTTTATATTTTCCGTACAGAAAATATCTAGTTGACGTTTTTAGTTTTCCATTTGGATGTATGTTGTATTGTGAATACCTGAATTTCCTACAGACTTTTCAGTTCATTCGAAATCCACTTCTATCGACGAGCCATTTGACACGTAGATCCTATCTCATTGGTCTTTACCTAATTATGTTCACTTCGGGCAGTTTGAGCCAATTTTCTTCGTCAATTTCATTTCGAAACAATTTTAACCTCACAGAAGAAGTTGCCAATTTTTCGCATTTTCACGGCCTTTGGATGCTTCTTCATCAAACTGATTACTAATTTGATTCTAGAGTTGAATATGCTCGAAATACATTCAGCTATTAAATGGGTGTTCCCCTGTAATAGCTCATGGTGACGACTTCTGCTCTTCAGCGACGCGTGGAAGCGAGATGTTGAAAATAAAATCACTTCAAACAATAGAAGCCTTTGAAATGTGGGTGTTTCGTTGTAAACTTAGGATTGCCAATACCGAGTAATGAATAAAATATGGAATCGCAGAAGTTTGAACTGGAGTATCAAAAAATTGTACGCAAAAATAAAGGTTCTGTGGGAAGAATAACATTTAAAGCCTCGTAGTACTAGCGGAAAATAGAAATATGTCGTTGTAACAGCAGACTGGTCTTATTTATTGTATCATTCACTATTTTTGATTGGAGATATTTTTTACAAATTGTTTCATTCAAAAAACATAGGTTGAAATCATTGTCAGTTGCACATTTTTCATAGTCAATAAATGATCTATTTATGTTTTGAGCGCTAGTTCTACTTCGAAGAGAGTAATATAATTTCGTCACGTTGTCTGTATTCTTAGAATGTTGAGCTGGAAATCGATTAGACTCGATCACGAATCCGTGATCAAATTCAATACTGTCCGTCCATTCGTGAACACGATAACCATCTTACCATAGTGTTACTATAAATATACTATAAGTATAGGTACTCGAACCGAGAGACTTGAAATTTTTAGGGTAAGCTTCTGTTCTGAAACCTCTAGAGTTCTTGATCATCAAATCAACGAATTTTGATTTTCCAGAAAAATTAAAGGGGAATCTTGGAAAATCCAAAAAATTCAAAGTGAATCATGTGGCTAATGAGATTTCTAGTCTTGAATAATGCACATATACTGGCTGGTAAATATGAAAACTATTTATTAGAGCTGTTTTAATCTGAATCGTTTTTTCACTTGAAACGGCATCCTTTGGAATGCTCAAAGTTTTTTAACAAACTTCATGTATTCATTGAGGTGGGCGTTCAATGTAGTGTGTTTTTATTTCAAGTTGCATTTGAAAATGGTTTCACTTTGAGACATGAAATTTTGTGGGTGAACTCAGAAAGGATTGGAGTTCTTAATGAAATAATTTAAATCGATTGCAGTTCGAAAGTTCAGTTTTTCTTTCGAAAATAGAAGAAAAAAAGCCAACTCATGCTTCTATTTTATTTCAAACGAAAGACCCATGAAAATAGTTCAACTTCCGATTAAAAGTGAATCTACAGATAATTTCGTTCAGAAAAACTACTTGAAATACGGAATTGACAGGGAATGGCCAAATTCAAATATTATGGCGGGAAAAAGTTCCTGCTTTATCCACATATTCACTAATTTCATAGTTTAGCGATTTTCGGATAGAGAACGCCATTGTACATTTCATTTATAGGGATAGAGATATTCATAGAACTCATAGTGATCATATAAGTTCCTTGGAGATATTCCATAAAATGCACGGTGACGCCTCTATGGGATTAGTTTTCCTACTCGCTCTGAACGGCGACCTTAAGGGGCAGTATCACCTTTTGAATCGTGGTAAATCTCCATTCAAAAGTGGTCTCTTTATTTCACGAGTAAGTACCCTAATTTACGACGTAGATACTTGATTTTTTTTAAATTGAAGTTGAAGAACGTCCCGAGGGCAAATAGTTTTCTTTTTTTCGATTTAATTTGTTTTTCAAATAAAAAAAACCAGGGTAATCGTTAGATCTGGGGTTATTGAATAGGTTTTTCGTTTTTCATGATTACAAGCTATATTTTTGAAATAATAATCATGAAAATTTTTGTAGTTTATGGAAAATTAAATTGCCGAAGTCAAATAGTTGCGATTTTTTCGATTTGATTAGTTTTTCAATTGAAAACAACAGGTTGAACTTCAGCGATTTGGAAACTACACTTAACGATTTTTTTCCGATGGTTATTCATAATTTTTTGGAAAAAATCGCAACCATTTGCCCTAGGCAATTTAATCTTCTATAAACTACAAAAATTTTCATGATTATTATTTCAAAAATATAGCTTGTACTCATGAAAAGCAAAAAACATATTCAATAATCCCAGATCTGACGATAACCCTGGTTTTTTCAATTGAAAAACTAATTAAATCGAAAAAAAGAAAACTATTTGCCCTCGGGACGTTCTTCAACATCAATTAAAAAAACAAACAAGTCTCTACGTTGTAAATTAGTGTACTTACTCGTGAAATAAAGAGACCACTTTTGAATGGAGATTTACCACGATTCAAAAGGTGATACTGCCCCTTAAGGTTAAAATCCTCATAATTTCAGTTCATATTTATGTCGTTGCCGTTGCCAGTTTTGGTATCTACCAAATAACTTTTCCCAAATAAATGACAAAAAAGTGATCGGTGTACCTTCTACTTATAATTCAACGAATGGAATGAAAGTGACAATTCATTGGTGGAATGTGCGAGTTATCAAGTAAATGATTATATGGGTTTACTTATATGGGGATCCACTTTTGAATGGAGATTTACCAAGACTCAAAAGGTGATACTGCCCCTGGAATCGATCAGGTCAAGATTAACAATGTGATAACTGAAGCGCATCCACCATTTTGATCGTTCATCTTGAACTTATTGGAATGTATACAATAAATATTATCTCAAGAGAACGGCTCACAATTTTAAATCATTTTTCGGACTCCTGGTATAAGCCTATCCTAATTATAATTTTTACCGTTTTGTTGCTGAAGGTCAGGTGAAAAAAAACATTTTTTATTATCGTAATGCATCAATGATGATTAAAATCCTATACACATCAAATTCGGAATTTCCTTGTGGTATGATTATTACAAAACATTCCTGAATGCTGTCAATACAGCTCAGAGCTATTACACGACATTTATGGAACCAATACATAAAATTGTAGATTTTAGTCTTACAACTATAATTGTACGGACATACAGACATTTTAACGGACGATTTCATTGAGGTTTCGGACCCATAGACTTCACAGTAATGTTCTATGTCAGGAGCAGGGGGACATTCCAAGATGAGCCACAATACTTGATAATTGAAAGTTATTCAACTCAAACTCTTTGAATTTGAAAAGTTCCAACTGGTTCAAATCCTAGCATACGACTACACTAGCTAATGTTCAAATGTTAAATTCGAATTGCAGTTTGTTGATTAGTCACGTCATTTGGTTTTACTGCTATGAATTCAATTCGGGGAAAATTGGCTCATTTTAATTGAAAAAGAATTTTATGTTTCATTGATAAATCTAGGTGGAAAGTTGCCATTTCGAAATCTTCATGAAAAAAGTAAGATTGTCATACGGTTGAGCATGGTACACTGAACTGGAAAATTCACTGATTGAATCTCCAGTTGGCACTGAATTTTGTAATCATTATTATTTCTCAGAGTTGATGGATGGAGTGATTAATGTAGAGTATTTTTCGAAAAATTCGTAGAAAAATAACAATTTTGTAGAAATTAAACCACAAATATTGATGCAAGTTTGAGAGGCTTCACCCAATTCCAGGAAAATGAAATGCATTTTCAATTTCATTCAAAAAATTAATCTGAATTGTGACTCTTTCACATATACTTGATATCTCAAGAAAAAAGGAAATATAGGAAAACAAGGATCGGCATAATTTTTGCAGACATTTGCATGATCTGCAACTTTTGTCTGGGCTATTTGATAACAGCGTTTAAGAGAATAATATATTCGCGATATTGGCGACCTTTGATCTTGAGTAAATTCCTGAGCATACACAGGATCGAAGTATTGCGAATTTGGCGGCATTCGCCGTATTGCAAATTGGTGAATTCGCCGGTACAGCAAAACTGCGATCGAAGCGAGATGAAAATGGACAAGATGGTCTCAGGAATTATCAATGATATCGTTTCATAATGGACAGGGTGACCAAATTCGATGTATTGTGAAGGATTCGCGGAAAACCCTATCAAATTTTCATTTTCAAGAAACAAAAAGAGGGCGAAAACTCAGGATCTAACGATGTCTGGTTTATTGACTTAAATTTTTTAGTGGTTCTCCAAGCTTGGTTTATCTAAACAGGGCGTTCTTAAACAGGAGGTACAAACTCAGAAAGCAGATTAATGGGATAATTTTAGGAATACAATTACCTACCATAAACATGACCCACCAGATCCCCAGAATTCAATCTTATTATATAAAATTCTCCTGTTTGCACTTTGTGGCCGATCCTCCGAAACGGCTTAACCGATTTTCGTGAAATTTTGTGTGCATATCGGGTAGGACCGGGAATCGGCTAACATCTATTTTTCATTCCCCTAAATGTTAAGGGTGGGCCACCCCTAACTTTTTTTTCAATTTTTCTGTACAAAATTTTTCTTTTTAATTTTTTTATGATACAGCACACAAAAATACATACAACCCTAAATTTTCACCCCTCTACCTAACGTAACGGGAAACTGCTTATTTATTGCCTCTGAGGCGGAACGGAGTTCGCGGGGTCAGCTAGTAGTCTATATTTCTTTTCATACTAACTGACAGTTTTGATTTTTTGGTGGATTTCGAGAGAATCCTAAAATTTTTTCGAAATCGATAAAACTTCAATGGACAATAATAGTTTATTATAACAACAAAAATACTATACAGAACTAGAGGGTTTTCAAATAAGAGTTGTTATTTTGTAGTGCTCGCTATTTCGGTAGATGTCACTTTTGAAGCTATCATGTTTTAAAATTTGACAAGTAGAAACTACGCCAAAAGATAGACGCCTTAACAAAGCATTGAAATTATTACAATTCACCAAAAAAAAACAGTGGAAATTTATCGTAAAACTCGAAGATTTTTGGGTCGTCGTGATGCACCTTGTCGAACCGCAATACAGAAATTGGTGGGAAATTTTGAGCTGTTGGGACAACTCAGTGTTGTGAAGAATAAAATCCGTGCACGTCGCTAAAGAACAGCTGAGAATATTGCTGATGTAGCCGAAAGTGTTGCAGAAAACCCAGGTTTGTTCATTCCTCGTCGTTCTTTGGAATTAGGCATTCCACAAAAGACATAACAACGTATTTTGCATAAAGATTCAGGTCTTCAGTATTATAAAGTTCAGTTAACACAAGAACCGGCCGATCATCACCAACGTCGTGTCTTCGCTGATTGGGTCCTTGAAATGCTGAACTTGATCCGGAATTCCATCGAAAGATCATCTTGAGTGATGAGGCCCATTTCCACCTAGGTGGCTTCGTCGACAAACAAAATTGTCGCATCTGGGGCTCGGAAAAACCAAGATTTATTGTTGAAAAGCTTCTCTATCCTCAACGTGTGACTGTTTGGTGCGGTTTATGGTTTGGAAGGGTCATTGGACTTTTTCGAGACTGAGGCTGGAGCAACGGTTACGGTGAATTGATTGCGCTGTCTACAGATGATAAATGATTGTTTATGGCCGGAATTGGATGGTATTGATCGGGACCTTTTAAAAGGACGGTGCGTCGTGCCACAAAAGCAACTAAATCATCGATCTTTTGCGGGAAAAGTTTCCGGACCGTGTTATCTCTCGAAGGGGTGGTCACAATTAGTCACCGAGATCTTGTGATTCAACACCCTGCGACTTCTTCCTTTGGCGCCATGTGAAAGAGAAGGTCTACGCCGAGAGCCCAGCGTCGATTCATGACCTCAAAGATGGAATTCGTGAGGCAATCGAGGACATATAGGGCAGCCACTTAGCGATTTGGTTATGGAATAATTCATGAAAAGATTGTGGTCCTGTAGTCGTGGTGGTCATTTGGCTGATGTTATTCTCTATTATTAACAGCATACCCTCTTCTTTATAATGAAATGAACATCCGATAATTTATCCAAAACAATGCCATTTTTCTTTTAATGTCAAAATATGTACGCCTTATCGGGAAACCTTTACAAGGGACATAAAAAAAGTATAACAACAGTGCTCCAGAAAAATATTACCCTGTATATTTGCAATCTAAACTGGTATGTCACATCACATGGTGCAACCTCTAAATTGTAATTTCTATGCCAAAATTCAGATGAATATCTTGTGAAATACATATGATTCAGATATGTATTTTCACATAAAAATTGGAAATTTGAAACCAACAGGGACTTGGACAACCAATGAGAACAACGCTCTCAATCAACCGACGTTTCGCCTATATATTTATGCTTCTTCAGGGCTGGAAAATACAAAATGAAATCATGACAACAAACAAAACATCAGGCCAAAAATACAAAACTTACCGCTAATTGAACTTGTTGGTTTAAGTCATCCGGCGAAAAATTAAATCGAGAATAATAATAAACGGGGATCAAAGAACATAACAGACAGCACTAGGTTAGGTTAGGTTAGGTTTTTTTTATTATAGTAGGTACAGCATTTCTTCGAAGAGAAAAGACAAAGTCATAGGTCAATTGTCAAAAAAGTAAAACAAACATGAAAGATGGACGCGCACTCGCGACAAATATCGCACAGAGCTCACCACAATTATTATGAAATACACTGCGCAAAAAAATTAACGCACATTCTGAAAATCTCAATTTTAATGAAAGTTAACTCTACATTGACTTTATAACTTATTTTTTATGTTCTCTCGGGAAGGTTTTGAACGAAACAAGACACATTAAATGGAAGAAAAATTCAGGATTTCACCGAATCTTATGTGAAAGAAGAGAAATGAACAATTTTCAAAATACTGAAATGCTGATAAGTGATTTAATACTTGGTATTTCCACCCCTTGCGTTAATTACAGCTCGGCAACGACGGTTCATACTCAAAATGAGTGATCTTAAAATGTTCTGATCTAATCCTTCCCAGATTTCTCCGAGTTGGATTCCTAAGTCATTAAGAGTAGCTGGATGATTTTCTGAACTTCTCAGCCTTCTATTGAGGTTGTCCCAAACCTGCTCAATCGGATTGAGATCTGGACTTCTTGCTGGCCATTCCATTCGAGAGACTTCAACCTCTTCAAGGTACTCCTGAACGATGCGCGTACGATGGGGTCTGGCATTATCGTCCATAAAAATGATATTTTCACCAATGTATGGGGCAAATGGCACTACATGCTCTTCAAGAATGTTCCTATATACTTATCAGCATTCATAGCTCCATTATCAACGACCACTAGGTCTTTGCGAGCAGTCAAAAATATTCCACCCCATACCATAATCGATCTTCCCCCGAAACCAGCAGTATTCAGGATATTGCACGTGGACGTCTGTATACAAGGGAACGTCGATCACATGGTAAAGGCAGAATCTAAACTCATCTGTGAAGATAACTCTTTTCTAATCGGCCTCTTCCCAATGGATATGCTCTCTCGCAAAATCCAATCGCGCCCTTCGATGGGCTGGGGTAAGAGCTGGGCCTCTTGCCGCGACACGAGGCCTTTAATCATATTCTCTGAGGCGATTTCTTATTGTCTGAGTGCTAATTTGCACCTCATGAGTTTGCTCAAGCTGATTTTGAAGGAGGCGAGCGGTTGCTAACCGTTGTCTCAACGAAGAAACTCTCAAGTAACGTTCTTGAATGGCAGTTGTTACCCGTGGTCTACCCTGTCCTGGTCTTCGGACATTCATACCTGTCTCCCTGAATCGCTGCAACATTCTGGACACACTTGTATGGGAAACTCCAAACCTTTCTGCAATTCTTCTGTATGTCCACCCTTCTTCTCGCAAAACTACCGCTTGGGCACATCCTCTTGGGTCAAATTGCGTGTTTCGCGTTGCAAAGCGATCGAGTGTAGATGTAGAAATTCAAACGAAAGATAAACTATTGATCACTAGAGTTGATCGAGAACAACCCAGACAGCACCGGATATTCATAGAATATTCCCTGAATGTGCAAAATGGAATAGGTATATTCCAAATATTCGTAGAATATTCATGGAATATCATAGAATATCTATATCCAATGCAGCATATTCCGAGAATATTTCCATGCGAATATTCCAGGCATATTCCTGAAAGAATATGCTGAGAATATACCGAAAAGAATATTCGGTAAAGAATATTTCTGGAATATTCATAGGATATCCAAAATTGAATATTCTTTATGATACATCCCTGGAATATTCCTCACGTAATATTTCTTGAATATTCCGCTCATAATATGCCTGGAATATCCTGTACGGCATATTGATGAAATATGTGAAGGTATACATTGGAAATGAAATTTCAAATTATTTTTGGACAGCAATTAGCAGATGGCGACTCTTTGTATTCAATTGTAACCATAAATTCAATTATCTCATTAATTTTCAGATTTACGTACGATGACGAAAGTTGAATATAAATTCATGTTCCCATTTTATCATCGAGTTGAAGTTTTTTTGTATACAAAATTTGTGCGCAGTAAAATGTCACTAAACACTTGACCATGAACGCTATAAAATCCAGCCATCAACAGCCAATCGAATGTCACCATTCGTGGACTGTCAAATTCCACGGCGTCGGTTAACCACATTTTAGGTTAACCACACCATTCTATCATTTCTATTTCTAATCGTTTCCTTGGAAGCTTTAGATCGAAACTTTTGTGAGTGTTATTTCAAGTGATATTTTGAGAGATTTCTTAGTGAATCGAGTTTGAGTATTGCCTGGATTATTTGTTTTTGTGTTATATATGAGGTAAGTGAATTTGATGAAAGAATTCTATATGTCCGTGATGAATTGATTGATTAATTTTATTCACGGCCATTTTGAAATCGAAATATATATATAATATATTTATGAACGAGACCTCGTTCCTCGATTCCCTATTGTACATTTCTTTCTTCATATACGTTATTTGGAGGTTATGAATGTTGTCAATCTATCCCATTCAGTGTTATGTTATGTCTTGAAAAATATTTTTTTTTCAGGGTCTCTGCGTGTCCTTTAGCACCACCTTAGCTGATTCGGATAAATATTCCATTCAATTGTTTTGTTTCCTTCAATAAATATGAATATATGATAATATGTTTTTCATTTCGTATTCACTGGATAGATTATAATCAATATTTCGGAAAAATACTCAAGCCTACTAGGCTCAAATGTTTAGGTTCAGTTTGAACTCATGTGTTGAACTTTGGCTTACTGAGTGAAATCATTGAATTAACCAAAGTTTAAGTGGACCTAAGAATGCATATAATGTATATGCCCTGAATATGAAAATGGTTCGAGTTTAAGATATCCATAGAATATCTCTATAATATTCCAAATATTCTAGGTATATTCTATGAATATACTTTAGTGATATTCGAGGAATATTCAGTAAAAAATATTCCTTGATTATTCCAGGAATATGGAGAATATGCCTAGAATATTAGTTCCCGAATATTCCAGTAATATTCCTTGAAGAATATTCTTGGAACATTCTATGAATATTCGGAATATTCCTGGAATATCCTTCACAGAATATTCTACGAATATCTGTGGAATTCCCATACGCATATTCATAGAATATTCTAATATGCCAAAATGAATATTCTAGGCATATTCTTAGAATATCCGGTGCTGTCTGGGAACTGATTTTAGAATGGAGCCAATACATTCAAAATCTGATTATATCATCTTTTTTTATTCCTGCTGGGAGAAAACATCTGTATTGAAGAAAAACGTTGAAAGTGGATAACATATGCATGCATAATTCTGATAAAAATAATTATCATTTAGAACATCTCCAGTTGTAGAATAAATTTGAGATTTCCATAATGTGCGTTAATTTTTTTGCGCAGTGTATTTCATGCTTCATGTTCGATTTCTGTATCTCTCACATTTATTAAATAAATTTGCGAAACGTCGGTTGATTGAGACCGTTGTTTTCATTGGTTGTCCTAGAACCTGTTCATTCCCAGTTTCTAAAAGGTACATACATATTCTATAAGAAAATACATGAAAAAAAATTTTTTCGGCAACGCTTTTTCTTTGAGAAAGTAACATTTCCCGGACTAGGCCGGAAAAACTCACGTCGTTGTTGTCATTGTGAGGATCATCACAATAGCAACGAAATAACGGATGACAGTTCTGTTCTGTTTAATTCAAATAAGAATCAAAATGTATAATAAAGAAATGTGTCGTCTCATTGATTTGTATTTCTACACGGTTGCCGAAAAAATATTGTACGCAACACGCCCGAACATAGTTTTTTTGGACTCACAGACTTCCAGGACTCGCCTCCAGCTCGTCCTAGAATTTTGTTTATTCGTCCAAAAAAACCCTATTTTCCGGACTTGTTACGTAAATTACTTTAAACTTCCCCATGTTCATTAGACTTATTTTCCTTAAATTAGCAAGGAATCTTTTATCTTTGTTTGTACCTCCATTTCAGAAACACCCAGTAGATAAAATTAGGACTGTATAAACAGAATTCACCGGTACATTGTTTCATTGTGAACAGAGTGATCAAATTCGATGCATTGTGAAGGATTCTATTAGAATCTCTCATTTTGGAAAAATTGCGCAGGATCCTACTATGTCTCGGCGATTTTCTACACGCTGGTGTATCTAGTCTACGTCAAATCACAAAACGGAATTTCTAACGTTAATGAGCATATGGAATGCAACCTTCCTGGAAAATTCGAGCAATTTAAAAGCGTCATAACATCGATATTTATGAATAAAAGAAGTTTCCGCCCAAGTTGACATTGAACTTGAACAGTGCCCGTCCGTGCGACCTCCATTCAGAAGAGCTTCCGCCTAGTCCTTCCCCTACGTTACCGGTGTTGTACGTGACGAAGGGCACGGACAAGGGCGAATCCTTCCGGTCGCAGGACCGGCGCCCTTGCGTCGGGTCGGTCAGCTGATGCGGCTGCTGTCGCTCGATATAACCGCGGCGCAGCTTCTGGCATTTTCCGGCGATCGAAATGGAAATAACCTTTTCGCCCTCGTACAGATTTCGTCAATTTAACTAGAGGAATATCGTCTCTATGATTTCAAGATATAACGAAATTTTGGCGATTTCGAAAATGTGCTATAACTTCTTCATTTTCTAAAATATCTAAAAACGGCAATAACTTTCCACAGGCACTTTTTCATCAGCAATACGACACCGTATTCAGTTATTTTTATCTCTTGTATAAAGGGTGGAAAAAAACAACTTTCTTATTTTAAATACGAATGGTTTCTTTTTTCGGTCCTATGTTATGCCAAAAAAATCAGCTCTTGGAAAATATATAGAGAATGGTGCCAATGAAAGAAATAAATTCGTTATTTTCGTAAACCGGCTGAAACCCGTCGATTTTTATTTAAAAAGGGCTATTCGTAAGGATACCTTTTTATTTTTGACGTCATCTATGCGAGCGTGATGACGTCATCGCTAACATTTTCAAATCGATGTAAGATAAACTTATATGGATATGTGGGTGTTGTAATACATTATTTGAAAGGTCTTTTAGATACCTATTCAGTCATATCAATAATTTACAGTAATTGATTTTTGTATTTGTTTAAAAAATTAATAGAATTTTATTATTACATTGAATATTTAATATGTATTACTCATTAAATATAACGAAACCCAAAATTTATTTTTGTGTGTCAATAAATACATCATACCAATACTTTATACATTTTATTAAGAAAGCTGTTGAAATTTCATCAAAAATATTTGTGACAATAAGCAAATCAATGACTGTACATATTGGTATGGCTGAATAGGTATTTAAAAGACCTTTCAAATAATGTATCACAACACCCACATTTCTGTTTAAAAATTTTAGCGATGACGTCATCACGCTCATATAGATGACGTCAAAAATAAAAAGGTATCCTAACGAGTAGCCCGTTTTAAAATAAAAACCGACGTGTTTCAGGATATTTCCTTAAATTCGCCGGTTTTCAAAATGACGAATTTATTCCTTTCATTTCCACCATACTGTATATGTCGTATTTTATTTTCCGACCCTCGCTTTCATAGAATAATGTATAACAGACTCAACTTTGAGTGAAAATTCCACTTTTTTGCTATTTCTGTCCCAAATATGGATATAATATATCAACATACTATACAGGGTGTCTCAGAAGTCCCGCACTTCCTTGAGGGGATCGAAAGTCCCCTCAAGGAAGTGCGGGACTTCTGGTACACCCTGTATATATTTTCGAAGAGCTGATTTTTTTTTACCATAACATAGGATAAAAAAAAAATACCATTCGTATTTGAAATAAGAAAGTAGTTTTTTTTTTCATCCTTTATACAAAGGATAAAAAATAACTGAATACGGTCTCGTATTGCTAATGAAAAAGTGCCAGTAGAAAGTTTTTGCCGTTTTTAGATATTTCAGAAAATGAAGAAGTTATGGCACGTTTTCGAAATAGCCAAAATATCAAAATTTCGTTATATCTTGAAAACAAATGAAGATATCGTGAAACGGCTTTCAGATATGGAGTTTTCACGAAAATCGAGCCCATCAGGACTCCCTTTAACATTTTCACCTATCTAGCCTAGAAGTACCAGAAACAGCCAAAATCAAGCAATTTAGGTGACCCTGTACTGAACAATTATCGACTAAATGGTCGATAGTTTTCGTTTCTTCACCTCTTTCACATCTGGGGCTATCAATTGAATTCCACTCAAAATGCATACTATTACAACTACTATGACCTGTCCTAAGACGATTCAAAAATCACCCAATTTTCTTGGGCAGATGAAAACCAGGTTTTTTTTTCGAATGATCAAGAATTAAACTTTCATTGGAAAAATCAAACTCTAAATTTCCTCATAACTTTTTCTATATACACTACTGGAAAAATTAAAGGATCAAAAAAAAATTCCAAATTTTTCGGCAATTTTCAACATGCCGTAACTTTGAGAGGAATTGTCGTACAAGGAATTCAAAAAGAGGAAATTGTAGCTCCAAGTGTCTAGTTTTTGGATTATAACTTCAAAAATTTTAAGTTTAAGTGGTTTTCGAGAAATGATAGAAAAATCAGCAACATAAAAATTCTCAAAATTTTATCACTTTTTTTTTTCTTGTCTACGAGCGTGGTAATTTTATTTTTGCATAATCGTTATAATGATGGGATACTTTGTCAATTCAGCTTTAACTTATTTTTTTATTGACCTCGATACGTCCACTTCTCGCCGAGATATCGGTCTTCAAATGGAAAAGGATCCATTTGTCCTTGATTATCGATTTCTCAGCAACCAATGATCGCACAGAAAATTGAAGGGGGGTTTCAAGACCTTAATGAACTCCCATTAATGAGCAACCATTGCTTATTCATAGAAATTTTTTTTTCCTTATGTCGCATCAATATGAAAATTTAACAAAAAAAGGGCTTTTGGTGGTTTCTTGGAAAATCTACCGCTGGATCGAAAATGTTGGGGAAACCAATAATGTTAAGTGTGACTTTCACAGTTCAATATGTTGATAAAAACCTTACGAAGAGCCAACTCAATTCAGCGAGCCATTTTTTTGTTTGACTCGATTGAATTTTTAAAGAAAAATAAGGATCACGTTTTTTGCCCTGAGAAGCTCGTAATCTTTAAAAAAGGCAAAAAAGAATTTTCTCGAGCTTTTTCCACATTTTAATTGCAGATAGTTCATAAATTTCAAAAAAAGAAAAATAAAAAAAACAACAAATAACATTTTTATTAATTTAATAACGGGTATTGCCACCCCTGTTTTCAATAACGGCTCTCAAACGTTCAGCCATGTTAATGCAGGCGGTAATTTGAGGCTGTGGATTGGTATTCCAAATTTGCTGAAGCGCAAGCTCCAAGGCGATTTTCTCTCCTCGGCAGAACAATTGGTCTTAAGATATGGTCGATGTAGCCCCTAGCCGTTAAATTTTCTCGTACAACTACCAATGGTGTTCTCAAATTTCGAGAAATACCCGTTATTAAATTGATAAAAATGTTATTTGTTGTTTTTTTATTTTTTTTTTTGAAATTTATGAACTATCTGCAATTAAAATGTGGAAAAAGCTCGAGAAAATTCTTTTTTGCCTTTTTTAAAGATTACGAGCTTCTCAGAAAAAAACGTGATCCTTATTTTTTTTCAAAAATTCAATCGAGTCAAACAAAAAAACGGCTCGCTGAATTGAGTTGGCTCTTCGTAAGGTTTTTATCAACATATTGAACTGTGAAAGTCACACTTAACATTATTGGATTCCTCAACATTTTCGATCCAGCGGTAGATTTTCCAAGAAACCACCAGAAGCCCTTTTTTTGTTAAATTTTCATATTGATGCGACATTAAAAAAAAATTTCTATGAATAAGCAATGGTTGTTCATTAATGGGAGTTCATTTAAGGTATTGAACCCCCCCTTCAATTTTCTGTGCGATCATTGGTTGCTGAGAAATCGATAATCAAAGACAAATGGATCCTTTTCCATTTGAAGACCGATATCTCGGCGAGAAGTGGACGTATTGAGGTCAATAAAAAAATAAATTAAAGCTGAACTAACAAAGTATCCCATCATTATAACGATTATGCAAAAATAAAATTACCACGATCGTAGACAAGAAAAAAAAAGTGGTAAAATTTTGAGAATTTTTTTGTTGCTGATTTTTCTATCATTACTCGAAAACCACTGAAACTAAAAATTTTTGAAGTCATAATCCAAAAACTAGACACTTGGAGCTACAATTTACTTTTTTTGAATTCCTTGTACGACAATTCCTCTCAAAGTTACGGCATGTTGAAAATTGCCGAAAAATTTGGAATTTTTTTTTGATCCTTTAATTTTTTCCATTAGTGTAGAATGAAGGAAATCATTAATCCATAAAAATAAACCAGACTTCAATCTAGCGAGACTTGTAACTGGCATATAACTTGTAATTGGAAATTTTGGGAAATAATGAATTTATCCCAAGACTCTATGGCAGTAACCTCCCCGAATATGGGGGGTACTATGTTCGAAAGAAAATTTGACAGATAGTCGATATCGATCCTCCAAAACTGATTATGGGTTTTTATCAAGAAATGTTTTCTCTGTTCATGGTGCATAATCCTCAATCAACACTTGATGAATATTTTCTCTGATACCTAAGTTACAGCCTAACGAACTCTTAAATCCACGAGAATTACTAAAAGACTACTTAAAAACGATGAACATTTCATATTTTTGAAGAAAACAATTAATTTCGAAAATAACGCACAATCGTCTTCCGGTTATTCCTCATTTTATCCGTTAAGATTGAAGAGTTGAAAAAGTCGAGAATTTTATCATTATTCTGAGTTCATACCTGTATTTCAGACGCCACCTAGCTCACAATGTTTTTACGTTGTAAAAAATATTCATGCTGATTTCCAATTATCAGTAAATTCTTATTATAACCATTTCCTCATTCACTTAGAAATATTTATACAAACTCTCTTCATTGCAATGATTCCCTCGTCTTCAACTTCAATGAATTGATAATTAAAAGTTCTTTGATTATATACCACAGGTAGATACACTGATCCGATTATTAAATGCATATTATTTCGAAATATTTCAGAACTGGCATCATGAACGGATATCACTGACGGTTTGTTATTATAACCAGTCACAATATCACAGAAGAACTACTCGTCTAGAGTAGTTCTTCTGTACACCGTAACAGCGTAAGGGCATGGAATTTGGCAATCAAATAAACTTGGATTATTGGCAACTTTGTCACGCGAAATTACGTGAAATATTCATAGAATTTCATTGTTTATGTATTGGATTATGGATTCAATTTATCAATCGATGAATTTAAATGAAATACGTTTGTCTATGAGATATTTGTGGGTGAATATGAACAAATGATTAAAGTTCACTATCGAGAATAATCGAGGGAGAAATTTATTTTGAATGAAAAAGTATTGTAAATATTTCAATTGCAAATATAATTGGATAAATTCTGTTGAAAAATATCGGTGCATAAGTTTAGAAATGGATTGATTCATAAAAAGTTTCAACTTAACACCATTGGGTTTTAATCCATACCAAAAATGTTATCCAATTGAAAGCTGAAATATGTGATGATGAATTGAATCATATATTTTCTTGTAATTAACCATCTTAATTTTTGTAGGTGACAAATTCCGGTTGGTATTGGCGACTACACTAAGGGAAGATGGCTATCCAGATGGCTCTGACTGGAATCCCCAAGGATTAGAAGCAGAAGGTTCAAGGGCCGACAGTTTTGAGTATGTGATGTCAGGAAAAGTGTACAGGATAGAGGGAGACGAAGCAGCCAACGAGCAGTCCAGTAGATTGTAAGTACTATTTCATCATAATATCACATAAATTTACATATCTCAATTTGGAAAGAAATTATCCTTTTTCACAAAATTTTGACGACTCTAGAACCCTGAGTCACTTTTGTATAAGGAGTCCACATAAATTACGCAGCGCGAAATAGTTCTCCTTCAAAATTCCACTATATCTGTAACAACACCCTGTAACAGGTGTACCCACATTCTCATAACACCAACCTCTATTATAAATTATTAAAGAGGGTGCCCCATGTGAAAATTTTCCAGCTGATTATTTCGTTTGATATGAAGTTCTCAAGAAATTCGAAGACACGTCGATTTTCGTTTTGAGGGGGACAGTGATTTACATCAATACTTATTCTATAGTTTTCACTCCTCGAGCTACCAACTTCTAAATTTCAAATGCCCCTACAGGGTGCAGTGTGACACATCTTTCGAAATGCCTTTTCATCTAGTTATGAAGTCAGGAACTGCTGATCGCTCGTTATCCTGTACCTTGGTAGGTTCGAATTTGTCACTTCAGGAAGCCAATTAAATGAATTTGACGGATAACGCTATGCAAGTCCATAGAATGATAATAAATGAACCTTAGGGGAAAACCTCCTTGAAAAAGTATTATTTTACTTATTACTTAGGTGAAAACCGAACCGGTGACGTTTATATGTCTAGCACGGATTAACTATTTATAACATTTATTTGTTTTGATCAAAGATAGCTCTTTTTCTAACTTTTGAAACCGAAATTGTTGGATTGGTATGACGGAACCTCTGATAGAATTCCAAATCGTCCCATCGGTTCAAGTTATTCCATTGTTTGGTGCGATTGGAACTTTTATAAGGTCGCTTCGCATTGATTCAATCCTCATCATGATTATCGAATATGAGACTTAAATCATCTATGAAGCTCCTTATTACTGACTGCTCAACAAGATAACATAAGAAAGTTCGTTGTTCACAATACATACAAATTTTCTAAACATTGAAATGTTAGGTTAGGATCCTAATAGGATCAGTCAATAAGGACTTACAGCTTCATCTGGTCCTGGTATCTAAATTCATCCACTTGCTAAGACAACTTTATCTATCACTCTCTCCTACTGAGAGATGAAAATACGTTTCGGCATCGCATCACTGTCCATAACGCTATTAGAAGGTTTGAAGTTTAGAAGAATGTACCGACAGTTTGCTTTTGGAATTTTCTTGAAACTTGATTTTAAACAAAATATGCAGTTGGGAAGTTTTATATCGGACACCATGTATACAAATTATGAAATTAGATTTCAGTGAATAAAAAATTATACTGGGTGACTGGTGACGTAAGGGACAACGGCTAAGTGGAGATAGAGGACCTCAAACTGAATGAGAATTTGGGTTTCAAATGTCCCATAAGGGTATTCGTTTCGGAGATATAGGGTGATTTATGAAAAAATGCTAAATCTATGAACTCCCATATCTTCGTTAATATGATATGTTTTTCGCTGATATTTTACATGTTTATTTATACAGGCATTCCTTGTCAGCATAAGAAAAAAAATTGAAAAAATTGCTGGCCCGTACTCAAAAATTTCAATTTACATGTCGAGTGAGAAATATCACACGGTATATGAGATAAAATAAAATCAAAAAGAAATTTGAAAGAGGGAAAAAAACTGATGAAATATCTGTTTTTTGTTTGAATGGCATAAATTTTCTTTCGTTTCTATGATATGTTGAAGTAAGAATATAACACTATTTTCATATTCAAATCATGAAAATTAGTACTACTGATAGAAAAAACCTTGAATGCGAGGCGCTAGAATGAGCCTGACATCAAAATATTCCTTCAAATCTTGAAATCCATTTTTATCAATTAATATTTCGACATAATGGTGCACCTCCTCATTTTGCAAATGAAGTAAAGAATTTTCTGAATAGGGAGTTTCCTGACAGGTGGATTGGTCGGGGAGGTTCTAGAAATTGGCCTGCTAGATCACCCGATCTAACTCCTCTGGATTATTTCCTATGGGCTCATCTTAAGGATACGGTGTATAAAGAAAAAATAACAAGCCGTGAACATTTGAAGAGCAGAATAACTGAAGCATGCGAAGAAATTAAAACAAATATACCTCTGATTAGAAAAGCTGTGCTTCATTTGTTCAAGAGAGCCAATAAATGTATGGAGGTGAACGGCTCTCATTTCGAACATTTGCTTACTTGATTTTTTTATGAATTATATTTGCGACTTTTTCTATTTTTGTGTTTGAGTATCCAACTCTTTCATCACCCCATCTACAACAAATTTTATTTTGAAATTTTATATGGCATCGAAATATTAATTGATAAAAATAGATTTCCAGATTTGAAGGAATATTTTGATGCCAAGCTCATTCTAGCGCCTCGAATTCAAGGTTTTTTCTATCAGTAGTACTAATTTTCATGATTTGAATATAAAAATATTGTAATATTCTTAATTCAACATATCATAGAAACGAAAGAAAATTTGTGCCATTCAAGCAAAAAACAGATATTTCATCAGTTTTTTTCCCTCTTTCCAAATTTCTATTTGATTTTATTTTATCTCATATACCGTGTGATATTTCTCACTTGACATGTAAATTGAAATTTTTGAGTACGGGCCAGCAATTTTTTCAATTTTTTTTCTTATGCTGACAGAGAATGCCTGTATGAACAAACATGTAAAATATCAGCGAAAAACATATCTCTTGCATCATACGCAGAACTGTATGGTGCCCCGTTTGACATTCCTCTGCTAATACTGAGATTAGGAGCGGGGAATGGATCAATATGTTTGTTTGAATGATCTGTTCCTTGTTGCCTTTTCGAGACACATGCCATATTTGGAATCAAATCTGTACAGCTCCATTTCATAAGAATATATAACGAAGATATGGGAGTTCATAGATTTTTTGAGGTCCTCTATCTCCACTTAGCCGTTGTCCCTTACGTCACCAGTCACCCTGTATATGTGTGAGTGATAGACTTGATCGATTTGACTGCTTTCCCAATGAACCCTCACATCTAAAAAATTATACGTATGTAGCGAGAAATAAAAATAAAATAAAACAATTTTTTTTTTGGTTGCATTATTTGCAGGTATTTTTATTACCATTATGATTTCATAATCCTATGATATCGATCTCTTGAACTTCTTCTAATGGGTAACGATAGAATTCAAATTTCCAGAAATTTGTGGACATTTACCCTATTATCTATTTGACATAATTTTCCACTAGGTGGAGATCGACTTGGACAAATATTCTTCTTCTCTTATTTCAATTGGTCACTGAAACTATACTAACTGACAAAGAAACTGGAACACCCAGAAGGAGATGTTTAAATTTTTATTTTAGTGAGGAGTAAATGATTAAATTTGGAGAAAAAACGCCCCACGGACTCTGAGACATGAAGTACAGGTAGCTTTAGATAGTTTACCTCTAGAAGAAATAGACCGACAATCTAATTGCGTGTTGGGGAGTGTATAGTTAATCGCGGTGGACAAACACATTATTAAAAAATTTATAACAAAGACTCTTCGTTTTTTTCCCAAATTTTAATCATTTACTCCTTACATGTTATACAAAAAAAAAAATGAAATTTAAACAGCTCCTTCTGGGCGTTGCAGTTTCTTTGTCAGTTAGTATAATTTGGGATTTTAATCACTGTACACAAACACGTGTTTATATGGCGTTTTTAAAACATAGGCAAAGTACGAAATCCGCGTCTATGATTATAACCATAACCTGAAGATATGGTGAAGTCTGTTTACATCTGTTCATTTGAGTTATTAGTGTTGTGATTTTGTGGCTGTTTTTTTTTTAATCGGCGTACGATGGAGGAAAATAGAAAGAGGGCCAAAAGATTATTCAACTTTTTACCAGCTGAAGCAATGCTTCTTATGCAGGAAGTGGAAAAATTTAAAAATATAATTACGTGTGAGAGAAATGATAAAGTCATCAATCATGAAAAGGTATGCAAATAGCAGAACCAAATTTCGAGTATATTGTATCAGTGAATATTATTTTTATTAGGGACAAGCTTGGATCAAAATCACTTCTAAATTTAATGCGAAAAGATCGAATCAACATGCACGGTCTGTGGAGCAATTGATGTCTATGTATGAAAATTTGATGGATAAAACCAACAAGTGTGTAGCAGAATATATGGAATACGGAGAAGACCTTCATTGTGATCCAATAATTGGAGAAATGATGAGGGTGATTATTGAAAAAACCTTATTGGATTCGAAATGCGAAATTATTCTGGTGCTGAAAACTAAGCACTGGATGAGTAATCGACATTTTATATTTCTAGATTTCTCCGACTGAACAGAAAAGCTGTAGTCCACGTGTAAAAATAAGACCAGTGAGCTTCATATTGCCTCATAAAAAACCGTTTACGAATTATCTACAAAATGCCAACAGTCACCATTGTATTAACACAAATATTTTAGTGCTGGAGCAGAAAAATTTGAGAAAAATGAATGAAGAATATGATCTAAGAAAACTCGAGAAGAGGGCTGAAGAAGATCGTCAAAGAAAACGCGAAAGGGATGAAGAAGATCAGGAAAGGCATTTGCGGAGGGATCAGGAAGATAGTCAAAGAAAACAGAGGAGAGACAAAGAAGACTGGCGAAGAAAAGTCCAGAGGGACGTAGAAGATCTGCAGAGAAAATGCCAAAGGGAGGAAGAAGAACACGAGATCAAGATGAAAATTT
The DNA here is from genome assembly GCA_951802165.1 of Adalia decempunctata. Classification (NCBI taxonomy): domain Eukaryota; kingdom Metazoa; phylum Arthropoda; class Insecta; order Coleoptera; family Coccinellidae; genus Adalia; species Adalia decempunctata. Next base: position 37,256,767 of record OX637697.1, on the reverse strand, counting down.
TACGTCTAGAATTGGAATCCAAACAAAAACTTCTGGACAAGAACTAAAAGTGTATATTTTTGAACTCCATGTTTCATTATACGATATAGATGCATCAATATTGATGACCATGAATGAGACTTTTTATTCTGCAACATTTTTGAAAAATTATATAATTAAATTATACAGGGAGAGTCATCAGTGCTCGATTGGTTGATACCTATGGACAATTTTGGCAAGGAGAATGGTTGAAATTTTTCAACCCACGACTTAGGGTAGAATTATATTTTACTATAGGCTGGTCTGAAGTGGTGGAACACTGTGTTTCCAAATGAAAATGCTCAACATTTATATCATATTCTCCTCTGAGTCTCCATGAAATTCTGATGTCGAAATAACGCACTTGTCATAATTTATATGTGTTACTTCCTGACAATATTTTTTTATCGACTTCTCGATGAGCTTTCTTAGCTCTATTTTACGGATTACCCTACGAGTGCTCCGAAAACATTACGATTTCTGTCACCTATAAGGTTGTTCCGTAGAACTACAGAAGACTTCAATATTCTCCAGGAATTCAATGAAAACATACATTTATCTTGAAATGTTTTCAAGATATTATCTTTAGTTGAAAATATAACATTTCCTTGAAGTTTGTCAAAAAATAGGAACTGATAAATTATTTAAGTAGGGTATTTCGAAAACAATTCTCATGGAGATTCTGAATATGACATACAGGGCATTCTCATTTGAAGAAATAGAGTGGTATATTACCAGCCATAGTGAAAAATACTTTGAGTTTATGCGCTGACTGGAGTAGATTCCTATAACGAACTATCAAGCACTGTTGACTAACACCGTATATTGAATTTAACATATTTTAATACTGTGCATAAACACTAAAAATCTATTTCAAATAATAAAACACAGAGTTCTAAAAAATGTTACAAATTGTCACGAGTGTAACCAAAGATTACCTATGTATATTACACATTTAAAACACAGCTCTTAAATATACCATACTTTAATTATTCGAGACTCTTTCAATATCGGAAACATCATGAAAAATCCACGGTATAGTGTTATTCGAACCCAAAGCTATAATCAGTGTTACCAATAGCGCTCTCTAGAGCCTCAGAGTAATAAGGAACATATTTCATTACTGTGACCATAATAGTATGGTTGAAATCATTCTATTGACGGGAGATCCACATTCATATTTTTAACATGGGGATACAAATTTGACAGTACTCTATTTAAAAGCTGATTTTATTGTATCATATTGAGTAGCTTAATCATAAGTGAGTGATTTATTGTCCATTCCACATTAAAATCTACTTCTATATACCTTTAAGTTGAAATTGAAATATGTGTTGTTCGAAATTATACGAAATATTTTTGAATCTGGAAAAAATCCGCGAATGACAGCATTGTAAATAACCTCAAAATTCCCTACTCTCTGGTACTATTATTACAAAGAGAAGATTAATATTTGTATTGGCTATATAAAATCAGCCTTATTTATTTTCTACAAATTTTTAATATCATATACTACAAGTATTTAAAATCAATCGAACTGAATGAAGTTGAGAGTGCATTATACTGAAATCAATACATGATATCTTGCATCCATATGTCTGATGATAATACTGAATTGCCCGTAGACAATATTATCTATATGCAATGACATATTGCTTTGTTTAAAAAAAAACGATATATTTGAGGTTACTTTTGTTCACAGTAAATAGTAATCTGTGTTTTATTGGCTAAAGAGGCCTTGCAAATTCGAAATATTCAACCAAATAATGGTCAATCTCAATGCGACATGGGTTCATATAATTCTAAATTTAAAGGTTCTTTGGTCCTTGAATTCCATCTTCTGAAATTTTCAAGCATGAGTATCAGAAGTAAGTCTAAGAACTTAATTCCTGGATTTGTGATTGTTTTATGCTTTTAATTTTTGTAGTTGTGACTTATATACACACAAAGACAGTAGAAATATTATGAAGCATTGCTTTTTGAACAATATTAAATTTGCAGTACTGAAAACAGTACTCAAATTAGCATAGTGACAAGCGGCTCTAACAGCGTTTTTCTCTCACATCTTCGTTCGCAGAAATTGATCGAAAAGAAGAGAATTATGGAATTATGGAATTTGCAGAAACCCTGAACAGAATTTAGGGTATTATGTGTTGTCTACTAATTTCCCCATGTTGTACCGCTATGAAGTATAGATGTCTGAATATGATGAATTTTTTTTGCATTTCTTCAAGTGTTGCACTATTTCAAGGTACATAGTTGTATTATGGAGTGTATTCGTCATGCGCAAAAATATATGTATGTACATATGTCCATAATTTTTTTTTTCGTCATTTCACCTGTTCACATTGATTAAGTTCAAAAGTGTTGGGCGGGACTTGCGTACCGTACTTCAACATATTATACAACATATAAGTTTTATCATCGTAGGATGTAGTTCATTCATTCTGAAGACTAACAGAAAAAGTTGTAATAATTTCTTCTCTTAGGCATCAGAATGGATGAATATAAATGTAGAATTCATTATTCAGTGGTCAGAGTTCTAGTTTAATGTGTAATGCAAATCGTTCGTAGTAATCATTTGATATGCAACCTTCTGATAAGCAAGTATAATGTGATAATTTGTCATACAATCAGACTCGTATGAATTATTCAAATTGTTCCCCTTGTTAACGTTGTTTTGTAAACTCAATTGAGAGATCATCTGTTACCTATGTGGATATTTTTTCAATTTGAAGTTTTTTCATTTAATTCTCGAGAATCTATTATGTCATTTCAATTGATTACCTATTCTCCGACGGAGATTCGTAATCAGAAAATGATATCATCTTATTTAAATGTGAAGAAGCTAAATATGTACTTCAACATCACGAAAACCTAAACCATCGTCGTTTCCAAAGAATCAGTCAGATGTAAATTTTCTCTGGAAACCTATCGATTAAGATATGTCATTTGACTACCTAGAGATACAAATCACCTTAAGTCAAAATAGAACCAATGAAGCAAAAGGACATGATATGGAATTACACCAATAAGAATGAAATGTCGAAAGTTGAAATATACAAAACGTATAAGAGACTCCGAAGAGATGGATAGAGTCGTGGTTTTCAATATCTCAGGAGAACTGAAAATACATCAGGCCTACAATATATGGAAGAAGATATTTATATATTATATGTATAAAATGCTTTATATGTTAAGCGGACATGTTGTGCTTAATGTTGGTCTTATTCTCGAAAGTTTATGTCGAATTTCATGCAATATGAGGACAACAGCTTAGTCTCATCTAATGATGAATTGAAGAAGAACACCTGTTTACTGTCGGAGCGATGGATAACTTCACGTTAATGAGAAGGAGATGTGCAGGGAGCCACCCTGTGTTTTCTGTATTTCTCCAGTGAACACAGCTGGTGGTATCTCAGTATATCTTCTTCATATCTACTGTCCTCGTCACAAGATGCCCCATCTAGAAACCACGATGTTCTATCCAATAAATCTACATCTGGAGGAGCACTGGAATGCTCGTATTTTGTAAGCAGCCTCCATCAAGCAATTCGATGGAACGTCACTGCATAAGCTTTTTGGTTAGTTGGATGTATGACTATAGTACATACTTCCATTTGAACGCAACATGATAAGAGTAACATTCTCAATATTCTCTTCATTAAATTAAAACTTTGGCAAAGGACAATTAAGAATAAAAGCTGTGAGTTCAGGTAGAGATACATTTGCACAATAAATCTCATAATGAAGGATACATACTTCTTTTGTCTTTCCAATTACTGGTTATATTAAAAGACCACAATTCTTGAATCGGCCCCCTCTGCTCTTTCTGTGACTATAAACTTGGTATGCGGCAATCGTCAGCTGCCATCTAGATTCTAGAGGCGCAGCTGCTGCCTTCGAGGATGCTTTTATCGATTACAATGACGTAGGTTACTGAACCCGACTTTGGGTCGAAGTTATACCAGAAATATTAGATGTCTCTACCTGTTAGCGATCGCTCAAAAGTTCTGCCTCCAATTGTATTATAAGGACATTGGAACTAGCACAATTCAGCTTTGCGCAGAGGCATTATCGTAACCAATGAAGCTCTGCTGAGGTGCGATTATTGCTAGTTGAAAACTTTAACCAATACCCCGCCACGTGCACGTGAAATACCGTGCGCAATGGCAATTTTTGGGGGCCCCGATAAGGGCCATTGAGAGAATAAATACAAAGTACTTGATTTTTGAATCACATAGAATACTCGGTATTGGAACATTCCTGGGGTCCTACACTCCTACTTTTCATTTCTCCCTAAAGAGGTCGCACTATTTTCCATTGCCGCAATAGCGCCATGACCCTGAAATATTGCGGATTATTCCGGAACTAGGAGCCGATCTAGAGAGAGAGCCTTTTGACCCTCAATTTTTAGTTAGGAGTCGTTACACCAGGGTTTCTATGCATCAATGTCATTACATTATCCGCATTATCGATGAATAATTAATGTATCCTGTACCAATTGATTCTCGAAATCAGTTTAATAAATGTTTTTCTTAATTGAATACAAAGAATATCTTTGATTAAATACATATGTTAGCATGCATCTCATGAAAAGAAGCCAAATTCTTCATATTGTTCACATACTGCTGATATCTCCGATCTAATTTGTCTATTCACAATTGATTGATAGCATTCGCCATCGAATGAGATTTAATTTCATGTAGGTAATCTTCATTTGTGAATTTTGGCATTTCAAAACCTTAGTGAACAGTTCACACAAATGAGACTGAATGAAAATGAATTTCGCAGAATTTCTAATGCTTATCATCTCCAATATTGAATTAAATAATTAAACGAGATGAATAATTAGAAAACTGTTATTACTTAAGAAACGTGCAATTTCTTGAATATCTCGGAAATGAATAATTTTACCTTCGACTATACCCTATATAGTCTAGTAATTTTTCACATAATGTTGATAGGATATTGTTCATTTGTTTTCAGGAATATAATCATAAATCGATAGATAGAAAATTGGTTCCCATTCGGAATGAGTAAGTTTCTGATGAAAAATATAATTAAAATTCGGCATGTTCTTGTGAATGCACTGTAGAATTTCGTGTCAAAATCTGAGAGAAAAACGTCAAATACTTCAATAACAGTCCCCTGAATCCTGCAGTGAAAAGGCAAATAGCTCTCATCATTCTGATCCTCCCGCAAATAGAGAATATTTGTTTGAAAGCTCAAATAACTCTGGAAAGCTTCTAAATATCAGTGATTATATGATTTAAAAAAAACACTAAAAATCGTTGAGGAATCCAGACATGTAAAAATTTATTGAGCATGAGAATTGAAAAATATAAGGTCCACTCGATTATATTCCCCAAGAATAAGAATGAGATTCTAGTAATCTTCATCTGTGAAATCATGTATTTGATGGAAACTTTCGTAAACAGTGAACAAAAATTCGCAGAGGTGATTTCCAATGTTTTCAATTTTGACAAAAAAAATAAAAAAATTGATAAATAATTGGAACTGATTACGTTTCTCCCTTCAGACATGTGTAATTTATTGAATATCTCGGAAATGGTCAATTTTACACATGAGGTTGATTAAATATTTTACACATGAGGACATTATACAGGGTGTTAGGATGGGTCACTCCGAGATATGATCCATGAAGTGGTGACTAAATTTTTTTTTTCTAAAATTTCAGTAAAGCTAGAATCTTGAAATTCTGTAATTTTCGTGAACTCGCAAAGAACTAATAACGGGTATTTTTACAATATTCCTGCTACATTATACGTGGTTGAAAGAGCAACCCTTACGTTATTTCATATCAAAACCTTTTTTTGGAGATGAAGTTTCATGAAATAATATTATAACTTGAAATCATTGTTTTATTGAAAACAATTTTCGCTCTAAAATTCTGTTCCCTGTTCCCAAAACCAATAGCTGAAAAGAAAAAAATAACTCAATATTGGTCACCACCTTTAAGGGTGATATCTCGGAAAGGGGTGGACTGAGGAAGTTTTTTTGTAGGAAAGAAACATCCTGTTCATTTGTTTCCGGAGTATAAGATCATTTCGATAAAAAATACTGAGTTCGTATTTGAATTCAGGAAGTTTTTGATGAAAACATCGAATATCGACATATTTTTGTGAATACCCTGTTGCGATTTTTAGTCAAAATCAGAGTGTAACGACTTACAACGCTGTTTCCTACCTACAGGGAGACTCAGGTATCAGAAAAATACTTCACAATAGATGTCAGTACCTGTCGGCGATCACTGAAAAGATCTGCCTCAAGTGTTATTATATGGCCAATTGAAATTGCTAAATTTAGCTTTGCGCAGAGGCATTATCGTAACCAATGAAGCTTTGCTGAGGTGCGATTATTGCTATTTGAAAACTTTAACCAATACCCCGCCACGTGCACGTGAAATACCGTGCGCAATGGCAATTTTTGGGGGCCTTGACAAAGGCTGATTTTTCTAATGAAATAAATCTTCACGATATTGAGCAATGTTGCTTATTATTCATAATATAGATGCATAGAATACCTGGTGTATCGACTCCTTACTTAAAAATCGTGACCAAAATTTGTAGATCAAAACGGCATACTAGCCTTCAGATTTTGGTCTAGTTCCGGAATAATCCGCATTAATTCACAGTCCTAGCGCTACTGCGGCAATGGAATAATAGCGCGACCCCTTTCGGGAGAAATGAAAAGCAGCACAAAATCTCAGATTTTCGATCGACAAGAAAGTCTTCAACAAAATCTAATCAGTGCCAACACCAGGTATTTTATGCATCTATGGTGGTACTTTTCATTTCTCCCGAAAGAGGTCGCGCTATTCTCCATTGTCGCAATAGCGCCACGACCGTGAAATATCGCGGATTTTACCGGAAGTAGGAGCCGATCTAGAGAGCCTTTTGACCCTCAATTTTTAGTTAGGACTCGTTACACCAGGGTTTCTATACATCAATGTCATTACATTATCGATGTATTATTATTATTATCCTGTACCAATTGATTCTCGAAGTCAGTTTTATATAAATGTTAGGATGCATCTCATGAAGAGAAGCAAAATTCTTCATATTGTTCATTATTCTACTGCTGATATCTCTGATATAATTTGTCCATTCACAACCCTATTATTTTACATTCACCATCGAATGAGATTGGATTTTAAGTAGGTAATCTTTTTTTGTGAATTTAGGCATTTCGAAACCTTAGTAAACAGTGCACACAATGACAAAAATGAGACTGAATGAAAATGAATTTCACAGAATTCCTAATGTTTACAAAAGGATATTGAATTGAGTAATTAAATGAAATGAATAATTAGAACTGTTATTACTTAAAAAACGTGCAATTTCTTGAATATCCCGGAAATGAATAATTTTACACATAAGGTTGATATTATTCATTTGTTTTTATTGATGGAATCATAAATCGATAAAGAATATTGGTTCCCATTCGGCATGTGTAAGTTTCTGATGAAAAATAGAATTAAAATTCGGCATGTTCTTGTGAATGCACTGTAGAATTTCTGAGCCCAAATCTGAGAGAAAAACTTACCAATTACAACTTCAATAAGAGCCAGGGGAATCCTGCAGTAAAAAGGCAAATAGCTGATTATCTTTCTGATCATCCCACAAATAGAGAATATTTGTATGAAAGCTCAAATAACTGAAAAGCTTCGAAATATCGGTGATGATATGATGAAAAAAACACTGAAAATCGAAGAGGAATCCAGACATGTAATAATTCATTGAGCACGCCAATTGAAAACAGGTCCACTCTATTACATATTACATTCGCCAAGAAAAAGAATGAGATTCTAGTAATCTTCATTAGTGAAATCAGTCATTTTGTGGAAACAGTGAACAAAAATTCACAGAGGTGAATTAAAATGTTATCTTTTTTTTTCAATTTTGACTGAAAAAATTAATAAATAGATAAATAAAATGAATAATCGGAACTGAATACGTTTGCCAGCTCAGACATGTGTTATTTATTGAATATCTCGGAAATGATCAATTTTACACATGAGGTTGATAGGACATTACACAGGGTGTTCATAAATTCTTGCGAAAAAATTCGATTGCTCGTATATATAAAATTCAGATGGGTCTTTCCGATAATAAAATTTCCTCAGCTCACCCCTTTCCGAGATATCACCCTCAAAAAGTATTGACTAAATTTATTTTTTTCTAAAATTTCAGTAAAGCTAGAATTCCGTAATTTTCGTGAACTCGCAAAGAACTAATTACGGATATTTTTCCAATATTCCTGCTACATTATACGGGGTTGAAAGAGCACTACCCTTACGTTATTTCATATCAAAAACTTTTTTTCGAGATGAAGTTTCATGGTATAAAATTATAACTTGAAATCCTTGTTTTATTGAAAACAATTTTCGCTCTTAAATTTTGTTACCAAAACCAATAGCTGAAAAGAAAAAAAAACTCGATATTAGGCACCACCTGGGTGATATCTCGGAAAGGGTTGGACAATTAGAGTTTTTTTGTAGGAAAGAAACATCCTGTTAATTATTTCAGGAGTATAAGATTATTTCGATAAAAAATATGGGTTCCTATTTGAATTCAGGAAGTTTTTGATGAAAACATCGAATATCGACATATTTTGTGAATTACCTGTTGAGATTTTTAGTCAAAATCAGAGTGTAACGACGTACAACGCTGTTTATACCTACAGGGAGAATCAGGTATACGAAAAATTCTTCACAGTAGATGTCAGTACCTGTCGGCGATCACTGCAAAGATCTGCCTCAAGTGTTATTATATGGCCACTTGAAACTGCTAAATTTAGCTTTGCGCAGAGGCATTATCGTAACCAATGAAGCTTTGCTGAGGTGCGATTATTGCTATTTGAAAACTTTAACCAATACCCCGCCACGTGCACGTGAAATACCGTGCGCAATGGCAATTTTTGGGGGCCTTGACAAAGGCTGATTTTTCTAATGAAATAAATCTTCACGGTATTGAGCAATGTCGCTTATTATTCATAATATAGATGCATAGAATACCTGGTGTATCGACTCCTCACTAAAAATCGTGACCAAAACTTGTAGATCAAAACGGCATTCTAGATTTCAGATTTTGGTCTAGTTCCGGAATAATCCGCAATAATTCACAGTCCCAGCGCTACTGCGGCAATGGAATAATAGTGCGACTCCTTTCGGGAGAAATGAAAAGCCGCTCAAAATCGCAGATTTTCGATCGACAAGAAAGTCTTAAATAAAATCTAATCAGTGCCAACACCAGGTATTCTATGCCTCTATGGTCCTACTTTTCATTTCTCCCGAGAGAGGTCGCTCCATTGCCGCAATAGCGCCACGACCGTGAAATATTGCGGATTATACCGGAAGTAGGAGCCGATCTAGACAGAGAGCCTTTTGAGTATTTGACCCTCAATTTTTAGTTAGGAGTCGTTACACCAGGGTTTCTATGCATCAATGTCATTACATTATCGATGAATTAATGTATCCTGTCTAATTGATTCTCGAAATCAGTTCTATATAAATGTTCTTCTTAATTAAATACGTTAGGATGCTTCTCATGAAGAGAAGCAAAATTCTTCATATTGTTCATTATTCTACTGCTGATATCTCTGATCTAATTTGTCCATTCACAACCCTATTATTTTACATTCACCATCGAAAGAGATTGAATTTCAAGTAGGTAATCTTCTTTTGTGAATTAAGGAATTTCGAAATCTTAGTAAACAGTGCACACAAATGAGACTGAATGAAAATAAATTTTGCAGAATTCCTGATGTTTATCATCTCCAATATTGAATTATGAGATGAATAATTAGAACACGTTATTACTCAAAAAACGTGTAATTTCTTGAATATCTCGGAAATGAATAATTTTACACATAAGGTTGATAGGATATTATTCATTTGTTTTCATTAATGGAATCATAAATCGATAAAGAAAATTGGTTTCCCTTAGGCATGTTGTAAGTTTCTGATGAGAAATAGAATTAAAATTCGGCATGTTCTTGTGAATGCACTGTAGAATTTCTGTGCCCAAATCTGAGAGGAAAACTTACCAATTACTTCAATAAGAGCCCCCTGAATCCTGCAGTAAAAAGGCAAATAGCTATGATTGTCTTTCTGATCATCCCACAAATAGGGAATATTTGTATGAAAGCTCAAATAACTGAAAAGCTTCGAAATATCGGTGATGATGTGATAAAAAAAAAACACTGAAAATCGACGAGGAATCCAGACATGTAATAATTTATTGAGCACCCAATTGGAAAAAGGTCCACTCTATTACATTCGCCAAGAAAAAGAATGAGATTCTAGTAATCTTCATTAGTGAAATCAGTCATTTCGTGGAAACAGTGAACAAAAATTCACAGAGGTGAATTGAAATGTTTTTTGTTTTTAATTTTGACTAAAAAAATTAATGAATAGATAAATAGAATGAATAATTGGAACTGAATACGTTTCCCAGCTCAGACATGTGTAATTTATTTAATATCTCGGAAATGGTCAATTTTACACATGAGGTTGATAGGACCTTACACAGGTGTTCATAAATTCTTGCGAAAAAATTCGATTGCTCGTATAAATGAAATTCAGTTGGCTCTTTCCGATAATAAAATTTCCTCAGCTCACCCCTTTCCGAGATATCACCCTCAAAAAGTGTTGACTTAATTTATTTTTTTTCTTAAATTTCAGTAAACTCGCAAAGGACTAATCACAGGTATTTTTCCAATATTCCTGCTACATTATACGGGGTTGAAAAAGTAACCCTTACATTATTTCATATCGAAACCTTTTTTTCGAGAGGAAGTTTCATGAAATAAAATTATAACTTGAAAACCTTGTTATATTGAAAAAAATTTTTTGCTCTAAATTTTTTTCCCAAAACCAATAGCTGAAAAGAAAAAAAAACTCAATATTATTCACCAAGGTTGATATCTCGGTAAGGGGTGGTCTGAGGAAGTTTTGTTGTAGGAAAGAAGGATGTTTCTTTCCTATGTTTCAGGAGTATAATATTATTTCGATAAAAAATATGGGTTCCTATTTGAATTGAGGAAGTTTTTGATGAAAACATCAAATATCACATATTCTGATGGATACTCTGTTGAATTCTTATGGAAATCAGAATGTAACGACGTACAACGCTGTTTATACCTACAGGAAGACTCAGGTATAAGAAAAATTCTTCACAGTAGATGTCAGTACCTGTCGGCGATCACTGCAAAGATCTGCCCCAAGTGTTATTATATGGCCACTTGGAATTGCTAAATTTAGCTTTGCGCAGAGGCATTATCGTAACCAATGAAGCTTTGCTGAGGTGCGATTATTGCTATTTGAAAACTTTAACCAATACCCCGCCACGTGCACGTGAAATATCGTGCGCAATGGCAATTTTTGGGGGCCTTGACAAAGGCCGATTTTTCTAATGAAATAAATCTTCACGATATTGAGCGATGTTGCTTATTATTCATAATATCTTCGTTCTTATTCGTTATGTTTGAGTATCTCGAGCTTGAGCGACGAATATAAACTTATATACAGTCCGAGGTCAGATAGAGCAGCTCATTGTTTTTTGACCATTTTTTGTTGGAACATCCCTAACATCTGATGCATTTGTTGCATGCCAATGCCAACTTGTACTTTGGAATTGTTTATCTTGCGCAATTTATATTATATCGAATCTTGCTATGGTGCCAAAAATTAGGATTTTAATGCCAAACATAATCACGAGGTGCTAGTAACATAGAGTAGATTTAGATTTGTTCTAATTTCTTCTGTGGTTCTCAGTTTCGAGGTTATAAGTTTTTTCCTCTCAGGTATTCCCAATCAAACAATGTTGCTAGGAGTAAAAATAAAAATAGAGTCGAGTAGAACTGATGAATGTTATAAATTAACGATTGATTATAATGGAGTGTATAGTGTGGATGATGAAGTATTCATTTCTCGCACGATACTTGAGCTTTCACAGAAGGATTCATAAGACTTTTTTTCATGATTGCGGAATGTTTTTTTATAGTATTTCTGAATATATGCGCTATTAGATGTTATCTATGATTTTTGGGACGCATGCATAGTGTTTTTCAAAAATCTAGCTCTAATTTCAAGTTTCGCCTATCGTTTTCTTAAGTTCAACCCAACTTATCAATATTAAATCATATACAATTAATGAAATTATTGAAATATTAATTTCAAAATTGTGTTACTAAAATCAGCGGTTAATGAAGCAAGAAATCAGTACCTGCGCTCTGGAGCATTCCAATACAGAATTTTGTTCGGTGATAAGACCCATTTCTGATTTAATTAAAATAAACAAAATCGCCAGCTTTGACGGAGGCAGTTGAGTTGAACATTTCCGATATAATCACATACATATACTGGGTGTTCCTACATAAGTGTATACAGTTAACTGTAGATTTCCCATGAAAAAATAAAAATTTCTTCCATTTTTTCGTGTATAGAGCGAGTTATAACTAGGCACCTATATTGAAAAGTTTAAATCTTATTATAGTCATAACCTCGGTTATTACTTTATAAATATACTTTTTTCAGCAAAAAAAACGTTTATTTAGGATGATCTACGCATGCAAGAAATGTATTCTTTGGTTCGTGATTATTTCTAAATCACCTTGTATATTTATATATTTAAAAATTCTTACGGTTATGCTTACAGTTATTCAAAATTCACCAGAAAAGTTCTCTTTTCAATTATTTCAAAGCATATTATTTATGGCTCACCCTGTATGAAAAGTAATTACATATAATGAAATATTTCAAACTGAGAATTGTGAACGACTAGGTATTAACTTCATGGAATAATTTCTCTGTGACGAAACTGTAGAATTATCGAGTGTTTGCAAAAGCTATTGTGATTTATTCGTGAATCATCCTGTAACAGTAAATATTTTAGCTGAACCTTTCCATGCGCATCTGATCTGATATTGAAAAGTTCAAATCTTATTATGGTCATAACCTCGCTTATAACTTTATAAATATACTTTTTTCGGCAAAAAAATGTTTATTTAGGATGATCTACGCATGCAAGAAATGTATTCTTTGGTTCGTGATAATTTTTAAATCACTTTGTATATTAATATATTTAAAAATTCTTACTGTTATGCTTACAGTTATTCAAAATTCACCAGAAAAGTTCTCTTTTCAATTATTTCAAAGCATATTATTGATGGCTCATCCTGTATGAAAAGTTATTACATATAATGAAGTAGTTCAAACTGAAAATTGTGAACGACTAGGTATTAACTTCATGGAATAATTTCTCTGTGACGAAACTGTAGAATTATCGAGTGTTTGCAAAAGCTATTGTGATTTATTCGTGAACCACCTGTAACAGTAAATATTTTAGCTGAACCTTTCCATGCGCATCTGATCTGATATTGAATAGTTCAAATCTTATTATAGTCATAACCTCGCTTATAACTTTATAAATATACTTTTTTCGGCAAAAAAAATGTTTATTTAGGATGATCTACGCATGCAAGAAATGTATTCTTTGGTTCGTGATAATTTTTAAATCACCTTGTATATTAATATATTTAAAAATTCTTACGGTTATGCTTACAGTTATTCAAAATTCACCAGAAAAGTTCTCTTTTCAATTATTTCAAAGCATATTATTGATGGCTCATCCTGTATGAAAAGTTATTACATATAATGAAGTAGTTCAAACTGAAAATTGTGAACGACTAGGTATTAACTTCATGGAATAATTTCTCTGTGACGAAACTGTAGAATTATCGAGTGTTTGCAAAAGCTATTGTGATTTATTCGTGAACCACCTGTAACAGTAAATATTTTAGCTGAACCTTTCCATGCGCATCTGATCTGATATTGAATAGTTCAAATCTTATTATAGTCATAACCTCGCTTATAACTTTATAAATATACTTTTTTCGGCAAAAAAAAATGTTTATTTAGGATGATCTACGCATGCAAGAAATGTATTCTTTGGTTCGTGATAATTTTTAAATCACCTTGTATATTAATATATTTAAAAATTCTTACGGTTATGCTTACAGTTATTCAAAATTCACCAGAAAAGTTCTCTTTTCAATTATTTCAAAGCATATTATTTATGGCTCACCCTGTATGAAAAGTAATTACATATAATGAAGTAGTTCAAACTGAAAATTGTGAACGACTAGGTATTAACTTCTCGGAATAATTTCTCTGTGACGAAACTGTAGAATTATCGAGTGTTTGCGAAAGCTATTGTGATTTATTCGTGAATCATCTTGTAACAAATATTTTAGCTGAACCTTTCCATGCGCATCTGATCTGATATTGAAAAGTTCAAATCTTATTATGGTCATAACCTCGCTTATAACTTTATAAATATACTTTTTTCGGCAAAAAAATGTTTATTTAGGATGATCTACGCATGCAAGAAATGTATTCTTTGGTTCGTGATAATTTTTAAATCACCTTGTATATTAATATATTTAAAAATTCTTACGGTTATGCTTACAGTTATTCAAAATTCACCAGAAAAGTTCTCTTTTCAATTACATATTTCAAAGCATATTATTTATGGCTCACCCTGTATGAAAAGTAATTACATATAATGAAATATTTCAAACTGAAAATTGTGAACGATTAGATATTAACTTCATGGAATAATTTCTCTGTGACGAAACTGTAGAATTATCGAGTGTTTGCAAAAGCTATTGTGATTTATTCGTGAATCATCCTGTAACAGTAAATATTTTAGCTGAACCTTTCCATGAGCATTTAATCTGTACTCATACTGAACTCATGGGCGCAACATAAAATAAATCCGGCTTTTCAATTTGAAAAAAAATACTGAGTTATTCTTCACTTCAATCTCGAAAACTGGTCATAGTATCGGATTTAGAATGCATACCTCTGGAGATGTTGTGGGAATCAATATAAAGTGAGAAAATAGTTACATTTGACCGAGGAAATTTTCGAATACAGGGTGTTCATGTTTTTTGTACTTTTCCCAAAATAGAATACCTTTCTATGGATAAACCACCATAAATATTTTGGAGATTAGCGTGACACATATGTTTGTGGTATTACTTTTCCCAAAAATCAATTAAAAAATACAGGTTTTCGAATTAATCCTACAAAAAAAATGATTATGTCTAGTGGTTCTCTCTGTGACACACAGAGAGAGAAAGTAGCTATATTATAAAAGAGAATGTGTGTAGAGGAACTCAATTCAGCAATTCAAACAGTTCCTGCGATATTAGCAAAAAAATATTTACTTTAGACACCCTGTACCTATCTCTGAAACGAAGACAGGAAGGAAAAAATTAAAGAGATTTTTTTTTAATGTTTTCATGGGAAATCTACAGTTGATCGTTGATACACTCAATATGGAACACTCTGCATAGAACTGAAAGTTTGAATAGATCATCTGAGGCTTAGCAGAGGCCGAAATAATCATTAAAAATGAAAGGTTAAGTTAAACTCAAGAAAAAATAAGCAAAACTTGAAATTCGAGCTAGATCTTTGTTCGAATAGAACAATATACATGCGCCCCAAAAATAATAATTCACTTTCGTTAGCGCATCTATCCAGGAATACTATCCAAAAATCGGAATGAAAAAATGTGCAAAATTCGCAATCATTTTGAACTTGCGAAAATGTTGAATATCTCGAGAACATAAATCATTTTTCTCTAATCCGCCACAAAGTCCTCACAGTTACCATATTATCCATTAATTACGCCACACCCTGTATATAAACTGGAGAAACCTGTACAACTTTGTATGTTGGCAGACTTTATTTCCGAAGTACTCCATAAATAAAATAAGTATAATCAATATGACAAGTGCTTAATTTTGTCATAAGAGCAAGGTTACATTTCATTAAAAAAATGGCGGCTTGTAACCGCATATTACCGCCTCTAATAATATCGACAGTGTTGGCAAAAAAACGCTTGCATAATGCAGGCGGCATAGGAAGGTGATGCGTTATTTTGGGATGGTGCCCGGATTTTATCTTTGGATTGGTTGCGCTCAGCTGTTAATGTTCTCCTCATCTCCCGAGAAGTCTGTCGCACCGACTACTAGCTCCTTAAACCCGAATCAACCTGAACAACGTGTACCATAATGTGCCAACAAGTTACAAAGTTTAGTTTTGTTTTTTCGTGTGATTTTATTGGTTTTGTGTGGTTTCAACAGTTTTCAGTGGAGAAGTTTGGCTTTTAACACACTAGTTGTTGAGAAAAATGTGTAAAGCCTGTTTCTTACAATTCTAAGGCTTTCTGGCTAAAATTATATGCATGTGTGAGTTTTTCACGTTGATCAAATGAGGAAGTAGAAAATTCAACCATATATTTTCGATTTCGTATAGGACCAGAATAATAGCACGAAAACTTTTTTTGGATAGGGTAGAGAAGGATTTTCCATTTTTAATCATCTTAACCCTTCAAAAAATTCCTCAAATAATTATCGATTCAGAAAGTGTACCTAATAACCTCTTAGTCTTTAAACTCAAAATTGAATATATTTCGAGTTGTTTCATTTCTCATTCTGTCTGCATTTTTTCGGAGACGAATCTTATAATAGCGTCCCATCTTCAAAAATATTTGGCACAATTCCCAAATCGAGTTTGCACCAATTAAATCAGCCCGCTGACACACATTCGGAAAGGTTACAAAAATCGACAATTGTTATGTCATTTCTGGAGTCTATGAATAATCGAATCAGTTTCTGCTTCGACGATCAAAAATTCGAATTTTCTGCAATCATTCCTTGATATCGAACTATGACAGAGTATTATGCTTCACGACCATTGCTCAACAGTCCGCATGAATTATATAACGTGTGTTCAGAAAACAACGTGTTCAAATAGGATATCGACTCTTGTATACATACAGTTCAAAGCTTGTATCGTACGAATTCATACACATTTTAGAGAAAAACTAAGTCCTAAGAGAGGTTGTTTTTAACAATAATTAAAAATTGAAAAATCCATATCTATAAAATACAATTTACGATCAATAATACCTTTTGCAACTATAGATACTTATTCACCACCAGCTGCGTGTAATAATAACAAGTTTGTCTATAAGTTGTATCGAAATGAAAAAGGTTATCATTTTCACGAAATGTTCCTCGAATTTTTATGATTTGCAATTCAGAAGTAAAATGAACTAGGACAATGTTCATTCACGGCCCCTCAGATTGCGACGCCTCTGATCTGAAATTATTTGCAATATACCGAGCATATCTTCCAACTAACTGAATAGATACTTACCTAATGGTTCTATTGTTAATACTTTCTATTTCAAGATGAGAATACCGTCCTTCTAATCAAAACGCCTTTTACTTTACAGTTGCAGAAGACTCATACATATTATACAGTATTCTGACATTCGCCATAATGTGAGGTCATTACAGAATAATTGAAACCTCGAAAATTTGTTAATATAACCACTGAGTTTAAATATACATAGAGGAACAATGCAGTTGAACGATTGGATGCAAAACTTTTTGGCAGTTCACTGTCATCTTTAGTGCAGCACATAGTAGCCACTAAATGATCATTTACAGAGATCTGTAGGATATTTATTTTCCTCTAGTTCTATGAATCATAGACAAAATTAATTGTCGTTTTATTGCATCCAACAAATAAGGTGTGATGAAATGCTGAACATCCCACATTTTCATACGCCGGTCCTGATCGTCATCGCATTCGGCTTAGGAAATAGTGCTTTATAGTTCAGCTACTCGCCGCCTGATGCGAGGGTAAAAATTTTCGATTGTCTGAAATACACTTGCCCCTCTATGAACGGGTAAAGAAACTACAACTAAAATCAGCTTCAAATCCTTCAACTGGGATGTTTCTCTATGTATATTTAAACTCAATAGGCGCATTCGGTATTCACTTTCGGAAGTGGATCGGACACAGAACATCCAATAATTCGGATCTCTCTCTCTCTCTCTCTCTCTCTCTCTCTCTCTCTCTCTCTGGCTGAAAGAGAGGAGAGAGAGATATCCGTATTTTCATCACGGTTTAAAACTATTTCAAAACCATTTCGAAGTAAACGTCACCAGTTCATGCATCGCTAAAATGCCACAATTTCAAAACAGTGACGTCATCATAGAAATGTCAATTCAATTTAAAAGTTAGAAACATGATACACGCACATAATAATGAAAATATTTATAATTTTAGGTGTGTTTATTTGTATATTATTATTAATTCTTGTATTTTCAAATTGGACTCCAATCAGTTTATGATGAATTTGAATGTTCTCGTCCTGATTAACGACTTGTTGAAAAAAATATATGCAATATTCATATTGATTGTATCAAGAGGAAGAAGTCGTAAAATCAATTTCAAAAATTTGAACATACATTTTCAAAACTGAATAATATTTCAGAATTCTGAAATAAAGGTGTGCTCTACTCGAAGTGATTTATTACTTCAGTCACAGGTTACAATGCATTCTGAAAACAAAGCTGTCATATTCAAATAATATTCAATGCAATGAAGAACAGTTATTATTATTATTATTTATTCAAAATAAAAACGGTGAAAACAAAATAAATCCAACAAACATAACCTCTATTCTGCAATCAGCTGATTCCAAACTTCAAACTGCAGTTCGAACTATTCCGCTACCTGCTTTCAAACCGCTTCAAATTATTTTGAACCATTTGGTTTGTGACGTCACCAGTTCGACGCGAAAACACGAATATTTCAAAACGGACGAAATAGTTTTAAAATATTGTCACGCGAAAATTCGGCTTAGATGTTCGGTCATCTGTGTCCATTTTCTCTCGCCCCACTACGGATTGGTAATAACGAACGCAGTGAATGATATAACGTGTTTTTTCTATAATGCTTTTAATTTCTCTCATAAAAAAATGGGCCACCTAAAGCACTGACGCGAAGTCAAGAGCTTTTTTGAGCGCTCGTCCATCTTGTAAGTTGATCCATCTCATAGGTAGATTCGTGATCAAGAATCCAACGAAAACAATTTTGACAGCTTTCAGGAAAAAATTGTGGTTCTACTGAAACGTTAAGACAAAAATTACCCCTTGCACTTCTTCTGAGTTCAATAAATTGCACTATGTAATTGTAATTGTTTAACGGATCGAACATCTTTTCTATGCAAACACACATGGACAAGTCTTCGTCCGTGTGTTTCTCGAGAAATAACAATCTTTGTTCTGGAAATGAGATAAATATTTTCCTCGTTTTCGACTGCAATATATTTGATAGAAAATCTTTGTTACTTTTTGCTTTTTACAGGATGAGACGAAATAGGAAGATTGAGAAAAAATCTAAATTTATCGATTATTTATTTTGGATTCATTATAATTACACCACAACTTAATTCAAATTCAATAGCTTGTATTACCAACTCTTCTTTCAATTAACTGCCAAATACGCCTAGACATCCTATGAATCAAGTCATTAATGAAATTTTCAGACATTTTGTTCCATCCAAGGTGGGTTTTGGCGATTGGATATTGCTCTCCCTAAGCAATCCCACGCGAGCACAGTTGAATGCATGTCCGGTCAGTTTTCTGGCCATTTCATTCTCTGGATATTGATCTCTTGAATAATGTTTTGAACCTTTCGTGTGCGCTGTGGTGAGACGTTATCATCCAGATAAATTAAATTATCCCCAAATTCGTTGCGGAGAGGAACAATGATTGTTTCAATGATGTTTTCTACGTAGACGGCACCAGTTATTGTTCGTTCAACGATAATAAGAGGGGTACGGCGACCGAACATTAACAAAAATTGTCGTGTTAAGGCGAGTTTATACAGCAACTAAAATAAAATAAGAATGTCCACTTCATGCATTTCAATGACAGCGTTTATACAGGAAATAAGCTAAAATAAGGAATAAGAATAAGAATAAAGTTGACCATCTCTTATTCTTATTCCTTATTTGAGCTTATTTCCTGTATAAACGCTGTCATCAAATGAACATTCTTATTTTATTTTAGTTCTTATTTTAT
Organism: Adalia decempunctata; assembly: GCA_951802165.1. Classification (NCBI taxonomy): domain Eukaryota; kingdom Metazoa; phylum Arthropoda; class Insecta; order Coleoptera; family Coccinellidae; genus Adalia; species Adalia decempunctata. The sequence goes on along the minus strand of OX637697.1, from coordinate 37,236,769 downwards.
TTTAGTTGCTGTATAAACTCGCCTTTACACATGTTGATTGTTGTAGGGATGGCCAAGACTTTCGACGATGTGTGTATTCCATTTTCTGTTCTTGTTTCTATAATTTCCGCAAAAACTGTTGCATTTTCGATATACCGTTTTAAATTGATGCCGTGAATTTTTGTGCGGACCTTGAACAGATAATTGTTTCCTGTAGAATGATTTCAGCTTTTTCCAATACGAATGCCGTCTGGAAAACTGTAACTCTATACATCCGTGCATGATGTATGACTTATTTAATTCGATACATTGTGAACACACCCACTTGTTGATCGTAAAGTTCTACAGCGGCAGATCGGTGCATGTGGTGCGGCACCTGAACGATTTATCTGTTCAATGGTTCGGAACAATAATTCTGACAGCGAGTATTTTAGTTTATTTTTGTACTTCCTCATTTCATGATGCATGACTATCGAATTTTGTGAGATTTGATGTGTCTGTTTGTTGCTTTGTTGATCGAGCGGTAAGGGCGAACACGGCCCTGTTTGATAAAACAACAAATGAAAAGTTGCGAATACAAGTGAATTATAGTATGTGATAAGGTGAGATGCTTAAACCATAAGATATACAAGAAATTGATTGGGAGAAACTCACAAACAAACTCCACGTCAGTCGCATATTTTTTAAAAAATTCTGGGGAGAAAAATATTGAACTGAAAAAATAGATATTGCATGTGTCTGTGCACTATTCACATTTTTGAACACCTCAAAGATGTAATTTTTTTTTATTCAAACGGACTGAATATTCTGGGGAAATACTAACTTTATTAGAGCAAAAATGTGTAAAATAGTCTTTTTTCAGATTTTTCTACTAAAATAGTCTGCAATTAAAAGGTAATATTCCTTCCTATAGAATACATCTTTTTGATTTTACTCGAGATGTATTTGCAAACATTATCAACTAAATCATACTTTTCTGGATAAACCAAAAATTTCTTATGGATGAGGAAATTATCCTGGATAATTTATAATTAAGAAAAATAGGTTTAGGATACACAATAGATAGGATATTCAAGAAAATAAAAGTGGTGAAAAATTCTTCCATCTCGATACTGATACTCAGGTTTCGAAATCTGCACCTTATAGAATATATTTCTCCAGATAAATTTCATAAATTTCGTATTCTTAAGTTGGTAACTTGTTGTTTTATGAAGCATTCGTCATAATTTTTTTAATAATCATTAATTTATGACTTTTTCTTCTATCGTATGTCTGATTTGGAAGAGTTGCAGACTCATTTCGATACGATTTTTCTGCTTTTCCATAACTTGGTTTGGACATGGTCTTACATGGTTTTTGCATGAGCATGTTACTAACTTTCTGTTTTAGCTTATTATTTTGCTTATTAACACATTTGCTTTTACAATAATGATTGAATATCACGATTAATTTCGTCTTTCGATCTTTTTAAATCAATGTGGGAAATATAAGAACACTAAAAAGAAGACGTTTCATTGGAACTAATTCCACTTGTACCATTTTGGGGTTATCTTCCACAACGCGAACAAATCAAGACGGTGTCCTATTAGTGTGATAAAGTAGAATAATTCATTGTTTTCGGCAGTAACTAAAAAAACTTATTGATGCATCAGTATAAAATTCAACTCAAATTTCATTCGTACAGGATGTTCTTTTGGGGCGGTACGAGAATCAGGTATTTTCAAAATGGGATATTACAATTTTTTTTATAATTATTGACATCATCAGAATGTTATCATCTTCAGTATATACAATTATTCGAATAATTTTTGATTAATGGGAAGATCAAATCTGATGATTCAGTGGATATGATTTCCATGTGCGGTATATATTTGACAAGGTTGAAAAATTGAGAAATAGGATGGTTCATCGGAAAAAAGAAATTTGCTTTGTTGAACTTACATTTTTACACCTTGTCAAGAACATCCCCTACTAGGAAATCGCTTACTAGCATATCATTAGGTTTAAAACATCCTTTGTCTCCTAATCAAAAGAAACTTAACAAGAAAAAACACAAAGAACAAAATATTCAACTTTGTCGCACAAATGGGACACCCTGCGTATCGATATATTAACCTGAACAATTAAAGAAGGGTAAACTGAATATTTCACCCCGTTAAGTTACTGCATTTACAAAATCCTATCATGTGTAAAATAAGTATCACTATTATTATTACAAGTTACTAGTAATTCTGAATCTATTTTCCTCACGAAGAAAGTGGCAGTAATTTTTTGGGATCAAAAAGTTTATTTGCACTTCTACACTTGCAAGAATAGATTTTCTTCATCTAAGATTATAACACCCAGAAAGGATCAAGTGGAAATGATTGTTTCCTATTAAAAAATGAAGTATTTTCAGTTTTTGTCGTGCGATCATCAGTCGAATGATAAAAAACGGTTCTTATATTTCATACGAAGAAGTTCTTGAGGATGGATTGGTAATATTAATATTCAGAACGTTGAATGCAGAAACTAGAAAACAAAGAAGAAAATCGCGTCACAAAACGGTTGCGATTTTGGCTGCCAACTTACATAGGATTGCTTTTAAACCTATTATTTCTTACGGTGCTATTTTTTAGTTGAACAGCGGAAAAAGCTTGAAATATTTTGCTTTCCCAATTTTGCAATTTTAAAAACATCTACCATAACTTCAGTTAGAAATTCAGTTCGATCAATTCCGATTACAAAAGAATTTCCTGATGATAGTTTTCGAAAAAAATTAATAATATGACGTGGGAACATGCCAAATAAGTGAATTATTCAGTCGTTCCATCGAAGATAGAAACTTATGTAACGACATTGGGGTTTTCCAAGTCTTTGAAGCCTTTCCTCAGTTTGATTGGATTAACTTTGGTCTCTATGCCTCGCTGGTTTCACTCTCTGGTTCAAGATTTATGGAAAAGCTGTTATCTCTCTAAAGAGCGTATAATATGTACTGCATTGCTTTTACTTCAGTATGCTAAGTATGATAATGGCATACAATTTTAGATTGCTGTGCTGAAAATCGCTATTATTTCATCTGTGCAAGCTTTAGTATATTTTATCTTTTCAGTTTGAATAGATACTTAAGTGCATTATACTCCATTCATCCCGGTTGGCCATGAAATTCTGACACATTTCACCGTGTTTATTTTGAAAATGTTGGATGATGGTCATTTTCCTGTCCGATAAATAAGCAACGTTTTCCTTTCTACATGTAGGTCGTAATAATTACGTATTTATCAAAATGTTTATTCACTTTGGGAAATTATGAATTTGAGAAAATATGTGAATTCAATAATTTCAAAGACCTGGCAAATGTTGAAGAAACTTTTTTCTCTGTTGATACTAGAAATGTTTCACGTATATAAACATGGTTGGAAGATTCAGTTATGATATTTTTTTTGTACGGAAATCAAGAATCGAGTTTGAAATCTTACTGAAAAATAATGGACAGAACAATCCGTCACTTTATGATAGTTCATTCGAAAAAAGATTGAAAGTACTCGAATAACCCGACAGAAAAACTTCTGAACGAACAGACGGACCTATGGAATTCCCCACTATTCAAAATTCTCACGAAATAAGCCTACGGAAAGCGTAACTTTTGCACAATTTGAAATGATCTAGTATGACAATGTAGTAGTAGTACTACGAAACATGTCACAATTAAACCTTAAATGGACGAACTCCATTTAGGAAGTTATAAAAGGGTAAATAGAAATTAACGTTGGCAACATCTCTGAGAATTATTTGACAATTCACGAGTACCAACTTGCGTCAGTTTTAATTAAAAAAAAAACTTGATAAACCTAAATCATGGCCAACCGGGATACATTATGAAAGTGAAAGGAGTATACCTGCAATTCATCTATTTTTTTTGCGTGAATACTGCATCAGTCATCATAAAAAGCTTCCTTAAGTTTTCGTTATAGTATGATTAAAAGTTCAATTCAGGGTCTGGGACCTAATTTAGGGTGTTCACGGACCATAGTTTGAAACCGCTATCTTTGAAAATAATGAACGAAGTAGAATATTGCTTCTTTTAATAATGAAGTTATTACAACTGGCTGAATATTGACAATACTTATCAATCCATCCAAAGGGCTTGAGACTCAGGAGGTAACTTTCGATATGAATTTTAGGTTGCTTGCCTTTGGGGGTAATGATTTCTTGCACTTTGACCATGGTAGATGTTCGTGGGGAGTCCCGTGCCTGCGGACGTTTGGGGATGTAGCGGGCTTCGTGCCAGATGCGCGTTTACACTGTTAAAAAATCTGGAATCCTGTAAATGCACTATCTGGTACGACAGCCCACTGCGTGCACTCTGCCTTATGCACCTTGCTGTTGTAAATTGATATCTTTGTGCTTTTTTCGTAAGGTTTAAGGTTAAGGTTTCGGTTGTTGTTCACTTGCTTGTCGACGATTCGAGTTAGCGACTCTCTTGAGTACCATCTTTTGGTCCTACATAAGAACAATACTGTGTGATACTCCAATTGCTCAAAGAGAAGGACTTACTTGTCTAGATACCGCAGTCGTACTAATTTCTCTAGGGTATAAATCGGTTTTTGGACCGTATTCAAAAAGATCTCGAATCAGTTTTGCACTGTGTGGTCAATTCACATATTTTTCGTCCCAAACGAGAATTTGGAATGAGGACGCTTGCCAAAGGTTTATTCGAAAACATTTCTCACCAGATTCGGAAAATTATTTGTTGCAACCTCGGTATTTGATGAATAGGACATACTAAAAACTCTTCTATAATTTCGAGACAGTGTTAAATCCCGCCAAAAAAGTTGTTTTATCTGTGTTCAATCACAAAATCTTCAGTTTCATTGAAACAAAAATTTCTGTCCCAAGTACGATCGTTGAAAGTACGTAGGTACCATTCACAACCATCTGAAGAAAGTTGTTACAAATTGGATAAAGAAGATAATGCTGGAAAACGGATTTCCTGTTAGGGAATATTCTTGGCAAGGTCCAAACATTGAGGAATTTTAAAGAGGCGGAAATTAATTTTTCAGAATTGCACACCCTATATTTTATTTTCCTAATTAATAGAACCCTCGAAAATTCGTTTCAACATATACCCTCTGAAATTTATAATTTTCGAGCATAATCACTCTACATCGCTTGAACAAAAAGTAATTTTACTTGAAAACTAGAAATTCTAGAAGGTGTGTGTTGAAACGAATTTTGAGGGGTTGAGAGGATGGTCGAATAAAGGGTGATTTTGTCACGATAAATTTCTCAATTTTAAAACTTTGTCAAGAACATCCCCTACAAGGATATCGATTTCCAGATTTTAAAGACCATTTCTCTTCCCGTGGCTTGCACGATCTCACCTAGGGAAAAAAGGCCAAATAAAAAATGATACCTTTATTTTACACTGATTTTTTTGCGTGGAAATTGTTCACATTACTATCGTTAGTAATGAAATATTCTAGTTTATCGCACTAATGAGGTACTTTGTAGTTTGTAGTTCATATGAATGACTGTTAGTTACATCTCAGTGACAGTTGAAATATTTTTTCCCGTTATAATATGTATTTGTAATTATTCATTGTACACAACTCTCATAAGTGCAAAGCTTACCTGCCAAGGTTTTTCGAAAGTTCATTGAGAATAGAAGAAGAGAATATTGTGGCTTTTGAAATTGGGAGTCCTCTCGGTACAATCAGTAATTTAAAGAATTTGTATTGTTTTATTCAATAATTGTAGAAATTATTACATGATATTATCAATGAAAAAATTATTGGTGTTATTTCGATGAGTGTCTATTATCAAATTATACAAAACGTCGTTCCATGTTCGAAAATATCACCCATTGAAAATTAATCTCTACTTTTTTATCAGAAAGCTTCAGTGAGAGTAACTTTTTCCACAAAATGAAAGTGAACATACTTTTAAGGCAGCTCACTTCTTTTATTGCATCTCACTTATAATAAATCTTTGAGTTCGATAAAATGCATCTCAAATCAATGTTTTAATAATTATTATAATATGGTTATTATTTGTTATACATGTACTGACTTCTGTATAAAGATTAACTTCGATGTTGGTCTGCAAGATATCTTTTGTCATCTGGTTATGTCTATCCAATAGAAAGATAACTATTTCAAAAAAAATTAAGCTATAGTCTGATTATTCGCTTTTATTATTATTTCATTATCTTATGTTCACTGTTGTCCACTTTTCAATTTCATTTTGCACTATGTATTATATTCGCTTTTATTATTTCATTATCTTATGTTCACTGTTGTCCACTTTTCAATTTCATTTTGCACTATGTATTATATTTAGAAAACATACATTAAAAATTGTTCATAAGTATATTTATTATTATTTTCATCCTATATATAACTCCCAATCCACAATGTAACGCCAGTGGCGCCCGTACTAGCACTTGACCGCTCTTTTCCAAGGGAAAACCTGTTACGATCTTCTTTAACTAAGAACCAATTTTCAATTTATCATTAAATATGTAGGAAAAAATCACTCCAGATTCTTCTGTTCGACTTACAGTTTTCAAGCCAAGAGTACCAATAAAAAATATTTAAGTTGATGAAACCTACAGTAAACAAACGACAACAAACTGAAAAAATTGCCTGAATTGGAACCAGTCACCTCAATAAGCTTTCAACATCGTTCGATTGATATTGAAATTATTGCAGCTGATGAGCTGATAATTGGCCCTTCATTCAAAATCTGTGTGAATAATCGAAATAAAGTTGAATGAGAAATTTAAAATTGGAATCATCTAAAAGAAGCAATTCCCAAACATAGTTTATAGACAACTTTCTTTTTATTTTTTGAGTCCTCATCGTTCTCTGAATTAGCCTCGTTGAGAGCTGCAGGACCATATGTATAATATGTATTTTATCTCATTTACGCACACAGCACATTCTTACGATAATTTTTCAGAGACCTCTGCTCTAAGATAAAAAAAAAATGCATAATCTATTTTTATATAAAGTACCATCAAAATTTTAGAAGTGGATGATTATTGACTAGTACACAATTCAAGTCTCAAATCAAATAAAATGGCTATTTAAATCAACAGCGGTAATCACAGTGTAAATAAGAATTGATTCGATATTGTTTCTGTCAAAAAAATTGTGCGTTCTCTCTTCAACTATATTTAATTTTGTGCTTTCGCCTCAAATGAGTGTGCAATCGATACGCCAGAAGAAAGAAATGCACGATCATATAATGGACTGCCAAGCTTCCATCTCGAATGAGTAACGAAAAAATCTAATATGAACGAAACATGTCGATTCATAAGACTAATCAGCAAAATCCATGTCATTCATTTTGGCATAACATGTTTTAGCATACTCATAAATATGATAAATTGCAATACTTCAAAATGGTGTGTCACCTTCAGGCGCGTACCCAGAAAGGTGTGTTGGGGGGGGCTCAGCTTTTATCCAAAAATAGTTATGTTTTTTAACCATGAGAAATCATGAAAAACGAATAAGATTTTTGAAGCTATAATTTATTGAAGATGAGGTTGCGATACATCAAGGTATTCAAAAAAATTGCAAAAATTTGACGTTTAAATATACAGGGTATTCCATTTAAAAAATACCAAGTTTGTGTCCAATCTTAAAAACGGGGCTCTCAATATCTCTTATAAACCGTTTTAATTTTTTTTCCTATCTTATACAGGGCCTAAGAAATAATTACATTTCCAAAAGTGAACATTTTCGTTTTCGCCCTGTATTTCAGGAACAAGCAGTAGTTGGAATATTTCTGTTTGTGGCTTTGAAAGTTTTACGAAAATGTGATCCAGGTTCGCGATAACCGCATGTCTCTATCTTCAATCATAGCTGAGATACAGTGCAATCTCAACCAAAATGGGACACAGTGTACCCAAATATTTGAAGCAATATGTATAAATTTGGATAGAAATCTCCGCTACATTTCTCTAGAGCTGAAAGTGCAGATGAAGCACATGATTTGGAATCATCCGGTGTTGAAGTAGCCCACTTTTTTTCCATCTTTTTGATTCACTGGAAAGAATGAGGCGAAAGCCTTGGGGGGGGGGGGCTAGAGCCCCAATAGCCCCCCCCTGGATACGCGCCTGGTCACCTTATTGCCATTTAAGGTTGCCACCCCGCTTCGTGGTATAATCTTACACCCACCAATTAATTGTCAAAAGATGTCACTGTCCGAATAAAAATTGATCTATATTGGCGTTTTCCGATACTCCAAACTCCATTTCTTCAATACCCTACCATAAAATAAGGATGCTTTCTCGACCTATTCATTTCTGAACTCTTGTATTCTCTACAAAGAATTGCCATATGCCTAAAAGAGATTGTCGCCAAAAAATATTAATCCTTCGGAAATCATTCATATCATTGATGCTCCAAGGGAGTAAGTGAAACTCATAAGCCATGTTAATAATGATACTGAGCGGCATAATGTTCTGATTTCGGAATATAATAGAACAGAATATTATATCATAAATTATTGAAGTTGCGTTCGAACAGGGTGATATGGATATTGAACAAAATCATAATGAATATTCCAACCTAAAGAAAGCTAGGGATTGTTCTGTGAATTTCTTCCGAATTTTTGCAAGATAATCTTATGATGAAAGTAATTCACTGTCATTTCTCTTCATGAAATGCCTTGTGCTGTGGCCAAAATGAATCATTGCCGGTATCAGTATGGGATCTGTAGAAGCCGATTTGGTGGATTCGCCTCTATGAGATCTATATGAGCTCTACAAAGTGTTTATTCAGTATCTACAGTGGCAGTGTGGTTAGCTGGTTGTGGGTTTGGTTCACGACCACTATCCATACAGCCCTTGTATGTACTGTCCAATCAACATATGAAAGGTATTCGTTGCACAAAAATTACCTATTACCAGCGGAAATATAAATTTTTCAATCTAATGAATACTTATTTCCTTGAATTATTCTGTTTTGCGATTGAATTGGAAGATTTTCCAGGTTCATTTTAAGTAATATTAAGTGTTTTTAAGTGAATTGGAATCATTTTTACAGATTAATTTTTCTTTTCAGAGCTGCATATGTTTCTTTTGGAGGACTTCTGATGAGGTTACAAGGGGATGCCAACAACTTACACAGTTTCGAAGTGGACCAACATATGTACCTCTTGATGAAGAAGATTTTTATGTGAATGAGAATTGGGAAAATTATTTTGATACCATAATTCTAAATAAACCTCATGTAGAATTATCACGTGTTACAAAAATAAATTCTGTGTTTGTATGGATATTTAATTTACGTTTTGATCATATGTATTTCATTTCAAATTTTTGAATACACTAGAATGGAACTATAAATCTATACGCATTCTGTTGAAATAATGTAGAGTAAGTATCTATGAAACACATTGCTAAAGGCAATCATGATTATGAGAAAATGTGAAAGAAACAACGACCAAATCATCAAGTTCATTTTGAATTTGCATCCGTCATTCGGTATACAACCAACCTATAAAGTGTTTCATTGGTGAAAATTCATTTTTTCTTAATAGGTCAACCTATTTTCAAAATTTGTTTCCATATACAGTAGAGACTCGATAATCCGGATTAATTAATGCTAGGGCTAATCCGGATTATTAAGGAATCCGGAATATCGCGTCTTGCAATTTCGTAGGGATGCATTTTAAAAAACGGTTAAAATAAATAAAGGCTTTAACCCCGAAATCACAAAACAAATGTATTATTCGAAATAAGATATTTCACGTTGTTTTTCAACTGTAAGAGTAAGAGAATGCTCAACTATAGCTTTTTCCTGTATTTCTTTCAAGAGCAGAATATCAGTAATTCCAATATAACACTCTTCTGCCCATTGCAATCCCAATGTAAAATATGTGTTTTATTGCCTTTTCCGTTAAAAAATCAAGTTAAGACAAGTTAGAACTAATAATCACGTATGCAACGATCGCAAATTCGGATTATTGAGTCTTGAGATCCGGATTATAAGGTACATAATACAATCTTGACGCCAATCCGGATTAGTAAGATATCCGGACTATCGTTCTCCGGATTATCGAGTCTCTACTGTAATATGTATACTCCAAAAGATCTAAATCATGGTGAGGATAGCATAGTTTCAAGATTTGCCTTTTCTATTTCTATAACCAGCTGTGATAATAAGGCAACAAAAACGTGTTTTAACGGCAGCATACAAAAATTTCTAACGATTGGGGCACATATGAAACCAACAAATAACAAGTTTCAATATCGTGATACTCAAGTGCTGAATATCGAATTTTTGAGTCTGAGGATATTGAAAGATTTTTAGTTCAGCGAAGCAGTCTGGTGCTGTAGGGAATATAAGCGAAACTAATCAAAAATAGCATTTCTGGATTTGAAAATTCGTCGACTCATAATGAAACGAATTGTCGTCACTTGAAGTGAAACATTGTAATTATTTGGTGTTCCAAAATTTCATCGAGTAACCTAAAAACATTAGTGCTCGCAAAAACACGAAATGATCGGAGGTCTGTAACACAAGAAATATATAAAATATGGTTGAACAATTTTTTTTTATCATTCCGGTGTCCGGTATCTAGTCCTCCTTCATTTTTTCAGCGCTCATATATTAGAGAAAGAGGGTTTACTCAAATCATTTCATTTTCTGTTGTAGCAGAAAATGCGCACTAGGACAAGAAACCATTTATTTTTTTACATAGATTATATCTCCAGATTCAATTTATTTCTGTTATTTGCCTTTAAACTTTCGTAGAAATGGTCTATTTTTAGTTCTGTCTTACATTTCATAGTTTCGGCGGCTTTTCGTGCCAAATAAATTGTGATACAAAAAAATTACAACTGTATATTATGTGGAAAATTAAATTTGAATCTCATCGTGAAAACAATAAATATACATATTCGTTTTCAATTTTCGAGATGTATAGTTCAGAAGAAAACTAAGAAAATATGCGCTTTCTTCTTCGAAGATACCGAAACTAAGATATTGAAAAAATATAGTACAGTATACTCCTCCACGCGATTTCTACTCACTTTTTATTTACTTTTTATTCGGATGAAACCTCAGTGAATTGTATTCTTGTTTCTGTTCCTTTAAAATTCACTTGCTGGCCTGCTGGCCAAACCATTTAGTTGATTCAAATCTATATATTTTGGTGAATAGCGAATTGCCTTTTTTCAATATAATAAGGAATATGGTCCCAATATAAATTTGCAAAAACAGAGAATCTAAATTTCAATGAATTTTTTGAAAAGTAACGGTACAGAAATATTCAGCCATAAAAAGAGTACAGATGGTAAAGGTAAACATTTACACTATTCAGATTGTTTGAACCACCAGAAAAAAATTTCATTTACTGCAGAAACTCGGAACTCCATTCACCATATTTTAATCAATATAGACATAGACACATCTATATAGGGTGTTCTGAATTGATGCAAAATATCTCAAAAGGTGATTTTTGATTGTTCAAAATAAAGGGCTGTTTGTTATACAGGGTGGCCATTTGAAAACGAAACAGACGAGATTACAGACGAAATAAATTTTTTCGATAGAAATGCTCGGACAGGTCGATTTCTGTTTCGAGGGGGACAACTTAAGATGTAGGTTACGGACGCATAGCGCTTCAACCCTTGCTACTACAACCCTCACCCCAAATTTTTGAATAGGGAAGATGGGGTGAGTGATACCTCATTTGAAAGGTATTTTTATACTGATTTCAGCACAGTAATTGTTTTTTCATTATAAGCATTAGTTCTCGAAATATTCTTAACTAAGTATTTGAAAATGAAGTGGTGTTTTCATGGCACTTGTAGTGTTTTTTTTTGTGGAAAATCGACATTTTAAGCTTCAAAACAACCATGACTGTGGCGTCCTTCCTCCAATTCACTGACATAGAAATCTTCAATCAAGATGTCGATTTTTCACAAAAAAACACTACAAGTGCCATGAAAACACCACTTCATTTTCAAATACTTAGTTAAGAATATTTCGAGAACTAATGCATAAAATGAAAAAACAATTACTGTGCTGAAATCAGTATAAAAATACCTTTGAATTGAGGTATCACTCACCCCATCTTCCATATTCAAAAATTGGGAGTGGGGGTTGTAGCAGCAAGGGTTGAAGCGCTATGCGTCCGTAACCTACATCTTAACTTGTCCCCCTCGAAACAGAAATCGACCTGTCCGAGCATTTCTATCGAAAAAATTTATTTCGTCTGTAATCTCGTCTGTTTCGTTTTCAAATGGCCACCCTGTATAAATGTTGGGTCAAAAGTAAAACGTTACGGAGATAACGCGGTTCAAAGATGGCGTAAACATTATGTTTTTATTTTGTATCTTAAAAAACTAGAAGAGATAGGATGATGATATTTTATAAAACTACTAGCTGACCCCGCAAACTCCGTTCCGCCTTTTGTTATACCACGTTCCTGTTAGGTTAGGTAGAGGGGTGAAAATTTAGGGTTGTATGTATTTTTGTGTGCTGTATCATAAAAAAATTAGAATAAAAAATGTTGTCCAAAAAAATTGAAAAAAAAGTTAGGGGTGGACCACCCTCAACATTTAGGGGGATGAAAAATAGATGTTGGCCGATTCCCGGTCCTACCCGATATGCACACAAAATTTCACGAAAATCGGTCTAGCCGTTTCGGAGGAGTTCGGCCACAAAGTGCAAACAGGAGAATTTTATGTATAATAGAAGTATAAATTACTATTATGAAATCACACTTTCTTGATATTTTTTAGAATGAGTGGAGCGGGTTGAAGTAGATTACCCCTATCATTTTTGTTAACTAAATTTAAAGAAAAACTTACGCAACTACAAACTATACCCTTCATTTTGTACAAGGAATCACCTTTGAAATCTTTCGCATCAATAAAGAAACACCCTGTATAAACCTGTTGTTAGCAACAGTTTGTTTCAGTTTCGATAAACCTGCTACATGTGAAAGTGAAGAGAATAGGCTAACCTAGGTATATGAGCTTTTTATCGAAGCGTAAACATTCTTTTGTATGATAAGTTGCAGATCTCGATCCAAGAGGAGACGACCGATGCACTTTTATGGAAGCTACGGAAGCTCCTACTTCCCAAAAACCTATAGATTTATTGCTTTACGTATTGTACCACCCTACTAATTCCCTGGAAGATTACAGAATACAATAAAAATCAATATTACCTGTTGTTAAAAACTACCTTTACCAAAAATCCTTTGTTGTGAGCCTCAACTCAGGCTCAGTAAACAGTGGTTTCTTGTAGTGGATGGCAACTGAAGTACCTATTAACCTACCTGCTTTCAGAATTGGGTTGAAAACAGGTAATGATCGCTAGGTATATAGAATATACATATAATAACACACCCTATTCAGTGAAGAATACCAATATTTATTAGTACCTAGGTAGAGGTAGATATGAAATTATTGAACCAATGTAATCTAATGAACAATAATAAATAATCTCGACTCTTCTTGAATTATCAAATTCCTTCTGTTATGAAAATTTGCCTGTCACATTCTGATGTTTAATAGCAATACCATATCATTTTATTCTAAGAATTACCGTATATAAATTAATAATGACTAATTCGGGGTATGTACCATCGGATCGCGACTCATTATTTCAATTTGAATAGGCAGAATAGGTGACCACCTCGTGTATCTTCGGCACCTGCGTATCACAACCGAATAACTTCAATTAACAGTTTGTTGTAAAATGGCTTCGAAGGGTAAGCTGATTGACGAGGTAAGTGTTTTATTTGTTTTTTCTCAAATTGAGAGCTTTATTTATGATTAGGACACCCTATCTCATACCAAAATTTCAATGGTAACAGTTCATAGTTTCTCTGAATACCGTTATTGTTTATAATTGCCACGCCTATGATTCAATATTCAATTATTGTTTATTTCATTTATTCACTGACGGATTTCCTTTAATTGTAGAGGAATGTTATTTTATGTTATTGGCTATAATTGTTTATCTATTTCATGTTTGAATAACACTTTTTGGCAGGTAGTTGTTATGACATTTAACTTAACCTAAAAATATTTTGAATTTAGGACGCTGAATTCAATCTTCCAGACATCTGTGATTCATTCTTATATCGAAGATTTTAATATTCCTGTTAATATTTCCCTCTAACTGAGAGCCTTTCGTATCAGATAAGCTAGATCACAATGTTTATATGTTATGCGAAATGTTCCCAGTATGTTATGAGTGAATCATACCCATCAAAATAGATGTTCCACATTCTTGAGTACCTGTATAAACAAATTCATTTGGGTGTCAGTTGTAGTTGTACACGTACAGGTGCAGAACTCAGAGTAAAATATTCAGACGCAGACTTCAGTATTGTTCATAGTGAAGGGTTCGTTATCTAAGCCTTTTTCGGAAGTCATTATATTGAATAATGAGTCCCTTCCTAGAAACTTGGGAGAAAAGTCGAGACTGGACAAAACAATGACAGAGTCAATTTGAAATTGCTAGAAACGAATTTAATAATTTATGGTAGGATTTCAATAAAAATAGCTGTAATTCATCTTATAAGTAGGTATAATTCGTAGGTATTTCAATTGTTTTGATGGAATGATACTCGATCGTGAATTATTTACATTTTTTCAATAAGATTGTCATAATTGTCCCGTTGCCTTATTACGAAAATGTCGAAATTCCAATGGATAACGGTGCATACTTAATTTTCATTCATTCATTTCAAAACTCTGCAGCATTTCTTGAATTCTCACAGAATTCTTTATGTTCGAAGGACGAGTTTCATGACCTTACTGATAGATGGGGCTCGGTACATTGTGCGAAACGAAAATTGTTCAAATGGGTGAAATACGCCTAGTATAGAATGGAAGTTTGGAAGCGTATAATTTTTCATTAGAACATAAGGAGGCTGTGAATTAAAATTTGAAAAAATGTCGGCATTAAAAAAATGATAAATAACTCAAGTAGTGGCAGCCATGAAGGAAATAAGCTGGCAGAATGAGGAAGTGGCGAGTCTACTTTCAATTAGAATGAAGATACCTATACCTATATTTAAATAATCACTTGGACAGACTTTGAGTTTGAGTTATTTATTTGCTAGAGCTAGATCTTTTATCATGTCATTGTGCAACAGAAAAAATTACAGACCCACCTGTAAAATATCTGTCGATATTCTGTAATATATTTAATAAACGTTATTAACTTATAGAAAGAAGAACCTTCTTTTCTTCGTGCCTGCTATTGAAAATGATTCAACATTCGTCCGAACCGTGACCTCAAACAAGCGTTGTGCAAATTGCTACTCTATTCCTTACTTTACTATCGATTTGGAGAAATAGGGCATTCCAGGGAGGGGCGCTCTTTCGGAAATTAGAGCATGAGGGCATGAGAAGCATCTCTATGTTCTATTGATGCTGTTTTGATATCTTCAAGATATTTGGATCATTTAAATGCGTTGTTGAAGCGTGTATCGTTCCATTCATATTGGAGACGTAGTTTCTACTTGTCAAATGCCAAAAATGACAGCTTCAAAACTCAAAAGTGTTACCGAAATATCGGGCTATTCAAAATAACACCTGTTATTGAAAAACCCTTTAGTCTAAGGTGGAAACACTTCGAAAAATACTGAAGCATACTGGAAAACCTCCCAAATAAACTCACTTGTCTCTGCAAGAATGACAGTTTTAATGGCCGAGGAAAATAATAAATGGTTAATGGGGAAGAACGAATCAGACCTTCGAAATTTCACCACCTGCACAATACTACATTTTTAATTCACAAATGCCACTAGTCAAATCAAAACAAATTTATTCATTTTACACAAATACATAGTTACAGCAATGCTCAATACATCAATCCAGAGCTATACGACCTAGGCACTGCCCTTATGTCATACAACCCTATAAACAAGAATGAAGAACAATTTCGTTACATATTTCAATTACTTTTGAAAATCTGATGATGCCAAGGAATCCAATCTCAACACTGATATGTACCCAAGTCAAATCTTTATTTTTATTATACAGGGTGTTTGGAGGGTGGGTCGCCATAGGTAAATGGTGGATGCCCTTGTTGCGCCTAATAAAATAACATTTTGCCCAAAGTTCAAAGTGTTATAATTGTTTTGCCATTTTTCTAGAAATTTCCTATTTTTCTCATTAAAATCTTGAATTTCTTTAAATTTAATGCTCGAGGTGCCTATAAAATGAGCACGCTATTCTTAGCTGTGTTAGAATGAGAGAAAAGATTTTACCTGCTCAATGGAATAGTTTTGTCGTCCCCCTTTTAAGGCATCCTTGAAGACAAAAGGGTTTTTTGTTGAGTAATCTGATTATAAATGGTACATGTTACATACCATTGCAAAGGGTATTAACTAGAGAAGTTTTTAACTTTGTAAAGTGGACACAACATTATTTTTTTTTCATTTTGATGTTTGATACGACGCTGTCAGGTTTTTTGAAGACGTTTGTATGAAATTATTATTCAATCTGAATAAGACGAGACTGGACTAAAAATATAATAGCTACAAGTACATAAATTAGGTCTTCATTGACGAGTCCATAAGCCTAACCACAGACCAACAAGACAATCCACTTACCCAATCCCGCCAAATCAGCGACAATGTCCTTGAGAAATTGTGGGGTCTTGGTGGGAGAAAATCATACGAAGCGCGAAATCGGCGAAATTCAAATCGAAATAACATAACCCCTAACTGTCATTGGGAAACGATTCTTGTTTCTGTTTATCCGAATTAACTTATTTTAGAAGTATTGATAACTGGCAATCAGATGGATTTGAATAATATTGTACTCGAATAAATAATGAAAATGGATTTAATGATCTAGGAGTTTATGTTAATTAAAACCTTTAATTCTGATGGGTTCTAACTTTAACTTTTCGAAACAGCTGACCTTAAATCAAGATAATTGTACATTCCAGGTGAATGAGAAGATATTTCACATCTTTAATACACCTCACCTAATGAGGAATGTGATAATGACTCCTGAAGTGGAATTTGAGACCTAAAAATTGCTACTAAGCTGTCAGATGCTCATATATACTGAACTGCATTTCAGAAGATGAAAGTTTAATATGCGACACAAATATTCAGTTCAACGGTGGTCTTTTGTATATGTTCGCAAATGTTAAGAATAATGTGTGGAAATACTAATATTGCATTCAAAATATGGTCGGTTCTGCAATCACAACTTTCCAAACCGAAAGTATTCCTTGACCTTGACAATCCCTGAAAAGCTGTACAAGACCGAGGACGAGTCGAAAATTAAGAATCGAAGATAATTGTATGGATTCTCAACAGAAAAAATCCTCCATTCGAGAATTTTCATTAGCAAAATATGAAAACAAAACATTGATATGACGTTTCACGTAATTGACATTTCATTTATTTCAATCTCGCATGGACACGAGAACTCATCGGTCTTATTCGGTTTTGTCAGCGCTCTGATTGGCCGCCTCCCGTTTTAATCGTTTTCCAAAGCAATCTAATGTAAAATCTGGCGGCTGAGACAAGGACAGAAAACACAACAAGGTTACAAAACACGCGACCAATAGCTGGGAACTAAATTGACAGAGTGCCAAGTCTTGTTGGTCTGTGGCCTAACTATGTACGAGTGGCATACAATGCTTTATGTTTGACTGCAATGCAGACATTTTATTTTCTGAATATATTCGTCGCTTTATTTCAAGAAATACATCGAGTATGCTTTTGCTTATCTTACCTTAGTAACCATCAGCGACCTTAGCAACCTCACTGAACAAAGTTGTTTACTTCGTTAATTCTGTGACAAACGTCGTAATAATCCCAAAAATGGATAGTTCGGGAGAGGAAAGCGTGAATAATTTAGCCGCAAGTGCCAAAGAATCTCTCCTACCCATTAAAAGTGCTTATGAAAATTTGTATGCGGCCTATAACAAGTGGTGTGAAACGAAGAAAATTGCAAAATCGAGAGAAGACTGTGACAGTTGAGTCCAATAAAGTGGTGTCCAATAAAGTAGTCAATTATGGACGCTAAACGAATTCATGAATCAAGTGTTTATGAAGCAGTCGAACATAAATCATTTTATAGGCACCTCGAGCATTAAATTTAAAAAAATTCAAGATTTTGATGAGACAAGTGGGAAATTTCTAGAAAAATGGCAAAAAAATTATAAAACTTTGAACTTTGGGCAAAATGTTATTTTATTAGGCAACAAGTAGCCAAGAGCATTACCTATCCACCATTTACCTATGGCTACTCACCCTCCAAACACCCTGTATTTCTAAATATTTCCCGTTTACGCAAAAATTCCCTATCGCCCAACAACGAATACAGAGTAAAATCTTTTTTCAGTATACAGGGTGATTTACGGTGGATGGCACGTTAGACGTTTCTGGTGAATCAGATATCGGATCGGTTTGAAAATTTGCATGACTGCATTATCGGACATTCTCTATTAGAAGAATGTCACAAGTTCAAATAGTAATCATGGCCTGCCTACCAAATACCGAATAGGAATACCATTCTGAAGGGACATTTTGAAAAATAAATGCCGAAAGTCCGAAATTTGACTAGTTAGGTATAGGCATGATATACATAGAATGAAAGCAAATTTCATCAGCTTTCTGAATTTCTAATAACACACAGGGCGTTCTTTTTGAAATAAACAACTTTCAGCCACTTTTTCATGCAAATGAAACGACTGTATTTTTTACCACCCTATAGTCCCTATATTGAAGTAACGTAGATCAGGCTGATGTGTTGGAAGCATTCATGTATCACCTAACTCCAAACCAAATTTCAATGCCAAAGTGTCTCTCAACCCGAAGTTATTAGCATTTTCAGAGATCATGATTTTCGGTGAAAAAAATTGAAATTAATTTATATTGCGAAAACGGCAACAGATAGGTATAGGGAAATGTTAAGAAAAGTTGTCGAGAAGTTTTTGGAGATTCCAAAAATAATATAATATACCAGATGTTCCATTTGAAAAAGCAAAGTTGCTACTACTTTCTCATCGAAGTGGCAACACAGCATTGACCAAAATATTTTAGCTGGCTAGAGAATATCCGATAATGCATTCATGCAAATTTTCCAAACCGATCCGATATCTAGTTCACCAGAAAAGTCTAACGTGCCATCCACCATGAATCACCCTGTATATTTTTTAAGATTATTTCTGTGCCTTGTTTCTCATGTTGAAATTATTTTCGAATAGAACCGGTAAGAGGCTAAGTACCTACTTGGAAAGTACCTAAGCGCTGACCTATCATCAGATAGGATCAGGAATAATCCTGATGAAACCTGACGAGGACTCTCAAACAAAATAATATCCGAAAACTCTAACGGGATTTCCGGTTGAAAACTACGAAAAATGTTCTTCAGACCCATCCACATAGATTATCTCCCTCTCGTGCCCAATCCAATTTGTAGTTTCCGAAAAGTTGTCAGATATTTTAACCGAATTGAAACAAGGATGCTTGAACTGCAAAACGTAGCGGGTGTAACAGAGTTCACGAAAATCGATTACATCGCCGCCTCAGTTTCTGGCTGCTATTGCACAGTCAGTCAGTAAGGCGCCTGAATCTAGAAGTTTGCGTGAAAATTCGAATGGGCCATCATACGAATCAATCTGAAAACGATCCAGGGTTTTGTTCCATTTGTTACAATATTGGACAGTCAATATTGAATTTAACTTGATTGAAATTTTCATTAAATTGGATTTTCGTGCTACAGTTTGATCATAGAAAGGGCCCACAGACCCTTTCAAGTCCCGCAACTTAAATTGGAATATCTCGAACAATTTTCTGGCAATTGATGTATTGTGGAGCAATATAGCCTGCTGGCCAATTGTCGAAAACCTTGTATGAGGATGTATTGAAAAATTCTTAGCCTACTATAGAACCAAACAAAATTTCAATATCGAAATATTTCATGGCTCAACATATTCTCCTCTTAATTGAATACATTTACTACAGCGAACATGCAACGTCGCTAGAGACCTTTAAAAAAAATGTTTCTTCTTGCTCTGCAAACCAGTCCTCCACAGCTTTTATTGTCTCCTCGTTGGAAGAAAATTTACTACCTTTCAAACTTTTTTTCAGTTGAGGAAATAGATGAAAGTCGGAGGGAGCCAAATCTGGTGAATGAGGGGGGTTTTCTAGTAATTCTTACCCTAAATCACGAATTTTTTGCATGGAAACATGAGATTTTTGTACTGGGGCGTTGTCCTGTGAAAACAAAATACCTTTGGATAGCTTTCCGAGTCTTTTCTCTTTAATTTTTTCCCGTAGAGTGGTCAGTAATGTCGCATAGTAATCTCCAGTTATTGTTCTAAACTTATCCAAAAAATCAATCATGATTACTCCATGGCAATCCCAAAAAACTGAAGCAAGAACTTTTCCAGCAGATTTTTGGACACGAAACTTCTTAGGTCTTGGAGAACCAGAGTGTCGCCATTCCATCGATTGTTGCGTTGTTTCTGGATCGTAGAAATGTACCCAAGTCTCATCCATAGTAACAATTCGGTCTACATCGTTTTCAAATCGAGCACAGATCGAAAGCGATGCTTCTACCCATGCACGCTTTTGGTCAACATTCAAACATTTGGGGATCCATTTTGCAGAAATTTTTCTCATGTCCAAATTGACGTGAACTCTATGATGAACGCGTTCGTATGAAATCTTCAGTGCTTCAGATATCCGTTTTAGCCCAATTCGACGGTCTGATAAAATCACGTCATGAACTGCATCGATATTTTCGGGTATTGACACAGAAACAGGCCTTCCCGATCGGTCATCATCTTCAATGGAAAATTTACCTCTTTTGAGGCTTGCATTCCAATTTTTCACTGTCGCATACGAAGGACATTGATCACCAAGGGTATTAAGCATATCTTCGTAAATCTGCTTACCTCTTAACCCTCTTAAATACAGGTACTTGATGATGGCTCGATACTCCAATTTTTCGATTTTTACAATTTCGGTGGACATCTTTTTTTTTTAATTTATTGCTTAACTCTGGTTTACTTTTTTGACGTCGAACTCCACACTGACACTTCTAATAAGTTATTGTTCGCTGATAGATGCATAGAACACCTGGTGTAACGACTCCCTACTAAAAATCGTGACCAAAATTTGTAGATCAAAACGGCATCCTAGATTTCAGATTTTGGACTAGTTCCGGAATAAATCCGCAATATTTATCGGTCGTGGCGCTACTGCGGCAACGACAAAAAACGCGACCCCTTTCGGGAGAAATGAAAAGCTGCACAAAATATCACGTTTTCGATCGACAAGAAAGTCTTAAACAAAATCTAATCAGTGCCAACACCAGGTATTTCTATGCATCTATGTTCGCTGATATGGTAGCGCAATATTTTGTTTATGCATGGAACTGGTCTAGGCTAACTAGATATCAATGCATCCTCGTACATAAAATGAACAAAACTTTCTCATGATTTAGAACTTCACTTCTTTGCAAAAGTTAACGTTGTTGAGAAATGTTGTGGTCGTTTCTAAACATGCGGATTCTTATCCATCAAATGTTCATTTGGGGAAATCAAATGTTTATTCAGGGAAATCAAATGTTCACTCTCTTATACAGGGTGTCTCATTTGAAAGTGTCCACCCTTAATAACTCAACAACGAATCAGAATTTATGAAAACACTGCATTAAATTAAAAAAATTCAAGATTTTAATGAGAAAAATGGGAAATTTCTAGAAAAATGGCAAAAAAATTATAACACTTTGAACTTTGGGCAAAATGATATTTTATTAGGCGCAACAAGTAGCCAAGAGCATCACCTATCCACCATTTACCTATGGCTACTCACCTTCCAAACACCCTGTATACCCATATTAAAAAAAAGGTGATTCTTTCAAGTGTTTCATTAGAAGTATTCAAGGAAGAAATCTTGATACGATTTCAGGATTCTGTATTTTTGTTTTATTGTACGTGAACTTGAATTGTGAGATATTTTCAAGCGGAATCTGCTTCCGGTTCTACCAGAAACGAATGTGAGCTTCGTTATTTCAAATGTAACACCCTGTCTATTCATAGATATTTGAATTCTCATTTCAATTCTGCACTGATTTGATGTATGATATGCGCAATCACTTCAAGCGATTGGTATAGTCTGCTTGTCAAATTTGTTAACAGAAAGAGTGTCACAAATTATTGTTAATATCTCCAAAATTTCTCTTTGTGAGAAATTTTTTTCGCAACAGAGAAACAAAAGAAAGCACGCTGCTACTGCTTCTTGTATAAATTATGAGGCAATATTATACACGGTGTCTGAAACAGGGCTTCAGAGTGAGTCTCAATAAAACTATGAAATCTCATTTTTTTCAAATGGGATCCATATAATTTTGTAAACTTTTATTTCAATAGTAATCTATTGTCTTCACATCACCAATATATTGGAACTTGAAATTTGGGCCAAAACTTATGGAACATACGTTAAGTGTGTAAACATCATATTTGAAAATTGGAGAGAGAAAAATGGAAACTCCAAAAATTTCTGAACTTCCTCAACTTTGTCATCTGATCTTTTTGCGAGCATTTCGGCCGTCGTGATTATGATCAGATGACATTAAACGATGGCTGTGAAAGCCTCAACAAATTCATTCCTTAAGGGGCAGTATCACCTTTTGAATCGTGGTAAATCTCCATTCAAAAGTGGTCTCTTTATTTCACGAGTATGTACCCTAATTTACGACGTAGAGACTTAATTTTTTTTTAAATTGAAGTCGAAGATCGTCCCGAGGGCAAATAGTTTTCTTTTTTTTCGATTTAATTAGTTGTTAATTAAAAAAACAGGGTAATCGTTTGGTCTGGGGTTATTGAATATGTTTTTTGTTTTTCATGAGTATAAGCTATATTTTTGAAATAATCATCATGAAAATTTTTGTAGTTTATAGAAGATTAAATTGCCGAAGACAAATAGTTGCGATTTTTTCGATTTAATTAGTTTTTCAATTAAAAAAAAACAGGTTGAACTTCAGCGTTTTGGAAACTACACTTAATGATTTTTTTCCGACGGTTATTCATCATTTTTTGGAAAAAATCGCAACTATTTGCCCTCGGCAATTTAATCTTCTATAAACTACAAAAATTTTCATGATTATTATTTCAAAAATATAGCTTGTACTCATGAAAAACGAAAAACATATTCAATAACCCCAGATCTAACGATTACCCTGGTTTTTTAGTTTTTTTAATTGAAAAACTAATTAAATCGAAAAAAAGAAAACTATTTGCCCTCGGGACGTTCTTCAACTTCAATTTAAAAAAAAATCAAGTCTCTACGTCGTAAATTAGGGTACTTACTCGTGAAATAAAGAGACCACTTTTGAATGGAGATTTACCACGATTCAAAAGGTGATACTTTTGTGGAGCAGTATGATTTCCCATTTGACCTTCCGAGCCGAATATCTTGACGACCCCTAGCCTGAGCCTTGAGACTCCCTAATAATAAAATCCGTTTAGGTCGGCCCTATTGTCCTTCCCCCGGGCGAAATGTTCTCAAAGAACCAGTTTTCGTTGGTACAGTTCTGATTTGCGCAAGTACTAATGTACTCTAATCTCCAATTTGCCGCGACAATTTCGCAAAAGGGGACTTCCGCTCGCCCCCTCCTTACGTCATCAAGGACTAATCGCCTGTCATCATGCACTTAATTCATTGAGCTCCTCATGTGGTGACTCATTTTCCATTTAAATTGTGTGTGTTTTACACTAGAGGATCATGTGACCGCAACTTTACCTACATTATAAATTACCTATCCCATTTTCACGCGGTTTCGTGATGTAACGGATAGTTTTCGAAATGGAAGAGGGATCGTTTACGTTAAATTGGACTTTTCCGATTCAACGGGAATTGAAGGACGATACCAGAAGGTCGGGTATTGATTGCGATTGTCCGAATTGACCATATGTGCTGGAAAATGCTAGAGTACGACGTTGTGTATGGAAAACTTGTTTTGCTATTATGATATCAAAATTTGGATAATTTCCATATCAGTATACAAGGTAGAATTACTTTTGACTTCTGATATACAAGCTGTGGCGTGAAATTTCGAAAAATATTGTGATTCATCGTGGGGTCAAGGAAATCATTCTGAAATAAAACCTATAAAATTCGATGTAATGGCTAAAACTACAAGTCTTGGATGATATATTTTTTTGTTTATTGTTTATCCTGATTACTCCTATATTCTATATCTATTCACAATCTTCAAATTTCTATCTTTTTTATGAGATTAAAAAGGAGATCTAGCCATAGGCTGTTTTTTCAGTGATAGAATTTTCGATAGGGATAACTGTGATTTGACACAAGGTAGGGTAGAAGCGTCGTTTTGATATATTTGTTCAGTAAGCATTGGCAAATTATCATGTTAATACTCACGCCGCAATAACTTTTACAAATTGTTGAAATTTATTTTCAAAATCAGTGTTCTATTCGCCAAACATATAGGGCACTTCGCAAAATTTATGGTTAACACAAACGTCCATCAGAGCAGCTTATTCGTCGAACTATCGATAGATTTCGGACAACATTTTTTCTACTAGGGACAACAAAACAAAGAACTGTACGTACAGAAGAAAATATCTCTGCTATAAGTGATACCGTTAATGAAGATTCAGATTTGTCTATTCGTCGACATTCACAACAAGTTGGACAATGCATCCACAAAATTTTGCGTAACGATCTTGGTCTTCACCCATACAAGATCCAGCTGGTTCAAGAATTAAAGCCCTGACCATAATAAGCGTCATTTGTTTGTTGATTGGGCCCTGGACAGCTTGAAGTTGAGCCACTTTTTTATCTTTAACTTGTTTTTAGTGATGAAGCTCCTTTCTGGTTGAACGGCTACGTAAACAATCAAAATTGCCGTATATGGAGTGAAAACAATCCTCAAGAAGTTCTGTAGGTTCCATTGCATCCTGAAAAATGCATTGATGGTATGCTTCACACGCTGGAGGCATCATCGGTCCATATTTCTTCAAAAACGATGCTGGAGGCGCTGGAGCTAATGTTACAGTGAATGGTGCTCGTAACAGATCGATGATTTATGATTATTTCTTTCAAAATTTGTATGGTATCGACCCAGAAGTGTTTTGGTTCCAACAAGATGGTGCTGCACCTCATGATGTTACCGTAAAAATTAATTTATTGAAAGAAAGATTTGACGATGACATTATCTCGAGAAATGGTCCAATTAATTGGTCTCCAAGATCATGCGACATAACTCCAATGGATTATTTTCTTTGGGGTTATGTCAAGTCTGCTGATAAAACAGAAAAAATAGACGCTTCGGAAGCCTACATTTTATGAAGTTTAATTTGATGAAATATTTTTAAATTGTTATTTTCTCTCGCTTTCTTTTATTATTAACTCTCACATTTATGAAATCAATATTTTGAAGTCAATTTCAAGGTTGTACAATACTCTCATTCGCCCTTTGCTTCTCAATGCTAATTTAAAGACTTTACAACTCAAAATTGGCAAGATGGGTTCATTTCATTTCCGTAGAGGAAAAATATTATCAGTATTATCAGTCGTGCAATTACATTCGAAATCGGTAAATTTAAAAATGTACATCCTATATCTAATTGCATCATATGGCTTATACCACTGCTATTCAAAGTCACAAAATTAGGCCAAATCGTTGGTAAGAATTGAATTGTACGCATGCGTGAACTGGAAATTGAAAAATCGCGGGAAACGTGGAGGTTATGCCTATTAGGTACAAGAGAAAACAAGAAGAACGAAATCGAGGATAAAAATATGCCACTAAAATATTTTCGGTTCAATCCTAAAATATGAATATGGGTCCACAACGGTTTACAGAACTTGAAGATAATGGATTGAAGCGATTGGATAATGTCACATGAAATTGTTAGGTTATGATCCCATGAAGGGGTAGACGACATCCGTTCAACGAAATAATACAACGTTTCAGAGAGAGACAGAATAAATAAGTAATGTTTATTCTTAATATTACTTCACATGCGCAGATCTGGAGCCCAGCTTCATTTTACATTGGCTCATTGCTCATATTGGAATTATTAGAAATATGCATACAGATTTTCAAACCTTGGTAGGAGTAGTTACCTGTTGTTCGATGAAAAAATTTGGAAGTCGGAGATGAATCTTCGGAAGGCTTCAAAAATAAACGGATCTGTATTTTTCATCAGGCTATTCGAAAAGTTGCAGGTATAGCGAGTTGAGACGAAATACATTCTATTCTTCAATACAATCTCATCATAATCCGTTCTTAGAAAATAATTCATGTCAGAGCTTCCCTGAAGACGATCTGCGAAATCCAACCGAAACTTTGAATTTTAAGGACCTACAAAATCATTGAACCTTGTAAAACGATAAAAAATTAAAAGCATTCAGATTCCTTGAATTATATATGATTATGATTATACTGGCAACTCTTAGGTCTCTCGAAGAGACCTCTCAGAAACTACAAGCTCTGAGCTTGTACGAGTTAGGAGAATCAAAGCTGGTAGTTCAATGATACCATCTTGAGCCATATGCCTCACAAACTGGAAAACACGAACAGAACCAAAGTAACCAAACGACCGAAATTCAACTTTAAATCTTAAAGAGGCGATATTACAAGAAAAATCAATAATTGATCTAGTGAGGAAAAATAGAACTACAAAGCACATGAGATAGCAGCAACCCACATATCAAAATGATGTTTCTATTATTCCTTCATTAATCATTCATTTAGGTGAACCACTCTGTATAAGGAGTATGGGAGAAAACCTTTTTATTCCTGCATTCACGATGATAGTATTCTTGGTGAAATGGCAGTAACAAAACAGTTCAAACTAAATCATTCATTTTCTTTCCCTGTGGTCTATGGCTTCGGAAAAGCTCTTTATTCATTCGAGGATAAATAGAAAATTTTCCGATACGGTTGCGTGTTTTCTATTTTTATTTGTTGCTGTCATAAAATTCAAATGGTATCCTCGCAGTAAATACGGTCTGAAATTGAGGACAAAGTCATAATTTATGCGATTTGAAAGGTAAATCAATGCCGTGGAAAATCTATAGTGAATTGGTACGGGAAAATCTATTCCCTCGAAAATATATGAGTAGGTACACATGAGCGCCCGCAGAAATAAATTTCCAGACTATATAATGTTTGTAAAGAAATTTCAAATGAACACACAAGGATAAGTGTCAATAATCTTGATGAGATATTTGAAAAAAGACTTTGGAAGAAATATACAGGATGTTGCCAAATAACTTATAACCAAAAGTTTTTAAGGGGTGATTATTTGTTGAAAATTAAAAAGGGTCTTTCATAAAAAAAGCTTTCACATCTTTCCTCGAAAAGTTACAAGGCTTTCAAAAAATGTGGAAAAAATATTATTTTCACGAAAATGCTGAAAAGAGTTCATGAAATTATTGCATTTTATGGGCATTGTCTACCAAAAGGATTCTTAAATATAAAATATTTTTAAATTTTTTTGTGATCGCAAATGCAACACTTATACTTTTTTCTATCAGAACTTTTTGATCAAACAGAATTTCTCAGATTCGAAAATGATTGTTGAAAAACTACTAATTCCAAATCTTTGTACACTCCTGAGTTATGTCTGTAAAAACAATAGTTTTCTAATAAAAATAAAATGAAGTACAACATTGGGCTTGAACGAAATGTAATTTAATTCAGTAGGTTACGTTTTATCTACTCGAATCGTGGTATTTTTAAATATTCTGCTTGTTTTAACTTTTCATGTAGGCATGCACAAGAACCATTTTTTGTTTGAATAGAATATAAAATTGAAAATACAAGCGAATCAAAATTATGTGTATTACAGCAGAGAAAAAGAATGAGCCCCTTTAATTCATAACACCCTGTAGATTTGAGGACATAAACATAAATACATATATCATTCATTGAAAGAACAAAAATGAATGCTTGACCTGAAGTCAATAACGTATAACATTTATTTTGATAGCTAACACCATAATATAGGAAATTGACAATGTCCTTTATTTTTCGAAATACATTCCATTTGTTCATTTCCTTCATTTTTTGTACTCGACCAAAGTATATTATGTAATCTTTTTATTGTGACTGTATACCTATATGTTGGTATAGCATCATTCTAATTTTATAATTTGATTTTCTTTCTTTTCTTGATATTCTTAATTGCATTGCAGTCATTTCATTCAATTTGAATTTTGTGTTATTAATGACGTTTCGAACAGTGTTTTCATCACGATATCGCGTTTAATTGCTCATGGAAAGTGCGATTTGGATTTATTTTCAAATATTATTAGCAAAATACGTTGAAAAAATGGTTCGATGTGCCTTGTTTGTGGTAAATTGGACTATTTGAATCCTGATTTGAGTTTACACAATTGTTTTACTCTTATCATTCTGAGTAATAGTGGCGTAAATTCTTCGGTTTTTAGAATTTCACTTTTCAGAGTCCCTTCTGTTATTGAGAGGAGAAACATTTGGTTATCAATTCTGAATGTAGCTGATTCTGAATCTGTTTGAAATTCTGTATGAATTCGTCAAAAAGAGTTAATTAACTTGTAATTTTATTTCCATTCTTCAACACCGATAACACCACGCCACTGGATCTTTTGAAGATAGATTTTGTAATGTTGCCACGGTAGCATTACATGATATTGCTATACTTTTTGCTATATTCGTCCCACTTGAAAACTGACTGAATTTTGGCTTCATCAATCCTCGAATTTATGAACGAGATGCTGCGTATCCTCTTTCTATGGTTTCGAGTTTTGCTCGCAAACAGTGGCATTATGAGAAGAAGATCCATCTTTTTGAAGCCGATTTTTATGATTTTATCAAAAACCAGCTAAATAGACTTCTCGGTCGATGTGATGACTTCGAAGAATGTCTTGGCGGTAAATGGTTAGTCATTTTACTTTGAATGAATACCGTACGAAGGTCCAGAATTTTCCGCTCCAAGTTGGTCCAATAGACATGAATTTTAACAACTTCCTCCCGAATTATTGAATTAGTGCCGTCTTGGACACAACCTGAATAAATTTCACAAAGAGAAAATTATCTATGGCCATCTTCAAGAACGTTAATAGCATAATAGTTTCCATAGGAGATAATTCGTCAATTAGACGTCGCTCCCTGCTGGCCAGTTTTCACACGACGCAGCTACGATCGAGAGTGGTAACGTGGTGCCGATAGTGTTGGTACATTTTTTGGGTTTTCCGAGTTCTTGAATCTACCGGAATTTGGTGGCTGTGTTGTGTTTGAATTCTTCAGTGATGGCGGACGCGAAGAACGGTGTCGACCAAGTAAATTTTGTTTTTTTTGTTTTTTCTTGCATGTACATTTGAGGGTATAGTGAAGTTTTGTTGGTCATTGGTTCAGGATAGAAATTATATTATGTATCGAGTGTGGAACTTCAAATTGAAATAAAACACATTCAAATCAAGATTGGAGCCATTTTTTTAATTTGATTGATAATTTTATGACATTTATGTTTCAAAAATCATTTTCGCCTCATGTCCACCATTAGCTCTGGAGCTAATGTTACAATTAATGTTGATCGTTACAGTTCGATGATCAATAAATATTTGTTTCAAATCAGAAGTGTTTTGGTTCCAACAAGATGGTGCGACACCTCATGTTGCTACCGTAACAATTGATTTATTGAAAGAAGGACTTGGCGATAACATTATTTTGAGAAATGGTCCAATTAATTGGCCTCCAAGATCATGCGACATAACTCCAACAGATTATTTTCTTTGGGGTATGCCAAGTCGTTTGTTTATGCTGATAAACCAGAAATAATAGACGCTCTGGAAGCCAACATAAATCGTGTTGTTGTTGAAATAAGGCCTATATTACTCCAAAATTGGTCTGGTCGAATGCAGTTCCTCAGAGCTGGTCATGGTGGACATATGCCGGAAATTATTTTTCAAACATAAATGTCATAAAATTATCATTCAGATGTAGAAAAAATTGGGATCAATCTTAATTCAAATGTGTTTTATTTCAGTTTATAGTTCTATCACTTCAAAAAAAAAAACACCCGATATATTGAAGGCATTTCAGAATTGAACGTCTTTGATCTTCAACAGTGCTTGGAAGATTAAATGATAAACATTTGTGCGTAGCTGTTTGATTTCAAAATAAATTTCACCATTCAAATTTATTTGGTTCACTCAGAGTGATCAATGGCTGAGAGCACACTAAACCTGGTGTTTTTCAATCGAACGATACAGTGGAAAATCCTTATTTTAGATGCAATTTCTGTATGCCTTATATTTCTGGATGCTAAAACAAATTTCAAGTTTATGTCGAACCCTAACATTAGATCAATTTTGAAGTATGAATTGTATTCCAGAAAAAGTGGCGGTAAATATAGCATATACATATGTATCTACGAATGGTTTAATAAATTACCTGAATCTTCAATTCACTGTTCTCGTGGAATTGAATACCTATATTTGAAAACCAATCTGCCATTTGGTAATGGTAATGGAAATCATGCATGCCAATATTTTTGAATGGGAACACTTTTTTCGTATTATTGAATTAAGCATAAAAACATGATTACTCCATTCAACAAACTCTTTCCTGAATAATATGAATTTCGTGTGATAAACAGTACAAATTCTGATGTTCTAGAATTATAGCAGTTATGAAGGATTATTTTGAATAAGTTCGTAACTTTTATGTAGAAATCAACTAGTGAATGAAGCAAATACTGCCCATTATCTCTTATAATTGAATGTCAGCTAAGAACCATCACTATACCTTCAAGTCTATTGTGCTTTTTGCTTTGTATGTTTAGCATTCTGCTTCAATTTGATGATGTTACTTTCATGTGGAAAATGCTACGAATTCATCTTCATACTAGCTATAGGCTATAGGGTACGACTTCCTTCGAGGTCTTTTATTATATTTGGTAAATATAGCCTACTATAATAATTGTTTTGTGATATTACTTAACAAACCGAAACTACATACATTTTTGGTACCCTCAAACAAAGATTTGGTTTTTTAATACATTTGCCATTGTTGAAAATTTCTTCCAATAAGCTGAAATACTAAACTATTATTTCCGTTTGGTTTGAAAATGAAATAGGATCTGAACTATTATATGTACACAATGTCTGAACTATTAATTTCATTGTTTGTAGACATCATGATATGCTGTCCTGTCTGTACATATTAGATACAATGTAAGTTTCATTCTGGAATCTAATTCGTTATCAACTTATATATGCTCAGAAGTTCATTCTTTCATTTGATATTCAGCTGGGATTTCGTAGTTTCATTAGCCATGCGCAGGGGAATATCGAAACCAATCAGCCTCGTCTTTTTCGACCAGTAAATGTTGTATTAAAATTATAACTAAATGAACTGAAGTGCCTTGTTTAGCAGGAGAATTTCATATTAATATTCTTCATATTCATATTCAATAAAATAAAACACAAATTTATGATTAAAACCGAACGCCGTCAAATTAAAAGTAGGTACTGCAGCTAAAAATGGGGAGAAAGAATAAAGGAATGAAACGAAGTATGAGAAATGGCATAAAAATACTTGAATAATTAAATATAACTTTAAAACAAACACATTTCAAGAATTCATCCCATTAATAGAAGAATAATAAGGTAACAATTCCTTTGCCATTAACTTCAAAACACAGAATATACTATAACTACAAAGATTTGAGACAATATTCGTTGTATCCCCCAATCAATAGTTTGCCATCTGCAGTAAAGTACCTGCAGCAGGTATCTACAAGGACACTTCATATTAGAACTAGGCTCAGTACTAGGTGTCGCTACCTGTCAGTTATCGCTCCAAGGTACAGCCTCCAGTGTTATTATATGGCCATTTAAAATTGCTAACTTTAGCTTTGCGCAGAGGCATTATCGTAACCAATGAAGCTTTGCTGAGGTGCGATTATTGCTATTTGAAAACTTTAACCAATACCCCGCCACGTGTACGTGAAATATCGTGCGCAATGGCAATTTTTGGGAGCCTTGACAAAGGCTGTTCAAACAATAAATATAAAATTTTATGCCACTTTATCTGTTACAGATATTAGCAGTTATAAAATATAAACTAAACCGATGGGTTTCAAACATTATGAGTCTGAAAAATCACAAAGGCCAAGTTCTATTATTTTTAATATTTCTATGATTGTATAATTAGCAGAAAATATAGAACTGACAAGCAACTGAAGAAACTATTACCTAAAGTTTTTCGAATAGCCCATGATGCAAGAATACATGTATTCTTGCATTATGGAATAGCCTTGAATTATCCCAAAGAGTTGAGTTGTGAATTGAAGTAAATATAATAAAGAAGCTGTAGTTAATT
The DNA here is from genome assembly GCA_951802165.1 of Adalia decempunctata. NCBI lineage: Eukaryota > Metazoa > Arthropoda > Insecta > Coleoptera > Coccinellidae > Adalia > Adalia decempunctata. The sequence goes on along the minus strand of OX637697.1, from coordinate 37,204,449 downwards.
ATTTTGTTCATAATTTTTCGACGATAATGATAAAAACATGAATTTATGATAAAAACCGAAGGTCGTAAAATGAAAACTGCTTATGTTAAAAATGAAGACCGGGATACAAAACAGAATCAAACTTATAAAATGTCACCTAATGAGGAAATTAAACTCGAACAAATACATTCATAGAATACATTTCATAAGTCGAGAATAAGAAGATATTGCGCTAGCGCTATAACATAAGAATACAGAAAATACCAAAGTTATACTACAGGCACTATTCGTAGTATCACCCCGAATATTGAACAGTAACTTCCCAACCTGTAGTAGTGTAGTATCTTCCGGCAGCTCAAGAAAGTTCAGGTATACAAAACATTAGGACTAGGTGTCACTACCTGTCGGTTATTGCTTCAAAGTACTATCCCCAGTGTTATTATATGGCCATTTGAAGTTCTTAAATTTAGCTTTGCGCAGAGGCATTATCGTAACCAATGAAGCTTTGCTGAGGTGCGATTATTGCTATTTGAAAACTTTAACCAATACCCCGCCACGTGCACGTGAAATACCGTGCGCAATGGCAATTTTTGGGAGCCTTGACAAAGGCCGATTGAATAATAGATATAAAGTTTGTACTGTTTGTAGTTATATTATAATAATTGTTACAAATATCAACATAAACCGATAGGATTTCAACCTTTGGAGTCTCAAAAATCATGAAGACCCATTCCTATTATTTTCAATATTACTGAGATTGTATATGTATAGCAAAAAAGGAGACAGTCGTGCAACTGGAGGAACTACCATATAAAGTTTTTTTTAATAGCCTTGAATTATTCCAAAGCGTGAAGTTGTGTATTGAATTGAATAAAATAAAGAATAAAAAAGCTTTAATAGTAATTAAATGCTATTTGAAAACTTTAACCAATACCCCGCAACGTGCACGTGAAATACCGTGCGCAATGGCAATTTTTGGGAGCCTTGACAAAGGCTGTTCAAACAATAAATATAAAATTTTATGCCACTTTATCTGTTACAGATATTAACAGTTATAAAATATAAACTAAACCGATGGGTTTCAAACATTATGAGTCTGAAAAATCACAAAGGCCAAGTTCTATTATTTTTAATATTTCTATGATTGTATAATTAGCAGAAAATATAGAACTGACAAGCAACTAAAGAAACTATTATCTAAAGTTTTTCGAATAGCCCATGATGCAAGAATACATGTATTCTTCCATCATGGAATAGCCTTGAATTATTCCAGAGTGTTGAGTAATGAATTGAAGTAAATATAATAAAGAAGCTGTAGTTACTTATTTTGATCATAATTTTGCGACGATAATGAAAAATACATGAATTTATGATAAAAACCGAAGGTCGTAAAATGAAAACTGCTAATGCTAAAAATGAAGACCGGGATACAAAACAGAATCAAACTTATAAAATGTCACCTAATGAGAAAATTAAACTTAAACAAATACATTCATAGAATACATTTCATAAGTCGAGAATAAGAAGATATTGCGCTAGCGCTATAACATAAGAATACAGAAAATACCATAGTTATTCTACAGGCAATATTCGTAGTATCACCCCGAATATTGAACAGTAACTTCGCAATCTGTAGTATCTTCCGGCAGCTCAAGAAAGCTCAGGTATACAAAACATTAGGACTAGGTGTCACTACCTGTCGGTTATAGCTTCAAAGTACTATCCCCAGTGTTATTATATGGCCATTTGAAGTTCTAAAATTTAGCTTTGCGCAGAGGCATTATCGTAACCAATGAAGCTTTGCTGAGGTGCGATTATTGCTAGTTGAAAACTTTAACCAATACCCCGCCACGTGCACGTGAAATACCGTGCGCAATGGCAATTTTTGGGGGCCTCGATAAGGGCCATTGAAATAATAAATACAAAGTACTTGAACCTTGACAGCAGCTGTCAATGAATCCATGATGCCGGATATGTGACGCTGAACAGATATTTTCGAACAATCTCATAATCGCAATTTTTATGTTTCAAATAAGCCCAAATCTCCATAAACATCTGAAATACACTAGACTTGGAACACTATTTGAATACATTAAATATAGATATATGGAAACCAATACAGAAAAAGTTGGTTCAATTAATTGCTCCAATAATGATATTTTCAATAAAAGCAAAATAAAAACTTCAATTTATCTGTCGAGGTTTCGTCAAATATGTTGACATCTTCATCACAGGCTAAAATCGAAACAAGAGACATGGTGAGAAAGAGGATCAACAACCGAAACAAACAACAACAAAAATACTGATCAAAACTGAGGAACTACAATATCAACAATTAAATTTTTTTTACAAAAGTGAATGGACTAAAAAAGAGATATTACATTGAAAATTTGAAATGGTGGGACAGAATCAATTATTGGAACATTATCTAGCATATTTCTTTTGGCCCAATGGAACAAAAAAGCAATTTTAACCAATTTGAGGTATTGTATGCTAGATGATATTCCAATAATTGTTTCTGTCCATTATTTCGAAATTTCATTGTAATTTCTCCTTTTTAATCCGTTCACTTTTCTAAGAAAAATTTGTTTTTTATTGTAGTTCCTCAGTTATGATCAGTATTTTTGTTGTTGTGTCTCTTGTTTTGATTTTAGCCTGTGAAGATGTCATTAAATTTGACGGAACGTCGGCAGATAAATTGAAATTTTTATTTTGCTTTTTTGTTCCATTAAGCAGAGAATACACGAAGATACGTTAAATATGTTCTCCTCCAAATAAAAAAAAAGTTTGCGTAAAGTCAAATGAGTGACAAGTGTTTCAGTGAGATACCTGTATACTTACTGAATTCTTAGAAAGAAATACACGCAGTTTGACTCTGAGACAATGGGTCTAATTCCAATTGCTTATGATGGTCTCGTCTGATTTCGTCCATGTCAAAAAGTTTCATTTTGCAAACTGACATTGGCGAAAAAAGTTTGAGATTTATACTCATCGAATCAAATTTCAGGCGTTTTTATTCACTGCTAAGGAAAACCCGGACCATCCCTCTGCACTTTTGTAGGACAGGAATTTCCCGAACTGAAAAAAGACGTTAAAAATACATCAATCATTGCTTCCTCGATTTCTTTCCCGAAGACTGTCCACCCTGAGTACATATCCAATGGGATATGAAAGAGATTTTCCTTAATATCGTTTGAGTGGAGTGTTCAATGTATAAAACTGAATCGATCTTCGATTTTTCCGTTTGTGTCGGATTTGAAGTATCGCTGAGAATGTCGGAAGCTATCCCCTTTATTTTCCAACATTCATCACCTAATTTTATGAAGAAATAAAAACCTGGAACCAAATTTTGTAGCACATTGTCACATTCTTCTATTTCAAGAAGGGGAAGACAGGTTTTTCTGAGGATTTTGAGAATTCGAATGATACATAATAGTGACCATACATATTTTGCTTTGTTTTAGATTTTTCTTGATTTTATGATAGCTATCATGACCAACGTAACAAAAAATCATTGAAATTGAATTTTTCGAAAAAAATGTTTCATAATTTCATAAGGTTTCTGGTTTCTCTTAACTTAATCATTTTATTCACAATTCCATCTTGAAGTCTCAGCATGAAAATAAAAGTATAGTTTACGACACAACATAAATTTTTAGCTTGGAGTGCCGGATCATTTCCAATTTGTAATCTGGAAGGTGCCTGGAAAATGGCACATTATACTAACCTTTTTGTAGTGTCTCATAAAGTTTGAACTGTTTCTTCTTGCCAAGATAAGGGATATAAGGGAGAGTCTGCTTGCATCGTAACTATGGTCGCATCAAACCGGGTAATACTGTTTCCGATAAAAAGCGGCTGAAGTTATTTAGCACTTCAGTAAATGATCATTGGGACTAAGAGATTTCCCCCATTGGCTCCATAATTCTTGTGAGCCAAACGATTCCATTTTAATTTGTCATTTTGTGGTTAAAAGTTTTGGTATCTAATGAGAATATTAGCATATTCATGAATAGAATTGCGAAACCTTCGAATTGATATGTCACTCGACCCTTATCGCTATTTAGATGAGGGGGTTGCCACCCCGTCAAGTGGGAGGAACACCTATGAACTTGCCATCAAAAGATTTCCCCTCTCCAACTAAAAATTGACTTCTCTCGTAATGAAAATGCAACTTCATTGTGAAGAAATGGTGAAAAATGAATCATTAAAACTATTGCCTTTTTTAATGACCTGGTTCCAACAAATACATAGTATAACCTTTGTTGCGTGAATTTTCGGTCGGTGACGACGTAGAAGCATGACCGGGCAGTCCCCATGACTTTCTTTACTTTGCGTTGTTGTAATAGATCTATTTTTCATTACACTCGCTTTTTGCCGCTGATGCAGGTAGTCTCAGGCAAAAAAACAACGTTCAACATCCCTTGGCTTCAATTCATAAATAACCCAAGTTTCCTCTTTTTGCATCAGTCCCAACGCATTGAGTTGCTTGGAAATGTCTTGGCGAGTAACTGCTAATGCTGAAGAAAGCTCTTCTTGCGTTTGGCACGAATCCTCATCGAGCAATATCTCTAATTCAGTGTCTTCGAAAGTATTTTATCTTCATTCACGCGGACCGTCTTAAAAGCGATGGAACCAATCAAGACACGTTGTTTTACTTAGAGCAGCTTCTCCGTAAACTTTTTGGAGCTCTCGCTTCGATTCAGCCGCCGTTTTCTTCGAATGAAAGAAGTACATCAACACTTTCCGCAAATGACGATTATTTGGCACAAAATCAGATACGAGGATATATTGAAAAATTCTTAGCCTACTATAATAGAACCAAACAAAATTTCAATGACAAAATATTTTATTACTCAACATATTATTCTCCTCTTAATTGAATACACTTATCACAGCGAACCAGCAACGTCAGTAGACCTTAAAAAAAATGTATCTTCTTGCTCTGCAAACCAGTCCTCCATAGCTTTTATTACCTACTCGTTGGAAGAAAATTTACGACCTTTTATACTTTTCTTCAGTTGAGGAAAGAGATGATAGTCGAACGGAGCCAAATCTGCTGAATAAAGTGGGGTTTCTAGTCATTCTAACCCTAAATCACGATTTTTTTCATGGCAACATGAGATTTGTGTACTCGGGCGTTGTCCTGTAAAAACAAAAAACTTTTGGATAGCTTTCCGCGTCTTTTCTCTCTAATTTTTCCCGTAGAGTGGTCAGTAATGTCGAATAAGCAAGAACTTTTCCAGCAGATTTTTGGACACGAAACTTCTTAGGTCTTGGAGAACCAGAGTGTCCCATTCCATCTATTGTTGCTTTGTTTCTGGATCGTAGAAATGTACCCAAGTCTCATCCATAGTAATAATTCGGTTTAAGAAGTCTGCATCATTTTCAAATCGAGCACAGATCGAACGCGATGCTTCTACCCTTGCAAGCATCTGGTCAACATTCAAACATTCGGGGATCCATTTTGCAGAAACTTTTCTCATCTCCAAATTGACGTGAATATGATGAACGCGTTCGTATGAAATCTTCAGTGCTTCAGATATTCGTTTTAGCCCAATTCGACGGTCTGATAAAATCATGTCATGAACTGCATCGATATTTTCGGGGACTGACACAGAAACTGGCCTTCCCGATCGGTCATCATCTTCAATGGAAAATTTACCTCTTTTGAAGCTTGCAGTCCAATTTTGCACGGTCGCATAAGAAGGACATTGATCACCAAGGGTATTAAGCATATCTTATTCGTAAATCTGCTTACCTCTTAACTCAACCCTTTTAAATACTTGATGATGGCTCGATACTCCAATTTTTCGATTTTTACAATTTCGGTGGACATCTTTTTTTTTAATTTATTGCGTAACTCTGGGTTACTTTTTTTGACGTCGAACTCTACACTGACACTTCTTATAAGTTATTGTTCGTTCATATGGCATGGCAATATTTTGTTTATTCATGGTCTAGGCTAACTAGATATCAATACATCCTCGTATATTTCCACTACCAAAAGAATAGGACGCCAAAACAAAAAATGTGTTGAAACATATTATGTCTAAGCGTGGTTCATGAAGATTTTGGTATTTTAAAATCGACCAGCACTTACTGCTGAAGTCATCTATTCACAAACATATATTCAGCTGGGCTAATTTATTTGGGTCTTCCTGTGAAAAAAGACGTGATATTTGACCTTCCAACTGGTCCTAGTAATTTCAGTAATTGGTGCACTGATTTCAAAAGTCGTTAGCCTATTTTTTAGCACTTGTTGAGCCCCCACGTCAATTCAACTCAACGTCTGGAAATTTGACTCATCTCATTCATATCCTTGGTCTGCATTGTTTCCTCTCGATTTTTGACGTATGTAGGCGAGTCCTAATCTAACATATCCTGAATGTTGAATTCCTTAATGACAGTTCCAAAAATGGCCAAGATTATTCAATTCATCTAGCTGGATCAAGAATTTCTTTTGATAAATGCATATCAGGAATTCCATTATGAATATTCGCCTCATGATTATACAGGGTGTCCCAAATAAGAGTGACTGATTTCAAACATAAATGCCCAGCTTATTAATTGCTCCAAAGAGATGGGGTTTTCATTAGTTTCACTAGTTTATCAAAGAGATTGTTTTAGGCTTGGCTGGCATTTCATCTCATCAACACAGGGTGTTGTACTAATGTTGGTCAAATTCAAAGGGGAAAATATGTATTATTTTAAATGGAACACCCTTTAATTTTTGATCTCATTCGAAAGAGCAATCATTCTCCTTTCCAAAAATGTATAGTTTTCTATTTTTTGTTCCATTACCAACAAAGATATTCGATGTTATATGTAGTAGTACATTTTTAATTATTAGTTTTACATTAACGTATATTTATGCCTAAAATCAGCTCATGCTGTGACCGTTCGACGCATAACAACAAAAAATAACACCTCCACTTGGAAAATCCGTTAGAAGCACCTGATATCGACTCTGAATAATCCATGTCTTTATTGCCGTCAATTCTGAACGTTGATTTAACAGTGTGTACAAAATTAGATTGAAAGTCAGTAGAGCACAAAAAAGCTTTTTATTCCATAATTTAAAGAAGTTTTAAATAATAAGAAAGTGAATTTTTGAAATGTTCAAATATTCATAATAAATATAAGTTCAAACAAATGAGCATACATTTTGAACGTCAGTTTTATGTACGATGAAAACTATTATTTTCTCTTGATCCTTTTTGAATTTTTATCCCCTTATCTAGGACACAATGTTTATGGAATTGCAACACAGGATAATGCAATGAATCGTTCAGGTTGAAAAGTGTCCACTAAATTTCCATCCAATATACGAATTCGGAAAAATAAATCGCCAATCGGGTTTTCCATCTGGTCACATAACTTCAGCGTCTCGGTGTCAGCGCGCAGCAGTGGCATCAGTCTTTTCCCAGTCAGCCATTTTCCCTTCTGGCGAATAAGCAACCTCTCCAGACTGGCCCAGTAGGAGAAGCTTCCGTTTTCAATTTCTTGGAACAACGCCCGATCTGGAAAACGTTTCGAGGCATTAGCTCATTGTGTTCCCGAATTCAGTTTTCCTTGATAGATTTATCGTAAAAAACTTTCCAATTTGTAGAACCAGCTCGTTTAGCCGTGTAGCTCTTGCTGTGGCTCCTGGAAAATTGAATCGTTTATTTATTTCTACCCTGGCAGAGTTATGCTCCAATTGTGGATAATGGCTTTTCGCATAAGGAGCTATTCTGGGTCTTATTCATCATCCAATCTTTTAATCACTATTTTACAGTCCTGAGCACCTGAAGTAGAGGGCGATCTAGAAAGCGCTTTAGAATTTTGTGTGTTTGGTACGTGTTTATTTTGAATTGAAAATTCCCGGTATTCGATGGTACATTCTGCCGATTGAAAGTTTTTGATAAGGTATATAAAACAACTTGTTTAGGAATATACAGGGTGATTCACGGTGGATGGCACATTAGACGTTTCTGGTGAACCAGATATCGGGTCGGTTTGAAGAGTGCATTATCGGACATTCTCTATCCAACTGAAATATTTTCGTCAATGCGTTGTTGCCACTTCTATTAGAAACTAGTAGCAACTTTGCTTTTTCAAATGGAACACTGGGTATATTATATTATTTTTGGAATCGCCAACAACTTCTCGACAACTTTTCTCAAAATTTCATTATACCTATCTGTTGCCGTTTTCGAAATATAAATTAATTTAAATTTTTTTCACCGAAAATCATGATCTCTAAAAATGCTGATAACTTCGAGTTGAGAGACACAAGGGAATTGAAATTTGGTTTGGAGTTTGGTGATACATGAATGCTTCCAACACATCAGCCTGATCTACGTTACTTCAATACAGGGTGCTAAAAAATAATTTTTCCCTTTTTTTTTAGTCTTTTCGGTTGCTTGAAAAAGTGACTGAAAGTTGTTTATTTCAAATGGAACGCCCTGTATATTATAAGATATTCAGAAAGCTGATGAAATTTGCTTTCATTCTATGCACAACATGCCTATACGTAACTAGTCAAATTTCGGACTTATGAGCATTTATTTGTCGAAATGTCCCTTCAGAATGGTATTTCCATTCGGTATTTGGTAGGGAGGCCATGATTACTACACTACCTTGTGACATTCTCCTAATAATAAAGGCACCAAGAAACTTGAATTTCGACATTTTCGTCATTTCAAAAGCTGCAAATACCCTCGAAACGATGGAAGAAAACTATTCAAACGAAGTGCTTATGAATTTGTTTATTATTATTTACTGGAGAGACTTTTTGACGATCGGTGGATAAGGCGACCATGGAATTGGCCGGCAAGTTTACCCGATCTCAGTCCATTAGATTTTTATCTATGGGGAATGTTGAAAAATGAAGTTTACTAAACACCTGTGCATTCGAGAGATGAATTGTTGGAAAGGATTACCCAAGCATTTGAAGATTTGGATTTCAAAGAAATACAATCTGCCACGACGGAAGCAGCCAACACCCGCATTTTGAAGTGCTTGGAAGTGAACGTCCAGCGATTCGAACATACTTTGAAATTATCGACATGATTGTTCTACTTTTTAATAATCTATACTATCTATACTAATATTATAAAGAGGAAAGATTTGTATTTTTGTTTGTTTGATACGAATAGGCTCAAGAACTACTGGACCGATTTCAGAAATTTTTTCACCCTTAGAAAGCTGCATTATCCCTGAGTGACATAGGCTATACTTTTCACCAAAAAAAATGAGGATTTCTACTATAACTTCAATAATTACAAAAAAATCAGCCATAATCAGCTATTTTCACGTGCGCTGCAAAAACCGTAAGACTTACGTGGATACACGAGACGGAAATGTACCTCTTAAATAGTTCTACAAAAAAGTCCGCGATAGCATATATCTATCTCTCAAGATTGACTTGCTATAACCTGTTTTTATGGTAATCAGATGTTTCCCAAAATTATGCAGTATTTGGGAGTGTTTTTATGAATTGGGTATTGATCCTCATCCAGCCTAATACGTTATTTATCCCCAGTATTTAATTTAGAACTAAATTGCCCTTCACATCATACAATTACAACGAGTACATCAAAAGATATGGCAGGTTGAAGTGTTGAAGATGCTTGTAATTCATATAAATACTTTGACTTTCAAGTTTTTTGGTGCCTTTATTATTAGGACAATGTCACAAGGTACTGTGGAATAGTAATCATGGCCTCCCTACCAAATCGAATGGAAATACCATTCTGAAGGGACATTTCAACAAATAAATGCTCATAAGTCCGAAATTTGACTAGTTAGGTATAGGCATGTACATAGAATGAAAGCAAATTTCATCAGCTTTCTGAATATCTTAGAATATACAGGGCGTTCCATTTGAAAAATACAACTTTCAGTCACTTTTTCAAGCAACCGAAAAGACTGTATTTTTTACCACCCTGTATTGAAGTAACGTAGATAAAGCTGATGAGTTGGAAGCATTCATGTATCACCTAACTCCAAACCAAATTTCAATGCCAGACTGTCTCTAAACTCGAAGTTATCAGCATTTTTAGAGGTCACGATTTTAGGCGAAAAAATTGAAATTAATTTATATTTCGAAAACGGCAACAGATACGTATAGAGAAATGTTAGAAAAAGTTGTCGAGAAGTTGTTGGAAATTCCAAAATTAATATAATATACCAAGTGTTCTATTTGAAAAAGAAAAGTTGCTACTACTAATTTTTTTCGATTCTTGATTTCCGTACAAGAAAATAGCATAACTGAATCTTCCAACCGTGTTTATAGACGTGAAATATTGTCAATATTAACAGAGAAAAAAGTTTCTTACACATTCGCCAGGTTTTTGGAATTATTGAATTCACATAATATTTTCTCACATTCATTATTTTCCCAAAATGAATAAACATTTCGATAAATACGTAATAACCACGACCTCTATGTGGAAAGGACAACGTTGCTTATTCATCTGACAGAAAAATTACTATAACCTAAAATTTTCAAAATGAACACAGTGTCACAATTTCATGGCCACCCGGGGTACATTATAATAAGGGAATGGAGTATAGATACTTCTTTCTTTTAGTAACAAACTCTCGTTTTTTTTTCGTGACCTTCATTATGGGAGTCATCAGCATTCAGGTCTTCTTCTACTACGCATTTTCTAGATTCTCTCCATCGGAATTAATTCCACTTCATCCCCCCAATATCCACGGACCAATCAAGGCCCTCAATTCTGTGGTCCTCCCAGAGGAACAAGAGACGTGATCACAATTAACAATGCTCTGAAGTGTGGTTGAAATTGTGTTAACGAAGGTTGTCCAAAGCCATCAACGTAATTTAGTCAGGCCCGTTCTGAGCTGTCAAGTGTGTTACATTTGAATTGATTTTCCATTGTAACATAATACAGGGTTTCTATAAATGATTCTAACATCGTATTAGTCGCAGAAATTTGGAGTCTTTTTCTAGGTTCTGGTGAAACAACCAGCATACAATGTTTTCTTCTACTCGAGATCAGATTCTGGTTTGATAAGTTTACGAACGTAGTAATATTTTACTCAGTTTTAAAACTGACTTTTCCAGTTCGGTTCATCCAAACTGAGATGAATTTTTTGTTAATGTTCCATGGTATTTGTTTAATTGTCATTTTTGGTAGAGAAATATTCTCTTTGAATTAATGGTGATTTCTCCTGTTAGTAGTAGAAAGAATATTTTCCCAGTGGTCAGTTTTGGGTCCGAGGAGGTCATCTTTCAGAATAATCCTCGAAGAGAATCAGCCCCCTGAGAGAGATGGCTACTTTTTGGCAGTTTAGAATGCTATACTTTGTGAAGACAGTAGAAGCCTATTTACGGATATTACAAAAGCCGCTTTTAGAAATGATACAATTATTATAATAATATTATACTAAAGCTACATTACCGCACATCATTCCATACTCACTAAAATGAAAATTTGTGGACCGACCCGAGGGAATCTGTCGAAAAAGTGGGTCCAGAAGAATCTTGAAATCGCAGCGAAGCTGCAATACAAGGATATTTTAATACGGTCGGAAAGAAGAATAATTGATCCATACGTGGGTGATATTTCGATTCTCTAGGCGATGTAGATGTATTTTTAAAAAAATCGGTGAAAAATCTGTTAAAAAGGGTAATTTAACTCGATAAAACTTTTTTCACAGATATCCTGGCCGTGATGTAAATAAACGGATCGAAAGAGGAAAGGTCAATGCAAGCTTGGTATTCATATTTTCCTTAATTTTCGCGTTTGTTCAGGAAAATTGATCAAACTTTGACATTTCGATTATAAAATAACCCGATCTACCAATAAAGATAACTATCGGGTTTTTTAGAGCGATAGAACTTTAAATTGAAATAAAACACATTTAAATTAAGATTTAAGGCAATTTTTTTATTTGAAAGATAAATTGATGACATTTATGTTCGACATATATGTCCGGCATACAGAGTGATTTTTTTGAGTGTTTCATTAGATGTATTCGATGAAGGAATCGCGATACGAATTCAAAATTTTGTAAATTTGTTTTAGAGCACACGAACTCAATTTGTAAAATATTATATGTGAACTTCGTTTTTTCAAATGCAACACCCTGTATATTTATACATATTTGAATTCTTCGTTTAATTCTGCACTGATTTGATGTATGATATGCGCAACCACACCAGGCGATTGTTGAGTTATAGCCTGATTCTCAAATTTTTTCACAGAAAGATTGTCACAAATTATTGTTTATATCTCCAACATCTATCATTGTAAGAAATTTTTTTCGCAACAGTGGAACAAAAGAAAATACGCTGTTACTGCTTCTTGTGTAAATTATGAGAAAATATTATACAGGGTGTCTAAAACAGCGCTTCAAAGTGAGCCTCAACAAAACTATGAAATCTCATTTTTTTCAAATGGTAACCATATAATTCTCTAATTAGAATCGATTGCTTGTCAAAAACTAGTTAGAGTGTGCCAAACATTTCATGTCAGTACTTTTGCCGTTATTGAATAAAATTCGAATTTCACCACTATAAAGCCAGGTTTCTTTGTCTAATCATTAAGTTTATTAAGATAATTTTCAAGTAGGCTATGTCAAGAGTAAGAATATGTCAGTTTGGATCTAAGATTCTTTATCTACTCCCATAGAATAATATATTTATCATTCAACTGATTTTGATCTGTAATAGTACCCATAAACCAATAGTGTGAGGTTATAATAACTCACGCCTATAACTCACTCTTATACAAATAGGAAAAATGTAGCTTACGAAATGAATAAAAAAGTCGGGTCAATGGGAAACTCTATTTCAGACATCAAGGTAACGTTCTCGCCATCCATTTCTACAATTTCTTGGGTGAATATCCAAAAATTGAATTTGGAAAACGTGAATTTTTGACGTTTTCTACAGGATTCGATATCGATTCCATTTTCGACCACAGAAATCGCTTTTGACAACTGTTGTCAATTTTGAAAATGCAGATTAATTCGAATATTACTGAAGAAGTCGAAGATAAAGTATAGTGTTCAATTCGCGGTAATGGTCAGAACACACTTCACACAAATTCATCTGCGTGTGTTATGACTTACATTACCGCTCATTGAACAATATACTATTATTCAGTCATCATTCATTATCTGCTTTGTTTATTTGTCACATTCGCCGCAAAAAAGAAAAGACTTTTGATATAACATTCTAGTGTACCTTTTTATTATTGCTTGCTTTGCATAGTGCTTGATCAATAAAAATAAGTTAGAATGACAATTCCTAACATAGCCTACTTTGAAATAGACGAGCATACCACTGAATTTGACTGAGCCAAACCTGGCATTAGTTGTGGAATTCGGATTTTATTCGATAACGGCGAAACTACTGATTTTAAAGACATGAAATGTTTGGCACACTCTAACTGGTTTTTGACGAGCAATCGATCGGAATTACAAAATTATATTTGAAAAAAATGAGATTTCATAGTTAGTTTTGTTGAGGCTCAATTTGAAGCCCTGTTTCAGACACCCTGTATAATATTTCCTTATAATTTATACAAGAAGCAGTATCAGCGTGCTTTCTTTTATTCCACTGTTGCTAAAACAATTTCTCGCAATGATAGATTTTGGAGATATAAACACTAATTTGTGACCATCTTTCTATCAAAAAATTTGAGAATCAGGCTATAACTCAATAATCGCTTGATGTGGCTGGGCATATCATACATCAAATCATTACATAATTGAACGAAGAATTCAAATATATGAATATACAGGGTGTTGCATTTGAAATAACAAAGTGAACATTCGTTTCCGGTAGAACCGGAAGTATATTCCGCTTGAAAATATTTTACAAATTAAGTCCATGTACTCTAAAACAAAAATACGAAATTTTGAATTTGCATCGCAATTCCTTCCTCGAAAACACCCTGTATATGTCCACCACGACTAGCTCTGAGGAACCGCATTCGACCAGACCGATTTTGGACCACTTTTTCGAGTAATTCAGGCCTTATTTCAGCAATAACACGAGTTATGTTGGCATCAAAAGCGTCTATTGTTTAAGGTTTATCAGCATAAACCATTGACTTGACATAACCCCAAAGAAAATAATCCATTGGAGTTATGTCGCATGATCTCGGAAGCCAATTAATTGGACCATTTCTCGAAATAATGTAATCGCCAAATATTCCGTACAATAAATTAATTGTTACGGTGAGCAGCATCAGGTTTAGCACCATCTTGTTGGAACCAAAACACTTCTCGGTCGATACCATTCAAATTTCGGGACAAAGAATCATTGATCATCGATCTGTAATGAACATCATTCACTGTAACATTAGCTCCAGCATAGTTTTCAGAGAAATATGGACCGATAATGCCTCCAGCGTGTAAAGCACACCATACAGTGCATTAATGGAACCTGCACAACTTCTTGAGGATTGTTTTTACTCCGTTTTGATTTTTTACGTAGCTGTTCAACTAGAAATGAGCTTGATCACTAAACACAATATTTCGATAAAAAATTGGATTGACTTCAAGCTGTTCCAGGGCCCAATCAGCAAACAAACCACGCTTATTATGGTGGCTTTAGTTCTTGAACCAGTTGGATCTTGTATGGGTGTAGACCAAGATCTTTAAGCAAAATTTTTCATGTGGTGGATACACGGAGTCCAATTGCGAACGTCGATGAATAGACGAATCTGGATCTCCATTAACACTATCACCTACAGCAGCGATATTTTCTTCTGTACGTACAGTTTTTCGTCTTGTTGTTGCATCGAGTAGAGAAAATGTTCTCCGAAATCTATTCGACGAATAAGCTGCTCTGATGGGCAATTATTTAAACCATAAATTTCACGAAGTGCTCTATGAATTTGGACATTTCAGCAATTTGCAAACGTTGTAGCGGCGTGAGTCTTTCCAAGATAATTTGTCAATGCTTACTGAACAGAAATGTCGAAACAATATGGCTTCCTCTTTCTGTCAAATCACAGTTATCCCTATGTAAAATTCTATCACTCTAAAAAAAACCTATACTTAATATGTATGTAGATCTAGGGGCTCTACTAGTTTCATTGAATTTGGCAAAGGTATTCCGGTAGATTCACCCATATATCGAGTTTTCTGTCTCACAGGGGTAAACAAGTGGGGACTTGAGTGCCCTCATTCAAACCAAAATGTTCCTTTGTCAGCGTTTTCTCAGGAAATAATCTGCTCCACTTAAATTGCGAAAAAATGTAGTTAAAATAAGATTTTTGTGATGAACATTCATATTAATATGATTTCAAGTTGCAAATTAATTTTAGCCTGTAGGTCTGCAGCGTATACAGGGTGGTTAAGAAAAATCGAGTAAAATAACGAAATTTTATTCCCAGAGAATTCAAGCATTTTAAGACTATCAATATAATGTATGGCCACCACGGGCATCCATAACAGGTTGACATCTTCTTTGCATACTACACACGAGGTTGTTGAACATTTCTTGGGGAATTTGGTTCCATAAATGGGGCAGAAGCTCTCTCAGATCATTTAAGGATTCTGGGGTAGGTTGATGATTATCTAATCTTCTTTGGAGCATTGGAGCATATCCCATGCATGTTCTATGCAATTCAAATCTGGTGAGTGCGGAGGTATTGGTAAATGTGGAATACCAAGCTCCTTGCGCGCATTCTCAACTATGGCTGCACGGTGCGGTCTAGCGTTATCCTCTAGAAATTGAAAAGTTTCACCAATAGTAGCGTGAAAATTTGGCACAACATTGTCAATGACATGCTCCCTATAGTGTAAGGCGGTCATATTCCCAGGAAAAATGTGTAGATCTGTGCGCCCGTCGAAACATATCCCGGCCCATACCATAACACTACCCCCTCGGAATGGGTGGACTTCTTGGACATAGCGACGATTACGGGGTATGCGTGGGATTGTCCATACCCTTATTCTTCGAAAATCTGAAAATCGTTCATATCTGGATTCATCAGTGAAAAGGACACTACGCCGTTGATCGTTCCAATTGATATGTTGCCTTGCCCATTCCAGTATTTGACGCTTATGGTCACGTGTTAATGGAACTCCTCTTAATGGACGTCTAGAACCTAGATTCACCTCTCTCAAACGTCGTCTGATGATTTCGATGGAAACCTGGACCCCATCTGCATGTTGAAGAGTATTCCGTAGCATTCTACACGTAGATGTAGGGTTTCTTCTCGCCGAAACGATGATGAAACGATCCTGAGCAGGTGTTGTTTTTCGTCACCCACCAAGCCTTGGTCTTTCCAACACGGAACCTATTCCAAAGTCGAGATATAAAACTTTGGCTGACTTGGAGCCTTTCCGCTACAACAACCTGAGTTAGGCCACCCTGTAGCATTCCGATAGCCCTATTAGCCTCAGCGTTTGCTAATTTACGTCTTGGCATTTTCAGAAAACTCGTTTCGAATCGAAGCCGTTGATGAACTGACTTCATTTCAAAATAAGAACATTCATGCAGCATATGCAAAGAACCAAACTTCAGAAAAAAGCCGACCAGATTGACGAAGTGTCCCATACTGATTTTTATTGGATCGATTCAAGTTGTTATTGAGTTTTAAATGATTTTACAGCGATTTACTCGAATATTACATACTTTTAGAAACGATTGAATATGATATCCCTAACTCTTGTGGAGCAGTATAAGTTCGTTATTGGTTCTATTTGCTTTTCAAAGGACTGACAGAAAAACAGCGCAACTATACAACCACAGGTATTTTGAAATTAGTCCAGCCAAAAAGGAAATACTATTTGTCGAAAAGTTGGTTCTATCAGTGTCCAATTTCGATAAGAGCTCGTCCTTGACACTTAACACCCCTGGGGTGAGATAAACTTCCTTCAATTCCCTCTAATTTTTTTATTTTCTAGTTTCGAGTTTTGGCGTGCGTGTCATGTACACCTCGAGTTACCCGGCGGGCCTTTCTGTGCCGAGCCCGAAGCCGGGTTTCGGTATGGCGGCGGCGGGTGGATGCGGCGTTAGACAGGTCCATGAATATCCCGGGGGTGGTCGCATGCTATTGATCGACCCGGCTACGGAAACGGGGTCACGAGAATCTGTTTTCTCCTTCGCAACAGCGCGAAGCCGGCAAAGATGAAATTCGGTGTCCTCTTTCTCTGTCTCTCAGTGGGGCGGCGGTTCCCGCACAGTTTCCTAATCGGCCTCGATTGGGAGTTATGAGATTGCCGAAATTTTGGGACTTGATATTTTTCCAACGGGAAATCTCCTGGATGTTGCTTCCCGTTGAGGAGTTGAATAAATTAGAGAAAGCGATATTTTTCTGCCCCAACCTTTTGCTGAGTGCAGAGATTCTGCGTGAAATGTACCGGGAATTGTTTCCACTTAGACCATGAATTGAGAATTTTAATATTCGGCGAACATGGCGATTTTATTACAGAAAAACGGGGGCAACATTTTTGTATGTGAAATACGTAATTAATGAACTGTTTTATATTTGGGATTGGGCTTTTCTAGAGCCCTCCACATGTAATTGATTTTTGTATACGGCGTGAAAATCTCCAGATACGTTTTCTCCTATAATCTGTGAAAATGAACTGTTACAGAAATATTAGATTTTTTGTAGATAATTCGCAAGAATGTTTTATGCATTTAGTTCGAACACGTCATCCTAATCCAAATGCAAATTTTCAACTCGATAGCATTGATAGTTTTGAAATTAACAGAAAATCCAAAGGACCCTGCACTTTAAGTATGTAAAGTGGCGATCGGTCAAATTTTCTGAAAGTTTGGTATGTTGTTTTACCCTACTCAGTGACCAAAAGTGTCAATGGGCCCTACCCAATCATATGACTAGTTTTCTAAATACGGGTTGAAGTTGAAAATTGCCCAGATCCCAGATTTTCGGATTTTTTTTTATTTATTAAAAGTCAGATTGAATTTTGTTTCATGCAGACTTTTAACATATGTTCTAGTAATGAAATTAGGATAAACGTATGATTAAAAATATTTATATTTACAAGGTGAGTCACGAATTTATGGCGGGAGTTTTTAGCCAAAATTCACTTTTTCTACTGTGACGTCAGGGAGGCATATATTTGAAATGTTCTCTTCGATATAGTATTTGGACGAGAAAATATTGCACAGTACACATTTTTTATACAGGGTGTTTCACAGAGAGAACCACTAGACATAATCATTTTTTTTAGGATTTATTCGAAACCCTGTATTTTTGGATTGATTTTTTGGAAGTAAAAGTTATGCCACAAATATATGTGTGTCTGTAATCTCCAAAATATTCAAGGTGATTTATTCATAGGAAGGTATTCTATTTTGGGAAAAGTACGAAAAACATGAACACCCTGTATTAAAAAATTTCCTCGGTCAAATGCAACTATTTTCTCACTATACAGGATGGCCAAGAGATTGACGTCAAAAAGGAAAAAACAGGTCCCTCGTGTCATGGGCTATTCGAATCACCCCCATGTATGTCATGCTATTTTTCACGGTTTTCGAGTTATGAATTTTTTTATGAAATGTGAGAATTTTTGACTTGACCATCTTAAAAAAGATATTAAAAAAAAAGTACAAGACTTCTCTGTGAAATTCTCTTTGTAACTAATTCTTAACTTTCATACATAAAATAACCAGATTCGTAACTTCGATAAAAATCATGGAAATGTTGGTCTCAAGTGAAAAAGTTACGTAAATTGGATTATGATCTGAATTTTCGAATCAAAATTAAAAATGTAAAAAGGCTGATTCACGGTTTCTTAGTATGCTTAAAAACTGCGCTCAACAGTCAGCTTTTAGAATCATTGATGAAAAATGGTACTTAACACTATACTTTTGCTAGAATTAGCCTTCAAAGTCATCGAGGTGGAAAAAATCATAGAACTAGACATTTACTTCAAAATTATTTTTTGCCATTTTAAGATATTTCTGATCAAGTTATGATAGAAAATGCTGAAAATTAATGAAAATTAGCCTTAGATGTTGGTCAAGAAAAGTTCTAGATAAAAAAAAGAAAAAGGTATGGCAATAAATCACACATCATAATATAAATAAAAAGAAATTTATTTATAAAATTTACAGTAGGTGTTCAAAGTGGCCACCTCCAGCCTCAATACACATTCTACACCTTCTCAGAAAATTTTCTTTCAATCGCATAAAACCTGCCCTGTTCTCTCTCAGGACACGTTCGGCTTCTCTTATATTCAGTCGCAGCTCGTCTTCACTCGAATATTCTCGGGCGTTAACAATTTCTTTGAAATAACCCCAAACGAAAAAATCGATGGGATTAAGGTCAGGTGAACGTGGGGGCCCCTTGATTGGTCGACTGCGTCCGATCGGGTATCGTTCATTCAAGTGGTTAATCAAAAATTGTTCTCGAAAATTTGAATAATCCCGATCGGGTTTTTATTGCTGCGCGGCGGACCAATCGAGTGGCCCCCACGTTCACCTGATCTTAATCCTATCGATTTTTTCGTTTGGGGTTATATCAAAGAAATTGTTAACGCCCGAGAATATTCGAGTGAAGACGAGCTGCGACTGAAGATAAGAGAAGTCGAACGTGTCCTAAGAGAGAACAGGGCAGGTTTTATGCGATTGAAAGAAAATTTTCTGAGAAGGTGTATTATAAAGCAATATTTTTCCTTTGATTTTCCTAAGCTGAAATTATCGAAAAAACAAAATTTCGAACAGCCATATTTGCGGAACCCCTTGTCGAATTTTGCCCATTCTAACCTACCCTTTAAATTATTTTTTATATTTTGAATCTATGAAACTTTTATCGTTTTCGAATTGTCTTAGACTTCATTTCCGTGGCTTTTACAGTCGGCGAGACTTTACCTAAGATTTCAGAAAAAATATTCGGTAAATGTTGAATGAGGATTTTGTTTCATGGGAACTGAAAACACTTCCATAAAATTCAGTACATTTAAGATGATTCGAAGTTATGGACAGAAAGGTGCTGCTGTAATTTCTTGCTATACTCCATGGTTTTGAGAAAAGAACTCAATTTATCAACAGATAATACGTCTCAGTCATAAGGCAACAAATTTGTTGATCACTATCGATTAATATTTATTTTACATTATTTGTTATTCATTTGTGAAAAGTTTAAAATTGTTCGTTTTGTTGAATAATTGTACCAGTTCTGAATGAAAATGTCGACCTGCCTAATTAATCAAACCTGTTACCGGAGTTCAAAAATAATTCTAGCCTCTACGACTTTCAATTTTCGAGGTGCAGTTGATATTTTCGATGGTCCACTTAGTTTGAGTTTCTTCGAAATTTTCTGTGCAATCGAATATTGCAAAAGTAAACATCTGATTATATTTATATTTTTATTTACCGTTCTATAAAAAGCCAATATTCCCGTCAGTCACACTAGAAGCGATCTCCGTTTATTAAAGTATAAAATGCAACTACCTATCAATAAAATTGACGATCATCCTTCCATATAGACACTCATATTCGTTTTACGACGTGAGACGTGAGTGCTCAGTCCGAAATTGAATTTTTGTTGATTTTTCCGATAAGTACACATTAAATGCCGTATAGCTGAGATTGGAAATGGGATGATAAAATTTCAGACTTTCCACAAGAATAGGTCCGGTTCTGTGTTTTATCGAAATTGCAACCTTGGCCTAATTCTACATACAGTGTATTACAATTTGAGTATCGACATTTCAATATTTTATAGCTTGTCTGTATAATTGCAGTTTTTTTTAATATGGTACCCTGATTCGACCTTTCCATGACTTATTTGCCGATTTTTTGTGTTAATTTATACACTGATGGGTGGCGCTTTTATTAATGGAAATTACTATATTGGGAACAGACTGGGATTTTTCATCTTCTGCTCTCCAAATTCCTTAGTTTGACGAGCGATATGGGGACGTGCATTGTCCTGCTAAAAAACGACATATGGAAAGACGTCTACATAAATTAGTTTTTATGACATCATTAACATAACGTACAGCTGTCATACCTTATGCAATATGCCCTCAACAATTTCTCCAGCAGTCTTGTGTATTTTTCTCTCAACAGCAAACTTAATATTGCTCTGGATGCGAAAATTTCAGAATTTTTCCCACTACTTGAAAATTCTTCGCCAGAAAGGATTAGAAGGACTGTATATAATTTCTGCTGGAATTAGATTACTCCTGAAATGTCTGCTCTGAGAATGAATAATTCCTCAGGAAGTGTGATGCAATTTCCTTCAATTGAAAATGTAAACATCATTCAGTGGAGTTCTGTAGGGTATGCGAGTTCTTTTAGTCATCTATGCATCGCACTCAAGACGAATTTTCCAACAAATTGGAAGCAAAAATTTTAAAATCACTAAACCGAAG
Organism: Adalia decempunctata; assembly: GCA_951802165.1. NCBI lineage: Eukaryota > Metazoa > Arthropoda > Insecta > Coleoptera > Coccinellidae > Adalia > Adalia decempunctata. Next base: position 37,183,143 of record OX637697.1, on the reverse strand, counting down.
TTAAGAGCTTGTTCCAATTCCTAGCCAGACTCGTCGTCAATGACTACTACAATTTGCCGAGCCCTGTTTCATCACATCCTCTCCTGTATACGCCTTTCGAACGAGAAATCTGGTTAAAATTCACTTCGTTAGCTTGTGTTCTCCGTAAATTTTACGAGGAATAGGTGCATGTATTAATTTTCAGCTGTTTAATCTAGTTAGTGGGATACACTTTGCACTTAATTTCTTAAGCGGAATGAGGCACCGCCCCTTCCCGATCTAATTATGTTAAGCGTTTCCTCTCTCCTTCTTCTTTGTATGAGGTTGATGATGAGAAACATGTTATTCTAGATTCTAACTAATATTAGCTTATGGGAAACGTCTTGAGATTAATTTCTATTAAAAATTTTGCACTAGATCAAATTCGGCCAATAGAACACTTATAGGTCCATAGTTTAAACTGCAAGTGGTAGTTCAACTATCATGAATGAACCATAGACAATTAATCAAACATAGTTTCATGATCAAGTTGACGGAATTTTTCGAAGCCTTCTTCATTAAAAGCCGCAAATATATTTTTTTTATGTCAAGTTCTGTTATTCCTAGGAGAAATTAATGAATGCAAGATATATAACATGGATTTAACTACATTTCAAAAGAGAATGTCCAATTTTTATGTCATACTGATAATCCACATGAAATTCTTATTTCGAAATACCCCACATGTCAACTTTTCAAACTGGTGGCAAGTATATCTTCAAAACTATACCTCAATTGTTTCTGATATTTCTCATATGAAGAAGGAATCCAGTTAACAACCTGAATAAACAGGAGGTGTATGTACCATACATGAGGTAACAGTGCAAACTTTCGCGTAGAAGATCCAGGGAAATTCAAATAACCAGGCTTCTGTAACCTCACCGAGTCACATTGTCGCCATAAATTCGGATTTTCCGCGAGATAATCTACGTTAGTTATGAATATGGCTGATATATGCGAAGTCGTTTTTCACAACTTTCCACGTATCTTGGCACGTATTGGGCTTTAATAGTAAAGCCAATGAGTGTGTGGAAAGGGAATGTAGAGTTCATGGGGAGGAGTAAACTTTTTTTTTCAGAGAAAAGCTGCGTGCAGATAGCGAACTAAAGGTGCAGACACATTGTTATCACGTCACGTCACATCACGTCATCTTCCCAAAATGTGCAACCACGATAATGCATGGAACTTAGACCATAGGAAGAGAGACACACCTTTCAATAATAAATAGTGAAGCCAAATCATCAGAACTAAACTGGGTGATTATACTACTACGGAATCAAAATGTAGTAGAAATTTTTGCGACATTGTATCTGCTGTCACATTATAGCACTGAAAGCACGCAAGATCTATATTCCGCAAATTTACATTTTCTGAATGCACGTGACATCACGTCTGATATTTTGCGAAATGTCATTCTGACATACATTTGAAACCGATCTGGGTGCTCATTCAATAATTCTTGAATCAATTAATGGAATTCCCCCACTTCTTCTGTTCGTTGATTCATTTGGTAAATCGAATCCCTTCTATGAGAATCACCAGCAACTGCAAAAGCAGCTGTATTCTCCATATCTTCTTCCCATTTCCTCGCGTGAGCTCACGTGACGTGACAACAATGTGTCTGCACCTTAAAGGTGCAGACACATTGTCGTCACGTCACGTCACATCACGTCATCTTCCCAAAATGTGCAACCACGATAATGCATGGAACTTAGACCATAGGAAGAGAGACACCTTTAAATAATAAATACTGAAGCCAAATCATCAGAACTAAACTGGGTGATTATACTACTACGGAATCGAAATGTAGTAAAAATTTTTGCGACATCGTATCTGCTGTCACATTATAGCACTGAAAGCACGCAAGATCTATATTCCGCAAATTTACATTTTCTGAATGCACGTGACATCACGTCTGATATTTTGTGAAATGTCATTCTGACATACATTTGAAACCGATCTGGGTGCTCATTCAAACATTCTTGAATTAATTGATGGAATTCCTCCACTTCTCCTTTTCGTTGGTTCATTTGGTAAATCGAATCCCTTCTATGAGGATCACCAGCAACTGTAAAAGCAGAAAAGCTGCTATTTTCTCCATATATTCTTCCCATTTCCTCGCGTGAACTCACGTGACGTGACAACAATGTGTCTGCACCTTAATAGTCACCAGAATCGACTCCAAATGAAGGATTTTTTCAACCTGTTTTTTGAATAGTGTGCTCTATAGAATATTGGGAACTATTTTTTGCTGCGGGCAGTGGATTTTGTGGCGGTTCAGAAGAATATATTTTATGTTTTGAAAAGTCTCTCCGTTTTCGAGACATTCTAAATTTTAAAAAAACACACCCTTGGCGACTTTTCGTTGGCACGACTCTATTTTTTTCAATCTGCTTTTTAGATTGTATTCCTGCATAGATGCGCTATCGATTGTAAACTATAATTTTGGGGGCGCTTAATTTTTTTCAACATAGATAAATTTTTTATTTTTTTCCTGAGTTTCACCTAACGTGGTGTAGAAAACAAACGATCACTCTCAAGTGCCAAATTGAGATAAACATGTCTGTTTCATTGAGATTCCGAAATGCTTTAACTCACTGTATTTCCAGCGTCGATTACAAAATGAATTTCTATTACAATGAATCTACAGGTACTTTTCCTTATTACAAAAGTGCTGAAATGCACATATACCCGTGATTAACAAGACAATGTTTCCTAAGAAAATATTACCGAAAGATTAAAAAAAATTATTCATTTGGAGTCTTGCCACCAAAAAGAGTGGCAAAAGGTTTTTTTCCTCTAATTTTCGAAAATGTTTGATATCTCGAAAACCGAGGAACCTTTAAATATATAGAACATGCTTTTCAGGAAACGGGATAAGTGTCCTTAATAATTTAATGTTTCAAATGCTCAAATTGACCCCAGCCTCTTCCATACAATAGTAAAATTTTTTTTCCGCCTCACATTGTCACATGACACATCCTCACATTCCTGTTGAAATTGCATTTGTATCGGTTGAAAAAAATTAAGAGAACAAATGAAGTCAAGAGCTTTTGAGCGGTAGTTTATCAACATGATAAGTAGATCCACCTTTTAGGTAGATTCGTATTCAAGAATCCAACCTCATCAGATTTTTATAACAAAGTGATATCTATTTTTGTGAGCGAAAATCGTGCGTCGCACGAAATGAAAACATATTTATTCAGAAATGAACGGCAATTCTAGAAAGTTAATTCAAAAATTGTGGATCTACATCTCAATCTGCTGAAGACATGCAGCAAATTTCATAGAGATATCTACAATCATAGGTAGGTACCACATTGTTTAAAGGAACTTTCTTTCTCGAAACAACATATATCACCCTGTATCTCAAAAATATTTAGGTGTTTTTTTGGTGAAACGAATCCAAGCCTTCTTGATTATTAGCGACATGCTATATATCTAATATATAATTATATAATCTTATAAGAATCTTTGTAAGTATGGGCAATATACTCCATTCACTTTTATAATGTATCCCGGTTAGCCATGACATTTTGACACATTTCACCGTGTATAGTTTGAAAATGTTAGGTTATAGTCATTTGATAGTACTGAGCAATGTTGTCCTTTCTACATATAGAGGTAGTAGTAATTACGTATTTATCAAAATGTTTATTTACTCTGGGGAATAATTGAATTTGAGTAAAATGTGAATTCAATAATTCCAAAGACCTGGCGAATGTTGGAAGGTTCAGTTGCTATTTTCTTATACGGAAATCAAAAATCGAGTGTTGAAATGTCACTGAAAAATAATGAACAGAATAGTCGTCACTTTGTGATAGTTCATTCGAAAAAAGAATAAAAGTACTCGAATAACCCAATAGAAAAACTCCTAAACGTACAGACAGACCTATGGAATTCCCCACTTTTAAAAATTCTAAAGAAATAAGCCTGCAGATGACATTTAAATAACTTTTTGCACAACTTTAAATACTCCAGTATGAAAATGTAGTAGTACTACGAATCCTGTGCCACAGTTGAACCTCGAAAGAAGTAACTCCATTAACAAAGTTGAAAAAGAGTAAATAGATAGCCTTTCAACGTCTCTGAGAATTATTTGACACTAGCTGGCCCGGCGAACTTTGTTCCGCCCTAATGATACTTACGGTGGATTTCACAAATCCACTGTGATTTTTGAACTGTCGAATGTTTCCATGGATATGAGCTATCACACAGAACAGATACACAAAAATAATATGTCACAATATGTCAATCACTAATAATGGCAATTTTGGATTCAGTTATTTCCGCAAATATATTTATTACCCAAAAAGAAATTCAAAAAAGTTTCAAAAATTATGAGGAAAGATGAGAACGGACATTTCACGATTGAAACTGATGGCCAAAATCTGATTTACTTGAAATTTCGATAAAAATTCACCGTGATATTCAACCGCTTTTTGATCTGTTAATAGCCTTTCATGGTACTATAAGCCCTATGTAAATTACACGGTTATTGATGTCATATGTTCTTTTTTCGACCATTTCAAACCATGACGACCGAAATGCTCGAAAAAGGAATAGATGACATCAATCGATGGCCGCGAAAGCCTCAACAAATTCATCGTCATTTAATTGTGATAATGTCAAATGAAGTACCTTCACGATTACGTTATTTGGAATAAATAAAACTATAAAAAATAACTAATAATCATCAGTCATAATGTGTGAATAGCGCCATCTGAAGTGGTAAGAACGAAACTTTTCTCATATCTCAACGAAATCTAATCATTTTAGACATCTGTACTCCTACGCTAAGACATTTTGGTTTTGCCCAACAGCGCAGAGTTGTACTGTACACACTATTTGTTTATATCGCCATCTAACGCGGAGAATATCAAATGAAGTACCAACGAATAAGCGGTAGCGTAAGTGTAACTGTAGCGAAATCTAGTGGCCATACTCAAAAGGAGGAAAAGCATTTCATGTATAGGTAAAATTTTCATCAATTTTTTCAAAGTTTTATTGTATTTTATAATAACCAGACCGTAGACGAATCCATATATGAAGTTTCATAACAAACAGTCCATCCGATCTCGAGTTATAAATGGTGTAACCAACATCTTTCTTTTATATATATATATATATATATATATATATATATATATATATATATATATATATATATATATATATATAGATTTCGAGAGTACCAACCTGCATCAGTTTCAAGTAAAAAACTTGATAAACCTAAATCTGGGCCAACCGGGATACTGAATGAAAGTGAATGTAGTATACTCATTGTTAAGGATCTTATAAGGATTTCGGGTAGAACAGTCCTCTCGTATGAAGGCGAAATGATCCCAGTAATCATACTTGCACATATTTAATCGCGATATCTTCCTATATCAGTGTCAACTGCAAACCGAGAAGCCGAAAATGAATGTTTTATGAGCGTGAGTATGCCAGATTGGTATCTAATTAGAACACCGCTCAAGAGCTAACGTCAGCATTACCTTGCGAAAACCCCGAATACTGAATCACTCCAATTCCTTATCGGAAATGAGCTCGAAAGGCTTGATATGCCTTCGAACGTCATTTCCAGGAGGAAGAAATGGCGGAAAGTGGAAAAGGTCTAGTGAAGAATAGAGTTATTTATTTCTGATTGCTTGTAGGATAACAAATTTTCTGCGATTCATAAACAGACTAATATGATCTCGAGGAAAATATTAAACATAGAATTACCCGAAAGCTCACAGACCAGAAATATCGGGTGTTTTTTTAGAGTGACATTTAAATTTAGATTGAAGCCAATTCATCATCTTTTTCGAGGATATTACTTTTCACAATCTGAGCAAAACAAACTATAAATTCTATAAAGATAAATCTGCTGAACGAAATCAGGGAAGGATTTACAAGAAATTTGTATAATAAATAATACTACACTGCGCAAAAAAATTAACGCACATTATGGAAATCTCAAATTTATTCTACAACTGAAGGTGTTCTCAATGATAATTATTTTTATCAGAATTATGCATGCATATGTTATCCACTTTCAACGTTTTTCTTCAATACAGATGATTTCTCCCAGCAGGAATAAAAAAAGATGATATTATCAGATTTTGAATGTATTGGCTCCATTCTAAAATCAGTTGTTCTCGATCAATTCTAGTGATCAATAGTTTTTTTTTCGTTTGATTTTCTACACTCGATCGCTATGCAACGCGAAACACGCAATTTGACCCAAGAGGAATGTGCCCAAGCGGTAGTTTTGCGAGAAGAAGAGTGGACATACACAAGAATTGCAGAAAGGTTTGGAGTTTCCCATACAAGTACGTCCAGAATGTTGCAGCGATTCAGGGAGACAAGTATGAATGTCCGAAGACCAGAACAGGGTAGACCACGGGTAACAACTGCCATTCAAGAACGTTACTTGAGAGTTTCTTCGTTGAGACAACGGTTTGCAACCGCTCGCCTCCTTCAAAATCAGCTTGAGCAAATTAGCACTCAGACAATAAGAAATCGCCTCAGAGAATATGATTTAAGGCCTCGTGTCGTGGCAAGAGGCCCATCTCTTACCCCAGCCCATCGAAGGGCGCGTTTGGATTTTGCGAGAGAGCATATCCATTGGGAAGAGGCCGATTGGGAAAGAGTTCTCTTCACAGATGAGTCTAGGTTCTGCCTCCACCATTGTGATCGACGTTCCCTTGTATATAGACGTCCACATGAAAGATATGCTCAGTGCAATTTCCTGAATACTAATGGTTTCGGGGGAGCATCGATTATGGTATGGGGTGGAATATCTTTGACTGCTCGCACAGACCTAGTGGTCGTTGATAATGGAGCTATGAATGCTGATAAGTATATAAAGAACATTCTTGAAGAGCATGTAGTGCCATTTGCCCCATACGTTGGTGAAAATTTCATTTTTATGGGCGATAATGCCAGACCCCATCGTGCGCGCATCAATCAGGAGTACCTTGAAGAGGTTGAAGTCTCTCGAATGGAATGGGCGGAATGGCCAGAAGGAGTCCAGATCTCAATCCGATTGAGCAAGTTTGGGACAACCTCAATAGAAGGCTGAGAAGTTCAGAAAATCATCCAGCTACTCTTAATGACTTGGAATCCAACTCGGAGAAATCTAGGAGGGATTAGATCAGAACATTTTAAGATCACTCATTTCGGGTATGAACCGTCGTTGCCGAGCTGTAATTAAAGCAAGGGGTGGAAATACCAAGTATTAAATTACTTATCAGCATTTCAGTATTTTGAAAATTGTTAATTTCTCTTCTTTCACATAAGATTCGGTGAAATCCTGAATTTTTCTTCCATTTAATGTGTCTTGTTTCGTTCAAAACCTTCCCGAGAGAACATAAATAATAATAAGTTATAAAGTCAATGTAGAGTTAACTTTCATTAAAATTGAGATTTTCAGAATGTGCGTTAATTTTTTTGGGCAGTGTATTATGTATTTATTCTTCTCAGGCTTTGAAAACGGATAAGAGTCTCCGATAAAAAATTTATTCATATGTAGATCTTGTTAATTCACGTTTAAATTTGAGATTCTAAGCCTTTGACCCTTTGACGTATTACTCTTCGAAAGTTCACAAAAAAAAGGCCTAACATCAGTGAAAACTTTTCATATAAAATCTTCAATTTTGCACAAATCGGAAGACAGTTTCGGGTTTTCTCCATTTTCAGATCTTCATAAAAATGATGAAACAAAATTACTGAGATTGTCGTCTGATTTGTGCAGAATTCAAGATTTTATATGAGGAGTCTTTACTGATTTTAAGCCTATATTTTTTGGGAAATTTCGAAGATTGTTAATTTACGCTTACATAAACATCACAATCTCCCGAATATACCATCTCGAAAAATATTCGGTCCCGTAACATTTTCGTGTATCCCAATCATAATGGTATATGTATTACATTTCCACAAACATAAACAACCATACAGGAAAATGATTTCCGGAAAACTTTATGCCATTTTATGGAAGTTGACATGCCTCAATTTGGGGATTGAACTATTCGGAACACTTATCCTTTTTTTCATCGAATTTCACCCTCCTTACTCATCCCATGAACATTGGTAATCATTTTATGCTCCAGATAATTTTTTTTCAAAACCGAATATTGCGTAAACGAATATTCAGATCTTCAAAAAAAGTCCACTGTTATATTCAGGAAGAAGAGACCTTTTCAATTTCATATCGCACGACCCATTTTCCTATTCAAATTTAAGGGGTTGAAGTTTCCGCGCAGAGAGATGAAATGACATGATGATGGGTTTTATGTAAGAAAATGTCATCCTCCGAAAAAAACTGTATAGTAAAGAACTTTCTTTCCTTTTCAATTCGACACCCTGCCGTGTTGATATCTATATGTGGAATTCTGCTGCAAGTACTGAGTTACAGAAGAATGTATGGAAACACTCAAAAATGCCCATCAACTTGAGAATCCATAAATATTGCTCGTTCCTCGAATGTCCCTCTGTCTTTGAAATTTTATGAGCTGAGACATCAAGAGTGCCTCGGCGATTCATTTGCATGACCTCCAAAATAATTGACACTTATCACCTCCACTTCTAGTGAAAGATTCAGAGGGTTCGTCCCTGAAGGGCCGAGTTGGGAATTATGTAAGCTCTGAGAAATTCTCCGGAGCTCCATTTTTATTTCATAATGAGAGAATCCGTTCACCTCCTTCCAAAGAATATAAGAAGGGCTTTCGAACCTCTTAACACACCATACTTAGGGATAGATCCCGTTTATAAATCGATTCTATCAAGTTGACCTCTATTTTTCTGTGTATCTATGCAACGAAATCTTTCACGAGGACCGATCGACTTGAACATTTGCACACTTATCTAAGACGGATGACCATACATTTAGTTCAATACTTTGCACATATATTCTCACAACGCTTACCATGATAATAAAATAAGATTTCAATAGGAACAAGATCCTCCGCCATTTTGTAACGATGTTTAGAATAAAATTTCCTTTCAAGTCCAGAAAAAAGGAGAATACCCAGAAAGGTCGACTGTGACAAAAATCTTTTAGTGAAGAAACAGACCCAAAATAAATGTCACATGAACGGAGATACGTGGCATGTCTGCCAATCTAAATAGAAATATTCTGAAAAAAATTAAATATGAAAAAATTCCAACAAACTTAGATCAAAGAACTGAAAATGAAAACTTTCAAGGTAATCATCGTAAAAAACAAATTCTAAATTTCGTTAAAAATTAATTCGAAATCACCTAAATCAGGAAATATTAGAAAATTATCTTAAGATTTTGGATGAGAGTCGAAAACTTCTAATTTTACAAAAACATATTGCTAGCTATTTATAAAAGCAGAAATTGAAGAAAGAATATAGTTTGTACACTTTTATATAGTGAAATTGAACATATATCGTTTATAAATTAATTATGATTCCAAATTTATAACAAGATTTTCATTCATAATTAACTATGTATTGAACTTCATATCGGTATAGAACAAACTCTTCATATTCTTATATATTTATACTTATTAGTACTTCTTGCTATCGAGAGTGTTTTTTAGTTTTTTGAATTCGGAATCTTCCTACAAGCTCATCCCCAATTTCAAGAACCGGTGACTAGAATTTTTTTTCTTCGTTTCAATAGGATCACCAGGATGAGAAAACATCATTTTAATACATTCCTATACGAACAGGTTCCTCCGCCATTTTGCAGCGATCTTCAGAATGAAAATCAATTTTCCTATTACGTCCAGGAAGAAGAAAAATACTGTGATAGATCGATTTTCAACAAGTCTTCATTCTCTTCTACGGAATCCTTCAACCTAGTTTTCGGCTTCAAGACGTGCAAACAAATTGAAAATCTGAACTTTTTGAAATATTCGAGAATTTGAAAAACAAATAAAAACATTCTTACATAAAGTTAACCCGATAAACTTTGAATTTCCTTTCAAAATATTAAGAGACTATTGAACTCATTGCATTTTTAGTGAGAATGTTTCCATAGCAACCCTCGTTTCACATCGGTAAAACATGCAAGCCGGAAAAAGTAACAAGTTGGTCTTCCAGCGATAAAATTTTTGACGTTTCTCAAATTCATAGATAGCTTCGTGCCCAATGTGACCATATGACTTTTAGACACATTTTCTCGTGAAATAGTCGTGTCGAATACCACTCGAGATGAAATTTAAGCAGGTAAATTTCTATCTCGTAATATTCAAGTTCGATACTTTTCGGCAATTTCGCTCCTGACATTTTTTAAAAATCACTCGCCTATAACAGCTCGTGATTTTAATACAGATTGCAATCGAGAAATTTCTGTTCATTCCAAAGATACTACATGCTGGCCAAGGTTTTGGCCTTATTAAGCCTTCTCAAAGCATCAAAACCCGACCTCGTCAAGAATCGGTTTGTAGCATGGGCTCTTTAAATCAATACTTGTGGACGTCATAAGTTCAATTATGACGCCATTTATTGGAGACGTTCAACATAGAAGTCCCCGAACTGGGTTTTCAACATATTAGAATGATTGCAAAAGCGAATTCCAATTATTTGAAATCTAATGCGAAATATTTTTGAAAAATTCTTATCGTGGAGTGTGAGGTTTAAACAAGAATTAAAATAATCAAAAAAGGAAGACAACTATAAGGTTTGATATATTTAGAAAAAAGTTGGATCATATTACTGAAGACAAAAAATTTAAGGAAACAAATCATTATAAAAAGCAAATTTGAAAATTTTGGTAAGCGTTTTGACTAAAAATATATAGTTTGAAGAAACAAAAAACAAATCCGAACTAACAAGTTGAAAATGATTCAATATAAAGAGTTTGTAGATGTAAATACAGTCAATTCCAATAAGTTTGAAATAAGATTAAGTTATTCATATAACTAACATAATATAACAGTAAGAAGCAAACAAACTTTTTTACAGTCCATTTCGTTAATAACTCTATTTTTATTTCAAGCTTATTAGAACTTTTTTTATTACAATGAAAATTATACGCTATTGAACAAACCCTCCATATCTAAAAATTATTCTCTATTTTTTGTTCAATTTGCTAGCAAGTGTGTTCTTTTTGAATTATATTTATCTAATATTTTTTGAAAGTGTTGATTCTGAAGATTCTTATTTTAAGAAATCACGGAAGGTTCAGCGTATTGATTAATTCTGGTGAAAGAAAGCATGTGAGATTCATTTCCTGCTGTTACGTAATTATTGATTTGTGAACAGTGACGGACTTGAGGTAGATCAGTGTTTGATAAAAATAGCGGACGTCTCCCTAAAATGCATATCTATTTTTAAACCCGGTAACGGTAGCCGTTACACCTCATTTCACGCAATATTTAAAGCGGTATATATCATGTAGTCTATCTACGCCATACACAGGATGGATACGTGATTACAACATTTTTGGCTGAAGCCTTCATCGGAGAAAATTCGATCTCAACACGAAAGGTCACTCGAAGATAGAAATACATCCAAGATTTCCTTCGAGTGTATTTATAATCATGGTGTGAAATTTTGGATCATGATAATTCATAACAATCTGAATATTTGGTAATTCCTGTTGTTGAAACGGGATATGCGTGGTATCATTTCTCTGGGCAACATAAATCATTCAATTGAATGCACAAGAAATCGCGGCGGAGTCAATCATTATTAAATAACTTTGTTAGTACCTACTTTAATATATCAGTTTAATTGGTAATGGGAATAAATCCAGCTGCTTTATGCTTATTTGTCATCCTCTGCCGGACATTGGATCGAACAGACTAGACCTAGTCTGTTATGAATCAAACTTATAGGGAAGGTATCACACCGCATATGTTATTTTTAACTGATGTAAATCGATTTTCATGTCGTTATTAATGTTTTATTTCAGGGTTCAATATTTCAATAATATCACAGACATAATGAATTCCCGTTATTTGAAGGTTGCCATACATTTTCCTTCTGGTATTTTCGAAGTTACAAATGAAAAAGTTCAATAAGGAATTGATATTGGAAGTACATACTCCATTCACTTTTATAATGTATCGCGGTTGGCCATGAAATACTGACACATTTCACCGTGTATATTTTGAAAATGTTAGGTTATAGTCATTTTCCTGTCAGATAACTAAGGAACGTTGTCTTCTCTATATAGAGGTCGAAACAATGACGTAGTTATCAAAATGTTTATTTACTTTGGGAAAATAATGAATACGAGAAAATATTGTGTGAATTCAATAATTCCAAAGACCTGGCGAATGTTAAAGAAACTTTTTTCGCTTTATTAAAAGAGAAAAAAGTGAACTATTTCCAGTATTAACTGGAAATAGTTCACGTATATAAAAACATGGTTCAAAGATTCAGTGATGCTATTTTCTTGTACGGAAATCAAGAATCGACTGAATTGAGTGTTGAAATTTTATTGAAAAATAATGGACAGAATAGTCCGTTACTTTGTGGTGGTTCATTCGAAAAAAAAAATGAATGTACTCGAATAACCCAACAGAAAAACTCCTAAATGAACAGACGGACCTGTGGGATTCCTCACTTTTCAAAATTCTCAAGGAATAAGCCTATAGAACACATTTAAATAACTATTGCCCAATTTGAAATACTCCAAAATGAAAATGTAGTAGTAGGTGATTGATTGATTGATTGATTGATGGCTGACGAACAAGAGACCGGATTAGAACTTTAGTGGTAGGTACTACGAAACCTGTGTCACATTTAAATCTTAAAAGAACTAACTCCATTTAGAAAGTTAAAAAGTGTAAAAGAAATGACCATTGGCAACGCATCTGAGAATTATTTCGACATTCGAGAGTGCCTACCTGCGTCAGTTTTGAGTAACAAGCTTGATAAGGTGGGCGTTCAATGTAGAGTGTTTTTATTTCAAGTTGCATTTGAAAATGGATTCACTTTTTAGAACTGAAATTTTGTGGGTAAACTCAGAAAGGATTGGAGTTCTTAATGAAAGAATTTAAATCGATTTAGTTTCGAAAGTTCATTTTTTGTCTTTCAAAAATAGAAGAAAATAAGCCAACTCATGCTTCTATTTTATTTCAAACGGAAGACCCATGAAAATCGTTCAACTTCCGATTAAAAGTGAATCGACAGATAACTTCAATCAGAAAAAAAACTTGAAATACGGAATTGGCAAAGAATGGCCAAATTCAGATATATGGCGGGAAAATTTCCTGCTCTACCCACATATTCACTAATTTCATAGTTCAGGGATTTTGGAATACAGAGCACCATTGTACATTTCATTCATGAGGATAGAGATAACCATAGACCTTATAGTGATAATGTAAGTTCTATGGAGATATTCCATAAAATGCACGGTGGCGCCTCTATCGGATGAGTTTTCCTACTCGCTCTGACCGGCGGTGAATGGAGTATACTCGAGTATTTTTCATGGTACATACTCTCACATTACCCTTATTCTTCATACATAAGCTCAACTGTAAAATGAAGAACAGATTTCATAAACCTAGAATTTTGAAAAATTTTTCAATTCGACGATAAACACCACTAATTTTACATTCAGGTTGTCCCAGAAGTGACTTCAAGCTAGAATCGGATAAGAAGCATAATAGTCATCAGAAAAATATAAAATAATGTATTTTTCAAATTATATTCCATTTTTTTATTCGAGAAAAAGCATAGCCTGTTATGATGTTGAAATCCTGTTGCTACAAATGTTTATTTTTTTCCAATTTTATTTTTCCTGTGTTATTTTGAATATTAAGGTCGGCGTTGAAAGCGAGTAGGAAATCTCCTCCGATAGAGGCGCCACCGTGCATTTTATGAAATATCTCCATAGAACTTACATTATCACTATAAGTTCTATTAATATCTCTCTAATCATGAATGAAATGTACAATGGCGCTATCTATCCGAAAATCGCCGAACTATAAAATAAGTCAATTTGTGGGTAAAGCAGGATGTTTTTTCCCGCCAAAATTTGAATTTAGCCATTTTCTGCCAATTCCGTATTTCGAGTTGATCTTCTGAACGAAATTATCAGTAGATTCACTTTTAATCGGAAGTTGAACTATTTTCATAAAACAGAAGCATGGGTTGGCTCATTTTCTTCTATTTTTGAAAGAAAAAAAATTAACTGTCGGAATGAAATCGATTAAAATTATTTCAGCAAGAACCCTAATCCTTTCTGAGTTCACCCACAAAATTTCAGTTCTCAAAGTGAAACCGTTTTCGAAATCAACTTGAAATAAAAACACACTACATTGAACGCCCACCTTAATGTTTGTGAGGATAATTAGAAAAAGAGTTAATAAACAAATGTTTATTTTTTTCCAATTTTATTTTTCCTGTGTTATCTTGAATATGAATGTCTGTGATGATAATTAGAGAAAGACTTAACGGCATGCACACAATTTTCTGAAATTCCGGAAAAGTTACACACCGAGCAGGAATCGAACCTGCGTCTCCATGTTTGCCAGACTGGTTACTCTACCTCTAAGCTACCGATGTTGGGCAAAAGGAAAGTTTATCTTGAAGAAATTCAGTTTTTTTGTTATGGTAGGAATTGATAAATTTACTAAGAATGTTCAAACTGCCCTCCTTCAGTAGCAATACATGCATGACATTACGAGACATCAGACGATCGAATCTTGTTGACGAATACAACTTCTTTAGTAATTCTCTTCCTTAACTCAGCTTCATTTTCAACTCTCACAAGCCAAAAAATCCAATAAACGAAGCCAAGAGAAGTGAAATAACAAAATAATTAATTTGTTCAAATGCTCTCAAATGCGAATCGTAGCGTTAGCGTAGTGAGAGCAGAGGATCCAGAAATCATAATGGAAATTGGAAGTTTTCTGCGATACGGCGGTGGTAATAGTTAAGGGGAGGAAGATGTTTTTTATCAAGACTGGGATATTACAACCCTAGGGCAGCCATTTCACACCATGTTGGAGAGATAAAGAGAAGTGACAACTACGTCCAACGATAAGTTTTCATTTTGGCCCCGTTACTCAGCCTAGAGCAAAACTGCGCCCTTTTGAGGCGATGTGAAGACATTTGAAGAAGATGAAATGAAAAAGAACGATTGGTCTGATAGTGAAAGATAAATACGGAATTAGGGGATGGCGGTATTACGCTGATAACTTCTGAAATATCTCCATGGGGTGGTTTTCAATTCTATTGATAGAGAGAAGATGATAGTAAGGGGTTCTCTATCATGCTTTCGTGCAACATTATTGTTTTGCCATTGATACTATACTCTGTTCAAATGTAAGAAGGAGCAATAACAACATGTTTCGCGCAGCGGTAGGAGGGCCTTCGTAAAGGTACTTTCCGTCCAGAGTCGAATCGAGGAGATTTCACACAATCGTTCAGTTTATTTATCCATGTCTCATCCAGCTGATGAATTTTTCTGCCTTGTTCCCTTAATGAGCGGATTTTCTTCAAATTATCTCTTCTCCAGACAATTATTTCATCCCTATCTATCAGTAGACTAATCACGACCACGTTTTTTGAACTTGAATTCCATTTTTTCAATAATTTATAGAACGTTGTCTTTTTGAAATTTGGCAAACTGTCGTCATTATTCACGATCTCTAGTACTTTAGAAATCGTTGGGATTTCATTCCGAAATAAAAACGTGGACAATTCTTTTGATAAGGTTCATATCGAAATCGTCAACCGAATTATTTTTACCGACTGGGCTCTCTCCTTACGTGGCGTCAATGTTTTATTCTCTTTATACTCTCTGAGAATTCTGAATACAGCTGAGTCACTCACCCCTGAGGATTTTGAAACAATTCCTACTAAGTCTCTTTTCGATAAATCAGGATGTTCTTCCAATTCTTTTCAAGAAATGTTCGAAATTATCTCTTTCTCTTCAGTAGAGAAGGCTACCTTTTGGAACTTTTTCGTGGTGGTCCCCACATATCACCATCAGATGCAGTATCCGTTTCCGAATTCGACATTGTTCTATAAACACTATATACACTTTGTCAAAATATTTTCCAACACAATACACTTTTTACAACAAAATCTAAACACTTTGAACAGCTAGACCTTTACAGTAGCTCTAGGTATTTTAACTAGTCTTGTCAATTGAAAACTTCGATATTTATGCAAATCAAGATGGCTTGAAACCATTAAGGGAAAGGACCCAAATCAGGTGTTTCCCGGAATTACCTTGTCGGAATCTTGAGCAGCCGACAAAGAGTTTCGTACAAAATAATATAAAATTTTGGACCGAAACTAAATATATTTCGGATATTACAAGTAAATGACCATCATGAATTTGAACAGAGATCTTTTAAGAGTCTTGTCAATTGAAAACTTCGATATTTATGCAAATCAAGATGGCTTTCACCCATTATGGAAAAGGACCCAAATCTGGTGTTTCCCGGAATTACTTTGTCGGAATCTTGCAAGATTCCGACCCAAATCTCTAAAACTCTGGTGTTTCCTGAAAATACCTTGCCGCAATCTCGAGCATCCGAAAAAGAAATTATTCAGTAGATAATAATATAAAAACAAAACAAAATAAAAAAAATAGGGTAGGGGAGCGAGGGGCTTGTTGTAACAGTTTTCATGAAAACTAATATATCTTGAGATCCATTGATCGAATTGCTACCTAATGAAGATGGATGGATGCTGTAACTCTTCCTCTACCAAATCAAGTGAAAATAATACCAAAACTATTGTTCATTATTTCATAATCAATTATTTTCTAGAAGAAGTGCGGTGTTACAACTTACCTCGTGCTTGGGGCAAGTTGTAACATCTACCGGGGCAAGTAGTAACGACAAAAAAAGACAACAATTATACGTCTGATAATATATTTTTTGTTTATTTTTAACGAAATTAACATCTTTCTAAAGTAGGTATTATGTAATTCTTATCGAAAATCAACTTGAATACACTTTTTTAGTCATCAACACTTAAAAATTCAGTAATTAACAGTTTCATTCAGATGAACACTCCTTATAATCATCATGGCACTTTTAAATCACAGAAAAAGTAATGAAATTATTTATAACTGATGTATGCTCCGTAATTATCTCCTTTTGAAATCTATCAAACAAAGTATTGCACATACAAGAATCAACATTCGGCGGGGAATCATCATAATTCAATTCACTCTTCATCGGAGCTACATTTAATACGAATAAAAGATATTGTGTCTCCTGTAACACATCTCAATTATGCCCACATCTTACAAATAATACACTCGACCAATCTTCCTTATTTGAATCTGTGTAAGCTTCACCACATACATACAAGACAACAGCACACTTCTGATTCAGATTCTGAATCTGAACATAAAATCTTTTTTTTTAGCTCTGTCTACTCCGGTTTTATTGTTGTTGATTTACCTTTGCCTGTTCCCTTTCATTTACCTTTTCGTTTGATTTTGTCATCTTTTTCCACTTTATACACCCTCATCATAACTTGGGGCATGTTGTAACACGTTACAACAAGCCCCGGGATTTTGTTACAACTAACCCCATGGTATGATTTTTAACATTCATCAAGATAACTATTTACACAATTTAGCAATCTTAAAAACTGTTACACATTATCAGAGATGGATAAATTGGAGTGCAAATAGGATACAGAAAGTTTGAAATTAGACGATAATATTAATGCAAACCAAAATTTTACGACACTACAATTTTATATTACCTGGCAAAAATGAAGCCCGATCACACTTCCGGTCACTTCGCAGGCTGACAGGATAGTTGATATGGCAACATTATGCGGCGTGGTTTATTGGTAAAATCGAGTCAAAGAAATACGCCAATAAAGTTTAAGATCCTATTGAAAAGAGCCTGTTACTACTTGCCCCTGTTACAACAAGCCCCTCGCTCCCCTACGTCGGATATAAAATTTTTATGACAGTTGCAAATCATAACAGAAATTTTGCACTAGAGTTTCTGAGGTAAAAAAGTTTTAATGTGAGAATTGCTACTCAAATTATTGAATAATTTCTATCCAGTACTATCCACAATCCGTTCCGAGTACGACCCTGGCACTATCTTAGGGCGGTCTAAGGGTGCGTTGTTATAAAATTTTCACCAATAGGAGCTTTATTGGGCGCAAACCAGACGAATTTGTTTGTTTACAAAGCTCCTTCTTATATTTGAACGGACTATAGTATAATTTGTATTTTAGATCGTTTTGAGAGTTGACGTTCTGGGTTTGAAATTACTGGACATATTTGGTTCAAGCATATGATAGGGACGAAACTATTCGAAATCCCACTTTTTTCGCGTATTGTGGGGACGATAATGTAATTGATTTCACGATACAAGAAAATGTGGATTTAATGAGTTTAACTATTTCATTCTCATTTGAGCGCTGGTTGATCCATCATGTAGGTTTATCCATCTTATATAGGTATCTGTTGTTTTTTTAGAGTGATAGAATGTTCGAAAGGGTTAACTGTGATTTGACAGGAGATAGAAGCCATGTTGGGTTTTTTTTTCTATGGCAAATGGCGTTCCGTCAAATGTTCTAAAATTTTGGTATAATGTAGTACTCGACCTACTGATCAAAAGTGTTCATGGCCCCAACTCAATCCTATGACTAGTTTTTGAGATACAGGGCGTTGAAGTTGAGAATTACTCACTTTTACTACGCCCGTATCTCGGAACAGTCGGAACAGAATCGAATGAACTTCAATTTTTCTCAAGAAACATTTCATGACATCCCAGGGAGCAACCATATAGAGGACAATGACCGAAAATCGTTACGAATACAGGGTTATCCATAATTGAATGCATGCCCGATTTTGAAAGTATAAAATATGTCAGTTTCAGAGCGAGAACGTTCACAAAATGAACTATTTCACTAGATATGTTGTTGTTCCATCGAAAAAGTCTGTAATACCCAGAATTTATACTAGGTGATCCATTATTATAGAAACTATTCTCAAGGAAGGTTAAGTGGACACCCTGTATTTGTGGGTTGATTCAAGGAGTTTGTTTAATTTTTTTAGAACATATCATCATGGACTTCATAGAATACAGGGTGATTCAGTCATGAAATAAACTGCGAACCTCACGAAAATACCCAAAAACCACCTCTTTTATTCATCACCCTCTATTTCAAGATTAACTCCGATGAGGTGGGTGTTTTCTTTCACTATTGTACTTGATATAAAAACAGCAATACGGCTGAGAGTTTTTATCCACTTCCTATGAACTGATTTTTTTATGCTGGAATAAGAATAGAATAACATAAATAAATAATTTTCATATTACATAAAAAAAATCTGTTCATAGGAAGTGGATAAAAACTCTCATTCGTATTGATGTTTTTATATCAAGTACAGTGGTGAAAGAAAACACCCACCTCATCGAAGTTATTCTTGAAATAGAGGGTGATGAAAAAAAAAGATGGCTTTTGGGTATTTTCGTGAGGTTCAAAGTTCATTTCATGACAGAATCACCCTGTATTATTTGAAGTCCATGATGATATGTTCTAAAAAAATTAAACAAACACCTTGAATCAACCCATAAATACAGGGCGTCCACTTAACCATCCTTGAGAATAGTTTCTATAATAATGGATCACCCAGTATAAATTCTGGGTATTACAGACTTTTTCGATGTAACAACAACATATCTAGTGTAATAGTTCATTTTGTGAACGTTCTCGCTCGGAAACTGACATATTTTATACCTTCAAAATCGGGCATGCATTCAATTATGGATAACCCTGTATTCGTAATGATTTTCGGTCGTATTCCTCTATATGGTTGCTCCCTGGGGATGTAATGAAATGTTTCTTGAGAAAAATTGAAGTTCATTCGATTCTGTTCCGTGATACCGGCGTAGTAAAAGTGGGTAATTCTCAACTTCAACGCCCTGTATCTCGCTGCTGAAAGTGATAGTGTTAATGAAGATCCAGATTTGTCTATTCGTCGACGTTCAAAACAAGCGTGACTCTATGCATCCACCACATCGAAAATTTTGCGTAAAGATCTTGGTCTACACCCATACAAGATCTAACTGATTCAAGAACTAAAGCCACTTGACCATAATAAGCATCGTTTGTTGGTTGATGGGGCCCCTGAACAGCTTGAAGTTGATCCACTTTTTGTGTTTAAAATTGTGTTTAGTTTTGAAGCTCATTTCTGTTAGAACGGCTACGTAAACAAGCAAAATTGCCGTGTATGAAGTGAAAACAATCCTTAAGAAGTTCTGCAGGATCCATTACATCCTGAAAAATGCACTGTATGGTGGGCTTTACACGCTGGAGGCATCATCGGTCAATTGATTTATTGAGGGAAAGATTTGGCGATAACATTATTTCGAGAAATGGTCCAATTAATTGGCCTCCAAGATCACGCAATATAACTCCAATGGATTATTTTCTTTGGGGTAATGTCAAGTCATTGGTGTATGCTGATAAACCAGAAACAATGGACGCTTTGGAAGTCAACATAACTCGTGTTATTGCTGAAATAAGGCCTGAATTTCTCGAAAAAGTGGTCCAAAATTGGTCTGGTCGAATGCGGTTCCTCAGAGCTAGTCGTGGTGGACATATGCCGGAAATGATTTTTGAAACAAATGTGAAATTATCTTTCAAATGAGAGATAAATTAGGTTTCAATCCTCATTTGAAGGTGTTTCATTTCAATTCAGAGTTCTATCTCACCCGATAGATTCGCATTCAAGAATCCAAAGAAAAATATTTTTGACAGCTGCCGCGCTGTTTGGAAAATGTTACAGCATCTGTCAATGTAATCTTTTATGATCCTGGATATGTTTTTTTAGAAATATTGGGATTTTCCTTGTCAAAAATTCATATGATTCTGGACAGAATTTTGCACGTATATTGACTGCGGCATTCTCCATCCAAAGGCAGAATTTCATCCAGTTTTGAATCAGGAAAACTAGTTGTCACATTTGTCGACAAACTCGCTGGCCTTATTCTTCCAGAGCAAGGGCGGATCCAGCCAATTGCCTTAGGGGGGGTAATTCCAAGAAATTCAATGTCAAAAATTCATATAATCAACAACGAAATACACGAATATATATATATATATATATATATATATATATATATATATATATATATATATATATATATATATAGATTTGTTCGACCGCACATACAGACCCAAAACGGTATACTCGACCGACTTTTCAGTCCAAAAGTGACGTTTTCAGACCCGGCTTCGGGACTGGTAACGTTCGACTATAGAAACGTTATGAGGGGGCTGAGGGGATGCTAGGGGTGCATTTTCAGCCGGGTCTGAAAAGTCGGTTTTACATGTGATTATATATGGAAAAGTTTCAGTGTTTGGCCAGTGCGAGGGCGCTTCAGTCGACATCAACTTGCTGTATATAATTCGTATAGTTGACCAACGCATTGGGTCCCTAAATATGGCAACGCTGTTTTGCGTTCATACACCTCAAATACAATATTCGAGTACTTATACGATCCCGGTATGGACGAACGTCGTCATGGGTCTTAGTGAATATTTCGAATACACTCGTAGATTTGATATTAGATTCTCTTTATATCAATCTGAACTGCAGATTCTCCGGTATGGAAGCTTATACAAACCCGATGAATATTACTGTAAACAAAGTGTTACCAAGTAGGTACGTGTGTCTTCGAGTAGGAGTTTCCTTTCGAAAGTGAGAAGAGACTTTTTTAAGTGCTGAAAAAATGGCATTTTGTGAGCAAAGAAGTTACAGTCACATACTAATTTTTTTTGTTTCCGATTTACAAGATTCGTTCATGCACAATCACAAAGGGGGGCAAAAGAGAAATTATTTACATTTCCCATTACAAAATTCATTTTCAGAATGTCAATATCATATTATGACGGTATGTTTGTTGTGCTGAAAAATGACAAAGGGATCAAAATCTCAAGACTGAGGCGTGTCCACCTGCCTGTGGGCACCCATGTATAGGTACACAATATATTTCATTTGGTTATTAAGGAACTACTTTATGATAGATCAACCTTTTCGCCATAATCCACCAAAAAAAGAATGGTTCAAACCCGTGATAGATCAATGAATATTTAAAATGTTAACGTTTCTCTCGAGCCCTCTTCGGGTATTGGGGATGAATGTACGATTTTGAGTTAGAATACGGGCTATCGTGAAAAGCATCAAAAGATCACAAAAAACAATGAAAAAATATTCATTTGTAAGACATGTCCACAAAATCGAATATTTACGTCAATTATACCTGGCTAATCACGTGATATACTGCGGTTTCAACGGGAAACCAGTGGTGCGTTATCAAAATACTCTCAAATGAATATTTTTACAATGTAGCTGACAGACGTCTAAGGATTTACTTTTCAGCGCTTCCAAGAGAAAAATAGTATTTTTTCCTCATATTTGGAAGAATGTAATATTTAAAGGAAATGCCCACTAGCTTATGCTAGGAATCATTTCCTGAAAGCTTTTGCACTTATGAGTACCACCCTGTATTATTCATTATTTGTTTATAAATGGAGTGTGATTCAGTTGAAGAGATTATCACAATATGCTGAGTTTTGGAATTTCATAGAAATGAAAGATAGGAATGATGTAAATGATGTACCAGATTACCAGAATCGGATAATGATTATACATATAACAAGGCTCTCGTTTTTAGTAAACCAGTGCTTCTTCTAAATTTGATTCTTGATTTCACCGATGAGAATCAAAAGTGAAATCGAATTTTTCATAAGAATTTCAGAAGTTATACAATTGTGTTTTTCAATGTGATGAATGAAGGAGAGTAGTGTTATGAATTTTGTCCAGGTCCTACCTAATATATTAAGCTCCTAAAACATCACTGAGATTGATGTTATTGACATTCTGAAAAAAGTACAAGTTCTCAGTTCTTTTCGTTACTTAATATACTTTATTGTGTTTTGATTATATATTGCCTCGTTTTTGAAAGCATTCCTGCTTTTATATTTCATTCATAAGATCAAAACATGCATTAAATCTACCATTCCGTACTGATGGCCATCGTGGTGAACTATGTTGCATTACTCAAGCCCTTTTACTCCATAACCATAATAAAGGCGTTGTAAAGAAATACAGGGTGCCCGGGTTCAACGTTCATATATTTCAGGGGGTGATTCTGGAGAGTGGAGTTCCAAGTTAGATTATATCAACTTAGGCCCTAAAACACCAGTGCTAGAGGCTCTTCAGCATGACCTCCAAAGTCCAACTAATTTGCGATAACTATGTCATCATTTGTCGGATTTAAATGAAATTCAGTACATGGGGGTTTCTGGATAAACTGAATCGTCTGATCAAGGGCGGATTTACGAGGGGGGTGGTAATGAGTATCTAAGACCTAAGAAAAATTACGTTTCCAAGTTTATTTGAGGATGTTGTGTACCTGATTTAATGGTTTTCAATCATATTACCCCCCCATGGAAAAGAGCTATATCCACCCATGTCTGATAACCGATTCTCATCAGTGGAGGAAAATAATACTTTTAATTTTTGAGATTATGTAAGTCGAAGACTTGGTCTCCTCAACCATTTTCGAGCAAAAGAGGTACAGAGCTACGGAGCTCTATAGAAAAAAAATGACTTAGAACGCATTTCATCACACTAAAATACTTTTCTCTATTTCAGTATCGTAATGTGGTCATTACAGTACTAAAAACAGTGCTGTAATGAATTCATTACAGCATCGTTTTCAGTAACATTTTTCGTTTCGTAGTTGTCAGCAATGACTTCCGATCCTTTTAAATTTAAGCAGACGTCAATTTGTAAATGTCAATTTTCGTACTTCCTAACATTCACACCAACTGCCAAGATACAATATGAAAGTCACTAGGACCTATAATTTGAATTTTATCATTGAATTTCACAAAATTCGAGTGAAATAGAGAAAATATCGTCTAATACTCGTTGCAGAATGCAATTCCAATACTCATGCTTTCACAAAATTCGAGTGAAATAGAGAAAATATCGTCTAATACTCGTTGCAGAATGCAATTCCAATATTCATGCAATTTCGCATTCGTATTGGAATAGGAGCCCATTCTGCAACTAGTTTTAGAATATACTATTATTCCGAGATATGAAATTTCAATTAGATCATCCACTCAAAAATTGAAAATGATTTTTTGAGACACCCTATTATCTCTGCTACTGATGGGAATCAATCAGTTCTTTTACAATCAAACGATCAAGTTCATCCAGAAAACTCCATGCTATCAATTTCATTTAAATTCGATAAATTTTGGTGCAGAACTAACCAACTAACGGTACTTTAGAGGTCACCCGTGGGCCATGGAATGCATTAAGGACCTGAGTAGATAAGGAAATATCTTCTAGTTTCGATATTTAGAATCACCTCCTGAACTATATGAATGTTTAATCCTGACACCCTTTATGTAATTCGTTATATATGACGGCATCCAGAATTGATTCTAATTTTTTTTACAGTTTACCGGGCTGGTCAAGCTACACCAGCATTCAGCCTTTTTCACATCACGTGATAATATATGCGTTCAAATAATTCAAACTTCCAGCCGAACCGCAAAGAAATATTGAAAGGGAGAAAGGAAAAATCATATATTTCATTCATGAAAACAACAATGAAATGTGTCAGATTTTTTGTTTTCGGTTTCATTTTCCTTAATATGCGGTTTTTCTAAGAGAATTTGAAAACAATAGTTTTTGTTAGAACAGATTCTTAAAGTTTCAATGAGAGGAAATCTCGAAAAATGAGATAATTATTCCCACAGTATCAAAAAAAGTAGTTTGTAGATAATGATAAGCATCAAAATTTCATTCGTACAAATAATACGATCTTTTCGTAATCATGACAAACAGCATAATAATCTAATGAGGCAAAATGGATTAATGCTCATTCAAAATGCCTGTGTCCTATAATATATAATAAGTGAAAGGGCTTGATGAAAGTAACTTGAAAAATAATGCGATGTTATTTTTAATCCAATATGGCGGACCATCAAAGATTTCGAAATAGTTATATTTATTCACTTCTACAATATGGGTATCAAATGGAAGGGCTTGTTGAGAGTAACTCGAAAAATAATGAAAAGAAGGATAATGTCCCTAAGTTGGAACAAACTAAATACATGTGAGAAAAATAATGTGACGTTATCCTAAAACTAATATTTCGGAAAATCCAAGTCGGTGACAATAAAAAATTGATTCAACAAATGAGAATGAGGAATTTCAACTTCACAGATAGCAAAATTGTTCACTTCGTGAAGATATTTAGTCTTCCCGTCGACTCACTAACACATATACAAATTCTTACCATAACACCTACTCTTTCAATCCCTTTTATACATTGAAATCGTAGCGACTGATCCGGACAATCTGGCAACAGTGCTGGGATCTAAAACGTTGATCGTATTTGCCGGTGCAGTATATGTGGGATTGAAAAGTTGGCGCAATGTATCGGGTCTGAACAGGACTATCAGATATACAACTTTTTTGAATGAAAAAAATTTTTTCCCCTCTCAATGTGCCTAGGGAGTTATATTTTAAAAGAGCCCATTTTTTGCATATATACTCGTAAAAAACATACGGATCATGTGGGTCTTAGGTCGCCTTAAGAACGTACCGGGACTGGATACGTCTGCCAGACAAATATATATATATATATATATATATATATATAGGTAGGTAGGTTAAGGATTACTTTCTGGATATGATTTTGCCAAAGTTGAGTTACCAACCATCATTTATAAAAAAATTTGTTGATGATCTTATTATATGCACCAAAGCTTCTGAAATGGAAAATTTATTAAACACCTTCAATAATGGAACTATTGACCAAAACATTAAGTTCACAATAGAAGAAGAAACCAACGAAAACTGGGTACCATTTCTTGATACAAAAGTAATCAGAAAAGAAGATCAAAGCATTCAATTAGACAAATACATAAAACCATCAGCATCAGAAAGATTTATACATTACAAATCCAACCACCAAATGAAAATAAAAATCAACATGATAAAAGAGGCAAAATCAAGGATAGAAAAAATATGTCACAGAACATTATGGAAAAAGAACTTTGTCAACTTGGAGAGATCACTGGAACAAAACGGATACCCTAGAACATTAATAAGACGTATAATATATTGCACACAACCCCCACAGACGACAGGACAGACGAATACACGTGACAACGGACAAGATGTTAGTGAAGAGAACAGAGACAATATATTATTCACATCACTACCAAATATAAAATTTTTAACAAACAAACTCATTAAAGAATTAAAAGATCCAAAAATAAAAATAACAACAAGAAATATACGCAAAGTATCGTCGCTGTTCACAAACAAAAAAGATCATATAAGTGTGTCAGAAAAATCAAACGTAGTTTATAAAATTCCATGCCAACAATGCGAAAAAACATATGTAGGACAAACGCAACAAAAACTAAAAAATAGAATAGCAGGACATAAAAGTGACATCAAAAATCACCCAGAAAGATGTGCATTGGCATTACATGCAAATAGGGAGGACCACAGACCAAACTTCGACGACACCACTGTCCTCAGCATAGAACCTAACTACACCAAGAGATTATTTCTGGAAATGTGCCACATAAACAACGAACAACACACAATGAACAAGAAGACTGATACCAACAAATTAAGTAGTATATACACTTACTTAATTTCAGACGAATGGAAAATAAACAACAGGATATATTTGGGACCTGTAGATGGATGACATAAATCATAAACAAAGAAAAAGAATAAAGACGACATTAACCTTAATCTCGACACTGACATATTGACCAATTTTAAATTTATGACGGACACACATGACGATTGTTGCTGTAATATATTTCCTGAGAATAATTTATACCTGAAATTTGTGAATGCTATTGAAGTTTATCAAAAAAACCTCAATTAATTGTAAGTTTGTAAACTTGTTTTAAATGTTTGTCGTTTAATTACATATTGTAATAATGTTTGTAGTTGAGCCCTGAAGAAGGACCGAAGTGGCCCGAAAGCTTGGCAAGTAAAATTTAAAGAGCAGATGAAATAAAAGCCTCCAAATACTAAGTAGCGAGTCGAAATACATCCTTAACCTACCTACCTATATAAATAATATTGTGACTCTTAAAATACATCAAATATATATATATATTTAATTTCAGCAAATAAAACATTCGAAAATATTTTTTAAATGGTAAAATCTAGCTTTCTTTGCTTTCCTGCAAATTTGTTTATGATATTTTCAACATTAATATACATACAGGGTGTCCCAAGTTCGAGTGCCTATTAGACGTTTCTGGAGAACTGGACATATTTGAAATCTGAACTTTGGGATTATGATATTGTTCGAAATTCTCTACAGACCTAAAATATTTTCAGAGCCAGAGCACTTCCGTTTATACAGGGAGTGAAAATAAATTTGCTCAAAAAATTTGTTTTCAAATGTTTTCGTTTCTGATATGATTGAGTATTCAGTGCTGAATACATTTCTGTTGAAACCATTGTATTCATTCGAATAGTTTTCAAAATATCGAAAACAAACCTGAAAAAAAGTAAAATATTCATAGTCAGTATTATATTCGTTTTTCTTATTCTGAACATCCTGAGTGTCAACCGTTTTCACAACGTCAAAGTAGAAGAATGTGGAAAGGTGATGCATCTTTTGAATTTCATAAATATCATCACAGGGTGTTTCAAATTTCGTGTCAAAAACTGTGATCCAAAATTGGCCATAACTTCTGTTTTTCAAATTAGAATCCTATTTTTTTATTATTGCGTTGGATTCTGCGGAGAAAAATAATGATAGCACTCTCTGATGCTCTTGCTCTTAAATTCAGTAATTCCCGAGTTATTTGAGCTTTTCTGGATTCATGTTGTACGTAGAATCAAATTCATCTAATCTTTTACTTAAGAATATTCTGTGATCATACAAGATAAGTTTTCCCATTAATAATTCCCAAGTGACAGGTCTAATTTTAGGTTTCATCTAAGATGTCTAGAATAATGGTGTAGGCACTGATTAGATTTTGTTTCGACCAAATTGAGACTATTAGCAATGTTTCGTTCTCTCCACTTCAGGTGGCGCTATCCACAAATTATGACTGATTTTTATCAGTTATTTCAAATATTTGAATTTATTCTGGTGAACGTGGCGTGTAAATGGTCGGAATAAGAAAAGTGAACATAATACTGACTATGAATATTTTACTTTTTTTCAGGTTTTTTTTCGATATTTTGAAAACTATTCGAATGAATATACTGGTTTCAACAGAAATGTATTCAGCATTGAATATTCAATCATATCAGAAACGAAAACATTGAAAAAAAAATTTTGAGCAAATTTATTTTCACTCCCTGTATAACCGGAAGTGCTCTGGCCTTGAAAATATTTTAGGTCTGTAGAGAATTTCGAACAATATCATAATCCCAAATTTCAGATTTCAAATATGTCTAGTTCTCCAGAAACGTCTAATAGGCACTCGAACTTGAGACACCCTGTATAGTTATGGATATGCAATTATGCAACAGAGCTAACCCGGTTAGTCTTTCTTGAGACATAGAAGCTCGCAGCCACGTTTTCAATCTTTTCAGTGCAGAAAAACTTCTTTCTGCTGAAGCAACGCTGACTGGCAGAGTACGTAATATTTGTAAGAGTATTTTCAATATCGGGTAAATATTGGCGTCACATTCTCTGAATGCGTCTGAAGCATTATCTGGTAATTGCTGGTTCAGTTCCTTTTTTTTGCCATTGCCATTTCTTGGACAACTTGCTTACGTAGGGCGAGATCCGAGATCGCCGACTACATTCTCGTTTTGAAATTAAAATTGTTAATTTTTATTTTAATAATAAGAATAAATGAGCGATCGAGAAATTCTTAGGGGGGGTAATTACCCCAAAACCCCCCCCCCCCTGGATCCGCCCGTGTTCCAGAGGCTTTTCCTTTTCCGCATTATTCCTTCGAAATTGGTAATCATCATATGATCCACGTAAATTGGGTGATATTTCATTCTCGAAGTTGAATATTACGCAAACGAATGATCAAATCTCAAAAGAAAATTTACTGTCATTTTCAGAATGGAAAGACCTTTTCAACAACATATCGCAGGACCCAGCTTCCCTATTCAAATTTGAGGGGTAAGGGTTGCCGCGCATCAGGGGAATGAAATTATATGAAGATGGCTGGCTGTATGTAAAAAATGACCCCCTCAAGAACTAAATTGACAGGTCCTAGCGATTTTCCAAAATCTTGATTTTTCTACTAGTATAGGTGAAAAAGATAAAATAGGTTGGCTAATACACTCAACATCACCAAGTTGACTTCACCCCTTCTCTAGCATCCTCTAGAAACACCAAATACGCGATTTCACTTCGTTTCCTCCTTTTCAACGGAAAATGAATGACGTCAAACTACGGGTCCAACAATTTCGCTAAAAACGCTGATTTCTGTGATCACCCAAGCTCAATAAAGGACAAATATGCTCAGAGCTTTTGACCCCAACATCCATCGCAGCATCGCGGTCCAGCATCCGATATTCTCCGGATGTCCGACAACGCCGCTCCCAAAAATCCGAGGTATATCCACCGGATTCGACGCTCGTTTTTGGGGCAGGTTTTCAACGCCGCCCAAACGTCGCGGCGCGTCGGTCCGCAGTATGACGTCAACGTTCGATACGTGCCGCACCGTGTCACAGCGCAGAATTGGACGCTTATGCCAGTCTGCTCCCGTTAGCCGGTCGCGAACGTTCTGTGCCAGCGAAGTTGTTCGTCACATGCAGTTCTTGATTTAACACCACCTGGCCCCCGGATTACCTACTCGTCTTTGAAATGGGGGAGGTAGGTTACCTTGTCCTCCTTAGCTCAACCGCATGGATACGCCGACTAGCGGCGGTGCTTTTCATCAGATTTCCTGCGAATCTGGTGGTTCATATCGATCTGTGCTCGCATAAGGCCTTTCTGACCCAGCAACACCCTTAGCAACCCGGTGAAGCTTCTGGATGGCCGGCTGGAGGCTCGATGATGCAGCTTCCATTCATGAATCCTCCGGGTCATCCATTATCAGGAACTCCCCAAAGGTTCATCCCGGAGTTCCCATATCATCCTCCTGTTTCGTTTGGTTTTGCCGATTCATTGCTCTTAGTTACATTTCATGTAGTACCATTCACAATTATTGCTTCTAGTTTATGTAAATCAAGACATCTGAAGGTCTGCCATCTTCAGTATACTTTGATAATTTGATTTCCTCTCATGATTCATTGAACATCTCCAATATTCTGAATTAGTTTAGGTACACCAGGAAAAATTGAAAAAGGACTTGCAGTCGGATTCTGCAGAAGTTCTGCTTATTCTCCATAAGATTCAGTAGGAGAAGGCGAAATTTTCTAAACTGAAAATCCTACGAGAAATCGGTAAAATGATTTTGAATGCGAGGTAAGGGTTGCCGAAGAGCCATTTCCGAAAGTGTTACATAATTCTTCAGGGGGGTTTCGACTTCTCGCGCACGCGCCATCGCCTAATTATTTGAGCGCCATTTTAGATCTATAGATTTTCCACTTAATTGGAAATTCGGTATTCCTGCCTCCATAATGGGAATATCAGTGATTTTTGCTGTTCGGTCATTCGAGTTTAGATTCCAATTCAATGATTTTCATTGATACGGCTCCGATTTTCCTCAATTAATGATGTGCTTAATCTTGCATCAAAATTATCTCAACCTGAACCATTACTGCAGTTTGGTTGATCGGAATTCACACGAATACGTCATTATTTACGTTATCAGTTATCTCTCGTAGGTTTGATTTATCAGTATTTCCGGGTTTTCGTAGATTTCGAGGTGAAAAGAATTAGTATATAACGGGTTGAAACTGCTTTATTCAATAAAAAAAGATTCTTGAATTAACAGCATTCACGATATTATAGGGTGATTCATGATGACCGTTCATTGAAATTTTGAAAATACTCCGGATGAATCCATGAAATTTGTTGCAAGGAACCCCCCCATTCCTCTTGTAAAGGGGGTCCGAATTAGACCTTCGGTGAACCGATACATTAAAAAACTTTTTTTAAAAACTAAATCTTAATTTCGAGATGACGGAATTTCTTATTTTCCCATATCTTCTGAGCTATGCATCCCAAAAATATAATGTTCGGACGATACGAGCCATTATTTTATGCTCCACGTATTCCCGAATCTTTTTCTGGATTTTTTTCTGAAATTTTCCGTTAAAACTCAGATTTGGTTCATTATATCATCGAATTCCTTATGTTTGTATAGTTTCTGCTTTTCATCCTCTGTTCTGAACCTTAAAAGTAGCAAATGATATGGAAATGGTGAAAGGAGTCATTAGATCAGCCTAATGAGCTGTCAATATGGGCGTAGTCCCTATGAACTTTTCAAGGTTATCCGACCATGAACTAAATGAAGCTGTACAATGCGTCCAAATGTATTGAACCAATATGTTCCATTTTTCATTTTGAAATATACAGTTGAGTTTTGGAAATTACTAGAATCCTACCATTATTCGCGAATGAATCTAAAAGCGTTTCATTCAAATTTCAGAGACGCCTATATTTATCTTGCAGTTATATTAGTTGTTATTGACGGAAATTCTCACAATTTAACGGTTGCCAACTAAAATTTCGACTAGTTATCAAACAAAAGTGACTGCCCATGTCTTCATTTATAATTTTAGGTGGTAGTTGTTTTGGCTGATTCTTTAATTTCAAGGTTTCTGAGGCCTTCAGATTCGAATATGGAAAACTCTGAATATATGTAGTTATTTGCCAATGAAATGAGATATTTATGCCGACATTGAGTAAATTATGAAATGTAATATCGAAGAATTTCGCAAAAATAGAAAATGAACAATGAAATGGCGGAACAAAGATTTTGTGGAGAAAAAATTATTCTTTCTTTCGATTATCCAGAAAGTTTAGAACGGCAATTTGAACAGTATACCTATACTCTATTCACTTTCATAATCCTTGTTGGTCATGACATTCTGACACATTTCACCGTGTATATTCTGAAAATGTTAGGTTATCGTCATTTTCCTGTCCGATAACTACGCAACGACCTAGTGGTCGTAGTAATCACGTATTCATCGAAATGTAGGTATATTTACTTTGGGAAAATAATGAATTGAGAGCATATTATGTGAATTCAATAATTCCAAGGACCTGGCGAATGTTGAAGAATTTTTTTCCCTGTTAATACTGGAAATATTCCACGTACATATATAAACATGGTTAGAAAATTCAGTTATGCTGTTTTCTTGTACGGAAATCGAGAATCGAGTGTTGAAATTTTACTGCAAAATAATGGACAGAATAGTTCGTTACTTCGTCATAGTTCATTTGAAAAAAGAATAAAAGTACTCAAATAACTCGACAGAAAAACTTCTAAACGAACAGACGAACCTCCCCACTCTTCAAAATTCTCAAGAAATAAGCCTACAGAAGACATTTAAATACCTTCTGGTACAACTTGAAATACTCCAGTATGAAAATGTAGTAGTAGTCAAACCCTGAAAGAACTAACTACATTTTCAAAGTTCTTGGGAATCATGTGAATGATACACTGAATTAGGAAGATATTTTTAAACATTTTCTAACTCGTACAAGATATTTTTTGCAGTTGATTTCAATTTTTCAAAATTGATCTTCAGTTTATAGTTGTCAAGTCAACATGTTCTAAATTGAATAATCCATTAATGTTAAGGTCGGCGTTTAAAGCGAGTAGGAAAGCTCAGCCGATAGAGGCGCCACCGTCCATTTTATGGAATATCTCCATAGAACATGCACTATCACTATCAAGTTCTATGAATATCTCTCTGATTATGAATGAAATGTACAATGGCGCTCTCTATCCGAAAATCGCCGAACTATGAAATAAGTCAATTTGTGGGTAAAGCAGGAATTTTTTCCCGCCAAAATTTTAATTTTGCCATTCTCTGCCAATTCCGTATTTCAAGTTGTTTTTCTGAACGAAATTATCAGTAGATTCACTTTTAATCGGATGTTGAACTATTTTCATGGGTCTTTCTGTTGAAATAAAACAGAAGCATGAGTTGGCTCATTTTCTTCTATTTTTGAAAGAAAAAAAATTAACTTTCGGAATGCAATCGACTAAAATTATTTCATCGAAAACTCCGATCCTTTCTGAGTTTACCCACAAAATTTCAGTTTCCAAAGTGAAACCATTTTCAAATGCAACTTGAAATAAAAACACACTACATTGAACGCCTACCTTAAGAGAATTTTTATCGGCTCAGTTATGAGTGTAATCTTTACTTATGTTCTGTAAGTAGTATTTTCTCCGAAGCCGTTCATTGACGGTCATATATAAAAAATATAGATATTTTATTTATTTCTTTTTACTTCCCTTACATCTCTTCAAGTCCCCATTCACTTATATAAAGTATCCCGGATGGCCAAGATTCAGGTTTATCAAGTTTTATTTCACTTGAAACTGACGCAGGTTGGCACTCGTGAAATATCGGCAATGTCAAAATAATGCACAGAGACGTTGCCAATGCTAAGTAAATTGAAATCTGATGCTTATTCTGATAGCAATCCTGATTTCCGTACAAGAAAATAGCATAACTGAATATTCCAACCATGTTTATAATCGTGAAATATTTCCAGTGTTAACAGAGAAAAAGTTTTTTCAACATTCGCCAGGACTTTCGAATTATTGAATTCACATAATATTTTCGCAAATTCATTATTTTCTCATATGTAATACCACTAGAGATGGAATTTTGCCGGCAAAATCTCTCGATTGTAATATGAAAGTTTGTTGCGAGGAAATTTCGCGAATGATATTTGCATTTAGGAAAAAATGTCATGAGCGAAATTCCCGAAAAACAACAAACTTGAATATTACAAGAGAGAATTTTACCTGCTTAAATTTCATCTCGAGTGGTATTCGACACGACTATTTCACGCGGAAATATGTTCAACAGTAAGTAACATGGTCACAGTTCACACGGATTGCGCTGTTTGGCCAATTAGAATTCATCATAGATTAACTAAACGTTGTTTGTTTTCTCTATGATATTAATTTCTGAAGCTACCTATGAATTTGGGAAACGTCAAAAATGTTATCGCTGGAATAGATGCATAGAATACCTGGTGTTGGCACTGATTAGATTTGGTTCAAGACCTTCCTGTCGATCGAAAATCTGAGTATTTGTCCTGTTTTTTATTTCTCTCGAAAGGGGTCGCGCTATTTCCCAATGCCACCATAGCGCCACGACCAAAATATTGCGGATTATTCCTGAAGTAGCACCAGTACTGAAATCTAGATTGCCGTTTTGATCTACAAATTTTGGTCACGATTTTTAGTAGGGAGTCGTTACACCAGGTAGTCTATGCATCTATTCGCTGGAAAACCAACTTGTCAGTTTTTCCGGCTTGAAAGTTTTATCGAGATGAAACGATCGTTGCTACTGAAACTTCCCCACTAAACATGGAATGAATGAAAGAGTCAAAGTAAATAAACATTTTGATAAATACGTAATTACTACGGCCTATTAGTAGGAAGGACAACGTTACTTAGTTATCTGACAGGAAAAAGACTATAACCTTACTTTTTCAAAATATACTCTATGAAATGTGTCAGAATGCCATGGCCAACCGGGATACTTCATAAAAGCGAATGGACTAATACATACCACACCGTGATCTTACATACGTTGTAAAAGATAACTAGTCTGGATAATGACATCAAACAAAACCTTTCAATGCGCTACTATGTTCGCATCCTAATGCCAGACCTGTTTGACTGAAAAACGAGGAAACATCAGGCCGTTATTTTTCTGTCGAACAGGTCTGGTAACATGGAACATTACACATCACTCCTGGAGTAGATTATCGGGTTTCTGTTTGCTCGTAAGCCGTTTCACCCTCTTGGAAAAGATAGAGTCAATAAAACCTCCGAGTACGTCACGAAAGGAAACTGGACGGATCGATAAGTGACTCGAGTCGTGTCTGGCCTGAATATCACAAAAATGGAGCGATGCAAATATATCATGCTTTCTTGCGATAAACAGCTATTTTAGTCCGTGGACTCCTTGGTTCGAGATCGATTAAAACATGAATCAGTGCACTGTTTGACGTTCACGCAATTTTTTTAAATGTGATTTGTTTCGGAGGGTCCTCAGAGCAATAAAACTATGAGAAAGGACCTAATGATCCAGTTAAAAAATATTCTACATCTTCCAGTCATTATTTTTCTCGAAAATTCTCATCGATATTTCATGAAGCTGTATTAGTGCCATGTATTTCTCACGATATGATAACCTACGACGCCACACGAATTTAAAAATAAGATATACCTTCTGTATAAAAAGTACCCGGAATTGTAAAAAAAAAACACATAAATTTAAATTTAATCATCAATATTTATTTTGTCTCCTTCAAAATAGTCCCCATTGCTTACAATACAACTATGATATCGGCGAACCCACTTTTCCATGCACCGCTCATACGCCGCCAAAGGTATGGCCTTCAGTTCTCGTTGCGAATTTGTTTTGATGGCTTCAATGGACTCAAAACGCGTTCCACGTAGGGGCAATTTGAGTCTTGGGAATAGAAAAAAGTCGCACGGAGCTAAGTCAGGTGAATACGGCGGTTGTTCGATGGTATTTATTGAGTTTTTGGTCTTGTATTCCTTAATAATTATTCAGCTCTTTTGGAACGAGTTTTGCTGCGACGCGTTTCATACACAAAACATTAGTCAAAATGTTATGAACGGTCATTTTATCAATGCTCAACTCTCGAGCCAACTCTCTAACACTTGAATGACGATTTTCGAGCACTAAATTCTTGATTTGGATGATGTTATCGTCGGTTGTTGACGTTGAAGGCCGTCCAGAACGGGGCAAATCTTCGACCACCTCACGACCGTCTTTGAATGATTTGTACCAATCGTATGCTTGTGTTTTTGACATACAATTATCACCAAAGGCTTTTTTTAACATTTTCAATGAATCGGCACAAGAAAATTCGTTTGCAAGACAAAATTTGAGGCAAACTCTTTGATCAACTATTTTTTCCATTGTAAAATTCGCAGAGCACTTTTGAGGTCGACTGATACTGACAGCTGTTGTAAACACACTAGTTGACAGATCGCGCTCAAATTTGGCTTGGTAATAAAGGAAGGTCCTACCAACTTTAAGAAAAAAAAATTACCGATTCCTTTTTGGCGGTTCATTTAAATAACATTTTCCGGGTACTTTTTATACAGAGAGTATGTATACATACAGGGTTATCATAATAATCCGTGCATTAGACGTTTCTCGGCTTCTATGAGGAAAAGATTTCTGAAATTTGGCACACTGCCGTTTTCCAAAAGGGGAAATCATGCTAAAATATTTTCATCGAAATCGCACTTCCGGTTATACCGGAAGTGGCCATCAGCTTTGGTATTTCAAATGGAACTATGTACCTATTTTTCTAACCAGAAATGGATTCCTTTTCGAATGTTACACATTTTTATCAGAAAAATTTTTACGTTGTTGTCATGGTTACGAAGATATAAGGACTCCTATGAGAAAATGGCCAGTTTCAGAGGTCCGCGAAACGTATCATAGTATGCATGCTATCCATAATAAAGAAACAAATGGGGGATTTTTCGAAAATTCAATAATTTTGCCACATATTGCATGCCTATCGAATCATGTTGTTCTATTGAAACTGTCACAATAAATTCATATTTCTGAGAAATTCCAAACTGCAATAACTCCATTTTTTCAAATGGCATGCCCACATTTTTTGTACAGAAAATTTAATTTCAAACATTTTTCCAAGGGTTCCTTATGTCCATCTTCAATCGTTTTCTGTACAAAAAATATAGGCATGCCATTTGAAAAAATGAAGTTATTGCAGTTTGAAATGTCTCAGAAATATGAATTTATTGTTAGAGTTCCAATAGAACAACATTATTCGATAGCCATGCAATACGAGGCAAAATTATTGAATTTTCGAAAAATCCTTCATTTGGTTCTTTATTATGGATAGCATACATGCTATGATACGTTTCGCGGACGTAAAAATGTTTCAGATAAAAAATGTGTAAAATTCAAGAAGGAATCCATTTCTGGTTAGAAAAATAGGTAGTTCCATTTGAAATACCAAAGCTGATGGTATAACCGGAAGTGCGATTCCGATGAAAATATTTAAGCATGGTTTCCCCCTTTGAAAAACGGCCGTGTGCCAAATTTCAGAAATCTTTTCCTCATAGAAGCCGAGAAACGTCTAATGCACGGATTATTATGATAACCCTGTATTTACCTTCAAGTCACAACGAGCCACGAAATTGAGAGTTTTTAACCATCAGAGTTGGATATTTATTATAATTACATATTGGATATTCAACTGAAATTCAATGAAACGTTAATTAACATTATGTAATTTAAAAACGCCACTCTTTATACTTCCATTGTTTGAAATAGGAATTAAAAAAATTATGACAGCATTAAACTGAGCAAAATAACTCATTCAAATTCGTAGTATTTTTGTATGCACTTAGGAATCGTTATTATAAAAATATTCCGCAGAGCAACTAAATTGAACTGCTCCTCTATAAACTATAGTCCGTGTGTTTTACGGGTCCAGTGTAGGCACCCGCGCGGTTCAACGTAATCGTTGGAATGACAAATGTAGATTGGTAGCATAGTTAACGCATTATTTATTATTAAAAAAAATATATACTCCAGTTAAGAATTCGTCTGATTCACCGTTTTTACGTAGAACTGTTATCAAAACAAAATGCATTTGAATAACATGATATTCAGGGTGAGTCTTTAACTTGTACATATATTTTAACTGTAGATTCTTGAGGCCAAAAGAAACCTTTTTTTCATTTTCCATTTTTCCGAATTCGGCTCTTTTTGAAAGATATGGCCATTTGAAAAAAAAATTGGCTTGATACATGCCTGATACAATTTTCTAAAAAGACCTCGAAGTTTATATTTCTCTATGGGAATTGAAATTGAATGAATACATTTAGGGAACACTCAATTATTATCTTTATTTGAACAAGAATGTTAAATACACGATAGTTCTTAAAAAAAAAAATTAGTTTTGTTCTATTACTTCTGCAATTAAAAAGCCATTTTTTCCCACCAAAATAAGTTCCTCCTTCGATTTTCCTGAAGATTAGTTTCTAAACACAATCAACTTGTTCATATTTTCCTCGATATCCCAAAAATATCTCGTAAAGAATTGTTTTTTCGCTATACTTATGATGAATCAACCTAACCCACAAGATTCTAGGTCAATGAACTAACCGAACCCCTCTTATATGAATATTTCACAGAGCTATTGAGAAGACGATGCCAGATTGTTGATTTTCTCTTTAAACAATAGTATAACGTTGTGTATTGCGAGTAGCGGACGCGCAAGACAAATCGAACCATCTCAAACCTTGTTCTGTGTTGTTGAGTGTCTGTGAAAGACGCATGCGTATGGCGACAGTTTAGTCTCCGTCAATGGGCAACATTCGACTAGGGGTTCCGTAAATATGGCAAATCGAACTTTTATTTCCTGAACCATATAACATTCTAACGAATTATCCATCAGAAAATTCACAATATTTCCGTAATCGTGGTCATTTTTCTGACAGCTGTCAAGATATTTTCTCAACTGTTCTCTTGAACTGACAAATGCGAATCCATCTACAAGGTGGATCTGATTACAAGGTCAGTGCATAAAGTTTTGTTCAAAGGAAGATGCATTTACTAACTACGCCTCTATTTATCCTTCATTCTGTTTTTACTTCAGAAAATGAGCCACATTGGCTGAAAGTAATTTTTTCAAACAAATGTATCGGAATACTTCGAGTGACTGAATGAAATTAATATTTCTATGTGAAGAACTTCATCACTCAGTATCATCGTTAGAAGGCGAGTAGGCATAATGTGTGTTTTCTTGAGACCTCATAATTATGCGAAAGTTTGAATTTACCTACTGAAGCTGTATACAAAGAAACTTTTCTGTCTGTTTCTCTGCTAGCCACTGCACTCATAACAAAAGATTCTGTAGATTCAAAACTAACCCGTGAAAATTCTGTTGTTATGAACAAGGGTAAAGGTTATTGAACTTTCCCTTTCGTAAATGTGGCACCAAAGATGTTTGTGAACTCCACCCTTCGCATAAACTTCCACCAAACAATCTTGTTTGTTCGGATGACTCGAATATAATCTTCGAATGTCCTACAGGACATCCATTATCTATTGCATTCGGAACAAATAAATCTTCAAAATGACTCAGAATATCTACTTCTTGGCAAATAACATGTATCTACTATATGAATTCAATTCTGCATATCAGTACCTTTTATCACATTGAATGCATTCATAATATTTTCATTGATTCATTAATCATTCAATATATCGATATTTTTCGTTTAAGAATACCGAGAAGTGGAAGATTAAATTTTATGTTCTATTTCTATAAACATAAGTAAGCGTAATTCAATATTGATTGATTATTGTAGGTACTGTTTTTTATCACCTTTATTGAATTCCAGTTCATGGACATAACCGTATATTATTAGGTTGTAATCGAGAAATGCTAATTCGTCTAGCAATAATCTTGAATAAAACAATTCAAATAATTGAATGTAAAATATTCAATACTATTTCTACAAACCATTGGAAGAATCATAAATTTGGAGGTCAAATAATAATATAGTTTATTGAAACAACCAGTTGAACATTTATAGCAACACATCAACGAATGAATCAGCAGCATTTTCCGAGATTTTTGTGAACTTTGGATATTCCATTCAATACGCCGATTATTTTTATACCACAACAGACATGACTGAAGCTTAAGAATGTGTACTCATAAGAATACACTACTAAGGGTCATTCAATCAATCAGTAAAATTTTTGGGAATTGTGGTTTAATATATCTTGAAAACGAATGAAGATGAGACAATACAAAGAGTTGTAGAATTTCACGTAGAAATCATAAATGCAACGATATACAGGTTGTTTCATTCTGGGAACACATCACATGGCACACAGAATTTAGCAACCAAAATTGATCATTTCATGAATCAGTTAGAAAAATCTCCCTGTATAAGAATATAAATATGTAGAATTCTAAATTTCCATCAAGTGTATTTCTCAGTTATGAAATTATTCTATTCAATTGTACGGTTTTATTGAAAAGGCAGTAATTTATTATCAAATACATTACCTATCCTGTTAAAACTGGACAGAATGGGATTAGACCACTTCCTTTCGGTTCTCATTGCTGTAGGAAGACACAACGAGCTACTGTAGGCTAAGGACGAAATCTTCACAAGGCCAGGCTGCCAAATTAACATCGAAATTGATACAATGCTAGATCACACTGAGCTCCTAATTGAATAAGTGTTTCCTACGAGCATAGAAAAGGAAGTATGTTCAGTGGATAATAAAGTATATTATTTTCACAATGACGCTAGTCGGATCATTACCCGTGGAATGTGCTGAATTGCTCCCAAAAAAACGAACGTAGGAAAAAGTACGAAATATGAAAATAAAGATGAATTGAAAGAAGACCATGACCTAAATAAATGTCTGCAGTCTGTCACCCAATGACAGACAAGTCAAAATTAACAAATTTGGATTTTTGGGGCATTTCGAGAATTGAAAAAAAAAGGAAAAAATAATGTGGCACATCAAATGAAAGGACAGCATATAGATTCTTTTGAATTTTTTTTATGCATAGTTCAGATGACGTTCGAGAAATAGTTATGCTAAAACTTAGCATATTTCCGAAGATGCTGAGAAAATCGCTCATATTACAGAAAGTCTTCCTATTCCTCAGGCGAAATCAGCCTTCAAAAAATTTTACCTACAATCATTGAGTTTAAATATACAAACTCAATGCTACAATCGACAATTTTAAAAACATAATAGAGAGAGAGATATTCACTTTAAAATTCATGAAATTATAGCATCAACCATATCACAGATGATATTCAATATTGGTCGGTACT
This sequence comes from Adalia decempunctata, assembly GCA_951802165.1. Classification (NCBI taxonomy): domain Eukaryota; kingdom Metazoa; phylum Arthropoda; class Insecta; order Coleoptera; family Coccinellidae; genus Adalia; species Adalia decempunctata. The sequence goes on along the minus strand of OX637697.1, from coordinate 37,142,182 downwards.
AATTTGATGAATATTAAAATATTAAATTAAATTCTTCGTTAAACGTAATTTAGGCTTTCAAATAACTCATGCTTCACCCTAATGACCATTGATGGTCATTACTATCAACTCAAGAACTACTTGTCACAAAGTGTACCAATTGACTGTGTTGAATTCTTTTGATTTCTTTTCGTTCAAATGACCGTATAGCATGTCGAATTTTGTAGACAGTAGTCGTTCATTTGTTTTTCAGCATGGCCGCACGGATTCTTACCGAGTGGCGACAATACCGACTGTGGATGATAACAAAACAGCTGACGGTAGATTTAAGGTATTGGTACAAAATATTCTTTTACAGTTGCACCGATGGTGGAGGTCTTCAGCACTATAACACCACATTTCCAATCATTCACCATTCACACAAAAACACTCTTTCTGTCTCTTCCATTCTGTTTCTGTTCTCTTTACTTCCTTTTGTATATATTTTCGATTCTTACTATTCAGCTTAATATCGGCATAAGCCGCAAATTTCAAAATATTCATTATTGTTCTGTAATTTTTTTCAATCGTTTCTCTTATCATGCCTGCATTACTTTCGTAGAAAAAGACATATTTTATTATCTCTTTTCAGAAAAGTTTGTTTGTATAAAACGCTCTTTCTTTCGGCAAGTTCCAAATAACCAATGCTATCTTCATTTCCTTTTGTATATTTTTCGATTATTGGAACTCGAATCATTATTTATTTTATAATTACAAATATAGCGCATCCAAATTTCATCTTCATACGTGAACTGATGAGCCAGCCTCTTTATCAATTATGTTTTTTTTTTCATATCGACTTCATCAACTTGATCTCTGTATTGTAATTTACATTTTCGTTTTCGTCCTCTCAACTCGGAATCTCTATATTTTTATACATATTCGAATATACATCATTCATCATATCCAACAAATACGTTCTCCATGTTTATTTCTCCTGAAAAAAGTATGATGCAGAATATTCCCGAATGAAATATGCAGTTGTAAGTACCATTTGCTATTGTGATGTTTGCTTTGCTTCCTAACTTTCTTCCCATTATATACTAAATGAAGTCCACGAATGGTATGGAGTTTCTAATAAACTTTCTTTTTTACAGTCACGAAGGAAAATCAAGAAACAGAGGAAAGCAGACGACTTAGATGATTTAAAACAAGAATTAGACATCGATTATCATAAGATTTCACCTGAAGAATTATATCAAAGATTTCAAACTCATCCTGAAAATGTAAGTATTTAATTCTTCAGTATAAAAAGCTGGACCACGTAGAGTTCGGTTTTGTTGCTTATATTATACAGGGTGTTTGGAGGGTGAGTAGCCATAGGTAAATGGTGGATAGGTGATGCTCTTGGCTACTTGATGCGCCTAATAAAATATCATTTTGCCCAAAGTTCAAGGTGTTATAATTTTTTTACCATTTTTCTAGAAATTTCCCATTTTTCTCATTAAAACCTTGAATTTTTTTCAAATTCAATGCTCGAGGTGCCTATAAAATGATTTATTTCCTTAGTCTAGTCTTGTCTTATTCAGATCGAATCATAATTTCATACAAACGTCTTCAAAAAACCTGACAGCGTCGTATCAAACATTAAAATGAAAAAAAAAATAATGTTGTGTCCACTTTACAAAGTGAAATAAAAAAAAAATTTACATGGTGTTGGGTTTTAAAATGGCTTCAAAAACTTCTCCAGTTAATACTCTTTGCAATGGTATGTAACATGTACCATTAATAATCAGATAACTCAACAAAAAACCGTTTTGTCTTCAAGGATGCCTTGAAAGGATGACGACAAAACTATTCCATTGAGCAGGCAAAATCTTTTCTCTCATTCTACCACAGCTAAAAATAGCGTGCCCTCTCTATCATCGGCTAATAATACTCCCAAGGGTGTCGCCAGGGAGGGGGCAGCTGCCCCCTGTGCCCCCCCCCCCCAATCAGAATAGAAAAAATGAACTGATTTTCGTATATTGTGCTATTATTTCATAAGTTTTTAAGGGATTTTTGAGCTCTAGGGGGGGGGGGGGACTGCCCCCGTGCCCCCAGCACAAAAGCTGAGGGGTAATTACTACATTTGCAAGTCATTTCATAGGCCTGCAGTAAAGGTGCAGTAATGCAGTTTTGAGTTCACTCAAAATTTCGGTGGTTCATCAACATATTCTGTAGCATATTTTTAGCCGATGATAGAGAGGGCACGCTTTTTTTAGCTGTGGTAGAATGTGAGAAAAGATTTTGCCTGCTCAATGGAATAGTTTTGTCGTCATCCTTTCAAGGCATCCTTGAAGACAAAACGGTTTTTTGTTGAGTTATCTGATTATTAATGGTACATGTTACATACCATTGCAAAGAGTATTAACTAGAGAAGTTTTTAAAGCCATTTTAAAACCCAACACCATGTAATTTTTTTTTTATTTCACTTTATAAAGTGGACACAACATTATTTTTTTTTCATTTTAATGTTTGATACGACGCTGTCAGGTTTGTTGAAGACGTTTGTATGAAATTATGATTCGATCTGAATAAGACAAGACTAGACTAAGGAAATAAATCATTTTATAGGCACCTCGAGCATTAAATTTGAAAAAATTCAAGGTTTTAATGAGAAAAATGGGAAATTTCTAGAAAAATGGTAAAAAAATTATAACACCTTGAACTTTGGGCAAAATGATATTTTATTAGGCGCAACAAGTAGCCAAGAGCATCACCTATCCACCATTTACCTATGGCTACTCACCCTCCAAACACCCTGTATAATAATCTGAATGATTCGATAACAATTAAAAATTAAGAAAATAATGGATGAAGTCAAGGTATTCAGGTACCCAAAACTGTGATGTATGGCCTTTTCGTTAAAAAGCTAACTTCGAATTCACCTTGAAAGACTTGGATTCCATTAACAAACCGAGTTCGCTTGTAAAATCGATGATTGTTTGTTTTTACTGCATCATTCTATGGAAAAGTAAACTCAATTGAAAATGGCTTCAATTCAATCACGTTTGTCAAAGGGATTTGAATGGATTCCCTTCGTAAAAAGCCGGACGGAATAATTATTTATCCACGTTGTGTGTAGCATAAACAACGTTCATGTGTTGTATAACCTGTTCGTGCTTTTGAACGAAATGATTTTATAAGGACAGGAGCTTTTTACTAAAGGATTTTTTTACTTCATCGAAGCCATTTTTATTGCAATTTATAGAATATCGAGAATAATGATCAAGGTCTGGGAGAGATAGAAAATGTGAATATTATGTACGTTTCATATTGCTTTGTTGGGAAATTTTGATAAAAAAACAATGAATTTATACATAATATTCTAATGGAAGTTAAAACTGGAAATTCATGGGTATGAAGTTCTCAGGAAACCGATGCCTTCGACCTAGATAAGGACTCTCAATAGGTTTCACAAATTAAGGCTAAGGTTATGTCTTACCAACCGATTTCAGTGACCTCGGTCTATTGGTATTTTAGGACAATCGATACGCCCTCTGGTGGCAGGAATTTCAGGTTAGTTTGTGAAGTATTTTCACACATGCTTTGTTTACATACTTGGTTTTCTTCTTACCGTCATTCCAATATTAATTTACGTTTAAACACCCTAAAACCCTTGCTTTGATCAAAGAGAGATTCCTGATACCAGGGCAATTACCAGAAGATTACCCAAATCTCTAAGGTCACACCCTTTCATTTGAATGCGAACCCTATGATTGGGTAATTTAAATATGGGGTTCCACTAGTTGCAATCTATCCTATTTGGTATTCATTCGTATACTGTTGATGACGAATGGGAACTCGACAAAGGTCTCTAATAATAGAATTGCTTGACTCGACCCAAACGTTCGGAAACTTTGATGGCTCAATTATACTGGGACAATCGTTTTGGATAATATGATTGCCAGGCAATTCAGTTTCGGTAATAAACCATAAACCGATACTCGTTTAATTCGATTGCCATTCAATTTCCTTTACTACTTCACATTCATTCGATTCATCAAGCTCGATAGAGGTTGTAGATGTAGAAGTCTTTTGTCGCCAGAATAAGACCTTCGAACTTTTCGATTCATATCGTCAAAGCTTCATTCGCTCATTTCTGTTCTAACACTCTGTATTTCCCAAGAACTAAACTTCTGATACCATGCTCATATTATTGTTATGCTCGCTTATTTATACCACAGTTTCTTGTTTTTCAGATCAAATTGATGTAATTAGTTTTTGCTCTTTTCTTCATTTATTTTACAATCCTCTGATTGTATTACAATTATCAAGTGTTTTTGATTAGGCGTTCATTCTCTTAATTCCTCGCAGGCATTTATGATTCTTTGTGTAAAACGGCGAGGACTCGCACAAATCTTGTCGCTTTTCTTTGTCCTGGAGACCTTCTCCAGAGGAGTTTCATGCTTTGCATCTCCCAGTGCTGTAACGCTGCCCTATAGTGGTCCTTTCCACCTTTCCAAGGCCACAGAAGGGTTCAGATTCAACGGGTTTAACCTTTGATGCACCTTTCGCAAGTGCATCAGTCTTCTCCTTATCCTTAATGCCACAGTGCCCTGGCACTCATAAGAGAGTCACTCTGTCGCCTCTGGCCAGTTTCTTTATGGTGTTGCTGCATTCCCAGGTGATCACTCAGCATTGGCAGTTAAATTTCAGAGCTTTATAGTACTTATCGTGTAACCCCTACACTAAAAGCGTTGGAGCAGATGATCTTGTTGGTCAAGCTAAAGGACCACCATGCCCAATCCTCCTATTTCGAAAGTCTTCAGTCAAGTGATTTATCATTTAAAATTTGGGGAAATACAGAGGGAGACATCCTGTGTATTATTTTGAGAAAGAAATATTGGTGCTTGTGAACAGTAATGAAATTACCAAAAACGATATTCTGATACAATTATTCATTTTCAGGGCCTCAGTCACGCAAAAGCGAAAGAAAACCTCGAAAGGGATGGTCCAAACGCCCTCACACCCCCTAAAACAACACCCGAATGGGTGAAATTCTGCAAAAATTTATTCGGTGGTTTCGCCCTATTATTATGGATAGGCGCTATACTTTGCTTTATAGCATATTCTATTCAAGCGTCTACTGTAGAAGAGCCAGCTGATGATAATCTTTATCTTGGCATCGTATTAGCTGCCGTTGTTATCGTTACAGGTACGTTTATCTCATTTAACATTCATCCAACATTTTGTATTTGTTGTTTTCATAGGAATAGTCAAAAATTTCTTCATCTTGATATCATTTGCTGATAAAATAATGTTTTTCAGGTATATTTTCATATTATCAGGAGAGTAAAAGTTCGAAAATTATGGAATCGTTCAAGAACATGGTACCTCAGTTCGCAACTGTACTTAGGGAAGGAGAAAAACTCACTCTCCGTGCAGAAGATTTGGTACTCGGCGACGTGGTGGAGGTCAAGTTCGGAGACAGGATTCCCGCCGATATCAGAATAGTCGAGTCTCGCGGTTTCAAAGTGGACAATTCCTCCTTGACCGGTGAATCTGAACCTCAGAGTCGTAGCCCCGAATTCACCCACGAGAACCCGTTGGAAACGAAAAACTTAGCGTTCTTCTCAACCAACGCCGTCGAAGGCACTGCCAAAGGCGTTGTTATAAGTTGTGGCGACAATACTGTGATGGGCAGAATTGCCGGTCTTGCCTCTGGTTTGGACACTGGCGAAACTCCCATCGCCAAAGAAATTCATCATTTCATTCAACTTATTACCGGTGTAGCCGTATTCTTAGGTGTAACATTTTTCGTAATTGCATTCATCTTGGGATATCATTGGTTGGACGCTGTTATCTTCCTCATCGGTATTATTGTAGCCAACGTTCCGGAAGGTCTACTCGCTACAGTAACTGTATGTTTGACACTTACTGCAAAAAGGATGGCTTCTAAGAACTGTCTTGTTAAAAATCTGGAAGCCGTTGAAACATTGGGATCAACAAGCACAATCTGTTCGGACAAAACTGGAACTTTGACACAAAATAGGATGACTGTCGCTCATATGTGGTTCGATAATCAGATTATCGAAGCTGATACAACAGAAGATCAATCTGGTGTACAGTATGATAGAACAAGCCCAGGATTCAAGGCCTTATCCCGAATCGCTACCTTGTGTAATAGAGCTGAATTCAAAGGAGGTCAAGATAATGTCCCAATATTGAAACGTGAAGTAAGCGGCGATGCTTCTGAAGCTGCTTTGCTCAAGTGCATGGAATTAGCTCTGGGGGATGTAATGTCTATCCGTAGAAAGAACAAGAAAGTTTGCGAAATTCCCTTCAATTCAACAAACAAATATCAGGTTTCAGTTCATGAAACTGAAGACAGCAGCGATCCCCGTCATCTTATGGTCATGAAGGGTGCGCCTGAAAGGATATTGGAAAGATGCAGTACGATATTCATCTGTGGAAAAGAGAAAGTACTGGACGAAGAGATGAAAGAAGCATTCAACAACGCATACCTTGAATTGGGAGGTTTGGGCGAAAGAGTACTCGGCTTCTGTGACTACCTACTACCCAGTGATAAATTCCCACTTGGATTCAAGTTCAATTCAGATGACGCCAATTTCCCAATTGATGGTTTGAGATTCGTTGGCCTGATGTCGATGATCGATCCACCAAGAGCTGCTGTACCGGACGCCGTTGCCAAATGCAGAAGTGCCGGTATCAAGGTTATCATGGTTACCGGAGATCATCCAATCACAGCCAAGGCAATCGCTAAATCTGTCGGAATCATATCTGAAGGAAATGAAACTGTTGAAGACATCGCTCAGAGGCTCAACATTCCTGTATCTGAAGTAAACCCGAGAGAAGCCAAGGCAGCCGTCATCCACGGATCTGACCTAAGAGATCTTTCATCTGATCAACTGGACGAAATTCTGAGATACCACACTGAAATTGTATTTGCCAGGACTTCTCCTCAACAGAAACTGATCATTGTAGAGGGTTGCCAGAGGATGGGCGCCATTGTAGCTGTAACTGGTGAGTTTAGATTGAATTATATGGCTTTTTCCACATAGTGCTGAAAATTCTAGACCTAGTGGGTATCATAGAAATTTTCAAGCATGGAATGCCGTGAAATGCTAGAATTCTATTTTCCACTCGTAACACCACATTTGAAAATATTGGAAAATGGTCTTTTCTTTCGAAAGTTATCATGTTTATGTCCAGATGGACGACCCCGTCGAATTTTTCTTCATTTTTGTACCTACATTTTCTGTTGTAAGACTGAAATGAAAAAACAAATGTAAAAACATATATTTATATGGTCATATACAATCTGATGGTTCAACTAGGTGATGGTGTCAACGATTCCCCGGCTTTGAAGAAAGCTGACATTGGTGTTGCTATGGGCATAGCTGGCTCTGATGTGTCAAAACAAGCAGCCGACATGATACTTCTCGATGACAACTTTGCTTCAATTGTAACTGGAGTAGAAGAAGGACGTCTCATCTTCGACAACTTGAAGAAATCTATTGCCTACACTCTCACCTCGAACATTCCTGAAATATCCCCCTTCCTTGCCTTCATCCTGTGTGATATTCCTTTGCCTCTTGGTACTGTTACCATTCTCTGCATTGATCTTGGAACTGACATGGTGAGTTCTCAGTTTTATCATATCAAATTTATAAAATTCCGTGCGTCCAGTTGGCATATTTCTGAAGGAATTTCGAAAGTTATAATTATGAATTGGTTATAGATGATCAGAAATTCAATTTCGAAATCACTTTCAATTAAATATCCTGAAGAAATATACTTGCTGAATGCAGAATATTTTAGTCACATAGTGAATTTTTCAAATCAGGCCTCAGAAGTATATATTATCATTATTAATTGATGGTATTGATGATTATATAATGATATAATTTGATTGTGAAGGTCCCAGCCATATCTCTGGCTTACGAAAAAGCAGAGTCAGACATTATGAAACGTCGGCCTCGTGATCCATATAACGATAAATTAGTAAATGAAAGGTACTAAAAATAAAAAATCATTCAAACTTGCATGTAGATTAAAAAATTATCAAGTAAATACAGAACATTTGCACATAAGTAGGCTCGGACTTTGATTCATTTTTGTAACTGATGTCTCAGAAACTTCAACATAATTTCCTCGAACACTGAAATACAGAAAATAGAGAGAAATTTTGGGTATTGAAAGTTTATGGACACCTGTTATATGTAGATAGAAATATTTTTTATACATTAAAGAGAATCATCTTTAAGAAGGTACGTGATTTTGCAATCTTTCAGTCTCTGCTATTTTTCCAAATCTCTTTTACTCTGCTTTATTTCAATATCTTATAGGGTTAGATTTGTTTCTGTTATCTTCATCAGAAGTATATTATCTTCAAAGTAAAAAGTGAATAGTAGACTAGTACGAGTTAGACAATGATTACGCTTATAGACTTTAGATCATTGTTTGTGAACTTTTGATGGTAACTTGGTAACAGAAATGAGTTGGTGAATTTTCAAATAATTTCACGCAAATTTTTGCACAAATAAATATACTGATTTCACAGCTGAGGGAAAGGTGTTGGATGTAAAGAAGATAATAATAATAAATGATCTTATACATTATCGACATTATGCAATCAACTGTTCAAAAAGAGGAGTACTTTATAATTGATTCAAGTGATGAAATTTGTTATAGCTTTCAAAAATAGTAGTTATTTTCAATTGAATAGAGTTGAATAATATAAAATCCAATGAAACTGCTTAGTCAAGTTGCGTTCACTTATCACTTCTTCCTTTATTTTGTTTGATCATTTAGGTACCAGCAATTTCTTTGGCTTATGAAGAAGCAGAGTCAGATATTATGAAGAGACCACCCAGGGATCCAATCCATGATAAATTGGTCAATTCTAGGTGCAGTTAATTTTTATTTTAAATTTTAGAGTGGTCATACTAATTACTAATTTTGTACAGAATTTAACAAATATTGGGAAAATTTAGGGGTGCTCTGAAGCCTGAGGTATTGAAAAAATTGCATGCATAAGTTCACAGTTTGAGATTAACAAAATGGGATTAATGATATAATAATTGTGTATATATACTTCTCAAACACTAAAAAATAACAAGGTGTTGATTCTGAACGCTATAATATATTTTAAGTGGTAAGAATTTGAGGAAATATTACCTGATGATATTCAATTGTAAAACATGAACACTTGAACACAATTTCCTATCCTTTTTCACGCAATTGGGTAGTTTTGCCTTGCTTAGCACAGCTAGCTCGACTGTTAGAGAAGACCAGGTTACGAATTTAGCTTGCTTTCGTTCTGCCAAGCGGTTCATTTTTCAAACAGCTTATTGAACTCTTTAGTTTTCTAAAGTTTTCAATTGGGCAGAAAAAGGTATCCTTAGGAAACAATGAAAAGACTACGGTGTAATGAAATATTGCTGAAATTCTCATCGAGAGTGCACTGAATTGATTGACAGTAATCCCCAAATAAAAATTTCGTGGAATAACAAATTAGACAAATGGCTCTTTCAATTGATGTACCCTTATCTCCAAAAGAACTTATCTTAAATATCAAGCAGGGTCAAAATTCTTCTCGTAGTCTTTTCTTTGCTATTGTAGGAGCACAACATAAAAAGGTAGAGTAAATCCATAAGATTTATCATTAACAATTAAGATTTGGTGGTCAGACCGACAAGTCAAGGAGCAGTGCAGGCATGTTTATGTGGCCCCATCATTACATGGTTATTCATTTTATCATACTTTTGTTTTGATATGTGTTTGTTTGGCCGAGCTCAGGTCCCCGCCATATCCCTGGCGTACGAGGAGGCAGAGTCCGATATCATGAAGCGACGTCCCAGAAATCCTTTCAATGATAAACTGGTCAACGAAAGGTAATGAAAATGGCGAAAAAAAGTTTCGTAAATATAATCGCTGTGAATCCTTTTGGAACCAAGTGTAAAAGACTGCATCTATGGATGACACAGAAAATACGCGAACTTCTGCTTTCCCGTCACTCGCTGTTGTCCTTGAGTACCCAACATTCTGTACTTTTTGTTTTCATCCTATCTTCTTGTGACTCTTGTTCTCTTTATTTTGCTTCTCGTGCTGTGGATTGGATTGCGATCTTGTGTAAATCTGTCTCAGTGTATGTATTAGTTTATTCTTCCTCCCTGACTGAAGTGAGTTGTCGTGCTTTTGGGTTGCATGCTTCTTGGAAAAAATTGAAATTAACTAAATTATTAATAACATATTGCTTCAGTTTGCCTTTGACCTGCAGAAGATTCCATATTTCATAATTTGGGGAGAATCATTTGGGGGTATGAGAAGTAACATTATTTATTGTTGAAAATCAATAGAAATATAGTACAGGATATTTGAAATTCGATGCGCTTGGACGACAGGTCAACAACAACAACAGTTAGTATCTTCTTAAAATTACTTGTCTTCTTAACTACATTATGAAGAAAATTGTAATGTCACAATAATCTCTTTCGTGTTACAGCTTTGGAACAGAAATTCTTTCTGTATTCATGCAATTATTTTTTTGGCGGAGTCCAAAGCACTCAGAATGAATCATTATTGAATTAATCACATCTATCTGATATACAAATCCGTGAAAGTATTTTGGAGTACTTGGTTTCTATTGAAATAATTCATGTAATATTTTTGGTCAATAGATAAAAATTGCCAAATATTTGGTTGTAATGCACAAATGCATAAAAATCGGTATTACTAGAGTGGATTTAGTCTGTAAAGAGAAATAAGGGCCACTGATAGTGTCACAGCCAATTATCATTTGTGTTTGATAAAATTTATAACTTACTGATTACTCCAGCTTAATTTTTTTTCTCATCAAGACGTGAAATCATTTATATAAATAGAACAGATGGAATTTTCATTCCTCATTTTTTTCAATGCATGGACCTGAGCTTTACTTGCCCGCATACTGTTATTTATAGAACCAGATAAAAAAAAAATAGAATATATTACGCTCCACTAATAAGGGTTCGAAAACTAGGTCGGTTTTTTCTGATGTCTTGTAATCTATGTATATAGTATATTGTACAGTTTAGCACATCATCCATCTTGCACCGCTTAATTAACTGTAAATATGAAATCCCACCTCCTTCTACTGACTCTACCCTCTACACACTATTAAAGAGAATATTTTAACCATTATTCTACTTGTGCATGTAGTTTTCTCTCTAATAACTTGTGCCGCTGGCCACTGTGTAGGTGCCTGCTATTTCTCTGGCTTACGAAGCCCCGGAGTCGGACATTATGAAACGCCAGCCGCGCGACCCATATAGGGACAATCTTGTGAACCGCAGGTGGGTCGTCAAACATGCCATCTTGGCCCCAACTGCACCACAATTCTACCTCGGCACGCAAGAAATGAATAAATTATACTCAGCGTAAACTAACACTAAACAACCAAAAACCGTAAACAAAGACAACACGAGAATGTTTCGAACAACAATAAAGAATGAGAATTTTATATGTATTTGATCGCCACAATTGGTTTGCACTCGCCTCAAAATCACAAACACATTTGCAATTCTACACAGTAATACCTAATTTTGATTACACCGAAGAACACTTGCTCATAAAGAGTATACAAAATAAATAAATAGATATTCGTCAACCAGAACCCAATGATCAATCAAAAGAATTCGGTAACATTCAACAAATGAAATAAATAATCGTCATTAAATTTATCGACACGGTTATTCAATATTGTGAAAAAAATATAGAAAAAAATAGTGGACAGTCGTATTCGACATACTACAGTATAAAGTTTTGTTTTTTCAATAAATTGAACACTTACTACTTCAATTCGAAATCACTCAAGAACTTGGTTCACTCATGTTTTAAGGGTGAACACTAATTATTCAAAATGAGTTTATCCCATTCCTAAAATAAAAAATTGCACCCACACAATTCACTATAAATTTACAACATTCCACTATTTTGAATCAACAATCAAAGAAGTTGACCGTTAACATTTATTTGATCTAATTCATCCCTAAAATGCCTAAAACGAGATGTGAGTAGTCAAAATGTTTCTTAAGGAAAAACGCCAACACATTTTCAAACAATTCATCGAATTTTAATAACTGAGTGTTTCGTAGTAGCCAACTTGAGTATATTTGCCGAGGTACAGTTTGTGAAGTGTAAATAGCCTAGTGGAAGCACTGCAATTTAGACACATGTTAATGCTATGTTAATCGAAAGTATGCCTAGATTTTTCTGTATGGGCATTATTGGACTGGTTACCCTGTGTTATGCAGTCTGTCCCAACACAATGAAACTTGAAACATTAAAAAGTCGGTGTTCTGATTTCAAGTTTTCGGACATTCTGCATTTTAGACGAGTTTCAGATTGAAAAATGTGTAGAGGTCTATCCGATCATGTGCATGAGATTTTTCAGTTAGTTCATTCCTTCACTAGGAATTGTTTTCGAACAATCACATTTTTCCTAATGACTTCATCTTAAGCCTTATGTTCTTTCCTATTTCTTTTTTCATTCAGTATTTTTCCTTCGGAAGTTTCCAAAGTTTGTTTTCCAGACGAAGAGTGTATTTATTGGTTTATCTGAATAACACTCGTTTAAAATGATCGCTATTTTATTATTATTTTCTCGGTACCATACCAAACTTCCTTCTTCCCATATCTAGGCAGAAGAAATGCCTCAACAGTGTTCCTTCATAAGAAAATAATTGATTATTAATTTCCTGATATCCCAAGCTTCCTTCTCCCCACTTCTAAGCAGAAGAAATGCTTCAAAAGTGTTGTGAACTGAATGTTGATGTTTGTGTTCAACCCACACTAACAGCTGCTGATTGATGTCATTTGTACTAATAATCCACCATGAAGGGTAAAACATTAGTTAGGTATTGTAATAATTGCATGATGGACTTTTAACAGCATGTTTGTGGAATTGGTGTGTAAGTATCGCAATGGCTTCAGAAAGGAATATTAAAACATTTCATTTCATATTCCGAAGCCATTGTTGTGTTTAAATGCCTATTGGATGTATTCTAATTCATTTTGTTGTATAGGCTGATATCCATGGCATATGGACAGATTGGAATGATTCAAGCTGCCGCCGGGTTCTTTGTCTACTTTGTAATAATGGCTGAGAATGGATTCTTGCCCATGACATTATTCGGAATCCGTAAACATTGGGACTCCAAAGCTATCAACGATTTGACTGATTCATATGGTCAAGAATGGGTGAGTCCTTTTCAGAATCATTAATTTTTTTGGATCGTTTCCTTTGTTTTCATTTCAATGATCTTATTACCAGTTGAATCTTTTTTTAACAGAATGTATCAGACGGAAAATAATAACTATTTATTTATCATCTACATTGATCTTTCCAGACCTATCGAGACAGAAAGACCCTGGAATATACCTGCCACACCGCTTTCTTCGTTTCCATCGTTGTTGTACAATGGGCCGATTTGATCATCTGCAAAACCAGACGTAACTCGCTGATCCATCAAGGAATGAGGAATTGGGCGCTCAACTTTGGACTGATTTTCGAAACCGCTCTTGCTGCATTCCTCTCATACACTCCAGGCATGGACAAGGGTCTTCGCATGTTCCCATTGAAGTGAGCATCAAATTATTTACTCACTCAGTTCAGTCTTTCTGACTTCATCAACCTCATTTTTATATGATTAAAAATGAAGAATTTGATCATGAATTCAGAGAATGATAATCGTTATTTTCCAGGTTTGTGTGGTGGTTGCCTGCAATACCCTTCATGTTGGCCATATTCATCTACGATGAAACGAGAAGGTTCTACTTGCGACGTAACCCAGGAGGTTGGTTAGAACAAGAAACCTATTACTAGGCACTCATCATGACACTGCCATCAAAGAGGTGGATGAAGAAGCTTGTGATGCTCGGATCCAAAATCAACACAAGCTTTTCCTCTCACCCAGTGTTGTACAAATCCTGTTGCTAATTTTAGTACATCAGTTGCTTAAGCAATCTCAACGTACGTACCAAGCGCGCGTGAATAGATGGCACTGCATTTACCCACTCTCTTCGTTGTGCTTGGATTTTCGCGCGCGTCCCCATCGTACATTGGGCAGAGTTACTATGTCAACCCTGCGCCATTTTGGGTCGATAGACAACGCAATGGGTTTAAACATTCCATTAACAAGTTGCCTTAGCGCCTTCTGTTTATCTGTTCAAAACAGCAAGGACAGGGCGAGGCATTAGCGTTGATGTAAATGAACGAGTTAGTATTATTTATAGGCTTTCAACTCTTAGGTTAGCTAGATTGTAAATGTGCTGTTACATCGTGTTAAGTGTCATAAGAGTCGTGCTCAATATACATGACTATTACCTTCACGATTTAAACGTTTGACATTCATTATGTTTGTTTGTATATAATTTTATCCATGAAAGCAGTTTTGAGGATTGGTGTTGTTCTCATCAAATTGATATTACTGTTACTGATTGCAAAATTACGAACAAAACCAATTCACTTTCTGGTTAATTGTTACATGATAATATTTTAGTCTTGGAGTCATATTCTGAAGGTCTGCTTTCGTAGAGCCCTATTTTTTCTATAAGGATCGTCTCGTGCTGGTCTGAGACCAGCCTAACTGGAATATTGTTATAATGTAAATATTTTTCAGTCATCACTTAATTGATTTGCTTGTGTTTTTTCCACCTTCATGTTTCATTAGTATGTAACAAAGATGTAAAAATTTGGGTTTTAATAAAATGGATAATAGTATATTACAGAAACACGTTTTTTCATTCAAAATCATTAAGCCTACAAACACATTAGATGACCAAGGTAGAAATTATACGATCAATTAGAACATTTCTGTTTCAATCAGTTTTATCGGTACCATTTTATACCGGGTCCTGTAATAGTGCGTTAAGCTTCTATAGCTGCTAAACCAGACGTTTTAGGAATTTAGTTGGAAAGCATTCCCTTTGTACTTGCAATTCTGCAACTCAGGAAATTATTTTATGATATACAGGGTGTTCCCAAATAAAATTATTCAACAAATTAGTGATTTTTTAAATGGAACACCCCTTATATTTTTGCATATTTTCAATGCTCTTCAATACCTCTACCATGATGCAAAATATTAGGGATAATAATAATAACAGTAATTTATTGCAGAAGCAAAAGGCCATCGACCAACGGTCCTTGAGCCCACTTTAGGGATATTTTTCCAATAGTACGGATCTTATTAAGAATAAACTGCAAAATTTCGTCGAAACAGTAGTTCAGTAAAAGCCCTTTACCGATTTCCAGAAGCGATAGACACATGAATTTGATCAGGATTTCTTTTAACTCAAGAATTTGCCTAGTCATCGTTCCTAAATGATCAACCTCTCTTATACAGGGTGTCCGTTATCAATGTCCAAATATGAAGAATTTCAAATTGTTTTTCTCGATTTTTTCAAATGTATATTTTTCCATGATGATGTACACAGTTTAAAACCTTACATTTTTTCAGAAGTAACCAAAGGGCTATTTTCACTCCTGCGTCCAGCAGGTACGAAAAATGAAATCAGAACGGAAAATTTTAATCAAATATTGGATATAAAAACAAACGGGCGTTGAAATAGACAAAGAAAAATTGTGTCAATGATCCAAGAGATGTTCAAAGTGTCGTCCGTCTTCTCTGGAACACAAAGCGATCCGATCGTTGAATGTCCCACTAACCCTAGTCAGCATGGCTGGAGTAATGCTTCGGAAAACAGTCACAATCCTCTCTCGCTCATTAGAAGCTGTTGTTGGAACTTCATCATACCCGATTCCCTTTGTGTATCCCCACAAAAAAGAATCTATTTTGGTGAGATCCGGTGATCTAGCAGGCCATCTTGTCGGTCCGCCCCTACCAATCCATCTATTTGGAAACTGTTGGTCCAGTAAATCCCTCAAATGACGAGAATAATGAGCGGGTGCTCCATCATACTGAAACCATATTTCATTCCATATTTCCGCAGGTAACACTGCTAACATTCCGGGAAGAATGTTCTGAATGAAAGTAAAATATGCAGCTCTATCTAAATTTCCTTCGAAAAAATGAGGGCCTATCACATGATTGCCGATTACTGCTCCCCAGACATTCAATGACAATGTTGATTGTCTATTTCCCTTATAATTCTTGGATTTTCTACAGAGTAATAATGAAAATTGTGCCTATTGAAGGCTTCGGAATTGTGGAAGGTTGCTTCATCACTGAATAAAACAAATTCAAAAAATGTAGGGTTCTGTTCAATTTGAAAACTTGCCCAGTTACAGAAATTCAGACGGTTTTCAAAATCGCTATCGATGAGCGCCTGATGCATCTGAATGTGGCAGGCATGATACTCATTTTTTTCGAGGATTCTTTGAACTGAACGCTCACTTATACTACAGGCTACACCAAGCTCCCTTTGGCTTGTGTGTGGATTTTCAGTTACATGCAGTAAAGCCTCGAGCTCCTTGTCCTCGTTAGTGGCCGATTTTATCATCTCTTCTTTTTTATACTTGACATCTCCTGTCTGTACAAATCTGTTTAAAAGCCTCCGAAAACTCGATTCATGTGGAATGTGGATGTCTTCTTTCGGGATATTCGACAGCATATGATCTACTGGCTATTAAACAGTTTCTGTGACACTGCCCCAACATGAAAATCATATCAACCATTTCATCTTTACCAAAATTCATCTCAATTTATTGTATTCGGAAATAACTTTGAACTCTGAATAACAATATTTTGATCAATAATAATAGTCGATGTACTTCATAACAGTTTCTGTGGCACTGCTGCGACATGAAAAGTATACTCCATTCACAATTATAAAATCACAACTCTGGCCATGGTTTCGTTTTCAGGAATTGGTGCTCCTGATAAAAAATCTGTGCGCGTACAGAGAATATCTTTAATGACAAAACGGCGTTGCCAGTTTCTTTGTTTACATCAAAGTAAAAGTATCAAAGATATTTTGACATGGGTACAAACGGCAAATTTGAATTGGAACAAAAATCGATTTATAAGCATGAATAAAGCAAAAGTAAGTACTAATCGCCTTTTTTACACTTGATAACGAAAGCGACCGGAAAATATGGTTCAGGTAGGATTTTCGAGGAATTATAAGGAAAGAACTTGCAGAATGAAATTGCACGATTTTCGTAAGTAAACGGGTTTTGGATGGCCATCATCGGTCTCTAAATGATTATTGTTGATCGTTTTCACGTTTCAGAAAAAGAACCACTTCGTATAAGCCCATTTTGAAGAAATTTGTGTATGTAACATTCAACGGTAGGTATTTGCTCTTAATCGAAAGAATATATTATATCTAGTGCTACTTCTTTCAAAAGAGACACAAGCTTTTAATGCTGTAGGGGCCCTATAATGTGTAGGAGTTTGTGTCTTATTTTAGAACAGGTGAATGATAAATGTGAAGCATATATGTTTGACCTGTTCCATATTATTTGTACAAACCTACTGTGGTTGTAATGTATGAATATTTTTTAAACTAATAAATTACTATACAGTCAGAATATCTTACTCCTTGTTCATAAGATCAAATGAATGAAATGTATATCTTCTACTCTTATTTTTATTAAGTTAGCTATTAAGGTTATGTTCCAAGAAAAAGTTTCTGTTGCATCAGAACTTCAACTATTTGGATTCCAGTAGAGGGATATAATGGAACATTATTCTTGATTCAACAATTGATGTCAAGTCTTGACCTTTCTGTTCAAGAGGATAATAAACATTAAATCTTCACAGGCATGCATATGAAAATCATGTGAAAGCAATGCAATTTTCTTCCATGGCGAAAAATAATATATTTCAACAGTGATCTCTTGTACTTTTCATGCAAATAACTAGAAAAGGAATCCTTTCTATCAATTCATAGGTATAAACGTTAATTATTTTCGTCCTCACATCTCTTCCAATTCATTTATTTTCCGAATAAATCTGAGAAATACGCTAAGAATGTAGAAAGGGCAACATAGTGTTGACTTGGAACATAAAAATATTTTGAAAAACGTCATAACTTCGATACAGAGTGGAATGTGTCAAATTTCCAAGGCCAGAGTTGTGATTTTATAATTGTGAATGGAGTATAGGTATATGAACCATTTCATGAATAATAATTTTTTTGGATGCCGATAAAATATGATTTTGGAAGTGTTTTAAAGTTTTTCAAAAATTGGTCATTCAGTTTGGTTTCATTGTGCGACTCTGGTGACTCATTTAAAATATCCGTTAGTTATATTATGTTCTTTATTCCTGAAATTTTTGGTAGAAATGTCATTTTTCGTGTCTGCTGGACACACGAGTGAAAATAATCCTAAGGTTACTTCTGAAAAAATGTAAGGTTTTGAACTGTGCACATCATCATGAAAAAAAAAAATACAGGGTGTTACATTTGAAAAAATCGAGAAAAAACAATTTGAAATTCTTCATATTTGGACATTGATAACGGACACCCTGTATAAAAAATGTTGATCATTTAGGAACGATGACTACGCAAATTCTTAAGTTAAAAGAAATTCTGATCAAATTCATGTTTCTATCGCTTCTGGAAATCGGTAGAGGGATTCTTCGAACTACTGTTTCGTAGAAATTTTGCAGTTTTTTCTGAATAAGATCCGTACCGTTGGAAAAATATCCCTAATATTTTGCGTCATGATAGAGGTATTGAAGAGCATTCAAAATATGCACACAAACATACATACAACCCTAAATTTTCACCCCTCTACCTAACCAAACGGGAACGTGGTATAACAAAAGGCGGAACGCAGTTCGCGGGGTCAGCTAGTAATTTCATAAAAAGAGTCCAACAAAGTTTCGTTCTTGTCAAAGAAATCAGATTCTGATCATGGTTTCAGCCCAAAGGTGGCCATTATCAGAGCAACATAACTCATATTAATTACATTATTTAATCGCAATTGAGAACAGAGAACACTTACACATTAGAAATGCTATCAACTGCCCTTGAAATTCTCTGTATCTATAACGCATACTGTTCTAGCGATAATACCATTTTAATTGAAATTATGAAATTATAAAACCTGTGCCTAGGGTGGCTTGAGGACACGGAAACGAGGCCTACACGGAACACAACTGCTTCTCGTATAAGTTACAAGCTCCGAAGCTTGTAGTTTCGAAAAATGGCGAAAAATTGACCTGCCTGAAACAAATCTCCACTTTTTCCACAGGAAAAGTTCCAACTCTCTCATTCGTCTATTCGGTACTTATCACCAACTTTCAAATGTATCTAGCTTCAAAAACAGTACTCAATAATTCATTACTTCTGCATAATTTTCTCATTAGAATACTATAAATACTTTCGTCTATTAGATAAAACCAAAAACTACCCATATCAAGTTCATAATGAAATAAACTAAATAAAATTCGAAATATTTTAATTCTGCAATATTACATCATTCTTAAAAAAATATTTGTCAGTATTTACAAAGTGATGATCATAAGGCACTGAGTTTTGCACACGTATGTGCATATCGAATAATTTATCTACATTTAATTACAATTGATCATTAATCAAATTCGAAATATAAATTTAAATAAAGATGGCAAATTATTAATTTAAAAATAAAATTACTTAAGCTAGACAAACTTAAAAACAAGATTGGGACTAGTAACAGTTTATTTCGTTCATACCAAGTTATTGCGTATCGATGCGTATTTGTCTAAACCTCGTAGATGGTCGCCATTTGCTGGAAGTAAACCTGCTTCAGTACATGACCTACAACAGAATTTGGCATAATATCTGTGGTTGCAATAGTTTGACGCAACGATGAGGGTACAGTTGGCGAAGAACTTGTTATCTGTGCAGCTTGGACTTATATAAACTCCTGAAAAAGAAATTATGGATCAGCAATTTTATAATTTTGGATAATCTTCGATTTAATACCTTCTACTGATATCTCAGCTGAACTTGTTGCCCTTGAATATTCATTTTTAGCTTCACATTCATAAATTCCAGAATCTCCCTTCGTTGCTTTATGTAATATCAGTCGGCTATAACCTATAATAACCACTTGTTAGGAAAATAATCAAGATAGAGCAAATCTCATTATTGGAGAGGCCAAATTTTCAATTCGTCCTCCATATGCGTTTGAACTGTTATCTGCCCTATACTGTAAAGGTATAAATTTACCTGTCGGATGAACCTCAATGTTTATCCTGTTAGAAGATGCAAGTGGTACTCCGTCCTTGTACCAACCGATATGTGGGGGAGGATAACCTTGGAATTCACATACCAGCTTCAAATCACTTCCTACTGGGAACTTCTTCTCCGGTGTTGTCAAGTTAACATTAATAGGGACTGAAATATGAAACATACCTACATAAATCATTATTGTCACCATTGAATTTTTGGAAAGCTGTTTTGAATAATCTCTTCAGAAATTACTGCAAAAGGAAATTGAATAAGCAAGCTTGAAGCTGAAAATTTGCATGTTTAAAATGATTATCGTACAGAGCATTTGTCGTAAATTTTGCATTTCAAATGGAATTTCGTGTGCGAAAGCGCTAAAAAAGTTTCACAAGGCTTACGACGAATCGACTCGATCAAAAAAACGTTCATGATTGGGATAGTGCAAAAAAGCGGTCGAAACATTCTGGAAGATTTGCCTCGTACTGGCTCGTCTCTCACTAAGCTCGTGTTGAATTATTATTATAGCCAAATTATTCTTCTTATCCGATGCAAAACTTCATCATGTCATGAGAGAACTATTCTCTGAATGGTAAATTCTAGTGCCATGCAAGTCAAATATTGCAATGGAAAAGATGAAGCGAATTGGTTTGCAAAGGAAGCCATGCTTTGAACAGAGTTGGTTAGTTTACCATAGTAACTAGCAGTCCTATCCGGTATTACAGTGTATCCCGTTTCATTTTCTGGACGTTCTGTATTATGTATTTTTGCTGCTGGTACATTTTGTGTAGGTACATAAGGAGGTGAGGTGAATGGTGCGGCAGTGGGAGGTGTTGGAGCAGGAGCTGGGGAAACCAATGGAGTTGGAGCATTCGGTGGATTGATGATGTATTTCAAATACTTTCGATTCTCAGGATCTATTTTTCCATAGTAGGGACCTTTAGCCTGCACTGTTACAGCATAACTTGCAGCTTTCCCTACGCCATTATAAGCCTGGCAAGTATATATACCCAGATTCGAAATTTGTACTGTATGAAGTAGAAGCGAAAAGTCTTTGCGGACTTCAAAATGTGCTGTCTTAAGAGGAATCATGTCATTATCCTTCCACCATGTTATAACAGGAAGAGGATAGCCGAGAGCAAAACAGTTGAGGACCGTGGGAGCGTTAAAGGATACTACAACATTCGGGTTCATTTCCTCATCGGAATACACAGATGCTGAAGTATTCACTGCTGGTGCTGTTAATGGAAGAAGAAGTTCAAACTCATAAGTGAATTAGTAGATTTTTACTGAAGAAAATATTAGGAATCTACTTTGTGTTAACTACTGAATAAGTCAAAACTAATTCAACAAAAATTGGATCAATTTTTTTAAACAAAACAGTCAGGAATAGGTATGCTTGTCCGTTGATCTTACCTACAACATCCAGTTTTATCTGACTCTGTACAGGATTGCCCAGGTTATTATCAGCAGTGCACAAGTAGATGCCGGAATCAGTTGTGTACAGAGTGATGATCTGGAGTGATTGATCGAGCTTGATTCTGAATCTCGATTTAGTTCCATCAATCTACAAAATTATGATTTAGATACGAAATCATTTCACGAATTTTATAGCATTACCTGAATGCCATCTTTACTCCAACTGATACGGGGTGTTGGATTTCCCTTGACAGCACAGCGAAGCGTTATGTGACTTCCTATTTCACCTGTAACTTCGGGCTCAAACTGTTCTGGGTCTATTTGCGGAGCATATTCTAAAAAAAACATACTAATGATTTCGAGACCACTATTGAAGCATTTAGCTTCCTTGGGCATCTGACTTACAACAGCCAATATGGTGGAGAATATTTCTTTTAAAATTTCTTTTCCCGATATGAGACTCGAACTGAACCTTTCGATTGTGAACTATCATCAATCAAAATATATAGATACTCTCTATCATTGAATACTTACGAGGTGCTTCAGTGGGTCCAGGCAGAGTGACCAATGGGGATGGCTCTCTCAAAACTGGAATTGTACAGACAGCTCCACATCCGTTAGAGCAGCATTTGAGGTCCAGGGTACAATCAGCATCATCGTAACATTCTCGGTCACAGTTATCATCTTGCTCCCTTCTTGGACACTCTCCTTCTTTGATAGCTAAAAAGAGATATTAAAGTTGATGATTCCAGAATAGTATTGGTGATGATTCGGATCAACATAAATTTTGCATTGTTCTTACTTTGTCTACAAACAGCGACAAAGTTTGGATCGCTGCTGCTCGTTCTATTTCTGTTGAAATCAATGGCACATTTCGTCCTTTGTGGACATTCCACCTGCCTACAAGGGTCGTGGCAACGGCAATTGTTGCAATTGTTTTCATCAACGTAGGCCTCTATACCGTAGGGACATCTGAGTGTTTCACATTGTTCAAACTGAGTTTGGCACGGTTGAGGTCCACTTGGATTAGGAATTGCTGGAAATATAACAACAGTTGAACGGATTGCAAGAGTTTTCGAGTTTAAGCAAGAAACCAAGCGAATTCGTATTCTACTGCGGTAGATTTTAAGTCGGTTTGTGAACTTACGAGGTTCGGTTTGCGTTATGTAGTCCTTGCAAGTTGATATGCAGTTTTGGAACGTTTTGAAATTGTTGAAGTTACCGCCACAACCACTGTAGATGAATGCAATGCATTCCCCTCTTTCATTATCGAAATACCATCTCTTATTATAACCGCCTTCACAAGATCCCTTATCCACAGGCAGAACACACACAGCTAGTGATTAGAGCATGCATTACAAGTTAGAGATTATTATACCCATTTCCAATGATTAAGTGAAGACAATGAAAGTGAATGAGAAGATAAATACAGTTAGTTTAAGTTAATATCAACTCTAGCTGCCGAATTATAAACATAAATATGTAGAAGCTTCAGACATAGAAGAATTATATTCAAAGAAGGAAATATTCAGAAAAGAGATCACATATGTTAAAAAATCATTACCTGGGTCAGTTTCATTCGAAGGTCTTTCAAATCTAGTTAAACAGACTGATTCGCAATCTATTGCTGAACTGAACCTATTTCCATTTCCTGCACAACCACCATACACAAACTGAAGACATCTTCGGGCCTGTTTATTATAGTAGAATTTAGGATGATTTGCCCTACACGGGCCTGTATCTTTCTCTAGCTCACAAACATCTGTTGAATGAATCAAGAATTATTATTGATGAATTTCCTAATACCCTCGAATGATAATATTGTAGAAGTCATGCATAATGAGGAAGAATGTATTCATGAAGAATGTAAGAATGAAAAATTCTGATCTAATTTTTTTAGTTCAGGGCGAGAAATTGTGGAATATGATTTGTTTCTTTTTTCTGTACCTTGTCCTGCGAATTGCCCACATAATCTCTCACATTGCTCTTCAGTCTGGAATCTGTTATGATTTCCTCCGCATCCTGTGTACGTGAAAGGTTGACATGTTCTTGTATTATAATCGTAGAAGAAGGCCTGCTGATTATCAGTACAATTGCCCGCGTCTGCTGGTTCTAAGCAAATTCCTTCACTAGGTCTGGGAGCTGAAAAATTACACGTCTTCATTGACTATTCTGACTGAAATGTTTAACCTTATTTCTATACTCATCTTCTGAAAAACAATTATTATACCTGGAGTTGGTGGAGCTGTGGGAGCGACTTCTGTAGGGGTTCTTCTACAGCTCTGCTCACAACTGACTTGATCGGGGAATCTGTTGTAATTTCCACCGCATCCGCCATACAAGAACTCCTTACAAGTATCGGAAGCACCGTCATAATAATATTGAGGATATTCTCCTGCACATTCTCCGACAACTGGAGGCAGTCCACATCGATCTAAATGTGAATAATACACAATCATGATGAAAAGAATCAACAACGGTCAGCTTGGATTGATACTTAGAAAAAGGAGAGTTTTCTTTGTAGAAATCGTTTTATTAAATAAATCAATAAATAGAAAAAATAAAAAGTATCAAGGAACATGTGAAGAGAAAGAGAATAGAGCCATGGTTTGCAACTTTCAATAAATAAAACTTGTTAGTTTCACGGCAGATTTATACTTTTTATATAGTGTTCCATTCTGCTAGTCGATTTGCTATCAATGCATCGCCTCAAAGATGATATGGAAGTGCCATAGGAAACTGAATGAAATAGGCAAGAACAACAAGGTCTTTTCAGTCTGGGCTCCTGGTCACTGAGGAATCAAAGGAAACGAAGAGGGCAACACAAAGTCTTCCTTATATGTGCATCTGCCTATACCACATAAAGATTTGGGCCTTTAAGTGACGATTGCGCTCCCCTTCTAGCCCAGAACTTTATGTGGTAAAGAAAATGCACCTACAAGGGAGAGTTTGTGGAGAAGAAAGAAACTGAAAGAGAATCACTCTGGAGGAATCTTTCGAGAATGGATCATTTGAAATAGTTCTTCTGGGATTTCGTAATCATTTGAATCCCAGTAAGAATAAGATAGGCCTCCTCACTGGCTTGCCCACAGGACATTGTCGCCTTAGGAAGCATATGCTGAGGAGAGGCTTGTCAGAAACTGACCAGTTCTTTGAGGAAAAGAGAAAACTCTTAGATCACAGAATGCCTCGCCATTGCAAATCTTCGCAAGGAGTGCCTTGGACAAGAGAATCATAGGAGGAACGCGGATTTAGCCACTTTGAAGCCCTCTCAGATATCGGAGTTCATTGGATATAGCCAAATAAACTGCTCCACATGACCACATGAGTTAGGGATATTGACTTAAATTGCAAAAAAATATATAAATATAAGATTTTTGTGAAGAAAATTCATATTAATATGATTTCAAGTTGCAAATTAATTTTAGCCTGTAGGTCTGCAGCGTGGTCTTAACAGGGTGGTTAAGAAAAATCGAGTAAAATAACGAAATTTTATTCCCAGAGAATTCAAGCATTTTAAGACTATCAATACAATGTATGGTCTCCACGGGCATCAATAACAACAACTTGACATCTTCTTTGCATACTACACACGAGGTTGTTGAACATTTCTTGAGGAATTTGGTTCCATAAACGGGGCAGAAGCTCTCTCAGATCATTTAAGGATTCTGAGGTAGGTTGATGATTATCTAATCTTCTTTGGAGCATATCCCATGCATGTTCTATGCAATTCAAATCTGGTGAGTGCGGAGGTATTGGTAAATGTGGAATACCAAGCTCCTCGCGCGCATGCTCAACTATGGCTGCACGGTGCGGTCTAGCGTTATCGTCTAGAAATTGAAAAGTTTCGCCAATAGCAGCGTGAAAATTTGGCACAACATTGTCAATGACATGCTCCCAATAGTTTAAGGCGGTCATATTCCCAGGACAAATGTGTAGATCTGTGTGCCCGTTGAAACATATCCCGGTCTATACCATAACACTACCTTCTCGGAATGGATGGACTTCTTGGACATAGCGACGATTACGGGGTATGCGTGGGATTGTCCATACCCTCAATCTGAAAATCGTCCATATCTGGATTCATCAGTGAAAAGGACACTACGCCATTGATCGTTCCAATTGATGTGTTGCCTTTCCCATTCCAGTCTTTGACGCTTATACAGATATGGAAAATGTAGTTGGAAACACTGGGGTTTCAGTACAAAATTCGAGCAGTCTTCTAGTCCAGTTGAACAGTGAAAGAATCGAAACCTCAGTGCGATTCGATATCGAATAAGCGGCTGGTCTAGTTTAATAGCAGTTTCGATCGTAGTGGGGATGCCTGGATCTCTGCTGCTCTTCGCGTAACGAAGATCGAATTCAGTCGCAATCCGAACTTGGATGCGATAAACCATATACTGTTTGAAGATAAATTAGATTCCGCGTGAATATGTTTAGTGTTCAAGAGAAAATTCAAATAATAAAATGGTATTTCGGGGGTCAATCAATTGCGGAGACAATAAATTCTTTTGTTGTTGCCTTCGAAGATAGGTTGATACCTTCACGTTCGGCTATTTCCATATTTTTATTTTCATAGAATATTTTTGTTTTTTCAATTTCTTATTAGGAACGTAGAATGTATTTCTGCTTTCCGTAGACTTTATTTTATTTTCAAACCAGTTTGGTGAAAAAGACCTAGCACTAATTTTCAGGAAATTATCTGTGTCATTCATTGAGGCAAATTAATTCCTCCGATAAGAGTGGAATAAAATTGTCGTATTCATTTTCAACGGACATGATAACACCCATCACTTCGCGCGTTGGGAGTGTTACTGATTCAGTGATTCCTTTCCTTCCTCTAATCTAATTCGATCCGAGATCCTAGATCGTTGCGCTCTGGCATCCCCACTACAAACTGCCATAAAACTAGACCAGCCGCTTATTCGATATCGAATCGCACTGAGGTTATCAGTTCCGTTGAAAATGAATACGACAATTTTATTCCACTCTTATCGGAGGAATTAATTTGCTTCAATGAATGACACAAATAATTTCCTGAAAATTAGTGCTCAGGTCTTTTTCACCATAACTGGTTTGAAAATAAAATAAAGTCTACGGAAAGCAGAAATACATTCTACGTTCCTAATAAGAAATTGAAAAAACAAAAATATTCTATGAAAATAAAAATATGGAAATAGCCGAACGTGAAGGTATCAACCTATGTTCAAAGGCAACAATAAAAGAATTTATTGTCTCCGCAATTGATTGACCACCGAAATACCATTTTATTATTTGAATTTTCTCTTGAACAGTAAAGATATTCACGCGGAATCTAATTTATCTTCAAACAGTATGGTTTATCGCATCCAAGTTCGGATTGCGACTGAATTCGATCTTCGTTCCGCGAAGAGCAGCAGAGATCCAGGCATCCCGACTACGATCGAAACTGCTATTAAACTAGACCAGCCGCTTATTCGATATCGAATCGCACTGAGGTTTCGATTCTTCCACTGTTCAACTGGACTAGAAGACTGCTCGAATTTTGTACTGAAACCCCAGTGTTTCCAACTACATTTTCCATATCTGTATATGGTCACGTGTTAATGGAACTCCTCTTAACGGAGCTCTAGAACCTAGATTCGCCTCTCTCAAACGTCGTCTGATGGTTTCGATGGAAACTTGGGACCCCATCTGCATTTTGAAGAGTATTCCGTAGCATTCTTCACGTAGATGTAGGGTTTCTTCTCGCCGAAACGGTTATGAATCGATCCTGGGCAGGTGTTGTTTTTCGTCGCCCACCAAGCCTTGGTCTTTCCAACACGGAACCTGTCTCCCTGAACCTATTCCAAATTCGAGATATCACACTTTGGCTGACTTAGAGCCTTTCCGCTACAACAACCTGAGTTAGGCCACCCTGGCCCTGTAGCATTCCGATAGCTCTAATAGCCTCAGCGATTGTTAATTTACGTCTTGGCATTTTCAGAAAACTCGTTTCGAAGCCGTTGATAAACTGACTTCATTTCAAAATAAGAACATTCATGAAGCATATGCAAAGAACTAAACTTCAGAAAAAAGGCGACCAGATTGACGAAATGTCTCATACTGATTTTTATTGGATCGATTCAAGTTGTTATTGAGTTTTAAATGATTTTACAGCGATTTTCTCGAAGATTACATACTTTTAAAAACGATTGAATAAGATATCCCTAACTCTTGTGGAGCAGTATATTATATTCATTGCCGGTGCAAGTCATACCATAGATAAACCAAATTTGTCCATTCCGCGTTGTTCTTTGGACTTAGGCATTCTACGCATAGAGATTAGGGTCTTAAGGCTTATAAAGTTCAGTTAAAACAAGAACTCAAGCCGTCCGATCATCAACAGCGTCGTGTCTTTGCTGATTGAGTCCTTGAAATGCATGAAAATGATCCCGGATTCAATAGAAAAATCATCGTGAGTGATAAGTAAAATTGTCGCATCTACGGCTCGGAAAACCCAAGAGTAATTGTTGAAAGACCTTTCTATCCTCAGCGTGTGACTGTTTGGTGCGATTTATGGTCCGGCGGGATCATTGTACCTTACTTTTTCGAGAATGAGGCTGGAGCAACAGTTACGGTGAATGGATTGCGCTATCGGGAGATGCTTAGTAATTTTTGTGGCCGGAATTGGATGGACAACGTTTACTTTCATCAAGACGGCGCTACGTGCCACATAAGCAACGAAACCATTGATCTTATACGGGAAAAGTTTCCGGACCGTGTTATCTCTCGAAAAGGTGATCACAAGTGGCCATCGAGAGCCTGTGATTCAACACCTTGCGACGTATTCCTTTGGGGCCATGTGAAAGTCTAGGCTAAGAGCCCAGCGTCGATTCAAGACCTCAAAGATGAAATTTTTGAGGATATTCGAGGACATAGAGCAGCCACTTTGCGATTTGGTTATGGAAAAGTCCTTTAGTCGTTGTGGTCATTTGGCTATTTTCCATTATAAACGGCATACCTTCCTCATTATAATGAGACAAACATCCGATAATTTATCTAAAGAAAATGGCATTTTTTTTCGAATGTCAAAATAACACCTCTTTTTGGAAAACTCTTCACTACGGTAGTAATGTTCTAATAGCTCGGTTTTGGCCAAGAATCGTAGTCTAGCTGCAATATGAAATATTGCCGATTATTTCGGGGGCAGGACACGATCTACAATCTAGAGTGCCGTTTTGATCTTCATTTTTTAGTCACGATTTTTAGTTGGGAGTCGTTACACCAGGGTTTCTATGCATCTATACTGAGAGTTATCAAATGTTTTCAGATTTTCACTAATAAATCTCGCATATTCATCAGTTCCATCAATTTTGACCATTTTGTACC
The DNA here is from genome assembly GCA_951802165.1 of Adalia decempunctata. Classification (NCBI taxonomy): domain Eukaryota; kingdom Metazoa; phylum Arthropoda; class Insecta; order Coleoptera; family Coccinellidae; genus Adalia; species Adalia decempunctata. The sequence goes on along the minus strand of OX637697.1, from coordinate 37,113,280 downwards.
AACCTTGTGCATTTCCACAATATCTGTAGCAATCATCCATCGTTTCAAATCTATTCCTATTGCCCTGACAGCCACCATAGAGGAAGTTTTTACAAACTCCGTCAGATTTATCGTAGTAATATAGTAGTTTTACATCACCTCTGCAAGGTCCAGCTTCGGATGGAGCAAAGCAATATTCTGTAACAGATAACTTAGCTATTCAGAATGATTTTGGTTACATTTACATGTTAATTATCGTTGAAAAATAAAGAAGCGAAATAAATTAAGGTTTTCCTTAGCGTGATTACCTGTTCTGAATGGATCTTCATTAGAAGGAGCTGGTGTCGTTGTCGTGGTGGTTGGCTCAATAATGAAATCAGCAACACATCTCTGCTGGCATTCCATTTCAGTAACGAAATTATTTTCATTTCCTCCGCAGCCACCGTAATAGAAGTGCCGGCAAGATCTTTCTTTGGTATCGTAGTAGAACCGATCTGTATAATTTGCGCAGTTTCCAGTCTCAGCAGGCAGATGACAGGCATCTTTTTCTATAGAAAGAACAATTGTTTGAGACAAGATATAGATTTATTTTGCACATAATTACTCACTGACTTGCTTGGGACACTCAGACAAACATGCTTCTTCGCTTACAAAGTTATTCCCATTACCACTACAACCGGTATAATAAAATGGTTTGCAACTATTCTCAGCGGGGTCCGAAAACCATCTAGCCTCTTGCTGCGTGCAGTTACCTTCTACTTTGGGAAGATCGCAGAGCTCTACCCAAACAATAAGCATTAAAATAGGAGAAGAAGAATACATGCAGGAACAAAACAAAATATATTAGTGAGGGGAAAAGAAATGTTTAGTGTTATGCACATAAAGACGAGTCCTTTTATGTAATAATATCCTCAGCCAGTAAAACAGTAAGATCCTAGGTCCGCCAAACCCTTGACCCCCTCTGGGGGCGCCACTGAGAAATAATCAAAAAGTAACAAGGGAAAATGACCCTTTTGGTATTTTCTGCAGCTAAATAGAAATTTTCATAGTTCAAAATACTCGATAGATTTGCAAAATTATGTATATATCAAAACAAATCAATTTGTTACATAATTTGTGTGCATCATGGAAATTACCAGTTCTTCAATGGAATATTCAGAACAGTACAGACTCTGATTGGTAAGTCGCTATTGAGTTACTCGAAAGTATAAACTAATACTTTCTATTATATTTCGTTACTCGGAAAAAACATAAGGTATGGCGGCCCTGAGATCTTGGACTGGGTTAGAAAGAGTTTCCTCGATTTTTTCATTGAGTTTCTCATTTACATGCGTCTTCACTTACCTTTCATTTGACTTTGCGCTAAACAACTTTGTCTACAAGCGTCTTCAGTAGCAAAGTTATTGTGATTGCCTTTGCAGCCACCATAACGGAATTGCCTACAGCTTTTCGCTTCCTTGTCGAAGTACCACCTTTGGAAGTATCCTCTGCACGGACCCTCGTCCATTGTTTGTTCGCAGATATCTAGGTTAAAAATTTCCAATTTGAACATATTATATAACAAAAATATATCAATATTTAATCAACTCACCCTCAGCACTATCAGCTGCACATATTTCGTTGCATTCTTTTACACTTTCGAATCTATTGTTGTTACCAAGACAGCCACTATATACAAACTGGTCACATGTTTTCTTCTCAGAATCGTAGTACCACTGCACGTAGTAACCCTCACATGGACCCGTTATTTTAGGCAGCTTACAACGATCTGAAGATGAAAATTCTCAATGTAGGAGCCTCAAACGCGCTCGAAGCAGAAAAGATAATTAAACAAGAGATATACTACCTAAATGAATCTATTTATATGTAACATATTCTGATATTTCGTGGATGAAACACAAGATAATCATATATACCTTTTCCTTCGGGCTTCACACATACAACATCACAATCTTCTTTGGATTTGAAGCGGTTATTGTTGCCGCCACAACCGCCATACCAAAATCTTGAACAACCACCATAGTCTTTGTCAAAGAACCATTTCACCGTGTAGTTACTGCAACTTCCTCTCTCTTTGCTCAGTGTACAACTCTCTGAGAATGGCCAAAATGTGTAAGTGAAAAATTGAATGGATTGATTATATTATTTATTACCTTGAACATTAATTGGTACCTCTTCGCAACCTTCAAAGTTTTCTCCTCTGGCCTCTGAAATTCCATCAAGACAGCATCCGAATTTACCGGTAGAGCAGTCACAGCCAGCTCTATTGGGTCCTTTAGCTGGGGTCAGTTCATCAGAGCAGCATCCGAATTCTGAATAGGTACAGCCACAGCCTGAAAAGCAAAACGTTGTCGAACGAGAATTCCACTATAGTAAATATAAACATACCTAGTTGGTTTGATCCCTTGGCAGGACTAACACCATCAGGACAACAACCAAATTGGAAAGTCTGACAGGGACAGCCTTGAAATTCAGGACCTTTGGCCAATGTAAAATCATCCGGACAGCAGCCATGTTCGGAGTATCTACAATCGCAACCCTCTTTGCTTGGTCCCTTTGCCAAAGTTCTATTATCAGGGCAACATCCAAATGTTGAATACTCACAACCACATCCCTCAAGCTGTGGACCTCTAGCAGGGGTTATGTTATCGGGACAACATCCATGCCCATAGACTAAACAACATCCTTCCCCATTTCTTCCATGGGACGGAGTTCTTCCATCAGAGCAACAACCAAATGTACTATTCGAACATGGCATTTCACATCCCTTGAAACTTGGGCCCTTAGCGGATGTAACGCCATCTGGACAACATTTGAAATAGGATTCCTGACAATTCTTCTTGAAAATATCGCATCCTTCAAAATCTGTGCCGTTTGCAGAAGTCTTATTATCAGGACAACATCCGTATTCTGTTGTTCTACAATCTATTGTAGGCATTGGAGTGGTAGGTTTCTCACATCCTTTCTCTTTGGGACCTTTAGCAAAAGTTGTATTATCGCTGCAGCAACCATATTTAGATTTGAGACAAGGAGGTGCTGGTGGTGGACATCCTTCATTATCGTTTCCTTCTGCGGGGGTTTTTTCGTCTGGGCAGCATCCAAACAGTGTCTCCTTGCAGTGCGTCTGAGGACATCCAGCCATCTTTTCATCGAGAGCTGGAGAGACTCCATCTTCACAACATCCAAATTTGCTCTCCTTGCAGGTTTTCGGAATTGGACAACCTATATATTTCGTACAGATTATTGAAATTATTTTTTTTTATTCTCTATCTTACCTTCATCGAATGGACCTTTAGCCGGCGTAACCTTGTCCGGACAACATCCATGTTTCGTCGTATGACAACTCTTCTTCTTCTTCTTTCTTTTGCACATTCTCGGTTTCTTCATGAAAATTTCAGTAACGGAAGAAGTTATACTCTCAGGTGCTGAAAAAGACGAATTCATGCCCGTGAAAAATAGAGTCCTGATGGTGTATTCTAATAATGATGTTACATGCAAGTGGAAAACGATAGGAGAACTCACTTGACGACCATAGATCTGAGACTGTGCTTCCTGTGTAGTCTGTAGTTGATGCATACTCTGTGCTTGATTCGGTGGTACTAAAATCATCTCGAATTGAAGTACCAGTGAATTCGCTTGTTGATCCCGTACTTGTGCTCATACTGCTTTCTGTAGATCCAATAGTTGTTGAGCTGAATTCAGATTCAGATGTTGTTTCAGTGGATAAAGTAGATCCGCTTTCAGTTGTTACTCCGGTTTCTGTAGACAAATCCGTTTGCGTAGTTCCTTCACTTCCTATCGATGATCCTATCTCTGTAGTGGAAACGATTTCAGTGGTTAGATCACTTTCTGCAGTAGAACTGCTATCAGTAGGTAGACCACTTTCAGTGGTTAATCCACTTTCCATAGTTCCAGCATTTTCCGTTGTACTTCCGCTGTCTGTGGTAGAGCCTCCTGTCTCTGAAGTTGCCCCACTAAATTCTGTTGTGATTCCAGTCTGTTCTGTTGATCCAATATCAGTGGTTGGTCCACTTACAGTCGTTGGTCCACTTTCTGTAGACCCTGGACTCTCCGTTGAACTTTCTCCTTCTGTTGTGGGTCCACTTTCGGTTGTCATTCCACTTTCGGTAGTTATTCCACTTTCGGTTGTCATTCCACTTTCAGTTGTCATTCCACTTTCGGTTGTCAATCCACTTTCGGTTGTCATTCCACTTTCGGTTGTCATTCCACTTTCAGTTGTGAGGCCACTCTCTGTTGTGAGACCGCTCCCTGTTGTGAGACCACTCTCTGTTGTCAAACCGCTTTCTGTTGTCATACCGCTCTCTGTTGTGAGACCACTCTCAGTTGTGAGACCACTCTCTGTTGTGATACCACTCTCTGTTGTGAGACCACTCTCAGTTGTGAGACCACTCTCAGTTGTGAGACCACTCTCAGTTGTGAGTCCACTCTCAGTTGTGAGTCCACTCTCTGTTGTGAGACCACTCTCAGTTGTGAGTCCACTCTCAGTTGTCATTCCACTCTCAGTTGTAAGATCACTGCCCGTTACATCGGTAGCCATTGAGGTCTCAACATCATCGTCACCTAAGATAGTTTCTGAAGGAGGTATTATGTTGTAATCGACGTAACCTGGGTTTTTTTCTGTGATTTCAGGAGTGGAATGCATATCTGTTGTGGAATAAATATCTGTTGTTGTGGAATACATATCTGTGGTTGTGGAACTATAGCCGGATCCTTCGAAGACTGTATCTGTAGAAATGATGAACCCATCATCTCCCGATCCCACATCTGTATTCAACAAATTTATGTTTTCGGTTTCTGCTGGTGGCTGATCGCCAAGCATAAGCCCCTCATCTGCGAGTGAAACTTCCGAGGGATCTGATTTTTTGGTAACAGGGATAATATAAGAGTCATCTTCCTGAAAATTTAGTATTTAAATGAAATATGTTCACTTCCTAATATCATTGAATTGAAAATAGATACACTTACGAGTATAGGTTCAAATGTTTCAGTGTCAACCCACTCTCCGTCATCACAAGTATCTGATTGGACAATTTCGTAATCATCATCCAGTGGTTTCATTGCCACTGGCGTAGTGCTCGTCATTTCTTCAGATTCCGATGTGGAGACATCAGTTGAAGTGTCTGTGGTTACACTAACGTTTTCGGTAGTACTAGAGGAAGATTCGCTAGTACTAGAAGAGGAAGATTCGCTGGTAATATCGGTAATTTCTGTTGATTGTGCAGTTGTTTCCGATGTCACTGTTGATGGTTCGAATGTGGACGAATATGCTTCAGTAGTAGAAGATTCCGAAGTTTCAGTTAGTTCTGTAAATTCTGTTGTTGACACTTCGGTGGTCGAAAGGTCATCTAATGTAGTTAGGAGAATGGATGATGTCGTTGCTTCTAGAAAAAATAAATTCATGCATCTCCAGTCAACTTGGTAATTTTCGAAATCTTTCACGGTGACTCATGATCTGAAGCTGAATCATTTAGAATAATCCAATTGAGAGACACAGCTCATTCGAACTAACCTTCATTTTCAGCACAAGTATTAGTATTACAATCTTCTTGACCGAACATAATCGTCTTCTGATCACATTCAGTTTCTCGTACAACTTCACTGTCCAAGATACATACAACCTTTCTTGTTCGGCTTCCTCCACCACATTTCTTAGAACACTAAAATTAAATCAAATAAGTTTAACTCATCAATCTTTTGGCCATAAACCGGAGTATTCCAAAATGGAGTAGATGAATAATTATCATCACCTCTTTCCAAGGACCACTAAACCATTCCCCTGCACATTTCTTTTCGGCCGTGCAGTTCCTCAACGTTTGATATTTCTTCTTCTGATCGCATTTGGAGTCATCAACTTTAGTTACAGTTTTTCCGTCAGTGGCTCCACAGAAAACAGTTCTGGTTTGAATACCTTGACCACATTTAGAAGAGCACTACAAACCACTTCACAATTACAATAAGAAAATATAAGTTTCAAGACAAAACCATGATGTGCACATGGTGAGTGCTTTGAAATTACCTCGCTCCATTGTGATGCATAGAAAAGATAATCGCAAGAGGTGTTCGTGGTCTCACACTTCCTCACGGTTGTAGGCTTCAGCTCTGGCTCACAAAGGTTGTCAGGGTATATTTTGCCCTTTATGGAAGCACAATGGACCTTTCTTGTTTCGTTCGAGAGCCCGCATTTGCTTTCACACTGCGAATAATGAGAACTCAATTATTTGTTGGATTATCGTCAGCGCCGGTTTTCAAGACAATGGACAACGATGAGTGTTAAAGAAAATCGACATAGAGTTCGGAGATATTGAGAATGTGACAATTTCTTTCGAAAAACAACTCACTCCACTCCAGTCAGAAGCAATCCAATCGACACCCTCACAGGGTCTTAGGTTACAAGGCTTCTTCTCTTCAGGTTTTGGTTCTGTACAGTCTGAGTCCTTCAGAATTTCTACACGAGTTCCATTCTTCGTGAAACATCTCACCTTCCTCGTTTGGAAACCATCTCCGCATAGGTGATCGCACTGAAATTGGGATTATTAATATAATCTTCGTATGGAGAGTTTTAAATACATACAGCTTTCCATGGATCTGTGTACCATTTTGCACAAATGGGACCTCTGGAGCAAGGTTTAGTGGAGGGTGGTTTGGGTTGGCCAGAACATTGTTCATCATCAACTATTGTTGATATGCCGCGGTTGATCTGCTGGCATGTTATTTCACGAACTTCCTCGCCCTTACCACCGCAAGGGGCTGAGCATTTTCCCCATGGATATGGCACCCATTGAGCCGCGCAAGGTTCAGTGTTACATTCTTGCACTTGTGCTGGTTTCGTGTTGGTATCGCAGAGAGTTTCGTCGACTGGGTTAAGATTTTGACGACCGACGCAAGTTACGTTCCTATACTGGAGACCTAAAAGATTTTTGATTCTAGAATAGGAGCTAATTTTGTGGAATTCAGTGGCTATTCCCAAACACTACGAACAATGTTAGTTAATGGAACTTTCCATCTTATGAAGAAACTTTGAAGTAAATCGGAAATGATTCGATAAACCCTGATGATTTCTTCGTGCAATTCACTTTGGGAAACACTGCAATATATAGTAATTTCTTATTTCTCAGTACTTACCACCTCCGCATGTAACGCTGCAAGGATTAAAAGGGTCGAAAGTCCAAGCATATATTTCCGAATCATTTCCTGGATTTACCATAGTCGGAACACTGTATTCATAATCAACCCCAACATTGGTGTCTTGGTACAGCAACTGAAATTGTAACAAATACAGGTTTTTGCATCAAACGTTTGAACTGAGATTTAAGGTGGAAAGTCAACAGTGAAAATTGTACGTATTATATGTGGTTTTACTACATTAATCGTTGTAGAACAGAACTTGTTGATATACATTCACTTCCAAAGGATCAGCTTCTCTCTTCACTGGCAAGGCATTATAGAAAGTTTGGACCATGCATCCTCATGAAAATTATTTCTACTATAATCCATTATTTTGCATAGCAACTGGATATAGAGGGGGTTGCAAGACTTATGAAAGTTAGAGTATTCGTCCAAAATCTCTCATACGATTATAAAATGAGTACATGCAAGAGAGGAACACTTACAACAATGATGAGTGGTTCATCAGTGGGTCCTAGAGCTGTTATTTTATCAGGTGCAGAAAACCCTTGAGGAAATCTTTCATATTTAAAGGCGCAGCCAGCAAATTCCTTCGTTCTGGGGAAATCTATTCTCCAATTTCCATTCAGGTAATAATGGCCAGATGTATTCCTTATAGCTGTATAAAATGATGTAGAATTATAAAACAGATTAAAAACGGTTTGATTCAGATCTCACCTAAATAATTATTTGAAGGCTCTACTTCCTGCACCCTTATATTAGTGGCACTCCTTGGTATCAATATGATATTGTTGTATCCTGTAAATTTGTATTTTTAGAATTTGTACAAGAATTCCAAAGATGAAATAAACTATATAGATCATTATGCTCTGAAGGAAAGATGTTTTTCTTACCAACTTGTAAATCTTGTTTGTCATAACGCCCTTTTATTGTTTGGCAGGTACTGCCATCTCCGCCACATTTTCGGCAATTATCTTCTTTCATCGGTGAACCTAACATCATATCACAACCAACATGCTGAAAATGGAATTAAATTGAACTTGGGATAATAATACCAGAGACTTTTGTATATTCTCATAGAGCTTGAGGTTGCCACTACAAAATTATGTGAAACTTGATATTTCGCCTGAACTCTTCACTATCAAAATCAGAATTTCACATTCACCATTAACTTAAAGAAATATTCTAATTCTTTTCTTCACCCCTTCAAGGATTTAACACGAGGAAATCTCTCATTTCGAAGATGATTTCAGTATAATACCAAGGATGGCATATTTTTTAAATTGAAATTTCAAGCTCTTTTGAAATATTAAGGATGTCCCCTTTCGAAATTAAGGTTTTTAATAAGAATTATGCAATTTCACTCCAAAAATTTCACACCACATTCGACATTCCTGGTGAATCTCCTATCGTTCCACACCCTGCTACAATGCAAAATACCCTCGCGTTAGCTAATATTTAGAAAATGCTTTGAATTTTCTTCTCGTATATCCTTGACTTTTTGAAAAAACTTGTAGAAATAAAAAACTTTGTGTATTAGTTGGGCTGAAAAGCCGAACTATAACAAAAAGAAACTTTTCAACAAAAAGAAAGGTGTGAGAAAAATATCTTAGAGCCAGATTTTCAACCCTTTCTGATCATACTTCAGGGTTGAAAAAATTCCCAAACATGTGTAATTTCATTGACAAATGATAATCACCAAGTTTCGTGTCCTTAGCATAATATACAGGGAAATTTTCCGGGGGAGGTTTTTCAAAAATTTTTATACAAAATACACACTTCAATTTTCCTCAAAGAATCACAAATTTTTTCGGTGCTATTCAGATACATCCTGTAGAAATACATACTCGATAAACATGTGAAACAAAATATTGTTTTTAACTTCACTTCACTTTTTCTGTGTCCTGTCGGTATATCGGATATCATATTTGGAAAACAACTGACCTTCCAAAATCAATTTAATCCAATATGGTACTATGTTGTAGCTGATGAATACAAAAAAAAACTTTTTTTATTATTCGTACAAAGTGGGCTTCGTGAAAATAATTTGTAAAAAATTAACCTCTTGACATTTATTTTTAATAACCTTATTCATTAATCTCAGATTAATGAGAATGAAAATATGTAGATATTAATTCAAAAATCATCGTTTCAAATGTTCGAAATACTGGACTTTTACCTATTTTTCATATGCAAGCCTATTAACTAATTCTTTTTTCTCGTTTCGACAGATTGTACGAATTTTAAATAATAAGATTCATCGAAATCTAGAAATAAAAACAGGGTGTCGAATTAAATCTTGTAAAAGTACAGGGTATTTCAGGTTTAACCTGAAGATTCAATTTGTTGTACAACTCTTCGCTTTTTCTGATTGAATCTTTATGATTTTCTCTCAATCTAATCAGATTTTGACGATCTTCAATTCTAGCCTTTTTTTGGGAAAAACTAACCAGAGCAACAATGTTTCAGGGATCAGGGTTAAAAGATTCATGTACCTGTCATTTAGGAACTGGTGCGATGGCATTTAAGTTTCTCAAATTAGTCATACTTGAAATTGCAAACCTTCTGACAACGAGACCTCCTAAGAACTTTGAATATCGTCCAACAATGGCTTTTCCATTTCATTTCATGTTCACTCAAGAGATAAAGTGGGATAATTTAATGACTTACCCGGCATTTACCCTGTACGCAAACATCTGGACTCTGATCGTCGCATCGTGTACCATCAATAACTTGCTGTTTATGCCTATAATAAAATCTTTCTCCCATTGGCATGCAGTTCAGCTCACACTGGTTCGGGGCTTTTGTGTACGGAACCCATCTATGCATAAAGAGAATTATGAATTAGTTACAGGGGATTGATGCAGTCACAAGGATGTGGATTTTTGAGTAACAGTCGGGTACTTACTGATAGTATACTCCATCGAAGGGTACCTTGTCGAATTCTGAACATTGTTGAGCTCGAAAATCTGACAGGTCCGGACAATCCTGAGAACAAGATGATTTCTGTATTTTTGGCACACATTTATTTTCTTATTCCAAATTTAGATCCATAATTGTAATCTTTGGGTTGCTTACATAATGTGTAATCAATAAATTGTAAGTTTCAAGAATCATAAGAATTTTCAATTGAGTTTACCAAAAGAAAAAAATATTTAAACAGAGTTTGTTTTGCATAAAACTTTTTTACAAATAAAAAATGAAATTTTGGGATCTGAAAAACAGGATAGTGATTTGAATACCACCAAGTAAAGTTTTGATGGCTTTTTTCCTTGAATAAATTTGAGTATAAGTATATAATATATATAAGAAATTATATACCTGTGTATTACAGGAAATATATCTGAACTTTGGCCCTCTACAGCCACCAGTTGCACAATCCCTACTCTGTGTACTAACTCCTCCACCACAAGACCTCGAACAGGCCCCTGGAGAGGACCACTCAGACCATGGACCTTCATCTGGTTCATCTGTGTCTGTTACGTAACTACCAGGAAGATAGAGGTTGGCTCCTTGTTGTCTTTTGAATCTCTCTCTGTAGTGTCTTATATGCTAAAAATATGGAAATCATATTCTTCAGCTGTATTGATAATACTCATTAAAAGAGAGGAGGATTAGGAAATGTTCATCTGAAATGCGAAAACCCACTTGGTAACATGGGCGCCCTTAGAAACCCGTAGAAATTTTTCTCAAAATAGAAATTAGAGGTGAGGTGTCGTGCTGAAAAACGATAGAGTCATCAAAATCTCAAGCCGGCCATGGCCCCCCTGCCCCACCCCCCCTGCGGGCGCCCATGCTTGGTAATCAATAATTTTCACATCATTTATTGCATTGTACCGAGCTTTCTCATTCATCCACTTCTTTAGACAGTGCGAAGTCGATCTAGTTTTTAGATGTTTGACATTTTCATGCATACAGATACACTGCGCAAAAAAATTAACGCATATTCTGAAAATCTCAATTTTAATGAAAGTTAACTTTACATTGACTTTATAACTTATTTTTTATGTTCTTTCGGGAAGATTTTGAACGAAACAAGACACATTAAATGGAAGAAAAATTCAGGATTTCACCGAATCTTATGTGAAAGAAGAGAAATGAACAATTTTCAAAATACTGAAATGCTGATAAGTGATTTAATACTTTGTATTTCCACCCCTTGCGTTCATTACAGCTCGGCAACGACGGTTCATACTCAAAATGAGTGATATTAAAATGTTCTGATCTAATCCATCCCAGATTTCTCCGAGTTGGATTCCTAAGTCATTAAGAGTAGCTGGATAATTTTCTGAACTTCGCAGCCTTCTATTGAGGTTGTCCCAAACCTGCTCAATCGGATTGAGATCTGGACTTCTTGCTGGTCATTCCATTCGAGAGACTCTTCAAGGTACTCCTGAACGTTGCGCGCACGATGGGGTCTGGCATTATCGTCCATAAAAATGAAATTTTCACCAATGTATGGGGCAAATGGCACTACATGCTCTTCAAGAATGTTCCTTATATACTTATCAGCATTCATAGATCCATTATCAACGACCACTAGGTCTGTGCGAGCAGTCAAAGATATTCCACCTCATACCATAATCGATCCTCCCCCGAAACCAGTAGTATTCAGGAAATTCATATGTGGACGTCTGTATACAAGGGAACGTCGATCACAATGGTGAAGGCAGAATCTAGACTCATCTGTGAAGAGACCTCTTTCCCAATCGGCCTCTTCCCAATGGATATGCTCTCTCGCAAAATCCAAACGCGCTCTTCGATGGGCTGGGGTAAGAGCTGGGCCTCTTGCCGCGACACGAGGCCTTGAATCATATTCTCTGAGGCGATTTCTTATTGTCTGAGTGCTAATTTGCACCTCATGAGTTTGCTCAAGATGATTTTGAAGGAGGCGAGCGGTTGCAAACCGTTGTCTCAACGAAGAAATTCTCAAGTAACGTTCTTGAATGGCAGTTGTTACCCGTGGTCTACCCTGTCCTTGTCTTCGGACATTCATACCTGTCTCCCTGTATCGCTGCAACATTCTGGACACATTTGTATGGGAAAGGGAAACTCCAAACCTTTCTGCAATTCTTGTGTATGTCCACCCTTCTTCTCGCAAAACTACCGCTTGGGCACATTCCTCTTGGGTCGAATTGCGTGTTTCGCGTTGCATGCGATCGAGTGTAGAAAATCAAACGAAAGAAAAACTATTGATCACTAGAATTGATCGAGAACAACTGATTTTAGAATGGAGCCGATACAATCAAAATCTGATAATATCATCTTTTTTTATTCCTGCTGGGAGAAAACATCTGTATTAAAGAAAAACGTTGAAAGTGGATAAAATATGCATGCATAATTCTGATAAAAATAATTATCATTGAGAACACCTTCAGTTGTAGAATAAATTTGAGATTTCCATAATGTGCGTTAATTTTTTTGCGCAGTGTATAAAACCTTGAGTTTGGGTAACTGTACTAAAATACTATCAAGATTCCCCTAATTTCGGAATCCACGTTCATTAAACTGATGTGGCCAGGTCGAGCCAGAGTGTGGTCTTTTTGAAGAACCTCTTTGACCCTTTCAGGTGTTAAAGTTACGGTACTCTTGCATAATGATAGTGGATGGACCTGAGAGCTGCAATTAGACCTATAAATTTGAACCTTGCCGTTCTCAATAATTCCATTAAAAGCATAGATATTTTAGGAATTCTCTCTGCATTCCAAGAGCTAGATAGCGAATGCTTGAGAGATAGAGATGTGTATAAAAAGAAGAAATTCTAGTTTTTTGCCTATGATATTGTAATAGAAATATTTGATATTGGTACGAGTAAGAGACGAAATACCAGATTAATCAATTATACATGTAAATCTAGTTCTTTTTGGACAAGTTTTAATTTTTCTCTTTCTTTTATATTATCATTCATCAAACAAGAGGATATCGTCCTTAAGTTCCGGAATAAGATCTCCTAGTCCATTTCTCAAATTATCATTCATGTTCATAAAATTTTATCGATACATAGGTTTTATTGCTCGATCTATATCCACTCCGATTTCCGATGTACCTATATATGAATTTTTTGAACTATTCATGGACCCCTTTTCCATTTCAATTATTTTCCATATTATGTATGTATTAGGTTTTATTGAACGCCCTTCAAATAAGCTGACCACAAGATGCGCAGACGGCTACGAAAGGAAATGTATCAAACTGAAAATTTGCAAATAGTCCGGTAAAAATCGACTGAAAATAGTGGAGAGTTTACAAAAACTCGCATAAAGCTGAATTATGTTATAGGTCTTCGGTAAACATGTTCAACAACTGTTCACGCTGATTGTCAATAGATGGCTCCAGCAGTAAATGCTGTTCGATTTTGACATATCCAAAACTTCATAAACCAAGCTCAAGCATATGTTTAACAAACTGTTATAACAGATTAGTGATGTTCTTTTATTGCGTCATATACTTTTGGTTTTGTAAATATGTTTTATTTTGTGCTAAATAATCGTCTTTTACGGAAAGTGTTGATTCTTCTTTCATTCGAAGAAAACGGCGGCTGAAGCTCTAAAAAGTTTACGGAGATGCTGCTCTAAGTGAAACAACGTGCCGTGATTGGTTCCGTCGCCTCGAAGACGGTGATTTCGCGTGAAGGAAGGTAAAAAACCTTCGAAGACACTGAATTGGAGGTATTGCTCGATTAGGGTCCTCACCAAACGCGAAAAGATCTACCCGCTAAGCCATTTCCGAGCGACTTCATGCTTTGGGAATTATTCAAAAACAGGAAACTTGAGTTTCTTATGAATTGAAGTCCAGGGACTTTAAAGGTAGTTGTTTTGCTTGTGAAAAAATGCCTAATCGACAAAAAAAGATGAGTTTTCTTCATCGCATCATGACGGGTGGAGAAAAATGAATTTCTTACAGGAACCCAGAGAAAAAAAAGAGATGGGGACTGTCCGGTCACGCTGATACGTCGTCGCCTCGACAGAATATCCACGCTTTGAAGGTTATGCTGTATATTTCGTGGGACCAGGTCGGTGTTATTTGTATGAGCTTAGGAACCGAGTGAAACATTACTGTGGAACTGCAATTGGTGTGATTGAGCAGGGCACTACGCGAAAAACTGTCACATGACGAGCAGAGACATGACAAAATGATTCGGTCTCACGTTGCTAAACCCGTTGAAACCTATCTGGAAACGCTGAAATGGGACTTCCTAGTTTTCCCGCCGTATTCTCCAGATATTGCGCCGTCAGATTATTACCTACTTGTTCCGGTCGATGGCACATGGTGTCCGTGAAGTTAGCACCCACATTTTCGAAAATGAAGAAAATTTTTTTTGCATTCGTTAGTAACTCGTTAGTAACTATTTGTCACCTCAAAATTTTCGTTTGTACCTCAAGGGAGGTCATAGAAAAACGCCGCATTCCGCTGGGTGCTAACTTCACGGGCATCCACTTCTCACTTTTTTGCGAAAAAAAAAAATACGATCGGAAAGTCCTTCGTTAGTAACTGTTTGTAACATAAAAATTTTCGTTTGTAACCTAACCCTTACTGAAAAAATGACACCCCTTGAATGCGATGTTAGCACCCACATTTTCGAAAATTTACAAATTTTCTATTTCAATCGTTAGGACCTCGTTAGTAACTATTTGTAACATAAAAATTTCCGTTTGTAACCTAACCCTTACTGAAAAAACGACACATCTTACATGCGAAGTTAGCACCCGCATTTTCGAAAATGAAGAAAATTTTTTTACATTCGTTAGTAACTATTTGTAACCTCAAAAATTTCGTTTGTACCTCAAGGATACTCATAGAAAAACGCCGCATTCCGCTGGATGGTAACATCACGAGTTTCCCAATTTTTTGCGAAAAAAAATACGATCGGAAAGTCCTTCGTTAGTAACTATTTGTAACATAAAAATTTTCGTTTGTAACCTAACACTTAGTGAAAAAATGACACCCCTTAAATGCGAAGTTAGAACCCACATTTTTGAAAATTTACAAATTTTCTATTTCATTCGTTAGTAACTCGTTAGTAACTATTTGTAACAAAAAAAATTCCGTTTTTAACCTAACCCTTTTTTGGGGTTACAAATAGTTGCTCACGAATGCAAAAAAAATTTTCTTCATTTTCGAAAATGCGGGTGCTAACTTCGCATGTAAGGTGTGTCTTTTTTTCAGTAAGGGTGAGGTTACAAACGAAAATTTTTATATTACAAATAGTTACTAATGCCTTACTAACGAATGAAAGAGAAAATTTGTAAATTTTCGAAAATGTGGGTGCTAACTTCGCATTTAAGGGGTGTCATTTTTTCACTAAGGGTTAGGTTACAAACGAAAATTTTTATGTTACAAATAGTTACTAACGAAGGACTTTCCGAACCTTTTTTTTTCGCAAAAAATTGGTAAGGTCCGTGACGTTAGCACCCATCGGAATGCGGCGTTATTCTATGAGTATCCTTGAGGTACAAACGAAAATTTTGAGGTTACAAATAGTTAATAACGAGCTACTAATAACGAATGCAAAAAAAATTTCTTCATTTTCGAAAATGCGGGTGCTAACTTCGCATGTCAGATGTGTCAATTTTTCAGTAAGGGTTAGGTTACAAACGAAAATTTTTATGTTACAAATAGTTACTAACGAGTTACTAACGAATGAAATAGAAAATTTGCAAATTTTCGAAAATGTGGGTGCTAACTTCGCATTCAAGGGGTGTCATTTTTTCAGTAAGGGTTAAGTTAAAAACGAAAATTTTCATGTTACAAATAGTTACTAACGAAGGACTTTCCGATCATATTTTTTTTTCGCCAAAAAGTGAGAAGTGGATGCCCGTGAAGTTAGCACCCAGCGGAATGCGGCGTTTTTCTATGACCTCCCTTGAGGTACAAACGAAAATTTTGAGGTGACAAATAGTTACTAACGAATGCAAAAAAAATTTTCTTCATTTTCGAAAATGTGGGTGCTAACTTCACGGACACTGGCACATGGTCTGACCCATCAGAACTTCCACTCATTTGAAGACATCAAAAAAAGGCTTGGATCGAGGATAGCCACAAAAGATGAACACTTTTAAGGTAACGGTATTCGAACTCTACCAGAAAGATGAGACAAAGTTGTAGCAATACTTTGAATCATTGGTAACCATTTTTTCACTATAAAGTTGCATTTTCATTTTCCTTACCTAACCTAACCTTCTTTTCTCAAAAATCAACATTCCTGTGATGCACGCGGACGCCGCATATACAGGTGTCCCTAATGATACATCCAAATATCAAAAAGTTACTGAAATAATTTTATTGTAAGAAATAATGATAATTTTGTCCTATTAAATATGGTCCAAAAATGTATCGTGAAAAAAGAGGGCGCAGAATTAAGAACAAAACAATACCGCACACACTCCTCTATAAGTGAAGATATAAGTCAATAATAAGAATAAACTAAGAACAATAAGGTGAGTATGTATAAGTGTACTATCATATTATTAAGAGTTTTTAGCATTAATTTTTCTATAAACTACTTACATGTCTACTGAATACTGTGTCCAAATGTGTGAAAAATATAAATAGCAGCAGAGGGGACCTGAAATAAAATAGCAATGTCAATAAACGTAAAACAGCAGCTTATGCAATAAATACAAAAATCTCATTACTTTACGACAAGTAGTTAATTGGAAGGATAATTTCAGATAAGGGTCCGAAAAGACAATGGACAAGCCTGATAAAAAACAAACAGGATGACAGGACCTCGGACAGGATGAATAGATAAATTAAGGAGACATGTCTCTTCAATGAATCGACATTACTTGAAGATATAAGTTATATCATTGGATACTCCCTTACATACCTATGTACTGAAGGCATTGCATGACTTAGTACTATCATATTACTGTATACTAGGAATCGTAGATAGAGTAAGGGAACTGTAGGTTACATGCTTAATTGTAAATCATATAATAATCATTATTGTACTGAATGTAGTGACTTTCACATTGTCCTCTTCGTCAATAGTCAATAAAGCTTTTTAAAAAACAAGCTCTTCGTTTTAACAAACATAAGCGAAGTCGGTAGGATACCCAAAACTTTTTCTTCGACATCAATAGCGAAAAAGAAGTGTTCGTTTCAACGATTCATTGGGTATATTGCAAAAGTTTCCGGACTTTGGTTCCAAATTCGACCTAGTCCAGTATTGTGGTATCAACACAACCAGCGAGCAGAAGTCCAAATCACCGAAGCTCCTAGTTAGGAATAAATCCAAAGCAACAGCATTCAGGAGGAGAAATTATAGTGAGGTACGGAGTTTCTAGAACGAAACTGCCTGCTATAATCGCTGTATCCCCTGAAGCAGAAGAGAAAGAAGAAAGAAAAGGTTCAACAGCACTCAGGTGGAGAAATTATAGTTTGGTACGGAGTTTCTATAACGAAACTGCCGGCTATAATCGCTGTATCCCCTGAGGCAGAAGAAAAAGAAGAAAGAAAAGGTTCAACAGCACTCAGGTGGAGAAATTATAGTTTGGTACGGAGTTTCTATAACGAAACTGCCGGCTATAATCGCTGTATCCCCTGAGGCAGAAGCAAAGAAAAAAGAAGAAACCTCTATGAAGCAACTGCTTAAAAAACTTCCCTTGAGCTTCACGAACATAGTGAAGCATGAAATTCGAACAACAGAAGAAACAATCGCCATCAGCAAGTGTGCCGAAAGTGACGAGAAACTCGTGTTGTGCGGAACCTATGTCATTTTCGTTCCGGGAAACTGTGAAGTGAAAGTGGACAAATATACTCTGAAAAACTGGAAAAATGTGGTATCCAGAGCAAAAATTTTCCATTTACCGAACATTAAAATCCAAGATTTTGGCAAATCAAAAACTGTTAAAAAAATTGATGAGGTGCCATTAGAATTAGATGAAGTTAACATGGATAATTTGAAGGAGATAGGGCATCAAATTGAACATTCAAAGAATCAAATTCTTTCAATTCAAAGCCCAATCATCCACTTTGATAGTATTAGTGTATACACCCTTATTATTTATATTTTAAGCTTTTTAACTATTCTGATTTTTGTACTAAGAAAATTCAATTGTTTTATAACCAACAAAGGAATTGTAAGACATGAGGAAAATTTACAGAACCCCTTGAGGGACATTGAACTCAAAAATTATTTTTTTTTTCAAAAAACCCCAATTTTTTCTCTTAAGCGCGGAGGAGTTATATCATTGGATACTCCCTTACATATGTACTGAAGGCATTGCATGACTTAGTACTATCATATTACTGTATACTAGGAATCGTAGATAGAGTAAGGGAACTGTAGGTTACATGCTTAATTGTAAATCATATAATAATCATTATTGTACTGAATGTAGTGACTTTCACATTGTCCTCTTCGTCAATAGTCAATAAAGCTTTTTTAAAAACAAGCTCTTCGTTTTAACAAACATAAGTTATATTTGCTAGTTAATTTTATTCATTCTGAAAACCTGATGGAGGAGAAATTACTACAGAATTGATGTGACGAATTCTTATAAATTCCAAATTAGATAAGCATTGTCGCACTCTAGGCAATGGCGGCTTCAACACTTGCTTGGCCCGCCGTAAAATCTTTGCGATGGCCTTGTCCTTAGTGCAAGTTATGTGAATTCAACGAAAAGTGTTTCTGATAATTGACAAAAACTGCAGACCTTATGAATGCATAAATTTAGGCGTTCAAAATACGTTTTCAGAAGAGTTACAAGACTTAATAAACAAAGTATAAAACGACAGAACTAAGTGCTACAGTGATTCAAAAATCCCTTAGACTCTTCATTGAAGCCATAGTTAAGTATTTAACGAATGGGTTACGTTAATTTCAACTGAAAAAATGAAAAGTATCTTGTTTCATCGTGTTCTTGAAATATATACGGATAAGTCACAAAAATCTTTTTTCCAATTCCAGGATGCTCGCATGCAAAAAAAAAGGAAGATACTAACTGAAAAATATGTCCTGTTCTGGAAGTGATCCTCAGAAACCAAAGAAATCATTAGAAAATGGTCAAAATCGTTATAGGATTATCAATGTGGTTCCAGTCGAATTCAGTTCTTAATCGGAAAAAATATAACCTTGTGTGGGGTTATTGTTACTCCAAGCTCATCAGGAGACCTGAAAAGGGAGAAGGTTTTTAACCCTACACAATTTCGGCAGCCTTCGCAGGTCAATGTCACGAAGGCCAGCTAACCAGTACGCGTATTCTGGGCGCTTTTCGCATCGATCGTTATCCTCCAAACGGGTTCATTCTCAAATACAGGGTGTTTCACCGGTCACGCAGATCTCGATCACTCTTGAGCAGTTGAATGTTTGGATTTTTCTCATTGCGAAATCATTAAGGCCAATCGGGGCTATATTTTCAAATCATTTTGAAATCTGCAGGGTGTTCCACGAAAGTGGTAGGAGGAAAACATATGTTTTTTCTTATCGAAAACCACGTATTTTACTGCAGATTTAGAAAGCACTATAAAATGATAATAAGTTTGTTTGACATCTCATGTATTCAAAATTAGCCGTTTCTGAGATATTTCGCTTTTTCTAAAATTTATGGATCTCAGAAAGAACTCGATTACTTCGATTAGATTGAATTTTTAGGAATGAGATTTTGGCTGTGAATACTAGAACAATGAAAATGAATACTGTCCGTAACATAATTATTCAAAACTCTACAGAGTGTTCAAAATGGGTCAATGCATTGACGTATACTCAGACTATAATTTCAGGCTTATTTCAAATGGCACACCCTGTATTTCTTTTTTTCATTCGTAGGCACAATTCATTACCTTCGGAAAATTATGGAGGTTCGTCAGACCTTAATCTTACAGTTTCGGTTTTATTTGCTATTTTGTGAATGTTCTCATCTATTCATCATTTCCCTGGGGATTTACCGAAAAAACTAACACTGAAATGTATAATAACGAAATATCCAATTTTACCATATGTTAAAGAGCATTACAATTGAATAATTGTTTCAGTTGATATTTTTTGTTTGTTTATAATCAATTATTCAACTAATAAAAAGTATTATTATTATTATCATATTAAAAATAAGATGAACAGTCATTATTAAACCGGATATTTACCTACTGACAACACAACAAGAACATAATAGAAGGATCAAATTCATCAATACTATTAGAAAGATATTAAATTTTCCGACATTTCGACTACAAATCACTCAAATAATACCAAATGTTCAATATGATCACCATCTTCTTGAGCAGCACAAAGTCTTAGCCTCTCCCTCAAAGATGCTCTCACGACCTCACGTTGAATAATATGTTCGGAGTTTTACTATGAAATGCATTCTTTATTCTTCCTTTCATTTTGCATAAGTATAAACTATATTTTTAAACCCAACAAAGTCCATTGGGAAGAACACCATCTGATTGATTTATCATTCGGAGTCTGATAAAAACTGTCTTGCGTCCAAATGACGTTCAATATAATATAGGCCACTTGGCATCCATCCAACGGTTGTGAGGAATTTCATAAACTTGCAAATAAATCCAAAACTGTAATATTTAGGTATGACGAATCTCAGTAAATTTTCAAAGGTTATCAATTTTGCTATCGAATGAAAAAATAAAATATAGGGTGTGCCATTTGAAATAAGCCCAAAATTATAATTTGAATATGTCGTCCATGCGTTGTCTCATTTCGAACACCCAGTGTAGTTTTGAATGATATGGATAAAGTATTCGTTTCTGTTATTCTAGTTTTCACCTTATTCATAATTTCGTGCTGTTTCCAGGACCGGCTCATGAAATGTTTCCAATTGAATTTGTTCTTAGGATTAGACGGTTTATTCGGAAATATTCAGTTCTCAGCTGGAAAATTCACAAAATTTTCTAACAAATGTAACAAAACCTGATCTGATTTTGATTTTATACCGTTTACAGGTTTTTCCTCATTTTCTTTTAGTTCCATCCTGATTTTCAATTTCAAATGACTACAGATTTAGGAGAAACAGGAATTCCGACAAAAATCATTGAATCGGAAACGACGAAGCTTTGACCTTCGGTCAGGCAAAGTTACCTGGTAAAACATGAAATGAAACAAAATTTCTGAAGAGTTTTGATTTTAATTCAAACTGCCCACGTAGGGAAGGAACTATATACAGGGTGTCCCGGAAAATGTGGGAAATCTCTCGGATTCAGATAAAACATAAAAAAATGAGATGACAAGTTCCCATAATTTTTTTTCCTAGCGGCCCTCCCTACGGAGATACGGCCTCCTGAATGACGTCACTGGAAATCCATTTTACTGGAATAAATCTCAAACTACTTAATATAATTAAAAAAAATTGATATGATGAACAGTAGTGACATTAAAATACTGCCCTTAAATTCAAATTAGCTCTTTAAGGTTACTTGGGGCGGACTAGGTTGTACATTTTAATGCTTACAATTTCAACACCCTGTATGATAAGGAGTAAAAAAAAATTGGATTTACTTGAAGATTGAGCTAAAAATAAGGTACTCTTGTTTATTGTCGATAAAATAAACTGTTTTCGAAAAACAAAATTACAAAGATTCTTAACTATGCAGTTTTGGCACAGAAAGACAGAGTAAAAAAAAATATTTTTCAGAAATTTACTCTTATGAAGTATTTAATAGATCATTTATAACATGCGTATTTATATTCAATCGTTGCAAGCTTTAGTGAGAGTACGTTTCTAAAAAATAATTTTTGTTAACGTGCCTTTCTATGCCAAAACTGCATGGTTAAGGATCTTTGTAATTTTGTTTTTCGAAAACGGTTCATTTTATCGACAATAAAGAGGAGTACCTTTTTTTTAGCCTAATGTTCAAGCTATCCAAAATTGTTTTTTCTACTCCTTATCATACAGGGTGTTGAAAATGACAGCATTAGAATGTACAACCTAGACCGCCTCTGGTAAACTAAAATAGCTAATTTAAATTAAAGGGCAGTATTTTGAGAAGTCCTTACTACTGTTCATCATATCAATTTTTTTTTTAATTATAATTGAATAGTTTGAGATTTATTCCAGTAAAATGGATTTCCAGTGACGTCATTTAGGAGGCCGTATCTCCGTAGGGAGGGCCGCTAGGAAAAAAATTATCGAAATTTGTCATCTTTTTTTTTTCATGTTTTATCTGAATCCGAGAGATTTTCCACATTATCCGGGACACCCTGTATATATGTTTATGCCAAAATGACATAAACAAAGTCTAACCTGCTCAAGTTGTGGAGAGATTCCAATCCAAATGAAACCTGTTGCTTCATTCATTTTCACTCACGCAAGCGCATTCGTGATAGTTTGACCTACCCCATAAAATCAATACTCTATTTCCATTTCCAACTAGGAAAGGGTTCAGAACCTCCTGCTACCTATGGTTGCCTATCAAAAGTTGACCAATTTTCCTAATATAATCCATGCTCTTTCGGGAAAACCAGGTCAAACGACGCCCCAGTTGGATGGAAATTCTGGAAAAGGGTTCAGAATGGGATAATCCAGGCAAAAAAGCTCCGGATAACATGAGTTGGAAGAATATATTCCTCCGGAAAATCCGGATGAAAATTATTGATTTTCCGAGAGAGCCATGACGACTATGTTTGGTTACTATTGACATCTATTTATTCCACCCCTGCCTAAGCGTATTGTAGCAAACTACAATATGAAGGAGTATGTTCAAAATGAAGTATGAATATTTTTAACATTCGATAATGCATCTGTTGAGCTATTTTTAATAATATGCAGTTCAAGCATTCATTTATCTTAAGAAAATTCTGTAACTCTTGGCCTCGATTGACAAAATGCACGTAGGTATAATTCATGCCCATTAAATCCATTCAACCACAGTAATCTCATGAATCAATTCTCAAATCATCCATTTCACTTTCGATATTCTTCATCCTATAACAGTGGATCAAGGTCATCCCAATAGATCCATTCGGTTATGGAGCGTGCTAAAGTTCTTTGATCTCTCTACCTTGGTCGAAACGAAACCGCTGGTTCAATGCCTGATCTGTGCCAGATACACCTATAGATAATTACATAATAGAGCCAGAAATTCATTAACACCTGTTTGAATTCGCTTTCAAGGTGGATATACAAGGATCAGGAGATCATATACAGCTACAGGTGTATGCAGGTGATAGGTAAACAAGGAAAACTTTTCCCGGGTAGATAGGAAGAAGTGAATATTGATTTATGTCGTGCATTATTTGCACTCGTAGACTTTTGTTGTGCATTTGGTATTTTATATGGAATTGTATTGAGTATATTCTAGTAGTTCGTTGCTAGAACAATTCAAAATTGATATTGATTTATGACATTTTTTCAGATGAATTTTAGTTTCAATTAAATTTTAGTCGAAACAGACGTACAGGGTGGGCAAAATTCGTTGTCTACTGAAGGAATCTCGAGAACTGTATAGCAGTCATAATTAAGAAAGATAATAACGCATTTTCTCTTTTTTCCTTACTAACCCGAATCTGAAAACAGATCCAGCCTATCGTTCATAGATTTTGAGTTATGAACGGAAAAAGAGGAATTGCCATTTTCAATTTCGCTGAATAACTCGCTTTCTTGAATTCGTACACGAAATAGGTTGTTACATTCCAGAGGCACTTTTTTAGGAGTGATTCAAATACAATATGATTGAATTTTTCAATCCTGTTAATTTCTAGAAATGAGAAGGATTTAAGATTTCACAAATGTAGACTATAATATATTCTCTTATCTTGCAACAACATTTTTGCTGATTATTACATGAGAAAAATTTCATTTTTTATTATTGAATCATAAGTAGACTGGCAGTAGCATAGCGACCGATTGTGGAATAAATGTAATGATGGTAAGTATAGTTATCTCTCGAAATTTCTTTCATAAATAAAAAAAAAATTTAATATATTTCTTCTTTGATAATCAGATGAAAGTCGTTTACTCTTCACTAAAGTCAGTAATTCCTATCGCAGAAGGTTCAGTTCATGAACTATAATGTATTAAATTTTTGGTCTCATGTAATGTTTATGTAAATAGCGACATATAATACATTTTTTAAAACAGCAAAAATTTCGTAGAAAGGTAGAGAACTTTCTACACATATTATATTTGAATTACTCCCAAAAAGGTACCTGTAGAATGTAACAACAGATTTTGAATACGAGTCAAATATGCGAGTTAATGACAATTTTTCAATTTTCGTTCATAACTTCAAATCTATCAACGATTGATTGATTGATTTGCTGACGAACAAGAGACCGGGTTAGCGCTTGGCCTCCCTGTGACACTGCGACCAACTTGAGTCTATTGTATCACTCTTTCGTCAGTGGTTCCTCACGATTTGTGTCCTTCATCAGGTTCAGCAGCCTATTTATGAGGTTTTTCGGATTCATTCCCGTTTCCGGATTGATTTCTCCGAAGATTCTGTGGCGCCTTCTTCCCAGGGCGTAGCATTCAAAAATTATGTGAGAGGCTGTTTCTTCCTCTCCACCGCAGAGTCTGCAATCCACGGGTTCTCCAAGTATTCCTATGGTGTTCAGATGTTTTCTAAGGCCGCAGTGTCCCGTCAGTAGACCTACTATTATAGTCAGCCGTCAAGGTTTGGCTTGTGAGTCCTACCATGACTTTGCTGTGTGTTTGCCCGTCGCTCTGTTCCCAGTGTTGTCGGTGTCTTTGTTTTATCCACTCCTCAATCAGGGTCCTGCATCGGTTTTTGCTGATTCCAAGCACAGGTTCTGGCCCTGTGAATGGCGTTTCAGATGCTTATCTCGCTAACTGGTCTGCTTTTTCGTTGCCCGCTATTCCCTTGTGACCTAGTACCCACATCAAAGTGACCTTGTTGTGTTTTGCCAGCCTCAGAAGGTCCTGGAGGTATTCCCAGACGAGTCTAGACTTTATCTGTGTCGAGTTGAGAGCTTTGATGGCGCTCTGGCTGTCAGAGAGAATGTGAATGTGTTTTCTTTGGTAGCCACTTTCCAAGTTCTTCTGTATGCATGTCCTAATGGCATGTGCTTCAGCTTGAAATATCGTGGCGTGTTTGCCGAGAGGTATGATGTAATCCCTTGTTGGCCTCACTCCGTGTATTCCCGCTCCTGTTCCTTCATCTATCTTAGAACAGTCTGTGTTATAGATTATTTCTGCAGATGATTGTGATTCTATACTCGAGTCCCATCCGTTCCAGTCGAGCTGTGTTTTTAATGGTTTTTCGAATGAGTATAGGGGTTGCATGTAGTCTGGAATCATATCGAGCTCGGCTACGTCAGCTACATGAGTGATTCTGGTGTGCCCAGTTGTGCTGGTTCTCCAGTTTTTTGTTTGGATCAGTCTGTATGCACCCATCCTGGCCTCTCCCATGACATGTATGTCAAGGGGTGAGAGGTTAAGGATGGCCTCCATAGCAGCTGTTGGAGTGCTATTCATTGCAACCGTGATGCAGAGATAGGCAAGCCTCTGGATTTTTCCAAGGTTGGTTTTTGCCTGTCTTTGATTTGTTTTTGGCCACCACAGGAGTGAGCCATAAGTGATTCTGGGTCTTATTACCGCTGTGTAAAGCCAGTACATGGCTTTCGATTTGATTCCCCAAGTTTTTCCAAAAGCTCTCCTGCACATCATAAGTGTCGTTATACTTTTGTTGGTTACATGATGTAGATGTGGGTTCCAGGTTAGTTTCTTGTCGAGAATCAGCCCAAGGTATTTCACCTGTTCTAAACCTTGTAATGTTTCGCCGAAGAATCTGGGATGTGTGAGATCTCCTATGTTTCTTTTGCGAGTGAAGGGAATGAGTGCTGTTTTGTTCGGATTTGCCCTTAGGCTCTCTCTGTTGCACCATTCCTCTACGGTCCTCAGTGCTGAGGTTATTCCGGTGTATTTTCCCTTGACGAGTCTGACTATGTCGTCTGCGTATCCTTGAGAATAATACCCTTGCTTATTCAGGGAGGTTAGCAGATAGATAGACTGGATCTGTTTTTAGATTAAGATTAGTCAAGAAAAAAGAGCTCGACAATGTGGTATCAGCTTTCTTATGTCTTCTATAGTTCTCGAGATTCCATCAGTAGACAACAAATTCTGCCCACCTTGTACATAGCAAACGTCTGTGTCAACGATTGAACATGATTTACTGTAAATTATAGACGAAATCTTCAAAATTGAGAAATGTATTTCTCATGGGACGATATAAGCCAGAAGGATCAAAAAACCAAAATACAAAAGTTTTCGAAACTGGTCGAATAATGTTGGCTTCAATATTCTCTGGTTAAAAAATTTTTGAGAAAAACCTGCAATATTCGAATGTTTAACAACTCGTCTGCATGAGGATTATTCTCAAATGGTGCAAACGCCCTACATCACCAGCTATTCCACAGGTAGGTTTCCGCGAAGCAGGTACTCATACCTGTCGAACGTCATGTTCACCTGATAAGATGATGGCAAGATGCCGTAGGTAAATTGGTTCTTTTTTTCTCCGTAGGTGGTAGATAAATCAAATTGACCCATAAATGAAATAACATACAATCAGGTGATTACAAGTATTAAGATTACATCAATAAAAATGCAAATCTGTTGGCGTGAATGAATTTCCCATTTGCGGTAGATGAGAACAGGCAATATTACAAGAAATACCTGAGAACATCGACGATTAAATTGGCGGATCGATAAGGAATACGCACGTGCAGGTGGGTCTTCATTCATAAATGATGTAGTATGCCCGATTTTATCTGCTTTCATCAACATTAATTATCACCTCGATCCACATCTAGACCTCTGCAAAATGTTGTTTACATCAAGAGCGTGAAATAATATGATTGTTTTAAATTAAGGTGGGCGTTTAAACCGAGTAGGAAAGATCAGCCGATAGAGGCGCCACCGTCCATTTCATAGAATACTCAGCGAAGTTTCCAAACATCCAAATACTCAAAACTACCTTCCACTATATGACACGATCGCTAGACGGTCCGTCAAACTATAAACGTTGACCATAGACTAACTAACGTTGACACTGTAGCCGATAGTTTGGAATTTATTTTATGTATTCGTTGTCCTAGAAAATCAATTATCATTTGATTTGGAAATTATTCAGGAAGAAATGATTCATGAAATAATTATTCCAAAATAATATGTTTTGGAATAAAATTCAACATTGTTATATCCGTCACAAATTACCATCAGTTCCAAGGATGCTTAGATAAAGGCGTTGGCAACACGACTATAAAGGGGTATTGGTGGTCGATTCCAGCAGACTATTCGTTTTACGTTAGAATATTCATTATTCCAGCGCCAGTGACAGAGGAAACTTTGGTACAATATTATTTCCATAGTGAATATTTTGAAAATCTCTTGTCTATACATATTTGATTTCTTAGTGCAGATTGATTTATATTAATTTCGTTTGCGACTTATGTGTTAGTTTGAGAAGTTTTTCAACAAAACTCGTTCCTCAACTTTCACAAAAAACTGTTTTCAATACATGAGTTTTCACGGTTCATTCTAAATAACATTAATTTCTCTTCCCACCATGAATAATAAGTATATTATTCAACGAGCGGTAATGTAAGTCATAACATATGCAGATGAATTTTGCACAACGAACCGTCAGGCGGGTAGTGTGATTCATCAAGTGTGTTATGACCATTACCGGAAATTGAACACTATACTTTATCTTCGACTTCTTCAGTAATAGTCGAATCAATCTGCATTTTTGAAATTGACAACAGTTGTCAAGAGCGATATCTGTAGTCGTGAATCAAATCGCGTAGAAAGCGTCTAAAATTCACGTTTTCCAACTGCAATTTTTGGATATTCAGAACCAAGGAAATGTAGAAATGAATGCTACCTTGATGTCTGAAATGGAGTTCTCGATCGATCCGACTTTTTTATTCATTTCGTAAGCAATTTAATTTTTACTATTTGTATTAGAGTGAGTAATAGGATATATTATAACTCACACTTATAGCTCGCGCTACTGCGGCAATGGAAAATAACGCGACCCCTTTCGGGAGGAATGAAAAGTAGGCCCCAGCACAGATTTCGAACGACAAGAATGTCCAGTGCCAACCATAGATCTTATAGTGAGTTCTATGGTGCCAACATCAGGTATTCTATCTTAACTTTGTTGAATCAGTATTCATTGATTCATTATCATACCAATTTTGAATGGAATCCGACATAATCACAAAATTCGTCATTTTCGATCCGCCATTTTGAGTTCATAAGTTTTTACAAAAAAAAATCTCTCTGACCCACACGATTTTGAATCGTTACAAAACTGGTCCGCCCTCGTGAATTCACAAATTTCGACCACAATATCATAATATCCGACCCCGAAAACCCCTATATACCTATTTTGAATCTAATGAGGCTATATCACAAGATTTGTTTTATTACTATTATCAAGCTCTTATCTAAATATATGAATTTTACAAAAAAAAATCATAATATTCAACTCCGAAAACCCCCACATACTTCTTTTGAATCGAATTGAAACATAATAACAAGACGCGTCCGCTATCTTGAATTCACGAATTTTGACAAGAAAATCATGATCACCGACACCTAAAACCCCCACAAATCAATTTCGAAACAAATCGCGCAAATATTCACAAAAGTTGTCTACATATTATTATTAACAGGCCGCCATCTTGAATTTGTGAATTTTAACAAAAAATCACAATCTCCAATTCCGAAAACCCCCACATGCTAATCTTGAATCGAAATAAACCATAGTAACAAAATTGGTACGCCATTTGGATTTCACGAATTTTGACAACAATATCATAATATCCGATCCTACCCCGGAAACCCCTATATACCAATTTCGAATCAAATCGGGCCATAATCACACAAGTTATTGTATTATTATTATTATCAGGCCGCCATCTTCAATTTGTGAAATTTGATAAGAAAAATCATAATCTCTGACCCCAAAACCCCCACACGCCAATTTCGAATCAAATCAGATCATACTCACATAACTTGTCCGTTCTTTGCGTAAAATTGCATTTTCTCAGACACCTTTCCTAGATAAAATGATAAAATATCCTATCTACATATACATACCAAATTTCATCAAAATCGTTAGTGCAGTATCTGAGATAAGCCAATACAGATATATAAATAAATATTGCTCCTCTGAATATATTAGATAGATTATAGATTTATCGTTCCCCATATCACACTCCATGATACGCTTATGAATAATCTCCGAAGTCCGAATCAGATAGTCTATGGTCCGAATACCCAATAACAAATATCTTCATACTTGCTATATCAAAACTTATTTCTCACCTTATTCAATAATAATGAATGAAATGTACAATGGCGCTCTCTATCCGAAAATCGCCGAACTATGAATTACGTCGATTTGTGGGTAAAGCAGGAATTTTTTCCCGCCAAAATTTGAATTTGGCCATTTTATGCCAATTCCGTATTTCAAGTTGATCTTGTGAACGAAATTATCAGTAGATTCACTTTTAATCGGAAGTTGAACTATTTTCATGGGTCTTTCTGTTGAAATAAAACAGAAGCATGGGTTGGCTCATTTTCTTCTATTTTTGAAAGAAAAAAAATTAACTGTCGGAATGAAATCGATCAAAATTATTTCAACAAGAACCCTAATCCTTTCTGAGTTCACCCACAAAATTTCAGTTCTCGAAATGAAACCGTTTTCGAGATCAACTTGAAATAAAAACACACTCCATTGAACGCCCACCTTAAGGTTGTAGATTGTAGATTGTAGGCGGAAGTAAAGTGAGATTGGGTAAAAGCATACCCCTTTGTATGCTTATGAATTTTTTGTACGGGAGATACGAGCCTTTTCTCATTTTCCTCTTTTCCAGCTACCTATTGAAATCAGAAGGTCAGGATACGGACCAAGTCAAACAACGATCATCAGGACACTACTTTGTACGTCCACCATGGTCTCAGGCATTTTCTTTGAAGCAACTGAAATTTATGTTAACTTGGTAAACTGTGAACTCAGGGCCAGCATGCCTCAGAATCTAACCATGTCTCAACAGTGAAGTGTTGCAGCAAAATTAAGGAAAAAACGGTCAATGTAAAGCCGAATCAAATGTCAGTAAAAGATTGCACAACAAAGATTGTGACGACATTTTAAACAAGGTAGGTACAGGGAAGATTTCTAATGATTTATGAGAATCAAGACATTGATCTCATAGAATATCCCCGCTATGTTCTTCTGGAACCGACTCAGAAACACGACCAGAAAAATTATTCCCAGACTCTTTTAGATCATTTCAAATGAGTTTATAACAATCTGGCTTAAAAGAGTGCTCTGCTGTCCGCAGAGTTTTTTTGAGTACAGAAAATGACTTCAGGGAAGCCCAGTTTGGGTTTCTTTTCAAATAACAGGGTGGAATTTTGGAACAACGTGGTATTCTACATTCTACCATGAATAATAGGGGTTTCAATTCTAAAACACCTGAAGCTGCTGACGGTTACCAATCCTTCCATTGTTGAAACAATGGTGATATTGGTTGGTGCTTTCGAAATGTAACTTTGATTAAATTTTGCTATGATTAATTTTGCAAATATTAATTTCTTATAATGCAAGAATGTCTGCGCGACAGTGGCAGTTGACACGCCGTACTTTTAGACAGAAATGTAAGTTTTGTTGAGTTCGGGCTTTTAGAGTTAGGCCTTGTTGCAGCGTTAAGAGCTTGGCTCTACTTGGACTTTTTCACAGTTCGTAGAGCTTATTGTTCTCGGCAAACTCCTTCAAGGGAATGTTTCTGTTTGGATAGTTTTGTGCTCAACAGTCATCCATCTTCTTGCAACAATACTGGCCAAAGCCTGATGAACGCGGATGAAGTTCAGCAAGAAAACCCATGACCAATAAGCGCTCACATAGAGATGCAGCTGCTGTACTCTGCTGTTCTCTACTCGATGCAACAACAAGACAAAGAACTTTACCTACCGAAGAAAAAATCGCTGCTGTAAGTGATACTGTTAATGAAGATCCAGATTTGTCTATTCCCCGACGGCCAAAACAAGTTGGACTCTGTGCATCCATTATACATGAAAAATTTTGCGTGAAGATCTTGGTCTACACTCTACACACATACAGGATCCAACTGGTTCTATAGTCCGTTCAAATATAAGAAGGAGCTTTGTAAACAAACAGAATCGTCTGGTTTGCGCACAATAAAGCTCCTATTGGTCAAACGGTCATAACAACGCTGCCTTTTAACGCACTGAGAGACTGCCAGGATCGTACTCGGAACGGACTGTGTATGGTACTGGATAGAAATGATTCAATAATTTGAGTAAGCAATTCCCACATTGGAACTTTTTTCCTCAGAAACTCTAGTGAAAAATTTCTGTTATGATTTGCAACTGTCATAAACATTTTATATCCGACGTACCCTATTTTTTTATTTTGTTTTGTTTTCATATTATTATCTACTAAATAATTTTTTTTTCGGATGCTCAAATTGCGGCAAGGTAATTCCAGGAAACACCAGAGTTTTAGAGATTTGGGTCGGAATCTTGCAAGATTCCGACAAAGTAATTCCGGGAAACACCAGATTTGGGTCCTTTTCCATAATAGGTGAAAGCCATCTTGATTTGCATAAATATCGAAGTTTTCAGTTGACAAGACTCGTAAAAGATCTCTGTTCAAATTTATAATGGTCATTTACTTGTTATATCCGAAATATATTTAGTTTCGGTCCAAAATTTTATATTTTGTTGCACGGTTGTGCCGGCTGCTCAAGATTCCGAAAATATAATTCCGGGAAACACCAGATTTGGGTCCTTTCCCTCAAGGGTTAAAGCCATCTTGATTTGCATAAATATCGGAGTTTTCAATTGACAAGACTAGTTAAAATACCTAGAGCTACTGTGTAGGTCTAGCTGTTCAAATTGTTTATAGATTTTGTTGTGAAAAGTGTATTGTGTTGGAAAATCTTTTGACAAAGTGTATATAGAACAATGTCGAATTCGGAAACGGATACTGCATCTGAGGGTGATATGTGGGGACCACCACGAAAAAGGTCCAAAAGGTCGCATTTCTCTGCTGAAGAGAAAGAGATAATTTTGAACATTTCTCGAAAAGAATTGGAAGAACATCCTGATTTATCGAAAAGAGACTTAGTAGGAATTGTTTCAAAATCCTCAGGGGTGAGTGATTCAGCTGTATTCAGAATTATCAGAGAATATAAAGAGAATGAAACATTGACCCCACCTAAGAGGAGAGCCCAGTCTTTAAAAATAATCGATTCTGTTGACGATTTCGATATGAACCTTATCATAAGAATTGTCCACGTTTTTTTTTCCGGAATGAAATCCCAACGATTTCTTAAGTACTAGAAATCGTGAATAATGACGACAGTTTGCCAAATTTCAAAAGAACAACGTTCTATAAATAATTGAAAAAAATTGAGTTCAAGTTCAAAAAACATGGTCGTGATAGTCTACTGATAGATAGGGATGAAATAATTTTGTGGAGAAGAGATTATTTGAAGAAAATCCGCTCATTAAGGGAACAAGGCAAAAAAATGTATTACCTGGATGAGACATGGATGAATAAACTAAACGATTGTGTGAAATCTCCTCGATTCAACCTGTAAAATTTCTCTCTAGTAATATTCAAGTTTGTTGCTTTTCGGAAATTTCGCTCATGACACTTTTTCCAAAATCACTCGCCTGACGGCTCGTGATTTTGATACAAACGTCATTCGCGAAATTTCCGAGCAACAAACTTTCATATTACAATCGAGAAATTTTGCCGGCAAAATTCCATCTATAGTGGTATTACATATGAAAATATGTCCACTCAAGAACAACTTGATGGATCAGATCCATTTTCATAAATCTTGATTTTTGTACCAGGAAAAACTAAATGCATAATATTGAATCTTGATTTATAAATACGGTTTCGATCCGAATATATTCAAATGGTTGCCTGAAGGAAACCCCGACTGTCAAGCCATTAAGATTCCAAAGGAATCAGGTGATCCAACTGCGTTACAGAAAGTGAATTAAACTCATCCGCCAACAATAGGCCTGGTAACCCAGTACGTGAGAAATAATTCCAAATATGGTTCACTTGCTCCTCGTTGAGAATAATATATCGACGTCTACTGCATTAAAGATAAACCTGTTCTTTACCGAAGGACAGCCTTCGGAGACACTTCTTCTGATTTAAAGTCTTGCAATGGTCCGAGTAGAAATGCCCCATACTCCTATCTAGGAGATAAAGTAGTATCCAATGCAGTTATTTGTGAGCCTTACCATAAACCGCCATTCCCATGACAAACTATGTTATGAATTCAAGAAAAATTTACTTGAAAATGAATACTAGCAGGACTTATTTTAATTCCATTGATAATGAGGGAAATGAATAAAAAACAAAATATTTATACTAAAACAAAAAAACTATAACGTTCAATTGAAAGGACCATATTCTGAATGTGAAATCATCCATGTCTCTTACTACAGTGTGACAAGAAAAACATCGGACAAACTCTTTTTCATTTAACTTTATTAAACAGAAGAAATTGAACAAACCAACAACAAATAATAATAGCTTGAACATTTGTTGATAATATATTCAAGCCGTTTCGCAGTGGCTTCCTTTGGCGGCGATACACAGCTCCAGACGTTTCTTGACATTTTCGGCAATGGGCCGCAGCTCCTCGGGCGTTAATCGGTTCCATTCCCGGCGCAGAGATTGCTTCAGCGACTCCAAATTTTTGTGTTATTTAGCACAGGCCCTGTGCTCCAATATCGCTGTAGTCCATTGGGTTGAGATCCGGTGAGAAGGGCGGCCATTCTGCAGATGAGATGAAACAAGGAAAATGGGTCTTACACCATTCTTGCGTCATTTTCGCTCTGTGAGCCGGAGCAGAGTCCTGTTGAAAGGTCCAATGCGTATCGCCGAAGTACTGCTTGGCCCACGGAAGTACTACGGCCTCGAGGATGTCGCAGCGGTAGACTTCTTGATTGATTTTGACTCTTGATCCACGAAAGTTAAGGGAGTTTTACAACTGCCGCAAATTCCGTCCCAGATCATGACGGATTGCGGATTTTGACGGTGTTCGGTGTTCTACGGACCAGAGTCTGTCGTTTTGGTGGTTGTGGATTTGTTCTACGGTGAAAAGCTTCTCATCTGTGAAGAGAATTCGCTCCCATTGCTGACCGGCGGCGAGACGAAGGAGTTGGCGACACCTTTGGAGTCGTACGCGCTTGTTTTCCTCCGTGAGGAGTTGAACTTTTTGGAGCTTGTATGGCTTGAGGTTGAGCTCCTTTTTGGCAATTAGACGGACTGATTCGCGGTTGATACCGGTCTCACAGGCTATTTTCCTCATGGAAACCCTCGGATTTCGATTGACTCGCTTCTTGACGATGTTGCGATTGCTAGGTGTATTGACCGTGCGTTTTCAACCACTTCCTGGACGACGACCATCATGGCCAAGCTCCTTGAAACGACGAATTGCATCAGACACGATTTGTCGAGGCACATTGAGCAAACGAACAATTTCGCATTGACGTCTACCTTGACGAAACAGCTCCAAAATCGCACTACGTTTGTTTGACATTCTAAAACTCTGTGAAATGAAATTATATCAAACTGAAAATTCCCATATTAGTACAGGAAAGTGTAGAGAAACCAAGAGAATAAAAATTATTTGGCTACGCTGAAATACTTTTGTTTCAGACCACAGCAAAATTTGTCCGAAGTTTTTCTTGTCACCTTGTGTATGAAGCCATGAGACATACATATTGAAAAAATGTAAAAAAAGAACCAATACGGAAAGCTGAAGATGTATTAATTGGTCGCGAAATCAAAAACTAACAGTGGATCGTATTGCAGAGAAATTATCACCCTGTAGAATTGATATCGAAATCAGTGAGCCACATGTTGTAAGCTTCAAATTGTCATATCAATGCCAAATTTCAGTTGAATATATTTTGTGAAATGCAGATACTTCGAGAAGAAAACTTGAAAAGAATTCAAACTTCAACAGCCTGTATAAAAAGCATAAGTAATGAAAATAAGAGTTTGCTCCTCTGTCTGAATATCGTATTACTATATCAAAAAACAACAGAAAGAAAGTGATTGATTAAAAATTTATGCTACATGCATCAATGAGAGATATCCTTGCATATCTCAGAATGAAACTATTTGTGAATATATCTGCTATCCATAAAGGTGAGGAAGATTACATCACTTCCTGAAATGAAGCATCCATATTCATTAACATTAAACGATTCAACGTTTACTCAATGGAGGTGTCTGGTATCTGTCTGGTCTATACGGTGCTCCGTTTACGTGAGACTTATTTTTATCATCGTTTATGTTTCAAAATATAATCATTATTCAATTTCCCATTATACCACAAATTGAGAATAAGCAGGGAGGTCCATCAGGAATTTGATACGTAAAATTCCGAAGAGGTCATTCACTTCTCAACCATAATTTGATTCGGTCACTAGGACTTGTATGAGAATGTCTTAAAACGCAAATGAATAATTAGGCAGTTTGATTTTCAGTAGTCATATCACAAGAGATTGAATTTCGGTGACTATTCCACTCATTTCAAAAACTGACCAATCACAATCCAAAGACAGCTCGTATTATCGCGATAACACCAACTGTCACTGAATTATGATTGGTCTGGCAACTCATTTTCGTTTGAAAATAAATCGATAGACTTATCAGTAGTAATATCACAAGATATTGAATTTCCGTGATAAGTCTATCGATTTATTTTCAAACGAAAATGAGTTGCTTGGAAACATCACGTGTCCGGAGGACGAGTGGTGTTTCCTTAAAGCAACTCATTTGAGTTTGGAAATAAAACATAGACTTATGAGGTAAATTCAATCTAGAGTGAAATTTTATAAGACTATTTCACGAACAGAATAAAAGGTCAGAAACTCCATATTCGAGAAAAGCAAGGAAAAACTCATGTTGACATCTACAATTTATTTTTATCAGTTCTCAAACCGTTCGTATCTATAGCTCAATCACAGATTATTCTGTAGTTCAATCGTTGAAAACACCGAAGTTGTCAGACCAATCATAATTCAGAGACAGTTGGTATTATCGCGATAATACGAGCTGTTTTTGGACCGTGATTGGCCAGTTTTTGAAATGAGTGGAATAGTCGTCAATATTCGAGAACTTTTTTTACAAAGTACGGATAATTATTCATTCCGAATGAACTTTTTTTGGTTGTATAAATATGCCAGATTTTGTGGCAAGTAATAATTTGCGGGAAATGTTGATTTCTTTTTCATTCGAAGAAAACGGCGGCTGAAGCTCATAGAGAGCTCTTAAAAGTTCACGGAGATGTTTTCCTAAGTGAAACAACGTGGTTCAGTCGCTTCAAAGACGGTGATTTTGATGTTGATGACCGTCAGCATGAAGGAAGGCCAGAAACCTTAGAAGAGGCCCAATTGGAGGTATGCCTGGATGAGAAGAACTTTCTCCAGCATCCGGAGTTACCCGCCAAGCCATTTCTAAGCGACTCCATGCATTGGTAATGATTGAAAAACAGGGAACTTGGATCTCTCATGGATAGAAGCCAAAGGACGTTGAACGTGTTTTTTCGCCTGTGAACAACTGCTTTAACGCCAAAAAAGGAAGGGTTTTCTCCATTGCATCGTAACGCGTGATGTAAAATGGATCTATTACATCAATCCGAAGAAGAGAAAGTCATGGTGATTGCCCCACCATGCTTCTATGTCGTGGCATCGACAGAATATTCACGCTGCGAAGGTAATGCTATGTATTTGTTGGAACCAGGTCGATGTTATTCATTATGAGCGTTTGGAACTGAGTAAAACCGTTACTGGGGAACCTCAATTGAAAAAGTGATTCTACAGCATGACAACGCTCGGCCTCACGTTGAAACCATTCGTAGATCAATAAACACGTTAATTTCCCACAAATTAAAACTACTGAAAACTCGATAGATATACCTACTACAAAAATGATGTAGGTATTGGGTGTTTTTTCAGAGTGATAGAACATTAAAATGAAACATAACGCATATAAAGATTGAAGAAAATTTTTTTTATTTGAGATATAAATTCATGACATTCATGTTTTAAAAATAATTTCCGGCCACATGCCCACCACAACTGCTCTGTGGAGACGCATTCGACCAGACCAATTTCGGACCACTTTTTCTACTAATTCAGGCCTTATTTCTGCAATAATCCGAGTTATGTTGGCTTCCAAAGCGTCTATTGTTTCTGGTTTATCAGCATAAACCAATGACTTGACATTACCCCAAAGAAAATAATCCATGGGAGTTATGACGCATTATCTTGGAGGCCAAGAAATTGGACCATTTCTCGAAGTAATGTTGTCGCCAAATCTTTCTTTCAATAATTCAATTGTTACGGTAGCAGCATGAGAGGTATCACTATCTTGTTGGAACCAAAACACTTCTGGGTCGATACCATTCACATTTGAAGCAAATAATCATTGATCATCGATCTCTAAGGAGTACCATTCACTGTAACATTAGCTCCAGCATCGTTTTCAAAGAAATATGGACCGATGATGCCTTCAGCGTGTAAAGCAGACCATATCCTACAGTGCATTTTTCAGGATGCAGTGGAACCTGCAGAACTACTTGAGGATTGTTTTGGCTCTATATACGGCAATTTTGATTGATTACGTAGCCGATCAACCAGAAATGAGCTTCATCAATAAATACAATTTTTCGATAAAAAAGTTGATCAACTTCTAGGACCCAATCAGCAAACAAACGACGCTTATTATGGTCAAATGTTTTTAGTTATTGGACCAGTTGGATTTTGTATGGGTGTAGACCAAGATCTCCACGCAAAATTTTCCATGTGGTGGATGCACAGAGTCGATTAGACAAATCTGGATCTTCATTAACACTATCACTTACAGCAGCGATATTTTCTTCAGCACGCACAGTTCTTTATCTTGTTGTTGCATCGAATAGAGAAAATGTTGTCAGAAATCTTTCGATGGTTCGACGAATAAGCTGCTCTTTCCATGATGATTTGTCAATGCTTACTGAACAGAAATGTCAAAATAACATGTTTTCTACCTTCTGTCGAATCGCAGTTATCTCTATCAAAAATTCAATCACTCTGAAAAAATCTAACGAAACCTATATTGCTGAATCCCTAACCTGCCCACGCAGGTTATTGGACTTCGAATATCGAAATGAGAATCAGTAAAAAGATTCCTTGGAGTTCGTTACCTACTTGTTTCAATCGACAGATTCATATCCGAATTCCCGGAATACCAACTTTACTCCGAGACATAACAAATTACCTGGTACTGAGGAATTCATTTTTCAGGCATCTGGTACAAAAATCATTAGAACATCAGCTTAATGTATACAGCAGTAAATAATTTAAAAATAAACTGAGTTCGGCTGGTATCCAAGCTGTCGAAAAAATGGCAATTTATGTAATCCTTTCCAACCCATCAAAATCTATCGCAAGGCAGTCGGACATCAGGATACATCATACTCTGTAATTTGAAGCGAAACCGTCCAAATTGTGAATCATGGGAAATCCGAAAACCCTCAATTAATTTCGGAGCAGAGAATAATTCGTGGCTACACGTAAATGTTGAAGAAACAAAATTCAGATATTTATGGGAAAGAAATTTAAAATGTTATTGGTCGCATGCCATCATGTTGCTTGACTGAAATTGAAAACAATTGCGTGGATGGAATGTCCATTGTGGCTTTTGTTTATCAATAGAATTAATGAAATTATCATTTCCCTTATTGGAAAGCAGATAGACTCGGAGCAGGTAAAGGGTCATTTTCGACGAGATGAATTTCAGATGAAATATTCCCAAATTTCTAAAACTTCTGTTCATATCAGAAAAAAGAAATATTAATTATTTCAACTACGTATATTAATTTTTTTGAATATCGTTAAATAGGACTTGTCTTCTGTACTTATACTGTATAAGAGGTCAAGAATAAATAATCAAATAAAAAACGAATTATGGGACTACGAAGAATTTCCTATACAATCGAGTATTTTTTTTAAAGTGATATAACTTTAAATTGAAATTGAACACATTTAAATATTGAAGCCATTCCTCGAATATGTCCTCCACGATTAGTCGTCGTGGACATATTCACCAGATATTACACTTATTTCGAGATTTTGTTTTCTAATAAGTACCACGAAGTTTTCTACTGCGAATGGTGCGTAAACAAAGAAGAACCAGCTCTATGACTTTTCCCTTTCCCTGTGGTTCAGCTTGAATCCCGAAAAAAGGTCCTACCTGTTCTCCCGATAACTCTAACATATCTCTGCTACTAGTCGCAACAATCATACGGCTCAGCACGCCACCCTCAACAGACCTATACTCTCACTCTCCTCCTAAAGTCGGAATCCGTTATATTCGTACACAAATCTGAATTAGTTCCGTGAGATAAAGACTAAACCCACACAAGGAAGAAAACCAGCAGACACATATCAAGTCAGACCAACCGTAAGTACATTTTCTTAAGTGTTTACTTGGTGTTATTTATTTCTATATCATATATCCATTTAATTCTTTAATTCTCGTGGTGATAAGAATTGGCACAGCTGTCCATTCTTCCCTCCAGGAGAGCTCTTGTATTTTTATTCAAATATTATCGCTTATTTTGTGAGAGAAGACGATATTATTTCAAAGGCAACTGGACCAGGACAAAAATGGCATACTATGACGTCTTGAAATATGGTATATTAAAACTAGTAGTACGTGGTAGGGGGTTATGAATGGGACTTTTCCATATACATGTTGATTCATCTAATGTCGAGCATTTGTTCCATACATATACATGTAATGCCTACTCATACTCATTTATTGTTTAGAATTTCACTCCGATACATGTGAGTGAAGACAAGTGAAAACCAGGAACTAAATCTAAGAAGAAGTTTATTTGTTCGACTAAATTTACCCTTCGCTAACTAGATCCTTCTATTCGAAAAATATTTCTGGAATCTCTTGTAGATTCAGGCAGTTTACGATGTCAGAAATATCTTCGATTATATTCTTAGGAATTATACAAACAAAAGTGGCACAGTTCCTTTGACTCGCTCTCACTTTCAACGTTTACGTTATGTAATAAAAAATATATAAATGAAATTATGAGCTATTTTGGATTTCTTTGACATCCCATCTTTCTATTCTTTTGTGCGGTTAGTGCAGAAAGAAAATAGAGATTTCTTCACCGAGAAACTCGATTTTGAAATGATTCTATTTGGACTATTTTTACGACTGCACAGAGTGGACTATTACTCGAAAAAATATGAATGATCTTCTGTCTATGGTTAATCCACGAAGTTCAAGCTTGAAAGTAGGTGCTACTGACACCAGCGAATCTAGGGGGTTTCAGGGCGGGCATGAAAACTTTCAACCAAGAGTACAGAGTGAGCCAAATTGGACACATTCGAATGTTCAGTCCTATTTATACAGGGTGTATTCGAAGGGGATAGATCTCATAAAAATAAGTCATTTTACCAAACATTTTTCATATGAATTATGTCCCTGTTTCGTGAAAATGGAACTAGAAACTTCTAGGTGAATCTAAAAATTCCTCAGTCCGAACCTGCTCCCTCGTCTGCTCCTCCGTAGATATCAACATGTTTTTTGTCTTCTTATCATACATGACTCAGAATATCGATTGTGATCAGTAATTTTCGATCGTGTTAAGGCGACTGTACGAGTGTTTTATGTTTCGAAAATGCCGCACGTTTATTCAAATAATGAACTTGTTGCTATGCTTTTAATTTATGGTGAATCAGAACAAAATGCTAGTTCAACGTATAAGTTGTACAGAACAAGATTTCCTCTAAGAAATCACCCAACTTCGCGGATGTTTATGAACCTGATGTAGAGATGTGATGAGCAGATAGATGAAGGCCAGAGTAGTATTACGGTATTGATACTCAAAAAATTTTATAAATTTTTCAAATTGAACATCTCATTTAAGAAATTTTCGGTAAAATGAATTATTTTGACGAGTCCTATCACCTGTCAAAAGGAAGCCTCACCTTAAAATACACCCTGTTATAGTTATACATAGTTGTAGTGAAAAGGAGTTACAGTCCACTGCGACCTTAAGGTCTATTGTGCTCCTTAACATAGCTGTTATCACCGCGCCTCCAGTTCGAGAGATTTGATGAAGTCCAGTATCTGGGACAGCTTCAATGAGGATAACTCCCCACTTGTACAAGGTTCTTGTCCAAAGCACCCTGTATTTATTATTTATTGCCTATTCAATAAATTGAATTCGGAGGATTCCGACACCTGCATTTATGATTTTGTTGAGTCTTGCACTTTGAAAAATTCGGATCTATATTTGATTATTTCGTTTTATTCGAGTGATATGCAAAGCATGAAAAAATAAATCTTTGAATGATTCGTCTGAAATTCGAATATTAGAAATTGGTTGAACCACCATTAATGGTAAATCTCCATTCAAAAAGTGGTCTCTTTATTTCACGAGTAACTACCCTAATTTACGACGTAGAGACTTGATTTTTTTTTATTGAAGTTGAAGAACGTCCCGAGGGCAAATAGTTTTCGTTTTTTCGATTTAATTAATTTTTCAATTAAAAACAACAGGTTCAACTTCAGCGTTTTGGAAACTACACTTAATGATTATTTTTCGACGGTTATTCATCATTTTTTGGAAAAAACCGCAACTATTTGCCCTCGGCAATTTAATCTTCTATGAACTAAAAAAATTCTAATGATAATTAGTTTAAAAATATAGCTTGTACTCATGAAAAACGAAAAACATATTCAATAACCCAAATATCGCAGAGATCTAACTATTATCCTGTTTTCTTTAATTGAAAAACTAATTAAATCGAAAAAAAGAAAACTGTTTGCCTCGGAACGTTCTTCAACCTCAATTAAAAAAAAATCAAGTATCTACGTCGTAAATTAGGGTAGTTACTCGTGAAATAAAGAGACCACTTTTTGAATGGAGATTTACCACGATCCAAAAGGTGGTACTTCCCCTCAAGGGATTATTCTCGACCTCAAAAGGGGGGAGCATGGCCTCCATTTTCATTTTCATCAACGTACTCAATTTGTGCAGAAGTGTACTCAGCAAAAAACATCATTATTTTTCCAGATCACGTGTTGATGTAATTTCTTGAAAATTGTATTTTTACATTCTTAATGTGAGATTACCACATGCCTAAAAATGAAATTCTACTTTATACAGGGTGACTGGTGACGTAAGGGACAACGGCTAAGTGGAGATAGGGAACCTCAAACTGTATGAGAATTTGGGTTTCAAATGTCCCATAAGGGTATTCGTTTCGGAGATATAGGGTGATTTATGAAAAAATGCTAAATCTATGAACTCCCATATCTTCGTTAATATGATATGTTTTTCGCTGATATTTTACATGTTTGTTCATAAAGGCATTCTCTGTCAGCATAAGAAAAAAAAATTGAAAAAATTGCTGGCCCGTACTCAAAAATTTCAATTTACATGTCAAGTGAGAAATATCACACGGTATATGAGATAAAATTAAATCAAATAGAAATATGGAAAGAGGGAAAAAAACTGATGAAATATCTGTTTTTTGTTTGAATGGCACAAATTTTCTTTCGTTTCTATGATATGTTGAAGTAAGAATATTACAATATTTTTATATTCATATCATGAAAATTAGTACTACTGATAGGAAAAACCTTGAATTCGAGGCGCTAGAATGAGCCTGGCATCAAAATGAAGTAAAGAATTTTCTGAATAGGGAGTTTCCTGACAGGTGGATTGGTCGGGGAGGTTCTAGGAATTGGCCTGCTAGATCACCCGATCCAACTCCTCTGGATTATTTCCTATGGAGTCATCTTAAGGATACGGTGTATAAAGAAACAATAACAAGCCGTGAACATTTGAAGAGCAGAATAACTGAAGCATGCGAAGAAATTTAAAAAAATATTCCTCTGATCAGAAAAGCTGTGCTTCATTTGTTCAAGAGAGCCAATAAATGTATGGAGATGAACGGCTCTCATTTCGAACATTTCCTTACTTGATTTTTTTATGAATTATATTTGCGACTTTTTCTATTTTTGTGTTTGAGTATCCAACTTTTTCATCACCCCATCTACAACAAATTTTATTTTGAAATTTTACATGGCATCGAAACATTAATTGATAAAAATAGATTTCAAGATTTGAAGGAATATTTTGATGCCAGGCTCATTCTAGCGCCTCGAATTCAAGGTTTTTTCTATCAGTAACACTAATTTTCATGATTTGAATATAAAAATATTGTAATATTCTTACTTCAACACATCATAGAAACGAAAGAAAATTTGTGCCATTCAAACAAAAAACAG
Organism: Adalia decempunctata; assembly: GCA_951802165.1. Classification (NCBI taxonomy): domain Eukaryota; kingdom Metazoa; phylum Arthropoda; class Insecta; order Coleoptera; family Coccinellidae; genus Adalia; species Adalia decempunctata. Next base: position 37,069,852 of record OX637697.1, on the reverse strand, counting down.
ATATTTCATCAGTTTTTTCCCCTCTTTCCAAATTTCTATTTGATTTTATTTTATCTCATATACCGTGTGATATTTCTCACTTGACATGTAAATTGAAATTTTTGAGTACGGGCCAGCAATTTTTTCAATTTTTTTTCTTATGCTGACAGAGAATGCCTGTATGAACAAATATGTAAAATATCAGCGAAAAACATATCATATTAACGAAGATATGGGAGTTCATAGATTTAGCATTTTTTCATAAATCACCCTATATCTCCGAAACGAATACCCTTATGGGACATTTGAAACCCAAATTCTCATTCAGTTTGAGGTTCCCTATCTGCACTTAGCCGTTGTCCCTTACGTCACCAGTCACCCTGTACAAATAGATGAACTAGATGTAGATTGGCCGTCTACTCATGCATCTATGTTTGCGAGTGATCCCACAGCTGACAGCACTGCGGAGAATGTGTATGATGGTGATGTGTTTTATTTTCTCCAGTAAAATTTTCAATTGGTTCCGAGTCCAAGACATTCTCATTTTCTAATTTCACACTTCGAATTGCTGTGTCACTGATTACAAAAACCGACATATTGGTAATGTCCACAATGCCTATGCGAACGTACATTGTACATTTACGAGTAATGCGAACGAGACCATCGACCTTGCAAACAGTTTCATACAACTTCATGTACTGTCCGTGTGAGACAAGCCGCTCTTGATTTATTATCTCCTGCGACCTCACAACCATAAATTATACTCTTTATTACAGGTGGTCATTTATATTGGCCAGAATGAACCCCCCTGCAATGCCCCCCATTCAAAAACGCGTTGCCAAATGTTGGTTTGCGTGCCGATTAAATTGAATCAGTGATTGAGACATGACTCAATTAAAATCGGCCTGTTAACAGCGTTGCAGTAAATTGGATTGTCCAGTCCACCTTATTAGGACTGCTGTGAAAAAAGAAGAATCCTTAGTTTATCGACGCCTCGAATGAATGGAGGAAGACGAAGAAGAATTTTTGGAATCGAGAACAGGGCGCTCTGGAAAATCTTCAACGACATGAAGGTGCAGCTTCACTTCGCCGAATGAAACACAAAGACCACTGGACGATTTGAGGGGGGCTGTGGAAGCCATTTAGTTAACAAAAATGATGGGAGTTGTCTACTTCAACCCCTTCCACTCATTCTAAAAATATGAAAAATATCAAGAATGTGTGTTTTCATAATAGTAATACAGTAATGTATGAATAATCCGAACAAAAAGTTGTCAAGACCCGTTCGGTTTATCAAATCATTCGGATTATAGAGGGTGTTTTAAAAAAGTGACCCCGTCTCTAGGGTAGGTACAGGGTGGGGCAGAAAAACCTATCCGATTTCAAAACGTTATAAAATTAAAACCACTCAGCTTGTCAAAAAATTTTTTTTATTAACATATCGCAAATTTTATGCCATTTTTAAATTTAAGTTTTGAAAAGCACATCACTCAAATGTCGTCCTTGGGAGCGGATACACTTATTTAGGCGCTCGCGGTAGCTTTCCATGACTTTCACCGTCATTTCCACAGGAATTTCTTCAATTGCCCGAGCAATTTCCCTTCGTAAAGCAAGAAGGGTCCTTGGTCGATGCTGGTAAACCTTCGATTTGAGGTAACCCCTTCACATCATGGGCTTCGTCCGTGAAGAGCACAACATCGTCGTTTGGCAGTTCTCGGAGATCGCGACACAGGTTCGTACGGGTTTCAAAATCCCTTTCACTTAATTTCTGTGCAACAACCATTTTGTAGGGATGCATTTTGAGGTCCCGGTGCAAAATTCGCCGAATACTGCGGTTGGAAATCCCCAAAGCGAGCGAATGTTTTCGCGCCGAACGACGCGGGGAACGTTCAATCGCGGCTCTCACATTGGCCACGTTTTCAGGTCCTGTTGCTGTCCTGGGACGTCCAGGCGACTTCTTTTTCAATGCTGAACTCGTCTGTCTAAAATTTGACACCCACACTTTAATCGTAGCGTGATGTGGAACAGGATCATGACGCCCGAGTCCGAAATGAATTCGAAAAGCACGTTGTGTAGCAATTATCGAACCGCCGCATTCGATAAACCGCTCAATAACAAAAGCACGATGTTCACCAGACCAAGGCATGTTGACTACTGACAAATGGCATAAAACCAGCTTTCTAACGGTTTTTACCCCACTACTCTACCTGCTCTCTCTTCTGAGAAAAAGGGATTTGAAATCGGATAGGTTCTTCTGCCCCACCTTGTAGAACACTGAAAAATAATTGGGGTTTGCTTACTTTCGTAACGCCATTCGTTCAAGATAAAGGGTGTTGAAGGAAAAAAAAATACACATTTTTACGATTTTGCCGAAACTTCTAGCAACATTGTAATGAAATTTTATACGAATATGTTTTGGAAGCTGATATATCTAATGAATTTGTTTTTATGTTTGACTCTCATAGAGGGCCCATGTTACACGGTTCGTAGCAATTAGTATTGAACATAACTTTTTCAATATTAGATTTATTAATAAAAATTTCGAATAAACTTAAACATCTTTCAATTTTACACAAAAAGGTACTCGTGGTAAAACTGGATACTGTGTACCGTTTTCGGAGTATTTTGAGTCGAAAATTATGAAGTAAAAATTAACCGATGCTGGTGTGAAGTAATGATAAATGTATCAATTGAACAAAAAATCACAAGATGAGAATTAAAAAAAAGGGTAATAACATAAAATAGGATTCAATTAGAGTAGGTGTTCTAAAAATACTTTTTTCTAAATAATATATTGCTTCTAAATGGTTGGAAGTCAGCTATGAGGTCATTGAAATCAAAATACATATGTACCCCGAAAACGGTGCATAGTATCGAGTTTTACCAAGAGTACCTTTTTGCTGTAAAATTGAATGACATTTAATATTGACCGTACCTTGTATTTATATATACAGATGTCTCCTTTTCATAAGACACAATATTGGAAGTTTCTGTGAATTATCAAGTTTCCACTGTTATGGAACAAGAAATGAAAAACTTTATGTCTACCGTTGCATTGGACTTCAAAATTTGAGTGCTGCCCATCATATACAAAGGAATAAAGCTGTTCAACCATTTGCCCAATTCAATAAAGTCTATGAGTATAAGTGAATTTAAAAAAAACTGTGAAAATGATACTTTTGAATAAAACGTACTATAGTATGGATAAGAAATTTGTCTGATATTCTCATTTTAAATTTTCTTGGAATTTTCTGTTAATTTGTGACTTGTCTTATACATTCCTTGTAATGTCTATTAGACCAATAAAAAATATTATTATTTAAGTTCACTGGTAAATTTTTGAGTGATATACTTGCGTTTATAGAAGCCATTATTTGAACTGAATATGTAATACGCAAATATGTAAAGGGTACATCTCGCAAAAAAAAGATGGTGGGCGTTCGGATTGCAGAGTTCAGGCTGTTCGGATTATACATATCTTTTTACCAAGTGGGGCCGTTCGGATCATAGGGTAGGGTAGTTCGGATTATCCGGGGTTCGGATTATCCATACATTACTGTACTTCCATAAAATATAATCATTTTATTGCTCTTAGTTTTTAAGATACAAAATGAAAACATCATTTCTCCGCCATCTTTGAACCGCGACTTCCCCAGACATCCCTGGACATCCCCGGATATCCCCGGGACATCCCCTGGACATCCCCGGACATCCTTGGATATCCCCCGCTTGTAATGATAGCACTCCCAGATGCTCTTGGTCCTAAATTCAGTTATTCCCGAGTTATTTGAGCTTTTCTGGATTCATATCGTACGTAGAGTAAAATTCATCGAATCTAAACGATTCGATGAATATTCTCATGAAACCATAGTAACAAGTAATAGTCAGAACTGTCACTTGTGAATTATTAATGGGATCATTTATCTTCTATGGTCACAGAATATTCTCATGCAACATATTCGATGAATATTTTTATGAAACCATTGAATAAAATCGAAAAGTAAAGATAAAACCTAAAATTAGACCTGTCACTTGGGAATTATTAATGGTAAAACTTATCTTCTATGATCACAGAATATTCTTAAGTAAAAGATTAGATGAATTTGATTCTACGTACAACATGAATCCAGAAAAGCTCAAATAACTCGGGAATTACTGAATTTAAGAGCAAGAGCATCTGAGAGTGCTATCATTATTTTTCTCCGCAGAATCCATCGCAATAATAAAAAAATAGGGTTCTAATTTGAAAAACAGAAGTTATGGCCAATTTGGGATCTCAGTTTTTGACACGAAATTTGAAACACCCTGTGATGATATTTATGAAATTCAAAAGATGCATGACCTTTCCACATTCTTCTACTTTGACATTGTGAAAACGGTTAACACTCAGGATGTCCAGAATAAGAAAAATGAACATAATACTGACTATGAATATTTTACTTTTTTTCAGGTTTTTTTTTCGATATTTTGAAAACTATTCGAATGAATACAATGGTTTCAACAGAAATGTATTCAGCACTGAATACTCAATCATATCAGAAACGAAAACATTGAAAAAAAAATTTTTTGAGCAAATTTATTTTCACTCCCTGTATAACCGGAAGTGCTCTGGCTCTGAAAATATTTTAGGTCTGTAGAGAATTTCGAACAATATCATAATCCCAAATTTCAGATTTCAAATATGTCCAGTTCTCCAGAAACGTCTAATAGGCACTCGAACTTGAGATACCCTGTATATTTTCCGTGTAACAAACTTTGAACTTGGAAAATCACTTTCTTGCACTGGCAAATGCTAATCTACCTACAAGGTGAATCTATCTAAAAGATGAATCGACCTAATTCAAGGTGAATCTTCCTACAAGGTGAATGAACGAGCGCTCAAAAGACCCTGAAGTTACCACCACTGAAGAACGTTACAAGATCATAATTTTTTGTCCAGACTTTTTTTCACTCCAATCAACCACAATGGTATTTCAGATTCGAGTATTCAGAGGTGGTAATCAACATTTCAATACAAAATTCGATGACATACAAACAAATGAAATTTAGATTGATATTTTCAATGTATTGTATTTTTATTTCAAGTTGCATTTGAAAATGGTTTCACGAGAACTGAAATTTTGGGATGTAAACTCAGAAAGGATTGGAGTTCTTCATGGAATAATTGAAATCGATTACATTCCGAAAGTTCATTTTTCCTTTCGAAAATAGAAGAAAATGAGCCAATTCATGCTTCTGTTTTATTTCAAACAAAAGACCCATGGAAATAGTTCAACTTCTGATGAAAAGTGAATCTACAGATAATTTCGTACAGAAAAACAACTTGAAATACGGAATTGGCAGAGAATGGCCAAATTCAAATATACCTATGGCGTTAAATAGTTCCTGCTTTACCCACATATTCACTAATTCCATAGTTCAGCGATTTTCGGATAGAGAGCGCCATTCTAAATTTCATTCATAATTAGAGAAATATTCATAGAACTTTCAGTGATAATGTAAGTTCTATGGAGATATTCCATAAAATGCACGGTGGCGCCTCTATCGGATTAGTTTTCCTACTCGCTCTGAACGGCGACCTTAAGGTCGGCGTTTAAAGCGAGTAGGAAAGCTCCTCCGACGGAGGCGCCACCGTCCCTTTTATGGAATATCTCTATAGACCATGCATTATCACTATCAAGTTCTATGAATATCTCTCTGATTATGAATGAAATGTACACTGGCGCTCTCTACCCGAAAATCGCTGAACTATCAAATAAGCGAATTTGTGGGTAAAGCAGGAACTTTTTCCCGCCAAAATTTGAATTTGGCCATTCTCTGCCAATTCCGTACCTATTTCAAGTTGTTTTTCTGAACGAAATTATCAGTATATTCACTTTTAATCGGATCTTGAACTATTTTCATGGGTCTTTCTGTTGAAATAAAACAGAAGCGTGAGTTGGCTCATTTTCTTCTATTTTTGAAAGAAAAAAATTAAGTTTCGGAATGAAATCGATTTAAATTATTTCATCAAGAACTCCAATCCTTTCTGAGTTTACCCACAAAATTTCAGTTTGCTAAGTGAAACCATTTTCAAATGCAACTTGAAATAAAACACACTACATTGAACGCCCACCTTAAGATAAAAAATTACGTCTTATTTGATCTGACGTTTAGAAACACCAATCATCTTAATTCTCAATACCACGTACAGGACTTTTCGACAATAAATTCAGTTGATTTCAATTCTCTGCAATATTTGAAAACAAATTTATTTTTACTTTGAACATGACTGAAGAAATGGAAAAAGGGCTATTGAAATTTTAGGAAAAACATAATTTGTTCTTATCTGTATTTCAGATGTATTCAATGCTTCAGAAATCCTCTTCATAAACAGTTATTGGAATAATTTCGAAAAATGTCTAGACGCCCCGCTATAAAATGTTGACAAACTCTGTACCGTTTTTCGTCCAGACGATCCGTTCGTGATTGCAATCGGTCAGAGCTCGAAATTTGTGCCTCCAGCCTCGATTTACTTTTTTTTCATTGTCTTAAACGAGCATTAAAATTTCGAACAACGTTCTGCGAAACCATCAAGTCAGCTCCAACTTTAAATCTGTAACAACCGCGAAATGCTTTATGTACTGCAACTAATCGCTAATAGTAACAAAAGGGCGCATTGCGAATTTTGGACAGAGATTTGAGTAAGTAATGTTGATATACACTCAAAATGGCACATGCATCACGTATCCCGACTGTGAACTATCGAGAACATACCCACAAGACGTGGCCTTAAAATAAGCAGACAAATTCTGGGGGCAAATAACAGCGAGTTAAGAAATAAATTCAATTCTCATATTTGCTACTATGATCAAATAATAAAGCATTGTTCCTCAAACAATGATTGTAGTTGCCTCAAAATTGTTAGACTCACCCAGTATATTGAAGTTCAGATAGGTGCTTAATCGAATCAGCTTCCTGTTTTATTTTTATCGGTGACAATATTCTAACCTGTAACGTTATCTCTAAACTTGTCTATCACGAATAATTTATTGATGCACAATGTGTGCGATTCCTTTTATGTTCATTCCGCCCTTATGAACAATTACGAATTACAACTGGCGAATGTCTTTACCGTGACTGTCGGCAGGTCGATCTCCACTACGGAAATACGAAAGCATTATTCGCTGCTTTCTCAGAAGTCATTCACTGTCTTCTTTAAGACAAACAGAAACTATTTGCATATATATTTATTTTTCATTATTCTCCAGCTAGCACTGATTGAAGAATCGAACAGCGGTATTTTCAGCACAATAGGCAGATTATGTTGATTTGCATAAAGTTAATAACGTTTAAGTTTATTTATTATTTATGTTCTGTTGCAGCGCATTTCGAACTGTGTTCACACGAAAGGTCGCATACGTCGGTTTCTTGGATATTGAAATGGAATGAGTCCTCAGATGAACAAGCTCATTGATCAGGAAGAGAGATTCTTGATACCAATTATTTTGACCAAACACGATAACTGCAGAATTTACAATTCAAGTTTTCCACTGCCCACCCTAAGAAAATTGGGAGCATACCACTAGAATGCTAGAAATATATCCAGTTTGATGAAAAAGCTTGTTTTCAAGCACAAGAAGCACTATAACATAGATAGCAGCATGTTTTTGAACAAATTCAGTATCATCACACATACACGGGGAGACAGAGTTTTTCCAGAGGTTTTTATCTGTTCTCGTGTATCATACGTAGAATTGTATGGTACCCCGTTTACATTCCCTCTGCTAACACTTATACTTGGAGCGGGAAACGGATTTTATTCTTTTATACAATCTGTTTCTTGTCACCTTTTGTTCACACGTGCCAAAACATTATGTGTTTCTCCCTTTCAGAAGAATATATAAATACTAGAAATATACAATAAGAGGTGTAATAATGAATAGCCGCTATTTCGGTAGATGTCATTTTTGAAGCTGTTATTTTTTGACATTTGATAAGTTGAAACTACGTCATTAAGGTGGGCGTTCAATGTAGTGTGTTTTTATTTCAAGTTGCATTCGAAAATGGTTTCACTTTGAAAACTGAAATTTTGTGGGTAAACTCAGAAATGATTGGAGTTTTTGAAGAAATAATTTAAATCGATTTCATTCCGAAAGTTAATTTTTTTTTCTTTCAAAAATAGAAAAAAATGAGCCAACTCATGCTTCTGTTTTATTCCAACAGAAAGACCCATGAAAATAGTTCAACATCCGATTAAAAGTGAATCTACTGATAATTTCGTTCAGAAAAACAACTAGAAATACGGAATTGGCAGAGAATGGCCAAATTCAAATTTTGGCGGGAAAAAGTTCCTGCTTTACTCACAAATTCGCTTATTTCATAGTTCAGTGATTTTCAGATAGAGAGCGCCATTGTACATTTCATTCATAATCAGAGAGATATTCATAGAACTTGATAGTGATAATGCATTTTCTATGGAGATATTCCATAAAATGGACGGTGGCGCCTCTATCGGATGAGCTTTCCTACTCCCTCTAAACGCCGACCTTAATGAGAATGGAACGATACTCGCTTCAACAACGCATTGAAACTTTTTAAATTCACCATAAAAATGATGAAAATTTGGCAAGGCGGTTCGTAAAACTAGAACATTCAGAAATTGGTGGAAAACTTTGAGCTGTTGGGACAAGTTGGTGATGTGAAGAATAACATCCGAGCACGATGCTCAAGAACAGCCGAGAATATGGCTGCTGTAGCCGAAACTGTTGAAAAAACCCAAGTTTGTCCATTCCCCGTCGTTCTTAGGAATTAGGCATTGAACAAACGTCATTACATCGTATTTTGCATAAAGATTTGGAAATTAAGGCTTATAAAGTTCAGAACTCAAGCCGGTCGATCATCAACAACGTCGTGCTGATTGGGTTCTTGAAATGCATGAAAACGTTCCGGAATTCCATCGAAAAATCATCTTGAGTGATGAGGCCCATTTCCACCTCGGTGGCTTCGTCAACAGGCAAAATTGTCGCATCTGGGGCACGGAAATAGTTATTGTTGAAAAGCCCCTCTCAATCATCAACGTGTTACTGTTTGGTTCGGTTTATGTTCCGGTGGGTACTTTTTCGAGAATGAGGCTGGAGCAACAGTAACGGTGGATGGATTTCGGTAGCGAGAGACGATTAATGATTTTTTATGGCCGGAATTGGATGGTATTGATCTGGGCAACGTTTACTTTTACAAGACGGTGTTACGTGCCACACAAGCAACGAATTCATTGATATTTTACTGGAAAAGTTTCCGGACCACGTTATCCCTCGAAGAGGTGATCACAATTGGCCACCGAGATCTTGTGACTCCTTCCTTTGGGGCCATGTGAAAGAGAAGGACTACGCCAAGAGCCCAGCGTCGATTCAAGACCTTATAGGCCGACCACACGCTCAAGCTTTACGACAGTTTTGCTTGCGCAAGCCGGCTTGAGCACTGAACACTGCGCGTGTGGTTGGGAACATCCGATCATTTATCTGGAAAATGGCATTTTCTTCATCAGGAAAAGATTGATCGATAACTCATTCTTTTAACAATGAATTCTAACAAATCCAATGATTTTACTGAAACCATATTAGTGGTAACTCGACAGGGAACCTCATTAACATCGGAGAAGGCTTTCCTCATTACAATTTATTATTTGGTAATGAAATTGAGTTCTCATCTAATGATGAAAAGATAAATGGGTAATGTTGAAACGAACATTTTATTTCAGTAAGTCACTGAATCTGTATACTACCATTGAGTTTAAATATACATAGAGACACAACGCAGTTCATTGATTTGATGCACAAATTTTTGGCAGTTTACTTGCCAATTTGCCAACTTAAGTGGCGGCACATGGTAGCTACTAAAGGAACTATATTCGTCCGATCCATTTTGACACTACTCATTTATAGAAATCTGTAGGAGATTTGTTTTCCTCTAGTTCTATAAATCGTAGGCAGTGTCGGATTCGTCCAAATTCGTTACGAACGGTGTGATTCAATGATGATCAACTATCAGCCATGAATTTCTCCAAAGGAGTGTTCTCAGGTAGGAAATGAGGGGTAAAAGAAACGTACTTAATCGATGAAGAGAATTTGTCTTTCTCGTTCTCTCTTGAAGATAACTGAAAACCACATAAATCCAAACGCCTTCCAGAAAATGAAGGTTAAATTGGCCTCGCAGATTTTCATCAGAACTTCATATTCGGCTATGAGAACAGTCAATTGCAACTGGTGAGCTGAGGTCGAGAAGTGCCAATTCAACTTTGCTCAGTTCATTCTGAAAATGAATGATCTTTTCGACTGCCTCAATTCGAATGGAAAATTTGAGGGAAATTATCAGCCATCAGCAATACAAACTCTGACGGAATCAATTGAATTCATTAAGGTGGGCGTTCAAGGTAGTGTGTTTTTATTTCAAGTTGCATTTGAAAATGGTTTCACTTTGGGGAATGAAATTTTGTGGGTAAACTCAGAAAGGATTGGAGTTCTTGATGAAATAATTTTAGTCGATTGCATTCCGAAAGTTAATTTTTTTTCTTTCAAAAATAGAAGAAAATGAGCCAACTCATGCTTCTGTTTTATTTCAACAGAAAGACCCATGAAAATAGTTCAACATCCGATTGAAAGTGAATCTATTGATAATTTCGTTCAGAAAAACAACTTGAAATACGGAATTGGCAGAGAATGGCCAAATTCAAATTTTGGCGGGAAAAAATTCCTGCTTTACCCACAAATTGACTTATTATATAGTTCGGCGATTTTCGGATAGAGAGCGCCATTGTACATTTCATTCATAATCAGAGAGATATTCATAGAACTTGATAGTGATAGTGCATGTTCTATGGAGATATTCCATAAAATGGACGGTGGCGCCTCTATCGGCTGAGCTTTCCTACTCGCTTTAAACGCCGACCTTAAGTCTTGGACAGTTGGGAAAAATATTCCCTATTGTTTCAACGGTTTGATACAAACCATCAGTAGCCCTTCAATTGTGGGAGGAGACGAAGGAAACATGAGCGCCCGCAGGGGGGGGGGGCGTGGCCCCCCCTGAGATTTTGATGGCCCTAACGTTTTTCAGCACGGCACCTCAATATTACCTTCTGATTTCTATTTTGGCCCCTCCTGAGAAAGACCCAATCGAGAATTCATTCTCCAAAATAAGACAGCGTAATGGTTATGATCCAAACCCCTCAGCTCGATGCTTCAGATTTGGGTTGCAGTCGGTCATGACTGGTTGTCTTGAAAAATGTTCAGATAATTCTAACTGCCAAGACGACAATGATTTCGACCTGTGTACAGTGGGAGAATCTGAAAGTTCATTGATGTGGTTGATTGGACAGATTCGACCATTCCTTCTGCGGATTCGGGCAATGGTGAGCCTCGTGAGGATATATAAGGGATAAAGAGTTAATTGAACCCCTAAAATACCCTAGAATCCAACTCAATCGCAAGTTTCTCGGGGTATTTGATGAGGAACATCGCCAAAAAAAAATCAAATGCGGTAAGTGCGAAAAAGCACCCATTGATGATTTGAATAAGCTTGGTAATGATTGAATATATATTGCAAATCGAAATCGAATACATTTGACAATTCCCTCAGCCGATTTCAAACATTTGGTGAGGAAAGCTCTGTTGGTCATAGAGAAAATTATGGTCACAAAATCAGAAAAGATATGACTTCAAAGGTATATTTTAGGAAAATAAAAAAAAATGAATTTATAGAAGATTGGAACTCTCCGTTAACTCCAGAATTTGAAAAGCACAGGATTCATTTGTTGAGACAACTGATTAGAATGAAGCTGTACAGTGGACAGAAAAAAACCAAAGGAATCTCGACACAGAAGCATCCCGCTGTTTATAAAAAATTAAATATTTTTAAAAATTCATAGAAAATCTATTTATAAATACTTGTGAATGCATTTATTTTTTCATACATCAGTATTTAATATTCATGAAATATCAAAAATAATTGTCGTTTTATTGCATCAAAAAAATCAGGTGATGAAATACTGAACATCCCACATTTCCATGTGCCGGTCCTGATCGTCATCGCATTCGGCTTCGGAAATAGTGCCTTATAGTTCAGCTACTTACCGCCAGATGCGGGAGTAAAAATTTTCGCTTCTCTGAAACACACTTATCCATCTATGAACCGGTGAAGGAACTACACAAAATTTAGCTTCAAATCGTTGAACTGGGCTGTGTCTCTATGTATATTTAAACTCAATGATACTACACAACTCAGTTCCCGTTGTTTTTTTGTAGAAAATTCAACTTTATCTAGAGAAAATGGTTACACCTAAAGCATTCAAAGTATTGCCCATTGTTATCTTTCTGGTAGGGCATGTAGGTAAAAGTGTTCATCTTTTGAGGCTATCCACGAATCAAGCCATTTTTTGATGTCTTCCTATTAGTGGAACTGCTGATGAGTACAGACCTTGTGCCATCTACCGGATCAAGTTAATCTGACGGCGCCATATCTGGGGAATACGGCGAGTGGGTTAGGAGTGTTAGGACGTCTCATTCGAGCGTTTCCAGATAGGTTTCAATGAGTTTTAGCAACATGAGGCTGAGCGTTGTCATGCTGTAGAATCACTTTATCGTGCCTCTGTTCGTATTTTGGCCGTTTTTTGAAGTCGATCCAGCAAATTCACAGCATAATATTCGGACTAGTCGACGGCATAGAAGCATGATCTGACAGTCTCCATTTTTCAACACCCGCCACGATGCGGAGAAGAAATGCCGATTTAAAATTTTAAATTTTAAATTATGCAGCGAGGATTTCTAGATGAAAATTTTATGAAGATCGTGTGATGATTAAATAAAAATATCACACATTAAACGCACATACCTAAGCTCATAATTTCCAGGATATCGCTTTTATTAGTTTCAAGTTAATAACCAGCATTATCTTATGATCAAGAGAAATTGTCTCTGATATAAGCTGTCCCTGGTGCTGTTGAATATCCATCATTATTTTATATCTCATTATTCGGTACGCATATTCAGGTTTGGTCCATGATGTCTTAATGGTTCTTTTATATTTCCGATTTTTAACAATCCAGCGCCTCATAATAGTCGTAATGATCTCTTGGAAAGCACAATACCTCATGGCAAATTATAGGGCGCTGCGTTACCATCTGCATGCCGTAAAATCATCGGAATTTTATTCTTGCCAATCTAGCGTCAACTTCAACAAAAGAATTTTATTCAGCCCACTATAGTGCAGTTGTAATGATGCAGCTTTTTGTACAGGTAATTATGAGTGGCCTTCGTGTATTCGAATGACTATGCAAAGAACAAAAGGAATGTGCATTCATTAATAAGGCTACTCTTTATTTTCAAATAGTACAGTCCCAAAATGCAAAATGACTATGAATCTTTCACTAAGTATGAATTCGTAGGACATTGGTGTTACGCCTTTTTTGCATATGTGTTAGGTCTTTTAGTGGAGAGCTGAGCGTTCAACTGTTTTCAGTTTCCTCTCAATATGATCTGTACGATTAGAAAACAATTTGTAAGATTTCGCATTTTACTAGAGATGGTGAAGGTCATTGAAATATGCAGTGCATTCCATTAAAAAAAATCACTCGGTTGTAGAATATCTTTTTTTGGTGCAATATAATAATATAATAATATGTCTGGTTCAGCAGCTATTGATCTTGACAGAAATCGAAAAAAATTCGTGTTTGGACTGAGCACAAAATTGTTCATTTCGGCGATATCCAGTACTGAAATTCGTAGAAGCTATTTGTTAACAGTAATATGAAATAGTTTCATTCGAATAAGTACACAAACTTTGAGGGCCAATTTTTGAGTTATTCCGAGAAAGAATATTCAAATGCATATTTTTCAAAAAAGCATCTTAAATTTTGGAGAAGATATACCATGTGAAAGTAAACAAATATTCAAATCTTACTAACATGAATGAACATGTAAAAACCATGTATACCCTATTCACTCTTTTTAACTTTGTAAATGGAGTTAGTTCTCTAAAGGTTTAACTGTGATTCAGGTTCGGTATGGTATCTACCACTACATTTTCATACTGGAGTATTTCAAGTTGTGCAAAAAAGTATTTAAATGTCTTTTCTGTAGGCTTATTTCTTGAGCATTTTGGAAAGTGGGGAATTCCATAGGTCCGTCTGTTCGTTTAGAAGTTTTTCTGTTGGGTTATTCGAGTACTTTTATTCTTTTTTCGAATGAGCTATCACAAAGTAATGGATTATTCTGTCCATTATTTTTTCAGTAAAATTTCAATACTCGATTCTTGATTTCCGTATAAGAAAATAGAATAACTGAATCTTCCACCCATGTTCATATACGTGAAATAATAAAAATGAATATAACCAAACATTTTCAAAATATACACGGTGAAATGTACCAGAACGTCATGGCCAACCGGGATACTTTGAAAAAGTGAATGGAGACAGATAAACATTTTCCACTCTCTTCCTAACTTTATATCCTCCTATCATGTTCTATAATACCATAGCTTTTTTCGACAGCACTAATTGCAATATTGTCATGTTTGTCATATGTTTTACCACTAGAGATGGAATTTTGCCGGCAAAATATCGCGATTGTAATATGAAAGTTTGTTGCTCGGAAATTTTGTGAATGACATTTGTATCAAAATCATGGAAAAAATGTCATGAGCGAAATTTCCGAAAAGCAACAAACATGAATATTACAAGAGAAAATTTTTACCTGCTTAAATTTCAACTCGAGTGGTATTCGGCATATTCCACGAGAAAATACGGTAATAAGTTCACATTTGACGCGTATTGCGCTATTTGGCAAATTAGAATTCATCAGATTGACTAAACCACTAAACGTTGTTTGTTTTCTCTATTATATCTATGAATTCGAGAAACGTCAAAAATTTTATCGCTGAAAAACCAACTTGTTAGTTTTGCCAGCTTGAAAATTTTGTCGAGATGAAACGATCGTTGCTACGGAAATTTCCTCACTACAAATGGAATGAGTGGAATAGGGAAATTACCTATAGACTCCGTGAATATCTGATTGATTTTGAAAAGTCACAAATTAATATTTGTTACATAATCTGCAAATTCCCTCACTTTAGTTGAAAGTCAAAGTTGATTTATTAAAACTGTTGTATCATTTCATTAACTTAATAATCAAATATCGAACAAACCCTCAAATTGTTTTGAAGATAATGAATTTTCAACTTATCATTTCTCTTAACTTTATTTCATTTTTAAGAAGTTCCGAATATCTCTATCTGAAGTGGTTTCTTTTCTTGTTACATTTCCCAGAGGTGAGGATTCTGCGAATTGTCGATACTCCTGTAGTTAACAAGATTCCCTTCAAAGGAAACCACCACAAAAGACGTATGAATTAAATAGTACCAGACACCAATAAATTTCGCCAAAGACCTGAAACCACAACAATAAAACGATCGTAGGCCTTTCGCTGGAATCGTGCTTTGAAAAAAAAGAATATTCTCCGCTATCAGTTTCCGTTCTTTCGAGTAATTCAGGTGGAAAATCCAACTGATGGAATGTTCAAATCCTCTCCTGTTTTGTCCCATTGATATGAGTAATCATTTTATGCTCTAGATGAATTGAGAAAGCTTAATTTTCAAACTGAAAAACTGTTCACTGTCATGGACTCAGAAGGAACAGACCTATTCAACAACATATCACACAGCCCCTATTCAAATTTAAGGGGTAAGGTTTGACGCACAGAGGAATGAAATGATATTCTGATGGTTTTTTATGTAAAAAATGTCCCACTCAAGAATAAGATTATCGTTCCGGACGATTCTTCAAAATCTTGATTTGTCTATCAGAAAATATCTCTGACCTCTACTGAATATGACACCCTGTATACATAGTGAGTAAATTTCATATTTTCACTATTTTGTGGAAAAATGTTTCAAAAATGGTTATATAATCTAGCATGTGAAAAGATCTTAATAACTCATTAATAGATGTTCGAAAAATTTTAGTGCTCTCAAACTGTTCATTAACATCCCGACAGGGTCATTATACCACACGAACTTCCTACAGTCACATTTTTTCCGGAGCTTATATCGTGACAATAATCATACATAAGGAGAAAATATGGTGGCAATTATCGTAAACTTGAACTAGACCTTATAAATGCAATATACCTACACTTCATGCAGCACGTTGTGTACATAATACACTTTTTATCAATGGAGTCTCGTGTAATGATAGTAGGAGTGGATAACCCTATGTTTCATGTCGAGAAACTTTACATTCACTTTACCGCGGTCACAAACATTGAGAACCTCTGAAGAAGGTGTTCCAAATGAACAGAGTGATAATACCCCACAGATCTGCCAAGCCGATTGGGTTCCGGTATTCGGCATTTACTATAATTAACCAATTGCATTACATCAAGAAAGTACCGGGAATTGATCATTTAAAAGCCTAATTGTCGAAATTACTCCTTACGTCATCTGTAATTTTGATTGTTTCACGGTGCTCCATTTGGTCAATCCATCTATACCCCATTCACTTTTATAAAGTATCCCGGCTGGCCAAGATTTAGGTTTATCAAAGTTTTTTTTTACTTAAAACTGACACAGGTTGAAAATGTCAAATAATTCTGAGAGACGTTGCCAATGCTGATTTATATTTACACTTTTTCAATTTTGTAAATGGAGTTATTATAGTTCTTTTTAGGTTTGATTGTGACACGGGTCTCGCAGTGGCGTAGCTAGATAGTCCGGGGCCATGGTGCAAAAATCGAAGAGGGGCCCCTTAATGAATTGTTTTCGAATCAAAATATAAATACTTCGAAGATGCATAGTTACTTACTGAAGGTACAGTTGAGGAGTATACTTGAATAAATTATGTTGTTATTTATGTATTTGAGTAGGCATATTAAATTCATTATATTAATGTTATATTAATGTGGATGAAAACGAGGGCTTCGAAAACATTTTTTATAGATATTTACTATATGTACAAATATGTATTAATTCGCAAAAAAATTATCATTGTCACTATAACCTTCTGGCCTTATTTTTCTTATTGATACGTTAGATAATTTGGTGAAATCACAATAGGAATAAATTATTCAAGGAATGAATTCAAATAAATTATTGAGGATTCGAACCTAGAGGTCCATCAATGCTAGATTTGAAGTCATTTATTCCTTCGGAAAAAATATGTTTACAACCTTTTTCTAGACCTACTCTTTGCGAAAGATTCAATGACTTCACTCAAATCTAGACTTGATGCAGCTTCATTTTCAATTGATAGGTATAAGCCATAAATGTCGCAGTTGAGCTTGGCTCATAGTGTTCAGCAAATAATTTTATATCATTCTTAACTTGCTGAAAGATTTTTCAGCTTCTAAAGAGGTGACAGGAAGATTGAATGGAACAGTAATATTGCTGTAAATACTTCTGTTCGATCGCATTCCAGCATTCCGTATTTCCTTATTATTTTCATACAGAATTCATGAATTGTCACCAATAGGTGACAAATATTAAGAACTTGAAATGAAAAGTTGGTCCCTTTCATATCGCAATATTGACTTTGAAATTGGTCGAAGCTTTGAATTACAGTTTTTTCGTCCACCTATATCTAGTTGAAATGATGGTGAAAATTCCAAATTGTGTTGACTGCAGTCATACACCCGAAACTTGAATTCAATCAATCAATCAAATCTTTATTGTACTTACTACAGGCTTAATACAATAGCGTGTACTCGTCAATTTTCAGCATAAATAACACATTATTAAAATAAATATGGACATAAAATGAACTTACAGTCCAGGACAAACTATACTTATATCCCCGATAGGTTTGTGTCGCAGAAAAACTCTGAGAGCGAATAATACGCTTTTGTTACAAGGAGCGCCTTCAATTCTCTTTTAAATTTAATGAAACTTGATAATTTCCAATGATTTGGCAGTTTGTTGAAAACTGCAACCGGAATATAAGAAGGCAACTTCTAAAATTGAGAAAGTATCGAGCACTATATTGAAAATATTTATTTCGGAAAATTCTCCCCTGCTTCGAAATCGGTGATCGGAAGCTTCTTCATCGAAATATTTTTACCTTTTTTTTGTCTCTTTACTTCGAAATGGGGATCTTTACCATATGCTATGACATTTTCTCTAGCCTTGCACTTGAAGGAATCGAAGTCACTCCTATAAATTTTTTTCTTTGTATTCGTCTCTTCTAAAGCTCTGCATACGTCGTCCAAACTGACATCGCATTTTTGTAACACAATACTTCAGATGCATAATTGATATCATTGAGAATGCGGTGCATTAAATCGCCGAGGAAAATAAATTCAAAATTCAACATTTTTTTTAATTTCTGCCTGTTTTCGCTCTTATTTGCAAGAATTTTTCATAACTATTTCAGCTAATGCACGAATGATATGAAAAAAATGAAATTTGATTGCCGAAATTATGTTAACCCTACTGGACCATCTAGTCGGATTTAGTTTTTTTTTAGATAGGTGTCCGATTCACCAGTGAATTTTGGCAATAAATCCCTACATTTGATGATATTTCGGAAAAAACATTTTTCAACAACTGAATATAATAAAAACAATGTTATTCACATAATAGATCACAGAGAAAAATCAAAGTTTGAATTTTTTTTCAAGTTCAAACGCGATTTGATGGTCAGCGCTTGGGGGCCCCCTGAGGTCGGGGGCCCTGGTGCACTGCACACTCTTGCACCCACGTAGCTACGCCGCTGGGGTCTCGTAGTTTTACTATACATTTTCATATTTGGGGTATTTCAAGTTGACATGGCAATTTCGGTAGCAAATTCACAGGGTGATATTTTTTCTGGAAAACTGTCACCAGGTTTCCACCAGAACTTTTTTTTGGTGAGCAACTATTATTTAAAAAAATTGTAAAAAGAAGCTTTGTTGTTACACTAAACTTTTCTTCTCTTGTAGTTTTGTCGTATCTGCTACCGATTTCGAGAAAAAATAATTTGCACGATTTTCTTGAAATCCTCGGACAAATCAAAATCCAGTTAGTATAGAAAGAAATTTAAACTTATTAGGTCTGGAAATTTGGCGGGCCATAACTGATGGCCACCTCCTTCAATCCACCGGTTTTCATTCAAATACTTCCTAGTACATCTTGTACACTCTATATCTCGAAAACGAAACGTTTGCGACCCCATGTTCATGGGACTTTTTTTCTTAAATTCACTGAAGGAATCTCCCCTTTACGTTCTTACATTCAATTCAGGAACACCCTGTATTATCAGAAAATTCACACTGAAAAAAGTTTCGCCAGAAAAAAAAATATAACCTATGTCTCTCCCACAATTATACTAATCTAATGACACCTCAAATGTCAAAATCCATCAAGCCTCTCGGGCTGTCAGGGTAAAAAAATAGACATTCCTACATACAATCAAAAACCTCCTTCTGGAGCAGTAGGGTGCTAAGGCAAAAACTTTCATGTCAATATCGAAATACATTCGGTCTTCAATATTTACACAGATCTCTTTCAAATTGAAAATGTAGAGATTCAATTTTGACTCACGAAATGAATTATAATTCCGTATTTTTGGGCCACAAAATTAGAAGCTTACGACTACTCATAATTCTAATGCAACGAAACTAATTGTTTTCTTCATTAGCCATTTTTTGTCTCTTAGTGTATGTGTGGATGTGGCTAACTTCACATCGATTATTCTCTGCAGCCTTTGCAGAGTTGTATGAAATATTGCCGTGCTACATGGAGAAAATATTAACTTCCTGTGTAACAAACAATACCACACAGGCAGTCGAGGAACTTTTTCCTTCATCCCATTTCTAGACATCTGTTCTTACAAAAGAATCAGATGAGCATTCTGCAAGATGCGAAGGACTGCTATGGGAGGGTATAATGAATGGGCAGAAATTTAGCCTGAAAACTATTTTTAATTAGACAATATTAAGGGCATTGGATACACAATAACATTTGAACGTATCTATCCATATTTTGGAATGCAGATAAAGTAATTCGTCCGTGTATGATTTTTATACAGGGTGGTCCTCGAATACTATGACTTCCTATGTTACCCTCTCATTATGACACTGTACACAGTATGCATATTTCGCCAGATTAAATCGTTGAAATTTGGTATTATACTGCAAAATAATCACAAATTATTCATTTCTCACAGACATTACATTCAGTACCATCTGAACTAATGAGAGAAAACATCTTCATTACCTGAAATATCCTTTCAAAGTTTATAACTCAATAAGAAGTCATATACAAGAACTTTAATAGGGACATAAAAACAATCAGCTTACTTTATGATCTATTACGGTCCTGCTCGATCTGAAGCACAAGTAGTACGAAAGAAGAACCGTAAAACAAAGATCAACATATTCAATCGCATGATTATTATTCAAAATCTTGCATCATGCAGATATCTGCAATCATTAAGGCATTGTAACTGGAAAGCTATTATATTTCATTCGGCATATAGATGTCCAGTGGGTATGACCGAATGAGTTG
The DNA here is from genome assembly GCA_951802165.1 of Adalia decempunctata. Classification (NCBI taxonomy): domain Eukaryota; kingdom Metazoa; phylum Arthropoda; class Insecta; order Coleoptera; family Coccinellidae; genus Adalia; species Adalia decempunctata. Next base: position 37,049,368 of record OX637697.1, on the reverse strand, counting down.
AATTAATAACGAAATCATACAGATACATGCACGATTGGTTGTCAATGCGGCAAAAACACATGAATAATGATTCTGTATTAAAAGGTAAAGGTGTTAGTGATGCTTGGAAGTCGAGAGCTTGCGACTGCTTTCAATTTAACATAATTGATCGATATGAACGCGATCTAATATGTATTTCGATTGAGCTACGTATAATATGGGGAATATAATATTTGAAAAATATACAGGATATATGAATAGTTGCGAAAAATTTAGGGGTGAATCCTTGTCAAAATGAGAGTAGATGAGCTTTCATTTAAACTTTTTTGGAGCCCCTCCTGCTCAGAACCCAGAAACTTCAACAAGAAACAACATGAGATCTCATTTGTTAAGAATCAATCCAACTATCCAAAATCAATATTTTTATTGTAAAATATGAATATAGAAAAAAGTTTCTTGCGGAACAAAGTTTGGGGATGGCTTTTACTACCACTTGCAGTCATAGAGGAACACCACCTTTTGTGCCTTCGCGCTCGAATAAAATGTACATTTGATTTGATTCTTTCAATTTTGTGGGTTTGAAAAATAATTAAATTTGAGATTCTCCAGGGGGCTGTAACTAAGCAGGGGGCTCGAAAAAGAAAAGTTTATATGAAAGACATATCCTAATTTTCAAAAGGAATCACCCCCTGAAATTTTTCGCTACACCCTATATATGAGAAATCTAAATATTTACTCACTTATCTAACTCATTCTTTTGTTCATTTCCTTATAAGTCAAGTCAGAAATTAGTTTTAAGTATTTGTATTGCAAACTATCACAAATTTTTGAGATTCTGGTGGACAAGAATCGGAAACTTCTGAAACGGCCACAACACTAAACTGTCGTTTGATTCAGGTTGTGGAAGATCATGAATCCAAAAAGGTTATATTCTATTCCTCCAAAAAAAAATTATCACTAACATTCTGAAATCTTCTGTTTACCTAAAACGTTTTATAATTATTCTCGATTTCATGTTCAGTGGAAAAAGACATACTCCTTTCACTTCTGTCATGTTTATCAAGTTTTTTTTACTTAAAACTGACGCAGGTTGGTACTCGTTAAATGTTAAATGATTCTCAGAGACGTTGCCAATGCTTATTTCTATTTATTCTTTTTTAAATCTGTAAATATGGTTAGTATTCTTTTGAGGTTTAAGTGTGGCACAGGTTTCGTAGTAGTACAACATTTTCATACTGGAGTACTATTAGTTGTGCAAAAAGGTATTCAAAAATCTTCTGTAGTTATATTTCTTGAGAATTTTGAATAGTGGGGAATTCCATAGGTCTGTCTGTTCGTTTAGAAGTTTTTCTGTTGGCTTATTCTCTTTTCGAATGAACTATCACAAAGTAACGTGGCCCTTATGACGACTTTTCTCGTGGCCCTGGAAATCAATGCAGTGTCTGCTCTTATTTCGTTTGCAACACTCATTATATTTTGCACCAGTTCTTCTCTGGTGTTTGGAACTGTGGAATATACCCTTTACTTCATCCATCCCAATGAAAAATAGTCCAGCGGTGTTAAGTCCGGAGAGCGTGGTGGCCAAGCAACTGTTCCACCACTGCATTGATTTCCAGGGCCACAAGAAAAGTCGTCATAAGGGCCGCCTGTCTACAAAGCAGAGGCGGCCATTTTGAGCAATTCCCATGATAAATTTGTTTGTTTGATCACATGTAATACCACTAGAGATGGAATTTTGCCGACAAAATTTCTCGATTGTAATATGAAAGTTTGTTGCTCGGCAATTTCGCGAATGACATTTGTATGAAAATCACGAGTCGGCAAGCGAGTGATTTTGGAAAAAATGTCATGAGCGAAATTTACGAAGAGCAACAAACTTGAATAGTACAAGAGAGAAATTTTACCTGCTTAAATTTCATCTCGAGTGGTATTCGGCATGACTATTCCACGAGAAAATGTTTAACATTAAGTAATATGGTCACATTTAATAATAATAATAATAATAAACGTCTTTATTTGATAGATAGTACATATCTACTCCGGGGCGAAGTCTAGCAGAGCTATTTGACACGGATTGCGCTATTTGGCAAATTAGAATTCATAGATTAACTGAACGTTGTTTGTTTTCTCTATGATATTCATTTCCGAAGCTATCTATGAATTATGGGAACGTCAAAAATTTTATCGCTGGAAAACCAACTTGTTGGTTTTGCCGGTTCGAAAGTTTTATCGAGATGAAACGATCGTTGCTACGGAAACTTCCTCACTAAAGATGGAAAGAGTGGAATAGTCATTAAAAATGATCAAAAGTACAGTACTGAGTTTTTATTTTATTTCATCAATTTTCATAAGGGTCATGTTCAAACAGTAACAACTCTCAAATGATGTAACATACAGAAATGATGTAGGTGTCGTTCTGCGTAGCTCATATCCTTGCGTGCTAGTTCATTGAAAAAAATTATACTGTGCTAGTTTTTGAATTGTTGAGAATTTACTGAAAAATTCAGTAAATTTTTGGACTAAATTTTTTTTTTAAGAATTTTTTTATGACATTTCTGAGTTGAATCTTTTCATATTGTTCTACTTCAATAATAGGTGGTAGTATTATCTTTCAAAAAACATTTTTTTCACATCTGTAGGACCTCTATATCCAGAGAAATCGATATCATTTGAAAGAATCAACTAAATTAAAAAAAATAATTTAAAATGGCGGCTATTCCAAAAATAGGGGGGTAAACTCCACAATGTGGGTGTTTTTGTCTATAAAATTAGGTATATTTGATGCCCTTAGATCATTGCTAAGTCATACACACTGTATACGTGAAATATTTCCAGTATTAACAGGGAAAAAAGTTTCTTCGACATTCGCCAGGTCTCTGGAATTATTGAATTCACATAATATTTTCTCAAATTCATTATTTACCCAAAGAACATAAACATTTTGATAAATACGTAATTACTATGTAGAAAGGACTATGTTGCTTATCCATCTGACAGGATAATGACTATAACCTAACATTTTTAGAATATACACGGCAAAATGTGTCAGAATTTCATGGCCAACCGGGATACGTTATGAAAGTGAATGGAGTATAAGTTTAACGATTAATTATTTTGTTTCATTACTAAAGAATTAAATTCAAAACCTAATTAGTTTCATTCATTCTTATCCGCTTCATTCAGATATATGTATGCACTTTATATCCTATAATTAGAGAGCACGAGTCTCTTCTTTCTGGTCATCAGAGGGGGCACCGTAAGGCTTTCTGTGTGGTCTGTGGTTTTCTTGATCCGTCTCTTCTGAAAAAAGATGAAACGGGTGGGTAAACTATACGAAACGCGGTAACCAATATTCAGTATCATCATGACTTAGCAGCTAATTCCTCGCCAAGGATACGATATAGGGTATAGAGGCGTGCATCTGAAATTGTATCCTTCTCCGATGAATTTTACGGATTTAAAGCTCTTCAACCGATGTTAACTCTCTATGTTTATTGCTCACTAGATGCTACACGGGCTTTTCACTCAATGCTTCGATAATAATAATAATAATATTCCATTATTTCAAAGTTCAAATTTTGACAACAATGTTTATTTCCAAACGTACGATAACAACGTCATTTCTCGACTGACAGGATCATCGAAAAGTTCCATTTCCCCGCCTAGGAGGAGAAATTTTCATCCCTTCGGCGCCGGCGGCAGAAAAAGTGTTGTTATGAAAAAGATGAAATTTGCAACACAACCGTAACTAGGCAAATGTTCGATTTTTCACTCAATTATAACGATCGTAAATGTCAATCCAAAAGTGGATATTCAGATTTCTATCAATTTTAAAATGTTTGAAAATGAAATATCATGTTTCATTCGAAGGAGAAGTGACTTTTCATGGCTCGCTTTCAATTACTCGCCTCACTGCACTCGTCGAGTAAACTCAAGCTCACAATGAAAAGTGACACTTCCCTCCTTGTGAACTAATATACCATTAATTCGAGGTTTAATTTCAGTGACATGACGTCACAAAAAAGTGCCCTTTCGAAATATTCTGCCAAACTATATTGTTCTAACAGTATTAAAAGATCTTTAATTTTGTTCATGAGAATATGTTTTTTTTATGTGTTTTTTTCGTTATACAGGGTGATTCACGGTGGATGGCACATTAGACGTTTCTGGAGAACCAGACTTCGGATCGGTCTGAAAATTTAATGGAATGCATTATCGGACCTGTTCTACCCAACTAAAATATTTTCGTCAATGCGGTGTTGCCACTTCTATTAGAAAGTAGTAGCAACTTTGCTTTTTCAAATGGAACACCCGGTACATTATATTATTTTTGGAATCTCCAACAACTTCTCGACAACTTTTATTGACATTTCCCTATACCTATCTGTTGTCGTTTTCGAAATATAAATTAATTTCAATTTTTTTCACCGGAAAACATGACTTCTAAAAATGCTGATAACTTCGGGTTGAGAAACACTATGGCATTGAAATTTGGTTTGGAGTTAGGTGATACATACATGCTTCCAACACTCCAGCCTGATTTACGTTACTTCAATACAGGGTGTTAAAAAAAATACAGTCTTTTTGGTTGCTTGAAAAAGTGACTGAAAGTTGTTTATTTCAAAAGGAACGCCCTGTATATTATTGAAAATTCGGAAAACTGATTAAATTTGCTTTCATTCTATGTATATCATGCCTATGCCTAACTAGTCAAATTTCGGACTTATGAGCATTTATTTGTCAAAATGTCCCTTCAGAATGGTATTTTCATTCGGTTTTTGGTAGGCAGGCCATGATTACTATATGACATTCTTCTAATACTAAAGGCACCAAGAAGCTTGAATTTCGACATTTTCTTCATTCCAGAAGTTGCAAATACCCTCGAAACGATGGAAGAAAACTATTCAAACGAAGTGCTCATGAATTTGTTCATTATTATTAACTGGAGAGACTTTTTGAAGATCGGTGGATAGGGCGCTTGGGACCATGGAATTGGCCAGCAAGAATACCCGATCTTAGTCCGTTAGATTTTTATCTCTGGGGAATGTTGAAAGAAAAAGTTTACAAAATCCCCGTGCATTCGAGAGATGAATTGTTGGAAAGGATTCCCAAGCATTTGAAGATTTGGATTTCAAAGAAATACGATCTGCCACGACGAAAGCAGTCAACACCCGCATTTTGAAGTGCTTTGAAGTGAACGGCCAGCGATTCGAACATACTTTGAAGTATTCGACATGATTGTTCTACTTTTTAGTAATAATTCAAATGAATAGTTTGACTCTCAAGTTTCTTGGTGCCTTTATTATTTGGAGAATGTCACAAGGTACTATCAAGTAGTAATCATGGCCTGCCTAAAAAATACTGAATGGTAATATACCATTCTGGTGGGACATTTTGACAAATAAATGCTCATAAGTCCGAAATTTGACTAGTTAGGTATAGGCATGATATACATATAATGAAAGCGAATTTCATCAGTTTTCCGAATTTTCAATAATCACAAATAGCAAGAAAGAAATATTGTATAGTACATTATATGTTCATTTATAATGTACGTTTAGTACGTTATATTGTGACGAATAAGTGTTCGAAATTTTTAATTCCTTCATATTTGGAAATAATCGAATTGTTTAAAAATACATCGATTTCTCTTTTTACAGCTGTAGATCAATCCAGTAATAATTTTCCAGGTCTGTATTTGTAATTTGGAAAATTAAATCGATGTCTTTCCAGTTTGAAAAATTTTATTCGTTGATATATTCAATTAATATACCTAGCCGGTCAACCAAATTGAAATACAAAATTGTAAAAACTATCACGGTTGTGGAATCAAGTCAATTTTTCAAATTCAAACAAAATAAATTTCTTCTAATGGGATAACAAAGGAGTTTAATGAGTTTATTTCAATTTTCATCGCTGTTAGATGAAATCGGAAATGCTACATTTGTACGTCTGTCTATTTTCAAAAGATTAACAAATCGGGTTTTCTTTTTCGATTTTTCTGGAGGTATAAAAATACGTATGGTGATGAAACTTATTTTGACCATCGGTATTAAAAAATGAAAGAAACCATTATCTAGGTACTTGGATATTTTATGGCAGTATTCAGTATTTCTCATATGGGAAATCAAGAAATTAACATTGACATGGCATTCGATAATAAAAGATAAAAGCATACATTGACGAACAGAAATCATGTGTGCGCTCAGAAGAAGAAAGAAGCTAATTTATATTAATAATACAGTACAAATTTCCAGAATCGACAGGAGGGGGCAGGACCCTCACTGACCTCCCTTGCGGGCGCCCATGAATGCCTTGGATGAGACAGGCATTCACAGAAAAAACCAATGACATTATTTATTCCATTTCTCGAACGAAATCTACTGTGGCCTGCATCGTCGTATACTTATAATTAAATTTTCAATTAACTCGAGATATTAGAAAGTACATTTTACTCGAATCCGGTAGATAATCCTCAATTATAAATGCTGGGTAAATAATTGACGACAACATATCCCATAATAAATCCCGTTGGGTTCACGTGTGCGGTGTTTTGTTATGACTTAACACCGTCGAAAGCTTGTTAATGAAAATACCTGCATCGGCTGATATAACAGGCATGTATCTGAAGGTGAATCTCCTTTTCGAGATATTATCCTGAAATACCGATGAGCTTGAAGAGTAACAGATGGGCACGGAGTTATTGTAGTCCGTGGAAATGTTTAATTGAAAGCGCATTTTTGGTCGGAAGCAATTTTGTTTCCGAAACCGTTCCTGAGAAATATTCCGGTGAATATCAAATGTCCATTTGAAGGTGCCTTCTCCTATGATTTTCGGTTCTCACCGAAAATTTCGATTACTCTTAACTTTTGAAAGGTTGAAATCTTGAAAAAAAATTGAAATTTCCAGGGAATATTGTCTTGAAGTACCTACTTTCATGGAACAAACTAGTTGATGATTCCGAATAGCCACAACTGGCGCTAAAAATGTGGGTTCTTTTTTCTGTCGCAAAAATCTGGTTTTTTGAATGTTTGATGAGGAATACCCACCCCAGTAATTAAGGAGGAAAACTGCCAAATAACAGTATTTCCGCTTTGTGATATTGAGAATTTTCCAGCCCCAAAAACGGTGTTCCATATTACTAGTAACAAATTAAATTGAGAAATTTTCATAAAACAGTCCGGAAAACGGCACTAAATTATGAAAATGTTGTATGATGTGAAGGGAAGACACTAAAGGTGCAGACACATTGTTGTCACGTCACGTGAGCTCACGCGAGGAAATGGGAAGAAGATATGGAGAATATAGCTGCTTTTACAGTTGCTGGTGATTCTCATAGAAGGGATTCGATTTACCAAATGAATCAACGAACAGAAGAAGTGGGGCAATTCCATCAATTAATTCAAGAATTATTGAATGAGCACCCAGATCGGTTTCAAATGTATGTCAGAATGACATTTCACAAAATATCAGACGTATTATCACGTGCATTCAGAAAATGTAAATTTGCGGAATATAGATCTTGCGTGCTTTCAGTGCTATAACGTGACAGCAGATACAATGTTGCAAACATTTTTACTACATTTTGATTCCGTAGTAGCATGATCACCCAGTTTAGTTCTGATGATTTGGCTTCACTATTTATTATTGAAAGGTGTGTCTCTCTTCCTATGGTCTAGGTTCCATGCATTATCGTGGTTGCACATTTTGGGAAGATGACGTGATGTGACGTGACGTGATAACAATGTGTCTGCACCTTTAAAGGTGCAGACACATTGTTGTCACTTCACGTGAGCTCACGCGAGAAATTGGGAAGAAGATATGGAAAATATAGCTGCTTTTACAGTTGCTGGTGATTCTCATAGAAGGGATTCGATTCACCAAATGAATCAACGAACATCAATTAATTCAAGAATTATTGAATGAGCACCCAGATCGGTTTCAAATGTATGTCAGAATGACATTTCAGAAAATATCAGACGTAATATCACGTGCATTCAGAAAATGTAAATTTGCGGAATATAGATATTGCTTGCTTTCAGTGCTATAACGTTTCAGCAGATACAATGTTGCAAAAATTTTTACTACATTTTGATTCCGGAGTAGTACAATCACCCAGTTTAGTTCTCATGATTTGGCTTCACTATTTATTATTGGAAGGTGCAGTGTCTCTCTTCCTATGCTCTAAGTTTCATGCATTATCGTGGTTGCACATTTTGGGAAGATGACGCGATGTGACGTGACGTGATGACAATGTGTCTGCACCTTTATAAAGGTGCATACAAACTGTTGTCACGTCACGTGAGCTCACGCGAGGAAATGGGAAGAAGATATGGAGAATATAGCTGCTTTCACAGTTGCTGGAGATTCTCATAGAAGGGATTCGATTTACCAAATGAATCAACGAACAGAGAAAGTGGGGGAATTCCATCAATTAATTCAAGAATTTTTGAATGAGCACCCAGATCGGTTTCAAATGTATGCCAGAATGACATTTCACAAAATATCAGACGTGATATCACGTGCATTCAGAAAATGTAAATTTGCGGAATATAGATCTTGCGTGCTATCAGTGCTATAACGTGACAGCTGATACAATGTTGCAAAAATTTTTACTACATTTTGATTCCGTAATCGTACAATCACCCAGTTTAGTTCTGATGATTTGGCTTCACTATTTATTATTGAAAGGTGTGTCTCTCTTCCTATGCTCTAAGTTCCATGCATTATCGTGGTTGCACATTTTGGGGAGATGAAGTGACGTGATAACAATGTGTCTGCACCTTTACTCTTGCTCCTCATCCTTTTACAGAAATCAATGAAAAAATTGTTTTTTAATTCTAAGCGAAAATAAAAACTGAAATCAATTATTTCACACTTTTAATTTTGAAGCCATCAAAATACGTTATTTTGAGAGATCACCGCCATGGAAACGGAGGTATTTTAGTGGGATTTTTTCATAAGGGATACCCAACAGCGAATTATACTGGAAATTATCGTCAAATAAAATATATACAGTGCGCGTCAAAATTATGGAACAAATTCATTTTCTCAGAAGAAAAATATTGGCAACAAAACCCTGAAACAGGTCAATTTTTGTTTCACTTTTACCAAATTTTTATGCATTTTCGAAGGATTTTTGTTGCACCCTGTGACATCCCCATCAACCCTCTAAATTTTTTTAATAAGGAAAATGGGTCATGTGGTACTTTTTTAGCAAGGTCTTCGTATCTTCTTTACAGGCGTGCTGAAATTTTCAGGAAATTTTTTTTTTTGAAAAATTAGTTAGTTCAAAAAGGTTATCAATAATAATAAGCCTTGAATATATGCATAAGGATTCATTCGAAACCCTGTATTTTTGGATTGATTTTTGGGAAAAGTAATATCACAAACATATGTGTGTCTCTAATCTTTGAAATATTCAAGGTGGTTTTATTTCGTCGGTCAAATGTAACTATTTTCTCACAATATATTGATTTCCATAACATCTTCAGAGAGATATGAATTCTAAATCCGACATTATGACCAGTTTTTGAGATACAGGGCGTTAAAGTGGAGAATTACTGATTTTATCAGTTTCAAATATTTCGAAGCATAATTATTTTTGGTATGGTTGACTGTTTGGCTCACCCTGTATGAAAGGTAATCAAAATGAAGTATTTCAGACTCAAAATTGTGAAAGACTAGGTATTAACTTCATGGAAAAATTTCTCTGTGACAGAACTGTAGAATTATTGATTGTTTGCAAAGCTATTGTGACTTATTCGCGAATAAACCTGTAACAATGGATATTTTAGCTGAACCTTTCCATGTACCTACATCTGATCGAAACTCATAGGCGCAATATAAAATCAATCCGGCATTTCAATTTGAAGAAAAAACTGATAAATTCTGTAATTCTCCACTTTGAGAAAATAGTTACATTCGACCGAGGAAGTTTTCAAATACAGGTTGTTCATGTGTTTTGTACTCTTCCCAAAATAGAATACCTACGAATAAACTACGTAGAATATTCTGGAGATTAGAGACACATATGTATGTGATATTACTTTTCCCAAAAATCAATCCAAAAATACATGGTTTCGAATAAATCCTAAAAAACAAGCATGTCTAGTGGTTCTCTTTGTGAATCACCCTGTATAAAAAATGTGTACTGTGCAATATTTTCTCGTCAGAATACTATATCGAAGAGAACTTTTCGAAGATATGCCTCACTGACATCATAGTAGAAAAAGTGAATTTTGACAAAAAACTACCGACACATTCGTGAATCACCTTGTGAATAAATATTTTTAATCATACTCATCCACTTATTTCATTACTAGAACGTGTAGTAAAAGTCTGCATGCAACAGAAATCCAATCTTACTTTTAATAAATGAAAAATAAATCCGAAAATTCGGGCAATTTTCAACTTCAATTAGAAAACTAGCCATACAATTGGATTGGGCCCATTGACACTTTTGGTTACAACAACATGCGAAATTTTCAAAAAATTTGACCGGTCGCCTCTTTACTTAAGAAAAGTGCGGGGTCCAATTTGTGCATTCCTTCAGAACAAGTTTGCAAAACTGTTGAATTATTTTACGTGCAGTTCTTTATGAACTAGAACATCATTGAATTCGAGGTAAAACTTTTATTTCATTTTGTATTATGTGTCAACTGTTGTTTGTATGTTTTTATAGAGCTTGAAAAAGCAACAATAAAAGTTGCGAAACGTCGCTCGAAGAGTGAATTGATGGTCTCATTGATATATTTCAATCCCACGACCAGTGTTTTAATATTTAATTGAAGGAATACGATCAACAAATTACTTTTGAATTATTTTTTCACAAAACAAACACTCGATACTCTCAAATTGGCTACGAATGATACTCATGATGGCACAAAGATATTTTGTTTTGTATTGGTACCAGCAAGAGAATGCAACTGGAGAGAAAACCAATCTTGGACTGGAAGCCCAAAGTTATGCAAAGCATTTCAGTATACCTATCTTGAAACTTATCCCTGACATATGGGAGAAAGGTTATTAGCATCTGAGTAAACATTGTCAGTCAGTATCATTCATGTGCTAGGAAGCGATTATAGTCGGCATTGCTATTCGCCAGCAATGCCAAGCAGTCTGAGAGGTTACCAACTCTTCACTTCCATCTTCTGACACCCGCAAGATATGCGGTACTTCCAAGTTATTAATTGAAGAACGTATGACCGAGGAGAATTTTAATGAGGCGAAGACGTGCAAATTTGTTTTATGATCATACATTTGAATGGATTAATTACTATTCAAAGCTTAGAGCTATGGACAAAAAAAGTTTCATAGGTCCGATTATCAGAACACTCATTGTGATAGTCCCATCACAAATTCAATCAGAACTTTCAAGTACGGGCAGCCTTGACGACGTCTCCTGATAATAGAATTAAATGAAATCATGTTGATCAAGGTTGAGTTTTTCAGATGAACACATAGGATTAAATTATATGCTTAATCGGTTCAATATTAACGAAATATGAACCAATTCGATTTTTACTAAGACCCATTAAGTCGATTTCACAAATTGCCTTCGATAGACCAACAATTTTTTTTTTCAAATTAAAGCTCAATCATTTCTCCAGAATGTGTATTACTCGCTTTTCCGTTTTTCTTCGTATGTTAGAAAAAAAACCTGGTGAGCTTTAATTTCATAAAAACCTTCGTCAATTTTCGGGATAAATGTATATGAAATTTTCAGAATATGTACATGCAAAATAATACAAAAATATACTGAAAATTTCATACATTTAACTCGAAAATTAACGGAGATATCATGGAAATAAAATCGTACGTCCAGATTTTTATGAAATATGCACAGTTCCTCAGTATTCACTATGTATGTAATATGAATTAATTCAGCCGAATTGGGAGATTTATTTCGGACATAATATTAGTCTTTTGACTAATTCTTATTCTTGTAATGACACAATCTTTATGAAATCATAAATAAGTTGTGACACAAATTTCATAGACCACTATAGTGGTGATAAGAAGAAGCCAACAGGTTTCTATGGAAATAAAAGTTGTTTGTAACCTTGACTTTACTTTGACACTTTTGTTGAAGTGGTTGAGTCGATATGGCTTACAAAATAAAAATTCGAGAAGTTTTCATAATTTAGTTGGACGAGTCGATAAAGCCGAGATCATACGCAATTTTGAAAATCAAAGTATATCCCGTAGAACTATTTATCGGACAATCGCCGAATGTAAGCAAGGTAATCCTTGTTTGAACCTTCCAAAAAGTGGAAGACCTATTTTATATAATTTTTACCCAAGCAACGACCGAAAGATTGGTAAAAGGAGCGAAACGACAAACCCCCTAACCTTCCACAGGCTCGACCCATTGATTGATGATGGGAAGCCCAAAATGAAGAGGAACTTCGACGCCGAATATACAGAAAGATCCGATAAATCGATCTAAATACCGTCCAAAACCTGATGCTAGGTGTTTGCGGAAAGTTGCGCTAGTGGAAGATAATGACCCTATTCATTTGATTTAAATTGATAAGTTTTGTTGCTTTTGAAACGTTAATTAATATGTTTCACAATACAATAAACAAATGCATAATTTTGTCACTTTTTTGGTCCCTGAAATTCGTGCCAAAACTAGCTATGTGCATTAGCAATGACTGTCATCAATTTCAATGAATGCAACTCTGATAAATCAATAAAATTTGTTCAACAACCATAATTCGTATTATTACATCCAATCCAACAAATGTCTACCTTAGGAATTTCCAGCTTGTTAACAACCAGAGCGTGCACAAAGGATCTAACAATTTATACAAAACGCAAAGACAGATTAAAATCTCTTTCTGTAATAATCTGAAGATTGCTGCTCACAACACTGTATTACCTGAATAGGCTTGAATGCTTTATTATAATCAGATTGTGGCAGCAAGTACGAGTACTACTTGCTAGTTGTATTCAGATTTTCCTCTGCAGCTACGAGAAATAAGCTTCTTGAATGGTGCTATTACGAAATGTAGCCTCAGGACACTGAAGAGGGGCGATTATAGGTACTGCTTATTCTTCTATTGTTGAACATCCTTTATAAACGCACTTGATGATGAAGAAGAATGAATGCAAGATGATTGTTATGAATATTTTGACTTAATTCTCAACTCAACAGTTGCACATTGCTATTAAATGGATAAAATTTCTTTCAATATTTTTCCGATAATCGGTTCAACTTCGTTTTCAATGATTTAATCTTCCTCAAACAACAACATGAGGAATTTTAAAGAAAGATTTGGTTTAAATCCATAAAAAATTCAACTGGTTCAAGAACTGAAGCCAATAGTCCACTATAAATGTCGAAAATTGAATGATTATGTAAGCAGACCGAATTGAAGAATTTGGAGTGATGAAAATCCACACGAAACTGTTCAGACACCATCACATCCAGATAAAGTCAAAATCCAAACTTTCCCAGAGACAAAAATCGAAGTAAATCAAAAAAGGGGCACCTAGAGCACCCTTTTATCTATCTTGTAAGTTACCTATAAGGTAGATTCGCATTGGAGAATTCAACGAAAAATTGGTTTTAAAGCCTTTGACAGCAGCTGTGGAGTAAATCATCCAATTAATTATTGAAGAAATATTGGGATTCTTTTTTAATAGAATTTTATATGATTCTAGACAAAATTCTGCATGAAGTATTTATGCCTCTTTTTTCATTTGAATGCTAAATTTTATCTCGAAAGAATCTGTTGTTTTGATTTGATCAATAAAACAAAATTTATTTATTTTTCATTTGACGGAATGAAATTGTTGACACAATTGAGGTTTTCGGAAAGGTGATTAGAGTGAATTGTGGTCCTGACTTTTCGGTGATTCGAATATGTTTGAAGAGATGGAGTGGTTTCATTCAGTGGAGTGAGATTCGAAACTTGAATGGGATGGATTATTTTACGGTCTCATGAAATAGTTGTCGGTTGCTTTGAGTAATTTAAATATTTTAGAATGGGGAAGCAGGTAGTCTTCAGTGACTAGAAACTTGTTCCATTCAGAATAGTATCATTATAATGTTGTGGCTAGGTGACCCATTGAAGCGTTTTATTCAGTGTTTATTCTAATAACTTTTCAATGTAGATTTTTGATCTTTAGGAGGAACAATTCATGCAACAAAATGAGGAAGACTAAATAAATTTTCTTCATGCAACCAATGGAAATGTTCCAATTTGAAGGAGCTGTACAAATTTCGAATTTTTTTGGTAAAACATAGATAGTATAGCAGGGAGAAAAATGAGGAAAAATCGTGAAGGTTTTATCATATGTAATACCACTAGAGATGGAATTTTGCCGGCAAAATTTCTCGATTGTAATATGAAAATTTGTTGCTCGGAAATTTTGCGAAAGATATCAAAATCACGAGCCGTCAGGCGAGTGATTTTGGAAAAAATTTCATGAGCAAAATTTCCGAAAAGCAACAAACTTGAATATTACAAGAGAGCTATTTGGCAAATTAGAATGCATAGATTAACTAAACGTCGTTTGTTTTCTTTATGATATTCATTTCAGAAGCTATCTATGTTGGTTTTGCCGGTTTCAGAAATTTTTCGAGATAAAACGATCGTTGCTACGGAAACTTCCTCACTAAAAATGAAAAGAGTGGAATAGTCATGCACCTAAACATTTTCTGTTACCTACTTAAATATTGTAGTAAATTTTTCCAATTTTTTTAAAACTTTATAACAAACCACCTGTTCGAGGAAATCCAAAGTCGATGTTTAGTTGTTGTTAAGATGCCTAGAGCAGGTGTAGGCAGGGTTGGCAAAAAACATGTTTAACATTGTGTTTATTCTATTTCAAAGTGTTTTATTTGATTCAAATCATGTTTTTTCTCAACATGATTTAAAACAAAAGTTCTTTATAGCATTTTTTCCAATAAAAATATGCTTCAATCAGAAAACTCTTTCAAAACAATTTTAATTGATTAAATTAGAATTTATATCTTTTAACGTGGCAATAGATGTGATGAGAAACAATAAAGTGCAATTGAATTGAATATATTTTTCCTTTGTATTTTATTTCATGCCGAGGTGAATTTCAAAGAACAAATGGAAAAAAAAGGTTTTCTTGTCTGAGAAGTGAAAAGAATTTGAAACTACTAATTTCAAAATTTAGACTCAATTAGATTCATTTACACACAAAAATAGCCAACATTTCGACAAATGCGCCAATTAATACTCATAAATTTTTCTCAAATAATAATAATAATAATAATAAGGTTTATTGGTCCAGTAAGACAATATTGGAATGTATTGGACAAGTCAATTTCAAAAATACTGCAAAAATATGAAATATGTAAGAACTTACAAATCACAATTGTTATCAACACAACACTGCTAAAACAATATTCTATAAAATATTACACACAAATATAAACATCAAAGCATCGTCACAAGAATAGAAGAGTTTATTAAAAAGTTAAAAATATTGTATAAAACGAACAAAAAACATCGCTAGAGTAATACTAAAGTAATTGATGCTAAAGATCCCTATCCTCCAGAAACTCTGACACATCATAGTAGCTTTTGTCGGCCAGGATTTTCTTAATTTTTTTCTTGAATTGAATGATATCCAAATTACCGATTTGAGGAGGAAGGTGATTAAAAAATTTGGTACCCTGATAAATGGGAGATCTCTCATATCTGGACGTTCGGTGCCTCGGCATTAACAACAATTTTCCGTGACGAGTTCGGTAGTTGTGCTCGTCCTGTAATTTCGGCAGCTGACTATATTTTTCTTTAATATAGACTAAGCAGCTATAAATATATATGCATGGCACTGTTAAGATTCTGTGCCTCGAGAACACAGACCGACATGAATCCCCTAGTCCCAATCCGAACATCATGCGAACAATCCTTTTCTGCAAGATAAAGATTCTACTAGACTCAGAAGATGAACCCCATAAAACTATATTATAACTTATGTGACTATGCACCAAGCCATAATATGCATTCAATAATCCCGATAAAGGTAAAGAATTCTTGAGTCTATGTATTGCATAACATGCAGAACTGAGTTTCTTACTCAGTGTTTCCACATGTGTGACCCACTTTAAATTTGCATCTATGTGAACCCCCAGAAATTTCACACTCTCCTTGAATATAAGATTTTCATCTATCATAGGCAAAGAAAGGGATGGCCTCTCTGAGCTAGTATTGGTAAAATAAATCATCTCTGTCTTAGAGATATTTACCATGAGATTGTTCGCACGGCACCAATCCATAAAACTCCGCATGAGGCATCCACACGACTCCGAAAGCTCCCCAAGAGTCCGCCCCGATGCAGTTCGTTCATTAAGACAAATTTCATCAAGGAGATATTTCTAGGTAGCGTTACCTTCCAATGAATCGCCAATAAAAAATTACTCTCCCTATTCCTGAACGAAGTTGATAATTCTTATTCCTTTTCTACGACATCATAATTCACTCTAAAGAGTATGAAGAAACGAATTTGCACAATCTTTTTAAAACAAATATGTTTTAAACAGTGGCTTATTGTGTTTAAAACATGTTTTCTCTATTTCAGTATCGTAATGAGTTCATTACAGTACTAAAAACAGTGCTGTAATGAATTCATTACAGCATCGTTTTCAGTTACATTTTTTGTTTTGTGGTTGTCAGCAATGACTTCCGATCCTTTTAAATTTCAGCAGACGTCAATTTGGAAATGTCAATTTTCGTATTTCCTAACATTCACACCAACTGCCAAGATACAATATGAAAGTCACTAGGACCTTTAATTTGAATTTTTTCATTGAATTTCACAAAATTCGAGTGAAATAGAGAAAATATCGTCTAATACTCGTTGCAGAATGCAATTCCAATACTCATGCGTTCGAAAACTCGCTCGAATTTCGCATTCGTATTGGAACAGGAGCCCATTCTGCAACTAGTTTTAGAATATACTATTAAAACACTGTTATAAAACAAATGTTTTAAAGACATGCCAACCCTGCTTGTAGGTAAGCGGAATATATCGCCAGCTAAATGAATTTGAAAGAGGTCGAATTATTGGTCTACTGGAGGCGGGGTTGTCATTGCGAGAAATCGCTAACCGTACGAACAGAAATCAACTACCGTTATGAGTTGTTGTCAAGCGAGGTTTGAAAATGTCCAAAATCGAAGAAAAGTAGGCGCCGGACGTCGAAGGGGCACTAATGAAGTTCAAGATTGACGTCTAATACTTATGGCCATTGGACACCGATTTGCGACAACTCGATCTTTGGCTGATGAGTGGTTAGGATAACAAGGCCATCCGAATGGTTCACCGCCGGATAAGGTCTTTTGGATTGCAGTATCATCGACCCCATCTTGTGTTACCTCTGACGGTTTTGAGCATTGGCTGCAACGATTACAGTGGTGCAGTCACGTCAACATTGGAATGTGGAATGGCATCAGGTCGTCTTTCCTGATGAATCTCGATTCTCCTTTCCTTGGGTGCACATGATGGTCGGAGAAGGGGTAGACGACGTCGGGGAGAAATAGGTGAACTTCAGTTTGATGTTGAGCGTCATGTACACCAGACAGTAGGCGTTATGGTATGAGGTGCTATTGCACCTGCGAGTAGATAACCTTTAGTCTTTATTCGAGAAGACATGACGGCGCTGCGTTACCTTCAAGGAATAGTGGAGCCATATGTTCTCCCTTTTCTTAACCGGCTCGAGAATCCAATATTTCAGCAAGATAATGCTCGATCTCATTTTGCCAGAGTAAGTTTAAACTTTTTTGAAGCGACCCATGTGAATCTTTTGCCATGGCCGCCCTGATTCCCCGATCTTTCGCCCATAGAGCATGTTTGGGACATTATGGGTAGAAGGCTTGGAAATTTAGCCCAGGTCCGCATGGACTTTGGCGGCTCTGAGACATGAAGTACAGGTAGCTTGGGATAGTACCCCTCAAGAAGAAATAGACCATCTTATCGCATCAATGCCAAGACGTGTTGGGGAGTGTATAGATAATCACGGTGGATAAACACATTATTAACATATTTATTAAAAAAAATTGTAAGACCTTTTTTTCTCAAAATTTTAATAATTTACTCTTGCTATTCTATCCATGTTTTACCAACAAAAAAATATTAAAATTCAAACAGCTTCTTCTGGGTGTTGCAGTTTCTTTGTCAGTTACCTAGTATATTTTTCGAAATGCTATCTCATTTATGTTGTAATTTAGGTTATGCTATTCAAACATGAAAATATACACCATTCAACAAGGTTAAGAAATTGTTAAATTGGTTGGTCAAAATCAGTGCTCATTTGTGAATATTGAGAAAAATTTAGGAAGAATTCACGGACTGACGGACGACGGTATTTAGTTAATCGGTATCAGCCTCGGTATCAGCAAGCGTAAGAAAAAATTCCTATTTTTTCTTCTCACGTCGTTCTCGATAATTAAAACAACAGAATTTTAAGGAAAGATTTGAGTTCACATCCTTACAAAATCACACTGGATCAATAACTAAAGCCTAGACCACGTCGTTTATTTTCTGATTTTGCTCTTCAACAACTGGCAAATAATGATGAATATTTTTATCGAAAGATTTCAGACACTCGTGAAGCTCATTTTCATGGTTATGTAAACGTACACAATTGCATAATTTGGAGTGATAAAAATCCACACGAAAATTGTATATCGAAAAGTACTGAGAACTGTGATATTTCATATAAAACATCCTGTATATCATTACTTTTACGAATCGCTGCAGCCTCATGCTTAATTCTGTATCCACTTCCTCGTCCCTATCCCTAGTGGTTTTCTAGTAATTGATTGATTGACTCATTTTTTGTGCAATTAAAGACTTCTAACTTTTGGACTTGAAATACTAAAAAGCTGAATTCCTTATCATACAGAGTTCTCCTAAATCCGAGTCTTTTCCGAAAAACACTAAAGCGATAAAACTGGGTTTTTTCAAATGGAATGACCTGTATACATATCATGATTTTTATTAAAAAACAATTCAATTTCCCTCCAAACGATTCACCTAAATTGCAAGATTTTCGAAATAAGATCAAGTTTTCCTGCCAATAGAAATATCAACTGTTAGTTTGGAAAGGGGCGGTTACTCTCTTGTTCCAACGTTGAAGTCTCCGCACAATATAAAATCCTAGTACCTTCCTACTTAATAAACATCCAGGTTGTTACATGATAATCTACCTTCTCAGATATCTAACGATCTTATCGATAAATTTAATCATAATGCTTTCACGAAGGTAGTTTGTGGCGTAATAACACTGAATTTAAAGCCGAAACTATCTTTATAGCTTTCGGGAACTAAAGGAAAGAGACATGCACTTTGTTTCACGTCTAGAAGTTCAAGTTCTAGTATCCAGTTTTGTTTTTAGCATTCAATATGAACCTAAGGAAGTTGGTTAGTGGGGGAAATTTGACTAGGGGTTCCGTGAATAAGGCCGTTCAAAATTTTGTTTCCCTGATAATTTCAAAACTACGCATTCGATCGAGATGATATCCTGTATTCAGAATGGCGTACTCAAATCACATGCGAAGTTTTGTCCAGAATCATATATGATTTAAGAGAGTAATTGGTATTTTTTGACAGCTGCTGTCGAATGTTTTGACAGTTGTAAAAAAAATTTTCGTTGAATTATTAAAAGGTTAATCTGATTAAAAGATGAATGAAAGCACTCAACGTTCCTGACTCTACTCTAGTGGATTTTCATTTGATTTTTTCATCTCTAACTTGAAATAATTGAGCCTTTCATGTTCATTCATCCTACACGGAAAGAAATCTATTCTCGTACCAAGTGGATAATATTTGATTGAAGTAAATGATAGATTCATATATGAGCAAGAATAAGATTTAGTCGATTCAAGTATACCTTATTCTCAGAATTCAAATAAAATAATTCTTTCGACTAAGTATATCATATACTTGAATTTAATAAATCACCTATTATTGATTCAAGAATATTCATATATTCCTTGTGAGTAAAATGAGAATTTTGAAATGAGTATTCGAAATATTTCATCTAAGGGAAACATAATCTCAAATGGAATTATTGTACATCTTAATCTCAGTAGTTTCTTCGTTCGAAGCAAAGATACCAAATACTTGAATGAACTCAATAATTTCACTCAATCCAACATCAGAAAATTGTTAAATTGAGTATATCATATTTTCAAATCAAATTTCATTCAATAATGGTTTTGAGTGAATATTAACTTCAGATTTAGTTTTCGGTCTACTTACAAGAAGTAAATACCTGTTTGGTCAAAACCATTTATATTCTCACTCTGAACCAATGAGAATTCTGTATATTCAGTTTCAGTATATTATATTCTCAAGATGAATAATGAGATTTATTTTATGCTTGTTTTGACAAATAGTGAAATTATTTGAAATACGATAATCGTTTAACATTGCTGTGATTTCAGGATGAGGATTATATTCATAAAACGAGGCTTATAAGAATTGAAAACAAATTTATTATACTTCTGAAATAATTATAAACAAACAAAAGTATAAAATTGATCACTGAAAACAAATAGAGAAAATGCTAAATTCAACATATAATCAACTGGACTAGGTACAAATAAACCCAATAATAACTGATGTGAAAAAATAAGTACCTACCACAAATAAAAAATCTATCCTATAAGACAAATCATAATCCTAAAAATATTATCACATATAAATAAGTATACAATCAAGAACAGAAGAAATATCAGAAGAACCACAAATAAAAAAAATATATATGTACACATCGCAGTATAATCACATAAAGGTACTGGCACTGAAAGGGATAATTAACATTAAAAACGTGAAACATTTGAAATTAATTTTGAATGCCTTACGTACAGAGGAGAACTGATGGTAGAGGTTTTCAACAATAATCAAAAAGCTTTTCGGTTCTAATAGAAACTGTCCCAAAACCAACAAATGGGGCGACACCGTTCCTTTCCATTGTATTGTTTTCTGCCTCTGCTCTTGGATAATATTTTCCATATCTCCAAACCTCTGCAAAAAAAATGCTTATAAATTCTGTATCCTCTGAATTATTATCCGCATTCTATAATGAGTGATATGATGAGCTATTCCCCCCAAAAAAGATACAACAGTACTGTACGAGACCATTTCAATCTAATAATTCAAAATTCGTAAGTTACATAAGAAAATATGGTATAACTGGTTGATTATCGCTCTTTTTTTTATTCAACGATGCTAGTACAGTATTGTGTAATTCGAAAAATCATTTTTAGAAGTAGTAAAAGCGAATTCATTCGATAAAAATAAAAATATTTCACTTGCTTCAGAATTCATCTCTTTGATTTTCCTTGAAATCAGTTTTCATTCCTAAGGTAGGTATGAGATCATGATCATTGAGATTTTTTAAGAGCTTTAAGGAAATATCTTGTTCTGAAAAATTGATAATCCCAATGTAATAGGATTTTTGAAAATGAATGTTCTTAGAAATGTAAGAGTATTTCACGTATTAAATTTATCGAAAAAGAAAACAGCTTGGTGATTCAAAACGTGTAAGATTCAAAGAAGAAATTATGTTTTTTTTTAAATCTGAATTTAAATTTAAATCAATACATAGCTAACATATCTTACCTCGAAATAGCTTGCTAACACTGCCCGAGCATCCCTATTGTCCCAATAATTTTTCCACATTTCACTAAAAATTGGTAAACTTTCTTCAACACACTGAACTTGGACGAAAGACGCGATATGAACAAGTCGAATCAAGATCGAGAGTGATATCCCCTTTTGGGCACTGAATAGAGGGCGCTTTTTAGTATATTGTTGAATAATTTACTTGAATCTAGTGGATTGAGAAATTCATATACTTGGATTACGATAAAACCTAACTACCGGAAGGAGAATTGGCGTATTATAGTTTATCGCTGAATATCTTACTCGGACCAACTGAATGAAAATTTTATCAAGATTAGTAATATAAAGTTTCACTTGAATTTTTAGTTATATAGAATTGTTCTACTTTTTTTTCAAAATTTTGGAATTTCTGAATGTTCCAGATTTGATTATTTCTGTTTACATCTTTAAAGAAACATTTTGAGGATACTTTGATTTTTACCCTTATGAAAATTTACTCTAAACGAAATTTCATACTACATACTTATATATGGAAAAATTAGATACATTCTCTTCAATAAAAATTCATTAAAAATCAAGTTAGATCTGAAATAACCTTGAAAAGGTTAAGGTGCAAACAAGATGTGATATCTAACCAGGGCCGTATCTAGGTACTACTACGCCTGTGGCAAGATTTTCTTCAGCGCCCCCAAATTGGCGTAGATTTTTTTCATCATGTTTCAATTTTTTTTTTGAATAAACTAAATATATATATATATACATATATATATATATATATAGTTATTAATGGTCATTGTCACCTCCAAAATATAAACTCAACAAGCGTTGTCACCTCATATATAACGCTCTCACCTCCGAAATCGGAGGTCACAACGTTTTGCCTTGTTTCTTAGCTTGTTAGACTCAGCAGACTTCAGGGATCAACATATCAAAAAATCGTTTTGAGGTCAGAACGCACCATATTTCTGTACTGTACAATCTTTTAGTTCAGCTATATACCACCAGCGCTAGTGCGCCATCCTATATATGGAGAAATAAGTCGAAGAGACATTCAGTTCGTTGTCACCTCCGTAAATGGCAACACTGTAAACCATACTCGTATGGAGCAGGTGCACTGAGGCATGCTTAAAAAAGTGTATCAAAACAACATCTGGCATTCTTTCGAACCATAAAATCGTCTGGTTGATGTAAAATGAATCGTTTGTGAAAAGTTCGGAGGTCGATATTTCTGACCCGACTATGAGATAACTAAAAATCTTTAAACGGAATATTTGTTATTGTCGTTATTGAAAGCTTCATTCGGTTCTTTCTTCTTTTATTTTGCAAGATTATCAGAGTTTGTCTAAGAATAAAAAAATTGCATATACCAGATTTCATTGAAATACTCTAGTATGACTGAATACAGAATGTTTTCCCCGAAACTGAATTACGAGCCGGTTTTCTAATGACGTTTATTTTTTTTCACCTACACGAATTGAGTTTTTTAGTTCTTAGGGCCTAATGAAATCATCCCAAAAAATAATTATAAATTCTTATCCTTATACATTGCACCAATATTTAGACGATATACGAACTGGAGCTTCGTCGTCAAAGGTGAATAGTATCTACATAATTTCTCCGTTTCGTCGAGTTTTGAAAAATAAGGAAAAAACTTTGTGACTGACTGCATTTTAAAAGTTTCCTTTTAAGATAAACTGCGAACATTTCTCCACAGAAACAGATTCAAGAGAAAGGTGGAAGGTGGAATCTCCGTTTATAAACAGGTTCCTTGAAAAAAGTTGGAGACTTTCAATAATGAACACTTAATAATAAATAATTCTATTCGTATGTTGATTATAACATAAGCATTAGGTTTTTTTAGTAACATATTTTTCAAGATATAAGAAAGTTTGCCTCTCGAGAGCACAATAATTTCCGAAAGAAAGTACTTGAAGATTCGATATTCACGAAGCGGCTTTATTTGCGAGCATCAAAATTATGCTTCCTCAAATTCCACCCGATGATTCAGCAGATCCGAAATGCTAATGTCACCATATATTCAAGATTTCAGATTCGATCCAACAGAATTATGGTATCTTGGATGAAATATGTCGACTCAAAAGTTCATGCAGAATTTCAGCCGAACTTGACGAATAGGTTAGATGTGAAAATTAAACTTTCTTATAATACGATCCTCACAGAATTTCGCATCATTTCCTTTTCGGAATATACTTTTTGGTGAATTTAAATTCGATCGTATTTTAGAGTTATTAAGTGAATGATAATGGATGTAACTCCAAAACAGTCGAGCAGATTTAGTTCGAGAGAGAGTCTCACCATCAACACTCCACAGCGAGCAAGAATATTTCTAGTGTTTGTTCCTTTCTCTCGAAAGTTGAATGTCTACGAATGATCGGCCCCAAAAATTTAAAATCAATGTTCTCATCAAGAGCCTTATCTTACAAAAAAAAGTATGCAGCCAAACAGCGTAAACAAGTAAACGAGCCTATACCTGTCAGCAAGCAACTGAATTCAAAATTTGAAATACAAATCAAATAGCTTTTGGTGTATGTAGCTTCTGAGTGCTCGTCTATCCACCTAGTAAGTAGATTCGCATTTTTCAGTCCGAGAATGTAATTATGAAAAAATGACTGAGGCCGTAAAAAAATTGACAGTGATACTGTCCGTGATTCCGACCTTAATATCTTGAAATTCTTTCGATAATCGCTAGAAATTTTCGAGGTTCTGGATATGTAATACATGGGCTTCCAAGTTCCTACCTCGAACGCCGAAGGGTAGTCTCGATAGACCATACACGGGACTCTAATCGAGCATTCCCTTTATTCAAGAGTAAATGCTTTTTAGTAATAAATTTACTAGGATGAAGACATGAGGATATTTAGAATAGATTTTATACCGAAGCGAAAAGAATGACTAAAACCATCTCTTAAATGGTATTTTTTTTAATTTTCGAGGGGTGTTCTATCAGTTGTTCTTATTGACCAAATTACTTTTTTTGCATTTATAATATCGGCTTCTCACTTCTGAAACGAATTGACAAAATTAATCTTTATTCCCGTTGCTGTTGGAAAAATACACAAAGTAAAAAGCCGTTGAATAGAAGAATCAGTGAGCTTAAAGTTCGAAATTATTAGAAGAGTTATGAAATTCAAAAGCTGTCAAAAGGGGAATAGCATTGAGAAAGAATGTCACTTAATTGAAATCTATGTGCGATATACGAAAGACAAGAATAAGAATCATCGTTGCTTGGAAAAATTTATGACAGTAAAAGTATGATTGGAAGACTATTCGAAAAATTAAGTGGGCAGAATCCCTTCGAAAATTACGTTCAATAAATAAGATCACCCCACATTTTTTTTAAAGGATATAGTTACATCAGAACTAAATTAGGGTATAGTTATATCAGAACTAAATTTGAGAATAGTTTACAACATCCAATAACCCTGTCCAAATGATGATTCAGTTTGTGATAACAGAAAGTATTCCGTAGGGAATATCCCTTCTTTATCCTAATGAATAAAAAAATGAGAAGCTTAGCAATATGTCGATATAAATTGAATTCTTATATACAATCCGCATTCCCTCAGTTACCTGCCCAATATTATGTTGAGCTATTGGTTGAAGGAATTTATAAATATGACATTTTTTTGGTAATGAAATTTTATAGTATATTGTTCAATGAGCGATAATGTAAGTCATAACAGACGCAGATGAATTTTGCAGCCCGAGCCTTCGGGCGAGGGGTGTAATTCATCAAGTGTGTTATGACCATTTCCGCGAATTGAACACTATACTTTACCTTCGACTTCTTCAGTGAAATTCGAATCAATCAGCATTTTCAAAATTGACAACAGTTGTCAAAAGCGATTTCTTTGGTCGAAAATCTAATCGATATCGAATACCGTAGGAAACGTCAGAAATTCACGTTTTCCAAATGCAATTTTTGGATATTCAGACCTAAGAAAATGTAGAAATGGATGGCGAGAACGTTTCCTTGATGTCTGAAATAGAGTTCCCAAACGATTCGACTTTCTTATTCATTTCGTAATTCGTAAGCTACATTTTTCCTATTTGTATTATAGTGAGTTTTAGGCGTGAGTTATTATTACCTCACACTATTGGTTTATGGAGACTATTACAGATCAAAATGAGTTGAATAATGGATATATTATTCTATGGGAGTAGATAAAGATTATTATGTCTTTCCGTGAGTCCCGTATAACAATTACATATTTCCATGCATCAAATAAATGATGATTCTTTATGCCGTGTATTTTATCCATCCAAAAGCTGCACTTATACCAATTAATTATTCACTCTCCCATTTTATTTGAAGACTTGTTTCTTTCCAATTGTAGTAAAATAACGTCTTGATATAATTCTCTTCCGTTATTGTTTGATTCAATAACTTTTGGAATTGCTACTATTGTAAAATTACGAAAAACCCCTCACCTCAATTTCTGTGGCTATTTTCATTCTTACTATTTAGTTATCGATTTGCGATAAAAACTGCACTTATTTTCTCCAAGAACTCCATTTCGCAGCATTGTGATGGGATTTTTTTAGCGATCTCACACAATTCAAAATATGTATATTGATATTACAACTTTTTATTGATTTCGTGAGTTTTTATTCATGTTACAAATGATTCGATTTCCACGAAATTCTGAATTTAGGTTATAGTTCCCCAAAAAGAAACCTTCGATGTATTCATTTTTGTATCTTTACTATGATACCAGTCCCATCTTTGGAATCGGATTACTATTTTACAAGTTGTTAGGATGAATCGTGGCAAATGGCTAGAGGTTTCAATAATTTCAAGACTTGGTGATTTCCTTTGAAAATTAAATTATTTAAGGTTCACTGGTCGCAAGGAGTTTCGAATTTGACCACATATTATCCACCATTGATTCCAACCTAATCGTTCAAGATCATTTCGGCTGAAAATTCTTCAATTGAAGAAATTTTGACGAAACGATAAATATCGTTTCGAATCCACAACAACAAGAATACTCCCCGATCTCCGACTCCTTTATAGACATGAATCAACCTTGAAAAACCAAGCCACCTGCATCCAATATATGAATATTGAATTTCATATATTCACTTCACCTACTCACCTCCGAAATTTGGCAACACCGCCGGAGGTTATAACGTTCACACTACAAGAAATATAAGCGGAGGCTACAGCGCCTCGATTGTTCAAACAAAATTTTTTCAGCAAAAATGTTTTCCCCTCTCTCGGTAATTTTGTTCTTTGGCTTCCCCTCTCCATATATCAACAAAAAAAATTTCCATTGAGACTACTCCTTCACCCGGAGGTGAGGTCGCCCAGTCTACTTAACGGAGGTCACAGCTTAACAGGGGTTCATATATATATATATATATATATATATATATTATAATATTTTTTCATAATATTATTCAGATAAAAAATAAATAAATAAATAAATGTATTTATTCAGATATTTTCGTCACAAATTCGAAATAATACACAATAATATGGATATTTACCTATTTTTATTGAATTAATTAAAATAATATGTGGAAATTTTCAGGTGTTGCGGTCTGTTTGAATAAAAATTCAAATTATTTAATTAAAATACTCATCTCAAATAAAATATTTAAATATAAAAATAAAATGGATTCTAAAATTGAAGCATTTTCTATTTTTTATCTTCATTATGAAACCAACCTGCGCGAAGAATTTGAAAAAATTCATGGTTTCTGTCGGAGAACACAATGCTTCAAAGGTAAGCCTAGGATTCTGCAAACATTGGAGAGATGAAATCTAGTGAAATTGTTTTTTTTTTGAAAAATTTGTTAGTAAAACTACAATTTCTGAATGCATAAATAATTTAATACTCAATCAACAACCAACTCTTGATATCAACTTTTTGTTTTAAATAAATTGTTTTCTCATTTCTAACTACTCCTCAGAAAGACTCATAAAACAAAAAACTGAAATCAATTTTTCCGAAAAAATTTTGAGTTTTCGACTATCCTATCACTCCTCCTCACTCCCGCAGAAACCTAAACTTAATACTTCAATACAGTAATAAATAAGTTTTGATAAATGCTTCGATTTCGTTTAACTCTGCAGTTACACTTGTTCTCTTCACCCTATTCTTTGTTATTTTATTCACCGTTTCCAGTCACCGATCGGAGCACCTCAGAGGCGCCCCCGAAGTGCGCCCATCCACTGTTCCAGTCAACGGTGCGTCAAGTCCTCGCTCTACCTTCCTCTTTCCTTTGTAGGAACAGTAGCACCCACCGAGTTTATTTACAAGATCTATTAGTGAGGATTTTTTTCCCTTCTCTTTATTTGGGTTCTGCTCTTATTGACAATGTACCCAGATTCAATCTTTAAGTAAATCAATGTATATAATATTATATATTCTTTATCAAAAACTACCAGACACACACAAACACCCAGAACTCTACAGGAATCGAACCCGCAACCTTCAGCCACAATGAGCTACAAATTCGTAAATAATGCAATTCTGGAATTCTTCCTGTAAATATCTCATTTGCCATTTGAAGTGTTACAGGACGAATTCCAGAATTGCATTGTTTACATCTGTTAGTTCGGCCACTTACAGATCGATCGTACGCTACGATATCGTAACTTATAGATGAAAAGCAGAATCCTTGCATAAATAATTATGGAGCGAGTTAAAACAAGAACATCTGTTTAATCCTTTACCTGGTGACTAAAATTCTACGTTTCTCTATTCCACACCGTGATACATTTATCGAAATAACAAATATAATAGCTACCTTTAGGCCCGGTTGTACAGTCCAAGTTTAAACCGAGTTCAAGACTGAGCCCTACTCAAACATGAAACATCTGTTGTACAGTGCGAGTTCAAGCCTGAGCTTCGCTCAAATCGACCCTCAAGCTGAGCTACCGAAATCGGTCGCTCAAACCTGGTTCAGATGAAATGTCACTTCAAATTAACAATTTATTGGTTATATGTCAAATAATTGAGAGTTGAAACCACAGAATACCTGTGATGAAACGCTCCGCTTTCTCTTGTCAGTATTATTTATTTTTGTGAATGAGTGTTTCACTCAAAAACATAGATTTTTGTACATCAAATTGATAGAAATGGATTTTCAACTCGGCAATAATCTTGCGGAAATGGCCGATGATTAAGATTTTGTGGAAGCAGTGTATTTTGCAATGATCGAGAAGAATTCCAAAGAAATATAGGGAGAGAATAAATCATTTTGAGGTGTGTGAAACTGAATTTTTGCAAAGATTCTGTTTATCGAATGATGGATTACGTTTTTTTCTTTCCACTTGTCCAAAATTTGTCACAATTCGTATCGAAAACGCATGTCCCAAAGGAAGCGACGTTGCCATTTTCTGAAAAATTGCATTCAAGGAAAGTTTAGTTGAACTCAACTCAAACGTAACCTGTACAACCGAATGACATATCTGAACCTAGCTCAAGAGTGAGCTGAGTTCAGTTGAGCGTGGAATTGAGCTAGCACTGTACAACCGGGCCTTAGTATTTAATTCATTCAGAATCTTACCTCAATATTGACTATAATTATGTTTTTCGACGATTTTCCTAATATTATTGCACTTGTTCACAAATAGTATATTTCATTACTAGTCCAGAAAGTAAGCTTTTCCCGTGCGCGCGCGAAGAGGGGAATTCGTGCCAGCACGAAAAAAGCCTTTCTGGACGTGTAATGAACGATATTTTTCATTACACCCCTTTGAAAACAATCCAACGATATTTGTTCTTCGACAGAAAGCATTTCGATATTGTAAAACAATAATAATTCGAAACACTGACGTCTACTGTCATCACGCAATCGTAGCTTTGTGTCTCAGCATAGATGCATCTATGTCTCAGCGCACGGAAAAGGGTCACTTTCGGTGCCCTGAATCGACATGTTTTGTTAGGGTTTTCAGAGCGGTGTAATGAAAAATCTATTCGTACAGGCAACACAACTACATGATCATCTATCTAATCTACAGTAACTAACTCTTCTTTTTCCTGCTTTTAACTGGAATGGCCTCATGATGCACGGTGCACACGGCCCGATTCAATCGGTCCAATACGGTAGACGGTAGGGAATCTAGACGAGCCCTTTTCGGCTTGTCAGCGGACACATCTATGTACACGCGGTCGGTTTTCACATCCTACCTGGCGGAGTCGCGACATCGCTCCTTACGCAAAAAAATATTTTTGGCGTATACATTGGCGCTCAAATTTTTTTTTTCATTTGATATTTTTTGGCGCCCCTGCGGACCTTGCGCCTGTGGCGGGGGCCACTTGGCCACACCCTAGATACGGCCCTGTATCTAACAATTTTCTTTTGGAACATATTCTTCTAAAGTTGATAGTTTTTGAGATAATTCACAGTCTCAAGTTTAATGCCTATATTGCCTATATAATGAAATCGAAGTCAAAATCAACAAGTAAGGGTGCTATAGAGACCTTATTAATACTAGGCCCTTTCTGGGGTTGTAACATCCTCGAACGATTTCGACACCACATTCAATACCAATACTTTATTTGCATAAATACAGAAGTAAAGAGGTTTGGCATTGTTAACCCAAAGACCGTATATTGTCGAATAATTCACTTGGATCTAGTGGATGGAGAAATTTATATACTTGGATTACGATGAAACTGCTCGCAAACGGATCACGGTCCCTCTTATTCATGAATGTTGCCTAACTACCGGAAGAAGAATTGGCATCTTAGTGTAAGGGTTTATGTTATTATAAATTAGAAGTATGTATTTTATGTTAATACGCATGTATCCATTGTTTCATATGTGCATATTGTAAGATGTTACTACGACGTCATTCTATAAGATAGACTCCAAGAATAAACATCGTACTAAAGAAAAGTATTTTAATATAAGCTCCTACCGAACCTTACATGGTGTCAGGTGTGAATTCGAACAAGAAAAAGTTTGATAATTAATATTAATAAAAATGGAAGTATTAAGATTACCTCCAGTAATGGATTTTACCGGTAATACTTCAAGAAATTGGGCATCGTGGAAACAGAAGTTTGAGATGTTTCTGATAGCATCGGACAAAGAAGGTTCGTCTGACCAAATAAAAATTGCCACACTTCTGAACTTAATTGGTGATGAGGGAGAGGAAATCTTCAATACCTTCAAACTTAAACCGGACAAAGCAAAGTTGAGTGAAGTCATGCTGGCCTTGGATAAATATTGCAACCCAAAGAAGAACATCGTCTATGAAAGGTACAAATTTCTCAGTTTTAATCAAGAAGAAGGGCAATCGCTGAACAACTATATTACGAAATTGAAGATATTACTGAAAAATTGTGAATATGACGGTGAGGATGAAATGCTTCGTGATAAGATCATCATGGGAATTAAGGACAACAATTTAAGGGAAAGGCTTCTGCAAGTTGAAAATCTTTCAATGAAGAGAACCATTGAGATATGTCATATATCGGAAATAAGTAAGAAGCAAAACGATGAGATGGCTGGATCATCAGACATTCAATCATTGGAAGTGGACAATGTTCGAAACAGTTCTAGAAATAAGATAAGTCGACTTTCATTTTCTAATAATTTAAAAAAGAAGATTTCATTTAAAAAGGATTCGAATAATTCATATAATTGTTTGAAATGTAACCAGTTTCATTCTAGAGGGAAATGTCCCGCATATGGTCACACAT
Organism: Adalia decempunctata; assembly: GCA_951802165.1. NCBI lineage: Eukaryota > Metazoa > Arthropoda > Insecta > Coleoptera > Coccinellidae > Adalia > Adalia decempunctata. The sequence goes on along the minus strand of OX637697.1, from coordinate 37,018,085 downwards.
GTTTTTACTGCAAAAAACCCAATCATTTCGAATCAGGTTGCTTAATATAAAAATCCAACAAAACAAGTAATTCTTCAAGAGCATATTCATCAGGAACTAAACAATCAAGAAATTTAAAACTAGATAATATCAATTTACAAAATAGTGACTCTGATGATAATTTATATTTGGAAAGTATTAAAGTTCATAATATTCAAACGGACACATCAAAAGTTGATTCACTGCAATTGATTGAAACTTTGATTATTAATTCCAATGAAATTGAATTTAAGGTTGACACTGGTGCTGAATGTAACATCCTACCTATTGAATATCTCTCTAAGGTTGCCTGTGGCGTCCCAATCAAAAGAAACAGAGTACATCTAGTAGGATTCGAAGGATCGAGGATCAAGGCTGAAGGTTCTATTGAATTGAAATGTTTGGTAAGAGATAAAAAGTGTAAAATTGAATTTTTCATTGTAAATGGAGAATGTAAGCCAATAATAGGTTTAAAAACTTCACTAGAATTAAATTTGATAAAACTTACGAATCATAAATTGAATAACATTGAAAGCATCAATACTGAAAATAATTTGAGTAAACAAAAATTATTACATAGATATAAGAATGTGTTTCAAAATGTAGGAAAATTTCAAGGAAAACCTTACAAGTTCTTTCTGAAGGAAAATAGTATTCCAGTAGTTCATTCTGCTAGGAGGGTTCCTAAAAGCTTAATGCCAAGGCTGAAAGATGCTTTGAATAAATTAGAAAAAAATAATATCATTAGTAAACAGACCAAACCCACTGATTGGGTTAATAATATAATAGTAGTTGAAAAATCTGACGGTTCTCTTCGAATATGCTTAGATCCCGCTGACTTGAATAAATGTTTGCTGAGAGAACATTATCAAATACCTTCTCCTGAAGAAATTTTGAGTGATTTGGGTGGTAAAAGATATTTTTCAATTTTAGATTTGAAAGATTCGTTTTACCAGATAGAACTGGATAAGAATTCGTCTGACATTTGTTCCTTTGCAACACCATTTGGGACGTATAAATTCCATAGATTACCTTTTGGACTAAATATTGCAACGGAAATTTTCCAGCGCAAAAATACAGAAACTTTCGGAAATATTTTGGGAAATAACATTTACATAGATGATCTAATAATTGCTGGTTCTTCAGAGAAAGAACACGATGAAAAATTGTTAATGGTTTTAGAAAAGGCGCAATCATGTGGAATAACTTTCAATAAAAACAAATTCAAATACAAACAGAAAGAAATTAAAATTTTGGGCTTTGTAGTATCTGAAAGTGGAATAAGTATTGATAAAGCACGTATCGAATCAATCATCGAAATGCCACAACCTTCTAATAAAAAGGAACTTTTAAGATTTTTGGGGTTAGTGAAGTATTTAGGAAGATTCATCCCTAATTTATCTGAAATAACTGCACCACTCAGAGAATTAACTCATAACAATATAATTTGGTCTTGGAATGAAGCTCACACTAAAGCAATCAAAAAATTAAAAAAATTGTTAACTACATCCCCTGTTCTTCAACATTTTAACAGTAAATTGCCAATTAATATACAGTGTGATAGTAGCTTACAAGGGTATGGTGCTTGTTTATTGCAAAATGATAAACCGGTAGCGTTCGCATCTAGATCACTTACAGACTGTGAAACTAGATATGCCAACATTGAGCGAGAATTAGCAGCAATAGTTTTTGCTCTCGAAAAGTTTAATTATTATGTTTATGGTAGACACGTTCAAGTTTCGACAGATCATAAACCATTGGTCAATATTTTGAATAAGAATATCAATAAGATTTCGAGTAGACTGCAGAGACTTGTTTTCAGACTTTTGAAATATAATTTTTCTCTAAGATATATTCCCGGAAGAGATCTGTACATCGCAGATACACTATCTCGAGCACCACTTATTGCTAGTGATGATAATATTGAAGAAACTTTGATGATTCATAATGTCATAAAAAATTTGCCTATTTCTGATTTTAAATTGGAACAAATTGCACTAGAAACAAGTAGAGATTTTGTGTTGAAACAATTGAAAGAACTGATAGCAAAAAATTGGGCAAATTTCAAGAATTTTAAGAATAAAGAAATAAGTAGATATTTTTCTATTAGAGATTGTCTTCAAGAGCATGATGGTCTGATATTGTATAAGGATCGTGTTATAATACCTACTACTTTGCGTGAGGAAATATTGAACAAGATACATGAAGGTCATTTAGGGTTGAATAAATGCAAAGCTAGAGCAACAGAATGTGTATTTTGGCCAAATATATCTAAACATTTAGAAGAAAAAATTTTGAATTGTGATGTTTGTAAAACATTTCGAAAACAAAATGCAAGACTACCAATGCAACCACATGAAATTCCTGATAGAACTTGGTCTAAAGTTGCAACTGATATTTTAGAATACCAAGGTAAAATTTATTTGGTTATTATGGACTACTATTCTAAATGGATTGAACTTAAATCTATGCGGAGTAAAACTTCGTCTGATGTTATTAAAGTTTTCAATTGCATTTTCTCTATGTTCGGTTTTCCAGATAAAATTATAGCTGACAATAATCCTTTCAGTTCATATGATATGAAGAATTATTTTGAAGCAAACAACATCTCATTAATAACATCCAGTCCGAATTACCCTAGAAGTAACGGTTTAGCCGAAAAAGCAGTTAATATTTGCAAGAATATGCTAAGCAAATGTGAATTCGAAAACGGAAATATATATATGTACTTACTGAAATATAGAAATAATCCAATACCTACTATCGGCTCATCTCCTGCGCAATTAATGTTTAATAGAAGACTTAAGGATAATCTGCCTTCTTTACAATCTTTGTATGAACCTGAAGTTATTGATCCATATAAACATAAAAAAACTCTAGAATGTAGACAACACAGGCAAGCCTACTATTATAACAAAAATACGCAAAATTTAAAAGAAGGGAAGAAAAGTGATACTGTTAGATTTAGACATAAGAACTATTGGAAGAAAGGTATTATAACGAGTAAAGCTCCTCAACCCAGATCATACTTTGTTAAAGATTATAATAATAAATTATTTAGACGTAGTCGACAACATTTATTTCTAGAGAACTCCGAAAATTCACAGAATGATGTATGTAAAAAAAATGTGGAAAATTATTATGATTTGCGCAGAAGAAGTCTCATACAGAGGCCTCAAAGATTAGAATATAAATAGCTCTAATAATTTGTATATTTTATTTTTAGAATTGTATAGATTGTATTATATTTAAGCTAAAGGGAGAGGATGTAAGGGTTTATGTTATTATAAATTAGAAGTATGTATTTTATGTTAATACGCATGTATCCATTGTTTCATATGTGCATATTGTAAGATGTTACTACGACGTCATTCTATAAGATAGACTCCAAGAATAAACATCGTACTAAAGAAAAGTATTTTAATATAAGCTCCTACCAAACCTTACAAGTATATTCTGAAAATTACACTTGGATCAAGTGAATGCATGTCATTTCACTTAAATTTACAAATACGATGAATTTTTCAACAACTTCTTTCTTTCCCTTTCAAAATTATGGAATTACACCAAGATAAATGTTTTACAGAGTGTAATAGATTTGGTGATTTTTTTTCTATAATGTTTCATCACATAATTTTATTATAAATAGATTTGTGAAAAGTACCTAATTGAAAATTTCTTTCAAATTATATTTTCACAATTTTTTCATGATTTCAACTTCATATTTCAATCCATACAATGTATATATGTATTTTGAAAGGAGAGTTTATCTATCTCAATGGTAACTTTTTTCAGATTTCTAACTCATCGTATACATATAATCTAAAATCTGAACGTTATCCTAGCAATATTTTATTTTCGATTTTATTCATTTTGGCGAAATATTCTCGAATCATTATTGATTGATTAATTAATTATTCAATTCATAATTTTATGTCAATTCATTATTTCATGTCAATCGAAATTATTATTTCAAGAAAACCAATTTCTTGAATATAACACATGGAATGAGGATATTCCAATTCTCGAACTGAGAATATTATATTTTCGAAGTCAAGATATCATATAGTTACCTGAAATATAGAAGTACTCTCGAATTGATAAAAGTGAATAGTTTGGATTGAATAAATAATTTACTGCGATGGAGAATTTCATTCTTCAATCAAGTATATGTTTTTTGAGTAAAATAAATTCATTCCAAGTATACAAAATTTCCCTTTTTACTTGTTTTGATTCTATATATACTTGAAACAACTCTAATATTTCAAGAATATTGGGATTCTTGATTTGAGGATAGATTTCTTTCCGTGTAGATGATTTTAAAATGAAAGATTTCTCTTCCTCATGTCAAATGAAGTCATGAACTCTCACAGAAAATGATTATATTCTTGATAGCTCATCTGAGTTTATAGCTCTCTAGTCGATCATTCACCATCCACTAGGGCTCCATTGTTGGTACTTCAATCGAGAAACAATAAATCTGGTTGACTTTTATTGGCATATTTATGCGTCTATCCTATGTAGGCAGGTACCTCATTAAGATTTTGAGCTGAAAGTTTGGAATTCTTATGCGTCTTTTCGATATTAAAGGTGTTCAGTTTAATCACATCTATACATGTGACTGGTGGCCAATGAGACAGAGCTCAGATACACATTTAAATTAAGATTGAAGCCAACATTTTTTTTCGGGGATATGTCCACCACGACTAGCTTTAGAGCTAATGTTACAGTGAATGGTGCTCGTTACAGATCGATGATCAATGATTATTTGTTTTGAAATTTGAATGAATGAATCGACCCAGAAGTGTTTTGGTTCCAACAAGATGGTGCTACACCTCATGCTGCTACCGTAACAATTGATTTATCAAAAGAAAGATTTGGCGTGAACATTATTTCGAGAAATGGTCCAATTTATTGGCCTCCAAGATCATGCGACATAACTCCAATGGATTATTTTCTTTGGAGTTATATCAAGTCATTAGTTTATGCTGATAAAGCAGAAACACTAGACGCTCTGGAAGCCAACATAAGTCGTATTATTGCTGAAAAATAAGGCCTGAATTACTCGAACAAGTGGTTCAAAATTGGTCTGGTCGAATGCTGTTCCTCAGAGCTAATTGTGGTGATCATATGACGGAAATTATTTTCAAAACATAAATGTCATAAAATTATCCTTCAAATAGAAAAAAAATTGGATTCAATCTTAATTTTAATGTGTTTTATTTCAATTCAAAACATTCTAAATTCAATTCAAACAAAACAACCCGATACTTGTTGGGAAATAATAATTACAGTTACCTCAAGATTCTTTGTTTCGAGATGTAGAGCAAACTATAATTCGGAAATTCATACCTATTCAATACATACGAGTTGATTGCTCGTATGAACTATGAAATTAAGATGTGTCTTTCCTATTATAACATTTTCTCAGTCCCCCCCTTTTCGATATATCACCCTTAAAGGCCTTAAATATATACTCCATTCACTTTTATAAAGTATCTTGGTGGGCCATGGTTTAGGTTTATCAAGTTCTTTTACTTAAAACGGACGCAGGTTGGCAATCGTGAAAATCAAGCGACATTGCCAAGTCTACTTTCTATTTACTCTTTTTCAACTTTGTGAATGGAGTTAGTTCTTTTAAGGTTTATCCTGTGACACAAGATTCTTAGTACCACTACATTTTCATACTGGAGTATTTCAAGTTGCGCAAAGAGGTATTTAATTGTCGTCTGTAGGCTTATTTCTTGAGAATTTTGAAAAGTGTGGATTTCCATACGTCCGTCTGTTCTCTTCTTCTAAAAGTTTTTCTGTCGGGTTGATAAACTATCACAAAGTAACGGACTATTCTGTCCATTATTTTTCAGTAAAATTTCAACACTCGGTTCTTGATTTCCGTACAAGAAAATAGCATAACTGAATCTTCCAATCATGTTTATACTCGTACACGTGAAATTTTTCCAGTATTAACAGAGAAAAAAAGTTTTTCAATATTCGTCAGATCTTTGGAATTATTGAATTCACATAATATTTCCTCAAGTTCATTGTTTTCTCAAAGTAAATAAACATTTTGTTAAATACGTAATTTCTACGATTTATATGTAGAAACGGCAACGTTGCGTTCAGATCTGACAGAAGAATGACTATAACCTAACATTTTCAAAATATACGCGGTGAAATGTGTCAGAATTCCAGGGCCTCCCGGGCTACTTAATAAAAGTGAATGGAGTATAGTGATTAAACTACTTTTTTTTTTAATTTCAGTAAAGCTATAGAATCTCGAAATTCTGTAATTTTCGTCTATATAGGTACTCGCAAAGGACTCCACGGGTATTTTTTTTTAATATTCAGCAATCCCTACGTGAAAGCTTGTTGTTGAAAAGGGCTTATTATAGTATTAATGAATATTTTGGAGATACAAACATTCTTGTGTAAATTGCTTGAAGATAATTATTTGGCACAAAATCAGGTATATTCACACAAAAAACGTATAGGTATACTCCATTCACTTTTATTTAATCACATAGGAGGTCATGGTTTCGTTTTCAGGAGTTGGTGAACCTGATGAAAAGCACAGAACATATGATGAAAAGTCAGTGCGCGCACAGAAAATATCGTTAATGACAAAATGACGTTGCCAGTTTCTTTGTTTACATCAAAGTAAAAGTATCAAAGATATTCCACATTTTGTTAGGTTTACAAATTGTTCGCAGATTTTTGATATTTAATCATGGGCGCTCGCAAGGGGGGGCCATGGCCCCCCTGAGATTTTGATGGCCATAACGTTTTTCAGCACGACACCTCAAAATTACCTTCTAATCTCTATTTTGGCCCCACCTGAGAAAAATTTCTACGGGTTTCTGCGGGCGCCCATGTATTTAATCGATATTTGCAGGTGAGCTTATCGTCGAATATCCAAGATTAACGTATGTTTATTGTTTTTAGCACCAGTTTGGAGCGTGAGGACGATTTTCAAGACCAGGACGGATGTTTACATTTCGAGGTTGAAGGGATACACGGGAATTTCGTTGAAAAATCTGTTATTTGGCCAGATATCGCAGTAGATGGATCGGATGGAGCCTCGAGAGGTCGATTAGGATGATATTTTTCAGGTTTTTCAAGAAATTTGGCGATATCTGTGCAGATTTGCAAAAGTTAGGTACCTCACTAATGAGGTGGAACTTAGACCTAATTCTCCTATAAGAAACGCCTTTCAAAGGTCGAGATGGTGAAAAATGTATTCTTTAGATGTTGTTTGAACAAACGCAGCCGAGTTTCATATCCCAACATTGATTTTAAGAAAGTTATCAACAAAATAAAATTGACATTATTCTTGATTCTTGTAATTACCCACCAATTCATCTTTGGATTGATTTTTTTTTAAAGAATTCTTGATTAGAATCAACAATTGATGTCGTCAAGTCTTGAACTTTCAGTTGAAGAGGATAATATTTATAAACATCAAATCTTCACAAGCATGCATATGAAAATTATGTGAAAGCAATGCAATTTTCTTCCATGGCGAAAAATAATATAATAACAGTGATCTATTGTACTTTTCATGCAAATAACTAGAAAAGGAATCCTTTCTATCAATTCATATATGTACACGTTTATTATTTTCGTCCATCACATCTTTTCCAATTCATTCATTTTCCGAATAAATTCACATTCTGAGAAATACGCTAAGAATGTAGAAAGGGCAACATAGTGTTGACTTGGAACATAAAAATATTTTTAAAAACGTCATAACTTCGATACAGAGTGAAATGTGTCAAATTTCCAAGGCCAGAGTTGTGATTTTATAATTGTGAATGGAGTACATGTGTTAAAATTAAGGCTTCTGATGTTGACAAACAGCGGGAACTAGCTTGCGCACCTAGAAGATTTTATTTAGGCAGACCCCGAAAATTTTTTCTGGCCTCGTAAAGACCTCGATAAATTATATTTTGTGCTGGATACGACTTGCGAAAAACAAATGAACCTATCGGAAATCAAATAGGTCTCTCGAATCATTTGAACCCTGGACGTAGGTATACGTACATTGATTTCCAAACAAAATTTCAGCATAAAGAAATGTGCCTTGGCCAGTTGGCCCCAACCTGCTATTTGGGACATAGATCATTACCTAACCTATAATCCAAAGAATACCGTTGTTGGAGCACCCGAAATATTTGTCGAGTGTAAACATAAACGCTACTGAATTTTGAAGGTAAATCACACCTATCTCCAGGTGCATTGTACGTTTTATCACCGTTGCGAAATGTTCCGAGAAAATAATACTTGCACTTGAAGAAGAATGTTTGGTATTGAAGTGTTGTGGCATTGAGTATTCATCTCTAGCTGGATGAATAATCAATGGATGTTTGAATCAACAGCAGATATTGCTAAACATATAAGTAGAACATAATACATTCATGGTGAACATCCGTCTTTCAAATAAAAAAAAAACCGAAAAAGTTATCAAATAAGTATTGGTGATATCTTGAACACGGCTAGAATAAAGGGTTTTCCAATAAGAAGTGGTATTTTGACATCTCGATTTCGCGGGAAAAAGACGTAAAATAAACAAGAAGGAATGGACAATTATTTATAACCATTTGCATGATATTTGGTAGATTTTGAGAAAGTGGTTCTGCTAACTTAACGTTAAGTTAGCAAAGCCACCCCGTAGAAACAAAACTAAGGACGCGACAATTTTTTTTCTTTCACGACAAATTCTCGACAATTATTCGACAATTAATGCAATAGGTTTTATTGATTTTCTCGCAAGTGGCACTGCTAACTTCATAGACATTATCGACGCTGTGCTCTTGGTGTAGACCTTCCCTTTTGCATGGCCCGAAAGGAAGAAGTCGCAAGGTGTTAAATCATAAGATTTCGGTGGCCAATTGTGATCACCGGTCCGGAAACTTTTTCCGTGAAAGATCAATGGTTTCGTTGCTTGTCTGGCACGTCAATACCATCCAATTACGGCCATAAAAACCATAAATCATCTCTGGATAGCGCAATCCATGCACCATAATTGTATTGTATTGTTGCTCAACTCTTTCGGCTAGAGCAGCAATATTCTCAGCTGTTCTTGAGCGACGCGCACGGGTTTCATTCTTCACATCACTAACTTGTCTCAACAGTTCAAACATGGGTGCTATGTCCCCCTCCTCGAAATTGACACTTTATAGTGGCTCAATCTATTCCTAATATTTAATAAAAAACTTTCATTTAAAGTCTTTAACTCCTATAATGTTGGTAGATGATTTCTATCAATTCATGGTCCCTCTGAAAAAATTCAGCCCCCCTGAAAAACTTTTTTTTTCATTATTGATGCCAAATTTTGAAAATAAATTATTAAAAAAACGCATTTTTCCTACGTATCAAAATGAAAACTAATTGGACAACCTTTCATCATTGTGGAGGCATCCTCTGTCAATTCGTTCAAAAACCGATTTGACGGGTGGATGCAGAGTTGTTCGTCGCCAAACTAAAGAAGAAGTTCTCTTTTCCTTTCTTGCTTTTGTAATTGCTTTTTATTTTCAATTGTAATTCATACTTTTTTTGTCTAGCTATGTGCATTTGTATTTATTTTTTATTTTCTTTGAGTTTATAGAATTTTTCTAAACTCTTGTCAAATATACAGGGTGGCCATTTGAAAACGAAACAGACGAGATTACAGACGAAATAAATTTTTTCGATAGAAATGCTCGGACAGGTCGATTTCTGTTTCGAGGGGGACAACTTAAGATGTAGGTTACGGACGCATAGCGCTTCAACCCTTGCTACTACAACTCTCACCTCCAATTTTTGAATAGGGAAGATGGGGTGAGTGATACCTCATTTGAAAGGTATTTTTATACTGATTTCAGCACAGTAATTGTTTTTTCATTTTATGCATTAGTTTTCGAAATATTCTTAACTAAGTATTTGAAAATGAAGTGGTGTTTTCATGGCACTTGTAGTGTTTTTTTGTGAAAAATCGACATTTTGAGCTTCAAAACAACCATGACTGTGAGTTTTTGATAAATTATTTACTTTACTTTGAAAAGTCTTATTTCTTAGATCAATACTTCAAATCGTTCTGATACCGTACAGTTGGAGAATGATTTCAGTGAATAAAACAGCTAGTCGAACATCTGACCCTAGTAGCATTAACACGTACGGTATGACTTCATTTGCCCAGTGTTAGATGTTTTGCAATTTCAAATACAAGTACGGAAATTTTGGTGTTTCGGAAGCACGAAATGTCAATTATTCGCAAAAAATTAATTTAAGTGATAAAATTAACTATCGCATGAATATTTCGAGAACTAATGCATAAAATGAAAAAACAATTACTGTGCTGAAATCAGTATAAAAATACCTTTGAATTGAGGTATAACTCACCCCCTCTTCCCTATTCAAAAATTGGGGGTGGGGGTTGTAGCAGCAAGGGTTGAAGCGCTATGCGTCCGTAACCTACATCTTAAGTTGTCCCCCTCGAAACAGAAATCGACCTGTCCGAGCATTTCTATCGAAAAAATTTATTTCGTCTGTAATCTCGTCTGTTTCGTTTTCAAATGGCCACCCTGTATAATAATAATAATGGTGTAAAATATCACGCTGTTGGTACACGATTTCAGTTGGGGACAATAAAAATTATTGATCATTTCGTTCAATTTTTTCCAAGATGGTACAACAGAACTGCAGGGAACCCCTTTCCACTATGACGATGTTAAATAATTTTATTCACGGACTCCGTAGGTTCCTCGGCCTCTATCATCGTATCAGTGTAGCGTCCGAGAATCGAGATCACTTCTTTCTTCATTTTGAATCCACTCCGCCTCGCTAACAAGCGGTCTTCTCGTCTCTAGATGCCCTCAAGGCTAACCTTTGTCGGTGACCAAATTCTACCAGAGGCCAGTCTTCCACTTGAAGGATGATGGATCCGTCTACGAAAGAAATATGCATCCATTGACTTTTTACGACGGTGCTTTGAAAATTGAAAGTGCTTCGTAGAATCTCAATTCGATTTTCAATTGAAGATTTGGTCGCGATCTATTTTTTGTCAATGTCTGGGTACCTACCCATGATTGATTTTTGATTAGTTGGCCTTCATGTCTAGAATGGACATCAGATAACTGATTCTGGGGATTGACCTCCTTATCTCAACAACAAAATGAGGCACATGAGATGTATTTCATTAAGATAGTTTTGCTCAGTGATTTGAGAAAAAAAAATGGTACAAAATAAGTTTCCGAGGACACATTATTGACTCCTACACGTGAACATACTGGGGGATCAAATTTCATTTTTTGGTATTTATGTTTTCCAATAAGATGGTACAACTCCTCAATAATTCTTTATTTTAAAATAAAATAAAATTTCTTTTATCTCAAATATTTGTATTTTTTTTATTTCAAAAATATAAGCCGGTTACGATATTTCAAATTCAAAAGTAGTTTATCAAGTGTGATGAGCTTGTAAAATCCTAGCCGGCATTATTCGTCCCCTTTATATTATGGCTTCGGACCAAGAATCAGGTAGATAAGACGGAAGTCCTAGTAATTTAAACGAATATCTAACAAATCATGGTTATTAGAACATAGCAGGGTTGTTCCCACACTCGGTGTTGTAGGAACAAGATACCTTCCGTCCCTAAGACATTCCTTACTTAAGATTATGATTCTGTAATTTAGGCAATCTTGTGGAAAATATTTTTGCATGTAAAACGAGTAATTTTAAAGTTTTTTCGATAGATTAATTTTTTTGCAATATGTTTGAAAAAGATATATGTAATTCAATCATTAATATTATTCGATAAAAATTAATGTCACAAGCATTAATGTGAAATCAAACCCCCTACTCAAAAATCATGATGTATACCCCCATGTAATCCAATATTTTCTAGGTTTGCTATAAATATTTTTTTTATTTTTTTTGCGAAAGTTTTCTTTCTCGAGAGGTTTGGTTTTGTTATCAAAAACGATAACAAACTTCAATGTGGTAGAAAAAACTTTGTGCTACATTATTTGTGACATTGATATTTCGACGAAAATTTTTCGAATATTCAGGAAATCCTAAAACTGAAAAAAGTTAGACCACTACTCGTTTTAACCTAATGAAGACATAAGAAAAAAAATGTTTCTATGTGTGAGTACTCGTGTCGTTGAATTTTCACTTAAATCACGATTAATTTCCAAAAATATTGAAAAAAAAATCAGGCAGGTACTTCCGTTTTTCTTTGTCGAATTGTTGAAAGTTTTTTCTGAAAATCAGTTGCACAAATGTAGCACACTCGGCTAAATTTCATTCCAAACTTTTTTTTTCAGGAAATTACAGAAATTTTAGTGAAAAACTCAACTTAGCGCAATTTTTTGCACATTTTATTTTCATTGAGGAAAAACGAAAGTGAAAAGCTAACTTTTTTCAATTTGGCGCATATCTACCGCACAGGTTATAACAAATGAAGTACAATTTGTCCACACATTTTTGAGTGACCTTAATCTTGATTCACCGGAAGTAGTGCGACATTTTTTTGCGAAAGTTATATTTTGGGGGATATCTTAGAAACCGAATGTAGTAAAATAAAAATTTCAACGGCACGAATCAGCTCAAAATTGGTAAAGCATAAACTCCATTAACTTTTATAATGTGTCCCGGTTGGCCATGAAATTCTTGGTTCTGACACATTTCACCGTATATTGTGAAAATGTTAGGTTGTAGTCATTTTTCTGTCAGATCAACGTTGCCTTTTGTCCTTTCTTCATAGAGGACGTAGTATTTGTATATTTATCGAAATGTTTATTTAATTTGGGAAAATAATGAATTTGAGAAAATACATATTATGTGAATTCAATAATTCCAAAGAACTGGCGAATGTTGAACAAACTTTTTCCTCTGTTAATACAAGAAATATTTCACGTTCATAAACATGGTTGGAAGATTCAGTTATGCTATTTTCTTGTACGGAAATCAAGAATCAACTGTTGGAATTTTACTGAAAAATGATGTATAGAATAGTCCGTTACTTTGTGATAGTTCGTTGGAAAATATATTAAAAGTACTCGAATAACCCGACAGAGAAACTTGTGAACGAATAACAGACTATGGAAATTCCCACTTTTCAAAATTCTCAAGAAATAAAAGCCTACAGAAGATATTTAAATAGGTAACTCTTTGCACAACTTTTGAAATACTCCAGTATGAAAATGTAGTAGAACTATGAAACCTGTGTCACAGTTAAACCTTGATAGAACTCACTCCATTCAAAAAGTTAAAAAAGACTACATAGAAATTAGCATTGGCAACTTCTCTGAGAATCATTTGACTTTAAGGAATACCAACCTGCGTCAGTTTCAAATGAAAAAACCTGATAAACCTTAATCAAGGCCAACCGGGATACATTATAAAAGTGAATGGAGTATAATTTCGAAAATTGAAAAGTGCTAGACTAACTTCACACACAACCATTTGAGTTTTGTCGACCGAAGCAATATCAGATGGTTGTTTGATTTGTTGAGTTTTTGACACGAATTTCGTTCACATTTTCTTGTGAGATGTGACCGAATTCCATGTCCAAAAAAGAATTTGAAATGGTTCGAATTGATTCGTGAGATACTAAAATTCTACTGTGTTTTTATTGATCTCCTGTTCGTATTTAAAATAAAATCCATCGTGAAGTTGTTGATTGATCCGATTACGTATCCGATTTTTATGATCACAACCTGGGTCAACGATTCGGCAGTAAAACTATTCGCAGATATGAAATCTGCATGTTTCTTGCAGACACATATAAATCTTTATTACCTCACTGCTGATTCGATTTGAACATTCCAGTTGGATTTTTAGACCTGAATTACTCGAGAAAATGTAAACTGATATCGCAGAACCACGATGAATATTGTTTTTTTTTTAAATGGACGATTTCAGCGAAAGGCCTATGATTGTTTTATGGTTGTGGTTTCAGGTCACTTCTTGTCGAAATTTATAGGCGTCTGCTGCCATTTAATTCATACGGTCTTTTGTGGTGGTTCCTTTTAAAGAGAATCTTGTTAGCTATTGGAGAATGGACAATTCGCAGAATCCTTTTCTTTCGGAAATGTAACAGGAAATGACTTCAGATAGATATTCGGCACTCGTGAAGAAACAACCGCAGCATAATTTCTTTTACATAAAATCAGGAAAAATGCATGAAATCATTATTTGAATCGATAGAACGTTCCACATAAATTAAGGTCGCCGCGGTTTAGAGAGAATAGGAAAACTCATCCGATAGAGGGGCCACCGTGCATTTTTATGGAATATCTCCATAGAACTTACATTATCACTATGAGTTCTATGAATATCTCTATTCTTATGAATGAAATGTACAATGGCGCTCTCTATCCGAAAATCGCTGAACTATGAAATTTGTGAATATGTGGGTAAAGCAGGAACTTTTTCCGCCATATATTTGAACTTGGCCGTTCTCTGCCAATTCCGTATTTCAAGTTGTTTTTCTGAACGAAATTATCTGTAGATTCACTTTTAATCGGAAGTTGAACTATTTTCATGGGTCTTTCGTTTGAAATAAAACAGAAGCATGAGTTGGCTCATTTTCTTCTTATTTTGAAAGAAAAAAAAATGACCTTTCGAAATGAAATCGATTCAAATTATTTCATTAAGAACTCCAATCTTTTCTGAGTTTACCTACAAAATTTCAGTTCTCAAAGAGAAACCGTTTTCAAATGCAACTTGAAATAAAAACAAACTGCTTTTAACGGCCACCTTAATGTTTGAAGATTATTTCATGCAAATGTTGACCGTGCTCAAATGGTTCATCCGTTTAGTCCAATTTTGGCATACCCTTTCAAACATTTCGGCCGATATTCCATGAATGAATGCTTCAATGTTGTCTTCCAATGCATGAGTCTTAACATAGCCCCACCAAAAATAGTCTAAAAGAGTTAAATCGCACCATCCAGGCGGCCAATTGACCGGTCCCAAACAGGAAATAAACTGTTCACTGAACTTGCCTCTCAATTGGTTGATTGTTTCGCGTGCTGTTTGGCATGTGGCATCGTCTTGTTGAGACTACATGTCATGCAAGTCAAGCTCCACTTGTTGAGTGACGAAGGCCCAATTGCTTCGAAAGGCGCCGAATCGATAAATGCTGGTCATCACTAACACTGGCTGATACAGCTGCGATATATTGTTTATTCCGCACAGTACGGAAGCGTGTTGATGGTTTAATGTCAACAATGTAAATTTGGTGCGAAAAAAGCCCTAATAGCCGCTTCCGTGGATCGATTAAACTTACCACAAAATGAAGCGCGAGATGGACTTTCTTAACAGAGCACGAATTTTGATAATGATTTGCAAGCGTTGTTTGACAGTGGACACCAAACAAGAAACGTGCGTGGGCTGTCAAAATCAGTATTGCCAAAGAGAAAATAATTAAAAAATCACCGGTTATTCCATTTTCACAGTCGAATATTACGTTAACGATTGTCCAAATATCAACAAAAATTTCTGTTTCTACTTTCTCAACAACATATCGCAAGTCCCATCTTCCCTATATTCAAATTCAAGGAATTGGGATCGCCAGGCAGAGATATAAAATGAAAGGATGAAGGTTTTTATGTGACTATTCCACTCTTTTCATTTTTAGTGAGGAAGTTTCCGTAGCAACGATCGTTTCATCCCGAAAAAAGTTTCAAGCCGGCAAACATGTTGGTTTTTCAGTGATTATTCCACTCTTTTCATTTTTAGTGAGGAAGTTTCCGTAGCAACGATCGTTTCATCCCGAAAAAATTTTCAAGTCGGCAAAACCAACATGTTGGTTTTTCAGCGACAAAATTTTTGACGTTTCTCGAATTCATAGATAGCTTCGGAAATGAATATCATAGAGAGGACAAACAACGTTTAGTGGTTTAGTTAATCTATGATGAATTCAAATTTGCCAAATAGCGCAATACACGTCAAATGTGAACATATTACCCTATTTTCTCGTGGAATACTCAAGCCGAATTCCACTCGAGATGAAATTTAAGCAGGTAAAATTTCTCTCTTGTAATATTCAAGTTTGTTGCTTTTCGGAAATTTCGCTCATGACATTTTTTCCAAAATCACTCGCCTGACGGCTCGTGATTTTGATACAAATGTCATTCGCGAAATTTTTTTCATATCACAATCGAGAAATTTTTCCGGCAAAATTCCATCTCTAGTGGTATTACCATATATCTAATAATTCCTATATGGGCCATGAGCCAATCAAAACTGAAGCTGGGCTCTGGTAGCAATCCAGATCTGCGCTTGTGCGGCAAGATTGAGAATAAAAATATTTTTTTAATTCTGTCTCTCTCCGACACATCGCATATGTCGTGAAACGTATGTCATTCTTAACTTCATGTGAATAGTTTCGATCATAACCTCACAATTTCATGTGAAATGTTTCAATCGCTTTATTCCGTTTTCTCCAAATCCTAAATATCATTGTTAACTACCATTCATATTCTAAAATTGAACTGAAAGTATTTAAGTGACATATTTTCATTCTCGATATCTATTTTCTTGTTGTCTTTCAGAATAAACATAACCTCTAAATTTCTCGCAATTTTTCATTTCTAGTTGACGCAAGCGTACAACTCAATCGTTACCAAAGACTTGCCTTCACTTTGTGAATGTGAAAAGCAGGGGTATAATCCATATTGATGTTATTAGATATATGGGTATTACGTATGACAAAATTTTTGACGTTTCTCGAATTCATAGATAGCTTCGGAAATGAATATCATAGAGAGAATAAACAACGTTTAGTCGTTTAGTTAATCTATGATGAATTCTAATTTGCCAAATAGCGCAATACGCGTCAAATGTGAACATATTACCCTATTTTCTCGTGGAATAGTCATGCCGAATTCCACTCGAGATGAAATTTAAGCAGGTAAAATTTCTCTCTTGTATTATTCAAGTTTGTTGCTTTTCGGAAATTTCGCTCATGACATTTTTTCGAAAATCACTCGCCTAACGGCTCGTGATTTTGATACAAATGTCATTCGCGAAATTTCCGAGCAACAAACTTTCATATCACAATCGAGAAATTTGGCCGGCAAAATTCCATCTCTAGTGGTATTACATATGAAAAAATGTACTCATCATGAACACAATGGAAGGGTACGAGCGATTTTCAGAAATCTTGATTTTTCTACTAGAGAAGACTTCTGATTCTTTTTCAATATGACAGCCTGTATATAAGTTAACGATACTTTTCACATCACTATAACATATCTTTAGAATGAATACTATGTATACTAAGTATCAATATCATGAATTGTATGGTCGTATTCAGTTTCTACCAGATGTACAATTTTTATCAGTATCTATGTAGTCATTAGTATACCAAATGTACATTCTCCAAAACTGTGAGAAATACTTAGATACGATACGGCAGGTTGTTTCAGTCGAAAGGTTCAGAATAAAGATTGGAATCATCTACGTGAAAAAGATCACTGCACGAAATATCCCAGATACAATTGAGAATCTACCGTTATGTTCCGGGAAAGTTTGAAGATACTTTTCTTTCAGAAAAATCAACCATAGTACAATAGCCATCTCCTGGACATATCGACAACTTCGAGATAAGGTTCTTCAGTCAGTAAAACTTAACCTTGTGTCGAATACTCCCTTGAAGAAGAAAATAAAGAACTCATTACTCAAATCGTCATAATACGTCCCATTATCCTCCAGCCTATAACATTTTTCATGAAGGAAGTGGCATGATAAACTTCCTTCAATGTACAGAATGGAGTCGTTGGATTGACACATTGAAGAGATGGCGTATTGTTCTCCAAGATCCTCTGATTTCTAATTACCTGACCCTTGACTTTGAGAGGAACTCGCCGTCGTCGAAGAATCATACCATTATTCGATTAACCGAAGTTGATAATTGACTCAATTCCATTTTTGGACGGAGTATTATGGTTCAATATGCATATTTCATGAAGCAGATATTTTTCATTGTGATAACCATCTCTTTGTGACAATTTCTGTTCAGAATTTTATTCTGATTAACTTTTCATCGTGGAATTTTTCGATCATATTGTTGCTTGAGTTCATTGCTTATAAAAGATTCCATAGAGGCAGTATACAAGCGGTCTACAATAGTATATCTTGACAGCATTTGGAAACAAACTACAGTGGGGAAGAAGAAGATTTGTAAATTCTTTTAACGGTACCTACATACATGAAGCATAATAAGGGAATATTCTTAGTCAGAAAAATCTAAAAATCATTGAAAATTCCCTCAGTAGAAAAGCCAAGAACTTAAAACTTATTTCAGAAGATAGAGCGTAGTTATTTTTTGTAGTCCCACTATTTCGAAGATTCGTACTTTGACATCGAACGATGATGTTGGAAACATTTTCATTCTTTTAAAAGCAAGATTGGTTGGGTTTGAATACAGGGTGTCCCAAGTTCGAGTGCCTGTTAGACGTTTCTAGAAAATTGAACATTTTTGAAATCTGAAAATTGGCATTATGATATTGTTTGAAATTCTCTACTGAGCGGAAATTTTTTGGAGCCTGGGAGCTTCCGGAACCACAAGGAGTGAAAATAAATTTGTTTCAAAAATGTTTTCTTTTGTATTCATCCGAATAGTTTTCCAAATATCGAAAACAACCGGAAAAAAGTCAAATATTTAGTCAGTATTATATCCATTTTTCTTATTCTGAACATCCCTAGTGTAAACCGTTCTTATAACATGAAAGTAGAAGAATGTGGAAAGGTCATGCAACTTTTGCATTTCATAAATATCATCACAGGGTGTTTCAAATTTTGTGTCGGAATCTGTGATCGAAAATTGGTCATTACTTCTGTTTTTTTAATCAGAACTCTATTTTTTTATGATTGCGTTGGATTTTGCGAAGAAAAATAATGGTAGCACTCTGAGATTCTCTTGCTCCTAAATTCAGAAATTCCTGAATTATTTGAGATTTTCTGTTTTTATATTGTACGTGAGTCCAATTCATCTATTCTGTTGCATGAGAATATTATGTGACCATAGAAGATAAATAAATGATCCCATCAATAATTCACAAGTGACAGGTCTAATTATTAGTTGTTACTATGGTTTCATAAAAATGACTCTAAAAACATAAATCCAGAAAATCTCAAATAGCTCAGAAATTACTGAATTTATAGGAGCAAGAGCATCTCAGAGTGCTATCATTATTTTTCTTCGCTGAATCCAACGCAATCTCAAAAAAATAGGGTTTTAATTTGAGAAACAGAAGTTTTGACCGATTTTCGATCACAGTTTTCGACACAAAATTTGAAACACCCTGTGATGATTGCACACATTCTTCTACTTTGGCGTCTTGGGGTTATGAGAGCTGTTTACACTCAGAATGTTGAGAATAAGAAAAATGAACATAATACTGACTATGAATATTTGGGTTTTTTCGATATTTTGAAAACTATTTGAATGAATACAATGGTTTCAACAGAATGTATTCAGCATTGAATACTCAGTCATATCAGAAACGAAAAAAAAAAAAAATTTTGAAATAATTTATTTTCACTCTCTGTATAGCCGGAAGTGCTCAGGCTCCAAAAATATTTTAGCTCAGTGAAGAATTTCGAACAATTTCATAATCCCCACATTTCAAATATGTTCTCCAGAAACGTCTAATAGGCACTGGAATTAGGGACACCTGTATATTTGGAAAACTCAAATGGCTATTGCCAAACTTCCTCAAATCAATTCATCATAAAATTTAATTTGAATTGAAGTCACTTGAAGAAGAAGAATTTCCAGAAAGAACAAATGAGTCGCTTCGAGCGCAACTTCTTAAAATATACAGGGATGACATAAATCCAACCCTTTTCAACGAAAAAAAAAATTTTAAAAATCGGAACTCACAGCAGAAACTGTCCTTTCCACTTCACCTCCATCCTAGCTTATCCGGCAGTTTTTCGGAGCGGTTCCACCGTGAGATAAACGCGCTCTTCGCACACTCGAATCACTAGTGCCCGCAAGTCGCGAACGAAGGACCACTGATGAGAAGAACGAGAGATAAGAGCCACAGCACACTGCTCGTTGCATGCGTCCGGTACGGCACGATGAATGGTCTCGGTGCACGTCTTCCAGATCTATTTATACCCTCTGTTTCTGTTCATATGGCGGCCCATGGGACAGCCCTTCGTGGTTTCTGTGAAGATGGACACTTGTTCTCTGGCACTTGTTTCGATTTCGGGTCCTTCGGGATTCGCCATGTGTGCTGGCGTCGACAGATAAGGGCATTGGGATCTTGTTACCGTCTTTCAACGGGTCTAAAGATTCTGGGATTTTCGATGATTGAGGAAGTAGCTCTCTAGCGCCAAGGCGTTAATCAATGACAGGAGTGAGTTCCGCATGGGCAAGATATTTGCTGGCATTTGCAATCGACTAAACTAAAACGAATCACTCACTTTGTGCACACAAAGCCCATTATTAAACAAAAGCTAATTTTAATCTTTTCAACAGCCATTTCATTGAGATTTCCATCATAAATCCTAAAAATACGCCTCCTGTTTTTTCTATAATGAAATAAAAATGTGAGTGCTAGCAAGATACCAAACGCAAATATCGAAAAAAAAATCATTGAATCCAATATTTGGTGTAACCATTTTTAACCTTCATGTGGTTCCTAATCTACTCAGTTGTTCGATGGAGATTTCTAAAGACCTTTCGTTTCAGTTTGCCCCATAAATGTTTTATTGAATGCATGTCTGGAGTGGGAGCTGGCCTGTTCATGGTCTCTAAATCGAGTGATATGTCCTGTGACAGCAGACATTACCTTTACGTCCTATGTGATCGCTCTTGATACTATGTACATGCGAGGGCGTCCCCAGCCTTTGAGCTAGGGTGGAGCAAAAAAAACATAATATAAATGATGAACTGTAGGTAGAGTGTAAGATGAAATAAAATTTATTCAAAAATGAGGATCATGTCCTTTAGTTAGGACCAACTAAATAAATGTGAGAAATGGACTAGCAGAGATCTAATTTCCAAAGTACGCCACTGGTGTCACCACCACCTCCATTATAATGACAAACTGGTTTCAGGCTTGTTCGCCTTCTTCAGTGTCACATAACTCTACTGCAGTAGCAACCAACTGAAACGGCAACTTATATCACTCCCTAGCAGAAACACTTGAGTACAGTTTGAATGTACAGGTGTTCCAAATTCGATGATCACTGAGAGCATCTCGAGAACCATAAGAAAAAATGATCAAGGACTCCCGATCTCTTTTTTCGAAGTAATCAATTGCCAGCAAACAGATTCCAGATATCTGAATTGGTTCTCGAGTTACAGGGCGTTTCTGAACAATTGCTGTTTCAAATATTTTGCTATATCTCGTTTTCTGTTAGAGATATCACGAAAATTTCGAAAAGTTTTTTTTTGTAATTTCTATTGCCTATTCGCTGCTTCCATCCGAAAAATCATTCGCCGTTCAAGTGCTAGAGAGAAAAATTTGTGTTTTTTAAATGGGACACCCTATATTTTTCATCATTGCTTCTTAGCCGCAACCGGTTTTTCGAAGATCTGATCCGTTTCAAAGATATTGAGTTTTTCGTTTTCACTTGAATTGGGACAGCCTGTATATAAATATTTTTCTTTTATTTGGAGATATTTCATTTTCGATTCTATGAAAAACTAACATTAATGGAATAAAAACTTTAATACAAACGAATTCTGAAAAAAAAACTACAATGAATATTCGAATTGTTTGCCTCCATTATTTATAGTATCTGATGATTTCTTCTTTTCAAGATAATCATTTGGTTGAATTCATTCACTACACACTAGACAAATTAGATTTTGAATTGAATGAAATATATTTATTTACAAATGAAGTTTTCCATTTCATAGAATCGAAATTTTCAGGAAATATCGTATTCTTCTATCATATCTCTTTCATTCAAGATCAGTTTATTCAAAAAAACAAACTGGACAAAAAATAAAAATAAAATATCTCCAAATAAAAGAAAAATCTTTATATACAGGCTGTCCCAATTCAGGTGAAGACGAAAATCTCAATATCTTTGAAACGGATCAGATTTTCGAAAAACCGGTTACAGGATAATACTCGGTGAATCTGCGGCTGAGAAGTGATGATGAAAAATATAGGGTGTCCCATTTAAAAAAAACAATCTTTTCTCTCTAGCACTTGAACGGCGAATAATTTTTCGGATCAGATGAAAGCAGCGTATAGGCAATAGAAATCACATTAGAAAACTTTTTGGAATTTTCGTGTGATATCTCCAACAGAAATCGAGATTATAGCAAAATATTTGAAACAGCAATTTTTCAGAAACGCCCTGTAACTCGAGAACCAATTCATATATCTGGGATCTGTTTGCTGGCAATTGATTATTTTGAAAAAATAGATCGGGAGTCCTCGAACATTTTTTCTCTAACCCTTATGGTTCTCGAGATGCTCTCAGTGATCATCGAATTTGGGACACCATGTACAGGGTCCCACCTAGGTCCTAGCGGGCAAAAGTCTACGTTTCATCCCAGAGGTTCCTTCAAAAACTAGATCTCTACGTACATAGGTTCTGCCGTGTCAGTTGGTTGATACCGCAGTAAGGTTATGTGGCACTGATGAATGCTAACAAGCCAGAAACCGGTTTATTGTTATCCTGCTGTGGTGGTGACAACAGTGACGTACTTTGGGAATTAGATCTCTGCTAGTCCATTTCTCACATATAAAATTTATTTTATGTTTCATCAGCGTATAGGACTATACAATTTATATAAGAATAAAACAGAATAAAAATTTCAAACTTAGCAAAACACAACCTTCTTGGATTTTTAGCGAATTCCTCAACAACTCTGTTGTTGAAGTCTTCTAAGTTTCCACTTATGGCTTTACGATGAATACCCATACCGTTGAGTCAAGAGTCAACTCTCCACCATCGTACTCCTTAGCCAGGCTTTGATCCTACGAAGGCTGCTGTATGATCGCTCCACAGAGCAAGTAGTGCAAGGTAGAGCAATCAAAATTTTTAAAACTTTTTCCGTCTTGGGAAAAAATTCCCTGTTTTTGTCCGAACATCAATAATTCTCAGTTCGTTAAAATTACCTCCAGGTTTCTGCTGCCATGTCCTTTGCCGCAATTCTACTTCATTTTTCATGCCGCACAAATTGTGAAATTGGCAGAAGGTATCGCAAGCATCAGTGACACTTTTCAACGAATTGTTTTGCATCTGAGCAGGGTGTAGTCTGCTTACTCGCTTACTGTATACACCAGCGTTGATAGATAATTTAAGGATATCACATTGTGAATCTCAACTCGTCAGTTTCTGATAAGGCCATTCTCATAATATGCTTCCTAAGGCTGCAATGTCTTGTGAGGAAACCAATGAGGAGTCGTAGCTTATTCTTGCTGAGATCCAAATCATTCTTGGTTCCAAAATCCCAAACGAACTTCCTCTAGAGTGCTTCTTTTTTTTCAGTTTCTTCCTTCTCCAAAAACTTTCTCTCTCATAGGTGCATTTGCCTCTACCACAGAAAGGTTCTGGGCCAGTCAGTGAAGTTTCTGCTCCCTTTCTGGCTAGTGCTTGAGTTGACCTCTTAGTTTCCTTTGAATGACCTGAATGACCAGAAACCCACACTATAGAGACCATGTTGTACTTGCTTACTTCTATGAGTTCTCTTCGGCACTCCCATATCAGATTTGAGTCGATGACATAGGAGTTCAGTGCTTTGATAGCAGCCTGACTATCCGAATGGATCACTACGCCACACTCTAGATAGTTTGTTTCAGGTCTTCATCTACGCATCTTTCGATTGCGAGTATTTCTGCCTGAAAAACGCTCGAGTAGAAGCCTAACAATAGTTTAGTCCAGCGCCGGTCCCTATAGTGCTATTAGAACCAATTGTATACCTTGAAATGGTATCACTTTGAGATTTCTGGTAGTGTATTCTATATCCATTCATCTCTTTCACATGGCACCGTGTTAAAGTTCTTCCCAGTGCTTGCTTTTAAATCATAACATCAATAGGTAGGTTCGCTCAAGAGATGTTCTTGTTCAGATAGGACGAGGCTCTCTGACTGAATTCTCTCATTACCTGTACCTTTCCTAGACATTCTAAGGATAGCGTCATGGGCTACCCTATTATTAATACCTCAACATGTTTCGAGCTCTATGAAGCTCATCTTCAGGAGTAATCACACATAAGTGAAGCTGAAAAACAATTGAGAAAACATAAAAGAGCTCAAAAAACAGAATAAAGCACAAAAACAACTACAAAAATGACATGACGGAATAATAAAATAAAACAAAATGAACAAAAACTGGTTAAAGAATGAAATTGGATGAAAATGGTCAATACAAAATAGTAAAAGTACAGTAACATAAAATCTCCAAAAGGTCATTAGCATTAAAAAGGTGAACAGAATAGTTATGGATCACTAGATCTGTGTTGACCTCAAGTGCTCTAGACGGGTACGTTCTCATAGCTACAGCAATGCAATGACAGGCAAGCCTTTGTACCTTGTCGAGCATTTGCCTCGTGCTTGTCTACCCTTCCTTAGCAAACCAGATTTCGGTTCTTATAATGTGTTCGACCTCCACGATGTCTTATTCACTCAGAATGGAATATTTCCATATTCCTAACAAGAATATCGACTACCTCTTGGGGTTTCTCATTCCACGCCCCGTACCAAAGTGCTGCTAGAGTCTGTGGAGTATTGGGTGAAAATGGAGTAATCTTCTCTTCATATTGTACAAGACATGTTGAATGGGTGGAAGATCGGGAGATCTAGGCGGCCCAGGCAACAAATCGACTTGATCAGCTCAAAATGAGCCAACATAATTCTGGCAGTATGTGGTCGCGCATTATCTTGTTGAAAAAATGGATTAGTGAACATAGAAGGCAAAACATGTGCTCTCACCACCTGAAAATCGAGGATCTCGAATTTTAATACCTCGTCGACTCCTCGACCTTGCATCGGTCATCCTGCATGCCCATAACAGAATCCAAATTAATCTCGAAAGGCAATGGTATTCCATTCGAAATCCCAGTTCAGCCGTTCTATGTACCAAATCACGACGATCACTTGGTGTCTGGACAAAAGTGAGAGGTAGGAGAGATAGCATGTCCTGGATACCCTGACACTCACTAAGGAGAGTGATACAATCATTACAATCGTTCCATCATACAAGACATCGGGGGAAAAAAGAAATCTTTCCAGCTCTCTGACAACAGGGCTTTACTTGGAACTTGGAACCTTCAGACTGGTCGGAAATCAGGATGGTCAATGCGGGAAAGCCTGCATCGTTCAGACAGAATATCCACATAACGTTCATTATGAAAGCAGCATATTGGCAGAAGAATTTCATAGTATTTAGTATTTACCCCTTAATCTCAACCCATACACTCAGTCCCTAAACTTAAAATTTTCGGCAATGGGCCGCAGCTCCTCGGGCGTTAATCGGTTCCAATCCAGGCGCAGAGATTGCTTCAGCGACTCCAGATTTGGTGTTTTTTAGCACAAGCCCTGTGCTCCAAAATTGATCACACGCTGTAGTCCATTGGGTTGAGATCCGGTGAGTAGGGCGGCCATTCTGCAGATGAGATGAAACAAGGAAAATCGGTCTTACACCATTCTTTCAATCTTTCGTCATTTTCGCTCTGTGAGCCGGAGCGGAGTCCTGTTGAAAGGTCCAAAGCGTATCGCCGAAGTGCTGCTTGGCCCACGGAAGTACTACGGCCTGGAGGATGTCGCAGCGGTAGACTTCTTGATTGATTTTGACCCCTTGATCCACGAAAACTAAGGGAGTTTTACCACTGCCGCAAACTCCGCCCCAGACCATAGATAGTCTATCTATCTATCTCTAGACCCAGATAGTGAATGCCCCAGACCATGACGGATTGCGGATTTTCACGGTGTTCGACGATGGCCGATGTACCAGGAGCCCCTGCGGACCAGACTCTGTCGTTTTGGTGGTTGTGGGATTGTTCTACGGTGAAAAGCTTCTCGTCTGTGAAGAGAATTCGCTCCCATTGCTGACTGGCGGCGAGACGAAGGAGTTGGCGGCACTTTTGGTGTGTACGCGCTTGTTTTTCTCCGTGAGGAGTTGAACTTTTTGGAGCTTGTATGGCTTGAGGTTGAGCTCCTTTTTGGCAATTTGACAGACTGATTCGCGGTTGATACCGGTCTAACAGGTTATTTTTCTCATAGAAACCCTCGGATTTCGATTGACTCGCTTCTTGAC
This sequence comes from Adalia decempunctata, assembly GCA_951802165.1. Lineage (NCBI taxonomy): Eukaryota > Metazoa > Arthropoda > Insecta > Coleoptera > Coccinellidae > Adalia > Adalia decempunctata. Next base: position 36,991,847 of record OX637697.1, on the reverse strand, counting down.
GATTTTGGGATTGCTAAGTGTATTGACATTGAGCAAACGAACAATTTCACATTGACGCCTACCTTGACGAAACAGCTCCAAAATCGCACTACGTTTGTTTGACATTCTAAAACTCTGTGAAATGAAACTATATCAAACTGAAAATTCACATATTAGTACAGGAAAGTGTAGAGAAACCAAGAGAATAAAAATTATTTGGCTGCGCTGAAATACTTTTGTTCCAGACCACAGCAAAATTTGTCCGAAGTTTTTCTTGTCACCTTGTATAATGAGATAACATCCGATCATTTATCTTAAAAAATGGCATCTTATTGAAAAGCTCTTTAGTTATCATCATATGCAGCAGCAATGACAATTAACCAACTGGAATAGTAATTTACGTAACAATTCTGGAAAATAGGTTTTTTTTGGACGAATAGACAAGATTCTAGGAAGAGCCGGAGGCGAGTCCTGGAAGTCTGTGAGTCCAAAAAAACTATTTTCGGGCGTGTTGCGTACAATATTTTTTCGACAACCGTGTAGAATTTCAAATCAATGGGATCTTTATTATACATTTTGATTATGATTTGAATTGAACAGAACAGAACTGCCATCCGTTATTTCGTTGCTATTGTGATGATCATCACAATGACAACAACGACGTGAGTTTTTCCGGCCTAGTCCGGGAAGTACGTACTTTCCGGACTAGGCCGGAAAATGCTACTTTCTCAAAGAAAAAGCGTCCGGGAAGTAGGTACTTCCCGGACGGTTGCCGAAAAATACTATTATGTTCATTAACTTCCTTGTTTCCACTTAATTTACAAGAATATCGCACCTTCTTTCCATTTTTTTCAATTTCAGTAAGATGTTATATTATTTTCCATCGCGAACAAGCATCAATTTGAATTTATGCAATAACACACCTACAATATATGCAGATGACACGAATGTTATAATTTCTGTCTCAAGTCTTGATTTATTATCCGCTAACGCACAAATGTCCTTTAAGCTCATTAATGACTGGTGTTCTAATAACAACTTGGTCTTGAATCTGGATAAAACGGAAGGTGTAATTTTTCATTCTCGTCAAAGCAATGTTTCCCTACCTACAACTCTAGAACTTGAAAATGGTATTATTTGCATTAGAGAAAACATTAAGTTTTTGGGTTTGCATTTGAGTTTTGACTTGAGATGGGAAGCACATATCACAGCACTAAATAAACGGTTAACATCGACAGTTTATACACTTTGGGTATTAAGAAATGTTGCAGTGGAGTTATTGAAGACTGTATATTATGCAAATTTCTACTCGCTGTTATCGTATGGAATTATATTTTGGGGAAACAGTTCACAAGGTAACCGAATTTTCGTTACTCAGAAATTGGCATTGAGGGCGATGTTCCATATGAGGTATCGAGAGTCTTGCAGAGGGATATTTAGATCAAACTCTATGTTGACTGTCAGCGGTCTCTACATCTTTAAGTGCCTTCTGTTCGTCTTCAAAAATAATAAATATTTTGAGCCAAACAGAAATTTGAATTGTACCAGACGGATGCATACATATTTGTATTCGCTGCACTCCTTAACGATATCAAAAAACAGTGTCAGGAACATGTGCATGAAAGTTTATAATTCTTTGCCTGTTCATCTCCAAAGAATAAATACAGAAAGCCTTTTCAGGAAACAAATACAACGATTTTTAGTGCAATGTGAGCCATACACAATAAATGAATATTTTCAGTTTTGTGAACGCCAATAATTTTGTAAAAAATTTTATTGCTCTAGTAATTTTTTGATGATTTTTTCGTTTGTTTCGGGGATCATTTGGGAATTTGGAAGTGTTTTTGTTTTTTTCTATGACTTGTTTCTTTTTCATTGTGTAAACAATAATTTTTGAAATAAACTTTATTCTATTCTATTCTATTCTATTCTATGGAAACAGAAAAATGAAATGGGCCATCTAAAGCACTAGGTCAGATGGTATTATCCGTTCTGAAGATATGATGGATCGATATTTTCGGTGACACATGAAAATCATTCTCCAAACTTATGAAGAGAAAAAGACACCTTCAAATGGCCCTGATATTCATATGAATAGCCTCTATACGTGATAGGAATCTGTACAGTTCCTAGTGACTAACGCTGTATAGATCTCACACTTCACCCATTCCTAAACCTGTAAAAAACCGTTTTTCTTTAAATGAAGAGGTGATCTCTTGAATTGGATTTTGTCGCCAAATGTTCGAGGGACTTTTCCACAAAAAATTTTTTATCATTTTCCAAAATTATGAGTATTCACCAAATTTTATCTCGGTTTATAAAGAACTCGATAAATAACGACTCGGACAATTTCACAGCTGGGCCTCAAGATCAGAAGGTTCAACCGATAAATCATTAACGACATGCAAAATCATTCGTATTGCATATTTTGAGTTTCATTTCCGGTCTTGCTGAAACTGAAATCTTTTTATGGACCCAATTATGGATTACCATTTATTTTCTCGCCACGATCATACAAATCAAACGGATGGGATGTTCTTTTGTCACAACGATTACAGCCGAAATATATGTATGCCATTTCCTGTTGGTCATAACCAGAATCGATTCAAGGAGAGGAATAAAAATTATCAATTGAAGTGAGTAGGTTTATCAATGAACGCGTTATTTCAAAGTCACAGAACCCTAACATATTGACCTACATATTATTTTTATATCGTCCAACGCCATTCATCAAATCGCCCCGATCAGAAAATCGGCACCCAATAGCTGTTTGAGGCATACTGGTCTTTTTTTTGGAAAGTTGGAACGACTATAGAAATAGAAAGAGGAACAGGTTTCATATTGAGTTCGTCTATTAAGGAGTGAACGAGAATGAATTCGCTATAACAAAAACACCTATATCTCTTGAACCAATTGAGAAAAAATCAAAATTTGATCATAGTTGGCTCTGTTATGAACGTCAGAAACATGTGGAACGATGGGCGCGTTCATCCGACTAAGCAGCTACCGCTACCGCTCCTTCAAACGTCAAAACCATATGATTTTTTCGATCCGTTGTGTCAAATTAGTTAGTAATTTTGGCACAACGAATCGAAAAAATCATATGGTTTTGACGTTTGAAGGAGCGGTAGCGGTAGCTGCTTAGTCGGATGAACGCCCATTTACTTCATAGATATTCCAATTCTCTGTCGCAAAATGTCAAGCTAAGTGAAAACACGAGAATTTATCACTATAAATTCTCGTGTTTTCACTTCGCTTTTGCGATTCTTTTGAAGCTCCATTTTTGATTATTTTGAAAAAGTTTCACTAAACTTTTTCAAAATAATCAAAAATGGAGCTTCAAAAGAATCGCAAAAGAGGCTCGCGTTTGTCCGGAAACGGTATCAAGAGTTGTTAAGCGCTTCAACGAAGATCTTACAATTAACCGCAAGGAAGAAACCAGGAAGAAAAAGGGGTTTCATAGCCCAAAAAAAGTGAAGAAAGCCATCAGCCTTCTTCAGACGAATCCTAACCTAACGGAAAGTGGCCCAAATATTGGGTTGTTCGCAGTCAATCGTTCAGAAAATCAAGGCTTAGAACATACAAAGTGCAGAAAGTGCCAGACAGGAACGCTGTAAAGAATCAAGAAGCGAAATCAAGAGCAAAGAAATTAAAAACGGATTTCTTGAAAAATGTTTCCTGTTGCGTGATGGACGACGAAACCTATGTCTTGGCTGATTTCTCGCAACTTCCTGGTCAGGAATTTCATACTGCAGATTCTCGTGGAAATGTTGACGAACAATTTCGCGTGAAGAAACAAGCAAAGTTTCCTAAAAAATGCCTGGTTTGGCAGGCAATTTGCACTTGTGGGAAAAGGAGCAAACTTTTCGTTGGCCAAGGCTCTGTTGACTCGAATATATACATCCAGGAATGCTTGAAGAAGCGACTTTTACCATTTTTACGTGAGCACGATGTGTCAACAATCTTTCGGCCAGATTTAGCTTCATGCCACTACAGCAAAGCCACCAAGGAATGGTACGAAGCTAATGAGGTGGTTATGGTCCCCAAAGAGGCCAATCCACTAAATTGCCCAGAACTCAGGCCAATCGAAAGATATTGGGCCCTGGTAAAAAGAGAATTAAATAAGACTAAGAAATCAACGAAAACATTAGCGGAATTTAAGCAAGAGTGGAAGACAGCATCCCAGAAAGTGACTGAGAACACTATAAGAAGTATGATGGGAAGAATTCCAGAAAAAATCCATGAATTTCGTAAAAACTAGTTCTGGTTTTTTTATTGTTGAAACAGTTTTCATTAGAATTAGAAGATGATTCGAAAATGAGTTTGATTTTCGAAATCGGAAATCGGAAATCGGAAAGTGGTTCAAAAGATATAAGCATTTTTGTGATAGCGAATTTATTCTCATTCAGTCCTTATTTCCATGGCTATTCATAACCTTAGCAATAACTTAATGGATCCCAGTACCTGGGTTTCGGTCTTATCATTATTATTTGAACTGGACGCCAGTTGTGGCCCAGTTAGCCTTCCTTGAACTACCGCGACCATATAGGTCTTTTCTTCTCTACTCTACTCATTCATTGAAACCCAAAGAGGTCGTCGATGGTGTTGATAAGAGCGGCAACATCCTTAGGAGTCTTGGCCGTTACTCCGTGGTTTCCCCATATGAATGGTTCTTAGACCAGCCAGCTCTGAACACTTGCCTACCATGTGTTCAGCTGTTTCTGCCTCTGATCCACAGAGCCTACAAATTTTTCTCGGATCACCACCAAAGTTGCTGGATTTGATAATTCGAGAGGGCATAGATTGAGAATATGCAATCAGATATTTTTTATGAGATATAGTTTTCGAATAATGACCATCAAAAAATTACTAAATTTTTTGGAAATTTTCCACAAGAAGTTGAAAATTTGCAGAAGTAAACCTAGGAAGGAACTTATTACAGATTCGTAATCTACGTCCTCGAATTAGTGAATACAGTAACTTTGGTGGCTATCTGAGAAAAAGATATTCCGGCAAATTTCGATATGTTGAAAAATTTCGATATGTTGAAAAATTTCGCGTATTTTGAAAAAAAAATTCTCGGTTCACCACCAAAGTTGCTGGATTACTAATTCGAGGACGTAGATTGAGAATATGCAAGCAGATATTTTTTATAAAATATAGTTTTCGAGTAATGACCATCAAAAAATTACTAAATTTTCGGAAACCTTCCACAAAAAGTTGAAAATTTCCCGAAGTATGAAACCTAGGAAGGAACTTATTACAGATTCGTAATCTACGACCTCGAATTATTGAATACAGTAACTTTGGTGGCTATCTGAGAAAATGATGTTTCGGCAATATTTCGCGTATTTTGAAAAAAAAATTACTCGGATCACTACCAAATTTGATGGACTTACTAATTCGAGGGCGTAGATTAAGAATATGCAATCACTACCCCTCCCATGATGGTTATTACCTACCCCTCCCATGAAAAAGAGATCCGCCGTGTCGAAATTCCAACATTTCAGCAAGATAATGCTCGACCTCATGTTGCCAGAGTTAGTTTAAACTTTTTTGAAGAGATCCATGTGAATCTTTTGCCATGGCCGCCAAGATCCCCCGATCTTTCGTCCATATTTGGGACATCATGATGGGAAATTTACACTTTGGCGGCCCTGAGACATGAAATACGGGTAGCTTGGGATAGTATTCCTCAAGAAGAAATAGATCTTATTGCATCAATACCAAGACGTGTTGGAGAGTGTAATAATCGAGGTGGACAAACACATTATTAGCCAATTTATTAAAAAAAATTGAAAACCCTTCATTTATTTCTCCAAATTTTAATCATTTACTCCTTGCTATACAGGGTTATCATAATAATACGTGCATTAGACGTTTCTCGGCTTTTATGAGGAAAATATTTCTGAAATTTGGCACACGGCAGTTTTTCAAAGGGGGAAATCATGCTTAAATATTTTCATCAAAATCGCACTTCCGGTTATACCGGAAGTGACCATCAGTTTTGGTATTTCAAATGGAACCACCTATTTTTCTAACCAGAAATGGATTCCTTCTTGAATTTTACACATTTTTTATCTGAAACATTTTTACGTTGTTGTCATGGTTACGAAGATATAAGGACTTCTATGAGAATATGGCCAGTTTCAGAGGTCCGCGAAACGTATCATAGCATGCATGCTATCCATAATAAAGAAACAAATGAAGGATTTTTCGAAAATTCAATAATTTTGCCTCGTATTGCATGGCTATTGAATCATGTCACAATAAATTCATATTTCTGAGAAATTTCAAACTGCAATAACTTCACTTTTTCAAATGGCATGCCCATATTTTTTGTACATAAAACGATTGAAGAAGGACCTAAGGAACCCTTGGAAAAATGTTTGAAATTAAATTTTCTGTACAAAAAATATGGACATTCCATTTGAAAAAATGAAGTTATTGCAGTTTGAAATTTCTCAGAAATATGAATTTATTGTGACAGTTCCAATAGAACAACATGATTCGATAGCCATGCAATACGAGGCAAAATTATTGAATTTTCGAAAAATCCTTCATTTGTTTTTTTATTATGGATAGCATGCATGCTATGATACTTTTTGTGGACCTCTGAAACTGGCCATTTTCTCATAGAAGTCCTTATATCTTCGTAACCATGACAACAACGTAAAAATGTTTCAGATAAAAAAATGTGTAAAATTCAAGAAGGAATCCATTTCTGGTTAGAAAAATAGGAGGTTCCATTTGAAATACCAAAGCTGATGGTCACTTCCGGTATAACCGGAAGTGCGATTTCGATAAAAATATTTTAGCATGATTTCCCCCTTCGAAAAACGGCCGGGTGCCAAATTTCAGAAATCTTTTCCTCATAGAAGCCGAGAAACGTCTAAGGTTTAATGCACGGATTATTATGATAACCCTGTATATACTATCTATGTTTCACCAAAAGAAAATTTAAATAGCTCCATCTAGGTGTTGCAGTCTCTTTGTCAGTCAGTATATCAAAACTAAATAGAATCCATCTCCATAAAATTATACCTGCTCATCAGTAGTTCTTGAAAGACGATTCGGATAGAACTTATTTTTGTGAATAAATGATGGACATGTTGGGTAACAATATTATCCAATTAGTAGACGTTTTGTTTTTAAGGATTGCACTTTTTCTCTCAACGGCCTATACTATTTAATTTCTAAAACCAATTGAATTTCCCATTTTTTGGAAAAAAGGTTTCTCCATAATAACTTTCCATGCGTATGTTGGATCGTTTTTCCGTTAGCATATTTGAGTAGTCCTTGAAAAATACTATCTATATTGATGGTGACTCTCTTACGTGAAACACACTGTACCTACCTGAGAGGTAATTCGAATCTTTCGCTCTGATAAAAACTGGAGAAATATTTATGTAGGGTATTTCTTCAAAAGAATCAGAATAGTTCTCAAATTATTCTACTCATTTTCATTCATAGAACGATAGAAATCTGTTCCACGAGGTGTTGAGTGGGAGTGGGAAACTACAACGATAACAGCTTCCTCTCACACTTCCGTTCAGAATTCTGCGTTATTCGTCTATGAAAATATTTTATGTAGATCAGATTATTCTTCTACATCGCATAGCGAACACAGGGTAACCTTAATATAAAGATGTTTCAATAATACAACCAACTAGCTATATGAAAACTTCTCAGAAGATAAGCTTTGAATTACCAAACCCAGGACTCCTGGTCCATAGCTATATCTTTGTTTTGTATCGACTTCAACAATATCTAGCCACAGTATATGTATAAGGTACTACCTTATACTGTGATCTAGCGCTCAGCAGCCGAGTACCTTTTCTTTATCAATACCAAGCTCGTATGCATTATGCTAAGTATTGTGTCAGTGTATTCTACAACCTTCCTATTAGTCCAAGATCCCAGGGCCGCCAGACATGACGTATTTTCAGACGAACGAAATGTGGACGATTGAATAGTGTTATAGTATGTACTAGGATCGCATGCCTATCGGCTACCTTGCTTAGACGGCCAATTTGCAGATATCAGGTCATCAAGTTGCATAAAAACATTGCTTACCTCACTCAAATTCTCATAGCTGATTTTCACATATACACTGCGCAAAAAAATTAACGCACATTCTGAAAATCTCAATTTTAATGAAAGTTAACTCTACATTGACTTTATAACTTATTTTTTATGTTCTCTCGGGAAGATTTCGAACGAAACTAGACACATTAAATGAAAAAAAAACAGGATTTCACCGAATCTTATGTGAAAGAAGAGAAATGAACAATTTTCAAAATACTGAAATGCTGATAAGTGATTTAATACTTGGTATTTCCACCCCTTGCGTTAATTACAGCTCGGCAACGACGGTTCATACTCAAAATGCATGATCTTAAAATGTTCTGATCTAATCCTTCCCAGATTTCTCCGAGTTGGATTCCTAAGTCATTAAGAGTAGCTGGATGATTTTCTGAACTTCTCAGCCTTCTATTGAGGTTGTCCCAAATCTCGTATTGAGATCTGGACTTCTTGCTGGCCATTCCATTCGAGAGACTTCAACCTCTTCAAGGTACTCCTGAACGATGGGGTCTGGCATTATCGTCTATAAAAATGAAATTTTCACCAATATATGGGGCAAATGGCACTACAAGCTCTTCAAGAATGTTCCTTATATACTTATCAGCATTCATAGCTCCATTATCAACGACCACTAGGTCTGTGCGAGCAGTCAAAGATATTCCACCCCATACCATAATCGATCCTCCCCCAAAACCAGTAGTATTCAGGAAATTGCACTGAGCATATCTTTCATGTGGACGTCTGTATACAAGGTAACGTCGATCACAATGGTAGAGGCAAAATCTAGACTCATCTGTGAAGAGAACTCTTAACCAATCGGCCTCTTCCCAATGGATATGCTCTCTCGCAAAATCCAAACGCGCCCTTCGATGGGCTGGGGTAAGAGCTGGGCCTCTTGCCGCGACACGAGGCCTTAAATCATATTCTCTGAGGCGATTTCTTATTGTCTGAGTGCTAATTTGCACCTCATGCGTTTGCTCAAGCTGATTTTGAAGGAGGCGATGAGCGGTTGCAAACCGTTGTCCCAATGGAGAAACTCTCAAGAGTCTCAAGTAACATTCTTGAATGGCAGTTGTTACCCGTGGTCTACCCTGTCCTGGTCTTCGGACATTCATACCTGTCTCCCTGAATCGCTGCAACATTCTGGACACACTTGTATGGGAAACTCCAAACCTTTCTGCAATTCTTGTGTATGGCCACCCTTCTTCTCGCAAAACTACCGCTTGGGCACATTCCTCTTGGGTCAAATTGCGTGTTTCGCGTTGCATAGCGATCGAGTGTAGAAAATCAAACGAAAAAAAAACTATTGATCACTAGAATTGATCGAGAACAACTGATTTTAGAATGGAGCCAATACATTCAAAATCTGATAATATCATCTTTTTTTATTCCTGCTGGGAGGAAACATCTGTATTGAAGAAAAACGTTGAAAGTGGATAACATATGCATGCATAATTCTGATAAAAATAATTATCATTGAGAACACCTTCAGTTGTAGAATAAATTTGAGATTTCCATAATGTGCGTATTTTAGAGAATTCCGTTTGAAATAAGTTGTCAATAATGCCAGACACTTCCCGTCGGCCGAATTGCTGACCAGACGCAACAAAGGTCTCGAAAAATTATTTAACATCACGTAAATTCTGATGCTCCATTTTAATATATATTCTCCAAACCACTATTTTAAAATTTCTCACAAGAAGACAGACCGATCCAAGGGGCCAATCATCCCTCAAACTCAATTTTAATGCCTCTATGGCTTAGAGCGCGAGGGTATTATCCGCACGCATGAGGATGAGTGAGAGATGTATTAGCTCATATTGACTTCCCTGTCTCTCATTTCAGTTTACTCGTATCAATCAATAATTAATAGGTATTTGGAGAAAAATCAGCTGAAAATAAATTCAAAAATCAGGTAAATAATTGAAGATCGACGTGTAAAAAAGTGCTACCCACTTGCCGAATGCGCTGAAAGGATCCGCCTTTCAATATCTCTCGATTTCTGTGTATTCATCTCAATTTCTTCTTAAGAATTTGACGGTTAGAGGCAGGTCTCACGCGCTTCCTTGTCTAACACGGGACTATTATTGAAAAATGCTCTGTATGGCCACCAGAAAATGCGCGATAAAACGTAATACAACAAAATCTGTTGAAAGCCAATTTCATTAAATATTAGGGGGAGTTCAATCAGGATGCCTCACGAAGAAAAAATCGGAATGTCCTATCGAGAGAAAAGTCGAAATTTCATGTTGCTTGGCATATTATTATCATTATTCTTCATCTTCGGTCTCAGCTTGAGCTGGTATTACCTGCTTCTATGAAGCAGTGAAGAAACATTTCAGTTCCTCCCACCAGTTCAGAAATTTCCGCACGATGTGACAGGTTTGCAAAGCCACAGCCTACTGTGCATATCCAGCGATCCCCTGGGATAATTCGATCTTTTGAAGATTTCTCTTGAATGATTTGGACATGACTCCCTCAGCCGAAATCACCAATGATATAATAGTGACTTAGGACAATTGTCACATATTCTTCAGTTCTAATATGCCAAGTTCTCGTACTTCGATATTTTTTCGGACTCCGTTCTTCCGATGTTATGAGACAATGGTACTGCCACATCAATTATCACCCCATTCTTCTGATCCTTCCCAATGAACACAAGGTCCGGTCTATTGTATTCCACTGTTCTATCTATAGAGAACCGCTGCGTCCGTTTCCAACACTGCTGCAGGTTGATACTTATAATATGGCGGACAAGTATCCGAAAAACCATGCCTGAGAGCTAACTGCTGGTGAACAATTTTTGCCACTTGGTTGTCTCGGCCCAGATATGCGTTGTCGGCAAGAACTCGACAACCGGCGATTATATGTTCAATAGACTCGCCAACTGCGCCGCACTACCTCCATGTTCAGCTTCAAACAGTGCTTCTCGTAGTTGCGAGTTCTTATAACTCGGTCTTGGATAGCCGTCAGTAATCCCTCAGTTTCAGGATACAATTGTCCTGCATTCAACCACGACAAAGAAGCTAATTTATCGACATTTTCCCCCTCAAGGAGAAATCTGCCATGTAGAGCTTGTTCCCGCTTCTGGTGGTGATATTGAACGTCAGTTCTCTGTATTGTAGGTTCAGAGGTGTGTAGCCCTTATCCTCTGTTGTCACCAATTTCATCAGACTCGCCCAGTCGCTGCCTCAAGGTTTTCTTCTGGGTTCTGCACTCTGCAGAGTTTATTATTATTATTTGAACTAGGGTCGTTATAGCTCAGTTAGCCTTCTGTGAACTGCAACCACATGGAACTTTTTTTCACTACCCTACTCATTCATTGAAACCCAAGGAGGTTGTCTATGGTGTTGATAAAACCGACAACATCCCTAGGAGCCTTGGCCGTTACCTCGTGGAAATCCAGAACCAGTTTTCTCATATGAATGGTTCTTAGACCAGCCAGTTCTGGACTGCTTGGTATATAGATGCATATAATACCTGGTGCAACGACTCCTTACTAAAAAACGTGACCAAAATTTCTAGATCAAAACGACACCCTAGATTTCAATACTGGCGATACTTTCGGAATAATCCGCAAGATTTATCGGTCGTGGCGCTATTGCGGCAACGGCAAACATCGAGACCCCTTTCAGGTGAAATGAAAAGCAGGACACTGGACAAATACTCAGATTTTCGATCGACAAGAAAGTCTTAAACAAAATCTAATCAGTGCCAACACCAGGTATTCTATATTGGCATTTACTATTTTTCAGTCAGAATAAATAAGATCAACTCGCATAGTGATTCAATAAATGTCAAAAAATATATATTTCATGGATTAATAATAATACAGTCTTTTTAAACATACTCGTAAAAAAGAATTTGAATTTCAAATAATAATTAACGATGGCACTTTGTGATCCTCTAATTCCTATTTAAAGCAATCAAAGGCCATATTCCTCAGAGCAGGGATAGTTCTCGAGTTCCAAGCCAAGAACAAGACAGTCGACTGTATTCTCTAATTTATTCGTTGATGACATCTGAAAAGAGTTTAGCCATATCATCTGATTTCTCAAATGTGCAGGGGGAATAGAGTGTTCTTCTCCTAGATTTTGTGGGTGGGCCTGGAAAAATTATTAATAGTATGAATCAATTCAATATCTAAACAAAGTATTTCTTAATATAAAGAGATTTTCCATAAGGACATCATATTATTCAAAGTACACAACAGTCATTAGGCCAAAAATAAACTTCAGAATTATCTTCTACATTATTCAGTGGTGCATTCGTATTAAAATTCAAAATTGTTATGTCCCTATTGTAAATCTCAATACAAAATATAAAAGTACAGTACATTTCGAACTCAATGAGAAATATTTTAAAACAGGGTAATAAAAGAAACCATAATCCAAAAACTTCTTATGAACAACAACATACCTCTGAAGATAGATTCAACTTCATCATCAATGACGTCGTTGGACTCACGCTCATGTTTATTTTTCACCTTAGTATGTTTTGATGAATTATCTGCAGAACATGAAAAGAGAAATAAAAATTGTGATAATTTGATATTTGATAATGAAAAAACTGGAATATTTTATTCCTAGCCTACAAGGTACCCCTCTGTGGGAAATCATGTTATATCTTGATAAGTGGTCTTTGAAATCAAACAAGGTCTTTTAGTCGATAGCTAAGGGATACCATTTATGAAGTAAACTCGAAAGACCTAGTTTGACGTCAAACAGCACTAATCTTCATCATTTATCCAAAGAGTCAACACAGTATCACAGTTACGGTTTCACAAAGCGTTCAGAGGTTAAATCAACTCCATTCGACAGGTGATAAATCAGAGAATCAATCATATGCTTCCCAATGCTAATTTTAAGACATTCCAACTCAAAATTGGCACGGTGGATTAATTTCATTTTCATATGGTAGACTCGGATGGGAATTATCAATCGATCAATTCATTGATTTTTTTGGAAAAATATTTTCAGTTTATCCTGAAATAGCTTTCGAAATCAAGTTTTGCTTCATTATAATTTCTAGGCGAAAAGGCTGCCGAATACAGAATACAGAATAGAATCGAAAATATCTTTTTCATAAAATTTTGTTTCCCTAATAGTTCTGGGAAAGGACTAATATCATTTTAATTTTAATGGAATTTCAACTGAGTGATATAACCACATATATCTTCATAACCTAGTAGGTATAATTCTTCTTGAATTAGCTGTAGTTAGCAGAAAATTGTATGTGAGAGTATAAATAATTTTATCATATTTTCATTTCATTTCATCTGGATTATCTTCCAAAATTTCAAGGATTTACGATTCCATTGCGTTTTGCAACATCTCCAGATAAATCTCACCAGTTAAATTAGTAGGTATTTGAAGAGACAGACCAAACGGAAACAGAATTAGTATCATTGAATAGGATTTTTCGATACCTTTTAAAAGAGGTGTCGCTTGCCGTAGGGTTCCATTTGAAATTATTGGTCATAATGGCCTTGTGAGTGACGTCATCTTTGACGATTTCGTCATCGATCATCACTGATATTCTGTTTCCAAATTTCACATGCTTATGTATAATCCTTCCGAAGATAAGAGGAGGGGCCCTTTGAAAAGCCCTATATATTCCAATTATGTGAAGTATATTTCCATCTGAATTGACTGTAGTTCTAACGGAAAATTGGATGTAAGTATAATGATATTTTCATTTTGTGCAACTATGGCTTAGTATCGCTCAAATGTTCACAAAAGATCGGCTGGATCGAAATTCATTAAAAATTTACAGATTGTAAGGTATGAAAATCACATAAATTTACCTATACTTTTAATTATCTCATAACTTAACTTAAATTATTTCTGGCAAATCTGAGGAGTTTTCGAAAATTCATTACATAATTGATTTCTATTTTAGACAGAACACTTCATCTAAACAGAAAGAAGGTAATAGTGAATTGCTGCAGTCTACAGATAAAGTCATCGAGTTCTGAACAAAATTCAGTTGATATATTTTTAGGGATGCAACAGAAAATCTGTCAGAATTGCAAGTAGAAATTGACTCCGCACATCTATATCTTCTATATCTATATATATAAAAGAAAGATGTTGGTTACACCATTTATAACTCGAGATCGGATGGACTGTTTGTCAGTGGCGTAACGTTCGGCGTTCCTCAGCCAGCCCCCCCCCCCCCAATGATTGTCCCCGGACCCCAATCCTTCTTCAGCTCCTACCACAAGACATCTAATTACCCATTCTCTTGTACCATCTTTTAATTCATTATCAACGTCAATTCTATATTAGGTTTACCTCAATCCTCAACCATTTATTTTATATGACTGTTAAACAATTCATTTGTGGGTGAAACATAGTAGTCTATTTTGCAGAAACTATTAAAATGTCCAATAAACCAACTGCATCAATTTTAACCGATATACTTTAACGATTTCGTTATAATTAAAATTTTATAAGTTCTTTTACTTTATCATTCTAACTTTTATTTGAAATTAATTTCCACACTTAGCTAGACTGAATCCGTGTAATCATATCAAACATTTATAAGTTTTTGCTCTCTGATAAGCCTACCTCAACAATTTCGCTAATAATTTTAAACCTATAAATAAATTAATTCAAAAGAATAAAACAGGATATGACTGAAATACATAATATGTTAATAAATAATAACGTTGGTTTTAATCAACTCTTCAAAAAAAATTTTTTTTTACTTCCATATCAACAAATACTGGGATTTCGTTCATAAATCTTATATATTTGACGCATGAGGGTGATTTTCAGGAATAGTTTAGATAGGTAATTGAAATTTTCAGAAATGAATGAAAGAAAGTTAATCAGAGAATTAATAAGGTACTATGAGTATTTCGTGTTTTATTATAATAAATATTTCTATGATTTAATTGAAAATTGTATAATCTTCACCCCGCGGGCCCCTAGACCCCGCGGGCCCCCACCCAACGGGGGGTCTGGGGGGGTGTACGTTACGCCACTGCTGTTTGTTATGAAACTTAATTTATGGATTCTTCTACGGTCTGGTTATTATAAAATGCAATACAATTCAGAAAAAATGAAAATTTTACTTATGCAGGAATTGCTTTTCCTCCTTCTGAATAAGGCCAATAGGTGTCACTACAGTTGATGGCTTTTTCGTAGGTACCTTATTTGATATTACCGCTATTAGATGGCGTGACTGTGAGATTTGCGTAGAACTTATAGTAACATGGAAGGCTATTACCAGATCAAAAGCAAATACTGGGTAAACATCTCAAGTTGGTGGAGCAACAAAATTAAGTAAAACGCATTTTGACGATCATTGTAATTGACTATTAATTTTCCGTTTCTGTTTGCACAGAGACAGTATTGAGCGCGTCAATAATTTTGAAACGTTTGCTCATCGGGCTACCACTAATGATATAAAATAATGCTTTATGGGTTGCCTAATCTGGCCATTCGACCATCAATAAATCTGAATGTGGATTCAGCACAACCGGCAGTGTTGATAATTTTTTTCCTTTCATTTTCACTCTGTGACGATCGTGCTATCGATTTCATTTGAACATCTCGATTTGCATTATAACGAGCTTGATATCGTTAACCAAATTGAAGAGAGGTTGAACCCAAAAGTTTTTGCTTATTTGCCGTATTGTTCGACAATAATCCAATCTATCATCTAATTTGGTCATGCCTTTAGGCAAGCATTCTATGTGATCAAGGAATGTTTAAAACCCCAAGGTTTCAACCTTTCAGATTTTTTCAATAAAATTAAATAACATCTACCGTAATTTTCCATTTACCCTTATTGGTGAACCACATCCCAGCCTTCCAGCACACGTTCTGTGTGACAGCTCATATCCATGGAAACATGAAAATCTCGCTGCCCCACCAACTCAGATGTTTTGAGCTTAGCAGAATAGCAATAAATATGTCAAAAATATTAGTGTGAGCACTGATTAGATTTCGATAAGTCAAAATTGAGAATATTAGAAAAGTTTCGTTTTTTCCACTTCAGGTAGCGCTATTCACAGATGACTGATTTTTATTCGTTATTCAAATATTTTTTCATTCTGGTCAACGGGCTGTGTTAATAGTCGATAGTTCTTTAAAGCAATAATTTTTGTTCATATTCTTGACATTTTGATGTATATTAGTTCTGAGGAAAAGTATAATATGGAGTATTCACCTCCTATTCACAGTCACATAGCGAAGCCAAAATTTTGGTAAGGATTGAGTCAACTGGAAATTCGAAAATTGCGAGAAATGTAGAGGTTATGTATATTCCGAAAGACAACAAAAAAATAGATATCGAGGATGAAAATATGAATAGCAGTCGAAAATGATATTCAGGACTTGAATTAAACGAAAGAAAGCGATTGAAACATTTCACATGAAATTGTGAGGTTACGATCGAAAGTATTCACATGAAGTATGAATGGCATACGATTCACGACATATTACGTTATGTAATTTACAATATTATTGAATTTTTTTTTATTTTGATCTTTAATTTTGCCTAATTTATCTACTGCTCGAAAAAATAGCAATGGTTAGTTTATACAACTTAACGGTGGGTTTCACAAAGGGTAATCATCGGTGATCGCAGCTTGATCTAGAATCAACTCGCAGTTCAAAAATCAGAAAACCAAGCCGTTAATCTCCGCTCACTGGTGAAGACGATTTGTGTAATCCATCGTTAGTATAATTTAGGCCGAAAAGTCCTTAGACTATATAGATGAGTCATGGCGCGTTTACATTAGTCAAGTGAATTGATCAAGTCAGTTGAATTCAAGTGACCTTCACAGTTGTGCTCTCTTTGGTCTATTAGAACATCACAGTCAACAATAAAACAGCAAAATAGCATAATGGGTACCACAAAATTCATCCAGGAGAGATGAATAAATCGAATAATGATCTGTCATATGTACCAGTCTAATAAAAAGCAACAACACAGGAGTGACAATATGTTTGAAATAATTCAGGTGTTCAATCTTCCTAGCAAATTAAAATATGAGGAACCATGGTTCCTCATATTTTCATTCATTTCGATGAATTTTGTGGTACCCATTATGCTATTTTGCTGTTTTATTTTTGACTGTGATGTTCTAATAGACCAAAGAGAGCACAACTGTGAATGTGAGTATTTCGAGAGAAAACTATTTTGTATTTTTTACATTTTTTTTATATTTTTCTATTTATATTCATGTTATTTAAATTTTATCATTCAGAAAAAAACCTTTTTATATGTGTTGTCCGTGTTTATATTTCTGTTTTAAATGATTGTACTCCTTTTGGTTTTCTGTTGGTTGAAGGTTGTATCAATTGTTCGGTTGTGATGTGGGTTTCTGACATTTAGTTGTTTTTCTAGAGCCCTGATGATGCAATAATAAATTTTGCGAAACGTTGGCCATCACACAAAGTGGTTTCTTTTAATAACGTTCCCAAACCCAACAAGTATTTTCATCTTGATAATTTACTGGAACGAAAAATCTATCTGTTTAATGATAGAAGAACGAAATATTTTCGTACGCTCGTCCTACTTATAACTAGCGTCCAATCAATTTTATATGTTTATGTCTGATATAACAAAAAAAAAATTTCGAATTTTCAATAAGTACTTGTTATCCTGGATTCGGTCGAATACTTTCATATTGAAATTGATAGGTATATAAAAAATAAAATTCACTAATTCTGAATATATTCCAATGGCGCAGTTTCGATATTGCTTTCGATCTGAGGAATCGACGGCATCGATGCTCACAGTATTATTCTTTCTATACCAGAGTCCAGAATTGACGAACGTTTCAAAGCAGTCCCCTTTTACATCTGCACCGCTTGATTAGGGGTCGAAAATTGTACTACTACCAGATGTTCCTTCTGTTCCGTCGAAAATTTTATTCGTAATAATTCGGCAAATATAGGCGGTGATATTGAAATTTTAGGCGTTTTTGCTGGGTATTTTCTTGTAGTGCCATCTAGCGGAATTCGAGCTTTCTGACAAAGGGTGTAACAGCCTTAAATCTTTGTTACCATAGGTCAGAAATACTTGAATAATGGTTGAATTCTGATTCAAGCAAACCAGGTACTTCAAATCCATATGGATGATCAAATCAAAATAATGGTTTCCCTATTCACTTCAAATCACTATGTAATTCATTCGAGTATATTGAATTACAAACCTGTTGGAAGTTTAAGCCTTCTCAGGAGTACAATTGGGTATTTGTTTCCCATTTTCCTCACTTCAATTTTCCCTGGTTTTTCATAAGTTTGTTCCTCCGGATTGTTCAATTGGACTGATGAATCTGGATTGATGCGAAGATCTCCTGAATTTTCCCTGATAGTTTCTAATGAAAACCCATATTTTAAGAATCACAAGTGTTTCAAACACATGAAGCTACAGTAGAACCCCGATTATCCATGCTTATGTTATCTAGTTTGCTCAGTAATTCATGCCAGCTGGCAATTTCGATATGTTTACAGAATGTCATACAATATGAAAATTTGAAAGTATAGAATAGCTAAATTTTGAATCTAATAACTTGGTTATCATACTTTCATTGGTACTGAAATTGCATCAATTCATTTTGAGTCCCATTCTCATATCGCTATGAATGCAGGCGAAGACAAAGCTCTATAGAGTTAAAGTATCATAATCAATGACACGGTGACTTCCAGAAATGCTTTGAGTTGAGCAAATTATCTATTGCTAGCAGGAGAATGATGCTAAACATATTGATATCCTCCATTTTAGAAATTTAAGGACTAAAAACTTGTTCAAATCACTCGATAATCGAAGCATTTCCTATTGTTTTCACATTTCTTATGTGTTAAGATAGATTTCGCTACATTTTGTATTGCGAGTATCTCTAAACCAGTTCGTCCCCAACAGAATGAAATATTATAATCAGGTTTCTACTGTACTCTGAGTCAAACAATTCAAAGTTAAGTTGGATTTTTGTCTTACTCCAAATACTATAAGATCCAAAATGAACAAAATTTTTACATCAAAATAATAACAAACCTGTTGGAAATTTCAATCTTCTTAGGAGCACAATTGGGTATTTGTTTCCTATTTTCTTTACTCCAATTTCCTCCGGTTTTTCAAAGGATGATGAATCTGGCTCAATCCCGCATTCTTCTACAGAGTTTTCTCTCATAGATTCTAATAAAAAACCAATGTCGTAAGAATCAAAAGTGTGTTTCAACAATACGAAACAACATTTGAACCCTGATTATCTGAGCTTCTACTATCCAGTCTTCTCGTTAATGTGTCAGCCGATGATTTTGCTATGCTAACAGAATGCGGAAGAATTTGAAAATGAAACAATGCATGATTACTGAATGGTTGAATTCTGATTCAAGCAAACCAGGGACTTCAAATTCAACCCTAGTACCTATACAGATACATAGTAAGAAGGTATGAAATTTTTTTTTTAATATACATAGTAAGAAAGTATTAAAGAAAATATCAGAAACAATGACGCTATTTCTTCTTCTATGTGATGAATTATGAAAATGGTGTATTAATTATTATCAAGCAGAAAAATAATGGTCTTATTAATGTTCCCCATTTGAAAATAAAAGCGGAGTTGAAATATATTCGAATGAAAAATAATGTGTTATGTAAATTTATGTTTTTTTCATTTATATTATTATGTATGTCATGTGCCAATGTCTTCAATATGTAGATTATCTGTAAATCAACCCTCTCCAACAGACCAGATAATCAGAGTTAAAGTGAATTTTGAATCAAAAAATTCATGATTCCAAACTGTTTACCATAGAGAAATAGGATGTTACTATTATGAGATTAACATGTTTCTCATATTTACTCTTTCTTTCATCTACCAAAAATGGGGTTTCACTGAAAAATCCAAAATCATGAACTACATAGACCAAAAAATATTTTCCTTATTCACTTCAAATCACTAAGTAGTACTTTTCATTTTCCTCTTTTGCCAGGGGATGACCTATTCCAATTACTGGTTCAGGACTAAAAGAAGAGCACATCTCTCCACTAGTAAGGGAATGAGTTATTTTGATTTCATTTTCCTTTATGCCAGAGTGGGGTGGTATTCATATGAGCTGTAGTTTGTTCTTTCCCCGAAGGAATGAGGAGGAAATTTTTAACTTGTGCATTATTTAAAAAATTTCTTCTTGTACTCTCCTTTATTAATTTCACCAAGTATTAGTGTATGTCTTTTATTGATATTCAGCTTGAAGCCATTGCTTGCATACAATCCCAAATTCTTCATCCAGAATTTTTGTATTGTCTGCATATAAGATACAATGAGGATAGATTTTCAGGATGGCAGAGGAGCCCCAATGGAGATTTCATATTGAGCTAGCGCTTTCAAAGAGGCTTGGATGTCAGAAATTTTGTTCAATCTACCTGCCTTGCAGCATGCATGAGCAGACCTATGCTTTAAGAAGCATAAGTGCTTTTATCTGAATTGAGTTGAACTATTCATGGTCCCAAATAGAGGTCAAGCTTTCATCATATAGAAACATCATATTACTGTTTATGAGAAAAATCTTTTTCTTTTTAATATCCCTTATGTTTAAATAAAAACTATTTCAAGATTCATAACATAACAAACCTGCTGAAGTTCTTAGTTCAATTGGGTGGACTCCAATTTTCCTGTCTCCAATCATCACTGGTATAGCACATGTCTGTTCCCCGAAAGTGCTAATCTGAGATGTACAGTATGTCCTTTTCCTAAGACCATCCAAGTTTTTTTCTGTAAGTTCATCTAATTAAGAAAAAATGTTTTAAGAATAGGAGAAAAAAAATTTCTAAACAGAAACAAATATAAACATAATAGTGGTTCCAGATGGGTCCAGACCGAGTGGGCAAAATAGGATACTTGGATGAAAAATAAAACTGGGGCAATAAAATATTCCAAAACAAACAAAATTGTCCACAAAAAACTTCAGGAAAGAATTATTAAATTTCTCTGCCACATGGAAGGTCATGTTACAATATGACGATGACAGTATTTATAATAGCCTGAAGAATTACTTCCATTCCTCTCCATTGACTGTTATGAAAACATTAATATTTTAGAATGAGACCAACTTTGTGAATACAGTATATATATAATTATACCTGATAGTTGATATAGTTAAGGATGAGATTAACTCAACCTGATTGATATTATTCTCTATAAAAGGAGCTCACAAAACTCAAGGGAAGTTGATTGATTGATTTGCTGACGAACAAGAGACTGGGTTAGCACTTGGCCTCCCTGTGACACTGCAACCAACTTGGGTCTATTGTATCACTCTTTCGTCAGTGGTTCCTCACGAGAATAGGTTTGTGTCCTTTATCAGGTTCTGTAGCCTATTTATGTTTTTCGGCTTCATTCCTGTTTCCGGATTGATTTCTCCGAAGATTCTGTGGCGCCTTTTTCCTAGGGCGTCGCATTCGAAAATGATGTGAGAGGCTGTTTCCTCCTCTTCACCTCAGTGTCTGCTATCCACGGGTTCTCCAAGTATTCCTATGGTGTTCAGATGTTTTCTAAGGCTACTATTATATGAGCCTTTGTTCTGTTTAGATTCAAAAAGTCAGCTGTCAAGGTTTGGCTTGTGTGTCCTACCATGACTTTGCTGTGTGTTTGCCTGTCGCTCTGTTCCCAGTGTTGTCGGTGTCTTTTTCAAGGGAAGTTCGATGAATAGTTAAATTTTTGTACTTTAATTTTAGGTAAAACATTTGTGAGATGAAGTTTAAAAGATGGAAGATATTGACAATGACAATATGTATAATTGCTCCATAGATGCATAGAAACCCTTTAGATTGTCCATTGGGTCCTAGTTCCTGAATTATCTGCAATATTCCACGGTTGTGGCGGCAATGGAAAATATCGCGACTCCTTTCTGGAGAAATGAAAAGTAGGAGGGGTCCTACTACAGATTTTCAATTGACAAAAAAGTCTTAGACAAAATCTAATCAGTGCCAACACCAGGTATTTTATGTACCTATATTGCTCCTTTGTATATTAAAATAACCAATTTTTGAATTGTGTTTTCTCCTTACATAGTGGAAACAATCATTTTCTTTGTTATCAGATTTAGAACCTTGATATACAATTTTTACCTTCAAATGTATTTTCCAAAATTTTTCTATCCTTATTTCTTTGAATCACCCAACTCGAATAGTTTCTCATATTGAATGTCCATGGCAAAGAAGTTCCTCCAGGTAAAATAATATGAGGAACAAGAATGAAAGATCTAGAAAAAACAGTTGATAATCATTTGTCAATAGTAACGCATTTCTGTATATACAGAAAGGATTTTACAATGCAGGATAACATGAATGATATATTTTGTCTGAACAATTTGCTTATAGCAGTATTTCAGTTTTGATAAGTGGTATTTACTCTAAATTACGAGAACTCTCCTCAACGTCTGGTTGAATTTTCATCTGATTTCCTGTTCTCTTTGCATCTGTAAAATTGATACAACAATTATTGTCGATAATCCATATATAATGTAAATAATTCTTACCAAGTACAGAATCATTGGGTATGCTGTCAATCAATTCACCAATTTGTGTAGGATCAGGATCCAAAAATTTTGAACCAGGTATCCAATCCATGTCAACGGATTTCATTACAGTGACTCTAACAAGACAGTGGCGACAATTGGGCCTCTAAGCCCCGCCCATTCTGATTTAGCAATTTAATGGCGGACTAAATCAGAATCAGCTGATTTGTTTGACGTTTGACGGTTTGACTTTCTATTTTATTTGGAATATATTTTGATTATATTCATTATTTGCGTGCGGAAAAATGACATTCTATTCTTTTTCTACACGTATATGCATGGGAATTTGGAAAAAGACGACTTTCGAAACGTGAATGCTCGTGGAAAGTAATAGTTTCGAAAGTTTGAAACGATAATAGAAAAAATGAAATAATTATTTTTTATTCAGAGGTACAAGAAATATAACATCCCTTAAAATTCAGGTTTTATTATTTGAAATTTCTATATAAACAACAGATTTGCAGGACTGCCCCATCAACGAAGGTTTCATTTGAAGGAAAAATTAGAAGTGTGAAAACTGGAGAATATCCTGGCAATATTTAAGCACAGTTTTCAATATGACAAATTTATTTCATTATTTTAATGATTCACCAAGTCCATCATTATAGATATGTACATACATTATGAATTAGATGTTTCACAGTTGTGATATTTGAAGTAGATACTTCACAGGCTTTCGACCAGGGGCAAGATATTCAAATCAAAGTCAAACTGTTATTGGATCTATATAATTCGTTACAAATTGTGCTCCTGAAGAAGTTACAATTCGTAACAAAACAAAATATATAGAGCCAATAACAACGTGACTTTGTTTTGAATATCTTGCCCCTGGTCGAAAACCTGTGAACTAACTTAACTACTTCATACATTATCATACACCTATCCAAGATATATGATGATATGATATCGATTCATTGTAAAATAAAGAGAGTACACCAAAATTTCAAACTTATATTGTAATATTTACATATAGAATACATATATCTATATATATACAAAATTAGACAATATAAATGTTGTTTGAGTAGTTACATACATTGATTAAAATTCAGTCCACTTCAAAGTAAATTACCAGCTACTGACTTGCTGCTATATTTTTTCGATTGTGATTTTTTCCTCTTCCAATTTATTTTCAATCGAAAGGAAATAAATCATTTAATGATTTTATCTTTTAAATTGTGGCAATTTGGAAGATCAAATTTCAAATTCGCCATCTCATAAATTATATTTTTTTGTGCAATTTCTGAGAAGCATTTTGTACTTCCTAGCCCTGAGCTTTTCTCGTAAGTACATTTTCTCTAATTTCTTTAATTTTTCGGAGGAATCCAATGTTATCTTTGGTATTGGAGTATCATCGCTAGTAGTCTGAGGCGAAGAACTTTTGTTCAAATCCACCGGAGAAGTAGATGGATTATTTTCATCCTCATTGGATCGTATCAGGGATTTCTGATGACATATCATCTGGGGATAAAATGAAATCTCTTAATATCATGATTGTACATGTAACTTTTTATGACCTGATTTACCTTCGTAAGTTTCAGTCCTCACCTGAATGTAAAATATCTGGTTCTTCTGGAGATATTGGTTTTCTTATTTTTGGTGATTTTCTAACTTTCGCAGGTTGTGTAAATAAAAAGAGAGTAGGTACAGCATTGGATTTTAAAGCCTGTTGTCTATCTACTCTAGTTTTCTCCCACATTTCTGGAGCAAAATGAACCTAAAATGTATGTTTTGTAACTTAAGAACAGACAGAGAATAAAATTAAGATCTTACCTCACACAAACAAGAATAATCCGTAGGCTTCCAATTTTCCCTCTTCATTTTTATCAAGCACTGTTGCCTCCTCAATGGATCTTTGGGGAAATCTTTCATCAAAAAGCCTTTCTTCGCACGAGGAACGACTATGAGGGACGAGAAATACGATAATGCAGCGTGCTCGATCCTCGAGAATGCTAGGTTATATTTATCCACGATGTAAACAAAGAAATTTAGCAATTTAATGGCGGATTTCGTCACGTGAACCAATCAAAAACGAGACACTCCATTGTCGCCACTGTCTTGTTAGAGTCACTGTAGATTTCATTATATATATTGTAGCACAGTCTGTGATTGTAGTATCCTTTAAATATGTGTTGTATGTATTGAGACGAACACTTAGTCTTCTATGACAATTATGAATATTCTGTGGCTCGAGCTGAGGACTCGAGCAGAAGGAAAAACAACAGTTCTGTTTTATATTCGGTTGTAACGTAACGGTTGTCGTTATCGAAATCACGGTTGCTGTACAAGTTACCTGAGAGGGCTCAGGCAGATACAGTTTGATTTCGACCGCGTTCGTATTTATGTGAGTAGACTATTATATATATTTGTATAGGTTATCTATGTATTTGTGTGTAAAACTTTATATAAACCAGGGGGGTGGCACTTCCATACAAAGCACAAATCATAAATAATCTCAGTTACACAAACGCCCTCTATGAGGCCAACGGGGAGTACAACCAAATAATTCAATGCCGATATATAGGATTCTTTAATTATTGCAGACCATCCATGTCTTAGACAAATCTCTGTTTCTCTGTCATCGGATATAAACAAAAACAATAAAAGTTCGCATTGTAAATGTGGTGAATATTATATGATACATCATTTCAATGATATAAATATATTTTTCATATTATTTTAAGATATGCGAGTCGCATATAATTTATCTTTCAATAGGGGCATAGTAATCTCTTTTATCTGTGAAGAAGCGAAAATGAAGAAGATTGTGAGGTTATGTGGTTCTCTGATTTTTTCAAAAAAAGGCTCTACCATGTCGAACAAAATGAAAACATTCTTTTTGATTTTAAATCCATGCAAATTACAATTCAAAATATCAGTCCTACATTCAAGTGTTGAAAGTTTTTCAAGAATGTCTCCAAATATAAGAAACTGTTCGGTTCCTGGTTGTGTAGATAGAACTAGTAAGAGGTAAGTTATTGTAGTTTGCTTCATGATGATTTCTATAATTTATACTCTATATTTGTTTAGGTATACAATTCCGACTCAAAAGGCATGCAAGGAAACTTGGTTGCAACGAATAAAAAATCCAAGATTGTCGAGTATGGAATTGGACTTGATACGCAACTATGTGGTATGCAAATCTCATTTCAACCCTTATTGCATTCTAGATAGTGATAAACTGAAAAAATTTTCTCTACCAACACTGAATTTGCCAGGTGAGCAATAATTACTTAATACCTTACATTTAAATTTGTTTGAAAGAACAAAACTGATTATATTTGTATATCATCTCTCTGAATGTTTGAAAATTAAATTGTCTTCTTTTTCAGATTATGTTCATGATGTAAATGAAAGAGACATATTTTTATGTGGGTCATCAAATCGAACTGCTGCTGTAGCACCTGAAATTCTGAAAGGTATTTATCTACTTATTCATTGCTGACCCCTAAACAACAATTTTTACATTGCTGTTATCAGGGCTCAAATTAAACAAGCTTGCAAACTTTAATGTCCTGGAGTAATCATTTCTTAAATTTTGAGCGTTTCTCACATTATGATTGTGGCATACATTAACATGTCATATTGTCAAGTTGGATTTTAGCATTTTATTCTGGATGTTGTAGATTAATTTAGTCTGTTCAAATATTTTAATTTTCTCTAGATTCCAAATTTTTGTTTGTTGATATACTTGATGAGTTGGTGTGTAGTAATCAATCTCATATATTATTTTCAATGCTTTATTTTGAATTCTCTGCAATTTACTAAATAAATACCCTGACATGTTTCCCCAACAAGGGATTAGATATGTGATATTTATTCGATGTATTAGCAATATTCAGTTCATGCTTAAATAAAATTTTAAGGTTCGACAAGCGAAAGAAGATGCTATTTAGAGGAGAAAGAGGATCTGAAGGTCCTGAAGCCCACAATAACCTACCAAAGAATAAAGAGTAGAAGTCTGATGAACACCAATACAGTAACTGGTCTGTTTAGTTTCAGTGAAGAACCAAAAGGTCTAGTTGAACTAGAATCAGATCAGTTGGCAATTCCAAGAACATTAATGGATACTAGGGTGCCTAATGTTGATAGAAACCGAAAAGGTATTTATATTCACTTCATTTCCATATTTATATTCCTATCTAAATTACATTTTTTCAGTGCCCAGGAAGAAATTCAAGAAAATGACCCCAAGGGAATCTTATATGATGAAGGAGCTGCGGGAACTAAAAAAACTCTTCAAGAAGGCAACTTCCAAGATAAACACTCAAAAAAAACAGTTGGAAGCGCTTGGAAACACAGAATATTTTGATCGTCTCAAAAATATTAACAGAACAACTCTTGACTTCTTCATGTCCCAGTTAAGGAACCAAAAATTTAAACCAAGGGGTCGTCGTTTCACAATAAATGATAAAATTTTTGCTCTTTCTGTTTATAAACAGAGCGGTAAGGGATACAGGTATTTATCTAAGATTTTCAGTTTACCTTCAAAACGCAGTCTGTTAAAATTATTGAGTAATGTCTCACTGAAATGTGGAACAAATGCTCAAATTTTTAACAGTTTGCAAAATACCGTTGAAAAATTGGAATTATTAGATAAATATTGTGTCCTCATGTTTGATGAGGTTTCCTTGAGTCCTGGCATTTCTTACAATTTTTCTGGAGATTTTCTGGAAGGAATTGTGGACTTTGGGGGTAGTGAACGTCGAGTGGCCTTGGCAGATCATGCTCTAGTATTTATGCTGAAAGGTATTTTCAAAAAATGGAAACAACCTGTATGTTTCTATTTTTGTGAAAGTACCACACCAACTGTTGACTTGGTACGCATCATCAAAGAAGTAGTATCACATGTTCGTCAAACAGGATTAGATATTGTAGCTACAATATCAGACCAAGGATCAACAAATGTGGCTGCGATCAACAAACTCCTAGGGGAAACAAATGAATATTGTTTGATAAAAAAAATAGAAAATAAATTCCAAGGTTATTTGGTTAACGAAAAAGAAATAGTGCATTTGTATGATCCTCCACATTTGATCAAGGGTATAAGGAATGCTTTCTTGACAAAAGATATACACTTTTGTCAAGATGGCATTCAAAAAGTTGCCACTTGGTCTCATATTGTAGATGTTTATCGATTAGATAAAACTTTACAAACCTACAATATGTTACCGAAACTGACTGATGAACATGTGATACCAAATAAAATTAAAAAAATGAAAGTAAAAAATGCAACCCAAGTTTTCAGTCGGTCCTTAAATTTGGTGATGAATTTGATGGCAAAGTTCAGTGCACATATTAGAGACCCATCAGTAAGCCCATATTTGGATCCCTCGGCTTCACAAACTGCGGATGTTTTGCTTTTTTTTGATGATCTCTTCGATAGCGTTAATGGCGGTTTCGAACATGCTCCTTCAACCAAACCTCTGCTGGGTGTGGTGACAGCCACTTCCCCACATTATAATTTTTGGAATCAATGCATAAAAGTGTTGAGTTCCATGAAGTTTCAACAGTCATCCACAAAATCTATTGTCACTCCTTCTTTAAAAAATTTCATTTTTACACTCCATGGCTTTTTATATATATCAAAAAGTCTTCATTTCAATAATTTAATCCAGCGATCTTTCAATCAAGATCCTCTTGAAAATTTTTTTTCTCTGATAAGAAGTCATGGAGTGAGAAATGTTAATCCTACCTCTTCATCCTTAATTTCCTCTTTTAAATCCCTCCTTATGAATAATTTCATGGCATCACACTCACCAGGTTCGAATTGTGAAGAGGATGCCTCTTGTGGAGCGCTAGACACGCTAAAGAAGTTTTTATTAGAAAAAATTGAAATATCTGAAACTTCAACAAATGTGAAGCCACCTGTTTATCGATCAGAGGATTTCAAAACTTGTGCAAGCAATGCAGACTTGGATTTTGCTAATTCCTATGTAGGTGGATATTTGGCAAAAAAAATTCTGAAAAATACTAATAAATGTTCGAGCTGTTTAGAAATAATGGAAGCTTATGATGAAGTTCCTTCCAATGCTTTAATTAGAGCAAGAACATTTAAAAGTTGCAAAATGTTTAATCCATCTCGAACATTTAATTCTATTTTTCACAATTTTACCAAGTCTGTCATCGGGAATATTCCATTATTTTTCAATAGTTTCAATATTAAAAGGAAAATAAGGGAACAAATCAATACTGAAGAGGTCAAGATTTTGTTCTGCATTGAACATAAAAGTGTGCACCGGCAGTTCATCGATATGGGTGTTAAATTTATATTATTATTTTACATAGGAGAAATAAACAAAATATTATCTGGAAAAACCACTGTCGGGATTCCATCTGACCCCATTGTTAAAATGGCATTGGATAAGTATAATAAAAGGAGATGGAACAGATAATATTTTTGTTCGTTCAATCATTTATAATAAGTAATAATATATTTTTAATATCCATTGTTGAAAGCTGGAATTGTCAAAACAGATTTTGGGAAATTGATCAATCAAATATTTTTGTGTGTACGTTGAGTGAAATATTATTTGCCTTAACACTAATTCATGTAGATATTCATAAATAATAATATATTTTTTCTAATATTCATGGTTGAAAGCTGGAATTGTCAAAACAGATTTTGGGAAATTGATCAATCAAATATTTTTGTGTGTACGTTGAGTGAAATATTATTTGCCTTAACACTAATTCATGTAGATATTCATAAATAATAATATATTTTTTCTAATATTCATCGTTGAAAGCTGGAATTGTCAAAACATACTTTTGAGAATTTGATCAATCAAATATTTTTGTGTGTACGTTGGAGTGAAATATTATTTGCCTTGACACTAATTCATGTAGATATTCATAAATAATAATATATTTTTTCTAATATTCATCGTTGAAAGCTGGAATTGTCAAAACATACTTTTGAGAATTTGATCAATCAAATATTTTTGTGTGTACGTTAGAGTGAAATATTATTTGCCTTGACACTAATTCATGTAGATATTCATAAATAATAATATATTTTTTCTAATATTCATCGTTGAAAGCTGGAATTGTCAAAACATACTTTTGAGAATTTGATCAATCAAATATTTTTGTGTGTACGTTCGAGTGAAATATTATTTGCCTTGACACTAATTCATGTAGATATTCAAACATGTGAAAATAAATAATATTTTTCCCCCATATAAGACTTTGATTTTTATCACTGGTGTTCTCAATTTCAAGCTTCTTATTAGATTTGATGAATTCTCTAATACTCATCATATCTAATAAGAAATTTGAAAAATATATTTATACAAATAATGCGTAATACAACGGTTTCCCTTGTTTTTTCTACAAAAACCGCTAGATGGCGCTGCTGTTTTTTTGAGCCGATATCGGCTGTTAGTACTAAGTGTGTAGTATAGATGGCGCTGACGCAATGGACAGAATTTGGATTGAGAGTTGCCTATCTATAGTTTGTCTATGATATAAACTTTCTGTGAATAAACCGCATAATCTGTGGAAGTCTTATCTATCTAAATCTAACCCACGTATCCGTCAACCCGCCCATCATCCTACAACTCAGAAGTGGGATACGCACGGGTTAAGATAAGATAACCTATAAAGGTCCACGTGTTGTGTTGTGATAACAAACTTTGTTCGCGAATTGACTAAGAAGTGCACGTGTACAACCACCCTTAAAGTCTAATACTAACGGCGTAAACATGGAAGGACAAAGAGATGGAAACTTGGATAATGCTGGTAAAACTTTCGATGCATTTGTGAGGAACATCACCAAACCAAATACACCACCAGCTGCCGAATCAACTGGTACACGGTCCGAAGTGTACGATCAAGCTCTGGAAATTGCCACCAAACTCCTAGAATTTTCCAAAAGAACCAGTGAACCAACTGCAAGTACTGCAATATCCAATCAAGAACTAACTGCCCTATTTCCTGATTATGATGGTACAACTGACGCAAGAACATGGATTAACAGACTGAACTGTATCCAGGATGTTTACTGCATAAGTGACAACGTCATAAAACTTGCAGTTATTTCTAGGCTAAAAGGTGCTGCCCAGAACTGGTTTCACTCAAAAGCTGAATATGTCATGCTGTCCTGGGATCAGCTGAAAGTGGAACTACTCAATATGTTTTCCAGTCGCATCGACAGAATTACGCTCATGAGAAAATTCGAAGCACGACGTTGGAAGAGAAATGAGAAGTTCTCTAGTTACTACGGCGATAAAATCATAATGGGCAACCAACTAGGTATAGGCGAAGACGAAATGATCGAATATATCGTTGATGGTATCGAGAACATCACCCTCCAAAATCAGGCACGTATGTTTGAATTTCTAACCTTACCTGATCTTTTAAGGGTTATGTCCAAAATGGTGGTGAATGATACCCGAACCGAACGTGTCTATGCCCCGCAAAGAAGAACAGAAGCCTCCAACAATGCCTCATCTACTCCAAAGAATGATCGATGCTACAACTGCAATGGATTGGGTCATCGTTCAACAGAATGTAGGAAACCGAAGCGTCCCCCTGGTGGCTGTTTCAAGTGTTCGAGCACAGAACATCGTTTCAACGATTGTCCCAAGAGAATGCCAAATTCTAGCACCCCTGCAAATCCAGACAGAACCACCGCAGTTGTCGAAAGTTCCACAGACAACACATCATTCAGAAGTCTGAACTCGGACAAGACCATTAAACCTGGACTAACTGATCTTGTGGAACCCTACACATGTAAGATAAGTTATAACATTAATAATGATCTAGATTGTAAGATTGCCTATACGTTAGAAGCCCTTGTTGACTCGGGTAGCCCTATAAGTATTATTAAGAGCACATATGCTCCTAGTCATTTAATATGTAAAGATTTTGTGGATACTGTTGGATTCACTGGAATCAACAAATCAAAACTAGAAATATTGGGAGTTTTTGAAACAACTTTAATTGTCAATTGCATCACGGTAGACATCAAATTCTATATAGTTCCACCAGACACAATGAAATTCAGCTGTATTCTTGGTCGCGATTTTATATCCCTCGACACAATTGATGTCTCATTTGGAAAAAGCTTAGTGATTAAAAAAGCAGTAACTTCCGATAATTTTAATGGTAACAACATTGTGTGCAGTGAAATTATGCAAATTGATGTGTCTCCAAATAACGTTGAACTACCAACCGATCTGGACATTGCTTCAAACATTCCTCCTCACACGCAAGAAAGACTAAAGAATGATTTCATTAATTATTATGTAGAATCAGTTAGACCGGAATCTCCAATTACCAAAGTAGAAATGAAAATCTGTGTTAAAAGCGTTCAACCTTTCTTCTATAATCCAAGACGTCTCTCAGTATTTGAAAGAGCTGAAGTTCAGAGAATTGTCGATGACTTACTCGAAAGAAAAATTATTAGGGAAAGCAGCTCAGAATATAGTTCTCCAATAGTCCTAGTCAAACGCAAAAATGGGAAGTTAAGAATGTGTGTAGATTTTAGGCATTTAAACAGCATTACAGAACGTGATAACTTCCCCATGCCTGTAATAGACGACCAAATCGACAAACTCAAGGGAAAGAAATATTTTTCCCGAATAGACTTGAAAGACGCATTCCATCATGTCTCTATGGATCCAGATTCCATTAAATTCACCGGTTTCGTGACCCCATTCGGAATGTATGAATATCTGAAAATGCCTTTTGGTCTTCGCAATAGTCCAGCAGTATTCATGCGCTTTATATACCGATCATTTCAGAGGCTCATCATTGACGAGAAGGTTATAGTATATATTGATGACATATTGATCGCAACCGCTGATCTAGAAGATCATTTTAATATTCTGCGTGAAGTTTTCTTTGTGTTAACACAAAATTTGTTGGACGTCAGAATAGAAAAATGCAGTTTCCTGCAGGAGGAAATAACCTTCTTAGGTTACCGTATTAGCGAAAGAGGTATCCAACAGGGAGATGACAATATTTCTGCTGTTTTAAATTTTCCTACGCCAAGAAACTTTAGAGAATTAAGGTCATTTATTGGACTCGCCTCATATTTCCGTCGATTCGTCCCTGAATTCGCGCTCATATGTAAACCCTTGTATGGCCTATTAAAGAAGGAAGTGTCCTTTAACTTCGGTCCCGAACAGCTGACTTCTTTTGAAAAACTCAAACAAATCTTGAGCAGCAAGCCGGTGCTGGCTATATATTCACCTGCAGCTGTCACGCAATTACACTGCGACGCGAGTTCTCATGGTCTGGCCGCCATATTGTTACAAAAGCAGGAAGATTCTCGTTTTCACCCAGTCATGTATTTCAGCAAAAGAACTACTCCCACAGAATCAAAATATCACAGCTTTGAACTAGAAACGTTAGCAATTGTACATGCCTTGCAGAGATTTCGCATTTACTTACAAGGAATTAAATTTACAATCATAACTGACTGCAATAGTCTGACACTTGCATTGAAGAAAAAGGAAATAAATCCAAGAATTTTAAGGTGGTCTCTTATTTTGCACAACTTTGATTACACTTTAGAGCATAGATCAGGTACTAGGATGCAACATGTGGATGCTTTAAGTCGCTGCGTTAATGTTTTGATACTTGAAGACAAATCTTTTGAACGCAATCTGTCGATTGTCCAGGTTAAAGATCCCCATATTAATAGAATTAGGGACTCACTCTCCGAATCCGAAAGCGAATTCTATGAACTACGAAACGGTTTAGTTTATCGAAAATACAAGGAGCTGTTACTATTTTATGTACCAACATCCATGGAACGAAATGTAATTTATGCTAATCATGACAACGTTGGTCATGTTGGTGTCACTAAAACCAAAGAGCTCATTTTGAGGCATTACTGGTTTCCTAGTTTAACCGAAAAGGTCAAGGTATACATAGAGAATTGTTTAAAATGTATAGCATTTTCTCCTCATTCTGGCAAACAAGAAGGTTTCCTTCATAATATTCCAAAGGGAAATATCCCATTTGACACTATCCATGTTGATCATTTAGGCCCGTTAGAAAAGACACGCTATAACAAGAAATTTATCCTTGTCGTAACAGATGCTTTCACTAAATTCACTAAATTATATGCTTGCAAATCCACTGGTGCCGACGAAGTGATCAAACACATGAGTGGCTACTTTTCATACTACAGTAAACCGAGTCGAGTAATCTCTGATCGTGGCACTGCATTCAGTTCTAATGCTTTTAAAGAGTTTTTAAGGAATCTAGATATACAACAAATCCTTGTAGCAACAGCCACTCCTCGAGCAAATGGCCAAGTCGAAATAATGAACCGCTTTTATGTACCCATGTTGGCTAAGTTGAGCCCAACACCTAGTAAATGGGATGAAGTTCTTGAAGAGGCCGAATACGCAATGAACAATACGGTTTCCCGATCTACTAACACTGCCCCATCTTTGCTTCTTTTTGGTGTGTATCAAAAGGGTAAGAATATTGATAATTTGAAAGAATTTCTGATCAACGAAATTGAAATACCTCGAGAAACTATCGAGCAAATAAGGTCATCTGCTAGTGACAGCATAATTAAGCTTCAGAATTATAACAAAAATCAATATGACAAGCATCATAAAGCACTTAAAACCTATAAAGTTGGCGATTTCGTAGTAATAAAGAACACAGATGTAACACCTAACGTGAATAAAAAACTAATTCCGAAATTCAAAGGGCCTTACGTCATTGATAAGATCCTACCAAATGATAGGTTCGTCATTAAGGATATAGATGGCTTTCAAGTAACTCAATTGCCATTTGATGGCGTATTAGATGCCTCTAGATTAAGACTTTGGTTACCTGATATAGAAAACCCTGAATCTGTCAATGAAAATGAATGAAATGTGTCTGTAAATGTAATTGTTAATCTTATTTTGTGTAATGAATGTATATTTATCTCTTCTATTTTAGCATAATGTGTATAGTGGTCAATCTTATGTAAATATTTGTATTGTGGAGTAATAAACTCCAATTTTTAATCGAAATTTATTACTCAGTCAGGTATGGCCGAGTTGTAGTATCCTTTAAATATGTGTTGTATGTATTGAGAAGAACACTTAGTCTTCTATGACAATTATGAATATTCTGTGGCTCGAGCTGAGGACTCGAGCAGAAGGAAAAACAACAGTTCTGTTTTATATTCGGTTGTCGTTATCGAAATCACGGTTGCTGTACAAGTTACCTGAGAGGGCTCAGGCAGATACAGTTTGATTTCGACCGCGTTCGTATTTATGTGAGTAGACTATTATATATATTTGTGTGTAAAACTTTATATAAACTTTCTGTGAATAAACCGCATAATCTGTGGAAGTCTTATCTATCTAAATCTAACCCACGTATCCGTCAACCCGCCCATCATCCTACAATATATAAATGATTATCTTCTAAGAGATATACATTAAAAAAAGAAAAATAAATAATATTAAAAAAATATGTATAAAATATAAGCAAATAACAGTGTATGTTGTCTTCAACAGTTTTTTGAGATTTTTTTGAATATTTGAAATTTGGAGGTTGAGTCACAGAGTAACTTCTTTTAACGTCTTAGAATAAAGAATATTATTATTTTATATTCTATGGTTATATATACGTTCTGTGGGTTAACGTGACAGATCCATAGATATAGAAAAAGGAATCGAAAAATGGGGCCGGAGCACGGATATTTGAGTATCCGTGGGGCCGGAGGGCTTGTCGCTGCTGTAAGCTTTGCCAGCCGTCAGTAATGACGAATGAAAAGATCAAAACGCCCTCTTTCGGCAAAAATTCCAAACTTGAAATTGAGTACTATATTGAGATCTTGTATATGTCGCAGTCGGATTCTAAAATCCGCCAGTTTGCAAAATGACTAGTCATTTTGTAAACTGACGAACGTTTTCTAAAACGCTTTCAAGATACAGATCGTTTTACAATCGGCCTGAAATTTTCAGTCGGTGTGTAAACTGCGTATAACGTATCAGACAGATTGTCATATCCTACATTCTTTCAAACGTTCCACCTGAAACTGCTTGATCCGAAAAATATATAAGCTACAATTATCGATAGAAAAAATGGCGTTTATCAAAAAATAGATACAGAAAATGGCGTTTTGAACCGCTGGTTTTCGAGGGAGTAGCTGATACCGAACAGGTCACGCAATTCTGTACAATTGAAAAAACAATAACATTAAGGGAAGCAGTAGCGAATTCCTCAAAGTTCGGTGGCCAAGGTCTCAAAAAATGTGCTTGCCTTCCGAACAAAAATCAGTGTAAGGCAAGGAGGTGCTTTTGTTTCAAAGCATATCAAAAATGCAACAAGAGGTGCCATATGAGCAGCAATAAGTAATTATAGTTTCATTTTTTGTGGTCTTTCGATAATGAAATATTAAAAGAATAAGTGTGAATAATTTTTATTTCTGTACCAGAATAATGAAGTACAGCTGATTATACGAATATAACAGTTATTCAATTTGCAACAAGACGCGAACCGTTTTCAGAATACGCTTCAAATGATTTGACAATCCGTCGGATACGTTGTTCGCATGTTTACAAACTGACTAAAAATTTCAGACCGATTGTAAAACGATCTTCATTTCAAGAGCGTTTTAGAAAACGTTCGTCAGATTACAAACTGCCTAGTCATTTCGCAAACTGACGTATTTTAGAATCCGACTGCGACATATATATCACGTGCTTCTGGGCTATAATATCTTGTTTCATATCCAGGTATTCTTGAGGGATATTTAGAAGTTTTTATCGGGTTCTGATCAGATAAATTAGTATCGAAATAAAAATTGTTGAGAAGGTATTTATATCAGTGTTATTCATTTAAAATATTATTCACAAAGTCATCATGTTTTAGGTTAAAAGGCGTCTTGTTTGAGTTTGATTTTCTGGTGCAGTTTCAACTGATGAGGAAGGTTAATACCACAATTATTAACAAGAGTGTTATGAAAAAATGAAATTGATCATCGTAATTCAAGGTACAGAGAGCTGTGCCTTTATCTTTCTGTAAGACAGGTGAAGTATCTGAGCGAAGGGATTCATGTTTTAATGCTAATGTTATATATAATTTTAGGCCAGTGCATTGATTTATAACAATGAATGAGTAAGCTGAGTACTAGTACTGAAAAAAAAAACTGTATTCAATTGTAACTGTGATTTCAAGTGCTCTTCAAGGAAAAATAAAAACCGATCTATACGTTTTCATAAATTTCCTTAGAAAGATGCCTAAACACTATATGTATATGTATATCACTGATGCCTTTCGTATTTTTGAAAAATTGGACTGAAGTAAAGTATGGATGAAGTATGGATAAAGTATGGATGGAGAAGCCTTGCTGAGAAGATTTTCGTTAATAGGTTCTCGAACAACTGCGACTACTGCGAGCAATATTTTTAGCGACTAGATTTTGAGCATTTAGCAAATAATTTGAAAGGTTGTATTCAGTATTCAGCTGTTGATAAATCAATCGAAACAATCGATGAAAAAATTACCGAAATGACAAGTATGTATAACATTACGGCGCCACCACGAAACATTTCTAATATTTTCGATTTGGTCAAATGTCATTGCATTAAAACATGTACGAGTGCATATACACCATGTTTTTAGACATATTAGCACTGATTTGATTTCGTTTAAGTCTTTCTTGTCGATCCAAAAACAGTGATGGGGTCCTACTTCTTATTTCTCCCGAAAAAGGTAGCGCTATTTTCCATTGCCGCAATATTGCCACGAATGCGATATCTATAATCTATAGTCGTTATACCATGGTTTCTATGCATCTATGTTTATTTGATAAGAACGTTGATTAGTACTGCCGATTTAAACAAAATGACTAAGGAATGTACCCATCTGTAAGCTTAGCATAGGTATGGCCTTTAAGTAGGTACAGTGTACAGAGTGTTTTTTTTTACTTTTGTGGATATACTCATAGAAATTTTGTGTTCATTTTCATTATTATATGCTGAGTCTTATAGGTTTTACCTCGACTCTTTTCTTTCAATAAATAAATACATTAATTTCACTTTTAATGACATTTTGTTTGAACTGTTGCATTCATGCTAATATATTTCAAAATATTGAGAAAGAAGGGGATAATGCGTTATCACTATATTGTGTGTCGACTCACTGCCCACGTCCTCGCGCCTGAGCAAGTGCTCTGCACTTGCGCCACCCAAAAGCGATACCGGGTACCTCGGTCCGATCGGATTCAAATCGAGCCTACTCCTACGTAATCAGCAGGCTTGGTCATAATAGCTAATTAGCTAATCTGATAAGACCTATGAGCTCCATATGGATGCATAGAAACGCCGGTGTAATGATCAAAACGGCGTTCTCGATTGTAGATCTGGTCCTAGTTCTGGCATTATCCGCAATATTTCGCGCTAGTGGCGCTATTACGACCCCTTTCGGGAGAAATGAAAAGTAGGACCCCATCACAGATTTTAGCTCGACAAAAAAGTCTGAAACAAAATCTAATCAGAGCTAACACAGGTATTCTATGCATTTATAGATCTATTTCAACACGCTCTTATTTTATACCCTCCATATCCTCAGCATAATTTGTATAATCTGTCTTCATTCTTCAAACTCTTGAATTAGGAGAATGTGGAAATGCTGTGCACATGAATTAGGGGTATTTCATCGGTGGAAGATTCTAATCTATCTATATATATAAAAGAAAGATGTTGGTTACACCATTTATAACTCGAGATCGGATGGACTGTTTGTTATGAAACTTCATATATGGATTCGTCTACGGTCTGGTTGGTTACACCATTTATAACTCGAGATCGGATGGACTGTTTGTTATGAAACTTCATATATGGATTCGTCTACGGTCTGGTTATTATAAAATACAATAAAACTTTGAAAAAATCGATGAAAATTTTACTTATAAAGGAAATGCTTTTCCTCCCTTTGAGTGAGGCCACTAGATGTCGCTACAGTTACAGTTACGCTACCGCTTATTCGTTTGTACTTCATTTGATATTCTCCGCGTTAGATGGCGTTATAAACAAATTGTGTGTACAGTGACTATATTCCTTCACTGTAATAGTGTGTAATTTGAGTTGCCTACAACTCTGCGCTGTTGATCAAAACTAAAATGTCTTAGCGTAGGAGTACAGATGTCTAAAATGATTAGATTTCGTTGAGATGTGAGAAAAGTTTCGTTCTTACCACTTCAGATGGCGCTATTCACACATTATGATTGATGATTATTAGTTATTTTTATGGTTTTATTTATTCCAAATAACGTAATCGTGAAGGTACTATATTTGACATTATCACAATTAAATGGCGATGAATTTGTTGAGGCTTTAGCGGCCATCGATTGTTTCTTTTTTCGAGCATTTCGGTCGTCGTGGTTTGAAATGGTCGAAAAAAGAACATATGACATCAATTACTGTGTAATTTACATAGGGCTCATAGTACCATGAAAGGCTATTACCAGATCCAGAAGCGGGTGAATATCACACTGAATTTTTATCGAAATGTCAAGTAAATCGGATTTTGGCGATGAGTTCCAATCGTGAGATGTCCATTCTCATCTTTTCTCATAATTTTTAAAATGTTGAATTTTTGTTTGGGTAATAAATATATTTGCGGAAATAACTGAACCCAAAATTGCCATTATTAGTGATTGACATATTATGACATATTATTTTTGTGTATCTGTTCTGTGTGATAGCTCATATTCATGGAAACATTCGACAGTTCAAAAATCAGAGAACCAAGCCGTTGACATCTCCGATCACCGGTGATTATGATTTGTGAAATCCACCGTAAGTATCATTTAGGCGGAACAAAGTTCGCCGGGCCAGCTAGTATATGTATGTAATTCAAAAATTGTGAACAAAATTCGATCATAACTGTTTTTTTTTCAAATTGGAACACTATTTTTATGATTGTGAAAAAATTGATGATAGTGTTCGACTGTTCGAGAATGATTAAGCTTTTAAATTCATTAATTGGGTAGTTATTTAAGATTTTGTTTATGTTTTCAGCATATCATTTAGGAAAAACGAGTCTTGAAGTCAGGAGCTTTTAAGCGCTCGTTCGTCTATCTATATATATTGTAAGATGTAGGTAAGTACCATCTGGTAGGTAGATTCGCTATCAAGAATCCAACTTAAGTTCAAATAGCAAAGTTTTTTCATTATTTTTAGCGACCATAGTTAATGATCACTACTCATTTTTCAAATTACCAGAAATTTACAATGCGTTAGCTAATTGTTTTGATCATGAAATGCCAGTTTTCTCGTAGGTAACGGTTCACTTTAGAGCAACGAACCGGGAGGAACTTTTTTTATGTAATAAAATACATTGGCGCATCAAAATTCGCTGTGCAAATGCAAATTTGCTCAGTGGTGTAAACGATGTGGGGTAAAACCTTTGTTAAAATTCAAAATCTTCGACACTGGCACGTCTAATAAAACTGAGTAAAGAGCAAGAAAGTAGCTATTATTAGTGACAATGTGTGTACAAAAACTCAATTATTTAATTCACAAGGTTCCTGAGATATTAGCGAAAAACAGCAAAAAATATAAATTTTTCAAACTCTGTATCTGTGAAACGAATACCTGGAGGAAAAAATGAAAGAGAAAAAAAATGTTATTTTTTCATGAGAAATCTACAGTTGACCGTTGATACACTTATTTAGGAACACCTTGTATAATTCATATCAAAATAAAACCGAATAAAAATTTCAAACAAACCAAAACACATCATTTGTGGATTCTTAGCGAATTATTCAAGATCTCTGTTGTTGAAGTGAGTCGACTCTGCAACCATCGAACTCCTGAGCCAGGTTTTGATCCTACGAAGGCTGCCCCCTCCCTGGGGACGCCCATGCTAGAGCCCCCATTATAAAGGGGAAATGTTCTATTCACTCCATCTTGTTTCGCAGAGTTTAGAAGTATTGGGTATAACATTTCTTCGTAAATCTGATTTGCGAAAGAAATTTATAATATCTTTGGTGTTTCGGATCTCATCAAAAGCATTCTGATCGCAGATTCAGATTATGTGAAGCACAATGGAAAAACCCTGATGTTGAATCGGAGTAATGTAAATTAATCGGACTAAAGAGGTATTAGGTATATTCGTACGAAATGATTTGATAAATAATTATTTGAGAGAACCATTTTCGTCCATTATGCTAGTACACTCAGGAAATTTTCTTAGTAAAATTAACAGAAGCACTACTGTTGAGAGTCTAAAGTATTGAAATTGTTAATCCAACAAAAAACTTTTCCGATTACAAAAAATTGCTGTACCTACAATAGAGCATTCATGTTATCCTGAATACGGTTTGTTAATACTATAAAACAAGAACTACTGTGATAACAATATTATTTTCATTAAGGCTACATCATACACTAATATTAAATGTATTTCCGTTCAATAGAATCGAAAAATTCTATAAAAAGAAGCCTGATTTTCTATTACCCCAATGGCACTAATTTTGTACAAATAACACAAATTATTTGTATAGAATATCTAAAACATCATTATATTCACAACCGTTATTATTATTTTTACAATCCTATTGTTATTCATAGTTATACTACCCCAACAGTATTTTTCGTTGAAATGGAAATCATATACTATTACACGGATAAAATATTCGTTATGCTAATAGTTAAACGTTACCAGAAAACATTTTCCAACAACAAAACTGATAATATTACACAATCCGCTGTTGATTTAACAGTCCTTCTTTGAGCGAATACCACGAACTGCTACGGATATACGCCAACAGCAGCAAGTTAATATTCACAGCGTTACTGATTTCGTACGAGTTTGGTCGTGAGATATGGTGATATTAAAAAAAAATAAGAGTGGAAGAAATAGTTTGAAGAGGGAACTAAAAGTGATATTCAGCAAAGCTGGAATTTTTGAAGCCGAAAAGCTTGCCAAGAAGTGTATTGGTAAGTACTGAAATTTCTTTCTCTTCGTTGAAATAGGTATTCAATCTGATATACAAATACAAAGATGGCAAATGCTGAATTGAGATTCAGTGAACTACATGACAAAATTGATGAGAACAACGATCACTGAAAGATATCGTCTGTCATGTCGCAGAAATTTTGTTAAATAGTGAATTCGACCGTCGGTCACTTTTTCGAAATAAATCCTTCTATTTCTTTTGAAATATTGTGATTCTTTAATTTTTTTTCAGATAACAGATATACTTTTGAGACGTTCATATTGATAACTACTCGTCATATCAAGGAATTTTGTTCTGAGGAGCCACATATTTCTTGGAGGGATAGGAAAATTTTCGAAGAGCTTGTCCGAATTACGCAGAACTTGGCAAAATTGAGGTAGGTACCTACATTAGACCAATGTCATGATTTGTTTCCGTTGCAAAAGGAATTTTCACGACCTTTATATTTTGTTAAGGCATCTCAAACTGATTCTCTAAGTTTCATAGCATGTTTATTTAAAACTGTTGAATTAAGCATTTTTAACTTCTCGATACTAAATTGTGATATTTCTTTCAGATGGACGAAATGAAGGTATATTGCTGCTTCTGCATGCAGCCCTAGCACCAACATCTAGAAAACTTCAAAAATACACAATTACTGACTCTCAAGATGCATTAATGATCAAAGGTTCCAGTGCTGTGGAAGACTAAACTTTTAGCATTGAAAAACAAAAACAAGGCCCATTCAACCACATATAGTCCTCATTTAAGACGACAATGTATCCACAAAGATTTTCAGTGTGCTGTGACCAAATAAAATATACGTTTTTTTTCCAATTTCGGCAATAAACAGTTGTTCCCAAATTTTTCATACTTGTAATTTGGTTATTTTCATGAATTATATTTTATTTTTCTGTTCCAATAAACTCATCATTATAAAATAGTTTGTTTAAACTGACCTATACCTAGACATCGAATATACATATGACTATAGATACTGAATAATATTTTCAGGAAGCTGACATCACAGCAATATCGTAAATTCAGCAACATCAACTGGATGCAGTTGTTCCATATGTCGGTTGTTGTATTTTTAACAATTTTACTGATATTCTGAATGGAGCAAAATATATTCTATCTAGAATATTATTTTGATAATAGTAAAAAGATATAGTATGAATATTACATTCTGAAAATATAATAAAACCCTCTATCAGCACAAAAATAATACTATTGGCGACAAAGTATGAATCTGTATATTGAACAATCTCACTTTCCATTGTATAGAGAGCAGTGTTATTGAAATCATTATATTAAACCATTTCGATCTCCCTAACATAATATTTTTATCAACGTGAAGGAATATATTATTTATGTTATAGAAGATACTGTTATGGATATCTATATGTTCGTTAAACCTGACAACTGCAATATTAGCGGAAGAACTATTTTATTATAATGGTAACAGAAGATTCTTTATCTACAACACGTTTGCATTCAATGAGGCAGCTAACAAAAGTGCTTCTGTTAATATAATAGAATTTTAGATTGACCAAATAGGGATCTTCATTTTGTTATCGTAACATACATTTTTCGTTGTATTTACTAGAATAATTTTCTGAGTGTAGTAGTGCACACCCCTAGGGACGCCCATGGTTGTATCCCATATTTTTCAGCACGCGTTGTTTTGAAACTCATGTGCTTTTATATAAAGGTAAAGGTTTTCAGATTCAACATATCCATCCTTGTCATGTCATATAATATTTATTTAAAAAGAAACACATTTTCGGAATATTTACATATTTATACAGTCTTATTTTCTACATCCACAGGTCGAGATCATAAGATTCTGTTATACATATTTGAAGTTCAAGTAAGTACAATCTTTTTTATATGCCTGTGGCTCACTACGTTTGACTAGAAACACTCGCTTCTTCAGATGAAAATTATATCTACATCTTGAATAAGAATTATACAAAATTATAAATAAGCTCATTAAGTTAAAAAATAAAATTTCAATATTATATACATAAATCATCATTGTGCACAAATATATCGTATTGTGCGTTGAATTAATAAAATTAGAACAAAAATATAAATTGATTCGGCAGAACATTTTATTACAATTTTACGACTTCTTAACTTAACATTTAATACTGGCGCAAGTCCCGAATTAGTTTTTAATTTTATGGCATCTCCAAATTCACGAATTTCAGTGCTATTTTCCACAAATAATGTCAAGACTAATCGTTGAAATTAATTTTCAATATGCTCTCAGTTTATTGCAAACTCTTGTCCTGCCCGCTCTTCGGAGACCTAAATTTAATTTTTCCTTATCAAATTTGCAGAGAATAATTTTGGATTTTGCTGTAATAGTCTTAGGATGTTTCTAAACAGAATTTTTTACACAAATCTACGATACAATCCTCCATTGAAATAAAAAGGATTATTAATTTGGTTTCAAACAATCCAAACTAAAATAAATTTTATTTCTAGGAACAATTATAATAAAAAAGAATGTGATCTTCACAATGAAAAAATCTAAAAAAATATTGGTTTCAACGACCTACATTTGGCAGGTACCAACAGACCAATGAATAACTGATATATTCCAGAGTAAAAATCAAGAAATAACAACTTAGATTCGTGTAAAAAAATTGAAATTCTATAAACGAAGTTACGGATTCTTGTTGAGAGAATTCATTTATATTTTTGAAAAGTTATAATTGTTTGCAATTCAAGAGAAATTAATTGGAAATGACTAGACATACTTATGTATGGACTAGAATAATTGTATATGTATATAATCTACCTTAGAAATTAATATCACATTTTTTATAGCTTACAAGTAACAATACGGTATGATATGGAATTCAGTCACGAAATTCGTTAAAGAATAAATATAAATTATTTCAAGTTTCGAAACTTATAACTATAATTATAAAACTCGAAATCGATAGGTAGGTACAAACTTATAAAAAATTATATGACTAAAAGGATAAGATTAAGAGTTGATCATCGATAATGAAACTAAGTATATGCCTAGAAAGGATAGGGAGATAGTGTCAAAAATAAAAGTGTAAGTTCAGAATTGAGTTATTGACTCAAGAATAAGTTGAAGATCAATAGATAAGATTGATTTTGGAAGTTGAATGATGACCATATAAGTATTTAATATATATTTTACATATATGACTAGATTTTGTTCAATGACTAGATAGTTTTAGTGACTAGATTTTTTTTGGTGACTAGATTTTGTTTTGTGTCTAGATTAGGTTTAGTGACTAGATTTTGTTTAGTGACTAGAGTTTGTTCAGTGACTAGATTTTGTTTAGTGACTAGATTTTGTTTAGTGACTAATTTTGCTTATTGACTAGATTTCGTTAAATGACTAGATACTGTTTATTGACTAGATTTCGTTAAGTGACTAGACTTTGTTGGTTATATCTACAA
Source organism: Adalia decempunctata (assembly GCA_951802165.1). Taxonomy (NCBI): domain Eukaryota; kingdom Metazoa; phylum Arthropoda; class Insecta; order Coleoptera; family Coccinellidae; genus Adalia; species Adalia decempunctata. The sequence continues at coordinate 36,946,874 of OX637697.1, read as the reverse complement.
TTTCCTCGATACAATGACCATAGATATGCATAGCATTTATGTACAATAAATAAATAATTCCTAGTATAATAAGAACGAATATTTGAAAAACCAGAGCAAGTTATAACTGATTTTTGACTAGAATAAAGACTAGAAATCCTTACTGCGAATCTCGTGACCAAATTCGCGTTGATCCAAAAACAAATCAGAACCCAAATTTGAGTTCTTCAAAAATCAAAAATGATTAATCCAGGTGAAATTAGGAACATACCTTTCTGGGAGAAGATTGCATGGTGGTGGAGGAAGAGGTGGAGGTCTCCACAACTTCGGCGGAAGCCTTGGTATTGGCCTCACAGGAACAAGCCTTTGTCATTCAATTTGATGCACAGTCTGGTGTTTCCTTAAGTAAGCTATCCTCTTGAAACGTTTTCCACATTCCGAGCAAGCGAATTGCTCGGAGTTGTCATCATCTTTGATTTCTTCGGATTTCGTATCCTTTGCCGGTCGTGGTTTATGCCATCTGCGATGGGAAGCTAAATTGGCAGGGCAGTTGAAGACTTTATCACATTCTGGACATCGATATTCTACGTGAACAATTCGGGAACATCTGTGTTGTGCAAGACCAAAAGCATCTTCGTATAGTTCTTTGCAAAGTCTACAAACATAATCACCGATATGGTTCTCTATTTTGGCAATTTCTGCTTTGGCTTCTTCAGTGACTTCAACTACGTTGAAGGCTGGGTCTATGTCTCCTTTGCGGACCACCAGGTTTTCATCAGGACCAAGTTCCCGAATGATGGTGCCAGACACAGGAGAACTATTGTCTTCGTCGAAATTTAATTTTCTTGTAGCTTTATTTGTTTTCTTGTTGATGAGTGTTGTCTGAAGCGTTGCTTTCTTCTTGTTCGGAAGTTCTGGAGTCGGAGAAAGTTGACGCTTGATGCCGGGTGAAGGAGTGCATGGTGGTGTTATTGGTGCCTGCGTCTTCAAACTCAAGTCCAGAGGATACGATGTCGTCAATTCCAAAGGTTCTGTGTAAGAACGGTGGACGTAGTGGAGTTGCTGGAGATGCAGAGCTGTAGTGGAGAGGAAATGTGGTTCGAATCCGAGCCTCTGAAGAACAGCTGGTTGATAACTGCTCCGAAACGTTTCGAATTCCATGTCATGGTGTTGGAATTGCATGCGAGGCATGCCTCACGAAGTTCAACAAACGACTGGCACGGTTCTTCACATTTCACTGATGAGTACATTCCAGGGACCCGGATTATAAGCTCCCCAATGGGGTCTATCCCTCCGCCCCTAAAGCTCCGAGAGTGTGCGCAGGGAGGGGCGTCATTGTTACTCTTATTGGTGTGCCCCTCGAATCCTGTATCTATTGGCACGAGCCAAATCTGGTCCTTTGCTCAGTTATCCGTATAAAGATATCCTAACGGATTTTACATGCTTGATTTTCCGGAAATACCGCACGCAGAGGCGGGGATAGACTGTTCCGAGTGCTGACATTCGGCGATTTTGTGCTGAAGGTTGTTTTTATTTTAGATTTTTGCCCGATTCCAATAAAAGTATCGTATATCGCAAGTAGGTACCTTAAAAGATTTCAGAAGATGTTTCCAGTTTTTTTGATATATGATATCATTTAAATTTTATTGGTTTATTAAACAAGAAAAAAATTATAGAATTGAAATCACATAATTTTGAAAGAGATGAAATTGATGGCAGTGGAAAATAGGGTCAGTCATTGTGTGAATTTGTGGTAAGATTGTTCACTTTAATCATTCCTTCTGATGCAGAGAAATAAATTTAATCTAGATTTTCTCTTCATTTTTTGGTCATTTGAATTTTTGTTGCAATATCCAGATATGTCCTTGTATTCATTGATCATTATTTATCTTCTATTGGGATTTGAAGATACATAAATTAAGGATATTATCTCTTCATTTTAGTGTCCTCAAGCTATTCTGTCAGTGTTTCTGACTTATCGGGATGTCCTTTAGGTTTGGGCATTTGTCATCAGTTGCTTTTATTTTGATGGGGTAGCTTTTCTTGGTAACTGAAGTATCGAAGTATGTTGTTTTGAAATTCATTCAAGGTAGGATATTTGTTGTCTTTTGATATTTTTCGAGATCACCAGTTTATACCTACTATCATATATATGTGCAGATGTGCTTATTGTTTCTTCTATGTTCCGAAACACCAAGAAGGTATTTAATGCTGAATTGAAGACCATAGACTATTATATGGGAAGTGAGCATCTTCGGAGAAATTCAGTCTTGTATAATATGATAATTGTGTAAAGACGTTGTCTTTATAGAATGGTTTGGTGCAGTGGATAACTGAGATGTCTAACTAAGATATATCCAGATATATCTTAGTTAGTGGGCAGGAAGACCTCTGTCGATAGCCCTTTGAAAATTTGTTTTTTGAATAAAGTTCTCTCCCTCTCTTAGTTAGGTGCCTTATACTAGGGTTCGGTGAAATATAGTACCTACCTACCTGATTGGACAGTTCCAAACATGCATGACTTTCGAATTAAAAAGGGTGAATTTCAAATGGGAAGATATACAGGGTAGATGAAAAAAACTGAAAATACTGATAGTACTAGCTAGGAGCATAGAATATGATTATTCTATGCATAGAATATGATTATTCTATGCTCCTAGGTACTAGCATAGGGTGCTGAAGTTTGTTTTTGCAATTACATATTACGACTTTCGAATTAAAAAGGGTGAATTTCAAATGGGAAGATATACAGGGTGTTCCAGAGTAGATGAAAAAAACTGAAAATACTGACAGTACTAGCTAGGAGCATAGAATATTATTATTCTATGCTAGGATCATAGAATATTATTATTCTATGCTCCTAGGTACTAGCATAGGGTGCTGAAGTTTGTTTTTGCAATTACATATTACGAAATGGATGAAGATATTTTGATGCCACAATTCTTTCCTGTTTCAAACATTACATTTTCAGTGGCGTAGATAGCAAGGTCCAAGGATATTTGAAATTACAACTTCGCCAACTTGAATGCTACTGGCATTTTCGAAAATTTTTTCGATAGAATTGAAATTCTTGAAGATTTTTCTACCAATATGGTGAATTCTGCCTTAAACATTCTAAGATTTTGATTTTTCATCAAAAGTCCATTATTCTGTCTACGATATTATTGATGCAGAAATATTGAAAAATTTGATAAATAATTAGCTCTAATTTCGAATTTAGAGTATTTCGAGTTTTCTAACTGTGATCCAATAGGAATTTCACCTAACGTTTCGCCTATAACTGCATCCCAGGATTTTAAGGGCACCATGGGTACGACCATCAAAGGTTTTATGAATTTGTTTCGCGAATCAGTTCTACGAAGAAATGTTATACCCAATATTTCAAAACTCAGCCAAACAAGATGGAGTGAAAAACACAAAAGGATCAAAATGTTCAAAGAATATATCCCCTCTAGACTCTTCATCTCGAGATGGAAACTCCACACCACTGCTTTAAAAAGTGCTTTCAATTTTTGCCTTGTTCTAATGGCAAAATACTCCGCTGTATAGAGCCTGTAACAAACGTTCTACAATATGTTTCCTTAGACATAATCAAGTAATACAAACAATTTTTCAAATGATCAAAATGTCACCGTGTTGATGCTGAAAATGTCACAGACGAAATAATGAAAGATGCCTATTAATTCTATCCCTGGAAAGCTCGAATTAGAAAAATAATTGGGGTCATTGCTCCGGGCTGTAGAAAGACAAATTCATAGTAGCAACCAATCATCTGCAAGCCCATCCAAATACCTACTGAAGGAGATTTTTGGTTATTCCTTACCTTCTATCATGAGTCATGACCTCTCTGGGAAAGATGTTCCCCATATAAAAAAAATGCTCAGATGCAAATTCGTTACAAAGTATCACCGATACTTGCGATATCTTCTGCCATTTATACAATTTGAACGGCATCACAAATGAACTAGAATTGTGGCAAAGTACATGACAGGAAAAACCTGGAGGTCATTGTAAACAGCTTACAATTAATGATCTTTTGAGAGAAACATGGGAATTGTTTTCCGAGACCAAAATATTTAAAAAAATTCTGATCGCTCTAACGTACATTACTTGCACTGTGGAGCGTTCAGCGTTCAGCAGCCTTCAGCGTTCAGCAGCCTTCGTGATATCAAAACCCGGCTAAGGAGTACGATGGTTGAGAGCCGACTTAAGGGGAAGTGGTACACGTTCGAGCTCGCGAGCTCCCTTCAAAAATTGGGCTTTTTATTTCCATGATATCTCAGTTCGTAGCGGCGTGAACCAACAATTTCAATTAAACCATAATCATTTCTTTATAATGTGTATAACTCGCTTTTCTGTTTTTCTTCGTATATTAAAGAAAAAACCTGGTGAGCTGTAATTTCATGAAAATCTGGACAAACGATTTTATTTCCATGATATCTCCATCAATTTTCGGGATAAATGTATGAAATTTTCAGTATACTTACATGCTGTTCAAAATTCACACATTTGTTTTCTTTTACCACAAAGTTTATACATAGGATGGGCTTATTTTGTTAAGAATGAGACCGAGATTTTCTGTGCTCTCTGCGTTTCTATGGCTTTTACAAAAATCCCACAAGCAGCATATACCTGCTCAGTTAAAAAAGATCTCTGCCATCAGTCGCATCGTTTCTATACGGCTTAGCTCGAAGCCCTAAACAAATAGTTTCCACGTCGTCGGCCTTCATTCGCCACCCTTGATTGATTGATTGATTGATAAGCTGACAAACAAGAGACCGGGTTAGCGCTTGGCCTCCCTGTGACACTGCGACCAACTTGGGTCTATTGTATCACTCTTTCGTCAGTGGTTCCTCACGAGAATAGGTTTGTGTCCTTTATCAGGTTCAGTAGCCTTTTTATGAGGTTTTTCGGATTCATTCCCGTTTCCGGATTGATTTCACCAAAGATTCTGTGGCGCCTTCTTCCCAAGGCGTCGCATTCAAATTCGCCACCCTTACAAAGTTAATTCGTGTGATAAAGACATTTTACCCAGTACAACACCAACCAAACCAGACAGAAGCAGATACGTAACTTTTAATCTGAACAACCGTAAGTTCCATTCCTTCAGTGTTCACTTTGTGGTATTCATTTCTATCAAACATCCATTTTTTCTTTAATTCTGGAGGCGATAAGAATTGGTACAGCAGTCCATTTCTTCTCTCCAATTATTGGTCATATTTTCAACCAGGTTTTTTTTTCCTAAAATACGAAAAAAACGGAAAAGCGAGTAATACACATTCTGCTAAATATTATTCCGCATGTATACGGAAAATTTCATCCTTTTATCAAGAAAATTGACGGAGATATCATGGAAATAAATACGTTTGTCCAAATTTTTATGGAAAATCAGCTCACCAGGTTTTTTCCTAATATACGAAGAAAAACGGAAAAGCGAGTAATATACACATTCTAGAGAAATGATTGAGCTTTAATTTGAGAATAAAATTGTTCGTCTACGCCGCTTACGAACTGAGATATCATGGAAATGAAAAGCCCAATTTTTGAGGGGATCTCGCGAGCTCGGACGTGTACCACTTCCCCTTAACGATTGGGCGATGATAAGCATTCATCGTAAAACCATAAGTGAAAACTTCGAAGACTTCAAAAGTGTTGTGTTCGTTCATTGAGCATTCGTTCATCCAAAATCTGTCACAGCAGCTGCCAAATAAATCTTTCATGATCCCGAATCTGTTATCTGAATGTGAAATCCCTTTTTTACACGATCTAAACAAAACTTCGCATGCTGCCTGAATACGTCAATCTCCACCTCAGTGCGAAATTTCATCTCGATCAGATTCTTAGTTTTGAAATTACCAGGAAAATAAAATTTCGAGTCCGCTTAATAGCGAATATTGGCACAAGCCCATCAAATTCCGTCGTGAGCGTCAGAAAAGGGTGTCCATAAGCACCACCACTTCGGATCATTCCAACGGTTTCTGTCCGATGTAAATCATGGGGTTGGGATTCTCCTGCAGATGTTACATTTTTACACCCTCTATAAGTAATTGTGGATGAGGTTTGGTATCGAGAAACCGTACATGGTGTTTTACTCCTTAATTGCTTTTAACGGTCACTTTTTTCGATAGATCTATTAATGTGTGTTTGATCAGAAACACGTTTCCTGCATGGTCAGTTGCCATAAATATCGTGAATCACTTCCGGTATTTCCATTCGCGTACAATATCGATGGAATCATTTTTGTGTGTATCGGGGGGAATGACATTCATGATTCAGGTAAGTGTTTTTATGGGACAGCTGCCGCGATATAGTTTTCATAGTGAATTGAACACAAAGTAACAATTTCATGATCAAATTAATGAAAAGAGGGAAATTTTCTGCATGAAGAAATTAATGAAACGAGCCCATGAGGGTTTGTTCTGAAATAATTATAAATTGAATAAATAAATAAATAAATGAATAAATGAATAAATGAATAAATGAATAAATGTTTATTTGATCATTTGAGACACAAAAAATGGTGTATAGTACAGGCCAATACAAAAGAAAATATAATAATGGTAATTCACAACATGAACTTTAACTTAAATTAAGGAACCAGAGGACAGAGAACACAAATATTCCTGTACGGAATAGTAACCCTTAACTAAAAGAAGGTTCTTGATTTCTTTTTTGAACATTATCAAATTGAGAGACTTCATAGCAGGTGACAAATGATTGAACAACTTAATACTTCGATACAGTGGAGAGCATTCAAACCTGTAAGTTCTATGTCTAGGAGTCTAGGCGAGTAGGCAATAACAAAGTTTGCGAACTACTTGTCTCATAGGGGAAGTATGGCTATGATGGCACCTTGCCTATGATGGCACACCCTGAAGAAGTCTGTTAATATCAACTGAATAAACTTATGTTCACTGAGGTTGTTCGCCAGATAGTATTAACGAGAGGTATTCGTAGTTACAACTTAATACGTGGCATTTTGAGTCTTTTATAACAGTTCAATTATTTTGATAAGTGTTGATGTATGATAATTATCTCCTTTATTTTCATATTATTCAGATGTTTCACAACTTTGTGTTAAAAAAATTTTACTTTCCTTTGAATGCCTTATAACAATGCTGTAAGTGTGAAGTTTGAGGTAATGTCGTATTGTAATTGTCTTCTTCGGTCGGTTGAAAGATATATGACATTTATGCCTATGATGGCATAGTCGAAGTGTTCCTATGATAGCAAAGGGTGCCATCATAGGACAAAAGTGGTTCATCACATTGAATATTCTTTTTTCTAAATCAACTTTATGACAACAAGAAGCAAGAGGCAACTTTGGAAAGAGGAAGATATGGAGGCAGCGCTAAATGCTGTGAAAAAATAATAATATTAAGATATCTAATAATATAAATGTCAAAAGAATTTAAATTTAGTTTTATGTTTTGTTACACTCTTACGTGCAGGTATACTCATCTGTTGACCTCTCAATTTCATTTTTATGCGATGAGAGTGCAATTTTTTTCAATAAACCAATTCAATAATTAGTTTCTTTTCATTTTCAGTCATATGCCATCATAGGACATATGTGCGCCTATGATGGCACCCTTGGCCAAATTTTGAAAAGTGCTATCATTCATTTCCTTCAAAATTTATACTTAAAATATACTCAAGAATGCATACTACATATGAGCATAAGTAAATCTATGAAATCGATTATCCAAAAAAATTTTCTTCCAATGAGATATGTGGATAATTCGTTAAGGGTGCCAACATAGGCACACTTCCCCTACTCATGAATGATCTGATAATTTCATCCACTTAAATTCATTCTCTTTGGCATACAGCAAGCATTTGAAAATATATACAGATATGGAAAATGTAGTTGGAAATACGGCCGAGAGTTTTTATCCACTATGAGCAGATTTTTTTTTATGTAATATGAAAATTATTTATTTATGTTAATCTATTCTTATTCCAGCATAACAAAAAATCTGGTCATAGGAAGTGGATAAAAACTCTCAGCCGAATTGATGTTTTTATATCAAGTACAGTGATGAAAGAAAACTCCTACCTCGTCGGAGTTAATCTTGAAATACAGGGTGATGAAAAAAAAAGGTGGTTTTTGGGTATTTTCGTGAGGTTCAAAGTTCATTTCATGACTGAATCACCCTGTATTCTTTGGAGTCCATGATGATATGTTCAAAAAAAATTAAACAAACACCTTGAATCAACCCATAAATACAGGGTGTCCATTTAACCCTCCTTGAGAATAGTTTCTATAATAATGGTTCACCCAGTATGAATTCTGGGTATTTGAGACTTTTTCGATGTAACAACAACATATCTAGTGTAATAGTTCATTTTGTGAACGGTCTCGCTCTGAAACTGACATATTTTATACTTACTTTCAAAATCGGGCATGCATTCAATTATGGATGACCCTGTATTCGTAACGATTTTCGGTCATATTCCTCTATATGGTTGCTCCTTGGGGATGTAATGAAATGTTTCTTGAGAAAAATTGAAGTTCATTCGAATCTGTTTCGAGATACGGGCGTAGTAAAAGTGGGTGATTCTCAACTTCAACGCCCTGTATCTCGAAAACTAGTCATAGGATTGAGTTGGGCCCATGGACACTTTTGATCAGTAGGTCGAGTACTACATTATACCAAAATTTTAGAAAATTTGACGAAACGCCATTTGCCCTAGAAAAAGTGCGGGGTCCTTTTCGAATCTCGGAAAAAGTTTTCGCTTCGAACGGGAGAACGAGATTCTGAATACCGATTAATAATTCTCTCTATATATATCTCACAGACATTAAACTCCATATCAATATATACAGTGGAATATTTTGCGATAATATTGAGATATGCCCACTAAAAGAAATACAATTGTGTAAGATCATATAACTACATACTTGGAGGCTCATCAATCTCATATCTTCACCATTGTGAAAACAAATTGGAGGAAATCGAATGTTTCCATAATAAGAATCATTAATAATGAAAGGAAATGAAAAAAACAGTAAAAAGATTATGAAAATAAAGAAATTAAGATAATGAAGGGGAAAATGAAAAAGAAAACTCATGTACAAATAAAGAATACAATTTTCAACATTTCTACTAGTAAAGCAATAAGGGTGTGGAGAATACTGCGATGGATGTACGTCATCATTGTGAGACCAACAATAACTTCATGATCGACTGTACCGAAATGTCGAAACTAACTTCTGTCAAATCACAGTTATCCATATCGAAAATTCTATCACTCTGAAAAAGCACCCGCACAAAGGCTTGCCTGTGTTCTCTTTATTGGAACTATGATACTGATATGTTCCATATTCCTTTTCGTAACACTAATAGCGCTATGAATTCTCCTTTCTGCAGGATGCGAAAAAATATACTTATGTCAATGAGGTGTTCTTCTCTTCTTTTTTTATTGTTCCTTTTCTTTGATAGCTTCTCGGTACCATATTTTTCATTCTTTATATTGTTTTACTCAAACTCATGCTTACTTTGATAACTATATTTTTAAATTTTCTTGTTAAACTATAAAATTGTTCTATTAGATTAGCTGTGTACCTATTTCTTACACGTAGGAAAATTAACTGTTCACTTTGACATACTTTGTATTCCTAATTATCGAAATAAATAATTAAATCAATGAGCACGTGCCCGACTAGAGCACTTGAGGTCCTCACAGACCTCACTCCTCTACATATAGTGATCCATACAGGTACAATACAGGTAATGAGAGAATTGAAAGTCAGAGAGCCTGGTCCTTTCTTAACAAGTACATCTCATCAGAGATCCTACCTAATGATGTTTTGATTCAAGAAGCATGCATTGAGAAGAACTTCAACCCGATGCTATGTAAAAAAGAAGAATCAGCTAAGGAAAACAGTACCTAAAATTTCAAAGTAAATACATACCATTAAATGGTAGGTATAGATGCCTACTGATGGTTCTAAAATCATGATAGGGGCCGAAGCTGGAGTATACGGTGCATGAACCTAGGTCCTAGTGTACACTATGGTAAGGCTCCCACACGAGTCTTTTCAGGCAGAAATACTTGCAACCAAAAGATTCGATGACTTATTAACCTTAAGAGAAACTATCAAGGGTGGCCTATATCGATCCATTATGATATAGTCAAACTGCTATTAAAGCATTGAACTCTTTGGCATCGACTCAAAGATGATACACTCGAAGGAAACTTAATGAAGTAGGCAAGAACAACAAGGTTTCTTTAGTAGGTCCTGGTCTCTCATGAATCGAAGGGAAATAAGAGACTAACACGCTAGCAAGAAAAGGAGCACAAATGCCGCTCTCTGGCCCAGAGCTTCTATGATATAGGTAAATGCACCTATAAAAGAGAGTTTTTACAGAAGGAAGAAGCTGAAAGAGAAGCACTCGGGAGGAATCTTCCAGGAATAGATCATTCCAAGAAGTTACTTCGGGATTTCGGAACTGTGAAAACCAAGAAGAACTGGCTTCCTCACAAGACATTGCCACCTTAGGAAGCATATGATGAGGATGGGCTTGTCAGAAACTAATGAGTGTATATTCTGTTAGGAAGCGGACGAAGCTCCTGGTCGACTGGTTACAGAGTACCTCGGCATTGCAAACCTGCGTAAGAAAAGTCCTGGACAAGAGAGTTATAGAAGAAATGAGGATTAAACTTTATTGGAGCCCTCTCAAATAGTGGGTTCATTGGAGCTCTGGAGCTGGAGGGCGAGCTGTTGATAGATCAGTTGGAAAAACAACTGTGATTGGGGGAGGCACAATAGACCTTGAGGTCACAGTGAAATGTAACAACCTCACCAAAACTAGAACTCTAACTACAAAAAATTTTTAGACATCTTGATCAAAACATGTAGTAATATTAAATGTCATAAAAGATAATAGTTATGGAAGAATAGCTCCACCCCTGTGAACAGTGATCACAATCTCAGATTTTCTTTCCACAAGAAAGTCTCAAACAAAATCAAATCACTGCCAACACCAGACACCAGGTATTCTATGCATCTATCTGGTTGTTATGAGAAGTATCAAATTAAAAATGTACAAATGATGTTTCTATACAGATCAGAACATCTCAAATCCAACCCTATCAAAAATAACCCTCAATCCTCTAATTCTAAGGATGAAGCGTTTCCCCCTGTTCCTTTCGCGATTTCTTGAAACATCTCAGTATCTCACCCTTTACCTTCCTCCCTATATTCAAATGTCTTTAACGAGCACACATCAGCAACAGGTGCAGTCGATCTGGTGCCGGTGAATTCACAAGGAAGTCATAAGACGCCCTATAATGAAGGTGCATTCTTTTCATAACGGGCCCCTTGCCAACACGTCACGGAAGGTTGATGCTCAATGGAATGACTCCGAAAGCAAGCCGAAGATTTGCACCACAAAAGAGTCACTTCCTTTGGGAAGCCCCTTGTTATGCGACCTTCTTATCAACCTGTTTTCTTGGGTTTATTGTTCGTGACGATTGAGGGGCTGAACGATCTTGGTGTAGGTCAGGCAGTACGATTAACTTTGTCGTGTTATCCCTACTGTCATCAAATTTTAGTCAATTTTGACCTAGATTTTAGATCATGTAAACAGTCTTATAACAACAATAAATATTTACATTAATGCCCTAATTTTTTTTGCTCTTCTATTGTGCAGTTGCAGTTCCACTGAAGGAAGTGGAATAGTACTGCCAAAGACCGAAATTCTCGAAAATCAACTTGAATATGTCAATCGAGGAATTTTACTTCCTTCAATTTTATCTCGAGTGGTATTGACAGGACTATTTCACTCTTTCCATTTTTAGTGGGGAAGTTTTCGTAGCAACGATCGTTTCATCTCGATAAAATTTCAAGCCGGCAAAACCAACAAGTTGGTTTTCCAGCGATATTATTTTTGACGTTTCTCCAATTCATAGATAGTTTCGGAAATGAATATCATAGAGAAAACAAACAACGTTTAGTTAATCTATGAATTCTAATTTGCCAAATAGCGCAACCCGTGTCAAATGTGACCATATTACTTAATCGAAACTTTTTCAAATTGACATATGTTCCTACATTGACGGAGAAAATTAGTAACGTTCTGAAAAGTGATGAGTCTGTCCTATGTTTCAAGCCTGAAAATACAACGAAACGCTTTTTTTCCAAACTAAAAAGCACTACACCTAAAGAACTCTGTTCTAATGTCATATAAAGGATCCCGTGTTCAGAGTGCAACAATGTTTATATAGGACAGACAGGTAGATATCTGAAAACAAGGTTGGCTGAACATAGGAGGGACGCAACAAATATTATTAATCCGACTAAAAGAAAAGAAACAAACACTGCTTTAGCGGAACATGCCCTTCTAACATCACAAACATTCAATTTTGACGCAACAAGAATTTTAGGTACTCAAACCTTCCTAAACAGGAGACTACTACACGAAATGATAAGTATCAAAAAGGAGAAAAATACTGTGAATAAAAGATCAGATATTGAAAATTTGAACACATCATATTTCAATTTGATTGACAAAATGAGGGATAAAACTTGAGAGGGTTTGATGGGTAAATTATTGTTTGTATGTTTTGCCGACCAGTTATGTTCCCTTTTTTGCTCGCCATTCTCATCTTGCAGCATTTGATTAAATTCAGTTACCGACACCGCCAGGTGAAATGAAGGTTTGCGGAAGTATGCGTTCCCTTGAATTCTTGCTTTCTATTTATATTTTAACACGGAGAACTGACTGTTGATGTGAGTGGTTGATGAATTTTTTTATATTACTTATTTTAATTTTAATATTTTAATTTAATTGCTGTTTAGTAAATTTCATACTCACACGTGAGTTCATGTTAGTCAGATTTCACCTCCTAAGTTTCCCATTTATGTTCACAAAGTAGATTCCGGAAGAGATTTATTTACAAATATTATTTTATTGCATAGTATACAGTTCACCTACTTGTTTATTTATTTATAATTTTATTCGATTATTTATTTATTTATTTATTAGATTATTCACTTACTACCCCAATAGTTCTAATTATGGTTTCATGGTTTTGTTTTGTTTATTTACTGTCAAAAGATACTTTTACTTTTTTACTCAATTCCGATTACAAAACTTGTCCAACAATATTTTAGTTGTATATGCGTTGGAGATATTCTGGCTACCACTTGAAACTAGGTTTTTGTATCGTTTCAGAGCCCTGAGGAAGATATTAAATATATCGAAACGTTGGCCTTTCAATCATAGCAGTTTTCTTTAACCAAAGACCTACACCTGTTATTTGTACAGATTTATATTACTTAATGTTAGACATTTTCTCGGGAAATAGTCATGCCGAATACCACTCGAGATGAAATTTAAGCAGGTAAAATTTCTCTCTTGTAATATTCAAGTTGGTTGCTTTTCGGAAATTTTGTTCATGACATTTTTTCCAAAATCACTCGCCTTACGGCTCGTGATTTTGATACAAATGTCATTCGCGAAATTTCCGAGCGACAAACTCTCATATTACAATCGAGAAATTTTGCCGGCAAAATTCCATCTCTAGTGGAATTACATATGACTATTTCACTCATTTCAAAAACTGACCAATCACAGTCCAAAGACAGCTCGTATTATCGCGATAATACCAACTGTCTCTCGAAGTCTGACAACTTCGGTGTTTTCAACGATTGAACTACAGAATAATCTGTGATTGAACTATGGATACGAACCGTTTGACAACTACTGATAAATATAAATTGTAGACGTCAATATGAGTTTTTCCTTTCTTTTCTCGAATATGGAGTTTCTGACCTTTTATTTTATTCGTGAAATTATCTTATAAAATTTCACTCGTGATTGAATTTACCTCATAAGTCTATATTTTATTTCCAAACTCAAATGAGTTGCTTTAAGGAAACACCACTCGTCCTCCAGACTCGAGATGTTTCCAAGCAACTCATTTTCGTTTGAAAATAAATCGATAGATTTAGCAAGGAAATTCAATCTTTTGTGATATTACTACTGACAATTTCACGATAAAATTAGTCGAAAAGTACCATGACAATGTTTGAGAAATTCAAGAAAACAACAATTCTGAGGAAACAAGTATTTAATTAGAAAATGTTAATTTTCTCATTTAATTTCAAAGTAAAATCATAATTGTTGTTCTCAATTATTCGGGGATTATTTTTATCGATTATAGCAGACGAAATCCTACTCGATGATGATCTGATTCAAATTCCGCATCCAGTTGTAGAAATGGTTTCAAGGAGTGAGTACTAAAGGGTTTTACAATGAGGGGTGTGATTTTGACATTCAAAGAAAAATGCCGTTTTTCAGATAAATGATCTGATATTTATTTCATTATGAAGAGGAAAGTATGCCGTTAATAATGGAAAATAACATCAATCAATAAATGACCACCACAACTACAGGACCAAATCCTTTTCCTGAAATTTTTCTTAACCAAATCACCTTATGTCCTCGATAGCCTCAAGAATTCCATTTCTGAGATCTTGAATCGAAGCAGGGCTCTTGGATTAGCCCTTCTCCTCCACAGGGCCCCAAAGGAAGAGGTCGCAAGGTGTTAAATCACAAGATCTCGGTGGCCAATTGTGAAACTCTTCGAGAGATAGCACGGTCAGGAAACTTTTCCCGTAAAACATCAATGGTTTCGTTGCTTGTGTGGCAAGTAGCGCCGTCTTGTTGAAAGTACACGTTGTCCAGATCAATACTGAACAATTCCGGCCATAAAAAATCATTAATCATCATTTTCATGCATTTCAAGGACCCAATCAGTAAAGACACGACGTTGTTGATGATCGGACGGCTTGAGTTCTTGTGTTAACTTAACTTTATAAGCCTTAAGAGCCAAATCTTCATGCAAAATACGGTGTAATGACGTTTGTGGAATGCCTAATTTCAAACGACGACGAGGAATGGACAAACCTGGGTTTTCTTCAACACTTTCGGCTACAGCAACAATATTCTCGGCTGTTCTTGGTCGACGTGCACGGGTTTTATTCTTCACGTCACTAGAAATTTCATATTCTAGTCCAGTGTCAATGATTCCGGCAAAAATTGCCTGAACTTGATAAAATTGGGAAATTTGAAGTTGACATTGCCGATGCTCATATGTTGATGTTGATAATTCTAGTCGTACTGAATTCTCGATCAAAATATTGGGATATAACTTCCAAATTAGAGTTCGAATCGACGTTGCCCCTTGTGAGCTTGAAAAGCTGAAAATAATTGAGTAGTTGAAGTTGCATCAGTCGAATCTCATTGAAAAGCAACAGGGTGCAAGTGGTTGGTGAACATTCCCCTAATCTAACATCCCTCTAGATGCACCGGGTCTTCTAGATCTACAAAACACCAGCTGCCACTTCTTTGTTCATGCACGGTCAAAGTTAAAGGGTGTATAAGCCACGCGTCACTCTCCCTTATTCTACACCCTCCGACCCGCGTCCCCCTGCTGCCAGATGTATTTACCTGTCTACATCAAGGTAGAAATACCCTTAATAAAACCAGTCGACTGTGACCTCATTTAATAAGAATGTTGATTAAATGCAGTGTGCTAGCTTCTTGTATCGGGTGCCCATAACATTGATTTTCCACTTGGAAGATATTCGACATTCTGAAAATTCGTTATTAAGTTTTTCTCCCACTTCAGTTCGTTAATTCGTAATTATTGTACTAGTTGAAATTAAATTCTTTCCTTGGAATTTTTGCTCGAAAAAGTATTAACTAGTTTGAAAAATAAGTAGTTGCTCAGAGTTTTCTCGAGACAAAAATTCCTAATATTCATTAGGAGGATATTTTTCACCTTAGGTTGATGGTAAAATGGTGTAAGATAATGATTAAATGAAGTAAGGTTGTCAAGTTTCCTAATATCTCTATTCGTAGTTTTTTGTTTCAAATCTTCGTAGATATGGGTTTGAAATGTTTGAATGTCCAATATTTGCACATTTTCTTGATTATCCTCTGAATAAACGGCAGTCCTGTATCACAACTCTGGCTTTCGTAAAACCTCCAATTGTTCGAAGAAGAAATGTTAGTAGTCCGACAGGGATCTTTGGAATTAAGGCTTCAATTGAAACAAAGGACCGATATTTTCTTCTTCTGTTTCAACAAGTGAAATATTTTTTCATTGTAGACATGTATAGTATACAGGGTCTTTCACGAGGAACCTCACCCATATTTATACGGGAAACTTCTGTACGTATTTTCATGAAATTCAGCACTTATAAGTATTTCACGATGCTGATGAAATCTAAAATATTTTCAAGGCATGAGCACCTCCGGTTTTTCCGGAAATGACGTCAACTTCCGTTTTTCAAATTAGAACACCATTTTTTTATTGCAGAAATAGATTCCTTAGAAAATTTCAAGTTATTTTGATGTAACATTTTTCAGTTTTGGTTGGAAAATTCTCTCTGAGCGGGAAAATTCGAAAAAAAAATCGAAAATAGAGCTCCGCTGAAACAAGAATAACTTCGAGGTTTTTGGATGGAAAATTTTCATTTTTAGGATTTTTCAAGATATAAGATTGATGTATCCACTTTGAAAATCGAAATCGCGACTCATGATACAGGGGGTGAAAAAATCGCTTTCAAAGTTAGGGATGACAAAATCGTGAAAAATCAATTTTTTCAAATTAGAACCCCCTTTTTTTATGGCAGATATTGAATCTACGTTAAAAAATAATGTGAGTGTATGCATCACACCCTTGCCCTAAAGTGGATATTTTCTGAGATATTCACAAAAAACTGTTTTTCGTCTTGAATTTTCAGCTATTTTTTTTCCCTTCACGCCAAAAAGATGAAATTTTCAGGAACTGTTACTTAAACCATGTTTTAGATTTTACTACCCTAATATGCAAGAGAAAAAAGTTACAGGTTGTTCCTAAATAGATGGCGAATTTGGATTCGAATTTGTATCGGAAACCTCTTTATTTCAACTAATCGGCCATCGGTTTTCTCTCCAGTGATAAATAAATAATTCCTTATGAACCATATGCAAAAACTTACCATGTTTTACATTCTTTTTTTTTAATGATAGATATCATTAATTACATCTGCCAAATTCCTCTTTATTCAGTAGATGTAATTAATGATATCTATCATAAAAAAAAAATAATGTAAAACATGGTAAGTTTTTGCATATGGTTCATAAGGAATTATTTATTTATCACTGGAGAGAAAACCGATGGCCGATTAGTTGAAATAAAGAGGTTTCCGATACAAATTCGAATCCAAATTCGCCATCTATTTAGGAACAACCTGTAACTTTTTTTCTCTTGCATATTAGGGTAGTAAAATCTAAAACATGGTTTAAGTAACAGTTCCTTAAAATTTCATCTTTTTGGCGTGAAGGGAAAAGAAATAGCTGAAAATTCAAGACGAAAAACAGTTTTTTGTGAATAACTCAGAAAATATCCACTTTAGGGCGAGGGTGTGATGCATACACTCACATTATTTTTTAACGTAGATTCAATATCTGCCATAAAAAAATGGGGTTCTAATTTGAAAAAATTGATATTTCACGATTTTGTCATCCCTAACTTTGAAAGCGATTTTTTCACGTCCTGTATCATGAATCGCGATTTTGATTTTTAAAGTGAATACATCAATCTTACATCTTGGAAAATCCCAACAATGAAAATTTTCCATCCAAAAACCTCGAAGTTATTCTTGTTTCAGCGGAGCTCTATTTTCGATTTTTTTTTCGAATTTTCCCGCTCAGAGAGAATTTTCCAACCAAAACTGAAAAATGTTACATCAAAATAACTTGAAATTTTCTAAGGAATCTATTTCTGCAATAAAAAAATGGTGTTCTAATTTGAAAAACGGAAGTTGACGTCATTTCCGGAAAAACCGGAGGTGCTCATGCCTTGAAAATATTTTAGATTTCATCAGCATCGTGAAATACTTATGAGTGCTGAATTTCATGAAAATACGTTCAGTAGTTTCCCGTATAAATTTGGGTGAGGTTCCTCGTGAAAGACCCTGTATAACATTACTAGCAATGTAAGAGGGTTTTTACTGGCGAATGGAATGGAGGATATAACTTCAATACTTTATTTGTTTCTCATTTGTAAAAAGGTTAGATAAATTCCAAAAAAATCTCAATAATTTGTCGCAAATGTCGTAAGCTATGGAAGCGTTGCCATGAACATGTCTGTTTATTTTTCTTTACATTCGTTTTGGCGAAAGCGAAAATGAATGTACCAAAAGAAATTATTGAGGCAGCCAGCAGTGTAGCTTCAAGTTTATTACCTGCAAAATCAGCTTCAAGGTACGAGCCAGAATAAGACGACATCAAAAAGTGGCAAAACAAATATAGTGTGATTGGGGTAACTGAAGATGTTTTGTTGGTCTACTTGAATCAACTATCAGCTAGATTCAGCCCTAATACTTTATGGGCAAAATGGTCTATGCTGAAAAGCTGATTGGAAATGAAAGAAAATACCCTGTTCGCAGGTTTGTTTTTCTTGAAAAATTTATTGAAAAATATTACTTTTAGTTGTCATTTGCAGATTTCAAAAGGTAATAGCATTTCTGAAACGAAAAAATGAGCGTTATACGTCAAAAAAGGCCAAGGTATTAAGTAAAGAAGAGGCTGAACAAATTTTTTTTACATGCTCCTGATGACCAGTGGTTGCTGGCGAAAATTGTAACAATATTTGGGATTTTTGGATGTTGTCGATGTGACGAAATTCTCTCCTTAAACATGAATAATGTAGAAGATATTGGAAAATACGTTATTGTGACATTGCGGCAAACAAAAAATTTAACAACAAGAAGATTCACCATAACCGATGATGGCCGCAGCTTTAAGCCCTGCATGTTATACAGAAAATATGTACTTCGGCCTCCTGGAACAGAAAGCCTAAGATTTTTTTTGACATACCGACATGGAAAGTGCATTTCCCTTAATGCTGGCCAGCACACTATTGGTGGTGTCCCAAAGCAAATAGCGAAATATTTAGGTTTAAAAGACCCAGAGTTATAGGGGAGAGCGGGGCAAAGTGGGATACTTAACACTTAAGTGTATCTACAAGAAAAATATTTATGATTAAACAGAAAATTTTTAGTCAAAATCACTGTTTAACTCATTACGGACGACTATATATATTTTTCTCTCACTTTTCATGAGGAATGAACGAAATATAAGGCATAAATGTCTGAAAGCATTTTGACCCGCTTTGCCCCGTATAGAGGGGTAAAGCGGGGTACCTTATGGGGCATTGTGGGATAGTTACAATAAATTAATTAAGAATATAAATTTCGAACTTTATCACCACAAAAAAATAAACTACAAATCTTTGGCTTATATATTATCTTTATAAACTTATAAAAAAACATATTTATATACAAACAAAAGAACAAAAACACCAACGTAAACAAATGAAAATACTGCCACTCTGAAATATCTATTCATCAGCACACATCACACATAAATGAGTGCTTTCGTCATCGAGATCATCTTCCCCCGCACAAGAGAGGTGTGCCCAACAGAAACATTTCAAACAACGGATCCATGCTTCTGTGGTTTCTGACCATAAGTAGCCACAGTATAAAAATTCAGCATCGTCATCATCTCCTACTGAACGTTTATCGTGATTCTTTATTTAAAGCTTTTTCTTTTTATCTGATTTAAAATTCAAGTCCTTGGTAACTCTCTTTTTTTTTCTGTGGAATTTTTCAAGGTCTCCAGCTCGTTTTTATATGGAGACTCCGTAATGATTGTTTGAACCGTTCCATTGACCGGGAATGCTGTTCTGTAGTCCTCTTATACATTCGAACCATATTTACTGTAAAGAAGTTACTTTAGTTAATGAACGAAATTAAAATTTGAATTTTTCTGAAAAGGGACAAAGTGTGGTACCGTTCAAGCAATACCCCACTTTGCCCCTTTTAATATATCCCACTTTGCCCCTATGTGACTTCAAGTACTAAACATGAACTGAAAATACTTACCTTTTTCGTAGTCTCTCTTGAATTTTCAATAATTAATTCTATATGGAACCTCTACAAAAAGAAATATAAAACACAATTATTCGAGCTCAGGATCTCGTAAAAACTGCCGTTCAATACTGAAGATTTTATTAACGAACTCACTCGTTTCAGTCTTTCAGTCACACTGGCTAAATGACTTTAGAAGTGGCGTGTTCAGCAAATGAAGACCATGTGGCGATCGTTGACCAATCAAATCGAGCTATTTGAAACTCTGCTCGGAATTTCATTTGGCTGTAATAGGGAAACCCCGCTTTGCCCCGCTACCCCATTTTGCCCCGCTCTCCCCTACACCGGCCACTCTTTTCGCAGAACTGGAGCCACTATGGTTGCGGATTCGGGTGGAGATATTTTAGCACTAAAGCGTGCAGGAGGGTGGAAGAGCACCAAAATTGCGATGAGTTATGTCGATGATTCGGTCAACAAAAAAATCGAAATTTCTAGCAAATTATTTGGTAGTAAGGAGAGTACAAATGTTCTGCAGTCCTCGAGTTCAGCAGTTTCTGAGTCAACAGATGGTTTATCATCATCATCAGTATCAACTCTTTCATCGTCAAAAATCTGTGTTACTGGAAATAACAATTGTACCATGATTTTCAACAAATATGACGATAAAACAAAATTTTCTAATGTAAATAATACTACTAACTTGTAAAAATTTTGCAAGTTAACTGTCAGTTTTACAAGTTAGTGACTTGATAAAATAAACTTTCTTGATTAATATTGTGTTTTTGGAAACTGACGTTTACTAATGAGAAACAAATAAAAAATTTACTAGTAATGAATATTTGAATTGAACACCAAAAAATATTAAGTTTTGATCAGAAACCGGTATTTTACAGCTTTAAGATTACCCAGAATACAAAAAATTTGTCAAAAAAGACCTTCCCCCTGTACGTCGCTTTTGTTTTGAAAATGATATATACTGGGTGAGTCATTGACTTAATTTTCTCAACTGTAGATTCTTGGGGTCAAAAGAAACCGTTTTTTCATTTTTCCAAATTCAGCTTTGTTAAAAAAAAGTATTTCAAGTTGAACAAAAAGGTATTTAAATGTCTTCTGTTAGCATATTTAATGAGAATTTCGAAAAGTGGGGAATTCTATGGGTCGGTGTATTCGTTTAGAAGTTTTTCTGTCGGTTTATTCGAATACTTTTAATCTTTTTTCGAATGAACTATCACAAAGTAACGGAATATTCTGTTCATCATTTTTCAGTAACATTTCAACACTCGATTCTTGATTTCCGTACAAGAAAATAGCATCACTGAATCTTCCAACCATATTTATATACGTGAAATATTTCCAGTATCAACAGAGAAAAAGTTTCTTCAACATTCCTCAGGTCTTTAGAATTATTGAATTCACAAAATATTTTCTCAAAGTCATTAATTTATCAGAGTGAATAAGCATTTTGATAAATGCGTAATTACTACGACCTCTGTCTAGAAAAAGACAACGTTGCTTAGTTATCTGACAGACAAATGACTATAACCTAACATTTCCAAAATATACACGGTGAAATGTGTCAGAATGTCAGGCCAACCGGTATACATTATAAAAGTGAATGGAGTTTAAAAGATTCATTTTCAAGGGAATGATACGATACTCGATTGCTGAGTTGATGAAATCGATTGGGGAGCTTGCTGTATAGCTTCTACGGTAAATTATAGCTACCCACTCTGCTGAAATTCCTACCGGATGACTTGTGCCATAACCATCCAAATTGAGTTGTTCAAAGCCGAATTCCTGTCTTTATTGCCAATATTGAGGCGAACTACAAAGGCTCCATGTTCGATATATTTGAGGTGACATTTTATATGGTGCGAAAGAATGTCGATTACATATTGACAGTTTATGAATTGAATAATATTCTACATTGATTTGAGCACGAATGCATTGGCCAATATGTATGCTCGTTTTCGGAATTCTCATTTATGTTTCACAGATAATTGTTCAGTTGTTATGCCGATGTGTTAAATGATAAATAATTACTACATAGGGGGTGAATATTCAGGGAGGTTGATGTTTTCATTAAACATCCAGGGTTGGTGCAGCCAAAAATGTGGATTGGCTGGAAAATTGGCACAATTAACAGCTCACCTATATTCAGTGCCACCACGATCGTTCATATTAAGTAAAGCCTAATACGAAAAATTGGAACACTGAACAAAATTTAATATTTTCATCGTTGTCCCTTCTGTTGTTTGTGTATCCAATGCATTTTCGTGATTTGTTCGTAGTCATTCTTAGCGACTTCAATACTCTTTAGAATCCCTTCACGATATTTTTCACGCAATACCACAAAACTAAGACCGTGACTGAACATCTTCTGCAAACAGCTAGAAGCCCCAAAATTCGGTGGTCAACCAGCTCTTTGGTCTACAGCCTTCAACCAGAACGTAGATAAATGATATATTATCTCTATGCACCAAAATATCGATCAATCATTGAAACGAAGAGTGTGAAATGGATGTGTGAAAATCATGAGCAAATCTATTCTCACATATGTTTCAAAATTCGGCACAGCGTGACGATGTTCCTCATTCCATGACGGATACATTTTTCACCCTACTCCCGAACCATATCTTCCTCCCTATCCTATCATTAAACGATATCATTATAGTTTCTGGTAGGACATTGATTTGAACTATTCGGGAAGGCATTCTACCAGAAAACTATTCGGCTTAGAATTCAGGCAATGGAATGATTCGTGAATTTGAATATGAGGTGTGCAAATACAAATTCGGATTACAGGGTGTGGCGAGATGAAAGGATGATATTATGTAGAAAAGTATGTACATATATACATAGTCCATCCAAGAATTATTGACATCTCGGGCGGCTTTGGAAAATCGAAATTAGGTTGGTAATGCCCGTTCAGTGATATTTTGAGTTGCATAATTCAGGTTGGTGTTGAAAATAACACTGGTGTTTTGTTCTGTCATTAATATTCGAATAAATTTGGCTAATAATCGCACAAGTGAAAAATCTTTGGAATGAGGCTCTTGAATAATGTGGGTACAGCTAATTAATGGAAAGCCTGCACAGAGGACGTAGAAAAAGAAATAAGAGGAGATTAGTCAAAATATATGGGATAGTATGATATTGCTGACATAAAACCTTCAATTATGAACATGACGAGTTCTGCCCAGATGAGGAAATAATAACAGTGGTTGTTGTAATAGGAATATTTACAATGTCATGACAAAATTCTTCATATATTAAATAGATCCATCCATTAAGTTTTGTTTCTGTCTTGATATCTACTACAATTTTTCGAATCCATTCAGTTAACAGATGCACGCTTCAAATTATCAACTAGATTTTTCTGGTTTAGCGAATATTCATATTGAACTTTGGAAAGGAGCATGCTTTTTCATCATCCACGATAATTTTCGTTATCGGACCAGAATTTCCATACTGTATGCATGCTCCTATAATAATAATCGATCGTTCGAAAATGTATCAATACAAGATGAAAATAATATACTGCTGGTTAGCAGGTTCACACGAAGATAATTGTATGAGGACATTTTCATGTTCAAAGTGCCATTGAAAAATTCCATTTAATTTCAAGGTTATATTTATTGCTATAATGAAAGCACAGAAAATTTTTAGTGACTTTTTTGTAACTAGAAATAAAGGTGCGACTGGACTTCCAAGGCCTTCTTTTATGTCAATAATTCTTGGATGGACTATAAGTATAAGTGCTAAAATACGCAGATATCTGTGAATGAACCATGTTTCATAATAGAAAAATATATACCGCAGATAAGATTCAGTTGAATACTTTTTTAATAAACAAAATTTTCGGAAATAACACACTTAAAATTTGATGTAGTGGCTCAAGCTTCATTAGGGACTGAAGAAAATAGCTACCAGTAATTTTTTAAAGATTATTTCGGGCCCCTATCGAAAATTCTATTACTCTTAAAAACTTAAAAAACAGGCATGATTTCCTTAATTTGTCACTCAGGTGGACATATTTTTTCTACATCACATTGATTTGAACTTAGAAAGAAACAAGCAAAACATGAAATGAGAGCTCGATTTTTGTTTAAGAAAAACAATTCATTACGCCACATCCTGTATGTGATTGCTGTAGCATTGATACTGAAATCTACTGAACTATTCTATGGGCACACTTTCGCAGTATTTGAAAATTGGGAAGAGGAAAAATCAGAAAGGGTTGTGTACAATGCTCTATTTGGAAGAAAACCCCACATTGTTCTAAATCCGGTAGATCAAAAGAGTTTGCAAAACTTCGGCTATATTCAACTGTCAAAATTACCATTACTCACGCGGCCACTCATAAAAATTTCAGGAGGGTCTGACCCGCTAAGTCTATTCATTCCAACATACCCCATTATCAAGGTATGTTATGATAATTCGTAGCCACGCGCCACTTTGCTGTAGCACGAGACATACGTACTGTCGCCATGCGTCTCAAAACCATTTCGAATTATTGTTATGAGTCATATAATGGAGTGAACTTGAATGCCATGACAATAATTCAGCACCGACACAAAGTTTCTCATTCATTGGAAACTATCGAGGAACATATACATACACCATTCACTTTTATAATGTATCCCGGTTGGCCATGAAATTCTGACACATTTCATCGTGTACATGGTGGGCAAAATTCGTTGTGTACTGAGGGGATCTCGAGAACTACGGGAGCTAGAAGAAAATGGAGAACACATTCTCTAACTCTTTTTTCCTGAATAATCCAAATCTGAAACAGATCCGACCTATCATTCATTGATTTTGAGTTATGAGCGAAAATTGAGAAATTGTCATTTTCAATAATGCTGAATAACTCGCTCGTTTGAACTCCTATTGGAAATCTGTTTTCATATATTCTACATGCACTTTCTGAAGAGTAATTCAAATATGATATGATTGATTTTTTCATCCAGCTGTTTTCGAGAAATGAGGAGGATTTTTGATTTCTCAAATGTAAACTATTGTTGAAAGTTATTTTATCTTTCTGCGAATATTTTGCTGAATCATATGTCACAATTCACATCAATATCACCTGAGAAAAAAATTATAATACTTTTCCTGTTGAATTATAAGCAGGCTGGCGTTGCCATGGAGACCGTTGAATATGCATTCTCTTTCGTGAACTCTATGCTTCTATGATTGAAATCATCGAATGCTGAAATAATATTTCTATAGTTAATATGTCTGCGATTATTCTTAAGATTAGAAATAGTTTATCTATTAATAAATTCATTATCCAAAATGGCTAGAAATATTCCAAATCATGAAAAATTCGATATGCTAAAGTTTTTCTTATACAGAGTGTCTAATATAAATTTTCCAATATACTCAAATTAAATATCGAATAACTCGATTTTTTCAAATGGGACACCTCTTTCATGAAATTTATTTTTCAAAAGTTTACATTTTTTTCAAGAATGTCCCATATTTAAACCGCTTTTTTTTTGAGATACTCCACATTTTTCACAAAGTAATCGTTGTTTTAAAAAATGTGAATTATCTCAAAAAAGAACGATTCAAATATGGGACATACTTTGTAAAATATGTAGACATTTGGAAAATAAATTTCATGAAAGAGAAAAACACATTTGAAAAAAAATCGAGTTATCGCATATTTAATTTGAGTAAATTGGAAAATTTATATTAGACACTCTGTATAAAAAAACTCCAGATGTTTTTCTATCTAAATATTGAAATGAAAGCCTATTGGAGAACTCTCTACAATAAATCAAAATTATTTATTTTAGAACATTCTTGCATAAAAATATCCCTTTGATTTTAAAAACAAACGAATGATTATGAAAAAATTATCCGAAAACCTTATTCATGGGCATTATTATAAGTCGACCTCTATCCTAACCGTAATATCTTTCAGTCCATCTGCTCCCTTCCCGAACGTAAACTCATGTCGTTGATCTTCTTGGGGTTTCTTTCATTCAATAGTTCCTACGCTACGTTACGCAAGGACGCAAATCCTAGGGGAACTTATCTGATCAAGAAAGACCTGTCTTTGGACATTCCTAAGAAGGTCGACCGTCGACGACGTAGCACAGGTGTTATTTACTTGGTTGGGGCGAAAGAATTCAATAAGGATTACGACATCAAAAGGAATCGTTCATCATTCTTATTTTATAAGGAATAATGACGTTGTGAAAGACCTTGAACTGAGAATATAATTTCATTGACGATTATTGGAAAATATGCAGCCTTACACCCCTGAAACAATCCTGATTGATATAGATATCTGATGATATTACATACAGGATTCAGGAGTTGAAATAACCCAATCACAAAGTAACGAAAGTGTAGAATATGGCTTCAATAACATTTCCTGAAGATTGCATACTTTCTATGTAGCTATGACCATCTTTCTTGAATAGAGAATATTTGCCAAAAATATACTGAAAATGAATTTCATGAAAATACTATCTTGAGTAGATTTCCATTTAATTTTGGGAGAGGTCATTGAGTTTAAATATTCAACATGATGATTAGGAATAACCCTGCGTATACTACATTCACTTTCGTTAAGTATCCCGTTTGGCCAAGATTTAGGTTTATCAAGTTTTTTCTTTAAAACTGACGCAGGTTGGCACTGTCAAAATAATTCTCAGAGACTTGGCAATGCTAATTTCTACCCTCAATAGTTAGGAATTCCATAGGTCCGTCTGTTCGTCTAGATGTTTTTCTGTTGAGTTATTCGAGTAGGTACTGTTATGATTCCTAATATGTCTTTGTTATCTGAATATTAATAAATTTGGAATCAAACAAATCAATGCAAAAAATATTTCAATTTTTTTATATTCCCCGGTACTCTCTTTCTCAATTGAGGGTCCAAATCATAATGAAGAATTTAGATTTATATAAACTTTAATTCTAATATCAACTTTCTAAAATATTTTAATTCAAATTCAACAATAAACAACTTATTCTATCCTTTGAATAAAATTAAACTCACATATATCTAAATAATTGTCCATTTACTATATTCCTGCTTTCTATTATCAATCTTCTTAGTACTCGTTATATTTTTTCCCAATTTCTTTCTTGACTTCCTTTATTTTTCCCTATTTATCTTCTGACTTTTCTTCTTGTTTTTTCAATTCTCTTCTTGACTTTTCTTTCTGATTTTTCCTAATTTATCTTCTTGACTTTTCTTCCTGATTTTTCAATTTATCTTCTTGGCTTTTCTTTTTGATTTCTCCTAATTCAACTTCTTGACTTTTCTTTAAGATTTCCCAATTCAATTTCTTGACTTTTCTTTCTGATTTCTCAATTTAACTTCTTGACTTTTCTTCTCATTTCCCCATTCAATTCCTTTTTTCCATCTCCCTGATTCCCATACTTCAAAACCTCATCTACCTTCTTGATTTTTCTAATTTAATCCTAACTATACACAGAATCCTGAATCTATGTACAAACTTCAAAATGAATTTATCTAAATCTTTCAATTTTAATTTGGCCTCAATAGATCGGAATCAATTTTGAATTTTGAAATGATATTTTACCGTACTTTTATTCTTTTTTCGAATGAACTATCACAAATTAATGAAATTTCAACACTCGATTCTTGATTTCCGTAAAAGAAGATATTATTTTATAGGGAGGAGAAGTGTCACTTTTCGTGGCGAGCTTGAGTTTATCCGCCTCACTCCGTTCGGCGGATAATTGAAAGCGAGCCACGAAAAGTCACTTCTTCTCCGAATGAAATATGCTATTATATTTCCAAACGTTTTCAAATTGATGAAAATTATACATTAAATGTAACTTTATCAGATACAAATGACGTTTGAATTGGAAGTTTTTGTATTCTATGCATCTATGTTCATGGTAACCAATTAATCTTTTTCGTAGCAACACTTTTCCTGCCGCCGGCGCCGGAAGGAAAAGTATTTCTCCGCCTAGGCGGAGAAATAGAACTTTTCGATGATCCTGTCAGTCGAGAACTGACGTTGTTATCGTACGTCTGGAAATAAAATAGCATAACTGAATCTTCCAACCATGTTTATATACGTGAAATATTTCCAGTATCAACAGAGAAAAAGGTTCTTGAACATTCGTAGGGTCTTCGGAATTATTGAATTCACATAATATTTTCTCAAATTCATTATTTTCCCAATGTAAATAAACATTTTGATAAATACGTAATTACTAAGATCTATATGTAGAAATGACAACGTTGCGTATGTATCTGACAGAAACATGCCTGTAACCTAACATTTTCTATACATATATGAACGGCGAAATGGGCCAGAATTTCATGACCAACCGGGGAACTTTATGAAAGTCAATGGAGTATACGTGAAATATTTCCAGCATTAACAGAGAAAAAAGTTTCCTCAACACTCGCCAGGTTTTTGGAATTATTGAATTCACATAATATTCTCTCAAATTCATTAATTTCCCAAGATAAATTAACATTTTGGTAAATACGTAATAACTACAACCTCTATGTAGAAAGGACCACGTTGCTTAGTTATCGGACAGGAAAATGACTATAACCTAACATTTTCAAAATAAACACGGTGAAATGTGTCAGAATGTCATGGCCCATCGGGATACATAATGAAAGTGATTGGAGTATATTTTTGGATCTAGATTCTAGCTTCACTTCACACTTTCTGATTGAAAAAAATCAAATGCCCCTAAATACTGCCCAAATTGTGCAGTGTTTATTTATTTACGCCAAGACAGGCTCTACGTTGTTTCCGTGCTGTCCATTGATGCTGGATCGAAATCTGCCCCGAAAGCAGAACAGATTCGTGAATGAAATCGGAAATCTTATTTACGACCCATACTCAGTTTCGTGAAACAAAAAGGGTCCCGTTATCCCCCCAGCAACAAATACCTAACTATCCCAGATAAAAACACAATAGGAAATCGAAAGTTTGGATGAAAAAGGACAGAGAACAAATAATGCGATACGAATATCTAATCAGGGTAACTGTTAGTCGGCCAGGTGTGCAGTCTGCAAGATACAGAGGGATCCCTCACGTGCCTCGCAGCTGTCTAGGGGTGCAACCCCAACTATTGGTGCACACATGCCGTGACGTATGTGTCACCTATGCCACGCATTTTTGGGCCTATTGTCTGGTTACTATGCAAATCATATATATCTGGTGCCTGCGGATAAGACCTTATCTTTTTGGCGTGTGCTGTAGGTAAGAGATCTGAATGATGTTGAGGTATTTGGGTTCATTGTACCGCATTGCTGTGCATTTGTGATTCAGGCAGATGTTCACCTGGCTGAGTTATGCAGAAAACAGAATTAGGGACGAACTGATTAGCATATTAAACAAATTACTGATAATCACATTATTATACAAAACTGATACGATACCCTGTCTACCTCTGAAATTTTCGCTAAATCTACTTTCGAGAGAAGTAGCTAATCAAAACATTGAGAAGTAAATCTGCCATTTCTCGATTCATTCTGAGACAACTAGGACTAATTTAATTCAACTTAGAAATTTGAATTTTTGATAAGCATTTTCAAAATTGAATTGAAAACAACAAATTCTTCACATGACTTTTCGTTGCTGAAATGAATATAAGAACTTCTTTTTCAATAATATCTCTCTCTTTTGAAGCATATTTGGAATGATAATTCATTTTTAATTATATTGCCCATTTCTTGAAAACGTGGAAAAGTGTACTGCCAACCTCCATACAAAACATGATATGCGAAGCATTTTGAAAACTATTCATTTTAGGCACAACATGTTTATTGAGTAGGTATGGATGTTAACACAATACGATTGGAATATCCCAAATATTATCTTTATAGGAAGCAATATACTTACAGTAAGCTACAATTCTTCATCCCAACTACACCTGACGCTCTTTGGAATTCATTCAAGCAGGTTCAACCCACTACTTCCCCTTGGATTCATTCCTGTGTGACGTCAGCCTTCATTGAATAACACCCCATTACGTAAGGAAGTAAGCTTCTTATATTCACCAAGACATCGTTCGGATATCTCACAATGGTAGTGGGGAACTTGATATACACCTGATTGGAGTAAGCAGAATAAGACATCGCATTTTCAGTAGTATGTTTATGATTCGACAATTGATTTCATTCATGAGAATTTAGCATCATTATACAGGGTATCCGGGAAAATGTGGGCATTCTCTCAGATTCAGATAAAACATAAAAAAATAAGATGACAAGTTTCCATAGTTTTTTTCCTACGGAGATACGGCCTCCTAAATGACGTCACTGGAAATCCATTTTACTGGAATAAATCTCGAACCTTTCAATATAATTAAAAAAAAAATTGATATGATGAACAGTAGTAAGGACCTCTTGAAGTACTGTCCTTAAATTTAAATTAGCTCTTTTAGTTTACCAGGGGCGGACTAGGTGGTACATTTTAATGCTTACATTTTCAACACCCTGTATGATAAGGAGTAGAAAAAAACCAATTTGGATAGCTTGGACATTAAGCTAAAAAAGGTACTCTTGTTTATTGTCGATAAAATTAACCGTTTTCGAAAAACAAAATTACAGAGATTCTCAACTATGCAGTTTTGGCACAGAAAGACACGTTAAAAAAAATATTTTTTAGAAATTTACTCTTATGGAGTTTTTAATAGATTATTTATAACAAGCGTATTCATATTCAATCGTTGCAGGCTTTAGTGGGAGTACATTTCTAAAAAATAATTTTTGTTGACTATGCCAAAACTGCATAGTTAAGGATCGTTGTAATTTTGTTTTTCGAAAACGGTTCATTTAATCGACAATAAACAAGAGTATTTTTTTTTAACTTAATGTTCAAGCTATCCAAATTTTTTTTTCTACTCATTATCATACATGAACATGTAAGCATTAAAATGTACCACCTAGTCCGCCCCTGGTAAACTAAAAGAGCTAATTTGAATTTGAGGGCAGTATTTTAAGAGGTCCTTACTACTGTTCATCATATCAATTTTTTTGAATTATTTTAAGTAGTTTGAGATTTGTTCCAGTAAAATAGATTTCCAGTGGCGTCATTTAGAAGGCCGTATCTCCGTAGGGAGGGCCGCTAGGAAAAAAATTATGGAAACTTGTCACCTTATTTTTTATGTTTTATCTGAAAGATTTCCCACATTTTCCGGACACTCTGTATGATGTGTGATGTGTTTATCAATATGTATAATTTGTGTTTATGATTAAATCTGTTTCAGATGAAAAACCCAATTTTCGAGCACCTGGTCTACTCAAAAGGGGGCTATATTCTTCTTCAAAGAAAAAATCAACTCACCACACTGAAAGAACTGCATTATTCAGTTAAGGTGGGCGTTCAATGAAATGTGTTTTCATTTCAAGTTGCATTTGAAAATGGTTTCACTTTGAGAACTGAAATTTTGTGGGTGAACTCAGAATGGATTGGAGTTCTTAATGAAATAATTTAAATCGATTTCATTCCGAAAGTTCTTCTGTTTTCTTTCAAAAAAAGAAGAAAATGAGCCAACTCATGCATCTGTTTTATTTCAAATGAAAGACTCATGAAAATAGTTGAACTTCCGATTGAAAGTGAATCTACAGATAATTTCGAAAAGAAAAACAACTTGAAATACGGAATTGGTAGAAAATGACCGAATTCAAATATATGGCGGGAAAAAGTTCCTGCTTTACCCACATACTCACTAATTTCATAGTTCAGCGATTTTCGGAAATAGAGCTCCTGTAAACAATTTCATTCTCCATTTCAGAACATATTCATTTCTTAAATAAATTCTGCAGAAAAAATCGTCTCCACTCTTGTAGGTTTAAGAGCAATTACAGCTTTAAAAGAGCCATAATTTTATCTCTGGTATCGATGCTTTGCATTGGCGTAACAACACAAGGCGTATAGTAACCCTCGGCCTCGAACAACTGCCCCTATGGAATTAAGTTCATTGTGATATTTTGTATGCAGCAGCCCATTTTACCTCAACCCATCTCCATGTGCACTCATTTTCAAAAGTTTTGCACCTGCCATGGATTTTGCATAATCTTCATTCACTTTTATAAAGTTTCCCGGTTGTCCATGACATTCCGACACATTTCACCGTGTATATTTTGAAAATGTTAGGCTATAGTCATTTTTCTGTCAGATATTCACGCAACGTTGTCCTCTCTACGTAGAGGAAGTAGTAATTACGTATTGGTCAAAATGACGTATGTTGAACTTCGACTTTATTTTTTGTTTTTTTTTTTGTGAAGTCAATTTTTGTTTAACTCAGAATAGTTACTAAATCACTATAAAATCCTGATTTCAATATAATAGATGCAATAGCGGAAATAAATGGGACTAAGGAAATACTGAATCAAATTCAATCTGGCAATGAAATTAATGACTTGATTGAAAGCGCAAAAATTTTCTCAAAAAAATTTGATTCGAATCCTGATGTTGAGTTTTCAAGACATCATCGTTTCAGGGTTATTCCGAAAAGGTTTGACTCTAACAATCAAAATCAGACAAATTTTGGCATGGAGCAATTTTACCGCGTCGAATTTATCAAGATTGTTGACGTTCTTGTGAGCTTTCTGGACAAAAATTTGGAAGATATTATACAAACTCTTTCTCTCATTTTCAAAATATTTTCCCTCCCATTGAAATTGGAGAATTTGAATATTTCTAATATCGATGCCGTTTTAAATTTATTTCCTTGTGAATTGCCTGACCCTTTCGCCCTTCAAGCAGAATTGGAAATCATTTGTCAAATAATGATGCAGAAACCTGACGGACCTCCTTCGTCTATGAGCGAAATAATTAGAAATATTTCAGATAAAAAAACATCTCTAAAACTGGCATTCAAACTGTGTCAGCTTGTTTTGACCGCTGGGTACTCATATGAAATTCATTAAGAATTCTCTGAGATCTCAAATGACGACAGAACTTTTGGACCCTCTTAATTAAGATTTAAGTTCATTTGTGAAACGATGGGCTGATTTAAAAGAACCATCGAATAAAAGTCGAAACCTGAAAAGTAATTTATTTCGGACACATCTATTTTTTTTCAATTTCGAGTTTTGAGCATATTCTTCATTATAAAATTTCACTGGCAAGTGTTTAGTTTGTTACCTCATTTTTTTGTGATACATACATTCATATAAGTAAAAATGCTATTTCTTTGAGAAACCCCAAGAGAGGATCCATAATTATCTTTTTTTGTGTAGATATACAGGTACCTATACTATGTATAGATATATAAGATCTTACTTAAGTACCTTTTTTTTTAATGTAGAAGTTGAATCAATGGGTATTGTTTTCGAAGACCTTAACAAAAATTTTAATTGCACCTGATTAATTATAAGTACCTATCTTTGAAATTGTGCTTGAAAAACCAAAATATACAACAGATGCTGTGATCTGTGGAATAGCCTCACAACATTATTCATTATTTGTCTATTTTTTCACCATTATATTTTTTTTATTACACTTGAATAAATCATTTATTTTTCTTCAGAATTGAACTTACGAAACATACAAATGATAACAGATTCTGTGTAATCCTGTAGAGTGTGGAGTGTGTTAATCTGATAATGCAGGATTAAAAAACTACACTACAAAATTTTCTGAATATTTTCAATGCTTTCGGTGAAAAACATTGACTCGCAATCCAAAATACCACCACCCCCCTTCTACCATTGGTTTTCTAATCCTTTAATGCCAGTGGCGCACCGAGGGGGGGGGGCTGTCGGGCTGCAGCCCCCCCCCGAGCTGTGACAAAGAAAAGTAATTCAAATATTTCCATCTTGTTTTTCTAAAAGTAATAATAATTATTTTAGAACAGAATGGAAACCTAAACATTTCCTTTACAGATAGAAATAGGGATTGATATACATATACAGGGTGTTTCATTGGTGAATGAACATACGTTAACCTGAGCTAGAGCTAGGCGAGTCCAAAAAACCGATATATGATAGGTCTAATCAATTCCATAACCGAGATACAGAGTGGTTTATGAATTGATATTTGGAACGTATGATTCACTTCTACAGGTCGACCGATTTACTTTTGAATTTCCAAAGAATTTCAGGACCGTATTTGAAAAATATGGGACTTCTTCCAAGCTGAGATTCACCTTGTATATTGAAATTTTGGGATTTTATTGAGATATTTGGAAAGAGCGGAAAATTTTCAATGGGGTTCAGTAGATTTCATTGTCCCGCACGTCATTTTGCTCAAAGAGAGCTTAAGGGAAAGATCCGATTGAATATTGGAATTCCACAAAATTCTCAGAAAAATCGTACATTTTGATCAAATTGATCTCCAGAAGGTACAACGATTGGATCCAGGTGATGAAATTAGAAGAACTAACTTTAGTAGCTGGATTTTACGAAATGAAAGAATGGTCAACAGAATTTTATTATGCAATGAAATACGTAATAATCCAGACATGATCAAAAAAAGTATCAGACATATTTTTTGAAGAGGGCAAGAATGCGTATTGAACAAAATGGTGGTACTTTCGAGCACCTTCTGTATTTCACGTTGAGTTTTTATGTTTCTTCAGTTATTTATCCATCTTTGTTGATTTCAACTAAATTTTTCTCGATGAATAATGTTTTTCCGGAAATAACTCCAAATGATTCCACAGAATATTATGAAATTCGAACGTGCAATTAGTGGGACAAAAAAAATTCAATTAGATCATAATGTACGATTTTTCTGAGAATTTTGTGGAACTCCAATATTCAATTGGAAATGACGTGCGGGACAATGAAATCTACTGAACTCCATTGAAAATTTTCCCCTCTTTTCAAATATCTCAATCAAATCGTAAAATTTCAATATACAGGGTGTTGAATCTCAGCTTGGAAGAAGTCCCATATTTTTCAAATACGGACCTGAAATTTTTTGGAAATTCAAAAGTAATTCGATCGACCTGTAGAAGTGAACCATACGCTCCAAATATCAACCGACTATACTTGTTGGTTAAAAAGTTATGAGGAATTGAAATTCTTGGTGAATACATAAAGCACCCTGTATCTCGGTTATGGAATTGATTAGACCTATCATATATCGGTTTTTTGGACTCGCCTAGGGTAGCTCAAGCTCAGGTTACCGTATGTTCATTCACCAATGAAACACCCGGTATAATAACGAATGCGATATATCCATTACTTAAGAAGGTTTTCGCTAGCGGCGCATTTTTTAAATTATATAACTTACAAAAACCTGATTACTCTTGAGCAGCAGCCCCCCCCGAAAAAAATTTCTGGGTGCGCCACTGTTTAATGCACAGTTGGAAAATTTTCGAAGCTATCCCCCCCAAATAATTTGGCTCCGGCCCGTCTCTGTAAATGGAGTTTGTATCTTCTCCAAATCTATCGCATTATATTTTAGCACAATGCGGTCCAAACTCCAAATTGGCGAAGGCGCCGGTTAAATGTCCTATAATTGAAGTATTCCGTAAAATACCCTGGATATCCGGAACGAAGAGCGAACAGAAAGTTTTATAACTTGTTTTGAAACAGTCTATAGTTCTTCTAACTATAACCAACGTTTGGATTATATAGAAAATATTGATAAATTTTTCATTTCAATGATTCTCAGCATATGCAACTTTCGAAAATCATTGAAATAATAGAAAAATTTCCAAGCATTCCTTCAAACTAGTGTGAAAATACAAGCCAAACCGTAGGTACTCAAATATTTTCACAGAACTGTGTGAAACTCGAATTAATAATTATTATTTAAGTTTCAATTGGAGTATTAGAGTGATTTGCATATTTCAGTAAGATCCGAATATTCCTACTGAATAATCATATTATAGAAAAACATTTACCGATTCCGATTCCTGAAACACAGTTCCTCCGAATGTTTCAGTACAATAGACTGGATAATAACAGACTAAGGATACCCTAAGTGGAATTTACGATTATGAAACATTCTTCTATTAAAGACCCCAATCCTTAAGTGAATTGAGTATAATAACTGAAATTTTCATGTAATTGTTATAGTCACGTCACTGTTTATTAATTCGGTCAATAAATGATTGAGAGTGTTTAGTGGAGCTCTTAATTTATTAATTACTCCTGATAACTGAATATTTATTCTAGATAAAATATTCCATCGATGTGTATTTGAATAATAGCGGGGATATAGAATAATTTATTTTGATATATGATAACCGAGTGTCTTTATTTACTTTCAGAATTTTATTGTACCTTTGCATTGTTAGTATCACCCGCAGAGAGGATTATACTTCGAGGGAAGGGTATTTCGATAAGAGCGTAAAATTTCAGTGTTCAATAAAACATCGTTTTCTGTAGCAAAGTATTGGAATTTTTTAATTTTTATTGATTCAGAAAATATACATTTGGGAATTATGTATGAAATAAAATATCTTTTAAATGGCCTTCACGGGTTTGCTGGCATATGCGTACCCTTTTGACGAAATTCTCAATGATGTTATTGAATATATGTGGTGTTATTTCATTGATACCGCGTCTAATATCTGCTTTCAATGCTCAATATCCTCCAAATAAGGCACAAGACACTGTGTTATCAATGTACGATAACGGTCGCCATTCACTGTTTACTGCATTTTTTGACAGGACGCGTTGTTTTACCTTGTTTACCAACTCCCATCTGTCAACATTCGATCTGTCACGTCATAATCATGTGACATTATGACTGTCAAACATGGCGCGCAATTCAAAACTCGTGCTCTTATTGAAACACCTTTTGGAATGAAAAAGCTTAGCTAGCTAAGCGTAAATAATTACCCAAAGATATTTTTTACTTAATAATTCTAGAACTGTGTAGTTTGGGCAGTTTTCCTCCTCAATTTGTATGGTTTGAATATTTTTCATCAAACATGGAAGAAACTATAAACTGGGTGGAATTTTTGCGTCAGACAAAAACAACCAAAATATGAATATGTTGATCCTTAAAGGTACCTACTTCAAGGAAATATTTTCTGAAAATTTCGATTGATTCGAGATAAGCATTCAAAAGTTATGAATAATCTCTCTGTAAAAAATTTATGAAGAGGAGAAGCCACTTTCGAATGGTCATTTGATGATCTAAACAGCCTCTATACGTTTGAATATGTACAGGCAGTACAGGGTGGCCAGATTCCGATTATTCAGTACTACAACTCCTAAACTATAAAAGATAGAAAAAAAGTAAAATACATGTGATGTTCTCTATTCTCGAAAATCAGAAATTGCTGAAAACCCCAAGTTGCTACGGCGTCTAGTTCCCGAGCTACATGGCGATTTTGTTATTTGGTCCATTATTATACAGTGGGACAACAAAAACCTCGGACAAACTCTTTTTGATTTAACTTTATTAAACAGAAGAAATTGAAAAAAACAACAACAAATAATAATAGCTTGAACAGTTGTTAATAATATATCTAAGCCGTTTCGAAGTGGCTTCCTTTGGCGGCGATACACAGCTTCAGACGCTTCTTGAAATTTTCGGCAATGAGCCGCAGCTCCTCGGGCGTTAATCGGTTCCATTCCCGGCGCAGAGATTGCTTCAGCGACTCCAAATTTTTGTGTTTTTTAGCACAAGCCCTGTGCTCCAAAATAGACCACACGCTGTAGTCCATTGGGTTGAGATCCGGTGAGTAGGGCGGCCATTCTGCAGATGAGATGAAACAAGGAAAATGGGTCTTACACCATTCTTGCGTCATTTTCGCTCTGTGAGCCGGAGTGGAGACCTGTTGAAAGGTCCAATGCGTATCGCCGAAGTGCTGCTTGGCCCACGGAAGTACTATGGCCACGAGGATGTCGCAGGGGTAGACTTCTTGATTGATTTTGACCCCTTGATCCACAAAAACTAAGGGAGTTTTACCACTGCCGCAAATTCCGCCCCAGACCATGACGGATTGCGGATTTTGACGGTGTTCGATGATGGCCGATGTACCAGGAGCCTCTACAGACCAGACTTTGTCGTTTTGGTGGTAGTGGGAATGTTCTACGCCCTACGGTGAAATGCTTCTCGTCTGTGAAGGGAATTCGCTCCCATTGCTGACCGGCGGCGAGACGAAGGAGTTGGCGGCACCTTTGGACTCGTACGCGCTTGTTTTCCTCCGTGAAGAGTTGAACTTTTTGGAGCTTGTATGGCTTGAGGTTGAGCTCCTTTTTGGCAATTTGACGGACTGATTCGCGGTAGATACCGGTCTCACAAGTTATTTTCTTCATGGAAACCCTAGGATTTCGATCGCTTCTTGACGATGTTGCGATTGCTAGGTGTATTGACAGCGCGTTTTCTACCACTTCCTGGACGACGACCATCATGGCCAAGCTCCTTGAAACGACGAATTGCATCGGACACGGTTTGCCGAGGCACATTGAGCAAACGAACAATTTCGCATTGACGCCTAAGTTGACGAAACAGGTCTAAAATCGCACTATGTTTGTTTGACATTCTAAAACTCTGTGAAATGGAATTATATCAAACTGAAAATTCACATATGAGTACAGGAAAGTGTAGAGAAATCAAGAGAATATAAATTATTTGGCTGCGCTGAAATACTTTTGTTCCAGACCACAGCAAAATTTGTCCGAAGTTTTGTCACCCTGTAATTGACTATAACTTCCGCATTATAGGATCTATGCTCTCGAAATGAACACATCTTCTGGGCTTTTTTTTACTGCTTTTCACCGGCGCTATTGGATTTTTTGTATTTGCTCTTTCGGAGCTATAAATTTTTTTTTTCAAATGGAAACCCTAATGGGAAATGATATTTCCAATTTGATCTTTTTTCAACCGTTTCAAAAATATATATCATGATATTCTTCCGAGTTCACTATATGTATATCGAAAATTACGAAAAAACACTTTTCGTTCAACGAAATCCAAGCAGGCTTTGATTCACATCCTTCAAAAACTGGGGTGGTCATAGAATTTCATGTCTTATTTATTTTCACTTGTCGAATTCAATTCAGTTTCATCATTGTTGTAACGTCTGGCGCTCCTAAAGTTCTTATAAGGTCATCGAATTCGATATCTCACAATTATTGTAAGCTGCCAAATTGATTCAGGAAATATTAGCTTCATTATTACTCGGGCCAATAGAGGGGCTTCGCGAAACTTGTTGACTTTAGTGAGATTTCTCTGCTATATTGGAAAATGAACAGCATTTAAATACTCAGATGATTTGATGATAACAATAACACAAAGTCTTATGTAACCCGTTGAAAATAGTAATAAATGTTTCCATGAAGGGCAAAAAAAGCTTCTTTCAGAAAAAATGTAGGTTTATTCGAAAAAAATAATATTCACAACAAATGTTCAAATCGTTGTCCATTCGAGGAAAACCATAAATTGCATATTTTAATGATGTGATATAAATAAGAACTTAAAAATCGCGATATGATACAACAATGATGAAACTGAATTGACAAGTGAAAATAAATAAGACATGAAATTCCATGACCGCTACAGTTTTGAAGGAAGTGAATCAAAGCCTGCTTGATTTTGTCGAACCAAGAGTGTTTTTTTGGAAATTTTCGATATATAGTGAAGTCGGAAGTATATCATGATATATATTCTTGAAATCGTTGAAGGAAGATAAATTTGGAAATTTTTTTTCCACTATAATTTCCATTTGAAAAAAAAATTTGTTATAGCTCCGAAATTTGAGCTGATACAAAAAATTCAATAACACCGATGAAAAGCAGTAAAAAAAATGCCTCAAAGATGTCTTCATTTTGAGAGCGTAAATCCTATAATACGGAATTATAACAATGGAGCAAATACCAATATAACACTGAAGCTCTGAAAATAGACACCATAGCAACTTGGGGTTTTCCAGCAATTTATGTTTCGAAAAAAAAAACATGACATGTATATTACTTTTTCTCTATCTCTTATAGTTTGAGAGATGTAGTACTAAACCAACGAAATCTGGCCACCCTGTACAGTTCATCGTCATTCGCCCTGTAAAGATGATATTTTTATGCACTCTTAATATGCAAATTGTTTCGCCTCATTGTCACTCTCAATATATTCCATTATAAACTCCAATTTTCACGCTCTTTAAACGTAAGGAGTTTATTAGAAATCAATTATCGTAACTTCTCTTCGGTAATTTATATGCATAGGTTTTAGAAAATCCCCACTAGAAAATGCAAACGAAACCAATGAATCTGATGGGGTGATAGTGCTCCCCGAGCGGATACATACTTGTCAAGCACTGGCGAGATTATAGAGAGGTCGATCGCGAATCTGTACCATGTGCCTAATTAGGTGTATAGTTGAGGGGCCATATGGCCAATGCACACCCCCGATTCTATCTCACTGGCTCATTATTCATTCCGGCACTATAATTATAACGTTTCGAAAAATTGCGTTATTGTGCGTGGAGAATTTGTGTGGAATCTTTCACATTAGGTGGATATTGGGATGTCCACTTATGTCGAACAATCAATCAAAATTGAAAAAGATGATTTTGGGAACTAGTCGCAAGAACGATTCATTTGGAAATCTTATTTTCATTCAAATTACACAGCAAATAAGATAACAAAAAGAATACAATAAGAAAGATGAACATTCCCATTTCAATGGAAGCGTTTTATATGTATATAAAAAATGAGAACAGTAAGTAGCCAACTTTAATACACAAATCGTTGAAAGTTTTTTGTGCATTGAATTTTCACTATTTTATCACTTAAATGAACACAATAAACCAGCAAAAAATGTTTCTTGTTAGGGAGAATAAGGTGTTTTCGAAGTTAATCAGTTTTCAGCGAATAACGCGAGTTGTGATATTGAGAATATTCCGTGGGAAATGCAAGGACATGCAATTTCTCAGTTTGACCGGGCAAGAATAGTAGCCCTGCATCAAGAAGCTTTGTCAAACCAACAGATTGGGCAACGTTTGAATATTCCACGTTCATCGGTAAGGCGCATAGTGGCCCTTTTCCTGGAAACGGACAGCGTTGCCCGGAGACCGCTTCCTGGTCGATCCAGAGTAACATATGCAAAGGTTGCATTCCTCAAATTCAAAGACGAGAAGTACCTCGGCTATCACTTGGACATAAAGCTACCCGTCGGCAATGGGCAGAACACTACCGAAACTGGTTTTCATCACCACAATGGCTCAACGTCCTTTTTTCGGACGTGTCACGATACGGTTTACAGAGTGATTTTCGACGAGAAATGGTTTGGAGAGGTCCAGGCAGACTAGAGCGACTCAATTTCGCCCGGGAAGTAGTGCCTTTCTAGGCGTATCCATAATGTGCTGGGGGGTAAAATTTTATGTCGCCGTACCCATCTTATTATCGTTGAACGAACAATGACTGGTGCTATATAAGTAGAAAACAACATTTAAGCAATCATTTTTCCTCTGAGCAACGAATTGGGGATGATTTCATTTATCAGGACGATAACGCTCCACCACACCACGCCCGAAGAGTTCAACACACGCTTCAAGAGAACAATATCCAGAGAATCA
The DNA here is from genome assembly GCA_951802165.1 of Adalia decempunctata. Lineage (NCBI taxonomy): Eukaryota > Metazoa > Arthropoda > Insecta > Coleoptera > Coccinellidae > Adalia > Adalia decempunctata. The sequence continues at coordinate 36,905,503 of OX637697.1, read as the reverse complement.
AATGACCAGCAAACTCACCGGACATGAATCCAATTGAGCACGTATGGAATTACTTAGGGAGAGCAATATCCAACCGCCAAAACACACCTTCAGCTTTCCAAGAATTTATATGCCTGGAATTTCATTTCGTGGGATGTCTATAGACGTTTCGGGCAGTTGATTGAAAGAATAGATGGTAATACGGACTATTAAATTTGGAGTTGCGGAATAACTATAATTAATCAAAAATAAATAATCGATGAATATAGATTTTTCCTCAGTCTACCTATTTTGTCTCATCCTGTATGGAGCAAAGAGTAAGAAACAATGATTTTCTATCAAATATATTGCAGTTGAGATAGATAGAAATGTCGAAACTCTAGAAAACGCAGGTACTTTTGATGTTCAGAATTCAGATTATTCATTTGTTTGATACCACAAAGTTCATACACCGGATGGGCTAACTCAGTTGAGCATAAGACCGAGATTTCTGTGTTCTTGATTCTATGGCCGTTCCAAAAAAATCCCACAAACATTTTTTACCTGTTCAGTTCAATTATACCTCTGCCACTAGTCGCATCGGTCATACGACTCAGATTGCCACCCTTACACAGTGAATTCGTTCCGTGACAAGAAAGACTAAAACCTAAGTTTCCATAGAGTAAATTCGTTTCGTGAAAGAAAAAAAACTATTCATCCTCAAGAGGCTTCAGACCACCAACATATATCATATCTCTTCAAGTCAGACCAAACGTGAATACCATTTCCTACAGTGCTTATTTTGTGATATTTATTTCTATTTCATACATTAATTTTCGTGGTGATAAGAATTGGTACAGCAGTCCATTCTTCTCTCCAAGACAGCTTTTTCATTTTATTCATTCACTGAACATAAAACGTTTTCCGAACCGCCAGCAAGTCATCTACTTTCAGAGACCATATTATCCATTCATTATACGCCACAACCTGTATACTAGGTACTTGGATCAACCGTGTGAATTATTTAAAGCCATCAAAATTATATTTGTTGAATATGAAAGATATAAAGTTTGTTTCAATAAGAGCGCAATAACGAATTGCGCCACATTTTTGACAGTCATAATGTCACATGATTATGACATGACATTACATGGTAGAACAACGCGTCCTGATTGTCAAAAATTATCATCAACGAAAAATGGCGAACGATATCGTGCTATGAAAACCCAGTTTTTGTGCCTCATTTGGAAGCTAATGATCTTGACGACTTGTGGTTTCCGCAGGACGGTGCCATATGTCATACCGCCCGTTAAACATTGACGATCTTGTACGAGTTTGCTCCTGGTCATATAGTTTTCCCGATTTGGTGACCAGAAATGAACTAAACGCTGTTGCGATTTAACGCCTTTGGAATTATGGCTGTGGGGTTATCTGATATCACAGGTTTATGCCAATAAGCCTGCAACCCTCGTAGCATTGAAAGCCAAAATTGGACGCTGTATCAATGAAATGCCACCTTACACAGAGTGTATTTAAAGGTGAGGCTTTTCTTTTGACAGATGGTAGAAATCATCAAAATAAGTCATTTTACCAAAAATTTTTTATATGAATTATGCCTCTGTTTCGAAATAATGAATATTTTCTAGTTTCTAGGTGAATCTGAAAGTTCCTCAGTCCGAACCTGCTCCCTCGCCTGCTTCTCCGTAGATATCAACGTCTTGTTTTTTGTCTTCTTATCATACATGACTCAGAATATCGATTGTGATCAGTAATCTTCGGCTAGGGTACGTTGTACATTGTACGAATGTTTTGTTTCGAAAATGCCGCACGTTTATTCAAATAATGAACTTGATGATATGCTTTTAAGTAATGGTGAATCCAAACAAAATGTATAAGTTGTACAGAACAATATTTCCGCTAAGAAATCACCCAACTTCGCGGATGTTCATAAACCTGGTGCAGGATGTAGAAATATGAGGAACAGAGAGATGCTGGCCTGAGTGGTATTAAGGAATTGATGCCCAACATTTTTTATAAATTTTTTAAACTGAACATTTCATTATGAGAAATTTTCGGTAAAATGACTTATTTTTATGAGTTCTATCACCTGTCAAAAGAAAAGCCTCAACTTAAAATACCCCTGTGTATAACATGTATTAAGTCCGAAATTATGAATAATATTAACAAACTTTCAATTTATTAACGTCCTACTAATAAGTATTAGGTAGTGATAACGGGACTGAGGACAAAGTAAAAAAAACAACAAATCTAAAAATTCGCCGAAGTTTCGTCTGTATTTTCAGACTTTTTCTAGGCTCATTCTAGAGTCATTTAAAGTTTAAAATTACTATAAAATTACAGCACATATTCCGGAGATGAAATCTTCACAACAAACGTCAATTTTAAGACAAATGAAACAATGTAAACAATGATAAAACAACACCACAGATAACAACGAATTAATAACACATTTGGTCTACCGCGTTCAACTACATTTGATCGACTTATAAATATTGATTACACTACTATTGTATATTGAGCTAAGTCCCTGTGTATCCACTCTGTTGTTGATGGTTCGATGTTAACTAATTTTTATCATCTCACTTAAACACCGTTTTTTATAGTTCACTTCTCTGTCTAGTATAGAAACATCACCAAAACTAAAATCATGTCCGCTGTCAAAATGATGACGAGCTAGTGCTGTCATCTCAGTTGCACTCCTATTTTTCTCCACACAGTCATATTTATGCTGGTTCACTCTACTTGAGAGGTATTGTTTGGTCTGTCCTATGTAACATGCATCACATCCAGAACAAGGAATTGAGTATATGAGGTTGGAACATTGCAGTTTAGGGACAGGATCCTTGACTCTTGAGAATAATGAATTAACAGTCTTTAGGGTATAAAACACCGGTCTGACGGCTGAATCATATTCATTAAAAATACGTTTGATTCCCTCTGAAATTCCTGGTACATAGGGAAATCTGAAATGAAATGGTATCGATGTACCGGCAGTTTGCCGAATATCATTATTATTCAACCTTTTTATTTTTCTCAAAAAATAGTTAGGGTAGTTGTTTCGTGATAGAATCTCCTTTATTCTATCATTATTTTCGTTTTGGAATTCCGGGTTGCTCAACTTAGAGGAACGATTTAATAAGTTTTTAACTGTAGCTATCTTATGCACAATGTGATGACTGGACAAAAAATTCAGAAGTCTACAAGAACTCGTTGGTTTAGTGTACCAATTAGTCACCAACCTATTGTCCCGTCGGTGAACCATGACGTCCAGAAAAGGCAAACGTGAGTCCTTCTCTTTTTCGATGGTGAACTTCAAATCAGGGTGATATGAATTGAACACAGAAAGGACATCATCAACCTTGTCTTCAGGAACAGCTAGGAAAGTGTCGTCCACGTACACCTTCACAAACGGTATAAAAAAATTAAGCCTACAAAGACAATCAGTTACCAAGTCATCCATAACCATCTCAGCTATTACTGGTGACGCCGGGTTTCCCATGGCGGTGCCCTTTAACTGCCGATAAAAAACATTCTCAAAACAGAAAAAACTGGAGTCGAACAGAAACTCGACTAATTGTATGAACATATTTACTTACTAGTAAGCTGCATCATGGCCCCGTCATACAAATTGGCCCAATTTGTCAGTGAGTTACTTACACCTTTTACATCTACCTTTGAATATAAGATTGATAACTCATATGAATTTGTTGAGTTTTGTGAGTCGGTTCATCTTCCTCCAGGATACATTCTTGTTTCTCTGGATGTTGTTTCATTGTTTACAAACATCCAGAAGACATTAGCGATTACCATCATAAAAAAGAGATGGCAAACGATTTCGGCTTACACGGAAATTACGAAAAATATGTTCATACAATTAGTCGAGTTTCTGTTCGACTCCAGTTTTTTCTGTTTTGAGAATGTTTTTTATCGGCAGTTAAAGGGCACCGCCATGGGAAACCCGGCGTCACCAGTAATAGCTGAGATGGTTATGGATGACTTGGTAACTGATTGTCTTTGTAGGCTTAATTTTTTTATACCGTTTGTGAAGGTGTACGTGGACGACACTTTCCTAGCTGTTCCTGAAGACAAGGTTGATGATGTCCTTTCTGTGTTCAATTCATATCACCCTGATTTGAAGTTCACCATCGAAAAAGAGAAGGACTCACGTTTGCCTTTTCTGGACGTCATGGTTCACCGACGGGACAATAGGTTGGTGACTAATTGGTACACTAAACCAACGAGTTCTTGTAGACTTCTGAATTTTTTGTCCAGTCATCACATTGTGCATAAGATAGCTACAGTTAAAAACTTATTAAATCGTTCCTCTAAGTTGAGCAACCCGGAATTCCAAAACGAAAATAATGATAGAATAAAGGAGATTCTATCACGAAACAACTACCCTAACTATTTTTTGAGAAAAATAAAAAGGTTGAATAATAATGATATTCGGCAAACTGCCGGTACATCGATACCATTTCATTTCAGATTTCCCTATGTACCAGGAATTTCAGAGGGAATCAAACGTATTTTTAATGAATATGATTCAGCCGTCAGACCGGTGTTTTATACCCTAAAGACTGTTAATTCATTATTCTCAAGAGTCAAGGATCCTGTCCCTAAACTGCAATGTTCCAACCTCATATACTCAATTCCTTGTTCTGGATGTGATGCATGTTACATAGGACAGACCAAACAATACCTCTCAAGTAGAGTGAACCAGCATAAATATGACTGTGTGGAGAAAAATAGGAGTGCAACTGAGATGACAGCACTAGCTCGTCATCATTTTGACAGCGGACATGATTTTAGTTTTGGTGATGTTTCTATACTAGACAGAGAAGTGAACTATAAAAAACGGTGTTTAAGTGAGATGATAAAAATTAGTTTACATCGAACCATCAACAACAGAGTGGATACACAGGGACTTAGCTCAATATACAATAGTAGTGTAATCAATATTTATAAGTCGATCAAATGTAGTTGAACGCGGTAGACCAAATGTGTTATTAATTCGTTGTTATCTGTGGTGTTGTTTTATCATTGTTTACATTGTTTCATTTGTCTTAAAATTGACGTTTGTTGTGAAGATTTCATCTCCGGAATATGTGCTGTAATTTTATAGTAATTTTAAACTTTAAATGACTCTAGAATGAGCCTAGAAAAAGTCTGAAAATACAGACGAAACGTCGGCGAATTTTTAGATTTGTTGTTTTTTTTACTTTGTCCTCAGTCCCGTTATCACTACCTAATAAATATTAACAAATTCACACTTGATTTCGATAAAAACAAGACCAGGAATTCCGAGCAGTTTCTGATGTACACCCACCAAGATTTTATTATATGCTGTGGAGTTTGGAACATCCCATCTATATATATAAAAGAAAGATGTTGGTTACACCATTTATAACCATTTATAACTGGAGATCGGACGGACTGTTTATTATGAAACTTCATATATGGATTCGTCTACGGTCTGGTTATTATAAAACCTATATATATATGAAAGAAAGATGTTGGTAACACCATTTATAACTCGAGATCGGACGGACTGTTTATTATGAAACTTCATATATGGATTCGTCTACGGTCTGGTTATTATAAAATACAATAAAACTTTGAGAAAATGATGAAAATTTTACTTATACAGGAAATGCTTTTCCTTCTTCTGAGTAAGGCCACTAGGTGTCGCTAAAGTTACAGTTACGCTGCAGCTTATTCGTATGTACTTCATTCCATATTCTCACCGTTAGTTGGCGATGTAAACATATAGTGTGTAATTTGGATTGATTCCAACTCTGCGCTGTTGACCAAAACCAAATCGTCTTAGCGTAGGAGTACAGATCTCTAAGATGATTAGATTTCGTTGAGATATGAAAGAAGTTTCGTTCTCACAACTTTAGGCGGCGCTATTCACACATTAGGACTGATTATTATCTGTTATTTAATTTGTTCAAAATAACGTAATCGTGAAGGTGCTATATTTGATATTATCACCATTAGATGGCGATGTATATACAATTACTGTGTAATTTGCATAGAACTTATAGATAGTAGTAACATGAAAGGCTATTACAAGATCAAAAAGCGGGTGAATATCACAGTGAATTTTATCGCAATTTCAAGTAAATCGGATTTTGGCGATAAGTTTCAATTGTGAGTTGTCCATTCTCATCTTTCCTCATAATTTTTGAAATGTTTTTGAATTTCCGCAAATATATTTGCGGAAATAACTGATTCCAAAATTGCCATAATTAGTGATTGACATATTATTTTTGTGTTTCTGTTCTGCGTGGCAGCTCATATCCATGGAAATCTCGTTACTCCACCAACTGAGATGTTTACCAATTATTTTAAGCTAAGCACCAAAAAGCTTAGATATTCGAAATATTGGTGTGAGCACTAATTTGATTTTGATTAGATAACATTGAGAATATTAGAAAAGTTTCGTTTTTTCCACTTCAGAAAGCGCTATTCACAGAATGAGTTCTAATTTTTATTAGTTATTTCAAATATTTGAATTCATATTGGTGAACGGGTTGTGTTAATAGTCGACAGTTCCTTCAAGCCATAATTTGTGTTCATACTCTTGACATTTTAATTCATATTAGTTCTGAGGAAAGGTATAAAATGGCTTATACCTACTCCTGTTATTAACAGTCACAGATTCAAATTCTTGGTAACAATTGCGTCAACTGGAAATTCAAAAATTGCGAGAAATGTAGAGGGTTTGTAAATATATTCCGAAAGACAATAGACAAGAAAATAGATCAAGAGTTTATCAGATACATCGCGTTCATTGATATAAATATCAACAACCGCCATGGATCCGACACGAACTTGCCAAAGAAAATAGATGTCGAGGATGAAAATATGTTCCTTAAATATTTTGAATTCAATTCTTAAATATGAACAGGAGTTGGAAATGATATTCAGGGCTTGAAGTAAACGAGATGAAGCGATTCAAACATTTCACATGAAATTATAGGGTTATGATCGAGAGTATTCAAATGAAGTTATGAATGACATATGATTCACGACATATTACGATATGTCAGAGAGAGACTGAATTAGTAAATTATTTTTATTCTCAATATTGCTGCACAAGCGCAGATCTGGATTCTCACCAAAGCCCATCAGCTTCAATTTTCATTGGTTCATCGATCATATTGGAATTATGAAATGACACGTATGACAATGCGGCGCCGCCACGAAACAATTCTAATATTTTTGATTTGGTCGATGTCAATGCATTCAAAAATTGATAAGTGCATACACTAAAATTTTGTTTATTTTGTCAATTCATCTCCTGCTGGAAAAAAATAGCAATAATTAGTTCATAAAACTTTAACGGTAGGTTTCACAAAGCGTTATCACCGGTGATCGGAGCTTTATCTAGCATCATATCGATTTGACAGTTCAACAATCAGAGAACCAAGCCCTTGATCTCCGATCACCGGTGATTACGATTTGTGAAATTCACCGTAAGTATCATGTAGGCGAAACAAAGTTCGCCGGGCCAGCTAGTATCAAGTATCAATATAAAAATGAGATATATTTCTACAAACTCATCTAGAGAACGAGTATAAAGCCATAAATAAGCAAAATTTTTGTGAGTGGGTAGTTCTAGGATTTGAAAGAGCAATATGAAACTTCAAACAGAAATTCCCATTCTGAATAATACCTCTACTTTTTCTGTACCACCATTCACAAACGCATCTAAAATTCCAAATCCTCTGACATTGCTTCGTTATGATGGCACAAATCTCTCTCGAAAGCAGCGTCGGTGTAGCTTTTTCCGAAAATGCCAAGGTAAATGCAGCTCGCGATATGCATATTTGATACGATTTTAATGTGTCTGGAGTCGTAAGCCTCTTATGTGGCATTCGGGCTGCTGTTGCACTCGCCTATGAATAAATTATATCAAATATCTATCAGAACCCGACGACGCAAAGCCGATCAGATTGGCTCTTTGATGTATTTCTTGCCGTTTTAGCACAACTGTAAAACTCTCCGCATATGACATTTATATTGCTGTTGGATCGCCATATTCTCATGATGTTTTCTTTTGGGTATTTTCTTCGTACCTATAGGGTACAGTGATGAGCGAATCCTATACGACTGCCTCCGATGGTCGGATAAAAACATCACCCGATATCGTACGCCCAGATTTCTAAAATATCAATGATTATAAATGAAAATAGTCGCTTCGGTTGTCAGTGAATCCGTTAAAGAAATTTCGATCTGAATATTGGTGAATTAGATCTTTGTAGACTGAACTGAGAGTACTGTGGCTATTCTGGGATCAAAATGTGAAAAATACAGACAGAGTAACGAAATAATATACACACATCGTCAAAAGTCTTGTCACCCCTAGGGTTCTCAATAAATAAACAATCTATGTTCTGGAAATGAGATGAATAGTTTCCTCTATTCCAACTGCTTTTCTTCAACAGGTGATAGAATTCATCAAAATAAGTCATCAATTTTGGGCATCAATACCTCAATACTACTCTGGCCAGCATCTCTCTGTTCCAGGTTTATGAACATCCGCGAAGTTGAGAGATTTCTTAGCGGAAATCTTGTTCTGTACAACTTATACGCTGGACTGGCATTTTGTTTTGATTCATCATAAATTGAAAGCATATCAACAAGTTCATTATTTGAATACACGTTAACACTCATACAATCACACGGCACCCTCGGCGTAACACGATCGAAGATTTCTGATTACAATCGATATTCTGGGTCATGTATGATAGGAGGCAAAAAACAAGAGATGTTGATATCTACGGAGAAGCAGGCGAGGGAGCAGGTTCGGACTGTGGAATTTTCAGATTCATCTAGGAACTAGAAAGTATACTAGTTTCATTTTCTCGAAACAGGGGCATAATTTTTGGTGAAATGACTTATTTTGATGAGTTCCACCATCTATCAAAAGAAAAGCCTCACCTTTGATAACACCTTGTATATCTGATAGAAGATCTCTGTTTGTTACTCTTTGCTTTATGCAGGACAAGCAGGCCATCCCAGCTTCGCCCGGGTAGAAATTTGTTTTACGCGGCGGTTTCATCTTCAACACTTCAAACTGCCATATCTTTTGATGTACTCGTTGAAATTGTATGATGTGAAGGGCAATTTCGTTCTAAATTGAATACTGGGGATTAATAACGTATTACGTTGGATGAGGATCAATACCCAATTCATAAAAACATACTCCAAATAGTGCATAATTTTGAAAAACATCTGATTACCATAAACAGGTAATAGCAAGTCAATCTTGAGAGATAGATATATGCTATCGCGGACTTTTTTGTAGAACTATTTAAGAGGTACATTTCCGTCATCATTGTATCCACGTAAGTCTAACGGTTTTTGCAGCGCACGTGAAAATAGCTGATTATGGCTGATTTTTTTGTAATTATTGTAGGTATCCTTAATTTTTTCTAGTGAAAAGTATAGCCTTTGTCACTCAGGGATAATGTGAGTTCTAAGGGTGAAAGAATTTCTGAAATCGGTCCAGTAGTTTTTGAGCCTATTCGTATCAAACACACAAAAACAGAAATCTTTCCTCTTTATAATATTAGTATAGATGAGACAAAATAAGAAAAATGAGAAAAAGTTTGAATTTATCGATTATTTATTTTTGATTAATCATAATCATATTCCACAAGTGAATCCAAATTCAATAGTCCGTATTGCCACATCCTCTTTCAATCAACTTCCCAACGCCTAGGCATCCCACGAATCAAGTCATTATTAAAATTTTCAGGCATTTCGTTCCATTCTTCCTAAAGGGCTTAACTCAATTCTTGAAAAGTTAAAGGTGGGTTTTGGCGATTGGATATTGCTCTCTCTGAGTAATCCCATACGTGCTCAATTGGATTAATGTCCGGTGAGTTTGCCGGCCAGTCCGATCTCTGGATATTGTTCTCTTGAAGAATGTTTTGAACCCTTCGTGTCCGGTGGGGCGTTATCATCCTGAAAAATGAAATCATCCCCAAATTCGTTTCGCAGAGAAAAAAGGATTGGTTCTATGATGTTTCCTACGTAGATGGCATCAGTCATTGTTCGTTCAACGATAATGAGAGAGGTACGGCGACCGAACATTAAAGTGAAGATTCCACACACAGAACATTGTCAAGGCCAAGATGATGTGTGTATATATACTAAATTCACTTTTATAAAGTATGACGGTTAGCCTTGATTTGGGTTTATCAAGTTTTTTCACTTAGAACTGACGCAGGTTGGTACTTGTGAAAATCAAGCGACATTGCCAAGTCTACTGTCTATTTACTATTTTTAACTTTGTAAATGGAGTTAGTTCTTCTAAGGTTTAACTGTGACGCAGATTTCGTAGAACTACTACATTTTCATACTGGAGTATTTTGAGTTGTGCAAAAAGGTTTTTAAATGTCTTCTGTAGGTTTTTCTGGAGAATTTTGAAAAGTGCGGAATTCCATAGGTTCGTCTGTTCCGTTCGTTCTGCTGAGTTATTCCATTACCTTTTTTTTTCTCCGAATAAACTATCACAAAGTAACGGACTATTCTGTCCATTATTTTTCAGTTGAATTTCAACACTCGATTCTTGATTTCCGTACAAGAAAATAGCATAACTGAATCTTCCTACCATTTTTATATACGTGAAATATTTCCAGTATTAACAGAGAAAAAGTTTCTTCAGCATTCGCCAGGTCTTTGAAATTATTGAATTCATAATATTTTTTCAAATTCATCAATTTCTCAAAGTAAATTAACATTTTTATAAATACGTAATTACTACGATTTCAATGCAGAGGAATGACCATAACCTAACATTTTCAAAATATACGCGGTGAAATGTGTCAGAATTAAATGGCAAACCGCGATACTTTATAAAAGTGAATGGAGTATACTCCATTCACAATTATAAAATCACAACTCTGTCCTTGGAAATTTGACACATTCCACTCTGTATCGAAGTTATGACGTTTTTCAAAATATTTTTATGTTCCAGGTCAACTCTATGTTGCCCTTTCTACATTTTTAGCGTATTTCTCAGAATGTGAATTTATTCGGAAAATGAATGAATTGGAAAAGATGTGATGGACGAAAATAATTAACGTTTATATCATTTGATAGAAAGGATTCCTTTTTCTAGTTATTTGCACGAAAAGTACAAGAGATCACTGTTGAAATATATTATTTTTCGCCATGGAAGAAAATTGCATTGCTTTCACATAACTTTTATATGCATGCTTGTGAAGATTTAATGTTTATTATCCTCTTGAACTGAAAGTTCAAGACTTTACGACATCAATTGTTGATTCTAATCAAGAATTCATTAAAAAAAAATCAACCCAAAGATATAAGATGAATTGAATTGATGGGTAATTACAAGAATCAAGAATAATGGCAATTTTATTTTGTTGATAACATTCTTAAAATCAATGTTGGGATATAAAACTCGGCTGCGTTTGTTCAAACAACATCTAAAGAATATATTTTTCACCATCTCGACCTTAGAAAGGCGTTTCTTATAGGAGAATTAGGTCTAAGTTCCACCTCATTAGGGTACCTAACTTTTGCGAATCTGCTCAGATATTGCCAAATTTCTTGGAAAACCTGGAAAATATCATCCTAATCGACCTCTCGAGGCTCCATCTGATCCATCTACTTCGATATCTGTCCAAATAACAGTTTTTCAACGAAATTCCCGTGTACCCCTTCAACCTCGAAATGTAAACATTCGTCCTGGTCTTGAAAATCGTCCTCACGCTCCAAACAGGTGCTAAAAACAATAAACATACGTTAATCTTGGATATTCGCCGAAAAACTCACCTGCAAATATCGATTAAATACCAAAAATCTGCGAACAATTTATAAACCTGACAAAATGTGGAATATCTTTGATACTTTTACTTTGATGTAAACAAAGAAACTTTATTATTATTATTATACTTTTCATTTCTCGGTATTTGCCATTGCCGCAATAGCTCCACGACCGCGAAATATAGTGGACAATTCCGGAACTAGGCCAAAAACTACAATCTAGCGTGCCATTTTGATTTACAAATTTTGGTCACGATTTTTAGTTAGGAGTAGTTGCACCCGGGTTTCTGTGCATCTATACTTTTTCCGATAATGCCAAAGGTATCGATGCGTATCACTAAATCATAGCGGAATACGCTCAGATTCACCCCTATTTATGGTTTCGTTTCCTGAACGGACATCTGTTGGTACACAGTGACGTCAATGCAGCTGGTAGACCACCATATAGAAAAACATTTATGGGGTTATATGCATGTTGAGGGTGTTCATCGATATTGATAAAGATACAGGCTGGACCAGGTTTATGGTTCGTAAAATGTTACTTCCTCATTTTTTTATAAATTCTGAAATAAAAAAAGACTTATTCGTTATTTTCCATTTTTTCGAATTCGACTCTGATAAAGTAATGTAGCCCCTCTTTCCTGGTACGATATAATATGGTATGAATGGACCTCAAAGTTGTTATTTCTCGATTGAAAAGAAGTTAATACATCAAAGAAACACTGTAGAAGGTGCTGACCAAGGGCGGATATAGCTCTTTTTCATGGGGGGGTAATATCGACCATGGAGGGGGGGGGGGGTTGTAACGATTGAAAACCATTAAATCAGGTACACGGTGTATGAAATATCTTATGTGCACCACGTTTTTCTCAGGTCTTCGATTACTCATGGGGTGGTGGTTACCCCCAGTACCCCCCGTAAATCCGCCCTTGGTGCTTACTCACCTTATTGGTATTTCTAATAAGTAATCTCTAAATTTTCAAAGATGATTTCAGTTTAATACCAAGTAAGACATATTTATATTTCAGGTTCTACTGAAATATTAATAATGTGCCCATCGGAATAAGAGAGAAAGTATGTGTTGCCAGTTTAAATGATGCCATTTCACTCCAAATATTTTATACCCCAAACGGCACTAACCCCCTGCAGAATATTTTTTTTATAAATCTATATCCATATCTATATCTATATCTATATACTTATATAAAAGAAAGATGTTGGTTACACCATTTATAACTCGAGATCGGATGGACTGTTTGTTATGAAACTTCATATATGGATTCGTCTACGATCTGGTTATTATAAAATATAATAAAACTTTGAAAAAATCGATGAAAATTTTACTTATACAGGAAATGCTTTTCCTCCATTTGAGTAAGGCCGCTAGGTGTCGCTACAGCTACAGTAACGTTTCCGCTTATTCGTAGGTACTTTATTTGATATTCTCCCCGTTATATGGCGATGTAAAAAAATAGTGTGTACAGTGACTATATTGCCACTATAGTCACTGCAATAATGTGAAATTTGAGTTGCCTTCAACTCTGCGCTGTTGGCCAAAACCAAAATGTCTCAGCGTAGGAGTACAGATGTCTAAAATGATTAGATTTCGTTGAGATATGAGAAAAGTTTCGTTCTCACCACTTCAGATGGCGCTATTCACACATTATGACTGATGATTATTAGTTATTCTTATAGTTTTATTTATTCAAAATAACGTAATCGTGAAGGAACTATATTTGACATTATCACCATTAGATGGCGATGGATTTGTTGAGGCTTTCGCGGCCATCGATTGATGTCATCCGTTCTTTTTTCGAGCATTTCGGTCGTCGTGGTTTGAAATAGTCGAAAAGAGAAAATATCACATCAATTACTGTGTAATTTGCATAGGACTTATAGTACCATGAAAGGCTATTAAACAGATCTAGAAGCGGGTGAATATCACAGTGAATTTTTATCGAAATGTCAAGTAAATCGGATTTTGGCGATCAGTTTCAATCGTGAGATGTCCATTCTCATCTTTTCTGATAATTTTCAAAATGTTTTTGAATTTCTGTTTGGGTAATAAATATATTTGCGGAACTGAATCCAAAATTGCCATAATTAGTAATTGACATATTATTTTTGTGTATCTGTTCTGTGTGACAGCTCATATCCAGGGAAGCATTTGACAGTTCAAAAATCAGAGAACCAAGCCGTTGATCTCCGATCACCGGTGATTACGATTTGTGAAATCCACCGTAATATACAGGGTGGCCATTTGAAAATGAAACAGACGAGATTACAGACGAAATAAATTTTTTCGATAGAAATGCTCGGACGATTTCTGTTTCGAGGGGGAAAACTTTAGATGTAGGTTACGGACGCATAGCGCTTCAACCTTTGCTGCTACAACCCCCACCCCCAATTTTTGAATAGGGAAGATGGGGTGAGTGATACCTCAATTCAAAGGTATTTTTATATTGATTTCAGCACAGAATTGTTTTTTCATTTTATGCATTAGTTCTCGAAATATTCTTAACAAAGTATTTGAAAATGAAGTGGTGTTTTCATGGCACTTGTAGTGTTTTTTTGTGAAAAATCGACATCTTGATTAAAGATTTCTATGTCAGTGGATTGGAGGAAGGAAGCCACAGTAATGGTTGTTTTGAAGCTCAAAATGTCGATTTTTCACAAAAAAACACTACAAGTGCCATGAAAACACCACTTCATTCTCAAATACTTAGTTAAGAATATTTCGAGAACTAATGCATAAAATGAAAAAACAATTACTGTGCTGAAATCAGTATAAAAATACCTTTCAAATGAGGTATCACTCACCCCATCTTTCCTATTCAAAAATTGGGGGTGAGGGTTGTAGTAGCAAGGTTGAAGCGCTATGCGTCCGTAACCTACATCTTAAGTTGTCCCCCTCGAAACAGAAATCGACCTGTCCGAGCATTTCTATCGAAAAAATTTATTTCGTCTGTAATCTCGTCTGTTTCGTTTTCAAATGGACACCCTGTATAAGAATCATTTAGGCGGAACAAAGTTTGCCGGGCCAGCTAGTATCAAATTATATGTAAGGTTATTGCAAAAACTACTGGCAGTGGACAGAATTTTTATGGCGATTACGGGTAACTTTCGTTTCATATTCTAAACATTCTCTCACAAATCATTCGACTTGTTCTGTAATGAAACTTTTAATTGAAATGAAACACCTTTAAACTGAGATTGAAGCCATTTTTTTTATTTGAAGAATAATTTTGTTTTAAAAATTGTTTCCGGCATTTGTCCACCACGACTAGCTCTAAGGAACCGCATTCGATCCGATCAATTTTGGACCAATTTTTCGAGTAATTCAGGTCTCATTTCAGCAATAACACGAGTTATGTTTATCAGCATAAACCAATGACTAGGCTTAACCCAAAAGAAAATAATCAATTGGAGTTATGTCGAATCTTGGAGGCCGATTAATTGGACCATTTCTCGAGATAATGTTATCGCCAAATCTTTCTTTCAATGAATCAATTGCCACGAAGTGCTCTATAAGCTTGGCGAATAGAACACTGATTTTGAAAATAAATTTCAACAATTTGTGAACGTGGCTGCGGAGTTAGTGTTCCCATGATGATTTATCAAAGCTTACTGAATAGAAATGTCAAAACAACATTGCTTCTACCTTCTATCAAATCACAGTTATCCCTATTATATTTTGCGGTACTCATGGACAAGGCTGTACAAGAAATATGGGTATTCTCGAATGTCGAACTCGATATCCTATTATTAAATCTCCTTGATATTCCGAACACATATCCTTATCGAAAAGTAACCCGCAAAGCAATTATCGCATGTCAAATAGCACGCTACAATACACCCTAATCGTCGAATATATCGTTCTTCTCATTACCCGCATCATCGTAGGATACATTCTTGATAACACTCGAATTTTAACACATGTTCAAGTAACCTCGGCTCGGTTCACCCATTCGCTTCCGCATATTCAACCATTCTGGCCTCTATTCTAACCTTGGATAAGGCTCGATAAGGTGGCAGGTGTTTTCTGTATCTTTGTGAACCTTCGTCTGTTCAATGGGATACCCGCACACTGATGTGTTAATGATCTTGTAGTTGGTAACAATGAATGAATTCATGCTGTGCGTCGTTTACGATAATTCCCATACTTTTGTTTCTTTTGTTTCAATGAACCAGAAATGCTTGAGATCAAGAAGTTTGGGAATAATGAATAAGGGTTTCGAAAGCTCTCAGAACAACAGAGTTCTTCATGAGATCTGACCAGTCCCGCTTCTCCCATACTATGCGTTAGACTGTTAGAGGAACGAAGAAAGAGAAAAACTTGCACAGAGGCTTGAAGGCCATCCCATTCATTTTTCGTGATTTTGGAGCCAATTTAAAAAATCCTTGAGGTAGGTTGAGACTTTCACGTATATTTCATATTAAGGACTGAACGAGAATAAATTCGCTATAACAAAAACGCCTATATCTCTTGAACCAATTGAGAAAAAATCAAAATTTGATCATAGTTAGCTTTGTTATGAACGCCAGAAACATGTGAAACATTTACTTCATAGATATTCCAATTCTCTGTCGCAAAATGTCAAGCGAAGTGAAAACACGAGAATTTATAGTGAAACTTTTTCAAAATAATCAAAAATGGAGCTTCAAAAGAATCGCAAAAGAGGCTCGCGTTCGTCCGGAAACGGTATCAAGAGTTGTTAAGCGCTTCAACGAAGATCTTACAATTAACCGCAAGGAAGGAACCGGGAGGAAAAAGAGGTTTCATAGCTCAAAAAAAGTGAAAAAGCCATCAGCCTTTATCAGAAGAATCCTAACCTTTCAGGACGGAAAGTGGCCCAAATAGTGGATTGTTCGCAGTCAACCGTTCAGAAAATCAAGTCGAGTTGTGGGCTTAGAACATACAAAGTGCAGAAAGTGCCAGACAGGAACGCTGTGAAGAATCAAGAAGCAAAATCAAGAGCAAAGAAATTAAAAAAAAGATTTCTTGAGAAATTTTTCCTGTTGCGTGATGGACGACGAAACCTATGTCCTGGCTGCTTTCTCGCAATTTCCTGGTCAGGAATTTTATACTGCAGATTCTCGAGGAAATGTTGACGAACAATTTCGCGTGAAGAAACAAGCAAAGTTTCCAAAAAAATTCCTGGTTTGGCAAGCAATTTGCACTTGTGGGAAAAGGAGCAAATTGTTCTTTGTCCAAGGCTCTGTTGACTCGGAGATATACATCGAGGAATGCTTTAAGAAGCGACTTTTACCATTTTTACGTGAGCACGATGTGTCAACAATCTTTTGGCCAGATTTAGCTTCATGCCACCAGCAAGGCCACCAAGGAATGGTACGAAGCTAATGTGGTGGTTTTTGTCCCCAAAGAGGCCAATCCACCAAATTGCTCAGAACTCAGGCCAATCGAAAGATATTGGGCCCTGGTAAAAAGAGAATTGAAGAAGACTCAGAAATCAACGAAGACATTAACGGAATTCAAGCAAAAGTGGAAGACAGCATCCCAGAAAGTGACTGAGAACACTATAAGAAGCATGATGAAAAGAATTTCAGAAAAAATCCATGAATTTCGTAAAAAATTGTTTTGGTTTTTTATTGTGAAAACAGTTTTCATTAGAATTAGAAGATGATTCGAAAATGAGTGTGATTTTCGAAATCGGTCCAGTGGTTCAAAAGATATACCTAAGTTTTTGTGATAGCGAATTTATTCTCGTTTAGTCCTTATAATATGAAATATACGTGGGTGAATCAAATATGAACGGGATTATTGTTACTGAACGTCTACGGTTGGTAGCAATGGACGCGGGCTTGTAGTATGGTTGGCTTGGGTCACTAGGAGTTGGAGGAGCCGGTCGTTTCGCACTTCCACCGGTTAGGCAATAGCCGTCACGATATCGGGGCAGTAAAAGCACCATTTTACTGCGCAACAATACATTTTTCTCTCAGGTGATGCATTTTTGAGTCGTATTATCGCCTGCAACGAGACATGGGTCAACCATCACACTCCAGAGTCAAAACAAGCCAGTGTTGTATGGCGGAAAAAGGGGAGGCAGCTCCAGTAAAAGTCAAGACTCGACCGTCAGCTGGAAAGATTCTTGCAATACTGTTTTTTGACCAGCAAGGCATTTTGCTCATTGATTTTTTGGAAGAGCGACGCACAACCAATGCTGCCCATTATTGTCTTCACCGGAACCTCCGCCATTTAGCATCAAAGTTTATATTTGCGTGAAAATCCACTATTGAAATCTGATAATTTTTTAATGTAGTATGAGGATATTATATTTCTCCACATCTCGGTTTCTGCATGAGATATCTCACAAATAATAATAATAAAATTAATACTAATCTATACATATATATGAAAAAAATGTTGGTTACACCATTTATAACTCGAGATCGGATAAACTGTTTGTTATGGAACTCCATAAATGGATTCGTTTACGGTTTGGTTATTATAAAATACAATAAAATAAAATCGATGAAAATTTTACTTATACAGGAAATGTTTTTCCTCCTTTTGAGTAAGGCCACTAGGTGTCACCACAGTTACAGTTACGCTACAGCTTATTCGTAGGCATTCTCTCCGTTAAATGGCGATGTAAACAAATAGTGTGTAATTTGAGTTGCCTCCAACTATGCGCTGTTGACCAAAATCAAAATGTCTTAGCGTAGAACTACAGATCTCTAAAATGATTAGATTTCGTTAAGATATGAGAGAAATTTCGTTCTTACCACTTTAGATGGCGCTATTCACAAATTATGACTGATTATTATTAGTTATTTTTACAGTTGTATTCATTAAAAATGACGTAATCGTGAAGGTACTATATTTGATATCACCATTAGATGGTGATGTATATATCACTGTGTAATTTACATAGAACGTATAGTATCGTGAAACCTATTACCAGATCAAGAAGCAGGTGAATATCACAATGAATTTTGATCGACATATCAGATAAATCCGATTTTGGGGATCAGTTTCAATCGTGGGTTGTCCATTCTCATCTTTTCTCATAGTTTTTGAAATGTTTTTGAATTTCTGTGTGGGTAAGAAACATATTTGCGGAAATAACTGAATCCAAAATTGCCATAATTAGTAATTGACATATTATTTTTGTGTTTATGTTCTGTTTTACAGCTCATATCCATGGAAACATGGAAATCTCGCTGCTCCACCAACTGAGATGTTTACCAATTATTTTAAGCTGTGTACCAAATGGCTAAGATGTTTGAAATAATGGTGTAAGCACTAATTAGATTTCGATTAGCCAACATTGAGAATATTAGAAAAGTTTCGTTTTTTCCACTTCAGAAAGCGCAATTCACAAAATAAGTTCTAATTTTTATTAGTTATTTCAAATGTTTGAATTCATTCTGGTGAACGGGTGGTGTTAATAGTCGATAGTTTTTCGAAGCAATAATTTCTGATCCTATATTCTTGACATTTTGATTCATATTAATTCTGAGGAAGAGGAAAGGTAAAATATGGCTTATACTCCTGCTATTAACAGTCACAAAGCGGAGCCAAATTTTTGGAAGGAAATGCGTCAACTGGAAATTCGAAAGACAATAGACACAAAAAGAGATATCGATATGAATAGGAGTTAGAAATGATATTCTGGGCTTGAAGTAAACGAAATGAAGCGATTAAAAAATTTCCCATGAAATTATAAGGTTATGATTATTCAAATTTCATTTTGTATAGTTTTGGACAGATAGGATGTTTGTCCTTTTTTTAGATGCTTTAGATGGCACTTCTGAATCGGTTCATAATTGATTAATGATAATTTTTCGAGAAAATCTGAAATAAAAAAATTTGAACCTCTGGTTGTTTATGGCACCCCCTAGATCCGGGCCTGGAACGAAGGTTGGTGGTGTAAGAATGAATTCTGGGTTTGAGAATTTCGAGAAACTTCCCTCAAGAACAAAATTGACGGGTCTGAGGGATTTTCAGAAAATCTTGATTTTCTTCTTTTCTTTTCAATGTGACACCCTGTAAAGGGTATTGTATATTGTTCAAATTAGACTGGAGAGCAATTTATCGAAAAAATGACAATACTGTCCCAGTTCTTTGAAACTGTTGGTCGTTGGTTTGGTATAGAAATATTCCGAAGATAACAACCTCGTAAATCACGAATCACTCGAGAGTTGCGCTTAACGAATCGCTTGATCCCAGACAATCAGTTTCTGTCAATACGTATTCACGCAATTACCAAACTATTACACGACCATTGGCACTTGCAACCCCGCAAATTCGCGCATGGCCTTATTACCCCCAAATTAATTGTGGGAACCCCATCGTCAATCATCGTCCACGAAGATTACAACACTCGTGGGACGCCAAAACGGCACGTGATCTCCTGAGGGGAACGGCAGCCGTAGCGAGGCACGCGGCCGAGCTTATTTTTCACAGAGCTCCAAGTAAATGGATGCCGCCTTCCTATGTATGTTAAAGAGGCCGATACAATGGTATCTATGCCCCTGTCAACGTAATGAAATTAGAATTCCCACGAAGTGGAGGTGTTCTCTTGGGATTTTGGCGTTTCACATGGGAATACTGTGTGTATGGGAAAGTTGGGCAGGATTAGGGACGATTACAAGCCAATGAATTATATACAGAGTCAGAATATAGAGATTTATTCAAAGTTATTCCTTCTTATGAAGATAATATAGGTCAATAATAAACTGCTCCACATGAGTTAGGGACATTGACTTGAATTGCAAAAAAATATAGTTAAAATAAGATTTTTGTGATGAAAATTCATATTAATATGATTTCAGGTTGCATATTAATTTTGGCCTTTAGGTCTGCAGCGTATAAAGGGTGGTTAAGAAAAATCGAGTAAAATAACGAAATTTTATTCCCAGAGAATTCAAGCATTTTAAGACTATCAATACAATGTATGGCCTCCACGGGCATCAATAACAGCTTGACATCTTCTTTGCATACTACACACGAGGTTGTTGAACATTTCTTGAGGAATTTGGTTCCATAAACGGGACAGAAACTCTCTCAGATCATTTAAGGATTCTGGGGTAGGTTGATGATTATCTAATATTCTTTGGAGCATATCCCATGCATGTTCTATGCAATTCAAATCTGGGGACTCCGCGGTGGTATTGGTAAATGAGGAATACCAAGCTCCTCGCGCGCATTCTCAACTATGGCTGCACGGTGCGGTCTAGCGTTATCGTCTAGAAATTGAAAAGTTTCACCAATGGCAGCGTGAACATTTGGCACAACATTATCAATAACATGCTCCATTGCTCCCTATACTGTGAGGTGGTCATATTCCCAGGACAAATGTGTAGATCTGAGCGCCCGTTGAAACATATCCCGGCCCATACCATATAACACTACCCCCTCGGAATAGTCGGAATGGATGGACTTCTTGGACATAGCGACGATTACGGGTATGCGTGGGATTGTCCATACCTTATTCTTCGAGAATCTGAAAATCGTCCATATCTGGATTCATCAGTGAAAAGGACACTACGCCATTGATCGTTCCAATTGATATGTTGCCTTGCCCATTCCATCAGTCTTTGACGCTTCTGGTCACGTGTTAATGGATCTCCTCTTAATGGACGTCTAGAACCTAGATTCACCTCTCTGAAACGTCGTCTGATGGTTACGATGGAAACTTGGACCCCATCTGCATTTTGAAGAGTATTCCGTGGCATTCCAGACGTGGATGTAGGGTTTCTTCTCGCCTGAACGGTGATGAAACGATCCTGAGCAGGTGTTGTTTTTCGTCGCCACCAAGCCTTGGTCTTTCCAACACGGAACCTGTCTCCGTGAACCTATTTCAAAGTCAAGATATCACACTTTGGCTGACTTGGAGCCTTTCCGCTACAACAACCTGAGTTAGGCCACCCTGTAGCATTCCGATAGCCCTATTAGCCTCAGAGTTTGTTGATTTACGTCTTGGCATTTTCAGAAAACTCGTTTCAAATCGAAGCCGTTGATACACTGACCCCAATTCAAAATAAGAACATTCATGAAGCACATGCATAGAACCAAACTTCAGAAAAAAGGCGACCAGATTGACGAAATGTCTCATACTGATTTTTATTGGATCGATTCAAGTTGTTATTGAGTTTTAAATGATTTAACAGCGATTTTCTCGAAGATTACATACTTTTAAAAACAATTGAATACGAAATCCCTAACTCTTGTGGAGCAGTTTTTATCAGAAATTGTACCTTTTCTCGCATGAAAATTTTCCCGGATAACCACGAGGTCACGGCCAAGGCTCCTGAGGATGTTGTCGGTCTTATCAACTCGACGACCTCCTTGGATTTCAATGAATGAGTAGGGTAGAGAACAAAAGATCTATGTGCTTGCAGTTCTCGGAATACTAACCGAGCCATAACGACCAAGGTTCAAAATAAAAAAAAAAGTAACCTGGAGCATAAATAAGTTCATGCGATTTGGATAACAGAAATCGTTACTAGTAGAGACATTATACTAGTTTATAATTCCATTGTTTCATGCACCGTCATTGTGAAGTGTCATCATTATGCTTTAATTTTCAGCTTCTGTCGTTTCGGGAGAGTGTGCTCTGACTATACTGGCTTTTGTACAGAATAATGTGTTTTTGCGGGTAGTTTTACTTCATAACTTCAATTGGGAGAAAAAAGCTGCCGAAAGTAATCGTATTTTAGTGGGAGTTTATGGTGACGATAATCTACGTAGCTAACCGAACTTATTAGAAATTGGTTTACTGTTTTAAAACTGTCAATTTTGCTTGGTAAACTAAGAACTACCTGGAGCCCTTCCAAAGTTTATGGATGAAGAATTAGGGTCGAGCCTGATACATCACAAACGCAAGAGGAACGACAAAAACAATTGGAGTCACTCAACCAACCATTCGCCATCTTTTAAAAGCAATAGGAGAGATCCGATAGGTGGGAAATTGGGTGCTGAATGAACTGAGGCCAAGGGACTTCGAACGTCGTTTTTCTACTTCTGATCAATTGATCCAATGGCAAAAAAGAGATTTAAGCATGACTGGCGATGAAAAGTGGGTCCATTACAATTATCCAAAACGTTGGGCAACGTAAGTATACCCTAGCCATGCCTAATCATGAACTGTCAAGCCAAATATTCATGACGAGAAGAGCATGGTGTATATTTGGTGGGACCAGCTGAGTGTGGTGTATTATGAGCTGCTATAATCGAACGAAAAGATCGAAGTGGTGGTCTACCGAAGACAATTGATGCGTTTGAGCCGAGCATTGCGAGAAGAACAGACGCAATACGCCGACAGACAAGACAAAATTATTTTGCAGCATGATAATGCTGAGTCACATGTTGCGTCGCCCGTTGAAACGTACTTAGAAAAGCTCAGATGGGAAGTCCTACTACTATGCCGTCCAGCAGAGCCATTGCTCCTTCGGATCACCATTTCTTCCGATCGATGCAACATGGTCAGGCTGACCAGCATTTCTCCAATTACGTTGAACTCAAAAAAATGGATCGATGCATGGACAGCTTGACAGCTATTGAAGAGACGGGATTTGTCAATAGCCAAAAAGATGGGAAAAAGTTGTGACTTACGACGGACAATACCATGAACATTGAATTCAGGGTTGTTTTTTTCACAATAAAGATGAAATTTTCGAAAAAAAACGCTATTCATTCATACTCATAACTCGTAAGTCATAATATATTGTACTCGGAGATCATTCCTTCACGTGAATTTTAATGTTTATATCCTTCAATTGGCCAAATCAATTTCTTTACTTTTTTAAGTTCTAGAATGAATTTTTAGTCCTGATTAAGGCAATCCCATTGTTTTTATATTTAAATATCAAGCTATAAATGTGCGAAAAATCAACAGGGTTTAATTCACTTCTTCCATAAATAAGATCGAATAGAGCTACGATTTTACGATTTATGTTAAGTAATGAATATGAAATTTTTTTTTGGTAGAAAACATGTATCTTTGCGAAAGTTGGCTCAACAAAGACAACTGCTATGAGGAGAAAGCTTTGAACTTTGAAACTTCAACACCCTGTATCTCGAAAACGAGCTTTTGTGAACTCTTGTTCATGAAAATTCAATTCTACATATATCACATCGAAGTGATCATCCCTCATTGTTTGTAACACAATTAAGGAACACTCTGTAGAGTTATGTAACGAATTTTTTTTCAATTATTTGATAAAAACTAAGCCCAACATAACCCAGTTGACAATATTCCTTTGAACTCACGTTATTTCACGTACACGTGTATGCATGCTACTCCTGTTGAAACATTAATGAAATGTCCACTGTCCTAAATGTCAACTTATTCTGTTTCGACTTGAACCTCTCTAAAAATGTCTATTGTGTAACAACACTATAAATTGGTTCTGAAGGATTTATAATCCAATAAATTTTCAAAAGGCAATATGTGGACAGTTTAATTTTTAAGGGAAATGTATGTCCTTTGTAATTAACATCGAATGCATACTCAGTTCTCAAGTTCTATTTTAACCGGAGCATTCGCCATTCTGTAATTTTCACAGTATTTGTTTATGATGAGCTCCTCTCACATATTCTTCATTGTTGCCGTCCGAATTTCACATCATTTTTGAATTAGCCAACTTGCATGTCAATTAATCACCTGATATTATGTCCTATTTGGACGAAAAATTCATACAACAATAATTTTACAATAAGAGATGTTATTTTGAGATTCAAAGTAAAATGCCAATTTTTTTAGATAAATGATGCGATGTTTATTTCACTATAAAGAGGAAGGTATGCTGTTAATAAAAGAGAAAAGCATCAGCCAAATAACCACCACGACAACGACTACAGGACCATATCCTTGCCATAAAATTTTCCATAACCAAAGTGGCTGCTCTATGTCCTCGATAGCCTCACGAATTCCATCTCTGAGGTCTTGAATCGACGCTGAGCTCTTGGCATAGTCCTCCTCTTCCACATGGCCCCAAAGGAAGAAGTAGCCAGTTGTTAAATCAAAAGATCTCGGTGGCCAATCGATGGAATTCCGGATCATTTTCATGCATTTCAAGAACCCAATCAGCAAAGACACGACGTTGTTGATAATCAGCCGGCTTGAGTTCTTGTGTTAACTGAACTTTATTAGCCTTAAGACCCAAATCTCTATATGCAAAATACGGTGTAATCACGTTCGTGGAATGCCTAATACCAAAGAATGACGAGGAATGGACAAACCTGATTTTTCTTCAACATTTTCTGTTACAACAGCAATATTCTCGAGTATTCTTGGGCGACGTGCACGGTTTTTATTAATGACATCACTAACTTGTCCCAACAGCTCTAATTTTTCCACCAATTTCTGTATTGCGGTTCGACAAGGGGCTTCACGACTCCCCAAGAATGTTCGAGTTTCACGAACCGTCTCTGCCTAATTTAAATGTCCAAAACTGACAGATTCATGAGTGACATCTTCCTGAAAATCGGGCTATTCAAAATAACTCCTCTTGGAAAACCCTTCAGCTTATCTTTTAAATTTTAAATATCATTTCAATATTTGGAAATTTATGTTACATTATTCTTCGCCGAAATTTGATGATATCTTTGTTTTTAAATGACAACAACTTATCGAAATATATCTACAAGTATTTTTGTTTGTGTTCAATCTCTTCTCTCATTGATTTTTCTTGTTTGTACATTGGAGTTTCGATTAGATTAGATTTAAGGAGGGGCGCTTAGACTTAGCTTAGCCTCGCAAACACCTTGACTTGAAGATCTATTGTGTAATACATTGGAGTTAATTATCGTGATGTATTAATGAAGGAAATAAAGTTTTTTAATTTTAAAGGCAGACTCTTCAATTTCATTTATAGATTCAATTCCACATTTTATGTTTCAACCTGCATATTACGCCTCCTGGAAGTATTTATAGCTCGCCTCAAATTCGTCCTCAGGCCCATGCTATTGATTCCAAAATCCAATTAGTTCCACTCCATCAAAATTTCACTACGGCACAGGCTGAAGAAACCTAACACAATTCAAAACAGAGCAGTGCATTTCACTGCTCTCCATCGAGTAATATTATTGTAAAATACGAACTCTGAACAACTGAATCCAGTGGCGATATATGATATCATAATGTGTAGAAGTGCCTGGAGCAGAAGATATCATCGAGTATCAAAACACATTCCTGTAAATATGTTCGCTGAGTGTTTAATGTAGTAGATAGCTTAGAATGGGATAATTAGGATGTAGTTTCAGATAACATGATAGAGGAAGTACGAACTGATTATTGATTGTTGTTTTATCTTTCATTGATCATAATCTGGGAGATTATAATGGGGTTGAGCATATGCAATAGAATAGATGAGTTGAGACCTCCCCAAATTCAGTTTTCAAGAGTAAGTAACGATGGCTGTTTTTCCTGTTCCATATTCTTGAATAATATACGCAAATGGTGGAGCTGCCGCTGACTCGACTTGAATGACTGAGTTTTACGCTAACAATAATAATTATGTGAAGTCATCAAATTGGAACGGACCACGAATATTAATAGAAAGTTCCTACAGGAAGGACCAAAGTGAAATGAAATCGTTTGTGAAAATTTTTGTAGTAATAACTTATTCAAGAAGTTCTATACTGATTTCTATTTTTTCCACGTTTTTATCAGCTGGATCTCCAGGATGTTCCTAATTAAGTGTACAAACGGTCAACTGTGTTAATTTTGTTCGTATATAGGGAACTTTTAATAATATAACTATCTATTTTACTAACTTTTTATTATTCACACATCAACGCTACGCCATTACAGTTTCTAGAATACGATCTTGATTATCATGACATTTGACATTGACAGTTGAAACTACCAACATGAGAACTATTTATATTCCAACACTCCTCCTCGATTTAAATTCCTAGAATGAAAATCGCTACAATAACTTGAAATAATATTATGAAATTTAATCCTTACAAGAAAATATTTTATCTCTTAAATTTATAAATATTTCTTTGCTTAAAGCTTTTGTTAATATATCTGCTAAATTGCTACGTGTTGATACATACTCTATTTCAATCTCCTTTTCACAAACTAAATCTTTTAAGTAATGAGCTTTAATATCTATGTGTTTGGTTTTCTTGGAATTTTCAAAACTTTTGGACATTAATATAGAACTTTTGTTATCACAATAAATTGTTGAAGGAATTTTCATTCCGAAATTGCTTAAAATTCCTTTTAAATTTACTACATCCTGAGCGCAAATAGCTGCTGCCACATATTCGGCTTCTGCCGTTGACAGTGCAACGCATGTTTGCTTCTTTGAAAACCATGCTACTGGATTGGTTCCATGCAGAATAATGCAGCCGCTGACGCTTTTTCGATCACTTTTGTCCGTTGCCCAATCTGCATCTGTATATCCATTTAATCCTATATCATTAATATTTTCCTTCCTGTACGTCAGTCCCATATCTTTGGTATTTTGTAAGTATCTCAATATTCTTTTCCCTGCATTCCATGTCTCCCTTGTAGGCTTATCCAAGAATCTACTAAGATAGGAAACAGCAAATGTGACATCTGGTCTGGTAGTTGTAGATAAGTACATTAATCCTCCTATTAGTTTTCTGTATGGTACATCAATAATTTCACCTTCCTGATATTGAAATCCATTTTCCATTGGTGTGCTTTTACCCTTGCAATCTTCCATATTAAAAGTCTTTATCAATTTCTCTATAAACTGGGTTTGTTTTATTTCTATTTTATTTTCTTTTCTTGTTATACACATTCCCAAGAAATTTTTAATTTGGCCCAAATCTTTGGCATGAAAATAATCCTTTAACAGTTTCACGGAATTTTGAACATCCTGCTTTGATCCTACGACTAATATGTCATCTACATATATTAAAATGAAAATCTTTCTTCCAAAGTATAAACAGCAATCATACTTTGATCGTGTAAAGTTATTTCTGGTTGCGAAATCATTAAAAGTATCGTTCCACACCTTTGGAGACTCTTTTAACCCATATAATGCTCGGTTCAGTTTTAATACTGGTGTTCTTGATTTCAATCCCTCTGGACAATAAATATATATTTCACTTTCCAATGTTCCATTTAAAAATGCTGTGGGAATATCCATTTGTCGAATTTCCCAATCCTTCTGTAGTGCTATTGACAGTAATAATCTTATTGTAGAAGTTCTTGCCACTGGAGCATAAACTGGTTCGAATTCATTCTCCTCCTTTAGCTGAAATCCCTTGGCCACTATTCTTGCTTTTTTAGTACCATCTTCTTTCGTTCTAAATACCCATTTGGTTTGTATTGCTTTCTTATCTTCGGGTAAGTGAGATTCTGTCCATGTTTTCAATATTTCATGTGATGATAACTCCTTTTGAATTGCTTGTCTCCATGATTCCTCTTTGTTTGCATCTTCATATGTTGACGGATCATTCACACCTGTTATCAGACAGTAGGCTGTATATGTTTCATACTCATTCAAATATCTAGGTGGTCTCACATTTCTTCCTCTACTTGTGGATTCCACCTTGGATGATAACTCTTCGTGGTTCTCAGAATTATGACTCTCTCTATCTTGTTCTTTATCATTTTCATCTACACCGCTTTCAGATGGTGTATTCTCATCTCTAGATTCTCCTGTTAGCTCCTTTTCACCTTCAAAATTCATAGTTCCTTGCTCATCTGCTTGATTTTTCATTATTTCATCATAATTTGTCTGTTTTTCATTGAACTTCACATCTCGAGACAAAATTATTTCATCTTTCTCATAATCCCATAATCGATATCCAGCTCCTGTATATCCTACCATTATACATGATTGTGTTCGTTTTTCTAATTTGTTTTGTCTTGGTAAAATAACTGCCCATGCTTGGCTTCCAAATATTCTTAATTTTGATAAGTCTTTCTTTTTGTACCATCTTGAGGATGGGGTTTCCCCTTCGTTTGCTGATGTGGGTGATCTATTAATCTCATATGCCGAACATCTTATGGCTTCACCCCATAATTTTCTGGGCAAATTTGTTTCGACAAATTTTGTTCGTACTTTGTCAAGTAAGCTGCGGTTCATTCGTTCAGAAACACCATTTTCCTGAGGACTATATGGCATTGTATATTGTACTTCGATACCTTTCTTCCTGCAAAAATCCTTAAAGTAGTTTGAAGTAAACTCTCCTCCATTATCAACTCTTATTCTTTTTGTTTTTACATTATGTTGTGTTTTGATTAATTTAATGAAATCAATGATATTCTGATCACCTTCACTTTTATTTTTCAACAGTTTAACTACCAAAAAATGAGAATAATCATCAATTAATACTTGAAAGAATTTATATCCTTCTGGAGTGGGAGTTGTTACAGGTCCAGCAATGTCTGAATGAATTAATTCTCCTATCTTTGTTGTTTGTTTGTTTTTCTTATGAAAAGGATTTCTAGTACCTTTACCTTTAATACAAATATCACAAATGTCTGTGCTAAATGGTAATCCTAATAACTTCAAACTATATCTGTTAATATGGCCCAACCTTCTATGCCAAATATTTTTATCAGAAATCTCATTTTTTGAGTAGTTTTGTTCAATATTTTCAAGAGCTCTTGGACTGGACATATTTGACTTTTCATTTGTGAATTCAATATCCAACACGAATAAATCATTTACCGAGTGACAGTAAAAAGAACAGTTATTCTTGAATATTACTGCTTGATTCTTTCCAAATTTGTCTGTTTCAAATGTGACGTTGAACTCCTTTCTCAATAGTTTTGAAACAGAAAGTAAATTATGACACATACCTTGTACTAGTAGAACTTCAATTTTAATTCTCTGACCTTGACAAAATCCTTTGAGTGTCCCTCGTTTGTTTGAATACAGTGTTTGACCATTTTTAGCTGTACCAATCCTCACTGTTGTGGTTTCTTCAATGTCTGCTATGTATTTTTCCATTTCTCCTGTGACCATATGTTGAGTACATCCAGAATCCAAGATGAAATTCCCTATATTATTTACTTCTGCGTTTGTGCTTAGTGCTATAAATCCTATTTCATCAGCTTTATTTGCTACTTCTGTGCTTTGACCCCTGTGTTGATAACTACCTCTAAATTGACTCGAACTTTGACCTCTTGTTGAACCTCCATAGTTTGGTCTGCCATTTCTTCTTCGGCCTCTAAAGTTACCTCTCATGTTCTGTCTACATTCAGAAATTTTGTGACCATGTTTACCACACTTGAAGCATGTATAGAATGACATTTCACTATTATTTGTTTGTCCTTGTTTCGTGTTAAGTTTAATTTCTTCATCTAAAAGTCTAGATTTGACAAAATCCATTGTTATTCCTGTATTCATTGTTTCGATGGCAGTAATGACTGATTCATATTCATCGTTTAATGAAAGCAATAGGTGGCAGATCTTGTCTTCTTCTTCCATTTTCGACCCTGCACTTTCCAGATCTCTGAATAAAGTATCAAATAGTAGAAAATGATCCTCAAGTTTATCTCCTCTTTTAATTTTAAGTGTCAGTAATCTTTTCTTTAGAGTAAGTTTTGTAAAGACACTTTTTCTTTCAAATACTCCTTCTAAGGCCCTCATCATTTCATTTGCAGATTTGGAATCTTTTACTAGGTCCAGGTGTTTGTCGGTGAGGCACTGTACAATTACGTTCCTGGCCTTTGCGTCTCTTGCTTTAAATTTTTCCAACTCAGCGCCAGTAAAATTTGCATGAGTTTTTTCCAATGCATCTGCTACCTGCCGTTCTTCCATTATGGTTGTGACTCTGAATTTCCAATTGTTGAAGTTTGTCGAAGTGGTTAATTGAGGAAAATTTACTAACGAACTTGCCATTTTTACTCCTACTATTTTTGAATCTTGTTCACGAGTATTCTAGGCCCATAACCTGTTAATTTTGTTCGTATATAGGGAACTTTTAATAATATAACTATCTATTTTACTAACTTTTTATTATTCACACATCAACGCTACGCCATTACAGTTTCTAGAATACGATCTTGATTATCATGACATTTGACATTGACAGTTGAAACTACCAACATGAGAACTATTTATATTCCAACAAACTGTAGACTTCTCATAAAAAATAAAATTTATTTTCTCTTCAATTTTTTCCTCTGGGTCTTCTTTTCAGAGATACAGGGTGTCGAAAATTGAATAGCTACGAAAAAATGGAAGAGAAATAAAAATTATTTTTTCATGAGAAATCTACAGTTGACCGTTGATACACTTATTTAGGACCGTGTATATCTTTCAAAGTATATTTCTCACCAACTTCAGGATGTCTGATCAACTTGAAAATGCACACATTTTAGGGACCGATGTATAATACCATAATGAACCTAATGTTATGACCAGGATCACCAGGAATAGTACCTAGGAGCATAGAATTATTTATTCTATGCTCCTAGATAGTACATTGTTTACCGGGTAGGAAAGGCGTAACATTTCTGGACGATTGTGAGAATTGCTAAGCCGAGACTTGGCCACAGAGAGTCCAGGAATGGCCACAGAGAGTCCAGGAATCTTACAAGGTGAACATACTATTTTTTCGAAAATCGTTCAAAATTCGAGAGATTTCAATTAATTTTGATGAAATCGCTAATTATTTAATTCATAAATAAATGATGCTTCGAAATTCGTAATCAAATTGGTTACGTTACTATGGAAACGTACTCATGTTGAATTGTCAAAGTTGTCGTATATAAATTTATTTGCTTGTGTTTCCGAAATAAAAACAGTGTAAAATGATAAGTGATGATGAATTTTCTATTTCTGGGACTTTTCCAGAGCTGGTTGATGCAGTGAAAATACTGCTTCTTTAGAATAATTGCCGAAGAAATCATGAGAAGAGTTCATTTCCTTACAGTAAGGAAATGAATATTTCATACCAGTTAGGAAATCTTGACTTTTTCTATGACGAATTTCGACTGGAATGTCAAAATTTCCTAGCGATTTGAGGATATAATACAAACCGGATCCTCCGCCAATTTGTAACAACTAATTCAGAATGAAATTCATATTTCTGATCACACTCAGGAAG
Organism: Adalia decempunctata; assembly: GCA_951802165.1. Lineage (NCBI taxonomy): Eukaryota > Metazoa > Arthropoda > Insecta > Coleoptera > Coccinellidae > Adalia > Adalia decempunctata. The sequence goes on along the minus strand of OX637697.1, from coordinate 36,873,696 downwards.
GGGGAAAACGCTTAGATAAATCTATTTTTAAGGCACGTTCATTCTCTGGGCCAATGCCTACCTACTCTCTGTATAGCCTATCTAGGTGATATGAATATTTCTTCAGATTTCTAGTAGATTCTCGAGTCATTGACAGATAATACGAGGATGTATTGATATCTAGTTAGCCTAGACCAGTTCCATGCATAAACAAAATATTGCGATACCATATCAATGAACAATAACTTATTAGAAGTGTCAGCGTACAGTTCGACGTCAAAAAAGTAAACCAGAGTTACGCAATAAATTTTAAAGAAAAGATGTCCAATGAAATTGTAAAAATCGAAAAATTGGAGTATCGAGCCATCATCAAGTACCTGTATTTAAAAGGGTTAAGAGGTGAGCAGATTTACGAAGATATGCTTAAGACCCTTGGTGATCAATGTCCTTCGTATGCGACCGTGAAAAATTGGACTGCAAGCTTCAAAAGAGGTTGATTTTCCATTGAACATGATGACCGATCGGAAAGGCCAGTTTCTGTGTCAGTCCCCGAAAATATTGATGCAGTTCATGTCATGATTTTATGAGACCGTCGAATTGGGCTAAAAGGGATTTCTGAAGCACTGAAGATTTCATACGAACGCGTTCATCATATAGTTCACGTCAATTTGGACATCAGAAAATTTTCTGCAAAATGGATCCCCAAATGTTTGAATGTTGACCAAAAGCATACAAGGGTAGAAGCATCGCGTTCGATCTGTGTTCGATTTGGAAACGATGAAGTCAGTGGCGCACCGAGGGGGGGGGCTGTCGGGCTGCAGCCCCCCCCCCCCCGAGCTGTGACAAATAAAAAGTAATTCAAATATTTCCATCTTATTATTTTTCTAAAAGTAATAATAATTATTTTAGAACAGAATGGAAACTTAAACATTTCCTTTAGACTAGTTGGGAAATTAACGTCTGTGAAAATATAAGAGAGAATGATTATCGGTATGCAGACGGATTTTTTTTCGAACTCCGGAAAAGTTTTCACTCCCGCCTGAGGTGAAAACTTTTCCGGAGTTCGAAAAAATCCGTCTGCATACCGATAATCATTCTCTCTTATTTCCTTTAGAGATAGAAATAGGGATTGATATTTTTACGCGCATCCTATTCGATATGCAAAACTGTGTGTTTTGGCCTTAAACATCGTGTCACTGCTTGTCGCTGCGTTGCGGCTATTACGAAAGGAGCGTGCTGGCTGTCATGTCTGTTGGCGCGTAAATCTGGAAATTGGGAATATTGCACCCTCCGTTAGCTCTTCGGTCATCTTGTCCTGTTATATTATTTATTCAATTTTACTATTTTCATTTTCAGTTAAGAATGTTTAAGTATATTTTGTATCTTATGTTTCAAATCCTCAAAAATAAGGGATTGTTTTCGTCGTTTTCGAGTTTTTTTATTTCTGTAAAATGATAAATCAAGTTTTAGGCGTGTCCTCTTATACCCCCTTTACTTAGTATTTGTGAAAAAAAATAAAATATGCATTTTTTGAAGCAAGCTTTTTTATAATGTCTTCCCAAAATAATGAATGCGATATATCCATTACTTAAGGGGCAGTATCACCTTTTGAATCGTGGTATATCTCCATTCAAAAGTGGTCTCTTTATTTCACGAGTGACTACCCTAATTCACGACGTAGAGACTTGATTTTTTTTTTAAATTGAAGTTGAAGAACTTCCCTAGGGCAAATTGTTTTTTTTTTTCGAATTACTTAGTTTTTCAATTGAAAAACCCAGGGTAATCGTTAGATCTGGGGTTATTGAATATGTTTTTCGTTTTTCATGAGTACAAGCTATATTTTTGAAATAATCATCATGAAAATTTTTGTAGTTCATAGAAGATTAAAGTGCCGAGGGCAAATAGATGCGATTTTTTCGATTTAATTAGTTTATCAATAAAAAAAAAACAGGTTGAACTTCAGCGTTTTGGAAACTACACTTAATGATTTTTTTCCGACGGTTATTCATCATTTTTTGGAAAAAAGCGCAACTATTTGCCCTCGGCAATTTAATCTTCCATAAACTACAAAAATTTTCATGATGATTATTTAAAAAATATAGCTTGTACTCATGAAAAACGAAAAACATATTCAATAACCCCAGATCCAACGATTACCCTGTTTTTTTATTTGAAAAACTAATTAAATCGAAAAAAAAAACTATTTGCCCTCGGGACGTTCTTCAACTTCAAGTTAAAAAAAAATCAAGTCTCTACGTCGTAAATTAGGGTACTTACTCGTGAAATAAAGAGACCACTTTTGAATGGAGATTTACTACGATTCAAAAGGTGATAGTGTCCCTTAAGAAGGTTTTCGCTTGCGGCGCATTTTTTAAATTATATAACTTACAAAAACCTGATTACTCTTGAGCAGCCCCCCCCTCGAAAAAAATTTCTGGGTGCGCCACTGGATGAAGTCTTCTTAAACCGAATTGTTACTATGGATGAGACTTGGGTACATTTCTACGATCCAGAAACAAAGCAACAATCGTAATGACGACATTCTGGTCCTCCTAAACCAAAGAAGTTTCGTGTCCAAAAATCTGCTGGAAAAGTTCTTGCTTCAGTTTTTTGGGATTGCCATGGAGTAATCCTGGTTGATTTTTTGGATGAGGGTAGGACAATAACTGGAGATCACTATTCGACATTCCGGACCACTCTACAGGAAAAAAATTAAAGAGAAAAAACGCGGAAAGCTATGCAAAGGTATTTTGTTTTTACAGGACAACGCCCCAGTACACAAAACTCATGTTGCCATGCAAAAAATTCGTGATTAAGGGTTAGAAATACTACTACTACTTATTCACCAGATTTGGCTCCGTCTGACTATCATCTCTTTCCTCAACTGAAAAAAAGTTTGAAAGATCGTAAAGGTTTCTTCCAACGAGGAGGTAATAAAATTAAGAAGAGAATATGTTGAGTAATAAAATATTTTGACATTGAAAGTTTGTTTGGTTCTATAGTAGGCTAAGAATTCTTCAATATATCCTCGTAGAGACTAGCAGAATTGAATTTTGCCACGGATGCGTCATCAGTAAATCCAACCTTATCGTTTGGGACCATTCTTGGCTACAAAATCTAAAAATTAAACATCAAGACGAAAATTAAGTAGAACGAGAGCTCAAAAATTGAACCATCCCTGTTTTTTGCGATAATCGGAGATTTTGGAAAATGAGAAGAAAATAAAATATTCCATATGTGTCAATTTGAATAATAAACACAATTTGAGGGCAAAACCAATTTTTATATATATTGAATTGGAAAATATCGAAAAAGGATTAATCTGAAGATTCTGCAGAATGTTTGGAACTTTAAACTTTGTTATTCTTATAAGAGAGTGGCCGGTTCATTTGAAGGGAATGACAAATATCTGAGACTGTCAGATACATCTCATACTATAAGCGCGTTCGGCAATGACATCTGACTGGTCGGATTGATCTGAACCGTTCGTTTATTACATCCAGATTGAGGGGAGTACACATCTGGACCGTTCGGCAAGAAAATCTGATCAATCGGATGTAGATCTTTTTGCTCGGTGTATTTCGACGGAGGAAACGGATTTTTTTCCACAGAACAGAAACAGAAATTACTTTTCGGCCTTTGTGAATGGATTTTTTATCCCGCTTCGAATATTCTTGAACAGTCTGTTGAATTTTCGTGTCTTATGTTATTTGTTGTGTAGTAATAAATAAAAAAATGTTGTTTGATAAAAAAATAATGATTTAAAATATTGAATCATCAATGACCAAGGGGTAGAAATGTTGAGAACTATAACAAAAGAATTAAAATAGTACCCAGACTACCTCTACGGACGAATAGACCTTCAAGCTCTAATTTAATATCTGGCTCGGTTAAGGCGTTACATACGTCAAACAGAAAAATCGATCTAAATGCTCCGTAGCGTTCGTTTATTACAGAAAAATCTGACAAATCTGTACAATCTGTTATCACGTGACTAAAAAATCCGTCCGCTCTCGGATGCTATTGCCGAACGCGCTTTATATCAAAAAAGGCCGAGTCCTACTGAAGTGTGTTTCAATAAGATAGCAAGATTTCAGTGTTCAATAAAACATGGTTTTCTGTAGCAAAGTATGGAAATATTTATTGATTTAGAAAATATACATTTGGGAACTATGTATGAAACAAAATATCTTGTAGATGGCTGCCATGGCTTTGCTGGATATGCGTACTCTTTTGACGAAATTTTCAATAACGTTATTGGATACATGTGGTGGTAGTTCATTGATAGGACGTAATTTCTGCTTCCAATGATTTGATGGTTGCAGGTTTCCCAGGCAACACAAAGATATCCCAGAGAAATCCCTGCGACTTCTTTTAGGAAGTTGTGACGCCTTTTGTGACTTATTTGGGAGGTCGCAGGGAGCTCTATATCTCCTCCAAATGTCCGCCACAAAAGAGTTCCCAGAGAACTCTTGAGGATATCCTACGTGGATATTCTCAAACAAGCCACACTGAGAGTTCGCATACACCTCCCGCGGCGAGGACTTTGAGAACTTCTTATTAACCTCCGCATTGCGAGATATATAAGATATTCTCGAATAGGTCGCATTGCGAGATGTATAAGAAGTTCCTACACAGGCCGCTTTGCACAGGTATTATATACAGGTCGCATATTGCGAAATATTGATAGAACATCAAAAACTAAATTCGATTAGTCCTATTCCTATGATGAGAATCTGTATATTAGCAATATTATTGGATTGAACTACACAACAAACAGTGTTAAAAGTTATTCATTATTTTCGGCTGCAAGAGAAGGTAAACTAGAACAAGTGAATAAATCCTTCAATCTTTATTATCAACAAATTGCAATAAAAAATTTAAAGAAAAATTATTCAAAACATTGCATTTCTTTCTTCCTCTGGGTACAATCTCTCAGCCCATCTTGAGAAAAGACTCCTCTATTGTCCACCACGTATACAGTGTTGCCACCCTCCGTACCTACAAGTTCGGAAAAATTGGTAGATTTCGGTAGATTTTTGGAAAAAAGATACCTTTTCACATATTTTTTGTGTTATTCAAGTTGAAATACCATTCATCCGAAATATTGGACAACAAGGTTATTTTACGAATGAAGCAAAATTGAAAATGGATTTCATTTATTTACAAAATTAATGTTCGAAAAACGGATCTTTCGAACAAAAAATGAGTATTCTGACAAAATAAATAGGTATTCAAAAAATTAACACCTATTAAACAGCAAATATTCTGAAAATAAACGGATGTACATCAAATTGCTTGAAAAAAATATAGATTTGTCAACGTATAACTCAACTTATGTATCAAATTATAGTATGCTTAGGAAATCTTCAAAATAATATCATAGTAAGAGTCATGATTTCCTAGAATATCAGAACATACATTCACTCCATCAAATTTCGCTAGATTTATGTGCTTTTTCGTTAGATCGGTAAATTGACAAGAAAATCGGTAACACTTTTGTAAGGTCAGTGGTTTATACATTGATCAAAACGTGAATAAACATTGTGTCAAGTGCTTTTGCAGCACAACTTGAACAAAGAGGATTTCAACAACATTTCAATGCATATTCATTTTGCATGCATATATCAGCTTGAAACAAAATGAGATACTTATAATTTCAAACAGTTCCCGTGGAATTGCAATACTGGTTTCCATAGGAACTTTTAAACCATGCCTATTAAGAATTATCAATAATTTATTAGCTTGAATTTTGGGAATATTCGACTTTACTAACCATTCTTGTGAAATCTGTTGTGAAGTTATTACACTCATCCATATACTTAATAGAAATAATTATCCTGATCACCAATATATCAAGTAGAAAATCGTTTAATGTGAATTGATCAATTTATTGTTGGTGTTGGTTATTGGTGGTTGAATTACTCGAATAACATAAATGGCGGTAAAAATGGTTACGGTATATGTCCTAATAGGTGAGAAAACTCCAGGATTTAATGAAAATATCACTTACTTGGAGCACAAATATCCTCATCGAAATTTCACACAATAACAAACCTCGCACAGCACAGTAACACCGATAAACACAGCTAACTACTCTATCCACAAAGCCCCTCTCGATGTCTTGCCGTCTTGCTGTTTATACAAGTTCGACTTATTGATAGTCAAATAGCGCTTGCGTGAACAGATTGACCTTGTCAATCGCATGGTGCGCTCTCCTCTCCAAGTTATCGCATAGAGTAGTCCCAAGGATATCGCATGGCGAGGTCTCCAAGATATCGCATGGGCACATCAGTGGGAAATTCGCTTAGTTACATCACATAGAGATCTCTGGGAACTCGCGGTAGGAGCTCCTATAAAAGTCGCATTGTAACCTCTCACTCTCAGAGATATCGCGGAGAAGTCTGTGTTGCCTGGGTTATTGACATAAGCTCGGGAGTTCAGATTACCCCGCAGCCAGAATTCTGAAGGCGTTAAATCGCAAGATCGTGGGGGCCAATTCTGGTCACAAAATCGGAAAATGACACGACCAGGAGCAAACTCGTGCAAGATCTTCGATGTTTAACGGGCGGTATGACATGTGGCACCGTCCTGCTGAAACCACATGTCGTTAAGATCAATATCTTCCAAATGAGGCACAAGAAACTGTGTTATCATACCACAATAACGTTCGACATTGACTGTTGATAATAATTTTTGAAAATCAGAATGCGTTGTTCTACCGTGTAGTGCTCCATGTTTACTAACTCCCATCTGTCAACTTTCGCTCTGTCACGTCATAATCATGTGACAAATGACTGTCAAAAATGGCGCGAAATTCATATCTAGCGCTCTTATTGAAATACCCTTTAACATGCCATACCACCTCAAGGATCCTCGAAATAAATACTAGTAAGTATTGATGGTGATGACTATTTCGAAAAGATTCCATCCAGAAAAAAATAATCGAAATATCTCATATTACATTGATTTTTTTCTTCGTGGACACTGTGAAATCGACCTATATCTGTTTATTTAGCTTCAATTACCGCCTTTCTGTTTTTGAACTTGTGCCGTTTCTCTGATGAAACTAACCATCTCCGCTAACCCTTCCTTGTATATTAAATTGGCTTCAGTTCAAAATGAAATTACTGAACTGAGAGTTCGCGAATTATCTTGTACGAGGATTCGGATGAATAGGAATGATTAGCATCTACAGAAATCTAATGAATTGAATTAACACCAACTTATGGCAATTATTATCTGGATTATGTATCTGTAGATTGCATAATTGAAACATTGCTACGAAGTGAGCTTGATCAATTCATCAGAATTGAGTGGTTATTCTCACAGATAAGGACGACTGAACATAATATACACATCTTCAAAAAACTTGACCCCTTAGGTTTCTCAAAAAATGAAAATTCTCCTCTATTTCAACTGCAATATATTTGATGGAAAATGTTGTTTGTTACTCTTTGCTTCATGCAGGATGAGATGAAATAGGAAGAATGAGAAAAAATCTAACTTTCTCGATTATTTATTTTTGATTAATTTTAGTTATTCTACAACCGAATCTAAATTCAGCAGTCCGTATTACCACCTCTTCTTTCAATCATCTGCCCAATACGCCTAGGCATTCCAATTTAATAATGAAATTTCCAGACATATCGTTCCATTCTTTCTGAAGGGCTAAACTCAATTCCTGAACAGTTGATGGTGTGTTTTGGCCATTGGATATTGCTCTCCCTATGTAATCCCATAAGTGCTCAATTAGATTCATGTCCGGTGAGTTTGCTGGCCAGTTCATTCTCTGGATATTGTTCTCATGAAGAATGTTTTGAACCTTTCTTGTGCGGTGTGGTGGGGCGTTATCATCCTGATAAATGAAATTATCCCCAAATACGTTGAGTGTTTTCTACCTAGATGGCACCAGTCATTGTTGATTCAACGATGATTAGAGGGGTGCGACGACCACACATTATACAAGGAGCTCTGTAACATGGATAGCAGCATATTTTTTGAACAAATTCAGTATCACCACACATACACTGGGAGACAGAGTTTTTTCAGAGGTTTTTATCTGTTCTCGTGTATCATAAGCAGAATTGTATGGTACCCCGTTTACATTCCCTCTGCTAACACTCAGATTTGGAGCAAGAAACAGATTTTATTCTTTTATACAATCTGTTCCTTGTCGCCATTTCTTCACACGTGCCCTATGCCATATATTGTTTGATATTACAAAACAGTATGTAATCCTCTCTCTCAAAAGAATATATATATATATATTACCCCGAACAAGAAACATTTTTTGCTGGTTTATCGTTTATAGTGAAGATTCCACAAACAAAAATTGTCATGTTACAAACAAGCTGAGAGTTGATAGGGGGGAAGACTTTTGACGATGTGTTATATTATCTATATACAGGGTGTCCGGTAAACCTTGTACAATATTGAAACTGGTGATAGACCAGGTCATGACTGTTCAGAATATCAGAATTTCACCTCAGTAAAAATATCACCATTTTCGAGATAATGGGCATTTTCTAAATATCTAGAAAATCACTACCTCAGCTCCGTTTTTTGAGTGCTAATTCAAATATCTTTGTTGCTGAAGATTGATGATGAGTGATGCTTTCAGACGTACAAAACAGTTTTTCAGAACTTGATACATTTTTCAAGAAATAGAGGTAAAATGCCAGATTGGAATCCCACCAATTTCTATTAACAAAAGTTTGACATTATTGTCTGGACCACGTGGAGATGAACATTCATAACAAAAGAATGCCCATTTTGTCCAGACTCTAAAATGGTATGAAAGTGAAAGTTGGTATAATTATTTTTGGAAGGAGTGGTATTTCGATTATAAGTGATTTTCCAGATATTTTGAAAATGCCCATTATCTCGAAAATGGTGATATTTTTACTGAGGTGAAATTCTGATATTCTGAACAGTCATGACCTGGTCTATCACCAGTTTCAATATTGTACAAGGTTTACCGGACACCCTGTATATCTCGATCTTATTCTGGTCAACAGCAATGACCTGGTATCGCAACTTGACTACTTTTCTCCTTTCGGTAAGTCTGACCATGTCACCCTCTCATCTATATATATATATATACATAAAATAAAGATGTTGGTTACACCATTTATAACTCGAGATCGGATGGACTGTTTGTTATGAAACTTCATATATGGATTCGTCTACAGTCTGGTTATTATAAAATACAATAAAACTTTGAAAAAAACGATGAAAATTTTACTTATACAGGAAATGCTTTTCCTCCTTTTGAGTAAAGCCACTAGATGTCGCTACAGTTACAGTTAAGATACCGCTTATTCGTTGGTACTTCATTTGATATTCTCCGCGTTAGATGGCGATATAAACAAATAGTGTGTACAGTGACTATATTTCCTCTATAGTGACTGTAATTAGTGTGTAATTTGAGTTGCCTACAACTCTGCGCTGTTGGGCAAAACTAAAATGTCTTAGCGTAGGAGTGCAGATGTCTAAAATGATTAGATTTCGTTGAGATATGAGAAAAGTTTCGTTCTTACCACTTCAGATGGCGCTATTCACACATTATGACTGATGATTATTAGTTAGTTTTATAGTTTTATTTATTCCAAATAACGTAATCGTGAAGGTACTATATTTGACATTATCACAATTAAATGACGATGAATTTGTTGAGGCTTTCGCGGCCATCGATTGATGTCATCTGTTCTTTTTTCGAGCATTTCGGTCCTCGTGGTTTGAAATGGTCGAAAAAAAAAACATATGACATCAATTACCGTGTAATTTACATAGGGCTCATAGTACCTACCATGAAAGGCTATTAACAGATCAAAAAGCGGTTGAATATATCACAGTGAATTTTTATCGAAATTTCAAGTAAATCGGATTTTGGCGATCAGTTTCAATCGTGAATTGTCCGTTCTCATCTTTCCTCATAATTTTTGAAACGTTTTTGAATTTCTGTTTGGGTAATAAATATATTTGCGGAAATAACTGAATCTAAAATTGCCATTATTAGTGATTGACATATTAAGACATATTGTTTTTGTGTATCTGTTCTGTGTGATAGCTCATATCCATGAAAACATTTTACAGTTCAAAAATCAGAGTGGATTTGTGAAATCCACCGTAAGTATCATTAGGGCGGAACAAAGTTCGCCGGGCCAGCTTGTGTGATAATAAAACTGATACAGGCCCGATTATGACCTGAATATTCGTACACCAGAATCTGTGTTTACGATCGAATCAATGCCCAAAAAGCCCAATGTTGGTGAGTTGTAGGATGTCGAAGTACTGACCTGAGAAATATTTACCTGGCGTCGTTCAAGTCGTAGCAGGACGTCTGTTGGCGTCGTTAGGATGAGTCATGAAGGGAACCCTCCTGGTGTGTGGAAATTGTGGTGGAATTAGGCGAGTGCTTTTTTTGCGTGGAACAAAATCGATAGCGTTCGAGAATACTTCTACAATTGTTTATTGGGTGAAATCTCGGTAGTCGAACAGTTGTCAGGACTGCTAAAATGTAATAATCGCCTGAAATTTTTCTTTTCCATCATGTTTGTAATATATGTCGATAGTTATCAACAAATTTGTTGGTTATAGTCTATTTCTTTCTTGCCATTTGTAATGTATTGCATTTAGTCTTTGGCAAGTACCTTCCACCTATTCAATATGTTATTAAATTGGTGAAAAGTTCAAAATTGTTTGTTTTGTTACATTTATTCAATATTTTCACTAGTTTGCAATAAAAATGTCAGCTCCCGCATAATGGATAAATTTAAGGTCGAAAATAATTCCAGCCTCTACGACTCGAATTACCCGTTGGTAAATCATTCATTTTTCCAAAAACCGAAGAAATTAATAGAGCCGTTAGTTATTTGTTGAGAATAGATCCAGCATTATAGCTATGCAAAATTAATTTTCCTATTGTGAAATATAAATATGGAAAAAGGTTTCTTGCCAAACAGGGTTAAGAGTGGCTTTTCTACCCTTGCAATGATGGCGAAACACTACCAAAAATTCTTTCGAGTTCCTTCTCGCTCTTATGAAATGTCTGCTTAATTTCATTTTTGTCACTTTTGCGGTTTTTAAGACAAGAATTAAAAAATGTTTTTCGGGCGCTATCTTAAGGCACGAGGAGCTCAAAATATTTTTGGACCAGAAATCACCTCCAGCCCCCTAAATTTTTAGCAACTATTCATATACCCTGTATAATTCCGGATTTAGTTACCCATTTACGAAAGAAATCCTTTTTCCACTTTTGTGTAAAATAGTATGATTTGAAGAAGGCTGTTCTCAAATGATTCATAATTTTTTCTCGAAAATTCTACGTTGAAATGATGAACCGAAGGTGCGTGAGGTTTCGTTGAACGTATGAATCATAAGTCGGTATTTACCCCTCAATCTTTTACGGATATTCCTGTAGGGCGTTCGTAACTGCCCTTATTTAACTCGCCCTTTGTTACGTGTTCCTGCTGAATTTATGAGCTATGCGCTTCTAATGAGTGCTTGTGGAAAGAGGGAATGTTTCCAGACTACGAGAATATCAATAGATAAATGAAACATTCTTGTGGATAGATACATTGTGCGAGGGAAATATGGAATCGATGTAACTGGCGCATTCTTAATATAAATTAAGAACAAAACTTCCACTGATTCAGTGAGGTAGTTTTGTAATTCATATACTGGGTGAGTCGTTTTTAGAAGATAAACATCAGCCTTCTATCAACTGTGCATATAAAAAGAGGAGCACTAGGTGAAGTTATTTTGTAGGTACATTCGCAAATAAGAGTTGAACGAAAAAAATTTTTGACAGCTGTCAAACTAAATTGAAAGCAGCCATCAACCTAATCGTCCATGATTATAAAAATATTGAGATTTTTTTTGTAATGATGATTGGAGGCTGAAAATTCATAATGAACAAGGCAGTCCACAAACTTTCCCTATACAGGGTGGTTTTTTTGGGAAGGAATTGCGATACAAATTCAAAATTTTGTATTTTTGTTTTAGAGTACATGAACTCAATTTGTGAAATATTTTTAAGGGGAATCTACTTCCGGTTCTACCGGAAACGAATGTGAACTTCTTTAATGCAACATCCTGTCTATCTATTCATATTTGAATTCTGCAATTATTTGATGTATCATATGCGCAAGCTCATCAACCGATTGTTGAGTTAGGTATAGCCTGATTTCAAATTATTTGACAGAAAGATTGTCAAATTAGTGTTCAAATCTTCAAAATCCCCCATTATAAGAATTTTTTCGCAACAGTGGAACAAAAGAAAGTACGCTGATACTGCTTCTTGTATAAATTATGAGGAAATATTATACAGGGTGTCTGAAACAGGGCTTCAAAGTGAGCCTCAATAAAACCATGAAATCTCATTATTTTCGAATGGTAACCATATAATATTGTAATTCAGATCGATTGCTCGTCAAAAACTAGTTAGACTGTGACAAACATTTCATGTCTTTAAAATCAGTAGTTTTTGCCGTTATCGAATAAAATTCGAATTTCACCACTAAAGCCAGGTTTCGTTCAGTCAAATTCATTGGTGTGCACGTCTTTTCAAAGTAGGCTATTTTAGGAATTGTCTTTCTTACTCATTTTTATTGATCAAGCACTATGCAAAACATGCAATAAAAATTAGGTACACTAGAATAGAATGATATATCAAAAGTCTGTCCTTTATTTTACTTGCGGCGAAGGTGACAAATAAACAAAGCAGATAATGAATGATGATGACTAAATAGAAAAAACTAAGCTTAAAACTATCACAACAATTTTCCTAACAAACAGCTACAGTAGATGGAGGATGGAGATAGTAGAAGAATCAATAAATGTTTGGAGGAAGGGAGCCAATATTTTGAAAATTTATTGTTATAGCTATCATCAAATTTCTGTTTTTTTTTGTTCGGAAAATTGTTGTGATAGTTTTAAACTTAGTTTTGTTTATTTGTCAAATTCGCCGGAATGAAAAAACATACTTTTGATACAACATTATGGTGTACCTTATTATTATTGCTTGTTCTGCATAGTGCTTAATCAATAAAAATAAGTAAGAATGACAATTCCTAACATAACCTACTTTGAAATAGACATATAGTCCATCCAAGAATGATTGACATCAGAGCAGGCCTTGAAAGTCCAGTCGCTGCTTTATTTCTAGTTACAAAAAAGTAACTAAAAATTTTCTGTGCTTTCATCATAGATATAGAAATAACCTAAAAATTGAACGATATTTTTTTAAAGTAAGGAACTTTGAACATCAAAATGTTCCCAATTTTACGATCAATTATAGGAGCATACAGCCTGGAAATTCTGGTTTGGTAACGAAAAATATCGTGGGTGATTAAATAGCACGGTCCTTTCAATGTTCAATATGAATATTCGATAAACCGAAAAAATCTAATTGATAATTTGAAGCGAGTTACTGCAATGTGAATTGATTGGGAAATTTGTAATGGATATCAAGACACTAACATAGAAACAAAACTTAACCAATGGATCTATTTAATATATGAAGAATTTTGTCATGACATTGTAACTTTCAATCTTTGTGAACAATGGAAGTGTAAAATATGAAAAATATAAATATTCCTATTATTCTGTTTCAACAACCACAACATGTTATTTTTTCCTCATCTGGGCAGAACTCGTCATATTCATAATGAAAGGTTTTGTCAGCAATATATCATAACATTGCTTATATTTTGACTAATCTTCTCTCCTTTCTTTTTCTACGTGCTCTGTGCAGGCTTTCCATTTTTTAGCTGTTCACTCTTCAAGAGCCTCATTTCAAAGATATTTATTTCACTTGCTCAATTTTCTGCCAAATTTGTTCGAAACATTAACGACAGAACAAAATGAATGTGTTATTTCCAACACCAACCTGAATTCTGCAACTCAAAATATGTATTACTGAATGGGCATTACCAACATAATTTCGATTTTCCAAAGCCCCCCGAGATGTCAATCATTCTTGGATGGACTATACCATTGAATTTGACTGAGCCAAACCTAGCTTTAGTTGTGAAATTCCAATTTTATTCGATAACGGCGAAACTACTGATTTTAAAGACATGAAATGTTTGGCACAATCTAACCAGTTTTTGTCGAGCAATCAATCCTAATTACAAAATTATATGGTTACCATTTAAATTAATATGAGATTTCATAGTTTTGTTGAGGCTCACTTTGCAGCCCTGTTTCAGACACCCTGTATAATATTTTCTCATAATTTATACAAGAAGCAGTATTGGCGTACTTTTTTTTGTTCCACTGTAGCGAAAATATTTCCTTACATTGAGAGATTTTGGACATTCAAATACTAATTTGTGACAAACTTTCTGTCAAAATATTTAAGAAGCAGCTAGGCTCTAATTGAACAATCGCTAGATGTGGTTGCGCATATTAAACATCAAATCATTGGAGAATTAAACGAGGAATTTAAATATGTATAAATATACAGACTGTTGTATTTGAAATAACAAAGTTCACATTCGTTTCCGGTAGAACGGGAAGTAGATTCCGCTTGAAAATATTTTACAAATTGAGTTCATTTACTCTAAAACAAAAATACAAAGTTTGAATTTGTATCATTGTATCGTAATTCATTCCTCGAATACGTCTAATGAAACACTTGAAAAATTACCCTGTATAATTTCATTTTGTTTCACTGTTTTCATCAGAAGATCTCAGTTTCCATAGCCTCTCCTGACCTGTATACGTCATCATCAACGTATGGATACTTGAGAGCACAGCTCTGGGAACTTGGACTTTCTGTTCCATGAAAGTGTCTGAATTGGAAGTACCTTTTTGAAGATTTGTTCAAATTCGGTTATTCCCACATTTCAATGTGTTTATTTTCCCTTTGCAGTGAGTGTCTTATAGTTACAGTCCATCTCAAAGGAAACTGCAGTGGACGTACGTTTCCACTTGTGTACATCTAGTAACGATGTGGTTACCCAGCAAACCGGAAAAACACACAAAACTACCGCCGTTATACCAAATTGCATCTCAAATTGTGACGTGAAACAAAAGGACAACGCACGGGGCGCCCCGACAACCGGAGATTGTCTTTTGTTTGCTCAGTGGTCACCGTTAATACAGAGCACACTAGATTTAATAGCACACATGTCGACTGTTTGAATATTTGATTCAAACATCTGCTCCAATTTCGTTTAGATTTTGTTCTGTTTATATAGGTTTGTTTTGGGGTATTTTCGATTGAAATTAAATATGTTATTCTGATATCAAACAGCGTAATGCTTAATTGCATAATTCTATATCAAAAAGTACTAAAACTTTGATATTTCAAATGGAACACCCTGCATATTATTGCTTTTTTCGATTCGTCATAGCCTTATTATTTCTGTATCAACTTCCCACTTGGCCAACATCTGAGTGAAAGAATGAATAGGATGGATAGGGAGAGAAGGTGCTATTCCTTTGACCTTTGCCAACAAAGTCCCCTGATTCAAATCCTATTGATTATTTCGTTTGGGACCGACTGAAAAAAATGTGTAAGCAGAATCCCCAAACAGTAACTAACAAACAATAGGATTAAGAACGATCCAGAACTATAAGACAACAGAAATGTGTGCAAGCTGGAGGATTTTATTTCGAAAATGCTCTAAAATGTTATTTATTGCAATCTTTTTGTTTATAAATATGTATCTTCACGGAATACTATATCTTTCTCGTTCATGTTTGGTTTATTTTTTTTTTAACAAGGATGATTAATGTCTCCCTTATTGATTTCTGTCTATCATCATGAAAAAAATGATTTGATGTATCTAATAATAGAATATTTCAGGTAGAATGTTATAGTTCTAATAACGAATTCAACACCAATGATGTTCTAAGTTCTCAAGAGGCTGAAGGAAATTTCTGTATTCATTTTATGTTAGAATTTGAAATTCTGCCTACTACAGTATTTTTTTTGTGTCAATTGTGTCTTAAGATTGTATAATAGTTATTTATGTAATAAGGATCATAAAGACGATCATTATGGTACAAGTCGTGAATGTTATCGGGCGAGGCGTAGCCGAGTCCGATAACACGGCGTGTGCCATAATGATTGTTTATGATTCGTATTACATACAAAATTTTATCTGATGGCATTTATATCAATACATTTTCGAAAAATTAAAAACTGCATTTTCGACATGTCACAATGACAACTATTTTTAAAGTTATGTCACTCAATTTTGATGACATAAGGAAGCTCATTATGGTACTTAGTACCATAATGAATTCATTATGGTACTTAGTCCCATAATGAATTCATTATGGTACTTAGTCCCATAATGAGCTTCCTTATGTCATCAAAATTGAGTGACATAACGTTGTCATTATGACATGCAATCAGATAAAACAATTTATAGGAAGTTTTGGAAATTTCGAGAATTTTCAAACTCAGAACGGATTAGTAACCGCCAAACATTCCAAATCAAAATGGGAAACTTTTATGAGCCGGTCATGGAAACAGCACTGTATTATGAAAGTGCTGTATGATGTGTAGAGGTGACATTTACTCTTGCTCCTTATACGGAATTCAGTGAGAAAATTTTTAGATATACAAAGTGAGTCTTTGACTCGTACATATATTTTAAGTGTAGATTCTTGGGCCAAAAATCCTTTTTTTCATTTTCCATTTTTTCGAATGGCCATTCAAAACAAAATATACATCCCTGATACTATTCTTTACAAATAAGAACTCAAGTTCATATATCTCGATTGAAATTGAGTTGACCTATTTAGAGAATACTCAAGTGCTAACCTTGTTCGAAAAAGAAAGTCAAAAACACGATATTTCTTAAAAAAAACACTTAGTTTTCTCCGATTATTTCTGCGATTAAAAAGTCATATTTTCCCCACCAAAATAAGTTCCTTCTTTGATATCCCTGAAGATTAGTTTGTAAACACTGACTACTCGTTCAGATTTTCCTCGATATCCAAAATCATCCCATAAAGAATTTTTTTCAATCTATTTATGATCAACTCATAGGATTCTAGGTCAATGACCAACCCAACCCATCTTCTAGGAATATTTCACGGAGCTTTCCAAAAGACGATGCCGGATTGTTGATTTTCTCTTTCAACAATGGTATAACGATGCAGTGTCTTGCGAGGTAACGAGCGCGCAAGACAAACCGTAAGATCTATGAATCGACCCCTCTCACTCCTTATATTGATATTCTGTGTCTCAAACGTGAGTGTTTGTGAACGACGCATGCATATAGCCAGTGGCGCACCGAGGGGGGGGGCTGTCGGGCTGCAGCCCCCCCCGAGCTGTGACAAAGAAAAGTAATTCAAATATTTCCATCTTATTGTTTTTCTCAAAGTATTAATAATTATTTTAGAACAGAATGGAAACTTAAACATTTCCTTTACAGATAGAAATAGGGATTGATATACATATACAGGGTGTTTCATTGGTGAATGAACATACGTTGACCTGAGCTAGAGCTAGGCGAGTCCAAAAAAACCGATATATGATAGGTTTAAGCAATTCCATAACCGAGATACAGAGTGGTTTATGTATTCCCCAAAAATTTCAATTCCACATAACTTCTGAACCAACTAGTATAGCTGGTTGATATTTGGAACGTATGATTCACTTCTACAGGTCGATCGATTTACTTTTGAATTTCCAAAGAATTTCAGGTCCGTATTTCAAAAATATGGGAGTTCTTCCAAGCTGAGATTCACCCTGTATATTGAAATTTTGGGGTATTATTGAAATATTTGAAAAGAGAAAAAAAAAATTCAATGGGATTCAGTAGATTTCATTGTCCCGCACGTCATTTTGCTCAAAGAGAGCTTAAGGGAAAGATCCAATTGAATATTGGAATTCCACAAAATTCTGAGAAAAATCGTGCATTATGATCAAATTGATCTCCAGAAAGTACAACGATTGGATCCAGGTGATGAAATTAGAAGAAATAACTGGAGCTGGATTTTACGAAATGAAAGAATGGTCAACAGAATTTTATTATGCAATGAAATACGTAATAATCCAGACATGATCAAAAAAAGTATCAGACATATTTTTTGAAGAGGGCAGGAATGTGTATTGAACAAAATGGTGGTACTTTCGAGCACCTTCTGTATTTCACGTTGAGTTTTTATGTTTCTTCAGTTATTTATTCATCTTTGTTGACTTCAACTAAATTTTTCTCGATGAATAATTATTTTCCGGAAATAACTCCAAATGATTCCACAGAATAATATGAAATTCGAACGTGCAATTAGTGGGACAAAAAAAATTCAATTAGATAATGTACGATTTTTCTGAGAATTTTGTGGAACTCCAATATTCAATTGGAAATGACGTGCGGGACAATGAAATCTACTGAACTCAATTGAAAATTTTCTTCTCTTTTCAAATATCTCAATCAAATCGTAAAATTTCAATATACAGGGTGTTGAATCTCAGCTTGGAAGAAGTCCCATATTTTTCAAATACGGACCTGGAATTTTTTGGAAATTCAAAAGTAATTCGATCGACCTGTAGAAGTTAATCATACGTTCCAAATATCAACCGACTATACTGGTTGGTTAAAAAGTTATGAGGAATTGAAATTTTTGGTGAATACATAAAGCACCCTGTATCTCGGTTATGGAATTGATTAGATCTATCATATAATGGTAGCTCTAGCTCAGGTTACCGTATGTACATTTACCAATGAAACACCATGTATAATAACGAATGCGATATATCCATTACTTAAGAAGGTTTTCGCTTGCGGCGCATTTTTTAAATTATATAACTTACAAAAACCTGATTACTCTTGAGCAGCCCCCCCCGAATAAAATTTCTGGGTGCGCCACTGCATATAGCGACAACCGGTGCGACCCGTAAATGGCGTAAACAAATATGGAGGAAATCATTTCTAGAGCTATGTTCTTATAACAGGGGAAAGTGATTATTTTAGGTGTTTTTCTACAATCTCGTGATGAATATGTGAATACTTTCAGTGAATTCATGTAATATCAACCGTATAGTGTCGAGTTTATAAAATTCCAAGAGGATATATTGTTAAGATAGAAACATCGCCAGAGATTATTTAGTGCTGAGTATCATTAATTTCAATTCAATACGTGCTTTGTATCGGCATCCTTCATTCATATATCTGAATTGTGTATTCCATTCGTTGATTCTGTTTTCACGAGTGAAAGGTGTTTTTAGTTTGCCTACATGACATAGTACAAGTACAAGTAGTTTGACAAAAAATGACCTATGGTTTTCCGGAGCACTTTTTATTGCCTCATTTATCCATTTGAAAAGGTGAATTTGATTCTATAGTGTTTTCGTCTTGAGTTACCTGGCTGCTTCTAAATAACAACATCTTTGTGTTTGTGAAAATATTTGTGTATCGATTCATGTCAAAGTTTATGTTTATATTTATGCCAATGAATTTTCAGTCTTGAAGAAGATCCAGACAGTGGATCGAAACGTCGACAATTCGAAAAGGATAAATTTCATTTGCCCTGTCTTCAAGCCACAATCTTATTATTGGCGATTCAAGTTCATCTCCCAAGTCACCTTGCGGCAGAAACAGCATTAACGGGAGTGGGTAGATTTGTAGGTTAGTATATGGAAAACTTCGATTTCTACATTAATTACCGGTGAATTTTTCTATTTTAGTGAAGTGAGTTAGAAAAATTGTGTTCCAGATTCTGTGTTATTTACGTTTGAACATTGTGATGAGTGATTAATGCCCTGAAATGTCGAAATCACATGCGTTTTGTTGCGTTTATGGATGCAATAGTAAAGCCAACAGGGGTCCAGTCTCATTTCATTATTTTTCCAAGGACAAAAGTTGTAAACTAGAAATAACTGTAATTTTATAGGTAGGTACCTTATTTTGCTCATTACCAGAACGTGTTTTAAAGTTGTGTCATGGTTACTATCATCACAAACATGTGAAATCTCAACGTCGATTTGTAATTATTGATCTGTCAATTGCATTTCTTACAGTATTTAAATGATTTCAAATTCTACCAATAACAAAAATTGTGTGAAGTATTCGTGAATCGTGGATAACTGGTCTTTAAAACACTTTCTCTATTTCCGTCTCTAAAGTGTAAAGACCTTAATATCCACTTATACTTTAATATACAGAATATACTGTTATGATAAGTAGCACAATAGACCTTAATGTCGTAGTGGACTGAAACCCCTTTTGACCATAACTATATATCATTAATTCATATTGCCAAATGTAATGATTAGTTTTCAATAATTCAATATCCATGTATAAATTCATTGTATTAACTATAATATGTCCCATTGTTTTTTTTAATCCAATGTTATCAAGTTATCAAGATATGTTAATGAAAGTTTTTATAGAATAGACCATGATTTTTATTCATAAATATTTGGTGAAATATTAATATTACATACCTATATTTCTTGATAAAGAGTAAAACCTTATGCAATACAAAATACCTAAGTACACCTTCCTTCAGCTACCTGAATTCTTTTATAAACTCAACGCTACTCATTCCTTTAGACCCAAAGAGCCTTCCTACTATTTGGAGTTGCTTCCAAATATCGGAAATATTCGCTTATGCTCAGAAAAACACTCTTTTCACTTTCCATTTTATTTTTTCCCCGCAACTTACCTTATGTCAGAACTAATGTTTACAAATCTTACCCACTCCCGTATACACGTGTAGTAGAGGGCGCTGCCTACCCCTGAATCGCGATTCCAATTCAATATAGGTAAGGACGCGAAGAAGATAATCTATATATATATAAAAGAAAGATGTTGGTTACACCATTTATAACTCGAGATCGGATGGACTGTTTGATATAAAAATTCATTTATGGATTCGTCTACGGTCTGGTTATAATAAAATACAATAAAACTTTGAAAAACCGATGAAAATTTCAATTATGCAGGAAATGCTTTTCCTTCTTTTGAATAAGGCCACTAGGTGTCGCTACCGTTGATGCGTATAGCCGTGACTAGATAAGTCTCTGTACGTAGTCGTAGGTACTCAGTTTGATATTACCGCTGTTAGATGGCGATGTGTGTTTCGCATAGATATATAATAGTGTGTAATTTGAGTTGCCTCCAACTGTGGACCAAAACAAAAATGTCTTAGTCAAGAAGAAAAATGAGAAAACGTCTTAGCGTATTTGTATTCTGTAAAGTGAGATTAAAGTACCATAGACAAAGTACCTACTTCAATTCGAATTTTCAGCGTTGTATTTTAGTTCTCTAAAAGGGTCTCTACAGTGATCAGAGGTAATTGATCATTGGAACTATTTCTCATCCATATAATTCGATCGTGATTCATATTTTTATTTGGATACAGCTATGAGAAAACTGTAAAGCATTCAAAGTGAAATTATATGTTCAAAAATAATTAGATACCGCTTAAATAAAGAGAATTATTTTCGTGCGAATAACAATGTTACTAAAATTTTGTATATTTTGCCTAATTTATCTCCTGCTTGAAAGAATAGCAATGATTAGTTGATACAACTTTAACGGTGGGTTTCACAAAGCGTAATCATCGGTGATCGGAGCTTGATATAGAATCAACTCGATTCGACAGTTTAAAAAGCAGAGAACCAAGCTATTGATCTCTGATCACCGGTGATTACGATTTGTGAAATCCACCGTAAGTATCATTTAGGCGGAACAAAGTTCGCCGGGCTAGCTAGTACTTATTATATTTCTTCGACATTTACTTTTAATATGGACCAGTAACAATAATATAAATTCTAGATAGAAAATGTGCGTATCAAATATACTATTTTCATTATCCTTGTTGTTCAATGTTATCTCCCACATTTGTGGGATTTTATTATTACATACCTCTACATCAAACGTTTTTCCATCATTCAGATTCTAGTCTCGACAAAGTTGGTAAACATTCTGACAACATTGTTATCTTGTTTAGAGTCCAGAGAAGCAATAATATTAGGTGATATTCAATCCAGGGAAGCATCCAGATCATTCTTGAAATTCATGATTATTTCCTCGAATTTTATCGTATATACAATTAGGAATAACTCGAAAACGACACGTTTCATTGAAAAAAAAATAGGAATCAGTGAAACCTCTACTAACGGACACCTCTATTGAACGGACACATATTCATAGTCCGGAATTCGGTAAATGCAAATCCTTCAGATAGAGAGGGTCCTATCTTGGGCGGACGCGGACACCTATTTTTCGTATTCTAGGTTCCGGAACTCTCCCTTGAGCGGACAACCGAAACTAAGGCAACGTTATATTCCATAATACTTCACTGAATATTGTGTTCACGTGATTGGCAGAAGGTAAAAACCCAGTTGCAGATCGCAGATGAAAATCATCATGGGATTCCTAGTTTTGCATTGCGTTTGGTCTAGTTCAGAATAGTTTGATCTTCCCGATAGAACGCTTGAGATTTCGCCAAGAAAGCAGTAAACGTTGAGTATTGACTCTCGAAGAGAAAATGAATGTAGTGAATATACAGGGTGTTCCATCTCAGAGGAGCCACCTCGTATATTTCTGATCCCATAGTATGAAAAACGTAATTTTGATAAACTGTTTTCGCCAAAAACCCTCTGGACTTCTTCTTGTGGGGACATCTCAAGTCCAACATTTTTGTGACTCAGCCTGAAAATTTGGACGAACTACACCAACGAATTGTAAATGAGTGTCGTCAAATAACTCCAGGTATGCTGAACCATGTTAGAGACGGTTTTCAGTCAAGATTGTATATTATTGTATGGAAGTCAATGGAGGACAATTTGAGCATTCGATTTAAATACGCAGATTAATTTTTTTTTACTGTGAGCATGATAAAACAATTCAATTTTTCAAGATTGAGATTTTTTTTTAGATTTTTTAAGTTTGTGAAAAAGGTTTAGTGAAAATGGGCTTGTACATTGTGAAAACAACCAAGATAGTCAAGGTGGCTCATTTGGCTAAAAAATTGATCATTGGCGAGAACGGTTCATCCAAATTACTTTTTTCAAACACAGGTGGCTTCCAAGACCTTTCAAATGAAGTATCAATCAACGAATGAACCCCTCCCCCCATTCAGTTTTGAGGTGTTGAAGCTCCCACTCTTAGGGTGTTGCTCATTCAAGCCTCAAATGTACGTCAAATGATGGCCCCAAAAAAAATCAGTAGACGTTTTGCGGGAAATTTTTCCAATCGCTATGGGATAAGAAAAATACGGGGTGGCTCGTCTAAGATGAAACATCCTGTATACAATGAGCAAAAAATTAGTGTTCCTAGTAGTGTTTATTCAATTCACCTTTCGAATATTTGAGGTCAAGTCCTCCCTTGTACGGACGCCTCCGTTAGGCGAACACTTCTTCACGGTCCCAATGGTGTCCGCCCAAGAGAGGTTTCCGTGTTTCACTTTTCACTGTACTTTCATTTTCTAAAATGATTGATTCTCTCAAAAAAATATGAACTGTTCGTTTGTCTTTTTCAAGTGGTTTCATGATATTTCGTGTGGATTTATGAATAAAAAATTCTTGCAGGAGTTTCCGCCCTGTTCATGGGGTGCCTCCACAAAGAAGCCTGCATTATCGAAGGTCCTTCCCCTAAACCAAGAATCGTTGACCTGAATTCGAATTTCGTGAGTTGTGGGGTAGAAATTTTTCATGGAAACACGTATAAAACTCACAATCAGTTGCATAATTTCGAGAAAGTATTTCAACCAAAAATGGGAATTCAACCCCTCATGTGTTATTCTGAAATTTGCAATCAAATTACTCGAAGATCGCTATCGGTCGAAAGCTCGCACATTAGCGGCGCGTCGTCTGGGCGTCTTGGAGAATGCGACTACCGTTAACGTACTGTGTGCGTAGCGTGCGGCGTCATTCATTCCTAGACTGAACCGCCGCGACGCCGGCGTCTATCTGTCACTACATCTACTGTGTAAAACAACGTAACGATTTGCATGTCGCTATTTCCAACCATGATGATTCATTCAATTTTTCCGCTTGATTCCAGTGGTGGATTTAGGAGGGATATAACGTTTGTTCCACAAGTTTTGGCACAAATTTCAGAAACCAAAAAAGCGACAAAAAATTGATGATTATTGTATAGTAATACACATTAATTAAAGTTTCAGACGCAACGAAATTATCAATTTGAATAAAATGAAGAGGGCCATTATCTTCCACAGAGCGCAACTTTCTGCGAACACCTAGCATCAGGTTTTGGACGGAATTTAGATCAATTTCTCGGATCTTCCTGTATATTCGGCGTCGAAGTTCCTCTTCATTTTGGGCTTCCCATCCTCCATCGTGAGCTTTTCTCGATAAGAGAGCCCAAAAACCTTGTATAGGTCGAGCCTGAAGAAGGTTAGGGGGATTGTCGTTATGCTCATCTTACCTCCTCTTTCAGTCCTTGCTTGGGTGAAAATTATAGGTGTTCCAGTTTTTGGAAGTTTTATACAAGGAATTGCTTACCCACATTCAAAAATTTAAAGACGGATGCCCCGTCCTGTTTTGATAAGGCTGTTCTAAAGTTCGTGTTATTTTCATTAGTTATTATTCTTCTTTGAGAATATTTTTTGAGCTGTGTGATCAGATATGTGTGTTTCTCTGTATCAAATGAATATTCTGTCTTTACAACTATTTCATCTAAGCATGTTGATATTGAGTGAGTGACTCTAGTGGGTTGAAATATAATTTGAATGACACCATATGATCTTAGATGGTGTATGCAGTCTCTTTTTGCTTTGGTATCTTCTAAAATATTTATGTTAAAATCACCTGCAATGATTATTTGTACATTCTCCTTTGTTAATCTGGTTAAAATTGGTGTTAAGTGTTCTATCATTGGGTCTTTATTTCCATCATTGTGAATTGTTAGGCATACCCTCTTTCGATTATGCATCCGGCATCTCACCGCCTAAATTTTTTCGCGAACATTCGTATACACCCTGTATAATAAGTCAAAGATTCACACCGTATATTTTCAAATGTCAACGTTATTGGGATCTTTCATAACCATCAGACCAGACATACATCCTTTGGAAGAATTTCCCCTGAATATTAATTGCTCAGTATGTTCATATTCCTGCTGTGAGTTCTGTGAATACTCAGGATCATGTATTGGCAGTCAATTACAGTAACTTTTAATGAATTCTAATCAAAGAATCTCGTCCTTTGTGTCACTTCAACGAGGAATTTCATATCGAAGGTATTCCGAACCGTAATCAACACATTATTACTTCGCTTGTCGAGTAAAGTGGTAATGTTACCTACACATCAGCACAAAGGAATAGCTATGAGATCAATCAAAATTACTCAGGAAACGTGCAACCAACAGAATTTCATCATTTATTATACTAGAAATGAACATAAATTGATGCATAAAGGAGAAAAGATACCCATATTTTTCGAATAAAGCGTACACACCTAATTGATTCAAAGAAAAATAACCGATTTTCGAATGTTTGAGAGCTTCAAATCAAAATAACAAAACAGGAATATAGTAGGTATGACTCTTTGAGCGCTATTCAAACGAGGGGTATTTTGATCCGACTACCCGAGAATGGTCTCAAATTACATGGGAACTGAATTTTGGTTGAGTGTTTACTCCATTCATGGTGCATAATCAACAATTCTCCAATATTTCCCCTGATGACAGTGTAGCCGACTCATGAATCCACGCAAAAATACTATAAAACTACTGGAACAAAAAAACGGTTTATTTTTTCGAAAAAATCATTCATTTTGAAAAATAAAAGAATTCCAATGTTTTTTTAATGAAACCCGTCGTTTTCGAGTTAATCCTTATTTTATCCGATAAAATTTGCCAAAAAAATCATGAATCTCAAGAATAATCTGGCTGCTTCCTGGATTTTAAATATCACCGAATCGCAGAAAAATTATTAACTCCCTGATGGCACCACAAGTTAACAATGTTGTCAGAATGATTATAAACTTTGTGGAGACTAAAGCCTCTGATGGAAAAACGTTCGATGTCGAGATATGTAATACTAAAATCACACAAATGTGGGAGATAAAATTAAATTATGACGAGCATAAAATTATTCATTTCATACGCACAGTTTTCAATAAAAATTTATTGTTACCGGCCCATCCTTCAGGAAAATATTGAAAATAAATATACAGGGTGATTCACGGTGGATGGCACATTAGACGTTTCTGGAGAACCAGACTTCAGATCGGTCTGAAAATTTAATGGAATGCATTATCGGACCTGTTCTACCCAAATAAAATATTTTCGTCAATGCGGTGTTGCCACTTCTATTAGAAAGTAGTAGCAACTTTGCTTTATCAAATGGAACACCCGGTATATTATATTATTTTTGGAATCTCCAACAACTTCTCGACAACTTTTATTGACATTTCTCTATACCTATCTGTTGCCGTTTTCGAAATATAAATCAATTTCAATTTTTTTTCACCAGAAAACATGACCTTAAAAATGCTGATAACTTCGGGTTGAGAAACACTATAGCATTGAAATTTGGTTTGGAGTTAGGTGATACATAAATGCTCCCAACACTCTAGCCTGATTTACGTTACTTCAATACAGGGTGATAAAAAAATACAGTCTTTTCGGTTGCTTGAAAAAGTGACTGAAAGTTGTTTATTTCAAATGGAATGCCCTGTATATTATTGGAAATTCGGAAAACTGATGAAATTCGCTTTCATTCTATGTCTATCATGCCTATACCTAACTAGTCAAATTTCGGACTTATGAGCATTTATTTGTCAAAATGTCCCTACAGAATGGTATTTGCATTCAGTATTTGGTAGGCAGGCCATGATTACTACTTGATAATACCTCATGACATTCTCCTTATAATAAAGGCACCAAGAAACTTGAGAGTCAAACTATTTATATGAATTATTATTAAAAAGTAGAACAATCATGTCGACATGTCGAATACTTCAAAGTATGTTCGAATCGCTGGCCGTTCACTTCCAAGCACTTCAAAATGCGGGTGGTGACTGCTTTCGTCGAGGCAGATCGTATTTCTTTGAAATCCAAATCTTCAAATGCTTGGGCAATTCTTTCCGACAATTCATCTCTCGAATGCACGGGTGTTTTGTAAACTTTTTGTTTCAACATTCCCCACAGATAAAAATCTAACGGACTAAGATCGGGTATTCTTGCTGGCCAATTCCATGGTCCCAAGCGCCTTATCCACCGATCTTCAAAAAGTCTCTCCAGTTAATAATAATGAACAAATTCATGAGCACTTCGTTTGAATCGTTTTCTTCCATCGTTTCGAGGGCATTTGCAACATCTGGAATGAAGAAAATGTCGAAATTCAAGCTTCTTGGTGCCTTTATTATTAGGAGAATGTCAAATAGTAATCATGGCCTGCCTACCAAATACCGAATGGAAATACCATTCTGAAGGGACATTTTGACAAATAAATGCTCATAAGTCCGAAATTGGACTAGTTAGGCATAGGCGAATTTCATCAGTTTTTCGAATTTCCAATAATATACAGGGCGTTCCATTTGAAATAAACAACTTTCATTCACTTTTTCAAGCAACCGAAAAGACTGTATTTTTTATCACCCTGTATTGAAGTAACGTAAATCAGGCTGGAGTGTTGGAAGCATTTATGTATCACCTAACTCCAAACCAAATTTCAATGCCATTGTGTTTCTCAACCCGAAGTTATCAGCATTTTCAGAAGTCGATGTTTTCCGTTGAAAAAAATTGAAATTAATTTATATTTCGAAAACGGCAACAGATAGGTATAGGGAAATGTCAATAATAGTTGTCAAAAAGTTGTTGGAGATTCCAAAAATAATATAATATACCGGGTGTTCCATTTGAAAAAGCAAAGTTGCTACTACTTTCTAATAGAAGTGGCAACACTGCATTGACAAAAATATTTTAGTGGGGTAGAACAGGTCCGATAATGCATTCCATTAAATTTTCAAACCGATCTGAAGTCTGGTTCTCCAGAAACGTCTAATGTGCCATCCACCGTGAATCACCCTGTATATGTATTAGCATCGATTAATCAGATACACCGCCTTCATCGATATAAATATCAACAACCGCCATGGATATAACTCGAACTTGCCACAACCAGAGATATTCTACTTGTGTAGAATATCTTTGGCCACAACTCATTACAGTGACTATATAGTCACTGTACAACTCATTATCCAGGTATGCCATCTATCGTCGTCCAGGACTACGAGAGGGAATTGTTGGTCTGATTTTTAACTAGAGGTCACCATGATATGCACAGTGTGTACTCATGACAATCTTTAGTTTTCTTATAAGAGGACCAAAGTTCCACTCCAATTTTCATCGAAGTTGGGTTATGCTGTTCTGAAGAGATCCCACAAGATCGAAACCTAGGTCAACACCTACCAGCTTTGATGAGGTTGGAACTTTCGCTAGTTCCCTGGGTGATGATCTGTGGCAAGTTCGAGTTAGATCCACGGTGGTTGTTGATATTTATATCAATGAACGCGGTGTATCTGATTAATCGATGCTAATATATTCAATATATTATAAATTCCTTTGGGATATGTCCTTCTGGAACAAACTTCGATTTGATTGAAAATGAATGTCAATGAAATACAAAATTCAGATATATAAATTATGTCGATACAAATCACGTTTTAAATTGAAATCAATGAAAAATAAAATGATACTCAGCATTAAATCGTCTGTGGCGATGATCTTAACTAAACAATGTCCTCTGTGATCATTTGTTGAAATCCTAACTGGAACAATGGAACTACCAACTAGTGAAAAACTTCTGCCCAAAAATATGCCAATTTATACACGTAAATTTCGACACTACAAGTTTAATATTATATTAATTCACTGAAAGTCTTCACTAATCATCACGAGTTCGAAGAAAGACACCTTCAATAATCACTCTACCATTTCATAAAAACTACTTCCTTGCACTTTACTCGGTTTTATTAGATGTGTCAGTGGCGGAGATATTGAATTTGCACGAAGGTTTTACCCCCTAACTTTTACACCACTGGACAAATTTGCATTTGCACATTCTGATGCGCCAATGTGTTATACTTAAAATAGTACTCTTGGTTTATTGCTCTAAAAAAACGCTTTCGAGAAAATTGGCATTTTATGATAAAAAAACAATTTGCTGACGCATTGTGAATTTCTTGTACTTGGAAAAATTATTAGTGATAATTAACAAGTTTATAAATTTCAACAAAATTTGACAATACAATTTAAACTCAAAAACCGAGTCGTCCGATTTTGATGAAATAAACTTGTTTATAGTTTATAGTGAAAAGGGGTGCGACCTTAAGGTCTATTGTACACCCTAACAGAGCTGTTATCATCGCGCCTCCTACAGCTCGTCATCCAGTTCCAGAAATTTGATGAAATCCAAATAAACTTGTGAATTACCACTACTCATTTTTCCATAATTACAAGAAATTTACAAAGCGTTAGCAAATTGTTTTTGGTCATAAAATGCCAGTTTTCTCGAAAGTGGTTCACTTTATAGCAATGAACCAAGAGTATGTAACATTCAAAAATGTTACATTTTCAAAGTCGGCATTAAGATCACTGCGTCTGCGTCAAATTACGCGAATTCGTGACGAAATGATCAAGAGAGAATTTTCTCATTCCTGCTGATTTGATAGATGCCGTATGTGCTATCAATTTACCTGCGATTTTCTTATCTATATCTTCAACCTACAAATTGTATTATTTAATACATTTACCTATCTCTTTTACTGTGTAATTTCCTCTGAAATGAGGGGTAAGTTTTTTTTCATTCATAAAATTATATCTCAAATTTATTTCGCTTATTAATTCAATTGTTCAAATGAAATGAATAGGAACTACGGCTGGGCCCACGGATACTCAAACACCGGTCAGCGCCCTTTCACCCCACCACTTTTTGGCATCCATGTTGTGACGTAGAATTAGCCAACAGATACGGTGTTTACCTTGTAGTGTGTACTGTTTTTGAAGTTTTCTTGGTTTTGTGGGTGGAAAACGGTACCTTTTTATATTATTTCAGTTCATTAATTACACGGAAAGAAATCTATTCTCGTACCAAGTGGATAATATTTGATTGAAGTAAATGATAGATTCATATATGAGCAAGAATAAGATTTAGTCGATTCAAGTATACCCTATTCTCCGAATTCAAATTAAATAATTCTTTCGACTAAGTATATCATATACTTGAATTTAATAAATCACGTATTATTGATTCAAGAATATTCACATATTCCTTGTGAGTAAAATGAGAATTTTGAAATGAGTATTCGAAATATTTCATCTAAGGGAAACATAATCTCAAATGGAATTATTCTACATCTTAATCTCAGTAGTTTCTTCGTTCGAAGCAAAGATACCAAAGACTTGAATGAACTCAATAATTTCACTCAATCCAACATCAGAAAATTGTTAAATTGAGTATATCATATTTTCAAATCAAATTTCATTCAATAATGGTTTTGAGTGAATATTAACTTCAGATTTAGTTTTCGGTCTACTTACAAGAAGTATATACCTGTTTGGTCAAAACCATTTATATTCTCACTCTGAACCAATGAGAATTCTGAATATTCAGGTTCAGTATATTATATTCTCAAGATGAATAATGAGATTTATTTTATGCTTGTTTTGACAAATAGTGAAATTATTTGAAATACGATAATCGTTTAACATTGCTGTGATTTCAGGATGAGGATTATATTCATAGAACGATGCTTATAAGAATTGAAAACAAATTTATTATACTTCTGAAATAATTATAAACAAACAAAAGTATAAAAGTGATCACTGAAAACAAATAGAGAAAATGCTAAATTCAACATATAATCAACTGGACTAGGTACAAATAAACCCAATAATAACTGATGTGAACAAATAAGTACCTACCACAAATAAAAACTCTATCCTATAAGACAAATCATAATCCTAAAAATATTATCACATATAAATAAGTATACAATCAAGAACAGAAGAAATATCAGAAGAACCACAAATAAAAAAATTATAT
This sequence comes from Adalia decempunctata, assembly GCA_951802165.1. Taxonomy (NCBI): domain Eukaryota; kingdom Metazoa; phylum Arthropoda; class Insecta; order Coleoptera; family Coccinellidae; genus Adalia; species Adalia decempunctata. The sequence continues at coordinate 36,842,724 of OX637697.1, read as the reverse complement.
ATGTACACATCGCAGTATAATCACATAAAGGTACTGGCACTGAAAGGGATAATTAACATTCAAAACGTGAAACAATTTGAAAATAATTTTGAATGCCTTACGTGCAGAGGAGAACTGATGGTAGATGTTTTCAACAATAATCAAAAAGCTTCTCGGTTCTAATAGAAACTGTCCCAAAACCAACAAACAGGGCGGCACCGTTCGTTTCCATTGTATTGTTTTCTGCCTCTGCTCTTGGATAATATTTTCCATATCTCCAAACCTCTGCAAGAAAAATGCTTATAAATTCTGTATCCTCTGAATTATTATCCGCATTCTATAATGAGTGATATGATGAGCTATTCCCCCCAAAAAAGATACAACAGTACTGTACGAGACCATTTCAATCTAATAATTCAAAATTCGTGAGTTGCATAAGAAAATATGGTATAACTGGTTGATTATCGCTCTTTTTTTTATTCAACGATGCTAGTTCAGTATTGCGTAATTCGAAAAATCATTTTTAGAAGTAGTAAAAGCGAATTCATTTGATAAAAATAAAAATATTTCACTTGCTTCAGAATTCATCTCTTTAATTTTCCTTGAAATCAGTTTTCATTCCTAAGGTAGGTATGAGATCATGATCATTGAGATTTTTTAAGAGCTCTAAGGAAATATCTTGTTCTGAAAAATTGATAATCCCAATGTAATAGGATTTTTGAAAATGAATGTTCTTAGAAATGTAAGAGATGCGCACTTAGAGTATTTCAAGTATTAAATTTATCGAAAAAGAAAACAGCATGGTGATTCAAAACGTATAAGATTCAAAGAAGAAATTATGTTTTTTTTAAATCTCAATATAAATTTAAATCAATACATAACTAACATATCTTACCTTGAAATAGCTTGCTAACACTGCCCGAGCATCCCTATTGTCCCAATAATTTTTCCACATTTCACTAAAAATTGGTAAACTTTCTTCAACACACTGAACTTGGACGAAAGACGCGATATGAACAAGTCGAATCAAGATCGAGAATTATATCCCTTTTTGGGCACTGAATAGAGGGCGCTTTTTAGTATATTGTTGAATAATTTACTTGGATCTAGTGGATTGAGCAATTCATATACTTGGATTACGATAAAACCTAACTACCGGAAGGAGAATTGGCGTATTTTAGTTTATCGCTGAATATCTTACTCGGACCAAGTGAATGAAAATTTTGTCGAGATTAGTAATATATAGTTTCACTTGAATTTTTAGTTATATAGAATTGTTCTAATTTTTTTTTTCAAAATTTTGGAATTTCTGAATGTTCCAGATTTGATGATTTCTGTTTACATCTTTCAAGAAACATTTTTAGGATACCTTATGAAAATTTACTCTAAACGAAATAATTCATACTACATACTTATATGTAGAATAATATGGAAAAATTAGATACATTCTCTTCAATAAAAATTCATTAAAAATCAAGTTGGCTCTGAAATAACCTTGAAAAGGTCAAGGTGAAAACGAGATGTGATATCTAACAATTCTCACTTGAAACATATTCTTCTAAAGTTGATAGTTTTTGAGATAATTCACAGTCTCAAGTTTAATGCCTATATAATGAAATCGAAGTCAAAATCAACAAGTAAGGGTGCTATAGAGCCCTTATTAATACTAGGCCCTCTCTGGGGTTGTAACATCCTCGAACTATTTCGACACCACATTCTATACCAATACTTTATTTGCATAAATACAGAAGTAAAGAGGTTTGGCATTGTTAACCCAAAGACCGTATATTGTCGAATAATTCACTTGGATCTAGTGGATGGAGAAATTTATATACTTGGATTACGATGAAACTGCTCGCAAACGGATCACGGTTCCTCTTATTCATGCATGTTGCCTAACTACCGGAAGAAGAATTGGCATCTTAGTATATTCTGATAATTACACTTGGATCGAGTGAATGCATGTCATTTCACTTAAATTTACAAATACGATGAATTTTTCAACAACTTCTTTCTTTCCCTTTCAAAATTATGGAATTACACTAAGAGAAATGTTTTACAGAGTGTAATAGATTTGGTGATTTTTTTTTTTTTAATGTTTCATCACATAATTTTATTATAAATAGATTTGTGAAAAGTACCTAATTAAAAATTTCTTTCAAATTATATTTTCACAATTTTTTTATGATTTCAACTTCATATTTCAATCCATACAATGTATATATGTATTTTGAAAGGAGAGTCTATCTATCTCAATGGTAACTTTTTCAGATTTCTAACTTATCGTATACATATAATCTAAAATCTGAACGTTGTCCTAGCAATATTTTATTTTCGATTTTAATCCATTTGGCGAAATATTCTCGAATCATTATTGATTGATTAATTAATTATTCAATTCATAATTTTATGTCAATTCATTATTTCATGTCAATCGAAATTATTATTTCAAGAAAACCAATTTCTTGAATATAACACATGGAATGAGGATATTCCAATTCTCGAACTGAGAATATTATATTTTCGAAGTCAAGATATCATATAGTTACCTGAAATATAGAAGTACTCTCGAATTGATAAAAGTGAATAGTTTGGATTGAATAAATAATTTACTCCGATGGAGAATTTCATTCTTCAATCAAGTATATATATGTTTTTTGAGTAAAATAAATTCATTCCAAGTATACAAAATTTCCCTTTTTACTTGTTTTGATTCTATATATACTTGAAACAACTCTAATATTTTAAGAATATTGGGATTCTTGATTTGAGGATAGATTTCTTTCCGTGTAGAGTAGGTCTCAGAAATAAAACATTTCCAATGAGTCTTGATTGAGAAAATACAAGAAAACTGGCTAGAACTATGTATATCCTTACCTTCCAAACGTAACTTTGGGATTTTTTCTTGGAAAAACTAAAAGGATTGCTGACGTTTTCATTTTCATAATCTGGGACCCAAACTTGTTGAGTACAAATTTTTTCACTTCTCCAACACGGTTACTCAAGTTCTAAATAAATCGATTATTATTATTCTTATATTCTCATTCTAAATCTTCTCGTTTACAGATAATCTTCTATCTGCAGGAGAAATTGATTGGAAAATGAAATACGAACAGCTGCTAGAAAAAATAGTCAGCAACAGAATGAAATTGAGATTCTAAGGCAGCTATTTCAATTATTAAAACTTGAGACGAGCAGACAGCTCGAACAAATATCAAGCAATATCTCATACACATGCTAATGCTATATTTATGATCGATGTTAAAAATTTAATGCTCATTTAAAATAAAACATTTTTACAGATTTGTTTTTTATTTAAGATAAAATTTACCAAATCAGAACTCAATAACCAAGTTGTCATAATTTCAATTCGAATATACCTTTTTTTAAGTTTCTATGTTTGTACGAAACGTACAGGAAATCCTCAAATCAATCAATAAAATTACAATGTTGAAGCAGATTTTATATGAACTTGAAGAAATTTTTCCTAGTGGTGAGACATAAAATGTACCATCTTTCAACATAAAAAAATATTGCTGGTATTTATTTGCTCGTATAAGAGTACCTATTGCCCTTCCGAAGAACTGATTTTCTTAATAAATGCAAACTACTTTTAGCAGAATTTCGTTCTTGAATCAATGAATTTAGATTTACAGTATTAGGTTTGGAATTTTCTGTTATTCTATTTGCTTGGATTAGAGTACCTTAGTAGGTACCTACCTAGCTTATTCATGGACCTAATTTTCTCAATAAATGCAACCTACTTTTACCAATATTTTGTTCTTGAATCAATGAATTTAGATTCACAATATTGGAATTGGAGTACCCTTTCTACGACCGAAGAATCTTATATTTTTTCCGTGTAGTATAAGGCGAGAACGGAGCAAAATAAGGTAGAATTTAATAAAAATATAGCTGCAGCAATTATATTTTCATTTTAATTCGTGTTTTAGGTCCATAAGGTTTATTTTACAAACAAAATTATACTAGAAAAATCATTCATACGCGATTATTAGCGATAAAAGCAATTCATCTCATTCAAAAGTTCAAATCGTTGGCTAATTTGACGTCATCACATGCTTGCGAGAATGGAGGGGATGAAAGGGCGCTGACCGGTGTTTGAGTATCCGTGGGCTGGGCCGAAATTTTGAGAAGTTGTTGAGTCTGGATACTTCCCGAATATTCCAGGGAACTGATATCTTTTCCTACTACTTCGGAGACACAAAATCAAGTTTGTAAGATCTTCAAAATTTTGGACGTCCCACAAAAAGATCAGATCTGTACTAAATATGATTTCCGTTTATTATTCGAGATTTTTGTGAAATCTCCATTGTATATAACTCTGTATATAATTAGATTTAAGTATGTAGTAATAATCTGGGGAGAAAGCTTCCTTTATTTAATTTCACCATTCTCAATCTCTGTAAATTTTTGCCTTTTAGAAATTTGAAAAATAAAGGCAGTGTGCATAACTTTGTAAATTTCTTATTCCTCCTCACACATTATATTCTTTTTCCACTTTCCAGATTTGTGGCATAGCTAAATATCTTTTCAATTGTAAAATCTGGTGGCGCCCTGAACATCTTTATTTTTAAAGCCTATTCGAGTGTACCCACGACCTGGCTCACCAAAGACATAAGAGCTGCCTGTCGCAAAATTTGTAACCCTTGTCAATCAATCATTTTAAATGAAAATCTTAAAAATAAGGTAGCAAGTACCTACCTTTTTAAGTAAAACACATTGATACGCATCAGAATTTGTTGTGCAAATGCAAATTTGTCCAGGGGTACCTAAAAGTTGGGGGATAACACCATTGTGCAAATTCAATATCACCGCCACTGGCACGTCTAATGAAACCGAGTGAAGTGCAAAAAAGTAGCTATTATTAGTGACAATGTGTGTACAGAAACTCAATTCTGTAATCCGAACGGTTCCTGAGATATTAGCAAATAACCGAAAAATATACATATTTTTGACATCCTGTATCTCTGAAACGAAGACCCGGAAAAAATGGGAAAAGAAAAAAATGTTATTTTTTTTATGAGAAATCTATAGTTAATCGTTGATACACTTATTTAGGAACATCCTATATTTAATACCACTTTCCCCAATTATCCGCGAAAAACAATAAGAGAAAACAAAAATAATGGAGAAAACCATCGAACGTTGTTCCCAGTTGCTGAAGGAAAAAATTACCACTTTGTTCGGTTGCCCATTCCATCTTTCAAGGATGGAGCATTCGGCAATCTTAACCGATTTTATATTGCATGTAACAAAGTTACCCCAGCTAATAGCTATTTTCCTGCTGTCTCGAACATGAATAAATTTGCATGCAACAAGTTGGGGTCTACCGACACTGTATTTACTCCACGGTGCCAGCTCCCTGCAAAGATTATTAGATCCATTTTATAAGACTATCTTCCGAACACATCAGAAATTAGATTGGGGGCCTTGTCTTCCTTGTCTCCGTTCGTCGAACTACTGTATTGCCGGACCAGATTGAAGAGTGGTTGTTCGGGGTGAAAATACGAAAAATCTGAGTTATTTACTCCGCAAATTGAATCGCTCGCCGGGTAAATAACTTCTTTGGGAAATATCGTGAACATCTCAGTCGATTTAATGACGCTTTTATGTTTTTCGAATCTCAATGTATCACCGTAAGAAATGGCAACTCAAAGGATTCGGAGACATTAACATCTGCATTTTTTAATCTCAATACTTTGAAAAGTATTAGCGATAGAATTGAAACTTTGTAGAAATTTACGAAGGAGTGTACAGAATTTTGCTAGGATCGTATAGAATTGGAAGCAAGCAAAATTGGTTTTTTTTCAGAAAGATTTTTCGATAGGAATAACTGTGATTTGGCAGAAGGTAGAAGCCATGTTGTTTTGTCATTCCTGTTCAGTAGGCATTGACAAATTATCATGGAAAGACTCACGCGACAAACACGTTCACCTACAAATTGTTGAAATTTAATTTCAAAATTCGCCAAACTTATAGAGCACTTCGTGAAATTTATGGTCATAATCGTCCATCAGAGCAGCTTTTTCGTCGAACTGTCGATAGATTTCGGACAACATTTTTCTACTCGATGCAACAACAACAACAAGGCAAAGAACTGTAGGTACAGAAGGAAATATCGCTGCTGTAGGTGTTAATGAAGATTCAAATTTGTCTATTCGTCGACGTTCACAACAAGTTGGACTCTGTGCATCCACCACATGGAGAATTCTGCGTGAAGATTTTTGAACTACACCAATACGAGATCCAACTGGTTCAAGAACTAAAGCCACTCGACCATAATTAGCGTCGTTTGCTGATTGGGCCCTAGAACAGCTTGAAGTTATTCCACTTTTTCAACGAAAAATTGTGTTTAGTGAAGTAAACAAGCAAAACTGCCGTATATGGAATAAAAACAATCCTCAAGAAGTTCTGCAGGTTCCCTTGCATCCTGAAAAAAGCACTATACGATTTGCTTTACACGCAGGAGGCATCATCGGTCCATATTTCTTTAAAAACGATGCTGGACCTAATATTACAGTAAATGATGCTTGTTACAGATCGATGATTAATGATTATTTGTTTCAAAATTTGAATGGAATCGACCCAAAAGTGATTTGGTTTCAAAAAGGTGGTGCTACACCTCATTCTGCTACCTTAACAATTGATTTATTGAAAGAAAGATTGGCGATAACATTATTTCGAGAAATGGTCCAATCAATTGGCCTCCAAGATCATGCGACATAACTTCAATGGATTATTTTCTTTGGGGTTATGTCAAGTCATTGACTTATGCTAATAAACCAGAAACAATAGACGCTTTGGAAGACAACATAACTCGTGTTATTGTTGAAATTAGGCCTGAATAACTCGAAAAAGTGGACCATAAATGGTCCGGTTCCCCAGAGCTAGTCGTGGTGGACATACAGGGTGGGCTTTTCAAAACGAAACAGACGAGATAACGGGCGGAATAAATTTATTTCGAAAAAATGCTCGGACAGGTCGATTTTTGTTTCGAGGGGACCACTTTTAAGGTCAAATTCACAACTATATCGCTTCAACCCTTAGGGTTAGAACACCAACCCCTAAATTTTGAATAGGAAAGATAGGGTGAGTGATACCTCATTTGAAAGGCCTTTTTATCATGAATTCAGCGTAGTAATTTTTTTCTCATTTAACGCATTCGTTTTCAAGATATTCAATTCTGAATTTCGTACAGTACCATTCATTCCGCTAACCATGCTATGTGAATTCATCAATTATTTGACTAATTCATTATGTGGATACAATGGTAACCATTAATTGTCAACATTAGACAACGAAATAATTATTATTGGTTATTACTTTCTTCAAGAAATGAGGTGAAAATGGTTTATTCTTTGGCAGAAAGAATTGAAATTGTTTCTTTATTTTTCAAGAATAACATTCATTTTGATATTTTTTTAAGTGACTAATTATTCATTGTTAAAATTTTAACTTTGTATTTTGATGTCTGGTGTATGGCAGTTATGGAGTTTCATCAAATCTACAGAATGAATGAAATTCGATTGATTCAGACAGCTTGCTTGACGAGAATACCATCTTTGTTTCAACTTCAAATGTCAATATCTCAAGAATCAATTAATCAAATGAAGAAAAAATCAATATCCTGAATTCGGGATAAAAGGACCTTTCAAATGAGGTATCACTCACCCTATCTCTCCTATTCAAAATTCAGGGGTTGGTGTTCTAACACTAAGGGTTGAAGCGATAAAGTTGTGAATTTGACCTTAAAAGTTGTCCCCCTCGAAACAAGAATCGACGTGTCCGAGCATATTTTCGAAATAAATTTATTCCGCCCGTTATCTTGTCTGTTTCGTTTTAAAAAGCCCACCCTGTATGCCGGAAATTATTTTTCTCTATTTCAGTATCGTAATGAGTTCATTACAGTTCTAAAAACAGTGCTGTAATGAATGCATTACAGAATCGTTTTCAGTTACATTTTTCGTTTTTTTGTTGTCAACAATGACTTCCGATCCTATCAAATTCCAGCAGACGTCAATTTGGAAATGTCAATTTTCGTAAAACTACCAACTGCCAAGATACAATATGAAAGTCACTAGGACCTATAATTTGAATTTTTCATTGAATTTCACAAAATTTGACTGAAATAGAGAAAATATCGTCTAATACTCGTTGCAGAATGCGATTCCAATGCTCATGCGTTCGAAAACTCGCTCCTTCGTCGCTCGTTTTCGAATTTCACATTCGTATTGGAATAGGAGCCCATTCTGCAACTAGTTTCAGAATATACTATTACGGCATTTATGTCATAAAATTATCTTTCAAATGAAAAAAAGTTTGGCTTCAACCTTGATTTAAATGTGTTTTATTTCAATTTTAAGCTCTCTCACTCTGAAAAACACCCGTTACTCATGTAAGAGCTTTTATTATTTTATGTATCCAACTTTTTCATTTCCCCATAGTCTCAAAGAATTCAATTTAGATACTTCGTTTTCCCAAGAGTACGAAAATGCGGTTTTCAAACATGTGAAGGCAGTAATCCAGCTTCCTGCTGTCCTCTTTCGTTGCAATTAATCCAAATCCACCAGGACTGCAGATCCCAGGAAACCTCATCGGTGCCCCGAATATAATTGGTTCGCGTCTTTATCTTATCAACTTTTCGACCTGCACTGGATTTACTGGGGGAGAATGGATCAATTATTCAATTATGGATTGATCTTCGAAGGGGAGGTTTGTTTACTAGCTAGTTTTGTTTCCATTAGCCTCATAATCATTATATCTATTATTATCAAATTGTAACAGAATTAAACTGTGACCAGACCAATTTCGGACCACTTTTTCGAATAATTCAGGCCTCATTTCAGCAATAACACGAGTTATGTTGGATTCCAAAGCGTTTATTGTTTCTGGTTTATCAGCATAAACCAATGACTGAATGACTTGACATAACCCCAAAGAAAATAATCCATTGGAGTTATGTCACATGATCTTAGACTTATAGGCCAATTAATAGACGAGTCCCTTCATGCTGGCCAACTGTTTAAAAATACCTGAAAATCACTTCCCTTTTTTTCGCAATGATTCAATAACTCTTACCTGGAAGCTTTAATCCTAAAGAGTGTATCCTGAAAATATTAGATGTCACGAAGGTCTTCATCAAAAGCTATAAATTTTTGTTGTCTTAGGGTTTCATCAATGGAAAATAAATATCCCCACCAAAATGTTTGAATGGAGAATTTGAATTTTTCGAATCAAATGAGGATTTCGCTAGTCTTTGTCTTTTATAATAACTTTCTATTAACAGTGTAAAAATGATTCAAGATACTGCAGAAATATCAAATTCAAATTTCATTAATTTCCGAAGAAGGAGCAATAGTTTAAAGACCTGTTGCAAGATGTAAAACTGATTATTATATGTGTTTTCTTTGAATTCGTAGAGATCATAGGAAGACTTTGAAATCATAGTATATTCTTAATATGTATAAAGTGGTAAATTCCTCAATTCAACATCAGAACTTGGCCAGTGAATACCACATCTCAAATATCAGGTAAGTATTTACCTGATTTACCTGTGTGTATACACAATATATTTACTAAAATTATTATTGTTTGCAGTTGATTGCAAGGCCGTAGCCAGGGGGGGGTCCGATGGGGTCCGGACATCTCGACCGACCTGTGCTATCGAAACACTCGGAGAATGTAATCAAGAATTGTTTCCGAACATTTACAAACTCGTGAAAATTCTGGCAACTCTACCTGTACTCCGGAGAGGTCCTTTTCCTCCTCAAAACATATTTGAGAAACTCCACAGATCAGGAAAGACTGAATGGATTGGCGCTATGCGCTAATGTCTATTCACAGAGAAATACATATTGAGACCGAGAAGGTAATCGATTTATTTGCCGCGAAGAAATCGAGAAGGCTTGATATCATTTTGTGATACGGAAGAGAAAATATATTTTTATGTTGATTTTTATGAACTATTTTGTATTTTAAGTTTTTTTCAATATACTTTATTCATATTGTTTATATTTTATGTTCATTTTCATAGATTTTATTTATATTTTTTATGAATTCATTTTATTTTGTTACTTCTTCCCAACAATAAATCGATATTCATTGCAAGCAGCCTCATATATTATCGCATGAACAAATCCTCAAAATTGAAACTTGGTTCAAACCAATATGTTTTTATATTAACAAAACCAATCATTTGATCTTTTGAAGGGAACAAACACACATATTCTTTGCAGCAAGGTTCCCATCAATAGTTTATCTATCCATGCTTTTCTCCAGTCCAATTTATGCAATATGCCAAATGCATTAGTGATATTCGGTGTTGAGGCATCTTTCTCAGGAAATTTATCAAAACGAATAGCCGTGTTTTTACTTTTCCTTGAAGGGCAATTGAAAACAGTTTTTTTCAGTACTAGTACTCTGCTTACATTGTTATATAATCATCTACTGGCCTAAAATTCAAATATATCATGAGGATTGAAACATAAAAATCTTTTCGTTCAGATACTTCACCTTTTCTAATTTCCATCTAACAGAAAGATGAAGTCACAGCTCAGTACCTCGAATTACAAGGATCATATCCCTCAAGAATACCTGAAACAGCCATTGATTCATATAATATATTTTAATTTCTAAGTCAATGGAAACATTGACCTAGTATATCTAGGAGCAGTAAAAAATAAAAATATAAACAACTCGTTTTCTAGGTTGGAAAGTCATAGATTTCCATTAATGAAAACATAAAAAAACAAAAATTTATTGCTTTTGATGAAGACCTTCGCGACATCTAATATTTTCAGGATACACTCATTAGTATTAAAGCTTTCAGGTAAGAGCTGAATTATTGCGAAAAAAAGGGAAGTGATTTTCAGGTATTTTTAAACAGTTGGCCAGCATGAAGGAACTCGTCTATTGGACCATTTCTCGAAATATTGTTATCGGCAAATCTTTCTTTCAATAAATCAAATGTAACACTATCCGATACATTGTATATTTTTACTCTTTGGTAGTTGCGTCCTATACAAAGCGCGACGCACTTATGGCAAGGGTTTCTGCTTCAAATACCGAAGATTGATTCAGTAGTGTTAAATAAAGATCAATCAATTTCTGAAAGGTTTCTATAGCCAATATAATAATCATAATAGATATTCTTTCCACCACAACAAAAATGGTAGAAATGGTAAAGATTTCACCAAGAATCGCAAAAAGAAAATGAAATAATGGAAATGGACAGAAAAAACGTATTAGCTGATTCAAGACAATGATTCCACATGGAAACCTCATAAAAACATGTCCATTTCTTACGTTATTTCATCTTATATCCAAAATCATCAATCTCGTCGAATTTTGTTGAATTCGGCGTAATCATTCATGCAAATCAATTTCCTATTTATAAAATTGAATGAAAAATGAAAAAAATAATGCAACCGCTTTTTAAGGAATATATTGACCATTTCCAGCTTAGTGATAATAAGTGGATATTCTCTCCACGAGATTGTCCTGGAAGAATTTCCGTTTCGTAATTCTACTTATAATTCCGCTTGCAGTTTCATGTACCTCTGAACTCTTCTCCTTCTGGTCGTCTAGGATATTGGTTAGCATCACCAATAGATGTAATCCCCCACAAACCGCGAAGGTCAATAAGATGGATTCCCATCCTGATAAGGGCATGATGGTTAATCGTAAATGAATGAATTATAAATCAACTTCAAATCATGATGACAGGAGTGGAAGCTCATTTCATTTTCGTGTTATGATCAACAGGATTGTCATAAAATTGGTCGAACTCTTCTTCTTCCATACTATTTGAACAAAGTCCATTTCCGATCTGAGCCAACGATTTATCTCTGTGGTTTTATTCCTAAAAGTAGGGAAGGTTTCATTGTGGATTGTATACAATGTACAGAGCACTGCGATCTCAAAGTCTTTTATAATCTAGTCAGAGCTGTCTTCTCCTCTACGCCACTTACAGCCCGATATCTAGTTCTCGTGTACTAATGGTACTCCAAAATTTGGAATGGATTGAAGGAAGATTAAGATTAGATTAGAGTAGATTTGAGAAGGGGCCATGAGGCTAAGCTAAACCTCGCACACACCTAAAGATCTTTTGTGCAAGCCCACGCTGTTTACCAGTCAGGTAGCAAAGCCTCTATGAACTTCACTACCCTTCTCGGTGCAACGCCCATTACTTGTTCTGGTTTTAAGAAACAGGAGCCAAGGCCGCAGCATTTTCCTGATGACAGCTTCACAATTGCAAAGCAGGTGTTCAGCTGTTTCGGAGGCTTCTTTACAGAAGCTACAGGAACCTTAGGAACCTCACCCATATCCCGAAGATGATAATTCACAGACGGTGTTCCTCAGTGCTAATTTGCTTAGTGAAAGAACTTTTTTGTCCAGCTAGTTGAGTACGAGAGGAGAGACTTAGCCTGTCTCTGCCCTAGGATCAGTCACCAGGACCTAATTTTCCTATTTTGTTCCCATGGAAAGAAAATAAATGCTCACTTTCTTATATGAAACATTTTTTGCTGCAACCAGCTGAAGGTTCATCTCCAACTCTAACGTAATCTCTGGAAGGCTTTAAAAAGAAAACCATGGGAAATTATTTCATTCTGTTTTCACCTCAGTATTCAGAATGAAAAATAGTTTTTTCATTGAGGACAAAAAAAGTTGAGTTCGAATTTTGGAAAATTTTTTTGACGGAAAATCTTATAAATCTTGTGAGTTGAAACAATGCTTTCCAAATTGGCAACCGAGAAAAAAAATCCAACTTTGCAGGTTTTCCACCATTCTGAATTATTTTTTTCAGAATTCTACACCACTATTGAATTAAGCCCTAAAATATACTAAGATGTGACCAGTAACCGTTATTTCAAATGTCACGCATAACTCACTATACAGTATACAGTTATCAGAATATTGCTCAAAGTTCAACGTAGAGTAGCCTAGCTTCTTATGCATTGCCATCAGCAAGTCTATACATAAAATGCATATCAGCCTTCTCGACAGCCATGATAGAGGACTTCACTAACAATCGTATCACCGATGCACGTCAACTATGTTATCACTTACGGCCAAAACAGAATAATGGCGTACAGAACTATCTACCTCGGAGGCGTGTATAATACCACACTAAAACCACAGAGCGGGAAAGGAGCATAGATCAGGAAGTTTATTTTTATTACTTTGAAAGTTTTTCGCCCTATATCTTCGCAACAAAGCACTTTTTCAAATATAATCGAAGAATAGAATATCTTCATCAGAATAGTCCAAGGAATAGGAATATCTTCTTGAATTTTGCTGCATGTTTACCTAACACCCTGTATCAATAACAAACCAAGTACATATATTCAATTATACCTGCAGGAAACTACAAACTAGAAACGGGTGTTCGAAATTCTTTCGCAACTTGTCTTATAGTTATTCAGATGAATAAATTGAATTGAGCTCAGCCTGAGATCTATTGGGGATGAAGTGCATATGAGAAAAGAGGCAAAATTCGATCTCAAATCCATCCTTTCAGTCAGTAAATTCCATCTCACTTCCCGCACTGAATATAATTAAATAGAAACGAAATGTGCGCAGAGCTTAAAAGCCACCATGAAAGACATTATCAGTATTTCCTTTCAGGAAGGACCGAGTAAGTCCCATATGAATAGAATCCTACCGACTAAGGAGATTCTCCTCACTTTTCACACCTCTTATGTAACACTCGATTCATATCCAATTTTTGCCAATTTCGGGTCACAATGGCCCCTCTAATGGGATAGAAAAGAATCAATTTAAAAATTGTTCCGCTGCCACTCTGGGGGTTACTAGGTTTCTATTTTCGTTTTGATAGAAGACGCGGTAACAGAAACTTTGTCCAAGAGAGAAAGGGGGTTCCTCCGATCAATGCTTCATAAATCTCACATCTTTCTCGATTTTATATTTTACCGAGAATCTTTTTTATAAATAGTGAGACTTATTATTATTAAGTATCGGGTGTTTTTTTTGACTAATAGAACTTCAAATTGATATAAAACACATTTGAATCAAGATTGACGCCATTTTTTTTTTATTTAAAATATAATTTTATGAATTTTACTTTCTAGCATATGTCCTCCACGACTAGCTCTGAGGAAACGCATTCGACCAGGCCAATTTTGGACCACGTTTTCGAATAATTCAGGCCTTATTTCAGCAATAATACAGGTTATTTTGGCTTCGAAAGCGTCAATTGTTATTGGTTCATCAGCATAATCAATGACTTGACATAACCCCAAAGAAAATAATCCATTGAAGTTATGTCGCATGATCTTGGAGGCCAATTAATTGGGCCATTTCTCGAAATAATGTCATCACCAAATCTTTCTTTCAATAAATCAATTGTTACGGTAGATATAGCTGCGCACCTTATATCCGTTTCAAATATTGTAAAGTAATTGGTACACCAATGTAGAAAATGAAAAAGCCGATGAGCTCGCGAGAATTGCATCAAGGGTAAGACCTGCTGGAACTGAGCCTCTCTGTGGGATTTTAAGAGACCAATATAAGGAAGCGGTCCAACAATTGGAGTTGGACAACAAAATAACCCTCTGGAGAAATACTCCCGGACCTACTGGGGCGCTTGAGATAATCACAGATCTCACACCTCTACATCAAGTGATTGATGGGCCCATGAGGCCATCTTTAGAATATCTGAGGCCATGATGCCATCTTCAGAATATCTAAGTCAGGAACAGGAATGAGAGAATCAGGAATCAGAGAGTTCGGTGAGTTTGGTCCTCTCTGAATGACTACAGCTCATCTGCAAACCTTCCTATTGATGTAATGATCAAGAAAGTGAGCATTGAGAAAAACTCCAGTACAATGCTAAGCAAAAGAGAGGATTGGGAACGGGAATACACCAACTATAATTTCAAAGAATATACAATAAAATGGTATACAGATGGTTCTAAAACCGCCACAGGAGCTGGCGCTGGGATTTATGGGACAGGTTCCAAGTGTGCACTATCGTTAGGCTCCTGTACAAGCGTCCTTCAAACGGAAATACTTGCAATCGGAAGATGTCTAGATATAAATCTGGAAAAAAACTATCAGAGATGCGATATAGCTATTCATACAGATAGTCAAGCTGCCGTTGAAGCACTAAGCTCCTATATCATTGATTAAAAGCTGATTTGAGAGTGCCGGAACAAACTCAATGAGGTACTCAAGAAGAATAAGGACAATAAGGTCTTTTTAATCTGGGTTCCCAGTCATTCGGTAATCGTAGGAAACGAAGAGGCCAATACACTTGCCAGAAAGAGCGCACAAACGCCACTCACTGGCCCAGAACCCTTCTGTTGTATAGGAAAATGCACCTATAAGAAGGAGTCTATAGTCAAGGAGAAAACCGAAAGGGAAAAACTCTGCCGGAATATCCCATCACTCCAAAAAGTTTCTCCGGAACTGCTAGACCCAAGAAATATCTGGATCTCAGTGAGAATTGACTACACCTACTCACTGGCTTCCTCACAGGACATTGTCGCATAAAGAAGCATCTGTTGAGAATGGGTTTATCGGACACTGACGGGTGTAGATTCTGTGGGGAGAAGGAAGAAACTCCTATTCACCTGGTGTCGGAATGCTAAGGCATTGCAAGTCAAAGGAAAAAGTGCTTTGGACAGGAAACCTGTAGGAGTGGGGAATTATCCTCGTTGAGGCCGTCCTGTAGATACTGGATTTCATCAAATCTCTGGAACTGGAAGGCGAGCTGTAGGAGGCGCGATGATAACAGCTTTGTTAGGGGCACAATTTCATTTCATTTCATTTCATTTATTTCCTGTAGACTTACAAGTATAAGTATAGGATATAGTCAGGTAAACGAACATATAGAAGTATAAGTACACACAATTTGAATTACAAAACAACATGAATTACATATGGCACGTGTGAAGAAATGGCGACAAGGAACAGATTGTATAAAAGAATAAAATCTATTTCCCGCTCCAAATCTGAGTGTTAGCAGAGGGAATGTAAACGGGGTACCATACAATTCTGCGTATGATACACGAGAACAGATAAAAACCTCTGAAAAAACTCTGTCTCCCCGTGTATGTGTGGTGATACTGAATTTGTTCAAAAAATATGCTGCTATCCATGTTACAGAGCTCCTTGTGCTTGAAAACAAGCCTTTTCATCGAACTGGAGGCAAATATCTTGAAATTATATCTGTAACAAGAAAAAAAAGCAGAAAAACGAGAAAGAAGCAGTAGAAAAATAAATATTTCACCTGCTAAAAAAACCTTTTCACAAAGTCCTAACTCTCTCATGGATCGGGAGGATCTTTCGATCAGGTCCGATCTTCCAAGTGATGATTCTTCAGTTCTTCAGGTGTTCGAGGAACGCTACAGGCCCCTTATGTTGGGGGATCATCTCCCATAGATAAGAGTGGTTGTTTTTAGCGACAAATCAGCAAAAAAGCAAGAGCAAATTCGAAAAACGTCTGACACTTCATTGTCATTTCTGACAATTACATGAAATGGAGTTACGACGTATTTAATCCAATTTACAATTATTTAAGGCCTATTCTATAACATGCTCAAGATATTCGGTCACGGAATAAAACGCTCCCTGCAATAAAGGCTGGAATATTCTGCGCTTGAAAAGGAAGAAGTCGGAAATGCTACGCAAATGAACCGGCAGCTTGTTGTAAAGCTCCAAGCCAAGATATCGAGGGGTCCCCTGTGACTGTGTCAATCTGAAGAATGGAATGTGTAGGTTGTTGGACGACCGAGTTGTATAGGCAGACAACTGTCCGCATTGAGGCAAACGAGAGATATTCCTTTTCACAAACAATAAACTGTGTAAGATAAATATGGATGGAAGGGTCAAAAAATTGTTCTTAAAGTATGGTCTACAAGATTCTCTCCACGGAAGACCGTATAAGGTTCGAATTATTCGTTTCTGCATCCTAAATACTCTGATACTGATACTATCAGTACTGTTACCCCAACACAATACACCGTAGTAGAGAGCTGATTGAACTTATAAGCGTTATAGTATAGTATAGCCTCAATGCGTCGCTGTTTACGTGATCCCTTAAACATCGAATGGCGTTGTTTCTGGAAGCAATAGACCTTAAGGTCGCAGTGGACTGCAACCCCTTTTTACTATAAACTACACTGCGCAAAAAAATTAACGCACATTATGGAAATCTCAAATTTATTCTATACAACTGAAGGTGTTCTCAATGATAATTATTTTTATCAGAATTATGCATGCATATGTTATCCACTTTCAACGTTTTTCTTCAATACAGATGTTTTCTCCCAGCAGGAATAAAAAAAGATGATATTATCAGATTTTGAATGTATTGGCTCCATTCTAAAATCAGTTGTTCTCGATCAATTCTAGTGATCAATAGTTTTTCTTTCGTTTGATTTTCTACACTCGATCGCTATGCAACGCGAAACACGCAATTTTACCCAAGAGGAATGTGCCCAAGAGGTAGTTTTGCGAGAAGAAGGGTGGACAAGTGGACATACATAAGAATTGCAGAAAGGTTTGGAGTTTCCCATACAAGTGTGTCCAGAATCTTGCAGCGATTCAGGGAGACAGGTATGAATGTCCGAAGACCAGGACAGGGTAGACCACGGGTAACAACTGCCATTCAAGAACGTTACTTGAGAGTTTCTTCGTTGAGACAACGGTTTGCAACCGCTCGCCTCCTTCAAAATCAGCTTGAGCAAACTCATGAGGTGCAAATTAGCACTCAGACAATAAGAAATCGCCTCAGAGAATATGATCTAAGGATTCTAAGGCCTCGTGTCGCGGCAAGAGGCTCAGCTCTTACCCCAGCCGATCGAAGGGCGCGTTTGGATTTTGCGAGAGAGCATATCCATTGGGAAGAGGCCGATTGGGAAAGAGTTCTCTTCACAGATGAGTCTAGATTCTGCCTCTACCATTGTGATCGATGTTCCCTTGTATACAGACGTCCACATGAAGATATGCTCAGTGCAATTTCCTGAATACTACTGGTTTCGGGGGAGGATCGATTATGGTATGGGGTGGAATATCTTTGACTGCTGGCACAGACCTAGTGGTCGTTGATAATGGAGCTATGAATGCTGATAAGTATATAAGGAACATTCTTGAAGAGCATGTAGTGCCATTTGCCCCATACATTGGTACACCAAACTCGAAAGTTAATTATCGAGAAAAATTAAACAAAGATATTTTTGTCCCATAAAAGAAGGGATATGAAGGCTGGACATCTTGAAAACCAAAAGTCAGACTTTCATGAAAATTTGTTTCACCGATATCAAGGATAACTAATAACCATATTGATAATTCATCATTTAATAAAGTTAAGTCCTTCCTGTTCATTATGTTGCGTTAAAATTTGAATGTTACAATATAATTAAGATTCAGAGGATGACGGTAATCTGTACTTGGTCATATTGTATAATAAATTTCATCAAGATGAAGTCGCCCCAATTCAGAGCGTTGAGTGAGTGATTAGAAAAGCTAGACTACTTTGTCGAGCTTAACCCCAGACGTTTTGTCCCGGGCCATCCTTTATTTTCCGATTTGTCCATCGCAGCAGGGGATTTCGCGATTTTTGTAGCACCCCCAATCCCGGATTCCCAACTAAGACGTCCCGCTAAGTCTCGGCAAAAGTCCGGGACACCGCAAAAGCTTTCCGACAAAGTCCTTTCATCGAAAACGGATTCGAGTGACCTGCTCTCGTATTAAAGACCTCTGCCATTGTCATCTTTCATAAATTTAATCAAAACTCGAGAGCGGAAATTGTATTCCCGGCTGTACGCTCTTCTTTATTTGGGAGCATTCTTGCTACGGAGTATATAATTCTATTTGGTTTGTCCTTATTAGGGTTGGCTTTGACGATGCATCCCTTTCATTGGAGTGCAGCGGACGCGATATGTTTGCAAATATAATTTCAAGAAGATTTATGATTTCTGGGATAAATGTTACGTAAAAATTCAATTTTGTCTTTGAACAGACAGAAATTCATTTTCTTCAGTTGGCTGAAATGTTGAAATAGGAATGATACAGTTTCAGAAGTTTACAAGGGCGGGGTATTCGGGTTGACTAGCCCCCCCCCCCCATATATATCGAAGACCTGAGAAAAAGGTGGTACACATAAAATATACTGCTCCACAAAAGTTAGGGATATAGTATTCAATCGTTTTTAAAAGTATGTAATCTTCAAGAAAATCGATATAAAATCATTTAAAACTCATTAACAACTTGAATCGATCCAATAAAAATCAGTTTGAGACATTTCGTCAATCTGGTCGCCTTTTTTCTGAAGTTTGGTTTTTTGCATATGCTTCATGAATGTTCTTATTTTGAAATGAAGTCAGCTTATCAACGGCTTCGATTTGAAACGAGTTGCCAATGCCAAGACGTAAATTAACAAACGCTGAGGCTAATAGGGCTATCGGAATGCTACAGGGTGGCCTAACTCAGGTTGTTGTAGCGGAAAGGCTCCAAGACAGCCAAAGTGTGATATCTCGACTTTGGAATAGGTTCAGGGAGACAGGTTCCGTGTTGGAAAGATCAAGGCTTGGTGGGCGACGAAAAACAACACCTGCTCAGGATCGTTTCATCAGCGTTTCGGCGAGAAGAAACCCTACATCTACACGTGTAGAAAGCTACGGAATACTCTTCAAAATGCAGATGGGGTCCAAGTTTCCATCGAAACCATCAGACGACGTTTGAGAGAGGTGAATTGAGTTTCTAGACGTCCATTAAGAGGAGTTCCATTAACACGTGACCATAAGCGTCAAAGACTGGAATGCGTAAGGCAACATATCAATTGGAACGATCAATGGCGTAGTGTCCTTTTCACTGATGAATCCAGATATGGACGATTTTCAGATTCTCGAAGAAAAAGGGTATGGACAATCCCACGATTACGGGGTATACCCCGTAATCGTCGCTATGTCCAAGAAGTCCATCCATTCCGAGGGGGTAGTGTTATGGTATGGGCCGGGATATATGTTTCAACGGGCGCACAGATCTACACATTTGTCCTGGGAATATGACCGCCTTACACTATAGGGAGCATATCATTGACAATGTTGTGCCAAATTTTCACGCTGCTATTGGTGAAACTTTTTCTCAATTCTAGACGATAACGCTAGACCGCACCGTGCAGCCATAGTTGAGAATGCGCGCGAGGAGCTTGGTATTCCACATTTACCGCACTCACCAGATTTGAATTGCATGGAACATACATTGGATATGCTCCAAAGAAGATTAGATAATCATCAACCTACCCCAGAATCCTTAAATGATCTGAGAGAGCTTCTGCCCCGTTTATGGAACCAAATTCCTCAAGAAATGTTCAACAACCTCGTGTGTAGTATGCAAAGAATATGTCAAGCTGTTATTGATGCTCGTGGAGGCCAAACATTAAACATTGTATTGATAGTCTCAAAATGCTTGAATTCTCTGGGAATAAAATTTCGTTATTTTACTCGATTTTTCTTAACCACCCTGTATACGCTGCAGACCTACAGGCTAAAATTAATTTGTAACTTGAAATCATATTAAAATGAATTTTTATCACAAAAATCTTATTTTAACTATATTTTTCGCAATTTAAGTCAATATCCCTAACTCATGTGGATCAGTTTATTTCATACATTGTCTACCTAATTAAATGCTTTTCAATCGTAATAACCCCCCCCCCTCACATGATCGTTATTACCCCTCCCATGAAAAAGAGCTATATCCGCCCCTGGAAGTTTATGATGTCAACATTTTTGGACATTTCTTATGTCATTTGATTTGACAGTGTTTAGATTTAGTTTAAGACTTTCTCGTCGGGATAATAGTATATTATTTCATTAGGAGGAGAAGTGTAACTTTTCGTGGCGAGCTTGAGTTTATCTGCCGAACGGAGTGAGCCACGAAAAGTCACTTCTTTGTAGCAACACTTTTCCTGCCGCCGCGCCGGGGGGAAATAGTAAATATTTCTCCGCCTAGGCGGAGAAATAGAACTTTTCGATGATCCTGTCAGTCGAGAACTGACGTTGTTATCGTACGTTTGGAAATAAAATCATATTCTTCTTTCTCTAATCATTTCACAGACGCTAAACTCATTTATATAGTATTTGACTTGCCACCCCCCCATTTCTTTGCCGTACTGGTAAACTAGAACGCGTAAAAATAATCACGTATCTATCGGGTGTTTTTTTTAATAGTAATAGTATTTATTGATCCAAAAGACACAAATATGATGTGTATAGGACAAGTCATATTATATAGATATTATAAATTATGAACATTCAATAGAATATAAAGTACAATGAAACAGTTCTGCAGAAAAGAATATAAATATATACATATACAAATACATATAATACATGTACACTGGTGTATAAAGACAAGAAGAACAAACAGATTTCACACCAAAACAAAAATTACATCAAATTCATTGAGAGTAGTTCAGGGTGGCAATAGAATCGCTCATAAACTCATCAACAGAATAATAAGTCCCGGAATCCAACAGATCCTTTAGATACCTCTTGAATGATTTAAAGTTCAAGTTTTGCATTTCGACAGGTAAGTGATTGAAGAACTTCATGCCCTGGTATTTAACGTGCATTTCAAAGTTGCTCGTTCTATGCTTTGGAATACTCAATAAGTTGGATGACCTGGTTGCATAAGTATGATAAGATGAGTTTTTATTCATACTTGCTATATTATTTTTCATGTACAAGAGAACATTTAAAATGTAAATACAAGGAAACGTTAAAATTTTATATTTTTTAAAAAAAGGTCTGCAGGAATCCAAATGATGCAAACCAAATATATTCCTCACTATGCGTTTTTGTGCTATTAGAATTCTCCTGCTATCTACCGCATTACCCCAAAGCACCACATTGTACGAGAGGTGGGTATAGACCATACTGTAGTATACACTCAGGACTACATCAAGAGGCAGGGTATGTTTTATGCGAGAAATAGCATAATTAGCCTTATTAATTTTTTGGCTTACATGTTCAATATGGGCATCCCACCTAAGGTTGTGTTCCAAGAATACGCCCAAAAACTTGACAGAGCTTGTGGATGTCTTATATTCATTGTTATCATTAAAATTAATGCGCAGGACGTGTTCACCGCGTAAATTGAAGTGTATAAAATTAGTTTTGTCAAGATTAACCACTAATCCATTGGATTGACACCAAGACCCAAATCTTTCCATCAGTAGTTCCACCCTGGACCTGAGTTCCTCAAGGGACCGAGCAGAGACCAGAACTGATGTGTCATCTGCAAATAAAGTCAGAACACTGGGATCAATGTAGTTTGTTAAATCATTGATATGATGAATAATATAAAAAGCAATGGGCCCAGCACGGACCCCTGAGGAACACCCATGGTCACGCCTTGACAACGCGACAATGCATAACGAATCCTCACGCATATCTTCCTATCAAGCAGGAAATCCCTAAGCCACTCCAGGAACATACCCCTGAAACCAATACTGTACAATTTGCTCTTCATGTAGTTGAGGTTGAGAATGTCAAATGCATGTGATAGGTCAAAAAATATGACCACCACCAACAATCCCTCATCCAAACGCCTGTAAACATCCCCAAGGAGGTTACATGCAGCAGATTGAGTTGAGCGGCCCCTTCTAAAGCCATACTGACAGTCAGAGATCAAATTGAACCTTCCCAAAAAGTCATCCATCCTGATGTACGTCAATCTCTCAAAAATTTTGGAGAAGATGCTCAACAATGCAATTGGCCTATAATTCATAATACCCTGAGGATCACCCTTCTTAAACACAGGTATGATAATACTTGTCTTCAAAATACTTGGGAACTTGCCTTGTAAAACAGACAAATTGAATAAGTCAGCTAGATATTCAGATATATATTCAACAATGTATTTAATGATCCTGGTAGAAATGCCATCAACTACAGCGCTTTTCCCATTCTTGAGTTGACCAATGGCAAGCAAAACATCCTGTTTCGTCACAGGCTTAAAGAAAAAAGTAGATGGCATCATTTTAGAAGTAGTACAAGTCAAAGGTTTGACAGTGCCAAAGTTCTTACTAACAATATCATCGGCAACACCGGCAAAATAGTCACAGAAAACCCCCGTCACGCAATCCGGTTCAGCATACGTAACGATGTTAATGTTCAGGGATATATTCCCAACAGTGGCCCTTTTTCGTCCCGTATGGGCATTTACCAAGTTCCAAACTGACCTAACCCTATTTGTAGACTGTCCAATTAAATCACGATGATACATGAGTTTACTTGACTTTAACAACTTGTCATACTCGCATTTCGCTTTTTTATAAATAAGTCGTGTTTCAACATCATTAGTTATTTTAGTCAGCCAATGATAGAACTTTAAATTGAAATAGAACACATTATAAGATTGAAGCAATTTTTTCATGCTGGATTCAAAAGCCTCCACTGTTTTTGATTCATCAGCATAAAACAATGACTTGACATAACTTCAAAGAAAATAATCCATTGGAGTTATGTCGCATGATCTTGGAAGCCAATTAATTGGACCATTCTCGAAATAATGTTATCGCCAAATCTTCCTTTCAATAAATCAATTGTAACGGTAGCAGCATGAGTTGTAGTACCATCTTTTTGGAACCAAAACACATCTGGGTCGATATCATTCAAATAATCATTGATCATCGATCTTTAACGAGCACAATTCACTGTAACATAAGCTCCGGAGCTAGTCGTGGTAGACAGATGCTGGAAATTGTTCTTAAAACATAAATGTCATAAAATTACCTTTAAATTAAAAAAAAATTGGATTCAATCTCAATTTGGATGTCTTTTATTTCATTCGAAATTCTATAACTCTAAAGAAACGCGCGATACAATGAGTACGACGAATAGTGAGTCGATTTGCTGAATGTTGTCGTCCAATTTTTCTCAAATTTCTCCCAGTGTTCACAAATGTGAAATGAGCGCTCATATTGAGTTTTGATAAAACAATTTACAAATTTCAAAAGGTTGTGGAGGCGTGTATCTTTCCATGATTAAATGGAAAAACATAAATGCATATAGGAACCCTGGTATTACGGCACCTAAATATCGTGACCAAAAATTATAGATCGAACCGATACTCTTGATTGTAGTTTTAATTTTAGATTTAGTTTGATGGGAGGTTACATTCCACTGCGTCCTCAATGTCTATTGTACCCAGATCAGAGCTGCTTTCGCTCAAATGAACTCCAGTATTTGAGAGGGCTTCAAGGAAACTAAATCCTTCTCCTCCCATAACTCTATTGTCCAAGAAGCAGGCTTACAATGACGAGGCACTCCGTAACCGTCAGGTGAAAATCAGTTTACTACTCTTCCTCACAGAATCTGTACTCGTCAGTTTCTGACAAGCCCATTCTCATCATATGTTTTCCAAGGCGTCAATGTCAATGTCAATGTCCGGTGAGGAAGCCAGAGAGAAGACGTATCTTATACTTACTGTTCTTGGTTCTTACAGTCCCGAAATTCTGAAGGAACTTTTTGGAATGATCCATTCGTGGATTTCACTCCAAAGAGCTTCTCTTTCTGCCTTCTGTTCACGCCAGAAAAGCAGCACAAACGCCCCTTAATGGCCCAGAACCTTTATGTGGCATAATAGGCAAATGCATCTATAAGAGAGAGTTTTTGCAGAAGGATTAGAAGGAAGAAACTGAAAGAGAAGCATTCTAGAAGAATCGTCCTGGAAGTTCTTTCGGGATTTTGAAACTGTAAGAACCAAGAATTTTTTGGATCTCAGTAAGAATAAGATACGCCTCCTTCATAGCTTCCTCATGGGAAATGGACGCCTTACGCAGCATATGAGAGAATGGGCTTGTCAGAAACTGACGAGTGCAGATTCCGTGAGGAAGAGAAGTAAACTCTTTTTCACATGATTACGGGTTCCTCGCCATTGCAAGTGTGCAAGAATGTCTTGGGGAAGAGAGTTATAGGAGGAACGAGGATTTAGATTTTTTGAAGCCCTCTAATACTGGAGTTCATTCAAGCTGTAGAGCTGGATGGCGAGCTGTAGAAAGCGCAGTTGCGAAAGCAGCTCTGCTGGGGGCACAAGGTACAATAGACCTTGGGATTGCAGTGGAATGTAAGCCCCTTACCAAACCAAAACTACAATCAAGAGTGTCGTTTTGATCAACAATTTTTGGTCATATTTAGGAGTCGGTAAACCAGGGTTTCTATGAATCTATGTTTTGCCATTTAATCATTGAAAGTTGAAAGATACACGCTTCAACAACCTTTAGAAATTGTTAATAATGATAATATGTAATAATAATAACTTATTCTTTCCGAGCACTGTATTCAGAAAGGAAAAATATGTATAACATAAAGTACAAGAAAAAAACAACCACCAAAAATTATCACATCTAATAATACAGACATAAAAAAATCATTCAGCGGTCAATTGACCTGGTTAATTAACCAGATGAGCGTCTCAAATAGGACATAAATGAAATTTTTCATGAATAGATAGAAATTTTTTAACAAAGTTATTGGTCCAAGGGGTGGGGGGCATGGCCCCCATGCCCCCCCTGTATTCGCCATCAAGGCGAAGAGTATCAATTCTCGAACCGCCACAAAGTTCTCCACCCGCAGGTACCATATTTTCCATTTATTACGTCACACCCTGTTTATGGACAAAATTGACTTTTGAATCAAATGAAACACATAGCTTCACAAATTTTTATTAATTCCTATTTTCGGTCATGGCATTAAGTGGTATAAATCAACAACAACAATAATTGTGCTTTAGTACACACTACATCCTCGGTGCTGTTAGATGTTTAGGTAGGTGCATTGTATCAATTTTATAAAATTTCCATATTTTTAAGAATTGCAAATATTTGAAGTGATCTAGAGAATCTGAATTCATGAAAACCTAGGTGTATGAAAACATAGTGATCCAAAACATTCACACACGCGAAAATAGCAAAATGCAATTTTCCAGCTCTTCAACAAAATAATTCAACTCGAAGCTGCGGAATATTTTTCATAAACGAATCGAATCAACGCTAGTACCATTCCAAAAAGCCAGAAAGTGAATATGCCTCCAAGATGTACCATAGATAATGGAATATCCGTTTGTTTTGGAACAAAATTGGGCATAAAAACTTTATCGTCACTAAAAATTTTCTCGTACAGGCCATATTGATATTTTTTCAATATCATTTTGTCGATTAACGGCACATATGGTGAACCTTTCCTGAAAAAGTATGTGGAAAACCCGGAAAGCATAGATTCACGCATGATTCTATACGAGATATTGGAATATTTCAGATTAATGATATCCAACGTTTCTCGTGCAAGAGACTGAGGAACAACTAGCGCCTGTTGGTGAATCTGATGTTTCAAAAGAGAACTATAATTTCCTCTTGGTATTTTAACTAACTGCGGTTCGAACACAGGGCAAAATTCCTCAACATAACGCTTCAAATCAGGTAAAGCATAAATTTTAAGATGAGAATCGGCAAGATCTTCCAATGTTTCTATTTGTGGCTTATATTTATCAAGAAGAAGAGTTGAAATCAGAGATGAATTGAACGCTGCTATAATCACAATACTCATCATTTGACAAAGACATACAAAACATTTTTCCAACCAATTATAATATGGATGAATATTGATAGATATTCCTACTAGTAAACGTAGGATATCCAGCATTGAATAAAATATTGTTCTTTTGTGCTTCTTATCCAAAATCACGAAAAATAATGCCAGCAAAATCACAGACAAAAATATCAGCAACCAAACGTGAATCGGGAATGCCATTAGGATATAAGTAGCCTGTAATATTTTTCCTGAACTTGGCACTAAGACTACCAAGTTTTCTATAGCATACGGTGCGATGAAATCTAAATGTTCCGGCATACTGGTTCTGAAATAACTCAGCGGACAAAAATCTGCCTGGCCATTCATAACAGCAAGTTTTGCAGCATCCAAATCATAAGGGGTTGTTTCAATGAGTTCGTGCGTTCCATTTATTTCCAAAAGAATTTTCAACCAGAAGAGTTCGTCGTCTGAATGCCATTTGCCATTTTCGTCCTTTAAAATTCTAGGCGGATTTTCGAAAACTGCCAAGCGCAGCTTGTTATGGTGAAGATTTGCTTTCTTCCATATTTTTCTGTTTATGAATTTCAAAAATCCTTCAATGCCAAAGTATTTCTTCCCTACAGCTTCATACGATAATCCATCTACTCTTTCATTGTAAAAAACAAGAAGAAATCTATAAATTTGAAGCTTGACTAATTGTAATGAAAGTTCATGAATAGATTTCAAATTCGATTGTTCATTTTTGAGGAAAATTACGATTACTGAAGTCGTTTTATAAATACCATTATCCAGAAAAAACAATAATTTTTCGGTTATTCCACCGCAATCCTTTGAAAATACGAAGAAATGACTTAGTGGGAACACGAATTCTTTTTTCATGGTTTTCATGCTTACATTCTCTGACAGGCTGACGTAAGGACAAAAATGATCGTCGAAAAACTTGTCGGTTATTATATCTGGATAGAATTCGTCCAAATCGATATATCCACAACTCTTGAAATTCGAACTGCTGCGAAACAGTTCAAATAATCGTTTTTTTCTAATGGGATCTTCATTCAACTTCCAAGTGAAAAATTCTCGGAATTGGAGAGCTATCATTACTGCTAAGAAAACTTTCAGATTCATTATCGATTTCAAAACTATCTGTTATGGAGTTAGGAAAATTATTTCCAAATTTTTTGATACATCGAATTGACTACAACACAACGCCAATAGACGTATAACGAAAATGGATCGATTTTATAATACCCAGCCAAGCTAAATTGAAAAATTGAAAGTTTTATTTTTGATGCAGTAACAACATGTTTGATTGACATATGATTCGTCTCTCCGCTAGTTTTTCAATCAGCTTACAGAACATGATTCAATTGCTAGGTTCCAAAATAAACAGTAATAAACTTAAAATGAAACTGAACAGTAAACAGCAATTTTAAATTAATTCATTTGATACTGTACATGGTGACCCAAATTCTTAGGTTTTGTAGGGTTCATCGGTTATAACTATAATGTTATAACTATAAATGAAAAATTTGAAGCAGTAGATTGGGTTGATGTTTTTCGGGGTGACGTGGATTTCAGGGTGGATATGTTTTATCAAATTGTAAATGATATTGTAAGGGAGAGTGTTCCTCAGACGAAACGAAATAGAAAATTTCCCTTTTTCTTTTCCATGAAGACTATTAAACTAATTAAAGCAAAACAAAAAATTCACAGAAAGTGGAAGAAATATCAGAACTTGAATGATTTTCGTCATTTCAGAAATTTAAGGTCACTATGTAAAAAACTTGTATTTTCGGATCACGAGAATTATTTGAAAAAGATAGAGGATGAGGTTGCTATTTGTCCGAAAAAATTTTTCAGGCATGTTGCACGAAAGAATAAACATTCTCGTTTTCCTGTCGAGATGAGTCTTGGACATGAAACGGGCAATAACTCGAGGGACATTTCTGAGCTCTTTGCTAAATTTTTTCATAGAATTTATGAGGTTGAGGAAAGTCAGAGTAGTTCAGCTTTAGAATATACTCAAAATTTATATAGCAGTGATTATTTGCCAAGTGTTGTTTTCGAGTTGGACGAAGTAATGGGTGCATTAAGATCTATTGATGTCTCTAAGGGTACTGGACCTGACGGTATTCCTCCAATATTGTTAAAAAATTGTGCACAATCTTTGGCCTTCCCCCTACTCCACATTTTCAATTTTTCATTGAGTACTGCAACATTTCCGGAACAGTGGAAAATCTCATCTATCACTCCAGTGCATAAAAGCGGTCCGATTAATAATATTGAAAACTATAGGCCAATAAGTATTATATCCATTATTCCAAAAATTTTCGGGTCATTAGTTTATAAATATATATATAATCATACCAAGAACATGATAATCGACCAACAACACGGTTTTCAGAAGGGAAAAAGTCTTGAAACTAATCTCTTGACATTTTCGGAGTATCTTCAGGAATCCATGGACCAACAAATTCAAGTTGATGTTATCTGTACGGACTTTAAAAAGGCCTTTGATAAAATAAGTCATACTATATTGCTTCGGAGGCTCGCTGAGGTGGGTGTATGCGGTGATCTTTTGAGGTGGATCTCCTCTTATATGAGTAAAAGGTCTCAATTTGTGACAATAAATGGCGTTCGATCTGCCACATTCTGCAATACTTCAGGGGTGCCCCAGGGTTCTCACTTGGGACCACTGTTTTTTGAACACTATAGGAAGATGTTTCGAAAATTGCATGTTTCTGTTGTATGCCGACGACCTCAAAATTTACAGAGCGGTTAGGGGGGTGGGGGACAGTATTTGGATACAGCGTGACGTCGATAGACTAATAAATAGACCTTTCCAGAATTACCTGTGAAGGTGAAAGTTGCGCGCGTCACTTGTGGGCTAAGAATGAATATCATTGGTCGTCAAAATATCCCTCCTTAAATCGTTGACATTTGACAATTGATATTATTATTTTACGCAGCCGACTTTTTGGATGTGGATGTTATTTGTTGTATTGTTTATCGAAAATCTAAATTTTAGTATGCCTCAACAATGTTTTTTTACTAATTGACGGTCAAGGTACGATAAAACCAGTAGGATCTCATTTCATTGCTTTCCTCTCTCTCTTTCTTTTCTCTCTCGCACTAAGGTTTGCGCATCTTTTAATGCTGCCCACAAGTTGAGCATGAAATATACCTGTTTCTCTCTCATTCTGGTTTAGTTCACATCTTTCATCTTTGTTCTACGTATTCTGGAAAGGTCTATTATTGTGCAGAGAATAGTCTCTTCCTCAACTATGACAAATGTCACAGAGTTGTCTTCAGTAGAAATGTTCAACTCATAGAGCATCAGTACACCATGGCGAATTATCCTCTTTTGCAGAAAGACCATATTTTGGACTTAGGAGTAACGTTTGACAGAAAGCTCTTATTCGATCAGCATATCGAAAATCTTCTGCGGGACGCCAAAAGGTTGCTCGGATATGTTCTTCGACACTGCAGAACTTTTAAGAATAACAAAACATTCTTGGTACTATATTTTTCTCTCATCTATAGTCGACTGAACTTTGCCTCAACAATCTGGAATCCACAATACAAAATCTATATAGAGAGAATTGAGAGAATACAAAATAAATTTCTCAGATTCCTGGCCTTCAAAAATTGTATCGTCTACAGTAATCATGATTACTCACATATCAGGGAGAAATTTGGTATAGTGGAGCTGAGGAATCGTCGACAGATGACTGACATTGTTTTTCTTTATAAAATTGTCAATGGATTGTTGCGTGTGCTCAACATTCTGCAGTCAATTCCATTCAGAGTCCCTGATATCAGATCGAGAAATAGAGATACATTTTATGCTCCCTTTCGAAGAACGAATAGTGCACGGAATGCTCCTATTTTTAGGATGATCACTGCATATAATAATGTTTGCATCGACCTTGACATTTTCAATATGTCACTCAGTAGTCTAAAACGAAGTCTCAAGAATACTCTCTCATGATGAAAAAAAAAACCTGTGTTGCTCATTTTTGATTTTTGTTTTTAGATTTGAATCGATATTGTTCTAAGTTTCTAAGAGGTGAATACTGTTTTTGGGCTAAGCCTGTTTGTATTCCTTGTAAGCATTAAATAAATAAATAAATAAATAAATAAATAACTAGAAATGCGCACACATCGTCAAAAGTGTTGCCCCCCCCCTATCAACTTGAATGAAACATGACAATTTTTTGTTTGTGGAATCTTCACTATGTTAGGTATCACTTAAATGAAAACGATAAACCAGCAAAAAATGTTCCTTGTTCGGGAGAATACAGGATACAGGTGTATTTGTAGTTAATCAGTTTTCAGCGAATGACGAGAGTTGTAATTTTGAGAATATTCCGTGAAAAATGCCAGAACATAGATTTCTCAGTTTGACCAGGCAAGAAGCGTTGTCGAACCACCAATATGCGCAACGTTTGAATATTCAACGGACTTCAGTAATGCGCATAATGGCCCTTTTCCTGGACCAGTTTACCCCTTCAGGAAGAATGGAAAGATATGCCTGAAAATTTCATTCAAGTCTAGGCATCCCTCGATCCCTAGGCGTATTGAGCAGTTGATTGAAAGATGGGGTGGTGATACGGACCATTGAATTCGGATTCAGTTGTGGAATAGCTATATACAGGGTGACTGGTGACGTAAGGGACAACGGCTAAGTGGAGATAGAGGACCTCAAACTGAATGAGAATTTGGGTTTCAAATGTCCTATAAGGGTATTCGTTTCGGATATATAGAGTGATTTATGAAAAAATGCTAAATCTATGAACTACCATATCTTCGTTAATATGATATGTTTTTCGCTGATATTTTACATGTTTGTTCATACAGGCATTCTCTGTCAGCATAAGAAAAAAAAATTGATAAAATTGCTGGCCCGTACTCAAAAATTCCAATTTATATGTCAAGTGAGAAATATCACACGGTATATGAGATAAAATAAAATCAAACAGAAATTTGGAAACAGGGAAAAAAACTGATGAAATATCTGTTTTTTGTTTGAATGGCACAAATTTTCTTTCGTTTCTATGAAATGTTGAAGTAAGAATATTACAATATTTTTATATTCAAATCATGAAAATTAGTACAACTGATAGAAAAAACCTTGAATTCGAGGCGCTAGAATGAGCCTGGCATCAAAATGATTTTTCAACATGATGGTGCACCTCCTCATTTTGCAAATGAAGTAAAGAATTTTCTGAATAAGGAGTTTCCTGATAGGTGGATTGGTCGGGGAGGTTCTAGGAATTGGCCTGCTAGATCACCCGATCTAACTCCTCTGGATTATTTCCTATGGGATCATCTTAAGGATACGGTGTATAAAGAAACAATAACAAGCCGTGAACATTTGAAGAGCAGAATAACTGAAGCATGCGAAGAAATTGAAACAAATATTCCTCTGATTAGAAAAGCTGTACTTCATATTTGTTCAAGAGAGCCAATAAATGTATGGAGGTGAACGGCTCTCATTTCGAACATTTGCTCACTTGATTTTTTTATGAATTATATTTGCGACTTTTTCTATTTTTGTGTTTGAGTATCCAACTCTTTCATCGCCCCATCTACAACAAATTTTATTTCGAAATTTTATATTGCATCGAAATATTAATTGATAAAAATAGATTTCAAGATTTGAAGGAATATTTTGATGCCAGGCTCATTCTAGCACCTCGAATTCAAGGTTTTTTCTATCAGTAGTACTAATTTTCATGATTCGAATATAAAAATATTGTAAAATTCTTACTTCAACATATCATAGAAACGAAAGAAAATTTGTGCCATTCAAACAAAAAACAGATATTTCATCAGTTTTTTTCCCTCTTTCCAAATTTCTATTTGATTTTATTTTATCTCATATACCGTGTGATATTTCTCACTTGACATGTAAATTGAAATTTTTGAGTACGGGCCAGCAATTTTTTCAATTTTTTTTTCTTATGCTGACAGAGAATGCCTGTATGAACAAACATGTAAAATATCAGCGAAAAACATATCATATTAACGAAGATATTTTTTCATAAATCACCCTATATATCCGAAACGAATACCCTTATGGGACATTTGAAACCCAAATTCTCATTCAGTTTCAGGTCTTCTATTTCCACTTAGCCGTTGTCCCTTACGTCACCAGTCACCCTGTATACATATTTAATCAAAAATAAATATGTAATCGATAAATTTAGATTCTCCTTTTTTATGCAACCAAGATACCATAAACAGATTTAGTGTCTTTTAAATGTTTGATGAGAAGTCAGTGGCGCACCCGAGGGGGGCCTTTGGGGCTGCGCCCCCCCCCCAGAGACCCAAAGATACCATTTTCAATTTTTCTCAGTTCATTTTCAAACGTCAAACATTATCAAACAGTCTTCTTTTGGTTGATTTTAAACTTTGTCATTTTTGTAGTACATATTCCATATTCACTTCCCCAATACATAATACACAAAAGACGGTTGTCTGAGTCTGTCCATTGCTCTGAAATGTGGTGAAGATCCATCTTGCTGAAAATGCATTCTCGCAATGTCCGTACCTTCGAGTAGGTAATACAGGAAGATGATTTTGGGGGAAATCTAAGTAAAGATCAGTGATCACCCGTAAGCCGTCTCAGCAGGAAGTGTGGTCCAAACAATCGATTTTTATAAACGCCACACCATACCGCATATACGTACGGACATTGCAGGAATGCGTTCTCAGCTTGATGGAGCTCCACCCCATTTCAGAGTAATGATCAGGCAATTTTTAGATCAGAACTTTAGAAATATGTGGATTGGCAGAGGTGGACCGCATGCCTGGCCCGCTGGATCACCAGATTTCAATCCTGTTGATTATTTGATTTGGGGTTATTTGAAATGTTCAGTATATTTATCTGAAATAGAAAGTGAGGAGATCCTCAAGCAACGTATCGAAGTCGCTTGCTATAAAATACGCAATAATCCAGACACGATAATAAAAAAGTATCAGACATATTTTGAACAGGGCAAGAATGTGTATTGAGCGAAATGGTGGTACTTTCGAGCACCTTCTGTAAGTTTTTATGTTTGTTCATTTATTTATTCATCTTTGTTGACTTCAAATAAATTTTTCTCAATCAATAATGTTTTTGCGGAAATAACTTGAAATGATTCCTCGGAATACTATCAAATTCGAATGTGCAATTAGTGGGACAAAAAAAATTCAATTTGATCACAATGTACGATTCTTCTGAGAATTAGGGGGATTTCAATATTCAATTGGATCTTTCCCTCAAGCTTTCTTTAAGCAAAATGACGTGCGGGACAATGAAATCTACTGAACCCCATTGAAAATTTTCTGCTCTCTTCAAATATCTCAATCAAATACCAAAATTTTAATGTAAAGGGTGTTGAATCTCAGCTTGGAAGAAGTCCCATATTTTTCAAATACGGAACTGGAATTTTTGGGAAATTCAAAAGTGAATCGATCGATATGTGGAAGTGGATCATTCGATCCAAATATCAATCGACTATACTGGTTGGTTCAAAAGTTATGAGAAATTTAAATTTTTGGTGAATGCGTATGAAGCATCCTCTATCTCGGTTATGGATTTGATTAGACCTATCATATATCGGTTTTTTGGATTCGTCTAGGGTAGCTCTAGCTCAGGTTACCGTATGTTCATTCACCAAGGGAACTCCCTGTATATAGCAAGAACAATTCTTCAGTTCAGCCCCCCCCCATAACTAAATCCTGGGTGCGCCACTGTGAGAAGTATTCAAACCTTTGTAAGGAGGAAAACTGCCAAAAATATTTTTCCTGATACTATTTTTGCCGGAATTTCAATTAAATGATGAATTTGACTAATTATTCTCGTTTAGCATTAAATATACATGTTTTCGTTGAATTCAGTATTTCCAGAATTTTGTGGAGTTTCCAGGACCGGCTAATGAAAATTTTCAAACAAGAGTACGGAGTGAGCCAAATTGTAACGTCCTATTCATAAACTAGATGAACAAAAACTGATGTCGATGTCTCATCGTTTCAGTGTTAGGTACAGGGTGTATTTTGTACCTAAATGAGCATTTTTGAAAAGTGGCGGTAAATTTATTCCTGCGGAAAATTCTGCGATATTGTGAAAACATTTCTGTGGCACTATGTTATGTGTCGGTATATTTTCCTAAAATAATGCTTATCAATATTTGGCACTATGTTATGTGTCGGTATATTTTCCTAAAATAATGCTTATCAATATTTATTCATAGAAGAATATTACGTATATTTCAAATAGGTTAGGAAACTACAGATTTCTGTATATTTCAGTAGGTAAAGCTTGAGGTTACCATTCCAAAAATATCGGTACAAAACTTGATATTTTTTCTGCAATCTTCACCATCTAAATCAGAATTTCTATAATTTATTACCATTATCTTCAAAAAAATTACAATTCTGTTCTTCACCACTTCAATCATGATACACGAGGAAATTTGGAATATCTAATTTCCGAAGAGTAAATAAGTAATACCGAGTATGGCAAAAATATGCGAAACATGAAATTTGGGCTAGATCTTTGTTTAAAAAGAAAATGTATGCATGCGCCCCAAACATCATAGTTATTTTTCGATAGTCGCATCTAACCAGGAATACCATTCAAAAAACAGATTTTAAAAATTCCTTCATTTGGAGTCTTGCCATCAAAAAGAGCGGCAAAGGGTATCATTTTTTGAGTTTTCGAAAATGTCGAATATCTCGAAAACCGAGGGACTTTTCAAAACATATTTTTCTCTGAACCGCTACTAAGTCCGCCACCCGCAGGTATTATATCCATATTATCCATTCATTACGCCACACCCTGTTCATTGACAAAATTGACTTTTGAATCAAATGAAACCTCAGACCATAGTCTAAGAATGAAACACATATAGCTTCCCAAAATTTTATTCTTTCATAATTTCGCCAATTGCAATAAGGGGTATAAATCTACAGAAACATATATAATATAGTGAACAATAATTATACATACCTATATGCTGTAGTACACACTACATCCTCGGTGCTGGTAAATATTTAGGTAGGTGCATTGTATCAATTTTATAAAATTATTCGGAATTGCACATATTTGAAGTGATCTAGAGTGTGTGAATTCATGAAAACCTTGGTGTATAAAAAACATAGTCATCCAAAACATTCACACACGCGAAATCCCAAAATGCAATTTTCCAGCTCTCCAACAAAAAAATTCAACTCCTCGAAGATGCGGAATATTTTTCATAAACGAATCGAATGAACGCTAGTACCATTCAAAAAAGCCATAAAGTGAATATACCTCCAAGATGTACCATGGATAATGGAATATCCGTTTGTTTTGGAACAAAATTGGGAATGAAAACTTTATCGTCACTAAAAATTTTCTCGTACAGGCCATATTGATAATTTTTCAATATCATTTTGTCGATTATCGGCACATATGGTGAACCTTTCCTGAAAAAGTAAGTGGAAAACCCGGAAAGCATAGATTCGCGCATGATTCTATACGAGATATTGGAATATTTCAGATTAATGATATCCAACGTTTCTCGTGCAAGAGACTGAGGAACAACTAGCGCCTGTTGGTGAATCTGATGTTTCAAAAGAGAACTATAATTTCCTCTTGGTATTTTAACTAACTGCGGTTCGAACACAGGGCAAAATTCCTCAACATAACGCTTCAAATCAGGTAAAGCATAAATTTTAAGATGAGAATCGGCAAGATTTTCCAATGTATCTATTTGTGGCTCATATTTATCGAGAAGAATCGTTGAAATCAGAGATGAATTGAACGCTGCTATAATCACAATACTCATCATTTGACAAAGACATACAAAACATTTTTCCAACCAATTATAATATGGATGAATTTTTATAGATATTCCTACTAGTAAACGTAGGATATCCAGCATTGAATAAAATATTGTTCTTTTGTGCTTCTTATCCAAAATCACGAAAAATAATGCCAGCAAAATCACAGAGAAAAATATCGGCAACCAAACGTGAATCGGGAATGCACCAAGACTACCAAGTTTTCTATAGCATACGGTGCGATGAAATCTAAATGTTCCGGCATACTGGTTCTGAAATAACTCAGCGGACAAAAATCTGCCTGGCCATTCATAACAGCAAGTTTTGCAGCATCCAAATCATAAGGAGTTGTCTCAATGAGTTCGTGCGTTCCATTTATTTCTGAAAGAATTTTCATCCAAAAGAGTTCGTCGTCTGAATGCCATTTTCCATTTTCGTCCTTTAAAATTCTAGGCGGATGTTCGAATACTGCCAAGCGTAGCTTGACTTGGTGAAGATTTACTTTCTTCGTTAGTCTTTTTTTCATAAATTGCAAAAATTCCTCGAAGCCAAAGTATCTCTTCCCAAGAGGTTCATACGATAATCCATCTACTCTTTTATTGTAAAATACAAAAAGAAATGTATAAATTTGATGATCTACTAATTGTAATGAAAGTTCGTGAAGAGATTCCAAATTCCTTTGTTTATTTTTCAGAAAAATAACGGTAACTGATGACGTTTTATAAATACCATTGTTCATAAAAAACAATAAATTTTCGGGAATTCCACCAAAGTCGATTGAAAAAATGAAGAGATGACTTAGGGGACTTGCCAATTCTTTTTTCAAGATTTTCATGCTTACATTCTTTGACAGGCTGACGTAGGGACAAAAACGATCGTCGAAAAACTCGTCGGTTATTATATTTGGATAAAATTCATCCAAATCGATATATCCACAACTCTTGAAATTCGAACTGCTTCGAAACAATTCAAACACCTGTTTTTTCCTGATGGGATCTTCATTCAACTTCCAACTTGAAAATTCTCTTAATTTGAAAGCTGTCAGTAATGTTAACAAAACTTTCAGATTCATTATCGATTTCAAAACTATCTGTTATGGAGTTAGGAAAATTATTTCCAAATTTTTCCATACGTCGAATTGACTACCTACAACACAATTCGAGTAGCCTAATGACACGAATGGGTCGATTTGGTAATACCCATGCAAGCTAAATTGAAAAATTAAAAGTTTTATTTGTGATGTTGTAAAAATATCTTTGATTGACATATGATTCGTCTCTTTTCTAGTTTTTTTTTTCCAATGACTTCTCATAACATGATTCAATTGCTTGGTTCCAAAACAAACAGTAATCTACTTAAAATGAAACTGAAGAGTAAACAGCAATTTTAAATTAATTTATTTGATACTGTTCATGTTGACCCAAATTCTTAGGTTTTGTAGGGTTTGTCGGTTATAATTAGAAATATGTAGATATATGTAGTTTTCGCAACTACTTTATGAAATCAAGATACCACAAATAGATTTGCTGTCTCAGTTTGTGTGCTATAAGAGTGATTTCAAAATTTTGTCAAATACCACC
Source organism: Adalia decempunctata (assembly GCA_951802165.1). Classification (NCBI taxonomy): domain Eukaryota; kingdom Metazoa; phylum Arthropoda; class Insecta; order Coleoptera; family Coccinellidae; genus Adalia; species Adalia decempunctata. Next base: position 36,804,767 of record OX637697.1, on the reverse strand, counting down.
ATATGAATTTTATTACTTTTCTGCTAGGTGTCGCGAAAACCGTATTTCCAATGTTTATACAGGACTGTACATATTCCTACCACGATATTATAATATTATTTAAAAGTGCCCTCTCCTCTTCATAAGTTTGATACTGATTGATTTTTGGTTCTCACCTAAAATTTCGATCCGTCATACCTTTGAACGGTGATCTTGAATCATAGTGAATACTGATTTAGTTTGTGCTATACTTGAAAAGATTGAAATTTTCGGGGAATATTGTCTTGAAGTACCTTCAGGAACCAACAACTTAGGTCCGTGCCTAAAAGTTTTCGTCTACCGCAAAAATTTCACCTTTTGTATGGTAATTTTCAATGTTTGATGAGGAATTCAAATCGTAGTAATTAAGGAGGAATTTGCCAAAAATATTTTTTCTGAAACCTCTGTAGGAAAAGTAAGGAATTTCAGTAATTATTGTCGCTTACCATCAAATATACATTTTTTCGTTGAATTCAGCAGTTCCATAATTTCATGCAGTTTCCAGGAACGGCTTAAGAATTTTTTTCAACCGAATTCGTGTTTAGGTTCTTAAGTTTCAGAAAAAAAACGAAGTATAGAAAAAAAATAAATTTTATAAACCTCATTGAATATTTAAAAAACTACTGTACATATTATATCTCATATTCACAGCTTTTTTAGGATTCTACACGTTATTCTTCTACCTCCTATCTTAATCTTGTAATATCTTCCCAAAGAGAGTTCTTCCTGACTTCTGTCTCTCTTGGTTTAATCCAGGACTCAATCCTGAAAGCCTCAATTTCTTTAAAGCGACTGGTGTTGAGTTATCTATGTTCGATGATGATGCTTTTCTCTTTTTAGTATCCTGAAAAAAACACCTTTTCAATACTTGTATGTTCTTGAATCGACAATGCCACACAAATTATAAGCGATGTCACCAGTTTTGAATAATTCAATTTGTAGGCCTATTCAACAAGCAGGATTCAATTATCAACTCAAGTTAAACATCAAATGATGATGCCTTATTAGGCAATCTAAATCACGTGATTATTCCACCAGTGTTAACCTCAAAACGTTTCTCACAAGTCGCTTGTTTGTGGTAGATATGAGGAATTGTATTATTTTATGAGTGAACCAGTGAGTTTGTATGTTCTATGAATAATTAAATATCCTGAAGCAACACTGACAAAGAAAGTTTTGCTCAATCATATGATCAGAACTTATAGTTTTAGGAGCTCCCAGGATTGTGGAGGAAGTATTGGAGAAGGAATATTTGTCAGAGCACTGCAACCTGTTACTTCTTTAACCTTTTATATATCAAATTCAAATATTCATAAGTTTTACATTCAACATGAACTGAATACTACTTATTTCGCTATATGCGAAGAAATGTTCACTTTCGTCAAGTCTTGATGGCTGCTGACCAACTTTCTCTTCGTTACAGTGGGTGTACCAAAATATTTCAGAAATTCCTTTTAATTTGAACGACTTGCACATCCCACTTTAGCACACATTCAAGATATTTTTTGATGAAAATGCACTTTATTTGAATAATTTTCAATGGTTCGATATTCCAGAGAGTACGATTATAATAATAATAAAGCACGGGGGTACTACTTTGTAGTATACGGGTGTGACAATCCCGCGGACCCCGGTCACTCTCAACCGATGTCGGACAGATATCAGCTAAGCCTCGGAAAACAGTCGCTGTCTGGGGATCGTCAGGGCGCGTCTGGAGTTGGTGCTGGACGTGACAGCATGCGCCATGCGGGACACCAACGGCAGGATGCTGAGAAGACAGGCGCCTGCCATACAAAGCTATGCCTTTAGACGAGGAGGACATCGACGAGGAGAGAGTTCAGGTTGTCGGTCGCATAATAGGGATTCAACGCTCGAAAGATCAGCCCGCAATCGGAACCGGCAGCCGAAACAGGACGGCACAAAGGGGACGCCACAAGTGGACGCCCGAGCAACATAGCCTGCTGTCTGCGCTATACAGAAGATCAAGACCCGAAAGACGAGGATACATGAATAGGCTGCATGGTCTGTGGTGCGAAAATTATCCAGACCTTGACTTCATGACCCATCACAACCTTAGAGATCAGATCAGCCATCTCACAAGAAGAGGAATCTTATGGCGGTTTCAAGAGCAAGAAAGGACGGAACAACAAGCTGAGGAGCAGGTGACAGATGCTTCGAGCCAACATCAGCAATTGACGATTGACACAGCTGAAGAACAAGCTGTAGCCCTGGTGAGAAATATCGCGGGCCGAACCGGGACTGGTACACACTCCAACAGGCCAATAACAGAACATGTGAGAGATGTTCCCGAAATAGAACACGGTGAAGAGCAGGTGACAGATGCTCCAAACCAACAACATCAAGCAATAGCCCTGTGGGCAGGGCCAAGAACGGAACAAGTGAGAGATGTTCCAGAAATAGAACACGGTGAAGAGCAGGTGGCAGATGCTCCAAACCAACAATACCAAGCAATAGCCCTGGGGGTAAGGCCAAGAGCGAAACAAGTGAGAGATGTTCCAGAAATAGAACACGGTGAAGAGAAGGTGACAGATGCTCCAAACCAACAGCAAAAAAAGCCAAGAACGGTGACAGATGTTCCGAAGTTAATCGTCAATACAAGGGAAGCATTTGAGGCTGCCGTTAGAAACCCACTGGTCAAGGCCACGCGAATAAAAACAGGTCATAAGGCTGAAGATCTAGGCCGTATTGGATAAAATAATTCAAGATCATCTTAACGAGACCTGTTCACTAGAAGATGTGGTGGCTGCAGTGAGAGCGGCCGCTTCACTTCTATGTCCACCGAAAAGTAGAGCTACGAAGAATGATAAGCATAGGTTAAGACTCAGTCGGCTTGACATCAAAATAAAATCAATGAGGCAGCAGGCATCTTGGTACCAATGTATCATAGATGTTCTGAAAGGCAAAATTAAATCAAGAAAGAGAATGAAGGATATAATTGAGGAGCTTCGTTCCATACATCATACAGTAGACTTGCTCACAGTCCATCTACTTAAGCAGAAAGCTGTAGATAAAATAAGATAACTTGCTGCAGCGCGAAAGAAACTGATAAAAAGGCAAAAATGGATTGAAGATAACAACACCTTCACCGCAGAACCATCGAAATTATTTCAGTCCCAACAACAAAAGGCACAGAACCCACCATCACCTCAAGAGGTCGAAGAATTTTGGAAAAGCCTGTATGAACAACAATACTCCAGCACTTCTCAGATTCCAGCAGATGTGTGTTCAAACCAACAGCAGAACGATGAACCGAAGATATTAGACAAGCCCTTAAGAACAAGCGTGATTTCACAACACCTGGACTAGACGGTATTCAAAACTACTGGTGGAAGAGATTTCCAGCTACACATCAACAAACACCTGGCAAGGTTATTCGTGGGATGCTGACTCGCCGTGAGCCCATTCCGTCATTGTTGGTGGAGGGTATAACAGTGCTGATACCAAAATCAGGTGATTTAGGGCAACCCAAGAACTATCGCCCAATCACTTGCCTCAATACACAGTATAAGATCCTCACAAGTGTAATTCAAGATCAAATACTGAGGGTTATTGGACCCGTGTGGAACAGTATCTACGAACAGAGGGGAGCAAAGAAAGGAGTGCAAGGATGCAAGGACAACTTGCTCATAGACAAGAGCGTATGTCTAGACGCCAGACACTACAAGCGCGACCTACACACATCATGGTTAGAATATTCGTAAGCATATGACATACCTCGCCGCACGAACTGAATGACAATGCTGAAAGACCACCCTAACACGATAGAAAACATCATAGCGCTGTGGAAAACAAAGTTTTCCATTCGAGCAGAGGGTCGAACCGTTTATACGGGATGGGTGAGATACAGGAGAGGAGTTTTCCAGGGAGATTCGCTAAGCCCGTTATTATTCTGCATAACTCTTATACCACTAACAATTGAATTAAGGGAGAGCAAGATAGGATACAACGCCGGACCACCAGGAAGAAGGAACCACCTGATCTCGCATCTCTTGTATGTGGACGACTTGAAGCTCTACGCTCCCTCCGAGTTCGCACTACGGCAACTACTGAATATCGTTTCAGACTACACCTCAGCAATGGGAATGTCATTCGGTTTGGACAAGTGTGCTATTTTTCATCTTCGCAGGGGAAAAGCTGAAGACGCAGGAGAAGATATTCGACTGGAAGATGGAATGACTTTTCGACACCTCGAAGACGGAGAAACTTACAAGTTTCTTGGGATGAAACAGAGGGGTGTACTGGAGCCAATCCAGATAAAGCATGCCTTAACAGCCAGCTACAAAAAGAAGCTGAGAGACATTTGGAAATCGCAGCTGTCGGGAAGAACAAAGTATCTGCTACAAATATGCTAGCCATCCCGATTCTCACCTACTCATTCGGGGTGGTGAACTGGACGGTAAACGAACTCCTCGATCTTGATAGGTCAACAAGGAAAACGATGAACATGAATCGTAGCCTACATCCCAACAGTTCAATACAGAGAATATACCTTCCCCGAAGCCAGGGGGGTAGAGGATTGCAATGTTTGGAATATCAACACTATCAACAAACATTGGAAATGGCAGTAAGGATTCTAAGAAGTGAAGATCCGCTTCTGAAATTTGTTGCTCAGCATTAAATTGCGAACCATGGAGCCTTCCTATTCCGAGCTGCACAAAGGGCCGTGGAGAAGCTCAGCATAACCGGCGTATCGATCAATCCTGAGCTCGCTGGAACACCGATCACTCAGGCGGACCAAAGAAGCCTAGCGAGACTGATCCGAAAGTCTGAATCAGATACATTACTCGAACATAATAAGAGTAAGAACTTGCACTCCATATATTTCAGGAGTTTAAAAGACCAGGACCTGTCTGAGGAATTGTCTTTCGCCTTTCTAAGGTCCGCTAGCCTCAAGTCAGAGACGGAGGGATTTGTGATGGCGTGTCAAGATGGAGTACTAAATACGAGATGGTATAAAAAGAACATCATGAAAATGGACACCCCCACAACTTGCAGGGCTTGCCATAGGCAACAGGAAACGATTATGCACATCCTTTCCGCCTGCAGAGTCCATGCTCCATCAGGGTATGTAGAGAGACACAACGAGACACTCCGAATTCTATACTTCTATCTGAGAGCCGCGTATGAGATAGACAAAGAACCGGTGCTACCATATGTGCCTCTGGAGATTGAAGCGGTGGTCCAGAACGAAAGAGCTCGCGGACCCTCTCGGTGCCCATAAAGGGGTTTCCCCTCACACGGACGTTAAAAAAAAGAAATAAATAATAGTAATAATAAACCCGCACGGGTGTGGTGTGGTTTCTGCCATTCAACATGGGGGTGACGTCCCCACGGCCCGAGTTACCTGGGCCACCAAGGGTCGTGAATAAAGTAAGCCTCGGAAGAGGGTCGCTGCCTGGGGAGCGCCGGGGCATGTCCGGAGCCGATGCTGGGCATGACAGCATGCGATCCGACGGTGGCGGGGTGCTGAGGAAGCGGGTTCCTGTCATACAACAAAATACAGCTCCACCAGAACATCGGGAAGTGGAATCCCAAAACATGGCAGACGATCAAAATGCCATTCCACCTGCTGGCTCGACCACCGTGAGGAGGACTGCCCGCAGGGGAGCTCGCAACGCACGTATCAAGTAGAGCCGCGAAATGAATGTTGTGTTCCTAGAAACTGATAACCCCATCCTCATCGTAAGACATCCAGAACTTCAGCTAACGGAAGGGAACATTGCGGATCGTAAAAATGTTATTGTACGAAAGGGCTACTACAAGACAGGAACTAGATGAGATCAAGAGAGAATGGGCTACACAATCAATCAAGAACAGATTGTCGGAAGTCAGAATGAAGAACCCACCGAGCCGCTGGAGACACCAGCAGATACGGCGAAGGACCTGTCTGTCACACTAACTGCTCACCAAGACTCCCCACAATATCGCCAACTGTATGACACCTTCTATAGTAACCTGGCGCAATACGAATCTACTGATCCGCTCAACCGCCCCATCCTTCCAAAATTAAACTTCAACTCTACGGACAAAAATAACATCGAGAAGCTCAACGATATATTGGCAGAACACCTGAGCACTCAATGGACGTTGGAACAAGTCCACTTGTCTCTGTACTGTGCTGTCATCACAGTAATCGGACAGAATGGGCAAAAGATCTACATCCCCAGAACCAGTGAACAGAAAGTTAAAAATCAAACTCCTGCCTGGAAAAGAAGATAAATGCAGGACGTCGATAAACTTCTAGGAAAAAGTTGATGTCTCGGATGAGTTCCTGAAGGATAATAAATCGAACTATTTCACTAGATATGTTGTTGTTACATCGAAAAAAGCTGAAATACCCAGAATTCATAGTGGGTGATCCATTATTATAGAAACTATTCACAATGAGGGTTAAGTGGCCACCCTGTATTTTTGGGTTGATTTAAGATGTTTGTTTGATTTTTTCAGACCATATCACCCTGGACTCCAAAGAATACAGGGTGATTCAGTCATGAAATAAACTGTGAACCTCACGTAAACACCCAAAAACCACCGATTTTTTCATCGCCCTCTATTCCAAGATTAACTCCGTTGAGGTGGGAATTTTCTTTCATCACTGTACTTGATATAAAAACATCAATACGGCTGAGAGTTTTCATCCACTTCCTATGATCAGATTTTTTTTATGTAATATGAAAAGTCTGGTCACAGAAAGTAAATAAAAACTCTCAGCCGTATTGATGTTTTTTATATCAAGTACAGTGGTGAAAGAAAATTCCCACCTCAACGGAGATAATCTTGGAATAGAGGGTGATGAAAAAAAAGGTGGTTTTTGGGTATTTTCGTGCAGTTCACAGTTTATTTCATGACTGAATGACCCTGTATTCTTTGAAGTTCATGGTGATATGTTCTGAAAAAATCAAACAAACATCTTGAATCAACTCAAAAATACAGGGTGGCCTTTTAACCCCCATTGTTCTATAATCTATACTATACTGAACTGGTGAATAGTTTCTATAATAATGGATCACCCACTATGAATTCTGGGTATTTCAGCTTTTTTCGATGTAACAACAACATATCTAGTGAAATAGTTCATTTTGCGAACGTTCTCGCTTTGGAACTGACATATTTTATACTTTCAAAATCGGGCATGCATTCAATTATGGATAACCCTGTATTCGTAACGATTTTCGGTCATATTCCTCTTATGGTTGCTCCCTAGGGATGGAATGAAATGTTTCTTGAGAAAAATTGAAGTTCATTCGATTCTGTTCCGAGATACAAGCGTAGTAAAAGTAGGTAATTCTCAAATTCATCGCCCTGTATCTCAAAAACTAGTCATAGGATCGAGTTGGGGCCATGGACACTTTTGATCAGTAGATGGAGTACTACATTATACCTAAAGTTTAGAACATTTGGCGGAACGCCATTTCACATAAGGAAAGTGCGGGGTCCTTTGATTCTAACGGAAAATACCAAAAAAATGCCCCCATAATACAATCTTTCCAGCAAATGAACGTTTTTTATTTTTACCCACATGATCAAAGCTAAATTCCCATTGTGTGACCACCAGCACTAACCTCAAAAAATATTTGAGAGGTCATTGAATTGCCTAATTGTAATACAACAAAACCAATTTCGTACTTAAATGGTTTTTTTATAACACAAAAAGTTATACAAGTATAATTTTTGATGATGTAAATTTATACTTGGAAATATTAGATGTTTTGAAGAACAAGTTTTATGTAAGATCAGAAAATAAAGCCTGAGGGTATTCAGATGAGAGTCTTTGTATATAGGTTTTGAGAGAATTAGGTTTTATTGTTTCAGCTGTAGAAGAGGATATGGTCATATACAGTGACAGACGAGAACACTCACATGCATGAATTTTTCATGTTAGAAGCAAATTTAGTGAAAACTCAAACTCAATTTTCAAGATCACCATTCATACTCTTAAGATCTCTGGTTACGAGGAAGTATAAAATGTGTAATGCTTTTTCACCTACCTCATCAATAGTTCGAAATACAATTCTGTTGGTATTCTTTGTGGAGAAAGAAACCTTGCTAGTTTCAGCTATTTTCTGTAATATTTTCTCCCCTCTACTCAAAAAGGATCCACGTTTATTCTAAAATCAATCAAAATATATAACCCAGAATGCAAAGTCAAGATTGAACCATACCAATAGTGCGAATGGCTGCTTTATTTTGGGACTAATATCAACTTCATTGGAGGTGACTTGAGGACTAATTATTGTTTGACTTTTGATTTTCAACGATTTATGTGTGAAAGACAGAGACTGACTCTCTATTATTAGACTATCTTCTTCTTGAGATTGTTTCTGCAGTTTGAACATTTCTCTTTTATGTCTCTCTTTCCTCCATTGTTCTTCAGACTCATCTTCTTCTAAGTATACATCATCATCATCATCTTTTTTCTCTTCAATACCATTGCCAGTTGCATCTAGAAATTTTAAACTAAAAAAGCTGAAAACTTCATGTATGTATTTAAATTTTTACCTATATTTTTCCACCTAAATTGTCTTTGTCTTCCAGTACCATGTAATTCACCATCTTCTAGCAAAAGCTCTTGGAGCATTTTCACTTCGCGATTGTCTTCATCCAACATTTGTCTCCTAAAAAAACAATGAATTTAAATAATTCTGTCAAAAACAAGAATTCAATACGCACATCTGAAGCTTCTCGATATCTGTTCTCAATTTATCTTCATCAAATTTTTCCTCGTCTCCTTTCTCAAATTCCAAATCATCTAAATTTCTTTCGTCTTCATCCTCACTTCCCCATTCTGATTCTGATAATTCTGCTTCTGCTTCAATGAAATCCGCGATTTTAATTTTTTCTTTCTTATTTTCCACATTCTCTCCTGTATTTTCAACTTCGTTCTCTTCAGAATCATAATCTACATTGCTGGAAAGGTCTTCATCATCTTGAAGATTTATAGTTTCTTCTTGAGGGGTTTCACTTGTTGAGCTTTCTTCATCATCTAAATAGAAATAATTTCAATATGCTCACTTGTCCTGAAAGTCATTAAACCTACCTGAGAATGCCAGACGTTTCTTTTTCTTATTCTTCAATTGCAACCCTTCCTCATTATCATCATCTGAGTCAATTACTCCTCCTGTACCAACTACCTCTTCTGCTTCTTCATAAGTTTGATTTCTTTGGATATTCACATTTCTTTTCAAGCCTGGGGACTCAAACTTTTTCTTGAAATTTTCTAGCTCATCCTCATCAATCAACTGTGATATAAAATGTTCATCATTGTCGTCAAGAACCATCTCCTTCTCTTTTACTTGTGTGGTTTGTGAGACTCCTTTAATAATGGCCAGAGTGAGAAAACTGATTTGCCACTTCCATAACATCTTTATTGTGAATTATTTTATCAAAAAAATTAAAGCTGATTGAAACGAAGTATATCAATTTTGTGAGTCATGATTCAACAGTGTTCTCATAACAGTCAACATGCCAGTGTCACTGGCTCCAAATATTGCCATTGTGCAAGCAAATGGTTTTATTTGCATTTGGTATAGGATCAAAGTTATGAGTGGTGAGTAGAGCCATTGTTTTCAGATACGAAATGTTTATGGTATTTAATTATTATGACTTATACAATAAACACCTGAAGACAACGTTTTTTTTACATTTCAATTATAATGGCGAAAATTATAGACCACGAAATCATGATCAAAAGTGGATTTAGGACTTCTTGCCATAGGTGTCTTAATATTTTCAACTAACTAAAAACTTCAGAATGACTTCAAAACGTACCAGTAAACCCTCCAGAACAAATATCATCAACATCTTGTGTATTGAAATCAGATAATTTCATACTTCCTGTGAAGACTTCTTTTAGTTGTTGAGTGGATATCTCTGGACTTGAAACACTTTTTAGAGAATTTTGGAACGGGCCAGAACAAATATCCAGTACATCTTGAGTTGACAAAGAACTGTGGTCCCCGAATTTTTGGTGCATATCCTGAGAATCCACTGGAGAGTTTCCAATATTTTCCCTTTCAACTTGAAGCTAAAACGCAAATTTTATAAATTTATGATTGAATATAGGTCATCATTATTGGGATGCATAACAACTTCAATTCATTCAAAAAAATGTATGCATCACCTTAGATTTCTCAAGTGAGCCATCATCCTCTATGGCTGAATTTTCTGGTGGCATAAACTGTAAAAACATTTTTGAATTAATAAAACGCCCAAAAAAATCTATTCTCATCATGATACCTTTAAACCTGATGTGTTCAAATTTTTGAGACCAGTCATATATGTAACAGGAGTGGCAAAATGATCATCTGATTTTTGAGATATCAGTAATGGTTCCTTAGTTATGAAATTGGTCTGTGGAACTGTTAAATTTGTACTATCAGAGAGAATTTCCAATTTTGTATCATTGGATATTTCAAATTTATGCTGTTTTTGATTTAAATTATCTTCCTCATCTGAATCCTCATCAAAAGGTTTTATAATTCTTCTCAAAACTTTTTTCTTTTGTGTATTTTCTTCAATATCTTCCATTCCATTATCTTCAACATCCACTTCCTTGTCTTCTTCGTCTGTATCATCACATTCTTCTTCACCTTCCTCATTCTCATTCAACAAATCCCCTGCATCATCGTTTTCTTCTATATCACTCTCTTCAGCTTCTTCATCTACAAAGTTTGACTTCTTCTGTTTTTTCTCTGACATATCACAATCATTTTCATCCAATTCCTCATCTTCTTCTGGATCTGTAAAGTCTTCTTCCTCTTCATCATCCAATATGTCCTTTGCACCACATTCAGATTTCTCATCTGCAATAATACGTTCTAATTCGATATCCGAATATTACCAGAATTTTTTATCCACAATATTTTTACCATTATCATCTTGGACATCTAATTTTTCACCATTGACTTTTCTGTTGAGTTTTTCTTTCCATAAATCTGAGCGTTTCTGGGCCATCTGATGTTGAAGTTCTTCACGTAATTTTTGCATTCTTACCCCTGGTTTTTCCAGAGGCATCATATCTTCATCGTCATTATCATCTATTCTCAAAGCCAAGGTTTCCTTATGTATTTTGCCATTAGAAACACTCATGATGCTGTAAAAATAATAGGATATTGTCAAATTTTCATCAGACGAAAGTACTTATCGGTTAACCTAATTATTTTCAGATATTGTAACAAAAGTTTCAAATGGATGTGAGTAAAAATATAATGATGATCACTCGATTTAATTAAAACCATAGTTTCTACTGATATATGTACATATTAACTAACCTGATTTCTTTTTTGTGAGAATGCTTTTCCAACTTCAAATTGTGTTTGAAGAACCTTTCTCTCAATTGAGATATTTCATCAGGCATAGCAACACCATTCTCTAGATCAATAACTTGATTTGGTCCTACACTCAATCTTGGTTTAAGTTCACCCAATTTCTCCAATATATCTGATCTTCTTTTCAATCCATTTATTGGTTTACTTTGCTTTTTTATCATTTCTCCATTCTCCAAAATAAATTCAGATTCTTCATCAATATCATCCAAATTGAATTCATAACTATCATTTTGTTCTTCTTCCTCTTTCTCAACTTCAGTTGCAAGTTCGAGTAATTCACTATCTAGATTGTAGAAGTTATTGGATTCCTTTGATTTTGTTGGAATAACTAGAACGTCTGAATGTAATATAATTTTATCACTTTGTGTCAAACTCTTTTCGACTTTTTGTTCATCTGCATTTTCTGTTATTGTACTCTCTTCTGCTATTTCAGATTTGTTGGTCGATTTTTCAGAATGATCAACCTGTAAACTCATATTCGATTCACCACATTCTTTCAAAATGCAGGTTTCATATTTTTCACTTGTTCCAAAATTAATCATTTCACACTCCATATTAATTGGACACCCTGTTTCTAAAATTTCAATTTTTTTTTCCACAACTGGATCTAGCATATTCTTACTCAGATCTTGATTCTCAATCAGATTTGTTTCTTCAGGACTTATTTTTTCCGCATTATCAAGTTTCAAACTTTCTTGGGGAATATTTTCTGGATTAACATATTCATTTTTGGATAAGTCTTTCTCACGAGTGTCAACTGCATTTTGGGCAGAGGAAATTTCAACATTTGCAGTCTTTAACTCTTCTTCATGTTCTGAATCACTCTCTGATTTATAAAATTCTTCAACCTCTTTTTTTCTTTCCTTCATTTTTTGTCTATGAGAAAATTAATAATGAATCAATGAATTCTTGGAAATTAATTTTACTGTTTAAATCATAAAAATTTTACCTAGTATGTTTATTTGATTCTCAATAACAAGCAATGAAACAGATAGCATTTGCCAACATAGATATCAACAAATGTAGTGTGAATAGATATCTATTTCCAAAATATCTACATTATATGCATTAAGTATAAGAACAGGGAGTCTCACCTACACTACTCAAAATCTGTTTTAGTCCTTGTTATTGAACATAAGTTAGTTACCCGAAAACCTAAAAGGGATTTTCACATTGTTGTATTCATTCGATTTCATTGATGGAAAAAAAATATGAAAATACAAAATTATTAAATCCATAAAAAATTTTGAAATCAGCAGAAATAAAATTTGTATATTTCTCATGCAATTCTCACAATAATCAAGATAACAATAAAATTCATTCAAGAGAACAGAAAGAGAATGAATATAACCACTGTTTGGTAGTTCATTTTAGAAGAAGGGACTAGAAATTCTATTTCTAATCTTTTTAGCATCCAACTTTCTTTTCCAAAAATTCAACATATTGAAAAATAGAAATACCTTGATAAGAATGAAAATTTTAAATATGTTTAGCTTACGTTAGCACTTCTAATTGTTTCATGCTCATCTTCAAAGATAAAGATGGAGAAGCACCTTGAGAAACATTGCTCAAGGGAGAAGCTAGTTTTGGGCGATTTTGTAGAAATTCCTTAAGACTTCTGGGCTTAGGTTTATGATATGGTAAAGATACTCTGGATTCTCTCACTCTCCTTTGTGATTCGGCAAGAATTTCTTTCCTCTCTTCAAGTGCTTTTTTTGCAGTCATCTGAAAGTTAAAAGTGCTTTTTAGAGGATCAAGGAATTCAGTAAAATTTAGAGTTTACTTTTTCTGTTTGATCTTTGAATTTCGGTTTGGTTTTGCCTTTTCTTGCTTTTGTTATAACTTCATTGCTTTTCAAACCTTCCAGTTCAGTGTCTGATATGTCAGCTGGCTCCTTTTCAGAATCATTCTCATTAGCTTCATCAGAACTTTCTGAGTCACATAGGCCAGATATAATTCCCTTCTATAAGTCAAAAAAGAAAAGTAACAGAGAATTATACTCAAAAATAAAACTAAGAAATGAATTGTCTATTAAGGAGATGAATAATGTATTGGAAGAAAAAATCATCCAATTGATTTATCATCTTACAGCAGGAACAACAGGATAACTCACAAATTGCATTAATTAATATTTCAACAAGTGGGTGTTTTCCTAATTAAAATGAATTCAAAACCAAATAAAATGAAAAATTGAACTGCAATTTCAATTTAAGAATATTTTAATCGAGGATCGATAATTCTCGAGTTGTCTCATTATTCTTGCCAGGACAGATTGTTCGGTATTCATTACTGAAGATGAAATAAGAAACAGGAATGCTGAGAATAATTGTTGGCACTGATTAGATAAAGTAGTCTGCTCTCCTTCTTATGTAAATTCTTCAAATGTAAAATCTCTGGTTGCCCTTTAGACTATACCCTATCTAGATATTCTATGTCAATGGCCTCACCTGAGTTTCTACTTTATTTTCGTTCTCTCCATTTTCATTCTGATCAACAGATTTGTATTCCAGAACGGCATTTGAACCAGAATCCTGATTTGAACAATCATCAATCTCTGGCTCAGAGTCACTGTTGAAGTAAACTATTTTCTTTCGTTTCTTTATGTTGATTGATTGTGGCTCTTCAATTACATCATCAGAATTTGGTTTGGAAGTTTCATGAACTATGGGAATATCTTCATTTTCAGAATCACTATCAAACATAGTTGATTTTTTTGTTTTCTTTGCAATCGCAAATTTATTTACCAAGTCGTCTGTGCCATTATCACTATTGTCATCTTCACTCTGCTGTTTAGAATTACAATTAGAATTTTCATAAGTAAGATTCTTATCTGAATTCGAATTATTTATTATATTTTTCAGACTTTCCAAGTTATCGTCCTTCTTAGTGGAATTTTCATCGATATACCCATTTTCTTCAGAATCCACAACTGAATTCTCATTAGGATTACTGGATTTCTGAGAAGTTATTGTGCTACAAGATATCTCAACACTATCTTGAACTTTCTGGATGTCATCACTCATTTTTAATCAAAATAGTACATTAACTTAAAAAAAAATGTCTTCAAAATAAAATTCTTCAAAATGTTGGATATTAATGTTTTTATTTTGGCGCCAACAAATTTTGACAGTTGAGTCAAAGCTTGGTTATGTTTACGAATTTTTAGACAAGCACAGAAGTTCATTTACTTTCTCTCTGCTTCTAGCTAAAATGTCAAAAATAATGTTTTTAGACGTCTCACTTGTAGTATTGCTTAAGGACAATGCTTGTAGGTCGATTTTTTAAATTATCAACTCACTGTAGATCAGAGCTCTTATATTATTGTTCTATGGTTCTGTTTGTTCCTCTGTGGAAATTAATGTTCTGTGATTTAACTCAACAACTGTCTGTCATAACGATTATAGGTTATATCAGCTGCTTGCTTCTAAACAACCAACAGAAATACAAATATAAAAGGAATTCATTTAAAAAAATTTGGAAAGGAGAATAAGCTCATTCATATTTTTAATTTAACTTGAAGATAGAAGATTACATCTATTTTTTTTTATTTTAAATTCCAGGTAAGTCAAATATCTGCAGTGCAAATCATTCAATAAATGCCATTGATTTTTTGGGACACTACTACAATAAGATTACTAAAAACCCGTTTATAATGTCCTAGGTATATCACTAAGAAATAATGGATCCAGCATTATTAAGAGAGAGGGAGTTATTCAAAAAGAGAGCACTTTCAACACCTACGTGAGTATCTTTATGAGTTCTCATGAAACGATTCTAATGAGGTATTTGTTGCAGAGTCGAAAAGAAAAAGGCAGAAACAAAACCAGATGTCATAAGAGAAGAAAAAAAGAAGTTCAAGCCACCCTCAGCCCCTAGATTGGATATTAACACGTAAGTTTGGTTAATTTGATGGGGAATAAAACAATTGATTGAGAATTTTTCAGATATAAAACAGCCACTGGTAGTTCGCAATATAGGTTTGGAGTATTAGCTAAAATTGTCAAACATATGAAAACTAGGCATCAGGATGGAGAGACATATGCCCTCACATTAGATGAAATTTTAGATGAAACAAATCAGTTGGATATTGGAAGTAAAGTAAAACATGTGAGTATACTTATTTAAAGGAATCCATTTATCAATATTTTTGTATCATCAGTAAATCGCAAGTTATGAAGATTAGAGAACAAATTAAATTGGTTCAAAAGTTTGTATTCCTCATCATTTCAAAACTACAGATTCCATAGAAATGAATTTCTACATTTAGTTGGAGAATAAGCAACTTAAGCTGCAACATTTCTCCAGTTCGCTTAACCAGGACCTGGGATATTTGACAATTTCTTTGTCAGCAGCTGAATTTTTTTACATCTGTCAATTGATTCTCGGGTTGGAAAATGCGAATCTACCTAAAAAGTGGATGAACAAGTGCTCAAAAGCTGCTGCCATATTTCAGAGCTTCAAATGACTCATTTCAAAATTATTTTTGAATTCAAGCATTTTTATGGAAGATTTGCAAAAAATGATATTTCTTCTAAACTTCGGTGCCCTAATCTTTCCTTAGAATCTCAATAATCAAATGGAATATAAATTTTTCCTAATAAGGACAACAGGGAGAATATTTTGTTTCACTAAAACTGATACGCCTTGTATCAACTTCGCTGTCTCATTCGTTATTCTCAATAATGATCCCATGTTATTCAAGAGAAACATAACTCTGAATGTGATACAAATTTTCTACTTCTATGAAAAAAAAATTTATTTCTACTTAACAGGGTGGTTTCGTATTGCGTATGAACATATTCAAAAAAGGAAAACTGGTTCCATAAATACTTATTTTTCAAATTTGCTCAATAGTTTTGTTGTGTAGAAGGTTTTCATCATAACTTCATATTTCCACAATGATTCATATTATGGCTGAAACAAAAAAGGGTAGAATGTATTTAGTTTTTTATGAAGATTAATATTCTGCAACGAAAACAGCTTATTTCTTATTCAAAAAATCCACTTCACCTTGAAACGATCTTGAAATCAAACAAAGGTCAGATTGAGTGTCTGCATTCGATGTCCCCCTGAAAACTAAGAAACTTTCATTCAAAACATTTTCTGATACAGGCTGTTCCCAAGGAATTATTTCAGTGGATCTTTCAAAATGAGTCACCCATTTTTTCCAAAAGTTTTGATAAAGATATTGAAAATCACACATCATTATTTTACAGTGGTTGCAAACAGAAGCCCTGGTAGATAATCCAAAAATAGAGGCACTTCCAGACAATAAGTTCATATTTAAAGCCACTTATAAGTTGAAAGATAAGAAGAGTTTGCTGAAATTATTGAGGCAGCATGATCTGAAAAGTTTGGGAGGTATACTATTGGATGATGTGCAGGAGTCATTGCCACATTGTGAAAAAGCCTTAAAGTCCCTTTTGAATCAGAATGAAATAGTTATAGTTCCAAGAACCGTTGACAAAAAGAAGATTCTGTTCTACAACAATCAGAGAACTGGTAGTTCCATTGATGAAGAATATCAAAAGTTATGGAGATCTGTTGCTGTAGATGCTATGGATGATGCAAAAATAGAAGAATATTTAGAGAAACAAGGTGGGTTTGATTATTCATTGGAACAAATTATGATTCAGAATGGATAAGCATCAGAAAAATTCAATACTCAGCAGGCGTGGCTCTAGGGTTGTCTTTTTGGGTAGGCCCAATTTAGGAGTTACATCAGTTACACCATCACCCTGTGCGCATCCAAGGAGGTCCACTAGTATAAATACAAAATTGTTGGGTAGGCCTGGGCCTACCAGCTAGAACTGAATGATTCGAAAATAATAACATAATAATAATGATATTGGTTAAATATTTATAAATTGTCCCTTTCCAGGTATAACATCTATGCAAGATAATGGACCAAAGAAAATGGCACCTCTCAAGAGGAAGAAACCAAGCTCCCGTAAGAAGGTGTTCAAGAAACCAAGAGATAATGAGCATTTGGCAGATGTACTCGAAACATATGAAGATAATACTCTGACCCAGAAAAATAATGTGTAGTCAGGCATAATTTATTGATAATATTATTTCGAGTTAGAATCTGCTAGACTTAACAAGGTTGAGATACAAAAGTGGGTGTAATTTTTTTGATAAGGCATATGATAACTTCTTCCTGTGATTGTTAATTATCATTTTATGTTGGTCCATCTTTCAGTTTCCGAAAATCAGCAACTGAATGACATGTTTTTTGATGAGGTGTAATTATTTAGGTAAATAAATCCTATTTATATCAGTCATGAGTAATAATTCATTGTAATTTTATCCCCAAAATTTTATTCACTCGATTAATGATTATTTCATACTGAATCTAAATTTGTTTGTTTTATAAATGAAATAAATACTTCTTTTGAATATGTGTCTTTTCATTCTCAAATATGTTATTTCACTTCTCCTATGGATCAGAAATTTGGTTTTATTTTTAGATGAATTAAAAAACGCAAAATGTTGAGATTAAGTTTAGTCTTCCTTTTGATACTATCTTCTGGATATTGTGAGAATAAAGGTTCAAGAGTAAGAAGAATTGTTGGTGGTGATCCTGCAAACATTCCTCCACCAGATGATCCTGTTGTGTATACTAGATTTAATGGCAAAACTGCAGCTGTAAGAGGTGTGTTGAACTTTCCCCATTATGTGTTTAGAGGCATAAGATATGCCAAACCACCAGTTGGAAATCTTAGATTTGTGGTGAGTTGTTTTATCTCACAATAATGAGCATAAAATAAACATTTCGTCAATACATTGAAAATAAAATATATCGTTTTGAGAATTTTCCTATCTGAGATCTATCTTGAATCATTGTAAGCTGTAAGTAAATCACGGTTTTCTCTACAGAGGCCCCAGGAAACTTTCCTTGAAGGACTTGTTAACGCCACAAGGTACCCTCCACCATGTGTTCAACCCATTCCTGGTACTGATAAGATAGTTGGTGAAGAGGATTGTTTATTTTTAAACATTTTCACTCCAGAACTTCCTACAGGCATGGAAGGTAAGTAATCATGAAACCTCTTTCTTGTCTTCTTGAGCGCTTGTGCATACCTAAATGAATCTACCTACAAGTGGATAAACGACTGCTTAAATGCTACAAGTGCTTCTTTTTTCATCAACATTTTTATCCAACAAAAATCTTTATTGTGTGAATTTCTCACTCAGGATTGCCAGTGGTCGTATGGATTCATGGAGGTGGTTTTAGGTATGGATCTGCCTCGCAGTATGGGGTAAGTTTTCAGGATAATATGACAATTTTCATCCTTCATATTCTTGTGAACTATGGAAATATAATAAAGTTCCTCCTTTTCAAGTCATTCAACATGATATGATATCTTTTCGAGCGCTCTTCGTGTCTTCGTACTTGAATGAGGACTGTTTAACGTCGTCACGATATTTTTAGAATTTCGACGATAACTCTCAAAGGGAAGCTTAAGTACAGAGCCCTGGGGAACACCGCTTCTATTACATGATTCGAAGAAAAGTATAGTTCAAAGTATTGAAGGAAACAATAACATGGACTGTTACAAATTGTGATCAGCTAATTTTATTAGAAACAAACTTTACATAACTATCTTTTTTCTGGCCATCAGAAAACCTTGGTAGTAGCATTCCAACTGACAAAGAAACAGCAACACAAAGAACGAGCTGTTTTTTTTTTGTAAAACATAGATAGTTTAGCAAGGAGTAAATGATTAAAAAACGAAGGGTTTACATTTTTCAAATAAATTTGTTCATAATGACCATAATGTGTTTGTCCACAGCGGTTGTCTATACACTCCCCAACACGTCTTTGCATTTATGCAATAAGATGGTCTATTTCTTCTTGAGGGATACTATCCCAAGCTTCCTGTATCTTGTACTTCATCATGTCTCAGTAGATTTCCAAGCCTTCTACCCATGATATGTCCCAAACATGCCGTATGGGCGAAAGATTAGGGGATCTGAGCTGCCATGCAAAAGATTCACATGGGTCGCTTCAAAAAAGTTCCAACTGACTCTGGGAATATGAGGTCGAGCATTTTATCTTGCTGAAATATTAGATTCTCGAGCCAGTTAAGGTAAGGGAGAACATATGGCTCCACTATTTCTTGAATGTGCAACAGCACCCCATACCATAACGCCTACTGTCCGGTGTACATGACGCTCAACATCAAACTAAGGTTCCGTCTTTCTCGCCAACGTTATCTAAACCTTCATCGGCCATCATGTGCACCCAATGAGAATCGAGTTTAATCAGAAAAGACGACCTGATGCCATTCCACATTCCAATGTTGTCGTTCTCTGCACCACTGTAATCGATGCCGACGATGGTCAACCGTCAGGGCTAACACCAGTTCAAAAGACCTTATCCGGCGGTAAACCATTCGGACAGTTACGGGATGGCCTTGTTCTCCTTACCACTCATCCGCCAAAGATCGAGTTGTCGCAAATCGGTCTCTAATGGCCATAAGTCTCAGACGTCGATCTTGAACTTCATCTGTGCCCCTTCGACATCCCCGGTGCCTACCCTTCTTCGATTTTGGGCCAACCACGCTGGACAACATCTCATTGCAGTAGTTGGATTTCAGTTCATATGGTGAGCGATTTCTCGAAATGACAATAACCCCTCCTCCCTTTAACAACAACTGAAAATCTACTTTGGATCTCCTCGAACAGCTGATTTTTTGTAAAATTTAAAAATTGACAAAAAACGTCTATAATATTTAAATAACAAAAAAGGTTTACGATTATTTTCTCCAAATTTAATCCTTGCTATACCATCTATGTTTTACCAAAAAAAAAATTAAATTTAAACAGCTCCTTTTCTGGGTGTTGCAGTTTGTTTGTTAGCTAGTATATTCACAATATTGCAGGCTTACAGCGAAGAGTTTTAACACTAAGGCTTATGCTCATTATCTAGCGGCATGCATGAAGGCACGATAAGTGGCGAAATGCAAAAAGCTCTATGCATCACCGAGAAGTGGTGCGAGGAAGAAGGGCTAAGTGTCAATCCCTTGAAGATCACATTTACTCCATTCATTACAAGAAGAAATCGTAATCTTAGAGCGCCATCACTAAATGGTCATATTTTTCTTGAGAGGTTAAATACCTATAGTTGTCACACTAAACTTAACTGAAAAAAAAAACAAACCGACAAAATTCTTTCCAAGGCCGCATGCCCACATGGGCATGCATCAAACGGCTTTTTGGAAAGACTTGGGGCTAAAATCAATCATTGTACTCTGACACTACAAGGATATAGTACCTATACCTATACTTTTGTGTGGTGGACACAATCTGTAGAGGTTACCACACGCAATTGTCTCCAGACATTGTAAGGGCTTGCTTGTGAACAAGGACGGATTAACCATGTGGGGGCCCTAGGTGGTCGCCTACTCTACCTAATGGTTAATCCGGCTCTGCTTGTGAAGGTGTAACTAGAGCCTTCAATACGACTTCTACAGCAGCGCTAGAGGTCTTGAAGAATCTCATTTAAACAGCAAGCTCCTACCAGGTATCTGGGTAGGACATATGAGGATCCTGAATGAAATAGACTCGAACCTCCTTGCAAAATCCTCTGACGTAATGCCACCTACTTTTGATTTCGATCGATTTTGATTTTTTGCAACGTTCATAGCAGGCGCGTATCCAGAAAGGTGTGTTGGGGGGGGGGGGGCTCAGCTTTTATCCAAAAATAGTTATGTTTTTCAACCATAAGAAATCATGAAAAACAAATAAGGAAATATTAAAGCATATGCAGTTGACTAGTTTTCAGTTACTGAATAAAATTTATTTCTTGTAAATATGAATCTTCAAAAAACAAAAAAAAAACAAATTAATATTGAATCATCCAAGGGTTTAATAGTTTTTAGTTATTAAATAAAAGTTCCAAGCGCCAGCATTAGCAAATCTGGTCACAACCATTTCTGTATCTATGACTCTCTCGTAATTTATGTGCATTAGAGTTAATCCGTTCAAGCGGTTTTCTGCCATAGTGGTTCTGAGCCATAGTGGTTCTGAGCCATAGTGGTTCTGAGCCATAGTGGTTCTGAGCCATAGTGGTTCTGCGCTCTGCTTCAGCCGTTGTTACGGGAACACGGGAAGTACAGTGTGTACCATTTTGGTTGAGACTGCTCTGTATCTCAGCTATTATTGAAGATAGAGATATGCGATTTCCGCGACCCTGTATAACTTTTTTGTAAAACTTTCAAAGCCACAAACAGAAATATTCCAACTACCCTTGTTCCTGAAATACACGACGAAAACGAAAATGTTCCTTTTTGGAGGTGTAATTATTTCTTAGGCCCTGTATAAGATAGAAAAAAAAATGAAAACGGTTTATAAGAGATATTGAGAGCCCTGTTTTTAAGATTGGGCACAAACTTGGTATTTTTTTAATTGGAATACCCTATATATTTAAACGTCAAATTTTTGCGATTTGAATACCTTGATGTATCGCAACCTTATCTTCAATAAATTATAGCTTCAAAAATCAGAAAAATCCATATTTATGTTTGTTTTTTAATAGTAGGCCATGAATTCTTTCACACCTGCATTCAATAATTACTTTTTCGAAACGCCATGTGATTCAAACCTTTTTATTCAATTATATTTTGAACATCAACTCAAAATATCACTCTTCAACATAAACTTGAAAATGTTGCAAACAAAAAAATATATCGGTACAGATTTAACATTAACTGATGTAATTACAAGATTCTAATTGGACAATTTATTACATAAACCAAAAATAAACTTATAAATCTAATGAAGTTATTCAAACTGTCGTCCATTTTGTCTTATACATAAACCACACAGTTTCAATTCGACATTTAAAATTATTAAGGATTGCCTTTGTGAGTTTCTGAATGCTTTTTTGGTTGCGGCTCATCTATACATATTATAACGCCGATATGCTTACATTTTATATTTTCATATAATATTTTTCAGATTTTGAAATTCCATGTTTTCACGGTCAGCCATCATCATTGATTTGTTTTGACTCTGTTTGTGACTCAGTTTTCTTGAATGCAATAAACAAAACATTATTTTATGCATGTGTGAAAGGATTCATAGCCTAGTATCAAAAACATCAATTTGTATTTTTCTGATTTTTAAAGTTAAAACTTATTGAAGATTGGGTTGTGATACATCAATGTATTCAGAAAAAAAATTGCGAAAATTTGACGACGAAATATACAGGGTGATACATTTGAAAAATACCAAGTTTGTGTCCAATCTTAAAAACAGTGCTCTCAAGAAAAATTTTAAATACGGCACTGACTTGTATGTGAAAATATCTATTATAAGCAGTATTCATTTTTTTCCTATCTCATACAGGGCCTTAGAAATAATTACATTTCCAAAAGTGAACATTTTCGTTTTCGCCCTGTATTTCAGGAACAAGGAGTAGTTGGAATATTTCTGTTTGTGGCTTTGAAAGTTTTTCGATAATGTGATACATGTTCGCGATAACCGCATGTCTCCATCTTCAATCATAGCTGAGATACAGTGCAATCTCAACCCAAATATTTGAATAGAAATTTGGATAGAAATCTCCGCTACATTTCTCTAGAGCTGAAAGTGCAGATGAAGCACATGATTTTGAATCATCCGGTGTTGAAGTAGCCCACTTTTTTTTCCATCTTTTTGATTCACTGGAAAGAATGAGGCTTTCGCCTGAGGCGAAAGCCTTGGGGGGGGGGGGGCTAGAGCCCCAATAGCCTGGATACGCGCCTGGTTCATAGGCGACAGGCAAAGTGCAGTGGACTACGCAAATCAAATAGAGAAAAGTCATCTGTGTGGTATATGATGGTACAGGCATAGGAGTATATGGTCCTAAGCTGAGTTTTTCCGTGCTAATAGGGCAATAACTCTCCGTTTTACTGGCTTGAATGATGGCTATCTATGCGAATGCTTGCGTCCGAGATGTTTGAAAGGAAACCTCAAAGGGGCGTCCAAAAATATGGCAATATACATTTAATCAGCACTAAGAGCTCAAGAATCTAACTGCCAGTGCTCAGTGTTGGAAATGCCGCAATACCATGATGCAACTGACAGAGGCAACAAAGTGGCTCATCTCTTAGAGGGGACAGGCCACTGTCCCTCTCATAACTGAGGGTTATGAGAAAGCTGATGCACTTTGCGAAAAGTGAAGCAAAGGTTAAACCCGTTGGACCTGAATCCTTCTGCGGACTTGGAAAAGACCACTATAAGGAAGCGTTACAGTTATGGGAGATGCAGTACATGACACTCCTCTGGAGAATATCTCTAAGACTAAAACAAGCGAAAATATTTGTAGAGATCTCGCCGTCTTACACAAGGAAGCTTATCCAGTTAACGCATAGGTAGAGCTTCGATATATTGTGGCCTTGAGCTCGCCGAACACATGGCGTGCAAATGCCATCAGGATCTTGTCTGTCTCAGAAACTTACACCTAGGCAAGACGACTCTTGATCCTAACGATATCATTGCGAATGCTCTCCACTCCTCAGGGATTGATTAAGTTGGGTATAAGAACAAAAGATCTGGTCGCAGATCTGAAAGATTCTTCAATCGACCCCATCCTATAATAATAATGAGAAATACAAATGATCCTCTCTCGAAATTTTATGAATGGTGTTACCTAGGTGAGAAATCTTGTCGGGAGACAGTTGGTGGTCGTAACCTTGCAATATCGACTAGGATCACTGGGATTTTTGAGCGGAGGAAGTAAGGAGGTACCCGGAAATGCAGCGCTTTGGGACATGGCACTAGCAGTCCAATGGATTCGAAATTATATTGGATTCTTCGGTGGAAACCCATTCAAAATAGTAATCATGGGTCAAGGTACAGGAGCTAGTAGTGCCTTAACTGTGGCTCTATCCGAAATCGCCAAAGGTAAATATTTCTTTTGACTCTTATTCTTTTTCACATATTTACCATTTCTGGTTCAAAGGAAACTCTGCTGGTGTTGTTGCCATGTCCGGAACAGCAGTATCGCACTGGGCACTTGACAACACCCCAATTGATACTGCAAGATCTTTGGCTGATAGGAATGGGTGCCCTACTACCTCTGCCTTGACCATGGTTAAGTGTTTGCAGAATTTGGATCCTAAACAAATTATAGCGGTGAGTATTCCATTTTGATTAGTATTCGCCTTATTTCAAATTAAGAGTATTCCGGTTTCTATAGCCGTGGTCTAATCATCATAATATCCTGGATAGTTACTTTCTTGCCAAAGCTACTCGTGGAATACCTCAGGGTGAGGTGATATCTCCCCTCTTATGGATCCTAGTGGTGGATGAACTTCTACACAGGCTAACGGAGCTTGGCTTCGAATGTGTAGGCTATGCTGACGACATATTCCTAATAATTAGAGGCAGTTCGAAGGCAATCTCTGCAACCTATTGCAGAAGGGCCTCAGAATAATTGAGCAGTGGTGCTTGTCAGTGGGGCTGAACATCAACCCAACCAAGACCACATCAATTCCGTTCACTCGAAAAAGGAAACTTCCTGCCATGAAGACGTTAACATTGAACGGAAATCTCTTGGAGTGGGGGGTCTGAAGACAAATACCTAAGATGCCCTAGATAGCAAACTTCTGTGGAACAAACATGTTGATAATGCTACTGGCAGAGCTCTGATGGCGTGCAGGCGTCTATGCGGCAGGGGTTGTTACCCAAAAATATTGCGATGGATATACGTCATTATTGTAAGACCTATAATCACATATGGGGCAATAGCCTGGTTTGCTAAAGCAAGTCAGGTAAGTACTATAAAAATGCTCGACAAAGTACAAATGCTTGCCTGTGTGTGCATCCCGGGAGCTATGAGAACGTGCCCAACTAGGGCGCTTGAGATCATCATAGACCTCACACCTCTAATTCTAGTGATTGTAAGGGTAGCCCATGATGCCATCCTCAGAAGGAACAGGCAATGAGAGAATCAGGAATCAGAGAGTTTGATCCTCACTGAATGACTACATTTCATCTGCGAACCTTCCTAATGATGAAATGATCAAGGAAGTAAGCATTGAGAAAAACTTCAGTGCAATGCTGAGCAAAAGAGAGGATTGGGAACGGGAATATACCGACTATAATCTCAAAGAAAATACAATAAAATGGTATACATATGGCTCTAAAATCGCTACAGGAGCTGTCACTGGGATTTATGGGACAGGTACCAAGTGTGCACTATCGCTAGGCTCCTGCACAAGCGTCCTTCAATCGGAAATACTTACAATCGGAAGATGTCTAGATATAAATCTAGAAAGAAACTATCAGAGATGCGATATAGCTACTCATACAGATAGTCAAACTGCCTTTAAAGCACTGAGCTCCTATGTCATCGATTCAAAGCTGATTTGGGAGTGCCGGAACAAACTCAATGAGGTAGGCAAGAAGAATAAGGTCTTTTTAATCAGGGTTCCCGGTCATTCGGGAATCGTAGGAAACGAAGAGGCCCGAAAGAGCGCACAAACGCCACTCGCTGGCCCAGAACCCTTCTGTGGTATAGGAAAATGCACCTATAAGGAGGAGTTTATGGTGAAGGAGAAAACCGAAAGGAAAAAACTCTGGCGGAATCTCCCAGGGATGGATCACTCCAAAAAGATCCTCAGTAATTTTGAAACTGGTAGATCCAAAAAATATCTGGATCTCAGTAAGAACCAACTACACCTACTCACTGGCTTTCTCACAGGACATTGTCGCCTAAGAAAGATCTGTTGAGAATGGGCTTATCGGACACTGACTATAATTCTGTGAGGAGGAGGGAGAAACTCCTATTCACCTGGTTACGGAATGCTATGGCATTGCAATCCAAAGGAAAAAGTGCTTTGGACAAGAAACCTGTAGGCGAGCCGTAGGAGGCGCGATGATAACAGCACAATTGACCTTAAGGTCGCAGTGGACTGTAACCCCTTTTTATACTATAAATTATATATACATAAACTATAGCTACTCTTCAGAAGATGCTAATCGTTAGTTGTAATGCGTTTGGATGAATTGCGCATCTGTCAGCACAACTCACAGAAATCTCTAGAACTGAATGATTGATCGAAACCCGTTGATTCTTTTCCCCCTTGACTTATCTGAATCCCGAAACGCTTACCAGCGTTTTTTACAGCTTTGTTCGCATAATTCTACGCGTTTGGATTATTTTCATCTAGAATGAATAAATGAATGGATTTTAAAATAAATTTAAGACGAGAAAAAAGGGAATAATTCCTTCTGTCTGTACCTAGGGTACTACAGAGTCATAAAACTTTCTCATACTGATTTTAACTCAAAAAATTTCAATGGCAATACACACCTTCAGACGCTTCTTGAAATTTTCAGCAATGGGCCGCAGCTCCTCGGGCGTTAATCGGTTCCATTCAGGGCGCAGATATTGCTTCAGCGACTCCAAATTTTTGTGCTTTTTAGCAAAGCCCTGTGCTCCAAAATCGACCACACGCTGTAGTCCATTGGGTTGAGATCCGGTGAGTAGGGCGGCCATTCTGCAGATGAGATGAAACAAGGAAAATGGGTCTTACACAATTCTTGCGTCATTTTCGCTCTGTGAGCCAGAGCGGAGTCCTGTTGAAAGGTCCAATGCTGCTTGGCCCACGGAAGTACTACGGCCTCGAGGATGTCGCAGCGGTAGACTTCTTGATTGATTTTGACCCCTTGATCCACGAAAACTAAGGAAGTTTTACCACTGCCGCAAATTCCGCCCCAGACCATGACGGATCGCGGATTTTGACGGTGTTCGACGATGGCCGATGTACCGGGAGCCTCTACGGACCAGACTCTGTCGTTGTGGTGATTGTGGGATTGTTCTACGGTGAAAAGCTTCTCATCTGTGAAGAGAATTCGCTCCCATTGCTGACCGGCAGCGAGACGAAGGAGTTGGCGGCACCTTTGGAGTCGTAGGCGCTCGTTTTCCTCCTTGAGGAGTTGAACTTTTTGGAGCTTGTATGGCTTGAGGTTGAGCTCCTTTTTGGCAATTTGACGAACTGATTCGCGGTTGATACTGATCTCACAGGCTATTTTCCTCATGGAAACCCTCGGATTTCGATTGACTCGCTTCTTGACGATTTTGCGATTGCTAGGTGTATTGACAGTGCGTCTTCTACCACTTCCTGGACGACGACCATCATGGCCAAGCTCCTTGAAACGACGAATTGCATCGGACACGGTTTGTCGAGGCATATTGAGCAAACGAACAATTTCGCATTGACGCCAACCTTGACGAAACAGCTCCAAAATCGCACTACGTTTGTTTGACATTCTAAAACTCTGTGCAATGAAATTATATCAAACTGAAAATTCACATATTAGTACAGGAAAGTGTAAAGAAACCAAGAGAATAAAAATTATTTGGCTGCGCTGAAATACTTTTGTTCCAGACCACAGCAACATTTGTCCGAAGTTTTTCTTGTCACCTTGTATGTAGAGAGAAATGAATATTTTCAGGGTGATTCATACATAGAATATGCTCGTCTGCAAGAACGTGGTTTTCAAAATGGAATGGGAGCAGGACTGGGGGCTGCACCAGTTCATGAAGGAAAACACGATGGCAGATCTCTTCCTTCTCTGGTCCAAAATAAACCCATGGATGATATGGAGAAGGGAAATATACCGAAAATTCCTCTCTTATTGGGAACTACCAAAGACGAGACCAACCGGGCTTGTACAAGTGAGTTATGTATATGAATCAGATATCAAGTAGGTTTTTGTTACATTTCACTTTTCTGAATACTATAGTCTGAAGGATTATTTTTAGTACCCTTGTGTCCAATTTCAGTCTCAAGGTATGGGCCAGATGAGTACTCTAGTTCTTGGTAGAATTCAGTGAGTCAGAATTTTTGAAAAAACTGAACATAACTCGAATGAAATATTATTTATATCAAATTTAGATCTTTTTTCAATGGACTTTTGGTCTCATATCAATAACAATTTGAACTTGTGTACATTTTTAGTTCTATTTTTACAAAAAATAGTTTCCTGAAATTGTGTTTATTATTTTCCGCAAAAGTCGTTACGTGAAGAATTTTTTTGTTATTTGATGTCCTTTTCCTTATTTTTATGTACTCTCATCTCATATGAACAGTATATTTTGTAGTTTGTTGTAATTTCCAAACTACAGGTTTGGTTGAGATGGCGTTTCGCATTCAGAATGACGAATTCAAGTTACATGCAAAATTAACTACTTCAATATTCCGAAGCTCCACTACCTACAGAAGAAAATTCACTGGCACGTCTAATAAAACCGAGTAAAATGCAAGAAAGTAGCTATTACATATTAGTGGCAATGTGTGTACAAAAACTCAATTCTGTAATTCAAACTGTTCCTGAGATATTAGCAAAAAACTGAAAAAAATATAAATTTTTGACGCCCTGAAACGAAATCCCAGAGGAAAAAATGGAAGAGTAAAAGATGTTAATTTGTTACGAGAAATCTACAGTTGATCGTTAAAACACTTATTTAGGAACACTGCACTGTATATGAAGAAGGGACCGAACAAAATAGGTATAACAATGAAAAATTAATGAGATATGAAAAGTACGATGTGAACTGTTCGATTAGAAATCGTCGAACGAAACCTAATCAGGGTTTTTTATATAACTCAATGTTTATGTTATGACCACATTAGATTAGACTTCCTGGTCCCGAGACAGCATATTATTATGCAAAAGTTCCTACTTTTATCTTTTAAAACTATAAATATTCATTGCTTTCTCCAAAATGGCTAACGATTTTCGTCTTTCCGCCGGCATCTTTTATCTTTCAAACACTGACGATTATATTTATTTGCAACAATTAAAATTGCATATAGAAATCAGTGACACAAGCGAAAGAACATGACCCATTGCACTTGCGATAACTCATTTTGAATGTTTTGCAATTCTAATTATAAATATAATTTTATTTTGCTCTTTAGGATCACTCTTTTTCGAAAAACTCAATTCCTTTGAAGCAGATGCTTTCATGAGTTTATACAATCGTAACGAAATAGTATATTTCATTAATTGTGATGTATGACGACCTTTAATGTGATAAATCTGTACAAATAACAGGTGTAGGTCTTTGGTTAAAGAAAACTGCTATGATTGAAAGGCCAACGTTTCGATATATTTAATATTTTCCTCAGGGCTATCAACAGTCAGTTCTCCGTGTTAAAATATAAATACAAAGCAAGAATTCAAAGGGAACGCATACTTCCGCAAACCTTCATTTCACCTGGCGGTGTCGGCACGGAAAAAGCTTACTTTCTGGACCTGTAATGAACGATATTTTTCATTACACCTCTCTGAAAACAATCCAACGATATTTGTTCTTCGCTGTGGCGCACCGAGGGGGGGGGCTGTCGGACTGCAGCCCCCCCCCCCCCCCGAGCTGTGACAAAAAAAGTAATTCAAATATTTTCATCTTATTATTTTTCTAAAAGTAATAATAATTATTTTAGAACAGAATGGAAACTTAAACATTTCCTTTAGAGATAGAAGAAATAGAGATTGATATTTTTACGCGCATCCTATTCGATATGCATAACTGTGTGTTTTGGCCTTAAACATCGTGTCACTGCTGTCGCTGCGTTGCGAACATTGCGAAAGGCTGTTCTTGAAAGTAGAAGACAAATATAAAGAATATGAAGTTCCACTGATAAAGCCAAAACCAAAACGATGTAATGTAGAATGCGAAAATGCAGAGACTTACTTTCGAATTTCAATATTTATCCCATTTCTTGACAATTTTATAGCACAAATTCACAATCGATTCTTAAAACTCAAAGATGTTTTGTCGTCATTTATGTGCAGCTTATTGCCAACGAACACTTTTGATGAGTCTTACCCTGATGATCTAAAAAAAATTTTCTCATTTTACGAACAGGACCTTTCTTCCGAAAACGATGCGTTTTTGAATGACTATTTCACTCTTTCCGTTTTTAGTGAGGAAATTTCCGTAGCAACGATCGTTTCATCTCGATAACACTTTCAAGCCGGCAAAACCAACAAGTTGGTTTTTCAGCGATAAAATTTTTGACGTTTCTACAATTCATAAATAGCTTCGGAAATGAATATCATAGAGAAACATACAACGTTTAGTTAATCTATGAATTCTAATTTGCCAAATAGCGCAATCCGTGTCAAATGTGACTATATTACTTAATGTTAGACATTTTCTCGAGAAATAGTCATGCCGAATACACTCGAGATGAAATTTTACCTGCATAAATTTCATCTCGAGTGTATTCGCCGGCAAAATTCCATCTCTAGTGGTGTTACATGACTATTCCACTCATTCCATTTTTAGTGAGGAAGTTTCCGTAGCAAGGATCGTTTCATCTCGATAAAAGTTTCGAACCGGCAAAACCAACAAGTTGGTTTTCCAGCGATAAAATTTTTGACGTTTCTTC
Organism: Adalia decempunctata; assembly: GCA_951802165.1. Classification (NCBI taxonomy): domain Eukaryota; kingdom Metazoa; phylum Arthropoda; class Insecta; order Coleoptera; family Coccinellidae; genus Adalia; species Adalia decempunctata. Next base: position 36,774,004 of record OX637697.1, on the reverse strand, counting down.
AATTCATAGATAGCTTCGGAAATGAATTTCATAGAGAAAACAAACAACGTTTAGTTAATCTATGAATTGTAATTTGCCAAATAGCGCAATCCGTGTCAAATGTGACCTTGTTAGACATTTTCTCGTGGAATAGTCATGCCGAATACCACTCGAGATGAAATTTAAGCAGGTAAAATTTCTCTCTTGTAATATTCAAGTTAGTCGCTTTTCGGAAATTTCGCTCATGACATTTTTTATTTCTGTAGAATGATTAATCAAGTTTTAGGCGCGTCCTCTTACCCCCTTCACATAGTATTTGTGAAAAAATATGCATTTTTTAAAGCAAGCTCTTTTATAATGTCTTCCCAAAATAACGAATGCGATATGTATCCATTACTTAAGAAGGTTTTCGCTTGCGGCGCATTTTTTAAATTATATAACTTACGAAGACCTGATTACTCTTGAGCAGCCCCCCGCCCCCCCCCCCCCGAATAAAATTTCTGGGTGCGCCACTGGTTCTTCGACAGAAAGCATTTCGATATTGTAAAACAATAATTATTCGAAACACTGACGTCTACTGTCATCACGCAATCGTTGCTTTGTGTCTCAGCATAGATGCATCCATGTCTCAGCGCACGGAAAAGGGTCACTTTCGGTGCCCTGAATCGACATGTTTTGATAGGGTTTTCAGAGCGGTGTAATGAAAATATATTTTCGGCATTCCATTCGGTTTGAAAAACTCTTTGGAATTGACAGATGAAGTGATCTGAACGAATCATTCGTATTCAGATATTGGAATTGTTCATTCAATATTCAATGTTTTATCATTATTTTGTAGCACTTCTGGTGTGCTCGGAGGATCAACGATAGCAATAACAAACTTATCAACTGCATGAAGTTCGACAATACTTAGGGCTCAGCCAGAAACTCGACAATGAATGCACTTCACAGAGCGCCAAATTGAATTTTTTTAGCCTATTCATAAATTGCAAAACCATCAAAATGATATATTCTTGAGGGGGTTGCCACCCCGTTTAGGGGACGATACACCCGTGTGGTGGAATAAAAATTAACTTTCCTCGGAAAAACTGGAGGAAAAACTTATACGTACCGAAATATCCATCTGAACTGTTTTATATGAGCCATACTATATGGGTAAAGCCGGTAAAGGTCAATCTAAGTTCTTCGAGTCGAAATTGACGATCACAAACCGAACTTTTCCGTATAAATGAAATATTTTCATAACCACAATTTCTTTATTGGTCAAAAAGATCACTCTCTCTAATGGATGAACCCTTTTCAGATGTGTTCAACAATGATATTTTCAAAGCTTTGACAACTATACCAAACTTTTTGGAGAACGAACTAATAAAATCCCTACAAGGTACCATAAAACTTCCGAAGATACCCTTATTTCCTACAACAAACGATACTTTGGGACTGGGTGGTCTTATGCAAGCATTGGACCCAAGAAAGTTCAGCAAATATATTGAGGTTCCTGCTAATGATTTCCAGGCTGCTTTCTCTAAGGTTGCTGAAGCTACAAGTGAGTTTTTTCAGTAGCTCTCTTTACCTATGTGCTCACTTATTTGCTCTTGATTTCAGCTGATGCTTTATTCAATGTACCTGCCTTCTTAACCGCAAATATGTGGTCTAAGGGCGGGGAGACTTACCTTTACAAGTTCGAGCATGCTGGAAAAATGAAAAAAGGAAATTTTTTCCTCAATGGATTCTCTTTAGTGGGCATTCATGGAGAGGAGAATAAAACAGGTAAATCAATGAATAATATTAGCAGAATAAGTATAGGCTCGTGCGGTATTTCTTCGAAATTTGAAGCTTTATTGTGAAAAACACCCATACTCTCGATGTTTGAAGTATTGTCCATCGCTAGCCACTACTTTTTTCCATCTTTCTGTCAATTGACGGATCCCATCGCGGAAAATGTCCATGCATCGATTGGAAGAGGTGGTAATCCGATTAAGCATTGTCTGAGCTGTATGGCGGGTGGGGTAGGACTTCCCATTTGAGCGTTTCTTTAAGTACAGGGTGGCCAGATTTCGATGGTTTAGTACTACAACTCCTAAACTATAAAAGATAGGGAAAAAGTAATATACATGTCATGTTCTCTTTTTTCGAGAAACATAAATTGCTGAAAACCCCAAGTTGCTTCGGCGTCTAGTTTCCGACCTACAGGGCGATTTGGATATTTGGTCCATTATTATAATTGACTATAACTTCCGTATTATAGGATCTACGCTCTCGAAATGAACACATCATTGTGGCACTTTTTTTACTGCTTTCCAGCGGTGCTATTGGATTTTTTGTATCTGCTCAAATTTCGGTGCTATAACAAAAAAATTTTTTTTCAAATGGAAACCATAGTAGGAAATGATATTTCCAAATTGATCTTTTTTCAACGATTTCAAAAATATATATCATGATGTACTTCCGAGTTGACTAAGTATCGAAAATTTCGAAAAAACACTTTTCGTTCAACAAAATCCAAGCAGGCTTTGATTCACTTCCTTCAAAACTGAGGGGGTCATAGAATTTCAATAATTTCATGTCTTATTCATTTTCACTTGTCGAATTCAATTCAGTTTCATCATTTTTGTATCGTCTGGCGCTTCTAAAATTCTTATAAGGTCATATAATCCGATATCTCACCATTATATTGTGAGCTGCCATATTGATTTAGGAAACATTAGCTTTATTATTACTCACTTACTCAGACAAATAGAGGGCTTCGCGAAACTTGTTGATTTCAGTATGATTTCTCTGCTAAATTGAAAAATGAGAAGCATGTACTTAGAACACTTAGATGATTTGATTATTACAATAATACAAAGTTTTATGTAATCCTTTGAACAGTAATGAATGTTTTCATGAGGGACAAAAAAAACTCCTTCAAGAAAAAATTTAGGTTTATTTGAAAAAAATAATATTCACAACAAATGTTCAAATCATTGTCAATTCGAACAATAAATTGCATATTTTAATGATGTGATATAAATAAGAATTTTCGGAGCGCCAGACGATACAACAATGATGAAACTGAATTGAATTTTCAATTTGGCAAGTGAAAATAAATAAGACATGAAATTCAGTTTTGAAGGAAGTGAATCAAAGCCTGCTTGGATTTTGTTGAACGAAAAGTGTTTTTTCGAAATTTTCGATATATGTATAGAGTGAACTCAGAAGTATATCATGATATATATTTTTGGAATCGTTGTGGAAAGATTAATTTGGAAATATCATTTTCCACTTTGGTTTCCGTTTAAAATTTTTTTTTTTGTTATAGCTCCGAAATTTGAGCTGTTACAAAAAATGCAATAGCACCACTGAAAAGCAGTAAGAAAAAGTGCCATGAAAATGTGTTCATTTCGAGAGCGTAGATCCTATATAATACGGAAGTTATAGTCAATTAAAATAATGGACCAAATAAAAAAATCGCCCTGTATCTCGGAAACTAGACGCCGTAGCAACTTTGGGTTTTCAGAAATTTATGTTTCTCGAAAAAAGAGAACATGACATGTATATTACTTTTTCTCTATCTCTTATAGATTAAGAGATGTAGTACTAAACCATCGAAATCTGGCCACCCTGTACATACGTTTCATCGGGCGAAGTAACATATGGACGACCATTATCATGCTGCAAAAGAACTTTGTCGTGTTTGTCGCCGTATTGCAGTCGATTTTCTCGCAACGCTCGACACAAACGAATCAATTGTCGCCCTCTTCCCTTTGGTCTTTTTGTTCGATTTTAACAGCTCATAATACACCACACCCAGTTTTTCCCACAAAATACACGGTATGCTCTTCTCTTCATTTATATTCGACCCGACAGTTGATGATGAGGGTCAATTTCTAGAGTGGAACCCCCTCTCTTATTTTTAAAATATTTTATCTCGTGATTGTATATATGTTGAAGTGATACTACAATTTTCATTCTCATTCAGAGTTTTGGATTCACTTCAAAAACTGTATAATTGTTTTTTCAGAAACTTCAGAAAATGAAGTGAGTCATGGCGATGAATTGGCCTACCTTTTTGATCCCCAGCATTTGGACGGTACACCTGCAGAACATTCTGAAATAAGCGAGGAAGATGAAAAGGTTAGAGCTAACTTTGCACAGATGGTAGCCGATTTTGCACGCGGGGGCAAGGTTAAAATTGGAGATAAACCCGTAAGACCTTTCACTGGGGATGCGAATAGTTACATACAAATCACTCCTGAACCTAAGGTGGTTGATAACTTTGAATTTTGTAAGATGGGCCTCTGGCTAGGTTTGGCCCAAAGACTCCAATCATCAGTCTGTGGATTTTTGAACGTTCTTGATTCCGAACTCAAAAACGTTCAGAAAAACGTTTTCAGTGCGGTCAACGCTACCAATGACCAATTAAATAAACTAACAGGGGGTTTGACGAAACCCTTGACTGATACCAATGCTTTAGATCCTTTCAATGTCTTAGGCGGGAAAAAAACTCCAAGTTCGGATGGCAAGAAAGGTGGTTTCAACCTTTTTGGACAAAAACAGAAGGTTAAAGGCACTGATGAAAAAATGAATGGTTCTCTGGATAAATTGTCCAAGCCTCTTTCAGTTTTTAAAGGAACGAAACATGGTGGTTCATTATTTGGATTGTAATATATAATAGGTACTTTTTGTATGAATTTTTATTGAATATATGTCACATAAAACTGTATAACTTTAATTTCTTATAAAAATAGTTAGATACCCACAAAAGGCCAGTGACGACGTGTAGAAAGGACATCATGAGAAAACAGTTTTTGTAGGAAATATCTGAAATGAAGAATGGTAAGAACTTCCTCTCTATTAACATTGACGATACCTACCTATTGCTGTAAAGAGGAAAAATGATAATCCAGTCATCATACTTAATACAAAATATTCGCTATTACTTTCTCCCCTTATGGTGAGTCCTAGTAGTGGACCTCCTATATGTTGCAAACTAGCCAAGCTCAAAACTATTTCCAAAGCTCCAAAGATCATAACGTACTCATTCTTACTATACATAGCGATCACTGAAAAATATTTGAATTGTATCGTATAGAACACAATTTTGATCTTAATTAAATGCCCAAGATCACCATCATAATAATTTTAAGGAAAATATCACATTTTGATTAAATAGTTTATTTTGAATTCTACCTTCTGTTAATGAAGACCTTCGAAAATCAATTCTTAGTTAAACTTACAGAAATATCCATTAGCTCCTATCCAACACAGCAGAAACAAAATTATTGGTCGTTTTTGTTTTGTTACATTCAGCCAATAAGAAATCCCAGAGAACACGAGGCTGCCAATAGATAGACAACCTATTATTATGGCCGACTTTTTGAACCATATATCATCTATTTGTACGTAAAGATAACTTGGAAATAAAGCATAAAATAGAAATATTGAGTATTTCGTGGTTACGATTGTCAAAAGTGATTTATAAAATGTACCCATTCTCAAAATTCTCAGATACTTCGAGATATCAAAACCAGTTGTATCTTGAGCATCTGCAAATACTGAAGGAAAACTTCTGGGACCACTCTCCATATTTCCGTCATCGAATGCATATGTGTTGTTCATATTAACGGAAATATCACTGAAAATTGGAACAGGGTTACTAGTGGACCTTCTTGCATGGACGTTATCTTCCAATTTCGAATAATTTCCTTCCTCGCTGTTTACTACATCATCGTCAAATTTTTCCCAATTCTTTCCATCGGTCGGGTTTTCTTCTTCACCGAATCCAACCCAGTCTTTTGCCTTGGATTCACCATTTGATGTAGTTGCAGCTACAGCCATTCCGTCATTTTTCAATTCGAACCTCTTGAGAACGTTCTCGGTTTTTATTTTCAGTTCTGTTAAGCTCTTGGAAAATATGTCCTCTTCGTCCTCGGGGTTTTCCGTAACATAATGATATCGGACGAGTTTGGACTTCAAATATTGCGGTTTCTTGAAAGCGATGTTCAGCAGTAAACCTTGGAGGAGTACAGCCTGGTAAATCAGCACAACCTGCAGGAGATCATAGCGCATTCGTAAGCGGCTCACTAAAATTGGTGTCAGAATGAATCCTAAAGCGACAACGACATGCGTTATGTGCGTTAGATAGAGATGCTTTGTTTTGAAGTACTGGGCCAAGAGAATTTCACATTGAGCACTTTGTATCGAAGACCCAATTCCTGAAAGAAAAACAAGGGTATCGATCGATATCGACCACTGCTGAACTCTAATGTAGAACACTCACGAGGACTTTTCAAGAGACTTTCGGGCACCCGGCATCGAACGAATGCTCGAAAAGAGTCCCCGTGTATGGTCAATCGGGACTACCCTTCGGCGTTCTAGGTAGTAACATGTAACCATGTGGACGCCTGAAACGTCTGGCGTGCACGTGGACTCATAAAATGCTCGAAACAGAGTCCTCGTGAGTGGGCCGCATAATACGTAAACATAATAGGACAACATCAAATTTTTGAAAGATTCTGAAATATTCGTAAGAATATCAGGTATTTACAAATTTTCGAATAATCGAATTGTTCTTTACCTATACAGGATGAGCAAAATTCGGTATCTACTGAAGGGAATTCCAGAACTAAACTGCTCCACATGAGTTAGGGATATTGACTTAAATAGCAAAAAAATGTAGTTAAAATAAGATTTTTGTGATGAAAATTCATATTAATATGATTTCAAGTTGCAAATTAATTTTAGTCTGTAGGTCTCCAGCGTATACAGGATGGTTAAAAAAAATCGAGTAAAATAACGAAATTTTATTCCTAGAGAATTCAAGCATTTTAAGACTATCCAGTGGCGCACTGAGGGGGGGGGGCTGTCGGGCTGCAGACCCCCCCCCCCCCGAACTGTGACAGAAAAAAAAAATTTAATATTTTCATCTTATTATTTTTCTAAAAGTACTAATAATTATTTTAGAACAGAATGGAAACTTAAACATTTCCTTTAGAGATAGAAATAGGGATTGATATTTTTACGCGCATCCTATTCGATATGCGAAAGCGAAACTGTGTGTTTTGGCCTTAAACATCGTGTCCTGTTTGTCGCTGCGTTGCGGCCATTGCAAAGGGCTGTTCTTGAAAGTAGAAGACAAATGTACAGAATATGAAGTTCCACTGATAAAGCCTCGAATTGCAAAAAGACAAACAAAACGATGTAATGTAGAATGCGAAAATGCAGAGACTTACTTTCGAATTTCAATATTTATCCCATTTCTTGTCAATTTTATAGCACAAATTCACAATCGATTCTTAAAACACAAAGATGTTTTGTCGTTATTTATGTGCAGCTTATTGCCAACGAACACTATTGATGAGGCTTTCACTGATGATCTAAAAAAATTTTTCTTATTTTATGAACAGGACCTTTCTTCCGAAAACGATGCGTTTTTGAATGACTATTTCAATCTTTCCGTTTTTAGTGAGGAAATTTCCGTAGCAACGATCGTTTCATCTCGATAACACTTTCAAGCCGGGAAAACCAACAAGTTGGTTTTCCAGCGATAAAATTTTTGACGTTTCTACAATTCATAAATAGCTTCGGAAATGAATCATAGAGAAAACATACAACGTTTAGTTAATCTATGAATTCTAATTAGCCAAATAGCGCAATCCGTGTCAAATGTGACTATATTACTAAATGTTAGACATTTTCTCGAGAAATACACTCGAGATGAAATTTTACCTGCTTAAATTTCATCTCGAGTGTATTCGCCGGCAAAATTCCATCTCTAGTGGTGTTACATATGACTATTCCACTCATTCCATTTTTAGTGAGGAAGTTTCCGTAGCAACGATCGTTTCATCTCGATAAAAGTTTCAAACCGGCAAAACCAACAAGTTGGTTTTCCAGCGATAAAATTTTTGACGTTTCTCCAATTCATAGATAGCTTCAGAAATGAATATCATAGAGAAAACAAACAACGTTTAGTTAATCTATGAATTGTAATTTGACAAATAGCGCAATCCGTGTCAAATGTGACCATGTTAGCCATTTTCTCGTGGAATAGTCATGCCGAATACCATTCGAGATGAAATTTAAGCCGGTAAAATTTCTCTCTTGTAATATTCGAGTTAGTTGCTTTTCGGAAATTTCGCTCATGACATTTTTTATTTCTGTAGAATGATTAATCAAGTTTTAAGCGCGTCCTCTTACCCCCTTCACTTAGTATTTGTGAAAAAATAAAATATGCATTTTTTAAAGCAATTGTATAATGTCTTCCCAAAAAAACGAATGCGATATATCCATTACTTAAGAAGGTTGTCGCTTGCGGCGCATTTTTTAAATTATATAACATACAAAAACCTGATTACTCTTGAGCAGCCCCGCCCCGAAAAAAATTTCTGGGTGCGCCACTGAGACTATCAATACTATGTATGGCCTCTACGGGCATCAATAACAGCTTGACATCTTCTTTGCATACTACACACGAGGTTGTTGAACATTTCTTGAGGCATTTGGTTCCATAAACGGGACAGAAGCTCTCTCAGATCATTTAAGGATTCTGGGGTAGGTTGATGATTATCTAATCTTCTTTGGAGCATTGGAGCATATCCCATGCATGTTCCAGGCAATTCAAATCTGGTGAGTGCGGAGGTATTGGTAAATGTGGAATAACAAGCTCATCGCGCGCATTCTCAACTATGGCTGCACGGTGCGGTCTAGCGTTATCGTCTAGAAATTGAAAAGTTTCACCAATAGGAGCGTGGAAATTTGGCACAACATTGTCAATGACATGCTCCCTATAGTGTAAGGCGGTCATATTCCCAGGACAAATGTGTAGATCTGTGCTCCCGTTGAAACATATCCCGGCCCATAGCCATACCATAACACTACCCCCTCGGAATGGATGGACTTCTTGGACATAGCGATGATTACGGGGTATGCCGGGTATGCGTGGGATTGTCCATATCCTTATTCTTCGAGAATCTGAAAATCGTCCATATCTGGATTCATCAGTGAAAAGGACACTACGCCATTGATCGTTCCAATTGATATGTTGCCTTGCCCATTCCAGTCTTGGACGCTTATGGTCACGTGTTATTGGAACTCCTCTAAATGGACGTCTAGAACCTAGATTCACCTCTCTCAAACATCTGATGGTTTCGATGGAAACTTGGACCCCATCTGCATTTTGAAGAGTATTCCGTAGCATTCTACACGTAGATGTAGGGTTTCTTCTCGCCGAAACGGTGATGAAACGATCCTAAGCAGGTGTTGTTTTTCGTCGCCCACCAAGCCTTGGTCTTTCCAACACGGAACCTGTCTCCCTGAACCTATTCCAAAGTCGAGATATCACACTTTGGCTGACTTGGAGCCTTTCCGCTACAACAACCTGACTTAGGCCACCCTGTAGCATTCCGATAGCCCTATATTAGCCTCAGCGTTTTTTAATTTACGTCTTGGCATTTTCAAATCGAAGCCGTTGATAAACTGACTTCATTTCAAAATAAGAACATTCATGAAGCATAATGCAAAGAACCAAACCTCAGAAAAAAGGCGACCAGATTGACGAACTGTCTCATACTGATTTTTATTGGATCGATTCAAGATTTTACAGCGATTTTCTCGAAGATTACATACTTTCATACTTAGCGATTGAAAGATTGAATACGATATCCCTAACTCTTGTGGAGCAGTATATTTATAGCAGCTAGTAGAATTCTCGAGCTCTATTTTCCTGACTAATTCGAATCTGAACACAGATCCAGCCTATCGTTCATAGATCCTGAGATATGATCGAAAATGAAGAAATTGGCGTTTTCAATTATGATGATGAATAACTCGCTTGTTTGAACTCGTATTCGAAATCTGTTGTTACATTCTAGAGGCACATTTTTGAGAGGAATTCGAACATAATACGAACTAATCTAGCCATTTTCGAGAAAAGAGAAGGTATTATGATTTCTGTATATTCTATAGTTAACATTACTCAAATGTAAACTATAGTTCTATCATCTTGTCACAAAATTTTTGCTGATTCCAAGTATTCCAACAATGTATCTTATGTCGCTATTCACATGAATATTACAAGGGAAAAAAATTTAATACTTTTGTCTTGCTTTTCGATTTACTGTTAATTTATCAGCAGGCTGGCGTTACCATAGCGAACGTTGAATATATAATTCTAGGTGAACTCAACCTTCAGTTATAAAAATCGCCGAATATTTTTTTCGTATCGATATCCTTCAGTAGAAAGTAAAATACTTTCTTCTGATTAAAAATCTGAGGAAAAATTATTCAATTATATTTTTTCTTATTATAAAAGAAATTTAAAGATTCAGTAATAATGAAAAATATCACAGAAAATATTTGGTACTTTCATTATTAGTGAGTGTTTTTATGATCATTCCACCTTCAAATCTCCTTAACTAGAATTGAAACAATTGTTGTAAGAAAAATTGTCGTATACTCCATTCACTTTTATAAACTATCCCGGTTGGCCATGAAATTCTGACACATTTCTCCATGTATATTTTGAAAATGTTAGTTTATGGTCATGTTCCAGTCAGATATGTGCGCAACGTTGTCGTTTCTACATAGGGATAGTGATATTTTCGTATTTATCAAAATGTTTATTTACTTTTGGAAAATAATGAATTTGAGAAAATATAATGTGAATTTAATAATTCCGAAGACCTGGCGAATGTTGAAGAAACTTTTTCTCTGTTAATAGTGTTAATACTGGAAATATTTCACGTATATAAACATGGTAGGAGATTCAGTTATGCTATTTTTTTACAGAAATCAAGAATCAAGTGTTGAAATTTTACTGAAAAATAATGGACAGAATGGTCCGTTACTTTGTGATAGTTCATTCGAAAAAAGAATACTCAAATAACCCGACAGAAAAATTTCTAAACGTACAGACGGACCTACTTTTCAAATTCTCAAGAATTAAGCCTACAGAAGACAATGAAGACATTTAAAAATACCTTTTTGCACCACTTGAAATGCTTCCAGTATGAAAATGTAGTAGAACTACGAATCCTGTGTCACATTTACAAAGTTTAAAAAGAGTAAATGGAATAGCATTGGCAACATCTCTCCAGAATTATGCCAACCTGCGTCAGCAAAAGAAGTTGATGAACCCAAATTATGGCCAACCGGGATACTTTATAAAAGTGAATGGAGTATACTAGATGATTCAGGTTATACGTAAATAAATCATCCTAAATGTCCAACTTAAGGTTATATTGTTATTATTTGTTTACTGTTTCGAGTGATTTGTTGAGTTTTGAAAAAAGATGATGCATAATCAACGGTCGTAATGGTAACGCCAGACTGCTTATAATTCAACAGTGAATCGAAAAGCAAGACAAAAGTATTACATTTTTTTCTCATGCATTATTGATGTGAACAGCGACATATGATACATTTTTGAAATCATCAAATAATTGTATCCAGATAAGAGAACTTTCGACCATGGTTTACATTTGAGAAATCATAAATCCTTGTCATTTCTCGAAAATGGCTGGAATGAAAAATTCCATCATATTATATTTGAATTACTTCTAAGTAAGTGCTATTAGAATGTAGATTTCGAATACGAGTTCGAACAAGCGAGCTTTTCGGCATTATTGAAAATGAGAATTTCTCGATTTTAGTTCATAATTCAAAATCGATAGGCTGGATCTGTTTTCGGATTAGGATCAGTCAGGAAAAGAGAGATCGAGAACGAGTTATCACTGTTATCAGTTTTCTTCTAGCTGCTTTAGTTCTCGAGATCCTACAGTAGACAACGTACTGTATAGGTAGATATCCTACTACGATCCAGAACTTACCCGAAAGAAGCCCTGCAAATATTAGAAATAGTTTTTGATGGACGCTATTGTTTCCTGAGATCCCAATCCATACGAAGAGCAGACCAGCACAAGTTAGACAGTTTCCTGTTTGACCCACTAGCCTTGGCCATTTGCTGCGAGAAATCAAATTTCTGGCTGCTGGATCTGTAATCAAATATGTGGTAAACAATTCAACTTAATATCATTAGTATGCAGAGGTGAGTAATTAACATGTCTTCAGAAAGCCACTGACTGCGGTAAGCGGTATCCAACAAATGAAATAAAGTACAGGGCATGCCATTTGAATAAATGGACTTATAAACATTATATAAATAACCATGAAATTAAAAAATGTTAATCAAAATTGTTTTTATCAGCAATAACAAACTCCAATTACCACGAAATTTGATGTTAAACAGTTTCTATACAGGGTTCTGCTATGGTGCGTTCTTCTTCCATAGCTGCTGAACCAGACAATTTCGTTCGAAAACAAGATTCTTGTATTTCTATTTTTGCATTAAAAAAGATTTAAAAAAATCAAGTGATATAATTTCAACTTCATCGTATAATATAACGGACATCCTGTGCAAGGGCGGTCATAAGGGGGGGGGGGGGGCATGGGGACCATGCACTTAGAATGAATTCTGCGTTTTCTGATTGAATCGGAATTGATGACTGATATTATGTAATTGTACAAAATGGCCCCTCCAGAATCAAGATATATGACCGCCCTTGATCCTGTGCAGAGCAGATTTTAATCTTTTTGTTATGATTACCCTATCAATCTTTCAGTTACCAAGAATTCATAACACATTCGTGTTATTATGTCTTAGTTTTGCAACCGTTATAGGTCTTTTAGCGGAGCGCAACTTTTTCCGGATTCTGTATTTCTGCGTTTAAATAGATATGTTGAAGGTCATCGAAAATATACAGGACAATCCATTTGAAAAATCACTTCTTTGTAGAAAATCTTTTTTTTGCGAACACACTGTATTTTTTCAATAATTTCTTGAGATGCAGAAACAGAAATACAAGAAACATATTGTTTTCCAACGAAATTTTCAAGACGTCTGGTTAGTGGTTCGGCAGATGTGGAAGAAGAACGCACTATAACAAGAGTAACAAGAGACGGGGTTGCCAGAATTTCACTTCCTCAGTTGATACCTCGGTTGATACCATGTCAGAAATTCAGTAGATTTCAGTAGATTTATTTTATGCTTCACAAATTTCAGGAAAGGATAATGAAAAGCTCCGCCGGAAAAATATGTAATTTTATTGAACAAAAAAACACTATTTTCAGTATAATAGAAACAAATAAATCTTATTTACATGAAAGCACCATCCCCCCATCGAAAAAGCACCCCTTACAATGAGCGAATTATGGTAATACTTGAGAAAACCCAGAAACTAGAACTGTCCTGAGAAAAAATCGAAAAAAACCCGCAAGGAGTAATGCTCGTGCAGATTTTATGAACCCAATTCCATAATTCCTGTGACCCTGAAATTCGGGAAGCCCCTTTGAAAACTCCGCAGCCCGACATAACAAGACATCATAAAAGTTACACTAGTCATCCCCTTTGGAGAACTCCGAAGCATAACAACCTATCATTAAAGTGAGAGTATATAAACCGTACGGTATCTACAAACAAGACACAAATGTTTGGGGTGCATGAAATATCACGCGATATATTGTTTATAATAGGTAATTGTGAAAATAAATGCAAAAATTTTTTTTCAGTAGATTATGAAATGTTTCAGTAGATCAGTAGATTGATATGCAAATCAGTAGATCTACTGAAAAATCAGTAGAACTCAGTGGCGCACCCAGAAATTTCATTCGGGGGGGGGGGGGCTGCTCAAGAGTAATCAGGGTTTTGCAAGTTATATAATTTAAAAAATGCACCGCAAGCGAAAACCTTCAAGATAGATGCATAGAACACCTGGTGTAACGACTCCCTACTAAAAATCGTGACCAAAATTTGTAGATCAAAACGGCATCCTAGATTTCAGATTTTGGACTAGTTCCGGAATAAATCCGCAATATTTATCGGTCGTGGCGCTACTGCGGCAACGACAAAAAACGCGACCCCTTTCGGGAGAAATGAAAAGCTGCACAAAATATCACGTTTTCGATCGACAAGAAAGTCTTAGACAAAATCTAATCAGTGCCAACACCAGGTATTTCTATGCATCTATCCTTCAAGTAATGGATTACATATGTTGAATTGCTTTCTATTTGTAAATAATAATAATTTTGGAAGGTGACTTTCTGACGATCTTTTATTTTGACAACTTTTTATGTCATACCACTCTTTTGTCATAACCACGACAAAATACTTCAAAAATTATAACATGTACACTATGATGAAATAAATTAAAACAAGTCCCAACATTCTCCGGCCCCAAGCTTATTTCTCGTACACTATGATAAAATAAATTATAGCAAGTCCTAACATTAAGGCTGTTTCTGGTTGGGAAATAGTTTACCGAAAATTTTCTGCCTGACGCAGCTTCCTCTCACATCACAGTCAACTATTGATCGTTGTTTCTTCACCATGAATGAAGAGCGTTCCACTATTCTCATACAACTCTCCTTAGAACAACTGCCAATTTGAATTTCTTCCTTGTCCTCTTCCAAGGCCCATAATTCGAGGGAATCCGAGGATTTTCGCTTGGGACAAGTGAAATCATCTCCATCTGGAAAAGGTTTCATTGTCTTTTCCCTTCTGAATAGACATTTGACGTCCTTTTTCTCATTTTCATGCAGATCAGGACACATAAGAGCATGATGTTTTCGCGTGCATTTAACACATTTAACTATAGATTTACAAGTTCTAAAACTGTGATTGGGTTTCAGATATGAAAAACAACCTCTTTTCTTTACTACAGTTGTCCTTTTTTGTTCTAACGTCATTTTTTGTGCTCTTATGCAATCCTGACTATTATGAGTGTTTGAATCGCAAAATATGCAGTAATTTCTGTCTTCAATCCTATTTATTTTTTCTAATTTTGGGAAGTTAAAATGCTTCGGTGTTTCTCTTGTTTCATTTTTAACCTCCGTTTTTGCTTCTGTTATTTTTTCTAATAAATAATTGCATTTGTTTTTGTACTTTATTACCTCAGTGCAAAAATTCATTTCCTCTGTAATTTCTTTACTAAAATCTTCGTCACTGGGTTCTTCGTAACAAAGCAATTCTTTAATAATGTCGTCTAGGAAAAATACCTTTTCTGCTTTGCTTGAAACTTGTTGCAGTAATTCATTTATTTTTTCCATGTCGTCCTGTTCTACCTTCTCAATATCTTCAAAATGTTTCCTTGCAGCGTCCTTGACAATCCTTCTTTCTGTTTTCAAGGACTGCATGCTCTTCTTCAAATTTACCAGGGATGCCAATTATGTTGAATTGCTTTCTATTTGTAAATAATAATAATTTTGGAAGGTGACTTTCTGACGATCTTTTATTTTGACAACTTTTTATGTCATACCACTCTTTTGTCATAACCACGACAACATACTTCAAAAAGTATAACATGCACACTATGATGAAATAAATTAAAACAAGTCCCAACAGATATATCGCATTCGTTATTATACAGGGTGTTTCATTGGTAAATGAACATACGGTAACCTGAGCTAGAGCTACCCTAGGCGAGTCCAAAAAACCGATATATGATAGATCTAATCAAACTACAGACCAATTACTTTAACATCATCATTAGCAAAAATATTCGAAAAAATCCTGAAAGTACGAATAATTGGTTTCCTAGATAAATACAGGCTGCTGTCCGAAAAACAATTCGGTTTCCAAAAAAACAGATCGACCCAAGATGCCATTGCAAACCTGATCTCGCGGATATCAGATTCGATGGATAAGAATATACCGACTCTAGGAATTTTTATAGACCTAGCTAAAGCTTTTGATACTGTCAACCATGAAGAACTTCTTAAGACATTGGAATGCATGGGATGGAGAGGAGTTGCTTATAAACTGTTCGAAAGCTACTTAAATGGAAGAAGACAATCAGTCAAAATTGGAGACTCAACAAGCCAAGAAACAACTGTTGCCCATGGTGTACCGCAAGGAACAGTGCTTGGACCGATTTTGTTCCTCTTGTATATGAATGAACTTTTTTCTATAAACCTGGACGCCGACATAATCAGCTTCGCGGACGATACAGCAATTCTTATTAGAGCTAATACATGGGATGAATTGAAAATAAAATCACAGGATATTTTTCTGGAAGTCATGGAATTTTTTGCACTAAAAAAAGTTAAAATAAATATGGACAAAACAAAAGTAATGAATTTTACCAGCTATAGTAATGGTCTTCCGAGGTTCAAGGAGCTCAAGATGCAGTTTAATGACAGTATTCTTTCAATTACGTCAACTGATAAAATAAAATATTTGGGGGTCATATTGGACAATCATTTGAGATGGGCAGCACACTCTGAATATGTTATATCTAAAATCAGGAGTTTGATTGGAAAGTTCAAATACTTGAGGAATATATGTGAAGAAAATGAACTCAAAAAAGTATACTACGGGTTGGTAGAGCCCCATTTGTCGTATGGGGTACTTGTATGGGGGGGCTTGGCTGACTGTTACTACAAACATGTAGAGATCATACAGAAATGGATCCTGAAAATAATTTATAGAAAAAAACTTACCTTTCCCACGGAAGAACTTCTCGACATGGCGGGAGTGTTCACCTTACGACAACTCTATGCTCGGGCTTTGCTGATGTATCAATTTGACCAAAATAAGAAGATACCTGATAATAGGAGATATATAGATTACAACTTGCGAGTGAAAACTAATTTGAAAGTGCCCTATATGAAGAAGACCATGGGACAAAGAACATTTACTTACCTTGGTCCACTACTATATAATGAAATACCTCACAATATGAAGAGTCACAGATCATCACATACTTTTAAAAAATCAATAAGGCATTGGATATGGCAACGAGGAAGAGTAGAATTTAATGAATTTTTGAATAGGAGGAATTTTTGTTGATTGATGGGAATGAAACACTGATATATTTTTTTTTGTCAAATTATGGAATGGTAGCAGAAAAGGAATGATAAGCAAGTCTCATATACAAGTGATCACTTTTGTGAGACTGCTTACATAACTATTATTAATGTTATTTATTTGTTCACTAGAGACTTTTTTTTGTTCAATTTGTAACTAAATATTTTTGGAATAAATAAAATATTATTATTATTATTATTATTATTATAATTCCATAACCGAGATACAGGGTGCTTTATGTATTCACCAAAAATTTCAATTCCTCATAACTTTTTAACCAACCAGTATTGTCGGTTGATATTTGGAACGTATGATTCACTTCTACAGGTCGATCGATTGACTTTTGAATTTCCAAAAAATTCCAGGTCCGTATTTGAAAAATATAGGACTTCTTCCAAGCTGAGATTCAACACCCTGTATATTGAAATTTTGCGATTTCATTGAGATATTTGAAAAGAGCAGAAAATTTTCAATGGGGTTCAGTAGATTTCATTGTCCCGCACGTCATTTCCAATAGAATATTTAAGTTCCACAAAATTCTCAGAAAAATCGTACATTATGATCTAATTGAATTTTTTTCGTCCCATTAATGGCACATTCGAATTTCATAATATTCTGTGGAATCATTTGGAGTTATTTCCAGAAAAACATCGAGATAAATTTTGTTGAAGCCAACAAAGATGAATAAATAACTGAAGAAACATAAATACTTAACGTGAATTACAGAAGGTGCTCGAAAGTACCACCATTTTGTTCAATACACATTCTTGCCATCTTCAAAATATGTCAGATACTTTTTTTGATCATGTCTGGATTATTACGTATTTCATTGCACGCGACTTCGATATATCGACACTTCCTATTTCAGATGAATTTACTGAACATTTCAAATAACCCCAAATGAAATAAACAACATATTTGGAAAGTTCTGATCTAAAAATTGTCTGATCATTACTCTAAAATGTGGTGGAGCTCCATCATGCTGAAAATGCATTCCTGCAATGTCCGTACCTTCGAGTAATACAGGAAGATGATGTTGGAGGAAATCTAAGTAAAGATTTTCTTTAAGCCGTCTTGGTATGACCTGTGGTCTAATCCTCTAATCAATCGATTTTATTAAACGTCACACCATACGTTCCTTGAAAATTTGTATAAGGATTTCGTATGCCTGACTGCATGTAGATTCTCTGCAGCCCATTAATGCGAATCCCTAATATTGACCCGATCCCTCGTGAATCGGTAAATAAAATTCTGTTGACCATTCTTTCATTTCGTGAAATCCAGCTACTAAAGTTAGTTCTTCTGATTTCATCACCTAAATCCAATCGTTGTACCTTCTGGAGATCAATTTGATCATAATGTACGATTTTTCTGAGAATTCTGTAGAATTCCAATATTCAATTGGATCTTTCCCTGAAGCTCTCTTTGAGCAAAATGACGTGCGGGACAATGAAATCTACTGAACCCCATTGAAAATTTTCTTCTCTTTTCAAATATCTCAATCAAATCCCAAAATGTCAATACACAGGCTGTTGAATCTCAGCTTGGAAGAAGTCCCATATTTTTCGAATACGGACCTGAAATTTTTTGGAAATTCAAAAGTAAATCGATCGACCTGTAGAAGTGAATCATACGTTCTAAATATCAACCAACTATACTAGTTGGTTCAAAAGTTATGAGGAATTTAAATTTTTGGTGAATACATAAACCACTCTGTATCTCGGTTATGGAATTGATTAGACCTATCATATATCTGTTTTTTGGACTCGCCTAGGTTAGCTCTAGCTCAGGTTAACGTCATTCACCAATGAAACACCCTGTATATGTATGTCAATCCCTATTTCTATCTGTAAAGGAAATGTTTTTAAGTTTCCATTCTGTTCTAAAATAATTCTTATTACTTTTAGAAAAATAATAAGATGGAAATATTTGAATTACTTTTTTTTGTCACAGCTGGGGGGGGGAGGCTGCAGCCCGATAGCCTCCCCCCCTCGGTGCGCCACTGGTAGAACTGGTAACCCTGAACAAGACCCTGTAAAATGGTAAACGTCGTCTTAAATACACAAACACTGAGCAGGGTGGAAAGAAAAGAGACGTATTGAAAAATTTAATAGCCCCGACGATTCTTGCAGAACAAAGTTCGAACAAAGTTTTCGACGAAACAGAATGAACATCTGGTAGTATTACAATTTATGACCCCCGACCCCTCATAAAGCCTTGCAGATGTAAAATGTGTTGTGAATGTTTGGAATTTTCGTCAATTCTGGACTCTGGTAATTACTGGTATAGAAAGACGAATTCCTATGTGCATCGATTTCTCAGATATTTAGAAATAGTGAATCATTATTTTTGAATTTTCAGCAAAATGGGATAAAATTTTCTATACGACACGTGAGTTAAAAAAGTTTATTCACTCGAAGAAATTAACGAGCCCGTAGGGCGAGCGGGTTAAACTTTCTTCTTTTAAATAACCATTTATTGAACTCGCTTGTTGTATAACATAAAATAATTCGACCAATGATATTAACCAATTATTTATTCAGTATTGAATGAATTTTCGTAATTTTTTCATTATACTGGGTGTTTCATTGGTAAATTTATATACGGTAACCCGAGCTAGAGCTACCCTAAGCGAGTCCGAAAACCCGATATATGATAGGTCTAATCAATTCCATAACCGAGATACAGGGTAGTTTGTGTATTCACCAAAAATTTCAATTCCTCATAATTTTTGAACCAACCAATATAGTCGGTTGATATTTGGAACGTATGATTCACTTCTACAGGTCGATCGATTTACTTTTGAATTTCCAAGAAATTCCAGGTCCGTATTTGAAAAATATGGGACTTCTTCCAAGCTGAGATTCAGCACCCTGTATATTGAAATTTTGGGATTTGATTGAGATATTTGAAAAGAGCAGAAAATTTTCAATGGGTGATGGGTTCAGTAGATTTCATTGTCCCGCACGTCATTTTGCTCAAAGAGAGCTTCAGGGGAAGATTCAATTGAATATTGGAACCCCACAAAATTCTCAGAAAAATCGTACATTATGATCGAATTGAATTTTTTTGTCCCACTAATTGCACATTCGAATTTCATAATATTTTGAGGAATCACTTGGAGTTATTTCCGGAAAACATTATTCATCGAGAAAAATTTATTTGAAGTCAACAAACATGAATAAATTACTGAAGAAACATAAAAACTTAACGTGAATTACAGAAGGTGCTCGAAAGTACCACCATTTTGTTCAATACGCATTCTTGCCCTCTCTAAAATATGGCTTTTTATGTGGTTTTATTATTGTCACCATAGGTCCTACTCCTATCCTATTACTAAAAAATCTAGAACTTCCCTAAGATAAGATCATTTATGTCTACGATCTTTTTTCAATTAATTAATGCATACGTTTTGGAATACATATAAGTTCCGAATTCTGACAGAATAAGAGAAACGAACAGTGGAGTTCAAAAACCCATAACACCTGTGTAGAGTTTACTTTATTAATATTTAACGATGGAAAGTCTGAATGGGGCAGATAATTACATACATATTTGAAATATTTGAAATTATCTTCTGGTCAAACCCAGAGTGATACCATTCCTTTCATCAACGAAGTAAATTGATCGCTAGATTGTGATTGTCATATGAACAATGGGATCGATTTTCCTGACCTTTTAGAACCAACAATAATTGATGGATTCTCATCGAAAATAATCATGATAAAATTAGTGAAGACAATAAATATGGAGTCTGCAAGCTAACGTAGAAGTTATACATCGCCACTCATCAGGCAATATATGCGAACCATTTGCCAGAATTCGAACACAATTTCAACGACAACTTTGAATATTTGCATACTGAAAATAAGAGAATCACTAGAAATAACAGGTAGAGTACCCTAAAAATTCCTTGAATGAGAGAACGTTGTACCTATGTAAACAGAAAACAGATCTTCAGATAGTTTGGGTCGTTTGGGAATCCCATCAGCGGCGGACTCCAATATAACTTATTGTCATCATTTTACTATCTCTCTTCTCCTCATTTCCTCTTCCTACCGCCATGTTTAGTGTTTCTACATTCAAAACGATGTTAATCTTTGTGTAGAATCAACTATTTAATAAATATAAAATGGCAGTTGTTATTTAATGTTCAAAAACAATTCGCTGACGCATTGTAAATTTCTTGTAATTGGAAGAATTCTTGTAATCTTGATAACTATGGTCGCTAAAAATTATGAAAAATGACTTTGCAATTTAAACTTAAAAACCTAGTTGTAAAATTTTGTTGAAATCAATAAACTTGTTAATTATCACTACTCATTTTTCCAATAACAAAAAATTTACAATGCGTTAGCAAAATTTTTTATCATAAAATGCCAGTTTTCTCGAAAACGGTTCACTTCGGACTAACCAGCTAGGAGTCCGAGTACGTTTTATTGTAAAACAAGTTGGAGCAATAAAGGACCCCGCACATTTCTTATGGCAAATGGCGTTCCGTCATATGTTCTAATATTTTGGTATAATGTTGTACTCGACGTCCATGGCCCCAACTCAACCCTATGACTAGTTTTTGAGATACAGGGCGTTGAAGTAGAGAATTACCCATTTTTACTATGCGCGTATCTCGAAACAGAATCAAATGAACTTCAATTTTTCTCAAGAAACATTTCTTTCAATCCTCCGGGAGCAACCATATACAGGAACATGACCGAAAATCGTAACGAATACAGGGTTTCAAATAATTGAATACATGCCCGATTTTTAAGGTATAAAATAATATGTCAGTTACAGAGCGAAAACGTTCGCAAAATGAACGAACTATTTCACTCGATATGTTGTTGCTACATCGAAAAAACCTGAAATACCCAGAATTCATACTGGGTGATCCATTATTGTAGAAACTATTCACAATGAAGGTTAATTAAGTGGACACCCTGAATTTTTGGGTTGATTTAAGGTGTTTGTTTGATTTTTTCAGGACATATCATCTCGGATTTCAAAGAATACAGAGTGATTCAGTCATGAAATAAACTGTGAAACTCACGAAAATACCCAAAAACCAACTTTTTTTTTCATCACCCCCAATTTCAAGATTAACTCCTTTTATGTAAGAGTTTTCTTTCACCATCTGTACTTGATATAAAACATCAATACGACTGAGAGTTTTTATCCACTTCCTATGTCCAGATTTTTTTTTGCAATTCTGATTGAAATCAAAAACCACTCTCGAAATCGAATCATAAAAAAATCTGGACATATATGTCCAGGAGGTGGATAAAAACCCTCAGCCGTATTGATGTTTTTATATCAAGTACACTGGTGAAAGAAAACTCCCACCTCAACGGAGTTAATCTTCAAATAGAGGGTGATGAAAAAAAAGGTGGCTTTTCGGTATTTTCGTGAGGTTCACAGGTTATTTCATGACTGAATCACCCTGTATTCTTTGAAGTCCGTGATGATATGTTCTAAAAAAATAAAACAAACACCTTAAATCAACCCAAAAATACAGGGTGTCCACTCAGTCTTCATTGTGAATAGTTTCTATAATAATGGATCACCCAGTATGAATTCTGGGTATTTCAGGTTTTTTCGATGTAACAACAAAATATCGAGTGAAATAGTTCATTTTGCGAACGTTCTCGCTCTGGAACTGACATATTTTATACTTTCAAAATCAGGCATGTATTCAATCATTTAAAACCCTGTATTCGTTACGATTCTCGATCATGTTCCTGTTTATGGTTGCGCCCTGAGGATTGAACGAAATGTTTCTTGAAAAAGATTGAAGTTCATTCGATTCTGTTTCGAGATACGCGCGTAGTAAAAGATGTGTAATTCTCAACTTCAACGCCCTGTATCTCAAAAAATAGTCATAGGATTGAGTTGGGGCCATGGACACTTTTGATCAGTAGGTCGAGTACAACCTTAGACAAAGGAAAGTTTTCTTTCCTTTGTCTAAGAGTACAAAATATTAGAACATTTGACGGAACGCCATTCGCCATAAGGAAAGTGCGGGGTCCTTTGTCCAGTGGTGTCAAAGTTGGGGGGTAAAACCTTTGTGCAAATTCAATATCTCTGCCAATGGCACGTCCAAAAAAACCGAGTAAAGCTCGGGAAAGTAGCTATTATTAGAGACAATGTGTGTACAAAAACTGAATTCAGTAATTCAAACGGTTCCACTCGGTTCCAATCAGCAAAAAACTGAAAAAATATAAATTTTTGTTGATACCCGGTATCTCGGTTACGACGACCCGGTGGAAAGAATGAAAGAGAAAATATTGTTATTTTTTCATGAGAAATCTCATGATCACTGTTTATACACTTATTCAGGAACACCCTGTATAACAATCGTTTCAAATTTGAATATCTCGTAAACGAATGATCATGAATTATTTTATGGTCATATTCAGAAGGAAAAGACCTTTTCAACAACATATCGCTATTCAAATTTTAAGGGCTTTGGGTTGCTGCACAAAGGGGTCTAAGGATCATACGTTATGATGATGGTTTCCTTGTGAAAAATGTTCGCTCAAGAACAAAATTGTCGGGTCCTAGCGATTTTCCAAAATGTAGAAGCGCATATCTCAGCAATATCCCGTCAATTACACTCAGCCCACTTTCACGGCGGGAAGCAGGGAAATGGGCAGGGTGAGAATGTAATCACTTCACGTCTGCTGCCACTCGCGCTGCCGGTCACTCCCTAAATTAGCGGTTTTTCGTGCGGCAGTCAAATTACCGGCAGCGCAAGTGGCAGGGAGTGATCACATTCTGCCCAGTTAAGGGGTCCACTCACGAGGCTACCGATCCGGGCGTTTTATGGCCTTTTATGACATTTTATGAGCCCCCGACCAACCATGGAGACTCTTTTCGCACGTGTGCTCATAAAATGTCATAAAACGCCCTGATCGGTAGCCTCGTGAGTGGACCCCTTTACTGTCGTGCGAGCGTTGCGTACGTTGTCGTATTAATTGATTAAAAGTCGTTAATTGTTGCAAAAAATGTCGACGGAGTGGAGCAACGAAAAAATAATAACATTTCTAGAACACCTTGAGAGTGGAAGAGTGATATGGGATTCTTCTGAGAAAAATCATAAACTTAAGCACAAAGTACTTTGTGCACGATGGTTGGAAGAGAATCAGCCAGAATATGGGGGAAATTCCAATTGAGGAATTAAAGTAAAAAAAGTCACTTATGGCTACATTTACACCTCTTCTGAAGAGGAAAATGAAGTCGATGAACTTGCCAAAACTCTATCTCGACAGAAATTATTGCATGAGCAGAGTGTAAAGTAAATACTCACTGCCTTTCCATACTGCCGCAGAAGTATTCCGGGAAATATTTCTGGTAGCGCGAGTAACAGTGGAAGTGGCTGAATGTAATTGAGGCATATGAATTTTCCTGATAACGAACATATGGATTATGGGTCTGAAATCTTCTCACTTCTACTTCGATCAGTCTGTGACACACCGATTGAGGACAGTGCCAGAGTGCTATTCGGATACACCGAAAAATCTTAAAAAAAAAATTTTCAGGTGAGTTTTATTTGTTGCACTGAAGGCTGCTAATGATTCGTTCTTTCATATTTCACATAAATGATACATTGAACTCCCATATACGATTATCGGCAAGTAATATGTGTTCAATCAACTGTATTTAATTTTGTGATTGTAATTTTTTAAGAAGTTAGTGGAGGAGAGGATTTAGGATGATGTACCTCTGCCTATTTTTAAATACTGAATTCTTTATTTTTTCTGATCAGCCTAATATATTATCAGATTAGACCATTCTCTGTTTGCTTTCAGTTCACTGATGTCTGATGTAAGAAACTGTCCAACTTTCGAGATGATATACACTCGAATAAGGCCAAGAATGATTAATCATATACTTATTGCTGAAATTTGTTTTTTGAGGTTGGAAAAACATTCTTTTTCGATAATATTCCTGGGGCGATAATCTTGAATTTTCGATAGATTCCCACAGATACCAGTGTTCGAAACGTCAACTTTGAGAGTCACAATCATTTTTTTTTCTCTAAATCTTTTTTATGGACATCCACAACTTCTGTCAGTTCACATTTCGGAGACTTAATCCGTCCCTGTTTTCATTACTAGCTAATAATTTACAACAATATTTCGTATAATTTCTTGTCGATTTTAAATTCATTGACTGGTGTCATTTATTCCCTTTTCAAAAAAATGACCTTAAAGCAATACTTATCATTCATTTATTACATTTCGTATATAAAAAACGAGACAGACAATTAAATTAAATCTTTGACTTGTACATATATTTTAACTCTCATCAAACGAAACACTTTTTCCCTTTAACTTTTTCAATATTCGGTTTCGTTTGAAAGAACGAACTGAATTTTGGTTGAGAGTTTACTCTATTTATGGTGCATATTCCTCAATCAACACTTATTCGATATTTCTCCCGGTATAAAAGTTACAGCTTAGCCGACTCATAAATCCACGCAAAATACTATAAAACTACTTGAAAAAGGTAAACGGTTCATATTTTCGAAAGAACCAATCGTTTCAGAAAATAAAAGTATTCTTTTTTTTTCAATAAAACGCGTCGTTTTCGAGTTATTCCTAATTTTATCCGATAAAATTTGACGAAAAAATCATAAATCTCGAGAATGATCTGGATGCTTCCCTGGATTTTGAATATTACCGAATCGCAGAAAAATATCAATTTCCTGGTCGCGCTATACAAGTTAACAATGTTGTCGGATTGTTTATCAACTTTTTCCAGACTTGAATCCCTATTATGGAAAAACGTTTGATGTAGAGATATGCAATAATGAAATCTACCAAATGTGGGAAATAAAATTGAATTCTAAGGAGGAATTATATATTTTATACGCACAGTTTCTATTAGAAATTTATTATTACCGGTCCAATATTGAAAATAAATGTCAATGAAATTCAAATTTCACATATATGAATTATGAATGTCGATACGAACCACATTGTAAATTGGAATTAATGAAAAATAAAACGATATTTAGCACTAAATGATCTGTGGCGATGTTTTTATCTAAATAATTTCCTCTGTGATGATTTGCAACAAACTAGTGAAAAACTCGACACTACACGGTTTTATTATTATTATTATGCGAACTGGGATCGATGATCGATTATGGCTCTGTTAGCCTTCCGGGAACTGCGACCACATGGATCTTTTGTTCACTACCCCACTCATTCGTTGAAACCCAAGGAGGTCGTCTATGGTGTTGATAAAACCGACAACATCCCTAGGAGCCTTGGCCGCTACCTTGTGGGTACCCAGAACTGGTTTCCCCTTAGACTTTCCTTTGTCTAAGGGTTTCCCCATATGAAGGGTTCTTCAACACCATAATGCCCTGGCACTGTGGTGTTGAACACTACACGGTAAATATTACATTAATTCACTGAAAGTCTTCACATAATCATCACGAGATCGAAGAAAAACACCTATAATAATCACATTGCCGATCATGATAACTAGCTCCAGAAAATATTTCCTCCATGTTTGTTTACAGTTCAAATCACCAATATCCACCGCCTTTGTTTTGAATACAAAATATGTGGGTTGATATAGCTTGATTAATCACAAATTGAATGAAAAACCTTTCTTTACAAGATATTTTTGGGATATCGAGGAACAAGTTATTATAGTGTTTACAAATTTATATCTGGGAAAATCGAAGAATAAACTTATTTTGATGGGAGAAATATGGCTTCTTAATTGCAGATATTATCGGACAAAACTATGTTTTTGTTAAGAAATATCGTGTTTTTAACATCTTAATTTCAATAAGGTTAGTACTTGATTGAGTATTCCCTAAATGTATTAACTCATTTTCAATCGGTAAATGTGAGCTTTGCATTAATTCTAGAGAATACAGCCTGATGGCTGTATTCGGCCCAATTCTTTTTCAAATGGCTATATCTTTTTGAAAGAGCCATATTCGGAAAAATGGAAAATAAAAAAAGGTTTCTGTTGCCTTCAAGAATCTATAGTACAAATATATGTACTAGTCAAAGACTCACCCTGTATATATGATTGTGGTGTCAGGATCTGGACAAACTTGGATGTAGCGAAATTTCAAGCAGATGGAAACTATAGGTAGATTGGAAATTATCAGTAGTAATAACCCAAGGACATTGATAATTGTTCGAAAAAATTCTATGACAGATTTCGAAAGCTTGTTGCTTGGAAACAGACCGACGCCGTAGGCGGAGGTCTGTTGTCTACAAGCAACAAGCTTGAGAAAGTTGTCATAGAATTTTTGAGCATTTATCAATGTCCGAGGGTTATTCGGATAGAAAATTTTTTGCTAATTATAGAAAAAATACAGAGCTAAAACAATTTATTTAAAGGTGTAATTAACAAAGGAACAATTAGAATAGTTAAATGAAGATCCAGACGTGTTAGTTTCTATAACTGATGAAGATGTATTTCCACTACGCATGCTGTTAATAATTTGATTATGATCATGATGTTCTTCGTCAATATTCAAGTAGGGTTTTATTGAGTTGGCATTGTTGTGACCCGTAATTTTTATAAGCTGTTGTTCTTGTACACCACTTTTGGCCAATCGACTAACCGCGGTCGATCTATTGGAATGATTAGTAATTTTTTTTTCCTTTGTATTCAATCCAATCGCTTCGGCAGACGATCTTGTCCAATTTTGAATCGTATTTCTTCCAATGGGCATATTATCATACCAGTGATCATTTTCGGATTTCCATTGATGATTTGGTCTGACGAATAATCTGTTGGTTTTAATATTTGGGCCCCTTTTCGACATCAATTTTTTGAATAATCGGACAGGACAAACGTTGCTGTCATCGTTTTCTATTAAAAACTTGCTTCCAGTACACATTCTTGAACCACCCTGGCAAGTCTTGCTGAATACAGGGTTATATTCCACTCGGTTGGTTACAGAACCATCGTTGTTTGATTCGATACAAAAAAATTCAGTCAAGCAAGCAGCAGCTTCCCCACCTCGCCAAGCTAATTCTACCGCGGCTATGTGATAGAATTTCCGTTGCAGCCCTTCAGGAGTATTTTCATTCCATAAATTCACCATTTTTGTTATTTCCACAGAACTTAATGCTGCCGAACTTTGCTTCCTTTTACTTGGGTCTGATAGCAGTTTTCGTCGTATAGAATCACGGGCAGCTCGCGCTTGTTGAAATACAACACTTTTGAATGGGTCAATAATAACTTTCATTTCTTTATAATATTTTTCTTGTAACAGCTTACTTGTTATATTCCACATGGTTTTGACCGTACTTTCTTTGAACTCTTTACCATCTTTTCTCCTCATGTTCACAGTCCAATCCTTTAAAATCAACGCCAATTCTTCCGCCGTCCGATTTCCATCTAATTGATACTTTCTATCGTTGCAAAAGTCTATAAATGCTTTCCATGCAAATTTCTTACTGTAAACGGTGTTTTTTGGTATGTTCGATTTTATAATTTCATTAATATTATCGTCAGTATTGCAACCAAATCGTGACATTTCGAAATATTAAATATTTGAAACTTCAAAATCGAAATGAATCAATATGTGTCCATAGCAACGTGAAAACAGCCCATGGTCTGTTATCAGTAGTAATAACCCAAGGACATTGATAATTGTTCGAAAAAATTCTATGACAGATTTCGAAAGCTTGTTGCTTGGAAACAGATCGACGCCGTAGGCGGAGGTCTGTTGTCTACAAGCAACAAGCTTGAGAAAGTTGTCATAGAATTTTTGAGCATTTATCAATGTCCGAGGGTTATTCGGATAGAAATTTTTTTGCTAATTATAGAAAAAATACAGAGCTAAAACAATTTATTTAAAGGTGCAATTAACAAAAGAACAATTAGAATAGTTAAATGAAGATCCAGACGTGTTAGTTTCTATAACTGATGAAGATGTATTTCCACTACGCATGCTGTTAATAATTTGATTATGATGTTCTTCGTCAATATTCAAGTAGGGTTTTATTGAGTTGGCATTGTTGTGACCCGTAATTTTTATAAGCTGTTGTTCTTGTACACCACTTTTGGCCAATCGACTAACCGCGGTCGATCTATTGGAATGATTAGTATTTTTTTTTCCTTTGTATTCAATCCAATCGCTTCGGCAGACGATCTTGTCCAATTTTGAATCGTATTTCTTCCAATGGGCATATTATCATACCAGTGATCATTTTCGGATTTCCATTGATGATTTGGTCTGACGAATAATCTGTTGGTTTTAATATTTGGGCCCCTTTTCGACATCAATTTTTTGAATAATCGGACAGGACAAACGTTGCTGTCATCGTTTTCTATTAAAAACTTGCTTCCAGTAGGTACACATTCTTGAACCACCCTGGCAAGTCTTGCTGAATACAGGGTTATATTCCACTCGGTTGGTTACAGAACCATCGTTGTTTGATTCGATACAAAAAAATTCAGTCAAGCAAGCAGCAGCTTCCCCACCTCGCCAAGCTAATTCTACCGCGGCTATGTGATAGAATTTCCGTTGCAGCCCTTCAGGAGTATTTTCATTCCATAAATTCACCATTTTTGTTATTTCCACAGAACTTAATGCTGCCGAACTTTGCTTCCTTTTACTTGGGTCTGATTGCAGTTTTCGTCGTATAGAATCACGGGCAGCTCGCGCTTGTTGAAATACAACACTTTTGAATGGGTCAATAATAACTTTCATTTCTTTATAATATTTTTCTTGTAACAGCTTACTTGTTATATTCCACATGGTTTTGACCGTACTTTCTTTGAACTCTTTACCATCTTTTCTCCTCATGTTCACAGCCCAATCCTTTAAAATCAACGCCAATTCTTCCGCCGTCCGATTTCCATCTAATTGATACTTTCTATCGTTGCAAAAGTCTATAAATGCTTTCCATGCAAATTTCTTACTGTAAACGGTGTTTTTTGGTTTGTTCGATTCTATAATTTCATTAATATTATCGTCAGTATTGCAACCAAATCGTGACATTTCGAAATATTAAATATTTGAAACTTCAAAATCGAAATGAATCAATATGTGTCCATAGCAACGTGAAAACAGCCCATGGTCTGTTATCGATGTAATGTTGACATGATTGGGTGAAATTGTTCATCTGATATCAAATCAGGAAATTTAATTGGTTGTTGGAACTGTCAAAAAATTTTCAGAGAAACAAAATTTCAAACGGACATATTTACGCAATACCTGATCGAATTTTGCCCAATAACGAACTTGACCGCGGCATTTGATATCCGAAACTACCCTGAAATTTCAAGTCTCTATATCTATATCTTACCGACGGACGGCCAGAATTTAATTGATTCTGAAAAATTCGAAAAATACAGCAATCGTGATGAAATGATTAAGTTAATCAGTTTTCAGCGAATAACGAGAGTTGTAATATTTAGAATATTCAGTGGAAAAAGCTGGGACATCTAATTTCTCAGTTTGACCGGTCGAGAATAGAGTATCCCTACATCAAGAAGCTTTGTCGAACCACCAGATTGCGCAACGTTTGAATATTCCATGGACTTCAGTAAGGCGTATAGTCCATAGTGGCTCTTTTCCTGGAAACTGCAAGGGAAGACCATTATGTCGCCAATATGTCTCGAAAGATTCGAACGGTATCTATAACAGCCCTTCGAAGTCATTTTTTGAGGACCTATAGACGGGTAGTCTCAACCAGTACCATAATATATATAAGGAGATGGTTGGATTCCTCAATACCTTTGAGAGTTCCTCGGCTATCACCTGGACACCGAGCTACCCCTCGGCAATGGGAGGAACACCACCAAGACTGGATTTTACCCCAATGGCGCAAAGTGAGTCGACGAGAAAGGGTTTGGAGAGGTCCAGACAGACTACACCTTTCACAGTTGTAATTCAGAAATTCAAAGTTGAATTTCAGAAAAGGGAACATGTATTTCAGAATAGCAATATGTAATTCAGAAAACAGAAATTGAATTTCAGAACAGTTAATTCAATTCCAGAAAAACGAAATTGAAATTCAGATTAGGAATTTGTAATTCAGAAAAATAAAGTTGTAATTCAGAATAGTGAATTGAAATTCAGAAATGGCAAATTCAATTTCAGAAAAGGAAAATTGTATTTCAGAAGTTATCAATTCAATTTCAGAAAATGTAATATCTATTTCAGAATACTTTGGGATTCAATATAGGAATCTATGACAATGTGGCATCGAACTTGTCTTAAGTATTTGGTATTTTCAAATTTGTTTTTTTCCTGTTTTTGTTTTTGACTGTAGGTACATTATTTATATTATTCTTGGAAATAAAGTTATTATTATTATATTTCTTGCTTCTATGAAGGTATCTACGTACTTCGAAAATGACCTCAAGAATCATTATTAATATTTTTCGCCACTCATTTTAAATGAAATCATGTCTCCATTTGAATTATATACATGATATTAGAGAGAGTGGTTTGGGCAATTGAATTACAATTTTTTTTTCTGAATTACAATTTCGTTTTTCTGAATTAAAATTTCCAATTTCTGAATTTCAAATCACCAATTCTGAATTACAATTTATATTTTCTGAAATTCAAATTACCGTTTCTGAATTACATATCACTATTCTGAAATTCAAATTACCCTTTCTGAATTACATATCACTATTCTGAAATTCAAATTACCGTTTCTGAATATCAACTTACTATTCTGAATTACAATTTCCATTTTCTGAAATTCAATTTGCTTTTCTGAATTACATTTTACGTTTTCTGAATTACAATTGGAAAAGGTGTAGAGCAACTCAATTTCGCCAGGGGAGTCGTATTGCAGTTAGAATAGAGGAAAATATTCATCTCATTTCCACAACATAGATTGTTTATTTCTTGGGAAACCTAGGGGGGGGGGTGGGCAAGAGTTTGTATGCTATAATAGTTTCGTTCCGCGGTAAATACAATAAATTCTTTTTGATAGCCAAGTTATTCAATTATAGTACCTATTATCAGTTCAATGGTAAAAAATGTGTTATAACTTCACTTACCAAAAAAGATCCATCCCATCATGTGAAATAACGGCACATAGGAGGTAAGTTTCTCATCCCACAAGTAGAGTATATCTTTCCCCTTGATGTCTTCATTTATTTTAACTGATGCTATTAGTATTCCATAGACTACAATCAAGCTGGGTATGAAAATCTGAAAAAAAGAGGAGTAAGTATATGTATTACTCTTTAAAAATAGTTTTCTCTTTTCTATATCGAGAAAAGAAATGCTCGAAACATTAAAGAATTAGAAATTGTATATTACAGTTTTGTTTATTTCATTATCTTCTATACAGGGTGATTTTTTTATGTGTTTCATTGGACGTATTCGAGGAAGGAATTTTGATTCAAATTCAAGATTTCGTATTTTCGTTTTAGCGAGCATGAACTTAAATTGTAAAATATTTTCAAGCTGAATCTACTTCTATGGTTCTACCGGAAACTAATGTAAACTTCGTTATTTCAAATGTAACACCCTGTATATTTATACATATTTGAATTCTTCGTTTAATTATGCACTGGTTCCATGTATGATATGCGCAAACACTTCAAGCGATGTTTGAGTTATAGCATTGAGTTTAAATATATACATATACAGTATGGTGCAAATGAAAGGAATAAATTCGTTATTTTGTAAACCGGCGACTAGGAAAAATCCTGAAACCGGTTGATTTTTATTTTAAAACGGGCTAGTCGTAAGGGTACTTCTTTATTTTTGACGTCATCTATATGAGCGTGATGACGTCATCGCTAAAATGTTTAAGTTTAAATGGAAATGTGGGTGTTGTGGTATTTTATTTGAAAGGTCTTTTAAATACCTATTTAGCCATGCCAATATATGTACAGTAATTGATTTGCGTATTGTCACAAATATTATTGGAATTTCAACAGGTTTCTTAATAAAATGTATTAAGTTTTGGTATGATGTATTTATTAACACACAAAAATAAATTTTGTAAAGGCAGTCATTGTATTTTAGCTGAAGGTAAACAATTTGAGCTTGAGCTTTAGGTTTCGTTGTATTTAATGAGTAATACATATTAGATGTTATTGTAATAATAAATATTCATCAATTAATTATACAGGGTGCCTAAAACAGGGTTTCAAATTGAGCCTCAATAAAACTATGAATTCTCATTTTTTCCAAATGGTAACCATATAATGATATAATTTTGTAATTCCGCTCGATTGCTCGTCAAAACTAGTTAGAGTTTGCCAAACTTTTCATGTCTTCAAAATCAGTAGGTTTGCCGTTATTGATTAAAATTCGAATTTCACGACTAAAGCCAGATTTCTTTGTCTAATCATAGATTTGTTAAGATAATTTCTCTATTTCAGTATCGTAATGAGTTCATTACAGTACTAAAAACAGTGCTGTAATGAACTCATTACAGCATTGTTTTCAGTTACATTTTTCGTTTTTTTGTTGTCAGCACTGGCTTCCGCTCCTATCAATTTTCAACAAACGTCAATTTGGAAATGTCAATTTCGTAACAGTCACCAACTGCCAAGATACAATACAAAAGCCACTAGGATGAGTTTTTCATTGAATTTCAACAGAATTTTACGAAATTTGACTGAAATAGAGAAAATATCGTCTAATACTAGTTGCAGAATGCAATTCCAACACTCATGCGTTCGAAATTCGTATTGGAATAGGAGCCCATTCTGCAACTAGTTTTACTATTTCAACAAGGGTATGTCAATAGTTAGAATATGTCAATTCATTTATAATGCATTGTTGAGAACAACTATATGTACAGTAGATGGAGTTCGTAGAATAATAAATAAATGTATGGAGGAAGGGGGCCAACAGTCTGAAAATTTATTATAATAGCTATTTTTAAATTTGTGTCAAAGTTTTTTATTGTTGAGATAATTGTTGTGATAGTTTTAAACTAAGGTTTTTTTATTTAGTCATCAATCATCAACATTATCTGCTTTGTCGCAATCGCCGAAAATAAAGAACAAACTTGATATATCATTCTGGTGTACCTAAACCTAATTAATATTGCATGTTTATTTGCATAGTGCTTGCTCAAGCAAGAATGACAATTTCCTAACATAGCCTACTTATAAAAAGAAAAGCATACCAATGAATTTGACTGAGCCAAACTTGGCGTTTGTCGTGAAATTCGATAATGGCAAAACTACAGATTTCAAGGACATGAAATGTTTGCCACACTTTAACTAGTTTTTGACAAGCAATCGTTCGGAATTATGAAATTACCTATATGGTTACCATTTGAAAAAAATGAGATCTCATAGTTTTATTGAGGCTCACTTTGAAGCCCTGTTTCGGACACCCTGAATAATATTTCCTCATAATTGATAGGTACAGGAAGCAGAATCATGTTCCACTGTTACAAAAAAATCTCACAATGGGGGATTTTGGAGTATATAAACTCTAATTTGTGACACTATTTTTGTCGACAAATTTGTCAATATGTATAAATATACAGGGTGTAACATTTGAAATAAAGAAGTTCACATTCGTTTCCGGTAGAACCGGAAGTAGATTCCACTTTGTATCAAAATTCCATCCTCGAATACGTCTAATGATACATACAGAGTGTAACAGCCAAATAGAATAAATTCGATAACGAATAATGAGGGGGTGTTAGGAAAAACGCTCGGACACGTCGATTTGTAATTTTAAATGCGCATATTTTTCAAGAAAATAAAATTATATAGGGTTTTCCATACGACCGTGGCCAATACCAACTTTCTTATTTCAAATGCAACCCCCTGTATATTATTTATTTTTGGATTCTTCAGAAAATTCTAGACATAATTCATGTACAATGTCCTATACCTATCTTCAACTTTTTCGGAAATATTAAGTGTTTTCAGATTTTTTACAAAAATTAACATTTTAAATGAAAATTATTTTATTTCACAAATTCGATACATTACACTCAATACTTATTTCCTATTTACCTCTTGATATTAAGAAAGTAAGCAAAAACCATTACTAGATCATTACATAGATGGATGGATGGCGTCGAAATTTATTTTTTTATTTTTGTTATTTACCATGTTTTGTTTACACAGTACTTATAGTTCCTTCAGTTGCTTTATTATGAGTGTGTTTGAGTTGGGTTTATAGATTTAATAATCTCAACCCTTGTCTTTATTTAAATAAATAAATAGATCAGTCACGCCTAAAATTTTGAGTAACGTTAGAAGACAATTCTACACCAGATTAGAATGTTGCCAAGACGTTCGCGGCGAGCATTTTGAACATTTCCTACATTGACATTAATGTTTTTTTTGTTTTTTTTAATAATTAAGAAATAATCAGTATTACTTATTAGGTTTTAAGTGTAATGTACCGAATTTGTGAAATAAAATAATTTTTATTTAAAACGTTGATTCTTGCAATAAATCTGAAAACACTCAATACTTCCGAAATAGTTAAAGCTAGGTATAGGGCATTGTGCATGAATTGTGTCTAGAATTCTCTGAAGAATCCAAAAAATAAATAATATACAGGGGGTTGCATTTGAAATAGGAAAGTTGGTATTGACCACGGTCACATGGAACACCCCATATATATTATTTTCTTGAAAAATATGCGCATTTAAAATTACAAATCGACGTGTCCGAGCGTTTTTCCCAACACATTTATTCGTTATCGAATTTATTCCATTTGGCTGTTACCAGTGGCGTACCCAGACATTCGTCTTGGGGGGGGGATATGAAACAAATAATAATAATATTTTTTTAAAAGCAAAACAAGAATAAATTTTTATCTTCTCCCATAGAATTATGTGTCCATTATTCTACTGATTTCGAGCTGTAATAGTATCTATAAACCAACCTTGATGGTTATGATAACTCACTCCTATAACTCACTTTAATACAAATACCAAAAACAGTTTACCAAATGAATAAAAAAAGTCGGATCGATCATCGATCGGGAACACTATTTCAGATATCAAGGTAACGTTCTTGCCATTCGTTTTTACATTTCCTTCGGTCTGAATATCCAAAAATTGCAATTGGAAACCGTGAATTTTTGATGTTTTTTACGTGATTCGATTCTCGACCACAGAGATCGCTTTTGACAACTGTTGTCAATTTTGAAGAAGTCGAAGATAAAGTATAGTATTCGATTCGCGGTAATGGTCATAACACACTTGATGAATTACACCACTCGCCTGACGGCTCGTGCTGCAAACTTCATCTGCGTGTGTTATGACTTACATTACCGCTCATTGAATAATATACTATTATCAGAAATTTTGGTTTGCTATCATAAAACAAAGTAAAGTCGCCTTGGTCTTCTTGCTATATCATCTATAATTTCATTCTCGGAAATTGGCAATTCCCTGTGTATAGACATCATGGCTAGCGGATTCCAGCAGCCGAACTTGTCGATTTTGTTTCGCATTCATCAAATTTCCTTCGTTTGATGAAGTCCGCCAAAGAAGTTTGTTTACTTATGACGAGGAATAATTTAAAATAAATTTACTTCGTTTTCTATCACTTAATTTATTAAATACAGGTTTAATAGTGACTCGAGTTTCGTAGTCTTACTACATTTTCAAACTGGTCTATTTCAGGTTGCGTTTCAGGTACTTACCATCATACTTACCATCACACAAATAGCTTACAATAATAATTTCGATGAAGAAACCATATACTCCCTTATAAATAAAAAGAAAAAACAAATTATTTCAAAACAAATATACCCCAGCTCTGATATAGATAACAATAAAAAATTTGCCAAACTGACATATTTTGGACCAATTTCACAAAAGATAGCCCAAACAATTTCAACAAATGACATAAAAATAGCTTTTACACCATCTCATAAAGTCTCAAATTTATTTTTTAATGCTAAAGATAAAAACAACCAGTTTGATAATTCAGGAGTTTATAAATTGAGTTGTAATGAATGCAATAGCGTATATATAGGCCAGACAAGAAGAACTTTCACAAAGAGGTTCAAAGAACACCAGGCGTCATTCAAACATCGTAAGGATAATTCCAATTTTGCGAACCATTTTTTGCAAACAAATCATGCCTTCCCGCAATTGGATAGTCTCGAAATTCTACACCTGGTCCCGAAAGGCAAAAAAATGGACATCTTGGAATCGGTAGAAATCGTCAAACATCTAAATTGCCCTACAATAAAGCTATTAAACGAGCAGACGGACCTATGGAATTCCCCGCTTTTTGGAGTTCTGCATGACCCGAAGCCTCTCCGCCATATATAAGTACCTGAAACCTGAAACGCAACCTGAAATAGACCAGTTTGAAAATGTAGTAAGACTACGAAACTCGAGTCACTATTAAACCTGTATTTAATAAATTAAGTGATAGAAAACGAAGTAAATTTATTTTAAATTATTCCTCATCATGAACTATCACAAAGTAACGGACTACTCTATCCAATACTTATGACGATTTTTTCCTGGACCTCTACAAAAAAAATACAACAAACCTTTGTAACAATTAAAACAATTATGATGATTGGAAGGCAAATTCCTACAGGTCGTCTGAAGGAATGAAATAGAAAAAAAAATGTCTACTCATCTACTTCATACCAATCATACCAGTAAACAAAATATAACCCCACTGATCCAAGTGCGAATTTAACGCAGTATTGACCATATTCACCGTCGCCATACTGTTGTGCGACAATACCAACTACCCAGGGTTCTAACATCGAATAACGAAAGTCACTAATTTCTTAGGACCGCGAAAGTTTAAATGGAAATATTTTGATGTCAGTTTTTTATTTTTAGATCTATTTCTTGCCGAATAAGATGTCTTATTGCCGATTAATTACTGACACAACAACCATGGTCTCCCCATTACTGATATCTACCCATATTTCCTGGATTTTATCACAAAATACTTAACCAAAGTTTACCACCAATTCTATATAACCTCTCATACCACATACGATACTAAAAATCTGATAGTATTTTTGATAAACTCAATATTTCTCCGTTGGAAACACTGGGTAGTTGGTATTGTCGCACAACAATATGGCGACGGTGAATATGGTCAATTATCGGCGGATCGGCCGACAAAGGGATCTGGAGCCGAAAACGTCGTCTCGATAAGATTTATTCACACTTAAATCGCTTGTTTTGATATGCCGCCAATCGCTGCGATAGTTGCGGCACTCGGAAGGCTTCATATGTCTTTCATTTTTTATTAATAATTTGGTATACAGTCACCGAAGCGAATATATTATATTGTCAGGAACTTTACAATTCTCTTGGATTTCACCGAGAATTCGCTTTTATCAAACTACACACTTTTGGACCTAACAATGGATCTTCCTGGGGGGGGATATATCCCCCTTTCCACCCCCCCCCCCACCGTGGATACGCCACTGGCTGTTACACTATGTATAAAAAATCACACTGTACACAATTTACGAATTTCGTATGTTTGTGGACGGCTTTCAGAATCGCCATCCGCAAAGAACGTCCGAACTTAGTGAACAAGCCATTAGGCGGCACAGAACTCAGAAGTGTATGATATACATTATACAAAGATGGACTAAACAACATTGTAAAACCACTGCAGCTGGGTTTTCCAAACTGTGCGAAAATATTCAAGAACCTATCAGAGACAATTGAACCTATTCACAATCCACATTGTGTGCTCTTTCAAAAGATGATTCAGGGAATTGCATCTTTCAACTCCAAGAGATTCTAATTTAGTTAATTTTGAATTTTGTCCTGTTGGTGGGCAATCTTGCACACGTTTGCTCTTTTCTCACAGTTCGTTGATTACGGAATTTAACTACCTGCAGGCAGATCCGGCATGCAATAAATCAAATAATACAGGTTCAATTGGTTCAAATCTACGATCTACGACCTACGAATTTGGATTTTTTGTCGCCGAATAAAACCATCGCTATTTTTGCGAGCTTAGATTGTACTTGAGGCATTTCGTCCCCATCCTATACGCAGCTGTGATCAGAATACAATTTATATTTATTATTGTTTATTTAGGCGAGTTTGTCCGAACAAATATTGTGTAGCTACTCAATTTTAGATCCGACAAAGCGAATTCTCTTGAGTTCAATCTAGTACAGCCCAAAGGATTCTCATTTCAACCCTATAGGTGTGTAATTATTGGTCAAATACAGGTCTTGTAAATTTTTGTTTATGCAACATCATTCTTCGTGTGGGAAAGAAATTCTTGAACATCGGAAGTCTTTTTATAAACAAATTCCATATCATATCATTTCAACCGGATTTCACCAAAGATTTGGATTTCGGTTAAGAAGATAAAATTATAAATACTGATTAAAATGCATTTTTATAATGAAGGTAATCATTTCTACAATATCTGTTTTACTTATTATGAATATTGCACAATAAATTATTGGAATGGAAGTTACTTTTTTCGATTTTTATAATATAAGTATACCCAGATATTTGAGTTCACTTACTTGAAAAAATAGTGTTACAGTGAAAACTACCCAACCATAACCACCATCTGGCACTTTAGGACCTAGTTCTCGTTGGGAACTAATCACATGATCAATAACGCTGTTTTGCACGTCTCTATTTGATTCATTGGGCATTTTCGATCATTGAAACTATCTCAGAACTAAAAAACTCAACTCATGGTATTTTAGCTCGATCATGCACCATCCTTAGGATTGTCTACAGTCAATAATGGATGCATCCATTACATGTATTGTGTTAGACTTTCAATTTGGGATGATTGCCTCGAGATAAATAACTATTATCTTATCTAATGCACACCTTATTTGACGCCTTGTTTAAGCTGATATAGGTAGGAACAGTTTTCCATCTGAATGTGGAAAACTATACCTGTGCGATATTTACAGAAAGAGAAGAACTTGTTTGAAACTGAAATAGGTAAGCATGAAATTATCGAAAGTTCGCAAAGTTTCATGAGACATATATGCTAGTAAGCTATAAGGTACGCTTAAATACACTGGGTCACATCGAATGGAAACAGAGTTCTCTTCTAGTAGAGAAATCAAGATTATGATGATGATCATTTATTATTATTTATAATTATGAATGATTTTATCGTCTGTGAATTTAATTAGACAGGAAGATTTAGCGGCATGCAGACAATTTTTTGAAATTCCGGAAAAAGTCACACACCGTGCAGGAATTGAACCTGCGTCTCCTACTTTCCGGGTCGGTGCTCTCTCCAACTGAGCTAACAGTGTGTATGATACTTTTCCCGGAATTCAATATCATGAGGTTCACCTCATATGTAGTGAGAGAGGGGGGTTACTAGGTGGGGAGCACTGATTCGTCATCATTAGCCAGGTGACTCCTTTATCCTTCACTTCACTTCATCGAATTTCTTCGATTTCAGTTTTAGGTCGGATGTTGGATTCCGACAAATGATGAAATATACTAAGCCGAGAATTGATATTATGAATGATTTTATCGTCTGTGAATTTAATTAGACAGGAAGATTTAGCGGCATGCAGACAATTTTTTGAAATTCCGGAAAAAGTCACACACCGTGCAGGAATTGAACCTGCGTCTCCTACTTTCCGGGTCGGTGCTCTCTCCAACTGAGCTAACAGTGTGTATGATACTTTTCCCGGAATTCAATATCATGAGGTTCACCTCATATGTAGTGAGAGAGGGGGGTTACTAGGTGGGGAGCACTGATTCGTCATCATTAGCCAGGTGACTCCTTTATCCTTCACTTCACTTCATCGAATTTCTTCGATTTCAGTTTTAGGTCGGATGTTGGATTCCGACAAATGATGGAATATACTAAGCCGAGAATTGATATTATGAATGATTTTATCGTCTGTGAATTTAATTAGACAGGAAGATTTAGCGGCATGCAGACAATTTTTTGAAATTCCGGAAAAAGTCACACACCGTGCAGGAATTGAACCTGCGTCTCCTACTTTCCGGGTCGGTGCTCTCTCCAACTGAGCTAACAGTGTGTATGATACTTTTCCCGGAATTCAATATCATGAGGTTCACCTCATATGTAGTGAGAGAGGGGGGTTACTAGGTGGGGAGCACTGATTCGTCATCATTAGCCAGGTGACTCCTTTATCCTTCACTTCACTTCATCGAATTTCTTCGATTTCAGTTTTAGGTCGGATGTTGGATTCCGACAAATGATGAAATATACTAAGCCGAGAATTGATATTATGAATGATTTTATCGTCTGTGAATTTAATTAGACAGGAAGATTTAGCGGCATGCAGACAATTTTTTGAAATTCCGGAAAAAGTCACACACCGTGCAGGAATTGAACCTGCGTCTCCTACTTTCCGGGTCGGTGCTCTCTCCAACTGAGCTAACAGTGTGTATGATACTTTTCCCGGAATTCAATATCATGAGGTTCACCTCATATGTAGTGAGAGAGGGGGGTTACTAGGTGGGGAGCACTGATTCGTCATCATTAGCCAGGTGACTCCTTTATCCGGAATTTCAAAAAATTGTCTGCATGCCGCTAAATCTTCCTGTCTAATTAAATTCACAGACGATAAAATCATTCATAATATCAATTCTCGGCTTAGTATATTTCATCATTTGTCGGAATCCAACATCCGACCTAAAACTGAAATCGAAGAAATTCGATGAAGTGAAGTGAAGGATAAAGGAGTCACCTGGCTAATGATGACGAATCAGTGCTCCCCACCTAGTAACCCCCCTCTCTCACTACATATGAGGTGAACCTCATGATATTGAATTCCGGGAAAAGTATCATACACACTGTTAGCTCAGTTGGAGAGAGCACCGACCCGGAAAGTAGGAGACGCAGGTTCAATTCCTGCACGGTGTGTGACTTTTTCCGGAATTTCAAAAAATTGTCTGCATGCCGCTAAATCTTCCTGTCTAATTAAATTCACAGACGATAAAATCATTCATAATATCAATTCTCGGCTTAGTATATTTCATCATTTGTCGGAATCCAACATCCGACCTAAAACTGAAATCGAAGAAATTCGATGAAGTGAAGTGAAGGATAAAGGAGTCACCTGGCTAATGATGACGAATCAGTGCTCCCCACCTAGTAACCCCCCTCTCTCACTACATATGAGGTGAACCTCATGATATTGAATTCCGGGAAAAGTATCATACACACTGTTAGCTCAGTTGGAGAGAGCACCGACCCGGAAAGTAGGAGACGCAGGTTCAATTCCTGCACGGTGTGTGACTTTTTCCGGAATTTCAAAAAATTGTCTGCATGCCGCTAAATCTTCCTGTCTAATTAAATTCACAGACGATAAAATCATTCATAATATCAATTCTCGGCTTAGTATATTTCATCATTTGTCGGAATCCAACATCCGACCTAAAACTGAAATCGAAGAAATTCGATGAAGTGAAGTGAAGGATAAAGGAGTCACCTGGCTAATGATGACGAATCAGTGCTCCCCACCTAGTAACCCCCCTCTCTCACTACATATGAGGTGAACCTCATGATATTGAATTCCGGGAAAAGTATCATACACACTGTTAGCTCAGTTGGAGAGAGCACCGACCCGGAAAGTAGGAGACGCAGGTTCAATTCCTGCACGGTGTGTGACTTTTTCCGGAATTTCAAAAAATTGTCTGCATGCCGCTAAATCTTCCTGTCTAATTATTTATAATGGCAAATGATTCGTGTCATATTTCTTTCAAAATGATCATGATTGTAGATACTGATAACTCCTAGGGAGCGGGGAGACCCCTCAAGCTCCCCCTAGACGATCAATATTTACTTAAATATATTTAACAATATTTTGTACAATAATATTTTTGGCCTACCCACACCACACGGTGCAATATTAGGTATTGCTCAATAAATTTGATCGTGAGTCACTGGCGGATCCAGACCGGGGACACCTTGTATTACATAGTTTTATACTTTAACAAATAATAACATGAGTTTCTAATGATGAATTTGAATACCAACAAATTGATACCGTAATGTCCTACTTAACAAATGCATATTATACCTTGAAAAGTAAAATTTTTCTACTTAAACGATAGTTCTATCATTACCTCGGATGACTGTTTTTTTGGGCTTGGAAGATCCAGATTTAGTAAGGATAAAAGAAGCATGTTTGTTTTGTATTGAATAGAAAAGACCACCTTTCATAAATTCGTCTAGTAGGTACTTCATTTCGATATATACTTCAAAAGGAGTTCCACCTACATGTAAATGTACATTTATTTAATAAAGACTTATTACATAAATTTACCGTCTTTTTCTGGAATCACAGTCGATTTTAACGTGAACTTATCAAGAATTAAAATTGGCCCATTTCCTGTACCAGTGTTGCCTTGTTGCTCCTACTTCATGGCTTGTTACAAAGACCGAAGTCGGTGTTTTCATGCCAAATTCAATAAAATTTTCATCAAATCATGTAATTTGATGGCATGACATCGCGTTAAAATGGTCAATGACATATGTATTTTAATGGCCAAAGAGGTCTTTGACAAGGGCTCTCAAACGAAGAAGAAAATTCTTTCATGTTTTGATGTTGGTACTATTTATGTTCTGTAGTTGGTGGAACCGAATTGACCTACTTCCGGCGCTGTTCAACTGCTTTGTGAAATTATTTGGATCCAGAAGACGTTTTCGCGGGGTGAGATTTGTTTTCGGTCGGACGGAATCTGTCGATTTGAGTTGTAGTTTTAGTTAGTTTAGATTTCGATCATCTATATGTGGGTTTGAAGGAAATCCAAATTTCCTTGTCAATATCAAGTAAGTTAATTTTAGGCATCTTCTTCCAACATAATAAAAGATATCTTGAAAACATATTCAACATGTGGTTACGCCATTTTAGGAGTTAACACTTCTTTGCCGCGTTTATAAAAGATAAAAGCACTTTTCCATATACATCCCCATACGAAGTTCTCAACTCAATATTTGCTATATTATCAATTGAAGCAAGTGATTTAGATAACATAGTGATTTTT
Organism: Adalia decempunctata; assembly: GCA_951802165.1. Classification (NCBI taxonomy): domain Eukaryota; kingdom Metazoa; phylum Arthropoda; class Insecta; order Coleoptera; family Coccinellidae; genus Adalia; species Adalia decempunctata. The sequence continues at coordinate 36,730,267 of OX637697.1, read as the reverse complement.
GAGTAGAAATTTAGTCGTTGATTTCATCATTTTTGTTAAAAGGTTTCTTGTGAAATATGGAGCCCAGAGGACGTGGAAGAGCTCAGAGAGGTGGACGTTCCCGTGGTGGTGAACAGTCCCAACAATCTGCTCCTCGACCAGGACAAGGCCAACCGAGAGGTGGACAGCAAGGACAACATAGAGGTGGTCAACAAGGGGGCGATTACAGAGGGGGTCAACAAGGTGGTCCATATAGAGGTGGACAACAAGGAGGAGAGTACAGAGGGGGTCAACAAGGGGGACAGTACAGGGGTGGTCAACAAGGCGGAGGCGGTCAACAAGGCGGAGGTGGTCAACAAGGTGGGGGTGGACAGCAAGGACAAGGTCCTTGGGGAAGATCTCAAGGGCCAAGGCCACAACAACCCCAAGGCCAAAGGCCTCCGCAGCAGCAATCTCAATGGGGTTCCCAACAACAACAGCAGCAGCCGCCCTCCCAGTGGGGCCAACAGAGACCCCAGGGACAACCTCAATCTTCCCAATGGCCTAAGCCTGCTCAATCTTCCCAACAAGCAGCTTCATGGGGTAGTAAGCCTTCTTTGAAGTGGGGACCTCAACAATCACAGGGGGGACCTCAACAATCACAGGGGGCACCCCCACAACAATACCATCAGGAAGCTTCTCAACCAGTTCAAGCCCCACCTCCACAACAATATGCAGCTGAAGATGGTGTAAGTATTCCTCATCGTAATGTAATTATTCTATATGTACATAGTTTCTCGTTCACGATCCTTGAATAATGGAAAGAAACATTTGATGAACAGGTTTGGTCATACTTCTGGATTAGTATAGCAAACATTTATACAGATATTTAAGGAGTAGGGCAATAAAAAGTCGATTTCAAGCATATAACTTGGTCCTAAGTGGTAATTACCAAAGATAACCAACTTCATTCAAGCGCTTTTGGTCCTTGTTGGTTATAATCATGTGACGTCATGAATTAGCCCTTCAACGTCATCGTTTGGACCGCAGATAACCGTACTCGAGAGCTGGGTTAAGATTCTGGTTATAAGAAGTGAGGTTAAATAGGATTGATTTTCTCGCGACTCCTGTAGGGCTATAACCAAGAGTAAGACCAGAGATAACCACAGTTATTACTGTTTATCCGCTTTAAATCGATTAAAGTTCAGGATACTCTATGAAATGTCATTAATCTTTTATGTATACTCTGTTCACTTCGATAAAATATCCAGGTTGGCCAAGATTCAGGTCTATCAAGTTTTTTCACTTGACGCAGGTTGGCACTCGTGAACTATCGGCAATGTCAAAATATTCCTCAGAGACGTTGCCGATGCTTATTTCTACTCTGTCAATCTCAATATAATCACACTTTGAAACTAAAAATGCCTAAGGTAATTTTAAAGAAGCAGAGACAATGTGTAGGATTGAAATCTGTTAATTTTGATAGTAACCCTGATAATTTGGAATAAAAAATTCATTACCAGTTAAAAATAGGAACAGTAATTTTTCTGTCAGATAAATATGCAACATTGTCCATTCTACGTAGAGGTCGTAGTAATTACATGAATTTCTGAAAATATTATGTGAATTGAATTATTCGAAAGACCTGAAACTTTTTTCTCTGTTAATACTGGAAACATTTCACTCATACGTTGAAAATGTTGGATAGCTGGTCATAAATCATTGATTTCAAATTATCAGGGTTACTATCAGAAAAAGCAGATATCAATTCTACATAGAACTCAAGTCCCTGATTCTTATTAGTTTTTCAATTTGATTTTCTATTTTTTTATAAGTGATTTGATGTAGAAGTGCCACATTTTATACAACTTTAATCCATCACAAATAATAATAATCTTATGAACAAAATTAACAAATGAATTGCCTGTAATGAAAAGATTATAAAAAAATTTATAATATATAATCTTCTGAACATAATTTACACTGGCAGAGTTAGAATGATTTTTTAGTCAATTTTAGTTTTGTTATGAATGAATTGTCTATGATGAAAAGATATCATGTCCCCCATGATATCTTTATTATAGTTTAATGTTTTCTTTGAACAATACTGTGTCTCAGACATACTAAAATTATACAGTAATGTAGCCCTGTTTCCTTGGTATATTTATTAAACTTAAATACTTGCATTTTTGTTAATGTTTGAAAATAGGACATCTCTCCAAGATTCCAAAATAAATTGATGAATATCTGATACATAGGAAGCAGAGAGATACATCAGTATATAATACTTTCGATATGCCCGATACCTAAAATTGATTGAAGTGGACATTGAACATGACACTTTCTATACTCGTGTACAATTTGAAGCTATTACTTTTTAGACATTTCTTCACTACAGATATTCCACCCATAACAGCTACTTGGATTGATTAAAAAAAAATCGAGCATTTTAAGTAGTTTGGAGAATCATTGAAATTGAATTTCATCAATACATATACAAAAAGAGTTCCATCTCCAAACCCTGTCAAAATTGCATGTCAGGGCTTTTGTATTGTTTTTTCAAGTTCCTTTCAATTTTTTTTGTCTCGTATGGAATTGCAATATTCGATGGATTTTCATTTTGATCTTTCTGTTTTTTTTAATGAATTGTCACAGTGTTCAGGAATTATTCCATTTGAGTTCATTTTGAGAATTAATGTGGAGATGTTCAAATGTTTGCTTTAATCCGCCATTGAATAGAAAAGTGGCAGTTTATGATTCTTATGTCTTTGAGGTTACATATCAAACATACTCATAGCATATTTTCTGAATATCACAAATGCATATGCGAGTTGCTCATTAATACAAGGTTTGTTGTTTCATTTATGTAAAAAAATATTCATACCCCGAAGTTTTTTACTAATGCAATGTCGTTTCTTTGAATTTTTCTGTGTAGTACTCATTGCTAATTTGCTTTAGGGTTTTTTCCAAACAAATTTGTCATTGTAATTTTTTGATTTACTCACGAGGCAGATATAGGCTTCGTTTTATCACTGGCTACAATCTCTTTCACAACCAAGTTGTCCATGCATTTCGTTTTCATAAAGTTATTTTTTTTTTAAGGCAAAATCTCTAGGCCGAGGCAGCCAAACAGCTGGAGCAGGAGATGGAGCTGCTGCTGAAGGTGGTAAGTTTATTAAGTTACATAATTTTGGCAATGCTGATAATCTTGATAGTATTATCTTAAAAAAAATTTGTGTTTTCTCCCAATATCTGGAACACACTTGATAAAAAATTGTTTTTTGTAGAAATTGCTGTAAGGGTAACGTTTCAGAGTCTAGATCAGACTCCTTTCTGAGAAAATAGGAAAATTGACCATGATAGGTAGTGTACTACAAATTATAACGCAGGTCTGATTCCTACAAGAACAATTATTATTTACTGGAAGGGAAAATTTTCAAAATTTCAGGATAATATTCAATCTCCTTTAGTCAATATAAAATCCTGAATAGTATTTCTCAATTTACTAATACTACCAGTTCAGAACATTTACGTAATGAGCAGTTCTTTTATTTGAGTTTTTACCCTTAATTATGGAAAAAGAAGATCCTAAGTTTCAGTTAACGAAATTGTAATTTATTTTTCATCAATTGCATTGAATACGATTGCATTTATTGTGCCCAGCTTCAATCTGATATTTTCAATGAATTTTTTTCATAAATAGAAGGTGCCAGGGGAGGGGCAACCCGAGAAAGAGGAGGTGGTAATGGAGCTGTTAGAGGGCGCATTAACAGAAGTGAAATAATAGTAACAAAACCTAAGGGACTTACTAGTGAAGGGAAAATGGGTAAGATTTATCTACACTGCTAATGCAAACTATATTCATCAATTCTCATTATGATCACAGAAATTCTATATAATCTGAGTTCTGTATGTAACATTCTTCAATATCACTTTCAGGTTCTACTGGTTCTCCAATCCATCTTACTGCAAATTTCTTCGAGCTCATCGAGCATACATCTTGGCATTTGGTGCAGTACGAAGTCAAGTTTCAATCAGAAACACCTATTGATGACACCTTTGTAAAGAAAAAATTAATGTACACAGCGTTTAAAGAGGAGGAAGCCGCTAAGGCTTATATTTTTGATGGATCTTCTTTATTCACTCCTATAAGAATACATTCTGATCCTTTAGAAAAATATGTCCAACATGAAAGTATGTAACGCTTTATCAAATTTTGTTTCCGGTATTAAAGAAATATTTTGATTTGCAGTCTTTGGAAATGTCAAAATTACCATAAAACAAACTGGTGTACTCGCATGGGGAGATTGGACTTACATTCAAGTATTCAATATTCTCATCAGGAAATGCTTACATCTAATGCGTTTTGAACTGATACAAAGGAATTATTATGATGCCGATGCAATGGTGAGTAATGTTTTAAATTGTTATGTTTGGTGTTTTCCATGCAATTGTGAAATATAAATGAACTCTACTGAAATTAAATTTTTAGGAGGATGTACCTAACCAACCGCTTCGAATCTGGCCAGGTTTTTTCACATCGATAAGACAATATGAACACAAGATTATGATGAACGTTGACTTGTGTTTCAAGGTCATGAGGAAGGACAATTGCTATGACCTTCTCTTGACGTGTTCAGATAGGAATAACAGACTCAATATGGGTGAATTTAAGAAAAGAATGGTTGGAAATGTCGTATTGACTTATTACAATAATAAAACATACAAAATAGACGACATTGACGATAAGAATACACCTCTCAGCACATTCCAAAAGAAAGATGGTACAAGAATTACTTACAAACAGTATTATTATGAGGTGAGATTAGCAGATATCAAAATGTATCAATTTTATGTTCACTACATATTCTATCTTCCATAAATTATTTTTGCAATATGAATTGGTGCGATGATATTTGTTTTTATGTTTCAGCGCTACAAAATACAAATTCAAGTGGACAACCAACCACTTTTGCTTTCCCAAACACAGGCTAGAGAAAGGAGGGCTGGTCTACCTGATACTATTGTATTGGTTCCAGAATTATGTCAATTGACAGGACTTTCTGAAGAACAGCGTTCTAATTTCCATTTAATGTCAGCCCTAGCAACAAAAACGAGGATTCCTCCAGGACCACGTCAGCAAAAATTGATAAATTTTGCCAGAAGAATAACGAGGAACCCAGAAGCCATGACTGAAATTAAGAAATGGGATTTGAAACTTGCCGATAATTTGGTTCAGCTCAAAGGAAGGGTATTGCCAAATGAAAGTGAGTCTTTTGAATTACTGATGTAATAGTGGTGAATCTGTTCGGGAGGGCTAAGTTTTTGAAGTCTAATTTTTCCACTTTTCTTACAGTGATCCAAGTAAGCCAAAGTGGAGCAACAAAAACAAGTCATAAAGCTGATTGGATGAACAGTTGTAAATCAGCTATGTTGGATTTGGCGAAATTCGATCAGTTGATCGTGTTACATGCAAATAATAAGGATACTCAAAATTTCATTGGCGCCGTTACTAAAGCCGGTGGTGGAATGGGCTGGAGAATGCCACGTTTCACACTCGAAAACATTGGAAGAGGAACTGTTCAGGATTATTTGGATGCCATTGATAATATTAGGATACCAAAAGGAGTTATGACTTTGATCATTAGCATTTTACCAAACCGAAACACAGATAGGTATAATGCAATCAAGAAGAGATGTTGCGTTGACCGAGGAATCCCATCACAGGTAAAACTATTAAGAATTGCGCACATTTTTTATCGAATCATTTCAAATAATATCTTTCATGGTTTAACATCTTTTTTTATTCATTGTTAATAAAAATTTCAGGTGATCCTAGAGAAGCAGTTTAGGGCTAAGGGTATTATGTCCATTGCTAGCAAAATAGCAATACAAATGAACTGCAAGCTCGGTGGTACGCCTTGGAGTATAGGGGTGCCTCTAAATGACGTTATGGTCGTTGGGTATGATGTGTGCAGAGACACACTAAATAAAAATAAATCTTTTGGAGGAATGGTGGCCTCAATGAACAATATACTGAGCAGGTATTACTCAGCAGTATCCGAACATCAATTCTCAGAGGAACTGTCCCATAACTTTGCCAGTTTTATGTGTATTGCCTGCGAAAAATATAAGCAGATCAACGGAAAACTGCCTACCAGGATTTTGATTTACCGCGATGGTGTAGGTGATGGACAAATTCCTTATGTCCATGACAATGAAGTACAAATTATAAAAGATAAGTTAAGGGAAAAACATTACAAAGAACCAAATTCTCTTAAGATCTGCACCATAGTTGTGACCAAGAGGATCAACACAAGAATCTTCTATGGAGATCAAAATCCTCCACCTGGTACAGTTGTAGATAACACCATAACTTTGCCCCAAAGGTAATTCTTTTTTATTTTGTATTATTTTATTGAGTGCCCCATTCATTGTCGATCTTGTATAAATCACTAGATCTGACAATTACTATTTCTCCAGTTCATATAAACATGCTTGTACTAACACTTAATTTCTCTTTCAGATTTGACTTCTTTTTGGTAAGTCAGTGTGTGAACCAAGGAACTGTTACCCCAACAAGTTTTAACATTATCGACTTTGATAATTTTGGTGTCAGTCCTGACAAATTGCAAGTGATGACTTACAAAATGTGCCATTTGTATTTCAACTGGAGTGGTACTATTAGAGTTCCAGCTCCATGTCAATATGCTCACAAGTTAGCTTTCCTAACTTCTCAGAGCCTTCACAGGGCGGCTCATCCTAGCCTTGACACTTTACTATACTTTTTATAAATTACGAGTTCAGTTTTTTCTCAGATTTTTTATTTTTTGACAAGAATGCTTTATTAGTTTAAGAGTGCAAATGTTGTTAATTTTTTTTCAATAAAACGTTTTTACCCTCATAAAACTTGATTTTTATTGATGTCTTGAGTCCTCAGTTACAAATGGTTTTATGAATCTTTTGGCTTCAATTTATTTTTATGCGATGAAATTTGTATATAAAATATCCTAATTTATAACTCAAACAATTATGTAGAGAATTGATGATACTTTCAGTTTTCATTTCTCCAATCCAATATCTTCATAAATTCTGTTTCAGCTATTTGAACAAGGTTGAATGTTTCCAAGTGAGCCTGAAATTAATGAGGCATAAGATAAGTTTTGTCCATATACAATGAATAGATATTTATTCTTTAGCTGCACATAAACACAATTGACCATATTCACCGTCGCCATACTGTTGTGCGACAATACCAACTACCCAGGGTTCTAACATCGAATAACGAAAGTCACTAATTTCTTAGGACCGCGAAAGTTTAAATGGAAATATTTTGATGTCAGTTTTTATTTTTAGATCTATTTCTTGCCGAATAAGATGTCTTATTGCCGATTAATTACTGACACAACAACCATGGCCTCCCCTATACTGATATCTACCCATATTTCCTGGATTTTATCACAAAATACTTAACCAAAGTTTACCACCAATTTTATATAACCTCTCATACCACATACGATACTAAAAATCTGATAGTATTTTTGATAAACTCAATATTTCTCCGTTGGAAACACTGGGTAGTTGGTATTGTCGCACAACAATATGGCGACGGTGAATATGGTCAATAAGAAAGATTTGTGAAGACAAAGAATTTCCTTCTATTGGTGCACACAAAAACGCGTTGCGTTGTTATCTGACAGGAAAGTTATATTATAACCTAACATTTTCAAAACATACACAGTGAAATGTGTCAGAATGTCTCAAACCAACCAGGACACTTTAAGAGTGGATGAGTATACTTCTAGAATGTTCTACAGAATTTTACTCCACAGTTAGTGAAAATCAATTATTCATTTCGCCATAAAAAAACGTTCAAATGGAATGGTAAATGATGTATTCAGAACAAGACTTTTTGTGGAAAATGTTTGTATTTTTTTATGGTAATTTTTCGAAAACTATATTTTATAAAAAATATCTGATTGCATATTCCTAATCTACCCCCTCGAATTAGTGAATCCAGCAACTTTGATGGTAATCCGAGAAATTTCTTTTTTCTCAAATAACCGAAATTTTCCCGAAATAGATGTTGTAGATTACGAATCTGTAATTAGTTCCTTCCTAGGTTCGATACTTCAGGAAAATTTCTCCTATCACCACCAAAGTTGTTGGATTCACTAATCTGAGGGCGTAGATTAAGAATATGCAATCAGATATTTTTTATAAAATATAATTTTCGAGTAATGACCAACAAAAAATACAAAATTTCGCCCCCCCCTGAGATTTTGATGACCTTATCGTTTTTCAGCACAACCATGAATATTACTCTCTTAATACAAAGGGCATGGAAAAATGCCCCCCCTGAGAAAAATTTCTGCGGGCGCCCATGGATCGAGACGAAGTGCCGATGTAGGTGTAAGAAACTGAGAGGGTAAATAGGACATACTTTTGGCAATAATATTTTTTTCTGATTTTCCTTAAAAAAAAAATAAATGGAAATTAACAGAATTTACTTGAAAAATTGATCAAAGAACAAAGCGCCAATTATTTTCGATACAGTCACCCTTCGAATGAAATTTTTCTAGAACAAATTGTTTTGCAACTTAGGCATTCTGTCTCAGGAGTGACGAGAGTATATAATCCATGTCTGCAGGATATTGTTTCCCGTTTTAATTTTCAATCTACCCAAATTTTTCCTACTCATTATTTTACCAAGTTATGAAAGACATTCTCTATCTTTACATATATGGCAATAAAATGGTTCAATATTCAAAAATGATGAACTAATTTTCATGATAGTGATTTCATATTTTGATTTATTTATTTGTACCTTTTGTTTCTTCAAATTATCAATCAATTGTAATTGTTTCCTGAAACCATGAATCAATTCATTTTTGTGTTTTTCTATCTGTTGTATGAATGATGTCAATTCTTGCACTTGCTTCCGATGACCTTCTCTCAAATCCTAAAAATAGTTTTGCTCAAAGTGGCTGAATTTATTCACATTTCATTACCTTTTCTGATTTTTTCAACGTTTTCAGCAAAGCTTTGTTTTTCTCATTTTCTTCCAGAGCTTTATTCAATTTCAATTCATTGGCGCTGGTAGATTGTGTTACTACTTTGTTTTCTCTTTTCAAAACATCTATTTCTTTCTTCATTGCCAAATTTTCTGCATCTTTAGTCTGAAGTTTGATATTCAATTGTGTTAACTGAAAAAAGAAACTAGGGACTTGTAGAATTATTCAACTGAATTGAATGAGTATTCACCTGGTGTTCCAATTTACTTATATGGGATTTTCCTAAATTATATTGGAGAAACCATTTCTCCTTTTCCTCTGTACATTGATTAAGATCTTTCTGAAGATGTTTAGATTCTGAATTCTAGATGAAGAAAATATAAATAATATAATAAGAAATTCTCTTTTTGCAGGAGTTAAATTGACCAAAAAATCGCTTTTTGAATAAGTTATTGGTCGGAAACTGGTCCGTATTTCTCATGTTACTGAACAGAATTCCACCTCAAGAACCAATAACTTCGCCATATTGAAATTGTTTTACATATAGTCCATTTTCAGGAAATGGTTTACATGTATGAAAGCTTTCTCTGTCGGATTCGACTGAAAATTACAAGATTCTACTTCTAGGTCTAGGCTTCCCAGCCCTGATCTGGTAGGAATTTTATCCACAACTCTATAGTAGTCAAATTTCTCCCTAAGATTACTATTATACAAAAAATTGACTGAAACGAAGACTATAAAGTTCATTACTCTTACCATGGCTTTGATGTCCGCTTGCATTTTATCATTTTCCTCTTTGAGGGACCTTATTTTTGCTCTATAGAAGTGATGCATTCCCTTCTGGCCCATATCGTTCAGAATGTCCTCATTTGGTACTGATGGATCATTCAACGGGACCCTTGGCATATCTGGTTCTTCCACAATTTTAGCCTGTTGAGATTTACCGCATCTAGGGATATCTAATTTCATATTCGACTCTTTGAGTATATTTTCTTGCATTTTCTGTAGACAAAAATAAATTGATCTATACCGGGCGGTCAACAATTCACATTATAGAAAAGGAGAATGACTTTTGATCGAGAATTAATTTTTCTATAGATTGAATAAAAAGGTACTGGAAAACTATACTGAATATTCAAAATCTGCTTCTCATTTTTTATATCTATCGCCATCAGTTCCCCTTCTACGGCGACGCCAATGGGCAATGGTCATAAAGAGCAGTTGCGTATTATTATTTATCGCCAAGTTTCATTTCAAAGTTACTATCAGATTATTTTATCGGAGAGATTCACATACCATAGCATCATCCACTTTTCTCAATAGAGCCTTTGTTTTTGATTCTATAATTTCATTTTCTCTCACGTATTCCTGTTCCTTTCTCAAGATATCCCACTCCATCCTGATTCTTATCACAATGTTTTTGACTGATTCTCCACAATTTCTTTTTCAAAGCACCGAATATTATGAGCACGGGGTTCTATTTGTGTTTATGCTGTTGCTTAGCAACTACCGATTGTCAATAACAAAAGATCCATGCATAGAACTCTATCTCAATCGACTAGGTTGGGCTCACTGATCACGAATCCGTGGTCAAATTCAATTGGGTCCGTAAAACCGATAACTCTCGAACGGATGAACCTAGAGACTTGAAATTTTCAGGGTAGTTTCGGCTTTCAAATGCTGCGGTCAAGTTCGTTAATGGACAAAATTAGACCAGGAATTTCGAAACCACCGATTCGATCGAGATGAAATTTTGAATTTGGATGGAAAATGACGTATCCAAGCTTAATGTGGACTTTTCTCTATGTTAGTTATTTCATCTCTACGCAAATTTTCCTAGGGCTCATTTTGTATTGGTAGAAAGTCGATTAATATGAATCAAACATCCAAGGGCGGATATAGCTCTCTTTCATGGGAGGGGTAATTACGATTGAAAATCATTGAATCAGTTATACAATGTATGAAATATTTTATGTGCACCACATTTTTCTTAGGTCTCCGATATTCATGGGGGGGTACTTACCCCCAATACCCCCCCCCCCCGTAAATCCGCCCTTGCAAACATCCGAAGATCGCCTGGTCGTCTCAAGATACGTTCACAATTTGCGTCTTCATTCAGGCCCATTTCAATTTAATTAATTTAATTGATCAAATTTAAACACATAATTTGGTAAATTTCAAATTAAATATTGAGTTGAAAATCTCCACTGGAGTCCATTGAATCGTCATCATCTTCATCTGAACTTTTCTGCCGTATTTTCAATTCAAGATCTGACGTTGTTGTTTGAGGATGAGAACTGGAAAAAATGTTTATAGGTTGGGTCAAGTGATTCAAAATAATATAATTTTATACGCACATTTCAAACCAGGAATCTAGAACCTTTTTGCTTCCTGTTATGTTTTTCATTTCCCTAATGGATGAATTGAGAGCCACCTAGAATCAACTTTTGTCAATAATGCTCATTCTCAGATATGCAGAGTGGAAATCACTTATGGGATGAAACTATTTATTAAGATGTTATATTTCACTTTTGAAGAAATGCTGAAATAGATCGATTATAATCAGGAAAGACAAAGAGCGGTACAGCCAGGAATGTTTTTTAAAGTATAACGGCTCTTCATTCAAAGAAATTTTCAAGAATGAAAAAAATTACACTCCTTTCGATCAAATCAAGGAATTTCATCACTATATACAGGGTGTCCAAGATGTTCCAAACAGCCAATATCTTGGCTCTCAGATAAGGTAGAAAGTTCAAACAAAAAGTTTTTCAAATGGCATCAAAAATTCTACCAGAATCCGTCGTTAAAATTCTGTTTCTAATCATCACCCCTGAAAAAACTACCCCCAGATATTTTTTCAAATGGCACCCTTATATTTTTGTCACTCTAAACGATTTCTTAGTGGAAGAAGAAATATGTTAAAACAATTTTTCATCATTTTACATAAATTCAATCCTCAAAAAAATGGTTCTATAATTTCTGGCACATCCACCATTTTTCTCATTCCAGTAGTTTTTTCAGGGGTGATAAATAAAAACAGAATTTTAATGACGGATTCTGGTAGAGTTTTTGATGCCATTTGAAAAAATTTTTGTTTGAACTTTCTACCTTATCTGAGAGCCGAAATATTGACTGTTTGGAACATCTTGGGACACCCTGTATATGTTCTTTGAATATTATTCTCGGAAACCTGGATCCACCCTTGATCATGTGAAACAGTTATTTGGAAGAAAACCTCACATCTTGTAAATGACTTCTTCTCGACCAAATTTTGATATTCTTCTGTAATTCGTACACTTTTCCTTTGATTCTGACGTACTCCATCACATCAGGAACCTGGAAATTTTAATACTTCCAGAAAATACATTTTTACAGGAAACAGATGTTCCAAACTCAGGCCATCCGTTCAACTAGTCACGCAAAGGATTTTTTCTACAACCGGGCCTACCTAACTACTTTCCCGCATTGTTTTAGATTCGGAAAGTGTCACTTTCCCGCCCTAGTGCGGGAAAGTTACTTTCCCGCACTAGTGCGGGAAAGTAAATATGTGTTGAATTTGGGTATAATAATACCTTCAACATGAAATCTCTCAATCTACTTACTCATATATTTAGTTGAATATTTCAAATTTTGCAGTTTCATCCATGTCAAACTAATTATTAATGCAGATTTCCATTTGAAAATTATTGCATTTTCAAAGAGAACTTGACATCCTTCAAAAATTATGACTGGCATACATGGATCTGTGTATTTATTTCTATGTCATGGTCTATGATTTTCCATAGAATGCCAACTTCGTTAATCAATGTGTCAAAACGAATTTTCGCCAAAGTTGTGTAGAAGTTTTTTTTCATTTTATAATACGGTTGTAGAAAAAACATTGTTCCTATCTTGAGCGGAAAGTACTTTCCCGCACTCGATTGCTTGCCCGAACTCCGCTCCGCGTCGTTCGGGCAACGGCAATCTAGTGCGGGAAAGTACAACTTTCCGCCCTTGATAGGAAAATAACTATTTCCAACGCTTATACTCAAAATTAACTCCCCCTTGATTGAAACGCATTTTCAAAACTGGCGCCATAACTGGAGAAAAGTATAATTTTTCGTTTGATATTTTGGAATGCACCGCTTTATGAGTGGCTAAAAGAGGAGGTCGTCCATATAGACATCATCTTAGAGCTTAGACTATATAAGGGTATAGTCAAAGGACATCATCAACACAAAAATGGTCGATTCCGAAGGGGCTTATTGAAAGAATAAATTAGTTATAAAGGGGTGGCGTGTTTTGGACAGGTTACCCGGTAGCATTTTTCCGTTCCCTATGGCCTATACAGTCAGCGCGACAGGTCGCTCTCACCGTATAGGAAACGGAATGCACAATGGAACTCCGTTTCCTAGCAGATGTGCGCGATGTGCTCACTGCCCTGTTATAGTCTTCTGGGTGCCGTTGGGACAAATTGCAAATTATTAATAAAGTTTTCTTACTTCCTGTATAGCTTTATTAGGTAGAGTCTACCACATTTTTCCTCTGTGAACATTTTTGTAGTCGCGGTTTTTTTTCAGCAAAAATCTCGTAAGTCGACCATATTTTCATTTTTATTTAATCATACGTACTCTTTTTTTGTAAAATGCAATCATAAAATCAATCTGGGAAAAATGAGAGAACATGATTGTCTACCAATATAAACATCACTGAAAATGGAATTTTTTAAATTATTAATAGACTCCTGATTTTTTCAGAATCGATTTATATAACCATATGAAAATGCAATTGTCCGACAAAAAAAATGTTGATGTTTTCTTGTCCGACAGATGAAAATACAAGATTTTTTTGAGTTTTTAAATTCATTAATATTTGTCGGACAAGAATGAATTAATATTTTAGACAGATTCGTTTCATAAAAAAAACAACTGTCCACCATATAAAATGCGGCAAATCCTTAGTCTAGTTGAATATAATGGTTTTGTTTCAGAATCTTTTTTCGATTATTAATGAAATGAAACCATTGATTTCGATTGAAAGTGTATAATTCAAATTGTTTACTGACATTTTTATTCAAATCTAAAAAAAAAATAATGAAAATACTCCTCCATCACATTGAATTCATTGTAGCAAGACGAATGGTATCCAGTAAAAGTATCACACCAAGGTAGAATGACATCTTTATATTTGTGATTATGATGTTCTCTTGATGCCAAGAATATTTTGCACAGTTTAAGGATGTCACTTCCTTCTTTTTCGTATTAAAGCCACGGATATTTTTTAAATGTCTGCACAAAAAACACTCCATCACTACTAACAATATTATATCATCAACAACTGAAATTGCCGAACTTTATTCGTCGGACAGCTAGATGATAGTATTCAGCACATCCTTCTTAAATGGCCCTCAAAAAATCGAATGTTTATTCGTAACATGAGCAAAGTTACATCCGGTAAATGCATGTAGTCTATTCATAACCAAATTAGAGCAGTGAATTCTTCAATTTTTGAATGAACGCCACATTTTTTTCTGTCGGAAAACTAGTGCACTACATTGTATTTTCAAGGCGGAGAGAGAATAAGAAAAAAGACATTATTCATAATTTTTTATCCCAAAAAATCTTCGTTTTCCATTTGTCGGCCAAGGAAATCGCCACATTTTTTTGTCGGACAATTGCATTTTCATACTTCATATATGGTTGTATCAACCGATTCTGAAAAATTCGGGAGGGTATTAATACTTTGAAAAAATGCGATTTTCAGTCATCTTTATGTTGGTAGACAATCATGTTTTCTCATTTCTCCCAGATTGTTTTTATGATTGCATTTTACAAAAAAGAGTATGTTTGATTCGAAAAAAAATGAAAATATGGTCGACTTACGAGAGGTTTGATGAAAAAAAAACCGCGACTACAAAAATGTTCACAGAGGAAAAATGTGGTAGACTCTACCTAATAAAGCTATACAGAAAGTAAGAAATCTTTATTAATAATTTGCAATTTGTCCCATCGGCACCCAGAAGACTAACAGGGCAGTGAGCACATGGCGCATATCTGCTAGGAAACGGAGTTCCATTGTGCATTCCGTTTCCTATACGGTGAGAGCGACCTGATGTCGCGCTGACTGTATAGGGAACGGAAAAATGATACCCGGTAGGTGTGATATGATGATATATTGTTTATCCTGACTACTCCTAGTCAGAAGACTACAATGCTTCGAAGCTTGTAACTTGTGCCGAGTTCGGAGTAAGCAGTTGTGTTCTGTCTAGGTTTTGTTACTGTGTCCTTACGCCACCTTAGGCACAGCCATGGGCGCCCGCAGAAACCCGTAGAAATTTTTCTCAGGGGGGGCCAAAATAGGGATTAGAAGGTAATATTGAGGTGTCGTGCTGAAAAACGTGAGGGCCATCAAAATCTCAGGGGGGCCATGGCCCACCTGGGGGCGCCCATGGGCACAGCACTGTTAATTTTTGTCCCAACAGTGAAATGGTGGCCCCTACCGAGACTAGACCTAGCTCTGGATTGAACTTCGGACTTGCCGGGATCCTAATCCAATGCTCTACCACTGAGCCAAGGGCACTCATTTGTATGTACCTAGGTTCCTAGGTATAGTATTTACTTTGTATTCTTCTATCATCTGCCTAATATTCTCGTAATGAACTTTTACTCTATCAAGTTGTTCTTCAGCTTTCTCCGTTTCTCTCTCCAATTCGTCTGTCTTATTTCTAGTTTCATCAATGTCCCTTTGAATTTTTTGCATTTCACTTATTTGTTTCATGAGGAATTTTTTTTGGTTCGTCAAAATTAAATTCGCACCTCCTGGAATTGGAACAATAGATATAATTAAGAACCTACTATTCACTATATCTGATAATTTCTAAGAGATCTCATAACTTGTATCCAACTTTATGACTCAATCGTTTTGCCTTCCATTGAGATAATATTTTAATTTTACATACAGTGTGACCCACCGCATGCATTTTTGTATCGATTGTCCCTTATACCGCATTCGGATAGCATCGAAATTCAATTCTGTCCGTCCGACTGTCCGTAAACACGATAGTAGGTTCGGATCTCGAATGCCCCCGGTTAGGTTCGTTAACGGGCAAAATTGTACTATGGGTTCCGTAAATATGACTGTTGAATTTTGTTCTCCTGATACTTTCGAATCTGTATACAGGGTGTTTCATTGGTAAATGAACATACGGTAACCTGAGCTAGAGCTACCCTAGGCGAGTCCAAAAAACTGATATATGATAGGTCTAATCAATTCCATAACCGAGATACAGGGATACACGGCCGATTTCTTTGACAGCTGATGTTAATTTTTTGGCAACTCTCAAAAAAATTGTTCGTTAAAATATTAGTGGTTGTAATTTTCAGAGGGGAATAGTAGACGTTGAAAATATACCGTTCATTCGTTTCAGGTCGATAAGTTGGAGAGTTCTCAAGTCGATTTCTTTAAGAAAGTGGTTATTTTCGATTTGCAGTTTTTCGAAATCGACAGCATGCAGACTCTCTCCCAGTTCCTTCTTTTGTTTCAGAGTTTCTTTCAATTTCCTCAGATGTGACGACAGGGTGCTTTGTCTCAACCTATATTTCTGTATAGTTGCTAGAGACGTTTTAAGCCATTCCTGCACATACCTGAAATTCGGAAATACGATACTTATTCGAAACTTCAAATTTTAAATCACAATTTATATTAGCATCGTATCACGAATTACTGCACATAGGAAGCCAGAAAACTGAGAAAACAACAATTAAATATGGGCACAGAGCAGTGGCGAAGCTAGGGGAGCCAGGGGGACCCGGGCCACCCCTCAAATTTTCCTGGCCCCCTAGAATTTTTTGACATACTAAGACTTTCAATTTTCCCGTTGTATTTTTATTTACTTTGGCCCCTCCGAAAAAATTCCGGCCCCCTCTTGGCCCCCCCTGTCTTCGAAAGCTGGCACAGAGAAATGATCGTATACCCCGAATTAACAATCAAAAGATTATGTAGATAAAGTTGGCAAAACAACTCTGGCGAATCAAACTCGGAATTGCTCAAAATTTGGATGTTTTCTATCCGTAATTTATCTATGAAAAAAAATTGCCGCACTCATATTTAAAACATAAGAGATGTCAACTTGACGAAACAACTACCCTAAAAATGTATTCAGCGAAAACAAACATTTTCAGTGATTCGTCCGTCAATTATCCGTGAAGAAAAAACATCGCCACTCTTGTATTTCAAAAAATATATGTTTCGCTAACTTCATATCAACACAACGAAACAACTATCCAAGAAATGTTTTCAGCGAAAAAACAAAGTAGCTCATCTTTTTCAATGATTTATCTATATCCGTAAATTATCCGTGAAGAAAAAAATTTGGATCTTCCAAAAGTTTTGTAGAAAAATCACGAAATCTGATTCATCGATCTGCGGCCGTCGGCACGTATATCAGGCATATACATAGGCGGACTTAGGGGGGTGGGGCACGTGCCCCCCACAGACGGTAGTATACTCTATATTTTACTTTATAGATACATACTTGTTATTCTTGACTTTTTGCCCATCCGCCCCTTGTGCCCCCCCAGGCCCTTGTGCCTCCCCCTGGAAAAAATTCTGGATCCGTCCCTGGGGATATAATTGTATATTGTTGAAATTGATGTAGCTTTCCATCTTTGATAAATCACTAAAAAAGATGAGCTACTCTGTTTTTTGCTGAAAACATTTTTTGGATATTTGTTTCGCCAAGTTGATATCAAGTTAGCGAAACATCTAATATTTTTTTTAAATACGAGAATGGCGATTTTTTTTTCTTCACGGATAAATCAAGGATAGAACGCTACATATTTCTTCGGAATATCAACAATATAGAATTCATAGTTTTCGAGAAAAATGCCTGATTTACGTTCCGACGGCCGCGGTTCGATCAATCCGATATTTTGTAATTTTTCTACAAAACCTTGGAAGATAAAATTTTTTTTCTTCACGGATAAATCACTGAAAAAGATGAGCTGCCTTATTTTTCGCTGAAAACATTTTTTGGATAGTTGTTTCGCCAAGTTGATATCAAGATTCAAGTTAGCGTCCAGCGAAAGATCTAATATATTTTCAAATAAGAGAGTGGCGATGTTTTCTTTAAAGATAATTTACGGATAAACCATTGAAAAAAATAAAATTATCTGTTGATTGCTGAAATAATTTTTTCGATTTGGGACCTGGTTATTTGATATAGGTACACTTACCAGAGTGCACGTGAAATTTTTTTAAAAGCAGAAGCGGCAAATTTTTTTCTTCATGGATAAATCAAGGATGGAACGCTACATCTTTCTTCCAATTTTCAACAATATAGAAAAATGCCGGATATACGTGCCGACGGTCGCAGATCAATGAATCAGATTCTGTATTTTTTCTACAAAACCTTAGAAGATATAAAATTATTTCACGGATAATTTATAGACATGTCACTGAAAAAATGAGGAAGTTTGTTTTCTGCTGAAATCATTTCTCGTACAGTTGATTCGCCAAGTTTTATATCAACTTAGCTCATATTTTTCTAAACATAAGAGTGGCAAAATTATTTTCTTCACGTATAAATTAATCATGAAATAGGAGGATAATGTCCCTAAGTTGGAACAAACTAAAATAAATATCAGAATTGGACTAGTAGAGATCTAGTTTCCGAAGCACACCACCAGGTGGCACCACCACAGGGAATTGCCAAAGGCATCATCGATTCAAATGAAAAAACAATTTTCTGAAAATTTCTGACTGGGAAAATGGAAAATCTATTTTTATTAGTTAACCTTATGAACTTCTCTGCGGGTATTCTCTGCGTCAAAGGATCAACACCTTCAATTACTACTGTTTGTTCGAACTGATTCAAAGCTTCCTGAGATTCACCAATTTCTATACCGACCTCCTCTAACTCCGCTTTCAATATACATTTTCGTTTATGGGAATCTTTATAGAACTTGTTTAAGCCCTTTTGAAGTTCCTCCATTTCTTTCATAACCATATCACTTTTTTGTGTCAAATTAATCCTGAAATAAAAAGCAATGACGAATATTTTAATTTTACCATGAAGAAACTGATGGATTTGATTTATTTTTGAGCATGTTACACTGAAACGCTACATGGGGTAGTAGAAGTTATCATTTTGAAAAAAAAAAGATATTTCTTCAGGATTATCCATTCATTTCATGCTGGGACAAACTGTATATACATATATGGAATTTCGTCGTTGGTTACATCCTTAGACCTTTGTCTAAGGTTACATCAGTTGATATTTCAAATAACCATTGTTATATCCTGTCAGTGGGCGTTATATTAACGGTGTTTTGCATAACAGTATAAACTGTAATATTTAAATAAAAAAACAACGCATTCGATCGTAGCCTACGTAATCTAACGTAGATTACGTAGGCTACGATTCGACTTATGTGATGCTCTGTGGTTTCGTTGTTCGATGTTCTATGGTTCACACCACTTTAGGTTATTAAAAAGTGAAAAACAGAAGAGCAAAAAAACTGGCGTTTTGCAAGCTGTGATTTCGATTGAGTTGCCTTTACTAAAGAGAAAAAAGAAACAGCGATACATAATTCAAATGGATGGGACTTTGTTTGTCGATGGGTTTTTAGTTGACTTGATTGACGATGAGTGGAGGTCTGATAAACTACCTACAGATGATATAGAAGTTCCTGCTCACGAATTATCCGATCCTGAAGCTGACACAGCAGATTCACACATAAGTTTGAAAGAACAAGAACAAAGGTGGTCGGACGTAAATTTGAATTCACTAGTTGAACGTATCTGACTCCAATAGATATGGAATTCCCTTCGACAGGTTCCCAGTGTAGTCATGAAAATTGCAAGCAACTCGATTTTCTCCCTCATGTTTGCCCTTGCAGTAAAACATTCTGTGTTGAACACTTTACTGCTCACAGTTTAATCTGTCAAGTTAAAGACAATATTGTTTCTGAGTTAAAAACTATTGATACTGTCTTCACATGTTCGGAGGATGGGTGTAATGAAAGGAGTATTGTTCCTTTAGTTTGCCAAAGATGTGACAAGCATTTTTGTATCAAGCATCGACACGTTGTTGAATGTAAAAGGAAAACCGAAGAGGAATATCGAGCTGTTAGGGAGAAATTAGCTATTCCCGCTAATCAATTTAATGAAGCTAAGGCCATTTTGGATGAAAAGGTATGTCCAAATTCTCTTTATTTATATTTTTGCTGCTATAGTTTTTTTTTCAGATCAGTAAATCTCTTGAGAATGCTAAGAAAAATGAAAAGAAAAGGAAATTGGCATGTAAAGTTCAACTAATGCGTTTGAAAGGAAAGGCTGTTGGTTCTAAGTCAATACTACCTTCAGATCGTCTCTATTTCAATATAGTTCTGCCTGCAAAATCAGAGAAAGCAGTTTATATCTCAAAAACTTGGACATTAGGTAAAGCTATCGATTCTATTGCAGAAGAGTGTTGTTTACCGAACAATAATAACAAAAGTGGTGAGCTGAAATTGAGATTATTCAAAACAGATAAAAATATTTTGTCTGAAGTGATGTCTGATAGTATTAGGGATTTGTTGCACAAGGAATTGATTATAGATGGGGAGACTTTTATTCTTGAATATGTGAAGGATGATTGTATAGTTTTGAATTAAATTTTCTAGAAAAATATATTTTTTTCAATATTTGAATTTACAAATTTAAACCTGAAGGAAAAAGGTTCATGTGGCATAATAGGGTAAAAGAAGACGCTTCATAAATAAGTAAGATTATGGTTCAACAGGTTTTTCATAGTTGGAAGTTTGAACAAACCTAGGTCCTCTGTCTATGATGGAACTTGTGCCAACAATGGAACTCTCTATTTTTGTAGCCGATGTGTGGGATTTTACTGAATAAGTGTCAGCCAATGTGGCTCTTCTGACAGGTTCTGTACCTTGCATCTTAATTGCATTTTCTATCATTTGAGCCATTCCTTGAAAATAAATATTTCATTAAATATGGACAACTCATTTGAATAAAACTATTATTCTCATGTATCAAAATTTGTGTTCAACATAAATGGATGGAATCAATATACCAAATTTCATTCTAGACTTCTAGAGTCATATTTATTATTGAAAATATGAAATAATATCAACTCACCTTCAAGTAACTGGGGATCATTAAATGCTAAATATCTTTCAAACATATCATTCTCTGTCGTTAAGTGTTTGAATTCTGTTTGAAATTCTTTAACGGTCCTGGAGAGTTCTTCATATGTTAGGTCTTGGAAAAAGATTCAGTACTGAAGAAAAATATGTTGTGAAATAGCTTGATTACTTGCCATCTAGTGGATTCCTCTTCACATTGAGATCTTCTATTTGATGAGATGACCCTTCATCATCTGCTGATCCTATACTACTAGTGGTAGAACTGTAGGCTGATGTCCCTGGTGTTAATGAAGGCTCATTTCCAAGTGTAGATACTCTTTTCTCAAGCGAGCCTGCGAGAGAAGTCAATCCAGAAAGTACTTGATCTCCTTTAGTATCATCAGTTGGGGTTTCCTTGGAGGAAACTGCTGATACTGATTCATTAGTAGCTTGGGATTCGGCCATTTTTTCCCAGATAGAAGAAAAAATAAGCATCTGCCATCAAAAATTGAATATAGAATATTATTTGTTCGAAGTTTGATTACTATGGAAAATAATTCTAGGGAACTAGATAGTCCGCAAATATAGAATATAGTCAATGTGACCTAGAAATCCAGAGAGATAACAGGATTTGAAAGTTCTGATGGTTTTATTATGAAGCTCCAATTTAGAAAAGAAATTCTATTTTTCTCATTGTAGCTTCATTTTCTCAGAAAAATTTCTGTAATACATAAAAATGATTGAGGATTTAATGTAATTCTAATTATTCATAAAAATATTGAAATGACATTTAGAAATCAAAAGTTGATAAATTTTGGTGGAACCATAATTTGAACAAATTTTAATTTCTTGTAAGAATTTATTTCTCTCACAAAAAATGTGTAACCAACGGTTTTCGAGAACCTCCTCGATAGACATCCCTTGGAAGTTCTGTCAAAAATTCAGTGTTTGAGTGGACTCGTAGATATATACACTGCGTGGGTGGAATAAATTGTGATTTGATTTCTGACCAATAATATGAATTTTCTCATCTCAATTTAAAGACTAATCTTGATTTATTACCTCCGCGTCTACATTAAAGTCAAGCTTTTTTGAATGAAACAAGAAACCTGTTGGAATAAAATATATTTATACCCATCAATATCTAACTAAATCAGTACTTATAGGAATCATCAAGCTTGAAACGGCATGGTTTATGTATAACAATATGTTTTGGTGTATCAACTGCTATTATATTTCTTGCTGATCTTGTTGTGCCTAATTGACAATATTCTGTACAGTACATGCCAGGCGCAGCAAGATTCTGCCAAGCCGATGATCCAGATAGAGACTCTGGAAATTCTTCTCCTGCAACTTGTATATATGGTGCCAAGTCAGATTTTGAATTGATTTGATAATTTGAAGAGTACTCCGTGGTTATTCCTCTGAAAAAATTGAGAAGTCCATAATATTTACGGAATATGAAAATTATAGAAATAGAATAATTAATTATATCAGTAAATTTCTTAGTTCAAATGGAAACCAATATTTTTTTTATTGAATTATGATTCTATGTATAATGTCCTATATGCATAAAATGGACCTTTCCGACCACCAAGAAATTCGTTTTCCAATATACAAAATTTGAGAAGTCTTGAATAGTTTATTTTAAGGAAGCAATACTTACGAATGTGGAACTCTCTTCACAGTCTTTGGTAGATTTCTATTTGGAAACTGGTGCTTGAAAGGGACAGGATCAATCACACTTTTATTCCCACTGGCGGGGGGTAGTGTTTCGCCAAAACCCTTCATTAATTCAGAAATAAGTTTATTTAAAATCTAAATCGTGACAAGAATATCATCATTTTTACCGGCCATTTTCCATTGGTATTGTAGTAGGTCGGGAAATCCTTCTTCGCCTCTTTACACTGATTTTTATTGAAGTGGATATGTGTGCTTTTGTTCGTGGTCATATAGGGATCTAACCATTTCCAGAACCCCGGGTTTTCAGGTCTAACGGGAGGCTGTTCGTCTCTTCCAAGTCCTTGGACCTATTTCAGAGTTCCATTCAGTATATGTAGATTCAAATAAATTATTACTCACGGGGCAAATAGCTGAGATGGCCGGAGGTACTACTTCCCTTGTGTCCAAATTTGTATAGTTTATTCTGAAAGTGTCCTTCATCTCGGATATTTTGGGTGTAATAGGTCTTGGTGGATTGGCAAACATCTATGGAAATTAAAGGCTGTCATGAACAGAGTTTTCAGCTCAGCCAAAGCATTTGAGAATGAACTGGAAACTAATATTGAAAGTCAAGAAAATAAAATTGGAATATCTGGGACATATATTGAGAGGACCTAAATACTCGCTGCTGAGGCTGATTATGGAATTCAAGATCGTGGGAAAGAGATCTATCGGTTGAGGAAGGATATAATGGCTGAGGAACTTGAGAGAGTGGTTTAGTCTGAGTTCTTGTCAGCTCTTCAAGGTAGCTGCGAATAAAATAAAAATTGCCTTGATGATTTTCAACCTCCAAAAGGAGAAGGAACCCCAAGAAGAAGAAAGAGAAGGTCTACGCCAAGAGCCCAGCGTCGATCCAAGACCTCAAAGATGGAATTCGTGAAGCTGTCGAGAACATAGGGCTGCCACTTTGCGATTTGGTTATGGAAAATTTAATTAAAAGGATATGGTCCTGTAGTTATTGTCGTGGTGGTCATTTGGCTGATGTTATTTTCTATTATTAACGGCATACCTTCCTCTTTATCATGAAATAAACATCCATTTATCTGAAAACATGGCATTTTTCTTTGAACGTCAAAATAACACCTTTTATTGGAACACCCTTTTTTATGAGCTGTTGGAATCGAGTGAAAGCATTCCTGGAGGACCTTATCCACTTCAATCGATGCATTGAGCCGAGCACTGCACGAAAAACGGCCTCAATACGAGCAGAGGCACGATAAAGTGATTCAACAGCATGACAACGCTTGACCTCACGTCGGAACCTATCTGGAAATGCTCAAATGGGACTTTCTATCCTACCTCACCTACCTGCCGTATTCTCCAGATATTGCGACGTCAGATTTTTACTTGTTCTGTCCGATGGCACATGGTCTGGTTTATCAGAAGTTTCACTCATATGAGGACATCAAAAAATGATAGGTTGGTGGATAGCAACAAGAGATGAACACTTTTTCCTTAAGGGGAAGTGGTACACGTCCGAACTCGCGAGCTCCCTTCAAAAATTGGGCTATTTATTTCCATGATATCTCGGTTCGTATGCGGCGTAGACCAACAATTTTTTTTTTTAATTAAAGCATAACCATTTTTCTGGAATGTGTATTACTCGCTTTTCCGTTTTTCTTCGTATATTAGGAAAAAACCAGGTGAATTGTAATTTCATAACAATCTAGACAAACGATTTTATTTCCATGATATCTCCGTCAATTTTCGGGATAAATTTATGAAATGTTCAGTATACATGCGGAATAATATTTTGCAGAATGCGTATTAATCAGTTTTTTGTTTATTGCCCCCTGAATTTTTGAATGAATTGTAAAGTAGGAACTTTATTGGTCATATTTTCAACCAGGTTTTTTCCTAATTCACGAAGAAAAATGGAAAAGCGAGTACTACACATTCTGCAAAATATTATTCCGCATGTATACAGAAAATTTCATACATTTTATCCCGAAAATTGACGGAGATATCATGGAAATAAAATCGTTTGTCCAGATTGAAATTACAGTTCACCAGTTTTTTGCCTAATATACGAAGACAAACAGAAAAGCGTGTGATACACATTCTAGAGAAATGGTTAGGCTTTAAGGTGGGCGTTCAATGTAGTGTGTTTTTATTTCAAGTTGATTTCGAAAACGGTTTCACTTTGAGAACTGAAATTTTGTGGGTGAACTCAGAAAGGATTAGGGTTCTTGTTGAAATAACTTTGATCGATTTCATTCCGACAGTTAATTTTTTTTCTTTCAAAAATGGAAGAAAATGAGCCAACCCATGCTTCTGTTTTATTTCAACAGAAAGACCCATGAAAATAGTTCAACTTCCGATTAAAAGTGAATCTACTGATAATTTCGTTCAGAAGATCAACTTGAAATACGGAATTGGCAGAAAATGGCCAAATTCAAATTTTGGCGGGAAAAAATTCCTGCTTTACCCACAAATCCACGTATTTCATAGTTCGGCGATTTTCGGATAGAGAGCGCCATTGTACATTTCATTCATGATTAGAGAGATACTCATAGAACTTATTGTGATAATGAAAGTTCTATGGAGATATTCCTTAAAATGGATGGTGGCGCCTCTATCGGCTGATCTTTGCTACTCGGTTTAAACGCCGACCTTAATTGAAAAAAATTGTTGGTCTACGCCGCATACGAACCTAGATATCATGTAAATAAAAAGCCTAATTTTTGAAGGGAGCCCGCGAGCTCGGACGTGTACCACTTCCCCTTAACGGCAATCGAGCTCTACCAGAAACATGGGAAAAAGTTGTAGCTAAGAGAGGGCAATACTTTGAATAATGATTCATTTTGTAACAATTTTTTCACATGTTGCAATTTCATCATCAGTGCCTTATAGAAATTGTCTAATAATGACAAGGCCGTAGCCAGGGGGGGGTCCGATGGGGTCCGGACCCCCCCCGAAATTAATTTTTTCAGAAATGCCAGATAATCATTTCACCGAAAATTCTTCGAATACATTTTTTTCTAGCTACAGCCTCGGACGGACCCCCCCCCCCCCCCCGAAATTTTTTTCTAGCTACGGCCTTGAATAATGAAGCGATTATTTCACTTACGCTCTCTTCGATAGTCCTAGTGTAATCTTTGTTTTTTCTCGGTGCTTTCCTATAACTATCGCAAACTCTCGTTTGCGTATACTTTGTGACGAAATCATCTCTGTTTGTACTTTGAAAAGTAGAACTTTTCAAAGCAACATCTGCGAATCTTAGGTCATCTCTCAAATTGACTTTGACTCTCTGAAATGAAGACAATTTTTATATTGATAAATATACAGGGTGTCTCAAGTTCGAGTGCCTATTAGACGTTTCTGGAGAACTAGACATATTTGGGATTATGATATTGTTCGAAATTCTCTACAGACCTAAAATATTTTCAAAGCCAGAGCACTTCCGGTTCTACAGGGAGTGAAAATAAATTTGCTCAAATTTTTTTTTCAATGTTTTCGTTTCTGATATGATTGAATATTCAATGCTGAATACATTTCTGTTGAAACCAGTGTATTCATTCGAATAGTTTTCAAAATATCGAAAAAAAAACCTGAAAAAAAGTAAAATATTCATAGTCAGTATTATGTTCATTTTTCTTATTCTGAACATCCTGAGTGTTAACCGTTTTCACAACGTCAAAGTAGAAGAATGTGGAAAGGACATGCATCTTTTGAATTTCATAAATATCATCACAGGGTGTTTCAAATTTCGTGTCAAAAACTGTGATCCAAAATTGGCCATAACTTCTGTTTTTCAAATTAGAACCCTATTTTTTTATTATTGCGTTGGATTTTACGGAGAAAAATAATGATAGCACTCCCAGATGCTCTTGGTCCTAAATTCAGTTATTCCCGAGTTATTTGAGCTTTTCTGGATTCATGTCGTACGTAGAGTAAAATTCATCGAATTTAAACAGATTCGATGAATATTCTCATGAAACCATTGGGCGCGTTCATCCAACTAAGTAGCTACCGCTACCGCTCCTTCAAACGTCAAAACCATATGATTTTTTCGATTCGTTGTGTCAAAATTACTAACTAATTTGACACAACGGATCGAAAAAATCATATGGTTTTGACGTTTGAAGGAGCGATAGCGGTAGCTACTTAGTCGGATGAACGCGCCCATTGTAACAAGTTATAGTCAGAACTGTCACTTCTATGGTCACAGAATATTCTCATGCAACATATTCGATGAATACTTTTATGAAACCATTGAATAAAATCGAAAAGTAAAGATAAAACCTAAAATTAGACCTGTCACTTGGGAATTATTAATGGGAAAACTTATCTTCTATCATCACAGAATATTCTTAAGTAAAAGATTAGATGAATTTGATTCTACGTACAACATGAACCCAGAAAAGCTCAAATAACTCGGGAATTACTGAATTTAAGAGCAAGAGCATCAGAGAGTGCTATCATTATTTTTCTCCGCAGAATCCAACGCAATAATAAAAAAATAGGGTTCTAATTTGAAAAACAGAAGTTATGGCCAATTTTGGATCACAGTTTTTGACACGAAATTTGAAACACCCTGTGATGATATTTATGAAATTCAAAAGATGCATGACCTTTCCACATTCTTCTACTTTGACGTTGTGAAAACGGTTAACACTTAGGATGTTCAGAATAAGAAAAATGAACATAATACTGACTATGAATATTTCACTTTTTTTCAGGTTTTTTTTCGATATTTTGAAAACTATTCGAATGAATACAATGGTTTCAACAGAAATGTATTCAGCACTGAATACTCAATCATATCAGAAACGAAAACATTGAAAAAACATTTTTTGAGCAAATTTATTTTCACTCCCTGTATAACCGGAAGTGCTCTGGCTCTGAAAATATTTTAGGTCTGTAGAGAATTTCGAACAATATCATAATCCCAAATTTCAGATTTCAAATATGTCCAGTTCTCCAGAAACGTCTAATAGGCACTCGAACTTGGGACACCCTGTAGTATAATAGGTGGCATTGTTTATGATTATAATGTGGGTAGATTTTCGTCTTATGGCATTAATGGCGCATATAGCAGATAAGACCTTCCGTTTGTCGGAATTCTAGATTCCACGCTAATGGATATTTGTTAATGATAATTTCCACTCACACAATCAAAATCGTCCGGATTGGGTGGTACACAATCATGAAAACTGCTTGCTGTTCTATAATCGGTGCTCTTATTGGCTACGATAGGTATGCCATAATCTATATGGTAACGGGAATTTGTGGTACAAATCAGAGGTTCATTATCATTCGCCATCATCTAATGTTGAGTTGGAAGCAAATTTTACAAAATTTTCGTTAGGACATCAAAGTAATAACTAAATAATATTTGACGTGTTACGTCGATTGCTATAGCGTTGCTATGATTTCTAACAAATAAAATACAGAATCGTGACGAAATAATTCAGGGTGTAGATTCCTCATAAAAAATAAAAATTTTTTCCTTCCTATTTTTTCTCCAGGTCTTCGTTTCAGAGATAGAGGATGTCAAAAATTATATTTTTTCAGTTTTTCCTAACATCTTAGGAACTGAATTACAGAATTGAGTTTGTGTTCACACATTGTCACTGATATTAGCTACTTTCTTGCACTTTACTCGGTTTTATTGGACGTGCCAGTGGCGGTTATATTGAATTTGCACAAAGGTTTTACCCCTCAACTTTTACACCACTTGACAAATTTGCATTTGCACAGCAAATTAAGATGCGCCAATGTGTTTTACATAAAGACAGGTACTACTGGTGAAACGTTTTCAAGAAAACTGGCATTTTATGATCAAGAACAATTTGCTAACGCATTGCAAATTTCTTTTAATTGGAAAAATGGGTAGGGATAATTAACAAATTTATTAATTTCAACAAAATTTTACACCTAGGTTTTTAAGTTTAAATTTCAATATTTCAAAGTTTTTTCTCATTATTGTTAGTTACTACTTCCAATTACAAAAAAATTACAATGCTTTTATTTGATGGATTCAGTCTTTACTTGATGGAAATTCATGTTCAATAACAGGTAAATAAAATTCAATTTCCACAAACAAATAGAGAAAATTGTTTGTGGAAATTGAATTTTATTTACCTGTTAAATTACAATGCCTTATCAAATTGTTTTTGCTCATAAAATGCCAGTTTTCTCGAAAACGGTTCACTCATTTAAACCAGTAAACCAAGAGTACCTATTTTATGAAAACACATTGGAGCATCAGAATTTGCTATGCAAATGCAAATTTGTCCAGTGGTGTAAAAGTTATGAGGGTGAAACCTTTGTGCAAGTGGCACGTCTAATAAAACCGAGTGAAGTGCAGGAAAGTAACTATCATTAGTGAAAATGTGTGTACTAAAAACTCAATTCTGTAATTCAAACGGTCCCTTATAGATATTAGCAAAAAACTGAAAAAAATATAAATTTTTGACACCCCTGTATCTCGGAAACGAAGACCTGGAGAAAAAATGGAATAGACTAAAAATGTTAGTTTTTCATGAGAAATCTACAGTTGATCGTTGATGCCCTTACTTATGAACATCCCGTATATGTGTTCAAATACCTACTGAGCAGTTTGAATAATTTCCTTAGTTTAATTAGTACGATGTAGAAATGTTCGTCATTTCTTTTGCCATGAATTGCGTGTGATAGATTCAGGTAGGTATCAAAAAAACATTAGTCTCAATTTTTACTGTAAGCTTACACAGTCTACCCGGAAAATTCGTTGTCTTTTTTTCCGCAGTTAACACATTGACGGACAACGACGTCTATAAACGTTAAGGTCGATGTGCATGATGTGACAGCACAGTTTTAAGACGTTTATAGACGTCCTCTGACGTCCTGCTATAAACCCGCCTAACATCGACAAAACGTTCCTGGACGTCGAAAAAGCGCGATATTTCGGAAGAGTGCCACATCGTTCACTCGTTTAGTTCTGTAAATCCGAAATGCGGCGATCTTGACCGAATATTCGCCTCGTCATATGGAGTATTCAGCCTGTTCGGCCGTCGGCGCGTGTCATATCACAAACCAATGTCGTATCACGGCCATCTAAAGACTAAAGGGCCCGGCTGTTGCGAAGTGCGGCAACAATGTACTGGGGTATTGTCACCCGACATATACGGACGTAAACGAGCGTCTAGTGGCGTTTTTGTAGCATCCGCGCTTAGTTTAGTGTTCATTCCGGTCATTTTTGTGAAAAAATAAGTGAATTATTGTTACATATTGCGATTGTTCGAGTGCTGTGTACAGTGAAAGTGTTTGTGATATTGGTGTTAGTGAATTCTTCTTGGAATACCAGAGAATAATTGGTCTTTTTGTAAGTCTGATATCTAACCTATAAATTCAACTTGGACTTGGGATCATCTGCTTCGAAAAATGGTCAAAACGTGTTGTATTCCATCCTGTAGAGTGTAGAAGTAATTATGCGTCTACAAAAAATTAAGGATATTTTAGTTGTTTTAGTTTTCCGAAATATGAACAGCGTAAGCTTTTATGGATGAGGGCCATACCGCGAAATTTCATTCCAACTAATAATAGTTTTGTTTGCGAGAAACATTTTGATTCCGAAGATATAATAAAATTCGATAAACATTTGCAAGCAGATGGAACCATCAAATTACTCTCTTCAAGATTCCCGAAATTAAAAGAAGACGCTATCCCAAATTTTTTACCAAATTTACCCTCATACCTCTCGAAACAAAATCAAATGAAAAGGACCGATCCTCAGTGTAGAAGGGAAGCAATTTTTAATAGAAATAATAATGAAGTAGAAGCTTTTTTGAGTTCCGATTTGATTAAAGATTTCAAAGACTTACTTGAAAATTATTCGGCCAAAATTGATATAGGTACCTATCTGGATGGGAAATTAAAACATGCGATAACGCCGAGGATAACGCAATTTATTTTTATATTCTGAATTTTGAAAAATCATTAATTTCTTTAGAGATTAATGAAAGTCTCTAGATTAAAATATTTCATAATGATGTTCAAACTTCCGCTAATGACTTAAAATGGATACTTCTGATTTGATTCTCAGCCGATGGTCTCAAGTTACGAATTTGCTTTTCCGTTATAGAAATGTTTCTAATGAAAATAAAAGTAAATCTACATCAGATTTATTGAGAGATTCCTTGACATCATTAGAAGCATTTTTATCGGATAAGAATAATTTGGCGAGAGATGGCCCTACACCTCCCCGTGGTTCTTGCTGGACAATAAATTGAATAAAACATCAGCCAATTCGCTATAATTTCAATTTTGTTTTTCATTTATATTCAATTTATTGACTGAGTAGGGCATACATCCACCCTTTTTTCAGATATTCATCGGAAAACACATTTATCAACATCAGGAAATGAAATAATACGTTCGAAATATCGTATCTCTCACGCTAAGCATCGTAAGCAGTATACCTCCCTACATTGGTGTTTTGCGGCGTTGCCGCTCAAGGCGCCCGGCCATGTCTTTAGAAGGCCGTGGTCGTATAGAGGGTGTCCGTCAATGTGTTAACTCTATAAACTCTAATAAAATGTTTGCAGGACGTCTGTTCGTCGACCTCGATGCTCAGGGGGCAAACGCTCTCTCTGACGCTAGGTCATGCGTCTTCTGGGATGTTGTCAAACTATTTGCTTTTTCTTGTTTTTCAGAAATATACAGAACTCAGAGTGGGAGAAGAACAGCAAGATAGATTAATTAATTATTTCCATAGAATAAATATTGCAAGCTCATACATTATGCTATACAGGGTCTTTCACGAGGAACCTCACCCATATTTATAAGGGAAACTACTGAACGTATTTTCATGAAATTCAGCACTTATAATAAGTATTTCACGATGCTGATGAAATCTAAAATATTTTCAAGGCATGAGCACCTCCGGTTTTTCCGGAAATGACGTCAACTTCCGTTTTTCAAATTAGAACACCATTTTTTTATTGCAGAAATAGATTCCTTAGAAAATTTCAAGTTATTTTGATGCAACATTTTTCAGTTTTGGTTGGAAAATTCTCTCTGAGCGGGAAAATTCGAAAAAAAAATCGAAAATAGAGTTCCGCTGAAACAAGAATAACTTCGAGGTTTTTGGATGGAAAATTTTCATTTTTGGTGTTTTTCAAGATGTAAGATTGATGTATCCACTTTAAAAATCGAAATCGCGATTCATGATACAGGGGGTGAAAAAATCGCTTTCAAAGTTAGGGATGACAAAATCATGAAAAATCAATTTTTTCAAATTAGAACCCCATTTTTTTATGGCAGATATTGAATCTACGTTAAAAAATAATGTGAGTGTATGCATCACACCCTTGCCCTAAAGTGGATATTTTCTGAGTTATTCACAAAAAACTGTTTTTCGTCTTGAATTTTCAGCTATTTCTTTTCCCTTCACGCGAAAAAGATGAAATTTTCAGGAACTGTTACCTAAACCATGTTTTAGATTTTACTACCCTAATATGCAAGAGAAAAAAGTTACAGGTTGTTCCTAAATAGATGGCGAATTTGGATTCGAATTTGTATCGGAAACCTCTTTATTTCAACTAATCGGCCATCGGTTTTCTCTCCAGTGATAAATAAATAATTCCTTATGAACCATATGCAGAAACTCACCATGTTTTACATTCTTTTTTTTTAATGATAGATATCATTAATTACATGCTACTGAATAAAGAGGAATTTGGCAGATGTAATTAATGATAATATCATTAAAAAAAAGAATGTAAAACATGGTGAGTTTTTGCATATGGTTCATAAGGAATTATTTATTTATCACTGGAGAGAAAATCGATGGCCGATTAGTTGAAATAAAGAGGTTTCCGATACAAATTCGAATCCAAATTCGCCATCTATTTAGGAACAACCTGTAACTTTTTTCTCTTGCATATTAGGGTAGTAAAATCTTAAACATGGTTTAGGTAACAGTTCCTGAAAATTTCATCTTTTTCGCGTGAAGGGAAAAGAAATAGCTGAAAATTCAAGACGAAAAACAGTTTTTTGTGAATAACTCAGAAAATATCCACTTTAGGGCAAGGGTGTGATGCATACACTCACATTATTTTTTAACGTAGATTCAATATCTGCCATAAAAAAATGGGGTTCTAATTTGAAAAAATTGATTTTTCACGATTTTGCCATCCCTAACTTTGAAAGAGATTTTTTCACCCCCTGTATCATGAATCGCGATTTCGATTTTTAAGGTGAATACATCAATCTTACATCTTGAAAAATCCCAAAAATGAAAATTTTTCATCCAAAAACCTCGAAGTTATTCTTGTTTCAGCGGAGCTCTATTTTCGATTTTTTTTTTCGAATTTTCCCGCTCAGAGAGAATTTTCCAACCAAAACTGAAAAATGTTACATCAAAATAACTTGAAATTTTCTAAGGAATCTATTTCTGCAATAAAAAAATGGTGTTCTAATTTGAAAAACGGAAGTTGACGTCATTTCCGGAAAAACCGGAGGTGCTCATGCCTTGAAAATATTTTAGATTTCATCAGCATCGTGAAATACTTATAAGTGCTGAATTTCATGAAAATACGTTCAGTAGTATCCCGTATAAATATGGGTGAGGTTCCTCGTGAAAGACCCTGTATACCTATTTCTCTATTTCAGTATCGTAATGAGCTCATTACACTACTAAAAACAGTGCTGTAATGAATTCATTACAGCATCGTTTTTAGTAACATTTTTCGTTTTGTGGTTGTCAGCAATGACTTCCGATCCTTTTAAATTTCAGCAGACGTCAATTTGGAAATGTCAATTTTCCATATATCTACTAATACTAATGATAATAATAATTATTAGATTATTAGATATATGCAATTTTCGTATTTCATAACATTCACACCAACTGCCAAGATACAATATGAAAGTCACTAGGACCTATAATTTGAAATTTTTCATTGAATTTACAAAATTTGAGTGAAATAGAGAAAATATCGTCTAATACTCGTTGCAGAATGCGATCCAATACTCATTTCGCATTCGTATTGGAATAGGAGCCCATTCTGCAACTAGTTTTAGAATATACTATTACCTATATAGAGTGTGTAGGTAGGCACTGATGTGTTCTTGATCTGAAAATTTCAAATTTCTGAGTTTTTCTGTTCGCGAGATATCGTGTTTGCGGTCGGCCAGAATTGAATTTGACTACGGTTTGGTCATCAGTGAGTCGAACCCAGTGGCTGCTCAAGAGTAATCAGGTTTTTGTAAGTTATACATTTATACATATAATTTAAAACATGCTCCGCAAGCGAAAACCTTCTTAAGTAATGGATATATCGCATTCGTTATTTTGGGAATTATAAAAAAGCTTGCTTAAAAAAATGCATATTTTATTGTTTTCACAAACACTAAGTGAAGGGGGTAAGAAGAGGCGCCTAAAACTTGATTAATCATTCTACAGAATTAAAAAATGTCATGAGCGAAATTTCCGAAAAGCAACACACTTGAATATTACAAGAGAGAAATTTTACCTGCTTAAATTTCATCTCGAGTGGTATTCGGCATGACTATTCCACGAGAAAATGTCTAATATTATAAGTAATATGGCTACATTTGACACGGATTGCGCTCTTTGACAAATTACAATTCATAGATTAACTAAACGTTGTTTGTTTTCTCTATGATATTCATTTCCGAAGCTATCTATGAATTGGAGAAACGTCAAAAATTTTATCGCTGGAAAACCAACTTGTTGGTTTTGCCGGTTTGAAACTTTTATCGAGATGAAACGATCGTTGCTACGGAAACTTCCTCACTAAAAATGGAATGAGTGGAATAGTCATATTATGTAACACCACTAGAGATGGAATTTTGCCGGCGAATACACTCGAAATTAAATTTAAGCAGGTAAAATTTCATCTCGAGTGTATTCAGCATGACTATTTCTCGAGAAAATGTCTAACATTAAGTAATATAGTCACATTTGACACGGATTGCGCTATTTGGCTAATTAGAATTCATAGATTAACTAAAAGTTGTATGTTTTCTCTATGATATTCATTTCCGAAACTATTTATGAATTGTAGAAACGTCAAAAATTTTATCGCTGGAAAACCAACTTGTTGGTTTTGTCGGCTTGAAAGTTTTATCGAGATGAAAAGATCGTTGCTACGGAAATTTCCTCACTAAAAACGGAAAGAGTGAAATAGTCATTCAAAAACGCATCGTTTTCGGAAGAAAGGTCCTGTTCGTAAAATAAGAAAAATTTTTTTAGATCATCAGTGTAAGACTCATCAATAGTGTTCGTTGGCAATAAGCTGCACATAAATGAAGATAAAACATCTTTGTGTTTTAAGAATCGATTGTGAATTTGTGCTATAAAATTGTCAAAAAATGGGATAAATATTGAAATTCGAAAGTAAGTCTCTGCATTTTCGCATTCTACATTACACCGTTTTGTTTGTCTTTTTGCAATTCGAGGCTTTATCAGTGGAACTTCATATTCTTTACATTTGTCTTCTACTTTCAAGAACAGCCTTTCGGTCGCTGCGTTGCGGCCATTGCGAAAGCCTTTCGCAATGGCCGCAACGCAGCGACAAGCAGTGACACGATGTTTAAGGCCAAAACACACAGTTTTGCATATCGAATAGGATGCGCGTGAAAATATCAATCTTTATTTACCATTTTAGTCTCAGATTCGAAAAATACAGACTTTGTGACGAAATGACATAGCCGAGTGCCCGAGTAAGAGCACTCAAAAATGCCAGTTTAGATCTCTTTCAAAAGAATATATTATTTTCTATTTTCGATGAAGCAATATTATTATCCATTCTTTTGTTATTGTGTATTTATGTCGTCGGAATTGAGTAGCAGTGATATAAATGTATTACGTACTCTGCTAATTATTTATTCATGTCCCGAATGTTATAATCAAAGATATTCTACAATATATTTGGATATAATTTAATAATACATAATGTAATTTGAAATTTGCGAGTTGGTCAAAAGTATTCCTGAAATAGAAGAGCACTTGACAACATGGCGAGGAAATTCCTTGTTTTTGTTTTGACGAATTTCAGTCGCGACGCTGCCGCTTCGATGTTCCAAGTTGTGTCTGGATCATGCTGTTTCGAAATGCAACAACACTCAAGAGAATTTCGTCACTGCTGCAAAGCTGTTTGAAGTGAAAGACTCTTGTATTAACAACATCTCCTCTATTCATTCAATGTACGTAAAATGATCCGTTGCCAAGGGTACTGGATATTGCAGTTTGCATTCTGTTCAATCTCATTCTTGTCTAGCTCAGCTAATATCCGTATTGGTTCTGCGTATTAGAACCCGGGCCAAATAATCGAAGTGTCTGTGTAGTGTGTTTCGAATTGTTTGAATCTAAGAGAATTCTCGAATAATGCATATTGGTGAGTACATTAAATTTTACATTCCAGCATGATTTGTTTCTTCAGTTATCAATCGTTTGTTTGCGTTCGTAATCGATTTCGAACAGCTGATCGAATGGAACGACTGTCAAACTCCATGTGTATTCCTTGTTGTTGTTATTGCTGTTACTTTCGGTATTCATTCGTTCGTTTCTTCGCAAAAAAAGGTGATTTCTGGAATGTAACGTATTGAGCCGTTCGTTTTGTGAAGGTGAGTGAACTTTGTGGCTTGATATTCATAAATCATCACACAAATATGTCTGCCATTCTATACTACGTCTTAATATTCAGTGTTGTTCTTTGTATACAAAGAAATAATATTTTGTCAACTCGTTTATTTGCCAAATTAAAGAATCAGAAAATTTAGGTTTATTGAAATTTTGCTTGACAATCATCTTTTTTTTCTTCTCCACAAAATACATCGTAATAAACAAAATTTTTGTGATTTATGTGTGAATTATGTAGAAATACGTTGATATTTTCTAATTATTCCTATTTTGATTTAATTGCGATAACGGCTTATGAACGGAATGAAGGAGAATAGGTATTCGGTTATTCCAAGACCTTGGATTTGACCCAAGCTAGTCATTGCTAACAAAGAAATAGGTACTTACGAGAATGAACGGTTTGTTAGTTGATCTGTTACATTTTCAGATTTAAAACTCATTTTTGTTTTCAAATGTAACAGAGTTTTTATTATAGGAGTCTATTGATAACCCTCATTTTTTGAAGAAACACCTTCAAAGATTATTCTAGCAATAGATATCGAAAACTCTTTATCTGTTTTTTGTGACATTCCCTCATTATAATGTACAATAACATTCCTCAGATCCTAGTTTCGTGAAACTTGATATATTTGTAGAAATTAGAAAAATGTGTTACTATAAAAACACGTGCAGAACCTAATTTTCGCGGAATTCCACTAAATAAATATTATATTTTATATTTTCAGAGATATAATTGGATGCCACTGGTTTCCCCTAAAATTGAAAATATTATCATGAAATTCATGATTCTTTTTGTAAACTCCCAACGCCCGGTATCTTTCCAGAAATTATAGATAGAGGTATACAGGATGTTCCCATATTGGAGGTTTTGGAGAATGATATTATTTCTTCTATTATTCTCCCGTTTCCCCCCAGAACTTTTTTTTTTGCTAAGCCACTGTTTGAAAATTTGTAAAAAGTGCTTTGTTATATACCTACTAAACTCTTAAGTTTTATCGCATCTACAACAGTTTCGAGTAAAAAATTGAACGATTCTCTCGAAATCCTCAAAAAATATAAAAATCCAGTTATGTATATATACATATCTATATATATAAAAGAAAGATGTTGGTTACACCATTTATAACTCGAGATCGGATGGACTGTTTGTTATGAAACTTCATATATGGATTCGTCTACGGTCTGGTTATTATAAAATGCAATATAACTTCGTAAAAATCGATGAAAATTTCACTCATACAGGAAATGCTTTTCCTCCTTTTGAGCGAGGCCACTAGGTGTCGCTACAGTTACAGTTACTCTACCGCTTATTCGTAGGTACTTCTCGCCGTTAGATGGGGTGTACAGTGACTATATTACCACTATAGTCACTGTAATAGTGTGTAATTTGGGTCGCCTACAACTTTGCGCCGTTGGCCAATGTTTCGTTCTTTCCACTTCAGGTGGCGCTATTCACAAATTATGACTGATTTTTTTCAGTTATTTCAAATACTTGAATTTATTCTGGCGAACGTGGCGTGTTAATGGTAGACAATTTTGTCAAGCAATATTGTGTGTTTATATTCCTGACATTCTGATGTATATTAGTTCTTAGGAAAAGTAGAAAACTTTCATTATAAAAAGATGCCATTCTGCTGTCATGTCATAATTGACTTTAGCAAATCAGCTGTTGATACATCCATCAAATTGACAACGGAAAATACACTGAAATGATATTGCGGCGCCGCCACATTGCTAATATTTTCGATTTGGTCGAACGTCATTCCATTCAAAAATTGACAGGTGCCTACACCATTATTCTAGACATCTTATCGTGAAGGTACTAACTATATTTGACATCAGCACCATTAGATGGCGATGAATTTGTTGAGGCTTTCGCGACCATCAATTTATGTCATCTGTTTTTTTTTTCGAGAATTTCGGGCATCGTTGTTTGAAATGGTCGAATAAAGAACATATGACATTAATTACTGTGTACTTTGCATAGGACCTATAGTACCATGAAGGTCAATTAACAGATCCAGAAGCGCGTGAATATCACAGTGAATTTTTATCGAAATGTCAAGTATATACGATTTTGGCGATCAGTTTCGGTCGTGATATGTCCATTCTCATCTTTCCTCATAATTTTTAAAATGTTTTTGAATTTCTGTTTGGGTAATAAATATATTTGCGGAAATCACTAAATCCAAAATTGCTATAATTGGTAATTGACATATTATTTTTATGTATCTGTTCTGTGTGACAGCTCATATCCATCGAAACATTTGACAGTTCAAAAATCAGAGAACCAAGCTGTTGATCTCCGATCACCGGTGATTACGATTTGTGAAATCCACCGTAAGTATCATTTAGGCGGAACAAAGTTCGCCGGGCCAGCTAGTGTAGTATAAAAAGCAATTTAAACTAGCTGGGGATGATCGAGGTAGTCTATTTCAACCCCTTCCACTTTTTCTAAAAATACGAAAACATATCAAGAAAGTGTGTTTTCACAATAGTAATACAGTCGAACTTCGATAAATCGAATTTTCGATGAATCGAATTGGTTGGCAATAGCGCCAAGATGGCAAATTAGTGTAATTTTTGTTCGATAAGTCTAAGAAACTTCTATAACTCGTATATCTTGATACCTCGAAAGAAATATTTGGCGGCATCATTCGATAAGTCGAATTTTTTGGAGGACTTCCTCATTCACGAGTGATTTTAACATGTACATAATAGTATATTCTAAAACTAGTTGCAGAATGGGCTCCTATTCCAATACGAATGCGAAATTCGAAAACGAGCGACGAAGGAGCGAGTTTTTGAACGCATGAGTATTGGAATTGCATTCTGCAACGAGTTTAGACGATATTTTCTCTATTTCACCCAAATTTTGTGAAATTCAGTGAAAAATTCAAATTATAGGTCCTAGTGACTTTCACATTGTATCTTGGCAGTTGGTGTGAATGTTAGGAAATACGAAAATTGACTTTTCCAAATTGACGTTTGCTGAAATTTGAAAGGATCGGAAGTCATTGCTGACAACCACAAAACTAAAAATGTTACTGAAAACGATGCTGTAATGAATTCATCACAGCACTGTTTTTAGTACTGTAATGAACTCATTACGATACTGAAATAGAGAAAGTTAGCAAAACAACTCTCGCGAATCAAACTCGGAATAGCTAACAATTTTGCCGTTTTTCATCTGTAATTAAGTATCTGTAAGTATCCGAAAAATGTTTTCAGCAAGAATCAGTCGAGCTCATCTCTTTCAGAGTTTTATGCGTGAAGAAAAAATCACATCGCCACTCTTCTATTTCAAAAATTATTAGATATTTCGCAAACTTGATATCAACTTGGCGAAACAAATTAAAACTATTCAAAGAATGTTTTCAGCAAAAAACAAAGTATACTCCATTCACTTTTATAAAGTAGCCCGGGAGGCCCTGGAATTCTGACACATTTCACCGCGTGTATTTTGAAAATGTTAGGTTATAGTCATTCTTCTGTCAGATATGAACGCAACGTTTCCGTTTCTACATATAAATCGTAGAAATTACGTATTTAACAAAATGTTTATTTACTTTGGGAAAACAATGAATTTGAGGAAATATTAGGTGAATTCAATAATTCCAAAGATCTGACGAATATTGAAAAACTTTTTTTCTCTGTTAATACTGGAAAAATTTCACGTGTACAAGTATAATCATGATTGGAAGATTCAGTTATGCTATTTTCTTGTACGGAAATCAAGAACCGAGTCTTGAAATTTTACTGAAAAATAATGGACAGAATAGTCCGTTACTTTGTGATAGTTTATCAACCCGACAGAAAAACTTTCAGAAGAACAGAACAGACGGACGTATGGAAATCCACACTTTTCAAAAT
Source organism: Adalia decempunctata (assembly GCA_951802165.1). Lineage (NCBI taxonomy): Eukaryota > Metazoa > Arthropoda > Insecta > Coleoptera > Coccinellidae > Adalia > Adalia decempunctata. The sequence continues at coordinate 36,689,999 of OX637697.1, read as the reverse complement.
TCTCAAGAAATAAGCCTACAGACGACAATTAAATACCTCTTTGCGCAACTTGAAATACTCCAGTATGAAAAATGTAGTGGTACTACGAATCTTGTGTCACAGGATAAACCTTATAAGAACTAACTCCATTCACAAAGTTGAAAAAGAGTAAATAGAAAGTAGACTTGGCAATGTCGCTTGATTTTCACGATTGCCAACCTGCGTCCGTTTTAAGAACTTGATAAACCTAAACCATGGCCCACCAAGATACTTTATAAAAGTGAATGGAGTATAGCTCATATTTTTCAGTGAATATTCCGTAAATCATCCATGGTGAAAGCAAATTTCCATCTTTCAAGGTTCTGTAGAAAAATGACAAAATCTGATTGATCGATCTGCGGCCGTCGGAACGTATATCAGGCATTTTTTTCGAAAACTATGAATGCAATATTGTTGAAATTCGAAAGAAAGATGTAGCTCTCCATGCTTGATTTATGCGGGATAAAATATCACGTGCACTGGTAAGTGTATATCAAATTACCAGGTCACATATTGAAAAAATATTTCTGCAATCAACAGATTTTTTTCAATGATTTATCCAAAAGACGAAATAATTTGTTGATTGCTAAAATAATTTTTTGAATATGTGATCTGTTATCTTCTATATATATAAAAGAAAGATGTTGGTTACACCATTTATAACTCGAGATCGGATGGACTGTTTGTTATGAAACTTCATTTATGGATTCGTCTACGGTCTGGTTATTACAATTAAACTTTGAAAACATCCATGAAAATTTTACTTAGACAGGAAATGCTTTCTGAGTAAGGCCACTAGGTGTCGTTACAGTTACGCTACAGCTTATTCGTCCTGAGACTAGATAAGAGTCAAATAGTGTGTAACTGTGTAATTTGGGTTGCTGTTGACCAAAGCCGCAATGTCTTAGCGTAGGATTACAGATCTCTAAAATGATTAGATTTCGTTGAGATATTGACTGATACGAGAAAGGTTTCGTTCTCACCACTTAAGGTCGGCGTTTAAACCGAGTAGGAAAGATCAGCCGATAGAGGCGCCACCATCCATTTTAAGGAAAATCTCCATAGAACTTTCATTATCACAATAAGTTCTATGAGTATCTCTCTAATCATGAATGAAATGTACAATGGCGCTCTCTATCCGAAAATCGCCGAACTATGAAATACGTGGATTTGTGGGTAAAGCAGGAATTTTTTCCCGTCAAAATTTGAATTTGGCCATTTTCTGCCAATTCCGTATTTCAAGTTGATTTTCTGAACGAAATTGTCAGTAGATTCACTTTTAATCGAAAGTTGAACTATTTTCATGGGTCTTTCTGTTGAAATAAAACAGAAGCATGGGTTGGCTCATTTTCTTCCATTTTTGAAAGAAAAAAAATTAACTGTCGGAATGAAATCGATCAAAATTATTTCAACAAAAACCCTAATCCTTTCTGAGTTCACCCACAAAATTTCAGTTCTCAAAGTGAAACCGTTTTCGAAATCAACTTGAAATAAAAACACACTACATTGAACGCCCACCTTAAGGTGGCCATATTCACACATTATGACTGATTATTATATTAGTTATTTTTACAGTTTTATTTATCCAAAATAACGTTATCGTGAAGATAATATATTTGACATGATCACCATTAGATGGCGATGAAAGGCTATTACCAGATGAAGAGGCGAGGCGGTTGAATATCACAGTGTTTTTTTTTCGAAATGTCAAGTAAATCGGATTTTGGCGATCAGTTTCAATCTTTTCTCATAATTTTCGAAATTTTTTTGAATTTCTGTTTGGGTAATAAATATATTTGTGGAAATAACTGCATCCATAATCAGTAAATTCCATAATTATTAATTGACATATTATTTTTGTGTTTTATGATCAGTGTCAGTCAGCTCATATTCATGGAAACATGGAAATCTCGCTGCTCCACCAACTGAGATGTTTACCAATTATTTTAAGCTGAGTACCAAAAGGCTAAGATGTTTAAAACAATGGTGTGAGCACTTATTAGATTTTGATTAGCCAACATTGATAATATTAGAAAAGTTTCGTTTTTTCCACTTCAAAAAGCGCTATTCACAAAATAAGTTCTAATTTTTTTTAGTTATTTCAAATATTAGAATTCATTCTGGTGAACGGGGTGTGCTAATAGTCGATAGTTCTTTCAAGCAATAATTTGTGTTCATATTCTTGACATTTTGATTCATATTAGTTCTGAGGAAAGGTATAATATGGCTTATACTCCTGCTATTCACAGTCACAAAGCGGTGCCAAATCTTCGGTAAGAATTGCGTCAACTGAAAATTCAAAAATTGCCAGAAATGTAGAGGTTATGTATATTCCGAAAGACAATAGACAAGAAAATAGATATCGAGGATGAAAATATGTTACTTGAATATTCTGAGTTCAATTCTCAAATATCGATAGAAGCATTGACTTTAAATATATTCAGACTCAAGGAGTTAGAAATGATATTCAGGGCTTGAAGTAAACGAAATAAAGCGATTCATTTCATATGAAATTAGGTAATATGTTATGATCGAGAGAATTCAAATGAAGATATGAATGACATATGATTCCCGACATATTACGATGTGTCAAAGAGAGACTGAATAAGTAAATTTTTTTTTCAATATTGCTGCACAAGCGCAGATCTGGATTCTTGCCAAAGCCCGGCTTCATTGCCCATATTCGAATTATGAAATGACACGTATGACATTGCGGCGCCGCCACGAAACAATTCTAATATTTTCGATTTGGTCGATGTCAATGCATTTAAAAATTGACAAGTGCATACACCATGTTTTTAGACATCTTAAGCAAGGCTTATATCATTCCATATCCATGATGATGTAAATTCTACAGTAAATTGGGTTGCCTGTAACTCTGTGCTGTGGACCAAAACAAAAATGTCGAGTTTATACAGCAACTAAAATAAAATAAGAACTAAAATAAAATAAGAATGTTCACTTGATGCATTTCAATGACAGCGTTTATACAGGAAATAAGCTAAAATAAGGAATAAGAATATTCTTAAGGCGAGTTTATACAGCAACTAAAATAAAATAAGAACTAAAATAAAATAAGAATGTTCACTTGATGACAGCGTTTATACAGGAAATAAGCTAAAATAAGGAATAAGAATAAGAGATGGTCAACTTTATTCTTATTCCTTATTTCAGCTTATTTCCTGTATAAACGCTGTCATTGAAATACACGAAGTGGACATTCTTATTTTATTTTAGTTCTTATTTTATTTTAGTTGCTGTATAAACTCGCCTTTATTCTCATTCTTATTCCTTATTTTAGCTCATTTCCTGTATAAACGCTGTCATTGAAATGCATCAAGTGAACATTCTTATTTTATTTTAGTTGCTGTATAAACTCGCCTTTAGTCAAGAAGAAAAATAAGATAACGTCTTAGCGTATTTGTATTCTGTGAAGTGAAGTTAAAGTACCATAGACAAAGTACTTCAATTCGAATTTTCAGCGTTGTATTGTCAGAACTAAAGTGGATTATACAATGATCGAGTGACCAGAGGTAATTCATCTATTTCTCATCTATATTATTCCATTGTGATTTATATTTGCATTCGTTTTGTCGTTCGATTACAAGATAGGGACTGCAATGAGAGAACTGTAAAGCATTTAAAACAAAAAGTAATATGTTCAAAAATTAGATACCGCTTAAATAAAGATAATTCTTTTCGTGCGAATAACAATGGTACTAAAATTTGGTATATTTTGCCTAATTCATCTCCTGCTTGAAAAAATAGCAATGATTAGTTTATAAAACTTCAACGGTAGGTTTCACAAAGCGTAATCACCCGTGATCGGCTTGATCTAGCATCAACTCGATTGACAGTTCAAAAATCAGAGAACCAACCCGTTGATCTCCGATCACCGGTGATAAAGATTTGTGAAATCCATCATAAGTGTCATTAAGGCGAAACAAAGTTCGCCGGGCCAGCTTGTTTGATATAAAGTTCAGCAAAGCATGTTTTTTTTTTTCAAACGAAAGCGGCACAATTCCTCTTTTCGCGGATAAATAAAAGATGAAAAGCCTTATCTTTCTTCCAAATTTCAAAAATGCATGCATAGTTTTAGAGAAAAATGCCTGATATACGTTTTGACGGCTGCAGATCGATCAATCAAATTTTCTTTCACCACGGGTAAATCGCTGAAAAAGATGAGCCACTTTGTTTTTTGCTGAAAATATTTTTTGAATTTGTGTTTCGCTAAGTTGATACGGTATCAAACAGACGAAGCCACTAATATTTCTTAAAATACAAGATTGGCGATGTTTTTTTTTTCTTCACGGATAATTTACGGATAAATCAATTCAAAGAAATAAGACACAAATCATTTACCATTATAAACAATGACAAATGAAATGTGAATACGAACTAGGTCTCCGATACTGTTCACCCTACCATTGTTTATAATGGTAAATGATTTGTGTCTTATTTCTTTGAATGATATAGGTAGCTGCCTTCTCAGCAGATGATCCCATATCATCATTTTACTTTGTTACGGATAAATCACTGAACAAAAAGACCTAGTTTGATTTTTGCTGAAAACATTTTTCGTATATTTGTTTCGCTAAGTTGATATCAACTTAGCGACACATCTCATATAATTTTTTGAAAACAAGAGCGGCAAAACTTATTTTTTCACGGATAAATTACGGATAAAAAACGGCAAAATTTTGAGCTATTCCGAGTTTAATTCGCGAGACTTGTTTTTGCTTACTTTATATACATGATTGTTGAGTTCTTCAGTTATAAGTTGTGAGGTATCACGACAATATCGCTAACAATATGTCGACTAAACGTACTTTGAAAATTTTATCGCTTGATGAAAAATATAGACTTTGAAATGAAGTGGAAAGTGGTGCAAGGAAAAAAGATGTAGCTTTGAAGTATGGCGTTCCGGCAAACACCGTATCTACTATTTAAAAAAATATGTATGTATGTGTTACTTCAAAACTTGTTAGGTGGATCAATGCATTTTAAAGATATTGCTGGTTTTTTTTTATGATCTGAGAACGTTATTGGACCAGTTGGGAGCTTATAATGAGAATACTGGTTCATGATCAATTTTACCGTGTCTGATTACTCCATTTCACAGAAATCAATGAAAAGTATCTTTGTGAGTTAAATAGCTACTTTCTAAAAAGTGCGGGAAGTGGTATTTTTCCAGCATGAATACCAATTTCCTTCGCAAGTAGTCCGATCATGCTGAGTGCGAAAAAGACACTTCGGCATGTGTTTTTCTTTTGTTCGGGGTAATCTCAGGAACTACCCATGCGATTTGGAAAATTTATCACCTGCTTGAACTAAATATGTATATATTTTTCGCGAGTAATATACAGGGTATCCCAAGTTCAAGTGCCTATTAGACGTTTCTGGGGAACTGAACACATTAGAAATCTGAAAATTGGGTTAATGATATTGTTCGAAATTATCTTCTGAGTTAAAATATTTTTGGAGCCTGCATGAGCACTTTCTGTTATACAAGGAGTGAAAATAAATTTTTACGAATAATTTTTTTTCAATTTTTTCGTTTCTGATACAATTTAGTATTGAATGCTGAATACGTTTCTGTTGAAATCATTGTATTCATTCAAATAGTTTTCAAAATATCGAAGAAAAAACTGAAAAAAATCAAATAAGCATCGTCAGTATTATGTTAATTTTTCTTATTCTCAACATCCTGAACGTAAACCGTTGGATGTGGAAAGGACATACATCTTTTAATTCATGAATATCATCATAGGGTGTTCCAAATTTCGTGTCGAAAACTCTGATCGAAAATTGGCCACAACTTGTGTTTTTCGAATTAGAACCCTATTTTTTTATGATTGAGTTGGATTCTGCGAATAAAAATAAAGATAGCACTTAGGGTGCTCTTGCTCCTACATTCAGTAATTCTGAGGTATTCGAAATTTTCTGGATTTTTAACAGAAATATATTCAGCATTGAATACTCAATAATATACACTGCGCAAAAAAATTAACGCACATTATGGAAATCTCAAATTTATTCTACAACTGAAGGTGTTCTCAATGATAATTATTTTTATCAGAATTATGCATGCATATGTTATCCACTTTCAACGTTTTTCTTCAATACAGATGTTTTCTCCCAGCAGGAATAAAAAAAAATATTATCAGATTTTGAATGTATTCTTCTTCTTCAAGTGCCATATCCGCGGCGGATGTCGGCAACCATCATGGCTATCTTGACTTTGGAGACCGCTGCCCTAAAGAGATGTTTTGAGCTGCATCCAAACCACTCTCTCAGATTTCTCAGCCATGAGATTCGTCTTCTTCCTACGCCTCTTTTGCCTTCTATTTTCCCCTGCATTATTAATCGTAAGATATTGTACTTCTCGCCCCGCATTATGTGTCCCAAATACTGTAATTTTCTCTCCTTGATGGTACGCTCAACTTCTTTTTCTTTACCGATTCTTCTTAGCACCTCGATGTTGGTGATATGATCCGTCCACGAAACTCTCAGAATTCTTCGGTAGGTCCACATCTCGAAAGAGCTAAGACGCCTCATTGCATCTGCATTTAGCGTCCATGCTTCCACCCCATAATAAAGCACACTGTATACGTAGCATTTTGCCAATCGCAGTTTGAGATACAATGTCAGGTCCTTGCTACACAGGATTTTTTTCATTCTTATAAAGTTGGAACGAGCTTTTTCTATTCTGGTTTTTATTTCTGCGGTATAGTCATTGTTTTCTGTAATAAGTGTTCCTAAGTAAGTGTATCTTTTTACTCTTTCGACCTGTTGACCTCCAACCAGCAGTATTTCGTTTGTGTCATTGTTTTTGCTGATTTTCATAAACTTGGTTTTTTTTGACATTGAGAGAAAGTCCGTACTTCCCGCTACATCTTAATATCTTGTTCATAACTCTTTCTAAATCCTCCAGACAGTCAGCTATTATTACGGTATCGTCTGCATATCTGATGTTGTTGATCAAGACTCCATTCACCTTTATACCAGCGGTCTCATCTTCCAAGGCTTCTAGTATAATCTGCTCCGAGTACGCATTAAATAACAAGGGCGATAGTATGCAACCTTGCCTGACTCCTCTCTTTATTTCCATTTCCTCAGATCTTTCCTGACCATTTTTTACTGTGGCCCGTTGGTTGTAATACAGATTTGAAATTAATCTTACATCTTGTTTGTCCAGGTTTTTGTTCTTAAGAAGGTCTATAAGTTGGTCGTGTTTTACCTTATCAAAAGCTTTATTATAGTCTATAAAGCAGATATAGAGGTCACGATTAACATCCAGGCATCTCTGAGTCAACACATTAAAAGAAAACAATGCCTCTCTTGTGCCAACCCCATTTCGGAAGCCAAATTGACTCTCACTAATATCCAGTTCTAGTTTGGAATGTATTCTGGTATGTATAATTTTAAGGAGGATTTTTAATGTATGTGACATCAAGCTTATGGTTCGGTAGTCGCTGCATTCTCTGGCATTAACTTTTTTCGGTAGACATATGAATGTTGATGTTAACATTTCCTTTGGAATAATACCTGTTTTGTAAATCGTGTTGTATAAACTCACCAAAATATCTATGTTTTTGTCGTCAATTAATTTAAGCAACTCACTTGGTATCCCGTCTGGGCCTGCAGATTTCTTATTTTTCATGGATTTGAGTGCATGTTCAACCTCGGACTTAGTTATTTCAGGTCCTGCGTCTCCATCTTGATGTTCTGAAGGGGTATTTTCCATTCTCTGATCATAAAATAATTCCTCTATGTATTCCTTCCATCGCTTTAATTTTTGTTCAGTTTCCATTATGATATTTCCTTCTTTGTCCAGGAGTATATTTGAAGTTCTTCTTTTATTAATTCCCGCGAGCTCCTTGACCTTCTTGTGTAGATTAAAGTTGTCATACTTGTTTTGTAAATCCTCTATCTCCTCACATTTATCAGAAAAGTATGTTTCTTTTGCTTCTCTTATTTTTTGCCTTATTTGGATTTGCAGCTGCTTGTATCGAGTGTTGTTATTTGACTTGCATCTTCTTCTTTCATCCATCAACTCCAAGATTCTGTCCGTCATCCAATCTTCTTTCCTATGTTTGCTCGTTGTAAGTTCTTTTTTACTTGGTTCTATAAGTGCTGTTTTAAGGAACTGCCATTGTTGTTCTGCGCTTTCCTTATTTTGCTGAGAATTGATGGTGGCTTTTTCTAAGTTTGCGTTGATCTGTTGTTTGAGTTTTTCTCTGATTTCTTCTGATTTTAGTTTCTCTATGTCTAGTTTAACAACTTTATGCTTGTTTTGCATCTTTTTTAGTTGTACCTGAAACCTGGCAATAAGAGGATTATGATCAGATGATACGTCCGCACCAGGGTAAGCTTTTACCGTTTTTATTGCGTTTCGATATCTGTGTTTTATTAAGATGTAATCGATCTGATTTCTGACGATGTTGTTGTCTTTGTCAGCTGGTGATTTCCATGTATACAGGCGTCTCTTGGGAAGTTTGAAAAACGTGTTCGATACCACAAGATTATTTTCTTGACAGAATTCAACAAGACGATCGCCCCTCTCGTTGCGTACACCAAGTCCGTACTGTCCTACAGTAGAGTCACATCTTCCTTCTCCGATTTTAGCATTAAAATCACCCATAACTACTGTTATATCTCTAGATGTAGTTAGTCGTAATGTCTTTTGAAGGTCATTATAAAAGTTTTCTAACTCTTCTTCGGTTTTGTCAGCGGTAGGAGCATAAATTTGTATTAGGTTTAGTTTTCCGTGAGTTGTCATTAGTTGTAGCAACATAACTCTTTCGGACATTGGTATAAAGCCTGTTACTGATTTCACTACGTTTCTGTCAAGAATTACGGCTACTCCATAGCGGTGTTGAGTGTCATCACCGCCAGAGTAGTAAACTCGTCCATTTTCTGTACCAAGTTCACCCGAACCAATCCATCTTGTGTCACTTATCCCAGCAATATCAATCTTTAGTCGCATCATCTCCTGCTCTATGTTTCTTAACTTTCCAGGCTTGTACATACTTCTTACGTTCCATGTCGCAATTTTAAGAGTTGATTTGTATATTTTCAACGAACAGGGATTTCGCTGGTTGACGACCTGGGAAGCCCTGTTGTTTATGTCATCTCTTCCCCTGCCGAATCCTGGCATCCGAGAACCATGATTAGTGAACTGTTGACTGTCTTCTCTCTGAACCTCTGAACCATGACGATTTCTAGGGAGTCTTAATGAGGTAGTTTCCCCTTGCTTTCCTCATCGCTGTGTAAGCACCGCTTCAGTTGCTTCAACCACGCCGCTTAGTGTCTGATTCTCAACCAATAGTAGTTAACGGTACTCAAGGGTACTTTGCTTGAGGTCAGTGCTGAACAACCAGCTGCCGTTGTTCAGTGCTAGTTTTGGTCCGCCCCGGGTATTTAATTTTCCCGGTACCACCCATATCTGGGAGGCGTTCCCCTATCCGCCACCTGGGGAGGCGCCCGATGGAGGACTAGCAACCCCATGTATTGGCTCCATTCTAAAATCAGTTTTTCTCGATCAATTCTAGTGATCAATAGTTTTTCTTTCGTTTGATTTTCTACACTCGATCGCTATGCAACGCGAAACACGCAATTTGACCCAAGAGGAATGTGCCCAAGAGGTAGTTTTGCGAGAAGAAGGGTGGACATACACAAGAATTGCAGAAAGGTTTGGAGTTTCCCATACAAGTGTGTCCAGAATGTTGCAGCAATTCAGGGGGACAGGTATGAATGTCCGAAGACCAGGACAGGGTAGACCACGGATAACAAGTAACAACTGCCATTCAAGAACGTTACTTGAGAGTTTCTTCGTTGAGACAACGGTTTGCAACCGCTCGCCTTCTTCAAAATCAGCTTGAGCAAACTCATGAGGTGCAAATTAGCACTCAGACAATAAGAAATCGCCTCAGAGAATATGATTTAAGGCCTCGTGTCGCGGCAAGAGGCCCAGCTCTTACCCCACCCTATCGAAGGGCGCGTTTGGATTTTGCGAGAGAGCATATCCATTGGGAAGAGGCCGATTGGGAAAGAGTTCTCTTTACAGATGAGTCTAAATTCTGCCTCTACCATTGTGATAGACGTTCCCTTGTATACAGACGTCCACATGAAAGATATGCTCAGTGCAATTTCCTGAATACTACTGGTTTCGGGGGAGGATCGATTATGGTATGGGGTGGAATATCTTTGACTGCTCGCACAGACCTAGTGGTCGTTGATAATGGAGCTATGAATGCTGATAAGTATATAAGGAACATTCTTGAAGAGCATGTAGTGCCATTTGCCCCATACATTGGTGAACATTTCATTTTTATGGACGATAATGCCAGATCCCATCGTGCGCGCATCGTTCAGGAATACCTTGAAGAGGTTGAAGTCTCTCGAATGGAATGGCCAGCAAGAAGTCCAGATCTCAATCCGATTGAACAGGTTTGGGACAACCTCAATAGAAGGCTGAGAAGTTCAGAAAATCATCCAGCTACTCTTAATGACTTAGGAATCCAACTCGGAGAAATCTGGGAAGGATTAGATCAGAACATTTTAATTATGAACCGAGGGGTAAACCGGTTGCAATATTTTGTACACCACAATGCCAAACAATGCCACATTTACATTGAGCTTATGGCAGACAATACAAACAATGCCGACAATGCCAGTTAATGCCAGCAAATGCCTGCCAATGCCAGCAAATGCCTACCAATGCCAGCAAATGCCTACCAATGCCTGCCAATGCCATCCAAAGACAAGCGTCTTCCACCAAATTAAACATGGTCACATTTTCCGTTTAATCCTAAATCATGTTAATATAATATTGGAAATTGATTTTGAATTCTAAGAGATATTTTATTTCAGTGGGGACTAAAAGTTCGTTATCTGCTCCGAGAAAAAAATGTCGGCAAACAATAACGGGAAACACGAAGAGCCGTTTCACATGCGACTGATGATCAGTTCTGATGGTCGTCGGGGCCGTCATATGTTTGCATGGGTTTCATCAGTCGACCGATGAAACAAGCACGAGCGTTGGTTCGACCCGCTGCGTATGCGTTTTGTCGGCACATATCGGGGCAAAAGAGACAAGGGAGGTTTACACATTTCGATTGCGGTGTTGCGCATGTTGTTGTATATTCTGAGGATTTTTTACGTATTTACGAAAGGATTTTATTTGTTTACCAACAATAAGTTGAAAGCTTCGAAGCCTATAGTTTCAGAGGGGTCTCCTCGAAGTTATTAGTATAAGCAATACCAATAGTGGATAATAATCGATGGTAAGGAGAAATTTAATTTTGAAACAGAACTGCTGATTAGTGTTATTGAAAGAAAAGTGGAAATGTGGATGTGGCTCAGATCTGTTTATTGCAGGAAGATTTCTAGACTCTTTTTCAATGTAACAGCCAAAAGCAAGTAAGTTCGCATATTCATCAATAGATTGATCGTCAATAATATTTTCTCCACTCGACTTTTCGTCTGAGGTCCTTGGGTTTTGATATACAGGATGATTGAGTGAAATTTAATAGTGCCATCAAACTGAAACCAATCAGCGAGCAGATTTTCTATATAACTTTTCAAACGAAGAATTCACCAAATAATAATGCCAATATAAGAATTTCTAAATACGGAAAAAGTTTTCACTTCGTCGGGAATTGGACGACCACAGTGTCACGCTATATAGCGGCAAAGAGTCTTTGAGAGCGGCGACTGACGATACGCATCCATGCGAAAACAAATACAGCCGACTGATGATCAGTTAGAACGACCATCAGGACTAATCATCAGTCCCATGTGAAACGACTCTGAACGTTAAATCAATGAAATACGAAGCAAAATAACACTTCAATACTGAAATAACACCAAACATTCATTGAAATTAAAGCGGTATTCTACAAAGAGACGCCATGTTCATTCAACGACAATTGAACAAAATATTTGAGCTTGTAAATTCGAAACATAACCTCATACAATGTAGGCGAATGCCAAACAATGCCAACAAATGCCAATAAATGCCAGCAAATGCCAAACAATGCCAGCAAATGCCAAACAATGCCTGCAAATTCCCAAAAATTCCTGCAAATGCCAGCAATGCCAATGCCAACCAATGCCTACCAATGCCAACCAATGCCATTGGCAATGCCCAATGTTGTACACCATATTGCCAACCGGTTTACCCCTCGTTATGAACCGTCGTTGCCGAGCTGTAATTAACGCAAGGGGTGGAAATACCAAGTATTTTAGTATTGAATCACTACTTATCAGCATTTCAGTATTTTGAAAATTGTTCATTTCTCTTCTTTCACATAAGATTCGGTGAAATCCTGAATTTTTCTTCCATTTAATGTGTCTTGTTTCGTTCAAAACCTTCCCGAGAGAACATAAAAAATAAGTTATAAAGTCAATTTAACTTTCATTAAAATCGAGATTTTCAGAATGTGTGTTAATTTTTTTACATCGAAAAAATTGAGAAAAAAAATTTGAACAAATTTATTTTCACTCCTTGTATCACCGATGCTCAGGCTTCAAAAATATTTAAGCTCAGTAGAGAATTTCGGACAATATCATAATCTCAATTTTCAGATTTCCAATTTGTTCAGATCTCCTGAAACGTCTAATTTTCATTTCGCTCAAGTGTTTTTTCAATGAAAAAGCACTATTTTCGGTAAAACATCAGGCTTCGAAGAAGATGGTAATCTTTTCAGATAAAATTAATGTTATTTATTCAGAAATGGAAAAGTTGATAGAAAAAAAAGCTTAACATTTTGCGAAGTTCTCCACCAATTTGATGGAAAACAAATTTTTGGACAAATTTAAAGAGTACACTTAGGAAAGGCATAAATATCATTTCGAGGAAATCGAATCTTAATTCTTGGACCCATATTTAAGATAGCGATGAGGTTAAACGCTGTCTTATTTAGTCAAGTTGATAATTCATTTTGAATTCATTACATGCTTTTACAAAAGTTAAAAACAATTTCCGCAAGAGTGGGACCGTGAGCCACAGCTAGTTATATACGTAGCCAATGTCGATAAACTCCATTATGACGTCTTAACAGTTATAATGCGTACTTACGTATATTTCAATTCTCAACTTGCCCAAATTGATAAGTTAGCAAATGATTAAAGAAATGCTTTTCCGCTGAAGACAATTACTAGGATAAGATACTAAAATATAATTTCAGTACAAAATTATATAAACCTCGTTGTAGAACGAGCACTTGCTGAGGAATACAAAGAACTATACATTACTTTATTCTTTCAGATTTCACTTGAAATGTTTCGCTTAAAAAGCATTGATTATCAGGAAAAATTAACGTAATAGCTTTGATAGCATTGAATCCCTTGAAGGATCAGCCTTTTTTCATTTAATCAATTCCCTATGACAAAATGGCTGTTGATTCTATGAAACAGCAGGTGAGTAAAAATTCAAAATTTCCACTAACTTCATGGTTTTACAAGTCAAGCCAAACCATACCTCAAATCAAACAACTTTCATTTCACTTCTGTACGCCTATGGGGGAAACATTTTAAGAAAATGTTAATTAAATTTCTTTTATTTCAGTTGAATAAAGTGTTCAATGATGAGGAAGCATTAATAAATAGAAAATTGCCCAAAGAGCTACTGCTGAGAATATTCTCTTATTTAGATGTGGTCTCCCTGTGCAGATGTGCACAAGTTTCGAAATCATGGAATATTTTAGCTCTAGATGGATCTAATTGGCAGAGAATTGATCTTTTTTACTTTCAAAAGGACGTTGAGGTGAATATACCAACAGTTTTCCAAAAATGATGATTTCTCAAAATCATATAAATTATTATGGAAGATTTCCTCACTGATTTAACGACGATATACAAATTGGCTAATCTAGCAAATATATTCAATCATTCAATCCACTAAACTGGATGCAAATGTAACTTATTATGAAGATATTGCAAGTCCTTGATTTATGTCTTGAAATAATTTCAGGGTCCAATAATAGAAAACATATCAAGGAGATGTGGCGGATTCCTGAGAGCACTTTCCTTAAGAGGATGCCAATCTATTGCAGACGGCTCTATGAAAACACTTGCTCAACAATGCCCAAACGTAGAGGATCTAAATCTCAATGGTTGTAAAAAATTGACTGATTCAACATGCAATGCTTTTTCCAAATATTGTTGTAAACTCCAAAAGTTGAATTTGGATAGCTGTGCTGCAATTACAGACATGTCACTCAAGGCTTTGAGTGATGGATGTCCCAATCTAACTCATATTAATGTGAGCTGGTGCAGCAACATCACTGAGAATGGAGTTGAGGCTTTAGCTAGGGGATGCCCAAGACTAAAGAGTTTTATATCTAAAGGATGTAAACAAGTCACCTCTAGAGCAGTTATTTGCTTAGCTAGGTTTTGTAAACATTTAGAAGTTATCAACTTGTTAGGTTGTGGTGTGAGTACAAATAACGAATCTTTTGTTGAGAATACTGCTTATCATTATTGTTTGCCTAAATTCATAATTGAAACTTCCAGTATTAAGTATTATAATCATTCATTCAATATTAATAATAAATAATGAAATAATGTCTTGCAGTCCATACGGGATGAAGCAGTCCAGTCTTTGGCTGAAAAATGTCCTGAATTACATTACGTTTGTGTATCTGGATGCTCATTTTTAACAGATGCTTCACTGATAGCTTTGGCTCAAAAATGCCCATTGTTATCGACATTAGAAGTAGCTGGCTGTTCGCAGTTCACAGATGCAGGCTTCCAAGCTTTAGCAAGGGTAAAACATTTTTATATGATACCAAAAAGGAATGTTTGAACTCATCGATTTGTTTTAGAGTTGTCGTTATTTGGAGAAAATGGATTTGGATGAATGTGTTTTGATCACTGATTCTACTTTGATCAATTTAGCAATGGGCTGTCCAAGAATAGAATATCTGGTAAGAATTTTCCTAGTTCAAAGTAATGTAGCTGAAAACTTGGGAGGATTAATAATAACATTATTTTAACATTTCAACAACTATTGTAAGCAATAAAAATAATGAATCATCAATCAAGAGATTTCGTTCTAGAGTTTTACAATAATGGAAGTTTTTTTCAATGATAAATTGTCAGAATTTTATATGGTTTGGATACGCGATACGAATTCTTGATTTGTTTAAGGCCGTTTTTGGCTGAAAATTCGACAAAATGATAACGCGCGCAAAATGGCAAATTGAACACCATTAGAATGAAGGGGCACTATCATGTTCATTTTTTTTTAAATGAGAGTCCAAAGAACAGTAATATAATTCCTTTTTTTTTCCTAGACACTTTCTCATTGTGAATTGATCACAGATGAAGGCATAAGACATTTATCAACTTCTCCATGTGCTGCAGAAAATTTGACAATTCTGGAATTAGATAATTGCCCTCTCATAACTGATGTTTCTTTGGAGCATCTAACATCTTGTCATAATCTTCAAAGAGTAGAACTATATGACTGTCAACTCATCACAAGATATGGCATCCGAAGATTAAGGGTAAGAAAGGACTGATGAAAAATATCTCGCATACTTTTCTTGAATTTTGCAACATTTGCTTAATTTTATCTACTTCAAAATGAATACCTTGATCGACTGGCGAAAATACGATCTCTGTGCTTAATAAGTTAATTTTTTTCAGAGCCACCTTCCTAATATAAAAATTCATGCGTATTTTGCACCGGTAACACCCCCTCCATCAGCAGGAGGCAATCGTCAGAGATACTGTAGATGCTGCATTATATTGTGAATAGAATTCGAAGTTCTGAGCTTGTACTGGTTTACATTGCCACCACCAATATATTACGTGTTCAGCACGCTTCTAAACGTGTGCACAAATATAGAAAATTTCCATGGAAAACTATCAAACAACTTTGAACAGTTGTTTTTGATGTATTGTGCAAATAAAAGAGATGTTTTTTCCGTTGTCAAATGTCTAACACTTTTTCTAAATAAAACCCCGTAACTCTTCAGAAGCAATTGTGTAGAAATCAATTTGTAACAAGATGAATGTCTTTCATTGTTAGGTATATGATGTATTGATAATTATGTCATATACTCATAGCAAATATTCGAATCTTCATTTATTTCGAATGTGTGTTCACATTGAATATTGTAAGTGTAAGCATTATGAATTCTTCAAGCATTTTCTGAATTGAAAATGAGATAACAGGGTACAGAAAATCGTAATTTGATTCGAATGGTGATATCTTGAATGTTTTATGAATTACTGAACATAAAATCAAGTCGGACTTGGATACAGACAGATATGTATATATTTTTGATCTGTAACAATTATTTCAGAATAATTTTTATTTTGCAATTTCGTTTTTGTCTTCCTGAAGTTCTCTTTTCCCAGGATACAACACGAAAAACTTTTAACGGAAATGGAACCATAATAAAATATTCTAATCTATTAATTTTGTCCTGAAAAGCTTTATTATCACATGATCCAGCAGAAAGGACAAACGATTTTCGAAGAATCATTACTTGGGTAATCTTAAGATTGAAATGAGTGTATGTATTATGAAATAAAATTTCGGAAAAACCGGGTATATAGAAGGGTATATATTCCATGTGGTAGCGAAGGGTGTTGAAAGCTTTACAAAGTATAAACAACTTATTGTGTCTCAGTACTAGCCCTTTCAAAAACGTTTGTCTTTTATGCCGTAATTGCCGTATCCTGGATGATCAATGAATAAAATCAAACAAAAGGATTTTTCTATGTCTTTTGTGAAATTCTCTTTATATGAGGAACAAGAATTCATGAATTTCGAATAAGTGTTACATTGTTAAATTTCCATTGGAGTGTCCTAATATTTAAAAAGTAATACATTTCAAAGGATTACTCATTTTGGATTCATCTGTTATGTCATGATGATAATACTGCATGGGAAAATAGCTTCTGTTATAGGGGGAAGATTAATATTGTCATTGCCTCCAACTATTTGATGAATAACAGGATGAACTATTGATATTTAATTCATGTATATTGGTGATATACACAATGATAAAACATAAGTAGAAATTTGTATTGTAAAAGCACTATTTCATCAAATACATATAGTATTTTAGGGAACATAATTTATAATGGTATGTTTGGAGAGAAAGAAGCCTGTGATAAACATTTGAATATCTGTAAGTTGTGAATATGTAATCTTGTATTATCTCTACTCTGAAGATTTATTAAAATTTTGTATACTCAAAAATTGATAAGGTTATTACAATTTTTAATTCAAAAATTATTTCTCTTTCGGTGTAAGCATTTTGATCTTGAATAAATTATCAATCATATGTGTATTATTTGACTTTTGTTTTGAGCCAAATATGAAATAAAACATATTTTGGAGCTAAATTGTACAGGAATATACCAGCAGACCAGCTGTTTTCTTCCGAAATTTATCAGTGTTGGTGTGAAACGACATTTTACTTTCGGGGTTGTTGAATCAGCGTTCACTTGGTGATCAAAAATATGTAATTTGTAGAATTTCTATAGTAATGTGTTCCGACTCGAAACATTCCATGAACAGAAATGGCCTTTCTCAAGGTACTGACTTTCTCAAGATACTGACTCGTCCGATATACAGGGGATCCCAAATGAGTGTATCAAGGGTCAACTAGATTTCTCATGAAAAATTAACATTTTTTTCTCCGGGTCTTCGTTTCCGAGATACAGGTTGTCAAAAATTCATATTTTTTCAGTTTTTTGCTAAATATCTGTAAAACCGTTTGAATTACAGCATTGAGTTTTTT
Source organism: Adalia decempunctata (assembly GCA_951802165.1). Classification (NCBI taxonomy): domain Eukaryota; kingdom Metazoa; phylum Arthropoda; class Insecta; order Coleoptera; family Coccinellidae; genus Adalia; species Adalia decempunctata. The sequence continues at coordinate 36,672,213 of OX637697.1, read as the reverse complement.
TACACACATTTTCACTAAAAATAGCTACTTTCTAGCATTTTACTGGGTTTCATTAGACGTGCCAGAGGCGGAGATATTGAATTTGCACAGCAAATTATAAAGCGTCAATGTAAAGGTACTCCTGGTTCATTACTCCAAAGTGAACAGTTTTTGAGAAAACTGGCTTTTTATGATTAAAAAAATTTGCTAACGCATTGTAAATTTCTTGTAATTGGAAAAATGAGTAGTGATAACTAAAAAGTTTAATTAATTTCAACAAAATTTGGCAACAAGGTTTTAAGGTTTAAATTGCAAAGTTATTTTCCATTATTTTTAGCGACCATAGTTAACAATATTACTTGAATTTTCACAATGCATTAGCAAACTGTTTTTGATCAAATAATGCCAGTTCACTTTAAAATTATGAACCATAGAAGTACTTCTCTTATGTAAAACACATTGGCGCATCAGAATTTGCTGTGCAAATGCAAATTTGTCCAGTGGTGTAAGAAGTGCAAGAAATTAGCTATTATTATTGACAATGTGTGTACAGAAACTCAATTCTGTAATTCAAACCATTCCTGAGATATTAGCAAAAAACTGAAAAAAAATTGTATTTTTTTGGCATCTTGTATCCCTGAAAAGCAATGAAGCACACCAAGAACTCCCGCAAGGAGGACTGGGACATTGCTAAGAGTATATTCACAAGGCAACGACTTGAATGGGCAATAAGCACCTTTCAGCCGTATAAATCCCCAGGAGTAGATGGGGTGTTTCCGATACTCCTGCAGAAAGGAGTGGAGGAGATCCTCCCTCATCTACTGAATATCACAAGAAGCAGCTTAGCATTGGGTCAAATACCTGAAAAGTGGAGAAGGGCAAAAGTAACCTTCATTCCCAAAGTAGGGAAAAAGGACGGGACTGACCCTCGATCATTCAGACCCATTTGCCTAACATCGTTTCTTCTTAAAACGATGGAGAAAGTCGTAGATAACTACATAAGAACGGAGCATCTGGAGAAAACACCACTTCACAATTCTCAGCATGCTTACAGGGCGGGACGTTCAACGGAGACCGCTCTGTATCAGCTGACTGAAGTCATCCAGAGAACTCTGAATAACAAAGAAATCGCCATGTGTGCCTTCCTGGATGTATCTGGGGCCTTTGACAACACAACACATGTGTCTGTCAGAGATGCACTTGAGAGGCGAGGAGTGAATAATACCATCTTAAGATGGATGTATGAGGTGTTAACGACGAGGATAGCTGAGACATCGATGGGCGAGGAATCCGTCTTCGTCAAAGCTACTCGTGGAACACCTCAGGGTGGGGTGCTATCCCCCCTCCTATGGAGTCTGGTAGTGGATGAACTTCTACACAGGCTAACGGAGCTTGGCTTTGAATGTGTAGGCTATGCTGACGACATAGTCCTAATAATTAGAGGTAAATTCGAAGGCACTCTCTGCGACCTATTGCAGAAGGGCCTTAGAATTATTGAGCAGTGGTGCTTGTCAGTGGGGCTGAACATCAACCCAACCAAGACCACATTGATTCCGTTCACTCGGAAGAGGAAACTTCCAGCCATGAAAACGTTAGTATTAAACGGAAATATCTTGGAGTGGGGGTCTGAAGTCAAATACCTAGGAATAACACTGGATAGCAAACTTCTGTGGAATAAGCATGTTGATAATGCTACTGGCAGAGCTACAAGAGCTCTGATGGCATGCAGACGTCTATGCGGCAGGAATTGGGGCTGTAACCCAAAAATACTGCGATGGATGTACGTCATGATTGTAAGACCTATAGTCACATATGGGGCAGTAGCCTGGTTTGCAAAGACAAGTCAGGCAAGTACGAGGAAAATGCTCGACAAAGTACAAAGGCTTGCCTGTGTGTGCATCACGGGAGCTATGAGAACGTGCCCAACCAGGGCGCTTGAGATCATCACAGACCTCACACCTCTACACCTAGTGATTGATAGGGTAGCCCATGAGGCCATCCTCAGAGTATCTAAAGAAGGAGCAGGCAATGAGGGAGTCAGGTTTCAGAGAGCTTGGTCCTCTCTGAATGACTACACCTCATCTGCAAACCTTCCTAGCGATGTAATGATCAAGAAAGTAAGCACTGAGAAGAACTTCAGTACAATGCTAAGTAAAAGAGAAGATTGGGAAAGGGAATACACCAACTACAATCTCAAAGAAAATACAATGAAATGGTATACTGATGGTTCTAAAACCGCTACAGGAGCTGGCGCTGGGATTTATGGGACAAGTACCAAGTGTGCACTATCGCTAGGCTCCTGTACAAGCGTCCTTCAAACGGAAATACTTGCAATCGGAAGATGTCTAGATATACATCTAGAAAGAAACTATCAGAAGTGCGATATAGCTATTCATACAGATAGTCAAGCCGCTATTAAAGCACTGAGCTCCTACGTCATTGACTCAAAGCTGATTTGGGAGTGCCGAAACAAACTCAATGAGGTAGGCAAGAAGAATAAGGTCTTTTTAATCTGGGTTCCCGGTCATTCGGGAATCGTAGGAAACGAAGAGGCCAATAAACTGGCCAGAAAGGGCGCACAGACGCCACTCACTGGCCCAGAACCCTTCTGTGGTATAGGAAAATGCACCTATAAGAAGGAATTTATGCTGATGGAGAAAACCGAAAGAGAAAAACTCTGGCGGAATCTCCCAGGAATGGATCACTCCAAAAAGTTCCTCCGGAACTTTGAAACTGCTAGATCCAAAAAATATCTGGATCTCAGTAAAAACCAACTTCACCTACTCACTGGCTTTCTCACAGGACATTGTCGCCTAAAGAAGCATCTGTTGAGAATGGGTTTATCTGACACTGATGAGTGTAGATTCTGTGGGGAGGAGGAAGAAACTCCTATTCACCTAGTTACGGAATGCTATGCCATTGTAAGCCAAAGGAAAGATAGCTTTGGACAAGAAACTTGTAGAAGTGGGGAGTTATCCTCCTTGAAGCCGTCCCAGATACTGGATTTCATCAAATCTCTGGAACTGGAGGGCGAGCTGTAGGAGGCGCGATGATGACAGCTCAGTCAGGGGGCACAATAGACCTTAAGGTCGCAGTGGACTGTAACCCCTTTTCACTATAACTATATCCCTGAAAAGAAGACCCGGAGGAAAAAATTGTTATTTTTTCAAAAGAAATCTGCAGTGGACCGTTGATACACTTATTCAGGAACACCCCGTATAGGGGTTGATCTAACTTCTATATTGCTATCATTCTGAAAATTTAAAGGAAGGTTCATAATTATTGCGTCTTCATGAAAATACCGAAAATTGGCGGGGAAATTTTGAATCATGGCAATGACCAGTTCTTCAATGGAATACAAGACAGTCGAGGCACTGGTTGTTCGATACCAGGCAGAAAATAACTACATGTGTGTGGTCACTTAGTTCATAAATGGTGATGATAATATACCGTATTGTAAGAGTACCTTTACGTACTGAAGTATCCTGCGTTTAAACTTGATGTGCTGTTTATTTACGTTCAGGGCTTTTATAAGTGCGAAAATATTTTTATAATGATCTAACCAGATCTCTTGTTTGGGAAAATATACATTTTTGTGATGAATAAAACACTATTCATGAAATATTACAGATTGCTCTTTATTCATCAAATATTAATATCCACTGTAGGCTATATTAATGAAGCAAAAATGTAATACAACGGATTTTTCTTTATAAATCGCGTTCTAAAATAGACAAAAAATTAATCTAAGGATTATAATTAGGATTTTTTCTGAGAATAACAAAGCCTTCCATTATAGGTGTGAGTGCTATATATTCTTCTGTAGCTAACTCTGCTCTTTCTCCATGCGCCAAGAGCACTGGAGTAGTGTGGGTTTGAAAACCAGTTATAGTCTTAGGTTTACCTGCCTGACCAACAACATCAACAGCTACACCAACCCTAACAGGTACAGGAAGTGCGTTCAGTTCTTCATCAAATGTCACAAGCATTCTTGGTTGCATTGCAGCTGCTAAAGTATAAAGTAGATAATGAGATTTGCCAAGAATAATGTTCTTCACATCTAGGAAGCCTATAAGAGTAGCAAGAAGTCCAGCCACTGCAACTGGACTCATCAACTGCCTATCACTGTGATATGGACTCAATGTGAGCGTACCCTTTCCCAAATGAGTAAGACCTTGGGCAATTCTCACCATGAATAAATTGTTGGGATCTTTAGCGTGGTATTGAGCAAGTTGCCTGAGCATAGCAGCTAATCTGGCATTGTTGGTACCTGCACCAACTAATCCCATTGCAAAAATTGCATTGTGAGCCACTTCAGCATCACTGTCATGGGAGAATTTACTGAGAGTATCCAGAATATTTAATTTTGGATTAGAAACAGAAATGAGACCAAGTGCCAATGGAACTGCTCTACGAATTACAGGTTCACAATATCTCAACAGATGTCCAAATGTCCTGTATGCCATTTCACTCCCTATCTCCTCTCCCATGCTGATAAGTGCAATTCCAATGACTGCAATAGCTTGTTTCGAGGATAAATCCTTGTCTTTATCTTCTTTTTCTTTGTTCTTATCTTTATCTTTTTTGTTGCTTGCATCATCTTTTTCAGGGGATTCATAATGCTCAGAACAGATATGCAATAGTTGTTGGACCTTCAGAACATTCCCAGTACCTGCATAAGCACAAATATCAACCATTGTAGTCGCCATGGATTTGAATGGTTCTGGGATAACCTCTAAAGCAGCAAGAATTGCATCTGCACCTTCTTGTTTCCCTGAAAAAACAAAAATTTTAGATCAACTTTTTGGCACCATTTATAAATTGGGACATCAATCTAAGTGGAAGGTCTTCGCATCCATCAACCTCAGTTAAGTTTCCTAAAGGGAAGTGACTAAGAGAGTATAATGGTTTTCAGAATTTTAATTTTGGGGATTCAATTATAGATGCAAAAATTCTTGTTAAATTTTTGAACGCACACCTCCTCTTCGACTGAGAACTGACATTAGGTAATCTCCATCTAGGAGGATAATATCTGAAGTACCACCCTTAATTTGATTATAAAAATTATAGGGGTAAGTTACCATTTTGTTCAAGTAGGAAGAGAAGTCAAAAATAAAAACAGTATTATTAAATTTGTAACTTACCTAACATACATAATCCTAATCCTAAAGGCAAAAACCTAGCATAAGTGTCCTTGAGTTCAGCTTCAGACTTTTCCATGAGTGTTTGAATTATAGAGCTTGTCACTTGATGGTTGGCTGATCCCACAGAAATCATTCCACAAGCTAAAGCTGCCATACCAATAACTTCCATACTTGATTTGGAATCACTTAAGACTGGAATTAGAAGGCTCAGAACTGCTTCCCTGTTAGAGCCCACATATGCCAATCCAAGTCCAACGATTGCTCCAATTCTCATTATGTTAGAATTGTGAAGTACATAATCCGACAACAATGCTAAAGCTGGGTCACATTCGTTTCTTACTCCACAATTTACAATTCCACAAGCAAGAAGAGCTCCTGACTTGATATAATCTTCTGAAGAATACAAATATTTATCAATTGGAGTTAAACCTCCATCTACATCCCAAAGTAGAACCAATCCCAAGGATGCAGTTGCACTCAACATTCCATGTTCCTTATTTTTATAAAGCCATTTGTTTCCATCCTCCATCAGAAGTTTATCCTGACCAAAAGCAGCATTCACAAATCCATTAACAAAACTTGAAGCTAAATTTTGGCGAGCTGAATCAACTTGACTTCCACCAAATTGTGGTCTAGTGTTTTCTAAATGAGATTTATATACGTCTTCTGGTGTTTTGGGCTCCATAATATCCAACTCTCGGGCTAAATTGAGAAAGTGATTGCTCAGGTGACAATTCGACATGATATCAACAAGATCTTCATGCTCAGGTAAGACATCAGTTATTTCTAGAAAGTTTTGTTGCCTTGCAAGCATGAAAGCCAATTGTTTCTGAATGGCAATATCTGGACACGAGCAGAAAATATCATCAATATGCACAAGTTCATTCATTTGCATTGCAATTCTGAGTGCTTGAGCGTATTGATCAAATTCTCGACATAAAGCTAGTGCCACTCGTAGCAACACCTGAACATCCTGCTCTGCAACATATGGTGCACAACTTGTTAAATACAAAACAATTCTCTGATAGGTATTTTCATCTGCATATTCTTCCAACAATTCCAATTTATCTATTTCCATGAGGAGATCACATGCTTCAGCTTCAGCGTTGTGAGCTAGATTATAGGGAACAATTTGTTTGACCAATAATATCACCTTGCTAATTTTTTCTTCTGCGTCTATCTCTGGCCATTCTGCAGCAATTTCTCCAGCTAAATGTCTTACGTATTCATGTCCCCACTCTCCAATACTATTAAGGTCTGATAGTAAACGATATTTCAAGCATTCTCTACCCTCACCCATAGTCATAGCCAAAACAGAAATGATATCAGCACATACTTTTCTAACTTCATCATTTGCAATTTTATCATGAACTTTTTTCATAGTAGCATAATGGGGCCTCATAAACTTTAAAGGCCTAGGTACGGATGTCATAGATGTAGTAGACATTCTGATGTGATTTGCAAGAGATTGTAAAGCTGGAAGGTACAAATTATCATCTTTATCCTCAAGTCTTTCGACACACAGATTAAGTTCCTCTTGGAGCAATTTATCTTCTTCAGATAATTCATTTTTTTCATCTTCAGAAGCTTTTGGATCAATTTTGGGTATCACTGCCTTTGCTTCCGTCATTTTATCGATAGATTTCACACCGATAATACTAATATAAAGGATTTCTCTACAGTTAAACTATAATAATGTTCTAAAGTCACAAAGGAAACGCTGAGTAACGGCAAATAAATTTGTGGGTTAGGAAAATGACGAGAAATGTCAACAAGCATATGTCTGAAGAAGAGTCCGATAAAATCACAGACTAAGATTGGAATTGGTATGTGATCATTTTCATATGCTTCTTTTAATTACTGAGAGTCAAACCGCATATATACGGTTATAGTAAGCATCACTTAAGGTCAGAAAACTGTAAAGTAAAAAAGTTTGAATGATAAAAATTGCGGCACGTCGCTTTCGGAGAAAATTTTAGATAAGCAGTGTTGCCAGGTCGGTAAAAAATTTATTATGAAGAGGACGTTATAGCACGGCCATCTTAAGACTAAAGGGCCCGGCTGTTGCGAAGTGCGGCAACAATGTACTGAGGTATAGTCACCCGACATATACGGACGTAAACAAGCGTCTAGTGGCGTTTTTGTAGCATCCGCGCTTAGTTTAGTGTTTATTCCGGTCATTTTTGTGAAAAAATAAGTGAATTATTGTTACCAATTGCGATTGTTCGAGTGCTGTGTACAGTGAAAGTGTTTGTGATATTGGTGTTAGTGAATTCTTCTTGGAATAGCAGAGAATAATTGGTCTTTTTGTAAGTCTGATATCTAACCTATAAATTCAACTTGGACTTGAGATCATCAGATCATCTGCTTCGAAAAATGGTCAAAACGTGTTGTATTCCCTGTAGAAGTAATTATCCGTCTACAAAAAATGAAGGATATTTTAGTTGTTTTAGTTTTCCGAAAGATGAACAGCGTAAGCTTTTATGGATGAGAGCCATACCGCGAAATTTCATTCAAACTAATTATAGTTTTGTTTGCGAGAAACATTTTGATTCCGAAGATATAATTAAATTCGATAAACATTTGCAAGCAGATGGAACCATTAAATTACTCTCTTTAAGATTCCCGAAATTGAAAGGAGACGCTATCCCAAATTTACCCTCATACCTTTCGAAACAAAATCAAATAAAAAGGACCGATCCTCAGTGTAGAAGGGAAGCAATTTTTAATAAAAATAATAATGAAGTAGAAGCTTTTTTGAGTTCCGATTTGATTAAAGATTTCAAAGATTTACTCGAAAATTATTCGGCCAAAATTGATATAGGTATCTATCTGGATGGGAAATTAAAACATGCGATAACGCAATTTATTTTTATATTCTAAATTTTGAAAAAACATTAACTGTTGAAAGTTCTTTAGAGATGAATGAAAGTCGCCAGCTTAAAATATTTCATAAAAATGTTCAAATTTCCGCTAATGACTTAAAATGAATACTTCCTTCTGATTTGATTCTCATCCGATGGTCTCAAGTTACCAATTTACTTTCCCGTTATAAAAATGTTTCTAATGGAAATACAAGTAAATCTACATCAGATTTATTGAGAGATTCCTTGACTTCATTAGAAGCATTTTTATCGGATAAGAATAATTTGGCGAGAGATGGCCCTACACCTCCCCGTGGTTCTTGCTGGACAATAAATTGAATAAAACATCAGCCAATTCGCTTTAATTTCAATTTTGTTTTTCATTTATATTCAATTTATTGACTGAGTGGGGCATACTTCCACCCTTTTTTCAGATATTCATCGGAAAACACATTTATCAACATCAGAAAATTAAATAATACGTTCGAAATATCGTATCTTTCACGCTAAGCATCGTAAGCAGTATACCTCCCTACATTGGTGCTTTGCGGCGTTGCCGCTCAAGGCGCCCGGCCATGTCTTTAGAAGGCCGTGGTTATAGGCGTAACCAAGGAAGCGGTACGCCCCCTAGCTTTAACGAATGAACTAACGCAAAGACACTACATTGTTTTGTTTACAGTTTGAATTACACGTGCTTCATTTAGATTATTGTTTCATTTTTGTTCTGAGATCATAAATAACTATTGTTGTGTACCTAATTGTTCATCTTCAACTAAAAGAAATCCTGAATATAGTTTTCATACCCTTCCAAAAGTAGGAAATAAGAAAATGACTGATTTTTCACTTGAATATCTCTTCTGTTTAACCGATTTATCATCCACAATCAAATCACATTCAGAATGTACCTCACTCGAACAACCCTTAACACGAAACAGAACAAAATCTCTTTGCCAGAAGAACGTGTGAAAGCATGCTCAACGTAAAAGCATTCGCAACGTAAACAAATATAAGTTTGTAGTGTGTAGAGAGTAGTTCTGATTCTCGCCGATATGGCGCTACGATCTTAATTTCAGACGCCTATTACTTCTCGTTTCTGTATAATAAGCGCGTTCGGCAAAGAGAGTTGAAGTGCTGCCATGAAAGTAAACGTTAACGTAATAATTGACATCTACGCACGCGCATTCGTCAGGTTTTTACGTTAACGTAGAAAATGAGTTTACGGGTCTACGTAACCAAACTAGTGTTGTTCATAATCGAATGATCTCAATAATCGAATGATGAGCATTCGAGTGATTGCAATAATCGAATGATCACTCGAATTAAAAATAATCGAATGGTCGAACACCTGTTTTCTGCTTGTATCAGCGTTAACCGCAGAGTTCTCGCTTTTCCGACTTTCATTCGTTCATTTCCTACAATAAATATTTTATCTTAATGATTTTATTATTTTATCTTAGTACCTATTTCTATATTCTCAAATCAAAATTTCTATTTAGTAAAGAATATTTTATTGTTCATTCATTATCATTTTCAATATGAAAATTCTCAAAAAGAAGTTAGTTACCTCATAAATACTTCCATGCATTTCACGAAATTGAAATATTCGAACGGCCATATTGAAGAGGTACAAAAGGACCATGAATCAAAATCGAAACTTTTTCTTGTGACCTCCTGCCGCGAGAAAAAAAATTCAAAAATTCATAAATATTCATAAAATCCAAAAGAATCCTATAAGAGTCCGCACCTGTGTTCATTGGACGCATTTATCAAAAAGCGATTTGAAAGAATGTGTTTCACATCTTTCGAATTAAAATTCACTCGAGATCAGACGTATCATTCGAGCGATCGCTCGAATTAAAATTCACTCGAGATCAAACGTATCATTCGAGCGATCTCTCGATTTATCATTCGAATTAAATTTCACTCGAGATCAAACGTATCATTCGAGCGATCGCTCGATTTATCATTCGAATTAAATTTCACTCGAGATCAAACGCATCATTCGAGCGATCGCTCGATTTATCATTCGAATTAAATTTCACTCGATATCAAACGCATCATTCGAGCGATCGCTCGATTTATCATTCGAATTAAATTTCACTCGAGATCAAACGCATCATTCGAGCGATCGCTCGAGTTATTATTCGATTCATGCGCAGAAAACGGGACTTTAGTTCTGCGTCGATTATTTTATCATTCGAATGATCCATTCTAATAATCGAATGATGTCGATTATAGCAATAATCGAATGATCGATTATTTTTCATTCGAATGATAACATCACTAAACCAAACGTTCTCTCACGGATACGTTAAAAAGGAACGTACGTAAACCGAAGAATATACGAATGATACCGATAAGTTCCGAATGGCCGAATTTTGAATTCGAAGTAGATATCCATAACCTGGAAAATTCATGAAGAAGTTGTTTCATTTCAGATTAGTTTTTTTATTTATTTTATATTTAAGAAATGACTGAAACGCTTCTGTGATTATAATGTTTGTGGTAATACTACTGTGATTATAATTGATCTCATATGAATGGTAGTGATACTAGGACTTTCACTTTTTTTTGTAATATATTATATTTGTTATTAGATTACATTCAGTTGGAAAATGCATGAAGAAGTTACTAAATATTTGTTTTCGTTTTATTTCAGATTAGTTTTTTTATTTATTTTATATTTGAGAAATGACTGAAACGCTACTAACTGTGATTATGTTTGTGGTAATATTACTTTGATTTTGGTAGTGATGTGAACTAGGACTTTCACTTTTTTTTAATATATATTCGTTATTAGAATACATTCAGTTGGAAAATTAATAAAGAAGTTACTAAATATTTGTTTTTGTTTTATTCCAAATTAGTTTTATTTATTTAATATGTAAAGACAAAAAAAACTCTTCTAGTAGTTTAAACTTTTTTTATTAGGTATATAAGTATCATCAGAACATTCAATTCCCTAAATAATGTTCGAGCTGTGGAGGTTCCATGTTGAAGTATGTACCGGTCTGGCTTCCATATAAACAGGTATGGCAATTCGTCAAAATCATGCATGTTTTGTACATGGTGCCAATTTCCTGCAGTAAAAGCTTCTGATTTTTCTTAAAATCCACAAAAGCAAATTCCTGAACTATTTTTTGGAATCCCCATTCTACAGCAATTCTCAAACTACTCATAGTTGTATTAAAAATTTGACGGTCTGGGTGTCCTACTATTTCTAGTTCTGTATATGGCCTCAATAGTAATTCCCTCAAGCCATAGCCTTTGTCTCCATAAATGACATAATTCTGATTTCCAAATATGGTGTACGGGAGAAGTTCTTCATAAGTCTTGACTCCCTTAGCATTCCTGCATCATGTCGGCGACCAGGATAAGCACCTTTCAGACTAATGATAATTCCATCAGGGCATAAAACTGATTGGTATTTCACACAATGAACTTTTTTGTATCCGGAGTAATACTCCTCTTGATTATCTGTTGGCCTACAAATCGGTCTGATAGTGCCATCTATGAAGCCCCAACAATTGTTCATGGGAGCACCTTTTTCCATTATTGCCTGAAAGTGATGAGAGTATCAAATTATATAAATTTATAAACTGAAATTTCTTGTATAATTTAATAATTTATAATTTGCTAAAATAATTCATAGAAATAAAATGGGTGTTGGCTATATGGCTATTTTTCGGTTCATAACACATTCAGGTTTTCTGTTTGTTTTATTTAATGTTTTTTATACATCGTTTCGTTTAAAATTAATGTATTTTTAGAATGTGAATTCACAAGCACCTGTAAATGATCTAAAGGACCTACACATGACAATATCATCTTTATAAGAATATCACATACCTCTGAATATGCTCTCAACTTGGCTTCATTCAACCATGGCACATTTCCAAGGTTTTCCAATAAATGGCTTTTGTTATTGCATATGACCATCATGACAGTGTTAATAATGCTGGAGATACTCTTATAACTGTAACCAAATATGCATTCCAAATCTATGAGGCGATTAGGATATGATATGCAAACCTTCTTAAGAGTATGCATAAACCATCCACACCTAGAAAATAATAAGGATGTTAAAACATTGTTATTGAACCTATAAAAAGAACATACTATTCAATGTAATGTTGTTTTCCGTCGTTATAGTTTCCGGAAGGCCTAATGCAATTGCAAGGCGAGGAATATGGTATTTTTCAAAGCGAAACCAATTTTTTGCCTCGGTATTGGATACATTTTCCTGAGTGAATCGTCCATAAAGCACTGCTCGATTCCCAACAGGATCATTGTTGAATATATGTAACAGGATTGCCTCATCCATGTCATCCTCGAAATCTGAAATCTGAATCCCCAAGTTGCGCTGCATCAAGAATACCTTCCATCTGGAATTAAATTTTCTGAAATAGAGCCTAATTGAACATGTATAACGACGTGCTTACCATAAAATGTAGCTTCTATTTTCAGTAGAATTTCAACAAATTCAATTCTAAAATTTTATTATTTCGTTGACACAAAACAAAATACAGTAAATACACTCAAATTTATAGGTTAGGGTTGTTAACGGTTGACAATATTTGTGTTCTGTGGTTGACATAACGTTAACGTTCATCAACCACGGCCCACGCATACACTTCAAACTTCAACTCAAATTTCACTCAATCCGTAAACCAGACGTAAACGTTATATTTCCTACGTTAACGTGTACGTAAAGCCTTACGTGTCGTGCGCACTTCAACTCTCTATTAGCATCCGAGAGCGGACGGATTTTTTAGTCACGTGATAACAGATTGTACAGATTTGTCAGATTTTTCTGTAATAAACGAACGCTACGGAGCATTTAGATCGATTTTTCTGTTTGACATATGTAACGCCTTAAGGTCCATTCATATTTACCGACACCGTGCGTGGCAGACACTGACCAGCACAGACAGTAAACCGACAATAGTATTCATATTTACCAGCAGGGATATTGCCAGCACCTGGCGTGGCAGACACCAACAAGATCTAACGTAACCTTAGGTAAATATATGTTGGTGTCTTCCGCGCATATGGTTACACCTTTTCAACAGGTGCTGTAATGTATTCGCTATATTTCACAATTTGTCGATAGGAGAACTAGCCGTAATGGCATTGTTTAAACAATGCTAATGGCAATTCTTCAATAAGATGAATCGAGTTCCGTGGAAGAACAGCCGAGAAAAAGAAGTATTGCTGTACATCCCATAAACACCAAGCGAAAAAAATAGGGATAATTTTACACATTATACAAGGATCTCGTGGATGATGAAGATAGATTTTGCAATTATTCAATTATTTTAGAATGAGCAGATATGAATTTGAAACTATTGTTTGTGAAATAACTCCAGTCATATCCACAATCTTTATCGCTACGAGAAAATTATCTGTCTGTTTGAGGTACCTAGTTGTTATTTTTGGAATAAAAATAGAAATTATATAAATATCATTTTTTTATTTTTATTGAATTCTTTCTCATCTCGTACTTATAGTACTTTTGCAATTTCCTTCCATGTGTCATCTATTTTTATTGTTATCACCTACGATCGCTCATATCATATGGAAAAGAATAATCTCGAAATAATTCAATTAAATTCTCGTTATTCAGTATTCTTACGACCTAAAATGTCCCCCTTTTACGCTTGCAGTCTGTCTGTTCCGCTGAGCGATGTTTTGATTTTGAATTTAACACCAAACAGGACGCAGAGACATCGGCGACAAGTACCAGCACAGACAAAACATTCTCGCCGAGAATGTCTTTCGCTGCTGGCCCGTGCCCGCCCGGCCACGCTACGTTCATGCGCGGTAAATATGAATGTATGCAATCATATTTCTTCGTCTGTGCTTGTCCGTGTCTGCCACGTGCGGTGTCGGTAAATATGAATGGACCTTTACCCGAGCCAGATTAGAGCTTAAAGGTCTATTGACCGACGCCATATTGTTGTGCGACAATACCAACTACCCAGTGTTTCCAACGGAGAAATATTGAGTTTATCAAAAATACTATCAGATTTTTAGTATCGTATGTGGTATGAGAGGTTATATAAAATTGGTGATAAACTTTGGTTAAGTATTTTGTGATAAAATCCAGGAAATATGGGTAGATATCAGTATAGGGGAGGCCATGGTTGTTGTGTCAGTAATTAATCGGCAATAAGACATCTTATTCGGCAAAAATATAGATCTAAAAATAAAAAACTGACATCAAAATATTTCCATTTAAACTTTCGCGGTCCTAAGAAATTAGTGACTTTCGTTATTCGATGTTAGAACCCTGGGTAGTTATATGCCAGATACAAGACTGGCTAGATTGAAATCTCGAAAGCCTCTATGGATAAATAATTTTCTTTATTCTAAAAAAAATCATAAAGAAATTTGGAGTTCGGAATGGACTTCATATGATTTTTTCAATAAAAGTTTAATTCTCGATCCTTCAGAGAAAGTTTCCGGTTTTCATCTGTCTAGGAAAAATTGGTGTCTTCTGAATCGTCTTAGAACAGGTCATGGACGTTGTAATAGTATGCTCTTCAAATGGAATGCCATTGATAGCCCGAGATGTGAGTGTGGGCATGAAGAGCAAACTATTGACCATTTGGTCAATAATTGTCCAATATATAAATTTTCAGATGGTTTCAACTCTATTCATTCAGTATCTGATTCATTTTTGAGATGGGTTGGTACCTTCAAAACAATTTGAATATATTAGTGGATTTTGCTTTTCCTTTTTTCTCCCTTTGGTTTTTGTTTCAGATTATTTAAAAATGCTTTGTCAACCCCTTTGAAGAAATGAAGAAGGATTTACATTCGAAGAAGATGCCCTCCAATATGAATATTTGTACACAAATCCAATATCCCTACACTTATACGGGGAGACAGAGTTTTTGCTGAGGTTTTTATCTGTGCTCTTGCATCATACGCAGAACTGTATGGTGCCCCGTTTGACATTCCTCTGCTAATACTGAGATTAGGAGCGGGGAATGGATCAATATGTTTGTTTGAATGATCTGTTCCTTGTTGCCTTTTCGAGACACATGCCATATTTGGAATCAAATCTGTACAGCTCCATTTCATAAGAATATATATATATTGTCGCACAACAGTATGGCGACGGTGAATATGGTCAATTCGTCCGTAGAGGTAGTCTGGGTACTATTTTAATTCTTTTGTTATAGGCGTAACCAAGGAAGCGGTACGCCCCCTAGCGTTAACGAATGAACTAACGCAAAGACACTACATTGTTTTGTTTACAGTTTGTAAATTCAGGTTATTGTTTCATTTTTGTTCTGAAATCATAAATAACTATTGTTGTGTACCTAATTGTTCATCTTCAACTAAAAGAAATCCTGAATATAATTTTCATACCCTTCCAAGAGTAGGAAATAAGAAAATGACTGATTTTTCACTTGAATATCTCTACTGTTTAACCGATTTATCATCCACAATCAAATCACATTCAGAATGTACCTCACTTGAACAACACTTAACACAAAACAGAACAAAATCTCTTTGTCAGAACAACGTGTGAAAGCATGCTCAAAGTAAAAGCATTCGCAACGTAAACAAATATATGTTTGTAGTGTGTAGAGAGTAGTTCTGATTCTCGCCGATATGGCGCTACGATCTTAATTTCAGACGCCTATAGTTCTCAACATTTCTACCCCTTGGTTGAGATGATTCAATATTTTGAATCATTATTTTTTTATCAAACAACATTTTTTTATTTATTACTACACAACAAATAACATAAGACACGAAAATTGAACAGACTGTTCAAGAATATTCGAAGCGGGATAAAAATTCCATTCACAAAGGCCGAAAAGTAATTTCTGTTACTGTTCTGTGGAAAAAAATCCGTCTCCTCCGTCGAAATACACCGAGCAAAAAGATCTACATCCGATTGATCAGATTTTCTTGCCGAACGGTCCAGATGTGTACTCCCCTCAATCTGGATGCCGAACGCCGAACGCGCAATGTAGTGATCCAGAATTTCTAGGCACAAATAATCCATTGGAATATCTACCATTAGGGAATCCAACGACCTGTCAAATATTTTTTTGAGGTTAGCTGGTGGTCAAACAAACCAAGTTAAGCTTTGTTCATGTAGACATTAAAACCGTTTATTTGCTTGAAAAATTGTTTTATGTGGAATTTTTTTCGATATTTCTAGTCAATCTTACTCTTAGGAATATCAGACCAGTGAAAATCATTTAAATTAAGTGCATTTCCAATAAAAAATGCCATAAATGTGTGCCAAAGTTGGATGTGCAAGTCGTTCAAATTATGAGGATTTTCTTGAATATTTTGGAACACCCAGTGTGTGTAACTTGGTGTTTTATACACATATTAAGTGACTTTTCAGGAAACAAAAGGAAATTGGGTCAGCAGTCATCAAGACTTGACAATATCGAAGATAAGAAACTAAAGTGAATGTGTCTTCGTAGACACTGAAATAAGCATTATTCAGTTCATGTGAAATGTAAAACTGATGAATATTTAAATTTATATCATATAAAAGGATAAAGAAGTTACAGGGACAGTGCTCTGATTAATATTCCTTCTCCAATACTTTCTCTTCAATCTCTTCGGGCTCCCAATACTAAAAGTTGTAATCATATGATTGAGTGAAATTTTCTTCGTCAGTGATACTTCAGGATACTTTTTGATATTAGAAATCATAAAAACTCACTCGTTCACTCATGAAATGCATATTCGATAATAAAATTCCTCATATTTACTGCAAGCCAGCGACCTGTCAGAAAATTTATAGGTTACCTGGAGGCAGGGCGCCACGTGGTTTGGATTGCCTAATTAGCATTAGCTCAAGGCGGCCCTGCCCTACAAGCCATGAACTCGACCCTCTCTAGGAGAACAAAATACGGCGTTGCCACTGTCTTTAACATCGGCTACGTCGCTACCCAAAATGGTTGCCATTTCTATTCGAATCATTCGAATATAAAGGAAATTCTATTATGCCTCTTGGAGCAATTCAATATCATGGTTAGCATTATCATTGTTTAATGTTTGTTCTCCTTAACTCTTTGGGTTTAGGTGGTACACTATATCCACGGCCATCTAAAAACTAAAGTCTTAAGAAGGCCGTGATATCATACACGGCCATCTCAAGACAAGAAGGCCGTGACTATATGTACCACCAATTTCGACCCTCTTCCGCGGCGGTGGTACAATTAGTGTACCACCTATTTCAAATACGCCGAACAGAAATCTATATCGATACAGAAGATTGGCCTGACTTGCAGAGACCCTGTTAAGGCAAAAATACTGGGAAAATTTCGAAAATTTTTTTGTTAATGGGCCGTTTATGTTTATATTTTGGTTGAGCTTTTGTCAATTTTTTTGAAAATTGGGGATAAATTTTTTTTTGTTCCACTTGGGTTTTATTTCTGATGATATATTTGCCGCTCAAAGAGTTAAACAATGGCATTATAGGCGGTCTGCATATTTGTAGGTGGCGGCCTCCGTGGTGAAATTAAGCAATACTCGCGTTAAAACATAACGCTTTTACCGTGTTTTGCATGCTAAAGTGCTGTTGAAATTTTAATTTTTTTGTCGATATTAAGGGTTTTTGAGTTGTTTTTTTTTTTCAATAACTTATTTATTGTATTGAATATGGATTCTGAATGGCCAACTATCTCTTGAAGAAGTTGAAGACACTTATAGTGTTGCGAGTGTTAGAATTCATGTAGAAAGATCAATTCAACGAATAAAAATTTATAGAATTTTACATGAAATACCATATAATTTATTTAAATATTTAGATGACATTGTACATATATGCTGTGTGTTAACTAATCTTCAACCACCAATTATCGCAAATTGTGAAGATGATGAATAAGGATTTCTTCTAGGATTTAAAGGAAGTACATTACTCTGTATCATAAACAATGTTGAGTTATATGAACTCAACTACACTACACTCTGTTTCACAGATATTCTTTAGCATATGCTATTCTGTTTGGCAATAAGGGAAGTGGTTGAAATGAAAAATGAGTCGGTCAAAACTATATCAAAACATTTGTCAACAAAAACTAAAATATTCACAAAAATCAAACAACTTACACAAAGTATGTTCTACCAAGAAAACAATCACCATTTTGCATGATGAATAATTATAAATCGTCCAATTTATCCAAAATTTCAATTGCCGGTCTCCTGAACTCAAGCTACAAATTTGAGTGGCCAGGAAACAAATCTTTTCTATATTTTTGCATTTCCTAAACACTACAAATTTGTTATATTTATTCATTATTACCACCCCTTCATCAAATTGACCTAAAGTTTTCAACCCATTGCAAAAACGAATTTGACACTCTGTACGGCTCTAATATAAAAATAATGAAATTGAAGGAACGAGGATTTCACAATTTACAGAATATAAATTAATTACATACAAATGATAATAATGTGCGTTCAAAAAAATTCGAGGTCAAGTAGGCTATGGAAATTATTTATTTATCGAATTTGAACCATATTTGAACTGCGTTCAAACGCAGAATATTGACAATCCAGGTTCCATAGCCTACTTGACCCCGAATTTTTTTGAACGCACGTTATCTAATAAATTTTTTTTTTTATTTTTTTTTGGCCCTTGAGGTAGGGGGAAGCATTTACGCAAAAAACTGTCGCAGATAAATGTTTGCAATGTCCAGAAATTCCAGCAATGCAAGAGCATGTTGCACGCCTCACGTTTCTCTCTTTGTCCAGCTGGAAAACATGCATTATTTAAAAGAAAGATCATAATACTGACTGTTATGTACTTACGGTGATTTCGACCGTATACGGTGGCAAATTAACAGAGGTTTGTCTCATTACTTTAGAAGTTATGAGACCACTCCGCTCTCTCACCTCATACACATGACCAGCTTTTTTCAAAGCTTGGCCTTTTTCTTCATTTCCTTTCGAGAAATGATCGAATTTTATTTTTTAAAATCCAAAAGATCTTTGAATATCCATTGTATAAACACCAAAATTCGCTCAAAAGTCAGAAACAATAAGCTAACCTATCATTAAGCTTTACTTCATGTTTTGACGAAAGTCACCACCAGATGTCTCATTTCAAGAATATGCAGACCGCCTTATAGACATAACAATGTCTTCATAGATAACTAGCGTTATATATATGCTCTGTGACTAGCGATCTATGGTTATTGATCATTTCGGGTCAGCTGATTTTGACAGAAATCGTCATTTCGGCCATTTGTGGGGCAACCATTTAGTTATTTCAGTTATTTGCATTTTGTTGAGTCTCTTATGGAGTGTTTCATATTTACTTAGCGAAAAAAAGTTTTAACAAGTGAAAAATATGATCAAAATCTGAGATTCTGCCGCGTTCTGCCTGCTAATGTGTGCCCCACAGATCATAGAAATGATGATAGGTTAGAAGTTAGCCACGGATTCCCAGCAACGGTTTCTGACGCGACGGTCGAAAAGCGCGCAGCGTTGCCAGACTGACAAGGATTTGTCGGAAGGAAGGATTATAGTTAATTGCTTATATTTCTGTAATATCGTATTGTTTTTGAAAGAATAATGGAAATCGATCATTTAAGAAGCATTTGAACATATTACATCTAGTGTGAAATTGGTTATACGCTCAAAATTAGGGTTCTTTTGAAGTGTATATTGAGTGTCAAATTAAAATTCATATCTTCTGAAATACAGCGTGTTCGAAAAAAATTTTTTTGTGGAATATGTGTTTTTACATGCTCTACAAGATACCGCTTTCCAAAATTTTTTGGGATGCCGTCTGGGACTTGAGAAATCCGAAAAACCAACCAGCAACGGTTTTCCTTCAAATTAAAACCTTCATATTTTCCAGAGATGAGCGTGTTCGAAAAAAATTTTTTTGTGGAATATGTGTTTTTGCAAGCTCTACAAGATACCACTTTCCAAATTTTTTGGGATGCCGTCTGGGACTTGAGAAATCCGAAAAATGACCCAGCAACGGGTTTCCTTCAAATTAAATAAAACCTTCATATTTTGATGAGCGTGTTCAAAAAAATTTTTTGTGGAAGATGTGTTTCATCATGCTCTACAAGATACCACTCTCCAAATTTTTCGGGATGCCGTCTGGGACTTGAGAAATCCGAAAATCCACCCAGCAACGGTTTTCCTTTTAATTAAAACCTTCATATTTTCCAGAGATTATCGTGTTCGAAAAAAAATTTTTTGTGGAAGATGTGTTTTTAGATTCTCTACAAGATACCACTTTCCAATTTTTTTGGGATGCCATCAGGGCTTGGGAAATCCGGAAAATGATCTGGAAACCTCCATATTTTTCAGAGATGAGCGTGTTCGAAAAAATTTTTTTTGTGGAAGATGTGTTTCAGCATGCTCTACAAGATACCACTCTCCAAATTTTTCGGGATGCCGTCTGGGACTTGAGAAATCCGAAAATCCACCCAGCAACGGTTTTCCTTCAAATTAAAACCTTCATATTTCCCAGAGATGATCGTGTTCGAAAAAAATTTTTTTCTGGAAGATGTGTTTTTAGATTCTCTACAAGATACCACTTTCCAAATTTTTCGGGATGCCGTCAGGGCTTGAGAAATCCGAAAAATGATCTGGAAACCTCCATATTTTCCAGAGATGAGCGTGTTCGAAGAAATTTTTTTTTTGTGGAATATGTGTTTTTGCAAGCTCTACAAGATTCTTCTTTCCAAATTTTTTGGGATGCCGTGTGGGACTTGAGAAATCCGAAAAATGACCCAGCAACGGTTTTCCTTCAAATTAAAACCTTCATATCTGGGACTTGAGAAATCCGAAAAACCACCCAGCAATGGTTTTCCTTTAAACTAAAACCTTCATATTTTCCAGAGATGATCGTGTTCGAAAAAAATTTTTTGTGGATGTGTTTTTAGATTCTCTACAAGATATCACTTTCCAAATTTTTTGGGATGCCGTCAGGGCTTGGGAAATCCGGAAAATGATCTGGAACCTCCATATTTTCCAGAGATGAGCGTGTTCGAAAAAAAAATTTTGTGGAATATGTGTTTTTGCAAGCTCTACAAGATACCACTTTCCAAATTTTTTGGGATGCCGTCTGGGACTTGAGAAATCCGAAAAATGACCCAGCAACGGTTTTCCTTCAAATTAAAACCTTCATATTTTCCAGAGATGAGCGTGTTTGAAAAAATTTTTTTGTGGAATATGTGTTTTTGCAAGCTCTACAAGATACCACTTTCCAAATTTTTTGGGATGCCGTCTGGGACTTGAGAAATCCGAAAAATGACCCAGCAACGGTTTTCCTTTAAATTAAAACCTTCATATTTTCCAGAGATGAGCGTGTTCGAAGAAATTTTTTTTGTGGAATATGTGTTTTTGCAAGCTCTACAAGATACCACCTTCCAAATTTTCTGGGATGTGGCAATTTTTTTAAGATTTAATAACATCTGATAATTGTTTTAGTTCTTCATTTCAATAGGATAAAATCGTTACGACATACCTCTTAATATCACTTTATGATTTTCACTCCTATGTACATTGTCAGTGTTGCCTTGTTACACTATTTTATGGCTTGTTTTAACGACTACTGTGCCCAAACAGCCAGCAAATCTTTAATCTTCTATGAACGCCGTTAACTGTCCAAAACACAGAACATAAAAAATACCGTCAAAGAAATTTAAATCTTTTAAAATTAAATTCAAATTCACTATTAAAATTTCAAGTGTTCACATTTGAAATTGGTATAGACAACATAAACTGTTGAGCTCAGTTAAGGTTCTAAATTGTGTTCTTATTTATATCATTCATATGTCGTTATTGATCATTTCTTTTTAACTTGAAAAACAGCCAGTTGTTGGTTTACCATTTTTTTCGTTTCTGAGACTGTGCTATAATGAATAATTCTAAAAATTCAAACCCTTACCAGTTAATGCAACTGTCGGAAGAAGACTTAATGGGTAAATATTAAATGCCATCATTTCAATCAAATAAATTATAAGTTTGATTTTCTAGAAATCATGCTGCCTTCTAAACGAATGACTCCTAAAACCAAAACAGGTTCGTGAATATTTCTAAATCATTATGTGCCACGTAATTTGGGACAGTAGAAGAAATTATATAAACGTTTTTGTACTTTTAGGTTCATCTACCGAGAAGAAAAAGTTAACATTCATACCAATAGATCAAGAAGCTATGAAAGGTAATTTTGAAACATTGTTTATTGCATTTCACTGTATACTCTCCTGTTATAGAAATTCTCTTGGATCCTGGTCCAGCTTCTCAACGAAAAGTCCCATCTACAAAAGGTAACATTGTCTGAAAACTTATTTCAATCACAATAACTGTACAACATTCTATATAAGGTTTACAGAGGGATTCGATTGCTAACAAAAGACAAAGTGGAAGTTCTAGCGTATATAAAATGAAGAGGACCAGCACTATAAGTCGTAGATCAAGTGATAAGGTGAGCGTACGCCAGAGGTTTTCAAACTTTTAGATCAATGTATGTTACAGAGAACCACAGAAAAAGCCGTCACTAATATCACTAAAGTAACTAGCAAGGCCAGTCAGAATAATGGAGATTGTGAATTCATTCCAATGCCTAAAAATATGTATGGTGAGTTTTTTTAATTTCCTAACGAATGGATCGACTTTATTGTTCTGTTGATGCTGCAGATATTTTAAACGATTACACCACCAAACCTAACAATGTAAGGAAAGAACTCTTCAAAAAATCTTCGACTGAACAAACTACAAAAACATCACAAAGTGGATATAACCAAAAATATTTCAAGGTACGTATTACAATACAAATGAAAAATGAATTCCTTCACCTGATTATTTCAGCCCCCTAGGATGAGTATTATGGATTTTAATTCGCCTCTTTTGGGTATCAACAAACTTGCATCGTCTTCAAGTAAAAAATCTCTGTTGAAATCATGCGAAAAACATGCAACCCTTTCTCAGACTCCAAGACTATCGACAGTTCGAGAAGAAATTAGTATAACTCCCAGTAATTCTGGGGTTACCGACCGGGATGTTCATGTTTCCTCCAGCACCGAATTTGAAACCATGGAACGAATGTGCAACGGAGAGGAAGCCAAGGAGGTTCATGATAAACTGAACAAAATCCTAAGTATTATGGAAACAGATAAAAGGGAATTCGAGAAATTCAAAGAAGCCAAAGAGAGAAGAATGTTGGAAATAACTACGATTCTCAAAGAAATCATCGATTCGTAGAAACAAAATGATGAAAAAGGACCAAGACCGACGAAACTAAGAACGCCAAAGAGAATCCCGGTGACAAGCGAGAAAACATCGAGCAAAAAGGACGATTTGAGGAAAAACATTCTGTTGACTAGTTTAGCGAAATCCCAGGGTAACACTCCTAAACAAAAACGGGCTGAAAACATGTACAATAGCTTGAGAGATAAATTTTCTGTGTTGGAGACTCCAAAGTTCAATAAAACAGCCAACGGTGAAGAGACCGGTAACATTTCATTTAAGCTGCAACAGCAGTGTCTCATGCTTATGGACACCCCTAAACATAAGTAAAATGGGATCCCCCTCTTTAATTTGCTCTGAACCACCCCTGATTTGATTAATTGATATTATAAACTTGTATACTGATTTTATTTATGTTGTATTCGCCAATTTTTTGTGATAATCTATTATTGTTGAAAATAAAAATAATTGCTTCTTTAATGTCTATTTTTTATCGTCGAAATCTTTGGAAATGGCAGTGGACGCTAAAACGTTGGATCTGAGGTAAAGAGGCAAGAAATTTCATGGTTTTTCTTAATTAAAAGTATGTATGCTTTTTCGAGTGCTCGTTCCATTAAAAAAATGGGGTATATAATTTTGTCACGATTACTGTATTTTTCGAGTCAAGAATGATTTTAAATGATAAGGTTCGACTCGCTGATAACGAATCAGTGGTCAAAATGAATTCTGTCCGTCTGGTCGGAAACACGAACGATTCCTTGGAGATTCTGAACATGTGAAAATATGAAGGTGGTTCCATTTAAAATAAATATTCAGGTCTGATTTTTGGTTTTGGGGATACCTATCGAGGGGCATCCTGTTCCAAAGTTCCAAGTCTTTTTTGAGATGTGAAATCGATAATTTGAATTCGAGGAATTGTGAAAGAAATAATTAATAAGCGTATACACTGCGCAAAAAATTAACGCACATTATGGAAATCTCAAATTTATCTACAACTGAAGGTGTCTTTAAAGACTTATTGATTTACGGACCACACTCTTTGTATTTTATGTCTATGGTCTGAGCGGATGAAAAAAGCCGGTGAAATGAAATATTCCCGGATTCGGGATTGCGAATCTAGAAAACTGTTCAAAATGTATGTGATTTGATTTTGTTGAATAATGAATAATGTCTAGTATGTTTTAAGACATCTCAGAATTCAGAAGTTGTGACTTGTGAATGTGATGTGACTTATTCTGAAAATTTAAATATTGTTTTTTTTAGTAAGTAATAAATAAAGACAAGGATTTGTCGGAAGGAAGGATTATATAGTTAATTGCTTATATTTCTGTAATATCGTATTGTTTTTGAAGGAATAATGGAATTCGATCATTTAAGAAGCATTTAAACATATTCCATCTATTGTGAAATTGGTTATACGCTCGAAGTTAGTGTTCTTTTGAAGTGTATATTGAGTGTCAAATAAAAATTCATATCTTCTGAAATACCTACACTGTGTTCGGAAATCCGGAAAATGATCTGGAAACCTCCATATTTTCCAGGAGATGAGCGTGTTCGAAAAAATGTTTTTTGTGGAATATGTGTTTTTGCATGCTCTACAAGATACCGCTTTCCAAATTTTTTGGGATGCCGTCAGAGCTTGGGAAATCCGGTAAATGATCTGGAAACCTTCATATTTTTCAGAGATGATCGTGTTCGAAAACAATTTTTTTTGTTGAAGATGTGGTTTCAGATTCTCTACAAGATACCACTTTCCAAATTTTTTGGAATGCCGTCAGGGCTTCGGAAATCCGGAAAATGATCTGGAAACCTCCATATTTTCCAGAGATGAGCGTGCTCGAAAAAAAATTTTTTGTAGAAGATGTGTTTTCTGATTCTCAACAAGATACCACTTTCCAAATTTTTTGGGATTCCGTCAGGGCTTCGGAAATCAGGAAAATGATCTGGAAACCTCCATATTTTCCAGAGATGAGCGTGTTCGAAAAAAAATTTTTTGTGGAAGATGTGTTTTAGCATGCTCTACAAGATACCACTCTACAAATTTTTTGGGATGCCGTCTGGGACTTTAGAAATCCGAAAAATGATCCAGCAACGGTTTTCCTTCAAATTAAAACCATCATTTTCTCCAGAGATGAGCGTGTTCGAAAATATTTTTTTTGTGGAATATGTGTTTTTGCAAGCTCTAGAAGATACATTTTTCCAAATTTTTTGGGATGCCGTCTGGGATTCGAGAAATCCGAAAAAGGACCCAGCAATGGTTTTCCTTCAAATTAAAACCTTCATATTTTCCAGAGATGAGCGTGCTCGAAAAAAAATTTTTTGTAGAAGATGTGTTTTCTGATTCTCTACAAGATACCACTTTTCAAATTTTTTGGGATGCCGTCAGGGATTCGGAAATCAGGAAAATGATCTGGAAACCTCCATATTTTCCAGAGATGAGCGTGTTCGAAAAAATTTTTTTTGTGGAAGATGTGTTTTAGCATGCTCTACAAGATACCACTCTACAAATTTTTTGGGATGCCGTCTGGGACTTGAGAAATCCGAATAATGATCCAGCAACGGTTTTCCTTCAAATTAAAACCATCATTTTCTCCAGAGATGAGCGTGTTCGAATATAATTTTTTTGTGGAATATGTGTTTTTGCAAGCTCTAGAAGATACATTTTTCCAAATTTTTTGGGATGCCTTCTGGGATTCGAGAAATCCGAAAAAGGACCCAGCAACGGTTTTCCTTCAAATTAAAACCTTCATATTTTCCAGAGATGAGCGTCTTCGAAAAAAATTTTTCTGTGGAATATGTGTTTTCAGATTCTCTACAAGATAACAATTTCCAAATTTTTTGGGATGCCGTCAGGGCTTCGGAAATCCGGAAAATGATCTGGAAACCTCCATATTTTCCAGGAGATGAGCGTGTTCGAAAAAATGTTTTTTGTGGAAGATGTGTTTTAGCATGCTCTTCAAGATACCACTCTCCAAATTTTTTGGGATGCCTTCTGGGACTTGATAAATCCGAAAAATGACCCAGCAACGGTTTTCCTTTGAATTAAAACCTTCATATTTTCCAGATATGATCGTGTTCGAAAAAAATTGTCTTGTGGAATATGTGTTTTCAGATTCTCTACAAGATACCACTTTCCAAATTTTTTGGGATGCCGTCAGGGCTTGGGAAACCCGGAAAATGATCTGGAAATCTTCATATTTTCCTGAGATGAGCGTGTTCGAAAAAATTTCTTTGTGGAAGATGTGTTTTCAGATTATCTACAAGATACCATTTTCCAAACTTTTTTGGGATGCCGTCAGGGCTTCGGAAATCCGGAAAATGATCTGGAAACCTCCATATTTCCCAGAGATGAGCGTGCTCGAAAAATTTTTTTTTGTGGAATATGTGTTTTGCAAGCTCTACAAGATACCACTTTCCAAACTTTTTGGGATGCCATCTGGGATTCGAGAAATCCGAAAAATGACCCTGCAACGGTTTCCTTTCAAATTAAAACCTTCATATTTTCTAGAGATGATCGTGTTCGAAAAAAATATTTTTGTGGAATATGTGATTTTCAGATTCTCTACAAGATGTTTTTTTCCAAATTTTTTGGGATGCCGTCTGGCACTTGAGAAATCCGAAAAATTACCAGTAACGGTTTTCCTTTAAATTAAAACCTGCATATTTTCCAGAGATGATCGTGTTCGAAAAAAATTATTTTGTGGAAGATGTGTTATCAGATTCTCTACAAGATGCCACTTTCCAAATTTCTTGGGATGCCGTCTGGGACTTGAGAAATCAGAAAAATGGCCCAGCAACGGTTTTCCTTTATATTAAAACCTTCATATTTTCCAGAGATGAGCGTGTTTGAAAAAATTTTTTTCGTGGAATATGTGTTTTTGCAAGCTCTACAAGATATCACTTTCCAAATTTTTTGGGATGCCGTCTGGGATTCGAGAAATCCGAAAAATGACCCAGCAACGGTTTTCTTTCATATTAAAACCTCCATATTTTCCAGAGATGAGCGTGTTCGAAAAAAATTTTTTGTGGAATATGTGTTTTTGCAAGCTCTACAAGATATCTCTTTCCAAATTTTTTGGGATGTCGTCTGGGCTTGAGAAGTCCGGAAAATGATCTGGAAACCTTCATATTTTCCAGAGATGATCGTGTTCGAGAAATTTTTTTTTGTGAAAAATGTGTTTTCACATTCTCTACAAGACACCGTTTTCCAAATTTTTTGGGATACCGTCAGTAACGGTTTTCTTTCATATTAAAACCTCCATATTTTCCAGAGATGAATGTGTTCGAAAAACATTTTTTCGTGGAAGATGTGTTTTTGTAAGCTCTACAAGAAACCTCTTTCCAAATTTTTTAGGATGCCGTCTGGGATTCGAGAAATCCGAAAAATGACCCAGCAACGGTTTTCCTTCAAATTAAAACCTTCATATTTTTCAGAGATGAGCGTGTTCGAAAAATTTTTTTTGTAGAATATGTGCTTTTACATGCTCTACAAGATGCCGCTTTCAAACTTTTTGGGATGTCGTCAGGGCTTGGGAAATCCGGAAAATGATCTGGAAACATTCATATTTTCCAGAGATGATCGTGTTCGAAAAAAATTTTTTTGTAGAAGACGTTTTTTCAGATTCTCTAGAAGATACAGTTTTCCAAATTTTTTGAGATACCGTCAGTACTTGAGAAATCTGGAAAATGATCTGGAAACCTCCATATTTTCCAGAGATGAGCGTGTTCGAAAAATTTTTTTTTGTGGAATATGTGTTTTTGCATGCTCTACAAGATATCATTTTCCAAATTTTTTGGGATGACGTCTCGGACTTGAGAAATCCTAAAAATAATCCAGCAACGGTTTTCCTTTAAATTAAAACATTCATATTTTCCAGATATGATCGTGTTCGAAAAAACTTTTTTTGTGGAATATGTGTTTTCAGATTTTCGACAAGATACCACATTCCAAATTTTTTGGGATGCCGTCAGGCCTTGGGAAATCCGGAAAATGATCTGGAAATCTTCATATTTTCAAGAGATGAGCGTGTTCGAAAAAAATTTCTTGTGGAAGATGTGTTTTTGCATGCTCTACAAGATACCTTTTTCCAAATTTTTTGGGATGCCGTCAGGGCTTGAGAAGTCCGGAAAATTATCTGGAAACCTCCATATTTTTCAGAGATGAGCGTGTTTGAAAAAACTTTTTTTGTGAATAATGTGTTTTTGCATGCTCTTAAAGATATCCAAATTTTTTGGGATGCCGTCAGGGCTTCGGAAATCCGGAAAATGATCCGGAAACCTTCATATTTTTCAGACATGATCGTGTTCAAAAACAATTTTTTTGTTGAAGATGTGTTTCCAGATTCTCTACAAGATACCACTTTCCAAATTTTTTGGGATGCCGTCAGGGCTTTGGAAATCCGGAAAATGATCCGGAAATCTTCATATTTTCCAGAGATGAGCGTGTTCGAAAAAAAATTTCTTGTGGAAGATGTGTTTTTGCATGCTCTACAAGATACCATTCTCCAAATTCTTTGGAATGCCGTCTGGGACTTGAGAAATCCGAAAAATGACCCAGTAACGGTTTTCCTTTAAATTAAAACCTGCATATTTTCCAGAGATGATCGTGTTCGAAAAAAAATTTTTTGTGGAAGATCTGTTTTCAGATTCTCTACAAGATACCATTTTCCAAATTTTTTGGGATGCCGTTAGGGCTTCGGAAATCCGGAAAATGATCTGGAAACCTCGATATTTTCCAGAGATGAGCGTGTTCGAAAAAATTTTTTTGTGGAATATGTGTTTTTGCAAGCTCTACAAGATACCTCTTTCCAAATTTTTTGGGATGCCGTCTGGGCTTGAGAAGTCCGGAAAATGATCTGGAAACCTTCATATTTTCCAGAGATGATCGTGTTTGAGAAAAATTTTCTTGTGGAATATGTGTTTTTGCAAGCTCTACAAGATTCCACTCTCCAAAATTTTTGGGATGACGTCTGGGACTTGAGAAATCCGAAAAATGACCCAGCAACGGTTTTCCATTAAATTAAAACCTTAATATTTTGCAGAGATGAGCGTGTTCGAACAACATTTTTTGTGGAAGATGTGTTTTTAGATTCTCGTTAAGATACCAATTTCCAAATTTTTTGGGATGCCGTCAGGGATTTGGAAATCCGGAAAATGATCTGGAAACCTCCATATATTTCAGAGATGAGCTTGTTCGAAAAAATTTTTTTTTTGTTAAATATGTGTTTTTGCATGCTCTACAAGATATCATTCTCCAAATTTTTTGGTATGCCATCTGGGACTTGAAAAATCCGAAAAATGACCCAGCAACGGTTTTTCTTTAAATTAAAACCTGCATATTTTCCAGAGGTAATCGTGTTCGAAAAAAATTTCGTTGTGGGAGATGTGTTTTCAGATTCTCTACAAGATACCAGTTTCTAAATTTCTTGGGATGCCGTCAGGGCTTTGGAAATCCGGAAAATGATCTGGAAACCTCCATATAAATATTATATTTTCCATCTTCAGGACGAGAAAAGGGTAGTAAAACAAGCCTAATTCTCAAAAAACATTTTTGAAGATAAGCTTTTATAACAACATTCATCCGCCATTTTGAAGCCGCCATCTTGAATTCCTCGATTTTGAAGAATCGTAATTTCCGACCCAGAAAACCCCCATATACCAATTTTGAATGAAATATGATCATAATTACAAAACTCGTCCGCCATATTGTGGCCGCCATCTTGAATTTCCCAGTTTTGACAAAAGTATCATCATTTTCGAACCCAAATACCCCCAGATACTTATTTTGAATGGAA
The DNA here is from genome assembly GCA_951802165.1 of Adalia decempunctata. Classification (NCBI taxonomy): domain Eukaryota; kingdom Metazoa; phylum Arthropoda; class Insecta; order Coleoptera; family Coccinellidae; genus Adalia; species Adalia decempunctata. The sequence continues at coordinate 36,642,231 of OX637697.1, read as the reverse complement.
TCGGATCATAATTGCAAAACTCATCCGCCATTTTGGAGCCGCCATTTTGTTTTTTTCTATAAAAAATATTTCATGATGCATTGTCACCAGGATTAGGTACACCTGCAAAATTTCAAGTCAATCGGACGATTAGAAGTGTGTCATATTTAACTTGCAAGATTTGATTACAGCCAGACACACAGACACCGGGACAGGTGAAACTAAATAAAAGCTTATAAAAACAAACCAGGTAAGGTTTAGAAGCCAACTGGTACTCACATGTGTTGACTAAAAGTCAGATGATAGAGTATTATGATGTTTCGGGTTTTTATATCTACAGACCATGGTCCTATGAAATATGGGAAGCAATTAAGAACTGGTTGGATAAGGAAATCGAAATGTTAGGTGTTGAGAATTGTTATTTTCCAATTTTTGTGACCAAAGCAATGTTGGAAAAAGAAAAAACGCATATAGCAGATTTCTCTCCAGAGGTAAGATAAATTCGTAATTTTTCTTGATAATCTTCGAACTGTAAACTAATGAATTTTAAGGTGGCCTGGGTAATAAAAGCAGGTGATTCAGACATGAGTGTACCAGTTGCTGTAAGACCGACTTCGGAGACTGGTATGTATCCCTTATGCAAAATGGATTCAATCTTACAAAGATCTCCCAATAAAATTGTACCAATATGGAACAATGTCATGGTATGGTATATCAATCTATATGCAAAAAAATCAGCATCTGTATAAATCAATTTTTCTGGGAAATACGGCCGTCCAGAAAGGACCTATTTTTCGCGATTTTTCGACTCAAGGTCGATTATTTCCCATACTACGCGTCACAGGATAATTCTCATTACAGATTCGTAATCTACGTGTCTGAATTAGTGAATAAAATGACCCGGGTCGATATACTCCGAAGAAAAAAATTTTCGATCGGACTTGGAAAAATGTCGAACAGGATGGCGGCATCTTGTTCGAAATTTTTCCAAGTCCGATCGAAAATTTTGATGATGGATGAAAATTGGTTTTTTTGATTAACAAAGGATCAATCTATGTGCAAAAAAATCAGCATCTGTATATATCAATTTTTGTGGGAGATACGGAAGTTCAAAAATAACCTATTTTTCGCGATTTTTCGACCCAATGTCGATTATTTCCCAAATTACGCGTCACAGGAGAATTCTAATTACATATTCGTAATCTACGTGTCCGAGTTAGTGAAAAAAATGACCCGGGTCCATATACTCCGATGAAAAAAATTTTCGATCGGACTTGAAAAAATTTCGAGCAAGATGCCGCCATCTTGTTCGAAATTCTGATGATGGATGAAAATTGGTTTTTTTGATTCACAAAGGATCAATCTATATGCAAAAAAATCAGCATCTGTATAAATCAATATTTCTGGGAAATACGGCAGTTCAAAAATGACCAATTTTTCGCGATTTTTCGACTCAAGGTCGATGATTTCCCAAATTACGCGTCACAGGAGAATTCTAATTACAGATTCGTAATCTACGTGTCCTAATTAGTAGATAAAATGACTCGGGTCGATATACTCCGAAGAATAAAATTTTCGATCGGACTTGGAAAAATTTCGAACAAGATGCCGCCATATCCTGTTCGACATTTTTCTAAGTTCGATCGAAAATTTTGATGATGGATGAAAATTGTTTTTTTTTGATTCACAAAGGATCAATCTATATGCAAAAAAATCCGCATCTGTATAAATCAATTTTTCTGGAAAATACGGCAGTCCAAAAATGACCTATTTTTCGCGATTTTTCGTCTCAAGGTCGAATATTTCCCAAACTACGCGTCACACGAGAATTCTAATTACAGATTCTTAATCCACGTGTCCGAATTAGTCAATAAAACGACCGGGGTCGATATACTCCGAAGAAAAAAATTTTCGATCAGACTTAAAAACATCTCGAACAGGTCGAACAGGATGGCGCCATCTTGTTCGAAATTCTGATGATGGATGAAAATTATTTTTTTTTATTCACAAAGGATCAATCTATATGCAAAAAAATCAGCATCTGTATAAATCAATTTTTCTTGGAAATACGGCAGTCCAAAAATGACCTCTTTTTCGACTCAAGGTTGATTATTTCCCAAACTACGCGCCACAGGAGAATTCTAATTACAGATTCGTAATCTACGTGTCCGAATTAGTAGATAAAATGACCCGGGTCGATATACTCCGAAGAAAAAAATTTTCGATTGGACTTGGAAAAATTTCTAACAAGATGCCGCCATCTTGGTAGTCCTTCCCAAAAAAGCGGATAAATCAGGCAAACCAAAGTGGCGAATTGCAATCGATTACAGAACACTCAACGAATAAACAATCGATGACAAATTCCAAATATCGATTAAATGTTAGATAATTTGAAAGGTGCAAGATATTTCAGCACTATAGATCATCAGGATATCACCAGATTGAACTCGACGAAGAATCCATAGAAAAAACTGCTTTTGCTACGGATGATGGACATTTTGAGTTTTTGCGAATGCCTTTTGGTCTCAAAAATGCCCCATCCACATTTCAGAGAGTAATGAATGAAGTTTTTTTGTTAGGTTTACAAATTGTTTGATAAAATGCCGAAAGTTCTCGACATAAATCAAAGGCGAAGTATCAGGAAGTGCTTTTTTGCATTGAAATCTGCATCTGCAGGAAAAAGTAACCCTGATACTTCGGAAATGTCGATTTATAGCACAGTGTCCAACATATTCGATGTAAGTGAATAAATTCATATTATTTTTCTTCCGAATCCGAAACGCTTTATATTTTAGGTGCATGAATCCACTATAAGGAGGATAGTAAGAGAGGATGACAAACTGACAAAGAATTTCCGAAAATTGGGAGACCCAAAACAAAACACATAATTCTATAGGTATAAAATTATGTGACCCAAAAACACAATGACAGCTGAAGAATTTGTTGAGGCGTAGCCACGGCCATCTAAAGACTAAAGGGCCCGGCTGTTGCGAAGTGCGGCAACAATGTACTGGGGTATAGTCACCCGACATATACGGACGTAAACAAGCGTCTAGTGGCGTTTTTGTAGCATCCGCGCTTAGTTTAGTGTTCATTCCGGTCATTTTTGTGAAAAAATAAGTGAATTATTGTTACCAATTGCGATTGTTCGAGTACAGTGAAAGTGTTTGTGATATTGGTGTTAGTGAATTCTTCTTGGAATAGCAGAGAATAATTGGTCTTTTTGTAAGTCTGATATCTAACCTATAAATTCAACTTGGACTTGAGATCATCAGATCATCTGCTTCGAAAAATGGTCAAAACGTGTTGTATTCCATCCTGTAGAAGTAATTATCCGTCTACAAAAAATGAAGGATATTTTAGTTGTTTTAGTTTTCCGAAAGATGAACAGCGTAAGCTTTTATGGATGAGAGCCATACCGCGAAATTTCATTCAAACTAATTATAGTTTTGTTTGCGAGAAACATTTTGATTCCGAAGATATAATTAAATTCGACAAACATTTGCAAGCAGATGGAACCATTAAATTACTCTCTTTAAGATTCCCGAAATTGAAAGGAGACGCTATCCCAAATTTACCCTCATACCTTTCGAAACAAAATCAAATAAAAAGGACCGATCCTCAGTGTAGAAGGGAAGCAATTTTTAATAGAAATAATAATGAAGTAGAAGCTTTTTTGAGTTCCGATTTGATTAAAGATTTCAAAGATTTACTCGAAAATTATTCGGCCAAAATTGATATAGGTATCTATCTGGATGGGAAATTAAAACATGCGATAACGCAATTTATTTTTATATTCTAAATTTCGAAAAAACATTAACTGTTGAAAGTTCTTTAGAGATGAATGAAAGTCGCCAGCTTGAAATATTTCATAAAAATGTTCAAATTTCCGCTAATGACTTAAAATGGATACTTCCTTCTGATTTGATTCTCATCCGATGGTCTCAAGTTACCAATTTACTTTCCCGTTATAAAAATGTTTCTAATGAAAATACAAGTAAATCTACATCAGATTTATTGAGAGATTCCTTGACTTCATTAGAAGCATTTTTATCGGATAAGAATAATTTGGCGAGAGATGGCCCTACACCTCCCCGTGGTTCTTGCTGGACAATAAATTGAATAAAACATCAGCCAATTCGCTTTAATTTCAATTTTGTTTTTCATTTATATTCAATTTATTGACTGAGTAGGGCATACTTCCACCCTTTTTTCAGATATTCATCGGAAAACACATTTATCAACATCAGAAAATTAAATAATACGTTCGAAATATCGTATCTTTCACGCTAAGCATCGTAAGCAGTATACCTCCCTACATTGGTGTTTTGCGGCGTTGCCGCTCAAGGCGCCCGGCCATGTCTTTAGAAGGCCGTGGCGTAGCCTACGTTAGATTACGTAGGCTACGACTGAGGAAGTGAAATTCGAACTGGCAACCCTGGTCTCTTTCTCTTTAGTTTGTAAGACAATGCTCTTTCTGCAGTTTCTGCTCTCTGAAACTAGAAAGTAATTAAAATCATGAATCTTACCAAGTGTGAAGGAAATTAAAGTGAAAACGATTCAACCTAGGTCGTTAGCCATTTGGAAACAATTAGGTAAAGGTATTAATCTAATTTAACAAACAACTTCATATTTCCCACTTTTCTTGAAAAGCTAGAGAGTTATTGATGTTATTGTATGAGTGTACAGAATCCAAATGATTCAACATACATCTAACGCGTGATTTTTTCAGGATGGACGAGTTCGAAATTAAAAAGACTGAAATAGAAGATATAGATATTTCTGAGGAGTTTATCGTTGGTAATGAAATAATAACCAGACATGATTATGAAGCGAATTTAGATTGTACTGTCAAATCCGATGTTGATAATTATTGGTGAGTAATTGTTTTCTTTTCCAATAAAAATGTATTTTATGTATTGAAAGGGAGACAAAAACAGAGGAAGTTGATGTTCCTTTGAGTTTGAAAGCTCTCAAATATGGTCAGTAACTATGAGACAGATATCCAATGTAATCTTAAGGTTCATCCAAATTCTGTTATTCTGAAATTAAAGCAATTCCAGTGTACTCAATGTGATTATGCTACATTGCGTGAAGGCAATCTTAAGATTCATATAGATTCTGTTCATTTAAAATTGAAGCGCTATAAGTGTAATCAATATGTGATTATGCAACAAATAACAAAGATCATTGTAAAACTCATATAAATTCGATTCATTTGAAATTGAAACCATGCAAGTGTACCTAACTTACTCACTGTGATTATGATTTAAAATTCCGATTCGAAATTTGGGAAGATCTTGGAATAACTCATGAAAAATAATGGAGGAGCCCCTTAAATAAACCCATTCCAATGAGTATTCATTAAGAAATTACAGTAAAACTGGCTAGAACTATATATGTATAACCTCACCTTCCAAACGGAAACTTTGGGATTTTTTTTTGGAAAAACTAAGAGGATTGCAGACTTCTCGTTTTCATTTTCGTAATCTGGGACCCAAAATTAGTGAGTACTAATTTTTTCACGTCTCAAAAACGGTTCTTTTAGTTCCGCATAATTAGCCAAATAAATTGACATACATTCTTGAATAGCTGAGTAGTAGTGCATAATAAGTGAACAATATATCTTGTTAGCAGGAGTCAAATATACTTAACAAGTGATTTTTTTTTCAGTATGGACGACTACGAAATCAAAAAGAGTGAAATAGAAGATCTAGATAAATCTGAGGGGTTTGTTGTTGGCAATGAAATAATTACCAGACAAGATTTTGAAGGGAATTTTGGTTCTACCATCAAATCTGATGTCGATGATTATTCGTAAGTAAATAACCATTTAATGTTGATGCTAAAATTAACGTAATCTTTATATAAAGATGATGAGACATTTTGTGAGTCTGTTGTCGAAATGTTCATAAACATTATGTGCACCCCATTGGCTTCGATTCCTGAAAGTAGGAATGGTGATTTGATGGTAGAATTCAAGAATTCATAATGATTTGATTTGAATTCCACTGAAAAATTACCTTCCTTAATCCCTACTTTCAGGAATCGAACTCCTTATGGTCGAAAACAGTACTAAAGCTAAATAAAATTTTATAACTCTTATTTATTAACTGGAACACACTCCTGAATAGTTATTGTATCTTTCAGTAAGATCAACATCATGGAGATCGAAACAGAAGATGTGGATATTCCTTTGATTTCGAAATCTCACCAATATGATCATTATGATTGTGCTGCAAATATTAAATGTGATCCGAAGGTTCGTCCAAATTCTGCTACTTTGAAATTGAAGAAATTCCAGTGTACTCAATGTGATTTTGCTGCGTGCCATAAAAGTAAACTTAAGATTCATATAGATTCTGTTCATTTGAAATTAATGCAATATCAGTGTGACCAATGTGATTTTGCTACAAATCTGATGGGGAACCTCAAAATTCATATCAATTCTGTTCATTTGAAATTGAAACCATACAAGTGTGATCAATGTGATCATGCTACAAATAGAAAACATGATCTTGAGGTCCATTTCAATTCAGTTCATTTGAATATTAGGCCATTTCAGTGTCATCTTTGTGATTATGCTGCAAGTTGTAAAAGAAATCTCAAGAATCATATCAATTCCGTTCATTTAAAATTGATGGTATACAAGTGTGATCAATGTAGTCATGCTACCAATCGAAAAGATAAACTTAAGATTCATATAAAATCTGTTCATCTGAAATTGAAGCGCTACAAGTGTGATCAATGTGATTATGCTACAAATTATAAATGTTCTCTTGAGATTCATGTGAATTCCATTCATTCAAAATTGAAACCATACAAGTGTGATCAATGTGATCATGCTACAAATCAAAAAAGTGAACTTAAGATTCATATAGATTCTGTTCATCTAAAATTGATACGATACAAATGTGATCAATGTGATTTTGCTGCAAGTCGAAAGGGGAACCTCAAAGATCATATCAATTCAGTTCATTTGAATCTTAAGCCATTCCAGTGTCATCTTTGTGATCATGCTGTAAGTCGTAAAGGACATCTCAAAAGGCATATAGATGCTGTCCATTTGAAATTAAAGCGATACCTTTGTCAGCACTGTGATTATGCTGCAAGCCAGAAAATACATTTCAAAAATCATATCAATTCTGTTCATTTAAAATTGATTCAATACAAATGTGATCACTGCGATTATGCTACAAGTCGAAAAGGTAATCTTAAGGGTCATACAGAATCTGTTCATTTGAAATTGATGTGATACAATTTGATCACTGTGACTATGCTGCCAACTGGAAAATACAAATCAAAAATCATATCAATTCTGTTCATTTGAAATTGAAACCATGCAAGTATGATCAATGTGATCATGCTACAAATCAAAAAAATGAACTTAAGATTAATATAGAATCTAATCATCTAAAATTGAGGCAATATAAGTGTTATCACTGCGATTATACTGCAAATTGGAAAATGAACCTGAAAAATCATATCAATGCTGTTCATTTAAAATTGATGCCATACAAATGTGGTGTCTGTGGTTACGCTGCAAGTCAAACGGGGAACCTGAAAAATCATATCAATTCTGTTCATTTGAAATTGAAACCATACAAGTGTGATCATGCTACAAATCGAAAAAATAAACTTAAGATTCATATAGAATCTAATCATCTGCAATTGAATAAATATAAGTGTGATCAATGTGATTTTGGTGCCAATCGGAAGATATGTCTCAAATCTCATATGGCTTCTGTTCACTCAAAGCACAACTAACTTTTCTTTAAGTGAAGAGCAAATCTTATTTTCATATAGTCATGCTACACTTCAACTCAATGTTCTAATGTAAATTCTTTATATTTTCATGTATCCTGAAAAATACATACTGTAATTTATTACTGAACCTTAATGATACATACTGTAATTTATTACCAAAGTAAGGACACATCATATGATGTAGGAATGGTCTTTGGGTTGTTACTTTCAAATTGATGTTAGGAAATATTTGAGATATCCTTTGTACACATTTCTCTACCTATAAAGGATGAAATTATGTGAGTTTTCAGACAGTAAAAAATGTTATGTTTTTGAATTATCTAAATGCCAATATTTTATCTGACATCAAATTGAAAAATAAATAAATCCTAAGATCAAAGTGTTTTAATTCAAACCTACTGAAAAACTACGGGCAAGAACTTTCCAACAAACAGAAATGTAGGCAATCATTCCTGGCTCGAAATTAAAATGAAGGAATTGAAATAAAAAACTTACTTTTCATTGATATATAAAGGGATAAACGATAATATAACAGAAAAAAGAGGTTAACCGTCCTATGAGTGACAGCTCTTCCTTTACTTTCGCCAATTATTTCCTAATTATTGGGTATTACTTAATTCTAACTATCAAAAACCTATACTAACTCAGTGTCGTGAGTCTAGAATTAGTAGGGTAAGTTTATTTCTTTTTGGTTTCCAAAAAATTTTAAAAACCGATAGAGTGAGCACGTGGTAAAGCCACAGTTTTCATGGATTGGAACTCGGGGGATCCAAAGGATCCCCCAGGGGATAACTTCCCAAATTCTATTTCTCGCCCCCAGACTCCTCTCTCCCCCAGAGTTCTCACTCACCTTACTCCAAAGTCTCAGAAAACATTCAATTCACTTCTGGTTAATTATCCAGAAGATCCCCACTTCTCAATAGCAGATATCTCATTACTCTCTAGGGAGATTAACTGTGTAAAAGACATTTTTCAAGATGATGCCGAACTACTTGGAGAGGCTACAAATGCTTCCCAGGCGATCTCTTCTCTGCTAACCCAACTATCTGTAAATTCTCAGAATAAGTCTGAAAAAAAGAAAATTGCCCACACCTACTCTTTAACGGATTGTGGACCCTATTTGGTAATAGTAGAGTCCAAAAAGGAAGGTAATATTGGCAACATGCATCCAATGAATTTTGGTAAGGAGCTAGATAAACATAAGGTGCCGGGAGTAAAAGATGTCAACAAAAAAGGTAAAAAAAGAATCTCAGTTGAGTTTTCCACATCAGTCTATGCTAATAAATTTCTAACTGAAAATCCTTTCATGGCTGACCCTAACATTGATGTCTTCATCCCCTCACGTATGGTCTCAAGCAGAGGTGTTATAAAGGATGTTGGATCTGACATCACTGAAGAAGATATCATGTCCCATGCAAACACTAGGATAAAGATCATTGGAGCGCGCCAATTGAAAAGGAGAGTTACCAAAGAGGGTAATACCTCTTACGTCCCATCAAATTCCTGGGTACTCACCTTCCATGGTAAGATCCTGCCTGATAAAATAGGTATCTTTGGGGTTATTAGAAATGTCTCACTATATGTGGGCCCAGTTATACAATGTTACAACTGTCTTAGGTATGGTCACACCATGACCAACTGCAACTCCCCTATAGACTCAAAAAGATGTCGAAACTGCGGTGAGAAACATACCGAAATAAATTGTCCCAACAAGTCAAATCCCAAATGCATCTTTTGCGCAGGTAATCATGCCTCTACAGACCGAAATTGCCCTGAATATGACAGACAAAAACAAATTAACAGTCTTATAGCATTGGAAAACATTTCCTACTTCGAGGCTGTGAAACTTGTTCCAAAATCATATGACCCAGTCAATACATCTGACAAGGAAGCAATTAATCCGGTCTCCCGACCAAACTCTTTCCCCACCCTAGTTTCTCAAGCTAATAGATATAGCTCCCCTCAGGATGCAACTCTTATTTCAGTACACAACAGAAATTCCTTGCTTCAATCTAAACAACTGAGAAACCCTTCTTATGCATCAGCATTAAAAAAGAGGAAATTACCCTCATCCCCAGGCTATAACAGGGAAGCTCATAATGAACAGCTCCTTCATCTGTCTATGCCTCTTTCTCCAATTTCTGCTTTCAATTCTTCCCTCGGTCAAAACCCTTCATATTCTAATTCCCTATCTGACGATGATCTATTCAAAATGATTTCCCACCGAGTGTTGGGAAACCATAATTCTGAGTTTGTTAAGAGCCTAATGACCTTTTTGATGAATAACCAACCTACGCATACTTCCTTCTCTAATACCCCCCATCATGATAGAAATGAATCCGATGATAACGTTCCTACTAAATAGATAACAATTCAATCTCCCTCTATTTTATTTTTTTCCGTTTTTCCTCAATTTTTCTTGTATTTTTTATTTTTTTTTCTGTGAATTTTATTTACTATAATCTCAATGCTTAAAATATTGCAGTGGAACATTAGATCTGTTGCTGCTAATATGGACAATCTTAGATATCACATAGAGGAATACCAACCCAATATCATCCTCCTCTCTGAATCTTGGTTGAAAGGTGACCAAAGCTTTAAGATGTCTGGCTATAGCGTACTTAGACAAGATAGAACTTCCCGAGGTGGCGGTGTTGCCTCACTTATTAGCGGTAAATTTCTTTTTACAGAGCTTAATTTCAACCTAACCCTTCCTGATAGAGTCAACCTTCATGGATTCAAAATTGAATATCTTACTATCGTGAATGTTTATTGCCCCCCAGACATTCTACTTCCTGTGAACTTTTGGCAAAACCTATATTCCAATATTTCTTCCCCATACCTCATTTGTGGTGACGTCAACGCTCAGCATCCCTCATGGGGTTCTCACTCTAGGAATAGAAATGGAATCATTCTGGACCAATTCCTTTTATCTAGTGATCTTTGCCTCCTTAATGACGGTTCAAATACTAGAGTCACCTCCCCAGATAAGCCTAGCTCACCAGACGTTACACTTTGCTCCCCAGATATTAGATTTAACGCCTTCTGGGAGGTTCTCCCGGATCCCGGTAGTAGCGATCACTATCCAATCATGACCAACATTGTGAACCTCAATTTAGCAGAGATCCCTCATAATTCCTTTTCAACTTCCAAATACAACGTTAAGAAGGCCAATTGGGTGCTGTTTCAGGAGTTGATTGCCCGAGAGATTGAAGGCCGGGACATACAAGGTCTTGCTGACGTTCAAGAAATTATCGTTACTGCAGCTGATCAATCAATTCCTCTCAGAAATCACAATGGATCCCATTCCAAATTTCGTGTCCCTTGGTGGGATGACGAGCTAAGAACTATTATGAGAAATAGGTCAGAGGCCTATAGAAATTTCCGCCATATGCCCACAACAGAAAATTATCTGAATGCTAAAAAACAACAAGCTATTGCCAAGAGGAGGATCAAAGAAAAGAAAAAGGCGTCATTCAGAGAATTCTGCGAAAACTTGTCTGTAAAGGATACCAAAAATCTATGGAGAAACGTTAGAAGATTCCGCTCTGGTGTTGCCCCTAATTTGTCAAGACGTCCCCCTCAATCTTGTGGTAAGGAAATCCTGTCCAGACTCTGCCCCCCTTCTCAACCAGCTATATACCGCCCTGGAGGAGCCCCTCTGGGCGTTGATGATTCAACCCCAAATGACCGTTCCTTTTTATTCCCTTCGTTCACTTTGAGCGAGCTGTCCAAGACTATTCACAGAAAAAAAGACTCCACACCAGGCAAGGATTCGATTACTTATACAATGCTGAAGTATCTCCCCATTGAAGCTAAAGAAGCTCTCTTACAGATTCTCAACGGATTGCTGGCCAATCCCATTATCCCCCCTTCCCTTAAAGAGACTATAGTAGTGCCCATATGTAAGCCTGGAAAACCCCCTCATATCTCTACCAGCTATCGACCGATTGCTCTCACCTCCTGCTTGCTTAAAATTTTTGAATCCCTTATAGCCACTAGACTGGAGAGAATCTATGAAACAATCGTTCTGTCATCCGAACCTCAATATGGTTTCCGCAAGGGCAAATCCGTTACCGATGCACTATCTGCCTTGACAGTCCCCATTTACTCTGCGTTTGTGAGGGATGAAATCTCTCTTGTTGTTTTCCTTGACATCAAGCAGGCCTATGATTCTGTCAACTTCAGCATTTTGGGCCCTATTCTAATACAAGAAGGCGTTCCCCTCCGAGTCGTCAAACTACTGGAGAGTTTAATAGTGGGTAGGAGTATCTTTTTGCTAGATCCATGCTCTAAGGTACTGATTGGTCCAGAAACATCATATCTGGGCCTGGCCCAAGGTTCCCCCAACAGCTGTGTGCTCTTCAATTTTTTTGTTAAAGGCCTTGCCTCTTTCTTGAACCTCTCAGGAGTTGACGTTCTTCAATACGCAGATGACACCACAATAGTCTCTTCTGGAAAGTCTTTTAAAAAGGCCTTTGACAATATGTCCCAGGCATTAGCGCGAGTTGAGCACTGGACTCGAACTAGAGGCCTCTCCATATCTGCCGAAAAATCCAAAGCCATGTGCTTTCATAAAAAGAAAACGCTTATTAACCTTCCTGCCCTAAGGATCTTTGAGGATGAAATTCCTTGGGTGATCTCCACAAAATACCTAGGAGTGACATTTCAAGCCAACCTGGATTGGTCTAACCACATCGAGAATATGTGTTCTAAAGCAACCAGGAATATAAACGTCATGAAGGCTCTATGTCGTACCTGGTGGGGTTCCCACCCCCATACCTTGTTAACCATGTACAAGGGAATAGTCCTCCCTTTTCTCGATTATGGTTCCATAATTTTGGGCAGATGTACCAAATCTGCTCTAGCTCGACTTGACAGAGTCCAATATGCTGCCATCCGGGTAGCACTGGGATACATGAGGTCAACCCCCATCAATGTTTTGCTAGCAGAAAGTGGAGAACTTCCGCTGTCCTATCGTCGCTCCTGGTTGGCTATTAAATTTCTAACAAAATTAGCCAGATTATCTCCCAACCCTCTTCTCACAAAAATTTCGCAGCTAGCATCTTGGCACCATGCGTGGGGCAGTAGATCCGTTCCTTCCATAGTGGGGGCTGCCGCTATGCTCCCTGAGGCCGACTCCCATTTTTCCTCTTCCCAGCTTCCTTGTTTTCATCTCCCCTTGTCAGTCCACTACTTCGATGTTCCCTACTTCTCCTTGAACTTGAGTAAATCGGACTTGGACAATTCTGCCCTATTTGTTCAAAGATGCAGTGAAAAATTCCCCCACTACTCGTGGATTTTTACTGACGCCTCAAAGTCAAGGGATAAGGTTGGTATTGGGGTGTATAACCCTGGGGGCGTTTCCTTGAGGGAGAGAGCTCCTTCCTTTTTTTCTATCTCGTCTGCTGAACTTCTTGCAATCGATAAGGCCCTATCCATGATCGAAAAAATGGACGTCAATAAGGTTCTGGTGATCACTGACTCCAAGAGCGCCCTTGAAAAAATCCAATATTGGCTTCCCCATTCCCATAATGACCACACCACCCTCTCCATCCGACATAAAATCTACCTCCTCTCTTCTACCAACCGGCAAATAAAATTCGTCTGGGTTCCCAGCCATACGAACATAAAAGGAAACGAAAGTGCTGATCGCTTGGCTAAAGAAGGCAGTCAACTGCCTCACCCCTCCCCCATTAAAGGAGACATAAAAGAATTTTGGCCCTTGCTTAGAAGACACATTTGGAAAAAATGGAAGGAAGAGTGGACACAGACATCCCTTCATAGGGGTCATTTGTATTCAACGATGATAAATACCGTTCAATTTAGTCAGAGTCCATGGTTTCGATCAGTTGATCTCCCCAGAGGTAATATCACCACGATTAATAGACTAAGGGCAAACCATTGCTCCTCCCCTGCCCACTTGTTCAAAATTCAAGTTAAAGACGATGATAGATGTTTATGTGGTGAGAGAGGAGACTTACAACATATATTCTTTGCATGTTCTCTTAATGAGTGTAAATCCAGACTTCTATATGATGACATAGTAAGGCTGTCTCCCAATTGTTTTTTCCCCCTGAATATTCAAGATTTAATATTTTCCCAGAATTCTTTAGTTTACAAATCACTCTATGGTTTTTTAAATTCTTGCGGATATAGGCTTTAATGTGAAGTACAACTACTAACTCCCCCAACCCCTTTCAGTCCCATCTTGTGGTGTCTTTGCGTCACCCTTCCCGCCCCGGAGCTGAAAGAACCCAATAACAGAGACAAACTCATTGTCTCTGCCAATAAATAAAGTTTTCCGAACAAGATAGTATATCTTTAAGTGATATGTTCAATGTGTAGATGGCCCTGCTGCCAAGCACATAAAAAGAAGAAGAAGAAGATAATATAACAAAGAAAAAAATCTGACACAGATAACAGCAGTTTCAAATAAATAATTTAACTGAGCAACATCCGTTAAAGCACAGACCATATGCGACACAAATATTCAGTTCAACGGTGGTCTTTTGTATATGTTCGCAAATGTTAAGAATAATGTGTGGAAATACTAATCTTGCATTCAAAATATGGTCGGTTCTGCAATCAAAACTTTCCAAACCGAAAGTATTCCTTGACCTTGACAATCCCTGAAAAGCTGTATAAGACCGAGACGAAAATTAAGAATCGAAGATAATTGTATGGATTCTCAACAAAAAAATCCTCCATTCGAGAATTTTCATTAGCGAAATATGTAAACAAAACATTGATATGACGTTTCACGTAATTGACATTTCATTTATTTCAATCTCGCATGCACACGAGAACTCATCGGTCTTATTCGGTTTTGTCTGCGCTCTGATTGGCCGCCTCCCGTTTTAATCGTTTTCCAAAGCAATCTAATGTAAAATCTGGCGGCTGAGACAAGGACAGAAAACACAACAAGGTTACAAAACACGCGACCAATAGCTGGGAACTAAATTGACAGAGTGCCAAGTCTTGTTGGTCTGTGGTTAAAGTACCTTAATTTTTTTCGGGTGAAAAGTATAGCCTTTGTCACTCAGGGATAATGTAGCTTTCAAAGGGTGAAAGAATTTTTGAAATCGGTCCAGTAGTTTTTGAGCCTATTCGTATCAAACAAACAAAAATACAAATCTTTCCTCTTTATTCAAATAAAAATACAAGGTTGCCGTTTGTCTTGTCCCAGGTTTAAAGATTTTGGTTCCTGATCATAGACAGACGTCAAACCACAGAACATTAATAACGTGAAAACTAAAGTCTTTTTATTTTTGTTGTCTTATATGTAGTTAGGTATTCTGTGCTATTACTGCAACATAGCTACTGCCATTGTTTCTCCTTAAACAATGCTACTGCTTACTACACAGTTCTCGATTTTTAGTGGGTTTCCGCCAACTGATCTGGACAAAAACCAGAAGATTTCGTTGCGAAACCATTAGTTTGGCTTCGAAAACATGAGATCTCAGGAAAAGCATAAAACCTGGCATCATTGACAAGATTTCTTACTGATGACCACTGAATACAAATAATGATGCCACGGAAGATGACGGAACGTAGACTACGGAGTTTGTTGTTGTTGGTTGTCTATGTCAGTGTCATTTGTCAAACAGCCATTATGTTTATATCTATGATTACAGCATATTACGGATCAGAATGGTGTAATTTTTGATTAAAAATAAAAACCCAATTAATATTGCTGTATGAAAACAATATGCAGATGTATTGTTATATTTCTTGATTATTAGCAATATTGAAACAGTTGTCAATTAAATTTCGTAACGATGTCCGAAGAAGATTGTAAGAGATGTTTTTGCGCAGTGACAAATTTAGATGTTTTTTATTTTTGTAATACAAAACTCTGAACTATGATTTTTAGATTCGAATTATCCATCAAAGGATACCAGTGATGAAGCAGGTCCTTCATTATATGGTGGAGAAAGTAATAATTTAACTGAAAGTATAGAAAACACAATTGATAATCTACGACACTTCTTCCTTGGTAGAATAGGTTTTGATGAGGATGATGAAGAGGAAGATGAAATTCAAGTAAGTATATTCACTGTATGGGTAAAATAATGCGCAATATTAAATTAACATCCTTATAAACTTTCTTAGTTTTGAATCCACTTTGGCGACGAGATATCTTATAGTCATAGCTTCTTTGACAAACATCGAAAGTATTGTCAAATTTGGAAAGTAGTTAAAGCCACAACTGTCAATATTTTATAAAATTATCAAAATGATGAAATATTTCTGTTGTGTGCAAGAATATCCTATATCAGTGAGTTGGAAAATTTCCATGCAATAACATATATTGTTCAAATCGACTTTTTTAGATTCTGGATGAACAATCAATAGATGGCATAGTGAAGTATATACAAGAGAACAAATGCAAGAATATCATCACAATGGCAGGAGCTGGTATATCCACTTGTGAGTTTATTATTATTAATAAGCTCATCAAAAATAAATTCAATGGCTTGGTATTTTGGCCTTTGGGTATCTTTTCAATATGAAATTTTGTCATCAGCACCCATTCTCAAATTATTTGTCAGTGGTCTTTAAATAGTCTCTTATTTTCCTGTTAATTACCATCATTGTGGCAAATAAATATTAGTTTTGTTTTCATCTAAGGATCTGATATTTCTTATAGATGAATTATTATAAGTCGATTTCAAGCGGATAACCTGGTCCTAAGTGGTAATTCCAAAGATACCCAACTTCATTCAAGCGCTTTTGGTTATAAGTATGTGACGTCATGAATTAGCCCTTCAACGTCATCGTTTGGACCGCAGATAACCATACTCGAGAGCTGGGTTAAGATTCTGGTTATAAGAAGTGAGGTTAATAAGCTTGATTTTCGCGCGATTCAGATAACCACATTCAAGCGCAAGTTGGTTATACGTGGTCCTTCCTGAAGGGCTATAACCAAGGGCAGGACCAGAGATAACCGCGGTTATTAGTGGTTATCCGCTTGAAATCGATTATAGTCTCTTTCATTAAAGATTTATCTGAGATGTATAGACACACTGGTGTAGCACAATATAGTTCTGTTTTGCATTTTCCTTTCATTCTGAAAACAAATTTGGTACTTCCCCTCATATATCTCCAAAAAGGCAAATCTGTGCTGTATTTATCTGTCTGATTGACGATGTATTTCGTGTTTTTTGTTCTTACATCTATAGTTGGCTTGGGTGTCCCAATATAAACTCTATCCCAATGTTTCTAATAACTTATCACAAGTTTGTGATAGGCTAGACACTTGATGACTTGCGACATATAATTTTTATTATACTTTATTATTATCTATGAAAATAAAAATTCAATATTTGAATAGTTATGAAACAGAAAGATCAATAACGTTTGGATTTTCATGATACCCATTCTGATTGTTTCCAAAGATTTTACATAACAGTTATATTATTAACGTATCGCATTCAATAATTACTTCATAACATAATTTACTTTGAAATTTGTGAATTCTTAGGAACACTATTTCAATTTACAGCTGCTGGTATACCTGATTTCCGTTCTCCTGGCAGTGGCCTGTACCATAATTTACAAAAATACAATTTGCCCCATCCCACAGCTGTGTTTGAATTGAGTTTTTTCCATGAGAATCCAAGACCATTCTTCGAATTGGCAAAGGAATTGTATCCTGGTAAATTTAAACCTACTCCATGTCACTATTTCATCAAATTGTTAGATGAAAAAGGTATTCTTCTGAGACATTATACACAAAACATTGATACACTGGAAAGAGTTGCTGGCATACCAGGAGATAAGATTGTTGAAGCTCATGGGACATTTCACACAGGTCATTGTTTGAAATGTCAAAAAGAATACCCCCAAGAGTGGATGAAGGGTGAGAATATTTCCATAATTAATGCATTAGAATAAATTCAATAAATGCATGCTTGTTTCTCATCAAAATAGATTTGTAGAAACCCTGATGTTGGCACTGATCAGATAGATTAAGATTTTCTTGTTGAAAGAAAAATCTGAGTATTTGACCTACTTTCCAATTATCTCAAGAGGAGGCGCGCTTCTTCCATTACCGCAATAGCGCCACGACCTTGAAATATTGCGGATCATTCCGGAACTGAAAATCTACAATTAAAAGTGCCGTACCGATCTAAAATATTTGGTCATGATATTTAGGATTTTATAAACCAATAGCGGGTTGTACAAAGCGCAATCATCGTTGATCCGAGAATCAACTCGATTTGGCTATTCAAAATTCACATTTGATTGGCAATCAACTGGTTTCAGAATTGACAAGAGCTTTGTGAAACCCACCATTCAGCAACCATTTTTTATCTTGATGAATTCCAAATATACTCTGAGATTTTGGAAAAATTTAACATGAAGCATTATGTTTACAAATAAATTTTCAAATTCCGGGGAATTTAATAACATTTTCTGATAAAAATTTTGTAGGTAAAATTTTCATTATTTTTTTAAAATTTACTGGCAAAGAAAATGATTTCGATTAACTGGGAATTTTTTATCATCAATAAATATGTGGGTCAGCTGATAGACTTGATGAAGAATACCCAAGCATAGTTCCTTATAAGTTGACAATATTGAATCCTAGGAAATAATTGTCAATGTGAAAGGAACCGCAGAAGAGCGTTTTCTTGTAGGGATTCAAATAGATTGTTTATTTTTTGTTGAATTTTCAGAGATAATCTTCCGGGATGAGGTGCCACAGTGTGAAGTTTGCAGTGGTGTTGTGAAGCCAGATATTATTTTCTTTGGGGAGAACCTTCCAAGCAGGTTCCACAAGATGCTTTTCTCAGATTTTCCAAAATGTGATCTTCTTATTATTATGGGCTCATCATTGGCAGTTCAACCTTTCGCTTCTTTAGTTGATAGGTAAGTTTATAACTTTCTAATTCTCAATCTCATTGCTAAATTTCATCATGATCAAATCGGTAGTCTTGAAATTATCAGGACAACAAAATTTTGAATGACCATTATTATGAAAGCCTAGTTGGATTTTACCCATTACCGAACTAAACGCGGCATTCGAGATACGAAACTACCCTTAATATTTCAAGTCTAGGTTTATCAGTTCCAGAGTTATCTAAACCTATATAATTTTTAAGAAATGTCGCAAAAATGTCACCAGTATAAAGATGTTGAAATTTAAGATGAAAAAAATTCTTCTTCATCAATCCTGTACTGAGGAATGCTTGGATGGTGATTAAAACCAAATTAAATTCACTTAAATATTTTCAGGGTACCTAGAGATTGTCCCAGGTTACTCGTTAATAGGGAAAAGGCTGGTCAGAAGTCCGGACTTATGGCTCTTATGGGTGTAAGAGGAGGTTTAGACTTTGAAAATGCAAAAACAAAGAGGGATGTTTTCTGGTTGGGGGATTGTGATGATGGATGTCAGCTTTTGGCTGAAAAATTAGGATGGGGAGTAAGTGAAAGTCTTTTGCTGAAGTTCTTAAAAAATTATATTTTCTTCATATCTAGAAATATATTGTCATTTTCAGGTTGAACTGAGTGAAATAATAAAGAAAGAATATCGTCGCATTGATGATGGAGATCACAGTGTTCCTGAGAATGAAAACCCAAGTGAATTTCCAGGTGTCTTTTGACTCAAGATATAAAGAATAATACCTTATTTTCTTTTAACCATTATGATTTATAAGTTTAATGTTTTCCATATATTTATTTTAGGTTGATTTTGTTATTGCTTTCAAAAACAAAACTTTCTAATGGCTGAAGCAATTAAATTATTTCTCATATCTTACTCTAATAAAAATAACAGGAAATGAGTAGTTTTCAATTACAACTCCTCTAACTGAATGCTTTTTTGTCCGCCGCCTATCAGATGTGGATTGTAGATGAAAGGCTAACTGAATCTCAGATTTGTTTATTCAAAATCTCAATAACTACGACCAAATAATGTATAGTATTTGGGCTTTCTTCTGCAACTAGGGTGAATGCACTTATCAGAATCTTCTAACTTGGCAGGTTGTTCTAGAGGGATACAAAGCGATTTAGCACCACTGGAAGGTGCAGCTGTATCAGTAGCTCCATCATCCCTAAAAAATGATTTAATTGGAATTATTTGATTCACATTCAGCTTGAATAAGTCATTCTCCATCTAAATGCAGAATTTTGAAATTATAAGGAAAACAAAATTTCAAACGGCGCTCAGAAATGACATGAGAAAGTAAATTACCTTGTGCTATCTGTTTTAATGTTATCCTCACATTCTTCACTTCCACAGAAAGGAACCAGATTCAAATTTTTCTTTTCCAAATTTGGAACAAAATCAGACCAATTTTTAAAGGTAATTACATGATTCTGGAATTCCTCATTCGCCCTATAAATAAATTAATAGAAACAAACATTATTTTGCAATTCGAATTTACTCACTTGGAAAACAGAGCATTTTGAATCGTTTTCAATAATTTTTCTATTTCACTGACAGCATTCTCCATGGGAATTATTACTTTTTCACCTGTATCTCGACGTACTGCAACTAATTGCTTCTTTTCAATATCTTTAGGACCTAGTTCGATACGAATTGGTACACCCTACAGATAAAATAAATTCAATTCAAGAATAGCCAAGTACTTCGATGAAATACCTTCAATTCCCAATGGTTGAATTTCCAACCAGGAGAATTATCTTCCCTATAATCTCCTTTAACTCTAATGTTAGCAGCTCTCAATTGGGTTTCTAATGAGGTGCATGTGGATTGAAGATTGGCACGTCCTTCTTCAGATAAACTTGTAGTTATCCCACAAGGTACAATAATAGCTTGTATACTGGCGACATTGGGGGGTAATACAAGGCCTTGGTTGTCTGCATGAATCATCACCATAACACCTGAATAAAATGACGCTATTTAGGATATTCTGTTTCTATTTAGAACAAAGCTTCCATCAAAATGTTGTTGAAAAATCGTTAGTTTTTCATAACTCACTTACCAATAGTTCTAGTGGTAATACCCCATGAGTTCTGGTAGACATATTTCATTTCATGTGTTTCAGGATCTTCAAATGTAATTTCAAACATTTTGGAGAAATTTTGTCCTAAATTATGGGAGGTAGCACCTTGTATCGCTCGCCCACTCGCTGGTATGTAAGCTTCAACAGTGTATGTGTAATCACCACCAGCAAATTTTTCTTTTTCTGTTTTTCTTCCTTTGATAACTGGTACGGCAAGCAACTCGTTGTACACTCTTGCATAGAGATCTAGGAAATAAGACTTTCTTATTGGAATTCAGAGGAAGAAGAACTTTATCAATTTGTAAAAAAATCATGTCACCTAATATAACCGAAACTTCTTCTTTGGCTTCTTCCGATGAAGCAAAGGCAGTGTGACCTTCTTGCCACATAAATTCTCTTGTTCTCAAGAATGGTTGGGCATGTTTGAATTCCCATCTCTGAAACAAAAACGAATAATTGAAGGGAAGGAATATACAAAGAGAATTTTATTCACATACCACGACATTGTTCCATTGGTTCAATTTTAGTGGGAGATCTTTGTAAGATTGAATCCATTTTGCATAAGCTGGATACATACCAGTCTCTGAAGTTGGTCTTACAGCAACTGGTACACTCATGTCTGAATCACCTGCTTTTGTTACCCAGGCCACCTTAAAATTCATTAGTTTACAGTTGCAAGATTATCAAGAAAAATTACGTATTTATCTTACCTCTGGAGAGAAATCTGCTATATGCGTTTTTTCTTTTTCCAACATTGCTTTGGTCACAAAAATTGGAAAATAACAATTCTCAACACCTAACATTTCGATTTCCTTATCCAACCAGTTCTTAATTGCTTCCCATATCTTATAGGACCATGGTCTGTAGATATAACAACCCGAAACATCATAATACTCTATCATCTGACTTTTAGTCAACACTTGTGAGTACCAGTTAGGGAGATCCTCTTCCTTTTTGGCTTCTAAACCTAACCGGGTTTGTTTTTTTACAACCCTCTTTTCGTCCTGTATAGGAAAAATATTTATATGATGATAAAATAGTCTGGTTTTGTACTTACAGGGAAAGATTCCTTCTTCTCTTTTGGTTCCTGTTTTGGCTTTGCTACTTTTTGATCTGCAGTTGTTTTGGATGGTTTACTATTTGGTTTTCCTCCAGGGGGAAATTCTTTGCCTGTCAATTTTTTGTACTCACATTTCAAATCTAAAAGGATCTTTACTTCTTGGTTTATTTCTTCCTATAAATGGCATTTTATTAGTCGCAATTCAAAGATGGTACAGTATAACTTCAGTAGCCCGGGCAGATATCGGACCGGGACGCATATACGTAAACTGCAGACGCACAAGGGATGGGCACACAATTCGCATATGATCGGCTACGATCGGTGACAATCACGGCATAAACTGGCGACGTAATTGGATCTGGTTCGATCTTACACGTCTGCAATTTGCATTAGGTATTTAGTTACAAAAATGATATGAACAATGGAGAATATAGTGCCAGAGGATTTTGAATATAATTATACAGAGTTGGGATAAAGTATATCTTTTGAACGAAAAGAATGATAGGTATTTATGAAAATTTCCAGGTAGGTGCAATGGAACAAAATGCATCTGATGTACATTTTTTCGTTGATAATATACTTCCGGTTTGATCGGAAATGCCCACAATTCCTTTAATTTAAATGGGACACCCTATATATTTTTACAGATTTCGAAAGAGCTTGTTATTTTGAATTCATACATACTGAGTTTAATGTGAAAAAATGTATAAAAACGAGGAATATAGCACTTTAATCAACCTCCTTTGAGTTTTTTGATACCATGGATTAGTGCCAAATTTGTGGTGGAAGTTTGAGGTGATTCCTCTAAATCGATTGCAATATTTTGTTAAACATTTTCGTTCGTTGCAGTCCACGGTCTTCCAGGTTTTAGCAAATTTTTTACCATCCCAGTTGTATTGAAACGTTGTAATGTTTTAGTTACTGTTGAGCGTGATATAGGATTTTTCTCCGAATGCAAATTATTAAAAATATGACACACTTCTTCATGGGTTCTAACACGATCACCATAACCGATAATCATTAAAGTTTCAATACGCTCTTTTTCACTTAATTGAACCATTCCTAATTGAAAAATTTATTTCCGTCAATTAAAATTTGACACTTGGAAAACAAAAGACGTAAACAGTACTCGTTTATTTATTACTATGCATACAAACAACATCAATTAGTTTATCTAAATAGTTTTCTGCTCTAATGCAAAAAAACTCAAAGGAGGTTGATCCAAGTGTTATATTCTTCGATTTTACAATTTTTTTCACTAAACTCAGTAAGTATAAATTCAAAATAATAAGCTCTTTCAAAATCTGTAAAAATATAAAGGGTGTCCCATTTAAATTAAAGTAGTTGATGGCATTTCCGGTTGAACCGGAAGTATATTATTAACAAAAAATGTACATCAGACGCATTTTGTTTCATTGCACTTACCTGCAAATTTTCATAATTATCGTTCTTTTTGTTTAAAAGACATTCTCTTGATTCCATGCTTTATCCCAACCCTGTATTCGAAAGCACAATGCATGCCTGATATCAATGATTGATTTGATTGGGCATACTTGGTACAGTTGTCCAAATATTTCATTATAGCGGGTCCAGAAGATTCAGTAGATATCGCTTTCATGCTTTGACATAATTGAATTCGAATGTGCCGTCTATCTAGTTTTCATTGCTTCTATATCAATATTTTTCTTTTCATCAAATTAGGCAGTATTAAGACAAGGAAAAAATATCTGTACAACCGACAATATCGAGACGTAAGGTTACATTGACAGGTAGAAGAGCATCGTTAGCTGGACGAAAACCTGGAAAATCTAACAGAAAACAGCAAAAAAGAGCACCACACAAATTGCAACTGTGTGTAGAGAGTAACATTGGTCTAGCTCTAGGTGGCAATAAATTTAGAAAATAGTGATTTTTAGCGGATGTAAATTTGTCATTATGCTGATTTAAATATGAAAGCAATTAAAAAGTTGGTTTTATACTGCGCCTTATTTACATTCTATAAACTGGCATACTTATAGACGTACTAACATAAACTACGTCTGCCCTTGCCTATGTTGACCAACCGTAGTAAACTGCAGACGTATAAGGAGTCATAAGGACAATCTACGTCTTCACTTTACTGCTATTGTTATTGGTCGGATAGATCTTGAAAAGCCGAATCGTTCAGCTATGCCTTATGCGTCTGCAGTATACGTATATGCGACCGGGACGTGCCCGGATTACTGGAGTCTTCAAGGGAAAGATTCTTCTCACTCCTGATGATACTGCCGGCGCATCGTGACGTTTTCAACCCGTCATACAACTGTTTTGCACAAGTTCAGACAAGAAAATGATATTGTTTTGCATATAAATGTTCGCGCCCGGTGAAAATTTCAAATTGCCCGAATCATAGCAGTGCCTGAATTACTAGAGTGCCCGGGCTAGCGAGTGTCTGAACTACTGAAGTTGTACTGTATTTATTTTTCTACTAGCTGGCCCGGCGAACTCTGTTCCGCCTAAATGATATTTACGGTGGATTTCACAAATCGTAATCACCGGTGATCGGAGATCAACGGCTTGGTTCTCTGATTTTTGAACTGTCAAATGTTTCCATGGATATGAGCTATCACACAGAACAGATACACAAAAATAATATGTCAATTAGTAATAATGGCACTTTTGGATTCAGTTATTTCCGCAAATATATTTATTACCCAAACAGAAATTCAAAAATTATGAGAAAAGATGAGAATGGCATCTCACGATTGGAACTTATCGCCGAAATCCGATTTACTTGACATTCCGGTAAAAATCCACTATGATATTCACCCGCTTCTGGATCTGTTAATAGCCTTTCATGGTTTCATGAGTCCTATGTAAATTACTCAGTAATTGATGTCATCTGTTCTTTTTTCGACCATTTCAGACCACGACGACCGAAATGCTCGAAAAAAGAACAGATGACATCAATCGATGGCCGCGAAAATAACTTATAATCAGTCATAATGTGTGAATAGCGCCATCTGAAGTGGTTAGAACGAAAATTTTCTCATATCTCAACGAAATCTAATCATTTTAGACATCTGTACTCCTACGCTAAGCCATTTTGGTTTTGCCCAACAGCGCAGAGTTGTAGGCAACTCAAATTACACACTATTACAGTGGCTATAAAGGGAATATAGTTACTGTACACACTATTTGTTTACATCGCCATCTAACGCGGAGAATATCAAATAGTACGTACGAATAAGCGGCAGCGTAACTGTAGCGACATCTAGTGGCCTTACTCAAAAGGTGGAAAAGCATTTCCTGTATAAGCAAAATTTTCATCGATTTTTTCAAAGTTTTATTGTATTTTATAATAACCAGACCGTAGACGAATCCATATATGAAGTTTCATAACAAACAGTCCATCCGATCTCAAGTTATAAATGGTGTAACCAACATCTTTCTTTTATATATATAGATGAAGTTTCAATAGAAATTTAATGGGTAAAATGACATACTTGAATGTCTGAATGGTATACTAAAAAATAAAAAAAAAACCAAACCTTACCTTACTGGCTTTTTTCGATTTCAAATCTCTCACTGTATTTCCCACTTCATTTATTCTTGATGTTAAGTCTATCTCATTTACAGAACCTCCAGTATTTTGAACAGGTGCCTTTAGTGGTGAAGATTCAGATCCTGAAATCTATTGATCTTCATTAAGATAACGGTGTGAAATGAACAATAACATTATGTGAATGGACACCATGTATGTTCACGAAATACATGGTAAGGACATTATAATTGCCCTATTTCTGTCTTCATTGCATGATTCAACACAAAAAAGATTAATTAAGAAACTGCTGAAGAATTGGATTGAAAAAATTTCAAACCATAAGAAACTGAGTAAGTCTGAAAGAACTATTCTAAATATACAGGGTGTCTACTGAGAGGGTTAACATGGTATTAGTAGAACAAAGAACAATCGATTTGGTTCAAATTCTGTAAGAACAGACCATTTCTCGGAAATTTCGATTTTTAATATTAGGCCTAATGATTAACCCTGTATTATTGAAGTCATTTTTCTTTTTGCTTCTGAACAGGTTTGTTTTTCACCCTTCTTTTCTCATCCTATGCATGAAAAATTTTTTTGAAGATGTTCTTTCACTTACAGATTTTTTCGGCTCCTGCTTAGGCTTTGCTACATTTTGATCTGAACTTGTTTTCACTGGTTTACTATTTTGCTTTCCTCCAGGAGGAAATTCGGTGCCTGTTAATTTTTTGTATTCAGCTTTCAAATCTAACAGGATCTTAACTTCCTTGGTTACTTCTTCCTACAAATGACATTTTAGTGGTCACAATTTCAAAACATCAATTATTTTCTATTTCATGTTTCATTATTTTCTATTGTCAAAAAATAGAAATTTTATTGGTAAAATGACATGCCTGAGTATCGAAATAGTGAACTAAAAAAATCGAAACCTTACCTTACTTGCTTTTTTAGATTTCAAATCTCTCACTGTATTTCCCACTTCATTTATTCTCAATGTCAAATCATTAACTGAATCTCCAGTATTCTTCATAGTATTTTCAACAGGTGCAATTAGTGGTGAAGATTCAGATCCTGAAATCTGTTGATATTTCTTAAGCAAGGATAATGGTGTAAAATGAACAATAATTGTGCAAATCAAGTAAGTTTACAAAGTACATGGAAAGAAAATCAAATATGTGTTTAATTGCCCTGTTGTTTACTAACAAATGCTAACAATCCAATAATTCATTAACTGCTGAAGAAATAACAATGCAATTAAATATTTCTGTGAATATAATAATTTAGTTAGTAGCTTTAGAGTTTAGACAATTGAATTAACATTAATTCCGTTTAATTATAAACATTCTAAAGATTTCAATTTTGGAAAGACAGAAGTGTTTTCAGTTGATTTGCTTCAAATTCGGTAGGATGATTCTGTTCTATAGTTCAGGCATTGTATTGCGAGCTCTGCACTTATGAAGTGAACATGAGTGCAGATGGTTTCTTGGTGTTAGGCTCACATTCTGCCTCCACCGATCCGTATCAGTATTTTCTTTCGTGGCGCATGACATGCTTTACTCTGGTACACTGATGAAAAATGCTTATGTAATGACAAAAAAAGTCTAGAATTTGTACTTACCATGGAAGATTCTTTTGGTTCCTGTTTTTGCTTTGTTACATTTTGTGTTCCTCCAGGGGGAAAATCTGTGCCTGTTAGTTTTTTGTATTCTGCCTTCAAGTCTAAAAGAATCTTAACTTCCTTGGTTATTTCTTCCTACAAATGTCGTTTTCCTGAATCTCTGGATTGGTACACAACAAAAATCCAAATCTTACCTTACTTGCTTTTTTAGTTTTCAAATCCCGTACTTTATTTCCCACTTCATTTATTCTCAATGTTAAATCATTAACTGAATTACCTGAAGGTGCATTTAGTGGCGAAGATTCAGATCCTGTAATCTTATTTTGTGTTCCTCCAGGAGGAAAATCTGTGCCTGTTAATTTTTTGTACTCGGCCTTCAAGTCCAAAAGGATCTTTACTTCCTTGGTTATTTCTTCCTACAAATTGCGTTTTCTGGAATATCTGGATGGTATACAACAAAAATCCAAACCTTACCTTACTGGCTTTTTTAGATTTCAAATCTCGTACTTTATTTCCCACTTCATTTATTCTCAATGTCAAATCATTAACTGAATTACCTGAAGGTGCATTTAGTGGCGAAGATTCAGATCCTGTAATCTTATTTTGTGTTCCTCCAGGAGGAAAATCTGTGCCTGTAAGTTTTTTGTATTCAGCCTTCAAGTCCAAAAGGATCTTTACTTCCTTGGTTATTTCTTCCTACAAATGGCAGTTTCTGGAATATCTGGATGGCATACAACAAGAATCCAAATCTTACCTTACTGGCTTTTTTCGATTTCAAATCTCGTACTTTATTTCCCACTTCATTTATTCTCAATGTCAAATCATCAACTGAGTTACTACCATTATTCTTCACAGTATTTTCAATACCTGCCTTTAACTGTGAAGATTCAGATCCTGAAACCTGTTGATTTTTCTTGAGCAAAGACTAATAATGGTGTAAAATGATCAATAATCATCTATATACAGGCTGTCCCACTAGTGCCGCAGCGGAAGATATACGCGTAACGGTCTGAGTTTGGCAACATTTTTTGATGCAGACTTGATATACTCCAAGAAGAGCACAACCTAAAAATGTTTTCTAATATATCGGGTGGCCCACAAAAGAGGAAAAGAGGGTGACTTTGTTTTTTCAAATGGGACACCCTATATTCAATAGTGTTTTTCAATTCTCTGAAACTTCCTGCATGCTTTCGCATACTTTTCACATATTTTTATTCGACATTTTTCGAAATATTGGGCATTTTCACAAAAAAAATAATACTTGTAGAGGCTATGTTATCCAATTATATTTCACGAACCCTTGCACATACAACTAACAGCTTTATATGGATTGAAAGACAAGACTTCGAAGTATCCTAGCCAGCTATAATGAAGCATCTCCAGCATATGGAGTGTCCACAAAAAGACTATCAACATGACGAATTTCAAATCGATTTTTCTTCATTTTTTTAAATGCAATGCATATAATTTTTTTCATCATTGTAATCACCATTCATTTTACTTCATTTTTTGTCAAATGCATGATATGCATATTTTTAACAGAATAGGATTTTTAAGAGCTTTTTCGAAATGTTTCCCTAAAATTTACATATACCTTCGAATTCAAATAACAGATTTGGCTTTTCTGTGGCTAATGAGAACTGTCAAATTATTCGACTCAGAATAAGCATCATTGAAGCTTCAATTCACATACTCATATTAAGGCCTCTTGCAACAACAGAGAATTCTCGCGAGAATTTTCTGTCAAATTCACTGATCGAAAATTCTCTGCCGTTGCCTACGATGGAACAATGGAATTCCAGAATTCCACAGATAATTCTACCGAAAGTAGTATGCAACGGCAGAGAATTTTCGGTCAGTGAATTTGACAGAAAATTCTCGCGAGAATTCTCTGTCGTTGCAAGAGGCCTTTATAGCAAAATGATGAATTAGAAAGTTTTGATGTATCTACTCAAAAATGTGATTAAATCAATTACTGAAGACAGAAACTTGCTTTCTGTACACATTATTCAAAATACATTTTTGATAATTTTCTGTTTCTACTTGAAAGTCGAATCTTGCAGAAATTTCAAACAAGCTTCAAGCTTGGGAGCTTGAAGATCTGCCTGCGTGCCTGTGAAATTAATGAATATAATTTTTTTCGAAGAAAGTTGTATAAGCATAAGAGCGGTCACTTTTTTGTATCCTGAAGTTTCGAAACTAGTTTTTTTGTAGCATTCATAACTTGTACATTCGAACTCATTGGTGTTTTTTGAATTTTTACATCATTTTGTGAGTATTCATCCAATCCGTAAAAACTGCGATGATATGAATTGAAGCTGCAATTATGTTCATTCTAACACAGATGCATAGAACACCTGGTGTAACGACTCCGTACTAAAAATCGTGACCAAAATTTGTAGATCAAAACGGCATCCTAGATTTCAGATTTTGGACTAGTTCCGGAATAAATCCGCAATATTTATCGGTCGTGGCGCTACTGCGGCAACTACAAAAAACGCGACCCCTTTCGGGAGAAATGAAAAGCTGCACAAAATATCACGTTTTCGATCGACAAGAAAGTCTTAAACAAAATCTAATCAGTGCCAACACCAGGTATTTCTATGCATCTATATTCTAAAATAATTTGACAGTTCTCAATAACCACAGAAAAAGCCAAATCTGCTTTTTGAATTCGGAAGTAGATGTGAATTTAGAGGAAAAGCTCTAAAAACTCCTATTCTGTTAAATATATGCATATCATGTATTCGACAAAAAATGAAGTAAAATGAATACTGATTAAAATGATGAAAAAAAAATTATATGCATTGCATTTGAAAAAATGAAGAAAAATCGATTTGAAATTCGTCATTTTGATAGTCTTTTTGTGGACACTCCATATGCTGGAGATGCTTTATTATAGCTGACTAGGATACTTTGAAGTCTTGTCTTTCAATTCATATAAAGCTGTTATTGGTATGTGCAAGGGTTCGTGAAATATAATTGGATAACATAGCCTCTACAAGTATCATTTTTTTGTCAAAATGGCCAATATTTCGAAAACTGTCAAATAAAAATATGTTAAAAGTATACGAAAGCATGCAGGAAGTTTCAGAGAATTGAAAAACACTATTGAATATAGGGTGTACCATTTGAAAAAACAAAGTCACCCTCTATTCCTCTTTTGTGGGCCACCCGATATATTCGAAAATATTTTTAGGTTGTGCTCTTCTTGGAGTATATCAAGTCTGCATCAAAAAATGTTGTCAAACTCAGACCAAAAGGCTAAGCTGTTTAAAATATTGGTGTGAGCACTAATTAGATTTTGATTAGCCAACATTGAGAATATCAGAAAAGTTTCGTTTTTCCACTTCAGGAAGCGCTATTCACAAAATAAGTTCTAATTGTTATTAGTTATTTCAAATATTCGAATTCATTATTTCAAGCAATAATTTGTGTTCATATTCTTGACATTTTGATTCATATTAGTTCTAAGGATAGGTATATACAGTATGGGTCAAATGAAAGGAATAAATTCGTTATTTCGTAAACCGGCGACTTTAAGGAAAAATCCTGAAACCCGTCGATTTTTCTTTTAAAACGGGCTATTCGTGAGGATACCTTTATATTTTTGACGTCATCTATGTGAGCGTGATGACATCATCGCTGAAATTTTTAAATGGAAATGTGGGTGTTGTAATACATTAAGTTGAAAGGTCTTTCAGATACCTATTCAGACATATCAATCATTTACAGTAATTGATTTTTGTATTTGTTTAAAAAATTAATGAAATTTTATTATTACAATGAATATTCAATATGTATTACTCATTAAATATAACGAAACCTAAATTAAGTGCTTAAATAGTTTACCTTCAGCTAAAATACAATGACGGCCTTTACAAAATTTATTTTTGTGTGTCAATAACTACATCATACCAATACTTAATACATTTTATTAAGAAACCTGTTGAAATTTCATCAATAATATTTGTGACAATAAAAAAATCAATGATTGTACATATTGGTATGGCTGAATAGGTATTCAAAAGACCTTTCGAATAATGTATCACAACACCCACATTTCCATTTAAAAATTTTAGCGATGACGTCATCACGCTTATATAGATGACGTCAAAAATAAAAAGGTATCCTTACGAGAGGCCCGTTTTAAAATAAAAATCGACCTGTTTCAGGATTTTTCCTTCAAGTCGCCGGTTTACGAAATAACGAATTTATTCCTTTCATTTGCACCATACTGTATATGGATTATACTTCTGCTCAGTCACAAAGCGCAGCTGAATTATGGAGGGTAGAGGGAAGGAGAACAATCTCTTATGGCGCATCTGATCGAAAAGTGTCCAGCGGAGTGGAAGAAATAGAGTGGCGCTAGTATAGCAAGAGTGTAGAAATCACGGACGAACTGAACGAATTGAAGATGACATGATATTTGTGTCTATGCCAATTTTCACCCTTTTGCGACACCAGCGCCCTCATAGTTTGGATCAGTTTTTGGCCACTTTCTAATACAAGGAGTCACTACTCCTTACCTCTACCCTCCATAGGGCGCGGGCACATCTGACAGACGACAGCAAATTACAGTTGTCAAATCAGCCTGCTGGACAAACAAACGGATCTACAAATGCTTATTGTGTGTTTATATCATATTTAAATTGATTTTTTCTCGATAATGCCTCAATTTTGCGCGATTGTGAAATGTGGAAGTTGAAGCGGAAGAGATAAGGTTTCATTCCACCGATTCCCTTCTATTTTCGACAATAGAAAACATATTAATCCTCTTGCTGAAAAGAGACGTGAATTGTGGATTAAGGCAACTAGAAGAGCAGATTTAACTACTGAGAAGTTGAAATGGGCAACTGTATGTTCGAAACATTTTGTAGGAGGTATGTTCGAAGAATCAAGGAAACATAGGCATATAAAAAATTATTATTTTTCTTCATTTTAGGCAAGCCAAGTGCATTGAAAGATGTTGACAATATAGATTGGGCACCAAATCAATCACTTGGCTACAAAACAAATATCAATGCAGTTCAAAGCATCCAGAGATTGAATCGTAGGAAGCAGAGAGATAAAAATAAGATACCAAACCCAAATATTCCAGTTTATGTGGATAGAATTATGGATCGTATTGACAATGACCCTTTGTGTGAAGCCTTGAATGATCCAGCTCTTCAAAGCTTGGATATTATTGATAAAGAAGATGAAAGTGAACCTGTTGAAGAAGTGGAACATGCACAAAATTGGTGAACACCAATTTCCTGATATCAATTTCGAGTTACAGAATTGTTATAGTGAAATCCATCATCTCCGGGAAACTTTGCAGAGTTATACATTCACAATGGAAGAAGCAGAAGAAACTAGAAGACTTGCAAATGTTAGAATACAAGTTGAGGGTGTTATTGGTTCCATGAGAAACAAATATAAAATAACACCTTCAACCTTACCCGTGCATATGATCAAGTTCAAGCAGAATAATGTTCCTGTGATCGATCAAATTTGACAGTTTGCTGTGCATTCATAACTTCATGCCCACTATAGTACCTTATTGATATGAGAGTTGATATATTTATACAGTGTTAGATATATATTTTCATCAAAAATTAAATTGAATTATTTGTTTTACTGATTTTATTGATTTATCATTTATATAATTTCCTTTATGCATTATTCAATTTTTCAGTCAATATGTACTAATGAGCCTATATACAAAATATTTAATTAAATTATTGAAATGATGATATAAAACAGTTTATTAATATTTACAGTTACGTTCCCCTCTTTCAGGATAAACTATAGATCTTATAGTTACTATAAGTTTTATGGGATAAACCCATTGACTATACCCCAGTATAAGGTAAAGTACCTTATACTGTGACTATACCCTTTATAGTCTAAGGATAAACCCATAATCTTCTCAGAATTGCAATTTTAAACCCATTAAATTACCATTGTTGTTTATTGAAATACGGTTTGTTTGTCCAGCAGGCTGAATGACAGTTGGCGTGTGACGTCACGTGCCCGCGCCCTATAAGCTGAATTTTTGATAAGAATTACGTCAACTGGAAATTAAAAAATTGCGAGAAATGTAGAGGTTATGTATATTCCGAAAGACAATTGACAAGAAAATAGATATCGAGGATTAAAATATATTACTTAAATATTTTGATATCAATTTTTAAATATGAATAGAGTTAGAAATTATATTTTTAGGGCTTGAAGTAAACGAAATGAAGCGATTCAAACATTCCATGTGAAATTATAAGGTTATGATCGAGAGTATTCAAATGAAGTTATGAATGACATATGATTCACGACATATTACGATATGTCAGAGAAAGAGACTGAATTAGTAAATTAATATTCTCAATATTGCTGCACAAGCGCAGATCTGGATTCTTACCAAAGCCCAGCTCCAATTTTCGTTGGTTCATTACCTATATTGGAATTATGAAATGAAACGTATGACATTGCGGCGCCGCCACGAAACAATTCTAATATTTTCGATTTGGTCGATGTCCTTGCATTCAAAAATTGACAAGTGCATACACCATGTTTTTAGACATCTTAAGCAAGGCTCATATCATTCCATTATAATGTAAATTCTATATTAAATTAAGTAGCCTGCATCTCTGTGCTTTGGACCAAAACAAAAATGTCTTAGTTAAGAAGAAAAACAAAAATTAACGTGTAAGCGTATTTGTATTCTGCGAGGTGAATTGAAAGTACCTTACTTCAATTCGAATTTACAGAGTCGTATTGGCAGAACTAAAGTGGTTTATACAGTGATCCAAGGTAATTAATCTTTGGAACTATTTCTCATCCATATAATTCGATCGTGATTTATATTTGCATTCGTGGTGTCTTTCATCACAAGATTGGTACTGCAATAGGAGAACTGTAAAGCATTCAAAACGAAGAGTTATCTGTTCGACAATTAGATAACGCTTAAATAAAGAGAATTATTTTCGTGCGGATAACAATGGTACTGAAATTTTGTATATTTTGCCTAATTTATCTCCTGCTTGAAAAAATAGTAATGGTGATCAGAGCTTGATCTAGCATCAACTCGATTTGACAGTTCAAAAATCAGAGAACCGATCACAGATGATTACGATTTGTGAAAGCCACCGTAAGTATCATTTAGGCGGAACAAAGTTCGCAGGGCCAGCTAGTATGTAATAAATGGACCAAGTATGTTAAGAGAATCGTTTCCACAACAATAACTAAATATAATGGTTATGATACACCGAGATGAAAAACGAAAAATACATCTTACAGTTTGCAGATGATAGAACATTGATGGTACATGACAAATTGGTTGAATGTTTATTGAAAGCTCACAAGAATTACCTTATTGATAGGTTTATCCTGCTTGTCATTCAAGGTAGAGAAAGGAGTGTCCTTTGTTGAGCCGTCAGGTATATGGAATAAAATAATTGGTTGCTCTTTACATGTGAAGGGACTTCTTTCTCCATAGGGTACATCTACCCTAAAGAATCCTCTTCTTTGAATTTGAATTATGTCTCCCTCTTTCAAATTCTTCAATTCCGGATCGCCAATAACCTGTAGATCTTTCTGAAAGTGGGCAATAATTAATATGAATGCACCTAATACTATGTGTTGTCGTCTTACTCTTGTTTCATGACCAATAAATTGTTTAAAGTCCTCATCTTTACCAAGAAGTGGTTTACTGATGATGTGATCAAAGAACACGAAGAATGTGTGTGTTAACTTTGCCTTTGGTGTGTCACACAAGAATGTCAGTTTCAAAGTTTTTTTGTAATCTTTGTTATCCAAATTAGGCTCTGCTTCTACGGACTCAATTTTTCCATCTTTTCTGAAATTAATTGCATGTAACAGATAGAAACACCAAGAAATATGACCTACTTGTTGATTTTCTTGATCAACAAATTTCCCCAATGGATAAAAGTAGCATTTTCTCCTTCCTTCAAACGTTCAGCATCAGCTTTATCAACTAATAACCTTGGGCCCACCCAAACTGATTTTAACCCTACATCTGGGTTCTTTGGATGCTTTGGAACGGATAAACATTGTTCTTCAACTCCTTTAACTATTACTGGTACATGTGTGTCGTAGTCAACAACTGTGTACCGTGGAGCAATTGGATCAATTACCTGAAAATATCTAATGTAAAAAAAACAAATTCTAAGATTTTTTACGAATGCTTGGATCATGTGTTTTCCTTATGAAGGATGATTCACATAAACAGTTCATTTCAGGTTTAAAGAGAACTGAAAAAGACATCGTCCTGAAATTTTGGTTGTGGCTGTTTATGGTTTGACCAGATTTATTTCTCTTGTGAAATTTAACAATAATATAGTGTTCCTACCTTCTTATTGAATGCCCAAATTTTATCCCATTCCATGAATACAACTGATCTACTCGATCCTTGTGCTATAATAAACTCTTTCAAACCTTCCACTGTCATACCTCGTCTTAAAACTCCCCTTACTGTTGGCATTCGAGGATCATCCCTTGAAAATAAAGGTGAACACATAATTGGCATTGTATTAGAGAACCATCATAAAACTAATATTATTCCATTTTTTCAAATCTGCCATTGGCGATTCAAGTTCATCTCCCAGACACCTAGCGGCAGGAAATGAAATAACCTGAGTGGGTTGGTTTATTGTTTACTATGTGGAAAGCTTCGATTTCTACATTAATTACCGGTTAATTTTTCTATTTTAGTGAAGTGCGTTAGAAAAGTTGTGTTCAAGATTCTGTTTTATTTCCGTTTGAACATTGTGATAAGTGATTACTTACCTGAAATGTCGAAATCACATTCGTTTTCTAATTTTTCCTCGCGAATAACCTTATGTCAGATTGTGTTGATTGTTAACGTCCATGGTTATATATTCAATAAATGTTTTCAGGAATTTGGACAACTTTATTTATTTGAATCGTTTTTAATACATTGCCAACGTTTCGAACCGTTCGTGGTTCTTTCTCAAGGCTCGTATTCAATTCGATTCGGAATGTGTCTGACTAATTAAAATTTTCATTTTCTCTTTGTACAGATCTTATGTTTACAAATCTTACCCACTCAGGTAGCCTCGTGACGTAGAGGGCGCAGCCTACCCTTGAATCGCGAATAACATCCAATCATATTCTTTCAAAAATTATGATACATCATATTATTATTTTCAATCACTAAGATCTTAAATTTTTTAATGGATATTAATTTTGGAAGGATAATGATATGTTGGATATTGTGAATTACTTTGAAGGTCACTGCTGAAACAAACTCACCATCCATCAACTAATCCTTGTTCAACAAACCAGGTCAATTTTCTTTTACTAAGAACCGTGTTTGTCATGGAAAGTCTACTATATTCCCATATGTAAGGCTTTCTGAGTCCAAGACATTCAATGAACCAATAAAACTGAGGGTCCCTGTCATGATATTCCATGGTTCTTAACGTATGTGTAACTCCTTCAATAGCATCAACAATAGGACAAGCAAAATCATAAGTTGGATAGACCCTATAAGAATTCATAATTTTTATTTAAAATAAGAACAAAAATTATACTGAAAAGAGCGATAAGCTATGTGAGGTCTGGATATAACTAGGGCAAAAGGATAAATGAATTAAAAAAAATCACCTATATTTAGTTCCAGTTCTTGGATGAGTCTCATTCTTGCACCGATATATTGTAGGATCTCTCAAGCAACCATTGAGTGATTTCATGTCAATTTTAGCACGAACACAACACTTCTGGCCATATTCTGTTCCCTTTTTCATTTCCTCCCACATTTTGAAATTCTTTTCAATTGCTTTAATTTAGATATTAGTCATATTAGTTATTTCAAAAAAGTAATTAAAATATTCATCTACAACTCACCATTACTCCTATTGGCAGACTCTACTTTTTGTTCACGTTCCTGTTTCATAACCTCTGGATCTGTGTCATCAACATAAGCTGTTCCATCCTTGAGCATTTTCTCACAATATTTTAACATCAGTTCAAAATAGTCGGATGTATAAGTGAAAATATCTGGTTTGATTTCTAACATAGCCACATCTTCAAGGATTACTTCTTCAAAGTGGGTGTTTTCCTTTGCTGGATTTGTATCATCGAATCTCATTATTAATTTACCATCGAAGGCCTGCTGGTAATATTGATTCAATAGCGCAGCTTTTGCATGACCGATATGTAGATATCTGGAATAAAATATGCTCACCTTCTCAACCCTTAGCTTTCTACCTATAGGCGAACCTAGAAAAGCAGTACGCCCCCTACCGTTAACGAATGAACTATCCCATGGGCCATAGTTATTTTACTTATGCAAATGGCTTTGAGGGATTCCACTTTGGAAAGGCCCACTGAGTAGTTCTGATTCCCGTCGATATGGCGCTACGATATTAATTTCAGTCGCCTATAGGTGCAGAGTTACAATGATGAAAAATAATATTTTCACAAACGATCAAAGCAGATAACTGTTACTCATAAGGAGTTTAGAATTAGGCTAGTGAGAAAAAAATGGAGGGTTCAAAAACCATAAATTTGATTGTATTCTTTCCCCCTATCAGAGAATTATGTCATAACATTTGCCAAGTCTGAATATTCTGCTCGGCGCACACTTCTTGCTATCAGTCGGTCTTTTATAATGCTCTCTTCGCTCATTTCACTCTGCATCGTGATCTTTTATTATCAGAGCAAGCAAGAAGATCAGATATATTCGCTCCCGCTCAGAAGCGAGAGCTCTTCCAAATGTCATTTAATTTCTAAGCAAAGACAATAAGACCACGGATATCTGTGTGCAAAGAGCACGGATATCTGTGCACAAAGAGCAGAGTTTCGGGAGTTTATTAGGTTATTTCTAACGTATTTTCGCGACTTCAAAAAATGGAAAACACAAACTTAGAGGGCACCAAAAATAATATCAATCATGAGGATACGGAAAATTCAAGCCGTATGTCCACTTTCCAAAAGAAGAGGACAATTAAACAAAACTCCATTGCATAAAGAAAAAATGGCCAAAATTGACCTATTGAACAAGTCAATTCAGGACCACATATCTGTGACAAAAGATGAAAAAGACACTTAATAAAAGAATTACTATAAAATGTATATATTAGAAATTATATAAAAAAAAAAAAAAAAATTAACAGGCTGAAGGACCCTTGGACGATGGCCATTTGTATTGCTACAATAAAACACAGTTACTACTACTAAAAGAATTTGTGCCTAAATATTTTGTTCCTTGAGAATTCTCATTTTATTTACCTATGTTGAGATTCAAGTATTATTTTACGAATTCTTTGACAGGCTTTTGCTCTATGAGCGTTCTTTTATTATTTTCGCTCCACAACAAATGTGATGACGTGACAAATACTCTTGCTCGGTCCGCAGATCATATTTTCAGACTAAGCAAATGTGGACAGAAATAGAGGTAACAAATATTAATAAAATCAGTGAATTCTGTCCTGCTCAGCTCTTATAAAGCAGGTAACAATTCTGTAAACATACCCAGAAGCTTCAGGTGGAAATCTAACAACAACTTTTCCCATTTCAGCACCTGGAAGTTCAACAAATTTCCCCTCTCTAGCTCGTCCTCCTGCAGTGAGTTGTTCTTTGTCATTATTTGCTGCTTCAGTACCCTTTGTCAAGGCATCAAGTATGGGAGTGGTTAGTTTACTAATTTCAGT
Source organism: Adalia decempunctata (assembly GCA_951802165.1). Classification (NCBI taxonomy): domain Eukaryota; kingdom Metazoa; phylum Arthropoda; class Insecta; order Coleoptera; family Coccinellidae; genus Adalia; species Adalia decempunctata. Next base: position 36,603,635 of record OX637697.1, on the reverse strand, counting down.
TTTGACGAAGTCTTGGGATTCAATAAACTTATACCATCTTAAAACATTGTTGGGAGCTGCTCTTTTTGAGTAAAGAGCTTGCCACTGCTTATTTGCTGAAAATAACCATAATAGGTCAAATTCGATACTGTCTGTTGTCTAGCCAGACATTATTGTGATAGCTTTTGATAGAAAAGACCAAGGGATTAATGGGCAGAATCAGCCAAACGGTTTCAGTGTTATCAATTTTGAAATTTTATTTTCCCAATATTTCAAAAACTACGTATTCAATAATTGTTGAAATTTGTAAAATTACGACTTTGGAGAGTAATTAAAATACAGAAATAGGAGGAAACAGGTCATATCTGTATTTACTATTTAATTTTGAAAATTATTCACAATATTTCCTATTTGGAAACACCGTTTGATTGATCATAAGACTAGCAAATGTGATTAAACAATGGCTTGATTTTAGTAGCCTAACAAATTGAGGAACTGCTAAGAGTACCACGTTTATGATATTTTACACATTGAATTTGGTTTTTACAGCAAGTGCACTTCCATTAACTCACCAAAGAGAGAAGCAAATACAGCAAGATCAGCTATTGAAATGTGATTTCCAACAAAGTAAGAAATTGGACCTAATATTTTGTTAATATTAGACAATGCTGATGAAAATTCATTTTTATTAGCTAAAGGACCGAAAGTATAACACAACCAGTGATCAATTTGGGTTCTTTCAAGAGGTGATACTCCACACAACTTTAATTCTTTGAATGTTTGTGCAATTTTTCTCAGCAATTCCTGAGACGTTTCACACAATATTTCAGAGGATGAATTCAGAACAATGGAGTTCTTTTGACCCCACTCAACTTTGACAGCATTATTTTTGGAACAGTTTGCCAAACTGGCAGCCAACAATGCACCTGAAATATGGCATAATTCAATTTTTATTCATGGTCTTTTTTATTTCAACTCACCCAGCGGGGGATTAGCTTTATCACAATATAATTTGATCGTCATTTTTTAAATGTTTTATTCTTCCGATTTCCAGAAGGTCTGGCACCAACCAGGCCAGGGGTAAAATTGAAAGAGTTAGGTGAACGACCAAAAATGAAAATCAGTGCAGTTGGCACTATATAAAAATATCAAGACTGAGATCTTTACATATGCTACTCGAAGATCAAAGAAGTAAATCAGGTTAGCCAGGTTAGCAAGATGTAATTCACAGAACATAAATTCTTAGAATAGAACCATAGAGATAATTTATGTTCTGTGGGTGTGAAGATTTAAGGTCCATTCATATTTACCGACACCGTGCGTGGCAGACACGGACCAGCAAAGACAGTGAACCGACAAGAGTATTCATATTTACCAGCAGGGGCAGTAGGTATATTGCCAGAACCTAGCGTGGCAGACACCAACAAGGTCTAACGTAACCTTAGGTAAATAAATGTTGGTGTCTTCCGCGCTTATGGTTACACCTTTTCAACAGGTGCTGTAATGTATTCGCTATATTTCACAATTCGTCGGTAGAAGAACTAGCCGTAATGGCAATTCTTCCATGAGATAAATCGAGTTCCGTGGAAGAACAGCCGAGAAAAAAAAGTTTTGCTGTACATCCCATAAATACCAAGCGAAAAAAAGAGGGAGAATTTTACACATTATACAAGGAACTCGTGGATGATGAAGATAGATTTTTCAATTGTTTTAGAATGAGCCTCGGATTGAATTTGAAACTATTGTTTGTGAAATAACTCCAGTCATATCTACAATCTTTATCGTTACGAGAAAAATTAACTGTCTGTTTGAGGTACCTAGTTGTTATTTTTGGAATATAAATAGAAATTATACTCCATTCACTTTTATTTAATCACATAGGAGGTCATGGTGATTTTATAATTGTAAATGGAGTACATATTATGCATATATAAATATCAATTTTTTGTTTTTATTGAATTCTTTCTTATCTCGTACTTATAGTACTTTTGCAATTGCCTTCCATGTGTCATCTATTTTTATTGTTATCACCTACGACCGCTCATATCATACAGAAAAGAATAATCTCGAACTAATTCAATTAAATTCTCGTTATTCAGTATTCTTACGGCCTAAAATGTCCCTCCTTTAAGCCGGCCATAGACATCGTTATTTTTCATCCTTTTATAACGCCGCGATACGAACCGTCACGGCAAAAGCGCCAAAAACCGATGTGTGTGGCGAAGAACCGTCGGTACGAATCGTCTGTAGAAATATCTGCCGCGGCTTGATTTTTGTCACGACGGTTCATCGGTTGTCGTGCCATACCGACTGTGTATGGGGATTTCGTCCAGAATCGGCGGTTATTTTCCATTGGCGTAGTACAAATCCCATATTGACCGTTTCTTTATTTCTTTTTTATTCAGCACCGAAACCGCGGCCGCCACTGCTAAGAGATGTTTCCTCTTCATGACGTGCTAATTCGCGATCGACAGCAAAATAACTGGTAGAATTTACCGAAGTGTGTGGGCAAAACAGTTCTGCGATATGACTCGACGGTTCGTATCGCGGCGTTATAAACGGATATAGATGCATAGAACACCTGGTGTAACGACTCCCTACTAAAAATTGTGACCAAAATTTGTAGATCAAAACGGCATCCTAGATTTCAGATTTTGGACTAGTTCCGGAATAAATCCGCAATATTTATCGGTCGTGGCGCTACTGCGGCAACGACAAAAAATGCGACCCCTTTCGGGAGAAATGAAAAGCTGCCCAAAATATCACGTTTTCGATCGACAAGAAAGTCTTAAACAAAATCTAATCAGTGCCAACACCAGGTATTTCTATGCATCTATAAACGGATGAAAAATAACGATGTCTATGGCCGGCTTAAAGGTCCATTCATATTTACCGACAACGCACGTGGCAGACACGGACCAGCACAGACGAAGAAATATGATTGCATACATTTCTTATGGGCGTATTCATATTTACCGCGTATGAACGTAGCGTGGCCGGGCGGGCACGGGCCAGCTGCGAAAGACATTCTCGACGAGAATGTTTTGTCTGCGCTGGTACTTGTCGCCGATGACTCTGCGTGCCTGTGTGGTGTTAAATTCAAAATCAAAACATCGCTCAGCCTCAGCAGTCGAGTGTACATATAGGAAAGGACAGACTGCAAGCGTAAAGGAGGTATATTTTAGGTCGTAAGAATACTGAATAACGAGAATTTAATTGAATTAATTCGAAATTATTCTTTTCTGTATGATATGAGCGATCGTAGGTGATAACAATAAAAATAGATGACACATGGAAGGAAATGGCAAAAGTACTATGAATACGAGATAAGAAAGAATTCAATAAAAATAAAAAATTGATATTTATATAATTTCTATTTTTTAGAACAATAAAAAATTGATATGTATATAATTCCTATTTTTTATTCCAAAAATAAAAACTAGGCACCTCAAACAGACAGTTAATTTTTCTCGTAGCGATAAAGATTGTAGATATGACTGGAGATATTTCACAAACAATAGTTTCAAATTCATATCTGCTCATTCTAAAATAATTGAAAAATCTATCTTCATCATCCACGAGTTCCCTGTGTGTAAAATTATCCCTCTTTTTTCGTGTTTATGGGATGTACAGTAAGCCTTCTTTTTCTCGGCTGTTCTTCCATGGAACTCGATTCATCTTGTGAAAGAATTGCCATTACGGCTAGTTCTTCTATCGACAAATTTTGAAATATAGCGAATACATTACAGCACCTGTTAAAAAGGTGTTACCATAAGCGCGGAAGACACCAACATATATTGACCTAAGGTTACGTAAGACCTTGTTGGTGTCTGCCACGCTAGGTGCTGGCAATATACCTGCTGGTAAATATGAATACTCTTGTCTGTTCACTGTCTGTGCTGGTCCGTGCCTGCCACGTGCGGTGTCGGTAAATATGAATGGACCTTTACGCTTGCAGTCTGTCCGTTCCGCTGGGCGATGTTTTGACTTTGAATTTAACACCACACAGGCACGCAGAGACATCGGCGACAGCATACATTAATTGTCCAATGTCACAAACCAATCAGAGAGAAGCAGTTTCCCGCGCATTTACGAATGATTTGAAATCCCGCGTCCGTCACATCTTTGACAACCTGTTGTTGACTACTCTAGAGAGAACTAGAGAGTTAGGGCCGGTTTTATAAAACAAATTCAAACCTCGGTTACGCCCGAATCCGGGGTTGACTGTCGATTTCCGTATTATAAACATTCAACCTCGGGTTCAACCCGAGATTGGCTCAACCGCTGAAAATAGCTCGGTTTGAGCTTTGAATCGAGGATTGAAACGTTTGACGTTTCTAGATGGCTGACAACTAACCTCACTTTACGTGGCAAAACAAGACAAAACATTTCGCTTTGGCACATTGATGTAACTTGGATTGGAAGGAATATATCATATTAGGTATAGGATGCCTGATATTAATCAGTCTTTTTGTAGGTTGGCTATGTACTAATAATTCATCTTTGGTATTTGGAAAGATATTCCTAAATTTTTGTGCCTTATCCTTGAGGGATAGGAGTGCCAGGTTTCTGTGTGAATATAAGATCGGAAATGACTCTGGTTGAAATAATAAGGAAATAACTGCAAGGCATTCGAAAGATAGTAACGAAAGTGAATAAGAGAGTTACCAATCGAATGATTTCACATTTCCTTTCGACCACTTCAAAGATGGCATGAAGAAGAGAATTCAATCAAATAAAAACTCTTTTATCGAGTGGATGGAATTACTCTGAATTAGCTGGATCATTCCAGAGTTGTTAACATATTCGAAGTTTTTTGTGGTATTCATAAATCAACGTCAGAAAGTTGTGAAATGTCCAGAACGCACTCACCGTTCTAGTAGGATTTCTTGATTTTTACTACGAGTACATAGTACAAGTGCATGTTTATTTTAATGGGTTGTTAAAATGCTTTCAGATGTGAGAAGGATTACTTTTCTTCAAATTTACAAGTTGCTAAGCTTAGAAATTTTGTAATTCTAGTTTTAAATATACTCTAGAGACAGTATTGAGGACACCGATCCCATCTCGCAGATCAATGTATGGTAAATTTTTCAATAAAGCTCGTGTATGAACCATGAATTGAATTTAAAGACTCTCTGGCATGTAAAAGAACATTCTCCATTCTTTTATTCGGGATTTGGCTATATTTGAAAACCACTATTATTTTTATGGCTTGAGAAGTCCTGCATGATATTACCAGAGATTATCTCTGATATTACTATAGAAATGAAGTGAACTGATACTATTCATGACTCTGAACCTGAATAAAGAGGAAGTTAATCAAGAAATGAATGTGATCTTTCAATTTAATGTGTACTTCATGTAGGTACTCAATCGAACAAGATGAAGAATGATTTGTAGTTATCCTAAATATAATTACATTCTTGTATGAATAAATGTTTATGCAATTTCATTGGATGTTTTGTATTGACCTTGCTTCTATTTGGTTACTTGGCATAAGGGTTTGTTTGAGATAAGAGTGATAAGACTTTCCAGAATATCAAAATATAGGTAGTACAAACTTAGATCATTATAGTCTTAAGTTGACAAAAGTGATAATGACTACAGCGTATTTTCCAATAGCTTCGAGTGGAAAAATATTAAAAAATTCCTACGAACTCGGTCCTCATTTCAAAATATTTTTATTGATTTCTTTTGATGTAGGAAACCAGATTCAAATTCTCCGCCGTGATGGTGACAAAACACGAGAATATTTTCGAATTAGCTTCTTGTTTTTTCAATAAACTGCGATTATTGAATTTATCCTAACATGGTATAAAAAAAACCTGTTAAAATACTTCAAGAAATAAGATTCAGGTTAGCCAACCCAAAAAAAGCGATCTCAATCCGAGGTTGTTCAACCGAGGCTGCAAAGACGTTTATAATACCGAACTTTTTTCAACCGAGAGTTGAAATCCAATCCTCGTTTAAGTAACCTCGGATTGAACGTGCCCTTTATAAAACCGGCCCTTAATTATTTTCCTCAATTTCTACACGACAATCATTCTATTTGGTTGCTGTGTAACAAATAAATCGGTGTACCTATACATCACAGACTACATACTCTACATTACTTTTATTCCATAGTATTTACTTTTAATCTAAGTGCTTACAACTGGGATTTTACTACTAAAGCTGCAATATGGAATAACAGAAGTAAGTCTATTTCTCATATCAATAACTTCCGATTTTAAAAGCATATATTTTTCAGCCATTTTTCAACAAACCTCGTAACAAACTCATCTGCGAAGTTAGCAACTAGCAACAAAGGTTTTAGGCTTAGACAAAGGAAAGAGGAGACCTGGCATGTCATTCATAAATTCAGGAACTTTTGAAGCCAACATCCCGACCAATTTCCCATGAGTGGAACAAGGACAGATATAGCTGTCCTTATTCCACAGTTCTTGCGCTGGCAACAATGCAGAAATTAGATTCGCGTGAATTCATTTGCCGCCAGTGGCGTGGATCTGCCGTGTTGTTTAGGGGTTCCGTAGTTATTCATATTTGAAAATGATTGCTTCGAAGCTCAATATCTTTGGAACTATTAACCACAATTAGCTGAAATTCGGTTCCAATTTGATATGCGCACGTTAGGTAAATAACTTTTTATTGATGAAATCAGAATTCAATTAATTTCGACGGAAAAAGAAATGAATATACCCACATGTCCGATTATGGGCCAAGTTTTTCGCGTGATTCCGTAGTTATTCACATTTCAGAATTATTGCTTCGGAGCTCAATATCTTTGGAACTATTAACCACAATTAGCTGAAATTTGGTTCCAATTTGATATGCGCACGTTAGGTAAATAACTTTTTATTGATGATATCAGAATTCAATTAATTTCGACGGAAAAAGAAATGAATATACCCACATGTCCGATTATGGGCCAATTTTTTCGCGTGGTTCCGTAGTTATTCACATTTCAGAATTATTGCTTCGGAGCTCAATACCTTTGGAACAATTAACCACAATTAGCTGAACTTTGGTTCCAATTTGATATGTATATTAGCTGAATGAACTTGTCGAAGAATCCGCCTTAAAGATGAACTGGTTAAAGAAAAAATGAGCTCACCTGAATTAACTTAATAAAATTCACGAAAGTATGTTGAGTCAGAAGATTCAAGCATGTTACAGAAAATGAATTACCCAATAAAATATCAAAATAATAATCGATAGGTGTTTTATTGAAACAATAATTATAGTCAATCACAATCCACAATAGCACAATACATTGAAATAGTAAAATTATTCATTCCTAAACAGTATAAGTCTGGTGTTCATAGATCTTGATCTATTTTTTTTTGACTCATCTAAGAGTTTGGTGGTTTCGTGATGAATCCTTATTCTAAAATAATTTTTCAAAATAATTTTGATCAACTGATCAGCATGTCCATCAATGAAATTTCCATCAAAAAGATGATTATCAAAATAGTCCAAAATGGATGAATCAATATTAAACATAGTTTGGCTGATCAGAACTGGTAACAAATGTTCAACTTTTCTATTAAAAATGTTCGAAGTTTTATGGAAGAATTTGAACAATTTTTCGCCCTCTTTACAAATATCAATTACAAATTGGCTGGCCTTAATTAATCTTCCATATGTTTTTCTTCTTTGGAGAAGTGAGACATCTATTTCATTTCTCAAAAGATCGAGGCACTTTCGACATGAAATAAATTTCTCGAGTATCCGAACAACATATCCAGATATATATCCCACAATATCTTCTACATATGGAGTGAGATTCCATGCTGTTGAAGTTGCATACTCAAATTTATCCATATCTGAAAAAACACTTTCCATTACTGAAGCGAACTGTTCATTTTTTTCAATATTGGTTGCATGTTCAGGTGAGAGAATGCTAACTGCAGATCCACATGTCAGGATACTGATGGATTCCAGATTGATGGCATTTCCTGTATCAGAAGCGGATATTTGCGAGTGAACAATCAACCTTTTGTATGCCGCCTCGAACTGTCTTGCAGTGGGGTTATTGTTATGTCCACCTTTACTTCTAACACATCCAAAGAACAGCTCTAAATGGTCCTGCGACAGTTTATAAGTGAGAAGATATTTGAGGAATTTTTCTTCGATGACATATTTCTTGTACATTTGTTCCAAACTTTCAATGCAGATCAAGAAACCTAAAAATCCCGTTTTTCTTCCACTTCTTGTGATAGGGACCCCATTCAATGTCAGTCCAAGAATATATCTTTTCATCGTATCCATATAATCTGTGAAGACTCCAGCTGTACTTGTCATGAATGGTTTTTTAAAAAAGTATTTTGCACAAGGATTTCTCGAGTTGAAGATGTCGAATAAGTTGTTGAACTTCAGAATAAATTCAGAAGTGGCTTCTGATCCTTGAAATTCAGAACACTTAAGATCATCTCTTAAAAAATCTATTGCATCACTTACACTTTTGCTTAGTGTCTGAGTTGCTAATCGCACCTTCATTTTTTCTCTCATCCATTGTAAATGCCTCTGCCTTACCTTTGTAGCAGCGTGCAGACCTTCAATATCTTGCTTATCCACTAAAGTCGAAACAAAAGTCCATCTAATCTCCATATTTTCCATATTTCGTAAGCCAGTTTGGGATGCAAAACAATTCCTCACTAACTTAATCATATGGCAGGCATCAGGATTAATATATATATCGTGCTGGGTAATTGGGTGTTTGAACTTCGTTTTCAAGTTTGATGGATCACTGAAATCTGCTCCCAATTTTTCAGCCATTGAAAAATTTGAAGGAGCACCATCAAAAGTTAGTGAAATTACTTTGATTCCACTTTCATGTAGAAAACCCAGACATTTTTTCACTAACTCAGCTTTCTCTGTCGCCACTAACCCATTCACCAGAAAATATCCCACAGGAACTTTCCAGGAACCATTCAGACACACTAGCATGAAAACTAATGCTTCTCGAGCTTCGGGTAAAATGTCAGAATCCAAGTTGGTACCAACATCAACATATCCGGTGAATTTAGAACCTGTCCACTCAACTTGACGTCTGATGGACATTTCATCCATAACAAGATTGCACAACAAAGGATAGGAGACTCCTTTTTGTCGTAGAGACAAGGCTGTCAATGCTTCCTTTGTGAATCCAGGGCTTCCATCTACAGACCTATACCACTTCGAGATAGTATCTAAATGCGGAAGGCTATTGTTGAAGGTTTTTCTGACAAAATTATATCCTTTCGGTGAATAAAATGCCAAAGTTAAAGCAAATGCTCTCAATGTTGGATTGAATTTTTGCCTATTCGATCCTTTCAACATTCTCTCGAATAAATCAGTAGCAGCTCCAGGATTGACAGATGCCTGAAAAAGAAAAATGTTATCATCTGGTTGTCTCAAAATGTTTCTCTACTTCATCTTTCACTGTGCAATACCATGTAACTCATATATGTTAAATGAGAACATTAGACCAGCTTCACATTCGAGTAACGTGTTAATTCTCAGAAAAATATAATCTTCTTTCTGAAGTTACGATACGTTGTACTTGATTTCCACTTCTAAGATAATGGCGCGTTTACATTAGTCAAGTGAGTTGATCAAGTCAGTTGAATTCAAGTGACTTCCACAAAGTTGACCGTGCTTCAACTTAGAAGCCGTTCAATTCAGCCGATCGAGTGAAACGAATTGGGGGGTTTACACATTCAATTCGCTTTCAATTCAACTGACTTGATCAACTCACTTGACTAATGTAAACGCGGTGTAAGGTTTCAAACGACATAAATGTTGTTACTACCTATGCACAACACTATTTAAAATCTAATGGCTCCAATATCCCGAACCATAAAAAATCAAGTTACATGCTATTGCACTTTCACCAAAAAAAAAGGAAACATACAGATATGGTTGCTTCTGAAGCTTCTGATATAAGCAATTTTTCTCTCAAACAATCCATCAATGTTTTCATCGAGGTGATCTTATTCTTCATCCTTCGAACAGACTGCCTTAATATGCGTATCTGTTTGCTTTGACCCTGCACTCTCCTTCTGATAATACTCATACTCTTTTTCCTTTTCTCAGGTGTAGAAAAATCACTGGTATGTAAATCACCTACATAAGCTCTCTTTCTGTAATGTAACAGAATAATTAGTCTTGAACTTTATAAAATAATTCGATGTGGGCATCGTTTGAATGAAATATTTACCTTCCCCTTCTAATTTTAGAGGTAGATGGTTCTTCGGCAGAGATGGATGGCTTCGCATCAAATTTCTCCACTTGTTGCTCCAGTTTTACAATAGGTGATTTCACATTTTCTTCACTGTAACAAAATTCACCAAATATGGTTAATCAGAATGTGCCAATACTGACACACAGGTCTTACCTTCTTTTTGGAGAACAAGGAATAGAAGCAATATTCCGGTAAATTTCTGCATCGAGGAATGAAACTTGATCTCTGTAAATATATTTCTTTGAATATTCATTGTCAAATGGCGAATTATAAATGCATAATTACCTTTTAGCATCTTGGGGGGTGATAGTTGAGCTTGAGCTGCAAAAAAGTTCCCAATTAATGTATTGAATTATACTTAATAATATTATTGTATAACAATATTTACTGACACATATTCTGACTCTATTTCATGAAGTTATATTCAAACAGGTTGAATTAAATTATGAATCTCTGGAACTTCGCACAGAAACTTACCTTGAGGACGTTAGTTCCCAGAGTTGTTTCACAGGAACAGGATTGACATCATTTTTAAGATATTTGGTACCATTCACTCGAAAACCAAAATCTTTGGATTGGAAGTGCTCCGAACATAAGAACAGATGTTGAGGCAAGTTTTCAGCATCAGCCAAGTCCAAAATTGAAAGCCATATATTTCTTCTCTCAATATCAGAAGGAAATCTAGAAGTAAAATTATAAACATTGAATAATCTACGCCACTGATCTGTAAACATAAAACTAACCTGTGAAAACTCAAATTAGGGTTGTAGGAGTTCAATTTGCCACACACTTGACACTTACGAACCATTATTTCAAGGTATTTTGCTCAAGATATTCAGAAAATCACTTATTTGCATTGATTTAAAAAACTTATTTGACACATTCGACAGTTCTCGGAAAGGCAACGTGTATCAAACATGAAATGTCAAATGGAAGGCCAAAATCGCTGATTGGTCGGGAAATAATATATGAATTTAATGAATGAAACTGGAACAACCGGTGTTGTCACGATGGGAGCCTCTTGATTAATCGACAAATTTAAAAATGCTCCGTAAGCTATGTTGACTGCATTGAAAGCAAGGAAGGAAAGATTTGAAGAAGGGTAAATACCTGCTTTTATAATGTGACCCAAGTTAAGGGTGGAGGTAAATTTTAAGAGGGGATGCATTCTAAAGAGAGGAGCTATATTCTATGCCTTAGACAAAAGTTTTCCAAGTTCTATGCACATTATTGCTTGAGAAGTGTTTGAAATTTAAAACATTTTATTAATATTCAAAAGGGTGCATAATCATTTCAAACATTTACATGAGCAACAATTAAAAGAATTGTATTCTTAATTGCAATTCTTGAAGGATTCAACGTTAATGAATCGGAAATCTCAGACAACGTGGCAACGTTGTTCAGATCTTAGCGTAATTCTCGTTTCGTAGTAATGCAGTCGTCCAGTTCGTTCTTCATTATGTGACATCTTGGCTTCAAGATTTATCATCCTATACCGCGTCTCCTCTTTCCTTTGTCTAAGGTTTTAGGCCATTGTTTACTAAGAATCGACACTTGAAAAATGCTCACAAAATAATCGTAAAGGCAAAAAAGAAGCATTTCAAGTGCCCCCTCTGCTCTGCAGATCCATTGAATTTAATGAAACAAGTGTTAATTACGGAAATTCATGAGTTTGGGTCTTGGAGAAATCTGATTAACGATGTGTCTATTATGTTTGGAGGAACAAAAGAAAAACTGCTAAAGGAAAATTGACTACTCATGATTGTAATCGGAGCAATGCCAAAGGTGGAACACTAATTTATTATTCGAAAATGTTACAACAAATTTTTATTTGTTCAGGTTATGTCAGTCAATGGGTTGAACGAAGAATGAAAGAGGAGGTAGTATCAAAATTTCTGGAATTTGCCCTTTAGGAATTCAGGCCACCATTACTAGAAGTGTATTTGAAATTTGAATAAATTCTTTCACTAGTTACCGTCAACAACAGAGGCGGCCTTAGGGGGTGGCGAACGGGGCAATCGCCCAGGGCCTCGCTCTTGGAGGGGCCTCGCGCAAGAACCCAAGCATGGGAGCATATTTGGCATCATGTGTAAAAAAATTGAAGGAAATCAATAATAGTGAATTTTTTAAACAATGCAGCTACTTGCAAATGTCCGTGACAGTAGGAGAATCATGTGATTTTGATGGACATGAATTGTACGAAGAACAGAATATATTCATCAGTGCGTATGAGGAAAACGACGATATTATTCGGGTGCTGAAATACATAAGAGAAAAAAAATTAACTGAAGTTTACCCTACTATCGAAATAGTCCTGAGAATTAGAGCCGTTTCACAAGGGACTGATGGTCAGTCCTGATGGTCGGTCGAACCGATCATCAGTCGGCGGTAGGTATTTGTTTTCACATCGATGAGTATCGTCAGTCGCCGCTATCAAAGACCATTTGCTGCCATGGATTTGGAGCGTGACACTGTAATGGCTTTGTACGAGAACCGTCCGATTCCCGCACGAAGTGAAAACTTTTTTCGTATTTCGAAATTCTTATAGTGGAATTATTATTGTGTGGATTCTTTGTTTGAAAAGTTATATGGGAAATCTACTTGATGATTGGTTCAAGTTTTTTTGAAGTTTTAAAATTTACTCTATCATCTTGTATATAAAAAGCCAAAGACCTCAGACAAAAAATTAAGGAGCGAGGACATCATCGACGATCAATCTGTTGATGAATATGCAAACTTGCTTCGTTATTGAAAAAGATTCTTGAAATCTTCCTGTCATACACAGATCAGAGTCAGATCCTCCCAATATTCAAATCAATATTTTTATATTTTTCTGTGGATGTATTCCATATTTCCATTTTTTTTTCTATGGCACTAATGAGCATTTCAGTTTCAAAATTAACTTTTTCCTACCCATTGACTATTATCCACTATTATTGATGAATAATGGTGAATAAATACAATCCTTTCTGAATACGTAGAAATTCCTGAGAATATTCAATAATAACATGCGCAACACCGCAATCGCATCAGGACTGACGGTGCGCATGCATTATGTGAAAACCTCCTTTGTGCCTTTTGCCGCGACTCGATCCGACGACACGCAAACGCAGCAGGCCGAACCGATGCTCATGCTTGTTTCATGGGTCGACTGATGATACGCATGCATGTGAAAGTATTGCAAAATCCAATTCAAAAGCCGGTCCCGACTGACCATCAGTCGCATGTGAAACGGCTCTCAGTCCCATGTGAAAAGGCTCTCATTGCCACCACACCTGTTGCAGTCTTTCGAGGCTCAAAATTAACAAAACTTATTTGAAGAATTCAAGATCGGCTTTCAGTAGGTACTTGCTATTCTTTCAATAGAAAATGACGTAGCTCATTCGTTGGATTATTGTGTTCTAATTAAAGATTTGAGTCTCAGAAAAAGCCGCGAACATCAATTTTGAAATTTAACATAAATTTTAAAATTTATCTTCTCCGAATTGGTTGAATTTGTAAACCTTTCGAAGTAAAATATTTTGAAACACAAATTTTATTTAGTTGTAAAACTATGGCAGTTTTTATCAAACATGACAAAATACCTAAACCAAACGACCCGACTTAAATTCGAATGACATACTTTTCACGAAGGACAAAGGGCCTCGCAAAGACCTGCCGCCCGGGGCCTCGCAATTGGTAAGGCCGCCGCTGGTCAACAATGTATATCTATTTACATGTCCATGTAGACTTTATATTAAGGCCCAAACTTTCGACGAAAATGAGTACAGGTATGGACAAAAAAATCAAGTAAATATACTACGTGAACACATTAATGGAGTTGCTTTGGTCGAAAAGGGAAGTGTCTCTGTTTTAGGTGGAGGTTCCGATGATATTGAATTAGAAATCTCTGAACCTACTAATTTAAGTTTCTTTATTAGAATGAACTCAGTGATTTTTTGGAAAGAAATTTTTATTGATGAAGGTAGACAAAGAAAGGTCGAGATGAAAGCTTATTTACAATGGTAATAATTTAAACTTACATCTATATAAATAATGCTTGAAATTTTCATCTGAAGGTTTAAAAGAACTAAATTTTGTATGACGGTGATGGTATCTTGTATTATAAATAAAAATAAAACATTGATCTTATATTGAATTGTGAAGAATTCATGCATAAATTTGAATAAATGTTACACAATCAAACGAACACTTTTTCTTCCCCTTTCGTTCACAACCTAATATCAATTTATTTGAAACAAAATCGGAACAAAGAACAGGTGATTTCACAATAAAGAATGATTTGCTGTGGCATCATTGAATACTGTAATAAATTAATTCATGTATGTATTTCAATATTTCAGTAATTACTAATTATACTAAACGATTGAATTGTCAGAGTTAAATATGTTTGTAAATTTAAAATTATTCAGTTTCTAGATTAAAAATATATATTATTCCATAGTATCAATATTGAGCAGAACAATATAATTCAGAACCACACTTCTGAGTAGAATCCTTGCTTTTTAAATGATGATGCAGGAAGAAAAGACTTTGATCAATAGCTTTTCGAAACAAGAACTTCCTTATTTCAATAAAGTCACCTACTCCCTCTGATACTTTGTTCATTTTCATAACAAATTATGATTTGAAAGCAATTTGGTCTCGCATCTTTTCATCTGGCAGTTAAATTGAAAGGAATTGATGATGAAAATCTTCGTAAAGCAAGAGAAAACCTTCTGAATAAATGTCAAATCCAAGAATGATTTCCTCGTTATCGAATAATATCATGTAGAATCGAACTGAATTCAGGGTGAGATCTATTATTCAGTTCAATCTTCTTTCTCCACTTTGCTATAAGCTATAGTCCATCCAAGAATTATTGACATCTCGGGCGGCTTTGGAAAATCGAAATTAGGTTGGTAATGCCCGTTCAGTGATATTTTGAGTTTCAGAATTCAGGTTGGTGTTGCAAATAATACTGGCGTTTTGTTCTGTCATTAATATTCGAAAAAATTTGGCAAATAATTGCGCAAGTGAAAAATCTTTGGAATGAGGCTCTTGAATAATGTGGAAAGCCTGCACAGGGGACGTAGAAAAAGAAATAAGAGGAGATTAGTCAAAATATATGGGATCGTATGATATTGCTGACATAAATGAACATGGGTTCTGTCAAGATAAGGAAATAATAATAGTGGTTGTAATAGGAATAGAGAGTTATCGAAACGCAAATAGAGGCCTAACTTAAATAAAGTTTCCCTTATTTTGACATTTACTCATACACATTCAAAAAAGATTTTAAGAGACAGTCATATTTAAATAAAAGATCTCTTATTTTGACAGTTCACACATTCTTCTGTGTTGATTTATGTCTGTTTTACGCACAGAACATCTAATAACTACAGGCGTAAATAAAAGCGCATTCACGAAAGAGTTTAAGAGGGGTTTATAGTGCGGAGCTTTCTAAGCGTACGTCAAAGTCTACCTACTTCTTACCCCTCACCACCCTTAAGAAATCGTCGATTTTCAGGACGTCCGAAGATATCTCAGACATTCCTCGTATTTACCGCCCTTTTCTTCCACATGCGCGAATTCTGTTACGTACTACCTCCAAAGGGAGGGCGAAAGTTGACGAATGCCCTCGTATTCACGAATGGAGTGGAATTATTCACGAAACTGCCGACAACACTGTAAATTCATAGGACAGAGATCCTTACGTTTTACCAGATGGAAATAAAAATAGGGAATTCCTTAAAACTGAGGGAATTCCCACTTTCAAGGTTGCGGTCTATAATATTGATTTTAGCTGAAGGACAACAGACAGAAATGTTCCCTGTATTGGTAGATGTGAAGGAACAAAATAAGAATATATTACTCCTTTTTGGTTGTACGAATTTCGGAATTTATTGCGAATTTCTGTTTTGGTTGTAATTCAGGTTCGAGTAAACCAATGCACATATGAACCTACAGTAAGAAAAAATGTGATTGAGACTGAAAACCTAAACTATTTTTTTTTATGAATTTAAATTATATAAATATAAATTGGATAAAAAATCGAAAATAGTTTTTCAAACGAGTATCCTATTTTTTATGATTGCGTTTAATCGTGCGAAAAAAAAATTATGATGGTTCTCTAAGTTTTTTCTTTTTTTTATTGGAGTAAAATCATTATTTTCCTTTGCAAAATCCAACGCAGTTATGGCCAATTTTCGATCATAGTTTTCGACACAAAAATTGAACCACCCTGTGATGATTTTTCTGAAATCCACAAGATGCATGGCCTTTCCACATTCTTCTACTCTGATGTTATGAGGACTGTTTACGCTCAGGATGTGGAGAATGAGAAAAATGAAAATTTATACCGACTACCGAACCAATTTGCTTTCGGCTTGTCGGTCCAACAGAAATAATAAAGCACATGTTTTCACACTTTTACTTTTCACTGATACCCCACGCCTTAATAAAACAATAAATATTTGCGTCTGGTATTTACCGAAAGCCCCAAAGTGCATCCTTAAATGTGCAGTATTGCAAGATAGATGGAACGATCAGTAGAAGATGGAAATATCCAAGTTCGTCGATTAGGTGTCAGCACTCAACGATCGTTCAATTTTTATTTTACTGAAATCGGTTTTCAAGCGATTGGAAAAAACCTTCTGTGTTAAATTTTGTGTGGGAATTCATAAAAAAATAATCTAGGTCGGAAAGTTAGAATTATGCATTTATGTATAGTAACTAAGAACGGAAAAAAATATTTTTTTTTTCACTCGACGAAAAACAAAGTTATGGATTTTCCGACTTGAAGAACTCTTCAAATTGAATAATAGTTAAAACACCATATAAATCAGTGGTCTCTATCGTGAGAAATCCCGAATCGCGTTTTGCACTGAACGTCAGCCTTTAATAAAATACAGGCCTCCCTTACTTAACTTAAGTAAAGGACAACCATGCATTTAAATAAAAGATCCCTTATTTTGACAGTTCTCTCTATTCCGTGTTATTTCATGTCAGTTGTGTGTTTTTCGGGTATTTTTTGAGAAAAATGAATGGTGACAGTGAAAAAAAAACGTCTCAGGTTCACATACGAGGACGATGTAATATTATTGAGGGAAGTGTTGGGAAAAAATCCCTTCATGAATGGTGATATGTGGGAGTCAGTACAAAATTCTTTGTTTCTTTTAACAAAAAAATTCTTTTCTATAAAGACTATTCGGCAACATTTGAATTTACTACTAGAGCAGCATGTTGAAAAGGACCGAATCAATCAGAAGAGGTAAGAACATTTAGTCTATTAAACTCTAAAAAATTATTTAAGTATGCAGAACTAATTGTTGTGTATCTTGATATTTTACACTTACAGTTCGGGAATCGAAGAACCATTCTCTGAAAAGGATTCACTGATTCTGGAGGTCAAGGAAATAGTAAATGAAGAGAGAGAAGCGAAAAAGAAGAAGAGTGAATTAAAAAAAAACAAATAAAAGATTCTCAAGAAGGAAAAATTATGAGGGAGCAAGTGGCAATCAATTTCTATGATAGCCATCTTGCTGACCATGATTTGGAAAATACATTAGAAGAAGTACCTGGTGAGTTCTATTTGGGTATTTTGAAAGTAATATGTTGAAAACATTTGAAATAATAATCAATGGTAGTGAAATAATTTTCTTTCTGTAATATATCTTCCTTCCACAGATACGCACCAAGATGTTGAAATTCTGAACATCAGGAACGAAGAGGACACCCCAGTTATTGAAGTGACACCAGATAATTCGAAGAATAAAGCAAAAACTATTTTAGGTGAAGTTATTTGTAACTAGTTATCAACATATAATATAATGAAATATTTTAGAAGAATGTGATGATAATTGATTAACATTTATTAGGCTCCATCCGTAGTCGTTCAAGAAAAACAACATATATGAGGAAGACTGGGCTGGAATATTTGAAGAAGAAAACTGACAAAGAATTTGAGTTGGAGGAGAGACGACTAGCTTTGGAGGAAAGAAAATTGGAATTGGAAGAGAGGAGAGTTGCAGTGAGCGAAAGAAATACTGCGCTTGCGGAGAAAAAATTGCAGTTTGATTGTGAACATTCCACAAACATTTTTGATGCACAACAACAAGTTATAATGAAATTATTAAGTGCAGTAGATAATTTAAAGAATTAAATTTGTATAATAAAATATTTATTCATCACTTCATTATCACATCATAATATTGATCTTTAATTAGCTCTGTTCAAATAATCTTCCGAATTTGGTGGTTCTACTTTGAAGCATTCACTGGTTTGATTTTTGTATAAGCATGAATCACAGTTTGTCAATATAACTGCACATTTATAGAATTCATCAACATCATTTAGCAAAAGCTTTTGGTTTTTCTTGAAGTCGACAAATGCAAATTGGCTCACCACTTTTTGGAACCCCCATTCTACCGCCACACGAAGTTTTTTCATGCTGGCATTGAAAGCAGTTTCGTGTGGCTGTGAATTTGAAGGATCCCCTGTAAATGGTGAAAACAGGAGAGGTGATATGCCATATGCTTGGTCACCAAATACAACAAAACTTTCATCTTCTTGAACACAACGTTGCTGTAATTGTTCGTACAAATTGGATTCCCTCAGTATGCCTGCATCATGGCGTCTTCCAGGCCAGGCTCCCATTAAATTTATAATTAACCCATCAGGCGTCAATAAAGACTGAAATTTTAAGCAATGCACTCTTTTGTGTCCTGAATAATATTCCTCTTGGTTTATGCTAGGATGATAAATTTGCCTTCAATAACTGCCCATCAATAAAGGCCAAACAATGTGGGATAGCCCCTCCCATGTTTACAATTGACTGAAAACGAAGAATGCCTTTGTAGAAATACATAAAAATATTATGTTTCCATTTTCTGTAATTATGTCTTCTGGAATACCAAGCGCATTCTTCAATCTATTCAAACCTTTTTTGTAAAAGCGGAAATATTTTTTCATTTCTTCCTCCGATTAATTCTCCAAATTAAAAGGCATTCCCTCATCTCTTGAGTTATCATTGATTACTCCAATTATATTGTGCAGAAGAAGCAGCTCTATGTCTTGATCGGTATATCCCATCATTAGGGCAATTTCTAACTGTTCTTCTATTGATGAGAGAAAATAATATGCACAGAACACTAATTATTATATGTACTACCTAGTTTTCAGATCACACACAACTAAGAACATATCCTAAAATCCAAACAACAACTTCTCACAACTGTCAAAATAAAGGAAATGTCAAAATAAAGTAGACCAGAAATAAGTCCATTCGATAGTTCAAATGTTCGACCAACGTTAAGGGATCTTTTAATACAGGATCCTTTAATTAAGTTTGGCCTGTATTTGCGTTTCGATAACTCTCTATTATTTAAATTTTTAATATTAAATATTTTACTCCTTTGTTCACTAATTTTGAAAGTTACAATATCATGACAAAATTCTTCATATATTAAATAGATCCATCTGTTAAGTTTTATTTCTGTCTTGATATCTATACTAAAACTTTTCGAATCCATCCAGTTTTCAGATACACGCTTCAAATTATCAACTAGATTTTTCTGATTTAGCGAATATTCATCTATTATATGTTCTGTGTGATATTCATATTGAACTTTGGAAAGGAGCATGCTTAAAAAAGCACCCACGATCCTATAATTGATCGTTCGAAAATGTATACAAGATGAAAATAATATACTGTTGGTTAGCAGATTCACACGATGGTAATTGAATGCGATAATTGAGGACATTTTCATGTTCAAAGTGCCTTATTTTGAAACATTCCGTTTAATTTATATTTATTGCTATGATGAAAGCACAGAGAATTTTTAGTGACTTTTTTGTAACTAGAAATAAAGCTGCGACTGGACTTCCAAGGCTTGCTCAGATGTCAATAATTCTTGGATGGACTATATAATTGATCATTTCCATTTTGACATTCGAACAAACACAAACACAAACATCAGAGTTAGGTTATAACCTGGTAAACACTTCGTAACGCATGCGCAGAAAATGCTTCTCTCTGATTGGTTTGTGACATTGGACAATTAATGTATGCTATCGGCGACAAGTACCAGCGCAGACTAAACATTCTCGCCGCTGGCTCGTGCCCGCCCGGCCACGCTACGTTCATACGCGGTAAATATGAATACGCCCATAAGAAATGTATGCAATCATATTTCTTCGTCTGTGCTTGTCCGTGTCTGCCACGTGCGGTGTCGGTAAATATGAATGGACCTTTATCTACACAGAACACATATGTATAGATGCATAGAATACGAGGTGACTACCATAGAACATACATCTTCTTACTAGCTGGCCCGGCGAACTTTGTTCCGCCTAAATGATACTTAGGGTGGTTTTCACAAATCGTAATCACCGGTGATCGGAGATCAACGGCTTGGTTCTCTGATTTTTGAACTGTCAAATGTTTCCATGGATATGAGCCACGGAATAGATACGCAAAAATAATATGTCATAATATGTCAATCACTAATAATGGCAATTTTGGATTCAGTTATTTCCGCAAATATATTTATTACCCTAACAGAAATTCAAAAACATTTTAAAAATTATGAGAAAAGGTGAGAATGGACATCTCACGATTGGAACTCAATCGCCAAAATCCGATTTACTTGACATTTCGATATGAAAATTCACTGTGATATTCACCCCCACTTCTGGATCTGTTAATAGCCTCTTATGGTACTTTAAGCCATATGTAAATTACACAGTAATTGATGTCATATGTTCCTTTTTCGACCATTTCAAACCACAACGACCGAAATGCTCGAAAAAAGAACAGATGACATCAGTCGATGGCCGCGAAAACCTCAACAAATTCATCGCCATTTAATTCTGATAATGTCTAATATAGTACCTTCACGATTACGTTATTTGGAATGAATAAAACTATAAAAATAACTAATAATCATAAGTCATAATGTGTGAATAGCGCCATCTGAAGTGGTAAGAACAAAACTTTTCTCATATCTCAACGAAATCTAATCATTTTAGACATCTGTACTCCTACGCTAAGACATTTTGGTTTTACCCAACAGCGCAGAGTTGTAGGCAACTCAAATTACACACTATTACAGTGACTAAAGAGGGAATATAGTCACTGTACACACTATTTGTTTACTCTCTGTATAAAAAGTACCCGGAAAATGTTATTTAAATGAACCGCCAAAAAGGAATCGGTAATTTTTTTTTTCTTAAAGTTGGTAGGACCTTCCTTTATTACCAAGCCAAATTTGAGCGCGATCTGTCAACTAGTGTGTTTACAACAGCTGTCAGTATCAGTCGACCTCAAAAGTGCTCTGCGAATTTTACAATGGAAAAAATAGTTGATCAAAGAGTTTGCCTCAAATTTTGTCTTGCAAACGAATTTTCTTGTGCCGATTCATTGAAAATGTTAAAGAAAGCCTTTGGTGATAATTGTATGTCAAAAACACAAGCATACGATTGGTACAAATCATTCAAAGACGGTCCGAAAAAACCACGTCAAAGTCGATCGAAAATTAAAGTTTTGCTCACTGTTTTCTTCGATTATCGTGGTGTTGTGCACTCAGAATTTCTTCCTGAAGGACAGACAGTGAATAAGGAGTATTACTTGGGTGTATTGAGGCGTTTGCGTGAGAATGTTCGTCGTAAACGGCCAGATTTATGGAAAGACAATTCGTGGATTTTGCATGATGATAACGCGCCGTCGCACCGAGCCATAATTATTAAGGAATACTCAATAAATACCATCGAACAACCGCCGTATTCACCTGACTTAGCTCCGTGCGACTTTCTTCTATTCCCAAGACTCAAATTGCCCCTACGTGGAACGCGTTTCGAGTCCATTGAAGCCATCAAAACAAATTCGCAACGAGAACTGAAGGCCATACCTTTGGCGGCGTATGAGCGGTGCATGGAAAAATGGGTTCGCCGATATCATAGTTGTATTGTAAGCAATGGGGACTATTTTGAAGGAGACAAAATAAATATTGATGATTAAATTTAAATTTATGTGTTTTTTTTACAATTCCGGGTACTTTTTATACAGAAGGTATATCGCCATCTAACGCGGAGAATAAAAAATGAAGTACAAACGAATAAGCGGTAGCGTAACTGCAGCGGCATCTAGTGACCTTACTCAAAAGGAGGAAGAGCATTTCCTGTATAAGTAAAATTTTCATCGATTTTTTCAAAGTTTTATTGTATTTTATAATAACCAGACCGTAGGCGAATGCATATATGAAGTTTCATAACAAACCGTCCATCAGATCTCGAGTTATAAATGGTGTAGCCAACATCTTTCTTTTATATACAGGGTGTCCGGTAAACCTTGTACAATATTGAAACTGGTGATAGACCAGGTCATGACTGTTCAGAATATCAGAATTTCAACTCACTAAAAATATCACCATTTTCGAGATAATGGGCATTTTCTAAATATCTAGAAAATCACTACCTCATCTCCGTTTTTTGAGTGCTGTGTCTAATGTATCAAGTTCTGAAAAACTGTTTTGTACGTCTGAAAGCATCACTCATCATTAATGTTCAGCAACAAAGATATTTGAATTAGTCTCAATTTGTAGACATAGCACTCAAAAAACGGAGGTGAGGTAGTGATTTTCTAGATATTTAGAAAATGCCCATTATCTCGAAAATGGTAATATTTTCACTGAGGTGAAATTCTGATATTCTGAACAGTCATGACCTGGTCTATCACCAGTTTCAATATTGTACAAGGTTTACCGGACACCCTGTATATAGATTATTATGCTAAACCAAGGTGCCACGACATTGCCAGATTGGACCTAAGGGATCGCTGAACGTCACACGTTTGAAGAGGTTACTCTTTTAGAAAAGGGGCTAATAGTAATACCAAAAACTCACATTTGAGTGAAAATTTAGTAGAATTCGACAAAATTTAATTAGATAACTTGTACTGGAAAAGGTACTTTTGCTTCAGTAACTGCTGAGAAAGTATTTTTATGACAATTACACAGAGGTCAGAAGTAAAAGCTGATCTATTTTCATGAGGTTTTTCGAATAATATTATATCCCACTAGTAGGGACCGATATTGATAGCTGAGGTAGGGTAAAGTGAAAGAGGCATTCCGGGCACTCGTTTCCACACCTCCCTGTAGGCATCAGGGCTAAATAAACCATGTGGGGAGCCCCTATTTTGAAAGATCCACTGAAATAACTCCTTGGGAACATTCAATTTTTTTCGTGCACGGGGCATGCGGGGCCCCTAAGCTCACTCTGCCTTAATGGCTAAACCGGCTCTATGGAAATATGACCTCTATCTATAGTTAAGATCGGCGTTTAAAGCGAGTAGGAAATCTCCTCCGATAGAGGCGCCACCGTGCATTTTATGAAATATCTCCATAGAACTTACATTATCACTATAAGTTCTATGAATATCTCTCTAATCATGAATGAAATGTACAATGGCGCTCTCTATCCGAAAATCGCCGAACTATGAAATAAGTCAATTTGTGGGTAAAGCAGGAATTTTTTCCCGCCAAAATTTGAATTTGGCCATTTTCTGCCAATTCCGTATTTCAAGTTGATCTTCTGAACGAAATTATCAGTAGATTCACTTTTAATCGGAAGTTGAACTATTTTCATGGGTCTTTCTGTTGAAATAAAACAGAAGCTTGTTTGGCTCATTTTCTTCTATTTTTGAAAGAAAAAAATTAACTGTCGGAATGAAATCGATTAAAATTATTTCAACAAGAACCCTAATCCTTTCTGAGTTCACCCACAAAATTTCAGTTCTCAAAGTGAAACCGTTTTCGAAATCAACTTGAAATAAAAACACACTACATTGAACGCCCAC
The DNA here is from genome assembly GCA_951802165.1 of Adalia decempunctata. NCBI lineage: Eukaryota > Metazoa > Arthropoda > Insecta > Coleoptera > Coccinellidae > Adalia > Adalia decempunctata. The sequence goes on along the minus strand of OX637697.1, from coordinate 36,579,594 downwards.
CTTAATGCACTCGTTTTTATACCACCCTATATGTAGGTACAGTCTCGGATACTTGAACGAATTTTTAATCATTTACTCCTTGCTATACTAGGTATCTATGATTTACCAAAAAAAAATTGAATTTTAACAGCTCCTTCTGGGTGTATTTCAAGGTGAGGCTTTTCTATCGACAGATGGTAGAATCCATTAAAATAAGTCATTTTACCCTGAATTTTTTATATGAATCATGTCCCTGTTTCGAGAAAATGAAACTAGAATATTGTCTAGTTTCTAGGTGAATTTGAAAATTCTTCAATCCGAACCTTCTCCTCCGTAGATATCAACAGTTTTTTTGTCTTCTTATCATACACGACTCAGAATATCGATTGTGATCAGTTATCTTCGATATGCTTTTAATTTATGGCGAATCAAAACAAATGCCAGTTCGGCGCATGAGTTGTACAGGACAAGATTTCCGCTAAGAAATCACTCAAATTCGCGGATTTTCATAAACCTGGTGCAGGGATGTAGAGATATGATGAACATACAGATGCAGGTCAGAGTAGTATTGAGGTATTGATATTGAATTCTCTGAAATTGAGGTATTGATGCCCAAAATGTTTTTTAAATTGAACATTTCATATAGAAATTTTCGGTAAAATTACTTTATTTTCTATCACCTGCCAAAAGAAAAGCCTCACCTTAAAATGCAGCCTGTATATTGAACGCTACGTTCAGTTAGACTCAACTGCTTCAACGTCGATCTTGTTCGATCTCGTTTCCATACCACCCTGTAGGCGGATAGAAGAAAACCATAAATGTTCGCTGCAGCACTAACAGCGTTCTAACAGGGTGCGCTAGAGTAAAATACTATTTTTTTTTAACCAAAATTCCACACAAAACAAGAAGCAGTCTCTTCATATCATTAACAAAATCTTTATTTCAACATACAGCGTTTGTAATTGTAGGTAATTAATCAGTCAGTATTTCAACATGAAATTTGTTGATGAGTTCATTCAATTGAGCCTTTGATACTTTTGTTGCTCGGACATCAATTTTTCTCAAATTTGGGGCAGATTTGATGAGTTCCTCGAAATGGATTTCTTTCAAGGGATTGTCCTTGAGATCTATTGTAACCAGATTGGGATTCCCATCAAGATTAACAGTGAACTTCTCGATGAGGTTTCCAGCCAGATTCAGTTCCTTCAAGTTCACAAGCGGAGTAAGATGTTTTGATGATATCTCCTTGATCGAATTATGTTGAAGATTGAGAATTTCCAGAAGATTCAGATTGTTGAATGCTCCTTCTTCTATTTTTTGTATGTTACACTTGGAACATTTGAAGATTTTCAAGTTTTTCGTTTCATTTGCGAAATTTTCCGGAATTATTTTAACTTGATGTTGATCGGATATAACAATCTCGTCAAAGGTTGTTTTGCGGAGGAGTGATAATGGAAGTTCTGGAACATCATTCTTTTCGAACAATATACTTTCTAGTCGACTGGAATCTGAAAAAAGGATGTGTCAGTTTAGTTACGAATGATTTTATAATATTCGAAAAATCTAATGTCCGATCCACACGTCACGATTTATCGGTGAAATTCGAATCTATATAATATATAAAAGAAAGATGTTGGTTACACCATTTATAACTCGGGATCGGATAGACTGTTTGTTATGAAACTTCATTTATGGATTCGTCTATGGTCTGGTTATTATAAAATCCAATAAAACTTTGAAAAAATCGATGAAAATTTTACTTATGCAGGAAATGCTTTTCCTTCTTTTGAATAAGGCCAATAGGTGACACTACAGTTGATTGATTTTTCGTAGGTACCTTATTTGATATTACCGCTATTAAATGGCGTGACTATGTGTGATTTGCGTAGAACTTATAGTAACATGGAAGGCTATTACCAGAATAAATAGCAAATAGCGGGTAAACATCTCAAGTTGGTGGAGAAACAATATTGAGTAAATCGGATTTTGACGATCATTATAATTGACATTATTTTTCTGTTTCTGTTTGCACAGAGACAGTAGGGGGAGATCGTTACCCTTCGTACGCGGGGCACATTCATACAGACAAAATAAAACTTGAACGAAACGACGTACGGCCTTGCTTTCGTATGTGTGCTTGAGTGGAGGTACCACCTTTACGTCAACGTACTATCGCGCCATTCGCACTGGTGAGAGCGAAGTTTCAGGCACGAACGTGTTTTCGCGCTCGCTAAGTAATTTTTTGATCAATGTTTTTGTCAATTGTTACCGTAGATAAGATAGGTTCTCGTGTAGAGAATTATATCAGTAACTAGCAAAATATACTTAAGATACTTTTCAATAATAAATTTATGACGTTTTCCTATCAATATTGAAAGAGGATATATTTTGCTGTTATTTGGTAAGTGGGGTACTTTCGTACAGAACTAGATGGGGCACATTTGGACGCGTAAGAATGTGCCCCAACTAGGAACGATTTAGTGTGTTAGTGTACTAATTGCTAATTTTTGCATTAACTTCTTTCTTGGAGGTTCCGCCGTTTCGCGAGAACAAACTATTGACTCACCATTGATAACTTATGATGAACTACAAAGGTTCAATTTAGATCCTTTGAATAATTCACCAATCCATCAAATAATAGTAGCTCCTTTGAAGACAGTTTTGACACTAGAGGCAATTCGACCCTATCCGACTGTTGTGAGAAGTAATAAAACAAACAAAGGACGACGGCCAGGAAAATCACGTATTTATACTGACTGTATGTAGGTGCCCCGTTGTTGGGGTAGGTTCGTACATATTCCAGATTTAGTTTTAAGTCATAATTATGGTTGAAACATCAGATGAAATCATCTGTAATTTTTTTGTATGAATCTCAGATAGTTAGACTATACATTCAAGCTGTCAGGTAAATGATTAATGAAAAAACAAAAAATAAAAAAAAATAAAATGTTGAAACCGTACGAAGGGTCCCCACCTTCCCCTATTGAGCGCGTCAATAATTTTGAAACGTTTGCTCATCGGGATACCACTAATGATATGAAATAATGTTTTATGGGTTGCCTAATCTGGCCATTCGACCATCAATGAATCTGAATGTGGATTCAGCACAACCATGCTAATTTTTTTCTTTCATTTTCACTCTGTGACGATCGTGCTATCGATTTCATTTGAACATCTCGATTTGCCTTCTAACGAGCTTGATATCGTCAACTAAATTGAACAAATTGAAGAGAGATTGAACCCAAAAGTTTTACCTAGCTTATTTGACGTATTGTTCGACAATAAGGAATTCATCTAATTTGGTCAAGTTTTTAGGTAAGCATTGTATGTGATTGTGGAATGTTTTAAAATACAAGCTTTCAACCTTTTAGATTTTTTTTCAATAAAACATCTACTGGAATTTTCCATTTACTCTTATTGGTGAACCACATCCCAGCCTTCCAGCAGTTCCAGCACACGTTCTGTGTGACAGCTCATATCCATGGAAACATGAAAATCTCGCTGCTCCACCAACTCAGATGTTTTGAGCTTAGCAGAATAGCAATAAATATGTCCAAGATATTAGTGTGAGCACTGATTAGATTTTGATAAGCCAAAATTGAGAAAATTAGAAAAGTTTCGTTTTTTCCACTTCAGGTAGCGCTATTCACAAATGATTTTTATTTGTTATTCAGATATTTTTTTATTCTGGTCAGCAGTAATTTTTTTTCATATTCTTGACATTTTGATTCATATTAGTTCAGAGGAAAAGTATAATATGGAGTATTCACCTCCTATTCACAGTCACATAGCGAAGCCAAATTTTTGGTAAGGATTGAGTCAACTGGAAATTCGAAAATTGCGAGAAATGTAGAGGTTATGTATATTCCGAAAGACAACAAAAAAATAGATATCGATGATGAAAATATGTCACTTATATATTTCCAGTTCAATTCTAAAATAAGAATAGCAGTCGAAAATTATATTCAGGGCTTGAATTAAACGAAAGAAAGCGATTGAAACATTTTACATGAAATCGTGAGGTTACGATCGAAAGTATTCACATGAAGTATATGAATGGCATACGATTCACGACATATTACGTTATGTAATTCACAATATTATTGAATTTTTTTTTATTTTGAACTTTAATTTTGCCTAATTTATCTCCTGCTCGAAAAAATAGCAATGGTAAGTTCATATAACTTTAACGGTGGGTTTCACAAAGGGTAATCATCGGTGATCGCAGCTTCATCTAGAATTAACTCAATTTCACAGTTCAAAAATCAGAAAACCAAGCCGTTAATCTCCGATCACTGGTGAAGACGATTTGTGAAATCCACCGTTAGTATAATTGAGTATAATAGACTATATAGATTAGTCAAGGATTTAGGCGAAACAAAGTTCGCCGGGGCAGCTAGTTTATTTAATAAATTCTGTTATCCATTAATGCAGACCTACTTTCACCGATCAATCGCTACACCATGTCGTTGTATATCAGGAGATTTATGTGTTATATATGACCCATACCTTCAACCCCATACCCAGAGGAAGCTAAACCCCCTAATTTTGAACAGGAGAGAGGAGTGATGCGAAAAATAGAGAGGTAGGGTCAAAATGCCATTCTTCTAAGTAAAAATGCGAATAGAGAAGGACGCGACCTTTCAAACGATGTATCATGTATCACAAGCCCATACTTCCTATTTGAAAAATTGGGGGTTGAACCTGTCTTTCATGAATATTCACAGTAACCGAGATAATGAATTTTTTCTGTTTGGCTTTTCCAGGCTGTGTGTATTCATAATTTACTCACCCTCATATATGGTGGGATCCATGGTTTCGAAAGTGCTTCTCAAAACAACAACTTTCTTTATATTTGGTAGTCTGGAAAATACACGTGTCGGGTACTGGGTGATAGTGCTGTCGATTATTTTTAAGGTTTCAGCATTTTTTAACGACTCTACTATTTCTGTTGTAATGGGTCCAGTATAATTTTTAACGATGAATTCCTTTTGTGGTTCAACGTCACTGGCTGATCCATGTGAGCATGAAATTACAACAACGATGAAACATACGAAAATCGACTTCCTGCAACATGAAAATTCGGATTACAGAAAAAACAGCTTTAGTTAGCGTCATTTTCTGAGATGCCGGGATATCGAAATCAATGATATGTTTCAATTTCCCGAAATCAAATTTGCCACAACAACACGTAAACTGTACCATTGATTACAGCAATGAGTTTTCGTCGAAAAGACTAACATACAAGGTGACAAGAAAAACTTCGGACAAATTTTGCTGTGGTCTGGAACAAAAGTATTTCAGCGCAGCCAAATAATTTTTATTCTCTTGGTTTCTCTACACTGTCCTGTACTAATACTAATATGTGAATTTTCAGTTTGATATAATTTCATTTCACAGAGTTTTAGAATGTCAAACAAATGTAGTGCGATTTTGGAGAGGGTTTCGTCAAGGTAGGCGTCAATGCGAAATTGTTCGTTTGCTCAATGTGCCTCGACACACCTTGTCCGATGCAATTCGTCGTTTCAAAGACCTTGGCCATAGTCATGATGGTCGTCTTCCAGGAAGTGATAGAAAACGCACTGTCAATACAACTAGCACTCGCAACATCGTCAAGAAGCGAGTCAATCGAAATCCGAAGGTTTCCATGAGGAAAATAGCCTGTGAGACCGGTATCAACCGCGAATCAGTCCGTCAAAAAGGAGCTCAACCTCAAGCCATACAAGCTCCAAAAAGTTCAACAAGCGCGTACGACTCCAAAGGTGCCGCCAACTCCTTCGTCAGCAATGAATGGTCAGCAATGGGAGCGAATTCTCTTCACAGACGAGAAGCTTTTCACCGTAGAACAATCCCACAACCACCAGTCCGTAGAGGCTCCCGGTACATCGGCCATCGTCGAACAACGTCAAAATCCGCAATCCGTCATGGTCTGGGGCGGAATTTGCGGCAGTGGTAAAACTCCCTTAGTTTTCGTGGATCAAGGGGTCAAAATCGATCAAGAAGTCTACCGCTGCGACATCCTCGAGGCCGTTGTACTTCCGTGGGCCAAGCAGCACTTCGGCGATACGCATTGGACCTTTCAACAGGACTCCGCTCCAGCTCACAGAGCGAAAATGACGCAAGAATGGTGTAAGACCCATTTTCCTAATTCCTTGTTTCATTTCATCTGCAGAATGGCCGCCCTACTCACCGGATCTCAAACCAATGGACTACAGCGTGTGGTCGATTTTGGAGCACAGGGCTTGTGCTAAAAAACACAAAAATTTGGAGTCGCTGAAGCAATCTCTGCACCGGGAATGGAACCGATTCACGCCCGAGGAGCTGCGGCCCATTGCCGAAAATTTCAAGAAGCGTCTGAAGCTGTGTATTGCCGCCAAAGGAAGCCACTTCGAAACGGCTTGAATATATTATTAATAAATGTCCAAGCTATTATTATTTGTTGTTGTTTTGTTCAATTTCTTCTGTTTAATTAAGATGAAAAAGAGTTTGTCCGAGGTTTTTCTTGTCACACTGTATATGTATTATTATCAATATTCAATATGAATACGCTGAAAAGATATCAAAACCCAAAATCAGCAGACAAAGATCTCTAAAATTCAACAATTGTACAATATATTAGTATATTATTATTCAAGTCGTAACACACGCAGATTTTGCACCACGAGCCGTCAGGCGAGAATCCAAACGAGTAGAAAACGTCAAAAGCCCACGTTTTACGAATGGAATTTTTGGATATTCAGACCAAAGGAAATGTAGAAACGAATGGCGAGAACGTGTCTGAAATAGCTTTTTTTATTCAGGCTTTTCTTTTGACAGGTGATAGAACTCATCAAAATAAGTCATTCTACCGAAAATTTCTTATATGAAATGTTCAATTTAAAAAAATTATAAAAATTTTTGGGCATCAATACCTTAATAGGTACTACTCTGGTCTGCATATCTCTACATACATCTCTGCATACCTCTGGACGAGGTTTATGAACATCCGCGAAGTTAGCGGAAATCTTGTTCTGTACAACTTATACGGTGAACTGGCATTCTGTTTTGATTCACCATAAATTAAAAGCATATCAACAAGTTCATTATTTGAATGAACGTGCGGCATTTTCGAAACGTAGAACACTCGTACCGTCGCCGTAACACCATCGAAGATTACTGATCACAATCGATATTCTGAGTCATGTATGATAAGACAAAAAATGTTGATATCTACGGAGGAGCAGGCCAGGGGGCAGGTTCGAACTGAGGAATTATCAGATTCATCTAGAAACTAGAAAATATTCTAGTTTCATTTTCTCGAAATAGGGGCATAATTTATATAAAATTTTTTTGGTAAAATGACTTATTTTGATGAGTTCTACCATCTGTCAAAAGAAAAGCCTCGCCTTTAAATACACCCTGTCTATGGGAGTAGAAAAAGAGATTTGACAAATGATCTTGCCTGAAAGTTGATAGATACAAGGTGGGGAAGTTAAACTATTTATGGGACATGCTTTTCAGTTTTGGATCGGTGGTATCTGAACGAAAACTTTTAGAACTTTGACTTAATGAATCACAGTCTTGGCCAACCAGATCTCCAGATTTGAATAGCTCAGATTTCTTTTTAATAGGGCATCTGAAATCTCCAGCAAATCTAAAAGGAGTGAATGCTTCATTGGGATTCTATACTGGTGAATTTTAAATAGGAATACATACACTGGGATTGTTATAGAAAGAGTTCGATCGTCTATCAGAAGAAGCTTAGAGTTAGAGGATAATTTGTTTAAGTTCAGTTTCGAGTTTTCTTGTATTAAGCAGTGGCGGATCCAGATCTCGAGAAAGGGGGGGGGGGGGTCACGGTCAGGTGGATTACATACCCGCCAATTGATTTTTTGGAGACAAATCAGCATCCCCAAAATAAAATTCTGATGAGGTCTAACACAAACAAGAAGTTTATTTGATTTATTACAAAAACAAAAGGTTAATGAGAATAATAACAAAGGTGTAACTAAATAGCAAAGGGAATTTTTCTATTTCTCCTTCTTGCGAAACGAGTGATGACTTCCTCAACATTAACACATATGTCATTATGGAAGTGCTAGTCCAATAAGTCGTTCTTCTGTCATCGTGATCGTTCTTTTCTTAACCATGTTTTGAGCCTTCAGCCTTCTCAGAGTGGAAAATGACCTCTCTGCCGTTGACACACTAAATGGTAGTATTGCGAGTATACTGAGAAATTTTCTCACATTTGGATACATGTCAGAATCACAGTTTTCTAGTTGATTATATATATCGTCTGTGGAATCTTCTTCTCTCGTTGCCATTTCATTTTCCATAAGCGATATTCATTCGTAACGATTGAAACAGGAGGATTGTCTAATAGAAGTTTGTACTGATTTACCAACTCATTAACTATTTCAATATCTTCATTTTCATTTTTTGAATAAACGACTTTAGGTATAAAAACTCCTGATTTGAATAAATTCATTACTTCAGATGACAGTCGATCCTCTAGGTCGTTTATTATTGAATCCAGAAGAGGAATGTACACATTATTGGAACTAATTACCCTTCAATATTCACTCAAATATGATTCAATTCTATTTTTTCAATCGAAACATTTTTTTATCAAACACAAGATTTGAGGGTTCGTCCAGTCCAGGGGGGGGTCATGACCTCCATGACCTCCCCTAGATCCGCGCTTGGTATTAAGATGGAACCATGAATTCATTGAAATACGCCAGAGCCTGCCGAATTCTTGAAAATTTTCATTTTCCTGACGATTGAGATAGAATTGTGCCAACATTTTTCATATTGCCCATATTTTTCCTGAGGGAAGAATTAGGAAAAAACATGCCTGTTTCATTGAGATTCCGAAATGGCATAACACATTGCATTTCCAGCATTTGATACAAAATGAATTCCTTAAACAATGAGTCTAGGGTTTTTTCTTAATTACAGAAGTGCCAAAATTTACTTCATTCACGAAATTAACTCAAAAATATTGATTTTGAAACCGTTGTATTCAATAATGAAAGCGAATAACAGTTTCAAAATATCGTTTTACCAAATTAAATTTTACGAAAAGTGAACCAACTCCAAATTGTGTTACTAAAATTAGCGGTCTATAGAGCTAGATTTCAGAGCATTTTCAAAATGTATGTTTCCATTTTGCTCAGAAAATTGATTACGACATGAATGGATATTTCCATTGAAATAGGTAACTACCATAGAATATTATTCTAAACAGTCTTATCGACTTGCAATTATTTATCAATTAATGAATAGATTAACATTTATTTGAATGGAGCTTAATGTGTTCAAGATTAGGCAATAATGAATTCTTAAACAACATAGAATTCGAAAAGTTGATGAATCTGGAAAAAACTTACATTTTCAGAGTTCACTTCGCGCTGACTAGGACCAACTAATGGACATTTCTATTTTTACACATATTTCAATTGATCGACAGTGATTAATCTTAATATGGAGATGGAGAGAGTTCGAAAGGTCAGATACTTGGAATCATGGAAGTTTAGTGCAGATAAAAGTGAGACACTGCAAATATTTGTTATGGACAAAGATTCATGCACATGATAGACTAGGGCGATTAGGACCCCTGCTTCCGAAAATGTCTGTTTCCGAATACATAGTAAAATTATCGTATTTTTGTCAACTCCTGTTTGTGCGCTTAATTCTCCAGAAGGACTGAACATTCACACATGGTCAAAAGTCTTGGCCCCTAGATTTCTCAAGAAAAAAACAATCTATGTTCCGGAAATTCGATGTTAATTTTTCCCTATTTCAACTGCAATATAATTGATAGAAAATCTTTGTTTGTTACTCTTTGCTTTACATAAGGACTGAACGAGAATAAATTCGCTATCACAAAAACGCTTATATCTTTTGAACCACTGGACCGATTTCGAAAATCAAACTCATTTTCCAAACATCTTCTAATTCTTATGAAAACTGTTCTTACAATAAAAAAACCAAAACTATTTTTTACAAAATTCATGGATTTTTTCTGGAATTCTTCCTATCATGCTTCTTATAGTGTTCTCAGTCACTTTCTGGGATGCTGTCTTCCACTCTTGCTTGAATTCCGCTAATGTTTTCGTTGATTTCTTAGTCTTCTTCAATTCTCTTTTTACCAGGGCCCAATATCTTTCGATTGGCCTCTTTGGGGACAAAAAACACCTCATTAGCTTCGTACCATTCCTTGGTGGCCTTGCTGTGGTGGCATGAAGCTAAATCTGGCCAAAAGATTGTTGACACAACGTGTTCACGTAAAAATGGTGAAAGTCGCTTCTTCAAGCATTCCTCGATGTATATCTTCGAATCAACAGAAAAAAAATTTGCTCCTTTTCCCACAAGTGCAAATTGCTTGCCAAACCAGGAATTTTTCGTCAACATTTCCACGAGAATCTGCAGTATGAAATTTCTGACCAGGAAGTTGCGAGAAATCAGCCAAGACATAGGTTTCGTCGTCCATCACCATTCAATGGTAATAAAAGGGGTACGGCGAGCAAACCTTCTACCCCCCAGCACATTACTGATCAGCCTTGAGAGGACACAACTTACCGGGCGAAATTGAGTCGCTCTAGTATGCCTGGACCTCTCCAAACCATTTCTCGTCAACTATCACTTTGTAAACAAAATCGTAACTCGTCCACAAAAAGTACCTTGCGTCATTGTAGTAAAAGCCAGTCTTGGTGGTGTTCTGTCCATTGTCGACGGGTATAGCTCTATGTCCAGGTGATAGCTGAGGTTCTCTTGAAGGTCTTCTTGCCCTCAAATTTGAAGAATGCAACCGTCTCCTTATGGTACTGGTTGAGACTACTCGTTAATAGGTCCCCAAAAAATGACTTCGAAGCGCTGTTCTTCTTTTTCTTCTTGTGCGGTGCCTTTCGTTGGCCGAACGTAGGCCTTAAGGCCCATTGTTCATACCGCATTTGTGTAATACTGGAGAGACTCAGATCCGAAGGCACGCTGACAAGAATGCCGCAAGCCGAAAAGGAGGAGTCTCTCTCACCATAGAGATGGAAGGTGTAGGGTTCCCTAGGTGTGTTAACCTCAGTGAAGATAAGTTGTCGCACTTGAACAGTATATGCTCCGTCGTTTCATCCGCGTTTCTGCACCAACGGCACAGAGGGAACACTCAGTTAGACCAATTCTTTTCAAATGTTTGTTTTACAGATGACCAGTTAGAGCACCAGTCACCACAGACAATTGCTTCCTCTCGAGAATCAAGAGCTTTTTGACCTCCGGCTTCGAAGAAGGCCCCTCGATAAGGAGTCTCGACTGCTTGAGATCCCTTCTCGTGTTCCACTCAGAGGAGAATTTCTTATCAATCCATCTCTTGAAGAGGTTTTTGATATATGTATGACAGATAGGAAGCGCGGGTTCCGGTCGAAGGGCTGTTACAGATACCGTTCGATATTCCTTTCGGTACAATTTGCGATATAATGGTCTTCCCTTGCAGATGTTGCTCTGGGTCGACCAGGCACCGGTCTCTGAGCAAAACTGCTGGTTTCCACGAAATGGTCATGACACCAGGAGCAAACTCGTGCAAAATCTTTAATGTTTCACGGGCGGTACATATGACATGTGACACCGTCCTACTGAAATATGTCGTCAAGATCGATTGCTTTCAAATGGGGCACAGTTAGAAACTGTGTCCCATCCATGGGCATAGCCAGCTATATGGGCAAGAGGGGCAGCTGCCCCCCCCCTGAAGAAAAATGAATTAAATTTGCATATTCTTTTTATCCTAAAATTTCACATTTTGAACGACCATGGACAATGACCATGGTTTGCCCCCCCCCCCCTGTTATAAATCCTGGCTACTCCCTTGTGTCAACTTTATATCACATTATAATCTTGTGACATAATGACTGTCAAACATGGCGCGCAATTCAAATCTTACGCTCTTATTGAAACATCCTTTATTTTTATTATCATTCATTTTTCGGGCCCCCTTAGAGGGAATTGAAAACAAGAATTTGTTATCGGTATACGCCACACAGAAAGTCTAAGCACAAGCGTATGCGTATTCTCATTCTTCCTAAAAAAATCATCCTTGGATATCATATATCTGATGGTGCATGTAATTTCTCCATGTCGCTGCCACATAAGATGTGATTCTACTTCAATTCAGAGGTAGCAGTCTATATTTTTATTCATTTTGGCGAATTCAAAGATCCAAACGCCCTCTTTCGGCAAAAATTTCAAACTAGAAAATGAGTAATGTTTCGAGATCTTGTATATTTCGCGTGCTTTTGTGCTATAATAAATCACTTATAGAGTAAATAATTGAATCATCACATTGTACCGATATCGGCGATATGCCTATTTTGCATTTTAATATGTATTCTGTTTCATATCCAGCCTATTATTGTGGGATATATTTAGGAGTTTTTATTGTGTTATGAGCAGATTAATTGGTATTGAAATAAAAATTGTTGAGAAGGTATTTATATCAGGGTTATTCATTTAAAATATTATTCAGAAAGTTATCATATTTTAGGTTACAAGGCGTCTTGTTTGAGTTTAATTTTCTGATGCAGATTCAACTGATGAGAAAGGTAAATACCAAAATTATCAACAAGAGTGTTATGAAAATGATCATGGTAATTCAAGGTATACTGAGCTGTGTAAGAGAGAAATTAATGAAGGTGAAATATCTCAGCGAAAGGGTTCTTGTTTTTATGCTAATAATATATTTGAATTTTAGGCCAGTGCCTTAATTATATAACAACTAACTGGCCCGGCGAACTTTGTTCCGCCTAAATGATACTTACGGTGGATTTCACAAATCGTAATCACCGGTGATCGGAGATAAACGGCTTGGTTCTCTGGTTTTTGAACTGTCGAAGTTTTCCATGGATATGAGCTATCACACAAAACAGATACACAAAAATAATATGTCATATGTCAATCACTAATAATGGCAATTTTGGATTCAGTTATTTCCGCAAATATATTTATCACCCAAACAGAAATTCAAAATCATTTTGAAAATCATGATGAAAGATGAGAATGGACATCTCACGATTGGAACTCATCGCCAAAATCCGATTTACTTGACATTTTGATGAAAATTCACTGTGATATTCACCCGCTTCTGGATCTGTTAATAGCCTTTCATGGTATTATAAGCCCTATGTAAATTACACAGTAATTGATGTCATATGTTCTTTAGTTCTTTTTTCGACCATTTCAAACCACGACGACCGAAATGCTCGAAAAAAGAACAGATGACATCAATCGATGGCCGCGAAAGCTTCAACAAATTCATCGCCATTTAATTGTGATGATGTCAAATATAGTACCTTCACAATTACGTTATTTGGAATAAATAAAACTATGAAAATAACTAATAATCATCAGTCATAATGTGTGAATAGCGCCATCTGAAGTGGTAATAACGAAACTTTCCTCATATCTCAACAAAATCTAATCATTTTAGTCACTGTACACACTATTTGTTTATATCGCCATCTAACGCGGAGAATATCAAATGAAGTACAAACGAATTGGCGGTAGCGTAACTGTAACTGTAGCGACATCTAGTGGCCTTACTCAAAAGGAGGAAAAGCATTTCCTGTATAAGTAAAATTTTCATCAATTTTTTCAAAGTTTTATTGTATTTTATAATAACCAGACCGTAGACGAATCCATATATGAAGTTTCATAACAAACAGTCCATCCGATCTCGAGTTATAAATGGTGTAACCAACATCTTTCTTTTATATATATAGATGAGTAAGCTAAGTACTAGTACTGACAAAAACTGTTTACAATTGTAACTGTTGTGATTTCAGTTGCTCTCAAGGAAAAGTGAAAACAGTTCTGAACGTTTTCATAAATTTCCTGAGAAAGAAGCCTCAACACTATAGAGGGTGATTCACGGTGGATGGCACATTAGACGTTTCTGGAGAACCAGACTTCAGATCGTTCTGAAAATTTAATGGAATGCATTATCGGACGTGTTCTACCCAACTAAAATATTTTCGTCAATGCGGTGTTGCCACTTCTATTAGAAAGTAGTAGCAACTTTGCTTTTTCAGATGGAATACCCATATGCCACGACGAAAGCAGTCAACACCCGCATTTTGAAGTGCTCGGAAGTGAACGGCCAGCGATTCGAACATACTTTGAAGTATTCGACATGATTGTTCTACTTTTTAATAATAATTCATATAAATAGTTTGACTCTCAAGTTTCTTGGTGCCTTTATTATAAGGAGAATGTCACAAGGTATTATCAAGTAGTAATCATGGCCTGCCTACCAAATACTGAATGGAAATACCATTCTGAAGGGACATTTTGACAAATAAAAGCTCATAAGTCCACAATTTGACTAGTTAGGTATAGGCATGATATACATAGAATGAAAGCGAATTTCATCAGTTTTCCGAATTTCCAATAATATACAGGGCATTCCATTTGAAATAAACAACTTTCAGTCACTTTTTCAAGCAACCGAAAAGACTGTATTTTTTTATCACCCTGTATTGAAGTAACGTAAATCAGGCTGAAGTGTTGGAAGCATTTATGTATCACCTAACTCCAAATCAAATTTCAACGCCATTGTGTTTCTCGACCCGAAGTTATCAGCATTTTCAGAAGTCATGTTTTCCGTTGAAAAAAAATTGAAATTAATTTATATTTCGGAAACGGCAACAGATAGATATAGGGAAATGTCAATAAAAGTTGTCGAGAAGTTGTTGGAGATTCCAAAAATAATATAATATACCGGGTGTTCCATTCGAAAAAGCAAAGTTGCTACTACTTTCTAATAGAAGTGGCAAAACCGCATTGACAAAAATATTTTAGTTGGGTAGAACAGGTCCGATAATGCATTCCTTTAAATTTTCAAACCGATCTGAAGTCTGGTTCTCCAGAAACGTCTAATGTGCCATTCACCGTGAATCACCCTGTATACCACTAATGCCTTTGGTATATGTATTGGAAAAAATGGACTGAATTAAGAAAAGCATGGAAAACTATAGATGGAGCAACCTTGCTACTGTGTTGAGAGTCTCTCAAACAACTGTGACCAATATTTTTAGTGAATATTTGTATCAAGTATTTGGCAAATATTTTGGAATTGATGAATTTACTCCTCATCATTTTGGGAATGCTCAAGTGATACTTGATTACAAGGAAATACCATACAGAGATCTTCATGTTTGTCATGTCGCATCAGAACTTATCCACCTTTATTATTGCTATTTTGTAGTATATTTTCATAAGAATAAAGAACATTCAAAACAATAATTTATTTTCATGATTTCCATCGAATTCCTCGTGAAATGTGGATCTGATTAGAAGGGAAAAAGCCAATTTGTAGACCAAAATTTCATGAACTCGACACTGCACTGTCATTTATACATTAATTCACTGAAATTCTTCACAAAATCATCACGAGATCAAAGAAAAACACTTAAAATAATCTGTTTTACATATCAAAACATTGTAGCTTTAGAAAAAAAGATTACTGATTTTCCTCCATGTTTGCGCCCTCATCGGTGGTTGAAATCGCCAATTTTCATTTCCAGGAAGATTACCATGTATACGCTTTTGCCATCTTCTCTAAGAGTTGTCTCATGGAAGTGCAGAAAAAAAAAGCCAGGTCCCATTTGATCTTTATTCCTTGTAACAAAAATATAATACAAAAATCTAATATTATCTTTATTCACATAAAATGAAAAACACCACTTAAAGCCATATAGCCAGTTATCGCATAGCCTACAACCCAAACCAACATTCTGGAAGGTTGTGGTAAGGGTTTGATGGCATACACAATGGTGTGTATAATTCTAGACCACGTATATGTCTTGAATAGTAGAGAAGCCCATGCAACACTTGGACCAGTTAAACAGAAGATGAATGCTGTGACGAAAAACAAAGGAATGTTCTCCAAGTCATTCAAATGTGCCCTGGAAAAAACATCGAATCATTAATGCAATAATGCACTGAAAAGGTAAAAACGAGGGGTAAACCGCTGACCAAAATCTGTACACCGGACATCCCCGGGAAATCTACGGACATCCCTGGACATCCCCGGACATCCCTGGACATCCCCGGACATCCCTGGGACATCCCCGGAAAATCCCCTGGACATCCCCTGGACATCCCCGGACATCCCCTGGACATCCCCGAGCTTGTACACCGGACATCCCCAGCGGTTTACCCCTCGGGTAAAAACTGTTTTATAGAAAGTCTTCACCAAAATAAGGAAGTCCTAGAAACATCAAACAATTATTCTGAAAAAATAACCTATTTCACCAAAAGTAGCGGCATGAACGTGAAATATTCCGAAACCAGAACTAAAACTACAAACAAGAGTGCCAAACAGATCTACAATTAGTTAGCAGGGTTTCTATGCATCTTTTTTTATCCTCCATATTATTCTGATACTAGCTGGCCCGGCGAACTTTGTTCCACTCTAATGATACTTACGGTGGATTTCACAAATCCACTCTGATTTTTGAACTGTCAAATGTTTCCATGGATATGAGCTATCACACAGAACAGATACACAAAAATAATATGTCATAATATGTCAATCACTAATAATGGAAATTTCGGATTCAGTTATTTCCGCAAATATATTTATCACCCAAACAGAAATTCAAAAACGTTTCAAAAATTATGAGGAAAGATGAGAACGGACAATTCACGATTGAAACTGATCGCCAAAATCCGATTTACTTGAAATTTCGATAAAAATTCACTGTGATATTCAACCGCTTTTTGATCTGTTAATAGCCTTTCATGGTACTATAAGCCCTATGTAAATTACACGGTAATTGATGTCATATGTTGTTTTTTCGACCATTTCAAACCACGACGACCGAAATGTTCGAAAAAAAAACAGATGACATCAATCGATGGCCGCGAAAGCCTCAACAAATTCATCGTCATTTAATTGTGATAATGTCAAATATAGTACCTTCACGATTACGTTATTTGGAATGAATAAAACTATAAAAATAACTAATAATCATCAGTCATAATCTGTGAATAGCGCCATCTGAAGTGGTAAGAACGAAACTTTTCTCATATCTCAACGAAATCTAATCATTTTAGACATCTGTACTCCTACGCTAAGACATTTTGGTTTTGCCCAACAGCGCAGAGTTGTAGGCAACTCAAATAACACACTATTACAGTGACTATAGAGGGAATATAGTCACTATATACACACTATTTGTTTATATCGCCATCTAACGCGGAGAATATCAAATGAAGTACCAACGAATAAGCGGTAGCGTAACTGTAACCGTAGCGACATCTAGTGGCCTTACTCGAAAGGAGGAAAAGCATTTCCTGTATAAGTAAAATTTTCTTCGATTTTCTCAAAGTTTTTTTTGTATTTTATAATAACCAGATCGAAGATGAATCCATATGTGAAGTTTCATAACAAACAGTCCATCCGATCTCGAGTTATAAATGGTGTAACCAACATCTTTCTTTTATATATATATATATATATATATATATATATATATATATATATATATATAGATATATAGATATATAGATAGATTGTTTGCTAGTCAACATTGTTTCGAGAGCTTGCTGCTGACAAATTTCAACGCAAGAAGAAGTTTCGATGCAATCATTTTCAAAGAGTAAATTTATATTATCGAACGAGTTTACTAGATATTATTATTTTGTTATCTAGTACATTTTTTGTATTGCATCTTGCATCAATGGATTTGAAATTGGAACATTCCTATTATGTCAGCTTTATCGACCGATTAGATAAAATCAGAACCACATCACTTGAAAACTTTCCAAACATAAATACTTTAGCTAACTACTATTTGTTTGTATTTCGATACTTGAAAAAATTTTCGAAAATCATTCGAAATAATATGAATCAATTTTAGTCGGTTTTCTGATTTTGAAGATTTTTTTTGAATCTTATACTTAAAATGATATAATAATCCAATGACTCACCTTCTTACCCTTTCCACTTTTTCATTCGTCGAAGTTTTCACTTTATGTACCACTGTGTCCTCAGGATTGATGAATATCTGCAAAAATTCATTGAAATTCAGAAATAGGTAATTATTTTATTGCTTTCATGTAATTTTTTTGTTCGGCAAGGACAAGCCAATGAAAATTCTCAAGATACACAATGCATTTTTGAATGTAGAGCTAATATTTGATATCCAGACGAATTTCTAATTCCGGAAAAAGATTTTACTTCGAGCGGGAGTCGAACCACGCATCTTCAGATTACCGGTTTGATGTGTTTCGAATTACATCATCTAAGCCCCTCATCCTTCCGGAATTCGATGTTAATGAAACCGCGCAGACAAAGATGTTTGTGAAAACGTTTTCCCGGAATTCGAAATTCGTCTGAATATCAATTAAAAATGAGTTCTCTTATACATTTCACAGAATACTTATATGTATTTCATTTCTTTTGAACTCGATCGACCTTTTTAAAATAATAATTAATCGTCTTTTCGAAACAGACTGTATTTCTAAACTGTTCCAGGTTCCAGTGAAATTTGTATAAGTAAATTATTATTGATTTTCTTTTCCCATTCAATTCAACTCATATCCTGGTTACATGAACTCTGATCGATACTCAATTAATTGAATAATATTCAGGGTTCAGGTATCTTTCTTTATCAACACCATAGACGACCTCCTTGGGTTTCAACGAATGAGTGGGGTAGTGAACAAAAGATCCATGTGGTCGCAGTTCCCGGAAGGCTAACTGAGCCATAATCGACCCCAGTTCGAATAATAATAATAATAACCGCACGGGTGTGGTTTGGTTTCTGCCACGCCACAGGGGGGGTGACGTCCCCACGGCCCGAGTTACCTGGGACACCAAGGGTAAATGGTGGCATACCCATGAAAATGGAGAAAATATTAAGCCACCAACGAGAAGTGGAAACCGATATCATGGCAGAAGATCGAAATGCCACTCCACCTTCTGGCTCGACCATCGTGAGGAGGACTGCCCGCAGGGGAGCTCGCAACGCACGTATCAAGTGGAGCCGCGAAATGAATATTGAAGTAATGCGAGCTTTTTATTACGTGAACAATTGCGAGGACAAACCACTTCGTGGATGGAGATACTCCCACAATACAGAGATCACCGGGAGGTATCCGGAACTTCAGCTGACGGAAGGGAATCAATCATTCAAGAGAAATCTTCAAAGGATCCCAGAGGATCGCGGGATATGCACAGCAGACTGTGGATTTGCAAACCTGTCACATCGTGCGGAAATCCCTGAACTAGTGGGAGGAACTGAAATGTTTTTTCACTGGTTCATAGAAGTAATACCAGCTCAAGCTGAGAACGGGAGACCGATGAAGAAAATTTTCTTTCAAACGAAAAGTTCAATGTCGTGCAACGCATTTGATGCCATATTTTTGTTTCTACTGTACTTTCGGATCGGAAATATCCCCAAATTTTTTAATATGAATGGGACACCTGTATATATTTACAGATTTTAAAAGCCTTGTAATTCAGAATTCGTACCGATCAGGCTTGTTGGAAAAAATCTGTAAAAACGAGATATGAACACCTTTACAGTTGAAGAATAAGTAAATTTATTAAATTAAGGTCAAATTTATTTAATTGCACCGTATAACAAACACATGGATTATGTATTAACCGCGATTTTGGAATATGATTATCTTGCTCCGTGTTGTAACCCTCGTTTGATAGCCTTGACCAGCAGGTAAATAAAATCCCCCGAACTGAAGGGATTAAATCAAAGTTTGATTATAAACTTTCAATCCTAAATCTACATTTGTAGATGACAGACGTAATGCTTGTTTGAAAATGATGTTTGAATGTGATTATTAATGAACGTGAAGAGAATTATGGATGGAGTAGAAGAAATTTTCTTAGAAGACGATTCAGAGATATAAGAAATTATAGATTTTGGTTTTTGTACACTGCGCAAAAAAATTAACGCACATTATGGAAATCTCAAATTTATTCTACAACTGAAGGTGTTCTCAATGATAATTATTTTTATCAGAATTATGCATGCATATGTTATCCACTTTCAAAGTTTTTCTTCAATACAGATGTTTTCTCCCAGCAGGAATAAAAAAAGATGATATTATCAGAGTTTGAATGTTGCAGCGATCCAGGGAGACAGGTATGAATGTCCGAAGACCAGGGCAGGGTAGACCACGGGTAACCACTGCCATTCAAGAACGTTACTTGAGAGTTTCTTCGTTGAGACAACGGTTTGCAACCGCTCGCCTCCTTCAAAATCAGCTTGAGCAAACTCATGAGGTGCAAATTAGCACTCAGATAATAAGAAATCGCCTCAGAGAATATGATTTAAGGCCTCGTGTCGCGGCAAGAGGTCCAGCTCTTACCCCAGCCCATCGAAGGGCGCGTTTGGATTTTGCGAGAGAGCATATCCATTGGGAAGAGGCCGATTGGGAAAGAGTTCTCTTCACAGATGAGTCTAGATTCTGTCTCTACCATTGTGATCGACGTTTCCTTGTATACAGACGTCCACATGAAAGATATGCTCAGTGCAATTTCCTGAATACTACTGGTTTCGGGGGAGGATCAATTATGGTATGGGGTGGAATATCTTTGACTGCTCGCACAGACCTAGTGGTCGTTGATAATGGAGCTATGAATGCTGATAAGTATATAAGGAACATTCTTGAAGAGCATGTAGTGCCATTTGCCCCATACATTTTTATGGACGATAATGCCAGACCCCATCGTGCGCGCATCGTTCAGGAGTACCTTGAAGAGGTTGAAGTCTCTCGAATGGAATGGCCAGCAAGAAGTCCAGATCTCAATCCGATTGAGCAGGTTTGGGACAACCTCAATAGAGGGCTGGGAAGTTCAGAAAATCATCCAGCTACTCTTAATGCCTTAGGAATCCAACTCGGTGAAATCTGGGAAGATTTGGATCAGAACATTTTAAGATCACTCATTTTGAATATGAACCGTCGTTGCCGAGCTGTAATTAACGCAAGGGGTGGAAATACCAAGTATTAAATCACTTATCAGTATTTCAGTATTTTGAAAATTGTTCATTTCTCTTCTTTCACATAAGATTCGGTGAAATCCTGAATTTTTCTTCCATTTAAGGTATTTTGTTTCGTTCAAAACCTTCCCGAGAGAACATAAAATAGTATATTCTAAAACTAGTTGCAGAATGGGCTCCTTTTCCAATACGAATGCGAAATTCGAAAACGAGCGACGAAGGAGCGAGTTTTCGAACGCATGAGTATTGGAATTGCATTCTGCAACGAGTATTAGACGATATTTTCTCTATTTCACTCAAATTTTGTGAAATTCAATGAAAAAATTCAAATTATAGGTCCTAGTGACTTTCATATTGTATCTTGGCAGTTGGTGTGAATGTTAGGAAGTACGAAAATTGACATTTCCTAATTGACGTCTGCTGAAATTTAAAAGGATCGGAAGTCATTGCTGACAACCACAAAACGAAAAATGTTACTGAAAACGATGCTGTAAAGAATTCATTACAGCACTGTTTTTAGTACTGTAATGAACACATTACGATACTGAAATAGAGAAAATAAGTTATGAAGTCAATGTAGACTTAACTTTCATTAAAATTGAGATTTTCAGAATGTGCGTTAATTTTTTTGCGCAGTGTAGATGAAGTCCTAGATGGATTAATTTTCTTCTTTTTTATCTGATTCGGTCGTTACTTGGAAATTAATTCAAAACAATAATTACAAACTATGTGGAAATTTAACTTTTTTCCTTTTTACATCCGATCAATTCTAGTGTTTTCGTAAGAAATAGATGATGAGTTTTTTACCAGGTATATTTTCATTTTGAAAAGGTTGCGCACACGGTAGAAAATTAAAAAAAACATGCGAACTCAGTGCAATAAATTTTGCACCAGTTCCTACCGAAGGAATTCGCCTTTGATAACACTTTAAATTTGCGAAACGCTTTATAAGATAAATAACATAAAGTTTGTTTCAATAAGACCGTAAGATTTCAGGGTTCAATAAAACATGCCTTTCTGAAATATTTATTGATTGAGGAAATATAAATTTGACGAAATTGGCCAATTCTGGTCACAATATCGAGAAATCACACGACCAAGAGCAAACTGGTGCAAGATCGTCAATTTTTCACAGGCGATATGACATGTGGCACCATCCTGCTGAAACTACATGTCGTCAAGATCAATAGCTTCCAAATGAGGCACAAGAAACTGTGTTGTCATAGCCCGATAACGTTCGTCATTCACCATCATAATAATTTTTGACGATCAGGACGCGTTGTTCTGCCGTGTAATGCTCCATGTTTACTTACTCCCATCTGTCAATTTTTGATCTGTCACGTCGTAATTATGTGACATAATGACCGTCAAACATGGCGCGCAATTCAAATCTTGCCCTCTTATTGAAACACCCTTCATATACTGTCAGGGTTCCAATAGGGTTAAAATAAACAACGCCAACGTGAAGATAGAAAAATCACCAGATTGGAGTAACACTAATCTAGTTTCGATGCAAGCCAAATATTCAATCCATGATTTAAAAAGGTATTAAGGTAATTGTAGGTAAGTTGTAAGACGCTTAAAACTAATACGGTGGCATTAGCTACCCTTAAGCTTATTACCTCAACACCTAAGAACAAAAGTATTCGATAGCTGTATATTACCCGTTATTACATACGGGGCCCAGACCTGGACGTTAACAAAAAGAAACGTAGACAAACTCGTGAAAACCCAAAGGGCGATGGAGCGCCAGATGCTACAAATAACCCTAAGAGACAAAAAAAGAAACACATGGATAAGAGAAAAGACAAAAGTCACAGACATACGAGAGAGAATAGCTAGTCTGAAGTGGCAATTCGTTGGCCACAATGCACGCCAAACTGATAACAGGTGGAACGCAGGAATCCTGGACTGGCGACCCTGGCTAGGTAAAAGAGCAAGGGGCAGACCACAGATGAGATGGATTGATGACGTGAAACGACACGCCGGCCTTGCATGGAAGAGGATTGCCCAAAACAGGACACGGTGGAAGGAACAAGGGGAGGCCTACATCCGAAAATGGATAGAAGAAGGCTGAATAGATAGATAGAAGCTTATTAGAGTACTAATTTGAACCAACTTAATTATACGAATAAATAAGAAATATTTATTTGAGTGAAAAAGAGAGAATTGAAATGTTAATGATGATTGGTTTTGGAGATTGTCTTAGAACTAATAAAGAAGAGTGTATTTTAATTTTTTTCACTTCCTTTATGTTGAATGACATTTACTATTCTGTCCCCACAAATTAATAATAAATCAGGTAAGTACAGATTGATAAATACATAATGGACTTTCCGACTCACTATTGATTGAATCTATAGATACCTGAATTATATTGACCATTGAATTGTGGACTGTGGTAATAAGAATTGCTTGTGGATGCATAATTAATGTATGCGTTTTCGAATACCGAACTAACCTTGCACTAGTACTCGATAATTTTCCATTGCATATTTGTTTGCGACATCAACACTTGTAGATGCAGCTATGTTTATGGTGGATCGAAAGGAAGTACTTCAACTCGTCGTCTTTAAGCAGGGCCGGCGTTTGGGTAAGGCAAGGTTGTGTGACCGCCAAAGGCGCCGAAAATGAAGAAGTACCATTTTATTCTGTCAGCATGAGCTTGAATTGTAAAAAGCCCAGTGATGTTAAAACCGTTTGTGAGCGCTACTTCTACACAAACTGGAGCTATATAATTTCGTCGAAAGAATAATCTAAACCATTCATAATGTCGTTCAAGATCCATGGTTAAATTCAATTCTGTCCATCGACCGTCTGGCCGTGAACACGATAACACTCGAACGGAAAAACATAGAAATTTGAAAATTTCAGGGTAGATTAAGTTCGCTGCAGGTTAAAATACCATAAATATCGTCTGTAGAAACTACAGATTAGATCGAATTGAAATTTTGCATTAAGAGGATTCAAGCTACATGCAAAGTTTTATCCAGATCTCGTAACCAGAACTATATAAAATTCTGGTGAATAATTGAAAACATTCCCAATATTGCTGTAATAACAAGATCTGAGTTAATGGACGATTTATTTGATAGCTGCTGTGAGTTTTTTCTTCAGTTGTCAAAAATTTTATTTCGCTGTTTTCTTGGATGCGAATCTACAGACAAGAAGGATTAATGAGTACTCAAAAGCTCCGTGTCAGATCCATTTCTGTTTTAATATTCAGCTAGTGTGTAGTGTCTAGTGTCTCACATTTTTCTCAAGAAGCATTGATGCCTTTGAAGGAAAAACCTCAAGAAAGAGACCATTTTTGGAAGAAATGTGGCGATTAGTTTGTTAAGGATAAAGCAGGGTGTATTTTAAGGTGAGTACTACGGCCTCGCAGCGGTAGACTTCTTGAATGATTTTGACCCCGTGATCCACGAAAACTAAGGAAGTTTTACCACTGCCGCAAATTCCGCCCCAGACCACGACGGATTGCGGATTTTGATGGTGTTCGACGAAGGCCGGGAGCCTCTACGGACCAGACTCTGTCGTTTTGGTGGTTGTGGGATTGTTCTACGGTGAAAAGATTCTCATCTGTGAAGAGAATTCGCTCCCATTGCTGACCGGCGGCCAGACGAAGGAGTTGGCGGCACCTTTGGAGTCGTACGCGCTTGTTTTCCTCCGTGAAGAGTTGAACTTTTTGGAGCTCGTATGGCTTGAGGTTGAGCTCCTTTTTGGCAATTTGACGGACTGATTCGCGGTTGATACCGGTCTCACAGGCTATTTTCCACATGAAAATCCCTCGGATTTCGATTGTCTCGCTTCTTGAAGATGTTGCGATTGCTAGGTGGATTGACAGTGCGTTTTCTACCACTTCCTGGACGGCGACCATCATGGCCAAGCTTCTTGAAACGACGAATTGCATCGGACACGGTTTGTCGAGGCACATTGAGCAAACGTACAATTTCGCATTGACGCCTACCTTGACGAAACAGCTCCAAAATCGCACTACGTTTGTTTGACATTCTAAAACTCTGTGAAATGAAATTATATCAAACTGAAAATTCACATATTAGTACAGGAAAGTGTAGAGAAACCAAGAGAATAAAAATTATTTTGCTGCGCTGAAATACTTTTGTTCCAGACCACAACAAAATTTGTCCGAAGTTTTTCTTGTCGCCCTGTATACACCTCGCCGTAACACGATCGAAGATTACTGATCACAATCGAGATTCTGAGTCATGTATGATAAGAAGAAAATAACATGTTGATATCTAGGGTGGAGCAGGCGAGGGAGCAGGTTCGAACTGAGGAATTTTCAGACTACCTAGACACCAGAAAATATTCTAGTTTCATTTTCTCGAAACAGGGGCGTAATTCATAAAAAAAACATTCGATAAAATGACTTATTTTGATGTGTTCTGTCAAAAGAAAAGCCTCACCTTTAAATACACCCTGTATATGTATAGTAGCTTCGGAAAAAGAGAATAGTCTTACTATGCTGTGCATCAATACAATAAATGCTTTGACCTTGAAAGTGGTAGGACGGGTGAAATCTCAAAGTGAACTCTACCAATTTCGTTATGCTGTTCGCAATTTGAGCTCATTATAATCACGACACCTTGAGCAAGGAAAAACAGTATAGAGACTGTTAAATTTTCGAAATCTTTGAGTGTTGGGTACGAAAATTTTAAATACATATATCCATTATTAAGATATTTGTGTTTGATTGAAGTAAACTTTAAAGTACATTATAATTCTTTAATTATTGTTTTCAGCATAATCATTTCTTGAATGACTGAACCTTGACATGCGTAAGTATGTATATGTGAATCAAAAAATGACAATGATAGTTAGCTAATGCGGGCGTTGGAAATTGGTGTTTCGTGTGGAAGGAATCAAAATTCACGTTTGCGATTTCTTCAATCTTTGACTAGAGTGATGACTACTTTCAAATTATTTGAGAATCTGGTTGTCACACCAACCTTTTGAATCGGTAGCCCTATATTTTATCATGAATAGTATATTATTTCATTAGGAGGAGAAGTGTCACTTTTCGTGGCGAGCTTGAGTTTATCCGCCGAACGGAGTGAGGCGGATAATTGAAAGCGAGCCACGAAAAGTCACTTCTTCTCCGAATGAAATATGCTATTTTATTTCCAAACGTTTTCAAATTCATGAAAATTGTACATTTATATTGTAACTTTATCAAATAAAAATGACGTTTGAATTGGAAGTTTTCGTATTCTATGCATCTATGTTCATATTGTTCATGGTAACCAAGTAATCTTTTTCGTAGCAACACTTTTCCTGCCGCCGGCGCCGGAGGGAAAAGTAAATATTTCTCCGCCTAGGCGGAGAAATAGAACTTTTCGATGATCCTGTCAGTCGAGAACTGACGTTGTTATCGTACGTTTGGAAATAAAATTAATTCCTTATGAAATTACAGAATTGTTTGAATGTCAAATTATGACCAGAAAATGGATTTTCAATTTTCAACGTGAAATGACGACAACAAATCTGAAAATGGAGCTCTGAATTTTAGGGCATGTAGATTCCGCAATGTGGCAAATGGGTTTCTAATGTGAAAAAAATTAGTTTTCGCGTTTTCGAGATTGTCAATTTGGTTAACGATTTTGTGACCGCCTTTTTTTCATGGCTCGTAATATCCAGATTGCGTTGAAATATTGAAGCAGAGCTCCATTTTCCGATTTGTTTTCGAAATTTCACTTCGAATAAGAATTCAGGGTCCTCATTCGAAAGTTTAACAACTTAGGATCTCATGGGATTCATGGGAAATCCATTTTCATAATGAAATATGGGGCTGCCAACTGAAAAAAGGAAAGTGGATGACACACGAATCTCAAACAAATTACAAGAAGTCACCTCTCTAATCAAAGCACAATTCCTCTTATTGATAAGGTGTTTCATGTGGTCTTTCTCTTCACAATTTGATCAACAAAAAACCGTTTGATGATCAGTATCCCCGAAATAATAGCGGAAAATTCCCTTTCATTTTTTTATATTGAATTACAATTTTAGATGCCTGCTGGAAACACTTTGGCATGAATCACAATTAATTGATTATACAGGGTCCTGCAATAGTGCGAAAATTTTCCATAGCTGCCGAACCAGACATCTCAGAGATTTCGTTGGAAAATGGACCTCTTGTACCTTTATTTCTGCATCTCAAGAAATTATTTTCTGATATACAGGGTGTCCCCGATAAATGTTATTCAACAGATTGATGATTTTTTCAAAGGATCACCCCATATATTTTCACGTATTTGCAATGACTTTCAATACCTCTTCCATGACGCAAAATATTAGAGAAATTTTCCCAACGGTACAGATCTTATTCGAAGAAAACTGCAAAAAGGTGAGGGAAAAGCAGTTCAGTAAAATTCTTCAGACGATTTCCAGATGCGATAGTAATATGAATTTGATCTGAAAGTTCTTTAATTGAAGGATTTGTCTTGTCATCGTTATTATTTCTCGATTTTTTCAAATGTAACACCCTGTATTTTTTCCACAATAATGTAGACAATTAGATACCTTAGATTTTCTCAGAAGTAACCTTAGGATTATTTTCACTCCCGCATCCAGCAGACACGAAAAATAATATCGCAACTGAAAATTTTATTCAAGTAATCTACAGGGTGACTGGTGACGTAAGGGACAACGGCTAAGTGGAGATAGAGAACCTCAAACTGAATGAGAATTTGGGTTTCAAATGTCCCATAAGGGTATTCGTTTCGGAGATATAGGGTGATTTATGAAAAAATGCTAAATCTATGAACTCCCATATCTTCGTTAATATGATATGTTTTTCGCTGATATTTTACATGTTTGTTCATACAGGCATTCTCTGTCAGCATAAGAAAAAAAATTGAAAAAATTGCTGGCCCGTACTCAAATATTTCAATTTACATGTCAAGTGAGAAATATCACATGGTATATGAAATAAAATAAAATCAAATAAAAATTTAGAAAGAGGGAAAAAATCTGATGAAATATCTGTTTTTTGTTTGAATGGCACAAATTTTCTTTCGTTTCTATGATATGTTGAAGTAAGAATATTACAATATTTTTATATTCAAATCATGAAAATTAGTACTACTGATAGAAAAAACCTTGAATTCGAGGCGCTAGAATGAGCCTGGCATCAAAATATTCCTTCAAATCTTGAAATCTATTTTTATCAATTAATATTTCGATGCCATATAAAATTTCAAAATAAAATTGGCCTGCTAGATCACCCGATCTAACTCCTCTGGATTATTTCCTATGGGGTTATCTTAAGGATACGATGTATAAAGAAACAATAACAAGCCGGGAACATTTGAAGAGCAGAATAACTGAAGCATGCGAAGAAATTAAAACAAATATTCCTCTGATTAGAGAAGCTGTGCTTCATTTGTTCAAGAGAGCCAATAAATGTATGGGGGTGAACGGCTTTCATTTCGAACATTTGCTTACTTGATCTTTTTATGAATTATATTTGCGCCTTTTTCTATTTTTGTGTTTGAGTATCCAACTCTTTCATCACCCCATCTACAACAAATTTTATTTTGAAATTTTATATGGCATCGAAATATTAATTGATAAAAATAGATTTCAAGATTTGAAGGAATATTTTGATGCCAGACTCATTCTAGCGCCTCGAATTCAAGGTTTTTTTCTATCAGTAGTACTAATTTTCATGATTTGAATATAAAAATATTGTAATATTCTTACTTCAACATATCATAGAAACGAAAGAAAATTTGTGCCATTCAAACAAAAAACAGATATTTCATCAGATTTTTTCCCTCTTTCTAAATTTTTATTTGATTTTATTTTATTTCATATACCGTGTGATATTTCTCACTTGACATGTAAATTGAAATTTTTGAGTACGGGCCAGCAATTTTTTCAATTTTTTTTCTTATGCTGACAGAGAATGCCTGTATGAACAAACATGTGAAATATCAGCGAAAAACATATCATATTAACGAAGATATGGGAGTTCATAGATTTAGCATTTTTTCATAAATCACCCTATATCTCCGAAACGAATACCCTTATGGGACATTTGAAACCCAAATTCTCATTCAGTTTGAGGTCCTCTATCTCCACTTAGCCGTTGTCCCTTACGTCACCAGTCACCCTGTATATATATAAAAGAAAGATGTTGGTTACACCATTTATAACACGAGATCGGATGGACTGTTTGTTATAAAACTTCATATATGGATTCGTCTACGGTCTGGTTATTATAAAATACAATAAAACTTTGAAAAAATCGATGAAAATTTTACTTATACAGGAAATGCTTTTCCTCCTTTTGAGTAAGGCCACGAGATGTCGCTACAGTTACAGTTACGCTACCGCTTATTCGTTTGTACTTCATTTGATATTCTCCGCGTTAGATGGCGATATAAACAAATAGTGTGTACAGTGACTATATTCCCTCTATAGTCACTGTAATAGTGTGTAATTTGAGTTGCCTACAACTCTGCGCTGTTGGGCAAAACCAACATGTCTTAGCGTAGGAGTACAACAGATGTCTAAAATGATTGGATTTCGTTGAGATATGAGAAAAGTTTCGTTCTTACCACTTCAGATGGCGCTATTCACACATTATGACTGATGATTATTAGTTATTTTTATAGTTTTATTATATTAACCCGTGCGGGGTTGCTGATCCCCCATCGGGCGCCTCCCCAGGTGGTGGATAGGGGAACGCCTCCCAGATATGGGTGGTACCGAGAAAATTAAATACTCGGGGCGAACCAAAATCAGCATTACAGCGACTGTCTCAGATTGGGCGGCTGTAAATCGGGCACTCTTTTGTCCCAGGGTCTAAAACAGGCCCCGAAAGCGGAAGAATCACAACCGTGGTCAACGGTGTAAGAATTCAGAAGGCAAGAGGAAACCACTGAATTAAAGATCCCCGGTGGATATCCTTAGTGATAATCATCACACCATTACATTACAATGGCTTTGTTCAATTCGAAATGTTCCGGAGTTATAACTCCTCCAATCGGATCTCCGGGGAGGAGAGCATTGAATAAAGCTGAGTACAGAACTGTGACACATGGAAGCGATAGAATTGCTACATGGAACGTTAGAAGTCTTTATGCACCTGGAAAAGTGGATAACGTCTTTTTAGAAATGACGAGACTCAATATCAACATACTTGGCTTGAGCGATATTCAGTGGAACGGGTCAGGGAAGCATATCACCAAGAATGGCATAATGTACTATTCAGGGAATGATGATGCCTCTCATCGATATGGAGTAGGAATAATTGTCGACAAGAGAGTGCAACATACGGTGTCCAGTTTCGTCCCATTCTCAGACCGCATAGTTCTACTGAAACTGAACTCAAATAAGGTTCCAGTAAATGTTATCCAAGTGTATGCACCTACAGCAGATAAGGGCGAGGATGAAATAGAGTCGTTTTACCAAGATCTAGCTAAAGTGATCAAACCTATCAAGAAACACGAAGTCCTCATTATAATGGGGGATCTAAATGCAAAGGTTGGCAAAGGTGAAGTGACTAATACTACCGGCAAGTTCGGACTAGGTCTTCGCAATGAGCGAGGAGACAGATTGATCGAGTTCTGTCAAAGGGAGGATATGATAATAACCAACACCTTCTATCAGCTTCCTCCACGTCGGCTTTATACTTGGAAAGCACCATCAGACGGAAAATCAGGTATAATTAGAAACCAGATCGACTACATTATGATCCGTAGAAGATTCAGAAATACTATCAAGTCAGTAAAAACATATCCAGGAGCTGACATAACATCCGATCATAATCCGGTGGTAGCTGCAATTCATGTAAAACTGAAAAAACTCGTTCGGAAAACAACTAAGGAATATATAGACCCTAGAAGACTGAAAGACAACGTAGTGTACAAAAAGGTTGAGAAGAACATAAACGAAAAATTAAACGAATTAAGACACAACGATAACAATAATATCACCATAGACCAACAATGGCAAAACATAAAACAAGTACTGAAGGATGTAGGAAATGCAGATTTGAAATCCATAAAAGGAAAGAACAAAGAATGGATGACACAGGAGATACTGGACCTGATGGTGATACGAGGTCAATATAAGAACAAGGATATGCAAATCTATAAGACCATAAACAATGAGATCAGAAGTAAAATAAGACAGGCCAAGGAAAAGTGGCTACTTGATGAATGTCGAGAGGTTGAAGCCTATCAAGACAGATACGATTTTTTCAATATGCACAAGAAGGTAAAAGAGATGACTGGGAGAATAAAGAGACGACAACCAGATGTGTTGGTAAACAAGAATGGCGACTTGATTTTAGAACCGATAGACAAACTGGCAAGGTGGAGCGAATATATACAAGAACTTTTTAACGATAATCGGATAGAACTGGAAAACCCAGACATGGAGTATACTGGCCCAGAAATATTAAGAGAGGAACTCGAACAAGCAATCAAAAACTGTAAATCCGGAAAGGCAGCAGGACCTGACAAAGTGCCTGCTGAATTACTAAAACTTATAGGGGAAGACTCCATAGATATTCTATTGAAACTATTTAACAACATTTATGAGACGGGCAGAATTCCTAGCGATTGGCTAGCCTCAACATTCGTAACACTGCCAAAGAAAAATAAAGCCAGAGAATGTTCGGACCACAGAATCATTGCCCTAATGAGCCACACCTTGAAAATATTTTTAAAGATCATACATAACCGAATTTATAAGGATTTAGAACAAGACATCAGTGACACTCAAATGGGTTTTAGGAAGGGCGTGGGAACAAGAGAAGCGCTCTTCGGACTAAACGTACTTAGACAAAGATGCCTAGATATGAATCATGATATGTACATCTGCTTTATCGACTTTCAAAAGGCATTTGATAGAGTCCAGCACACAAAACTCCTAGAGATACTAAAAAGAAAAAACATCGATAGTAAGAACATAAGAATAATATCCAATCTCTATTGGCATCAAACAGCACGAGTCAAAGTCGGAGAAGATATGAGTGAGGAGATTAAGATATGTCGAGGTGTTAGACAGGGTTGTGTATTGTCGCCTCTCTTATTCAATGTATATAGTGAGGGCATCTTTGAAGAGGCGCTATCAGAAGAAACCGGTGGTATCGTCATAAACGGGGAAAGAATTAACAACTTGCGATACGCAGATGATACCGTTATCTTCGCCGACAGTCTGGAAGACCTACAACATCTGGTCGAGGTAACAGACACTGCCTGCAAGAGATATGGCCTGGATATGAACCTAAAAAAGACCAAAGTCATGACAACTTCAAAAAACCCAAGCACAAATCACAATAGACCGTCTATAAATATTAATAACAACAAACTGGAATGGGTATCCTCCTACAAATATCTTGGCACATGGGTAACTGAAACAGCAGAACATACAAAAGAAATCAAGTGTCGAATTGAAGTAGCTCGCAGTGCTTTCATAAAAATGAATAAAATACTTTTCAGCCGAGATATAACATTAGAACTGAGAACCAGAATACTAAAATGCTATATATTCTCCATTCTATTGTATGGAATGGAGGCTTGGACACTCAAGTCAGAAAACATCAAGAACATAGAAGCATTTGAAATGTGGTGCTATAGGAGGATGCTGAGAATACCATGGGTTGACAAGATTTCAAATGACGAAGTACTACGACGAATGAATAAAGACAAAGAAATCAGTAACACCATAAAAGGGAGAAAATTAGAATATCTAGGACATGTTCTGAGAGGAGATAGATATAACATCCTTAAGCTAATTATTCAAGGCAAAATAAAAGGCAAGAGAACGATTGGCAGAAGAAGAATCTCTTGGCTACGCAACTTGAGGGAGTGGTTTGGTTGCACGTCCGCAGAACTCTTCAGACGCGCGATTGATAAGGTCCGAGTAGTGGTGATGATTTCCAATCTCCGATAGGAGCGGAATTTCAAGAAGAAGATAGTTTTATTTATTCCGAATAACGTAATCGTGAAGGTTCTATATTTGACATTATCAAAATTAAATGGCGATGAATTTGTTGAGGCTTTCGCGGCCATCGATTGATGTCATCTGTTCTTTTTTCCAGCATTTCGGTCGTCGTTGTTTGAAATGGTCGAAAAAAAACATATGACATCAATTACTGTGTAATTTACATAGGGCTTATAGTACCATGAAAGGCTCTTAACAGATCCAGAAGCGGGTGATTATCACAGTGAATTTTTATCGAAATGTCAAGTAAATCGGATTTTGGCGATGAGTTCCAATCGTGAGATGTCCATTCTCATCTTTTCTCATAATTTTTAAAATGTTTTTGAATTTGTGTTTGGGTAATAAATATATTTCCGGAAATAACTGAATCTAAAATTGCCATTATTAGTGATTGACATATTATTTTTGTGTATCTGTTCTGTGTGATAGCTCATATCCATGGAAACATTTGACAGTTCAAAAATCAGAGAACCAAGCCGTTGATCTCCGATCACCGGTGATTACGATTTGTGAAATCCACTGTAAGTATCATTTAGGCGGAACAAAGTTCGCCGGGCCAGCTAGTAACATAATAAAAATTAACGGACATTCAAAAGAGGTCAAACAATGAAATAAAAGTGAATGAATAATTATTGACAAACTTCCTGAGCATCAACATGAAAATTATGTTTTTTTCCGTACAAGCAATACATATTGATCACGAATTCAACCAATAATATCAGTTTTTATCTGCTTTCACATTTAGTAAAACCTCAAGCCTTTCCTTCATTATTGGCCGATTTTATCGTTTCTTCTTTCGGGTACTTGCCATCTCCAGTCTCTACAAATCTGTTTAAAAGCCTCAAAATACTCGATTCGTTTGGATGTCTTCGGGATATTCGTCAGCATAAGTTCTACTTGCTAATCAACAGTTTCTGTTTCACTGCCTCAACATGAAAATCATATCAAGTTCCTTTGAGCTCTAGTAGCAATAACTATATTTTTTTTTGGAAAGCCGATAAAAACTGACATAATTGGTTGAATACGTGATCAATTCAATATGTATTGCTCTTATGACGAAAAATATTATTATGTTGATGCTGGGAAGGTTTTAAAGTTTGTCAATAATTATTCATTCACTTTTATTTCATTGTTTGACCTCTTTTGAATGTCCGTTAGATTTTATTATGTTATTATTTGAATAGAATTTTCAGTTGCGATATCATTTTTCGTGTCTGCTGGATGCGGGAGTGAAAATAATCCTAAGGTTACTTGTGAGAAAATCTAAGGTATTCATTTGTCTACATTATTGTGGAAAAAATACAGTGTGTAACATTTGAAAAAATCGAGAAATAATGATTTGAAATTCTTCATATTCGGACCTTAATAACGGACACCCTGTATATGGCAGGTTGATCATTAAGGAACTATGACAAGGCAAATCCTTCAATTAAAGAACTTTCAGATCGAATTCATGTTACTATCGCTTTTGGAAATCGTCAGAAGACTTTTACTGAACTGCTTTTCCCTCACCCTTTTGCAGTTTTCTTCGAATAATATCTGTACCGTTGGAAAAATGTCTCTAATATTTTACGTCATGAAAGAGGTAATTTAGGTCATTGAAAATATGTGAAATATATGGGGTGATCCATTAAATGATCTGCAGAAATGAAGGTACAAGAGGTCTACTTTCCAACGAAATCTCTGAGATGTCTACTTCCGCATATATGGAAGATTTTCGCACTATTGCAGGACCCTGTATTCAATAATTATCATCAATGGATCATAGGATATTACTTGTCTATTAATCTCAGTTCGACTTGATTATAGCTCACGAAATACGTGAGCTTATATCGCGTTTAACCGCAAGTTTAAAAATTCTGTTATCGCTTTATTTCTTGTATTTGTTATTCATTTTGACTGAATAGAATTATTTCAGTAGGTTTATGTAAAACAATCTGTGTGTATATGTAGGTACTTGGCAAAACAAAGGTCAATAATATAAAGCAAAACAGTTTCTATACATGAATGCTAAATTTTTAATATCAAGTCGAAAATTTTCGAAATTAATAAATTCAAATAATAATGCTGCAGAAAATCGACTTACTCCGTATATAATTCTCTTAATCCCAGTCAAAGAGGACATCAGCATCATTTTCAAAACTAGTATCGAGCAATAGAAGAAATAACTCCTAAAAAGAGGATCATTTGTCAGGAATCCTATATCTTTACTCATTTTGTCGGAGAATTCTGATGCGACTGCTTCGCCGAATAATTGCGTTCAACTGACTTCAATGGAATTAAATGTACAATGTACATACACATTCTGTGTTTCTGTCGTTCGAGTTGTGCAGGTCCGTACTCAATGAACCTGGTTTCACATTATGTGGCTTATGCCTTACCACGGTGAACATATCGAGATATGTTATATTACCCATAGTGAGGGTAATTCAATAACAAAACTGAACCAATCGAGATTAAACCCAATAGTTAGTTGTAATAAAATAACTGCACGACGGCTTGTATGAAATTTTGTGAGGATAGTAGGTACCTACCCAGTGGCGGATCCAGCTCTCGAGAAAGGGGGGGTCACGGTCTGGTGGATTACATACCCGCCAATTGATTTTTTGGAGACAAATCAGCATCCCCAAAATAAAATTCTGATGAGGTCTAACACAAACAAGAAGTTTATTTGATTTTTCACAAGAACAAAAACTTAATGAGAATAATTACAAAGGTAGATATAACTAAACAGCAAAGGGAATTTTTCCATTTCTCCTTCTTGCGAAACGAGTGATGACTTCCTCTACGTCAACAGATATGTCATTATGGATATGAAGAAGTGCTAGTCCAATAAGTCGTTCTTCTGCCATCGAAGCTCTTAACCTTGGTTTGAGCCTTCTCAGAATGGAAAATGACCTCTCTGCCGTTGCCACACTAACTGGTAGTGTTGCGAGTATACTGAGAAATTTTCTCACATTTGGATACATGTCAGAATCACAGTTTTCTAGGAGATTGTATATCGTCTGTAGAATCTTCTTCTCTCGTTGCCATTCCATCTTCCATAAGTGATATTCATTCGTAACGATTGAAACAGGAGTATTGTCTAATAGAAGTTTGTACTGATTTACCAACTCATTAACTATTTCAATATCTTCATTTTCATTTTTTGAATAAACGACTTTAGGTATGAAAACTCCTTATTTGAATAAATTCATTACTTCAGATGACAGTCGATCCTCTAGGTCAGTATCGTAACGAATTTCGACCGCCCCCCCCCCCGCAAAAATCGTTTTAGGGCCTCCTCTTAGTTAGAAGCCTGCCCCCCCCCGCACCGCGGGGTCAGCGGGGGTGTACGTTACGCCACTGCTCTAGGTCGTTTATTGATGAATCCAGAACAGGAATGTACACAGACCTGCGGAAATACTCTTCTGCAGTGTATTTGTATTTTGACTATTCTAGGGCATTTAATAGTCACATCTAGCTGCTTGAAATGGACAAATTATTCTCCCAAAATTCAGATTTTTTTTCATTATTGGAACTAATTACCCTCCAATATTCACTTAAATATGATTCTATTCTATTTTTTCAAACGAAACATTTTTTATCAAACACAAGATTTGAGGGTTCGTCCAGTCCAGGGGGGGGTCATGACCCCCATGACCCCCCCCCCTGGATCCGCGCTTGTACCTACCACAGAAGAATAAAACATATTTGTTTTTATCTGGAAGCCAAGCAGCATTGGGAGATTTCATGACTTGTATGCGTGACCGCTCTGGCTACGATGGTGGTCCAGTAGGAATTTCACCATTTCAACGTTTCGCCTACAGCAACGACAGGCATCTTCAGAGGTATCTCGGTCGGAGGTTGTAACCCGACGATTGACTGCTTCGAATTGGTGATGTTACGAGTTCTATCACTGTATTTATATTCGCAACCGACCGACGGCAACCACACACTGCTAACAATGGGAATCTTCTCTTTCCTGTACTTTCGTGATTACAAATTCTGATGTCTATATGTATCCTAGGACAATATCTCTTGGTGTTAGGAATGATCTCTGATTTAGAGAACAGAATGATATGTCCATCTATCAAAACATGTTTCGCTAGTGCAGTCTTCTCAGTTTGTTATAGTCGACAACAACGGATCAGTTTGGTCTTTGAACTCCTTAGGACCTATCCCAGTTTTTGTGAAGATTTGGACCTCGAAATTGACAATAATCTCTTGATAGCAGTTCAATCGATCTCTTATACTGCCAATAAAAAAATTTCATCGATTCATGGCCCTCTGAAAAAATTCATTCTCTAGAAATAGAGTGCGCGTCAAAATGATGGAACAAATTCATTTTCTCGGAAAAAAAAATTGCAACAAAATCCTGAAACAGATCAATTTTTGTTTCACTTTTACCAAATTTTTATGCATTTTTGAAGGATTTTTGTTGCACCCTGTGTCATCCCCGCCATCAATCCTCCAAATCTTTGTATCTTCTTTACAGGCGTGCAGAAATTTTCGAGAAAAAATTATTTTTTTGAAAAATTAGTTAGTTCAAAGAGGTTTTCAGTCGGTGCACTTTGTCATGGCTCTTTCTTTGAATTGAAACATTTTATCGAAAAGTTTCAACTTCAGTAGAAACGTACTAATAACATAATATATCTACTTGAGATCATAACTGAAGCGCAGTGTAAACACATTTTCCCTATTTCAGTATCGTAATGAGTTCATTACAGTACTAAAAACAGTGCTGTAATGAATTCATTACAGCATCGTTTTCAGTTACATTTTTCGTTTTGTGGTTTCACTGGTTTCAGCAATGACTTCCGATCCTTTTGAATTTCAACAGACGTCAATTTGGAAATGGCAATTTTCGTATTTCCTATAACATTCACACCAACTGCCAAGATACAATATGAAAGTCACTAGGACCTATAATTTGAAGTTTTTCATTGACATTTGAGTGAAATAGAGAAAATATCGTCTAATACTCGTTGCAGAATGCAATTCCATTACTCATGCGTTCGAAAACTCGCTCCTTCGTCGCTCGTTTTCGAATTTCGCATTTGTATTGGAATAGGAGCCCATTCTGCAACTAGTCTTAGAATATACTATTATAGGCCAGTTTAGGCCTACCACACGCTCAAGCTCAACCACACGCTGAACACTGAGCGTGTGGTTGGGAAAATTGTATAGAGTTTTGCCAACCGCACGCTCAGTGTTCACTGTTCACTGTTCAAGCCGGTTTGCGCAAGCCAAACTGTGGTGAAGCTTGAGCGTGTGGTATTAATTTTTCACGTGAGGGTGTTGAAAGTTGTGCATGAACAAAACTGATGTAATGGTCGAGTTTCATTCGGTGACACATTTCATCAGGTACCTTCGTCTCAGAGTAAATGAGCCATGACAAAGTGCACATACTGAAAACCTCTTTGATCTACATAATTTATTTAAAAAAAAATTTATTTTTGAAAATTTTTGCATTCCGGTAAAGAAGATACAAAGACCTTGCCAAAAAAGTACCACATGACCCACTTTCCCTATTCAAAAAATTTAGAGGGTTGATGGGGATGCAACAAAAATCCTTCAAAAATGCATAAAAATTTGGTAAAAGTGAAACAAAAATCGACCTGTTTTTTTTTTGCCAAATATTTTTCTTCTGAGAAAATAAATTTGTTCCATAATTTTGACGCGCACTGCATAGAAGCAGGTAAATTAGCCAAAGAAGGGGCTCGCTCGACTTTCACTGAGCCTTAACCCTGAACTTAACCCGCGCATCCTATCTATCGTGCATATAATCAAAATCCTCTTCAAGAGATGGATTGATGAGAAATTCTCCTCTGAATGGAACAAGACAACGGATCTCAGGCAGTCGAAGCTCCTTACCAGGGGGCCTTCTTCAAAGCTGGAGGTCAAAAAACTCTTGAATCTCGAAAAGAAGCAATTGTCTCTGGTGACTTATGCTATAACTGGCCATCTGTTTAACAAACATCTGCCAAGTTTTCCCTGAGCTTATATCGCCTTATCAAGCGTCCCGAGATGAATTGAGTAGAAATCGGTTTGTGCGCGTCTTGAACTGCTGTAAGTGGTAACCAGAAGGGAATACATCTTGTGGTAGGGTATTCCATAGCATAGCCTTGCAGTTCGGTAAAGAAAAGCCTTTTGATACACTGATGTAGCTATAGAATGATGCACGGCAACAGGGCCGGATTTAGAGGTGTGGGGGCCCCGGGGCAACAAATAAGTGGGGGCCCCCTAGCCTCGAATTATTTTCAAAATAAAATGGATGATTTCTTAAAGTAGGGGTTTTCAATACATAATTTATCGAAAAACCAAGATTCTTTTATTATTTAACGAAAATAGTATGAAAAAACAATAATTGAGTGGCATTAAATGAACGGAACCTTCCGAGCTTTTTTGGCTGAAAAATCGTCAATTATTTCAGTAAAATCCAGTTCACGGAGTATATCGCTCTCAATCCTTAGGAGAGTAAGCTTTGAGAAACGATTTTGTCCCATAGTCGTTCTGAGTCTATTTTTGATGATTTTCATTTTCGAAAATGATCGCTCTCCAGTGCAATTGGATACCATAAGAACCAAATACATTCTCAACGCGATTTCGATGTTTGGGAATGTAGCTCGAAGATTTTGATCATCGAGAATTTGGTAATAGTACATTTCTAGAGATTGGTCTTTTCCAAAGTCTCTTTTATATGATTCAATAAAAGAGACAAATTGAACTAATTCATTTCCGAGACTTGGTTCTAAATCATTCTCATAAACTTTTACCAAAGCCTCTGCTACAGCCTGCAAGTCTTCAGTATTCATCTTTTCGATTTGATTCAGAAATCCGAATCTCGAACGGACAGCTTCATAGGCATGCAATCTTTCACTGAGAGAAATACATAGCTGCTCGATTACTGGTATTAAGGCGAATACTTTGTATTTCTCCCTCGGTGACAGCAAGTTCTTAGCTCCTCAGACGCAGGTGAATGTATAAAACTTCGGGATTCCCTGCTACAAACTCTTCACTTCACTTATCAGTTATCACTTCACTCGGACACGCGTTTTATGCCTAACGCTTCCCTTACGTAAAACAGTGGGCCGCCATACGCCTGCCTGAGCGTGAGCGCTTGCGCGGCACGTTTAATTCGTTTACGTTCACTCATCGAATACCACAACAGAAATTATTGTCCAGTAGAAGACTTTCGTCTTTTTTTTTCATCATGATTTAATTACTTTATAAAAAATATTGAAGGAAAATTTTTTAACTAGTGTTTCCAAGTTGAAATTTAAAATTTTTCCGAATTTTCTTGAGTGGTGGCTCCTTTTTGTGGGGGCCCCCGGGCAGTTGCCCCTGTTGCCCCCCCCCTAAATCCGGCCCTGCACGGCAAACTGGTGACTATTATCGGCTAGCCTTGTTTGTCGATCAAATTGAGCCCCTGGTGGAATTATGGAGGCAATGGCAGCAGAACTACTACCTTGGTAGTATCTGTAAAAAAAAGCATAAGTCTCCAACCTTCCTACGGTGATCGAGAATATGAAGGTTGGCAGTTACGTTGGATCATCTATCAGGGGCACTGCTCTTTTTTGAACGAGTCAAGTAGGTGTAAGGAGTGCTTAGGAGTTGAACTCCAAGCATGGGAGCAATACTCCATAGCTGAACGAACTTGTGCCTTGTAGAGTAATAATAGCTCCTTTGGAGTGAACAATTTTTTTGCGTGAAATAGATAGCAAAGCTTCCATGCAGCTGACTTGGCAATTGAGCAGACGTGCTCATGCCAGGTTGGTGCAGGAATCTATCCATCGTCTAGGGAACCCTACTGCTCTCGGCATCCCTGTCGGCTTGCCTTCGGGTCTGGGCCTCTCTAGAATTGCATAAGTAGCCTAAAGAAACTTCCAAAAGCGACCTCCATTTTCGGTGTTATACTGGACCGCAAACCACTGTGGAACAAACACATCGAAGCTCAAGCGATTAAGGCCAATGTAATATTCTGGTATACACGGAAGGTGTTCGCCAAGGGGTGGGGCTTTGGACCTCATATTATACACTGGCTGTATACTGTGGTCGTGAGGCCTATCCTTACATATGCATCAGTGGTATGGTGGACTTGCATGGAGAAGGCCAGTAAACGAAACATCCTTAACAGATGCCAAAGGAGAGCTCGTCTTAGTATAACAGGCGCTTTAAGATCCACTCCCACAGCATCGATATCGATGGAGTGCATGTTGGGCATCCCTTCCATACCCCTCGTCGTCATAGAGGTGGCTATGAAAACA
The DNA here is from genome assembly GCA_951802165.1 of Adalia decempunctata. NCBI lineage: Eukaryota > Metazoa > Arthropoda > Insecta > Coleoptera > Coccinellidae > Adalia > Adalia decempunctata. The sequence goes on along the minus strand of OX637697.1, from coordinate 36,538,397 downwards.
ACACTCAGAATCTGGGAACAGGGACAATGGCGGGATCGCGGAGGATATAGGGGGAATACCATGGCTCTCAAGATGGTGGAGGACATTAAACCTTCCCTCCTCCACAGAGGGGACTTTGGGACGCCCGATTCTGCTTCGACGAGCCCCACATAGTAGTTGTCCCTGATAGAGATCAGTGGTGTAAGCCAGACAGGCTACTAAAACATGAAGGTCCCACCTGGTACACCGACGGCTCGGTTTGCAACACCGGTGCCGGTGCTGGAATTGTTGGACCAAGAACAAAGTGGTCCATTCCTCTAGGAAAAGACTGCTCAATAGCACAGGCAGAGCTATTTATATGCCGTCCCCGCATGTGCGGTGGAGAATATCCACAGAGGATACTCAGGGAAACACATATACATAATATGTTGCGACAGTCAGGGCACACTGAAATCCCTCTTTGATATAAAAGTAACCTCAAACTTGGCTCACATAACACTCTCAATGTTGTCTGGTGCCCAGCGCATGCGTCTGTCTCTGGTAACATAAAAGCAGATAACTTGGCCAAAGAAGGGGCTCGCTCTACGTTTACTGGACCGGAACCCGCGCTTCCTATCTGTCATACATATATAAAAAACCTCTTCAAGAGATGGATTGATAAGAAATTCTCCTCTGAGTGGAACACGAGAACGGATCTCAGGCAGTCGAGAATCCTTATCAAGGGGTCTTCTTCGAAGCCGGAGGTCAAAAAGCTCTTGATTCTCGACAGGAAGCAATTAATTGTCTCTGGTGACTGGTGCTCTAACTGGTCATCTGTTCAACAAACATTTAAAAAGGATGGGTTTAACTGAGTGTTCCCTGTGCCGTTGGTGCAAGAACGCGGATGAAACGACGGAGCATATACTGTTCACTTGCGGCAACTTATCTACACTCAGGTTAACGCACCTAGGGAACCCTACTCCTCCTTGTCGGCTCGCGGCATTCTTGTCAGCGTGCTTTCGGGTCTGAGTCTCTCCAGTATTACACAAATGCGGTATGAATAATTGGCCATAAGGCCTACGTTCGGCCAACGAAAGGCACCGCACAAGAAGAAGAAGAAGAAGAAGACCGCAATTTTAGTAGTACCTACATGGTGAAGAAAATAGAAGGATTTTGGCAATCAGAACGCCATCTTTTGGTTTCTGTTTTTCCAATGATGTCCACCTTACATATTTATAAAGTTATCTGGATAGAACGATGATTTTATCTTATCTTGATGTTGAATTCCTCTTTGAAACCCACCGCGATTGACTAGTCTTGTTCCTCCAAAATAGATGGCGGGAGTTCTCCACTCCCAAACGACAACCTGGCTACCCCGGTGCGTTTCCATGACAACTGCAGCTTCGTATCGAAAACGCCGTGTCCAGTGTGGAGGCACCGCGAGCGTTGCGGCGCCTCCGTCAGTTAAGTTCGTGTTAGCTGCAGGAGCGCTGTTACGTTAACTAGAATTTCGCGATTATTTTTAAATTCGGCGTGTTTACACAAAACTAGACTGTCACGTTTGGAGAACTGAAATATTATGGAGTAAGTGGCCTCTGCTCTGCTTGTAAATATGTTTGGCTTTGGATTATATTTATCTCCTCGATGAATTTGTGTCTCTCCCGTGACTTCTGTTTGCAATTTGGGAAAATTGAAATAAACAATATGTTTTTATGGTGTGATAAGTACCATTTGATCGAAATGAATCAAACGTATTCCTTATATGTCCGTGAAATGGATTATAACTGCTCATAAAATCCAAATACTAATATTATTGTTTTTCCATCAATCTGAAGTCACAGTTTCTGAATAATGAGGCAAATATAAAATCGAACTTCAATTTATGATTTATATTCATATATTCCTCAAAAAAACTATCATCAGCAAAATTAAATAGGCGAATTCTGAGGAATAAGAATTTCCAAGATGAACTGAACATATTTTGAAATAAACACTCCATATGAATAGAAAAACCTTCTGATCACATTTTTCGAAAAGAAGGCGCAACATGCCATGCAACAGCCGTCACGATAAATGATCTGCTGAATGCCAATTGACTTCTGAAACTCTTTAACTCAATCTAAATGTGATAATCAATAATGATACATTCAAAAATTATACTTTTTAATTAACTCTTCAAACAGGCTGATATATCGCTGTAAAGTACTGAAGAGTACTTGTACTACAATTCAACGCCAATAAGGGATAAGTCGCATAAAAAAAAGATATTTAGTGTATGTACAGGGTGTTGTAACATATCTGAATTTCCTACCCTGCTAAAATAAAATGCACCGTTGCCAGACTACTTCATGGCTTCCAACTTTGCAACGTCTATTGTCGAAACGTGGAACTACGTTGAATGAACTTATTTGATATTATTTTATAATTCTATGAATGATGAATATTAGAACGACTTCAAGCAATACTTTAGGCAATAGACCTTTCCAGAATTACCTGTGCAGGTGACAGTTGCGCGCGTCACTTGTGGGCTAAGAATGAATATCATTGGTCGTCAAAATTTCCCTCCTTAAATCGTTGACATTTGACAATTCATATTATTATTTTACGCAGTCGATGTTTTGGATGTGGATGTTATTTGTTGTATTGTTTATCGAAAATCAAAATTTTAGTATACCTCAACAATGTTGTGTTACTAAGTGACGGTCACGGTACGATAAAACCAGTAGGATCTCATTTCATTGCTTCCCTCTCTCTCTTTCTTTTCTCTCTCGCACTAAGGTTTGCGCATCTTTTAATGCTGCCCACAAGTTGCGCATGAAATATACCTGTTTCTCTCTCATTCTGGTTTATTTCACATCTTTCATCTTTGTTCTACGTATTCTGGAAAAGTCTATTCGCATCTTTATAAATAGGAGATTTTAATCATATCGAAGATCCACAAAGAAGTAAACTCTGTGACCATCGAAGAAATACGATTCTGTGGATGAAAAACTAACCTCCGAATCGACAAGCTCTTTTTTACTTCACTTTCACTCGGCTGCTGTCTGTTTTCACTTTCATTCTGGTTCACAATAGTGTTCCTTTGAAATGGAGTTCCTCTTCTAGGAATCCGCCATTTTAGTATTTTTTTAAAGACGCTTCTTTGTTATCTGGTATGTACACTGCAGCGGCGGCTCGTGAGGTTTGGATGTGGTGAGGCGACACATAAATTTTGAAAGACCGTGAAAATTTGAAATCTAGAGTATTTCGGGGATTTTATAAGATAAAGAGATAATGTCGGACGGCGAATTGAAACAATTTCTTTTCGAATTTTATAGTTCAATTGCGAAAAAGGAGTTTTTCGACAATCGTCCGGGAAGCACCCACTTCCCGGACGCTATTTCTTTGAGAAAGTAACATTTCCCGGCCTAGTCCGGAAAGTACATACTTTCCGAACTATCAAATTCTAGAATAAAAAAAATGTGTGATTTGTAATTCTACACGGCTGCCGAAAAAATATTGTACGCAACACGCCCGAAAATAGTTTTTTTGGACTCGCAGACTTCCAGGACTCGCCTCCGGCTCGTCCTAGAATTTTGTCTATTCGTCCAAAAAAACTCTATTTTCCGGACTTGTTACGTAAATTACCATTCCAGTGAAGAACAAATAATATCATGAATGGGTTCTATTTCTCAGGAATTTGGAAATACGACCTAATGTTCCAAATAAACTAAAACAATTAAATAAATATAGGAACGTACTTATCGGGTTCTCCTGCTTTCGAATAATGTTCAAGTCAAATGAAGGTTATAAAACACAAATGCGAATGCGCGAACACAGAATTCAAACTTCAAATATTATAATTTATCGATATCAATAATCACTGAACTCGAGTGGAATCGTTGCAATCATACGAGAGCGCGGGAGCGGAATCGCCAAGCGATCATTCTCGAAAGTACCCGAAGGCGGACGATTTCATCGCCTACTTTCTCCTCTATTTCGTATGCTTCTCTCTACACGCTAGTGTATCCATCCTTTACTGATTCACTGGTAGATTCCGCGGCACTCGGCAGGGCTGACGTGAAGTAATCGAATCACAGGCGCTGGGATAGATCGCCTTCCGTTTAGAATGAGCGAGAAATGGTCGTGGCGAGGCTCCAGAGTCCAGCTGCAGATCCCGGCCTTAGGTGGAAATATCACAATCGCGTGCGAGATTTTTGGATGAAAAATTCTCTTATAACGTATTATAATTAAATAGGGGTATCTGATACGTAAAATGAATATGAATCATTTTATAATTTCGATAAGAAGATTTCCAAGGTAGGCGCCGCCTACCTTGCCTACCCCGACGAGCCGCCACTGGTACACTGTCTCCATTTAAAATAACTCTGTTTCATTTCACAGGATTTAATCTAATGTAAGCTTATTCTATCTCATTATTGCATTACTATTGAATATTGTGGAACTTCGTTCTACTGCCATTAATCCCCATGGAATATTCTTATACATCCGATAAGGACTACTGCACATTTAACTATTCACTCGACACTATGGTATACGCATTGGAGTTGTTGCTTTTAGTATGATATTTGACGTATAGGGGAAACATGGTTTGGAGGTCTAAGGTAAACTGTTTAATCGCCTGTGCCTAAGGAAAACATCCTTCCTAGCATCGTGGAGGAGACTTCCCTCTGAGAGTTCTGTAGACGAACATCCTCAGTAAAACAAGCATTGGTCATTGGCCTTGGTGAGCCGGGCAAGCGGGGCAAGTATCCTAGGCCGGATTGCTTCGCCCCGGGTCCACCGTTCATCACTCAACAGGAAATCTAAAGAGTTTATTGTCCACTTCCAAACCAACGCGAATAGAATCACACACACACACACACACACTTGGAAGGAAGGATTCTTACACATGGAACTGTAAAAGCTCTGCGCAACAATAAAGTGACACACTCTATATGCCTATAACCTTTGGATGTATTGGATTCTGCTTTTTATCACAATTGTGCCAGTAATAACCTTACCGGAGTATAGGAAGCTCCATATTGTACATATCACCAGTGCTCTTCTTATTAATAATTGTTCTATATGGATTGTAAACATATCATCTGTAATGCTAAAAGGGTTTTTGCTTTCAAATCCAATGAGGAATTGGATTTGGTTCGTTTTTCATCCCTTCATATGGCTATGGTTCCCCGAACTATGGTGCTGGACGAATAAAGGCTCTTGTTCCATCTTTATGTCCAATCTAGTGTATTATTTATCTATTTTACCTCATTATTTCCCATCCTATATTTCACTAATCTGAGTTATTACGAATCTGAATTACTACGACATAAGACATAGCATAGAGTTCTACCAATCTAGACGATCACATCACATGCCAAAATTAAAAGTATAAAACCCCCTTTAACGTAACTCTACCCTCAGCTCTTCAGAGCAGGGTTGTCCCTTTTTTCTCTTTTCATAATGTTCTAGGATTTACAAACTTGGAATGTTACAGTGTTTCAGAATAAGGGACAGCTTAGTCGCCTTCATATTTGACGTTTGCAAAATTGATTTCGACTGCTGATTTTACAGAATATCTAGGATGGTAAATTTCACAAACAATGAATTCGCAGACATACATTAAATTTATGGTCTTGCGGACGGAAATGCATCAAAAGCCAGACGTTTATATGAAGAGCGTTTTCCTAATTCTACCTGGAGCGAAAACATTTTACAGGGTTCATTTGAGACTATCAGAAAAAGGCAGCTTTGAACCAAATAATCATTTGAAAGGCGCAATAACAACTGCAAGAACTCCACCAACTGAGGAAGCTGTCTTAAATATGGTTGAAGAAGACCCCGAAATAAGTACAAGAAAAATAGCCAATAGATTAAATACTACGTGCTAGTTTGGAGGATTCTTCATGATTTTTTATTATATCCTTAACATATCCAACGAGCCCAGGCCCTGCTTCCGAGAGATTTTTCCTTGCGTACTAATTTTTGCCAATGGTTTCTCAAAAAATTAGCTGCAGATCCATTATTTGGAAGTCAAATTTTATTTTCTGATGAAGCTTCTTTTTCGAAAAATTCTATAATGAATTTTCATAATAATCATTGTTGGGCAGAGGAAAATCCACACAAGATTCGTGAAACCCATTACCAGGACCAATTTTCTGTTAATGTATGGATTGGAATAATTGGTGACTATTTGATTGGGCCTTTCTTCCTAGCAAGTAGGTTAAATGGAGATTCTTATCGCCGCTTTTTGGAAGAAAGTTTACCAATTTTGTTGGAAGATGTCGACATTCTAACAAGGAGCGCGATGTGGTTTATGCACGACGGTGCTCCCGCCCATTTTAGTGTTTTAGCACGTGGTTATTTGGACCAAACTTATAATAATCGGTGGATAAGTCGTGGAGGACCACGAGAATGGCCACCTAGGTCTCCACACCTAAACTGTTTGGACTTTTTTTCTTTCGGGATATTTGAAGACATTTGTGTATAGGACTCCAATTGAATCTGTATAGGAGTTGAAAAACCGAAGAATAACTTCCTGCGAAGAGATACGAAATACTCCAGGAATTTTTCAAAGAGTACGTGAATCGATGAGAAGGCGGGCTGAGGCATGCATACTTGCTAGTGGTGGTCATTTTCAACAACTGATAAAGTGATAAGTTCGGTTTGGTTCATTTTGTTCATTTCTGAAGATCTCTTATCGATTCTTAAATTCAACAATTTTGCATTATTAGTTTTAGTGGTAGTAGGTAGGCAGTTCTGTTAAGTGAATAGTTAAACTTTTATTAATCAAAAGCAATGGCGACAATGGCGTACCTTTTTTCACGAAATTCAAAAAATGTGTTTTATTGCGTACTCATATCCCACCAAAATCGTGTACGGTGCCGAAAATAATTGCGAAAAAAATTTTTTTAAATTTTCAACACTCCGTATCTCAGAAACAATGCGTCAGATAGCCATAGTCCATAGGAACTTTATATCATAAAATCACATGATGATTAATACCCCGAATTCACGGAAACGTATTATGAAAATGAGTGCATGAGTACGCATTTAAACTCAAGATGAAATTGCATTTTATTTGTTTTTCTCTAAAAGTATTCGTCGCAGGTAAAAAACTCAAGAAACCAATCTTATCAGTGGCGGCTCGTGAACTTTTATCTTGAGTCGGCAGATATACAGGTGTCCCAAGTTCGAGTGCCTATTAGACGTTTGTGGAGACCTGGACATATTTGAAATCTGAAAATTGGGATTATGATATTGTTCGAAATTCTCTACAGACCTAAGATATTTTTGGATCCGGAGCACTTCCGGTTATACAAGGATTGAAAAGAAATTTATTCAAAAAAAATTTTTTTAAATTCTTCGTTTTTGATATTTTCCGATTCTTTTCGATATTTTTAAATCAATTCGAATGAAAACAATGGTTTTGACATAAATGTATTGAGCATTGATGACTCAAACATATAATAAACGAAAAAATGGAAAAAAATTAAACAAATTTATTTTCACTCCTTGTATAATCGGAGTGCTCAGGCTTCAAAAATATTTTAAGTCTGTAGAGTGTAGAGAATTTCGAACAATATCATAATCCCAATTTTCAGATTTCAAATATGTCTAGTTCTCCAGAAACGTCTAATAGGCACTCGAACTTGGGACACCCTGTCTATAATAAACAATCCGCGTCCCGCAATACAAACAGTCGAGGTACCCCCGATCCAACCCTTTCTCGTGTCTACGAATCAAGGCATTTCCAGTACGGCATAATCTCATTTGCCATACCTGAGCCTGCAATAAGAGTTTAACGGCTACTGTTCAGCATTTTTTTTTTCGGCTAAAAATTTCTGGAAATAGTGACAAAAATTCGTTTTAAGCAACTTTTATCTCTTATGATTTGTGAGATTGAACGAAAACATCCCATTTTCGATTATGAAAAAGCATTAACTAAAAGGCGAATTAATATTTATCATTATCTGAATAAAATTTCAACAGAAATCAGTCGTTTCGTCTCATTCGTATTCGCCTTTCATTGATCCAGTACGGCCGAGTACGGCATGCCGTACCTGCTTTAACGTCGGTCCCCAGAAAGCGTTCGATGCTTGGCGCTCTCGTCTTCCCGCAGTTACACACATTTCAATTCTCGGACTGATTTGGGTTAACGAAATGGCGCAGCGCGGCGTTGAGATTGGAACAGCGTATTTTCAAGAAGTTGAAATATTTCAGTTATATAATTTTTAGAATTTTATTCACATAGGTATTGGGAATACAATAATTATAATAAATTTGGTAATTTAACAGAAGAAAGAGTAATTTAAATTTTGGCTGACACTGCCGTCCCTGACGAGCCGCCACTGAATCTTATTGTAAATTATGTGGTAATTGGCGTACCAATTTTTCACCGAATTTATTCTGACAGAAGTCTGTACGGACGCCACTGGTGAAAATTGAACATAATTTTGTATAGGAAAAAATGTGTCTTAATGCGTACTCATGACCTACCAAAACGCAAAAAAATCGTGTACGGTGTAGAAAATAATTTCATAAAACCATTATTTTTCAAATTTCAACACCCCGTATCTCAGAAACAGTTCGTCAGGGTTCTATAGTCCATAGGAACTTTATGTCATAAAATCATCTGAGGATTAAGTTCCCGAATTTATGGTCCCTTATTCTGAAACTGAAACACCCTGTATATAGCGAAAAAGTGAGAGACAAATAGATATAAAAATGGGGCCAATAATAGAAAATACCTTTATCTGCTGCGAATATATTTTCTGAGAGCAAATACAGTTACTTTCTCTTTTCTTATACGACGTAGTAACTTCCTCTGAAAGAAAATTACAAACCTTTCTCTAACAGAAACTGCCTCTGAATGTTTTTCAGTCAGAGTCATAGTTTGTTGGGAGTAAATACATTGAGATGAATGCAAATATTCTCCTAAAGAGAATAACTTTCTCAGAATGAAAAAACCATTATCTAAAAGTACTTCTCACTAAAAACAGATAGCAGATAATTTTTCTCCAAAGCAAATTCTGAAAGCTATTACCGACTTTTGGAATCGAATATCTTTCTATAAAAAATGATTCTCTGTTTTTCCTCAAAAACCTTCCTGTGAAATGGGTATCAAATGTGAAAGCCAATTCATTCCTCTCAAAGAAAATAAAATTCTCTAGAAGCAGTGGCGTAGCTAGATAGTCCAGGGCCCTGGTGCAAAAATCGAAGAGGGGCCCCTCTTTTCTGTTTTCGAGTCAAAATATAAATACTTCGAAGAAGCAAAGTTACTTACTGAAGGTACAGTTGAGGAGTATACTTGAATAAATTATGTTGTTATTTATGTATTTGAGTAGGTATATTTAATTCATTATATTAATGTGGATGAAAACGAGGGCTTTGAAAACATTTTTTATAGGTATTTACTATATGTACAAATATTCACAAAAAAATTGTCATTGTTACTATGACCTTCTAGCCTTATTTTTCTTATTGATACGTTAGATTATTTGGTGAAATCACAATAAGAATAAATTATTCAAGGAATGAATTCAAGTTAATTGTTGAGGATTCGAACCTATAGAGGTCCATCAAGGCTAGATTCGAAGTCATATGAGCTTGGCTCATAGTTTTCAGCAAATAATTTTATGTTATCCTTAATTTGCTGAAAGATCTTTCAGCTTCTACAGAGGTGACAGGAAGATTGTATGGAACAGTCATATTGCTGTAAATACTTCTGTTAGATCGCATTCCAGCATTCCGTATTTCCTCATCATTTTCATACAGAATTCATGAATTGTCCATGCCTTATTCAATTCAGGTAGAAATAGGGGATAAATATTAAGAACTTGAATTGAAAAGTTGGTCCCTTTCATATAGCAATATTCACTTTGAAATTGGTCGAAGCTTTGAATTACAGTTTTTTCGTCTACCTATATCTAGTAGAAATGATGGTGAAAATTCCAAATTTTGTTGACTGCAGTCATACACCCGAAACTTGAATTCAATCAATCAATCAATCAAATCTTCATTTTACTACAGGCTTAATACAATACCGTGTACTTGTCAATTTTCAGCATAAATAACACATTATTAAAATAAATATATGGACATAAAATGAACTTACAGTCTAGGACAAACTATACTTATATCACAGATAGGTTTCTGTCGCAGAAAAACTCTGAGAGCGAATAATACGCTTTTGTTACAAGGAGCGCCTTCAATTCTCTTTCAAATGTAATGAAACTTAACAGTTTCCAATGATTCGGCAGTGTGTTGAAAACTGCAACCGAAATATAAGAAAGCAACTTCTAAAATTGAGAAAGTATTGTAGCGAGCGCTCTATTGAAAATATTTATTTCGGAAAATTCTTCCCTGCTTCGGAATCGGTGATGGGAAGCTAATTCATCGAAATATTTTTTAACTTTTTTTTGTCTCTTTTCTTCGAAATGGGGATCTTTACCATATGCTATGACATTTTCTCTAGCCTTGCACTTGAAGGACTCGAAGTCACTCCTATAATTTTTTTTCTTTGTATTCGTCTCTTCTAAAGCTCTGCATACGTCGTCCAAACTGACATTGCATTTTTGTAATACTTCAGATGCTTAATTGATATCATTGAGAATGCGGTGCATTAAATCGCCGAGGATAATAAATTCAAAATTCAACATTTTTTTAATTTCTGCTTGTTTTCGCTCTTATTTGCAAGAATTTTTCATAACTATTTCAGCTAATGCACGAATGATATAAAAAATGAAATTTGATTGCCGAAATTATGTTAACCCAACTAGACCATCTAGTCGGATTTCGTTTTGTTAGATCGGTGACATTTGTCAACAACTGCATATATTAAAAACAATGTTATTCACATAATAGATCACAGAGAAAAATCAAAGTTTGAATTTTTTTCAAGTTCAAACGCGATTTGATAGTCAGCGCTTGGGGCCCCCCTGAGGTCGGGGGCCCTGGTGCACTGCACACTCCTGCACCCACGTAGCTACGCCGCTGTCTAGAAGAGAATACTTTTTTCTGCCGAGAAAACCTTCATATTGGATAATTACCGGTTTCTGGCTTATTAGCTAAGTGTCATTGTCTTCCTGTGGTGGTGCCACCTGGTGGTGTACTTCGGAAACTAGATCTCCACTAGTCCATTTCTCACATTTTATACAACTCTGCATTAGGATCATTTATAACAACTGGCATCAAATCATACTGCTGAGAATGCACTGTTATTAAAAACGTACATCAAAGGTCAAATGAATAATTAAAATAACATCAATTATCAACTTTTCGGCCAACTTAATCAAAACATGAAAATGAATTTTATCAAATGCTTATAACTCCTAAACGAAAACGAATCGGACCTATGTTTAAAAGAAGCTTGTAGAACACCCTGTATATTGCGCTGTCAGATTATTACTTGTTTCGGTCGATGGCATATGGTCTGGCTCATCAGCAGCTCCACTCAAGTAAGACATCAAAAAATGGCTTGTTTCATGAATAGCCTCAAAAGAAGAATACTTTTACTGCAGTGATATTCGAGATTTACTAGAAATATGGAATAAAGTTGTAGCTAACAAAGGGTAATACTTCGTAACCATTTTTTCACGATAAAGTTGCATTTTCATCGAAACACCAGTCGGAAGTTAATTGCGCACTAGCTTTTGAAATATTTCCTCAAGAAAATGAAAAAATTCGAGTCTTCAAATATTCGTTTCAGAAAACTGTTGAAAGACCTTTCCCAAACGAAATTACCAATGAAGACATTCAGTAAAAAATTACTTTGTAAGGTTCAGTATTTCGAGCATTCTCATTTTATTTTCGGAACACTGAAATGCATGATCCTCCATCAAATTTGGCGATAACGTTTTGTAACAATACGCCCTGAAAGTGATTGACATAAGTCATAAAAATTTCATTACGGCCTCTGCGTTCTTTGGTGGCGATGAAAACGTTTTTATCTCTTCATTGTCGTTTGACGCTCGTTATCGCGGTTTTCACGGTGTCATAAACAAGCGAGAATCCCAAGTTGCTCCAAGTGAAATGGAATATTTTTCAAACTAAGCCCAAATGTACACGACGCAGGGATCATTGGAAGAGATGGAAAATACGACATTTGCAGAAGCACTGCTTTTTATGGCTAAGGCTGTAAGGAAAGGAAAGATCATGAATACACATCTAGAAACAGGGATTTATTTCTGAGTAGTCAAGAATGGAAAGTGCTGATGAGCCAGGCCATGTGCCCATCATAGCTCGGAAGCAGATTTACAATGCCTCCTATACATGGTCTTTCACGAGGAACCTCACCCATATTTATACGGGAAACTACTGAACGTATTTTCATGAAATTCAGCACTTATAAGTATTTCACGATGCTCATAAAATCTAAAATATTTTCAAGACATGAGCACCTCCGGTTTTTCCGGAAATGACGTCAACTTCCGTTTTTCAAATTAGAACACCATTTTTTTATTGCAGAAATAGATTCCTTAGAAAATTTCAAGTTATTTTGATGTATCATTTTTCAGTTTTGGTTGGAAAATTCTCTCTGAGCGGGAAAATTCGAAAAAAAAAAATCGAAAATAGAGCACCGCTGAAACAAGAATAACTTCGAGGTTTTTGGATTGAAAATTTTCATTTTTGGGATTTTTCGAGATGTAAGATTGATGTATCCACTTTGAAAATCGAAATCGCGATTCATGATACAGGGGGTGAAAAAATCGCTTTCAAAGTTAGGGATGACAAAATCGTGAAAAATCAATTTTTTCAAATTAGAACCCCATTTTTTTATGGCAGATATTGAATCTACGTTAAAAAATAATGTGAGTGTATGCATCACACCCTTGCCCTAAAGTGGATATTTTCTGAGTTTTTCACAAAAAACTGTTTTTCGTCTTGAATTTTCAGCTATTTCTTTTCCCTTCACGCCAAAAAGATGAAATTTTCAGGAACTGTTACTTAAACCATGTTTTAGATTTTACTACCCTAATATGCAAGAGAAAAAAGTTACAGGTTGTTCCTAAATAGATGGCGAATTTGGATTCGAATTTGTATCGGAAAACTCTTTATTTCAACTAATCGGCCATCGGTTTTCTCTCCAGTGATAAATAAATAATTCCTTATGAACCATATGCAAAAACTTACCATGTTTTACATATTTTTTAATGATAGATATCATTAATTACATCTGCCAAATTCCTCTTTATTCAGTAGCATTTTGTGTTTACTATTAATTTGGTGATAATTCGTATTAAGTTATAAAATCGATCACTATGCCTAATTTTACCAATGAAGATTATTTAAATCTCATTCTACTTCATGGAGAATGTAATAAAGTTGTAGATAGAACGATTCGACTGTTCATTGAGAGGTTTCCTGACCGACCCAGACCAACGAGAGATACCATTAACAGAACCATGACAAACTTGAGAAATGTCGGATCTTTCGTTAAGAAAACTATACACAGAGAAAAAAGTGTAGTAGAAGATGAGAACAACGAAATTACAGTTCTTGCATATTTTCGTGTGAATCCTCAAAATTCTCTCAAAGATGCCGAGATTGATCTGGGATTATCTCAACCGAGTGTTTGGAGAATATTAAAAAAAACATAAAATGCACCCATATAAATTCAATAGGGTACAGCATTTGAAGGAAACTGATTTCGTCAGGAGAACAGAGTTTTGCGAAGCTATGATGATTCGATTTCAAGAGAATGAAAACTTTTTGGACTGTATAATTTGGACAGATGAATCTAAATTCACAAAGAATGGTTCTTTCAATAGGCATAACAGTCATTATTGGGATGAAGAGAACAACCACCACTTCAGACAATGGAACTTTCAAGAGACCTGGAGTTTCAATGTTTTTTGCGCCATCAAAAATAATGCAATTCTCGATGTTCACATTCATGATGGGACTTTATCTGGTAAGATAGAACACTACACATGTTTGCATTATTTAAAGAATGTTCTCCCTTAGGAGATAGATATTCTGACATATCGACTCAAATAATTGAGCCGCTAGTACAGAACCATAATGTCTTATGGTATCAACAAGATGGCGCGCCTCCACACAATTCACTCAATGTGTCAAATATCCTCTACAGGCTATTTGAAGATCGATGGTTGGCGAACAATGGTCCACATCTTTGGCCACCACGTTCTCCTGATTTAACTCCTTTAGACTATTATGTTTGGGGTAGGATAAAAAATATTGTCTACTCAACTCCCCTGACTGATAAAGAGGACTGCATAGAACGAGTCAGAAATGCGTTCAGGTTTGTTTAGATTTTTAGATTCATAGTTTTGAAACTCAATTTGGTTTTTAAACACTTTTGCAGATCTCTTCCTCCCGATGAAATAGAAGAGCAACGCACGAAGCATTCCTGAGACGTACCTATAAATAAATGTCTAGAAATTAACGGTCAAAACTTTGAGCATCTTCTCTAGTTATAACTGCGAGAGTTTGCCATGGTTCTCCTAATAGTAACTTGAAGTCGGTTTCAAGAAGGGGTGAAAAATCTACAGCATGGTTCAAATAACAGTTCCTGAAAATTTCATCTTTTTGGCGTGAAGGGAAAAGAAATAGCTGAAAATTCAAGTCGAAAAACAGTTTTTTGTGAATAACTCAGAAAATATCCACTTTAGGGCAAGGGTGTGATGCATACACTCACATTATTTTTCAACGTAGATTCAATATCTGCCATAAAAAAATGGGGTTCTAATTTGAAAAAATTGATTTTTCACGATTTTGTCATCCCTAACTTCGAAAGCGATTTTTTCACCCCCTGTATCATGAATCGCGATTTCGATTCTTAAAGTGGATACATCAATCTTACATCTTGAAAAATCCCAAAAATGAAAATTTTCCATCCAAAAACCTCGAAGTTATTCTTGTTTCAGCGGAGCTCTATTTTCGATTTTTTTCGAATTTTCCGGCTCAGAGAGAATTTTCCAACCAAAACTGAAAAATGTTACATCAAAATAACTTGAAATTTTCTAAGGAATCTATTTCTGCAATAAAAAAATGGTGTTCTAATTTGAAAAACGGAAGTTGACGTCATTTCCGGAAAAACCGGAGGTGCTCATGCCTTGAAAATATTTTAGATTTCATCAGCATCGTGAAATACTTATAAGTGCTGAATTTCATGAAAATACGTTCAGTAGTTTCCCGTATAAATATGGGTGAGTTTCCTCGTGAAAGACCCTGTATAGTCCTATATGTGACAACGATTGCTCGTCGCTAGTGTCGCTACCAGTTAGGAATTGCAGTGCAGCAATGTGCACTCCAATCCCTCATCGGACAGGACGAAAAAGGTTTCGAAATGCCCGCGCGAAGGCGAAACGTATTTAGTCTGGGTGCCGGTGGGACAAATTGCAAATTCAGGGCCGGACTGGTATGGTGGGGGCCCACCGGGAAAAAATTTTTAGGGGCCCCAGATCGCTTGTCGCAGATGCCTCCAGAGGCTGAGGACAAGCGTACTGGTTCAGATTCTGAAAGAGTAACGTAATTCAAGGTGAACCCGGAAAAAAAGTAGAAAGCAATCTTTCTAAAGATATGCACCATAGTCGAGTTCGAACATTGGACACTAGGAATTGGTTTTCGCCAATTTCAGAATAATCCCCAACCCCAAATTCAACATTAAATTCTGGAAAAATCCCGGCCAATCCCGGAAGGTTGGCAACCCTAACGTTTGACAAAAATACAACACATTTGAATTATACAGGGTGAGTAGCCATAGGTAAATGGTGGATAGGTGATGCTCTTGGCTACTTGTTGCGCCTAATAAAATAACATTTTGCCCAAAGTTCAAAGTGTTATAATTTTTTTGCTATTTTTCTAGAAATTTCCCATTTTTCTCATTAAAATCTTTATTTTTTTTTAATGCTCGAGTTGCTTACAAAATGATTTATTTTTTCAGTCTAGTCTTGTCTTATTCAGATTGAATCATAATTTCATACAAACGTCTTCAAAAAACCTTACAGCGTCGTATCAAACATCAAAATGAAAAAAAAATGTTGTGTCCACTTTACAAAGTGAAATAAAAAAATTCACATAGTGTGAGGTTTTAAAATGGTTTTAAAAACTGCTCTAGTTAATACTCTTTGCAATGGTATGTAACATGTACCATTAATAATCAGATAACTCAACAAAAAACCGTTTTGTCTTCAAGGATGCCTTAAAACGGTGACGACAAAACTATTCCATTGAGCAGGTGAAATCTTTTATCTCATTCTAACACAGCTAAAAAGAGCGTGCCCATTTTATAGGCACCTCGAGCATTAAGTTTAAACAAATTCAAGATTTTAATGAGAAAAATGGGAAATTTCTAGAAAAATGGCAAAAAAATTATAACACTTTGAACTTTGGGCAAAATGTTATTTTATTAGGCGCAACAAGTAGCCAAGAGCATCACCTATCCACCATTTACATATGGCTACTCACTCTCCGAACACCCTGTATAATTTAAAACAGAATATATAATCAAATAAAAAAAAAAGCACTCTAAAAAAACGAGACAAAAACATAGTCACTCTCGAAAAATCAGTCGGGACACATTCTCTGTCTAAAGCCTGTTTTTAAAAACATGGTCCCTGATCAAAATATTTATTATTGTATCGTTGTCGATATTATCCGTTATATCACTTTCCTCATTCATTAACACTAGTGCTCCAAGGGTTTCCTGAGCAATGGTGGAACGAATTCTGGATTTTATTAATTTTAATTTAGAACATACCGTTTCACATTTTACCTGCGTACATGATAATGTTGATATATACTTATACACAACATATATCAAAATATGCCGAGGAATGCATCTTCATTTTTTTTTCAATACTGAGCAACAGCAGCTTAGGCACCCTAGAAATCGCGAATCAACAGATATATTTTGGTAATTTAAATTTGAGTCTCTTATCATTTCTGAAAATATTGCAGAAAATTAGCTCATTTCTGAGATCAGGTCATGTTTATCAACAGTCAAAAATTCAGAAATCGTGATTCGTGGTGAAAGCCTGCGTAAATGTTAACAAATCTTCCCGCTTTCGAGGAAAATATTTTGGGTCATACAATTGAAAGTTTTTATAATATGTGTTTCATAGGTTAAACATATCAATAGATGTTGATATGAAAATGAAAAAATTAAACAAACACCGTTTTAGTACAGCCATTAACCGAAATAAATCTTATATGTTTCAGTAATAAGTAGCACCGTTTCAGACAAGGACCCCCACAAACCACATAAGGGGGCCCACCGGGGAATTCCCCGGTACCCCGCCTGCCCAGTCCGGCCCTGGCAAATTATTAATAAAGTTTTCTTACTTTCTGTATAACTTTATTGGACGGAGTCTACCACATTTTTCCTCTGTAAAAATGTTTGTAGTCACGGTTTTTTTTCAGCAAACCTCTCGTAAGTCGACCATATTTTCAATTTTTTTGAATCATACATACTCTTTTTTTGTAAAATGCAACCATAAAAACGATCTGGGAGAAATGAGAAGACATGATTGTCCGAAAAAACAGTGTGGCTCTGAGCGTGTCCACAAACATGAACATGAATGAAAATCGCATTTTTTGAAATTATTAATAGATTACTGATTCTTACAGAAACTGAGAAACGGTTGATATTGCCATATTATCTGACAGAAAAGATGTGACGTTTTTCTTGTCCGACAAATGAAAAAAGACGATTTTTTGGGTTTTTAAATTCATCAATATTTGTCGGACAAGAATGAATTTATATTTTAGAGAGATTCGTTGCATAGAAATAACAACTGTCCACCACATAAAATGCGGCAAATTCTTAGTCGGACAAAAAAACTACTTGAAAAATATGGTTTGGTTTCAGAATCTTTCTTCGAATATTATTGAAATGAAACTTTCGATTTTAATTGGAAGTGTATAATTCAAATTGTTTACTGACATTTTTATACAAATCTGATGAAAAAAAATGGAAATACTCCTTCCTCACATTGAATTCTTTGTAATAAGACGAATGGTATCCAGTAAAAGTTTCATGCCAATCGTCAGGTAGAATGAGATCTTTATATTTGTGATTATGATGTTTTCTTGATGCCAAGAATATTTATCACTGTCTAAGAACTTTTTCACTTCATCCCTTTGCGTTTTGTAGCCAGGGTTATTTTTCAAATATTTAAACAAAAAACACTTCATCACTACAAAGACTATTATATCGGCAACAACTGAAAAACTGTCAAATAGAATAGAACAAGAATTATCTCAAGAAAAGAAAATTCGGCAGCACACTAAAATTCATCTACACAGTTTCAGACTGCAGAGGACTGCGGTTCAAAACCGAAACAGCACTCATATTCATAGGGAAAATTACCAAACTACTTTTACAAACCTTGGTATTCCTTAAACGGAATTACATGAAACCACCACTTTCTTTTCGAATAATTCGCGACTTCGACCTGGGGTGGAGATTCCATATTCAACTGGGGCAGAAAAAATTCAGTTTGTGAATTTTCTCATACTTATTATTACAGCTTCAGCCTTTTGAGTGCATAGCTACAAGTATAAATAATTGAACATTCTTTTCATAACCTCAGAGGTGTTACAGAAAAGGTATCCCATGTACCTTCTACCACTTCGTGCAACATTTCACTTCTAGAGTAGAATTTCCGTAATCAACTGATTCTAGGAATTCTTTGGGGCATGCAAATTAAATAAGCTTCACGAAAGCAACCAAAAGTATGAAAGAAGTCAACTTTCATCGAATTTCAATGTCAAATATAATTATTGAAAATGTTAGTTATGAAAACGGAGTATCACGAGATCAATAACTTTCATTCGGTGCACTGAGAATTGCCGAACTTTTTTCGTCGGACAGTTAAAAGATATTTTTCAGCACATCCTTCTTAAATGATCCTCAAAAAATCAAATGTTTATTTATAACATAAGCAAAGTTATTTTCGATAAATGCATCTGGTCTATTCATTCCCAAATTAGATCATTGGATTTTTTAATTTTTGAGTGAACGCCACATTTTTTTTGTCGGACAACTGGTGAACTACATTGTATTTTCAAGGTGAAGAGAGAATAAGAAAAAAAACACATTATTCATAGTTTTTGATCTCAAAAAATCGTCGTTTTCAATTTGTCGGACACGAAAGAAGCCACATTTTTTCTCGGATAATTGCATTTTCAAACTTGGTTGTATCAACGATTCTGAATAAATCAGGAGGGTATTAATAATAATTTAAAAAAATGCGATTTTCAGTCATCTTCATGTTGGTAGACACGCTCAAAGCCACACTATTTTTGTCGGACAATCATGTTTTCTCATTTCCCCAGATTGTTTCTATGGTTGCATTTTACAAAAAAAGAGTATGTATGATTCAAAAAAATTAAAATATGGTCCACTCACGAGAGAGGTTTGCTGAAAAAAAGCCGTGACTACAAAAATTTTCACAGAAGAAAAATGTGGTAGACTCCGCCTAATAAAGTTATACAGGAAGTAAGAAAACTTAATTAATAATTTGCAATTTGTCCCATCGGCACCCAGACTAAAGGCGAGTTTATACAGCAACAAAAATAAAATAGGAACTAAAATAAAATAAAATGAGAAATAAGAGCAGACAACATAGGTTTATAGAGATCACCAGAATAAAATAAGAAATAAGAATGAACCAATCAAATCGCAGATTTTTTGACAATGATTAGTTGTCATTTCATTTATATTTTTCAAAATTTAATTTCCCATTAGAATCACTATAGAAAATATCATTAGTAAAATGGATGATGGCATTTTGATCGAGCAGGTATAATAGGTGATCAAACATTTCAGGAGACATCCTTGTATACTTAAAAAACTGATCCCGATTATGCGTTTTTGCATAGTTCAACAAGTTCTTGTGAACATTATTTCTTTTGACCCTATTCATAGGGCGAGTTTTGAATCGCCTATTCCGCCTTTTTTTCAAGGCGATAATAGCAGTACTTGTCATCAATAACAACATCGCTCCCATCATGATTTCCTGGTCATCCATATTAAATATATTATCAACAATGTTTTAAAAAAATTTTCATGAAATTTAAGGTTACGGAAAAGATTGGGGAGTGGATTTGGGTTATGCGCACTATCATTTTCCAAATAAAATAAGCGAAAAAGATAAAAGTTGACCATCTCTTATTCTTATTCCTTATTTTAGCTTATTTCCTGTATAAACGCTGAAATGCATCAAGTGAACATTCTTATTTTATTTTATTTTAGTTCTTATTTTATTTTAGTTGCTGTATAAACTCGCCTTAATACGTTTCGCCTTCGCGCGGGCATTTCGAAACCTTTTTCGTCCTCCACGATGAGGGATTGGAGTGCACATTGCGGCACTGCAATAGACGAGTCCCTTCATGCTGGCCAACTGTTTAAAAATACCTGAAAATCACTTCCCTTTTTTTCGCAATGATTCAACTCTTACCTGAAAGCTTTAATCCTAATGAGTGTATCCTGAAAATATTAGATGTCACGAAGGTCTTCATCAAAAGCTATAAATTTTAGTTTTCTTAGGGTTTCATCAATGGAAAATAAATATCCCCAACAAAATGTTTGAATGGAGAATTTGAATTTTTCGAATCAAATGAGGATTTCGCTTGAGTTTGTTTTTTATAATAACTTTTCTGATGAGTGAGATGTTTCTATTAACAGTGTAAAAATGATTCAAGATACTGCAGAAATATCAAATCCAAATTTCATTAATTTCCGAAGAAGGAGCACTCGTATAAAGACCTGCTGCAAGATGTGAAACTGATTATTATAGGTGTTTTCTTTGGATTCGTAGAGATCATAGGAAGACTTTCAGTGAATTAATGTATTATTAACCCTGTATTGTGGAGTTTATTAAATATAGGTGCATAATTGGGTTTTCGCTTCTAATTGGATAGAAATTTTACAAGGAATTCAAAGGAAATTAGGGAAATAAATGATTGTTTTTAATGTTCTTTATTTGCATGGAAACTTACTACAAAATAACAACCCAAAAGTATTTACAACTGCCATAGACTATGATCCGGATGTGAATAAGTTCTGATGCCGCATGAGAAATTAGGATCATTGTACTGGAAAATCATTATAATGAAGTATCACTTTGAAATCATAGTATATTCTTAATATGTAAAGTGGTAAATTCATCAATTCAACATCAGAACTTGGCCAGTGTATACCACATCTCAAAATAATAAATACAGACAATACATTTACTAAAAATATTGTTCGCAGTTGATTGAGAAACTCCCTTAAAAATGGCTACTTCACAAACAGTTTCAGTTTTATTAATACTAGAACTAATCTCTCTGGAGCAATTTATTTATGGAATTTTCAATCCGGATATAAATCTGAAATTAACTTGACATAATCGTCCATGTGAAGGGAACAAACACATATATTCTTTGCAGCAAGGTTCCCATCCATGGTTTGTCTATCCATGCTTTTCTCCAGTCCAATTTATGCAATATGCCAAAGGCATTAGTGATATTCGGTGTTGAGGCATCTTTCTCAGGACATTTATCAAAACGAACAGCCGTGTTTTTACTTTTCCTTGAAGAGCAATTGAGAACAGTTTTTTCCAGTACTAGTACTTTGCTTACATTGTTATATAATCATCTACTGGCCTAAAATTCAAATATATCATGAGGATTGAAACATAAAAATCTTTTCGTGAAGATACCTACTTCACCTTTTCTGATTTCCATCTTACAGAAAGATGAAGTCACAGCTCAGTACCTCGAATTACGAGGATTATATCCCTCAAGAATACCTGAAACAGCCATTGATTCAGAATAGATATTCTAATTTCTAAGTCAATGAAAACAGCTTAGGAGCAAGTAAAAATATAAACAAGTCGTTTTCTAGGTTGGAAAGTCATAGATTTCCATTAATGAAAACATAAGAAAACAAAAATTTATAGCTTTTGATGAAGATCTTCGTGACATCTAATATTTTCAGGATACACTCATTGGGATTAAAGCTTTCAGGTAAGAGTTGAATCATTGCGAAAAAAAGGGAAGTGATTTTCAGGTATTTTTAAACAGTTGGCCAGCATGAAGGGACTCGTCTATTCCTAACTGGTAGCGACGAGCAATCGTTGTCACATAGGAGGCATTGTAAATGTGCCGCCCGGAACAAGTATAATAATCTGACAGCGCAATATCAGAGAAATACGTCGGGTGTGGTAGGAAGACCCATTTGAGCGTTTCCAGGTACGTTTCAACAGGTTGAGCAACGTGAGTCCGAGCGTTGTCATGCTGTAGAATAACTCTGCTCGTATTGTGATTGTTTGTCGCACAGTGCTCGGATCAGTTGAAGTCGATACCGTTCTCCAGGAATGGTTTCACTCGGATCCAACAGCTCATAACAGCACCGACCTGATCCCAAAAAATACACAGCACTACCTTTGCAGAGTGAATTTACGGTAGTGGCGACGACATAAAAGTATGACATGGCAGTCCCCATAACTTTCTTTTCTCTGCTGGCTGTAATAGATCCACTTTTTATCACCCGTTGCGATGTGATGAGGAAAACCCTTACATTTTTGCCGCTGAAGCATTTCTTCAGATGCAAAAAATTGACGTTCAACCCTTGGCTTCAATTCATATGAAACCAAAGTTTCCTGTTTCTGAATCATTCCCCAAGTCATCTGTGACGTCCAAACGAAATTGCAACATGTTGTAGACATTTTTGCGGCCGAAAATTGAGGAATATGGAGGAAGAGCATGACATAGAGAACTTCTGGTTCCAGCAGGATGGAGCCATAGCCATACAGCCCGTGGTTCACGTGAGATTCTGCAGAACATGCTCACCGATCGAGGTGAGATCATTTCGTGGCCCCCGCGTTACCCCGATTTGAGTCCCTGTGATTTCTTCCTGTGGGGTTACCTCAAGAATGAGGTCTCCAAACATCGCCCTAGGACCCTTGATGATTTGGAAGAGGCAATCAAGGAGGGAACCATCCAAATTAAAACCACTTTGCTGAAGAGAGTAATGGAAAACTTCAGCGAAAGACTCCACATGTACGTCGCTCGCCGAGGCCGTCATTTGGATGATATTATTTTCAAGACATAAATGGAAAAAAACATTATTATGTATGAAGCAGAAGGAAAAGTCTTAAAAGCACTTCTGTTTTTGTGGAATTCCTTGGTTTGATAATGGCGAATGCGCCGAAACATGTCACCGAATGATTTTTAAATAAAGGGTTCCACAAAAACAGAAGTGCTTTTAAGACTTTTCCTTCTGCTTCATACCTAGCGCTTCATTATGGGATTTTATGAGTTTATTATTATGTATGCTTTCTAAATAGAAAAGAATTTTTCTAATATCTTTTTCCGTATTTCTTAACAGCTCTTTTTAATATGGGAGAACTAGTTGCCGCACCCTGTATAAGCATAGAAAAGCCTCGAAACCATCTGGAAATTTATAAACCGAACGATTATCGACCAAATGAATGGTCAATAGTTTGCTCTTCTTCAACACACTCGCTCAGCGCTCTCCTTTTTTTTAGAATAGAGAAAATCGTTGATCCATTTAGGTTTTCGAGACTTCAATCTAGGAAGTCTTGTATCTGGCATATATCTTGTAATTTTAAATCTATATCTTTCTATATATAAAAGAAAGATCATTTATAACTCGAGTTCGGATAGACTGTCTGATATAAAACTTCATATAAGGATTCGTCCACGGTCTGGTTATTGTAAAATACATAAAACTTTGAAAAACCAATCAGAATTTTAATTATGCAGGAAATGCTTTTCCTTCTTTTGAATAAGACCACTAGGTGTCGCTACCGTTGATGCGTTCAGTCGTACAGTGACTAGATAAGTCTCTGTACGTAGTCGTAGGTACCTACTTTAATATTACCGCTGTAAGATGGCGACGTGTGATTCGTATAGAACTCATAGTAACATAGAAGTCTATTACCAGATGAAAAAGCGGGTGAACATCTCAAGTTGGTGGAACAGTGAATTTTTACCGAAATATCAAGTAAATCGGATTTTGACGATCAGATTCAAACGTGAGTTGCCGCCCATCCTAATCTTTTTTCTTTATTTCTGAAATGTTTTTGAATTTCTGTTTGGGTAATAAATATACATATTTGCGGAAATAACTGAATCCAAAATTGTCCATAATTATTAATTGACATATTATTTTAGTGTTTCTGTTTGCACAGTATTGTAAGCGTCAATAATTTTGAAACGTTTGCTCATCGGGGTTTCACTAATGATATACAATAATGTTTCATGGGTTGCCTAATCTGATCTGGTCGAATGACCATCAATAAATTTGAATGTGAGTTCAACACAACCGGCAGTGTTGATAATTTTTTTTCTTGCATTTTTCACTTTGCCGTGCCGATCCTGCTATCGACTTCATTTGAACATCTCGATTTGCCTTCTTACGAACTTGATATCGTCAACTAAATTGAACAAATTGAAGAGAGATTGAACTCTAAAATCTTAGTTTATTTGCCGTACCTATTGTTCGAAAATAAGGAATTCACCTAATTTGGTCAACCTTTTAGGTAAGCATTGTATGTGCTGATGGAAAGTTTAAAAATACATGTTTCAACCTTTTAGATTTTTTCAATCAAATAAAATACCATCTACCAGAATTTTCCATTTACCCTTATTGGTAAACCCCGTCCGAGCCTCCCAGCACATGTTCTGTGTGACACTGACATATCATATCCATGGAAACATGAAAATCTTGCTGCTCCACCATCTGAGATGTTCACCCACTATTTTGAGCTTAGCAGCATAGCTAAGATGTCTAAAATAATGGTGTGAGCACTGATTAGATTTTGAGAATTTATCATGACTGATTTTCAAAACATTGAAAACAAAAAGTTATATGTTCAACAATTAGGTACCGCTTAAATAAAGAGAATTCTCTTCATGTATATTTCAATAATATTAAAATTTTGGAAATTTTGAACTTAATTTTGCCTGATTTTTCTCCTGCTTGAAAAATAGCAATGTTGAGTTTATAAAACTTTAACGGTGGGTTTCACTAAGCGTAATCACCGGTGATCGGAGTTTGATCTAGATTCTAGAATCAACTCGATTTGACAGTTCAAAAATCAGAGAACCAAGCCGTTAATCTCCGATCACCGGTGATTACGATTTATGAAATCCACCGTAAGTATAAGTTGGGCGAAACAAAGTCCGCCGGCCAGCTAGTTGGGAATACATTTGGGAAGGAGTGTTTTTTCATGGCAGCAAACTGTCCACTGATATGAGGGGGTACTATGTTTGAAAGAACTTGTAAACAAGCAAAGGGATGGATCTAAAGGTTCCACTAATAATCCTCATAGAAACATTAAGCTGTGCATCAATTTGAACCAAGCAGAACAGCAGTATCCAGCAGCAGAAAAACCCAAGGCTAAAGAAGCCGTACGGAGAGTAGTGGCATCGGCACCCAATGATGTACCACCTAATTTTTGAAGAATATTATTCCTCGTTTTCAACTTTGGACGTAAACTTTCCAAATGTACTTGAAAATTCAAAGAAGAATCTAGTTCTATTAATTCCAAGATATTAAGGAGTAAATTTATGATTTAAAACTGTATGATTGAGACCAACTTCAATTTTTCATATTTCTACTGATTATTCAAGTGAAAACAAAACACTTTTATTTTACTGGGGCTAAGACATGTGTATGGCCACTCCAGAAAATGAGCCAAGAGCAATATCATCTGCATAAATGAATTTCTCGGAGGAAGTGTCAGGAATATCACCAAAATATAAATTGAAAAGAAAGGGAGATGAAACCGATCCTTGTGGAAGTCCATTATTCAAAGTCTTGAAACTACTAGTGTGACCACCGACAATAACAAGAAGTCTTCTGTCGGTTAACACAATCTCTGTCGGACTAACCATTTTTCCACATTTTAATTGATTATGGAGTTCAAATGTTAAACTGTCTTTCCAAAAGAGTGAGATAAAATTTGGGAGAATTCATAGCATCATAGCAGAACTTAATAGATCAATAAGTTTTGAATATCTATCCTAAAGTGAGGCATCTATTCATATTCACTGGATGCCTAAACGGGAAAAATGATGTCCGCGACCGCATTTACTATGGATTCGTTTCAAATTCAGGGTGGTTCGATATCGAAAAAGAAGACTCAATAAAATTCTTTTCATGCTTCTCCATCGAAATCGTTCATTCTGGAGTAGTTCAATAGAAGTGTCGATTCAACATCGAGCCAAAAGGCGGATCATTAGATGGAAATCGTGCTAAGAATTGAACTGACCCCTCAATATAAGTTTCGGATTCGAAAACCCGACACCAAGTAGTGGAAAGTCTCATAATGAAAAAGTTTCGGATAGTGAATTAGTTCAGTGTAAGACATGATGTTGAATAAGAAAAAAATCGTCCATGTAAACCTCCATTTTCTGTGTTTTCATTATAGCAATAAATATATAAAATGACCTTAAAATTAAATGGTATTTTTCCAAGGTTAGGCAATTTGAACATGAAAATGTCATCAAGTACCTATCACATACGAATACCATCGTGTGAATCTGTATAACAGCAGTATATTATTTTCATCTTGTATTTATACATTTTCGAACGATCAATTTTAGGAGTATATAGCCTGGAAATCTGGTCCGATAACGAAAAATATCGTGGATGATTAATAAGCATGTTCCTTTGCAAAGTTCAATATGAATATTCGCTAAACCAGTAAAATCTAGTTGATAATTCGAAGCGTGTTGCTGCAAAGTGAATGGATTGGAAAAATTGTAATAGATATCAGGACAGAAACAAAACTTAACCAATGGATCTATTAAATATATGAAGAATTTTGTCAAAACATTGTACATTTCAATATTTGTGAACAATGAAGTAGTATGATATGTAATATTCAAAATGTAAATATTCCTTTTATTCTGCTTCAACAAACACTGTTATTATTTCCTCATCTGGGTAGAACGCGTCATGTTCATACCTAATTGAAGGCTTTATGTCAGGAATATCATAATATTTCATATTTTCTCTGTTTATACTGAAAATATTTCACGTATATAAACATGGTTGGAAGATTCAGTTATGCAATTCTCTTATATCAATTCTTGATCGAAATCAAGAATCGAGTTGAAATTTTACTGAAAAATAATGGACAGAATAGTCCGTTACATTGTGACAGAAAAACTTCTTAACGAACACTGTAACAGACAGACCTAAGGAATTCCCCAATTTTCAAAATTCTAAAGAAATTAGCCTACAGAATAAATTTAAATATCTTTTTGCACAACTTGAAACACTCCAGTATGAAAATGTACTCTTACAACAAATCCTGTGTCACAGTTTAACCTTAAAAGAACTAACTCCATTCACAAAGTTCAAAAAGAGTAAATAGAAATTAGAATTGGCAACATCTCTAGGAATTGTTTTGATATTGCCGGTGTTTCACGAGTGCCAATCTGTGTCAGTTTTAGGTAAAAAACTTGTTAAACCTAAATCTTTGCCAACCGGATACTTTATATGTATAGTCATAAAAACTACAAGAAAAATGAAAAACAAGAATTATTATGGATATGATGAGATTCCGATGCAACTAATCTCTAAAACCATAAACACAATAGCTGAACCAATGGCTTATATTATAAACAAGGCATTTATAGAAGGAAAATTTCCAGAGGATCACAAGATGGCATGGGTTAGGCCAATATGTATATGAAAATGGATCTAAAAAAGAGTTAGGAAACACCCGTCCAATAAATATGCTTACATCCTTCGCAAAAATCTTTGAGAAATTATTAGCAAATCGATTGATATCATTCCTAAAGAAAAACAAAATTCTATCTAATCAACAACATGGATTTGTAAATAATATGAGTACTGAAACAGCGATCATTGAACTATTACAAACTATACTGGAAGCTCTAGAAGAGGGACGTATTTCTGTGGCATTATTTCTGGATCTGTCAGAGGCTTTTGACTGTATAGACCAGCAAAGATTACTTGAAAAACTGGAATGTTATCGAATCAGAGATAAGCAACTGCAGCTGATGAAAAGTTACCTAGAAAACAGGAAACAAAAAGTGATAATTAAGACAGACGAACAGACATATGAATCAAAAGATGAAGAAGTACACTTAGGACTAGTACAGGGTAGTATCCTGGGTTCCCTGTTATTTGTGTTATACAGAGTGTAACAGCCAAATGGAATAAATTCGATAACGAATAAATGAGGGGGTGTTAGGAAAAACGCTTGGACACGTCGATTTGTAATTTTAAATGCGCATATTTTTCAAGAAAATAAAACTATATAGGGTGTTCCATGCGACCGTGGCCAATACCAACTTTCTTATTTCAAATGCAACCCCCTGTATATTATTTATTTTTTGGATTCTTCAGAAAATTCTAGACATAATTCATGTACAATGTCCTATACCTATCTTCAACTTTTTCGGAAATATCAAGTGTTTTCAGATTTTTTTCAAAAATTAACATCTCCTGATCTGACACCATTAGACTACTTTTTGTGGGGATATGTCAAAAGTATTGTACATATACGAAACAAAACCCTTAAATTTAGACGACCTAAAAAACCGAATCACGCTTGCTATTGGATAAGTCACGCCTGAAATGTTGAGTCACGTTAGAAGACAATTCTACACCAGATTAGCATGTTGCCAAGACGTTCGCGGCGAGCATTTTGAACATTTCCTACATTGATATTAATGTTTTTTTTTTAATTAACAAATAATCAGTATTAGTCATTAGGTTTTAAGTGGAATGTACCGAATTTGTGAAATAAAATAATTTTTTCGGCAACCGTCCGGGAAGTGGGTACTTCCCCTTTGAGAAAGTAGCATTTCCCGGCCTAGGCCGGAAAAACACGTCGTTGTTGTCATTTTATGATCATCACAATAGCAACGAAATAACGGATGACAGTTCTGTTCTGTTTAATTCAAATATGAATCAAAATCAATAAAGAGATGTGTCATCTCATTGATTTGTAATTCTTCACGGTTGCCGAAAAAATATTGTACGCAACACGCCCGGAAATAGGTTTTTTTGGACTCACAGACTTGTCTATTCGTCCAAAAAAACCCTATTTTCCGGACTTGTTACGTAAATTACTATTTATTTAAAACGTTGATTTTTGCAATAAATCTGAAAATACTTCCGAAATGGTTAAATATAGGTATAGGACATTGTGCATGAATTGTGTCTAGAATTCTCTGAAGAATCCAAAAAATAAATAATATACAGGGGGTTGCATTTCAAATAAGAAAGTTGGTATTGGCCACGGTCACATGGAACACCCTATAAAATATTATTTTCTGGAAAAATATGCGCATTAATTACAAATCGACATGTCCGAGCGTTTTCCCCAACACGCCCTCATTTATTCCTTATCGAATTTATTCCATTTGGCTGTTACACTCTGTATGTAAATGATCTACCAGAAATTCTGAAAAACAAAAAGAATTCCAGAATGATAAACTATGTGGATGACACAAATATAATAACAACATCAAAAAACATTCTGTTGTCTATTTTTCGAGAAAAAAATTATTGAAAATACCAAAACGAACGTCAAATTCAAACGAGTATAAATGGCGGCAATCATAATTTGATTGGTTGGAACGGTACAGCGTTGTCAGGTCGCCATCCTCCTAACTATCCGTTCTTCTCTATCACGGAAGATTCGTTCTCATCATGGTTCTAATTCTGTGATCACAACGATGGCTGTTGAATTGAAGAGGTTATGGTGATACCCATCGAATTTATCAAGAAGCCATGTATGCTTCATAAGTTTCTGCGGTTTTATTTCTCCTATTTTAGACGACAAAATAGAGTTAGCGGCAACAACGCCTTCTTGATAGCTCCCATCACACACTAGATTGGTCATGGATGTGTACGTCATCACGGCATTGTCCAATGAGGTTCCGAGGTAGCTACGTCATCATGGCGCTAATTCGAATTTAAATAGTTTATTAATGATAATAATAGAAAAAATGCGCAAAATTGATAGTGAAAAATTGGTTAGGATTATGTTTTGGACTACTCCTAATATATTTATGTAAGAAAAAATGGATTTCTTGATGTACTGGAAACGCCCATCACCAGAAAATATAGTACTGAACAATACAAGTATAAATCTGAATCAAAATATAAAATTTCTAGGTATTTATATGGACACAAATCTCAAATGGCAGACACACATAGAACATCTGAGAAAAAAACTATCATCAAGCATATATACTTTTAAAGTTATGAAAAATCAGGTTAAAATGAATATATTACAGATCCTTTATTATTCAAATTTTCAGTCCATTATGTCTTATGGGATTATGTTCTGGGGAAATAGTCCTAACAGCAAGGGAATTTTTAGACTACCAAAATTAGTAATTAGAATTAGAATGGTATGAAATACAGGGAAACATGTAGATTGTAGAGGAACATTCAAGAAGAATAACATACTTACCATGACAGGCCTATATATACTAAAATGTCTTTTATTTTTACAAAAACATCCCGAGATCTTCAACCAATTCAAATGTAGCAGCAATACTAGAAGAATTAACCCGTACATACAGGGTGACTGGTGACGTAAGGGACAACGGCTAAGTGGAGATAGAGGACTTCAAACTGAATGAGAATTTGTATTTCAAATGTCCCATAAGGGTATTCGTTTCGGAGATATAGGGTGATTTATGAAAAAATGCTAAATCTATGAACTCCCATATCTTCGTTAATATGATATGTTTTTCGCTGATATTTTACATGTTTGTTCATACAGGCATTCTCTGTCAGCATAAGAAAAAAAAATTGAAAAAATTGCTGGCCCGTACTCAAAAATTTCAATTTACATGTCAAGTGAGAAATATCACACGGTATATGAGATAAAATAAAATCAAATAGAAATTTGGAAAGAAAGAAAAAAACTGATGAAATATCTGTTTTTTGTTTGAATGGCACAAATTTTCTTTCGTTTCTATGATATGTTGAAGTAAGAATATTACAATATTTTTATATTCAAATCATGAAAATTAGTACGACTGATAGAAAAAACCTTGAATTCGAGGCGCTAGAAAATATTAATCAGAGAGGTATGATTTTTCAACATGATGGTGCATCTCCTCATTTTGCAAATGAAGTAAAGAATTTTCTGAATAGGGAGTTTTCTGACAGGTGGATTGGTCGGGGAGGTTCTAGGAATTGGCCTGCTAGATCACCCGATCTAACTCCTCTGGATTATTTTCTATAGGGTCATCTTAAGGATACGGTGTATAAAGAAACAATAACAAGCCGTGAACATTTGAACAGCAGAATAACTGAAGCATGCGAAGAAATTAAAACAAATATTCCTCTGATTAGAAATGCTGTGCTTCATTTGTTCAAGAAAGCCAATAAATGTATGGAGGTGAACGGCTCTCATTTCGAACATTTGCTTACTTGATTTTTTTATGAATTATATTTGTGACTTTTTCTATTTTTGTGTTTGAGTATCCAACTCTTTCATCACCCTATCTACAACAAATTTTATTTTGAAATTTTATATGGCATCGAAATATTAATTGATAAAAATAGATTTCAAGATTTGAAGGAATATTTTGATGCCAGGCTCATTCTAGCGCCTCGAATTCAAGGTTTTTTCTATCAGTAGTACTAATTTTCATGATTTGAATATAAAAATATTGTAATATTCTTACTTCAACATATCATAGAAACGAAAGAAAATTTGTGCCATTCAAACAAAAAACAGATATTTCATCAGTTTTTTCCCTCTTTCCAAATTTCTATTTGATTTTATTTTATCTCATATACCGTGTGATATAATCCTCACTTGACATGTAAATTGAAATTTTTGAGTACGGGCCAGCAATTTTTTCAATTATTTTTTTCTTATGCTGACAGAGAATGCCTGTATGAACCAACATGTAGAATATCAGCGAAAAACATATCATATTAACGAAGATATGGGAGATCATAGATTTAGCATTTTTTCATAAATCTCCCTATATCTCCGAAACGAATACCCTTATGGGACATTTGAAGCACAAATTCTCATTCAGTTTGAGGTCCTCTATCTCCACTTAGCCGTTGTCCCTTACTTCACCAGTCACCCTGTATATCCCAAGTACAAACCTACCCTATCTCAGAACAGTGCTCAATATATGTGTCTAAAATTGTACAATCACCTGCCAAGAGAACTGCAGAAAATCGAAAATTTTTAAGAATTCAAGAGCAAATTAACAACATTCTTGGTAGAGAAAGAGCCCTATACATTAGAGGAATTTCTTAGTTAACGTGTTTGTAAATTATTATAGAACTTGTATTTCTTTGACTTATTACTTCATTATTGTAGTTTTGGCATATTACAATAATCTTAGTTGCAAATAAATATTTCTTATAAAAGTGAATGGAACATAGAGAGACCTTTTCCAATATATCTGCGGAGGTTCACATTTCTGCGATATTTCATGAAATGGAAAACGCTGCAGGAAAAATCCTGCGACATGATATTCTGAAGGCGCAACGAATGGTAGTATTGCAAATAACACTTCGAGAAGAAAATTCGGCAACCGAGCTGAAAGTCACGTTTACGGCGATAAATTCGAATCTGGAGGGTATGCGAGCTGATGAAAATATGCCCGGATGGAAATTGGGTATGATTCGACCTTCATATACAGAAAAAAGTGGTGATTTGCTGACTTGGATTTCAACAATAGGTATAATTCGTACAAGGACCATTACATAACGCATAATTGAGTATTCAACTTATTGAAATACTCAATGATGAGCGAATGAGTGAATTCGCTGCTTCAGGTATGGAAATTCGAAGCAACAAGAAAGCATAACAATTGAAAGTTTCGTGAAAATAAAAAAAAAATGTACCAAGATTTTTTTATGAAATCACTTTATTTTGACCAACACAGGTTTTTCGCGTATAATTGAGGGTTGATTTTCATGGGTAATTGTTGTGCTATACAATATTAACCACGCATGAGTTTATCTGTTGACAGATTATTGTGATAGCTGAAACTGTAACGAGTAGAATTCCATACTAATCACGAAATGGATCACATTTTTAGATTTTCCTCAAGAATTTTGCGTTACATGAAAATATTTTAAGAGAAAAGAAAGTTTTTTGAGTGACTTCAATCTTTCACATGATAAAATTTGTACCTATGGTTTCGGATATGTGATGAATTGAAAAATATCAATTCCAATTCGGATATGTGATGAATTCAAAAATATCAATTCCAAGGAGTCCTCACCATCTAGACTACAATTGTCGCGAATTTGGGGGCACGGCAGTGGCTCCGCCAAGTCGAGCGCGAAGCTGACATTGTCGTACTATCTTTACCCGAACCATTTCGCCGCATTTTCAGGCCCCTATTTGAGAACCTCCGGATAAGACCAGAACGACAAATTTTCGTCATACAGTAAGCTATAATCACGTACTCTAAATCCAAAATTTCAAGTGTGTAGGTCATTTAGTTCCGAAGTTACGCGAAAGCAAAGTTTCGCATTTTCGACCCTCACTCACTCATGATCATCAAAATAGAACTGGTACTTCCCATAAACTCAGAGAGCTGAAATTTGGTACAGAGTTAGGGTTTAATGGCCACATAAAGGGAAAATTGTAAAAACTAGGATAATCGAAAATCTATTGGCACGTCACGTGAGCTCACGTGCTATCACGTCATCTTCGCAAAATGTGCAACCACAATAATGTATGGAAGTTTATGCGCTTGAAAACACATTGTTATCATACTCAATATGTGAATATCGACTTAAGAATATGAATTGAAAAAAAAAATAATAATCGGGTGATCAGTCTTATACACAGTGATATTTTTACTGTCTCATTTATTGTTCAAGGAAAAAGGCTTTCGAAAGCTAGGCCGGAACAATAAATGAGACAGTAAAAATTATCACTGTGTATAAGACTGATCACCCGATTATTATCCTTTTTTCAATTGTTATCATTTCAGGCATTCACGAAGTTAGCATCTGCTGTCACTTGATAGCACACCAGAACTACCCGCAAATTTACATTTTCAAACCGTAAGTGATATCACGTCGGATATTTTGTGAAGTGATTGATGAAGTGAAAATGGATGAAAATTTGATCGAACTTGTCAGGCTTCATAAAGTGATCTATGATCATTCTTCATCAGATTACAGGGATCAGAATGTACGACAACAAGCTTGGGTGCTGGGTGCTCATTCAACAATTGTTGTACTATAAATTGTTGCAATATAAAACGTCTATTGCTCTTCAGAAAAAACATCATCAGATGGATCTGCGGTGGTTAGATTGGGAGAGATAAAATTGAATCCGAAAAAGAATCGGGTAAGAGATGGGCTATATGGACAAGTTTGGTATCAACCTATAGGTTTTCGAGGAAGCTGAAATCAATTAAAATAATCGGAGGCTCTATCTACCATAGTTCAGAACCGAAAAAAAATAAAGATTTGTAATAAAAAAACTACTCCTAAAAAAAAGTGTCAAATAAGAAAATCTAATAAAATAGATCAATATGCCCACGTTTCTACAAAAAGAAGTGAAATCCCACCAAAAACATTCTGTAAAAACTAGACAAGTCTCGATGGAGCTGCTTGTTTATCTCTGAAAAGTAATGAAATCTAGAAAAAGTCGAGCCAAGTTTAAGGCTCCTTACCGCGATTTCTTCATTATTGTAGTTAATGTTGTGCGACTTGGTCATTGGAGGGTACACAAGGGTACAAAACCAGGTGCTATATGACACCATTGCACCAATCTGTCGCCAGAAACGCTACCCATTGACGATGGAAAATTGCCACTTGGAAAACGTTCATTCAATAACCAGTCAATTGTAGGCTTGATAAAGCTGCGTATTCAATAATACGAGCCTGAAACAAACAGTATAAAAAATTATTTCCAGTACAGACGGACTTCTAATCATTGATGATAAGAAGAGTCTGTACGTCTATTTTATTTAAGATCGGTGGTCGATTTGACGCCCCAAAAAGAAGAGAGCAGAAGTCAGCATTGTAAATGCTGAATGCATATGTGTTGCACAATCAAAAACAGCCTTAAATGAGACACTAGCGTCCAATTACCAATACCAGCATGGGCTATTATCTCGCTCAACAAACATTACATATAGCATTACGTGTAAACAAAATTGATTATAGTACCCACTAACGTATAAAGAATGTTCAACGGCCAAGTCACACAACATTAACTATAATGATAAAGAAATCGCAGTAAGGAGCCTTAAACTTGGCTCGACTTTTTCTAGATTTCATTATTTTTAGAGATAAACAAGCAGCTCCATCGAGATTTGGCTAGTTTTTACACAATGTTTTTGGTGGGATTAGTTTGACAGAATGGAAGTTTTATGAAATTGAATCTGAATCTAATTCTATCGTTTCTTATTATCTGAAACTGAAATTCGTTCATTAATGAAACTTGAAGGTTTGAAATGAACAAATTATTGAGTAAAAACGAAAATCTGGAAAAACTTTTACCTATATTTAATCAATATGATTTCATGAGAGTATTGTGTTTATTATGCAGTGCTCGTCAAAGTTATGGAACAAATTCATTTTCTCAGAAGAAAAATATTTGGAAACAAAATCCTGAAACAGGTCAATTTTGTTTTACTTACCCAAATTTTTATTCATTGTCAGGATTTTTGTTGCACCCTGTGCCATCCCCATCAACCCTATAAATTTTTTGAATAGGGAAAGTGGGTGATGTGGTACTTTTTTGGCAAAGTCTTTGAATCTTCTTCACAGGCGTGCCGAAATTTTCAAGAAAAAAATTTTTTTTTTTAATTAATTAGTTCAAAGAAGTTTCCATTATGTGCACTTTGTCACGACTCTTTCTTTTAATTGAATCATTTTATCGAAAAGTTTCAACTTCAGTAGAAACGTACTAATAACATACCTACTCAAGATCACATTCTAATTTTTCAAGTGAGGGTGTTGAAAGGGGTTCAAAGTTTTGCATGAGCAATACTGTAATGGTCGACTTTCATTCGGTGACAAATTTCATCAGGTATCAGCGTCTCGAAGTAAATGAGCCATGACGAAGTGCACATACTGAAAACCTCTTTGAACTATCTAATTTTTTTCTCGAAAATTTCTACACGCCTTCACGGAAGATATAAAGACATTACCAAAAAATGTACCACAAGACCCAATTTTCCTATTAAAAAAAAAAAAAAATAGGAGGGTTGATAGGGATGGCAAAGGGTGCAACAAAAATCCTTCAAAAATGCATAAAAATTTGGTAAAAGTGAAACAAAACTGACCTGTTTCAGGATTTTGTTGCCAAATATTTTTCGTCTGAAAAAATGAATTTTTTCCATAATTTTGACGTGCACTGTATTATAAATCAATATAACTATGGAAGGCGGGAATAAATGAAAAGAACGAAAAATTAAAATAGGTAGATACCCCCTCCTGCAATACATTATGGCAATCACGGCATATTCATATTGAAGTATACAGGGTGATTTTTTTAATTGTTTCATTAGACGTATTTAAGGAGGGAATTGCGATAGAAATTCAAAATTTTGTATTTTTGTTTTGGAGTACATGAACTCAATTTGTAAAATATTTTCAAGCGGAATCTACTTCCGGTTCTACCGGAAACGAATGTGAACTTCGTTATTTCAAATGCAACATCCAATATATCTATACATATTTGAATTCTTCGTTTAATTCTGCAATGTTTCGATGTATGATATGCGCAACCACATCAAATCAAGTGATTGTTGAGTTATAGTCTGATTCTCAAATTTTTTCACAAAAAGATTATCACAAATTAGTGTTTATCTCTCTCATTGTAAGAAATTTTTTTCGCAACAGTGGAACAAAAGAAAGTACGCTGATACTGCTTCTTGTATGAATTATGAGGAAATATTATACAGGGTGTCTGAAACCAGACTTCAAAGTTGGCCTCAACAAAACTATGAAATCTCATTTTTTTCAAATGGGAACCATATGATTTTGTAATTCCGATCGATTGCTTGTCAAGAACTAGCTACTAGGGTGTTCCAAACATTTCATATCTTTAAAGTCAGTAGTTATGCCGTTATCGAATAAAATTCAAATTTCAGGAATAAATCCAGTTTTCTTTGTCTAATCATAGGTTTATTAAGATAATTTTCGAGTAGGCTATGTGAATAGTTAGAATATGTCAGTTCTTCTATAATGCACTGTTGAGAACTGTCATTCATACTTATTACTTGTTGTTTGAATTCGGGCAATATGCAAAATCACATTTACAGTAATAGTGATGTATTAAATATGTTCTTCATTCATGGTGAATGTAACAAAATAGTATAAAGGGTAGTCAGAATTTCTAACGAAAGAAATCCACATTTAACACCTTTAACAAAATCAAAGTTCTTAAATGAATCAATAATTGTTTGGAGGAAGGGGGCTAACATTTTGAAAATTTATTGTAATACCGATTATTGAATTTCTGTCAGAGTTTTTTGTTGTTAGGAAAATTGTCGTGATAGATTAAAACTTATTCTTTATTTTTCATCATTCATTATCTGCTTTGTTGATTTGTTACATTCGCTGCAAAAAAAGGACAGGCTTTCGATTCATCATTCTATTCTAGTGTACCTAATTATGATTGAAAGTTTTTCATAGTGCTGATCAATGAAAATACGTAAGAATGACAATTATTCCTAAGCGAAACCTGGATTTAGTCGTGAAATTAGAATTTCATTCGATAACAGCAAAACTACTGATTTTAAAGACATGAAATGTTTGGAACACCCTGGCTAGTTTTTGAAGAGCAATCAATCGGAATTACAAAATTATATGGTTCCCATTTGAAAAAAATGAGATTTCACAGTTTTGTTGAGGCTAACTTTAAAGCCCTGTTTCAGACACCCTGTTTAATATTTCCTCATAATTTAGATATACAAGAAGCAGTATCAGCGTACTTTCTTTTGTTCCACTGTTGCGAAAGAAATGTCTTACAATGAGAAATTTTGGTGATATAAAAACTAATTGGAGACCATCTTTCTGTCAAAAAAATTGAGAATCAGGCTATAACTCAACAATGGCTTGATGTGGTTGCGCATATTATCGTACATCAAACCATTGCAGAATTACACGAAGAATTCGAATATGTTAAGGTATACAGGGTGTTGCATTTGAAATAACGAAGTTCACATTCGTTTCCGTTAGAACCGGAAGTAGATACCGCTTGAAAATATTTTTCAAATTGAGTTCATCTACTTTAAAACAAATAGACAAAATTTTGAATTTGTATCGCAATTTCTTCCTCGAATACGTCCAATGAAACACTCGAAAAAATCACCCTGTATAACCGGTGATTTTTAAATATTTTTTTTGGCAACACTGATTTTGACAGCTAACGCACGTTTCGTCTTTCGTGTCACTGTTTCTGTTTGGTATATAGGTAATTTAACCATGAACAATGTCTGCAAACCATCGAATTTCATTATTAAAATGCGTGATCTGTTAAGAAAGTTAACTCATTGCGCGCTTCTTCCATTTTATGGTCAGTTTAATCAACCCACTGAAGCGGCTATTCGGGCTATTGTTGGACGTTGAAGCACCATCACGCTTGTCTACAGTGCAAACTGAAGAAAATATCGCAGCTGTATCGGCCAGTGTTAGTGATGACCATCAATTATCGATTCGGCGCCGTTCGCAGCCAGTGGTTACTCAATAACGCCTTAAGACTTAATAGTACTCGGTGATTTTTAAAAGGTTTCTAGGTCCAAAAATAATTCACAAAACCATCTTTTTGGAAAAAAGGCCAACTAGTTTCGATTTTATTCTGAAATCTTCATCAGGGCTCTGAAATGGAATATCATACACTACAATAATTTAAGATGTTTGAAATTACAATTAAAAGATTAAAATCATATTTTTTTAACACTTATTTTAAACATATTCAAACAAACAAGTATATAAATGAGGAAATAGGTTCGGAATATAGTGTGAATTTTCGACTTACATTTTCACTTTGTGTGGTTTCGTTGTCAACAGTTCTGATGTCAAAAAGTAATAATTTGGAGAGGACAACAACTGCTCGCATGGAGGACATTAAAAGATTGATGTCATCAATTAGATGATTCTGGAGTATGCGCGGATTATTATAACAACTTACACACCTGGGTTGGAAAACAAACTTCTATACATCCCCGATTTTTCAATTAAATAATAATATGCGGTATTCAAATTTTCTATGTCGTTTCTTTTAATAATGGAATTTTTTTCCTGTTTTATTGATATCATCTCATCTAATAACCGTCTTTTCAAATTCGTTTGCCTACCTAATATTCCCACCGAGCCAGGTTCGAAATTAAAGGAGTGGATAAAACTTTTTACATGCTCAGCGACTTAATAGTACGTTTATAGCGAAAAAAACATTGCGTAGGGCACCAATACATTACACACAAAGAAATTCATCGAAAAAGTAAAGGACTTGTATTTTCTTTCAGTTTTTTTACTTGATAATTTTGTGTAAATATCCCTTCATTAGAAATACACTGCGCAAAAAAATTAACGCACATTCTGAAAATCGCAATTTTAATGAAAGTTAACTCTACATTGACTTTATAACTTATTTTTTATGTTCTCTCGGGAAGGTTTTGAACGAAACAAGACACATTAAATGGAAGAAAAATTCAGGATTTCACCGAATCTTATGTGAAAGAACAGAAATGAACAATTTTCAAAATACTGAAATGCTGATAAGTGATTTAATACTTGGTATTTCCACCCTATGCGTTAATTACAGCTCGGCAATGACGGTTCATACTCAAAATGAGTGATCTTAAAATGTTCTGATCTAATCCTTCCCAGATTTCTCCGGGATAGATTCCTAAGTCATTAAGAGTAGCTGGATGATTTTCTGAACTTCTCAGCCTTCTATTGAGGTTGTCCCAAACCTGCTCAATCGGATTGAGATCTGGACTTCTTGCTGGCCATTCCATTCGAGAGACTTCAACCTCTTCAAGGTACTCCTGATTGATGCGCGCACGATAGGGTCTGGCATTATCGTCCATAAAAATGAAATTTTCACCAATGTATGGGGCAAATGGCACTACATGCTCTTCAAGAATGTTCCTTATATACTTATCAGCATTCATAGCTCCATTATCAACGACCACTAGGTCTGTGCGAGCAGTCAAAGATATTCCACCCCATACCATAACCGATTCTCCCCCGAAACC
The DNA here is from genome assembly GCA_951802165.1 of Adalia decempunctata. Lineage (NCBI taxonomy): Eukaryota > Metazoa > Arthropoda > Insecta > Coleoptera > Coccinellidae > Adalia > Adalia decempunctata. The sequence continues at coordinate 36,498,260 of OX637697.1, read as the reverse complement.
AGTAGTATTCAGGAAATTGCACTGAGCATATCTTTCATGTGGACGTCTGTATACAAGGGAACGTCGATCACAATGGTAGAGGCAGAATCTAGACTCATCTGTGAAGAGAACTCTTTCCCATTCGGCCTCTTCCCAATGGATATGCTCTCTCGCAAAATCCAAACGCGCCCTTCGATGGGCTGGGGTAAGAGCTGGGCCTCTTGCCGCGACACGAGGCCTTAAATCATATTCTCTGAGGCGATTTCTTATTGTCTGAGTGCTAATTTGCACCTCATGAGTTTGCTCAAGCTGATTTTGAAGGAGACGAGCGGTTGCAAACCATTGTCTCAGCGAAGAAACTCTCAAATAACGTTCTTGAATGTTACCCGTGGTCTACCCTGTCCTGGTCTTCGGACATTCATACCTGTCTCCCTGAATCGCTGCAACATTCTGGACACACTTGTATGGGAAACTCCAAACCTTTCTGCAATTCTTGTGTATGTCCACCCTTCTTCTCGCAAAACTACCGCTTGGGCACATCCCTCTTGGGTCAAATTGCGTGTTTCGCGTTGCAAAGCGATCGAGTGTAGAAATTCAAACGAAAGAAAAACGATTGATCACTAGAATTGATCGGGAACAACTGATTGTAGAATGGAGCCAATACATTCAAAATCTGATAATATCATCTTTTTTCATTCCTGCTGGTAGAAAACATCTGTATTGAAAAAAAACATTGAAATTATGCATGCATAATTCAGATAAAAATAATTATCATTGAGAACACCTTCAGTTGTAGAATAAATTTGAGATTTCCATAATGTGCGTTAATTTTTTTGCGCAGTGTTCATCCAAGATCTGCCATCTGCCCTTAGAATATTGAGGATTATTACGTTAATAGACCACTAACAAATACCTGGAATGGCCCACAATATTTTTTCTGAAAATTCATGGGTTGCCTCTCTGAAAATACAAAGAGAAAGAATACGTCGCGTCAAACGGAGATGAGTGCAGTCCGAAACTTACACTCCTTTTTATTTTTATCAAGGGAATTTATCTCCCGTTGAAACGGAATTTCTCGAGTTCCACTCGGGGCTCCATATTCATGTCCAGTTTTATAATACCCTTTGAGAAATTCCTTATTTTTACAGATGACACAGAACGAAAGCCAAAGGATGGCACAGCAGTGGGAGAAACTGTCACCGCAGGAATTCCAACAATTACAGGATCTAGCTGCATGTGAGTTGGTCTATTTCTATAGAGATAAAATAACAAATAATTTATTTGGTTTTTTGTGCATGTTGAAATTATGAGAATTTTCAAATATCGCATGGAGTCATGGCGAATTTGAGGGGTGGGTCGAGCCCTCCCCCTCCTCATTCGAGGTCGACAATATCCCATTGATGGTTTCTAATATTCGAATCAACAACAAATCATTCAAATAATAATTTTTTTTATCTCTGTAAACCACCAAACTCGAATGAAACGAAAAAATCTAATATACATCCGATTTTTTCAAACTGCAAGACTGAAGAAAATCATAAATGCAGACAAACGTGTCGGAATGTATACTCCCCGAGCATTGAAAAGGCAATAACTGATAAATCTATCGATAAACAAGCCTTATTATAAAAAAAAACTCTCTAAAAGATAAGTTTTCATGATGACAACAACACTCATCCGCTATTTTGAAGCCGCCATCTTGAATTACTAAATTTTGAAGAATCCTAATTTCCGACCCAGAAATCCCCCAGATACCAATTTTGAATAGAATCGGACCATAATTACAAAAACTCGTCTGCCATATTATAGCCGCCATCTTGAATTTTCCAATTTTGATAGAAGAATCATCATTGTCGAACCGAAAAACCCTCAGATACTAATTTCGAATGGAATCGGATCATGATTTCGGAACTCATCCGCCATTTTGGAGCAGCCATTTTGTTTCTTTCTGTAACAAATATTTCATGATGTATTGTCACCAGAATTATGTATACCTGCCAAATTTCAAATCAATCGGACGATTAGAAGTGTGTCATATTTAACTTGCAAGATTTGATTAAAGACAGGCAGACAGATAGACAGACACCGGGACCGGTAAAACTAAATGAAAGCTTGTAAACAAGCCTTATTCTTAAAAAACTTTTTCAAAGACAAGCTTTTATAATAACAACGACACTCATCCGCCATTTTGAAGCCGCCATCTTGAATTCCTCAATTTGGAAGAATGGTAATTTCCGACCCAAAATTCCCCAGATATCAATTTTGAACAGAATCGGATCATGATTATAAAACTCGTCCGCCATATTGTAGCCGCCATCTCGAATTTTTCAATTTTGGCAGAAGAATCATCATTGTCGAACCCAAAAACTCCCAGATACTAATTTCGAATGGAATCGGATCATAATTACATAACTCATCCGACATTTTGGAGCAGCCATTTTGTTTTTTTTTCTCTAGAAAATATTTCATGATGCATTGTCACCAGAATTATGTACACCTGCCAAATTTCAAATCAATCGGACGATTAGAAGTGTGTCATATTTAACTTGCAAGATTTGATTACAGGCAGACAGACAGACAGACAGACACCGGGGCAGGTGAAACTAAATAAAAGCTTGTAAAATAAGCTGCAGTTATCTGATGTCGCTATCTGGGAGGCTAAAAGTTAATTTTCATGAAAAAAGCATACCTATATAAGAGCTATAGAGTGCTTTTCGTAAATGTGCATTCAAGACAAGTTGCTATAATGTTTTCCTCGCCAAACCAATTTTCCTAAAGCACCTCTCTACGTAGAATTCAATGGTTTCAGTAGTTTTCCAAAAACGTCATATAAGGTGTATTTAAAGATGAGGCTTTCCTTTAGACAGATGGTAGAACTCATCAAAATAAGTGATTTCACCAAAAAAATCTTATATGAATTATGCCCCTGTTTCGAGAAAATGAAACTAGAATATTTTCTAGTTTCTAGGTGAATCTGAAAGTTCCTCAGTCTGAACCTGCTCCCTCGCCTGCTCCTCCATGGATATCAACATCTCTTGTTTTTTGTCTTCTTATCATACATGATTCCGAATTTTGATTGTGATCAGGAATCTTCGATCGTGTGACGGCGAGGTTACGGTGTTGATTGTTTTGAAAATGCCGCAGGTTTATTCAAATGATGAACTTGTTGATATGCTTTCAATTTATGGTGAATCAAAACATAATGCCAGTTCAGCGAATAAGTTGTACAGAACAAGATTTCCGCTAAGAAGACACCCAACTTCGCGGATGTTCATAAACCTGGTGCAGAGCTATAATGAACATGGGAGATGCAGGCCAGAGTAGTATTAAGGTATTGATGCCCAAATGTTTTAATGAATTTTTTAAATTTAACATTTCATTTAAGAAATTTTCGGTGAATTGACTTATTTTAATTAGTTCTATCACCTGTCAAAAGAAAAGCTTCACCTTAAAGTACAACCCGTATTATAAGATATAAGAACGTACATTCTTCATTTTTGGAGTAGATAGAGCTTGAAATTCCAATTCGAAAGATATGCTACGGTATAGTATTAATAATACTGAAATCATTTTCGAAAATAAGAGATTACAAGTCTATCCATATATTATCCTTGCAGAATTGAAATGTTTTTCAACTTTGGAATTCTGATTTATACAAGGTGACAAGAAAAACTTCGGACAAATTTTGCTGTGGTCTGGAACAAAAGTATTGAACTTGGCCATGATGGTCGTCGTCCAGGAAGTGGTAGAAAACGCACTTTCAATACACCTAGCAATCGCCACATCGTCAAGAAGCGAGTCCATCGAAATCCGCGAGTTTCCATGAGGAAAATAGCCTGTGAGACCGGTATCAACCGCGAATCAGTCCGTCAAATTGCCAAAAAGGAGCTCAATCTCAAGCCTTACAAGCTCCAAAAAGTCCAACTCTTCAAGGCGGAAAACAAGCGCGTACGACTCCAAAGGTGCCGCCAACTCCTTCGTCTCGCCGCCGGTCAGCAATGGAAGCGAATTCTCTTCACAGAGACGAGAAGCTTTTCACAACCACCAAAACGACAGTCTGGTCCGTAGAGGCTCTTGGACATCGGCCATCGTCGAACACCGTCAAAATCCGCAATCCGTCATGGTCTGGGGCGGAATTTGCGGCAGTGGTAAAACTCCCTATTAGTTTTCGTGGATCTAGGGGTCAAAATCAATCAAGAAGTCTACCGCTGCGACATCCTCGAGGCCGTAGTACTTCCGTGGACCAAGCAGCACTTCGGCGATACGCATTGGACCTTTCAACAGTACTCCGCTTCGGCTCACAGAGCGAAAATGACGCAAGAATGGTGTGAGACCCATTTTCCTTGTTTCATCTCATCTGCTGAATGGCCGCCCTACTCACTGGATCTCAACCCAATGGACTACAGCGTGTGGTCGATTTTGGAGCACAGGGCTCGTGCTGAAAAACACAAAAATTTGGAGTCACTGAAGCAATTTCTGCACCGGGAATGGAACCGATTAACGCCCCAGGAGCTGCGGCCCATTGCCGAAAATTTCAAGAAGCCTCTGAAGCTGTGTATCGCCGCCAAAGGAAGCCACTTCGAAACGGCTTGAATATATTATTAACAATTGTTCAAGCTATTATTATTTGTTGTTGTTTTGTTCAATTTCTTCTGTTTAATAATGTTAAATGAAAAAGAGTTTGTCCGAGGTTTTTCTTGTCACAGTGTATAGTGAAGATTTCAGGCAAAATATCGAGTTGAGGGGATTTTTGGAATGCTCTAATGCAATTTACAAAAATCTCTCGTTCCAGAATCCTGTTTGAAATGGAAAATATTGTTCTTTAAATATACACGCTGTTTCTTAATTCATGCGAAAAAATTCAGGAGGTGTTTGCTCTATTACAAAATTTTCTCGGCTCACTCCTTTCCGAGGTATCACCTTTACAACGTGGAGATTAAAATTGAGTTTTATTTTTTGTTCAGATATTGATTTTGGGAGAAAAAATTTTTCATGAAACTTCATCTCGAAAAAGAGGTTTTGATATGAAATGAAGTGGGTGTTCCTATTTTCAACCTCGTAGAATATAACAGGAACATTCAAAAATTCCCGTGGTTAGTCCTTTGCCAGTGCACGAAAATAACAGAATTCCAAGTTTCTAGCTTCACTGTAATTTTAGAAAAAAAATATATTCAGCCACCACCTTTCAAGGGTGATATCTCGGAAAGGGGTTGGCTTAGGAAATGTTGTTATAGAAAAGTAGCTAGTCCATTTCCCTCATCGTTATAAAAAAGATTCATCTTAATTTCAACGATCCAGCACCTCCTGAATTTAGAAACATCCTGTATAGTGATAACCATTTTTTAGGGAAATACATACCGACACCAGTAATTCATAAAATAGTACCACAGAAATATTTTTACAGTAACGCAGAATTATCCAGGAAAAAAGTTAAAACCAGTTTTAGAAAATGTATATTGACAAAAAAGTCCCTAATAAGAAACCGACATCAGTTTTTGTTTATCTAGTTTATAAATAGCACTTTGCATTCATATGTGTCCAATTTGCTAACTCTGTAATCTTGGCTGAACATTTTCATGCCCCCTCCCCCCGAAAAACTCCCTAGATGAAGCTGCACAACTCAGTCTTTTTCATGTAGATCGATTTCAGAATTGTTAATGGTTTCAAGCCGGTCAGTTCGGAGAATATCCGTATTCAGTCATCCACAATTTGCAAGAAAATGAAGACCTTGGCGTGAAATTTGTAGCGTTTGCTTACGACTTTCTCAGAGTCACGCACCCTCATTTCTAATTTCAACCGTTATTGGAGAGACGCAAGGCCTGCTTTTCCGGAAAATAATTCCGGATTCAATAAAAATTTCATCAGACAAATCAAGAATTCCATACATTCCAAAGTGAGACCGTGAAATGCGCTCGTCGAGGCGAAATAAAGGAAATTATATCCGGCTTATTTTGAATGCCGCCAAGTCCTATTCAGAGCAGATTTTCAGCATAATTTTCGGGAGATCCGTCAAGGCATAACATTGCAATTTTAATATTCTGATATCAGTTGTGGAAGGGAAATTCATTCAAGTTTCAACTATGTACTTAATATAAATTTCAATATATGTCATTGCGAATATGCGAATGAAAATACATAAGTTTACTGGATGGTGGGCCAAGATTTAGGTTTATCAAGTTTTTTTTTTACTTAAAACTGACGCAGGTTCGCAGGTTGGCACTCGTGAATATCGCCAATTTTGAAATAAATCTCAGAGATGCCAATTCTAATTTTCTTTGGGAATTCCATAGGTCTATCTATTCATTTAGAAGTTTGTCTGTCGGATTATTCGAGTATTTCTATTCTTTTTTCGAATGAACTATCACAAAATAACGGACTGTTCTGTCCATTATCTTTTAGTGGAATTTCAACAGTGAATTCTTGATTTCCATACAAGAAAATAGCATAACTTAATCTTCCAACCATGTTCATATACGTGAAATATACTGCTCCACAAGAGTTAGGGATATCGTATTGACACATTTCACCGCATATATTTTGAGAAAGTTAGGTAATAGTCATTCCCCTGTCAGATACGCATGCAACGTTGTCGTTTCTACATAAAAATCGTAGTGATTACGTATTTATCAAAATGTTTATTTCATTGGGAAAATAATGGCTTTGAGAAAATATTATGTGAATTCAATAATTCCAAAGACCTGCCGAATGTTGAAGAAACTTTTTCTCTCTTAATACTGGGAATATACTGCTCCACAAGAGTTAGGGATATCGTATTCAATAGTTTTTAAAAGAATGTAATCTTCGAGAAAATCGCTGTAAAATCATTTAAAACTCAATAACAACTTGAATCGATCCAATAAAAATGAGTATTAGACATTTCGCCAATCTGGTCGCCTTTTTTCTGAAGTTTGTTTCTTTTCAGTTTGCATATGCTTCATGAATTTTCTTATTTTGAAATGAAGTCAGTTTATTAACGGCTTCGATTTGAAACGAGTTTTCTGAAAATGCCAAGACGTAAATTAACAAACGCTGAGGCAAATAGGGCTATCGGAATGCTACAGGGTGGCCTAACTCAGATTGTTGTAGCGGAAAGGCTCCAAGTCAGCCAAAGTGTGATATCTCGACTTTGGAATAGGTTCAGGGAGACAGATTCCGTGTTGGAAAGACCAAGGCTTGGTGGGCGACGAAAAACAACACCTGCTCAGGATCGTTTCATCACCGTTTCGGCGAGAAGAAACCCTACATCTACGTGTAGAATGCTACGGAATACTCTTTAAAATGCAGATGGGGTCCAAGTTTCCATCGAAACCATCAGACGACGTTTGAGAGAGGTGAATCTAGGTTCTAGACGTCCAGAGGAGTTCCATTAACACGTGACCATAAGCGTCAAAGATTGAAATGGGCAAGGCAACATATCAATTTGAACGATCAATGGCGTAGTGTCCTTTTCACTGATGAATCCAGATATGGACGATTTTCAGATTCTCGAAGAATAAGGGTATGGACAATCCCACGCATACCCCGCAATCGTCGCTATGTCCAAGAAGTCCATCCATTCCGAGGTGGTAGTGTTATGATATGGACCGGGATATGTTTCAACGGGTGCACAGATCTACACATTTGTCCTGGGAATATGACCGCCTTACACTATAGGGAGCACGTCATTGACAATGTTGTGCCAAATGTTCACGCTGCTATTGGTGAAACTTTTCAATTTCTAGGCGATAACGCTAGACCGCACCGTGCAGCCATAGTTGAGAATGAGCGCGAGGAGCTTGGTGTTCCACATTATTTTACCAATACCTCCGCACTCACCAGATTGATAGAGAACATGCATGGGATATGCTCCAAGGAAGATTAGATAATCATCAACCTACCCCAGAATCCTTAAATGATCTGATAGAGCTTCTGCTCCGTTTATGGAACCGAATTCCTCAAGAAATGTTCAACAACCTCGTGTGTAGTATGCAAAGAAGATGTCAAGCTGTTATTGATGTCCGTGGAGGCCATACTTTATTGATAGTCTTAAAATGCTTGAATTTTATTCGTTATTCTACTCGATTTTTCTTAACCACCCTGTATACGCTGCAGACCTATAGGCTAAAATTAATTTGCAACTTGAAATCATATTGATATGAATTTTCATCACAAAAATCTTATTTCAACTATATTTTTTTGCAATTTGAGTCAATATCCCTAACTCATGTGGAGCAGTTCATTTCCGGTATAAACAGAGAAAAAAATTTCTTCGACATTCGCCAGGTCTTTGGAATTATTGAGTTCACATAACATTTTCTCAAATTCCTTATTTACCAAAGTTAATAAACCTTTTGATGAATACGTAACCTATCTCTATGTAGAAAGGACAACGTTGCGAAGATATCTGAAAATGACTTCAACTTTCAAGATATACACGGTGAAATGTGTCAGAATGTCATGGCCAACCGGAAAACTTTATGAAAGTGAATAGAGTATATCTTCACATCCTTGAAGACAAAAATTTTGGTAGCTTATTCAGTAAATGAGCCTACTTGACGTCAAATTTTCGTGAACGTTTGTTATAATCGCTTTGCATTTCTTCGAATCACAGATCGATTCCAATTTTCTGCTAATATTGGTACTCATTCTACCTCTGCATTATTAATTCCCTCATTCAGCGAGGCCTTCAATTATGCCATGTTAATTTCAGTAAGCTCGTATTTCAAGATGCTCAGTTGAACAGCAAGTTGAACGTTAATTGATAGGTGCTGAAATAACTTGTAAACATTAAACTTTCACAGGCTGGTTACCCTTCGGAATCAGAACATCAAAGAAACGGTAAATGGCTAAACCTTCACCAGAACTTATGATTAATACAAAGTCCATTCTTATTTTCTGTCCATAGATGCATAGAATACCTGGTGCTGGCACTGATTAGATTTTGTTTAAGACTTTCTTGTCGATCGAAAATCCGAGAATTTGTCCTGCTTTTCATTTCTCCCGAAAGGGGTCTCGCTATTTGTCGTTGCTGCAGTAGCGCCACCATCATTTTCTTAAATGATAAACCGTTTATCATTTTCAACTGGTTTTTATTATTTTGGATTTATGAGTCGGTTACGTTGTAACTTTCATACCAGGAGGATCATTGAATGAGTTTTGATTGGGGAATATGCACCATCAATAGAGTAACCAAAATTCAGTTCCTTTGATATAAAAGTTCCGAAGATATGAAAAGAAAAGTGTTTTTTTCGTGGATTTTCGAAAATTGCAAAATGGTTTAGGAAGAAAGTGTTGTTTGATGACAGGAATCTACAGTTAAAATATATGTACAAGTCAAAGAATCACCCTGTATGGTCTAAAGAGATTAGCGATTGTTTTCTGTGGTTTTAAAGTTCAAATTCATCAGCGATATCCTCAACCGAGATTAAAACCCGACGAAGTTGTTATGATAGTGTGATAAATAAATTCAATTGTTTATTTCAGATTCGAATAGGAAGTTGCAAGACGTATTGGTGGAATTTTGCGGAACAGGACTTCCGTACAAACATAACCCAGATGGGGTAAGTTTATATATAACCCCCGCTACAAGCCTACAAGCACAGTATAAGGTAGAGACAGTAGTTTCACTCCCTGTCGGCACCTTTGATCTTGATGTCGCCGGATTTTCCCTTTGCGCATATATTCCTCCACGCCACGCGCATTCTGACATATTATACACTGCTCAACGAATGAAAAATATACCGAATATACGTACACTGCCCGACAATATCGAGAACTTCAGCGGAAACTAAGGAATGATTATTTTGATATCAAATCAAAAAAAGCATATATTTATGGCCCAATTATTTTTAGAATTGGTGCGGGTGTGTTTTTGTGAATGATGATGATGGATTTTGTGTTGAAATTCATTGAATTATTGTGTTGGATGAGATTTATATTCAATAACATTGAAATTTGAATAATGCAGGGGATTTAGAGGTCGTGGATTATGTTTTTTTTGTCATATGTCTAGATTGAGGACGTTGAGGGGTTACGATACCGTTCTATTCAAAAAAAATCGTATTTAGGTTTATGAAGTCAAAGATATTGAATTTTTGGTCAATTATTTTGAAAATCATTGGATGAAAATGGCACATTTCATGTTAAAATGAATTTTTTGAATTAAAAAATGGATTAACATGACAGAATGATCAGTACGTAAGCTTTTTGAAAACCATGTTCAAACTAAAATGAGAATTATGGAAGTAACTTGTTCTTAATTTCTTTTCTCCATTGCTATATTACGAAATAAAATTGCTTAAAAAAAAGTACGACCAAGTGAGTAGAACTTGCATGAAATAATTTTCTAGAAATTTGAGATTTTAACTTCACTTTCTCTGTTATCTATGAGTGGATCTCTATTAGCATTTTTTCCCAAACTTAAAGCTGAGAATATTTTTCCATTTTCTCTCTAGTTAACAATCATAATTTATTTAATTAAATTAACGTGTCTTGACAACTATGGCCATGGACACAAGGTAACATTGGGGATAGACAATATTACATCAATATGGACTTAAATAATTTGTTTTTATCTTATATTCCGAATTTCTAACAATTCAGTCAAGTCGATGTTAAGAAATAATCAGGGAAAAAATATTTCAATGGATAAAACATATTCTTTATTTACCTGGTTTTTAAAATACAAAAATATAAGTGACATATATTTTGACATAAGCCGATGAAATATTAGTCTGAATTTGAAATGTTTACATGCAAATGAAATATCTTCTGGATGACTGAAGAATTCAACCACTTCTCCTCCTGAAATTTTGCTTTCTCAAGGTAATAATACATGACGAGTTCTTGCTTAGCCATGTCGATGTCCGAGTACCCATGCACATCTGAAATTTTAAATCTACCATTAATAAACTGAATTAACCTAATTATTTGAAGAGAACCCCTGGGCCTCTATTCTTGAAAACCAGGGAGTAGAACAATCGAGAGAACGGTGACATGGTTCTATAGATTATCAGTAGAACCACGTCACCGTTCTCTCGATCGTTCTACTGCCTGGTTTTCAAGAATAGAGACCCTGGCGGTTTTCTTTTTGGAGATCGATGTTTGCAGTTCATATAAACCAAAAAGGACTTTGTATTTTTCTTATGATTCTCCAGAAACCAAAATACCTACTTCTTGAAAAATGCAGCCTTGAAATCTCTCAATCTCAATTTCTCCTCTCCAACCTTTTGCTTAGTCTAATATTGGAACAGCATCCTAGTTCAGACTATTTGTTTGAATCTTGAAAACTCAAAATGTGCATTACAGACTCTGAACCTTTTCTAACATTGCTCTGAAGAATGGGAATCATGTCGCTATGTGTTGTGAATCATTTTCCACACGTTGCACCTAAAAAGAGGATAATATTGTATTCATCCTTCTTAAAATGTTGATCTTATATAAAATCAATCCCACGAAATATTCTTATATAAAATCATTCATATTCAATATCAATGAAGGCCTATTGAACTCACCTGTCATCGTCTGAAATAGCTGTATCCTAGACCGGCTTCAAGATAGGCCGGTCTTTCCTAGGACCTAGATTGATCATGTTATTGTTGGAACCAACTACACAACAATTCTTTTGCCTTTCATTTCAATCATTTAAAACAAAATTCGATCGATAAATTGAGAACGCAATGCGAACGAATTGATATAGGTTAATTTGACAATTTAAAATGGACGTTATGTTTACATTTGTCATTGGATGCGCTGGGCGCATCAAAATCGTCACCGCCAGGATTCGATTCGGCGCATAAAAACTTGGTTACAAGAAATCGGCCGAGTGAAACTACTGTCTCTACCTTATACTGTGCTACAAGTCTCTTAGCTTCAGCTCATTCGGCACCCCATTTCCTACCGTTCGGATCAATTCCGTTGTTTTTGAACGATAGCAAAAGGCTGGTTGATTGGGCCCAAAATTTACATTTTCACAGCATACAGAAACTATGTTGTTAACACTCCAATACTGAGAAAGAAAGCCTAGTAATGACACGTCGAAATGACGGTGTTGCCCGATGAAACAAAGGAATAACAAACTTGTAGAGATATATTCTGTTACCAAAACCACTCGAACTTATTTATACCCCTGGTATTTAAATTTTTATTCACCCCAAACATTTTTTTCTGAACTAAATAGATTTCAAATCATAGTCTTGTACTGTAAGACTTTTTATGGAATAAATTAGGAAAAATAGAAACAGTAATGTAAATAAGGGGAATCCATGAAAATCCGTAATTATTTGTGAGGTGATCTTTTCGCGGAAGACAAGAGTTTTAGCTTCAAGTCAACATCCTTAAGGCGTCAGATAGGTGCTTTTGTGATATAATTCTACCTTCTTCATCATCGAATTACTTAATTTTCTATTATTATTTGGTATTAATTTGTGGATTTTCGTTGTATAGTTCTTTCATTCAAGTTTAATTAAAAATTATCGAATATATCAATAGATTTTTGTTCTCTTCCCTGATTTGCTGTTTTTGGGTATCGACAACTTCTTATTCCTGAGACGCTGGCATCAAACTTTCGAATTATTTCTTCATTGATCTACCTGGAAACCTTCTTCTGTTTGGCCTTTATTCTTTGACGATTTTTGCTAACGTTGAAAAGGTGCGATTTCATACGTTGCAAAACAGCGGAATTATGTTGCCGACTAAACGAATTGAAAAAAGGCGTCCATATTACCCGAATAAATTCAATCGACGTTGGTTTATTCGGATGTTTAATTATCCAATCGACCAAACAGATCGGAGCTGTCGTCGCTGAAGTATTCCGATAGCAATTATATTTTCATAATTCAAACTTAAATCAATATAAGCCGGTAGATGCTGAGTATAAATGCTACCGAATTTAGGAAAAAATCCAATGTCAGTGGAAAATTGGCGCGGTGAGGGCATTGTGAAGAAAAATCGCCATAGGAAATCATATTTGGAACCGCAAAAGGAATGGGCTTTTATCAATCCTGCAGATAAATCTCAAATAATTCCAATTGGTTTTTAGAGAAATGCTAACGCAAGTGATTTGAAACCGATTAAAATTGATAGTTCGAAATATATTATAACCAACACTTGTGCGATAGATTATCTCCTGCAAATTCTATATACAGCATATTGTGATTCCTCTGAGTTCAATTCCAAAATAGAGAACTGGTGTGAAGTTGAACGGACTACTACTGATAATTTTCTTTTGAGTTTTCTCCAAAAGCTTGTTACAGGAAAAATTAGTGCTTAAGTATATGAGCTCCGAGGTGAAATTGTGAAAAAAATTCATGGAGAGGAACTTTTGCAAAACATTGAAGTACTATGCACTGTGTGTAATTCTAAAGAATTAACTAAAACGGCTTCAATTCCAGTCAACAAAATGTGAGATTTTGAAACAAATCCTCATCTTTCACTTAAAGGAAAAAAATTATTCTGTTCAGAATGCAAAAGCTATTCAAAGGAAATAAATAACAAACTGAATGATTTCTTGATATTCCTTGAATGGGCGGATGAAAAGGGATATGATATAAAATGTAAACTCTCTGACCTGATGATATACATATACAGGAGAAAACCTACTGTCTGAGAGGTGTAATAGAAATCATTGTGGGAGAAAAAAACTCTGTGGATCATATTGTGGCTTTCGCTAAGAGATTACGTGGTAAATGGGAAAAATACGATGACATGAAGAAAAAAGCTGAACGTCGCATAGACGAAGATAATTATGTTTCAACAACCCTTTTAGTTTATTCCGATTGAAAACGATTATCCTTTTCTCTTGTTATTTCTGAAGTTATTGTTATTTTTTATTTTAGTTTCCTCTTATTCATTGTGATCTAAAAACTCATTTTAATTTCTTTGTTTTTCCTGGAAAATATCATATTCACGCCCCCAAAAATTCTATGGATATGCCAATTTATCTGCGACATACCTACACAACTTATCCAGAGAAATTTTTATACAGATGAATACGGAATCTCATATCAACTTACACCAGCTGCATATAGGCTAATCATCGACTTTTTAACTACTGTCAAAGATAACTTTACTTTTTCTTCAGCATTCATTAGCATTTAGCTATATAGCATTAAGTTTCGTCCGCATTTCGAAGAAAAATGCTATCGCACATAAGTTGGCCCGGAAAATTCAATGACCGATATTTCCACTACGGTCGAAGATATTTCGATTTTTTTTCAGCATTCATCAGCATTTTGCTAGCATTAATTTTTTTCAGCATTTTGATGAAAAATGCTGATGTCTCCGGGCTGCACATAAGTTGGCCCGGACAATTCAACCTTCGATTTTTCCACTACGGTCACAGATATTTCGATTTTTTTTAAGTATCATCATCATTTCGCTAGCATTAATCTTTGTCAGCATTTCGATGAAAAATGCCGATGTCTCCGGGCTGCACATAAGTTGGCCCGGAAAATTCAATCATCGATTTTTCCACCACTAGCGAAGACAATTTTTTTTTTCCACAGCATTTATCAGCATGTAGCTAGCATTTACCGTATAATTTTTTTTTCTAAGAAATGCTGAAACTTCCGGGCCAACTTGATAGGCCTCAACTGATGTACATATTATAACGTTATGAGTCCATTGAAGCCACTGATGACTGAAAACCATATACTATACTCCTTTCACTTTTATAAACTATCCCGGTTGGCCAAGATTTAGGTTCATCAAGTTTTTTTACTTGAAACTGACGAATGTTGGCACTCGTGAATGACAAACAAGTGTGAGCGACATTGCCAAGGCTACTTTCTATTAACTCTTTTTCAACTTTGTAAATGGAGTAAGTTCTTTTAAGGTTTAACTGTGATACAGGTTTCCTAGTGCTACTATGTACTTACTGGAGTATGTAAATTTGTGCAAAAAGGTATTTTAATGTCTTCTGTAGACTTATTTATCGAGAATTTTGAAAAGTGGGGAATCACATAGGTCCGCCTGTTCTGTTCGTTTAGAAGTTTTTCTGGGTATTTCGAGTACTTTTATTATTCATTTACCGAATGAACTTTCACAAAGTAACGGACTATCCTGTCTATTATCTTTCAGTAAAACTTCAACACTCGTTTCTAGATTTCCCTGAAAGAAAATAGCATAACCGAACCAACCATGTTTATATACGTAAAATATTTCGATTATTAACAGAGAAAAAGTTTCTTCAACATTCGCCAGGTCTTTGGTATAATTGAATTCACATAATATTTTCTCAAATTCATTATTTTCCCAAAGTAAACAAACATTTCGATAAATACGTAATTACTACGATTTTTATGTAGAAACGACAACGTTGCATGCGTAACTGACAGAGGAATGACTATTAACTAACATTTTCAAAATATACGCGGTGAAATGTGTCCGGATTTTTAGTCATTTGCCAGCAAACAGATCCGGGATATCTGTATTGGTTCTCGAGTTACAGGGCGTTTCTCTGAAAAATTGCTGTTTCAAATATTTCGGATCAGATGGAAGCAGCGTATAGGCAATATAAATTCCAAAAAACTTTTTGGAATTTTCGTGATATCTCCAACAGAAGACGAGATATAGCGAAATATTTAAAATAGCAATTTTTTCAGAAATGCCCTGTAACTCGAGAACCAATTCAGATATCAGCTGGTATCTGTTTGCTGGAAATTGATTATTTTGAAAAAAGAGATCGGGAGTCCTTGAACATTTTTTCTCTAACCCTTATGGTTCTCGAGATGCTCTCAGTGATCATCGAATTCGGGACACCCTGTACAAGGAATGATCTGAAATATTTGACTAGGAAAATACGATGAAAGGCCCGATTGAATTCGGATGAAGAAATTTCCTGACAGTTTCATTCAATAATATCATTATTGTTTGTAACAGTTATTTTTAGCCGCCACAAATATAAAAAGTATACTAATCAATCAGAAGGAAATCTTATTAGAGGAAGTTTTTCCAATCAATCATCAGAGAAGCTTCTCCATTATAGTCCAATGCAACGTTTGCGTCACAATTCTAACATGATTGAATTGGTGAGCACATAATCAATCATATTGGACTGGCTCTTCGCATTATGCGAGAATTTATGTGTTAGGCTCATTAAATCTTATTGAGCGACCATAAAATATTCGGAATGTTACACTATACATATTGAGTGACATGGAAATGTGCGAATTTAATTTTCATTGTTGGAAATATATGTAATAATACATTGGAATAAGAATACATAATTACCATGAAGAAATTATCAAAAATTAAAAAAAGTAGCTCATACTTAATGTCGATTAATCAGTAACATATAGTATTCATTTTCACAGGGGTACCAATGAAGAGGGGAGATTCCTTTCATAATTTTAAGAAGAAAAAGTCCTATCATTTTGAAATACAGGGTGTACTAGAGAGCATTTGAACTTAAATTATGAAAGAGGTGGATTGGACGGGGTGGACATCAGTAATGGCCTCTCCATATCCCTAGACATAATAGTTTCGATTCCTTTCTACAGGGTCCTGCAATAAAATCTTCCATAGCTGCCGAACCAGACATCTCAGATATTTCGTTGAAAAGTAGATCTCTTTCTTTTACCTTCATTTCTGAATATACTATTATGCCACTACCATAATTCATAAGAGCCTAATGATACCCCATATGTTTAAATCCATCAATCCATTCGGGCTGTAGAGAGTGAAAAAGTAATTGCCATACATACACTCGAAAAACATTACCCATCTTCTGGCGCAGTCGAGAAAACCATGGAGTAAGACTTTTTCAATAAACGATAAATTACACATTTTGGCTACAAAATCTTAAGCACACGATTGCATTGATTCGAGCATTCCCCCGTTCTCATTGTCTTTTATGTATATCCTCCTAGTTCATGTTTACCTGCCTGAATGTACCTACCTACACATTCACAACATCATATTTTATTTCCCCGAACAACAGACCTTATGAGGCAACATCTTATTACATCCACAGCCACAGGCATGTAGGGAATGAAATGAAATGGAGAAACTGCAACACTGACAGGAATTGAGGGGAACATAAACGTAACTCAAAGGAGATTAAAAGGATTTTGTAAGTAAGATTCATTACCTTCTGGCTGGTGCCTGACTCGAGTGGAGATAGAAAGTCTAATTGAGAAATATGACTCCAATTCGAGTGCATTTCTGGGTAATATATCCTGGAAATCGATTACATTTCTAATCATCCGCAGATTAGTGTTCTTATGAGGACAAATGAATATTATTGCCAGTTGCCTTTATCTATCGGAAATTCCCATTTTTCATCATTATTAGGTACATCGAACAATATGAGCAGAGTACAGAAATTGACGCACCTCTATGTCTGAGACTAACATGAAAAAAGACTTATAGTCAGTCCATCCAAGAATTGTTGACATCAAAGCAGGCCTTGGGAGTCCAGTCGCACCTTTATTTCTAGTTACAAAAAAATCACTAAAAATTTTCTGTGCTTTCATCATAGCAATAAATATAACCTTGAAATTATATGGAATTTTTCAAAATAAGGCACTTTGAACATGAAAATGTGCATATTACCATCGTGTGAATCTGCTAACTGGATGGATTCGAAAAATTGTAGTAGATATCAAGACAGAAACAAAACTTAACGGATGGATCTATTTAATACTAGCTGGCCCGGCGAACTTTGTTCCGCCTAAATGATACTTACGGCGGATTTCACAAATCGTAATCACCGGTGATCGGAGATCAACAGCTTGGTTCTCTGATTTTTGAACTGTCAAATGTTTCGATGGATATGAACTGTCACACAGAACAGATACATAAAAATAATATGTCAATTACTAATTATAGCAATTTTGGATTTAGTGATTTCCGCAAATATATTTATTACCCAAACAGAAATTCAAAAACATTTTAAAAATTATGAGAAAAGATGAGAATGGACATATCACGATCGAAACTGATCGCCAAAATCGTATATACTTGACATTTCGATAAAAATTCACTGTGATATTCACGCGCTTCTGGATCTGTTAATAGACCTTCATGGTACTATAAGTCCTATGCAAATTACACAGTAATTGATGTCATATGTTCTTTATTCGACCATTTCAATTTTCAAACAACGACGACCGAAATTCTCGAAAAAAAAAACAGATGACATAAATTGATGGTCGCGAAAGCCTCAACAAATTCATCGCCATCTAATGGTGCTGATGTCAAATATAGTACCTTCACGATAAGATGTCTAGAATAATGGTGTAGGCACCCGTCAATTTTTGGAAGGAATTACGTTCGACCAAATCGAAAATATTAGCAACGTGGCGGCGCCGCAATATCATTTCAGTGTATTTTCCCTTGTCAATTTGATGGATGTATCAACAGCTGATTTGCTAAAGTCAATAATGACATGACAGCAGAATGGCATCTTTTTATAATGAATGTTTTCTACTTTTCCTAAGAAC
Organism: Adalia decempunctata; assembly: GCA_951802165.1. Lineage (NCBI taxonomy): Eukaryota > Metazoa > Arthropoda > Insecta > Coleoptera > Coccinellidae > Adalia > Adalia decempunctata. The sequence goes on along the minus strand of OX637697.1, from coordinate 36,479,859 downwards.
TAATATCATAGTGTAAAGACTATATATATTTACTATGTTAATATACATCAGAATGTCAGGAATATAAACACACATTATTGCTTGACAAAATTATCTACCATCAACACGCCACGTTCGCCAGAATAAATTCAAGTATTCGAAATAACTGATAAAAATCAGTCATAATTTGTGAATAGCGCCACCTGAAGTGGAAAGAACGAAACATTGCTAATATAATCAATTTGGTCACAACAAAATCTAATCAGTGCCTACACCATTATTCTAGACATCCTACTTCACGATGACGTTATTTTGAATAAATAAAACTCTAAAAATAACCAATAATCAGTCATAATGTGTGAATAGCGCCATCTGAAGTGGTACGAAATCTAATCATTTTAGACATCTGTACCTACTCCTACGCTTTTTTTTGTTGGCCAACGGCGCAAAGTTGTAGGCAACTCAAATTACACACTATTACAGTGACTATGGTGGTAATATAGTCACTGTACACCCCATCTAACGGACAGAATATGAAATCAAGTATCTACGAATAAGCGGTAGCGTAACTGTAACTGTAACGACACCTAGTGGCCTCGCTCAAAAGGAGGAAAAGCATTTCCTGTACAAGTGAAATTTTCATCGATTTTATCGAAGTTTTATTGCATTTTATAATAACCAGACCGTAGACGAATCCGTATATGAAGTTTCATAACAATCACTCCATCCGATCTCGAGTTATAAATGGTGTAACCAACATCTTTCTTTTATATATATAGATAGATATGAAGAATTTTGTCATGACATTGTAACTTTCAATATTGGTGAATAAAGGAGTAAAATATTTGATATTAAAAATGTAAATATTCCTATTACAACCACTTATTATTTTCTCATCTGGGCAGAACTCGTCATGTTCATAATTGAAGGTTTTATGTCAGCTATATCATACCATCCCATATATTTTGATCAATCTCCTCTTATTTCTTTTTCTACGTCCTCTGTGCAGGCTTTCCATTAATTAGCTGTACCCACATTATTCAAGAGCCTCATTCCAAAGATTTTTCGCTTTATTAGCCAAATTTATTGGAATATTAATGACAGAACAAAACGCCAGTGTTGTTTGCAACACCAACCTGAATTCTGCAACTCAAAATATCACTGAACGGACATTACCAACCTAATTTCGATTTTCCAAAGCCGCCTGAGATGTCAATAATTCTTGGATGGACTATAGAATTATTGTTGACACACGGAATATGTTCTATTGGAACTGTCACAATAAATTCATATTTCTGAGAAATTCCAAACTGCAATAACTTCATTTTTTCAAATGGCATGCCCATATTTTCTGTACAGAAAATTTAATTTCAGACATTTTTCCAAGGGTTCTTCATGTCCATCTTCAATCGTTTTCTGTACAAAAAATAAAGGCACGCCATTTGGAAAAATGAAGTTATTGCAGTTTGAAATTTCTCAGAAATATGAATTTATTGTGTCAGTTCCAATAGAACAACATGAATCGATAGCCATGCAAAAGGAGGCAAAATTATTGAATTTTCGAGAAATCCTTCATTTGTTTCTTTATTATGGACTAGCTGGCCCGGCGCGGGCGAACTTTGTTCCGCCTAAATGATACTTACGGTGGATTTCACAAATCGTAATTACCGGTGATCGGAGATCAACGGCTTGGTTCTCTTATTTTTGAACTGTCAAATGTTCCCATGGATATGAGCTATCACACAGAACAGATACACAAAAATAATATGTCATAATATGTCAATCACTAATAATGGCAATTTTGGATTCAGTTATTTCCGCAAATATATTTATTACCCAAACAGAAATTCAAAAAAATTTTAAATATTATGAGAAAATATGAGAATAGACATCTCACGATTGGAACTCATCGCCAAAATCCGATTTACTTGACATTTCGATAAGATTTATGTGATATTCACCCGCTTCTGGATCTGCCTTTCATGGTAGTATAAGCCCTATGTAAATTACACAGTAATTGATGTCATATGTTCTTTTCTCGACCATTTCAAACCACGACGACCAAAATGCTCGAAAAAAGAACAGATGACATCAATCGATGGTCGCGAAAGCCTCAACAAATTCATCGCCATTTAATTGTGATACCTTCACGATTGACACGATTACGTTAATTGGAATAAATAAAACTATAAAAATAACTAATAATCATCAATCATGTGTGAATAGCGCCATCTGAAGTGGTAAGAACGAAACTTTCCTCATATCTCAACGAAATCTAATCATTTTAGACATCTGTACTCCTACGCTAAGACAATTTGGTTTTGCCAACAGCGCAGTGTTGTAGGTAACTCATATTACACACTATTAGACTATTACAGTGACTTATAGAGGGAATATAGTCACTGTACATACTTTTTGTTTATATCGCCATCTAACGCGGAGAATATCAAATGGAGTACAAACGAATAAGCGGTAGCGTAACTGTAACTGTAGCGACATCTAGTGGCCTTACTCAAAAGGAGGAAAAGCATTTCCTGTATAAGTGAAATTTTCATCGATTTTTTCAAAGTTTCATTGTATTTTATAATAACCAGACCGTAGACGAATCCATATATGAAGTTTCATAACAAACAGTCCATCCGATCTCGAGTTATAAATGGTGTAACCAACATCTTTCTTTTATATATATAGAAGATAGCATACATGCTATGATACGTTTCGCGGACCTCTGAAACTGGCCATTTTTTCATAGAAGTCCTTATATCTTCGTAACCATGACAAGAACGTAAAAATGTTTCATATGAAAATGTGTAAAATTCAAGATGGAATCCATTTCTGGTTAGAAAATTAGGTAGTTCCATTTGAAATACCAAAGCTGATGGTCACTTCCGGTACAACCCGAAGTGCGATTTCGATGAATATATTTCAGCATGATTTCCCCCTTTGAAAAACGGCCGTGTGCCATAGAAGCCGAGAAACGTCTAATGCACGGATTATTATGATAACCCTGTAGCCTGTAGTTAGCAAAGCCACCCCCTAGAAAAAAAATTAAGGACGCGACAATTCCTTTCTTTCACGAAAAATTCAGGACAGGTATTCGATAATTAATGCAATTGAAAAAAATTCAATAACAATTGCGCTGTTGCCAAAAATGCGATCATTAGAGAAATAGCACGAAATCGCGGAAAAATGACGTAAAATAAACTGGAAGGAATGAATTTTTTTGTGTGTTTTTTACTTCATTTGGATTTTGACAATTATTTATAATCATTTTAATGATATTCGGTCCATATTGAAAAAGTGGTTCCTCTAACCTTATGTTAAGTTAGCAAAGCCACCCCATAAAAAACTAAGGACGCGACGATTTTTTTCTTTCACGACAAATTATCGACAATAATTAATGCAATAGGTTTCATTGATTTTCTCGCAAGTGGCACTGCTAACTTTATAGACATAAAGTCACAGTACTGTTGATTTTTGACCCAACAGTAAAATGGTGGCCCACTATCGTACAAGAACAGTTCTTTCCTAGGGTGAATTTCCATGTTTCATCATGGAAATTATGATAATTTGACAATCGGTATTAATTGTGAAGTATCTTTGAATTCAGTAACGTGTTGCCTGAATGAAGTTTCCAATTTTAAACTAGAAATTACAACTTTGAAGGACATATTTCCATTGAATATGTTTGCTGCAGAAAGTTTTTCACTTTTAACTTTTTTCAGTAGGAATACCTCACGGCTCACAGGCAGAAACCATTGACATTCAAATTCCTCGGCGTATTCCAAGTAAACATCGAAATAGCAGAATTATTGTGCGCTTCTTCGATAACCCACAACGGGAAAGAGGAAATTGGGTTTTCTATGAGGCTGTATTTCATGCCAATATTGACGCCAGTATATTTGATCTCGAGCAGACGAAACTCGAGTGAACCAAATCATGTTTACGTTTTCGAAAAGTCAATTCCCAGAGAAGCGCTTCACAAAATAGTCGATGAAATTAATGTGGTTCACTCAACTCTGAAATTATAATCAACGGTATACGGTCGGGTGTACAATAGCTCATTACACGTGCTCGTGCTTCACCTTCAATGCTTGACACCCGAAGTTTAAATGTTAATGAATTTCGGAGCCTCATAAGTTTTCCTGAGGATGCTTAGGGATTTCTCCAAATGAAATTATTACGAAGATATATTGGAAAATTCTTAGCCTACTAAAGAACCAAACAAAATTTCAATGTCAAAATACACTGCGCGAGAAAATTAACGCACATTCTGAAAATCTCAATTTTAATGAAAGTTAACTCTACATCGACTTTATAACTTATTTTTTATGTTCTCTCGGGAAGGTTTTGAACGAAACAAGACACATTGAATGAAAGAAAAATTCAGGATTTCACCGAATCTTATGTGAAAGAAGAGAAATTAACAATTTTCAAAATACTGAAATGCTGATAAGTGATTTAATACTTGGTATTTCCACCCCTTGCGTTAATTACAGCTCGGCAACGACGGTTCATACTCAAAATGTTCTGATCTAATCCTTCCCAGATTTCTCCGAGTTGGATTCCTAAGTCATTAAGAGTAGCTGGATGATTTTCTGAACTTCTCAGCCTTCTATTGAGGTTGTCCCAAACCTGCTCAATCGGATTGACATTTGGACTTCTTGCTGGCCATTTCATTCGAGAGACTTCAACCTCTTCAAGGTACTCCTGAACGATGCGCGCACGATGGGGTCTGGCATTATCGTCCATAAAAATGAAATTTTCACCAATGTATGGGGCAAATGGCACTACATGCTCTTCAAGAATGTTTATCATATACTTATCAGCATTCATAGCTCCATTATCAACGACCACTAGATATGTGCGAGCAGTCAAAGATATTCCACCCCATACCATAATCGATCCTCCCCCGAAACCAGTAGTATTCAGGAAATTGCACAGAGCATATCTTTCATGTGGACGTCTGTATACAAGGGAACGTCGATCACAATGGTAGAGGCAGAATCTAGACTCATCTGTGAAGAGAACTCTTTCCCAATCGGCCTCTTCCCAATGGATATGCTCTCTCGCAAATTCCAAACGCGCCCTTCGATGGGCTGGGGTAAGTGCTTGGCCTCTTGCCGCGACACGAGGCCTTAAATCATATTCTCTGAGGCGATTTCTTATTGTCTGAGTGCTAATTTGCACCTCATGAGTTTGCTCAAGCTGATATTTTGAAGGAGGCGAGCGGTTGCAAACCGTTGTCTCAACGAAGAAACTCTCAAGTAACGTTCTTGAATGGCAGTTGTTACCCGTGGTCTACCCTGTCCTGGTCTTCGGACATTCATACCTGTCTCCCTGAATCGCTGCAACATTCTGGACACACTTGTATGGGAAACTCCAAACCTTTCTGCAATTCTTGTGTATGTCCACCCTTCTTCTCGCAAAACTACCGCTTGGGCACATTCCTCTTGGGTCAAATTGCGTGTTTCGCGTTGCATAGCGATCGAGTGTAGAAAATCAAACGAAAGAAAAACTTTTGATCACTAGAATTGATCGAGAACAACTGATTTTAGAATGGAGCCAATACATTCAAAATCTGATAATATCATCTTTTTTTATTCCTGCTGGGAGAAAACATCTGTATTGGAGAAAAACGTGGATGAGTGGATAACATATGCATGCATAATTCTGATAAAAATAATTATCATTGAGAACACCTTCAGTTGTAGAATAAATTTGAGATTTCCATAATGTGCGTTAATTTTTTTGCGCAGTGTATTTTATTACTCAACATATTCTCCTCTTATCGAAATACATTTATTATATCGAACCTGCAACGTCTCTAGACCTTTAAAAAAAATGTTTCTTGTTGCTCTGCAAACCAGTCCTCTACAGCTTTCATTACCTACTCGTTGGAATATTTATCAGTTTTGTCTAAAAGCACCAATATCAACTAATATTGTCAAATAAGAACTACATATAAGACAATGGTTTCAACCGTTTACAAGTTTATTATTTCTCAATGATAGTCAGGTGGATCCAGATGTATGGATTGACAAATCACCATTGCCTTATGTCTTACGGCTATGGCAAGAAGTTCTATTCCTTCTTCTTATCTTCTGAGTCTATTTTTGAATCTTTCTTCATATTCTTGTCTATCCTTTCCGCTTTTCTCTTCTGTAAATTCTTCAATAGATCCTTGTTTTGTCTATGGAAATATTCTTCCTCTAAAGCTTTTTTCCGTTTGTCGAGTTGACCACCGGTTTTATTGTATTCACACCTTAAGTTTTTAGCAATGTGTAATGATCTCCTCAATAATTTCAGCATGTTTTTCACGGTTGAGATTTTTTACTTTTTAATTTTTTTTTATGGAATCATTTCGAAAAGATTCATTTCATGGAAATTTTGACTTTTACATCAAAACATGATGACATAATGATAGATGAATCATAGATGCATAGAAATTCTGATGTTGCTACCATAGAGATTGTTATATACAGGGTGGTCTACTGATTTTTTCCGAATTCCTAATCATACATTTCACAAATGTTTTCTGTGGAAAATTACGTTCCACAGCCTTAATAGACAAATATACATGCGAAGGTGTTACGTTGAAATGGAAATAGAGGCCTTATATATGTAGTAGAAAAATTAAGATTTTGGAAAATCGTTCGGTTTCGTCATCCTTGAAAATGTTCCAAGTTGCGATTTCAATGTGACCTGTGACATTGTTCCATAAGGAATCAAAATATTTTCTTCACCAGAATGAAAATATCTGGTGCAAACTACAATATTCCGTCAGGGTATTTTTTTTTGAGAGTTTATTTATTTATTTATTTATAACATAATTAATTCGAGTTGAGGACAAGCCTATAAACTCGAGGGTACACTAATAATAGATCACATACACGTACACAAACAGGTGCGGATAACTAGAAAAATGCAAGCAAAAATTGAAATATCATATACAAAAAAGAAAAATGAAAACAAATGTAATACAGCACCACATGGCCACCCCCGCGGGAGCTCATCACAGTGAGGACCTCCACCTGTCATAACTGTTCTTGAAAGAGAATTAGAGAACATGAAAGGTTTTGTCGACTGTATTAAAAGGAGAAGTCTGCATTTGCAGAACATGCTTTGATAGATGGACATAACATTCTGTTCGCTAAAACAGAGGTAATTTCCAACATCAAGATTTATCCTAGGATATGAATTTGGATGCCATCGAAATCTATAAGCACATAAACAACATGAACACGACAGAAAGCAGACTCCCATTGTTCATAGTGCTTGGTTGCCCGCTATCTGCCTAAACCTGTTCGAATATAGATCCATTCACATCACCAGTTCGGAGTCGTCAATCGTCGGGTTACAACGTCCAACCGAAAAACCACTGAAGATGCCTACCGCAGTTTTAGACGAAACGCAAGGTACAATTGGACCACTGCTACCTGGAATACTCTTAATTTGAACAATGGTTTTCATTACCAAAAACATTTCGGAAATGAAAAAATCGAATATTCACATCGAGATTATGATATTTACGCTGGTAAAATCAATGCTAAAGTACATCGTTGTGTACTGTCACTGTTTCGACAGTCTTGAATTCAAATTCCCAACAAGAAATATTTTGGAACCCGTTTCTCATTCGGCATTCCAGTGATAATGACAACATTCAATGAACAGGAATAATTTGATTAATTAACAGCAAATACACCACTTCGAAGCTTACCCCTTTCGCGAACGCGTTTCAGTGGCAATAATTACATCATTCACCCTACTTCCCCGCACGTTACAAAGGATATGTTGGATATACAATGCGTCAAAAGCTTTTAACTTCCAAAAGGAAGCTGACTGGAATTCAATAAAATTGTATTTTGTCATTTTCCCCAATTTTTAGTTACACGCTTTGGTGTAGAGGGTGACCGGGTGAAAATCAAAAAAGCGGATTTCATCGCTAATCAGAAGACTTGTTGAGCATCAGTTGAGTCAAATATTCGGATACTTATTGTCTTTTTGAAGTTACGATATAAACAGATGTGGAAATAAACAAGAATGTCTGAAAAAGATTTTTCAAGAGGATACGGAATCAGTGACGAAAAAAACATTATTCATTTTAAATAAAACAAATAATATCAGGAATTAAACTACGTAATGGACGAGGAAAACATTAATGATTATTCATTTTATTTCTTGAACTTGAAATGCGAATCTAACTTTAAGGTAATGGTTTAATGCATCTTGATAACTTATGTAAATAGTAAATACGGAGGTATTGCTATGCTATACGTATTTAGAAGGATCAAATCCGACTGAATAACAAATTTAAATATTCTATAATTTTTTCTCTTATTCTGTAAATGTCAATGTTACACATTAATTCTACGTACTCGGGATCGATGTGGAAATCGGATAGTTGTTATACTCTTTTGAGTTGGTAGTTGGTGAGAAACACTGCCGTACTATCTTTACTGGAACCATTTCGCCGCATTTTCAGGTCCCCATTTGAGAACCTCCGGATGAGACCAGAACGCCGAAACTTCCGTCATCTAGTAAGCTGTAATCACATACTTGAGATCCAAAATTTCAAGTCTATAGGTCATTTAGTTCCGAAGTTAAGCGAAAGCAAAGTTTCGCATTTTCGACACTCACTCACTCAGAGAGCTGAAATTTGGTACAGAGTTAGGGTTTAATGGCCACATAAAGGGAAAACTATAAAAACTAGGATAATCGAAGATCTGGAGTACCATTGTTGGCATGTCACGTGAGCTCACGTGCATCACGCAAAATCACGTCATCTTCGCAAAATGTGCAACCACAATAACATATGGAAGTTTGCGCTTGGAAACACATTGTTATCATACTCAATATGTGAATATCGACTGTAGAATATAAATTGAAAAAAGGATAATAATCGGGTGATCAGTCTTATACACATGTTTTTTACTGTCTCATTTATTGTTCAAGGAAACGATAGGTTTCCGAAAGCTAGGCCGGAACAATAAATGAGACAGTAAAAATTATCACTGTGTATAAGACTGATCACCCGATTATTATCCTTCTTTCAATTGTTATCATTTCACATTTTCACGCATTCACGTGGTTAGCATCTGCTGTCACGTGATAGCACACCAGAGCTACCCGCAAATATTCATTTTCTAACCGTAAGTGATATCACGTCGGATATTATGTGAAGCGATTGAAGTAAAAATGGATGAAAATTTGATCGAACTTCTCAGGCTTCATGAAGTGATCTATGATCATTCTTCATCAGAGTACAGGGATCAGAATGTACGAGAACAATCTTGGGATGCTGGGTGCTCATTCAATAATTCTTGAACACTTCCTCTCTTCGTTGATTTATTTGGTGAATCAAATCCCTTCTATGAGAATCACCAGCAACTGTACGAGCAGTTATGTTCTCTTTATCGTCTTTCCATTCCGAAATAATCGGAGGCTCTATCTACCATAGTTCAGAACCGGGAAAAAATAAAATGAAGATTTGTAATAAAAAAACTACTCCTAAAAATAATGTGTCAAATGAGAAAATCTAATAAAATAAATCAATATATGCTCACGTTTCTACAAAAAGAAGTGAAATCTCACCAAAAACATTCTGTAAAAAACTAGTCTCGATGGAGCTGCTTGTTTATCTCTAAAAAGTAATGAAATCTAGAAAAAGTCGAGCCAAGTCTAAGGCTCCTTACTGCGATTTCTTTATTATTATTATTAAGGTTGTGTGACTTGGCAGTTGAAGGGTACACAAGGGTACATAACCAGGTACTCCATGACACCATTGCACCAATCTGTCGCCAGAAACGCAACCCATTGACGATGGAAAATTGCCACTTGGAAAACGTTCATTCAATAACCAGTCAATTTTATTTTAGATCGGTGGTCGATTTGACGCTCCAAAAAGAAGAGAACAGAAGTCAGCATTGTCAATGCTGAATGCATGTGTTGCGCAATCAACAACAGCCTAAAATGTGGCACTAGCGTTCAATTACCAACACCAGCATGAGCTATTATCTCGCTTAACAAACATAGGTATAGTAACAACAGATATAGCATAACGTGTAAACAAAATTGACTTGTTCCCACTAACGTATAGACATAGGGTGGCCATTTGAAAACGAAACAGACGAGATTACAGACGAAATAAATTTTTTCGATAGAAATGCTCGGACAGGTCGATTTCTGTTTCGAGGGGGACAACTTGAGATGTAGGTTAAGGACGCATAGCGCTTCAACCCTTGCTGCTACAACCCCCACCCCCAATTTTTGAATAAGGAAGATGGGGTGAGTGATACCTCAATTCAAAGGTATTTTTATACTGATTTCAGCACAGTAATTGTTTTTTCATTTTATGCATTAGTTCTCGAAATATTCATGCGTTAGTTAATTTTATCACTTAAATTAATTTTTTGCGAATAATTGACATTTCGTGCTTCCAAAACACCAAAATTTCCGTACTTGTATTTGAAATTGCAAAACATCTACCACTGGGCAAATGAAGTCATACCGTACGTGTTAATGCTACTAGGGTCAGATGTTCGACTAGCTGTTTTATTCACTGAAATCATTCTCCAACTGTACCGTATCAGAACGATTTGAAGTATTGATCTAAGAAATAAGACTTTTCAAAGTAAAGTATATAAATAAAGGAAAATTTGTTGTGGGAATAGGACAGTTTAGAATATGTCAGATTCTTCAATACATATATTTGGCGACGTTTCGCAAATTCACATTTGCTTCCTCAGGCCTACAAAAATGAAAATCAATAACACTCCTTTCCTACACAGATACACAAAATGACAGAAAATCACATACCTCAATACGTTAAAGGTGACAATCTCTGACCATATAAAATAAACATATAAAAATATAAATATACGAGTTGAAACATAAAATCCGGCAGGAATGAATAATGCACATCAGATCTCAATACGTTGAAAACAACAAACCATAGCCTATAAATGTGACGTCACAAAACAAGTCGTATTTTAGTTGTGGAACATTGAAATATTTTACACCTGGACCAACCAATTTATCTTGTTGTGAACTTCTTATAGTTAGACAATACTGAGTTATATAAACAACTAAGGTGACTAGTATCAGATCTAAAATTAACAGATTTGTTTAGATTAATGTGAATCATCTCTAAGATATTTCTTTTCCTATATTGTTTTTCTTTTTCAAGAATTTTCACATTAGGAAAATCGAACCTGTGATTCTCCGAAAAGAAGTGGGAGCATAGTGCCGTCTTTTCTCTGTTTTTTGTGTCTTTTAAGTCGTATTTGTGTTGTTTCATCCTGTTGTTCAAATATTGCCTTGTTTGTCCAATATATACCTCATCACAGTCCAAGCATGGAATTTCATATATCACACCCGATTTTTGTTCTTTTTTAATAGGATCTTTGATATGGCTGTATAACATGCCCACGGTTTTTATATTGTAAAATACTAATTCTCTGTTATCTGTTTTTAGAGTTCTTTTTAGTTTTTGTGATAGTTCTGGTATATATGGTATCTTGTAGTATTTCTTAGTTGTTTCAATTATGTTGTTATTTTTACTTTCATTTTTAACTTTTGGTAAAAGTTCTGAAATAATTCTGTTGGCGAAATGTTTTGGATAATTGTTATTGTATAGTATACTCTTTACTTTTTCTATGTTCTGGTTGTGGTATATAGGTGTACTCAAATTGATTGCTCTATTCAGTATGTTGTGAATGGCACTGATTTTATAGCCAAGGGAATGTGTAGATAAATAATTCAATATAACACCTGAACTCGTGGGTTTTGTATACCAGTTAGTTGTAAGTTTTTGTTGTTCAGTTCGTTGTACACATACGTCAAGGAATGGTAGTGATCCCCCATTTTCTACTTCTACGGTGAACTGGATTCTATCATGGTAACTGTTGAATAATAATAGTGTCTCGTTCACTTTGTCTTTTGGTATGGCTGTGATAGAGTCGTCGACATAAAACCTGAAGAATGGTACCGTGAATGGTAATTGACCAATTATTGTTGTGACAAGGTCATTCATCACGAGGGCAGCTAATGCAGGACTAGCAATCCCTCCCATCGTTGTACCTTCGACCTGTTGGTAAGTGTCATCATCAAATACAAAATAACTGGATTGGAAAAGGAAATCAATTAGTTTTAAGAAGGTCGTTTTATCCAATGATGTATACGCTGATATTGTGTGCCAATTCTTGAGTATGACATTTTTTGTGTGACTGTGTGTGACGTTGGTAAACAACGATACAACATCCAGTGAAACTAGGATGTAGTCTTCAGGTAGGACCACAGTTTTGGAGAATTCCACAAACTCAAAAGAGTTATTTATTTGGTGTTGGAAAATAGTTGTTACACCGCTCAATACATCGTGTACAAGTCAAGCTGTGCTAGATGAGGGTGAATCAATTCCACTTACTATTGGTCTCAAATGTAAGCCTGGTTTGTGTGTTTTTCTAAGGCAATACAGTCTAGGAGGAACAGAGTTATGTGTTTTCATGTTTTTCTTTTGAAAATCAGAAATAAAAGAGCTATTAAATAAATAGTCTATCAAATTATTAGCTTTTGTCTGGAATACTAATGTTGGATCTTTTTTTAACCGTTTGTATGTTGTAGTGTCACTAAGTATGTTCTTGACTTCATTGATGTATTCTCCACGGTACATTATGACTGTTGATCCTCCCTTATCTGATCTACTAACAATTATGTCATTGTTGGATTTCAAGAATTTTTTGGTTATATAGAACTTCTTTTGGATTTCATCATGGATAGTGGTTCTTCCTTTAATATAGTGTAAATGATTCGTCAGTATGTTTACGAAGTCAGATCTTAAAATATCCTTATTAGCGTCATCAACCTCCAGAGAGGAAATATAGAATTCAACATCGGTTATGATTCTAGGTATTGGTAATTCACCATTTGAAAAGGGGACACTGAACTTTGGTCCACAGCGAAGAATTTCTTCTACTTCTTGGGGGAGTTGAGTGTTGGTATAATTATAGATTCTTTTTGTATTATTGTCAGTTGTTTGGACAATAGGACCATGTCTCAAGGACAATATTTCCAACTTGGAAATATTTGTCAATTTGATTTTCTCAAATGAAGTGTGGAATAATTTCTTAAGAATACCGTTGAGTTTCCCAAAATGTTCATGTGATAATTCACGTTGTAAAAATTCAATCACCTGTGTTCTATCCTTTTCTAATGTTCTAATCTTCCATATTGTCATCTCTATCTCCAAATTTAAAATTGACCTCCTGAATTTACGTATCATAATATCTGTTTTTCTTCTGAAAGGACTGTCTTCGACTAGCAAAGAGTATACTGATCTGAGACTATTGATGATGTGGTTCGGATAAACATTCTTCATCCTGCATTGTAACAAGAAAATTCTTCGGTTGTAAAACGATGCCAGCTTCCTGTTCAAATTCTTCCAATGTTTCACCTGGTGGTATGTGATCGTATCGTATGTTCGGTGTAGAGTGTCGTAGAAACCAATATCTCCCATTGTATAGAATTAAAATATTTCTTAGCGTCCTCCAAGATCAAATAAAGGAAAATTTGTTGTGGGAATAGGACAGTTTAGAATATGTCAGATTCTTCAATACATATATTTGGCGACGTTTCGCAAATTCACATTTGCTTCCTCAGGCCTACAAAAATGAAAATCAATAACACTCCTTTCCTACACAGATACACAAAATGACAGAAAATCACATACCTCAATACGTTAAAGGTGACAATCTCTGACCATATAAAATAAACATATAAAAATATAAATATACGAGTTAAAACATAAAATCCGGCAGGAATGAATAATGCACATCAGATCTCAATACGTTGAAAACAACAAACCATAGCCTATAAATGTGACGTCACAAAACAAGTCGTATTTTAGTTGTGGAACATTGAAATATTTTACACCTGGACCAACCAATTTATCTTGTTGTGAACTTCTTATAGTTAGACAATACTGAGTTATATAAACAACTAAGGTGACTAGTATCAGATCTAAAATTAACAGATTTGTTTAGATTAATGTGAATCATCTCTAAGATATTTCTTTTCCTATATTGTTTTTCTTTTTCAAGAATTTTCACATTAGGAAAATCGAACCTGTGATTCTCCGAAAAGAAGTGGGAGCATAGTGCCGTCTTTTCTCTGTTTTTTGTGTCTTTTAAGTCGTATTTGTGTTGTTTCATCCTGTTGTTCAAATATTGCCTTGTTTGTCCAATATATACCTCATCACAGTCCAAGCATGGAATTTCATATATCACACCCGATTTTTGTTCTTTTTTAATAGGATCTTTGATATGGCTGTATAACATGCCCACGGTTTTTATATTGTAAAATACTAATTCTCTGTTATCTGTTTTTAGAGTTCTTTTTAGTTTTTGTGATAGTTCTGGTATATATGGTATCTTGTAGTATTTCTTAGTTGTTTCAATTATGTTGTTATTTTTACTTTCATTTTTAACTTTTGGTAAAAGTTCTGAAATAATTCTGTTGGCGAAATGTTTTGGATAATTGTTATTGTATAGTATACTCTTTACTTTTTCTATGTTCTGGTTGTGGTATATAGGTGTACTCAAATTGATTGCTCTATTCAGTATGTTGTGAATGGCACTGATTTTATAGCCAAAGGAATGTGTAGATAAATAATTCAATATAACACCTGAACTCGTGGGTTTTGTATACCAGTTAGTTGTAAGTTTTTGTTGTTCAGTTCGTTGTACACATACGTCAAGGAATGGTAGTGATCCCCCATTTTCTACTTCTACGGTGAACTGGATTCTATCATGGTAACTGTTGAATAATAATAGTGTCTCGTTCACTTTGTCTTTTGGTATGGCTGTGATAGAGTCGTCGACATAAAACCTGAAGAATGGTACCGTGAATGGTAATTGACCAATTATTGTTGTGACAAGGTCATTCATCACGAGGGCAGCTAATGCAGGACTAGCAATCCCTCCCATCGTTGTACCTTCGACCTGTTGGTAAGTGTCATCATCAAATACAAAATAACTGGATTGGAAAAGGAAATCAATTAGTTTTAAGAAGGTCGTTTTATCCAATGATGTATACGCTGATATTGTGTGCCAATTCTTGAGTATGACATTTTTTGTGTGACTGTGTGTGACGTTGGTAAACAACGATACAACATCCAGTGAAACTAGGATGTAGTCTTCAGGTAGGACCACAGTTTTGGAGAATTCCACAAACTCAAAAGAGTTATTTATTTGGTGTTGGAAAATAGTTGTTACACCGCTCAATACATCGTGTACAAGTCTAGCTATCTAGCTAGTAAAGTATATAATTTATCAAAAACTCACATCAATTAATTAAATATTCAAATTGTTCACCATTAGCTTCCATACACCCGCTCTGCAATTGAATAAACCATGTCGAACAATGAATTAGAACACATACAAGTCTCGATTCAAAACTAAGAATAATTCACATGTCAAAGAACCAGTAAGCCAACTTAGGGCTTGTTCGGACTAGGCCAGTAGATTAGTCGAGTAGCGAATGATTTTGTAATTTCCCGTGTGCGAACGCCAGCAATCGAGTCGAGTAGAGTCACAGGATGATGTACCTACTACCTTATACTTTTTAAGGGTCTTTGATATTGTGGTAGAGTAGTCAGTGGGCGAATCGACTCTCCACTCGACTAAAATACTGGCCTAGTCCGAACAAGCCTTTAATGATCTGTTCGTAATTAATAAAAAATTATCGATTCTCATTTTTTTGAAAAAGATATGAATTCAATAATCAACAAAATGAAAACATTATTGAAGCCAACTGAGAAAACACTTCATAATTAAGTCGGAAATCGTTTCACGAATTGGGACTGGAATATTTCTGTGGCATCATTAATGATTTGATTTTCTTACCTGGTAATCTGATTAGAGATATGTACGTATTTGGACTTTTTGGAGATTTCTATCGATCAAGTGTTACCGCATGTTATTGGAAATACTGCAAATTATATCGAAGATTATTTTTGCGACCCAAATATCGACCAATAGAATTGCACCATTCGACGTCACATGGTACAACCTACATGGTATTATACTGATAATTTTTTGAAAATTTTCTCTGGTAGTTGCTATATATAAAAAACAAAACATGATCCAGTCAAATTAATCACACGTCAAACTGACAGGTTGAATTCAATTGTGAAAATTGGAGATTTTGCATGAAAATGAGTCGATTTGGAGTTTGTTCTCTGTCCACCATCGATAAAAAAGTCAAAGGAAATGTTCCTATTAATACGGAGAAGTCAAAAAAAACAGTTTGGAACCAATTTACTACTTTTTGTACTGAGAGGGAATACACATTGATTGCTGAAACGAGTGAAGCGCAATTGGCAAACATTATGAAAGATTACGCTTACAATATGAAGAAAATGGATGGAGAAGACTATAAGGAAGGTACAATAAAAACAATGTGGAATCAGACTGCAAAATTACTTCAAGAAAAGTATTTGAACGATTTCGACATCAAAATCAACCCATTTTCGGATGCTGCATTCAAGACCGCTCGAGGAGCTCGTGATGCCAAGCGTAAGGCTTTACAATCTATTCCGGAAAAACGGAGGGCAAGTGCAGCAGCGTTGGAGGAAAAAGATTGGGATGCAATGACCACTGTTTGGGACGAGGAAACTCCTGATGGCCTCCAGAGAGCCTCCTTGGAGAGGTGGTGAGGGCAGCATGGCGTCAATACATCACTTCAAGGCAGAACAGCGAAATGACGGGGAAACAACTGGGAGAATTGAATACAATCCAATTTTCAGCAAGACCACACAAGGTGGTGATAAAAAATTATCAGACAGCAAGTGGCTGGTGGAGAATCGGGAAATCCCTGACAAGTGCCCAGTGAGACTGTTCCAGAAATTGAGAGAGAAGAGAGATGCCAATATCAAGAGCGACAGACTATTCCTGACCCAAAATCCATTCTGGAATAAAGTTCCAGGCGCTAGGTGGTACAAGGATTCCCCAGTAGGCCAAAACACGATTTCAAAGTGGGTTAAGGAGTCAGCACAAAAAGCTGGCTTGACCTTGGTAACAAAAAAATCACCAATCACTCCAGTCGTGCAACAGCCGTCTCCAATCTAGCGAAATCGGGCCTGGGAGAGCAGCAGATAATCAAAATAACTGGACTTGCCAACAGTAACTCCATCAAGCCGTATCTCCAACTCGACCAGGAACACCACGAATTAATTGTCAAGAAACTGCGAAGGAGTGAGCCTACTGCAGAAAATGCCATCAACAGCATAAACCTCATGCCATCTACCTCTTCTGGGACCATTACCGATAACTCTGACTTGAAGAAAACATGCACCAATGTTTACAACAATAGTATTTTTAATTGCACTAGTCTTTATCTTAATTAAATGTTGTTTTATTCATTATGAAATTCTTATTTGTTAACTGTACATTTCGTCTCATGGTGCAATTCTATTGGCCGACATTTGGGACGGAAAAATAATCCCCCGAATACCACACGAGCTTCAAAATTATCTAGCATTTCCCTCAAGGTTCCCTGCAAACAAATAAAGTCGTCAAGTTTTTCAGGAAAAATCACTCCGCGCTCGTGATTTTTTAACCTGAAAAACTTGACTCCTTCATTTGTTTGCAACGAACCTATCGGGAAATACCCGATAATTTTGAAGCTCTTGTGGTATTATAAGTGATAATTTAGATTGAGTTTCAGCAAGATTGAGCTCCTTCGCAATACGCTTTGTTTGTTCGACATCTTGATTAAAGATTTCTATGTCAGTGGATTGGAGGAAGGAAGCCACAGTCATGGTTGTTTTGAAGCTCAAAATGTCGATTTTTCACAAAAAAAAACACTATAAGTGCCATGAAAACACCACTTCATTTTCATATACTTAGTTAAGAATATTTCGAGAACTAATGCATAAAATGAAAAAACAACTACTGTGCTGAAATCAGTATAAAAATACCTTTCAAATGAGGTATCACTCACCCCATCTTCTCTATTCAAAAATTGGGGGTGAGGGTTGTAGTAGCAAGGGTTGAAGCGCTATGCGTCCGTAACCTACATCTTAAGTTGTCCCCCTCGAAACAAAAATCGACCTGTCCGAGCATTTCTATCGAAAAAATTTATTTCGTCTGTAATCTCGTCTGTTTCGTTTTCAAATGGCCATCCTGTAGATAATGTTCAACGGACGAGTCACACAACCTTAACTATAATAATAAAGAAATCGCAGTAAGGGGCCTTAGACTTGGCTCGACTTTTTCTAGATTTCATTACTTTTTAGAGATAAACAAGCAGCTCCATCGAGACTTGGCTAGTTTTTCACAGAATGTTTTTGGTGGGTTTATCTTTCCACTCCCCAACACGTCTTGGCATTGTCAGGCCCCAAAGGCACGTATTCTGGTGCAAGAGCCATTGAGAATTGAGATAAAGGCATCAGTTCCTGAGATATGAACTTTTAAAGAAAAATTGAAACAATAACAAAACCAGAAATAATTTTTTGTAAATTCATGACTGCTTCAAATGTTTCAAGATTGTCCTTTCATTACGGGATACCTGTATATTTGACGGACCCGCTGTAATCTGAAGAGAGATGTTATTGTTCTTCACTATAATTTTAACTTTGATATTGGAGTGGAAATATACGGGAGGCTGCATGATTCGGAAAAATCATTAAAGAAATCAGAAGTCCATAACTTTCACGGTAGTTAAGGTTGCTCATTGGCTTACGAAATTTCGATCAGATATTTCGAATTAGAATCCGGAGCTCTTCCTATTCCTGTCAATAACCGCGAACTTTATTCCGCCCAAAAATAAACCACAATATAGTCCTCATATCTCAAAAAGCTGGCAATCAAAATAACTGCATGGAAACTTGAAATTTATACGTATAATTCCGGTCAGAAATATACCAGCACACTCCGACTCACGAAATCCAATATCCATAAATCCTCTAATCGATCTTTTACGAAATTTGTTTGGGCTATACGATGACGTCAATGCGATGTCATAGTTGGGAGGAGGAAGTAACGCCCAGGCTAAATCTAAATGGATGTGGGTCACATTGTGACGTCAGAGAACGAGGGAGAGAGATGGGAGAACGCTCGATTCATAACGTTCGGGACTCTGGAGCGATTCCTTCCTTGACATTTTCAGCAACGGGTTATTTGATCAAGGTCTTTCAGTCTCATTATCAACTGCTATTATCCCTCCCATCCTCTGGTTACGGATTTATGGGGGGATATTAGTCACTTAACACTGTTCCTGAATTTTTGTGGATATCCTGTGATAATGGATGGGGTAATCGTAATCTTGAATCATGAACACCATAAATTCTCACAGTTATTGCTCATTCGATACCTCCACTCGGCAATTTCACCACTTGTTCCAGAGAGTGTTGCAATCAGATTTTGATGTGTTGCCTATTCAACACATCAAAATCTGATTCAATTCCTATGAATCGAATCCTCTTTCAGTTGTTGTCTTTTAAGTCTCAGGCAGGTTGTTAGGGATTGTTTCTGAAAATAATCATAACTCAACAAAATGAGAATATTCCACCATGAGGCACGATAAGTGATCATATGCAAAAGACCCTATGCATCTCCGAAGGGTAGTGCAAGGAAGAAGGGCTAAGTGTCAATCCTTCGAAGATAACCCTCATTATCTTCACTAGAAGAAGGAATCTTCATCATTAAATGGACAGATTATGAATTTTTCCAGAGAGATCAAATACCTACCTAGGTGTCACACGTAGCTACTATACAGAGATGGAACCATTTCGAGGAGCACTACAGGGATATCGAAAAGCGTTGGAGATACAGGGTGGCTTGAATGGGAAAAAAGTTGCGTTATTAAAGGATGACTGTGTTGGTCTTAACAGATCCAAAGTATCTATTATGGTTCCCGAGATATCTTGAAGAAACTGAAAATCTAGATTTTCATTTTCTTCAACTCATAAGATGCTCAATAGAGGTGAGGCCAATGATCTATTCATAGTGCAGAAGCGTACTCTTAGAACTACTGAATTTGAAACACTTAGAATTCTGCCAAATCACTTTCGAGAAAACAACATCCTCACATTAATAGGGCTCTACTTCTACTACTACGAAATTATATTTCTATCCAAAACATCGATTACCAAAATTCGAGAAAGGATGCTTATATTCGGGTATATCAGCTTTTAACAAGTTGCCCACAACAATAAAAGCAACTGAAAACAATAACTGCTGACTCTGGAGCCATATTGCCTGTCAGGATATTTCGATTGTAATTTTGGGGAAAAATAGATAAATGGATGGGTGGAAATATAACTATTTTTGTTGTTTCATTGATTTATTTTGTATGACAAATTTTATGAAATAAAGTGATTACTTACTTACTCACTTACATACCCCACAGACCCTCCGGTACGTGCCCACATGTGCACTCCCAAAATTTAAATCCACGTGCCGCCACTGTAATTGTAGAAAGTTTATTTCCTGTGACACAACCGACGCATTCGCCAATTTGATATACCCTAATTTATCATCATACCCTTCGTTTCTATCCTATCTCATCCTATTCGATCCTGGAAGCAATTCATTCAACTTGGCAGTGAATTGTCAATTTTTTTTCAATGTTGCCTACTAAAAACTCAATAAAATAATTAAATAAAATATAGTCTACCGTCTTCTAATTCGATGATGATAAGCTCTCAATTTGTTTCTGAATTTAACAAAATAATTTCGTTTCAAAACATTTAATATGCAGTATATATTCGCCTTTTTCAGTTGAATACCCAAAAGACGATGAATATCTAAATCCATGTATGCTTCAGGGTTCATAGTGAGCGCACGATTACCCTGCAGAGTATGTTTATGGCTGGTATTTCCAGATCGTTAAATTTTTCAGATTTTCTCAGTATTATATCCGGAATGAGTGAATTTCATTTGAATCTGCTAGTTATATGTAAAATGCATAAGATGGAATGTAAAATGGAAGGGAAAAAATTACATTATGCTGTATTATAAATATCCCATATTTCACCAAGGCTAATGAAAGCATTTATTCATCGATATGATATTATTTTGACTCACTATTTCTCATTTCGTTTTTGTGGAAACTGAATGAATTCACGAAAAAACCTTCAATGTCCGAATATACATGCGAACTCTTTGTAGAATTCGTGTGAAAGTGTTTTCATATTTTCTTTTCTGTAATAGTATGTTATTCATAGAGCATATCAAAATAGCAATCGAAGAAAGTTTACCCAACTCGTTTGGTGAACGATAGCCGAAATATGAGAGTCGGCGAGTGAAATACTTAACTTTGTCCACGACCTTCGAATAGTTCTTCGTAAAAAGAATTAAGACACAAATCATTTGCCACAAATGAAATGTGTGTACGAACTAGGTATCACATACCGTTCCCCCCATCAGACCGAATGGTTCAACTGAGAATCGCACCGACTGCAGTTTCGTCCTCTTCAGACTCATCAGGGTGGAATATTCCAAAGTCGACGCTGGATGGAAAATCTTTTCGTCAAGATATGGATATCTGTCGTGAACTTTATCGAAATGAATAATGTGAGCGACATATATCCACCTTCAGAAAAAACTTCCCTCTGTGTGATTGGGTGAACAATAAAGGAATAAACTTTCTTCCAAAACGCAACAGCACATTGTGAATTTCAACGTTAGAAAACGCCACAATCAATTCACCTGGGATATTCCGCCCTGATGAGTCCCAATAGAAAGAAACTGCAATAAGTCTTAATCTATACATATAAAAGAAAGATGTTGGTTACACCATTTATAATTCGAGATCGGATGGACTGTTTGTTATGGAACTTCATATATGGATTCGTCTACGGTCTGTTTATTATAAAATACAATAAAACTTCGAAAAAATCGATGAAAATTTTACTTATACAGGAAATGCTTTTCGTCCTTTTGAGTAAGGCCACTAGATGTCGCTACAGTTACAGTTACGCTACCGCTTATTCGTTTTTACTTCATTTGATATTCTCCGCTTTAGAAGGCAATATAAACAAATACTGTGTACAGTGACTATATTCCCTCTATAGGCACTGTAATAGTGTGTAATTTGAGTTGCCTACAACTCTGCGCTGTTGGGCAAAACCAAAATGTCTTAGCGTAGGAGTACAGATGTCTAAAATGATTAGATTTCGTTGAGATATGAGAAAAGTTTCGTTCCTGCCACTTCAGAATTTTCAGATGGCGCTATTCACACATTATGACTGATGATTATTAGATATTTTTATAGTTTTATTTATTCCAAATAACGTAAACGTGAAGGTACTATATTTGACATGATCACAATTAAATGGCGATGAATTTGTTGAGGCTTTCGCGGCCATCTATTGATGTCATCTGTTCTTTTTTCGAGCATTTCGGTTGTCGTGGTTTGAAATGGTCGAAAAAAGAACATATAAAATCAAATTCTGTGTAATTTACATAGGGCTTATAGTACCATGAAAGGCTATTAACAGATCCAGAAGCGGGTGAATATCACAGTGAATTTTCATCGAAATGTCAAGTAAATCGGATTTTGGCGATGAGTTCCAATCGTGAGATGTCCATTCTCATCTTTTCTCATCATTTTTGAAAATTATAGCGAAACTACAGTCCTAGATACAGAACCCAATACACGTAAAAGAACTTTAATGGAAATGATAAGGATAGCCCAAAATGACAACACACTAAACTACAAGAAAGACATCGATCAATTGAGCTCCTTGTACGCCCTGTTAATTGAGATAGATAAAAATCCAACCAATCTCATAATTCAAACCTCTCCAACGTAAGATTTTAAAGGTGTCTAATCCATTAAATTCCCACAAAAGTTATTGTACTCCATCCCCTAATTCTATGGTATATCAACAAATGAATTATGTCGATATTTTAAATTTTATTAGTTATAAAATTTGAAAACTCAGTCACCAATTTTTGCATCCGAATTTTGCTTCGAAACATACCTACCTATACTCTATTACATCTACATTCAAAAATCTCATGTTTCGTAAGATGAGTTTATATTGTACCATTTCATATTTCAACATTGTTTTTTGTAGCATCTCCTGAAGAAGAGATAAATAAATCTTGAAAGTTCGAGACGTAAGGAAAAAAGAGTACACTTATTGAATTGACCATATTCACCGTCGCCATATTGTTGTGCGACAATACCAACTACCCAGTGTTTCCAACGGAGAAATATTGAGTTTATCAAAAATACTATCAGATTTTGAGTATCGTATGTGGTATGAGAGGTTATATAAAATTGGTGGTAAACTTTGGTTAAGTATTTTGTGATAAAATCCAGGAAATATGGGTAGATATCAGTATAGGGGAGGCCATGGTTGTTGTGTCAGTAATTAATCGGCAATAAGACATCTTATTCGGCAAGAAATAGATCTAAAAATAAAAAACTGACATCAAAATATTTCCCTTTAAACTTTCGCGGTCCTAAGAAATTAGTGACTTTCGTTATTCGATGTTAGAACCCTGGGTAGTTGGTATTGTCGCACAACAGTATGGCGACGGTGAATATGGTCAATAGACTGCTATCAGTGCTATCCCAAATAAATTTCAAAATATTCATAATCCAGTCAACTATAGCTCATTCCTATATAACTATAACTACAACTAGAAAGAGAATCGAACCTAACACAGATCCTTGCGGAACCCCACCAAGATAGCGTAGGAGGCGTGAGAGGCGCCTGTGTGGAACGCTTCATATTTTTACTTTTTACCAACGCCTTAACGTATGTTTTTATCAGAAACAACTCGCATTCTCGTCAGAATCGACACAATTCGATGAGGACGTTCCACGAAATTTCAAACATATGTGCTATAATTGGAATATGGAAGACGATCCATAGAATTCATGTACCTATTCGCACACAATGTACAATTATCGTACTTCAAGGCGAACATCCGGAGCATCATTAATCTTTTTAGACGGGACATTCATGATGAAGACCTGGATGATTTATGAGATGATTATCCCCATTTCCCTACTTCCAAATTCCAGGGAAACGTGTCTTCCAAGGAGGAATTGATAACTTCATTCCATTTAATTCGATTTGCAGTGGAGTTCATCCGAGCGGAAAGAAGTTGGCCGACCCATTTTACGATTTCATTGGGCCCTTGACTGCTGATAACTGAAAACCCATAAATTTCGATTCCTAGTAAACTTCCGTTCTCCATCTTTTATTCATCATTCATGCAAGAAATGCGCCATTTGGAGATTTTGATCGATATTTGGGCTATTATGATTGATATGCTGACAAAAGTGGGGAGTGTGTTCACGGTGGTATTATTATTATTGAAAACTATTTTTTCAATTTAGGGATAACTCCAAAAATGAGAATTTATAACGCGAAAATTGTGTCTTCTAATTTTTATGGATGTGATGTTTTGTATTTGGTTTTGCTTTTTTTCTACTATGTCAAACATTTTAAAACCTTAAGGTATTTGTGATGAAAAAATTAAATAAAATAGGACCTATAACACGAGAATTGAAGAATTCTCTTAATAAAGAAATGAACATTAGGCATGCAAACAAATAAAATAAACTCTGGGTAAAAAAGTGCATCCATACGCATTTATATCGTAATTTCCCTTGATTAAATAGCAATAAAATGCGTCTCCGGGTCTGCGTTTCCATACCCCACGATTTCTGTGTATCCATCTCACTTCCTCATATCCCAGTAAACGGCAGAGGCTGGCCTTCCACCTTGTCTAGCGCGTTATTCTACATCACAGGGAACGGACGCAGCAGAGGCAACCGCACGCCTAAACGCCACATGTTACGTTGAGTCTGAGGCTAGCTTCTCGATTCTATATATTCCTTGGCGAAGGGAAAACTGCAATTATTCTGCACCATTCAGATTATTCGGAACTCGGGTCAGTTTTCAAATTGGGTTGGCTCTGTAAGAAAAGTTTTAACTGTTTTTCACGTAGTTTTAGGTTTGTCTCAGTGTTTGTATAATATCTTTCGAAAAGTCTTTTATTTTATTACTGAATTCAATTTCCATCGAAGACCCGAAAGCGAAATGAATTTAGCGGGACCGAGTGGGTCGCCACAAACTCCCCAGTTGAATGTGAATACTCGAAATACTTGTGGTTGTTTAAATTTTTTAGCTAATCAGCAAAGTTTTTGGAGTAATTCTTATGAAGATAAATCATGTATAGTTCAAGAAGTAAAGCGATCTGTTCCATATTAAACTGTCACGAGCCGCCACTGGGGTAGATAGGGTGATTTCTAAGAGCTATAGGAAATCAAAATCGAAAACCACATACAATTTAGAAAAATACATGAAATCTCTATTCGAATCGATACTACGGTCCATATGAATCAATGTTTGAAGATTAATAAGAATGAATAAAGGGAGAATAATCTGTTTCCAGCTCCAAATCTCACTGTTAGTAGAGGGAATGTAAATGGGGTACCATACCATCCATACCAACCTGCGTATGATACACGAGAACAGATAAATCCTCTGTCATCCCGAATAATAATAAGGATACTTACCTGAATGTTCGCCTTTTTTCGATAAGGAGATTGTATTGACAAATTTATTTCCGATCATAGACTTTCCATAAAAGGTAGATTAGAATTAAGCGATGATATGTAAACAATTTCGTCTATGGTATGATTTAAGACCATTTTCAATTGAAAAGAAGCATAAATGTATCAATATCAATAACAGCCACATTATATTATTTGCAACTGTAGCGCCACAGAACAAGATATGTATTGTTTAGCGATATTAACGATGACAGCGCTCCTCTAGCGGGCGTCACACGAAACTCTAACCTCCGCCGTCATTGAAAGTCCAAAATGTTCTGTCAAGCGTATGAATCTTTCTCTCCACTTATTCTATGCTCCTATAGGTACTACTATCGATTCAAATAAAGATTTCCTGCATTTTTCTGGTTTTTCAATTTCCTATAACTCTTAACAAATCACTCGTCATTAACTTTCGATTCATTATTTTATCATTGATCGGAAATCATAATTCTACCGGTCCCACTGAAATCGAAAAAATGTCGATGTCCTGGATGAAGAACAAAGTATAAATGGTGGCCTATGGAATACTATGGATTATGAAAGTGTCCCTCTCCCATGTTCTCCCTCACTCCGAAAAAAAGTAAACCCGATAATATTGAATCCCGAAAGAAGTACCATCCACAGCGAAAGCTTATGGTAGAGCAATTGTCCTGCAAACATGAAATGCAAGTTCGACTGCTCGGATAATAACTAACTAAAAAATTATTTCACTTTATTCAAGATCCTAGATGATAAAAACTCCTTTCTTATAATATTCCTATTAATATTACCATCCCAATTCAAAATATTGGCGTTACTGAACTCACTCGAGACTTCCTAACTCTCGGATTATTTTGTTCAGTTGGTTTGCTATCTCGAATCCAATTTCTTTGTTCCTTGTAAACTTGCACATTTAACCAGGGAACGGGAATCGCTATTAACCCTTTGAAATAAATTGGCAACTTTCGGGGATTTGCAGCATCCACTGAATTTCCAACATCGAATTTACCCCAAAGACATTTAAGCAAGACACCATTCTCCTTTAGAACAATTCAAAACATCTACTAACTTTCTTCCGTGATAGAAATAGGAGACAAAGGTGAAAGGTATTGGAATAACTTCAGAACGAAGTTCGCAGTGAAAGGTAGACAGCGGCTGCTTGCTTTGTTAGAGGATCGCCAGTGGGGAGCTGTTCGCTTCTCAGCATGGTTAATAATTCAACAGCAAAATGCCGCATAGCTTGCTCATGATTAATAATGAATTGATCGGAACGCACACTGGCGGTAATCGAGCTGCCGTTTCTGAGTTTGTATTTCTTGGTTGAATGCACTTTTATTTACTTTCACACATAAAAAAATCAGTATGTTGTTGTTTATACAGTGGGTCACATTGAAAATATAACAAAGGTTTCTTCCTGTATGAACAGAAGTAGAACATTATTTGTATTTCTCTCTCGGTAATGAAAAAGGATTGTTGTTTTGACGTGGTGATTTGCTAATTTTCAGAATTCCATTTACGACTCAGATCCTACTGTTCAAATTACATTGGCATATTTCACAAATCGATTTTCTGGTTAATTGCCACAACTGTTATCGACATTTTATTGCCTTCAAACGATTCCGGCTCCATTATGTCAAGAGGAATCAATTCTTGCTGAACATTTACGACTTCAGCGTGGAAAGTAGGAATTGGGAATTGTCCTTATTACTGGGACTGTTACAACCGTTAAAAAATAAAAAAAATTGGATTGCTTCCTATCAATTCCTCATATTATCTATTTGGGTTTCTTTGAGCCAATAACAATGTAATATTTGAGCATACTCTATTCACTTTTATGAAGTATCCCGGTTGACCAAGATTTAGGTTGGTACTCGTGAAATGTCAAATAATTCTCAGAGACGTAGCCAATGCTAATTTCTATCTACTCTTTTTTGACTTTGTGAATGGAGTTAGTTCTTTTAAGGTTTAACTGTGAAACATGTTTCGAAGTACTACTACATTTTCATAATGGAGTATTTCAAGTTATGCAAAAAGGTATTCAATGTCTTCAGTAGGCTTATTTCTTGAGAATTTCGAAAAGTGGGGAATTCCATAGGTCCGTCTGTTCGTTTGAAAGTTTTATTCTTTTTTCGAATAAACTATAACAAACTAACGGAATATTCTGACCATTATTTTTCAGTAGAATTTCAACACTCGATTTTGGATTTCCATACAAGGAAATAGCATGACTGAATCTTCCAACCATGTTTATATACGTGAAATATATTCACTATTAACAGAGAAAAAAGTTTCTTCAACATTCGCCATTCACATAATATTTTCCAAATTCATTATTTCCCTAAAATGAATAAACATTTTGATAAATGCGTAATTACTACGACCTCTATGTGGAGAGGACAACGTTGCGTAGCTATCTGACTTATCGTATTTTGGTTATGATTATAACCTAACATTTACAAAATATACAGGGTTGGGATGAAGTATGGAACCAAGTAAATATCTTTTAAACAAAAAAGACGATATTTATTAAAATTTGCAGGTAAGTGCAATGGAACAAAATGCATCTGATGTGAATTTTTTGTTAATAATATTCTTCCGGTTTAACTAATTTAAATGGGACATATATTATTACAGATTTCGAAAGAGCTTGTTATTTTGAATTCATACTCATACCTCATTTTTTAAATTTTATCACGGCGTTGCCACATATGTAGTTCGTATTTTTAGGATATTTTTGGTGTTTTCAGGGGATCATCATAATTATTATAGCAACCGCTGTGCCCAATCTAGATAAACGAACTTTTTACAGCAGTTAGCTTAAGGTATCAGCTTCATAATTCGGTGAACATCTGGATTTTTTTTTATACAGATTGTCTAATATAAATTTCCCAATTCACTCAAATTGAATATGCAATAACTCGATTTTTTCAAACGGCACACCCTGTATTATTCTCTTTCATGAAATTTATTTTCCAAATGTCTACATTTTTTACAAAGTATGTCCCATATTTGAACCGCTTTTTTTGAGATACATATTTCACATTTTTTAAAACAACGATTACTCTGTGAAAAATGTGAAATATCCCAAAGAAGAGCGGTTCAAATATGGGAATTACTGTAAAAAATGTAGACATTTGACATAAATTTCATGATAGAGGTGTCCCATTTGAAAAAATCGAGTTATCGCATATTCAAATTGAGTGAAGTGAAAAATTCATATTAGACACACTGTATGAAAAAAACCTCACCGAATGATGAAGCTGATATCCTAAGCTAACTACTGTAAAAATTTCGTTCATCTAGATTGAACACTGCGGTATCTATAAGAACTCTGATGAACCCATTAAAACACTAAAAATATACTAAAAATACGAATTATATGGCAACGACGTGATGAAATTTAAGAAATGAGGTATGAGTATGAATTCGAAATAACAAGCTCTATCAAAATCTGTAAAAATATGTCCCATTCAAATTAAAGAAGTTGATGGCATTATCGGTTAAACCGGAAGTATATTATTAACAAAAAAATATACATCAGATGCATTTTGTTCCATTGCACTTACCTGCAAATTTTCATGAATATGGTTCAATTCGTTCATGAGATATTTACTTGGTTTCATACTTTATCCCACCCTGCACACGGTGAAATGTATTAACAAGTCTAATAAGGAATAATTATTTATAGTCCTTCCAAGAATTATTGACATCTCGGGGGGCATTGGAAAATCGAAATTACGTTGGTAATAGCGCATTCAGTAATATTTTGAGTTGTAGAATTCAGGTTGGTGTTGGAAATAGCACTGACCACTGACATTTTGTTCTGTCATTAATGTTTGGAATAAATTTGGCAAATAATTGAGCAAGTGAAATAAATATCTTTATATTCGACTGCTTCATAAACACTTGATTCATGAATTCTTTTAGCGTCCATAATTGACTACTTTATTGGACACCACTTTATTGGACACCACTTTATTGGACTCAAATGTCACAGTCTTCTCCCGATTTTGCAATTTAAAATGTCTGCATTGCAGTCAAACATAAAGCTTTGTATGCAACTCGTACATAATTAGGCTTATATAGACTTGCCCAAATTAAATTTTGGACTCGTCCATAAAGACCTACCCTGCCAAAAATGTCTCATAGAAACTGATAGAAAATTTATGTATGGGAACTTATGAGATCCTAATTGGATAGTGAAACCGCAAATCCGTATAAAACCATATACGATATTCATCAGTATTTAATGGAGACTACAGATACACATTGCTTTAGTTTCTAATGGCATTTCCTAACGTAAATCATATACGTTTCTATAAGCGATTCCTACATTGAATGGTCCTTGTTCCTACGAGTTTTTATAAGACTCTATAGTTTTCAAATGTGTTTTTCACACATAAGACCTATCTGTTTCTAATGTGTTTTTACACATAACCCATATCCGTTCCTACGAGTTTTTATAAGGATCTATAGTTTTCAAATGTGGTTTTCACACATAATACCTACCTGTTTCTAATGTGTTTTTACCAGTTTCTATAAGAATCTATAGTTTTCAAATGTGTTTTTCACACATAAGACCTATCTGTTTCTAATGTGTTTTTACCAGTTTCTATAAGAATCTATAGTTTTCAAATGTGTTTTTCACACATAAGACCTATCTGTTTCTAATGTGTTTTCACGCATAACCCATATCCGTTCCTACGAGTTTTTATAAGGATCTATAGTTTTCAAATGTGGTTTTCACACATAATACCTACCTGTTTCTAATGTTTTTACTAGTTTCTATAAGAATCTATAGTTTTCAAATGTGTTTTTCACACATAAGACCTATCTGTTCCTAATGTGTTTTCACACATAACCCATATCCGTTCCTACGAGTTTTTATAAGGATCTATAGTTTTCAAATGTGGTTTTCACACCTAAGACCTATCTGTTCCTAATGTGTTTTTACACAAAACCCATATCCGTTCCTACGAGTTTTTATAAGGATCTATAGTTTTCAAATGTGGTTTTCACACATAATACCTACCTGTTTCTAATGTGTTTTTACCTCGGTTTTTACACATAGGACCTACCTGTTTCTAATGTGTTTCCACACATAACTCATATCTGTTTCTACCAGGTTCTATAAGAATCTATAGTTTTTAAATCCGGTTTCCACTCATAATACCTACCTGTTTCTAATGTGTTTTTACACATAACTCTTATACGTTTTTAAGAGTTCTTATAAGAATCTATAATTTTCAAATGTGCTTTTCACACATTATAGGTACCTACCGGTTTCTAATGTGTTTTTACACATGCTTCATATCCGTTTCTATGAGAATCTATAGTTTTCCAATGTGGTTTTCACACGTAATACTTACCTGTTTCAAATCTGTTTGTACACAAAATTAATTTCTGCTGTATGTTTCTACGAATTAATGAGGTTTGAGGATAAATGAGAATGTATAAGATTTTATAGCAGTCATAAGTTATAAGGATCTATAAAGGGTGTCCCAAGTTCGAGTGCCTACTAGACATTTCTGGAGAACTGGACTTATTTGAGATCTGAAAATTGGGATTATGATATTGTTCTAAATTTTCTACCGACCTAAAATAGTTTCAAGGCCAGAGCACTTCCGGTTATACAGGGAGTGAAAATAAATTTGCTAAAAAAAAAATGTTTTCAATCTTTTCGTTTCTGATATGATTGAGTATTCAATGCTGAATACATTTCTGTTAAAAACATTGTATTTATTCAAACAGTTTTCAGGATATCGAAAAAAAACCTGAAAAAAAGTAGAATATTCATAGCCAGTATCATGCTCATTTTTCTTATTCTGAACATCCCGAGTGTGAACGGGTCTCACAACGTCAAAGTAGAAGAACGTGGAGAGGTCATGCATCTTTTGAATTTCATAAATATCATCACAGGGTGTTCCAAATTTTGTGTCGAAAACTGTGATCGAAAATTGGCCATAACTTCTGTTTTTCAAATTAGAACCCTATTTTTTTATGATTGCGTTGTATTCTGCGAAGAAAAATAATGATAGCACTCTCAGATGCTCTTGCTCCTAAATTCAATAATTCTTGAGTTATTCGAGCTTTTCTAGATTCATGTAGTACATAGATTCAAATTCATCGAATCTGAACAGATTCGATGAAAATCTTTATGAAACCACAGTAACAACTTATAATTAGACCTGCCACTTGTGAATTATCAATGGAATCATTTATCTTTTATGGTCAGAATATTCTCATGTAATATTTTCATGGAACCATTGAATAAAATCGAAAAGTACAGATAAAACCTAAAATTAGACCTGTCACAATTATTAATGGAAAAATGTATCTTCTTTGGTCACAGAATATTCTCAAGTAAAAGATCAGATGAATTTGATTCTACGTCTCGTTCTACGTACAACATGAATCCAGAAAAGCTCAAATAACTGGGGAATTACTGAATTTAGGAGAAAGAGCATCTGCGAGTGCTTTCATTACTTTTCTTCGCAGAATCCAACGAAATTATGAAAAAATAGGGTTCTAATTTGAAAAACAGAAGTTATGACCGATTTTCGATCACCGTTTTCGACACAAAATTGGAAACACCCTCGGAAACACCCTGTGATGATATTCATGAAATTCGAAAGATGCATGACCTTTCCACATTCTTCTACTTTGACGTTGTGAGAACGGTTTACACTAAGGATGTTCAGAATAAGAAAAATGGACATGATAGTGACTATAAAAATTTGACTTTTTCTCAGGTTTTTTGTCGATATTTTGAAAACCATTCGAATTAATACAATGGTTTTAACAGAAACGTATTCAGCATTGATACTCAATCATATCGGAAACGAAAAGATTGAAAAAAAAATGTTTGAGCAAATTTATTTTCACTCCCAGTATAACCGGAAGTGCTCTGGCTCTAAAAATATTTTAGGTCTGTAGAGAATTTCGAACAATATCATAATCCCAATTTTCAGATTTCAAATATGTCCCGTCCAATAGGCACTCGAACATAGGACACCCTGTATTTCTCAAATTGTGTTTCAGATGGCAATTCAGAAAATTAGGACAACATGGTTTGCATGTGTTTTACCAAGAGGATAATAGAAGAGAATGTACGACATTGAAGTTAGAGCGAAAATGTAAATTAATATCGTAGGTACCATCACCGATATTCGCCAGAAATCATTATAATTCGCACTTAATCATTCGCTATTGAGAATTTGACAGTTTGAAAGTTTACTTAAAATATCCATATGTTTCTAACTGAAATTCCTAGGATTATAATAATACGTTTTTATATGGTTATAGGTACCTATCAAATCAAATCAAATATGTTTATTAGTACCACCACAATCAAATACAATCATTTACAATGTTCGAACTATTGGTTGGTGGATTTATACAGTTGGAATGAAAGAATTCATAGCGGCTTGAAATGTTTATTTCTAATCCGTTCATAAGATGCTTGAATAGGTACATACGGAATTATTACGTATTTCACTGACCACAGTGACATTGACATTTCAAAATTTCATTGAGGACAATATATGGAATAATTTTACAGAAGTAACTTGAAAAGAACACATACCTAATTACGGAAAAGCATACCTATTTATATAATTCACATCATATTCCAGCTTGTTTTTACAATATAACCTCACTTCACACAAAATACAATGTTCTCTTTTGACCTAAAACACTAAAGGCACTGCCACTGATCCATCACATTTTTCTTCTACAAAGATATAATTCACATCAGATTCCAGCTTAATTGTTTCTACAATATAACCTCACTTCACACAAAATACAATGTTCTCTTCAGACCGAAAACACTTAATAAAGTCTTTCATAAAGGAACGTATGCATCACATTTTCATTCTAGAAAAGTGAAATTAATTATTATTGTAGTTTCCCAACAAATAAGAAATAAACTTCTTTATACGTCAATTTGCATTACACATTCACTTCACACGTGTTTCAGGGCGGCGACGCTCCACGGCAAGAGTGAGACGGCGTTATAATCTGAACTTTCCGATGCGCACGCATCAGGCTTGTTAGTACATGTAGTACGATTAATAAATAAATAAATAAATAGTACATGTAGTATGTATTAGAAACCGGTTCCCATCACTGTACTAAAAGAAACGTTTCCCAATCTCTATTCTTAATAGTAGATGTCTAAAAGACCGAATAATCTTTTAGTACAATTACGAGAGAGAGCATAGCATTTTAGTCCTTCTATACGACGGCATAAGGTTCATATTTGCTTAGCGCTATGGAACTATTTGGAATTTTGTGTCTTTTAGTACGTTGAAAGGAACGGAATTTGGTCGATATCCCAATGGAATTAAACGGGTCACATTGTCTTAACGTTTCCCTTGTTCGTTCATTTGTGTCTCTAGTAAATCTGGGATCGCTTAGCGCTCATGAAATAACGAACTATTGGGATTTATTCGGTCTTATAGTACATTCAACTGGAAGGGAATTTGGTCCTTATTTCATTTTTCTTACGATTCATATTGCCTTAACGTTTCCCTTATTCGTTCATTTGTGACTCTAGTACATCTGGGATCGCTTAGCGCTCATGAAAGAACGAACTAATGGGATTTATCGGTCTTTTTTAGTACATTCAACGGGATGGGAATTTGGTCCTTATTCCATTGTACTTACGACTCATATTGCCTCAACGTTTCCCTTATTCGTTCATTTGTCTAGTACTCTAGTACATTTGAGATCGCTTAGCGCTCAAGAAAGAACGAACTATTGGGATTGTACATGTACCCCCAGTACCCCCCCCCGTAAATCCGCCCTTGCTGCTTGTTACAGACTCTTATGAAATCGACATTCCTCATTGACACTTGTGAATTCTCAGACAACTCGAGCCACATTAAATCTCATAAGATTGGATAAGGAATTCCTGATAGAAACCATCGAATCCTGGAACCACTCTCCACACAAAATTCCCAATAAAATCTTGAACTCTCATTTGAGACACATTGAAACTCATAAGATCCGCGTAAAATTACATAAGGAATTCCTCTCACATTCCACATATTTCTCATATGTTTTCAGGCTCGTGAATAAGCATAAAACATTATTATGATTGAAATTGGAATACCTTATTGAATCTCGTAGCCGCCAGAATCTAACAATGCCTGATACAGACTCTTATACTTCACAGCCGAGCTTCCTCACTGAAACTTGTGAATTCTCGGTCAATTTGAGCCAGATTAAAACTCATAAGATCCGCGTGAAATCACATAAGGAATTCCTGATACATTTCACATATTTCTCAAAGGTTTTCAGGCTCGTGAATGAGCATAAAACATTATTATGATTGAAATTGGAATACCTTATTGAATCTCGTAGCCGCCAGAATCTAACAATGCCTGCTACAGACTCTCATACTTCACAGCCGAGCTTCCTCACTGAAACTTGTGAATTCTCAGTTAATTTGAGCCAGATTAAAACTCATAAGATCCGCATGCAATCACATAAGGAATTCCTGATACATTCCACATATTTCTCATAGCTTTTCAGGCTCGTGAAGGAGTATAAAACATTATTATGATTGAAATTGGAATACCTTATTGAATCTCGTAGCCGCCAGAATCTAACAATGCCTGATACAGACTCTTATACTTCACAGCCGAGCTTCCTCACTGAAACTTGTGAATTCTCAGTTAATTTGAGCCAGATTAAAACTCATAAGATCCGCATGAAATCACATAAGGAATTCCTGATACATTCCACATATTTCTCATAGGTTTTCAGGCTCGTGAAGAAGCATAAAACATTACTATGATTGAAATTGGAATACCTTATTGAATCTCGTAGCCGCCAGAATCTAACAATGCCTGATACAGACTCTTATACTTCACAGCCGAGCTTCCTCACTGAAACTTGTGAATTCTCGGTTAATTTGAGCCAAATTAAAACTCATAAGATACGCATAAAATCACATAAGGAATTCCTGATACATTCCACATATTTCTCATAGGTTTTCAGGCTCGTGAATGAGCATACAACATTATTATGTTTGAAATTGGAATACCTTATTGAATCTCGTAGCCGCCAGAATCTAACAATGCCTGATACAGACTCTTATACTTCACAGCCGAGCTTCCTCACTGAAACTTGTGAATTCTCAGTTAATTTGAGCCATATTGAATCTCATAAGATCCGCATAAATTCACATAAGGAATTCCTGATACATTGCACATATTCCTCATAGGTTTTCAGGCTTGTGAATGAGCATAAAACATTATTATGATTGAAACTGGAATACCTTATAGAATCTCATAGCCTCCTCAAACGAATACTACCTAATAAAAACTCGTACAACTTGTATTCGGGTATGCTTATAAATTACTTATACTTATAAATCCTCATAAAAACTTATAGAAAGTTTACATGTCATGGATAACGTACGTATAGGATACAGCTTCTGCTCATAGATCCTTATGAAATCTCATAAATTGTCTATATGTTTTTATGAGATTTCATGCGGTATTTTTGGCAGGGTAATTTATGTACCTACTTGTTACATAAATAACTATTAGAATGAGGCTCTTGAAGAGTGTACAGCTTATAATTGGAAAAAATATATGGGATGATGCTGACATAAAATCATTCATTATGAACATGAGGTCTGCCCAGATGAGGAAATAACAGTTGTGGTTGTTGAAACAACAGTAGGAATATTTACATTTCATATTTTACACCTTCATTGTTCACAAATATTGAAAGTTACAATGTCATATAAAATTCTTCATATTATATTATTAAATAAATCCAAGCTTTAAGTTTTGTTTTTGTCTTGATGTCTATTACAATCCATTCAGTTTGCAGGTAATCGTATGTGATAATTGGAAACATTTTCATGTTCAATTTGCCGTACTTTGAAAAAATACTAACATATTTTACATATCTTTGAAAAAAGATCATTTAATTTTCAGGTTATATCTATATTTTCTTATTGCTATGATGAAAGTACAGAAAACTTTTAGTTACTTTTTTGTAACTAGAAATAAAGCTGCGACTGGACTTCCAAAGCCTGCTCTGATGTCAATAATTCTTGGATGGACTATACACTCTGATATGAATGAACTTACCTACCTAAAGGCCTCTTGCAACGACAGAGAATTCCACAGAGAATTCTACCGAAAGTAGTATGCAACGGCAGAGAATTTTCGGTCAGTGAATTTGACAGAAAATTCTCGCGAGAATTATCTGTCGTTGCAAGAGGCCTTAAGACGAGCACTCACTTGGTCTTTTATCTTCACAATAGCGAACTATGATTGACCTGATTAGATTCTGTTTTGCTATACTCATTGTTTTCTCTGTACATTGAATGATCTGCGCAATGTTCTACCAATTGATTGTTTACCTCATTCGAATGTATTCATTGTGTGACATTTTCAGGAAAAATTCGATATAAGTCGAAACCATGAAAACTATTCCTTTGTATCTGTGAATGTTTGTAGCTTTCGCGTTATTTTTGTGAGTAATCTTGCAATCAAAATCATGCTTGGCTTCATAGGATATTGAATTAAGCAAAGCATTCGCAAAACACACAGTGAATTTCGTGGAATGCACAACCTAATTAATAATTGTCGGGCGAATATTCTAAATTCCAATGGATCATCCTTCAAAGTGGATTTTAGTCAACTTTGTCAATTAAGGAATATCATCAATCATTAGCCCTTCCAGCCAGAATGCTTTCAACGAGATGAGGTCCATCGCCATTCGAAACCAATTATGTATATTCATTATACGAGTATTGACAACTCTGGTGAAGCAAGTAATCCTACATGTTTTATATTGAATTTTTCAGAGAAGACATTGATTACATAATTGTGACTACGCAAATATGGATAATTTGTTCTGATTTCCAAAAAAGCAAATTTCATCATTGGAATTATCGCTTTCCACATTTACATAATATAATATTCACTGAGAGAAAGGAAACGATATTCAGAAACCTACGACATTGAAAGGAAAATTATAACGATTCAAAGAGAAGGTTCTCCATTTTCCATTCTTTCCTGCAGATAATACGAAAATTTATCTTATTCCCCAAGTGTTCACAAAGGCATAAGCATCATTAAACAGGGGAAAAATGGAACGGAAAAAATGACTAGGGTAAAAGATCCTTTGAGAATACAGAAGATTTAATCGCATTTCCATTGTTGTCCCAGAGTTGTCGTCAACAAAATGCATATTTTGCTTTGTTATCGATGTCTTGAACTTATGCACTATCAAATCTAGATTATACGTCTAATTTTTCATGGGGTTCTCCCACAAGCCGTCGTTATACATATTCTGCTCACAGGATCGAATATGCACCATTACATTTGATACAAACTCACAAGCTTTTACAAGGTGACAAGAAAAACTTCGGACAAATTTTGCTGTGGTCTGGAACAAAAGTATTTCAGCGCAGCCAAATAATTTTCACTCTTGGTTTCTCTACACTTTCCTGTACTAATATGTGAATTTTCAGTTTGATATAATTGCATTTCACAGAGTTTTAGAATGTCAAAAAAACGTAGTGCGATTTTGGAGCTGTTTCGTCAAGGTAGGCGTCAAGCGAAATTGTTCGTTTGCTCAATTTGCCTCGACAAACCGTGTTCGATGTAATTCGTCGTTTCAAGGAGCTTGGCCATGATGGTCGTCATCCAGGAAGTGGTAGAAAACGCACTGTCAATACACCTAGCAATCGTAACATTGTCAAGAAGCGAGTCAATCGAAATCCGAGGGTTTCTATGAGGAAAATAGCCTGTGAGACCGGTATCAACCGCGAATCAGTCCGTCAAATTGCCAAAAAAGAGCTCAACCTCAAGCCATACAAGCTCCAAAAAGTTCAACTCCTCACGGAGGAAAACAAGCGTGTACGATTTCAAAGGTGCCGCCAACTCCTTCGTCAAGCCGTCGGTCAGCAATGGGGGCGAATTATCTTCACAGACGAGAAGCTTTTCACCGTAAAACAAACCCACAGCCACCAAAACGACAGAGTCGGTCCGTAGAGGCTCCCGGTACATTGGCCATCGTCGAACACCGTCAAAATCCGCAATCCGTCATGGTCTGGGACGGAATTTGCGGCAGTGGTAAAACTCCCTTAGTTTTCGTGGATCAATAAGGGGTCAAATTAAACCAAAAGTCTGCCGCTGCGACATCGTCGAGGCGTTGTATTTCCGTGGGCCAAGCAGCACTTCGGCAAATTGGACCTTTCAACAGGACTCCGCTCCGGCTCACAGAGCGAAAATGACGCAAGAATGGTGTAAGACCCATTTTCCTTGTTTCATCTCATCTGCAGAATGGCCGCCCTACTCACCGGATCTCAACCCAATGGAGCACAGGGCTTGTGCTGAAAAACACAAAAATTTGGAGTCGCTGAAGCAATCTCTGCGTCGGGAATGGAACCGATTAACGCCCGAGGAGCTGCGGCCCATTGCCGAAAATTTCAAGAAGCGTCTGAAGCGCCAAAGGAAGCCACTGCGAAACGGCTTAAATATATTATTAACAAATGTTCAAGCTATTATTATTTGTTGTTGTTTTGTTCGATTTCTTCTGTTTAATAAAGTTAAATGAAAAATAGTTTGTCCGAGGTTTTTCTTGTCACACTGTAGTTAGACATCCGATGAAACATTCATCGATCTTTGAGGTACTTTCCATTTTCAGCCTTCAAAAGACGACCCGAAAATGTTTTCACAATATATGTTTTCAAATTGACTGAGATTGACATTTTTCCAATCCCCTTTATCAATGTTTTGACATAACTCAATCGGAAATAGATAGGCCATTCGAATGACCGACAGAAAATATGATTTCCGCATACCGGAAACATATTACAACTATTGATTGGGGCAGCTTTTCAGTATTGGTCAGATACATCCGACATTGAATTTCAGATCGTGATTGAAACTCCAAATT
This sequence comes from Adalia decempunctata, assembly GCA_951802165.1. Lineage (NCBI taxonomy): Eukaryota > Metazoa > Arthropoda > Insecta > Coleoptera > Coccinellidae > Adalia > Adalia decempunctata. Next base: position 36,440,388 of record OX637697.1, on the reverse strand, counting down.
GTGGGTAATATGCAATAAAATTTGCATGAATATTTGCCAGCTCTGATTTGATTTTGGAATATCATTTTTAACTTCTATACCACAGGTTTTTTCATACCAAGCCACGAACTGAACAATCCACCAGTGGGTCCGTGAAGTTAGCGAAAAGTTGGAAGCACTAATTCTGAAACTATTATCAATATTTAGTGCTTAATTAGTGCCTATTAGTGCTTCATCAAACTCTCATTGCACCATTATAGTTTTTGAGAAATTGACAATTGAAGTTTTTGGTGCTGACTTCACGCTCAGCACCAACATGTTCGAATTACTATGAAATTAATATGTCAATATTTAGTGCTTAATTAGTGACTATTAGTGCTTCATCAAGTTCTTATGTCACCATTGTAGTTTTTGAGAAATTGACAATTGAAGTTTTTGGTGCTAACTTCACGCTCAGCACCAACATGTTCAAATTACTATGAAATTAATATGCCAATATTTAGTGCTTCATTAGTGCCTATTAGTGCTTCAGAAACGGCTGCGATATCATTTTTAGTTTTGAAGTAATTGAGTGTTGTTTTTAGCCAAGCGTGAAGTTAGCCAAAAAGTTGGAAGCACTAATTCTGAAACTATGTCAAATATTTAGTGCCTGGTTAGTGTGAATTAGTGCTTCATAAAGCTATCATTCCACCACTGTAGTTTTTGAGATAAACGCAATTATATCTTTTTATACTGCGTCGCCATCTATGGGCGGACTTGGGCGAGTCGTTCCGTCTCGTAGATTCGGCTCTAGTACGTCGTAATATTATCATTGCCTAAAGGGACTCACGGACGCACGAGTTGGGTTGCCAAGCCAATTTCAATATCGAAGAAAGAAATTAATTTGTGGAGGCAAAACCATTCTCTGCAGTATATTCATGTATCGATTATATGAAGTGATGAAATCATTTACGAATACTTTTCGAGTTTTTGTGATGAATAAAAGAATAGAGTGAATAAAAGAATAAAGAGAAATGAATTGCTCGTGCCATAACAACAAGAGTAGGTACAGGTAGTAGGTATTGCTTTTTTCTCAATTGACGTATAAGAATTCCAACAGAAAAATTTCAAGTGCGATAAAAAATGGGTGTTCCTAAATTGGAGATACAAACAAAGAAGGGAGTTTCCTTAAGTTATATTGTGAAAAAAAGTCCAAAACACATGAGAACGCATACTTCACGGACCCGTTAAAGGTTGAATAAGTTTTTTTTCTTAGTATCTACACTTCACAAGATATTCAACTGAAATTTGGCATATATATTACAATTGAGAGTTTACACCATATGACATGTACTAAAGAAACCTCCCCTCTTCGTTTGTACCTCCAATTTAGGAACAACCTGATAATGGAGATATAGTAGGTAGTTTAATTTATATTAATGATGAAGGATGAAGGGTTAGGTATATGAAAATTGAACTGTCTCAAAACGTACATTAAAAAATATATTTCGGGTTCTTTATACAAAAAATATATTATTATATGATAAAAACTTATTTAAATAGTGTACAATAGCATATGTGGGTTTACTACAATGTCGTTTCTGAATAAATTGTAGTCCTTGGATAGGCCATCATATTCTTCCCACTGCCCATCATTTCTTCTGCAATAGGAATTTAATGGCCTATCGCCTATCCCAATTTCTATACAGTGGGCTTTGAAATTAGCAATTCTCCGTAATAGATAATTTTTGTCATTGATGAATAGATTTAATTGGATTTCATCAATACTTACTGATGCTCCGATATCACAGTCGATTAACAGAAAATCTGCGTACGTTCTTTTAATTTTTAAAAAATTGTGACAGCTTTTGGGCATTTAGAGTTTGGAGGGGAATTGAAATCTATAGATTCATATAAATATTTGAATCTCCTTCTTTTCAGTTGATGAAGAATTACCGGGATGAAAAAATATTTTTTTATTTTCACGAAATTTGGACAATTATCGCAAGAATACTGATATATCGAAATCGAAGTGGGATCACTTTTCAATAAATGAGTCGCAATATAAGTAATGTTACAGTTAACATCAATTATATATGATATACTCCGTTCACCATCTCATTCACCTTGAAAATGTTATCTTTTTCGAGCACCTCGCACCGAAGTTTGTAGGTACTTCGTTTTTTCCCATTTTTCGGAAAAAAATTAAGGAAATTGAATAAACTAGAATCTGAGTTCTGAGTATTCAGAGCAAAATTGTCACTCACAATGTGCCGATGCAAAGTATCACCCTGTGGATTTGCCATCGAAATTGACATGTCATTTGGTGTAAACTCCCAATTGTAATATCTACGCCAAATTTCAGTTGAATATCTTGTAGATACTATGAAAAAAAAACTTGAAAAATATTCAAACTTTAATAACCCGTATCACGAAAACGAATCTTCCTTCTTCGTTCGTACCTACCTCCAATTTAGGAATACCCATTTTTTTATCGCACTTCAAATTTTTCTGTTGGAATTCTTATACTTCAATTGAGAAAAAAGCAATAGCTACTACCTGTACCTACTCTTGTTGTTATGGCAGGAGCAATTCATTTCTCTTTATTCTTTTATTCACTTTATTCTTTTATTCATCACAAAAACTCGAAAAGTATTCGTAAATGATTTCATCACTTCATATAATCGATACATGAATATACTGCAGAGAAATAAAAAAAAACTTGAAAAATATTCAAACTTTAATAACCCGTATCACGAAAACGAATCTTCCTTCTTCGTTCGTACCTACCTCCAATTTAGGAATACCCATTGTTTTATCGCACTTCAAATTTTTCTGTTGGAATTCTTATACTTCAATTGAGAAAAAAGCAATACCTACTACCTGTACCTACTCTTGTTGTTATGGCAGGAGCAATTCATTTCTCTTTATTCTTTTATTCACTTTATTCTTTTATTCATCACAAAAACTCGAAAAGTATTCGTAAATGATTTAATCACTTCATATAATCGATACATGAATATACTGCAGAGAATGGTTTTGCCTCCACAAATTAATTTCTTTCTTCGATATTGAAATTGGCTTGACAACCCAACTCGTGCGTCCGTGAGCCCCTTTAGGCAATGATAATATTACGACGTACTAGAGCCGAATCTACGAGACGGAACGACTCGCCCAAGTCCGCCCATAGATGGCGACGCAGTATAAAAAGATATAATTGCGTTTATCTCAAAAACTACAGTGGTGGAATGATAGCTTTATGAAGCACTAATTCACATTAACCAGGCACTAAATATTTGACATAGTTTCAGAATTAGTGCTTCCAACTTTTTCGCTAACTTCACGCTTGGCTAAAAACAACACTCAATTACTTCAAAACTAAAAATGATATCGCAACCGTTTCTGAAGCACTAATAGGCACTAATGAAGCACTAAATATTGGCATATTAATTTCATAGTAATTCGAACATGTTGGTGCTGAGCGTGAAGTTAGCACCAAAAACTTCAATTGTCAATTTCTCAAAAACTACAATGGTGACATAAGAACTTGATGAAGCACTTATAGTCACTAATTAAGCACTAAATATTGACATATTAATTTCATAGTAATTCGAACATGTTGGTGCTGAGCGTGAAGTCAGCACCAAAAACTTCAATTGTCAATTTCTCAAAAACTATAATGGTGCAATGAGAGTTTGATGAAGCACTAATAGGCACTAATTAAGCACTAAATATTGATAATAGTTTCAGAATTAGTGCTTCCAACTTTTCGCTAACTTCACGGACCCTCCACCAGTAGCTCAGTTTTTTGCCTGAAGCACCTCGGTATTCCGAAACAGGCGAATAAAACACTATTGGTAAGTGTTGGTCGATAACCCAAAGCAAAAACCCTCAGCTTTACAATAATACTACCTGTAACAACAATTACAAGGCAATTTGACGCCAAGCAATTGGTATAATGTTATGCATAGCATTCAGTATATGAGCATGAATGGTATGAGCATATCCCAATAATGTGCAGGAATAGTTTGAACAGTTCCTATCATACATGAAAGTGAATAATGCTGAGTTATAACGATTGGTGGACCAAACTGTATATTGAATCAGAATGAATGCCTTTGCTTTGTGCTTTTATAAGCACAACGAAATAGGGTCCTAGAATTAGAATGTTGCAAATACAATGGAAGACGAGCAAAGGTCTGTTTAGGTATACAATATGGCGACTAACAGAATATGGAAAGTTGAGACGTTGTCTTACAAGGAATTTTCCCTCAGAACCTACCTTTCTTTCATCTCTAACAAAAAACGTGGCACAATCTATGATCTTCTTGTTTCTCAATCAATCTGAGCTGCAACCAGAATTGCCCCTGATTGAAGTTGTCTGAATATGGGCTCAGCCTAGCAGATCTAAGATCTAATCTAAAATGTACAAAACAAAGATCGATCGACGAAATCGGCTTGTTCCCGTGAAACAACGTGGCAACATCGTCGAGGCGGTAGCATCTACGAACACTTTCAGCTATTTGTGATATTTTTTTAATTCTTTTTCGTCTAGAAACTCTAGAGTCTAGGTCATCAAAGCATTCATAGTTGAATTGAAAAAAACTAATGCATTATGTGGAATGTGGTCGAGTTTCTGAAAGGAGCCCAAGTTTTGAATTGCTTATCATTCGCTTCTAGGCCATATAATTAAATTTCAATGTTTTCATCAACATTATGTGGCAGGTGTTGCAAAGAATCAACAACCACAAATCTATCAAAACTGTTTTGGAGTAAATGAGAAACAATTTTAAGGTCGCCGATCAAAACGAGTAGGAAAACTAATCCGATAGGGGCGCCACCGTGCATTTTATGGAATATCTCCATAGAACTTACATTATCACTATGAGTTCTATGAATATCTCTCTTCTTATGAATGAAATGTACAATGGCGCTGAACTATGAAATTAGTGAATATGTAGGTAAAGCAGGAACTATTTCTCGTTATATATTTGAACTAGCTGGCCTGGCGAACTTTGTTTCGCCTGAATGATACTCTCGGTGAATTTCACAAATCGTAATCACCGGTGATCGGAGATCAACGGTTTGGTTCTCTGATTTTTGAACTGTCAAATCGAGTTGATGCTAGATCAAGCTCCGATCACCTGTGATTACGCGTTGTGAAACCTACTGCTGAAGTTGTATAAACTCATCATTGTTATTTTTCAAGTAGGAGATAAATTAGGTGAAATATACAGAATTTAAGTACCGTTGTTATTCGCACGAAAAGGATTCTCTTTATTTAAGCGGTATCTAATTGTTGAAAATATCACTTTTTGTTTCAAATGCTTTACAGTTCTCTCATTGCAGTACCTATATCTTGTAATGAACGACACCACGAATGCAAATATAAATCAATGATTCCAATGATGAATTACCTCTGATCACTCGATCACTGTATAAACCACTTTATTTCTGCCAATACAATGCTGAAAATTCGAATTGAAGTACTTTGTCTATGGTACTTCACTTCACAAAATACGAATAAGCTGAGACGTTTTCTTATTTTTTTCTTAACTAAGACATTTTAGTTTAGGTCCACAGCACAGAGTTTAAGGCAACTCAATTTTGAATTTACTATAGAATTCACATTATAATGAAATGATATGAGCCTTGCTCGAGATGTTTTAAAACATGGTGTTTGCCCTTGCCAATTTTTGAATGCATTGACATCGACCAAATCGAAAATATTGAAATTGTTTCGTGGCGGCGCCGCAATGTCATACGTGTCATTTCATAATTCCAATATGGGCAATGCAGGCCCGGATCTAGGGGGGGGGCAAGCGGGGCGCTTGCCCCGGGCGCCAGCTTAAGGGGGCGCCAAAAACAACCAGGGGATAAATTATTTTTATTTTCGATTTTCTCGGAAAAAGTATTATTATCGAATATGACTCGACTCTGAAGTGCCATCTTGACCACTCAAAAAAAGGACAAACATCTATCTGTCTAAAACTTTGCAACATGAAATTTAATGGCCACCAAAGTTCGGAATAAAATTATTAATGAGATCAAGGAGGCCAACTATGTCACTATTATGTTCGACTGCACTCCAGATGTATCTCACACAGAGCAAATGAGCCAGGTTATACGATATTTAAAGAGAGCGTAGTCTGGATATGAGATAAAGAAAAGTTTTATTGACTTCTTAGAAGTTGACGGAAAAACTGGAGAATAATATCATAGCATAGATGCATAGAATACCTGGTGTAACGACTCCTTACTAAAAAACGTGACCAAAATTTGTAGATCAAAACGGCATTCTAGATTTTAGATTTTGGTCTAGTTACGGAGAAAAAAGCGCGACCCCTTTCGAGAGAAATGACAGGCAGGACAAATTCTCAGATTTTCGATCGACAAGAAAGTCTTAAACAACATTTAATCAGTGCCAACACCAGGTATTCTATTATGCATCTATTCTATATCATAGCGAATTCTAGATGAACTGCAAACTGATGATTCAGATGTCAAAATCCTACGACAACTTCTTTCAAAAGAATTGGATGTGGAGCCAATTCTTAGAAATAAACGTGTTTCCAAGAAGACATAGCATATCGACGAAATGTGCGAGGATGAGTCGGGAACGTTAGATCAAGTTGGTTTATTCTCGAAGGAAATTAAAGTTGTTTTCGACAGATTATTGTCAGAAATTAGAAAAAGCTTAGAAAGCCCAGAGAATCTGCATAAGAATTTCGTATTCCTCAACGGTCATGCCCTTTTAAACATACAAAAAGAAGATCTGCAGAAAAATTGGACCTTTTTAGCGCAAAAATATTGAAGAGACTTGAACACAGTTGATTTTTGTTAGGAACTAGCGGTTTTCGAAGAGCTAGTTCCTGAAATTATCGACTTCATTAGACCTGCTGCAAATTCTTCACAGGCAAGATCTGCAAGAAGCTTTCTCTAACGTTAGTTTAGCTTTAAGAATTTACTGCACCACCACGTCTGCAAGATGAACGCAGTTTAAGCAAATTGAAAATAATAAAAAATTAAATTAAATTGAAATTTCTTCTCGTTTTTTTCCTTATTATTAGTATTAATTTTCATTATTCATTTGTATTATTTATTTTTGTTATTTTTTATGAATTCATATGCGGGGGGGCGCCATCATGAACTTTTGCCCCGGTCAGAAAAAATCGTAGATCCGGGCCTGGGGCAATGAACCAATGAAAATTGAAGCTGGGCTTTGGTAAGAATCCAGATCTGCGCTTGTGCAGCAATATTGAGATTGAAAATAATTTACTAATTCAGTCTCTGACACATCGTTATATGTCGTGAATCATATGTCATTCATAATAACTTCATTTGATCATAATCTGAATATCATTTTCAACTCCAATTCATATTTAAGAATTGAACTCAATATATTTAAAGAACATATTTCATCCTCGATATCTATTATCTTGTCTTTTGTCTTTCGGAATATACAAACCCTCTACATTTCTCGTAATTTTTGAATTGTTGACGCAATTCTTACCAAAAATTTGACTCTGCTTTGTGACTGTAAATAGCAGGAGTATATAAACCATATTATACCTTTCCTCAAAACTAATATGAATCAAAATGTCAAGAATATGAACACAAATTATTGCTTGAAAGAACTATCGACTATTAACACAACCCGTTCAGCAGAATGCACTAAAATATTTGAAATAACTATAATAAAACTTAGAACTTATTATGTGAAGAGCGCTTTATGAAGGGGAAAAAACGAAACTTTTATAATATTCTCAATGTTGGCTAATAAAAATCTAACTAACATCTTAGCCTTTTGGTGATCAGCTAAAAATAATTGGTAAACATCTCAGTTGGTGGATAGCAGGGAGATTTCCATGTTTCCAGGGAGATTTCCATGTTTCCATGGATATGAGCTGTCACACAGAACAGAAACACAATAATAACATGTCAATTACTAATTATGGCAATTTCGGATTCAGTTATTTCCGCAAATATATTTATTATCCAACCAAACAGAAATTCAAAAACATTTCAAAAATTATGAGAAAAGAGGAGAATGGACAACTCACGATTGAAACTGATCGTCAAAATCCGATTTACTTGAAATTTCGATAAAAATTCGCTGTGATATTCACCCGCTTCTCGATATTGTAATAGCCTTTAATGGTTCTATAAGTACCACTGTACAGAGTAATTTTAAATACATCGCCATCCAATGGTGATAATATCAAATATAGTACCTTCACGATTACGTTATTTTGTTTTGAATAAACAAAACTGCAAAAATAACTAATGATAATCAGTCATAATGTACGAATAGCGCCACCTGAAGTGGTAAGAACGAAACTTCCTTCATATCTATATAAAATCTAATCATTTTAGACATCTGTATTCCTACGCTAGGTCATTTTGTTTTTGGTCAACAGCGCAGAGTTAGAGGCAACCCAAATTACACACTATATGTTTACATCGCTATCTAACGGCGAGAATTTCGAATAAAGTACCTACGAGTTTTAGCGTAACTTCAGTGACTAGATAAGAGTCACTGTAGCGTAACTGTAACTTTAGCGACACCTAGTGGCCTTACTAAGAGGCAAAGGAAAAGCATTTCCTGTTTAAGTAAAATTTTCATCGTTTTTTTCAAAGTTTTATTGTATTTTATAATAATCAGACCGTAGATGAATATGAAGTTTCATAACAAACAGTCCATCCGATCTCGAGTTATAAATGGTGTAACCAACATCTTTCTTTCATATAAATAGATTGGGCCATTCTCTACCAATTCTGTATTTCAAGTTGATTTTTTGAACGAAATTATTAATTATCTGTAGATTCACCTTTAATCGGAAGTTGAACAATATGCATGGGCCTTTCGTTTGAAATAATACCGCGTTTACACATGCAATGATTTACTGGCGCCGGTGACTTCTGGCGCGCCAGTAACTTTAAAATGCATATGTAAACACTTACTGGCGTGCAAGCGTTATCCAGGCATGCATGGATTAAAAATTTTGGTCGCTTCCAAAATTTCATGCGCCAGTATCTTTTCTTGCGCCGGTGAAATTACAACTTGCAAATGTAAACACATTCCGTGCACGCCGATGAATATTGTTTACGCAGCGGAAAATCACTTTTAAGGTTAGGGGCACAGTTTGATAGTATAATTCGGTTCTTTCGTGAGTTTTGTGTTTTGACGATGAACAAAAAAGAGAAGAAATGGAAATCAGAAACCATAATACAGTTTTTAGAATTGTATGAACAAGTTCCTTGTTTGTGGGACGTGCATTTTGGAATGTACAAAAATAAAGATGCTAGGGAAAATGGCTATTTACAAGCACGATTAATAAATATTGAAGGATTTGGTGCATCGGAAGTTAAACGACTTTTTCTTTTATGTCGTTTCTTCCGTTCTAAAGCTTCAATAATACTATCAATTATCGATTTTGTAATTTTTCGACAATTTTTCACAAGCTCCTTTCGTGACATGATGTAGGTACCTACAGAGAGGTTGTCTCTGGTACCTACTATAACGAGAGTATCGAGCAACTGGCGTGCAAAATACTGGAAACTGTGTAAGTGTGTAAACGCTTACTTGCGTGAAAGTTGAACTGGCGTTAAGACTGGCGCCGGTAAATCCATGCATGTGTAAACTTACCATAAAGCAGAAGCATGAGTTGTCTCATTTTCTTCTATTTTTAAAAGAAAAAAAAATGAAATCGATTTCAATAATTTCATTTCTGACCCACATAATTTAAGTTCCCAAAGTGAAACCATTTTCGAATGCAACTTGAAATAATAACACACTACATTGAACGCCCACCTTTTAATGTCGAGGCGGTAGCATCTACGGACTTTCAGCTATCTTTATGATTTTTTTGGTCTAGAATTTGGGGGTCATTACAGCATTCATAGTTGAATTGAAAAAAAAACCGATGGATGAAGTGCATTATGTGGTCGAGTTTCTGAAAGAAGCCAAGTATTGAGATGTTGAATTGCTTCTAGGCAGTTATTAAATTTCAATGTTTTCATCAATATTTTGTAGCACTTCAGTTGTTTCAAAGGTCATCAACCACAAATTTATCAAAACTGCTTCGAAGCAAATGAGAAACAATTTTAATATCCAACCCATACCAAGATCTCGACGCCTTGTTATAACGTAAATAGTTTTCCATATTTATGTTTTCCTATGAAATGAGACAAAAATTGGCTCATATTTATAGTTATATCCAATCGATGCAGAAGATCTCGACAAACATGATTTATTGACATCTCAGTTCCGAATGAACTTAACATCGTTTGGGGAAGAAGAAAACAACTTATTTTTAGATCCATTTGTGGGTTACATTCGATTTGTACGTAGGCTGAAATTGAGCTATTAGATTATCCCATGGGATTAGATGTGATTGGAGGGAAGAAAAATTGGAAATTCGATATGAGATAACGGATAATGACTTCATGAGGCGGATCTAGAGGAAGGGTAGGACTAACTCAGTGAAAATGCATGAAGGTATTTCAAGATTTCCAGCGTGATGAAAATACAACTAACGAGCGCTCAGGAAAATTCGAGGTCAAGTAGGTTCTGAAACTTCGGGCGATGCTTTTCTGTGTTTGAAATTTAATGATGTTATTACTGAAATTCACAAGAAACGCGGAATTATCAAGATACACAACACTTGGCTGCGAATTAGTATTTTTTTATGTTACTTGGAGTGAAAAATAAAAAACAATATGGATGGTTTCAACGATTTTTTTCATGTTGCTGCGAAATTTTATTTTAGCTTGGACTATAGAAAGAGGAGACGCGCATTTCTATCATAAAAAGTTAAGCCAATTTTCAAAATCATCAGAACTGAATTAATCAAAATGAAAATGAAATTCATTTACTTATTTGTGCGTGAATGTCAGAAATGAGTATTTGTTTCTATAAATATTGCGCATTCTGCACACAACATATACCAAAGTTTGAGGAACGGCTCGGCCGTTTTTGCCTCAGATACCTAATGAATGGGCACGTTATGGCAGCACCGTTTTCTGAATTTGTTCATTCATTAATTTCGTACAGCTATTTTAATTTTGTGGCGTTTTGAACAGTGTTGCCAACGCAATATCGCGTTTAATTGTGTATGAAAAGTGAGATTTGGATTTATTTCAGAATATAATTAGGTTCGTAATTGTCTTGTTTGTGGTAAATTGGACTATTTGAATCCCGATTTGAGTTAACACAGACATGTTCAAGTGTTATCGTTCTAAGTAACAGTGGCATAGATTCTTCGATTTTAAGAATTACACATTTCAGATTTCCTTATGATATTGATAGGAGGAACATTTGGTTCTAAATTCTGAATTTAGCTGACTCTGTTTACCTAACTCAGAATCTGTTTCAATAATAATAATAATAATAATAACCGCAACGGGTGTGGTTTGGTTTCTGCCACGCCACATGGGGGGAGACGTCCACACGGCCCGAGTTTCCTGGGTCACCAAGGGTAAATGGTGGCAAACCCATGAACGAGAAGTGGAAACCGATATCGTGGCAGGAGATCGAGATGCCACTCCACCTGCTGGCTCGACCACCGTGAGAAGGACTGCCCGCAGGGGAGCTCGCAACGCACGTATCCAGTGGAGCCGCGAAATGAATATTGTAGTAATCCGAGCTTTTCATTACGTGAACGATTGCGAGGACAAACCACTTACTGGATGGAGATACTCCCTCCATACCGAGTTCACCGGGAGGCATCCGGAACTTCAGAAGACGGAAGGGAATCATTCAAGAGAAATGTTCAAGGGATCGAGTTATCCCAGAATATCGTGGGATGTGCACCGCAGACTTTGGATCTGCAAACCTATCACATCGTGCGTAAATTTCTGAACTAGTGGGAGGAACTGAAATGTTTTTTCACTGGTCCAGCTCAAGCTGAGAACGGGAGACCGATGAAGAATAATAATAATAACTTTATTCATCCCTTAGAGTTAAGACAGATACATCTGTATAGGAAATGTCAGGAAAGCAAATACAATGAAAGAAAAGTATACAAAGGAGAAACAAACAACTATAATCTAATGTAAAGCTGCCTTAAAATACTCATATTCGCCGTAGAAGCACCTCTCGAGTAGCAAGGCCTTAATCTCGTTCTTGAATCTTCGGTACTACAAAACCTTCAATCTCTCAGGCAGATGGGTAAAAAATTTGATGCCACTATACATAGATGACTGCTGAAATTTAGAGGTTCGGTGTTTTGGAATACAGAGAGTTTCTTTATGCCTCGTGTTATAATCGTGAAATTCAGAACACTTATTCAATGAAATTATGTTTTTTCGAGTGTACAATAGGCAGCTGAGAATATAAATGCATAGAAAGCACATTATTTTATTATTGATGAAAGAGGGTACAATAGGCAGGCTGAGAATATAAATGCATGGAAAACACATTATTTGGAGCGGGAAACAGATTTTATTGTTTCATACAATCTGTTCCTTGTCGCCATTTCTTCACACGTGCCATATGCCATATATTGTTTGATATTACAAAACAGTATGTAATTCTCTCTTTCAAAAGAATATATATATATATATGCTATTGAAGTTTATCAAAAAAAACCTCAATTAATTGTAAGTTTGTCAACTTGTTTTAAATGTTTGTCGTTTAATTACATATTGTAATAATGTTTGTAGTTAAGCCCTGAAGAAGGACCGAAGTGGCCCGAAAGCTTGGCAAGTAAAATTTAAAGAGCAGATGAAATAAAAGCCTCCAAATACTAAGTAGCGAGTCGAAATACATCCTTAACCTACCTACCTATATATATATATATATATAATAAATTGGATATTTTAAGGATTTATTTTGACTCATTTATTATTAAAGGAGACTTTTATATCATCTACTCTTTATTTCAATTGCCAAGCTTTCGGGCCAATTCGGTCCTTCCTCAGGGCTTTACTATAAAAACATTTAACAGTTTTAATTTGCATAACATAAACACACGGACATAAACTTACTTAATATTGAGGTTCACGTTTTTAAAAAATTGTACATTCATCAATTTCACAGAAAAATCGAAATACTTTGAAAAATTTTTTATTACTTTGTTTTGATCTATCTACGTCTTAATTAATTCGAAATGTCAGCGTCTGGGAGTTTTTTGAGGTTGTTGTCATTTTTCTTCTTCTTGTTTGTCGCATTATGTCACCCATCTACTGGTCCCAAATATATTCTGTTGTTCATTTTCCATTCGTCAGAAATTAAGTATGTGTATATACTACTCAATTTGTTGGTATCCGTCTTTTAATTCATTGTCTGTTGTTCCCTATTAATTCCCTGTTTCCTATTAGTTCCCTGTTAATAAATCCTTAAAATATCCAATTTATTAAATATACAAACTGACTCTTAAAACATATTAAATTTATATATATATATATATATATATAGATTTGTTCGACCGCACATACAGACCCAAATCGGTATACTCGACCGACTTTTCAGTCCAAAAGTGACGTTTTCAGACCCGGCTTCGGGACTGGTAACGTTCGACTATAGAAACGTTATGAGGGGGCTGAGGGGATGCTAGGGGCGCATTTTCAGCCGGGTCTGAAAAGTCGGTTTTACATGTGATTATATATGGAAAAGTTTCAGTGTTTGGCCAGTGCGAGGGCGCTTCAGTCGACATCAACTTGCTGTATATAATTCGTATAGTTGACCAACGCATTGGGTCCCTAAATATGGCAACGCTATTTTCCGTTCATACACCTCAAATACACTATTCGAGTACTTATACGATCCCGGTATGGACGAACGTCGTCATGGGTCTTAGTGAATATTTCGAATACACTCGTAGATTTGATCTTGGATTCTCTTTATATCAATCTGAACTGCAGATTCTCCGGTATGGAAGCTTATACAAACCCGATGAATATTACTGTAAACAAAATGTTACCAAGTAGGTACGTGTGTCTTCGAGTAGGAGTTTCCTTTCGAAAGTGAGAAGAGAGACTTTTTAAGTGCTGAAAAAATGGCATTTTGTGAGCAAAGAAGATGTTACAGTCACATACCAATTTTTTGTTTGTTTCCGATTTACAAGATTCGTTCATGCACAATCACAAAGGGGGGCAAAAGAGAAATTATTTAAATTTCCCATTTCAAAATTCATTTTCAGAATGTCAATATCATATTATGACGATATGTTTGTTGTGCTGAAAAATGACAAAGGGATCAAAATCTCAAGACGGAGGCGTGTCCACCTGCCTGTGGGCACCCATGTAGGCACACAATATATTTCATTTGATTATTAAGGAACTAGTAGAGCTCAGCAAACTACTTTATGATAGATCAACCTTTTCGCCATAATCTACCAAAAAAGGAATGGTTCAAACCCATGATAGATCAATGAATATTCAAAATGTTAACGTTTCTCTCGAGCCCTCTTCGGATATTGGGGATGAATATACGATTTTGAGTTAGCTGTTAGAATACGGGCTAACGTGAAAAGCATCAAAAGATCACAAAAAAAATTTAAAATATATTCATTTGTAAGACATGTCCACAAAATCGAATACGTCAATTATACCTGGCTAATCACGTGGTATACTGCGGTTTCAACTGGAAACCAGTGGTGCGTTAGCAAAATACTCTCAAATGAATATTTTTACAATGTAGCTGACAGACGTCTAAGGATTTAATTTTCAGCGCTTCCAAGAGAAAAATGGTATTTTTTCCTCATATTTGGAAGAATGTAATATTGAAAGGAAATGCCCACTAGCTTATGCTAGGAATCATTCACTGAAAGCTTGGGTACTTAAAAGTACCACCCTGTATAATTCATAATTTGTTTATAAATGGAATGTAATTCAGTTGAAGAGATTATCACAATATGCTGAGTTTTGGAATTTCATAGAAATGAAAGCTAGGAATGATGTAAATGATGTACTAGAATCGGATAATGATTATACGTCATATAACAAGGCTCTTGTTTTTAGTAAACCAGTGATTCTACTAAATCTGATTCTTGATTTCACCGATGAGAATCAAAAGTGAAATCGAATTTTCATAAGAATTTCAGAAGTTATAATACATTTGTGTTTTTCAATGTGATGAATGAAGGAGAGTAGTGTTATGAATTTTGTCTAGGTCCTACCTAATATATTAAGCTCCTAATACATCACTGAGATTGATGTTAGTGACATTCTGAAAAAAGTACAAGTTCTCAGTTCTTTTCGTTACTTGATATATTTTATTGTGTTTTGATTATTTATTGCCTCATTTTTGAAAGCATACCTTCTTTTATATATCATTCATAGGATCAAAACATAAATTAAATCTACCATTCCGTACTGATGGCCATCGTGGTTGTGGAATTCTTCTAGGTGAACTATGTTGCATCACTCAAGCCCTTTTACTCTATAACCATAATAAAGGCGTTGTAAAGGAATACAGGGTGTCCGGGTTCAACGTTTATATATTTCAGGGGGTGATTCTGGAGAGTGGAGTTCAAAGTTAGATTATATCAACTTAGGCCCTAAAACACCAGTGCTAGAGGCTCTTCAGCATGACCTCCAAAGTCCAACTAATTTGCGATAACTATGTCATCATTTGTCGGATTCAAATGAAATTCAGTACATGGGGGTTTCTGAATAATGAGTATCGAAGACCTAAGAAGAAATTACGTTTCAAAGTTCATTTGAGGATGTTGTGTACCTGATTCAATGGTTTTCAATCATATTACCTCCCATGAAAAAGAGCTTTATCCACCCATGTCTGATGATAACCGGATTCTCATCAGTGGAGGAAAATAATACTTTTAATTTTTGAGATTATGTTAGTCGAAGACATGGTCTCCTCAACCATTTTTGAGCAAAAGAGGTACGGCGCTACGGAGCCCCTTCCTATAGAAAAAAAAATGAATTAGAATGCATTTCATCACACTACAATACTTTTATTCCGAGATGGGGGTTACGTAACGCTCTCAATTTGAAAACATTTTAGGAGCCCACATTTCTTCGACTGAAATTTCAATTAGATCATCAACTCAAAAATTGAAAATGATTTTTTGAGACACCCCATATTATCTCTGCTACTGATGAGAATCAATCAGTTGATCAAACGATCAAGTTCATCCAGAAAACTCCATGCTTGCTATCAATTTCATTTAAATTCGATAAATTTTGTTGCAGAACTAACCAACTAACGGTACTTTAGAGGTCAACCCTTGCTACTACAACGGTGCGGGTTGTAGCAGCAAGGGTTGAAGCGCTATGCGTCCGTAACCTACATCTTAAGTTGTCCCCCTCGAAACAGATATCGACCTGTCCGAGCATTTCTATCGAAAAAATTTATTTCGTCTGTAATCTCGTCTGTTTCGTTTTCAAATGGCCACCCTGTATATGACGGCATCCAGAATTGATTCTAATTTTTTTACAGTGTACCGGGCTGGTCAGGCTACACCAGCATTCAGCCTTTTTCACATCACGTGATAATATGCGTTCAAATAATTCAAACTTCCAGCCGAACCGAAAAGAAATACTGAAAGGGAAAAAGGAAAAATCAAATATTTCATTCATGAAAACAACAATGAAATGTGTCAGATTTTTTGTTTTCGGTTTAATTTTCTTTAATATGCGGTTTTTCTAAGAGAATTTGAGAACAATTGTTTTTGTTAGATCAGATTCTTAAAGTTTCAAAGAGTGGAAATCTCGAAAAATGAGATAATTATTCCCACAGTATCAAAAAAAGTAGTTTGTGGATAATGATAAGCATCAAAATTTCATTCGTACGAATTATACGATCTATTCGTAATCCTTACAAACAGCATAATAATCTAATGAGGCAAAATGGATTAATGCTCATTCAAAATGCCTGTGCCCTCTATAGGCTATAATATATAATATCAAGTGAAAGGGCTTGATGAAAGTAACTTGAAAAATAATGCGATGTTATTCTTAATCCAATATGGCGGACCATCCAAGATTCCGAAATAGTTATATTTATTCACTTCTACAATATGGGTATCAAATTAATGGAAGGGCTTGTTGAGAGTTACTCGAAAAATAATGTGACGTAATCCTAGAACTAATATTTCGGAGAATCCAAGTCAGTGAAAACAAAAAATTGATTCAACAAATGAGAATGAGGAACTTCATCTTCACAGATAGCAAAATTGTTCACTTCGTGAAGATATTCAGTCTTCCCGTCGACTCACTAACACATATACAAATTCTTGCCATAACACCTACTCTTTCAATCCCTTTTATACATTGAAATCGTAGCGACTAATCCCGACAATCTGGCAACAGTGCTGGGATCGAAAACGTTGATCGTATTTGCCGGTGCAGTATATGTGGGATTGAAAAGGTGGCGCAATGTATCGGGTCTGAACAGGACTATCAGATATACAACTTTTTTGAATGAAAAAAAATTTCTCCCCTCTCAATGTGCCTAGGGAGTTATATTTTAAAAGAGCCCATTTTTTGCATATATACTCGTAAAAAACATACGCATCATGTGGGTCTGAGGTCGCCTGAAGAACGTACCGGGACTGGATACGTCTGCCAGACAAATATATATATATATATATATATATAATAGAAAAATTAAGGGTTTAACGACTCATTTAAAGAAAAGAACTACTCTTTTTTCTTGAACCAAGCTTTCGCAATTATTTTTTATTGCTTCTTCAGGGTTTCTACAATATAAAATACATAGATCAATTTTAGTTTAAAAAACATTTCTTGCTGTAAAATTACCGAAAGTGAGGTTAAACGTTCCACCGACTTCAACAACACATAACATATCTCCACTGAGAACAGTACAGACAGAATTTTTATTTTTCATTTGTCTAACATATATTTGTTTTAGTTAAGTCAATTTCAATTTTATTTGTCCAAATTTCACCATTCAATATTCTCAGTCAATTTTGTCGTAATTAACAATCTTTAAACTTCAATGTCACAATCATAGATACATAAACCACAGAACACAGTCCACAACTTCTCTTCATCATCCAACGTCCACTTCCCGGCTCCTATCTGGTCTCATCTCCAGTAAGTAGCTGTACATATTACTTAAATTTTGAGTGTCGCTTTTTTTATTTATTGTATTTCCATTTTTCCTTATCTCAATCATTTCATGTATTAGTCGTTTTTGATAGTTATTTTCCGTTTTCAAAACTTTAACATTTTCGATATCAGCTTTATGATTCAGATTTTGGGCATGTATTGCCAGAGCACATCTATCCTTTTTAGTTTTTATGTCTGACTTATGTACAGATAATCTACTCTTTACCCACTGTGATGTTTGGCCGATATAAACCTTTTCACAATCGAGGCAACCTATTTGATATATGACGTTGCTTTTAACCAACAATGGAATCGGATCCTTGAGTCCACTGTACAACCTTCCAACTGTTTTCTTATTATACGTTGTTATTTGGATATTTTCATCTCTGAAAATATTTTTAATTTTTTTTGTTAGATCTTTTATGTTTGGCAAGGACGCAAATTTCATATCTGTTTTCTGTTCTTGCTGTTTGTTTTCGTTCATTGTCATATTTGATGCATATAATAGTTTTTTTATCATACCAGGTGGATACGAGTTCTGAACCAATATCTCATATAACTGTATCAAACCTTTTTTTTGGAATGTGCTGTGACAGATCCTGATTACTCTATTTTTCATTTGTTTTATGAAGTTTATTTTTATGTTGATGTTGTGGTCTGAAAAATAGTTTATCAATTTATTGGCACATGTGTTTTTTCTGTACCAATCTAGTTTTATTAAATTTCCTTCTCTGTATACCTTTGTGTCCAGGAAAGGTACGCCACAGTCTATGTCCTCTTCTTCAACTGTAAATTTCAAATTAGCATGATATTCGTTAAAACATTTAAGTGTTTCGTCAATCTTATCGCCCGGCAGTAACATCAAAATATCATCCACAAATTTTTTTAAAATTGGAATAATGAACCCCAGTTTCAACAACGACTGAACCACCAAATCGTCCATAACATACTGTGCTACTATGGGACTTAATTCAGATCCCATCGCACAACCAACTATCTGAGCATAGAATTTTCCTCTGAAAGTACAATAGTTCTTCTCTAACAGATAGGATATTATCTCAAAAAATGTATCTTCATCAATTGATGTGTGCTGTTTTATGTCCTCCCATTTATTCTTCAGAACATTGATGATCAAAATCTGAACCCTGAAGAAGCAATAAAAATAATTGCGAAAGCTTGGTTCAAGAAAAAAGAGTAGTTCTTTTCTTTAAATGAGTCGTTAAACCCTTAATTTTTCTATTATTCATATTATAGACTCTGAAAGCACATAAATATATATATATATATATATATATATATATATATATATATATATATATATATATATATATATATATATATATATATATATATATATATATATATTGATGAAAGAGGGTCTACAGGACTCCCTGGGATTTAAGTTGAAAATTAAACGGATTATCTTCTTCTGGGCAATAAATACTGCATGACTGAAAGAGGAATTTCCCCAAAGAACAACATTGTAGTTGAGGTGAGCGGACACTAGTGAGTAGTATGCATTTATCAGAGAATCGAGTGGTAGTATAAGCTTGATGCGTCTCAGGGCGAAGAATGAGCTACTCAGTTTCCTGCAAACAAAATCTGCGTGATCTCTCTAGGTCAGATTTTTATGGATGTACAAGCCAAGAAACTTTATACAGTCAGAGGGTTTCAAATTCCCAGATTCTAGTTTCAAGGTGAACTGGCGATCGGAGTCTCTTACTTAAAAATATTTTAGTTCAGTTTTCTTCACATTCAAGATGAGGGAGTTTTTGATACACCAATCAGAAAAGCACTCTACCAACAATTCACAACACGCCCCTAGTGCGCTTAAAGTTCATGCACAAATGATGAACGAGGTATCATCTACAAATAGGACAATCTTAATAATTAATTCAGATAAGAAATGGTTCACGACATAATCCGGCAGATCATTCACAAAAAAGATGAACAAGAGAGGTCCTAAAACCGAACCCTGAGGAACACCTATTTCTACCGGATACTTGCCTGAGCTGTGTTGACCTACTTTCGCAACTAACCAGCGATTGGTTAAAAAACCTCTGAACCCTAAACTGAATAATTTATTCAAAATGAAGTTGAAATTCAAACAATCAAATGCACGGGATTGGTCAAAAAATAACCCCGCCACATAATTTCCATCGTCCAAACTTTTGTAAACAAAATTCACCAGATCACACGCCGCGGACTCCGTCGACCTACTGATTCGAAAACATTGCTGGCAGCTCGTATTGAATGAAAATTTATCAAAGTACTGCAACATTCTATCGTAAACCAATCTTTCTACAATTTTAGATAAAGAGCTCAATAATGAAATGGGACGGTAATTATTTATGTCGTCGACTGCTTCTTTTTTGTGGATGGGAATAACCTTTGCCGTATCGAAGGAAATCTCCCTGAAGAGATCGAAACATTAATGAGATGCGCGAGATGCTCAGAAATATATGGAGCTAATATCTTCAAAACCTTAACTGGGATCATGTCTAACCCACTACTGATCTTATTTTTCAATTTGTTTAAAACTGAGTTTATTTCTTCAGCCTCAACTGGAAAAAAGAATAAGTTGTTTACTGTCAGTGTCCGAGTGGTACATGAATAAGATCGGTTTACTCCGAATTGTTGCTCAACACTGATTTTATTTATTGATGAAAAATATTCACCGAAGGCAACAGCGACGCTAGACTGAAATAATCCTTCCCTGAACTTTCAACACGATATCCTTTCTAGAGCCAGTGGAACCTATTTCCTTTCGTACTAGGCTCATAGAAATCATAATATATATACTTACTCTAGAATGCTAAATCAATTGGATCGAAGTGTTGTAAAAATTTCAGTGTGGTCCACAATGCGCATATGTGCCATCAGGTTGTTTCTGAACAGGGTCGGCTTCAATAAAATTTTATGCTGTTATTGTTGCAGTTGGATTTAATCAATTCATAATTAGTATTCGACACTTACTAGTTGTTTTGAACATATTGATAATTTTCAACAGCTATTTGAATGGTAAATTTGGAATCATCAGCGACTGGAAGATAAGCTGAAAATCTTTCATTGTTCCAAAACCTCTTCAAATTCTGGTTAACAAACAACGAATCTCTTGGTAAAGTTCAGAAAAAAAATCAAATGAGCAAAATATACTAATATATCCCTTCAGGACAGTTCTATTCTTCGGTGTTCCTGAAAATAGTGGAAACATGAAAATGTATTGTACATCTGCCAATGCGTTACCATCTGCATCGTTTCATGAGTGAATTCTGATACCTACATTCATTCTCCAACAAGGGCGGATATAGCTCTATTTCATGGGAGGGGTAATAACGATCATGGGGGGGTAATTACGATTGAAAACCATAAAATCAGGTGAAATATGTATGAAATATTGTATGTGCACCACCTTTTTCTTAGGTCTTCGATACTCATGGGGGGGAAGTTACCCCCAGTAACCCCCCCCGTAAATCCGCCATTGTTCTCCAAGTCATTTGTCTTTTTGAGTTCCGAGTATATTCCAAAATCAATCTGTTATCTTATCTGAATGAAACTGCAAAGTTTTACTTCAATATATTTTATTTTCGAGTTCGAATTATCCATTAAAAGATGGTTTACTCACAAGATTTCATGATTTTTCATAATGAATTGCGTTCTTTTGCTATATAAAGAACCAATCTCATGGTGCGAGTGGATAGATATGTGTCAATCGAATGAAAAGCAAAGCGTAAATCATAAATTTCTAACAGTTTATATGAATGAAAAGGTGCACATAGTTTACATACTCAAGTGGGAAATGAACGGGTCAAGACAAGGACACCACAACACTATACAGTTCATTGTTTATCGGATACGAAAAAATCCAAATCTAACACAACACACAACAAAAGCAAAATGCACACGAAGAATATCAAACACGAAAATAACAGTTACGCACCAGTAAACTAGTTTGTCTATGCAGTAAACTAAACTGTGGCTGCAGACTGACACTGAACACGGTCCTGCCTAAACTTTCACTAAGGTCATTTCAAAGTCATTTGCCATGAGACAGAAAAAGCGGTGTTGCGCGGTCTATATCTATTTAGTGAAACCTACTACATTACTGCTCTGATTTTCTCACCAATTCCACAAATATTGCAATTCACTTATGATATTAATGCGTCTAATAGTCGTAGGCAGTGGCGCATGAGCTATAAAATAAGTTTGTTACTCAATGGAGTATTTTCATTGTTTAATTATATTGAAATCAAAATAGAACCGACAAAACATTTAGGGACTTGGCATCGTTCTACGTGAAATGTGCTAATGGTGAACATGCGTACATTGTGAATGAGTTGCCTATGCGGCACGTTTTTCGCTGCGGAACTAGAAGGAATTAGTATTCTAGAGTAAGTATATATATTATGATTTCTATGACTAGGCTCCAGATCGTTTTGTTTTTATTATTAGAGCAATCCAATAAATTTTTATGAAAATTCAATTTTGTTGACTTCAACAGAGCTCTGTACTCTTTTTCAGCAAATGAATAAAGTTGCCTACTTTCCTGAGATTTTAAGTTTCGAGACAACCAATGAACATCCTTGAGATTTTTGCTGGCTAGCCTGATTGCCCTGCAATCAATGGCACGTTTTTTTTTGCTTGACCGGACAAGTAGAATCCAACAGGGATTGTAAGATGTAAAAGTGTTCGAAACTGCCATCGGAATCTATTTCCTGATATATGCCGCAGGCCCGGATCTAGGGGGGGGGGCAAGCGGGTCGCTTGCCCCGGGCGCCAGCTCAAGGGGGCGCCAAAATCAACCAGAGGTTAAAAAAAAATTATTTTGGATTTTCTCGGAAAAAACTAATACTCTAGTGCTAAAATCGGAACTGTAGCATGGAAACATGATAAACTAT
Source organism: Adalia decempunctata (assembly GCA_951802165.1). Classification (NCBI taxonomy): domain Eukaryota; kingdom Metazoa; phylum Arthropoda; class Insecta; order Coleoptera; family Coccinellidae; genus Adalia; species Adalia decempunctata. The sequence continues at coordinate 36,417,493 of OX637697.1, read as the reverse complement.
CACAATGCCAAAAATCTTTGAAATCAATGAGGGATGCGTTCGCGAAAAAAAACGCGCCGCGTAACGATGTGAAGAACAAAATCCAATTTCTTTCCTTGTGATTTTTTCTTATTATTAGAATTCATTTTTATTATTTATTATGAATTCATTATTACACAAATAAAAAATTTTATATATACAGGAATTTTGATACAAATTCATGAACTTGAATTGTTAAATATTTTCAAGCGGAATCTAGTTCCTATTCTACCGGAAACGAATGTAAACTTCGTTATTTCAAAGGTAACACCCTGTGTATTTTTAAATATTTGAATTCTCCGTTCAGTTCTGCACTGATTTGATGTATGATATGCGTAACCACTTCAAGCGATTGTTGAGTTATAGCCTGATTGTCAAATTTGTTGACAGAAAGAGTGTCACAAATTAGAGTTAATATCTCCAAAATCCCTCATTGTAAGACATTTTTTTTTGCACAGTGGAACAAGAGAAAGTACGCTGATCTTCTTGTATGAATTATGAGGAAATATTATACAGGGTGTCTGAAACAGGGCTTCAAAGTGATCCTCAATTAAACTCTATGAAATCTCATTTTTTTCAAATGCATGGGAACCATATAAGTTTGTAATTCCGATCGATTGCTCGTCAATAGCTAGTTAGAGTGTTCCGAACATTTCACGTATTCAAAATCAGTAGTTTTGCCGTTTTTGAATAAAATTCGAATTTCACGACTAAATAAAGCCACGGTTTACCAAGATAATTTTCAAGTAGGCTATGTCAATAGTAAGAATATGTCAGTTTTAAACTAAGTTTTTTTCATTTAGTCATCATTCATTATCTGCTTTGTTTATTTGTCACATTCGCCACAAAAAGAACAGACTTTTGATATATCAGTCTAGTGTAACTTTTTATTATTGCTTGTTTTGCATAGTGCTCGATCAATAAAAATGAGTGAGAGTGACAATTTCTAATATAGCCTACTTTGAAATAGACTAGCATACCACTGATTTTGACAGAATTTCACGACTGAAGCCAGGTTTGGCTCAGTCAAATTCAGTGATATGCTCGTCTATTTCAAAGAAGGCTATGTTAGGAGTTGTCATTCTTACTCATTTTTATTGATCGAGCACTATGCAAAACAAGCAATAATAAAAAGGTACACTAGAATGATATATCAAAAGTCTATTCTTTATTTGCGGCGAATGTGACGAATAAACAAAGCAGATAATGGATGATGATGAAAAAAATCTTAGTTTAAAACTGACATATTCTAACTATTGACATAGCCTAGTTAAAAATTATCTGAATAAATTTGATTTTTAGACGAAAAGACCTGGCTTTAGTCGTGAAATTAGAATTTTATTCAATAAAGGCAAAATTACTGATTTCAAATGCATGAAATGTTTGGCACACTCTAACTGGTTTTTGACGAGCAATCGATCGGAATTACAAAATTATATGGTTATCATTTGAAAAAAAAATGAGATTTCCTTTTTATTGAGGCTCACTTTGAAGCCCTGTTTCAGACATCCTGTATAATATTTCCTCATAATTTATACAAGAAGCAGTATCAACGTACTTTCCTTGTTCCACTATGGCGAAAAAAATTTCTTACAATGAAGGATTTTGGAGATATAAACACTAATTTGTGACACTCTTTCTGTCAACAAATTTGACAATAACTCAACAATCGCTCGAAGTGGTTGCGCATATCGTACATCGAATCAGTGCAGAATTAAACCAATAATTCAAACATATATGTATAAACATACAGGGCGTTGAATTTGAAATAACGAAGTTCACATTCGTTTCCGGTAGAACCGGAAGTAGATTCCGCTTGAAAATATTTAACAATTCAAGTTCATGTACTCTAAAACAAAAATACAGAACCTTGAAGTCGTATCAAAATTCCTTCCTGGAATACTTCTAATGAAACACTCAAAAAAATTACACTGTATATTCATTTTCAAAGCATTCAGTTCTCATATCCAACCTTGGGGGAGGGGGGCGCCATCATGAATTTTTGCCCCGGTCAGAAAAAATCGTAGATCCGGGCCTGATATGGCGTCAAAACAAGCAGAGGCAGCCTTCAACGATAGGCTCTGTAGGTTACTTTCAGACAGACAGCGAAATGTGCGTAAAGTAGTATCCACCACGTTGTCGAGTTCAGGACAATCAAAGGTAAGAGCTATAACTCTGTGGTCTCCGATGTTGGAATAAACCACCTCGGCAGTTATCAAATCGCGGCTGACAATGTTCGAAACATTGTATGAATTCGTCTAAAAGAGTTAATTCACTTGTAATTTTATTTTCATTCTTCCATACCGATAAAACCACACGCCACTGGACCTTTCAAAGTTAGATGCAATGTAGCCGCGGCAGTAAAACATGATATTGCTATCCTGCAAGCTATCTTCGTCCACTCATTGAAAACTGACTAAATTTTGGCTTCACCAATTCTCAAATTTATGAATGGGATGTTGTATCTCCTCTCTCTATGATCTGAGTATTTTAGCATGCTAAATCAGATCATGGAAATACGAAGTTCCCATTACAGAAAAAACATTTTATATCTCTGATGACGGGTTTGAATAAATAAATACTGACCACAAACGGATTGAATTCAAGCTTCCTGTAAACTAATCGATTCTCAAACAAATCGAGTATAAAACCAAAAATTTTCAATATTCAATTATATAGTAATTTACGTAACAAGTCCGAAAAATAGGGTTTTTTTGGACGAATAGACAAAATTCTAGGACGAGCCTGAGGCGAGTCCTGGAAGTCTGAGTCCAAAAAAACTATTTTCGGACGTGTTGCGTACAACATTTTTTCGGCAACCGTGTAGAATTACAAATCAATGAGACGACACATTTCTTTATTATACATTTTGATTATTATTTGAATTGAACAGAACAGAACTGTCATCCGTTATTTCGTTGCTATTGTGATGATCATCACAATGACAACAACGACATGGGTTTTTCCGGCCTAGTCCGGAAAGTACGTACTTTCCGGACTAGGCCGGGAAATGGTACTTTCTCAAAGAAAAAGACAATTTTTTTCCGAACTGCGATTCGCAAGAAACGGCTGAAACGTGCCTTTTGAACAGCAAAAAAAAACATTCATAATCGGACTCCTCAAACTCAGAAGTTCACGCTATCTCAAGCCCAATTGAATGGCCCAATCTTCACCCGGGCCGTAGCCGCAAGGATATTGCATAGGTTGGGATACTGGCTCGAAAAGTAACGTGAAGTAGTTTCGCAGGCTATCAAAACCTTCTTTGAATGCGTCCTCCTTTAGAATATCAGCATTTACGTTGAGATCATACATGGAAATATTATTCATGCAAAATTGACCCTTAACCTTTCAAATCAACTGAAGGGGTACCAGATTTTACAGGTGGCCTGTAAACGTGGTCGGAACGTGTGTATTTTCAGGGAACCTAGAGAGAACTTTTGTTGCGTACTCAATACATATTTACAATCTTGGAAATTTCTAAATTTAATAATTCTCGAGTTCACGTAGTAGAATTTGTCTTGAAATATTCAGTTTACGTTCGAGATCTACATACGCCAGCTAACAAAATCCGAACGCATGTCGAGTTATGGAGATGTGATTATTTTGATCTCAATGTTCAAAATTCATAGTTTTTATTTTATTATACCCACCACAAAGTTTTCTACTGCGAATGGTGCGTTAACAAAAAAAACAGGTCTTCGACTTGACCAACCTTTTCTGTGGTTCACCTAGAATCCCAAGAAAATTCTATATACCTGCTCAGTTCGAGAACACCTCTGCCATTGTCGCAACGTTCAAACACAGATAGCTCGAAGCCCTCAACAGATATACAAGGTGACAAGAAAAACTTCGTACAAATTTTACTGTGGTCTGGAACAAAAGTATTTCAGCGCAGCCAAATAATTTTATTCTCTTGGTTTCTCTACACTTTCCTGTATTAATATGTGAATTTTCAGTTTGATATATTTTCACTTCACAGAGTTTCAGAATGTCAAACAAACGAATCAGTCCGTCAAATTGCCAAAAAGGAACTCAACCTCAAGCCATACAAGCTCCAAAAAGTCCAAGCGCGTACGACTCCAAAGGTGCCGCCAACTCCTTCGTCTCGCCGACGGTCAGCAATGGGAGCGAATTCTCTTCACAGACGAGAAGCTTTTCACCGTAGAACAATTCCACAACCACCAAAACGACAGAGTCTGGTCCGTAGAGGCTCCCGGTACATCGGCCATCGTCGAACACCGTCAAAATCCGCAATCCGTCATGGTCTGGGGCGGAATTTGCGGCAGTGATAAAACTCCCTCAGTTTTCGTGGATCAAGGGGTCAAAATCAATCAAGAAGTCTATCGCTGCGACATCCTCGAGGCCGTAGTACTTCCGTGGGCCAAGCGGCGATACGCATTGGACCTTTCAGCAGGACTACGCGCCGGCTCACAGAGCGAAAATGACGCAAGAATGGTGTAAGACCCATTTTCCTTGTTTCATCTCATCTGCAGAATGGCCGCCCTACTCACAGGATCTCAACCCAATGGACTACAGCGTGTGGTCGATTTTGGAGCACAGGGCTTGTGCTAAAAAACACAAAAATTTGGAGTCGCTGAAGCAATCTCTGCGCCGGGAATGGAACCGATTAACGCCCGAGGAGCTGCGGCCCATTGCCGAAAATTTCAAGAAACGTCTGAAGCTGTGTATCACCGCCAAAGGAAGCCACTTCGAAACGGCTTAAATACATTTCTAACAAATGTTCAAGCTATTATTATTTGTTGTTGTTTTGTTAAATTTCTTCTGTATATAAAGTTAAATGAAAAAGAGTTTGTCCGAGGTTTTTCTTGTCACACTGTATACCCTCGTCGGCCCTAAAAGTGAATGGTACAACATTGCACGAAACTAGAGAGCCAGCTGCAGATACATCTCCTTTAATCAGAACAGCCATTTTGACAGTGTGTACTTCGTGGTATTTGTTTCTATTTCATACTGAAGCGGACGAAATCCTCCTGAATACATCTCTGGACTCTCTGTTATTCCACGTACAGAAACTCTCGAAGCCTCCAGAGACTATCTGGAATATCCTCCATATCTCTGTATCCATATAAAAAGACGCGCATGTTGCAGAGTCAGTCAGTAATTTTCCTGAGTGAAGCCGAGTCGAATTGTGAATAGCGAATTTCAATTAGAGTGATAAGTTAGTGGCATTGTAAATAAATTAGACATTTAAAAGAAGCAGGCAATTTGTTTAACCCCGAGAACGGTACAATACGTCTAATTCATTCCTTGACTTTCGTGGTGATAAGAATTGGTACAGCATTCTATTTCTTCTCACCAAGAGAGCTCTTGTATATTTTCACTCAGTGAATTGAAAAATATCAATCTGATCGATCTAAGACTGTGGGTTAGTTATAAAATAAATTGACAAAATGACAATCTGAAGGGTTAACCAATACGAGGTGTTAATTTGAATAGCCTGATATTTCGGTAGGTGTCACTTTTGAAGCTGTCATTTTTTGACATTAGACAAGTAGAACTACGCTATTAATCAAAATGGAACGATACACGCTTCAACATGGAAATTATTAAAATTCACTATGAAAATGGGGAAAATTTGGCAGAGACGGTTCGTAATACCCGAACATTTTTGGGTTGTCGTGAAGCACCTTGGCGAACCCTAATACACAAATTGGTGGAAAAATTTGAGCTGTTGGGACAAGTTAGTTATGTGAAGAATAAAAACCGTGCACATATAGCTGCTTTTGCCGAAAATGTTGAAGAAAACCCAGGTTTGTCCATTCATTGTCGTTCTTTGGAACTAATGATTTTTTATGGTCGGAATTGGGTGGTCTTGATCTGGACAACGTTAACTTTCAACAAGACGGCGCTACGTGCCACAAAACCAACGAAACCATTGATCACGGGAAAATTTTCCTGACCGTGTTATCTCTCGAAGAGGTGATCAAAATTGGCCACCGAGATCTCTTTCTTTTTGGGGTCTACGCCAAGAGCCCAGCGTTGATTCATGACCTCAAAGATGGAATTCGTGAGGCAATCGAGGACATAGAGCACCCACTTTGCGATTTGGTTATGGAAGTTTCATGAATAGGATATGGTCCTGAAGTCGTGGTCGTGGTGGTAATTTGGCTGATGTTATTTTCCATTATTAGCGACATTAGATTTTAGATTAGATTTAAGGAGGGGCGTTTAGACTTAGCTTAGCCTCGCAAACACCTTGACCTGAAGATCTATTGTGCTACCCCGCGATGTTGGCCAATCAGGTAGCAATGCCTCTATGAACTTCACTACTCTTCTCGGTGCCACTCCCATTACTTGTTCCGGTTTTAAGAAACAAAAGTCAAGATGTTGTAGCCTTTTCCTGAAGACAGCTCCACAACTGCAAAGCAGGTGTTCAGCTGTTTCGGTGGCTTCTTGACAGAAGCGACAGTGACCCGTGAGTATGCACGTCATTTTCCTCATTTCTAATTTGCTTAGTGCCAGAACTTTTTTGGTCCAGCTCGTTGTGTACGAGATGAAAGACTTAGCCTGTCTCTGTCCCTGGACTAGTCACCAGGACCCACTCTTCCTTTTCGGTTCCCATTCTCTAACAGCCATCGCTTGATGGCTTGCTGGGAAGCCGCAGAAAGGCTCCGGTCCATTGAAGGGGACAAGTCCACCCTTCCTTGCTAGCTGATCAGCCATCTCATTCCCATGCACTCCGGAGTGGCTAGGTACCCAAACGAGGTTGACCTGATTGTTGAGACCGAGTGCGTTGAGTGACATTTCGCATTCCCAAACTAACTTTGACCGAACTAGTGGTGAGTCAAGCGCTAGTAGGGCTGCTCTGCTGTCAGAGTATATAAATCCTTTTTTTCCGGTAGTTACATTCCATATAGTGTGCAATGCACTCCCTTATGGCAAAGGTTTCCGCTTGAAACACCGATGGACAAAAGCCCATTGATGAGGCTAGTTGTATCGAGGAACCGTATACTCCGGCTCCGACTCAACCGTCTTCGGTCTTCGAGCCATCGGTGTAAAACACGAGAGACCCTGCAGGGAAAAACATTTCGTCGTTAATCCATTGTTCGCGACTTGGCGTTGTCACGCTGAAGTTTTTCTGAAACTCATGCTTGAGGGTGAGGTTGTCTGTGACCACGTCTAAAAGCTGCTTACACTCATTCACAATGCGAAGATGGCCTGTGTAGTCGCCACTTTTGAGTTCCCGCTCCCTCGCTACCCTAAGAGCCCACCTGGCTGCCTCAATTTCTAAGAATAATCCTAGTGGAGGCCGGTCAAGGATGACTTGCATAGCAGCGAGAGCGAGATGCTCCCGTTATGGACAAACATGCTGTTCTTTGTAATTTATCAAGGGTCTTTTGCCCCGTAAGTGTTTTCGCCTTCGGCCACTAGATGAAAGTTGCGTAGCTAACGATTGGTCGCACAATGGATTTATAAATCCAATTGGTAATTTCAGGTTTGAGTCCCCACGTACTTCCGATCATCCTCTGGCATGCGAAGAGAGCTCTCTGGCCCTTACTGATCACTGCCTTGAGGTGCAGGTTCCAAGAGAGCTTTTGGTCGAAAATAACAACAAGATATTTAGTATGATCAGTGGGGACTAAAGCAATTCTTTCCATCGTAATTACTTTAAGATATAGTTTCCTTCTCCTAGTAAAGGGTACCAGAATCGTTTTTTTTAGGGTTCACGATGACTTTTTCTTGGACACACCACTCGTGCGTTAGGGTCAGAGCATTTTGCATGCGATCACATACTGTACCGTCATGCTTGCCCCGAACCATTATCATATTAACGGCATACCTTCCTTTTTGTAATGAAATAAACATCCGATCATTTATCTAAAAACAATGGAATTTTTCTTTGAATGTCAAAATAACGTTCTTCGGAGTTCAGGCGTGAGCTGAGGTCGATTCTTGCCAATGGCTCCTATTATGGCGTCAGTGAGTTCGTCTCGGCAATGAGGGTCCAATAATTTGTTTATGATTTGTTTGTATTATACTTTTGGATTTTTGTTCTGACTATACTGTTCAATTATTTTTTGCTCTCTTTTAATGTTTTTTAAATCTTCTCGAAATGTTGACGTTACTGTATATTCAGTTGAATAAAGTTATTATTATTATTATTAACATTTCTCATTGGAAAACCCATTAGTACTGAACCAAACTTCTAATGTTCGAAATGGCAGAAATGAGAATTTACCTGGAAAGTCATTCTAATGAGAATGAGAAAAGGTGAATTATGGATTTTCTGAAATAGCGATTAATTTTTAATATGCGAAAACGAGGTTTCACTGAGTGTTTCAAGACCTGTTCATAAATTCTCCATGTTTGAGTTCGAAACGATTGTTTGCTGAGTCAATAGAGGTCCTCTATCCCTTAATTATAAACAACTTAGAACTCTGCCATCAAATATTCACAGCGGAGCAGAAATGATATTTGGATCAATTCTTGTATACCGAAATCAGACATGGCAAGTGGAAAGTTTTTATTGAAGGTTCCTCTTTCTACAAATCGGATTTCGTTCATTCAGAGTTCAGACCCACGCTTATCCATCAAAATATACTTCACATATTCGTGACAGGATACTTTATAAAAGTAAGAAGGTAAGATCATTGTGTATTTTAGGGTGATTTGTGATATTTATTCAGGAAAAAATATGATGAAGAATTAAAATAAAAAAATTTTTATGGACACGAAATAATGACATTTTCCTATAACAAACATTCTGGTTCTCTATATGAGTATTAATTCTAATAGATCTGATGTTCTATGTTTCCTTCGTCAAAAAATTTATAGTTTTCTTGTGAAATCGTTAATGAGTTGAAAACGGAAAAATCTTGACGAACCTCCAACAATTTTAGCGCATTTTTGGAACAAGAATACAGCCCATACAGGGTGTTCCAAGTTTGATTGTCGAGTGCCTGATAGACGTTTCTTGAGAACTGGACTTATTTGAAATCTGAGAATTGGGATCATGATTTTGTTCGAAATTCTCTACTGAGTTAAGATATTTTCAGAGCCTGAGCACTTACGGTTATACAGGGTGTCCCAAGTATGAGTGCCTATTAGACGTTTAAGGAGAACTGGTCATATTTGAAATCTGAAAATTTGGATTATGATGTTGTTCGAAATTGTCTATTGAGCTAAAATATTTTTAGAGCCTGAGCACTTCCGGTTAGACAGGGAGCGAAAATAAATTGGTTCAAATTTTTTTTTTCAATTTTTTTCTCTCTGATATGAATGAGTATTCAGTTCTGCGAATAAATTTACATTAGAATCATTGTATTCTTTTAGATAGGTACTCTTCAAAATATCTAGGAAAAAGTCAAATATTCGTAGTCAGTATTATTTTTTTTTCTCGTTGTCAGCATCCTGAGCGCGAACAGTTCTCATAACATCAAAGTAGAAGAATGTGGAGAGTTCATGCATCTTTGTTTTTCATTTTTTTCATTATATTTGAAAAACAGAAGTAATGGCCAATTTTCGACCACAGTTTTCGACACAAAATTTGAAACACCCTGTGATGATATTTCTGAAATTCAAAAGATACATGACCTTTCCACATTCTTCTGCTTTGATGTTATGAGAACTGTTCACGCTCAGGAGGTTGAAAATTAGCATTTAACATGAAAATAATACTGACTCCGATTATTTCACTTTTTCCAGTTTTCTCCCTACATTTTGAAATGTATTTGAATGAATGCAATGGTTTTAATAGGAATGTAGTCAGAATTGAATACTAAATCATATCCGGAATTAAAAAAATTCAAAAATTGAAAAAAAAATTTTGAACTAATTTATTTTCGCTCCTTGTATAAACGGGAGTGCTCAGGCTTCCGAAATATTTTACCTCAGTAGGGAATTTCTTGTAATATCATAATGTTCAGTTCTCCAGAAATAGGCACTCGAACTTGTGACACCCTGTATTGATATATGTATTCACTTTGTACGTCCGTCGGTTACAGTGACCTGTCTCCCGGTGAGATTGAGATCTCGAAACAAGTATCATCTTCTATAAAAATCCTTGATCTTTGATCAAAAATTCAAAATTTGAATTTATAGTGGTAGAAATTAAATAATATAGAACAAAAAATGATAATCTTCATGTAATGAGCACACATGTTTATACCCAAATGAGCTTCCCCCCGAAAAAAATTCCTGGCTACGGGCCTGGTTCATTTGAAGACTCTTTGACAATCATTAAAATCCGTTTAGCTTTCGAAGACTTTTTTTCGGCCTAAGCGCCAACTATACAAAGCTGAAATAAAAGACAAAACATGTTTTTATTCAAAATCTTCACACTGAATTCTCAAGTACACCTATCACCACTGAATAAATTTGAAAATATGACTAAGATAGAGCCTTATAACAATAATTATCTTACAAAAAATAATTACGAATATTCCTATACTAAAAGGCGCTTATGCTATACTGTAAACAAACAATTTGTTTTGGCATAAGCGACACTATGAAAATGAGCGATTTGAATACGAAGACCAACAGAATTTGAAGAATTAATTAAAGAAGATTTAAGAAAACCTTTTTAATTATCACTGAAATTACTCACCTCTATAATTAACTCACCCTTTCCGTTGTAATTTTGTTGAAACGCGAACGATATTTTCAGTGCAATACTGTCGCTTGTGACGGTAGTGAACAGACTTGACAAATTCTGTTTAGTCGAAATTGTCGCTTACGCAACTTTGAATTGATATACAGGAAAATTCGTAAATTTTTTGGACTAAATCGAACGTTCTACTTAGAGAAGGTACTTAAGACAATTCATTGCAACTAAAAACTCAAATTTTGAAAAAAAAGGCGCTCACGTCGTTTTGGCTTGAACGCGTCGAATTATGTAGGAGGTACTGGGGGTAACTACCCCTCCATGAGTATCGAAGACCTGAGAAAAAGGTGGTGCACATAAAATATTTCATACACTGTGTACCTAATTTTTTTATGAAATATAGTTTCCGAGTAATGACCATCAAAAAATCCAAAAATTCGCGGAAATTTTCCACGAAAAGTTGAAAATTTCCTGAAGTATCAAACCTAGGAAAGACTTAATTGCAGATTCGTTATCTGCGACCTCGAATTAGTGAATACAGTAACTTTGGTGGCTATCTTAGGAAGTGATATTTCGGGAAAATTTCCATAATGTAGGAAAATTCGCGCATTTTTAGAAAAAAAAATGTTCTCGGATCACCACCAAAGTTGCTGGATTCACTTATTCGAGGGCGTAGATTAAGGATATGCAAGTAGGTATTTTTTATAAAATATATTTTTCGAGTAATGACCATCAAAAAATACAAAAATTCTAGAAAATTTTCCTCAAAAAGATGAAAATTTCCTGAAGGATCAAACCTAGGAAGAAACTATTTACAGATTCGTAATCTACAACCTCGAATTAGTGAATACAGTACATTGGTGGCTATCTGAGAAAGTGATATGTCGACAAAACTTCCATAATGTAGGGAAATTCGCGTATTTTTAGAAAAACATTCTTCTCGGATCACCACCAAAGTTGCTGGATTCACTCATTCGGGGGCGTAGATTAAGGATATACAATTAGAAATTTTTTATAAAATATAGTTTTCGAGTAATGACCATCAAAAAATACAAAAATTCTCGAAAATTTTCCACAAAAAGTTGAAAATTTCCTGAAGTATCAAACCTAGGAAGAAACTTATTACAGATTCGTGATCTACGACCTCGAATTAGTGAATAGATAAAGTAACTTTGGTGGCTATCTGAGAAAGTGATATTTCGTCAAAATTTCCATAATGCACCTACGAATATTCGCGTATTTTTAGAAAAAAAATTTTCTCGGATCACCACCAAAAATGCTGGATTCGCTAATTCGAGGGCGTAGATTTGAGAATATGCAATCAGATATTTTTTATAAAATATAGTTTTCGAGTAATGACCATCAAAAAATACAAAAATTTTCCACAAAAAGTTGAAAATTTCCTGAAGTATCAAACCTAGGAAGAAACTGATTACAGATTCTGGATCTACGACATCGAATTAGTGAATACAGTAACTTTTGTGGCTATCTGAGAAAGTGATATTTCGGCAAAATCTCCATAATGTAGGAAAATTCTGGTATTTTAGGAAAAATTTTTTTTCTCGGATCACCACCAAAGGTGCTGGATTCACTTATTCGAGGGCGTAGATTAAGAATATGCAATTAGATATTTTTTATAAAATATAGTTTTCGAGTAATGACCATCAAAAAATACAAAAATTCTCGAAAATTTTCCTCAAAAAGTTGAACATTTCCTGAAGTATCAAACCTAGGAAGAAACTTATTACAGATTAGCAATCTACGACCCCGAATTAGTGAGTAGCTTTTGTGGCTATCTGAGAAAGTGATATTTCGGGAAAATTTCCATAATGTAGGAAAATTCTTGTATTTTAAGAAAGAAATTTTTCTCGGATCACCACCAACGTTGCTGGATTCACTTATTCGAGGGCGTAGATTAAGGATATGCAATTAGATATTTTTTATAAAATATAGCTTTCGAGGGATGACCATCAAAAAATACAAAAATTCTCGAAAATTTTCCACAAAAAGTTGAAAATTTCCTGAAGTATCAAACCTGAGAAGAAACTAATTACAGTTTCGTAATCTACGACCTCGAATTAGTGAATACAGTAACTTTGGTGGCTATCTGAGAAAGTGATATTTCGTCAAAATTTCCATAATGTACACCTACCTACGAAAATTCGCGTATTTTTAGAAAAAAAAATTTCTCGGATCACCACCAAAGTTGCTGGATTCACTTATTCGAGGGCGTAGATTTGAGAATATGCAATCAGATATTTTTTATAAAATATGGTTTTCGAGTAATGACCATCAAAAAATACAAAAATTTTCCACAAAAAGTTAAAAATTTCCTGAAGTATCAAACCTAGGAAGAAACTGATTACAGATTCGTAATCTACGACATCGAATTAGTGAATACAGTAACTTTGGTGGCTATCTGAGAAAGTGATATTTCGTCAAAATTTCCATAATGTACAACCTACCTACGAAAATTCGCGTATTTTTAGAAAACAAATTTTCTCGGATCACCACCAAAGTTGCTGGATTCACTTATTCCAGGGCGTAGATTTGAGAATATGCAGTCAGATATTTTTTATAAAATATAGTTGAAAATTTCCTGAAGTATCAAACCTAGGGAGAAACTAATCACAGATTCGTGATCTATACGACCTCGAATTAGTGAATACAGTAAATTTGGTGGTGATATATCGGCAAAACTTCTATAATCTAGGAAAATTCGCGTATTTTCAGAAAAAAAAATTCTCGGATCACCACCAAAGTTGCTGGATTCACTCATTCGAGGGCGTAGATTAAGAGTATGCAATCATTACCCCTCCCATGATCGTTATTACCCCTCCCATGAAAAAGGGCTATCTATATCCGCCCTTGTGTCTATATGTAATTATGTATACATACCTACCTACTTGTCTTGAATTTCACGAATATTTTCACCCATTCCTCACGATTAGAATCAGATGAAGTCTGGTGTGTACATAAAGCGAACACTTCACGAAGAAAAATAGAAGAAGTAATTTACTTGAGTATACACCTAACACAGAACCACCGAGTTATTAACTCCATTTGTTTCAATTTTCTTGGAGGCTCTCCACTCGGATTCTTCGCTGAATAATCGCCACTGAGCCCTAATAAGATCCTTCCAGGCAGAATGATTCTTCTTCAATGAGTTCAAGTGGTTTGCCCTTCACAGCAGAACGTTTTCCAAAGCTCGGTGAAGTAATGGAATCGTGTGATTGGAGTTTGAATTCGGAGAAAAAGAATCGATTTGTGTTTGCAGAAAACGAGAAAATTTACATTCGAGGCGTTCTAGCGAGAAGGAGTGCAATTAGTCGCCTTTTCTCGAAGAAGAATGGTTCGAATTGAGTAGAACTTCAACTAATAGATGTTCCATTTCGGATGTCTTAATGTCAAGGAAGTCGCAATTCTGGAATTCCCGAATGACCACATTTTGGAACAATAAACAGTAGCGCTCTAATTTGCTGAGATATATCAAATACAGTCGAACTTCGATAAATCTCATTTTCGATAACTCGAATCGCCAAGATTGCAAATTAGTGTAATTTTTCTTCGATCAGTCGAACTTCCATAACTCGAATATCTTGATACCTGCAACGAAATATTTGGCGGCATCATTCGATAACTCGAATTGTTTTGAGGAATTCCTCATTCACGTGGGATTTCCACGTTTCCATAAAGTTAGCGAAACAACTCTCGCGAATCAAACTAGGAAAAGCTAAAACTTTTGCCGTTTTTCATGTGTAATTTAGCTGCTCTCATATTCAAAAAAATATGAGAGTGGTGATGTGTTTTTTTCTTCACGGATAAATCTCTGAATCTCTCGTTTGATTTTTGTTGAAAACAATTTTCGAATAGTTGTTTCGCTAAGTACCTAGATATTCACTTAGCGAAACAACTATCCGAAAAATGTTTTCAGAAAAAATCTAACGAGAGATTCAGAGATTTATCCGTGAAGAAAAAATACATCACAACTCTTGTATTTCCAAAATTATTAAATATTTCGCTAACTTGATATCAACTTGGGAAACAACTATTCAAAGCAACATTTCAGCAAAAAACAAAGTAGCTCATATTTTTCAGTGATTATTTCGTAAATCATGGTGAAAGAAAATTTTTATCTCTCAAGGTTTTGTACAAAAATGACAAAATCTGATTGATCGATCTGCGGCCGTCGAAACGTATATCTGGCATTTTTCTCGAAAACTATGAATGTAATATTGTTGAAATCCTCCATCCTTGATTCATCCGCGAAGAGAAAAATTAAGCCGTTTCTGTCACGTGCACTGGTAAGTGTATAGGTATCAAATTACCAGGTCACAAATTAAATAAATTATTTTAGTAATCAACAGATAATTTGACTTCTTTTAGTTTTTTTCAATGATTTATCCAAAAGATGAAATAATTTGTTGATTGCTAGAATCAATTTTTCAATTGTGACGAAGCTCGATTTTCCGATCATGAAATCGGTCTTCATCTTAAATTAATTTTTCCGGATTTTTATTTCGAATTCCTGCATTTCATTTCCGTTCAGAATTAAACCGAGAAGATCGAATATGGTTCGTTCGATATTGTTTTGCATGCAGAGAATCTAGTAAAAAGAGTCATAAGAACCACGTAGAATGTAGATAACGCCGTTTTTCTAGTTTATACGTACGATAAGCCAGATTCGAAGATGTTTTACCGGAGTACTTTTCTAGAAAAATAACATTTCTGCGCCTGTCGTTTCTGCCCCACTCAGGGAGATTATAAAAGGCGATTTTCCCTTCATCTGGGACCCCATTATTCATTTTTGCTCCGGCCTGAATCGAATAGTATTTTCTTGCGTTTCCGAAATTTCCTTTCTTTTTGAGTCGAAAGTTTAACGAACGTAATTCCTGATTTTCTCTTTTCTTTACCGAGTGAAAAGTAGTGCACTGAAACCGTAAGTACCGATCCAATTCATTTCAGTCTCATTTTCCTGTATCTTCGTTGAGTCTATCAAAATAGCTGTTACGTCGAGATCCGTATTAAATCTTCCTTTACTCGTACAAGACTTCCTGAGTCTATAGTACGTTTATCTGAGTTAGTCAGTACCCGATAACGTCTGATTTTAGTGGCGAGTAATCTCACTATCAGACCGGAGGGTTCATGCAAACCTATACTATAGAACGTGGAGTCTCATTCCGTTTCGGTACCGATCTTTCGCGCCCCTTGTTCGGTGCGTCCTGTTTGACCATTTATATTTAACCTGGCCAAACCCGACCTTTCTAGACGTAAAACAAGCTAAGTAGACAATATAACCCTTTTGAGTTTCCGGACTGAAAGTGAGCACTATACTTTTTCATATCCGTCCCACATTCTTTTCAACTGTAGATTTAAATTCTCCGTTTAATTCAATTTTCCCCCCCTTCTATTCTGGCTGACTCGTACCGTAAAATATTTCTTTTGAATAAATGCTCGCAGTCAGGCAAAACTGAATCACTTTTCTTTAACTGTGTATATTTGATATTTTCTGATTACTGCATATTTGATATATCTTGGGATTAACGTATATTTAATGTTTTATTGCTATTGGTGAATATTTGATATTTTCTTATTATTGCATATTTGATATTTTCTTGACATTATTGCATTTGTATCACTATTTCAATCTATTGAATAAATTGTGTGAATTGCTCTATTTTCGAGTTCTCAGTTATCGCTACCACCCTAGATACAACCGAACTCTGTCTCCGACTAAGCAGCTATCCTGGCAGGTTTGCTATTCTACCTTATAAGCAAAAAGAATAGCTGGCGCTCGAGGTAAGGTTTCCAAAAAGGGAAGAAAACCCTATTACAAAATGGCGCCCGAGCAGGGACTGCAAAAATAGAGTTTCTGTGCAAAATTTGCGCCCCGATTCTGACCGTATTCATTACCTGATACTGTGCATTTTTTTTTCGTTCGAAATTGACTTTCTGAACTGAGTTGATTCCCGATTTATTCAGTAAGAAAGGTGAATACCATATATTGAGTTTTATGCTTGAACTGTGCAAACCCGCTGTTTCTGGTATTTCTTTTTGAAAACTGTGTGAAATAAATACATTGTTCTGAGTTTGATTTGTTGCCATTGTTTTTGAACTGTTATGAAATATTGAATCTTTCCCGGTAGTGTTTTATTTCTGATGAACATTGAACTTTCAGTACTGATCAGTTGTTTTTGATATTATTGGATTTCGTTGTTTAATTTTCTGTTACAGGAACCGTTAAAGGATTATTCCGAGGTAGGTGGTTTCGAATTTTTGTACTTGAGACTGAAAGTTCTTTTTCTATTCTTTATCTGAACATTTATTGGTGAATGAAATAAAGACAGATTTGGTGTTATTCCGGCTATATCATTTGTAACTGTTGCGACATTTATATTTTTACTGTTACCTGTACGCATAAACAAATAATCCACAGTTCGTGAGTGACATAACCGGCAACTGTGAACATTTCTAACTGGACACAACTTTACGTGGAAAGACTTGACCGCAAACAATAATCATGGATGTGAACCGGCTGCTGAGTGATGAGCTGACCTACGAACTTCAACTCCGAGGGCAAACGGTACCCAGCACAGTGATGACCAAACGAAGTTTGTTACGACAGGTTCTCCATTCGGATGCACCCTTACAATCTGGGGCATGGATGGATCCTGCTCAAGATATCGAGGTGTGCCGGGACAAGCTCACCGATTTAGTAGAGGCAGTTCAGAACTTCAATCACGACAACGCCGATAACGAGTATTCGCGCATTTTCACGAGGCTGAAACACATACAGGGAAGACTGAATTTTATTGACACAACTGATGAGTCACAATTACAGGTGGTAAATCAGCTCAAAGGAGCCACCCTCAAGGCCTTGGAGGCTTTACAGGCAGTTCACAAAGTCAGCAGTCAGCAACCGTCGTCACAGCCAGAAGGAAGGACTCTCCTGGATCTGGAGGTCCCACCGTCACCTGGGATGTCTCCAATTCAGCCACAGCGAGCAGCAAGGGTCGAGCCCTCCCTGATTGACCTGGGAGAAGACGTCCCTCCACCGTCAGCTGGCAGGGTCTCACGAGCTCGCACACCTGAAAGAAATTCCATATCAGATCGAGTTATGAATGACACTAGACGGACATGTAGAAGCATAGTACAGGAAATGCCGGCCATACCTACTTCTCAAGAGCCGCCTGCGATATCACGACCTGAGAGACTGACACCGGACCGCTGGGCGAACTCCACACGAGGGGTATCTTTTCCGGCAAACCTACCACCGAGAAACCCCCTAAGATCATTGGCACAAGGCAGTTACCGACCTGAGCCCGAAGCCCGACCTACATCGACACCGGTTGTCCCGCTGTACAAATGGTCGATTTCTTTTGATGGGACCCAGAGTGTCACCGACTTCATTGATGAAGTGGAGAGGCTGGCAGAATCACGGAAAGTACCCTTACGACAGGTGTTTGACTCTGTGTACGAACTTCTGAGGACAGATGCTCGGTATTGGTTCATTCCCAGGAGGGGAACGTTTCAGAACTGGGACGACTTCAAAGCCCAATTGAAGGACGCGTTCCTGCCGGTGAATTATGAGGAAAATCTGTTGGAGGAAATAAAAAGGCGAATGCAGGGCCCAGACGAGAAACTTCTGCTCTACGTTACCAGGATGCAGAACCTGTTCCAGAAACTGTCAGGTATTCGACCGTCCGAGGAGGAACAGATCCGTCTGATTAGACAGAGGTTGCTACCGTCCCTACAGCAAGCCTTGGCCTTCCAAGAAACTAGGACTTACGATGAACTTCTTCGGAAAGGAAAAGTGTTCGAACTGGTCCAATGGCAGATGCACCAATACACCAGGCCACCCTCCAAACCAGGCCTCATTGATGAACCGCACCTGACCTACCACACCCAACAGCGAAACCGTTATCAGGCCAATTGTTCGCTGGACACCGAGAATCGAGTCCAACCAGCAACCGCAGCAGCCCATCCAAAACCTGCAGAGTCAGTTTCTCGGACACAAACATCACGTTCAGCATCAAAAAGTAATACTTACAGTCAACCACAGTCGAACGCCACCCCCGCACACCGTCAGGCTGAGAATTCATCACCTCCGGACCGGACCGATCAACAGAGAGCCCGGAGAGTCTCCTTTCAGACCCAATGTTTCCGCTGTGGTGGATACGGCCACATGCGACGAGAGTGCCGGAGACCCCCGAAACTGTTTTGTTCTCGATGCCAGAGGGAGAATATTCTCTCCAGAGACTGCCCGTGTTCGGAAAACTAAATGGAGGTATGAAATCGGGGTCAGCCATATCTCCGGAGACTTTGACTCCACTGACACCGTCCATCTGTAAAGAAAATCGTCCGTTAGTAGAGGTTCATGTGACAGGCGAGCCCTTCCGAGCATTAATGGATACAGGAGCCACCAAAAGCTTCTGCAGCCAGAAAGTTGCAGAATGCTTGGAAGAAAAAGGAATAAAGGGAGAGCCCATGGTCAATGAATTTGTGGTGATCGCCAATGGCAAAACTACCGTCGTACCGAAACGCTACACAACTATGGTCCGGATAGACGATTATACCTTGGCCGACTTAAAATTCCTGTTGGTTCCTGACCTACCTGTAGACCTCATTCTGGGAATGGACATACTCTCAAACTACAACTTCAACTGACCAAAGGACTGAAATCCTGAGAGAAAACCACGATTCCGAATTAGCTGGTCACATGGGAATTGCCAAAACCATTTCTAGGATAGCCCGGAAGTACTACTGGCCAGGGATGTTTAGAGACGTTGCCAAATATGTAAGGAGCTGCACTTCGTGCCAAAAGTTCAAAGTTTCGCAACAGAAGACTCCTGGGAAAATGCAACCACACCGAATGGCGGATGCGCCGTTCAAGGAAGTATCTACCGACATCGTGGGGCCATTGCCACGATCCAAAAAGGGAAATTCCTACATCGTTGTGATGCAAGACCGGTTTACAAAGTGGGTAGAATGCCGTCCGTTGCGAAAAGCCACCGCCAAAACTGTTTACTCTGCCCTCTACGAACAAGTAATTCTGAAATATGGCTGTCCAAAACTGGTGATATCCGACAATGGGGTACAATTTGACAGCCGATTATTCAAGAACAGTCTCCGCGAGTTGAACATAGCTCACCGTTTCACCCCTCCTTACACACCGCAATGTAACCCCGTAGAAAGGGCCAACCGTACATTGAAAACAATGGTAGCACAGTTCTGCGAAACCGATCAACGAAACTGGGATGAGAAGATAGGAGAACTGACTTTTGCAATCAACACTGCCAAGCAAGAATCTACCGGATTCACACCTGCCTATTTGAATTATGGAAGAGAACTAGAAGTTCCAAGGGCGATTTATTCGACAAACCCCCATAATGAAGAAACCGGCCAGGAATCCGGCAGTCAGGAAGCAGGAAGAAGAGATATGACTCACCGTACTGATCAGCTCAAACATCTCCAGGAGGCATATGAGTTTGTCCGAACCAGGTTGTACCGTGCTTTCAATCAGCAGGCTCACAGTTACAATCTCCGCCGTAGAGATGCCCGTTACCATGTTGGAGACAGAGTTCTTCGCCGTGATCGTCCTCTATCGTCTGCTGTCGACCATTTTGCTTCCAAACTGGCACCAAAGTTCGTCGGCCCATACACCGTAGTAAAAGTAATTTCCCCCGTCGTGTACGACCTGAAAGATGACGGTGGTAAAAGAGTGTCAAACATCCACATTAAAGACCTTAAGCCATACCATGAATAAAACTGTAAGTAGTTATAAAATAACCGTTTCTGTGAGTATGTTTGACTACTGTATCTATTAATTTTATGTTTTGATTTTAATTCTGTTCACTTACCACCCTCAGCTTCCAAGCCACCGGTACAGTCTGGTTTTCCTGTCATTATATGGGAGCCGCCAAGCAGGCCAGCTCACCGTCTACTTCCGGCCAACAACACCAGAGTGGAAAACAGTCCAACGTCAGCAGAGATGGGGAAACCGCCATAGAAACTGAGACCTGCAATACAGAAAACCGTCAGCATTTGTAGTACCCCCAAAACACCGTCACCTTAGAGAAGCCACCGCATTTTCCGGCCAACAACACCAGGTAATCGTTCAAAATAATACATAAATTAATAACAGCCTTTCAATAACGTTACCTGGTGGTGTTATCTGATCTTGATCTTTTCTCTACCGGGAAACAACTAACCCATTATATAAACTGTCTGAACTGTCATATTTTGCCTATGAATTGATATCTGTTTCACTCGTTAGACTACTAAATCTTCATCTGTAAAACATTCATCAAGGTACCTGTCTGGGCTAATACCGTTAAACGTAACATAATTACTTCTAAGTATTTCTAGTTCAGAATTATTAAATCAGTCTGTTAGTCCAGGAAGGTCAACCTATTGCACCGTTTCCATTCTGAATCAAGCATTATTGCATTAATAACTGATGATTAATTATTGTATTATGTATGTTTTATGTACACAACTGTTCGCTGTTCACTGTCTGTGGAAATGAGGACTAGTCTATCGAGGGAAGTCCGCTAGAAAGAAACAAGAAAATGGGAGAAGTTTCACCGAGATCAGATGGTTGGAACTATATGGAATACCTACCTGTAACAATCACGAAACAGCCGAAGTCGACAATCCGCCTAGTACCTACATCGACGACCCATCAACTCCGATGCCAACATCCAGTGCGTCAGTTTTGGACGCCGACTCCATCGTCTATTCCACTGGATTAATTCATACCAATTCGGCGTGCCCTATTTCGAGTCCAACAACCAACAAAGTCAAGCCAAAATCTGAAAAGCACTAAGTCAAACCACATCGAAGAGGACTTGTAATTAAGTACTTACTGTGTAGGAGGTGTCTTCGACCAATTATTTCATTATTCCATCACCCTTCGCTGTACACCTTTATTAATTCAAGGTTTACTGTTAACCAGAAAATGGAAATGTCAGCTGATAACACATAGTAAACAAGGCAACCCTGACAGTACGGATCGAAATGGCGGCGGCGTCGACAGCGACACATGCGCAGATATGAGATATGGGATATTGGAACTACCCTTTGACTGGAGGAACAGAGATCTACGACCACGGACCACGCACAGAACATGGAGACGATAGATTGTAAATAATGTAAGCCTGATTGCGAGATAACCGTGTTGATTTGTTTATTTAGATGGTCGGGAACCGCGAAAATTCAAATTATGATTGATTGAATTTTCCCGTCCGTCCTTAGGGAGATGTGACGAAGCTCGATTTTCCGATCATGAAATCGGTCTTCATCTTAAATTAATTTTTCCGGATTTTTATTTCGAATTCCTGCATTTCATTTCCGTTCAGAATTAAACCGAGAAGATCGAATATGGTTCGTTCGATATTGTTTTGCATGCAGAGAATCTAGTAAAAAGAGTCATAAGAACCACGTAGAATGTAGATAACGCCGTTTTTCTAGTTTATACGTACGATAAGCCAGATTCGAAGATGTTTTACCGGAGTACTTTTCTAGAAAAATAACATTTCTGCGCCTGTCGTTTCTGCCCCACTCAGGGAGATTATAAAAGGCGATTTTCCCTTCATCTGGGACCCCATTATTCATTTTTGCTCCGGCCTGAATCGAATAGTATTTTCTTGCGTTTCCGAAATTTCCTTTCTTTTTGAGTCGAAAGTTTAACGAACGTAATTCCTGATTTTCTCTTTTCTTTACCGAGTGAAAAGTAGTGCACTGAAACCGTAAGTACCGATCCAATTCATTTCAGTCTCATTTTCCTGTATCTTCGTTGAGTCTATCAAAATAGCTGTTACGTCGAGATCCGTATTAAATCTTCCTTTACTCGTACAAGACTTCCTGAGTCTATAGTACGTTTATCTGAGTTAGTCAGTACCCGATAACGTCTGATTTTAGTGGCGAGTAATCTCACTATCAGACCGGAGGGTTCATGCAAACCTATACTATAGAACGTGGAGTCTCATTCCGTTTCGGTACCGATCTTTCGCGCCCCTTGTTCGGTGCGTCCTGTTTGACCATTTATATTTAACCTGGCCAAACCCGACCTTTCTAGACGTAAAACAAGCTAAGTAGACAATATAACCCTTTTGAGTTTCCGGACTGAAAGAATATCGGACAGAAAGTGAGCACTATACTTTTTCATATCCGTCCCACATTCTTTTCAACTGTAGATTTAAATTCTCCGTTTAATTCAATTTTCCCCCCCTTCTATTCTGGCTGACTCGTACCGTAAAATATTTCTTTTGAATAAATGCTCGCAGTCAGGCAAAACTGAATCACTTTTCTTTAACTGTGTATATTTGATATTTTCTGATTACTGCATATTTGATATATCTTGGGATTAACGTATATTTAATGTTTTATTGCTATTGGTGAATATTTGATATTTTCTTATTATTGCATATTTGATATTTTCTTGACATTATTGCATTTGTATCACTATTTCAATCTATTGAATAAATTGTGTGAATTGCTCTATTTTCGAGTTCTCAGTTATCGCTACCACCCTAGATACAACCGAACTCTGTCTCCGACTAAGCAGCTATCCTGGCAGGTTTGCTATTCTACCTTATAAGCAAAAAGAATAGCTGGCGCTCGAGGTAAGGTTTCCAAAAAGGGAAGAAAACCCTATTACACAATATGTGATCTGTTAATTAGATATAAAGTTCAGCAGAGCATGTTTTTCCAAACGAAAAATACCTCATGCATAGTCTGCAGATCGATCAATCAAATTTTCTTTCACTACGGATAATTTACGGATGAATCACTGAAAAAGATGAGCCACTTTGTTTTTTTGCTGAAAACATTTTTTGAATATGTGTTTCGCTAATTTAATATCAATCAGGCGAAGAATCTAATATTTTTTAAAATACAAGAGTGACGATGTTTTTTTCTTCACGAATAATTTATCAATAAATCAATAAGATGAGCTAGTTTAATTTTTGCTGAAAAAATTTTTCGGATATTTTTTTCGATGAGTTGATATCAACTTATGAATTATCTCTAGGAATGGCTTTAACCACGTTATTATAATTTAAAAGCAGCTGATCCTTGAGAAAATTCTCTACAAACAACGTTAGTGGTAGGTATTTCGATTCAAATGAAGGAACACAGTGCAAACGCGGAGTGTTGTGAAATACAAGCACAACCTCAACAACTGCATCAACAATTATCACCTCTTAATATAGATGTTTCCATCCAAAACTAGAAGACAATGTGTTTACCTCCACAGACTATAACAAAACTAAATCACATAATATAAACTAGAAACGATGTTAATTAAATCTTCTAGATTCTTAATTGAAGTTTCCTTATGGCTTCGTTGCATATTATTCCTTATTCAGGAGATACACAATAACACAGCAATACTCGTTGAGCAGAATTAAATAACAACAAAGCTGTGTTGACTAGATTTCAAATTTCGAAACAGAACTGAAATATTTTCTGTATTTTCAAATGAGGATGAAACCATATTGATTAAACTTAATGTATGCATTCTAACTGAAAAACTAGTTTTTCATAAGTTCCCCGGATGTATAATGAATTTCGCTCAGCATAGTTTATTGTTCGAACGTCAATAATACATTTCACAGTTGATTAATGCACTTCCACTTTTCATTTATAAATGCTCTCCAGACAGCTTATGGTTTGAAATGAAAAAGAGGCATTTCCCCGTTAGAAAGGCTGTATGTAATGTATTGAACGCCGTGATACTCTCAACAAATGCATTTTGATGAGAATGAAATTTGTATTATATTCCTGGGAAACGAATGGAAGAAGAACTAGAGAAAGCTCATTACGTGACTCATATTTTACCGAAAAACCATTTAACTTATATGCAGCCACATTAAATTATCGAATAAGGGTTAATGAATATTTTACTAGGGTACTTGAAATGAATATCCATGGAGAATACATCAGTTTTTGGTTCTCTGAGAAATTATTTTTTCCTATCGGTTATCCAATTTATTCAGGTATATCGACTTCTGGACAGTTTTCAAGATGAAAGTTCTTCTTCTTCATCTCGTGCGGAGCCCTTGGTTGGCCTAACGCAGGCCTTGTGGCCCATTGTTCATACATGTGAATTTGGCCATTTTCTGCCAATTCCGTATTTCAAGTTGTTTTTCTGAACGAAATTATATGGAGATTCGCTTTTAACTATTTTCATGGGTCTTTCGTTTGAAATAAAACAGAAGCTTGAGTTGGCCTATTTCATTCTATTTTTGAAAAAAAAATTAACTTTAATTGAGAACTCCAATCCTTTCTGAGTTAACCCACAAAATTTCAGTTCTCAAAGTGAAACCATTTTCAAATGCAACTTGAAATAAAAACTCACTGGAGATCCATTTTGCTGGAATAAATCTCAAACTATTTGATATAATTCAAAGAAAAAATTGATATGATGAACAGTAGTAAGGACCTCTTAAAATAATGCCCTTAAATTTAAATTAGCTCTTTTAGTTTACCAGGGGCGGACTAGGTTGTGCATTTTAATGCTTACATTTTCAACACCCTGTATGATAAGGATTGAAAAAAAAACAAATTTGGATAGCTGGAACATTAGGCTTAAAAAAAGGTACTCTTGTTTATTGTCGATGAAATGAACCGTTTTCGAAAAACAAAATTACAAAGATCCTTAACCATGCAGTTTTGGCATAGAAAGGCACGTTAACAAAAATTATTCTTTAGAAATGTACTCCCACTAAAGCTTGCAACGATTGAATATAAATACGCTAGTTATAAATAATCTATTAAAAACTTCATAAGAGTAAATTTCTGAAAAATATTTTTTTTACCGTGTCTTTCTGTGCCAAAACTGCATAGTTAAGAATCTTTGTAATTTTGTTTTTCGAAAACGGTTCATTTTATCGACAATCAACTTAATAGCTTAAAAGCTTAATGTTCAAGCTATCCAAATTTGTTTTTTTCTATTCCTTACCATACAGGGTGTTGAAAATGTAAGCATTTAAATGTACAACCTAGTCCGTCCCTAGTATCCTAAGAGAGCTAATTTAAATTTAAGGGCAGTATTTTAAGAGGTCCTTACTACTGTTCATCATATCAATTTTTTTTTAATTATATTAAGTAGTTTGAGATTTATTCCAGTAAAATGGATTTCCAGTGACGTCATTCAGGAGGCCGTATCTCCGTAGGGAGGGCCACTAGGAAAAAAATTATGGAAACTTGTCATCTTATTTTTTCATGTTTCATCTAAATCCGAGAGATTTCCCACATTTTCCGGGACCCCCTATATATAGTTTTGAAAACGTCGATCATTTTTCGGAAAATGTTGTTCATCAAAACTTATGCGTATACTTTCAAATGGCTATCAGTTGTATTTCCCTTAGCTTAGGTATATTTTCAAAGAAAAAATTTTCCCAAATTACCGTTAAGTTTTCCATATTTATGGAAAGCTTACGAGGTACAAGGTTTGAAGACTTAGGTTCGTTCTGTAATATATCAGCTGCAAATGCCACTAATTCTGACTACAAAGCGGATGTCAGCAAGGTACATCCTTATTTATGTCAACATATTCAGCGCGAAGAATCCGCTATGTTAACCTGAAATATGACTACTTCATATACGGCACCTGCGAATTCTACGCTCCCCACATCGATCATAATAATTTCATATGAATTTATTCGTACGAGAAATTAAAACTTGAAAAACTGAATTCTGAACGGAATCGTTATTCATTATTTCTCGTGAAGAGGGGTTTTATGAGAAAGTGCTGTGGAAAATAGCACTAGAAGTAAACTAGTAGATGCTGAAAAAAGGTTTAGAAAAATGTACCTATACAGTGCGCGTCAAAATTATGGAACAAATTCTTTTTCTCAGAAGAAAAATATTTCGCAACAAAATCCTGAAGCAGATCAGTTCTTGTTTCACTTTTACCCAATTTTTATGCATTTTTGAAGGATTTTTGTTGCACCCCGTGCCATCCCCATCAACCCTCTAAATTTTTTGAATAGGGAAAGTGAGGTGTGCAGAAATTTTCAAGAAGAATTGTTCTTTGGTGAAAAATTAGTTTGTTCAAAGAAGTTTTCAGTATGTTCACTTTGTCATGGCTCATTTACTTTGAGACGATGGTACCTGATGAAATATTTCACCGAATGAAAGTCGACCATTACACTTTTGTTCCTGCACAACTTTCAACCCGTTTCAATGTGAAAAATTAGAATGTGTGGAACACTGCGCTTCAGTTATGATCTTAAGTAGGTATGTTATTAGTACGTTTCTACTGAAGTTAAAACTTTTCGATAAAATGTTTCAATTCAAAGAAAAAGCCATGACAAAGTGCACATACTGAAAACCTCTTTGAACTTGCCATAAAAGTACCACATGACCCACTTTCCCTATTAAAAAAATTTAGAGGGTTGATAGGGATGGCACAGGGTGCAACAAAAATCCGTCAAAATGCATAAAAATTTAGTAAAAGTGAAACAAAAATTGATCTGTTTCAGGATTTTTGCCAAATGTTTTTCTTCTGAGATAAATTTGTTACATAATTTTGACACGCACTGTATAATGTGTGTGACTATGTATGACTTTATGGTCATCAGAACCAAAATTGAAGAACGAATTTCTTTCTGAATTTTCAAATTAGCTCCTCTTGCGTATACCCGTAGATTTTTTCGAATTTTCTGCCTACTCTTAAAATTGAGGGTTGATTTTTCGAACAAGAAATGAACAAAATCGAGAATATTTTATAAAAATAGACCACGTTGAACCTTGCGCTTTATGAATTTCAGGTTGCTGTCTGTTTTACTTCTTTACAGAGTGTTAGGTTAATATGCGGCCAAAATTCGAGAGATTATTCTTTGGACTATTTTTTTAGTGTCCTCTATTATGGTTCGCTATACGAATGCCGAGAATGCATTTTATGTATGGTTTATAAATCTATATATATAAAAGAAAGATGTTGGTTACACCATTTATAACTAGAGATCGAATGGACTGTTTGTTATGAAACTTCATTTATGGAATCGTCTACGGTCTGGTTATTATAAAATACAATAAAACTTCGAAAAAATTGATGAAAGTTTTACTTATGCAGGAAATGTTTTTCCTTCTTTTGAATAAAGCCACTAGGTGTCGCTACCGTTGATGCGTAGTCGTACAGTGAATATATAAGTCACTGTATAGGGTACGTAGTCGTAGGTTGATATTACCGCTGTTAGATGGCGATATGTGATTCGCATAGAACTCAAGGTAACATGGAAGTCTATTGCCAGATCAAAAAGCGGGCAAACATCTCAAGTTGGTGAAACAGTGAATTTTTACCGAAAGATCAAGTATCTGATTTTGACGATCAGTTTCAAACGTGAGTTGGCTATCTTCATCTTTTTTCTCTATTTCTGAAATGCTTTCGAATTTCTGTTTGGGTAATAGTTATATTTGCGGAAATAACTGAATCCAAATTGCCCATAATTAGTAATAATTGACATGTTATATTCGTGTTTCTGTTCGCAAAGAGACAGTATTGTAAGCGTCAATAATTTTGAAACGTTTGCTCATCGGGCTTTCACTTATGATATACAATAATGTTTCATGGGTTGCCTAATCTGATCTGGTCGAATGACCATCAATAAATTTGAATATGAGTTCAACACAATTCACAGTGTTGATAATTTTGCCGTGTCGATCGTACTATCGCGACATTTGAACATCTCGATTTGTCTTCTAACGAGCTTGATATCGTCAACTAAATTGAACAAATTGAAGAGAGATTGACAGCTCATATCCATGGAATAATGGGAATCGCGCTGCTCCACCAACTGAGATGTTTACCCATTATTTTGAGCTTAGCAGCATAGCTAAGATGTCTAAAATAATGGTGTGACCACTGATTAGATTTTGAGAATATTAGAAAAGTTTTGTTTTTGCCATTTCAGGTTGGGCTATTCGAATGACTGATTTTTTAATTCTGGTCGATGGGCTGTGTCAATAGTCGATAGTTCTTTAAAGGAATAATTTTTGTTCATATTCTTGACATTTTGATTCATATTAGAGGAAAGGTATAATATGGATTATACTCCTGCTATTCGCAGTCACATGAGGTACTGCAAAAAGAGAACTGTACAACAATTAAAAACAAAGAGTTATATGTTCAACAATTAGGTACCGCTTAAATAAAGAGAATTATTTCCATGTGAATTACAAAATTATTAAAATTTTGTATATTTTGAACCTTCATTTTGCCTAATTTATTTCCTGCTTGAAAAAAAAAGCAATGGTAAGTTTATACAACTTTTAAGTTTAATTCAGGCGGTACAAAGTTCGCCGGGCCAGCTAGTAGGATATTATAAGGAGAATGTCAATAATTCTTTAATCTATGAATGTCACAACTCACAAGGTACTATCAAATAGTAGTCATGGCCTGCCTACCAAATACCGAATGGAAATACCATTCTGAAGGGACATTTTGACAAATAAATGCTCATGAGTCCGAAATTTGACTTGTTAGGTAAAGGCATGATATTCATTGAATGAAAGCAAATTTTATCAGCTTTCTGAATTTCTGATAATATACAGGGCGTTCCATTTGAAATTAACAACTGTCAGTCACTTTTTCAAGCAAACGAAAAGACGTAGATCAGGCTGATGATCAAGCATTCTTGTATCACCTAACTCCAAATCAAATCTCAATGCCATAGTGTCTCTCAACCCGAAGTTATCAGCATTTTCAGAGGTCATAATTTTCGGTGAAAAAAATTTAAATTAATTTATATTTCGAAAACGGCCACAGATAGGTTAAGAAAAGTTGTCGAGAAGTTGTTGGAAATTCCAAAAATAATATAGTATACCAGGTGTTCCATTTGAAAAAGCAAAGTTGCTACTTCTTTCTAATAGAAGTGTAAGAAAAGAAGTCCCATGAACATGGGGTTGCAAACGTCTCGTTTTCGAGATACAGAGTGTACTACGTATACTAGGGAGTATTTGATTGAAAATTATGAAAACCTGTGGATTGAACGAGGTGGCCATCAGTTATGGCCCGCCAAAGCTCCAGACCTAATATAATAAGTTCAAGTTTCTTTCTATACTAACTGGATTTTGATTTGACCAAGGATTTCGAGAGAATCGCGCAAATTTTTATTCTCGAAATCGGTAGGAGATATACGACAAAACTTTAGGAGACCGAAAAGTTTAGTATAATAACATTCAAAGCTTCATTTTACATTTTTTCAAATTAACAGTCCCTCACCAAAAAAAAGTTCTGAGGGAAAACAGGTGACAGTGTTCCAGAAAAAATATCACCACATGTTAGATGTAGATACTTGGAGACAAAAACTTGAAAAAAATTCAAACTTCCACACTCTGTATCACGAAAGCGAAACGTTTGCGACCCCATGTTTATGGAACTTTCTTTTCTAACTAAGGAATCTCCCCTTTTCGTTTGTACGTTCACTCTGTATTTACCAGTAGAAACTGATTAACCCTTTACTGCATGATATATTGAATATTGGAGAAAAAATTTTTTTTCGAAAAAAATGTTTTATTAATGCTTCAAAATTAATTATAATTTTTTTTTCCATCAAAAAGTACTTATGTTCAATTTTTTTTCAGAAACCATATATGGGTTCGTATGCATCAACGCTTCAAACACTTTGGACACATATGGTTTCGTATGCATGCTAAGCACATATGATGAGTGATCAAAATTCATAACATTAAATTATATTTGACGAAAATTATGTAATCAACAATGTCATACAAATTTGATGATGAAACTTAATCAGACAATTACTTTTATCTTCTCCCATATACCTTCTGTATAAAAAGTACCCGGAATTGTAAAAAAAACACATAAATTTAAATTTAATCATCAATATTTATTTTGTCTCCTTCAAAATAGTCCCCATTGCTTACAATACAACTATGATATCGGCGAACCCACTTTTCCATGCACCGCTCATACGCCGCCAAAGGTATGGCCTTCAGTTCTCGTTGCGAATTTGTTTTGATGGCTTCAATGGACTCAAAACGCGTTCCACGTAGGGGCAATTTGAGTCTTGGGAATAGAAAAAAGTCGCACGGAGCTAAGTCAGGTGAATACGGCGGTTGTTCGATGGTATTTATTGAGTTTTTGGTCTTGTATTCCTTAATAATTATGGCTCGGTGCGACAGCTCTTTTGGAACGAGTTTTGCTGCGACGCGTTTCATACACAAAACATTAGTCAAAATGTTATGAACGGTCATTTTATCAATGCTCAACTCTCGAGCCAACTCTCTAACACTTGAATGACGATTTTCGAGCACTAAATTCTTGATTTGGATGATGTTATCGTCGGTTGTTGACGTTGAAGGCCGTCCAGAACGGGGCAAATCTTCGACCACCTCACGACCGTCTTTGAATGATTTGTACCAATCGTATGCTTGTATTTTTGACATACAATTATCACCAAAGGCTTTTTTTAACATTTTCAATGAATCGGCACAAGAAAATTCGTTTGCAAGACAAAATTTGAGGCAAACTCTTTGATCAACTATTTTTTCCATTGTAAAATTTGCAGAGCACTTTTGAGGTCGACTGATACTGACAGCTGTTGTAAACACACTAGTTGACAGATCGCGCTCAAATTTGGCTTGGTAATAAAGGAAGGTCCTACCAACTTTAAGAAAAAAAAAATTACCGATTCCTTTTTGGCGGTTCATTTAAATAACATTTTCCGGGTACTTTTTATACAGAGAGTATACCATTGTCATTATAACATAGCAAACTTGTCAGTCCTAACATAGGTCAGGGGTAGGTTCTGATGCTTTTCCGGAGCTTTTCTCATTTTCTTCCAGTGAGTTGTTGTTCCGGGACTTGAACAAATTGACGGACTGTCATCGCGGCTCGTAGATGGTGAACCAATCACTGGGTTAGTCAATTGACGACCCCGTTTACGAGGAAGAGCCTTTCCTGTTTTGCGCAGGTGTTCCGAAACGGCTTGTTTGAAGGCAAACAGAGATAAATAAGATTCTTCGTTTTTTTTCGCCACAAAATCCACATATTTCAGTAAATCTATATGCCAATAAAAGCGCCCATGGTCTACTCTACCACCAATAATGAAAAAGAGAGATTAGCATAAAAAAAAACGTGAATGAATAATCATGCATGAGTGCATACGAAACCACATATGTCAAAGCGAAAAAAGCGTAAAATGCATGCGAACCCAGATATGGTTCCGAAACAATTGGTATTGAAAATCGGTGGAATCGAATAGAAAGTGAAAATCTATTATAGTGCACACAAACTAGAGTTATGTCACACAACAAAACATTTTTTGTTCCTTCAAGAACTCATCTTTTTATTCTTATTTCTTTTCTCAAAGTTGAGTGTCGCACGTGCATGTAAACATTCACTGACCTTGTCTGGAAAAGTTAGGTTTTCTACAAGTGGCGTCGGACCATATACAATGTAGATGCGTTTTGTTATTGTTAATGATATAACAAAGAAGCTCCGTTAAGGTCTTTATGTTAGTTTTTCATATTTTCACAATGAATGAACAGTAAAAATGTCAAACCATATATGGTTTGCTATGCGGTAAAGGGTTAATAAGAATTTGTTAATTTCGGATATAACAGAACTTTCTGATCCACGTCACAATAATGGAAAACGAAGTCAGCTAAAAATCTGTTTCTTCCGTTTCAGGATATTGATTTCGAGGGGTTCCGAAGGTTTATGGACAGTTTCCTAGAAGTTCGTACTCCTGATGAACTCTGCAGACACTTGTTCCTGTCCTTCGTCAAGGGCATGCACGTTGAAGGCAGAACATTGAAGGAGATGACCGTCTTGAGCTCCACAACCGCTTGTGCACCTATCACATCTCACACCAAAGGTGAGGTTAAATTTTTTTTTTACTTTTGATTTTCTCGAAAAAAAATTTTATTATTAAATATGACCCGACTCTGAAGTGCATCTTGACCACTCAAAAAAAGGACAAAACATCCTATCGGTCCAAAACTATACAAGAAATAATCGATTTAACCTACGACAGCAGATCTAAAATGGCTGGCATAAAGTATAAAGGACAATCCAGAATTCTGCTGATGAACGAGCTGCCAGTATTAGTTCCATGCCTAGCACACTCTTTGAATCTGAGTGTCCATTCGGCTTCATCATGTTCAGAAGCAGAATATTTATTTGGTGTTGTTCAAAAACTGTATTCTTTTTTTGTTAGTTCAACCACACGATGGACAATTATATGAAAAAGTGCATGGTGCATGAAAACAAATGTGAAAAGAAGTAGCCAAACAAGATGGGCTAAAGCTAAACATCAAGCTGTTAATGCCTTGCTCAATAATTTACCGGAAGTTGTAATGGCTGTGGAAGAAATCAAAGAATACCTACTCACTAGTCACTATACTCTGTTCAAATATAAGAGACATCAAAATAAACAAAGTCGCGCAGAGGTAGGATGGGCTTCCTTCAGGTAGAGACTTTATTTCAGGGCTCCAGGGTCGGATCGAGGATAGTTCACACAATCATATAAACTCAAATTCATTTATTCAACATATTCAAATTACAAATGTCATAAGTTTGAAAAAAATAATGCAGCGTCCAAAATAATATAATATGTATTACCCTATTAAAAATTATTCAGAATTTTGTTGGTCTTCTTCTGTGTCACTTTCATCCAGATTCACCAGCACTCGCTCTATTGTTGACTCCATGATATTATCGAGCTGACACATTTTTTCTTCGACATCAGTTACAACATGATGTATGCATTTCTTCCATTTCTCAGCACCAATCGAGCCTATAGCTCCCAGAAACAAATTACGAACCTCAGCAATTTTAAATTTCCTTTTACTTGAGCCCAAATGAGCTCGATTGGATTCAGCTCGCAATGATATGGTGGGAGTCTCAATACTGTTCTTCCCGTCTCATTGGCCATTTCATCTATAATTAATTTTTCATACCTCCCTCTATTTGCCTTGACCAGAGCAAGAAGTTCCGCCTTCAAAAGATCATTTTCGAAGGAAATATTTTTACTGAGCAACCAATTTTTGACATCTTCCTTGCGGGTTGAAGACGGAATCGATTCCATTTTTCTCGAATGATAACTGGCGTTGTCCATTACGATGACAGCGTTATGATCCAGAGTTGGCAAAATTGTTGAGAACCACTTTTCGAACGATTCCCCGTTCATTTCCTGATGGTAATCTCCGGATTTTTCGATTCGAAAAACCATAGGCCGTTCTCTACAAATCCGTCTTCTCCCCCTATATGACATATAATCAGTCCTTTTCCTTTTCCACTTGGGTTTTTGAGACCAGTTGACAGACCTTCTCGAAAAGCCTGTCTGTTGGACCCAATCGATTCATCGACCCATATTGAATTTTTTGTACATCCCGCATTTATCCATGTCTCGTCAAGGTAATAAATTTTTCGGCCTTGCTCCCTAAATTCTCGAATTTTCTTCGAATAATTTCTCCTCCAAACAACTATTTCGTCTCTATCAATCAATAAACTATTACGACCACGTTTTTTGAATTTGAATTTCATTTTTTTCAATAATTTATAAAATGTTGTTTTTTTAAAATTCGGCAGGCTGTCATCGTTATTAACAACTTCCAAAACCTTCGAAATTGTAGGAATTTCATCAAGAAAAAAAAACCGTGAACTATTCTCCTAATTAAGTTCATGTCGAAATCGTCTATTGAATCGATGCTATTTAGGGACTGGGATTTCTGCTTAGGTGGAATCAATAGATGATTTCGTTTATATTATTTTTCAGAAATCTCGTCGGAAACCGACAAAGGGTTAAGTACAATTCAAACAAATATTTATAACCGGGACAAATTGAGGTACCTACTTCAGATATATCAGGTTATAACCGTTGCGAATTTTTGAGGACCTAATTACAAGGGTTACAAGGGTGTAACTGAGTGTAACAAAGAAATCCAAAACATTCACTTGTATTCAAATTTCATAACTCTCCTGACATTCCGTTCTAAGCTTTAAGTACGATCCTGGCAGTCTTTTGGGGGCGTGACAAGAATTGTAGAAAAGATCCTTTGACCAATAAGCTGTTAGTATGCGCAAAACAAACCGATTTGGTTTGTTTGTTTACATTCTCTTATATTTGAACAGACTATAGTCGCAGAATCCAAGTATGAAGCTGGTAATTTGCTTCATGCTGTGATGGATTTTAGATTCATCCTGAACCTAACAATTTGGAAAGATATTCTGCGAGAGATCAATTGTTCAATAGGGTCAGCGTGGAAATTCAGGAAGGGGATATAATTATTTCACGTTCATTATCGTTGATGCAAGGTCTTGTGAAGATCTTGCAAAGAATGAAAGAAGAACCTATTGAAAACTGGATCTCGGAAGATACACTTCTCTCAGAAGAATTGGATGTGGAGCCATTTCTAAGAAATAAACGTGTTTCCAAGAAGAAAAAGCAGGTTGACGAAATGCAGAAAAATGGGACCCTTTTAGCGCAAAAATATTGAAGAGACTTGAATGATGTTGATGATTTTTGTTAGGAACTAGCGGTATTCAAAGAGATGGTTCCTGAATTTATGTATAGTGGAAGATCGACTTCATTAAACCTGCTACAAATTCTTCACAGGCAAGATCTGCAAGAAGCTTTTCCTAATGTCAGTATAGCTTTAAGAATATACTGGACATTACCTACAAAATCTGCAAGATGTGAACGCAGTTTCAGCAAATTGAAAATAATAAAAAATTATTTGCGTTCCTCAATCAGTCCGAAACGTCTCTATGGTCTCTCGATCTTAGCTATAAAAACCAAAACTGCTGCCGAAACAGATTTCCAGGAGTTGATAGATGAGTTCGCGGAAAGAAAATCACGCCGCGTGAAGCTGTCAAGAAAAAAATCTAATTTCTTTTTTTGTGATATTTTCCTTATTATTAGTATTTATTTTATTTTTCATTTGTATTATTTATTTTTGTTATTTTTATGAATTGCTATACATATGTACAGGGTGTCCCAAGTTCGAGTGCCTATTAGACGTTTCTGGAGAACTGGACATATTTGAAATCTGAAATTTGGGATTATGATATTGTTCGAAATTCTCTACAGACCAAAAATATTTTCAGAGCCAGAGCACTTCAGGTTATACAGGGAGTGAAAATAAATTTGCTCAAAAAATTTTTTTTTCAATATTTTCGTTTCTGTTATGATTGAGTATTCAGTGCTGAATACATTTCTGTTGAAACCATTGTATTCATTCGAATAGTTTTCAAAATATCGAAAAAAAACCTGAAAAAAAGTAAAATATTCATAGTCAGTATTATGTTCATTTTTCTTATTCTGAACATCCTGAGTGTTAACCGTTTTCACAACGTCAAAGTAGAAGAATGTGGAAAGGTCATGCGTCTATTGAATTTCATAAATATCATCACAGGTTGTTTCAAATTTCGTGTCAAAAACTGTGATCCAAAATTGGCCATAACTTCTGTTTTTCAAATTAGAACCCTATTTTTTTATTATCGCGTTGGATTCTGCGGAGAAAAATAATGATAGCACTAGGATGCTCTTGCTCTTAAATTCAGTAATTCCCGAGTTATTTGAGCTTTTCTGGATTCATGTTGTACGTAGAATCACATTCATCTAATCTTTTACTTGAGAATATTCTGTGATCATAGAAGATAAGTTTTCCCATTAATAATTTCCAAGTGACAGGTCTAATTTTAGGTTTTATCTTTACTTTTCGATTTTATTCAATGGTTTCATAAAAATATTCATCGAATATGTTGCATGAGAATATTCTGTGACCATAGAAGATAAATGATCCCATTAATAATTCACAAGTGACAGTTCTGACTATTACTTGTTACTATGGTTTCATGAGAATATTCATCGAATCTGTTTAGATTCGATGAATTTTACTCTACGTACGACATGAATCCAGAAAAGCTCAAATAACTCGTGAATAACTGAATTTAGGACCAAGAGCATCTGGGAGTGCTATCATTATTTTTCTCCGTAGAATCCAACGCAATAATAAAAAATAGGGTTCTAATTTGAAAAACAGAAGTTATGGCCAATTTTGGATCACAGTTTTTGACACGAAATTTGAAACACCCTGTGATGATATTTATGAAATCCAAAGATGTATGACTTTTCCACATTCTTCTACTTTGACGTTGTGAAAACGGTTTACACTCAGGATGTTCAGAATAAGAAAAATGAACATAATACTGACTATGAATATTTTACTTTTTTTCAGGTTTTTTTCGATATTTTGAAAACTATTCGAATGAATACACTGGTTTCAACAGAAATGTATTCAGCATTGAATATTCAATCATATCAGAAACGAAAACACTGAAAAAAAAAATGTAATTCCATAAAAATCTGGACAAACGATTTTATTTCCATGATATCTCCCTCAATTTTCGGGATAAATGTATGAAATTCTCAGTATACATGCGGAATAATATTTTGCAGAATGTGTATTACTCGCTTTTCCGTTTTTGTTCGTATATTAGGAAAAAAACATGGTTGAAAATATGACCAATAAAGTTCCTACTTTATAATTTATTTAAAAACTCAGGGAGGCAATAAACAGAAAAACTGATTAATACACATCCTGCAATATACTATTCTGCATGTATACTGAAAATTTCATTCATTTATTCCGAAAATTGACGGAGATATCGTGGAAATAAAATCGTTTGTCCAGATTTTTATGAAATTACAGCTCACCAGTTTTTTTTGCTTATATACGAAGAAAAACGGAAAGGGGAGTGATACACATTATAAAGAAAGGATTAGGCTTTGATTTAAAAAAAATTGTTGGTCTACCCCGCATACGAATTACGAACTGAGGTATCATGGAAATGAAAGCCCAATTTTTGAGGGGAACTCGCGAGCTCGGACGTGTACCACTTCCCCTTAAAAATTAAAAGTTATTCGTCAAAGACTAAGAGAATTTGTGCCAATAACATGTTTCGACTGGCAACAATTCATTCATGAACTACGGTTTTTCGAATTTTTTTAAGGGTCATTACCTTTGAAGACACTTTGTTAGTTTCTGTAACTCACGAAGCATCTGAAAACAATGATTTCTTGGGGTTTTTGAAATTTAACACTCGATGAGAAGATACTACAACAATAACACAAATCATTGAAATCGCCATAGCAAAGATTCTAAATGAAAACCTCTTACTCATTCACTTTGCAACCCTTTTTGAAAGACTTCTCACAGTTTTCCTGGCGATATCAAGATTCATTTTCATCTCTGTGTATGCAGGATCAAATTCTTTGAACTGAGTTGTGTCAACAATTCATTCTCTCTTTGTATATCATACTCTTTAAATGGGCCCAGACATACAAATCTATCGTCGTGGGATGTGCTAAACGTATAGGCTAGGCTATTTTGAACTATGTGCCAGCAGTCAGCTTGTAGAATTGCTGAAAAGTCTCCGTAATGAAAATCTTAATCACTACCTTCATTGATGCAAAACAGTTAGACGAAAGTAAGAGGACGAAAGTAAGAGTTTCTTCTCTCTGGCTGGGTAAACTAAAAAAATTATATCAAGGTCACTTCTGCTACTCAGATTTTTGAATTTCATTGAATCATCTGATGAGTGTTCAAAATTGTGGTCTTGTATGTTTCGACATTTCAATGTGCACAACAATTGTACAAAAGACTTTGTAACATTCTCCCCATGAAGAAGGGAACATTCTAAAAAAATAAAAGTGTCAATTACGCTTAAGCGGATCTTATTATACTTATTTTTGTTCTGGCTTGTGATCTTCTATGATTTGCAGTACTCTATGTTATGTCGGAGTAATTAAGATTCGTATTAACCTAGATTAGTGAAATATAGGATGGGAAATAAAGAGATGAAAAAGATGAATGAAATAATTGATTGGACACAAAGGTGGAACAGGCCTTTATTGGTCCAGAGGATTAAATCGTGAAACCACTGCTTTTCAAGGGATATAACCGAACAAGATCCAATTTATCAGTGGACTCAAAGCAAAATCTTCTTCAGCATACATTTCAGATGAAACGGTAACAAACCATAAATCCATTATTGATTAGACGAGAACTGGAGCTTCCTATACCTCGATAAGGTTATTATTGGCACAGTTGTTACAGTCGACCCCAGAAACTTGGAAGTAATCTTCTCAGCTACCAGAAGAGGAAATAGATTCTTCATTTATAAATATCGTGGATATCGTGACATAGAAATGGGCATCTGTCGCAGTGGCAGTGGAACTAGTTAGCTGACTTACAAATATACATCTTAGACACGAATTTATTTAGACATTCGTTATGTCCGGTGATGTGATGAAGACCGCCGTGTGAAACTATATGAAAAAGTCTCCCGCTCGAAAACATCTTCATTCGACCTACGATAGGAAATAAATGAGGTTAAATTCCACTTAAACCTTTCGGAAAGTCATTAGGATTCTTGACGCTGGAAAGTTGGTGGTGAGCTAACAAATTCAAAGTATTACCTCGGAAGTTTCCACTACAACTTCGCCTTCTCATACGTCGATATAAAGTGAAAAGCTACTCGACAGAGTAGGATATGTATCGGAAAACACGAAGAGTTTGACGTTGAAAGTTTATATTCGGAAAGTTGCAAAGTATTGAAATAACTGATATATTTGATATTCATCCAGACTGAGTTACAGACCAATAACTAGTACCGAGATAAATTCTTGATTTTGAATATAATTTCGACTGACTTTCGAATGGTTTGGATTTCTCTCAATACTAACTGGATTTTATGACAATTTTTATTTCACGACCAAACTACAAGAGACCGCAAAGTTTATTATACTAACTGACAAAGAAACTGCAACACCCAGTAGGAAATGTTTGAATTTTAAATTTTTTCGGTAAAACATAGATAGTAAGGCAGGAGTAAATGATTGAAATTTGGGAAAAAAACAAAGGATTACAATTTTTTTCAATAATTTTCTCAATAATGTGTTTGTCCACCGCGGTTATCTATACACTCCCCAACGCGTCTTGACATTGATAGAATATGATGGTCTATTTCTTCTTGAGGAATACCATCCCAAGCTACCTGTACCTCATGTCTCAGAGCCGCCAAAGTGATGGCTGAGGTAGATTTCCAAGCCTTCTACCCATGATGTCCCAAACATGCTCTATCAGTGAAAGATCGGGAAATCTGGGCGGTCATGGCAAAAGATTCACATGGGTAGCTTTAAAAAAGTTCAAATTAACTCTGGCAACATGAGGTCGAGCATTATCTTGCTGGAATATTGGATTCTCGAGACGGTTAAGGTCAGGGAGAACATATGGCTCCACTATTTCCTGAAGGTACCGCAGTGCTGTCATGTTACCTAGAATAAAGACTAAATGTGATCTACCTGAATGTGCAATAGCAACCCAGCGCCTACTGTCCGGTGTACATGACGCTCAACATAAAACTGAGGTTCACGTCTTTCTCCTCGACGTCGTCTAACCCTTCTTCGGCGATCATGTGCACCCAAGGAGAATCGAGAATCATCAGAAAAGACGACCTGATGCCATTTCACATTCCAATGTTTTCGTTCTCTGCAACACTGTAATCGTTGCCGGCGATGCTCAACCGTCAGAGGTAACACAAGATGGGGTCGATAATGCTGCAGTCCGAAAGAACTTATTCGGCGGTAAACCGTTCGGACAGTTGCAGGATGGCTTGTTTCTCCTAACCACTCATCAGCCAAAGATCGATGGCCATAAGTCTCAGACGTCGATCTTGAACTTCATTTGTGCCCCTTCGACGTCTGGTGCCTACTCTACTCTTCTTCGATTTTGGGCATTATTGAACCATGCTTGACTACATCTCTTAACAGTAGTTGGATTTCTGTTAGTACGGTTAGCGATTTCTCGAAATGACAACCCTGGCACCCGTAGACCAATAATTCGACCTCCTTCAAGTTCACTTAGCGGGCGATAAATTCCGCGTACCCGTGCTCTAGGCATTTTAACAACAACTTAACATCGACTATGGATCTCCTCGAACAGCATGAGTTTTTTCTTCAAATTTAATCATTTACTCCTGGTTATACTATCCATGTTTCAACAAAAAAATTTAAATTTAAACAGCTCCTCCTGAGTGTCGCAGTTTCTTTGTCAGTTAGTATATACACTGCGCAAAAAAATTAACGCACATTATGGAAATCTCAAATTTATTCTACAACTGAAGATATTCTCAATGATAATTATTTTTATCTGAATTATACATGCATATGTTATCCGCTTTCAACGTTTTTCATCAATACAGATGTTTTCTCCCAGCAGGAATAAAAAAAGATGATATTATCAGATTTTGAATGTATTGACTCCATTCTAAAATCAGTTGTTCTCGATCAATTCTAGTGATCAATAGTTTTTCTTTCGTTTGATTTGACCCAAGAGGAATGTGCCCAAGCGGTAGTTTTGCGAGAAGAAGGGTGGACATACACAAGAATTGCAGAAAGGTTTAGAGTTTCCCATACAAGTGTGTTCAGAATGTTGCAGCGATTCAGGGAGACAGGTATGAATGTCCGAAGACCAGGACAGGGTAGACCACGGGTAACAACTTCCATTCAAGAACGTTACTCGAGAGTTTCTTCGTTGAGACAACGGTTTTCAACCGCTCGCCTCCTTCAAAATCAGCTTGAGCAAACTCATGAGGTGCAAATTAGCTCTCAGACAATAAGAAATCGCCTCAGAGAATATGATTTAAGGCCTCGTGTCGCGGCAAGAGGCCCAGCTCTTACCCCAGCCCATCGAAGGGCGCGTTTGGATTTTGCGAGAGAGCATATATCCATTGGGAAGAGGCCGATTGGGAAAGAGTTCTCTTCACAGATGAGTCTAGATTCTGCCTCTACCATTGTGATCGACGTTCCCTTGTATACTGACGTCCACATGAAAGATATACTCAGTGCAATTTCCTGAATACCTACTACTGGTTTCGGGGGTTGGGGGGTAGGGTCGGTTATGGTGGAATATCTTTGACTGCTCGCACAGACCTAGTGGTGGTTGATAATGGAGCTATGAATGATGATAAGTATATAAGGAACATTCTTGAAGAGCATGTATTGCCATTTGCCCCATACATTGGTGAAAATTTCATTTTTATGGACGATAATGCCAGACCCCATCGTGCGCGTATCATTCAGGAGTACCTTGTAGAGGTTGAAGTCTCTCGAATGGAATGGCCAGCAAGAAGTCCAGATCTCAATCCGATTGAGCAGGTTTGGGACAGCCTCAATAGAAGGCTGAGAAGTTCAGAAAATCATCCAGCTACTCTTAATGACTTAGGAATCCAACTCGGAGAAATCTGGGAAGGATTAGATCAGAACATTTTAAGATCACTCATTTTGAGAATGAACCGTCGTTGTCGAGCTGTAATTAACGCAAGGGGTGGAAATACCAAGTATTAAATCACTTATCAGCATTTCAGTATTTTGAAAATTGTTCATTTCTCTTCTCTCACATAAGATTCGGTGAAATCCTGAATTTTTCTTCCATTTAATGTGTCTTGTTTCGTTCAAAATCTTCCCGAGAGAACATAAGAAATAAGTTATAAAGTCAATGTAGAGTTAACTTTCATTAAAATTGAGATTTTCAGAATGTGCGTTAATTTTTTTGCGCAGTGTAGTTCTAAGCTGGAGTAAGAGATTGTTTTGGATGATAAAGCTTTCACTAAAATATTCATCATGATACTCCTCATCCTAACGCATATATTAGCCAGGAAAATGTCATGCCAATATTCAAAAGTGTTTACCAATCGAACAGAGAATCCGGAAATTGATGTATGTGGATCGACCTAGTTGATTATGGCTGGCGTAATCATAATCATAATAAGTTTCCATACTCCGATTACCCAGAGGATGAAACTTGGCTATCAAGTGATTGGTGAGTGGTATCCCCAAGCAATGAATTTATCGATCCTGATGTTTTGACCAATTTCATTTGCGAATATGGATTGCGCATTCACTTATGAGGTTCAGAAAAAATTACTACAGTCTACCTTTTACGCTTGGATAGTTTTAGAATATTAGCATTTGGAAGTGACTCCAAAAATTGTATCTGATAAAAAATTTGTGGTTGAGACTCTCACATCCTTTCTGTTTATTCAATTTGTTTACATTGCAGAACTCTTCACCGCCATAAAACATGTTTTTATGGGCATAATCCACTTTTTGTCAGGATCATTTCTGTTACAGGTTCAACGCCCAACGTGAATTCAATTTGTGAAATAGTAGATCGAAATTTCACAGTGGAAAAGGCTTCAACTTACGGGGAGATGATAGTAGAAAAAATCCATGGAATTCATGAAAAACTGATGGGGCATCATAGATCCGATAGCGACTGTTCCACTAGGGCTGGAAAGACAGGTAGACATATTTCATTTTTGTTATTTCCATAAACAGTTGACTGAATGTTACTTCATATACCAATAATTTCATAGCGTATTTTACAAAATTTCTAGTGGACAATGCTATAATTCGATTTGACACTAATTCATATTCCAATAATTTTTCAGGGACTGTACATCCAATGCTTACAGTAACGCACACTTCTTATTCCTGCCACGAAGTGTTAGGCAAAAAAAGTACAGAATCTTCACCTTCTCATAGTCAGATATCAAGAAACTCATCAAAAAAGTCGAACAACTCACTGCTAGTCAATAATGGAAAATTAGAAGGTAATGTGGACTTCAAATGAGTCCAAACAATATATCAACAAAGTATAAATTATCTAATATGATTAAAAAATTTACTTTGTGGAATACATTGTAGGACATTTTTCTTGTTTTAGTTTTTCTTCTTTTTTGAGTTCTCGTTCTACTTACACGTC
This sequence comes from Adalia decempunctata, assembly GCA_951802165.1. Lineage (NCBI taxonomy): Eukaryota > Metazoa > Arthropoda > Insecta > Coleoptera > Coccinellidae > Adalia > Adalia decempunctata. Next base: position 36,374,103 of record OX637697.1, on the reverse strand, counting down.
GACTATATTTTTGTTTTATGATGTCTGTATTTATCGAATTTCGAGAATGGCCTCGAACGAGAAGGGTTGATTCACTGATGACGAATCCTTGGTCAAATACAATACTGTCCGGCCGTAAATGCGATGAATATTAATTGATGGATAATTTGGGAGGTCATTGCATATAATTTTGAACATTTTTATGGTTGCCTCTCTCAATATCTGAAACAAACTCAATAAAGAATTGTTTTTTGTCGAATCGTTTCTTCGTTATTAGTTGTATTCGGTACACTTCTTGTCATTACGAATTTTCTTGAAACAAAATTGAATCACGAATAAAACTGAAATAATAAGAATGTATAATTTGTAACTGTGATGTTTTGGGATCTAGATCAATCTCCTTCGTTAGACAACATGTTGTCTAACGAATTAATGTTTTTTTTGATAACCCGAAAATATCTTATGAGCAAACGTTCGTCATTCATTTATCTCAAATAATTTACAATTCTGCACTATTACAATACAATATCTTATTTTTCAATATGACATATTCAGGAAACACCATAGATGAAGCTATATTATTTTATAAAGTAGCCGTTGTTCAATTTTACCATTGCCACAGCGGCCCTTAAAACAATTTATTTAGCATCTACCTAAGGCAAAAAATATAATTATGATATAAAATTATTATACATACATACATGATTATATAAGGTGCACAACAGTTCTCGCTCTTTGTCAAAAGATTGCTCCAGAAGCCAATACGTCATAAGCCAAAATAAGACATATGTTAAAATAAGCTTTTATAAAAAAACCTCTTTAAAGACAAGCTTTTATAATTACAACACTCATCCTCCATTTTGAAGAAGCCATCTTGAATTCCCCAATTTTGAAGAATCGTAATTTCCTACCCAGAAAATCCCCAGATACCAATTTTGGATAGAATCGGATCATAATTACATAACTCGACCGCCATATTGTAGCCGCCATCTTGAATTTTTCAATTTTGTCAGGAGAATCATCATTGTCGAACCCAAAAACCCCCAGATACTAATTTTGAATGGTATCGTTTCATAATTATAAAACTCATCCGACATTTTGGAGCCGCCATTTTGGTTTTTCTATAACAAATATTTCATGATGCATTGTCACCAGAATTATGTACACCTGCCAAATTTAAAATCAATTGAACGATTAGAAGTGTGTCATATTCAACTTGCAAGATTTGATTACAGAGATCGAAACAGACACCGGGACAGGTGAAACTAGATAAAAGCTTGTAAAAAATGTTTCAACACATAAGTGATTTTGTTTTGGCGACATATACTTTTGGTTGTGTGAATATGTCTGATTTTGTGCCAAATAATCGTCATTTGCGGAAAGTGTTGATTTTTTCCTTTCATTCGAAGAAAACGGCGGCTGAAGCGCATCAAGTGCTTCAAATAGTTTACGGAGAATATCCTATATGTGAAACAATGTGCCGTGATTGGTTCCGTTGCTTCAAAGACGGTGATTTCGATGAAGACGACCGTCCGCGTGAAGGAAGGCCAAAAACCTTCGAAGTCGCTGAATTTGAGGTATTGTACGATGAAGATCCGTGCCAAACGCAAGAAGAGCTTTCTTCAGCTTTAAGAGTTCCCGAAATGCCATTTCTGAGTGACTGCATGCGTTGGGAATAATTCAAAAACGGGGAACTTGGGTTCCTTATCAAATGATGCCAAGGGACTTTGAACTTCGTTCTTTCGCCTTTTGAACAACTGCTTCAGCGTCAAAAAAGGTTCATTGCTTCGCAGCATTTAGAAGGATAATACATTCAACTGACATTCCATTGGTGATGGACAAAATTGGCAAACTTCTGAAAAGGCATGATATCAAAAAGTCTATAAACCAACACAGCAACTGGAACAAGTCCTAAGGAGTGCCGAAGACCAAACTGATCCGTTCTCTCAAGCTGGTGTTTATTGAATAGATAGCGACTGCGGAAAAGTTTACATCGTACAAAAAAAGCATTAATACACAGATCAAAAAACACAAACGGTGTTGTTGAGTGTATCAAACGGAGAGTCTTCACTGGATAGCCATAACCATTTCCACCATCAAGAGTAATCATTGAATACAATGAATATGGAGCTCATCGAAATATATAAGCACAAAAACAACATGAACAGGAAGGAGGAGACTCACATTGTTCGTTGTGCTTGGCTGCCAGCCATCTGCAATTATAGAACTGACCTTGTCCGAAGCGGAGGGGATGAACCGGCCGTTCTCGCCGGCGGTGGGGCTGCGGCTATGAATACATTCGTCGGGGTATAACCTCCGACCGAGAAACCTCTGAAAATGCCTGCTACAGTTGTAGGTGAAATTCCTATTGGACCACGACTAGAAAACCCGGAATACTGTAGATTATAATTCAGAAATCAAATTGCCGGCATTGGTGCAAGGGATAATATATCAAACAATTCAATTACAATTTTTGATGGATCTTATCTGAAAAATTAGGAAAATCTCGAGTTAAAACAACAATATCAGAAACATTTTTATTTTTCAAAATTATCGTGGATTTATGTGGGGTATAAAGTATGTAAACTCAGATGCGCGGGTTATAGCCATAATCAACGTTTTCTATTTGGGTTGATACTTCCTCCTCTAGACGACATGTCGAGGGGACTCGTAGAATAGTTTTACCCTCATGAATTTAATCGTGTTGGAATCTGAAATGAACGTGCCATAACGAAACCTAACTTGAAAATATCCTACATTTCCCGTTTATGCTTTAAGCACTTAGGAGAGATGGCGGTGATGAAGGGCTGGAAAACTTTTGGATAGAATTTTCATAATAAAGTAATGCAGAATCTTAATCCTTTGATCCTGACGAATGAGGGGGTTTTATAATTGGAGGATTCGGATGGAAATGTTTATTATAATTTGAAATGTGAAATAACATAATACTCGTTGTTTCTCAAGAAATTCTACGTAGTTATAGGCAGAAATTCTCGGATTGGTCGAAAAATCACAGAAAGATGAAAACAATACAAAGTAATTCTTTCTTAGCCCTAACTCATCCAATATTATACAGGAGACTATTCAAGATATTTTCATGTTTTAGTCACTACAGATTATACAGGAAGTAGGCATCAAACTTTTGAATTACCCATCGAATTTTAATATGACTTTGATGAAAAAATTCTAGAGTATTTGTATTCACCAGTCTAGTGGTAGGAAATAGGACAAATGTTACAGAATCAGGATTTATTTACCATAAAAACTGCTACTAAATTTTGTGTTCGTGTTTTAAAAGCTGTTAATTCTTGCCCACCAAATGTTCACTTATGAGAAATCATACTCGTTTATCTCTGAATATTTTTGTTTGCTCTTCGTTTCAATACATTTGAAACAATCTCAAAATTTTTGAACCTCTTGAATTTTGTGGAGCAGTAAATTTAGCGCAATCTTTCGTTTTCTTCCTCATATCATATCAGGCCTTAATTCCTCTATGACGAATTAAACACACTCACAAAATGAAAACCAATAAATTGAATCAACACAATGAAAGTTCTATCTATCAATTACCTTTATGGACCATTGATTCATCAGTCAAATAATTCTAATAAAATAAAAATGATGGCATATCTCAAAGTTAACAAACAAGATATTAATTCAATACGATCATCATTTTGTTTTCATGCGAATTATTTGAATATAGATACAATGGTTTCGGAATTTTATTTCAGAAATTTAATTTTCCCAATATTTCAGAAACTAAATAACTGATCCGACTGAAATCTCCCAAATAGCTATACAGGGTGAGTGGTGACCCAAATTGCTTGATTTTGGCTGTTTCTGGTACTTCTAGGCTAGACAGGTGAAAATGTTGAAAGGAGTCCTGGTCTCGATCTTCTTGAAATCTCCATAACTGAAAGGCGTTTCACGATATCACGAAATCACCAAAATATCAAAATTTCTTTATATCTTCAAAATAAAAGAAAATATCGTGAAACGGCTTTCAGTTATGGATTTTTCACGAAAATCGAGCCCAGGACTCCTTTCAACATTTTCACCTATCTAGCCTAGTACCAGTACCAGAAACAGCCAAAATCAAGCAATTTGGGTCACCCTGTACAATAAATACTAATGGTTGTGTACAACATTTTTTTGAGAATCGTGTAATTACAAGAATTAGAAAAACTATTGAAAAATTTCAACTAAGGGCCCAATTCGGCAAAAATTCTTTTGAAGATTGATTGAGCCTCATACTTCCTAGATTTTCTATACTCGTACTTGTGACTTCATATTGACTTATAATCGTATTTCTATCTTTCTCGAAAGAATGAACCTTATTTCTACAATATTCTTTGAAGTCGAACATTATATTCCACTGATATACCTGTTACATCTCGTTATTTGTTTCAGAAGTCAGACATATCGTTAGAAAACCAAGCACACTTGACGTTAACTCTGTGAAAGTTTCCCTCAAAGACATAGTGTGTTATTTATCCCTTCTGGAAGCTGGAAGACCGGAAGACAAGCTAGAATGTGAGTATAAAATCGATGTGTAGTGAAAAATATTTGTTTGGATGGAGGAAATGTTTTAGATGCTTATGGAGGTTCATATTTTCTTCGGTAACTGTTGATATAAATGTTTTCGTGCTTCCACATACTAGAAGATTGAATTTTATGCGAGAGGATGAACATAGTCTCATTACTTCCAATCGGTTTGGGGAATTTTTCGGTATCAAAAGTGAAGCTTATTTTTCTTTAGCTAACCTTCGAAATATCAATCTGCCCATCTTAGGAACTGAAACTTAAAATGAACCTCAAAGGGGCACATATCTTCATCACCACGGACAACCAGGCCACGCCGAGGTCCCTGAAATCACATTGCCAGGGATCTCTGCTGACCTGGGAGTTCCGTAACACCATGCTACTGGCCAGAGGCAATAAAGTGACTCTACAATGGGTGCCAGAGAATTGTGGTGTTGAAGAAAATGAAAACGCCGATGAGCTTGCGAAAAGTACATGAAGGTTAACATCTCCTTGCTGGACCTGAGCCTTTTTGTGGACTTGGAAAACACCAATATATGGCGGCGGTCCAACAATGAGAGTTGGACCTCAGAATAACCCTTTGGAGAAACACTCCTGGACAATGGCGGCTTGTCCTATGAGGCAGGTGAGGCAGTGCTCCACCAATAAACGTATAACACGTATAAATATCATATATTTATTAATTATTTATTCAATCAGTTAAAATTGTTTTCATTATCTTCTTCCATACGCATTTATATCGAAATTTCGCTTCATTATATAGCAATAAAATGCGTCTCCGGTTGGGTCTAAGTTTCCGTATCTCACGATTTCTGGGTATCCAACTCCCAGTAAACGGCAAAGGCAGGACTCACACTGCCTTTCTTTACGCGTCATTTTACATCATAGGGAACGGACGGCAGGCGAGAAAACCGCACCCCTAAACGCCAAATATTACGTTGAGTCTGAGGCTAGCCTCTCCTCTAGTCTTGATATTCTCTCGCGAAGGGCAAACTGTAATTATTCTGCACTATTTGGGAATTAGTTCTTTAATCTATGAACTCGGGTCAGTTTTCAAATTGTGTTCGATTTGTAAAAATAGTTTTATCTGTTTTTCGTGTAGATTTAGGTTTGTCTCAGTGTTCATATGATGTCTTTCAATCTTATTACTGAATTCAATTGCCATCGGAGACCCGAAGGCGAAATGTATTTAACGGGACCGATGGGACGTCACGAATTCCGCAGTTAGATGTAAAAGCTCGAAAGACTTGTGATTTTTTTGATTTTTCAGCTAATCAGCAAAGTTTTTGGCGTAATTCTTATGGGGATAAATCATATATAGTTCAAGAAGTAAAGCAATCTATTCCAGATTTGAGTGAAGGTCTTGAGAATATTACGCAACTGACGAAGAAGAGAGGTCACTAGAATAAGTTATTCCTAGGAATATGTACATATACAGAGAGTCCCACTAGTGCAATGAAGTAGATAATCTCATTACTTACGTCAGTTACGGAATATTTTTACTGCAAAAATGGTTGCTCTTGCACTGATATATCAGCCTAAAATAATAGTACCGGCCACAGGGTGTTCGTTTGAAGCGGTATTACTGGTATCAGAATTAGGTCGGTTTGTTCTAATGGTAATAATACTTCATATTATTTCATCTCTTAGTGCCAAATTAGTATTTTATTCATTGGCATCAACATTTTTCTTAATTTATCCGGCGTGGCTGACATATAACGAAAAAATTATGGGAAAGTAGAAGATTTTACTTCAAAATCAGAGTGACATAAATTTCAATATTCTCAATGTTCTGGTTAATGGGTGTTTCAAATCTGATGATATGATGGAAAGCAACTTGCTTGTAGAGGATGTTCTTAACAAAGTCCAAAATTGAAGAATTTCAATAATGATGCTCATTTTCTTCAACGCACTTCAAATTACTTTTTATACACACCCTTTAAAATGATTAGTTTTCGAGTAAGATAATTCTTCATCGCTAGAAGTAAATATTTTACAAAGCAAAATGTTTCTCGAGAAAGATGACCTTGAGTATGCAAGCGATAAAGAATTATTCTAATCATCAGTTTTGCAATAGCCTTTTTCACGGCAACGCCACGGCAGGGAATCTTTTTTCTCCGATGTGCCTCACTACCTTAAACTGTCACGAACCGCCACTGCTCCTGGACTCATTCAGTCCGAGAAATTCGTGATGATTTCATCGACCTTCACAAGTAAGCTCACAAAACTTTCACGAGCTGATAGGACAGTGTCGGTACAAACATCATTTGTACCATATAGGAAAGTCAGCAGATGAGATTTGTAGGCTCTGTGGATCAGAAGCAGAAACAGCTGAACACCTTGTAGGCAAGTGTCCAGAACTGGCTGGTCTAAGAACCATTCTTAAGGAGGAACCGTTCCTGGATACCTACGAGGTAACGGCCAAGGCTCCTAAATATGTCGTCGGTCTTGTCAACACCATCGACGACCTCCTGAGCAGGGTAGAGAACAAAAGATCCATGAGGTCACCGTTCCCGGAAGACTAACCGAGCCATAACAACACCAATTCGATTCAAATGATAATAGTAGGAACTGTAAAATTCCCCTACTATGGATTTGGAATATCCTCCGATCCTGATGAATCCATAAATGAGGACAAAACTATATGATCGATCAATTCTTCTAGGAGCATAGAATAACTGGAGGGAAGGCTTCATACGCTCGACAGATCATTTTGAACTGCCAATAACGGCGGAGGTTAAGAGTTTCGTGTGACGCCCGATAGATAACGTTTATTCAGCAACATGTCAGATATCTTGTTCTATGGCGCTACAATTGCAAAGAATATAATGTGGCTGTCATTGTTATTGATACATTTATGCTTCTTTTCAATTGAAAATGGCCATAAATCATAACATAGACAATATGGATGACATATCATCGCTTTATTCTAATCAACTTTTTATGCGCAATTATATGGGAAGTCTGTGATCGGTAATAAATTTGTCAAAACAATATCCTTATCGGAAAAAGCGAACATTCAGGTGAGTATTACTATACGGGAAGACTGAGGTCTTATCTGTTCTCGTGTATCATACGCAGAATTGTATGGTACCCCGTTTACATTCCCTCTGCTAACACTTAGATTCGGAGCGGGAAACAGATTTTCTACCTATATTCAATCTGATCCTTGTAGCCATTTCTTTACACGTGCTATATGCATTATATTGTCGGATTTACGAAAAAAAGTATGTATTGCTTTCTTTCAAAAGAATATATATTATGATATAGTAATAAATGGGACCTAATAAGTAATAACAACTAATAACCATTAAAGATAATTTTATTAAGGATATCCATGTTGTAGGAAGAAACGACGTTGTCGACATCTCGTGACCTTGCGGCGAACTGACAAGTTCGGACGTTTTTGGCAGTTCATTTTCGTAGGGGAGCCTTCTCTCCAGTTATTCTATGCTCCTAGAATTCTTTGTCGATAGGGAAACCTGTTGCTTGATTGCTTGCAGGGCTGGTGATATATAGTTTGATTCGTACTGTGTTATTATCGATAAATAGGGTATTTCTCAATTTTTATTCATGTCATGATTCAAAACAATCAAAAAGTAAATGAAACCGCTGTAGAGATACACATCACCTTGCGTAACAAAATGGCGAATGCGATGGTGACATAAGACAGGAACCATATTTGAGGGTATCTTATTTTCATTCCTTAGATTTAGTGAATACTAGCTGGCCCGGCGAACTTTGTTCCGCCTAAATAATACTCATGGTGGATTTCACAAAACGTAATAACCGGTGATCGGAGATCAACGGCTTGGTTCTGATTTTTGAACTGTCAAATCGAGTTGATGCTAGATCAAGCTCCGATCACCATTGCTATTTTTTCAAGCAGGAGATAAATAAGGCAAAATATACAAAATTTCAGCACCATTATTGTTATTCGCACTAAAATAATTCACTTTATTTAAGCGTTATCTAATTGCTGAACATACAACTCTTTGTTTTGAATGCTTTACAGTTCTCTCATTGCAGTATCTATCTTGTGATTAACGACACCACGAATGCAAATATAAATCACGATCGAATTATATGGATGAGAAACAGTTCTAATGATTAATTACCTCCGATCACTGTATAAACAAACCACTTTAGTTCTGCCAATACAACGCTGAAAATTCGGATTGAAAATTTTTATTTTACTTCTTGACTAAGACATATTTGTTTAAGTCCACAGCACAGAGTTGCAGGCAACTCAATTCACTATAGAATTCACATTATAATGGAATTATATGAGCCTTGCTTAAGATGTCTAAAAACATGCTGTATGCACTTGTCAATTTTTGAATGCATTGACATCGACCAAATCGAAAATATTAGAATTGTTTCGTGGCGGCGCCGCATTGTCATCCGTGTCATTTCATAATTCCAATATGGACAATGAACCAATGAAAATTGAAGCTGGAAGCTGGGCTTTGGTAAGAATCCAGATCTGCGCTCGTGCAGCAGTATTGAGAATATTAATTTACTAATTCAGTCTCTCTCTCTGACACATCGTAATATGTCGTGAATCATATGTCATTCATAACTTCATTTGAATACTCTCGATCATAACCTTATAATTTCATGTGAAATGTTTTAATCGCTTCCTTTCGTTTACTTCAATCATTTTTAAATCTATTCATATTCAGGAATTGAACTCAAAATATTGAAGTAACATATTTTCATCTTCGATATCTATCTTCTTGTCAATTCTCTTGCGGAATATGTATACATAACCTCTACATCTCTCGCAATTTCCAGTTGACGCAATTCTTTCCAAAAATTCAGCTGCTCTTTGTGACTGAGCAGGAGTATAAGCCATATTATACCTATCCTCGGAACTAATATGTATCAAAATATCAATAATATGAACACAATTTATTTCTTGAAAGAACTATCGACTATCAACACAACCCGTTCACCAGAATGAATTCGAATATTTGAAATAACTAATAATAATTAAAACTTATTTTGTGAATAGCGCTTTCTGAAGTGGAACAAACGGAACATTTCTAATATTCTCAATGTTGGCTAATCAAAATCGAATTAGTGCTCACACCATTATTTAAACATCTTAGAATTTTGGTGCTCAGCTTAAAATAATTGGTAAACATCTCAGTTGGTGGAGAAGCGAGATTACCATGGTTCCATGGATATGAGCTGTCACACAGAACAGATACACAAAAATAATATGTCAATTACTAATTATGGCAATTTTGGATTCAGTCATTTCCGCAAATATATTTATTACCCAAACAGAAATTCAAAAATTATGAGAAAAGATGAAAATGGACTCCTCACGATTGAAACTGATCACCAAAATCCAATTTACTTGACATTTCGATAAAAATTCACTGTGATCTGTGATTATCGCCCGCTTCTTGATCCGGTAATAGACTTGCATTGTACTATAAGTTCTATGTGCAAATTACAAAGAAATTGTATATACATCGCCATCTAATGGTGATAAAATATGGTACCTTCACGATGACGTTATTTTGAATATATAAAACTGAGCAAATAAGAAATAATAATCAGTCATAATGTATGAATAGCGTCACCCGAAGTGGTAAGAACGAAACTTCTCTCATATCTCAACGAAATCTAATCATTTCAGAGATCTGTATACTCCTATACGCTAAGACATTTTGGTTTGCGTCAATAGCGCCGAGTTGTAGGCAACTCAAATTACACACTATTGTCTATTACAGACATTACAGTGTCTATAGTGGGAATATAGTCACTGCACACACTATTGTTCACATCGCTATCTGACGGGGAGAATATCAAATAAAGGACCTACGAATAAGCTTTAGAGTAACTTACAGTGACTCTATTAAACATTAAAAGAGTCACTGTAGAGTTACTGTAGCGACACCTAGTGGCCTTGCACAAAAGAAGGAAAAGCATTTCCTGTATTAGTAAAATTAATCGATTTTTCAGAGTTTTATTCTATTTAATAATAACAAGATCGTAGACGAATCCATAAATGAAGTTTCATAACAAATAGTCCATCCCATCTCGAGTTATAAATGGTGTAACCAACATCTTTTTTTTATGTATATAGATATAGTTTATAGTAAAAAGGGGTTACAGTCCACTGCGACCTTAAGGTCTATTGTGTTCTCTAACAGAGCTGTTATCATCGCGCTTCCTACAGCTTGCCTTCCAATTCCAGAGATTTTATGAAATCCAGTATCTGGGACAGCTTCAACGAGGATAATTCCCGACTCCAATAAGTTTCTTGTAAAAAGCACTCTTTCCCTTGGCTTGCAATGGCATAGCATTCCGTAACCGTGAATGGGAGTTTCATCCTCCTCCCCACAGAAGCTACATTCGTCAGTGTCCGATAACCCCATTCTCAACAGATGCTTCTAGCAGTTTCAAAGTTCCGGAGGAACTTTTTGAAGTGATCCATCCCTGGGAGATTCCGCCAGAGCTCTTCTCTCTCGGTTTTCACCTTCACCATAAACTCCTCCTTATAGGTGCATTTTCCTATACCACAGAAGGGTTCTGGGCCAGTGAGTGGAGTTTGTGCGCTCTTTCTGGCAAGTGTATGGCCTCTTCGTTTCCTACGATTACCGAATGACCGGGAACCCAGATTAAAAAGACCTTATTCTTCTTGCCTACCTAATTGAGTTTGTTCCGGCACTCCCAAATCAGGCTACTGCCCCATTAGGGAATCCAACGACCTGTCAAATATTTTTTTGAGGTTAGCTGGTGGTCAAACAAACCAAATTTAGCTTTGTTCAGGTAGACATTAAAACCGTTTATTTGCTTGAAAAATTGTTTTATGTGGAAATTTTCTTGATATTTCTAGTCAATCTTACTCTTAGGAATATCAGACCAGTGAAAATTATTTAAATTAAGTGCATTTTCAATAAAAAATGCCATAATTGTGTGCCAAAGTTGGATGTACAAGTCGTTCAAATTATGAGGATTTTCTTGAATATTTTGGAACAACCAGTGTGTGTAACTTGGTGTATTATACACATATTAAGTGACTTATCAGGAAACAAAAGGAAATTGGGTCAGCAGTCATCAAGACTTGACAATATCGAAGATGAGAAACTAAAGTGAATGTGTCTTCGTAGACACTGAAATAAGCAGTATTCAGTTCATGTAAAATGTAAAACTGATGAATATTTAAATTTATATCATATAAAGGGATAAAGAAGTTACAGGGACAGAGCTCTGATTAATATTCCTTCTCCAATACTTTCTCTTCAATCTCTTCGGGCTCCCAATACTAAAAGTTGTAATCATATGATTGAGTGAAATTTTCTTCGTCAGTGATACTTCAGGATACTTTTTGATATTAGAAATCATAAAAACTCACTCGTTCACTCATGAAATATAAGATAATAAAATTCCTCATATTTACTGCAAGCCAGCGACCTGTCAGAAAATTTATAGGTTATCTGGAGGCAGGGCGCCACGTGGTTTGGATTGCCTAATATGTGATTATAGGTCATGACGTACATCCATCGCAATATTTTTGGGTTACAACCGCATTTCTTAGGTTACTAATGTTAACACCTTCCCCAGGTATACAGGGTGTCCGGGGAATAACTGTACATACTCATACCAGAGATAGAGTTGGACTAGCTGATTACGAATTGACTTTAAAAAATTAATTTCTGGATTTCTCTAGAAAGCTACAGGGTGATATTCCAGCTTCATGGAAATACTAAGACCATCATAAAATCCAAACTTATTGACGGATATTATTGAAACTTGGGAGGTTATTGGCACATGCTAAGGTCGAGTCTGAAAGATATCAATTATTCCATTATTCCAGGACCGGACTCATTAATCTTCATTTAAAGTGTTCAGGGTAAAAAAAACACTTTGTATTTCGAATTACAAATAATTGATTCGCTTTTTAGAAAGAAGCTAAATTATGCTTCAATTTGTGGTATCACTCAAAGTTGTCACATCAACAATTATTTTTTTATGAATTTTTGAATTTGGATAAAGTTCGATAAATTGAATTTTTCACCATGAAGAGAACTGAAAATCACAAGTCGTTCAAATTATGAGGATTTTCTTGAATATTTTGGAACAACCAGTGTGTGTAACTTGGTGTATTATACACATATTAAGTGACTTATCAGGAAACAAAAGGAAATTGGGTCAGCAGTCATCAAGACTTGACAATATCGAAGATGAGAAACTAAAGTGAATGTGTCTTCGTAGACACTGAAATAAGCAGTATTCAGTTCATGTAAAATGTAAAACTGATGAATATTTAAATTTATATCATATAAAGGGATAAAGAAGTTACAGGGACAGAGCTCTGATTAATATTCCTTCTCCAATACTTTCTCTTCAATCTCTTCGGGCTCCCAATACTAAAAGTTGTAATCATATGATTGAGTGAAATTTTCTTCGTCAGTGATACTTCAGGATACTTTTTGATATTAGAAATCATAAAAACTCACTCGTTCACTCATGAAATATAAGATAATAAAATTCCTCATATTTACTGCAAGCCAGCGACCTGTCAGAAAATTTATAGGTTATCTGGAGGCAGGGCGCCACGTGGTTTGGATTGCCTAATATGTGATTATAGGTCATGACGTACATCCATCGCAATATTTTTGGGTTACAACCGCATTTCTTAGGTTACTAATGTTAACACCTTCCCCAGGTATACAGGGTGTCCGGGGAATAACTGTACATACTCATACCAGAGATAGAGTTGGACTAGCTGATTACGAATTGACTTTAAAAAATTAATTTCTGGATTTCTCTAGAAAGCTACAGGGTGATATTCCAGCTTCATGGAAATACTAAGACCATCATAAAATCCAAACTTATTGACGGATATTATTGAAACTTGGGAGGTTATTGGCACATGCTAAGGTCGAGTCTGAAAGATATCAATTATTCCATTATTCCAGGACCGGACTCATTAATCTTCATTTAAAGTGTTCAGGGTAAAAAAAACACTTTGTATTTCGAATTACAAATAATTGATTCGCTTTTTAGAAAGAAGCTAAATTATGCTTCAATTTGTGGTATCACTCAAAGTTGTCACATCAACAATTATTTTTTTATGAATTTTTGAATTTGGATAAAGTTCGATAAATTGAATTTTTCACCATGAAGAGAACTGAAAATCACATGTTTGTATATAAAAGCAAAGGTATTAGTAGACAATTTTCAAAAAAGTTCAGAGCTTTAATAAGCACATTCCATAACTAAACAATAACAAATGAAAGAAACTAAAATACAGTAAAGAGTACCTAATAAAAATGAAAATAGGAACGAATGAATTGCTGATTCAACGTTATTTTAGAAGTGGTTCGAAATGAAAACCATTAGCTTGTATACATTTCTCTTGCCGAATGTTCAAATTGGATACAGCCTTGCGAATCATATCGCCATTATTTCTTAAAATATCGCAACAGTTGGTAATTCTGTTCATCAGCTGTTCTCTTGACTGGATTTCTTCAGAATATACCATATTCTTCAATTTTCCCCATACAAAATAGTCTAGCGGGTTGAAATCTGGAGATCGAGGAGGCCATGGAATAGGTCCTTCTCGACCTATCCACCTATTTGGATAGGTATTGTCGAGGTAACTTCTCACTTCCAAGCCAAAATGAGGTCCAGCTCCATCATGCTGGAAATAAATTCCTCTAATATTTATATTCCTTGTAGCATGCCGGGTAAAATATTTTGCAAGAAATCTAGATAAATCGCACTTGTAAGGCGACCGTCAAAAGAATGAGACCCTATCAAATATTGGTTTATCACAGCACACCAAACATTTACTGAAAATTTTTGTTTTGATATTCTCAGTCTTATACTGTGTGGATTATTTTCGGCCCAAATGTGCGAGTTATGAATATTGAACACACCATCTCTGGTGAATTGAGCCTCATCACTGAATATTGTTCTGTACAAAGTGACTCTGTGATTTGCTATCCAATGTGCAAAATTCAGTCTTAAGACATTATCGCCAGGTTCCAATCGTTGTACCTGTTGTATGTAATACGGGTACATATTTTCCTCTTTGATTATTCTGAGCACCTTATGCTAAAGGAATTCATATTTTATCTTGAAGGAAATTTTATTTCTGTGCATTTTTGAGCTTGAATATTCGAATATAGTGAGATATTTTGTAACATTCTCCCAAACTGAAAATCATATCTCCTCTTTCTCAGAGTACTTCATAATATTTAATATTGAATAAGTAAACTTTGGAGAAACAGACTAACGAATTGAAAAATCACTACTCATACTACTCGATTTACTAATTCAGTTAGAGGTTTTCACATTGGAAGAAGTGTCACTTTGGTCTACTTATATCTTTGTTGTCGAACACCCGGTATACATACGAATAATTTTGAAATATGCTCCTGCATAACCTATACACATCACCAATTTTTTTTTTCGAAATTTACCTTCATTAACTCCATCGCAATGAGATCCGTGTCTGGGGTGGCCACCCAGTATATCAACAAATTATTATAGTCTTCCTCACCTTCAGTGACTTTTTTGAGAAAGTTTATTATTTATTTTAGACCTCCACAAAATGACTAAGTCCTGTCCAGGATAATAAATTAAAATTTTCGAACTTTATCCAAATTCAAAAATTCATAAAGAAATAATTGTTGATGTGACAACTTTGAGCGATACCACAAATTGAAGCATAATTTAGCTCCTCTCTAAAAAGCGAATCAATTATTTGTAATTCGAAATACAAAGTGTTTTTTTTACCCTGAACACTTTAAATGAAGATTAATGAGTCCGGCCCTGGAATAATGGAATAATTGATATCTTTCAGACTCGACCTTAGCATGTGCCAATAACCTCCCAAGTTTCAGTAATATCTGGCAATAAGTTTGGATTTTATGATGGTCTTAGTATTTCCATGAAGCTGGAATATCACCCTGTAGCTTTCTAGGGAAATCCAGAAATTAATTTTTTATAGTATATTCGTAATCAGCTAGTCCAACTCTATCTCTGGTATGAGTATGTACAGTTATTCCCCGGACACCCTGTATATCACTTACGGAATAAAACTTTTTTCTGTCTTTATTTTACGCATTTCAAAGAAATGCTGAAACAGGTCAATTTTTATAACAAGTGCCCCCAGGAATAGTCCGTAATATATCGGGTGTTGTTTCAGAGTGATAGAATTCTCGAAAGGGATAACTGTGATTTGACAGAAGGTTCAAGCCATTTTGTTTTCACATTTCTGTTCAGTAAGCATTGATAAATGACCATGGAAAGAATCACGCCGCAACAACGTTTACAAATTGTTGAAATTCATTTTCAAAATCAGTGTTCTATTCACCAAACTTATAGAGCTCTTCGTGAACTTTTTGATTTAGATAATCGTCCATCAGAGCAGCTTATTCGTCGAACTATCGAAAGATTTCGGACAACATTTTGTCAACTCGATGCAACAACAACAAGACAAAGTTCAAAAAGTTCTTCAGTTTCCGTTGCATCCTGAAAAATGCACTGAATGGTGTGCCATTAAATCAAGTACACAATTGTATGAAATATTTTATGTGCACCACGTTGTGTAACTTTTTCATAGGTCTTCGATACTCATGGGGGGGGGGGGTGATTATCCCCATCCAACCCCCTCATCATCTTTCAATCGGCCTTCGGTTCAACTCAGTTGAAGATAAATGAGGAAGAAAAATGCGAAAGCAGGTCAATGGAGCATTATTTCAACTCCAAATCCTACTTCGAATACATTCCAAATATAGTCTTCAATTGATGGCATAATTAGAGCCCCATAATTGCGCCCCATTTCAATCGAAACGGTTCTCGTCTACGCATAATGATATTTTCGCTATAAATGTAGTTACTGAACGTTCGAAATGATAATTTCAAATTCTATCCAGAGAGGGCTCTCTCACTACATCCATAAATTCTGCTAAATTATTCAAATAACACAAACATCGTTCGCATTCATGTTTACGAAATCAATTTCGATTAAATTTGTACCAATCATTTATAGCAACGGTTTGAATCATCCAAACTTTTGGAAGTTGGGTAAATTGCTGGCTCTTCAGAACACCGTGAATGCTGCATGAAGACGAAATGTCAAAGGTCCCGGACTTCGATCCGGAGTTCTGCGGAGATCTGCAAACTGCAGTCCGTGTTTCGCATGGTTGATGATTTCAGATGTGAGAATTTCATAGTTGCAATTGTTTCCGTATTCGTGCAATCCTTCAGTCGACATCATCCCAGATTTGTTGTGGTTTTAGGATAAAAGTACTCTCTCATAATTGCACGCGTTCATTGTAGTTATCCTTTGAACATTCGTATAAACTGATTTAAATAACATAATTGCATTGTGTAAAATAGTTACAAAGGCAATGTGGAAAAATTTTCTAATTCATATGCAACAGAAAGAGTAACTACCCCAGAGAGTGGTATTTAAGTAATTTTACTCTTACGTTTGGCCCCCACTCGGTCGGAGTTGTAACTCCACGATTGACCGCGCCGAATTGACAATACTACGTGATAGGGCACGGTATTTATAACTATAGCCCAACCACCAACGGTGGTTGCATGTGAAGGGTGGCCAGATTTCGATGGTTTAGTACTACATCTCTTAAACTACACTGCGCAAAAAAATTAACGCACATTCTGAGAATCTCAATTTTAATGAAAGTTAACTCTACATTGACTTTATAACTTATTTTTTATGTTCTCTCGGGAAGGTTTAGAACGAAACAAGACACATTAAGTGGAAGAAATATTCAGGATTTCACCGAATCTTATGTGAAAGCAGAGAAATGAACAATTTTCAAAATACTGAAATGCTGATAAGTGATTTAATACTTGGTATTTCCACCCCTTGCGTTAATTACAGCTCGGCAACGACGGTTCATACTCAAAATGAGTGATCTTAAAATGTTCTGATCTAATCCTTCCCAGATTTCCCCGAGTTGGATTCCTAAGTAATTAAGAGTAGCTGGATGATTTTCTGAACTTCTCAGCCTTCTATTGAGTTTGTCCCAAACCTGCTCAATCGGATTGAAATCTGGACTTCTTGCGGGCCATTCCATTCGAGAGACTTCAACCTCTTCAAGGTACTCCTGAACGATGCGCGCACGATGGGGTCTGGCATTATCGTCCATAAAAATGAAATTTTCACCAATGTATGGGGCAAATGGCACTACATGCTCTTCAATAATGTTCCTTATATACTTATCAGCATTCATAGCTCCATTATCAACGACCACTAGGTCTGTGCGAGCAGTCAAAGATATTCCACCCCATACCATAATCGATCCTCCCCCGAAACCAGTAGTATTCAGGAAATTGCACTGAGCATATCTTTCATGTGGACGTCTGTATACAAGGGAACGTCGATCACAAGGGTAGAGGCAGAATCTAGACTCATCTGTGAAGAGAACTCTTTCCCAATCGGCCTCTTCCCAATGGATATGCTCTCTCGCAAAATCCAAACGCTCCCTTCCATCGAAGGGCGCGTTTGGATTTTGCCCATCGGCTGGGGTAAGAGCTGGGCCTCTTGCCGCGATACGAGGCCTTAAATCATATTCTCTGAGGCGATTTCTTATTGTCTGAGTGCTAATTTGCACCTCATGAGTTTGCTCAAGCTGATTTTGAAGGAGGCGAGCGGTTGCAAACCGTTGTCTCAACGAAAAAACTCTCAAGTAACGTTCTTGAATGGCGGTTGTTACCCGTGGTCTACCCTGTCCTGGTCTTCGAACATTCATACCTACCTGTCTCCCTGAATCGCTGCAACATTATGGACACACTTGTATGGGAAACTCCAAACCTTTCTGCAATTCTTGTGTATGGCCACCCTTCTTCTCGCAAAACTACCGCTTGGGCACATTCCTCTTGGGTCAAATTGCGTGTTTCGCGTTGCATAGCGATCGAGTGTAGAAAATCAAACGAAAGAAAAACTATTGATCACTAGAATTGATCGACAACAACTGATTTTAGAATGGAGCCAATACATTCAAAATCTGATAATATCATCTTTTTTTATTCCTGCTGGGAGAAAACATCTGTATTGAAGAAAAACGTTGAAAGTGGATAACATATGCATGCATAATTCTGATAAAAATAATTTTCATTGAGAACACCACCAAAAATTTCGAATAAAAACCATAGTGAGAAATGATATTTCCAAATTTGTCTTTCTTCAACGATTTCAAAAATATTAATATCATGGTATACTTCTGAGTTCACTCTATATCGAAAATTACCAAAAAACACTTTTCGTTCAACAAAATCCAAGCAGGCCTTGATTCACTTCCTTCAAAACTGAAGTGGTCCTAGAATTTCATGTCTTTTTTTTTTCACTTGTCAATTCAGTTTCATCATTGTTGTATCATATCGCGATTCTTGAGTTCTTATTTATATCATATCATTAAAATATGAAATTTATGTATTTCCTCGAATGGACAACTATTTGAACATTTGTTGTGAATATTATTCTTTTCATATAAACCTACATTTTTTCTGGAAGGAGCTTTTTTTGCCCCTCATGGAAACATTTATAACTGTTTTCAATGGGTTACATAAAACTTTCTGTTATTGTCATCATCGAATCATCTGAGTATTCAAATGCTTTTCATTTTTCAAAATGGTAGAGAAATCATACTGAAGTCAACAAGTTTCACGAAGCCCCTCTATTGGTCTGAGTAAAAATGAAGCTAATATTTCCTGAATCAATTTGGCAGCTTACAATAATTGTTAGATATCTAATTCTTTGACCTTATAAGAACTTTAGAAGCGCCAGACGATACAACAATGATGAAACTGAATTGAATTTGACAAGTGAAAATAAATAAGACATGAAATTCTATGACCGCCCCAGTTTTGCAGGAAGTGAATCAAAGCCTGCTTGGATTTTGTTGAGCGAAAAAAGTTTTTTGGTATTTTTCGATATATTCGGAAGTATAACATGATATATATTTCTGAAATCGTTGAAGAAAGATCAATTTGGAAAGATTATTTCCCATTATTTTTTCCATTTGAAATTTTTTTTTACAGCTTCGAAATTTGAGCAGATACAAAAAATCCAATAGCACCGATGAAAAGCAGTAAAAAAGTGCCCTGGAGATGTGATTATGTCGAGACCGTAGATCCTATAGCACGGCAGTTATAGTCAGTTATGAAAATCGACCAAATATCAAAATCGCGGAAACTTGACGCCGTAGCAACTTGGGGTTCTCAGCAATTCATGTTTCTCGAAAAAAGAGGACATGACATGTATCTTACTTTTTCTCTATCTTTTATAGCTTAGGCGTTGTAGTACTAAATCATCGAAATCTGGTCACCCTATACATAGTTGGAAAATGACGTATTCAAGATACACGCAAAACTTTGTTCGAATGGCTGAACCAGAATCATGAAAAATTCTAGTAAATCTTTGAAAAATTTCCATAGAATTTTTTCTGGCAGCTTTAGTCTTGAATGCCAATCTACCCAAAAGGTGAATGAACGAGCGCTTACAAAAAATTGGATTGAAGTAGATTTTGGAAATATAATGAATAAACTGCAACATAAATTAAAAGACTCTAAAATGACTTCCAAATTATTGAATCCAGAAGCATACATTATCGAACAGTATCATCAATTTTGTTCGTATTATCTTAGTCAAGGTAGAATTTTGTTCACAATTTTCGACGCAATATTCGAAACATCCTGTGCTAATGACTCAACATACCCATAAATGACAATAAATAATAAAAATATATATAATAAACAATAAGCTGCAGAGACGCGCTGATGTCGATATCTGAGGGCTGAAAGTTAATTTTCATGGTGAAAACATCATATCTATGTTCGAGTTATAGCGTGTTTTCCTCAAATGTGCATTTTGGGAAAGTTGCTACAACTTTTTCCTTGTCAAACCAATTTTCTCAACGCACTTTTTACGTAGAATTAAATGGTGTCAATAGTTTTTCTGAAAACGTGGCATCCTTTGTACTGGAAACACATATGTTCCTCCTTTTGTATTCCTTAATATTTGAGTATAGCTTGAAATTCCAATTTCTAATATATGCCATTCTTGATATTGTAACGTTTTCTTGGTTATTGAAACGTCCGGGATGAATTAACTATTTATTTACACTAATCATAACACAATTAATCAACAAATTTATTTTCACTGATTTATTTGCTCTCAATAATAATAATCCCCTCCGGCAATGTACCCCGTATATAGGAACAGGGTGTATTTAGGTGAGGCTTCTATTTTGACAGGAGGTAGAACTCATCAAAATAAGTCATTTTACGACAATTTTTTTACATGAATTATGCGCCTGTTTCGAGAAAACGAAACTAGAACATTTTCTAGTTTCTAGGTGAATCTGAAAATTCCTCAGTCCGAACCTACTCCCTCGCCTGCTCCTCCGTAGATATCAACATCTTTTTTTGTCTTATTTTCATACATACATGACTCAGAATATCAATTGTTATCAGTAATCTTCGGCGAGGGTACGGTGTAGATTGTACGAGTGTTCTGTTTCGAAAATGCCGCACGTTTATTCAAATAATGAACTTGTTGATATGCTTTTAATTTATGGTGAATCAAAACGAAATGCCAGTTCAGCGTATAAGTTGTACAGAACAAGATTTCTGCTAAGAAATCACCCAACTTCGCGGATGTTCATAAACCTGGTGCAGAGATGTAGAGATATGATGCAGGCCAGTGTGGTATTTAGGTATTGATGCCCAAAATTTTCTATAAATTTTTCAAATTGAACATTTTATATGAGGAATTTTTGGTAAAATGACTTCTATCACATGTCAAAAGAAAAGCGGCGTTTTCCTTTCTCGTAAAGCCTGGATGCGCCTAGAAATGGAAAACTCCAGAACGTAAGAACTATCGCACGCGGGCGCTCTGTCTGATAAAAGGGTCGAGAGGAGTACATTCGACAGGCGTCCAGAAAATTTGAGATAGCGCCGAATGCACAGAGCCGCACTTTTCACAATATTATAATGAAATCATCTTCAAAAAGTTTCCTCTTGTATTATCATTGAAGTGGTGAAGAACAAAATTGAAAAGTATTTTGAATTTAATCGTAAATGTGAAATTCTGATTGAGATAGTGAAGATTTCAAGCAAAATATCAAGTTTTGTATATTTTTGGAATGGCTCTACTAATTATACAACAAACTCTGGTGTCAGAATCCCATTTGAAAAAAAAATATTGTTCTATAAATGAATGTTGTTGAGCATTATTTCAGGAAAATATACGACACCAGAAACGCAGAATTTTTAAGGGAAATATGTTACAGCCTTTTTTAAAAAATGCTTGTTCACAAAAAACAACCACTTACCCGAAAACTATGAGACGACGACACCAGTGTTCGTTTATCTAGTTTATAAACAGGACCTTACATTCAAATGCGTTCACTTGGGCTCACTCTGTACCTTTGGTTGAACATTTTCATGTCCTCCCCCCTGAAAAACTCTCTAGATCGGCTAGTGATAGTGAAAACGCAAATGCCGCTTTTTTCTAGTATTTTTTTTAAATATTTAGAAAAATTTTCAGTACTAACTCAATAGTTCAAACAAAAAGTCATTGAAAATTGACAACTATTAGAGAAGAAAAAAGGAACAAAATTTTTAGGGACATTTAATTTTTATTTCCGGTATAACCAGAAGTGCTGAAGCTCAAAAAATATTTCAACTGAACAGAGAATTTCGAATAATCTTATAATCCGAATATTCAGATCTCAAATAGGCCCAGTTCTCCCGAAACGTATAATAGGCACTCCTGTTTATAATAAAAAATGGAATACCCTATTTTTTCCACAAACGCATTTCGATTTATACCCCGATAAATAACGATGCATCATCTGAATCCTCTCTTTTGTTGCAGTCATGTTCAGATTATACGACACTGATGGGAACGGTGTTTTGGATAAAAACGAAATGGATTCCATCATAAATCAAATGATGGCTGTTGCAGAGTATCTGGGATGGGATGTTTCCGAATTGAAGCCGGTGAGTGACTCCAATGAAATCGTAAAATATCTTGATGTCTCACTCCATTCGGGTTGTTTATGGTTAGTGGGAACATTTTATTGTGTTCGTGTGAAGTAGGGCCATTCTAAATAAATCTTTTAGAACTCTGCCATAACATCAATGCCTTATGAATTTCACAGGGTGCGGCAAAGTTATGCTGAACATGTTTGAGAGTATGTTCATCAAACGAAAAAATACAGCAAAACAGCGTCGAATAATTTGGGGGCACGGCAGTGGCCCCGCGAAGTCGAGCCCGAAGCAAACACTGCCGTACTATCTTTACCCGAACCATTTCGTCGCATTTTCAGGCCCCTATTTGAGAACCTCCGGATAAGACCAGAACGCCGAAATTTTCGTCATCCAGTAAGCTATAATCACGTACTTAAAGTCCAAAATTTCAAGTGTGTAGGACATTTAGTTCCGAAGTTAAGCGAAAGCAAAGTTTCGCATTTTCGACCCTCACTCACTCATGATCATCAAAATAGAACTAGTACTTCCCATAAGCTCAGAGAGCTGAAATTTGGTACAGAGTTAGGGTTTAATGGCCACATAAAGGGAAAACTATAAGAACTAGGATAATCGAAAATCTGGAGTACCATTGTGGGCACGTCGTGAGCTCACGTGCTATCACGTCATCTTCGCAAAATGTGCAACCACAATGATGTATGGAAGTTTATGCGCTTGGAAACACGGCCGCGTGAAGTTAGCGAAAAGTTGCTGGAACAAATTCTGAAACCAAACTGAATTGGTTCTAATTTGTTCTGTATCAATCATCCCCAGCACCCTTATGGTTTTCGAGTTATTCGCATGTCTTTGATTTAGTGCTGACTTCACGCTCAGCACCAACATGTCCGAATTTGGAAAAAAATTTTATGTCAATATTTAGTCCCGAATTTGTTCCAATTTGTTCTGAAGAAAATTCTCCGATATCATTTTTCGTTAACGAGTTATTCACATTCGTAACATTCGGTGATGACGTCATACCCAGCTCCAAAGCTTTTTGTTCTCCAAGAAATTCGAAGAAATTTTGATGCAAATATTCAGTACCCAATTTGTTCCAATCAGTAAAAGTTGTTTTGTTGAAATACCATTGTTGGTTTTCGAGTTATTAACAATTGTTTTGAGCGAACGTGAAGTTAGCGAAAAGTTGGTGGAACAAATTCTGAAACCAAGCTAAATATTTAGTTCTGAATTTGTTCTAATTTGTTCTGCATCAATCATCCCCAGCACCCTTATGGTTTTCGAGTTATTCGCATGTCTTTGATTTAGTTCTGACTTCACGCTCAGCACCAACATGTTCGAATTTGGAAAAAAAATTTATGTCAATATTTAGTCCCGAATTTGTTCCAATTTGTTCTGAAGAAAATTCTCCGATATCGTTTTTCATTAACGAGTTATTCACATTCGTAACATTCTGTGGTGACGTCACACCCAGCACCAAAGCTTTTTGTTATCCAAGAAATTCGAAGAAATTTTGATGCGAATATTTAGTACCCAATTTGTTCCAATCAGAAAAAGTTGTTTTGTTGAAATACCATTGTTGGTTTTCGAGTTATTAACAATTATTGTTTTGAGCGAGCGTGAAGTTAGCGATAAAGTTTTAAATTATCACTTTTTTTTTCAACATATATTAGTACTCAATTTGTTCCAATTTTTTCTAAAAATAAGGATTCAATTTCATTGTTAGTTTTCCAGATATCAAAGATTTGATTACGTCACAATAGGTGTAGCTTTGAATCTCCATTCGAGACCATACCACTGTCGGCAGTTTTGGCTCATACGAAGCTATCTGTAATTGGTCATAAATCAAACATGAGAAGAGCCGTTGTCTCTTTGATCATGCGCCGCACGCAGCCGCTTTTATCACGTTTGAATGCAGATATGAATTCAGGACAAATTCGTTCCTTATCATCGCTTATTAAATTGTTAGGAAATAATTATTTATATCAGAACTTCTAAATTTGTAGTTTCTGTTATTTGGACTCAGTAAAATCCTCTTTATACGGAGGCAATTTTTCAGATTGAAGCAAATTATTCAGTTAGATAAACCGTCTGTTATAGAAGGCGAGTCTTTGACCTGAACATATAAAGGGTGTTTCAAATTGCGTGTTTTTTTTCAAGAATAAATAAAATATAGATGGCGCATTGAATTCGTCTGGGTATTTTGGCATTCAAGAAGTGTGATTTATGACATTTATAAAAATGGCTTCGTACACTATACAACAACCCGTTGAAATTGTTGAATTATTTTTATGAGAATCAGCGTTCTGTGAAATGGTGTTGGGTACCGTTGGATGATAATCGGATTTATGTGGCCTGAATTAATGAATATTGATCTAGAGGACATATGGTTTCAAAAGGATGGCGCTACACCTCATTTTGCAACTCACACAATTGATTTATTGAGAAAAAAATTGCTGTTCCTGGTTTGTCGCAAGAAGAAGCCGCTCAGCGGCTGAATGTTTCACAAAGTGGAGTTAGTAGAGCTTGGAATCGGTTTCCTAGAACAGGATAATTTATCCAAATTGAAATTGTTTTCTGATATTGCCGAATATTTCCAGCATTCTGAGCAATTTCTCCTCACAAATAGGTTCAATGCTCTCGCAGAAATTTTGTTATCAAATTCTCTGCTGATGAATGTCCATAATTCATCAGTGGGTTTCCCCAATTTATCTAATAATTTTTCCTTGTGTTCAATTAGTATTTTCACAACTAAGGCATTATCTAACGCTCGCTTTCTTCCGGCCGTATTAACTGCACTACAGAAGCGCGAAATACAGAATGATAACTAAAATCACCTTTTCTAAATCAACTGATATCGGGGTAGGTATACAGGGTCTTTCACGAGGAACCTCACCCATATTTATACGGGAAACTACTGAACGTATTTTCATGAAATTCAGCACTTATAAGTATTTCACGATGCTGATGAAATCTAAAATATTTTCAAGGCATGAGCACCTCCGGTTTTTCCGGAAATGACGTCAACTTCCGTTTTTCAAATTAGAACACCATTTTTTTATTGCAGAAATAGATTCCTTGGAAAATTTCAAGTTATTTTGATGTAACATTTTTCAGTTTTGGTTGGAAAATTCTCTCTGAGCGGGAAAATTCGAAAAAAAAATCGAAAATAAAGCTCCGCTGAAACAAGAATAACTTCGAGGTTTTTGAATGGAAAATTTTCATTTTTGGGATTTTTCAAGATGTAAGATTGATGTATCCACTTTAAAAATCGAAATCGCGATTGATGATACAGGGGGTGAAAAATTCGCTTTCAAAGTTAGGGATGACAAAATCGTGAAAAATCAATTTTTTCAAATTAGAACCCCATTTTTTTATGGCAGATATTGAATCTACGTTAAAAAATAATGTGAGTGTATGCATCACACCCTTGCCCTAAAGTGGATATTTTCTGAGTTATTCACAAAAAACTGTTTTTCGTCTTGAATTTTCAGCTATTTCTTTTCCCTTCACGCCAAAAAGATGAAATTTTCAGGAACTGTTATTTGAACCATGCTGTAGATTTTTCACCCCTTCTTGAAACCGACTTCAAGTTACTATTAGGAGAACCATGGCAAACTCTCGCAGTTATAACTAGAGAAGATGCTCAAAGTTTTGACCGTTAATTTCTAGACATTTATTTATACGTCTCAGGAATGCTTCGTGCGTTGCTCTTCTTATTTCATCGGGAGGAAGAGATCTGCAAAAGTGTTTAAAACCCAAATTGAGTTTCAAAACTATGAATCTAAAAATCTAAACAAACCTGAACGCATTTCTGACTCGTTCTATGCAGTCCTCTTTATCAGTCAGGGGAGTTGAGTAGACAATATTTTTTATCCTACCCCAAACATAATAGTCTAAAGGAGTTAAATCGGGAGAACGTGGTGGCCAAAGATGTGGACCATTGTTCGCCAACCATCGATCTTCAAATAGCCTGTAGAGGATATTTGACACATTGAGTGAATTGTGTGCAGGCGTGCCATCTTGTTGATACCATAAGTCATTATGGTTCTGTACTAGCGGCTCAATTATTTGAGTCAATATGTCAGAATATCTATCTCCTAAGGGAGAACATTCTTTAAATAATGCAAACATGTGTAGTGTTCTATCTTACCAGTTAAAGTCCCATCATAAATGTGAACATCGAGAATTGCATTATTTTTGATGGCGCAAAAAACATTGAAACTCCAGGTCTCTTGAAAGTTCCATTGTCTGAAGTGGTGGTTGTTCTCTTCATCCCAATAATGACTGTTATGCCTATTGAAAGAACCATTCTTTGTGAATTTAGATTCATCTGTCCAAATTATACAGTCCAAAAAGTTTTCATTCTCTTGAAATCGAATCATCATAGCTTCGCAAAACTCTGTTCTCCTGACGAAATCAGTTTCCTTCAAATGCTGTACCCTATTGAATTTATATGGGTGCATTTTATGTTTTTTTAATATTCTCCAAACACTCGATTGAGATAATCCCAGATCAATCTCGGCATCTTTGAGAGAATTTTGAGGATTCACACGAAAATATGTGAGAACTGTAATTTCGTTGTTCTCATCTTCTACTACACTTTTTTCTCTGTGTATGAATAGTTTTCTTAACGAAAGATCCGACATTTCTCAAGTTTATCATGGTTCTGTTAATGGTATCTCACGTTGGTCTGGGTCGGTCAGGAAACCTCTCAATGAACAGTCGAATCGTTCTATCTACAACTTTATTACATTCTCCATGAAGTAGAATGAGATTTAACTAATCTTCATTGGTAAAATTAGGCATAGTGATCGATTTTATAACTTAATACGAATTATCACCAAATTAATAGTAAACACAAAATGCTACTGAATAAAGAGGAATTTGGCAGATGTAATTAATGATATCTATCATTAAAAATAAGAATGTAAAACATGGTAAGTTTTTGCATATGATTCATAAGGAATTATTTATTTATCACTGGAGAGAAAACCGATGGCCGATTAGTTGAAATAAAGAGGTTTCCGATACAAATTCGAATCCAAATTCGCCATCTATTTAGGAACAACCTGTAACTTTCTTCTCTTGCATATTAGGGAAGTAAAATCTAAAACATGGTTTAAGTAACAGTTCCTGAAAATTTCATCTTTTTGGCGTGAAGGGAAAAGAAATAGCTGAAAATTCAAGACGAAAAACAGTTTTTTGTGAATAACTCAGAAAATATCCACTTTAGGGCAAGGGTGTGATGCATACACTCACATTATTTTTTAACGTAGATTCAATATCTGCCATAAAAAAATGGGGTTCTAATATGAAAACATTGATTTTTCACGATTTTGTCATCCCTAACTTTGAAAGCGATTTTTTCACCCCCTGTATCATGAATCGCGATTTCGATTTCTAAAGTGGATACATCAATCTTACACCTTTAAAAATCCCAAAAATGAAAATTTTCCATCCAAAAACCTCGAAGTTATTCTTGTTTCAGCGGAGCTCTATTTTCGATTTTTTTTTTCGAATTTTCCCGCTCAGAGAGAATTTTCCAACCAAAACTGAAAAATGTTACATCAAAATAACTTGAAATTTTCTAAGGAATCTATTTATGCAATAAAAAAATGGTGTTCTAATTTTAAAAACGGAAGTTGACGTCATTTCCGGAAAAACCGGAGGTGCTCATGCCTTGAAAATATTTTAGATTTCATCAGCATCGTGAAATACTTATAAGTGTTTAATTTCATGAAAATACGTTCAGTAGTTTCCCGTATAAATATGGGTGAGGTTCCTCGTGAAAGACCCTGTATACGATAATTATTACGAGATCACTGCAACATATAACTTCGAAAATTTTCACAAGAATGATTGAATTTGAGTTCTGCGCATCTATTTATACTATCGTGTTTTGCAGAAAATCGAAATAATGGAGCAGACTATAAATCTAAATAATTCATTACTGGGCTAAAAGCAACCGCGCATGTTTTTTCTGCTCAAGCTCAAGGAAAACGTCGCAGATCAAACGAACATGCGCCGGGAGCAGTCGCTCTTATCTTTATATATGCATTCGCTGCATTTTGATCTCTACGATACAAAGAAACGCCGTCATAAAATCGTACCTTGCATGTAGATTTCAAGGCGTTGAGATTGAGCACTGGGGTGGATTAGGAAAATCAAAAAATGTGAAAAGTAAGAGATACTACGGAATTCCTACCCCAGAAATTCAATACATCGGTTACGACAAGAATATTGAAATTCCACTTCTAAAAAATGGCAAAATGTTGAACTTGGTTCATATTGTCAACAGAAACAGATATCGTGTCACGAATATCTGTCAGTTCGATACACTCGTACGAAGCCTTTTTTATGAATTTCATACATCATACTTCTTGAATGCCAAAATACCAAGACGAATTCAATGCGCCATCTATATTTTATTTATTCTTGAAAAAAACCACGCAATTTGAAAAATTGAAACACCCTTTATATGTTTAGGTCAAAGACTCGCCCTGTATAACAGACGATTTATCTAACTGAATAATTTGCTTCAATCTGAAAAATTGCCTCCGTATAAAGAGGATTTCACTGAGTCCAAATAACAGAAACTACAAATTTAGAAGTTCTGATATAAATAATTATTTCCTAACAATTTAATAAGCGAGAATAAGAAACGAATTGGTCCTGAATCCAAATCTGCATTCAGTGGTATGGTCTCGAATGGAGATTCAAAGCTACACCTATTGTGACGTAATCGAATCGTCGTAAATCCTTAAGGTCGGCGTTTAAAGCGAGTAGGAAAGATCAGCCGATAGAGGCGCCACCGTCCATTTTAAGAAATATCTCCATAGAACTACATTATCACAATAAGTTCTATGAGTATCTCTCTAATCATGAATGAAATGTACAATGGCGCTCTCTATCCGAAAATCGCCGAACTATGAAATAAGCTAATTTGTGGGTAAAGCAGGAATTTTTTCCCGCGAAAATTTGAATTTGGCCATTCTCTGCCAATTCCGTATTTCAAAATGATCTTCTGAACGAAATTATTAGTAGATTCACTTTTAATCGGAAGTTGAACTATTTTCATGGGTCTTTCTGTTGAAATAAAACAGAAGCATGGGTTGGCTCCTTTTCTTCTATTTTTGAAAGAAAAAAAATTGACTGTCGGAATGAAATCTATTAAAATTATTTCAACAAGAACCAGAATCCTTTCTGAGTTCACCCACAAAATTTCAGTTCTCAAAGTGAAACCGTTTTCGAAATCAACTTGAAATAAAAACACACTACATTGAACGCCCACCTTAATATCTGGAAAACTAACAATGAAATTGAATCCTTATTTTTAGAAAAATTGGAACAAATTGAGTACTAATATATGTTGAAAAAAAAGTGATAATTTAAAACTTTATCGCTAACTTCACGCTCGCGCAAAAAAAAATAATTGTTAATAACTCGAAAACCAACAATGGTATTTCAACAAAACAACTTTATCTGATTGGAACAAATTGGGTACTAAATATTTGCATCAAAATTTCTTCGAATTTCTTGGAGAACAAAAAGCTTTGGTGCTGGGTGTGACGTCACCACCGAATGTTACGAATGTGAATAACTCGTTAACGAAAAATGATATCGGAGAATTTTCTTCAGAACAAATTGGAACAAATTCGGGACTGAATATTGGCAGAAAAATTTTTTCCAAATTCGAACATGTTGGTGCTGAGCGTGAAGTCAGCACTAAATCAAAGACATGCGAATAACTCGAAAACCATAAGGGTGCTGGGGATGATTGATACAGAACAAATTAGAACAAATTCAGTACTAAATATTGAGCTTGGTTTCAAAATTTGTTCCACCAATTTTTCGCTAACTTCACGCTCGCTCAAAACAATTGTAAATAACTCGAAAACCAACAATGGTATTTCAACAAAACAACTTTTACTGATTGGAACATATTGGGTACTAAATATTTGCATCAAAATTTCTTCGAATTTCTTGGAGAACAAAAAGCTTTGGAGCTGGGTGTGACGTCACCACCGAATGTTACGAATGTGAATAACTCGTTAACGAAAAATGATATCGGAGAATTTTCTTCAGAACAAATTGGAACAAATTCGGGACTAAATATTGACATACAAATTTTTTTCAAATTCGGACATGTTGGTGCTGAGCGTGAAGTCAGCACTAAATCAGAGACATGCGAATAACTCGAAAACCATAAGGGTGCTGGGGGTGATTGATACAGAACAAATTAGAACAAATTCAGTACTAAATATTTAGCTTGGTTTCAGAATTTGTTCCACCAACTTTTCGCTAACTTCACGCGGCCTGGAAACACATTGTTATCATACTCAATATGTGAATATCGACTGTAGAATATAAATTGAAAAAAGAATAATAATCGGGTGATCAGTCTTATACACAGTGATATTTTTACTGTCTCATTTATTGTTCAAGGAAACGATAGGTTTTCGAAAGCTAGGCTGGAACAATAAATGAGACAGTAAAAATTATCACTGTGTATAAGACTGATCACCCGATTATTATCCTTTTTTTCAATTGTTATCATTTCACGCATTCACGAAGTTACTTGATAGCACACCAGAACTACCCGCAAATTTACATTTTCTAACCGTGAGTGATATAACGTCGGATATTTGGTGGAGTGATTGAATTGAAAATGGATGGAAATTTGATCGAACTTCTCAGGCTTCATGAAATGATCTATGATCATTCTTCATCCGAGTACAGGGATCAGAATGTACGACAACAAGCTTGGGTGCTGGGTGCTGGGTGCTCATTCAACAATTGTTGAACTATTTGAGGTAATTTATTTGGTCAATCAAATCTCTTTTATGAGAATCACAAGCAACTGTAAAAGCAGTTATAAGTTCTCTATATCTTGTTTCCATCCCGAAGAGCTTGATGAAGAAGAAACTCTGTTTCGCGCTATCACAGGATAAAAAAATGCTATGAAATTTTGGTGCAATATAAAACGTCTATTGCTCTTCAGAAAAAAACATCATGAGATGGGTCTGCGGTGGTTAGATTGGGAGAGAAAAAATTGAATCCGAAAAGGAATCGGGTAAGAGATGGGCTATATGGACAAGTTTGGTATCAAACTATAGGTTTTCGAGAGCGCTGAATTCAATGAAAAACAATCGGAGGCTCTATCTACCACTACTACTAACTGTGTAGTTTTTACAGAATGTTTTTGGTGGGATTTCACTTCTTTTTGTAGAAACGTGGGCATATTGATCTATTTTATTAGATTTTCTGATTTGACACATTTTTTTAGGAGTAGTTTTTTATTACAAATCTTTATTTTTTTCGGTTAGTTCAGAACCGAATAAAATAAAGATTTGTAATAAAAAACTACTCCTAAAAAAATGTGTCAAATAAGAAAATCTAATAAAATAGATCAATATGCCCACGTTTCTACAAAAAGAAGTGAAATCCCACCAAAAACATTCTGTAAAAACTACACAAGTCTCGATGGAGCTGCTTGTTTATCTCTAAAAAGTAATGAAATCTAGAAAAAGTCGAGCCAAGTTCAAGGCTCCTTACTGCGATTTCTTTATTATTATAGTTAATGTTGTGTGACTTGGCCGTTGAAGGGTACACAAGGGTACAAAACCAGGTGCTCCATGACACCATTGCACCAATCTGTCGCCAGAAACGCAACCCATTGACGATGGAAAATTGCCACTTGGAAAACGTTCATTCAATAACCAGTCAATTGTAGGCTTGATAAAGCTGCGTATTCCATAATAAGAGCCTGAAACAAACAGTATAAAAAATTATTTCCAGTACAGACGGACCTCTGATCATTGATAGAAGACCGTCTGTACGTCTATTTTATTTTAGATCGGTGGTCGATTAGACGCTCCAAAAAGAAGAGAGCAGAAGTCAGCGTTGTCAATGCTGAATGCATATGTGTTGCACAATCAACAAACGCTTAACGAACATAGGTAGTAACAACAGATATAGCATAACGTGTAAACAAAATTGACTTGTACCCACTAACGTAAAAAGAATGTTCAACGGCCAAGTCACACAACATTAACTATAATAATAAAGAAATCGCAGTAAGGAGCCTTAAACTTGGCTCGACTTTTTATAGATTTCATTAGTTCATTACTTTTTAGAGATAAACAAGCAGCTCCATCGAGACTTGGCTAGTTTTTACAGAATGTTTTTGGTGGGATTATAATTTACTTATTCAGTTACCATAAACTCCACCAGTTCCAGAGGGGCGGTATAGGCCCAGAAGTGAGTTGAATTTTCGCCGATGAGCCATGATACTTGGGTTTAAACATGACCTTCTAAAGACAGAAGATAAAGTAGGCCGTGGTTTAACACTGGCCCTACCCTCCAGAATCGGCCGCACGCTGTAGTCCGTCGAAGTGAGTACGGTGGTCATTCCTTGAATGAGAAACACTCTGGAAAAAGGCTTCTGAACCAGACTTGCGTCATCATTGCATCGTAGGCCGATACCGAGTCATAACCCCTTGATTCATTACCATGGATCATGGATCAAACATGGTTTGACGCTGATGATGATTTTGCAGCCCAGCATCATGACAGACTGCAATTTTCTCAATGCTCAACTGGTCGGAAGCCTCTGCGGACCAAATTTGGTGAAATATGAAGCATCTTAGGAGACGCAGATGATTTATCTGGACTAACAATTTGGCTTGCTCCAAATCTTGAGGATCTTGTGATTACTGGACGTTACACAGTCACCTCCATAGCCAACCCTCTTGGATCGATGGATAGCCGTGGACGAAGTCTGAGGCTGAGGCACATGAATAATATAAGATGAAAATGGAACATGGAACAAGGAAAAGAAGCTCCCATTTACGCTGGAGTGGTCAGTAGATGTATGGACAAGGGAAAGGTTAATGGAAAGGAGAGAAGACTAACCTTTGACAATGGAATTAATGAAACCATCCAAATAATTTAAATCTATTGAATGACGCTGATGCCAGTGATGCCGAACAGATCCAACTGCACTACGTTTGTTTGACATGCTGAAATAGCAAATCAGTATAAGAATCAACTATAAGCCCAGAAAGGAACGAGGAATACAATAAAATTGAAATCAAAGTTAGATATAGGGCACAAAGCTATCGTTACAAATTTCAGTAAAATTTAGATAAGTAGTCTTACTGAAGATAAAAAAGGCGGCCGAAAATATACCCGCGCTTTTCGAGTAACGACTCAAAAGTCGTCGAGTATGTAGATTAACGTTTCTAGTTCGACGTCGAAATTTTTCAATCGAAACCAAAACACCAGAAGCGTTCAAAAGCCTCTGGTGCATGATTCGACAAGTACTCACACGCTCGCTATGGGTAGACACAGTCAGAAACCGAGCTTGTGCAGGGGGGGGTTCATTTCCATATATCGACCTGTTTCAAAGCAATAAATATATAGTTAGCTTTTAAGGTAAACCCCTCAAACTTGAATTATTTTTTCATGCAGAATCCCCTCCTGAAATTTGTTGCACTCATTCAATTACGCCCTGTATTTCAAGCATTATAAAGCATAGTCGTAAATGATATTATGATTTCACTAAATTGTGAGTAGAATTTTAGCAATATGATAAATTCCTGCGAATAAAATACAACTGAATTTTTCACCAAAAAAATCGATTGAAATTGAGATCCGGATTTAAAAAAATCAAATAAATCAAAGCCAATTTACTTGATATTTCGAAAGAATGCAAATAGAGCATAACCATGCTTGTTAATAAAACAGAAGCTCTCTTGTGCAGAAGAATGGACTGCTGTACCAATTCTTATCACCAAGAGAATTATAGAAATAGAAAATATGTATGTATGAAATCGAAACAAATACCACTAAGTAAACACTGTAAAAATGGTACCTACTTACGGTTGGTCTGACTTGAAGAGATGTATCGGCTGAGTTCACTGTATGAACAAGCAGGCGCATGCCATATAGCGTTCATGCGAATCATTTCTTCGAGCGTGTAAAAAAATAAGAAATTGGTAAGTTACTTGACTTAGTTGTGAGAAAAAGTGCAATTGCAGGAATTGAAGGAAATGTTTTTTTTTGGGTTCGAGCTCACTCCAGGCCATAGACTCGAGGAGAGTGCGGATAACTTTTTCGTTACCGTCCCAGTCCATCCACAGTATGAACTTTGTGGTATTAAAAAAAATATGAATTTCGAACGATGCTGTTTAATCTCCTTCATTAAGGTGGGCGTTCAATTCAGTTGCATTTGAAAATGGTTTCACTTTGAGAATTGAAATTTTGTGGGTAAACTCAGAAAGGATTGGAGTTCTTAATGAAATAATTGAAATCGATTATTTCATTTCCAAAGTTCATTTATTTTCTGTCAAAAATAGAAGAAAATGAGCCAACTCATGCTTCTTTTTCATTTCAAACGAAAGAACCGTGAAAAAAGTTCAACTTCCGATTGAAAGTGAATCTACAGATCATTTCGTTCAGAAAAACCACTTGAAATACGGAATTGGCAGAGAATTGCCAAATTCAAATATATGGCAGGAAAAAGATCTTGCTTTACTCACATATTCAATAATTTCATAGTTCAGCGATTTTCGGATAGAGACCGCCATTGTACATTTCATTCATAAGGTTAGAGATATTCATAGAACTTATAGTGATAATGTAAGTTCTATGGATGATTTCAGACTACATGCAACCCCTATACTCATTCGATAAACCATTCAAAATACAGCTCGACTGGAACAAATGGGACTTGAGTATAGGATCACAATCTTCTGCAGAAAAAGTCTGGTACACAGACGGTTCGAAGACAGAAGAAGGAACAGGAGCGGGAATACATGGAGTGAGGCCAAAAAGGGATTACATAATACCTCTCGGCAAACATGCCACGATATTTCAAGCTGAAACACATGCCATTAGGACATGCATACAGAAGAACCTGGAAAGTGGCCACCAAAGAAAGCACATCCACATTTTCTCTGATAGCCAGAGCGCCATCAAAGCACTCAACTCGACACAGATGAAGTCTAGACTCGTCTGGGAATGCCTCCAGGACCTTCTGGAGCTGGCTAAACACAACAAGGTCACTTTGATGTGGGTGCCAGGTCACAAGGGATTAGCGGGCAATGAAAAAGCAGACCAGTTAGCAAGACAAGCATCTGAAACGCCATTCACAGGGCCAGAACCTGTGCTTGGAATCAGCAGAAACCGATGAAGGACCCTGATTGAGGAGTGGATAAAACAAAGTCACCGACAACACTGGGAACAGAGCGACGGGCAAACACACAGCAAAGTCATGGTAGGACACACAAGCCAAATCTTGACGGCTGACTTTTTGAATATAAACACAACAAAGGCTCGTACAATAGTAGGTCTGCTGGACGGGACACTGCGGCCTTAGGAAACATCTGAACACCATAGGAATACTTGGAGAATCCGTGGATTGCAGACTTTGCGGTGCAGAGGAAGAAACAGCCTCTCACATCATCTTTGATTGCGACGCCCTAGGAAGAAGGCGTCACAGAATCTTCGGAGAAATCAATCCGGAAACGGAAATGAATCCGAAAAACCTCATAAACAGGCTACTGAACCTGATAAAGGACACGAACCTACTCTCTTGAGGAACCACTGACGAAAAAGAGATACAATAGACCCAAGTTGGTCGCAGTGTCACAGCTCCCTGTGACACTGCGACCAACTAGCTGTGACACTGCGACCAACTTGGGTCTATTGTATCTCTCTTTCGTGCTAACCCGGTCTCTTGTTCGTCAGCCATCAATCAGTCAATCAAGTTCTATGGAGATATTCCATAAAATGCACGTTGGCGCCTCTATCGGATTAGTTTTCCTACTCGCTCTGAACGGCGACCCTAAAAAAACTCTACAACTAGCTCAGTACATTTGGAACAGTTGAGCCCTATATCTATTCAGGAAGTTGTTGCCTCGTTTTTTAACGATTTTTAGCTTTGAAGTGGAGAGATTAGCGAGATGATTCTCTAATTCTCTTGATTTGGCAAATCGTACTATTTATCCCGAAATCTCACCGACTATTTTTCGATAAATTTCAATGCAGAACGTTCGCCGTTCCAAATCCATACGGAATAGGAATGCGTCAATCCTTCATGAATTATTCAAATTGGTCAGCGAGTCAGGAATACATACCTCCATCAGGACTGCCACTCCAACATTATATCCGTCCTGATCTTCTTTAGTCTTTTTAATGCGAGCGTAGAATTAACATACATCGAGCACGTCACAGCCGGAGTGGTGTGTTATGTTTGTCGTTCAATTCGCCTATGGTGCTCAATTTTTCGTAAAATACAGCGATTAATGGATTCGTACATTGTCTTTTTTTCGTTTTATCTTCGTGTGCTTTTGGAGATTAACATTGTATTCATGAGTGAAGCGCGAGTGGATAAACGAAAAAACAAAAAAATCATATTGTACGGACTTACTGATTGAGTTTGTGCCGTTATTCGAAATCCATTAATGAAATGACGAACTATGTTATTATGTAGGTAGGTATGTAACTGAAAATCATGTGTTTCTTAGCCCTAAGATGTTCTTTTGAAAGCATTCTTGGACTTTAGGTATATAGGTACATACACTGCGCAAAAAAATTAACGCACATTCTGAAAATCTCAATTTTAATGAAGGTTAACCCTACATTGACTTTATAACTTATTTTTTATGTTCTCTCGGGAAGGTTTTGAACGAAACAAGACACATTAAATGGAAGAAAAATTCAGGATTTCATCGAATCTTATGTGAAAGAAGAGAAATGAACAATTTTCAAAATACTGAAATGCTGATAAGCGATTTAATACTTGGTATTTCCACCCCTTGCGTTAATTACAGCTCGGCAATGACGGTTCATACTCAAAATGAGTGATCTTAAAATGTTCTGATCTAATCCTTCCCAGATTTCTCCGAGTTGGATTCCTAAGTCATTAAGATTAGCTGGATGATTTTCTGAACTTCTCATCCTTCTATTGAGGTTGTCCCAAACCTGCTCAATCGGATTGAGATCTGGACTTCTTGCTGGCCATTCCCTTCGAGAGACTTCAACCTCTTCAAGGTACTCCTGAACGATGCGCGCACGATGGGGTCTGGCATTATCGTCCATAAAAATGAAATTTTCACCAATGTATGGGGCAAATAGCACTACATGCTCTTCAAGAATGTTCCTTATATACTTATCAGCATTCATAGCTCCATTATCAACGACCACTAGGTCTGTGCGAGCAGTTAAAGATATTCCACCCCATACCATAATCGATCCTCCCCCGAAACCAGTAGTTTTCAGGAAATTACACTGATCATATCTTTCATGTGGACGTCTGTATACAAGGGAACGTCGATCACAATGGTAGAGGCAGAATCTAGACTCATCTGTGAAGAGAACTCTTTCCCAATCGGCCCCTTCCCAATGGATATGCTCTCTCGCAAAATCCAAACGCGACACGAGGCCTTAGATCATATTCTCTGAGGCGATTTCTTATTGTCTGAGTGCTAATTTGCACCTCATGAGTTTGCTCAAGCTGATTTTGAAAGAGGCGAGCGGTTGAAAACCGTTGTCTCAACGAAGAAACTCTCAAGTAACGTTTTTGAATGGCAGTTGTTACCCGTGGTCTACCCTGTCCTGGTATTCGGACATTCATACCTGTCTCCTTGAATCGCTGCAACATTCTGGACACACTTGTATGGGAAACTCCAAAACTTTCTGCAATTCTTATGTATGTCCATCCTTCTTCTCGCAAAACTACCGCTTGGGCACATTCCTCTTGGGTCAAATTGCGAAGTGTAGAATATCAAACGAAAGAAAAACTCTTGATCACTAGAATTGATCGAGAACAACTGATTTTAGAATGGAGCCGATACATTCAAAATCTGATAATATCATCTTTTTTTATTCCTGCTGGGAGAAAACATCCGTATTGAAGAAAAACGTTGAAAGTGGATAACATATGCATGCATAATTCTGATCAAAATAATAATCATTGAGAACACCTTCAGTTGTAGAATAAATTTGAGATTTCCATAATGTGCGTTAATTTTTTTGCGCAGTGTATTTCGAATGTCAAATTATATTATAACTGACAAAGAAACTGCAATACCCAGAAGGAGCTGTTTACATTTTTTGGTAAAACATAGATAGTAGTAGCAAGGAGTAAATGATCAAAATATGGAGACAAAAAGAAGGGTTTACAATTTTTTTTAATAAATTTGTTCAATATGTATTTTTCCACCATGATTATCAATACACTCCCCAACACGTCTTGGCATTGATGCAATAAGATGCTCTATTTCTTCTTGAGGGATATTATCCCAAACTACCTGTACTTCATGTCTTAGAGCTGCCAAAGTCCGTGGGGGCTTGACTAAATTTCCAAGCCTTCCACCCATGATG
The DNA here is from genome assembly GCA_951802165.1 of Adalia decempunctata. Classification (NCBI taxonomy): domain Eukaryota; kingdom Metazoa; phylum Arthropoda; class Insecta; order Coleoptera; family Coccinellidae; genus Adalia; species Adalia decempunctata. Next base: position 36,335,199 of record OX637697.1, on the reverse strand, counting down.
TCCCAAACATGTTATATGGGCAAAATACCAATGGAATCTGGACGGCCACGCCAGAAGATTCACATGGGCCGCTTCAAAGAAATTTGAAATAACCCTGGCAACATGAGGTCGAGCATTATCTTGCTGAAATATTGGATTCTCGAGTCGGTTAAGGTAACGGAGAAAATATGGCTCCATTTTTTTTTAAAGAATAGAGACCCCAAACCATAACTTCTACGGTCCTATGTACAGGCTGGCCAGATTTCGATGGTTTAGTACTACAACTCCTAAACTATAACAGATAGAGAAAAAGTAAGATACATGTCATGTTCTCTTTTTTCGAGACACATAAATTGCTGAAAACCCCTGGTTGTTACGGCGTCTACTTTCCGAGATACAGAGCGATTTTGTTATTTGGTCCATTATTACAATTGGCTATAACTTCCTTATTATAGGATCGACGCTCTCGAAATGAACACATCTTTGGGGCACTTTCTTTACTGCTTTTCATCGGTGCTCTTGGATTTTTTGTATATGCTCAAATTTCGGAGTTATAACAAAAAATTTTTTTTTCAAATGGAAACCATATTGGGAAATCATATTTTCAAATTGGCCTTTCTTCAACGATTTCAAAAATATATATCATGATATACTTCCGAGTTCACTATATATCGGAAATTTCGAAAAAACACTCTTCGTTCAACAAAATCCAAGCAGGCTTTGATTCTCTGCCTTCAAAATTGAGGCACTAGGCAGTCATAGAATTCCACGTCTCATTTATTTTCACTTGTCAAATTCAATTCAGTTTCATCATGTCTGGTGCTTCTTAAATTCTTATTTATATCTCATCATTCCTTACGAGAACTATTAAAAATATAATGTTTTATACAAGCAAATAATGACGCTGATAATACATCTCAAATATATTTTGCTAGATATCCTGAAAGAACTCAGCCGCAGAAAAGTATCTTCACAAGGCTAAAGAAGAATCTGATGGCTTTCGTTTCATCTTAGTATTTAAATGCTTTTCATGTTTCAACTGAGCAGATAAATCATACTAGAATCAACAAGTTTGGTCTGAGTAATAATAAAGCTAATATTTCCTGAATCATTTTGGCAGCTTGCAATAATTGTGAGATATCTAATTCTATGACCTTATAAGATCTTTAGAAGCGCCAGACGATACAACAATGATGAAACTGAATCGAATTTGACAAGTGAAAATAAACGAGACATTGATTTCTATGACTGCCTCAGTTTTGAAGGAAGTGAACCAAAGCCTGCTTGGATTTTGTTGAACGAAGAGTGTTTTTTCGAAATTTTCGATATATAGTGAACTCGGAAGTATATCATGATATATATTTTTGAAATCGTTGAAGAAAGGCCAATTTGAAAATATAATTTCCCACTCCATTTGAAAATTTTTTGTTGTTGTTATAACTCCGAAATTTGAGCAGATACAACAAATGCAATAGCGCCGATGAAAAGCAGTAAAAAAAGTGCCCTAAAGATGTGTTAATTTCGAGAACGTAGATCCTATAATACGGAAGTTAAAGCCAATTATAATAATGGACCAAATAACAAAATCGCCCTGTATCTCGGAAACTAGGCGCCGTAGCAACTTGGGGTTTTCAGCAATTTATGTTTCTCGAAAAAGAGAACATGACATGTAACTTACTTATTCTCCATCTGTTATAGTTTAGGAGTTGTAGTACTAAACCATCGAAATCTGGCCACCCTGTACATGGCAATAAACATCAAGCTGAGGTTATGGTCTTTCTTCCTGAAGTCGTCTAACCCTTCTTCGGCCATCATGTGCTGCCAAGGAGAATCGAGATTCATCAGAAAAGACGACCTCATGCCATTTCACATTCCAATGTTGACATTCTTTGTACCACTGTAATCGTTGCCGGATGGGGTCGATAATGCTGCAGTCCAAAAGACCTCATCTGGCGGTAAACCGTTCGGACAGTTACAGGATGGCATTGTTCTCCTAACCACTCATCAGCCAAAGATCGAGTTGTCGCAAATCGGCCTCGAATGGCCATAAGTCTTAAGGTGAATACAGACTATTCTGACATGACGTGATTCCACGTCACGTCAGACGTGTAGCAGTGCTTCCATTGGCCTATAATGAACGTGAACGTCAAAATGTGAGTGATATAAAATTGCAACACATCGTTCTGTGCGTTCACGTTCATATCAGGCCAATTGGAGCACTGCTCACGTCTGACGTGACGTGGAATCACGTCACGTCAGAATAGTCTGTATTCCACTTTAGACGTCGATCTTGAACTTCACTTGTGCCCCTCCGACGCCCGATGCCTACTCTTCTTCGATTTTGGGCATTATCAAACCACGCTTGACAACATCTCTAAAAGTAGTTGGATTTCTGTTCTTACGGTTAACGATTTCTCGAAGTGAAAACCCCGCCTCCCGTAGGCTAATAATTAGACCACCTTCAAATTCACTTGGCTGGCGATATTTTTCGCGTACACGTGCTTTAGGTATTTTAACAACAACTAAACGTCGACTTTGGATCTCCTCGAACAGCTAGTTTGTTGTAATATTTTATAAATTTGCAAAATACAACTACAATATTTAGGTAACAAAAAATGTTTACATGAAAAAACTTCACGATTTTTCTCTCCAAATTTAAAAATTTAATCATTTACTCCTAGCTTAATAATCTATGTTTTACCAACAAAAAATTAACATTTAAACAGGTCCTTCTGGATGTTACAGTTTCTTTGTCGGTAAGTAAACAGGGTGTCCCCACGATATACGCGTAACGGCCTGAGTTTGGCAAAATTTTTTGATGCAGACTTGATAAACTCCAAAAAGAGCACAACCTAAAAATATTTTCGAATATATCGGGTGGATCACGAAAGAGGAATAGAGGGTGACTTTGTTTTTTCAAATGGGACACCCCATATTCAATAGTGTTTTTCAATTCTCTGAAACTTCCTGCATGCTTTCGTATACTTTTCACATTTTTTTATTCGACAGTTTTCGAAATATTGGGCATTTTGAACAAAAAAATAATACTTGTAGAGGCTATGTTATCCAATTTTATTTCGCGAACCCTTGCACATACCAATAACAGATTTATATGGATTGAAAGACAAGACTTCAAAGTATCCTAGGCAGCTATAATTAAGCATCTCCAACATAAGGAGTGTCTACAAAAAGACTATCAACATGACGAATTTCAAATCGATTTTTCTTCATTTTTTCAAATGCAATGCATATAATTTTTTCTCATCATTGTAATCACCATACCTTTTACTTCATTTTTTGTCGAATACATGATATGCATATTTTCAACAGAATAGGATTTTTTAGAGTTTTTCCCTGAAATTCGCATTCACTTCGGAATTCAAACAGCAGATTTGCAATTTTGCTCATTAACAATCTTGACCGCGGTATTCGTGATGATAATCTACCTTGAAAATTCTGAATTTGAGCCTTCACGAAAGGCCGGACGGAATTGAATTTTACCATGGATTCTAGATCAGATATAGACATCGTGACTCTCGTTAAAGTAGAACGAGTGCTCAAAAGGTACCAAAGTACAACTTTTTTATTTCAAGCCTTGATTGATTGATTTATTGATTTGCTGACGAACAAGAGACCGGGTTAGCGCTTGGCCTCCCGGTGACACTGCGACCAACTTGGGTCTATTGTATCACTCTTTCGTCAGTGGTTCCTCACGAGAATAGGTTTGTGTTCTTTATCAGGTTCAGTAGCCTGTTAATGAGGTTTTTCGGATTCATTCCCGTTTCCGGATTGATTTCTCTGAAGATTCTGTGGCGCCTTCTTCCCAGGGCGTCGCATTCAAAAATTATGTGAGAGGCTGTTTCTTCCTCTTCACCGCAGAGTCTGCAATCCACGGGTTCTCCAAGTATTCCTATGGTGTCCAGATGTTTTCTAAGGCCGCAGTGTCCCGTCAGTAGACCTACTATTATACGTGACTTTGTTCTGTTTAGATTCAAAAAGTCAGCCGTCAAGGTTTGGCTTGTGTGTTCTACCATGGCTTTGCTATGTGTTTGCCCGTCGCTCTGTTCCCAGTGTTGTCGGTGTCTTTCTTTTATCTACTCCTCAATCAGGGTCCTGCATCGGTTTTTGCTGATTCCAAGCACAGGTTCTGGCCCTGTGAATGTCGTTTCAGATGCTTGTCTTGCTAACTGGCCTGCTTTTTCATTGCCCGCTATTCCCTTGTCCCTGACACCCACATCAGAGTGACCTTGTTGTGTTTTGCCAGCTCCAGAAGATCCTGGAGGCATTCCCAGACGAGTCTAGACTTTATCTGTGTCGAGTTGAGAGCTTTGCTGGCGCTCTGGCTGTCAGAGAGAATGTGGATGTGTTTTCTTTGGTAGGAACTTTCCAGGTTCTTCTGTATGCATGTCCTAATGGCATGTGTTTCAGCTTGAAATATCGTGGCGTGTTTGCCGAGAGGTATTATGTAGTCCCTTCTTTGCCTCACTCCGTGTATTCCAGCTCCTATTCCTTCATCTGTCTTAGAACCGTCTGTGTACCAGACTATTTCCAGTCGAGCTGTGTTTTGAATGGTTTTTCGAATGAGTATAGGGGTTGCATGTAGTCTGAAATCATATCAAGCCTTTATCTCTTTTGCAAAAATGTTTTGAATCAGCATTATATAATAAAACTCGTCTATTCCAGATCCTCCAAGACATGATGGTGGAGATCGATTACGATGCGGATGGCACAGTCTCTCTGGAGGAATGGAAACGAGGAGGATTAACGACAATTCCCCTCTTGGTGCTTCTTGGATTAGATCAGAATGTGAAAGAGGACGGCAATCATTTATGGCGTCTGAAGCATTTCAACAGACCAGCATACTGTAATTTGTGTTTGAATATGTTGGTCGGGCTAGGGAAAAAAGGATTATGTTGTACTTGTAAGTATACCTCATCTGCAGAATAGAGTTAAAATTCCGAAGAGTTTCTCACAAGGAAAAAGAAAATGTTCATTATAGTAAATAACAGTATATTATTGCAGAAGTGTCACTTTCATTTCGAACTTGAGTTTACCCTCAGAACGAAGTGAGACGCCAAATTTTAAGTGGATGGAAGCGTTCGTATCTTCTTTAAAATATCTAAACCCTCAACAGCAAACCAGAATTGAATTTATTTTGTTCAGCAGTTCCTGAATATTTTTCTAATTCATCAGTAGCAGTGCTTAAGTTACTAATTAAGCAACGTCAGACTGTATTTTCAAAAGAAATGTTCATAAAATAGTACAAATAACGACATTTTCAGAGCCTATTCTAGTGTCTATACCTTTTCAACTTCAAATTGAGACTAATCACAATCAAATTGGAATTAAACAAATTCAAAATGAGAATATGCAACTTCGAATTGGTAAACGAAATCGAATTGGGAATAAACATATTCAAAATGGGACTAAAAAATCTCATATTGGGAAATGACATTTCCACTTAAATTTTATACTTCAAAAATATTGTCAAATAATAAATGTACCTATTGATCAGATCATTTTGAGTGTTTTGTGTTATTACTATGCCAGGTTACATTAAAGGAGCGGAGGCAGCGAATGCCAGAATGCAGATTTGTGCTGTATACAATAATAATGGAGATTGGAGAGAATTGGCCAATACTATTTGAGTGAAGCGATCGACCGCTTACCGCTGGGTCAATAATCAGGATAGAATACCCAAGCCATGTGGAGGAAAGAGAAGAACTAAAATCACTGCAGAACATCACGAATTTATAACACAGTATGTGGAAGAAAATCACAGAATTACACTAAAGGAGCTTAAACTGAAATTTCAATCAGAGCATAACATTTTTGTTTCGTCTGAGTGTTTGCGGAAACATTTGGATGGATTGATGTACACTTTAAAAGATGTACGCAGAGAACCTGAGAGAATGAACTGTGATGAAACCAAATTAAAGAGAAAAGAATACGTACAACAGCTTCTAAATTATCAGTCAGAAAATATACCAATTATATACCTCGATGAAACAAATTTTAATCTTTTTATATCACGACGACAAGGACGATCGAAGAAAGGAACCAGATGCCGATATATTGCAGCAGGAAGTCGTGGGGCCAATGTTCACGTCATTGCCTGCATTGGTAATATGGGACTTATTCATCATGAAATAAGAAGAGGTGCATTTAGAAGAGAAGATGCAAAATAATTTGTGCGGAACTGCTTACGTGCTGCCTATAATATTTACCAGTCGCATGTGGTGTTGGTAGTAGATAATGCTCCTTGTCATGCAGGATTAGAAGAGGTCTTTCAGGAACCAGAATTTCAGGACAATAATCTACTCAGACTCAGTCCTTACAGTCCAATGCTGAACCCTATAGAATTTGCGTGGTCAAGTTTTAAATCTGGAGTTAAAAGGGCAATGTCTACAAGGATGCCACAGATTTTGGCTGGTGAAGAAAGGACAAATCTTTCTCAAAACCAGTTCCGCTTGCGTGAATTGGAAATTATATTGCGTGATAATATGAATGTAATAAATATCAACAACTGTGTGCGATATGTAGCACATATACAGCGATATTTTCCTGATGTTTTAAACTTAGTTGATATGTCAATAAAATTTTCTTCGTCCATTGTATTGATAATAATAAAAACAAAATATCAGGAATCGGACTATATAATTCTCCTTAACAAATTTCTTCAAGCCGACGTTTCGAAACAGCACTGTTCCATTCTCAAGGCTAAAATTACAAAAAGAAATTTAAAACGTGAACAGACAAAACGAATACCCTCCAACTCATACCTTTCGAAATCTTAAATTTACGGAGAGAATCTAAAATTATGGAATAAAATAATCTTGATAATAGAGCACATATCGTAAGAATTCATAAACAAACAATCAAGTAAAAACGTTTCAACCATCGTCAAACATTCAATGTCAGGAGCAACGTCAAAAACATAGAACTAAATCAGACGTCAATGTTGCAGAACCTTACAAACCAGAAATAATCAATCGTGGAATAAATATGATTATAAACAATAAGTGTAGGAAACACTATGCAAGCGCAAACACCACAAAAATATATAAAATTATAAATATGAAAAATATATAAAATTATGAATATGAAAAATATATGAAATAATTAATAAATATGAAAAATATATAAAAATATAAATATAAAGATATAAATATAAAAATATAGAAATATAAATATACACATATAAATATGACAAATACCAGTAAAAGAAAACAAGCAAACATTAAGTTACGTCAAGTAAACAATCATAAAAGCTACTCAAATTTTTCACATCCTCTCTGAAATGAGACAGTTAATTTCAGAGAGGATGTGAAAAATTTGAGTAGCTTTTATGATTGTTTACTTGACGTAACTTAATGTTTGCTTGTTTTCTTTTACTGGTATTTGTCATATTTATATGTGTATATTTATATTTCTATATTTTTATATTTATATCTTTATATTTATATTTTTATATATTTTTCATATTTATTAATTATTTCATATATTTTTCATATTCATAATTTTATATATTTTTCATATTTATAATTTTATATATTTTTGTGGTGTTTGCGCTTGCATAGTGTTTCCTACACTTATTGTTTATAATCATATTTATTCCACGATTGATTATTTCTGGTTTGTAAGGTTCTGCAACATTGACGTCTGATTTAGTTCTATGTTTTTGACGTTGCTCCTGACATTGAATGTTTGACGATGGTTGAAACGTTTTTACTTGATTGTTTGTTTATGAATTCTTACGATATGTGCTCTATTATCAAGATTATTTTATTCCATAATTTTAGATTCTCTCCGTAAATTTAAGATTTCGAAAGGTATGAGTTGGAGGGTATTCGTTTTGTCTGTTCACGTTTTAAATTTCTTTTTGTAATTTTAGCCTTGAGAATGGAACAGTGCTGTTTCGAAACGTCGGCTTGAAGAAATTTGTTAAGGAGAATTATATAGTCCGATTCCTGATATTTTGTTTTTATTATTAGTTGATATGGTTGTGTGATTTTCATTGTTGAAGAAATATTTTTATTTATCGTATCGATTCTCACATTTATCAACTTGTTCATAAAATAGCATTATATAGTTTAAGTTTATCAACACCTCTGCATTGTAAAATAAATTTTTTTCTCATTTGAATTCTTAGTTACTTCAGAACAATTCTCTTGAACTATGGAATAAAACGGAAAATGGCTTTTCTCAATATGAAATTGTTTAGTGTCAATATGAATGTGTTTATTCCCAATTCGATTGTGTTTACCATTTTGAAGTTGCTTATTCTCATTTTGAATTTGTTTATTCCCAATTCGATTTCGTTTACCATTTTGAAGTTGCATATTCTCATTTTGAATTTGTTTAATCCCAATTTTAATGTGATAAGTCTCAATTTGAAGTTGAAAAGGTATAGTTTTGAGTAGCTTTGATTCAGTTACAATTATTTTGTTACTTTTATTTAATACTAGCTGACACGGCGAACTACGTTCCGCCTCAGAGGCAATAAATAAGCAGTTTTTGTTATACCACGTTCCCGTTAGGTTAGGTAGAGGGGTGAAAATTTAGGGTTGTACTAATGTATTTTTGTGTGCTGTATCATAAAAAAATTAAAATGAAAAATTTTGTCCAAAAAAATTGAAAAAAAGTTAGGGGTGACCACCCTAAACATTTAGGGAGATGAAAAATATATGTTGGCCGATTCCCGGTCCTACCTGATATGCACACAAAATTTCACGAAGTGCAAACAGGAGAATTTTATACAGGGTGTCCCAGAAGTCCCGCAGTTCCTTGAGGGGATCGATAGTGAAAAATATTCTAAGCCCAAATATCTATGTTTGAAATTTTTTGATAAAGTAGTTAATCAGTAATTAATAAATGAGAGTGATCAATCAGGAGCGCGCTACAAAAGAATGAGTAAGCAGTTGGGGGCGCGACAGTGAGACGCCAGAGCTGCTGCCGGCTTTTCACGCAGTAAACCGAGACTGGCGTCTCACTTTCGCGTCCCCACTGCTTTCTCATTCTTCTGTAGCCCGCTACTGATTGGTCACTTTCATTAATTAATAACTAATGAACTACGTTATCAAAAAATTTCAAACATGGATATTTGGGCTTAGAATATTTTTCACTTTCGATCTCCTCGAGGAAGTGCGGGACTTCTGGGACACCCTGTATAATAGACTATCTGACCCTGCGAACTCCGTTCCGCCTTAGAGGCAATAAATAAGCAGTTTTTGTTATACCACGTTCCCCTTAGGTTAGGTAGAGGGGTGAAAATTTAGGGTTGTATGTAATTTTGTGTGCTGTACCATAAAAAAATTAAAATAAAAAATTTTGTCCAAAAAAATTGAAAAAAAAGTTAGGGGTGGACCACCCGTAACATTTAGGGGGATGAAAAATAGATGTTGGCTGATTCCCAGTCCTGCCCGATATGCACACAAAATTTCACGAAAATCGGTCTAGCCGTTTCGGAGGAGTTCGGCCACAAAGTGCATCAGACAGGAGAATTTTATATATTAGATTTCGTAATAAAAATTCCACTTGACATCTGCCTTATGGATAAGTGAACCTTAGCTTAGCAGGAAGACGAGAGAACTTATTTGTTAAGAATGGATCAAGCTGTCCAAAATTATTTTTTTCATTTTGAAATATGGAAAAAGTTTCCCGACTTTGTGTTGAAAGGAATCTTCATTTCGATTGATATTAAATTTCATACCATGTATCAAACTTGATAAATTATGAACTGCTGTATCATTGGTATGCATTCTTGAAACGAATAGCCCCTATTAACTATTCTTATTTATTTCAGTTTGTAAATTTACTGTACATGAAAGATGCGTCCATAGGGCTCCGGCAAGTTGTATAGCAACGTATGTAAAAAGTAAAAAGAGTTCACAAACTCTTAATCATTTTTGGGTGGAAGGAAACTGTCACGGAAAGTGTGCACGATGTCGGAAACATGTGAAAGGAGGCATAACAGGACTTCATTGCAGGTGGTGCCAAATTACTGTAAGTGAATTTCAGAAATCTCATTACTCATTCGGTTGCAATAATCAATACATAGTATAAAACAAAGTCGATATCACTGTCTGTCCATATGTATGCTTAAATCTTCAAAACTACGCAACGGATTTTGAAACGCTTTTTTTAGTAGATAAAGTGATTCAAGAGGAAGGTTTATAAACCTTTTCTTGTCACACTGTATACAGTGTGAAAAGAAAAACCTCGGCAAACTCTTTTTCATTTAACTTTATTAAACAGAAGAAATTGAACAAAACAACAACAAATAATAATAGCTTGAACATTTGTTCATAATATATTTAAGCCGTTTCGAAGTGGCTTTCTTTGGCGGCGATACACAGCTTCAGACGCTTCTTGACATTTTCGGCAATGGGCCGCAGCTCCTCGGGCGTTAATCGGTTCCATTCCCGGCGCAGAGATTGCTTCAGCGACTCCAAATTTTTGTGTTTTTTAGCACAAGCCCTGTGCTCCAAAATTGACCACACACTGTAGTCCATTGGGTTGAGATCCGGTGAGTAGGGCGGCCATTCTGCAGATGAGATGAAACAAGGAAAATGGGTCTTACACCATTCTTGCGTCATTTTCGCTCTGTGTGCCAGAGCGGAGTCCTGTTGAAAGGTCCAATGCGTATCGCCGAAGTGCTGCTTGGCCCACGGAAGTACTACGGCCTCGAGGATGTTGCAGCGGTAGACTTCTTGATTGATTTTGACCCCTTGATCCACGAAAACTAAGGGAGTTTTACCACTGCCGCAAATTCCGCTCCAGACCATGACGGATTGCGGATTTCGATGGTGTTCGACGATGACAGATGTACCGGGAGCCTCTACGGACCAGACTGTCGTTTTGGTGGTTGTGGGGTCGTTCTACGGTGAAAAGCTTCTCGTCTGTGAAGAGAATTCGCTCCCATTGCTGAGCGGCGGCGAGACGAAGGAGTTGGCGGCACCTTTGGAGTCGTACGCGCTTGTTTTCCTCCGTGTGGAGTTGAACTTTTTGGAGCTTGTATGGCTTGAGGTTGAGCTCCTTTATGGCAATTTGCCGTACTGGTTCGCGGTTGATACTGGTCTCACAGGCTATTTTCCTCATGGAAACACTCGGATTTCGATTGACTCGCTTCTTGACGATGTTGCGATTGCTAGGTGTATTGACAGTGCGTTTTATACCACTTTTTGGACGACGACCATCATGGCCAAGCTCCTTGAAACGACGAATTGCTTCGGACACGGTTTGTCGAGGCACATTGAGTAAACGAACAATTTCGCATTGACGAAACAGCTCCAAAATCGCAGTACGTTTGTTTGACATTCTAAAACTCTGTGAAATGAAATTATATCAAACTGAAAATTCACACATTAGCACAGGAACGTGTAGAGAAATCAAGAGAATAAAAATTATTTGGCTGCGCTGAAATACTTTTGTTCCAGATCACAGCAAAATTTGTCCGAAGTTTTTCTTGTCACCCTGTTTGTATGAAACTTGCATAATATTCTAGAGAAACACTGATGACTTCACAGGTTTCTAATTTGATGTCGTAAATAAACACATTTTTTTGCGCTTACATTGCAAACGCTCACTGAACCTCACGAGATGAATCAAAATGATGTACTCGGTTTTGTACACCTAAAAAATGTCAAAAAAAAGTCCGCGATGGTATATGTCTATCTCACCCGCAATAAACATTTTTATACTTCACATTTTACCGGAAAACATGGCTTATTCAGGAAGTTCTTCAAGCAATACAGCATTAATCCTTATCCAATTAAGTACCTTAAATACATGGTCCATTCAATATAGATCAATATGGCCCTTTACAGCATATAATTTAAATGATATTATAGATTTAAAATGCAGCGGCACATAGCGGTGCGGCGCCGGCAATACCGATCCGAAATCTTTTGCAATGACCATTAATAAATCGCAGAGTCAAACTTCCAACGTTGCGGGCTTAGATTTGAGCGTTGAGTGTTTTTCTCATGGTCAATTATATGTCGCTCTTTCAAGAGTAACTTCTAAACAAAATATGTTTGTATTGTCTAATGACAAAAAGCTGTAAACGTTGTTTCTAAGGACATTCTGTTGTAGGTATTTAGTATCAGCATTGCATCCGTGCGGAGCCGGGGCGGGTCGCTAGTTTTCAATATTATTTTTGCAATATCCAAAATGAAAGAAGAGTCACTATACTCCATTCATTTTTGAATGTATCCCGGTTGCCCATGAAATTCTAACACATTTCACCGTGTATATTTCGTTAATGTTAGATTATAGTAATTTTTTTGTTAGATAACTAGGCAACGTTGTCCTCTGTACAAAGAGGTCGTAATAATTACTCATTTATCAAAATGTTATTTACATTGAAAAAATAATGAATTTGATAAAATAATATGTGAATTCAATAATTCCAAAGGCCTGGCGAATGTTGAGGAAACTTTTTCTCTGTAAATACTGGGAATCTTTCACGTATATAAACATGGTTGGAAGATTCAGTTATCCTATTTTCTTGTACTTTGAAATTTTATTGAAAAATAATGGACACAATAGTCCGTTACTTGGTGATAGTTCATTCGAAAAAAAGAATAAAAGTACTCGAATAACCCCACAGAAAAACTTCTAAGCGAACAGATGGACCTATGGATTTCCCCACTTCCAAAATTCACAAGAAATACGCATACATATACCTTTTTGCACAACTTGAAATACTCCATGTATGAAAATGTAGTAGTACTATGAAACCTGTGTCACATATAAACCTTAAAGAACTAACTCCATTTACAAAGTTGAAAAAGAGTAAATATAAATTAGCATTGGCAACGTCTCTGAGAATTATTTTGACATGTTTGACGATGTCTCACTAGAACCAACCTGCGAAAAACAGGTTTTAAATATGATCCAGAAAGTTGGTCAGAATTGTAACGTCATATGATCGCAGTTTGGCGCTAATTATTGAAAGGCCTTCAAGGTCTCCGGATTTATCATCTTTAGACTTTTTCTTGTGAGGTCATCAGAAGATTATTGTTCTATAAGACTTCCCATTATGAACCAAAAACCTCAAAGAAATTCATATCTTATATCTTTCCAGCTTCACAATAAATGCGTCTCCCAAGTGAAGGCCGAATGTGGTTTGGGGGAGCATGCCGTCCATATTCTTCCCCCCACAGCCATTTGTCCAATAGTTTTAGACAGACAGAGATCTCTACAGAAGCGTGGTTCGAAATATGGTCCTGATAATGTGAGTTAATTGTTTTTTTTCATGTTTGAACTGTGAATTCTAAATTTATTCAACTGAAAGTCGATTAAAAGGGTGTCCAAACTAAAACACACCGTGCAATATTATACAATTGATTTTTCGAAAACCATTCTTGCCTTTTTTGAAGGGATCATGTTAAAATGACATAATTTTATAGTTCTTTTCTATCTGTGTATGGTCGTGCTATGTTTTAACACTTCAATTCAATTGAAAACTTATTCCAATCCTTCTGATTCATTGAACAATAACACGCTATAAATTAAAATACATACTTGAAATGAAACAATTTTCGGAGAATCGTGAATATTTCAGGAAATCACTTTCCTCCCCAAGCGATGATAAGAATCACCCCAACATTTTAAAGTGGCACTGAGAGTCGAGTATGATTTCTTTCAGAAGCTCTTAGGACTCTCTTCATAATCTTTTAATTTCATAATTCCGTCCACCCACATAAAAAAATTTTAATTACTCTAGTTCCCTTATACAGGGTGTCTACTTTTAAAACGGCAAAACTTCAAGGGGAGATTATTCAAGTGATTTGCAACAAAAAATGTCATATTACACATGGTCGAAATCACGACGGTTATTCTTCAATTTAACATTTCTCGTTTTCACGAAATATCTCAATTTTTTCCATAAAATCTTTAATATATCAGTTATGCTTGTAGCTTCATCGAATTCGATCACATATTTGGAAATGGTATTAAATTTTCTACAAGAAAGGAATGTCAGTGTGCTAAAAATATTTCTATTGCGTGTTTGGTGAGGAGATGAATATCACGATACTGAAGTGAACAAAATCAGTCATATTTTTCCAATGGGTTTTTCGTTGAAAAATTATTTATTATGGACATGTTTTCTTCTCAGCAGAAAATTCCTCATTTCGTGTACTTTCGAATGACATATAAGTTTTTTTGCTAACTGCTTGTTTTCTGCCATAATATCATGGCTAACAAAATAAAAACGAAAAAGTCGAAACATTTCAAACCTAAACTTGCTCCATTTTGAAACTCATTATGATTGAATGTCGAAGTAATTCTTATGGAAATCGTGAATTCATCAATGAAATAAAAATAATTCAGAAGAAGGAAATAATTTTTGATGATACAGATTTTATGAAAAAATGTAGAAAACAGACTATTACTATTTATAACAATTGTTCGAAATGTCCACCTTCTTGTTCAATACATTTAACACATCTTTTTCGAACTGAATCAACAACCCTACGAAGTTGGCAATGTTTCTGACGCATTTCTGCACAACACAATTTAATCCTTTCGATCAGAGCCTCTCTAGTCTGGACGCGAATTCGGTACACATTTTTTTTAAGTGCTCCAGACATAAAAATCCAAAGGCGTCAGGTCTGGACTCCTTGGTGGCCATCTTACCGGACCGTACCTTCTGATCCATTTATCCCCAAAATATTCATTCATCAACTGCCGTACGTTCCGGCTATTATGAGCTAGGCAGCCATCCATTTGAAACACCAGACATTTTGTCTGGTAGCCAGGGGCATTTCATCCAATATGTTTGTTAAGCTGCTTTGGATTAATCTTATGAATTCATCAGAGTTGAGGTGGACATTTCGAACAATTGTTATAAATAGTAATAGTCTGTTTTTATTATTATTAAAAATTATTTCATTCTTCTGAATAATTCTTATTTCATTGATAAATTCATGATTTCCATAAGAATTACCTACTTCGATATTCAATCATAATGAGTTTCAAAATGGAGCAAATTTAGGTTTGAAATTTTTCGACTTTTTCGTTTTTATCTTGTTAGCCATGATATTATAGCAGAAAACAAGCAGTTAGCAAAAAAGTTGATATGTCATTCGAGAGTACACTAAATGAGGTATTTTTTGCTGCAAAGAAAACATGTCCATAATAAATAATTTTTCAACGAAAAACCCATTGGAAAAATATGACCGATTTTGTCCATTTCAGTATCGTGATATTCATCACCTCACCAAACCCGCAATAGAAATATTTTTGGCACACTGAAATTCTTTTCTTGTAGAAAATTTAATATCATTTCCAAATATGTGATCGAATTCGATGAAGCTACAAGCATAGCTGATATATTAAAGATTTCATGGAAAGAATTGAAATATTTCGTGAAAACGAGAAATGTTAAATTGAAGAATAACCGTCAAGATTTCGACCATGTGTTATATGACATTTTTTGTTGCAAATCACTTGAGTAATCTCCCCTTGAAGTTTTGCCGTTTTAAAACTAGACACCCTGTATATTAGCTGATAACTGTCTCGCTGTTCTATTCGCACATTTTTTGCTCATAAAGTAAACTGAAATGACGAACACATCCTTTCTACAGTTGAATAAAGCATCACAATTAAATGTCTCTTATTCAAGGAGAATCAATAATTGGTTTCCTTATATGAATTTCAAAAACTGTTCTTATATTGAACTTATGAACCGATATTTCTCTGAAGGACATTCAATAAATTCGGTTGTACTTGATTTTTTGTATGTTGATTTTTTATCCAAATTCATCTTTGTTCTATTTATAAATTGTCTCGAATATTATTTGCTTCAAAATTGTTCCTAACAAATACATAGGTGCACATTATAAGACAGGAACCATTGTAATGTCTTGGCCGTACGGCGTGTGGGCCATGTATTTTCCTGTTACAGAATAACTTAGTCTAGGACTGTGATTAGCTTATAAAATTCGTTTTCACCTAATTCATGACCATTATTTCAGAATACCTACACTGTGGCGAACAAACAACCCGCTATCTCTTTTCAAATCACCCCCACTCCAAACACGACGCCTCTTCTGGTCTTCATCAACCCCAAATCTGGTGGAAGACAAGGATTGAGGATAATGAGAAAATTCCAATATCTGCTCAACCCCAGGCAAGTGCACAACTTGGCAACAGGTGGTCCAATGCAAGGTTTGAACATGTTCAAGGATGTGGCAAATTTCAAAGTGATATGCTGTGGTGGTGATGGAACTGTTGGATGGGTTTTAGAAACTATGGGTGAGTAAGTGTTTCTGTATAATATGCCGAAATGACCTACTACGGTAATGGCAGTGGTGGCTCGTGGTCATTTGGATGGTCATCTGGATGGTCCAGTGGATTCCACGATGAATTTTTGCTAACACCCTCTCTTGAAGAGAAGAATGAACTGCTGTGCCAATTAAAATAATGTATGAGATAGAAAAATACCTCGAAGGAGGCACTGAATGAATGGTTTACGGTTGGTCTGACTTGAAGAGATGTATCTGCTGGTTTTGTGGCATCGGGTAGGTGAACTGAATAGAGTCTTTTTTCTCACGGAACGAATTCTCTATATGGATATACTTGAGTTTAAACTAGTGTTTTGGCGGGCACGTGTTAGGTTGCGTCCATGCGAATTACTTATTCGAGCGAGTAAGAGAGCAAGAGGGAAGCGAGCTGATGGCGCTGTATGACCGTTACTAGACGAGTAGTGAAAGTGTGATAAAACGCAGGTAAAATATGTATGGTGGGGTTCTGGGAGCCTTCTTTCCGAGCTTCAGACCGCAGAGTCGATGAAACTGGGTAAATCATAGAGTTCTCGGTTTTCTTCGGTACCGACGATGTCCATTCGCAGTATGAACTTTGTAGTATTTAAAATGAAAATATGAATTTTGGACAACACCCTTACATAAAAATATTGTTATTAAGTGGAAAAGAACCAAAATATTCACACTTACATGAAAAGCATTTCTTGTGAATTACGTATCACAAAATCATTTTTTTAACAAATTCAGTATCACCACACATACACGGGGAGACAGAGTTTTTTCAGAGGTTTTTATCTGTTCTCGTGTATCATACGCAGAATTGTATGGTACCCCGTTTACATTCCCTCTGCTAACACTCAGATTTGGAGCGAGAACCAGATTTTATTCTTTTATACAATCTGTTCCTTGTCGCCATTTCTTCACACGTGCCATATGCCATATATTGTTTGATATTACAAAACAGTATGTAATTCTCTCTTTCAAAAGAATATATATATATATATATTTGGACCCTCGTTTTATAGCTTACAGCGGATCCCATCTATCACCTCCCTGTTCGCCAGATAAAGGGTTTTCCAATGGAAGGTGTTATTTTGACAGTCAAAGAAAAATGCAATTCTGCAGATAATTGCTCAGATTTTTATCTATACTAATATTATAAAGAGGAAAGATTTGTATTTTTGTGTGTTTGATACGACTTGACTCAAAAACTACTCGACCGATTTCAGAAATTCTTTCACTCTCAGAAAGCTACATTATCCCTGAGTGTCATTGCCTATACTTTTCACCCGAAAAAAATGAGGATACCTACTATAATTTCAAAAATTACAAAAAAATCAGCCGTAATCAGCAATTTTCACGTGCGCGCGCTGCAAAAACCACAAGACTTACGTAGATACAATGTATGACAGAAATGTACCTCTTAAATAGTTCTACAAAAAAGTTCACGATAGCATATATCCATATCTCAAGATTGACTTGCTATTACCTGTTTATGGTAATCAAATGTTTACCAAAATTATGCACTATTTGGGAGTGTGTTTCTATGAATAGGGTATTGATCCTCATCCAACTTAATACGTTATTCATCCCCAGTATTTAATTTAGAACGAAATTGCCCTTCACATCATACAATTGCAACGAGTACCTAAAAAGATATGGCAGGTTGAAGAGTAACCGCGTGTTTCATTATAAAGAGGATGGTATGCCGTTAATAATCAAAATTACATCAACCAAATGGCCACCACGACTACAGGACCATATCCTTTTCATGAAATTTTCCATAACCAAATCGCAAAGAGGCTGCCCTATGTCATCGATAGCCTCACGAATTCCATCTTTGCTTTGAGTTCTTGAATCGACGCTGGGCTCTTGGCGTAGATATTCTCTTTCCCATAAGAAGTCGCAAGGTGTTAAATCACAAGATATCGGGGGCCAATTGTGAGCACCTCTTCGAGAGATAGTTTGGTTTATAGTTTATAGTGAAAAGGCCTTACAGTCCACTGCGACCTTAAGGTCTATTGTGTCCCCTAAGAGAGCTGTTATCATCGCGCCTCCTACAGCTTGCCTTCCAGTTCCAGAGATTTGATGAAATCCAGTATCTGGGACAGCTTCAACGAGGATAATTCCACACTCTTTCAGGTTTCTTGTCCAAAGCACTTTTTCCTTCGGCTTGCAATGGCATAGGATTCTGTAACCAGGTATATGAATAGGAGTTTCTACCTCCTCTCCACAGAATCTACACTCGTCAATGTCCGATAAACTCATTCCCAACAAATGCTACTTCAGGCGACAATGCCCTAAGAGAAAGCCAGTGAGCAGGTGTAGTTGGTTCTTACTGAGATCCAGATATTTTTTGGATCTAGCAGTTTCGAAGTTCCGGAAGAACTTTTTGGAGTGATCCATCACTGGGTGATTCCGCCAGAGAGATAAAACGGTCCTAAAACTTTTCCCGTGAAAGATCAATGGTTCCGTTGCATGTGTGGCACGTAGTGCCGTCTTGTTGAAAGTAAACGTTGTCCAGGTCAAAAACATCCAATTCCGGCCATAAAAAATTGTTTATCATTTTTCGAGAGCGCAAACCTTTCACCGTAACTGTTGCTCCAGCCTCATTCTTGAGAAAGTAAGGTCCAATGAATCCTCCGAAACCATGATCCGCACCAAACAGTCAGACGTTTAGGATAGGTAGGCTTTTCAAAAATAACTCTTTTAGTACGGTGTAATTAGACCTAAACCTCAACATCCAAAGTAAAAGTTTTCCTCCAACACCAAATTGCTCTACATAGTCCCCTTATTCTATGGTAAAAAGTTACACCATTTTGAGCGTCGGGTTTGGGGGTGAGGGGGTCGGGGAATTTGAAAAATCACTAGTTTTTTTAGTTTTTCGTAAATATTTCAAAAACTAAGCGGTTTATCCTAAACATTGTTGTATACAAAAATGTTCTACGTTAAATTTTAAATAAGAATGGTCCTTTTCATAATCACTCTAAATAGTACGGTTCGAGAGTTACAGGTGTAAATGTTAACTTTTTCGTAATTTTGATAATTTAAAAAAAAAATGAGCTTCGTAAAAGAATGTTGCTATTTCAGTGGCCGGTGGTATGTAAGTGATAAGCCCTTGAAGGAACGACAACCTCACCACCTTATCAAGGGGCACTCTTTTTTAAGGGAAAAGAGGCTTCCATATGCCTAGGCCATAATGTGGTACGGAGAAACCCACCCTGAACTTTCTACGAACATTGCAACATAAATTCACTTCTTAAGCATAAATATCTTTCAAATTTGGAATGTTCAATGTCTTTATTAACTTCACTCATCCTCCAGCACATTATCCTCCTCCTCTAGCTCGTCGTCTAAGATGTTATTATTGTCCATGTTATCACATGCTTGGCCTGAGCAATAGCTGCATATGCTAGTGCAGTTTAGACCACTCCTTCTGCATTCACAATTACGAACGCATTCATCTTTGCAAGTACACATTATAAGGGACAGTAATTCCTGGGGGGCTGCAGGACGTGCTGTTGTAATTGGTGTCAGGTGGTCGCCAATCTTCTTCCAACCCCACTCGAGTGGATCCTTATCTTCATTCAGCCACTGTTGTACCTGGTGGTAGGTCCTAAATGAATGCTGTCTGGACGCTCCTGAAGTGGGGGGGTAGTGCATCCAACTTCAGTAATGCATGTATAGGCTGCTTTGCAATCGTTTTCAAGTAGGACTGTTAGCGGAGACAATCTAGATCTTCAGTGTTCTTGGCTCCAAACATTGCCACTGCACTGGGGTCGGCTTTGGGGTTGTTGAAGACCAGAAGTTTTTCACGAAGAACGGTGTTGGCTTGAACTTTCCTATACTGTGGTATATTATTACTCTTTAATTAAATCATTTACTTATTTCTATATAGCTTTATTTGGAAAAAAAAACCTTAAAAATTATATCATTTTTATTTTTACACCGTCTGCAACTCATGAACCGTAAATTTTACAGGGAATATGCATAGGACATTTTTAGTTTAAAATTTCATGTAGAATATTTTTGTACATAACACTCTTTGTGCTAAACAGCTTAGTTTTCAACCAATTTCCAAACAACTAAAAAAACTACTAAATTTCCTACTTTTTCTCCCCCTCCCCCCCAAACCCGACGCTCAAAATGGTGTAACTTTTTACCAAACAATAAGAGGGTTATATAGAACAATTTGGAGTTGGAATAAAACTTTTACTTTGGATGTCAAGGTTAGGCCTTTTTTTAGGTTAATAACACCGTACTATTTGGGTTTTCCGAGCCCCAGATGCGAGAATTTTGCTTGTTGATGAAGCCACCGAGGTGAAAATGGGCCTCACCATAAAAGATGATTTTTCGATGGAATTCCGGATCATATATTCATGCATTTCAAGGACCCAATCAGCAAAGACGCGACGTTGTTGATGATCAGCTGGCTTGAGTTCTTGTGTTAACTGAACTTTATGAGCCTTAATACCCAAATATTTATGCAAAATACGCTGTAATGACGTTTGTGGGATGCCTAATTCCAAAGAACGTTGAAGAATGGACAAACCTGTATTTTCTTCAACACTTTCGACTACAGCAGCAATATTCTCGGCTGTCCTTGAGCGTGCACTAGTTTTATTCTTCACATCACTAACTTGTCCCAACAGCTCACATTTTTGCACCAATTTCTGTATTGCCGTTCGACAAGGTGCATCATGACGACCCAAAAAAGTTCGAGTTTTACGAACCGTCTCTGCCAAATCTTCACCATTTTTATGGTGAATTTTCATGATTTCAATGCGTTGTTGAAGCGTGTATCGTTCTATTCTCATTAATGGCGTAGTTTCTACTTGTCAAATGTCAAAAAAATTGCCTCTTATTGGAAAACCGTTCATTATTCTTTAAGATTTTGCTTTCTGGGGACGTTCCTTGTTGCACCTTTTCCAGCAAAAGAAGATTACTAGATAACTAAGAGAATCTTCTTCGATCTTCATTCAAAAGAGGACTCTATATTCCGAAGTTGACCATGATTCAATTTGTGTTCCGTCCTCTGGAAGATTCGTGACCCTCTGTTATTCAATTAAAACTCCGAGGTTCGCTACATATCCCTCTCAGTATTTATTGTCGCCAGGTTTTGCCGGGCAATTTAACAGGGGACCAAATTGCATCATCAGTCGTTCATCTGGTTTATATGACACAAATTCCATTACTTCATTATACGGGCTATCTATCTCAGGTTTAAATATTTGAGGCCAGGTCTGACCAGCTACACTGAAACGCAGAGAATTCGTTAGTCGATGTCTCACTGTCCTATCATCGTCAATTATTTAATCATCTACCGAAATGCATTAAATCTCTAAGGCTCAAAGAATTCAAGAAAAATATTAAGGCTAAATTAATTAAGGATTGTTTTTATAATGTTGCTGATTATTATTGTAAGTAATTTGTTCTCATTTCCAGTATGTATTTCTTCCTATATATTTTTTTTCTGACTTATCCTATACATGAATGTTTTATGTCTTGAAGGATCAATAAAGGTTATTATTATTATTATTATTCTTCATCATCGGTCTCCCGGTCTCAGCTCGAGCTGGTATTACTTCTATGAACCAGTGAAAAAACATTTCAGTTCCTCCCACTAGTTCAGAAATTTCCGCACGATGTGACAGCCGGGTGACAGGTTTGCAAAGCTACAGCCTGCTGTGCATATCCCGCGATCCTCTGGGATATCTCGATCTTTTGAAGGTTTTTCTTAAATGATTTGGACATGACTCCCTCAGCCGAAATCACCAACGGTATAATAGTGACTTTCGATAGTTGCCATATATTTTTCATCTCTATTGCCAAGTTCTCGTACTTCATTATTTTTTCCGACTCCGTTCTTCCGATTTTATGAGTCAATGGTACTGCCACAACAATTATCACCCCATACTTCTGATCCTTCTCAATGAATACAAGGTCCGGTCTATTGTAGTCCACTGATCTATCTGTTGTTATGTTATGGGTCTATCCCAATAGAGAACCGCTGTGTCCGTTTCCAACACTGCTGCAGGTTGATACTTATAGTATGGCGGACAAGTATCCAAAAAACCATGTCTAAGAGCTAACTGCTGGTGAACAATTTTTGCCACTTGGTTGTGTCGGCCCAGATATGCGTTGTCGGCAAGAACTCGACAACCTGCTATTATATGTTCGATAGACTCGCCAACTGCGCCGCACTTCCTGCATTTGTCCTCCACGTTCAGCTTCAAACAGTGCTTCTCATAGTTGCGAGTTCTTATGACTCGGTCTTGGATAGCCGTCAGGAATCCCTCAGTTTCAGGATACAATTGTCCCGCATTCAACCACGACAAAGAAGCCAACTTATCGACATTTTCCCCCTCAAGGTGTTTGGGAAATCTGCCGTGCAGAGCTTGTTCCCGCCATATACTTATATCTTCGCTTCTCGTGGTGATATCGAATGTCAGTTCTCTATGTTGTAGGTTCAGAGGTGTGTATCCCTTATCCTCTGTTGTCACCAATTTCATCAGGCTATCTTCAGACTCGAGCAGTCGCTGCCTCAAGTTTTTCTCCTGGGTTCTGCAGAGTTTATAGATGTTCAACAGACCTCGTCCACCATCTCTCCTGGGTAGATAAATCCTTTTCACCGATGCGTTGGTGTGCAGACATCGGAACTTTGTCATTAGGCGGCGGGTGAGTCGGTCCAACTCATTCAGATCAGCGTCTGACCACTTCAAGACTCCGAAAGTGTAGGTCAGAGCAGGCGTAGCCCAGGAGTTCAAGGCATCGATCTGGTTTCTAGCAGACAGCTTGGTGTTGAGCACTTTGGTTACCCTGTTCTTATATTTCGCAGTGAACTCAGCTTTCAAACGGGTGTGGTCAATCCGTTGATTTTGAGGAATGCCCAGATACTTGTAGGTCTCTTCTGGCAACATACTGTGGATGTCCTGAAATTGTTCCTGGGTGTTCCCCATTTTACCCTTCCTGATGTTGACTATAGCGCATTTTTCGGGACCGAAAGACATGTCAATGTATTTGCTGAAGGAGCGCACTATATCTATCAGCGAGTGAAGTTGATTTTGGTTCTCGCTGAATAGTTTCAGATCATCCATATACAATAAATGGGTGAGTTTTCGCGGATTCCTCATTGCTGGTCTGTACCCCATGTTGGTGTTTTTCAAAAGAGTAGATAGAGGATTCAGTGCCATACAAAACCACATTGGCGACAGGGCATCTCCCTGAAATATCCCCCTCGATATTTTTATGGTTCCAGCATTGATGTTGTTTATAAGAATATTTGTTTTCCATGTACTCATTAGACGTTGGAGCACGCCTCTTATTTTCGGGCAGATCTTATAAATCTCCAGTACTTTCACAAGCCAATCGTGGGCCGATCCTCTTGAGCAGCCTTTCTGTTCTTCTTCCAGAATGTTGTTGGCTTCACAGTGACGATATATCGCATTATTCGCAAGGGTTGTGAACAGCTTGTACACCACCGACAAACACGTTATGGGTCGGTAGTTTTCTGGCTTGCTGCGATCTCCTCTTTTGTGAAGCATATAGGTATTGCCTTGAGTAAGGAAAGTAGGTATTTTGAAGGGGTCTTCCAGTGCCTCCGAAAAACATCTAGCCAGACTTGGGAAACATGCTGTAAATTGTTTAACCCAGAAGTTGTGAAGTCGGTCGGGTCCTGGCGCCTTCCAGTTACTAGTGTTTTTGACAATGTTGGAAATTTCTTCGACTGTGAAAAGATCAGTCTTCATCTCAACGATTTCTGAGGCCTGGTGTTCAATGTCCGTAAACCAGCTAGTATTCCTCTGAAGTTGACCACTCTCCGACCATAGAGAACTTCAATATTGCCGAAATTCGTCATTGTTGATGTCAGCATGCTGATTGGAGGAGATTTCGGATGGCTTTTCAAGACTTCTGAAGAACTTCCTTCTGTCTCTCAAATATTCAGCGTTTTGTTGTTTTCGCTTTGTTAGCTCATTGTATCTTCGTAGGCGAGCACCTTTCGCTTTAGCTTGCTGTCTCAAGCGATCTTTCAGATCAACTATCAACTCTTTATGTCGTGGGGATTCCAGGTCCAGCCCTGCGGATGTGGCTATTTTACGCGATTTATTATCCTTCAGGAACTCATCCAAGACATCAACTCGAAGTATATCGACGTCCTGCATTAATCTTCTTTTCCAGGCAGGAGTTTGATTTTTAACTTTCTGTTCACTGGTTCTGGGGATGTAGATTTTTTGCCCATTTTGTCCGATTACTGTGATGGCAGCACAGTACAGAGATAAGTGGACTTGTTCCAACGTCCATTGAGTGCTCAGGTGTTCTGCCAATATTTCGTTGAGCCTCTCGATGTTATTTTTGGCCGTAGAGTTCAATTTTGGTAGGATGGGGCGGTTGAGCGATTCAGTAGATTCGTATTGCGCCAGGTTACTATAGAAGGTGTCATACAGTTGGCGATATTGTGAGGAGTCTTGGTGAGCGATTCGTGTGACAGACAGGTCCCTGGCCGTATCTGCTGGTCTCTCCAGCGGCTGCGTGGGTTTTTCATTCTGACTTCCGACAATCTGTTCTTGATTGATTGTTTAGCCCATTTCTCTCTTGATCTCATCTAGTTCCTGTCTTGTCAAGTAGCCTTTTCGTATAATAACATTTTCACGATCCGCAATGTTCCCTTCCGTTAGCTGCTTTGAGGAAACACCACTCGTCCTCCGGACTCGTGATGTTTCCAAGCAACTCATTTGAGTTTGGAAATAAAAGATAGACTTATGAGGTAAATTCAATCTCGGGTGAAATTTTATAAGACTATTTCACGAACAGAATAAAAGGTTAGAAACTCCATATTCGAGAAAAGCAAGGAAAAACTCATGTTGACGTCTACAATTTATATTTATCAGTTGTCAAACCATTTGTATTCATAGTTCAATCGCAGATTATTCTGTAGTTCAATCGTTGAAAACACCGAAGTTGTCGGACCAATCACAATTCAGAGACAGTTGGTATTTTCGCACTAATACGAGCTGTCTTTGGACTGTGATTGGGTCAGTTTTTGAAATGAGTGGAATAGTCAGATAAAGATCATCAATTTTGAAAATATTGGGGGTGGCTTTCTCAATTTATTCGTTGATTTCTAGGCGATGAATATAATCATTCGAACAATTGTAAAATGACATGTACGTGTACATTTTACAATTGTTCGAACAAACTTGAATATTACAAGAGAGAAATTTCACCTGTTTAAATTTCATCTCGAGTGGTATTCGGCATGACTATTCCACGAGAAAATAACCAACATTAAGTAATATGGTCACATTTGACACGGATTGCGCTATTTGGCAAATAAGAATTCATAGATTAACTAAACGTTGTTTGTTTTCTCTATGATATTCATTTCCCAAGCTATCTATGAATTGGAGAAACGTCAAAAATTTTGTCGCTGGAAAACCAACTTGTTGGTTTTACCGGTTTGAAATTTTTATCGAGCTGAAACGATCGTTGCTACGGAAACTTCCTCACTAAAAATGGAAAGAGTGGAATAGTCATTACAAAAAATGTTTTACTATAAGAAACGTGGAACTCAAAAATAAATTATAACAAGAAAACTAAGTAGCCGCAAAGGACTGAACTACAGCAAATGTTGAAAATGTCCTCCCCCAACTCCTATACAAGCTTCTGTTCTTCGAAATCGGAAGCAGATGCAACAAAACTACAAGAGACCGAAAAGTTCAGTCTAACAACAAAGCTGGAGGAAAATATCACCCTGGAGATCTGTTATCGAAATTGCCATGCCACGTGTTGAGAACACTTAAATGTAATATCTATGCCAAATTTCAGTTGAATATCTTGTTAAGTGTAGTTACTATGAGATAAAACTTCAAAATTCAAACTTCAACTCTGTATCTCGAAAACGAAACGTTTGCGCCCCATGTTTATGGGACTTTTTTTCTTAATCCTACTCAAGGAATCTCCCCTTTTCGTTTGTACGTTCAATTCAGGAACACCTGTATAAAAAGTTATGTCGGTAAACCGTTTTTCAAAATGAACATTCTACGTATTCGACTGGTTTTCACCAGAAGCTAGAGGATGATAGTTACTTTCGTAAAACAGCCTTAAAGATAGACGATTCCGAACATACCGTCTCAAACAATTATTTGTGGGTTTGAATTCTCTACAAAAATTCTATTGGGTGTGAAACAATTTATTCGATTATTTTTGAGACATTTGAAAAAACCAGAAGAAGTAGTAATTACTCGCACTATTTCTCGGTTGAATAATCCCACAAAGCGATCTTCTACAAGCTAGTGAAGACGACTGGCGTCCTTATTTGCGTGTGGAATGGAATCTCTATAGTTCGGCCGGATTCTTTTCAATAAAGCCCGTGCATAATTCCAAAGGAAAATAATAAATTCAACAGTTGTGTCAAAGCCCTTACTAACAATAATCCGGCCATCATTCAACTTTCCAGATGCTATTATCCTTCATTTTCAGATAAAGTGGAACTCGATTGCCAGCCAGCTGTGGGTGTCATTCCTCTCGGCACTGGAAACGACCTGGCAAGATGCCTACGATGGGGTGGAGGATACGAAGGAGAATCCATTCATAAAATCCTCCACAAAATAGCAAGGGCATCTACCGTACTGCTCGACAGATGGCTCATTGAACTGTCGGATACCGCTCCTCCTGAGCCAGATTTAGCTCAGGCGGACACGAGGATACCCTACAATATTATCAACAACTACTTCTCAGTTGGTGTGGTAAGTTTGTTTTTCTTTCTATAATCTATACTATGCTAAAATGGTAAATCTGGGGACCGACACGAGGAAATCTGTCGAAAAGGTGGGTCCAGAATAATCTTCAAATCGCAACGATGCTTCGATACATTGAGAAAATTTTTATACGGTCGAAATGAGGAAAAATCGATTCATATGTGGGTGAAATTTCGATTCTCTATGCGATGTAGAAGTATTTTTTTAAATTCGCGAAAAAAATCGACCAAAAGGGCAATTTAAAACTAGATAAAACTTTTTTCACAAATATTCTGGTCGTGATGTAAATATACGGATCGAAAGAGGAAAGGTCAATGCAAAATTTCTTGGTATTCATATCTCCCATAATTTTCCCATCTCTTCAGGAAGATTGATCAAACTATGGACATTTTGTCTACAAAATCTGCCGATAAGGATAACTACTTAAGGGGAAGTATCTCCTTTTGAATCGTGGTAAATCTCCATTCAAAAAGTGGTCTCTTTATTTCACGAGTAACTACCCTAATTCACGATGTAGAGACTTGATTTTTTTTAAATTGAAGTTGAAGAACGTCCCAAGGGGAAATAGTTTTTTTTTTACGATTTAATTAGTTTTTCAATTAAAAAAAACAGGTTGAACTTCAGCGTTTTGGAAACTACACTTATTGATTTTTTTTTTCGACGGTTATTCATTATTTTTTGGAAAAAATCGCAACTATTTGCCCTCGGCAATTTAATCTTCTATAAACTACAAAAATGTTCATGATTATTAGTTTAAAAATACAGGGTGAGTCTTTGACTTGTACATAGGTATATTTTAACTGTAGATTCCTCTCATCAAAAGAAACACTTTTTTCCTATACCATTTTTCAAAATTCGGTTTGGTTTGGGAGATACGGGGTGTCGAAAATCCATGAAAAAACACTTTTCTGTTTATATCTTCGGAACCGTTATTTCGAATGAACTGAATTTTGGTTGAGTTTTTACTCTATTCATGGTGCATATTCCTCAATCGAAACCTATTCAATATCTTTACTAGTATAAAAGTTACAGGGTAGTCGACTCATAAATACACGCTGAAACACCATAAAACCACTTTGAAAAGATATTTTCGAAAGAATCAATCATTTAAGAAACTGAAAGTATTCATATTTTTTTTTCAATAAAACGCGTCGTTCTCGAGTTATTTCCAATTTTACCCGGAGAAATTTGACGAAAAAATCATTAATTTCAAGAATAATCTGAATGCGTCTCTGAATTGAATATCATCGAATATTATTGCTTCTCTGGTCTTTAAACGGGTTTACAATGTTGTCACAATATTTATCAACTTTGTCGAGATATTTTAATAATGAAATCCCACAAACGTGGGAGATAAAATTGAACACCAAGGAGGATTTATCCTCTTGGAATTTTATAAACTCGACACGGTTGAAATTATATTAATTCACTTCACATAATAATCACATCAGAACAATAAGTCACTGAATGTATTCAGATTATTCAGAACTTCACATAATGTTTACAGTTTGTTCAGAGACTCTGGTTTGTTATTGTTTAATGTTGGCCTCCAGATAACCATACTTCGGTTTTCGCTCTACGCATGCGTGGTAAAATTTGGCGGCAAAGTCTATTTATGATGGAAACGGCATAATTCATAGATATTTATACCACGGTACACAAATGTATCGTGATTTATACTATGTTTCGTGAAAAATCCTTAACCTCAATGAAAATATCAGCAAGCTGACAACATCTTCTTGAAATTTCTGTGCAAAAATTCACAGAATCGATACAAATAAGATTAGGTTAGGTTGTTTAATAATAAATCTGAATGAAAAGTCTCTTTTCATGATATTGTTTGGGAATTTCGAGGAAAATATGAACAAGTTATTAGTGTTTACAAACTAATCTGCAGAAAAATCGAAGAAGGAACTTATTTTAGTGGAATAAATGTGGCTTTTCAGTTGCAGATATAATCGGATGAAACTAACTGTTTTTGTTAAAATTATCGTGTTTGCAACATTTTTATTCCATTAAGGTTAGTACTTGAGCTACTTGAGTATTCCCTAAATTGGGCCTAAATGTATAAACTCAATTTCTATCGAGAAATATGAACTCTGAATCAATTCCACAGTATCATTTCAGGGACGTATTTAGCCCAATGTTTTTTTCAAATGGCTATATCTTTTTAACAGAGCCGAATTCGGAAAAATGGAAAATGAAAAAAAGGTTTCTTTTGGCATCAAGAATCTTCAGTTAAAATATAATGTGTACAAGTCAAAGACTCACCCTGTATAGCTCGTACTTATGACAAACGAAAAACATATAATAACCCAAATATTGCAGAGATCTAACGATTAGGTACCCTGTTTTTTTCAATTGAAAAACTAATTAAATCGAAAAAAAACTATTTGCCCTCGGGACGTTCTTCAACTTCAATTTAAAAAAAATCAATTCTCTACGTCGTAAATTAGGGTAGTTACTCGTGAAATAAAGAGACCACCACTTTTTGAGTGGATATTTACCACGATTCAAAAGGTGATACTTCCCCTTAAGGACGCCGTTCAGAGCGAGTAAGAAAACTAATCCGTTAGAGGTGCCACCTGGCATCTTATGGAATATTTCCATAGAACTTACATTATCACTATAAGTTTTATGAGTATCTCTATCCTTATGAATGAAATGTACAATGGCGCTCTCTATCCGAAAATCGCTGAACTATGAAATTAGTGAATATGTGGGTAAAGCAGGAACGTTTTCCCGCCATATATTTGAATTTGGCCATGCTTTGCCAATTCCGTATTTCAAGTTGTTTTCCTGATCGAATTTATCTGTATATTCACTTTTAATCGGAAGTTGGACTATTTTCATGGGTCTTTCTTTTGAAATAAAACAGAAGCATGAGTTGGCTCATTTCCTTCTCTTTTTGAAACACAAAAAATGAACTTTCGAAATTAAATCGATTTCAATTATTTCATTAAGAACCCCAATCCTTTCTGAGTTCACCCACAAAATTTCAGTTCTCAAAGTGAAACCATTTTCGAATTCAACTTGAAAAAGATAGATCGGTGGGCTCTACAAGTTCTTTCTTTTATATACTGAACGTATTTTAGACTTTTTGTTCGGACCATATTAGGCGCGTGGCCTACATTGTCAAGAATAGGTTCGGCAGACGGTTTTACTAACCTTTCACCGCAATTATAATCAAACCTCCTGAAGCCTGTACACTTTTCCAGCAGAAAGGGAATCTGGACTCGTGCCTTTAGCAAACGCAAGGTCTATGAAAAATTATTGAATCTTTTTCTGAGAGTTCAAATTTTTCTTAAAATTACCTTTGTATTAAATTCCAGAAAATAGTCTCATCTACATTAATGACACAAACAAAATTGTTGTTTCTCAACCCTTTCACTGACCCAACAGTAAATATAAAAAATTGAACAAAAAAAAACAAATACAATGGAGAGCGACGTAGTTCCTTTTGGTATGTTACTAAATCAAACAATCGAAAATTCTCATTCAGTTAAAAAATTTCTTTCTTGCCAAACCAAACACTCACAAAAACACTTGGAAGAAATGGTTCACTTCCAAATTACCTTTAAATTACATATTTTGCGAGAACCGACCGAGTTCTACTTCCAATTGACCCAGGTACTTCCTACGCTTTCCGCCTTTTCCCTTTGCACTGAGAAAAAAGATTTCAATTAAACTATGTTATTTAGAAGCTCTGCATTGTGACAATTGAAATGATTTTTCCATTCAATTACATGTATCATTAAACCTAAGATTTTGAATGGTTGGTACAAGACATTCGGTTTTTTTTCAACAGTTAATTAATGCGAAGAACTGTACGCAATAGTGCCTAATAATCTGTTTCATTGTGATAATTCGAATCTGAAAAAAATACTTGGATAATTGCTAAGAACACATAGTTTCATTCCTCCAATACGTATCAGTTTCCGGTTAATTAAACAAGGGGCAACAACAATGAAACGAAATATTCCGTCAAATAATCGGTTCAATCAGACCATCCCCCTTCACGCATATAACGAACTTAACCGCCCATTTGCTTAGGCAACCCTGTGTCCAGATTTCCAGAATAATCCAGATTTCCGTAAGATCCTGTGATACGCGAATACGCGATACGCATCAGTGCTGAAGTGTGTAGCGTGTATATTAGTGGTGTGGTGGTATTTAGCGGATAACATTATTTTTTGTATAATGAGTCAAAAATTCAAGGATATTTTGATTTCTTGGGGATTAGAACACCTCATCCAATCATTCGAAGGTAAGTTCGCTGGTGCATGGGTATAGTATAGCGGTTTTTGGCCAAAATATTTTCCGGTTATTAAATCTCACGATAAGAGGCATTTCATTATTTTACTAAGTACTCATCAGTTTTCTGTTTGGAGAGTTTGTAAGTTGTAAAATTATATTTATCTCTATCGGTTACATAAATATGGGTAAATTTTCCGATGAGTTGATGGAAATTGGAGTTCTTCAAAAGTTTTGTTTTACAGATGAAGGTATTGATGATATTGCCTTCGATTTACTCGATGAGGAGATACTAAAGGAACTCATTCCAAAGAAAGGCACATTTCTCATTTTCCGGTCGAAGTATGTTGAGTATGAGAACAAGAAAATGATTGAGGATGCTTTAAGATCAGATGTTATTATTGATGTGAGTATAATAATCTTCAGCGTTCTCGTATATTTTCGTAATTCCTATAATATTATATTCAGTCGGAAACAGCATCAACCTCAACATCTCAAGCTGGCACACAAACAATATCTGACTTGGGTATACATATTCACAAAGTGATGCATCGAATGATTCAAGATGCTTGATACCTGAACTGGATGCGATTTTCGATTGTGATGAAAACCTTTCCCCCAATATACCATCTCCGGATCTTTACATCCCATCATGAGAGAAAGCAGAAAAAGATCTTATTCATCTTTATTCAACAATTACCTGGTATATATATTATCATATAATCGAGTACTCTATATTTGAACAAAATTTGATTATTCTCAATAATAAAAACCTCACAATTTTCAGTTTAAGATTTTATATAGATATAGCCAGTTAATTTATTCTCATAAAATGCAGACATCAGATAGTATGAAAACTTTATTGCCAAATAAAAACTGTCAACTTTCAAATTATATGATATAATACTCTAAATTTATATAATTACATTATATAATATATTATATATGATGTGCATCAGTATTAATTTTATTTTGATGTTGTACCAGGGTAGTTTTAGTTTTTCACTGCTCTGAAGAATGTTGACTTGTGTATTTTATTTACCAAAAATAAACGATTTTGATCAACTCATTGTTTTTTGTCCACTCACCCATAAACCTGACAAAAGGCATTGGGGTAATAGTAGGTTTTATTGTGATGATTAAATAAGTTTCATTGTGACAATGAAATGAATTCTTTGATGCAAATTAAAAAAAAGTTATCATAATTAAATTATGCAAATGAGTTCAATATGACAGCATTCATTGTAATAAAGAAATAGTTCAACTAAATGAATTAATTGTAATGAAGAAATAGAATTGATAGCTACAATTAGAGAAAAATTAATTGATACAACAAAAAAACCTCAATTGTTTCAATTATTTGGAAGCAATGACAATAAATTAGTTGGTTCTATTAACTGGGCTACTTGAGGCTATATTTATTAAATTTTTTAATTGCCACAATGCTTTTTTTCTCTCAGTGTGCATGTGTCGTGCT
This sequence comes from Adalia decempunctata, assembly GCA_951802165.1. NCBI lineage: Eukaryota > Metazoa > Arthropoda > Insecta > Coleoptera > Coccinellidae > Adalia > Adalia decempunctata. Next base: position 36,302,458 of record OX637697.1, on the reverse strand, counting down.
TCTCAATTGCACGCAACTTTTATATTTACATTTTTCGAGGATTATGCTCAAGAATACCAACTTAATCGTCCAATAAATCTGTTTTCAGGATGCTGCGATTTGTGTCAAGTTCCACCTTGAAAGAGAGAAAAACCCTGAAAAATTCAACAGCAGAATGAAAAATAAATTGTGGTATTTTGAATACGCCACTTCAGAGCAATTTGCAGCTTCCTGTAAAAACCTTCACGAACATATCGATATAGTGGTAAGTCAATAATATACATAGCGGTCCTCTTAGTACAGTTCAGCAGGAAATTTCCGTAAAGATGCACCTTTGTGATAATGCGAATTCCATTAATTAAACCACTTCATGAGAATCAAGGGCAAAAAACCCATCATACTAAGCAATAAAATGTCAATCCATTTCTGGTACAAACATTTTTGAAAAGGAATTATTATACATGAAAAAAGTAAATACCTATGTAATAGCAGAAATGATATGAATTTTGTGCGTTGTTCAGTTTAGATTTTATAATTTGTTCATTGTTTCATTGTCATCATGTTGAACTTGGATTTGCAGAAATAAAAGAAAAATTCGAAAATAAATCAATGTCATTGAATGCCAACTGACATAAATATTTCCGATAAAGCAACAAGAGACACAAAAGAGATGAGATTTCAAAACTAAAGATGGTTGGATGGTCCAGAATTTTTATATTTGGAAGAATCTTGGCCAAAAAAAATTCCAAAGTTAATTTGGAAGCGGTTTGAGAATAACACTCGTTACATTCTTACATCCCAAAAAGAAAAAGACTAAAATAAAAATTAAAATAGGAGAAAGGGTGAAATCTACTAGTAAAAAAGTGATTTTAAAGCTAATCCAGACATTATTTTGGTCCTCAAAATAACTGTACAAAGTGAAAATCCTTGTGCGACTTTTCTTGCGAGAACAACACTGTCGCAGTGTCGCATCTTTTATTTTTTCAAATCCAGAGTCAACATGATCACAATGAAACAATGAACAAATTATAAAATCTAAACTAAACATTCGTTACTTTTTGTTCACTATATTATTCTTCCTGGTCCACCTTTTCCAATGAATATCCTTGCCTTCCTCAAATTTTGAAAAAAAATATTAGGGAAAGATTTAACAGCATGCAGACAATTCAATTTTTTGAAATTCCGGAAAAAGTTACACACCGTGTAGGAATTTCAAAAAATTGAATTGTCTGATGTATGCCGTTAAATCTTTCCCTAATTATTATTATCACAGACGTTAAACCTATTCGTGTAAAAAAAAATATAATATAAATTTCTAATTCACATTGACTAATGATATTATATTTTCCGAACATAAGCATAAGCATTATTTCCTACAAATTTTTCGGATACATTGAGATCAATTTGAGCATATTGGAAAATTGTTTTGTGACATTTTCCTTCCAGTGTGACGACGTTTCCTTAGACTTAGCGAACGGACTACCCCTTCAAGGAGTAGCTCTCCTCAATATACCCTACACTCATGGAGGCTCCAACTTGTGGGGGGATAATTTGACAGGATCGAAGAAGAAACCGAAGAAAAAGAAGAGACAGAAAGACCTGAGCACAAGTAGCTTCAATTCAATCGATCTCAAGGGTGCCGTTCAAGGTAATTGTTCCCGAATTCATTCAATCCGCTTGTGAATATTCATGCTGTTAATTCCAGATATTGGGGACGGTTTAATCGAAGTTATTGGACTTGAGAACTGTTTACACATGGGTCAAGTTCGAACGGGTTTAAGAGCCAGCGGTAGAAGATTGGCCCAGTGCTCTTCAGTTGTGATACATACGAAAAAAACATTCCCGATGCAGATTGATGGAGAACCCTGGATGCAGCCTCCAACAACCGTAAGTGAAGCCATTCGAATCAATCCTCATTCCCTGTTTTCTTATCCGCAAAAAGTTCTCACTGCCAATACTGCCATCAGCTAGCAGTCAAAATTTTTGACTTTTCAACTTATGAGATAAACCCCTACTACCAGAACCAAAATGAACAATAAAACATCCATATCTATACAGGGTCAGTCTTTGACTTCAACTGTAGTTTCCTCTCATCAAACGAAACACTTTTTTCCAATACCATTTTTCAACATTCGGTTTTTGAAAGATAAAAGGGTGTCGCAAATCCATGAAAAAATTCTTTTCATTCCATATCTTCGGAACTATTATTTCAAATGAACTGATTTTGACTGGTTGTTTACTCTATTTATGGTACATATTCCTCAATCAAAACCTATTTGAGATTTCACGTGGTATAAAAGTTACAGCGTAGCTTACTCATAGTAGGTACACGCAAAAATACCATAAAACCATGAAAAAGATAAACGGCTCATATTTTCAAAAAAATCAATCATTTTAGAAAATAAAAGTATTCTTATGTTTTTTTTAATAAAATGCGTCAATTCCGAGTTATTCCTAATTTTATCGGATAAAATTCGACGAAATAATCACGAATCTCGAGAATATTCTCATGGGCGCCCGCAGAAATTTTTCTCAGGGGGGGGGGCAAAATAGAAATCAGAAGGTAATTTTGAGGTTACGTGCTGAAAAACGTTAGGGCCACCAAAATCTCAGGAGGGCCACGCCCTCCCCCCTGCGGGCGCCCATGAATATTCTGCATGCTTCCCTGGATTTTAAATAGCACCGAATCGCAGAAAAAAACACCCTACTACAAGTCAACAATGTTGTCAGAATGTTTCACAACTTTGTCGAGACTAAAATTCAAATGATGGGAAAACGTTCGATATAGAGATATGTAATAATAAAATCCCACAGATGTTGCCATGAAATTGAACACCAAGGAGCATGGAATTATACATTTAATACGCATACTTAAATTTAATTGAAAATTTATTGTTACCAGTCCATATTAAAGTGAAATACAAAATTCAAATATCTGAATGTCGATACTAACCAAGTATTAATTTGAAATTAATGAAAAATAAAAAGGGTATGAAGAAGTTATTAGTGTTTAGTTACAAACTAATCTTTGGAAAAATCGAAGGAGGAACTTATTTTAATGGGAGAAATATGGCTCTTTAACTGCAGATATAATCGGAGAAAACTGAGTGTTTTTGTTAAGAAATATCGTGTTATCAACATTCTTATTCGAATAAGATTTGTACAGTATTCCCTAAATGTATTAACTCATTTTCAATCGAGAAAAATGAACTTTGAGATCTTAGCAGAGAATCGTATCAGGCACGCATTTGGCCCATTTTTTTTCAAATGGCTAGATTCGAATTCGAATTCTTTTGGCCTCAAGAATCTACAGTTAACATATACATATGTAGTACCTGCGGGGTGTTTCTAAACACACCTGTACCCGCAAATATGAAATTTCAAAAGAAACCTTACAAACTTTTCCAGCCGAAAGGGAACCTGGATTCGTGCCTTGAGCAAACGCAAGGTCTTATGAAAAATGTAATCGTTTTCTGAGAGGGGATGAAATAAAAATAAACTGTCATCAAAATCAACAATATAATAATTTAAACAACATATATGTTCTACATTTACTGAGCAAAAAAAAATCCAAGCTGCTATGTTTCTACCTTTTCAAAAACCCAACAGTAAGCATAAAGAAAAACAATGATACCGAAAACCAATAAAATAGAGAGTGACGCAGTACTTTCTGGTATATGTATACCTATATCAAATAATCCTTTATTAAAGAAAATGTCTCTCTTACCAGACCAAACACTCCCGAAAACACTTGCCGATAATCACAAAATAAACAAATTGATTAACTCTTAAATTACCGTTAATTTACTTTTCAAAATCTTGCAGAACCGACCGAACTTTATTGCAATTAATATATATATATAGGTACTTCCTACGAATTTTGTATTCGAATGTTCCCTCCCATAGATGCACACGTTGTGCCTCTCTATTTCACGCCACTCTCGGCACTCCCGTCAAAATCTCTTTCGGTTCTCCCCTTAGTTCCTGAAAATTTGCCTATTTGAATCAAACTTCCCCCTGCCTCTTTGACCCCTTGAAATATTCTAGAAGAAATTCATTTGAGACGACGTGGTCTTACACTATTGGTTAAGAAACCATAAAATCTGATGATAAGCAGAAAAAAACCGTTGACTACGCTTCCCGTGGGTTACGCGACCCATTGAACTGTTTATCCGAGTCCCTAACAGCTTACGCCTGTCGAAATTTTAATTTATGTGTCTGAGATTGATCCCACAAGTTTGAATAACTTTCCTCTAGAATTATGGTAAAACTGAATATTTTTCTTTTTAAGATGAAATAATTTCTATTCATTACCCAGGGTACTACACATATGTACAAGTCAAAGACTCACTCTGTAAAATGAAAACCATTGTTACTGAGATGTGTTGAAACCCTATCCTCCGGTGTCACGAAACATTGAGAATCAACCCCTCATTTTCCTGCTATTGGGTGCTTGATTCTTGAATAAACGCTTTGTGAAACCAGGGAGGAAAATTTCCATCAAATAATATTATTTGCAATTGTTTCAGATAAAAATAAGTCACAAAAACCAAGTACCAATGCTGATGGGTCCACCACCAGAAAAAGGAAGGGGCTTCTTTAATTTCTTCAGATCATAAGGGTTGTTAATCCTTATACCTCCGCATTTTCTAGTCTGTCGATACATTAGTTTTCTAAGTGACAATAACGAATCTCGCACTCGTTTTTGCAGTATTATAGTACCTTTAAGAATTAATATCTATACTAAAAAAAATATCGAATTTGAAACAATATCTTCCAAGGAGTATAATATGGTTAGTAACCTGAGGGAAACTCTAGAACTCGTGAATATTTGTTTATGTGCTTACTCCAATATTCATTTTTCGGATTCATGTTCAAGTACAACGATCCTGGAATAAGTCATGTAATAATACAAAATGAAGAGACGGTGAAGGATAATATAATATATGATATTGCCAAGGAAAGGTAAAGGAACTCGATAGGCAATATAGCTTCAAATATCGCTGGCTATACATATCTCAAGAGACACAATATATATCCCTAGGATATAGCGATATTGGCGTCATGCACATCGCTTAGTTCATTATATTTCTCTAATATATTTAATTTATATTATATTATCGCTCATCGTACGTTGGTCTCCTTTGATTCGATATAATATCCTATGTATAAAAACCACCGAGCTTATATTCGTGAATTCAGAAAGTTCATAACTATATCTTATGGATTCTTCGTTGTTTCTCATTTAGATTATCTCGAAAATGCTAGACAGCATACAATCAATTAAATATTGGGCACTTCAAGGGTGTCACATTTACGACATATTAATTATTCTAGTATATTATAGGGACCATAACGCTTAACTAATCCCGCCCAAAGTACTTATTGCATTTCGATTAAATGGAGATAATGATTCACCAAAAACCAAGTCTGGAAAAAACAAATTGTAACAGCCGTTGTACGGTCAATTTTGTAGTTTTTTCTATTCAACAAGAGTAAAATCTAAAAAAAATATTTCATCTATATAGCTGCGACATTCATTATCAAGGGTATCCATATCCATTTTAAATCGTAAGTTAAACTTTTCAGAGAACTACAGGGTGTTTCTGACTGGATGCGGAAGATTTCAAAGGATGTTTTCTTGTGTTCAAAATAAAGGGTAGTTTGTTATATAAATGTTGGGTCAAAGTAGTACGTTATGGAGATATCGAGGTTCAAAGATGGCGGAAAAATTAAATTTATAGAAAAACTTACGCAATGACTTGGACAGAATTAAATTCAGATAGCCTGGTCTGGTTACAAACTTTTTAATCTATTCTATTTTTCTCGTAAAAGGTACCGTGTCGAAATAAAAAAATAAAATGTAAATCATTTAAGTGCCGGAAAATTCATTTCGGAACCGACTTACATTTTATTTTTTATTTCAAAATCGTACATTTTACGAGAAAAATACGAGAGATGAAAAAGTTTCTAACCAAATCAAGCTATCCGAATTCAATTCTATCCAAGTCGTTGCGTGAGTTTTTCTTTAAATTTAGTTAACAAAAATGATAGGGGTAGTCTACTTCAACCCCCTCCACCCATTCTGAAAATATGAAAAAATATCAAGAAAGGGTGTTTTCATAATAGTAATACTTCCATAAAATATCATCATCATTCTATCACTTTTCGTTTTTAAGATACAAAATAAAAACATAATTTTTCCGCGATATCTCTTCAACGTTTGACTTTTGAGCTTACATTTATTTAACAAACTACCCTTTATTCTGAACAAATACTTATCCTCTGAAATATTTGCATCACTTCAAAAACACCCTGTATATTATAATGGTGAGCAGCTTCTTCATTGTTCATGGAACTCATTCATCAGTCCACGAGTTGTAAAAATGAGCAAATACAGTAAAAACAAAATATCAGGAGGTATTTCAAGATAAAATCCAGATGAAAAAATGTTCATATTTTATGCGTATAACTTTAACAATCACATGAAAATGATTTGAGGCATTCATATTAAAAAAAAGTTAGGGAAATCAGGAGCTTTTGAGCGCTCATTCATACATTTCCTGATCTGATCCATCTTCTGAGTTGATCAATAATACATATAAAGGTAAATTCGCATTCAATTATAGAACCCAAAAATTTTTAGCAGCTGTCAAAGCAATCTTGGATGTGTCATTTCGAAAATATTCGACATTTTTTTCATCAATTCGCCACGGTTCTGGTTGAACGATCCGAACAGAACTTGAAACGTAGCATATAGCTTGTATACATCATTCTCCATCCAAATGTCAAATTTCATCTAGATCGAATACATATACTCCATTCACGTTTATAAAGTATCTTGGTGGACCATGGTTTAGGTTTATCAAGTTCTTTTACTTAAAGCGGACGCAGGTTGGCACTCGTGAAAATCAAGCGACATTGCCAAGTCTACTTTCTAATTACTCTTTTTTAACTTTGTGAATGGAGTTAGTTCTTTTAAGCTTTAACTGTGAGTTGTGACACAAGATTCGTAGTATCAATACATTTTTATGCTGGAGTATTTCAAGTTGCGCAAAGAGGTATTTAATTGTCCTCTGTAGGCTTATTTCTTGAGAATTTTGAAAAGTGGGGATTTCCATACGTTCGTCTCTTCTGTTCGTCTAAAAGTTTTTCTATCGGGTTAATGAACTATCACAAAGTAACGGACTATTCTATCCATTATTTTTCAGTAAAATTTCAACACTCGGTTCTTGATTTCCATACAAGAAAATAGCATAACTGAATCTTCCAATCATGTTTATACTCGTACACGTGAAATATTCCCAGTATTAACAGAAAAAAAGTTTCCTCAATATTCGTCAGATCTTTGGAATTATTGAATTCACATGATATTTCCTCAAATTCATTGTTTTCCCAAAGTAACTAAACATTTTGATAAATATGTAATTTCTACGATTTATATGTAGAAACGGCAACGTTGCGTCCATATCTGACAGAAGAATGAGTATAACCTAACATTTTCAAAATATACGCGGTGAAATGTGTCAGAATTCCAGCGCCACCCGGGCTACTTTATAAAAGTGAATGGAGTTTTCAAATTATCAGTAGTAATATCACAAGAGATTGAATTTCCGTGACTATTCCACTCATTTCAAAAACTGACCAATCACAGTTCAAAGACAGCTCGTATTTTCGCGAATTCTGAATTATGATTGGTCTGACAACTTCGGTGTTTTCAACGATTGAACTACAGAATAATCTGTGATTGAACTATGTATACGAATGGTAGAATGGTTTGACAACTGATAAATATAAATTGTAGACGTCAACATAAGTTTTTCCTTGATTTTCTCGAATATAGAGTTTCTTACCTTTTATTCTGTTCGTGAAATTTCACTCGAGATTGAATTTACCTCATAAGTCTATCTTTTATTTCCAAATTCAAATGAGTTGCTTTAAGGATATTTCCAAGCAACTCATTTTCGTTGGAAAATAAATCGATAGACTTATCACGGAAATTCAATCTCTTGTGATATTACAATAACTGATAGGTAAGTCTATCGATTTATTTTCAAACGAAAATGAGTTGCTTGGAAACATCACGAGTCCGGAGGACGAGTGGTGTTTCCTCAAAGCAACTCATTTGAGTTTGGAAATAAAAGATAGACTTATGAGGTAAATTCAATCTCGAATGAAATTTTATAAGACCATTTCACGAACAAATTAAAAGGTCAGAAACTCCATATTCGAGAAAAGCAAGGAAAAACTTATGTTGACGTCTACAATTTATATTTATCAATTGTAAAACCATTCGTATCCATAGTTCAATCACAGATTATTCTGTATTTCAATCCTTGAAAACACCGAAGTTGTCAGACCAATCATAATTCAGAGACAGTTGGTATTATCGCGATAATACGAGCTGTCTTTGGACTGTGATTGGTCAGTGTTTGAAATGAGTGGAATAGTCAGGAAAACTAAATTTCGAAAGGCCATATTTACAGAACCCCTGGTCGAATTTTGCCAATTAACAAACTGCGGCATTCGAGATCCTAATAACCTGCCCTGAAAATTTCGAGTCTAGGTTCATCCGTTCGAGATATATCATATTTACGGTCAAACGGAATCGAATTTGACCACGGATTCGTGATCAGTGGGTGGAACTTGGTCGATTGTGACCATTCCCATCTCAAATTTCGAAACATACAGACGAGCGCTCAAAAATATAGGATTCCTCTCGCGGGAAACAGATTTCGTGTGAAATGCAGATGTGGACAAAAAATAGATGCACTAGGATTTATCGCCATCTACGTCTTCTGGCTTTTTGCCAGAAGTTAGTTCGCTACATGTGAAGAATGCGGATGCAAACTGAAAAGTTTTCGTAATAATTAACTAGGTCGAGGTTTTTGCTACTTTGACAGTTTTCAGCTTCTGGCGACCATTTGTTCCTCACTTTGTCTTTCATCGTTGACTTTTCTCGGAACATCTGAGTTTTGACCCCCTCCCCTGTCGACGCTGATGTCCCCTGAAGTACAGGGATTTCGCTTCGTTCAACGAAATAATATAATTCTTGTTCAAACGTCGTCTGCTCTCCAGAATACATATATTTAAAAAAAATCGATGTTATGCATTCAGTAATCACCTCAAGATGCGGTTTGTTTTTTTTAGTAATTGATGTAATGTTTTATTACGATAAGATTGATTATATGATAGAGTATTATTACGAGCTTCAGCCTTTTGCTTATATTGATGAGTACTGTTTCCTTTTTCGAAAAGCTTATTATTCTCAAATGTGCAGAACTATTTATAAGCTTTTTAATTTTTCAACTATGATATTAAATCCAAGATATAAAATATCTTCCGTCCAAAAATATGCTAGGAGTAGACAGCAAAGATTCTTCCAATAGTACCCAATTCTTATCCAGAAAAGGGTTGCCAACCTCATGGTACAATACGAATAAATCAACAAAATCATACTTCATGCAAGGAGAGATTACTATATTATTCTTTTACCTGTATTATAACACAATTCTTTTATGAAATTCATTCGAAGTTCGTATTATGAAATTATCATTTTGCGAATCAGCTTTATTTACCTACAGTGTGTACCTACACTTCACGTGGCGAGTGTGGCGATGACATTTCATTATTTCACAACGGTTCGACCAATTTTCAAATATTCATTTTTTAAATATAGTACGCCAAAAATTCTACATCCTAGTTTGTATATTTTCAAAAGTCTACTTAGTTCGATGTCAAATTTAGTAAGATAGACAATTTCGAGTAAATTATATGATATAAATATGATACATGGTGAATGATTACTATTATATAAATGATAATTTCATATCCTTACATGAAATATGACTACACATTTTTGGAAATGTTGATATAGTTAGCCTTTTGTGTATTCAGGATACACCTATCTATTCTTAAATTTAATGAACTAATATAAGAACGAATACATAATAATAACTAATTATAATAATTGTTCCTCAGTGTATGCCTATTTGATTTGAAATCTTTGAATATTTTCATTTTGACAAGTTTACAACTGCCACTTTCATTGAAAATCGTGGATATCTTGCTGTTGAAGCTTTAACTGTAACATAGGAGTATGATAGATTATCAGAAGTATAATGATAGAATTAGAAAATATAACAGATTTTTGATTTGTCATACCCAAGATAAAGTATACCTATACTCAGAGTTGTACATATTCCTATTGTAAACATAGTTTTTATATTAAAAACGACTTGATGTTAATATGAATATTCCTACATAGACTATTATATCACAATAAATATCTACCTTCCAGTTTGTTTCATTGATTTGATATTCATTAAATCGATTATTATTTTTAAACATGTTTTATTTAGTCCACAACATTACATGTTATTATCACAAGGGCGACACTCATGACGTAATGGCAATTTAACATCGCACAAAAAACATTATAATCAACACCACAACACCATCAAAGATTGTGTTTATAAGAGGATCTGCTCAAACCTTTCATCAACTTCCCATCCATTTCTACACCTAGACATAAAGCAGACAAAATCTTATCGGCACCGAGAAAATAGCATAATATTCCCAACAGCAGATAAGAATTATCCACATGTTACTAAAAAACACGGAATAACGAAGCCAGATATCCTAAAATGGCAAAACTGTGAATTCGAGAACGACTATTGTTTCTTGTGGGTTTGGAATGGAAGCAGTTAACTGCCTTTTCATCGGTAATTACCGATGAAAAGGTAAAAATTTTTGGGAACTGTATGTTCAAGTAATTAGCATTAAATTTTGCAATGTTAGTACGAGAGAATAAGCGCATTTATAAATTCTTTTAGTCCAATATACCTGATGTTTCGTATCATTTACCATTTTATCTACTCCCATTATTCAACAGATTTTGAGCTGAAATAGTATCTACAGGGTGATTTTTTTTTAAGTGTTTCATTAGACGTTTTCGAGGAAGGAATTGCGATACAAATTCCAAATTTTTTATTTTTGTTTTAGAGTACATGAACTCAATTTCTAAAATATTTTTAAGCCGAATCTACTTCCGGTTCTACCGGAAACGATGTGAAATTTGTTATTTCAAATGCAACAGCCTGTATATTTATACATATTTGAATTCTTCGTTCAATTCTGCAATGATTTGATGAATGACATGCGCAACCACATCAAGCGATTATTGAGTTATAGCGTGATTCTCAATTTTTTTTTGGCAGAAAGATTGTCACAAATTAGTGTTCATATTTTCAAAATCTCTCATTGTAAGAATTTTTTTGCAACAGTGGAAGAAAAGAAAGTACGCTGATACTGCTCATTGTATGAATTATGAGAAAATACTATACAATATACATCATGGTGTCTGAAACGGGGCTTCAAGAAAGTGAGCCTCAACAAAACTATAAAATCTCATTATTTTCAAATGAGAACCATATAATTTTGTAATTCCGATCGATTGCTCCGTGCTCGTCAAAAACTAGCTAGAGTGTCCCAAACATTTCATGTCATCAGTTTTGATGTTATCGAATAAAATTCGAATTTCACGACTAAATCCAGGTTTCGCTCTGTCAAATTCATTGGTATGCTTGTCTTTTTCAAAGAAGACTATGTTAGGAATTGTCATTCCTACTTATTTTTATGGATCGAGCACTATGCAGAACATGCAATGATAATTAGGTGCACTAGAATGATTCATCAAAAGTCTGTTCTCTATTTGCAGCGAATGTGACAAAAAAATAACAGATAATTGGTATGCATGTTTGAAAGACATGCATACCAATGAATTTGACGGAGCGAAACCCGGATTTAGTCGTGAAATTCGAATTTTATTCGATAACGGCAAAACTACTGATTTTAAAGACATGAAATGTTTAGCACACTCTAGCTAGTTTTTGACGAGCAATCGATCGGAATTACAAAATTATATGGTTTCCATTTGAAAATAATGAGGTTTTATAGTTTTGTTGAGGCTCACTTTGAAGCCCCGCTTCAGACACCCTGTATAGTATTTTCTCATAATTCATACAATAAGCAGTATCAGCGTACTTTCTTTCGTTCCACTGTCGCAAAAAAAAATTCTTACAATGAGGGATTTTGAAGATATGAACACTAATTTGTGGCAATCTTTCTGTCAAAAAAATTGAGAATCACGCTATAACTCAATAATCGCTTGATGTGGTTGCGCATGTCATACATCAAATCATTGCAGAATTGAACGAAGAATTCAAATATGTATAAATATACGGGTGTTGCATTTGAAATAACGAAGTTCACATCGTTTCCTGTAAAACCGGAAGTAGATTCGGCTTGAAAATATTTTAGAAATTGTGTTCATGTACTCTGAAACAAAAACACAACATTTTGAATTTGTATCGCAATTCCTTCCTCGAATACGTCCAATGAAACACTTAAAAAAATCACCCTGTATAAACCAACAACGTGGATTATAATAATAACTCACTCTAATACAAATAGAAAAATGAAGCTTACGAAATTAATAAAAAAGTCGGATCAATCGCGAACTCATCATCGACCACAGAGATCGCTTTTGACAACTGTTGTCAGTTTTGAAATGCAGATTAATTCGATGAATTACACCACTCGCCTGACGGCTCGCGGTGCAAAATTCATCTGCGTGTGTTATGACTTAAATTACCGCTCATTGAACAATATACTATCTCAGCATGTTTCTTTCATTAATAGAACTATTACCCCCAAGAAGAAAAATCATGGTAGTCTCTGGTTGACGAAACACTTTACCTTGGAAATTGGCATCTTTATAGATTGTCAAACAATGATTGAGTAAACATGTTAGGAAATCAGAAGTTATCATAATCCATATATTTTTTCAATTATTTAAGTTCTCATAAATCTTCACAGCTTCAATGAAATTTTTGGAATGTAATATATACAAAAATAATGTTTACAATTAAAAAAATCAATATATCTTTGGGTGCTATTCTAAAATTGTTTTGATTCTTATTAAAATTTCCTTACAAGCTATAAAGAATAACAGTCTTGAACAGATTGAGTAATAACTCAATCCAAAATTATAGTCCTTAGATTATCTTCCGAATTTAATTCGAAGATACCAAGTGCCCCATCATTGAAGGCAAAAGATAAGCCGCCATCAACTACAATATAAGCATCATCACAGTTAGATTTTACAACAATTCTTTTTGCAAAACCTCTAGGCTTCAATCCTTTGGGATCAGGCCAAACTCCAGCTGATATCATATCTCTAATACTGAAACCCATTCTTTCATCATCTGAAAAATATGTAAACATGAAGCATTTCAATTTCCCAATATATGATCATTTATGAAGTAGAATAAACATTATCTACCTGGAGGGAATTTCAGATTGTAATTGTATATATCTGCATAAATTGTAGCCAAGCTATTTTTGTCTTCTGTTGGACTCATATTCATTAACCTTAATATTTCAGCTACAGATTGAACTGAAATTCTATTAATACTGTAAAACCAAGAAGTTGATCCAGTTCCTGTACAAATGCATAGTCCTGAGCACTTAGTATTAGTGAAATGATCTGCATTATCAAAATTGAGTTCAAGATGTGAAACCTTTGCTGATAATGTTTCTCCAATAAAGATCTGAAATTAAAACAAAATGCATAAGCAAGAATCGAGTGGCCTAAAATTTTTACAGGGGTTGATTCACAAAATGTCCAATGATGTCGATATGATATGATATAATGTTCATCCTGATTACTCCAAGGTCTCCTGAGGAGACCCCTCTGAAACTACAAGCTTTGAAGCTTGTAACGAGTTCCAAGTAAGCAGTTGTGTTCTGTGTAGGCTTTGTTACTATGTCCTTATGCCACCTTAGGCACATTTCTGTTAATTTTTGACCCAACAGTGGAATGGTGGCCCCAACCCTCTCTCGGGATTGAACTTCAGACTTGCCGGGTCCTAATCCAATGCTCTACCACTGAGCCAAGGGCACTCATTATTCATCACATCAATTATTGTTGATGTAAATATTTTACGAACTCTTGTTTCACATGTTTTACTAACCTCATTGAGTGCCAGTACTGGCAATATTTTACCCCCATTAGCATCAACTCCCTTCCATTCTTGCCCCATTACTTTTTCAGCATCATAAAAAGGTATTTGATGTAATAGTTTAGGTTCCATCTTAGTGGCACCCACAATTTTACTACGTATTCTACTCCTGAACATCCATTTGAATTGACCCTGAAAATTAGGTTGAATTACTCATCAACTACTGCTATTGACAGAATAAATATGAAAAGATTATTTTTCAACTCACAGCTTTTAATTTCTCAAATGCCTCTCTTGGTTCAGAAGAGTAATTCTTTGGCAAACAGAGGAAACCTTCAGAACGATTTGGATCTGAATTGATACCAACGACAGGTATTCGGCTATCATTGATCAAACTGGCAGCTAAAAGAAAGGTCCCATCCCCTCCAGCAGGTACGATACAATCTGCCCAAGAGATCGCATTCTTATCATAAGAAAACCTGAGAAAACAACAAACCTCAGTAAAATTGTGTAAGGTTTAGGTAGTGTTCACAAACCGATTAACAATTTTGACATCACTTCCCAAGTCCCTCAATATTTTAGCTATTTTGGCGACATTAGTTCTTTGCAGAACATTATGATACTTGAGTTTATCAAAATTAGTTCCTCTATCCCTCAAATTTTGCTCGAAATCCTTGTCACTCAATGATTTAAATTTCATTCTTTCATAGTCATATCTCGTTAATTTTGAAAGAATTAAGACCTTATCCAATTTTAATTTTTCATCTGTGGAAGAACTTACGAAACGTAAGTTATTTGAATTGCTGTTCCACCCTGAAATAAATTATATGTTCACCTTGAATCTTCTCCTTCATAAGAAAAAGAAATATTTGATCAGCACCACATTAAGTTAGGAATGATTTATATTTGTTATCTCTCGGATATGGATTAGAGGCATAACTGAGGTTAATTTCAACCAAGTTTCAGAGCCTGAAAGTTAGTTTAAAATATTAAAAAATTACTCACCTGAACATATGTACTTCAATAACCTGTTTCTATTCATAGTGAAATGTTTGAATTTTTATATACATGAGAAAATCACGAGCGAACACTTCTGCAAGAATATTTAGTTAATAATGAATATGTCTAACTAATAGAATAAACAAATTAATGATTTATCTTTGTAATGTAAATCTTTGCACAGAATCACAACACAACAAAATTAAGGAATCTCACCAATAATGTTATAATAGTTTGTTTGAAATCCTTATCAGAATGTTATATTGCAAAACCGCATAACAAATTTTTCAAAGAACAATAATTTCAACTTCAACTTGCACTTAGGGTCAAAAATATGGTACTTGAAAATTTTGAAATTTTGAAGGTTATCGTGGTTATCAAAGACAAGACAAGGAAGATGGAGAAAAGGAAAGAATGTCAACATCATTTCAACCACAGAATATAAATGACATGGATTCATAGAACTCGGCAGTTATACCTCAGTTATGTTGGAATTGTGTAGATGGTCTCAGTAACCGGGCATATTGAAAAAAAGAGAAGAAGAAGAAGAACCACAGTTATACCTCATTCACACTGTATCGAAACGTCAGCTTCGAATCATTGTGAACTGTAAATGTGTGCAATCAAGTACTGTACTAGCATTTAAACATTGGTACTAGCCTTGTTTGAGAAATAAATGTTACTAGTATAGTATGGCCATATGGAAGAGTATCTAATGTAAATTCTGAAGAAAATTTCGCTTCTTGAAAATTTTATGTACAGGGTGTTTTCAAAAAATTGAACGTTTACGAGGATATTTCTCAAGCTACCTGTTCAATTCTTGGTAGTAGGTAAAGCTCTTCTTATTCTAAGAGTATTTCTAAAACATCGTTTTCTATAAGGCAGCCCCAAAAAAATCGGAAGGATTGAGATCTGGTGACTGTATATTAAATAACTTTTACAATAATAAGTCATAAATTTATTAGACATCATTATATAACAATAAAATTTTCAGTAATTAATAATCAATAGTTTTTACATAGTAAATTCTTTTTGAAGTTATTATACGAAATTGATTGCAGTTGAAATCCCCAGTCAAATTCAAGGGAGGGATTTCAAATCGATCAAATTCGTAGTTTCAAACATGTACAATGATGTAAATAGCGTTATGGCCCCATTTCTTCTGAGAGGAAGAAAAACGTCCACCTGAAATCCATGCATTGTCTTCTTCCAAAGTGCTATCACCGCAAAATTCTACTTTCTGTTTCATTTCATGCTCAAATCTCTAGGGTGACATGCTGACAAACTCTCCGCACTTTGGGGAACCCTCAAGGTAACTGCCCAAGTTTTGGTCTAGAACTAATAAAGGGTTTAGGTACTAAATCTAAATGGCTTGAGACATGCGTGTTTGTCGTCTAAAACTGTTGTTTATAGAGAAATCCATAAACAATGCTAAAACTATTGGCTGATGTTTCGTGTATTCTGTACCTATATGAAAACATACGTTTTATGTTTAATGTTCTGCTCTAAACATGAAATTTATGGGTTTTATACTATAACCTATAACAGATAACACACACTGACGTACAATATCGTGCTTTGATCAATTATATGTCCTTAGAGGGAACAAGTTCAAATGTATCAATGTATGGACGAAAAATTAACGAACAGTTACTTGACATGCTAGTGAACCCTGAAAATTAATAAATATCACGAACATGTTCTCATTGTGTCGAAGAAAATAAATTTTCGATGCTACATTACTTTATAAGATTCTCAATATCGAAGAGCCAAGAAAAATCTGTATAAACAAATTATTTGAGGTAGGTACTTTGTAATCTACTATAGTTAGAGTTCAAGATGAAAATTTCTCTCTCTACATAGGTACGAATATGAATATTAAAACCGCATATTCATTCGTCGATTTAACTTTCAAACATACATTTGTTCGATTGAATACAACAACCAACGTGAACCCTATAGAAGGCTATAGGTACTCCATTCACTTTTATAAAGTATCTCGGTTGGCCATGAAATTCTGACACATTTCACCGTGTATATTTTGAAAATGCTATGTTATAGTCATTTTCCGGTCAGATACATACGCCACGTTGTCGTTTCTACATAGAGATCGTAGTAATTACGTATTCATCATAATGTTCATTTCTTTTGGGAAAATAATGAATTTGAGAAAATATTATGTGAATTCAATAATTCCAAAGACCTGGCGCGAATGTTGAAAAAACATGGTTGAAAGATTCAGTTATGCTATTTACCTTTACGGAAATCAAGAATCGAGTGTTGAAATTTCACTGAAAAATAATAGACAGAATAGTCCGTAACTTTTGTGATACTTCAGTCGAAAAAAGAACAAAAGTATCGAATAACCCGACAGAAAAATTTCTAATCGAACAGACGGTGCTATGGAATATTCCACTTTTCAAAATTTTCAAGAAATAAGCCTACGGAAGACATTTAAATACCTTTTCGCACAACTTAAAATACTCCAGTATGAGATTGTAGTAGTAGGTACTACGAATCTTGTGTCACAGTTAAAACTTACAACTAACTCCATTTACAAAGTTGAAAAAGAGTAAATAAAAATTAGCATTGGCAACGTCTCTGAGAATCATTTGACATTTTACGAGTACCAACCGGCGTCAGTTTCAAGTAATAAAACTTGATTAACCTAAATCATGGCGAACCCGGATACTTTATACAAGTGAATGGGGTATATGTACGATCATCTACTTCAATTACTTCAAACTGAACGTCATGCAAACAAACTAAATCAGATCAGTACAAGTAAATCATGCCTAAACACTGGTTTTCGACTAAAACCCTTAGGAACCTTCGCCAGATATTTTCCTTTATCTGAAAGTTTAAAATCGAGAATGGTCCGCTCTAAAACTGTGATATTTTGGAATACTTTCGCTTCGGTAAAAGAATTTCACTGAGATGTTGGCACAGATTAGAATTGGATCCGTGGTTAAATTTAAAATGAGACATCCCAGCAGCTGAACAATAACAATTCTTGATTTTAAAACGTTTGTTGTTGCTTCTCCCGGGAAGAGCATCCCGGAAAACTTTTCATTTCATTTCCAGACTGGCTAAGAATTTATTTTCGTATTTTTCGATAGTCACATATCGTTGTCATGTATTTCTCTATTTCAGTATCGTAATGGGTTCATTACAGTACTAAAAACAGTGCTGTAATGAATTCATTACAGCATCGTTTTCAGTTACATTTTTCGTTTCGATGTTGTCAACAATGACTTCCGATCAGACGTCAATTTGGAAATGTCAATTTCTGTATTTTCTAATATTCACACCAACTGCCAAGATACAATATGAAAGTCACTAGGAACTATAATTTGAATTTTTCATTGAATTTCACAAAATTTGACTGAAATAGAGAAAATATCGTCTAATACTCGTTGCAGAATGCAATTCCAATACCCATGCGTTCGAATAGGAATAGGAGCCCATTCTGCAACTAGTTTTAGTAGAATATACTATTTCAGAACTATAACGGGCCAACGGGGGCAACACTCATAAAGACATGGAGATAATTATTGTTGAAATTAGTTTTCGACAATTCATTTTCTTCGAATAATTTTGTGATATGCGAAGAACACCCAGAGGATAGACATTTTGAGCTAACTTAATCCATAAGGATTATGATTATAAAATCATGGTGATAAAACAGAAAAATTTCATTCCGCATGATAATATATTATGTAATAAAATGGAATGAAATAATTTTAAAACGTCGTTAATTGAGCATTTATTTTCGTTTTTTACTTTCTGATACCTAATTTTTATTTCAGTAACTATTTGAATTAAAAGTGACGTATTGGAATGTTGGTATTTTGGATAACACTGAATATTCAGCAATATAATTCCGAAAATGGAATCAATTTATTTACGCAGTTGCTTAGAAAAAACAGGGTGTCACATTGAAAAGGAAACGGAGGACTTTACTAGTAGATAATTCAAGATTTCAGGAAAATTGCTCAGACCCGTAAATTTTGTTTTTGAGCGGAATATTTTCTTATACATAAAAACCATCATCATATCATTTCATTCCTCTGCTCAGCAACTCCAACTTCTTAAATTTAAATAGGGAAAATGGGCTGTGCGATATGTTGTTCACAAGGACTTTTCCTTCTGAATATGAGAGTAAATTTTGTTTTGAGATTTGATCATCCGTTTACGTAATACTAACTACTTTGATAATGAAAAAAAATGCAATTGAAGTGTAGCATTAGATGATTACCTATTTCGAAGAGACTATGTAGGAGTAAAAACTTTGTTCATAAAACTAAATAAGTCTCCTGAATAGTTTGATCTAACAAATGCTCAAATTGAGCCCCAACAACTTCCATATAATGGTATAAATTTTGCTCAAACAAAATGTCCCCCTCATGAACAAAATGATGGGTCCAAACGATTTTCCAGAATCTTCACGTTTCGAATAGAAAAAAAAATCTTCTTCTTTTTAAGAGTGGCACACTGTATTTGTATAGGCTGAGTTCAGTAGATCATCATTAAAATTGATACTATTGAATAGAAATATAAATTTTAATAATTTCAAGACAAAACTGTAGCCGAATGTGGAGTTCATTAACGTGTGAATATTGGCAATGTTTATAAACAATGATATGGGGATGAATGTTTTGTTCATGAGTATTCAGTAGTTGCTTGTTTCAACTTATTAATTTTCACGTGATGAAAATTGTGTAAAATTAAAACGTTTCTGTTTTGGTACAATACTGAAATATACATACCTATTAGAGGAAGTTTTATTTTTATCGTTTACCCGAAGATGAACAAGACATTGATCACTCCAACAGTTATTCATACATCTATTATATGTATATCAGCAGCTCAAACTTCTCGAAATATAAAAATATTTTGAACTAGGGACAATTTTTCATTTCTTTAATTCGTAGGATATTTTAAACTTCATTAGTATTTTTTCTTTGAAATTAAATTCTTTCTTCAAACTTTGTTGTGGAGTTCTTAACGAGTTATTTTAAAAGATGATGTGGTGTTCATGAATTCTTATTGCCATTGCATCATTCGAAGCATATACTGGTGTTCTATGATTCGACTATCATGGTCTAATGAGCATGCACAGGCTTACAACCAGAACTACTACTGTCAGGCAGGAAAGGGGGGTGAGTTGTTGGGGGCTAGCATTGCACATGTCTTCCTCGCAAAAGCACATGTGACCAGTCCCGCTACTTTCCATCATGCACACGTGATCGACCATAAAGAGGTTTATCTGTAGTTGTGATGTGCAGGTCCTCCTGACTACTTCATATGCTGAAATAAAAACATTATTATTATTGGTTGGTAGCACTAAAACACCTGGAATCAGTACTTCAGAGAGCATTTAACAGGGGGAATCGTGGTCAGCAGGCAATGGTGGTTATGCCCACAGCTGAAAAATTGAAGTTGCCTATGCGTGCGAAGTGTGGTAACCTCACATTCTTCACAACCCGCGAGTCCCAGAACACTCTAGGTCATTCCACACGACGCATTAATATATACTGCGCAAAAAAATTAACGCACATTATGGAAATCTCAAATTTATTCTACAACTGAAGGTGTTCTCAATGATAATTATTTTTATCAGAATTATGCATGCATATGTTATCAACGTTTTTCTTCAATGCAGATGTTTTCTCCCATCAGCAGGAATAAAAAAAGATGATATTATCAGATTTTGAATGTATTGGCTCCATTCTAAAATCAGTTGTCCTCGATCAATTCTAGTGATCAATAGTTTTTCTTTCATTTGATTTTCTACACTCGATCGCTATGCAACGCGAAACACGAAATTTGACCCAAGAGGAATGTGCCCAAGCGGTCGTTTTGCGAGAAGAAGGGTGGACATACACAAGAATTGCAGAAAGGTTTGGAGTTTCCCATACAAGTGTGTCCAGAATGTTGCAGCAATTCAGGGAGACAGGTATGAATGTCCGAAGACCAGGACAGGGTAGACCACGGGTAACAACTGCCATTCAAGAACGTTACTTGAGAGTTTCTTCGTTGAGACAATGGTTTGCAACCGCTCGCCGCCTTCAAAATCAGCTTGAGCAAACTCATTAGCACTCAGACAATAAGAAATCGCCTCAGAGAATATGATTTAAGACCTCGTGTCGCGGCAAGAGGCCCAGCTCTTACCCCAGCCCATCGAAAGGCGCGTTTGGATTTTGCGAGAGAGCATATCCATTGGGAAGAGGCCGATTGGGAAAGAGTTCTCTTCACAGATGAGTCTAGATTCTGCCTCTACCATTGGGATCGACGTTCCCTTGTATACAGACGTCCACATGAAAGATATGCTCAGTGCAATTTCCTAAATACTACTGCATTCGGGGGAGGATCGATTATGGTATGGGGTGGAATATCTTTGACTGCTCGCACAGACCTAGTGGTCGTTGATAATGGAGCTATGAATGCTGATAAGTATATAAGGAACATTCTTGAAGAGGATGTAGTGCCATTTGCCCCATACATTGGTGAAAATTTCATTTTTATGGACGATAATGCCAGACCCCATCGTGCGCGCATCGTACCTTGAAGAGGTTGAAGTCTCTCGAATGGAATGGCCAGCAAGAAGTCCAGATTTCAATCCGATTGAGCAGGTTTGGGACAACCTCAATAGAAAGCTGGGAAGTTCAGAAAATCATCCAGCTACTCTCAATGACTTAGGAATCCAACTCGGAGAAATCTGGGAAGGATTAGATCATAACATTTTAAGATCACTCATTTTGAGTATGAACCGTCGTTGCCGAGCTGTAATTAACGCAAAGGGTGGAAATACCAAGTATTAAATCACTTATCAGCATTTCAGTATTTTGAAAATTGTTCATTTCTCTTCTTCGGTGAAATCCTGAATTTTTCTTCCATTTAATGTGTCTTGTTTCCTTCAAAACCTTCCCGAGAGAACATAAAAAATAAGTTATAAAGTCAATGCAAAGTTAACTTTCATTAAAATTGAGATTTTCAGAATGTGCGTTAATTTTTTTGCGCAGTGTATTATGACGACTGACGAGTGTCGAGTTGGTTGAAACTGTTCATCATAAATTTATAATTACTCTATTACGGGTAATTGTGGTCAAGAAATTGAAGGGAAAGGAAAATGCAAGGGGTAGAAAAAAACCAAAGAGTTGAAGGAAAGACTTAAAAAGGCTGAAAGGAAGAAAATGACTCTTCATTGACTGACGTAGACAATGACGACCACTGCGTCGATGATGATACTGTTGATGAAGATAACTCAGGGAATTATCGTCAATATCGTCTTATAAAGCGGGGAATTTGACCGAAACAACGAAGTATGGTACCGATGCAATAGTGGTCAAAAGCTGTTTTTTTTTCAAACTATTATTACTAATAAATCGTAACTCCAAAGCTTATTACTCCAGCCTCGATTAATAGTCCTTTAATGCAGAATTGTAATCTTATGTTCCTAATATAGCTGTGATTTATAATTTGAGTTTTATTTCAAAATGACCGCCATTACCCCCTTTTCTCCTACAATTGACCGGAATAACCACGAAGGGGTCAAAGGAATAGAATAGACTCGAACTTCTCGGCAAAACCCTCTGACGTAATGCCTACTACTTTTGATTTCGAAACACCATTTGGCAAGGTCATACGAGACAGGCAATGTGCAATGTCTTAATGTCTATATGGTACACTGACGGATCGAAGTGACTCTATGGCTGCCAGGGCACTGTGGCATTGAAGGTAAACGGAACGTGTATCGTTCATTCGCCTTGTAGGTAGATTCGCATATTCAGTTCAAGAAACTGATTAAAAAAATTTTTAACCTGTCAAATTTTTTCCTTGGATTCGTCAATGCGAATCTACATATCAGGTTGATAAACGGATCTACTGATCAGGGTGATGAACGGAGACCTTGAAGGTCCTGATTTCAAGGCAGACCTTTTCACTTTGAAGTTACTGAGTGAGTGATGGGAATATCTTTATCAATCATAGTAGGTATCTTTATTTTTCGTGGATTTACTCACGTGACTTCGAGTTTCTAACCATCTTGACACAACATCCGTTGCAGGTCATCAAGGGGGGTTGATCCCTAGGTAGGGCAGTATAGTTGAAAGGATCCTTACATCTAATATCGGACCAACTATCGCATTCATAGCAGTAAATTTGCCGGGCTGAAAATCGATTATTATCAATTCAGAGGTATGAGAAATATTTAAATGGATGCTGATTGCTGATATAGTATAAATTGTGACCAGTTTAGTATAGTAAGTATAGAACAAAACAATTCGCCACTAAACAATTGTAATATTTTTGATTTGGTCGATGTCAATGCATTAAAAAATTGACAATTGCATAGATACAGTGGTACACCATGTTTTCAGACATCTTAAGCAAGGCTCATATTAAGATGTCTAGAATAATGGTGTAGGCACTGATTAGATTTTGTTTCGACCAAATTGAGAATATTAGCAATGTTTCGTTCTTTCCACTTCAGGTGGCGCTATTCACAGATTATGACTGAGTTTTATCAGTTATTTCAAATATTTGAATTTATGCTGGCGAACTTGGCATGTTAATGGTCGATAATTTTGTCAAGCAATAATGTGTATTTATATTCTTGGAATCCTGATGTATATTAGTTCTTAGGAAAAGTATAAAACTTTCATTATAAAAAGATGCCATACTTCTGTCATGTCATAATTGACTTTGGAAAATCAGCTGTTGATACATCAATCAAATCGACAACGGAAAATACACTGAAATGATATTGCGGCGCCGCCACGAAATATTGCTAATATTTTCGATTTCGTCGAACTTCATTCCATTCAAAAACTGACGAGTGCCTACACCATTATTCTAGTCATCTTAGCTCATATCATTCCATTATGATGTAAATTCTATAGTAAATTGAATTGCCTGCAGCTCTGTGCTGTGGACTAAAACAAAAATGCCTTAGTCAAGAAGAAAAATAAGAAAACGTCCTAGCGTATTTGTATTCTGTGAAGTGAAGTACCATAGACAAAGTACTTCAATTCGAATTTTCAGCGTTGTATTGGCAGAACAAAAGTGGTTTATACAGTGATCACAGGCAATTAATCATTTTAACCATTTCTCATCCATATAATTCGATCGTGATTTATATTTGCATTCGTGGTGTCGTTAATCACGCAAGTTAGATACTGCAATGAGAGAACTGTAAAGCATTTAAAACAAAAAGTTATATGTTCAACAATTAGATACCGCTTGAATGAAGCGAATTCTCTTCGCGCCAATAACAATGGTACTAAAATTTTGTATATTTTGCCTAATTTATCTCCTGCTTGGAAAAATAGTTATGGATAGTTTATACAACTTTACCGGTGGGTTTCACAAAGCGTTATCACCGTGATCGGAGCTTGATCTAACATCAACTCGATTTGACAGTTCAAAAATCAGAGAACCAAGCCGTTGATCTCCGGTCACCGGTAATTACGATTTGTGAAATCCAACGTATATGTACTCGTATCATTTAGGCGAAACAAAGTTCGCCGGGCCAGCTAGTATTCAATATACACTGCGCAAAAAAATTAACGCACATTCTGAAAATCTCAATTTTAATGAAAGTTAACTCTACATTGACTTTATAACTTATTTTTTATGTTCTCTCGGGAAGGTTTTGGACGAAACAAGACACATTAAATGGAAGAAAAATTCAGGATTTCACCGAATCTTATGTGAAAGAAGAGAAATGAACAATTATCTACCGATCAATTAATTTGAGTGACTCGGAATTTCATGCCGAAAATTTAGAAAAAATTAAGAACATATTGAGAATGAACAACTACCCACCATCTCTGCTCAAAAAAATCATTAAAAACTATCAGAACCCCAGTGAAAAACCATCAAAAAATGTTAACACAACGGTTACAGCTCGGTTAAAGTATTTAAAGTTCCCTTATATACCTGGTCTCACCATTAAGTTTTCAAGACTCATCAGCCAGTTCTCAAACAATGTGAAAATCGTTACTTATAATTTGTACTCTTGTGGCCGTTTGTTCTCCACATTAAAAGATAAAGATCCTATCTCACATTGTAGTAACCTAGTTTACAAAATACCATGTGAGAACTGCCAAAAATGTTATGTAGGTCAGACAAAACAACTTCTGAAAAACAGAATCAGACAGCACAGGTATGATTGTAACGAGACATTCAGGTGTAAGGAGAATAAGACAGCACTGGCGGTTCATCACTTTCAGGAGGGTCACCAGTTTAACTTTCAAAATGTTAAAATTTTGGACTTTGAGTCGAACTGGTTGAAGCGTAATGTAAGTGAAATGATACATATAAAATTAAACAATACAGTTAATAGTCGAACAGATACCCAAAATCTAAGTTTAATTTACAATAATATTTTACATGGTTTCAAAAGAGTAAGGGACGGCGCGGGTTGATTGTGATTTCTTTTAATAAATTTCTTTGTATACTACACATGTATAAATATTAATTTGTGCGGGCGTGTACCGGTGCTCGAGAATTTCAGTATTCATTTGTCTTTCGCTGTTTGAACGGTTGATGTCGTATTTTGAAGTTTATTTTATGAACGAGTTCTTCCGAATTTCTCGATGTTTCTCTGGTTGGTTGTACATGGTTGCACCTTGGGGAAAACATAGTTTGGCTTTGGTAAGTTTCGGCTGATCGTGACGTCTGAAAGTTGTTTTACCATTCTAATGTAGTATTTGATAATAAGTTTGATTTTGTTGATATTTTAGTCTAATGTGTATGTCTTCAAAATTTTTACTTTTGTGTTTTTCAAATGATATTATCTCTATTTTAGCCCTGAAGAAGCAAAAATATATTTGCGAAACGTCGGCATTAGCTAAGGTCTGTTAATTCATTCCCGATTCCTAGTTCCTGTCAACTACTTTATATATATATATATGAATCAAGGAAGTTATCTATCTATTAATGTTAAGAAATGAACAATGTTCAAAATATTGAAATGCTTTGCGTTAATTACAGCTCGGCAACAACGGTTCATACCCAAAATGAGTGATCTTAAAATGTTCTGATCTAATCCTTTCCAGATTTCTCAGAGTTGGATTCCTAAGTCATTAAGAGTAGCTGGATGATTTTCTGAACTTCTCAGCCTTCTATTGGGGTTGTCCCAAACCTGCTCAATCGGATTGAGATCTGGACTTCTTTCTGGCCATTCCATTCGAGAGACTTCAACCTCTTCAAGGTACTCCTGAACGATGTGCGCACGATGGGGTCTGGCATTATCGTCCATAAAAATAAAATTTTCACCAATGTATGGGGCAAATGGCACTACATGCTCTTCAAGAATGTTCCTTAAATACTTATCAGCATTCATAGCTCCATTATCAACGACCACTAGGTCTGTGCGAGCAGTCAAAGATATTCCACCCCATACCATAATCGATCCTCCCCCGAAACCAGTAGTATTCAGGAAATTGCACTGAGCATATCTTTCATGTGAACGTCTGTATACAAGGGAACGTCGATCACAATGGTAGAGGCAGAATCTAGACTCATCTGTGAAGAGAACTCTTTCCCAATCGGCCTCGTCCCAATGGATATGCTCTCTCGCAAAATCCAAACGCGCCCTTCGATGGACTGGGGTAAGAGCTGGGCCTCTTGCCGCGACACGAGGCCTTAAATCATATTCTCTGAGGCGATTTCTTATTGTCTGAGTACTAATTTGCACCTCATGAGTTTGCTCAAGCTGATTTTGAAGGAAGCGAGCGGTTGCAAACCGTCTCAACGAAGAAACTCTCAAGTAACGTTCTTGAATGGCAGTTGTTGCCCGTTCTGGACACACTTGTATGGGAAACTCCAATCCTTTCTGCAATTCTTGTGTATGTCCACCCTTCTTCTCGCAAAACTACCGCTTGGGCACATTCCTCTTGGGTCAATTTGGGTGTTTCGCGTTGCATAGCGATCGAGTGTAGAAAATCAAACGAAAGAAAAACTATTGATCACTAGAATTGATCGAGAACAACTGATTTCAGAATGGATGCAATACATTCAAAATCTGATAATATCATCTTTTTTTATTCCTGCTGGGAGAAAACATGTGTATTGAAGAAAAATGTTGAAAGTGGATAACATATGCATGCATAATTCTGATAAAAATAATTATCATTGAGAACACCTTCAGTTGTAGAATAAATTTGAGATTTCCATAATGTGCGTTAATTTTTTTGCGCAGTATATTATTCCTCCTAGTGTAGCACTTCTAATATCCCCAGTCTATTTTATTTAATTGTGAAAACATATTCTGATTTATCGAAGATTCTGAGTGTAAAATTTCAGAGATCTAACATTCAAAGTCATCCTTTGATAATGATAAATGAACGTTTGCCTCAAATCCTTGCACCAATTATTCTAATTTCCATGTTTCTGTTGTGATATGATATTCTCTGAGGTCATAACTCATAAGTAAACCAGAATCCAGATATAGTTTATGTGAGGTTTTTCCAAGAAAATTCTTTTGATATCTGTTTGAAACTAATAAATTTGCGGTTTCATTGATACTTTCAGATCCCGTTCCACAGTTTGTTTATTCAGAGAATTACTATTTCTGAATCGGAAGAGCAGCAGTTACGATGTGATGATATAGTGGTGGATAAAACCTCAAAATTAATTATTCAGATCACTGCCAAGATCATTAGAATGCGAATGACATCAAGGAGTAACGAATGCAGGCTATTATATCTTGTGTTTCAAATTCACGAGTCCATCAATGCATAAATGAATGAATTATAGAAATACACTGCTATTCAAAAGTTAAGGATATTGGATTGATTGTATTCTCTCCGAAAAAAATTCAAAATTTGAAAAATACTTTCACGAAAAAACCAAGAGCATGTAGTCCCCAGTTTACACAGTTGTGGAGTGCAATTTATGTTTAGCATTCTTTTTTTAGGAGAGTTCGTCCGGATGAAGTTCAAACTCAAATCTCAGATCCATATACCGATTGAGCAAAGTTTGTCAAACTCAATTTCTTGAAAATGTATTAAAGTATTATTACGAAGAACTTCAGTCTCAATTCAAGTACAACTGCATTATGTTCATCATACATATGTTCAGAGGGTATCCTTTTTGGGTTATTTCAGTCTTCTTGAAATTTTCGACATATGTTGCACTCCACAAAATACTCGATATTTCGAGATCCAAACGAGTCGAGTCATAAATTTTTAGCATTTATCTGAATAAGATCTTACGCTATCTGCACCATTCGAAATATTTAGGAAAAAATCAAAAAGGATGTTTGGAATTACCGTCAAATTTCCGAACTGTGATAATGGAAGATATATGAATATCAAATAAATGATGGTATTTCGATAGTTTGCAACTCACGAATCACAGAGTTCACCGAATTATCGACCTTACCTTACTTAAATTCGCTGATTAAGATCACAGGTGAAGAAGTTTGTAAGTCTGTAATGCCGGGTTTCCACCAAGCGGACAGGTCAAAACAAAACACGAACTGTCCGTTCGAACAGAAATTTCAAACAGTTTTGTTCGGAAAATGTTCGAAGACTGTTGGGGTTCGCAACGGACTTTCTGTTTACACCAGTCGCGGACAGAAATGAATGAAACTGTTCGTGTTTTGTTTGAGTTTCATTCAGTTTACATATAGAGACACCGGAGGTGTAGTTGTGAGAATGTGACGCGCTGCAAACTTGAGAGAACAAGACGACGAGGATTTATTTTTGCTGGCAGTTACATTTCACATTATTAAAAAGAACAAAACTAAACGCCGGTTTTCGATTAGACTATCCTTAAGGCAAACAAGCCTAATTCTCAAAAAACATTTTTGAAGATAAGCTTTTATAACAACATTCATCCGCCATCTTGAATTCCTCGATTTTGAAGAATCGTAATTTCCGACCCAGAAAACCCCCATATACCAATTTTGAATAGAATATGATCATAATTACAAAACTCGTCCGCCATATTGTGGCCGCCATCTTGAATTTCCCAGTTTTGACAAGAGTATCATCATTCTCGAACCCAAATACCCCCAGATACTAATTTTGAATGGAATCGGATCATAATTACAAAACTCATCCGCCATTTTGTTTTTTTATAAAAAATATTTCATGATGCATTGTCACCAGGATAAGGTACACCTGCAAAATTTCAAATCAATCGGACGATTAGAAGTGTGTCATATTCAACTTGCAAGATTTGATTACAGACACACAGACAGACAGCGGGACAGGTGAAACTAAATAAAAGCTTATAACAAGCCTAATTCTCAAAAAACATTTTTGAAGATAAGCTTTTATAACAACACTCATCCGCCATTTTGAAGCCGCCATCTTGAATTCCTCGATTTTGAAGAATCGGAATTCCCGACCCAGAAAACCCCCATATACCAATTTTGAATAGAATATGATCATAATTACAAAACTCGTCCACCATATTGTGGCCGCCATCTTGAATTTCCCAGTTTTGACAAGAGTATCATCATTTTCGAACCCAAATACCCCCAGATACTAATTTTGAATGGAATCGGATCATATTTACAAAACTCATCCGCCATTTTGGAGCCGCCATTTTGTTTTTTTCCATAAAAAATATTTCATGATGCATTGTCACCAGAATTAGGTACACCTGCAAAATTTCAAATCAATCGGACTATCAGAAGTGTGTCAAATTTAACTTGCAAGATTTCATTACAGACAGACACACAGACAGACACCGGGACGCGTATTGGCATTGTTTACTACGGTGCAACGCATACATGGTGTTGGAACGCAGTAAAGAATGGCTGAACCAATGCTCTCTGTACCCAGCCATATCTTACTACGACTCAGCGCAGAGAGGTGTTAAAGCGTAATAACCATTGTATTATGGATACGCGAATATTCTCGGGTCATTGTTAACCGCATTAAAGACATTGTTCTACAAAGATGTAAAGCGTTCAATGCTTGCGCCCTATTGGATTTAGTTGCCAATGTTTTCGAGTCCTATCAAAGACGCCACTTTCTGTCATTTGCAAATTTCCGGAACTCAAAGAATAAGATACTCTTCAGAAAAATGTCACATTCTGCTAATGTCTCTGTTGAAAGAATCGACGAAAATACCTTTTTAGTCTTTAGTTTCTTCGGAGACCGATGATCACATGTTTTATACTGCATATGTAGATATTGCATTTTGCGACTGTGTTTTTGGACAGGGTGGAAGGTATTGTAAGCATCTTTGCGCCATACTAAATAAGTATGGAATCACTTTTAGGACCGGTATGCAAATAAACTCTAACGACAGAAAATAATAGGCAAAATTAGCTCTAGGAGAAAACATATCCTCAGAATTTCATGACGACATGTCAACTGATGTGAGTATAGAAAATGACTTGCAAAATAGGTACTACAAAGCAACAAAACAATGTTTCTACCCAACAAGATAATGTTTCTGTACCTAGTACCAATAAACACTGTCGATAATGCCAATGAAACGAATTTAGATGAAAAATATTCCGCTGCTGCTGCAGAACTAACAGAAAAATTTGAACGCATTACTAAAATAGCCTGCAAAAATAAAACGGTTGATATGGTTAATGCCATAAAAAAATTTAATCAGACTTTAAACAAAGTTGTTACACCATACGACTTATTAAATTTTATTCTTGCATCAAAAAATATCCCACGAAAAAAGAACATTTCTCTTCAGCCAACATCAGTGAGCCGAAGAAAAATTAGACGTGGTTTTTCATGCTGGTAGGTCATCCAACAAAGAAATGACATAATATCCTAAAAGGCACAGATCTTTAAAGAAAAATATTGATCTTAATAGATCAAATGCAGAATCACGTGGAAATGCACACTAGGATTATACGTCAGTTGATTTTACATTTTATGTAGTTGCTTTCAGCGATACTGAAATTATACTATTGTTATTTTTATGTATCATTTTCTATATATTATTCTTTTTTTACTCAAGTATGGTTCAATAAACTATTTTTGGCGATAGTATAGTATTGTTATCTTTATGAACGATGGTTGCAAAATTGCGGAAGAAAGCAATTTTGAACGCAGTTGGAACGCGGTAAACAATAACCCGAGAATAGGCGCGCGTATCCATAATACTAAGCCTGAACACCTCGCTGCGCTGAGCCGTAGTAAGATATGTCTGGGTAGAGAGAGCATTGGTTCAGCCATTCTTTACCGCGTTCCAACACCATGTATGCGTTGCACTGTAGTAAACAATGCCAATACGCCACCGGGACAGGTGAAACTAAATAAAAGCTTATAAAAAGGGGAAATGAGACGTCTAAACTGTTACAAGATCTCAGAGGAGATGATATGAGTATAGGAGGTGAACTTCGATCAAGTTTTAATAAACATTACGACTTCTTCCCTTCACGCACCGAATCAAACTACCACTAGATCGCAACAACGTAAATAAAAACAAACTGGGCGTTTACACCAAGCTGACAAACAGTCCTAGAACTCGTAAATCCTTTGAAGTTTACCGACATTGGATGGGACTCTGTGTCCGTAAAAACGCAATTCGCGGACTTTCGAGTCCGGAAAACAATCCACAACATCTAGAACAGTTCGCAAACAGTTCGCGGACTGTCACAAACGGACCGAGTTCGTGTTTTGTTTTTGTTCTGTCCGCATGGTGGAAACCCGGCATAACGTTAAGCGCGGTACCAGCGAAGATTCGTTTATGGCACCAAGAACGCCAAAAGGGAGCCATGTTTGAACATAAAAGTACAGGGCACACTACACATATGGCGCTACAATGCCTACAATTACCATAAAGCGAAATTTTCGAACTGTTTGAACCATTATACCTACATCAAAAATTATGTTTTATATTTTTTTTTTATGTGAACCCTACCTTTGAAAAAAATTGTGGATTCTGCGTTGAAAATGGGGGGACCTTAGTTATTAAGCACATATACGTATATCTAAAATGGGTTTCTTTTTGTAAAAATTGTAAATTTTCGAAGTGGGGGAATTTCGAATTATACTTATACTCCGTTACACTTTTATAATGTATCCCGGTTGATCATGATTTAAGTTTATGAAGTTTTTTTACTTAAAACTAAAACTGACGCAGGTTGGTACTTGTTAAATGTCAAATAATTCTCAGAGTTGGTCAGAGTTGCCAATGCTATTCCCATTAACTCTCATTCAACTTCGTAAATGGAGTGAGTTCTTTTAAGCAAGTTTATCTGTGACACAGGTTTCGTAATATGTACTACAACATTTTCATGCTGGAGTATTTCAAGTTGTGCAAAAAGGTATTTAAGTGTCTTCTGTAGGCTTATTTCTTGAGAATATCGAAAGTGGGAAATTCCACTATTCGTTTTTAAGTTTTTCTGTCGGGCTATTCGGGAACTTTTATTCTATCACAAAGTAACGGAATTCTGTCCATTATTTTTCACTAAAATTTCAAGACTCGATTCTTGCTTTCCGTACAAGAAAATAGCATAACTGAATCTTCCAACCATGTTTATATGCGTGCAATATTTTCAGTACTAACAGAGAAAAAAGTTTCTTCAAAAATCCCCAGGTTTTTGGAATTATTGAATACACATAATATTTTCTCGAATTCATTATTTTCCCAAGTAAATAAACATATTCCTAAATACGTTATTACTACGACCTCTATGTAGAAAGGACAACGTTGCTTATGTATCTTACAGGAAATTACTATAATCTAACATTTTCTCAATATACGTATGGTGGAATGTGTCAGAATTTCATAATCCAACCGGGATACATGATAGGTACATTATAAAAGTGAATGGAGTATAGTTGGCTTTCTCAAAACTACCAGGGGCGCAGCCAGGGGAAGCCTGCCTCTCACCATGACTATTTTACATGCCTTATTAATAGATATGTTTTTTGAGCGCTCCTTCCACTTAAACGAGGACTTAATCTCAGGTGTCTGTATTTTTCGATTTTTGTACACACTGATTGTGGTCCGTCCTTCCGTAGACAAATAAATCACGAACCGATGAAATTAGAGACTTCAAATTTTCAGGATAGGTTAGGAAATGAATTTCGGATCATTCACGAAAGCAGGTCAATAAATAATAAGTTTTTCATAAAAAATAACCCCTATTAATTTTTTCCTGTGAAACCTATCTCAACATATTAGCGAAATTAATGATGTGTTATACATTGCATAAGTTGGAAGCATCTTTGAATTGTATTTCTCATTAAACATTTTTCCTTAAATTTTTTGAATACCTCCTCCAGTACAATATCACGAGAAAAAATTATAATCTCCTTTTATTAGGTAGGAATACATCTTTATTTAATTCAATATTGACAACATTTTGTATTCCACCCTGGGAAGAACGCATTTTTAAAATTTCCTTCACCAATAATTTTTATGAAAAAATAGCAACACCAAATTATAAAAGTATAAGTAATCTTGAATCAACCACGAAATGAAAAAATATTTTTGAGAAAATGGATTTTTTAGTTTCTCTTTTGATTAAGCTATACAGGGATAGTCGAAAACTGAAATAAAAAACAAAAGAAAGCTTGTGTATATAAAAATTCGAACTGAAACTCTCTGTTAATTGAAGATGAAGAGGACACACGCATGTATTTTTTGAAACTTTTTTATCTTTTTCGCATCTAGCTTCTATAGTCCTTCAAGATGCTAATTGGCTTGAATTCAGAATTTTTCAAAATTATATTACTTTCTGTTACGACTTCATGGTCGAGAGAAATTTGAAGACAACAATTCGAATATATTTATACTTATTTCACATAACTTTTTGTTTTCAAGGTTTTCAGATGTTAATCAACAAATGTACAAAGAAATCGATTAACGATAGAATTTCAATAAATATTTACTTACTCTGGCACTCTGCTCCAACATGATGTACGGTGAATATCAAAAATAAAATAGCTGCAATAAAAACACCACTAAGTACTCACTGACATCAGATTTTACACATCAATTCAACTGAATTTATTACCTATCAAGAATAAGATACACTTTAACATAATGTTGATACTTTTGATATCCCTATCATATTTTACTTTCGATCGGACTCAAAAGAAAATGTTCAGAATTCCTTTGCTCGTTTATACTTGAATATTTGATATGTCGATTCAGTTGAATATCAACAATATATCATTTTCTCAAAATCATCTTGCAAAATTGACTATTCAGAGGAATCTATTACTTCTGCGGCATCTCTTCACTTCTCCAAGCTATTGATCTTTGCGCAGTACCCCCTCCAACCTCAAACGAAAGGTTTGAAATGATGAAATGGGTCTGTTTATTTTCAGTCGTGAAAACAGAGCACAAACTCCTGAAAATATTTTGAACGCAAATAATAGATTCTGTTTTTCAAGGCAATGTTATAGAAATCTATTCAACTGAACGAAATTTTGGGAGGACAGATATCCTAATTTTTTGTTATGCGCATGCCTTCCTGATGCGTGCAAATTTATGTCATGAATTTTGACGCATCGCACTGTTTAGGTATATGGTTTAAAAACCTGAAAAAATTGATTTTGATGATGATTTGGGTTCACTCAAATTCACTATGAGAAATTTAAATGTGGGTAAAAACAGAATACTTGGCCAAACAACTGGAATTGTAAATGTAAAGAAGTATTATCTGTTTAATAATTTCCTAAAGTCATATTTACTGTATAAGTAGATTGTAAAATTCAATAAAAGAAGAAAATATAATATTTCAATATTTTCTGATTCTTGTGCCTTTCTCTGCTTCCAAATTTGGACATTTTCCGATATATACAGGGTTATCATAATAATCCGTGCATTAGACGTTTCTCGGCTTCTATGAGGAAATGATTTCTGAAATTTGGCACACGGCCGTTTTTCAAAGGGGGAAATCATGCTAAAATATTTTCATCGAAATCACACTTCCAGTTATACCGGAAGTGACCATCAGCTTTGGTATTTCCAATGGAACTACCTATTTTTCTAACCAGAAATAGATTCCTTCTTGAATTTTACACATTTTTTATCTGAAACATTTTTACGTTGTTGTCATGGTAACGAAGATATAAGGACTCCTATGAGAAAATGGCTAGTTTCAGAGGTTCGCGAAACGTATCATAGCATGCATGCTATCCATAAAGAAGAACAAATGAAGGATCTTACGATAATTCAATAATTTTGCTTCGCATTGCATGGCTTTCGAATCATGTTGTTCCATTGGAACTGTCACAATAAATTCTTATTTCTGAGAAATTTCAAACTGCAATAACTTCATTTTTTCAAATTGCATGCCCAAATTTTTTGTACAGTAAACACTTGAAGATCGACATGAGGAACCCTTGGAAAAATGTTTCAAATTAAATTTTCTGTACAAAAAATATGGGCATGCCATTTGAAAAAATGAAGTTATTGCAGTTTGAAATTTCTCAAAAATAAGAATTTATTGTGACAGTTCCAATAGAACAACATGATTCGAAAGCCATGCAATACGAAGCAAAATTATTGAATTATCGTAAGATCCTTGATCCTTCATTTGTTTCTTCATTATGGATAGCATGCATGCTATGATACGTTTCGCGGACCTCTGAAACAGGCCATTTTCTCATAGAAGTCCTTATATCTTCGTAACCATGACAACAACATACAAATGTTTCAGGTGAAAAATGTGTAAAATCCAAGAAGGAATCCATTTCTGCTTAGAAAAATAGGTAGTTCCTTTTGAAATACCAAAGCTGATGGTCACTGCCGGTAACCGGAAGTGCGATTTCGATGAAAATATTTTAGCATGATTTCCTCTTTGGAAAACGGCCGTGTGCCAAATTTCAGAAATCTTTTCCTCATAGAAGCCGAGAAACGTCTATAATGGACGGATTATTATGATACCCCTGTATGTTCTGTCCCAAAAATGCTACGACTCCCCTGACTTCGACTTGCTGATGCAAGATATAGATCTGGGACGCTCATTTAAAATGATTTTGAATTACTTTGAGCTAATAATCCTTGGACCCCAATTTGGGGAACTTCAGATTCTTTTCTGAGTGAGCGTTGAAATCTTCGTTTGGAGTATATGTTAGTGGGTATTGCACTGTTTACGACTTGACGATTTCAACATCCTTTTCCGTTTGAACATAGATAAAAGAACTGCCGTTTGAAGAAATACGAGCTATGGTTCTTTAATCTATGGCTTTTAGTGCCAAGGTGGTAGAGGGTTTCACCGCCATCAGTGCCATTAAAGTTTGCATTCTTGCTTTTGCCTAAATGAGCAAAAATCAAAATTATGTACAACAAGTGTTTTTGACATTTTCTCTTGTCTATATCTTTTAATCGTTTCGAACCTTCTTTTCTGTAAGAATAAATAAGGTGAGATCAACACCTAGGCCAGTAGACAACGGAGTTCTCAGAGTTCTGCAGGGTTCCCTTTTAGGTTCTATATTCTTCATTTTATATACTGCAGATTTACTCAACATAGAGTAGCTTTTGCCACCCAATTCTGAGACATTGATGGAAACCATCCTCGAATGGATTATTGGTTGAGGAATGATAGAATCAAGTTCGCACCATAGGTATAAAATGTAATATACAACGATAGCAAATAAGGAAAAACGAGAAAGAAGCAGTAACAAAATACTCCACTAGCTGAAAGTTTTTACTCTGTTCTTTGATCGGGAGGATCTTTTGAGCAGGTCCGATCTTCCAATCGATAATCAAATTCTGGGACCATCTCCAAATGATTGAAGAAAAAGTGAAGAGAAATTTCGAAAAAACTTTTGACACATCATTGTCAATGCTATCACAACTACGAGCAAAAAAGTTAAAAAAGATTTAAATCGAGATTTCGAGAGTTTCACCATAGATGCATAGAAATACCTGGTGTTGGCACTGATTAGATTTTGTTCAAGACTTTCTTGTCGATCGAAAACGTGATATTTTGTACAGCTTTTCATTTCTCCCGAAAGGGGTCGCGTTTTTTGTCGTTGCCGCAGTAGCGCCACGACCGATAAATATTGCGGATTTATGCCGGAACTAGTCCAAAATCTGAAATCTAGGATGCCGTTTTGATCTACAAATTTTGGTCACGATTTTTAGTAGGGAGTCGTTACACCAGGTGTTCTATGCATCTATGTTTCACCCAATCAGGTACTGGATCCTCACAAAACCTATTTAACTTTTATATGAAACCAATTTCTCGTCTTCTACTGCACATGAAAGCGAAGTTTTCGGTTATTCATTCT
Organism: Adalia decempunctata; assembly: GCA_951802165.1. Taxonomy (NCBI): domain Eukaryota; kingdom Metazoa; phylum Arthropoda; class Insecta; order Coleoptera; family Coccinellidae; genus Adalia; species Adalia decempunctata. The sequence goes on along the minus strand of OX637697.1, from coordinate 36,265,266 downwards.
ATCTACTTCATCAAGAATGTCAGCCGAATTGGGCAATTAATTTCTTAGCCAATAGTAGCTGATCTGATGAGTCATATGAGCGGAGCTGGGAAGAAACTCAAAACCATCCCAATGGAATTTGAAAAAATTAAAATGTCTTTGACTTTAGTTTAAACAACAGAAAAGTTTATTTTACATTTAGTTGCCGAAGGGACCTAAGGTATACGGATGGAAATTGTTACAAATGATGCTCAAGGACCAATGATGCCAATTGATAATGCAATAAAAAAGTGTTATTATTTATTATAAAAGATGGGTCACTCGAAAGCAATGACGTGAAGTCGAAAGCTTTTGAGGCGGCCGTTGTAAATTGTAGATGTTTCATTGCACTGCTATTCTTGTCTAGTCTACAGCTCGCTCTCCAGTTTTAGAGTGCTGATGAACTCCAGTATGTGTATATAATGTATATGCATAAAATTTTGCACATTGCTTGAATTCGTCATTCATCCAAATGCAATGAAATCTACATCTAATCTGTAGTTTTGAAATGATCAGGAAAACAATATTTCGACAGGAATTAAAGGATATATGTTACTATACTTAAACAATGTTACCATACTTAAACAATGATGTTACAAACCCCTGGTCGAATTCTGCCCATTAACAAACTACTGTAACTACAGAATATTCCGTTACTTTGTGATAGTTCAGTCGAAAAGATAATGAAAGTACTCGTACCTATAACCCAACAGAAAAACTTGTAAACGAACAGATGGACCTATGGGATTCCTCATTTTTCAAAATTCTCAAAAAATAAGCCTACAGAAGACATTTAAATATCTTTTTGCACAACGTAGGTACTTGAACCTGGGTCAGTTTCGAGTTTCGTATATTGCTGTTTCAAATTGAAATGATATTTAAAAGATTTCTCTGCTCAGAAGAATTTGAACTTTGAACTCCAAGAAATGTTACAGTTACAGCACATAAATTGTACAGGAGGCCTACAGGAAAAGAAATAGTGAATAAATATAGCATCTGACTCAAAATCATGAAGATACGGATCGAAAAATTTCTTAGCCTGAAAAAAAATTCTGACAGACGCAGACGGTTGAACAAGTAATTCAATTTATCCACAAACTCCTCAGAATTTTAGAGTCTCCGGCCGCCATGCGTGAAACAGTTTCTCTATTAACATTATGAGTAATGTGTTATACTGGTTGCAGCAAACTCCCCATTCATTCTTCAGAAGCTTTGAAATATTTTAGAATTCTTTAATTCTATTTTATTACAAAAACTGTAAAAACATTAAATTGTAAAACGTTAATGTTTAAGTTACTTGAGTGACGAATTATGAGTAACAGGCAACAAAGGAAACGAATCGACAGAAGCACAGAATATAGGAATACCGAGTTTCATTCTCATTTCTCATTCATGGTTCAGTGATCCTATGCTAATGCGGAGGGAAGGACGAATTTTGTGTTGATATGATAAGCGAGAAATGAAGACAAACCAATGCAGTTAAACAGAATGCTGATGACTTCCTGAAAATGTTGCTTTGATGTAATTTTGCTGCAGAATAACTTTTATGTGATCATGCACAAAGTAAGTATTTGTTTTCCTCATATTTTTTAAGGTTAGGTTTTCAATCAAAGTTGACAACTGGATCTCTTTGGTAGCGATTAGTATTGTTTGTTTGAATTTAGAATTTATATTTATTATAATTTAGAATTCAAGGGCCTGTTTCATTGAGATGATTCGAATTATTTTATTGTCTGTACCATTCTAGTTCAAATTATAGTTTGTTTTCAAAGCAATTTACATAACGATTTGAATCTGAGAGATTTATTTACATTGTCGTAAATGATGTGGGAATTATGTGAATACGATTTCAAGAACGGAAAATTTTATATTGAATTTGAAATTATGCTTACAAGTACCGAAATTTTTGAATTCTTATTGGACATGAAATCAGAGCTGATGAGAGACTGTCGGTGACTTTAAAAAAAAATCTAAGACAATTCCCAATTATTAACAGGATATACAATATAGAAGAAGTAGGTACGCCCGAGAAAAAAAAAGTTAGTTATCTCAAGCACTGACCAGAAATAAGGAGCTTTTAAGGGCTCGTTCATTCATCTTGTAAGTAGATTCATCTTACAGGTAGATTCGCATTCAGGAATACGAAGAAACAAAATTTCGACATCGGTAAAAAAATGATAGCAACTGTCAAAGAAATCGTCCATGATACCGGATATGTTATTACAGAAATATTGGGAATTTTTTTGGTCAATAATTCGCTAGCATTTCATGTGGTACTGGTCTATCGATCTGGACAAAATGCACGTAGATTGAGTATGTCATTCTCCATCTGAATGCGAAATTACATCTCGTTTGAATCTGTAGTTTTGAAATAATTATGAAAACAAAATTCCGAATGGCTTCATTTCCGAAACCTCTAGTCGAATTTTGGCCCTGAACAAAGTTAACCGAGGCATTTGAGTTCCGAATTTACCCTGAAAATTGCACGGGGGGAAATAATTGGATTTGACCAGGTATAGTCGAACCTAATCAATTGGAGTGAAATTTCGAGAAATTCAGACTTATAGTCATCGTAGAACCAGCGCTCAAAAATGGTGGAACGTGGCCTTTCTCCCCGCTGAATTTAGAAGGATAAATTTGTCTTCTCTTCTTGTACCTAATTGTCATCATAGATAGATCACAGATTGTATGTATGGTCTATGCTGGTCATGGTTATTTCCTATTCAAAAACTTGAGGAGGTAGCTTTGCACATATTGGATACTCCATTCACTTTTATAAAGTATCCCGGCTGGTGATGACATTCTGGATTGTTGAAAAATGTTAGGTTATACTTAGTTTCCTGTCATAACTAGGGGTTGCAGCCGAATTTGAATTTACCGGTAATTAGGTAAATTACTAAATTATTTGAAAAATTTCCGGTTTACCGGTATTTACCGGTTTTTTCCGACATGAAAGAATAAGCCACAAAATAAATAACCAAAGTTCAATTCTTATCAAATGATAACAGAAAAGTAAAACTATAGGTGAATTAATAGAAAATAATATACCTAACTTAAAAACTAGTAAGAGGCCATAAAACATTCGAAATAGTAATTTAAATAAACAAAAAATCTGTCGTTTCTAACTTTTACAACGACTCGTCCGATTACTTTAGGACCTGAGAAAACGAAGCTTATAAGCTTTGTTTTCTCTGAATCTTTTTCATTGAACTGAAGGGATCGAAAGAATGTAATTTTATGAAAAAGAAATAGCATTATTTTTGGAAAGAGGGATTTCAGGGGAAATACTTAGAAATGGCTTTCGCAGCACTCATGACAACTCGGCCTCCTAGTGTGGAGTCCAAAAAAGCCATAACTAAGCCTAACAAAGATTAGGTCGCGGCTTAGTGATGAAAGTATTGATATATCAATCAGGCGCGTACCCAGAAAGTTGGGGGAGCTCAGCTTTTATCCAAAAATAGTTATGTTTTTTAACCATGAGAAATCATGAAAAACGAATAAAAAAATATTAAAGCATGCATTTATTTCTTGTGAATATGAATCTTCAAAAAACAAAAAAAAATAAATTAATATTGAATCATCCAAGGGTTTATTAGTTTTTAGTTATTAAGGTCGGCGTTTAAAGCGAGTAGGAAAGATCAGCCGATAGAGGCGCCACCGTCCATTTTAAGAAATATCTTCATAGAACTTACATTATTACAATAAGTTCTATGAGTATCTCCCTAATCATGAATGAAATGTACAATGGCGCTCTCTATCCGAAAATCGCCGAACTATGAAATAACCTAAATTGTGGGTAAAGCAGGAATTTTTTCCCGCGAAAATTTGAATTTGGCCATTCTCTGCCAATTCCGTATTTCAAGTTGATCTTCTGAACGAAATTATTAGTAGATTTATTTTTAATCGGAAGTTGAACTATTTTCATGGGTCTTTCTGTTGAAATAAAACAGAAGCATGGGTTGGCTCATTTTCTTCTATTTTTGAAAGAAAAAAAATTAACTGTCGGAATGAAATCGATTAAAATTATTTCAACAAGAACCCTTATCCTTTCTGAGTTCACCCACAAAATTTCAGTTCTCAAAGTGAAACCGTTTTCGAAATCAACTTGAAATAAAAACACACTACATTGAACGCCCACCTTAAATAAAAGTTCCAAGCGCCAGCATTAGCAAATCTGGTCACAACCATTTCTGTATCTATGACTATCTCGTAATTTATATGCATTAGAGCTAATCCGTTCAAGCGGTTTTCTGCCATAGATATGCGATTTTCGCGACCCTGTATCACTTTTCTGTAAAACTTTCAAAGCCACAAACAGAAATATTCCAACTACTCTTGTTCCTGAAATACAGGGCGAAAACGAAAATGTTCCCTTTTGGAGATGTAATTATTTCTTAGGCCCTGTATAAGATAGAAAAAAAATTAAAACGGTTTATAAGAGATATTGAGAGCCCTGTTTTTAAGATTGGGCACAAACTTGGTATTTTTTAAATGGAATACCCTGTATATTTAAACGTCAAATTTTTGCGATTTTTTTGAATACCTTGATGTATCGCAACCTTATCTTCAATAAATTATAGCTTCAAAAATCAGAAAAATCCATATTTATGTTTGTTTTTTAATAGTAGGCCATGAATTCTTCCACACCTGCATTAAATTATCACTTTTTCGAAACGCCATGTGATTCAAACCTTTTTTTTCAATTATATTTTGAACATCAACTCAAAATATCACTCTTCAACATAAACTTAAAAATGTTGTAAACAAAAAAATATATCGGTACAGATTTAACATTAACTGATGTAATTACAAGATTCGAATCAGACAATTTATTACATAAACCAAAAATAAACATATAGATCTAATGAAGTTGTTCAAACTGTCGTCCATTTTGTCTTATACATAAACCACACAGTTTCAATTCGACATTTAAAATTATTAAGGATTGCCTTTGTGAGTTTGTGAATGCTTCTTTGGTTGGGGCTCATCTATATTATAACGCCGATATGCTTACATTTTATATTTTCATATAATATTTTTCAGATTTTGAAATTCTATGTTTTCACCGTCAGCCATCATCATTGATTTGTTTTGACTCTGTTTGTGACTCAGTTTTCTTGAATGCAATAAACAAAACAATATTTTATGCAAGTTCAACTTTTATGCATGTGTGAAAGGATTCATGGCCTAGTATCAAAAACATCAATTTGGATTTTTCTGATTCTCAAAGTTAAAACTTATTGAAGACTGGGTTGTGATACATAAATGTATTCAGAAAAAAAATTGCGAAAATTTGACGATGAAATATACATTTGAAAAATACCAAGTTTGTGTCCAATCTTAAAAACAGTGCTCTCAACAAAAATTCATTTTTTTCCTATCTTATACAGGGCCTAAGAAATAATTACATTTCCAAAAGTGAACATTTTCGTTTTCGCCCTGTATTTCAGGAACAGTAGTTGGAATATTTCTGTTTGTGGCTTTGAAAGTTTTACGAAAATGTGATACAGGTTCGCGGTAACCGCATGTCTCTATCTTCAATCATAGCTGAGATACAGTGCAATCTCAACCAAAATGGGACACAGTGTACCCAAATATTTGAAGCAATATGTATAAATTTGGATAGAAATCTACGCTACATTTCTCTAGAGCTGAAAGTGCAGATGAAGCATATGATTTGGAATCATCCGGTGTTGAAGTAGCCCACTTTTTTTCCATCTTTTTGATTCACTGGAAAGAATGAGGGGGGGCTAGAGCCCCAATAGCCCCCCCCTGGATACGCGCCTGATATCAATACAATAAGATTAGGTCTCCACACTAGTAGGCCGAGTTGTCATGAGTGCTGCGAAAGCCATTTCTAAGTATTTCCCTTGAATTCCCTCTTTCCAAAAATATTGCATTTCCTTTTCACACATTTACACACTTGAATATTTTACAATCCATCCCGTCCGCGCTGCCCGTGTATTACAGAAACAACGGATCAGCGCTGGCATTTTTTTTTACCGAAATTACCGGTAGAAGATGTCGGTTTCTTCGTCGGTAATAAAAACATTAAGGGCGGTAAATCGGTAAACCGGTAATGCAATCCCTAGTCATAACTAAGCAACTTTGTCCTCTCTACATGGAGGTCGTAGTAATTACGTATTTATCAAAATGTTTATTCAATAATGAAGTTGAGAAAATATTATGTGAATTCAATAATTACAAAGACCTAACAAATGTTGAAAAACTTTTTTCTCTGTTAATACTGTAAATATTTCACGTATATAAACATTTTTGGAAGATTCATTTATGCTATTTTCTTGTACGAAAATCAAGAATCGAGTGTTGAAATTTTACTAAAAAATAATGGACAGAATAGTCCGCTACTTTGTGATTGTTCATTCGAAAAAGGAATAAAAGTACTCTAATAATCCGACAGAAAAACTTCTCAACGAACAGAACAGACGGACCTATGGAATTCTCCACTTTTCAACATTCTTAAGAAATAAGCCTACAGAAGACATATATACCTTTCTGTACAACTTGAAATACTCCAGTATGAAAACGTAGTAGTACTACGAAACCTGTGTCACAGTTAAACCTTAAAAGAACTTACCCCATTCACAAAGTTAAAAAAGAGTAAATAGAAATTAGCATTGGCATAGTCTCTGAGAATTGTTTTGACAATGTTTCAACAGTGCCAACCGGCGTCAGTTTTAAGTAAAAAACCGTGATAAACCTAAATCTTGGCCAATCGGGATTCTTAATAAAAGTGAATGAAGTTATATAAAAACCAAAAAGACTAGAAGAATCAATCTTCTATCCTCCCAGATAAAAACCTATGTATCTTACTTTGGATGTTAGGAGAATGAAGTTGAGGATGTGAAATCGTCATCATAACACGCTCTTGTCCAAAAAAAAATTGACAAGTCCGAAGTTAATTATTGAATTGTGCGATTAGATATGAAAGGTGATTTGTTGGTACACCCTATATAACGAGGAACAGATTCTTTCTCCTGGAACCAATTTTTTGGGCAAAAACTCCACACCCAAATTCCAATTTGCTTCTACCGGCCTAATGGATTTTTTATCTTATAAACTAGCTGGCCCGGCGAACTTTGTTTCGCCTAAATGATACTTAGGGTGGATTTCGCAAATCGTAATCACCGGTGATCGGAGATTAACGGCTTAGTTCTCTGATTTTTGAACTGTCAAATCGAGTTGATGGTAGATCAAGCTCCTATCACTGGTGATTACGCTTTATAAAACTCACCGTTGAAGTTGTATAAACTAATATAATCATTGCTACTTTCTCAAGCAGGAGATAAATTAGGCAAAATATTCAAAATTTAAGTACCATTGTTATTCGCACGAATTGAATTCTCCTTATTTAAGCGGTAACTAATTGTTGAACATATATCTTTTTGTTTCTAATGCTTCACAGTTCTCTCATATCATTGCAGTACCTATCTTGTGATGAACGACACCACAAATGCAAATACAGGGTGTTTCAGAATAAGGGACCGTAAATTCGGGATCTTAATCCTCAGATGATTTTATGATATAAAGTTCCTATGGACTGTAGGTCCCTGACGCACTGTTTCTGAGATACGGGGTGTTGAAATAAAAAAAAAATTGGTTTTATGAAATTATTTTCTACACCGTACACGATTTTTTTTGAGTTTTGGTAGGTTATGAGTACGCATTAAGACACATTTTTTCCCATACAAAATAATGTTCAATTTTCACCAGTGGCGTCCATACAGACTCCTACCCCAATAAATTCGGTGAAAAAATTGGTACGCCAATAATTTTTCTCGAATTTCAAATTATTTTCGTAATCACCATATCACAATAAGAATGGTTTCTCGAGTTTTTTACCTGCGACGAATACTTTCTGAGAAAAAAATAAAATGTGTTTTATTGCGTACTCATATTCTACCAAAATCGTGTACGGTGCCGAAAATAATTTCGAAAAACATTTTTTTTTATTTTCAACACCCCGCATCTCAGAAACAATGCGTCAGAGAGCCATAGTCCATAGGAACTTTATATCATAAAATCATCTGAAGATTAAAACCCCGAATTCACGGAAACTTATTATGAAAATGAGTACGCATTTAAACACATGATGAAATTGCATTTTATTTTTTTTCTCAGGAAGTATTCGTCGCAGGTAAAAAAATCAAGAAACCATTCTTATTGTTAATTATGTGGTAATTACGAAAATAATTTAAAATTCGAGAAAAATCATTGGCGTAGTAATTTTTTCACCGAATTTATTCGGTACGGACGCCACTGGTGAAAATTGAACATCATTTTGTATAAAAAAAAATGCGTACTCATGACCTACCAAAACGCAAAAAGAATCGTGTACGGTGTAGAAAATAATTTCATTAAACCATTTTTTTTTTTAATTTCAACACCCCGTATCTCAGAAACAGTGCGTCAGGGACCTGTAGTCCTTAGGAACTTTATATCATAAAATCATCTAAGGATTAAGATCCTGAATTTACGGTCCCTTATTCTGAAACACCCTTTATGAATCACGATCGAATTATATGAATGAGAAATAGTTCCAATGATTAATTACCACTGATCTGATAAAAATTAGAACTTATTTTATGAATAGCGCTTTTTGAAGTGGAAAAAACGAAACTTTTCTAATATTTTCAATGTTGGCTAATCAATATCTAATTAGTGCTTACACCATAAACATCTTAGCCTTTTGGCGCTCAGCTTAAAATAATTGGTAAGCATCTCAGTTGGTGGAGCAGCGAGATTTCCATGTTTTTTTAGATATGAGCTGTCACACAGAACAGAAACACAAAAATAATATGTCAATTAGGTACCAATTATGGCAATTTGAATTCAGTTATTTCCGCAAATATATTTATTACCCAAACCGAAATTCAAAAACATCTAACAAATATGAGGAAAGATGAGAATGAACAACTCACGATTGAAACTGATCGCCAAAATCCGATTTAAATGACATTTCGATAAAAATTTAATGTTGTATTCACTCGCTTCTTGATCTGGTAATAGCCTTTCATGGTTCTATAAGTTCTTTGCAGAATACACACTAATTGTATATACATCGCCATCTAATGATGATAAAATCAAATAAAGTACCTTCACGATTGCGTTATTCTGAATGAATAAAACTGTTAAAATAACTAATAATAATCAGTCATAATGTGTGAATAGCGCCATCTGAAGTGGTAAGAACGAAACTGCTCTCATATCTCAACGAAATCTAATCATTTTAGAGATCTGTACTCCTACGCTAAGACATTTTGGTTTTGGTAAACAGCGCAGAGTTGAAGGCAACTCAAATTACACACTATTTGTTTTCATCGTTATCTAACGGAGAGAATATCAAATAAAGTACCTACGACTAAGCTTTGGCGACACCTAGTGGCCTTACTCGAAAGAAGGAAAAGCATTTTCTGTGTAAGTAAAATTTTCATCGATTTTTTCAAAGTTTTATTGTATTTTATAATAACCAGACCGTAGACGAACCCATATATGAATTTTCATAATAAACAGTCCATCGGATCTCGAGTTATAAATGGTGTAACCAACATCTTTCTTTTAAAATATAGATTGATGATACCTTCGTGAGTCTGTAGGGTAAGTGTGAGAAATTCGAGGCACAAGAATTAGCAATCAAATTCTTTTAAACGAGTTCATCTACTTCAACTGTTCTTGGGTGAAAAATCTGAAATGATAACGACTACATCCGCAGGTTTTCATGGAAAGAAAACGGTCTGTTCCTGATATCATTATTTTTCATATCTCGGTGTTCTGCGTACCCACATTTGCAGATTTCAACTTATCTCAAGGTTTGAATCACACCTACCTTGGAATTAATTGAATTTCAGTGTTGGTTTATATCATTTGCACTAACAGCCCACAGTTGCTGACGTCTGTCCCATAGAACAAACATAAGGATATTTATTGTATTTTGAACATTTGTTGCCTGTCGAATGGAATAGAATTTTTATTGCAGCTATATACCTTTAATTTATGAATTTGCTCACTCGAAACGTGAAACAATTGCTATTCATTAACCGAAGGAACCTTGTTGTAAAATTATGAATTCCATAAAATCAAGAATACTCGTGGGGATCAGCATCAATAGGAGATCCTTCTACAGTTTGATAAAACGGAAAAACTGAAGAGGTTGGACTATTTTAAGGATATTTTATCCGTTGATGATTTTCGAAAAAGCGTTTTTTTGCGAAGGTATAGGACAAAACAAATTTTCAACGAATAACAATGTATCACCAAAATAGAATAATGGCGTACAAAACTACGATATATCTCGGAGGCGTGGGATACTCCACACTTCGAGAGAGGAGCAAAGAATGCAGGATATTATTTGTTTTTCTTACTTTGAATGTTTCTTGCCCTATATCTTGGCTACAGAGCGCTTTTTCAGGAATAATCAAAGGATAAGATATCCCTTGAATAGTCAAAAGAATAATCTTTTGAATTTTTGCCGCATGTTTACCTAACACCCCGTATAAATAAATATCCATATGTTGAAAATACCGCCATTTGTATAAAGTAAGTCTCTTGCAAATAATCAAACTGAATAAAGGGTAACTCACCTATCTGATCCATTGAAGTGTTATAAAGAACTGAAATAGGTATCAACTTGTGGTTCCAGCTTAGGTGTGTTCTATTTTTTTGAAAAATTCTCAATGCGCTGTACTTTTTCCAAATGTAACCCCCTTTAAATTCACAAAATAATCAGTTACATCGCAGTCATTAATATAAATAACAACAAATGCCATATCTGAAAAGAACTAGCACCATTGTACATATGTACAGGGAATCGTGGATTGTGAATTCTGGAGGAATTCTGGAGTGACATTCTGCAGAACAAATGTCTTTAGTCATTACATAGCTGTCTTGTTTTAAAAATTAACGTGAAATAGTATATAACATTACTAGCAAGGTAAGAGGGTTTTTACTGGCGAATGGAGGATATAACTGACGAGTAGGGATTGCAAATTTACCGAATTTGAATTTACCGGTAATTCGGTAAATTATTTGAAGAATTACCGGTTTACCGGTATTTGCCGGTTTTTTCCGACATAAAAGAATAAGCCACAAAATAAATAACCAAAGTTTAATTCTTATCAAATAATAATAACAACAGAAGAGTAAAACTCTAGGTAAATTAAAAAAAAAATAATATACCTAACTCAAAGACTAGTAAGAGGCTCTAAAACATTCGAAATAGTAATTTAAATAAAAATCTGTCGTTTCTAACTTTTTCAACGACTCGTTCGATTCCTTCAGGCCCTGAGAAAACAAAGCTTATGAGCTTTGTTTTCTCTGGACCTTTTTCATTAAACTAAAAGGATCGAAAGAATGTAAATGAGTAAAAAAGAAATAGCATTATTTTTGGAAAAAGGGATTTCAGAGGAAAAACTTAGGAATTGCTTTCGCAGCACTCATGACATCTCGACCTCTTAGTGTGGAGTCCAAAAAAGCCATAACTGCGGCAGGAACAATTATAACAAAGATTAGGTAGCGGCTAAGTGATGACAGTATTGATATATCAATACAATAAGATTAGGTCTCCACACTAGTAGGCCTAGTTGTCATGAGTGCTGCGAAAGCCATTTCTAAGTATTTCCCCTGAATTCCCTCTGTCCAGAAATATTGCATTTCCTTTTCACACAGTTGAATATTTTACAATCTATTCCGTCCGCGCTGCCTGTGCATTACAGAAACAACGGATCAGCGCTGGCAATTTTTTTTACCGAAATTACCGGTAAAGGATGTCGGTTTCTTCGTCGGTAATTTGAAGAACATTAAGGGCGGTAAATCGGTAAACCGGTAAATCGGGAAACCGGTAATGCAATCCCTTGAGCCAGTAAAACCCGTTACCTTGCGTGTTTTGTTTAATATTTTGTTTGTTTCTCATTAGTAAAAAGGTTGGATAAATTCCAAAAAAATCTCAATAATTTGTCTCAAATGTCGTAAGCTATGGAAGCGTTGCCATGAACATGTCTGTTTATTTTTCTTTACATTTGTTTTGGCGAAAGCGAAAATGAATGTACCAAAAGAAATTATTGAGGCAGCCAGCAGTGTAGCTTCAAGTTTATTACCTGCAAAATCAGCTTCAAGGTACGAGCGAGAATACGACGACTTCAAAAAGTGGCAAAACAAAAATAGTGTGATTGGGGTAACTGAAGATGTTTTGTTGGTCTACTTGAATTAACTATCAGCTAGATTCAGCCCTAATACTTTATGGGCAAAATGGTCTATGCTGAAAAGCTGCTTGGAAATGAAAGAAAATGCCCCTGTTCGCAGGTTTGTTTTCCTTAATAAATTTATTGAAAAATATGACGTTTAGTTGTCATTTGCAGATTTCAAAAGGTACCTAATAGCGTTTCTGAAACGAATAAATGAGCGTTATACGCCAAATAAGCACCGAAATTGCGATGAGTTATGTCGATGATTCGGTCAACAAAAAAATCGAAATGTCTAGCAAATTATTTGGTTCATCATCATCAGTATCAACTCTTTCATCATCAAAAATCTGTGTTACTGGAAATAACAATTGTACCATGATTTTCAACATATGTGACGATAAAACAAAATTTTCTAATTTAAATAAAATAATACTACTAACTTGTAAAAATTTTGCAAGTTAAGGTGGGCGTTCAATGTAGTGTGTTTTTATTTCAAGTTGCATTTGAAAATTGTTTCACTTTGGAAACTGAAATTTTGTGGGTAGACTCAGAAAGGATTGGAGTTCTTGATGAAATAATTTTAGTCGATTGCATTCCGAAAGTTAATTTTTTTTCTTTCAAAAATAGAAGAAAATGAGCCTACTCATGCTTCTGTTTTATTTCAACAGAAAGACCCATGAAAATAGTTCAACATCCGATTAAAAGTGAATCTACTGATAATTTCGTTCAGAAAAACAAATTGAAATACGGAATTGGCAGAGAATGGTCAAATTCGAATTTTGGCGGGAAAAAATTCCTGCTTTACCCACAAATTGACTTATTTCATAGTTCGGCGATTTTCGGATAGAGAGCGCCATTGTACATTTCATTTATAATCAGAGAGATATTCATAGAACTTGATAGTGATAGTGCATGTTTTATGGAGATATTCCATAAAATGCACGGTGGCGCCTCTATTGGCTGAGCTTTCCTACTCGCTTTAAACGCCGACCTTAACTGTCAGTTTTACAAGTTAGTGACTTGATAAAATAAACTTTCTTGATTAATATTGTGTTTTTGGAAACTGACGTTTATAATGAGAAACAAATAAATACATATATTGTTTGTTCAAATTGAAATTTTAAGGATTTTATTATGTTTGTATTGTGGTCAAGTTTTTGAATCATTTGGAATTTTTTAATCAATTAACTGGCAACCCATGTAAAATTTTAATGGGTTTAAATTATTCACAGTGTATTTTACTTTTAATGTGAATAAATATTATTATTATTATTATTAAACAAACAAAAGTTCCGTTCTTGTCGAAGAGGAGTAGGTACTGACCAAGGTTTCGATCTTTTTAGATGTCGCCAGAGCAACATTACCCGTGGTTATTGATATGTATAACAATGAATGCGATGCATTTCAATATTTTGTGTATTAAAATTCTAGTTATCGCCTATGATATGTATTACATTAAAAAACTTCTCAGGTATTTGGACGTCCATGAATTGGACCTCAAACGCATACTGAGCTTTTCAAGAATCTAGGTATTTTGCGTTATTAGGGTCTATCACCTGGACAGACGGAAATAATTGAATTTTAGCTCGAATTCATCAGTTCGTCCTACCGAATCGTTAAAGACAATTTTGTTCCCAAACTTTGCAAATTAAAGACATTAGCGCAAAATGATTACGCTGTCGTTCTCGAAAACAAGCAGGCAATTATAAAAAGCTAATGAATGCATGGAAATAATATAATGAGTTCTACTTTTTTACTGAAAATATATTTCACGATGTGACTTTGTGAAGTTCAAACCGGTTCAAAATGAATTCTTATCAACATGTATTCGTTTATTCTCAAGGAAATTGTGCTGGTTACTATTTGATATATTAATTTTTTTCAGGCATCTTCTTTGAGGAACAGGACTGGCAAAGAAAAGTCATACACATATTCGAACGATGAAGAAGAAAAAATTAAATCGTATAAGCCAATACCTCTTCGACATTTCATTCAGTTTTTGATACTGATAGTGGTAGTATTCGTTTTGGTAATACTTGTAGAAAAACGGTTACCCAATGGATTACGCATTGATGATGAGGAAAATCATCCCAACAAATTCATAGCAGAAAGAGCACATAACATTTTGAAAGGATTGACCAGTATTGGACCTAGAATTGCCGGAAGCTACGAGAATGAAGTTCTAGCGGTCAATTATTTGATTAATCAAACAAAGAGAATACTTGAAGAAGCGCACCATAACCATGTGATAGAATTAGATGTCCAAAAAACGAGCGGCGATTTCAACTTGGAATTTTTAGATGGGATGACAAATGTTTACAGGGATATGCAAAATGTTATAGTTAAAGTGGGATCACGCTTCAAATCTCGTTTCAGTTTGCTCATTAATTGCCATTTCGATACTGTTATAAACAGCCCAGGTAATTACTCCTATTTTTAGAATTTGTTGATTTTGATGATATCCAGCAACTGATAAATACGCGATGCAAAGATAATGATCCTTTTAACGTAAAGAATGCAACCAAATATGTTTCTGATTTGAAAGGAAAATGGAATAATTTTCGAATGCCCCCTCATTTTCTGCATAAAATCACTGGTGTTGCCGTTCGAAAATGTGGAGTAACAATTCTTGAGCACGATGTGTGAGTTTTTCGAAATGTTTCCAATGTGTTAGAAAGCTGAGGTCTTCTTCACGCAAATCTTTTATATCTTTCACTTGACTTGCTGGTGAATCGACATGACTTCTTTCTTGGGTGTTGCTTAAGTCAAATTTTTCAAAAACATTGAATAACCTTAGACCTAATAGTCAACAAGAAGAAATCGGGAAAACACAAAGTCCAAGCCCCATATGACCATTAGACCTAATAGTATTATAAAGAACTGACATTACCCTTGCTGTTGAAACTATAACTAATATAAGAATGGATCATATACAAAAGAGTGAAGCCGAATCTTTGGTAAGAACTGAGTTGAACGCATGCGCCAAATGAAAATTTCAAATAACGGGAAGGTAGTAATTCAAAGCTAAGTATATTTCGAGAGGAGACAAGTGAATAGATATCGACGATGATATTTTCAGTTCAGTTCTAAAATATGATTAGAGATCATCAAGAAGAGACTCGACAAAAATGCATTGAAACGATTGACAAATAATATTACACGAAATCAATGAGCATATACCTAATCGAAAATTTTCAGTAGTAATATCACAAGAGATAGAATTTCTGTAATAAGTCTATCGATCCATTTTCAAACGAAAATGAGTTGCTTGGAAACATCACGAGTCCGGAGGACGAGTGGTGTTTCCTTGAAGAAACTCATTTGAGTTTGGAAATAAAAGATAGACTTATGAGGTAATTTCAATCTCGAGTGAAATTTTATAACACTATTTCACGAACAGATTAAAAGGTAAGAAACTCCATATTCGAGAAAAGCAAGGAAAAACTCATGTTGACGTCTACAATTTATATTTATTAGTTGTCAAACCATTCGCATCCATTGTTCAATCACAGATTATTCTGTAGTTCGATCGTTGAAAATACCGAAGTTGTCAGACCAATCATAATTCAAAGACAGTTGGTATTATCGCGATAATACTGTCTTTCGACTGTGATTGGTCAGTTTTTGAAATAAGTGGAAAAGTCACATAAATTGAGAGAAAAGCCGAGCAGATCTCGAGCCCAGTTTTTATTGGTTTTTGATCAGTATATGTTATGATAGGAATTTGAAGAGAGCTGAAAAGAGTTCGTTGAAAATACCCGGTACATTTGAAAGTGTGAATGACGCTCACAATTACTTTTACGCCAATAATTTCGAGATTTCAGATGAACTTTGACCTAGGATGACTTCTTCATCAAAAATTTAATTATCATCTCTCGATAGCGCAATCTATTCACCTTAACTGTTGCTCCGTCCTCATTCTCGAAAAAGTAAGGACTAATGATTCCGCCAGACCATAAACCGCACCAATCAGTCACACGTTGAGGATGAAAGGGGCTTTTCAACAATAACTCTTGGGTTTTACGAGCCCCAGGTGTGACAATTTTGCTTGTTGACGAAGCCACCGAGGTGGAAATGGAACTCATCACTCAAGATGATTTTTCGATGGATTTCCGCATCATTTTCATGCATTTCAAGGACCCAATCATCAAAGACAAGACATTGTTGATGATCGGCCGGCTTGAGTTCTTGTGTTAACTGAACTTTATAAGCTTTGAGACCCAAATCTTTATGCAAAATACAGTGTAATGACATTCGTGAAATGCCTAATTCCAAAGAACGATGAGGAATGGACAAACCTGGGTCGTCTTCAACACTTTCGGCTACAGCAGCAATATTCTCGGTTTTTCTTGGGCGCCATGCACGGGTTTTATTCCTCACATCACTAACTTGTCCCAACAGCCCAAATTTTTCCACCAGTCTCTGTATTGCTGTTCGACGACCCAAAAATGTTCTAGTTCTACGAATCGTCTTTGCCAAATTTCCACCATTCTTATAGCGACTTTTAACAATTTCAATGCGTTGTTGAAGCGTGTAGGTATCGTTCCTTCTTTATTCATGACGTATTTCTACTTGTCAAATGTCAAAAAATGACAGCGTCAAAAGTGACATCTACCGAAACAGCGGGCTATTCAAAATAACACTCTTGTTGGAAAACCTTTTACCTCCAGATCTTTGGAATTCAGCTGGAGGTTGGTGTTCCACATGGATCGAATCTAGGTACATTATTATTTACTATCGTCATAAAAGATCTTCTGTGCTCTCTTGGTTGCCTGGTTTTGGCCCTTGCTGATGATTCGAAGCTAAACTTTGAGTTGATTTCTTCGTAATATTGTTTTAGTCCAGGTAGGTCTTGTTTAATGTAGGAATGATCAGCAGGAATTAGTGATTGTATTCCTTTGTGGAGTCTTTGGAATTCGATGTGTAATTCCATCGTCATTTGAGTCTTCTTTCAGAATCATACTTTTTTAGGGAATCTTCTTGTGCGCCTTTTAAACATGTATATTCTCTCAGGAATTTGGGAATTGTCATCACTGACGATGAATTTCTTTTGGCTCTGCGAGCCGGTATTCTTCTCTGGCATTGGAATCTTTTTGGCTCTGGAAGTTGAACATCTTCGCTGGCGCTGCATTGTTCTTGACTCTAGACTGTCTTCGCTGACTCAATTCCTGAACTTTTGTATCTTAAGGGACAATGCGCTATATTTTTTTTGCTGCAATATTTATTATCTTGGCTTGAACGTGGCATTGCCTATTGGTACCAGAGCGAAACTAGCCATCAAAGAGCTATTTTGTACAAGGGGTAGTACAATTGATTTGGCGCTGTTGGAATGGTTCAACCATAAAAATATGAAAATACATTTTATTTTTTTTCTAATTATAGGTGCGAGTGATGATGGCGCTGGTTGTGCAGTTATGATGGAAATACTTAGGGTGATTACAAAATCCGATAGAATACTGCGTCATAACATAGTATTTTTGTTTAATGGTGGTGAGGAAAATTTTATGCCAGCCTCTCATGGATTTATAACCCAACATAAATGGGCTGAGAAGGTGAGGAAATTCAAAAGTGAAATTTATATAGATCCATCCCGGAAAGTCGTTCCTTCCCATGTACCATTCACTTATAGCGACTATTGCAAACCACACTTACCAACAGTCTACTCTGATGTAGTTATAAGAGCTAACCTAACCTAACATCGAATTAATTTCAAGCTATCTGGTCAACCAATTCATTTCAATATCAGTTTGTGATTATAGATTCGTGCCTTCATCAATTTGGAAGCTTGTGGCGCGGGTGGCAGAGAAATTCTCTTCCAGGCTGGTCCCTACCATCCGTGGATTATGGAAACCTATTCTGAAGAAGTGCCTTACCCATTTGCGTCTTCCCTTGCTCAAGAAATTTTCCAAAGTGGAATTATTCCTGGAGATACTGACTTCCGCATATTCAGAGACTTTGGCAATCTTTCAGGTAGTTTTACTATGCAGAAATATTCATTGAGAGTACATACAGGTTCAGAAATGTAAGTTGGAAACATAGTCGATTCAACGTTGAACGAGTGGATGAATATTGTCTAGTGGACCAGAAAAATAATCAGAACTCTCGGTGCGATGCGACACGAATAAATGACTGACCTCACTCAATGGCATGGGAACTGCATCGAGACTAGCGAGAGCTCGAAGATCCCACTCTCCAGTCTCCTATGTCATTGTTTGAGGTCAGTCATTTATTCGTTGTCACAACACACCGAGGATTATGATCATTTTACTGGTCCACTAGACGATATTCATCCACTCTGAATTGGCTATGTTTCCAACTTATATTTCCAAACCTGTATATCACTTTAGAATGAAAAAGTTGAGAGGATCACTGAAGACATAATTTTGATTCACAGGATTGGATTTTGCTTGGTCATCGAACGGATATGTCTATCATACCGAATATGATTCTCTGGAACAAATACCTTTAGGTTCTTTGCAAAGAACTGGTGACAATATTCTGGCCTTAGCCTTGGGTATGGCTAAAGGGCATCAGCTCTCTAATGTTGAACATTATAAAGCAGGAAATCTAGTATTTTTCGACTTCTTAGGGGCATTTGTTGTTCGCTGGTCCATGGAAGTTGCTGACTTAATTAATATTTCAACTGTGATAATATCTTTGTATTCGCTGTATGCTAACAGTAAAACAATGGGAACCAG
This sequence comes from Adalia decempunctata, assembly GCA_951802165.1. Lineage (NCBI taxonomy): Eukaryota > Metazoa > Arthropoda > Insecta > Coleoptera > Coccinellidae > Adalia > Adalia decempunctata. Next base: position 36,246,350 of record OX637697.1, on the reverse strand, counting down.
TGACTGTAAGTAGGAAATTCTTAATAATTACAATTATTAGATTAGAAAATGATATGGGAGAGTGGAGAAAGTAGTACATTGTGTTTCTAGTGGTGAAGACAATACCACTGGCGAATCCAGACAATTTTTCAGAGGGGGACATGAATGTTTTCATGGAAGGGGCATGAATTTATTGAAATTTTCTACTTAAGGAGTTAAAGACTCAAAATGAAATTTTTTATTGAAATTATTAGGGATAGATAGAACTACTATGAGAGGATTAATGTCAATTTCGAGGTACTTTTGGAAAGATTCAGCCCTGGAACTGTGCAAAGCTCACAAGGCACATTTTCTCATACTACAAAAGGTTTCTGACAAGCTTATTTGCTTCCTTGTTTCCTTTGGTTCGCAGACTGAAATGACCCAGTTAACCTAGCCTAGATCACATGAGTCACATTCTTACCTATCACATATTTATTGGTTTAGGATGCGGGCCTTTTTTGTTATTCGAAAATATACATGGGGCCCTTACACATTTTAATAATGTTGAAAATTAATTATCAATATGCAGTTCTTATAAGTAATTTAAATGCTCTATTTCAGATTTACCAAAGAAAAAATATATGAAAAAGTTATTTGGATGCGTTGGGAGTGTTCTATGGTCCTGGATTTCAGCTTTGCTTGGCTGCTTAGCTATTGCTCTACTGTTGAATAGTACGGGTGCTACAATGAGTTGGTATGCTAATCCAGTATGGATTTTCTTTTTATATGTGATACCTACATATACCGCTTGTATGTTGACAATTTACTTACATGCCAGTTACTTCAACAAGGTTAGTTATAAGTGAAACTTTTAGAAACTACTGCTTCGATTCAGTGGCAAGTTTGTTTATTTAGTTCATCTCTTCATATCATAAAAAAATGCCTAGTATTGCACTCATCCATAGACTATTATTCCCATGTCAGCCATTCTATTGAACACTCGAAAATTTCAAATTTTAATGTGTTATTCAAACTCAAACCAGCTTTGTGAGAAATTCCAAAACTAGCTGGTGTAACATTTTATCAATTTCAGTTTTTTTTTTGTCAAGGTCTTCCGTTTATTTCGAGTATTCCTACCAACTGTGCATTTCTCGTCGTGGCTTTCTTCAGAAGATTTCAACTTTTTCAGGCTATGCACAAGCCTGGGACAGGCCCTATCTGGAGTCTTTTAGTTGGGAATTCCCAACTCAAACGCCCTCCCAGGCGTGTGAATAGCTGGTTTGAGTTATTTTTGGGATCCTTGCTTGCTGTCTAACTCATTAACCTCAGAAAACGTTTGCTAAAACATCTGCTTTATAAAAGAATGAGGCAAAAACGCATAGAAGCATAGATACACTTATACATCTCTCATTATCAAGCACATTAAACAATAAAAACAAAATACATAAGAGATGAGAGTTCAATTTCCATTTTTTCTAGGATTTGATACTATCTCCTTGGTCCTTATTCCAACTTTATTTTGACGCTTACCAATTGTTATGGACAATAATTCTTGCCCTTGGTGTGATGACCAGAATAAGATCAAGCTTCATAGCTTTGATCTGGGTTATAGCAGCGACAATAGAAAACCTTGTCAAATCTCAACTTTATGGAAAATGGCGAGGTTTGCGATTTTGATAAATATTTCAAATTCTTGTTGCATGGAATAAATGAAATCAGTGCTTTTCTTCTGTTCCACTAATACAATAATCCGTAGTTTCTGAAAGAAACATTTAATGTCATATGCAATAACAAGATCCCCAGTACATAAAACAATTATCGAAAATACAAATATTGATGAATTATTTGCAGATTCAAAGTGGCTTCTGCTCCATATTGGAGTAATGGGATTGCCGTTTGTTCAGGGATTTTACCTAACAATAAGTTCTCTCTACCTTTTTATACCCATAATGGGAAGAGCTGGAGCTGCCTCGTTTGCTGAATACCTCATAGCAATCATGGCCAGTATACAGTTTTGCATATTGTTATGTTTCGCTGTACCTATAATTTTGCTAGTTCGGAATATGAAGAAAGTTTTCTCCCTTTTGATGGGGATCATCCTTTTATCCATAGCTGTGCTACTATTGACGCCTTTTGGATTTCCTTACTCTGCAAACCCCAAATGGCTGGCGCCTCAGAGGTTCATGATTCTTGTGAGTATTTAAACAATTCATATAAATGTAGATTAGTATCCCTTGGCTAGAGCAAGGATTTTCATAGCTCCAGTTTATTTGCATTTTGAATTCATTTATCGACGAAAAAATTGGTATTTCAGTTAAATCTCCGAATTTCATGCCAATCTTTCTTTACAGCACTGTCAGCGAGTATACCATGGTGTTTCTGGAAGTGTGGATAACAGAACTTCTGGCTTCTGGATAGTGGACATGGACATCAATAGTCCACATAGTGTAGATAGATATGTACCTGAAATGAAGAAAGCTATATCAGTTGATCAAGATTGCCACGACTATTTATATTGTGGACTGCCATATTTAGTACCAGTTTTGAATATGTTGGGTCGAACCCATTGGGTTTCTACAGACAGTGCTCCTAAAACAACTCCAATACATATGAAATATGAAAAAGAACGTATGCCTTATGGTCAACGTTTATATTTTGATATACAAGGTGATTTTATCTGGTTTGATATTGAAGGATGTGAATCAAACTATCAATATCTGTTTGTTCCAGGTGCAAATCATGTTGGAATCATGATCTCCCCGGTTTCTGGTGTTATCTTGAAAAATTGGAGCTTGGACTCCAAATATCCTCTTGCAGGTCCTAAATGGAATGGTAGGGACACTTACTTTATTTACTACGCCCATGGTTCCACGCCAAAGCCTCTAAATTTCTCAATTGAATTCAAGGTAAGTAGATTCTTTGAGGCGTTCTTATATGTAAGATAATAATAAATAAGAATAATAATTTATTCAAATGGATCAACTAAGTTCCCGCTGTTTGTCAATAGATGGCTCCAGCAGTAAGCACTGATTGATTTTGGCATATACAAAACGTCATGAACCGAGCTAAAACATATGATGAACTGTTTTAACACATTAGTTATTTTGTTTGGATGTCATTTAATTTTGGTAGTGTGAATATGTCTGATTTTGTGCCAAATAATCGTCATTTGCGGAAAGTTTTGATTTTCTCTTTAATTCGGCGGCTGAAGCTCATCGAGAGGTCCAAAAAGTTTACGGAGATGCTTCTCTAAGTGAAACAAGGTGCCGTGATTGGTTCTGTCGTTTCGAAGACGGTGATTTCGATGTTGACGACGGCCCGCCTGAAGAAAGACCAAAAACCTTCAAATACTCTGATGAAAAATCTATTACAGCAACACAAAGAAAAGAAACTCATTGGGATTGCGCGGTCATGCATCTACGTCGTCGCATCTACCTAATATTCACGCTGCGAAGATTATACTGTGTATTAGGTAGAACCAGGTCGGTGTCGCTTATTATTACCTATTGGAATCGAGTAGAACCATTACTGGGGAACGGTATCGACTTCAATTGATTCAGCCGAGCACTGCGCGAAAAACGGCCACAATACGAGCAGAAGCTCGATAAAAGTGAATCCACAGCACGACAACGTTCGGCCTCACGTTGGTAAACCTGTTGAAACATATTTGAACCGAAATTTATTATGGTGTGCAGTTCAACCAGTCGAACTTTCCATGAAGCTATACTACAGTGTCAAAAATTGACAGGAAACGGTCAATGAAACGCAAAGAATATATTATGCATCCAAATTTATTGTATCGCCTTCAAAGTAGGCCTCTTTCAAAATGATGCACTTAAGCATAGATGCATAGAAACGCTGGTGTAACGACTCCTAACTAAAAATCGTGACCAAAAATTGTAGATCAAAATGGCACTCTAAATTATTGTAGATCGGGTCCTACGGACTGAACGAGAATAAATTCGCTATCACAAAAACGCTTATATCTTTTGAACCACTGGACCGATTTCGAAAATCAAATTCATTTTCGAATTATCTTCTAGTTCTAATGAAAACTGTTTTTATTATAAAAAAACCAAAACTATTTTTTACAAAATTTTACAAATTTCTGGAACTCTTCCCATAATGCTTCTTATAGTGTTCTCAGTCACTTTCTGGGATGCTGTCTTCCACTTTTGCTTGAATTCCGCGAATGTTTTGGATGATTTCTTAGTCTTATTCAATTCTCTATTTACCAGGGCCCAATATCTTTCGATTGGCCTGAGTTCTCGGCAATTTGGTGGATTGGCCTCTTTGGGGACAAAAAACACCTCATTAGCTTCGTACCATTCCTTGGTGGCCTTGCTGTAGTGGCATGAAGCTAAATCTGGCCAAAATATTGTTGACACATCGTGCTCACGTAAAATTGGTAAAATTCGCTTCTTCAAGCATTCCTCGGTGTATATCTTCGAGTCAACAGAGCCTTGGCCAACGAGAAATTTGCTCCTTTTTCCACAAGTGCAAATTGCTTGCCAAACCAGGAATTTTTTAGGAAACTTTGCTTGTTTCTTCACTCGAAATTGTTCGTCAACATTTCCACGAGAATCTGCAGTATAAAAATTGCGAGAAATCAGCCAAGACATAGGTTTCGTCGTCCATCAAGCAACAGGAAAAATTTTTCAACAAATTTTTTTTTAATTTCTTTGCTCTTGATTTCGCTTCTTGATTCTTCACAGCGTTCCCGTCTGGCACTTTCTGCACTTTGTATGTTCTAAGCCCACAACTCGACTTGATTTTTTGAACGGTTGACTGCGAACAACCCACTATTTGGGCCACTTTCCGTCCTGAAAGGTTAGGATTCTTCTGAAAAAGGCTGATGGCTTTCTTCACTTTTTTTGGGCTATGAAACTCCTTTTTCCTCCCGGTTCCTTCCTTGCTGTTAATTGTAAGATCTTCGTTGAAGCGCTCTTGATACCGAGCCTCTTGTGCGATTCTTTTGAAGCTCCATTTTTTATTATTTGGAAAAAGTCTCACTATAAATTCTCGTGTCTTCACTTCGCTTGACATTTTGCGACAGAGAATTGGAACACTATGAAGATAGATGCATCTATCTATGAAGTTAATGTTCCACATGTTTCTGACGTTCATAACAAAGCTAACTATGCTCCAATTTATAGGCGTTTATGTGATAGCGAATTTATTCTCGTTCAGTCCTTAGTACCGGAATTATCCGCAATATTTCGCGGTCGTGGCGCGACCTCTTTCGGGAGAAATGAAAAGTATTACGCCATCACAGATTTTCGATCGACAAGAAAGTCTTGAACAAAATCTAATCAGTGCCAACAACAGGTATTCTATGCATCTATACTTAAGCCAACAAATAATCAAATTAATAATATTTGTTGAATTTTTGGTCAGAAGTGCGTTCATAATGAGCTTGTGAAATAGTGTGTCAATGGTGAGTCGTGCAGCAGTGTGTATTACCCCAAAACCATCATTCAAAGTGGTTTGAAATCAGTACCTAAGGCACAGAAACTGGAGTAACCTTTCTCAATTCTCGGTCTTCGCCAGAGGTCATTGATGGAAGGCCAGAGCGAGGCAAATACACTGGACAAAAAAATTAACGCACATTATGGAAATCTCAAATTTATTCTACAACTGAAGGTGTTCTCAATGATAATTATTTTTATCAGAATTATGCATGCATATGTTATCCACTTTCAACGTTTTTCTTCAATACAGATGTTTTCTCCCAGCAGGAATAAAAAAAGATGATATTATCAGATTTTGAATGTATTGGCTCCATTCTAAAATCAGTTGTTCTCGATCAATTCTAGTGATCAATAGTTTTCCTTTCGTTTGATTTTCTACACTCGATCGCTATGCAACGCGAAACACGCAATTTGACCCAAGAGGAATGTGCCCAATCGGTAGTTTTGCGAGAAGAAGGGTGGACATACACAAGAATTGCAGAAAGGTTTGGAGTTTCCCATACAAGTGTGTCCAGAATGTTGCCCATCGAAGGGCGCGTTTGGATTTTGCGAGAGAGCATATCCATTGGGAAGAGGCCGATTGGGAAAGAGTTTTCTTCACAGATGAGTCTAGCTTCTGCCTCTACCATTGTGATCGACGTTCCCTTGTATACAGACGTCCACATGAAAGAAATGCTCAGTGCAATTTCCTGAATACTACTGGTTTCGGGGGAGGATCGATTATGGTATGGGGTGGAATATCTTTGACTGCTCGCACAGACCTAGTGGTCGTTGATAATGGAGCTATGAATGCTGATAAGTATATAAGGAACATTCTTGAAGAGCATGTAGTGCCATTTGCCCCATACATTGGTGAAAATTTCATTTTTATGGACGATAATGCCAGACCCCATCGTGCGCGCATCGTTCAGGAGTACCTTGAAGAGGTTGTAGTGTCTCGAATGGAATGGCCAGCAAGAAGTCCAGATCTCAATCCGATTGAGCAGGTTTCGGACAACCTCAATAGAAGGCTGAGAAGTTCAGAAAATCATCCAGCTACTCTTAATGACTCGGAGAAATCTGGGAAGGATTAGATCAGAACATTTTGAGATCACTCATTTTGAGTATGAACCGTCGTTGCCGAGATGTAATTAACGCAAGGGGTGGAAATACCAAGTATTAAATCACTTATCAGCATTTCAGTATTTTGAAAATTGTTCATTTCTCTTCTTTCACATAAGATTCGGTGAAATCCTGAATTTTTCTTCCATTTAATGTGTCTTGTTTCGTTCAAAACCTTCCCGAGAGAACATAAAAAATAAGTCATAAAGTCAATGTAGATTTAACTCTCATTAAAATTGAGATTTTCAGAATGTGCGTTAATTTTTTTGTGCAGTGTATTATGCATCTAAATTTATTGTATCGCCTCCAAAGTAGGCCTCTTTCAAAATAATGCACTTAAGCATAGATGCATAGAAACGCTGGTGTAACGACTCCTAACTAAAAATCGTGACCAAAAATTGTAGATGAAAACGGCATTCTAGATTGTAGATCGGTTATCCGCAATATTTCGCGGTCGTGGCGCTATTGCGGCAATGGAAAATAGCGCGACCTCTTTCGGGAGAAAAGAAAAGTAGAACGCCATCACAGATTTTCGATCGACAAGAAAGTCTTAAAGAAAATTCAATCAGTGCCAAAACCGAGTATTCTATGCATCTATACTTAAGCCGACAAATAATAAAATAACACAACATGTTTCAAACTCATTTTACGGAATCGAGGTTCGAGGTCAGTACTTGAGTTTTCCAAAGAAAAAAAGTCGTCCGGAGACATATCAGATAATACGGACGGTGGTCGATAACATTTTTTTGAATTCTTGGTCAGAAGTACGTTCACAATGAGCTTGTGAAATAGTGTGGCAATGGTGAGTCATGCAGCAGTGCGTATTACCCCAAAACCATCATTCAAAGTGGTTTGAAATCAGTAAGGCACAGAAACTGGAGTGACCATTCTCAATTCTCGGTCTTCGCCTGAGGTCATTGATGGAAGGCCAGAGCGAGGCAAATAAATATCAATATGACCCAGCATATGGCTCAGTAGACAATAGTATAATGATTGGTCGCATTTAATGAAATAGATTCTCTACATTCAAATTTTTATTTCAGGTTCCTCATAGTCACAGAGGTCCTATAATAGACCTCGCTGTCAGCACACACAACTTATTTGGAGAAGGAAGGAAATCCGAGTCTTTACAGAATTTTGTCCGCCAATTTCCGCCATGGACAACTGTCACTTCTTGGACTGCCACCTATGAATCATGGTTCATTTAATAAGATAATTCGGATGTAAATTGAGAAAACATATTATCCCTCATTGGAAATTTCGAATGCGTCTAACCAAAATTACACAATGTTATTTTTTGTTGTGTATATCATTCCGAACACCACAAGCTTAAATTGGGAAATTTCGAATATTTAGTGGAAAGCTTACAAAAAACTGTTCTTTAATGAATAAAAATTCAAATATAATTTGAGATTAATTTCCCTCATTATCCTGATTTTCTTCACCATTTATTATTATTCATGGAATGTTTCGTAGTTTCTGATAAATGGTTGATCTCGCGCTGATAATCGAAATATGAGGACAAAGCAAATGAAGCAACAGAACAGAAAAAAAGGAAATGCCACCGTGTACTAATAATAATTTGCTGCCCCATCCTTATCCTCTTAAAATTCAACGCTTCTCACTTAAATGAAAATTGTGTATTGAAACATGAACATCCATTTGTTCATTTTCACCAGTAAAAAAAATTTAAATAATAATGCTGGCATATTTTTCGTCATGAATCATTTTCAACGACTAATAAAAAGTGACATCTTAGGCCGGCCATAGACATCGTTATTTTTCATCCGTTTTCCTCGCCTCGGTTCGTACCGCCGAGTCATATCGCAGAACTGTTTTGCCCACACACTTCGGTAAATTCTACCAGTTATTTTGCTGTCGTTCGCGAATATGCACGTCATGAAGAGGAAACATCTCTTAGCAGTGGCGGCCGCGGTTTCGGTGCTGAATAAAAAAGAAATAAAGAAACGGTCAATATGGGACTTGTACTACGCTAATGGAAAATAACCGCCGATTCTCGACGAAATCCCCACACATAGTCGGTATGACACGACAACCGATGAACCGTTGTGACAAAAATCAATCAAGCATCGGCAGATATTTCTACCGACGAGGCGTACCGACGCGCGACTGTTGAACACATCGGTTTTTGGCGCTTTTGCCGAGACGGTTCGTATCGCAGCGGTATAAACGGATGAAAAATAACGATGTCTATGGCCGGCTTTAGATCCTTACCCCCAGATTTCCCACCGCATATAAATACCGAGAAAGAAAGCGTGAAAAGGAATCCCGTGTTTGTATATACAGGGTGACAGCTCAGAACGAAATAGAGCTACTTTAGTGAATTTCTTTCATTTAGCAGCACTTCATCCTATCTTAGGATGGAGGGACAATCTTCCGCAATACCCACTTTGGGAATCCCCGCATAGATATTGTTTATTGAACTGAATCTGATGGCATACATGTGGTGTGTGTGTAAGTAATTTTCTGTTCAAATGTTACATGTGTTCATATGGCTGGCCCATTACACCTGATATTTCACATAACATTCCATCTTTATTCTTATTAGAACGGAAAAAATAATTGGCCTCTGAGTGTGTTTGTACAAACTATATTCGAAAATGAGAGCTATATCTTGAAGAAACATTTCTCACATATGAGCTCGAGGAGCTAATTGAATTATGAAAGTGAAGACTAATATTGCTCAAGATGAATATTTACCACGAAATTGAATAAGCAAACATACTTTAACATAAAGGAAGATAATCTCAGCTTTACAATACTGAATATTTAGTAGAAATGAGAATGGATTATCAGGTGGGAGCATATTCTTTAAACTATGAAGGCATATAATATCAAACTTATCATAATTATTGAGGAATTGGAAAAAAAAGGGCATCTAATAAATCGGGCTCTTTTGATATTACAGGCATTGCAGTAAATTTCATTATTCTCTCAAATAAGTATCGAACAAATAAGGAATGTTCCATTGCTCATTTTTCATCGCTGACACTATATTTTACTAGTTACACATATCGTTTTTCTATTTTTAGTTGAATGTTCTTAAGTCCGGTGTTTTGTATTCTCTTATAATTTTTTGAATGTACAATACCGTCTTCATTGCTCGAACAATATTATAAACATCCAAGGGCGTAAATTCTTTCGAAATTCAATTATAGTTATTGGATTGGGAAAAAATGTGTTCAAGATAAAATGCAAAGTACACTATATTGTTTGTGGTGAAATAATCCTGTCATAAAATTCGAATTAGTTTATTTTACATGTAGATAGCTTCTCATTTATTCAATCCGACTCGAGGTGAGTTTGTTAAACATAAACATATTTTCTTTGCTCTACAATACCTGTGCAATGCTGTAAGCACATTGGCGGTATTCAATATGAAAAAATACGAATTCTAGCATTTCTAGCTCTTATTCTTGAAGTTGAAAGAACATATAGCGAAGGTTCTATTCACTATTACTAGTACTGGGTCATTTTTTTACAACCACACACAAAAATATATGGAGATGGAGCACTATACTCAAGATATTTTCATGAAAGTCATTTTCAATATGGGAATGGGAACCTATATTTTGTAATAGAATTATGATTCTATTCTTAAGAACAAATAAATGAATATTAGATGACGTCAATAAGGGGTTTCAAGAATTCTACAGTATGTAATTAAATTCTTTATTAAATTCAACAACCCATATTTTTTCACAGAACATTTTGGATCATAGTTTATAGGATGAACCTTATGTCAAAGTTTGAACATATCATCAAGGATCACCCCATATAATGATAAATAAAGATGTGGATGTGCCGGAAAAGTTTCCGATTCCTACATTGTTATTATTTTCAGTATCCTACACTTAAATATTCAAATAATTACATATTCAGGCTACAACTGTACAATACGTTCAAATATTTAGGAGAAATATACCCCGCATTATAATTTCTTTGCCACTCCTATACATACAATGTGTCTTTTATATAATGCTGCTGCCGATATGCCAAATCAATTATGCATACCACTACGTGGGACATTCCACGAGGCATAGATAGACGTTTTCTTATATTTATGATGCTTATGATACACTCAATAAAGGAAAAGCTAAATATCATGCCCAGAACTCGATCAGATTGGTTCAGGAAGTTCATCCGTTCATGAGGTGGTATGGTTACTGTTTGAGGAGGCATTAATTTTCAATGGACTTCCAGAATTGATGGTGTTTGAGGCTATCATGAATTCGGAAAATAATAAAGCTCTGGAAATTCATGGTTTTCGCCTTGGTCACCAGACCTCTATACGATGGAATACGCTTGGGATCAGCTACAAAGAGTTTTGGATTCTCATCAACGACTTCCACAAACGCTTCAAGGACTCATACGGCTTTTACCGCAACTTTGTAGAGAAATTGATCAAGGCAACTGAATCTGATCGAAAGTAATCAAAGGCGTTGTCAAGCCAAAGAGTACCTACTCTTTGGTCAAGCTATAGATGTTCGAGGAGGCCATACTCTCTGCGGAACTTTATTTTTTCACTTCCTTGAATGAACTGAGTTTGAACTAACAATACTCAGAATAAATTTCCACCTGAACTGTTAAACTTAGAAAGGAATATGCAAAAGAATAAGTTGGATAAGTGAGCAGTCACGTAGATTTCTTATATTCAGAAAATTTAGTGAAACAGTCTCAAAATCTCTGCGATAATTATAAAAAATTCACTAATATTGGAATATCTTACGTTATCTACAATTTCTGTAGGCTGTAGGCGGTTTTTTATTTTGTTAAATCTCTTCAAAATGGTCTTTATAACAGTGGCGGCTCGTGACAGTTCAAAGTGGTGAGGCACATCAGAGTAAAAAGATTTCCTGCCGTGGTGTTGCCGTGAAAAAGGCTGTTGCAAAACTGATGAATAGAATAATTCTTTATCGCTAGCATACTCAAGGTCATCTTTTTCGAGAAACATTTTGCGTTGTAAAATATTTACTTCTAGCGATGAAGAATTATCTTACTCGAAAACTAAACATTTTAAAGGGTGTGTATAAAAAGTAATTTGAAGCCAGTTGAAGAAAATGAGCATCCTTATTGAAATTCTTCAATTTTGGACAATGTTAAGAACATCCTCTACAAGCAAGTTGCTTTCCATCAAATCATCAAATTTGAAACACCCAGAACATTGAGAATATTGAAGTTTATGTCACTCTGAAAATGAAGTAAAATCTTCAACTTTCCCATAATTTTTTCGTTGTATGTCAGCCACGCCGGATAAATTAAGAAAAATGTTGATGCCAAAGAATAGAAATACTAATATAGCACTAAGAGATGAAATAATATGAAGTGGTTACCATTAGAACAAACCGACCTAATTCTAATATCAGTAATGCAACTTCAAACGAACACCCTGTGGCCGCTACTATTATTTTAGGCTGATATATCAGTGCAAGAGCAACCATTTTTGCAGTAGCATTATTCCGTAACTGACGTAAGTAATGAGATTATCTACTTCATTTCACTAATGGGACACTCTGTATATGTACACATACCTATAAATGACTGATTCTAGCGAACTCTCTTCTTCGTCAGTTGCGTAATATTATATTCTCAAGACATTCACTCAAATCTGGGATAGATCGCTTTACTTCTTGAACTATATAATTATGATTTATCCCCATAAGAATTACGCCAAAAACTTTGCTGATTAGCTGAAAAATCAAAAAAATCACAAGTCTTTCGAGCGTTTACATCTAACTGGGGAATTCGTGACGTCCCATCGGTCCCGTTAAATACATTTCGCCTTCGGGTCTCCGATGGTAATTGAATTCAGTAATAAGATTGAAAGACATCATATGAACACTGAGACAAACCTAAATCTACACGAAAAACAGATAAAACTATTTTTACAAATCGAACCCAATTTTAAAACTGACCCGAGTTCACAGATTAAAGAACTAGTTCCCGAATAGTGCAGAATAATTACAGTTTGCCCTTCGCGAGAGAATATCAAGACTAGAGGAGAGGCTAGCCTCAGACTAAACGTAATATTTGGCGTTTAGGGGTGAGGTTTACTCGCCTGCCGTCCGTTCCCTATGATGTAAAATGACGCGTAAAGAAAGGCAGTGTGACTAGTGTGAGGCCTGCCTCTGCCGTTTACTGGGAGTTGGATACCCAGAAATCGTGAGATACGGAAACTTAGACCCAACCGGAGACGCATTTTATTGCTATATAATGAAGGGAAATTTCGATATAAATGCGTATGGAAGAAGATATTGAAAACAATTTATTAAAATTGATTGAATAAATGATTAATAAATATATGATATTTATACGTGTAATTTTCGACGTTTATTGGTGAGGCACTGCCTCACCTGCCTCATAGGACAAGCCGCCACTGCTTTATAAGTATTCACTGATTGAGCGCTTTTCGATTATTGTTCTGCAATCAGTGCAATCTACAATATGTTCTTGATCCTGATAGAATAGAAACGGCACATTCGCAACAATTTCCTGGGCCTCTGGGAGCTTGGATTTGAAACAATATATCCATTTTGAGTTGGCAGACAATGAAAGTGTTGTCTTCGATTGGCTGTAAACTTTTAATTATCGACAAGATAGGCTTTGATATATACAGTAAAATGTTTTAATTGAGTTGAATTTTGGACTTTTATTATAATCACTGTTTATTTTTTATTTTCGTCGAACATTTTTTGATGCGAATGCATCGGGTGTTTTTTTAGAGTGATAGAATTTTCGATCGGGATAACTATGATTTGACAGAAGATAGAAGCCATGTTGTTTTGACATTTCTGTTTTGTAAGCATTGAAAAATTATCATGAAAAAAGTCACGTCGCAACAACGGTTACAAATTGTTGAAATTCAGTTTCAAAATCGGTGTTCTACTCGCCAAACTTACAGAGTAGGTACTTAGAGAAATTTATGGTTTACATAATTGTCCATCAGAGCAGCTCATTAGTCGAACTATCGATAGATTTCGGACAACATTTTCCTACTCGAGGCAATAACAACAACAACAACAAGACATAGAACTGTACGTACAGACGAAAATATCGCTGATGTAAGTGATAGTGTTAATAAATAAGTTGAACTCTGTGCATCCACCACATGGAAAATTTTGCGTACTGATCTTGGTCTACACTCATACAAGATCCAACTGGTTCACTACTACTGAAAACTAAAGCCACTTGACCATAATAAGCGTCGTTTGTTTGCTGTTTGGGCCCTAGAACAGCTTGAAGTAGTTGATCCACTTTTTTTTCGAAAAATTGTGATTTGTGATGGGGCTCATTTGTGGTTGAACGGTAAACAAGCAAAATTGGAGTAAAAACAATCCTCAAGGTTCTGCAGGTTCCACTGCATCCTGAAAAATGCACTGTATGGTGAGCTTTACAGGCTGGTGGCATCATAATGTTACAGTGAATGGGGCTAGTAACAGAACGATGATCAGTGATTATTTGTTTAAAAATTTGAATGGTATTGAAAGAAAGATTTGGCGATAACATTATTTCGAGATTGGTCCAATAGATTGGCCTGCAAGATCAAGCCACATAACTTCAATGGATTATTTTCTTTGGGGTTATGTCAAGTCATTGGTTTATGCTAATAAACCAGAAACAATCGACGCTTTGGAAGCCCACATAACTGGTGTTATTGCTGAAATAAGGCCTGAATTACTAGAAAAGGTGGTCCAAAATTGGTCTGGTCGAATGCGGTTCCTCAGAGCTAGTCGTAGTGGACATATGTCGGAAATTATTCTTAAAACATAAATGTCATACTTGAAATTATCTTTCAAATAAAAAAAATGGGCTCCAATCTCAATTTAAATGTGTTTTATTTCAATTTGAAGTTCTATCACTCTGAAAAAACACCAGATAGTTTCAGTATAAAAATTTTTCACTTCACCGCGAAGGATATTGATCGTTGTGAAAGTGTTGAAGACTTACCCTGAGTTGATTTTTTTACATTTTTCGTCCTCCAGTCAAAGTAGTTAGGGAAAGACTTAAGTTGGCCTGATGAGACATAGCCGGTACTCAAATGCTATCAGCTATGCCGACATCTTGCCTTCTCTATCTTCCACGAAATTTCGATTCTCCAACGGAACCACAAGGTAGCTTCACCACTAATCGATCGCACTACTAATTCTAAAACGTTATCTCTGATCCACAATTCGTTCCCAAGTGACCGTAAAAATAAGTTACGCTAACGTTGAACAAACAAACCAACAAACGAATTAGTCACCTCGTGAAGTGTTACCTACGTTGTCGCGATACACACTATCTTCCAGAATGAAGAAATGACCCTTAAGTCTTCTAGACACGTGCTTTTAGTCAATTATGCCTATAAAGATGTCCTGCTTGGTATGCAGAGCCACCACCAACGCCTTAAAAAGTATTCTTCGAATTTCTTCGTCTACCACAGAGGCTTATCAACATTTCTATTCGCGATGATCTTGGATCGGAGGGAATTTATAACCATTGGCCAAGGAAGTCATTATTGTGATTCCATTTATGGTAAGGATGTCAACGAAAAGTGTCAAAACTGTACAGGAAATGAAAACGTATCCTGCTCCTACCCAATAACCAGTAGTCGGATACACTTAGGCCGGAGACACACTTGGCGTTTTTTTCCGATCGGATATTTTGCCGTCGACGGTACAACAAAATTGGAGCTTACACACTGGATTACACATTGGGCAGTAAAATATCCGTCTCAAGTCACAACCACACTAGGGTGTCATATAGAAAAGGAAGTCTTTTCCGGTAGAAAAATCAAGGTTTTATAAAATCGCTCAGAGCCGTCATGAGAGGGCCACTATTTATACATGAATGGGTCATCCAATTGCACTGACGTGAAGTCAGGAGCTTTTGAGCGCTCCTTGTAAGTAGATCCACCTTGTCGGTAGATTCGCGTTGAAGAAAAATTTTCTTTTATATTTCGAAAGGGTCGAATTCGTACTTATGAATTCATCGGAAGGACAATATTTCGACCGT
Source organism: Adalia decempunctata (assembly GCA_951802165.1). Lineage (NCBI taxonomy): Eukaryota > Metazoa > Arthropoda > Insecta > Coleoptera > Coccinellidae > Adalia > Adalia decempunctata. The sequence goes on along the minus strand of OX637697.1, from coordinate 36,230,802 downwards.
CCATATTTACGAAACCTCTGGTCGAATTTTGACCTTCTACGAACATAACTGCGTTATTTAATGTTCGAAGCTTCCATAAAAATTTCTAGTTTCTACGCTTATCCGTTCGAGAGTAATCGTGTGGTTGGACGGACGGACAGAATTGAATTTGTTTACGGATTCATGATTAGTGAGACGAAGCTAGTCGATTAGGACTGTTCTTGGACCAAAATTCCAGAAAAACGGACATCGTGACGACATAAAATACAGCCCGAGTTTAAATGGAAAGAGCACTCATTAATTCATCCCTCTGCGCGCCAACTCTAACCCCTCAAATTCGAATAGGGAAGATCCGAAGATCGTTCGGCGAGCAACGAAAAATCTAAGCGAAAAGTATCATGAAAGAGGCATATTCTCAAGGAAATTAGAAAAAAAAAGAATCCTCGACTCAAAATACACCATTCCATCCCATATCATTCTCTTGTATGTCTTCAACTTAGTCATGAATGGTAATTTCTCTCAAGGAAAAGAAAAGCAAATTAAACATCTTTGGTCCGAGGAATATATTGGGTGGTTTTTTTTTATAGTGATAGAACTTTAAATCGAAATTAAACACATTTGAATGAAGTTTGGAACCAATTTCTTTTATTTGAAAGATAATTTTATGACATTTATTTTTGAAAAAAATTTCCGGCTTTTGCCATCACTACTTGCTCTGAGGAACCACATTCGACCAGACCAATTTTGGACCACTTTTCCAAGTAATTCAGCAAGTTTAAGGACTGAACGAGAATAAATTCGCTATCACAAAAACGCCTATATCTCTTGAACCAATTGAGAAAAAAATCAAAATTTGATAATAGTTAGCTTTGTTATGAACATCAGAAACATGTGGAACATTTACTTCATAGATATTCCAATTCTCTGTCGCAAAATGCCAAGCGAAGTGAAAACAAGAGAATTTATAGTGAAACTTTTTCAAAATAATCAAAAATGGAGTTCAAAAGAATCGCAAAAGAGGCACGCGTTCGTCCGGAAACGGTGTCAAGAGTTGTTAAGCGCTTCAACGAAGATCTTACAATTAACCGCAAGGAAGGAACCAGGAGGAAAAAGGTGTTTCATAGCCCAAAAAAGTGAAGAAAGCTATCAAATAGTGGGTTTTTCGCAGTCAATCGTTCAGAAAATCAAGTCGAGTTGTGGGCTTAGAACATCAAAGTGCAGAAAGTGCCAGACAGGAACGCTGTGAAGAATCAAGAAGCGAAAGAAATGAAAAAAAGATTTCTTGAAAAATTTTTCCTGTTGCGTGATGGACGACGAAACCTATGTCTTGGCTGATTTCTCGCAACTTTCTGGTCAGGAATTTTATACTGCAGATTCTCGTGGAAATGTTAACGAACAATTTTGCCTGAAGAAACAAGCAACAAGAAAGTTTCCTAAAAAATTCCTGGTTTGGCAAGCAATTTGCACTTGTGGGAAAAGGAGCAGATTTTTCGTTGGCCAAGGCTCTGTTGACTCGAAGATATACATCGAGAAATGCTTGAAGAAGCGACTTTTACCATTTTTACGTGAACACGATATTTCAACAATTTTTTGGCCAAATTTAGCTTCATGCCACTACAGCAAGGCCACCAAGGAATCTGGAATGGTACGAAGCTAATGAGGTGGTTTTTGTCCCCAAAGAGGCCAATCCACCAAATTGCCCAGAACTCAGGCCAATCGAAATATATTGGGCCCTGGTAAAAAGAGAATTGAAGAAGACTAAGAAATCGACGAAAATATTAACGGAATTCAAGCAAAAGTGAAAGACAGCATCCCAGAAAGTGACTGAGAACACTATAAGAAGCATGATGAAGTATTCCAGAAAAAATCCATGAATTTTGTGAAAAATAGTTTTGGTTTTTTTATTGTAAAAACAGTTTTCATTAGAATTAAAAGATGATTCGAAAATGAGTTTGATTTCCGAAATCGGTCCAGTGGTTCAAAAGATATAAGCGTTTTTGTGATAGCGAATTTATTCTCGTTCAGGTTGGTTTATCAGCATAAACCAATGAAATAACGTCAAAGAAAATAATCCATTAGTGTCATATCGCATAATCTTGGAGGCCAATTAGTTGGACTGTTATTCGCACATTTATTACTCATAAAGTAAACTTAAACGACAAACACACCCTTTCTACATTTGAATAAAGCATCAAAATACAATGTCTTTTATTCAAGAAGAATGAATAACTGGTTTCTTTACATGAGTTTCAAAAACTGTTCCCTTATTGAACTATTTTTTTATTCAAATTTATCATTGTTCTATTTATAAATTGTCTCGAATATTATTTGCTTTAAAATTGACCCTTACAAATATCGGGTGTTTTTTTAGAGTGATAGAACTTGAAATAAAACACATTTAAATTTAGATTGAAGCCAAAGTTTTTTTTCATTTGAAAGACAATTTTATGACATTTATGTTTTATAAATGATTTCCGGCATATGGCATATGTCCACCACGACTAGCTCTGAGGAACCGCAGTAGTTCACGCCTTATTTCAGCAGTAACACGAGTTATGTTGGCTTCCAAAGCGTCTTTTGTTTCTGGTTTTTGGTTTCTGGTATCAGCATAAACCAATGAGATAACCCCAAAGAAAATGATCCATTGGAGTCATATCGCACGATATTGGAGGCCAATTGGACCATTTCTCGAAATAATGTGATTGCCAAATCTTGCATTCAATAATTCGGTAGCAGTATGAGGTGTAGCACCATATTGTTGGAACCAAAACATTTCTGGGTCGGTACCACCCAAATTTTGAATCAAATAAAATCGTTGATCATCAGATCCATTCACGAGCACCATTCACTGTAACATTAACTCCAGAACTAGTCGTGGTGGACATATGCTGGAAATTATTTTCAAAACATAAATTTCATAAAATTATCTTTCAAATAAAAAAAACAATTTGGCTTCAATCGTATATTAAATGTGTTTTTTTCAATTTGAAGTTATATCACTCTAAAAAAACATCTGATATAAAAGTTTGGAAATTTGATCATTCGTTTCCGTTATATCCGACTTTGGGAATTTCAACCAATTTATCTGAAGCCAAATATTATTTCCAATAGCAATTGCCCAAATTGAGACCCGCCAACTTCCATACCTACAGTGGTATAAATTTCGCTCGATTTTCTGCCTCACATTCTGGAGCATTCCTGAGGTAATTCGGCTACATTCGTTGACAATTCGCTGGCGTAATTCTTTCAGAGGCGCATTCTGTGGCATAAAATTTCGATTTTAAGTGGCCTCACAAAAATTACCACCGAAATGCTTCAGAATGTGAGGTGGAAATTTGAGCAAAATTTATACCATTGAATTTTCTCTCATTTTGACCTTTAGTTGGATTAAACGTTTCAGGACTAACTTGGTTGCACTTCGTGCTGTAGGTATGTTTAAAGATACAAGATGCAAGTTTTCGCGTAGAAGTACCTGAATCTTCTTCTATCATGTCCAGTAGGTACATTGTTTAAGTCATCTAACCGAAAATTTCGTATACGAAATGTTCAATTTAAGAAATTTATAAAAAAATTTTGGGCATCAATACCTTAATACTACTCTGGCCTGCATCTCTCCGTTCATCATATCTCTACATCTCTGCATCAGGTTTATGAACATCCGCGAAGTTGGGTGATTTCTTAGCGGAAATCTTGTTCTGTACAACTTAAACGCTGAACTGGCATTTTGTTTTGATTCGCCATAAATTAAAAGCATCAACAAGTTCATTATTTGAATAAACGTGAGGCATTTTCGAAACATAAAACTCGTACAATCTACACCGTACCCTCGCCGTAACACGATCTAAGATTACTGATCACAATCTATATTCTGAGTCATGTATGATAAGAAGACAAAAAACAGGAGATGGTGATATCTACGGAGGAGCAGGCGAGGAAGCAGGTTCAGACTGAGGAGTTTTCAGATTCACCTAGAAACTAGAAGATTTTCTAGTTTCATTTTCTCGAAACAAGGACATAATTCATGTGAGAAATTTTTGGTAAAATGACTTATTTTGATGAGTTCTAACATCTGTCAAAAGAAAGCCCTACCTTTAAATACACCCTGTATAGGTGGGGTAGGGCAGGGTATAGTCGAAGAGCTAGCCATGATAGGGGACTTCACTTACAATCGTTTACAAGTCAACTATATCCATTCACTTTCATAAAGTATCCCGGTTGGCCATGACATTCTGACACATTTCACCGTGTATATTTTGAAAATGTTAGGTTATAGTCATTTGCCTGTCGGATAACTACGCAACGTTCCTCCTACCTAGAGGACGTAGTAATTACGTATTTATCGAAAATTCAATTTACTTTGGGAAAATAAGGAATTTGAGAAAATATTATGTGAATTCAATGATTCCAAAGACCTGACGAATGTTGCAGAAACTTTTTTCTCTGTTAATACTGAAAATATTTCACGAATATAAACATGGTTGAAAGATGCAGTTATGCCATTTTCTTGTACGGATATCAAGAATCGAGGGTTGAAATTTGACTGAAAAATAATGCAGAGAATAGTCCGTATCTACCTTTTTGATAAAAGAGTACTCGACAAAACGAACAGACGGACCTATGGAGTTACCCACTTCTCAAAATTCTCAAGGAATAAGCCTGCAGAAGACATTTAAATACCTTTTTGCAAAACTTGAAATACTACAGTATGAAAAGGTAGTAGTAGGTACAGAATAAGCTACATAGCACTTTCTGATACTGTGTCTCTGCTTCTTCAAAACTACCTTCGGCATTTTTAGTTTCCAAGCGTAATTATTATATCGAGATTGAGAGTAGAAATCAGCATTGGCAACGTCTCTGAGAATCATTTTGACATTGCCGAAATTTCACGAGTGCCAACCTCGTCAGTTTTAATATAGAAAACTTGATAAACCTATAAATCTTGACCAAGGAGGATAAAATATCTTTGAAATAGTCCAAGGAATAACCACTTGAATTTTAACACCCTGTATAAGTTTTCGCTAAATATCAGTCCAATCGGATTGCTAGCTTTCGAAATATTGGCAAAATGAAATATGTGACTGATTCTAAAAGGTGTCATGTTCTAGCTAGGCAACCCTGTATTATTAGCGCGGTAGGTAGATGCGTACCTTCAAGCAGTCGTCTACTTCATTAGTATTCAAATAATGCACCATTTCTAGCCATCCATTGCCATATTGTCAAATCATCGCCAACGCCACGCATGCTTTGCACATCATTTTTTCAGTTGGAGGAAGTCCATTTCGACGTGACTTCCATAGGTAGATTTTTATGGACAGGTACATTTTTATTCAACAAAAACTATTGGTATCGCATACCAATTAGTCACGATTTGTCGGCAGAGGCCCAAGCCATTCACTTCTTAGAAGTTGAGTCATGTGCAGTTCAGTTTGGATAATCACAAAGTGGTTATCGAAATATTCTGGTTTTCAGGGTTTTTATCTTGAACCCCAAAGATCCATGGAATGTTGAAGAACTGAAAATACGCTTCAATGCTCTATGGCTAAAATTACATAATGAATGGGATCTTCAAGTAAAAAAGAAGAGGATACAAACAACAATTCATGTTTTTTATTTATTACAACTTCATTTTTTTCACAATTTCTCTTTTCTTCGATTTGTACATTTTTGATAGTTTTGTGAAAATATACATGATGGAGATTTCATCGAAATATCTAGAATTTAGCTATAAGTAACTTGTTAAAAAATTTGCCTTCAATTAAATAATATTATGGATCCTTCATCAAGTTCCAGAATCAGACGATTTCATATCGAATGTATTGATTACAATATTCACACCCATCAGGAGGAAATTAACCAAAACAACGACATTATTCACTTTGTCTGCTTTATTGCGATCGTCGCTTTGGTTGATATCAACTGTTACGCCAAGAAATATACATAGAGTCCCTTGTAATATCTGTAGAAAAAAAAATAAGAAGAATAATGAGAAAGAAAACAACAGTAAGAATAAACAAAAATAAAATATCAAAAAGACAGTTGATCCGACTCATAATGAATAATAACATGAAAATTCGTAAAATAAGTAAAATATTCAATAAGTTTTATTTGATTTATTTTCAAACTACATATTCAGATACTTTTTTCATGTATAATACAGATCTTGAAATATAGGATTTTCCATAGTCACATTGTCAACTGTCTTTTTGGGAAAAGAATCGTTGAATACGAAGTCTTAGGAAGAAGAGTAAGAAGTTATGAAAAATCAGAAAAAAGTAACGAAAGAAAAGAAAAAAGTAAAGAAAGGAGAGCTTAAGAAAGTTATAGTTCTCTGTTTCTTGTCTCATTCACTGTGAGTACAGTCACCGCTGGATCTAGACCGAAATTCCTTTTAATGATGTCGCATAACATAGCTGAAGTTATCAATCCTAAATTGATGTGGTTTAATATCCAAGCTACTTGATTCTGTTCGTGAGGTTGAGTGTGATCCATTTTCAAGTAAACAAGAATCGAAACCACGATTTGACGGCAGAGGCCCAAGCCATTCACTTCTGAGAAGTTGAGTCATGTGCAGTTCAGTTTGGATAATCACAAAGTGGTTATCGAAATATTCTGGTTTTCAGGGTTTTTATCATGAACCCCAAAGATCCATGAAATGTTGAAGAACTGAAAATACGCTTCAATGCTCTATGGCTAAAATTACATAATGAATGGGATCTTCAAGTAAAAAAGAAGAGGATACAAACAATAATTCATGTTTTTTATTTATTACAACTTCATTTTTTTTACAATTTCTCTTTTCTTCGATTCAGTGTACATTTTTGATAGTTTTGTGAAAATATACATGGAGATTTCATCGAAATATCTGAAATTTAGCTATGAGTAACTAGTTACAAAATTTGCCTTCAAATAAATGATATTATGGATCCTTCATCAAGTTCCAGAATCAGACGATTTCATATCGAATGTATTGATTACAATATTCACACCCATCAGGAGGAAATTAACCAAAACAACGACATTATTCACTTTGTCTGCTTTATTGTGATCCTCGCTTTCGTTGATATCAACTGTTACGCCAAGAAATATACATAGAGTTCCTTGTAATATCTGTAGAAAAAAATAAGAAGAATAATGAAAAAGAAAACAACAGTAAGAATAAACAAAAATAAAATATCAAAAAGACAGTTGATCCGAATCATAATGAATAATAACATGAAAATTCGTAAAGTAAGTGAAATATTCAATAAGTTATATTTGATTTATTTTCAAACTACATATTCAAATACTTTTTTCATGTATTATACAGATCTTGAAATACTTATAGGATTTTTCATAGAGTCATTGTCAACTGTCTTTTTGGGAAAAGAATCGTTGAATACGAAGTAAAGAAAGAAGAGTAAGAAGCTATGAAAAATCAGAAAAAAGTAACGAAAGAAAAGAAAAAAGTAAAGAAAGGAGAGCTTAAGAAAGTTATAGTTCTCTGTTTCTTGTCTCATTCACTGTAAGTACAGTCACCGCTGGATCTAGACCGAAATTCATTTTAATGATGTCGCAGAACATAGCTGAAGTTATCAATCCTAAATTGATGTGGTTTAATATCCAAGCTACTTGATTCTGTTCGTAATTTTGAGTGTGATCCATTTTCAAGTAAACAAGAATCGCAACCACTCCTCCAGTTACCTGAAGAAGAAATGATTATTTTATCTTGAATATTGAAAGCAAAACAAGAAATTTCTTCGTAAATTTGGAAAACTGATAGCAGATTGAGTAACACAAGTTTATTTATATGAAAGAATTTCAAATTATTGGAGAAATATGTAAACTACACGATAACTATTTTTTTGTCGTTCACGTACTCTTAGACGACTAGGCACTATGAAAATTTCTAAGGGAGATCTCAAAAAAAAAATATTAATTCAGTTCGAACGCTCACATCGTCTGATTCTTCAAACTTTCGATCTTCGAATGTTTTAGTATTGTATAATGAATTATTACTTGCAAATTGTAAATTTAAAATATTTTCTATTTATTGACAAATTGTAGATTCGATCTGATGATACTTTGCTTTTTTTATAAAATTTGTCGACTATGCTCTTATTTAAGCAATTTGTCTATACATAATTATTCCTTCATTTAACCCTTTCGAGGTTTCAATATCAGATACCCCATTTAGAGCAATTTTACTTTACCTACTGTGCGAGGCGTAATTCATGATAAATCAAGACGGACGCACAGACAGAAATACGGAAATTGTAATAAAATGATAGAGCGCTCTTATAAAAGGAACAAGCGCTCAAAATCAGACTGAAAACAGTCTTTTAATTATTGTAATCGCACCGAAAAAAATGAGGGTACGAGTTTTTCTGATTTTCAACTCAAAACCGTGATACTTTACTGAACAACTTTCGTTTTGGTGTCCTTCACGCAACGGTGACAGATTATCCGTTCATTACGCCTCACCCTGTATATGGGCAAAATATCACCAGTTGACAACGTGAGAATAGAATACTTCATGGCAATAATAATCGTTTTCAGATTGACACATTGACTCTTATCACTAACATAATCATTATAAATGCCTAGATGAACAATAAGATGATCTCTCAGTTAGTGATATCATGAATGTTCTAAAGGCTGACTTGAATATTCTATTCCAAACCCAGAGATGAGAATATTGACAATAGCTATCAAAAAAATGAAGATAAGTATTATATCATTCAATATCAAGGCGGCTTTTTTGTTTCGATCTTTGTTGATATTCAAACCTCCAATTATAACGAACATAATTGCAACAGCTAACTGTAAAGAGAAAACAACGTCAGAAAAGGTAATATTTGAAGAGCAATGTTAAACAAGCTTTGTGCAGTTATGCTATCCCCATTTCTGATTCTCTAGATTTTCACAATTTGATCAACACAATTTGAATTTATTTAGTTTGATATAAATTTTTGACTTATAAACTGTAAATGAGATGTAACCGTTCCGTACTGCTAATGATTCGCGAAATCGAAGCACAATAAACTTAAATAAAAAAAAGAACTTTGAGAGGGGCTTTCATTATTTGATAGGCTCACCATCGTATTGCTCTTGTTATGAATTGAGGTAAATCATACTTTCTGTAGATATCTCTGTTGATTTTTCAAGGAAAAGAATATGAAGAGGCAACAAGGGAATTTAAACCTATTTTCAAATCCTTTTTCAAATACAATTTGAAAAATATTTCTGATATTAATTGGTATGATATACGAGATATTTCCTAATTGGATACGAAAAATGAAATGATGTGTACATTTCTAATTTAAGAAATTTAGTTGAAATTGTCTAGTGAACAATTCTGCTAGGTCACATGATCGAAATCTACGTGAACAGAGTTGGTTCTGAATATTTGTGCATTGGCAATCATAGATAATATTGGCAACCTTGAATCAACGTTCATTGTGGCCATTGAACGCCCTTGTTACAAAGGTAGCAGTTATATTATTTTTTCAGTAATTACATATTTTTTTTTACATAATTTCAGACAAATGCGAAAAAGTTATTTCAATCTTCAGTTTCAAGTCAAAAATGTAAACGTTTCATTTTTCGCTTCCAGTTGGGAAACATTCTGTGTATGCCAATGTGGCATGTGATCGAGCAAAAAATATAAAATAGTTTAATCTAATTCCACTGGCAGAGCTGGGGGATCATAAATGACCAAATTAGTTGGCCTTGTCGGATCGAAACAAGAAATCAATAAATTTATTGCAGTTATGATGAACGCAAGAATGATTGTGAGGTGGTTTAACCATACAGCAGATCTATGATACGCCTCTAGATGAAGGCGACAATCCCTCAGTAGATGCAAAGAAAGGCAGAGTAATCCAACAACTACCTACATGAAAAAGTTCGATTAGGTACTCTCAAGCATCCAAGGCAAATCAAAGTTAAGACAAAAAATTCGTTTCTGTCCTAGGTGTTGGCAGTTCACTGAGTTTATAGGCTTTGCTATTTTCTCTTTAGTTTTTATATTTATTTCATTTACTACATATTTATATCCTTGACCACCTTTGAAATCTCATCGATGAATGATCTCCTAATCAATGATAGACTTAATAGTAGGTACTTGCGATAGATCTTCACTCACCAACAAAAAATTTGGAACCTTTATTTTATTTTGATTAGATCCAGTAGAAAACTTATTTACTGCAGTAGAAAGGAATAAAACATAAGATTCAGACACTCGGTTATGTTTACTGGGTAATTTGAAAACTGACAGATTTGAGGGGGACCTTGCACTCCCTTCTTCGAGGTCGACAATACCCCTTGATGGTTGTTCGACAATTCGACATGCTTTACAGCAAAGTACAAGAAGGTAAAAATACTAGTTCGAGAAATTCATATACCTATTAATTGATTTGATCAAGGGAAAATTGATTGTGATATGTAGTACACCAAAGGACAAATAAATAAAATAGACAAAGGATGAAAAAATAAGAATAAACAAACAAAAAATACATAAGGCACAATCCAACTAACACAAACCAACAGAAACAAACAAAATCAAGAAAAATTAATGAGAACAAAAACTATTTCACGGCAACGAACAAATATAGAAAAAAATAATGAAAACAAACGAAATTGAACAAAGGCCAACCAAAAAAGATAATTTGGGTCTCTAATGAGGATTTTACGAGATAACTTCTTCAATCTGGGGTTGAACCTAATTTAGATTTCAAGTGAAATTATAAATTTTTGATTCGAGAGTGTAATGTTTGGCAGTTTCTATTTTTCCAGAGTGTATTTTGTTTTTGGCGCGAATGATTAAAATCGACAGTCCGAAATAACGAATCAATGCAAAAAAGTCAACATTCAGAATTCCCAGTTGAATTATTTGCTACAAGAAAATTTCAAAAAAACCGTAGCATCGGTTCTTTCAAAATGTTAATGATGAAGTGGATATTATCGTAACATATTCAAATAGGCTCGGTTACCAAATAGCAAAATATTATCGGCATCTTGTCAGAAAAATTTGAAACGGAACCAAAGTTTTCAAGCACTAAATTTGAATATAATTTGAATTATCCCGAAATTTTTGTTGGTGTGCGTACAGGATTTGCAGTAATGCAATCGAAGAAACTATCGAAATACAAACCTGCAGTATTATAGATACTATGATAAGACTAAGCATGAGGGTATAGAACTCATGTTTAGGCCCAACTTGCAGTATATACTTGAGTTGGGAAGCATTCGCTGTCAAGAGAGCAACGTCCAAGAGTCCTTGAGCGATAGTTTTTTTCGTTGCATACTTATTCGGATCCAAAGTTTTCTAGAACAAAATGAGAACTGAATAAATAGATCATACAACGTTATTAAGGATTGTTCGAAAGATTTAAGTATTGAAAGATGAAGATTGGTCGGAATAAATTCATTAAAATCATGTTAATCCTAGAATATTGAATTTTCTGGAGCAGTATGTATGTAAAAAATTCAAACCTGCAATGAAGATATACCATTTCATAATTCGATTGCATCTACATTTCGATTGTTACAAAAAAATGGGGAAAAAGGAAAATAATTCTTCAATTTGATTTGACTTGATGAAATCACGAATAATTCAATTTTCAGAAAAACTATGTGAATACCTCTAAGATTTCTAGGATCCCATCTTTTTGAGTGTTCTGACTTTCCACATTCTCTATCACATTTTTATTCTGGCTTTCACTTGCCATTGTGGCATTCTCAAGAAGCTTCAAATATACCAGATCAAAAATATTGCTTTGTTTGATTTGTGATGAAAATACAAATTTATATATAAATAGTCCATTGTTCGATAAGCTGATAATATCGGTTTCACATAGCTCAGTGTCAGATTAATAATGATGGATTGACTAAATAGTCCCTTACCCAATATCTTCGCATTTTACTCATCTTATGATATTATTTGTAGGTATACATATCTGCATTAGATTTTAGTTTATCTGTCAGTAACCGAATTGCATATTAAAACCCTATATTCGAAATTACCATTAGTCAGGTCAAAATCGACATGGAAATAGAGGTAATATTACAATAAATCGCATAAAGCTGACTGCTGCATTTATATGAAGGTGTACCGATAGTACACTACGTCTCGCAAAGGGTAACAAATATTGGTTTTCTGCATTTTTCTGGTAAATGGTAGGTGTTAACATAAAAATAGCAGTGACAAAAGTGGTAGATCATACAATTATTGTCTAAAAAAATTATTCCAATACTTTTTTCTGCGATGCATCATCACATCGAAAATAATATATGCACGTATATCGTACGCAAGCCACTGGTGATGTTGAAAACTTTATTCATCTCGGAAAATATACACTTCTGGGAGTTCTAACCAAGTTCTAACTTTTATTGATTCATCTTGAAGCGTTTCGAAAATATCAACGAATTTCGTTTTGAATAATTATTTATTCGGACGGACAACAGTTTTTATTTTTTTACTCAGAAACGGCGAGTCGAAGGGAAAAAAACTTTTGAGACCTTTTTTGTTACTCATTGAAGTTCAAAAATATTACTTTCAACAAACCAGCGGCATACTATTTCAGTTTAGATTAATATGTAAGACATTGCCGTAGGTAAGCGAATTATTGAAAACTTGCCACTGATTTTTTCAACAAAATATTATTGAAGTTCAATTTCAAACAGAATAGGTTACGTGAGTTATTTCTCAGCGACTCGTCATTTTTGACTAAAAAATTAAAACTTTTCTAATGTCCGTCAAAAGTTGATGTTTTTATTTAATTCAAAAACCGTTGAAATTTTGTAAGAAGAATGAGATGATTAAATTAAGTACGGAATACAGGTCGAACTCATAAAAGTACAAATTTTTCAACATCAACAGTGGCGTGCATACGGTATTAATTCTAAACTTCTACATTTTTGGACAGGAAATGAGTATGGGGACACTGTTTGTCCGACCTTTTTTTATGCGAATTATTTTAAATTGAAATGTCGATACCGACTAGACGACGAATTGGAGAAAGTGAAATATTTGATATTTAGAGATGAATAAAACAGGATTCTTGTGTAGATACACAGTCGCCAACTTGGCCTAGCGATATTTCTAGTGCTCCTATTCTTCTTATCTACTACTATTATATTATTGATTATTTCCATTCCAAAAAAAACTGTGAAATGTTACCATTATGTCTATATAATTGTACAAGGATATATTAACATTCAGTGTATGGCATGCAATTTTAAAAATCACTAAATTCGAAATTATAAAATTAAGATTGAGATTATCTCCTTACCTCGTTAAAGGCAGACACAGTCACTGACATATTCAAGAATCGTTCTTTAATTAGATATTTTTATTGCTCTAGAATGAAGGCTGAAATTGAAATAAATTAAAACAAAACTCTCAAGTATAGGTATGTTCTGAAAGAGTTGGGTCGAAAATGAAGACTTTAAAGGCTTGGAATCGATGAGGTCCAACAATACCATGGGGAACCATGGAAACTTACGATGAAAACAAATAATGTAACAACTAACGCAAATTATTCAGCGAGGAAGAAATTTGAATAGATGCATGAAATTAATTTTTGGAGCGATTATCACTTGTTTTATTACTGTAAAATACCCCGTAATGATAAGAATTTATACTCTATTTACATAGAGGGGTGGCTGCTGTCCCCATAGTCCAAACGTTGGGGATAGCGTGGATTGTAGTATTGATAAAACCAAAAATTTCTTCAATGAACGGTTGTAGTTTGAACAAAACTCCACTGATTCAAAACATGACCCTTGGTTTCGAAGATCAGACTAGTTTACGGAAAATACAATAATTTTGAAGCACTATAATCGAAGAATAGAATAGAATGAATACGTTTATTGGTCTTTGTGGACATTAATTAATGTATAAGACAAGTCAAGTGAACTTAGCAACAAAAAAATCAAAGAAAAATACAACCAGAATATTCAACACAGTGAAAAATCTTATCATTAAGAAAACTTATCATCTAAAAATTCTTTAACATTGTAGTAGCACTTGTCTATCAATAATAATTTGATTTGAATTTTAAATTGTTTATCCGTCATGATCTTCATTTTTTTGTTCAAGTGATTAAAGAGCTTGGTGCCTATGAACATTGGTGATGAGGCGAATTTTGTGGTTCTATGCATTGGAATGCATAGAACATCATCATTTCTGGTATTGTATCCATGAAAATCAGAGCACTTCTTTAAAAGGTGGATATTTTGTCTAGTGAATATTAGAGTGTTCAAAATGAAGATGGATGGCAAAGTCAAAATCTTGTATTGCTTAAAAATCGGCTTACAGGAATCTTGGGGTTTCAAGTTGAACATCATCCGCAACCACATTATATAGCATAGATGACTATAAACCATACTATAGTAAATTTGAAGCAAGGTCTATGTGTTGTTCCCATCTCAGATTACTGTCGAGATATAGTCCCAGAAATCTCACACAGTCTGTAGACTGCAATTCTCTTCCTTGATAGTTTAGGGTGAGAGGTACTTCATCACGGCGAATTTGAAATTTGACTATTTCAGTCTTTGTCATGTTAGGAATGAGTGTATTCTTACGACACCATTCCGTGAAGGATCGAATAATGAACACGCAATGTTCCCCAAGATCGTGAGCACTACTGGCCTCAACTGCCACGGTAATATCATCCGCGAATAGGACTAATATATTAGCTGCAATATATTCTGGTAACTCATTGATGAATAATAAAAAAAGAAGTGGTCCCAGGACCGAGCCCTGGGGAACACCAAGATCAGTTTCATATTCATTGTATAATTTCTCATACATTTATTATGAAGGATGTTTCAATAATAAGTGGCCCGAATTTTGGGGGGGGGTAACTTTGGATATTCAAATGCCAAAAGGTACTGGTATTTTAGGCAATGGTAAATCAACACCATCTGCAAAAATATTCAAAAACTGTCATGGGCAACGGCAAGGAAGGGGGCAGGGGGGCCATGGCCCCACTGAGATTTTGATGGCCTTATCGGTTTTCAGCACAAAACCCTCAGTATTACTTTCTTAACACAAAGGGCAAGGAAAATTTTTTTGATGGTTATTACTCGAAAACAATATTTTACAAAGAATAGCTGATTATATGATTGCCTATTCGTAATCTAAGACCTCGAATTAGTGAATACAGTAACTTTAGTGGCTATATGAGAAAATGATATTTCGGCAAAATTTCCATATGTTGGAAAATTTCGCGAATTTTGAGAAAAAAAATGTCTCGGATCACCATCAAAGTTGCTGGATTCACTAATTCGAGGGCGTAGATTATGAATATGCAATCAGATATTTTTTATAAAAAAGGAGTAATGACCATCAAAAAATCCAAAATTTTGGACTTTCACGAAAAATATCGTGAAATCCAAACTGATCGGTGGAGATGAATGAAAGTTATATAATTCCATTCACAAAAGAACACTCCATAATAAACATGGGTGCCAACAAGGGGGGCCAGGGGGTCATTGTCCCCCCTGAAATTTTGAAGACGTTCTCAGCACAACACCCTCAATATTACTTTCTTAATACAAACGTCAAGGAAAAATGCCCCCCTGAGAAAAATTTTTGCGGGCGCCCATGGAAACTGTATTTATAGACATTCAACATAAGGATAAGTTTATACCGATTTAGTTTGACTTCTGATTTTAAAAATGTGGGCTACAGAGGATGGAGAATTTTACAAAAGGAAAAGTCTCGAAGTAACTCGAATTATTAGTGATGTTTTAGTTTCATCCTAAGTAAATATCACAAGAAAGATTAAAACGAATATATTATATCACATTTTGAAAGTTTTAAAAGTTTCAATTTCAAAACAGGGAAATTCTTAAAATTACTTTGTACATAAAAAACAAATTTTGGGTCTCTATGAAATAGTGAAACAAAAATAGGTGAACAGAAAAGTAAGTAAATCAAAGTGATGCAATAAAAAAAATGAGATTCAATAATTGCAACCCATTTGCACTAGTATGATATTATTAGAGGCAAAGACGGTGAGTTTTTGTTTTTGCAAAACGTTCAATTACAATAAGGTACACTCGATTATTCGGAGGAAAAAAATCTCCACACCAAGAGAAACAAATACAGTCGACTCTTGATAATTTCAAGGGTCAAGGGTTCAATTGAAAACTTTGAGTTATCAAGAGTATATATTTTTTTCTCTCATCTTGGGGTTCATAATTCTGTTTGGTGAATTGAAAATAAAAACAATTGCTGAAATATCAGGGTCGACGCCTGAAAATCTAAAAAACCGATCAAAGTAGCCGCACTCCACATCAAAATGGATAACGTTTGTCGTACAGACGAGCTCGATGAAGCGCAAAAAAACTCTTGAAAATAGGGGTAAGCAGGGAATCGCATGGCGACGGGCGACAGTAAAGGTGCATACAAATTGTTGTCACGTCATGTGAGCACGCAAGATCTATATTCCGCAAATTTACATTTTCTAAATGCACGTGACATCACGTCTGATATTTTGTGAAATGTCATTCTGACATACATTTGAAACCGATCTGGGTGCTCATTTAATAATTTTTGAATTAATTGATGGAATTCCCCCACTTCTGCATCTTTAAAGGTGCATACAAATTGTTGTCACGTCACGTGAGCTCACGCGAGGAAATGGGAAGAAGATATGGAGAATATAGCTGCTTTTAGAGTTGCTGGTGATTCTCATAGAAGGGATTCGATTTACCAAATAAATGAATCAACTAACAGAGGAAGTGGGGGAATTCCATCAATTAATTCAAGAATTATTGAATGAGCACCCAGATCGGTTTCAAATGTATGTCAGAATGACATTTCACAAAATATCAGACGTGATGTCACGTGCATTCAGAAAATGTAAATTTGCGTGCTTTCAGTGCTATAATGTGACAGCAGATACAATGTCTCAAAAATTTTTACTACGTTTTGATTCCGTAGTAGTACAATCAGCCAGTTTAGTTCTGATGATTTGGCTTCACTATTTATTACTGAAAGGTGTGTCCTTCTTCCTATGGTCTAAGTTCCATGCATTGTCGTGGTTGCACATTTTGGGAAGATGACGTGATGTGACGTGACGTGATAATAATGTGTCTGCACCTAATTGCAGGTGCGGCACCTTTGAACATGCCGGCGCCCGTCAAAAATATTTACCACTTGAATGCGGCACATTTGAACATAGAAATTGGTCCATATTCATCATTTCTGACCTTATTGCAATTCCGTCTCTATCCATACTTTCACTTTCAACAACTTTGTTTAAGAAATTGAGTCAAATTGAATGTTTGCCCATCTTGTAATTGTTTAAGCCGAAGTATAGTAAATTCTAGGAGTGGCCAGCAAAATTTTAGGTGGTCAGGGGCCATTTAGGGGGGGGGACGTTTACCCATTCCCCCCCCCCTGGATCCGCGCCTGCATGCCAGATTTGAATTGGGCGCCATGTTTGACAGTCATAATCTCACATGATCATGACGTGACAGATCGAAAGTTGACAGTTAGGGTGTGGATTATGGTCTGGAAGAGTAATTCGACTGTTTTTCTTCGAAAACGAAAGAGTAATGCAGTAACGGTGACTGGCGAACGTTATCGTGCAATGCCTATGATAACGCAGTTTCTTGTTCCTCATTTGGAAGCTGTTGATCTTGACGACATGTGGTTTCAGCAGGACGGTGCTACATGTCATACCACCCGTGAAACATTGATGATCTAGCACGAGTTTGCTACTTGTCATTTCCTGATTTGGTTACCAGAATGGGCCTCTACGCTCTTGCGATTTAACGCCTTTAGACTTCTGGCTGTGGGGTTATCTGAAGTCACAGGTTTATGCCAATAAGCCTGCAAGCATCGAAGCATTGGATGCCAAAGTAAGACCCTGTACAAAAATCAATTTCTGAAAAAATCATAAAGAATCAGCTCGTGAATACCTACATACACCTGTAGGTAGATTCCCATTTGCCGATTAACGGAATCAGTTGAAAAAATTTTGGACAGCTGTCAAAAAAAATTGACCGCAGCTGTCAAAAACATCATCTATGGTCTTGAATTTGTTGTAACGGAAATTTCGGCAATTTTTTCCAAGATTGGTTTACGATATTGCAATTTAAGAACTGTGGGTCGACCCGTTAAAAATTAATGAATGGTCGACGCTTAAAGTTAAACACAATGTTTATTATTCAGAGCAGAAAGTGAAGAACGAAATGAAAATCAGTGAAAAAGAATACAAAATTGAAAAACCATGGAATACCCACATACATTCATATCTATTCCGATATTCCCATAAAATATGAAAATAGAAACTATTCAAACAAACAATCGCAGTTTAACGTGAGAGTATCAAACAAACAGAATATAAAACTATTCGATGAAATTACATGTTATTTGTATACAAGAAATTTAGTGAAAAAATAATAAGCATCTAATATATTGATCAATTGAACGAAAACGAGAGCCACATATTTACACCTAGATTTTCCTGATTCTTTCTTTAATTAATTGATTAATAATTATATTCGACGTGTTCAAGTTAAAGAAAAAAACGCTCTCTATAAGATTTTCATGTTTCAATTTTCCTTCAGATCAGAGGAATACAGTGGCTGTTGAATAAGATTTGTTGAGTTTTAAAAAAAATCAGGTCTTCCTTTTCAATCAATTGCTCCCAAATCAAGGTGAAATAATCTCATTACCTATTGAGTTCACACTGAATCTTCAAAACTGCCTCAAGCGTAACTGTCATCGTTTCACCGATTTCAAAAGTGTAATTACAATTGTTCAATTGCGAATGTAGCAATCCTCTAGATTTCCCTAGAAATTACAGTGATTCCTCAATTTTTAAACGTCTTGACAAATTTTGTAATCGCACAATCTTCTTGTGATGAATAACTATGGAAGTGCTGGTTGTTATCTGGCATCGGACTTCCTGTGGAGTGGATGGAATATAAATGATGTTTTCGGGTAACCACCCTCAGTGTATCTTTATTTATCATAATGAAAGTGGTCAACTTACCTGTCGTCTGGGCTTTCGTATTCGCGTCCCTTTTCAGTTTGATGGAATGCCAATTGTCCGGAAACAACTACGTGGATAGACAACTCTTATGTGCTTTGGACAAGGGACCGTGCGATAGGTTTGGTAGACAAGTTAGAGGTGAGTTCAGATAAGCATATCAACCATAACTCTAAAGAATAATTAGATAATATAGAAAAAAACATAATAATCGTGGTCATAAAAACGTTATGGATTTTTGCTTAATATTGGCATCAAGTTATTTCGATTTGTGATGGCGAGTACATTCTTCCTTTGTATTTGTTGTGGTTCATCTCTGTATCTTCTGCAATTTATAAGCAGTAATTTTCTTGCCAATTTTCCATGTTTTATTTTATCCAAGCGCCATTTGCTCATTCTATTACGCATCTCTAATTTTTTCAATACAGTGATTTGTACTATGATGTGTACAAACACAAATACAGAGCGAGTAAGGTAACGAACAAAATTCATAATTATCTTCTGCAAGAAGCTGAGGATGATTTTGTCGTTTATGGACCTTTCTTTGCCCACCTGTTCCATACAATCTCATCTACATTTTCTCTGATTTTTATTAGACAATCAATAATAACTCTATGAAAACGGCATATTTTCGATAGGTTCCAGTTCAAAAAAATCAATCACCCCTGAAGTCTATGCATTGACCTCAGAATACATGAAAAAATCGAATTCAATCTAATGTGAGCGATATGGCACTCAACAAAATTTTGGTGGTATCCCTCTATGATTGCAAGGGGAAGAAAAAGCCACTCCTAAACCTCGTTTCGCAAAAAACTTCATATTATATTCTCCATATTAATTTTTTACAGAGAAAAAATAATTTTGGATAGCCTGATTCTTAACTAAGGTCTCATGTAATTTATTTTCTGAGAAAAAAAAATCAACAGATAATACGCCTGAGTTGTGGTGCCTGATGGAATTATTTCCCAACTAGAATTTATCTAGTAGGCGGATGTCATTTGTTTTGTCACATTCATTTAATATTTGTACCAGTTCTCAATAAAAATGTCAACTTGACATTCGCCTAATGGAAAAATTCAAGATCGAAAATAATTCTGGCCATACTACAACTCAGGCGATTCAAGGTTTAGGGATGTCTTTTTCTACCCCACCAAAAATTGTTAGGGTGCTATCTCGCTCGTATAAAATGTCTGCTTCATTTTATTCAATTCAGTTTTTTGGTTTTCAAGAAAACAATTGAAAACTGTTCTTTAGGGCGCCATCATTAGGGTGCTGTAGCCCATCAGGGGGCTCAGAAAAGAAAAGTTTCTATGAAAGCCCCCCCGCCCTATTTTTTGAGAAGGAATCACCCCCTAATTTTGATCCCATCTATTCATATGTACTTTGTATAACACATACGAATAATAATTATTAAAATTTTCTTACAGATTCCTTACCTGAGATAATAGGTAATGAATGTCGAAAATGCACACCACAGCAGCTTTCCAATGCTCGTAGAATAGCAGCTTATGTACAATCGAAATACCCGTATGTTTGGAATGAACTTGTCGATAAGTATGGAAAAAAAGTGCTATAGTTCCTGCCCATACCAATTATTTATTTCATGTTCATAATTTCATTCAAACTTCATTATTAAATTTTAATTAATTTATAGTCACTTTTTTGATCCCCATTTACCTCCATTCCGAGTATTTTTCAACATATGTAGATTGAAATACATTCAACAGTATCTGTACAGGATTTCTCTCAGAAGTGTGAAACACTTCTAATTATGAAGTTTTATTAGACAATTTTTAGGTACAAACTATAGAAATGGGAACTTTTCTCACATTGATACAGGCGCCCTACGTGTATTCTTGCACAACTGTTTCTCTTATTGAAAAAACAAATTTGATGAGTTTTTATTCATAAGTCGAATGCGGAAAAAAAAATTTTGAAAGTATTTAATAGTGATATTGTACCATAACAATGTTTTATACTATTAATTCCATTCGAGGTTGAAGCCTTCTGAAATTTTGAATCATTAGATTGATTTAATATTACACTGTGGCAGTGTGGCATCATAATCATGTGATTCTACCGATAAAATGATAGTATGTATTTCAATACATTGACCTGTATTGGCCAATATGGACAATCTATACATATAACTGTATAAGGTATTCACGGAAACCTTCCCGAGGAGAAATTGCAAATGATTTGAAAACATGGATGGATAACAACGGATGTTTTCACCTGTTGGATTCATTTCTTGAATCGAAAGTATGTAGTTTATTATAAATCCTTCTGGCGAGCGTATTGCTTGAATCACCTTGTATATATGGTATGGGTTCATGAAATCATACATATAATTGAAATTTAATCACAAAATGAGATTCTTATCAAATATTTGGACGCATCTAATTCTTAACTATCTACTCATATATCGTTATCATGATCGTAATTTATTTTGAAATGATTTTTTATCAATATCTTTATTTCTTCGCAAAAATCACATTGAAATAGAAATTTAAACCAGATCCGATTCTTTTAATATTCCGTTTTATCAAAGGGGGGAAGAAATAATGAATTATAGAAACAGGTAATTTATTCAGTCGTCAAAAATTATTGATTTGATTATCACTTAAAACATATTTATGTGCTCTTAAACCACTAGCTTTCCATTCTTTTCAGCCTGCTGCCTGAATTCTTCGAACTTCTTTCTGAACATTCCTTGGGGGTCGTATTTCTTGACAAGTTTTTCCCAATCCTTTGGTCTTTTTTGAGTTAAATGCCTAACAACTTTCTCGGCTACTTCTTTTTGTTTGGGATTGCACTTATCACAAGCTCTCTTCAAAGCATCTGGTAAAGTTTCTGTAAAATCAAAATTAGTTTTAGAACAACAGGACAATTTCAAATTAGAAATACGTGGGAAAAAATATACTTTTATTTCATTCGAATTGAATTAGTTTATGTCATACCAGGTCATTATATTGATTTTATTCAATGAAGGATATAAAGAAATATTTCCGAATTTATATTATTGAAAAAATATCATTTATAGCCACTATGTTCTCTGCTGATATTTGTGTTTGTTTCACAAGAATACACAAATTCTAAAATTAGTCAAGGATACTGTCAATTGAATCATAATTTTATTTGGATATTTTTCGAGCCGAATGATCAAAAAAAAACTTATTTGAATTTTAGGATTTTCACGAATATGTGTGAAATTTAGCAATTGAATTTAATTAATGAACAAATACATCGACAGAACGTTGATGTTTAGAGTTCACAATAGCCATAAACTAAAAGGAATGAAGTTCATTTTCGTTCAATTTTTGTTTACGATTTTATTACATTTATTATTTGCATTTAGAATTTTTTTGTAATATTGGAATGAAGACTAGATGTTTCTATCTCCAATATTCTGTTCACTAGAAAAATCTGTTATCTTTGAGTTCGGCAAGACATCGTAGAGAAAAAATATTTCGCTGAAGAACAAGTAAAGAATAATGAAATTAATTCCTCTCCTCGCAGGATATTATGAATAAAAAAAATGCCAAACTAATATTATTCGATTTCTATAGAGATAGACCACTACGAAAATCAAAATTAGTCTGAAAATGTAATATTTAGTAATGGTTGATACATTTAAATAATGTCTGTTCGATGAACAGATTTTGTAATTTCCAAAGGAATTGATCAACACAAAAAAAAACAATATATTCTTCTTCTGATGAAAATAAATGATCATAAAATTGTGTTACATATTCTAGAACATGAAGAATTCTAAACTAACCTTGAATCTTTCGAAACAGATGATTCTTCGGAATTTCAAAAATATTGTGGCCTACAGAAAAAATTAAATATGTAAGTGAATTATTTATGTTATTTCAGCTCCCAGAGAAAAATACCGATTTCATTCAAGCAAAGATTCTACAAACTTTTACTCTTTCCAATTGATTGAAATAATATGTTATTATACGAAAATTTTCATACTTGAAGAAAATACGTAGTATGTAGTTAATGTAATACTGTAAGGACACTAAGATAAATTTCACTTATGTTGTACATTAGGTTGCAAAACTGCAAAATGCTTCTAGAAAGAATTCAAGTCATGTTTGACCCAGTTGATATGAGCAAGAACCTTGCTTTCCATGACCAATGCTTAAGTTACTAAGAAGTCATTTCTTACGCATGATTGGCTAACTAGATATTAAAACATCGGAAAAAATTATATAGGTAGGGTGAAATCGAATATTGAAGAAATGGAAACTGAACTGGTTTAACTCGATATCGGTCCACATATTACATAATCAACGGAAGTTTAATGAACGGAGAAAGTGATCGAATGTTTTGAGCACTCGAAGATGAGGTAACGAAGTTGTTGATCTCTAGAAGAATGGATTATCAGTAAAAATTTCTCTTGATACCAACGATGGCTTATTTCATAATTATTCGGGAAGTCAAACTGGGTATTTTTTTAATATTTCGTAAAATCGAGTATTTTTATTTTTCCAGAATTTTTTTCAAGATCCACCATCATGAAAATATTCTTTCAAAAGAACATTAGGACAGTTCTGATTTTTTTACTATGCATTTCGAGTCAAAAAAATTGTCGAACCATGTGTGTAAGTTCCAAATTTAGAAGATGAAATGTTTATATAGGGATGTTCCAAGTTCGAGTGCCTATTAGACGTTTCTGGAGAACTGGACATATTTGAAATCTGAAAATTGGGATTATGATATTGTTCACAATTCTCTACAGACCTAAAATATTTTGGAGCCTGAGCACTTCCGGTTGTACAAGGAGTGAAAATAAATTTGATTAAAAAATTTTTTTTTCAATTTTTTCGTTTATGATTGAAGAATGAAAAATAAAAAATGGTAAGAAGTTTGTTGTTTAGCATATTTCAATTTCATGGGAAAGTCTTGGAAGAGGAAATTCTTAGAAAACATTTTTCATCATCAAGGAATGTATCTAAAAAAAATGATACGAACAAAAAACAAACTTAATAAATTATTTTCTGTTGAATATATTTCATGCAGGTTATTTCCCGTAGGTTCGTGAACAAAATGTAGGAAAATTCTCAACCAAAAATATAAATCTATATCTATTCTTCTAAAAAAAGTATTTGATATCAAGCATTATTTTTTTTCTAATTTGAGACCAGTTATGAAGATCTAACCCCATTTGTTTTTCGGTTAGGTCTCTTCAAAGAGGAAACAAATTTTCATCCAAAAATATACCATTCGTTTTCTCAAATTACACAGTAAATAGTTTTTGAGATAAATAAATTATATATGTAGGTATATTTAAGAAAAATACTGAATAAAAATTCATCTGAATGATATTTCATATATCTCATAATAGAGGAAATATATCCAATCTAATCCAATCGCCTGCTTCAGAAGAGTTCAGAAAATAAGTGAATTGAAAAGATTCCTTTTATTTTTGCCAAGGACCAATCCGTTGCATTTTTTCACATACTCATACTGAATTTCAGATGAATCATAAACTTGTGAACAACTGGAATTATGGAAATTCAATTGGAGGTAACATCTAAATATGCACATATTTTGTATTTGCATCCTATTACTTCATGAAACATAATCCTATTTCGAAGAATACAGCTTTTTGAATAATGATGTTCGTTTCATTGACACATTATAGTGTTATTATATTGGGTTTATGAAATATTCAAAAATAAGATTTAATAATCATCCAATCTACCCAGAAAAAAAACTAATTATGTATGGATAATTGATAATCTTTCAATTCAATAAACTCAAATTTTCACCCATAAAATTTCAAATCTATTTGTTTCTTATTACCATCCTTCGAAATATTAAAGTAAAGATTGATAAGAACGAATATTAATTTTCAAGTTTTCGATGATAGTAGTGAAAAAAAACATATTATAGTGAAATCATTGAAATTAGGAAGACAAATTCAATTTTGTTCTGGATATTTTCAGTTGAATAACATGAAAAAAAGGATGTTGAGTTTGTTCAATCGAGTACTATATGTCAGAATAAAAATTAATTTTTCTGAATTGGAATTAGTTTCGAAAAAATAAGGAAATAAAATTAAAATAATTCGCAGGTATTGTTATGTTATTAATTATATCAACTTTCCCGATTGAAATCTTGGGACAGATACAAAAATAATCAGAATTAGTTGATATTGTGTATGATCTTTGTCTCTATATTTTTTTATTAAGTATAGTTAGCTTAATATTGAATTGAATCCGAATGGCTTTCGATCTTGAGCTCGAGGGCTGAATATAAAGTATACATTTCGAAGCTCTTTTGGGTATGTATAAATCCCTCAATATCCTTTAGAGTTTAGAGTATTTTTCCCACGATTATGTCACAGTCAATAGGTTCAAAATATAAAGTTTACTCACTCTTCAGCTCTCTTCCTTCGGGCGTGCAGGATCCCTGGTCCAACATACATTTTATGTAACTAGTCAGGATTCTGTCGTTACCCAGGATTCTGTCGATATCTATGTTGTCATATTTGGATGTATATGAAGAGTCCTGCGACACCACGTATGCCACGCAGGTCAGTAGAACAACGGCACTTGAGATGTTCATGATATGAATATTCAGAAAATGCTGCCAATGGATCAACAACTGGAGAGCAGTTCACTATTTAAAGGAGTAGGGCGATAAGGGGGTAACAAGAAAGTGAGAGTATGGGTATTCGTGTGACATCAGCGTGGCATTGGACATTGATTGATCAATATGCCATTTCGAAGAACTTATGTGAAAACCTATAAATTTGTATATTTTTGATTAACGTGAGGCTGTTGGAAAAACCCGATAACTTCGACGATGCATGCATTTTAAGCATGGATTGGAAGACAATTGATATCAAAGAATGATTTTTTTGTTATATCAATGTACAGGTCTCAAAATAACATACAAACCTGAGTTCTATTCTTTAAATGGCAACCCCCCATTCTAGTTACATTTTAGAATATGCTACTAATTTGTCAATATAACGCAACGGTTTTCCTCGATTTATCTAAAAAAAATTCAATTATGTTTCTATAAATCATCCATTCATTAAGTGTCAAGATTTCTAGGATGATTCCTTCGTGATTCGCGCCTGCTTTACTCACTATTTCACTCTGCTGAAACCTTTTCTTTTCAGATGTATAAGGATGTGACAAAGTTTACCACAGCAGCCCACTCAATTGACTTCTTTCACAAAAAATATCAACATTTCTTCTGCTGCAAAAAATGTCCCGAACTTTGCAAAATAGACATAATATACACTGCGCAAAAAAATTAACGCACATTATGGAAATCTCAAATTTATTCTACAACTGAAGGTGTTCTCAATGATAATCATTTTTATCAGAATTATGCATGCATATGTTATCCACTTTCAACGTTTTTCTTCAATACAGATGTTTTCTCCCAGCAGGAATAAAAAAAGATGATGTTATCAGATTTTGAATGTATTGGCTTCATTCTAAAATCAGTTGTTCTCGATCAATTCTAGTGATCAGTAGTTTTCCTTTCGTTTGATTTTCTACACTCGATCGCTATGCATATGCAACGCGAAACACACAATTTGACCCAAGAGGAATGTGCCCAAGCGGTAGTTTTGCGAGAAGAAGGGTGGACATACACAAGAATTGCAGAAAGGTTTGGAGTTTCCCATACAAGTGTGTCCAGAATGTTGCAGCGATTCAGGGAGACAGGTATGAATGTCCGAAGACCAGGACAGGGTAGACCACGGGTAACAACTGCCATTCAAGAACGTTACTTGAGAGTTTCTTCGTTGAGACAACGGTTTGCAACCGCTCGCCTCCTTCAAAATCAGCTTGAGCAAACTCATGATGTGCAAATTAGCACTCAGACAATAAGAAATCGCCTCAGAGAATATGATTTAAGGCCTCGTGTCGCGGCAAGAGGCCCAGCACCCCAGTCCATCGAAGGGCTCGTTTGGATTTTGCGAGAGAGCATATCCATTGGGAAGAGGCCGATTGGGAAAGAGTTCTCTTCACAGATGAGTCTAGATTCTACCTCTACCATTGTAATCGACGTTCCCTTGTATACAGACGTCCACATGAAAGATATGCTTAGTGCAATTTCCTGAATACTACTGGTTTCGGGGGA
Source organism: Adalia decempunctata (assembly GCA_951802165.1). Lineage (NCBI taxonomy): Eukaryota > Metazoa > Arthropoda > Insecta > Coleoptera > Coccinellidae > Adalia > Adalia decempunctata. The sequence goes on along the minus strand of OX637697.1, from coordinate 36,203,713 downwards.
GGATCGATTATGGTATGGGGTGGAATATCTTTGACTGCCCGCACAGACCTAGTGATCGTGGATAATGGAGCTATGAATGCTGATAAGTATATAAGGAGCATTCTTGAAGAGCATGTAGTGTCATTTGCCCCATACATTGGTGAACATTTCATTTTTATGGACGATAATGCCAGACCCCATCGTGCGCGCATCGTTCAGGAGTACCTTGAAGAGGATGAAGTCTCTCGAATGGAATGGCCAGCAAGAAGTCCAGATCTCAATCCGGTTGAGCAGGTTTGGGACAACCTCAATAGAAGGCTGAGAAGTTCAGAAAATCATCCAGCTACTCTTAATGACTTAGGAATCCAACTCGGAGAAATCTGGGAAGGATTAGATCAGAACATTTCAAGATCACTCATTTTGCGTATGAACCGTCGTTGCCGAGCTGTAATTAACGCAAGGGGTGGAAATACCAAGTATTAAATCACTTATCAGCATTTCGGTATTTTGAAAATTGTTCATTTCTCTTCTTCCATATAAGATTCGGTGAAATCCTGAATTTTTCTTCCATTTAATGTGTCTTGTTTCATTCAAAACCTTCCCGAGAGAACATAAAAAATAAGTTATAAGGTCAATGTAGAGTTAACTTTCATTAAAATTGAGATTTTCAGAATGTGCGATAATTTTTTTGCGCAGTGTATTATAATATTCCACAAAAGTTCAGAAATTTAGAGAGTGTTGTGCTTGGCATAGTAGCTCAACTTTCAATGATCATAGTTGTGGAAGGGTTCCTTCTTTTCTTCGAAATAAGATAGCGGAAGGAGAAAAAGCTTTTTCATTACACCGCTCTGAAAACCCTATCAGAACATGTCGATTCAGGGCACCGAAAGTGACCCTTTTCCGTGCGGCCGCACCGAAAGTGACCCTTTTCCGTGCGCTGAGACATAGATGCATCTATGCTGAGACACAAAGCAACGATTGCGTGATGACAGTAGACGTCAGTGTTTCGAATAATTATTGTTTTACAATATCGAAATGCTTTCTGTCGAAGAACAAATATCGTTGGATTGTTTTCAGAGAGGTGTAATGAAAAATATCGTTCATTACACGCCCAGAAAGGCTTTTTCCGTGCGCGCGCGAAGAGTTCCCGTGTGAGGCGGAGCCGAACTTTCTGGACGTGTAATGAACGATATTTTTCATTACACCTGTTAGAATTTATATGATATATTTTGTGTATTATAGTTCATTTTTATCATGTATGTAGGATCATAGTTGTCAGTTGAATTGTCAAGATAAAAAGGTCACATTGAATCAGAAATATATCGTATTTATTTGCCTAAAAATAAGAATATTTCGATAGAGAGCTCACATTTTGGTCCTTCGGGCCGGATCTGAACCAGCGACCTATGGATGATCTACGGAGAAGTTCGCGAAAAAATGCAGGGGAAAATAAAAGTTTGCCCGCTGACTTTGCATACCCTAAAAACGAAAGAATGTCTATTGCATTTTCCAAAAAATCCAACAATTGTTCAAACAATTCTCAGGTGAACTTGGAACGACATCGAATTGCCATCGAGATGGAAAAGAAACGGCAGTCTTTGGAGAAACAGAAACTTGAGATAGATAACAATATGCGGTTGTTGCAGATGGAAAATGATTTGGAAAATGCTAGACTTGATGCAATCGAAGAAGTAGGGAGTCACAGAAGTCAGTCGAATGGTACATATGAAAAAACTACCATTAGCATTCGACAACAAAACGATAAATCCCATTGTTTATATCCTGAAGTTATCGTAGCGAAGGATAAATCTAGTCCTTCAGATCATGATCAATTCGGTCGGGAGGTTACTTCAAAAGATGAATTTGTGACTGAATGGGTGAGAAAATCCACTCAACAGTATCAAGATGTTAATCATCAGGAAGTTCTCAGCATAGTAGAAGATGAATCGATACATCCTCCGAGAAATGATGCATCGGCTAGGAAAAAATCAGAAATTGAGGTATTGTGTCAAACCATAACTGATGTGATAAGAACAGTTACGAAAAATGCTGCTTCAAATGAACACAATCAAGATAATATATTCCTAAGACGACAGATCGTCGAAAAAGATTTTCCTAAATTCTCAGGGAATCCTGCTGAGTGGCCACTTTTTCATCAACAATATCAGAGAATTTCCAAATTATGTGGTTACACCAATGAGGAAAAGATGTCAAAGTTACAAAAATGCCTAACAGGAGAGGCCAAATCGGCCGTTGCGGGAATGATGCTAACCTCAGAAAATACTGATTTGGTGATGGAAACTTTGGAACTTTATTTCGGGCGACCAGACTATATTATTGAAGTGATCATTTCTAACATCAAACAACTTCCAATTTTGAAAGAGAGAAATGTCGATAAACTCATTCAATTTTCCAACGAGGTGAACAATCTTGTAGCAACTATGGATACCTTGAACTCCAAAGGACATATGGAAAATCCACACTTGATAAGAGATTTGGTCTACAAACTTCCTGACATGTTGAGACTGAAGTGGGGTGAAACAGTTGCAGAAAAATGTGGAAAAATAAATTTGTTAGATTTTTCGAAGTGGTTGAAAGGTATAGCTAAAGCAGCATGTTATGTTAGTTTGCCAAATGAAATGAATCCATCAACTCAGCCTGAAAAACATATTCAAAAAACAGTTCCAACCAAAAAACATGAACGAGTATTCAGTACGAGTGAAATAACGAAAAAAGTTTGTTGTTATTGCGGGCTTGAACATCAAAGATCCTGTTCCAAACTTCAATCAGATGATGTTGACGAAAGATGGAGAATTGTTACAGAAAAAAAGCTGTGTTTCATTTGCCTTAAGGGAAAATTCAGAAATTCAGATGTAATAAGAAGAAAAGGTGTCTTGTGGATGATTGTCAAAGCTTCCATCATCCACTTCTCCATAAGGTTTCAGTATCGACTCAGTCAAATATAAATATACATACTGATTCGATTCTTGCAACACATAATGACAGAAAGAAGATTTTGTTGAGAACAATTCCTATAAAAATTCATGGTCCTACAAAAGTGATGAAAATTCTCGCTCTTTGTGATGAAGCCTCCACTGTTACAATAATTGATAAAGAAGTGATAAGAAGCCTCGGACTAAATGGAACGAAAGAAGCTCTTTGTTTACAGTGGACCAATGACATCATCTCAAGGCAAGAAAATTCCCAAAAACTGAACTTGAAAATCTCAAAAAATCAGGATGGTGCCGAAATATTCACAATGGTGGGTGTTCATACTATAGAAAATCTCTCCCTTCCTCCTCAGACCGTAAATATGGATCAGTGGAACTCATTTCCTCATCTAAAGAATCTACCTATTGAAAATATACAAAATGAGAAACCACTCCTTCTTATTGGCCAAGACAACATAAAATTCATCGCTCCCAACCAGGTTAGAGGTGGCCCAGAAAATACTCCAGTGGCTACAAAATGCAAATTGGGTTGGTCACTTCACGGTCCTGTTCTGGAGGATGGAGATATGAAAATTGGAGCTCATACTTTACATATCTGTGAAAGAGATGCTGACAATGAGTTGCATGAAATGTTGAAACGTTCATTTGCCAATGAAAATTTTGGAATAAAGCCAACCCAGAGTTCGAGAGATCCTGAAGAAAATAGAGCAATCACCATCATGAACAAGACAATTAAACGCATTGGTGATAGATTTGAAATTGGTTTACTTTGGCAAAATGATGAGACTACATTACCCAGAAGTAAATACAATGCCATCCAACGTTTGATATGTATGGAAAATAAATGTATGCAAAATAATGATTTCGCCATGAAGTATCAAGAAAAAATAGAGTATTATATTGTAAATGGTTTTGCCAGAAAGTTATCTAAGCATGAAGCTTCGATTGAAAGTCCTCGAACGTGGTATTTGCCACACTTTGGTGTCGTCAATCCTAAAAAGCCTGGAAAAATGAGATTAGTATTTGACGCTGCTGCCAAATCCAATGGATTTAGCCTCAATGATTTCCTATTACCTGGCCCTGATCTACTGCAGTCATTGGTGGCGATTCTTTGGAAGTTCAGGAAGAGGAGAATTGGTTTTTGCAGAGATATTAAAGATATGTTTCACCAGGTGCTGATTCGTGAAGAGGATAGGTGTGCACAACGGTTTCTATGGAGAGATTTTAATAGAAAAAAACAACCTGATGTATACGAGATGATGGTGATGATATTTGGCTCCAAATGTTCTCCAGTTTGTGCTCAATTTGTTAAAAACTACGTTGCTCAAGAACAAGCAGAATCTCCAGATATCTTGACTGCAATAACTAGGAAGTTTTACGTGGATGATTATCTTGATAGCAAAAATTCCGAAGAAGAAGCAATCGAAACTATCCTCGAAGTTCGCAGAATTTTAGCCACAGGAGGATTCAACATTGTGAACTGGATGACGAACTCGCCGAAAGTGAGAGAAATGCTGGGTTCTGATTTAGTTGTCAAGAATTTAGATGAAGAGAACCTACATCGAGTACTAGGCCTCTGGTGGGACAGTGAAAAGGACGAATTTCTATTCAGAATAAATAATGAAGTTACCTCGGACAAATCTTTCACCAAAAGAGGAGTCCTGAAATATTTTATGTCTATTTTCGATCCTATCGGTTTTCTCTCATCATTCACAATCGAAGCAAAGATTTTGCTGCAGGATATATGGCATTCAGGAATCAACTGGGCCAACTGGAGTGAAAAACTTCATGAGGAATTGATGAAAGTCTGGTGTAGGTGGATAGCTAGTTTTCGGCAAATCGAAAAAATTAGGATTCCCAGATGTTATTCGGTGAATATTCCAAAGGCTGATAATATTGAAATTCACTCATTCTGCGACAGCAGCCAGAAAGCTTACGCCTGTGTCGTTTATTTGCGAGTTTCAAGAGATCTACAAACAGAAGTTTCATTCATTGCCGCGAAAACTAAAGTTGCACCTTTGAAATTGCTTTCTATTCCGCGCTTGGAACTCCAGGCAGCAGTAATGTCGAGTAGACTAACAACTACAATAAAAAACGAATTGAAACTTTCAGTGAATAAAACCTTCTATTGGTCAGATTCAAAGTGCGTCCTATGTTGGATACGAGGGGATGTTTGGAAGTACAAACAATTTGTTGCTCATCGAGTCGGCGAAATACATGATTTAACAGAAATAAATCAATGGAGATGGATTCCCACCGACATGAATGTTTCAGATGAAGCTACAAGAATAAATACCTCCAAACAAACATCGATTTCCGAGGAATGGTTCGCAGGCCCGAGTTTCTTGAAGAGAACCGAAGAAGACTGGCCAAAAGAAAAAGAAATGGGTCCATTAGATGGCGTCGAAATGGAAATGATGATGTACCGAGACATAAATGGAAACTTGGTAAAATAGTACAAACCTTTCCAGGACCTGACGGAAGAATCAGAGTTGTCGACGTTAGAGTTGGTTCTTCTGTTTCTCGGCGACCAGTCGTCAAGATATGCAAGTTGGAACTGGAGGGATAGTGAAATTCTTCACCAGGGGGGAGAATGTTAGAATTTATATGATATATTTTGTGTATTATAGTTCATTTTTATCATGTATGTAGGATCATAGTTGTCAGTTGAATTGTCAAGATAAAAAGGTCACATTGAATCAGAAATATATCGTATTTATTTGCCTAAAAATAAGAATATTTCGATAGAGAGCTCACAACACCTCTCCAAAAACAATCCAACGATATTTGTTCTTCGACAGAAAGCATTTCGATATTGTAAAACAATAATTATTCGAAACACTGACGTCTACTGTCATCACGCAATCGTTGCTTTGTGTCTCAGCATAGATGCATCTATGTCTCAGCGCACGGAAAAGGGTCACTTTCGGTGCCCTGAATCGACATGTTTTGATAGGGTTTTCAGAGCGGTGTAATGAAATAGTATATTTCATTACTAGTCCAGAAAGTAAGCTTTTTCCGTGCGCGCGCGAAGAGTTCCCGTGTGAGGCGGAGCCGAACACGGGAATTCGTGCAAGCACGGAAAAAGCCTTTCTGGACGTGTGATGAACGATATTTTTAATTACACCTCTCTGAAAACAATCCAACGATATTTGTGCTTCGACAGAAAGCATTTCGATATTGTAAAACAATAATTATTCGAAACACTGACGTCTACTGTCATCACGCAATCGTTGCTTTGTGTCTCAGCATAGATGCATCTATGTCTCAGCGCACGGAAAAGGGCCACTTTCGGTGCGGCCGCACGGAAAAAGGTCACTTTCGGTGCCCTGAATCGACATGTTTTGATAGGGTTTTCAGAGCGGTGTAATGAAAAAGCCTTTTCTCCTTCCGCTATCTTTTTTCGAAGAAAAGAAGGAACCCTTCCACAACTATGATCATTGAAATACTGAAATGCTGATAAGTGATCTAATACTTGGTATTTCCACCCCTTGCGTTAATTACAGCTCGGCAACGACGGTTCATACTCAAAATGAGTGATCTTAAAATGTTCTGATCTAATCCTTCCCAGATTTCTCCGAGTGGGATTCCTAAGTCATTAAGAGTAGCTGGATGATTTTCTGAACTTCTCAGCCTTCTATTGAGGTTGTCCCAAACCTGCTCAACTCTTCAAGCGCGCACGGAAAAAGTAATGAAATATACTATTTCCAAACTATAGAGATCATTTCGTAGATAGTTGCAGGATTCAAACTCAGTAGTAGGATCAGTAAACTCATATATTTCGAAAATTCCTCACATAAATATCCGACTCTGTATATATTGGTGATACTGCATCAAGGTTTTGTTGACTGAAATCTGACCTGAAGTATGTTTTTTATTTTTTAGGGCCGAGAAAGATCGTTCGAATGACTTGTTAGAAATGGGTATGTAAATAGGTATTGTTGAATAAATTTGCAATTGAGTTAAAATATTCGAAAAAGTTGATTTCGCCTTCTGGACGTCCTCAAATTTAATACATCGAGTTTTTGTATAAATTTTCGCACAATTCTAGAAAATAAATAATTTTGATTGGTAATAATATTTGGTTCGTGGATATCGTTGCTATTATTCTCATACAAAATTTCATTCGATCATATTTTCAACTATCGAAAATTATGACCAGATATTCTGGTTGGTCCTGGCCCCTGGACTCCTCCCTATGGCCCCTGTAAGCCGATGGATAAACCACCACTGATAGAGCTTCAGAATTAAACAGTGCGAAATATTAGCACGTTGTCGTCAAAATTTTGTTTCAATTTTGACATATTCACATATTCAGATACTGAGATTTTTTTATTTTAAAATCTTTCTATAGGCGGTGCTAGGCTTAATTTACTCAAACTCTTTTTTTGAGACGTTTCGAATCCTACCATTATCGGTGAATTAAGGGAAATATGGTGGAAATTATTATTCACTAAAATTCCCCAAGATTTCGGATGGAACAAGTTGTAACGTTTGAAAATTTGAATTAAAAAAAATTTCAGTTTTCTGCTTATAACTTTCCTTATGCTATAATTGAAAATTTGAGATTATGTGGTTTTTCTCTCCTAGACCTCAGCTGGTTTCCTTAGTCCGCCACTGATACAATCTAGTATTCCAGTTCTTGGATATGCAGAAAATAATTGTTTTTCAATTACTGCATTTGGTCAAGAGTACCTTCCATTGTTACCAGGTGTTGAGTAACATTCTTTCAAAGTATAAATACATTTAGGTACATTACGTTATTGGCAAAGCGATCTTGAAATTTACTTTTTCGTACAGCTCTAAGAATCTCCTCAACCCAAACATGTGTATAACGCAAATTATTAATTCCTTTACGGGTAAACACGGATTCAATAATAGCTGTACCACACAAGACTATTTTTTCATCAATCAAGGTGATGCTTCAATATACATCTTCATTGTGAATAACTTATTTCCGACATTGAAATTATTGACCAGCACCCAATATGCATAAATATAATAACTTTATATGAGTTATTTAATTTTCTCATTCAAGAAAATCAAAACTCTCCAGAATTCACAACAAAAATATTCGAATTGAAATCAAAACAATGCACGATTTCACGATGATACCACCATCACTGAATTTATGCAACCCAAACATCAAGGGATGATAGGCTCCTATCGCGGGTTGCTTGTATGCAACATGTATGGCTATTTCACAATTGAAACTATTCTCGCAAGTGTGTGACATAACCAGGAGAAAAACTAGTGCAAGATCTTCGATGTTTCACGGGCGGTATGACATGTGGCACAGTCCTCCTGAAACCACATGTCGTCAAGATCAATAGCTTCCAAATGAGGCATAAGAAACTGTCTTATTATAGCACGATAATGTTCACCATTTACCGTTGATAATGATTTTTGACAATCAGGACGTCTCCATGTTCACTGAATCCATCTGTCAACTTTCGATCTGTCACGTCATAATCATGTGACATAATATTGCGCTTTTATTAAAACGCCTTTTACAATGTTCCGTCGACGAAATTAGATTTACTCATCGGAATAGACATAAAATAATCATTTCTTCTTCATTCACCGTTTTTGCATTACCTTCTCCGTTTTCGTAGAAAAACGATCGTTGTTCTACCATGTAGGTAATGCTCCATGTTTTCTAACACCTATCTGTCAACATTCGATCTGCCAAGTCATAATCATGTGACATTATGACTGTCATCGCGCGCAATTAGAAACTGGCGCTTTTATTGAAACACCCTTCATAAGTGGGGTAGGTACTATAATGTCGGTTTCTCTTCAAGGGAAAGATTTTATATCCCTTTTTCCTAACGTAATTTGAACCCATTTTCTAGAAAAATGTGTGGATGTTTTCAACAAGGAACTAAGTGAATTGAGGTTCATTTCATTTTACATTATCATTATTGCCAACGTGGGTAAATATGCAATCACTCGATTTTTTCAAATGGAACACCCTGTATTTATTTCGTTCATGAAATTTGTTTTTCAAATGTCTACATTTTTTCAAATGTCCCAAACTTAAATGTGAAATATCTCAAAAACAAAGCGAAATAGATATAGGGCAAGAAATGTAGACATTTGAAAAATAAAGTTCATGAAAGAGAAAAATACAGGATATTGCATTTGGAAAGATCGACTTATCGCATATTCAATTTGAGTAAATTGGTAAATTTATATTGTATGAAAAAAAACTTCAGATGTTTACCGAATGATAAAGCTGATACCTTACTGTGAAAATTTCGATATCTAGATTGAACACAGCGGTTGCTATAAGAATTTTGATGAACCCCTTGAAACTTTAAAAATACAAATTATGTGGAAACGGCGTAATGAAATTTGAAAAATGAGGTTTAAGTGTAAAGCTCTTGTTCCTCGAAAAAAATATGCCATGACATACAGTGTGTTCCATTCGAAAAAACTTTCAGACAAAAGGGATATGGGAAAATGATATATTCAAATTTCTTCATAATTAATTTATTTCTTACATATGTAGTTTAAAAAGTGATGAACCAAATAAAAATATATTCACATCACCCCTATAAAATCAAGAACACTGGGTGTTTCTCAATATCAAAATTGAGTCTGCATCTTTACAATTGCCTTCATCGTTATTCTGTTACAAGCGAAGCCATTACTATTCAGTCGACATATCTTAATTTGTAAAGAAATCTGAAGATCCACAAATTCTTTGAATCGATGAAACATGCATTAAAAATTACCCTACACTAAAACGGGTAGGGTTTTGTTATCAAGCATTCGTTTAACTTTACCATAATATGGAAAGCTTTGTATCGTTTTTTATGAAGCTCTTTAATCTCAGAGCAGATTCGAGTTTCAGGTTGTTATACCTACATATAAGGTGTTCATAAACCAGAGCGAAAAAATTGAATATTGAGGGGCTTTAGTATGAAAAATTATTGCATTGCTTAAATTCAGCCCCCAAAAATTTTTCGGACGAAACTTTTTTCCTTATTCCTATCGTACCATTCAGAAATTTATTTTAGAAAGCTTGTTTCATTCAGAAGTTCATAACGAATCAGTAGACCACATTCATTCAGAACCTGAACAAATAAGGTATTCTCTGTTTTATGATATTAATTTGTTAATGATCTAAAAGATTAGGTTCTCTAATTTCTTCGTAAAATTAAGGATTTCTGAAAAATAATAATTTTTATTATAACCTCACACGAATTATACGGCTTGATAATAATAAGGGGAATAAATCAAGCTTTCCATAATGAATTTTTTACTGGTACGCTTCTAATAAGGAATTTTTTAGGAGTTTCTACACCATACATGAAGATTGTAAGGGGTTCCCTATTTATCAAAATATTTAGAGGGAGCTTTTGTTCGCAGAATATGCCCGCTTAGTTTAATTTCACAATTTTTGTTGTTTTTAAAATGAAAAAATGCTTTTCGTTTCCCTCTTTTGTGGGCAGTATTTTGGAAAAAGAATCATACCTCGCATTTTTGCTCAATTATTCATTAACACCCTATATATATAGAGTCCTCCTCCCTGCCTCTTAATCCTAAATAAAATAAATAATTATCACATTGAAGGGCCCAAATCCAGTGCTTCAACCTTTAAGCAGAAAACCATTGAGAAGAGCAACTTTGAATTCAATAAGATTCGATATCATCGTTGTCACAAGGTTGTGTAGTTTGATCACCTGAAATATTAAAAAAATTAGGTAGGGACTTAATATTCAGGTGTAGGTAGTATGAAGTTATTATTTTTTATTAATGCTCATTTCATCCCTTACGTTGATATTATATTACCTTAGTTTTGTAGACAATCGTTATGTTTTTTCGAAAATTGTAGTTTCTAAAGAATGGACCCGGCAATTTTCATATACATATGAGGATTTGTTTCACCCAAAATGTCCATATTTAATTCTGTTCTCTATTCAAGTTTTATTCCTATTTCGCAAAAAAAGACAATTTTCTCAACAATGCAATGTAAATAAAAACGTAAAACATGTTAATAATGGTGGTTGCATTAATTCAAAAATGGTGGATGCGCCCAAGATAAGATGAAATATTTCAGTGATTATTTCACTCATTCATTTTCAGTGAGGAAGTTTCCATAGCAACTCTCGTTTCACAGCGTCAGCGATTAAACATGCAAGCCGGCAAAATTAACAAGTTGCTTTTCTAACGACTATTTCACTCATGCCATTTTTAGTGAGGAAGTTTCCATAGCAACTCTCGTTTCAGAGCGATGAAATATGCAAGCCGGGAAAACTTGGAAAGTTAGTTTTCCAGCGATAACATTTTGACATTTCTCAAATTCATAGATAGCTTGGGAAATAAATACCACAGAGAAAACAAACAGCGTTCAGTTCATTATATTTTCTCGAGAAATAGTCATGTCGAATACCACTCGAGATGAAATTTAAGCAGGTGAAATTTCATCTCTAGTGGTATTATAAAATAAACTGCAACACCCAGAAGGAGAGGTTTAATTTTGATTTTAATCCATGTCTCAGAGCCGTCAAAGTCCCTGGGGGCTGGGGTGAATTTCCAAGCATTCTTCCATCATGTCCCAAACATGCTCTATGGGCGAAAGATCGGAGGAGCTAGACCGCGGCCATGGCAAAAGATTCGCTTAAAAAAGTTTAAACTAACTCTAGCAACATGATGTAGCATTATCTTGCTTAAATATCGGATTCTCGAGCCAGTTAAGTTAAGGGAGAACATATTATTTCACTATTTATTGGAGGTAACGCAGTACTGTTACCTCCAAGCGCCCATCCAGGGGGGGGGGGGTCATGGGGGTCATGACCCCCCCCCTGGACTGGACGAACCCTCAAATCTTGTGTTTGATGAAAAAATGTGTCGATTGAAAAAATAGAATTGAATCATATTTAAGTGAATATTGGAGGGTAATTAGTTCCAATAATGAACATTACAAACCAGCTTTGAAAAGAGCTACGAATGCCATAAAAGATACGATGAGTGTGTTACGAGAAAAAAGGGAAAAAGCGGACGTAGTTTTCCGACAGCTTTTTGAAGAGGCAAAGGAAGTGGCTGAGCAGCTAGATGTGAATGTGACTATTGAATGCCCTAGAATAGTCGAAATACAAATACACAGAGCCAATAATCAGCCTGCCCAGTCTGCAGAAGAGTATTTCCGCAGGTCTGTGTAAATTCCTGTTCTGGATTCAATAATAAACGACCTAGAGGATCGACTGTCATCTGTAGTAATGAATTTATTCAAATTAGGAGTTTTTATACCTAAAGTCGTTTATTCAAAAAATGAAAATGAAGATATTGAAAAATAGTTAATGAGTTGGTAAATCAGTACAAACTTCTATTAGACAATCCTCCAGTTTCAATCGTTACAAATGAATATCGCTTATGAAAGATGAAACGGCAACGAGAGAAGAAGATTCCAAAGACGATATATAATCTCCTAGAAAACTGTGATTCTGACATGTATCCAAATGAGAGAAAATTTCTCAGTATAGTCGCAACACTACCAGTTAGTGTGGCAACGGCAGAGAGGTCATTTTCCACTCTGAGAAGGCTCAAAACATGTCTAAGAGCTTCGATGGCAGAAGAACGACTTATTGGACTAGCACTTCTTCATATCCATAATGACATATCTGTTGAAGTAGAGGAAGTCATCACTCGTTTCGCAAGAAGGAGAAATTGTAATAAATCAAATAAACTTCTTGTTTGTGTTAGATCTCATCAGAATTTTATTTTGGAGATGATGATTTGTCTCAAAAAAAAATCAATTGGCGGGTATGTAATCCACCAGACCGTGACCCCCCCCCCCCTTTCTCGAGAGCTGGATCCGCCACTGGTTACCTCGAATAAAAACTAAAGATGACCTTCTTGCATGTGTAATAGCACCCCACACCAAAACGCGTACTGACGCCATTCCACATTCCAATATTGACGTTCTCTGCACCACTGTAATCGTTGCTGGCGATGCTCAACCGTCAGAGGTAACAAAAGATCTGGTCGATAATGCTGCAGTCCAAAAGACCTTATCCGGCGGTAAACCATTTGGATAGTTACAGGATAGCCTTGTTCTCCTAACCACTCATCAGTCAAAGATCGAGATGTCGCATATCGGTTTCTAATGGCCATAGGTTTTAGACGTCGATCTTGAACTTCATTTGTGCCCATAACAGTAGTTGGATTTCTGTTTGTCGGTTAGCGATTTCATGAAATGACAATCTTTCAAATTCACTCAGCTGTCGATAAATTCCGCGTCCACGTGCTTTAGGCATTTCAACAACAACTAAAGACCGACTTTGGATCTCCTCGAGTTGCTGGTTTGTTGTAAAATTTAAAAAAATGCAAAAAACGACTACAATATCTTAGTAACAAAAAATGTTCCCCAGAAAAAACTTTCACGATTTTTTTGTTTCACCAAGAAAAATTTGAAATTCAAACAGCTCCTTCTGGGTGTTGCAGTTTTTTTGTCAGTTAGTATATCTGTACAACCGCGCTAGACAAATAATAATTTTCCAGTTGTAGACCAACACAAGGGTAGTCTGAAGGAGCGAGTTCTACCTATAGATATAGCAGCTGTAATAATCCGAAAATTTTGTGTTACGTTTTATAAATTAGAACTTATTTTTTTGTCGGATATCCACATTCTCCTATGAATATAACTTTCCACTAAGAAATCAATACTCTTCATATGAAAAAACCGAAGTTTATTCAATATATAAACAATTTACATAAAGAAATAAAGCTTTTGTTGAACAATACATAGTATTGCATAAATTTTAGTTAATAACAAGACAGTTTCTACATAATTCACAACCATGATACAAGCAGAAGAATATGGAAACATAGATGTATATAATACAGAAAAAAGATGATTTAGAAAAGAAGCAAGCTTGATCATACTAAATGAAAAGATTTAAATGAATTCATAAATGATCAATATTTGAAAATGAACAAACTTAAAAAATAATTCTAGAAACTTTTGAATGAATGGAAATCTATGTAAAAGCGTATGTTTCTTAAAAAAAATTCGATAGGGTGGCAATAATTATAAACAATATGATTACTTCATGAATACAGTAAGTGTGAATATGTAGATGTCAACTACTCATCTTAGAGTTTTGTTCATTTTCAATTTCTCCATAAGTCTTAAGTGGGGAACGAAATACAAGAAAATGATACAACATGCACATGCACAAATACAAATGGAAGAAGCAATAATATACAACAGTGGCTATAATAGAGTATAATAGATCTAAATAGGTAGTTAGTATAATGAAAGAATAGGGTATATATTATATATCAACCCTATCATTCATAGATTGAGACGAAAATCTATATATTCAAATGTCATATGGAAATCTACTCAGGTTTTCCTCAGAGCACGATTTCTTCTAGCAGTTGGGGTGAACAATCCCCTTACAGAAGTTAGTACACTATCAGCTATCGAAGTACCAGTTTCGAGCAGTCTGTCCCCAGCATTAGCTATACCCCTGACAATATTACCAACAGGATTGAATGGTTGCACCTGATTATTTACTGTTAGACCTGGTAATTTCAGTTGAATTATCGGTCTTCTTAAACTGACTGTGGCATTCAACTGTAGCCTATTTCGAATACCAGCTTTCCTTACAAGTCCGGAGATTTTAGGTAATCTAATCTGAAGGTTTTCTGGAGGACTTGGAGTGGTGGTAGTTCGATCTAGGTTGATTCTTGGTCTACTCGTTGAAGGTCGATTAGCATTAAGAAATGAAGAGACTAACTGTGATATAGGGTCTGGTCTTCTAACTGAAGTTGTGCTTTTAATGGTAACAGAAACTGGTGGTTTTTGAGTTTGGAAATTCGAAAGTAATTTTTGTGTTTGTGAGTTATTGACACTTGACTGGGGGATATCGAAGGTTATTCCAGGTGAAGCAATGGAAGGAGCATTTCGTTGTGTAGTTAGTGTAGAAGAGGTGGAAACAGCGATGACTTTAGGAGTTGAAGAAGCTTGTACATATTTTTCAGTAGATGAAACTTGTGGTTTTTCACCATCCTCTTGGTCTACCACGCCTACCTGATTTGTTACATTGACTCCATTAGATCCTGCGTTCGAATTATTTTGTGGTGAACTCGACGGCTTGTTCTCTGAATTAGAACCTATACTGTTGATAGACGGTATCCTGGAAGACTTTTTCGTCGGCAATGTGGAAGTACTGACAGGTACACTCGATACTGTTGGTTTAGTTTTCTTCACTTTCGTTGTTGTAGGCTTAGAAACTGAGTCGGAGTTCCCAAACCTATCCTCAATTATTATTTCATTTTCTGGAGGAACAGAAGGCCTCCTCCTGACTGATTCCTCGAATCTTTTGACATATATGTTTTTAGGGTCCCATTGCGCCTGAAGAAGCGTCCATGTTTTCGGGTATTCTTTTTTAAGGCGCTTGATGGATTGGTACGTCACAACTTTCTGCTTCTCTGTACAGCGCTGGCAGTTGGTCTCCAGAGCTTCCGGTAGGATTTCTTGGAATAAAGAGAAAGAAGTTATTAAAAATATGGTTCTCAATATTGCTGTGATTCGACTGAAATAACTTGAAAAACAACAATTAGGGAAATCTTCAATGTAATCAATTGCAAATCTTATGAGAAGTACAATCATTATCCTTTGGCGTTAATATACACTGCGCAAAAAATTAACGCACATTATGGAAATCTCAAATTTATTCTACAACTGAAGGTGTTCTCAATGATAATTATTTTTATCAGAATTATGCATGCATATGTTATCCACTTTCAACGTTTTTCTTCAATACAGATGTTTTCTCCCATGCAGGAATAAAAAAAGATGATATTATCAGATTTTGAATGTATTGGCTCCATTCTAAAATCAGTTGTTCTCAATCAATTCTAGTGATCAATAGTTTTTCTTTCGTTTGATTTTCTACACTCGATCGCTGTGCAACGCGAAACACGCAATTTGACCCAAGTGGAATGTGCCCAAGCGGTAGTTTTGCGAGAAGAAGGGTGGACATACACAAGAATTGCAGAAAGGTTTGGAGTTTCCCCTACAAGTGTGTCCAGAATGTTGCAGCGATTCAGGGAGACAGGTATGAATGTCCGAAGACCAGGACAGGGTAGACAACGGGTAACAACTGCCATTCAAGAACGTTACATGAGAGTTTCTTCGTTGAGACAACGGTTTGCAACCGCTCGCCTCCTTCAAAATCAGCTTGAGCAAACTCATTAGGTGCAAATTAGCACTCAGACAATGAGAAATCGCCTCAGAGAATATGATTTAAGGCCTCGTGTCGCGGCAAGAGGCCCAGCTCTTAACCCAGCCCATCGAAGGGCGCGTTTGGATTTTGCGAGAGAGCATATCCATTAGGAAGAGGCCGATTGGGTCATTGGGAAAGAGTTCCCTTCACAGATGAGTCTAGATTCTGCCTCTACCATTAACCATTGTGATCGACGTTCCCTTGTATACAGACGTCCACATGAAAGATATGCTCAGTGCAATTTCCTGAATACTACTGGTTTCGGGGGAGGATCGATTATGGTATGGCGTGAAATATCTTTGACTGCCCGCACAGACATAGTGGTCGTTAATGGAGCTATGAATGCTGATAAGTATATAAGGAACATTCTTGAAGAGCATGTAGTGCCATTATTTGCCCCATACATTGGTGAAAATTTAATTTTTATGGACGATAATGCCAGACCCTATCGTGCGCGCATCGTTCAGGAGTACCTTGAAGAGGTTGAAGTCTCTCGAATGGAATGGCCAGCAAGAAGTCCAGATCTCAATCCGATTGAGCAGGTTTGGGACAGCCTCAATAGAAGGCTGGGAAGTTCAGAAAATCATCCAGCTACTCTTAATGACATAGGAATCCAACTCGGAGAAATCTGGGAAGGATTAGATCCGAACATTTTAAGATCACTCATTTTGAGTATGAACCGTCGTTGTCGAGCTGTAATTAACGCAAGGGGTGGAAAAACCAAGTATTAAATCACTTATATCAGCATTTCAGTATTTTGAAAATTGTTCATTTCTCTTCTTTCACATAATCACATAAGATTCGGTGAAATCCTGAATTTTTCTTCCATTTAATGTGTCTTGTTTCGTTCAAAACCTCCCCGAGAGAACATAAAAAATAAGTTATGAAGTCAATGTAGAGTTAACTTTCATTAAAATTGAGATTTTCAGAATATGCGTTAATTTTTTTGCGCAGTGTACTAACTGACAAAGAAGGAGCTGTTTAAACTTCGAATTTTGGTAAATCATAGAGAGTATAACAAGGAGTAAATGATTAAATTTGGAGAAGAAAATTGTGAAGGTTTTTTTCATGTAAACATTTATTGTTAATTAAATATCGTAGTCGTTTTTTGCAAATTTTTTAAATTTTACAACACATCCAAAGTCGATGATTAGTTGTTGTTAAAATGCCTAGAGCGCGTATGAGCGTAATTTATCGCCAGCTAAGTGAATTTGAAAGAGGTCGAATTTTTGGTTTACGGGAGGCGGGGCTGTCATTTCGAGAAATCGCTAACCGTGCAAACAGAAATCCAACTAGTGTTATGAGATGTTGCCAAGCGTGGTTTGATAATGCCCGAAATCGAAGAAGAGTAGGCACCGGACGTTGAAGGGGCTCAAATGAAGTTCAAGATCGATGTCTAAGACTTATGGCCAGCAGAGACCGATTTGCAACAACTCGATCTTTGGGTTATGAGTGGTTAGAAGAACAAGGCCATCCTGTAACTGTTTACCCCCGGATACGGTCTTTTGGACTGCAGCATTATCGACCCCATCTTGTGTTACCTCTGTAATGGGTAATGGGTAAAGGCTTGGAAATTTATCCCAGCCCCCACGGACTTTGGCGGCTCTGAGATATGAAGTGAAGGTAGCTTGGAATAGTATCCCTCAAGAAGAAAAAGACCATCTTATTGCATCAATGCCAAGACGTGTTGGGGAGTGTATAATGTATATAGATAATCGCGGTGGACAGACACATTATTAACAAATTCACTTAAAAAAATGGCGAACCCTTCTACTTTTTCCCGAATTTCAATCATTTACTTCTTGTTATACGGTAGAGCGGTGTGGCTTTGCCAACGGAGGTGACTTTGCCAAACTACCTAATGTTTTATGTTTCATTTTATTTTGGTAAAGTCAGTAACTTCTCAACGACAGCACGAATCGGAACCTAAGAGACACTATATCCCCACATTGTTTCAACAGTCGCAGTCCTTTGGCTTGGATTGAAGGGTGTGCAATGCTGTGTTGTGTGAGCAGGTAAGTTTTAACGTGTTTATAAATGCGAAATACTAAGAGTTGTGTATAAAACATGAAAAATGGTACATCAAAATACATTTTGCAGCTTATTTCACACGTATTTAGAGTCGCGTAGAAAAAACTGAGAGCATTTAGTTGGGCGGATCTCGAAATTTCAGGAAATTATTCTATTGTTTGCAGATTTATGCAGACAAACCATCTACGTTGGGAAGAGGAAAATTGAAGCGATTTTTTGTAGGAGTATAAAATATTGAATGGAAGCAACAGTTCTGCTGTTTTGGAAAATGAATTATCATTATTATATATTGTACATTTACAAAGGGACTCATTTTATGTATTTTATTAAGAATAATAGATTTTATTTTCTTATAATTTGTTGTTTTATTCGCGACTAGTGCCTTGCTAACTAACCTTCAAAAATGTTAAAGAAAAACGTTCTCGTGGCAAAAATACCACCCGCTCTTGATTAAATTGCCAACAAACGCATTTCGATGCAAATGGCAAATTCGCACCGATGTGCGGGTGACTTTGCCAAATTTTAAAAATGGAAAAAAAAATGTTGCGCACTTTTTTTTTTCCGTTTCTAATAACAGAAATCGATAGCTACATTGTTGAAGTTAAACATAATTCAAACACAACGCATTTTACAAAAAAACGAGGAAGTTACATCAAGAATACTCTAAAAAGTGGTGCAAAGTCACACCGCTCTACGGTACCTAATATCTGCTGGGTGTTGCAGTTTCCTTGTCAATTAGTATATTTTGTCAAAGAGTTGTTGATTGTGTAATTTTGGGGCGAAAATGATGTTTAATGATTATATTGAGAACTCAGGAATGAAGAATCCGTCGTAAAAATTAAATGTACCGTCAACTACGCATTCGGTCGAGGTAGAATTTTGCATTTTGAAAATTGACGTATTTTTAAGCTGCAAGCAGAATTTTCGTTGCTGCATCACGGGAACCAGCAAATTTCAATATTTCTGTGAAAACTGAATAATGAACGATTTCTATTAAAGCTGTCACATTTTTCTCTTTCTTGAATGCAAATTAACCTAAAGGAGGATCTACACACAAGGTGTATGAAAGAACACTTCTTGTCTATGATCCAATTTTTTAGCTTACTTATATCGAGCAGAAAGCCAGTTTTTGCTTTGCGTGCTTGTTCATGTCAAAATTGCGTTATCATTTTATCAAAATGTGATTCAATTCTGCCTATAAATATGATAAATTTCGAAAGGAAAGACTTAAAAACTTGGAATATTCACTCGGCAGTTGAGTTAATGGGCCAAGTTGGCCTTGCTTTGGAAAATTTCTCAATAATAACTATAGAATCTAGTTGAAGTTTGGTATTGAGCAGTAAAATGAAGAATACAATAAGATATTGCAGCGCTTTATTTGGTTACTACTTTTACGAATCTAGAAGCTGAAATCGATTTATTTCGAAAGTAGAATATTAAATTGAGTTCTTTGTTTTCGTTCAAATTAAGCGAACTTGACGTTCCTACTTCCTGGACTCCCGTGAGGTCGGGGGCAAAACGAAACTGCTTCCAATCTCGAGTAAGTTTTAAGAAGATAAGAATTCCTGCATGAGTGAGAACTTTATTCATCAAGATTAGACGATGACCTAATGATGTCTGAATTCATAGTAATCAGCAATGAGCTTTTAAAAGTCCGATCACAACCAGTGCTACGTGATGTTTCAAATGCAGCATTCTTATCGACGGCATCGAAAACGCCGTAGTACCATGGTACAAGAAATCCCCAAAGATTATATTGAATGATCTTCATGGACTTGACGCTTTATTATGTAAGAATAACGACTTATTCATTTTCTTAATGATGAATGAATGCTTCTTTATCAGTCTACGATTCATGGAGAATTTAATATCGTAAAATTCAACTGCTTTTGTTAGCGAAATAATTGCACTGAAAATGTGAACTCCAAATAAAATTGTAAACATCTATATCAAACAGAGCCGCATAAAATTGTTGATATCGAAAAATTTCTTCATATGGAGATGAGGTGGATACCCAATACCCAAATCATTAAACCAAAGTTGAAACATTTATTTAAAGATGTTAATAAAGAAGCAAGTAGAAGAAGAAGAGTATCTGTATCACTTCGGCTTGCATCGGATAGGAATTACCGAACACTGAAAATGATCACACCCGAGCTTAATTTGGCGTAATTCAATCAAGAAAAAAATCATTGAAATAGAATTCAAATTTCTGATGGTCACAACTAATAATATGATGATGTAGTTTAATTTAGGAAATGGAAAATTCGGAATTATAATGAATATTCACATGAAAGGTACAGACGTTTTTTCATGGAAATATCCAACGAGGGGAACTTTTTGAGGCATGAATTTGCATAATGTGGCCTCAAGACTTGGAGGAGTTACGAGAATTATATGCAGCCATAAAAATCAAAATTATTCATCATTTCCTAGATTTTTTAATGATAACGATTATGTTTATAACAGACGACTGCTTGGTGCAGCTAGATGAAAACATTGGTGTCCTTGTCGAATTGGGAGATTTTTTCTAGAGATTAGGAATAAAAAATGATACATCTCCAAATGAGTATCACTAATTGAATGATTCAGAACAAGGTATTCCTCCAATGGAAACATAATATTGTATAAATTTTTTCAGCATTGAATTGATTAATTCATAATCAACAATTGTGAGAATTTCTTTTCATGTCTGTTGAAGGATTTATTATCTGATTACCACAACATAGTGTATATTTGTAAGTTCCTCACAATTAGAAGATATTTTTCGGAATACGACATGGATAATTGAATTTAATTAAACTCTTAATTATTGAGTTTAAAAGGATTGATAAAATTCCTCTTGTGATTCAAATTAGTCTATCTATCATTTGTATGCGATGACGCTAAGCTCCTTTGAATATTCTACCAACCGTGAAATACAAAATTCACTGGAATATCGCATTTGAAACGGGAATTTCCAATCCTTATATTCCAAACATTCTCGATGTTGAATAACATATTGTTCCTCTTAGCCCCCTTTGAAGCTGCAGATTTTTTATAGAAAAATGGGCTTCAGCACCTTGTATCACAAAATTTCCGTATCTAGTCCTGTTTCTGAAGATGAGGGGGCAAAGTAAATTTCGTTTCAAAGTATGTTTTTACAATCGAATATTATTCTGAATCGAACACATAAAAAATGGCGATATATGGTTATTTGCAATTCTCTGATTACCATAAAACCTCATTGATGCTCAGAAATCGTAAATAATAAATTGACCAATAAAAATAATTACAACTGATGATGAAATTACGAAGAATTAAAGACAGGTTTGGAATGAAAGTTAAATTCTTCAGAAAAGAGTGTCCGAATTTCAATTTACTTTTAAACCTTGGAAACTCCAAGAGATCGTCGATTTTTTTCGATAAGCGCTAGCTTTCTCTATTTATGAATCGATTGTTTTCGTTACATTCTTGATTCTCAGACCGTGGTCATCTCATCCATCATGGAATGAATTGAATTCAAAATTTTATGGGGTCAATGATTGAGAGATTATTTCCTCGCATATTTTTATATTGTTATCCATATACACTTATACAGGGTGCTACCCCAGCTGACACAAATGTGATAGATATTTACAATATGAAATATAAAAAATTCCTGCGATATAAATTATTGGGAGAACATGCTCACAAAATACCATTTCATCATGTCTTCTCATTTTTGAAATCGTTCAACATTTCAATTTTCTACTAGGAATCACTCCGTAAAAACATTTTAACTCATTTGGTATAACATCTATCAGAATTTTCCATGTTATCAACAATAAAACAATTTCTCAGGAATTTGGACTTTAATGTTTTTTGTTAAATTTCTTTAAATCATTGCCAACGTTTCGGATTCAGTTGATCCATTATCAAGGCTAAAAAGTCCCGGTATGGAAAATGAATAACTTCGAATACACCCGTATTCAAACATTCAACAAGGTAGCTGTTTGAAGCAGAGGAACCTCCTCAAAACCCTAGCGCATTACAAATGGGGCGCCGACGAAAGAGTGCTCCTCAGAGTTTACAGAGCTCTGATTCGACCCAAACTGGACTACGGTAGCATTATACAGGGTGGCCATTTGAAAACGAAACAGACGAGATTACAGACGAAATAAATTTTTTCGATAGAAATGCTCGGACAGGTCGATTTCTGTTTCGAGGGGGACAACTTAAGATGTAGGTTACGGACGCATAGCGCTTCAACCCTTGCTACTACAACCCTCACCCCCAAATTTTTGAATAGGGAAGATGGGGTGAGTGATACCTCATTTGAAAGGTATTTTATACTGATTTCAGCGCAGTAATTGTTTTTTCATTTTATGCATTAGTTCTCGAAATATTCTTAACTAAGTATTTTAAAACGAAGTGGTGTTTTCATGGCACTTGTAGTGTTTTTTTGTGAAAAATCGACATTTTGAGCTTCAAAACAACCATGACTGTGGCTTCCTTCCTCCAATCCACTGACATAGAAATCTTTAATCAAGATGTCGATTTTTCACAAAAAAACACTACAAGTGCCATGAAAACACCACTCAATTTTCAAATACTTAGTTAAGAATATTTCGAGAACTAATGCATAAAATGAAAAAACAATTACTGTGCTGAAATCAGTATAAAAATACCTTTGAATTGAGGTATCACTCACCCCATCTTCCCTATTCAAAAATTGGGGGTGGGGGTGGTAGCAGCAAGGGTTGAAGCGCTATGCGTCCGTAACCTACATCTTAAGTTGTCCCCCTCGAAACAGAAATCGACCTGTCCGAGCATTTCTATTGAAAAAATTTATTTCGTCTGTAATCTCGTCTGTTTCGTTTTCAAATGGCCACATATAATTACATCACAAAGTACTCTACGATCCCTCGATGTCGTCCACAATACTGCCCTCAGAATATGTACCGGAGCGTTCTGATCCAGCCCAGCTTTGAGTCTCTACTTTGAGTCACACGAACTTCCTCTCCAACTGCGACGTCAAAAACTTCTTCTTACATATGCTGCCAGAGTATCAGCCAACCCAGGCAACCCTGTCTATTCACTCATCATCACACAAGACAGATTGCCATCAAACTGCACACGTTGTCCTCTTCTCCCACAACTGGTTAATTCTCTCTCGACATCCATTTCCTTTTCTGCCACCAGCCCCTACTCAATATCTAAGACACCCCCTTGGATAAAATCCCTCCCAAATGCTGACACATCTCTAACCCGGTACAAAAAATATAATGTACCAAATGAACTTTATCGGAAGTCTTGTCAAGAGATATTAGAGAAGTACTCGTTCGATGAAATAATGTACACAGATGCTTCTAAGACCGAAAACTCGGTAGGCTGTGCAGTTACAAATCGAAACACCATGCTAGGGAATTCCCGAATCTCGGCCATATGCTGCATCCAAACAGGTGAACTTTTTAGCATCCTTCAAGCCTTAAAACTTCCTCTTATCCAATTCCAATCTAAAAAAGTAGCCATATGCACTGATTCACTAGCCTCTATACATTCCATATCTCACCCTTGCTCCCAACACCCCATTGTTGACAAAATTCATGACCAATATCACAAACTTTCACACCACGAAACATCAATAGTACTCATTTGGGTTCCATCCTATGTGGGACTCGAGGGTAACGAAACTGCCGACCGAGCATGCAGGGAAGTTTGCAACTCAAATGCACCGCTAAGGCACATACAACTCCCACAAGACCTCAGATCCTACTTCATAAGATCAATCAACGAGCAATGGCAAAACCAGTGGAGCAACTCTCGAGGAAAACTTCGAAATATACAGGATTCCATAAGGGATCCCATACAGCTCCCACCAATGACCAGTAGGGAGCAAAACATAATCAGACGGCTTCGGATTGGTCACTGTCGACTTACCTATGGCTACCTTATGAGCAACGAAGACCCTCCAACATGCCACCACTGTAACAGCCCTTTGACCATCCCCCACTTTCTGGTGGAGTGCCCGGAATATGTAAATGACAGGAGGAACAACAAAATAGAGCTGACCTTGAAAGAGATTCTTCAAAACTACATAAATTTCAACAACTTAATGAACTTCCTCAAGTCTATTCATCTGTATAGTTAAATTTGAAAACTTATAATTTGTTAATTGTCATTACATTATTACACATATTGTAAAAATAAACTGTAACCGTGTCAATGGCCCAAGCAGTCGAGACACATGAATTAAAAAAAAAAACATTCAACAAGTTGAGAGTTGATAAGGGGAAGGGCAAGACTTTCGACCTTCGACGTTGTGTACATATGCTTTAGTTTTTAACTGTTTTTAGCATTTAGCCATCATTGATCGCAGAATAATAATCTCATTATCGATCGTCGATCGGAACCATGCTACTGTTGAGAGTTTTCATACATATAATCTCAGACCTGTATAAATAATTCCGTGAGAAAGTTATTGACTGTCGTCGACCTTTGTGTACTTCCTGTTCGTAAGAGGAAAAGGAACTTCGAACTTCCAAGTGCTTTCATAGTGAATTTTGTGTGAAATGAAATAGGTGCGGGCGACTGATGAAATATAATTAGCATATTGTGAGGAGACGTTCATTTTTATGTAATAATGAATAAACGCTTAATCCGATGATGACAAATATTACGTTCTTTGGCAGAGTTCAGTGCAACTGGAGAAAGTGAAAACGCCTTACAGCTTCTCCGATGTGTTTTAGCATTTTTTGGTGGCACTTCTAGATTCTGTGAAACCCTAAAGGCGAGATAAGACTCGTCCGGAGTAACGAGGGTCACGAGGAATTCGATGTTGTTGTTTTCTGAGAAGTGTGAAGAGAATTCTTGCTCTCCTTGGAAAGGTCTCGAAAACTCTGACCCAAGAAGAGAACAATTTATCATGTCATGAATCTCAATTTTATAACCCTTTCGTAGCTTTCGGGTGAATATCGGTTTTCAGGCCGTTCTCATGAACGTCACATTTGTTTTGCACTTAGTACCCAGTCGCAATTTGTTACACGAGTTATGTTGGCTTCCAAAGATCCTATTGTTTCTGGTTCATCAGCAGAAACCAATGACTTAACATAACTCCAAACAAAATGATCCATTGGAGTAATATCGCATGATCTTGGAGGCCAATTATTTGAACCATTTCTCGAAATAATGTTATCGCCAAATCTTTCTTCTGATAAATCAATCGTAACGGTACCAGCATGAGGTGTAGGACCATCTTGTTGGAACCGAAACACTACTAGGTCGATACCATTCAAATTTTGAAACAAATAATCATTGATCATCGATCTGTAACGAGCACCATTCACTGTAACATTAGCTCCAGCATCGTTTCTAAAGAAATATGGACCGATGCTGCCTCCAGAGTGGAAAGCATACCATACACTGTATTTTTCAGGATGGAATGGAACCTGCTGAACTTCTTGAGGGTTGTGTTCGCTCCATATTCGGCAATTTTGATTGTTAACGTAGCCGTTCAACCAGAAATGAGCTTCATCACTGTACACAATTTTTCGATAAACAAGTGGATCAAGTCCAAACTGTTAGAGCAGCAAACAAACGACGCTCATTATGGTCGAGTGGCTTTAGTTCTTGAACCAGTTGGGTCTTGTATGGGTGTAGACAAAGATCTTTACGCAAAATTTTCCATGTGGTGTATGCACAGAGTCCAACTTGTTGTGAAAGTCGACGAATGGACAAATCTTAATCTTCAATAACTCTATCACGTACAGCAAAGATATTTTCTTCTGGAACGTATAGTTCTTTCATTTGTTGTTGTTTCATCGAGTTGAGAGAATGTTTTCCGAAATCTATCGATAGTTCGACGAATAAGATGCTCCGATGGACGATTATTCAAACTATAAATTTCACGTGCTGTATAAGTTGGGCGAATAGAACACTGATCCCCCGGATCTTGAAAATGTGGTGCTACCTCATTTGAAAGATCTTTCTTGCCTTTTAGTTCAGCAAAGTCATTTTTCTCCATTTATACACTTCCTTTTCGAAATATTCAAAGCATGCATAAATGAAAAAAATCACTATGCTAAGCTCGAGATAGAAGGCCCTTCAAATGAGGTATCACATCTGTCCCATTCAAAATTCAGAGTTTGGTGTTGTAAGTTGTAACACTGAGGACCGTAAGGTCAATCGCAGTTTAAACCAAAAGCGAAGTATAAACTGAACCAGAGATCTTAAGAATAACCCAGTATATAACAGAAGGTTTTCAGAATGAAGAAGCGACAGGACTACTACTTCTGGATGTAACCAGAGCTTTTGATAGAGTATGGCATGAAGGACTAGCATATAAAATGATAACCGCAGGTTATTCACCCAAGATATGCAGAATAATAAGAAATTATTTGAGGGATAGGAATTTTTGTGTGAAAATAGATGATGTTCATTCCACACTCAGATATTTAGAAGCAGGAGTTCCTCAAGGATCAATACTAGGACCGCTACTCTATAATACAGAGTGTCCCAAGTTCGAGTGCCTATTAGACGTTCCTGGAGAACTGGACTTATTCGAAATCTGAAAATTGGGATTATGATATTGTTCGAAATTCTCTACTGACCTAAAATAGTTTCAGAGCCAGAGCACTTCCGGTTATACAGGGAGTGAAAATAAATTTGCTAAAATTTTTTTTTTCAATCTTTTCGTTTCTGATATGATTGAGTATTCAATGGTGAATACATTTCTGTTGAAACCATTGCATTCATCCAAATGGTTTTCAGGATATCGAAAAAAAACCTGAAAAAAAGTCAAATATTCATAGCCAGTATTATGCTCATTTCTCTTATTCTGAACATCCCGAGTGTAGACCGTTCTCACAATGCCAAAGTAGAAGAACGTGGAAAGGTCATGCATGTTTTGAATTTCATAAATATCATCACAGGGTGTTCCAAATTTTGTGTCGAAAACTGTGATCGAAAATTGGCCATAACTTCTGTTTTTCAAATTAGAACCCTATCTTTTTATGATTGCGTTGGATTCTGCGAAGAAAAATAATGATAGCACTCTCAGATGCTCTTGCTCCTAAATTCAGTAATTGTCGAGTTATTCGAGCTTTTCTAGATTGATGTCGTACGTAGATTCAAATTCATCGAGGCTGAACCATAGAACTTATAGTACATGGAATGCTATTACCAGATCAAACAGTGGATAAACATCACAAGTTGGAGGAATACCGAAATTTCCATGTTTTCATGGATACGACTTGTCACACAGATCAGAAACACAGAAATGTTTGCCGAAATGCCAAGTGAATCGGATCTTGACGATTAAATTCATAGTATTTCTGTGTTTCTGTTCTGTATGACAAGTCGTATCCATGGGAACATGGAAATTTCAGTATTCCTCCAACTGGAGATGTTTATCCATTTTTTTAAGCTGAGCAGCAAGGCTAATGGCATTCCATGTACTATAAGTTCTATGGACTGAACAGATTCGATGAAAATCTTTATGAAACCATAGTAACAACTTATAATTAAACCTGCCACTTGTGAAAATCAATGGGATCATTTATCTTCTATGGTCACAGAATATTCTCATGCAACATATTCGATGAATATTTTCATGGAACCATTGAATAAAATCGAAAAGTACAGATAAAACCTAAAATTAGACCTGTCACTTGTGAATTATTAATGGAAAAATTTATCTTCTTTGGTCACAGAATATTCTCAAGTGAAAGATTAGATGAATTTGATTCTACGTACAACATGAATCCAGAAAAGCTCAATTAACTCGGGAATTACTGAATTTAGGAGGAAGAGCATCTGAGAGTGCTATCATTACTTTTCTTCGCAGAATCCAACGAAAAAATGAAAAAATAGGATTCTAATTTGAAAAACAGAAGTTATGACCGATTTTCGATCATAGTTTTTGACACAAAATTTGAAACACCCTGTGATGATAATCATGAAATTCGAAAGATGCATGACCTTTCCACATTCTTCTACTTTGATGTTGTGAGAACGGTTTACACTAAAGATGTTCAGAATAAGAAAAATGAACATAATAGTGACTATGAAAATTTGACTTTTTTTCAGGTTTTTTGTCGATATTTTGAAAACTATTCGAATGAATACAATGGTTTTAACAGAATCGTATTCAGCATTAAATACTCAATCATATCGAAAACAAAAAGATTGAAAAAAAAATTTTTGAGCCAATTTATTTTCACTCCCTGTATAACCGGAAGTGCTCTGGGTCTGAAAATATTTTTGGTCTGTAGAGAATTTCGAACAATATCATAATCCCAATTTTCAAATTTCAAATATGTCCAGTTCTCCAGAAACGTCTAATAGGCACTCGAACTTGGGACACGGACACCCTGTATATACATACATGATATACCAAAAAATCCAAGATGTCTGCTTGCTTTATACGCAGACGATACGGGCATAGCAATTAGGCACAGAAACACAAGAATAATTCACGAAAGACTTCAAGAAGCTGCAGACGATATCAGTCATTGGTGTAACAGATGGAGAATCAAAATCAATGGAGATAAGAGTCAAGCAATACTCCTTCAAAAGAGAAGGCTGAAGATGGAATCGAAGATATGAACGATAATGAAATAGAATGGCAGAATGAAGCTAATGCCGGGTTTCCACCAGGCGGACAGGTCAAAACAAAACACGAACTGTCCGTTCGAACAGAAATTTTGAACAGTTTTGTTCGGAAAATGTTCGAAGACTGTTGGGGTTCCCAACGGACTTTCTGTTTACACCAGTAGCGGACAGAAATGAATGAAAACTGTTCGTGTTTTGTTTAAGTTTCATTCAGTTTACACCGGACGTGTAGTTGTGAGAATGTGGCGCGCTGCAAACTTGAGAGAGCAAGAGGACGAGGATTTATTTTTGATGGCAGTTACATTTTACATTATTAAAAAGAACAAAACTAAACGTCGGTTTTGGATTAGGCCATCCTTAAGGCGAAAAGGAGGAAATGTGACGTCTAAAACACTCTAAACTGTTACAAGATCTTAGAGGAGATGATATGAGTATAGGAGGTGAACTTCGATCAAGTTTTAATAAACATTACGACTTCTTCCCTTCACGCACCGAATCAAACTACCACTAGATCGCAACAACGTAAATAAAACAAACTGGGCGTTTACACCAAGCTGACAAACAGTCCTAGAACTCGTAAATCCTTTGAAGTTTACCGACATTGGATGGGACTCTGTTTGTGTCCGTAAAAACGCAATTCGCGGACTTTCGAGTCCGGAAAACAATCCACAAGTTCCAGAACAGTTCGCGGACTTTCACAAACGGACCGAGTTCGTGTTTTGTTTTTGTTCTGTCCGCTTGGTGGAAACCCGGCATAAGGAGTAATATTAGACATTGGATGAAAAGGTTATACTCGATTATAGGCAGAAGAAGCCAAATGAACAGAAACACGAAGTTGGGGATCATAAAGGCGGTCGCCAGACCGCAGCTAACATATGGATCAACAGCATGGGGCTATGCAGCGAGAACCCATAACAAGAGGATACAAAGTACAGAGAACAAATTTCTGAGATGGGCATTAGACGCCCCCTGATGGTTTGTTAGGAATAAACAATCCGAAAAGACATAAAATGGGAGTCCATTACTACATTCATCAAACGAAAAGCTGCAAAAGCCTATGAAAGAGCTAGTGAGCATTCAAATGACGACCTCAGAAGGTTAGTTGACTATGACCCCGCTGAAGATGAAAAAACTGCGAGAATTTACCGCAAAAGACCCAGAGACCAATTGCGAAAATGAAGATGTGGAACTCTAAAATTAGAGAGAGATATCCAATTGAAGGATGAACACAAACACTCAGCATAAAGAATGCGAAAGAAGAAATAATAGATAAGAAGATGGAAGGTTTATATAGGCTTATGCCCGGAACCAACAGCAGGAGAGGTGTTTGGTCGTTAAGAATCCGACACTACCCAGAAAGACCGGGTGTTTGATGTAAGATTCACCTCTTATATAACAAAAAAAACGTTATAACTGCCCTTCTATATCAACAGTTTAAACCATCATTATAGTTTAAACTGCTCGTGATCTTATACGACCCTAAGGGTTGAAGCAATATGAATGTGAATTTGCGCAAATGGTCCCCCACGAATTAGATGTGTCCGAGCATTCGTCTTCATTAAATTTAATTGGTCTGTAATCACGTCTGTTTGGTTCTTGAAAGTACACCCTGTGAAGATTTGGGTATGAGCGAATTTTTGGTGGGGTTATGCTTTTGGTTTTTTGTTAAGGTCAAATGAATTATTCATACTCAAATTTCTCTACTTAAATGTCCTTTCAACAAATTTTCCTTTCCATTGTTTCATTCAATAAATGAAATCTGAATAGCATTACCCACAAGAGAATGTTCAGAAGTATTTCATCCGAGAAAGCTCCCTGCTCTTTCAGAAATTTTATACGACCTAATATTCATAAGTCACCTTCTATATTGAAAAAAATATCTTCACCTTGAAACCAAACATTATTCAGATATGTACACAGATGATTGAATATTCGATGTAGTCAGAATAGTAGGGTTTTCTTGGAAATTATTTTATTTGGCAATAATAACAATAGGAAATCCCGCATATGCATACACAATGAAATTCACTCTAACTGCTGGAATATTCATAAGCTATTTTTTATAATAATAATCATACTTAGATTATGGAACCATTGCTATTGTTACGACTAATTTGAATTAACTACTTCAGTTGATATTTAGGTTAGTATTGCAGTGGAAAAATGGTTTCGTACCATTTAACATGCATTGTATTGTTTGTTGAAATGTTATTCCTTCATTGATTTATCATATTTCGTAAGAAGAAAAAGAAATATTGATATGCAAAAAATTATGTAGAATTTGCAGTCTTGGTTCTATACAGGGTTGGGATAAAGTTTGGCACCAAATTAATATATTTAAAACGGAACGGACGGTAATTTTGAAATTTGGCAGCTGAGTGAATGGCAAGCACTTCGAACATTTAAAATGATTTTTTTTTAATTATTTTCAATAAATTTTTTCTACTAGTAAACGCCCTGTATTTCTTCTCTTTATAGATTTTCATAAAAAATACGTCATGAAAAGCATGGAACCCGATATGGACAGATCAGAAACAAGGTGCACTTTCAGAATCTGCAGAAATATACAGGGTGTCCCATTTAAATAAATTTTTTTTTTTGTAATTTCCGGTTAAACCGGAAGTATCTCATTAATGAAAATATGCTCATCAGATGCATTGTGGTTCATTACACTCAACTGCCAAATTTCAAAAATATCGCCCGTTTCGTTTTAAAGATATTAATTTGGTGCCAAACTTTATCCCAACCCTGCATAGTTTTGAATGATAGGAGTGATAACCAAGTAAGATTGATCAGTAAGATTGATCAGTAAGAATTTTTAGGTAGAAGGTAGTAAAATTTCTTTCTTAGGTTTTTGAGAAATTTGAAAAATAAACGTCTCGTTTAATACAAAATGGAAGCTAGTCTTATTTCCTACAAAAATTGTCGGTAACTAAAGATTTATCTGGAAGCTAGCTGTTATTGGATAGAATTCCAATGGCGTACCCTGGTACCCAGTCTCCATCCTTAAAACTGGTGGTATTGATGGGTTCTTGCTCTACTTTCCAATTCTAAGCCATTTTCCAAAGTTCAAGTTGATTTTAAATTGATTACGAAGTTTTATATGGCTACGAAAAAAATAAATCACGATGAGGCGCTAGAAATAGCCAAAAAGAAGAAATAGGAAATTTCATGTTAAGAAGACGATCTCGACAAATTCACTGTTGGAGAGTTTTCAGGTCTCATGCCTTAACCCTTCAATGAATATTGTTTGTTCATATTCATGCGGCATGTTTATCCATTCATTGATTAATATACATATGTAAAATCGTATTCCGAACTGCTTTCGACATAGGTCATTATTTATAGGTTTCAGGGTTTCACCATCATCTGAATCAGATGAATATTTAGCTCTTATTTCGAAGATAATGTCAACAATCAAACGTTGAAGTCTGCGTAACAAAGGAGTGGTAAATACCTCAAGAAAAGAAACAAGTTTGCAGCCTTGATAAGCTTGTTGCAATTCCATTTAAAGATCGCAGCAACACAGAAGAAATTATTTCAATGCAAATGAACTTGCACACGGTCTCACATACCGATATTCGATGCAGAAACTGATACGTATGTTTTGAAAGTATTAATTTAGAGTGAAAGTATCCATATCATATTTCTTCTTCCTTCCTGAACTCTTATCATTACCAGAGCGAATTTGTCACGATTATCGTTATGCTCATTGAATTACGTTGGTATATTTCCTTGATCGTTATTCTGTTTGCAAATATTCTTTTCGAAACATTAATTTTTATGTGGAGTACATATTGAATTTCATAATGGTTTTGCATTTCCGTTCTTATTATACAAAGATACGAAAGGGTTTCTTTTTACCTAGATTGAAATGGAGAATTGATAGAAATTGGGTGAACAAATAATTAAATGGTACATAATTTAGCATTGGACAATTAGAAACGTTAAAATTACACCGAGCGGATTAATCATAAATATCGAGTATCTTGTATCGATTCTGAAGACTTATTGCAGATTTCTGGAGAAAGAACTCTTATTGATTAATTATGTCTTTGTTTCACTCTGATTTCGAATAATTACATAGTAAAGAGAAAATTAGTATCAGAGTTCGAATTCTGGCAAATCGAATGCATTTTGAATTTTCACTATTTTTTTTTTAATTGAAATTATCGTGTCTCGGCAACTAGGCCATTGACACAGTACAATATTCTATTTTTACATTACATTTATTTTCTTACTACCGAGGCTAGTTTATCTCAGATTGAACCTCGCATTAAAGAACAAAAGAAAACATGCTTTGAAGCTATCAATTAAATCCTCCATGGTCATTCTCCATCTAATGGCGGAATTTCAACTGGATCAAATCCGTACAGTTATGAATTTATCAGGAAAGATTTTTACGGAACCCCAGGTCGAATTTTGCTCACCAACGATCTTAACAGCCACATTCGAGATCCAAACCTACCCTGAAAATAGCTTGATTCGTTCGAGGGTTATCGTGTTCACGGACATACAGAATTGAATTTGACCACAGATTCGTTATCAGTGAGATCAACATAGATTGTGACCAGTTTCGGCTCAAAATTCGAAAAATACAGATATCGTAACGAAATTATACAGTGTGAGTCTTTGACTTGTACATATATTTCAACTGAAGATTCTTGAGGTCAAAAGAAACCTTTTTTTCATTTTCCATTTTTCCGAATTCGGCTCTGTTAAAAAGATATAGCCATTTGAAAAAAAAATTGTGCTAATAACGTCCCTGAAATGATACTGTGGAATTGATTCAAAGTTCATATTTCTCGATAGAAATTGACTTTATACATTTAATTAATACTCAAGTACTAATCATATTGGAATAATATATAATTTGCAAACACGATAATTTCAACAAAAACAGTTAGTTTCATCGGATTAAATCTGCAACTAAAAAGCCACATTTATTCCACCAAAATAAGTTCCTTCTTCGATTTTTCTGCAGATTAGTTTGTGAACACTAATAACTTGTTCATATTTCCCTCGAAATTCCCAAACAATATCATGAAGAAAGACTTTTCATTCAGATTTATTATTAAACAACCTAACCTAATCTAATTTGTATCGATTCTGTGAATTTTTGCACAGACATTTCAAGAAGATGTTGTCAGCTTGCTGATATTTTCATTGAGGTTAAGGATTTTTTACGAAACATAGTATAAATCACGATACATTTGTGTACCGTGGTATAAATATCTATGAATTCTGCCGTTTCCATCATAAATCGACTTTGCCGCCAAATTTTACCACGCATGCGTATGTATTGGTTATCTGGACTCTGGAGGCCAACTATAAACAATAACAAACCAGAGTCTCTGAACAAACTGTAAAAATTTTTTAAAGTTCTCAATACATTCAGTGAATTATTGTTCTAATGTGATTATTATGTGAAGTCAAAAGTGAATTAATATAATTTCAACCGAGTCGAGTTTAAAAAATTACAAGAGGATGATGTTTAGATAAAAACATCGCCACAGATTATCAGGTATCGAATTATTTTTCATTCATTTCAATTTAATAAGTAGTTTGTATCGAGATTCATCATTCATATCCGAATTTTGTATTTCATCGAAATTTAACTTCAATATGGACCGGTAACTATGAATTTTCTATAGAAACTGTGCGTATTAAATCCTCCTTGGTGTTCAATTTTATCTCCCACATTTGTGGGATTTTATTATTTAAATATCTAGACAAAGTTGATAAATATTGTGACAACATTGTAAACTCGTTTAAAGACCAGAGAAGGAATAATATTCGATGATATTTAATTCAGAGACGCATTCAGATTATTCTTGAAATTAATGATTTTTTCGTCAAATTTCTCCGGGTAAAATTGGAAATAACTCGAAAACGAAGCGTTTTATTGAAAAAACAAAAAGAATACTTTCAGTTTCTTAAATGATTGATTCTTTCGAAAATATGAACCGTTTATCTTTTTAAAGTGGTTTTATGGTGTTTTAGCGTGTATTGATGAGTCGACTACCCTGTAACTTTTATACTAGTAGTTATAGTAGTAGGTTTCGATTGAGGAATATGCTCTATGAATATAGTAAAAGCTCAACCAAAATTCAGTCCATTCGAAATAACGATTCCGAAGATATAAACAGAAAAGTGATTTTTTCGTGGATTTTCGACACCCTGTATCTCCCAAACCAAACCGAATTTTGAAAAATGGTTCAGGAACAAAGTGTTTCGTTTGATGAGAGGAATCTACAGTCAAAATATATGTACAAGTCAAAGACTCACCCTGTATAGCTCTCGTTTAAGTAAAATGAGCGCTCAAAAATAATAGAACTTTTTTGTATTTTCGACATTGTGGGTAATCGAAATGTTTGTAAAGCGTCTGATGTTTTATTTAAAAAAAAATGTGGGTTAATTTAACGAGAATTGTAATAATGGGAAATGCATTTCAGACTGTTTTTAATTTTTTCGTGTAGTATTATTGTTACAATTACCTTCATTTACTCATTGATTCTTAATCTAGAAATTACATTTGTTATACACAGGGTGTATATGAATAGTTTTGAAAAATTCAGGGGGTGATTCCTTGTCAAAAATAGAAGGGGCTTTCAGATAAACGTCTGGAGAGAGTCTTAGCCAGACGACTTAATGAAGAAACAGAAGCCCTGGCGACGATACCGAGTGAACAATTTGGGTTCCGAAAACAACATTCAACTGAACAACAGCTCCTAAGAATGACTGAGTATATCATAGAAGGAGTTCAGAATAAGCAAGCCATCAGACTACTACTAGATCTAACCAGAGCTTTTGATAGAGTATGAGTATGGCATGAATGACTATCAAATAAAATGATAACCGCAGGTTATTCACCCAAGTTATGCAGAATAATAAAAAATTATTTGAGGGATAGGAACTT
This sequence comes from Adalia decempunctata, assembly GCA_951802165.1. Classification (NCBI taxonomy): domain Eukaryota; kingdom Metazoa; phylum Arthropoda; class Insecta; order Coleoptera; family Coccinellidae; genus Adalia; species Adalia decempunctata. The sequence continues at coordinate 36,168,017 of OX637697.1, read as the reverse complement.
TTGTGTGAAAATAGGTGATGTTCATTCCACACTCAGATATCTAGAAGCAGGAGTTCCCCAAGGATCCATACTAGAACCGCTACTCTATAACATATACATACCAAGAAATCCAAGACGCCTGCTTGCTCTATACGCAGACGATAGGTACGGGCATAGCGCAATAAGGCACACAAATACAAAAATAATTCACAAAAGACTTCAAGAAGCTGTAGATAATATAAGGCAAAGGTGCAACAGATGGAAAATTAAAATCAATGGAGAAAAGAGCCAAGCAATGAAGCAATACTCCTTCAAAAGAGAAGACTGAAGATGGAATCGAAGATTCCATAGACAATAATGAAATTGAATGGAAGAATGAAGCTAAATACCTAGGAGTAATATTAGACAAAGTACTAACGTGGAAACAGCACATTAAGTATGCAGTGGATAAAACGAATGTAGCAATGAAAAGATTATACCCGATTATAGGCAGAAGAAGCCAAATGAACAGAAACCAGAAACACGAAATTGAGGATCATAAAAGCAGTCGCCAGACCGCAGCTAACATATGGATCAACAGCATGGGGCATTTAAAAATAAAGAATTAATTTTGGAAACTTGATCCATTGTCAACAGATAAGGTATCGTGTAATTTCTTACTAAAGTTAATGGTTCTAAAGATTATTTGTTGATAACTATCAATAAATATTTCAATTTCAATAAATATTTCTTTCTTGATATTTGGTCGATTTGATATATAATTTGTGAGAAGTTCAAAATTGTTTGTTTTGTTACATTTATTTAGTATTTGTACCTGTTCTCAAGAAAATGTCAACTTGACATCCACCTAATGAATACATTTGAGGTCGAAAATAATAATAAACTCAGGCGTGTTATATGTTGATTAATTATTTTTTTCTCAAGAATCGTGAACGTAAGCAAGTAATAACAATGGGCCTTATCTGTTAAGAATGAATTAAAAAAATTTTTTCAGTGTATATAAGATAGGGACAAAAGTTTCTTGCAGAATAAGGTTTAGTTGGCTTTTTCTACCCTTGCAATCGAAAAGGAACAAAACCAAGCATTTTTTTGAATGCCTTATCTTTAGCATAACATGTCTGTTTGATTTTATTCTTGTCAGTTGTTTGGTTTTTAAGAAAAAAACCAAAAATTATTTTTCGGGTGATGTAACTAAGCAGGAGGCAGGGGAAATAAAAATAAAGTTTATATGAAAGACCCACCCTATTTTTTGACCAGGAATGACCCCCTTAATTCTTTCACAATTATTCATATGCACTCTGTATTTTCAATCATAACTGAAAACCCTATCAGAGATGTACTCTCCCACATATTCTTTGGAAAATGGTCGGAAAAAAAAATATAAGATATCAAACGGCTTCTTTTGAGTGTTTTTCCAAATCAAGGACAGCAAAGACCTATCCTGTATATCAAGGATTATCGTACGAAATATGGTAATTCATTTTCAATAACAGGTTCAACTGGGAGTAGTTACATCAATTATTTCAGAAGCTGATTTATCCATATCGAATTTTCGAAGAAATTACAGGTTATGAAATGACCATCTCACATAGGGCCCTAGCTAATTCGCACGTAGGGTCAATGAATCTGTGAATACTGAATTGTAATTTGTTATTTTGGTAATGAACATCCGATCGAAGATTATAGTTATAGAATTCCAAGAAGGCGCTGTTTTGAATTTCAAAGTATGAAAATTATATGGGCGAGGAGAGAATACCTATTGAATCTTCTGCATAATGAATTGCCAAACTCGTTCTGCATGATATGGCCATATAAAGGAGGAAACAAACAATACATGCCAAACGCGCCGCTCGATCAAAAATTCCAAGCTTCTCATTCCCATCCCAGTCAGCAAAGAGAACTGTATGTCATTTAGGAAATTGACTTTTTGAGAGAAGGTATCTAATCGAAATAGATATTCAGGGTGTTTCAACATAAATCATATATAGCCGTCAAGACGACACCCAGAAAGTCACCTTTGAATAATTTAATTTAATTTAATTTATTTAATATACGGGTTCTACCCGACTAAAATATTTTCGTCAATGGGGTGTTGCCACTTCTATTAGAAAGTAGTAGCAACTTTGCTTTTTCAACTGGAACACCCGGTATATTATACTATTTTTGGAATCTCCAACAACTTCTCGACAACTTTATCAGCATTTCCGTATACCCATCTGTTGCCGTTTTCGAAATATAAATTAATTTCAATTTTTTTCACCGGAAAACATGACCTCTAAAAATGCTGATAACTTCGGGTTGAGAAACACTATGGCATTGAAATTTGGTTTGGAGTTAGCTGATACATAAATGCTTCCAACACTCCAGCCTGATTTACGTTACTTCAATACAGGGTGATAAAAAGATACAGTCTTTTCGGTTGCTTGAAAAAGTGACTGAAAGTTGTTTATTTCGAATGGAATGCCCTGTATATTATTGGAAATTCGGAAAACTGATGAAACTCGCTTTCATTCTATGTATCGTGCCTATACCTAACTAGTCAAATTTCGGACTTATGAGCATTTATTTGTCAGAATGTCCCTTCAGAATGGTATTTCCATTCGGTATCTGGTAGGCAGGGCATGATTAGGACTACTTGATAGTACCTTGTGACATTCTCCTAATAATAAAGGAACCAAGAAACTTGAGAGTCAAACTGTTTATATGAATTATTATTAAAAATAGAACAATCATGTCGAATACTTCAAAGTATGTTCGAATCGCTGGCCGTTCACTTCCAAGTTCTAAGCACTTCAAAATGCGGGTGTTGACTGCTTTCGTCGTGGCAGATCGTATTTCTTTAAAATCCAAATCTTCAAATGCTTGGGCAATCCTTTCCAACAATTAATCTCTCGAATGCACGGGTGTTTTGTAAAATTTTTCTTTCAACATTCCCCACAGATAAAAATCTAACGGACTAAGATCGGGTATTCTTGCTGGCCAATTCCATGGTCCCAAGCGCCTTATCCACCGATCTTCAAAAAGTCTCTCCAGTTAATAATAATGAACAAATTCATGAGCACTTCGTTTGATTAGTTTTCTTCCATCGTTTCGAGGGTATTTGCAACTTCTGAAATGAAGAAAATGTCGAAATTCAAGCTTCTTGGTGCCTTTATTATTAGGAGAATGGCACAAGGTACTGTCAAATAGTAATCATGGCCTGCCTACCAAATACCGAATGGAAATACCATTCTGAAGGGACATTTTGACAAATAAATGCTCATAAGTCCGAAATTTGACTAGTTAGGTATAGGCATGATATACATAGAATGAAAGCGAATTTCATCAGTTTTCCGAATTTCCAATAATATACAGGGCATTCCATTTGAAATAAACAACTTTCAGTCACTTTTTCAAGCAACCGAAAAGACTGTATTTTTTTATCACCCTGTATTGAAGTAACGTAAATCAGGCTGAAGTGTTGGAAGCACTTAGGTATGTATCACCTAACTCCAAACCAAATTTCAATGCCATAGTGTTTCTCAACCCGAAGTTTTCAGCATTTTTAAAGTTCATGATTTCCGGTGAAAAAAATTGAAATTAATTTATATTTCGAAAACGGCAACAGATAGGTATAGGGAAATGTCAATAAAAGTTGTCGAGAAATTGTTTGAGATTCCAAAAATAATATAATATACCGGGTGTTCCATTTGAAAAAGCAAAGTTGCTACTACTTTCTAATAGAAGTGGCAACACCGCATTGACGAAAATATTTTAGTTGGGTAGAACAGGTCCAATAATGCATTCCATTAAATTTTCAAACCGATCTGAAGTCTGATTCTCCAGAAACGTCTGATGTGCCATCCACCGTGAATCACCCTGTATAATAATATATTCTAAAACTAGCAGAATGGGCTCCTATTCCAATACGCATGAGTATTGGAATTGCATTCTGCAACGAGTATTAGACGATATTTTCTCTATTTCACTCAAATTTTGTGAAGTTCAATGAAAAATTTCAAATTATAGGTCCTAGTGACTTTCATATTGTATCTTGGCAGTTGGTGTGAATGTTATTAAGTACGAAAATTGACATTTCCAAATTGACGTCTGCTGAAATTTAAAAGGATCGGAAATCATTGCTGACAACCACAAAACGAAAAATGTTACTGAAAACGATGCTGTAGTGAATTCATTACAGCACTGTTTTTAGAACTGTAATGAACACATTACGATACTGAAATAGAGAAAGGGATTTTCCATAAGTGGTGTTATTTTGAATAGCCCGCTATTTCGATTGATGTCACTGTGAAGCTGTCATTTTTTGACATTTGGCAAGTAGAAACTACGCCATCAGTAAAAATGGAACGATACACGCTTCAACAACGTGAAGCACCTTGTCGAACCGCACTACAAAAATTGGTGGAAAAATTTGAGCTATATTGGGGCAAGTTAGTGATGTGAAGAATAAAACCCGTGCACGGGTGCACGTCGCTAAAGAACAGCCGAGAATATTGCTGCTGTAGCTGAAAGAAAACCCAGGTTTTTTCATTCCTCGTCGTTCTTTGGAATTAGGCATTCCACAAACGTCATTACACGTTATTTTGCATACAGATTTGTGTCCTCAGGCTTATAACACAGAACACAAGAACCCCAGCCGGCCGATTATCAACAACGAGGTGTATTTGCTGAATGTGTCCTTGAAATGCATGAAAATGATCCGGAATACCATCGAAAAATCATCTTGAGTGAAGAGGCCCCTTTCCACCTCTGTGGATTCGTCAACAAGCGAAATTGTCGCGAATGGGGCTCGGAGATATTGTTGAAAAGCCTCTCTATCCTCAACATGAGACTGTTCGCTGCGGTTTATGGTCTGGCGGAGTCATTGGACCTTACTTTTTCAAGAATGAGACTGGAGCAACAGTGACGGTGAATGTATGGCGCTATTGAGAGATGTTTAATGATTTTTTATGGCCGGAATTGGATGGTATTATCTGGACAACGCTTAATTTCAACAAGACGGCGCTACGTGTCACACAAGCAACGAAACCATTGATCTTTTACAGAAAAAGTTTCCGGATAATGTTATCTCATGAAGAGTCGATCATAATTGGCCACCGAGATCATGTGATTTAACACCTTTCGACTTCTTCCTTTGCGGCCATATATGTGAAAAGAAGGTCTACACCAAGAGCCCAACTTCGATTCAAGACCTCAAAGACGAAATTCGTGAGGCTATCGAGAACATATGGCAGCCACTTTGCGATTTGGTTTTGGAAATTTTCATGAAGAGGATATGGTCCTGTAGTTGTGGTGAAAACGAAAACCCTTTATGTTTTTCCAGTTTATGGTGAAACACCCTCTATAGGTACAGGGTTAAACTTTGACGTGTCCAGTTTATTAACTGTAGATTGTCGAGATCAAAAAGAACCGTTTTTATCTTTCATTTGTCAAAAAAATAATCATTTCTAATCAATGAATAGGAGATTTTGTCGAAAGGATGTATATTCGAATGGGTCAACTAGGTACGTCTAATAAATCCATATTAATAGCGTTTTGTTCGGCATCATCCGCTTATTGTTATAATTATCTATTAAGTTAGTGATTATAATGATTCTTGTCACGCAAAACTTGTTGTACGTGTACCGTTATTGGCTACGGAAGTAATAATAATAATTATCGTTTTGCATTCCCCCATTAGAAATAAAACGAAAAATGCTCCAGTATGCAAAATTCCTAACGGTATCATGATTTGAACATGCGAAATAATCTAGTTTGGTGAGTTTTTACGAGCGTTAAGATTTCAAGATTTCAGCAAGATCTCGAATTTAACCTATCCGTAATTAGGTTCATAACCTAGTTATACCTACGCTTTTTTTGTTCTACATATTTTTTCATGAACACACTATGTTATAAATTGAAACAAGGCTACTTTTGTTGGTAGTTCATTTCGTTCTCATTCTTTGATTTTTTGTAGTGAATCAAAAATTAGAAGAAAATGTGCATTGCCTCAGTAGAGGAAATCTCACCTATGGAGGGCGAAACAAAAAAACACACAAATAGCCAAAACAAATGTTACCAGAGTATCAGAATACTCTAAAACATTGAGGACATCTGATAAGATATCCCCTTATTAACATTTAACTGACATCTCATTTATTATCAATTTATTGTAATAATTCGATATCTCGAAAAAATCAAGCTATGGAAAATGAAACAGATCCAGAATTCCACGCAGAATTAAAGAATGTAATAATATACAGAGTAATCCATTAGAATAAACAAAATTCCGGTTCAATCTGAAGTGCAATGCATAATTTCAATTCGATATATCTTTTACTACCCTTTAAATCTATGATGAATCAATTCCTTTATATTTTTGTGGTGAGGTGTGGTGTTGTGGTGGAATTACTTATTAAATTATCAATTAGTATCCCGGAAATTTGTTAGCATTGAATTGCAATACCGAACGAATTGGAAAACAATAGATTTGAGCTCTGACTGCTTAATTATCAATCGAATTTTGGCAATGAATAATTTTTAGCTTATGCATCTAGTTAACATGATGGTTTAGTCATTTCCGTAATGAACAGAAGCCTAATAAGTCAACAAGGAATTCCGAAGGCTTTCCATAAAAATGTTAGATTTTCTCTAGATAGAAATGCATCAAGTCATCAAGGTAATGTCAAATTTTGTAATTCGAATGCGTTCTTTTCCATTAACTATCGAATTTATTCCGTATTTTCTACGATATATGTAAATGGTTGAATTCAGTATGTATATTTCGTGTCTAATGATCCTCCGCTTTGTAAGGTTCATTTGCATTTCGTTTTCCACATTAGAACTTAAAGGAATACAAGATTCTTATGTTTATGCTTCTGGACTATCCAAAACAACATCATCCTTTTCATTAGAAATATGAGTTGAGAGGAAATAAAAAATTTAGTCGAAAAATGTCTAGCCACATTCATTAGGTGGGAAATCAGTGTCTCTTCATCAGTCATCTTAATGACCATCTGACAGAAAAAGTGACATGTTTCGACCATGTTTCATCAATCGAGGATAAAAATACTTTCACCTTCTTCAAAATTTCGAAAACATTTTCAATAGAGGTTGTTCCACTAAGAGCCCAAGAGTTGAATTGAGCGCCATGTTTGACAGTCACCATGACATAAGATCATGAGGCGACAGATCGAAAGTTGACAGATGGAAGTTATTAAACATGGTTTCAATTGGACCATTTTTATTCGAAAACGAAGAAGGCAATGCCAATAAGCCTGCATCAATGAAGAATTGAAAGCCGAAATTGGACTCTGTATCGATAAAATACACGTATTCTATAACTTTATTGAAATTTTCGTCAAATTATATGCCAGCAAAGCCGTGGCGGCCATTTAAGATGTTTTGTTTCATACATAATTCCCAATTGTATATCAATCTTGCGCTCTTATTGAAATACCCCTCAAAAAAATTGAATATCTAATATGTATATAATATTTACTTCGCGTTACTTCACGTAAAAAAATTCATAGATTCCATCTTACCTAGGATTCAATTAGATAACTGAATATTACTCTTTCTGAAATTATTTATATGTTTCAGCAAAAAAAAATACCGATACAAGATACAAAATTTGGTAGAAATATGAATATGATAATATATAAATGCCATCACTTTTTCGATTCTATATCGATAAAATTTATCATTACGTTGTTGTTCAAAATTCATATTTTTATTACCAGAAAGTTTCATACTACGGATGGACTTCGCCGGTAACGAAAAAGACCGAGAACTCAGTGGTTAACCCCACTCTCCTCGATTCTATGGTATTGAATCACCCAGAATCACACAAAGATTCTACCTGATCTGATCACACTTCTGCTACTTGTCTAGCCACGACCACATACAACGCCATCAGTTTGCTATCTCTTTTCGTTTAGCACGACCTTCTCATCACCCTATTATAGTTCACCTTATATTCGTCCTCACGCCGAAACCCGTTAGTTTCGTATCTGAAAAGCGAATTCGTCAGAAAAGGACTCAACTCAATACATCTACACGAGACAAGAAAGCCAACCGTGCCATTCCTTCAGTGTTCACTTCGTGGTATTGTTTCTATTTCATACAAACATTTTTTTCTTTAGTTCTCGTGTTGATAAGAATTGGTACAGCAGTCCATTCTTCTCTTCAAGAGAGCTCATGTTTGATTAATAATTGTAAAGGCAGAACTAACACCTGGCTCAGCTTCTCATTATTGGGGATTCCCGTATTTCTCATCGAGAGTTTATTTAAAATACGACAATGAGTCAGTTTATGAGAGTAAACATTAATTGAACTCCTTCTTCAGTAGCATCACTTTAATTTTTTTCATCAAATAATATTCTCATTATAATTATTATCTAAGTATTCTTTAGATACCAACTGCCAAATTCGTCCAATTTTCGCTATTTCTCGAAATTTTCATCCAGAGTTCTTTTATATCTTCAGATCTATAATTCGATATAATTTTTCGCTGTGAATAATCCATCAAATATTTTTCAGCGGAAAATCTCCCCATTAGTTCAGAAAAATTGTTTGAATTTTCTCATATTTCTTCAGATGCTGAAAGGGGTTTCTCGAAAACAGGATTGATCCAGCACACTTTACACTCCTACCCAAAAACTCACAAAATGGATTGGATACGAAATTCTGATAAGGGATATTTTATTATGTTTATCACTTTCACTGAAAGATTGAGATAATATATATCTAGAGAATATTCTTGTAACTGGTAATTATAAATCAGCCGAACAGGTTGGGTAGCAGATTATGTATGCAAAATGATACAAATTCATGGTAATGGCACTGATCGATGAAAAAAACGATGAGATATTTTATGAATCCTGTTTTCACATAAAAATTTTTGCCTTAATGCCACGGTCACAAAACGATATCGATAAATCACAGAATCGTTTCCACCTACGCAGAAAGAAATGCAATCTAAGAATGAGTTATTATTTGTGCAAAATGTATATGAACTGAATGAAGGGTCATTCATCTTCAGTGCTCGTGTCCTATTCTTCAAATATTTCCCCAGTCCTCTTAGCCACTACCCTTACTACATAAATGAAGGGTGTGAACCCAAATTTCATGATGCTGGTTCGACGAAGGAATATACCTATTATGTATTTCCATATTAATAGCGAAAACTCAGTATGAAATTTCGGATGATTCCATGAAGATTAATTGACTCCTAATTCACTGGTAATCTAATATTGACTCAATACTTTCTATAAGGCTCTATAAAGATAGGTATGCTAGATAGACCTGGCTCTATGGTTGATTGGGTCCAACCATAGACTCGAAAATTACAGATCCCTTCGAATGAAATGAACTCTGTAATCGAAAGAAATGAAATCTGTAATCTAATGAGCATATTTTCGGGATGAGAGATCTTGTGGTGACTTTTTTCGGCATACTCACATGAAAAAAATTGGAAATAGGTTAAGTTCGTGGTGTTAGAATAATGCCGCGGCATCTTATAGTAAAATTTATAAAAATTCATTGTTTATGTTGGTGTATCACCCCGATAGATGGCGATGAAAATGTTGCGAATCCTGTAATTCTCGAGTCTATGGTTGGACCCAATCAACCATAGAGCCAGGTCTATCTAGCATACCTATCTTTATAGTGCCTTACTTTCTATACATGACACTTTAAAAAATTCGATGCTTTCGTCTTATGCTTCTGAACACTCGTTATGACTATGAGTAACGATACTGAAATGTTGGATTTTTCATTCATTTTGTCAGTTTTCTAATAGTCAAGTATAAGGTATGTTAAGGGCAAATTTGAAATGAAGCATACTAGTATGTAGACCTTTCGGATTACTATAGGACTATATCCAGAAAAAAAATCCAAAAATTAGTCGACGCATAATGAAATAATGAAGTCTCGTTACTAAAAGTGAAACACGGTAACCACCTATATCGTGGTGAAGATTTTATGCTGTATTTCCATTTATGGGTGAACACAGGACGTCTGAGTTTGGCATGGTCCAAAGCTATGCTAATTCGATGTAAAATACTTGTAAAGTTGGAAAAAATGTAAATTAGTCTCGATTCTTTTTGGATAAGGTACCATTAATCAAATTCCACAAGTTTTAAGATTTTCAGTATGGATTTATAGTGTTGTTATTACTCATGTAACTCAACACACATTACACAGTTCTACGCCACATCTGGAGAATGATTCTTTTGGGAAAAATGTTGAAAGAATAATTATGACTACCTCAGATTCATGTTAGATTATGAAGGTTGTTTGAATGAGAGCGCAAGATTTCAATGTTCAATAAAAATGGTCTTCTGTAGCAAAATATTGAAATAGTTATCGATTTTGTGAATATACATTTTCATACAAAAGTTTGGAACAAAATATCTTAAATAGCCGCTACGGCTCTTCTGGCATATGCGCTAGAGTTGTAACAAATATTCGCAATCGCATTCGCATTCGCGAATATTCGCATATTTTTGGATATTCGTATTCGCATTCGCATCCGCAAAATTTCTGCGAATGTTTTGCGAATATGAATATCAGAAAAAAATAACTTATAACACAAAAATTAGGTACAATTGAAACTTACAGAAACAAATCTATGAACTATTTATCAGTATTTCTTTAAATATCTTTTTAATGTTTAAATGATAATCATCTTGAACAAAATACAAACGGAACGCACCGCGTAACTGCCAGCAAGCCATAGACAATTGGCGCGAAATTTGAACATATCTATACATTCGCATTCGCGAATGTCAGCAGTAGACATTCGGATTCGCATTCGTATTCGTATTCGCGAATGTTTGAAAAATGACATTCGTTACATCACTAAATGCGCACCCTTTCGACGAAATTTTCAATAACGTTATTGAATGCATTTACTGGTATTTCGTTTATAGAGCGTCTAATTTCGGCTTTCAATGTTTCGACTGTTGCAGGCTTATTGGCATAAACCATACACGGGCGGTAAGACATGCGGCACCGTCCTGCTGAAACCAAATGTCGTCAAGATCAATCGCTTCCAAATGAGGCACAAGAAACTATGTTATGTCGCCATTCACCGTTACTGCAATTCCTTCTTTTCCTTTTCGAAGAAAAACGTGTAATGCTCTATCTGTCAACTTTCGATCTGTCATGTCATAATCATGTATCGTTTTGACTGTAAAACATGACGTGCAATTCAAATCTTGCGCTTTTATGAACCAGCCTTTTATAAATAAAGGCTAATACATTTTCTTCTTCATCAACAATTTAATCAAATGGTGGAAATATCTTTACGAGTAAAATTGAATATTTTGGGTATTTTGTCATTTAATCAAATTTCATATAAATAGTGTAGAATACGGGGTGAATCAATTTTTGGATATTCAGACCAAAGGAAATGTATAGATGGGAGCGTTACCTTGATGTCTGATGAAATAGAGTTCATTATCAATCAGACTTTTTTATCCATTTCGTAAGCTATTTCATTTTTCCTATTTGTATGAGAATGTCATTTAGGCGTGAGTTATTATGATTCACGGGGTTGGTTTATAGATACTATTACAGCTCAAAATCAGTTGAATAATAGACATATTATTCTATGGGAGTAGATAAATCATTTAATTGCAAATTTGATTCACGGGTTTACATGGTGAATTTATGAAAAACCATTTGTATTTTTCGAAAGAATTATGATTTGTCAAGCAACTGAGATAGATACGAAAAACCTTCACGAGACATCTTTTTTAATTGAAATTGAATTGATCATTCAGAAAAAACAATTTCGAGTTTGATTTTGGCAGGGTTTAATCAGGAATCTTCCAAATTTCACAGGGAACACAAAAAAACAGGCACTAGTTGCTCTTAAATCGTGATATCATGAATTTATTATTTATTAGTTATACCAAATTAAGTTCGAATCTTTATTTAAGAAAATTTAACCCTTGATTTTTAAAGATTTTCAGAAGCGTTTAAATAAAAGAACTGTTAAAAGAGGGTGATCTTCTCCATAATTAACTTTCGATGAAGTGAGTATCATACTATATGTATAGACTTTAGAGTCTTCATTATCCTGCCTGAAGTAAATCTACCAAGATTAGAGATTACTTCAATTCATCTTCATTAAACCAAAATGCATGTGCAAACATCCTAGAGAAATGCAGTTCAGTGCTAGCACTCACTCTTCAATTCCAAACCCTGTGGAGTGCAAGGTCCTTTGCTCAGTAGACAGTTGGCATAATAATTCACCATCCTCCTATTGCTCAATATCTCTTCGAGGTCCAGATGATCATACTTGGTAGCGTAGTACTCTATCGGACTCCCATCCACCAGAACTACCACTGCAACTGTCACTGTTATCACCACTCTGAAGAGATTCATTATAGAACTTCTCTCGTGTCTCGCCTGGTAAACACTACCGAACCAAGTCTTCGGCGGAAAGGAAACTGTTAAGAGCGAGGTCAGTATTATTGTTTACGGTGTCCGACCTTTCTTTTCGGTAGCATCCTCCACTGGATGTCGTCTAATGATGTGAGAAAATTTTGACTTCTCTCACCCAATTTTTCGAGATTAAAACAGCGATTCGATTGTCGTTCCGCTGTTTCAAACATAACTCAATGTCGTTCTTCAAAACGATAATGGGTGTTTTCTTAATTGAGACTTTACTTTATTTATATTCTTGGTAGATTTCGTCTCGTTAGTTCTTCGGACATTCAAAATGATAGCAGAACCTGTGTCATTAAGGAAGCATCAAGATTTTTTGAAATTGATACTTGAATGCAATGAGACAAGTGAACTTTATCGGGAGGAGATTTCCACTGGAACAATAATAATTCAGTAAATTCGCCATTTTATTATGCAGATTATACGTTTTTCTTTTCGCCATGAACTCGTTTTTCAAACGCCTGTGATCACTTCTTTGATTTTGAGGTGTGCCTAGATATTTGTAGTTATCCTCTTGTAACATATTGCAATTTTCTTGAAATTGTTTCTGTGTTTTCTCCACTTTACCCTTATCGATTGAGGTTGATTATGGCTCATTTATCGAGACCGATGGACAAGACAATGTCGCTGTCGAAGGTGCGTACTCTATTAGCGAGTGAAGCTGGTTTTGGTTCTCGCTAGAGAATTTGAGATCGACTATACAGGGTGTTTCTGAATAGATTTGAATGGATGTTTCCTTGTTCAAAATGAAGGATAGTTTGTTATACAGGGCGCGTCGAATTAATGGAACAAATTAATTTTCTCAGAAAAAAAATATTTGCCAACAAAATCCTGAAAAAGGTCAATTTTTGTTTCACTTTTACCAAATTTGTATGCATTTTCGAAGGATTTTTGTTGCACCCTGTGCCATCCCCATCGACCCTGTAAATTTTTTGAAAGGGGAAAGTAGATCATGTAGTACTTTTTTGGCAAGTCTTTGTATCTACTTTACAGGCGTGTAGAAAGGACCCCGCACTTTTTGTATGTAAAGTGGCGACCTGTCAAATTTCCTGAAATTTTGGTATGTGGTTGTACCCGACTCAGTGACCAAAAGTGTCAATGGGCCCAACCCAATCCTATGGATATTTTTCCAAGTACGGGATGTTAAAATTGAAAATTGCCCAGATTTTCGGATTTATTTTTTAATTATTGAGAGTTATAATGGATTTCTGTTGCATACACACCTTAACTACATGTTCTAGTTATAAAATTGGTGGATTCGTTTGATCAAAAATATTTATATTTACAGGGTTATTCACGAATTTTTGCCAAAATTCACTTTTTCTACTGTGACGTCAGGAAGGCATATTTTTGAAATGTTCTTTTCGATTTAGTATTATGACGACAAAATTTGTACAGTGCATATTTTTTATACAGGGTGATTCACACAGAGAACCACTAGACATAATCATTTTTTTAGGATTAATTCGAAACCCTATATTTTTGAATTGATTTTTAGGAAAAGTAATACCACAAACATATGTGTGTCTCTAATCTCCAAAATATTCATGGTGATTTATTCATTGAAAGGTAGGTATTCTATTTTGGGAAAAGTAAAAAAAAAATGAACACCCTGTATTCGAGAATTTCCTCGGTCAAATGCAACTATTTTCTCACTATATATTGATTCCCACAACATCTCCAGAGTTGTGAATTCTAAATCCGATACTAAGACAAGTTTTAGAGATACAGGGCGTTAAAGTGGAGAATAACTTATTTCATCATTTTTTTTTTTAATTGAAAAGCCGGATTGATTTTATGTTGCGCCCGTGAGTTCAGTATGAGTACAGATCAGATGCGCATGGAAAGGTTGAGCTAAAATGTTTAATGTTACAGGGTGATTCACGAATAAATCACAATAGCTTTCGCAAACACTCGATAATTCTACAGTTTCCTCACAGAAGTCACAGAGAAATTATTCCATGAAGTTAATATCTAGTCGTTCACAATTTTCAGTCTGAAATACTTCATTATAATTACTTTTCATACAGGGTGAGCCATACAACCAACCATACCAAAAAAAACTGATGAAATAAGTTATTGTCCACTTCAACGCTCTGTATCTCGAAAACTGGTCACAGTATCGGATTTAGAATTCATACCTCTGGAGATGTTGTGGGAATCAATATATAGTGAGAAAATAGTTGCATTTGACCGAGGAAATTTTCGAATACAGGGTGTTCATGTTTTTTGAGCTTTTCCCAAAATAGAATACCTTTCTATGAATAAACCACCATAAATATTTTGGAGATTAGAGACACACATATGTTTGTGGTATTACTTTTCCCAAAAATCAATTCAAAGATACAGGGTTTCGAATTAATCAAAAATAAAATGATTATGTGTAGTGGTTCTCTGTGTGAATCACACTGTATAAAAAATGTGCGCTGTGCAATATTCTGCCGTCATAATACTAAATCGAAAATATTGAAAATAACATTTCAAAAATATGCCTTCCTGACGTCACAGTAGAAAAAGTGAATTTTGGCAAAAAACTAGCGTCATATATTCGTGAATCACCCTGTAAATATAAATATTTTTAATCAAACGTAACCACTAGTTTCATAACTAGAACATGTAGTAAACGTGCGTATGCAACAGAAATCCAATCTAACTCTTAATAATAAAATAAACGGAAAATCTGGGCAATTATCAACTTCAACACTAGCCATAGGATTGGGTTGGGCCAATTGACACTTTTGGTCACTGAGTCGGGTACAACAACATACCAATCTTTCCGAAAATTTGACCGGTCGCCACTTTACATACAAAAAGTGCGGGGTCCTTTTCAAGAAATTTTTTTTTTTTAATTAATTAGTTCGAAGGTTTTCAGTATGTGCACTTTGTCGTGGCTCTTCCTTTGAATTTAAACATTTTATCGAAAATTTTCAACTTCAGTAGAAACGTACTAATAACATACCTACTTAAGATCATAAATGAAGCGCAGTGTTTCACACATATTTCACACAATTTTTCAGGTGAGGGGGTTGAAAGGGTTTGAAAGTTGTGCATGAATAAAACTGTAACGGTCGACTTTCATTCGGTGAATTTCATCAGGTACCATCGTCTCAGTAAATGAGTCATGACAAAGTGCACATTCTGAAAACCTCTTTGGACTAACTAATTTTTCAAAACAAAGATTTTTTTCTTGAAAATGTCTGCACTTCTGTGAAGAAGATACAAAGACCTTGCCAAAAGTACCACATCACCCACTTTCCCTATTCAAAAAATTTAAAGGGTTGATGGGGATGGCACAGGGTGCAACAAAAATCCTTCAAAAATACATAAAAATTTGGTGAAAGTGAAACAAAAATCGACCTGTTTCAGGATTTTGTTGCCAAATAATTTTCTGCTTAGAAAATGAATTTGTTACATAATTTTGACGCACACTGTATAAATGTTGGGTCAGAAGTCGAACGTTATTATCAGGGAGATATCGCGGTTCAAAAATAGCGGAGAAATGATGTTTTTATTTCGTATCTTGAAAACAAAAAAACGTTAGAAGAATGATATTGTGTGTGAATGTATTACTATTATAAAAACACACTTTCTTGATATTTTTTTAATGAATGTAGGGGGCTGAAATAGACTTCCCCTACCATTTTTTTAACTAAATTTGAAGAAAAACTTACGCAACGACTTTCATAGAAACAAATTCGAATAGCCTGCTTTGGTTAGAAACTTTTTCTTCTCCTGTATTTTTCTCGTAAATGTACTGTTTCGAATTCAAAAATGAATTGCCCTTTTCCGACACGTAATGATCTACATTTTATTGTTTTATTTCAAAACTGTTTAATTTACGAGAAAAATTCAAGGGATGAAGGAGTTTCCAACCAAATCCGAATTGAATTCTATCCAAGTCGTTGTTTTGCATTAGTTTTTCTTTAAATTTCGTTTTTCCGCCATCTTTGAACCGCGATATCTCCCTGATGTTCGATTTTTGACCCAACATTTATACCTTTAACAAACTACCCTTTATTTTGAACCAAGAATCATCAAAGCCGATGGTACATTAGACGTTGTAGAGAACGGAAAGCAAAATGTGGTTTCTTAGACAAGAACAACTGATCTATCGATCTAAAATATTTTCAGTGCTGCAGTGTTGCCAATTATGCCAAGAAGTAGTAGGTAAGTACTTTGTTTTTTTACCGAGCACACCCCATATTTTATTGCATATTTCAATTAATCGTAGTTACATGATTATCTCGGAATCACTTCCTTGAACTCATGTTCAGCGGTTTTGAGTAATTAAATGATTTCCTCTTTTTTCGTTCAAAACATAGCTTTGATTGAACATCCATAACTTCCATACTAAAATTCTAAGGAAGCTGATGAAATTTCGGATGCAGATTGCCAATATCCTATGCATCATGTACGTGTTACGAATATACGCTTCTAATTATACAGGGTCATTCAAAATTCTATGAGTTACGGTGACCTACAAAAACGGTTGAAAGTGCATTTTTTCAAATGGAATGCCCTGTATATTTTGAAAATTACTGAGAGAGATTTGAATTTCCTAGTTTGTAAGATTTTTGAATTAGGAACAAGTTTCTATGAAAGTAACATTATTTTGCAATATTTTATATTAGGTAACTTTGAAATGTCCTAAAATGGGTGGTAACAATTCAAATGAAGTTTTGATGAAAAACAGAGTAAACGGAAGCCACAACCGAATCTCCGATTCGACATGATGTCAACAGTCGTCATTTTGTTCATGTATTGTGAAAATCTTTGGATTTCTTAAGACTAATGAAATTGTTTTATAATCGTACAAACTTCATTTCATTCAGTGTTTGTTCATTTCATTGAACATTCTGCATGCTTTTTCTGAAATTTGGTCACATCGTCCATGAAAACTAAACAGCTCCATCAAAACTTCATTTGAATCGTTACCATCCATTTTAGTTCATTTCAAAGTTGCCTAATACAAAATAATGAACTTTCATAGAAACTTGCTTCTAATTCGAAAATCATACAATCTATACGTAGGTATGTATAGGAATATGATGAATCATTTGGAAGAAAATTTAATTTCCCTCAGTAATTCTTAAAATATACATGGCATTCCATTTGAGAAAAAGTTCTTTTGACCGTTCTAATATGTCTCGATAATCGATATATCATCAATTCTGAATGTACCTTTATAAATAAGAAGCGTATTTCGTAACATGTACATGATGCATAGGAAATATCCTATGCATCATGTACATCGATTATAAAAAGTGCTTTACTCAAATCCCTCCTCTTCTGAGGAGTTGTTTTAAAACTACAACAGCGCCTATGATAAGTTGATCTTACCATTCTCTAGATCCTCTAGAGAAGCCATTCTCTTCTTCCTACAAACTGTAGTATGGGCTACACAAGAAGCTTGTACACCTACAAGCACCTTGTCTGGTTGGCTGTGGTGTCTCTTTTTGTGAAGCCTTTTTCTGTATGTTGTAATGAAGTCCGATTTGCCGATCATGAAATCGGCCTTCATTTCATATTAATTTTTCCGGATTTTTATTTCAAATTCCTGCATTTCATTTCCGTTCAGAATTAAACCGAGAAGATCGGATATGGTCCGTTCGATACTGTTTTGCATGCAGAGAACATAATAAAAAGAGTCATAAGAACCACGTAGAATGTAGATAACGCCGTTTTTCTAGTTCATACGTACGATATGCCAGATTCGAAGAAGTTTTTACCGGAGTACTTTTCTAGAAAAGTAGCATTTGTGCGCCTGCCGTTTCCGTCCCCCTCAGGGAGATTATAAAAGGCGATTTTTCCCTCATCTGTCATCCATTATTCACTTTTGATCCGTCTTGAGTAGAGTACTTTTCTTTTCTTTTGCGTTTCGAGTTAATTATTTTTTTTTGTTTAAAAGTATAGCGATTCTAGAGTCAGTAGTCAGCAAAAGCCGATTTACCGTCATTGCTGCTAGTATTAATTTCTTATTTTTGTATTTACCGAGTGAGTATCAGTGCACCGAAATCGTAAGTACCGATTCAATTCATTTCAGTCCTATTTTGCTGTATCTTCGTTGAGTCTATCAAAAATAGCTGTTACGTCGAGATCCGTATTAAACCTTCCTTTACTCGTTCAGGACTCCGGCTCTAGCACGTTTATCCGAGTAAATCGGTGCCCGATTAGTGTCTGTCCTTTATGGAGAGTAATCTCATAGTCAGACTGGAGGGCCCATGCAAACCAATGCTATAGAACGTGCAGTCGCATAATCTCCTGTTCGGACCGATCCTTCGCGCCCTAGTTCGGTGCGTCCTGTTAGACCATTTAAATTTAATCTATACGTAGATTGAATTATAACGACCTATTTTCTTCAATATAAGTTGAGTTTTTTTAATGGGTTTAAGGTCTGAAGATGACAAAAACCAATTTATTTAGTTGCCGACAGTTTCGATAACTTTTATTATCATCATCAGGGCTCTGAAATGAGATGTACAAATCATTGAAAATCTTGACATCATCCACACAAATACTCTAAAAAACATATTTACACTGATTCAAATGCACAAAGGTAAAAGTACACTGAACAAGTACAAGATAACGAAAAACAAACAGTAGGCAATTGGAAATTCAAAGGTCCATCTTTCTGTATGTGGTACTTACAGCTAAGTTTTTGGTTTTCCAAGTCTAATCATTAAAATATTAGGAAATGAACAGCAATAACACAACATGGAACCTATGTTTACAAATTCACAAATGACAAGTCTGATATGCAAGAACGTCTACATGTGGTAAGAGAAATCTAGAAACGTTTCGCCGAAGGACAAACATCGAATATTTTTCTTCTTTTTTCCTTTCTTCTTTTCTTCTCTTCTTTCTTTTTTTTCCTCTTTTTTTTCTTTTTTCCCTTTTTTTTTTAAATTGATAAAGAGTACTAGGTTATACCTTTAATACGGTCTAACAAGTTGAAATATGCCGAATTCAAATTTTCTATATCTGATCTTTTGTTCTGAACAAAAGATCAGATATAGAAAATTTGACGTTTCTAGATTTCTCTTACCACATGTAGACGTTCTTGCATATCAGACTTGTCATTTGTGAATTTGTAAACATAGGTTCCATGTTGTGTTATTGCTGTTCATTTCCTAATATTTTAATGATTAGACTTGGAAAACCAAAAACTTAGCTGTAAGTACCACATACAGAAAGATGGACCTTTGAATTTCCAATTGCCTACTGTTTGTTTTTCGTTATCTTGTACTTGTTCAGTGTACTTTTACCTTTGTGCATTTAATCAGTGTAAATCGAGGGGTAAACATCTGAGGATTTATGGTGTACAGCCTGTAGGATTTATGGGGATTTACGTGGATTTATGGTGATTTACTTGGGATTTATGAGGATTTATTAGGATTTATGTGGACTTAAGAGGATTTACCGTGAATTACCAGGGATTTACCGAGGATTTACCAAGGATTTAGTTCATCATGTTCTGCGCAGAAGCAATCGAGAACCACGTGATAACAAATCGTTCGGCATCTCGGCCAATAGGCTTCGTTTATTTCGTAAATTCCTATTTCTAGGATTTCGTCACTAGTTAACCCTACTCTAGAGCATCGTTATTATTCTATGCTGTTTTGGTCATTTATATCATATTGAATATTGATTTAGTGAGTTGAAAAGTGAAACATTAGGTAAGTTTTATCCGTTTTATTCTATCTAAAACAAGGTTTATGTCTTATATAATGATCATCGGTTACAACTGGTTTTCCAAAGTATATATCAGAACGAATTTCGTAGTAGTCGTAGAAAAGTTATAGTCTGAAGCGGTCCCTAAACGCACAATATTATTGTGCAATATTCTGGTTTGTACAATATAATTGATCGTGTGAGGGTGAGATTGAGAGATTGTGCAATATATTGCATGATTGACGATGACTCGTCAACATATTGCGCAAACTGGAAAAGATTGAGCCTTCTGAGGGCAACATTGCGCAATATTCCTCCGGTCGTGAAATCTATACTAGGGCAGCTCAGGATAATGGGAGCCTACTTAGGGAAAAAGTTTGATCAATTTTCCTGAAGAAATGGAAAATTTATGGGAAATATGAATACCTATTTTGCATTGACTTTTTCTCCTTCGATCCGTATATTTACATCACGGCCAGGATATCTGTGAAAAAAGTTTTATCGAGTTTAAAATGGCCCTTTTTGTTGGATTTTTTCGCCCTTGTCGCGAATTGTTTAAAAATACTGCTACTTCGCCTAGAGAATCGAAATTTCAAACACCTAATGTCGACATATTGACCTGATGGAATCCTGATGGGCTCTGTTTGCACAATATTGTTCCACGTCTGCGTGTGGATATATTGCACAACCTTCAATGTCGCCTTCACACGGTACAACTTATTGCACAAACGATTAAATTGTGCCATAACATTGAGCGTTTAGGGGCTGCCATCAATATATTGTGCAACTCGGTTTGCACAATAATATTGCGCGTTTAGGGACCTCTTAAAACTCGTCAGACATAGCATAGCCTCCATACTCTCGAGAATACTGTTCACTCGAGTATTCACTTGTAGATTCGTTTTCAACGTCTGAATACTCTAGCGATTTCTCCGAGGCTTTCTCATTTTCATTTTCGTAATTATATATTTCCTTGAAGCCTCAGTGGTTCTTGAATTGAAGTTATTTTTTTTTTACAATTTAGGTTTCAAGCAAGGATTCAATAATCAATGGAAGAAACCGGACAGGAAACGGAGAACATAAGGAAAGAAATTTTTGTTGAGGTGACAAACGCTTTGAATGTCACCATTTCGCCAGTCATAAAAAATGTTTCTCTATTTCAGTATCGTAATGAGCTCATTACAGTTCTAAAAACAGTGCTGTAATGAATTCATTATAGCATCGTTTTCAGTTACATTTTTCGTTTTGTTGTTGTCAGCAATGACTTCCGATCCTTTGAAATTTCAGCAGACGTCAATTTGGAAACGTCAATTTTCGTATTTCCTAACGTTCACACCAACTTCCAAGATAAAATATGAAAGTCACTAGGACCTATAATTTGAATTTTTTCATTGAATTTCACAAAATTTGAGTGAAATAGAGAAAATATCGTCTAATACTCATTGCAGAATGCAATTCCAATACTCATGCATTCGTATTGGAACGGGAGCCCATTCTGCAACTAGTTTTAGAATATACTATTTAATGATTAATGGATTCAATAATCCGTTGGTACTTGCAAATATTTGCGATCAAGATCTGCTTGATATGGAAAAATTTATGCGCGAAACAGCACCGTTGGTGATAGGGGAAAGAGAATATCCATCCTACTATGGATTATTTCATCACAAGAAAGAACACTTTACGTTTGTTCCAGGACAGAGAAAGACCATATTTCTTATCGCCGAATTCTGCAAAAGCAAATATTCTGATCAAAACTCGGACCAAAATAATGCATCATCTAGAAATAACAGCATTTAGATAGAATAAGGACAGTAAATAATATTATACACGATTTGAACGATGTTATTGCGTTTCCAAGAGAACAAAGACGGCAAGAGAAAATGAATATAGACACGAATTCGCTGGTGGTTACTGATTTAAAACTCTATACGGATACTATGATAGCAGACGCAGTAGAGGAAATTTACAAAAAGAATATTTCCTCGAACATTCCAGTTCATAAGTTTTATGTAGTATATTATGACGAAGGCTGGTTTGTTGGAAAACTTGTAAGACATATTGAGGGTAGTGAGAGTGGTGCTGCCGATAATCCGATAGTCGAAATAACATTTTTGAGAAGAAATACACGAAAAAAAGTGAATTCAAATGGCCTGGGAAACAAGATGTGTCCAACGTAGAAACACAATATATATTTTATGGACCTATAGCAATAGAGAAGAATAAATCGAATAATATTTTCAATATTGCCGATGATGTCTTGAGTTAGATTGATATTGCTCACACAAATAAATAGCAGAATTGTTGATATGTCATTAGTTAATATTAATTGTTTTATTATTTGCTTGTCTTGTCTATCACTTAAAGCAACTACATATTATATGCTAATAAAAAAATGTTTTGAAATCTTTGATCGCATCTAAGCCGTCAGGTGATTGGCCATGTTAAAAGTAAAAACAAACTGAAACTATTAGAGGATTTACGGGGATTCTTTTGGATTTATGGGGATTTATAAGGATTTATATGGAATTATTGGGATTTATAGGACTTGAAGAGCTATTATTGGGATTTATTGGAAATTACTTGTGATTTAAGAAGATTTTAGGGATTTATTGGGATTTAATTGCCAAAAAGGATTTATGGTGTACAGAATTTCGGGCAGATATTTACCCCTCGGTGTAAATATGTTTTTTAGAGTATTTGTGTGGATGATGTCAAGATTTTCAATGATTTGTACATCTCATTTCAGAGCCCTGATGATGATAATAAAAGTTATCGAAACTGTCGGCAACTAAATAAATTGGTTTTTGTCATCTTCAGACCTTAAACCCATTAAAAAAACTCAACTTATATTTAAATTTAACCTGGCCAAACCCCACCTTTCTAGACGTGAAACAAGCTAAGTAGACAATATAACTCTTTTGGAGGTTTCGGACTGAAAGAATATCGGACAAAAATAGTCACTGTACATTTTCATATCCGTTTCACATTTTGCAACTGTAGATTTAAATTCTCCGTTTAATTCAAATCCCCCCCCCTTCTATTCTGGCTGACTCGTACCGTGAAATATTTCTTTTGAATGAATGCTCGCAGTCAGACAAAAGTGAACCATTTTTCTTTACCTGTGTATATTTGATATTTTGTTGGGATTAATGCATATTTGATATTTTCTTGACATTATTGCATTTGTAGCACTATTTTTACCACTTGAATAAATTGTGTGAATTGCTCTATTTTCGATTTCTTAGTTATCGCTAACACCCTAGATACAACCGAACTCTGTCTCCGGCTAAGCAGCTACCCTGGCAGGTTTGCTATTCTACCTTATAAGCAAAAAGAATAGCTGGCGCTCGAGGTAAGGTTTCTACGAGAAAACCCCATTACAATGTATTGCCTTGAGTGAGGAAGGAAGAAATTTTGAAAGGGCTATCCACAAGTTGTGGAGTCGATTAGGTCCTGACGATTTCCAGGTTCTTGTTGTAGATGTTTGTTGGAGGTTTCTCCGACTGTGAAATGATCAGTTCTCATATTTTGCCGAAAATTGTCTCTACGGATGTCAGCATGCAGATTGGTGGAGTTTAAGGAAGGTTTTTCAAGACTCCTAAGGGGTTTTCTCCTGTCTTGCAAACTCGTCGTTTTGTTGTTTGCGCTTTTTTCATTGTATCTTCGTAAACGAACGCCTCTTGCTTCAGCTTGCTGTCCAAGTAATTTTTCATTCCAACAATGAACTCTTCATGTCGCAGAGATTCTAGGTTTACCTTTGCGAGTGTGGTTATTCGCATTTTGCATAGTACTATGAGCGATCTAATCTTCAGGAATTCGTCCAAGAGTACTATTCTACGTCAGCATTAATCTTCTTTTCTAGGCAGCAATTTTAGATTTGGACAGACATTTCGATTATTATTAATAGGAGGAACGACCAAATAAATGACACGCGAATGATATAATCAAGGAAACATAAACAAAGAAAGCATAATTAAAACAGCAATTAATTATGTCCAGAAGTGAAATGATTGTTCGGAAGTAGCCATTATCATCGAATGAATACCCAGGTTGAGCAAATAAATACATTTTGTATCGCAGTTTTAATTGAAGGACCACTCACCAATGTTGCGAATTGGAATTTAGAACATTAAATATCAAAACTTCTCATTAATTTAATAACATGATGTGCATCCATGTATTCATCATATTTTTTCGAAACAATTGAGTTCGTACTGTGTTTTAGAGTAATATTGACCATGTTTTTATTTCTGGTGAATAAATGGAAAATGTTTTTAGGTCAGTTACCATTTCAAAAATTGAAATAAAACATATTTGTTGTCTCCAAATTGCTGAGTAGAAGAAGATACACGTTTGCACTCAAAAAAAATCGTCTTGAAAATCAGAATTCAATCTGTTAAATATACGAAAGCTCTCTTGGAGAGAAAAATGGACTCTTGTACCAATTCTTATCACCACGAGAATTGAAGAACAAAATGTCTGTATATGTATGAAATAGAAATAAATACCACAAAGTAAACACTGAAGGAATGTTCCTTACTGTTGATCTGACTTGGAGAGATGTATGATGAATTTGGTGAAGGTGTATACCGTGCGCGTCAAAATTATGGAACAAATTCATTTTCTCAAGAAGAAAAATATTTGTCAAACAAAATTTTGAAACAGGTCAGTTTTTGTTTTACTTTTACCAAATTTTTATGCATTTTTGACGGATTTTGGTTGCACCCCGTGCTATCCCCATCAACCGTCTAACTTTTTGAATAGGGAAAGTGGGTCATGTGGTACTTTTTTCGCAAGGTCTTTGTATCTTCTTTACAGGCTTGCAGAAAAAAAAAAAATTCTTGAGAACTTCTGCACGCCTGTAAAAAAGATACAAAGACCTTGCGAAAAAAGTACCACATGACCCACTTTCCCTATTAACAAAAATTAGGGGGTTGATGGGGACGTTGCAGGGTGCCACAAAAATCCTTAAAAATGCATAAAAATTTGGTAAAAGTGAAACAAAATTTGACCTGCTCCAGGATTTTGTTGCCAAATATTTTTCTTCCGAGAAAATTAAGTTGTTCCGCATAATTTTTTCGCGCACTGTATATTGTACTGTTTAGACTCCTCATCTCACGGAACGAATTCACTGTATTAGGTTCGAAGATAACGGGTTTCAACGTAGGGCAGAGAACTAGGAAAATTTCTTCATGAAACGGGCAAAACCAAGAAAGAAGCAGCCACCGAACGTGGCAGCCACTTATATGTAGGTATATTCATTTAAACATTGCTTCGAAGGTACTCACCCTTCCCAAAAATAATCTAAAAAGATAAAAGTTGGCTATCTTCTGTTCCCGTTGTCATTCCTTATTTTTTTTCCTGTATTAACACTTCCACCATGTTCAACTTTCTTATCCTATGCTTATTATTATCATATTGGCCTTAAGAAGCTCTCTGTCAATGCTGCGAGGCGTCTTTCTTCTTCAACATTCGATTAAACCATAAGGAGAATAAATGTTTGTGATATTGTGAAAAATTCTATAAATGAACTAATAGGACGATAACTATTTGGATCCGAAGAATTTTTACCGGGTTTAAGAATTGCTACATTTTTGCGTTACGAAATCACTGGAGTCGGCGCAAAAACTAGTATTATATTCACTATTCCATCTTACAGAATAAAAAGGTAGTCTATATCTTCAGAATCAACAAGCCTAATTCTCAAAAAACATTTTTGAAGACAAGCTTTTATAACAACACTCATCCGCCATTTTGAAGGCACCATCTTGAATTCCTCAATTTCGAAGAATCATAATTTCTCACCCAGAAAACCCCCATATACCAATTTTGAATACAATAGGATCATAATCACAAAACTCGTCCGCCATATTGTAGCCGCCATCTTGAATTTCCCAATTTTGATAAAAGTATCATCATTTTCGAACCCAAATACCCCCAGATACTAATTTTGAATGGAATCGGATCATAATTACAAAACTCATCCGCCATTTTGGAGCCGCCATTTTGTTTTTTCTATAAAAAATATTTCATGATGCATTGTCACCAGAATTAGGTACACCTGCCAAATTTCAAATCAATCGGACGATTAGAAGTGTGTCATATTTAACTTGCAAGCTTTGATTACAGAGAGACAGAGAGACACCGGGACAGGTGAAACTAAATAAAAGCTTATAAAAATGGAAATCATTCTCTTCCATCCATTCATTAAATGAAAATATTCTATTAGGATTGTGGTCAATGACATACATCCCTCATATAGGTACTCCATTCACTTTTATAAAGTATCCCGGTTGTCCAAGATTTAGGATTATCAAGTTCATTCACTCAAAACTGATGAAGGTTGGTACTCGTGAAATAATTCTCAAGACGCTGCCAATGCTTATATCTATTTAATCTTTTTTAACTTTGTAAATGTAGTCAGTTCTTTTGAGGTTTAACTCTGACACAGGTTTCGTGGTACTACTACATTTCCATACTGGAGTATTTCAAGTTGTGCAAAAAGGTATTCAAAAATCTTCATCTGTAGGCTTATTTCATTAGAATTATGAAAAGGGGAAAATTTCATAGGTCTTAGGTCCGTCTGTTCATTTAGCAGTTTTTCTGTTGGGTTATTCTTTTTTCGAAAGAACTATCACAAAGTAACGAACTATTCTGTCCATCATTTTTCAGTAAAATTTAAACACTCGTTTCATGATTTCCGTACAAGAAAAAAGCATAACTAAATCTTTCAACCATGTTTATTTAAAATGTGAAATATACTGCTCCACAAGAGTTAGGGATATCGTATTCAATCGTTTTTAAAAGTATGTAGGCACTCTTAGAGAAAATCGCTGTGAAATCATTTACAACTCAATAACAACTTGAATCGATCCATTAAAAATCAGTATGAGACATTTCGTCAATCGGATCTTCTCTTTTCTGAAGTTTGGTTCTTTGCAGATGCTTCATGATTCATGAATGTCAGTTTATCAACGGCTTCCATTTGAAACGAGTTTTCTGAAAATGCCAAGACGTAAATTAACAAACGCTGAGGCTAATAGGGCTATCGGAATGCTACAGGGTGACCTTACTCAGGTTGTTGTAGCGGAAAGGCTCCAAGTCAGCTAAAGTGTGATATCTCGACTTTGGAATAGGTTCAGGGAGACAGTTTCCGTGTTGGAAAGACCAAGGCTTGGTGGTCGACGGAAAACAACGCCTGCTCAGGATCGTTTCATCGCCGTTTCGGTGAGAAGAAACCCTACATCTACATGTAGAATGCTACGGAATTCTCTTCAAAATGCTGATGGGGTCCAAGTTTCCATCGAAACCATCAGACGACGTTTGACAGAGGTGAATCTAGGTTCTAGACGTCCATTAAGAGGAGTTCCATTAAGACGTGACCATAAGCGTCAAAGACTGGAATGAGCAAGGCAACATATCAATTGGAACGATCAATGGCGTAGTGTCCTTTTCACTGATGAATCCAGATATGGACGATTTTCAGATTCTCGAAGAATAAGGGTATGGACAATCCCACTCATACCCCGTAATCGTCGCTATGTCCAAGAAGTCCATCCATTCCGAGGGAGTAGTGTTATGGTATGTGCCGGGATATGTTCCAACGGGCGTACAAATCTACACATTTGTCCTGGGAATATGACCGCCTTACACCATAGGGAGCATGTCATTGACAATGTTGTGCCAAATTTTCACGCTGCTATTGACAACGCTAGACCGCACCGTGCAGCCATAGTTGAGAATGCGCGCGAGGAGCTTGCTATTCCACATTTACCAATACCATACCTCCGCACTCACCAGATTTGAATTGCATAGAACATGCATGGGATATGCTCCAAAGAAGATTAGATAATCATCAACCTACCCCAGAATCCTTAAATGATCTGAGAGAGCTTCTGCCCCGTTTATGGAACCAAATTCCTCAAGAAATGTTCAACAACCTCGTGTGTAGTATGCAAAGAAGATGCCAAGCTGTTATTGATGCCCGTGGAGGCCATACATTGTATTGATAGTCTTAAAATGCTTGAATTCTCTAGGAATAAAATTTCTTTATTTTACTCGATTTCTCTTAACCACCATGTATACGCTGTAGACCTACAGGCTAAAATTAATTTGCAACTTGAAATCATATTTATATGAATTTCCAGCACAAAAATCTTATTTTAACTATATTTTTTTGCAATTTAAGTCAATATCCCTAACTCATGTGGAGCAGTTTATGTCCAGTATTAACAGAGAAAAAAGTTTCTTCAACATTCGCCAGATCTTTGGAATTATTGAATTCACATAATATTTTCTCGGGATACGTTATAAAAGTGAATGGAGTATAGCTATGTTCATGAAATTCCTCTCGAATAGGTACCTACTTCTTAAAATAATACAAAGCTGAAAGGGTTAGGCCTTGCAAGATTAAGAGTTTGACATTATATATGAGTTCGGATAACTTTTGAAAAGTGAATGTGTTGAGCTTATTAGTATTAGCAACCTTCTCCACATGGGATGCTTTTGGTGGATAACATATTCCCATTACACCTCTTGACTAAGGGCCGGTATTATAAAAGGAGAACCCACGGTTGAACCGTGTGTCAACTACCAGATTCCGTATTTTTAGAGAGGAATTTGGTTGTTGACGCAACGGTTGAACTGTCGGTTGCCTTTTATAATACCGACCCTTAGTGTCCATTTTATCGAGGGTGAAACTGGATATAGAACAACCAATGAACGCTGGAGAGTTACACCCAGAGTTTATGTCCAGGGGTCATTTGAAATAACAAATACTGAAACTGAAGAAAACTAAAACGAAAGAGCAGTAGTGGCCAATAACATGGATTCTGCAGCTTCAACCTCCAATATCCAATCACAATATGGTGGAGGCGCACTTGCAATTGCTATCATTATTAGTCTTGTAATAAAGAAGGAATATATTCATACAATGTTCTGGATTTTACATCTTTTAAATCAACAATTTGTTCAATATATCATTCACAAATATCGATTTGGTCCACTCAAGAACCTGCATGGGATGATTATTTACTCTTGGCATTATTTGGCTTCCTCCAGATCTGAGTAATCTTCAGCTTCTCCTGGTGCGAAATCTTGATGTTTCTTGATGAAAGAGCCATCCTTATCATACTTATCTAGGAGCTGCTGCCAATAGTCTTTGTGATTTTGTAATAAGTTTGAAAAAACAGTTCCAGCCATCTTTTTCTGTTTTTCGCTGCATTTCGAGCATTCTGTTAGCAATGCATCAGGAAGGTATTCTGTAAAATCAAATGAATAATATTAGAATAATCAATTATTGTGGAATATGTATAAAAAAAATCAATATTATAAGTTTTCATGAAACTTGTTTACTTCTATGTATTTAAATTGGTATTTTTGCTTGGAAACTCCAGTTGTTCAATTCGTGATGATGTAATTTTGAAGTATTCAAATATACTGCACCACAAAAAAATTTCCATTTTTTTCAGCATTTTTTTAAATATGGAAAATCTATGTTTACTCATTCATCTAACTTATTCTTTTGCATACTTCGTTATAAGTTTCATGGTTTTAGATGAAAATTTTTTCAGTATTTATAGTACAAATTCAGTTCAAAAAATGAAATAAATTCAGTAAAGAGCATGGCTTCTTCGAACATCAACCACAGCCTGACAATGTCAATACTTTTAATCGGATTGTTGAACTCCACGCCTTGATCAATTTCTCTTCTGAGTTGCAGTGAAATCTGTAGATTAACGTCTCGATCTCGAAGTCTCCGACGAACTTTCTAACTATTTTATTCAAAAGCAATACACCAGATGCGTTTAAAAGCAGCTGTTGCATGATTCGACAAGTACTCAAAGAGTCTCTACTGGTAAAAACAGCCAGAAACCTATCTTGTGCAGGAGTGTGCAGCGGAATTGTTGCTGCAGCCTCATTCTCGGACAATAAACCGCACCAAACAGTCACACGTTGAGTACAGATACGCTTATCAAAAATAACTCTTGGGTTTTCCGACCCCCAGATGCGACAATTGTGCTTGTTGTCGAAAAGCCACCGAGGTGGATATGGGCCTCATCAATCAAGATATTTTTCGATGGAATTTCGGATCATTTTCATGCATTTCAAGGACCCAATCAGACACGGCTTGAGTTCTTGTGTTAACTTGTGTTAACGTTCCAAAGAACGACGACAAATGGACAAACCTGGGTTTTCTTCAACTCTTTCGGCTACAGCACCAATATTCTCGGCTGTCCTTGAGCAACGTGCACAGGTTTTATTCTTCACTTTTTCCAAAAGCTCAAATTTTTCCACCAATTTCCGTATTGCGGTTCGACAAGGTACTTCACTACGGTTCTAGTTATGCGAACCGTCTCTGCCAAATTTTCACCATTTTTCAAATAAATTTTAATTTTTTTGTTTTTTTTTTTTCATTTTACAAAGAAGAACGCTCACATGTGTAAACACTCAAATAAGCGCCCACTAATATTATAGAAATAGACAGTGTTCAAATCGGAAAATAAACAAAACAAAATTACTCAAAAAAAATCATGCTTTTACACAACTCAAATATCTACCCAAATATACCATTCTGAAGGGACATTTTGACAAATAAATGCTCGGAACTCCGAAATTTGACTAGTTAGGCATATGCATGATATACATAGAATGAAAGCGAATTTTATCAGTTTTCCGAATTTCCAATAATATACAGGGCGTTCCATTTGAAATAAACAACTTTCAGTAACTTTTTCAAGCAACCGAAAAGACTGTATTTTTTTATCACCCTGTATTGAAGTAACGTAAATCAGCAGTGTTGGAAGCATTTATGTATCACCTAACTCCAAACCAAATTTCAATGCCATAGTGTTTCTCAACTCGAAGTTATCAGCATTTTTAGAATTAGAGGTCATGTTTTCTGGTGAAAAAAATTGAAATTGATTCATATTTCGAAAACGGCAACAGATAGGTATAGAGAAATGTCAATAAAAGTTGTCTAGAAGTTGTTGGAGATTCCAAAAATAATATAATATACCGGGTGTTCCATTTGAAAAAGCAAAGTTGCTTCTACTTTCTAATAGAAGTGGCAACACCGCATTGACGAAAATATTTTAGTTGGGTAGAACAGGTCCGATAATGCATTCCATTAAATGTTCAGACCGATCCGAAGTCTGGTTCTCCAGAAACGTCTAATGTGCCATCCACCGTGAATCACCCTGTATATGTATAGGTACAAACGAATGATGTTTCATTTTCGTTAGTAGGTATATGTCACTAGGCTCCAAATCTTTCCCCTCAAATTTTCGAATAGTCGAGAAGCAATTTATTACAAAAATGTGGAAAATTCTCATTGGCATTCGATTCAAAAAATGTTTAGGTATATTCTGATATTCAGGATGATTATACTCCATAGTAATGAAGCTTGAGTGTACTATTATTCAGCGTTGATGAGATTGTCATTAATGATTAAATTCAAGATTATTCGGTCATTAACGGCAATTTTTGTGTCAATTTCTTCGCATCAAGAAATTCCTGGTAAAGCTACTTATTATATTATGCTTATGAACCTACAAAGTGCTGGAATAATGTGTTCCATGTGAATATTTTCAAAACGAGAAGGACGATATTCATGAAACTTTTCTGAATGAGTGATTTGATTTTTTAGTTGATAATATACAGAGTGGCCACTTCTGAATTTTCATGACAAACTCAACAGTGAAATACGCAAATCGAAATTTTTGATCGGTTCAGAGTTATAGGGTGTTTATTAATAAGTATTTTTTATTCATATGAGACACTATACATTTTTTCATATTCCAATGGAGTAATTTCAAAAATATACAATTCTGGATATTTTGCTTCGAATTAAACATTTACCATTGAACTTGAGTAAACATTCATTGGTTTTTCACCGCATCATCCAAAGCCTATTTGCTCAGAAAGGGCGGTTCAATATAGGTATATAGACATATAGTTGTCTATAGGTACCCGCGAAAACCTGAAATTTGTATGTTTCGAATATAACATCGGTGAAATATCGAGTATGGTATATTTTTGATGTGGCAATTTCAAGCTTCAGAAAAATATACTGTATATACAGGGTCTTCCTAAATTGAACGTTCAAACGAAACCCCATAAACAAGGGGTAGCAAACGTTTCATTTTCGAGATATAGTGTTGAAGTTTGAATGTTTTTCAAGTTTTTTCCTCATAGTATCTACACTTTACAAGATATTCAACTGAAATTTGGCATAGATATTACATTCGGGAGGTTCTTACCACGTGGAATGGCAATTTCGATAGCAGATCTACAGGGTGATATTTTTTCTGGAACACTGTGACCTGTTTTCCTTCAGAACTTTTTTTTGGTGAGCAACTGTTGATTTGAAAAAATTCAAAAAGAAGTTTTGTTTTTATACTGAACTTTTCTTCCTCATGTAGTTTTGTCGTATTTGCTACCGATTTTGATAAAAAAAAAGTTGATCTATTCTCTGGAAATCCTCATAAAAATCAGAATTATCATTAAACCCAGTTAGTAGATAAATAAATCTAGACTCAAGTTTGGGGGTCTGGCGGGCCATGACTGATTTCCACCCTTTCCAATCCACCTGTTTTCATGATTTTCTATCGAATACTCCCTAGTACACCCTGTATCTCGAAAACGAAACGTTTGCGACCCCATGTTTATGTTATTTTTTTCTTAAACTCACATAAAGAATCTCCCCTCTTCGTTTGTACGTTCAATTTAGGAACACCCTGTATATGAGGATGAGGTATACCTACCATTTGAAAAAATATTTCTCTATGATTAATTATTGATACGTACCTATTGTTCTAGAAAAAAACATTCCCACAATTGAATTCTACGTAAAAAAATGCTATAGAAATGTTTTCACAAAAACGAACAATTTCAGACAGAAAAATTCAAAAATGCACATTTGCAAAATACATCTTCTAACTCTGAAACCAGGATAGATATCGACATGCGTTTTCCACTACTGAGTCTGTCATAAAAATTGAGCACCAGACACGAAAAATGTTCGTCTATAAGCTTGTAAATAGGACTTTTCATTCAAAAGAGTCCAATTTGGCCCCCCTTTACTTTCAGTAGAACTCAAGATTTTTTTAATTTGAATATCCTGTGAATTTTGATGATTTTGATAGATCTAGCTTAGTGGCAATGATCTTTAAATAGAAACAAAAGCACTTATACAACCACTTTTATACAGTCAAACGTAAATTCATCACATCAAACGAAACATTTTTTTCACATACCATTTTTCAAAATTCGGCCACTATTCAGCCCATATTTTTCAAATGAACTGAATATTCGTAGATTGTATTCTCTATTTATGATGTATAATAATAATCATAATAGTGCTTTATTTCCATATAATGTTATATTACATTGTGGAAAAAGTCATTAAAAAAAAGGGAAAAAAAATGAATGCCCCCAAGAAAAAAATAAATAAAATTCACTGTAGAAATTCAGACAGACCATAAATACATTTATCAAGCAGAAGAGACTTCGACCTTTTTCTAAATAAAAATTTGCTATTAGAGTTCTTGATTTCCTCACTCAGTTTATTGTATACCTAAAAACATAGGCGAATGACGTCCTATTCTATACTTAAATTGAGGAATACTGTAAGCATTTTGATTTCGTGTGAAGTAATGATGAAAGTCGCCGTTTTTGTGGAGTTATAAACACATTATCAGCATAGGAAGATGAACCCCAAAAGACCAAACCATACCTTAATCTTGATGATACATGAGCATGATATACCAGGATTAGCTGCTCCTGAGTTAAAATACCCCTCAAATTTCTCAAGAGGAAACAGACTGAGTTCAACTTTGTGTTGAGATTTTCACAATAACATCTCCAATTCAGAAATTAATCGATATCCAAACCGAGAAATCGCACATTGCCTACTCTGGTCAATTCACTGCCATTCAAGTTCAGTTCCATGTTTATGGTCTTATGATAGTTGTGAAATATCATGAATACGGTCTTATTCAAATTAAGGCATAATGCGTTCATGCTGAACCAGTTACACAAAACACTCAGATTTTTCTGCAAGTTCTCTTTTAAAGAGTGGCTTTCTCTAGAAAATATTGCTGTAGCATCGTTCGCATACAGGAACAAGTCAAAATCGATATAATCTGCAATATCGTTCACATAAAGAATGAAGAGAACAGGTCCCAAAATAGATCCCTGCGGTATACCCATCACAGTTTCAAGGAAATTCGAATTAACTGGCTCTTGACCTGCATTTTTTATCGTAACGAACTGCCGTCTATTCGAGAGATAAAGTCTTATCCACTCCAAAGGTTTTCCACGAATTCCTATTTTTTTCGAGTTTCCTCAACAGTATTTTATGATCTACAGAATCGAACGCTTTACTTAAATCACAAAGAATTCCAGCCCAGGGTAAACCTTCTTCCAAATTCTCAACTACACATTTTATATTCCTCAATAAGTAAGTATTGAAAAATATGTCATTTGAGCACAAACACGTGGAAAGAAAAAGTTTTGAATATACTCACGTCTTAATAATTTTCCTTCGGCAGAACAAGGACCTTTATCCAAAAGACAATTCATATAATTCTTGAGCAATCTTGCACTGGCCAAAATAGAATCCACATCAATATTATCGTACCTTGTTGGATATTTTTCAATTTCTCTTTCGTTCCTCACTAAATGCATACAGAAAAATACATCGAAGTTGAGAACTATTAGAAAAAAAGACAACAGTGATTTCATCGTGTTTGACTGAAAACTATAAACGTAATGTTTGTAAGATTTTTAAATGAATATTTTTGTTTAGCTGGTAGTATTCAAGGTGTTGTCAGGATACGCTACGTTTGATGTCATATTAATACTGGCTCTTGGGAAATACTCTGAAATTATATGATAATTGATTTCTAATTACCTGAAAAAACTTCAAGGTCGCCATAATTTAATTCATTTGAATCAGGTTATGTGCTTTAATGAGATGGGTCCAGTTAATTAGACCCAAGTTATAATTTGGTGGTGAGTGAATGCATATAATTTTTTGACACTGTCGTGCCCCTTTTTCGACGGATACCAGAAAAGATGAAATTTTCCAATGTATAGTGTGGCCCGCCGGGAAGCGTATTGGCATTGTTTACTACAGTGCAACGCATACATGGTGTTGGAACGCGGTAAAGAATGGCTGAACCAATGCTCTCTCTACCCAGACATATCTTACTACGGCTCAGCGCAGCGAGCTGTTCAGGCGTAGTATTATGGATACGCGCCTATTCTCGGGTCACTACGTTCAAAATTGCTTTCTTCCGCAATTTTGCAACCATCGTTCATAAAGATAACAATAATATAAAATCGCCAAAAATAGTTTATTGAACCATACTTGAGTAAAAAAAGAATAATATATAGAAAATGATACATAAAAATAACAATAGTATAATTTCAGTATCGCTGAAAGCAACTACATAAAATGTAAAATCAACTGACGTATAATCCTAGTGTGCATTTCCACGTGATTCTGCATTTGATCTATTAAGATCAATATTTTTCTTTAAAGATCTGTGCCTTTTAGGATTTTATGTCATTTCTTTGTTGGATGACCTACCAGCATGAAAAACCACATCTAATTTTTCTTCGGCTCACTGATGTTGGCTGAAGAGAAATGTTCTTTTTCGTGGGATATTTTTTGATGCAAAAATAAAATTTAAAAGTCGTATGGTGTAACAACTTTGTTTAAAGTCTGATTAAATTTTTTTATGGCATTAACCATATCAACCGTTTTATTTTTGCAGGCTATTTTAGTAATGCGTTAAAATTTTTCTGTTAGTTCTGCAGCAGCAGCGGAATATTTTTCATCTAAATTCGTTTCATTGGCATTATCGACAGTGTTTATTGGTACTAGGTACAGAAACATTATCTTGTTGGGTAGAAACATTGTTTTGTTGCTTTGTAGTACCTATTTTGCAAGTCATTTTCTATACTCACATCAGTTGACATGTCGTCATGAAATTCTGAGGATATGTTTTCTCCTAGAGCTAATTTTGCCTATTATTTTCTGTCGTTAGCGTTTATTTGCATACAGGTCCTAAAAGTGATTCCATACTTATTTAGTATGGCGCAAAGATGCTTACAATACCTTACACCCTGTCCAAAAACACAGTCACAAAATGCAATATCTACATATGCAGTATAAAACATGTGATCATCGGTCTCCGAAGAAACTAAAGACTAAAAAGGTATTTTCGTCGATTCTTTCAACAGAGACATTAGCAGAATGTGACATTTTTCTGAAGAGTATCTTATTCTTTGAGTTCCGGAAATTTGCAAATGACAGAAAGTGGCGTCTTTGATAGGACTCGAAAACATTGGCAACTAAATCCAATAGGGCACAAGCATTGAACGCTTTACATCTTTGTAGAACAATTTCTTTAATGCGGTAAACAATGACCCGAGAATATTCGCGTATCCATAATACAATAGTTATTATGCTTTAACACCTCTCTGCGCTGAGTCGTAGTAAGATATGGCTGGGTAGAGAGAGCATTGGTTCAGCCATTCTTTACTGCGTTCCAACACCATGTATGCGTTGCACCGTAGTAAACAATGCCAATACGCCGCCGGGAACATTCGATAGAAAAAGTTATTTCAGTAAGGAAATTTTATGTCTACAGAGGCTCATAAACGATCCATTTCGAAGATACTGACTGTTCGTTGAAATCCTCAAAAAACTATCGACTTTCGAAAAACCTAAACTCGCTTATATCGGTGTTATGCCTGATGCAAAATAATGGGCAGCATTTCGAGTTTCTGTTTTAATTTTTGCTTGTTTTTTTTTTATGTTTTTCATGAAAATGAATATCCTGTAATGTTCAGAGAACATCGTGAGAACCAATGGCAAGCAGGTAGGGATTGGTGTTTTTCTTGAATTTCTGGAGGTTATATGCCTCGGGGTACACCTCCCTAGACAATGTGTTCCAAAGCCTCGCTGTTCGTTGGATGAACGAGTCTTTGAAGAGAGATGTTTTGCAGGTCTCCAAAGTGACCACGAAGGGATGTGAAGACTTAACTTGACGGATTAGTCTCGAAGAGACTGCCAGAGGGGGAACGATTGCTGATAATTCAGAAGAGCATCGCTCATGGAAATATCTATAAAATAGAGACAGATCGGCTACTCTTCTACGGTGTTCCAGAGAAGTGAGCGAGTTTGTAAACGAGGCATCACCGACGAGACGAATTGCCCTTTTTTCTACAGAATCCAAGAGTTTCAGGATTTGTTTAGGTGCAGCACTCCAAATATGGGAACAGTATTCCAGGACAAGTCGAATCTGTGCCTTATAGATCATATTAAGCCGCTGACCTGATGTAAAATAGCTCCTGACCAAAACAGAAAACTAAGTTTTTCGGATGCACTTTTAGCAATTGATCTCCCGTGATTCTCCCAAGAAGGGTTATTGCTAATAGTAAGGCTCTATATATAGTGCCTAACTAATAGTAAGGTTCTATAAAGATAGGTATGCTAGATAGACCTGGATCTATGGTTGATTGGGTCCAACCATAGACTCGAAAATTACAGATCCCTCCGAATGAAATGAAATCTGTAATCGAAAGAAATGAAATCTGTAATAAAATGAGCATATTTTCGGAATGAGAGATCTTGTGGTGACTTTTTTCGGCATGCTCACATGAAAAAGATTGGAAATAGGTTAGGTTCGTGGTGTTAGAATAATGCCGCAGCATCTAATAGTCAAATATATAATAATTTATTGTTTATGTTGGTGTATCACCCCGATAGATGGTGATGAAAATGTTGCGAATCCTGTAATTTTCGAGTCTATGGTTGGACCCAATCAACCATAGAGCCAGGTCTATCTAGCATACCTATCTTTATAGTGCCTTACTAATAGTAATACGAACATCGAAATGGATGAGCATCGAAATTGATGACTTCAATGGTATGGTTACTCCTTACAATTTTATGCTGGGCACAGTAAGATTAGCTTTTCTAGAGAAAAGACATGCTTGTGTTTAGTTTGCGTAGAATTCTACCAAGTTATTAG
The DNA here is from genome assembly GCA_951802165.1 of Adalia decempunctata. NCBI lineage: Eukaryota > Metazoa > Arthropoda > Insecta > Coleoptera > Coccinellidae > Adalia > Adalia decempunctata. The sequence continues at coordinate 36,129,879 of OX637697.1, read as the reverse complement.
ATCCCCATTCAAGAATTGTTGCCAAGTCCCTATTTATGTTGTTAACATTTCTTTCTCGTTCGTTTCTGATTTGGCGGGCTGGTATTGGAGCCCTAGAAGAAAAGGCGGTATGGACGGTACTATCATCCGCGAAGTTGTGCACTGGACACGAAGTTAATAGTGTCGGAGCCAGAATTGATCCCTGCGGAACACCAACATTTATGGGTAGAGAGTCAGATGGAACTCCATCGACCACTACATGGAGAGATCTGTTCAAGAAGAAAACTAGCTAGCAGAGAAAATAGCTTTGGGGGCACGCCATGAGATGGAATTTCGGCGAGTAGTCCCTGATGCCAGACTCGATCGAATGCTACGGCTAGGGTTTCACCATATTTCTAAATAGAGAGCTGCCATATATGTGAGACGTAAGCGAGCAAGTCACCAGTGGATCTCTGATGACGGAAACCATATTACTCAGGATAATTCCTGAGTGTTCCAGATGTTTCATGAGCTCGAAGTTGATGGCTTTTACCATGACCTTCGAAAAAATAGATGACAGAGCGATAGGTCTGTAGTTGCTAGGTAGAGTCTTTTTGGCTTTTTTAGGGATGGGAAAACACCCAATTTGTAAGAGTGGAACAACTTGCAGAGAACAGGTGTTAGTTCGGGGGCACATTTCTTGAGAACAATCGGTGGGATTCCGTCGGATCCACTGGCTTTGTTGGTGTTGTGTCCCAACAGAATCTTTCTGATAGTACGTATGCGAAAGGTTATCTCGGGCATATGACTGTCAATAGGTGTAATATTCGGGGGTTGTTTTCCCGATGAATCCAGAGTGGAATTTTCAGCAAACAAATGCGCGAAGAGGTTTGCTTTTTCCAGGGAAGTCGTTGCTAGTGTTCCATCTTCCTTGGTTAGAGGAGGAAACGAGCTGGAGGTGAAGTTTCTTCCTACAGCTTTGACGAAAGACCAAAATGAACAGGATCCGTTAGAACATTCAACAAGTCTAGATCTTATTTCGGCATTGTGAGCATCTTTTGAAGATTTGATTGTCTCATAGCATATTTCACTAGCCTCTACATATTCTGCTCTAGTCTCAGGGCCTGGATTTTTTTGCCATCGATGGTAAGCCGCCTGTTTGGAAGCGACAGCTTTAGAGCAGTTTTTGTTAAACCAGGTCTTATCCGATAGTGTTCTTCTTGCGGTGTTCGGTATGTAAGTTTGCATCCCCAACATGATGATTTCAGAAGTTGTCTCGGCACATTGTGTTGGATCCACTGAGGAGAAACAGGAAACGCTGAGAAAAACATACGAAGCCCTTCCCAGTCGGCCGATTTGTAATGCCACATGAGGCGGGGTGGTATTGTGCTGCTTGATGGTACATGAAAAGAGCAAGTTGTGGAGATTAGGGTGTGGTCGGAATTTCCAAGTGGGCGAAAACATCTATTCTATATGGATCAGGATTGGTGGTGAGAAGGAGATCCAGTATATTGGCAGAGTGGTTGTTGACATCTGGGATGGGGGTTGGTAGCTCGACCAGTTGTTCTAGGCCATGAGTGACGACGAAGGCCTCAGCTTGACGACCTGCATCATCTGTTTTGTTGGAGAATTCGAGCCAGGCTGCGTTCTGTACATTGAAGTCTCCCATGATTATGACCTCAGCTGGGTGGTTCTCCTGGATGAAAACTCAAAATGGCTCATATCTGGCGGTTCATTTGGCGACAGGTAAAGGCAGCAGAGGAACTTAGTCAGTTAAGTATTGGCTAGCTTAAACCACATCACATTGAAATCTTTCGGTTGCAAACTCTCTACACGCTGGCATGAAAGGTAAGCCTTGGCATAGAGGCAGACTCCACCTTTGAACCTGAATCGAGAATGGAGTTCGTAACCAGAACAGAGCATATGGACCTTGTTTTTGGACGAGTTCACTTGTGTTTCTGTCTGCGCCAGAATATCCGGTTCTTTCGTCTGTAGATGATGGTAGACGTCATCGATGTTCTTGTTGAGTCCGCGGATGTTGAAAAATTACTCTTCAGAGATGAGTCCCCTCGAGTACCTCTCGCCCGGAAATTCGAATGGAGAGGTATTTTGATTCTGGATTGGGGGAAAGGGGAGACCGGAAAGTATCGACCGAACACTGAAACATGGAGTGATCCATTTCACAGCATACAAAGTCGATATGGTGGTGTTTCACCGAGCGATGAGACCATCTACCACCTATGGTTATCCTTTTAGTCGCCTTTTACGACAGGCCGGATTTACCGTGTGGTTATTCCTTAGCCGCCCCCATAGGCCGTAGCCCATGACTGTTTTTGTTAAAATTTTGGTTAATCTCACTGTTGAATGTTTTATCTGCATAACGAATCGATGAGCTGACATGACTCCTGATTTGACTATTGATTATTGATTTCTGGTAGGTAGGTATACGTTGACTTTATATCGTTTGATATGAAATTAATTTTCCAAACTTTTAAAATCAAAGAAAATCTGTTCCGTTCGATATAAGCAAGTTCGAAAGTCTATGTAATTTGAATTACATTTCGGAAAAGTATGTAATTTTGTTGAAAAGATAAAATCACGTATTATAATGTTCTTATGATTCTTCTTCAATTTTATTATGTTTAAAATGTAACAAAAAACAAGTTTTGTTCGATAATGTTTTCAATTGAAAAGACAAATTTATTTTTCCTCTTTCTTCTTTGATTTTCCGAAAGTTAAGTTGGTCAATATTTATTGTTTATTCATATTTTTCTCGATAAATCGAAAATATCTGATGAGCAAACATTTTTCGTTCATCTATTTCGAATATCATTCAGAACAATATCATTGTCTCTGGCAATATCAATGAAATGTTGAAAGTATTCACGAATCAAACTGACAACGCTGGCGCTTGGTTTTCGATGATATTTCATACAATTCGAATTCCAGAGCTTGATCAAGAATTCTAAAGTTTCAACTTTTTGGATCAATCTTATCGAATAAAATTAGAAGAGAGTCGAAAACGTCGCGTGGTATTCAGAATACATTCGTTTTCCAGAATTCTTTTTTCATGTTGTGAGGAAAATCGAAAAAAACTGAGCAACTGAGGATACAGAAAAGAGGTTTTGAGAAAATCTCACTGCTTGAACGAATATTTTGTACAAACAGGTCCAAGACAGTATGGTGACAATCGCAAATTTGAATAGTCAACTGGAAAATTAAAAACCACCATTGGTAGATGAAAAAGAAAAAAGCAAAAAAGAGTAGGTAGGTATTCTGAAAGAACCATATCCAGGTGTGAAGCTCTAAAAACTGGAACTGATGGAGAGGGAGATCATATAACGTTGAGGATGCCATGAAAGAAAGCCACTTCAAATTGGAACAATTGGAGAAAGAAATTAATGAAATTGAACAAAAATTCCAAAGATTTCGGTTAACTCTACGGAGTTATTTTCAGCTTATAAATTAAATTAGATTGGCTTTCATTTCGTGTCCATTCTTTTCGCCCTAATAGGAACTTATTAGTTTTTGAATTTTTGACAAACCTAAAATGAAATCTTTGGCTAGGAACTTTTGGCAAGTGAATGGTGTTTTAATAAGATCGCAAGGTTTCAGTATTCGATAAAACATCGTTTTCAGTAGAAAAAAAATTAAATATTTGTTGATTTAAAAAATATATATTTGGGAATGATGTGGTGGTATTTCATTGATGCAGCATCTAATTTCGGCTTTCAATATTTCGATGGTTGAAAGCTTATTGGCATAGACTTGTGACTTCAGATAACCCCACAGCCAGAATTCTAAAGCCGGCCATAGACATCGTTATTTTTCATCCGTTTATATCGCCGCGATACGAACCGTCTCGGCAAAAGCGCCAAAAACCGATGTGTGTGGCGAAGAACCGTCGGTACGCATCGTCGGTAGAAATATCTGCCGATGCTTGATTTTTGTCACGACGGTTCATCGGTTGTAGTGCCATACCGACGGTGTAAGGGGATTTCGTCGAGAATCGGCGGTTATTTTCCAGTAGCGTAGTACAAATCCCATATTGATCGTTTCTTTATTTCTTTTTTATTCAGCACCGAAACCGCGGCCGCCACTGCTAAAAGATGTTTCCTCTTCATGACGGGCTTATTCGCGAACGACAGCAAAATAACTGGTGGAATTTACCGAAGTGTGTGGGCAAAACAGTTCTGCGATATGACTCGGCGGTTCGAAACGTGGCGAGGAAAACGGATGAAAAAAACGATGTCTATGGCCGGCTTTAAGGCGTTAAATCGCAAGAACGTGTACGCTAATGCTGATCACCAAATCGGGAAATGACTCCTGCAAGATTGTCAATGTATGACAAGTGGCACCGTACTGCTGAAACCACATGTTGTACATATAAATTGCTTCAAAATGAGGCACAATAAACTGCATTACCTTCTTTGTTTTCGAAAAAAACGGTTGAATTATTCAGACCATAATGCACATATACTCCATTCACAATTATAAAATCACAACTTTGGCCTTGGGAATTTGACACATTCCACTCTGTATCGAAGTTATGACGTGTTTCAAAATATTTTTATGTTCCAAGTCAATACTATGTTGCCCTTTCTACATTCTTAGCGTATTTCTCAGAATGTGAATTTATTCGGAAAATGAATGAATTGGAAAAGATGTGATGGACGAAAATAATTAAGGTTTATATGAATTGATAGAAAGGATTCCTTTTCTAGTTATTTGCATGAAAAGTACAAGAGATCACTGTTGAAATATATTATTTCTCGCCATGGAAGAAAATTGCATTGCTTTCACATAATTTTCATATGCATGCTTGTGAAGATTTAATGTTTATTATCCTCTTGAACTGAGAGTTCAAGACTTGACGACATCAATTGTTGATTCTAATCAAGAATTCATTAAAAAAAATCAACCCAAAGATATAAGATGAATTGATGGGTAATTACAAGAATCAAGAATAATGAAAGCTTTATAGATATACATTTCATCTATTTGATCTCATGAACAAGGAGTAAAATATTCTGACTGTATAGTAATTTATTGGTTTAAAAAATATTCATACATTACTACCACAGTAGGTTTGTACAAATAAAATGGAATAGGTCAAACATATGCTTCACATTTATCATTCACCTGTTCTAAAATAAGACACAAACCCTCCACATTATAGGGCCCTCACAGCATTAAAAGCTTGTGTCTCTTTTGAAAGAAGTGGCACTAGATATAATATATTCTTTCGATTGGGAGCAAATACATATTAAATTAAGACACAAAATAAAGTAAGCTGGGTTGGTGCAATGGGGTGCCATACCGTACTGCGTATCATACAAGAGCTCATGGAAAAACCTCATCAGAAAAGGCCCTCTATAAATAAATGGTCCCCTGGAAATAACTGCAACTGCATTGTAGACTGGATGATGGATATTCACATTGATCAATTACTTTTCAAAGCTTGCTTCAAATGTATATCCGCAGGTGTTGGCAACCTGGGGCTCTTTTGATGAGAGTTGTGGCTCACAATCAGCAAAAAAAAGAGGTTCCAAAAAAGGGGTGAAATTGACATTCTGTGGGATCTTCGAAAAAAATGCAGTGTTTCATGAAATATTACTTTTCGCTCTTCTGACTCAAAAGGTTGCCAACCCATGGTATATCATGATGGACAGGTACCTGAGAACAATGGCTTCCATTGAAAAATTTGTATATTATACTCACCTCAAAAAACATTCTTTATTCCTTCGACCGAGCAATGTCAGAATGTCAATTTTATTTTGTTGATAACTTTCTTAAAATCAATGTTGGGGTATAAAACTCAGCTGCGTTTGTTCAAACAACATCTAAAGAAGACATTTTTCACCATCTCGACCTTTGAAAGGCGTTTCTTATAGGAGAATTAGGTCTAAGTTCCACCTCATTAGTGAGGTAGGAGGTAGGTACCTAACTTTTGCAAATCTCCTCAGATATCGCCAAATTTCTTGAGGAACCTGAAAAATATCATCCTAATCGATCTCTCGGGGCTCCATCCGATCCATCTACTGCGATATCTGTCCAAATAACAGCTTTTTCAACGAAATTCCCGTGTACCTCTTCAACCTCGAAATGTAAACATTCGTCCTGGTCTTGAAAATCGTCCTCACGCTCCAAACTGGTGCTTAAAACAATAAACATACGTTAATCTTGGATTTTCGACGAAAAACTCACCTGCAAATATCGATTGAATACCAAAAATCTGCGAACAATTTGTAAACCTAACAAAATGTGGAATATCTTTGATACTTTCACTTTGATGTAAACAAAGAAACTGGCAACGTCGTTTTGTCATTAACGATATTTTCTGTGCGCGCACTGACTTTTCATCATATATGTTCTGTGCTTTTCATCAAGAGCACCAACTCCTGAAAACGAAACCATGACCTCCTATGTGATTAAATAAAAGTGAATGGAGTATACAAACTCCCATCTGTCAACTTTCGATCTGTCACGTCTCAATCATGCGATGCTATGAGCGTCAAACATGGCGCGCAATTCAAATCTTGCACCCTTGGTTGTTAACTTTATCATTGAACACAATAATCCAGAATACATTTTGGGTTTTCGTTGACTCGAATTATGTCGTGCAAACAAACGCAGAACTAGGGAAGCTTTCAAATCTGAGTTAATGCAAAAAATCACAGTATATTTGGTTGGCCGAGTTCAGTTCTGCAAACGATGTTGAAGTGGGCATTTGCATTATGTGTATATACCAAACATTACTGTCAGTTGTCATGAGATGCAAGTACTTACTCCCGAGATTTCCTGATTCTCTCACATTTCCATGAAGCCCAACAAACTACTAAGTATATAAGATCAGAATTTCGTCATCTTTTCTTGGAAACGAACTGTACCGTTTTGTATACAAATTCCCCGCACCTTCAAATTAGGAATTTTAGAAGCCACATGACTTCTTCGAATCCTGCTGAAATTCGCACGAAAGCCAGAAGGAAAATGTGAAGAAGAGTGAGTTCGACATGTGGATAATGTGAGCCTGGGGCAAGACTAGCAGGTCTGCCAGCGATAAGAGACATCCGTGACGTTGTTAATATAACCGTTCTAAATCATCAGTGTTTGGAACTTTTCGATTCGTTCAGAATGTTCAAATTGACATTGTTGACATGCCTTGTGCTTTATGTTGTGAGAAATGTTAAAGGACGTAAGTTTATTTGTGAATCAGCATTTCAATTCGATCTTCCAAAAATAATATTTTAGTTTAGTGGGGCTTTCGTCAACTGGAAGAACCTTGACTGCACGATTGTATGTATTTTTAAAGAGTATTACTTTAGGAACTGCGATGAATTATTCGTGAGTTTAGGACAAAAGACAATTTTTTTTTACCCTCATGCTCGAAGAAAATAAAATTGATTAAGTATGTGCCATATAACATTTATATCTAAAGTTTTTCCTTTAAAAATCCTCATATATGAACGTTTGATTGATCTGTCATAACATAAACAATCAAAGTAAACATTGATTTCTTAAATTTGGAAGTATGAAATGTGATCGTTGCTTCGAGAAAACATTAAATATGTGTAATTATTTTTACTGTTCTTTTCGCTATATTTCATAACCAAATTTCTAGGATCACTTGTAATGAATCTCAAGGAATTTTAAGATGAATTATAATGAATTGACGACAACAATGAAATTGTGGAACAAATAATTTGCCACTGTATTTATTAAGAACCCCTTCTTTCCATATTCCATACAAGAATGGTATAGGTACCGGGTGTTTTTTTAGGGTGATAGAAATTTAAATTAAAATAAAACAAATTTAAATTAAGATAGAAGCCATTTTTTTTAATTTGAAAGATAATTTTACGACATTCATGTTTTAAAAATAATTTCCGGCATATGTCCACCACGACTAGCTCTGAGGAACCGCATTCAATCAGACCAATTTTGGACCACTTTTTCGAGTAATTCAGTCCTTCTTCAGCAATAAAACGAATTATGTTAGCTTCCAAAGCGTCTTTTGTTTGTTTCATCAGCATAAACCAATGACTTGACATAACCCCAAAGAAAATAATCCATTGGAGTTATATGTTGCATGATCTTGGAGGCCAATTAATTGGACCATTTCCCGAAATAATGTTATCGCCAAATCTTTCTTTCATTAAATCAATTGTTACTGTAGCAGCATGAGGTGTAGTACCATTTTGTTGGAACCAAAACACTTCTGGGTCGATACCATTCAAATTCGGAAACAAATTATCATTGATCATCGATCTGTAACACTAGCTCCAGAGCTAGTCGTGGTGGACATTTGCCGGAAATTATTTTTAAAACATGTACATGTGTCATAAAATCATAATTCAAATTAAAAAAAATCTACTACAATCTTAATTCAAATGTGTTCAATTTCAATTTAAAGATCTATCATTTAAAAAAAAACACTCGATATAGCATCATAAGAATAGTGGTAACTTCACAATAATTCGCATAGAGCTAGATTTTGTACACTACAAGTAAATGTAAAATATCGAAAGTCCCCACAAATCCCATGTGTGATAAAAAAATTATTCAAAGTCTGAAATGTCGGTTTTTCTTAATATGACTATCACACTAATCGTTCACGAGTAAAATTGAAAAAACGGATATTTGAGAACATTGTCCTGGATATTTTATTTGATTTAAATGATTTTTTGAAAACAAAATTGAACTAAATGAAATTTGATACAGAAAATTTTCCTTGAGTCTTTCCTCGGCGACCATTCGTTTATAATCAAAAAATTTTAAAATTTGTCATGTCGGTCAACATGGTAATATTATTATTTAAATCGAAATCCGTTGATATTTACGAATCAGATAAAGATGATCTAAGGAAAATCAGTATAAAGGTAAAACTCATCATGAAAGTACAGCTACATATTTTTCAACATGATCCAAGTTTTCAACATTTTTTATTCTTCAACTTCAGCATTCTATATTTTCTCTACTGTACATTTTTAGACCATAGTTAATAAAACAGACTGTTTGAACCAAATTCTATTCCAAATTATCGATTAACTGAAAATTTATTTTCAATGTCGTGCTAGAGAGGCTACTCTGAATAACGTTTTTGAGTTTTGGAATTAAATGTACTTTATAGAAAAAAATTATGTTGATTATTCAACCGTTAGGTTTTGTTAATCAACATCAACTCTGATACTCAGATATTGTTTGACAATGTAAGTTATCCTGACTCCGGTGTGAATGTATTTAATTTCCCATAAGAATTCAATCGATAAATTTAATGTTCAAACGGATAATGACTCATATTTACATTGGAATAATTGATTGGTTCGACAACAAGTTGATGATCATCTTTTCATTATCTTGTAAATAATCCGTTTGTTTGATATTAAGTATTTCGAATACATGTCTGTGAAGGGTTTGCCAATAAGAACGGAATGCTTTTAAAGTTGAATAACAAAATGTTCGAGATGTAAACAAAACTTTTTCATTTAAATTATCAAATCGTTCAACAAATGTTCGTTCACGTCATTTTGGCAGAATTAAATTCTATGATTTTTGAGCGCGAATGGTCTGAAAGATTCTTGCTCATCATAAATCCGTGGTCAAATATACTGTAATAACAGATTGGGAACATAACAGCTGCTGTTAAAAATTTTTTTGATTGGATTCTTTAATGAGAATCTACCAACAAGGTGGATCAACGAGCGTATTTTATTCTAGTGAAACGAATTTCTAATGAGCCTTTCCAGAATGAATGTTTTCATGAAATTTTTGGATTATGTTGAAGCGTATATTTCATGAAAAATTACAGTTTGGTACGTAGGTTCATTTCTATCATTTCAAAAATGGCTCTCCTTTCGTTTCAAAAACGGATTGTCCTTATTGGGAAACCCTTTAGAAACATCGACAATCATAGAACCGTCGACAGACCCAGTAATTATGGTATAATCTCAGCATTTGAGTATAATTGTTGAGCATTTTCAATACCTGCAATTAAGTTTTCGCTCTCACATCATCTGAACGCCACAATAATTCGTGAATTGAAAAGATACCAGTTAATTTTTTCTCAAGATATCTCAGTGTGAAGTGCCATAGTATACTAGGTTATACAATATAATATGTGGTTTTATTTTCTTGGTCGTGTTTAACGATCAGAGTTTTCAAACGAGGGTAACCGCAGTTGCTTAGTTTATCTATCGGTTAGTTAATCTCTACTTAGTCCTTATTCATCATGGCAATTTCAACAATTTCTATATAATATTCATTTCTTTCTCTTGCAATGAAGGTAAATAAAGAATGTATGTGTATAGTCCTTCATTTCTAATATTTTGTATGCCAATAATAAGATCAGTGAGATATTTTTCACGAAATTTTCAAAATACAATTCCTTATTCAAAACCTTTCTGTATACATTCTAGACTTGATCGTTTTCTAAATACCTGAGGTTGTTTCGAATCCATTATCATCTTCTTTTGAACCTATACTTTATTCGTATCTTCAAGATAGCAAGCAAGGCGCAAAGTTCGTGTAGAATTCAATTTATAATTTCCAATTTTGTCAGATTGTATCCTATGTATCCTATCAACCGAATGAATTTCCCACACATCAGTAATCATTCGAATTTAGATACTGTGCAAAAATTTGAGTGCTGTGTTTTTCATCACGTATTTTTAATGCATCGTAGTTATCATGAAAAAGATATCATATTTTGATGAAGGTCGAAAAACTCAGAAAGCGGTTTATCTTGTTGCTTGAATTCGAAATAAATGCGTTGTGAGCTCATGCATATACCTTCTCATCTCACCGTACAGAGCACAAAAGAGCCTTGATTTCAGGAAGATATTATGGACTGTGAAACTTTTAACAGAAATAACCTATCTTTATTCCTCAATTTGATCTATAACAGTTAACCAGCTACAAGCAAGATCGACATGAACGGCACGAAAAAACAAAAAAGACGCGAACCTCAGTTTGATCAGTTTGATGTTGAGCGTCGAACCTAGTCGATTGAGACAATGCATTGCCGGTTCAAAATTGATGTAGCTCTCGTAGCGCAAAAATTGTACCAGATATTTTCATTTCGGTAAAACCTATGCTATGACACCAATAGATGGGGCCCTGAACTAGTGAATATCAATGTCGATCAAACTTGATAGTGCGAAGAGGAAGGAAATGAAATTTCCTCTGATTTCAATTTAATTAGGTTTTACGATTGACGTATAACTTGATCGAATCATTTTCATTCAAGTAATTAATCTCATGAGAGATAGCGTTTAATCTGGCGGAAGTAGAAGAATGGAAATCAATTTCAATGATCTCAACGTAAATTCCCCCCTGCTATCTGAAGTGCATTCCAAGAACAAATTATTCACAGTTTCGACACTAGATCAGGAACATTCTCTTCTTCAAATAGGTCATAGGTCCAATTTCCTAAGATACCCAATTTAATTGGCGGAATATTTTCTTGGCTTCAGGACTGCGGGGTGAATTATACACACCCCCAATTAAACAGCAAGGACGAGACTTATCAGATATGGATACCCAATTTAATTAAAAAACATGGACGAGAACACAACACAATTCTCTTCTTAAAGTGGGCGTTCAATGTAGTGTGTTTTTATTTCAAGTTTTATTTCAAGTTTTATTTGAAAATGGTTTCACTTTGAGAACTGAAATTCTGTAGGTAAACTCAGAAAAGATTGAAGTCCTTAATGAAATAATTTAAATCGGTATAATTTCGAAAGTTTATTTTTTTTTTCAAAAATAGAACAAAATGAGCCAACTCATGCTCCTGTTTTATTTCAAACGAAAGACCCATGAAAATTGTTCCACTTCCGATTAAAAATGCATCTACAGATAATTTCGTTCAGAAAAATTACTTGAAATACGGAATTGGCAGAGAATGGTCAAATTAAAATATATGGCGGGAAGAAGTTCCTTCTTTACCCACATATTCACTTATTCATAGTTCAGCGATTTTCGGCTAGAGAACGCAAGGACGAAATTATCTGCAGATTTACTTCAAATCGGAACTATTTTCATGGGTATCTTCTGCTTGAAATAAAACAGAAGCATGAGTTGGCTTATTTTCTTGTATTTTTGAAAGAAAAAAAACGAACTTTCGAAATGTAATCGATTCAATTATGTATTTCATTAAGAACTCCAATACTTTCTGAGTTTACCCACAAAATTTCAGTTCTCAAGTGAAACAACACACTACATTGAACGCCCACCTTGAAGAATGTGGAGACAATTCACTTGCAGGATATTGAGGATTCAAATGATATACATAATGGTGACCACGAATATGTCCCCTTCTTTTTATTTTGTGAACTATGAGGACTTACGCAGAAGTTCCAGAAGTCAATGAAGATTGAATTGCTTTCAAAACATCACAGTCATAAATAAACAAGTTACAAGTACAGGGTGCCTCAACAAGTTATCCCACATTTGAAGGAGCTGCCAAAAAAATACGAAAAATGATATTGGGAATTTTTTTTTTGTTAAAGCATACATAATCAAGTTTTTTTTGTTTATGTCTTGAAAATAACATCATCAAAATGACGGCCTCTGCGAGCGACGCACATGTGGAGTCTTTCGGGGAAGTTTTCCATTATTCTCTTCAGCATAGCGGTTTCAATTTGAATGATTTCTCCTTGATTGCCTCTTTCAAGTAATGAAGGGTCCTAGGGCGATGTTTGAAGACCTCACTCTTGAGGGAACCCCACATGAAGAAATTACAAGGACTCAACATAAACGCATATACAGGTTGTCCGGTAAAATGTGGGAAATCTCTCGGATTCAGATAAAACATAAAAAAATAAGATGAAAAGTTCCCATTTTTTTCCCAGCGGCCCTTCCTACGGAGATACGGCCTCTTAAATGTCGTCACTGGAAATCCATCTTACTGGAATAAATTTCGAACTACTTAATATAATGTAAAGAAAATTTGATATGATGATCAGTAGTAAGGACCTCCTAAAATACTGCCCTTAAATTTGAATTAGCTCGTTTAGTTTACCAGAAGCGGACTAGGTTGTACATTTAAATGCTTACATTTTCAACACCCTACATGATAAGGAGTAGAAAAAAACAAATTTGGATAGCTTGAACTTGAATATTTAACTAAAAAAAAGGTACCCCTGTTCATTGTCGATAAAATGAACCGTTTTCGAAAAAACTGGCATCTTATGATCAAAAACAATTTGCTAAAACATTGTAAATTTCTTGTAATTGGGAAAATGAGTCGTGATAATTAACAAGTTTATTACTTTCAAAAAAATTTGACAACTAGGTTTTTAAGTTTAAATTGCAAAAATATTTTTCATTATTTTTAGCGAACATTATAGTTAACAAGATTGCAAGCATTTTTCTAATTACATGAAATTTACAATGCGTTTGCCGGTTTGCAACTTGTTTTTGATCATAAGATGCCAGTTCTTTCGAAAACTGTTGAAAAATGTAAGCATCAAAATGTACAACCTAGTCCGCCCCTGGTAAACGAAACGAGCTAATTCAAATTCAAGGTCAGTATTTTAAGAGGTTCTTACTACTGTTCATCATAAATTTTCTTCAAATCATATTAAGAATTTATTCCAGTAAAATGGATTTCCAGTGACGTCATTTAGGAGGACGTATCTCCGTATCTTATTTTTTATGTTTTATCTGTATCCGAGAGATTTTTCACATTTTCCCGGACACCATGTATGCGACATTACCAAACCGACCTTCCGTGATATTTTATCCGGGAGCGGTAAAACAGAAAATATCGCACACATTTATCCAGCAGATATTTTATCCACTGGATTCATATCCGGAACTTTATCAGCAATGGGTGAAACAGGCCCTTAGAGCATTTGCTCCAAATTGGCATTCTGGGGGTCATTAATCTAATTACAATTTCAATTTCAGAATGGGCTATCGATGACGATGGTTGTATCACACCTTTCAGCGGTTCAGGTTCGTGCGTGGGCATTTACTCCTGCCAGCCACTTGTTAATTTCCTGAGAAATGCCCCAAGACCTTTGTCCCGAGAAAACATGGATCTGCTCAGGCGTTACCAGTGTGGCTTCGAACAGTCCAACATAAAAGTATGCTGTCCATCTGATCGTGCTGAAGTTGCACGTTTGGAGGGGACAGGTTCAGTTGGAGGAGATGAAACGGATCCGGAAGCACCAGATGTTTCAAATCATAGGAATCGAAGATTACTCCCTGAAGATTGTGGGACATTGGATTCAGACGTTAGGATCATAAACGGAAATGTGACAGGATTATTTGAATTTCCTTGGATGGCACTATTGTCCTACAGATTAGGTAAGTTTTAGGCTTTTTCCTATTCGTATTATCTAGACTCATAATCATAAGCAACAAACTGTCATCATTGCATTTACAGTGTGACAAGAGAAACCTCGGACAAATTCTTCTTCATTTAACTCTATTAAACAGAAGAAATTGAACAAAACAACAACAAATAATAATAGCTTGAAGATTTGTTGATAATATATTTAAGCCGTTTCGAAGTGACTTCCTTTGGCGGCGATACACAGCTTCAGACGCTTCTTGAAATTTTCGACAATGGGCCGCAGCTCCTCGGTTCCATTCCCGGCGCAGATATTGCTTCAGCGACTCCAACTTCTTGTGTATTTTAGCACAAGCTCTGTGTTCCAAATTCGACCACACGATGTAGTCCATTGGGTTGAGGTTCGGTGAGTAGGGCGGCCATTCTGCAGATGAGATGAAACAAGGAAAATGGGTCTCACACCATTCTTGCGTCATTTTCGCTCTGTGAGCCGGAGCGGAGTCCTGTTGGAAGGTCCAATGCGTATCGCCGAAGTGCTGCTTGGCCCGAGGAAGTACTACGTCCTCGAGGATGTCGCAGCGGTAGACTTCTTGATTGATTTTGACCTTAGACTATACCCTATAGTCAAAGATTTTGACCCCTTGATCCACGGAAACTAAGGGAGTTTTACCACTGCCGCAAATTCCGCCCCAGACCATGACGTATTGCGGATTTTGACGGTGTTCGACGATGACCGATGTACCGGGAGCCTCTACGGAACAGACTCTGTCGTTTTGGTGGTTGTGGGATTGTTCTACGGTGAAAAGCTCCTCGTCTGTGAAGAGAATTGACCATATTCACCGTCGCCATATTGTTGTGCGACAATACCAACTACCCACTGTTCCCAACGGAGAAATATTGAGTTTATCAAAAACTAGCTGGCCCGGCGAACTTTGTTTCCACTAAATGATACTGGTGGATTTCACAAATCGTAATCACCGGTGATCGGATATCAACGGCTTGGTTCTCTGATTTTTGAACTGTCAAATGTTTCTATGGATATGAGCTATCACACAGAACAGATACACGAAAATAATATGTCAATCACTAAGAATGGCAATTTGGGATTCAGTTATTTCCGTAAATTATAATAATAAAGGCCTTTATTAACAACAACTGAAAATTACATATAATATAGCAAGCAATAGGGCGAGGTTCAGTGCAGGCAATCATACATTTCTGTACGACCCCCTGCCTGTTCTTACACCTAACCCCAAATATATTTATTACCCAAACAGAAATTCAAAAACATTTTGAAAATTATGAGAAAAGATGAGAATGGACATCTCACGATTGGAACTCATCGCCAAAATCCGATTTACTTGACATTTCGATAAAAATTCACCCGTTTCTGGATCTGTTAATTTCATGGTACTATAAGCCCTATGTAAAATGTAAATTACACAGTAATCGATGTCATATGTTCTTTTTTCGACCATTCCAAACCACGACGACCGAAAAAAGAACAGATGACATCAATCGATGGCCGCGAAAGCCTCAACAAATTCATCGTCATTTGATTGTGATAATGTCAAATATGGTACCTTCACGATTACGTTATTTGAAATGAATAAAACTATAAAAATAACTAATAATCATCAGTCATAATGTGTGAATAGCGGCATCTGAAGTGGTAAGAACGAAACTTTTCTCATATCTCAACGAAATCTAATCATTTCAGACACCTGTACTCCTACGCTAAGACATTTTGGTTTTGCCCAACAGCGCAGAGTTGTAGGCAACTCAAATTACACACTATTACAATGACTGTAGAGGGAATATACTTAGTCACTGTACACACTATTCGTTTTTATCGCCATCTAACGCAGAGAATATCAAATGAAGTACAAACGAATAAGCGGTAGCGTAACTGTAACTGTAGCGACATCTAGTGGCCTTACTCAAAAGGAGGAAAAGCATTTCCTGTATAAGTAAAATTTTCATCGATTTTTTCAAAGTTTTATTGTATTTTATAATAACCAGACCGTAGACGAATCCATATATGAAGTTTCATAACAAACAGTCCATCCGATCTCGAGTTATAAATGGTGCAACCAACATCTTTCTTTTAAATGCGGTTTACACGGGTAGAGTAAATGGTAGAGTACGGTGGTAGAGTACTTACTATCCCCCTACTAGCATAATGTAAACAGGCTGAGCTAGTGACAGTAGAGTACTAAAGATAGTGCACGGTAGAGTAGAGTGGATAGCACATGTGGATAGTACACTCGACTATCCCATCCCCACTACCACAATTCTACTCTACTCTATTGGTTTGCTAGTTGACTATCCCAATGTAAACAGACACTTGCCTGGTTTCAGTAGAGTATCTATAGAGCGTGTTACTAGTCTTCCTATTGTTATTCGGCCAACTATCCTATCAAACTACTAGCAACGTGTGTACAGTTACTCTACTGAAATGAGTAGAGTAGAGTATTTTCGCAAAAAAGTATGCTAGTGAACTCTACCATTTACTCTACCCGTGTAAACCACACTTTATATATACAGATACTATCAGATTATTAGTATGGTATGAGGTATGAGTCTATAGTGTGGTTTACACGGGTATAGTAAATGGTAGAGTTCACTAGCATACTTTTTTGCGAAAATACTCTACTCTACTCATTTCAGTAGAGTAACTGTTCACACGTTGCTAGTACGTAAACAAATCTTCCAACGGAAAATTGGCCGAATAACAATAGGGAGACTAGTAACACGCTCTATAGATACTCTACTGAAACCAGGCAAGTGTCTGTTTACATTGGGATAGTCAACTAGCAAACCAATAGAGTAGAGTAGAATTGTGGTAGTGGGGATGGGATAGTCGAGTGTACTATCCACATGTGCTATCCACTCTACTCTACCGT
The DNA here is from genome assembly GCA_951802165.1 of Adalia decempunctata. Lineage (NCBI taxonomy): Eukaryota > Metazoa > Arthropoda > Insecta > Coleoptera > Coccinellidae > Adalia > Adalia decempunctata. The sequence goes on along the minus strand of OX637697.1, from coordinate 36,112,719 downwards.
GCACCATCTTTAGTACTCTACTGTCACTAGCTCAGCCTGTTTACATTATGCTAGTAGGGGGATAGTAAGTACTCTACCACCGTACTCTACCATTTACTCTACCCGTGTAAACCGCACTTATGAGAGGTTATATAAAATTGGTGGTTAACTTTGGTTAAGTATTTTGTGATAAAATCCAGGAAATATGGATAGATATCAGTAGAGTGGAGGCCATGGTTGTTGTGTCAGTAATTGTTCGGCAAGAAATAGATCAAAAAATAAAAAAACTGACACCAGATGACACCAAAATATTTCCATTTAAACTTTCGCGGTCCTAAGAAATTAGTGACTTTCGTTATTCGATGTTGAGAACCCTGGGTAGTTGGTATTGTCGCACAACAGTATGACGACGGTGAATATGGTCAATTCGCTTTCATTGCTGACCGGCGTGGCGGCGAGACGAAGGAGTTGGTGGTACCTTTGGAGTCGTACGCGCTTGTTTTCCTCCGTGAGGAGTTGAACGTTTTGGAGCTTGTATGTTGTATGGCTTAAGGTTGAGCTCTTTTTTTGCAATTTGACGGACTGATTCGCGGTTGATACCGTTCTCACAGGCCATTTTCCTCATGGAAACCCTCCGATTTCGATTGACTCGCTTCTTGCCGATGTTGCGATTGCTAGGTGTATTGACACTGCGCTTTCTACCACTTCCTGGACGACGACCATCATGGCCAAGCTCCTTGAAACGACGAATTGCATCAGACACGGTTTGTCGAGGCACTAGGCAAACGAACAATTCGCATTGACGCCTACCTTGACGAAACAGCTCCAAAATCGCACTACGTTTGTTAGACATTCTAAAACTCTGTGCAATGAAATTATATCAAACTGAAAATTCACATATTAGTACAAGAAAGTGTAGAGAAACCAAGAGAATAAAAATTATGTGGCTGCGCTGAAATACTTTTATTCCAGACAACAGCAAAATTTGTCCGAAGTTTTTCTCGTCACCTTGTATTATCATTCTGGTTTTATACTTGAAGCATTCATGAAAAGTGGAGTATATTTTTTCGTTCATGTGGTAGAATTATTCCTTCTTCATAATTTTTGCAGAAACTACGAAAAATTAGTATAATTTTCCTTAAATAAAAAGCAAATAGCTCTTTCGCCTCAGGTACATCCATAGAGATCCATTTTTTTACTAAACGACAAAAATCACACCCACTTTTTTCAAAGAGACCAAGCTGTCCTAGGCTTTATGACACTAGCATCAGCTGTTTCAATTCATCATGAAGATTCAATGAAACATGAAACGGTGTACATAAACAGTTTGATAAAAACAACATTATCTGAATGGTTAGTACACCAATCAACACCACTACAACAGTTTGTTTGTTCCGAAATTGCCAGGCATGAATAAAATGCGTTTTTAATGTCTCCTCCAAAATTGTTTTCAATTGTGCATATACATGGTGTTCCTAAATAAGTGTACCAACACGGTCAAATGTAGATTTATCACTATAAAATTATGTACTTTTCCTTTTTTTCCGGTTCTTCATTTCAGAGATACAGGGTGTCAAAAATTTATATTTTTTACAGTTTTTGCCAATATCTCAGAAACCGTTTGAATTACAGAATCAATTTACTGTACACACATTGTCACTATAATAATAGCTACTAACGGTTCCTGAGATATTAGCAAAAAGCTGAAGCGAATATAAATTTTTGACACCCTTTATCTCTCAAATGAAGACCCGGAGAAAAGAATAAAAGAGAATAAAATGTTACTTTTCATGAGAAATCTACAGTTCGTTGATACACTTAATTAGAAACACCGTGTATGTTTTCATGTTATATCCGAGTTTGGCATTTTTTATGATAATGATGTTAGTCTTGATTAAGGTAAAATGATCATTATTTCACTTCCTGGCGAATGACAGGACTTCTTTTAACAACACATATTTCAGCAGCCAAGTCCATGATATAATATAATGTGATTTTTCAGCATGCATATTTTTCAGCAAATGGACCTGAGTTCAGGTGTGGTGGTTCAATTATCAACAATAGATATATTTTGACCGCAGCCCATTGCATCACGGAACTTAAATATCCAATGTAAGTAGGGGATAATAGATACATGAATATGTTTGTTAAATACACAAGTTTCAAGCTTTCATTTACCTGCAGTAGTACGCATACATGCGACATTACCAAAATTGACCGTTAATTATCTATTAGATACTTTATCCGGGAAACGAGCGGTGGAACAGCAAAATATTATCCGACAGATTTATCCAGCAGATATTTTAAGGTCCTAGGTATTTTTGATTTCCAATGGATATTTTGTGATTGTACTTTGTTCAAATTAAGTTTTTTGTTCGGAAATTGACAGTGTGGACAATGAAAACTTTTGATATTTCAGACTGGGTGTCAGAGTTGGAGAGCATGATTTGAGAACTAGACGAGATTGTGAGACAGTGAAGAATAGGACGACTTGTGCTCCTCCTGTTCAAGATGTTGCTATTGAAAGACTGATTGTTCACCCTGGATACAACAGAACTTCGTTTAGTAACGACATTGGCCTCATTCGATTAGGCACAAGATTGAACTTCGTAGGTATGACTTTATCTGAATTACGGTGTGAGGTTTTTCATTAGAAAGAAATGCTTTTATCATTATGAATGTTAAGGTACTCCGGATGCGTATTGGCATTCTTTACTACGCTGCAACGCATACATGGTGTTGCACCGCGGTAAGGAATGACTGAACCAATGCTCTATCTACCCAGACATATCTTACCACGGCTCAGCGCAGGATGGTGTTCAGACGTATTAACTATTGTATTATGGATACGCGCCTGTTCTCGGGGCATTGTTTTCCGCGTTCCAGTCCCAACAACGTTCAAATTTTCTTTCTTTCACAATTTTGCAATCCGCGTTCATAAGAATAACAGTAATATACAATCGCCACTATAATAAAAAACCACATTAAATGCAAAATCCACTAAAGTATAATCCTAGTATGATATAATGTGATATAATCCATGTGATTTTGCATTTGATCTATTAAGATCAATATTTTTCTTTAAAGATCTTTGCCTTTTAGGATTGTTTGGCATTTCTTTGTTTGATGGCCTACCAGCCGCATGATAAACCGCGTCTAATTTTTCTTCGGCTTACTGATGTTGACTGAGAAGAAATGTTCTCTTTTAGTGAGATAATTTTTGATACACAAATAGAATTAAACAAGTAAGAGGGTGTAATAATTTTGTTCAGAGTTTTATTAAATTTTGTCATAGCATTAACCATATCAACCGTTTTATTTTTGTGTGCTATTTTACTTACGGTGGATTTCCATGCATCCGTCATCCGATGATACGATCGTCCGAAAGTGTTGTGATTGGCGGAAATATTCAAAATTGAAAGAGCACCAAACATTCGTCCGAAAGTTTCAACTCTCCTCCGTTCTCGGAGAAAGTTGAAAAATGTTTAACTTTTGTCCGTTATCGTATCAAATTTGACATAACTTTTTGAATGTCTGGCGTTCTCTTCTTTTTGGAGAAGAATATAAATATCAATGGAAAATTTGTTGTTGCTTTCGATTCTTCTATTAAAAAAAAAGAAAAGAAAACGAAGTTCACCTATATTATGGGTGAAAGATATTTTTATGAGCAGAAAGGAGGCCCAATAACTTGGTGCAAGAAATGCGATTGTCCGATAGTGGGCAGTATTTCAATTATTTGAGAATGAGCAATATCAATGTTTTTGTTTTTGTTTTTGTAGTTATAATGATCCAATAAATTGAAAATTGAAATCACATTCAACAAATTATTGAGTATTGTTGGACCATCTCTCACAAAAATGTACCATATACGAGAACCCATCTCATCGGGTGAAAGACTAGCTTTGAATTTAAGGTTTGTAATTTGATAATTCAATAATTATACAGTTCGCGTCAAAATTATGGAACAAATTCATTCTCTCAGAAGAAAAATATTTGGCAACAAAAATCCTTCAAAAATGCATAAAAATTTGGTAAAAGTGAAACAAAAATTGACCTGTCTTGATTTTTGTTGTCAAATATTTTTCTTCTGAGAAAATGAATTTGTTCCATAATTTTGACGAACACTGTATATACAAAATGTTACCATTTTTCTCATAAAAACACACGACAACGTTTTGAATATTCGGATGGATGGAAATTGACAGTTTCGTCCGTCCGACAAAATGTATACGATATCCGAATCGGACATCGGATGACGGATGCATGGAAATCCATTGTTATGCGTTCAAAATTTTCGGATAGTTCTGTTACAGCTGCGGAATGTTCCAAATACAGATGCGGAATGTCCTATATTGGTTTCATTGGCATTCTCGACAGTGTTTATTGTTTCTTTAGAAAAAGTACCCTGTCAGGCAAAAACATTGCTTTGTTGCTCTGTGCTAGTTGGCAAGTTATTCTCCATACCCACATCTGTTGATATGTCGTCAAAAAATTCTAAGGATATGTTTTCTCCAAGAGCTAATTTTCCAATTCTTTTCTTTCATCAGTGTTTATTTGCCTACAGGTCCTAAAAGTGATTCCAAACTTATTTTATATGGCCCAAGGGTGCTTACAATACCTGACCAAAAACACAGTCGCAAAAAAGAATATCTACTTATGCACTATGAAACATATGATCATGGTTCTCCGAAGAAACTAAACAAGTATTACCGTCGATTCTTTGAACAGAGACATTAGAATAATGTGACAATTTTCTAAACAGTATTTCATTCTTGAATTCCGGAGATTGGCAAATGACTTCAAGTTCCTCTATCTATGCAGTAAGTGTCGTCTTTGATAGGACTCGAAAATATTGGCAACCAAATCCATCAAGGCATAAGCAATGTTGAATTGGAACGCGGTAAAAAATGCCCCGAGAATAGATGCGCGTATCCATAATACAATAATTACTACGCCTGAACATCTCCCTGCGCTGAGCCGTGGTAAGATATGTCTGGGTAGATAGAGCATTGGTTCAGTCATTCTTTACCGCGGTGCAACACCATGTATGCGTTGCACTGTAGTAAACAATGCCAATACGCACTCCGGATTCTTGCGAACTCTACGTTCCAAATCATTCAAATGTTTTTGTATTCTACCAATCAAGTTTAATTCAATAATTGTGAGAAGGAAACAGATGTACAGGTGTCCCAAATTCGATGATCAGTGAGAGCATCTCGACAACTATAAGGGTTAGAGAAAAAATGTTGAAGGACTCCCGATCTCTTTTTTCAAAATAATCAATTGCCAGAAAACAGATCCGAGATATCTGAATTGGTTCTCGAGTTACAGGTCGTTTCTAAAAAATTGCTGTTTCAAATATTTCGCTATATCTCGTTTTCTGTTGGAGATATCACGAAAATTCCAGAAAGTTTTCTTTTGTAATTTCTATTGCCTATACATCCTCTGATCCGAAAAATTATTCGCCGTTCAAGTGCTAGAGAGAAAAGTTTGTGTTTTCTAAATGGGACACCCTATATTTTTCAGCATTGCTTCTTAGCCGCAGATTGACAGAGTATCATCCTGTAACCGGTTTTTCGAAAATCTGATCCGTTTCAGAGATATTGAGTTTTTCGTCTTCCCTCGAATTGGAACAGCCTGTATGTAAAACTTTTTCTTTTATTTGGAGATACATATTTTATTTTCGATTCTATGAAAAACTAACATTGATCGAATAAAAACTTTAATACAAATGAATTCTGAACAAAAGCTACAATAAATGTTCGAATTGTATCTAATGATTCCTTCTTTACAAGATAATCATTCGGTTAAAATTATTCACTACAGACCAGACAAATTAATTTTTAATTAAATAGAATATACTCGGCAATGTTGTTTGTGAGATACATCCCTCAAAGCATCCTTCCCACTATGCTTCCATGAAAGTCACAATATGTAGGGAACAGCTGAAGAGGGCTTGGAATAAGGATCTATGGCCCAAGGGAGCGATTGTTTCTCATTTTTTACGGAGGAAACCAACACCGAAAAGCGCCACTTAACTGACAGGCTATCAACTAAACATCAAAAACAAGTAACAGTATATTACCAGAATGTCCGAGGTTTGAGGTCCAAGACGGAGGACCTTTACACCAGTGTATTATCATCTGATTTTGATATTATCGCCCTTACCGAAACTTGGCTGAATGATGGTGTACTTGATGAGGAAATTTTTGATGATCGTTATGTGGTAGTAAGGAGAGACAGGAACACTGGCCAAACCAGGGGAGGAGGTGTTCTTCTTGCAGTCAAATGTGGTATAAGTTTTGAAGTGATGAAAACCGAGTGTTTTTTGGATTGTGTATTGCTGAAACTACTGGTGGGAGATTGTGAGTGCTATATCTCTGTTGCGTATTTTCCGCCGAAATCGGATCATACTTTGTATGAAAACTATTTTGAGATTTTTGATAATGTTTTATTAGATGATAGGAATCTACTGATTTTGGGGGATTTCAACATCCCCATTTTATCTGAAAATTGTGTAAAAAGTACGTTAGTCAATAGCTTCATGAATTTATTTGATTTGAAGCAACACAATGAATTTCCAAACTTTATGGGTAGAATGCTAGATTTGATATTTTCTGATCTTAATCTGTTAGTGCGGAAATCACAAGTTCCTCTTCTTTGCGAGGACAGATACCATCCGGCACTTGAGCTCTCCTTTCAGTTTCAACAAAATGAGCGACTAGAAAATGGATTCGTCAAAAAACATAATTATAACTACTCTAGAGGTGACTATATGTTGCTCTACAACCTGATGTCTCAATGTAACTGGTCTGACGTAATTAGTTGTGTGAGTGTCAATGAATGTTTAAACCTGTTTTATGAGAAACTTTACACTATGCTGGATCAATCTATTCCTAAGTATAATAATTCGACGTCTGTGAAAAGGCATAAATTTCCCATATGGTTCTCCCCGGAACTGAAACAAAAAATAATTAAAAAGAATAAATTGCATAAAAATCTGAGGGAGGAAAATGATGCTATGTTTTCTTCTCTCAGAAAGGATGTAAAGCATCAGACAAAGCTCGAATATGCAAGATATAAAAAACAACTCGAAAAAAATATCAATAGTAATCCTTCATCATTTTGGTCGTTTATTGGTGAAAAGAAATCTCGAAATAAAATTCCAACATCGATGCAATTCAATCAAGAATTGCTCAATAATGCAAAAGAAATTTCTTGTGCTTTTGCAACCTTCTTTGAATCCGTATACACCAGTGGGGTTGATTCGTGTGAGATGAGCTCGACATGGGGAAGTTTCAAATTTTCCGTCATTTCAGAGGATGGTCTTAGAAACGCTATGAAAAAGTTGAAACCAAAAAAATCTAATGGTCCCGATAATATTCCTTCGTACATCTACAAAGGCTGTACTGACTTTCTAATAGTTCCATTACTTCACATTTTCAATTTGTCACTCTCAGAAAATACTTTTCCCGATCTTCTCAAGTCGTCTATAATAACTCCCGTCCATAAAAAAGGGCAAAAAAATGTCATTGAAAACTATAGGCCGATCAGCATTTTGAATGCCCTATCCAAATTATTTGAGATAATAATATATAACGATATTATTAATAACTCCAATATTGAATTCAATAAGTACCAACATGGTTTTGTTCAGGGGAAATCAACCGTAAGCAATCTTTGTTCTTTTGCTGAGCTTGCAGTGGAAGCAATAGAAAAAGGTTTCCAACTCGACACGATATATACCGACTGTGAAAAGGCTTTTGATAGAGTCAATCACAGACTTCTGATCGATAAACTTGCTATGAGTGACTTTTCAAGGGATGCTTGTGCTTTCATTGAATCCTATTTGCATCAAAGAAAACAAGTTGTGAAGGTCGGGGATGAGTTATCTCAGGCCATAATACAAAGTTCTGGTGTTCCTCAAGGCAGCATACTCGGGCCATTGCTCTTTCTGCTTTTTATTAACGACCTTCCTGCCTCTTTGCGTTTCGCATTGGCATTGTTGTTCGCGGATGATTTCAAGTTGTCTAGGAGGATTTTGAGTCTACTTGATTGCTATCTATTGCAGGAAGACTTGAATAGAGTGGTGCAGTGGTTCGAAATCAATAAAATGTCTCTCAACATAAAGAAGTGTCATGTTGTCACCTACACTCGAAGATCCAACCCGATATATTTCAGTTATGAAATTGAATCGGAAATTATCGAACGCAAATCAGAGATTAAGGATTTGGGTATAATCTTTCAAAATAATCTGAAATTTAACACCCATTTTGAGTTCATCACCAACAAGGCTTACAAGTTACTAGGTTTGGTTCTTAGAAATAGCAAAGATTTCGATTGTAACACCACTATTTTACTATATAAAACCCTTGTAAGACCATACCTTGAATATGCTTCAGTGGTTTGGATGCCATTGACCATTAGTCATATTGACATGATTGAAAAAGTTCAGAAAAGATTTCTTCGCTATTTATACTTGAAAAAATACAATGAGTATCCTTTCATGAAGTCATATGTTTCAATGTTGGAAGATTTCAATATGTGCACATTGGTTAACAGACGCAAGTGCAGTGCAGTTATTTTCATTTTCAAGATTTTGAATTATGTAGCATTTCAAGATTGCAATTTTGTTGATCTTGTCAAGTTTAATGTGCCTAATTTATATCTGAGGCTTAGAAGTAGAGAAACTTTCCATGTAACACCTGGTAGTTCATCTCCTATTAATAAGATGATGCTTATATGCAATGAGTTCATTGAGAAGTTTGATTTAGATCTATTCAATACTAGTTTGGGTAATGTGAGAAGATTGTTCTCCTAGGTTAAGTAGTTGATAGTGGTTTTGTTGTTCTGCATATGTAATTACCTCCTTCGGTGTATGTGTGGAAATAAATAAATAAAAAATAAAAAATAAAAATAAAAATATTTACAAATGAAGTTTTCCATTTTAAAGAATCGAAATTTTCAGGAAATATTGTAATCTTCTATGATATCTCTTTCATTCAAAAAGATCAGTGTATTCAAAAAAGCAAACTAGACAAAAAATAAAATATCTCCAAATAAAAGAATCTTTATATACAGGCTGTCCCAATTCAAGTGAAGACGAAAAACTCAATATCTCTGAAACGGATCAGATTTTCGAAAAACTGGTTATGGAATGATACTCTGTGAATCGGCGGCTAAGGTACAATGATGAAAAATATAGGGTGTCCCATTTAAAAAACACAAACTTTTCTCTCTAGCACTTGAATGGTGAATAATTTTTCGGATCAGACGAAAGCAACGTATAGGCAATAGAAATTACAAAAGAAAACTTTTTGGAATTTTCGGGATATCTCCAACAGAAAACGAGATATAGCGAAATATTTCAAACAGCATTTTTTTAGAAACGACCTGTAACTCGGGAACCAATTCAGATATCTCGGATCTGTTTTCTGGCAATTGATTATTTTGAAAAAAGAGATCGGGAGTCCTTGAACATTTTTTCTCTAACTTTTATGGTTCTCGAGATGCTCTCAGTGATCATCGAATTTGGGACACCCTGTACAAGGTCCTGTAATAGTGCGTTCTTCTTCCATAGCTGCAAAACCGGACATTTCCCAGAAATTTCGTTCGAAAACAGGTTTCTGCATTTCTATTTCTGCATCTCAAGAAATCATTGTCCACAAACAATGTCTTCCCAAAAACAGATATTCATAAACGGGTGATTTTTAAAGAAACATCAGGGTGACCTATTTTGAAAGATCCACTGATATAACTCTTTAGGAAGAGTCTGTATCAAAAAATGTTTCAGATGAACGTTTCTTGGCTCTCAGTAGGACTTTCACCTTGGAGTTTGATTTCAAGGTCATTTCAAGATCAAGTCAATTTTTTTGATATGGAAAATGCATTTTTTAGTTGCAGAATATTGAGCTTTGTGTAAAACATTCTGCACTGTCAACCCATGTGCGGTTGGAAGAAAATTCAGAAAACAAACCTGTTTTCCTTTTTTGAATATCTTCATACGCAATACAAAACCAAATTATTCTACGACAAATAACTTTGAAGTACTCGACCTTGAAATCAAACTCTAAGGTCATATTGAAAGCCTGCATTCGATGTCCCCCTAAAAACTGAGAAACTTTCATTTGAAACATTATTTTGATTCAGGCTCTTCCTAGCTAGGGAGTTATTTCAGTAGTTCCTTCAAAATGGGTCACCCTGTCATCCCCGTATGTTTTCATGTATTTTCAATGAGCTCCACCCTACCTAATAAAACGAAAATCTTATGAAGATTTTCTTCACGGTACAGATCTTATTCAGAGAAAACTGATTCCGGGTAGTGAAGTCTTTCTTTCTACTTACCATCGCAGTGAAGCTTTTTTTCTGATTATTTCGTCACCAGCAATCCTTTGCTGATGAACCTTGGTCAGAGTGAACCAGGTTCTCTGATTTAGGATTCTATCATTTCCTGCACCTTCATCATTAGTTGGGCACATCATAGCTCCAGTGATGCACACACAGGCTTGTCTTATATCGAAGTATGGAGTGGTTTCCTTGTGCTATTCTTGATTTGGATACCAGATTATTGCCCATAAGTGGTTAGGGGCGTTAGGGCTGCATCCCTATATTTGTTTTCCGTGGATGCAGCCCTTATTCTAAAAACTGTGATTTCTTTTTATTTCAAATCATGCGTTAATTCTTGCACAGCAATGCATAAATTCGTTTTGAACATTGAAGTTTTCGTATACATCATGAATAATTTTATTCTGATAGTGGTGTTTGTTTTCAGCCAATATAGCGCCAGTGTGTTTACCCATGACAGCTGAATTAGCAGCCTACAACTTCACTGCAAGACAAGCAATAGTAACTGGATTCGGAGCTACAGAAACAGGTAATATTCAGAAGGAAGAAGAAAATGAAAAATTATCAGAGAAATCTAATTCGTTAATGTTCATAATGTTCGCACCATCCTTCATTCAATTCACGCAAGGAATCAGAAAAAAAGTTCACTTCTCTTCGTTAAATATTCCAGAATCAAACATGATTCTCACTGTATTCTCACATTCATTGAGGGATCAACAGGAAAGTATACCCAAATATTTAGTCCGATTTCCAGAAGCAAGTGGAAAATATGGAATATTCCAAGATAATCCTGCATGGCCAAATCCTTCAAGTTACTCAATTTATTACGATCCCTTGTAATCCGATGATCCTCCGGACCATAAACCGCAACAAACAGTCACACGCTCAGGATAGAGAGGCTTTTGAACAATAACTCTTGGGTTTTCCGAGCCCCAGATGCGAGAATTTTGCTTGTTGACGAAGCCACCGAGGTGAAAATGAGGCTCATCACTCAAGATAGTTTGTCGGTGAAATTCCGGATCATTTTCATGCATTTCAAGGACCCAATCAGCAAAGACACGCGTTATTGATGATCGGTCGGCTTGAGTTCTTGTGTTAACTGAAATTTATAAGCCTTAAGACCCAAATATTTATTCAAAATAGGGTGTGATGACGTTTGTGGAATGCGTATTTCCAAAGAACGACGAGGAATGGACAAACCTGGGTTTTCTACAACACTTTCGGTTACAGCAGCAATATTCTTGGATGTTCTTGAGCGACGTGCCAGGTTTTATTCTTCACATCACTAACTTGTCCCAAGCTCAACTTTTTCCACTAATTTCTGTTCGACAAGGAGCTTCACGGCGACCCAAGAATGTTCGAGTTTTACGAACCATCTCTGCCAAATTGTTACCATTCTTATAGTAATTATAATAATCTAAATGCGTTGTTGGAGCGTGTATTGTTCCATTTTTATTAATGGCGTAGTTTCTACTTGTCAGATGCTAAAAAATGACAGCTTCAAAAGTGACATCTACCGAAATATCAGATTATTCAAAATAACACCTTTTATTGGAAACCCCATTACTTAAGAAGCCTAGGCTGTAAACCCAATAAATGTCTAAGTCTACTATACTATCCCTATCTTAATCCAGATATTACGAGAAAGGAATGAAATCTTTCTAGCAAGATGCATAAGCCACAAATAACGGTATTATTTCTCTTATTCAGGAAGGAATAGTCCAGTCCTTCTCAAGGTTCAGATTCCGTACATTGAAAGGAGCGAATGCAGGAGAGTTTACCAAAATTCAGCACCCATAACCCACAGGCAATTATGCGCAGGAGGAAGAAATCGACAAGATTCCTGCGGTGGAGATAGTGGCGGTCCACTCCAAGTTGCGGCCGCTTACTTAGGAGAGCCCAAATACGTTCAACAAGGGATTACATCTTTTGGGCCTCGTAGTTGTGGAGCTGAAGGTAATCCAGGAGTGTATACGAGAGTTGCTTACTATATGGATTGGATCCTGGACAATATTTCACGTTGACTAGTCAATGAATTTGAGACAAGTTTCTCAACTATCAGAAATGAAATTACTTCGACGATAATAGTGAGTTCCTTCGACCATAATGTATTCAGAAACCATCACTTCAGGAGAAGCTTAGTAAATTATTATAGTTCGACACTGAAAAATGTACCTAATCTCAAATGCCATTAAAAGATCGTTTGTAATATGGATATTTTCACTCATTTTCAATGACCCTCATGCATTTCCCCGCATACAGCCTTTTCACATAACAGTTCCTCAGGACAACACAACAAGGGTTAATTCTAAGTTTAACTATTCACAACCACTAAGTAGCCTTTAACTGTATTATGAAATAGGCCTTAGTCTGAAGGCGCATCCAGACTATGTCGATTCTGCCATTTCTTCTCCGCTGGACTGAATAAGTTGCTAGCCAGTTGTTATGACGCCGGCATAGATGCATAGAATACGATGTGTAACGACTCCTTACTAAAAATCGTGACCAAAACTTGTAGATCAAAACGGCAATCTAGATTTCAGTACTGGTGCTACTTCCGGAATAATCCGAAATATTTTGCGATCGTGTCGCTATTGTGGCAGTGGAAAATAGCGCGACCCCTTTCGGGAGAAATTAAAAACAGGACAGATACCCTTATTTTCGATCGACAAAAAAGTCTCAAACAAAATCTAATCAGTGCCACCTGGTTGTATGCACCTATACGCCGACATTACGAATTGAAAAACGGCGTCCACATCATTTGAATAAGTTCAGTCAATATATTGAGTTTATTAGGGTGATTCATTTACCAATCGTTGATATCAGGTCGAAAAGGATCCAAACCGATGGGATTGACAATTCCTCAAATTTCCTCGAGCAATGTTTTTACGTAAAGTTATGTATTCTGTCTAATGAAAAAATTACACATCTGCAACTAGGCAATAACAAAAAACTTTCATTTTTCGTGGAAAATGTGTGGCTCATTCAGACAAAATGCAAAATTTCATTTTGGTCAGGGTCCCATCAGTTATTTTCTAATTTTATGGTTGTAAAACCCCACTCCCCCATGGGATTTCTGGGGCAGAAATAATGACACTGAATTTGCTAGCAGGTAGAGCTCTTCCACTCTACCTTAGTTCGAATATTCCCATAGGTTGAGGTATTGAAATGAATGAACATTTTTTATTGAAATACTACCGGTATCTTTGAAACATAGTGTTCTAAGATATGAAATTTTTTTCGTGAAATGAGTTTTTGAAATTACTGTCGAAGTCCTGCGAGTACGAAGTGGGTCACTCTGTATAAACACATGCACCGAATCTGATGTTATACGCATCACTCAATTCGAAATATAATCACATTTTATTATTGTTGCCGCAAATCGTTCAACTAGGTAGTAGGTGTTTCTTAGAATACCATCTATGAATCACTTCCGGTCATTACAGGGAAATAGGGATATCCCTGGAATTTATAGTAGGTGTGGAATTCCCGTTTTGCTGTGTTACATCGATTCAGTTCGAAAATTCTGAAGGACGAACTTGATGTTCATTTTCTAGATCAGCATGAGCTTGGAAAAATAAGGGTTTTCCATATTCAATTGATTTTTCCGAAACCACCCATCTTTTATTAAGTCTTGCATAACGTACAATGTTATTGAATATGCAAGGTGCATTAAATGATTATTTCGAATTCCTTTTCATTTTGAGTATGATCGTGCATGTCTTTAGCCAATCATTCTTTGAATTATGAAGATGTCATGAATAAACATATTTGAACTCCATTAACTTTTATGAAGTATCCCGGTTGGCCATGATTAGGTTTTACATTACTCATCTTGAGATTGAATATTTAAATTGACTCCAAAGTATGTCCACAAAACATAATTCCATATCTTGCTTTTGACTCAAATACTGCATGATGGATAGTTTTCATGGAGAATTTATCCAGATATCTTGTCATCACACTCAAAGATAACAGTAGTCTGAAGCTAAGCTGTATTCCAGTTTAGAAATATGTTCTTTCCAGTTCAGTGTACCATTCACATAGGTTCCCAAGAACTTTGTTAATGTAGTTAGTTTTTTTGAGGCTTAACTGTGACACAGGTTTCGCAGTACTCCTACATTTTCATACTGGAGTGTTTCAAGTTGTGCAAAAAGGTATGTAAATGTCTTATGTAGGCTTTTTTCTTGAGAATTTTGAAAAGTGGGGAATTCCATTGGTCCGCCTGTTCGCTTAGAAGTTTTTCTGTGGGGTTATTCCACTACTTTATTTTTTTTTTCGGCAACCGTCCGGGAAGTAGCCACTTCCTGGACACTTTTTCTTTGAGAAAGTAGCATTTCCCGGCCTAGTCCGGAAAGTACGTATTTCCGGCCTAGGCCGGAAAAACACGTCGTTGTTGTCATTGTTATGATCATCACAATAGCAACGAAATAACGGATGACAGTTCTGTTCTGTTTCATTCAAATAAGAATCAAAATGTATAATAGGGAGATGTGTTGTCTCATTGATTTGTAATTCTTCACGGTTGCCGAGAAAATATTGTACGCAACACGCCCGAAAATAGTTTTTTTGGACTCATAGACAGGAATCGCCTCCGGCTCGTCCTAGAATTTTGTCTATTCGTCCAAAAAACCCCTATTTTCCGGACTTGTTACGTAAATTACTATTTCGAATGAACTATCACAAAGTAACGGAGTATTCTGTCCATTATTTTTCAGTAAAATTTCAACACTCGATTCTTGATTTCCTTTCAAGAAAACTGAATCTTCCAACCATGCTTATATACGTGAAATATTTCCAGTATTAACAGAGAAAAAAGTTTCTTCAACATTCGCCAGGTCTTCGGAATTAATCAATCCATATAATATTTTCGCAAATTCATTATTTTCCCAAAGTAAATGAACATTTCAATAAATACGTAATTACTACGACCTCTATCTAGAAAGGACAACTTTTTTTAGTTATCTGAGAGGAAAACGACTATAACCTAGCATTTTCAAAATATACACGGTGAAATGGGTCAGAATGTCATTTCCAACCGGGATACTTCATAAAAGTGAATGGAGTATAGGCAGTTATCTACGACATCATTATTCATACTGCACGAGACACCTCGTCAATTGCTCTACTCGCCTGCGGGCGCTGGGTTATTGTTACGAAATTACCCGTGTTTCAAAAACAGAATACTGAATGATAAGTTTGCCATTGCTTCTAGACCACGTAGAAAGATTAAATAGACCTCAAAAGAAGTAACCATTCTTCTACTTTTTTTGTCATATGTTTTTTCTCTGCTGTGGTCCCTTTACCGTTCAAGGACCGATTCCCCGCACCTCTTTTTGACAATTAAGGCCACGTCAATAACTGTGGTCTGAACGAAAAGTCGAACAGTGGGTATCAGTTAACATGGAATCAGGAAAAAAGAGAGTATGATTTGTTGATTATACAAGAGCTCTCCGGAGAGAAGAATGGACTGATGTACCAATTCTTATCACCACGAGACTCAAAGTAAAAAATTCATGTATGAGTTAGAAACAATATCATAAAGTAAACACTGAAGGAATGGTACCTACTATCTCGAAGAGATGTATACGCATGTTTTCTGGCCTTGTGTATCGAGGAGTTTTTCTTCTCGTGGAACGAATTCACTTCATTAGATATGAAACAAACTGGTTTCGACGTGAGGAAGAATTTGAGGTGAATTTCGATAGGGTAGCAAACTGAAGGCCGGGTTAAATGAAGAGAGATAGCCAACTGATGGCGCTGTATGACCATTACTAGACATGTAGCAAAAGTGTAATAAAGACAGGTAGAATCTTTTTTCGGGTTCAGGCTGAATCAAGACCATAGAATTGAGGAGAGTTGTTAACCATTGAGTTCGCGGTCTTCTTCGTTACCGACGTAGTCCATCCGCAGTAGGAACTTTGTGCTATCAAAAAATATGAATTTTGTACATGATTAGTCTGTTTGGTACTTTATAAATGCTCTTTTTCCTAATTCTCTTAAAACCTCATTATTTAAGTCCCTTTTAAAAATAGGTGATCATAATACACTTTTAAACTGTAGACCTATCAGCCTGGTAACAGCCTTTTCGAAGATATTCGAGAAAATTGCCAATCGTTTCTCGAAATTCTTTTAAAATTCAAAATTCTTTCTACAGTGCAACATGGACATTTGGTCATCATATAGTCTTCAAAAATAAAATAATTTTTGTTGCCAAAAATCTATTTCAAGAAATCCTTCTGAGTCATGTTTTGTGGCATCGAGTATATTTCATCAGGAGAGTTTTTTTCTGAAAGCTGGACTCCTTTCGAAATCTTATCAATAAAAAAACACCAATAGCTCACAGCCACAGAACAAAATAACTACAAAAACATAATCAAGCTAAGGTGCGTCTACAATTAGAAGATGATTCTTCAAATTTTCGTTTCAATTTGAGTATTGAGAATGTTATCCCATGTTTGATTAATATTGAGAATGTTAATATCGGTTGAAGGAATCATAAAAATCCTAGATCTCTATGGCGAAGTTTCGGTGGTTTATTTCTCACCTTCCTCAAGCTACAATTGATAAAAAAAAAACAATTTCAAACACAATAACGACATTACAATAATACAAAAGATACAAAAAGATCAAGTTCATAGACAATCATCAATCAAAAAAAATAAACAAACATAAGTTGACCACTATGCATTAGACTGTAGGCCGCGTGAAGTTGGCGAAAAAATGTCGGCACAAATTCTGAAATAATCCCCAATATTTAGTGCCCAATTTGTGCCCATTTGTGCCGTATGAATCAATTTCAGCACCATTATGGTTTTCGAGATATTCGAGTTTGAAGTTTTTGGTGCTAGCTTCACACTTGGCACCAACATTTTTCGATTTCGAAAAACTTTTAATGCCAATATTTAGTGCCCAATTTGTGCCCATTTGTGCCGTTTAATTGACCTCATTATCACTTGTAGTTTTTAAGTTATTTCAGTTTGAATATCTTGGTGCCAGCTTCACACTTAGCACCAACATAATCCAACTTTGAAAAAAATTTTATGCCAATATTTGGTGCCCAATTTGTGCCCATTTGTGCCGTATAAATGACATTTCTACCATTTGTAGTTTTTGAGATATTGACTGTTGTTTTTTAGCCGGCGTGAAGTTGGCACCAACATATTTCAACTTTAAACAAATTTTGATGCCAATATTTTGTGCCCAATTTGTGCCCATTTGTGCCGTATAAATGACATTTCTACCATTCGTAGTTATTGAGATATTGACTGTTGTTTTTCAGCCGGCGTGAAGTTGGCACCAACATATTCCAACTTTGAAAAAAATTTTCCGCCACTATTTAGTGCTGAATTTGTGTCAATTTGTGCCGTTGAAATGGCTTCGATATCTTGGATAGTTTTCGAGTTATGAACAATATTGTGTTTTATTAACGGCGCCCTCTATGGGAAAAAGCAAGTATTGTTTCGCTTCATAATAGGTCAAATATGTAGGCCTCACATATCTGAATTCTGTTACATAATAACTTCCCATGAACTTATAAATAGACCTCTGATTATTAAGCAAACAATTCCTTGCGTTAATCGAACAATCTATCCTTTTCGATGGTAAAAATATGTTGAACCGGGAAAATTGTTGAGTATTATTATTTCTAAATAATATTATATTCCGATATGGAATTCAAAATTCAATAAATACAATTAGAAATATATTCCTTATTACAATTACTTGTATGGATTCACTTTCCTGCATAAAAGCAGATAGCGTGTGGCGGCAAACATCAAACAGGGCGATCGAACATTAATCAAGAAGTGGTCTGAGGACACACTGCGAAGTGTCGGCAATACTTCTAAGAATAATAAAAGCTTTCTATTGCAATGCCGCTCTCATCCACCTGTGTGGTCACTGTTTGATGTTTCCGCCTTACTCGCAATAGGAATTGTGAATTGATGGAGATAATTCGAAAAATAAAAAAACAGATTATTTTTCGATAATCCCCAAATCATTTATATGGTACTGGTTGAGCGATCTGGGTATCATCCATTTGAATAGAGAACTTTATCTCGTTGAAACCTACCCTGAAAATTTCAACCCTCTTTCTAGGTCTATTACTTATCAATTGGTAATGGTTATAACACACTTGATGAATTACACCCCTCCCCTGACGGCTCGGGCTGCAAAATTCATCTGCATATGTTATGACTTACATTAACGCTCATACAACAATATACCTACTATTATTAAATTTGGAATTCCATATCGATATATAATATTATTTACAAATAATATTACTCAACAATTTTCCCGATTCAACATATTTTCACCATCGAAAACGATAGATTGTTCGATTAACGCAAGGAATTGTTTGCTAAATAATCAGAGGTCTATTTATAAGTTCATGGGAAGTTATTATGTAACAGAAATCACATATGTGAGGCCGACATATTTGACGTATTATGAAGCGAAACAATACTTGCTTTTTCCCATAGATGGCGCCGTTAATAAAACACAATATTATTCATAACTCGAAAACTATCCAAGATATCGAAGCCATTTCAACGGCACAAATTCAGCACTACAAATATTCGAGGAACGAACTACGGTCAATGGGGTTACAAAAATTGATGTGAATTGTAACATTACCTATGTTGCTTCTCGAATGTTAAATGAAGCTCCTTGCGTAATAGAAAAATCTAGTTGTGAAAAATGTTTCCACAACGTGAAAATAAGAAAATTATTTTTTGTAGCAGTCTTTGTAGAACGTCTGAAAAAAGAAGGTTTTCAAAGATTGCAAGAATGCATCGACTTAGTTCCTCCATCGTAATCAAAATGCTCTAAATGCTCCAACGAATTGAAAACAGTCAAAACATTCACCGATTATTTGATAATTGATTGAGATGTGGGAAAACTGATTATCCTCAATGAAATTCAATTAGTTCTGAGCATTGAAAATAAGTCCTGTATGCTCAGAGGAGTAGCCAATTTTATTTCCCCAGCTGTAAGTACCGGGATAGGCCATTACACTGCATATTGTAGAAGAAATGATGGCCAGTGGGAGGAATTCAATGACTTATTGAAGGAATATAGAGTTGTTAGGAATGATGTTTCCGTGAACCCTCATCTGCTTCTATATACAATTTGAATAATAATAATAATAATAGCCTAAAGCCTTTTTGTCAAAAATTGTTGATGATGTTTGTTTGTTATAAGTATTTATTTATTATTTGTACATAGTGATGATGTAAAGATATGAAGTGTAATAAAAATTTCATTTTTTTTTTCTATTCTTTCTATTACCTACTGTTACGAACTTTGTATTAGTTCAAATATATCACGAAGAATAACCTTAGTGATGCAATAATTCCTGGGGTGCTTCGGGACTTTAAACTAAAATTTATGTCACAGTTTAAAAAAAACTGATTTTCATCCCGGTTCAATATTCGATCTTTAACCTGGGTAAGTTTATCTGGGAGTCTGGGACCAAGCTAAATTCGATTTCAATTAATTCAGAAGGTCCGTAAATTACCAAAGTGAATTGAATTCACCAGTAAATGTCAGATCAGAGAAATCGCCGAATGTGCCGTAGATGCCATATCGGAACGTCCTTTTAATAAAAAATTTACGCTCACGAAGCAGCCGTTTCAAATAGGCAAGCACGTGTTAGATCGCCCCGTTTGATGTTTGCCGCCACACGCTCTCTGCTTTTATGCAGGAAAGTGAATCCATACAAGTAATTGTAATAAGGAATATATTTCTAATTGTATTTATTGAATTTTGAATTCCATATCGAAATATAATATTATTTAGAAATAATATTACTCAACAATTTTCCGGATGCAACATATTTTTACCATCGAAAAGGATAGATTGTTCGATTAACGCAAGGAATTGTTTGCTTAATAATCAGAGGTCTATTTATAAGTTCATGGGAAGTTATTATGTAACAGAATTCACATATGTGAGGCCGACATATTTGACCTATTATGAAGCGAAACAATACTTGCTTTTTCCCATAGATGGCGCCGTTAATAAAACACAATATTGTTCATAACTCGAAAACTATCCAAGATATCGAAGCCATTTCAACGGCACAAATTGACACAAATTCAGCACTAAATAGTGGCGGAAATTTTTTTTCAAAGTTGGAATATGTTGGTGCCAACTTCACGCCGGCTGAAAAACAACAGTCAATATCTCAAAAACTACGAATGGTAGAAATGTCATTTATACGGCACAAATGGGCACAAATTGGGCACAAAATATTGGCATCAAAATTTGTTTAAAGTTGAAATATGTTGGTGCCAACTTCACGCCGGCTAAAAAACAACAGTCAATATCTCAAAAACTACAAATGGTAGAAATGTCATTTATACGGCACAAATGGACACAAATTGGGCACAAAATATTGGCATAAAATTTTTTTCAAAGTTGGATTATGTTGGTGCTAAGTGTGAAGCTGGCACCAAGATATTCAAACTGAAATAACTTAAAAACTACAAGTGATAATGAGGTCAATTAAACGGCACAAATGGGCACAAATTGGGCACTAAATATTGGCATTAAAAGTTTTTCGAAATCGAAAAATGTTGGTGCCAAGTGTGAAGCTAGCACCAAAAACTTCAAACTCGAATATCTCGAAAACCATAATGGTGCTGAAATTGATTCATACGGCACAAATGGGCACAAATTGGGCACTAAATATTGGGGATTATTTCAGAATTTGTGCCGACATTTTTTCGCCAACTTCACGCGGCCTAGACTGTAGTGAATTTCAAATGAACAGAACGGTGAGACTCACTCGAGAGATCACAGCTTTATTCCAAAAATAGAAGACTTTTTAATTTCGATGTTGAGATGAATGGATAATATTCTACATCTAGTATCTAGACGATTTAAAACATACAAAAACAGAAAGTTTTATTACATTACCTCATTTGTATTACAATTACAGAAAGCGAATCCCATAGAATGTTCTACAGTAGAAACTGCTTTTCAGAATTCTAAAAAGCAAGCTTTCTCAAGCTTGAGCTTGAGAAGGCTTGAGCCTATCTGCTATTAGTGAAATTGATCTGTGTGGTGAAGCAATCAAGCAACTTTGAGAAAGGATTCTGTGCAATATTGCTCTCAGAACTCGCCTTGTAATGTTCTGAAAATAGAATTAAAATTTTTGATCCAACTGAAAATTTTAACAATGGTTATCGTGTTATGAGGATAATATTGGCCCATTTTTCATTATGTGCAAATATTGAGCCGATCAATAAGGAATTCTGTGGACATTTCTCATACTGAATATTATTCGGTCATCACATTAATCTCCATGGGTGACTAAAACTTTAGATTTTCGGGCTTTCAAATTTAGGTTTGAAAATTCAAAAATGCACTCATGCTCCGCCACTGGAAATCTATTGTTTGAGGTTTGAGTTCATCTATCAAATATAAAGAATAATAATTATCCACATCTCCACTAGATATTTAATCATCAACTTTAAGAGGCAGGATATTAGTGGGTCAAATTATTCTTATAACCTTAACCTTGATTATTGTTATCTCCAACATTTTCATTGAGATAGTCACTGAATTTCATGGTACAGTCCAAGAATTGATCAACCCTTTCAGATTCCAAAATTGTGTTGAAAGGTTCCGGATAATATAATCCTGAAGTTCATTGAGCGCATGTGTACCTACTCACTCAAAGAAACAAGTTTCTCCCATTGTTTTGTTTTGGGATTCTCAATCTTGCTCAAATGACCGTGTCAGTGGGTTTAGTTATTCTCAGCTTATTTTCATGTGAGTAGATAAAATATCATATTAAAATACAAAATTCAACGAGTTAATGTTCACAATTCTTCATTATGGTAATGAGATGTACTACCGGAAGTTCCTCGAATAACAAACCAATGATTTATCTTCATTTCAATGCAACAACATAATATTCCGAAATCTGTTCGATTATGCAAACTCTACAGATGAAGAATAATATTTTCATTGACTTAATTCTCCATTTGTGACGGAACTGTTCATTCTAAATTTGCTCATAATATATTTACGTAAAGGGTTTTTCATTGGTAAATTAACCTACCTACATATACGTTAACTGCATAAAGAGCTGATGACCTAGACTGCAAAACACCGTAACCGAGATTCAGGGTAGTTTTTCTATTTCAACAATTTTTTTTGTATCTTTGGATCTCTGCAGTAAAATCGGTTCATATTTGAAATACTATTTTCGTTTATACAATCTGAAAATTCTATACAAAATATTTGTGATATTTTTGTATGTAAACCTTCCATTATGTGAAATCGACAATGTTACACATCATCCACAATTAATTACTTATTCATATCTATTTGCTTTTAGGTACTTTCGGCAATCCAACAAATCTTTGCCAACCCAATTTTAGTTGCATGACCGCATCCGATTGTCAAATAAATTTTGATGACTATGTAGTGTATCCATGCAAACATGGAAAGAAGATATGTTGTCCCAAATTAGACAACCAACACCCCTCCAGTAAAGTCACAAATGAGTACGAGCTCATCAGCTCCACTGATTCACTCGGTGGCACTAAAGAAAACTTCAGTACAAACGACGGAGGAACCAACTTCGATACCAGAAATGTAAATCCGAAAATTGAAAAAGATCAAAATCAAGAATTCGCTAGGAATTCCAGTCTCAGCGGATTCATATCTAACCGTCCTGTTTTCAATTATTACCCCAACGATCCTAAATGGACTACCCCAATTCCAATCACTGCAAGTTTCGAGCATGTAAGGCTGAATATTCCTGATTACAATACAGAATTCAATGGAACATATCCACGAGAAACACAGAATGTAGATAACATTGGAGGAAGAACTGCAGGTGAAAAAGATTCTTCAGTCATCAATAGGAGACTGCCTTTCAAGGACACTTGTGGATTGACATTCGCTGATAATAAAGTAACAGGAGGCAAAGTTGCGGAAATTGGTCAGTTTCCATGGATGGCTTTGTTGGCTTTTAGACGTAAGTACGACATATCTAAATCTTCCGATAATTTACCTAAGGTGAATAATAGATTCAGGGGGGAGTAAGTCAAACTATAAATATACAATATGCTGCAAAATTGCAAATTCACTAGTGATGTGAATATTCAGTAAACTAATAACGGGTTTCACAAATGGCAATCCGCAGTATCAGCACTGATCGGAGAATCAACTCGATTTGACAGTTCAAAATCAAGCCCGTGATTCCCGATCAGCGCTGATCGCGTCTTGTGAAACCCACCAGGGTGTCGATTCTTGACGGCAATAGAATAGAACGTTCACCGGGGATCGTTCCTCGATTCTACTCTATTGCTTCTATTGATCATAATTGATCATAAGTAATGGAGCTCAACAAAAATGTGAAATATAACCCAACTGCATTGATTGTACAATGTCATTAAGGTTACTTGTAACTAAGTTAATAATATTCCTTAAAATTTGTTATAATACAATTTAAATTGTCATTGTTTATTGACAATAACTATATTACCCTTGTATGACAATATAAATCCATGCTTACAAGGCTCATCATGAGCCTAGTTTGCTTAAGTTTTTTTTACGGTTCCATATAGAATGGACTGTTAATGCTGATGCTAATGGGTTCGTGGATGTAAGGCCATATTTATAAGATTCTTACACAAAGGCTTTGTGAGACTAAATAACTTTCGAAATTTTTCATCGGACAGATCGAAAGGATCTGTCCTTGGAAGTACTTCCTGCCTTATGTTATGAAATTCTTCAGCATCTTCAACATCTTCCATAATTTCTTCCCACAAAACAAATCTTTTAGGATTGTTTTTCATGATTATTGTAGTAGCTAGCCAATACAGGGTGGCCATTTGAAAACGAAACAGACAAGATTACAGACGAAATAAATTTTTTCGATAGAAATGCTCGGACAGGTCGATTTCTGTTTCGAGGGGGACAACTTAAGATGTAGGTTACGGACGCATAGCGCTTCAACCCTTGCTGCTACAACCCTCACCCCCAATTTTTGAATAGGGAAGATGGGGTGAGTGATACCTCAATTCAAAGGTATTTTTATACTGATTTCAGCACAGTAATTGTTTTTTCATTTTATGCATTAGTTCTCGAAATATTCTTAACTAAGTATTTGAAAATGAAGTGGTGTTTTCATGGCACTTGCAGTGTTTTTTTGTGAAAAATCGACATCTTGATTAAAGATTTCTATGTCAGTGGATTGGAGGAAGGAAGCCACAGTCATGGTTGTTTTGAAGCTCAAAATGTCGATTTTTCACAAAAAAACACTACAAGTGCCATGAAAACACCAGTTAAGAATATTTCGAGAACTAATGCATAAAATGAAAAAACAATTACTGTGCTGAAATCAGTATAAAAATACCTTTCAAATGAGGTATCACTCATCCCATCTTCCCTATTCAAAAATTGGGGGTGAGGGTTGTAGTAGCAAGGGTTGAAGCGCTATGCGTCCGTAACCTACATCTTAAGTTGTCCCCCTCGAAACAGAAATCGACCTGTCCGAGCATTTCTATCGAAAAAATTTATTTCGTCTGTAATCTCGTCTGTTTCGTTTTCAAATGGCCACCCTGTATAACCAGTGATCTAATTTATTATTGTCTTATCTCCTACAAAAAAAATGGTAATTAATATTCTCTCTAGGCATATTATTGAGGGGTTTGAATGCAATAGAATCTTTTGCCCATTCCAATTTACTCTGAAATATCGAAAAAAGTATACAGGTTTGTTTTATAAATGTTAGGTCAAAAGTCAAACGTTGGGGAGATATCGCGGTTCAAAGATGGCGGAAAAATCATTTCTTTTATTTTGTATCTTAAGAACGAGAAGCGATAGAATGATGATATTTTATGGAAGTATTACTATCATGAAAACACATTCTCAATGTGTTTTCATGTTTTTAAAATGAGTGGAGGGGGTTTTGAAGTAGAATAACCCTATAATTTTTGTTGATTAAATTAAAAAAACTTGAAAATTGAATTCGGAAAGCCTGTTACGGTTAGAAACTTTTCATCTTCTGTATTTTTCTCGCAAAATGTACCGTTTCGAAATAATAAAATAAAATGTGAATCATTACGTGTCAGGAAAGGGCAATTTATTTTAGAACTGATTCACATTTCATTTTTTCATTTCAGAACAATACAAAAACGAAAAAAATACAAGAGATGAAAAAGTTTCTAACCAAATCAGTCTATCCGAATTTAATTATATTCAAGTAGTTGCGTGAGTTTTTCTTCAAATTCAGTCTGAAAAAATGCTAGGGGTAGTCTAATTCAACGCCCTCCACTCATTCAAAAAATATGAAAAAATATCAAGAAAGTGTGTTTTCATAAAAGTAATACTTCCATAAAATATCATCATTCTATCGCTTTTCGTTTTCAAGATACAAAATAAAAACATAATTTCTTTGAACCGCCATATCTCCCTAAAGTTTGACGTTTGACCCAACGTTTATACAACAAACTCCCTTTATTTTGAACAAGAAATCTCCCTTTGAAATCTTCAGCTCAATTCCGAAACACCCTGTATATGAAATGAATTGACATCATTACAATATGAAGTTTAGCAATTTAATCAGGGTATTCCTAAATTTGAAGAGTCCTTACATAATTTGGAGAAAAAAATGTGACAAAACATTTTCGGACACAGAGTAGGTATACTAGGTGTACGAGAATTATGAACAGGTAGATTGGACGAAGTGGACATCCGTTATGGCTCGCTAGATACCCAGACTTAAATAGTTTAGATTTCTTTTTATACTAACTGGATGTTTCATGACAATATTCCGGAAAAAATATCACCCAGTAGATTTGCAAACGAAATGGTGTATCCTATAAATTGTAATTAATAACTATGCCAACTTTCAGTTGAATATCTTGACAAATGCAGATATATACCTACTATCAGAAAAAAAACTCATTCAAACTTCAGCACTCTGTGTCTCGAAAACGAAACGGTTGTGGTCCCATGTTTATGAGGTTTTTTATAAAAATGATTCAATCTCCTTTTTTTTTATTGTACCTACCTCCAATTAATGAACATACTCGCTAGGTATAACTTTTTTTTGATAAAGAGTAATGAAAAAATATTGTTAATATACCTTGGTCTGATGTGGTGAATTAGATTCATTTTTTTAAATAAAGCCCTTTCGATGTCAGTTTTGCCAGAAGAATACGAATTGCTTCGTTTCTCACCAATGCATGACATTAGCATCAACCCTGGAAACTCGAATGATGATACTATTGAATTCGTACTCATCTGGGGAAACTGATATTGATTCAAAATCGTGATTCATCAAATTGGGATTTAGCATATAACAAATTATCGAATATTTTTTGAGCATATATTTTTTTGCGACATTTCAGTCCCTTCAGAAAGAAGACGAATGCGACAAATTAAAATTTTCCAGGAAAAAAAGTCGTTCATTGCTTCTTCTAACGTGATATCCAGTTTTTACAATCATTTAACGGGCCCCAATCGGAAGAATACATTTTTTTATGTAAAGCAGTGATATTTCCAAATATTTTTCGATATGTAGGTAATATAGGCCTGAAATTTGACGATTATCTAGTGATCTCAAAGTAAATATATTGGACTGTTTTCTCGCTTTAATTTCGAGAATTCCCAAAAATGAAAAATCGAATATTGCTTTTTCGAAGGCGATATCCAGATCATTTACCATACTCATCAAAGTCTGATTCATATTTTCACTAAGATTAATATTGTATGAGATAAAGGCAGTTGAAATGTGTTCATTAGTAAAAATAATGAATAAAAATTTAGGTGCACAATTGGCTTTTGATATAAGTGTACTGAAATAGATTCAAATTTCTAGAAACTCATGAAATATATTTTTTTCAGAGGCTGCTCAACCAGATCCCCAATTTTTGTGCGGTGGTACTCTGATAACGGCTAGACATATTCTGACTGCAGCCCACTGTATTGTCGAAAACCGGCCATTAGAATTGTAGGTAATAAAGAATTTGCAATAATAAATCCGATAAAAATAATTCACTGTTTTGTATTCATCTAATATGATCGGTATTTCAAAAGAATTTGCTCCATGAACAGTGTGAACATTTCACCAAAATTCAGTTCACTTGAAATAACGGTTCCGAAGATGAGTGGATATTCGACGCCCTGTATCTTTAGAACGAAGCCGAATTTTGAAAAATGGTAGAGAAAAAAAGTGTTTCGATTAATGGGATAAAAATACATTTAAAACATATAAAAGTCAAAGATTCTATATTTCCGAGAAATTGATACAAATTATATCTGAGCAAGGTTTCTTTCGAATATGTAACGACAATAAATTGTTTCGATTTCGAATGCATAAAAAGGAGAAATTGAGTTTATATAGGCATGTATACCTATTTACTGCCATCTATCAATTTATGCATGCATTACTGATAATGTTGGGCACTTCCGAGGGCACTTCAGAATCTCAATAAAAATTGAACTGTTTTTGTTTCAGAATTTTTGTAAGGTTAGGTGAATATAACCTAACGTCTCAAAGGGATTGTGTGAGTTTTGGAAGTGATCGAATAACATGTGCTGACCAGCATGTAGATGTTCCAGTCGAGCATGTCACTGTTCATCCAGAATATAACAGAAAAACGCTCAAAAACGACATTGCAGTTATAAGGCTCCGATATGAAGTGAGAGAATCAGGTTAGTGAGCATTGTAGCCTTTCACCGCCGAACGAAAATTGAAGATAATATCAAATCATAATCATGACAAAACATTTCGAAGATCCTCCCAAAGTATCTATTATCTATCAACCACTATTTGAAATAAAGATAATTATCTGAAGAAATTATTCACCACTAAATATTTCAATAACTTGTAAGCCAACTGCTCCAGTTTTGAGGATAATGTCACTTTTTGCTATACCATGTATTCAAAATCAATATTTCGCCCAAATTCAACTGACTGTACCTACTGGAAATGAATTAAACTACATCACCTTGGCGAGTGACATCAAAAGTTAGTCCATTTAATGACAATTCGTAAATGGTGTAACACTTACCACTGGCGGATACAGGGGGGGAGCGTGGGGGCCATGCCCCCCCTTGGACCTCGAAATTGACAATAATCCCTTCATTAATGGTCCTATAACGTTGGTAAAAAATTTCTGTCCATTTATGGCCCCCCCTGGATGAACTCATGCCCCCCTGGATGAACTCATGCCCCCCCCCTGAAAAACGGTCTGGATCCGCCAGTGACACTTACATTATTTATTAGATTGGGCAGTTATTTTCCGCCATCATTGAAATATAATGTTGGTCAATTCTGAAGATGATTTAATTGTATCCAAATCAAAATCTTGCTTAGGGCACCTTGTACAGAGATTTACAATATTTTTCGAAATATTTCAGATTATATCAGGGCAATTTGTTTGCCATTCAACAAGAATTGGTCCTATTCTGATTTGACGGGTCAGAATTTCACTGTGAGTGGTTGGGGGAAGACTCAATCAGGTGAGTGGAGAATTTTTTTTTCAATTTCCAACGACCACGTCGAACTGCGCGGGCGCCTACACTGGACCTGTAAAACACACGAAGTGATACAAACTCCATGGCCAAATTTGGTACGAATTTGAATAAACTCCAGCTTCTGGTTATTGCTTTCATAGTTTTTTTTAAATTCCTACTCCAATGAATAGATCACATATCACATATCACACATCACGCTCTTTTGTGAAGAAGTTTTTTCATAGGTTGTGCTAGTTTTCTTGTCACAGTTAGGATTTTTGGGAATTATCACAGGGGACATTGTTCAGATATAAACATCGCCACAGATTAATTATTGATCATTATCATTTTATTTTTCGGTAA
Organism: Adalia decempunctata; assembly: GCA_951802165.1. Classification (NCBI taxonomy): domain Eukaryota; kingdom Metazoa; phylum Arthropoda; class Insecta; order Coleoptera; family Coccinellidae; genus Adalia; species Adalia decempunctata. The sequence continues at coordinate 36,083,541 of OX637697.1, read as the reverse complement.
TTTCGATTTGATACGTGGTTTCATCGACATTCATGATCCACATTTCTGAAGTTTGTATTTCGTTGCCATTCATCTTTAATATTTTCTTGAAGGATGGAAAAGTAACAATGAATTTTCCACAGAAACTGGAATTCGATTTTATCAACCAAATTTGTGAGATTTCATTATTAAATATGAAATGAAAATTCGACAAAGTTGATAAACATTCTGACAACATTGTTAACATGTACTGCAATCAGAAAAATATTAAATTTCTCTCGATTCGATGATATTCAAAATCCAGGGAAGCATCCAGATTATTCTTGAGATTTCTGATTTTTTTTTTGTCAAAATTCATGGTATAAAATGGGGACTAACTCTAAAATAAGAATACTTCTATTTTCTGAAATTATTGATTCTTTCGAACCGTCTATCTTTTTCAAGTAGTTTCATAGTATTTTTGCGTGGATTTATGAGTCGGCCACGGTGTAACTTTTATACCGGGAGAAGTATTGAATAAGTTTTGATTAAGGAATATGCACCCTGAATAAGAATAGAGTACACACTCAAACAAAATCCAGTTTATTTGAAATAACTGTTCCGAAGATATGGAAAGAATAGTGTTCATTTCATGGATTTTCGACACCCTGTATCAAACGAAACCGAATTTTGAAAAATGATATAGGGAAAAAGTGTTTCGTTTGATAAGAGGAATCTTGAGTTAAAATATGTGTACAAGTCAGAGACTCACCCTGTATTTACCTTCAACTGAAATTGAATTTAAAAAACCGTAAAATCGGTGATGTCCTACGAGAAGTGGCTCGTCGTGTCTAGCCCTTACCGTCTTCCGTGTCCAGTGTAGGCGCCTGCAGTGAAAGCTATCTGTTTGTTTTTCCAACAAATTCGTGGGAAGGTTTAACGTTCATTATCTGGATATCCCATATAATGAATACCAAGAAATATAGGAATAAAAAAAATTCGATACATTTTATTGAATCTTTTTGCTTAGAAAATTGTTCTCCAGCAAGTATTTTTTTAGGAAATCTTTTCGGCTCAGACATCCTGCAATTTGCGAAAGTGACGACTTGGGACCAATACAAGTGCAATAGCTCGATTCCCACTCAAGTGAAGCCACTTAGTGAAACTCAGATCTGCGCCAACGGACATAACACAGAAGATGCTTGCAAGGGTGATAGTGGCGGTCCCCTGATGAATATAACCCTTGACAAGAGTTTAGAAGTGCGTCATATTCAATTTGGAATTGTCTCATTCGGGACAGCCACATGTGGTGATAAGAACCTGCCAACTATTTATACCAGGGTTGATACATATCTCAAATGGATATTAGAAACTGTAACTTGAAGAACACATCAATTTTTTCGTTTTAATCCAGGGAATTTATTTCAGTTCAATCCTATATAATACACCTAATAAGTATTTTCTTTCAATTGATGAATTCCATCACTCATCTTCGAGTGCTGTTGCTACATATTTGTTTTTGTCCACATCATGGGTGTCCCTTTTTTCTGATGTAATTTCATCCAAGTCATTTCGGTCAACTTGGATACCCTCGTCTTTCAATTCGTTGATATAATAACTACCTGAAAGATCGCTCACACTTCGTCGTGGCTTGACGATGTAATTCTCCTTATAGAAGGCTTCCATTAGTTCCTCCTTGGTTTTAGGATATTTCAACTGAAAAAATCAGATTTTACGAAAAAGAATGGAAGATTTCTTTTTATAATAATAAGAGTGCAGTAATTCAATGCTCGAAATATAAGTAGATGATTAATTCATTTAAAGAATGATAAGAGTAAAAACTAAAAACCCATAACTTTAATTCACATTTGGAAGCGAAGAAAATACACTGCGCAAAAAAATTAACGCACATTCTGAAAATCTCAATTTTAATGAAAGTTAACTCTACATTGACTTTATAACTTATTTTTATGTTCTCTCGGGAAGGTTTTGAACGAAACAAGCCACATTAAATGGAAGAAAAATTCAGGATTTCACCGAATCTTATGTGAAAGAAGAGAAATGAACAATTTTCTAAATACTGAAATGCTGATAAGTGATTTAATACTTGGTATTTCCACCCCTTGCGTTAATTACAGCTCGGCAACGACGGTTCATACTCAAAATGAGTGATCTTAAAATGTTCTGATCTAATCCTTCCCAGATTTCTCCGAGTTGGATTTCTAAGTCATTAAGAGTTGCTGGATGATTTTCTGAACTTCTCAGCCTTCTATTGAGGTTGTCCCAAACCTGCTCAATCGGATGGAGATCTGGACTTCTTGCTGGCCATTCCATTCGAGAGACTTCAACCTCTTCAAGGTACTCCTGAACGATGCGCGCACGATGGGGTCTGGCATTATCGTCCAAAAAAATGAAATTTTCACCAATGTATGGGGCAAATGGCACTACATGCTCTTCAAGAATGTTCTTTATATACTTATCAGCATTCATAGCTCCATTATCAACGACCACTAAGTCTGTGCGAGCAGTCAAAGATATTTCCACCCCATACCATAATCGATCCTCCCCCGAAACCAGTAGTATTCAGGAAATTGCACTGAGCATATCTTTCATGTGGATGTCTGTATACAAGGGAACGTCGATCACAATGGTAGAGGCAGAATCTAGACTCATCTGTGAAGAGAACTCTTTCCCAATGCAATAGGCCTCTTCCCAAGGGATATGCTCTCTCGCAAAATCCAAACGCGCCCTTCGATGGGCTGGGTTAAGAGCTGGGCCTCTTGCCGCGACACGAGGCCTTAAATCATATTCTCTGAGGCGATTTCTCATTGTCTGAGTGCTAATTTGCACCTCATGAGTTTGCTCAAGCTGATTTTGAAGGAGGCGAGCGGTTGCAAACCGTTGTCTCAACGAAGAAACTCTCAAGTAACGTTCTTGAATGGCAGTTGTTACCCGTGGTCTACCCTGTCCTGGTCTTCGGACATTCATACCTGTCTCCCTAAATCGCTGCAACATTCTGGACACACTTGTATGGCAAACTCCAAACCTTTCTGCAATTCTTGTGTATGTCCACCCTTCTCGCAAAACTACCGCTTGGGCACATTCCTCTTGGGTCAAATTGCGTGTTTCGCGTTGCATAGCGATCGAGTGTGGAAAATCAAACGAAAGAAAAACTATTGATCACTAGAATTGATCGAGAACAACTGATTTTAGAATGAAGCCAATACATTCAAAATCTGATAATATCATCTTTTTTTATTCCTGCTGGGAGAAAACATCTGTATTGAAGAAAAACGTTGAAAGTGGATAACATATGCATGCATAATTATGATAAAAATATTTAACAATGAGAACACCTTCAGTTGTAGAATAAATTTGAGATTTCCCTAATGTGCGTTAATTTTTTTGCGCAGTGTAGATGTGGAGTAATAAGCAATATTTCTTGTACATAGGCAGATCTCTCTACCTAGAATGTTTTTGGTGGAATTCATTTCATTTTGTGGGATTTTCCATTTCTTTAAATTTTTCTGGCGTGTAAGCTAATTATTGATCCTCATGTATTTTTTCCAAGGCCTACTGAAAATGTGGAATATGATCCAATTAATTTTTTTGCCAGATGACCAATATTATCGTCGTCTTTCTCTTTCAATAACAATTCAGTTAGCTCATAAGATGATAATAAAAATCGATTATTTTAGATTATTCTCTAAAATGAAATCCAACAGGTTCAATACATGTCTGTTGACTTATAATACTGGAACAGTTAATGACTTTTTCTATCAATTATTGGAATGAATGTGGAGATTCTGCATAGACCAGCTCCTTCAGTCGGCCCGACACGAAATAATCAACCGGATTGAAATCAGGGGACCTTGGTGGCCAAGGAACTACTCTTTCTATCCATCTGGAAAAGTATGTTTCAATTGGATGTTGGCGGACAACCAATTTTTTCATTAAAAATCCTACAATATTGTTAGGAAAAATCTTTTCGGCAATTTTTCTTCCTTAACTACTAAAGTTTGAAAATTCCGCATCAAATATTGAAAAAAAAAGCCAATACTCAGGATGAATCTTTTACGAGAGATGAAACATCCCAAATTTATAGAGCCAGACCAGTATGTTCAAAGTCATGAAGTTGATAAGATAACTGTTTATAAGTTATGACAGATTTGAATCCCCCAGAACTTATGAAGATTAAATGGTTTCTCGTGATTCTCCCTGTAGATACAGACCCACATCCCCATTATAAGGGTTTGAGGGTGAAAGTTACAGATTTCCTAATTTTCTCATTGTTTGTGTTTGTGAGACAAATATAACTCCGTATATTTGTTGAGCCTACCAGTCTCGTCCAATCTTGAGAAATTGAGCGTCAGAGTATAATTCAGTCCAAAGTTATGGGACTTCTAAAATGAGCAGAACATGTCGAGAAAAAGTAAGTAGTGTCCTACTCGTATTGGTTGACGAAAAAGCGATACCCACATGCATCAATTTTTTGCGTTGATTGCTCACTATTGATTCTTCATTACTTTCATAAATAGATGTGGTTGCTAAATTGCGGTCTCACCCTCCTATCCAAACTTAATTTCTCAATTGATATCCGTTCGTTTCGTCGTCAGTTGACAGCTGATGGAAAATTGTGTTAGAAGATAAGTTCGAAACTTTGTCAGTGTTTTATGATGAAATGGGGGAAAATTGAAGCAATTTATATGTACATATCCATCAAACCTTCCTTCAAATACTGAAAATAAACTTCCATTTGAAACTTAGGTATGAAGAATGAGTTAGATAGGTGAGTATACATTTAGATTTCTCATGTTTAAGAAATTGTTGAAACATTTCCGCACTTCCTCAATTTTTATGGGGCATTATATTCCACCTCATCATTTCCCACTAATTTAGAATCTGAATACTTCGAAATGACATATAGTAATACCTATTATGCGATCACAAACCAGGCCTAGAATAAGTATATGGTACGTTTTGTCCCATTTGTGCATTTGAAAATATTCACCCTTCACCATGTCTATGAAGTTAGCAGTGCCACTTGCGAGAAAATCAATAAAACCTATTGCATTAATTGTCGAATAATTGTCGAGAATTTGTCGTGAAAGAAAAAAATTTGTCGCGTCCTTAGTTTTTTTTCTACGGGGTGGCTTTGCTAACTTAACGTTAAGTTAGCAGAACCACTGAAAATGGTTATAAATAATTGTCGAGTAATTGTCGAAGTCCATATGAAGTAAAAAAAAAACAAAAAATCCATTCCTTCTTGTTTATTTTACGTCTTTTTCCTGCGTGTTTGAGATATTTCTGGAATTATCGCATTTTTGGCAACAGCGCATTCGTAATTGACTTTTTTTATATTGCATCAATTGTCGAATACATGCATTGAATTTGTCGTGAAAGAAAAAAAATTTGTCGCGACCTTCGTTTTTTTTACTAGGTGGCTTTGCTAACTTTATATCAATTTAGCAAATAGTGGTCGAATATCATCAGGATGATCATAAAAGATTGTCGAGTAATTGTCAATGTTCAAATAAAGTAGAAAACACAAATAATTTAATCTTTCTAGCAATTTCCACTCCATTTTCTCGCGATTTCCCTATATTTCTGAAAATGTCGCATTTTTGGCAACAGCGCATTCGTTTTTGACTTTTTTCTATTGCATTAATTATCGAATACCTGTCCCGAATTTGTCGTCAAAAACGAATGCGCTGTTGCTAAAAATGCGACATTTTCAGAAATATACGGAAATCGCGAGAAAATGAAGTGGAAATTGCTAGAAAGATTAAATTTTTGTGTTTTCTACTTTATTTGAACATCGACAATTACTCGACAATCTTTTATGATCATCCTGATGATATTCGACCACTATTTTCTAAATTAATATAAAGTTAGCAAAGCCACCTAGTAGAAAATAAACGAAGGTCGCGACAAATTTTTTTCTTTCACGACAAATTCGAGGCAGGTATTCGACAATTAATGCAATAGAAAAAAGTCAATTACGAATGCACTGTTGCCAAAAATGCGATAATTCCAGAAATATCTCAAACTAGCGGGAAAAAGACGTAAAATAAACCAGAAGGAATGGATTTTTTGTGTTTTTTTTACTTCATATGGACTACGACAATTACTCGACAATTATGTAAAACCATTTTTATGATATTTGGTAAATATTGAGAAAGTGCGGTTCTGCTAACTTAACGTTAAGGGCGGGTTGTAACTCAGCAGGTTAACCTCTGGTTTCCGTTGACCATTGGTTAACGTTGATTGGGTTGTTGTATGACAGAAATCTTGAAGTTAACCAGTCAGTTCACTGTCGAATATCCAACCATCTAGTTTTGAGAGTTTAACCTATGGTCTAGACAAAAAAAGCACAGAAAATGCTTTTAGATTGACATACTACATGAATTTTTGAACGATCAACTTTCAAACTAATCTTAACTGAAAATAATCTATCCTATGTGTGTATTGTGTTGATTAGAAATTGCTCTGCTTGTTAAGTTATTCGAAATGAATATGCAAAGAGTGAATCTGTGTGAGTTAAATCTCACTGATGATGACGACTTTATGGAACTTGTCGAATTAGAATCATTTCCGAGGAAAAAACGAAATTTTAGACCGAGGGATGATCATTTTTTTAAAAGGAATGACCAAGAATTTCGATCTAGGTTCCGGTTATTACGCAATATTTCCAGGATTCCAGGCACTCCTGTAACTCATTTAAACATTTTCAGGGCTAATATTTTTAATGTACAGGTACTACAACACAGCTTGCCGTTGAAATAAAATAACAAAAAATATCTTACTACAATAATTATGTTTTATTCACCCAAATCTTTTAATAATTTTTTCTCCTGTAATTTCAAAATTGCAATTTTCAATGCATGTTCCTCCTTCTCATGAAGCAACTTCTGTTTATGCAGTTCTTCATTGTGCCTCAATTTTTGCTCATGTTCATCTAAAATGCACTTTTGCTGTGTTGATAAATTATCTTGTTTAGCTTTTGCCCACTCCGATAATTTAGTCCTCAATGAATTATCTGTAACGAAATCTTTGCCTGCACCTACATGAAGATGAATAAACAGATAAACAGTTTCGGAATATGAATTCTGAATAAAAACTTACAGTCAGAGTGTCACAGATTACAGTTAGATTATGACAGAATTATAAAAATATTCAATGGATTCTGTGATCTGGGTTCAGTGTGGCCAATGAAAAGACAAAAAAGAGAGGTTTACTTGACCATCATCTGATTTTTCATGTTACAACAGAAATTGACTTAACCTTACTTGGCAGGTTAACCATTGGTTTCAAGACCAAGTGGTTAACCAACTGAGTTACAACCCGCCCTTAGTTAGCAAAGCCACCCAGTCGAAAAAAAACTAAGGGCGCGACAATTTTTTTTCTCTCACGAAAAATTCTCGACAATTAATGCAATAGGTTTTATTGATTTTCTCGCAAGTGGCTCTGCTAACTTCATAGACATCCCTTCACCTACCTATGAGATTTAAAAGCCAAAGAAGGAACTATAAATAAGGTTCTACCTGCGATTGCCTTTCGAAAAGAGTAGGCTGTTGATTAACTCTACCAAACATGAGCTCCATTCGCAAACGATGCTCCTCATTCCTGAGGCGTTCTTCTTCTTTCCGCATCCTCAATCTCATCTGAAGATCTTCCTCGTTGCTATACGCCAAAGTTTGCCAGACTGGCTTCTTTCTCATTATCTTTTCTCTCCACCTGGCTTCTTCCTTTAGTCTTGACTCTTCTAGTTTATGGTCCATATGATCCTGGAGCCTCTTCCTCCAAATCAAATGATGATATAATCAAGCTCTAATCCTGGTCATGAAATTCACTCACCTGGCAGATTCAATTCTCAACACAGCTGCCAAATTTGACCTGCTCACTGCTCTCAATCCTGAAGCTGAATTAGTCCTACTTGAACTACTCGAGGAGAAGGTCTTGTTATCTTTTTTACACTAAAATTCAAAATGGAGTTATACTTGGTGAGTAATTATTTGACGCTGAACAATAATGATATGAATACATCTTTCATGACCTGAATGAAATGAATTCAATATTTATAAGTTAATGATTGAGTATATACCTTGGACTTGGATCTCCTGAATTTGAATGGTCTGGGACTCGTGCTTATGAATTCGTTCTTCAGTTCTTCTAGTTCTTTCTCATAATGATCGTGAAATTTCTTAAAATCCGGTACTTTCTTACTCCTCATAAACTCTGGGAATTCATCACAGTATGTCATCGTTTTGTAGGATTTAGGGCAGACATCGTAAATTTTCTTATTCTGCTCTCTCTTGGCCATTGAAGGTGGCAATGATGCCGCTTTCAGCATCTCTGCTGATCTTATTTTCTTTTGAAGTGATCTGAAGACACGGTTATTGTATTCCAAGAAGAAATGAGAATAAAACGAATTCAATAAGGTTTCCTATACATTCGATGAAATTAGAAGGAATAATTTTTTCAACTTGAATTTTTGTGCATCAGAATGACTATACAGGGTGAGGTAGAACTCATCAAAATCAACCATTTCACCAAAACTCACCTATACAGGGTGAGTCTTTGACTTTTACCCATATACTGTAGTCTTGAGGCCAAAAGAAACCTTTTTTTTATTTTCCATTAGTGGCGCACCCAAAGGGGGGCTTTGGGGCTGCAGCCCCCCCCCCCCAAAGACCCAAAGATACCAACATCCAGACATGATAAAAAAAAAGTATCGGACATATTTTGAAGAGGGCAAGAATGTGTATTGAGCAAAATGGTGGTACTTTCGAGCACCTTCTGAAATTCACGTTAAGTTTTTATGTTTCATTATTTATTTATCTTTGTTCACTTCAAATAAATTTTTTTCAATCAATAATGTTTTTCCGGAAATAACTTGAAATGATTCCTCAGAATACTATGAAATTCGAATGTGCAACTAGTGGGACAAAAAAAATCAATTTGATCACAATGTACGATTCTTCTGAGAATTAGTGGAATTCCAATATTCAATTGGATCTTTCCGTGAAGCTATCTTTGAGCAAAATGACGTTCGGGACAATGAAATCTACTGAACCTCATTGAAAATTTTCTGCTCTCTTCAAATATTTCAATCAAATCCTAAAATTTCAATATACAGGGTGTTGAATCACAGCTTGGAAGAAGTCCTAAATTTTTCAAATAAGGATCTATACCTTTCCAACTTCAAATTGAGACTAATCACATTCAAATTGGGATTAAACAAATTCAAAATGAGAATATTCAACTTCGAAATGGTAAACGAAATCGAATTGGGAATAAACAAATTCAAAATCAGAATAAGCAACTTCAAAATGGTAAACACAATCGAATTGGGAATAAACACATTCATATTGACACTAAACAATTTCATATTGAGAAAAGTCATTTTCCGTTTTATTTCATAGTTCAAGAGAATTGTTATGAAGTAACTAAGGATTCAAATGAGGAAAAAATTTATTTTACAATGCAGAGGTGTTGATAAACTTGAACTATATAATGCTATTTTATGAACAAGTTGATAAATGTGAGAATCGATACGATAAATAAAAATATTTCTTCAACAATGAAAATCACACAACCATATCAACTAAGTTTAAAACATCAGGAACATATCGCTGTATATGTGCTACATATCGCGCACAGTTGTTGATATTTATTATATTTATATTATCACGCAAAATAATTTCCGATTCACGCATGCGGAACTGCTTTTGAGGAAGATTTGTCCTTTCTTCACCAACCAAAATCTGTGGCATCCTTGTAGACAGTGCCCTTTTAATTGCAGATTTTAAACTTGACCACGCAAATTCTATAGGGTTCAGCATTGGACTGTAAGGACTGAGTCTGAGTAGATTATCGTCCTGAAATTCTGGTTCCTGAAAGACAATATTTTTGAAGTATCAAATTTAAGTGGAAATGTCATTTCCCAATATGAGATTTTTTAGTCCCATTTTGAATATGTTTATTCCCAATTCGATTTCGTTTACCAATTTGAAGTTGCATATTATCATTTTGAATTTGTTTAATTCCAATTTGATTGTGATTAGTCTCAATTTGAAGTTGAAAAGGTATAGAATTTTTTGGAAATTCAAAAGTAAATCGATTGATATCTGGAAGTGGATATACGTTCCAAATATCAACCGACTATACTGGTTGGTTTGAAAGTTATGAGAAATTTAAATTTTTGGTGAATACATAAACCATCCTCGGTTTTGGATTCGATAAGAGTGGATAAGACCTATCATATATCGGTTTTTTGGACTTTAGCTCTATAGCTCAGGTTACCGTATGTTCATTTACCAATGAAACTCCCTCTATATAGCAAAAACAATTCTTCAGATCAGTTCAGCCCCCCCCCCCCATAACTTAATCCTGGGTGCGCCACTGTTTTCCATATTTCTGAATTCGGCTCTGTTGAAAAGATATAGCCATTTGAAAAAAAATTGACCAAATACGTGTCTGATACGATTTTCTGGATTGAATGCAAGTCTCAAGATGAGGAATTTTAAAAAATCAATAGTTAAAAATTAAATAGATTCTAATACGAACAAATACGATCCTGAACACGCGCATCAGTCTCAGAATGCTAGACCTATCACAGCCATAAATCATTCCTTCTAGGTTCAACACTTCCAAAATCAATGAGTATACACACATCGTCAAAAGACTTGCCCCCCGTCCTATCATTTATCATTTTTTGTGAGTGGAATCTTCATCATCTTATCCAGAGAATTAACTGGCCAGCAAACTCACCGGACATGAATACAATTGAGAACGTATGGGATTACTTAGGGAGAGCAATATCCAATCGCCAAAACCAAACTTCAACAGGAATTGAGTTTAGCCCGTCAGGAAGAAAGGAACGATATGCCCGAAAATTTTATTAATGACTTGATTCGTGGAATGCCCAGGCCTATCGGGCAGTTGATTGGAAGAAAAGGTGGTAATACGGACTATGGAATTTGCATTCAGTTGTGGAATGATTAATCAAAAATAAATAATGGATAAATTTTGATTTTCCCTCATTTTTCCTATTTTGTCTCATCCTGCATAAAGCAAAGAGAGATTTCCTATGAAAAATATTGCAGTTGAAATAGAGGAAAATATTGATCTCATTTTCAGAACATAGATTGTTTATTTCTTGAAAAACCTAGGGAGGCTAAGACTTCTGACTATGTGTGTATGTGTATACTGTATATAAATCCTCAGCCAGAAATGTGCTGGCAAAAACTGTGCTTCGAACATGCACCATTCGTTCAGTCAAAGATTATTTTTTCTTGGCTCACCTATAAAACTCATCTTCATACACTTTGTGATAAATATAATTGCTGAATAAATTCTTCGGCACTGGATTAGCTTTGAACTGTTTTACTACTTCTTTCTCTTTTTCTTCCGGAAATATGCAAGGAGAAGACTTCGATAGTCGTTTAGATAAGACTTGCATCTCTTCATCCCGCTTTGTGAACGAAAATGGTTTCATTTGCGAAAGAAGATCAGCTTTACGTCGTTCCCGAACCAGATGATTTCTGAAAGAACTGTCCTCTATAAAAATATCATAACTCCCATAGCTATTACTGAAAATTTTATAGCACCCACATTTTCGAAAATGAAGAAAATTTTTTTTGCATTCGTTAGTAACTATTTGTAAACTCAAAATTTTCGTTTGTACTTCAAGGGAACTCATAGAAAAATGCCGCATTCCGCTGGGTGCTAACTTCACGGGCATCCAATTCGCACTTTTTTGCAAAAAATAAAATACGATCGGAAAGTTCTTCGTTAGTAACTATTTGTAACATAAAAATTTTCGTTTGTAACCTAACCCTTACTGAAAAAATGACACCCCTTAAAGTTAGCACCCACATTTTCGAAAATTTGCAAATTTTCTATTTCATTCGTTAGTAACTATTTGTAACATAAAAATTTCCGTTTGTAACCTAACCCTTACTGAAAAAATGACACATCTTACATGCGAAGTTAGCACCCGCATTTTCGAAAATGAAGACAATTTTTTTTGCATTCGTTAGTAACTCGTTAGTAACTATTTGTAACCTCAAAATTTTTGTTTGTACCTCAAGGATACTCATAGAAAAACGCCGCATTCTGCTGAGTGCTAACTTCACGAGCTTCTCAATTTTTCGCGAAAAAAAAATACGATCGGAAGTCCTTCGTTAGTAACTATTTGTAACATGAAAATTTTCGTTTACTATAATTTTTTGCTCTCGATAACTTTTATTTATGAACTATTTTTGACTATCAATTCTTCACTCACCAGGAATAGCTTAGGACATTATACTGCCATTTGTCGCAAAAATGATGGAGCCTTGGAGGTGTATGACGAAAAAAATAAAATTAATACCGAAAACAATGGTATACTATTATATGGTATTTAAAATGTTATTTTGAAAATATATTTTTTATTGAAAATTTATTGAATTTATTTGCACGAATGTATATGTATATTCCCACTGAAAGCTAGGTTACAAACGATGATTTTTATGTTAAAAATAGTTACTAACAAGTTACTAACGAATGAAAGAGAAAATTTGTGAATTTTCGAAAATATGGGTGCTAACTTCGCATTCTAGGGGTGTCATTTTTTCAATAAGGGTTAGGTTACAAACGAAAATTTTTATGTTACAAATAGTTACTAACGAAGTATTTTTTTTTCCGCAAAAAATTGAGGAGTGGATGCCCGTGAAGTTAGCACCCAGCGGAATGCGGCGTTTTTCTATGAGTACCTACCCTTAAGGTACAAACGAGAATTTTGAGGTTACAAATAGTTACTAACGAGTTACTAACGAATGCAAAAAAAATTTTCTTCATTTTCGAAAATGTGAGTGCTAACTTCACGGACACAAGGGAGTAATTTGTTTACTGCTCAATATGGTAAATCTGAAGGAACATCCTGTATTCTGTGAAGAATTTCTCACCTATACTCCTGATCAGCCATTAATTTGTCAAAAAGTGGAATTTGCGATTCGATAGGTACTGGATGAGCTCTGAAAGATTTTGATTTTTCTTTATTCTTGTTAGTATTCATTTCAATCATACACTTCTCGACAATTTGATTTTCCTCATCCCTAAAATAAAATAATATTTCTGTATACAATAATGAATATCCGAAAGCATATCTACACATGCCATGAATAGTTAAAACGTAATATCAATGCGTGGTGCAAAAAGTGCAGTTGCCTTCCTAAGTCAATAGAATTGCAGCATGTAAAAAAATATGATTTTGTGATCTTTCGAAAAAATATCTCGAGCAACTTTTGTGCCCCCACCCTTATTTTTCAAACCCATACCTGACAGTCATCTGAAACGGCTTTGGTATAGTTATGCCACAATTCGTAAGATCTTCAGCTTTTTCTCTGCTATTTTTTTCTATTTCTGAGATTTCTTCACCTAATTTCTCTGAGAATAGACGTCCTTTAGAACTGCTCATTGGAGATAACGAAACGGAAGACTTTGGCCTTTTCAAAGATTCAGAGCTATCATTTGAGCTTGATTTGTCGCTTTTAACACTGAAAGGTGTTTCTATTCTAACTGATCTTCTAGAGGGAGGTTTAGCTTCTCTATCCGAAAGTGAAAGCAATTCTAGATCTTCGTAGTTCTTCATATTCTTGTTCCTCTTGCTGAGAATGGGTGTCATACAGAATGGTTTAGGGGTGGATGTTGGACGTTTCATTTCGTTGGATGGTGTTCCTACAAAAAATTGTATATTCCACCGTAACTCGATTCGAAAGAGAAATATCTGCATCGAGATGTGCAAGACACTTATTTGAAGAACTCCAGGATTCTGAGAATGAAATATTGATGAATGACAATATTATATTGAAGAGGGTCTCATATATCTGGTGTTTTTTTAGAGCGATAGAACTTTAAATTGAAATAAAACACATTTAAATTAAGATTGAAGATTTATTTTATTCTAAATTTAATTTCATAGCATTTATGTTTTAAAAATAATTTCTCTATTTCAGTATCGTAAAATGAGTTCATTACAGTATACTAGAAACAGTGCTGAGATGAATTCATTACAGCATCGTTTTCAGTTACATTTTTCGTTTTGTAGTTGTCAGCAATGACTTCCGATCCTTTCAAATTTCAGCAGACGTCAATTTTCGTATTTCCTAACATTCACACAAACTGCCAAGATACAATATGAAAGTCACTAGGACCTATCATTTGAATTTTTCCATTGAATTTCACAAAATTTGAGTGAAATAGAGAAAATATCGTCTGATACCTACTCGTTGCAGAATGCAATTCCAATACTCATGCGCATTCGTATTGGAATAGGAGCCCATTCTGCAACTAGTTTTAGAATATACTATTCTGGCAAATGTCCACCACGACTAGCTCTAAGGAACCGCATTCGACAAGACCAATTTTGGACCACTTTTTCGAGTAATTCAGGACTTATTTCACTATTTCAGCAATAACACGAGGTATAGTGGCTTCCAAAGCGTCTATTGTTTCTGCTTTATCAGCATAAACCAATGACTTGGCATAACCCCAAAGAAAATAATCAATTGGAGTTATGTCGCATGAACTTGTAGGCAAATTAATTGGACCATTTGTCGAAATAACGTTATCGCCAATCTTTCTTTCAATGAATCAATTTTTACGGTAGCAGCATGAGGTGTTGCACGATCTTGTTGAAACCAAAACACTTCTAGGTCGATACCATTCAAATTTTGGAACAAATAATCATTGATCATCGATCTGTAACGAGCACTATTCACTGTAACATTAGCTCCAACATCGTTTTTGAAGAAATATGGACCGATGATGCCTCCAGCATGTAAAGCACACCATACAGTGCATTTTTCAGGATGCAATGGAAGCTGCAGAACTTCTTGAGGATTGTTTTCAATCCATATAAGGCACTTTTGTTTGTTTACCCATAGCCGTTCAACCATCAGAAATGAGCTTCATCTTCATTACTAAAATACTAAACACAATTTTTCGATAAAGAAGTGGATCAATTTCAAGCGATTCTAGAGCCCAATCAGCAAACAAACGACGCTTATTATGGTCAAGTGGCTATTGTTCTTGAACCAGTTGGATCTTGCATGTGTGTAGACCAAGATCTTCACGCAAAATTTTCAATGTGGTAGATGCACAGAGTCCAAATTGTCGACGAATAGACAAATCTGGATCTTCATCGAAGTGCTCTATAAGTTTGGCAAATACACTGCGCAAAAAAATTAACGCACATTCTGAAAATCTCAATTTTAATGAAAGTTAACTCTACATTGACTTGATAACTTATTTTTTATGTTCTCTCGGGAAGGTTTTGAACGAAACAAGACACATTGAATGGAAGAAAAATTCAGGATTCCACCGAATCTTATGTGAAAGAATAGAAATGAACAATTTTCAAAATACTGAAATGCTGATAAGTGATTTAATACTTGGTATTTCCACCCCTTGCGTTAATTACAGCTCGGCAACGACGGTTCATACTCAAAATGAGTGATCTTAAAATGTTCTGATCTAATCCTTCCCAGATTTCTCCGAGTTGGATTCCTAAGTCATTAAGAGTAGCTGGATGATTTTCTGAACTTCTCAGCCTTCTATTGAGGTTGTCCCAAACCTGCTCAATCGGATTGAGATCTGGACTTCTTGCTGGCCATTCCATTCGAGAGACTTCAACCTCTTCAAGGTACTCCTGAACGATGCGCGCACGATGGGGTCTGGCATTATCGTCCATAAAAATGAAATTTTCACCAATGTATGGGGCAAATGGCACTACATGCTCTTCAAGAATGTTCCTTATATACTAATCAGCATTCATAGCTCCATTATCAACGACCACTAGGTCTGTGCGAGCAGTCAAAGATATTCCACCCCATACCATAATCGACCCTCCCCCGAAACCAGTAGTATTCAGGAAATTGCACTGAGCATATCTTTCATGTGGACGTCTGTATACAAGGGAACGTCGATCACAATGGTAGAGGCATAATCTAGACTCATCTGTGAAGAGAACTCTTTCCCAATCGGCCTCTTCCCAAAGGATATGCTCTCTCGCAAAATCCAAACGCGCCCTTCGATGGGCTTGGGTGAGAGCTGGGCCGCTTGCCGCGACACGAGGTCTTAAATCATATTCTCTGAGGCGATTTCTTATTGTCTGAGTGCTAATTTGCACCTCATGAGTTTGCTCAAGCTGATTTTGAAGGAGGCGAGCGGTTGCAAACCGTTGTCTCAACGAAGAAACTCTCAAGTAACGTTCTTGAATGGCAGTTGTTACCCGTGGTCTATACCCTGTCCTGGTCTTCGGACATTAATACCTGTCTCCCTGAATCGCTGCAACATTCTGGACACACTTGTATGGGAAACTCAAATCCTTTCTGCAATTCTTGTGTACGTCCATCCTTCTTCTCGCAAAACTACCGCTTGGGCACATTCCTCTTGGGTCAAATTGCGTGTTTCGCGTTGCATAGCGATCGAGTGTAGAAAATCAAACGAAAGAAAAACTATTGATCACTAGAATTGATCGAGAACAACTGAGTTTAGAATGGAGAATGGAGCCAATACATACATTCAAAATCTGATAATATCATCTTTTTTATTCCTGCTGGGAGAAAACATCTGTATTGAAGAGAAACGTTGAAAGTGGATAACATAAGCGTGCACAATTCTGATAAAAATAATTATCATTGAGAACACCTTCAGTCGAAGAAAAAATTTGAGATTTCCATAATGTGCGTTAATTTTTTTGCGCAGTGTAGAACACTGATTTTGAAAACGAATTTCAACAACTTGTTGCGGCGTGAGTCTTTCTATGATAATTTGTCAATGCTTACTGAACAGAAATGTCGGAACATAATAGCTTCTACCTGTCACATCACAGTTATCCCTATCGAAAATTCTATCACTCTAAAAAAACACTTCTTATTCTTCGTGTGTTTGTGTTCAAACATTAACTTTCTGGCCATAAATAATTCTGAACCAATTATATAGGTCATTAATTAATTTCCTTCATTGCAATATACACCTGAACAAAAATTCAGTCTGAGATTTTACTATACATACAGATGGCTCAATTGAATTGAAAATGAAAATGTGAAAAGCTGATCAAATGGACTAGTTCCTGAAGAGAATCAAGCAATTTCTTTGGGAATATTCTTTTTCTTCCATTTTCTGGAATGTTGGTGCGTACCTATACCTACATACAGTGAAAGAGTAGTTTACCTAATTTCAACATTTGGTAATCATTCACCCATTCCGTTGCTCTGTCCGATAATTTGATCTCCGTATGCAAATATTCATTGTACTGCCTCTGCTTCTCCTTCAAGTTTTCCAATTTCTTATAAAAATCCCTATTGGACAAATGATTGACATCTTCGTATTCAGGAATACTACCGAAAAATTCCAAAAACGTCTTGGTGACATCGTGTTTAGCTCCGGCTTCTTGAATTTGTTTAGTCTTCAACTTGATTTCATTGGATTCGATACTGAGCTTCCTAGCCTCATTCTCCAATTCATTCAAATATTTCTGCTCATAGAATTGAGAGAGCCTCCGACCTTTGGTTCTAGATTTTTTAGAACGTGTGGAATCATTGGAAGCGGAACTATTTCTTATGGACATTGCGAACTGAAGTTTTTATCCGAACTGATTTTCTTGTCCAACACATAAAGCAACCCCTTGCCTACGAGATATTGATTTCCCTAGTGCGGACTGATCAATATTTCTTCCAACGTCGTTCTTATTGTTCAACGGGTGTGAAAGAATTTTATGAAACAAAATCAATAGCATAAGTGAATTCTACGACCGAAAATTTGACGGAATAATGTTTCGCTATTCACTAGTACAGTATTGATGCGAAATATTCACGCATTCTGTTATTTATTTGTCACATCAATGTTGAAACCGTTTTGGGAGAAAATAGAATCAATCCCATTTTTTCATTTCATCTTGAACTTTGTAATTCCTCCTATGAAATTAAAAGAAAATTTCTATATCATTTCTCATTTCAAATTCGGCTTCATTTGAAAGTTACAGGGTGTCAGTGTGAAGAAACACATTTCGGTCCATATCTCAGGATGCGATATTTCAAATGAACTGAATTTATGACGAAGAGTTTACAATAGCTATAGTGGATATACCTCAATATTTTTTCTGTTATCAGACTTACTGTCATAAATCTACGAAAAACTAGTTGGAGACTATCCAACCAGTATATCTCAATCAAAAATAAAATTTGAAATTCCGTAAAATTTATTGTTCACTGAAATTCAACATTATGCCTTGACTGGGATATCAAATAACAACAAAATACATCAAAATATTTATTGAAAATAACAAGAAATAAATAGATACTATTGACAGTTTCATTTCATTATTTCAGAATAAATTAAGAAGCAGCGTGATTCTTCAATAGACCCTGGAAAAGTATACAGAAATGAATAGCATATCAAAATAAATTCCTGAAGATATATCAATAAAGATACGACTAGGAAGAAGAAAGATATATCGCTATGAAAATTTCCATGGCTTTCTGCTCTGTAATGTGAAACAAATAAGTATTATTCACCTTCAATTGTGGCAGGGCATTTACTGCTTGAAGACCCAAACTCCTCAATAGCACCACTGGAGGGAATTCTGTACCATACAACCGATGTAAACCATCAATAGCTAACATTGTGGGGAAATTATGACGTTGTCGTTCAGTCTCATAATCTTTCAAATAAGATATGTCGCCTGAAAAATAATCGTTTGAATAACGTGCAAACTCTTGTATGTAAATTATACTCCATTCTCTTTTATTTAATCACATAGGAGGTCATGGTTTCGTTTTCAGGAGTTGGTGTCCCTGATAAAAAATCTGTGCGCGTACATAGAATATCGTTAAAACAAACAAACAAAACGACGTTGCCAGTTTCTTTGTTTACATCAAAGTAAAGCCCGCAACGGACGGCGAGCGATAATATAATATACAGGGTGTTTGGAGGGTGAGTAGCCATAGGTAAATGGTGGATAGGTGATGCTCTTGGCTACTTGTTGCGCCTAATAAAATAACATTTTGCCCAAAGTTCAAGGTGTTATAATTTTTTTACCATTTTTCTAGAAATTTCCCATTTTTCTCATTAAAACCTTGATTTTTTTCAAACTTAATGCTCGAGGTGCCTATAAAATGATTTATTTCTTTAGTCTAGTCTTGTCTTATTCAGATTGAATCATAATTTCATACAAACGTCTTCAAAAAACCTGACAGCGTCGTATCAAACTTCAAAATGAAAAAAAAAAAATAATGTCGTGTCCACTTTACAAAGTGAAATAAAAAAAAATTTACATAGTGTTGGGTTTTAAAATGGCTTCAAAAACTTCTCTAGTTAATACTCTTTCCAATGGTATGTAACATGTACCATTAATAATCAGATAACTCAACAAAAAACCGTTTTGTCTTCAAGGATGCCTTGAAAGGATGACGACAAAACTATTCCATTGAGCAGGCAAAATCTTTTCTCTCATTCTACCACAGCTAAAAATAGCGTGCTCTCTCTATCATCGGCTAACAAAACTCCCAAGGGCGTCGCCAGGGAGGGGGCAGCTGCCCCCCTTGCCCCCTCCCCCTAACAGAATAGATAAAATGAACTGATTTTCGTATATTATGCTATTATTTCATAAGTTTTTAAGGGATTTTTGAGCTCTAGGGGGGCAGCTGCCCCCCGTGCCCCTCCCAGCTCAGAAGCTGGGGGGTAATTACTACATTTGCAAGTCATTTCATAGGCCTGCAGTAAAGGTGCAGTAATGCAGTTTTGAGTTCACTCAACATTTCGGTGGTTCATCAACATATTCTGTAGAAAACTAAAGATAGAGAACTTCAAATCATTTATTTTAAATCTTGTTCAAATTGTCGGACATTATTTCTAATACATGCGTACCATCTCTTTCTTATTTCCGTTGTGGTATAGCTTGCTTCATTATCACAAATGTATTATCTATTTTTTCTATTAATTGTTCTCTTGTGTCAATGGCCAGCAATTTGAACAAGATTTAAAATAAATGATTTGAAGTTCTCTATCTTTAGTTTTCTACAGAATATGTTGATGAACCACCGAAATGTTGAGTGAACTCAAAACTGCATTACTGCACCTTTACTGCAGGCCTATGAAATGACTTGCAAATGTAGTAATTACCCCTCCAGCTTTTGAAGGGGGCACGGGGGTAGCTGCCCCCCCCCTAGAGCTCAAAAATCCCTTAAAAACTTATGAAATAATAGCATAATATACGAAAATCAGTTCATTTTTTCTATTCTGTTAGGGGGGGGCACGGGGGGCAGCTGCCCCCTCCCTGGCGACGCCCTTGGGAGTTTTGTTAGCCGATGATAGAGAGAGCACGCTATTTTTAGCTGTGGTAGAATGAGAGAAAAGATTTTGCCTGCTCAATGGAATAGTTTTGTCGTCATCCTTTCAAGGCATCCTTGAAGACAAAACGGTTTTTTGTTGAGTTATCTGATTATTAATGGTACATGTTACATACCATTGCAAAGAGTATTAACTAGAGAAGTTTTTAAAGCCATTTTAAAACCCAACACTATGTAAATATTTTTTTTATTTCACTTTGTAAAGTGGACACAACATTATCTTTTTTTCATTTTGAAGTTTGATATGACGCTGTCAGGTTTTTTGAAGACGTTTGTATGAAATTTTGATTCAATCTGAATAAGACAAGACTAGACTAAGGAAATAAATCATTTTATAGGCACCTCGAGCATTAAATTTGAAAAAATTCAAGGTTTTAATGAGAAAAATGGGAAATTTCTAGAAAAATGGTAAAAAAATTATAACACCTTGAACTTTCGGCAAAATGTTATTTTATTAGGCGCAACAAGTAGCCAAGAGCATTACCTATCCACCATTTACTTATGGCTACTCACCCTCCAAACACCCTGTATATTATAGCTTTGCATTGACATATGTCATTTTAGTATGGAAAAATATCGTAATATCGGAATATATATTATAGCGTCGTCCGCGGGGCTTGGTGCATTTTCATAAGGAGCGATATTGGTGAAATATATGAGATATAATATATCGCTCGCCGTCCGTTGCGGGCTTTATCAAAGATATTTTGGCATGGGTACGAACGGCAAATTTGAATTGGACCAAAAATCGATTTATAAGCATAAATAAAGCAAAAGTAAGTACTAATCGCCTTTTTTACACTTGATAACGAAGTTTTTTTAGGTATCTGGCCGTTTGGAAAGATTTCAAACGAAATTCCGGTCCCCCAGAAGTTTGGTTAGTTTCGGTATCGTTTTTGGTGCTCAAAATTTATTTGGAATGTGTAAATGGACAAAAAAGGCTTCCTTATACGATCTTCTCACGAAAGCGACCGGAAAATATGGTTCAGGTAGGATTTTCGAGGAATTATGAGGAAAGAACTTGCAGAATGAAATTGCACGATTTTCGTAAGTAAACGTGTTTTGGATGGCCATCATCGGGCTCTAATTGATTATTGTTGATCGTTTTCACGTTTCAGAAAAAAAACCACTTCGTATAAGCCCATTTTGAAGAAATTTGTGTATTTAACATTCAACGGTAGGTATTTGCTCTTAATCGAAAGAATATCTTATATTTAGTGCTACTTCTTTCAAAAGAGACACAAGCTTTTAATGCTGTGAGGGCCCTATAATGTGGATGGGTTTGTGTCTTATTTCAGAACAGGTGAATGATAAATGTGAAGCATATGTTTGACCTATTCCATTTTATTTGTACAAACCTACTGTGGTTGTAATGTATGAATATTTTTCAAACTAATAAATTACTATACAGTCAGAATATTTTACTCCTTGTTCATAAGATCAAATAAATGAAATGTATATCTTCTACTCTTATTTTTGTTAAGTTAGCTATTAAGGTTATGTTCCAAGAAAAAGTTCCTCTTGCATCAGAACTCCCTTCAACTATTTGGATTCCAATAGAGGGATATAATGTTCCATTATTCTTGATTCTTGATGTCAAGTCTTGAACTTTCAGTTCAAGAGGATAATAAACATTAAATCTTCACAAGCATGCATATGAAAATTATGTGAAAGCAATGCAATTTTCTTCCATGGCGAAAAATAATATATTTCAACAGTGATCTCTTGTATTTTTCATGCAAATAACTAGAAAAGGAATCCTTTCTATCAATTCATATAAACGTTAATTATTTTCGTCCATCACATCTTTTCAAATTCATTCATTTTCCGAATAAATTCACATTCTGAGAAATACGCTAAGAATGTAGAAAGGGCAACATAGTGTTTACTTGGAACATAAAAATATTTTGAAAAACGTCATAACTTCGATACAGAGTGGAATGTGTCAAATTTCCAAGGCCAGAGTTGTGATTTTATAATTGTGAATGGAGTATGTTCCATTCAGCTCTTCCTATCTTAAAATTTGAATGAAACAGAATGTGTAAGAATCTAACACATTTTGCACATATGCACGAATTATTGAAGATATCTGGCCATGGTGATTTGGCAAAAAGAGACTGAATACATGACGGATAATTTAACATATTCATCTTCAAAAGTATGGCCGCTATCAACTATGAAGCCCCTTTCGGAAGTCCTCTTGTATACAGGGTGCGGCAATTGTTCTCCCACATTTTAAGGATCTGTTAAAAAGAATACGAAAAAAGATATTGGAAAAATTCTTTTTTATTTTGAAAGCCTACATAATCAAGTTTTGTTCATTTATGTCTTGAACCCACAGGCCCTCACTTTTTTGAGGAACGCATCGCTACAGTCACTGTGACGTCCCAGCGATAATGCAACATGTTGGAGAAATTTTTGCGGCCGAAAATTGAGGAATATGGGAGCATGACACACAGAACTTCTGGTTCCAGCAGGATGGGGCCACAGCCCATACCTACAGCTCGTCGTTGACGTGAGATTCTGTAGGACATGTTCTCCGATCGAGTGATTTCCATATAGGTCGTTTTGTGGCCTCGCGCTCCCCCAATTTGAATCCCTGTGATTTTTTCCTGAGGCCGTCATTTAAATGATATTAATCTCAAGGCATAAATGAAAAAACTTGAATATGTAGGCTTTCAAAATAATCTCTCTTCGTTCAAATGTGGGAGAACTAGTTGCCGCACCCTGTATTTATCTGTAACGATCAAAATATACTGACAGAATAAAATACCCACCAATATCGCTTCCTGCGTATGCTGCTTCACCTAAAACAGCATTCAGACAAGCTATATCGCCAAAACCCAAATTTACACCTTGACCAGCCAAGGGATGTACCCTATGTGCAGCATCTCTGGAAAAGTAATGCATTAAACGACAAAAAAATGTAGTCAGATATTAATCAAGTAGTTTGGGAAATCGGAACATAATACACTGCGCAAAAAAATTAACGCACATTATGGAAATCTCAAATTTATTCCACAACTGAAGCTGTTCTCAATGATAATTATTTTTATCAGAATTATGCATGCATATGTTATCCAATTTCAACGTTTTTCTTCAATACAGATGTTTTCTCCCAGCAGGAATAAAAAAAGAGGATATCGTCAGATTTGAATGTATTGGCTCCATTCTAAAATCAGTTGTTCTCGATCAATTCTAGTGATCAATAGTTTTTCTTTCTTTGATTCTCTACACTCGATCGCTATGGAACGCAATTTGACCCAAGAGGAATGTGCCCAAGCGGTAGTTTTGCGAGAAAAAGGGTGGACATACACAAGAATTGCAGAAAGGTTTGTAGTTTCCCATACAAGTGTGTCCAGAATGTTGCAGCGATTCAGGGAGGCAGGTATGAATCATGAATGTCCGAAGACCAGGACAGGGTAGACCACGGGTAACAACTGCCATTCAAGAACGTTACTTGAGAGTTTCTTCGTTGAGACAACGGTTTGCAACTGGTCGCCTCCTTCAAAATCAGCTTGAGCAAACTCATGAGATGCAAATTAGCACTCAGACAATAAGAAATCGCCTCAGAGAATATGATTTAAAGCCTCGTGTCGCGGCAAGAGGCCCAGCTCTTACCCCAGCCCATCGAAGGGCGCGTTTGGATTTTGTGAGAGAGCATATCCAATATCCATTGGGAAGAGGCCAATTGGAAAGAGTTCTCTTCACAGATGAGTCTAAATTCTGCCTCTACCATTGTGATCGACGTTCCCTTGTATACAGACCTCCACATAAAAGATATGGTCAGTGCAATTTCCTGAATACTACTGGTTTCTGGGGAGGATCGATTATGGTATGGGGTGGAATATCTTTGACTGCTCGCACAGACCTAGTGGTCGTTGATAATGGAGCTATGAATGCTGATAAGTATATAAGGAACATTCTTGAAGAGCATGTAGTGCCATTTGCCCCATACATTGGTGAAAATTTCATTTTTATGGACGATAATGCCAGACCCCATCGTGCGCGCATCGTTCAGGAGTACCAGCAAGAAGTCCAGATCTCAATCCAATTGAGCAGGTTTGGGACAACTTCAATAGAAGGCTGAGAAGTTCAGAAAATCATCCAGCTACTCTTAATAACTTAGGAATCCAACTCGTAGAAATCTGGGAAGGATTAGATCAGAACATTTTAAGATCACTCATTTTGAGTATGAACCGTCGTTGCCGAGCTGTAATTAACGCAAGGGGTGGAAATACCACTTATCAGCATTTCAGTATTTTGAAAATTGTTCATTTCTCTTCTTTCACATAAGATTCGGTGAAATCCTGAATTTTTCTTCCATTTAATGTGTCTTGTTTCGTTCAAAACCTTCCTGAGAGAACATATAAAATAAGTTATAAAGTCAATGTAGAGTTAACTTTCATTAAAATTGAGATTTTCAGAATGTGCGTTAATTTTTTTGCGCAGTGTATTTGCTGCTTGGCTCTTCGATCAAATTTGCGAATTGATCCAAGAGAATTAAAAAAGTGCAAACGAAATCAATGTTGCCTACAGTGTAAAAACACAAATGTTAAGATGAGCGCTTTAATTTAGTTTTCGTTTATGGAACAATCAAATTTCCCCAATTTATATCAAGAAAATGAACCTCAGGCTGGTTCTCGTTTCAGTGAATTAATACCTTACCTCATTGCTGGTATCACCACTACTTTTAAGCTCGAAGTGACAAAATATCTCAACTTATGTTTCACGGACGACTCACGGGCGAAATAAATGATTGGTATTTTACCGATCAGTTTTGATCGTTGATTGCCGTGTTGCGCATTAAAATGTCAATCATCAGACAGTTGAGATGTATTACCAATTTTTAGATCGGTAATAGCATTTCCATTATATGTTTTATGTTCAACACATGTCGTATTTCCAAGACGTGCATTTTCATTGAAAATTCGGATTAAAGGTTACCTAAATATCAATTAACTACTCGGGAAAAATTATGTTCCCAAAATACACTAAACACAAAATGTATCACATAATTTTGAAAAATATAAACTATTGGAAATCGTAATATAAAAGGTTTTTCAATAAGAGGTGTTATTTTGAATAGCCCGCTATGTAGGTACATGATACTTCTGAAGCCGTCTTTTTTTGACATTAATACAAATGAAATGATACAAGCTTTAACAACGCATTGAAATTATTAAAATTCTGCACTACGTGCCACACAAGCAACGAAATCATTGATCTTTTGTTTCCGGGCTGTGTTCACTATAATTATCTCTTTATCACAATTGGCCACCGAGATCTTATGATTCAACACCTTGCGACATCTTCCTTTGGGGCCATGTAAAAGAGAAGATCTACGCCAAGAGCCCAGCGTCGATTCAAGACCTCCACGATGAAATTCTTGAGGCTATCGAGGACCAGCTACTCTGCGATTTGTTTATGGAAAATTTCATGAAAAGGATATGGTCCTGTAGTCGTGGTGGTCATTTGGCTGATGTTATTTTCCATATTAACGGCATACCTTCCTCTTCCTAATGAAATAATTATCCGATCATTTATATAAAGAAATATATTTCTTCTTCGAAAGTCAAAATAACACCTCTTATTGGAAAACCCTTCATATCTTATCAGAAAATATTATGTTTCGTGCATGGTTTGCTTTATAAAATTTTTTGTCCGACAGTTTTGGTTGAACAATGACGAAAACAAATAAAAAATACTATTAATATCAATTGTGGTGAAACAAAAAGAGCTTACCCCACCAAAGCAACTCCACGCTGTACATAATTGGAAGCGTGTCCAAATCCTAAGGGAAACGAATTTCTACTCTTTTCTTGGCAACGAATTATTTTCGGAGGTATTTGGCTTTCTTTAGCCGAAGGACATTTGAAAGCATGAAGTAATTGATCGAAAGCTCTCGATGTTTTTTCCACTATGGGGTTACTCTTCGGATGATTACACTACAAAAAAAATCATGTCTCTTCATGGATATCTTTTTGACGGAAATGGATTTATGTGGAAAAAACAATACAAAGACAGAAGTCCATGAAAGCAAGCTAGTTTATATGAGATCCGATTCATTGGAATCCTAAAAATACAAATACAGGTATAACGAATTAATGTCAATGCATCAAAACAATGAACCTGCACCTCACTCACCAAATGATAGTTGAGCTCGTCGGTGAATTCTTGATCCGTTAATGTCAACAATTTCTTGGCGTGACTTTGAGTTGTAGACCAAACTAGAGAACTCATTTTATTATTCAGCTGAAAAAATGTTCATTTGACAAAAGCAACAGAAATCTTCGTGGAATCGTACCGGTAAAAGAGCTACTGGTCCTGTAGGTAAAAACTTTTGCCAGGCTGTAGTATTGTCACATTCCTTAAAAAAATAGATTCAAAATTGAAAAAGTTGAATACCGTTGAATACTTGGAGCACGTTTCAACTTAGAAATGATATATATTCACCTCTTCTAACTCTAAAGTTGCAACAACACCCATTTGATCATAGCTGTGTGAAATATAGAGAACACCCATCTTTTGACGTACTTGTGAGGAAAATCCATCGCAACCCAACTATAACAAAAACAGTAAAATAAAAATTGTTCAATAGCTTTATGGAGACTATGATGGGCCTTGCATTAGGAGGCCAATTTGCGAACTGTGAATTCTTCAATCGATTCAAATTTTTATAACATGATAATGAAAATTCTACAGACAGTCAATTAGCACAAAAGCTCTGGAATCTTACTGCCAGTGCACATTTCCGGAGCAGGATAAGAAAATTGAAAATGAACCTTAAGGCTAAAGTAAACAATTCATTTTGTTCGAAATGATCTCATGTAGAATTGTGAGAGATAAATCCCATCAGGAGGAAATGATCAAAAAAATGGTTCATACTTAATTTCCAGTCACTGACTCGAATTTGCTTTAAACCACCATCCAGGGAGACCAGCGAAAGTTCCATTCATATCGAAGCGAGTAGATATAGGCCCAGGTTTCGACCTTTTTGGATCACGCCAAAGCAACATAACTCAATATCAATGAGAATAAGATTAGAGCGGGCCTTTGAAAATATATGCTAACTGACAAAGAAACTGCAACACCCAGATGGAGCTGTTTTAATTAAATTTTTTTTTTATAAAAACATAGATAGTATAAATACAGGGTGTCTAGTTTTAAAAAGGCAAAACTTCAAGGGGAGATTATTCAAGTGATTTGCAACAAAAAATGTCATATAACATATGGTCGAAATCTTGACGGATATTCTTCAATTTAACATTTCTCGTTTTCACGAAATATTTCAATTTTTTCCATGAAATCTTCAATATATCAGTTATGCTTGTAGCTTCATCGAATTCGATCACATATTTGGAAATGGTATTAAATCTACAAGAAAAGAATTTCAGTGTGCCAAAAATAGTTCTATTGCGGGTTTGGTGAGGAGATGAATATCACGATACTGAAGTGGACAAAATCAGTTTATTTTTCCAATGGGTTTTTCGTTGAAAAATTATTTATTATTGACATGTTTTCTGCACAGCAAAAAATACCTCATTTAGTGTACTCTCGAATGACATATCAACTTTTTTGCTAACTGCTTGTTTTCTGCCATAATATCATGGCTAACGAGATAAAAACGAAAAAGTCAAAAAATTTCAAACCTAAATTTGCCCCATTTTGAAACTCATTATGATTGAATATCAAGAAATCAATAAATTCTTATTGAGATCATGAATTTATCAATGAAATAAAAATAATTCAGAAGAATAAAATAATTTTTAATGATACAGATTTTATGAAAAAATGTAGAAAACAGACTATTACTATTTATAACAATTGTTGGAAATGTCCACCTCCTTGTTCAATACATTTAACACATCTTTTTCGAACTGAATCAACAACCCTTCGAAGTTCGCAATGTTTCTGACGCATTTCTGCACAATACAATTTAATTCTTTCGATCAGAGCCTCTCGAGTCTGAACCCGAATTCGGTACACATTTTCTTTTAAGGTGCTCCAGACATAAAAATCCAAAGGCGTCAGATCTGAGCTCCTTGGCAGGCCCGGATCTAGGGGGGGGCAAGCGGGGCGCTTGCCCTGGGCGCCAGCTTAAGGGGGCGACAAAAACAACCAGATGTTAAATTTTTTTATTTTTTATTTTTCCGGAAAAAAAAGTATTATCATTAAATATGACCCGGCTCTCATGTGCCATCTTGAATACTCAAAAAAAGGACAAACATCCTATCTGTAGTATCTGTCCAAAACTATACAAAATGAAATTATGGATTTAATGGCCACCAAATTTCGCAATAACATTATTAATGAGATCAAGGAGGCCAACTATGTTCGACTGCACCCCAGATGTATCTCACACATCAGAACAAATGAACCAGGTTATACGATATTTAAAGAGAACGGAGTCTGTGTATGAGATAAAGGAAAGTTTTATTGACTTTTTAGAAGTTGACGGAAAAACTGCAGAATAATATCATAGCGAATTCTAGATAAAATGCAAGCTAATGATTTAGATTATATTTATATTATATCTAATGATATCAAAATAGATTTCAAAATGTCGTGGGCAATCCTACAACAACGGATCTAATATGGCTGGCATATATAAAGGAGTCCAATCCAGAATTCTACAGATAAACGAGCTGGCTGTATTAGTTCCATGCCTAGCGCACTCTTTGAATCTTGTGGGTGTCCATTCGGCTTCATCATGCTCAGAAGCAGTGAATTAATTTGGTATTGTACAAAAACTGTATTCTTTTTTTGTTAGTTTAACCACACGATGGACAATTATGAAAAAGTGCACGAAAACAAATTTGGAAGGAAGTAGCCAAACAAGATGGGGGCTAAATATTAAGCTGTTAATGCCTTGCTCAATAATTTACCAGGAGTTGTGAAGGCTGTGGAAGAAATCAAAGAATCCTCACTTGTCGCAGAATCCAAGTATGAAGCCGGTCATTTGCTTCATGCTGTGATGGATTTTACATTCATCCTGAACCTAACAATTTGGGATAATATTCTGCGAGAGATCAATAGGCTCAACGTGGAAATTCAGAAAGGGGATATAATTATATTACGTTCATTATCGTTGATGCAAGGTCTTGTGAGGATCTGTCAAGGAATTGAGAGAAAAACCTATTGAAACCTGGATTTCGGAAGATACACTTCTTTCAGAATAGTTGGATCTGGAGACAAATCTTACAAATAAACGTATTTCCAAGAAGAAAAAGCAGGTCGACGAAATATGCGAGGATGAGTCAAGATCGCTAGATCCAGTTGGTTTATTCTCGAAGGAAATTAAGGTTGTTTTCGACAGATTATTGTCAGAAATCAGAAAAAGATTAGAAAGCGCAGAGAGTCTGCATACGAAATTCGCATTCGTCAATGGCCATGCCCTTTCAAAAAGAGAATCTGCAGAATAATGGGACCCTTCTAGCGCAAAAATATTGAAGTGATTCGGATGCAGTTGATTTTTGTTAGCAATAGGAACTAGCGGTTCCCAAAGAGCTGGTTTCTGAAATGAGTGAAAGATCGACTTCATTAGATTTTGACAGGCAAGATCTGCAAGAAGCTTTCCCTAATGTCAGTATTGCTTTAAGAATATACTGCACATTACTTACTATGTCTACAAGAGGTGAACGCAGTTTCAGCCAAATATGTGTTCGAATTCGATGAAGCTACAAACAGAACCGATATATTGAAGATTTCATGGAAAAAATTGAAATATTCCGTGAAAACGAGAAATGTTAAATTGAGGAATAACCGTCAAGATTTCGACCATGTGTCATATGACATTTTTTGTTGCAAATCACTTGAATAATCTCCCCTTGAAGTTTTGCGGTTTTAAAAAACAAAAATAACGTGAAAGATTTTTCATGTAAACGTTTTTTGGTACTTGAATGTAGTCGTTTTGAAATTTTTTTAAATTCTACAACAAACCAGCTGTTCGAGGAGCTCCAAATTCGATGTATAGTTGTTAAAATACCTAGAGAACGTCAGGGAGAAAGACGTGAACCTCATAAACGTCATGTACACCGGGTAGTAGGCATTATGGTAATTATGGTATGGTGCTATTGCACATGCAAGTAGGTCACCTTTAGTCTTTATTCGAGGTAACATGACAGCGCTGCTTTACCTTCAAGAAATAGTGAAGCCATATGTTCTCCCTTGCCTTAATCGGCTCGAGAATCCATTATTTCAGCAAAATAATGCTCGACCTCATATTGCCAGAGTTAGTTTGAACTTCTCTGAAGCGACCAAGGTGAATATCTTGCAATGGCCGCCCAAATCACCCAAACTTTGGCCCATACAGCATGTTTGGGACATCATGTGTAGAAGGCTTGGAAATTTACGCCAGCCCCCATGGACTATGGAGGCCCTGAGACATGAAGTACCGGTAGCTTGGGATAGTGTCCCTCAAGAAGAAATAGGCCATCTTATTGCATCAATGCCAAGACGTGTTGGGGAGTGTATAGATAATCGCGTTGGACAAAAACATTATTAACAAATTCATTAAAAAAATTGTAAACCCTTCGTTTTTCCTCCAAATTTCGATCATTTACTCCTTGCTTTACTATCTACAAAAAAAAATAAAATTTAAACAGCTCCTTCTGGGTGTTGTAGTTTCTTTGTCAGTTAGTATACTAACCTAAGTCAGAAGAAACTACACCATAGCGACATCTAGTGGAGAATCAGACCACACCCGCGTTTACCGGACGACGATAAATGGTAAACCTTCCATTCTGCTTCTTCAGCATACCAGTCAATATTCACAGCTACAAGCTAGCCGAAAGCGAGGTAATTCTGGGAATTCTTCAATTCCACGAGCACGGCTCAAAATAAGGATCATTCCGAAAAGTAAATGATCAAAAAACCACCCACAACGTTTGGATATTTTTGGACGATTTCAACCATACTTGAGAATGAAAGTGGCAGGGTCAAAAATACAGTAATGAAGTGTTCCCCTTCAATCTAATAGCACCGCGTTTGAGGGCTTTTCAAAAATGCTGACGCCTTTCCTGAAAATGGCTCAGTTTTGTTTTCAGTCAATTTCTACAATAGAACGCGTTGAAATGAAGGATAAATATTTTCATTCCCTAAATACCATATAAGTTTGATTGTGACTTATGTGTAGGATACTACAAGGAACCCGGCAACAGTAAACTTGTGCATTCCATTCATTCTTCCTTTCATAACGCATGTGATAAATTTCTGTTTGAGAATGTCAGTTTATCCAAGTTCTTGGAAGAAAGCTCTTGTGGTTCCCCTACCAAAACATTCAAGTCCATCTTCCTTAGATGATATTCGACCTATTAGCATACTTCCAGCCTTATCCAAGATAATTGAAAAAGTAATGCATAAACAGCTGCAAGAACATCTGGAAAAAAATAAAATAATTCCCACCGAGCAATCTGGTTTTAGGCCTGGCCAGTGGCGTAACGTACACCCCCCCAGACCCCCCGTTGGGTGGGGGCCCGCGGAGTCTAGGGGCCCGCGGGGTGAAGATTTGAAGATTATACAATCAATAATCATAGAAATATTTATTATAATAAAACACAAAATACTCATAGTACCTAATTAATTCTCTGATTAACTTTCTTTCATTCATTTCTGAACATTTCAATTACCTATCTAAACTATTCCTGAAAATCACCCTCATGCGTCAAATATATAAGATTTATAAACGAAATCCCAGTATTTGTTGATATGGAAGTAAAAAATATCATAAATCACATATTTCAATCACTATTAACATTAAATTTCTTTTTGAAGAGTTGATTAAAACCAACGTTATTGTTTATTAACATATTATGTATTTCAGTCATATCCTGTTTTCTTCTTTTTAAATAATTTATTTATAGGTTTAAAATTATTAGCGAAATTGTTGAGGTAGGCTTATCAGAGAGCAAAAACTTATGATTACACGGATTCGGTCTAGCTAAGTGTAAAAATTAATTTCAAATAATAGTTAGAATGATAAAGTAAAAGAGCTTATAAAATGTTAATTATAACGAAATCGTTAAAGTATATCGGTTAAAACTGATGCAGTTGGTTTATTGGACATTTTTATAGTTTCTGCAAAATAGACTACTATGTTTAACCCACAAATGAATTGTTGAACAGTCATATAAAATAAATGTTCGCTCTAGGTGTAACATTTCCATTCCTAGACATCGCACTGATTTGTTCACGAGATCTTTCTCATATCAGGTGGCAAAAGTTATGAATGATTTGAAATTCGATTATAGAAAGGTCCCGCTCAGCCAATTCAGATTGCTTTTGCTGAGAGAACTTCGTAATGACCCTTTGTACCGGTAGTTTGCGTTAAAGTTCAGATAAAATTGTATGTTTGCTGTCCCTGAGCTGTTCAAGGTGGGTCATTTAATAACTTTTCGGACATGCGGCAATATTGTATTCAAATTTACTATAATTATGCTCATGTGATGTTTCTACATTTTGTTCCGATTTGTAGAGGGTTAGATGTAAGAATAGACGTATGTTGTCAGCTGGTTTTCGATGATAACTTCTTTATTTTTTTTTTTGTCTGGCATCATGCGAACTAAATCTCGCCCTCAGATATGTAATATTATTTTGTACATTGGATATTCCATAATAAAGACCATTTATTATTATTATTATTATTATTATTTCTAATGGATAGGATGAAGCTTCAAAACAATTTCAGAAGAATTCCAAGGAAGATTTACGGCATTCTCAGCGCGTGGCGTCATATCGAAATGACTGTCCAGATTTACTCGTGTTTTATTTCAATAGAATTAATGTATTCTTCATCTCTTTTTCAACAGATCATGCATCAAACAGAATTCTATCACGGGTCTCACGGACAAGTCGATTTCCTTATTACTTCAAAAGATTTCAAATCAATTAAAAGGCGCCGATTGAAAATGTTGCATCCAGAATCTCCCGCGCTTATGGAAATCTAAAAACAGAAACGACGCCGCCGTCTAACCAGAATCTTGAAATCGTTGAATATTTCGCGAAAGTCGGACATGCCTGAGTGATTTTTTGTGAATGTTTATGTGGTTAGCTTTTAAACGCCCAGTTTTATTGGAATCGTTAAAATGTTTAGATCCTGATCTAACCAAAGGCAATTTCCGAGATGTAGTAGTAGTTGGTATGTCATTTTTAATTTTGAAAAAAAAATTGAATTTTTCAATTTGAATGTTTTTTTTGCTTTTCCACTGGGTACAAATAATCCACGTTTCTAAACGAAATATCAGCGAATTATTTTAGTAGTTTATGTGAAGACATGTTCTGCAATTATAATACAGTGCGTGCCAATATAGGAGCCATTCCCCGAATCAACGGTGATGAGGCGAAATTGTTGTATGAAAGAGCACTTGATTTTTTTGAAACGCAACCAACAAAGGTTCAAAGTATGTAGAATGCAATAAAAATCAATACGAATGAGCAGACAATGCATAACATAATAATTAAGCGCAGTCTTTCTACGAGTACGTTTTTGACAATCACTTTCTGTATATTTGTAAAAAGTCAGTTGAAGAACATCATGTAGGTTAATTTATTCATTTATTTATGGACAGAAGCCATACTTATAAATATCAACAATAATAATTTTAACATGATATTTCGAAAAGATTTCCCCTTCATTACCTTTGCTTTGAAGAGGATTAAATCTTCATGGCAAATATTGAATAAAAATCAACCTGTAAGACAATTAAGTATATTCTTTTCTGAACGTGAGAGGGAAAATTATTGGTTTTCCAAACTTTTGGCTAGAACTGTAATTTTTCAAGAACATTTAATGCGGCTGAATAGTTTCGCAAGAAACGATTTGAAAAAATAATTTTCACTACAAGAAAAAAAATACAGAAAGCCTAAGAACCTAAATGAAGGTGCCATAATTTTCAGTGAAACAACAAAGCTATTTTACAAATTTACGCAAAATATTTGAAAACAAGAGGAATAGGCATATCAAAGAATTATTGACATCTCGAGTAGCTTTGGAAAATCGAAATAACATTGGTAATAGCCCATTCAGTGATATTTTGAGTTGTAGAATTCAGGTTGGTGTTGGAAATAATACTGACATTTTGTTCTGTCTTCAATGTTCGAACAAATTTGGAAAATATGAAATAATTGATGAGGCTGTTGATGGGTGTGCAGTTAATAAATGGAAAGCCTGCACAGAGCACGTAGAAAATGATATAAGAGAAGATTAGTCAGAATATATTGGATGTTAAGATATTGCTGACATAAAACCTTTCATTATGAACATGACGAGGTCTGCCCAGATGAGGAAATAATAACAGTTGTGATTGTTGAAACAGAATTATTATTCTATTTCAATATATTCGCATTTTTTAAATTAAATATTTTATCTACTCCCATAGAATAATATATCCATTATTCAACTGAATTTGATCTATAATAGTCTCTATAAACCAATAGTGTGAGGTAATAATAACTCACGCCTATAACTCACTCTTATACAAATAGGAAAAACAGCTTACCAAATGAATAAAAAAAGTCGGATCGATCGGGACCACTATTTCAAACACCAAGTAACGTTCTCGCCATTCATTTCTACCTTTCCTTTGGCCTGAATATTCAAAAATCGAATTTGGAAAAAGTGAATTTTTGACGTTCATTACGCGATTCAATTCTCGACCACAGAAATCGCGCTTGTTGAACGAAAGGGAACAATTCATTATTGACATCGAGGGGAGTAGGCGTCGGCGAACGGGAACTATTCATTATTGATATCGAGGGGAGTAGGCGAGTACGAGAAATGTCACTTGAATAATTTTGATGTACTGCATTTGAATTGAATTGATAGGTATCTAATTATTGTGGATATTTTGATGAAAGAGATGAATTCAGATAGTGAAGATGAATTATTATGTACACCTCCAGAAATACGGGAAGCAGCTAATAGTACAATTCATAATTTATTGCCTGAAAAATCCGAAAAAAAGTATAAAGCTGCATACATAAATTTTTTGGATTGGTGTAAAAGTAAGAACATCAAGTCATCGATTTCTGAGAACGTTCTTCTGGCATATTTTAGTGAATTGAGCACTAAATATAAA
Source organism: Adalia decempunctata (assembly GCA_951802165.1). Classification (NCBI taxonomy): domain Eukaryota; kingdom Metazoa; phylum Arthropoda; class Insecta; order Coleoptera; family Coccinellidae; genus Adalia; species Adalia decempunctata. Next base: position 36,048,110 of record OX637697.1, on the reverse strand, counting down.
GCATCATCCCTATGGACTTTCTACTCCATGCTAAGAAGCACACTTAACATAAATCAGGGAGTCAATATAGAAAACTATTCAAAATTACGTGCATTTCTGAAACGGAAATCAGAAAAACATATTGCCAAAAAGGCAAAAACTTTTACGCCAGAACAAGTGAATAAATTCTTAAATGAAGCTTCTGATGATAAATATCTGGCAACAAAGGTAGTAGATCTCACAATAATTCAATCGTTTTCATCATCTCGTCAAATATATAATTTATTTCAGGTTGCTTTAATAATGGGCATTATGGGTGCTTGTCGTGCAGCAGAATTGTACTCTATGCAGATTAATGATTTAGAAGACCAAGGATCTATTTTAATGGTCAATGTACCAAATACAAAAACAAAAATTGCCAGAAAATTTGCTATTACTGGAAATTTGTATATCATAGTGAAGAAATATTTGAATCTGAGGCCTAACAATATATCGCACAATATTTTATTCTTTAAATTTCAAAATGGAAAGTATCACCCACAAAGAATTGGCATCAATAAATTTGGAGCAATGGGGAAAGACATTGCATCTTTTTTAAAATTACCTGACTATAACTTATACACAGGGCATTGTTTTCGCCGCTCGTCGGCTACTTTATTAGTAGATTCTGGAGGAGACATAACGGCACTAAAGCGCCATGGCGGTTGGCGATAACTACTGTGGCTGAGGGGTACATTGATGATTCCGAAAAAAATAAGAAAGATACTGCAAATAAAATTTACAGTTCTATAACACCCCAGCCAGTTAGTACATCAACAACACATATACAAAAAACACAAGAAGAAACAATAAACTTGCATAATTCATTCCCAAATATTCAGATTCAAGGTTGTTCAAATGTTACAGTTTATGTTATCAATAAAGAAAATTAGTACCTAATTACTAAAGTCCTTGTATTTATTGTTATACTCACAGATATTATACTGATAGGGAAGTCAAAGAAAATAGCTGATCATGATTCTGGAGGGTATGCAACATGAACAAAAATATTATAATTTTACCAAAAAGAGGGGGTTTTAAGCAATTTCAAGAATTTCTCAGTTGGGTATAGGTATTAACACAACCCTCTCAACACAGATGATCAATTTCGATTGTCTGATTCTGGCTTATTCATTCAAATAGAAATATGTAGGAAAATGACGATAGACGATATTCTGAGTAACCCAACCCTACTTCGTTCTTGTCTACTGCCACAGTTCACAACATAACTAAAGAATGGCCTGTTTTCATTCAAGAAAAACAATGTAAAATGCTGAAAACCTACTCAAAATAACCAAGCATGGAACGAAGACAGTTCATTGGACTGCCCATAGATGCATATATGACTGCATGAAATATTCAGTGAACACAGAAATTTATGTCAGTGTTTTTGATAATTGTTTTCAATTTTGAAAATGCAAATGAATTCGAATTTTACTGAAGAAGTCGAAGATAAAGCATAGTATTCAATTCGCGGTAATGGTCATAACACACTTGATGAATTACACCACTCGCCTGACGGCTCGCGGTGCAAACATTCATCTGCGTGTGTTATGACTTACATTACCGCTCATTGAACAATATACTATTACACCTTCATTGCTCAGAAAATATTGAGAGTCACAATGTCATGGCAAAATTCTCCATATATTAAATAGATCCATTCTTTAAGTTTTTTATCTGTCTTGATAATTATCACAATTTTCTCAATCCATACACTTTGCAGCAACGCGGTTCAAATTATCAATTATATTTTTCTTGTTTAGCGAATATTCATATTGAACATTGGAAAGGAACATGTGTTTTAATCATCCACGATATTTTTCGTTACAAGATGAAAATGATATACTTACTGCTGGTATACAGATGTGATAATTGGGAACATTTTCATGTTCAAAATGCCTTACTTTGAAAAAATACCATTTTAGGTTATTTTTCATATATTTTATTGCTATGATGAAAGCACAGAACATTTTTAGTTACTTTTTGGCAACTAGAAATAAAGCTACGACTGGATTTTCAAGTCCACCTTCGATGTCAATAATTCTTGGATGGACTATACCTACATACCATATTCGACAAAATCTATGTAGGTATAGCGTTCTTTATTTTACTACATTAGTTTATCTGATGATGTACAATAAACAATAACTCAACTTAATTTATCGGTAGAGTATCTTCGCAATGGTCAATACAAAATTCACGTTCAGTTTATTCCCAATTGGAAATTAAAGAAATGGAAAATACAATGCAAAATATGAATTTTGAATTGAATCATTAAAATAATCACACATTTCTTTTGTCGTTGTCGTAAATTCAATTTTTACAAAAGATTCATAGGAACATGAACTGAATATCGTCAGTGGATTTACAATATTTTATGAAGAAGATTTCTGAGATTGCGAACTAACTTTTCCAAGCATATCTTCATCTTTACCGAAGAATAAGCATTCACAATGTGAACACTCCTCAGATTTAAACATAGTAAGTAATTGACGCATGTTCCGCAAAACAAATGAATTTTTGGATAATGTTGAAGTCAAGATCAAAGGTTGCATAGAATTATTATGCCGTCGATCGATGCTATTCTTCGGAAATAATTGCAGAAGCTCATAAACATCCGGTCTTGCATCTCCTTATGAATTATGGTTTTTCATCGAAAGCAATGACGATATTTTTAGAAATGAATTCTTATTTTTAATTCGTTTTGAAATTTAAGTCATATTAACTTTTAATGCGTATTTTCAGAGGGATCACTAACTATTGTTTTGGCACGATTCCTGGCATAAGATTTGTTTCCAGATATTTGGGTCGAGAGGGATTTTATTCGAATATTTCTACATCATAAGTGAGAAAAAAATTAATCCGAAACTTCTGAAGTGCTGATCACATTTACCTGTTGTTAAAATTCACTACCACACTACCTATTCTGCATCATGTTGACTGATGCTCCTGAAATAGTCTTATTTGTTTATATGATACTGAGGAACACCACTCCTTGCGATGAATACAACAATATTCAGACGAAATGTAGGTATTTGAACTCGTTTTATTCTCTGGGTGAATCGAAGCGCTTGTTTTTATCGCTATTGTACTTCATCATGTTTCAAATCATCAATTAATGGGTAACTTGAAGCACTGGCGTGAAGTCAGGAACTTTCGAGTGCTCTTTAACCCACCTTGTAGGTATTCGCATTCAAGAGACCTTTTTTGTACCTTGATTAGTTTACCAAAGTGTTCTGGTTTTATTTTTGTACTCTGATAACCAGGATAATGGTCTTCTTGAACTGCTTCTATTTTGCGGGATGCTGGTGATTCTTTTCACTCTCGAGGAATAAAATGTTGTGACTACAAAACCGATGTAAGGGGGTATACTTAACTGTAAGCACCCTATGGTAATCTTGATGATCACTGCGATAAGTTGTTATCTGGACTTATACTCCATTCACTTTTATAAAGTATCGCGGTTAGCCTTGATTTAGGTTTATCAAGTTCTTTCACTTTGAACTGACGCAGGTTGGCACTCGTGAAAATCAAGCGACATTGCCAAGTCTCTTTCTATTTACTCTTTTTTAACTTCGTAAATGGAGTTCTTCAAAGGTTTAACTGTGACGCAGGTTTCGTAGAACTACTACATTTTCATACTGGAGTATTAGAGTATTTAAAGTTGTGCAAAAAGGTATTTAAATGTCTTCTGTAGGTATTTCTTGAGAATTTTGAAAAGTGGGGAATTCCATAGGTTCCTCTGTTCCGTTCGTTTTGCTGGATTATTCGCGTACTTTTATTCTTTTTCCGAATGAACTATCACAAAGTAACGGACAATTCTGTCCATTATTTTTCAGTAAAATTTCCACACTCGATTCTCGATTTCCGTACAAGAAAATTGTATAACTGAATCTTCCAACCATGTTTATATACGTAAAATATTTCCAGTATTAACAGAGAAAAAGTTTCTTCAGCATTCGCCAGGTCTTTGAAATTATTGAATTTCTCAAATTCATTATTTTCTCAAGGTTAATTAACATTTTGATAAATACGTAATTACTTCGATTTTTATGCAGAAACGACAACGTTGCGAGCGTATCTGACAGAGGAATGACCAAAACCTAACATTTTCAAAATATACGCGGTGAAATGTGTCAAAATTCCATGGCAAATCGCGATACTTCATGAAAGTGAATGGAGTATAGATGACAACTGCGAAGAGAATGAGGAAGTGGTGAAATTTGAACGCATTCTCAACAAAACAACAAATTTGTATTTTTCATGTTACCGAAATGTACCTTCTATATGAAAATGTATATCAGGGAAGCAAAATGACTAGTTGTGATTTACGAATATGTATGATGTACCAGCAATTGACTGACGAAAATTGATTAACGACTAACGTATACTCCATTCACTTCTATAAAGTAGCCCGGTTGGCCCTGGAATTCTGACACATTTCACCGCGTATATTTTGAAAATGTTAGGTTATAGTCGTTCTCCTGTCAGATATGAACGCAACGTTGCCGTTTCTACATTTAAATCGTAGAAATTACGTATTTATCAAAATGTTTATTTACTTTGGGAAAACAATGAATTTGAGGAAATATTATATGAATTCAATAATTCCATAGACCTGACGAATATTGAAGAAACTCTTTTCTCTGTTAATACTGGAAATATTTCATGTGTACGAGTAAAAACATGATTGGAAGATTCAGTTATGCTATTTTCTTGTACGGAAATCAAGAACCGAGTGTTGAAATTTTAGTGAAAATAATGGACAGAATAGTCCGTTACTTCGTGATAGTTCATTAACCCGACAGAAAAACTTTTAGACGAACACAACAGACGGACGTATGGAAATCCCCACTTTTCAAAATTCTCAAGAAATAAGCCTACAGACGACTATTAAATACCTCTTTGCGCAACTTGAAATATGAAAATATAGTGGTAGGTATTACGAATCTCGTGTCAGTTAAACCTTAAAAGAACTAACTCCATTCACAAAGATAAAAAAGAGTGAATAGAAAGTAGACTTGGCAATGTCGCTTGATTTTCACGATTGCCAACCTGCGTCCGTTTTAAGTAAAAGAACTTGATAAACCTAAACCATGTCCAACCAAGATACTTTATAAAAGTGAATGGAGTATATACAACATACAACTGACTAACAACTGACCGAACTGACTGAGTAACAACTGATTAACTAGGTGCATAGATGCATAGAAACCCTGGTGTAACGACTAGTAACTGAAAATCGTTTTTTAGGAGTAATTCAGATATGAAATTATTGATTTTTTTTAATCCAGCTATATTCGAGATGTGAGAAGGATTTATGATTTCTCAAATGTGAACTATAGTCAAAAGTTCTCTTATCTTGCTAAAAAAATTGCTGATTTCGAAAATGTATCATACTAGCCGGCCCGGCGAACTTTGTTCCGCCTAAATGATACTTACGGTGGATTTCACAAATCGTAATCACCGGTGATCAGAGATCAACGGCTTGTTTCTCTGATTTCTGAACTGTCAAATGTTTCCATGGATATGAGCTGTCACACAGAACAGATACACAAAAATAATATGTCAATTATGGCAATTTTGGATTCAGTTATTTCCGCAAATATATTTATTACCGAAACAGAAATTCAAAAACATTTCAAAAATTATGAGAAAAGAGAATGGACATCTCACGATTGAAACTGATGGCCAAAATCCGATTCACTTGACATTTCGATAAAAATTCGCTGTGATATTCACCCGCTCCTGGATCTGGTAATAGCCTTTCATGATACTATAAGTCCTGTGCAAATTACATAGTAATTGATGTCATCTGTTCTTTCTTCGACCATTTCAAACCACGAAATGCTCGAAAAAAAAACAGATGACATCAATCGATGGCCGCGAAAGCCTCAAAAAATTCATCGTTATTTTGGATGAATAAAACTATGAAAATAACTACACATAATGTGTGAATAGCGACACCTGAAGTCGTAAGAACGAAACTTTTCTCATATCTCAACAAAATCTAATCATTTTAGACATCTGTACTCCTACGCTAAGACATTTTGGTTTTGGCCAACAGCGCAGTACAACGTATTACCATTATGGTAATATAGTCACTGTAGCGTAACTGTAACTTTAGCGACACTTAGTGGCCTTACTCAAAAAGAGGAAAAGCATTTCCTGTATAAGTAAAATTTTCATCGATTTTTTCAAAGTTTTGATGTATTTTATAATAACCAGACCGTAGACGAATCCATATATGAAGTTTCATAACAAACAGTCCATCCGATCTCGAGTTATAAATATAACCAATATCTTTCTTTTATATACATAATATAAAGACGTCGCTATTGACATGAATATTACGCTCGATATTACATGACAGAAAAAAATTAATATTTTCTTGCTTTCCGATTCAATGTTGACCTTTTAATATGCAATATATACTTCATTCACTTTTATAAAGTATCTTGGTGGGCCATGGTTTAGGTTTATCAAGTTCTTTTACTTAAAACGGACGCAGGTTGGCACTCGTGAAAATCAAGCGACATTGCCAAGTCTACTTTCTAATTACTCTTTTTTAACTTTGTGAATGGAGTTAGTTCTTTTAAGCTTTAACTGTGACACAAGATTCGTAGTATCAATACATTTTCATACAGGAGTATTTCAAGTTGCGCAAAGAGGTATTTAATTGTCCTCTTTAGGCTTATTTCTTGAGAATTTTGAAAAGTGGGGATTTCCATACGTCCGTCTGTTCCGTTCGTCTAAAAGTTTTTCTATCGGGTTAATGAACTATCACAAAGTAACGGACTATTCTGTCCATTATTTTTCAGTAAAATTTCAACACTCGGTTCTTGATTTCCGTACAAGAAAATAGCATAACTGAATCTTCCAATTATGTTTATACTCGTACACGTGAAATATTTCCAGTATTAACAGAAAAAAAGTTTCTTCAATATTCGTCAGATCTTTGGAATTATTGAATTCACATAATATTTCCTCGAATTTATTGTTTTCCCAAAGTAAATAAACATTTTGATAAATACGTAATTTCTACGATTTATATGTGGAAACGGCAACGTTGCGTCCATATCTGACAGAAGAATGGGTATGACCTAACATTTTCAAAATATACGCGGTGAAATGTGTCAGAATTCCAGCGCCAACCGGGATACTTTATAAAAGTGAATGGAGTATAGTTCGTGAATTCACTTCTGTGAACTTAAACTTCTGTGGTAGAAATCAGATCAATCAATTTTTACGAACATAATTTTGTGAAGCTTCCATGATTTTTCAGATTGTGAACTTAACGTTGGCAATATTTTCATTCGCTTGAATAAAGCATACCAATTACATATCGATTCAAGGATAATAAACAAATTTCTAATTTTGGGAACAAATTATGACAAATTAACCATACAAATATTTATTAAGCAATCGGTGATTCTAATCATAAAGATGATGCATATTCAACGATCGCCATGGTAACGCCAGCCTACTTATAATTCAATAGTCAATCGAAAAGACAAAATACTGATTCATTTCTCATGTGATATTCATGTGAATAGCGACATATGATACATCTTTTAACGCAGCAAAAATTTTGTAGCAAGATAAGAGAACTTTCGACTATAGTTTACATTCGAGAAATCATAAAACCTTCTCATTTCTGGAAAATAGCTGGATTAGTCAGCAAAAAGAGCTCGAGAATGTGTTATCAGTTTTCTTTTAGCTGTTACAGTTCAAGGGATTCCTTCAGTATAAAACGAATTTAGCCCACCCTGTTCAGCCCTAATGCAATTGAGCATATCTAAACTGAATCGCGAATCATCGTTGCATACGACATTGCTCTACCCTTCTGTCTACCAAAGCTGCCGTTCTCAGAACGAGTTCAAACGTTGATGAAGGTTGTCTGCACTAGAAGCGAGACTCGAATGCGTATAGTAACAGGTCTGCCTTCCTTTCCAAACAATAATTCATCAGCGACTTGACGGGTAGCTAGGTGTCTGAATTTTGTACGAATGGTTCTATCTCAATCAATTTATTTTGTATTTTTTCAGAACTCATGAAGATGATGATGTAAGGAAAACTGAGAAGAATAAAAAGGAATGTCACCAATGTTTTTCATGTAAAATGATAAGGCTCGATAAAGTTCGAAAAAAATCTCACGCAGGCCAAAGAAGGAAATGGCAGGACGAAGATGTAGGAAACGGATCTGACACTATCTCTAGTGAAGACGATGCTTCTGACTATGAAATCAGCGAGACGGGAAGGGAAAGGCAAACACAAGTAATATGGAATGATGAAGAGATTTGGAATGATATGCAGGTATGAACCTATAGGGTGTTCCGATTTAGAATCAATGATAAAGGCTTGTATCTTTCAGAACTTGGAAGATGCAGAGAAGTGCATTCAACTCTTGAACTATGACGATCAGAAGGTTTTGCTGGAGGAAGTTAATAGTGAAACGGCATTACTACTCGCTCTGTGGCTGGAAAAAAATGATGTAGTCGAGAAATTGTTGCATAAATACGAGAATAGTGAAGCGAAGGATCCATATGGAAGGTAAGAAATATACAGTGATTTACTTTAAGGTCGCCGTTTAAAGCGAGTAGGAAAACTTATCCGATAGAGGCGCCACCGTGCATTTCATGGAATATCTCCATAGAACTTACATTATCACTATGAGTTGTATGAATATCTCTATCCTTATGAATGAAATGTACAATGGCGCTCTCTATCCGAAAATCCCTGAACTATGAAATTAGTGAATATGTGGGTAAAGCAGGAACTTTTTCCCGCCATATATCTGAATATGGCTATTTTCTGCCAATTCCGTATTTAAAGAGTCTTCAGCATTCAGAAAAGGAAACGTATACCGCCAGATGGCGGTGCAGTGCATTAATTTTTATTAATTGGATTATTCAGCTTAACAAAACAAATGTTGGGGCGCAGGGAATATTGACAAGAAATCCTACCCTGCACTAGATCTCACACTGACTGTATAAATGATACACTAATTTTCACTCACCAGTCATCTGGAAGTAGATACCTGCGGGGCGTGTCATTTAAAAGAAATTCAATTCCATGTAAGAATCAACAATTGTAAGAAAAAATTAATTTTCACTAATCGACGGCTAATAAAATCCTTAATAAAACGTCTTTGGTAAAAATGGATATTTATCATTTCGAATAGAAAAATTCAAGGAAATAAATTTCGCGAAAACAACACATTGTTGTTATATTATTTACAAAAAAACGGTAAATTTTGAAAGAAAAAGGAGATAGACATTTGATCAACTAAATGATAGACTTCAATACTGAAATGAAAAAACACAAAAATATTTGTTCGTTTTGATGGTGGAAATGTTGAAAAATTACCAAAAATGATGGGGAATATACTTTTCATTCATTTAATACTTATAAAATATTTTTTTTATTATTTTTATCTTTATACACTCATACATCCCTTCATCAATCAGAAAAAAATAAATCGTTTCTGACTCCCTTTTTTTCAGGGGCGTAGACCCTTAAGTTGTTTTTCTGAACGAAATTATCTATAGATTCACTTTAAATCGGAAGTTAAACGATTTTCATGGGTCTTTCGTTTGGAAAAAACAGAAGCATGAGTTTGCTTATTTTTTAAAGAAAAAAAATAACTTTCGAATTAAATCGATATAAATTATTTCATTAAGAACCCCAATCCTTTCTGAGTTCATCCACAAAATTGCAGGTCTCAAAGTGAAACCATTTTCAAATGCAACTTGAAATAAAAACACACTACCTACATTGAATGTCCACCTTAAGGGGCAGTATCACCTTTTGAATCGTGGTGAATCTCCATTCAAAAGTGGTCTCTTTATTTCACGAGTAAGTACCCTAATTTACGAAGTAGAGACTTGATTTTTTTTTAATTGAAGTTGAAGAACGTCCCGAGGGCAAATATTTTTCTTTTTTTCGATTCAATCAGTTTTTCAATCAAAAAAACCAGGGTAATCGTTAGATCTGGGGTTATTGAATATGTTTTTCGTTTTTCATGAGTACAAGCTATATTTTTGAAATAATCATCATGAAAATTTCTGTAGTTTATAGAAGATTAAATTGCCGAGGGCAAATAGTTGCGATTTTATCGATTTAATTAGTTTTTCAATTGAAAAAAACAGGTTGAGCGTTTTGGAAACTACACTTAATGATTTTTTTTCCGACGGTTATTCATCATTTTTTTGAAAAAATCGCAACTATTTGCCCTCGGCAATTTAATCTTCTATAAACTACAGAAATTTTCATGATGATTATTTCAAAAATATAGCTTGTACTCATGAAAAACGAAAAACATATTCAATAACCCCAGATCTAACGATTACCCTGTTTTTTTTAATTGAAAAACCACTAAATCGAAAACAAGAAAACTATTTGCCCTCGGGACGTTCTTCAACTTCAATTTAAAAAAAATCAAGTCTCTACGTCGTAAATTAGGGTACTTACCCGTGAAATAAAGAGACCACTTTTGAATGGTGATTTACCACGATTCAAAAGGTGATACTGCCCCTTAAGTGGCGACAGTACATTATTTCATATTGAGTTGAACGATTTCAGTATCTTCTCCTTGATATATTACTCCTAGAGCTCTACACTTGGTTTGCATTATTTTGAGATTCTCTATGTCCCTAGGCCACAAATAAGACTCAAAAAAAAATGAATACCGCTATCTAGTAAAGCACATACAAACCCAACCAATCTCAAATATCCATATCGCGATATACTACCAAATATAGACAGTGTATAGTGTAGTGCTTAGGTGTAGTGTATATGATACTCACTACTGTTGCTTTAGGGGTATCTGGAAACTCCTGATTTGTTCGCTAGATTACACATGTGTGGTATCACATGCACGGATCGAATTTAAGCACGGTACGATTAGCGGATGAAACTCCAAAGAAAAACGATTTTCAATTGCTGTTTTTACCAATGCGTTCACGAGGAAAAGAGGTTTCAAAAATGTCATCCTTTTTTTTTTAAATTAAATATTTAAAAAACAAATGAAGGTACAAAAACGATTCAAAATGCAATTATTGATGAATTTTACGTGAAATCGAATTAACTGAGTGTCCCATTTAGAGAAAAAGTGCACCTAATGCATGGCGAAGGAACAATTACCTTAAATGCACAAACTTTAATATTTTCAATTTGCAGATATGCTGTCCATCTAGCGGCTTACATCGGCAACTATGTTGGGCTCAAACTTCTGATACATAATGGTGCCAAGATAGATTCATTGGACAACAAATACAAAATAACCCCATTACACTGTGCAGCCAGCAAGGGAAACCTTGAATGTATCAGAGTACTCGTTGCACATGGCGCTGACGTGAATGCTGGTATCAAAACCAGCAAGAGCCCTCTTCATTTCGCTGTATACTCTTCAGAAATAGAGTCTGTGAAAGAATTACTGGATAATGGGGCAACACCAAATACAACACAGGTAATTTTAAACTGGTTGCCCCAACGCCGTTTCTGTCATAACTTCCGTTCATTAAAAAAATTGTGATAAGCAAACAAATAAAATCACTGGCGGATCCAGACAGTTTTTCAGGGGCGGGGGCAAGAATATTTTCATGAGGAATGGGGGGTTACTTGAATTGAAAGAAATTTTCTACTAACATCAAAGGAGTTGAAGAATTATAATGGAATTTTTTTATCGAAAATATCAGGGATCGATTGAACTCATATAAAGGGAAAAAATATTATTTTCTTATGAGAAATCTACCGTTGATTTAGGAACACCCTATATTATTCATACAATTTCTGACAGATCATTAGTGCTTTAGATTCAATATGAAAATTTATTGAGATGTCGCAAGAAATGTATGTTAAGTGTGACCATTTCCATAATATAAAAATGATTGTTGACATAACTCAAGAAGCCCCTTTCTTAGGTTTTCAGCGAAACACCTCTGCATGTAGCAGCCACTCTGGGATCCTCAGAGATCATCAGTATTCTGCTAGAATTCGGAGCAGCTGTAGATATTCAATGCGGATTCGACAAAGTAACTCCTTTACATTTAGCAGCCAGCGAAGGAGATCCAGAATGTTGTCGTCTTCTGCTCAAGGCTAAAGCTCCCACAAATGCCCGCAACCACAAACTGCAAACCCCTCTCCACCTCGCTGCACTTTCACAATGTGCAGAAACCTTAGAAATCTTACTCAGAGCTGGTGCTGATCCGAATGCGATAGACATCGACGGTCGAACACCCCTACATAGCTCTATCGTCAAAGTAACAAGATCCTGCGAGTGTGTTCGGATTCTTCTGAAGTATGGAACAGAAATAAACAAACCAGACGCTTTCGGATACACTCCTCTTCATTTAGCGGCTCTCAATGAATTTTCACATTGCGTTATGTTTCTCATAAACAACGGTGGCGATGTGACTGCCAGAACCAACGGGGGAATCTCAGTTTTGAATTTTATAACAAGAAAAACACCCGATGTCATTCCGAAGTATCTTTTGAAATTCGACGAATCGATACGTTTGAATGACCACGAAATAGGCGATGTGGATTGTGAACTCAAACTCGATTTTCGAGCTTTAGTACCCAGTATGGGCCACAAAGAAACGGAACTCCTTCTCAACTTCATAGAGGTGGGCCATAAAGATATTCTCAAACATCCCTTATGCGAATCTTTCCTTTTTCTGAAATGGAGGAGAATACGAAAGTTCTTTTTATTTAGTCTATTTTATCATTCTCTTTTCGTGTCTTTATTCTCATTCTACATACTCGGAGTTTTTCTAAAAGACTGCACTCCAACTAATTCGCTAGGTAGTACGTTTTGTGAAGTAAATGAAGTCACCAAAATCATTGGATACACATTGATCACCTTGAATTTTCTTATGTTGAGTAAGGAATTATTCCAAATAGCACATAGTTGGCGAACTTACGTAAAACAATGGGAAAACTGGTTACAATGGATGATCATCATCTGTGTTTTTGCCTGTGTGAACCCTATTAGTTCTAGGATGAATATACGAACGAATATCCAAATGTGGCAACATCATGTCGCAGCAATAGGCATTTTTCTAACATGGTTAGAACTTATGATGATTGTAGGTCGTTTTCCAACATTTGGTTTATACATCCAGATGTTCACAACCGTCTCTGTTAATTTTGTAAAATTCATGGCTGCTTACTTTTGCCTACTACTAGCCTTCGCCTTGAGTTTCGGGGTCATTTTCGCGAATTATAATTCTTTTAAAAAACTACCCTTGGTGCTCATCAAAGTGATAGTGATGATGTCAGGTGAACTCGAATATGAAGATATATTTTTTGATGATACCCAACCTATAAAATTTCCCTTGACTGCCCAAGTGATGTTCTTAGCGTTTGTAGTATTAGTAACGATCATTCTGACGAATTTAATGGTAGGGCTAGCAGTCAGTGATATCCAAGGCTTGCAGCAAAGCGCTGGTTTAGATCGCTTAGTTCGCCAGGCCGAATTGGTCGCACACCTTGAGAGCATGCTCTTTTCGAAACTTTTGATATGTGTTCCAAAAAAGTTGATGAAATTTCTTCATCGACAATCACTGTTATTAAAATCTGAGTATCACTGGGCTTTATATATTCGTCCGAACGATCCAAGGGAGACAAGAATACCAAAATATATAATTACCAACATTTACAATTTAGTCGTGGAAAAAAGGGAAAAACTGAGAAAGAAATACAAAAGACGGATTACAGAACAATATAGCGGCAACACAAATTCCTTCGTTTCGCCAGGTCTAACTAGAATTAATTCTTATATGAGTTACGTAGCTGCTGGTGAAAACACCAAAGCTAAATCTGTCAGGACACAAGTTGATGATCTTGGAAACGAATTCATTGAGTTCACACGTAATTTCAAGAACAGATTAGACAAAATTTATAGACAGATTTCCTCTGATAAGAATGAGAGAGGAGGTAAAATACATAAGCAATCTTCTTTAGAAAAAGACTATCAAATGATTTGATATCCTATTTAAATATACGGCAGTGGAAAAAACAAATATTCTTGTCAGCAACAAGTAAAAAATAATGTTATAATACAATTATCCATCAATTAAGTTATGATACCATTTATAAATATTCATGAACTATGTCAGTTTCAACATACAGAGTGAATTGAAATGTATTATAACTAGGTATGCACCTGATACTGATCTATACGAAACAAAATTTCCATATATCCCTAAATATCCCACAGAAAAGAATATGAAAATATGTTCATTTCAACATTTTCATTGCAGAAATTGGCAAAAATTGTCTATACTTTCATAACAGCAACATAGATGCATAGAAATACCTGGTGTTGGCACTGATTAGATTTTGTTTAAGACTTTCTTGTCATACGTAATACCACTAGAGATGGAATTTTGCCGGCAAAATTTCTCGATTGATATGAAATTTCCGAAAAGCAACAAACTTGAATATTACAAGAGAGAAATTTTACCTGCTCAAATTTCATCTCGAGTGGAATTCGGCTTGAGTATTCCACGAGAAAATAGGGTAATATGTTCACAATTGACGTGTATTGCGCTATTTGGCAAATAAGAATTCATCATAGATTAACTAAACGTTGTTTGTTCTCTCTATGATATTCATTTCAGAAGCTATCTATGAATTCGAGAAACGTCAAAAATTTTGTCGCTGAAAAACCAACATGTTGGTTTTGCCGACTTGAAAATTTTTTCGGGATGAAACGATCGTTTCTACGGAAACTTCCTCACTAAAAATGGAAAGAGTGGAATAATCAATAGAATATCTGAGAATTTGTCCTACTTTTCATCTCTCCCGAAAGGGGTCGCGCTATTTTTCGTTTCCGCAGTAGCGCCACGACCGATAAATATTGCGGATTATTCCGGAACTAGACCTAAATATGAAATCTAGAATGCCGTTTTGATCTACAAATTCTGGTCACGATTTTTAGTAAGGAGTCAATACACCAGGTATTCTATGCATCTATACAGAGGGGAGACCTAGGAGTAATCAGGATAAACAATATATCATATTATCATATCATACAGCCACCAATTTCAAGAATCTGTAGTTTCACCTTTTTGTCACAATGCATGAACAAATTATGACAGTGAGCTTCTCAATAAAGCTATTTTTCATAATCACATCCATTTTCGGTCTTCAATTGAGAATGCCAACACCATAATTTTTATTTGTCTCTCTTGTTTTTGTATCAAATGTATTAATGATAATTCAAATCAGCAATAGCAGATATTCGTAATAAATAAATGGGCATAAGTCTCTAGCTGATGAGGTACAAGCTAAGCCATTCTTTCAAAAGTGAATTCGTTAATAGACTACATTTTATTAATTCTCCTTATATGTATACATGGTTTATGTACCTCATCATCTCAAAGATATTGTATTTTATCATTGAGGCATTCCAAATGCTAATTTAATTCTTCATTATTAATTATGTAAATGACAAAATAAAAATTTCGAACCATAACTGAAACTTTCCCATATTAAGTAAGACAGAAATAATAATTCTCATGATTTTTATGTTAAATGTCATGATCCAAACAACTAATAAAATATAAACAGAATAATTCTGATACTTTGCTAGTGGAAGAGCATTTTTAGACTTTAATGAGTCATAAGATCCTCACCTTAGACAAAGAATATCTGGACAAGGCACTCGGAAAAATGTTAGGTCCCAAGATATAGAAAGAGATGGACTGATGTTATCGTCATCCTAGTCATATGATTTACAACTATGTTGCTGCTTTTTCTAATGTATTAAATACTTTGTCTACGATTAAATACAACTTTCTGAGAGGGGTTATTTTCTAAATAAATTCCATATTCAGAGTTCAGAGACACAACTTTCTTCAAGAGGATTATACTGATTCTCCAATAATTGATATTCCTGTGCTTTGGCTGGAGCTAACTAATTATATATCAAGTTCTTTTGAGAGCTAAGGATATTATTTCGGTAATTCGGTAAAATTGACAATAATTTGCAGCGTGATTGCAGCTTCTTGCCCTCCAATTCTGTTGGGTAAGCTATATCCCTGTCTGTTTAGTCGAAGCCTCCTGATTGCCCCTCTCTTTGTATATGTTAGGACCAACGCTTTGAATGGAGTAATCCCAGTTGCCTTGTCCAGAAATTCTTTGTCTAAGATCCTCACTAACAGTTCTCAATTGTAGAAACAAATCTACAGATATTAAAACAGAAAATTATTATCGATAACTCACCAATAATTTAGCATTCAAGATTGAGCCATTTTTCAAAGTCAATTGATGCTTTCCAGTACTGTTTGCTAATTTCAAATCTTGCAGTTGAGCTTCATGTAGAACTTCCACATTTCCCAAGTTTTCAAGCTCTCTATAAACACTGTGCAGAGTAATATCATTCTCAATTATATATGCTAAATTTTCATTCAAATGGTCACCCTTAAAATTAATGACTGCTTCTGAGTTAGATTCCCATATCTAGAAATTATCACAAAAATACACAATTTATCTTTTGAAATATGTGGTGCCTATAGAAAAAAATTTCAAACTGAACTATCAACATCGATATCCACCTAATTCTATTCATTTTACTGTTTCAATACAACACCTCAGAAAATGGAGATAATACCATTGAGTACCAGTTTAATTGAATAATCAATGCTGATGATACTCCTAGGTTTCTATGAAATTTCTCAGGCGGCCAAGTTTATCAAAAAAGGTGTGAGTTCTGGCTTTGTTTCTGTCACCTAAAGCTATGTTATTTTTCAGAAACCACATGTTCTACCTAACACTCATTTTCTCACAAGATAAGTCCATAAAAAAACTCTTGGAAAAGGTTTAGTTAATTCAATCTGACCTGAGAATGTAGTTATTCTGTGTATAAGATTTGAGGGCTTTTATTTCAAAATCTACCTGCATTATTTTCACTGTACCATATCTTGCAGACTCAATATGTCTCCAAACTCTTAGATCATCCAATAAATTGAATGTGGCTTGATTCAAAGAAGAGACACGATTACTGTGGTGTTCTGGTAATTGCCAATTTCGTTTCTTAGAAGCTTCCAGAAGCAATATACTTTTATCTGACAACCGACTGTTTTTTCCTATTGAAAATCGGCATTAAAATAGAAATACAAAGTAGGAAACTATTTGATGTTCACCTAGTGCGCAAGCAAGAGTGGCCCCAACTAATCCTCCACCAACAATAATTATATCATAACTTGTATGGGAAGACATAAATCGATTACACTGTTTAATAGCATACTTCAACGCAATATTTTGAGTGGTCCCTGAACAGTTTCTACAAACTGCTCGTAAGTTTATCATTTTCTTTCGTTGTTTTTAGTTTCCTGCCCAGAATAAAACTCCTGGAAAATTCAAAACAAATTTTGAAAAGTGAGGTTATTCTTTTCGCTTGACATTCAATCACAGAGGTGGCAGAGCATAGAACAACCACAGAGTAATCAAAATGTTTTCACAGAACATAGACTGTGATTCATTAATTCCTAGCACATTGAAAGAAGAAAAATAATTACGCGATATTTTATTTTCTGTGTTCCTGGGAGCACTGAGCATAGACCAACTATGCTTGTTGTTCTGTGGCTGACTCCATAGAATACTATTATAACAAAGAGGATTACATAGATTCTATGTCTAATTTGTAAATCGGCGTTTAATGCGAGTACGAAAGCTCATCCGATAGAGGCGCCACCGTCCATTTTATGGAATATCTCTATAGAACATGCATTATCACTATCAAGTTCTTTGAATATCTCTCTGATCACAGAACATATATATGATTATGAATGAAGTGTACAATGGCGCTATCTATCCGAAAATCGCCGAACTATGAAATAAGCGAATTTGTGGGTAAAGCAGGAACTTTTTCCCGCCAAAATTTGAATTTGGTCATTCTCTGCAAATTTCATCAGAAGTTGAACTATTTTCATGGGTTTTTCTGTTGAAATAAAACAGAAACATGATTTGGCTCATTTTCTTCTGTTTTTGAAAGAAAAAAATTAACTGTCGGAATGTAATCGATTAAAATTATTTCATCAAGAACTCCAATCCTTTCAGAGTTCACCCACAAAATTTCAGTTTTCAAAGTGAACCCATTTTCAAATGCAACACCCACCTTAATTCGTGATTTTTCAAGGCGAATTTATGTGATTTATTCCTAATGGTTAGGTTATGATCCTTTTTCATTTTTGTTTTGAATATCCGATTAAACTTTTGAAATCAAACATAAAAACAGTTGTGGAATATACATGGAATTCAATTAAAAACTGTCATCTGTTTGATGTTCCTAGTCTTTAATAACACCATTTATTATTACATCCACTATTTTGTCAACAACCAATAACAGATCACTTTGGCAGAAATGAAACAGATTCATGGGTAATTGTTTATTAGTACCTATCACTAAGTATACATTGGAACTGAGAAATTATTTCTTGGAATGACAATAAATTGAATAATATTCTTTCGAATTTCAAAACTGTTCAGTGATGTAAAATCTTCTTGAAAGTTGTTCCAACAGCTTGATATGCAGTTCATGTTTTCATTGTAAGACATTGTTGAAACAAAGTATCCTGAAATAAGAAAATACTTCACTCAGTTATATATTCATAATTGCAGATTGATGGAAAAGTTCTAGGATAATTCACAAGGATGAGCATTGAGCAAATGTATTCAAGACGTATAGGATCAAACATGAGAATTTTTACATCCTAGTAACTGTGGAAAAGGTGTAAGAAATAAGCACATAAGCAGCTGCGAATGGAATATTATATTTGCTACAGCCACCAAGGTGTCCCAATAATTTATAAAAACTATATAATACTGCCAAATGAAGTCAACTCACCACTAAGTATTCAACAGTCAGCTTCAGTTCTCTTCAAATAATTTCTCAGTTGTGATGTTTTGTTTTAAAAAATAGCCTCTATAATTTAGAAGGGATTGAAAGGTATTAAAGTGTAGCATCTAAGTTGTGAAGTTATGTCGATTCTGTGAGGGAGCATCTATATTTATTTCAAGGCATCTACCCATATCAACATTTTTCCGAATAATGCTAAACTGATTGTCTTTGACTGAATGTTCACAATTCTTAATTGAACTTTCCGAATATTTCAAAATACTCCTTATGTTTTTTCTCAAATACTCATACAACTTGTTCTTTGGAAACACCTGAAAAAATTGCAAAATATTATCCATGAAAGTTAGGTACCAAATAATAAACTCACCTACTGTATTGCCAACTCTGCTTTCTCTTCAAAATATACTAATCTTAGGACCATGAACCAATATAGTTCTTTATTCCTTTCACATTAAAAAACTTGTCCTTTCAATTCCTTGTAGTATAGATTTCATAAAAATAAATAAATTTCATACCCTAAAAAAAGTGATAATCAGGCCAGTGATGATGATTAATTAACTGTGATAATACTTGTGGAAAATATTCTGTTGAAATTTCTGAGAATCAGCTAGCAGAATACATTCTGCATATTATATGAAAATACCTGATATATTTGATAATGACAGGCAAATTTCTACTCACTGCTTCAGTGTCCACGCCTGTGCATTGATGTTTTTGCATCCTCTCTCTGAATTCAGGGCGTCATCTAATATCACTGGTTTTGCTTATTTGTTTCGAGTATTCTAATTTGTTAGTGATCCACAACAAACAGTATCGAAACTATACAGGCTCTGATAGAATTATAATTCTACGATTTTCATTCAAGAAAAAGTATTTCTGAATAAATCATCGAAGTTTTTTCATACTCCTCACTCTTCCCTATTTTAATTCTTGATGCAAAATTTTTTAATTATGTTTTGGATGAGATGTTAGGTGATGATAAATAATCATTTTTGTTAATTCTGAACTGCACTCAATATTTTGATATTGGCATAACTCTGTTGAAATTGATGTTTGATTCGAACTCCATAAATTATATACTTCGTGAATAAAAATTGTTGAAGTCCTCCCTTATATTGATTAATATAAATGTAGCTGTCAGTTGAAGTCAATTTGAAATTGAATAACTTCTCAACTGTAGATTTAAGCTTGATCCACCAAAATTCTCCTAATTATTGAGTGTCCCCCTTGACATGAATATAAGAAATCCTCATCTATTGTCACTGAAAGTGCTCGTCTTATACCTGAAAAATAAATTAATGATTTACCATATCGACCCATCAGGTCCGTCCACCATTTTCTCAATGATCTTCCTTGTTGATGGCTTCTGTTCTAGAAACTCCAGGTTCTCTTCCTCCTTGAAGGCTCCAGTCTCCTTCTTCCTCAACGGCTGCAATCTTCCGCCTTAATGGCTCCAGTACTCTTCCTCCTTGAACCATCAAATCGCTTCCTCTTCAATGGTTCTCATCTTCTCCCTTCTTAAAAGATAGGACTTCTAGTTTTAAATGGTTTTCCTCTTCATCATCCCTGGACATCTGGTCTTCTTCATCCTAGAATGTTTCAGTCCACTTCCCTGTTGATAATTTCGGTCCATAGAATATTTCATTCCTCTTCCTCCACAACAGTACCAGTTCTCATTCTTCCAGAATGATTGGTCCTCTAGGCCTCCTTGAATATTTGGTGCTGCTCAATCTCCATGGTTTGATCCCCTAGTCCTCAATGGTTGTCGTCTATGTCCTCCCTCCTATGTCCGTTTTCTTCATTCTTGATTCTTTGGTCCTCTTCCTCCTCAATGGTTCAAATCCCTCTACTTCTGAAATGTTGATTCCTCTAGTCCTCTCCTCAATGGTATCAGTCTTTCACTCCTTGAAGGTTTGTTCCTATTCCAGTTTTATTGTTCCAGTCTTCTTCATCCTTGAATGTTTTGGTCTTCTTCATCTTCTGATGGTTACAGCCTTGATGCTTTGGTCCTATTCCACCTTAAAGGTTCCGGTCATCTTCTGAAATGTTTGTTTCTTTAGTCCTCAATGGTTTCGATCTTCTCTTCCTTGAATGTTTGGTTCTTCCTACATAATGGTTCCAGTCCTCCTCTTTCTCGACGAACGTTCCTATCCTCTGCCTCCTCGATTGTTAGGATATTCTTCATCCTCTGATAGCTTCTTCCATATTCCTCAAACGTTTCGACCGCTTCGTTCCTCTTCATTGACGAACATTCCTGTCCTCTCCTCCTTGAATGCTTTGGTCCTCTTCCTGCTAAATGGTGCCGGTCCTCTTCCCTGAATGTTACCATTTGGTTGATTTAGGCCCACTTGTATGGGTTCAGTTTGAATTCAGACTCGTTACGGCTCCAGTAGTCCTATCCATCATTAATGTTTTAATACTCTGTCTTCATGAAGGTTCAGATCGTCTCTTCATCCTTGAATGGTTTCGGTCTTTTTCCTCCTTGGATGCGTTGGTCCCCTTCCTCCTTGGGTGTGTTGGTCCTCTTCCTCCTGGAATCATGCGGTCCTCTTCCTCCATGAATGTGTTGGTCCTCTTCCTCCTAGGATGTGTTGGTCCTCTTCCTCCTTGGATGTGACGGTCCTCTTCCTCCTAGATGGTTTCGGTCCTCTTCCTCCTGGAATCTTGCGGTCCTCTTCCTCCATGAATGTGTTGGTCCTCTTCCTCCTTGGATGTGACGGTCCTCTTCCTCCTAGAATATTGCGGTCCTCTTCCTCCTGGAATCTTGCGGTCCTCTTCCTCCATGAATGTGTTGGTCCTCTTCCTCCTTGGATGTGACGGTCCTCTTCCTCCTAGATGGTTTCGGTCCTCTTCCTCCTGGAATGTTGCGGTCCTCTTCCTCCATGGATGTGTTGGTCCTTTTCCTCCTTGGATGTGTTGGTCCTCTTCCTCCTTGGATGTGTTGGTCCTTTTCCTCCTTGAATGTGACGGTCCCCTTCCTCCTTGAATGTGTTGGTCCTCTTCTTCCTTGAATGTTATGGTCCTCTTCCTCCTGGAATCTTGCGGTCCTCTTCCTCCTGGAATCTTGAGGTCCTCTTCCTCCTTAAATGTGACGGTCCTCTTCCTCCTTGGGTCTGTTGATCCTCTTCCTCCTTGGATGTGTTGGTCCTCTTCTTCCTTGGATCTGTTGGTCCTCTTCCTCATGGAATCTTGCGGTCCTCTTCCTCTTTGAATCTGTTGGTCGTCTTCCTCCTAGATGGTTTCGGTCATCTTCCTCCATGAATGGTTGCGGTCCTCTTCCTCCTTGGATGTGATGGTCCTCTTCCTCCTTGGATGTGACGATCCTCTTCCACCTGGAATGTTGCGGTCCTCTTCCTCCATGGATGGTTGCGGTCCTCTTCCTCCATGGATGGTTGCGGTCCTCTTCCTCCATGAATGTGTTGTTCCTCTTCCTCCTTGGATGTGTTGGTCCTCTTCCTCCTTGGATGTGTTGGTCCTCTTCCTCGTTGGATGTGACGGTCCTCTTCCTCCATGGATGTATTGGTCGTCTTCCTCCACGAATGTGTTGGTCCTCTTCCTCCTTGGATGTGTGGGTCCTCTTCCTCCTAGTAGGTTCCAGTTCTCCTCCCGTGCAATTTTTTGGTCCTGGTCCTCCTTTATTTCCTCGAAGGTCAATCCTTGTAGGTTTAGATGATCTTTCTCCACCCTACCGGTTTCTTCACCTTGAAATGTTTTGATCCTTCATCTCCCCATGCTACCCTCCTCCTGACGGAATGTTCAAGTCATCTTCTTCCTTGAATGTTTCAGGCACTTCCACCTAAAATCGGAAGAATATATACTGAAAACCTTTTTTTTTAGCCTACAATAAGTATGACATTACTGAAACATCATGTGCCTAAACGTCACCTACCTCGATATTATCAGATTTGAAAGTTTCTGGATGATTATGATTCTGTAACTTTGGGACACATTCCTCAATAGCTCTGGTCAGCTTCTTCCTCCATACTCTTGATATTCGTTGCAACCGATCGACCTATTCGATAACTCTATTCAGTCCCAATTCTTATATCATGTACGGCAGCTAGGAATGCCTACAAAAGAATTCGTTATGTTTCTCGCTCCTCTGAAACAGTTAGATCAACATCTTCTATTTTCCTTCAACAATTTGGTTTAAAGAATGTTCTGTTCATTCCTCCTTTGCATATTGTATAGTGTATTTCGATTTCCACATGCAACTTCACTGGATTTGAATTCAGTATGCCTCACATCTTTCAGAGTAGGTGAAGTCGCCATATTCACTCGTGAACATCTCTGTTGAATTGATTTTATATAGCTCCATCAAGAAGTACAGCATTTACTCAATGATTCAACATTTTTTTTGGATCCAGTATCTCTTTGTCGCTCTTTTGCATCTCATGTTTCGTAACTCAAAAAGTGCTGCCTCTTTGGATACACAAGCCTTGTACTCAATAGAGTTAATGAGGTTTATTGATGCCTACAAAAGAATTCGTTAGGGTCGGCGTTTAAACCGAGTAGGAAAGATCAGCCGATAGAGGCGCCACCGTCCATTTTAAGGAATATCTCTATAGAACTTTCATTATCACAATAAGTTCTATGAGTATCTCTCTTATCATGAAATGTACAATGGCGCTCTCTATCCGAAAATCGCCGAACTATTAAAGACCTGAATTTGTGGGTAAAGCAGGAATTTTTTCCCGCCAAAATTTGAATTTGGCCATTTTCTGCCAATTCCGTATTTCAAGTTGATCTTCTGAACGAAATTATCTGTAGATTCACTTTTAATCGGAAGTTGAACTATTTTCATGGGTCTTTCTGTTGAAATAAAACAGCATGGGTGGGCTCATTTTCTTCTACTTTTGAAAGAAAAAAATTAACTGTCGGAATGAAATCGATCAAAATTATTTCAACAAGAACCCTAATCCTTTCTGAGTTCACCCACAAAATTTCAGTTCTCAAAGTGAAACCGTTTTCGAAATCAACTTGAAATAAAAACACACTACATTGAACGCCCACCTTAAGCTTCTCACGTCTGCCTAATGGGTTGAATCTGTATCTTCATTCCTTCTTCTGCATCTCAAGCTGCGTAGCTCCATTAGAAAGTGCAGCGTCAATGGATTTCAAGAACTTTCTACTTGATGCCTACAAAAGAATTCATTATGCTTCTTACATCTTACTGAGTGGAAGAAGTCCGCATCCCATATTTTGGTTGATTATTTTTTTTGCTGGAGTTTCTCTTCATCCCTTTTCAGCACATCATGTTCAGTAGCTCCATTGAGAAGTGCTACTTCAATGGATGTCTTCAATCTTTCACTTGATGCCTACAAAATAACTTGGTATGTCCATCAGGTCTGCCAAGTAGGTGAAGTCAGTATCGTCCATCTTTTTTCTGAATCAGATGTTTGGTAGCTCCATTAAAAGTGCTGCTTCCATCGATGTGACCCTTTTAATCGATAGGATTAATGACTTTAGTTGATGCCTACAAAAGAATTCGTTAAGCCTCTCACGCCTTCTCGAGTGGGTGAATAGTCCACTTCTTTCTCAATGACTCTGGTCCACACTATTTGATGATTCTGGTCCCACCTCGATTCTAGTCCTTTTCGTTCTTGGATGTATCGGTCCTCTTCCTCCTTGAATGTGTTGGTCCTCTTCCTCCTTGGCAGTTTTGGTCTTTTTCCTCCTTGAATTTGTTGTTTATCTTCCTCTTTGGATGTGTCGGTCCACTTCCTCCTTGAATGTGTTGGTCCTCTTCCTCCTTGAATGTGTTGTGATCTTCTTCATCCTTGAATGTGTTGTCCTCTTCCTCCTTGAATGAGTGTGTCCTCTTCCTCCTTGGATGTGTTGGTCCTCTTCCTCCTTGAATGTGACGGTCCTCTTCCTCCTGGAATCTTGCTGTCCTCTTCCTCCTTGAATGTGTTGGTCCTCTTCCTCCTTGAATGTGACGGTCCTCTTCCTCCTTGAATCTTGCGGTCCTCTTCCTCCTTGAATGTGTTGGTCCTCTTCCTCCTTGAATGTGACGGTCCTCTTCCTCCTTGAATCTTGCGGTCCTCTTCCTCCTTGAATGTGTTGTCATCTTCTTCATCCTTGAATGTGTTGTCCTCTTCCTCCTTGAATGAGTTGGTCCTCTTCCTCCTTGGATGTGTTGGTCCTCTTCCTCCTTGAATGTGTTGTCATCTTCTTCATCCTTGAATGTGCTGTCCTCTTCCTCCTTGAATGTGTTGGTCCTCTTCCTCCTTGGAAGTGACGGTCCTCTTCCTCCTGGAATCTTGCTGCCCTCTTCCTCCATGGATGTTTGGTCATTTTCCCTTGAATGTTGCGGTCATCTTCCTCCATGGATGTGTTGGTTGTCTTCCTCCACGAATGTGTTGGTCCTCTTACTCCTTGAGTGAGTTGGTCCTCTTCCTCTTTGGATGTGTGGGTCCTCTTCCTCCTAGTAGGTTCCAATTCTCCTCGCGTATAATTTTTTGTTCCTGGTCCTCCTTTATTTCCTCGAAGGTCAATCCTTGAAGGTAGTCTCCTTTAAAGTTTAGATGATCTTTCTCCACCAAGATACGGTCCTCTCCTTCCTGGGTTCCAGTTTCTTCACCTTCAAACGTTTTGATCCTCCATCTCCTCAAAGCTTATGCTACCCTTCTTCTTGGAATGTTCAAGTCTTCTTCTTCATTGAATGTTTCAGACACTTCCATCTAAAATCGGAGGAATATATATTGAAAACCTTTGTTTTTTTAGCCTACAATTATTATGACAATACTAAAACATCGTAATTAAAATGTGCCAAAACGTCACCTACCTCGATATTATCAGATTTGAGAGTTTCTGGATGATTATGGTCAGTTTCTTCCGATGTGACATTGGAACACATTCCTCAACAGTTCTGGTCAGTTTCTTCCTTCATACTCTTGGCTTGATATTCGTTGCAACGGATCTACATCCTGTTCGATGAGTATTCAGTCCCAATTCTTATATCATAAACGGCAGCTAGGAACGCCTACAAAAGAATTCGTCATGTTTCACGCTCCTCTCAAATGGTTAGATCAACATCTTCTATTTCTCTTCAACAACTTGGTTTAAACAATGTTCTGTTCATTCCTCCTTTGCATATTGTATAGTGTATTTCGATTTCCACATGAAACTTCACTGGATTTGAATTCAGTATACCTCACATGTTTCAGAGTAGGTGAAGTCGCCATATTCACTCTTGAACAACTGTGTTGAATTGATTTTATATAGCTCCATCGAGAAGTACGGCATTAACTCAATGATGTGATGCCTACAAAAAAATCGTCTTCCAAGTGGTGAAGTTAGCATCCTGTATAACATTTTGTTTGGATCCAGTATCTCTTTGTTGCTCTTTTGCATCTCATGTTTCGTAACTCAAAAAGTGCTGCCTCATTGGATACACAAGCCTTGTACTCAATAGAATTAATGACGTTAATTGATGCCTGCAAAAGAATTCGTTATGCTTCTCACGTCTGCCTAAAAGGTTGAATCTGAATCTTTATTACTTCTTCTGCATCTCAAGCTGCGTAGCTCCATTAGAAAGCGCAGCGTCAATGGATTTCAAGAACTTTCTACTTGATGCCTACAAAAGAATTCGTTATGCCTCTTACATCTTACAGAGTGGGAGAAGTCCGCATCCCATATTTTGGTTGATTTTTTTTTTCCTGGAGTTTCTCTTCATCCCTTTTCTGAACATCATGTTCTGTAGCTCCATTGAGAAGTGCTACTTCAATGGATGTCTTCAATCTTTTACTTGATGCCTACAAAATAACTTGGTATGCCCATCACGTATGCCAAGTAGGTGAAGTCAGTATCGTTCATCTTTTTTCTGCATCACATGTTCGGTAGCTCCATTAAAAGTTCTGCTTCCATGGATGTGACCCTTTTAATCGATAGGATTAATGACTTTAGTTGATGCCTACAAAAGAATTCGTTAAGCTTCTCACGCCTTCTCGAGTGGGTGAACTTCTTTCTCAATGACTCTGGTCCACAATATTTGATGATTCTGGTCCACTTCACCTCGATTCTAGTCCTTTTCGTTCTTGGATGTATCGGTCCTCTTTCTCTTTGAATGCGTGGTCTCTAACTCCTTGAATGTGTTGGTCCTCTAACTCCTTGAATGTGTTGGTCTTTTACCTCTTTGAATTTGTTGTTTATCTTCCCATTTGGATGTGTCGGTCCTCTTCCTCCTTGAATGTGTTGGTCCTCTTCTTCCTTGGATGTGTTGGTCCTCTTCTTCCTGGAATCTTGCGGTCCTCTTCCTCCTTGAATGTGTTGTCATCTTCTTCATCCTTGAATGTGTTGTCCTCTTCCTCCTTGAATGTATTGGTCCTCTTCCTCCTTGGATGTGTTGGTCCTCTTCCTCCTTGAATGTGACGGTCCTCTTCCTCCTTGAATCTTGCGGTCCTCTTCCTCCTCGAATGTGTTGTCATCTTCTTCATCCTTGAATGTGTTGTCCTCTTCCTCCTTGAATGTATTGGTCCTCTTCCTCCTTGAATGTGACGGTCCTCTTCCTCCTTGAATCTTGCGGTCCTCTTCCTCCTCGAATGTGTTGTCATCTTCATCCTTGAATGTGTTGTCCTCTTCCTCCTTGAATGTATTGGTCCTCTTCCTCCTTGAATGTGACGGTCCTCTTCCTCCTTGAATCTTGCGGTCCTCTTCCTTCTTGAATGTGTTGCCATCTTCTTCATCCTTGAATGTGTTGTCCTCTTCCTCCTTAAATGTCTTGGTCCTCTTCCTCCTTGGATGTATTGGTCCTCTTCCTCCTTGAATGTGACGGTCCTCTTCCTCCTGGAATCTTGCTGCCCTCTTCCTCCATGGATGTGTTGGTCATCTTCCTCCTGGAATGTTGCGGACTTGCGGTCCTCTTCCTCCATGGATGGTTGCGGTCATCTTCCTCCTTGGATGTGTCGGTCCTCTTCCTCCTTGACAGTGTTGGTCCTTTTCCTCCTTGACAGTGTTGTTCATCTTCCTCTTTGGATGTGTCGGTCCTCTTCCTCCTTGAATGTGTTGGTCTCTTCCTCCTTGGATGTGTTGGTTCTCTTCTTCCCTGAATGTGTTGGTCTCTTCCCCCTTGGATGTGTTGGTCCTCTTCTTCCTTGATTGTGTTGGTCCTCTTCCTCTTTGAATGTGTGGGTCCCCTTCATCCATGAATGTTTCGGTCCTCTTCTACCTTGAATGAGTTGGTGCTCTTCCTCTTTGAAAGTTTTGGTCCTCTTCCTCCTTGAATGTTATGATCTTCCACCTTGAATGATTCGGTCCTCCTTCCTTCTGGAATGTATGTCTCGTTCCTTCTAGAAAGTGTCAGTCCTCTTCTTACTTGAATGTTTCGTTCTGCTTCCTTCTCAAATGTTATGATCTTTCTCCTTTAATGTGTTTGTCCTCTTCCTCCTTGAACGTTTTGGTGCTCTTATTCATCTACTAGATGATCATGTGTTTCCGATCTGCCCACTCGTGCACCAGCGCGTTCTTTTTTTTTTTAGGTGCTCAAGTGCTCGTAACGATTCGTGTTTTATTTGTTTAAGTCTAGGGGAAACAAACCATGAGTTGTACCAGTGCATTAAACACCAAAAGGAAAGCACTTATCTGCTTCTTTCTCGATAATTCTTGTCAGCTCATGTATTTGGCTTGACTCTGATACGCTTTTATGTTAGTGGTTGTAGTTATTTCAGTTCGGTGTTGACTTTGGTTGGGTTGTTTTATATCTGATCAATAAGCTTCAACCGTTCAGGCTTTTTCTCCTGATTTATTTCAAATATCAGATGATCTCTATAATGTCACTAGCTGTTCATTAATGAATTTAATTGCCTCTTTCTATAGTTTGTGTAGTCTATTCATTACATATTTTGGAGTATTTCCAAAACATGGCATTAGATGCCTCAAGTAGTGTAATTGAATGAATGAGTAATACTTTCATTCAATCTCTGTCTGCATGTTTTGATTGCTTCCAAAATGGATGTTGAATTATTTTCATGCCATTCATATGTGCATTCTACATTAATTTATCTGAAATGCTAAGTTTCAAATATTTATGCTGTTGTGTTCTCTTGAATTTCAAATTTGTCTGATTTTATTTTCACATTATTTGATGGTCTCCCATTTGTTGTATAACCATAAAAAACAGTTTGATTCAAATTAATGCTTTTTACAGGGCAGCCAATCAATGTAGCATTCAAGTTCTCTGTCAACAAATATGACAACCTCATGTTGGATTTTATCGAATTCAGATGAAATATACTCTATTAGACCTGCATTGATCCCCAATGTACTGTTATACCTCTGGGACCCATACTAACTCATATCAAATGTGAAACTTTACTCCATGTACAGTACCAATCTTTTTGTAATATTTTACTAAATGTAGTCAGCAGCAAAATTAGATGATAGGGGTTTAAATTCCCTCATCCAAATTGGCGTTGACAAAAATCCTCTTTTTCCCTATGTTCTAGTCTATTGTTCAGACATTTCCATATCTCTCTTGAACATACAGCAAAACAGGAGTGTTTTTCTCTTCATTCCTTTTGAGCCATATATTGCAGCATACTTCTTAATCATCGTTTGAAGTGTAGCTAGGGATATTCGGATCTGCTCTACTGAATTTAATCAACACTGGAATGCTTTTGCCTCTCATGTCTTTCAAGTGAGTGAAGTTGAGTCTTCTCTCCCTTCTCTCATTTGGAAGAATTTTCTCATTATTCCTTTTTTGTATCTTATATTTTGAGGCAATGTCATCCTCATTTCTCTCAAATATGTATATGAGCAATCGCTATGTTGTTATTTCTCCTTTGTATTTCATGTAGTGTAGCTAGATTAACAAGAGCTGCTCCAAGGAATTAAGAATTCGATATGAAGTCCAAGTAGCTGAAATTCACAGCTTCTGTTTCTTTATCGTGTTAGGATCGATTTACTTTTCATCTCCTATCAATATTTCATACTTTGAAGATCCATTAAAAAGGGAAAGTTCAATAAAGTTGATGAATCCCTCAGTTCAAGTTTTCTTCATTTATAATTCTGGTCAGCTTCTTCCTTGACGATACCGGTCTGCTTCTTGTTTGACGATACTGGTCTGCTTCTTACTGGACGATACTGGTCTGCTTCTTCCTTGATTACTGGTACAATTCTTCCTTGATGATTATGGTCCACATGTTTCTCGATGATTATAGTCCATTTCTTCCCTGACAACTCAAGTCTGCTTCTTCCTCAATGACATGAATATGATTTTGGTCGGTTTCCTCTTCGATGTACATATTTGGCTTTTCCCTTATGGTTTTATTCCACATCCTGACGAATCTGGTGCGCATCATCTTTCTATAAGGCTCCAGTGGTCCTCTTCCTTCACAAACGTTTCGATCCTCTACTTCCTGAAAATTTAAAGAAATCGTCATTAGAATGAATGTGTAAAAAGGCCTCATTTATCCACTTACCTTGAAATATATCCATACTTCACGAGTTCCTAGTTGATTCTGCTGCTTCCTCCTCGTTGTTTGTCGATTCTACCACATATTTGATGATTTTGGTTCGCTTCTTCCGATTATCTATTTTACGATCCACCTCCTTCTTGAATGTTATGATCTTCATCCACCTCGAATGTTATGGTCGTCTTCCTCCTTGAATGTTACAGTCCACCTCCTCGAATAATACTCGCTTCTTTTGATCCTTTTCCTTCTCGAATGTTACGTTCTTCTTCCTCCTTGAATGTTTCGTTTTTCTTCCACCTAGAATGTTACAGTCCACCTCCTGCTCGAATATTTCTCGATTTTTTTGATCCTCTTCTCGAATTTTATGTTCTTCGTCCCCCTTGAATGTTATGTTTTTCTTTACCCCCCAATGTATTGGAGTGTTTAAATAAATGTATATATTTCATGATGCTCTTCCTCCTTGTCGATTCCATTCCCTCATTCTCTTCAAATGTTTTCGATCCACCTCCTGCACGAATATTACTGGCTTCTCTTGATCCTCTTCTCCTGGAATGTTATGATCTTCATCCTCCTTGAATTACTATCTTCGTCCTCGTCGAATGTTATGTTCTTCTTCCTTGAAGGCTTAGGTAGTCCCCTTCCACAAATGTTTTGATCCTCTTTATCCTCGAACAATTGGATTCTCTTCCACCTGAAATCTGAAAGAATTCGATTTGTTGAATTTGCAAAAACGTCCCATTACTCTCCTTACCTTGTATGTATTCATATTTTTCTTTGAAGATTCAGCCCTACTTCTTCCTCAATGACAGTGTTCCGCTTCTTCCTTGATGCTGACGATTCTGGTCAGATTCTTCGTCCATGATTCTGGCAAAGAGTAGACACAAGAGACTTCACTCCCCCTATTTATGAATGAAATCGTGAACATCGTTTGTTTGACCTCGAAAGTCATTTGTGAATGACGAGGTCTAATCGAGGGGTGCCAATAACAGCCCTGTATAGGCGTAGTATTATTCAAGGTCGAAGAACTGATGTTTGCCGCCAAGCCTAAGTGATTTCTCTTGTGTCTACTCTTTGATTCTGGTCCACTTCTTCCATGACGATCATATTCCGTTTCTTCCTCAATGATTTTGATCGGCTTCATCCACATGTGTTCGACTTGTCCATCGACGATTCTGATCGACCGCTTCTTAGACGGCCCGGCCCGCTACTTCCACGATGATTGTGGTCCATTTCTTCGTTGACTACTCTCATCTGTTTCTTCCTCGATGACACTGGGCAGCTTTGTCCTCGATGTATTCGGCTTGTTCCTGAATGATTCTAGTTTCCCATTTCCTTGATGTACTCCTCTCCTTCCTTGATGATACTGATCCACCATGATTCTGGCCGCTCCTTCTTCGTTGATTACTCTGGTCAGATTCTTGTAGTCGGCTTCATCCTCGATGTAGCTTCTTCGACGATATTGATCTACCTAATCTTCCGATGATTTTGGTAAGCATTTACTATCTTGAACGATAGGTTCTTCCCTTCGAATGATTCAGACCTCGACCCATAGGAGGTTTCCATGGCCCCCTCGAATGTTTCGATTTTCTTCCGCCTGAAATCCGAAAGAATCGTAAATATTATGTGCAAAAACGTGGTTTATTTATCAACCTACCCGTTATGTATTATATTGTATGCTTCTTCCTAGACCACTTCAGGCCTCTTCTTGGATCACTCTGCCCCATTTCTTCCTTGATGATTCTGGTCAGTTTCCTCCTCGATGATTCAAGTTGGCTTCCTCGTCTATGATTCAAGTGGGCTTCCTCCACGATGTATTCAGCTTCCTCGCCAATTCTAATTTTTTATGCCTCTCAAGTCCCCATTGTAGTCAAGTCAGTGTCCTCTATTTCTGTTGAATATCTATCTTGGTTGGTCAAGTTTCACTTCACCCCTCTTTTTTATCTGATATTTTGTGACTCGATAAAAAATTGGAGATTCAATGGATTTCTACAAAAGAATTGGTTTTGCACCTTACTTCTTGCAGAGTAGATGTAGTTAGCAACCCCTATTTTTGTCGAAAATGTTTGTTGGATTTATCTTGTCTCTGTTCTGCTCATCATGTTTCGTAGCTCCATTGAAAAGAGCTTCCAGAGTAGATGAAGACGTCATCCTGTACCTTTGTGGAACATCTCTGTTGGTGGAGTTCCCCTTTGTCTCTGTTCTTCACATTTAATTCAGTAGCTCCATTAAAAAGTGCTGCTTCAATGGATTGCAGGATCTTGTACTTGGTGTCTACAAAAGAATTCGTTATGGCTCTCACATCTTGCGGAGTAGGTGAAGTCGGCATCCTGTAGATTTGTGGAACATCTTTGTTGGTGGAGTTCCCCTTTGTCTCTGTTCTGCACATTATTTTCAGTAGCTCCATTTGAAAAGTGCTGCTTTAATGGATTGTAAGAATCTTGTACTTGATGACTACAAATGAATTCGATATGGCTCTTACAGCTTGCAGAGTAGTTGAAGACGGCATCCTGTATTTTTGTGGAACATCTTTGTAGGTCGAGTTCCCCTTTGTCTCTGTTCTGTATATCTTATTCCCTAGCTCCATTGAAAAGTGCTGCTTCAATGGATTGCATCTTATACGTGATGTCTACAAATGAATTCGTTATGGCTCTTACATCTTGCAGAGTAGGTGAAGTCGGCATCCTGTATTTTTGTGGAACATCTTTGTTGGTGGAGTTCCCCTTTGTCTCTGTTCTTCACATTTAATTCAGTAACTCCATTAAAAAGTGCTGCTTCAATGGATTGCAGGATCTTGTACTTGGTGTCTGCAAAAGAATTCGTTATGGCTCTTACATCTTGCAGAGTAGGCGAAGTCGGCATCCTGTATATTTGTGGAACATCTTTGTTGGTGGAGTTCCCCTTTGTCTCTGTTCTGCACATTATATTCAGTAGCTCCATTTAAAAAGTGCTGCTCCAATGGATTGCAGGAATCTTGTACTTGATGTCTACAAAAGAATTCGTTATGGCTCTTACATCTTGCAGAGTAGATGAAGATGGTATCCTGCATTTTTGTGGAACATCTTTGTTGGTGGAGTTCCCCTTTGTCTCTGTTCTGCACATTATATCCAGTAGCTCCATTAGAAAGTGCTGCTTTAATGGATTGCAGGAATCTTGTACTTGATGTCTACAAAAGAATTCGTTATGGCTCTTACATCTTGCAGAGTAGGTGAAGTCGGCATCCTGTATTTTTGTGGAACATCTTTGTTGGTGGAGTTCCCCTTTGTCTCTGTTCTGCACATTATATTCAGTAGCTCCATTTAAAAAGTGCTGCTCCAATGGATTGCAGGAATCTTGTACTTGAAGTCTACAAAAGAATTCGTTATGGCTCTTACATCTTGCAGAGTAGATGAAGATGGTATCCTGTATTTTTGTGGAACATCTTTGTTGGTGGAGTTCCCCTTTGTCTCTGTTCTGCACATTATATTCAGTAGCTCCATTTAAAAAGTGCTGCTCCAATGGATTGCAGGAATCTTGTACTTGATGTCTACAAAAGAATTCGTTATGGCTCTTACATCTTGCAGAGTAGATGAAGATGGTATCCTGTATTTTTGTGGAACATCTTTGTTGGTGGAGTTCCCCTTTGTCTCTGTTCTGCACATTATATTCAGTAGCTCCATTAGAAAGTGCTGCTTCAATCGATTGCAGGAATCTTGTACTTGATGTCTACAAAATAATTCGTTATGGCTCTTACATCTTGCAGAGTAGGTGAAGTCGGCATGCTGTATATTTGTTGGTGGAGTTCCCCTTTGTCTCTGTTCTGCACATTATATTCAGTAGCTCCATTTAAAAAGTGCTGCTTCAATGGATTGCAGGAATCTTGTACTTGATGTCTACAAAAGAATTCGTTATGGCTCTTACATCTTGCAGAGTAGATGAAGACGGCATCCTGTATTTTTGTGGAACATCTTTGTTGGTGGAGTTCCCCTTTGTCTCTGTTCTTCACATTTAATTCAGTAGCTCTATTAAAAAGTACTGCTACAATGGATTGCAGGAATCTTGTACTTGATGTCTACAAAAGAATTCGTTATGGCTCTTACATCTTGCAGAGTAGATGAAGACGGCATCCTGTATTTTTGTGGAACACCTTTGTTGGTGGAGTTCCCCTTTGTCTCTGTTCTTCACATTTAATTCAGTAGCTCCATTAAAAAGTGGTGCTTCAATGGATTGCAACAATCTTGTACTTGATGTCTACAAAAGAATTGATTATGGCTCTCACATCTTGCAGAGTAGGTGAAGTCGGCATCCTGTAGATTTGTGGAACATCTTTGTTGGTGGAGTTCCCCTTTGTCTCTGTTCTGCACATTATATTCAGTAGCTCCATTTAAAAAGTGCTGCTTTAATGGATTGCAGGAATCTTGTACTTGATGTCTACAAAAGAATTCGTTATGGCTCTTACATCTTGCAGAGTAGGTGAAGTCGGCATCCTGTATATTTGTGGAACATCTTTGTTGGTGGAGTTCCCCTTTGTCTGTGTTCTGCACATTATATTCAGTAGCTCCATTTAAAAAGTGCTGCTCCAATGGATTGCAGGAATCTTGTACTTGATGTCTACAAAAGAATTCGTTATGGCTCTTACATCTTGCAGAGTAGATGAAGATGGTATCCTGTATTTTTGTGGAACATCTTTGTTGGTGGAGTTCCCCTTTGTCTCTGTTCTGCACATTATATTCAGTAGCTCCATTTAAAAAGTGCTGCTCCAATGGATTGCAGGAATCTTGTACTTGATGTCTACAAAAGAATTCGTTATGGCTCTTACATCTTGC
Source organism: Adalia decempunctata (assembly GCA_951802165.1). Classification (NCBI taxonomy): domain Eukaryota; kingdom Metazoa; phylum Arthropoda; class Insecta; order Coleoptera; family Coccinellidae; genus Adalia; species Adalia decempunctata. Next base: position 36,013,005 of record OX637697.1, on the reverse strand, counting down.
AGAGTAGATGAAGATGGTATCCTGTATTTTTGTGGAACATCTTTGTTGGTGGAGTTCCCCTTTGTCTCTGTTCTGCACATTATATTCAGTAGCTCCATTAGAAAGTGCTGCTTCAATCGATTGCAGGAATCTTGTACTTGATGTCTACAAAATAATTCGTTATGGCTCTTACATCTTGCAGAGTAGGTGAAGTCGGCATGCTGTATATTTGTTGGTGGAGTTCCCCTTTGTCTCTGTTCTGCACATTATATTCAGTAGCTCCATTTAAAAAGTGCTGCTTCAATGGATTGCAGGAATCTTGTACTTGATGTCTACAAAAGAATTCGTTATGGCTCTTACATCTTGCAGAGTAGATGAAGATGGTATCCTGTATTTTTGTGGAACATCTTTGTTGGTGGAGTTCCCCTTTGTCTCTGTTCTGCACATTATATTCAGTAGCTCCATTAGAAAGTGCTGCTTCAATCGATTGCAGGAATCTTGTACTTGATGTCTACAAAATAATTCGTTATGGCTCTTACATCTTGCAGAGTAGGTGAAGTCGGCATGCTGTATATTTGTTGGTGGAGTTCCCCTTTGTCTCTGTTCTGCACATTATATTCAGTAGCTCCATTTAAAAAGTGCTGCTTCAATGGATTGCAGGAATCTTGTACTTGATGTCTACAAAAGAATTCGTTATGGCTCTTACATCTTGCAGAGTAGATGAAGACGGCATCCTGTATTTTTGTGGAACATCTTTGTTGGTGGAGTTCCCCTTTGTCTCTGTTCTTCACATTTAATTCAGTAGCTCTATTAAAAAGTACTGCTTCAATGGATTGCAGGAATCTTGTACTTGATGTCTACAAAAGAATTCGTTATGGCTCTTACATCTTGCAGAGTAGATGAAGACGGCATCCTGTATTTTTGTGGAACACCTTTGTTGGTGGAGTTCCCCTTTGTCTCTGTTCTTCACATTTAATTCAGTAGCTCCATTAAAAAGTGGTGCTTCAATGGATTGCAACAATCTTGTACTTGATGTCTACAAAAGAATTGATTATGGCTCTCACATCTTGCAGAGTAGGTGAAGTCGGCATCCTGTAGATTTGTGGAACATCTTTGTTGGTGGAGTTCCCCTTTGTCTCTGTTCTGCACATTATATTCAGTAGCTCCATTTAAAAAGTGCTGCTTTAATGGATTGCAGGAATCTTGTACTTGATGTCTACAAAAGAATTCGTTATGGCTCTTACATCTTGCAGAGTAGATGAAGACGGCATCCTGTATTTTTGTGGAACACCTTTGTTGGTGGAGTTCCCCTTTGTCTCTGTTCTTCACATTTAATTCAGTAGCTCCATTAAAAAGTGGTGCTTCAATGGATTGCAACAATCTTGTACTTGATGTCTACAAAAGAATTCGTTATGGCTCTTACATCTTGCAGAGTAGGTGAAGTCGGCATCCTGTATATTTGTGGAACATCTTTGTTGGTGGAGTTCCCCTTTGTCTGTGTTCTGCACATTATATTCAGTAGCTCCATTTAAAAAGTGCTGCTCCAATGGATTGCAGGAATCTTGTACTTGATGTCTACAAAAGAATTCGTTATGGCTCTTACATCTTGCAGAGTAGATGAAGATGGTATCCTGTATTTTTGTGGAACATCTTTGTTGGTGGAGTTCCCCTTTGTCTCTGTTCTGCACATTATATTCAGTAGCTCCATTTAAAAAGTGCTGCTCCAATGGATTGCAGGAATCTTGTACTTGATGTCTACAAAAGAATTCGTTATGGCTCTTACATCTTGCAGAGTAGATGAAGATGGTATCCTGTATTTTTGTGGAACATCTTTGTTGGTGGAGTTCCCCTTTGTCTCTGTTCTGCACATTATATTCAGTAGCTCCATTTAAAAAGTGCTGCTTTAATGGATTGCAGGAATCTTGTACTTGATGTCTACAAAAGAATTCGTTATGGCTCTTACATCTTGCAGAGTAGGTGAAGTCGGCATCCTGTATATTTGTGGAACATCTTTGTTGGTGGAGTTCCCCTTTGTCTCTGTTCTGCACATTATATTCAGTAGCTCCATTTAAAAAGTGCTGCTCCAATGGATTGCAGGAATCTTGTACTTGATGTCTACAAAAGAATTCGTTATGGCTCTTACATCTTGCAGAGTAGATGAAGATGGTATCCTGTATTTTTGTGGAACATCTTTGTTGGTGGAGTTCCCCTTTGTCTCTGTTCTGCACATTATATTCAGTAGCTCCATTAGAAAGTGCTGCTTCAATGGATTGCAGGAATCTTGTACTTGATGTCTACAAAAGAATTCGTTATGGCTCTTACATCTTGCAGAGTAGGTGAAGTCGGCATGCTGTATATTTGTTGGTGGAGTTCCCCTTTGTCTCTGTTCTGCACATTATATTCAGTAGCTCCATTTAAAAAGTGCTGCTTTAATGGATTGCAGGAATCTTGTACTTGATGTCTACAAAAGAATTCGTTATGGCTCTCACATCTTGCAGAGTAGATGAAGACGGCATCCTGATTTTTGTGGAACATCTTTGTTGGTGGAGTTCCCCTTTGTCTCTGTTCTTCACATTTAATTCAGTAGCTCCATTAAAAAGTGCTGCTTCAATGGATTGCAGGAATCTTGTACTTGATGTCTACAAAAGAATTCGTTATGGCTCTTACATCTTGCAGAGTAGATGAAGATGGTATCCTGTATTTTTGTGGAACATCTTTTTTGGTGGAGTTACCCTTTGTCTCTGTTCTTCACATTTGATTCAGTAGCTCCATTAAAAAGTGCTGCTTCAATGGATTGCAGGATCTTGTACTTGGTGTCTACAAAAGAATTCGTTATGGCTCTCACATCTTGCGGAGTAGGTGAAGTCGGCATCCTGTAGATTTGTGGAACATCTTTGTTGGTGGAGTTCCCCTTTGTCTCTGTTCTGCACATTATTTTCAGTAGCTCCATTTAAAAAGTGCTGCTCCAATGGATTGCAGGAATCTTGTACTTGATGTCTACAAAAGAATTCGTTATGGCTCTTACATCTTGCAGAGTAGGTGAAGTCGGCATCCTGTATATTTGTGGAACATCTTTGTTGGTGGAGTTCCCCTTTGTCTGTGTTCTGCACATTATATTCAGTAGCTCCATTTAAAAAGTGCTGCTTCAATGGATTGCAGGATCTTGTACTCGGTGTCTGCAAAAGAATTCGTTATGGCTCTTACATCTTGCAGAGTAGATGAAGACGGCATCCTGTATTTTTGTGGAACATCTTTGTTGGTGGAGTTCCCCTTTGTCTCTGTTCTTCACATTTAATTCAGTAGCTCCATTAAAAAGTGCTGCTTCAATGGATTGCAGGATCTTGTACTTGGTGTCTGCAAAAGAATTCGTTATGGCTCTTACATCTTGCAGAGTAGGTGAAGTCGGCATCCTGTATATTTGTGGAACATCTTTGTTGGTGGAGTTCCCCTTTGTCTGTGTTCTGCACATTATATTCAGTAGCTCCATTTAAAAAGTGCTGCTTCAATGGATTGCAGGATCTTGTACTCGGTGTCTGCAAAAGAATTCGTTATGGCTCTTACATCTTGCAGAGTAGATGAAGACGGCATCCTGTATTTTTGTGGAACATCTTTGTTGGTGGAGTTCCCCTTTGTCTCTGTTCTTCACATTTAATTCAGTAGCTCCATTAAAAAGTGCTGCTTTAATGGATTGCAGGAATCTTGTACTTGATGTCTACAAAAGAATTCGTTATGGCTCTTACATCTTGCAGAGTAGATGAAGACGGCATCCTGTATTTTTGTGGAACATCTTTGTTGGTGAAGTTCCCCTTTGTCTCTGTTCTTTACATTTAATTCAGTAGCTCTATTAAAAAGTGCTGCTTCAATGGATTGCAGGAATCTTGTACTTGATGTCTACAAAAGAATTCGTTATGGCTCTTACATCTTGCAGAGTAGATGAAGACGGCATCCTGTATTTTTGTGGAACATCTTTGTTGGTGGAGTTCCCCTTTCTCTCTGTTCTTCACATTTAATTCAGTAGCTCCATTAAAAAGTGCTGCTTTAATGGATTGCAGGAATCTTGTACTTGATGTCTACAAAAGAATTCGTTATGGCTCTTACATCTTGCAGAGTAGATGAAGACGGCATCCTGTATTTTTGTGGAACATCTTTGTTGGTGGAGTTCCCCTTTGTCTCTGTTCTTCACATTTAATTCAGTAGCTCTATTAAAAAGTACTGCTTCAATGGATTGCAGGAATCTTGTACTTGATGTCTACAAAAGAATTCGTTATGGCTCTTACATCTTGCAGAGTAGATGAAGACGGCATCCTGTATTTTTGTGGAACACCTTTGTTGGTGGAGTTCCCCTTTGTCTCTGTTCTTCACATTTAATTCAGTAGCTCCATTAAAAAGTGCTGCTTCAATGGATTGCAGGATCTTGTACTTGGTGTCTACAAAAGAATTCGTTATGGCTCTCACATCTTGCGGAGTAGGTGAAGTCGGCATCCTGTAGATTTGTGGAACATCTTTGTTGGTGGAGTTCCCCTTTGTCTCTGTTCTGCACATTATATTCAGTAGCTCCATTTGAAAAGTGCTGCTTTAATGGATTGCAGGAATCTTGTGCTTGATGTCTACAAAAGAATTCGTTATGGCTCTTACATCTTGCAGAGTAGGTGAAGTCGGCATCCTGTATTTTTGTGGAACATCTTTGTTGGTGGAGTTCCCCTTTGTCTCTGTTCTTCACATTTAATTCAGTAACTCCATTAAAAAGTGCTGCTTCAATGGATTGCAGGATCTTGTACTTGGTGTCTGCAAAAGAATTCGTTATGGCTCTTACATCTTGCAGAGTAGGCGAAGTCGGCATCCTGTATATTTGTGGAACATCTTTGTTGGTGGAGTTCCCCTTTGTCTCTGTTCTGCACATTATATTCAGTAGCTCCATTTAAAAAGTGCTGCTCCAATGGATTGCAGGAATCTTGTACTTGATGTCTACAAAAGAATTCGTTATGGCTCTTACATCTTGCAGAGTAGATGAAGATGGTATCCTGCATTTTTGTGGAACATCTTTGTTGGTGGAGTTCCCCTTTGTCTCTGTTCTGCACATTATATCCAGTAGCTCCATTAGAAAGTGCTGCTTTAATGGATTGCAGGAATCTTGTACTTGATGTCTACAAAAGAATTCGTTATGGCTCTTACATCTTGCAGAGTAGGTGAAGTCGGCATCCTGTATTTTTGTGGAACATCTTTGTTGGTGGAGTTCCCCTTTGTCTCTGTTCTGCACATTATATTCAGTAGCTCCATTTAAAAAGTGCTGCTCCAATGGATTGCAGGAATCTTGTACTTGAAGTCTACAAAAGAATTCGTTATGGCTCTTACATCTTGCAGAGTAGATGAAGATGGTATCCTGTATTTTTGTGGAACATCTTTGTTGGTGGAGTTCCCCTTTGTCTCTGTTCTGCACATTATATTCAGTAGCTCCATTTAAAAAGTGCTGCTCCAATGGATTGCAGGAATCTTGTACTTGATGTCTACAAAAGAATTCGTTATGGCTCTTACATCTTGCAGAGTAGATGAAGATGGTATCCTGTATTTTTGTGGAACATCTTTGTTGGTGGAGTTCCCCTTTGTCTCTGTTCTGCACATTATATTCAGTAGCTCCATTAGAAAGTGCTGCTTCAATCGATTGCAGGAATCTTGTACTTGATGTCTACAAAATAATTCGTTATGGCTCTTACATCTTGCAGAGTAGGTGAAGTCGGCATGCTGTATATTTGTTGGTGGAGTTCCCCTTTGTCTCTGTTCTGCACATTATATTCAGTAGCTCCATTTAAAAAGTGCTGCTTCAATGGATTGCAGGAATCTTGTACTTGATGTCTACAAAAGAATTCGTTATGGCTCTTACATCTTGCAGAGTAGATGAAGACGGCATCCTGTATTTTTGTGGAACATCTTTGTTGGTGGAGTTCCCCTTTGTCTCTGTTCTTCACATTTAATTCAGTAGCTCTATTAAAAAGTACTGCTACAATGGATTGCAGGAATCTTGTACTTGATGTCTACAAAAGAATTCGTTATGGCTCTTACATCTTGCAGAGTAGATGAAGACGGCATCCTGTATTTTTGTGGAACACCTTTGTTGGTGGAGTTCCCCTTTGTCTCTGTTCTTCACATTTAATTCAGTAGCTCCATTAAAAAGTGGTGCTTCAATGGATTGCAACAATCTTGTACTTGATGTCTACAAAAGAATTGATTATGGCTCTCACATCTTGCAGAGTAGGTGAAGTCGGCATCCTGTAGATTTGTGGAACATCTTTGTTGGTGGAGTTCCCCTTTGTCTCTGTTCTGCACATTATATTCAGTAGCTCCATTTAAAAAGTGCTGCTTTAATGGATTGCAGGAATCTTGTACTTGATGTCTACAAAAGAATTCGTTATGGCTCTTACATCTTGCAGAGTAGGTGAAGTCGGCATCCTGTATATTTGTGGAACATCTTTGTTGGTGGAGTTCCCCTTTGTCTGTGTTCTGCACATTATATTCAGTAGCTCCATTTAAAAAGTGCTGCTCCAATGGATTGCAGGAATCTTGTACTTGATGTCTACAAAAGAATTCGTTATGGCTCTTACATCTTGCAGAGTAGATGAAGATGGTATCCTGTATTTTTGTGGAACATCTTTGTTGGTGGAGTTCCCCTTTGTCTCTGTTCTGCACATTATATTCAGTAGCTCCATTTAAAAAGTGCTGCTCCAATGGATTGCAGGAATCTTGTACTTGATGTCTACAAAAGAATTCGTTATGGCTCTTACATCTTGCAGAGTAGATGAAGATGGTATCCTGTATTTTTGTGGAACATCTTTGTTGGTGGAGTTCCCCTTTGTCTCTGTTCTGCACATTATATTCAGTAGCTCCATTAGAAAGTGCTGCTTCAATCGATTGCAGGAATCTTGTACTTGATGTCTACAAAATAATTCGTTATGGCTCTTACATCTTGCAGAGTAGGTGAAGTCGGCATGCTGTATATTTGTTGGTGGAGTTCCCCTTTGTCTCTGTTCTGCACATTATATTCAGTAGCTCCATTTAAAAAGTGCTGCTTCAATGGATTGCAGGAATCTTGTACTTGATGTCTACAAAAGAATTCGTTATGGCTCTTACATCTTGCAGAGTAGATGAAGATGGTATCCTGTATTTTTGTGGAACATCTTTGTTGGTGGAGTTCCCCTTTGTCTCTGTTCTGCACATTATATTCAGTAGCTCCATTAGAAAGTGCTGCTTCAATCGATTGCAGGAATCTTGTACTTGATGTCTACAAAATAATTCGTTATGGCTCTTACATCTTGCAGAGTAGGTGAAGTCGGCATGCTGTATATTTGTTGGTGGAGTTCCCCTTTGTCTCTGTTCTGCACATTATATTCAGTAGCTCCATTTAAAAAGTGCTGCTTCAATGGATTGCAGGAATCTTGTACTTGATGTCTACAAAAGAATTCGTTATGGCTCTTACATCTTGCAGAGTAGATGAAGACGGCATCCTGTATTTTTGTGGAACATCTTTGTTGGTGGAGTTCCCCTTTGTCTCTGTTCTTCACATTTAATTCAGTAGCTCTATTAAAAAGTACTGCTTCAATGGATTGCAGGAATCTTGTACTTGATGTCTACAAAAGAATTCGTTATGGCTCTTACATCTTGCAGAGTAGATGAAGACGGCATCCTGTATTTTTGTGGAACACCTTTGTTGGTGGAGTTCCCCTTTGTCTCTGTTCTTCACATTTAATTCAGTAGCTCCATTAAAAAGTGGTGCTTCAATGGATTGCAACAATCTTGTACTTGATGTCTACAAAAGAATTGATTATGGCTCTCACATCTTGCAGAGTAGGTGAAGTCGGCATCCTGTAGATTTGTGGAACATCTTTGTTGGTGGAGTTCCCCTTTGTCTCTGTTCTGCACATTATATTCAGTAGCTCCATTTAAAAAGTGCTGCTTTAATGGATTGCAGGAATCTTGTACTTGATGTCTACAAAAGAATTCGTTATGGCTCTTACATCTTGCAGAGTAGATGAAGACGGCATCCTGTATTTTTGTGGAACACCTTTGTTGGTGGAGTTCCCCTTTGTCTCTGTTCTTCACATTTAATTCAGTAGCTCCATTAAAAAGTGGTGCTTCAATGGATTGCAACAATCTTGTACTTGATGTCTACAAAAGAATTCGTTATGGCTCTTACATCTTGCAGAGTAGGTGAAGTCGGCATCCTGTATATTTGTGGAACATCTTTGTTGGTGGAGTTCCCCTTTGTCTGTGTTCTGCACATTATATTCAGTAGCTCCATTTAAAAAGTGCTGCTCCAATGGATTGCAGGAATCTTGTACTTGATGTCTACAAAAGAATTCGTTATGGCTCTTACATCTTGCAGAGTAGATGAAGATGGTATCCTGTATTTTTGTGGAACATCTTTGTTGGTGGAGTTCCCCTTTGTCTCTGTTCTGCACATTATATTCAGTAGCTCCATTTAAAAAGTGCTGCTCCAATGGATTGCAGGAATCTTGTACTTGATGTCTACAAAAGAATTCGTTATGGCTCTTACATCTTGCAGAGTAGATGAAGATGGTATCCTGTATTTTTGTGGAACATCTTTGTTGGTGGAGTTCCCCTTTGTCTCTGTTCTGCACATTATATTCAGTAGCTCCATTTAAAAAGTGCTGCTTTAATGGATTGCAGGAATCTTGTACTTGATGTCTACAAAAGAATTCGTTATGGCTCTTACATCTTGCAGAGTAGGTGAAGTCGGCATCCTGTATATTTGTGGAACATCTTTGTTGGTGGAGTTCCCCTTTGTCTCTGTTCTGCACATTATATTCAGTAGCTCCATTTAAAAAGTGCTGCTCCAATGGATTGCAGGAATCTTGTACTTGATGTCTACAAAAGAATTCGTTATGGCTCTTACATCTTGCAGAGTAGATGAAGATGGTATCCTGTATTTTTGTGGAACATCTTTGTTGGTGGAGTTCCCCTTTGTCTCTGTTCTGCACATTATATTCAGTAGCTCCATTAGAAAGTGCTGCTTCAATGGATTGCAGGAATCTTGTACTTGATGTCTACAAAAGAATTCGTTATGGCTCTTACATCTTGCAGAGTAGGTGAAGTCGGCATGCTGTATATTTGTTGGTGGAGTTCCCCTTTGTCTCTGTTCTGCACATTATATTCAGTAGCTCCATTTAAAAAGTGCTGCTTTAATGGATTGCAGGAATCTTGTACTTGATGTCTACAAAAGAATTCGTTATGGCTCTCACATCTTGCAGAGTAGATGAAGACGGCATCCTGATTTTTGTGGAACATCTTTGTTGGTGGAGTTCCCCTTTGTCTCTGTTCTTCACATTTAATTCAGTAGCTCCATTAAAAAGTGCTGCTTCAATGGATTGCAGGAATCTTGTACTTGATGTCTACAAAAGAATTCGTTATGGCTCTTACATCTTGCAGAGTAGATGAAGATGGTATCCTGTATTTTTGTGGAACATCTTTTTTGGTGGAGTTACCCTTTGTCTCTGTTCTTCACATTTGATTCAGTAGCTCCATTAAAAAGTGCTGCTTCAATGGATTGCAGGATCTTGTACTTGGTGTCTACAAAAGAATTCGTTATGGCTCTCACATCTTGCGGAGTAGGTGAAGTCGGCATCCTGTAGATTTGTGGAACATCTTTGTTGGTGGAGTTCCCCTTTGTCTCTGTTCTGCACATTATTTTCAGTAGCTCCATTTAAAAAGTGCTGCTCCAATGGATTGCAGGAATCTTGTACTTGATGTCTACAAAAGAATTCGTTATGGCTCTTACATCTTGCAGAGTAGGTGAAGTCGGCATCCTGTATATTTGTGGAACATCTTTGTTGGTGGAGTTCCCCTTTGTCTGTGTTCTGCACATTATATTCAGTAGCTCCATTTAAAAAGTGCTGCTTCAATGGATTGCAGGATCTTGTACTCGGTGTCTGCAAAAGAATTCGTTATGGCTCTTACATCTTGCAGAGTAGATGAAGACGGCATCCTGTATTTTTGTGGAACATCTTTGTTGGTGGAGTTCCCCTTTGTCTCTGTTCTTCACATTTAATTCAGTAGCTCCATTAAAAAGTGCTGCTTCAATGGATTGCAGGATCTTGTACTTGGTGTCTGCAAAAGAATTCGTTATGGCTCTTACATCTTGCAGAGTAGGTGAAGTCGGCATCCTGTATATTTGTGGAACATCTTTGTTGGTGGAGTTCCCCTTTGTCTGTGTTCTGCACATTATATTCAGTAGCTCCATTTAAAAAGTGCTGCTTCAATGGATTGCAGGATCTTGTACTCGGTGTCTGCAAAAGAATTCGTTATGGCTCTTACATCTTGCAGAGTAGATGAAGACGGCATCCTGTATTTTTGTGGAACATCTTTGTTGGTGGAGTTCCCCTTTGTCTCTGTTCTTCACATTTAATTCAGTAGCTCCATTAAAAAGTGCTGCTTTAATGGATTGCAGGAATCTTGTACTTGATGTCTACAAAAGAATTCGTTATGGCTCTTACATCTTGCAGAGTAGATGAAGACGGCATCCTGTATTTTTGTGGAACATCTTTGTTGGTGAAGTTCCCCTTTGTCTCTGTTCTTTACATTTAATTCAGTAGCTCTATTAAAAAGTGCTGCTTCAATGGATTGCAGGAATCTTGTACTTGATGTCTACAAAAGAATTCGTTATGGCTCTTACATCTTGCAGAGTAGATGAAGACGGCATCCTGTATTTTTGTGGAACATCTTTGTTGGTGGAGTTCCCCTTTCTCTCTGTTCTTCACATTTAATTCAGTAGCTCCATTAAAAAGTGCTGCTTTAATGGATTGCAGGAATCTTGTACTTGATGTCTACAAAAGAATTCGTTATGGCTCTTACATCTTGCAGAGTAGATGAAGACGGCATCCTGTATTTTTGTGGAACATCTTTGTTGGTGGAGTTCCCCTTTGTCTCTGTTCTTCACATTTAATTCAGTAGCTCTATTAAAAAGTACTGCTTCAATGGATTGCAGGAATCTTGTACTTGATGTCTACAAAAGAATTCGTTATGGCTCTTACATCTTGCAGAGTAGATGAAGACGGCATCCTGTATTTTTGTGGAACACCTTTGTTGGTGGAGTTCCCCTTTGTCTCTGTTCTTCACATTTAATTCAGTAGCTCCATTAAAAAGTGCTGCTTCAATGGATTGCAGGATCTTGTACTTGGTGTCTACAAAAGAATTCGTTATGGCTCTCACATCTTGCGGAGTAGGTGAAGTCGGCATCCTGTAGATTTGTGGAACATCTTTGTTGGTGGAGTTCCCCTTTGTCTCTGTTCTGCACATTATATTCAGTAGCTCCATTTGAAAAGTGCTGCTTTAATGGATTGCAGGAATCTTGTGCTTGATGTCTACAAAAGAATTCGTTATGGCTCTTACATCTTGCAGAGTAGGTGAAGTCGGCATCCTGTATATTTGTGGAACATCTTTGTTGGTGGAGTTCCCCTTTGTCTGTGTTCTGCACATTATAATCAGTAGCTCCATTTAAAAAGTGCTGCTCCAATGGATTGCAGGAATCTTGTACTTGATGTCTACAAAAGAATTCGTTATGGCTCTTACATCTTGCAGAGTAGATGAAGATGGTATCCTGTATTTTTGTGGAACATCTTTGTTGGTGGAGTTCCCCTTTGTCTCTGTTCTGCACATTATATTCAGTAGCTCCATTAGAAAGTGCTGCTTCAATGGATTGCAGGAATCTTGTACTTGATGTCTACAAAAGAATTCGTTATGGCTCTTACATCTTGCAGAGTAGATGAAGATGGTATCCCGTATTTTTGTGGAACATCTTTGTTGGTGGAGTTACCCTTTGTCTCTGTTCTGCACATTATATTCAGTAGCTCCATTTAAAAAGTGCTGCTTCAATGGATTGCAGGAATGTTGTACTTGATGTCTACAAATGAATTCGTTATGGCTCTTACATCTTGCAGAGTAGGTGAAGTCCGCATCCTGTATTTTTGTGGAACACCTATGTTGGTCGAGTTTCCCTTTGTCTCTGTTCTATATATCTTATTCCCTAGCTCCATTATAAAGTGCTGCTTCAATGGATTGCAGGAATCTTGTACTTGATGTCTACAAAAGAATTCGTTATGGCTCTTACATCTTGCAGAGTAGATGAAGACGGCATCCTGATTTTTGTGGAACATCTTTGTTGGTGGAGTTCCCCTTTGTCTCTGTTCTTCACATTTAATTCAGTAGCTCCATTAAAAAGTGCTGCTTCAATGGATTGCAAGATTCTTGTACTTGATGTCTACAAAAGAATTGGTTATGGCTCTTACAGCTTGCAGAGTAGATGAAGACGGCATCCTGTATCTTTGTTGGTTGAGTTCCCCTTTGTCTCTGTTCTTCACATTTAATTCAGTAGCTCCATTAAAAAGTGGTGCTTCAATGGATTGCAACAATCTTGTACTTGATGTCTACAAAAGAATTGATTATGGCTCTTACAGCTTGCAGAGTAGATGAAGATGGCATCCTGTATTTTTGTGGACAATCTTTGTTGGTGGAGTTCCCCTTTGTCTCTGTTCTGCACATTATATTCATTAGCCCCATTAAAAAGTGCTCACTTCAATGGATTGCAGGAATCTCGTACTTGATGTCTACAAAAGAATTCGTTATGGTTCTTACATCTTGCAGAGTAGGTGAAGTCGGCATCCTGTATTTTTGTGGAACACCTATGTTGATCGAGTTTCCCTTTGTCTCTGTTCTGTATATCTTATTCCCTAGCTCCATTATAAAGTGCTGCCTCAATGGATTGCAGGAATCTTGTACTTGATGTCTACAAAATAATTCGTTATGGCTCTTACAGCTTGCAGAGTAGATGAAGACGGCATCCTGTATTTTTGTGGAACATCTTTGTTGGTGGATTTCCCCTTTGTCTCTGTTCTGCACATTATATTCAGTAGCCCCATTAAAAAGTGCTGCTTCAATGGATTGCAGGAATCTTGTACTTGATGTCTACAAAAGAATTCGTTATGGCTCTCACATCTTGCAGAGTAGGTGAAGTCGGCATCCTGTATTTTTGTGGAACACCTATGTTGGTCGAGTTTCCCTTTGTCTCTGTTCTGTATATCTTATTCCCTAGCTCCATTATAAAGTGCTGCTTCAATGGATTGCAGGAATCTTGTACTTGGTGTCTACAAAAGAATTCGTTATGGCTCTTACATCTTGCAGAGTAGGTGAAGACGGCATCCTGTATTTTTGTGGAACATCTTTGTAGGTCGAGTTCCCCTTTGTCTCTGTTCTGCACATTATATTCCGTAGCTTCATTGAACAGCGCTGCTTCAAGGGATTGCAGGAATATTGTACTTGATATCTACAAAAGAACTCGTTATGGCCCTCACATCTTGCAGAGTAGGTGAAGTCGGCATCCCCTATTTTCGTCTTTGTTGGTTGGATTTCTCTTCGTCGCTGTTCTGCACATCACTTACCGCAGCTCCACAAAAGAGTTCTGTTTCATTGAATTTTTACTTAATGTCTACAAAAGAATTCGTTATGCTCCTTCAATCTTGCGGAGTAGGTGAAGTCAGTATCCTCTATTTTTGCTGAACATCTTTGTTGCTTGAGTTCCCCTTCGTCTCTGTTATGCACATCATATTCCGTAGCTCCATACTCTTGTGGAGAAAGGGAAGTTGGCATCCCCTAGTTTTATTGATCATCTCTGTTCTGCACATAATGTTTCAGTAGCTCCATTAAAGAGTGCTGTCCAATGGATTTAATAAAATTTTCACTTTATGCCTACAAAAGAAATTGTTATGCCTCTCACGTCAGTATCCTCAATCCTTTTTCTGCATCTCATGTTCCTTTTAGCTCCATTGAAAAGTGCTGCTTCAATGGATTTCATTAATATTTTACTTGATGCCTCATAAGTCTCCTAACTGGGTGAATTCTAGATCTTCTATTCCCCAATCTGATCAACATCTGGTTTGGATTTGCTATTCTTACATATTTTGTTGGTCATCAAATAGTGCAGCTTCATTCAATTCCACAAACAATTACAGTGCAAACCCTAACGGCGTCTTCCCTCGATCAGGCAAATTCCTGAATAACGCTGACAGGCACAAAGGAAATGGCTTTTTGTCCGTCCGCGGTTGTCAGGAAATTTCCTGATCGTGGAAACACGCCATGAGATCCATTTCAAGTAACAAATGGGATATATTTTCTATCAAGAACATAACATATAGACGAATCATACCAATCGAATAATTTTCCAGAGCAATATCGAGAAACCAATGAAACAGAGCATTAGCAACAAATCACTAATTACTGAATAGATACTCTTGTTGTTTATGTACTAATGCTAAGATATTGAGTAGTGCAGCACGGAAGGTAATTAAGGTTGAGATACAAGCAAAAGAATAAGTTATACCTCTCGCATTATTCAAGAAGGCGAAGTCGACATCCCCCTTATTCCCTTCATTCCTTTTTTTGCATTTCATGCTTCATAGTTATATAAGTGCAGGTTCTGCAAGTAAAAAAAGCAACGAGCCCCATACCTATCAACATCTTATAGATAGTAATTCCCATGCAATATCCAAGCTCACAAAGACATTACTGAAAATGAAACTTCAGTTAAATACCTACAAAAACATCATCCCCTCACTCTCAAAACATCCAAGTAGAAGCTAGCTCTTTTAATAACTTACTTATTTTAGCTTATTTTGAAGTATTACCGTGTTTAGTTTTATAAACGCCATGCGAGTACGTAATCAAATTCATTATGCAACTCATCATTACTTTCAAGGTGACATCCTCATAAATTAGTACATACCACAGGGAACATATAAGTGATATTCAGTATTCACAATATAGGAGCAATATTAGAAGTAGAATGAAGCCGAAATAAGCTCAGTTTTAGTCGATTCATAAATATCGTCACTATCGGTTCAAAACCGGCAGAATTGTCTGGATTTAAACCGCGACCCTGTAGGCTGTAATAACAAATAACATAAATGTATCGGCGGATCTTAGGCTTATTTCGGCTGCATTCTTTTGAACAGATTTGTACCTTTTTATATAGTAGTAGTAGCGATCATCTATCTACGTGTTCATGCATTGCAGCTTGATATTTAGAAAACAGCTCCACAATATTTGATGGATTCAAAAAAATGTATGCCTCTCACGTCTTTGAAGATGAAATCGGCTTCTTATCAGTTTTATCATCCTACAAGCTAGTTTTCCTGTTAATTGCTACTCAATATTTCATGTATTATAACAAGGATTGGAATGAGGAATAACATTAAGCAATGCTTACTAGTTTGCAACACCTCACGTTTTCGAAGTCAGCAACCCTATCTCTTTTGACAGTCATGTTGAACTCTCAATTTTTACCTTTAATTACTATCCACAAAAAGAATACAGTATGGCCCTCACGTAAATGAGTGAAATTGTAACTTCATTGAACATCTTGGTTGTTATGCTTTCCCCATTTTCTGACTCTTAGGTAGGATTTGACACTCTTTCACCACTTCAAATAAGGGATATGAAGTTCAAAACAATTAAATGTATCCTAAAAATATTCTACGAAATGCGTACAGACAGACGATACCTGCAGTTTGTCTCTGGTTTCTAGTTGATGTCTGCTATTGCTATTATGAAAAATGTGGAAGACATCACCTTTTCTTCGGTAATTGGATCATTCTAAGATACAGAGATTTATTTTCCATTGACGATTTGGGCATTCTTCAAATATTTAATGGTCCAAGTAGCAATGGTGCAGTCTTTTGCTATGTGTCTCACATGAAGTTTCTTAAAAATGACAATTTGCGTAATTTTTCAATGTGACTTACCAACGAGTTCTCGGAATATATAAATTTGTAATACTGTAAACAGCTCTGTTAGGGGGCATAATAGACCTTAAGTTCGCAGTGGACTGTAACCCCTTTTCACTACAAACTAAACTACTGTAATAAAGATTTCATTTTGAAGTTACCAAAGGAATGCTGTTATCAATTTTCAATTGCAGATACTTTCCTACATATGGTTATTATTTTCAATAATTTATGTACATACATATAGAAAATGTTACAGATTATTAATGCAGCAAGTTAATGCTCCATAGAGAATAGGTATTCTAATTTATTTTTAAGTGATGTTACTTGCCTCGTACATAACTCGGTTTTCACTTGCGAAGGAGCGACTTGACATCAATTGCAATTATTGGTCCCAGTGTTTTAGATTTGTAGGAGCGCAAAGATTATTCCATACTTCAAATGCTCAATGTTAAAAGAAAATCGACAATCAACACATGCCTGCTTGCTATGGGAGGAGAAATACGAGCGATAGCTACCAACAAAATTACATAGGAAGGAGAAATTTGTTAAACATATATACAGGGTGTTTTCAAAGGTGAGACTTTTTATTGACAGAAGAATTCATTTGAAATTCACCAAAAATTGCTCATATAAAACTTTCAAGATGGCGAATTTATCAATTCAAGTCGAATTTGAATCAGTGAAATGATCCGATCATTATTAACCTGTGGCGCGCATACCGCGCTGTGGAGTTCAGGTGGTCTTGAACCGAGTAGTCTCTTTCAAAATTCGTTTTCAGGGATTTTATGATATTATTTGAAACTTTATACAGGCGAATCTTTTGGAAAAGTTCATTATGAGTTCTACCTTCTGTTAAAAAAAAAACCTTCAAAAACACCGTACACAACTCATAAAAATAAACCAATTCACGAAAATTCGCTTACCTAATACTTTCAAGATGACGAATGTAATCATAAGATGAAGTTTTATTCAATTCAATAAAATCGGCAGCGCGACTCTGATATCCTAGGACCACTGCCACCATCTCCCGACAGTACAAGACCGACTTTCCCCATATTTTAAAATTGATTCAACATTATGATTTTTCAAGTTATCATCTTGAACGTTTTATATAGGCGATTTTTGGTGAAACGGCTATTCTGATGAGTTTCAACTCCTGTAAGAGCCCTTTTAGACATATCAGATCAAAATCGAATTTTAAGTAGGTACACCAAATGCGTCAACAATAGTCAAATGCAAGTTGCATTAGAAAATAGAAAGAGTACTCACTGAAAAAAGGACACCAATCATCATTTCATTCCTATCTGTTACTATCGAATATTGAATACTTGAATATTCCTTCAAAACGACGTTCTTCATATAATTGTGGGGTGGAAAATTGATTATTCATTCCATCAATTGATAGGGATGTATTGAATTTGACCTGATTCAAAGGAAATATCTCCAGAATAGGATATCTTATTGGAACCATGATCTAAGATTCTATAAGACCTTTGGGATCCACGGGATTCAGGAACTACCTTGTTATTTGAGGCTTGCGATTTCTCGATTCTTTGCCGATATAATAGGATCCCCATAAATATAATTCCGTTTCTTCAGCTTGATTGATCTTCATCCAAAGAAAATTAAAACAATTATGCGAACTCTCAAATCCACTCTTTTCCATGTTCCATCTGTAATCAATGCTTCCAAACAAAGATATACTCACCTACCATCAAGGGAATATCTACACACTACCCTCTTTCTTAATTTCAAAGTAACAATGATATCCAAGAACTCAGATCCTTTAGTGACTGTTTACAAATGTTATTGCTGTTTTGTATCGAGATAAGGTTCTCTAAGGAAAACTAAAATGTAAGAAAACTACTTTTTCGTTACCTCATCTTGCTTCATTTAGAAAGAGACGTGATTAATTGGGAAGTTTCCTTACTCTTCGTTAAGCTTTGGTTCTGCGTTAGGAGAGGGCCGACGTACATTCAACAATATACCTGTCCGATCCAGATATCCTAAAATTCAATTAGGCAGGAAGCATTACCTGACGAACAACGCCTACGACAAAGTTCAAACCAATTTAGCATTTTCCGAAGAATATTCAAGGTTATTGAAAATCCTCAGACGTCACTTGATTAGTATTCTTTCTAGGAAACGAAAATATCCATTTTTGGTTCACATAATATAAGAGGTATTCCACGGAACTAAAATCGATCAAGTTTTATATGGTGTTGATATTGGTGCATATCTATATTATGGTCCTTTCAACAGCTCATGTTGGGGACAAATTGACTGCATGTTAGGTTGCATTGAAATATGCTTCATCTACGAGTAAGTTCTGAAACACAATCCATTCCACAAAAGCATGTATCTACTTGCATCACGAATAAGTGCTTCCTTTCATTCATCAAGATGTGCAAGTGTTCTCCTTGTGTTTTTAGATGAAACGTATTCAAAATACCCAATCAGCTTTTGAATTTCGAACAGTTGTTTGGCTGAGAAATCTACGACTTATCTGCCATTGAAGAGTAAAGCTATACCTAAAAAGAATTGGGCTTATCCAGATCTTGTAAGTGGAACAAAAATTCAGTAAAGTGGGTTTATAATATATCCAGAGGAATAATGTTCCACAATGTATAGAAAAGAATAAAGACGTTCCTCAGAATTCGAAATCGTCGTTAATTAAAATAACTTAATAGCTCAAGGATTCGTAAGTTGTATGTTAAGAAACTTCGCCAGAAAAAGTTGCCTACTTTTGATACTAAAACTTGTTAGCAACGCAAAAGTTGACAATTTACTTTTGGGAGGATTCTATCAACATTCAGATATGTGAACGATGGGTATATAGAAATTGAGTTTTATCAATAGTTATGCAAGGGAAAGACAACATAAGACAGACAAATAATATGCCAGTTGCTCAAACGCCTGTGACAGGGGCGGCAACTTAAGGCATGTGATCAACTGGCTTTAAACTGATGACCATCATCAATCTCTTGGAAAACTGTCAATAAAACTCATGCTTAATTGTTCGATACTTTCAATCAATTTCTATTGTTACTCAAATTTATATTCCTATCTTACCAAGTCTTGAAACTGAGAAAGCATGGCCAAGTTGGATATAGTATTGGTTTTCCTCCCTAACACAGTGGAAACGGTTCTGTTGGATTTCCCTATTGAAAATGAACAGCAGATGTGTGGGAGTACAAATCGTTCTTTGAATCGCCAGTTGCAGGGTAAACCGCCAAAAGTATTCAGTAGTGGTTTAACAGGGTTCTTCAGCTATCTTGGTACTAAGTGAACGTAAAATGTATTTATCTATGTGCTCCTTATCAGTCGGCAAATTGAACATTCTGCCAACCTAAGGGGGTAACATCTTTCATCAGTAAAGAATCGCAAAAATAAGAGCATAATCTCAAAACAGTATGTTGAGTAGAACTATCATCTCACTTCTTTCAATAGAAATGAGAATAAATTGTGCTTTAATTTTGACGAATAATCAACACAGATTTCAAACATCTAGAGCTCATAGTGCCTAAAAACTAAGTTGATTATTGAGAAAATTCCAGCATCTTGACAATCAAAGTAAAATAAAAATTGTATTTATAGGAGTAAAACTCCATTTCATAGAACAGTACTATGTACCTTTTACATTACTGTTCCTGGACGACTGCGTTAGTTCCAAAAAGAGGACCAAGAAATATAATCTTCCAAGACAAACTTCTCCCTATGGTCAGCATCCGTGAAACTTTCCACTTGCAAGCTTATACCAACCGATAACCTTGAGACCCCTCAGTCAACTCCCAATTGTTCCTTATAGTCTACAAGCGATGAACTGTTCCAATCAGGAATTAAAGATCGAGTAGGAGTCAAGTTGCTCCCACCTCCAGTGCAACCTCATCCGACATGTAAAATCAAAATATCATTTAGTAATAGGACAGGACTTGAAAACATTAATATTCATTGAACAGAGTTACTTAAATATCTTTTTATTTAATTTTATACATTATATTTATCACAATATTTACAATTATAAATCACAGGAAAAATAATATCAAAAATTGTATACTATCACATGTTGAGCTTTGTTAAAAACTGAAACGTCCCAGAAAGTCATAAATTTTCAGAAATAAGTAATCAAAAAAATAGTAGAATAATCTAAATAAACTCTAATTTTCAGAAATAACTATTACCTTGCATAATCACCTACAGTCCCAGAGGAAAATTTTCAAACTTTTTAAATGGACAACTCATCCCTATCACAATTTCTGAAAACTTATGTCTTACCACGACTAATCAAACCTGAAAGAGCAGTCCTCCATGGCATGGAAGTGGCATCATACTGGAACGAAAAAATTATGTTGAATATCACAGTATAGATTCATGGGAATTTTAATCAGACTATCTTATCACAAGATTTTTAACGTCTTTGAGTCGACTAAAAAAATCACTGAATCCCTTATCTAGTTCACATAAAATTGGATCGTTGGCTAAGTTGGCTTCGATGTCTTTCATCTTCTTCGCCTTTCTAGAATCTTCTTCTGTCAATCTCCTAACGGACTGGACCTGTTTGAAATGATTCAAACGGTCGAGAGAATTTGATAAAATTGCTATCGCCAACAAATTTTTTTTCTCTCGTTTAGCGAAACGTGTCTTTTTCGTCTTGACCTTACGTATCCAAGCATTCAGGGTTACTTTGCTTGAAACGGAAGTTACATCATTTAGGGCGGACGCCATGATGAATTTAAGAATTTCGTTTGTTAACGGAATGGACGATATTATAAACGAACCTCAAGTATATTTTCGGAAACTCGTTGATTCTCAGAATATGGGAACACCAGGTAACTTCGTCTAGTAGCACAACACAACTCTCAACTCCATATGATGAATAAGGACGCCTTCACAAAACATAATATCTCCCAACCACAGCAAATTAGAAAATGGCAGAAATGAAAGCAGATGTCCTTTTATATCAGAACTGCCAACCGTAAAAGCATTCCTACGCCAACTCGGAGAAGTAGATCCTAAAATAAGGACGTCTGCTACTAAAAACTACTGATGAAATTTATTGTTTTTGTTGCAGATGTATTTTAGAATGCTTTTGCATGGAAATTTCGGCAAAGCTTCAGCATTATAATTAAGAAAAAAAAAATTATTCCATTTATTCTCGGCGGAGGAATAAGCTTCTTTCTATGGTATGTGGATGTCGGTTGTTTGGTCTAGAAGAGTACATTTTTCTGGTTCGATTGTTCATTCCTCGATAGAAAGTAAATAATGTGATGTTAATCATGATGATCAACATTACATTGATTGCTTTCTACTGAAATATAAATAAAGAAAGGAAAATTCAGAAAATTGTGCTCTTTTGAACCAAGCAACCGATATCCTAGGAAGTTATTCCTCCGACGAAAATAAATCGAAAATGTTCTGAAGATGATCAGATCATCTGAAAAAAGGACTGCATTGACAAGTTTTGGATATTTATTTCTAATTATTCAAAACGCTTATAATGCTTTTCGCATCTGGCATCTATTATATAGATGAGCTCATCTTTCAATCATTTGTAAAAATTAGATAGACATATATAGAATGTTTATTCAGGCAGTTTCAAATATTCAATGGGAAATTCTAAATATACATGATGTTTCTAAATTCATGCGAAAAAATTCGAAACTTCCTCAGCCCACACCTTTAAATTCCGATATCACCCTTAAAAGGTGGCTCAGAAAAAATGTTGTTATGGAAAAGACCCATCTTAATTTCATACGAGAAGCACCCTGTATATACTTATTGTTAATTTGAATCGTTTGTCTATAAAATTTTTCCTGCAACCCAAGGAGTAATTGACTATACTATGTCTTCGACTTCGGTTGATTCAATATTGGCAATCCTGTAGGTATATGGATTCTTGGCTAACTTGGCTTACTTTGGTGTGTTTTCTGTTTGTTAATTAGGGTCTATTATAGACAGTTTCGAACACTTTATCAATGTCGAAATTCAGCATTGCGGTGGTTTTTCTTTAGTTAACATTTTTGTTATTTGATCTGTGATGGTAGTTATTTGTAGAATTGTAGAGTGGTATCATGTTGTTTTTCTGTGGCCAAATTGCTCTTCCAATCAGAAGTGTGTTATGACCATTACCGCCAATTGAACACTATACTTTATCTTCGACTTCTTCAGTAAAATTCGAATTGATCTGCATTTTCAAAATTGAAAACAGTTGTCAAAAGCGATTTCTGTGGTCGAAAATCGAATCCCGTAGAAAACGTCAAAAATTCACATTTTCCAAATGCAGTTTTTGGATATTCAGACCTAGGAAAATGTAGAAATGGATGGCGAGAACGTTACCTAGATGTCTGAAATAGAGCTCCCCATTGACCCGACTTTTTTATTCATTTCGTAAGCTACATTTCTCCTATTTGTATTAGAGTGAGTTATAGGCATGAGTTATTATTACCTCACACTATTGGTTTATAGAGACTATTACAGATCAAAATCATTTGAATAATGGATATATTATTCAATGGAAGTAGATAAAATGTCTAAAACTATTCTAGACATCTTAGCCCAGGTGTAGTTGAATGATGAAAAACTTGAAGTTTTGTTGCAATATTTTAATTTTTCCATGTTATTTGAACGCTCATTATTATCAGTCTACGGTCTGCAGAGAAAAATAGGATTAAGATTATGGATTAATGGTCCAAAAAACATATCCGGTTGTTCCATATCGATCCGGTGCTTCATTTCCGTTACTGGGAACTGTATTGACGTCATCAAGGTTTCTACCAAATATGTAACTCATATTTTGTGTACTGCGCTTTGGCCTCTGCATTTGGCATTTGTATAAATAAACAGACAAACAGTTATATTGCTCCAGAATATTTCATTTGGGTACTGGGAAATGAGTCAGGGATCCAGTTGAAGAACAATTACTAATTCAAATATTGAAATATGTACCACCGTCTTCATTCAATTCCACAGAGGCACAGATAAACCCACTCTTTGTTCATTTTTGCTGAGTGGTCCTTGTCACTCGTCACTGCGACCCAAAAGATCGTTAAAGTTTATGATTTATTACAATACATAGGTACCTACCTTAGACCTTTGTCTAAGGTACCTACTATACATTTCCCCTTTCATTGTCCCATCCTTTTGAGAAAGGCCATGAAGAACCCGGAGAGGGTACAAGCTTTCAGTTTTTTCTTGACCCCAAATTCTCAAACCTGATTACACGGCCCTGCAGACATATAGACGGAAGAATACAAAACAGAAATTCCAGTCCAAAACTAAAAATACATGCATCATTGATTCATTGAACCTTACGAGAAGTTCTGCAAGAACCAGGTCCAAATTTCCAGTTGATACCTTATGGGAAATAATAAATGAAAAATAAGATGAACAGGAACAATTAGTAATTTTTACCATTGTTCAAACTCTCTTTGCATTCCGATAGAATGCAAAAAGTGAGAGGCTTGTACCAATTGTAATTTATTACAATAAATTTCTGTCTCTCTCTACAGATGCATAGAATACCTAGTGTAACGTACAGTGGCTTTATAAAGCCACTGTGGTGTAACGACTCCTTACTAAAAATCGTGACCAAAATTTGTAGATCAAAGCGGCATTCTAGATTCCAGATTTTGGTCTAGTTCCGGAATAATCCGCAATATTTTGCTGTCGTGGCGCTATTGCGGCAGTCGAAAATAGCGCGACCCCGTTTGAGAGAAATTAAGGCACTATAAAGATAGGTATGCTAGATAGACCTGGCTCTATGGTTGATTGGGTCCAACCATAGACTCGAAAATTACAGGATTCGCAACATTTTCATCGCCATCTATCGGGGTGATACACCAACATAAACAATAAATTATTATAAATTTGACTATTAGATGCCGCGGCATTATTCTAACACCACGAACCTAACCTATTTCCAATGTTTTTCATGTGAGCATGCCGAAAAAAGTCACCACAAGTACAAGATCTCTCATTCCGAAAATATGCTCATTAGATTACAGATTTCATTTCTTTCGATTACAGATTTCATTTCGTTCGAAGGGATCTGTAATTTTCGAGTCTATGGTTGGACCCAATCAACCATAGAGCCAGGTCTATCTAGCATACCTATCTTTATAGAGCCTTAGAGAAATGAAAAGCAGGACAAATTCTCAGATTTTCGATCGACAAGAAAGTCTTAAACAAAATCTAATCAGTGCCAACAGCAAGTATTCTATGCATCCTTAGAATAAAGAATCTGATTCTTTATTCTATATATATGTTCTGTGTTCTAAGGTCTAGACATCTTATATACAGGGTTTTCATTTCAAAACTTGCCACCCCTATTATTTCCATATATATATATTTTTTTTTAAATCGCCGAGACCCGTCAATTTTGTTTTTGAGGGGGAACAATTTTGACGTATAAATTAGCTCTCCTCCTTTAACCCCCTACCCTCCAGAGCCACCCCTACAAAAATCTTAAATGAGAAAGGGGGTCGAGTGATACTTCATTTCAAAGGGCTTTTTATTCTCTATATTTTGGTATATTATTTTTCAAATTTGGGTGTTGCGTTAGGCGTGTGTCAATTTGAAAAGTTCCCATCCCCTATTATTACACTATTTTTGTTCAAATTTGTCCAAATTTAACAGCAATTTTAAGATAATTAGTGTTTAAATAATGCATGACACACTAATTAAAATGTTTGATCCGTTTCTGAGATAAGGCATAAATTAATTCTGTAATGATTAAAAAAAGTAGACAGAAAATCAGAAAATTATTTTATTAAATGCTCAAAGTGAGCTCCATTATTTGCTAAACAATAATACATTCTATTTTCAAATTCTTGCCGGACTTTTCGAAATGTTTCCCGAGGGATCTGTCTACATGTTTGAGATATTCTAGCTTTTAGATCATCAATGTTTTCTGGCTGAGTTTTATAAACTTCAGTTTTTAAGTACCACCAAAGAAAGAAGTCTAAGGGTGTTAAATCCGGTGATCTTGGCGGCCACTCTTGGGCACCTCTCTTTCCAATCCATTGTCCAGGAAATGTTTCATCCAGCCATTGCCTAACGGGAAGAGCGTAATGCGGTGGAGCTCCATCTTGTTGGAAATGCAAATTGTCTTCTTCCAGCATAACGTTTCGGTCTTCATTGGTCTGGTTTTCTAGCGACTGAGTGATGAGTGGATTTATTACATTTTCTAAAAGTTCTAAATAGAGGTCTCCAGTCAGATTTTATTCTATGAAAATAGGTCCGATTATCTCATCCCCCAGTCCTACGAGCACAACGATTTTCACTTCCGTAAATGTAGATAATCTCTATTCATTCCGCCAAAGTATAAACCATTTTTGACGCATAAAAAAACAGCTTTTTTATGTCGAAAATATTTATTTACATGTATCATCGAGTTACAAGAAAAACATATTCTCATTTTTTTGCTGTTTTATAAAAATAGTGTAATAATAGATGGTGGGAACTTTTCAAATTGACACACGCCTAACTCGGCAACGCAACACCCAAATTTGAAAAATAATATGCCAAAATATAGAGAATAAAAAGCCCTTTAAAATGATGTATCACTCGACCTCCTTTCTCATTTAAGATTCTTGTAGGGGTGGCTCTGGAGGGTAGGGGGTTAAAGGGGGAGAGCTAATTTATACGTCAAAATTGTTCCCCCTCGAAAACAAAATTGACGGGTCTCGGCGATTTAAACAAAAAATATAACAGTTTGAAATAATAGGGGTGGCAAGTTTTGAAATGAAAACCCTGTATATGTTCTGTGGTCAGATAGGTGTTCTGTGGCAAAAACTCTTCATATCTTCTGTGTTTAGGCAAAGTTGAGGCTGTGGTCTGCTGTGGTTTATGTTCTGTAGTATTTTCTTTGTGATGATGGATTAATTATCAAAATTAAAATAAAAATATTAACATGTTCCGCACAAATTTAATAATAGTGAGTGACTACTGACCGTTTACAGCAATAATAATCATTTATAAGGATGTTATTTTATGAGATTGTAGAATCCTGGCATCTGATCTCATTTCAGTATAATATATATAATTTATTTATGGTATTATGAGTTGAGATGCGGATGCAAAATCTGATATCTTCTCTTGAATATTCGCTGATTTGTTGAAAGATGACCACGAGAAATCCAACGACGTTAGTAGCTGTTCCCAGTGAAGAAAATTTCGATTTTCTCTTCAAAATTGTTTTGATTGGGGATTGTGGCACTGGAAAGACTTGTGTTGTTCAAAGGTTTAAAAATGGAACTTTTATTGAGCGTCATGGGAATACGATAGGCGTTGATTTTTCCATGAAGACATTGGTGATAGATGGTAAAAAAGTAAAGGTAAAATTAATTAATGAAGGAAATATTTTCATTTTGGTCCACTCTAGGTATTAAGAAATGATTATAAATTTTAATTGTTTCAGCTACAAATTTGGGATACTGCTGGTCAAGAAAGATTTAGAACTATAACTCAAAGCTATTATAGATCTGCGAATGGTGTGATTATTGTCTATGATATTACTAAGAGATCATCATTTCTCTCTGTATCAAAATGGTTGGATGAAGTCCGTAAATATTCAGGTAGTTCAGTACTTTTAGCATTAGTAGGTAATAAAGCTGATGAGGAGAACCTACGAGAAGTAGAATTTGAAGAAGCTGAAGCTATGTGTCAATATATGCCAGAGGTACTTTTTGTGTTAGAAGCTAGCGCTAAATCAAATACAAATGTTGAAGAAGCATTCTTGTATCTTGCTACAGAATTGAAGGTAAGTTGAAAACGCAAAATTCTATCAAATTATGTGAATAACATCATTCTCTGTATAGCAAGAATGGAAATAATCACTTATAATGTAATGTTTCTCGTAATTAAGTGGGCTGTTTTATGTTTTCAATTCTAAAAGTAATTTGATATGACATATCATTGCCAAAGGATTATCAGCTCACGCCCTCAGATAAAAGCTAATTACATACTTATGTTAAAATTAGTCGAGACACTATGTGGACTATGAACAAATAATTGAGAGTAATCTCCATCAAAACTCTCAATTAGTTGGAGTTGAATTATAGAAAATTTCCAATTTTATGTACCAATAGCTGAACCAGATTGCTAATAATTGTGAACATTAATTTGAATATGACCATCAAAGTGTTACACTTACTAATACTTGATTTGATCATTAAAGATTAAGAGTAGAGACAGCAAGAATTGTCTGTTTACTCAATTACTCCTAACATGTCCTAAACATTGACTTAGAATCGGTTTCTAAGTCAATGGTCCTAAACTGAAAAATCAAGATGCAACTATATTCATTCACTTTTATGAAGTATTCCGGTTGGCCAAGATTTAGGTTTATCCAATTTTTTTACTTAAAACTGATACAGGTTGGCACTCGTGAAATGTCAAATAATTCTCAGAGACGTTGGCAATGCTAATTTCAATTTACTTTTTTTAACTAACTGGAGTTAGTTCTTTTAAGGTCTAACTGTGACACAGGTTTCGTAGTATCTACTACTACATTTTCTTGCTGAAGTATTTGAAGTTGTGCAAAAAGGTATTTTAATGCCTTCTTTAGGCTTATTACTTGAGAATTTTGAAAAGTAGGGAATTCCATAGGTGCATCTGTTCATTTAGAAGTTCTATTCTTTTTTTGAACGAACTAAACAAACATTTCGATAAATACCCAATTACTGCGGCCTTTATGTAGAAAGGACAACGTTGCGTGTGTATCTGACAGGAAAATTACTATAACCTAACATTTCCTAAATACACTGCGCAAAAAAATTAACGCACATTATGGAAATCTCAAATTTATTCTACAACTGAAGGTGTTCTCAATGACAATTATTTTTATCAGAATTATGCATGCATATGTTATCCACTTTCAACGTTTTTCTTCAATACAGATGTTTTCTCCCAGCAGGAATAAAAAAGGTTTTGAATGTATTGGCTCCATTCTAAAATCAGTTGTTCTTGATCAATTCTAGTGATCAATAATTTTTCTTTCGTTTGATTTTCTACACTCGATCGCTATGCAACGCGAAACACGCAATTTGACCCAAGAGGAATGTGCCCAAGCGGTAGTTTTGTGAGAAGAAGGGTGGACATACACAAGAATTGCAGAAAGGTTTGGAGTTTCCCATATGAGTGTGTCCAGAATGTTGCAGCGATTCAGGGAGACAGGTATGAATGTCCGAAGACCAGGACAGGGTAGACCACAACTGCCATTCAAGAACGTTACTTGAGAGTTTCTTCGTTGAGACAACGGTTTGCAACCGTTCGCCTCCTTCAAAATCAGCTTGAGCAAACTCATGAGGTGCAAATTAGCACTCAGACAATAAGAAATCGCCTCAGAGAATATGATTTAAGGCCTCGTGTCACGTCAAGAGGCCCAGCTCTTACCCCAGCCCATCGAAAGGCGCGTTTGGATTTTGCGAGAGAGCATATCCATTGGGAAGAGGCCGATTGGGAAAGAGTTCTCTTCACAGATGAGTCTAGATTCTGCCTCTACCATTGTGATCGACGTTCCCTTGTATACAGACGTCCACATGAAAGATATGCTCAGTACAATTTCCTGAATACTACTGGTTTCGGGGGAGGATCGATTATGGTATGGGATGGAATATCTTTGACTGCTCGCACAGACCTAGTGGTCGTTGATAATGGAGCTATGAATGCTGATAGGTATATAAGGAACATTCTTGAAGAGCATGTAGTGCCATTTGCCCCATACATTGGTGAAAATTTCATTTTTATGGACGATAATGCCAGACCCCATCGTGCGCGCATCATTCAGGAGTACCTTGAAGAGGTTGAAGTCTCTCGAATGGAATGGCCAGCAAGAAGTCCAGATCTCAATCCGATTGAGCAGGTTTGGGACAACCTCAATAGAAGGCTGGGAAGTTCAGAAAATCATCCAGCTACTCTTAATGACTTAGGAATCCAACTCGGAGAAATCTGGGAAGGATTAGATCAGAACATTTTAAGATCACTCATTTTGAGTACGAACCGTCGTTGCCGAGCTGTAATTAACGCAAGGGATGGAAATACCAAGTATTAAATCTCTTATCAGCATTTCAGTATTTTGAAAATTGTTCATTTCTCTTCTTTCTCATAAGATTCGGTGAAATCCTGAATTTTTCTTCCATTTAATGTGTCTTGTTTCGTTCAAAACCTTCCCGAGAGAACATAAAAAATAAGTTATAAAGTCAATGTAGATTTAACTTTCATTGAAATTGAGATTTTCAGAATGTGCGTTAATTTTTTTGCGCAGTGTATAAACGGCGAAATGTGTCAGAATGTCATGGCTTACCTGGATACTTTATAAAAGTGAATGGAGTACAGTCAGAAATTACCATCCAATACCCATCATTCAAAAGTTCTGGAAAAGTTATGTGGAGACTGTACAGCTTTTATCTTCTTTGGATATGCTCCCGATATAGATTTAGTTTGAGTAAATGGACCATTAATGGCTTGAAATACTTGTACTCTTGTCTTATTTGCTATATATGTATCTTGAAAAGAGTAGATTGATTTATCTACAGCTACGAACGAAAATAGGCGTAGAATAGGTGAAAAGATCAATAGTTTTTGTCTCAAATTTATAAGTTTTTTCGTACGAGAGTTAGCGTGTTTACAGTCGCCGGCCGGCCGGACAGAATTGAATTTGACGACGGATTACGTTATCGTAAAGTCAACCATTCCATTCTTGGCCTTATTTCTGCAAGGTCCAGTCAAAATCATTTTGGTATAGTATACAGAATACAGATAACATACAAAAAATATTCTTTTTTATACATCATTTATTATTCTCCTGTAAATTGTAGATTATTGTATTGCTTTCACTGTCACTTTGTACTTATTTTCAGAGGAGACATGATAATGGAATTTTACAACAATCCGATGAGGATACTGTACGATTAGGTGAAGCAAGATCAGTTTCTAAATGTAGCTCATGTACAAAGTTTTGAATGAACCCAATTATGCCTTTCTGTGCCTTATATGTATAATTAGTACAAGAATATTAGGGAGCTTTAATGTTGATTAATACGTAAAGAGGTGTTAATTTGGTGATATTTATTATGAATTATGATGAAGTCAATTATTGAATCATCTCAATATTGTGCAATAATTTTTTGATATAGCATCTCATTTAGGTTTACTTTTTCTCCATGAAATGCTTATAAAATTTTATATTGAAATCTCATATTTCTATTGGAAGTATTAAAACAATTCAAACTCACTATGAAAAATTGATAACTTAATTACTTTGTTATGTTTGTTTTATTTCATAATTTTCAGTAAGTTTTCTTGCATTTTTGATGTAACTCTCTAATTAACATTAATCTTTTTATAGGAACCATTATGTTTCTAATAATTATTTATATATTTTGAAATTATTTATTCTAACTTTCTCTAATATGGAAATGATCTGTTCATCTGCAAATTTATGAGAGGAGTTTTTCGTGGTCAGATAATCATTGTGTTATATTTCGATGACAACTTGTTGAATTACATATCAACATTTTGCAACTTCGAAATTTTCAAACAAGGGACTGCCGAGATGAAATACATAAATAATTGTCTCAGTTGAAATCTGTTAAGGTTGAAAATTTCATTCAATTTAACTGTTTATTTGAAATTTAGTCAGGTCAACTAAATCATTGGAAATTCACAAAACCATATGATCAAGATCTATTTGAATTCGGGAAAATAACTCATTCTTATATTTGGCTTGTAAATTTGATCCTCTATCAAATTTTAGTATTTGCATTTTGAAAAATTTCATTATGTGCATCATTGGATTCACCTGAATGCACTAAATCAAAATAAATAAAAAAATTTTGTATCTAAATGTAACAAATAAAAAAATATGTTAGTAAAATTTCATTGCATTATATTGTACAACCTGAAGACATTAGAAATGATCGAAGTGACCCCTCTCTTCGAATTTAGATTTCTGTGATATGGTAGGCAATTTCTAACCTAGCTTTTGAGGGCCAGGGATGTAACCCCCAGAGTAACGTATATTTTCTTACACTACTCAGGACTATCCAGAAATCGAGGCATATATACATTTTACATATTTTGTGAAAATACTTACTGTGGGCGTTCAATGTAGTGTGTTTTTATTTCAAGTTGCATTTGAAAATGTATTGACTTTGGAAACTGAAATTTCGTGGGTAAACTCAGAAAGGATTGGAGTTCTTGATGAAATAATTTTAGTCGATTTCATTCCGAAAGTTAATTTTTTTTCTTTCAAAAATAGAAGAAAATGAGCCAACTCATGCTTCTGTTTTATTTCAACAGAAAGACCCATTGCTTTACCCACAAATTGACTTATTTCATAGTTCGGCGATTTTCGGATAGAGCGCCATTGTACATTTCATTCATAATCCGAGAGATATTCATAGAACTTGATAGTGATAGTGCATGTTCTATGGAGATATTCCATAAAATGGACGGTGGAGCCTCTATCGGCTGAGCTTTCCTACTCGCTTTAAACGCCGACCTTAAAAAATCGGGTCAATTCAAAAACTTTTTGTTGCATCTCTATTGGTATTCAAATTAAAGAGGAGTCAAATTGTACTGAAAAACCCCCTAGATCAATAAAAGATATTACTCTGAGGAAAAATCTGGTACTACCTCAGATCAATAAGAACCTTTCTTATTTATCAGAACCAATGTTAGGACCTACATATCTATAATTCTTATTCAGATGGATGTGGTTGATCAGTATTTAATACCTTTGCAATAGAGTTTCTGAAACCTTCGGGATAGAAGGAAAATGCTGAAAGTAAAAAATATACATAAAAAACATTGTCAGTGACATCCTGTACTAAATATAATAATACACGAACACATAAACAGGTACAAAAATACAACAAAATATCACATGAAAACATTATACATATGAGATAGTAATAAATATATTGCAGAAAACCATTGAAGATATCAATGAAATGATATATCATGTAAAAGTATTGAAACCTTAAGTATGAATCATGAATCAAATAATAAAACATCTTAATCTTGTAGACAATTGTTTCATGAGTAATCTGAAACTGCTCTCAAAATGTGGTTAATTTATGCTTTTACTTATAGACCATATAACTATTTGAAACATTGGTATGTTCACGTCCTATCACATCTATCATTTCTTATACTCGGGTTGAGATCTGTGAAGTACGGATGACCCATTGCATCATCAGCTGACATTCTTCCAGAAGGATTGCATACCAACAGATGTTGAAGCAAGTCTCTTCCTCTGCTACCCAGCTTTGGGACAACCTGTGAAAAGTTTGTTTCAATATATGCATATATAGATTTGTCATTTGAAGGATTTCGAATTACCTGAGACATGCTCATGTTAGGTTGATATAATGGGAAAGGTTTATAATCTGGTAGTTGATTCATGCCACTCCATGTGTCTTCTGTGGGAGTACCTAACAGTTTGAATATACGTCGTACCTGATCATCAACGTCAGATCCTGGGAATAATGGTCTACCTGAAATTTTTTCGATAATCCTCTATTCAAAACAAATTGCCCTTGTCAATTGTTTGACAAATATCAATAAAGAAACACCATCCATTTCAAATAATCAAAAATTATGAAATATAATACATGAATTATGATATTAAAATTGAAGTTGTTTTTGTTAAGTGACTAGGTCATTACTTCCTTGAACCAATTTCAAGAGACTTTAACAATAATTATAATTAATCTTTTCAAGTACTGATATGGAAGTTTTGCTCTAAATATCCAAATATCGCAAGCAACTTTTCAAATCACTGCTTTTTGCAACCCAGCTTAAATATTTCAGATTTGACAGCTCTTTTCACCATAATACATTTGATCATTATTTACTATTCATATATTCATAATCAAATGGAACTGTGAATGCTATTCATTTTCACCATCAAAATTATTAGCCATATTTACCAGCATTAGCAAGTTCTGCAAAAATACATCCTGCTGACCACATGTCGATCGATGTTGTATAAAGTTTGGCCCCAAATAACACATCAGGGGGGCGATACCATAAAGTAACAACTTCGGCAGAATAACATTTAACTGGTATCCCAAAAGCTCTTGCTAAACCAAAATCAGCCAACTTCAACTCTCCATTTTTATTGATCAGTAAGTTCTGAGGTTTCAAATCTCTGTGCAATATATTATGGCTGTGGCAAAATGCTAAACCCCTTAGTAGCTGAAACATAAAAGATTTCACGACATCGGGATCTATATCTCCGTTCAGACTATCGAAGTATTTCTTCAAGTCCTGGTCACAATGTTCGAATACTAGAGTCAGTTTCTTATCACTGTGTAGAACATCGTAGAGACGAACTATATTTTTATGTTTCAGTTCTTTCAACAGACATATTTCTCGAAGAGCTGAAGATGGCACTCCCTCATCGTCGTCATCTAGACGGACCCTTTTCAGTGCTACAATTTCATGAGTTTCTCTGTTTTTCGCTTTGAAAACAGTTCCATAGGTACCTTCGCCAATTTTTTCTAGTTTCTCATACTTTTGCATGATTATAATTCGACTTCATACGTGACACTTCAGCAGTTCATGTAATCTTGTAGCCAAACTAAAAGAAACTAGAAGAAAATATTACCCCGGTACTGAACGAGCGTTAATATTTGTGGAGTATTATGAATTTTAATATTTCTTTTTAATTTTAATCTGACAAATTTAGATTTAGGTTATGTCACAGATCGGTGGCAGGTGCTTGGTGCTGATGTTTTGGTAATTCAGAAAGCACAGAAATATTGTTTTTCGAAATTAATTTGTTTTTTTTTAACAAATGATTTCTGTTTAAGGTTTTGGGAAAAAAGAATGGCCAATTATTTAACAGGTAATACATGAAGAAATTTCTTTGGTTTCGGCAAATATTTTTTTATCAATCAAGGTTCCATGGTGTAATGGTTAGCACTCTGGACTTTGAATCCAGCGATCCGAGTTCAAATCTCGGTGGAACCTGTTTCATTTTGTGTGAAGTTAAATCGAACCTTAAATTTTGATGAATAATAATCTCTATTTGAATGGAAAGGAATGAAATTCTATCGTAAAAAAAATAGACCTTCCAAATAATGTGAATATTCGATATATTTGTGTCATATTATCTGGTGTGTATTGAAAGAATTTTTTCATAGAGGAAATGTTATTTGTGATGACAGTGTATTAAAAGTTTAACAGAATTATTATTATGTATTTTCATAATTTAGAATAGTGCAATCGTGTCCTTAAAACGAATCTTCGTCCTCAATTATCACATCTCTTCGCTTTCTCTTGTCCTCGTCATCTTCGATAATCACATCTCTCCTCCTCCTCATGTCATTATCTTCATTATAAAGATCCCTGCGCTTCCTATCATCGTCATCGTCTTCGATTATTATATCTCTTTTTTTGCGATCTTCATCGTCAATTATCACGTCTCTTTTTTTCCTGTCGTCATCGTCATCTTCTATTATCACGTCCCTCCTTTTTCTCTTATCATCATCTATATAAATATTCCTTCTCTCCCTAGTGAAATCATCTTCTTCTGCCAAATCGTCTCTGCAATGGAAATATTGAATTGTGATAACCAGATATGACGCAATTATGTGATTCGACGATCATGTTATGATGCCTATTCAGGCCGATGAGTTATATAGTATCCGAGTAGAATATTCATATTTGTCCACGACTCTTCAATGATTCTTTTTTTGAATATTCACAGTCTTTATTTCTACGAACAAATTGACAACGTTTTGAATTTGAATGCCAATGAAATTTTACATAGGGAAAGGTATACCAGCGTTCGGAGTACCCACCGTATTTGAAAAAAAGTTTTACAAAATTGATCGAACCGATTTAAAATAATGAATTTTCGGCACTTAAAATGCAACAAATTCAAACCTTATCTTCAATGCGGATTCCGATTTGCTAAACTTTATTTGTACAAGCTTTTATTCAGTTTTATCTGTCCCGGTGTCTGTCTGTACTCAAATCTTGCAAGTCAAATATGACTTACTTCTAATCGTCCAATTGATTTGAAATTTGGCAGATGTATTGTATTCTGGACTCTGGTGACTATTCCGCTCATTTCAAAAACTGACCAATCACACTCCAAAGACAGCTCGTATTATCGCGATAATACCAACTGTCTCTGAATTATGATTGGTCTGACAACTTCGGTGTTTTCAACGATTGAACTACAGAATAATCTGTGATTGAACTATGTATACGAACGGGTTGACAACAAATGACAACTGATAAATATGAATTGTAGACGTCAACATGACTTTTTTCTTGCCTTTCTCGAATATGGAGTTTCTGACCTTTTATTCTGTTCGTGAAATAGTCTTATAAAAATTCACTCGAGATTGAATTTACATCATAAGTCTATCTTTTATTTCCAAACTCAAATGAGGTGCTTGGAAACATCACGAGTCCGGAGGACGAGTGGTGTTTCCTTTCGTTTGAAAATAAATCGATAGATCTCAGAAGCAATATCACAAGAGATTGAATATCCGTGATAAGTCTATCGATTTATTTTCAAACAAAAATGAGTTGCTTGGAATCATCACGAGTCCGGAGGACGAGTGGTGTTTCCTTAAAGCAACTCATGATTGAGTGATTCACAGAAAACCTTGAGGCCAAAATAGAAATTAGAAGGTAATATTGAGGTGCCGTGATGAAAAACGTTAGGGCCACCAAAATCTCAGGGGGGGCCACGGCCCCTGGGGGGCATGTCCCCCCCCCCTGTATCCGCCAGTGTCGACAATGAATATTCTTCTGTCAAAGTTGGCAAATTCAAGATGGCGGCTACAATATGGCAGCTACAATATGGCGGACGAGTTTCGTAATTATTATCCGATTCTATTCAAAATTGGTATCTAGGGGATTTCTGGGTCGGAAATTACGATTCTTTGAAATTTAGGAATTCAAGATGGCGACTCCAAAATGGCGGATAAGATGAGAAAGATCTTTATTTAAAAAAAAAAGTGTTATTATAAAAGCTTGTCTTTAAAAAGGTTTTTTGAAAATAAGACTTGTTTAAGAACAGAATAATAATTCGAAATGGTTGAAGATCGAATCTAATATACCAACAATTAGTGCTCCTCAAAAGTTGTGAGTTAAGAAATGTTGTGACCCTTTCAAAAGTTTCTTGTTTATCCAATGTGCATTTATGAGAAATCAAAAGATTCTCTCTTATATCTGGGGCTTTGGATTATCTACATATACACTTCAAGAACTCAGATGGCTTTCAACACAACTGTGGAGAGAAATTGATCAAGTCTACTTCAACAATCTGATCGAAAGCAAGCAAAGAAGTCAGGCTGTGGTTGACTCAGATAAACATTCAGATTTCTTATATGTGAAAAAATAGTTAAAACAAGCCTAATTATCAAAAAACATTTTTGAAGATAAGCTTTTATAACAACACTCATCCGCCATTTTGAAGCCGCCATCTTGAATTCCTCGATTTTGACGAATCGTAATTTTCGACCCAGAAAACATCCATATACCAATTTTGAATAGAATATGATCATAATTCATAATTAAAAAACTCGTCCGCCATTTTGTGACCGCCATCTTGAATTTTCCAATTTTGACAAAAATATCATTTTCGAACCCAAATACCCCCAGATACTAATTTTGAATGGAATCGGATCATAATTACAAAACTCATCCGCCATTTTGGAGCCGCCATCTTGTTTTTTTCTATAAAAAATATTTCATGATGCATTGTCACCAGAATTAGGTACACCTGCAAAATTTCAAATTAATTGGACGATTAGAAGTATGTCATATTTAACTTGCAAGATTTTATTACAGACAGACACACACACACCGGGACAGGTGAAACTAAATAAAAGCTTATAAAAATGGAAACTTTTGAAACTGTCTCATAATTTCATACCATATTCATATTTATACAGGGTCTTTCACGAGGAACCTCACCCATATTTATACGGGAAACTACTGAACGTATTTCCATGAAATTCAGCACTTATAAGTATTTCACGATGCTGATGAAATCTAAAATATTTTCAAGGCATGAGCACCTCCGGTTTTTCCGGAAATGACGTCAACTTCCGTTTTTCAAATTAGAACACCATTTTTTTATTGCAGAAATAGATTCCTTAGAAAATTTCAAGTTATTTTGATGTAACATTTTTCAGTTTTGGTTGGAAAATTCTCTCTGAGCGGGAAAATTCGAAAAAAAAATCGAAAATAGAGCTCCGCTGAAACAAGAATAACTTCGAGGTTTTTGGATGGAAAATTTTCATTTTTGGAATTTTTCAAGATGTAAGATTGATGTATCCACTTTAAAAATCGAAATCGCGATTCATGATACAGGGGGTGAAAAAATCGCTTTCAAAGTTAGGGATGACAAAATCGTGAAAAATAAAATTTTTCAAATTAGAAGCCCATTTTTTTATGGCAGATATTGAATCTACGTTAAAAAATAATGTGAGTGTATGCATCACACCCTTGCCCTAAAGTGGATATTTTCTGAGTTATTCACAAAAAACTGTTTTTCGTCTTGAATTTTCAGCTATTTCTGTTCCCTTCACGCCAAGCAGATGAAATTTTCAGGAACTGTTACTCAAACCATGTTTTAGATTTTACTACCCTAATATGCAAGAGAAAAAAATTACAGGTTGTTCCTAAATAGATGGCGAATTTGGATTCGAATTTGTATCGGAAACCTCTTTATTTCAACTAATCGGCCATCGGTTTTCTCTCCAGTGATAAATGAATAATTCCTTATGAACCATATGCAAAAACTTACCATGTTTTACATTCTTTTTTTTAATGATAGATATCATATTAATTACATCTGCCAAATTCCTCTTTATTCAGTAGGTAATTAATGATATCTATCATTAGAAAAAAAGAATGTAAAACATGGTAACTTTTTGCATATGGTTCATAAGGAATTATTTATTTATCACTGGAGAGAAAACCGATGGCCGACTAGTTGAAATAAAGAGGTTTCCGATACAAATTCGAATCCAAATTCGTCATCTATTTAGGAACAACCTGTAACTTTTTTCTCTTGCATATTAGGGTAGTAAAATCTAAAACATGGTTTAAGTAACAGTTCCTGAAAATTTCATCTTTTTGGCGTGAAGGGAAAATAAATAGCTGAAAATTCAAGACGAAAAACAGTTTTTTGTGAATAACTCAGAAAATATCCACTTTAGGGCAAGGGTGTGATGCATACACTCACATTATTTTTTAACGTAGATTCAATATCTGCCATAAAAAAATGGGGTTCTAATTTGAAAAAATTGATTTTTCACGATTTTGTCATCCCTAACTTTGAAAGCGATTTTTTCACCCCCTGTATCATGAATCGCGATTTCGATTTTTAAAGTGGATACATCAATCTTACATCTTGAAAAATCCCAAAAATGAAAATTTTCCATCCAAAAACCTCGAAGTTATTCTTGTTTCAGCGGAGCTCTATTTTCGAATTTTTTTTCGAATTTTCCCGCTCAGAGAGAATTTTCCAACCAAACCTGAAAAATGTTACATCAAAATAACTTGAAATTTTCTAAGGAATCTATTTCTGCAATAAAAAAATGGTGTTCTAATTTGAAAAACGGAAGTTGACGTCATTTCCGGAAAAACCGGAGGTGCTCATGCCTTGAAAATATTTTAGATTTCATCAGCATCGTGAAATACTTATAAGTGCTGAATTTCATGAAAATACGTTCAGTAGTTTCCCGTATAAATATGGGTGAGGTTCCTCGTGAAAGACCCTGTATATATATTTGTTTCAACATTAAATTATGCGAATAAGCATGGAATATCCTCATTATCAGTGGAAATACAGAAGCTCTGCCATGAAATCGCACCTGCATTTTGGTCACTTTTTAATATACAGTGCGCGTCAAAATTATGAAACAAATTCATTTTCTCGGAAGAAAAATATTTGGCAACAAAAACCGGAAAAAGGTCAATTTTTGTTCCGCTTCCACTAAATTTTTATGCATTTTTGAAGTATTTTTGTTGCACCCTGTGTCATCCCCGCATCACCACTCTAAATTTTTTGAGCAGGGAAAGTGGGTCATGTGGTTCTTTTTTGGCAAGGTCTTTGTATCTTCTTTACAGGCGTGCAGAAATTTTCAAGAATTTTTTTTTAAATTAGATAGTTCAAAGAGGTTTTCAGTATGTGCACTTTGTCATGGCTCATTTACTTTGAGACGATGGTACCTGATACCGAATGAAAGTCGACCATAACAGTTTTGTTCATGCACAACTTTCAACCCCTTTCAACCTCCTAACGTAAAGAATTAGAATCTGTGAAACACTGCGCTTCAGTTATGATCTTGAGTAGGTATGTTATTAGGTAGTACTTTTCTAGTGAAGTTGAAACTTTTCGATAAAATGTTTCAATTCAAAGAAAGAGCCATGCATGACAAAGTGCACATACTGAAAACCTCTTTGAACTAACAAATTTCAAAAAAAAATTTCTTAACAATTTCTGCACGCCTGTAAAGAAGATACAAAGACCTTGCCAAAAAAGTACAACATGACCCACTTTCCCTATTCAAAAAATTTAGAGGGTTGATGGGGATGGCACAGGGTGCAACAAAAATCCTTCAAAAATGCATAAAAATTTGGTGAAAGTGAAACAAAAATTGACCTATTTCAGGATTTTGTTGCCAAATATTTTTCTTCTGAGAAAATGAATTTGTTCCATAATTTTGACGCACACTGTATAACTGAAGAACTAGAGTTGTGAAACTTTTATTTTATTAAAAAAGCCTGCTATATAATTTTATTCACTTACCCAATATTGAAATCTTCACGATTGTATCTTGCTGAAATATAAAATTTCATGATATAATACATACGGATTTTATTGAATGAATTCTATGTTATGGTTTCATAAAACAATATAAAAAAATATCAATTTCTAGCGGAATTATCAACCAGCATGATTTATGTAGTCTTTTTTCAAATAAGCATAGGTATACAGGTGGTAAGTATTGAAGACATATTGTTAATTTATTTCTTTCGTGTAGAAAGTAATAATTTTACTCTCTTTGAGAGGAAAAGACGTGGGTATATCAGGTCGAGTACCTATTCCAATTCCACTCACGAATGATATTGAAAACGATATTTTTAATATCCATGATTAACTTCTAGAACTAATAGAAACTGTATTCGAAAACCATATACAGGGTGTTTCTGAATTGATGCGGAAGATTTCAAAGGGTGATTCCTTGTTCAAAATGAAGGGTAGTTTGTTGTATAAATCTTGGGTCAAAAGTCAAACTTCAAGGATATATCGCGTTTCAAAGATGGCGGAAGATAAAATTTGAAGAAAAACTCACACAACGACTTGGATGAAATTGAATTCAGATAGTCTGGTTTGGTTAGAAACTTTTCCTTCTCCTGTATTTTCCTCGTAAAATGTACCGTTTTTAAATAAAAAAAAATGCAAATCATTACGTGTCGGGAAAGGGCAATTAATTTGAGAACTGATTTAAATATTATTTTTTTTTATTTCTAACCGGTACATTTTACGAGAAAAACACAAGAGATGAAAAAGTTTCTAACTAAATCAGACTGAGACTATCCGAATTTAATTCTATTAAAGTGGTGGCTCAAGTTTTTCGTTAAATTTAGTTAATAAAAATGAAAAGGGTGTCTACCTCAACCCCCTCGACTCATTCTAAAAATATGAAAACATATTAAGAAAGTGTGTTTTTATAATAGTAATACTCTCATGAAAAATCATCCTTCTACCGCTTTTCGTTTTTAAGGTACAAAATTAAAAAATAATTTTACCGCCATCTTTGAACCGCAATATCTCCCTAACGTTCTACTTTTGACCCAACATAACAAACTACCCTTCATTTTGTACAAGGAATCACCCTTCGAAATCTTTTGCATAAATTCAGATACACCCTGTATAGGGTAGTCAGGTTGGATTAGGTACCAAAATTCAATGAATTTCGTTCGATGGCACTTCCTGCCCCCTTCAGGCAATAAAAGTTTATGTGTAAGGCTAGTGAATCTTGGTTTATATAAAAGTAAAGTTAGAAGGCCCAAAAAGAAAATTACTGCTGGTTTCAACGTAACAGAGTAAGTAGAAGTTTCATTTATTTTTTTTATTTAAATTACCGTGTCTCCGTTTCGGCAACTAGGCCATTGACACATAGTACAATATTCTATTTTTGAGTTGCAGATGAAGACAAAAATTTCAACAAAATTTTCATTATAATCGGATTTAAGCATATTTCCCTAAATCGCTCAATTCAAATATAATCTCTACTACTATGACTTACCCAATGCTCCACAAAGTAGAGTGCACAAGAACACAAGACTCAATGTGTATTTTATCATTTTCTCAAATTTCTTCTGTCCACTGCATGAATTTTCTAGGTTCCTCCTTTTTATACAACTTACGAACTTGCTTGTGCAAGTGGAGTTATCTTTTGTGGTTTTGCATGCAGATTTTGTAAGAGTTGAGATTTTCCTTTAATTTCGGTTACACTTATCACCAACTGTATTGCGACAATCTACTAATGTAAGGTATGTTATCTGTTAGAACTCATCATAAGAAATGGGGTAATCGTAGTTACATGACCCGATGGCCTGAAGTATAGAATCCCAACCATATTCCAAAAATTCATTTCATTTCTGGAATCACTGAATTTTGAAAGATCCACTGAAATATGGTAACTGACAAACTGCAACACCCAGAAAAAGCTGTAGTAGAAAAGATAGTATAGCAAGGAGTAAATGATTAAAATTTGGAGAAATAAAACGAAGGGTTTACAATTTTTTTTGATAAATTTGTAAATAATGTGTTTGTCTTGCCATTGATGAAATAAGATGGTCTACTTCTTATGAAGTAAAATGAATGGTGATTACAATGATGAGAAAAAATTATATGCATTGCATTTGAAAAAATGAAGAAAAATCGATTTGAAATTCGTCATATGTTCATAGTCTTTTTGTGGACACTCCATATGCTGGAGATGCTTTATCATAGCTGCCTAGGATACTTTGAAGTCTTGTCTTTCAATCCATATAAAGTTGTTATTGGTATGTGCAAGGGTTCGTGAAATATAATTGGATAACATAGCCTCTACAAGTATCATTTTTTTGTCAAAATGCCCAATATTTCAATAACTGTCGAATAAAAATATGTGAAAAGTATACGAAAGCATGCAGGAAGTTTCAGAGAATTGAAAAACACTATTGAATATAGGGTGTCCCATTTGAAAATACAAAGTCACCCTCTATCCCTCTTTTGGGGGCCACCCGATATATTCGAAAATATTTTTAGGTTGTGCTCTTCTTGGAGAATATAAAGTCTGCATCAAAAAATTTCGCCAAACTCAGACCGTTACGCGTATATCGTCCGCTGCGGCACTAGTGGGACACTCTGTATATACCCTATTCACTTTTATAAAGTATTGCGCTTAGCCATGATTTAGGTTTATCAAGTTCTTTCTCTTAAAACTGACGCAGGTTGGCACTCGTGAAAATCCAGCGACATTGCCAAGGCTACTTTCTATTAACTCTTTTTTAACTTTGTAAATGGAGTTAGTTCTTCTAAGGTTTACCTGTGACGCAGGTTTCGTAGAACTACTACATTTTCAGACTGGTGTATTTCAAGTTGTGCAAAAAAGGATTAAAATGTCTTCTGTAGGTATTTCTTGAGAATTTCGAAAAGTGGAGAATTCCATAGGTTCGTCTGTTCCGTTCGTTTTTCTGGGTTATTCGATTACTTTTATTCTTTTTCCGAATGAATTATCACAAAGTAACGGACAATTCTGTACATTATTTTTCAGTAAAATTTCAACACTCATTTCTTGATTTCCGTAAGAGAAAATAGCATAACTGAATCTTCCAACCATTTTTATACATATAGGTAAGTACGTGAAATATTTCCAGTATTAACAGAGAAAAAGTTTCTTCAGCATTCGCCACATAATATTTTCTCAAATTTATTATTTTCTCAAAGTAAATTAACATTTTGATAAAAATACGTAATTACTACGTTTTAATGCAGAAACGACAACGTTGCGGGCGTTCCTGACAGGGGAATGGCCATAACCTGACATTTTCAAAATATACGCGGTTAAATGTGTCAGAATTTCATGCAAACCGCGATACTTTATAAAAGTGAATGGAGTATACCTATCTCTATTTAGATCACTGGAATCGATAAAAGTATTCGTTTCCAAACAAAATCAATCATAAAATGACATTTTATACTTAAATGAAATAAGAAAATGTTGTAAAAAATTTAATAAATAATGTACATTTTTCTAATTTTCAACAGTTCAGACACTGCATTGAACACATCAAAATCCAACAACAAATAACAGTAAATAAATTCATTTTCAATTACAAACAAGTTTCAAAAGTAATTTGGGTTCTTATAACATCCATTCTTGCATCATTCATTGTTTCTTCGCCTGAAAAAAATGGGTAGAAATGATTATTCGAAAAAAATCACAATTTTGAAAATTTTTTAAGTATTTATTTAATGTAATTCATATCTCCTTTATTAGGAAATTTTAAACGGATTTATTTTTACTCACTTTTTCCACATCCTGGAAAAATCTCTTAAAATTCAAGCCGGCTAGTTTATCCAGATTATCTGCAGTCCATTTCGAACTTTTTTCATTTTTTAGTTCTTTGAAAAGATTCGGAAAATCAGATACATCCTCCAGACCTTGTGGTTTCCTGTAAAATTAATTAATTTTGAATTATTCATTAACT
Organism: Adalia decempunctata; assembly: GCA_951802165.1. Lineage (NCBI taxonomy): Eukaryota > Metazoa > Arthropoda > Insecta > Coleoptera > Coccinellidae > Adalia > Adalia decempunctata. The sequence continues at coordinate 35,969,494 of OX637697.1, read as the reverse complement.
ACTACTAGATATTGAATAGCCATTCTGCACAAATAATTTGAATGATGAAGTCTTGAGAAATTCCAACTATTGTATGAATAACTATGCAGATTTGACAAAGAAGGATTGTGGGATAGCAAAATCAATGCCGAGAGTTGAACAGAAAAGGACATTGCCGAAAGGAAACATCTTCAACTTATCGATAGAATGACGCGTCATTCTTTATTCACCTAATGGAATTTTGATATTATAAGAGTAGCATGTTTTTAGATTTTCCACTTTATTTTGATGATACGTTACGTCGTGAAGTTTCTCATCAGAGTACGATGTCTATAGTTTTTGGGCTTCGAATTTATGGAAGAAAGGGAATATGATTTGCTCAGTTGTTTTTAATTTCTCAAGAGCTATTCGATTTTCCTCGTTTACTCGTATAGCAATAACATAAACGTAAACGAGCCAACTTTCTTTACCGGTTCTCGTGTTGATATTCACTATCAATAAGTAAATTTGCAAGACCTTTATGATGGTTTCGAATTGAAATTAAAATGAGTAGGACACAAGGCAGTTACTTACTCATGAATGCTATCGTAATTGCCACCAATGGCAATGTTATCGAAACCAATGATATCAGTTATGTAATTCAAATGTTCTGAAAAAATATAAAAGTAATATTTTATAATTTCGGAGTCATAAGAACTCACTGATGACGTCAGATATAGATATGTTTTCATTTGTTCCTAAATAAGGTGCATCGAAAGTTATCATCAACAGGCCACTGTTATTTTTCTGTAAAAACGAAAGCTTACTATTATTATCAATTATTATTATCGGTTAGCCTCCCGGGAACTGCGACCATGCAGATCTTCTGTTCTCTACCCTACTCATTCATTGAAACCTAAGGAGGTCGTCATGGTTGTTGAAAAAACCGACAGTATCCTTAGGAGCCTTGGCCGTTACCTCGTGGGTATCCAGGACCGGTTTCCCCATATGAATGGTTCTTAGACCAGCCAGCTCTTGACACTTGCACACCATGTGTTCAGCTGTTTCTGTTTCTGATCCACAGAGCCTACAAATCTCATCTACTGACTTTCCCATGCGGTACAACTGATATTTGTATCGACAATGCCCCGTCAGCAGATCTACGATCACCCGAAGTTCAGCTGCTGACAGCTTTGGGAGCCATTTGGTATAGGTCGGTGAAATCATTACGAATTTCCAGTCCAGGAGTGTTTCTCTCCAAAGGGTTATTATTTCAACTCCCATTGTTGTACCGCTACCATATATTGGTCTATTCCAAGCCCTCAGAAAGGCTCCAACAGGTGTTAACCTCTAGGTTAAAAATAGCATCTATGCTATTTTTGCAAGCTCATCGGCTTTTTCATTTCCTTCAACACCACAATGCCCTGGCACCCATAGCAGAATCACTTTATTGCCTCTGGCCAGTTGCTTCATGGTGTTACGGAACTCCCAGGTCAGCAGAGATTCCTGGCAGTGTGATTCCAGGAACTTGGTTGTCCGTGGTGTAGATATGCGTCCTTTGAGGTTCATTTTGAGACACTCCTGAGCGCATACGTAAACAGCCTGCATCTCGGTATGTAAAATAAAGGGCTCACTTTTCAGGGCTTTAGAGATCCTCAGTTCAGGTCCGTATAGCCCAATGCCAGTGCCTCTCTCTGATTTTGATCCATCGGTAAACCATAAGGATGACTTTTTGTCCAAACGATTCAAGAAACTTATTGAACTAGGACAGTCAGCTACTGTTGTTCCAAAGGACGTTTCGAAAGCGATCCTCAGATACCCAGATTCCAGGTAGAAGCTTCCAAAAAGCTTACTATACAGGGTGTTCCTAAATTGGAAGTACAAACGAGGAGTGGAACTTCCTTGTATAATTCGAAGAAAAAAAGCCTCATAATAATGGGACCGCGAACGTTTCGTTTTCGAGATGCAGAGTGTTAAAGTTTGAATTACAATTTCGATTGCAAATCTACAGCGTGATATTTTTTCTGGAACACCGTCCACTGTTTTCCCCCAAAACTTTTTTTTGGTGAGTCACTGCTATAGTTTGAAAAATATTATAAAATGATTTGTTGTTATACTAAACTTTATGGTTTCTTGTAGTTTGCTACAGATTGCGAGAAAAAAAAATTGAACTATTCTCTCGAAAAGCTCTGAAAAATCAAAAATATCATAAACATCCAGTTAGTATGAAAAGAAATCTATTTAATCCATCTGTTTTTATAACTTTCGTTAAAATGCTCCCTGGTACACCCAATACACCCTGTATCTCGAAAACGAAGCCAGTATGATCAGTTTCCAGTTTTTGGATGGTAGGTAGTTCAACAAAATAGAAGAGTCCCTTCATGCTGGCCAACTGTTTGAAAATACCTAAAAATCACTTCTCTTTTTTTCGCAAAGCTTTAATCCTAATGAATATATCCTAAAAATATTAGATGTCACGAAAGTCTCCTTTAGGAGTCATGATTTTTTCTTTTCTTATGTTTTCATCTATGCTTCTTGCTATGAATCTATGAATAAGATATCCTCACCAGAAAGTTTCTATATGGAGAATTTGAATTTTACGATCGTAATGAGAATTTCGCTGAAGATTTTGCGTTGGCTTTGCCTTGAATATTGTGTAAATTGTCAAAAATGAGATGTTTTATTAGAAAATTTAGATTTCGAAATGTCCACAATTTTGGTGGGGATATCTTCATAGATTCATAGCAAGGAAGCATTGATGAAAACATAGGAAAAGAAAAGATTATGACTCCTAAAGGAGACTTTCGTGACATCTGGATATATTCATTAGGATTAAAGTGAAAAAAAAAGGGAAGTGATTTTTAGGTATTTCTAAACAGTTGGCCAGCGTGAAGGGACTCTTCTATTGGTGTCCTACTAGGTACTGATATTCTTAGAGTCTGCATAATCTTCAAGTATAACATACCAATGATGTCAATGTAGAGTCATCTACATTTTCTGAGTGACTCTGCAGAGAAGAAGCTGCAGCATGGCTGATCATTACAGGGGCTCTGCTAATATTGAGTACCTGTTGTTGTACAGGAGAGGAAAGATATTGAATGTCGATCATTATACCCAATCTGTTCATTTCCTCAATGTATAGCTGTAGACAAATATATCTCTATTAATATACTTAAGTAACTACCTACTGACAATTTATTTTGACCATAGATAAGGTTACTGATTTGAGAAGAAGAATCTGGTATTTAGAAGCTCAGTTCTCAACTGGATATAAACATACCTTTCCAAAATCTGTGAGTTTTCCATCATTTTCAATATAGTCTGTTAGGATTGAGCTGCACAAGTAAAATGGGAAAATTAATATTAAATTCTTGTCAATTGCAGATATATTCTCTTACTCATTACATCCGGATCCCAATGTCATAGCTCTTACTCCAACATCATAAAAAAATCTCAAAAAGGCTGTACTATTCACGATTACTTGGTCCACGAGCATCAAGCTGGCCAACTTGTTGTTCTCATGTGCTTCTTCCAGATCTAAAATATCCATGAAAATTCTATTGCGGGCACTTGGAAATATAACACTTTTTATATTAAACCATTCGAAAGCAGTTTCTTTGTTGACAAATGATCTATTCAAGTGTGATTTATCTCTTACCATTATACGTTCTCACCAATTGTAGATAGTCTGAATATTTATTTATCATTCTTTTAATCACATCTAGTTGAGTTATTGCATTTGATATCCTGGTAGTATCGTTACAATCTTCTTGAGCTACCCAAAACTGAAAATGTTTCAAGTTAATGTTCATGATATACGGAAGAGTATAGAAATTCGAGCAAATTTTAGACTGCATTGCGCTTTCTGGACAATTGGTGTAGATACCCTTTAATACAGAATTTGGCTAATTTCCCCCATAATGCCCATGAATGTTCCTCTAGAATGGACAGTGGGCACACCTTAAGGGACAGTATCACCGTTTGATTCCATTCAAAAGTGGTCTCTCTATTTCACGAGTAAGTACCCCAATTTACCACGTAGAGACTTGATTTTTTTTAAATTGAAGTTGAAAAACGTCCCGAGGGCAAATAGTTTTCTTTTTTTCGATACAATTAGTTTTTCAATTGAAGAAACCAGGGTAATCGTTAGATCTGTGATTATTGAATATGTTCGTTTTTCATGAGTACAAGCTATATTTTTGAAATAATCATCATGAAAATTTTTGTAGTTTATAGAAGATTAAATTGGCGAGGGCAAATAGTTGCGATTTTTTCGATTTAATTAGTTTTTCAATTAAAAAAACAGGTTGAACTTCAGCATTTTGGAAATTACACTTAATGATTTTTTTCCGACGGTTATCCACCTTTTTTGGGAAAAATCGCAACTATTTTTCCACGTCAATTTAACCTTCTATAAAATACAAAAAATTTCATGATGATTATTTCAAAAATATAGCTTGTACTCATGAAAAACGAAAAACATATGGATAACCGTCGGAAAAAAATCATTAAGTGTAATTTCCAAAATGCTGAAGTTCCACCTGTTTTTTTTAATTGAAAAACTAATTAAATCGAAAAAATCGAAACTATTTGCCCTCGCCAATTTAATCTTCTATAAACTACAAAAATTTTCATGATGATTATTTCAAAAATATAGCTTGTACTCATGAAAAACGAACACATTCAATGATCCCAGATCTAACGATTACCCTGGTTTTTTTTAATTGAAAAACTAATTAAATCGAAAAAAAGAAAACTATATGCCCTCGGGACGTTCTTCAACTTCAATTAAAAAAAAATCAAGTCTCTACGTCGTAAATTAGGGTACTTTCTCGTGAAATAACGAGACCACTTTTTGAATAGAGATTTACCACGATTCAAAAGGTGATACTGCCCCTTAAGGGGAAGTTTTTCTGTTTATTGCCCCTTGAACTTTTGAATAAATTGTGAAGTAGGAACTTTATTGATCATACAGGGTGGGCTTTTTAAAACGAAACAGACGAGATAACGGGCGTAATAAATTTATTTCGAAAAAATGCTGGGACACGTCGATTTTTGTTTCGAGGGGAACAACTTTTAAGGTCAAATTCACAACTATATCGCTTCAACCCTTAGTGTTAGAACACCAACCCCTAAATTTTGAATAGGAAAGATAGGGTGAGTGATACACCATTTTAAAGGACCGTCTCATCATGAATTCAGCGTAATAATTTTTTGAATGAATGAATAATAAATTCGATTGATTCAGACAGCTTGCTTGACGACAATACCATCTTTGTTTCAACTTCAAATGTCAATATCTCAAGAATCAATGAATCAAATTAAGACGAAATCAATATCCTCAATTCAGGATAAAAGGACCTTTCAAATGAGGTATCACCCACCCTATCTTCCTATTCAAAATTTAGGGGTTGGTGTTCTAACACTAAGGGTTGAAGCGATATAGTTTTGAATTTGACCTTAAAAGTTGTCCCCCTCGAAACAAAAATCGACATGTCCGAGCATTTTTTCGAAATAAATTTATTCCGCCTGTTATCTCGTCTGTTTCGTTTTAAAAAGCCCACCCTGTATTTCCTAATTCACGAAGAAAAACGGAAAAGCGAGTAATACACATTCTGCAAAATATTATTTCGCATGTATACAGAAAATTTCATACATTTATCCCGAAAATTGACGGAGATATCATGGAAATAAAATCGTTTATTCAGATTTTCATGAAATTAAAGTTCAGCTGGTTTTTGCCTAATATACGAGGGAAAACAGAAAAGCGTGTAATACACATTCAAGAGAAATGGTTAAGCTTCAATTGAAAAAAAATTGTTGGTCTACGCCGCATACGAACTGAGATATCATGGAAATAAATAGCCCTATTTTTGAAGGGAGCTCGCGAGCTCGGACGTGTACCACTTTCCCTTAATCATAAATGTTATGGTCATTACGTTATCTGTAAATAATTCAAGAACCTGCTGGATATTTCCCAAAAAAGGATCAAGAAAACATACCTACTATTCCTCCGCACGAAAAATGGCCTCTAAGCAATAATTATGAAGAAATAATGCAGTTTTCTATTATTTTCTTTATTGTTATGTATGCAACTTTTTTCGACATTTCTTGCGTTCCCCGTTCAAGTTCAATTACAAGTTGAGGAACGAATTTTAATTTCAATTTCAGTTTTAATCGAATAAGAAAATGCAGAAAAAACTCTGTTCCTAACATGTGCGTAAAGTGCCTTTTGCTCTTCACTCATGCATGTGTCTTTCTTCTGAGTCACTTGTTAGGAAAAAACTACTTGTTCTCTTGAGATGCGGATACGGTAATGGTTTTTCTTGAACAGTTCTGTAGGAACTAAAAGTATATCTACCTGTGATGCCACTTGTCCCTTTTTCAATCGTGTGAAATCGGTATTACAATGTGTACAATTTATTATTCCAAATATTGTGTCATTTCTCAAGTCTGAGTTCAGGTCTACCAATGTGAGATCATCTTTCACCAATTTCTCCAAGTTTTGTGCCAAATTATTTCTCCTGAGAAGAAAAAAACATGAGTATATGTACAAGCAATTAAGAATACAAAGTGAGTAAAAGTAATGCAACAAGGTGATAAATTTCCCCTTATTAATTGAGAGGGATAGAGGATAGGGAAAACGTAAACCAAACATGGATTTCATTCAATTAATTCTCCAGAATATCAAGAGTTTGTAGCACCCACAATAGAAGTTCTGACCACCGTACTTATTGAATTGGGATTTTTGGTGCTATTGAATGTTTTCATTCTGGTTATTTTGATAATGTAGGGTTTTCCATACTGCCTCGTTCCAATATTTTTTATTCACGATGTACAGAAGTGGGCAAAATGAAAGAAATTAAAAAGTCAGTAATATTGAAAAATATCACAAAAATAATGCATATTCAACGGTCGCTATGGTAACGCCAGCCTGCTTAGTGCTTCTAATTCAATAGTTAATCGAGAAGCAAGACAAAAATATAAAATTTTTTTTTTCATTTAATATTCATGTGAATACTGACATATGTCAAATCAGCAAAAATTTTGTAGCAAGATAAGAGAACTTTCGACTATAGTTTACATTTGAGAAATCATAAACCCTTGTCATTTCTCGAAAATAGCTAGATTAAAAATGTCATAATAATCATAATATTATATTTGAATTATAGGCACTCTTGAAAAGTGCCTTGAGAATGTAACAACAGATACTCAGCATTATTGAAAACGACAGTTTCTCGGTTTTAGTTCATAATCTCAACATCTATGAACGATAGGCTGGATCTGTTTTTAGATTCGGATTATTCAGGAAAAAATAACTCGATAATGTGTTATCAGTTTTCTTCTATCTGCTATAGTTCTCGAGACCCCTTCAGTAGAAAACGAATTTTGCCCATCCTGTACAGATGCACTAATATGTATAGAAACTACAAATTGATGCACTTATACCAATAATACCATCAACTACAAATTGCAAGATGGTGGAAGCTTTCAGTTCAACTGTATCTACTATCAGTTTTTTGCCAATTATTATTCACTTATTAAAATATTTTTTTTTATAACTCACCCTGCGAATAATGAAGTTCTGTCCAGAACGAATGATTCACTTCCTGGAGAAAGAATGAGATATACTGCTAACATCACTCCCAAAATCAAGATGAACACTCCTATACCTCCAAATAGGAATTTCCTCCCTGAAATAAGGCTAAATTATTGTTGAATTATTAGTTTTCGAGTCATCAATCAAGAAAAGTTTATTGAAGCAAGTATCTATACGACAACTAAAATATCGTCTATTGCAGTGACGGTTGATTTTGTATTGATTGACTTGAACAAATAAATCAATAATTCAAGCTATAGCTGCAACTGATTTTTGAGTCTTGGCATTTTCAGAAAACATTTGAAGTACTCACAAATGCTTTGCATAATATGATTTTTAAAATTTGATTTTCCAATATTCCACAAACAAAATATATGATCTTGTTGAAATTCAGAAAATAAGCTGTACAATAATGATTTCTGAGAGTAAACAATATTATTTAAAGATCGTAAGGATGCAAGAATGAAAATAAAAAAATAATAAATAAAGAAATTAAAAAAAAGAAATATCTCCCAAACTAATCCCCCAATTCAGATGGAATTCCTCATGTGAATTAATGAAAGATATGAAATGAGGTACTCAAAAAAGCGTATGGTTATTTTATCTGCAACCCAGGTAACGTTGGGCGGAATCAGTACCGGAATGGATTACCGGGCTAGCTCCTAATCTCAGGTTTTGCTTTGATAAATTTTCAATAATAGCAGATTATTAATACTCACTCGGAGGATGAAGAAGTGGAGCCAAAGACGGGCATCTTGATTTCTCATCCGGTAGCATACTAAAACGATAAGTAATTTCATATCTAAACTTATCATTATCATATTATATCATCGAGTAAATAGCGGTACTCTAGAAAATAATTTTACAATTGTATTGTGTTTTCAAACAAATATTGGAATAAAGCGTGTTCGAAGGCGAATAATTTTTCCTCAGATCCTCTGTTGTGGCTATTACGTTGTAAATTCTGTGCATATACTGTCACCGAGAATAATTAATTAATGGTTCCAATATAACTGAAGAAGCTAAGACGTTTTATTTTTATTCCTTCATATACTGTATGTTTAACGTGGCGACAGTTCATTATTTCGTAAGGATTCGACCGTTTTTGGAAATTTTTACCCAATTTCTGTTTAATTTAAAGAAGCAGTTCGCTGTCCAATTCGAAGAAAACCTGGAAAATATAGAGACGTTCCTGTCACTGGCGGATACAGGGGGGGCGCCGGGGGCCATGCCCCCCCTGTACCACTAAGTTGACAATAATCCCTTTACATGAGTTCAATCGATCCCTAATATTTTCAATAAAAAAAAATTTATTTTAAGTCTTTAACTCCTATATAATGGAAATTGGCAATAATCCCTTTATTAGTAGTCCTAAAATTCTATCTATTGAGTTATTTTTCATTATTTTTAGCGACCATAGTTAACAAGATTACAAGAATTTTTCCAATCACAAGAAATTTATAATGCGTTAGCAAATTGTTTTTGATTGAAAAATGCCATATGAACGTGAACTGGGGTATCTTTGTAGTTCCGTTGATGATAATGTTGAAATAGTGCACACTTCTAATTCTGATTCGCTGAAAACCACGGGACTAGTAGATTTGAAAAGATCTATTTTTAATGTTTCGAACCAATAAATCGACAGAAACGTCCAAAATTCACAAAAAACGTCCATAATTGTTTATCTTATTGATTTTCGCTTCTCAGTACATTTTGCACCTTCTGGTAATATTGTTGAACATTCGAGCCAGAACTATGACAACAACGGGTCAGAAAGGTTTAGGTGAGATTTGACAGTTACCGAGATCTCCACGTGTTAGAACTTCCTTTAAAGAAATAAAGCATATCACACACGATGGAGAATTATTGAGAAATTTTGAAAGTTTGATGATATTTGCGACTAGATCAACGTATTTTATATTTTTTATGAAGTTATACCTTCAAAAACTACTATTAAAGAGATTGAAATCAATTAAAGTCATCATTATAATAGTCCAAGTTTTATCTTTATGATATGATGATATGATATATTGTTTATCCTGATTACTCCTAGGTCTCCTGAGGAGACCCCTCTGAAACTACAAGCTTCGAAGCTTGTAACTTGTGCCGAGTTGGGAGTAAGCAGTTGTGTTCTGTGTTCTGTAATAACATCCATATATTATTCGAAATAATTCATGTAATTCCTAAAATAAGAAATATGTCAAAATATTTTGAATGAAATCCTATATATAGTAGTGGGCTTTGGAAATGGCAAATCTCCAGATAATGTATACCAGGATCAGGATGTAGTACGTAGAACCATATCTAGAAAGAATTATTAATTTATTTGTAAACTTTAAATAAAGTTTAGAATGCGAACCTGAGGATTAAGGCAAACCTAACTTTGTCGAGTTCTCGCAAAAATTCTATCAATTTAGAAATGGAGAAATATATAATTTATGAATATTGAACGAATTTGGTCCTAACCTCCTTCAGACAAGTCCATAGTTAGATATCATTTGTACTTTATTATCAGTTGTAATATCACAAGAGATTGAATTTCTGTGATGAGTCTATCGAGTCATTGTCAAACGAAAATGAGGTGCTTGGAAACATCACGAGTCCACAGGACGAGTGGTGTTTCCTTAAAGCAACTCATTTTCGTTTGGAAATGAAAGATAGACTTATGAGGTAAATTCAATCTCGAGTGAAATTTTATAAGACTATTTCCCGAATATAATAAAAGGTCAGAAACTCCATATTCGAGAAAAACAAAGAAAAACTCATGTTGACGTCTACAATTTATATTTATTAGTTGTCAAACCATTCGTATCCATAGTTCAATCACAGATTATTCTGTAGTTCGATCGTTGAAAATACCGAAGTTGTCAGACCAATCATAATACAGAGACAGTTGGTATTATCGCGATAATACGAGCTGTCTTTGGACTGTGATTGGTCAGTTTTTGAAATGAGTCGAATAGTCATCACAATAATGTTCTATATGTTATAAATAAACGAACGAAAATTTCTGAATGAAAATTCTTTCGAATTTACCCTGAAAATTATTTTTAGAGCCTACTTTGACTATGAATTCTATGAAATATTATTCAAATAGCATGATGTCTATTACTAACTTCGATTCATTTTATGAGATCAGCCGTAGGCTTGTTAATAAGTCGTTTTCAACAATTGAAAAATAAAATTAAATATTTTAACACTAGCGCATTCGCCAATTTGCAAGCGCTTCAATCCTGATGCATTCGATGTAAACATGGGCGTCGTCATAGGCGTTTGAAAGGGTCCTGGCCAGCGACAGGCGGGTGGGAAAATGAGGAAAATGGCCAAGGATTGGGCTCATAGGCAGCCTGAGGTTAGGAAAATTAATTATTCAAAAATTTCGGTTATATCAATGATGCCAAAAAACTGCTTATTTTTATGTTTCAACAAATTAGTGGTAGAAGTAACAGTACTTATTGCCTAATGCCTGTATGAAATTGGCCATCGACCAAGGGTCCTTCAGTCTCAACAAATTAATTATGAAGGAATCCAAAACTAATTGATCATTTTCATTTACTTAGTTATTAGTTATTGGGAAAGTCATGGTTTTCGAGAGAATACAATTTTTATGGAGTTTTATTTCATTCTTATGAGGAGTTTTACATGGATGAGTTTAAATTTTGTTTTGAATTTCGACTTGAATTATCGAAATTTGATTTTAAGATGGCCTACTATCTACAGGTGCATGAATTCTTCCTGTGACATCAGGCATATATTTCACTTTGTTCAATTCAGATTTCAATAATTTTTATACAGGGTGTCCCAAATAAGAGTGACTGATTTTAAACATAAATGCCCAGCTTATTAATTACTCCAAAGAGATGGGGATTCCTTTAGTTTCACTAGTTCATCAAAGAGATTTTTTTAGGCTTGGCTGGCATTTCATCTCATCAACACAGGGTTTTTAATAATGTTGGTCAAATTCAAAGGGGAAAATATGTATTATTTTAAATGGAACACCCTACAATTTTTGATCTCATTCTCCTTTCCATAAATGTATAGTTTTCTATCTTTTGTTTCGTTAACAACAAAGATATTCAAAGTTTCATGTGGATTTATTGTGATTACAGATTATTTTCTTTTTTTTGAGGGAAATGTATTTTTCACCTTATTTAGGTGTGAAGGTCCATGCCACAAAGGTACGAAATCTTGTGCCTTTGTTAACGGTTTTTATAATCGAGGCATGTATCCTATTCATCATATTATATTTGATAGTTTTGTATTTCATTTGTAATTTGAATATGTTGAATAAATTAATTTGAATTTAAATTCAGTAGTACATTTTTAATTAGTAGTTTTATATGAACGTATTTTGATGCCTAAAATCAGCTCGTGTTAGAAAATTCATTCGAAAATTTAAAATGTCGCTTACTGTAATGCATAAACGAAGAAGGTAGGCATATGCAGCATTTATTGTAACTGTTTTGATTTTAGGCATAAAAATACGTTCCTATAAAACTACTAATTAAAAATGTACTACTGCATGAAACCTCGAATATCTTTGTTGTTAATGTAACAAAAGATAGAAAACTATACTATTTTGGAAAAGGGGAATGATTGCTCTTTCGAATGAGATCAAAAATTATAGGGTGATCCATTTAAAATAATACATATTTTCCCCTTTGAATTTGACCAACATTAGTAAAACACCATGTGTTGATGAGATGAAATGCCAGCCAAGCCTAAAAAAATCTTTTTGATAAAATAGTGAGACTAGTGAAAACCCCATCTCTTTGGAGCAATTAATATGCTAGGCATTTATGTTTATTTGGGACACCTGTATATGAATTTTCTTCGCGCTAATTCACATCAGATTTGGATCTTCAGCTAGGAGTTCATTCAAGTTTGGCGCCAAAGATGTGTCGGCAGGAAGATTTCTTCTTCTTGCTCACATTTTACAAAGATGGTGATCTTTGTTTGAGATGACCCTATGATAATGAGGCAGATATATAAGATTTTTTTCGGATCATTCAGTTATTGATATCTTTTGATCAAATTTTTTCAGAAATTCAGAATCTCTTGGTCTGTATATCGAATGGTTCGGAGACTTACTTGATTGTTGTCCAACACTTTATTAATAGATTTGAGAAAAACTTAAACTTAATAAACTAAGCAACTAGTTTATCAAATTCAAACATTCCTGGAAACTGCCACTGTGAAGATATCGAAATCTTATGAACCGAACCACTGAATACAGAAAGAAGCCCTAGTAACGCGCGGTTTTCATTACAAACTTGGAACTTCACTTTATTGATTTTCATATTAGGAATAATGAGTATAATATGAGCAATATATCACTACAAACCAGATATGTGTTCTCATCAATTAATTTTATTGGTTATGCTGTCCAGTCACAATATGAAAGCATTCGGTTATTCATTTTCGATCCGCATTATTTAATATAGATACTTATGGAGTTCCACAGGGTTCACATCTGAGACCAACGTTAGTATCTATAATTTTTGTGAATGGCCAGGTATTGCAGGCGGGGACAAACTAACATCTATCTATTTTAATAGTCACAATATGATTCGTAATTTCCATTTTTCCCCACCTACAATGCATTTTAACATTAACTGCTCAGGAAGGTAGCGAAAAAAAAACATTGCATAGTGCATCCTATACATTACTCACACAAAAGTGGATACTAAGTATAGATCCGTATTATTTAAAATTCAGCTTGTGTGTGTGAAGGCGTAGGATAACAAGTGCGCACTATTTGTAGCTTCTTATGGAGTTCCACAGGGTTCACATGTAATACCAATTTTAATCAATATTTTATGGATGGCCACATGGCCAGGTATTGCAGGCGGGGACAAACTGCTCAGATAGGTATCTAAAGAAACATTGCGTAGTGCATCCCGTACATTTGTACATACACACATAAAATTAGATAGGTCTTCTTTTTCTTTTCAGTTCAATGCTTTTGGAGTCGGGTTTTTGTTTTTCCTTTAATAGGGATGTTGACACATGTTACAAAATCATATAAATTGAGGTTTTCCACATTGAAGGTAGTTTTTGAAATACTAAAAAATATTTTAGTGATCTAATTACTCTCATTAAATTAAATAAAGTTGATTTAAATTGTGTTATCTATTACCGATTATCACGTGACTGCAAACATCGATCAGAATACGTGACGTCAGTGTTCCGTTATCAAGCTAACCTATAACCTAACTGTCATTACGAATACGAACTTACGTAGAACAGAAGAGAGTAAAACGTATCATCAGGGAACTATTTTACGGTTATTTGTTATTACGAAAACGATATTCTACAATCACAGTATAAGGTACCTTATACTGTGCTACAATTTTGAACATAATGGAGACAAGATCAGTTCGCTTCGACAGAAGGCGAAGCCTGTTTACGGTATAGTGACGTAATCATAATCACGCGACAGTATGAAGCGTTTCAGCGGGAATTTTGAAAACTTTTTATATTTACGCATTTTTTATTGGTATTTGCTATATTTTTTCCATCAAAATATTCTGTTCGTATTTGTATAGGGCTTCTCTACAAATTAAAACCATTTCCAAAAAATAGTCAACATCCATATTATTTGTTTATTTCAGTGTCTTGAGTTTTATTGATAAACGAATTTATCAGTGGGGGTAAATAAAAATAAGGTCTATCTATACAGGGTGTATTTAAAGGTGGGGCTTTTCTTTTGACAGATGGTATCATCGTCATTTTACCAAAATTTTTTATACGAATTATGCCCCTGTTTCGAGAAAATGAAACTAGAATATTTTCTAGTTTCTAGGTGAATCTGAAAATTCCTCAGTCTGAACCTGCTCCCTCGCCTGCTCCTTCGTAGATATCAACATTAACATCTTGTTTTTTGTCTTCTTATCATACATGACTCAGAATATCGATTGTGATCAGTAATCTTCGATCGTGTTACGGCGAGGGTATGGTGTAGATTGTACGAGTGTTTTGTTTCGAAAATGCCGCACGCTTATTCAAATAATGAACTTTTAGACATGCTTTTAATCTATGGTGAATCAAAACAAAATGCAATTTCCGCGTATAAGTTGTACATAATGAGATTTCTACTGAGAAATCACCCAACTTCACGGATGTGCACCTGGTGCAGAGATGTGGAGAAATGATGAACAGAGAGATGCAGGCCAGAGTGATATTAAGGTATTGATGCCCACAATTTGTTAAATTGAACATTTCATATGAGAAATTCTCGGTAAAATGACTTAATTTGATGAGTTTTATCACCTGTCGAAAGAAAAGCCTCACCTTAAAATACACCCTGTATAGTGAAGTAAGGCAACAAAATAGGAGTATCAGTCAATAAGGAATGATCGAACTAGATTCAGAGTCCATTTTTTTAAACTTTCATTCTGACAAAATTCTGCAAGTACAAACTAATTTATGTCAGTTTTGTGTTTTAGATTCCAATGACTTTATAGGTTATGTAGCCCAGCGACTAAATTGTGGAGACTTCAGAGGATCGCTGGAATTGATTATATCACAACTCCGAAACCAAAATTGTACCGTATAAAAGACAATTTTGATCATAATAATTTCAAGGAGAATTTTCACTGCGTCACTCCGAAGAAAATGGAACATATAATCAACGAACATTTCAGGAAGAAAATTGGATATTGCTAGCTATCCTTGGAGATATGCTGCGGCGGGTTTTTAAGTTCTTTTGGAGACATACAACTTTGTAGTGCATATTCTAATTATCAGTTTACAGATCATAGATAGGCACCTGGTTGATGTGTCGTGTGAAAATGGAACTTTAGATTCTTTTCATAGTTGGATAAGACATTTATATATCATGTTATATACACTGCGCAAAAAAATTAACGGACATTCTGAAAATCTCAATTTTAATGAAAGTTAACTCTACATTGACTTTATAACTTATTTTTTATGTTCTCTCGGAAAGGTTTTGAACGAAACAAGACACATTAAATGGAAGAAAAATTCAGGATTTCACCGAATCTTATGTGAAAAAAGAGAAATGAACAATTTTCAAAAAACTGAAATGCTGATAAGGGATTTAAACTTGGTATTTCCACCCCTTGCGTTAATTACAGCTCGGCAACGACGGTTCATACTCAAAATGAGTGATCTTAAAATGTTCTGATCTAATCCTTCCCAGATTTCTCCGAGTTGGATTCTTAAGTCATTAAGAGTAGCTGGATGATTTTCTGAACTTCTCAGCCTTCTGTTGAGGTTGTCCCAAACCTGCTCAATCGGATTGAGATCTGGACTTCTTGCTGGCCATTCCATTCGAGAGACTTCAACCTCTTAAAGGTACACCTGAACGATGCGCGCACGATGGGGTCTGGCATTATCGTCCATAAAAATGAAATTTTCACTAATGTATGGGGCAAATGGCACTACATGCTCTTCAAGAATGTTCCTCATATACTTATCAGCATTCATAGCTCCATTATCAACGACCACTAGGTCTGTGCGAGCAGTAAAAAATATTCCACCCCATACCATAATCGATCCTCCCCCGAAACCAGTAATATTCAGGAAATTGCACTGAGCATATCTTTCATTTGGACGTCTGTATACAAGCGAACGTCGATCACAATGGTAGAGGCAGAATCTAGACTCATCTGTGAAGAGAACTCTTTCCCAATCGGCCTCTTTCCAATGGATATACTCTCTCGCAAAATCCAAACGCGCCCTTCGATGGGCTGGGCCTCTTGCCGCGACACGAGGCCTTAAATCATATTCTCTGAGGCGATTTCTTATTGTCTGAGTGCTAATTTGCACCTCATGAGTTTGCTCAGGCTGATTTTGAAGAAGGCGAGCGGTTGCAAACCGTTGTCTCAACGAAGAAACTCTCAAGTAACGTTCTTGAATGGCAGTTGTTACCCATGGTCTACCCTGTCCTGGTGTTCGGACATTCATACCTGTCTCCCTCAATCGCTGCAACATTCTGGACACACTTGTATGGGAAACTCCAAACCTTTCTGCAATTCTTGTGTATGTCCACCCCATTGCGTGTTTCGCGTTGCATAGCGATCGAGTGTAGAAAATCAAACGAAAGAAAAACTATTGATCACTAGAATTGATCGAGAACAACTGATTTTAGAATGGAGCCAATACATTCAAAATCTGATAATATCATCTTTTTTTATTCCTGCTGGGAGAAAACATCTGTATTGAAGAAAAACGTTGAAAGTGGATAACATATGCATGCATAATTCTGATAAAAATAATTATCATTGAGAACACCTTCAGTTGTAGAATAAATTTGAGATTTCCATAATGTGCGTTAATTTTTTTGCGCAGTGTATTTCAGAAAAGGAAATAAAAGCAATTGTATCTTGCAGAGAGATTTGTATGGTTTAAATTTAAAAAATCACAAGTTTGTATTATAATTTCAAAAATAATTGCAAGGAAAAAAATTGATTACGCCAATAAATTCAACTGAAAAAAGTGCCTGTATGATATTCTTGTTTTATGTCTATAGCACCAGTAATGATGTTATGAGAACTTTTTATTTGACGCCATTTTCCAATTTTCTCTGATAGCTCGGAAACGGTTTGACTCAGAAGGTTGCGGTTTTCACCATAATTATTCTATGAAAAAACGAGCCCAAAAATGTGACACTCATTTTGTTCTAGATCATCAGGTTTCTGAGATCCCCTCACTGGACATCCGGTACATCAATGAAATTGATAATATGAGTTATCTAAAAAATCGTTATCATCTTCACGTGTCTCTCTGATATAGAATTAATAAATGTTTAATGATTGAAAGATTTAAATAATGACAATTAATGATTTTGGCTTTCAACTTGTAGGTACTCCGTTTAAGGAATAAAGTCATTTATTATTATTATTATTTTGTATAACTATATGAATCTTCTCTAATATCTATATAACATAAATAATATTAATTTAAAAGCTGTAATAAAATTACATAATCAAAATTGAAGGTGTAAAATATCATACAACCCTCAGAATCACTCTAAAATCTGAAGGGAGATAGAAAATCAACTAATTAAAATCTATCATTTAAGATAGTTTGATTTAAATTTCAGGATTCTCTTATAAAGGTCAGTTGTCTTCTGGCTGGGGCAAGGGTTCTTTGGTTCCCTGAAAATGAGAAAAAAATATAAAATAAGATTTCAAAAACATGTTTTCATCGTCTTGACGAAGTGTAATAATAAAATCTTGAATTGATCGTCACTGATTGTAGCATCTGTATCTATGTACTTTTATTAGGAATTTGCGTAGATTAACCAAACAAAGCCTTAATTCTTGCTCATTGTGTACTCACCTTGAGTCTAACTCCGTACATGGAATAAAATGTGACGGTTGAAACGCTTGTTTGTGCAGTATTTTTGTTGAAAACTAAACACTTGTCATATGGTGGGCAGTAGAGATGTAGACTGATTGCTGTATCAACATTCGAAGAATTCTCTACCCGATGCAAACCAATGGAATCTGTGGAAAAAATAAATGCGTGATTTTCATGCAAATACACTCACCGACAAAAATGCGGAACGAAATTAATTTTTGTTTTAATACAGGGTCGTTCTTTCTTTACCCACCCAGATCATCAGTTGATTAATTGATGTATTCAATTTCAAATTTCCCGCCTACTATTTTTCCACATAGCGTTGTTTAAAATGACATTTGAAAGCTAAGAGAGAAATCCACCCACCGGTTGGGGGCGCTAGTGTCACGGTATCATAAAATTCTACGAGTATCCAATCTTTACTATCTATATCTAGTATATGGACTGTAAAAATGTTTAAAAATTGAGTTCTGGAACAACATGTTGTTGTTATGCACTTATTGATGAGCGATTCGTTTCAATGCATTCAAGCAGGAATTAAAAATGATCTTCTATAAATAATACCAGGCCCGGATCTACGATTTTTTCAGACCGGGGCAAAAATTCCTGATGGCGCCCCCCTAACTTGTGTAATTTATTAATTCATAAAACATAACAAAATAAATAATAAAAAAATAATAATAATAGGGAAAATATCAAAAAGAAATTAGATTTTTTCTTCGCAGCTTCACGCGGCGTGATTTTCTTTCCGAGAACGCATCTATCAGCTCCTCGAAATCTGTTTCGAAAGCAGTTTTGTTTTCTTTAGCTAAGATCGAGAGACCAGAGAGACGTCCCTGACTCATTGAGGAACGCAAATAATTTTTTATCATTTTCAATTTTCTGAAACTGCGTTCGCAGCTTGCGTGGTAGGTAATGTGCAGTATATTATTAAAGCTATACTGACATAAGGAAAAGCTTCTTGCAGATCTTACCTGTGAAGAATTTGTAGCAGGTCTAATGAAGTCGATCTTTCACTAATTTAAGGAAACAGCTCTTTGAAAACCGCTAGTTCCTAATGGAAATCAACTGCATTCAAGTTTCGTCAATATTTTTGCGCTAAAAGGGTCCCATTTTTCTGCAGATTCTCTTTTTGCATGTTAAAAAGAGCATGGCCATTGAGGAATGCGAAATTCGTATGTAGCCTCTCTGTGCTTCCTGAGCTTTTTCTGATTTCTGACAATAATCTGTTGAAAACAACCTTTATTTCCTTCGAGAATAAACCAACTAGACCTTAGCGTTCTTGACTCATCATCGCACATTTCGTCGACCTGCTTTTTCTTCTTGAAAGTACGTTTATTTCTAAGAATTGTCTCCACATCCAATTCTTCTGAAAGAAGTGTAGCTTTCGAGATCCAGTTTTCAATAGGATTTTCTCTCATTCTTTGCAAGATCTTCACAAGACCTTGCATCAACGATAATCAACATGAAATAATTATATCCCCTCTCTGAATTTCCACGTTGACCCTATTGATCTCTCGCAGAATATTATACCAAATTGTTAGATTCAGGATGAATCTAAAATCCATCACAGCATTAAGCAAATGACCAGCTTCATACTTGGATTCTGCGACTATTGAGGATTCTTTGATTTCTTCCACCAGCCTTCACAACTCCCGGTATTGAGCAAGGCATTTACACTCGCATTAACAGATCGATATTTAGACCATCTTCCTTTCAAATTTGTTTTCATGCACTTTTTCATAATTGTTCAACGTGTGATTGAACTAGCAAAAAGAGAATACAGTTTTTGTACAACACTAAATAAATTTACTATTCTGAACATGATGAAGCCTAATGGACACTCACAAGATTCAAAGAGTGCTTTATATATGCCAGCCATATTAGATCAGTTGTCGTAGGATTGCCCACGACATTTTTTGACATCTAAATCATCAGCTTGCTGTTTATCTAGAATTCCAGTTTTCCCGTCAACTTCTTTGGTCAATAAAACTTTCCTTTATCCCATATCCAGACGTTTTCTTCAAATATCGTATAACCTGGTTCATTTGTTCTGTGTGCAGTCGAATATAAATAGTGAAATAGTTGGCCTCCTTGATCTCATTAATAATGTTATTCCGAACTTTGGTGGCCATTAAATCGATAATTTCATTCGGTATAGTTTTGGACAGATTGGATGTTTGTCCTTTTTTTGAGTGATCAAGATGGCACTTCAGAGTCTGGTCATATTTAATAATACTTTTTTCCGAGAAAATAAAAAATGAAAAAATTCAACCACTGGTTGTTTTTGGCGCCCCCTTGAGCTGGCGCCCGGGGCGAGCGCCCCGCTTGCCCCCCCCTAGATCCGGGCCTGAATAATACTATGAAACTTACTGTTAATATAACATGTCTCATTCAATTCTAATTTCTTTCGTCCAATTTCTTTCAATTCTTCCCCTTCGCTTGATGGCCAAGAGTATTTAACTTCTTCTATAGATCCTTGGAGTACTTTCATGAAGCAGTGTGAGTCTGCATGATCGTGTATCCCAGAGCCATGTCCTTCACCCCAACAGAGTAACATAAGATTATATTTTCCATTTCCACTGTCCACTAAGTTTCTTGTATATCTGAAAGAAAGCAGAATATATATTTTTATTACACGAATAAAACTAGAATTGAAGAAAAACTAGAAGGTTTACGAAGATATCATCATGTTTGGATTCACTATAAGAAATAGTTGCTTTACTTTTGCATGTAGGAAGATCCACAGAGAGGGGCACTATCATTTGGCCTACATGTTTATATTTCTCGAATTTGTTAGATACAAAACAACACAACAAGAGATCATAAAGTTAAGAATATCAAAAAAGCTTTTTTTCACACAGCTTTTCGAATTAACAGTGACCCACCAAAAAATTATGTTCTGGCGGACAAAATTCCAGAAAATAGATCTCCCAGTAGATTTGCAATCGAAGTTGGCAGGTCTATTGCAATATCTATGCCAAATTTCAGTTGAATATCTTGTAAAATACAGGATACCTACTATGAGAAAAAAATTCAAACAAAATAATTTTTGTTGAGTTTATTTATTCCTGTTTATTTATACCTTTTTTATTTTTCATAATCTACAAATTTTTCGATGATTTTATTGGAATATCTCATAAAATAACTTGCAACGTTCAATTTTTAGGTTTGTGTTTCTATTGAATATGTTTCTGTCCACGAAAATGATATACCTAATATCGTGGAAAAATTCTCTTCGATGTACGAGAATGTATTGATATCTCCTTAGCCTAGACCAGTTCCATGCATAAAAAAAATATTGCGATACCATATCAACGAACAATAACTTATTAGAAGTGTCAGTGTAGAGTTCGACGTCAAAAAAGTAAACCAGAGTTACACAACAAATTAAAAAAGAAGATGTCTTCCGATATTGTGAAAATCGAAAAATTGGAGTATCGAACCATCATCAAATACCTGTATTTGAAAGGGTTGCGAGGTAAGCAGATTTACGAAGATATGCTCAATACCCTTGGTAATCAATGTCCTTCGTATGCGACCGTGAAAAATAGGACTGCAAGCTTCAAAAGACGTAAATTTTCCATTGAAGATGATGACCGATCGTGAAGGCCAGTTTCTATGTCAGTCCCCGAAAATATCGATATATAGTTCACGTCAATTTGGACATGTGAAAATTTTCTGCAAAATGGATCCCCAAATATTTGAATGTTGACCAAAAGCGTGCAAGGGTAGAAGCATCGCGTTCGATCAGTGCTCGATTTGAAAACGATATAGACTTCTTGAACCGAATTGTTACAATGGATGAGACTTGGGTACATTTCTACGATCCAGAAACAAAGCAAAAATCGATGGAATGGCGACACTCTGGTTCTCCAAGACCTAAAAGGTTTCGTGTCCGAAAATCTGCTGGAAAAGTTCTTGCTTCAGTTTTTTGGGATTGCCATGGAGTAATCATGATTGATTTTTTGGATAAGGGTAGAACAATAACTGGAGATTACTATTCGACATTACTGACCACTCTACGGAAAAAGTTAAAGAGCAAAGACGCGGAAAGCTATCCAAAGGTACTTTGTTTTTACAGGACAACGCCCAAGTACACAAATCTCATGTTGCATGCAAAAAATTCGTGTTTTAGGGTTAGAATTGCTAGAACACCCCCCTTATTCACCAGATTTGGCTCCGTCCGACTATCATCTCTTTCCTCAACTGAAAAAAAGTTTCAAAAGGTCGTAAATTTTCTTCCAACGAGGAGGTAATAAAAGCTGTGGAGGACTGGTTTGGAGAGCAAGAAGAAACTTGATTTTTGAAAGGTCTAGAGACGTTGCAGGTCCACTGTGATGAATGTATTCAATAAAGAGGAAAATATGTTGAGTAAAAAAATATTTTGACATTGAAATTTTGTGTGGTTCTATAGTAGGCTAAGAATTTTTTAATATATCCCCGTATAAACGATGAAATTCGACAATGGAAAACATGTACCTTTTTATTGAAAAATGAATATGACCAGGGGCGCATTTGCAAAGTTCGCCCCTTATGTTAGAATCCTAGTTTCGCCTCTGCATTATTAACATGGATAGGCGAATTTCCATGGATCTTAAATGAGATTTTTTTTCCAATAGTAATTCATAAGCAAAAGGAACAGAAAAATCGTTATAAATGTCGACATTTATGGTGAAACATCACGATTATGGATGTAATAAAAATGATGTTTCGTCACTTATTTATTTCTGAATGAATATCATCTACCACCCGAAGGTATAAATAAGCCTTTGTATCATATCTCTTTGAATTTGAATGGAAATTTTGAGGAATCATATGATTAACAACGATGTCAGATTCGAATATTATGAATTCGTTTATACATCAACTCTGTTTGTAATTAAGTCCTTATCAATTTATTTCAAAATATATTCGAAAACTCCTCATTTGGAGTTTGTGCATTGTGTAAGATCCACTTGCAACATTATTTTGAAAATATGTATAAGCCAATGTCAAGAACAATGAAAAAGAAACATTGTCTTATTGACATCGAAGTTGGGTAAATTATTCATTATTTCTTCTTGGTATTCCTGTTGTCTTCACCTGGGTTTTTGGAATATATTCAATGTTCTACGTAACGTTTTATTTTTGGCTTTCATATAAAGATGGTTTTTGTGAGGTGTATGAAAATAATATTTCTTTCATATGGAAAGATGAGCCATAGAATGTGATACATTCTCGAAAATATAAAAATATGATTTTTATGAAAAACAAAGAACTGGTAGTCGGGAACTGAGCGCTCGTTCACACATCTTGCAGGTAGATTAGCATTTTCAAAAAAAACATTGACAGCTCCCAAAAAAACATTCGATATCAGATGTCAAACGTCTATGACCAGGATCAGAAATATTGGGATTTTTCTTTGATAATTTGCATGACTTTTATATGACTGTGGCTACGAGATCTTGACAAAATTGATTACTTCATGTTCCATTCGAATGCTACGATAAAATCCTGGTTTTGTAGAACGGCCATATTCAAGGAACTCCCAGTTGAATTTTTTCTTATTAAATATCGCGACAATTTCAAGTTTTTACATTTTTCCGTTCGACAGTTATCGTGCTACGGACGGCTGAAATTGACTACGGATTCATCCACGGTGAGTTGCACCTTATCGTTTGAGACCATTATCGTCCCTGAACTCAAGAATACAGACCCATATTTAAGTCCTTCAGAATATCCAAGGAGCAAGAATGTTGCCTTTCCTTAACCGTGTCAAGGTCAAGCTTATCATTTTAGGTGGTATGTATTTATGTCTTGGAATGAACTTTACTGTGAAGACGATTATAATATTATACAGGATGATCAGCTGGACATTTTTATAGGATTAAAAAATATGAGGTTGATTTAATGAATTACATCGAGTTCTGTGTCGTGTACAAGATTGCAAATTTAAGAATGAACAACATATACTGAATATTTACAACCAAAATTGAAAACTCTTGTTTATCTTATTTGATAAAAAAAGAGGGGAGATTCCTTATAGAGGGTTTTTCAATAAAAGGTGTTATTTTGAATAACCCGCTATTTCGATAGATGACACTTTTGAAGTTGTAATTTTTGACATTTGACAAGTAGAAACTACGCCAACATTAAAAATAAAATGATACAACGCATTGAAATAATTAAAATCCACTATAAAAATGTGAAAATTTGGTAGAGACGGTTCGTAAAACTCGAACGTTTTTGGGTCGTCGTGAAGCACCTTGTCAAACCGCAATACAGAAATTGGTAGAAATTTGAGGAACAAGTTAGTGATGTGAGGAATAAAACCCGCGCATGTCGCTCAAGAACAGCCGAGAATATTGCTGCTGTAGCCGAAAGTGTTGAAGAAAACCCAGGATTGACCATCCTTCGTCGTTCTTTGGAATGAGGCATTCCACAAACGTCGTTACACGGCTCTACGGGCACACAAGCAACGAAACCATTCATTCAAGTTTCCGGACCGAGTTATCTGCGGAGAGGTGATGACAATTGGCCACCGAGATTTCGTGATTTAACACCTTGCGACTTCTTCCTTTGGGGCCATGTGAAAGAGAAGGTCTATGCCAAGAGTCCAGAGTCGATTCAAGACCTCAAAGATTGAATCCACGAGGCTATCGTGGACATAGGGGCACTTTGCGATTTATTTATGATAAATTTCATGGAAAGGAGATATGGTCCCATAGTCGTGGTCGTGGTGGTCATTTGGCAGATGTTATTTACAATTATTAATGGTTTACCTTCCTCTTTATACATCCGATCATTTATCTGAGACACTGACATTTTTCTTTGAATGTCGAAATAAGACCTCTTATTGGAAAACCCTTTATAATTTCAAGCAAAAAAAAGTCCCCCAAACATAGTACCGTGAACGTTTACGAGGTACAGGGTGTTTTTCAAAATTTTCTTCGCATGGTATCTGCATTTCACAAGATATTAAACTGAAATTTGGCATAATACTGCTCCACAAGAGTTAGGGATATCGTATTCAATCGTTTTTAAAAGTATGTAATCTTCGAGAAAATAGCTGTAAAATCATTTGAAACTCAATAACAACTTGAATCGAATCAAATTGAAATCAGTATGAGACATTTCGTCAATCTGGTCGCCTTTTTTCTGTTTGGTTCTTTGCATAATATGCTTCATGAATGTTCTTATTTTGAAATGAAGTCAGTTTACCAACGGCTTCGATTTGAAACGAGTTTTCTGAAAATGCCAAGACGTAAATTAACAAACGCTGAGGCTAATACGGCTATCGGAATGCTACAGGGTGGCGTAACTCAGGTTGTTATAGCGGAAAGGCTCCAAGTCAGCCAAAGTCTGATATCTCGACTTTGGAATAGGTTCAGGGAGACAGGTTCCGTGTTGGAAAGACCAAGGCTTGGTGGGCGACGAAAAACAGCACCTGCTTTGGATCGTTTCATCACCGTTTCGAGAAGAAACCCTACATCTACAACGTGTAAAATGCTACGGAATACTCTTCAAAATGCAGATGGGGTCCAAGTTTCCATCGAAACCATCAGACGACGTTTGAGAGAGGTGAATCTAGGTTCTAGACGTCCATTAAGAGGAGTTCCATTAACACGTGACCATAAGCGTCAAAGACTGAAATGGGTAAGGCAACATATCAATTGGAACGATCAATGGCGTAGTGTGCTTTTCACTGATGAATCCAGATATGGACGATTTTCAGATTCTCGAAGAATAAGGGTATGGACAATCCCTCGCATACCCCATAATCGTCGCTATGTCTAAGAAGTCCATCCATTCCGAGGGGGTAGTGTTGTGGTATGGGCCGGGATATGTTTCAGCGGGCGCACAGATCTACACATTTTTCCTGGGAATATGACCGCCCTACACTATGGGGAGCATGTCATTGACAATGTTGTGCCAAATTTTCACGCTGCTATTAGTGAAACTTTTCAATTTCTAGACGATAACGCTAGACCGTACCCTGCAGCCATAGTTGAGAATGCTCGCGAGGAGCTTGGTATTCCACATTTACCAATACCTCCGCAATCACCAGATTTGAAGTGCATAGAACATGCATGGGATATGCTCCAAAGAAGATTAGATAATCATCAACCTACTCCAGAATCCTCAAATGATCTGAGAGAGCTTCTGCCCCGTTTATGGAACCAAATTCCTCAAGAAATGTTCAACAACCTCGTGTGTAGTATGCAAAGAAGATGTCAAGTTGTTATTGATGCCCGCAGAGGCCATACATTGTATTGATCGTCTTAAAATGCTTGAATTTTCTGGGAATAAAATTTCGTTATTTTACTCGATTTTTCTTAACCACCCTGCATACGCTGCAGACCTACAGGTTAAAATTAATTTGCAACTTGAAATCATATTAATATGAATTTTCATCACAAAAATTTTATTTTAACTAT
This sequence comes from Adalia decempunctata, assembly GCA_951802165.1. NCBI lineage: Eukaryota > Metazoa > Arthropoda > Insecta > Coleoptera > Coccinellidae > Adalia > Adalia decempunctata. The sequence goes on along the minus strand of OX637697.1, from coordinate 35,943,184 downwards.
ATTTTTTTGCAATTTAAGTCAATATCCCTAACTCATGTTGAGCAGTTTATTTCGAAAATTAGAGTTTACACAGGCCAATTGCGATTGCAAATATGCAGGGTGATATTCTTTCTGGGACGCTATCCCCTGTCTTCCTCCAGGACTTTTTTTGAGTCACTCTTAGTTCGAAAAATTGTAAAGAGGAGCTTTGTTAATATACAGAACTATGTATACGATTCTTTCGAAATCCACAGAAAAAACAAAAATAAAGTTAGTATAAAAATCTGAACTATTCAAGTATGGGGATCTGGTGTGCTATCACCGATGCCCATTCCGTTCAAATACTCCCTAGTACCCACCCCAGTTTCTCGAAACCAAACATTTGCGGTCCATGTTCATGAAAAATTTTTTCTTAACATTATGCAAAGAATCACCCTCTTCGTTTGTACCTCCAATTTAGGAAAATCCTTTTATTCTGGTTCCAATTTTGAAAACAGCGCTGCACAGTTTTCGGTTATGAATAACAGGTTTGCAAAATCAAACACCAAAATGTTCTTTTTTTTTTAGTGCTCAAAGTGAAATTTTTTCTAGGATTTCCCAGTTGTGCTATTCGAAAAATTTTAAATGAATTTCAAAGTACCAATTTCTCATTAACATTCAATATTTCATCATTTGGTACATTATTTGTGAATGAATATAAATGAATAAATTAAGAATAATGAGCAAGATACTAAAATATTTATCTTCATCTCTGGAAAGTTTGAGCAGGTTTGCAAAATCACATATGCAAAACTTTCCTGTCAATTTGTTTGATGTGGGATTCGGACACGCAAGAAAGTATTTTCTGCCAAGATATAGGTCAAATGGTACCTATCTAAGGTGGAAAAAAAAATTCGAGAAAAAACTGAGGATGTGAATATTTAACACTTACTTTTAATATTGTGTGAGATTAAATTCAAGTTATACGCTGGATAACTGGAAGAATTCTATTTTTTTAGAGTGTACACTTTCGAATATTTCTAGGATATTTTGCAGGATAGTTTTCTTCCGAATTTGAACAGAAAAGGGTAGAGTAATTTTTGCGAAAGACTAAAAAATTTGGAATAATTGAAGTGATGAAGGGTATATTTGAAACTTACTTCCGATTTAAATAGAAATGACATCAAAGTATTTCATGGAGTTGAGTTTAAATTTAAAAATCTCCGAACGTTCAATAGAAAATATTATTTGAGTTCTCATGCATGATAATCCAATAAATGCAAGTTTTTCACGAAATTCTTCTCTTGAAAGGTATGACTTCATGAATTTCTATTTGAAAAATTAACTTTTCATTTTCAGGGTGGTGTTAAGCTAAAAATATTCAGTAGAGAACAAAATGATACACTACCTAGATAAAAAGTTGAAGAATTTCGATATATCGAAGAAAAATACTAGGAATGATAGATTCATATTACAGAATAAATAAATATCAATATGAAATTAATTTCATAACTCACATTGATCTTACCTGTATCTGTCGAACTTCGCGAATTTTTTCCAATCAGCAGGTCTGGACTTATAGGATTTCATCAAATAATTCAAGAATTCCACATTCACACTATCACTATCAAACAGTACTTTTAGTTCCCTAATTAAATCGTCAAGGCTGTTTATAACAGGCAGGGAATTGCCAAGATGTTTGTTTACAGTAAAGTCACAAATTCTACCCTCACGACCAATATCATCTTCAAATCTGCACACGGACATCTTTTTGAGGAACTATCACAAAAATCGTCTCTACACCGCAAATTGAACAGTCTCACAAGGTCGCTTCCAATTTTGAATTGTTGTTATTGATAACGTTTATCTTGGGTCAATTCTATTCATCTTGTAATGCTCGAAAACAAAGTTGTGAAATGAACGTTTTTTGAAAGTCAAGTTGAACGTATCCTTATCGTGATGTTCTTGCAAGGAATATTCTGCTGAAATTGTTGTTCCGAACTGTCGGAAATGGAAGCCGAGCTCGCTTTAAATTCTTTCTCGAAATGAGGCTAAAACTGTACTAGGAATACATTTACTTGAGATAATAATTGGACAAGTATGTAGCATAACAGGTGAATAGATGGAGATTAAACAGAGGAACTCATGATGCGCTGTACTTCTTGCGACCAAAGTAATATACAAATCAGTTAGTTGAAGGTAATTTGTATTATAATACTTCGCAGGAAGGAAACGCATTCTGATATGGTTCGGTTTCCAAAAGTTCCGAATTATTTATTATATTGTTTTCTTAAATCTGCACTTTTATGAAAAACATCTACTGGATGTGTGTATACCAAAAAATAATATACAAGTTAACCCATTCAAATATTATAATGCAGCTTAGCATATTGATGTAAAGGTCAAGGGAATATTCGTGTCTTCAATATACACAACATCTATTAGCGGAAAACGCTGTATTAAATATGCTCAAATTCCTATTAACAAAAAACGTCTCTGCTAATACAATTGTCAAATACTTACCTTCTACAAAGTTGAATTCCCCATTCTCATATTTTGTTCTAACCACAAACCTAACGGAATAACAAATAATATGAATGCGTTTTTCTTTATTGTAACATATTGTTCCAACACCAGTTGAAAATTAGGCGTAAATGAAGACATTCTGTTTTACTGATATGTGCAGCACCTGAGGAATTCGTTAAATTTGCATTGACAGTATAAAAAATACTCTGGATTTTTTTTGTGTATGTAGAAAAATTTCTACCCCTTTCATAGTATGTAACAACACAGTTCAAATATTATGTATCCAAAAATGAGAATATTATCGATTCGAGGAATGTTCCTACTGGCAGCAATTTGTCATCTTTGAGAATATGATGACATGAAGGAGTGTTAAATACTCGAAGAATATTTTCAAATTATGTATCATATAAGCATATACCCAAGATAAGGATGGAATAGCATAAGGATCTAGAAAACTGTGGGAAATACAATTAAGAGAGAAAAAATAGTATATTATTCAACGAGCGGTAATGTAAGTCATAACACACGCAGATGAATTTTGCAGCACGAGCCGCCAGGCGAGGTGTAATTCATCAAGTGTGTTATGACCATTAGCGCGAATTGAATACTATAATTTATCTTCTGCTTCTTCCGTAAAATTAGGATCAATCTGCATTTTCAAATTTGAGAACAATTGTTAAAAGCGATCTCTGTGGTCAAGAATCGAATCGCGTAGAAAATGTCGAAAAATCACGTTTTCCAAATGCAATTTTTGGATATTCAGACCAAAGAAAATGTAGAAATGGATGGCGAGAACGTTACCTTGATGTCTGAAATAGGTTTCCCGATCGATCCGACCTTCTAATTAATTTAAGAAGTAATTCAATTTTTCCTATTTGTATCAGAGTGAGTTATAGGCGAGTTAGTTAGGTGAGTTATATTATAACTAATCCTATTGGTTTATAGATACATATACAGATCAAAATCAGTATGATGGTATATGGTTCAATGAGCGGTAATGTAAGTCACAACACACGCAGATGAATTTTGCAGCACGAGCCGCCAGGCGAGGGGTGTAATTCATCAAGTGTGTTATGACCATTACCGCGAATTGAACAGTATACTTTATCTTCGACTTCTTCAGTAAAATTCGAATTAATCTGCATTTTCAAAATTGGAAAATTTTTGGATTTTCAGACCCAAGAAAATGTAGAAATGGATGTCGAGAACGTTACCTTGATGCCTGAGATAGAGTTCCCAAACGATTCGACTTTCTTATTCATTTCGTAAGTAATTTAATTTTTCCTATTTGTATTAGGGTGAGTTATAGGCGTGAGTTATTATAACTAACGCTATTGGTTTTATAGATACTATAACAGATCAAAATCAGTTGAATAATGGATATTTTATTCTATGGGAGTAGATAAAATATATTATTCATATTAGATGGCTATTATTGACGAAGATAGGTTTACCAGATGAGAGGAAGTAGAGTTTAGTAAATCATCCAAATGAATAATAGCTATGATGTGCGAGTAGGATATCCGTCTTTGTCCACGACTGTTGAATTATTCATTTTGAAATAACTTCTGTTTCTATGAACAAATTGCCGATTCAAATTGATGTGATATTTCGTAGAATTATCTGCCCAGTAGAGATTCTATTGGTATATTCTGTAGTTGTTAGATTGACGCTTGATAAACCATAAATCACAAGTGAATAATGGCCGATGAAACAAATGGATTATGAGCACTTTATTCGATGGTCTCGGACAAAACCCAAAGATTTTAAAGATTGTTTAATTTTTTCCTTACTGAATTTTGAAATGAATTCATTAACATTTTCTATCCCTCATTTAATTCATCTTTGAGCCTATTTTTTCTCTAAGTCTTCTTGGACTAATAGGAATTCTTGCTGTTATAATTTTTTTGGGCAACTGTCAAATTTTATTTTAGGTGAATACTTGAATGTGAATCTACCTACAAAATGGATCTACTTACAATATGGATGAATGAGCGCTCAAAAGTTGCTGACTTTTTGATTAGGTGATTTGGCTCTTGAAATCTTTAAAAAGGTTGTTTACTTGTTCAAACTAAGAACACAATTCCTCGGTGTGGTTCTGAAACCTTTCAAAAGAACTATTTGGGAAAGCCATAAAACTTTAATCGTACATATGACTAATATTAGTATTACTAAGCACATCTGGTGTGATGGCTTGAAATGATTTCAATCAGTTGATGTCCATTTCCAGTTATTCTCAGAAAAAATATATTTTGACATATTGGATTCCCACGTAATTCCTTCCATTGAAAATGACGTTTGTGCAAAAATTTTTGGGAGAGAGTCCATAGGTGTCAGATCCGGTGACCATGGAGGCCAGGAAAACAGGAAATGTTCACCTATTCAGTTGTCAGGGCATTGACATTGTATTATTGAAAATTTCTGGATTATGACAAAGGTTTTCTGCCACCTTGTACATTTTGATTTTCAAATTTGATTTCCTCTTCCTATTAGGAATGTTTGTTGATAGATCGCAAGTGACAGATTAAATTATTCTAATACGAATTCTGAGATATACAGGGTGTTATTCTAGTGATTCCAAGGCGAAAAATTCATATTAACATAGGTCAGATAATTCAAAGTTTTCGAGACATTCCTTGGAGGGGTGGAAAATAAAAAAAAAATTGAGAAAGTAGATAGTTACATTTCGCTTTTCGAATGAGCTCAGTTGTGCAGCTCAACTATTCAAACAATCGGCAATATAAAGGTATTTTCCTAGGTTCCAAGAGGGAATAACCTCGTTTTCGTAAAGATATGGGTAAGTTCATCCCGATTATGGAACTATTCACTGTCTATGGTCCGACACGAACTTCGTCCGTTTTTAAAACGCTTTCTTCCGATTTCGTTCGTTCAAAAGGACGACTGTATATAATAAACTTTCCCAAATATCTGTATTTTTAGGTCATCAAAAGTGGTATACCATTTTACTGTTCCGGAATAGAGTGAGATGGACTACAATCTTCTACCAAATTATCATGTGTTTTGGGCTAGTCTAGGTGATAACACTTTCATTCTGGTCACGATACACAAATATTGTATCGATATTCTGACCAGGTACAAAAATGTAAATAACTTTGTTGGGACGATGAGATGATGAAACAACTCCCTGGGATTTCTTTCTGGCAGTTATTCAGGAGGAGTGTTCTCCGATTATGCTTATTGATATATACAGGTGTCCCATATACAATTTGCACTTGAATATTTGATCTGATATAATATAATAAGAAATAAGGACCCCTAGTCAAATCATTACATATTTTGAGGTACATTATTTATTATTTCGTGAATTGGGGTTTGAAAATGTCGGAATTGTAGGGCATATAATAAATCGTTTGAAAGGTGTTTCGATACTCACTTTGAATCCACGAAAAAAGAAAAAAGATCATGATACGTGCTATAGTGCCATTTGAAATAATCAGTTGGAATACTTTATAGGGGAAAACCTGTATAATAAGTATAATGGGAAATTAATTGTGTGACCAGTACTAAAAGTCTCTCTATCTCAATTTCGAGTATTGAAATCTGAATATGACGTGAACATGATGGGCGTCACATTGAAAAGGTAAAAATTCTTTTCTAGTTGAGGAACCGAGATTTTGGAAAGTCGATTTTTCGTATGTAATACCACTAGAGATGGAATTTTGCCGGCAAAATTTCTCGATTGTAATATGAAAGTTTGTTGCTCGGAAATGTCGCGAATGACAATTGTATCAAAATCACGAGCCTTCAGGCGAGTGATTTTGGAAAAAATGTCATGAGCGAAATTTCCGAATAGCAACAAACTTGAATATTACAAGAGAGAAATTTTACCTGCTTAAATTTCATCTCGAGTGGAATTCGGCATGACTATTCCACGAGAAAATAGGGTAATATATTCACATTTGACGCGTATTGCGCTATTTGGCAAATTAGAATTAATCATAGATTAACTAAACCACTAAACGTTGTTTGTTCTCTCTATGATATTTATTTCCGAAGCTATCTATGAATTCGAGAAACGTCAAAAATTTTGTCGCTGAAAAACCAACATGTTGGTTTTGCCGGCATGGAAAATTTTCGGGATGAAACGATCGTTGCTACGGAAAATTCCTCACTAAAAATGAAAAGAGTGGAATAGTCACCTAAAAACCTGTATCATAAAAGGTTTTCCAATAAAAGATGTTATTTTGAATAGCCCCCACAGATTTCCTTTTTGAAGGTTTCATTTTTTGAAATTTGACACGTTGAAACTACGCCATTGATTAAAATGGAACAACAAAGCTCTGAAATTTAAAAAAAAATTCACTTTAAAAATGATGAAAATTCGGCAGAGACGGTTCGTAAAACTCGAACATTTTTGGGTCGTCGTGAAGCACCTTTTCGAACCACAATACAGACATTTGTGGACAAATTTGAGTTGTTGGGACAAGTTAGTGATTTGAAGAATATAACCCGAGCACGTCGCTCGAAAACAGCCGAGAATGTTGCTGCTGTAGCCGAAAGTGTTGAAGAAAACCCAGGTATGTCCATTCCTCGTCGTTCTTTGGGATAAGGCATTCCACAAACGTCGTTACACAGTATTTTGCATAAAGATTTGGGTCTTAAGGCTTATGAAGTTGAGTTAACACAAGAACTCAAGCCGGACCATCATCAACAACATCGTGCTGATTGGATCCGTCCTTAAAATGCATGAAAATGATCCGAATTCCTTCGGAAAATCATCTTGAGTGATGAGGCCCATTTCCACCTCGCTGGCTTCGCAAAATTGTCGCATCTGGGGCTCGGAAAACCCAAGACTTATTGTTGAAAAGCATCTCTATCCTCAACGTGTGACTGTTTGGTGCGGTTCATGGCTGGCGGGTCATTGGACCTCACTTTTTCGAGAATGAGGCTGGAGAAAAAGTGACGGTGAATGGATTGAGCTATCGAGAAATGATTAATGATTTTTCATTGTCAGAATTGGATGGTATTGATCTGGACAACGTTTACTTTCAACAAGACGGCGCTACGTGCCACACAAGCAACCAAACCATTAATATTTTACGGAAAATGTTTCAGGACCGTGTTATCTCTCGAAGAGGAGATCACAATTGGTCACCGAGATCTTTTGATTTGACTCCTTGCGAATTCTTCCTTTGGTCTACGCCAAGAGCCTGGCGTCGATTGAAGACCTCAAAGATTGAACATCGACATAGGGAAACCACTTTGCGATTTGGTTATGGAAAATTTTATGAAAAGGATGCGGTCGTGGTGGTCATTTGGCTGATTTTATTTTCAATCATTAACGGCATACCTTCCTCTGAAAAATCGGCATTTTTCTTTAAATTTCAAAATTATATTTCCCCCTTCATTATTTCGTCCCTCTGTGCGGCAACCCCAACCCCCTAAATTAGCATAGGTAAGATGATCGTGTGATATGTTGTTGAAAAGGAATTCTTCTCCTGAGTATGATAGTCGAATTTTTTCAAGAACTGATTATTAGTAAACGTAATATTTCGCTTTGGAAATAAAACATCTTTCAATTCATCTGGATCATAAAATGATTACCGATGTTAATGAAGTAAGGCAGGAGGGTAAAATTCGATGAAAAAACATAAAGCACTCAAGCGAAGCATCTTGTAGGTACATACAGGGTGAACCCTGTTGAACTGTACATACTTCACACAGAGATAGAGGACACTTTGCTAGTTTCAAAAATACCCCACATGAAAGGTCTCAAACGATTCGTTTGAATTATACAGGGGGATTTCCAGTTTTGGGTCATATTGTCAAAATGCTCTATTGGACGAACGAATAATCACAAATCCACCAAATTTGGTACGTAGGAGGACTGTACCGATCCCCATACAGCTGACTTGTCAGGTTATCAGTTTCCAGGACCAGACTCTATTTTTCTGATATTATCGGAATTTATAAAGAAAATCACCTTGTAGATGAAAAAGTCAATAAACCAGTCATGGCAGTTCAAACTACACTGAATACTCTTCAATAAAGAGTAATAAAATCACGTGGCACACCAAAAGATTTAGAGCAAAAATATTGAATATGCGTACTCGGAGATAAATTTTTTTTGGACGGCTTAATTCACGAAGAAAATCATACCCAAATGTATCAAAAGTTGAATATTAATGGTTAAGATCCTCTAGGCATTCAAGTATTCCAACAATATTGAGGGATGGATTCCCATTTCAGATTGGGTTCTTCAACAGATGATAGGTCGAAAGATTCGCCCTGAATATGGAACACTCCACAAAACTGTTACGGGAGACCGAACAACATTAAATAACCTACAAGAAATTGTCATAAAATCGCGAGGCACACAAATAGATTTAGAAATAAAAATTGAATAATCGTACTCAGACATAATTTTTTTGGGCGGCTGAAGTTTCGTAGAAGAACTATACCGAAATGCATGAAAACTCGAATATTATCAGGTTATATCCACTTCCCATGAAAGTATTCCATAATCCGAAAATGTATTCAGATGGAAGGAGGACATTTCGAGCATCTTTTGTGAATCTTTCATATTCCTTTTTTTTACTTTTTGAAAAATTGTTATTAAACAGTTTTATTTCTATCAATAGAAAATTAATTTAATAGATTTCGACGCACTGACAAAAATTACCTGAATATTGGAATACTTGAATATCGAGAGGATTTAAACTGATTCTATTCTCCTGTCTTCAACTTTTGATACATTTGGGTCTGGTTTTCCATGTGAATTAGGCCGTCCAAAAAAAAATTATCTCCGAGTACGCATATTCAATATTTTTTCTCTCTAAATCTGTAGGTGTGCCACTCTTTATTGAAGAGTATTCAGTGTAGTTTGAACTGCCATGACAGGTTTATTGACTTTTTCATCTACAGGGTGATTTTCTTTATAAATTCCGATAATATCAGAAAAATAGAGTCCGGTCCTGGAAACTGATAATCTGATAAGTCAGCTGTATGGGGATCGGTACATTCCTCCGACGTACCAAATTTGATGGATTTGTGATTATTCGTTCGTCCAATACAGCATTTTGAAAATATGACCCAAAACGGGAAATCGTCCTGTATAATCCAAACGATTGATTAAAGACCCAACATGTGGGGTATTTTTGGAACCGGCTAAGTGTCCTCTACCTCTGTGGGAAGCATGTACAGTTCAACAGGATTCACCCTGTATATCTATCTCGTACGTAGATTTGCATTCAATAATTCAAAGGAAATAATGTTTTGATAGTTGTCAAAGAAATCTTACAGGATCTCAGTGTTTTTACAGAAATATTGGATATACAAGGTGACAAGAAAAACTTCGGACAAATTTTGGTGTGGTCTGGAGCAAAAGTATTTCAGCGCAGTCAAATAATTTTTATTCTCTTGGTTCCTCTACACTTTCCTGACTAATATATGAATTTTCAGTTCGATATAATTTCATTTCACAGAGTTTTAGAATGTCAAACAAACGTAGTGCGATTTTGGAGCTGTTTCGTCAAGGTAGGCGTCAATGCGAAATTGTTCGTTTGCTCAATGTGCCTCGACAAACCGTGTCCGTTGCAATTCGTCGTTTCAAGGAGCTTGGCCATGATGGTCGTCGTCCAGGAAGTGGTAGAAAACGCACTGTCAATACACCTTGCAATCGCAACATCGTCAGGAAGCGAGTCAATCGAAATCCGAGGGTTTCCGTGAGGAAAATAGCCTGTGAGACCGGTATCAACCGCGAATCAGTCCGTCAAATTGCCACAAAGGAGCTCAACCTCAAGCCATACAAGCTCCAAAAAGTTCAACTCCTCACGGAGGAAAACAAGCGCGTATGACTCCAAAGGTGCCGCCAACTCCTTCGACTCGCCGCCGGTCAACAATGGGAGCGAATTCTCTTCACAGACGAGAAGCTTTTCACCGTAATACAATGCCACAACCACCAAAAGAGTCTGGTCCGTAGAGGCTCCCGGTACATCGGCCATCGTCGAACAGCGTCAAAATCCGCAATCCGTCATGGTCTGGGGCGGAATTTGCGGCAGTGGTAAAACTCCCTTAGTCTTAGTGGATCAATGGGTCAAAATCAATTAAGAGGTCTACCGCTGCGACATCCTCGAGGCGTAGTACTTCCGTGGGCCAAGCAGAACTTCGGCGATACGCATTGGACCTTTCAACAGGACTCCGCTCCGGCTCACAGAGCGAAAATGACGCAAGAATGGTGTAAGACCCATTTTCCTTGTTTCATCTCCTCTGCAGAATGGCCGCCCTACTCACCCGATCTCAACCCAATGGACTACAGCGTGCGATCGATTTTGGAGCACAGGGCTGGTGCTAAAAAACACAAAAATTTGGAGTCGCTGAAGCAATCTCTGCGCCAGGAATGGAACTGATTAACGCCCGAGGAGCTGCGGCCCATAGCCGAAAATTTCAAGAAGCGTCTGAAGCTACGTATCGCCGCCAAAGGATGCCACTTCGAAACGGCTTCAGTATATTACTAACAAATGTTCAAGCTTTTATCATTTGTTGCTGTTTTGCTCCATTTCTTCTGTTTAATAAAGTTAAATGAAAAAGAGTTTGCCCGAGGTTTTTCTTGTCACACTGTATTTTTGTGAATAATTCGCTAGCATTTTATATGGTTCTGGTTGAGCAATCTGAACACAGTTTTCTACTTAACTTGAATTCGTCATTCTCCATCCAAATGCCAAATTTCATCTAGATCGAATCTGGAATTGAAAATTGGAAAGCCTATTTTTCTTTCAACTATCATAAAACGCGAGAAGAGGGTTGTCCTGCAGTGCGAACCCACCAAAATGCAAAAATAAGATAATCAATAATTATAAGATTTTAATCGATTAATAACAGATTGACCGAACTTCAGGAAACCTACAAATGAACGGCAAGAAAAGTATTCCATCATCTTTTACGGTGCCTTGGAGGAACTCTATCCAATCTATGTCGAGGGCAGAACAATATGTTGTACCTATGACCATAACGCCGATTTAAATCATCACAGTCCTCGCAATGAGGTTCTTCCTCGTACCTTTCTACCATTCTTCTCCTACCCATTTGGACTGGCTGAGCATATCTCGCATCTGGTTCGTAGGTGTCATACGGATCACATATGTCAACGTCAGAAACTCTATACCATTCCCCTGTGGCAGTATCCATCTGCCAGTGTGTTGGATCTCTCTCGTAATAATACCTTGGAGGTCTTGGTGAAACCCTATGGGTCCTGGATTCTACTTCTCTCGGCATCGTTTCGATCGTATTAACTTCTTTCGATGTACATTTCTTTCTGGGTGAAGATGATAATCCCTTCCTTTTATCCGTATTCTTATTTTCTGCATCACCTGCTTTCAGATCAACGATTTTTGTCAGTATAGGTTCCTCACCACATGAGCTGTCATCGTAAAGGATTGGTTTTCGCAAATTTTGATTCCTTGTGCTACATTTTTCGAATTCTCTCATGGTTTTTCTTACCCTCTCCCTGTTTCTAGCAACCAGTTTCTCCTCCAACTCCCTAACCAATCTTTTATATTCGTCGTTGTCTTGGTAGGGAAGATCTAATCTATCTCTGTAACTTTCTTCGTTTGATAACAAAGATTCCTTGCTTTCTTGGCGTGGAAGCATATTTTCTCTTAAACGTTCGCAAGGATAGACTTCTTCGCATTGGCCATACAATTTCTTCGCTGAACATACTTGGTCTCGAGTTTGTGGCTTGCAGAAGGTTCCAATCGTTTTCTTTCTGGTTATACTGCATTTTTTCGGAGAGTGGGTTACTTCCGTTTCCTCCTGAAGACAAGGGTTATCGCAAAAACTATCTTTCTTGTGTGGACGATCTTCCTCCAATCTCCCCATAGGTGCAGAACAAATACTACAACGGCAGTGCTTTTCCGGCCTCTGTAATATATTCGAGTTTACCCCTCCTTCCCTTAACTTACATCGAACGGAACAACTTTTATTGGAAGCAACGCTGGAAAAACTGCTTTTCGTAGTCTTAGATCCTATATCAACCTGCGAACCTTGATCTGAACGTTCTACACATGTCTGGGTGCAGCTGTCTATTCCAGTTTGCAGAAGAATTCTCCTGTTTGGATCACCTCCAGGGATGTGAGGAACAATGGGAAGTTTTTCCCGGCACTTGCAGCAACCACATTTCCTCTCTCTCCTGATTTCAGTCAATCTCGGATCATCTTCAGACATAAAGAATTTTTTGTGAAAATCGAGTTTTTCTTTTTTATCCGAAGAATCATCATTCGAAATATTCTCGTGTGGTTCCATTGGATCATTCAGTTCATGACCCGAATTGTCTTTGCTCAGTGTGCTTTCCGTAGTCTTATCTGTACTGTTATTTGATTCTTTGGAAGAAGAAAAGTTTTCTCTTTCCTTTATTTCTGGATCGTCTAAACTTTGTTCCTGGTCTGATTCTTTTGGGACCTCAATATCTTCTGGGGCTTCACTATCTTCAGCAACTATCGAACGGATCTCTCTTTCGTGTTTCCAATCAATTCTTTCTTTTTTCTTCGACTCACTCCTAGGTATTCCTAAAATGTTTTCTTGAACACTTATACTCAAGTCGCTACTAGCGTCGGTTGTTCCAAATTCTCCTTCTTCATCAGGTGTTCCTTCCGATTCTTCAAAAACTTCAGATATTCGTACACTTTTCTTCGTAGATAGGCTCTCACTGGTCTTTATAATGGAATGGTTATTCTCAGTTGATGGTGTCTTACTGATATCAGTAGTCATTGAAGCTGGATAATCCTCAAAATTTTCGAAGTCTCTTACTTTCGAATCATTAGAAATATAATAAGCCGATTGCCCTTCCTTTTCTAGAAAAAAAATTTTTGAATCTTCATAGAGAGATCTTCGTTCATTTACCTGATACAAGGAGCGAGAAGGAAGTATCAGATGAGTCGAAATACCTCAAATCTGATTTCTTCTGATATCTTATCTGATCAGATGTATCTGAGCTGAAGATTAACGTTGGCACAGAACTGCCTGAGCTACTGTGGAATGGATGTAAAGGTGATGATAGCTCTTGATCCGAAGATATGCATGGAGATGCTTCGATGGCTTCAGAGTTTTCCTGCTGGAATTTCTATAATGAACAATGAGCAATAAAATAAAAAAAACCTGCAATCCGACTTTTTGAATGAAACTATTAACGTCAAAATGATTTGAAGGTATTGACGAAAATGCATAGAATACCTTTTCAAGATGATTTTAGACATCTTATGCTGGATTTCCATGCATCCGATCATCCAATGATACGATTGTCCGAAGTTGTTGTGATTGGCAGAAATATTCAAAATGGAATATTTCGGCCAATGACAACACCTTCGGAATTCAAAATTGAATATTTCTGCCAATCACAACACTTTCGGACGATCGTATCATCGGATGATCGGATGCATGGAAATCCAGCATTACTCGTTTTCTTGCTTGTTTGTGTTCTTTTGTTTTCTCATTTTGTGTTTAGGGTGTTTTTTACTCAAAGACAAATGGTCTTACGTTTTTTGTGGATAAGAACAATTTCCTGATTATTCAATGTCTACATTTTCCGTCCCGAAAGTACATAATACAAAAAATAGAACATGATAAAAATGATTACTAGATCATAGATGAGCAAATAAGTTACAAAAGTTGCATTGATTATCTGCCGAATCGGATCTAGCCGCTAGCGCCATCATCGTGTACAGACTAAAGTAGAACAATGCTTGAGAATTCTTGATCAAGGCCTTCACTGCCTAATTCAACCTAAAAATTTGAATATTCCGGGCTTTCTAACAGTGGTCCAATAGGAATTCTAGCCAACGTTTCGCCTACAACTGCGGTAGACATCTTCAGAGGTATCTCAGTCGAATAATTTACTGCTCATTGGTGATGACCGATTCTACCGGATATATGCCCCAACGCCAGCGTGGCTGGTCGGTTCCCCCCCTCCGCTTCAGACAGGTTTAGTCCAAGCATTGCAGATGGCCGGCAACCAATCACTATAAACAACGGGAGACTCTTCTTTCTTGTTTATATTGTTTTCATCCTTGGAAAATAACGTTTGATGTTGAAAATAACTTCGGTTTTATTTTTCGCAGTCTCAAGTTTTTTTATAAACACCTGCTTGAAAAAGTGAATCAATTCGGTCTTTGGGACTCTGTACCAGTTCTTACTAGGTTTATAGACCGTTTTGATATTATGTTTTTTAAGAAGTTTGTCACTTTTGTCAGTCACCAATGGAATGAAAGGTATGCCTTTTCCTTGAAAATGATTTCGGATGGTCTGTTTTCCTTTGTTGTTCTAGAGGAAGAGCCAGTGACCAATTTTCATATGTCATTTCATAACTCACCAAAATTTACTTGTTTAATATTCAATATCTGCTCGAAATTAAAAACCATTTCTGCCATAACCATAAGCGCTCAAAGAGGCCAGAAAATTAGGTTCAACTATGTCATAGTATCATACACAAAACTTTCAGCAATTGAGCAATTGTCATTGATAATATATTGAATTTATAAAAAATAATGACAGAACTTTTTCGTCTCTCCTAAGTGTTGGCAGAACTCTTTGAAAATTCAATAAGAACAGCTGTACTTATGTCATTTCAGTACGCTTGAAATTTACAGGAAATAAAGACAATGTGTCTAGAAAGCGAATTATAATATAACAGACATTTTTTACATCACGAACTATCTGCCAGAACGAGAAATGTTGCCGCGCAAATGCGAGCGAAATGAGCTTATTCATATTTGCAAGTCAGACCTTCAGCGCATATTGGGCATGTTTTATTGTCAAATAAAGGAATAAATTAAAGGTGTTTATTTTTAACATTACAACAATTTATTTAGAAATAAACTATTCAAAAAAATATGCTCTTCCTACGCATCCTCAAAATTTGTTTCCTCATCGTCGTCATCTTGGTTGACATTTTCAATGAATGAAGAATTTTGAGGATGCGTAGGAAGAGCATATTTTTTTGAATAGTTCATTACTAAATAAATTGTTGTAATGTTAAAAATAAACACCTTTAACTACTTCAATTTATTCCTTTAGTTGACAATAAAACATGCCCAATATGCGCTCTAGGTCTGACTTGCAAATATGAATAAGCTCAATTCGCTCGCATTTGCGCGGCAACATTTCTCGTTCTGGCAGATTGTTCGTGATGTAAAAAATGTCTGTTAAGATTATAATTCGCTTTCTAGACATATTTTCTTTATTTCCTGTAAATTTCAAGCGTACTGAAATGACATAAGTAGATAAGTACAACTGTTCTTAATGAATTTTCAAAGAGTTCTGCCAACACTTAGGAGGGACGAAAAAGTTCTGTCATTATTTTTTATAGATTCAATATATTATCAATATCAATTGCTCAATTGTTTTGTGTATGATACTGTGACATAGTTGAACCTAATTTCCTGGCCTCTTTGAGCGCTTATGGTAGTCTACTCCGGCCATTATGGGCTGGCAGAAATGGTTTTTATTTTCGAGCAGATATTGAATATTCAACAAGTAAATTTTGGTGAGTTATGAAATGACATATGAAAATTGGTCACTGGCTCTTGGTCTATTCGGTTTGATATCAAAGCTCGATCACATATACCTCGAGCACTCTCTACAAGTGTTTTGATCACACCATGTTTTTCTCAAACAGAGAAGTCCGCAATCGCAGAACATGCATGATAGATAAACATTACATTCTGTTCGATAAAAAAGAGGTCTTTGCCAACATCAAAAATTAGTTACCTTGAATGAATATGGAGGCCATGCAAATCTATAAGTACAAGATGAACAAAAAAGAGGATACTCCCATTGTTCGTAGTACGTGGTTGCATGCTATCTGCAATGCTAGAACTCAACCTATCCGAATCGTAAGGGACGAACCAACCGACCACGTCGGCGGTGGGGCTATGCCTATAAATACCGCGCGAGATCTTGTAACATCACCAAGAACAAGAGAGAACCGAAAAAGACAATAACAGAAACCCAGCACAGTGAAGTGTGCGAAGAAAAGAAACTATCAAAAGATAAGGTGGGCGTTCAATGTAGTGTGTTTTTATTTCAAGTTGCATTTGAGAATGGTTTCACTTAGAATTTTTGTGGGTAAACTCAGAAAGGATTGGAGATCTCAATGAAATAATTTAAATCGATTTCATTTCGAAGTTCATTTTTTTTCTTTCAGAATTAGAAGGAAATAAGCCAACTCATGCTTCTGTTTTATTTCAAACGAAAGACCCATGAAAATAGTTCAACTTCCGTGAATCTATAGATCATTCCGTTCAGAAAAACAACTTGAAATACGGAATTGGCAGAGAATGGTCCAATTCAAATATTTGGCGGGAAAAAGTTCCTGCTTTACCCACATTTTTACTAATTTCATAGTTCAGCGATTTTCGGATAGAGAGCGCCATTGAACTTTCCATTCATGAGGATAGAGATATTCATAGAACTTATAGTGATAATGTAAGTTCTATGGAGATATTCCATAAAATGCACGGGGGTGCCCCTATCGGATTAGTTTTCCTACCCGCTCTGAACGGGGACCTTCTTAATGGAATGGTGTCTTTCTGCCTTCATCTGGTTTTCTATGCATCTTGGTATTGGCTAAATGAAATCTTCGCGGTTCAAAACAATAGACAAATTTAAAATTATTATCTGTGCTTGTATGCTTGTTTAACCCAGAAAACACAATATGTACTTGCTATAGAAAGGACTAAAAACTCATCTTCAAAATTAATATCAACGTTCCTTTCCATGTTTTATTTGACTATTGACCATTCCTTATGCACAATATGCCCCCATGTAGTGGGAGCATATAAAACCGAACATAAAACAAAACTATTATGTACCGATTCATTCTTACCTCATTGTCAAGTGCAGATATCGAAGCATTCGCACCACCTTTTAAGCGTTTATCGGTTTTATTCGTTTTACGAAATTTCCTCTTATGATCATGGTGCATCTTTCTTGCTGGCGACTTATTATAACTCATACCAATACGGTCTTTCGATTGACGATGAGATGACGAAAGTTCCCTGCTTTCATCATCGTTTTCGAGTGATCTCAGATTGAGTCTTGGTACCACTACTCCCTCCTGCAATTTTTTAACTTCCGAAATGATGCTGCTACCTGATTCTGCCTTCAAAATTGACTTTTTCTTCTTCATATAGCTGGGAACATCTTGTTTCGATGTTTTAGTTGAAATTGTACTTTTGTATTTCTTTTTTCGTCTTCTTGTTGAGTTCTTTTCGTTATCTGATGATGAATCGGTAACACTCGAAGCTTTCTTATTTTTTTTCTGAAGACCGATGAACTCGATGCGACGTTGTTTTGTTGAGAGCGATATATTTTTGCTTGACTCCCCTGGCATATCAGATTTGGTTTCTTCTGACTGTAAAGAACAAATACACAAGCGTAATTTATGAAAAGACATGAAGCCTCATTCTGAAAAGGTTATTAAGGCGTATCTGTTTTGAGTTGTCTTCAGATGTGAAGCAGTAAATGAGCTTTGAAGAAATGATAGTCAACGAGGATGTTAACTTTTTTGAAGTATACTATACCAAATCTTCTCGAGACGAATGTCTATGAAATAAGTAATGAATACTACCTTCAACGTGGTAGCCATTCATGTTCCACAGAAAATGTTTATATCTATTCGAGAATCTATTTTCTCGAAATTATTCCTAGAGCTAGTTATATTCTGATTTCTGACTCGTGTGAACGATTTTGTATATTATTGAGTGATACCATAAAGCTGAATATGACATCAGCTGTTACTGATTAATTCAGCAGTATCCTAAATCAATGAATATCTTCATAGAAAGGTCATCTATTGGTCAATGATCACATCACCCGGTATATGAAGAACGTAAAGCGGGCTGCGGACTACGAGCTATAATATAATATATATTACATATTACATGAAAATCGCTTTGAAGGAAATAACATGTGACACCGCGCACTCATGCTATAATATATATCTATATCCAGGCGATATATTACGTATCTGCAGAGATATGCTTTTCGAGCGATATTTTAGAGTATATCCCACCTCCCACCTTACGTCTCAACCCCCGCGCCACGAATATGCAACTCAGTTTCACGCATTTCGGGCAGTAGACATATTATATTATAGCTCGTAGTCCGCACCCCGCTTAATATAATATGATATTATATCTCATCATAGAGCTATAATATATATTATATTATAGCTCGTAGTCCGCAGCCCGCTTTAAGCGTTTCATGAAATTCGCAATATCAAGATGTTTTGCAATTGATTACCGGCATAATTGTCGATTTAATTCTTGACCCAATGGGGAATTTCTCGTTATTGCTGCTTCCTTCCAAGAATTCTTTCTTAGGGGTATTGCTTGCATTTGGTTGAATTTGAGGTAGGTTATTCGCCTTAGTTTTGCCTTCACTGTTGCTTGTCTGAAAAACCATTGAAAAATACAGAAATATATTTTTTTCAAGAAATGAAACATTTGGTGTTCATACTGACTCTTGCCCAAGTATGCAAAATACTGTTGAAATAAAACTGATTTCAACACAAAATATTGCTGCTAAAAATTTACTGCTAATGTTTTGGGATACAATATTTAATGCTCAAGATATTGCTGAGTGAAAACTTAATCTTTTTCCTAGTATCTAACTGAAAAGTGTGTCGGTGAAATAATCAGACCACCATAAACTTACCGTATTTTCCAGAGAGGATTTCGAAACAGAGTGAGGACTGTAAATTCTTTTTTCCGACACAGGTTTCCCTATTAGTTTTTTCACGTCATTCTATAAAAAAAAACACTTTGAAATACTAAAACGAATCACATTTTTGCATAACTATAATTTTCAGTTGATATTTATTACCTACATATTACAATCAGTAAGATAAAACTGAATTGTAGTAAACGTATGCCATAAAGTTAAATTGAGATATACTTAATAAATTAATATTTACGTAAAATAGTTGTTGTAAATAGTAAAAATTAATTATTAAGTCAAACACACTTGAGGTACACTGATGACAAAATGGAGCACTGTAAACAAACTAATTGACATGAGTATAAGGGACAATTATACCAACTTAGCTACAAGAAGAATTTCGTGGCTGAATGTCTAGGTATCTTATATTTACCTCTGAAAACTCGGAGTCGCTCAAAAATTTGTCGTCGTCAGAGTTTTCAACAGATTCTTTTGGAATGTTGATTGGAGATGTCTTCGTTTTCTTATGTTTCACAGTGTTGCTTTGCGAGGTGAAACTACCCTGAGAATAAATTGTACTCTTCTCTTCTTTTTCCTACGAAATAGATAGGATCTTAATGGGATTTCTTCGGTTCAAAAGTACTTGGCTTGGAATGAAATTGGATCAGATCAGAAAGAATGAAACAAATTAAAATTTTCTGAAATGGTAGGTACTTTCGGCGAATGAAAGACCTGTTAAAAACTTCGTTCTGAAAATATTTTTTTCTCAGTGAAATTAGCGATGAGAACATGAAGAAACTTGAATTTAGTGGCAAAAATCTTGAAATAGTTCCTTTATTTCTCGAACCTCATCTGTTGAGAACTGAATGAGAGCTTCATCTTCTGTTTGTTCTGCGATAGGTTCTAAACGTTCACCTTCATGTGGCGAAGTAGCAAGCTGTTTGTTTTCACTTTGAATTGAAGATAACTTAATCTGAAATGAAAAAAAAACTGATTTTTGTCATCTTCCATATAAAACAAAATTTTTCAGGTGACTGACTATCAACAACCATCCTCCAAAACCAAGGGCGGATATAGCTCTTTTTTTTGGCGGGGGGGGGGGGCGTAAATAACGATTGAAAATCATTAAATCAGGTACACAATGTATGAAATATTTTATGTGCACCTATTGCGTAACTCATTCTCAGCTCTTGGTAACTCATAGTCCCTTGGTACCCCCTGGTAAATCCGCCCTCGTCAAGAACCCTTGGATTGAGAAAGATGAAATGTTGTACATATTCCCCTTGGGACATAGGCCCACACCAAGACACAAGATTTCCACTCTCATAATTAATTTCAACGAGGGAAATGAAATGGACTAGTAGAGATCTAATTTCCAAAGTATACCACCGGGTGGCATCACCGCAGCAGGATAATGACGTACCGGTATCTGGCTTATTAGCCGGCATCAGCGCCACTCAACACATGGGTACCAACTGAAAACGCAGAACTTATATAACTCCCTAGCAAGAACAGTCGAGTACAATTAATTGAATTAATGTACTGTGTTCCACCTAGCGGGCAAATGTCTACGCATTTACCGTGGGAAGTTGAATACGCCCGTTCATGGGCGTAGCCAGCGTGGGGCAGGGGGGGGGCAGATGCCCCCCCCTGGAAGAAAAAATGAATTAAATTTGCCTTTTCTTTTTATCCCAAAATTTCACATTTTGAACGACCTTGGAGCATGACCATGGTTTGCCCCCCCCCCCTGTTATGAATCCTGGCTACGCCTGTGCGCCCGTTCATACGGTCTGGAGCCCGCAAGGTAATAAAAATAGAGGTTCACGTCCATAAGACAAAGAATAATCAATGAGGGAAATGGACTGGTAGAGATCTGATTTCCAAAGTATACCACCGGGTGGCACCATCATAGCAATAGGTTAAGTGGCGCTGATGACGGCTAATAAGCCAGAAACCGGTACGTCATTATCATGCTGCGGTGGTGCCAACCGGTGGTATACTTTGGAAATTAGATCTCTACGTACTAGTCCATTTCCCTCATTGATTATTCTTTGTCTTATGGACGTGAACCTCTATTTTTGATTATTAATTTTAATATTCATTGTGTTTCAATTGTAAGTTTTTGGTCATTTCATTTGTTTTTCTTAGTTTTCGATGGGTTTATTTGTTTCCGTTGGTTTTTGATTGTTTCCATCTGTTTATGATAGTTTTATTATTTTTCTGTTGGTATTTGTTTACTGGATAGTGTTTGATGTTGATGTTTTTATCCTTATAAGTCTGTAGGAGTAAGTGTTCTCATTTTTCGTTCATTCTGTTGGCTATTGATTGTTTCAGTTTTTTTGGTTGTTTCTATTTATTTTTGTATATTTTCTGTTTATATAAGGTTTGATCCTTTGTCTATTTATTTCTATTCGTTTTGTAAGTTTTGTAGGTTTTTGTCCCTTTTTGTTCGATTCTATTTATTTTCTGCTTTTGTCCGTTATTATTCATTATTGATAATTTTTGTTGGTTTTCTTTCGTTCTGCCTATTTCATGTCTAATACGGAAAATTGAGCATTCTTCTCCTCTCTCTCCGAAGATGAGGAAATTATATTCTAAAATACAGGATGTTCCCAAAAAACTTATTCAACTAATGGGGGATTTTTTCAATGGCTCATTTCGTATGTTTTTATATATTTTCAATGGCCTTAACTATTTTCTTCATGTCGCAAAATATAAGAGCTATTTTTTCAACAGTACAGATCTTATTCAGAGAAAACTGGAAGAAACCAGAAGCAAACGTAACACGAATTTGATCAGAAATAATTTTGAATGTTAGATTTGCCCAGTCATCAGTCCTAAATGATAAACCCGTCATATGCAGGGTGATTCACGGTGGATGGCACACTAGACGTTTCGAATCGTTTTGAAAATTTGCATGAGTGCATTATCGGACATTCTCTACCCAACTAAAATATTTTCGTCAATGCGGTGTTGTCAGTTGTCACTTCCATTAGAAAGTAGTAGCAACTTTACTTTTTCAAATGGAATACCTGGTATATTATATTGTTTTTGGAATCTCCAACAACTTCTCGATAACTCTTCCTAAAATTTCTCCATACCTATCTGTTTCGAAATATAAATTAATTTCAATTTTTTTCGCCGAAAATCATGACCTCTAAAGATGCTGATAACTGCGGTTTGAGGAACACTATGGCATTGAAATTTGGTTTGGAGTAAGGTGATACATGAATGCTTCCAACACATCAGCCTGACGGTACTTCAATACAGGCTGGTAAAAAAATATAGTATTTTCGGTTGCTTGAAAAAGTGACTGAAAGTTGTTTATTTCAAATGGAACGCCCTGTATATTATTAGAAATTCAGAAAACTGATGAAATTTGCTTTCATTCTATGTATATCATACCTATACCTAACCAGTAAAATTCCGTACTTATAAGCATTATTTGTCAAAATGTCCCTTCAGAATGGTATTCCCATTCGGCATTAGGTAGGCAGGCCATGATTACTATTACACAGTACCTTGTGACATTCTCCCAATGATAAAGGCACCAAGAAACTTGAAAGTCAAACTATTTATATGAATTATCATCAAGAAGTAGAACAATCATGTCGAATATTTCAAAGTATGTTCGAATCGCTGACTGTTCACTTCCAAGCACTTCAAAATGCGGGTGTTGACTGCTTTCGTCGTGGCAGATCGCATTTCCTCGAAATCCAAATCTTCAAATGCTTTGGTAATCCTTTGCAACAATCCATCTCTCGAATGCACGGGTGTTTAGTGAACTTCTTCTTTCAACATTCCCCACAGATAAAAATCTAATGGACTAAGATCCGGTAAACTTGCTGGCCGATTCCATGGTCGCAAGCGCCTTATCAACCGATCGTGAAAAAGTCACTCCAGTTAATAATAAATATATTCATATGAGCACTTCGTATGAATAGTTTTCTTTCATCGTTTCGAGGGTGTTTACAACTTCTGAAATGACGATAATGTTGAAATTCAAGTTTCTTGGTGCCTTTATAGAAGAATGTCCCAAAGTACTGTGGAATAGTAATCATGGCCTGCCTACCAAATACCGAATGGGAATACCATTCTGAAGGGACATTTTGACAAATAATGCTCATAAGTCTGAAATTTGGCTAGTAAGGTATAGGCATGATATACATAGAATGAAAGCAAATTTCATCAGCTTCCTGAATTTTTAATAATATACAGGGCATTCCGTTTGAAATCAACAACTTCCACACACTTTTTCAAGCAACCGAAAAGACTGTATTTTTTTATCACCCTGTATTGAAGTAACGTAAATCAGGCTGGAGTGTTGGAAGCATTTATGTATCACCTAACTCCAAACCAAATTTCAATGCCATAGTGTCTCTCAAACCGACGTTATCAGCATTTTTAGAGGTCATGATTTTCGGCGAAAAAAATTGAAATTAATTCATATTCCGGAAACGGCAACAGATAGGTATAGGGAAATGTTAGGAAAAGTTGTCGAGAAGTTGTTGGAGATTCCAAAAATAATATAATATACCAGGTGTTCCATTTGAAAAAGCAAAGTTGCTACTACTTTCTAATTGAAGCTACTTTCTAATTGAAGCGGCAAAACCGCATTGACGAAAATATTTTAGTCGGGTAGATAATGTCCGATAATGCACTCGTGCAAATTTTCAAACCGATCCGATATCTGGTTCACAAGAAACGTCTAATGTGCCATCCACCGTGAATCACCGTGCATAAATGCATAATGGCCAAATATGAAAAAATCCAAATTGATATTCCTCGGTTTTTCGCAAAGCCAACATCTTGAATTTTTTTCATAATAATGTATATAATTGAATGCTCCACATTTTCTCAAATTACAGTTTAATATTTCAATCTGAAAAGAAACTTACTTTTAGTTCATCTAGGAGGAGATTTGAGGGTGGATTGTCCATTATATCGAGATCCAAACAAAGACAACTGTCTCTTTCAAGGATTTTCTTATGTGAATTTCGATTTTCCATCTCTTCCTTGAAACTACTGGCAACAGAAGACGTTTCAACGTCATCCTTCATATCGACGTCCATTTCCTGAGTATGATCAAATATTTTATTCAATGAAAAGATTTATAAACCTGAATTGAAATCAACTTTGATTTACCAATTCGATAGACTCATCTGGAAATTGGGTTTCCTCGTCCTTGTCATCGAATCCGAACGTTTTAAAGCTGTATAATTCGATTTCATCGTCGAAATATTGCATGCTCACGTAATCTGGCGAACTTTGTCTTTCCAAATCTCTTGAACTTTCAGTTTTGAAATCAGTGATGATGGAAGGCACTTTTTCAACTTCCTGGTAACTATAAGAGTATTCATCGGTTGATCCTTCATCGCCTTCTGTGGGTTCGTCATTGCTCATTCCAGAATCGAACACATCGCTTTCTACAGTCTGTTTAGAAGGAATCGAGTAGTCTTCATCTGAGGAGTCTCTGTGGATGAAAACGTTTTGTTCATATGTCCCAAGAGATTGTATAACCAAATGGATGAACTTCTCAAGGTAACACTAACGTATGGTCCGAAAGTTTTGGGAAAAATTTCATCTGGTCTGATTGAGAAGCAACGTGTCAGGGGAATAATTAGGCAAATCGAAAATAATGGTCCCTTATCTGTTACTTGAATTTTGATTTATAATAAGGATGGTTAAAATAAATTGTTGAATAATTCGATAAAAATATAAGATTATTTAAGTCAGAGTTAAATGCTTTTGAAATTTTTCCCAAAACTTTCGGACCATACGTTATGACACAGAATGTAACAATACTGAAAGGGCAATTATAAAGGTTTCTTTGGGCAAGAATAAAACCATACCTTTCTTCACTGAAATCAGACATATCGCCATACTCAATAGGTGAAAGACATACTGTACAAACATTTTCCAAATCTTCGAAGCACTGCTTACAATACATCGCAGTGCAACCAGGTCTCTGACATCTTATTGGAGTCTCTTTATCAGATTTTCTGAAGACCTCACCGCACAATAGACAAGCTAGTTGTTTGTCAGATCCGAGGAAAAACAATAAACACTTGTTGCTAAAATCATATTTCAGTTAATTTCGAATTGGTCGCAATTCAAATAAGATAGAACTCACTTAGTTTTGGATCTCAGATATTCTAGGCATGTAACTTTTGTTATTTTCTTACTGCCCAAAACTTTCCTCCTTAATTGTCTTCTCGCGAATTTCAAGAAGGAAGATCTCGATCTCAGTATATGATTGTACAACCATACAGCCCTCTCTTTTGCTCTTCTTGGATAGTAATAACAGAGTATCCAGTTCCTCCAGCGTAAGCCATATGGCTCGAATATTGTGAGCAGCAGACATAGCAAAAGAATGGAAGCTGTTTTGAAAAACATTAATATTACTGGATATCATATTAGGAAGACTTACCTATTTGAACGTATCTGTCGAAATCTGGAGGAATAGGAATGGGTAAACATGGAACAGTGTCTATTTCAAGGCTTATCCCTAATGGCTGGAAGGATTTCACCACTGCCTTCAGAAGATCTGCTAGAAGTCCTTCTCCAGCTATGTGGACTGTAGGTATGTTTGGTGCTTAAAATAGAAGAATCGGTAGTGACAGAGGCCATTTTTAGGGTTGAATCGATAGGAATGACATGAAATATTTTGCCACGAGAATATTTCTCACGTTTGAATATAATTATTTCGTTAATGTTTAAGACTTTACCTTGAACTTTAGACTGGAACTTGCCATATTTCCGAATGAGATTCATAATCCAGAACAAACAATAATCGATTGCCATATGCGTTCCAATCTTCATTGCAGTAGACATCAACAATCCCAATCCTTCTGTTAGTTGCTTCCTTTCTTTGGGAAGTAATCTAATGGCTTTAATCTGCATTGAAGAAAAACGAGCAATAAAGTTCTTCAGGTTATAAATACGCCCAGCGCTTGTTGGTTTTCAGATAAAAACAACTTCCCGATATCCTCATGGCAGGATGATAACGCTTTTTGACTAATTCATAACGCGTTTGGTTCTTTGGACAAGAACTTTATCATTTTGTCCAAATGAATGTTCATACTTGCCGTTATATATTTTTTTGTTTCCCTATGGTTCAATGGAAAAATGGTTTCTTCTTCCATTGCAGCCCTTCGCAAATCGATATCCACCAAATTCTTAGTGAGGAACTTATTGTCGAACCTTTCTTTCGTCAGAAATTGATGTCTATAATGAATAACTCTGAAATTATAAGAGAACTATCAATTCTTGCCTATAAGCTATGATGTCCCGAAAAAATATGAGTTCTAAAAAGAAAACGCAGTTTTCTTTATTAAGTGCCATTATCTGCAGTTAAATGATTTTGGCAATCACGTTGAAGAAAGTGGAGAGGTAGTCTTCCAGCCTTTACAGGTTCTCTGATTTCTGCTACAAGTCATGTCTTGGATATTGCGAATCCAAGACATCCCAAGGCCTTTTTTCTTTCATTATTGTTTGGAGATGTGATTACTTATATAAGGACATAACCCAGGTATATGACACCTTTCTAAGCTTGACCACATTGACCAGGCTCACTCTTAGCTCTCCTAAAGACTTCTAAATGGGTTGTCTTAGTGACCCATTAGTGACTCTTCATCAACCTGTCATGTGATAACATATCGGTCGATACTTCCTGTTTTAAAGTCTTCAGCAGGATTGAGATTTTCTTTTTTATTCTAGCCAAGGTACTTTAATTTTTCGGTAAATATACGAAGATTGTGGTGGGGATCTTAGTTTTTGTATTATTCATCTCCAATCAAATCTCTACTCTAGCCAGCTGTAGGTACTGTATTTAATTGAAGATCTTCTCTACTTCTTGCCCGTATGGTAAATTGGTCATAGATTGTGGATTGATCAGTGGAGGTTCTTCAGAAAAGGTAAGGGAGGCTAAGCCACCTCTTAAACTCTTTTTGCTCTAGTTCTTTCCGCACTCATAATCTACTCCCCACGACTACCATCACAAGCCAGGAGACCATAAGTAAAGGGAAAAGAAGCAATTCGTTCATTGTTTTGATTTCTATCATCAACTGTGAAAGCATAATAATGCTGATCCCATCGTTTGTCATAATTTTCTAAACATAAATTTGCTTTCTGATTTATGTTTGAATGTGTTCTGAATATACTCCATTCACTTCTATGATGTTTCCCGGTTGGCCATGAAATTCTGACACATTTCACCGTGTATATTTTGAAAATGTTAGGTTAATTATTTTCCTGTCAGATAACTAAGCAACGTTGTCCTTTCTACATAGACGTCGTAGAAATTTCGTATTAATCAAAATGTTTATTTACTTTGGGAAAATAATGAATTTGAAAAAATATTATGTGAACTCAATGATTCCAAAGACCTGGCGGATATTGAAGAAACTTTTTTTTCTATTCATACTGGAAATATTTCACTTATATAAACGTGTTTGGAAGATTCAGTTATGCTATTTTCTTGTATGGAAATCCAAAATCGAGTGTTGAAATTTTACTGAAAAATAATGGACCGAATAGCCTGTTACTTTGTGATAGTTCATTCGAAAAAAAAATAAAGTACTCGAATAACCCAACAGAAAAACTTCTAAACGAACTTTTCAAAATTCTCAAGAAACAAGCCTACAGAAAACATTTAGATACCTTTTTGTTCTGCACAACTGGAAATACTGCAGTATGAAAATGTAGTACTTAGTACTACGAAACTAGTGTCACAGTTAAACCTTAAAAGAACTAACTCCATTTACAAAGTGAAAAAGATTAAATAGAAATTAGCATTGGCAACGTCTCTGAGGATTATTTGACACTTCACGAGTACCAACCTGCGTCAGTTTCAAGTAAAAAAACTTGATAAACCTGAATCTTGGGCCTTGGCCAACCGGGATACTTTATAAAAGTGAATGGAGAGAAGTTAATACTCGAACTGAATGTGTTAGGTACCTATATCAAGAATTACTAACCTGGCAATCAAAAAAATGAAGAATAAACTTGCTGCGCAATTGAAGAACTCGAAAACGGATACAATTCCTTTGGTTCTCATCTTCACTTCACCCACGATGCTACTTGCAATATCCTTCATGCTTTTGGAGGACTTCGATTCAAAATGATAGGAATGGGAGAACTTTATTTTCACATAGAACATTGTTTTCACATGTCGAATGAATATTTTTATTTCTAAAATAATCAAAATTTATATTGTAATGTCGCTACTGAGCGACCATTAATCAAGAAAATATGGTGGTTTTTAGCATAACTGGTAGACTAAATATATTGTCGTGGGGAGAATCTATTAATTCTGAGAGGGATGCAGCAATTTTTTTGATTTTTAATATCATGACAATTTTTCATTAAAAATGGTGGATGCGCAGATTCGATATGTACCGTGATGAAGTACATAGTTCAAATACACACATCTAAACTTCACTGGACACTACACTACCCAATATTTTACCTAAAGGAAGTTTTCAAGATGCAGCTGTCTTTGGATATCATGATCTATGGTCACTATGGATTTTATATATTTTACGCAATAGCTATCTCAGTTATTATTGGTCATACAAAAACGTTTAAATGGGCAAATTTGTGGTATTTTTTATGGGCATTCAGAATTCAGTACTAAGAAATGCATAAAAGCATCGCAAACCTGAAAATATTATTTTTCCAATTTTATAAAAATATTTTTCTGCTCTTTCGTCTAAATCTAAGGCAAATGTAGAACACAACATGACAACGATGCGATTTCTTTATATCGAAGGAACAGTGGATAATAAAACAACTGATATTTATTTCATTTATTTATTAACTCAATGCTAAATTAAGAGTTCGAAATGACCCCTATTTACTTCTACAAACAGTAGATATCTCTTTTTTAAGTTTTTGAGGGTTTTCCTTACCTACCATTTCTGGATTATTATTGAGGTTGTCATTTTCTTCCTCTTTTCTGAATTTAATGTCTTCAATATTTTGCGGACGGACCAAATACACTTTAGATGTCAAATATCCCCATAAAAACCAATGGGGTTAAGTAGGGACTGTTTGAAGGCCATAGAATGGTCCCGTTCCTGCCAATTCACATATTGGATCTGTCATTGAGGTATTCTCTAACAGGAAGAACTCTATGAGCTGGTGCCTCGTCTTGTTGCCAAATTATATTTTCAGAAAACTTCGGAGAATAACTTCCATAAAACATATATTTTTTAAATCAGAAGAAAGTTCTCTATCGATTAGGAAAATAAAATATAGGGTGTACCATTTTAAAATAACAGTTCTCATAAAATTTTTAGGTTTACGATGCTTTTATGCATTTCTTAGTGCTGAATTCTGAATGTCCATAAAAAAATACTACAAATTTGCCCATTTAATCATTTTTGTACGACCAATATTACCTAACTGGGAAAGCTATTGAGTAAAATATAAACAATCACCCTGTACTTAGGAAATGAAAATGGCAACACTTTCGCCAGAAAAAAAAACACGAACAGCTTTCATTGACCCAGAACCTTTTTGTGGTATAGACAATGAACCAAAAGGAAAGAGCAGAAAACCGAGACAGAGAAACTTTGGCAGAATCATCCTGGATTGGATCATCCAGAAAAGTTTCTTCGAAACTTTAATACTGCGAGATCTGAAAAGTATCTGGATCTTGGTCAGAAAATATGCCTTATATACCTTCTCACTGGATTAGGTACTTACAAGGCATTAGGCATTGATGTCTCAGAAAGCTCCCCACGAGAATAAGTAGTAGGAATCGAGGAGTGCAGATTCTGCTGGGAAGAGGAAAAATCTCCGACCCACCTGGTGACAGAATGGCACTCCATTGCCAGTCTACGCAAAAAATGCCTTGGAAAGAAAATTCGTAGAAGTGAGGAAGTAACCTCCTTGTTGACACTTCCTTCCGGTTCACTTTATTTCAAAAAGAGAGATCGAAAGTCTTTGAAAAATTTTCCTACCTTTACCAGAAAGCTAACAAGGAAGCTTACTTGAAAGAAAGGAGTCCCTATGAATTAACTGTTCCATGACCACTAAACAGAATAATGATGATCTTTCAATTCAAGATCACAGCATTCTACCCAAGTTTTACATTGTCTGGAGTATTGCTTAAAGGCTTACTATTATTATAACCATCAGATATAGGTCGCACATATACAGTGTGTTTCGTTATGACTTAGCGATAATTTAAGGGCATCAAATATACCTAATTTTATCGACAAAAACACCCACATTGGGAAGTTTACCCCCTATTTTTGGAATAGTCGCCATTTTGAATTTTTTGAAATATAATACTACCACCTTGCATTAAAGTAGAACAATATGACAACATTCAACTCGAAAATGTCATAAAAAAATTCTTACAAAAAAATTTAGTCGAAAAATTTTCTCAATTTTTCAGTAAATCCTCAATAGTACAAAAAATAACACATTGAAGTATAATTTTGTCAATGAACTAACACGCAAGGATATCAGCTACAAAACGGCATCCACAGTATTTCTTTATGTTACATAATTTGAGAGTTATTACTGTTTGAACATGACCCTTATGAAAATTGATGAATTAAAATGAAAACTCAGTACTGTACTTTTGATCATTTCAATGATCAGATAAAACTAACAAATTTATCATACAAATGGCTCAAAATGGCCGCCTCTGCTTTGTAGACAGGCGGTGAACCTTATGACGACTTTTATTGGGGACCTGGAAATCAACACAGTGATCATTAAAAATTATCAAAAGTACCTATAGTACTGAGTTTTTACTTTATTTCATCAATTTTCATAAGGGTCATGTTCAAACAGCAATAACTATCAAATTATGTAACATACAGAATGTGGGTGTCGTTTTGTAGCTGATATCCTTGCGTGTCAGTTCATTGAAAACAAATTATACTTCAAAGTGCTAGTTTTTGTACTATTGAGGATTTACTAAAAAATTGAGTAAATTCTTTGACTAAATTTTTTTTAAGAATTTTTTTATGACATTTTTGAGTTGAATGTGTTCATATTGTTCTACTTCAATGAAACGTGGCAGTATTATCTTTCAAAAAAACATTTTTTTCACATCTGTAGGACCTTTGTGTCCAGATAAATCGATATCATTTTGAAGAGTCAACTAAAATAAAAAAAATAATTTAAAATGGCGGCTAATTCAAAAATAGGGGGGTAAACTTCCCAATGTGGGTGTTTTTGTCGATAAAATTAGGTATATTTGATGCCCTCGAATTATGGCTAAGTCATACCGAAAGACACTGTATATTTGAAATAAGTTGAAACGAAATTAGACTCACTTCTTATAACAACTCCAATGATAGAATTACTAATGAAATCCACCAGCATACATATAAGATCAAAAGGTTTAACTATGTAACAGACCGACTCCAAAAGGTACCCTATTGAACATGCCCAGCTGAAGAAAGGACCTAGTGATGCTTGACAATCCGTGATTGCTGTTTCAAATACTCTGGAGCATCTTTGATATGGGGTACCCAGCTCTTTATTACACAGATTCAAAATCCTTCCTAGGAATTGAAAAACTGATTTGATCACTCCAACTGAAATTCAATTATATTTGTCATCAGGATCTGTTATATTTCCTGCTTCTTTGAAAGTACCCAATTTGCTTGAGAGTATAAAGGAAGTTCTGCCAAGAAATTTGGCCCAAAATTAAAAAGAACTTTGACATATTATTCCCTTCGAAACATTAAAAAAAAACTACCAAACATTTTTACTTTATCTAAATTGTTTCCACATCTTTGATATTATTTTGGCAGAAGCGACTTTTCCCTTAGATCTTTTGGTGTTGTGGAAGAAAGTTTAAGAAGTTTTTAGCTGAAAAGCCCTACATTAACCATCAAAAATGTAGATTCAAAATTCAAAGGAATATAATCAAAACTTGCTAATGCAAAAGGTCTTCAAGCATGAAGTTTGACCCCTAAATGTAAATACTCCATCTTCTTCCACGAAAACTGTTTTGTGAATTGAAATTTGGGTAAACATCCCAAAATCAGTTATTGATTATACTCACTGATACCCATTATAACTCTTTTTATTTTTATGAGTATTTCCTTGATTTTCTTTATTACTTCTTTAACTGCTTTGATAACAGCTTTCAGAGCTTCTTTGATTGCCACGAAAGGTTTCTTAATCACATCCAGGATTTGTTTCACTGCCGATTTAAGTTGTTCCTGAAAAATAGGTGCTTCCAATTCACAATGGTGCCCGAACAATATCATAAACAGAAAAATTCCGATTACAATTCGGTACAGTAGAGCGGTGTGACTTTGCACCACTTTTTAGAGTATTCCTGATGTAAATTTGTCTTTTTTTGTAAAATGAGTTGTGTTTGAATTATGTTTAATTTCAACAATCTAGCTATCGATTGCGGTTATTAGAAACGGAAGAAAAAGTGCGCATCAATTTTTTTTTCCATTTTAAAAATTTGGCAAAGTCACCCGCACATCGGTGCGAATTTGCCACTTGCATTAAAATGCGTTTGTTGGCAATTTAATCAAGTGCAGGTGTTATTTTTGCCACGAGAACGTTTTTCTTCAACTTTTTTGAAGGTTAGTTAGCTAGGTACTAGTAGCGAATAAAACAATAAATTATAAGAAAATAAAATCTATTATTCTTAATAGAATACATAAAATCAGTCTCTTTGTAAATGGACAATATATAATAATAATAATTCATTTTCCAAAACCGCAGAACTGTTGCTTTCATTCAATAATTTATCCTCCTACGAAAAAATCGCTTCCATTTTTCTCTTCCAGACGTAGATGGTTTGTCTGCATAAATCTGCAAACAATAGAATAATTTCCTGAAATTTCGAGACCCGCCCAACCAAATGCTCTCAGTTTTTTTTTACGCGACTCTAAATACATGTGGAATAAGCTGCTAAATGTGTTTTGATGTACCATTTTTCATGTTTTCTACACAACCCTTAGTATTCCGCATTTATAAACACGTTAAAACTTACCTGCTCACACAACACAGCATAGCACACCCTTCAATGCAAGCCAAAGGACTGCGACTGTGGAAACAATGTGGGGATATAGTGTCTCTTAGGTTCCGATTCGTGCTGTCGTTGAGAAGTTACCGACTTTACCAAAATGGAATGAAACATAAAACATTAGGTAGTTTGGCAAAGTCACCTTCGTTGGCAAAGCCACACCGCTCTACCGTACTACATAAGTACTGGATACTGGATGAAGATTTAAATATTTTCTGGTGAAAAGATGATCACAGCATCTTCTCTGATCACAATTCAGGATCGTGACCAATACTATCGAAAATCAACAAAAAAATTTGACCCAATGACAAGAACACATTGAGAAAAGAACATTTGAATTTCATGATTGGGATGTACCTTTCCTAAGTGTACATTCAGAAATACAGGTTGTTTTGAAAGTGACCATATAAATTTTCAAGATGGCGTAGTTATTAGCCAATGAAGTCGAACTATATTCATTTAAATTCGGACCTATTTCCGACCAATAGGTATCCTTTCCACCTCGCTTTCAAGTTCAGGCATTCAAGGGCTGATAAGAATCTCATACAACAGCAGGACCGAGTGTGTGTACTGTGTCATTGATGATTTTCTTAACTTTATCATCTTGAAACTTTTATCGAGGTGATTTTGGATGTTATGGTATTATTAACTGGGTCGAAATAACTCGAAATTTATTAAATATCATCATCAATATTCTAAACTTTCCACCTTAAGAGAACTCACCTGACCACAAGCCAACGATTCACTCATAATACCCATGTTGTTCAAGGAATTCTTTGCAGGACCAGTCATTGTGAGAATCAGCGCGTATGCTATAAGAGCTTGTCTACCCCTTTTTGAGAAGAATTGTGGCAGCGTAAGGAAAACAATGCATCTGCAATTCAATGAGAATACTGTAAATGTTTTGTATAATTGGTAACGATTGTTGATGGTGCATTCTCTAATCTCGTAGTAATTAATAATATAATGCTCGACCTCATGTTGTCAGAGTTAGTTCAAACTTTTTTGAAGCGACCTATGCGAATCTTTTGCCATGGCCGCCCAGATCCCCCGATCTTCCGCCTATAGAGCATGTTTGGGACATCATGGGTAGAGGACTTGGAAATTTACCCCAGTTCCCACGGACTTTGGCGGCTCTGAGACATGAAGTACAAGTAGCTTGGGGTAGGATCCCTCAAGAAGAAATAGACCATCTTATTGCGTCAATGCCAGGACGTGTATAGAGAATCGCGGTGGCCAAACACATTATTAATAAATTTATAAAAAAAAATTGTAAACCTTTCGTTTTTTCTTCTCCAAATTTGAATCATTTACTCCTTGCTATACTATCTATGTTTTACCGGAAAAAAAATTTGAAATTTAAACACCTCCTTCTGGGTGTTGCAGTATTTTTGTCAGTTAGTATATAAAGGGTCTTACAGACAAGGCTCAAACAGATTAAATTGAACAAAGAGAAGGAACGTGAAAAATACATGATTATTTTTGTTTTTATATTCAAAATTTAATCCCGTCAGTGTAAGGTAGTCTCTACACAGCTTGGGACGGATGTACAGAGTACCTCTAAGAACGAAGACACTTTTGCGCACGAAAGAGGAATATGTATTTGTTTAGGTACTCACCTTATATTCTGGCTGAATGCCAAACCAATTGTCAATATACAACCAAGAAAACAACATATCAAAGTTGCAATAGATAGCCTCACATTCAGTTGTACGGCAAGGAACAAAAACAATAAATACGTCAACAAGTATCCACCAATGAACCCTAATATACTTTTCAGAACATAATTCTCGAAACTTCCATACTTCCTCAACCTGTAAAAAAATCTGTCGAATGCTGTGTTCTTCAAGAAATATAAATTTATGAAACAGTTTCTGAGTCTCCTTTTACAGTTTATCCACAAGTGGCTGAGTTTCAATCTCCAGCCATATTTTGGTTTCTCCTTTCTTGAAATTGCATTGGCTGCATTCTTTTCAGCTATTAGCTTTTCATTAATTCCGTTTAGTTTAGATGCGTATAGCACCAAACGAAAGAAAGCCATTAAGTCAGAAGTTGACAGTTTGTGACTTAAACTGTTGTAAGCAAAAATAATCAGTAAGGATATCTACATTTTCAGTACCCATACCATAGAACTTCAGTATCCAGTTCCTCTTCTTTCATCCTTTACTAATTGTCTGGCTAGTCTTCATCTATACATGGAGCTTGAAGTATCGCCAAGTGTGCTCACCTGGTGGTTCTCAATGAATCGTTAACTTTTCAAGTATTTCTATAAGAGGTTAGCTCTTTCCGTGTCCTCAACTGCTCGAAGGTAAGGAGAAGAATTATCCACCGGGTGGCAGAGAAAAAGCTCCTAGGGAGAATACTATGACATGTATAATGAACACATACAAATACACAAAGGAAAATATGGAGCCAAAAATAAGCTACAACTTGATATACGAAGCAGGTAAAACATTGAAAAGCAACTTGAAAACCGCAATATTATGAAAACAATAATTCATACATATCAATTGGTTTATAGGTTGAGATAGTTTTGGTTTTGGTTCGCTTGCTATGGAGTCTTGAGCAGTTCAGAATTTTGTTACCTCAAGCAGAAAACATACATGAGATCGAACCTCCTTCCACAGTCACACAAGTAGCATCGAGGACTATCAACACTTTAGGGGAGAACCTCACTCTGAGCTTCATATCTTGATAGTAGGGTCTTTAAATAATGTCCATTGAACAAGTCCAATAAGGGCGTCTGATAGACTTGCATAGCAACAGAAGAGTTTCTGGAAGGTTTTGAAGCACATCTTGATGTGATCGATCTAGTTCAGATTTGGTGGAAAGATACACTCAAGTATGAATTTGACTCCGACCAAAGAATGTTGGAATTGAAAAGTTTAAGAGGACGAATACAAGCTCAATTTTTCAGACTAGGGTGAAAACAACAGGGTCAATTATTAACACATTTATGGAGATCCTCAACGGAGATGTTGAAAAGCAAACCCTGTTCGACTGCTCTGGATGTAATATTGAAGTTTTAACTAGGCATCTGGTACAAAAATAGAGTGAAGAGTGCAAGCACTCCTACAGAAAATGGAGAAGAAATGAGTCATATGCTTGCTATATGTCAAGGAAGACTATCACCAGTTCTTCGCAAGAAAAACAATCATGCACTCCTCGGTAATGCCCTCTTCTCTTCTCCATCAAGTTCAATATCTCCTCTGTCACCCATGTTTTCCCCATTCTCCTGTCTGGTTGTAGATGTTTTCTCTCATCTTCTGCTTTTCTTTCCCTCAACTGTTCGATTTCTAGTATTTTTGTTATATTTGTTTAAATCCTCCTTCAGAATTCCCGTGATGGTTGGATCCTTGAGCTTTTCCAAGTTGATTTTTTTCCTTGTTCGCGTTGGATCCTCTCGAATAAGTTCTCATGGCTACGAAGCTATTCCTAATTCCTATACCTCATGTTCGTTAGAATATAATCAATCTGATTTCTGATTATTTGGCCAAGTTTATCCATAAGCGATTTCTAGCTGCGTGAAGACAATCTGATAAGGTTGTTTCCATCTTCAAGACCAAATGATCCAACTGCATATGATGTTCTCTCTTTTCTCTCCCAACATTGCGTTAAAGTAAGCCATAAGATTCTTGACATCTTTTCTTTCAAAGAAATGGTCTATGCTGTTAAGCTGCTATCAAAGAACCCCTATGTCAGCGACTCAAAGCTGTTATGGGAAGGCCAAAGGAAAGTTGAAGTAGGCATGCAAGATCAACAAGGTCTCTTTACTCTGGGTTCCTGGCCACTCAGGAATCAAAGGAAAAGAAGAGGACAACACACTATGCAGAAAGGGAGTACAAACGCCACTTACTGGTCTAGATGCTCCTATAAGAGAGAGTTTTTGCAGAAGGAAGATAATGAAGCACTCTAGGGAAATAATCCAGGAACGAATCACTCCGTAAAGTTCCTTCGGAATTTGGATCTCAATAAGAATAAGATATGCCTCCTCAGAGAACATTTTTGCCCCAGAAAGCATATGATCAGAATGGACATCAGAAACTGAAGAAGGCAGATTATGTGAGTTAGAGGACGAAATTCGTGTTGACCTGGTTACAGAATGTCTTGCCATTGAAAACCTACGTAAGGAATATCTTGGACAAGAAACTCATAGGCGGAACAAAGATTTAGCCTCCTAGAAGCAGTAGAAGCCCTCTCAGATGCCGGAGTGCATTGGAGATCTGGAGCTGGAGGGCGAGCTGTAGATAGCACAGTTGTGCTGGAGAAACACTTTTGGACTCACCCAGTCCAAGAAATTCGTGATTTCACCAACCTATACCAGTAAGCTCTTGAAGCTATCACGAGCTGTGCTTAGGGTGATGGTAGGTCTGCTGACAAGGAAATGTCGGTACCAACATCATTTATACCGTATGGGAAAGTCAAAACAGACGAGATTTGTAGACTCTGTGGATCAGAAGCAGAAACAGCTGAACAGCTAAAGCTCCTAGGGATGTTGTCGGCTTTATCAACACATCCTTGTGGTCGCAGTTGCCGTAATCCAGTTCAAATAATAATAATAATAATAATAACAGTGACCCACGATTGACTTATGAAAGTGCTGGAGATCTATAAAGTTTGTCCGAGAGTAAGAGCCGTACTACAACATCTAATGAGTAACTGGAGAACAAATATCCTCATTAATAACATCAACGCTGGAAGTATAAAAATATCGAGGGGAATATTTCAAGGAGATGCACTGTCGCCGATGTGGTTCTGTGTGGCACTGAATCCTCTGAATCCTCTGTCTACACTTCTGAATAGCACAAATAGGGGGTACAGGCTTGCAATGGGGAACCCGAGAAAATTATCTCATCTGTTATATATGGACGATCTCAAACTCTCCAGCGAGAACCAAAGCCAGCTTCACGCGCTCATAGATACAGTACGCACCTTCAGCGGTGGCATTGGCATGTCCTTCGGCCTCGACAAATGCGCCATTATCAACATTAAGAAGGGTAAAGTGGAGACCTCTCACGAGGACATTTACAATATGTTACCAGAAGACACCTACAAATATCTCGGCACACCTCAAAATCAAAGAATTGATCACACTCGTTTGAAAACTGAGTTCATGACGAAATATAGGAGCAGGGTTACAAAAGTACTGAACACAAAGCTGTCTGCAAAACACCAGATCGATGCATTGAACTCTTGGGCAACGCCAGTACTGACCCACACTTTCGGAGTTCTGAAGTGGTCAGAGGCTGATCTGAATGAGTTGGACCGACTCACCCGTCGCCTTATGACAAAATTTCGATGTTTACACAGCAATGCATCGGTCAAAAGACTCTATCTTCCTAGGCGTGATGGCGGAAGAGGTCTGTTCTCTGCAGAACCCAGGAGAAAAATCTAAGGCAGCGATTGCTCGAGTCCGAGGATAGCCTGATGAAATTGGCGACAACAGAAGATAAGGGATATACACCTCTCAACCTGCAACACCGACACATGGCGTTTGAGATCACTACCAGAAGCGAGGACGGAAGTGCATGGCGAGAACAAGCTCTGCACGACAGATTTGTCGCGGTTGAATGAGGGACACTTGTATCCTGAAACTGAGGGATTTCTGACGGCTATCCAAGATCGAGTTATAAGAACTCGCAACTACGAGAAACACTCTTTGAAGCTTAACGTGGAGGACAAATGCAAGAAGTGTGGCGCAGTTGGCGAATCTATTGAACATGTAATCGCCGGTTGTCGAGTTCTAGCCAACAACGCATATCTGGGCCGACACAACCAAGTGGCAAAAATTGTTCACCAGCAGTTAGCTCTTAGGCATGGTTTTTTGGATACTTGTCCATCATATTATAGGTATCAACCTGCAGCAGTGTTGGAAACGGACGCAGCGGTTCTCTATTGGGACAGACCCATAACAACGGATAGAACAGTGGACTACAATAGCCGGACCTTGTGTTCATTGAGAAGGATCAGAAGTATGGGGTGATAATTGATGTGGCAGTACCATTGACTCATAACATCGGAAAAACGGAGTCCGAAAAAATAACGAAGTACGAGAACTCGACAATAGAACTGAAGAACATGTGGCAATTGTCGAAAGTCACTATTATTCCATTGGTGATCTCGGCTGAACGAGTCATGTCCAAATCATTTAAGAAAAATCTTCAAAAGATCGAAATATCCCAGAGGATCGCGGGATATGCACAACAGGCTGTAGCTTTGCAAACCTGTCACATCATGCGGAAATTCCTGAACTAGTGGGAGGAACTGAAATGTTTTTTCACTGGTTCATAGAAGAAATACCAACTCAAGCTGAGACCGGGAGACCGATGATGAAGGATAATAATGATAGCGCAGTTTCGAAAACAGCTCTGATAGGGGGCACAATCGACCTTGAGATCGCAGTGGAATGTAAAGATGCGTACAGACATAGAACAAAACTTCGTAACGTAACTCCGTCGCGTAACAAGTCTGGACGCACTGCGTAACACCGTAACATAGTAACATCGGGGCGTCCCGTAGGTTGTCGGTTTTTGAACACCGCATCAAAGAAATGATGCGCTCTGATGTTGCACCACTTGTAACCATGTGTAGACTGTTACAGTCAAACAATTTTTTCACGCGATGGTGTTACGATACGTAGTTTTGTTCTATGTCTGTACGCACCTTAACACGCTTACCAAACTATAACCATTTCTATATGTAGTCAGAGCTCTTCAACTTCATATACTCCATTTACCGTCATAAAGCATCCCGGTTGGCCATGACATTCTGACCCATTGCACCGTGTATATCTTGAAAATGTTAGGTTATAGTAATTTTCCTGTCAGTTAATTACGCAACGTTGTCCTCTCTACATAGAGGTCGTAGTAATTACGTTTTTATCAAATGTTTGTTAACTTCGGGAAAATAATGAATTCAAAAAAATATTATGCGAATTCAATAATTTCGAGTGCCGGGCGAATGTTGAAGAAACTTGTTTCTCTGTTAAAACTGGAAATATTTCACGTATATCAACATGGTTGGAAGATTTAGTTATGCCATTTTCTTGTACGGAAATTAAAAATCGAGTGTTGAAATTTTACTGAAAAATAATGGGTAGAATAGTCCGTTACTTTCTGATTAATTCGAAGAAAGAATTAAAGTACTCGAATAACCCGACAGAAAAACTCATAAACGAAAAGTGGAATTCCCCACTTTTTTCAAAATTCCCAAGAAATAAGCCTACAGAAGACATTTAAATACCTGTTTGCACAACTTGAAATACTCCAGTATGAAAATGTAGTAGTACCTACCACGAAACCTGTGTTACAGTTAAACCTAAAAGAAAACTAACCCTATTTACAAAGTTCTTGGGAATCAATGTGAAGTGAATATACACTGAATTGAAAGGAACATATTATTTTCTAAACTGGGATACAGTTTGGTCTGCTATCTTTGGGTGTAATGACAAGACATCTGGATAAATTCTCCATGAAAACTATCTATCATGCAGTATTCGAGTCGAAAGCAGGACATCTGGACATGGAATTATGTTTTTTTGAGAATTGAAATTTAGCATTGGCAATATCTCTGAGAATTATTTTGACATTGCCAATATTTCACGAGTGCCAATCTGCGTCAGTTTTAAGTAAAAACACTTGATAAACCTAAATCTTGGCCAACCCGGATACTTTATAAAAGTGAATGGAGTATAAGTGATATAGAATAAAGCACCATCAACACTTTTCAAAGTTTGCAACAACATTGAAAAATTATTTATTACTATTTAACCAATGTTCTGTTTTTCTTAAAGCGTTGGGTTGCAACATTCTGTTAATTTAATAATAATTTTCATATTAGTCCTGTTTCCACATCTACAATTATTGTTTAGGTGCATATCCTCGTGTCATCATTGCTGATAGCATATTACGTTGATAACTCTGATGACAGGAGCAGGATCCTCTAAAAAATTCATTTTATTTATTTGTTACTTTGGAGTTTACTGATAGATTTCAAGAATAATATTATAAATACCTTTGTAAACTAACAAACAGGGATTATATATTAATCCTCCTTGAGCCATAACAAAACAAACCATAAAACTTAAACCTGGTCTTAAAGTATACTACCAAAATTTCACAATATCTACATAATAAAGGTGGTAAGTCTTCATCAAATACATTCATCAAAATATCGTTAAGACAATGTCAATTTGCGTCAGGTACAAAGTCGGCCTTTTATCTGTCAATATTTTCCACATGTTCCAAAAATAATTCTCCTTTATACACAAAAAAGCAAATTTCTCTCTTTATCACAACTTCGGATCAATACACGAAATAACAAATTTTTCACTAGAATGATGAAACATGTTTACGAATAACGGCAATACGTAAGGAGCGTTCAAAAAAATTCGTCGTCAACTGTGCTGTGAAGAAATTGGAGTTGATTTTTTATGATTGAAACAAGTGGTTAGCTTATACCATTTAGTACAAGCTATCGAACAATTAAATGCATAACAAAGCAAAACAATAGTTGTTAATTATACAATAGCTCTTTTGTAGAGAAGAATGGACTGCTGTACCAATTCTGTTCCCCACGAGTATTAAAGAACGGATGTATGTACGAGATACAAACAAATACAACAAAGTGAACACTGAAGGAATGGTACTAACGGTTGGTATAATTTGAAAGGATGTATCTGCTGGTTTTCTGTGGCCTCCTGAAGATGAATAGTATTTTATTTCACAAAACGATTTCTTTTCGTGGATACGAATCTAACGGGTTCCGGCGTGGTGAACAATATTAGGTGAACTGCGTGATAGGGTCGCCAACTGAAGGCTGTCGCTAGATCGTTGTTCAGGTACAATGATTTTTGGGATTCTATGTGGATCAAGATCATAGAATCGAGAGGAGTGGCTTAACCACGGAATTTCTCGATCTTCTTCGCTACCGATCAAGTCCATTCGCAGTATGAACTTTGTTTACTTTGTGGTATTAAAAAATATAAAATATCGATTTTGAACGATAGTAATGAATAATGATACTTCTCTTTTTCAACGTTACGAAGAACATTCCGAACTCCATATTTCCTTATAACTTTTCTCAGAATGGAGAAAATCATTAACCCATAAAGGTTTTCGAGACTTCAATCTAGCAAGTCTTGTATTTGGTATATAACTTGTAATTGAAAATAAATTTGGGAAGGAATTAAATTTATCCCAAGATTTCATGGCAGCAACCTGTCTCTCTATCAACTCTCAACCTGTTGAATGCAACATGTTTTGTGTGTGGAATCTTCAATATCTTATTAGGGAAGTATCACCTTTTGAATCGTGGTAAATCTCCATTCAAAAAGTGGTCTCTTTATTTCACGAGTAACTACCCTAATTTACAGCGCTGCAGCGTAGAGACTTGATTTTTTTTAAATTGAAGTTGAAGAACGTCCCGAGGGCAAATGGATTTCTTTTTTTCGATTTAATTAGTTTTTCAATTAAAAAAACCAGGATAATCGTTAGATCTCTGCAATATTTGGGTTATTGAATATGTTTTTCGTTTTTCATGAGTACAAGCTATATTTTTGAACTAATCATGAAAATTTTTGTAGTTTATAGAAGATGAAATTGCCGAGGGCAAATTGTTGCGATTTTTTCCAAAAAATGATGAATAACCGTCGAAAAAAAAACCATTAAATGTAGTTTCCAAAACGCTGAAGTTCAACCTGTTTTTTTTTCAATTGAAAAACTAGTTAAATCGAAAAAAAAACTATTTGCCCTCGGGACTTTCTTCAACTTCAATTTAAAAAAAAATCAAGTCTCTACGTCGTAAATTAGGGTAGTTACTCGTGAAATAAAGAAACCACTTTTTGAATGGAGATTTACCACGATTCAAAAGGTGATACTTCGCCTTAATCGGCAAAATTGAACTAGGGATTCGTAAATATGGCAGTTAGAAATTTCATTTTCCTGATCATTTCAAAAATACAGAGTTGGTCGAGATGAAATTTTGCATTTAGATTGATAATGACGTACTCAAGTTATTTGCAAAATTTGGTCGTTTGAATTTTGAAAATTTCTACAAAGATAATATACCTCTGAGACTTCTGGGAAATTTAATTTTCGTTGTGGCTCGCAAACGTTTGAGTTTCCAGATACTTGCATCTATGTTTCCAGCATATTTTGACCATTAATCTGACAATGAACCTGTTACCATGAGAGCCAGTCAAAGCGTTGTGCTCATCGTGAACAATTCAATGAAAAAACCTACGAAGGTGACCTTATTGAAACTGGTACCTAGGTACGGGCTTTGATTTAAAACTTGATTGAGAATATTCCGTGGAAAATGCCGGGACATCCAATTTCTCAGTTTGACCGGGCAAGGATAATAGCCCTATATAAAGAATCTATGTCAAACTACCAGATTGCGCAGTGTTTGAATATTCCACGAACTTCAATAAGGCGCATAGTGGCCCTTTTCCTGGAAACCGGCAGCGTTTCCCGTAGACCGGTGCCTGGTCTACCCCTAGTAACATCTGCAACCATTATATTGCAAATTTTTCTATGAGGATTCGAACGGTATCTGTACCAGCCATTACTATAAGGAGACGGCTGCATTCCTCAAATTTAAGGACAACACTACCTTTAAAAGTACCTCGTCTATCACCTGGACATAGAGCTATCTGTCGGCAA
This sequence comes from Adalia decempunctata, assembly GCA_951802165.1. Lineage (NCBI taxonomy): Eukaryota > Metazoa > Arthropoda > Insecta > Coleoptera > Coccinellidae > Adalia > Adalia decempunctata. Next base: position 35,899,345 of record OX637697.1, on the reverse strand, counting down.
TGAACAGAACACCACAAAGACTGGCTTTTACCACAATGGAGCAACGTACTTTTTTCGGACGAGTCACGATTCGGTTCACACAGTGATGATCGATGAGAGAGGATTTGAAGACTTAATTTCGCCCGAAAGTTGTGCCCTTTCAAGGCGGATCAATAATGTGCTGCGAGGGATTATAGCTGAACGAACAATGACTGGTGCCATCTACGTAGAAAACATCATTGAACCAATCATTGTTCCTCTGGACAACGAATACGCTCCAACACACCGCACACAAAGGGTTCAAAACATTCTTCGATAGAACAATATCAAAAGAAAGCAAACTCTCCGGAAATGAATCCAATTGAGCAGGTATGGGATTACTTAGGGAGAGCAATATACAATCGCCAAAACCCACCTTCAACTTTTCAGGAATTGAGTTCGGGAAGAATGGAACGATATGCCTGAAAATTTCATTGATGACTCGACTATAATTGATCAAAAATAAATGATCGATAAATTGATATTTTTTCTCATTTATTCTATTTTGTCTCATTCTGCATAAAGCAAAGAAAAACGAACTGAGATTTCCTATCAAAAATATTGCACTTGAAATAATGAAAAATATTCATCTCTTTTCCAGAACATAGATTGTTTTTTCTTGATATTCCACTCTTTTCATTTTTAGTGAGGAAGTTTCCGTAGCAACGATCGTTTCATCACGAAAAAATTTTCAGGCCGGCAAAACCAACATGTTGGTTTTTCAGCGACAAAATTTTTGACGTTTCTCGAATTCATAGATAGTTTCGGAAATAAATATCATAGAGAGAACAAACAACGTTTAGTGGTTTAGTTAATCTATGATGACTTCTAATTTGCCAAATAGCGCAATACGCGTCAAATGTGAACATATTACCCTATTTTCTCGTGGAATAGTCATGGCGAACAACACTCGAGATGAAATTTAAGCAGGTAAAATATCTCTCTTGTAATATTCAAGTTTGTTGCTTTTTGGAAATTTCGCTCATGACATTTTTTCAAAAACCACTCGCCTGACGGCTCGTGATTTTGATACAAATGTCATTCGCGAAATTTCCGAGCAACAAACTTTTATATTACAATCGAGAAATTTTGCCGGCAAAATTCCATCTCTAGTGGTATTACATATGACTATCCTAGGGGGGGCAAGTCTTTTGACGATGTATACGTATATGATGGGCTACTATGTTCGAAAAAACTGGTAACCAAGCTACTGAAGGCAAATGGTTCCACTGATAATCCACATAGAAACACCAAGCTTCCCAACAATTTCATTGACAGTATTCAGCAGCAGAAAAAACCAAGGGTAAAGCAGCGTACGGACAGTGGTGGCATCGGCACTCCATGATGAACAAGCTAATGTTTTAAGAATATTATTTCTCGATATCAACTTTAGGCGTAAATTTTCCCAATGTACCTTGAAATTCAAAGAAGAATCTAGTTTTATTCGAAAATATTCAGGAATTTAAGTTATGATTTGAAGCTGTATTACTAAAACTAACTTTCGATGTTTTTTGGTTTCACCGACATGAATAGATGAATGATACAAGGGAAGTTTAGTAGAGGTGAATTGGAATTTCGAAAAGTGTTCAAAACTTTGTGTTCACTTTAAATTTTTGTACCCATCAAAATACCACAGCAAAGACAAATGTCATAACTTGCTGATCTTAACAATTTTAATTCGAAATGGGGATATTGATTTCCCCAACAACACAGAAACTGTCGACTCATTCGTTATCTTAGCTTCTCCTTCATTCAGGAACTCAATTATAAGTATTCAACTCAATATTTCAAAAAATGTTCAGTGAAACTGAATACTATACATGGAGAACGATTTTCTTTTTTATATTTATCCACCCTCATGGCTTTATTCATTGGGATTTCCGAAAGTTTTCGGTTCCGTTTCCTGTTTTTCCAATTTCTAACAAATGTGAAATTGAAACATTGAATTGATATCATTTTCATCAAGGTTAGATGGAAATTCAACGACCGCGCGTAGTATTTAGAATAAATCCTGTGTAAAGCCAATATTTCCCTCTGTGGGAGTGGTGGAGGGAAGTCTTATATATATACATCACATTGTCACTTGTTGATATCATTTGGCTTCAGATACTACTTCTATTTCGGTGGTTTTTCCAGGGAAAACTGAGGAATACGGTGAGTTCCTACAAACTATTTTCGAGTTTCTTTGAGTAGTGTCGTTTTTTCGACAGCGTTTCGTGAAATGTGATGAAAAGTTGTGGCTCGTCAAAAATTGTTTAACTTTTTTTAAATAGGCAGATTATCTAATAGGTTACTATTTCAATCGATTTTCAATGAATAAAAGTGATTTCAAGGGAAGGTAGATTAACAATTTGTACCATATTTTCAATCTCTCATTTGGTATTTAAAGTTGATGTGTAAGGTGCTTCTAAATTTCTTCTAACATTTGTCGAAACAAAAAATAAACGAAATAGGTAAAGAATTTTGATTTTATTTCAGATATGGACGCAAAGGAATTCAGAGTTAGGGGTAAGTTTGTTTTTTAACTCTTTTGTTGTCAAATTCCCAATAATTCAATATTCATTATTTATTTAGTGAAGTGTCCATTGACTCAGTTACAGTATATTTTTCACCAATATGTGTAATAAACAATTCGATGTTCGAATGACACCATTTGTCCTATTTTCACCCCATTTCGGGCAACTTCCTATATGCTTCAGTTTAGTTTGAAAAACATCATTTTTGGTTGTTGCAATTGTTCAAATTGATCAAGTTCCATAAGCATATTATCAGACTAACCCGAAGAAATATGGTCTACCGAAAATTTTCCAAGATTGCTCTAGTCCTATATTCAATCAAAAAAACATTTTTACCAATTATTTACTGATTGATAAATGCTTAAAGAGTTTAGGGATACAATTACTTTTGTTCAGAAAAACTGAATGGTTTTCATTGAATTGATGAAAGTTTACGAGGATTTGCAGTATCTATGCTTCATAGGTATTTCCGAATTCTATACAGGGTGGTTCACTTTTTTTCAAGCAGTATTTCAACTGTCGATAAAAAAACAATTTTCATGGGTCAAATGTCACTCTTTCAAAGAATGGGATGTTGAAATTTTTATAATACTCCTGAGATTTTCGAACCAAATATAATAAAATACAGCATCATTGTTTGTTACCATTCATAAAAGAAAATGAAAATAGTAGTATGTCCTGACTGGGATCAGTTTTCGACCTAAAGAACAATTCTTCCTAGCCCAAAAATTTTCAATTCGTTTGAATAATCAAAAACACGACTGTATCGATCATAATAAATTGTTGCATGAATAAAATTGTTGTCTCGTAAGCAGATCCATCTTGTAGGTAGATTCGTGTTCAAGAATCCAACGAAAACAATTTTTCGGCAGCAGCAGAAAAAAAATCGTCCATGATCTCGAATCTGATATTATAATAATACTTATTAGACATTTTTTCAATAATTCTCTAGAATTTTGGTTACGCAATTTGGACAAGATTTTGCATAGAAATACGTCATTGTTCATCTAGGCAGGTTCGAATCCTGTGTTTTTCTAATCATATTGTATTTTTTTTATTCGAGAAAATGCACACCCTGTAATGGTTTTCGAACTCCTGATGCTACAAATCTTTACTATCCTGAATAATGCTCTTTCAACCTTTAATTCTAAGCCAACTGCTTCAGCTTGAAAGATATTGTCACTTTTTGCTGAACCAAGTATTCCAAATTAACTGACTGTACTGAAAAAAAATTGTAGATACATCAGTTTAACGAGTGACTTTAAAAGTTAGCGCATTTAATACGGATTCTAAAATGGTATAGCAATTACCATATTATTTCTTAGTTTGGAAATGAAAGATTTGTTCGATTTGCTGAAACTCAGGGGCATCGATAATTTGTTTTCTTGGTGTGGTAAATGAAAGAAACATGCTGCAAAATGGCGAATGAGACGAGGCATCGCAGGTATACTTCTGTCACTTTATGAAGTACCCCGGTTGGCCATGACATTCTGACACATTTCACCGTGTTTATTTTGAAAATGTTGGGTTATAGTCATTTTCCTGTCAGATAACCACGAAACGTTGTCCTTTCGACATAGAGGTCGTAGTAATTACGTATTTATCAAAATGTTTATTTACTTTGGGAAAATAATTAATTTAAAAAATATGATGTTAGTCCAATAATTCCAAAGATCTGGCGAATGTTGAAGAAAGTTTTTTCTCTGTTAATACTGTTATATGAACATGGTTGGAAGATTCAGTGATTGTACTGAAATCAAGAATCGAGTGTTGTAAAGATTTCTAACTACCAGGGGCTCATCAAAACAAAAGTTGGTGGTAATACATTGATTTTCACAAGAAACTGAGATGCCATATGATGTAAACCTCAAAGTGTTATATCATCTTGAAAATTCCAGCTGACAATCTCTAGCAATGCGGATGATATGGGAAAGATACTTTGAAAATTCTCAAACCTTCAACACACTGTATCTCGAAAAAAAAAACGTTTGCAGGACCTTGTTTATGAGACCTTTATTCTTGATATGAACTATATAATTATTGTTAATTTGTTTGTTCCTTCAACTAAGGGAAACGCTGTTTAATTTTTTAATATCATCTCTATATGGAAATCCTCTATTTTTGAAAAAAAAAAAAGGCAATTGACTTCTGATAGAAAATGAAGAAATATGTGCATCAGGATTTTCGAATATTTCAACCCCATCTACAATGAAAAGTGACGACGGATGACAAACTATCACTTATAGCACGTTTTTTGAACATTTCTTTCCCAAAGGAATAGCTAGAAGCTGAAATTTTGAATTTTTGCTGGGGTTCTTTTATCATGTAGACAAGAAATTCAGATTTCCTGAATTTGTTTTAAGCGAAATTCATAAAATTTGTTATCGGTGTATTGTTAAAACGATGAGAAAATAGAAAATAAAAATTTGTAAACATTTTGATCTGTATAAAAATTAGTAGCAGTACTTCCCAAACTGACCATATTTGTGAGCTTCGGGTTGATTTAATACATTTACCGATTTACCTACATCCCCAAGGAGACGAAAGGCTAGGCTATCGCTACTCCCTTTTTCAACTTCTAGGGGTCTCAACTTAAAGCCTTTCCACCTTTGGATGAATCTCAATGATGATCAGTGGCGTAACGTACACCCCCGCAGACCCCGCGGTGCGGGGGAGTCCAGGCGGTAGGGGGGGCCAGCTGGGCCCAGGCTTCTAACTAAGAGGGGTCCCTAAAACATTTTGCGGGGGGGCCCGGTCGAAATTCGTTACGACTAATCTCTGAAAACCAAACTCGACCGAAAAAACAACCCATGAAAATTAACCAAATTAATATAATGGTAATCCGGTTGCAATTTTTTATTTAAACACTTGAAATTCGAACAATCCAATTTGCGAGTAGGTGAATAAATTTTTTTCGTTATCTGTTCTATTGGTAGTTGATCTTCTTCGTTAAGAATTGATTTTCAGATACTTCAGCTTTTAGGAAGCCACAATAAAAAACAAAGGATTGAGTTCTCTGTGAGACAACCATTATTACTAGGTCAATAAGAGCTTTCGCTTTCATGAACACTGACTATACCTATTTATTCCATTCATCTTTCTTGCTTGCACCCAATTCCATTCATATTTTCAGCATAATCAAGAATTTGCATTTCCATTGAGTGGAAAGACGTAATTGGGCAGTGTTGTGTTGACTGGTTTCTTTCAGTGTTTAATTAATTTTCGAGAATTTTATCGAAACAATGCGACTGATAATATGTTCTATTAGTGGAGGGGCTTGATGAATAAATTAGGCATTTCAATTTTGCTCCTTTTCAAATCAAACTGCACCTCTTCTACCCGGTGTAGGAGTTGAAAGTACTACTTTTGCATCCGAATCATCGATCAAGGAAGTGTCGTTGGTATGCGGAAATATACAGGGTGTCATATTGAAGAAATAACAGAGTTCTTTTATAGTAGAAAAATTAAGATTTTATAAAATCGCCCAGAACCGTCTATTTTGTTCTTGAGAGGGACTTTTCCATATAGGTATAACCAAGGCCAATTTGTTCAAAAATTTCTCAATATATCTATCATCCAAGGCATATTGATCATCAAAGGTCATCATAGAACATACAATTCAGATACCGTGACAAAATATCAGTAGGTAATATACTCCATTTACTTTTATAATGTATTCCGGTTGGCCATGATTTAGGTTTATCAAGTTGTTTTACTTAATGAAATCTCAAATAATTTTTATACACTCTTTTTTACTCATTTCAAGTTTTGCAAAAAGGAATTTAGTACTTAAATATCTTCTGTAGGCTTATTTCTTGAGAATTTGGAAAATGGGGAATTCCATAGGTCCTTCTGAAGTTTTTCTGTCGGGTTATTCGAGTACTTTTATTCCTTTTTCGAATGAACTATCACAAAGTAACGGACTATTCTATCCATTATTTTCAGTAAAATTTCAATACCCGATTCTTGATTTCCGAACAAGAAAATAGCATAACTGAACCTTCCACCCATTTTTATATACGTGAAATATTTCCAGTATTAGCAGGGAAAAAAGTTTTTTCGACATTCGCGAGGTTTTGGAATTATCGATTTCACATAAATATTTTCCAAAATTCATTATTTTTCCAAAACATTTTGATGAATACGTAATTACTACGATCTCCATGTAGATAGGACAACGTTGCTCATTTATCTGACAGGAAAATGACTATAACCTAACATTTTCAAAATATACACGATGAAATGTGTCATTATATAAGTGAATGGAGTATGGGCAGGTAAATACGACTAATACGAGGATGTATTGATATCTAGTTAGTCTAGATCAGTTGTGGAACAAAATATTGCGATAGGTACCATATCAACGTACAATAACTCATTAGAAGTGTCAGTGTAGAGTTCGACGTCAAAAAAGTAAACCAGAGTTACGCAATAAAGAAAAAAAAAGATGTCCACCGAAATTGTAAAAATCGAAAAATTGGAGTATCGAGGCATCATCAAGTACCTGTATTTAAAAGGGTTAAGACTGTTAAGAGGTGAGCAGATTTACGAAGATATGCTTAATACCCTTTGTGATCAATGTCCTTCGTATGCGACCGTGAAAAATGGGACTGCAAGCTTCAAAAGAGGTAAATTTTCCATTGGAGATGATGACCGATGGGAAGGATGGGAACGGATATCTGAAGAACTAAAGATTTCATAAGAATGCGTTCATCATATTTATAGTTCACGTCAATTTGGACATGAGAAAATTTTCTGCAAAATGTATACCCAAATGTTTGAATGTTGACCAAAAGCGTGCAAGGATAGAAGCATCGCGTTCGATCTGTGCTCGATTTGAAAACGATGTAGACTCCATAATCCGAATTGTTACTATGGATGAGACTTGGGTACATTTCTACGATCCAGAAACAAAGCAACAATTGATGAAATGGCGACACTCTGGTTCTCCAAGACCTAAAAAGTTTCGTATCCAAAAATCTGCTGGAAGAGTTATTGCTTCAGTTTTTTGGGTTTGCCATGGAGTAATCATGATTGATTTTTTGGATAGCGGTGGAACAATAACTGGAGACTACTATTCGATATTACTGACCCCTTTACGGGAAAAAATTAAAGAGAAAAGACGCGAAAAGCTATCCAAAGGTATTTTGTTTTTACACGACAACGCCCCAGAACACAAATCTCATGTTGCTATGCAGAAAATTCGTGATTTAGTGTTAGAATTACTAGAACATTCTACTCCTTTATTCACCAGATTTGGCTCCGTCCGACTATCATCTCTTTTCTCAACTGAAAAAAAGTTTAAAAGGTCGTCAATTTTCTTCCAACTAGGAGGTAATAAAAGCTGTGGAGGACTGGTTTGCAGAGCAAACAGAAACATATTTTTTGAAAGGTCTGGAGATGTTGCAGGTTCGCTATAATATATGTATTCATTTGAGAGGAGAATATGTTGAGTAATACAATATTTTGACATTGAAATTTTGTTTGGTTCTATAGTAGGCTAAGAATTTTTCAATATAACCTCATCGTATATCATGAAATAGCTTACAACCCCTCAAAATTGTTAAAAATATGCACAAACTTAATAGCCGTTTTACGGTAGCAAATAGTCGTCCAATTATTTAAATAATCGAAAGTAGAATAATCTCTCACATAATCTCGAAATATTCATATTTCCTACCTCAAAATTGTAAATGAGCTCTATATCAGTAAAGAATGAAAATTGATTGGATTTATATTCCTACCAAACGATTTATTAACCAATCTTGATAAATTCTATCAATTTTATCGCTTAATAAAAGCTTCCTAACCCCCATTTTACGAGAAAACATATACAATCCTTTATTGACATTCATTTCTACTTTGAAGTTATTCGATTTGATGCGTTCCAGTTTACGCCTTCTTATTCACAATTTAAATTCATTTCCTCAGAGAATAGACACTGATAAAAGTCGGATATTGGCTTTTCCTGATGTTCTTTTCCATCCAATCTAGAAGAAGTTTCTATGAATCTAACACTGATTTATACAGTATTGATCAGTGAGTCGAACCTAGTAGATTGAGACCATGATCGGCTACAATATTGAAAAAACACTGACTTCCTGAATCCTGTCGAAATGATGTAGCTCTCGTTCAAGTCGAACAAGCGCTCAATAAAAACCAATTAAGGGGCCAAAGTTTGTCGCTAGTTCGGCCCTGATCTTTTTTTATTCAAAATGCATTCATTTCCTGATTCTCATAAACAGATCAAATCAAATTTGAGGAGATTTGATTGGGGTATTGATAATAATATTTGAGGCAAAAGGATAAGGCTCTTGGTCATAGTAACAAAACTGTCCCTTGGCATTCCTTCCTATCTGTCTCAGTTTCCAGACTAATGCGTATTTTTGAGGGGAATCGAGGTAAAGGATTTTCCAATAGAAGGTGTTATTTTGACATTCAAAGAAAAATGCCATCTCTTTAGATGAATGACTGGACGTTTATTTCATCTGCATTACAAAGAGGAAGGTACGCCATTAATAATAAAAAAATAATCAGCCAAATGACCACCACGACCACGACAACAGGACCATATCCTTTTCATGAAACTTCCATAACCAAATCGCAAAGAGGCTGTCCTATGTCCTCGATAGCCTCACGAATTCCATCTTTGAGGTCTTGAATTGACGCTGGTCTCTTGAAGTAGTCCTTCTTTTTCACGTAGCCCCAAAGGAAGAAGTCGCAAGGTGTTAAATCACAAGAACTCGGTGGCCAATTGTGATCACCTCTTCGAGAAATAACACGGTCAGGAAACTTTTCCCGTGATAGATCAATGGTTTCGTTGGTTGTGTGGCACGTAGCTCCGCCTTGTTGAAAGTAAACGTTGTTGAGATCAAAACCATCCAATACGGGCCATAAGAAATCATTAAGGGGAAGTATCACCTTTTGAATCGTGGTAAATCTCCATTCAAAAAGTGGTCTCTTTATTTCACGAGTAACTACCCTAATTTATGACGTAGAGACTTGATTTTTTTTTAAATTGAAGTTGAAGAACGTCCCGAGGGCAAATAGTTTTCTTTTTTTCGATTTAATTAGTTTTTCAATTGAAAAAACAGGGTAATCGTTAGATCTCTGCAATATTTGGGTTATTGAATATGTTTTTTCGTTTTTCATGAGTACAAGCTATATTTTGAACTAATCATCATGAAAATTTTTGTAGTTTATAGAAGATTAAATTGCCGAGGGCAAATTGTTGCGTTTTTTCCAAAAATGATGAATAACCGTCGAAAAAAAACAATAAGTGTAGTTTCCAAAACGCTGAAGTTCAACCTGTTTTTTTAATTGAAAAACTAATTAAATCGAAAAAAAGAAAGCTATTTGCCCTCGGGACGATCTTCAACTTCAATTAAATTAGGGTAGTTACTCGTGAAATAAAGAGACCACTTTATGAATGGAGATTTACCACGATTCAAAAGGTGATACTTCCTCTTAAGAGCCAAATCTTCAGCACTTTCGGCTGCAACAGCAATATTCTCTTGAGCGACGTGCACGGGTTTTATTCTTCACATCACTAACTTGTCCCAACATCAGCTCAAATCTTACCACCAATATCTGTATTGCTGTTCGACAAGGTGCTTCACAACGACCCAAAAATGTTCGAGTTTCACGAATCGTCTGCCAAATTTTCACCATTTTTATAGTAATAGTAAATTTTAATAATTTCAATGCGTTGTTGAAGCGTATACGTCTATCGTTCCTTTTTATTAACCCTTTAAAGCTCTCCGGTAGCTATATTTACCGGTACAGGTTATGGTCGATATTAGCGGGACCGCTCACGCGATTTTGGTCTTTATACATTTAGTCAGTTCGTTGAATGATCACCGGTAGTTCTACATACCAAGCATGCGCATATACCATGCCATGATAATTTGCCGCCACCTGCGGTAGCATAAGCTACCAGTGATTGTTTCCGTTTATAACGAATGATTGATTTCGTGTGGTGTTGCTATTGAAATTACTTTCAAGCTTTCTTTATTGTTGCTGAATGCAAAATAATCGAGGTAAGTATTTCGTTAATATTTTCGCATCTCCTTCTGATAGTAAACTTCTGTGTTAGTTATCTCCAACACCTAAAAAAAATTCATTCATTTACTGAATGATAATAACCTGAAAAAATTACCCAAAAACTTTTTTCATGTAAACAGTATATTTCGCTCTCAGTGATATTTTTTTGATTGTATAATATGTAAAAAATATGTATGAACACGTAGGTGTCACTATTAAACGCTCTCTCTTTGCGCTAAGAAAATATTTGGAAATATATATATATATATCCGGGTTTATAGCGTCCTACGCCTTCCGGTTCCCAGCTTCCAGCCTCTTCTGTCCATCCATTCTCCTGGTCTCAGGTTTCTCTCCGACATGGCTTTTTGTATGCCGCTCATCCAGGTAACTTTTGGTCTTCCTCGCTTTTTCCTTTCCCTCGGTACCCACCTTAGAGCAAGTTTCGGAATCCTTTGATCTGACATCCTCTCAACATGTCCATACCAAATGAGTTGTTTTTGCTGAGTATCCTCTATTATTGTCTTGTCCACCTTCATTAGTTCCCTCACTCTCTCATTCCTCACCTTATCCATTCGCGATACTCTGGCTGATCTTCGCCAATAGTCCATTTCAAGAGCCAACAGTCTTTTTTCGAGGTTTTTTGTCAATTGCCATGTTTCACTTCCATATAGAACGATGCTCTTGAATACTGAGGAATAAATATAGTGTTTCTTCTCAGCTGAAATGCTTTTGGACCATAGTATCGAGTTCAAGTGTCTTATAGTTGTTTTTCCTTTATTTATTCTGCTCTCTATTTCATTTTGTGTTCTTCCATCTGCTGTTATTTTCGTCCCCAAATAGACGTATTCATCGCAGGCGTCTATTTCGACATCATCATTCACCATCAACTTTTCCTTCTCTCCGCCAACACACATATATTTTGTTTTTTTCAGGTTTATTGTGAGGCCCCAATTGTGGTATTCTTCGAAAAGTCTTCTTGACATAAATTCCAGATCTTCCCTATCTTGTGCAATCACAATCTGATCATCTGCAAAGTGGAGTGTGTAAAGCGTTGTGTCATCTGTAAGCTGAATTCCCATTCCATTGCAAGATCTTCTCCATCTCTTCAAAGCCTCATTTAAGTATATTTTAAACAGAGTGGGAGATAAACAACAGCCCTGCCTGAGACCTTTTGTAACTGTGAAGGTTGGCGAAAGAGAGTTTCCTAGTTTAACTCTTGAGTAGGATTGTGAGTATAATTGCTTTATTGCACTGATCGCCGTGCTGTTGATTGGTGACCTTTCTAATATCTGCCACAGTTTCTTTATCGGAACTGTATCGTATGCTCTCGTAAGGTCTACAAATAGAAGGTGAACTTCTCGATTGGTTGCTGTTTTTTTCTCATTTATTTGGTTTATGCTGAAGATGTTGTCTACACATGACCTGCCAGCTCTGAAACCCGATTGCTGCTCAATATCATGGGGATCGAATTCATCTTCGATTATATTTCTCAATATTTTCCCATATATTCTACTGAAGGTACTTGTCACTGAAATGCATCTGTAGTTTTGGCACTCACTTTTAACTCCTTTTTTATGGATTGGTGTGATCCAAGCTTCCTTCCAGACTTCCGGTATCGCCGCTCCATTTATAAGCTTCTCGAAAAGATGGCGCAGCATCTCTATTAGTTTTTTCGTTCCATTTTTCAGCATCTCTGCTGGGATTCCTTCAGGTCCAGCAGCTTTCTTATTCTTCATGTTCTTTAATGCTTTCCAGACCATTTCCTCACTGACCTGTATATGTTGTCCCTGAATGACGTAATTGGTTGGTGACTGTGTTAAATATTGTTCTCTGTCTTCATTCAGTTCTCGCTCAAAGAATTCTTTCCATCTCTCCAGTTTTATTGGGTTTAGATTGATCTTGTTTGAGCTTTCTTTCCTCAGTTCCCTGATCAGTTTCCATGATTCGGATGATCTTGCTCCTCCTATATAAGACTCTATTTCTTGACATTTTCTCTCCCATGTCTCGTTTTTGTTCTGAATCACCATTCGTTTGAATTTCTCTCGTTCAAGTTTATATGATATAGTATCATTGATGTTATTAGAGTTGAGCATCCTGTGATATGCATGCTGTTTAATCTGTTTTTGTTGTTCCATTTCATCATTCCAAGTAAGCAGGGCATTGCGTTGGTTGGTGTTTTTCTTTTCTCCTAGTGCTTCTTTGGCCGCAGAGTGTAACGTTTCAACTATGTGTTCGTATAGTGCATTTGGAGTATCCTCTAAAAAATTTTCATTCAGTTTCTGGTCCAGTCGGCTTTGATACAGTGTTTTAGTGCTCTGGTGGTAGAATCCGTCCAAGTTGTATTTAACTCCTTCCAATTTATCTACTTGCAAGTGTGACTCGTTTTGTTCTCTAGAATACCTGAATGGTATAAAAACGTGTGCTTTTATCAAATAATGATCCGACCCACAATCTGCTCCACGGTATGCTCTCACGTCTCGAACGAAAAGCATGGTTTTGATCATGATTTTTTTTCTCTTCAGGATGTCAAGATATAGACCGCTAACTCAAGCTGAAATTGAGGAAATAGCAGTGCATCTCAGCGATGAACAATACTGCGTTTCGAATTTTGGTGGAGATGATGATATGATATGATATATTGTTTATCCTGACTACTCCTAGGTCTCCTGTGGAGACCCCTCTGAAACTACAAGCTTCGAAGCTGGTAACTTGTGCACTGTCAATTTTTGACCCAACAGTGAATGGTGGCCCCTACCGAGACTAGCTCGGGATTGAACTTTGGACCTTTGGGTCCTAATTTCAACGCTCTACCACTCCGTCATCACGTAATTCATCACTGTTGTCGTTACCATCAGTTGACGATTCTATACCTGATACACTGCCTAGTAGACTGAGAAAGAAGGTACTTCTACATTCCATATTACCAAATGAGGGTGGTAGCGAAGACGAAACCTGTCATGACTCCGACGCAGATCCAGATTTCGATCCAAATAACCCAAATGGTACACCGAATAACAGCTCGATTTTTCTCCATGCAAAATGAACCATCTTCTGAGGGCCGTACCATTCAAAAAAATGATCGTTTTGAAATTGTTTATTAGACCAATAAAGTGTTTTTCTTTCCTGAAAATAAAACTTGTTTGTTCTTTTATAAAAATAAAACTTGTTCGGTAGCTATCTTTACCATTGATCTAATGCTGTTGGTCATTTGTGTAGATGGTCACTGGTAAATATAGCTACCACATTTCACCGACCTTTACAGAAAAAATCAGCACTTCTGGATTTTTTTTTTCAATTTTTCATGGATATTGAATCCATCTTGAATAATATTTCCCGATGAAAAATATGAAATTAAAAAAAAAAAAGTTCTGCCCGTTAAAGGGTTAATGGGGTAGATTCTACTTGTCAAATGTCAATAAATGACAGCTTCAAAAGTGACATCTACCGAAATAATGGGCTAATATAAATAACACAAAATGGTTAAAATTTTAGACTCTAACTACGAAGCATTCCCATTATTATTTTCGCTGTATGAGTCTCTAGTGTCTCCTAGTGAGTATTCCACTCATTCCATTTGTAGTGAGGAAGTTTCCGTAGCAACGATCGTTTCATCTAGACAAAATTTTCAAGCCTGCAAAACTAACAAGTTGGTTTTTCAGCGACAAAATTTTTGACGTTTCTCGAATTCATAGATAGCTTCGGAAATAAATATCATGGAGAAAACAAACAACGTTTAATGGTTTAGTCAATCTATGATGAATTCTAATTTGCCAAATAGCGCAATACGCGTCAAATGTGAACATATTACCGTATTGTGTTTAGAAACTGATTTGCAAGTACTGCTCACAGATAAAATGCGGCTTGCAGATCGGTAGTAAATCTTTGTCGACTTCCTATACTAGTTTTATCCTTATCAGATTTCGATTTTTTTTTTTAACTTGCATAGGTTTTTAATCACATATCCAAAACACAGATCTTTTATTCATCATATTCAAACCCAGATCTGGTTTTAATTTCATCACTTCATCAGCACTGAAGTTGTATCAGCTTTTGAGCGATAGTTAATCCATCTTGTAAATTGTTTCATCTTATAGGTAGATTCGTGTTCAAGAATAAAAAAATGACAGTTGTACATGATTCTAGATATGTTATAACAGATATATTGGAAATTTTATTGTCAACTAGCTGACGCAAACTCCGTTCCGCCTTTTGTTATACCACGTTCCCGTTAGGTTAGGTAGAGGGGTGAAAATTTAGGGTTGTATGTATTTTTGTGTGCTGTAGGTATCTTAAAAAAATTAAAATAAAAAAATTTGTCCAAAATAATTGGAAAAAAAGTTAGGGGTGGACCACCCTATATAAGACTAGCTGACTCAGCGAACTCCGTTCCGCCTTAGAGGCAATAAATAAGCAGTTTCCCGTTAGGTTAGGTAGAGGGGTGAACATTTAGGGTTGTGTGTATTTTTGTGTGCTGTATCATAAAAAAATTAAAATGAAAAATTTTGTACAGAAAAATTGAAAAAAAATAGGAGTGGACCATCCTTAACATTTAGGGGGATGAAAAATAGATGTTGGCCGATGTCCGGTCCTACCCGATATACACACAAAATTTCACGAAAATCGGTCTAGCCGTTTCGGAGGAGTTCGGCCACAAAGTGCAAACCGGAGAATTTTATGTACAATAGAAGACATTTTATATGGTTCTGATTAATTAATCTGGAAAAAAGTTGCACGTATCATGAAATGTCAATTTCCATCCAAATGCAATTTCATCTAGATCGTATCTGTAGTTTTTTAAATTATCAGGAAAAAAAATTCAAAAGGGCCATATTTACGGGACCCCTGATCGAGTTTTCCCCATAAACGAATCTACTCTGGAATTCTCAATTTTCTAGATTCATCCATTCGATAGTTATCTTGCTCACGGACGGAAAGAGTTGAATTTGACACCGGATTCGTGGTCAGTGAGACCAACCTTGTAGATTGGGACTTTTCTCTCGGCTCAAAATACGAAAAATTCAGATATCACGACGGAATCATTTATAACTCGTTCAATTGGAACGGGAGCTCAAAAATGGCATTTTCACATTACGATATAGTACAATCAAGTTCTTCTTTTCAATAGTAAAGTGAAAGAACCGTTATTTGATTTCCTAATTTCCATATAGCCCACAAATAACAATGACCAATTCTCGTTTCAGGTAAAGAAATGGTTGATTATATCGCCGACTATTTGGAGAACATTCGAGATAGGAAAGTATTCCCGAACAAAAAACCTGGATTTCTGAAGAAACAAATTCCAGACAGCGCCCCTGTCGAACCTCAGACCTGGATAGAAATTTTCGAAGATGTAGAAACAATCATCATGCCAGGCGTAACCCATTGGCAAAGTCCATATATGCATGCCTATTTTCCAGCCCTCAACAGCTATCCATCAATTTTAGGGGAAATGCTTGCTGATGCAATCAATAGTCTTGGATTTACATGGGTAAGGACCAAGTATTAAATTGAATGTGCAGGTATCTCAAATCTCATTTATTTCAAACGTTATTGATTTGACCTGGGCTTAAATAGGGTAAATTATAATCCATTTAAGGTTTGGATTAGATAGTGAAATTAGTTCATATGGAGATATTCTCCCTACTTTCATTCTCTACACAGGAGTCGCAGGACTGACATTTTTACATTAAATTACCAATGAACCATTCAATAACTAGCAATAACTATTGTTAGACCCTAGACCTTTAATAAAGCTTGATCCCGTCCTAAAAAATTGCTTTTCTTTATTTATATTTCGAAATCGGTAGGGCTTGCTACTGAGCCAAATCATGTCGTCCACGACACGAATTGTGAAAATGGCGTCCACAATATCCAAATAAGTTCAATTGAGACATCTAGTTCATTGGTGTATTCAGGTGTTTTATTGCCCAACCGACGTCAATATACAGTGTGTTTCGGTATGACTCAGCGATAATTTGAGGGCATCAAATATACCTAATTTTATCGACAAGAACACCCACATTGGGGAGTTTACCCCCCTGGTTTTGGAATAGCAGCCATTTTGAATTTTTTTTTAGTTGACTCTTTCAAATGATGTCGATTTCTCTGGACATAATTTTTCAGAATTGTAATTTTCATTTTTTTATGGGTTTATAGGTTGTCATCAACCCTTGTAATTGATTAAATAAATAAATGAATGAATAAAGGTCCTACAGATGTTAAAAAAATGTTTTTCGAAAGATAATACTACCATCTTTCATTGAAGTAGAACAATATGGGAACATTCAACTCAAAAATGTCATGAAAAATTTCTTAAAAAAAATTTAGTCAAAAAAGTTACTGATTTTAGTAAATCCTCAATAGTACAAAAACTAGCACATTGAAGCATAATTTTTCTTCAATGAACTGACACGCAAGGATATCAGCTACAAAACGACACCCACATTATTTCTGTATGTTACATAATTTGAGAGTTATTGCTGTTTGAACATGACCCTCATGAATATTGAGGAAATAAAATAAAAACTCAGTACTGTACTTTTGATCATTTTTCATGATCAAACTAACAAATTTATCATAAAAATTGCTCTAAATGACCGCCTCTGCTTTGTAGACAGGCAGTGGCCCTTATGACGACTTTTCTTGTGGCCCTGGAAATCAATGCAGTGGTGGAATAGTTGCTTGGCTACCACGCTCTCCGGACTTAACACCGCTGGACTATTTTTTATGGGAATGGATGAAGTAAAGGGTATATTCCACAGTTCCAAACACCAGAAAAGAACTGGTGCAAAAAATAATGACTGTTGCAAACGAAATAAGAGCAGACACTGCATTGATTTCCAGGCCCACAAGAAAAGTCGTCATAAGGGCCACTGCCTGTCTACAAAGCAGAGGCGGCCATTTTGAGCAATTTTTATGATATATTTGTTAGTTTGATCATTAAAAATGATCAAAAGTACAGTACTGAGTTTTTATTTTATTTCATCAATTTTCATAAGGGTCATGTTCAAACAGCAATAACTCTCAAATTAATTTAAAATAGCGGCTATTCCAAAAAGAGGGGAGTAAACTCCCCAATGTGGGTATTTTTGTCGATAAAATTAGGTATATTTGATGCCCTTAAATTATGGCTAAGTCATACCGAAACACACTGTATAGTCGGATCCAAACCAATTGGTTTGATGTCGCTAAAGTCCTTAGAAACAGTATTTCGAAAGCAATTTTATTTTCAGAATGTCATATGTTTTGATATCTAAAGAAAAATTCTGAAAAGATTCAAATGAGATTTGAAATTGAAAGTTGGGAGGTAAAACCTTTGGGCAAATTCAATATCTCCGCCACTGGCATGTCTAAAAAAACCGAGTAAAAGACAAGAAAGTAGCTATTACTAGTGACAATGTGTGTACAGAAACTCAATTCTGTAATTCAAACGGTTTCTAAGATATTAGCAAAAAACTGAAAAAAAAAGGAAAAAATGGAAGAGAATTTTTTTTAATTTTTTCATGAGAATTCTACAGTTGACAGTTGATGCACTTATGTAGGAACACCCTGTATGTCGTGAATTATTGTGAGAAAGTTATTTAATGGAACTTCGATAAATTATTTTCATTCTGATATCTTGAAACAAATTGAGTATAAAATGGAATATGGAAGAAATAAATTCTTCTCTTGAAACTTTATGTGGAAAATCACTTTCAACAAAAATAACAATAAACAAAATCTAGGGAGGTGAACCAATAATTTTGCTCAACAATCTACTGAGTTTACAGAGTAGATTCAAACGTCTCAGTAACTTTCCGTATCTAAACAAAAATTGCTTATCAATTAACCGAATGAAAAATTATCGGGAAACTGCTCGAAATGTCCACGATCCACATCAAAGCACTTTTCTTGCCTTTTCCTAAGGTTATGAAAAACAGCCTTACATTGTCAGTTTTGTGGAATTTTTGAATCAATTCTTGGTTGAAACAACCTGTATCTCTTAAACGAGCAACCAACCGTTTTATAAGGCAATTTCCTTATATTTCAGCTTTATCATTCTCAGTTTTCAGATCTCCAATTCTTTCGCCCTGTATTGTAACGTTGGATGGACACAAGTAGAACGTTGGATGAATTTCAGTTGCATGAAGATGCTTAAGTGCCTACTTACATCATTTCACACGTGGCAGTTTCATTTATTCCTTCGAACCATATAAATAATAATTATTTGTACGATTTTCCAAGTCATTATTCTCATTATTTTTTTGAACAAATGAGTAAACTTTTCAGATAATTACGGAAAATTATAAGATTACCATGGGGATATGATCACATTAATATGATATAAGATTTCATGGTCCTATTGCCTTAATTGATTGCATGAGCGGTATTGAATATTTTCCATGTTAATAATTTTCATTCTTTCGAATCATATCAATTATCTACGTTCTTATTTCTGTAAGGTGGAAATTTTCACAATTTTCAAAGATAATTGATCAAAGATTAATTATCCAGGGGATAAGAGAGCATAAAATCGGAATTGGAAAACCAAAACACTTCAACGGATAGGAAACAAATCTCTTTTCAATTATAAAACCACAACACGAGATATTCCAAACCGCAGTTTTCTCAACCTCATAATATATGTAAAAGATGTTTTTGAACAATTATAAATTCGAACTTCATTCATAACAGGATTAAATATAATAACTCATAAACCAGGAACTGATCGCGTTTTGTAATTGTTTATAAGCAACTTGTTTTTCAACCAATCACTAGTTTGATGTATTGATATTTACCATATCTGGTGAATAAGTAATACCAAATGCAACAAATAATAGCTGAATTCTATTTCGTTTTAAATTCTCATATGTTCACTGTTTATATTGATTTTATCATATTATCTGACTACATAAATAAAACTCGAAGAATATTATTCCGAAATATGCCTAACTAAACAATCTAGGATTCTTCTCATGTCGATTTTCATTTATAAGAACAAGTTTTAGTTTCTCATTAAACCTTGTTTCTGGGAGATCCTTTGGCAAGTGCTAAATCTTCAGAAAACATCAGTTACGTTGGAGATTCGATCACATAACAAATAAAGAAACCGAATTCTGATTAAAAAAGCAAACATAAAATTGAAAGCAAAAAACTTTTCGAAATATTCTTTTTTCAAATGTACTAAATAAATCAAAGCTCAATGAGAATTTATTCTTGGCATGTTCTGCATATTTGACGAAATGGTTTCCTCTACTTCTTCAGCTTTCTAAGATTTTTTACTTTTTAAATCTAAACAACCTGAATTTTTGCTAAACAGGCTTCGAGTCCTGCCTGTACTGAACTGGAAATGGTTGTGATGAACTGGTTGGCAAAAATGATTGGATTACCTGAACATTTTCTTCACAAAACAACGGGACAGACTGGAGGTGGCGTAATTCAGGTAAATTTTTGGCATGGAATTTTTCCAACTAATTCATAGCTAAATATACAGAGTGTCCTTTGACAAGAGAGACAAATTTGGGATGCGGTTGCAGGGCATCGAAGTGAGTCCAGAGTTAGGGTCTTATGTTTTTTCTTTAGAATATACAGGAGGTGGCCGTTTTCAACAATTGTTTTAGGTTAGAAAATGTTACATGTGAGTTTTAGTGATAAATTGATAATTGTTGAAAATTTGTTTTTTTCTTTATATACGCAACAAAGCACGTAAAAAACATCCTAGAAATAGCCCAAGTAATTACCTCTTCAATTTTTACCGTATGTTTACCCAACACCCTCTATATTATTGCAACAAAATGAGGAAAAGAAAAAGGGGACCTTCAACTTTCCTCGAGAATCTATGACCAAATTTTGTTGCGTTAATTTCGGGATAACTCAAAAATAATAAAATAATAATTTATGATAACGAAACTTCGATTGAAAACATTCAAATGATGATTATTCAAGTAAAAAATATTTTTTAGTTTTTACTTCATTATTTATTTATTATTTCCAGTCTACGGCGAGCGAAGCTACACTGGTATGTCTTCTTGCTGGTAGGACAAGAGCACTCAAACATTATAGAGCCTTATATCCAGAGGCAACCAACATTACCAACAGATTGGTTGCTTATTGTTCAGACCAAGCACACTCAAGTGTTGAGAAAGCAGCACTCATAGGTTTAGTTAACATAAGATTCATCGAAAGTGATGACAAGTTATCAATGAGAGGTGCCGCTCTTCAGGAAGCAATCACCAGCGACAGAAAAGCAGGTCTACTACCCTTCTTCGTAAGTAGATTTCCAATTTATGTGTATGAGAATCTTTCTTATCAGTTTAATGGACTTCCCCCTATCCGATGATGAAATTTGAGTGAAAACTGTGTTACATTCAGAAGGAATGGGCAATCTTTGTTACTGTACTTTAGGAGGTACCTAAGTGCAGAGGAATCCTTGTCCTATTCCCAAACAAGAATGCCGGCTGAATATTTTCATCTTGGGATATGGGATAATAGGACGAATTCTAAACCACAATATAATTCAAATATCCTGTCTATGTATTATAAAAAATAGAAACTAACGGTAAATGAGTTGAAAACAGAGGAGATAGTGTTCAGCAAGAGATTCAACGATAAGAGAATTTTCACTAAATTAAGATTGAAATTCATCAAATCACGGTCAAAAACAGGATGAAATATCTATGCATATAGTTAAATGAAAGATAAAACTTCATTTCCATATCCAAAACTGCCTTTTTCGATACTACGCAGCAGAAAGAAATCTATACTATTGAAATAGTGTCATTATATTGGTAATAGTAAGATTGAAATTGACGGAAATTAAATTAAACCCCCCTCAAAAACATCATTCATTTTCAATATCCTACCACAACGACCACAGCAAGCTTTAAGGGTCCAGAGATAATATTTTCCCAACTTTGGGAATAATGTTAGACACGGTGTATCAAATGATTTATAAGTAGATGTTGTTAATAAGGGTTTTCCAATAAGAGGCTGGCCTATGTCCTCGATAGCCTCACGAATTCCATCTTTGAGATCTTGAACCTTCTTTTTCAAATGCCCCCAAAGGAATAAGTCGCAAGGTGTTAAATCACAAGATCTCGGTAGCGCCGTATTGTTTAAAGTAAACGTTGTCCAGATCAATACCATCCAATTCTGACCATCAAACATCAATAATCAGCTCTCGATAGCGCAATCCATTCACTGTAACTGTTACTTGAGCCTCATTCTCGAAAAGGTAAGGTCCAATTACTCCTCCTGACCATAAACCGCACCACGTCGAGGATAGAGAGTGCTTTCAAAAAATAACTCTTGGGTTTTCCGAGCCCCAGATGCAACAATTTTGCTTGTTGACGAAGCCACAGAAGTGGAAATGGGCCTAATCACTCAAGATGATTTTTCGATGGAATTCCGGATCATTTTCATGCATTCAAAGGTCCAAATCAGCAAAGACACGACGTAGTTGATGATCGGACGGCTTGAGTTCTTTTGCTAACTTAACTTTATGAGTGGAATGCCTAATTCCAAAGGACGACGAGGAATCCTGGGTTTTCTTCATCGCTTTGGGCTACAGAAGCAACATTCTCGGCTGTTATTGACAGACGTGCACGGGTTTTATTCTTCACATCACTTTAACTTGTCCTAATAGCTCAAATTTTTCCACCAATTTCAGTATTGCGTTTCGACAAGGTGCTTCACGACGACCCAAAGATGTTCGAGTTTTACGGACCGTCTCTGCGGAATTTTCATCATTTTTATAGTGAACTAGCTGACCCCGCGAACTCCGTTCCGCCTTAGAGGCAATAAATAAGCAGTTTCCCGTCAGGTTAGGTAGAGGGGTAAAAATTTAGGGTTGTATGTATTTTTGTGTGCTGTATCATAAAAAAATTAAAATGAAAAATTTTGTACAGAAAAATTGAAAAAAAAGTTAGGGGTAGCCACCCTTAACATTTAGGGGGATGAAAAATAGATGTTGGCCGATTCCCGGTCCTACCCGATATGCACACAAAATTTCACGAAAATCAGCCGTTTCGGAGGAGTTCGGCCACAAAGTGCAAACAGGAGAATTTTATATAATAGAAGATTTCAATAATTTCAATGCGTTGTTGAAGCGTGTATCGTTTCATTTTTATTAATGGCGTAGTTTCTACTTGTCGAATGTCAAAAAAATGACACCTTCAAAAGTGACATCTACTGAAATGGCGGACTATTCAAAATAACACGCCTTATTGGAAAACCCTTTATAAGTGTGGTAGGATCCTACTATATTCTCTCTCCTTCAATGAACAGAGCTGCTAGGTTTTTTTCTTGAATCACAAAATCTGCGCTATTTCAAATAATGATAATTTTTACAGACCACACAGCTCGTATGAGTAAAATAGTCTATCATGAGTAAATCTCTATACTGAAAAAAATCTGTCTGTGAAATACTGGTGATTCGATGAGTGGGGATATTTATATTCGATAGAACCGTCACCAGAAGGAGATCATTCTGAACTAATTGTGTCCCATGAGAATGAGTAGATTCTTTCTTTCAACTAAGAAGATTTGCCCAATTACTTATTTGTTGAGAAAATCCGAAAGATATTCCAGTAAATTAATTCCGGAGGAGCATTGCTTCCGAGATCCAATTTATCGTTATGTTGTAGAAAGCAGAAAATAAAATCCAATCAAGAGGTCAGGACTCACAGCTTGAAATAATAGTGATCCTTATTATGTTCGTTCGATGCCTCAACCTCAATTCATTTTATTCAAACTCTCGGAAAAACAACCATATACCTACTGAAATACAAACAATAGTTTTCTGAAAAAATTGATAGGTACAAAAGATTTCGAATAAGATTCGGTTATAACGAAAACGCATCAATTTGTTGTTTCACCCAATTTATATACTGTCGGGAACTTGTGTTGAGATCTTTTGGAGACAAACAAGAGTGTGGTGCATCATTTTCAATTATAACTGTTCTGCGGAAATTATTCGACTCTAATCTCAGAAACAAAATTTTCCAACTGAATTTTAAATTTTCCCAGAAAATAAATACATAGCTCATGTCACTTTCATAATTCATGCCGATGCGAATCTAATGACACCTTGTATGTTGAAATATCTATGTTAAAATCCACTGAGCATTTCGGAAAATTGACAAACATACTCCATTCACTTTTATAAAGTATACCGGTTGGCCATGGAATTCTGACACATTTCACCGTGTATATTTTGAAAATGTTAGGTTATGGTCATTCTTATGTCAGTTGAACAAACAACGTTCCCGTTTCTACATTTATATCGTAGTACCTAATTACGTATTTATCGAAATGTTCATTTAGTTTTGAAAAATAATGAATTGGAGAAAATGTTGTGTATGTGAATTCAATCATTCCAAAGACCTGGCGAATATTGAAGAAACTTTTTTCTCTGTTAATACTGGGAATATTTCACGTATATTAACATGGTTGGAAGATTCAGTTATGCTATTTTCTCCTACGGAAGACAAGAATCGAATTTATTCCATTTGGCTGTTACACTCTGTATGTACCTATATACTCCATTCACAACTATAAAATCACAACTATGGCCTTGGAAATTTGACACATTCCACTCTGTATCGAAGTTATGACGTTTTTCAAAATATTTTTATGTTCCACGTCAACACTATGTTGCCCTTTCTACATTCTTAGCGTATTTCTCAGAATGTGAATTTATTCGGAAAATGAATGAATTGGAAAAGATGTGACGGACGAAAATAATTAACGTTTATATGAATTGATAGAAAGGATTCCTTTTCTAGTTATTTGCATGAAAAATACAAGAGATCACTGTTGAAATATATTATTTTTCGCCATGGAAGAAAATTGCATTGCTTCCATATAATTTTCATATGCATGCTTGTGAAGATTTAATGTTTATTATCCTCTTGAACTGAAAGTTCAAGACTTGACATCAAGAATCAAGAATAATGGAACATTGTATCCCTCTATTGGAATCCAAATAGTTGAAGGGAGTTCTGATGCAAGAGGAACTTTTTCTTGGAACATAACCTTAAAAGCTAACTTAATAAAAATAAGAGTAGAAGATATACATTTCATTTAATTGATCTTATGAACAAGGAGTAAAATATTCTGACTGTATAGTAATTTATTAGTTTAAAAAATATTCATACACTAGCTGGCCCGGCGAACTTTGTTTCGCCTAAATGATACTTACGGTGGATTTCAAAAATCGTTATCACCGGTGATCAGAGATCAACAGCTTGGTTCTCTGATTTTTGAACTCTCAAATCGAGTTGATTCTAGATCAAGCTCCGATCACCGGTGATTACGCTTTGTGAAATTTTTCCAAGCTGGAGATAAATTAGGCAAAATTAAAGTGCAAAATATATGTGCTGGGAGGGGTTTACCAATGAGGGTAAATGAAAAATTCCGGTAGAGTTATTTCATTTTATTGAAAAAATGTAAAAGGCTGAAAACATATATTTTTAAACATTCCATGATCACATACAATGCTTACCTAAAAGGTTGACCAAATTAGGTGAATTCCTTATTGTCGAGCAATACGGCAAATAACCAAAAACTTTAAGGTTCAATCTCACTTCAATTTGTTCAATTTAGTTGATGATATCAAGCTTGTTAGGGGGCAAATCGAGATGTTCAAATGAAGTCAAAATGCAGGAAAAAAAATTATCAACATTGCCGGTTGTGTTGAACTAACACACTTTCAAATTTATTGATGATCATTGGTCATTCGACCAGATCAGTTTAGGCCACCCATGAAACATTATTGTATATCTTTAGTGAAAGCCCGTTGAGCAAACGTTTCAAAATTATTGACGCCTTCAATACTGTTTCTGTGCAAACAGAAACACAAAAATAAAATGTCAATTACTAATTATGGGCGATTTTGGATTCAGTTATTTCCGCAAATATATTCATTACCCAACAAGAAATTCAAAAATGAAGAAGAAAGATGAAGATGGGCAACTCACGATTGAAATTGATTTATGATTTACTTGATATTTCGGTAAAAATGTTCCACCAACTTAAGATGTTTACCCGCTTTTTGGTCTGGTAATAGCCTTCCATGTTACTATGAGTTCTAAGCTAATCACACATCGCCATCTAATTCGACCACGCATCAACGGTAGCGACACCTAGTGGCCTTATTTAAAAGAAGGAAAAGCATTTCCTGGATATTGCATTTTATAATAACCAGACCGTAGACGAATCCATAAATGAAGTTTCATAACAAACAGTCCATCCGATCTCTAGTTATAAATGGTGGAACCAACATCTTTCTTTTATATATATAGATTACAATCACAGTAGCTTTGTACAAATAATATGGAACAGGTCAAACATATGCTTCACATTTATCATTCACCTGTTCTAAAATAAAACACAAACTCCTCCACATTATAGGGCCCCTACAGCATTAAAAGCTTGTGTCTCTTCTGATAGAAGTAGCACTAGATATAATATATTCTTTCGATTAAGAGCAAATACCTACCGTTGAATGTTACATACACAAATTTCTTCAAAATGGGCTTATACGAAGTGTTTTTTTTCTGAAACGATCAACAATAATCATTTAGAGCCCGATGATGGCCATCCAAAACCCGTTCACTTACGAAAATCGTGCAATTTCATGCTGCAAGTTCTTTCCTCATAATTCCACGAAAATCCTACCTGAACCATATTTTCCGGTCGCTTTCGTGAGAAGATCGTATAAGGAAGCCTTTTTTGTCCATTTACACATTCCAAATAAATAGAACATCTTAGATTATTGTAGTGTATGTTATTCCCTTTCAGAGCCCTGATGAAGATTTCAGAATAAAATCGAAACTAGTTGGCCTTTTTTCCAAAAAGATGGTTTTGTGAATTATTTTTGGACCTAGAAACCTGTTAAGAATCACCGAGTTATTATTCATAGGTCTCATCATCATTCATCATTCCAAATAAATTTTGAGCACCAAAAACGATGCCGAAACTAACCAAACTTCTGGGGGACCGGAATTTCGTTTGAAATCTTTCCAAACGGCCAGATACCTAAAAAAAACTTCGTTATCAAGTGTAAAAAAGGCGATTAGTACTTACTTTAGCTTTATTTATGCTTATAAATCGATTTTTGGTCCAATTCAAATTTGCCGTTTGTACCCATGCCAAAATATCTTTGATACTTTTACTTTGATGTAAACAAAGAAACTGGCAACGTCGTTTTGTCATTAACGATATTCTATGTACGCGCACATATTTTTTATCAGGGGCACCAACTCCTGAAAACGAAACCATGACCTCCTATGTGATTAAATAAAAGTGAATGGAGTATACATATAAAGGATGTTATTTTAGAGGTATAAAACTTTGAAATGGAATAAACCAAAGATGATTTTTTCAAATTGACATGGAATTCACTTTACTCGAAAGATAATCTTTTCACATTATAATTCAAATATTATTTTTGACATATAACGTCCACGGAAGGCTCTGACATAGTCTAATCTAGGGGTCAAACTTTCGATTACTTTTTCCAACATTTGTGGCCGTATATCGGCCATACCACGGGGAATGTTGTACCCCAAAGGGTCAATCGTTTCGAGCTTATCGGCGTAGACTAGCGACCTCACATACCCCACAGAAAATAGTCAAGCCGCATTAAATCGCAAGATCTTGCAGGCGAATTCACGGGTCCGTAACGGGAAACTATGCGGTTTCCTTCAATAAATCGATTGTAGCACGAGCTGTGTGGCATGTTGTGTCGTCTTGTTGAAATCACAGTTCCTGCACATCATGGTTGTTCAATTGATGAATGAAAAGTCGCCTTCATCATGGCTCTATAGCAGTCACCATTGACCATAGCGTTCTGGTCAACATCGTTTTTAAAGAAGTACTGCCCAATTATTTTACCAACCCACAAAGCACACCAGACAGTTAGATTATGCGGATGTAATGGTGTCTCAACATACACTTGAGGATTATCATCACTCCAAAAACGGCAGCATTTACCTACCTATACTTTACAAATCCAATTAAATTTGAAAACTGACCCAAGTTCCCGATTAATCTGAATAGTACAGAATAATTACAGTTCGCCCTTCGCCAAGGAAACGTGTTCAAGATTCGAGAGGCTAGCCTCAAAATCAACGTAACATGTGGCTTTTAGGCGTGCGTCTTCTCGCCTCCTGTCGGTTCCCTATCATATAGAATAACGCGCTAGATAAGGAAGTGCCGTTTACTGGGAAGTGAGTAAGTGAGATGGATAGACAGAAATTGTGAGATATGGAAATATAAACCCAGGGCGTCATTTTATCGATATATCTTGAAGAGAAAATGAGATACAAATGCATAAGGATGCAGATAATAAAAAAAATATGAAATGATGAAATGAATATTTAATGAAATATATGATATTTATTTGTAATTTTTGACGTTTATTGTTGAGGCACTGCCTATCCTGCCTGATAATACAAGCCGCCACTGGCTGGCGAAATGAAATATAGGAATGAGCTATGCTGATTCTGTTCTGGCTTAGATTGATTCTTGAGAATTTTAGACCACAAAGTGTATTTAAAGGTGAATATCTGATTTTTCTTCTTGTTTACCGAAGAAGTCCATTCACAGTATCAACTTCGTCGTATTATGACATTTATAAAAACACGAATTCTGAACTCTACGCTTATCTGAAAATCTTCATCATTAGTATTTTTTGCTACTTGACTATACAATACAATGTGAGACAAGACCATTTATTAGGTTATCAAAAAACAGCCACTCAACGATTGAATTTTTTCATTTACCGATGGATTTCTGAAATACTCCAATGTTAACATATGGTATGTTTTAATACTTAGTATTCCTAGTAGTATACCTATGTTACGAGGATGTATTGATATCTAGTTAGCCTAGACCAGTTCCATGCATAAACTAAATATTGCGATACCATATCAACGAACAATAACTTATTAGAAGTGTTAATATAGAGGTCGACGTCAAAAAAGTAAACCATAGTTAAGCAATAAATTAAATTAGATGTTCACCGAGATTCTAAAAATCGAAAAATTAAAAGGGTTAAGAGGTAAGCAGATTTACGAAGATATGCTTAATACACATGGTGATCAATGTCCCTCGTATACGACCGCGAAAAATTGGACTGCAAGCTTCAAAAGAAGTAAATTTTCCATTGAAGTTGATGACCGATCGGGAAGGCCAGTTTCTGTGTCAGTCCCCGAAAATATCTATACAGTTCATGACATGATTTTATCAGACCCTCGAATTGGGCTAAAACGGATATCTGAAGCATTGAAGATTTCATACGAACGCGTTTATCATATAGTTCACGTCAATTCGGACATGAGAAAAATTTCTGCAAAATGGATCTCCAAATATTTGAATGTTGACCAAAAGCGTGCAAGGGTAGAAGCATCGCGTTCGATCTGTGCTCGATTTGAAAACGATGTAGACTTCTTAAACCGAATTGTTACTATGGATGAGACTTGGGTACATTTCTATGATCCAGAAACAAAGCAACAATCGATGGAATTGCGACACTCTGGTTCTCCAAGACCTAAGAATTTTCGTGTCCAAAAATCTGCTGAAAAAGTTATTGCTTCAGCTTTTTAGGATTGCCATGGAGTAATCATGATTGATTTTTTGGATGAGAGTGTAACAATAACTGGAGAATACTATTCGACATTACTCTACAGGAAAAAATTCGAGAGAAAAGACGCGGAAAGCAATCCAAAGGTATTTTGTTTTTACAGGACAACGCCCCAGTACACAAATCTCATGTTGCCAAGCAAAAAATTCGTGATTTTGGGTTAGAATTACTAGAACACCCTTATTCACCAGATTTGGCTCCGTCCGACTATCATCTCTTTCCTCAACTGAAAAAAGTTCAAAAAATATTGTATAGAATTACAATAATAATTTCGATAATGAAACCATATACTCCCTTATAAATAAAAAGAAGAAACAAATAATTTCAAAACAAATATACCACAGCTCTGATATAGATAACAATAAAAAATTTGCCAAACTGACATATTTTGGACCAATTTCACAAAAGATAGCCCAAACAATTTCAACAAATGACATAAAAATAGCTTTTACACCATCTCAAATTTATTTTTTAATGATAAAGATAAAAACAACCGGTTTGATAATTCAGGAGTTTATAAATTGAGTTGTAATGAATGCGATAGCGTATATATAGGCCAGACAGGAAGAACTTTCACAAAGAGGTTCAAAGAACATCAGGCGTCATTCAAACATCGTAAAGATAATTCCAATTTTGCGAACCATTTTTTACAAACCAATCATGCCTTCCCACAATTGGATAGTCTCGAAATCCTACATCTGGTCCCGAAAGGCACAAAAATGGACATCTTGGAATTGGTAGAAATCCTCAAGCATCTAAATAGCCATACAATAAAACTATTAAACGAGCAGACGGACCTATGGAATTCCCCGCATTTTGGAGTTCTGCACGACCCGAAGCCCCTCCGCCATATAAAAGTACCTGACACAACCTGATTTTTTTTAAGATCTAGAGATGTTGCAGGTTCGCTGTAATAATTGTCTTTAATTAAGACGAGAATATGTTGAGTAATAAAATATTGACATTGAAATTTTGTTTGGCTCTAGTAGTCTAAGAATTTTTCAATATATCCTCGTATATCAAAATAGAGGTTGACGTCCCTTAGGACCGTCCGCTTGTCCACTTCTCTTACCTCTTTTATATTATGCTTGGATTCGATCGGCAGTGTTTAATGTTTTGAAACGGATGGTCGGATGCAAAACAAGGGTATCTATATATATAAAAGAAAGATGTTGGTTACACCATTTATAACTCGAGATCGGATGGACTGTTTGATATAAAACTTCATTTATGGATTCGTCTACGGTCTGGTTATTATAAAATACAATAAAACTTTGAAAAACCGATGAAAATTTTAATTATGCAGGAAATGCTTTTCCTTCATTCGAATAAGGCCACTAGGTGTCGCTACCGTTGATGCGTATAGTCGTACAGTGACTAGATAAGTCTCTGTACGTAGTCGTAGGTAGTTAGTTTGATATTACTGCTGTTAGATGGCGATGTGTGATTCGCATAGAACTCATGGTAACATGGAAGTCTATTACCAGATCGAAAAGCGGGTGAACATCTCAAGTTGGTGGAACAGTGAATTTTTACCGAAATATCAAGTGAATCGGATTTTGACGATCAGATTCAAACGTGAATTGCCCATCTTCATCTTTTTTCTTTATTTTTGAAATGTTTCTGAATTTCTGTTTGGGCAATAAATATATTTGCGGAAATAAATGAATCCAAAATTGCCCATAATTAGTAATTGACATATTATTTGAGTGTTTCTGTTTGCACAGAGACAGTATTGTAAGCGTCAATAATATTGAAACGTTTGCTCAACGGGGGTTCACTGATGATATACAATAATGTTTCATTGGTTGCCTAATCTGATCTGGTCGAATGACCATCAATAAATTTGAATGTGAGTTCAACACAACCGGCGGTGTTGATTATTTTTTTTCTTGCATATTTCACTCTAGCGTGTCGATCGTGCCATCGACTTCATTTCAACATCTCGATTTCTTACGAGCTTGATATCGTCAACTAAATTGAACAAATTGAACCCTAAATTTTTGTTTATTTGCCGTACCTATTGTTCGAAAATAGGGAATTCACCTAATTTGGTCAAACTTTTAGGTAAGCGTTGTATGTAATGATGGAAAGTTTAAAAATACATGTTTCAACCTTTTAGATTTTTTCAATGAAATAAAATAACATCTACCGCTGCTCCACCCACTGAGATGTTTACCCACTATTTTGAGCTTAGCAGCATAGCTAAGATGTCTAAAATAATGGTGTGAGCACTGATTAGATTTTGAGAATTTATCATGACTGTTTTTCAAAACATTAAAAACAAAAAGTTATAGCATGTTCAACAATTAGGTACCGCTTAAATAAAGAGAATTCTCTTCATGTAAATTACAATAATATTAAAATTTTGTATATTTTGACCTTTATTTTGCCTAATTTATCTTCTGCTTGAAAAACATCAATGGTGAGTTCATACAACTTTAACCGTGGGTTTCACAAAGCGTAATCACCGGTGATCGGAGTTTGATCTAGAATCAACTCGATTTGACAGTTCAAAAATCAGAGAACCAAGCCGTTTATCTCCGATCACCGGTGATTACGCTTTGTGAAATCCACCGTAAGTATAAGTTGGGCGAAACAAAGTTCGCCGGGCCAGCTAGTATTTCATATAACTAACCTGAGCCTTCGCCATATTGTTGCACGCAAATATTGTCGATAATATAACTTTCGTTCCCCACTATAAAATGATCTCGATGGTGAATACCATCGAGAAGAGAATAATTAAAAGAGCCGATTTCATTGTTGGTTCATTTCAGGTGTGTGCAACTTTAGGAACAACAGGTGCCTGCGCTTTCGATAATCTCCAAGAAGTTGGCGAAGTATGCCATCGGGAGAACCTATGGCTCCATATAGATGCCGCCTATGCAGGATCGGCTTTTATATGCCCGGAATTCAGAGGGTGGTTGAAAGGAATAGAATATGCTGATTCCATAGCTTTCAATGCGTCTAAATGGCTCATGGTGAATTTTGAATGCACAGCAATGTGGTATGTATTAATTTCGCAGAATCAGCATTGATTGTGGAAGAAACTTTCACAGTAAGTCAAGAAAGTACCGGACATTTGTTGATGTGTGTTGATGTTGTGTTGTGTTGATGTTGTTTTCGAAAGCTTCAACCTGAATTTTTATGAATACCTAATACATATTTAGTGTTTCATTAACCGACACCCTGTACTCTTTTGACCCTGTAGTTAGTTTATGTTGACATTTTGAATAATTTCAACAAAGTATCAGAAACTGTTTGTATCTCTTTCATGGTGCTTTTTACAAAATTCGGAAAACATGTCTTGTTGTTTATAACGAAAGAAATTTTTTCAGGGTTAAGGATTCTATTGCTCTTCATGAAACATTCAACGTGGATCCGCTATATTTACAACATGAATACTCAGGCTTAGCTATAGATTTTATGGTATGTGGTGTGTTGAGAATGAAATTCAAATTATGTATCAAAAATTCGTATTTTTCAGCACTGGCAAATTCCGCTCAGTAAGAAATTCAGGGCCCTTAAACTCTGGTTCGTCATTAGGAATTATGGAATAATTGGTCTACAGAAACATATTAGGCATGTGAGTAAAAAAAAATTATTTCAAGCATTTGGATCGGCCTATCAGTTTTTTTCTAATTTTGCCATCAATATCAGTACATTTCGAAGTACCTTTACATGAAGAAGGTAATATCTCAAAGGACATTTTTATAAAGGCATCAATATTTTCTCTTGATCCTTTTTAAAGAAGGACAAACTAATAGTTCGTCTCAAAAATTTACTGCGCTTACAAATAGATTCAAAATTGTTAGTTATATACTTTTCGTATTTCAAAAAAATACCTACCTAGAAATGGAATTAAAATATAGACAAAATATCAACTATGAATAATGATACCTACTATTAGTCACCGTTTCGAAGATTAAAACCACCACTGAAAGAAGCTTCCTTATTTATTATCATCAGTTTACTCTGTTTTCAATCAATTAATCGATAGCCAATTTTTTTAAGAATGTGAAATATTACTGACAAATTGGTAACACCATTGGATACAACATTCTCCCCTGTGGCAATCATGGGCGCCCGCAGAAACCGCAGAAACCGCAGAAATTTTTCTCAGGGGGGGGGGCAAAATCCAAATTTGTAAGTAATATTGAGGTGTCGTACTGAAAAACGATAAGTTCATCAAAATCTCAGAGGGGGCCATGCCCCCCACCTTGCGGGCGCCCAAGGTGGCACTCTATGTTCACAATGATCCATTGATGGTTCGGCTTCTGCTTCCTTTTGGTTAGGTTAGGTTAGGTCCAAGCTACAACAGTTTCACTAATAGAAGTTACCTGAATAAGAAATCATAGTTCTTGTCAAAATCCATAAAAAGGCCCACTATTATTTTTGTAAAATCGAAAAGAGCCATCTGTGTAGCAGATAACCATGTTGCGATCTTCATTCATAAAATTAATTAGCCTTCTGAAAAACAATGTTATCATGAAAAATTTCAACAATTCACTACATTAATTCACTTGGAGTCTTCATATAAACATCTCGAGATCGAAGAAAAACACCTGAAATAAACACTTCCTCTTTTTATAACACAAGCAGGCCGTCCCAGCTCCGCCCGGGTAGAAATTTGTTTCACGCGGCGGTTTCATCTTCAACACTCCAACCTGCCATATCTTTTGATGTAATCGTTGTAATTGCCTGATGTGAATGGCAATTTCGTTCTAAATTAAATACTGGGGATAAATAACGTATTAGGTTGGATTAGGATCAATACCCAATTCATAAAAACACACTCCCAAATAGTGCATAATTTTGGAAAACATCTGATTACCATAAACAGGTAATAGCAAGTCAATCTTGAGAGATAGATATATGCCATCGCCGACTTTTTTGTAGGACTATTTAAGAGGTACATTCCGATATAAATGTACATTGTATCCACGAAAGTCTAACGGTTTTTGCAGTGCACGTGAAAATAGCTGATTATGGCTGATTTTTTTTGTAATTATTGAAGTTATAGTAGGTATCCTTAATTTTTTCGGGTGAAAAGTATAGCCTATGTTACTCAGGGATGATGTAGATTTCTGAGGGTGAAAGAATTTTTGAAATCGGCCCAGTAGTTTCTGAGCCTATTCGTATCAAACACACAAAAATACAAATATTTCCTCTTTATAATATTAGTGTAGAACGTAGATAGCTCCAGACAAGATTTCCTCCATATTTGTGTATACTGTTTACAGATCGCGCCGGTTATTATCGCTATACGCATGCGTAGTTCACAGATACTGTCTTTTAAGATAGGTCGATTCATAGATCTTGCGTAGTTTCAGGAATATTGGTGAATCTGGCAACGCACACATCGAAATTTCTGTGAAATATTCATAGAAGATTTTCATTTCGATTGTTTTGATTGCGAGATGGGATTGTTGAGAAAACCATTCTTTATAAGATATTTTTGGAATATGTATCGAGGAAAATATGAACAAGTTATCAGTGTTTACAAAATAATCTTCAGGAAAATCGAAGAAATAACCCATATAATCGGACAAAACTAAGTGTTTTTGTGAAGAAATATCGTGTTTCGAAAATTCTTATTCAAATTAGGTTAGTACCTACTTGAGAACTCCCTAAATGTATTAACTCAATTCTAATCGAGAAATATGAACTTTGAGATATTTTTTGCAGAGAATCGTATCATCCACGTATTTAGCCCATTTTTTCAATGGCTTCATTTTTTAACAGAACGAATTCGAAAAATGGAAAATGAAGAAATGTTTCTTTTGGCCTGAAGAATCTACAGTTAGAATATATGTACAACTCAAAGACTCACCGTTTATAATCATGAACTTATTCTTGTTTCAGGGTGTATCATTGGCTCAAAAACTAGAATCTTTCATCAAATCAGACAATCGTTTCGAGATACCAGCAGAAAGGCACTTGGGGATGGTGGTCTTCAGGTTGGTAGGTGAAAATCACATAACAGAACAGTTATGGAAGAGGCTGAATTCCCGCCGTAATATCCATCTGGTGCCAGCATCATTCAAGGGAAAGTATGTGATAAGATTCACTGTTACTTCTCCAAGAACAACCCAGGAAGATATCATAAGGGATTGGAATGAAATCGACACAGTTGCGACGGAAGTCCTTAAAGAAATGGATGAAAATAAGAAGCCCAGGGTTCCACTTCGAGGTACACCATATCAATCTGATCTTAACGATATGTTCGAATTTATTCGACATTGAAACTGATGCATTTTCAAATTTTTGGTTCAGAAATGAATTTTTCGAACACTAGATTTTAGAATCTGACTGAGTTAGAGAACATATCGATATATACTCTATTTACATTTTACAATAGGAATAGTGCCTAAGTCGTTTCTAAATTGAGAAACAATGAGAATGAAATGAAGAAACTAGAGATAGAGATACCATGAACTATAATTCTTGAATACATGTGTGATAGGCTTATTTCATTTATTTAGAAATTATTTTTATACGTACCTCATATTTGTTGAACCAAAACAAAATATTATCTGAAATTATTTTTTTAATTTCTGTTATTCTTTATCGAAGAACTTCCACGTTTGATATTATACTATTATAAATCTCATCGCATTATTACTTTAACTGTCAGACTACACTAACATCCACTTACAATTAAGGATGATAATAACGAACTACATTCTTATTTTCAAATTCCGAACATCTTGTTTTTTAGGGAAAAAATCTCTGCAATATTCAATCCCACAAAAATAAAACTATGCAGATTGAAAACTTGTTGATTCGACTATTCGACAATAAATTCAGCTTGTGAATAATCAGAGTCATAGTGGCAAATATATGAACAGTGTGAATTGAGTTGCTTTGTTGGATCTTGGTGTATATCTTTTGAAGATGGACATAAATTCATTTGAAAATTACAGAGAGTGGATTTCCAATCACAATCAACTGAAATCATTGCACAAAGTGGTACTTGGCCGCTTGCATTTTCGTGCGCAATGATACACTTTTGCACAATGTTATTCAAAATACACAAAATGATGATTCGACAAATTGTGACGTTTTAATGGAGTGCTATGAATATAAGCACATTTTTCAAAACTTTTTCTTCGTTGGAATAATGCAATCTGCAGTTGCATATTAAAAAAATAAATACAGGCACAATTATATGGTTTCAAGGAAAACTTGCGTGGATACCAGCCTTTAATTCATGTTTTTAAATATTTTTCAATTTCCGAAAAGAATACAGTCTGGCCAAATATTAATTTCATATGAAGATTTTTTTTTAATTGAATCCTATACTTAAATATTTTCAACTGGGTACACGGTACACCCTGTATATTTATCGACGATGGGATTTAGAAATAGAAAATTAAATACTTTGGGTACTTCTCAAGGGCTAATTTCAACCAATTTCGTTAAATTGAGCAATAATTACGAAATTAAAAAATATATTCCATTCACTTTTATAAAGTATCCCGGCGGCTGGCCAAGACTTAGGTTAGGCCAAGTGTTTTTTATTAAAACTGACGCAGGTTGGTACTCGTGAACTGTCAAATAATTCTCAGATACTTTGCCAATGCTAATTTCTATTTACTCTCTTTTTCAACTTTGTAAATGGAGTGAGTTCTTTTGAGGATTAACTGTGACATAGGATTTATACTGGAGTATTTCAAGTTGTGCAAAAAGGTATTGAGATTTCTTCTGTAGGCTTATTTCTTGAGAATTTTGAGAAGTGGAGAATTCTATAAGTGCGTCTGTTCGTTTAGAAGTTTTTCTTTTGGTTATTGGAGCACTTTTATTCTATTTTTGAACTACCATAAAGTAACGGACTAACTGTCCATTCGTTTTCAGTAAAATTTCGCAACTCGATTCTTGATTTCCTTACGACAAAAACACATAACTGAATCTCCCAACCATGTTTATATACGTGAAATAAACTGCTCCACATGAGTTAGGGATATTGACTCAAATTGCAAAAAAATATGATTAAAATAAGGTTTTTGTGATGAAAATTCATATAAATATGATTTCAAGTTGCACATTAATTTTAGCCTGTAGGTCTGCAGCGTATACAGGGTGGTTAAGAAAAATCAAGTAAAATAACGAAATTTTATTCCCAGAGAATTCAAGCATCAAGCTATCAATACAATGTATGGCCTCCACGGGCATAAATAACAGCTTGACATCTTCTTTGCATACTACACACGAGGTTGTTGAACATTTCTTGAGGAATTTGGTTCCATAAACGGGGCAGATCCTCTCTCAGATCATTTAAGGATTCTGGGGTAGGTTAGTAGGTTGATGATTATCTAATCTTCTTTGGAGCATATCCCATGCATGATCTATGCAATTCAAATCTGGTGAGTGCGGAGGTATTGGTAAATGTGGAATACCAAGCTCCTCGCGCGCATTCTCAACTATGGTCTATCTATGGTTATCGTCTAGAAATTGTAAAGATTCAACAATAGCAGCGTGAAAATTTGGCACAACATTTTCAATGGCCTGCTCTCTATTCATAGTGTAAGGCGGTCATATTCCGAGGACAAATGTGTAGATCTGTGCGCCCGTTGAAACATATCCCGGCCGCATTTTTCCGTTCCCTATACAGTCAGCGCGACAGGTCGCCCTCACCGTATAGGAAACGGAATGCACAATGGAACTCCGTTTCCTAGCATGTTCTCTTGAAGCCAAGAATATTTTGCACAGTTTAAGGATGTCACTTCTTCCTTTTTCGTTTTAAAGCCACGGATATTTTTTAAATGTCTGCACAAAAAACATTCCATCACTACTAGCAATATTATATCGGCAACAACTGAAATTGCCGAACTTTATTCGTCGGACAGCTAGATGATAGTATTCAGCACATCCTTCTTAAATGGCCCTCAAAAAATCGAATGTTTATTCGTAACATGAGCAAAGTTACATCCAGTAAATGCATATAGTCTATTCATAACCAAATTAGGGCAGTGAATTCTTCAATTTTTGAATGAACTCCACATTTTTTTTGTCGGACAACTAGTGCACTACATTGTATTTTCAAGGTGGAGAGAGAATAAGAAAAAAAAGATTTTTTCATACTTTTTTATCCCAAAAAATCTTCGTTTTCCATTTGTCGGACAAGGAAATCGCCACATTTTTTTGTCGGACAATTGCATTTTCATACTCATTTCTCCCAGATTGTTTTTATGATTGCATTTTACAAAAAAAGTGTACGTATCATTAAAAAAAATGAAAATATGGTCGTCTTGGGATTCTTGGACATAGCGACGATTACGGGGTATGCGTGGGATTATCCATACCCTTATTCTTCGAGAATCTGAAAATCGTCCATATCTGGATTCATCAGTGAAAAGGACACTACGCCATTGATCGTTCCAATAACAGATATGTTGCCTTGCCCATTCCAGTATTTGACGCTTATGGTCACGTGTTAATGGAACTCCTCTTAATGGACGTCTAGAACCTAGATTCACCTCTCTCAAGCGACTTCTGATGGTTTCGATGGAAACTTGGACCCCATCTGCAAAGAGTATTCCGTAGCATATAGGGTTTCTTCTCGCCGAAACGGTGATCCTGATTCCTGAGCAGCTGTTGTTTTCCGTCGTCCACCAAGCCTTGGTCTTTCCAACACGGAACCTGTCTCCCTTAACCTATTCCAATGTCGAGATATCACACTTTGGCTGACTTGGGGCCTTTCCGCTACAACAACCTGAGTTAGGCCACCCTGTAGCATTCCGATAGCCCTATTAGTCTCAGCGTTTGTTAATTTACGTTTTGGTATTTTCGGAAAACTCGTTTCAAATCGAAGCCGTTGATAAACTGACTTCATTTCAAAATAAGAAAATTCATGAAGCATATCCAAAGAACCAAACTTCAGAAAGAAGGCGAACAGATTAACGAAATATCTCATACTGATTTTTATTGGATCGATTCAAGGTGTTATTGAGTTTTAAATGATTTTACAGCAATTTTCTCAAAGATTGCATACTTTTAAAAACGATTGAATACGATATCCCTAACTCTTGTGGAGCAGTACATTTCAAGTAGTAACAGAGAAAAGAGTTTCTTCAACATTCGCCAGGTCTTTGGAATTATTGAATTCACATAATATTCTCTCAACATCATCATTTTCCCAAAGTAAATAAATATGTTGTTGAATACGTAATTATGACGACCTATATGTC
Organism: Adalia decempunctata; assembly: GCA_951802165.1. Lineage (NCBI taxonomy): Eukaryota > Metazoa > Arthropoda > Insecta > Coleoptera > Coccinellidae > Adalia > Adalia decempunctata. Next base: position 35,859,953 of record OX637697.1, on the reverse strand, counting down.
GCAAGGAAAACGTTGTGTAGCTATCTGACAGGAAAATGACTAACTACGACCTAATTGTTCAAAGGACAACGTTGCTTAGTTTTCTGAAAAGAAACATCACAACTCAAACGAAAGCGAAATTTTGCAATTTTCTCACAATAGTGCATGCTGAGGGTGTCATATGTTGATACAAAAAACAGAACCATACCGGGTAATTTGATGAATTCCCTAGATACCAAAACCAAGAACGAGAACTTTGGAACCAGTCTCCTCCTTGCCAACTCACCAATGTCGCCAAAAATTGTCAATGGCAGTTTCGCAGCAATCTACGATCAAAATGACGTTCTCGAGCAATTTTCCAAAACCATCAAACTTCGTCAGAATGCTCAAGATAGCCCAGGTAAGAATTGGTTCTTCCATTGTGTTAATACATGTAAGCATGGGCGCTCGCAGAATAAATCCCGGTAAGGGGGGTCATGAGATACCATAACATAAAACCACACAATATTCTTGAGTCTTGACACGGCCCCCAATACCCCCAAGCGGACGCCCATGAATGTGAGCGAGTTTCATAAAGTATTACATCGGATGTGCCCCCTTTTCTTTCCTGGAATGCAGCCATGAGAAGAAGGATCAAAGGAATCCTGATGTCCGGAAAACAGTTTTCCTTAGATTCACGCTTAGATCTTTTCCACGGACTTGAACCACCCACCAATAGATACTCTGTATTAGAAGATGCCCCCCTTTTGGAGGATGAGGAGAATACTTCAGGCCATTCTGGTGAGTATTCATTTCATTCAGAAGAATGATGAAAATTAACTCAAAGCAAAGTGCATCCCAATCATAATATTACACAATCATTGAAAATCTTAAGAGGAAGAGTAGAAAGTGGTCTTGGAAATAATCGAGTTTAACTTCTCACCAAATTTTCATCTAACATGACTAAAGACTGAACGAGAATAAATTCGCTATGACAAAAACGCCTATATCTCTTGAACCAATTGAGAAAAAAAATCAAAATTTGATCATAGTCAGCTTTGTTATCAACGTCAGAAACATGTAGAACATTTACTTCATTTCAGGAAATATCAAATGTAATTCAGATTAGTTTATTTCATTTCAGAAAAGTTAGTTTGAAATACACTGCGCTAAAAAATTAACGCACATTATGGAAATCTCAAATTTATTCTACAACTGAGGGTGTTCTCAATGATAATTATTTTTATCAGAATTATGCATGCATATGTTATCCACTTTCAACGTTTTTCTTCAATTCAGATGTTTTCTCCCAGCAGGAATAAAAAAAGATGATATTATCAGATTTTGAATGTATTGGCTCCATTCTAAAATCAGTTATTCTCGATCAATTCTAGTGATCAATAGTTTTTTTTTCGTTTGATTTTCTGCACTCGATCGCTATGCAACGCGAAACACGCAATTTGACCCAAGAGGAATGTGCCCAAGCGGTAGTTTTGCGAGAAGGGTGGACATACACAAGAATTGCGCAGAAAGGTTTGGAGTTTCCCATACAAGTGTGTCCAGAATGTTGCAGCGATTCAGGGAGACAGGTATGCAGGAAGACCAGGACAGGGTAGACCACGGGTAACAACTGCCATTTAAGAACGTTACTTGAGAGTTTCTTCGTTGAGACAACGGTTTGCAAACGCTCGCCTCCTTCAAAATCAGCTTGAGCAAACTCATGAGGTGCAAATTAGCACTCAGGCAATAAGAAATCGCCTCAGAGAATATGATTTAAGGCCTCGTGTCGTGGCAAGAGGCCCAGCTCTTACCCCAGCCCATCGAAGGGCGCGTTTGGATTTTGCGAGAGAGCATATCCATTGGGAAGAGGCCGATTGGGAAAGAGTTCTCTTCACAGATGAGTCTAGATTCTGCCTCTACCATTGTGATCGACGTTCCCTTGTATACAGACGTCCACATGAAAGATATGCTTAGTGCAATTTCCCGAATACTACTGGTTTCGGGGGAGGATCGATTATGGTATGGGGTGGAATATCTTTGACTGCTCGCAGAGACCTAGTGGTCGTTGATAATGGAGCTATGAATGCTGATAAGTATATAAGGAACATTCTTGAAGAGCATGTAGTGCCATTTGCCCCATACATTGGTGAAAATTTTATTTTTATGGACGATAATGCCAGACCCCATCCTGCGCGCATCGTTCAGGAGTACCTTGAAGAGGTTTGAAGTCTCTCGAATGGAATGGCCAGCAAGAAGTCCAGATCTCAATCCGATTCAGCAGGTTTGGGACAACCTCAATAGAAGGCTGAGAAGTTCAGAAAATCATCCAGCTACTCTTAATGACTTAGGAATCCAACTCGGAGAAATCTGGGAAGGATTAGATCAGAACATTTTAAGATCACTCATTTTGAGTATGAACCGTCGTTGCCGAGCTGCAATTAACGCAAGGGGTGGAAGAAATACCAAGTATTAAATCAAGTGATCCAGTGGTTAGGACGTTGGATTAGGACCCGGCAAGTCCGAGTTCAATCCCGAGCTGGGAAAGAAATTTTCTGGTCTCGGTAGGGGCCACCATTTCACTGTTGGGTCAAAAATTAACAGTGCTGTGCCTAAGGTGGCGTAAGGACACAGTAGCAAAGCCTACACAGAACACAACTGCTTACTCCGAACTCGGCACAAGTTACAAGCTTCGAAGCTTGTAGTTTCAGAGGGGTCTCCTCAGGAAACCTAGGAGTAATCAGGATAAACAATGAATCATGAATCACTTATCAGCGTTTCAGTATTTTGAAAATTGTTCACTTCTCTTCTTTCACATAAGATTCGGTGAAATCCTGAATTTTTCTTCCATTTAATGTGTCTTGTTTCGTTCAAAACCTTCCCGAGAGAACATAAAAAATAAGTTCTAAAGTCAATGTAGAGTTAACTTTCATTAAAATTGAGATTTTCAGAATGTGCGTTAATTTTTTTGTGCAGTGTACAACTTAGGTACTCAGATTCATTTCAGAAATCGCCAATATTAATTCAGAAGGAAATCTAGTGAAATAAAAAGGTTTTCGTCCAGCGTTCTGAATTACAATTGAAGGTTTCTGAAACTGAATTAACTAATCTGAAATACAACAGTAAATACAGGGTCAATTTCAGATAGCAGTGGAGGAAAACTATCCCCAAACAATTTACTAGAGCTTCCAACTCACAGGAGACATCGATCCAAGTCTGTTGATCATCACTACACTTCAGGAGGCAATGCCTCATCAGCCAAAGCCAAAGTATGTACCAAATGTGGTCACGATTTGGAATAATTAGACTTCATTGCAGAATAGCAGATGAAACATTTGTTCGTGATATTTTCCATTACGTACAGACAGGGAAATCTTAAAGAAATAATCGCAGATACGTACCTTTATAGAAATGGTTATTCAATTCCAGAAACATGTAATTTTTCTAAAGTCATATATTTCGACAGACTGATGAAACATGTGATTATTATCTGGATACAGATCTCGATTTTTCAATAATAGAAGGCTGATTGTGAGGAGTTTTTATCGTAGGATGATAGTGCTAAGAAATATATATTTCATATTATTAGAAAAATCTGATTAAATTCTCGATGTTGTGTCATATATCCTCCTATTATTGAACATGATATTGATTATTGCGTGATGGTAATGAATTATCAAATTATTGAAAATGCCACGTGTTTTGGTATTGGGAGTATAAATAAGTCCGTGCGGTTTTTTTTTTTTGAACTGACTCTTCATTGTCAAAAAATACATTAAATGTTCAAAGTATTGTCTATCGCGAATAAGGCTATCCATGCATTGATCCATTTTTTTGACTTCATCGAAATTGAAGAAATGCAACGATCGGAAGAGATGGAAATGTCTGGGCTGTACGGCGGGTGGGGTAGGACTGCAAATTCGAGAGTACGTTTTAACGGGCGACACAACATTTTATTCTTTTTTCGAATGAATGAACTATGACAAAGTCATGGGCTATTCTATATATTAGATTTCAGTAAAATTTCAACACTCGATTCTTGATTTCCTCACAAGAAAATAGCATAACTGAATCTTCTAATCAAGTTAATGAACGTGAAATTTTTCCAGTATTAACAGAGAAAAAAGTTTCTTCAACATTCGCCAGGTCTTTGGAATTCAATTCACATGATATTTTCTCAGATTCATCATTTTCCCAAGGTAAATAAACATTCTGATAAATACATAATTTCTACGACCTCTATGTAGAGAGGGCATCGTTGCGTAGTTACCTGACAGGGAAATGACTATGTATAACATTTTCGAAGTATACACGGCGAAATTTGTCAGAATGTCATGGCCAACCGGGGTACTTTATAAGAGAAGAAATCCTTATGATGACTTTTCAAAATGATGTTTTTGCCAGATGAAACCATGGAATTATAAACTAGAAGTGATATCTGTTATCAGAACCGCACGAACCTATTTATACTCCTAATAATTTTGGTCGAAATCTTCAAAATGAAGCCTTATTGTTAGCTCAAACATCTTTTCACATAAAATTGATTTCATTCCGATGTGCACTATTACTTTGAAACTCTCCTCAAATCTAATTTAAAACATTTTGAAAATACACTAATGGGGTGGACACTTCTTTTTAATATTCATGTGAACTTACTTGGCTGGTTAGTTCATTTGAATTCATGCCGAAGAAGTAGTAGGGAGGTGTAATCATTGACCTATACTCTCCTCGTTGGCAGAGTGGTTGACCGACCAACTTTGTCTAAAAAAATATGGGTTTAATTAATCACGATTTGCTCTTGGGTGCGATTTCTATCCAATAATAATCGATGGAAGTCAAAACCGAGAGATGGAAACTATTTTTCATCAAAAACAGAATATCAACGAAATAGGTATATTCGTCAATGGGCTTGGTCCGCCCCTGCAAACATGTGTTTGTTCAAATCCTGAAAACGACAGGGTAATGTTCAGTGGATTTTATTGTGCAATTAAAAACAAATTATGGTGAAAAATAGTGTTTTAAATAAATATCGTTGTCAGAGAAATTCACACAAACTATCAGAATGAAATCAAATATTTGAAACAATCTATCAGCACAGGAACATAGATTCTCCGTAATTATCTCCAAAGAATTGAACGAATGATCCCTGTGAAAATTCATCCAATTCACAAATAATTTTCCATTTCAAGGCTGGCATGGAAAAATTGAGATAAAATAAAAATATGAACATTGAAAACGTTATTATTTTCTCATTTTATTACAAGGTGTTCCTGCATATCAAATAATCATATATTTCACAAATTTATAGATAGATTCAGTTACAAATACATTTTTATAAGGAATTGATCAAAATTGTAAATGTATTGTCTCTGTAAATTCGTTTTCACTGCTGTGGAATGCAATAATCAGAAAAGAAAATGTGAAATAAATAAAGTTTGTTGAAATGCTATAATAGTCTATTTCTTGCATCCACCACCTTCCCTTTTTATTTCTTTACAACTTATTGTTTATAAAAATATTTACTACACACATCGTCAAAAGTCTTGACTCAACTAGTTTTCTCAAGAAATCAACAATCTATGTTGTGGAAATCAGATGAATATTTTCCTTTATTAGGCTCTATTTCACCTGCAATATATTTGACAGAAAATCTTCGTTTGTTTCTTTTTGCTTTATGCAGGACGAGACAAAATAGGAAAAATGAGAAAACATCTAAATTTATCGATTATTTTTTGATCAATTATAGTTATTCAACCAAATCCTAATTAAATAGTCCGTATTACCACCTAGCTATTATTTCAATCAACTGCCCAATAGACCTATAATACCGTCATCAATACATAGTATAAAACAAAGTCGCTATCGATGTCTGTCCCTATGTATGCTTAAATCTTCAAAGCTACGCAACGGATTTTGAAACGCTTTTTTTTTAATAGATAAAGTGATTCAAGAGGAAGGTTTATATGTATGATACTTGCATAATATTGTAGACTGTAGAGAAACACTGATGAATTTACAGGTTTCTAATGTAGGTACGTGATGTCGTAAATAACACTGATGAATTTACAGGTTTCTAATCTAATGTACGTGATGTCGTAAATAAACACATTTTTCTGCGCTCACATTGCAAACGCTGACTGAACCCCACGAGATAAATCAAAATAAATCAAAATATGTCTATCTCTTAAGGATAACCCACAATAACCATTTTTCATCCTTCACCAAGGACCCCCCCCGAAATTTATTTTTTCAGAAATGCCAGATAATCATTTCACCGAAAATTCTTCGAATAACTTTTTTTCTAGCTACGGCCTCGGACGGACCCCCCCCCCCGAAATTTTTTTCTAGCTACGGCCTTGTCCTTCACATATTTTACGGAAAAAATGGCTTATTTAGGAAGTTATTTTAAGCAATAAAGCATTAATCCTTATCCAATTGAGTACCTCAAATACATTTTCCATTCAATATAGACCACAGCATGTAATTTAAATGAATATTACCGAAGATATTACAGATCTAAAATGCAGGGACATAGCGGTGCAGCGCTACAGAATTTCTCAATTCTTCGAACCCGTCTGATGGACTCCCTTCTCATAAAATGGTGTTGAAAGTAGGTTGTCCTGTTATTTTATTGAGAAACCTGAATCCACCTGAACCTTGCAATGGCACGCGTTTGCTGTTGAAATCACTAAAAACGTTCGTAATAGAGAGCACAATACTCACCGGATGTGGTACCGGGGAAGACGTATTAATTCCCCGAATTCCGCTGATACGCGCTTAGATTTGAGTGTTGAGTGTTTTTCTCTTGGTCGCTCTTTCAAAAATATGTTTGTATTGTCTAATGACAAAAAGGCTGTAAACGTTGTTTATAAGGACATTCTCTAGTAGGTACTAGGTATTTAGTAGCAGCATCGCATCCATGCGAAGCCGGGCGACGGGTCGCTAGTTTTAAATAAATGACGATAATTCAATTTGATTTGGTTAAGACAACATGGTAATGCCTAATTGGACAATGCTTCGTATCCACAAAACCCGTGAGTCTCCGAGTACAGTCCTGTCTCCAATTTCGAATTATACCTATTACTATTTCTGTTTAGCGTTTGCGAAAACCTTAAGATTGTTTTATTTATGCCAATGCGGACACATAAATGATGTCAGTGGTTTTTAAATAGAAAATAATAAGCCAGTTATTCTTTCGATTTCAGAAACGAGCTACACAGAATTATGCACCGAATTTTAAGTGTCGAGGCAAGCCGAGGCGATTCCTCAGTGGCTGAGGCCGTCAGTAAAAGAGTGTGTTGTAGTTTTTTAATGTTAGTGGCTTTTTTCTCTCTATTAGGGGGTGAGAAATATTTCTTATTTATGATAATTTTGAATTGGTAATACCAGAAAAATGCTAACCGCAGCAATAAAAACATATCGAAATAGAAAATAATTATGCCGATACATCGAGCAATATTTGATATACAGGGTGTCCCAAAATTATGGTCAAAGATTCTCGAGACGAACTAAGAAGACCCCTAATATAGATTTTTACCAACAGCTTCTTTCGGAGTAACAGCCCCATTAAATTCAACCCCTATAAAAAGTATTTTCTTTTTATCTTGAAATTGGGTTATACAAAAATCAAAGAATTTGGTATGCGAAATCAGATAGTTTTTGGCGATGGGCTTTTTCACTGGGCCACAATGTCTTTGGAAGCACTAAAAATTTACCGTGCATTTAACTTTCTTGAATATTGTTAAACCGTTAGAAAGCCCATTCATTTGAAAAACTTTATTGTCGTTGCAATTTTTTCATGGAACGAAAGATTTTTCAGAAAAATGTAATGGTACGCATTTCGGATTCGTATGGAATTCTACTTGTTAATCACATTTTTAGGTTTTTTTAAAAAATCTTAACTTAACGAAATTCACGGTACTGTTACCCCGAAAGATAAGGCTCAGAGGGCCATCCCCTTCTTAACAAGTGGTTAAAGCAGAAAATCTCAAATTTCCTTCAACTATCAATTATCTCGAGGGAGGCTGCAGTCCCCCCTCATCCCCCGGGTGCGCCAGTGCAGTAGGTGCCTATCTATCTTAAGAGTCATTGCCACATTCAGCTTAAGGTGCGAACATTAAATTTCACTCGAATACCAAGAAAACGAAACTCGGTCATGTATATTATGTTTATAAATAAAACGATCGAGAATATTATCTGTCTCCAAAGTACAGAATTGATTCTTACGAGTTTTGTGTTTGGGTAAATACACGTCAGAGTTGTTCAGTTCCTTGATTTACTGTTCGAAATTTATTTTTCCTGGGGATTTCAAACCTACGGATCGAGATTCAATTTGGCATTCATTTAGAGAATTACTTACTAAAGCGACATGCAAAATGTGGTTTACATCTCTTGTATAGAAAAACAAGGAATTATTGCGAATTATATCAGAAAAAAAAAATTCTGTACCAACAGATCATTGCCTATTTTTTGACGAATGGTGAAATTATTTTGGCAGCTGTCAAAAAAGGATTCCAATCAGAACTGGAAAATTTAATTCTTCCTATGAAAAAAGTAATCGTTTTCTGAGAGGGGATGAAATAAAAATAAACTGTCATCAAAATCAACAATTTAATAATTTAAACCAAATATCTCTTCTACATTTACTGAACAAAAAAAAAACAGAGCTGCTATGTTTCCACCTTTTTAAAAACCCAACAGTAAGCATAAAGAAAAACAATGATACCGAAAACCAATAAAATAGAGAGCGACGCAGTACCTTCTGGTATATACCTATCTCACATAATCATTTATTAAAGAAAATGTCTCTCTTACCAGACCAAACACTCCCGAAACACTGATAGTCACAAAAATAAGACAAATTGATTAATTTCCAAATTACCGTTAATTTACTTTTGAAATCTTGAAAACCCGACCGAACTTTACTTCCAATTAATATAGGTACTTCCTACGAATTTTTTGTAAATTCGCATGTTCCCTTTTCGCGATGCACACGCTGTGCCTACTTCACGCCACTGTCGGCACTCCCGTCAAAATCTCTTTCGGTTCTCCCTTTAGTTCCTGAAAATTTGCCTATTTAAATCAAACTCCCCCCTGCCTCTTTGACCCCTTGGAATATTCTAGAAGAAATTCGTTTGAGACGACGTGGTCTTACACTATTGGTTAAGAAACCATAAAATCTGATGATAAACAGAAAAAAAAACCGTTGACTACGCTTCCCGTGGGTTACGCGTCCCATTGAACTGTTTATCAGAGTCCCTAACAGCTTACGCCTGTCGAAATTTTAATTTATGTGTCTGAGATTGACCCCACAAGTTTGAATAACTTCCCTCTCGAATTATGGTAAAACTGATTATTTTTCTTTTTCAAGATGAAATAATTTCTATTCATTACCCAGGGTACTACAGTGCGGGCGCTCGAAAGCTCCTGGCTTGTCTTATTGATTGAAATGTAACTGATATAATAACGAACTTAATGATTAGAATGAGCTATTTAGTTCAACCAAGCGATCAATAGCTCCTGACCCCATTTCATTTGCTCAGTTAATTTGTAAGGAAAAGCTCTCTTTCCTTCTGTCAACACTGAAAATCGAAAAAATATTGATAAATAACAGATTCAACGATAACTAAGTAAATTAAAAATTTTTATTCAACAAATTCCTCGAAGTGGAAGTCAACTCATCTCCAACAAATTTAGGACGTCGTTTAATTAATAATTTCAGTTGAATCCATGTTTGTTTTTGTTACAGTTTTATTGAAGTATAGTAACTATTTCTTATTTGTTTTCGGAAACGAATATTTCTTCTCAAAAATTGCACGTGCAATTAACAATCGTTTTCTATTTGGACAATGCTGTGGCGTAACGATTTATCTTTAAAAAGTATGGGTCACTTGAAGCACCTTTCTGATACATCCACATTTTCCTATTCAAAGAATCAAAAAAAAAATATATTCGGCATCTGACGAAAAGAATTGATATAACTCTCGTAGAAAGTAGAAAGAGCGCTGAATATCTATTTTGCTTATAGTAATGTGCTGTTACGGATGCCAATGGGAAAACAAAAATTCTATTTCTCCTCTCCTGTCACCATTTCATAAATTTTTCACCTACCTGTATTTCAACTTTAGACATTATTCTGATAGAGTAGATGGTTTATTCTTGAACATTTGAATAAATTAGCATTCCAATAAATTCGTGACCTAGTGTGCTGTGACAACTTTCGTACACAAAATTTCAACTCTGTAGAGTAGGTACCCCTGCACTTTATACCACGAATTTATTTTAAAGCTCTTTACATCAGTTTTCGGTGCATAGTAATTCTAGAATAAACTTTATTAGATGAACGAGTACTTCTTTGTTATGGTAAAGAATTAAATTTCAGAGTACTCGAAATTTTCTTGAGTGATTTTTTTCTCTGATTTCAGGATACGTCCTAGGTAACTTCATCTCGAGGAGAACGCAGTACATTATAAAATTGGAGTTGGAAGATATTTCAGAAAAAGTGATTACATTGAACAGTAATTTGAAATTTATTTTCGGAAACAGTTCCAATCAAAATTTCAGTCGAACATATGTTTGTTACAGCTTTAATATGAATGATAGCTGGAAATCTCAACAGATATTAGATTCATTGATTAATTGTTTTAGTACGATAAAAAATTAAAGGTTGAGTGAAACTGAGTGTGTGTAACTTTATTATTACTAATGATTCCAATCGCTTTTGCAATTATTTTATATAATTCTGAATTTTATAACATAAAACGTTTCAAATAATAAATATTATGTTCCCGCTGAATATTACATTTTCCAAAGCCAATTTCCATCCTAATGAATCGAAATGATGTTAGTCAGTTAGTCCTCTGGCGAATTATAAATTATTGAATAAATTCGAATTTCTGATGATTGGGAGGGAATCCTAAATGATGTGAAGAAATTATTGAAAAGACACAAAAACTTCTAAATAATTTATTACAGCAATACTCAGCACAATAAATAAACTATGTATATAGAATAAGTACTGCTAAGATAGATAAGTACTGTGAAGTAAGTATATATTTACATAATACAAAACTTCAGCCTCAAATATCTGGCACACAGTATCATTTGCATGGCAATTACATGTTTCTATCTTGAAATTCATCTATTATTTGCTGTTTCATAACAAAATACGGTCCAATAATATATTTCATGAACACATGAATTTAAGTTCCAAAATTTGATAAGACTGCGGTACACATCTAAAAAAAGGTACATGTTTTTCCATAATCCTCTGCGTTCAAAAATCACAATATATTATCGCTTTAGTGACTCACGATATCAGATTCAGGACAATATGACATATCAAGTTCATACCTGCTTAAAAAGGCATTTCTGTCACTGATAACTACGTTGTCTCAGTCTCCTCTCAATTTTGGGAAACTTTCATTCGAATTTTTTTTTAATGAGAAGAGGGCGACTTTCGGCAAACATAGTCTTTTCGAAAAACCCACAGTTGAATTATTTTTGAATTGAAATCAAATTGATAGATCAAATAGAAAAGTCCCAAAACTTTTGAAATCTAAAACATTAAAATGCCATTTTTGAGTTGTATCACTAGTACTCCCAGAAGACGAGGAGTTATTGAAAAAACTGGCTGAGACGAAACACTTTTTACTTAATGATCACATGATCAATTGACATGTTTTAAAATGAGGCTTATCACAAAACGGAGGTGTTAAAGTGGATCATTCAATTTTCAGCCGAATATTATTCAATATGAATTGGGACTTATTTCCCAGAAAAAAGTTGAATAAGCAAATTAAATAATTTATTGTAAAATAAATTTTGCAATTTAACAGAATACATGTATTTCCACGACTAAATCGAACCCCCCAATAATTTTTATATACTAGAATATCACAAAATAATTTTAAATGTCCTATAACTCGAATCTCAAAGAAAGGAACAGAAACAAACGAACACATCCTGGAGGATTCATTAATTTTTAACTTCTTGATGTGATGATTCTGGATTAAGTATTATTAAAAGTCAAAACTTAGTTCATTCATTCCCAAAAGAATAAACTCAAATAAATAAAAATTGAATGGAGTTAACTATTAAATAAAACTATGATGAAAACAACAATATTTCTTGAGGAACTCAGATTATGACATCCCTATTTACACAGCCTATATACTCTCATTAGCTTAGAAAAATAAACAGTGGAAGAAGGTGGCCAATCCATTTCTTCATACTTATAGCCACTTTCAACTCATTAAATCTTCATATATTTCCTCTAGCTTCTCAGTTTTATAAATATTTTCAGATGCATGAAAACTTCCACAGAAGCTTAATCGATAAATTACCCAAAATATTCTCCTATAAGCAATGCACAGTGCTCTTTTATCTGAATGCTAGGGACTCAACTTTGGCTGCTACTTCATTGTTTGGCATTTGAGAAGCAATCAAGGAAATTAAAACAAATCGCAATTATGATGATACTCTCGAAGATATTTAAACTGTCTCAACAATAAAATGAAACAATTATGTCAATAGTAACTTCAAAAGGTTGAACAAGTGATGTTTCAATCCAAAATGTTGTAGCCTTGTGAAAAACATATAGAAAAAGTAGTTGAATATCAAACAAAATAAATTTAATATTAAAATTGAGCATTTTCTTGACTGACAGTAAAAATCCATTTTTTCTTTATTTTCTTTTGAAAATTCAATCAGGTACAAAAAATCTTGTCCGAATCGAGATAAATTTGCATTTATTAAAATGCGGAAACCTAATAAAATCATCAAAGGGCTATGTAAGGTCACTATAGTTGTCCAATTAAAAGTTCTGATAAATAATTACGACCATGACATCAACCACTTTTCTTTTTTCAGGTGCTATTTTTTTGTACAATGAAGAGTGATCATGAGTATGAGTCAGTTCAAATAAATAATAATAATAATTCTCTAAAATTAACCGTTAAATTTCTTTCAAACTTCTCATTTGCATTTATGATGAGATTATCCACACACAAATGACATCTATCTCTATTCAACTGAGAGAATCTGCTTGAGAAGTTAAAATAGCTCTACGTTTTTCAATATACCTCTTCCTTGCTCCATGAATAAGATTCTCTTTGCGTTTCTGTAAAATTTTCTCCCTTTCTTGAGATGATTTGGAGAACCTACTTCCTAAACTCGCTGTGTCATCACTAGAATAATACAATTAATAGCGTTTTTAGCATATTCAAATAATGTTTGCCATATTATATTGATGAAGGGTATCACGACCGGATTTAACTTCAAATTTAGGGTATTCCGGGTATTCTAGCCGTGCACCAATAGGAATTACACCCAATGTTTCGCCTACACTGCTGTAGGCATCTTCAGAGTCGGAGTTATTATCCTAGGATCAATATGAAGGCCAATGAAATCTATAAGCACAAAAATAACGTGAATAGGAAAGACGAGACTCTTCTTGTTCATAATGCTTGGATGCCAGCGGTCTGCAATGCTAAAACTGAACTTATCCCAAGCGCAGAGGATGAACCGACCGGAAACTACGGCTGTGGGGCTGCGGCTATAAATACAGCGATAGATCCAGTAGCATCGCCAGTTCGGAGGTGTCAATCGTCGGGTTACAAACTCCGACCGAGAAACCTCTGAAGATATCTACCACAGTTGTAGGTGAAACGTTTACTTTTTATTATTTTAGCATTCATCAGTAAAATCGCAATCCTGTACATATATTGATGTGGAACCTGAACTACTTACGTTTCAACTGTTTCTGTGGCATATTCTTCCCAGTTTCTTGTGCTGATATCGTCACTGGCGAAGGAAGCTGAAGGATTAAGCATTCCCATGGGTCGTCTAACGGATATTGTTTCTGGTTCTCTGAATATAGGAGGAGCCACAAGTCTTCCGTCAAGGACATTTTCAACAGTTTGTTCCACTGACCTTGTAATCCGCAAATCGTCTGTTATCACAGACATGGGCATATTTGGAAACAGATCTTGAACCTTCAGAGAAATGGCAAATTTAAAAGAAATCTTCAAATATACTGTGCATGTTGATGGCATAAAAATTAAAAAAAAATAGTTTTTTTTTCAATACATCCCAAAATATTTACTCACTTGGCGTGCCATAGCGTCCAGTTGAGAATTAGAGGCTAGAGCCTCTTGTCTGACAAGCTGAGCATGACTTACTTCCACTGAAAAGCTTGGTAGCCAAGAAACGTATCGTGACCCTGGAAAATGAGATAATAAAAATAATATCTTCCCTGATTCTTATGAATAACAAACTCACCATCGAAATGAAAAAAATGATTCAACTGCCTTCTCACCATCTGAGGTGGATCGATCTGAATATCTGGCGCTTCTGTCCTCGTAACAACAGGACTCTGTATATTTAATGCCGTTCGGCAAGTAGGACAAGTCGTCGCAAGTTCTACCCATGAAAGCAGGCAAGTGCTTGAAAATTAAAGAAATATGCATTCAATAATGATACAAAATAGTCAACATTCATACATAATGAATAAATGTACCAGTTTCGCTTTACAGAGAAAAATTAATATTAAGGAAAATAGTTTCTGTAAACAAATACCAAATTCTTCAGAAGCTGTTTCTTCTGAATAAATAGAAAATGAAGTTGGCTTTAGATTTAGTTCATAATTTTTTCTTACTTGTGAAATAGATGGCCACAAGGAAGTTTACGAGCACTCTCCATTTTCTCCCAGCAGACTGCACAATTGTCAGAATTCTCAGTCAATTCGGCCGGTGTAGCCATGGGGTAGCTGTAACAATAACATAATTGAAGTTTTAACACCAAAATGCAATACACACATATTTTGTATGCATAATTTTCTTCGAGCACAACATGGAACAAAGAGATATCCGATTCAAAATAGTACTTTCAAAATCATGAGAAAATTTAGAAACTTTCATGATGATCTTAAGATCGCCGATCATAAGGAGTAGAAAAACTAATCCGATAGAGGCGCCACCGTGCATTTTCTGGAATATCCCCATAGAACTTATAGTTATGAGGCGGACTCCCACTACTCGTATGTTTGGCCACCACTTGGCAAGTACAGCAGCTTCGTCGCCAATGGATAGTCGCTTTGTCGCTGCAGCAGCGTTTGTGGTATTGAGTGGCTGCTATAGGAGAATTGATTCCTTGTCAAAGAAACCACATGCAGAAAGCTTTCCATTCTCTCGTATGCAAACCAAGCTGGTTTTTAAACATCATCGCTTCCAGACTCTGTTTTTGATGATTCCTTAACTTTCCTCCACAATGGTAGGAATGACGCCATCAGTGACTCTTTTTTTTCAAATCCGCAAGCGTACATTGGTTAGATATTTTATTTTCGATGCGGACCCAGGCGTCGTTCTGTTTTTATGTTGTGGATGCCTAGGTTGCCATATAACTGGCTCATTTTCAGATAGATCCAGAAATTCAAAAACAACTTCTTGAGTCCACTCCATTTCGGAAATACTTTAGAAAAACACAACACCACGAACACTCGACGTAAGCCGAAACCAGAATTACTGCAGAAATTAATTGCGATCAAGCGACAAGTAGTGGGAGAGCATCGACAAGTATGAACTTGTCAAATTCGCAAATAACTGAAATCCCTTTGACTCGTTGCATTTTTACCGACAACCGACGGGACTTCCCCAGTGACAAATAATTGTACAAGTAATGGCCGAGTGAACCACTCCCACAACATTCCAAATATAGGCTTGTGTCCAATATTTGCCAAATACATGAGTAGTGGAAGTCCGCCCATACTATAAGTTCTATGAATATCTCTCTCCTTATGAATGATGTGTACTATGGCGCTCTCTATCCGAAAATCGCCGAACTATGAAATAAATCAATTTGTGGGTATGGCAGGAACTTTTTCCCGCCATATATTTGAATTTGGCCATTCTCTGCCAATTTCGTATTTCAAGTTGATTTTCTGAACGAAATTATCTGTAGATTCACTTTTAATCGGAAGTTGAACTATTTTTA
This sequence comes from Adalia decempunctata, assembly GCA_951802165.1. Lineage (NCBI taxonomy): Eukaryota > Metazoa > Arthropoda > Insecta > Coleoptera > Coccinellidae > Adalia > Adalia decempunctata. The sequence continues at coordinate 35,844,008 of OX637697.1, read as the reverse complement.
TGGGTATTTCGTTTGAAATAAAACAGAACCATGAGTTGGCATATTTTCTCCTATTTTTGAAAGAAAAAAAATGAACTTTCAAAAGGAAATCGATTTCAATTATTTCATTAAGAACTCCATTCCTTTCTGAGTTTACCCACAAAATTTTAGTTCTCAAAGTGAAACCACTTCCAAATGCAACTTGAAATAAAAACACACTACATTGAACGCCCACCTTAAGTTGGGAAAAAATATCAAAAATTCGTGAATATTCCTCTTCTGGTACACTTACTTCAGCTCTAGGTGGTTTCTGACCCATAAGTAATTCCTGTGCTTTTTGTATTTCCTCTGAATTTCTTGGAACAAATACCTCATCTGCATGCATATAACAAGACTAGCCATAGACAAGAATATGTTGCTCCATATCAGCATGTGTAGGTGATGAACGAAATCGATGACTAAGGCGATCATTTCGAAGCTCAATTCCGTATAATAAATAATAGGTCCTCTCCTTTCCCAAACTTTGTTTTCTTCGTTTGGTAGAATTGGAAGAGCATTTTCATGACGCATGTCGTAGAGATGGAGGGCGTATTTCACGATTATATGCAGGGTTCTTACACTTAGTAAAATCACCTATAAATAATATAAGTTGAGATTCTCCACACTCTTTCATCGATCTTGAAAAACGAATTGAGAAGAACAATGAGAGAAGGAAACTTGTTACCCTAACGAAAGTGAAAATCGGTAAGCATTTAAAGTAATTTAAAAACAGGTGGTCAGATATCGTCGTGTACAAAAATGGATATAGACAACCTGAACCAATAGAAAAAATCAACTATGAAGTTCAAACCGTGAGGCAAATGCAAATTTAATGCGGTATGTCGAACAAAATGTTGTATATCGATAATACAGACATTCATATGAACTTAAATAGTGTCATGGTTTTCATTACATACACGTAACTCATTATTCATGGTTCTCATTCATTACAATTAGCTAAACATGTCTTTAAATGATTGTTGAAGGACAATTTTCGACGTTCGTTGAATCGTGTTCTACAAATTCATTGACGTTATATGTATTTGTTCACAGGGTTTTCCCCTCACTTCTTATCTCTAAATATTTATTTCGTTACATCATTAGCCGTTTTGTTGAAACTTTAAGCGTTTATTGAGTTTGGTGACATCAAATGTATTTCACTTACTTCTGCTGACATGAATGCGAATGTGTTGATTCCTCCAAAGAATCCAACGAAAACAGCGACAAGTAACATAAATCCAGAGAAAGCAAATATCACCCCTAACAACACTAACAATTTCACATGTATCCAAACTGGAGTGGTCGACGAAAAAGATAGCTGAAATGAAAAAAATACATTATTTTATTGGGTGTTCATTGCGAATCACACATTCAAATGAAAATTATTATTTTTTTGTATAGTACAAGATCGTGTAGTTCTAACAACAACTTCACTATGTTTATTTTGGAATTCATAAGGCCCATTAGGGGATAAAAATACAAATCATTCAGATACTTACAGATTCGAACCTATCATTACTGAGCTGCGACAGCAAATGTAGAAATCCAAGAAAGGAAAACCAGGAACACCAAAGAAGGACCTCATCAATGTACTGGACGTTTATGATACCGAAAACGAAAATGAACTTGTAGAAAATGAAATTCCAAAATTTGTCCTTAAGGTGTTGTTGCTCGGATACCCGAAGTTCGCCAAAGACCAATTTCTGGATGGCAGTACCGATCAATATCAGCCAGCAGAAGGCCATATTGATCATGGTCTGGAAAAAAGGATAATCATCATTAATCGACCACTTCGAAAACTTTATTCACATTGCAAGTTACAAGTTGAAAAGTTGTTACAATTTGAGAACGATTCGAACATCATAAGGATCGATTTGAGAACGAGAGACAACCTTTCTTTAGAATTAGATCCATATTCACATACTTCAACATTTCAACAGCCATGCAACATGTAAATAGTGATTCCTCTTTACGGTATACAGGGTGTACCTAAATTGGAGGTACAAACAAAAAGGGGAGATTCCTCGAATAATTAAAAAAAAGTCCCATGGTCATGGGACCGCAAACGTTTCGTTGTGAAGTTTCAAATTTGGCATAGATATTACAATTTAGAGTTCAAACCATGACCTGCCAATGTCGATTGTAAATCTATAGGGTTATACAGGGTGTCCCAGAAGTCCCGCACTTCCTTGAGGGGATCGAAAGTGAAAAATATTTCAAGCCCAAATAACCATGTTTGAAATTTTTTGATAACGTAGTTAATTAGTTATTAATTAATGAAAGTGACCAATCAGGAGCGCGCTACAGAACAATAATTAGGCAGTGGGGGCGTCTCACTCTCGCTTCCCCACTGCCTAGTTATTCTTCTGTAGCGCGCTGTTGATTGGTCACTTTCATTAATTAATAACTAATTAACTATGTTATCAAAAAATTTCAAACATGGATATTTGGGCTTAGAATATGTTTCACTTTCGATCCCCTCAAGGTAGTGCGGGACTTCTGGGATACCCTGTATACAACCTGACAAAGAAACTGCAACACCCAGAAGGAGCTGTAATTTTTTTTTGTGAAACGTAGATAGTATAGCATGGAACAAATGATAAAAATTTTGAGAAAAAACTCACACTTCCCAACACGTCTTGGCATTGATGCAATAAGGTGGTCTATTTCTTCTTGGGGAACACTATCTCAAGCTACCTGCAGTCCGTGGGGGCTGGGGTAAAATTCCAAGCCTTCTGTTCGGTGTACATGACGCTCAACATCAAACTGAGGTTCACGTCTTTCTGTCGGACGTCGTCTAACCCTTCTTGGGCCAGCATGTGCACTTAAGGAGAATCGAGATTCACCAGAAAAGACGACCTGATGCCATTCCTCATTCCAATGTTTACGTTCTCTGCACCACTGTCAGAAGTAACATAAGATGGGGTCGATAATGCTGCAGACCAAAAGACCGGCGGTAAACCGTTCTGACAGTTACAGGATGGCCTTGTTCTCCTAACCACTCATCATCCAATGATCGAATTGTTCGATCTTGAACTTCATTTGTGCTCCTTCGACGTCCGGTGTCAACGCTTCTTGGATTTTGGGAATTATCAATCCACGCTTGACAACATCTCATAACAGTAGTTGGACTTCTGTTCGTACGGTTAGCGATTTCTCGAAATGACAACCTCTTCTCCCGTAGACCAATAATTCGACCTCTCTCAAATTCACTCAACTGTCGATAAATTCCGCGTACGCGTGATCTAGGTATTTTACAAATAACCAATCTTTGGATCTCCTCGAACGGCTGGTTTGTTGTAAAATGTACAAAATTTGCAAAAAACGACTGCAATATTCAAGTAACAAAAAATGTTTACATGAAAAACCTTCACGATCTTTTTCTCCAAATTTAATCATTTACTCCTTGCTATATTATCTACACTGCGCAAAAAAATTAACGGGAAATCTCAAATTTATTCTACAACTGAAGGTGTTCTCAATGACAATTATTTTTATCAGAATTATGCATGCATATGTTATCCACTTTCAACGTTTTTCTTCAATACAGATGTTTTCTCCCAGCAGGAATAAAAAAAGATGATATTATCAGATTTTGAATGTATTGGCTCCATTCTAAAATCAGTAGTTCTCGATCAATTCTAGTGATCAATAGTTTTTCTTTCGTTTGATTTTCTACACTCGATCGCTATGAAACGCGAAACACGCAATTTGACCCAAGAGGAATGTGCCCAAGCGGTAGTTTTGCGAGAAGAAGGGTGGACATACACAAGAATTGCAGAAAGGTTTGGAGTTTCCCATACAAGAGTGTTCAGAATGTTGCAGCGATTCAGGGAGACAGGTATGAATGTCCGAAGACCAGCACAGGGTAACAACTGCCATTCAAGAACGATACTTGAGAGTTTCTTCGTTGAGACAACGGTTTGCAACCGCTGGCCTCCTTCAAAATCAGCCTGAACAACCTCATGAGGTGCAAATTAGCACTCAGACAATAAGAAATCGCCTCAGAGAATATGATTTGAGGCCTCGTGTCGCGGCAAGAGGCCCAGCTCTTACCTCAGCCCATCGAAGGGCGCGTTTGGATTTTGCGAGAGAGCATATCCATTGGGAAGAGGCCGATTGGGAAAGAGTTCTCTTCACAGATGAGTCTAGATTCTGCCTCTACCAGTGTGATCGACGTTCCCTTGTATACAGACGTCCACATGAAAGATATGCTCAGTGCAATTTCCTGAATACTACTGGTTTCGGGGGAGGATCGATTATGGTATGGGGTGGAATATCTTTGACTGCTCGCACAGACCTAGTGGTCGTTGATAATGGAGCTATGAATGCTGATAAGTATATAAGGAACATTCTTGAAGATCATTTAGTGCCATTTGCCCCATACATTGGTGAAAATTTCATTTTTATGGACGATAATGCCAGACCCCATCGTGCGCGCATCGTTCAGGAGTACCTTGAAGAGGTTGAAGTCTCTCGAATGAAATGGCTAGCAATAAGTCCAGATCACAATCCGATTGAGCAGGTTTGGGACAACCTCAATAGAAGGCTGAGAAGTTCAGAAAATCATCCAGCTACTCTTAATGACTTAGGAATCCAACTCGGAGAAATCTGGGAAGGATTAGATCAGAACATTTTAAGATCACTCATTTTGAGTATGAACCGTCGTTGCCGAGCTGTAATTAACGCAAGGGGTGGAAATACCAAGTATTAAATCACTTATCAGCATTTCAGTATTTTGAAAATAGTTCATTTCTCTTCTTTCACATAAGATTCGGTGAAATCCTGAATTTTTCTTCCATTTAATGTGTCTTGTTTCGTTCAAAACCTTCCCGATAGAACATAAAAAATAAGTTATAAAGTCAATGTAGAGTTAACTTCCATTAAAATTGAGATTTTCAGAATGTGCGTTAATTTTTTTGCGCAGTATATGTTTTAACAAACAAAAATTTAAATTTAAACAGCTCTTTCTGGGTGTTGCAGTTTCTTCGTCAGTTAGTATTTTTTTCCGGAACAATGCCTCCTGTTTTATTTCAGAACTTGTTTTTGTGAGACACCATTAGTTTTAAATACAGTTAAGAATAACTGTGTTGTTATACCAAACTTTATGGTAGTTTAGTCGTATTCGCTACCGATTTCGAGAAAAAAATTGAAAGATTCTCTCGAACTCTTAAAAAAAATCAAGATGTCATAAAAATCCAGTTAGTAAGCTGGGTTGATTAAATTCGTTTTCAGTTCTTATGGATAATTTCCCGATATGTAGCAATAACACTTTTCAAAAGTTTTAATTTGATTTGTCAACACTAATGAATTTATTCACCACAACTTATTAACTGGAATTTTCTGAGTTAAAGTTCATAATAACTCGAGAGTCAAGTATAGATTATACTGTCACAAATGAAGCATCCTATATAACGACAAAGTTTCTTCAAATTTCAATGAAACCTTCCTTGCAAGGATAAAACAAAGAACAAGAAACCTATTCTTATAATGATGCAGGGCTCTAGTGCATCGAATTCAATCGAAGACAATGCTCATCCAAAAATGAAGCTGCAGTTGCCAGGAACGCTGCTGGCAGCTATCAAACCTCCTCTGGTATCCGCATTATGTCACAGTTTAATCGATTTTACATTCTCGGGAAAATCTAATAATGTTGAACCAGAATATAAGCGGTGCTCCGAAATATGTACTCAATTCACATAACCATAGGGACCGCCGAATTCTTCTGTGGCAGATACAAGAAGAGCAATAGCACTCGTAACAAACGAAGCTCCGCAATGCGTTTTCAGGGAATGGATGGTACGGTTTATCCGCTAATACTTCTAGCATGTTACGAAACAGAGAATTTATTCCGACATTACTATTCACATAATAAAGTTCGTCCTACATTAATCGAAAGTTTTGTGTGTATACGAAAATAGTACAAATTTATAAAGGGTTTTCCAATAAAAAGGGTATTTTGAATAGCCCGCTATTTCGGTAGATGTCACTTTTGACATTTGACAAGTAGACACTACGACATTAATCAAAATGGAACGATTCACTATAAAAAAGTGAAAATTTGGCAGAGAAGGTTCGTTAAACTCGAACATTTTTGGGTCGTCCAGAAGCACCTTGTCGAACCGCAATACAGACATTGGTGGAAAATTTGAGCTGTTGGGACAAGTTAGTGATGTGAAGAATAAAACTCGTGCACGTCGGTCAAGAACAGCCTAGAATATTGCTGCTGTAGCTTTATTCGAGAATGAGGCTAAACTGGTTAGAGCAACAGTTACCGTGTATGGATTGCGCCATCGAGAGATGATTAATGATTTTTTTATGGCCGAAATCGGATGATATTGATCTGGACAACGTTCACTTTCAATAGGACGGCGCTACGTGCCCCTCGAGCAACGAATCTATTGATCTCGGGAAAAGTTTCCGGACCGTGTTATCTCTCGAAGAGGTGATCACAATTGGCCACCGAGATCTTGTGATTTAACACCTTGCGATTTCTTCCTGTGGGGCCATGTGAAAGAGAAGGTCTACACCAAAAGCCCAGCGTCGATTCAAGACCTAAAAGATGGAATTCGTGAGGCTATCGAGGACATAGGGCAGCCATTTTGGGATTAGGTTATGGCAAAGGACCCTGCACTTTCCTTATGGCAAATGGCTTTCCGTCAAATGCTCTAATATTTTGGTATAACGTAGAACTCGACCTACTGATCAAAAGTGTCCATGGCCCCACTCAAGACTATGACTAGTTTTTGAGATAGAGGGCGTTGAAGTTGAGAATTAACCACTTTTACTACGCTCGTATCTCGAAACAGAATAAAATGAATTACAATTTTTCTCAAGAAACATTTCATTTCATCCCCAGGGAGCAACCATATAGGTGGAATATGACCGAAAATCGTTACGAATACAGGGTCATCCATAATTGAATACATGCCCGATTTTGAAAGTATAAAATGTGTCAGTTTCGGAGCGAGAACGTTCGCAAAATGAACTATTTCACTAGATATGTTGTTGTTACATCGGAAAAACCTGGAATACCCAGAATTCATACTGGGTGAACCATTAGTATAGAAACTATTCACAATGAAGGTTAAGTGGACACCCCATATGTTTGGGTTGATTTAAGGTGTTTGTTGTATCATCATGGACTTCAAAGAATACAGGGTGATTCAGTCATGAAATAAACTGTGAACCTCACGAAAATACCCAAGAAACACCTTTTTTCCATCACCCTCTATTTCAAGATCAACTCCGTTGAGGTGGGAGTTTTCTTTCACCACTGTACTTGATGAAAAAACATCAATACAGCTGAGAGTTTTTATCCACTTCCTATGATCACATTTTTTTTATGCTGGAATAAGAATAGAATAAAATAAATGAATAATTTTCATATTACATAAAACTAATCTGGTCATAGGAAGTGGATGAAAACTCTCAGCAGTATTGATGTTTTTATATCAAGTACAGTGGTGAAAGAAAATTCCCACCTCAACGGAGTTAATCTTGAAATAGAGGGTGATGAAAAAAAGATGGTTTTTGGGTACTTTCGTGAGGTTTATTTCATGACTGAATCACCCTGTTTTCTTTGAAGTCCATGGTGATATGTTCTGAAAAAATCAAACAAACATCTTAAATCAACCCAAAAATACAGGCTGTCCACTTAACCCTCATTGTGAATAGTTTCTATAATAATGTTCTATAATAAATACCCAGTATGAATTCTGGGTATTTCAGGTTAATTCGATGTAACAACAACATATCTAGTGAAATAGTTCATTTTGCGAACGTTCTCGCTCTGAAACTGACACATTTTATACTTTCAAAATCGGGCATGCATTCAATTATGGATAACCCTGTATTCGTAAAAATTTTCGGTCATATTCTTCTATATGGTTTCTCCCTGGGAATGAAATGAAATTATTCTTGAGAAAAATTGAAAAGTTCATTCGATTCTGTTCCGAGATACGAGCGTAGTGAAAATGGGTACCTAATTCTCAACTTCAACGCCCTGTATCCCAAAAACTAGTCATATGATTGAGTTGGGGCCATAGACACTTTTGATCAGTAGGTCGAATACAACAACATATCAAAATTTTAGAACATTTGACGGAACGCCATTTCCCATAGGAAAAGTGCGGGGTCCTTTCATGAAAAGAATATGGTCCTGTAGTCGTGGTGGTCATTCGATTGATGTTATTATCCATTATTAACGGCATACCTCCCTCTTCATAATGAAATAAACATCCGATCATTTATCTAAAAAATGGCATTTTTCTTGGAACTTCAAAGTATCGCCTCTTATTGGAAAACCCTTTACATAAAAGACATTTCAAATTTATTAGATTTATCTTTCCGAACAAAAAAGGGTTCTCGTATTAAGTGTTATAGCCATGAAAACTATAGAAAGTTCAGTGATATACAGGGTGTCACATAGAAAATGGCATTTTTCTTTGAGTGTCAAAATAACACCTCTTATTGGAAAACCCCTTTATATCTAGCACACCCACCTCTATTTTCAGTTGTAGGTATACTCCAATCACTTTTATAAAGTATCTTGGTGGGCCATGGTTTAGGTTTATCAAGTTCTTTTACTTAAAACGGACGCAGGTTGGCAATCGTGAAAATCAAGCGACATTGCCAAGTCTACTTTCTATTTACTCTTTTTCAACTTTGTGAATGGAGTTAGTTCTTATAAGGTTTATCCTGTGACACAAAATTCGTAGTACCACTACATTTTCATACTGGAGTATTTCAAGTTGCGCAAAGAGGTATTTAATTGTCGTCTGTAGGCTCATTTCTTGAGAATTTTGAAAAGTGTGGATTTCCATACGTCCGTCTGTTCTGTTCTTCTAAAAGTTTTTCTGTCGGGATAAACTATCACAAAGTAACGGACTATTCTGTCCATTATTTTTCAGTAAAATTTCAACACTCGGTTCTTGATTTCCGTACAAGAAATAGCATAACTGAATCTTCCAATCATGTTTATACTCGTACACGTGAAATTTTTCCAGTATTAACAGAGAAAAAAAGTTTTTCAATATTCTTCAGGTCTTTGGAATTATTGAATTCACATAATATTTCCTCAAGTTCATTGTTTTCCCAAAGTAAATAAACATTTTGTTAAATACGTAATTTCTACGATCTATATGTAGAAACGGCAACGTTGCGTTCATATCTGACAGAAGAATGACTATAACCTAACATTTTCAAAATATACGCGGTGAAATGTGTCAGAATTCCAGGGCCTCCCGGGCTACTTTTAAGTGAATGGAGTATAGGTATGCTAGCACGTTAGTAGTGTAACTTTTTGTAGTTGAAAAATGAATCCCTTGAGCTTTGAACATTGTAACCAGATTCGCATTCAAGAACACAAGAATTTTTTTTTCGACGGCTGCCAAAAAAATTGACAACAGCTGTCAAATAAATCCTTCATGATCCCAAATCTGATATTGAAGAAATAGGCCTTCAGTGACCCATTTTTTGTCGAATAATTTTCAATTCATTTTCAGCGGTTTATTATGCACTCCAGTTTTGGAAATCCCTCGTTGGCATGCTTTCTAAGTTCGGCCAACTTCCAAATAACAACTTCAGCGGGAAACACTTCGTTCTGAGAATGCTAACCAGCTTAATATCCTGTTAGTAGACCAGATAATTTGCGGAATTCGCCTCGAAAGTTGTAAATTAATCTTGTGAAACGAGAGCCCGTTTCCAAGTTGTTCGCTGAAATTTGAAAAAAAATGACAAAATCACCTTGAACTGGAGAAACCGTTTTTGATAGAGCCGGGAGATACACTTCCAAAATCCTTGAATTTTCTGATTTCGTTCTGAGTGAATGGTAAAAACTTCAGAAACGACTTCGACATTTGCAATTCAGAATTTATTCATTCTCACAAGCGATAAATCCTTTCTCTGTAATCATGGAAACCTTCCAGATAAACATGATGATCAAGTTAATGTTCAATATGACCATAATCAATTACTGCATGAATGAAACTCAAAACAATCAACACATCACAACATAAAGTGCCACTTTGACATGATTCATATTTAACTGTGGGTATCGCAATATGTGCATTTTATAGCCCACATAATACGGTCAACATCGTTGAATTTGTACAGGATAATTTCTTTTTTTGAAAACAATTGGTTGAATCACAAAATTTTCATTTGTTTTTTATAATGTTTACGCATTCTTAAAATGTTGTTTTTTTTCGTTTCTGAGGATTGAATCACGTAGGCGTCCCCCAACCTTCGTACACTGAGTAAACAGATTTCTGGCATTTGTTATGACTCTTGCTAGCATATAAGGCGATATGTTGACAATTTCTCCCTGGATGTTGGTTTTCAAATCTTGTAGGATCCTTAGACAGCTCTCATAAACATGGGATTTTAGAAAACCTGATATAAAATCAATAGCGTTCTAAGAAACGCTTCCGCGAGAATTGAGTGATGTTCAGGAAGTTCCTAACATTCTTGTCCAAAGGCAGACGCATTTGTTCACCCAGCACGTTAATATCTCGAGGTTTACAGAGTGGTCCAATTCGTTACTATTATCAATAAGTTAGAAGCAAAAGAATCTTTTGAAGAAAGCTTTTATTTAAATGCTCTAAAAAGAAGAGAACAAAATTTTTCTTTAAAATTTCAACCATGTATCAAGTTATAACCTCATTATACGCAATTTATACAGTGTGACAAGAAAAACCTCGGACAAACTCTTTTTCATTTAACTTTATTAAACAGAAGAAATTGAACAAAACAACAACAAATAATAATAGCTTGAACATTTGTTAATAATATATTTAAGCCGTTTCGAAGTGGCTTCCTTTGGCGGCGATACACAGCTTCAGACGCTTCTTGAAATTATCGTCAATGGGCCGCAGCTCCTCGGGCGCTAATCGGTTCCATTTACGGCGCAGAGATTGCTTCAGCGACTCCAAATTTTTGTGTTTTTTAGCACAAGCCCTGTGCTCCAAAATCGACCACACGCTGTAGTCCATTGGGTTGAGATCCGGTGAGTAGGGTGGCCATTCTGCAGATGAGATGAAACAAGGAAAATGGGTCTTACACCATTCTTGCGACATTTTCGCTCTGTGAGCCGGAGCGGAGTCCTGTTGAAAGGTCCAATGCGTATCGCCGAAGTGCTGCTTGCCCCACGGAAGTACTACGGCCTCGAAGATGTCGCAGCGGTAGACTTCTTGATTGATTTTGACCCCTTGATCTACGAAAACTGAGGGAGTTTTACCACTGCCGCAAATTCCACCCCTGGCCATGACGGATTGCGGATTTTGACGGTGTTCGACGATGGCCGATGTACCGGGAGCCTCTACTGACCAGAATCTGTCGTTTTGGTGGTTGTGGGATTCTTCTACGGTGAAAAGCTTCTCGTCTCACCTTTGGAGTCGTACGCGCCTCTGGACGATGTTGCGATTGCTAGGTGTATTGACTGCGTTTTCTACCACTTCCTGGACGACGACCATCATGGCCAAGCTCCTTGACACGACGAATTGCATCGGACACGGTTTGTCGAGGCACATTGAGCAAACGAACAATTTCGCATTGACGCCTACCTTGACGAAGCAGCTCCAAAATCGTAGTACGTTTGTTTGACATTCTAAAACTCTGTGAAATGAAATTATATCAAACTGAAAATTCACATATTAGTACAGGAGAGTGTAGAGAAACCAAGAGAATAAAAATTATTTGGCTGCGCTGAAATACTTTTGTTCCAGACCACAGCAAAATTTGTCCGAAGTTTTTCTTGTCACCTTGTATTGTCATAAAAGCTTGTTGCGCGATTTACCTGTGTAAATAAACTAGTAGGTACCTGAATGCTGAATGCAATTTTTTCTTTAATTTCAATTTAATTAAATACTTATAGGTACTTACGCAGACCTCGCGACAAGCTTTATGATCATATAAATTGTGTATAATGTAATGAGGTTGTAACTTGATAGTTAAAATTTTATTTTCTTCTTTTAAGAGCATTTAAATAAAAGCTTTTTTTCAAAAAGGTTTTTTTTATTTTAATAATTTATTTTTTACTTCTTAGTAATTTCTAAATATTCTCGGCCAGCCCTCTCATTGATACCCATATTGCAAAAGTGCATCACACCGCGTTCATTGATAAAATTATAAACAACCGCCATGGATCTGACTCGAACTTGCCACAAATCATCATCCAGGGAACTAGCGAAAGTTCCAACCTCATCAAAGCGGGTAGGTTTCGATCTTGTTAGATCTCATCATGTCCCTTTGGGATATTTTCTTCTGGAATAAACTTCGTTCTCATACATACATACATACGAATTATACATTGCAAGTTAAATGAAAGCTTTTAACGATCGAACTGATCGTATTTTCGTGTGGTGAAGCTTAAGCGGTGTACTAGTTCACAATTTAATAATTACACCTTCACAATATTTGCGAATAAAGCGAGCTTATTCTTCATATCAGAATTTCTATTCTTGGATTTCTGTCGCATTTCTTTCTTATTGTTTCCCAGTAAACTAATGCTAATGAATTCATCTTGGCATTGGCAGTGAGAAATTTCGCAGCTGGAAGATCGAGCAGTGTCAATGACTTGCGTACGTGCCGAAGAGAAAAGATTCGCGAAATCGATTCAGTAATGGTACTTTCCAAACAGATCGAGGGCCGAGAGCACTGGTTTTTTTCCGGTCACGTATGAATATTGTCAGAACTGATGAGATATTCAAATATTATCTGGGAGATTTAAATATTTTTCTCGTATAAATCGAAACTTTATGTTCTGGTCATTGAGTAATCATCTGTAGATGAATATAGATTGATATAATTGATAATGAACTTCTTTCAGAAGAGAAAGTTTTGATCGGTGTTTCAGAAGTTAAATTTTGAAATTGATTTGTCTCTATGAACAAAAATTCTTGGCATTCATGTAAGGCTTTGCCGTTAGAAAGCCAGGATCAAAATAACATGTTTCAAATGAAATATTCTCGGTTTTTAGGGGGACATCGAATGAAGGGGTTATGATGTTATGAATTACTCATGAACATATTAAAAAAAACTGGTTTGTATTTCCACCGCGATAATAAATCTCATCGCATTCGCGAGTATAAAACAATTCATATTTCCACAACGATTCATATTATGGCAGGAACAAAAAAGGGCAGAAAGTTTCTAGTTTTTCCCAAAAATTGATATTCTGCAACGAAAACTGCATATTCCCCATTCAAAAAACCTACTTGACCTTGAAATGATCTTGAAATCAAACTCCAAGATCAGATTGAGTGTTTCCATTCGATGTCCCCCTGAAAACTGAACTTCAATTCGAAACATTCTTTGATACAGTCTTTTCCCAAGGAGTTATTCCAGTGGATATTTTAAAACGGTTCACCCTGTATAATATAAAATATCGAATTTGGACATTCTGACACATTCCACCGTGTACATTTTGATAATGTTAGGTATAGTCGTTTTCCTGTCAGATAACATATAGGTCGTAGTACTTACGTACATATCGACGCGTTCAAGCCAAAACGACGTAAGCGCCATTTTTTTCAAAAATTGAGTTTTAGTTGCAATGAATTGTCTTAAGTACCTTCTCTAAGTAGAACGTTCGATTTAGTCCAAAAAATTTACGAATTTTCCTCTAATTCAATTCAAAGTTGCGTAAGCGACAATTTCGACTAAACAGAGTTTGTCAAGTCTGTTCACTACCGTCACAAGCGACAGTATTGCACTGAAAATATCGTTCGCGTTTCAACAAAATTACAACGGAAAGGGTGAGTTAATTATAAAGGTGAGTAATTTCAGTGATAATTAAAAAGGTTTTCTTAAATCTTTTTTAATTAATTCTTCAAATTCTGTTAGTCTTCGTATTCAAATCGCTCATTTTTATAGTGTCGCTTATGCCAAAACAAATTTTTTGTTTACAGTATAGCATAAGCGCCTTTTAGTATAGGAATATTCGTAATTATTTTTTGTAAGATAATTATTGATATAAGGCTCTATCTTAGTCATATTTTCAAATTTATTCAGTGGTGATAGGTGTTCTTGAGAATTCAGTGTGAAGATTTTAAATAAAAACATGTTTTGTCTTTTATTTCAGCTTTTATTAGTTGGCGCTTAGGCCGAAAAAAGTCTTCGAAAGCTAAACGGATTTTAATGATTGTCAAAGAGTCTTCGAATGAACCAGGCCCGTAGCCAGGAATTTTTTTCGGGGGGAAGCTCATTTGGGTATAAACAGGTGTGCTCATTACATGAAGATTATCATTTTTTGTTCTATATTATTCAATATCTACCACTATAAATTCAAATTTTGAATTTTTGACCAAAGATCAAGGATTTTTATAGAAGATGATACTTGTTTCGAGATCTCAATCTCACCGGGAGACAGGTCACTGTAACCGACGGACGTACAAAGTGAATACATAACAATACAGGGTGTCACAAGTTCGAGTGCCTATTAGACGTTTCTGTAGAACTGAACATTATGATATTATATGAAATTCCCTACTGAGGTAAAATATTTCGGAAGCCTGAGCACTCCCGTTTATACAAGGAGCGAAAATAAATTGGTTCAAAAATTTTTTTTCAAATTTTGAATTTTTTTCATTTCGGATATGATTTAGTATTCAATTCTGAATACATTCCTATTAAAACCATTGCATTAATTCAAATACATTTCAAAATGTCGGGAGAAAACTGGAAAAGTCAAATATTCGGAGTCAGTATTATTTTCATTTTTCTAATTTTCAGCCTCCTGAGCGTGAACAGTTCTCATAACATCAAAGCAGAAGAATGTGGAAAGGTCATGCATCTTTTGAATTTCAGAAATATCATCAAAGGGTGTTTCAAATTTTGTGTCGAAAACTGTGGTCGAAAATGGGCCATAACTTCTGTTTTTCAAATTAGAACCCAATGATTGCGTTGGATTCTGCAATGAAAAATAATGAAAGTACTTTAATAAAAAAAAATGAAAAACAAAGATGCGTGAACTCTCCACATTCTTCTAATTTGATGTTATGAGAACGGTTCACGCTCAGGATGCTGACAACGAGAAAAAAAAACATAATACTGACTACGAATATCTGACTCTTTCCTAGATATTTTGAAGAGTATCTAAAAGAATACAATGATTTTAATGTAAATGTATTCGCAGAACTGAATACTCATTCATATCAGAGAGGAAAAATTTGAAAAAAAAAATTGAACCAATTTATTTTCGCTCCCTGTATAACCGGAAGTGCTCAGGCTCTAAAAATATTTTAGCTCAATAGACAATTTCGAACAACATCATAATTCAAATTTTCAGATTTCAAATATGACCAGTTCTCCTTAAACGTCTAATAGGCACTCGAACTTGGGACACCCTGTATAACCGTGTTCAGGCTCTGAAAATATCTTAACTCAGTAGAGAATTTCGAACAATATAATGATCCCAATTCTCAGATTTCAAATAAGTCCAGTTCTCAAGAAACGTCTATTAGGCACTCGACAATCAAACTTGGGACACCCTGTATGGGCTGTATTCTTGTTCCAAAAATGCGCTAGAATTGATGGAGGTTCGTCAAGATTTTTCCGTTTTGAACTCATTAACGATTTCACAAGAAAACTATAAACTTTTTGACGAAGGAAACATAGAACATCAGTTCTATTAGAATTAATACTCATAGAGAACCAGAATGTTTGTTATAGGAAAATTTCAGTATTTTGTGTCCGTTGTATAGTTACCGCCGGAATTCATTATTTCCTTAGAACATCGAAAAATATCAAAGAAATTTCAATTACCTATTTAGTAACAGGACATACTTACATGCCTGTTGATTCTATGCATGATGCTGTTATAGAAAGGTCAATAAAACGTAAGTCCATCATGGCCCCATCAGGGGAGGATCCATAAGAATAGGATTTGGGACTAAGAAAAACCATTTTAATTCTTCGTCATATTTTTTCCTGAATAAATATCACAAATCACCCTAAAATACACAATGATCTTACCTACTAATGAAAACGCATGATGTAGACGGGGCAGCTTACCCTTGAATCGCGAATAGACCTAAGCGCCATTGAAATAATAATAATTCTATAATGAAATGGCATAAGTTGTTATAAACGACATCTTTTACAAAACCTTGTAAGCATAAGCGACGCCATAAACGACATGACATCACGCCAAATGACTTAACCATCATTTTTGCCTTTTTTACTACTTTTTGCTGCTCAATTTCGACGAAACGTTTATACCCAGTGGTTTTTAGTAGTGTTACTTATCACAAGTCCAATTTTTAATAATTTTTTTGAAGAAATACTCTCGAAACACGTTTTTCGCAAATTACTCGAAATTATTGAAATGGCTTGAACGCGTCGATATTTATCAAAATGTTTTTATACTTTGGGAAAATAATGAATTTGAGAAAATATTATGTGAATTCAATAATTCCAAAGAACTGGCTAATTTTGAAGAAACTTTTTTCTCTGTTAAAACTGGAAATATTCCACTTATATCAGCATGGTTGGAAGATTCAGTTATGCTATTTTCTTGTACCGAAATCAAGAATAGAGTGTTGAAATTTCACTGAAGAATAAAACCTTGTGATAGAAGTACTCGAATAACCCGACAGAAAAACTTCTAAACGAACAGACGGACCTATGGCATTCCTTACTTTTTATAATTATCAATAAATAAGCCTACAGAAGACATTTAAATACCGTTTTGCACAACTTGAAATACTCCAATATGAAAATGTAGTAGTACTACGAAACCTGTGCCACAGTTAAACCTTGCAAGAACTAACTCCATTCTCAAAGTTAAAAAAGAGTAGATAGAAATTAGTATTGGCAACGTCTCGGAGAATTATTTGAAATTTCACGAGTACCAACCTGCGTCAGTTTTAAGTAAAAAAAAAGTTGATGAACCTAACTCTTGGCCAACCGGGATACTTTTCAAAAGTGAAAGGAGTATAGGTACCTCTAAATTAGTTTTTGATATAGGTTCGATTTCTGTTCCATTTTCAGCAAAAGCAATTTACGAATTTTGAGCCTGAAATGTCAAAGTTATTTTGTGTAGAAACTAGAAAAAAATTGCCTCAATGCTCATCGTAATATTGAGAACTTTCATGGAAATTTTTTCCTCAAGGGTAGACATTACAAAAGTCAACGAAGAAGAAACTGCTTTAAGTGAAACACCCTGTACATCACTTGAACTTCAACCAACTGGACAGATCGATAATCAGATGAGACTGTACTGCCGAATTTTGTTCTCGTATCAATTGAAATTTTCAGGAAATATTATCCAGAAATATCTTTAAGATACAACATATTCAGAATTCTGAAGATCCAGGTCCGGCTCTGAAAATTTCGGTTATTTCAGTCTTCCGCAAAAATTTCTCCCTGTGTATAGTTTTTTCAATGTTTGATGAGGAATATTTAAAGATTTCTCATAACACCAGTAGAGAATTCTTAATTGAATGATGAATTTCAGTAATTATTTTAGTTTAGCATCGAATAACAATTTTTTCGTTCAATTCATTAAAGGAGCTTCATTAGGAATAATCTTTACACCGAATATTCATAATTTCCTGCTGTTTTCAGGGCCGTCTCATGAAATTTTCCAATTTGAATTCGTTCTCAGATCGCATAAACAAGACTATATTATATTGTTCTAGCGAATTATCGAAAAAAAATATCAACAGATTCGGGATCATGGAAGTTCAGGAAATGGTGAAAATTTTCCAATTCAAAACTAGTAAGTGCCCAAATAACCTCCAAAAAGGGTGTTCCAATACTAAGAACAAATAAAGTTTGAAAATTTGTATAAGCCGGTCCTGGCCACAGCACGAAATCGAGATGTTATATGATGTTTGAAGATAACACCCAATCAAGCTCCTGATACTAAATTCGATGAAAAATTATTATCCAAGGATAAGCGAAAATAATTGCTGAAATTCATTACATGTTTAATTGAAAATTCTACAATGGTGTAAGGACAAATTTTTTCGGCCGTTCCCCGTGACTCACCCTGTATAATACAGCTAACTTATCATACCATCGTTTTTAAAATAAAAACATGCTCATGAAGTTTTCCCTAAATTAGGAAATATCCAACTCCATCGACAAGATGTTCTACAATTTATTGCAACGAAAATGAATAAGATATAATTACCAATAGGAAAATATCCCAGATCATTCTTCGTGACCCAACGAACACAGTTTCGCATCAGGAATTAAACATAATTACTGCTAGAAACGCGATAATTGATATTCAAGTGCAACGAGCAATCCGATAACTATTTATTATTTTCACCTTCTTTTTATTGTTCAACACGATTACTAACAAATAATACGCTTCATCTAGCTGCACGATCCGAAATCCGTACGTTAGTAAATATCTTCCGCAACTATTTTATGTGAGAGGTGTTGACTCATGGTCCGAGGAAAATTGATCCAGCGACTGAAGAACTGGTAGAATTCAACCTCTCATCAGTTACCCCTCTGCATTTCACACAAGAATATGGAAATGAGTCTCCTCTCATAAATACTTATCCGTATTTATCTAATTAGTAATTACATATTTATTATGATAAGAGCTATATTAAAATCAAACACCTCTTTGACTCTTATCGTTGGTAAGTATTATAATACTCCAATCAACGCTCTTATAGACACAAGCATAAAATTTATTAGAAAAGATATCATTCCTTGGTATCTGAAGTGTGTATCAGTAAAACATTTCCGCTGGAATACCTATAGGGTGGAATGGAAAACTTAAATCCATCGCTAAACGAGCAAGCACCAACCAGAGTTTGAAAGTGCTGATTAGCTTGTTTCATGGTTGTAACAATAATAACATGTGATTATAATTGAGCTAGAAATGGCTATTACAAAAAATTGGTCACCCGAAGAACTGATGTGAAGTCGGGAGCTTCTGAGCGCTCGTTCATTCAACTTGTAGGTAGATTCGCCTTGTAGGAATATTCACGAAACCCCAGGAAAAAGTCGTAAAAAAATGCTACAAGAAATGGATTTTTGTGTGAATTTTACTTCATTTGGACTTCGACAATTCTTCATAACCATTGAGATGATATTCGATTTTCATTGAGTGGCCCATTACCTTAATGTCAAGTTAGCACAGCCATCCCAAAAAAGAAACTAAGGGTGCGAAACTTTTTTTTACCGAAAATTGGGGACAAGTATTTGTCGATTAATCTAATAGATGAAAATTCAGTCGTTAACGAAGGCGCAGTTGCCAAAAATGTGAAATTTCCACAAATATCAAGAAATCCCATTCCGTAAAATCTCCTTTGAGGAATGTTTTTTTGTGGGTTTTTCACACTATCGCGTCAATTACTCGACCATCATTTTTAACCATTGTGATGATATTCGATCTTTATGTAATAAGTGGCCCTGCTAACTTTATGTTAAGTTAGCAAAGCCACCCCTCAGAAAAAACTAAGGGTGCGACATTTTTTTTCATTCACAACGAGGTCGTGGCATGCATTCGACAATATAAATGTCGTCAATTACTCGACAATTGTACATAAACATTATATTGGATCTTTATTGAGTACGTAAGTGGCCCTGCTAACTTTATGTTAAGTTAGCAAATCCTCCCCGTGGAAAAGAAAACTGAGGGCACGACAATGCTTTTTCTTTCAGATAAATTCGAGACAAGTATTCGAAAATGAATGCAATTGATGAAAACTCAGTCATTAACGAAGGCGCTATTGCCAAAAATACGAACTTTCCACAAATATCACAAAATTCCAAAAAAAAAAGTATTTTTCTCTGTATATATGTAGTTTTCGACAATTACTCGACAATTATTCATAACCATTGTGATGATATTCGATCCTAATTGAGTAAGCGGCCCATTAACTTTGTGTTAAGTTAACAAAGCTACCCAGTTGAAAAATCCAAGGGCGCACAACTTTTTTATTCCATGACAACTTCGCGACATCTATTGGACGATTTAATGAACTGTGTGAAATATTCTTATTCACGAAATCCCTGGAAGAAAAAGGCGGTAAGAAATTAATTTTTCGTGTTTTTACTCCAAATGGATTTCAACAATTAAAAATATCCCCTTTTCACTATAAACTAATATCAAATTAATTCATATGGACTTCGACAATTATTCATAATCATTGTGATTATATTCGAACTACTATCGGGTGTTTTTTTGGTGATAGAATTCTCGATAGGGATAACTGTGATTTGACAGAAGGAAGAAGGCATGTTGTTCATACATGGCTATAATATTGCAATATTGCCGTATATGAAGTGAAAACAATCCATAAAAATTCTGCAGATTCCATTGCATCCTGAAAGTGTGCCCTGGAGGCATCATCGGCCCATATTTCTTTAAAAACGATGCCGGAGCTAATGTTACAGTGCTCGTTACAGATCGATGATCAATGATTTTTTGGAACGAAATGTGAATGGTATCGACCCAGAAGTGTTTTCGTTCCAGCAAGATGGTGCTACACCTCATGCTGCTTCCGTAACAATTGATTTATTGAAGGAAAGATTTGGCGATAACATTATTTCGAGAAATGGTTCAATTAATTGGCCTTCAAGATCATGCGACATAACTACAATGGTTTATTTTTTTTGGGTTATGTCCAGTTATTGATTAATGCTGATGAACCAGATAATAGACTAGACGCTTTGGAAGCCAACATAACTCGTGTTATCGCTGAAAGAAGGCCTGAATTACTCGAAAAAGTGGTCCAAAATTGGTCTGGTCGAATGCGGTTCCTCAGAACTAGTCGTAGACGACATATGCCGAAAATTATTTTTGAAACATAAATGTCCTAAGATTATCATCCAAATAGAAAAAAATATTTGACTTCGAACTTAATTTAATGGGTTTTATTTCAATTTGAAGTTCTATCACTTAAAAAAAACATCCGATATATAGAGCAAGTGGCTCTGTTAACTTTATATTGGTTAGCAAAGCCCCTCCGTAGAAAAAAAAATAAGGGCATATTAATTTTTTTTCTTTCAGGACAAATTCTAGACAATTAATGCCAAAGATTTCATTGATTTTCTCGCAAATCATTGATGAACTCGACTGAGAAATCCGGAGCTAGAATGAGTTTAATTTTTTTTATTAATAAAGTTGTGATGTTGACGGCTGGTGAGCTCGCCGGAGGGTCGAACAGAATTGAATTTGACCACGAATTCTTCATCGGTGAGTGCAACCTAATCGTCATTTTTTCTCACAAGTGGGAATTATAGAACAAATGAGAAATGATTTAGCCCAAATATCGATATTATCGTGCCATTAGAAGATCGGACAATTATTTTACCTGCAATTCAAGCATTGGGCGGATTCAGTGCGAGAATGGGTGAAGGCGCTAGCTACGACTTCAAATGAACGTGCGACATATCCACTAACCTCAAATTATTTATCGAAAGGTCGATCACCGACACTCATCTATATACAGGGTGTCCGGTAAACCTTGTACAATATTGAAACTGGTGATAGACCAGGTCATGACTGTTCAGAATATCAGAATTTCACCTCAGTAAAAATATCACCATTTTCGAGATAAAATATCTAGAAAATAACTACCTCACCTCCGTTTTTTGAGTGCTATGTCTAATGTATCAAGTTCTGAAAAACTGTTTTGTACGTCTGAACGCATCACTCATAATTAATCTTCAGCAACAAAGATATTTGAATTAGTCTCAATTTGTAGACATAGCACTCAAAAAACGGAGGTGAGGTAGTGATTTTCTAGATATTTAGAAAATGCCCATTATCTCGAAAATGGTGATATTTTTACTGAAGTGAAATTCTGATATTCTGAACAGTCATGACCTGGTCTATCACCAGTTTCAATATTGTACAAGGTTTACCGGACACCCTGTATATAAAAGAAAGATGTTGGTTACACCATTTATAACTCGAGATCGGATGGACTGTTTGTTATGAAACTTCATATATGGATTCGTCTACGGTCTGGTTATTATAAAATACAATAAAACTTTGAAAAGATCGATGAAAATTTCACTTATACAGGAAATGCTTTTCCTTCTTTTGAGTAAGGTCAGTAGGTGTCGCTACAGTTACAGTTACGCTACAGCTTAGATTGCGATGTAAACATATAGTGTGTAATTTGGGTTGCCTCCAACTCTGAGCTGTTGACCAAAAACAAAATGTCTAAGCGTAGGAGTGCAGTTCTCTAAAATGATTAGATTTCGTTGAGATATGAGGGAAAATTCCTTCTTACCACTTCAAGTGGCGCTATTCACACATTATAACTGATTGTTCTATATCTATACTATACTTAACTGGTTATTAGTTATTTTTACAGTTTTATTTATTCAAAACAAAATAAGGTAATCGCGAAGGTACTATATTTGATATTATCACCATTAGATGGCGATGTACAGAACTCACAGTACCATGAAAGGCTATTACCAGATCAAGAAGCGAATGAATATCACAGTGAATTTTAATCGAAATGTCAGGTAAATCGGATTTTGGCGATCGGTTTCAATCGTGAATTGTCCATTCTCATCTACTCTCATAATTTTTGAAATGTTTTCGAATTTCTTTTTGGGAATTAATATGTTTGCCATAATTAGTAATTACATTTTTGTTTCTGTTCTGTGTGACAGCCCATATCCATGGGAACATGGAAATCTTGCGGCTCCACCAATTATTTTAAGCTGAGCACCAAAAGGCTAAGATGTTTAAAATAATAGTGTGGGCACTAATTAGATTTTGATTAGCCAACATTGAGAATATTAGAAAAGTTTCGTTTTTTCCACTTCAGAAAGCGCTATTCACAAAATAAGTTCTAATTTTATTAGTTGGTTCAAATATTTGAATTCATTCTGGCGAACGTCAAGAAGTCAAGAAGGAAAATAAGAAAATGTCTTAGCGTATTTGTGAAGTGAAGTTAAAGTACTATAGACAAAGTACTTCAATTCAAATTTTCAGCGTTGTATTGGCAGAACTAAAGTGATCGAGTGATCAGAGGTAATTCATCATTGGTATTTCTCATCCATACAATTCGATCGGGATTTATATTTGCATTCATGTTGTCATTCATTACAAGATAGGTACTGCAATGACAGAACTGTGAAGCATTTAAAACAAAATGTTATATGTTCAACAATTGGATACCACTTAAATGAGGAGAATTTTTTTCGTGCGAATAACACTAGTACTAAAATTTTGTATATTTTGCCTAATTCATCGCCTGATTGAAAAAATAGCAATGATAAGTTTATACAACGGTAGGTTTCACAAAGCGTAATCACAGGTGATCGGAGCTTGATCTAGCTCCAAATAGATTTGACAGTTCAAAAATCAGAGAACCAAGGCGTTGATCTCCGATCACCGGTGATTACGATTTGTGAAATTCACCGTAAGTATCATTTAGGCGAAACAAAGTTCGCCGGGACAGCTAGTTGTATACAAAATGAAATCAACGCCCAATTCGGGACGTTGGCCGTTTTAAATTTCCTTTCCGGAAAAAATTTTGGCCATCGGGTAACTTGCGCACCTGGCAAAAGACTTCTTCACTGCGTCCTCTCTAGCTCTCACGTTATCCATGGAATATTACCTTGATACAGTTTATGTTACAAAGTAAATGATCTTGGAATATCTAAATTTTCTATTCTATCTGAAATTCTATTGAAAATATGAAAACATTGTATTGACTTCCGTATTCCTTTGTAACAAAAACGATTGAATTACCATAATTCAATGTTCGAAACTATAAAGAAATGAATAATTTTCATTGTTTTGATTTCAAGTTCGCTGCTACCTACCTATTGCATTGATCAACATGCCAAATTCATAAATCAAAATATTTTGGTACTTTATGACTAAGTATGATGTTTATTCATCATGGAAAATAAAAATAGAATCGAATTATCATGAAAGTTCACCTGGTTTATCCTACTCCCAACATCTGCAGTGAAATCCCTCAACACGAAAACAATTTTTGAAGATCAGCGTTCACATTTCGAACTTCTATAAATACTCCATTTACTTTTATAAAATATCCCGGTAGGCCTAGATTTATAAGGTTTATCAAGTTTTTTTACCTAAAACTGACGCAGATTGGCATACTCGTGAAATATCGGCAATGGCAAAATAATTCTCAGAGAAGTTGCCAATCAGGCGCGTATCCAGGGGGGGGGGGCTTTTGGGGCTCGAGCCCCCCCCCAAGGCTTTTCGCTTCTCAGTGAATTAAAAAGATGGAAAAAAAGTGGGCTACTTCAACAGCGGATGATTCCAAATCATGTGCTTCATCTGCACTTTCAGCTCTAGAGAAATGTAGCGGAGATTTCTATCCAAATTTGTACATATTGCTTCAAATGTTTGGGTACACTGTGTTCCATTTTGGTTGAGACTGCACTCTATCTCTATTATTGAAGATAGAGACATGCGGTTATCGCGACCCTGTATCACATTTTTGAAAAACTTTCAAAGCCACAAACAGAAATATTCCAACTACTCCTTGTTCCTGAAATGCAGGGCGAAAACGAAAATGTTCACTTTTGGAAATGTAATTATTTCTTAGGCCTTTATAAGATAAGAAAAAAAATGAATACTGCTTATAATAGATATTTTTACATAGAAGTCAGTGCCGTATTTAAAATTTTTCTTGAGAGCACTGTTTTTAAGATTGGACACAAACTTGGTATTTTTCGAATGCATCACCCTGTTCCTGTATATTTCAACGTCAAATTTTTGCTGAATACATTAATGTATCACAACCCAATCTTCAATAAGTTTTAACTTTAAAAATCGGAAAAATCCAAATTGATGTTTTTGATACTAGGCCATGAATCCTTTCACACATGCATAAAAGTTGAACATGCATAAAATGATGTTTTGTTTATTGCATTCAAGAAAACTGATTCACAAACATAGTCAAAACAAATCAATGATGATGGCTGACGGTGAAAACATGGAATTTCAAAATTTGAAAAAAAATATTATATCTATATATATAAAAGAAAGATGTTGGTTACACCATTTATAACTCGAGATCGGATGGACTGTTTGTTATGAAACTTCATATATGGATTCGTCTACGGTCTGGTTATTATAAAATGCAATATAACTTCGAAAAAATCGATGAAAATTTCACTCATACAGGAAATGCTTTTCCTCCTTTTGAGCGAGGCCACTAGGTGTCGCTACAGTTACAGTTACGCTACCGCTTATTCGTAGGTACTTCTCGCCGTTAGATGGGGTGTACAGTGACTATATTACCACTATAGTCACTGTAATAGTGTGTAATTTGGGTTGCCCACAACTTTGCGCCGTTGGCCAATGTTTCGTTCTTTCCACTTCAGGTGGCGCTATTCACAAATTATGACTGATTTTTTTCAGTTATTTCAAATACTTGAATTTATTCTGGCGAACGTGGCGTGTTAATGGTAGACAATTTTGTCAAGCAATAATGTGTGTTTATATTCCTGACATTCTGATGTATATTAGTTCTTAGGAAAAGTAGAAAACTTTCATTATAAAAAGATGCCATTCTGCTGTCATGTCATAATTGACTTTAGCAAATCAGCTGTTGATACATCCATCAAATTGACAGCGGAAAATACACTGAAATGATATTACGGCGCCGCCACATTGCTAATATTTTCGATTTGGTCGAACGTCATTCCATTCAAAAATTGACAGGTGCCTACACCATTATTCTAGACATCTTATCGTGAAGGTACTAACTATATTTGACATCAGCACCATTAGATGGCGATGAATTTGTTGAGGCTTTCGCGACCATCAATTTATGTCATCTGTTTTTTTTTCGAGAATATCGGTCGTCGTTGTTTGAAATGGTCGAATAAAGAACATATGACATTAATTACTGTGTACTTTGCATAGGACCTATAGTACCATGAAGGTCAATTAACAGATCCAGAAGCGCGTGAATATCGCAGTGATTTTTTATCGAAATGTCAAGTATATACGATTTTGGCGATCAGTTTCGGTCGTGATATGTCCATTCTCATCTTTCCTCATAATTTTTAAAATGTTTTTGAATTTCTGTTTGGGTAATAAATATATTTGCGGAAATCACTAAATCCAAAATTGCTATAATTGGTAATTGACATATTATTTTTATGTATCTGTTCTGTGTGACAGCTCATATCCATCGAAACATTTGACAGTTTAAAAATCAGAGAACCAAGCTGTTGATCTCCGATCACCGGTGATTACGATTTGTGAAATCCACCGTAAGTATCATTTAGGCGGAACAAAGTTCGCCGGGCCAGCTAGTGAAAATATAAAATGTAAGCATATCGGCATTTTAATATAGATGAGCTCCGAGTCCCAACCAAAGAAGCATTCAGAAACTCACAAACGCAATCCTCAATTATTTTAAATGTCGAATTGAAACTGTGTGATTTATGTATAAGACAAAATGGACGACAGTTTGAACAACCATTAGATTTATATGTTTATTTTTGGTTTATGTAATAAATTGTCTAATTTGAATCTTGTAATCACATCAGTTGATGCTAAATCTGTACCGATATATTTTGTTGTTTACAAAATTTTTAAGTTTATGTTGAAGGGTGATATTTTGGGTTGATGTTCGAAATAGAATTGAATAAAAAGGTTTGAATCACATGGCGTTTCGAAAAAGTAATAATTGAATGCAGGTGTGAAAGAATTCATGGCCTACTATTACAAAACAAACATAAATATGGATTTTTCTGATTTTTGAAGCTATAATTTATTAAAGATAAGGTTGTGATACATCAAGGCATCCGAAAAAAATTGCAAAAATTTGACGTTCAAATATACAGGGTATTCCATTTAAAAATACCAAGTTTGTGCCCAATCTTAAAAACAGGGCTCTCAATATCTCTTATAAACCGTTTTCATTTTTTTTCTATCTTATACAGGGCCTAAGAAATAATTACATCTCCAAAAGTGAACATTTTCGTTTTCGCCCTGTATTTCAGGAACAAGAGTAGTTGGAATATTTCTGTTTGTGGCTTTAAAAGTTTTACAAAAAAGTGACCCTGTGGTCGCGAAAATCGCATATTTCTATCTTCAAGAATAGCTGAGATACAGAGCAGTCTCAACCAAAATGGTACACACTGTACTTCCCGTGTTCCCGTAACAAAGGCTGAAGCAGAGCGCAGTTTTTCTCAAGACCTGGCTCAGAACCACTATGGCAGAAAACCTCTTGAACGGATTAGCTCTAATACACATAAATTACGAGAGAGTCATAGATACAGAAATGGTTGTGACCAGATTCGTTTTTTAAAGATTCATATTTACAAGAAATAATTTTTATTCATTAACTGAAAACTAGTCAAATGCATGCTTTAATATTTTCTTATTTGTTTTTTACGATTTCTCATGGTTAAAAAACATAACTGTTTTTGTTACATCTTTTACTGGAGGAAAGCTGAGCCCCCCCCAACACACCTTTCTGGGTACGCGCCTGTTGCCAATGCTAATTTCTACTTATCTGGAGATTGAATATGTATTTGAAGTTTTGAACTGACTTCAAAGTATGACCATAAAACATAATTCCATTTATTGCTTTTGACTCGAATACTGAATGATAAATAGTTATCATGGAGAATTTATCCAGATGTCTTGTCATTATACCCAATGATAACAGACTGAACTAAGCTGCATCCCTTTTTTTCGAATGAACTATCACAAAGTAACGGACAATTCTGTTCATTATTTTTCAGTAAAATTTCAACACTCGATTCTTGATTTCCGTGCAAGAAATTAGCATAACTGAATCTTCCAACCATGTTTATATACGTGAAATATTTCCAGTATTAACACAGAAAAATGTTTCTTCAACATTCGCTAGGTCTTTGGAATTACTGAATTCACATAATATTTTCTCAAATTCAGTATTTTCCCAATTTAAATAAACATTTTGATAAATACGTAATTACTTCCACCTCTATTTAGAAAGGACAACATTGCTTAGTTATCTGACAGGAAAATGACTAAAATAACCTAATATTTCCAAAATAAACACGGTGAAATGCGTCAGAATGTCAGGGTCAACCGGGATACATGATAAAAGTGAATGGAGTACAACAGGCATCAATATTTCCGTGCCAATTTCATTTTTCTTCAATTAATTTTGTAAATAAGCCAATCCGAAATGCATGAAATATTGATTTTTCAAATTTAGTAATTCACTTGAGCGTACAAGTACACTTGGTAATTCGTCCTACTCGGGGACGGTTTTCTTTGATGTAACGAGTGGAGAATATCTGTATCGGAGATATTCAATCTGCAGCCTTGAATGTTTGAATACCTGAAATAATGCAGATCTGGGCGTATGAAAGATAAGACAGGAACAGTAGCTACAGTTACTATTTTTCGAATTTTTGGTCTGCAAATTATTCAGATCGAAATATACTCCATTCACTTTTATAAAATATCCCGGTTCGCCATTACATTCTTACACATTTCAGCGTGTATATTTTGAAAATGTTAGGTTATAGTAATTTTCCTGTCAGATAACTACGAAACGTTGTCTTCTCTTCGTAGAGATCGTAGTAATTACGTATTGATCAAAAGCATTTATTCGTGAGAGTATTCCAAAATTGGACTAAGCGAAACACACTATCAATTCAAATAAAGATTTCATGCATTTTTCTGAATTTTATGTGTTTTGTTCCATTTCCTCTACCTCTACTACCTATTGATAATTATTTTTGGTTTCGTCGCATGAATTTTCTCCGTTCAAACGAATGCATACCAATATCTACATGATGATAACATTAATAAAATCACAATAACAACTTCATACTATTCAGATATTTACAACAAATATAAAGATTAAAATAATTCAATCTATTAATAGATTGTTATTCAAAATTACCCTACTTATCACAATAAAAATGTTGTTTTGACATTTGTGCATAACCTAGAAACATTATGCACAAACAGTACCAACGTCGGATTTCATGTATTATCAATATAGATATGTATATTTATTATGTAAAAAATTTATGGGACTCACCCAAACACACACAGGCTCTCGAACTAGCACTGTGAATATATCGCCCATATATTTTCTCATCGTTCTGCCGTCAGTTTCAGAAGAATTTGTCGTATTGAACCCATTTTGGGCATTAGATCCAATGTCATGATGAACACTATCCCAATTAGGATCCTTTATCGTCTGCGTTGCATAAAATATACATGCCGAAAGGGCTAAAACACTTCCAGCGGTATATGCCCTCAAATTTGGAAAAGGTATCCTGTCCAAGATAGCTATTGGCATTATGATTATCTGCCGATTTTCACGATACTGATAGAAGACGTAACAGACTGCAATATTAATATGAAAGATGAATTACTTTTTAATTCATGTGTTTACCTAACATTCATTTATAAGGACTGAACGCGAGTGTCTTGACTCGATCCGTCACGAATAGATATTTCACTTCATTATGCAAACTTAACTTGTTCTGTGCTGAACAAAAATCATACAAAAATGAACTTGACAGATTTGACGTTTCAATTTCGAAATTTCGCTTCAGTCATGCGGATTCCTGTATTCAGAATGACGGCTTCAATAGCTACAGCTACAGGTTTCTTCCACTTACTAATTTCCGTTGAAGAAAACGATAAGGAAAAATCTCAAGGATGACATCTGTATTTTTCTGCACTAGTTCGGTTGTTGTAATATTCAATCACATTATTTAAATTTGATTTGGTACAGTGACTACCAAAGATTATATATTATATTCTCTATAATCTTTGGTGACTACAATATCATTGTTCAAACAATGGTTAAACGGACAATTATTCCCTTAAACTCCCTTCGTCTTCTTACAGGACAATACAGCTGCAACAGAACAAAGGCATGTATAATAGTAGGTCTACTGACGGGACACTGCGGCCTTAGAAAATATCTGAACACCATAGGAATACTTGGAGAACCCGTGGATTGCAGACTCTGCGGTGAAGAGGAAGAAACAGCCTCTCACATCATTTTTGAATGCGACGCCCTGGGAAGGCCCCACAGAATCTTCGGAGAAATCAATCCGGAAACGGGAATGAATCCGAAAAATCTCATAAATAGGCTATTGAACCTGATAAAGGACACAAACCTATTCTCGTGAGGAACCACTGACGAAAGAGTGATACAATAGACCCAAGTTGGTCGCAGTGTCACAGGGAGGCCAAGCGCTAACCCGGTCTCTTGTTGGTCAACAAATCAATCAATCAATCATGGTATTACCAATGTTAGTGTGGCTATATCATTTCGTCACAATGTCTCTATTTTTTTTTAATTTTGAGTAGAGAATGGTCAAATAAAGACGATAACTTTCAAACGGGACAACCTTGAGCTATCGAATGCCGCTATCATGTTAGCTACTAGCGACTAGGATATCTGTAAATGTGGTAGTTTGATCATTTCAAATCCACGGATTCAATCGAGAATAGCGTATTCAAACTACACGCAAAATTTGGTCCAGATCGTTTAGCCAGAAACATAAAATTCTACCGAATAATAATCGAAAATAAAAATTACCAATATTTATTTTTAATTTTGTCAAAAAATTTTTTTTTCATTAATGAGAATCAACCTACAAGGTGGATGAACGGTCGTTAGGCGTTCTAATTCTAAAGCTCCTGCCATGTAAATACGTGATGATGGTAAATTGCATTAGGTACATGTTTTATTGGGGAAAGTATGCTCATGATTAACAACGAAAAAACTTCGAGTTTAACATTCAATTTATTTTCAACTTTTTCGAAAACAATGACACAAATTATAAAAAGGTAGCAAAGTCAAAGAAGCTGAGATTTTACCCCTAATTTCAGGAATAACAGTTTTTCAAAGAATCCCCATATATTGCCGTGAATGCTGAAGCTTTTATTTTCTTTGTAATTGATTTCTGTGGGATGATTTTGATTAAATGGCTCTCTCTTTCGGGATCACTCTGGCCCCAATCCAGAAGGGTGTGTTATTTACCCAAATTACCCATATCCATAAGAACATGAAAAACTGACTCAAAATATTATACCTCCAGAGTCAAAACCTTTGTTTGAATTTGTAAACTATCAAGTTAAGTTTGTTGCATTCAATATTTTAATTGATCAATTACATACCTTTTCATATAACAGCCCAAGTTCTTCAAGACTTTCAATTAAGTCATAAAATTTTCGATATGATCCTTCCTATTGAAATAAAACAAAAACTGAAGCTATCTACTTTAGAATGGGGTTCATTCTAAAATGCAAAAAATTACACAAGAATTTTATAAATTAGAACAGAATATCATAATGGAATGAAATTATCATATTTCTTTACAACTAGATACAATTCACCATTTGTGAAAATCCTGTTTTTTCGTGTGTTTCCCTTCATTCTAATTGATATTTATTCACTGGGATGTAGAAATATGAATTCTATAATACTGGATACAATGTTATATTGCATTGTTCGCATGTTAATATCCCAATAAGATGAATGTATATTTCCGGACTCGTGTTTATTTCGCAAATAATGATCAGAAGAGAAATGTTGAAAAAACAACAGAACTGTAGGCAAATAATATTAAAAACATATATACAAACACGTGGACTTCTGATCTGAAACTTTTTACATTCTAAAGATTCCAAGCAGACAAGAGAAAGATCTAATGGTGCACCTCTGAAACGCAACAACCACTCAGTATTCAAAGAATTTATCCCTAACATCAATTCATTTTCACACGAACCTTTTACTTACATTTTAATCAAGAATTAAACTGAAGCCATTATTGCCTCAGAAATAAATATCATTTGAATTGAGAGATTCGCCAGTTTAATTGAAGGACACAGCTATTGAAGTCAATAAAACTAATTTATTCAAACAGAATCATCAAATGGCAAAGTTATCATACTGATTTCTCTTAAATAAATATATATTAAAAGTAATATAACTTCGAAAATATCTGAAACTATCACTTAAAAATATTAAATTCTATCCTCATTCACTGGAGGAGAGAAAATGAAATTAATCACATAATTAACTTGCATGTTGCAACAATATAATAAAAACATTAAACCTCAACTCCGTGAGTGACTAGATAAGAAACTCCGATAAATTCCTTTACATAATTCTTATTTTAGAGTGTAACAATCACAATTGAGTTTTTTAACTCTATACACTAAAAATCGACTGATTCAACTACTTAATTTATGTACTCTTTCAAATATTGTTCGAAAACATTCCACCAAAAATTCCAAATCATGAGAATGCAGATATTTGCAATAATAATATCCGATAGCAACATTCTGAGAAATATAACATAATTTTCTGGTAATATACATATATATGTATAT
This sequence comes from Adalia decempunctata, assembly GCA_951802165.1. NCBI lineage: Eukaryota > Metazoa > Arthropoda > Insecta > Coleoptera > Coccinellidae > Adalia > Adalia decempunctata. The sequence goes on along the minus strand of OX637697.1, from coordinate 35,811,688 downwards.
AAATCTACATACCATTTTGTACATACTATAAAATTTTTATGGAACTTGAGTTCACTACAGATAAACAGTATATGGTTAAAAGGAATTAATAGTTGAAACCAACCTTGGATCATTTCAATATAAAATTTCATTTTTAGAATAATTCAAGTGGAAAAATTATGTATTACAACAGATTAAACATGTAATAGCTGCATCAATGATTCCTTGTGAACCTGTTGAATGTCATGTCATAACATGGATTCATTTATTTGTTCAACCGCTTTATAAGTTAAGAATACTAGCCACCAATGACTGAAATCATACCCAATATGCTAAAAGTTTTGATGTAGAAATTTGTAATGAAGTTTTTCCAAGCCAATTAACCTAAATTTCAGGAACACGAATTGACAATTGCAAATTAATCGCCAATTCTGCTGAACCAATTATCTATTATGCTTCTTCCTTAATTCACTACTGTCAATTTAAAAATCTTCTATTTTATTAACATCAAAAAGTTATTGATACTGAAGATTATTTTGATTATATTTACAATTTCCATTGTACCACAATCACCAGAATTCAGCCTAATTCACTAGGTTCTACAGAAGATTACGTGAAAATTAGTTAAAACAATCTATGATCAAGAAGTTAGCCAAGAAGCGCATAGATGCATCAAAATCACCTATATTGCAGGAAGTATTTATGTTTACGAATTACCAGAGAGATTCGAACTGCATATTACCGAAACCTGGGGTTTTTCTGCATTCCCAATACTTTCCATTATATTGCCATGTTTCATTCCTAGAAATGGAAAACCATCTGGGTTCGTATTTTATACTCAACTCTTCCCTCCGCCTCCTCCTTTCTCTCTGAGCAGTTTCCAGTTGCAATTTGAGGCTTTCAGCTAGAGAAAGATCTCCCTCTTCTAGGGCTCTTTGATCAGGTCTTAATCGGGTATCAGTTGGAGGTAAGGAATTCGAATCTGGACCCAATTCGTTGAGCTCTATCGCAAAACGTGTGAAACCGTAATATCTCTCATGATTTGGGGGTAGTGTTCCAGCTCTCCAGATGCATCGGGCAGAAGGAGCAACGCCGCAATACAATGATTCGGACCACTTTCCAAAAAGCCGCCTTACTGGCTTGCCCGCTTCGTCATATACTGCCCCAACAACCTGAGGAATAAAACAGTTCACACTATTTCTACCCTCAGTCTTCACGATTTCATTTTTTTTTTAAGAAAGAATTGAATACCCAGGCTATTTCCTAAGAGTATTCGTCCATAATATTTGACGAATCAGATGAAGCATCAATGATATTACTTAACTAGTACTGTTAGTTATCCATAAATTAACTCAAGATTCTTCAATTTTCGCCAGTTCCTTAGTTGGAAAAGTTCGTTAATAGACAAAATTCGACCATCGTTCGAAATTTAATTTTCCTGATCATTTCAAAACTACAGATTCGATCTAGATCAAATTTCGCATTTGGATAGAATGGCTTATTCAAGCTACGTGTAAAATTTTGTCTGGATCGCTCAACCAGAGCATTATAAAACCCTGGCGTATTATTTACAAAAAATTCTCAATATTTCTGTAATATCATATCCAGGATCATGGACAATTGCTTTGATAGCTGCCAAAATTTTTAGCGTTTGCCTGGGAAGATCCATTTTTTCTCTATAAACGGAGATCCGCATTATTTCAAACTAGCTGGCCCGGCAAACTTTGTTTCGCCCAAATTACACTTACGGTGGATTTCATAAATCGTAATCACCGGTGATCGGAGATTAATGGCTTGGTTCTCTGATTTTTGAACTGTCGAATCGAGTTGATTCTAGATCAAACTCCGATCACCGCTTTGTGAAACCCACCGTTGAAGTTGTATAAACTTACCATTGCTATTTTTTAAGAAGGAGATAAATTAGGCAAAATAAAGTTCAGAATATACAAAATTTTAATATTATTGTAATTTACATGAAGAGAATTCTCTTTATTTAAGCGGTACCTAATAGATTGACACGTCATGTTACAAAATCATATAAACTTAGGTTTTCCACATTGAAGATAGTTTTTGAAATACTAAAAAAATATTTTAGTGCTCTAATTACTCTCATTAAATTTAATAAAGTCGATTTAAATTGTTTTATCTATTACCGATTATCACGTGACTGCAAACACCGATCAGAATACGTGACGTCACTGTTCCGTAAACAAGCTAACCTATAACCTAACTGTAGCCCATGTGTCATTATGAATACGAACTTACGAAGAACAGAAGAGAGTAAAACGTATCACCAGCGAACTATTTTACGATTATTTGCTATTAGGAAAACGATATTCTACAATTTTGAACATAATGGAGACAAGATCAGTTCGCTTTGACAGAAGGTGAAGCCTGTTCACGGTATAGTGACGTAATCATAATCACTCGACAGTATGGAGCGTTTCAGCGGGAATTTTGAAAACTTTTTTATTCACGCATTTTTTATTGGTATTTCCTATATTTTTTCCATGAAAATATTATTTTCGTGTTTGTATGGGGCTTCTCTACAAATTGAAACCATTTTAAAAAATAGTCAACATTCCTATTGTTGAACACATAACTTTTGTTTTTAATGTTTTGAAAATCAGTCATAATAAATTCTCAAAATCTTATCAGTGCTCACACCATTATTTTAGACATCTCAGCTATGCTGCTAAGCTCAAAATAGTGGATAAACATCTCAGTTGGTGGAGCAGCGAGATTTTCATGTTTCTATGGATATGAACTGTCACACAGAACATGAGGCAGGGACATTTACCAATGAGGCTAAATGGAAAATTCCGGTAGATGTTATTTTATTTTATTGAAAAAATCTAAAAGGTTGAAACATGTATTTTTAAACTTTCCATCATCACATACAATGCTTACCTAAAAGGTTGACCAAATTAGGTGAATTCCCTATTTTCGAACAATAGGTACGGCAAATAAACAAAAATTTAAGGGTTCGATCTCTCTTCAATTTGTTCAATTTAGTTGACGATATCAAGCTCGTAAGAAGGCAAATCGAGATGTTCAAATGAAGTCGACAGCACGATCGACACGGCAGAGTGAAAAATACAAGTAAAAAAATTATCAAATTATCTGCCGGTTGTGTTGAACACACATTCAAATTGGTCATTCGACCAGATCAGATTAGGCAACCCATGAAATATTATTGTATATTATTAGTGAAACCCCGATGAGCAAACGTTTCAAAATTATTGACGCTTACAATACTGTCTCTGTGCAAACAGAAACACTAAAATAATATGTCGATTACTAATTATGGGCAATTTTAGATTAAGTTATTTTCGCAAATAGATTTATTACTCAAACTCACGTTTAAATATGATCGTCAAAATCCGATTTACTTGATATTTCGTTAAAAATTCACTGTTCCACCAACTTGAGATGTTCCCCCGCTTTTGATCTGGTAATAGACTTCCATGTCACCATGAGTTCTATGCGAATCACACATCGCCATCTAATAGCGGTAATGTCAAATTAAGACTAATTAAGAGACTTAATTAGTCACTGTACGACTATACGCATCAACGGTAGCGACACCTAGTGGTCTTATTCAAAAGAAGGAAAAGCATTTCCTGCAAAATCAAAATTTTCATCGGTTTTTCAAAGTTTTATTGTATTTTACAATAACCAGACCGTAGACGAATCCATATATGAAGTTTCATAACAAACCGATCTCGAGTTATAAAAATGGTGTAACCAACATCTTTCTTTTATATACAGGTTCAGAAATTTAAGTTGGAAACATAGTCGATTCAACGTTGAACGAGTGGATGAATATTGTCTAGTGGACCAGAAAAATAATCAGAACTCTCGGCGCGATGCGACACGAATAAATGACTGACCTCACTCAATGGCATGGGAACTGCATCGAGACTAGTAGAGTAAGATCCCAGAGCAATCAGACATAACTTATTTTCACACGGATGAAACCTGAAGTTTTCAGTAGCGTCTCGTGTGCCTTGAATACCTACGCGCTTTGTGGAACTTGCCGAGTGACACCTGGGCAGGTACCAGGTGAGAAAGTTAACTAAAAATAAGAATTATTTAAATTAAATTCACATGACTGATTTTTATATATGTCATGTAGAATATTATTTTAAAGTAATATCATAAGTGTCAGACACTTTTGATGGACCAGAGCTTTTGTCAGACGCATTTAAGCTACCCAAAAAATAAATGAACTTTACTTATTTTTACATGTCTGATTTTTTAATATGTTATTGAAGTATTTATTTAAAAGTTATATTCGATCAGTCAGACAAGTTAGAGTGACCAAACATCCCCTAAGACAAAAATTATTCGGCCAGAAGTATGAGTGCGAGAGCACTATGCATGCGCTTCAGAGTGAGTGAGACGTCCATAATAACTCGGTTCCCCTTCTTAAACTCACCATCTGTTTCAATCTACTGTGTATGTGCTGTTTGCGTGTAATATTATATAACTTATAATATAAATATACAGTATGGTGCAAATGAAAGGATTAAATTCGTTATTTTGTAAACCGCCGAATTTAAGGAAAAATTTCGAAACACGTCGATTTTTATTTTAAAACAGGCTATTCGTAAGGAAACCTTTTTATTTTTGACGTCATCTATGTGTGCGTGATGACGTCATCGCTCAAATTTTCAGATGGAAATGTGGGTGTTGTGATACATTATTTGAAAGGTATTTATCCAGTCATATCAATAATTTGCAGTAATTGATTTTTGTATTTGTTTGAGAAATTAATAAAATTCTATTATTACAATGAATATTTAATATGTATTACTCATTAAATACAACGAAACCTATAAGTGACAATAAGCAAATCAATTACTGTACATATTGGTATGGCTGAATAGGTATTTAAAAGACCTTTCAAATAATGTATCTCAACACCTACATTTCCATTTAAAAATTTTAACGATGACGTCATCACGCTCATATAGATTACGTCAAAAATAAAAAGGTATCCTTACGAGTAGCCCGTTCTAAAATAAAAATCTACGTGTTTCGGGATTTTTCCTTAAATTCGGCGGTTTACAAAATAACGAATTTAATCCTTTCATTTGCACCATACTGTATATTTATATTATAAGTTATATAATATTACACGCAAACAGCACATACACAGTAGATTGAAACAGATGGTGAGTTTAAGAAGGGGAACCGAGTTATTATATCACTCTGAAGCGCATGCATAGTGCTCTCGCCCTCATACTTCTGGCCGAATAATTTTTGTCTTAGGGGATGTTTGGTCACTCTAATTTGTCTGACTGATTGAATATAACTTTTAAATAAATACTTCAATAACATATTAAAAAATCAGACATGTAAAAATAAGTAAAGTTCATTTATTTTTTGGGTAGCTTAAAAGCGTCTGACAGAAGCTCTGGTCCATCAAAAGTGTCTGACACTTATGATATTACTTCAGAATAAAGCCCGCAACGGACGGCGAGCGATAATATAATATATATTATAGCTTTGCATTGACATATGTCATTTTAGTATGGAAAAATATCGTAATATCGGAATATATATTATAGCGTCGTCCGCGGGGCTTGGTGCATTTTCATAAGGAGCGATATTGGTGAAATATATGAGATATAATATATCGCTCGCCGTCCGTTGCGGGCTTAATATTCTACATGACATATATAAAAATCAGCCATGTGACTTTAAGTTAAATAATTCTTATTTTTAGTTAACTTTCTCACCTGGTACCTGCCCAGATGTCACTCGGCAAGTTCCACAAAGCGCGTAGGTATTCAAGGCACACGAGACGCTACTGAGAACTTCAGGTTTCATCCGTGTGAAAATAAGTTATGTCTGATTGCTCTGGGATCTTGGACTATAGCGAGAGCTCGAAGATCCCACTCTTCAGTCTCCTATGTCATTGAGAGAGGTCAGTCATTTATTCGTTGTCACAACGCGCCGAGGATTATGATCATTTTACTGGTCCACTAGACGATATTCGTCCACTCGTTTACGCTGAATTGGCTATGTTTCCAACTTATATTTCCAAACCTATGTATAGACATTCCACGTTGCAAGTAACATCATTGAAAGGTAAATGATCCGATAAATATACTCGATACATTAAGGTGGGCGTTCAATGTAGTGTGTTTTTATTTCAAGTTGATTTCGAAAACGATTTCACTTTGAGAACTGAAATTTTGTGGGTGAACTCAGAAAGGATTAGAGTACTTGTTGAAATAATTTTAATCGATTTCATTCCGACAGTTAATTTTTTTTCTTTCAAAAATAGAAGAAAATGAGCCAACCCATGCTTCTGTTTTATTTCAACAGAAAGACCCATGAAAATAGTTCAACTTCTGATTAAAAGTGAATCTACTGATAATTTCGTTCAGAAGATCAACTTGAAATACGGAATTGGCAGAGAATGGCCAAATTCAAATTTTGGCGGGAAAAAATTCCTGCTTTACCCACAAATTAACGTATTTCATAGTTCGGCGATTTTCGGATAGAGAGCGCCATTGTACATTTCATTCATGATTAGAGAGATACTCATAGAACTTATTGTGATAATGTAAGTTCTATGGAGATATTTCTTAAAATGGACGGTGGCGCCTCTATCGGCTGATCTTTCCTACTCGCTTTAAACACAGAATACCTAACTACTACACAGAATACCTAACTACTACTGTAGTTAGGTATTCTGTGCTTTAAACGCCGACCTTAATGAATACACCGAAATCATTGAAAGATTTATGGTGGGTTTCACAAAGCGTAATCACCGTTGATTACGCTTTGTGAAACCCACCTTGGAATTTTTTCAAAGAGTACTCACCTCATGTCTTTTACTCGACCAATAGCTAGCTTTATTGAACGTCAATTTGCAAGTGATCCTTCCATTTGTAATATTCAATTCTCCATATTGATCCACCCAACGCTGACCACTGAATAAATTATGTACGCAAGTTGTAACTTTATTCCAGGTATACAGGTCTCCAGTCTTTGGTAGAAGCACATTTATATTACCAAGAGGCTGGAATTCCATGCTCTTACCCCAGAACTTTGTTTTGACTCTCGCGTCTTGCCAGAACGTGAAATTTGGACTTTCTGCATGGCAGGAACTAACTGGCGGATGATGGGACACTTGCTCTGCTAAAAATCGGAAACCTTTGTCTTCTCTGATGCACTCGTATGTCTCTCCTAGCAAGGGATTGAAAGGTTTGTTTCCAGCTCTACTAAGCGTGCTGGCGTAAGCCGATACTGCAAAAGCAGCAATTTCAACCATACGCTCATAGGGATCGTCGAGAGAAGCAGCCTTATCTAACAGCTCAGAATACTCTAATTCTTCGCAAAGTCTTTGTAACACATTAAGGGGTTCGTTCAAGGCAACTGGCATACTTATTTGGGATAAATCTTTTCCTATGTTGCGACTCAACAAATTCCAAAGCGACAAACCTTCAGTTGGCGGTCTAGGAACTGGAAGCATTGTTCTTCTTCCAGTCAAACCTTGATTTCCTGAAAAGAAGTAAAACTATAACTTTCAATTTATCCTTGAGACACATAACTTAAACAGTAGTTATGTCGCAAATTCGGATTAATTTGTGTGAAATGTAAATGATTACAGTACCTACTAGCTTTTGAACGATATTCCCTTAAATGTTTTCTTCTCAACATCATTTCCGAAACTGCCAATGATATTAATATATTTCATGAATATAATTTTGTTCTCAAAAACATTTATTATCCCACTAATTTTTGCTTCTGTACCTCAGGAAACCAAAGTCCTAACAGAAAGGCCTGAATACATTTTCACCGAATGACAAGATTATCATTGCTGACACATCAGATGATACTTTGACATTACATCATAAATTGAAAGATGTTTTTGAACATTAGGATTGCACGGACGTCACCCATGGAAGGGCGATTAATACACCAGTAGGGGGACCCCCCCAGACATTTCCATTAGACTCTATTTTCCGTGTTTAACATAATGAACTCAGCAGATTATTCTACATGTAGTAAAAATATGCAAAATTTTTTGGGGCAAGTTTTTTTTTACTGAAGGCAAACCTGATGCTTTAAGTATAGAGAAACAACAACATTTCAAAGAAATATAGAGGGTGTATTGAAGGTAAGGCTTTTCTTTTGACAGATGGTAGAACTCATCAAAATAATGCATTTTACCAAAAATTTTTTACGTGAATTGTGCCCCTGTTTCGAGCAAATGAAACTAGAATATTCTATTTCAGAGATGTAGAGATATGATGAACAGACAGATGCAGGCCAGTGTTGTACCCAGCACACAAGCTTACAACAACAGAAAAGGGGCCACAATACCAATCAATAAGATATTTCAACCATTGTCCTATAGAAATCCGAACAGAAACTAATATTAATATATACAAAAGAAAGATCTTCAAAATGCTTCTTGAAATGGAACCATATAGCGTCGAGGAATTTTTTATGAGTAACCATCCTAAGGGCCGGTTTCACAATGTCTGGTTAACTTTCAGGTAACTTGACCATATACTTTCTAGTTAACTTGTAGTTAACTGAGAAAACGTTTCACAACAACGACTAACGGTGTTGGTCAAATTACCTTTGGTTAACTTAGGTTGGCAATAGTTGAAAATTTTCAAGCCATAGAAAACCTACTGATTCATAGGTTATTTATTCGTATTCAGTGCACAAAATGGGTGTCATTTTGAAATTTGAATTTGTTCTTTGCGTGAAGTTGTCAGTCGTCCCATTCTACTTGTTAGTCTTATCGAAAAATATAAAAATGTTGTTGAATGTAAGAGGAGCAACACAATAACATGGAAGAAGAAAGAGAGGGCTTGGCAAGATATATGCCGGGAATTCAATTCTTCTAGTGGAAAGTGTCCGCGTTCTATTGAAAATTTAAAAGAAAAATTCAGTAATATTAAGAAGAGGACGAAGAAGAAATATACAGAGGAAAAAAAATTGTATTAAAAACAGGAGGAGGACATTATACATTGCCTCCAGAAAATGAAATTGATGTGGTCGTCAAAGGGATTTTGGGGGAACAACTCACTGGTTTGAGTAACCCTTATGATGATGACAGGGGTCAACTGACACGGAAAATACCTCCTACCAATACTGAGGAGACTATTGGTTATGGACCACAAAATGAGGACGATCGATCTTCATCTAAATTGAAAGATAATGAAAGTCAAGGCCTTGCTGGAAATCCAGCAACCAGCAAGGGGGAAGAGACTGAGGACACCTGGACATCCTACAGTGCGAAAAATCTGAGGAAACCTCCTTCAGAAAAATTGCGATTCAGACATGTAAAAAACTTGAAGAAAATTACGACAGTAAAAACAATTGGTACACCTAGTAATACCCTCATTGAAGAGAAATTACAGTTTATAAAGCTACAGAAGTATTTATGTTCACCCCGAAATCATTTTTTTTAACAGTTCTTTATTTCCCTACTGCAAATCATGTTACCCCAATTGAATCCTGTATTTGAGAAATAACATTTAAACATAATTGATATCGTATTATCTGAAAGTAAGCATGTGGAAAACAAACATAAAGGATACCTAAGCTTACACAAAAAGTAAAATTACATAATATTTCTTGAAATGATTCATAGCACTCAATAGAGATCCTCAACAGAACCTCCTAACTAATATCCTGACAGTCGTAGAAACAGAAAAAGTGACGTTGAAACCTTCTGGTCAGTTCTTAACCATCGAATTATCTTATTGTAAAAAAAACTAGTGGTTAACTATTGGTGAATGCCTAACCAACAATTGTGAAACACTTTTCAGTGGTATTTGTCAAACCTTTAGGTTAACTTTTGGTAACCAGACATTGTGAAACCGGCCCTAAATAGACGTAAAGTTTTGACACAATTTCACTTCTAATTGTTTGCAATGTCATATAATTATTATGTCATGTAACATGATGATTTGAAATAAAGAGAATTATTTATTTATTTATTTATTTATTTAGTATTAAGGAATTGATGCCTAAAATTGTTTATAAATTTTTTAAATTGAACATTTCATATAAGACATTTTCGGTAAAATTACTTATTTTGATGAGTTTTATCACCTGTCAAAAGAAAAGCCTCACCTTAAAATACACCCTGTATAGAAATAGTTAATTCATTAATTGTACTAGTTTTGAAAATGACCATTTCTCTTTAGAACTCACCACAATCATATCGATAACCATTTAGAAATCGAAAATTTGTTCGATTGTTGGCGAAGAGGAAAATCTGATGAAAAGATAGAAGTACTGAATGATTTGCTCACATTATATACACTAGATGTGAAGCTCCAACAGGCATAAAGAAAAAGCAAATATTTCTAAATGGACATGAAAAACATGACACAAAAAAATAAAAGTTTAAATAGTGAAAAAACAGGTGTCATCCAGAGCCATTCGAGACATAACGAATTTGGATTTGAATAAAACACAGAAAACTTGACCTTTTGGGCTTAAATATTTCCCGATGCAAACACATCAACTCAGGAATTCGAATTCCATCATATCAAGGCACATGAGTGTGCGTTTGCAGCCATCGATTCTTTCAAACCTATGAGCCTGAATGTTGGCATTTTCACGTTTGATGGCGCCTTGTTACAACCACAAGCATTAATATCGAGTCCAACCAAAACTGTGCAAAAATACCATAAAATGATAGCGGACTCCATTCGCTGTAACATGATGATCATCAACGAAAAAATATGGTTTACATTACTCTTCACGCATGCTATTCAAATCACACAGTCACTTTTTGTGGGTGAATTGGAGCTCCAGCATGATATGTAGGTTTGATCCTATCCTCCAACTTGCTTATCGAAATATTTCAACTAGAATTTAGACTAGACGATTATAACGAACAAAAATTGGAAAAAGCGTAAGACAAAATTCCAAATGTTGCTCGTTTGTGAACATCACAATGTTTCCTCTGACTGGCGTTAAAGACAATGAAAAAGAGTCAAGTTCCTATTCAAATACATAATTGTTATATCCCTACTGGACAACCTGATATGTTAAATAAAGATAAAATGAGAAAAATTAAACATAGACACAAGCACCTACCTGTGATTTCTAGCAAATTATTGGCTGGCATCAGTTCCTGACCGATATCAGACTCTGAGCTTATTATACTGCCCTCTCCACTAGACAAGGACCCAGCTTCTGAACTACTTTCTGACCTTGTACGCACCTCAGACTCCTCTTCCTGAACCTCCAGGTCACCGTCAATGTCCGCGCCACCATCTGATTTGGGCTTCTCATTAGGTAAGTCTTCAGCATCAAAAAATTCAGTTGCACTCACACACGAGGAGCTGAGGCTTAGCGAATTTTTATGCGGTCGATTCTATGAAGAGAGTACGATAGGAGTTACAAGGTTTATTTATATGGAATATGGAAATGAGGAAAGCTTGTTAGACCTCCAGATGTTGGAGGTATAATTGACAAAAATACATGCTGAAGTACCAACCAAAAATCATCAATTCAAAACCTCGACCAATTTTCGTTTGTTTCAGAAATGTTTCCTAGAAAATCAAAGTATTCATAATAATAATTTTTAGATTTTCTGAAGTGTAAAGCAATAATAATACTAGTTGTAGTTGTACTGGTGTTTTTCCCTCTAACGTTTCAAATATAAATCACAGATTAACTTCTACTGTGGAAGTTATCTGCCAATTTGATTTCTGGAACATTAACTACACTTATACATCAGATTGAGCACTTCATTATACCTTTGCCATTAAATGAAATTGAATAATAAAAAATAAAATATCTTACCCCTTCGGAAACATGATCTAAGAGTGAAAGTTCCTCAATGTCTGCAGCATCATGGATCTTCTGTAGGCGATTTCTCAAATCTGTATTCTGTTGGATTGCCTGATTGAGACTATTCTTCAAATTGACTATACTTTGATTGACATTCGATTGGCTTTCACAATCCAAAGCGTTTTTAAGCCGCTCACGTTCAGTGGTTAGGCCAAAAGAGAAGGTTTTCAAATTATTTAAAACTGAAAAGAGAATGAGTTATTTTGATTTGAATTATTGAAGCCGGAAGTCTGTTTGGAACAGATTATTTCGAAACTGAGAATTTGACACTCCCCCAAGTGTAAAATGATCATACAGGAAATCATCCAGGGAAAATGATAAATGTAACCACAATGATAATTATGGTGTGTTTTGAAGTGAAATTATATAATCAAATAGACAGAATTGAAGAGGAAAAACGAAACTGCAAAAATTATTATAAGTGATATTTCAACCAGATATTATACTGAAATGTATCTGACATGTTTCTGTGGTAATGATAAAACTGCACAAATTCTTACAATTTTTCATTTGTTGTTTGTCTGGTTGTCCTATCCTAGCCTACGAAATTACCGAACCGATCGTGAGTTGTGACGATCGTAGTTGAGTAGAAGAGTATATAGGAACGATAATGAAGAGAGGGGGGAATTCGCATTGTATGCTTCATTCGCTTTTATAATGTATCCCGGTTGGCCATGAAATTCTGGCCTATTTCACCGTGTATATTCTGAAAATTTTAGGTTATAGTAATTTTCCTGTAAGATGAATAAGCGTTGTTCTTTCTACATAGAGGTCATAATAATTATGTATTCATCGAAATGTTTATTTACTTTGGGAAAATGAGAAAATATTAGTCAATGCGAGTTCAAAGTCCTGGCGAATGTTGAAGAAACTTTTTTCTCTGTTAATACTGGAAATATTTCACGTTTACAGGGTGAATCACGGTGGATGGCACATTAGACATTTATGGTGAACCAGATATAGGATCAGTTTGAAAATTTGCATCAGTGCATTATCGGACATTCTCTACCCAACTAAAATATTTTCGTCAATGCGGTGTTGCCACTTCTTTTAGAAAGTAGTAGCAACTACGCTTTTTCAAATGGAACACCTGGTATATTATATTATTTTTGGAATCTCCAACAACTTGCCGACAACTTTTCTCAACACTTCCCTATACCTATCTGTTGCCGTTTTAGAAATATAAATTATTTTCATTTTTTTTTCACCGAAAATCATCACCTCTAAAAATGCTGATAACTTCCGGTTGAGAGACACTATGGAATTGAAATTTGGTTTGGAGTTAGGTGATACACAAATGCTTCCAACACATTAGGCTGATCTACGTTACTCACAATACAGGGTGGTAAAAAATACAGTATTTTCGGTTGCTTGAAAAAGTGACTGAAAGTTGTTTATTTCAAATGGAATGCCCTGTATATTATTAGAAATTCAGAAAGCTGATGAAATTTTCTTTCATTCTATGTATATCATGCCTATACCTAACTAGTCAAGTTTCGGACTTATAGCATTTATTTGTCAAAATGTCCCTTCAGAATGGTATGTCCATTCGGTATGTATTTGGTAGGCAGGCCATGATTTCTATTTGATAGTACCTTGTGACATTCTCCTAATAATAAAGGCACCAAGAAACTTGAAAGTCAAACTATTTACATATATGAATTATTATTAAAAAGTAGAACAATCATGTCGAATATTTCAAAGTATGTTCGAATCGCTGGCCGTTCACTTCCAAGCACTTCAAAATGCGGGTGTTGACTGCTTTTGTCGTGGCAGATCGTATTTCTTTGAAATCCAAATCTTCAAATGCTTGGGTAATCCTTTCCAACAATTCATTTCTCGAATGCACGGGTGTTTTGTAAACTTTTTCTTTCAACATTCTCCACAGATAATAAATCTAATGGACTAAAATCGGGTAATCTTGCTGGCCAATTCCACGGTCCCAAGCGCCTTATCCACCGATCGTCAAAAAGTCTCTCCAATTAATAATAATACATATACAAATTCATGAGCACTTCGTTCGAATAGTTTTCTTCCATCGTTTCGAGGGTTTTTGCAACTTCTGAAATGACGAAAATGTCGAAATTCAAGTTTCTTGGTGCCTTTATTATTAGGAGAATGTCACAAGGTGCTGTGAAATAGTAATCATGGCCTGCCTACCAAATACCGAATGGGAATACCATTCTGAAGGGACATTTTGACAAATAAATGGTCATAAGTCCGAAATTTGACCAGTTAGGTATAGGCATGATATACATAGAATAGAAGCAAATTTCATCAGCTTTCTGAATTTCTAATAATATCCATTTGAAATAAACAACTTTCAGTCACTTTTTCAAGCAAACGAAAAGACTGTATTTTTTACCACCCTGTATTGTAAGTGGCGTAGATCAGGCTGATGTGTTGGAAGCATTCATGTATCACCTAACTTCAAACCAAATTTCAATGCCATAGTTATCAGCATTTTTGGAGGTCATGATTTTCGGTGAAAAAAAAAATGAAAATACTTTATATTTCGAAAACGGCAACAGATAGGTATAGGGAAATTTAGGAAAAGTTGTAGAGAAGTTGTTGGAGATTCCAAAAATAATATAATATACCAGGTGTTCCATTTGAAAAAACAAAGTTGCTACTACGTTCTAATGGAAGTGGCAACACCGCATTGACGAAAATATTTTAGTTGGGTAGAGAATGTCCGATAATGCACTCGTGCAAATTTTCAAACCGATCCGATATCTGGTTCACCAGAAACATGGTTGGAAGATTGAATTATGCTATTTTCTTGTACGGAAAACAAGAATAGAGTTTTGAAATTTTGCTGAAAAATAATGGACAGAATAGTCCGTTACTTTGTGATAGTTCATTCGAAAAAAAAAGAATCAAGGTACTAGAATAATCCGACAGAAAAACTCGAAAACGAACAGTGGAATTCGCCACTTTTCAAAATTCTCACGAAATAAGCCTACAGAATACATTTGAATACATTTTTGCACCACTCGAAATACTCCAGTATGAAAATGTGGTAGTACTACGAAACCTGTGTCACAGTTAAACCTTGAAAAAAATAAATACTTCCATTTACAAAGTTGAAAGAGATTAAATGGAAATTAGCATTGGCACGTCTTTTAGAATCATTTGACATTTAACGAGCACCAACCTTGGTCAGTTTTAAGTAAAAAAACTTGATAAACCTGAATCATGGCCAACCAGGATACATTATAAAAGAGAATGGAGTATATCTTGAAAAATTTGTATTTGAAGCAGAATATACACATGCCCCAAATGGGTAAAAACATGCCATTTGACGACACTAGTAAGCAAATAACATGAGGCACTTGAAAAAGCAGGAAAAATGTAATTCCTGGCTTTGTTGTGGGAATACATATTAACATGATTTCAAAACTCTCTTTGGTATTTTATTTAATTTTCATAACATCAGTTCATACCTGGCCTATTTCAGTGACTAAACATAAACCCCTCAAAAAGATAAAAACCTAAAACTAGCAGAACTCTTCAATAAAGCCTTACCTGTTTTTGCTAGTGTAACAAAGTCATCTCGTAACTGAATTTCAGAAGACAGGGAAATCACATCCGTATTGCTTAAACTATCTGGGGTAGGTATCGATATAGGAACTGGCAAGCTAGTTCCTGTGAGTGGTATCTGCTGAGGTGCAGTTGAGATTCCGCTCAAGGAATTAGCCTAGAATGAATAGAACAATGAAAATACATTCTGAAACACAATGAGAGACACTTACAGAAAGAGGAGAAGTATTATCACTGTCAATAATTTTATTACTGAATTGTATAGTAAGATCTACACTGCCACCTTTAGAGGCAGATTTCTTCTTTTTCAAACCAAACTTTCTTCGATCTTTCTTTATGTTCGGCGACAGAATCTCTGAAGCATTCTGAAATATCACAGTCACAATAATACTCAAATGGAATTCCTATATATTTCTTACATCATGAATCACTGACGCTGATTCCAGTTGTTGTAAAATTCTTGACAGCTTCGTAATATTGAGCTCAATAGTGATTGCGTCTCGTTGGAACTGTTCCAGGGATGTCAAGGAGTCTTGTAACCAGAAACTGAGTCTTCCAGAGCCGCCTGGTCCTTTAAGCCCACGGGTTAGGCTACCATCTCTACTGACAATTTCTGGTGTCCTTGGTATACCTGCCGTCAAATTTTCGCTTATTTTAATTGATATCTTTTTTTATGCACATTTGAGATCTAAGTACAAGCCTATGTTTTATTGAATGCTAGTTCTGGTGAAACGATCGCTTTCCAAAGATCGCACCAGATTTAATAACTCAAGAATATCTGATCATCAATTAGCATAATATCCTGATCTTTCATTTGAAAGTTCATATTCCGAACATTACTCTGAGCATATGAGTTTACGGAGCATTGGAGTGAATGAAAAATTATTGGATTTGGATGCAACAAGAATAAAAATCAACCTGCATTTGATGACTCATGTTTAAAAAACTATCATGATAGTGTGACCCAATTTCTTGGGACACTGAGGATTA
Organism: Adalia decempunctata; assembly: GCA_951802165.1. Classification (NCBI taxonomy): domain Eukaryota; kingdom Metazoa; phylum Arthropoda; class Insecta; order Coleoptera; family Coccinellidae; genus Adalia; species Adalia decempunctata. Next base: position 35,795,326 of record OX637697.1, on the reverse strand, counting down.
TCATGACATGAAATTATACTCACTAGTCAATCCGTCGGGTGGTTTGAAAAGTGCTCCAATATTATTCCCATAGGTCAATACATGTTGCCTGTATAATCTGTGTGCAGTTAATTGTTGTACCCACGCGTTGAAAGTTTCATCAGTCTTTGCTTTTAGGTGATAAATGAATTCTTCAGCATCTATGTCGATTCTTCTCCTCTTCAATTTTGTAGATATTACTGACAGTCCTATATCCACCGAACCATGAATTTTTCCTTTACTGATTTCATTAGGTCCTTTTCCATAAATGAGCATTCCCTTCTCCAGCATGAAATATCTCTGAGAGAATAAACAAAAAATTTTAATATGATGCCTGAATGTTCATAAAAGGAATTTTGGAAAAATAATAACTTGTGTAAAAATCGGTTGATTATTTTATGATGTTTGTGTCTACATGAATCAATACCTAGATTCAAATGAAGGTAAAACCTTTAAATTTGCATAAATACTAAAGCATTTGTGGGAATATAGGCGTGAACAGGTGATGAGATTCTCAATTTTTGTTCTGTAGACAACAGCAAATAATCCCGAATGAAAATGATATCTTTCCTACATATTATTTTCAAAATGTTAACTCCAGTCAATATTCGCCAGAGAAAAGGCAACAGAATTGTTTGGTTGGATTGTTGGATAGGTGAATCGGTCGTTTAGGCACCAACATACTCAAAAAATAGTTCAAAATCATGATATACATACAGGGTTCGTCAGCAAGGCGTACGGCTAAAATAGCGCTTAAAATGTACCGTGTGGAAAAAACTTATATGGCATGGTTGGTTATAATGTTGACAAAAATCTACAAACTAAAAATAATTTTACATATACAGGATGCGTAAAAAGAAAGTTATGGAAAAATAGGTATTTTTCTGTCATAATTCTTTCGATGACAACAAGAGTTTTACAACTATGTCTCATTTTATTTAATCACGCCGCTGCTACATAATTCGTAATTTTAGGATATTTTGTGTTTTAAGGGGTTCATCAAGATTCTTATAGCAACCGCTGTGTTCAATCTAGATAAACGAAATTTTTACAGTAGTTAGCTTAAGGTAATAACTGAACTGTTGGAAACGTTGCCTGTACTTTATGTTCAAGAGAAGATTTAGTTTCAACAAAATGAAGCTCCAATCATTACAGTCAAGCTGTAATGCCGGCCATACACGTTACGGTCTACCGGAGAGGTATACCTGCGCAGGCATGCCTGTGCAGGTCAACCGGAGCGTGTGTGGGATTAGACCTGTGCAGTTTTTTCAACCTGTACAGGCGACCGTTACGGTCTACCGGTGAGGTATACCTGCGCAGGCATGCCTGTGCAGGTCAACCGGAGCGTGTGTGGGATTAGACCTGTGCAGTTTTTTCAACCTGTACAGGCGACCGGTGCAAGATCGAAAATCAATTTTTTCGGCAACCGTCCGGGATGTATTCACTTCCCGGACGCTTTTTCTTTGAGAAAGTAGCATTTCCCGGCCTAGTCCGGAAAAAATCATGTCGTTGTTGGCATTGATATGATCATCACAATAGCAGAGAAATAACGGATGACAGTTCTGTTCTGTTTAATTCAAATAAAAATTAAAATGTATGATAAAGAAATGTGTCGTCTCATTGATTTGTAAATCTACACGGTTGCCGAAAAAATATTGTACGCAACACGCCCGAAAATAGTTTTTTTGAATACACTCTTTAAATTAAGCTCAAAAGCCGAAACTTTTTGGGTCGGTAAAGAAGGTTTCTGTAATATCTTCAATTCTCCACTTTCAAATGGCGGCTCAAAGCCATTTCTGTGTTCTGAACTGTCATTGGTGTTGCCATAGTTTAGTGGGGAGGTTGCATTTCTTTTATTAGATGTTCTGTGGTTGTCGCCGTCAGTTGTCTCCACGTCGAGTAGATGAAAATGGCACCAACAGATTTTACTAAAAAAGTCCTTGAAGATTTCATTGAAATTTATAAAATGCATTCATGCCTATGGCAAGTCAGAAACAAAGCGTACTATGATCGAGACAAAAAAGAAGCTGCTTATAAATTGCTCATAGAAAAACTCAGAGAAATTGAGCTGGATGCGATTTCAATTCGTTTAATAATCTAACATGACCATAACTTGCTCTTTTCATTAACCAATCCTTACACCATTTTCTTCGTTTCCTTTTCACTGGTTTTGTTTCTTCTTTTTTTTTAATTAATGCGAGGGCTAACAAAGCTAGTGCGTCATCGTCCGATGCCATCGTTGAAAAAACTGAATACCTCTCCGGTACACCGGAAAGGTACCGGGGAGATACGACCGACGTCCGGTATACCTGCACAGGTATACCTGCGCAGGTATACCTCTCCGGTAGACCGTAACGTGTATGGCCGGCATAAGGAACTATACTGCTCCGCAAGAGTTATGCCGGCCATACACGTTACGGTCTACCGGAGAGGTATACCTGCGCAGGCATGCCTGTGCAGGTCAACCGGAGCGTGTGTGGGATTAGACCTGTGCAGTTTTTTCAACCTGTACAGGCGACCGTTACGGTCTACCGGTGAGGTATACCTGCGCAGGCATGCCTGTGCAGGTCAACCGGAGCGTGTGTGGGATTAGACCTGTGCAGTTTTTTCAACCTGTACAGGCGACCGGTGCAAGATCGAAAATCAATTTTTTCGGCAACCGTCCGGGATGTATTCACTTCCCGGACGCTTTTTCTTTGAGAAAGTAGCATTTCCCGGCCTAGTCCGGAAAAAATCATGTCGTTGTTGGCATTGATATGATCATCACAATAGCAAAGAAATAACGGATGACAGTTCTGTTCTGTTTAATTCAAATAAAAATTAAAATGTATGATAAAGAAATGTGTCGTCTCATTGATTTGTAAATCTACACGGTTGCCGAAAAAATATTGTACGCAACACGCCCGAAAATAATTTTTTTGAATACACTCTTTAAATTAAGCTCAAAAGCCGAAACTTTTTGGGTCGGTAAAGAAGGTTTCTGTAATATCTTCAATTCTCCACTTTCAAATGGCGGCTCAAAGCCATTTCTGTGTTCTGAACTGTCATTGGTGTTGCCATAGTTTAGTGGGGAGGTTGCATTTCTTTTATTAGATGTTCTGTGGTTGTCGCCGTCAGTTGTCTCCACGTCGAGTAGATGAAAATGGCACCAACAGATTTTACTAAAAAAGTCCTTGAAGATTTCATTGAAATTTATAAAATGCATTCATGCCTATGGCAAGTCAGAAACAAAGCGTACTATGATCGAGACAAAAAAGAAGCTGCTTATAAATTGCTCATAGAAAAACTCAGGGAAATTGAGCCGGATGCGATTTCAATTCGTTTAATAATCTAACATGACCATAACTTGCTCTTTTCATTAACCAATCCTTACACCATTTTCTTCGTTTCCTTTTCACTGGTTTTGTTTCTTCTTTTTTTTTAATTAATGCGAGGGCTAACAAAGCTAGTGCGTCATCGTCCGATGCCATCGTTGAAAAAACTGAATACCTCTCCGGTACACCGGAAAGGTACCGGGGAGACACGACCGACGTCCGGTATACCTGCACAGGTATACCTGCGCAGGTATACCTCTCCGGTAGACCGTAACGTGTATGGCCGGCATTAGGAATATCGTATTCAATCGTTTTTAAAAGTATGTATTATTCGAGAAAATCGCTGTAAAATCATTTAAACCTAAATAACAACTTGAATCGATCCAAAAAAATCAGTATGAGACATTTCGTCAATCTGGTCCCTTTTTTTCTGAAGTTTGGTTCTTTGCATATGCTTCATGAATGTTCTTATTTTGAAATAAAGTCAGTCTTCGATTTGAAACGAGTTTTCTGAAAATGCCAAGACGTAAATTAACAAACGCTGAGGCTAATAGGGCTGTCGGAATGCTACAGGGTGGCCTAACTCAGGTTGTTGTAGCGGAAAGGCTCCAAGTCAGCCAAAGTGTGATATCTCGACTTTGGAATAGGTTCAGGGAGACAGGTTCCGTGTTGGAAAGACCCAGGCTTGGTGGGCGACGAAAAACAACACCTGCTCAGTATCGTTTCATCGGCGATAAAAAACCCTACACCCTCTACGTGTAGAATGCTACGGAATACTCTTCAAAATGCAGATGGGGTCCTAGTTTCCATCGAAACCATCAGACGACGTTTGAGAGAGGTGAATCTAGGTTCTAGACGTCCATTGAGAGGAGTTCCATTAACACGTGGCCATAAGCGTCAAAGACTGGAATGGGCAAGGCAACATATTAATTGTAACGATCAATGGCGTAGTGTCCTTTTCACTGATGAATCCAGATATGGACGATTTTCAGATTCTCGAAGAATAAGGGTATGGACAATCCCACGCATACCCCGTTATCGTCGCTATGTCCAAGAAGTCCATCCATTCCGAGGGGGTAGTGTTATGGTATGGGCCGGGATATGTTTCAACGGGCGCACAGATCTACACATTTGTCCTGGGAATATGACCGCCTTACACTATAGGCTGCATGTCATTGACAATGTTGTGCCGAATTTTCACGCTGCTATTGGGGAAACTTTTCAATTTCTAGACGATAACGCTAGACCGCAACTTGCAGCCATTGTTGAGAATGCGCGCGAAGAGCTTGGTATTCCACATTAACCAATACCTCCGCACTCACTAGATTTGAATTGCATAGAACATGCATGGGATATGCTCCAAAGAAGATTAGATAATCATCAACCTACCCCAGAATCCTTAAATTATCTAAGAGAGCTTCTGCCCCGTTTATGGAACCAAATTCCTCAAGAAATGTTCAACAACCTCGTGTGTAGTATGCAAAGAAGATGTCAAGCTGTTATTGATGCCCGTGGAGGCCATACATTGTATTGATAGTCTTAAAATGCTTGAATTCTCTGGGAATAAAATTTCGTTATTTTACTCGATTTTTCTTAACCACCCTGTATACGATGCAGACCTACAGGCTAAAATTAACTTGAAATCATATTAATATGAATTTTCATCACAAAAATCTCATTTTAACTATATTTTTTTTGCAATTTAAGTCAATACCCCTAACTCATGTGGAGCAGTTTATTTAGACGAACGATTTCCAAATAGATGGATGGGTAGGGGTGGACCAGTACAATGGCCACTCAGGTCCCCGGATTTGACGAAGATGGATTTCTTCTTTTGGGGATATGTAAAAGAGAAAGTATACCAAGTTACTCCGACCACAAAAGAAAATATTACGAATTCGAGAGGTTATACGAACAATAACACCCAATATATTAGAAGAAGTGAGTGGTTCATTTTTAAAAAGGATTGATGCTTGCTCACGAAACATAGGGGGCCATATTGAAAAAACATAGTCTGTAGTGTAGTTTTAATTTGGTGTTAAGACATGTTTGAAGTTTTATTAGTTAGTTTTAATACTTACATAGATCTCAGTGTAAATACATACAGAGTTAGTACAGATGATTTTATTGGCATGGTTTTTTGAAGAATGTGGAATATCAACAAGTGGGTTAGGTTATTTCATGAAAGGAAAAATACAGGGTGTTCCATTTGAAAAAATCGATTTATCGCATTGGTAAATTTATATCAGACGTATAAAAAAACTCCAAATGTTTGCCGAATTATGAAGCTGATATACCTTGAGCTAACTACCGTTAAAGCGGTTGCTATAAGAATTTTGATGAACCCCTTAAAACACTGAAAATATCCTAAAAATACGAATTATGTGGCAACGTCGTGATGAAATTAAAAACATGTGGTATAAGTGTAAAGAGCTCTTGTTGTCCTCGAAAGAATTACGCCATGAAATACAGAGAGTTCCATTTGAAAAATTTGGTCAACCTTATAACCATGCCATACATAAGTTTTTTCCACACGATACAGTTCAGGCGCTATTTTAGCCTCGCTGACGCACCCTGTATATGTAGTCGTATAATATTTAAATTCTGTGTACTAGTCTAATGACGTTGTGAATAATTTATTCATCAAATGCCCAAGTAGAGAGGGGAAATCGCGAACGTAATACGTTAATTAATAATAATACGTTGTCGAGGTACAGGGCAGCTTATGGGCAGAGATCCAATTCCGTCTACGTTTGGGACATTACCGCGGATGTTATGGAGGCATTTCCAGCAATTTCGTTTATTTTAAGATCTGCATTTGAGCTTTGCGAATACGCAGTGCAGATATTTCGTGTGCCACTTGGCGAACGATCCAGGATTCTATCTTGTCGGAGGTTTTTTCGCAAAAGAAAATATATGAAGATGGGTTTCCTACATTTATTGATTTACAAACTAAATGTACAACAGTTGACTCAGAACCAATGATGTAGGCCAGTATACATGAATGCAAATTTTCAAAAATGATGTATGATGAATACAATTCATGTACAGGGTGGCCATCTCTCAAACTTTAAGAGCTAGAGAGAAAGTAATATACATGTCAAGTCCTCTTTTTTCGAGAAACATAAATTGCTGAAAACACCAAGTTACTACGGCGTCTAGTCTCTGACCTACAGGGCGATTTTGTTATTTGGTCCATTATTATAATTGACTATAACTTCAGTATCATAGGATCTACGCTCTCGAAATGAACCCATCTTTGGGGCACTTTTTTTACAGCCTTTCATCGGTGCTATTATAAATTTTTTGTACCTTTTTTCCAATTTCGGAGCTATAACAAAAGTTTTTTTTCAAATGGAAACCATGGTGGGAAAATTTACAAATGGGTCTTTCTTCAACGATTTAAAAATATCTATCATGTTATACCTTAGGCGGTCATAGAATTTCATGTCTTATTTATTTTCACTTGCCAAAATCATTTCAGTTTCATCATTGTTGTATCATCTCGCGATTTTCTAAAGTTCTTATTTAAATCACATCATTAAAAGATGCAATTTATGTAATTCCTCGAATGCACAACTATTCGAACATTTGTTGTGAATATTATTTTTATCAAATGAAGCTATATTTTTTCTTGAAGGACCTTTTTTTGCCCCTCATGGAAACATTAATTACTGTTATCAACGGGCTTACATAAAAGTTTGTGTTATTGTCATCATCAAATTATCCAAGTACATATTTAAATGCTTTTCATTTTTCAATTTAGCAGATAAACCATACTAGAATCAACAAGTTTCGCGAAGCCCCTCTATTGGTTTGAGTTATAATAAAGCTAACATACTGCTCCCCAAGAGTTACGGAAATCGTATTCAATCGTTTTTAAAAGTATGTAATCTTCGAGAAAATCGCTGTAAAATCATTTAAAACTCAATAACAACTTGAATCGATCCAATAAAAATCAGTATGAGACATTTCGTCAATCTGGTCGCCTTTTTTCTAAAGTTTGGTTCTTTACATATGCTTCATGAATGTCCTTATTTTGAAATGAAGTCAGTTTATGAACGATTTGAAATGAGTTTTCTGAAAATGCCAAGACGTAAATTAACAAACGCTGAGGCTAATAGAGCTATCGGAAAGCTACAGGGTGGCCTAACTCAGGTTAGTCCATCCATTCCGAGGGGGTAGTGTTATGGTATGGGCCGGGATATGTTTCAACGGGCGCACAGATCTACACATTTGTCCTGGGACTCATGCCCGCCTTACCCTATGAGCAGCATGTCATTGACAATGTTGTGCCAAATTTTCACGCTGCTATTGGTGAAACTTTACAATTTCTAGACGATAACGCTAGACCGCATCGTGTAGCGATAGTTGAGAATGCGCGCGAGGAGCTTGGTATTCCACATTTACCAATACCTCCGCACTAAACAGATTTGAATTGCATAGAACATGCATGGGATATGCTCCAAAGAAGATTAGATAATCATCAACCTACCCCAGAATCCTCAAATGATCTGAGAGAGCTTCTGTCCCGTTTATGGAACCGAATTCCTCAAGAAATGTTCAACAACCTCGTGTGTAGTATGCAAAGAAGATGTCAAGCTGTTATTGATGCCCGTGGAGGCCATACATTGTATTGATAGTCTTAAAATGCTTGAATTCTCTGGGAATGAAATTTCGTTTTTTTACTCGATTTTTCTTAACCACCCTGTATACGCTGCAGACCTTTAGCTAAAATTAATTTGCAACTTGAAATCATATAAATATGAATTTTCATCACAAAAATCTCATTTTAACTATATTTTTTGCAATAGTCAATATCCCTAACTCATGTAGAGAAGTTTATTTCCTGAATCAATTTGGCAGCTTACATTGATTGTGAGAACTTTAGAAGCGCCAGACGATACAACAATGATGAAACTGAATTGAATTTGACAAGTGAAAATAAATAGGACATGGAATTATATGACCGCCTCAGTTTTGAAGGAAGTGAATCAAAGTCTGCTTGAATTTTGTTGAACGAAAAGTGTTTTTTCGAAATTTTCGATATTTAATGAACTCGGAAGTATATCATGATATATATTTCTGAAATCGTTGAAGAAAGGTCTATTTGGAAATATCATTTCACAGTATGGTTTCCATTGGGAATTTTTCTCTTTTATAGCTCCGAAAGTTGAGCAGATTCAAAAAATCCAATAGCACCGATGAAAAACAGCAAAAAAATTGCCCCAAAAATGTGTTCATTTCGAGAGCGTTGATCCTATAATACGGAAGTTATAGTCAATTATAAAAATGGACCAAATAACAAAATTTCTGTTTCTTGAAAAAAGGGAACATGACATATATCTTACTTTTTCTCTATCTTTTATGGTTTAGGAGTTGTAGTACTAAACCATCGAAATCTGGCCACCCTGTACTGTTAGTTACGACTATATTAAAATATTTTTGGCGTGGACAATAGGAAATTTTGAGGTAGGTACCTATTGGTAAATAGGATACTTTGCACGATTTAATATTCCAATGGATAAATGAATGTTTAAATCAACAGGACAACAATAGATCAAGGACTGAAGTTATATCATGTACTGATTTTTTGAATTCGTTTCAATAATTTTTAGCTACCAAGATTCGAAACATTTCAAGGTCAATTTCGATTATTCGTTATATCTATAATCTATAATAATATTATACAGAGGAAAGATTTGTATTTCTGTGTGTTTGATATGACTTGACTCAAAAACTACTGGACCCATTTCAGAAGTTCTTTCACCCTTAGAAAGTTACATTATCCCTAAGTGACATAGGCTATACTTTTAACCCGAAAAAATTAAGGATACTCACCATAACTTCAATAATTACAAAAAAATCAGCCATAATCAGCTATTTTGACGTGCGCAGCAAAAACCGTAAGACTAACGTGAGAAATGTACCTCTTAAATATTTCTACAATGAAGTCCGGGATGCGTAAAGGCAAAAGCCTGTATAGTACAGAGCGCGAGGTTAGCGCGATGCTCTGTATCACTCGTGGTTTTGTTTATGGATACGCTGCGTTTCGTGTGACAAATCGCAGTAAGATACAGAGCAACTGTCAAAATTCCTCGTCCGGCTAACTTGAAATCGTAATATTTACTAGTTGCATATTACACGTTCACGTTGTTATAGGTTATAATTTCTATTTTCTCTTGATTCTGTCGCGTCCATCATGGATGAATCAACCTTAAAAAGTTTGGTCGGGCGTTTATGCGAAAATGTGAACATTCTCAATATAACCGCTGTGGACAACAACGAAAAGTTCAGTATTTTAGTGCAGTGTAAGCTTTCAGGAGTGGGTACAGTGGATGAAAAATGTGACAATTGGGTAAAAGATTTTTCATACTCGACCAATACAAACTGGATAACGTTAAGACGTTATCCTAATGCAACTTGCTATGAATTTCGAAAGCTATACGTGTGTCAACACTCATCATTGAATAAAGTAGCTGAACGAAAACGGCAGTCGTGTGAAGTTAGGAACAAAAATTGCAAAGCACAAATAGACATTAAATTCAAAAAAATTAATAGAAACACAATAAAAAATGATGTGCTGTTAAAAGATGGAATTAACGTAGTGATAAAAATAAATTTTCAACATTCCCATAGGATAAATGTGGCACAAGCTTTTCGATACTTGCGTGTAAACAAGACAGTACAAGACATTTTTGAGTCATACTTTATTTCGGGAATGACTCCGTCAGCTGCTAGATTTTATCATGAAATGAAAATAATTGAATCTGGTTCTGAAGAAACGAAGGAAATACAGAGTGTAAGTACAGCATATCTTCTTGCTAATGCTAGAGAAAATCCTACTGAGAGGCAGATAAAGTATTTGTATGATAAGTGGCGTTTCTCTCAGTACGGTAGTCGAGAAGAAAAAAGTATGATAGAAGTTCTCAAGAATAGACAGTCCTTGTTGCAGAAATCCGGCGGTACACTAGTCATCAAAGAAAATCCTTTTATCGCAGTTGTTATTACTCCAATAATGCGACGCGCATTTCTTCAAAATTTATCCACTGAAATGGTTTTCGTGGACTCCAGCGGATCTTGCGATCAGACAAATACTTGTGTCACATTTCTATTCACTTCAAACAAAACAGGGGCTGTTCCTATCGCATGCATTCTTCACACTTCCCAAACTGAAGCGAATTATACTTTAGCTTTTGCGTCTGCCACTGAAGCTATCGAAGTAGAAAACAGAAAGTTCGATCCAAAAGTGTTTATGACTGATGACAGTGCATCCGAGCGCAATGCGTTATCAGCTGTATTTCCGAACTCCATATTACTTCTATGTACATTCCATCTTTGTCAAGCTTTATGGAGATGGCTCTGGCAAACTGACCATCACGTGAAAAAGGAGGACCGAAGAACAGTGATGGAAATGTTTAGGAACATACTTTACGCTCCAACATTACAAGATTCAGAAGAGAATTATGATTTCTTGATGAGTAATAATATAGTACAAAGTAACAAAGCATTATATGATCATCTGGAGAAATTGTGGGTCCGCAGAAAAGAATGGTGTATTTCGTACAGAAATAATATAATAACAAGAGGTAACAACACTAATAATTACACTGAAGCTTCAATTCGGATTTTTAAAGATATAGTTTTGCAGAGGTGCAAGGTTTTTAACTCTTGTGCATTGGTTGATTTTATCATCAATGTGTTCGAAAACTACTATAAGCGAAAATTATTGGAATTTGCAAATTCAAGAAGATCTAAACCCCAAATTGATTATAGAAATATGTGTTTTAGAGCAAAAGAAATTAACATTATTTATCAAAGGGACAATACAATTTTCCATGTTGCATCTGAAAAAGATTCCAATTTATTTTATACAGTGAATGCTAAAATTGCTTTTTGTGATTGTCCATCAGGCACAGGTGGCAAATTCTGTAAGCACCTATGCGCAATAGAACAAAAATATGGTATATTATTCAAAACGTCTCCAGTTCTAAGCGTTCATGACAGAATACAGTTAGCCAAATTAGCTGTTGGGCATTCAGCACCAGAGGAATTTTATAAAAATATGGATTCAAACACAACTGATCTTGAAAATTTCGACAACTCAGTACAATCAACTAATTCTGTTCCTGCTGAAGTAGGCTTAGCAACATCAATGGATTTACAAATTAACGCCGAAGAATGTGAAAGCCGATTTAAAGAAGAAATTATAAGAATGCGCTGTGAATTTGAGCGCATAACAAGTACGCTCGAAGACAATCAAAGCCCAGAAGCTACTTTATCCCTCATTAAGTTTAATGCAGTAATGAACAGCCTCAAAACCCCTTTCCAAATTTTAAACTTTTTGGAAGCTAAAAGTCGAATATGCGGCAGAAAATCTAGAAAAATTCGAGTGCAGCCAACGTCAATTTCGCGACGTAAAAACAAAGCATTGCCTCAATCTGGGAGAATTCAAGCTGGCAGGTCTTCCAAAATTGAAAAACTAAAACGGAAGCACAGCCTTGGAAGCAACATTTCGCATAACCTACCAAATGCTAAGTTACATTGAACCTAATTCTGTATTTCGTTATTTAAAATATATAATGACCCATGTATATATGACTTTTATTGTACGAATATCTACCATTTATCAGGAAGATGAAGGTAGGAATAAATAGATTTTAAAATTTACGAGACAAACCTATACTGTTTAATTGGGTATTTCGCCACACTATTCTCAATTAAATAAAAAATAATTCAAATTCAGAATCATATGCCAAATTAATGTGAAATAATATGAAAATGCAGTGTTGCAAAATACCTAATTAAGCACGTATAAATATGAACACAAGACAAAGACATATATGTATAATTGTATTTACTGGCTCTGTATTACACTGGAATTTGTCTTCTGCCATGCAGCGTATTCATAAACAAAGCCACGAGTGATCCAGAGCGCCGCGCGGACCTCGCGCTCTGAACTGTACAGGCTTTTGCCTTTACGCGTCCGGGATAGCATATATCTATCTCTCAAGATTGACTTGCTATTACCTGTTTATGGTAATCAGGTGTTTTCTAACATTATTCACTATTTGGGACTGTATTTTTGTGAATAGGGTATTGATCCTCATCCAACCCAATACGTTATTTATCCCCAGTATACAGGGTGTCCCAAGTTCGGGTGCCTATTAGACGTTTCTGGAGAACTGGACATATTTGAAATCTGAAAATTGGGATTATGATATTGTTCGAAATTCTCTAGTCTTAAAATATTTTCAGAGCCAGAGCACTTCCGGTTATACAGGGAGTGAAAATAAATTTGCTCAAAATTTTTTTTTGCAATGTTTTCGTTTCTGATATGATTGAGTATTCAATGCTGAATACATTTCTGTTGAAACCATTGTATTCATTCGAATAGTTTTCAAAATATCGAAAAAAAAACCTGAAAAAAAGTCAAATATTGATAGTCAGTATTATGTTCATTTTTCTTATTCTGAACATCCTGAGTGTAAACCGTTTTCACAGCGTCAAAGTAGAAGAATGTGGAAAGGTCATGCATCTTTTGAATTTCATAAATATCATCACAGGGTGTTTCAAATTTCGTGTCAAAAACTGTGATCAAAAATCGGCCATAACTTCTGTTTTTCAAATTAGAACCCTATTTTTTTATTATTGCGTTGGATTCTGCGGAGAAAAATAATGCTCTTGCTCTTAAATTCAGTAATTCCCGAGTTATTTGAGCTTTTCTGGATTCATGTTGTACGTAGAATCAAATTCTTCTGATCTTCTACCTGAGAATATTCTGTGACCATAGAAGATAAGATATCCCATCAATAATTCACAAGTGACAGGTCTAATTTTAGGTTTTATCTGTACTTTTCGATTTTATTCAATGATTTCAAAAAAATATTCATCGAATAGGCGCTCGAACTTGGGACACCCTGTTTAATTCAGAACGAAATTTCCCCTTCATCATACAATTACATCGAGTACATAAAAAGATATGGCAGGTTGAAGTGTTGAAGATAAAACCGCACGAACGCACCGAAATGCGTCTCCGTGGTAAGTAGGCGGGTAGGAGAGGGCACCGAAGTGTGAAAGGGGGACACGCATGTCTACAAAAAAGTAGCCGCGTGGATCAACTTCCAGACACGCGGTCGACTCAATACGAAGCGGAAGCAGAAGCCTTTTTCTACCTGGACGAAGCTGGGACGAGCTGCTTGTGGTAACATAAAAGGGGAATCAGAATTGGACTAGTAGAGATCTAGTTTCCGAAGCACACCACCAGGTGGCACCACCACAGGAAGACAATGCATTACCGGTTTCTGGCTTATTGGCCGTCATCAGATGCATGTAGCCTTATCCTGAGATGAATGGCAACTGAAACGGCAGAACTTATATTGCTCCCTAGCAAGAACTATTGAGTACAGTTTTGTACAGTAGTTCCACCTAGGGGGCAAATGTCTACGCTTCATCCCGGAGGTTACCTCAAAAACTAGATCTCTACGTACATTCATTTTTCCCAAACGGAATCTCGCAACAACTCACTTTGGAGTTTTATGCACTACCGAGGGACGTCGAATACGCCCGGTTCATACGGTTAAGGGGCCCGCAATTATGAAACATGCAAAAGGAGGATAATGTCCCTAAGTTGGAACAAACTATAATAAACATCAGAATTGGACTAGTAGAGATCTAGTTTTCGAAGCACACCACCAGATGGCACCACCACAGGAAGACAATGCATTACCGGTTTCTGGCTTATTGGCCGTCATCAGATGCATGTAGCCTTATCCTGAGATGAATGCCAACTGAAACGGCAGAACTTATATTGCTCCCTAGCAAGAACTATTGAGTACAGTTTTGTACAGTAGTTCCACCTAGGGGGCAAATGTCTACGCTTAATTTTTGAGGTAACCTCCGGGATGAAGCGTAGACATTTGCCCCCTAGGTGGAACTACTGTACAAAACTGTACTCAATAGTTCTTGCTAGGGAGCAATATAAGTTCTGCCGTTTCAGTTGGCCTTCATCTCAGGATAAGGCTACATGCATCTGATGACGGCCAATAAGCCAGAAACCGGTAATGCATTGTCTTCCTGTGGTGGTGCCACCTGGTGGTGTGCTTCGGAAACTAGATCTCTACTAGTCCAATTCTGATGTTTATTATAGTTTGTTCCAACTTAGGGACATTATCCTCCTTTTTCATAAAAGGGAAATTCAGATATTTCGGAAATTGCACCGAATTTCTTGATTCTCTAAAAAAATCGTTAACAAACTGCGTCTGAACTGAACGACCCGACAAGTCGACCATATTATAATCGTATTTCTCAATTTGCGAGTCTCTATGCCGTGGGAGTGGATATTCAGAATTCTCATCAACGCTCACAATGAAAGATTTGATTGAATGCGACTTTTGTTCATTTATGGATTCGCTAAAAATGCCACAATTGCATCCAACTCGCCAAAATGGAAAAATCTATAAATAATATCGTTTAAAACGGAAAAGCTTGGCGAGACCGCAGTAACGGATTGAAACAAGCGTCTCTGGAATCGATATCACTTCAATTTTTCCCAGAGGGAAGGTAAACACGACACCGGCGGAATTGAGGCCAAGCATAGCACGAAAACTAAACGATCAGAATACCTTAATGAAAATTCGATTAAGCCTTTCAATTTATTTAGGTATTGGGTATGATCAAGGAGTACTAACAAAAAAAATTAGTCTTGGTTGGCGGGTCCGCAATAGGTGTATCTTTTACATACTTGTACTTCTCAGTCAGTGGATGACAGGAACGAGTGAGGATTGCAGACCAATATCTAGGTCAACGTTACGCTAGGAGCGAGTCCACAGTAGCAAAATGGCGACATCGCCGTTTTGGACTAATGGAATTCTATCAGAAAATAGAACTTTTTGTTCAAACATTCAATAATTTCACAAAATTCAAATCGTCTATCATCTTCCAGAATCTGCCGACTAGAATTACTTCATTGGGATGCAATTTTGAATGTTTTAGGAATCTAACTCCTTTTTGGTTTGGATTCTCACCCAGAAGGTATAGGGAGGTCTCTACAATTCAGAAATTCAGATGAACGGAGTGTTCATCTGAATTTCTTTTCAATACTGTCACTGTATTAGATTCTCAATGCATTAAGAATCACCTGGAGTATCATTTTAAGCAATATCATCCGCATATCATGGTGTTCATAATATACAGGGTGAGTCTTTGACTTGTACATATATTTTAACTGAAGATTTTTGAGGTCAAAAAAAACCTTTTTTTCATTTTCCATTTTTCCGGATTCAGCTCTGTTAAAAAGAAATAGCCATTCGAAAAAAAAAATTGTGCTAATTACGTCCCTGAAATGATACTGTGGAATTGATTCAAAGTTCATATTTCTCGATAGAAATTGAGTTTATACATTTAGGGAATACTCAAGTACTAACTTTATTGGAATAAAAATGTTGCAAACACGATAATTTCAACACAAACAGTTAGTTTCATCGGATTATATCTGCAACTGAAAAGCCACATTTATTCCACCAAAATAAGTTCCTTCTTCGATTTTTCTGCAGATTAGTTTGTAAACACTAATAATTCGTTCATATTTCCTCGAAATTCCCAAACAATATCATGAAGAAAGACTTTAAATTCGGATTCATTATTAAACAACCTAACCTAATCTAATTTTTATCGATTCTGTGAATTTTCCACAGAAATGTCAAGAAGATGTTGCCAGCTTGCTGATATTTTCATTGAGGTTAAGGATTTTTTACGAAACATAGTATAAATCACGATACATTTGTGTACCGTGGTATAAATATCTATGAATTCTGCCGTTTCCATCATAAATCGACTTTGCCGCCAAATTTTACCACGCACGCGTAGAGCGAAAACCGAAATATTGGTTATATGGAAGCCAACTATAAACAATAACAAAGCAGAGTCTCTGAACAAACTGTGAAGTTCTGAATATGTACATTCATTACATTCAGAGGATTATTGTTCTATTGTGATTATTACGTGAAGTGAATTAAAATAATTTCAACCGTGTCGAGTTTATAAAATTCCAAGAGGATGTTGTTCAGATAGAAACATCGCCACAGATTATCAGGTATCGTTTCATTAATTTCAATTCAATAAGTAGTTTGTGTCGAGATTCATCATTCATATCCGAATTTTGAATTTCATCGATATTTAACTTCAATATGGACCGGTAACTATGAATTTTCAATAGAAACTGTGCGTGTTAAATCCTCCTTGGTTTCAATTTTATCTCCCACATTTGGGGTATTTTATTATTAAAAAATATCTCGACAAAGTTGATAAATATTGCGACAACATTGTAAACTCCTTTAAAGACCAGAGAAGGAATAATATTCGATGATATTTAATTCAGAGACGCATTCAGATTGTTCTTGAAATTCATGATTTTTTCGTCAAATTTCTCCGGGTAAAATTGGAAATAACTCGAAAAAGACGCGTTTTATTGAAAAAAAAATAAGAATACTTTTAGTTTCTTAAATGATTGATTCTTTCGAAAATATGAACCGTTTATCTTTTTAAAGTGGTTTCATGGTGTTTTAGCGTGTATTGATGAGTCGACTACCCTGTAACTTTTTTACTAGTAGAGATATTGAATAGGTTTCGATTGAGGATTATGCACCATGAATAAAGTAAAAACTCAACCAAAATTCAGTTCATTCGAAATAACGGTTCCGGAGATATAAACAGAAAAGTGTTTCTTTCATGGATTTTCGACACCCTGTATCTCCCAAACCAAACCGAATTTTGAAAAATGGTATTGGAAAAAAGTGTTTCGTTTGATGAGAGGAATCTACAGTTAAAATATATGTACAAGTCAAAGACTCACCCTGTATATGGAAATATATCCCCTTGCAAATATGACTAAGGATTTTTAAAGAAAAAAGCAAATACGAGGATGTATTGATATCTAGTTAGCCTAGACCAATTCCATGCATAAACAAAATATTGCGATACCATATCAACGAACAATAACTTATGAGAAGTGTCAGAGTAGAGTTCAACGTCAAAAAAGTAAACCAGAGTTGCGCAATAAATTTAAGAAAAAAAGAAGTCCACCGAAATTGTAAAAATCGAAAAATTGGAGTATCGAGCCATCATCAAGTACCTGTATTTAAAAGGGTTAAGAGGCAAGCAGATTTACGAAGATATGCTTAATACCCTTGGTGATCAATAATCCTTCGTATGCGACAGTGAAAAATTGGACTGCAAGCTTCAAAAGAGGTAAATTTTCCATTGAAGATGATGACCGATCGGGAATTCCAGTTTCTGTGTCAGTTCCCGAAAATATCGATGCAGTTCATGACAGGATTTTATCAGACCTTCGAATTGGCCTAAAACGGATATCTGAACACTGAAGATTTCATACGAACGCGTTCATCATATAGTTCACGTCATTTTTGACATGAGAAAAATCTCTGCCAAAGGGATCCCCAAATGTTTGCATGTTGACCAAAAGCGTGCAAGGGTAGAAGCATCGCGTTCGATCTGTGCTCAATTTGAAAACGATGTAGACTTCTTAAACCGAATTGTTACTATGGATGAGACTTGGGTACCTACATTTCTACGATCCAGAAACAAAGCAACAATCGATGGAATGGACCTCTGTGAAGTTAAAAGACCGTTTCCAGCAGACCGTTTGCCGGAAATACACGAACGCACGGACCAGTGGCGTACGATCGAATTTATTTTTATCGGAAAATATTGATCCCATCATCATGAAAATTCAGACGAGGGTTCGGTATGATGATTTGATCATAACGCAAGAAGATTATAGAATTCCTATGGATTCACGGAGTAATTTTCTCCACCCTTATAATGCGAAAATTTCTATATCGGGAACTATTCGCCGGAGCACATACAGATTTTGGTGGTAGATTCCTTATGCCGAGACGAACATTTGACGAAAAAATGATGGACTTCCCGTGGGATTCAGGGGTTGAATTCGCAACCCTTAAACTTTAAATATTCCTATCTCGGAAACTATTCGCCGGAGCACATACAGATTTGGGTGGTAGATTCCTTATGACGAGACGAACATTTGACGAAAAAATGATGGACTTCCCGTGGGATTCAGGGGTTGAATTCGCAACCCTCAAACTTCGAAAATTTCTATCTCGGGAACTATTCGCCGGAGCACATACAGATTTTGGTGGTAGATTCCTTATGCCGAGACGAACATTTGAAGAAAAAATTATGGACTTCCAGTGGGATTCAGGGGTTGAATTCGCAACCCTTAAACTTTAAATATTCCTATCTCGGAAACTATTCTCCGGAGCACATACAGATTTGGGTGGTAGATTCCTTATGCCGAGACGAACATTTGACAAAAAAAATGATGGACTTCCCGTGGGATTCAGGGGTTGAATTCGCAACCCTCAAACTTCGAAAATTTCTATCTCGGGAACTATTCGCCGGAGCACATACAGATTTTGGTGGTAGATTCCTTATGCCGAGACGAACATTTGACGAAAAAATGATGGACTTCCCGTGGGATTCAGGGGTTGAATTCGCAACCCTTAAACTTTAAATATTCCTATCTCGGAAACTATTCGCCGGAGCACATACAGATTTGGGTGGTAGATTCCTTATGCCGAGACGAACATTTGACGAAAAAATGATGGACTTCCCGTGGGATTCAGGGGTTTAATTCGCAACCCTTAAACTTTAAATATTCCTATCTCGGAAACTATTCTCCGGAGCACATACAGATTTGGGTGGTAGATTCCTTATGCCGAGACGAATATTCGACGAAAAAATGATGGACTTCCCTTGGGATTCAGGGGTTGAATTCGCAACCCTTAAACTTCAAATATTCCTATCTCGGAAACTATTCGCCGGAGCACATACAGATTTTGGTGGTAGATTCCTTATGCCCAGACGAACATCTGACGAAAAAATGATGGACTTCCCGTGGGATTCAGGGGTTGAATTCGCCATCCTTAAACTTCAAAAATTTCTATCTCGGGAACTATTCGCCAGAGCATATACAGATTTTGGTGGTAGATTCCTTATGCCGAGACGAATATTCGACGAAAAAATGATGGACTTCCCGTGGGATTCAGGGGTTGAATTCGCAACCCTTAAACTTCAAATATTCCTATCTCGGGAACTATTCGCCGGAGCACATACAGATTTTGGTGGTAGATTCCTTATGTCGAGACGAACATTTGACGAAAAAAAGGTTGAACTTCCCGTGGGATTCAGGGGTTGAATTCGCAACCCTTAAACTTTAAATATTCCTATCTCGGAAACTATTCTCCGGAGCACATACAGATTTGGGTGGTAGATTCCTTATGCCGAGACGAACATTTGACAAAAAAAATGATGGACTTCCCGTGGGATTCAAGGGTTGAATTCGCAACCCTTAAACTTCAAATATTCCTATTTCGGGAACTATTCGCCGGAGCACATACAGATTTTGTTGGTGATATTCATTGTTGCTTCTCATATAAATACAGGGTCTTTCACGAGGAACCTCACCCATATTTATACGGGAAACTACTGAACGTATTCTCATGAAATTCAGCACTTATAAGTATTTCACGATGCTGATGAAATCTAAAATATTTTCAAGGCATGAGCACCTCCGGTTTTTCCGGAAATGACGTCAACTTCCGTTTTTCAAATTAGAACACCATTTTTTTATTGCAGAAATAGATTCCTTAGAAAATTTCAAGTTATTTTGATGTAACATTTTTCAGTTTTGGTTGGAAAATTCTCTCTGAGCGGGAAAATTCGAAAAAAAAATCGAAAATAGAGCTCCGCTGAAACAAGAATAACTTCGAGGTTTTTGGATGGAAAATTTTCATTTTTGGGATTTTTCAAGATGTAAGATTGATGTATCCACTTTAAAAATCGAAATCGCGATTCATGATACAGGGGGTGAAAAAATCGCTTTCAAAGTTAGGGATGACAAAATCGTGAAAAATCAATTTTTTCAAATTAGAACCCCATTTTTTTATGGCAGATATTGAATCTACGTTAAAAAATAATGTTATTGTATGCATCACACCCTTGCCCTAAAGTGGATATTTTCTGAGTTATTCACAAAAAACTGTTTTTCGTCTTGAATTTTCAGCTATTTCTTTTCGTTGCGTTGCTCTTCTTATTTCATCGGGAGGAAGAGATCTGCAAAAGTGTTCAAAAACCAAATTGAGTTTCAAAACTATGAATCTAAAAATCTAAACAAACCTGAACGCATTTCAGACTCGTTCTATGCAGTCCCCTTTATCAGTCAGGGGAGTTGAGTAGACAATATTTTTTATAATAGTCTAAAGGAGTTAAATCGGGAGAACGTGGTGGCCAAAGATGTGGACCATTGTTCGCCAACCATCGATCTTCAAATAGCCTGTAGAGGATATTTGACACATTGAGTGAATTGTGTGGAGGCGCGCCATCTTGTTGATACCGTAAGTCATTATGGTTCTGTACTAGCGGCTCAATTATTTGAGTCAATATGTCAGAATATCTATCTCCTAAGGGAGAACAATCTTTAAATAATGCAAACATGTGTAGTGTTCTATCTTAACAGTTAAAGTCCCATCATAAATGTGAACATCGAGAATTGCATTATTTTTGATGGCGCAAAAAACATTGAAACTCCAGGTCTCTTGAAAGTTCCATTGTCTGAAGTGGTGGTTGTTCTCTTCATCCCAATAATGACTGTTATGCCTATTGAAAGAACCATTCTTTGTGAATTTAGATTCATCTGTCCAAATTATACAGTCCAAAAAGTTTTCATTCTCTTGAAATCGAATCATCATAGCTTCGCAAAACTCTGTTCTCCTGACGAAATCAGATTCCTTCAAATGCTGTACCCTATTGAATTTATATGGGTGCATTTTATGTTTTTTTAATATTCTCCAAACACTCGATTCAGATAATCCCAGATCAATCTCGGCATATTTGAGAGAATTTTGAGGATTCACACGAAAATATGCAAGAACTGTAATTTAGTTGTTCTCATCTTCTACTACACTTTTTTCTCTGTGTATAGTTTTCTTAACGAAAGATCCGACATTTCTCAAGTTTGTCATGGTTCTGTTAATGGTATCTCTCGTTGGTCTGGGTCGGTCAGGAAACCTCTCAATGAACAGTCGAATCGTTCTATCTACAACTTTATTACATTCTCCATGAAGTAGAATGAGATTTAAATAATCTTCATTGGTAAAATTAGGCATAGTGATCGATTTTATAACTTAATACGAATTATCACCAAATTAATAGTAAACACAAAATGCTACTGAATAAAGAGGAATTTGGCAGATGTAATTAATGATATCTTTCATTAAAAAAAAAGAATGTAAAACATGGTAAGTTTTTGTATATGGTTCATAAGGAATTATTTATTTATCACTGGAGAGAAAACCGATGGCCGATTAGTTGAAATAAAGAGGTTTCCGATACAAATTCGCCATCTATTTAGGAACAACCTGTAACTTTTTTCTCTTGCATATTAGGGTAGTAAAATCAAAAACATGGTTTAAGTAACAGTTCCTGAAAATTTCATCTTTTTGGCGTGAAGGGAAAAGAAATAGCTGAAAATTCAAGACGAAAAAAAGTTTTTTGTGAATAACTCCGAAAATATCCACTTTAGGGCAAGGGTGTGATGCATACACTCACATTATTTTTCAACGTAGATTCAATATCTGTCATAAAAAAATGGGGTTCTAATTTGAAAAAATTGATTTTTCACGATTTTGTCATCCCTAACTTTGAAAGCGATTTTTTCACCCCCTGTATCATGAATCGCGATTTCGATTTTCAAAGTGGATACATCAATCTTACATCTTGAAAAATCCCAAAAATGAACATTTTCCATCCAAAAACCTCGAAGTTATTCTTGTTTCAGCGGAGCTCTATTTTCGATTTTTTTTTCGAATTTTCCCGCTCAGAGAGAATTTTTCAACCAAAACTGAAAAATGTTACATCAAAATAACTTGAAATTTTCTAAGGAATCTATTTCTGCAATAAAAAAATGGTGTTCTAATTTGAAAAACGGAAGTTGACGTCATTTCCGGAAAAACCGGAGGTGCTCATGCCTTGAAAATATTTAAGATTTCATCAGCATCGTGAAATACTTATAAGTGCTGAATTTCATGAGAATACGTTCAGTAGTTTCCCGTATAAATATGGGTGAGTTTCCTGGTGAAAGACCCTGTATATCTTACCTCTATTTCGGGAGAAGAATGAATCCACAGCAAACTCCACAGTTGCTTCATTGCTTGTGCTAATAAACATAGCACCGAGTACTGTCTCCGATTACCATTAGGAACTAGGAAGATTTGCTTATTTGACCTATTGAACCTCAGCCGAAAAAATCCCGTTACAATATATACCTACTTGTAGAAAGTGGTCAAAAAAACTTTTCTGAATGTATGGTCAAATCTGAGATAGAACTACTTTCATTTCTCTCGAATGGGGTCGCGCTATTTCCATTAGCGCAATAGCGTCATGCTCATGACCGCGAAATATTTAAGAAGACTAAGTAATAGTGGAAATAATAAGTGTCAAAAATCAGTTAAGAATTGAATCAATTGTGAAGTTCATATAAAAATCTAATTTTTCGCGAAAGGGCCATCTACGAATATGATTATGGAAAAAATACAATGTTCATTGATCTATATTGACATAATATAAATGCAATATAGGTATATTATTCTCTCAATATCTTCAAACATAAATATATACGTAAATTACTATTAAAGCCTACATAATCTACCACCAAAAGCTGTATCTGCTCCGGCGTTTATTTTCCGTATTTCCGGGGTTACGAATTCAACCCCTGAATCCCACGGGAAGTCCATAATTTTTTCGTCAGATGTTCGTCCGGGCATAAGGAATCTACCACCAAAATCTGTATGTGCTCCGGCGAATAGTTCCCGAGATAGACATTTTTGAAGTTTAAGGGTTGCGAATTCAACCCCTGAATCCCACTGGAAGTCCATAATTTTTTCTTCAAATGTTCGTCTCGGCATAAGGAATCTACCACCAAAATCTGTATGTGCTCCGGCGAATAGTTCCCGACATAGACATTTTTGAAGTTTAAGGGTCCATCATTTTTTCGTCAAATGTTCGTCTCGGCATAAGGAATCTACCACCCAAATCTGTATGTGCTCCGGCGAATAGTTTCCGAGATAGGAATATTTAAAGTTTAAGGGTTGCGAATTCAACCCCTGAATCCCACGGGAAGTCCATCATTTTTTCGTCAAATGTTCGTCTCGGCATAAGGAATCTACCACCAAAATCTGTATGTGCTCCGGCGAATAGTTCCCGAGATAGAAATTTTCGCATTATAAGGGTGGAGAAAATTACCCCGTGAATCCATAGGAATTCTATAATCTTCTTGCGTTATGATCAAATCATCATACCGAACCCTCGTCTGAATTTTCATGATGATGGGATCAATATTTTCCGATAAAAATAAATTCGATCGTACGCCACTGGTCCGTGCGTTCGTGTATTTCCGGCAAACGGTCTGCTGGAAACGGTCTTTTAACTTCACAGAGGTATGGAATGGCGACACTCTGGTTCTCCAAGACCTAAGAACTTTTGTGTCCAAAAATCTGCTGGAAAAGTTCTTGCTTCAGTTTTTTGGAATTGCCATGGAGTAATCATGATTGATTTTTTGGATAAGTGTAGAACAATAACTGGAGATTACTGACCACTCTACGGAAAAGAATTAAAGAGAAAAGAAGCGAAAAGCTATCCAAAGGTATTTTGTTTTTACAGGACAACGCCCCAGTACACAAATCTCATGTTACCATGCAAAAAATTCGTGATTTAGGGTTAAAATTACTAGAACACCCCCTTATTCACCAGATTTGGCTCCGTCTGACTATCATCTCCTTCCCCAACTGAAAAAAAGTTTGAAAGCTCGTAAATTTTCTTCCAACGAGGATAAAAGCTGTGAAGGACTGGTTTGCAGAGCAAGAAGAAAATTTTTTTTTTAAAGTCTAGAAACGTTGCAGGTTCGCTGTAATAAATTCAACGTATTCAATGAAGAGGAGAATATGTTGAGTATAAAAATATTTTGACATTGAAATTTTGTTTGGTTCTATAGTGGGCTAAGAATTTTTCAATATATCCTCGTACCTCTATCGACTAAGGCACATTTACAACCCACATAATATCAAAAAATTAAAAGAATTTTTGAGTTGATCTGTGTGGACTAATAGTTACAGTATAGGTCCCGTTTTTCTCTTCAGTTTAATAATTTTGCTGTAGGGTATGTTGCTATATCTTTAATGATTTGTTTACTTCAATATTTTAAGGTTCATCTATGAGTGGAATAATTAAGTAGAAATGTCTACTAAAGGGTTTTCCAATAAACATTCTCGAAAATGTAAGGTCCAATGACCTCCACCGGACCATAAATCCCACCGAACAGTCACACGTTGAGGAAAGAGAGGCTTTTCATCAAAAACTCTTGGATGTTCAGAGACAATTTTGCTTTTTGACGAAGCCACCGAGGTGGAATTGAGCCTCATCACTCAAGAATTCAAGATGATTCTTCGATTGAATTCTGGATCATTTTCATGCATTTCAAGGACCAATCAGCAAAGAAACGAGGTTGTTGATGATCGACTGGCTTGAGTTCTTGTGTTAACTGTCTTAAAACCCAAATCTTCATGCAAAATACGGTATAATGACGTTTGTGGAGCGATGAGGAATGGACAAATCTGGGTTTTCTTCAACACGGCTACAACAGCAATATTCTCGGCTGTTCTTGAGCGACTTGCACGGGTTCTGTTCGTCACATAACTAACTTGTCCCAACACTTCAAGTTTTCCACCAATTTCTGTATTGCGGTTCGACAAGGTGCTTCACGGAGACCCAAAAATGTTCGAGTTTTACGAACCGTCTCTGCCAACTTTTCACCATTTTTTTATAGTGAATTTTAATAAATTCAATGTGTTGTTAAATCGTATATCGTTCCATTTTTATTAACGGCGTAGTTTCTACTTCCCAAATATAAAAAAATTACAGCTTCAAGAGTGATATCCACCGAAATAGCGGGCTATTCTTGTTAGAAAACCCTTTAGATCCTGAAAAGGTGGTTTAATTGTTAATTTCAACGAATTCAACGAACAAAATCTTGTATTCATCGCTCTACAGACTACAGGATATAGGTACTAATTTTTGTAACAAATTTCTCTCCATTGAGTAAACTTGTCTGAAAAACTATTCGATTTCTCACCATAAGACGACCGTAGCATTGAGTATCTTTTTCTTTGAAATATTCCTCACTCCAATTATAGGATTTTCTAACCGAAAATTTCAAGAATGACTCTTTGACATAATCGCAAACGAACAAAGGGATAAATAAAAGCCATAGTCAAACGGAATTTTTTAATTTGGATATGCGCTTCCGGACATTGTTCATTTAAATTTTGAGGGACCAAATATGCATATTATAGTTTGACGTAATATTCGTACGTGTGGATAAGAATTAACTGCAATCATAATGTACGTGATGCATTAGGTGCTTTCCGCTAGCCAAAACTTGAATTACACCTAATGAACAGGATCAAAGTACGAGTAGAACTAGCATGGAAAAGAGTTTCGTACTAATTATCATTATTTCTGAGGAAATTTGAAGTCAGATTTTCGCTATAGCTCGCCTATAAATAATCCATGGATGATAGATCTCTATAAACACGAGATTTTCTTCGAAAGCTTAAGACTCAGGGTCTCAGGAACTGAGGGGAATTTCGCAATTTTCTTGAATATCTTCTGAACTATGGGCCAAGAAACTGCAATAAAAAATATTTTGTAGTCACCACAATGAAAGCTTTCATTTGATATGCAACATGGACATGGAACATTCAATTTTTGTTCATCATCCAATTTTCTTCCTGAAATTTCCTGAACAATCGAAATTTGTCTCTAGGTTTATCCATTCCAGAATTATCGGACATAATTGACTTCGACCACGGACTGGTGATCCCTGATTAGAGCCTTATCGTTTGAGACCATTCCCGGCTAAAAATTTTGATATCGATATCGTGACGGTATAGAGATGGCTCTAAAACCGCTACAGGAGCTGGCGCTGGGATTTACGGGACAAGTACCAAGTGCGCACTATCGATAGGCTCCTGTACAAACGTCCTTCAAACGGAAATACTTGCAATCGGAAGATGTCTAGATATAAATCTAGGAAGAAACTATCAGAAATGCGATATAGCTATTCATACAGATAGTCAAGCTGTCGTTAAAGCACTGAGCTCCTATGTCATCGATTCAAAACTGATTTGGGAGTGCCGGAACAAACTCAATGAGGTAGGCAAGAAGAATAAGGTCTTTTCAATCTGAGTTCCCGGTCATTCAAGAATCGTAGGAAACGAAGAGGCAAATACACTTGCCAGAAAGAGCGCACAAACGCCACTCACTGGCCTAGAACCCTTCTGTGGTATAGAAAAATGCACCCATAAGGAGGAGTTTATGGTCAAGGCGCAAACCGAAAGGGAAAAACTCTGGCGGAATCTTCCAGGAATGGATCACTCCAAAAAATTCCTCCGGAACTTTGAAACAGCTAGATCCAAAAAATATCTGGATCTCAGTAAGAACCACCTACTCACTGGCTTTCTCACAGGACATTGTCGCCTAAAGAAACATCTGTTGAGAATGGGTTTATCGGACATCGACCAGTGTAGATTCTGTGGGGAGGAAGAAGAAACTCCTATTCACCTGGTTACGGAATGCTATGCCATTGCAAGCCAAAGGAAAAAGTGCTTTGGACAAGAAACCTGTGAGGAATGATCCTCGTTGAAGCCGTCCCAGATACTGGATTTCATCAAATCTCTATAATAGGAAGGCGAGCTGTAGGAGGCGCGATGATAACAGCTCTGTTATGGGGCTCAATAGGCCTTAAGGTGGCAGTGGACTGTAAACCCGTTTTACTATAAACTATAAAAACTATCGTGACGAAAGGAGATAGCTCTAGTTTAAGTAGACAACTAAAGTCATAAACTAGTCATAAACTATTTCCAGAGTTCATTAGTGCAAGGATCAGAAGCCACTGGAATTAGTTTAAATACTCAGCAATATTTGAACTGTTGGCTTGTAGATATTTTCCGATTTGATAAAAAATAGGAACAGATCATATTATAGATTGATTATTTATCGGAATTATCCAATGAAGTGGGCCAAGAATAGGCCGGAAATGATTATGATAAGGACATATTGTCAACTAATTTCATGAATTGATAATGAGAACTGGGAATTGACAATCGAATAATTCTGTTATTCTCTAATTCCTAAAGGAATTCCTGACATTTATCTTCTGTTGTTAGTGTCGACAAAATTCCTCTGGAAAAATATAATCAATTACGAAACTTGATAGCACACGATGATAGCTATGATGAGTAACGAGCCGCAGAATAGGACAAATCAGTGAAACATTTCCTCAAGTATTAATTCATCAGAGAAAATATTGTATACCCTAGTACAAAAATTACTAAAATTAGTATACTAACTGACAAAGAAATCCAACTACTGATATGAGATGTTGTCAAGCGTGGTTTGATAATGCCCAAAATCGAAGAAGAGTAGGCACCTGACGTCGAAGGGGCGCAAATGAAGTTCAAGATCGACGTCTAAGACTTATGGCCATTTAGAGATCTTTGGCTGATGTGTGGTTAGGAGAACAAGGCCATGCTGTAACTGTCCGAACGGTTTATCGCCGGATAAGTTCTTTTGAACTGCAGCATTATCTATCCCGTCTTGTGTTACCTTCGGTTGAGCATCGCCGGAAACGAATACAGTGGTGCAGAGAACGTCAACATTGGAATGTGAAATGGCATCAGGTGGTCTTTTCTGATGAATCTCGATTCTCCTTGGGTGCACATGCTGGCAGAAGAAGGGTTAGACGACGTCGGGGAGAAAAAAGTGAACCTCAGTTTGATGTTGAGCGTCATGTACACCGGACAGTAGGCGTTATGGTATGGGGTGCTATTGCACATGGAAGTAGATCACCTTTAGTCTTTATTCGAGGTAACACAACAGCGCTGCAGTACCTTCAAGAAATAGTGGAGGCATAAGTTCCCCCCTTCCTTAACCGGCTCGATAATCCAATTTTTCAGCAAGATAATGTTCGACCTCATGTTGCCAGAGTTAGTTTAAACTTTTTTGAAGCGACCCATGTGAATCTATAGCAATGGCCGCCCAGATCCCCCGATCTTCCGTCCATAGAGCATGTTTGGGACATCATGGTTAGAAGACCATGGACCATGGAAATTTACCCCAGCCCACACGGACTTTGGCGGCTCTGATACGTGAAGTACAGGTATCTCGGGATAGTATCCTTCAAGAAGAAATAGACCATCTTATTGCATCAATGCCAAGACGTGTTGGGGAGTGTATAGATAATAGCGGTGGACAAACACATTATGTATTAACAAAGTTATTTGAAAAAATTGTAAACCCTTCGTTTTTTTCTCAAAATTTTAATCATGTTTTACCAAAAAAAATATTTTTAATTCAAACGGCTCCTTCTGGGTGTTGCGTTTTCTTTATCAGTCAGTATAATATAACTTGATCGTTGATGTATCCTGAATCTATGTATAGAAATTGCACTATGTATGATTTTTATTTTTTTAATTATAGATTATACAAAACGAATGAACGGATAACGTCTTCTCAAAATATATTTTTGGGTAATCAAGGAAAATATGTATAGATTATTGATGTTCACAAACTAAGATTGAGGAAAATCGAATAAGAGATGCATTCTGGATGAAGTGACTATGCTTGAGATACAGGGTGTTTGGTAATTCGACGTGAACCTTGGAAAGGGATATACTAGACGTCATTTGCAGTGAATTGCGTCGAGTAAAGCATGGTCCGAAAATCTATGGTTACGAAGATATAGCGATTTTTCAACTTTTTTGAAATTTTCTGCTTCGTTATCGAAAATAATTAATTTTGTGAAAACTACTCGACTCTAAATATTCAATGAATATGTTTTTGAAAGCTGAGGAGATGGTCCTCATTTCTTGCGAAAAAGTATCCACTTAAAATTCGGATAACCCGAGATATACAGGGTCATAAATGGCTGCACCTGTTTTCCTCACAAAATCTTGATGAAACAATTGAGAATTACTCGAAAAAAGTATCATGAACTTGGTGTACAAATGTAGGGAAAAACTTCCCTGTTTCATCAGCTTTCCAAAAAGGTACATATGTCAATAATTCCTTCATGCAATCTAAAAATATGGCCGGAAAACCAAGCAGACAACCGACTTTTTCGAGTCATTTAGTGATCGAACCATGGCCCGCCTGCATTTTCAGTAACAGCAGACGCGCTAGGTCATCGGCGGTGCTTCGGCTTTTTTCGGCTTTTCGGTAATGGGCGATAGACTACAGCAGAAAAATCAGTTGGAACGTGTTGGCTGTTGTATAAAAATGGATTGCTTACCAGATAATTATAATTATGAGAAATTTTACGATAAATGTGTAAGATCTAATTTAAAATCGAAAGACGATGTCGAGGTGAGTTTGAGTCAAAATTTTCTAATGGAATCCTGACACATCTCGAGAATAATCCAATAGAATTTTATCCTGCAATTTCCACTTTCCTAAAAAAATCGAGAAAAGTGTGCTAGAAGTAACAACTCTCTTATATCAGGGTTGCATAATTCTTTTAAATACCACGGAACAACAGGTACGTTAAGTTGACAGCCCACCAAAACGGATCGAGTTCGTACCTATGCCATAATTTTGTACCCATTTTGTACCAATTTGTACCACCTTTAAAAAATTTTGTACCCCCACCGTTTCCGAGATATCGACCCCCTCTAGGTGGTCTGCCAACTTAACGTTAAGTTGGCAGACCACTCTGCAAGAATTGATCGTATCGAATTCAAACAAAAACTGCAATTTTGTACCCATTTTGTACCCTCCTGAACCGTTTTTATTTTTTCTCTAGGACCTACCGTTCCCGAAATATGAAATTTTGAAAAAATAAATTTTTTCAAAAATTTTGAGATTTTTAATCCATAATTTTGTACCCATTTTGTACCAATTTGTACCACCTTTAAAAAATTTTGTACCCCCACCGTTTCCGAGATATTGACCCCCTCTAGGTGGTCTGCCAACTTAACGTTAAGTTGGCAGACCACTCTGCAAGAATTGATCGTATCGAATTCAAACAAAAACTGCAATTTTGTACCCATTTTGTACCCTCCTGAACCGTTTTTATTTTTTCTCTAGGACCTACCGTTCCCGAAATATGGGATTTTGAAAAAATAAATTTTTTCAAAAATTTTGAGATTTTTACTCCATAATTTTGTACCCATTTTGTACCAATTTGTACCACCTTTAAAAAATTTTGTACCCCCACCGTTTCCGAGATATCGACCCCCTCTAGGTGGTCTGCCAACTTAACGTTAAGTTGGCAGACCA
Source organism: Adalia decempunctata (assembly GCA_951802165.1). Lineage (NCBI taxonomy): Eukaryota > Metazoa > Arthropoda > Insecta > Coleoptera > Coccinellidae > Adalia > Adalia decempunctata. Next base: position 35,764,565 of record OX637697.1, on the reverse strand, counting down.
CTCTGCAAGAATTGATCGTATCGAATTCAAACAAAAACTGAAATTTTGTACCCATTTTGTACCCTCCTGAACCACTTTTATTTTTTCTCTAGGACCTACCGTTCCCGAGATATGGGATTTTGAAAAAAATATATTTTTCAAAAATTTCGAGATTTTAACTGCATAATTTTGTACCCATTTTGTACCAATTTGTACCACCTTCAAAAAATTTTGTACCCCCACCGTTTCCGAGATATCAACCCCCTTGTGTGTACTGCTAACGTTCAGCTAGTGCTCATATTGCGTGGGTTGATCGGATCGAATTAGAACAAAAGCTATCATCTTGTACTCGTTTTGTGTCAATTTTGATCACCTTGACTTTATTTTGAACCCCCACGGTTTTCAAGAACTACTGTTGTGTACCAATTTGTAACATCTTCATTGCATCTTCATACAGAAGGACGAATACAGTGCAACAAAAGTGTCGAGTATAATATATCTATTTTCAAGACATTTCACAATATATTCTATCGTTAGTAAGTATACAAGAGGTTGTATTTAATTTTGATTTTATGATACTACAGTAATGTATGGATAATCCGAACCCCGGATAATCCGAACTACCCTATAATCCGAACGGCCCGCCCCACTTGGTAAAAAGATATGTATAATCCGAACAGCCTGAACTCTGCAATCCGAACGCCCACCATCTTATTTTTTTTGCGAGATGTACCCTTTACATATTTACGTACCTACTACATATTCAGATCAAATAATGGCTTCTAAACGCAAGTATGTCACTCAAAAAATTTCCAGTGAACTTAAATGTCATTAAATTTTACAACAAAAAGGTACTCTTGGTAAAACTCGATACTATGCACCGTTTTCGGAGTACCTATGTATTTTGATTTCCATGACCTCATGACTTCCAACCATTTAGAAGCAATAGATTATTAAGAAAAAAGTATTTTTAGAACACCCACCTACTCTAATTGAATCCTTTTTATGTTATTACCCTTTTTTTAAATTCTCATCTTGTGATTTTTTGTTCAATTAGTACATTTATCATTACTTGAAAGATGTTCAAGTTTATTTGAAATTTTGATTAATAAATCTCAAATTAAAAAAGTTATGTTCAATACAACTTGCTACGAACCGTGTAACCTTTTCTACCTATCCTAGAGACAGGGTCACTTTTTTTATACACCCTCTATAATCCGCACGAGTAGTTGGTGCTATTCCATGCCAGCCTCCCACGAGAGACGGGGATGGAATGTAACAACTTAGGTGGCTACCTCCAAGTGGTATCGCTGGATAATGGGATTGACTGGAAAATCCTGTGGGTATGAACAGAAATGGTCAAAGCCCGCGGATCTCCACGTCAATCCCTAACTAAATGCCACCACAACGGTTTAATCTAAGGTGCAAAGCGACCCGTGCCGAGGGATGGATGGTACCTGAACCAATAATCAGGTATCGTAAACGGAGCCTCTGGGACACATGGCGACCTCCCAGAGTATCAGCCTTACACCTGTACAGGGGGCACCGCAGGTGCGGACGTTCCTTTCCCCCATACTCGTGGGAACTATATGGAACCTGAAAATATAAAAACAAAAAACCCTGGGGAACTTCCAGCTGAAGAAAACCCAACAACCTCAACACCGGCGGCCATGGAAGTCGAGGGGATTCCAGTTGAATCGAACTCGGCATCCGAAACCGCTGCAGAATCCAGCGAGGGATCAGTGGAGGCTCAAACCTCCACTGAAAAACTCCTGGTAACAGAGAACAGGGAACAACCTGGGGGCAGTGGCAGTTCCACTAAACCTTCAGACCCTTCGGCTCTGAAACATGTAGCTTCAGGTGTAAACCGCTTACATCTGGAGGACAAAAAGAAGCTCTCAGGAGCTGCGAAAAGAAGGGCGCGAATTGAGGCGGCTAAGGCAGCTGGGGAAGAAATTAAACCCAGAAAACGCCGTAACAACCGCCGCTTTCGACGCCCGGAAGGGAAAACTGATTGTCCCGAACAAACTTCCAGCACCGCTGGAAGCAGCGGGCAATCAGACACTCCAATCAGGAAAAGGGATCGCTCACAAAGAAGCCAGCCCTCTTCCACAGAGAGCTCTGTGCAGAAGAAAAAACCGAAACGCGAGCTGACCGTGGAAGTCTCAGCCTCAGGTAACCAAACTGAGCGGGACGGCTACGAGGTGGCCGCCAGAGGTCTGAAGATGGCCGTTGCCCTGGAAAGTTATCCGGAGCAGCGGTTGACCGAAGACCAGGGAATTCTTCTGCAGGAAGCAATCACTGGGGAGATATTCAAGTGCGAGCCGGGGAAAGGTCCGAACTTCAGGAACAGCTACGTTCACAAGGGCGTGCTGTTCCTGACATGCTCGGAAGAAACAACCAAAACCTGGCTGCTTGAATGTGTTCCCGGTTTGAAACCTTGGGAGGGGGCCGTCCTCAAAGCAGGACTCGCCAGGGAGATCCTCAAAACCTCCAAGGTAGTGGTCTGGATTCCAAAACCACACAACAAAATGGAATCCGGAAAAATCCTCCAGTTGATTAAAACCCAGAACATGGGGACAGAAACTGGAGAATGGCTTGTCATTAAGAGACAAGAGGAGGCCACAGGCCTAACTCTTGTTCTCCAAATTGATGAGACCTCCCTGAAGAACCTGCAGGCCAGGGGAATGAAAGCATTCCTGGGACTAACGCAGGTTAACTTCAAGAATATAAGCCTTACCAGGAGCAATCCTAATGCTGCGGGCAGTTCAAGCCAACCTGCAGCACAGTAAGGCTGCTACAGCAACCCTGTGCAGAATATTCGCACAGGGCAACATCGACGCTGCCCTAGTTCAAGAACCATGGCTAGTGAAAGGGCGCATATCAGGCCTTGGACCATCCAAGGGTAAGATTATTTATAATCAGCACTGTGGAAATGCCAGATCCTGCATAATTGTCAGGAATGATTTAAATGTTTTGAATCTGACTGAGTTCTGTTTTAGAGACATCACAGCAATCAAGACGACCTACATCGAGGATGGAGTAGAGAGGAACATAGTGCTAGCCTCCGTCTACATGCCTTATGACTCTCCAAGCCCTCCACCATCAGCACAAGTGAAGGCTTTGGTCAAACACTGCGAGGACTCAAAACTCCAGTTAATTATCGGAGCCGATGCAAACTCCCACAATAGCGTATGGGGAAGCACCGACACGAACACAAGAGGTGAGTCATTGCTTGAATTTATCGTCTCCAGCAACCTGGAAGTACTTAACAAGGGCAATGAGCCAACCTTTGTCACCCGCAACAGGCGGGAAACCATTGACATAACTGTGGGCACCCCCCTGGTGTCTCGGCACGTTGGCAAATGGGCGGTATCTGAGGAACCTTCAAACTCGGATCACCGACACATACATGTGGAGATTGGTCACGCCAGTAAACCTGTAAGAATGTGTCGGAACCCCAGAAAAACCGACTGGTCGGGATACCGGAGGGAGCTCAGAGATAACCTAACTAATCTTAGAAATGTCAAATCTAACACACACACCATCTATGATATAGAGCAAACCTCAATCTTGCTGCAAGAGGCAATAATAACTTCATATCAAAACAACTGCCCACTAAATCGCAGTAATACCAAAGGTAAAGTGAGCTGGTGGAACAACGAACTCAAATACCTCAGAAATAAAACCCGTAAATTATTCAATCGGGCAAAGAAAACTGGAGAGTGGGGGGAATACTCCGGAACACTCACAGAATATAACAAACAAATAAGAGCGGCGCAAAGGAAGGCTTGGAGGAAGTTTTGTGAGGATATAGAACAAACCTCAGAAAGTGCAAGACTCCATCGCATCCTCTCAAAAGATCCAATCAATCCAATGGGGACTCTCAAGAAACCCAATGGCGACTATACCAACTCCGGGAAAGAAACTATGGAACTTCTGCTCCAAACACACTTCCCAGGATCCACCGTTACCACATACCAAAACCCCAGAGATGAAATCCTCGTAAACCCTGAAACAAGGGCAAGAAGGCAAGACTGGGGGGTGGCAAAACGGATTGTAACTCACTCTAAGGTACTATGGGCAATCAATTCGTTCAACCCATACAAATCACCTGGTCCTGACGGAATATTCCCAGTATTACTACAGCAGGGAATTGAAGATCTGGCACCAGAACTATGCAGACTATACAGGCTGAGTCTAGCATTTGGATGGCTACCTCAAACCTGGAAAACTGTGAATGTGGTCTTTATCCCGAAACCTGGACGGGACTCCTACGACCAGACCAAGGCATACAGACCAATAAGCCTATCTTCCTTCCTCCTGAAAGGCTTAGAGAAACTGATAGATAGAGACATAAGGGAAACCGCTCTCATAGAGCGGCCTTTACACCAAAACCAACATGCCTATCTAACAGGAAAATCCTGCGAGACAGCCCTTCACCATCTCGTTTCGAGGATTGAAGAGTCTCTGGCAATCAAGGAAATCGCATTATGCGTCTTCCTAGATATCGAAGGAGCTTTCGACAACACCTCCTTCGAAAGCATGGTCTCTGCGGCTACTCGACGAGGCATTGATGAGACCACTTGCAGGTGGATACGCTCAATGCTTCACAACAGACTGGTCCAGGCCAACATGCTCGGAGGAAAACTGCAGGTCGAAATTGCCAGAGGTACCCCACAGGGGGGCATACTATCCCCTCTTCTGTGGGACATGGTGGTGGACGAGCTGCTAACCTCCCTGAATAACCAAGGATATTATTCTCAAGGATACGCAGACGACATAGTCATACTCGTCAAGGGAAAATACACCGGAATAACCTCAGAACTTATGCGAAACGCACTGAGGACTGTAGAGGAATGGTGCAACAGAGAGAGCCTAAGGGCAAATCCGAACAAAACAGCACTCATTCCCTTCACTCGCAAAAGAAACATGGGAGATCTCACACCTCCCAGATTCTTCGGCGAAACATTACAAGTTGTAGAACAGGTAAAATACCTTGGGCTGATTCTCGATAAGAAACTAACCTGGAACCCACATCTACATCATGTAACCAACAAAAGTAAAACGACACTTATGATGTGCAGGAGAGCTTTTGGAAAAACTTGGGGACTCAAACCGAAAACCATGCACTGGCTTTACACAGCGGTAATAAGACCCAGAATCACTTATGGCTCACTCCTGTGGTGGCCAAAAACAAATCAGAGACAGACAAAAACCAACCTTGGAAAAATCCAAAGGCTTGCTTGTCTCTGCATCACGGGTGCAATGAACAGCACTCCAACAGCTGCTATGGAGGTCATCCTCAACCTCTCACCCCTTGACATACATGTCATGGGAGAGGCTAGGATGGGTGCATACAGATTGATCCAAACAAAAAACTGGAGAACCAGCACAACTGGGCACACCAGTATCACTCATGTAGCTGACGTAGCCGAGCTTTATATGATTTCAGACTACATGCAACCTCTATACTCATTCGAAAAACCATTCAAAACACAGCTCGACTGGAACAGATGGGACTCGAGTATAGAATCACAATCATCTGCAGAAATAGTCTGGTACACAGACGGTTCTAAGACAGATGAAGGAACAGGAGCGGGAATACATGGAGTGAGGCCAAGAAGGGATTACATAATACCTCTCGGCAAACACGCCACGATATTTCAAGCTGAAACATATGCCATTAGGACATGCATACAGAAGAACCTGGAAAGTGGCTACCAAAGAAAACACATCCACATTCTCTCTGACAGCCAGAGCGCCATCAAAGCTCTCAACTCGACACAGATAAAGTCTAGACTCGTCTGGGAATGCCTCCGGGACCTTATGGAGCTGGCAAAACACAACAAGGTCACTTTGATGTGGGTGCCAGGTCACAAGGGAATAGCAGGCAACGAAAGAGCAGACCAGCTAGCAAGACAAGCATCTGAAACGCCATTCACAGGGCCAGAACCTGTGCTTGGAATCAGCAAAAACCGTTGCAGGACCCTGATTGAGGAGTGGATAAAACAAAGACACCGACAACACTGGGAACAGAGCGACGGGCAAACACACAGCAAAGCCATGGTAGGACGCACAAGCCAAACCTTGACAGCTGACTTTTTGAATCTAAACAGAACAAAGGCACGCATAATAGTAGGTCTACTGACGGGACACTGCGGCCTCAGAAAACATCTGAACACCATAGGAATACTTGAAGAACCCGTGGATTGCAGACTCTGCGGCGAAGAGGAAGAAACAGCCTCTCACATAATCTTTGAATGCGACGCCTTGGGAAGAAGGCGCCACAGAATCTTTGGTGATATCAATCCGGAAACGGGAATGAATCCGAAAAACCTCATAAAAAGGCTACTGAACCTGATAAAGGATACAAACCTATTCTCGTGAGGAACCACTGACGAAAGAGTGATACAATAGACCCAAGTTGGTCGCAGTGTCACAGGGAGGCCAAGCGCTAACCCGGTCTCTTGTTTGTCAGTTTATAAATCAATCAATCAATCAATAATCCGCACGTGTTCGGATTATAGATATCATTCAATATGATTTCTATAATTCGAATGATTGGATAAACCGAACGGGTCTTGACAACTTTCTGTTCGGATTATTCATACATTACTGTATTGTAATCACATCCTTCAGGTCATCAAAATTTTGCCACTGCTTATTCGGCGCAAAGAAAATGATTCGAAAGATAAATATTTGATTCTTGATTTCGAGACTATTAGGGATTAATAATAATTCATCACAACTACTAACAGAGACAACAACAATTAAAAAAAGCCGTTTAAATGAAGTAACAGAATTGGAATAAATCATATAGGGATAAATAGGTTTAACCAATAATGAAGATGCATTTAATTATCATGAATTAGAACACCAGTAGCGACTCGTGGACCTAAGTAGCGTTCACACATTTCAATAAAAGCTTTTGATTTTATTGAATGAGAAGATACCACATAATTGTTCACTACTGTATACTGTGTAAGAAAATAAAATCTTACTTCTTTCTTTCTTTGCAGCCAAAATATCGATAAACGCTTCGTTGAAATATGGTAAAAGGTAAAATTTCAAATTGTAAAAATGATGTCTTAATTATTGATATATTATAAGGTACACTTTGTTTTCACTATTTTCGTTCTTCTGTATCTTTTTTTCGATTTTTTTCAAAATCCAATATCTCGGGCCTAGAGAAAACAAAAGAGTGGTTCAAATTGGTGCAATACTATATATTTTCTTCGAATTCAATCCGAAGAACCCCCGAAATGTTGGCGCTAGCTGAACGTTAAACTGGCAGTCCACTAAGAGGGGGTCGATATCTCGGAAACGGTGGGGGTACAAAATTTTTCAAAGGTGGTACAAATTGGTACAAAATGGGTACAAAATTATGGAGTGGCAAAATTTCGATGACCAGAAGGATGTGATTACAAAAGTATCATAAAATCAAAATTAAATACAACCTCTTGTATACTTACTAACGATAGAATATATTGTGAAATGTCTTGAAAATAGATATATTATACTCGACACTTTTGTTGCACTGTATTCGTCCTTCTGTATGAAGATGCAATGAAGATGTTACAAATTGGTACACAACAGTAGTTCTTGAAAACCGTGGGGGTTCAAAATAAAGTCAAGGTGATCAAAATTGACACAAAACGAGTACAAGATGATAGCTTTTGTTCTAATTCGATCCGATCAACCCACGCAATATGAGCACTAGCTGAACGTTAGCAGTACACACAGAGGGGGTTGATATCTCGGAAACGGTGGGGGTACAAAATTTTTTAAAGGTGGTACAAATTGGTACAAAATGGGTACAAAATTATGGAGTAAAAATCTCAAAATTTTTGAAATTTTTTTTTTTTCAAAATTCCATATCTCGGGAACGGTAGGTCCTAGAGAAAAAATAAAAGTGGTTCAGGAGGGTACAAAATGGGTACAAAATTGTAGTTTTTGTTTGAATTCGATACGATCAATTCTTGCAGAGTGGTCTGCCAACATAACGTTAAGTTGGCAGACCACCTAGAGGGGGTCGATATCGCGGAAACGGTGGGGGTACAAAATTTTTTAAAGGTGGTACAAATTGGTACAAAATGGGTACAAAATTATGGAGTAAAAATCTCAAAATTTTTGAAAAAATTTATTTTTTCAAAATCCCATATTTCGGGAACGGTAGGTCCTAGAGAAAAAATAAAATCGGTTCAGGAGGGTACAAAATGGGTACAAAATTGCAGTTCTTGTTTGAATTCGATACGATCAATTCTTGCAGAGTGGTCTGCCGACTCAACGTTAAGTTGGCAGACCACCTAGAGGGGGTCGATATCTCGGAAACGGTGGGGGTACAAAATTTTTTAAAGGTGGTACAAATTGGTACAAAATGGGTACAAAATTATGGAGTAAAAATCTCAAAATTTTTGAAAAATATTTTTTTTTCAAAATTCCATATCTCGGGAACGGTAGGTCCTAGAGAAAAAATAAAAGTGGTTCAGGAGGGTACAAAATGGGTACAAAATTGTAGTTTCTGTTTGAATTCGATACGATCAATTCTTGCAGAGTGGTCTGCCAACTTAACGTTAAGTTGGCAGACCACCTAGAGGGGGTCGATATCTCGGAAACGGTGGGGGTACAAAATTTTTTAAAGGTGGTACAAATTGGTACAAAATGGGTACAAAATTATGGAGTAAAAATCTCAAAATTTTTGAAAAATATTTTTTTTTCAAAATTCCATATCTCGGGAACGGTAGGTCCTAGAGAAAAAATAAAAGTGATTCAGGAGGGTACAAAATGGGTACAAAATTGCAGTTCTTGTTTGAATTCGATACGATCAATTCTTGCAGAGTGGTCTGCCAACTTAACGTTAAGTTGGCAGACCACCTAGAGGGGGTCGATATCTCGGAAACGGTGGGGGTACAAAATTTTTCAAAGGTGGTACAAATTGGTACAAAATGGGTACAAAATTATGGCATTGGTCCGAACTCGATCCGTTTTGGTGGGCTGTCAACTTAACATACCTCGGAACAACTCCAAAGCATAAGCGCCTGGGTATAAGAAAAGGAATGATATAAGTGTGCAGCCAACAAGTGCAGCTTGAATATTTAGAGTCGAGTAGTTTTCACAAAATTAATTATTTTCGATAACGAAGCAGAAAATTTCAAAAAAGTTGAAAAATCGCGATATCTTCGTAACCATAGGTTTTCGGACCATGCTTCACTCGACGCAATTCACTGCAAATGACGTCTAGTATATCCCTTTTCAAGGTTCACGTCGAATTACCAAACACCCTGTATATTTAAAAAAAATTGGAAGTCAAAGATTTACCCTGTATAAGTACTCTATACCTACACTTCTCTCAATTATCAGTTGATTCAAACAATACGAATTCATAAAACGCTAAAGATTGGAGATTTCACGTAGGTACTTGTTCACATTCGTAGCCAGCACGGTCACTCATTCAGGTTATCAATCCGCCCAAGGTGATTGGTTTCCAATGTTTTGGGTAACTTATTGAATCTGCTTCATCGATTCACAAAAGAAATCGCAAACGAATTGGGCGAATGGTTTCTGAATTTTTTTAAAATTCTTTCAATCCCTGGATCTTCTCGGAATTTTCCCTACACCCAAGAATAGGCCTTCAACAGGTTAATAACAAATTTCAACTGATGTATACTTTTTGAAAATTGAGAAAATAAAATTTCAAATATTAACAACTCTGAAGCTATTTGATTGCAGTAATTATGATATATCAGCTTTGGAGTTGGAAGAATTAAGTTCAACTTAACTATTTCAGTTTCCCGAAGAAGGCTCAAATTAGAACTTAAAATCAATCATATACAAGATTAAAGGTCCTTTGAACTTACAGCCCGATAATCAACCCCGTTTGAGGCCATTGGGACGATTGTATTTATTTATGATCTCAACCGCAGCATTTAGAGTTCAACCGTACCTTGGAACTCAGGACTTTTCTTTCAAAAGTAACAGTGTTTACGGCAAAAACTCCAACCTCAGTTTATTGCTTTTATAAGTTTCTTTAATTAATTCTGCTTTGTTTATTTATGAGTTTTCCAGATTTAAAATAACATCAGGTGACGAGGTTATTGATACCGTTGATCCTGCACTCAACAAAAAGCAATAAGTATTTTCGTTAGTGTGGTTTCGAAATATTTTTATACGTAGGTACCATTTGGATCATGTGAAAAAATTGGCACAGGAGATGTCGAGTTTGGAATAATGCCTAGAGTTGCATACTCCGAACGAAATTAAGGTATCTTTCACGTATGTTCGGAATTTTCGGCGTCAAACGTGAAAACTTTTATAGATATAGGTACGGCTTCACAAAAGTTGAGGAAGTTCAGAATTTTTTTGACCGTTTCAAAAGTTGCCGTTTCTGGCCCACTAAATTTTCCTTTATGAGAAATTAAATGTGTACTTATATCTGAATGCCTTTTTTGTACCTCCTTTGATAATTTTTTCAGTTTAAGTTCTTGTCGTTTGCGTTTCTAAGAATTTTGGATCGGTTATTGGTTTACGTTCTTGCAATCAACTTCGATTCAAAACCTGAAAATTTGTTTTGCAATAATGTCTAGACGTAAACTAATTTCTATTAACTCTTTTTCAACTTTGTGAATGAAATTAGTTCTTTTAAGGTTTAACTGTGACAAAGGTTTCGTAGTACTACTACATTTTCATACTGGGATATTTCAAGTTTGTGCATAAAGGTATTCAAATATCAAATGTCATCTGCAGGCTTATTTCTTGAGAATTTTGAAAGGTGAGGAATTCTACTGTTCGTTTATAAGTTTTTCTGTCGGATTATTCGAGTACTTTTATTCTTTTTTCGAATGAACCATCACAAAGTAACGGACTATTCTGTCCATTATTTTTCAGTAAAATTTCAACACTAGATTCTTGATTTCCGTACAAGGAAATAGCATATAACTGAATCATCCAACCATGTTTATATAAGTGAAATATTTCCAGAGAAAACAGTTTCTTCAACATTCGACAGGTCTTTGAAATTATCGAAATCAGATAATATTTTCTCAAATTCATTATTTTCCCAAAGTAAATGAACATATTGATAAATACGACTTCTATGTAAAGAGGACAACGTTGCTTATTTATCTGAGGGGGGAAAATGACTATAACCTAACATTTTCAAAATATACACGGTGAAATGTCAGAATTTCATGGCCAACCGGGATGCATTTTTCCGTTCCCTATACAGTCAGCGCGACAGGTCGCTCTCACCGTATAGGAAACGGACTGCACAATGGAACTCCGTTTCCTAGCAGATATGCGCGATGTGCTCACTGCCCTGTTATAGTCTTCTGGGTGCCGATGGGATAAATTGCAAATCATTAATAAAGTTTTCTTACTTTCTGTATAGCTTTATTAGGTAGAGTCTACCACATTTTTCCTCTGTGAACATTTTTGTAGTCGCGGGTTTTTTTCAGCAAACCTCTCGTAAGTCGACCATATTTTCATTTTTCTTGAATCAAACATACTCTTTTTTGGAAAATGCAATCATAAAAACAATCTGGGAGAAATGAGAAAATATGATTGTCTACCAACATAAACAAGACTGAAAATCGCATTTTTTTCAAAGTATTAATACCCTCCCGAATTTTTCAGAATCGGTTGATACAACCATATATGAAGTATGAAAATGCAATTGTCCGACAAAAGAATGTGGCGATTTCCTTGTCCGACAAATGAAAAAAACAAAGATTTTTTGGGATGAAAAATTATGAATAATGTCTTTTTTTTCTTATTCTCTCCTTACCTTTAAAATACAATGTAGTGCACTAGTTGTCCGACAAAAAAATGTGGCGTTCATTCAAAAATTGAAGAATTCACTGCTCTAATTTGGTTATGAATAGACCATATGCATTTACCGGATATAACTTTGCTCATGTTACGAATAAACATTCGATTCATCTAGGTGTCCGACGAATAAAGTTCGGCAATTTCAGTTGTTGCCGATATAATATTGCTAATAGTGATGGAGTGTTTTTTGTGCAGACATTTGAAAAATATCCGTGGCTTTAAAACGAAAAAGGAGGAAGTGTCATCCTTAAACTGTGCAAAATATTATTGGCATCAAGAGAACATCATAATCACAAATATGAAGATGTCATTCTACCTGACGATTGGTGTGATACTTTTACTGGATACCATTCGTCTTGTTACAATGAATTCAATGTGAGGAAGGAGTATTTTCATTGTTTTTTTTAGATTTGAATTTTGAATTATACACTTTCAATCGAAATCAATAGTTTCATTTCAATAATAATCGAAAAAAGATTCTGAAACAAAACCATTATATTCAATTAGACTAAGGATTTGCCGCATTTTATATGGTGGACAGTTGTTTTTTCTATGAAACGAATCTGTCTGAGAATGTCATTTTCATACATCTGTACGCCAGCGTAGCACGCAAATAATTGTTTTTATCTACTCCCATAGAATAATATATCCATTATTCAACTGAATTTGATCTATAATAGTCTCTATAAACCAATAGTGTGAGGTAATAATAACTCACGCCTATAACTCACTCTTATACAAATAGGAAAAACAGCTTACCAAATGAATAAAAAAAGTCGGATCGATCGGGACCACTATTTCAAACACCAAGGTAACGTTCTCGCCATTCATTTCTACCTTTCCTTTGGCCTGAATATTCAAAAATCGAATTTGGAAAAAGTGAATTTTTGACGTTCATTACGCGATTCAATTCTCGACCACAGAAATCGCGCTTGTTGAACGAAAGGGAACAATTCATTATTGACATCGAGGGGAGTAGGCGTCGGCGAACGGGAACTATTCATTATTGATATCGAGGGGAGTAGGCGAGTACGAGAAATGTCACTTGAATAATTTTGATGTACTGTATTTGAATTGAATTGATAGGTATCTAATTATTGTGGATATTTTGATGAAAGAGATTAATTCAGATAGTGAAGATGAATTATTATGTACACCTCCAGAAATACGGGAAGCAGCTAATACTACAATTCATAATTTATTGCCTGAAAAATCCGAAAAAAAGTATAAAGCTGCATACATAAATTTTTTGGATTGGTGTAAAAGTAAGAACATCAAGTCATCGATTTCTGAGAACGTTCTTCTGGCATATTTTAGTGAATTGAGCACTAAATATAAAGCATCATCCCTATGGACTTTCTACTCCATGCTAAGAAGCACACTTAACATAAATGAGGGAGTCAATATAGAAAACTATTTAGAAAACTATTCAAAATTACGTGCATTTCTGAAACGGAAATCAGAAAAACATATTGCCAAAAAGGCAAAAACTTTTACGTCAGAACAAGTGAATAAATTCTTAAATGAAGCTTCTGATGATAAATATCTGGCAACAAAGGTAGTAGATCTCACAATAATTCAATGGTTTTCATCATCTCGTCAAATATATAATTTATTTCAGGTTGCTTTAATAATGGGCATTATGGGTGCTTGTCGTGCAGCAGAATTGTACTCTATGCAGATTAATGATTTAGAAGACCAAGGATCTATTTTAATGGTCAATGTACCAAATACAAAAACAAAAATTGCCAGAAAATTTGCTATTACTGGAAATTTGTATATCATAGTGAAGAAATATTTGAATCTGAGGCCTAACAATATATCGCACAATATTTTATTCTTTAAATTTCAAAATGGAAAGTATCACCCACAAAGAATTGGCATCAATAAATTTGGAGCAATGGGGAAAGACATTGCATCTTTTTTAAAATTACCTGACTATAACTTATACACAGGGCATTGTTTTCGCCGCTCGTCGGCTACTTTATTAGTAGATTCTGGAGGAGACATAACGGCACTAAAGCGCCATGGCGGTTGGCGATCAACTACTGTGGCTGAGGCATGGGCGTACCCAGGAAGCCCTAATAATAGCAATTCTGATTTTTTTGCCCCCCCCAGCTCAATTTGCCCCCCCCTAGCTCAATTTGCCCCCCCCCTAGCTCAAAGGCTGGGTACGCCCTTGGGCTGAGGGGTACATTGATGATTCCGAAAAAAATAAGAAAGATACTGCAAATAAAATTTACAGTTCTATAACACCCCAGCCAGTTAGTACATCAACAACACATATACAAAAAACACAAGAAGAAACAATAAACTTGCATAATTCATTCCCAAATATTCAGATTCAAGGTTGTTCAAATGTTACAGTTTATGTTATCAATAAAGAAAATTAGTACCTAATTACTAAAGTCCTTGTATTTATTGTTATACTCACAGATATTATACTGATAGGGAAGTCAAAGAAAATAGCTGATCATGATTCTGGAGGGTATGCAACATGAACAAAAATATTATAATTTTACCAAAAAGAGGGGGTTTTAAGCAATTTCAAGAATTTCTCAGTTGGGTATAGGTATTAACACAACCCTCTCAACACAGATGATCAATTTCGATTGTCTGATTCTGGCTTATTCATCCAAATAGAAATATGTAGGAAAATGACGATAGACGATATTCTGAGTAACCCAACCCTACTTCGTTCGTGTTATGACTTACATTACCGCTCATTGAACAATATACTAATTTTATCATCATATGACATAGAAATACGTTGACCTGTGCGAATATTTACCAATGAGATTTCAATTTTCACAAAGTTTGAATATAGATGCATAGAAATACCTGGTGTTGGCACTGATTAGATTTTGTTTAAGCCTTTCTTGTCGATCGAAAACGTGATATTTTGTGCAGCTTTTCATTTCTCCCGAAAGGGGTCGCGTTTTTTGTCGTTGCCGCAGTAGCGCCACGACCGATAAATATTGCGGATTTATTCCGGAACTAGTCCAAAATCTGAAATCTAGGATGCCGTTTTGATCTACAAATTTTGGTCACGATTTTTAGTAGGGAGTCGTTACACCAGGTGTTCTATGCATCTATGTTTGAATGAAGGATTGACGGACGTTTTCCACTTCCGAGAGCTTTAAAGAAGCATCAATAAAGTTGCGAAACGTCGCTCAAAGGAATGACTTAACGTCTCTCATTTCAAACTCATTCCACTCCCAAGAAAATTTATCCATATTATTGTATTAATAATTTAAAAAATGCGATTTTCAGTCATGTTTGTATTGGTAGACAATCATGTTTTCTCATTTTTCCCAGATTGTCTTTATGATTGCATTTTACAAAAAAAGAGTACGTATGATTAAAAAAAATGAAAATATGGTCGACTTACGAGAGATTTGCTGAAAAAAAAACCTCGACTACAAAAATGTTCACAGAGGAAAAATTTGGTAGACTCTACCTAATAAAGCTATACAGGAAGTAAGAAAACTTTATTAATAATTTGCAATTTGTCCCATCGGCACCCAGAAGACTATAACAGGGCAGTGAGCACATCGCGCATATCTGCTAGGAAACGGAGTTCCATTGTGCATTCCGTTTCCTATACGGTGAGAGCGACCTGTCGCGCTGACTGTATAGGGAACGGAAAAATGCAACCGGGATACATTCTAAAGGACTATAATTATAGTGCCGTTCTGATTTAAAAAAAAATTTGTCACAATTTTTAGTTAGGGAGTCGTTACACCAGTTTCTATGCATCAATGTTTTAAATTAATTATTTTCTGTAACGTCATTTTTCAACGAGAAGTTTGTTAGTTTTCATCAATAATTATTTGAATTATTTATTTTTTTGCTTCGAGACATGCATTATTTCAACATCCGTTTGAACTTTCGTGGAATGCTCATTCCAACATCGTGTTTTGTGTAGAAACTTATTCAACAAGCAATTCCATACAAGAAGTTGGGCGTTTATCAATTGAACCATTCTTAATTAAAATATTAAAATGGGTAGCCCATTATGGGGTACCCTGTATATGTCCCACAAATCAATACATGCCATTTTAAATCATTATTTGTACATGAAAGCCATTGCCGCTCGACTTGCTATCTCACAAGGCTATATGTATGTCTATAAGGTTAGCAGTGACACTTGCGAGAAAATCAATGAAACCCATTGCATTAATCGTCGAATAATTGTCGACAATTTGACGTGAAAGAAAAAAAATTGTCGCGTCCCTAGTTTTTTTTTACGGGGTGGCTTTGCTAACTTAACATAAAGTTAGCAGAACCACTTTTTCAATATAGACCGAATATCATGAAAATGATCATAAATAATTGTCGAGTAATTGTCGAAGTCCATATGAAGTAAAAAACACACAAAAAATCCGTTCCTTCTAGTTTATTTTACACCATTTTCCCGCGATTTTGTGCTATTTCTGAAATTATCGCATTTTTGGCAACAGCGCATTTGTTATTGACTTTTTTTCTGTTGCATTAATTGTCGAATACCTGTCCTGAATTTGTAGTGAAAGAAAAAATTTGTCGCTGTTGCCAAAAATGGGATAATTCCAGAAATAGCACAAAATCGCGGGAAAATGGCGTAAAATAAACTCTCGAATAAACTAGAAGGAACGGATTTTTTAGGTGTTTTTTACTTCATATATGAACTTCGACAATTATTTATAATCATTTTAATGATATTCGGTCTATATTGAAAAAGTGGTTCTGTTAAGTTAGCAAAGCCACCCCGAAAAAAAAAATAAGGACGCGACAAATTTTATTCTTTCACGACAAATTATCGACAATTATTCGACAATTAATGCAATAGGTTTCATTGATCTTCTCCAAGTGGCACTGCTAACTTTATAGACATCAAGGCTATCATTCTGAAAGAATTTCTGACAAAAAACTGAACAAATTTAGATTTGTAAAGTTTTGACTGTTGTTCGATAAGTCGAATTCTATTTTCGAACCTACCTACCTTGAACTGTTTCAGCGAAGAAATGTGAAAATAAACAATTAGTCTGCCTTGGACCAACGAAAATCTACAGTTTGAAAGATTGGGTCTGGTACGTCTTGGCTACAAGTGGAAAAATTTTCCACGGAATTATCTTTGGCCGAAATTGGAAGAAAAGGATCGGAAATGCATCAATGTTGAACGGGGACACCTGACATATGGACAAATGAATTGTCGATTCATTGAAGGAGAAATTCGAATGAGAAATACGATAGTGCCAGAACTATATGTTTCAATTTTTATTCATATAATATTTCAGTTATGATCTGTGGAAATCCTTGGCAGAAATATGCATAGTCTAATCGGAAGAAATTTACAATATTTGATTCCCTGAATGAAAATAAGAAATGACCATGAATATTTAAGAATCAAGTTTTAAATCAAAGCCCGTACCTAGGTACCAGTTTCAATAAGGTCACCTTCGTAGGTTTTTTCATTGAATTGTTCACGATGAGAACAACGCTTTGACTGGCTTTCATGGTAACAGGTTCATTGTCAAATTAATGGTCAAAATATGCTGGAAACATAGATGCAAGTATCTGGAAACTCAAACGTTTGCGAGCCACAACGAAAATTAAATTTCCCAGAAGTCTCAGAGGTATATTATCTTTGTAGAAATTTTCAAAATTCAAACGACCAAATTTTGCATATAACTTGAGTACGTCATTATCAATCTAAATGAAAAATTTCATCTCGATCAACTCTGTATTTTTGAAATGATCAGGAAAATGAAATTTCTAACTGCCATATTTACGAATCCCTAGTTCAATTTTGGCGAAGTATCACCTTTTGAATCGTGGTAAATCTCCATTCAAAAAGTGGTCTCTTTATTTCACGAGTAACTACCCTAATTTACGACGTAGAGACTTGATTTTTTTTTTAAATTGAAGTTGAAGAACGTCCCGAGGACAAATAGTTTCCTTTTTTTCGATTTAATTAGTTTTTCAATTAAAAAACAGGTTGAACTTCAGCGTTTTGAAAACTACACTTAATGATTTTTTTTCGACGGTTATTCATCTTTTTTGGAAAAAATCGCACCATTTGCCCTCGGCAATTTAATCTTCTATAAACTACAACAATTTGCATGATGATTAGTTCAAAAATATAGTTTGTACTCATGAAAAACGAAAAACATATTCAATATCCCAAATATTGTAGAGATCTAACGATTACCCTGTTTTTTTTAATTGGAAAACTAATTAAATTGAAAAAAAGAAAACTATTTGCCTTAACGACTTTCTTCAACTTCAATTTAAAAAAAAATTCAAGTCTCTACGTCGTAAATTAGGGTAGTTACTCGTGAAATAAAGAGACCACTTTTTGAATGGAGATTTACCACGATTCAAAAGGTGATACTTCCCCTTAAGTTAACCGCGGCATTCGACATTGGAATTTATACTCCATTCACTTTTATAATGTATCCCGGTTGGCCATGAAATTCTGACACATTCCACCGTGTATATTTTGAAAATGTTAGGTTACAGTCATGTTCCTGTCAACGTTGTCGTTTCTACATAGATATCGTAGTAATTACGTATTTATCAAAATGTTCATTTACTTTGGAAAAATAATGAATTTGAGAAAGGATTATGTGAATTCAATAATTCCAAAGACCTGGCGAATGTTGAAGAAACTTTTTTCTCTGTTATAACTGGAAATCTTTCACGTATGTAAACATGGTTGAAAGATTCAGTTATGCTATTTTCTTTTACGGAGATCAAGAATCGAGTATTGAAAATTAATGAAAAATAATGCACAGAATAGTCCGTTATTTTGTGATAGTTCATTCGAAAAAGAATAAAAGTTCGAATAACCCCGACAGAAAAACTTCTAAACGAACAGACGGATCTATGGAATTCCCCACTCTTCAAAATTCATTTAAATACCTTTTTTCACATTTTGGAATATGTACTCTAGTATGAAAATGAAGTAGTACCTACTACGAATACTATGTCACAGTTAAACCTGAAAAGAACTAACTCCATTTACAAAGTTAAAAAAGAGTAAATAGAAATTAGCATTGGCAACGTCTCTCAGAATTATTTGACTTTTAAAGTTTTACGTAACTTGATAAACCTAAATCATAGCCAAACGGGATACTTTATGAAAGTGAATGGAGTATATACTGAAATGTCAAGTCTCTAGATTCATCAGAGAATCATCGTGTTCACGGATGGACAGAAAATTTGACAACAATAGCCACCCTCCGCCGCAAATTAGACCGATTTCTTTTTTCCATCGTTAACACCCATGTCTCGGTAGTGAAAAGACATAGGTTTCATTTTGCAGGAAATTTGTTCTTATTTTCGAATTCAGCGCTATATTGACATTATTGAATACATTTTGCTCTATTTTATAGTTACATACTCTGGATTTTTCCATTTTTCTCAGTATCATGGAAAAAGGATGTTTTACGAGGTTTCCTTTTGCTATATTCTTATTGAAAAATAACGGCCGAAAGCAAAATGGAGAGAACTTTAAAAACTCGGGTCGAGTACATAGTGAATCTGTTATTTCAATTGGCTATAATTCGTAATCTGACACACCATGCATGTAAACTTTGAACAACCTTGCAATTGAATCTGTTTTTAAGTGGGAATTCACTTTGGACATGTATTTATAGGAATTACATTTCTGAATTATCGATAATAAAAAATTGTGAAAATCTACCTCATTGTTTATTTTCGATTAATGCTTTTCTGCCAAACTCGGTATTCCGTCTTACCTTTTTTTATTTCCAACTCGGCTGCGATTTTAATCGCGAAGAAATAATCGAATTTCTCCGTCCACACAAACTTGAGATTCCACATAAAACTATTCCTTAATGAAGTAATTTTTTGTTATTACATACACTGCGCAAAAAAATTAACGCACATTCTGAAAATCTCAATTGTAATGAAAGTTAACTCTACATTGACTTTATAACTTATTTTTTATGTTCTCTCGGGAAGGTTTTGAACGAAACAAGACACATTAAATGGAAGAAAAATTCATGATTTCACCGAATCTTATGTGAAAGAAGAGAAATGAACAATTTACAAAATACTGAAATGCTGATAAGTGATTCAATACTTGGTATTTCCACCCCTTGCGTTAATTACAGTTCGGCAACGACGGTTCATACTCAAAATGAGTGATCTTAAAATGTTCTGATCTAATCCTTCCCAGATTTCTCCGAGTTGGATTCCTAAGTCATTATGAGTAGCTGGATGATTTTCTGAACTTCTCAGCCGTCTATTGAGGTTGTCCAAAACCTGCTCAATCGGATTGAGATCTGGACTTCTTGCTGGCCATTCCATTCGAGAGACTTCAACCTCTTCAAGGTACTCCTGAACGATGCGCGCACGATGGGGTCTGGCATTATCGTCCATAAAAATGAAATTTTCACCAATGTATGGGGCAAATGGCACTACATGCTCTTCAAGAATGTTCCTTATATACTTATCAGCATTCATAGCTCCATTATCAACGACCACTAGGTCTGTGCGAGCAGTCAAAGATATTCCACCCCATACCATAATCGATCCTCCCCCGAAACCAGTAGTATTCAGGAAATTGCACTGAGCATATCTTTCATGTGGACGTCTGTATACAAGGGAACGTCGATCACAATGGTAGAGGCAGAATCTAGACTCATCTGTGAAGAGAACTCTTTCCCAATCGGCCTCTTCCCAATGGATATGCTCTCTCGCAAAATCCAAACGCGCCCTTCGATGGACTGGGGTAAGAGCTGGGCCTCTTGTCGCGACACGAGGCCTTAAATCATATTCTCTGAGGCGATTTCTTATTGTCTGAGTGCTAATTTGCACCTCATGAGTTTGCTCAAGCTGATTTTGAAGGAAGCGAGAGGTTGCAAACCGTTGTCTCAACGAAGAAACTCTCAAGTGACGTTCTTGAATGGCAGTTGTTACCCGTGGTCTACCCTGTCCTGGTCTTCGGACATTCATACGTATCTCCCAGAATCGCTGCAACATTCTGGACACACTTGTATGGGAAACTCCAAACCTTTCTGCAATTCTTGTGTATGTCCACCCTTCTTCTCGCAAAACTACCGCTTGGGCACATTCCTCTTGGGTCACATTGCGTGTTTTGCGTTGCATAGCGATCGAGTGTAGAAAATCAAACGAAAGAAAAACTATTGATCACCAGAATTGATCGAGAACAACTGATTTTAGAATGGAGCCAATACATTCAAAATCTGATAATATCATCTTTTTTATTCCTGCTGGGAGAAAACATCTGTATTGAAGAAAAACGTTGAAAGTGGATAACATATGCATGCATAATTCTGATAAAAATAATTATCATTAAGAACACCTTCAATTGTAGAATAAATTTGAGATTTCCATAATGTGCGTTAATTTTTTTGCGCATTGCATTTGAAGAAATATGATTTTCATTTGGTTCAAGTTGTTATTTTTCTATTTTTCATTTGCTAATTCCAAACATGATTCAATGAAATTAACGTTAAAACCCATAGTTCAGTTGCAGTGACTTTGTATTCTTACTGTATACATATGGCCCGTATAAAACACTCTGGCGGAATAAGTATTTCCAGAAAGTGTAAAAATATTCCGAATGCACCCTAAAAGCGGTGTGGCGATGCCCTCATAATCTAAGATGGCAATAGAGGTCGAGTGATTCATCATTTTGAAGATTTTGCATTTCAATTTATGAATATGTTAACATTTCTGTTTAGCACTTGTTTTTGTTGATCCTATGGTCACACATGAGGTGCTTCAAAATGTTGATAAAAACCTCGGTAAAAACATCGAATAAAAATTTAATTACTGACAATTTTGGGCCAATGTTCAGGTACAAGTAACTTATGTGCCTCATATTGTATGAATGTATTAGCATTTTCTGTAAAAATTACCAAATATGCTTTTGTAATTTTTGAGGTCTTATTACTTATTGTAGTAGGCTGTAGAAACAGTGAATCTCAAAATAGAGTTTCAGATTTCCCTTAAGAGTTTTATTTGAAAAAAGTCTTCAAATATCGATTGATATGTTATGAAATAATTGTCGCCACCTTTGATGAAACAATCCAAATATTAGGTACCACAACAATCAGTAATCGTCATTCAAATAAAATCATTGACCAATAATCCCACTGTTTGTGAAAGATTGTATTAAATTCAAATCGAATTAGATTTGTGAAAAAAACTCATATTACTGTAAAATAAATAGTTATCCAACTTATCATTCTGCAACAACTGGACTTTACATTACTCCGAGGCTTCTACTTACAATCTGAATTATTGAAATCTTATCAGTGAGAATTATTACAAGAGATAAGAAGAATGTGACTCATATGATAATATCCACTAGTCAAAACTTAGTAGGGGAAATTCTGAATGAATCAAATAATGGTTTTCTAGGAGAATAACAGACACCCACATAAAAAATAAACTTAGTTTTCCCTTTTTAATGGCCTGTCAATGTTTCAAGTGCACTGGCTGTGATTTCCATTTAAGGCGATTAGTCCAAGTGATTATTATTGAAATGCAAGTTTTTCTAAGACTGTATAAAAGGATTTTATTGGCGCACGACGTTTTAATATGATAATTGCTAGTGAGCCTGAAATATTTGTGGAGATTGCTATTCGTTGCTCAAATAGAAGTATGAAACTGTAATCCTGAAGAAAGCAAAGTACAGATCTAGACACAGTAAACCAATTTTATGGTTGATGGATTTAATTCAATACATTCAGATATTAATTCGCAATAAATTTGAAATTTTCATGTACACTGCCTTACAAGAAAGTGATCTTCCGATATCTGAAATAACAAAACTCATCTATACACATATTCGTTCTCAACCGATTTCCACACAGAGGTTATAGATAATTTACTCCTCAAATTATTCCTTTATTAGCTTCGAATAAAGTGGTTCCTACCTTGTGCCAACCCTTAAGAGGCCACTTCCTCTTTTTATGTAGAAAACCTTTGTAAAGAAGTGGTTTATTATCATAGCGCTGGCCATCTTTTAGTCCCTCCATGATTTCCCATTCAGAACCCCTCCTAGGTTTTTTCCTCTTTTTTCCTGTGGGCACTGTATGATTTTGTTCAGGAACACTTTCAGCACTTAAACTAGCAGTGTCAACACTAGCGTCCGAATCACTTTGAGTCACATGAGTATTACTGCTCACTTTTAGTTTCAATTTACTCAACTGAGGACTTTTTTTATCACCACTGGCCATACTTGAATCTTGATGTATACTAAAATTCAAAAGACATTCTCTGAATAGTATCACTACGGTGTTCATCCAAAACTTTTCTGCTACAGGTAGATACAGTCAGCCTTGCACAATTTCATTGGTACTGATATAAATGTTTCCGTGCAGGATTTAAAACAAGAAATCAAAACTATTTCAGTCATTTTAGTTTTTACATTGATCGATAGCTACCATTGCTTCAGGTCTATGGAAAACAATATTTCCCTTGCAATTCATAAGATATGAAACAAATAACCGATCCTACGAAGACAGTATCGGGTCTTAACGCACCAAGTCAAGGTAAACTAAATAAGTAATTACCTTCAAGATCGCACTGAATCAATTCGGAGATTGCTCTTCGCTCATTTATTAAAATTAGCGATGATCATTACAAATGCTTACCACTTAAATTTATAAGGAAAATGGTTATTATAAGAACAATAAAGGTATGACGGTATTTCTAAGAGGAAAACTAAGGAGCTACTAGATGCATAATAATATCACAACACTACACAAAGTTGACATCCATTTAAACACAAATAATGAAAAATCAACGATAGGCGCACCTTACGTTACAAAAACTTGTCGTGGGGAATGACAGTTTCAGCAACTCCAACTGTCATTAATTGTTTGTCAACATCAAGGTCGCGAACGTCAATTTTCGAAATGTCATGCTGACCATTGAAGAAAATCTGTTTTTCTTTAATGACGGTCTGCAGTCTGCACGTGAGACAATAACTGCGGTTAAAAAAAAGCTTCGTATTAATTAAGCGGCTACAATGCAAAGACAAAGGATATCACGAATCCTTGCTATTACGGCTTCCATGTTATGTACGGATAACGGAATATAGACTAAAGACAATCATACTAAATATTAATCAACAACATTGTTTAAAGAAGTCATGTAACCAAAATGCATCTTATTATTATAATTGTATCCTTATCGACATGTTGGTTCATCCTATCGCGAAATTGTGTTTATCGTCGATTTACACGGCGGGCAATTTTATTTTATTACGATTAATATATTATTTATTCATGGAAATGTTTGATGAAAGGTTTGAAAAGGAAAATAATTCAGTTCAAGCGAACAAAAATATATTCAGCCAAATTTTCGATGCTTTGAGTATGGGAAGCATCAGCCATGGAGTTTATTCAATGACAATTTCGAATTCGGAAATATGAGATCAATTACAATCAACTTAAAATTTAATTATATTACAACAAAATGGGATATATAATCCCTGTAAATATTTGTATCAAAATAAACAATATTTTCAGCTTCATTCAGCTTCCCCACTACCATTACTTTGTGCTAAGAAAACTTGCTGTGGACCCGCCGCCTGAGATGCAACCTGTAACATTAAGGAACCAATTGTTTATTCCTAAATTTTTACATGAATTAATCTAATGGAGTTTTTTTTAGTTTCAATATGAATTATTAAATCGTAACACCCGAATTTTCTCAACGATAGAAGAAAGAACTTTCACCCTGAGGCACCAAACTGAGATGTCTAATTACTACGACCTCTAGGTAGAAAGGGCAACGTTGCGTTTGTATCTGTCAGGAAAATGACTATAACCTAATCTTTTCAAAATATAAACGGTCTTCGACAGAACCTTCAATTCAAGGTTTTGATTCTCGATAACTGACGTTTTTTACAGAATGATGTGAGTATAATATTTTTTTCTCTATTTCAGTATCGTAATGTGTTCATTACAGTACTAAAAACAGTGCTGTAATGAATTCATTACAGCATCGTTTTCAGTTACATTTTTCGTTTTGTGGTTGTCAGCAATGACTTCCGATCCTCTTAAATTTCAGCAGACGTCAATTTGGAAATGTCAATATTCGTATTTCCTAACATTCACACCAACTGCCAAGATACAATATGAAAGTCACTAGGACCTATAATTTGAATTTTTTCATTGAATTTCACAAAATTGGAGTGAAATAGAGAAAATATCGTCTAATACTCGTTGCAGAATGCAATTCCAATACTCATGCATTCTAAAACTCGCTCCTTCGTCGCTCGTTTTCGAATTTCGCATTCGTATTGGAATAGAAGCCCATTCTGCAACTAGTTTTAGAATATACTATTGTTGTATCTGGCTTGCAATGAGTTTCGTAATACTTCATAATCAACATGGTTAATAGTATATTCTAAAACTAGTTGCAGAATGGGCTCCTATTCCAATACGAATGCGAAATTCGAAAACGAGTGACGAAGGAGCGAGTTTTCGAACTCGCTCCTTCGTCACTCGTTTTCGAACGCATGAGTATTGGCTGGTATTGGAATTGCATTCCGCAACGAGTATTACGGCCGTATTCGCCGTTTTCCCTCTTAAGCGAAGCTTCCGTAAGCGCGCTTAAAACTTGAGCCAAGCTTAAACTTATGCGTTATGTACCGCAGTACGATAAACGTGGCTCAGCTAAGCTTGAAAAAAAACTGGGCAACATTGCTTTTTTCAAGCGTTTCAAAAATATTTCACGTGTCAAACGTGAAAAGTCATAATTGAAAGTGATGGATCGTGATTTCGATTTCAAAGTTCGCATTTATATTTACGTGTCTAGTTATGTAGTATCATATCATCCTTAATAGAGGATGAGAAAAGCAATAAGGCTTCTGGAGATAAAAAGGAAAAGACCTAGCAGCAGATCACAGTTCAACGCATCTTCATCTACTGGTATAGTGGTATATTACGCAGTCTGGTTTCTTTGAATAAATGCTACGAAGATAGAAAAAAGAGATTAGGAAAACATTGGCGGAAGAAAAGAAGGAAGTTACTACTGGCGGTGGCCCACTACCAAAGATAGAAAGGGATGAGACTGACGGTCTTTCAATATCGAATATCGATAAAAATACATTGGTAGGTGTTGAGAACAAATTCGATGATGATGGAGATGAAAGCACTAGTCTGAATAGAGACCCAGATGAAGAAAAAGTGGAATATATAGTAGACGATAATAGCGCAGAAAACACATACTCTGGAAGGGAGACATCGCCATGATCGACTAGGAAACTGGAAATCATTTTCACTGAGAATTTCAACATGATTATATTTATAAATACATACTACTACCTATTTACTTCAAATACTTTTAATAACAGATTTCCGAAGTAATTGTCTATAATAAAATTTCTGAAATTATGCAATAAATTTTTCCTAGAATTAATCGGGGTATGTCTCCTTGTTGGACTCAATATTCCAATTCCTCCATATTCAGGCACACTGGAGGTGGGGGAATGCCATTGTGCATTACTCTAGTTATATTGTGTTTTGTCTTTATACATTGTATTCATTAAAGAAGGTAAAAGATATAAATGTTTTGTATACAATTCGTTTTCGAATTCTAAAGCATCTTCTAAGAGCTCCAGCACGTATAGTGTTGTAGACTTTGTCAGTCGGAATCTTCTGTTAAATGCCATATCATCGATCTCCTCGAAATAGTTGGGCCTCCAGAATATTCTTTGTGGAAATCCGAAATCAATAACATCTAATATGCCATTATCATCTTCCAGAAGGATTTCATCTTCTAATTCAATCATTGGTATACTTCCTCACCTCCTAATACCAAAAGGGCCGATACTAATATTTATATTTTTGACAATATCAAAAAAGTGGCGTTATGATGTCAGCATAAGCCTGGCTTAAAATATAAAGCTGCCGAATATGGCCGCTTAGAGTTAAGCCAGCCTAAAGGCGTTCATGGATACGGAGCATACAAATTCATAAAGTTAAGCGAGCTTAAGCTTTAAGCTTGGCTTAATAGTATACGGCGAATACGGCCGTTAGACGATATTTTCTCTATTTCACTCAAATTTTGTGAAATTCAATGAAAAAATTCAAATTATAGGTCCTAGTGACTTTCATATTGTATCTTGGCAGTTGGTGTGAATGTTTGGAAATACGAAAATTGACATTTCCAAATTGACGTCTGCTGAAATTTAAGCTTCACGAGTATCCCTCAACAACTCATGAAACGATAGCATAATATACGAAAATCACAATGTGGTGTTCTTTAAGTATACTGCTCCACAAGAGTTAGGGGTATCGTATTCAATCGTTTTTAAAAGTATGTAATCTTCGAGAATATCGCTGTAATAGTATATTCTAAAACGAGTTGCAGAATGGGCTCCCATTCCAATACGAATGCGAAATTCGCAAACGAGCGACGAAGGAGCGAGTTTTCGAACGCATGAGTATTGGAATTGCATTCTGCAACGAGTATTAGACGATATTTTCTCTATTTCAGTCAAATTTTGTGAAATTCAATGAAAAATTCAAATTATAGGTCCTAGTGACTTTCATATTGTATCTTGGCAGTTGGTAGTTTTTCGAAAATTGACATTTCTAAATTGACGTCTGCTGAAATTTAAAAGTCATTGCTGACAACCACAAAACGAAAAATGTTACTGAAAACGATGCTGTAATGAATTCATTACAGCACTGTTTTTAGAACTGTAATGAACTCAATAGGATACTGAAATACAGAAATCTTTATTCTGTTCAGTTTTAAATAATTGCATCATACCTGAATCAGCTGTGGTTGAGCAGTTGCCATTGGAGAAGCTTGAATGATGACAGGCTGTGATGGATTTCCTTGTACATGCATTTTAACCATTTGTAGTTGCTGAGGTGTAAGGTTTAGCTGCAATAAATCAGATATTGAAAGAAAACAAAAACCAACTTCATCTAGGAGAAACTTACAGGAATCTGCTGAATTTCCCCATTAGGTGTGACAATTTGTTGATATATTTGAATATTACCAGTCTGATTTTGACTAACTGGTGAGGTTTGTTGAATCAAAACAGAAGCTTGCTGTGATCCTGAAGTGGTAGGAGATCCATTCTGAAAAATCAGCAATATTATAAATCTACTAAATCACTGAAAGTAACTCAAATTAGTTCACAGCTTCATAAGAATTTCATTTCAATCACCAATTTTCAGAAAAGAGTGTTTTACCTGATCCACTGCACTAACTTGTACTGTCTGGACTTGTTGAGGTTGCACAATCTGTATAGTATTTGGTTGAGTGACTGTGCCTGCTGTAGCTGTGGTGGTAGCATTAGAACTGTTTGATATATTTTGCTGTAAATTGGCATTATGTTGTTGTGCTAGCTGGAGATAATATTGGACCTGATCCGCACTTCCTGTTCTCGTACCATCATCCCTTACTTTATTAGTTTTAATGTCATCCCTTGGCACAATATCGATAAGGAAATCAAATTGATCATATTTGGTAATGGCCATTGCAATGTCATTCCTCTACAATTATTAGAATTAAAAACCAGTTTCGTAGATAAGTAAAGGCCAAATTCAACCTGAAGAGTTCTCCTCTTATTATCCTCGGTGTGAATCCAAGCTCTCAGTGTGAGTTCATGTATGAATATTTCAGCAGCTTTGGCGAAAAGAAGTGGAGCTTCAGCCGATATCATTTTTACATCTTCGTCTAATTTCATAATTTTTTTTATGCGAGCTAAAGGTAATACTTGCTGCTTCAAATCCATCTGAAATAATAGGGAAAAATAAAATCCAGGAGATTGTCATTATTGGGCATTTGCTTACAGTTCTTATTGATTTGATTTCGTCCATTACTTTAGTCCAGAAGGTACTCAAGGCATTTTGAGCTTCACTTTGTGTTTGACTGTGATCGTCAACACACTGGGAAATACCATCGGATTTTTCTTCATTCACGTCGGATCTACAAAATGAAGAGAATGAAGTGTAACAATTCCTCTGGTAGTGGTGATTCCTCTTACGCATTAACGAAATACACATTCGCCGACATCGTGAACCAGATTCTATTCGGAATATTTTGAAAATATCCAGATATACAAATAAACCAATTAAAAGTTTCGAAAGCACAATAAGCGCCTTTAAATCGAAAATAGCCAATGGCCAATCACTGCAATCACCAATCCAAATGCAGACCAGTCGCCCAATCCGACATTTTAATCGGGAATCACAGAATATCCACCATCAACATTAACCTTTCTTTTCCAAAATGTTTGAAACGTATATCTAATAACATTATTAGATGTATGGTTTGAAATTTGGAAATGATCTTGTTGCGGAAATTGCGGTGATTAATTTCCAAAGGAGAAAATGTTATGAAGTTATGTCTGTTATAAAACAAATAAGAAAGAGCTTATCTGTGGCTTCACGGTTGTCAAAATGACAGACTTGACGAGACATATGACAGGTAAACAGACACTGACAGTTCTTTCTGTGGAATTGTTTTGATTTCTAATTTTATTTTTATTCAGTTGAAAATTGACAGTACACGAGGTTGTTTCACGATTCGCGAGTTTAGCGTTGAATTAATAAGTGAGAAATAAATAAAAAAAAATTCTGAATAATTAATATGTAGTGATATTTGGTTAATGTGAAAAGATTTCTCTCCCTGTTATTTAGAATACATAAAATTTTATGTAAATAATTCAAAATGGTAAAACGACTTACCGAAGAAATGGTTATTGCTCGAACGAAGATATCAGATCTTGGAAAAATTAAAAGATTAAATTGTTGGTTAGTACTTTTTATTGAATCTAAGAATTATTCGTCCTTTCACTGAAGGAGACGTTAATACGGTTAAGAATCTCATTCGACACAATTTCTCATCTCAGATAACCGTAAAATTTAAAATATGAATTAACATTCAAATTTCAATGGAATTTATGCAGGATATCCGAATTCCGTTTTCATTGCGAATTATACAAAATGTAATGCATTAAATCATTTGTATTTGGTCTATTTTAACGACTGGGCTTTTAATATGTCATTGAACTAAATTATAACACCTATCACCAATTACAGAATAAAGTTAATGCATGGTATCAATATTACTGCAGTCTTTTCTACTTAGGAATATCATAAGTTGCTTAAAAAAATTATAAATTGAACAAAGTTGAATCTGAAAAAGATACCTCTTCATTTGACCCAAAAGTCAATATTTTGCAATTTTTTAATATAAGAAATCATAGTCTCCGTTGAAATAATTCTTCTGTTGTAATAAAGCATATCTAATTAATAATTGCTGATTAATTGTGAAGCGATGTCGACCATTAAATTATAGAGAATTTCATCTCACAAATGTTTCATTCTTAGAACAAATTTCAAGAAATTTTATAAGATTATCAATATTACAGGGGGAGTGAATTATCTGATGTCAGTCTCCTAAGGAAAATGACTGCTGTGGAAGTTTTATCTTTGAGGTAAGAAGATTTTTATAATACATAAATCGATGACAAAATGAAAAAAAAAAATTATTAGGATATACAGTGAGACTTTGACTTGTACATAATGTCCATAAAGTTAGCAGTGCCACTTTCGAGAAATTCAATGAAACCTATTGCACTAATTGTCGAATAATTGTCGAGAATTTGTCGTGAAAGAAAAAAATTTGTCGCGTCCTTAGTTTTTTTTTCTACGGGGTGGCTTTGCTAACTTAACGTTAAGTTAGCAGAACCACTTTTTCAATATCGCCCGAATCTCATGAAAATAGTTACAAATAATTGTCGAGTAATTGTCGTAGTCGATATGAAGTAAAAAAAACCCAAAAAATCCATTCCTTTTTGTTTATTTTACGTCTTTTTCCCGCGAGTTCGAGATATTCCTAGAATTATCGCATTTTTGGCAACAGCGCATTTGTAATTGACTCTCTTTCTATTGCATTAATTGTCGAATACCTGCCTCGAATTTGTCGTGAAAGAAATAAATTTGTCGCGTCCTTAGTTATTTTTTCTATGGGGTGACTTTGCTAACTTAACGTTAAGTTAGCAGAACCAATTTCTCAATATCGACCGAATCTGATGAAAATGGTTACAAATAATTGTCGAGTAATTGTCGAAGTCGATATGAAGCAGAAAAAACCCAAAACATCCATTTATGTTGTTTATTTTACGTCTTTTTCCCGCGAGTTCGAGATATTCCTAGAATTATCGCATTTTTGGCAACAGCGCATTCGTAATTGACTCTTTTCTATTGCATTAATTGTCGAATACCTGTCCCGAATTTGTCGTGAAAGAAAAAAATTTGTCGCGTCCTTAGTTTTTTTTTCTATGGAGTGGCTTTGCTAACTTAACGTTAAGTTAGCAGAACCACTTTCTCAATATCGACCGAATCTCATGAAAATGGTTACAAATAATTGTCGAGTAATTGTCGTAGTCGATATGAAGTAAAAAAAACCCAAAAAATCCATTCCTTTTTGTTTATTTTACGTCTTCTTCCCGCGAGTTCGAGATATTCCTAGAATTATCGCATTTTTGGCAACAGCGCATTTGTAATTGACTCTTTTCTATTGCATTAATTGTCGAATACCTGCCTCGAAGTTGTCGTGAAAGAAAAAAATTTGTCGCGTCCTTAGTTTTTTTTTCTAAGGGGTGGCTTTGCTAACTTAACGTTAAGTTAGCAGAACCACTTTTTCAATATCGTCCGAATCTCATGAAAATGGTTATAAATAATTGTCGTAGTCGATATGAAGTAGAAAAAACCCAAAAAATCCATTCCTTTTTGTTTATTTTACGTCTTTTTCCCGCGAGTTCCAGATATTTCTAGAATTATCGCATTTTTGGCAACAGCGCATTCGTAATTGACTCTTTTTCTATTGCATTAATTGTCGAATACCTGCCTCGAATTTGTCGTGAAAGAAAAAAATTTGTCGCGTCCTTAGTTTTTTTTTCTACGGGGTGGCTTCGCTCACTTTATATTAATTTAGCAAAAAGTGGTCGAATATCGTCACGATGATCATAAAAGATTGTCGAGTAATTGTCGATGTTGAAATAAAGTAAAAGACACACAAAAAATTTAATCTTTCTAGCAATTTCCACTCCATTTTCTCGCGTTTTCCCCATATTTCTTGAAATATCGCATTTTTGGCAACAGCGCATTCGTAATTGACTCTTTTTCTATTGCATTAATTGTCGAATACCTGTCCCGAGTTTGTCGTGAAAGAACTTAGAAAAAAAAAACTAAGGACGCGACAAATTTTTTTCTTTCACGACAACTTCGAGGCAGGTATTCGACAATTAATGCAATAGAAAAGAGTCAATTACGAATGCGCTGTTGCCAAAAATGCGATAATTCTAGGAATATCTCGAACTCGCGGGAAAAAGACGTAAAATAAACAAAAACGAATGGATTTTTTGGGTTTTTTTACTTCATATCGACTACGACAATTACTCGAAAATTATTTGTAACCATTTTCATGAGATTCGGTCGATATTGAGAAAGTGGTTCTGCTAACTTAACGTTAAGTTAGCAAAGCCACCCCATAGAAAAAAATACTAAGGACGCGACAAATTTTTTTCTTTCACGACAAATTCGGGACAGGTATTCGACAATTAATGCAATAGAAAAAGAGTCGATTACGAATGCGCTGTTGCCAAAAATGCGATATTTCAAGAAATATGGGGAAATCGCGAGAAAATGGAGTGGAAATTGCTAGAAAGATTGAATTTTTTGTGTGTCTTTTACTTTATTTCAACATCGACAATTACTCGACAATCTTTTATGATCATCGTGACGATATTCGACCACTTTTTGCCAAATTAATATGAAGTGAGCAAAGCCACCCCGTAGAAAAAAAAAACTAAGGACGCGACAAATTTTTTTGTTTCACGACAAATTCGAGGCAGGTATTCCACAATTAATGCAATAGAAAAAGAGTTAATTACGAATGCGCTGTTGCCAAAAATGCGATAATTCTAGAAATATCTCGAACTCGCGGGAAAAAGACGTAAAATAAACAAAAAGGAATGGATTTTTTGGGTTTTTTTTACTTCATATCGACTACGACAATTACTCGACAATTATTTGTGACCATTTTCATGAGATTCGGACGATATTGAAAAAGTGGTTCTGCTAACTTAACGTTAAGTTAGCAAAGCCACCCCTTAGAAAAAAAAAACTAAGGACGCGACAAATTTTTTTCTTTCACGACAATCTCGAGGCAGGTATTCGACAATTAATGCAATAGAAAAGAGTCAATTACGAATGCGCTGTTGCCAAAAATGCGATAATTCTAGGAATATCTCGAACTCGCGGGAAAAAGACGTAAAATAAACAAAAAGGAATGGATTTTTTGGGTTTTTTTACTTCATATCGACTACGACAATTACTCGACAATTATTTGAAACCATTTTCATGAGATTCGGACGATATTGAAAAAGTGGTTCTGCTAACTTAACGTTAAGTTAGCAAAGCCACCCCTTAGAAAAAAAAAACTAAGGACGCGACAAATTTTTTTCTTTCACGACAACTTCGAGGCAGGTATTCGACAATTAATGCAATAGAAAAGAGTCAATTACGAATGCGCTGTTGCCAAAAATGCGATAATTCTAGGAATATCTCGAACTCGCGGGAAAAAGACGTAAAATAAACAAAAAGGAATGGATTTTTTGGGTTTTTTTTACTTCATATCGACTACGACAATTACTCGACAATTATTTGTAACCATTTTCATGAGATTCGGTCGATATTGAGAAAGTGGTTCTGATAACTTAACGTTAAGATAGCAAAGCCACCCCATAGAAAAAAAAACTAAGGAATCGACAATTTTTTTTCTTTCACGACAAATTCGGGACAGGTATTCGACAATTAATGCAATAGAAAAAGAGTCAATTACGAATGCGCTGTTGCCAAAAATGCGATATTTCTAGAAACATCTCGAACTCGCGGGAAAAAGACGTAAAATAAACAAAATAAATGGATGTTTTGGGTTTTTTTTGCTTCATATCGACTTCGACAATTACTCGACAATTATTTTTAACCATTTTCATCAGATTCGGTCGATATTGAGAAATTGGTTCTGCTAACTTAACGTTAAGTTAGCAAAGCCACCCCATAGAAAAAAAAAACTAAGGACGCGACAAATTTTTTTCTTTCAAATTCGAGGCAGGTATTCGACAATTAATGCAATAGAAAAAGAGTCAATTACGAATGCGCTGTTGCCAAAAATGAGATAATTCTAGGAATATCTCGAACTCGCGGGAAAAAGACGTAAAATGAACAAAAACGAATGGATTTTTTGGGTTTTTTTTACTTCATATCGACTACGACAATTACTCGACAATTAGTTGTAACCATTTTTATGAGATTTGGTCGATATTGAGAAAGTGGTTCTGCTAATTTAATGTTAAGTTAGCAAAGCCACCCCATAGAAAAAAAACTAAGGACGCGATAAATTTTTTTCTTTCACGACAAATTCGGGACAGGTATTCGACAATTAATGCAATAGAAAAAGAGTCAATTACGAATGCGCTGTTGCCAAAAATGCGATATTTCAAGAAAGATGGGGAAATCGCGAGAAAATGGAGTGGAAATTGCTAGAAAGATTGAATTTTTTGTGTGTTTTTTACTTTATTTCAACATCGACAATTACTCGACAATGTTTCATGATCATCGTGACGATATTCGACCACTTTTTGCTGAATTAATATAAAGTGAGCAAAGCCACCCCGTAGAAAAAAAACTAAGGACGCGACAAATTTTTTTCTTTCACGACAAATTCGAGGCAGGTATTCGACAATTAATGCAATAGAAAAAGAGTCAATTACGAATGCGCTGTTGCCAAAAATGCGATAATTCTAGGAATATCTCGAACTCGCGGGAAAAAGACGTAAAATAAACAAAAACGAATGGATTTTTTGGGTTTTTTTACTCCATATCGACTACGACAATTACTCGACAATTATTTGTAACCATTTTCATGAGATTCGGTCGATATTGAGAAAGTGGTTCTGCTAACTTAACGTTAAGTTAGCAAAGCCACCCCATAGAAAAAAAAACTAAGGACGCGACAAATTTTTTTCTTTCACGACAAATTCGGGACAGGTATTCGACAATTAATGCAATAGAAAAAGAGTCGATTACGAATGCGCTGTTGCCAAAAATGCGATATTTCAAGAAATATGGGGAAATCGCGCGAAAATGGAGTGGAAATTGCTAGAAAGATTGAATTTTTTGTGTGTCTTTTACTTTATTTCAACATCGACAATTACTCGACAATCTTTTATGATCATCGTGACGATATTCGACCACTTTTTGCTAAATTAATATGAAGTGAGCAAAGCCACCCCGTAGAAAAAAAAAACTAAGGACGCGACAAATTTTTTTGTTTCACGACAAATTCGAGGCAGGTATTCGACAATTAATGCAATAGAAAAAGAGTCAATTACGAATGCGCTGTTGCCAAAAATGCGATAATTCTAGAAATATCTCGAACTCGCGGGAAAAAGACGTAAAATAAACAAAAAGGAATGGATTTTTTGGGTTTTTTTTACTTCATATCGACTACGACAATTACTCGACAATTATTTGTAACCATTTTCATGAGATTCGGACGATATTGAAAAAGTGGTTCTGCTAACTTAACGTTAAGTTAGCAAAGCCACCCCTTAGAAAAAAAAAACTAAGGACGCGACAAATTTTTTTCTTTCACGACAATCTCGAGGCAGGTATTCGACAATTAATGCAATAGAAAAGAGTCAATTACGAATGCGCTGTTGCCAAAAATGCGATAATTCTAGGAATATCTCGAACTCGCGGGAAAAAGACGTAAAATAAACAAAAAGGAATGGATTTTTTGGGTTTTTTTACTTCATATCGACTACGACAATTACTCGACAATTATTTGAAACCATTTTCATGAGATTCGGACGATATTGAAAAAGTGGTTCTGCTAACTTAACGTTAAGTTAGCAAAGCCACCCCTTAGAAAAAAAAACTAAGGACGCGACAAATTTTTTTCTTTCACGACAACTTCGAGGCAGGTATTCGACAATTAATGCAATAGAAAAGAGTCAATTACGAATGCGCTGTTGCCAAAAATGCGATAATTCTAGGAATATCTCGAACTCGCGGGAAAAAGACGTAAAATAAACAAAAAGGAATGGATTTTTTGGGTTTTTTTTACTTCATATCGACTACGACAATTACTCGACAATTATTTGTAACCATTTTCATGAGATTCGGTCGATATTGAGAAAGTGGTTCTGCTAACTTAACGTTAAGTTAGCAAGGCCACCCCATAGAAAAAAAAACTAAGGACTCGACAAATTTTTTTCTTTCACGACAAATTCGGGACAGGTATTCGACAATTAATGCAATAGAAAAAGAGTCGATTACGAATGCGCTGTTGCCAAAAATGCGATATTTCAAGAAATATGGGGAAATCGCGCGAAAATGGAGTGGAAATTGCTAGAAAGATTGAATTTTTTGTGTGTCTTTTACTTTATTTCAACATCGACAATTACTCGACAATCTTTTATGATCATCGTGACGATATTCGACCACTTTTTGCTAAATTAATATGAAGTGAGCAAAGCCACCCCGTAGAAAAAAAAAACTAAGGACGCGACAAATTTTTTTGTTTCACGACAAATTCGAGGCAGGTATTCGACAATTAATGCAATAGAAAAAGAGTCAATTACGAATGCGCTGTTGCCAAAAATGCGATAATTCTAGAAATATCTCGAACTCGCGGGAAAAAGACGTAAAATAAACAAAAAGGAATGGATTTTTTGGGTTTTTTTTACTTCATATCGACTACGACAATTACTCGACAATTATTTGTAACCATTTTCATGAGATTCGGACGATATTGAAAAAGTGGTTCTGCTAACTTAACGTTAAGTTAGCAAAGCCACCCCTTAGAAAAAAAAAACTAAGGACGCGACAAATTTTTTTCTTTCACGACAATCTCGAGGCAGGTATTCGACAATTAATGCAATAGAAAAGAGTCAATTACGAATGCGCTGTTGCCAAAAATGCGATAATTCTAGGAATATCTCGAACTCGCGGGAAAAAGACGTAAAATAAACAAAAAGGAATGGATTTTTTGGGTTTTTTTACTTCATATCGACTACGACAATTACTCGACAATTATTTGAAACCATTTTCATGAGATTCGGACGATATTGAAAAAGTGGTTCTGCTAACTTAACGTTAAGTTAGCAAAGCCACCCCTTAGAAAAAAAAACTAAGGACGCGACAAATTTTTTTCTTTCACGACAACTTCGAGGCAGGTATTCGACAATTAATGCAATAGAAAAGAGTCAATTACGAATGCGCTGTTGCCAAAAATGCGATAATTCTAGGAATATCTCGAACTCGCGGGAAAAAGACGTAAAATAAACAAAAAGGAATGGATTTTTTGGGTTTTTTTTACTTCATATCGACTACGACAATTACTCGACAATTATTTGTAACCATTTTCATGAGATTCGGTCGATATTGAGAAAGTGGTTCTGCTAACTTAACGTTAAGTTAGCAAGGCCACCCCATAGAAAAAAAAACTAAGGACTCGACAAATTTTTTTCTTTCACGACAAATTCGGGACAGGTATTCGACAATTAATGCAATAGAAAAAGAGTCAATTACGAATGCGCTGTTGCCAAAAATGCGATATTTCTAGAAACATCTCGAACTCGCGGGAAAAAGACGTAAAATAAACAAAATAAATGGATGTTTTGGGTTTTTTTTGCTTCATATCGACTTCGACAATTACTCGACAATTATTTTTAACCATTTTCATCAGATTCGGTCGATATTGAGAAATTGGTTCTGCTAACTTAACGTTAAGTTAGCAAAGCCACCCCATAGAAAAAAAAAACTAAGGACGCGACAAATTTTTTTCTTTCACGACAAATTCTCGACAATTATTCGACAATTAATGCAATAGGTTTCATTGAATTTCTCGAAAGTGGCACTGCTAACTTTATGGACATTTGTACATATATTTTAACTGTAGATTCTCGTATTAAAAAGAAACCTTTTTTTCATTTTCCATTTTTCCAAATTCGCTTCTGTTGAAAATATATAGCCAATTGAAAAAAAATTGGGCCACATACGTGCCTGGTACGATTCTCTGCAAAGACTTAAAAGTTCCTAATTTTCAATTCAAATTGGGTTGATACATTTAGGGAATACTCAAGTACTAACTTTATTCTAATAAGAATGTGAAAAAAACGATATTTCTCAGCAAAAACTCTTGTTCACATTCTCCTCGATATCCCAAAAATATCTTGCAAAGGATTTATGCATATATCTAATAATTCCTATAATCCTATATGGGCCATGAGCCAATCAAAACTGAAGCTGGGCTTTGGTAACAATCCAGATCTGCGCTTGTGCGGCAATATTGAGAATAAAAATATTTTTTTGATTCTGTCTCTCTCCGACACATCGCATTATGTCGTGAAACGTATGTCATTCTTAACTTCATGTGAATAGTTACGATCATAACCTCACAATTTCATGTGAAATGATTCAAACGCTTTATTCCGTTTTCTCCAAGTCCTAAATATCATTGTTAGCTCTTATTCATATTCTTAAGTTGAACTGATAGTATTTAATTGACATATTTTCATTCTCGATATATATTTTCTTGTTGTCTTTCAGAATAAACATAACCTCTGAATTTCTCGCAATTTTTGAATTTCCAGTTGACGCAAGCGTACAACTCAATCGTTACCAAAGATTTGGCTTCAGTTTGAGACTGTGAAAAGCAGGGGTATAATCCATATTGATGTTATTAGATATATGGATTTATGATTAATCAACCTAACCTAACCCATTTTGTATCCATTCTGTGAATATTTCACAGAAATTTTGATGTGTACGTTGCCAGCTCCTGAAACTTCACAAGACACAATAAGATCTATGAATCGGCCTATCCGTAGCCTACGTAATCAAAGATTGAAGGGATGATATTTGTACGTAATCTTACGTCTGCGAACGACGCATGCGTATAGCGACCACCGGCGCGATCCGGCGATCTCTAAACAGAAAT
The DNA here is from genome assembly GCA_951802165.1 of Adalia decempunctata. Taxonomy (NCBI): domain Eukaryota; kingdom Metazoa; phylum Arthropoda; class Insecta; order Coleoptera; family Coccinellidae; genus Adalia; species Adalia decempunctata. Next base: position 35,725,727 of record OX637697.1, on the reverse strand, counting down.
GGAGGAATTTTTTTCTAGAGCTATGTTGTTATAAAAGGGAAATGTGATTATTTTAGGGTTTTTCTTTGATCTCGTGATGATTATGTAGAGACTTTCAGTGGATGAATGTAATATTAACCGTATAGTGTCGAGTTTATAAAATTCCAAGATGATATTGTTCAGATAGAAATATCGCCACAGATTATTTAGTGCTAAGTTTCATTTTATTTTTCATCAGTTTTAGTTTAATGCGTGCTTTGTATCGAAATTCATCATTCATATATCCGAATTTTGTATTCATTGACATTTATTTTCAATATAGTCCGATTACAATAAATTTTCAATAGAAACTGTGCGTATTAAATTCAAAATTCCATAATCTTGATTTTATTATTACATCTACATCAAACGTTTTTCCATCATTCAGATTTTAGTCTCGACAAAGTCGATAAAAATTCCTACAACATTGTTAACTTGTTTAGAGACCAGAGAAGTAATAATATTCGATGATATTCAAACCTACATACTTTTCTTCAGCCATCAACAATGTGCATAAAAAGAAATTACAGGTTACAGGGCACGTCAAAATACATGTACGTATACAGACAAACTCCAATAGGAGTATCAAAAAGAAAACACATTTATATTACACTTGACAGAAAATCGAAATATACAATCAAATATAAAATTCAGCAATTCATTTAGGGTGTAAAATGCATTTGCTAATAGAATTCTTTTGATGCTTCGAGCAAATCCTCGCAAATCCAGGAAAGCATCCAGATTATTCTTGAAATTCATGATTTTTTCCTCAAATTTAATCGTATACAATTAGGAACAACTCTAAAACGACGCGTTTTATTTGAAAAACATAAGAATACTTTCTGAAATGATTGATTCTTTCGAAAATATGAATCTTTTTCAAGTAGTTTTATGGTATTTTTGCCAGGAGCCATCTAGTTCTCTGTTCTAGGGCGTGTAAGTAGCCGCTGACTAGTGTTCGTACCAGTGGCTGTTTCTCAAAGGAATAAGGGATAATTCGGAAAACCTAAACAAGATTCATTGATATTTAATATTAGGAACCCTAAAGAAATCTCAAAATCTGCATATCCGATCGGGTTTAAATTTAGTAATAACCTGTAGAATAACGACTTACAAGTGCATAAAAAATTGAGGTTCAAGTATTGTCTGGGAGCCGTTGAATAGATGTGGAAGTTCTCCGTATCTCAAGCCAGAAACAAAGCGAGCGAAATTGCATTCATTATTTCAATTGTTCACGGTCGACATATTTCGTCGCGGAAGAATGCGAGTTCCTCTTTGGCGATAGGCTCAATTTTCTTCCTCCAAGCAGCAGCTACTTTTCTTTTTCTAATCAAGTACCCAGGTTCTGTTTCGGCCAGTTCCCGTCATCTCGTCGAAAATAAATCGCGAAGTATGTCAGCCGTTTTTAGTGGGCTCGTAGCTAGCGTCGCATGGAAAATATCATTACTGATGGGATCAACTTACGGTCTTTATCGAACCTTATGTATTTCGCAGTTACGTATACCAGGCATTTTTATACAAAAGCCGGATATTCTCACAGAAGTATACGTAGCGGTGGAAATGCTAGTTTCGAACGGAATGTTCTATTTTCATGGGAATTTCTTTAGATTCCATTAGGGGTCTGATGGCTATAATACGTTCAGTAATATGTATCCGTTACAAATCCTCATATAAATCTTCGTTGCTACTCGAAGATCCCTGTGTCCCTATAGCTACATCATTTTAGAAGAGTCAAAAATTTGATAATCAAGGGTATTAGACAGCTTGAAAGCGCAGCATCTCTGCAAGTATTAGATATACACTGCGCAAAAAAATTAACGCACATTCTGAAAATCTCAATTTTAATGTAAGTTAACTCTACATTGACTTTATAACTTACTTTTTATGTTTTCTCGGGAAGGTTTTGAACGAAACAAGACACATTAAATGGAAGAAAAATTCAGGATTTCACCGAATCTTATGTGAAAGAAGAGAAATGAACAATTTTCAAAATACTCAAATGCTGATAAGTGATTTAATACGTGGTATTTCCACCCCTTGCGTCAATTACAGCTCGGCAACGACGGTTCATACTCAAAATGAGTGATCTTAAAATGTTCCTGATCTAATCCTTCCCAGATTTCTCCGAGTTGGATTCCTAAGTCATTAAGAGTAGCTGGATAATTTTCTGAACTTCTTAGCCTTCTATTGAGGTTGTCCCAAACCTGCTTAATCGGATTGAGATCTGGACTTCTTGCTAATTCCTCTGAACGGCTACCCCAACCCCTTAAATTTGAATAGGGAAGATGAGCCGTGCGATATGTTGTCGAAGAGGTCTCTTCTGAAAATGACAGTAAATTTTGTTCGATATTTGATCATTTGTTAATGTAATATTTTACTTTTGAAATTAAATATCAACCAATTTACCTGGAGCATAAGATTATTGCTAAATTCAAAGAGACGACACAGGAAGGGAAAATGTGTTCAGAAAAACAAGATAAGTGTCCTGAATAGTTTAATCTAACAAAATAATGCTAATTGGGTTCCGCCAACAATGGGATTAATTTCGCCCAAACTCCCGTCTCGCATTCGTTGACAATTCGCTGGCGTTCTTCTTCCAAAGAGTCTTGAGAGGACAGATATGGGGATCTCGAGATCTGACTGGCTATTCTACAGGACCCCCCAACCAATTAACTTCGGGGAAGTTCTTATCTGAATATTGTCTGTCAACAGCGGCATAATGAGGCGTAGCTCCATCTTGTTGGAAAAACAACCGTGGCTCCGAATAGGTATTGTCATTCTCAACGATGTCAATAATTAGTGGGTAAATTAATTATTGCAGTTATTTAGCATTTAGCCTGTTAAATTGTCTTCTAAGAAGAAGGGCACCACGATGCGACCAGAAATTCAATTTTTTGGTGTTTGAGTTCGCACTCAGGAAAAATTTAAGGATTTTCATCTGTCGAGTAAGGACAACTATGACGGTTTACTAACTGTACTCATCAGAAAAGCAAATGTTGAATTGAATTGGCCATCGCACTGATCCTTTCACTGAAGATTTTACAGAATTGAAAATGATATACAATTTGAGGGGAATAAAAATTTTAACAAAATGGTTGTTACTCATTGAAATTAAAAAAAAATGCTATTGATGTGTATATGACATAAGATGCTTTTCAATTGCATTGCATCCTGTAAACTGTAAAGTATAAACAAATTCGATACGTAATTCTCACATAATAATAGAATGTTCATAGTTAAAATCTGTGTCAATTATGACTTAAAATTATGACTCACGATTGAGCAGGTGATACGAATCGCACATCCCAAAAAGGAACGCTCCTCTGCAAGGTTGAATCTAATCCCACGTGAAATGTTTGTTTTTTATTTTACATATTATTTCACGACCATTTATATCTAAACTGTTATAGGTATAAATGTATTATTTCTATAATGGAATTTTTATTCCTCTACGAAGGAAGTCTTTTGATAGGTAACGTGTTTAGGTTTACATGATGATTGATGATGATATATTTTCCAAAATAGGTGAATCAACTGTAGATTCCTCATGAAAACATATTTTTTTTCTCTTCCATTTTTTCCTCCGGGTCTTCGTTTCTGAGGTCAAAAATTCATATTTTTTTTTCAGTTTTTTTGCTAATTTTTCTGGGACCGTTTGAATTACAGAATTGAGTTTTTGTACGCACTTTTACTAATAATAGTCACTTTCTTGCACTTTACTCGGTTTTATAAGACGTGCCAGTGGTGGAGATATTGAACTTGGACAAAGTTTCTACAGCTCAACTTTTACACCACAGGACAAAGGACCCCGCACTTTATCTATGGCAAATGGCGTTCCGTCAAATTTTCTAAAATTTTGGTATAATGTAGTACTCGACCTACTGATCAAAAGTGTCCATTGTCCCAACTCAATCCTATGACTAGTTTTCGAGATACAGGGCATTGAAGTTGAGAATTACCCACTTTTACTACGCCCGTATCTGGGAACAGAATCGAATGAACTTCAATGTTTCTCAAGAAACATTTCATTACATCCCCAAGGAGCAACGATATAGAGGAATATGACCGAAAATCGTTACGAATACAGGGTCATCCATAATTGAATGCATGCCCGATTTTGAATGTATAAAATATGTCAGTTTCAGAGCGAGACCGTTCACAAAATGAACTATTACACTAGATATGTTGTTGTTACATCGAAAAAGTCTAGAATACCCAGAATTCATACTGGGTGAATCATTATTATAGAAACTATTCTCAAGGAGGGTAAAATGGACACCCTGTATTTATGGTTTGATTCAAGGTGTTTGTTTAATTTTTTTAGAACATATCATCATGGACTTCAAAGAATACAGGATGATTCAGTCATGAAATGAACTTTGAATCCCACGAAAATACCCTAAAACCACCTTTTTTTTCATCACCCTGTATTTCAAGATTAACTCCGACGAGGTGGGAGTTTTCTTTCACCACTGTACTTGATATAAAAACATCAATACGGCTGTGAGTTTTTATCCACTTCCTATGACCAGATTTTTTGTTATGCTTGAATAAGAATAGAATAAAATAAATAAATAATTTTCATATTACATAAAAAAAATCTGTTCATAGGAATTGGATAAAAACTCTCGGCCGTATTGATGTTTTTATATCAAGTACAATGGTTAAAGTAAATTCCCACCTCATCGGAATTAATCTTGAAATACAGGGTGATGAAAAAAAAGGTGGTTTTTGGGTATTTTCGAGAGGTTCAAAGTTCATTTCATGACTGAATCACCCTGTATTCTTTGAAGTCCATGATGATATGTTCAAAAAAAATCAAACAAACACCTTGAATCAACCCATAAATACAGGGTGTCCATTTAACTCTCCTTGAGAATAGTTTCTATAATAATGGATCACCCAGTATGAATTCTGGGTATTTCAGACGTTTTTGATGTAACAAAAATATATCTAGTGTAATAGTTCATTTTGTGAACGTTCTCGCTCTGAAACTGACATATTTTATACTTTCAAAATCGGGCATGCATTCAATTATGGATGACCCTGTATTCGTAACGATTTTCGGTCATATTCCTCTATATGGTTGCTCCCTGGGGATGTAATGAAATGTTTCTTGAGAAAAATTCATTCGATTCTGTTCCGAGATACGGGCGTAGTAAAAGTGGGTAATTCTCAACTTCAATGCCCTGTATCTCGAAAACTAGTCATAGGATTGAGTTGGGGCCATGGACACTTTTGATCAGCAGGTCGAGTACTACATTATACCAAAATTTTAGAAAACTTGACGGAACGCCATTTGCCATAGAAAAAGTGCGGGGTCCTTTCTTTGCATTTGCACTGGTGCGCCAATGTGGTTTTACATAAAAAAGGTCTTCCTGGTTCATTACTCTAAAGTGAACCTTTTCGGGAAAACTGGCATTTTATGATAAAAAACAATTTGCTAACCCATTGTAAATTTCTTGTACATAATTGGAAAAATGAGTAGTGATAATTGTATAATTCGTATCAAAATAAAACCGAATAAAAATTTCAAACCAACCAAAACACAACCCCCTTGGATTCTTAGCGAATTCTTCAAGAACTCTGTTTTGTTAAGGTAAGTCGACTCTCAACCATTGTACAGGGTGGGCAAAATTGGTGCTACATGTATACGTATGACATATGATACATTTCTGAAACGGAAAAAAAAATGGCGATTCTTTCTGAGTCATTTCAAACTACTGTTTCCATTAGAAAAAACACAACTATGTTATAACTCAGCAAATAAACCTCTTAGAAAAAATCAGAGTACGCCACTGGATTGCTATCAGAAAAGTGCCTGTATAATGTTCTTATTTCAACATCCTAGTATAAACAGAAACGGAGATAATGACCAAAGTTGAAATCGCCCAAATTTCAATTTTGCCCTATAACTCGGAAACGAAAGAAGATAGAGGAATGCAGTTGATGGCATTATCAGTTTCTCGAGAAAAGGAGACTATAAGGTGCCATTCATTTTTCTCTATCTCCTCGGGTTAAAAAGTTTTAGTTCATGTAGCACCAATTTTGCCCACCCTGTACTCCTCAGCCAGGTTTTGATCCTACGAAGCCTGCTGAATGATCGCTCCACAGTGCAAGTAGTGCACGGTAGAGAAATCAAAATTTTTCAAACCTTTTCAGTCTCGGGAAAAAATCCCGTGTTTCTCTCAAAAGATCAATAATTGTCAGCTCTTCGAAAATTACTTGCAGGTTTCTGCTGCCACATCCTTTGTCACAATTCTACTCCATTTTTGATGCCTCTCAGATTATAAAATAGGCAGAAGGTATCGCAAACATCAGTAACACTCTGTAACGAATTGTGTTGCAGGGTGCAGTCTGCTTAATGTATTCGCCAGCGTTGATAAATAAACTGCTCCACATAAGTTAGGGATATTGACTTAAATTGCAAAAAAATATAGTTAAAATAAGATTTTTGTGATGAAAATTCATTTTAATATGATTTCAAGTTGCAAATTAATTTTATCCTGTAGGTCTGCACCGTATACAGGGTGGTTAAGAAAAATCGAGTAAAATCACGAAATTTTATTCCCAGAGAATTCAAGCATTTTGAGACTATCAATGATGGCCTCCACGGGCATCAAAAACAGCTTGACATCTTCTTTGCATACTACACACAATTCTTGAGGAATTCGGTTCCATAAACGGGACAGAAGCTCTCTCAGATCATTCAAGGATTCTGGGGTAGGTTGATGATTATCTAATCTTCTTTGGGGCATTTCCCATGCATGTTCTATGCAATTCAAATATGGTGAGTGCGGAGGTATTGGTAAATATGGAATACCAAGCTCCTCGCGCGCATTCTCAACTGGCTGCACGGTGCGGTCTAGCGTTATCGTTTAGAAATTGAAAAGTTTCACCAATAGCAGCGTGAAAATTTGGCACAACATTGTCAATGACATGCTCCCTATAGTGTAAGGCGGTCATATTCCCAGGACAAATGTGTAGATTTGTGCGCCCGTTGAAACATATCCCGGCCTATACCATAACACTACCCCCTCGGAATGGATGGACTTCTTGGACAAAGCGACGATTACGGGGTATGCGTGGGATTGTCCATACCCTTATTCTTCGAGAATCTGAAAATCGTCCATATCTGTATTCATCAGTGAAAAGGACACTACGCCATTGATCGTTCCAATTGTTATGTTGCCTTGCCCATTCCAGTCTTTGGCGCTTATGGTCACGTGTTAATGGAACTCCTCTTAATGGACGTCTAAAACCTATACTCCATTCACTTTTATAAAGTAGCCCGGTTGGCGCTGGAATTCTGACACATTTCACCGCGTATATTTTGAAAATGTTAGGTTATACTCATTCTTCTGTCAGATATGGACCTAGATTCACCTCTCTCAAACGTCGTCTAATGGTTTCGATGGAAATTTGGACCCCATCTGCATTTTGGAGAGTATTCCGTAGCATTCTACACGTAGATGTAGGGTTTCTTCTCGCCGAAACGGTGATGAAACTATCCTGAGCAGGTGTTGTTTTTCGTCGCCCACCAAGCCTTTGTCAACACGGAACCTGTCTCCCTGAACCTATTCCGAAGTCGAGATATCACACTTTGGCTGACTTGGAGCCTTTCCGCTACAACAACCTGAGTTAGGCCACCCTGTTGCATTCCGATATCGCCCTATTAGCCTCAGCGTTTGTTAATTTACGTGTTGGCATTTTCAGAAAACTCGTTTCAAATCGAAGCCGTTGATAAACTGACTTCATTTCAAAATAAGAACATTCATGAAGCATATGCAAAGAACCAAACTTCAGAAAAAAAGGCGACCAGATTGACGAAATGTCTAATACTGATTTTTATTGGATCCATTCAAGTTTTTATTGAGTTTTAAATGATTTTACAGCGATTTTCTCGAAGATTACATACTTTTAAAAACGATTGAATACGATATCCCTAACTCTTGTGGAGCAGTATACTTAAAGAACACCACATTGTGATTTTCGTATATTATGCTATCGTTTCATGAGTTGTTGAGGGATACTTGTGAAGCTCTAGGGGGGCAACGGTAACTGCCCCCCTGAGTACCTGACACCAAAATTTGTCCAGCTTGTTCATTTTTGACGCTTTTTCAGAAAAAATCGTTCTGTAAATTTTATATATGTAGTTTGCACGTGCTGATTTCATTGCCTATTTTCACTTAATTTCAGCTGACCTGATAGTCAAAGAATACAAGTAAATTTAATAGTGTGTCTTCCCTTATTTTCCTTTTCATTTGATATACCAGGCGCACTAATGGAGTATTTCATCCACAAAATTGCCCCCCTGTTGTTGTTCATAATCGGTCACTGTAATTTCAGTTTTACCACATTGTTGATTAACGTTTTGGAAGTTGAGAAGGCTTTGATATTTTGTACCTACCTACTACACCTAATAATGATGCAATGAAGCAAGAGCAAGCCGCATTTTCATCATCGAAGGTTGTGGTTATTTCACCCTCATAACAATAATCGATTACCTACTTCCTTAATGAACAAATAGCATAAAGTATTCCATTGTACATATTTCACCTAGACGACCTAGTTTCGATATGGAACGGATCGATTTCGAGAAGAACCTAATTAAGTTGAAATAACGATGAGCAAGTACAAATCGATCCGATATTATTTCAATGTGATCTTGAATAGCGTTTCAACAAATCGATTTTGTCGACATTGACACTGCTGCTGACCAACTCTTGCTCGGGTTTTGCCGGTAAAGGTGTGCGTGTGTTGGTGTTAAGTTATTGCATAAGTAATTATTCGATTTCAATATTCGTGGGCGTTGGATTATTCCTAGAATTGTGGAAGCGTGTCTAGGATAGGAGTTTATTCGGGATGAATTATAGTCATGTTTTCATTTTATACAAAATCGGGAAGGGGCCCACAATCAGGCTCAAAGAGCGGACAACTGATCTTATAGAATATTTGGGGGCACGGCAGTGGCCCCGCCAAGTCGAGGGCGAAGCAAACACTGCCGTACTATCTTTACGCGAACCATTTCGCCGCATTTTCAGGCCCCTATTTGAGAACCTCCGGATGAGACCAGAACGCCGAAATTTTCGTCATCCAGTAAGCTATAACCACGTACTTAAAATCCAAAATTTCAGGTGTGTACGTCATTTAGTTCCGAAGTTAAGCGAAAGCAAAGTTTCGCATTTTCGACCCTCACTCACTCATGATCATCAAAATAGAACTAGTACTTCCCATAAACTCAGAGAGCTGAAATTTGGTACAGAGTTAGGGTTTGATGGCCACATAAAGGAAAAAACTATAAAAACTAGGATAATCGAAAATCTGGAGTACTATTGTTGGCACGTCACGTGAGCAACCACAATGATGTATGGAAGTTTATGCGCTTGGAAACACATTGTTATCATACTCAATATGTGAATATCGACTGTAGAATATAAATTGAAAAAAGAATAATAATCGGGTGATCAGTCTTATACACAGTGATATTTTTACTGTCTCGTTTATTGTTCAAGGAAACGATAGGCCGGAACAATAAATGAGACAGTAAAAATTATCACTGTGTATAAGACTGATCACCCGATTATTATCCTTTTTTCAATTGTTATCATTTCACGCATTCACGAAGTTAGCATTTGATGTCACTTGATAGCACATCAGAACTACCCGCAAATTTACATTTTCTAATCTAAGTGATATCACGTCGGATATTTTGTGAAGTGAAAATGGATGAAAATTTGATGGAACTTGTCAGTGATGATCATTCTTCATCAGAGTACAGGGATCAGAATGTACGACAACAAGCTTGGGTGTTGGGTGCTCATTCAACAATTGTTGAACTATTTGAGGGAATTCTCCCACTTCCTTTCTTCGTTGATTTATTTGGTGAATCAAATCTCTTCTATGCGAATCACCAGCAACTGTAAAAGCAGTTATGTTCTCTATATCTTCTTTCCATTCCGAAGAGCTTGATGAAGAACTCTGTTTCGCTGTATCACTGAATAAAAAAATGCTATGAAATTTTGGTGCAATAAAGAACGTCTATTGCTCTTCAGAAAAAACATCATCAGATGGGTCTGCGGTGGTTAGATTGGGAGAGAAAAAATTGAATCCGAAAAGGAATCGGGTAAGAGATGGGCTATAAGGACAAGTTTGGTATCAAACTATAGGTTTTCGAGGACGCTGAATTCAATAAAAAATAATCGGAGGCTCTATCTACCATAGTTCAGAACCGGAAAAAAAATAAAGATTTGTAATAAAAAAACCACTCCTAAAAATAATGTGTCAAATAAGAAAATCTAATAAAATAGATCAATATGCCCACGTTCCTACAAAGAGAAGTGAAATCTCACCAAAAACATTCTGTAGAAACTAGCCAAGTCTCGATGGAGCTGCTTGTTTATCTCTAAAAAGTAATGAAATCTAGAAAAAGTCGAGCCAAGTTTGAGGCTCCTTACTGCGATTTCTTTATTATCATAGTTAATGTTGTTTGACTTGGCCGTTGAAGGGTACACAAGGGTACAAAACCAGGTGCTCCATGACACCATTGCACCAATCTGTCGCCAGAAACGCTACCCATTGACGAAGGAAAATTGCCACTTGGAAAACGTTCATTCAATAACCTGTCAATTGTAGGCTTGATAAAGCTGCGTATTCAATAATACGAGCCTGAAACAAACAGTATGAAAAATTATTTCCAGTACAGACGGACTTCTAATCATTGATGATAAGAAGACCGTCTGTACGTCTATTTTATTTTAGTCCTAGCACACCTTTATCATGTTATGTTGAACTAGCTTGGGCCCACAAAATTCGGTTTGGAGTTCACCGAATGTGACCATTCGAAATTTCGTTTTCCTGATAATATCAATATACAGGGTGACTGGTGACGTAAAGGACAACGGCTAAGTGGAGATAGAGGACCTCAAACTGAATGAGAATTTGAGTTTCAAATGTCCCATAAGGGTATTCATTTCGGAGATATAGGGTGATTTATGAAAAAAGGCTAAATCTATGAACCCCCATATCTTCGTTAATATGATATGTTTTTCGCTGATATTTTACATGTTTGTTCATACAGGCATTCTCTGTCAGCATAAGAAAAAAAAATTGAAAAAATTGGTGGCCCGTACTCAAAAATTTCAATTTACATGTCAAGTGAGAAATATCACACGGTATATGAGATAAAATAAAATCAAATAGAAATTTGGAAAGAGGGAAAAAAACTGATGAAATATCTGTTTTTTGTTTGAATGGCACAAATTTTCTTTCGTTTCTATGATATGTTGAAGTAAGAAAATTACAATATTTTTATATTCAAATAATGAAAATTAGTACTACTGGTAGAAAAAACCTTGAATTCGAGGCGCTAGAATGAGCCTGGCATCAAAATATTTCTTCAAATCTTAAAATCTATTTTTATCAATTAATATTTCGATGCCATAAAAAATTTCAAAATAAAATTTGTTGTGATGATAGAGTTGGATACTCAAACACAAAAATAGAAAAAGTCGCAAATATGATTCATAAAAAAATCAAGTAAGCAAATATTTTGATGCCAGGCTCATTCTAGCGCCTCGAATTCAAGGTTTTTTCTATCAGTAGTACTAATTTTCATGATTTGAATATAAAAATATTGTAATTTTCTTACTTCAACATATCATAGAAACGAAAGAAAATTTGTGCCATTCAAACAAAAAACAGATATTTCATCAGTTTTTTTCCCTCTTTCCAAATTTCTATTTGATTTTATTTTATCTCATACTAGCTGGCCCGGCGAACTTTGTTCCGCCTAAATGATACTTACGGTGGATTTCACAAATCGTAATCACCGGTGATCGGAGATCAACAGCTTGGTTCTCTGATTTTTGAACTGTCAAATGTTTCGATGGATATGAGCTGTCACACAGAACAGATACATAAAAATAATATGTCAATTACCAATTATAGCAATTTTGGATTTAGTGATTTCCGCAAATATATTTATTACCCAAACATAAATTCAAAATCATTTTAAAAATTATGAGAAAAGATGAGAATGGACATATCACGATCGAAACTGATCGCCAAAATCGTATATACTTGACATTTCGATAAAAATTCACTGTGATATTCACGCGCTTCTGGATCTGTGAATAGACCTTCATGGTACTATAAGTCCTATGCAAATTACACAGTAATTGATGTCATATGTTCTTTATTCGACCATTTCAAACAACGACGACCGAAATTCTCGAAAAAAAAACAGATGACATAAATTGATGGTCGCGAAATCCTCAACAAATTCATCGCCATCTAATGGTGCTGATGTCAAATATAGTACCTTCACGATAAGATGTCTAGAATAATGGTGTAGGCACCCGTCAATTTTTGAATGGAATGACGTTCGATCAAATCGAAAATATTAGCAACGTGGCGGCGCCGCAATATCATTTCAGTGAATTTTCCGTTGTCAATTTGATGGATGTATCAACAGCTGATTTGCTAAAGTCAATTATGACATGACAGTAGATTGGCATCTTTTTATAATGAAAGTTTTCTGCTTTTCCTAAGACCTAATATACATCAGAATGTCAGGAATATAAACACACATTATTACGCTAAGGCTTTTTGGTGTTGGCCAACGGCGCACAGTTGTAGGCAACTCAAATTACACACTATTACAGTGACCATAGTGGTAATATAGTCACTGTACACCCCATCTAACGGAGAGAATATGAAATCAAGACCCCACGAATAAGCGGTAGCGTAACTGTAACTGTAGCGACACCTAGTGGCCTCGCTCAAAAGGAGGAAAAGCATTTCCTGTATAAGTGAAACTTTCATCGATTTTTTCGAAGTTTTATTGCATTTTATAATAACCAGACCGTAGACGAATCCATATATGAAGTTTCATAACAAACACTCCATCCGATCTCGAGTTATAAATGGTGTAACCAACATCTTTCTTTTATATATATAGATACCGTGTGATATTTCTCACTTGACATGTAAATTGAAATTTTTGAGTACGGGCCAGCAATTTTTTCAATTTTTTTTTCTTATGCTGACAGAGAATGCCTGTATGAACAAACATGTAAAATATCAGCGAAAAACATATCATATTAACGAAGATATGGGAGTTCATAGATTTAGCATTTTTTCATAAATCATCCTATATCTCCGAAACGAATACCCTTATGGGACATTTGAAACCCAAATTCTCATTCAGTTTGAGGTCCTCTATCTCCACTTAGCCGTTGTCCCTTACGTCACCAGTCACCCTGTATATATTCTTGCTACGGATAGATGTTTCCTATTTTTTCCTTAGTGTGTTGGTGTTCCCACCATAAAGGAAATCTCTGTGGAAATTAAGCTTTCTGGGCGTTGATTGAAGGCGTCTTGATTCGGTAGAGGTCTAGTTGGCGCTGTTCCATTTGAATAGATTAATAGAAGGAAAGAATAAATTCGCGTTTCGTTGCGATGCGGGCTGAGCATAGAAAAGATTATCTATGCCGTATGGTGCGCACTTGCCAAGTCGGTGTCACTGCACGACATACAGGGTGATTTTTTTAAGTGTTTCATTAGAAGTATTCGAGGAAGGAATTGCGATACAAATTCTAAAGAAGTATTCGAGGAAGGAATTGCGATACAAATTCTAAATTTTGTATTTTTGTTTTAGTGTACATGAACTCAATTTGTAAAATATTTTCAAGCGGAATCTACTTCCGGTTCTACCGGAAACGAATGTGAACTTCGTTATTTCAAATGCAACACCCTGTATATTTATACATATTTCAATTCTTCCTTTAATTCTGCAATGATTTGATGTATGATATGCGCAACCACATCAAGCGATCGTTGAGTTATAGCCTTATTCTCAAATTTTTGACAGAAAGATTGTCACAAATTAGTGATTATATCTCCAAAATCTCTCATTGTGAGAATTTATTTTCGCAACAGTGTGACAAATGAAAATATGCTGATACTGCTTCTTGTATAAATTATGATGAAATATTATACAGGGTGTCTGAAACAGGGCTTCAAAGTTAGCCTCAACAAAACTATGAAATCTCATTATTTTTTTTTTTCAAATGAGAACCATATAATTTTTTAATTCGGATCGATTTCTCGTCGAAAACTAGTTAGAGTGTGCCAAACATTTCATGTCTATAAAGTCAGTAGTTTGGCCGTTATCGAATAAAATTCGAATTTCAGGAACAAATCCAGTTTTCTTTGTCTAATCATAGGTTTATTGAGATAATTTTCAAGTAGGCTATATCAATAGTTAGAATATGTCAGTTCACTCATAATGCACTGTTGAGAACTGTCATTCATACTTATTACTTGTTGTTTGAATTCGGGCAATATGCAAAATCACAATTTCAGTAACAGTGATGTTTTAAATATGTTCTTCATTTATGGTGAATGTAACAAAATAGTAGAAAGGGTGGTCAGAATTTCTAACAAAAGAAATCCACATTTAACGCCTTTAACCAAATCAAAGATTTTAGAAGAATCAATAAATGTTTGGAGGAAGGGGGGCCAACATTTTGAAAATTTATTGTAATAGCGATTATCAAATTTCTGTCGAAGTTTTTTATTGTTAGGATGATTGTTGTGATAGTTTCAAACTTATTCTTTTTTATTTAGTCATCATTCATTATCTGCTTTGTTTAGTTGTCATATTCGCTGCAAATAAATGACAGGCTTTCGATATATCATCCGATTCTAGTGTTCCTAATTATTATTGCATGTGTTCCATAGTGCTGATCAATGAAAATACGTAAGAATGACAATTCCTAACATAGCCTACTTTGTAAAAGACGTACATACCAATGATTTTGATTGAGCGAAACCTGGCTTTAGTCGTGAAATTCGAATTTTATCCGATAACAGCAAAACTACTGATTTTGAAGACATGAAATGTTTGGAACACCCTGGCTAGTTTTTGACGAGCAATCGATCGGAATTACAAAATTATATGGTTCCCATTTGAAAAAATTAGATTTCATAGTTTTGTTGAGGCTAACTTTGAAGCCCTGTTTCAGACACCCTGTATAATATTTCCTCATAATTTATACAAGAAGCGGTATCAGCGTACTTTCTTTTGTTTCACAGTTGCGAACAAAATTTCTCACAATGGGAGATTTTGGAGATATAAAAACTAATTTGTGACAATCTTTCTGTCAAAAAATTTGAGAATCACGATATAACTCAACAATCGCTTGATGCGGTTGCGTACCCAGGAAGCTCTAGGGGGGGCAGCTGCCCCCCCCCTAGAGCTTAAAAATCCCTTGAAAACTCATGAAATAATAGCATTTTATACGAAAATCAGTTCATTTTTTCTATTCTGATTTTTTTGCCCCCCCCCCTAGCTCAAAGGCTGGGTACGCCCTTGGTTGCGCATATCATACATACATCAAATCATTGCAGAATTAAACGAAAAACTCAAATATGTGGAAATATACGGGGTGTTGCTTTTGAAATAACGAAGTTCACATTCGTTTCCGGTAGAACCGGAAGTAGATTCCTCTTGAAAATATTTTATAATTCGAGTCCATGTACTCTAAAACAAAAATACAAAATTTAGAATTTGTATCGCAATTCCTTCCCCGAAAACGTATAATTCTGACACATTTCACTGCGTATATTTTGAAAATGTTAGGTTATAGTCATTTACCTGTCAGATGAACAAGCAACGTTGTCGTTTCTACATAGAAAACGTAGTAATTAAGTATTTATCAAAATGTTTATTTACTTTGGGAAAATAATGAATTTGAGAAAATATTATGTGATTTTCAATAATTCCAAAGACATGGCGACTGTCGAAGAAACTTTTTCTCTGTTAATAATGGAAATATTTTACGTATATAAACATGGTTGGAAGATTTAATTATGCTATTTTCTTGTACGGAAATCAATTAGAATCGAGTGTTGAAATTTTACCCAAAAATAATGGACAAAATAGTCCGTTACTTTGGGAGAGTTTATTCGAAAAAACAATGAAAGTTCTCGAATAACCCGACAGAAAAACGACACTTTTCGAAATTCTCAAGAAATAAGCCTACAAAAGACATTTATATATCTTTTTGCACTACTTGAAATACTACAGTATGTATGAGAATGTAGTGGTACTACTAAACCTGTGTCACAGTTATTTTACTTTCACGATTGCCAACCTACGTAAGTTTTAAGTAAAAGAACCTGATGAAACTAAATCTTGGCCAACCGGGATACTTTATAAAAGTGAATGGAGTATAGCTCTAAGACTTGTCGGCTCGTGACAGTTTAAGATGGTGAGGCACATCAGGAAAAAAAAGATTCCTTGTCGAGAAAAAGGCTGTTGCAAAACAATAATCATTCGAAACACTGACGTCCACTGTCATCACGCAATCGTTGCTTTGTGTCTCAGCATAAATGCATCTATGTCTCAGCGCACGGAAAAGGGTCACTTTCGGTGCCCTGGATCGACATGTTTTGATAGGGTTTTCAGAGCGGTGTAATGAAATAGTAATTTACGTAACAAGTCCGGAAAATAGGGTTTTTTTGGACGAATAGACAAGATTCTAGGACGAGCCGGAGGCGAGTCCTGGAAGTCTGTGAGTCCAAAAAAACTATTTCCGGGCGTGTTGCGTACAATATTTTTTCGGCAACCGTGAAGAATTACAATTCAATGAGATGACAAATATCTTTATTGATTTTGATTCATATTTGAATTAAACAGAACAGAACTGTCATCCGTCATTTCGTTGCTATTGTGATGATCATAACAATGACAACAACGACGTGTTTTTCCGGCCTAGGCCGGGAAATGCTACTTTCTCAAAGAAAAAGCGTCCGGGAAGTGGGTACTTCCCGGACGGTTGCCGAAAATAGTAATTTACGTAACAAGTCCGGAAAATAGGGTTTTTTTGGACGAATAGACAAGATTCTAGGACGAGCCGGAGGCGAGTCCTGGAAGTCTGTGAGTCCAAAAAAACTATTTCCGGGCGTGTTGCGTACAATATTTTTTCGGCAACCGTGAAGAATTACAAAAAAATGAGATAACACATCTCTTTATTGATTTTTATTCATATTTGAATTAAACTGAACACAGAGCAGAACTGTCATCCGTTATTTCGTTGCTATTGTGATGATCATAACAATGACAACAACGACGTGTTTTTCCGGCCTAGGCCGGGAAGTACTTACTTTCCGGCCTAGGCCGGGAAATGCTACTTTCTCAAAGAAAAAGCGTCCGGGAAGTGGGTACTTCCCGGACGGTTGCCGAAAAATAGTAATTTACGTAACAAGTCCGGAAAATAGGGTTTTTTTGGACGAATAGACAAGATTCTAGGACGAGCCGGAGGCGAGTCCTGGAAGTCTGTGAGTCCAAAAAAACTATTTCCGGGCGTGTTGCGTACAATATGTTTTCGGCAACCGTGAAGAATCACAAATCAATGAGATGACACATCTCTTTATTGATTTTGATTCATGACATATTTGAATTAAACAGAACAGAACTGTCATCCGTTATTTCGTTGCTATTGTGATGATCATAACAATGACAACAACGACGTGAGTTTTTCCGGCCTAGGCCGGGAAGTACGTACTTTCCGGCCTAGGCCGGGAAATGCTACTTTCTCAAAGAAAAAGCGTCCGGGAAGTGGGTACTTCCCGGACGGTTGCCGAAAAAGTAATTTGAGGGTTGAAGCCATTCGAAAAAATAAGCATGATTGTTGAAATTCTTCAATTTTAAGACCTTGTTGAACATTCTCTACAAGGAAAACGTCCATCAGTTTTGAAACACCCGTTAACCAGTACATTGAAGTTTATATCACTCTGATGATGAAGTAAAATCTTCCACTTTTCCATAATTTTTTCGTAATATTTCGGCAAAGCCGGATAAATTATGAAAAATTTTGATGCCAATAAATAGAAATACTAATTTGGCATTAAAGGATGAAATAATTTTACCATAGTCACCATTAAAACAAACCGACCCACTTATAATACCGCTTCAAACGAACACCTTGTACTTATTTTAGGCTGATATGTCAGTGCAAGACTGCAAGAGCAACCACTTTTGCAGTAAAATTATTCCGTAACTGACGTAAGTTATGAGATTTTCTACGTCATCGCACTATTGGGACACTCTGTATATGTATACTGTATATACATTTACCTATAAATCACTATGATTCTAGTGAACTCTCTTCTTCGTCAGTTGCGTAAATGCGTAATATTCACTCAATATGAACTTATATGACTTATCCTCGTAAGAAGTACGCGAAGAACATTGCTGATTATTGGAAAAATTAGAAAAATCACAAGTATTTCAAGTGTTTCCATTTAATTAGGGAATTTGTGACGACTCACTCGGTCCCGCGTCCCGCTAAATCCATTTCGCCTTCGGGTCTCCGATGCTAATTGAATTCAATAATAAAATTAAAAGACTTTTCGAAACATATCATACGAACACTGAGACAAACCTAAACCTACACGAAAAACAGTTAAAACTATTCTTACAAATCCAACCAAATTTGAGAACTGACCCGAGTTCCCGATTAATCTGAATAGTGTAGAATAATTGCAGTTTGCCCTTCGCGAGGGAATATCTATGTGGCTTTTAGGCGTGCGGTCTTCTCGCCTGCCGTCCGTTCCCTATGATGTAGATGTAGAATAACGCGCTAGACAAGAAGTGCGAGGCCAGACTCTGCCGTTTACTGGGAGGTCAGGAAGTGAGTTGGATACACAGAAATCGTGAGATATGGAAACGTAGACCCGGGGACGCATTTTATTGCTGTATTATGGAGAGAAATTACGATATAAATGCGTAGGGGTAAAAAAAATTGTAATTATTGAATAAATAATTGATAAAATATGATATTCGTACGTGTAATTTTCGACTTTTATTGGTGAGGCACTCCCTCACCTGCCTCATAGGAGAAGCCGCTCACTGAAAATTGTTTGGGGGGTTGTCTCTATTGAGAGAAATGAATTCGAATAAATATTATGAATTCATTTCGGTGATTTTTCAGGAAAGTCCTTGAACTATAATCTATGCCTGTGAAGATAGTCTCATGTTGATTCGTATTAGAAAAAATTATGACGAATAAATTTATTTTTTTTTTTCATCCGTGTTACCTTTTATTACTCGACATATCCAAAGAAGGAAGAATCTGCCGTGATAAGACTTGGATTTTACCAAAAACAGATATTAATGCTATTCCTCATTCGTCGAGACGTTGATAATTATCAACACTTTCTTATTGTATATTAACATGAGATCTCAATTAGTATTAATATTGATTAATACTCCTAGTTTAGCTTTCACTTACCGTGATACGGTTTGATAGTTCCTCGTGTTTTCAATAAATGGTTTCGAGAAATTGCCACTATACAGGATGTTCCAAGGTCGAGTGCCTAATAGTCGTTTCTAGGCCTATTTGAAATCAGAAAATTTGAAGAATGATTTTATTTTAAAAACTCTTTCTTCAGCTAAAATATTTTTGGAGCTTCAGCACTTTCGGTTACAGCGGAAATGAAAATAAATTTCTTAAAAAAATTTTTGTTTTCTGTTTTCTCCTCTTATATGATTCAGTTTACAATTTTCAATAACTTTTCGTTCGAACTGTTGCATCAGTCCTGATCAGTTTTCGAAATACTAAGAAATTGTCCAGGTTCATTCTTTCGAGAGTTATCGTGTTTACGGACGGCCGTCGGACGGAAAGCAGTGAATTTAACGACGGATTCGTGGTGAGTAAGTCCCACCTAGTCGATTGAGACCATTCTCGGTTCAAAATTCGGAATGATATAACCCTCTTTCGTGTGGAGCGCCAATAAATTCAAATGTAGTTTCTTGCCGAATGAGAGATTCTGTTTTCTTATTGTGAATTATTCATAAATAAAAAATATCATACATTATGCATGATTTTGTTTCACAAATAAACTTCATTATTATCACCAATATCAATTATTCAATAATCTTATTTTCCTTTTCAGTATCAACAAAATTAATAGTTTAGCCGATTTTCAGTTATGTAAACGATTAGAAGAATTGTACATAAGACAGAATGAGATAGAGGATATCAATCAGGTGGTCTACTTACAAAATCTGCCAAACCTGAAAAACCTCTGGCTAGGAGAGAATCCATGTGCAAAAGTAGAAGGGTAAGTCTCAAATTACTGCTTATGATTGTGTATGAAATTGTTATACACATAATAAAGGAAAATTTGTTTCTAGCTATAGGTTAGCAGTTCTCAAAGCTTTACCTCAGATCCAGAAATTGGATAACGTCTCAGTTTCCCCTGAGGAATTAAAAGAAGCTCAGAAAAAAGGTAAAAACCTTGTACATCCCGAAGAACAAGCAGAAAGTGAAGAGGAAGAATATATAGTACAGCAACAAAATTATTCCAACAACAGATATGCAGAGTACCCAGAACCAGAGTATAGTCCGACACAAAGGATATCGCCAAGACAAGAGGTGAGAGGCAGGCATATAATTTGTTGCAAATGATAATAATCCGAACATAGTTCTGCTTTGTGCAGAATACGCTGTAGTTCCAGTTTTATATTTGTATTTCATTACCCTGATGAAACAAATTATTCTTTTATTTTAATATGAATAATAATGATCAAAATTTTTTCCATGCAGATTGACTATGAAATATATGAAAGTGGAGATTGCTATACAAGGGATGAAAATTCAGAAGGCAGTCGAGAATTCTCACCCCCGCGACAAGTAAGTATTGAAAATTAAGACTAAATAAGTGTATTTATTTTTTGTGTCCCCAAGTGACTTCTAAAAATCAAATGGAGAAGATTGAAACGGTTGTATCTTTTATGTGCACCACTGCTGAATTCATTGATAAAAACGAAAAAAACTGGTTAAAAATATTTATCTAAACATTGAAAATATTGATAACCTGAATAATGGAGAGATCTGAGTATACTTAAGAAGTTTTACTTTCAAACTGTGTGGAATACCTGTATTTGACTTTTCTAATAAAATATTCATAAATAGGTGAGTCCTCCTAGGCAACAGGTACGAACATATTCTCCCGAAGCTCCCCAACCTAGAATCAAGAATAATTATGAAAGGGAATCTCCTAAACAACAATATTATAATGTAAGTGAAATTATTAATCCAATCATAAATTCCTCCCTTTCTTCACTAAATATCATTCCACAAGTTCCTTCCCAATCTTTTAAAAATACTCTTTTTCACTAACTTCTTAATCTTAGAAAATTTTCTCTTCTGTGGTAACATACTCCTATTCGCAGAAATCTCCCCCTGCTAGTAACTCATTTGAAGAAACTTCTTCACCTACAGATAACTGCCATAGGGAATCCAGAATACTAACAAGTCAATCAGCAAATTGCATAAAGGTAAGAACTTCTTTGCATTGGAGGTAGTTTAACCAAAATGCATGGATTGTTTTCGACATGGGGTTGGGCAATTTTCGTGAAGTGATGAAAATAACATTTTAGTGCATGTGGTTTATGTTACATAAGCTTCATTATTGTTTCACGATTTTATTTGTTACGTCTCTACAGAAATCCTTATCATTGAATAAACATATATTCTACCAAATCGGAGTTGTCTAGATGGGTGTATTGTGGTCCGAAGTTCTTGATAGTTTGTACTTTTCAGGTAGTTGGGAACACTCGATTAGTACATTGTGTTAGTTGTTTCTATTATGTTTGCACTTAAATATCGTGCGATTAGGGGTTCTATATCAAATTTCCAGATACATTCCAAGTTTCCCCTTCTTTTTTTATAATGGCTATTCTGATCGAATTTACTTTCATTATCGAATATAGTTTTGAGAAGAAATCATGAAGTTGCACCAGTATAGTATTATGGACCCTAAATATTTTCAGGAGTACACCAATGGAGATAAGTATGGTAATGCAAACACATACAGGGCAAGTGATTCAAATTCTGAAGGTAATGAAAGACGAGAACGATATGTATGTTCGGCTTCTACTCATAGACCTCCTTTCAACAGACGTCCAGTCACAAGGGTAAGTGTCGATTTCAAAATGGGTTTCTATTCCAATATTGAAACATCATTTAGGTTAGCCCCTCTACCGGCAATCATCTTTTACATTTACTGACAATTTAATTCAGGTGTAACTGCCTTCTCAATGAACAAGATACATTAATTCATTTCCAAATGTTAGTGGAATTAAGAAGAGAGATCGATAGTTGTTTCTTGATTATTCCATTGAACTACATACTAAGGAGTTATGTGTATGTTCAATGCGCATGCATACATGAGTCTCTTATCGTTATAAAGCTAAAAATTTCGTTTCATAAGAGGTTTTGAAGAAATCACAAAAACTCTGAGGGAGACATCATTATTTAGTCTCTAATTTCCACCTCTTCGTGGATAAGTCAAATTAATTGAAATCGCTTCCTACCTCAGATGAATTATCGACGTGTTTTTGGATTTTTCAAA
The DNA here is from genome assembly GCA_951802165.1 of Adalia decempunctata. Taxonomy (NCBI): domain Eukaryota; kingdom Metazoa; phylum Arthropoda; class Insecta; order Coleoptera; family Coccinellidae; genus Adalia; species Adalia decempunctata. The sequence goes on along the minus strand of OX637697.1, from coordinate 35,703,281 downwards.
ACTTCATGTGCAGCTACAAAGTTTAATATAATAATAATAATAAATATGCGACCTTGTATAAACCCATTAAAATACTACTCAATAGTTTTACAATTGAAAATTGATATTATTGAATTTCACCTCTGCAGAATTCGAATATATTGTCTGCTGTTTTATGCCTTGTGAAAGAACTGGATTATCCCAGTCTCGAAGTAGTAGAAATGGCAGTTAGATGTAGAATGGATGAAATAGACGAATGACAAAAGGCTGCCTCGCAAAGCGACGATTCCATCCAGAACAATGAATAGCTTTAACAAATCAATTAACTTATTTTTATTCATTTACATTGTAATAATTTCATCATATATAAGTTCTTTAGTGTTTTCACGATAATTAATTTAAATATTTTAAAAGACTGCGAGGATTTAATTGGATTATAATTGCATATTGATAGTGCAATATAAGAATTTATGGACAAATTATTGCCACGTAACTTTTAAGAAAGGTATTCATAGAATTACCAATCTGATTCCGATCTTTGACAAATTTTGTAACAATATAACGTCTCCATTTGGAATAAGATCAATTTATATGGGCATTGTGTATGGGCAAGTGCCTTTATACAATGGTATGGGTACTACATGTCAATCTGGTGATTAAGTTCCTGAACCAATAAAGAATTAAGAGAAACTACTCTAAGTCCAATCTTGCCTTGTATACATTACAATATATAACAGCATAAGAGTTTCTACCCAGTTCTAAACATTTTAAGTGTTAACTGTGTCTTATGCAATTTTTCTTTGATGCTTATCAGACATTAACAATACAAACATTTACCTTGAATCTCTAAAAATCTTATTATGGATACATTTCTATAATTTCCTCGAAGTTAGGAGTTAATTTAGTAACGTGCATGTTGGAACATTATTGCCAGAAATATTGATGAATTTTTCCGACATGAACCCAATGTACTGGAATTATATTTATCTTGATTTGAACTGTAAAAATATTCCATATCGGTGAAATTTATTTTTCTTTGATTTTAAAGATTCATTATTTAATGTCAAGATTGTCTAATGCAGCTCCAAGTATTGTCAGCTTCATTGAATGATAGGCTTCCAGTGAATAAAAAACCTATTCGAAAATAAATTATCTTTTTAATCTTAGAAATCATTATTATTATACCTATGCTGAATTTACCATATCATTTCAATTCTAGAAACAAGAAAAAAATGTTTGAATGCTTTTTTATGGTATAGAATATAGATGATATTATTAGATATATAAATTCTTCTAGGAAGATACCAAATTGGGTAGAATAATAATCATTGAACCTAGGAAAAGTTAGAAAACAACGGATTGCTGCATAGTTATATAAATTAATTGATCATTTATTAATATTTAAATGCCTAAAATGGTAATAGGTTTTTTGTTATTGAAGCTAGAAGAATGGTAGCTTGAAATTTTATTTTATGATTGATTTTTTGGACATTAAATATACACAGAATTGTACATATTTTATTTATTCTAAACTTAACTAGCATTCATGAGGATATTTATGTGGGTCAAAATGTTTATCGGTATAGTTATTCCTTCAATGATACATATTACAAGGAAGATTGTTTCTCCTCAACCCCCCTGAATTGAGAAAACATTTAGTATCAATTTGAATTACAAATGCAAAACATTACAGCTTTGGTCAAGCGAGAGGTATATCTTGCTTTTCTTGAAAACTGTTTTCTACCTATTCGTAAATAATTATTGGAATTAGTATTGCAGTTCAGCAAGCAATATTGTCTACCAGTCTTTAATTCATAGTTACAAGATGAAGCTGGACATAATTGACTTTCAGTCAGTTCTGGAAGACATTTGTGGTAGCTTTACTGAAAACACATTAATATAACTGGCTCAATCAAACCAATATTCGAATGAGTTTTATTCAAGTTCTAGAAAGCTAAATAAAAGCCAGTTGTTTTTATTGAAAATGGCTTATATATTTGTGAAGATGACTTGGGTCAAAAGTTGGTTATAATTAAATGGTCACTGTATTGAACTAGAGTCCCTATATTGAACTGATTGTTATAGAATTTTTCATGAATAAAATTTATGTTAGTGTGGTTGAGAAAATTGAGAGAAATTAGTTGTCTGCATTATTTATCGGAAGTTTTCTTCATATTTTTAAAACCAACATTCCACATTCACCGATACTGTTGATACTTTGAAAATATATTTTATAACCTAGTCTATTAACTTGCCCTTGATAGTGCAATCATTGAGTTTAATTAATTTTCATAACTTTGTTTTTTATAAGGTATGTAGTTTAAAATTGTAAATAGATTCAAGATCTGCAAGTACCAGTGCATCATTGATTTACCACCAATGTGGAGATTTTTTTTTCATACCATAGTTAAACCTAAATATTTTTCAATTTTGCTGGATATGCTATTATAATAAGGTTGAATTATCATAACTAGGTTTTCTAAGCAAATTTTGCACATTTCTGTGAATGATTCAAGAAACATACTTGTAAGAATGACTGTCTGATTAGGACATAACAATAAAATGATTGACCAGATTTAATTATTCATTTTTTTCACCCTAATAAGTAACCAACAGTTTTTATTATTTAATATGTTTCGTATTCAAGGATAAAAGAGGTGAATAATTGGAAAGCCTGTCTAAATTGTCAGTGTTTATTGAATATTATAAATTAGTTTAAAAAATATCACATAATTTTCAATTGGAATGAATTGAATTACTATTGGTGACAAGCATCTTATTCAAACATTCATTGGTAATTATATTAAAAAATGATTCAGTTTTGTCTTACTATAAAATATGGTGCTCTCATTAGGAGTATTGATTTTCAGTATTCCAATTACTCATTTCGTCGAAGCAACCCTTGTCTTTTCAAATGCTTCAAAGCACATTTAGCTGCGGTACATTTGGCAATACGATAATTCCTTCCAATTCCTTTGAAGGTCCCTTTTCCAAAAACTTCCACAGAAACTCTAACTCTTCTACCGTCTGCCAATTTTTCTGGTTTTCCAAATTTGGCAGTCTCCGGTTCTAACTCTAATAGTTCCCTTATTGGTGATTTGGGAACTTTATTACTGAATTGTTCAATTTCTGCTTGCATCATTCTATAATAAACACCCCACACAGCATCCAGAGACATCTCAGAATCTAAAAAAATTGCCCCAGCAACAGATTCAAAAATATCTCCTAGTGCTTTAGGTACTTCTACATCTTCAACCTCCTCTGCATCGGTTTCTATAACAAGAAACAGTTCTTCTACTAGATTATGACCACATTCTTCCTGGAGTCTGATGAATTTCTCAATAACTTCATTCAAACCTGGCGATAAATGGCGGAAGTATTTGTGGAATCCATTCCGCACTGCAAGTGATGCGAATATTGTGTTATTCACCAATGCAGAACGTAAATCTGTTAGTGCTCCTGGAGAATGCATCCTAGGGTCTTCATAAAGATGCCGTGTAATGAGATAATCAAGTACGGCGTCTCCTAAAAACTCCAATCGTTGATAGCAATCAGTTATTCTATTGGGAGAATAAGAAGCATGTGTTAAGGCTTGTAATAAGTACGATCGGTCCCTAAATTTATATCCAATATGCTGTTCAAACTCTTCATAGCCAACAAGTAAAATTTCCAATTCTTGCTCAGAGTTTGGTATATATCTGAGAAGAGGAGAATGAGGTAATTCTAATTCACCATAAGTTTTATCGTTTATTTGGGGTAAAACTTTTATGCCCAACCACGTCATAAATAGAAGGGCACCTCTTGGTCCACAATCAATCAAATATGCGCCGATTAGAGCTTCTACACAATCGGCAATACTTTTATCTGGAATACTATGCTGAGTCACCAAGTTGTAAGGTATGGAGTTGGGAAATGCAATTTCTTCAGCTTTTTCCTTTACCATAGAACAAATTTCTTCCAGAGTCATTCCTCTTGTAGCTTCGATATCAGCCATTGTCCAACAGTTAGCGGGATACTGTGCAGCCAATAAAGCTTCCTCTAGTTCCTTGGGGACATAAAAACAAGGGGGTAACCAGTTATCATGAGGATCAAACTTAGTTGCAATCATAAATTCCCCCAAGTTTTTTCTCTTTCCTAAACGATATAAATTCAAATTGCTAACTTGTTTGGAGCGTAAATGACTGAGTTTTCCTTCATGGATATTTTCATATTTACAATAGAGATAATTTGTGATGGCATATTTCAAAAAAGAGTCCCCTATGGTTTCAAGTCTTTCCAAATTAATACCATCATTAGCATTTGACATTGTTAGAGCTTGTAAAAGCAGGTTAGGACTAGGTCCAGGGTGGTTTTCTAATATGGGTTGTGCATCAAATTTGAAAGTATTAATTTCTATATCACAGGTATATATGGTTTTTCGAAATTTCTTAGGGCTAAAAACTCTCTTACTTGGATTTACACATAGTTGGTTGAAATTAAAATTGGCCACTATTATGTTTTCAAGATTTTTCGGTGTATTTTTTGTCTCCTCACTTTTTTTAAATTCTTCATTCTTCGTTAACAACATTCCAGACTTCAAAATATTTTTCTTATTTTGAGCACAGGCATCATTGAATTTTCTTTGTAAGTCTTCAACATTACTTAAACTGCAGTTGATATCAGACCAAACACTGCACTGTTTCATTGTAACAACATCCTCTTTAAGATCTCCAGATTCCACAGCTTCTGCAAGATAATTGCCTGTAAATTCTATTCGGCATCCTCCAATATCATCATTTGAGTCATTATCAGAATATGAAGATTCTGAACAGGAATAGTCATCATAATCATCTGCAACCATCCAACTTGTAGGAGAACTATATTTTATTGCAAATTCAGTTCCGTTCTCGTCAGACCTAGCCATTTCATTAGACCAAGTTCCTATATCCCAACTGGATTTTTCACCATCAATGTCATCAATTTTATCTGTGATTTCTGCTATTTTAGGTTCGAAATCATCGAACTGTATTATTTCACTTTTATCACAATTCATCATTTCAGGTGTTTCACATGAACGCTCATCTTTTTTAAAACCTTCATCTTTAGTTTTTTTTATGACGTCGCTAAGGCTCCATCCAAAATTCAAAGCTGGCCATTTAAAATTAGTCTCAAGTTCAGCAGTTCCCAGAAGTAATTCCACAGCAACCGTTTTTCGAATTTGATCTGCTAGAAGTAATGCATTAATCCGGTATAGAATACATGGAAGACAGACTGCTTTGCGCCACAAAGAGGCTGGAAAAGGATGTATGGCACACAATTCTGGAACTAATATTTGCTTTTGCTCCAAGTTTTCTCTTTTGGCTCTTTTTGTTTCTTCACTACTCGTTGGTAAAGCAACTCCTTTTCTATTTACATATCTGGGAGTTAGAAAATTCAGCCTTGCTGAAGTATGGTCCACGTCAAGGAGGTGCTGAGAAAAATTTTGTATTTGAATGTTGTATTTCTTGAGATAATATTCTTCGAAGGTGGCATATTCAGATCCTGGAAATGATGATTTTGGACTCAAGTTTTTACATATTTCAGCCACATAAAAATATTGTGGTTGGTCTTGATTTCGATACCAAGGCATAACCACAGCATCTTCATATTTCTTAGGATCAAATTTATAAGTGTTACGTTTCTCCTCTGGTACAATTTCTGGAGTTATAGTCAAATTTTGATTTATCAGTTCTACGAATTTCCAGTCAATAACTGTATTATTCAGTGAATTAGAAATAGTTGGTACAACCAGATAAGAATTCAGGGAGGCATCTGGATTGAAGAGCATTAAGTACTTTTGAAGTCGTAGTACTCTGGTGAATGTGTAGTTCAAAAATTCCCTAAGTTGAGAAATTTGTGCTCCTGTTAAGATAATATTGCTGGAACATAACTCCAGATCCACACTCACCTCTCCAGATCTTGTGAATATTGGAAAGGAACTGATTTTCGGAATTTTTTTGGAAGTCAAAATACCAAAACTTTGTGGAAAATCTTCAGGGGGATATATTTTTCTACCACGTGTGTTTTGTTCTTCTGGTAATGGACAGGTTAGTGTCATAATTATTTTATAAAAATAATTAGGCTGGCCTGCTACTGGATGACAACCTAAAAGTGCATCAGCTACTTTTTTATAGTAATATTGCCTTCTTTTTGTAGTTCCTGGTCTTGGTTCTAAATTTTCATGTGTAAATTCCTCATCCGCCGCATCTAATGGGAATATGTTCCACTCTTCTTCACTTGCTACAAAATTCTCTTTTCCTATGGGTTGAAGGTTGTCATCCAATTCTCCTGTTTTGTGCAGTAATTGGCAAGCCATGAAAGCTGCAGCTCTTCTAGCTAAGAGGCTATTGAACATTGGGGGACTCAAAATGGTTTCTTTAACAGGGGAGTTTATAGGTAGCCTGATATGACAAAGATACCCTTCTGCAACTTTTTGTTCTCCCCAAATAGGAGTTAATTTGGTGAAAGTGTCACTAGGTAATTTGGCACAATATTTGTTTATTAAAGTCACAGCATTTGAAAGTGTTACCGAGGGTGCACCTTCGTGATTAAGTGGTTGGTATGGCTCACACAGAGCTGAAAAACAATCTGCATAATATTCTTCTTCACTCTCTGGTTCTAAACTACTACATCTTTCAAGAAGAATATTTTCAATTTCATTGTATTGAGATAATTTTCCAATGAAATCCATCGTGTTGTCCTCATTAACAAGAGATATGAAATGTGCATATGAGGCTCTTGCTCTTGCTTTACTTTGTATGTAACTATGAAACATCTCTGGTAAATCAAACCTTATGACTAAATTGCATTTAGGTAAATCACAGCCTTGTTCAAGTACAAAAGTAGATACCATTACATTAACTTCATGGGCACGATACTTTCTGAGAACCTCTTCATGTTGTTTATGTTCTAATTCTGCTTCTTTCATTTCTTTAGCAGGATCTGCTGTCTTTTCTACTGCATACTGTGTTGAGATCCAGAAATAGTCGTCATGATGTTTAGACATTACACATAATAAGCTAAATAGAGCTTTTGCTTTATAACGATCACTGACGAATGTCAAACAGCAAAGGGAATCTTCAGTTTGATTTTTTTGAATGAACAATCGCCTGGGAACCCGACCACTTCTTCTAACTTTCATGTTGGGTTTAATCTCCTTTCCTTGGGCCTGAATTACTTCTTGGGGATCTATTTTTTCGATTTTCGGTTTGAATTTCTTCAAAATCTCTAAATACCTTAATACTTTGGACGTTGAAAAATTGAAAATTTTTTCAGTCTCTGACAAATCTTTCATGTAATCATCGCAAATTGCATGAATTTTAACCACCACAGTTGAAACCATACATAACAGAAGGAAATGCCTCTCATAAGGAACTTTTATTTTGAGCTTCTCTATTCTAGATAACATTGCAAATGCAGCTTGTTGTGCACACCAGGGTCCCATGTCAGTCAGAATTGATAATAATGTATTCAATAAACTTATTGGCTTGTCTACTGGATTAGGTGCTTGTTTCATTTCTTCTAATAAGTCTGCTTCATATATTTCACTTGGATCAAACCTATGTTCTTTCAGAAAATTAACAGCATTAAGTATTTCTTTCTTGATCAAATCATCCAAGTTATCAATAACACTCTCAGCACATTCAACGATATATTCTTTAGGTCTACAGGATAATCTTATAAGAGTTACAATTTCACTAGATGTATCTACTTTAGAATCCAGTAGTTTTTCTAACCTCAATAATTCTGATTCAAGATACTCTGGCCTCAGATCCAAACCTAATAAACTGGCTGAGAACCCTAATATCCTAGGTTTCTCTCCTGTTTTTCCATAAAATTCCATTAAATCATGTACCACAAACTGATGATCCCCGTAGAGACAATCATCTATAATGATTAGTTCAAACTTATTTAAATCCATTAAATTCAATTCAATCAACTTTTGACAAATATTTTCATTAACTAAAACAATTTCATTAGCACACAAAGCATTATTCCAATTTTCTTTTTCTAAATTATTCTTAGTAACCATTGTGACAACTTTCAAATCAGTGATTAATCTGATTTGGCATCCAATAATAGAAACACTTTCATCATCCAATAGTAGAAGAGTTTTCTTCAGAGAATTCCTCATTTTCCATGATAACTCTTGTATTAACTTTATGATGATAAACGATTTAGCTGGAATAGTACTTGAACACACTACAGTATTCCTCTTCTTGGCAGATTCTATTAATTCCACTTGATATTCTCTAGGTGTGAATGTGTGAGAATAAAAATTCTCATTGGAATAGTGCATCATTTTTACAGATGTATGTTCAAAGTATCCTTTAATCAATGTTCAGAGGATATTGTTGATATTTCGTTTATGACCCATCCTCTCAAACTCCTAAAAATCCATTTCAATTCAGTCAACTAACCATTTGAAATGAATCTTGTATTAAACCGATCATCTCAAATATCTCTTGTTTACACATTCAAGGCAATATTCATCAATTAACTTCTACAGGTTCTTTTTCAATATTTGGAATATTTGAATTTACGCTTTTTTTCTGATTTCATAATAATTACCACAGAACACCTATTTTCATTCTTTACAAATTACAAGTATTACAACCATAGAATATGTAGTCTGTGATTACAACCATAAATTGGATATATTCTATGTCTATGAGAGAAGGCCATAGATCTTTATCTTTTGGCGTATACCATAGAACAATAATATGTAAATGTAAGAGCACAGACCAGTCTGTGGTAAGAGTGTGGTCCGTAAATCAACCAAGGTACCAAACAACCAAACCAACGTTTTCACAGCGGTTACGTCAATTCTGACAGCGGTACATGTCAAATTATCAACCAAAGCTGTATTTACGGGACGCCCGGGGATGAACCATTTGTTTTTATTGTGGACTTAGAATATTCGGAATATTCTTCGTCAATGGAATGGGTTCATTCCTTAGACAAAGGAAAGAGGAGACCTGGCATGTCATTCATAAATTCAGGAACTTTTGAAGCCAACATCCCGACCAATTTCCCATGAGTGGAACAAGGACAGATATAGCTGTCCTTATTCCACAGTTCTTGCGCTGGCAACAATGCAGAAATTAGATTCGCGTGAATTCATTTGCCGCCAGTGGCGTGGATCTGCCGTGTTGTTTAGGGGTTCCGTAGTTATTCATATTTGAAAATGATTGCTTCGAAGCTCAATATCTTTGGAACTATTAACCACAATTAGCTGAAATTCGGTTCCAATTTGATATGCGAACGTTAGGTAAATAACTTTTTATTGATGAAATCAGAATTCAATTAATTTCGACGGAAAAAGAAATGAATATACCCACATGTCCGATTATGGGCCAAGTTTTTCGCGTGATTCCGTAGTTATTCACATTTCAGAATTATTGCTTCGGAGCTCAATATCTTTGGAACTATTAACCACAATTAGCTGAAATTTAGTTCCAATTTGATATGCGCACGTTAGGTAAATAACTTTTTATTGATGATATCAGAATTCAATTAATTTCGACGGAAAAAGAAATGAATATACCCACATGTCCGATTATGGGCCAATTTTTTCGCGTGGTTCCGTAGTTATTCACATTTCAGAATTATTGCTTCGGAGCTCAATACCTTTGGAACAATTAAGCACAATTAGCTGAACTTTGGTTCCAATTTGATATGTATATTAGCTGAATGAACTTGTCGAAGAATCCGCCTTAAAGATGAACCGGTTAAAGAAAAAATGAGCTCACCTGAATTTACTTAATAAAATTCACGAAAATATGTTGAGTCAGAAGATTCAAGCATGTTACAGAAAATGAATTACCCAATAAAATATCAAAATAATAATCGATAGGTGTTTTATTGAAACAATAATCATAGTCAATCACAATCCACAATAGCACAATACATTGAAATAGTAAAATTATTCATTCCTAAACAGTATAAGTCTGGTGTTCATAGATCTTGATCTATTTTTTTTTGACTCATCTAAGAGTTTGGTGGTTTCGTGATGAATCCTTATTCTAAAATAATTTTGATCAACTGATCAGCATGTCCATCAATGAAATTTCCATCAAAAAGATGATTATCAAAATAGTCCAAAATGGATGAATCAATATTAAACATAGTTTGGCTGATCAGAACTGGTAACAAATGTTCAACTTTTCTATTAAAAATGTTCGAAGTTTTATGGAAGAATTTGAACAATTTTTCGCCCTCTTTACAAATATCAATTACAAATTGGCTGGCCCTAATTAATCTTCCATATGTTTTTCTTCTTTGGAGAAGTGAGACATCTATTTCATTTCTCAAAAGATCGAGGCACTTTCGACATGAAATAAATTTCTCGAGTATCCGAACAACATATCCAGATATATATCCCACAATATCTTCTACATATGGAGTGAGATTCCATGCTGTTGAAGTTGCATACTCAAATTTATCCATATCTGAAAAAACACTTTCCATTACTGAAGCGAACTGTTCATTTTTTTCAATATTGGTTGCATGTTCAGGTGAGAGAATGCTAACTGCAGATCCACATGTCAGGATACTGATGGATTCCAGATTGATGGCATTTCCTGTATCAGAAGCGGATATTTGCGAGTGAACAATCAACCTTTTGTATGCCGCCTCGAACTGTCTTGCAGTGGGGTTATTGTTATGTCCACCTTTACTTCTAACACATCCAAAGAACAGCTCTAAATGGTCCTGCGACAGTTTATAAGTGAGAAGATATTTGAGGAATTTTTCTTCGATGACATATTTCTTGTACATTTGTTCCAAACTTTCAATGCAGATCAAGAAACCTAAAAATCCCGTTTTTCTTCCACTTCTTGTGATAGGGACCCCATTCAATGTCAGTCCAAGAATATATCTTTTCATCGTATCCATATAATCTGTGAAGACTCCAGCTGTACTTGTCATGAATGGTTTTTTAAAAAAGTATTTTGCACAAGGATTTCTCGAGTTGAAGATGTCGAATAAGTTGTTGAACTTCAGAATAAATTCAGAAGTGGCTTCTGATCCTTGAAATTCAGAACACTTAAGATCATCTCTTAAAAAATCTATTGCATCACTTACACTTTTGCTTAGTGTCTGAGTTGCTAATCGCACCTTCATTTTTTCTCTCATCCATTGTAAATGCCTCTGCCTTACCTTTGTAGCAGCGTGCAGACCTTCAATATCTTGCTTATCCACTAAAGTCGAAACAAAAGTCCATCTAATCTCCATATTTTCCATATTTCGTAAGCCAGTTTGGGATGCAAAACAATTCCTCACTAACTTAATCATATGGCAGGCATCAGGATTAATATATATATCGTGCTGGGTAATAGACGAGTCCCTTCATGCTGGCCAACTGTTTAAAAATACCTGAAAATCACTTCCCTTTTTTTCGCAATGATTCAACTCTTACCTGAAAGCTTTAATCCCAATGAGTATATCCTGAAAATATTAGATGTCACGAAGATCTTCATCAAAAGCTATAAATTTTTGTTTTCTTATGTTTTCATTAATGGAAATCTATGACTTTCCAACCTAGAAAACGACTTGTTTATATTTTTACTTGCTCCTAAGCTGTTTTCATTGACTTAGAAATTAGAATATCTATTCTGAATCATTGGCTGTTTCAGGTATTCTTGAGGGATATAATCCTCGTAATTCGAGGTACTGAGCTGTGACTTCATCTTTCTGTAAGATGGAAATCAGAAAAGGTGAAGTAGGTATCTTCACGAAAAGATTTTTATGTTTCAATCCTCATGATATATTTGAATTTTAGGCCAGTAGATGATTATATAACAATGTAAGCAAAGTACTAGTACTGGAAAAAACTGTTCTCAATTGCTCTTCAAGGAAAAGTAAAAACACGGCTGTTCGTTTTGATAAATTTCCTGAGAAAGATGCCTCAACACTGAATATCACTAATGCCTTTGGCATATTGCATAAATTGGACTGGAGAAAAGCATGGATAGACAAACCATGGATGGGAACCTTGCTGCAAAGAATATATGTGTTTGTTCCCTTCACATGGACGATTATGTCGAGTTAATTGCAGATTTATATCCAGATTGAAAAATCCATAAATAAATTGCTCCAGAGAGATTAGTTCTAGTATTAATAAAACTGAAACTGTTTGTGAAGTAGCCATTTTTAAGGGAGTTTCTCAATCAACTGCGAACAATATTTTTAGTAAATATATTGTCTCTATTTATTATTTTGAGATGTGGTATACACTGGCCAAGTTCTGATGTTGAATTGATGAATTCACCACTTTACATATTAAGAATATACTATGATTTCAAAGTGATACTTCATTATAATGATTTTCCAGTACAATGATCCTAATTTCTCATGCGGCATCAGAACTTATTCACATCCGGATCATAGTCTATGGCAGTTGTAAATACTTTTGGGTTGTTATTCTGTAGTAAGTTTCCATGCAAATAAAGAACATTTAAAACAATCATTTATTTCCCTAATTTCCTTTGAATTCCTTGTAGAATTTCTATCCAATTAGAAGCGAAAACCCAATTATGCACCTATATTTAATAAACTCCACAATACAGGGTTAATAATACATTAATTCACTGAAAGTCTTCCTATGATCTCTACGAATCCAAAGAAAACACCTATAATAATCAGTTTCACATCTTGCAGCAGGTCTTTATACGAGTGCTCCTTCTTCGGAAATTAATGAAATTTGGATTTGATATTTCTGCAGTATCTTGAATCATTTTTACACTGTTAATAGAAACATCTAACTCATCAGAAAAGTTATTATAAAAAACAATCTCAAGCGAAATCCTCATTTGATTCGAAAAATTCAAATTCTCCATTCAAACATTTTGTTGGGGATATTTATTTTCCATTGATGAAACCCTAAGAAAACTAAAATTTATAGCTTTTGATGAAGGCCTTCGTGACATCTAATATTTCCAGGATACACTCATTGGGATTAAAGCTTTCAGGTAAGAGTTGAATCATTGCGAAAAAAAGGGAAGTGATTTTCAGGCAATTTTAAACAGTTGGCCAGCATGAAGGGACTCGTCTATTGGGTGTTCGAACTTCGTTTTCAAGTTTGATGGATCACTGAAATCTGCTCCCAATTTTTCAGCCATTGAAAAATTTGAAGGAGCACCATCAAAAGTTAGTGAAATTACTTTGATTCCACTTTCATGTAGAAAACCCAGACATTTTTTCACTAACTCAGCTTTCTCTGTCGCCACTAACCCATTCACCAGAAAATATCCCACAGGAACTTTCCAGGAACCATTCAGACACACTAGCATGAAAACTAATGCTTCTCGAGCTTCGGGTAAAATGTCAGAATCCAAGTTGGTACCAACATCAACATATCCGGTGAATTTAGAACCTGTCCACTCAACTTGACGTCTGATGGACATTTCATCCATAACAAGATTGCACAACAAAGGATAGGAGACTCCTTTTTGTCGTAGAGACAAGGCTGTCAATGCTTCCTTTGTGAATCCAGGGCTTCCATCTACAGACCTATACCACTTCGAGATAGTATCTAAATGCGGAAGGCTATTGTTGAAGGTTTTTCTGACAAAATTATATCCTTTCGGTGAATAAAATGCCAAAGTTAAAGCAAATGCTCTCAATGTTGGATTGAATTTTTGCCTATTCGATCCTTTCAACATTCTCTCGAATAAATCAGTAGCAGCTCCAGGATTGACAGATGCCTGAAAAAGAAAAATGTTATCATCTGGTTGTCTCAAAATGTTTCTCTACTTCATCTTTCACTGTGCAATACCATGTAACTCATATATGTTAAATGAGAACATTAGACCAGCTTCATATTCGAGTAACGTGTTAATTCTCAGAAAAATATAATCTTCTTTCTGAAGTTACGATACGTTGTACTTGATTTCCACTTCTAAGATAATGGCGCGTTTACATTAGTCAAGTGAGTTGATCAAGTCAGTTGAATTCAAGTGACTTCCACAAAGTTGACCGTGCTTCAACTTAGAAGCCGTTCAATTCAGCCGATCGAGTGAAACGAATTGGGGGGTTTACACATTCAATTCGCTTTCAATTCAACTGACTTGATCAACTCACTTGACTAATGTAAACGCGGTGTAAGGTTTCAAACGACATAAATGTTGTTACTACCTATGCACAACACTATTTAAAATCTAATGGCTCCAATATCCCGAATCATAAAAAATCAAGTTACATGCTATTGCACTTTCACCAAAAAAAAAAAGGAAACATACAGATATGGTTGCTTCTGAAGCTTCTGATATAAGCAATTTTTCTCTCAAACAATCCATCAATGTTTTCATCGAGGTGATCTTATTCTTCATCCTTCGAACAGACTGCCTTAATATGCGTATCTGTTTGCTTTGACCCTGCACTCTCCTTCTGATAATACTCATACTCTTTTTCCTTTTCTCAGGTGTAGAAAAATCACTGGTATGTAAATCACCTACATAAGCTCTCTTTCTGTAATGTAACAGAATAATTAGTCTTGAACTTTATAAAATAATTCGATGTGGGCATCGTTTGAATGAAATATTTACCTTCCCCTTCTAATTTTAGAGGTAGATGGTTCTTCGGCAGAGATGGATGGCTTCGCATCAAATTTCTCCACTTGTTGCTCCAGTTTTACAATAGGTGATTTCACATTTTCTTCACTGTAACAAAATTCACCAAATATGGTTAATCAGAATGTGCCAATACTGACACACAGGTCTTACCTTCTTTTTGGAGAACAAGGAATAGAAGCAATATTCCGGTAAATTTCTGCATCGAGGAATGAAACTTGATCTCTGTAAATATATTTCTTTGAATATTCATTGTCAAATGGCGAATTATAAATGCATAATTACCTTTTAGCATCTTGGGGGGTGATAGTTGAGCTTGAGCTGCAAAAAAGTTCCCAATTAATGTATTGAATTATACTTAATAATATTATTGTATAACAATATTTACTGACACATATTCTGACTCTATTTCATGGAGTTATATTCAAACAGGTTGAATTAAATTATGAATCTCTGGAACTTCGCACAGAAACTTACCTTGAGGACGTTAGTTCCCAGAGTTGTTTCACAGGAACAGGATTGACATCATTTTTAAGATATTTGGTACCATTCACTCGAAAACCAAAATCTTTGGATTGGAAGTGCTCCGAACATAAGAACAGATGTTGAGGCAAGTTTTCAGCATCAGCCAAGTCCAAAATTGAAAGCCATATATTTCTTCTCTCAATATCAGAAGGAAATCTAGAAGTAAAATTATAAACATTGAATAATCTACGCCACTGATCTGTAAACATAAAACTAACCTGTGAAAACTCAAATTAGGGTTGTAGGAGTTCAATTTGCCACACACTTGACACTTACGAACCATTATTTTAAGGTATTTTGCTCAAGATATTCAGAAAATCACTTATTTGCATTGATTTAAAAAACTTATTTGACACATTCAACAGTTCTCGGAAAGGCAACGTGTATCAAACATGAAATGTCAAATGGAAGGCCAAAATCGCTGATTGGTCGGGAAATAATATATGAATTTAATGAATGA
This sequence comes from Adalia decempunctata, assembly GCA_951802165.1. Lineage (NCBI taxonomy): Eukaryota > Metazoa > Arthropoda > Insecta > Coleoptera > Coccinellidae > Adalia > Adalia decempunctata. Next base: position 35,687,729 of record OX637697.1, on the reverse strand, counting down.
AACTGGAACAACCGGTGTTGTCACGATGGGAGCCTCTGGAACAATCGACAAATTTAAAAATGCTCCGTGAGCTATGTTGACTGCTTTGAAAGCAAGGAAGGAAAGATTTGAAGAAGGGTAAATACCTGCTTTTATAATGTGACCCAAGTTAAGGGTGGAGGTAAATTTTAAGAGGGGATGCATTCTAAAGAGAGGAGCTATATTCTATGCCTTAGACAAAAGTTTTCCAAGTTCTATGCACATTATTGCTTGAGAAGTGTTTGAAATTTAAAACATTTTATTAATATTCAAAAGGGTGCATAATCATTTCAAACATTTACATGAGCAACAATTAAAAGAATTGTATTCTTAATTGTAATTCTTGAAGGATTCAACGTTAATGAATCGGAAATCTCAGACAACGTGGCAACGTTGTTCAGATCTTAGCGTAATTCTCGTTTCGTAGTAATGCAGTCGTCCAGTTCGTTCTTCATTATGTGACATCTTGGCTTCAAGATTTATCATCCTATACCGCGTCTCCTCTTTCCTTTGTCTAAGGTTCATTCATTCCTATTTGAGAAACTGATATTGTGCAAAACATTGGATTATGGAATCGTATCGCATTGTTTTGGCTATTCGATTTATTCAAAATATATATTGTTTGAAGCTTGAGCTTTAAGTCTTGATTGTCTGATGGATCTCTTCCTAAAAAGAATATGCAGGAAAAAAGATTTTCTGTGTGATAAAGGTTCATTCAAAATTTCACACTTTGAATTGTCCAGATTGTCCTATCCTGCTCCATGGGCTTGACGTTGGACTGCTACCTGGCCTCACTGAAACCAGTTAAGCCACAATTCGTAACTGTATTTTTCGAATAATTTATTATCCATATGTGAAACATTCAATGTTCGTAAAGCAACAACATTATGAGGACAGTTAAAGATGAAGTAATGTTTTTAAGCCTCAAAAATCGGTGAATGGCCCACTGACATATACCTTAGATTATTGATTCTTTGTTTCACAGAAACACTCTTCCCTAATACAATCGGATTTATTGACAATATGCATGTAAGAAAACCAAAGGACTATTTTATCGTATATTCACATAATTATTTGTAAACAATTTTTTTTAGACCATTTATGATCTTAAAATGAAATTTATTCATTCACCCAGGCGGAGTTGGATCAAATCATGAAGCGTAGTTAGATCTGGACCTTCATGAACCCAAAGTTGGAAAATTTTTGAATAATACTCTGTTAGTTGGGGATAAGACTTCTGTTTACCAGAATTATTAACTATAAAAACAATGATCATTGAATAACGTCCAAAAAAAAAATATTTTTGTGGTCAAAAACAAGAACTATAATAGAATTCTGGAGAAGGACTATGCAAGAAAGGGGTGAGATATATCAACCGTTATTTTATTGATGATACAAAAAATATTGCAGTTGATATAGCAACTAGTGTGGAATTGGTGGTTGCAGTTGAATGGTTTGAAGAAAATAAACTCTTGTTAATTAAAGACATAACCCAAACATTGACTTTCTCTCATCAACACTTAGACAGTCATGTTGATGATATTTTAAGGAGTAATATTTCGACAAGATCAGAAATGGAGTGAACATTTAGAAGAAGTATTCAAGAAGCTGTTCTGAGGTATTTTCACTATATGTAGAATGATGCACATTGGAAATTAGGAAAAAAGCAATGGCTGCTTACAGAGCCAACTTCCGTAGCTGGGCCTCCTATATTATTTATTTTTTTCACACCTAGATGCTGAACATCTGTATTTATCACATGCAACCTCTAGTTTTGTCCAAAAAAAATAGGATTCATTCATTAGGACAGATACATAAAACTCCTGTAATTTTTATGAACAAATTCATGACATTCTCTTAGGAAGCTCGAAGGTCTATTTTTATGATCGAAGGAGCAGATTTTCGATATAAATAGATTCTGTATACTAGTGTCTTTGTTGAATAGAGAAGTCTTGTAATATATAATCTGTTGACGTGTTGACATTTTTTATTACTTCTGAAAAGTACATATGCATATGCGATTCCTAATTTATATAGTGTGTTATATAAAGACCTCTCCATATGAGTACATATACCAAATCTGAGTATTAATTTGGCTAGGGATTAATAAACTAGGATAAGCGAGTCTCTTCTTAGGATGTTCTTAATACAGTAAAATATATGTACAGGTAACTGAATATATTTGAAAGAGATTTTATATGAATATTCCATTTGAGATGTTTAAAGAGAATGAGGCGTAGATATTTATGATTCTCTACTTTGGTCTTTTCCAATATACATAAATAAATGAAAACTTAGGATGTGTGGCCATTGTCTAGAAGAATACCATATACATTTTTCATGGTTCTACTCATTAAATTTTTACCGCAGGCCAACCGTTACCTTTTATGAAGATGTATCTTCAGCATATCATGAAATTAGTTGAATTTCTCTGTCTGAATTTAGATATAAAATAAATACAATTGGACCAAGTAGTTTTTCTTGTGGTATTCCCATCTTTGCAATAGTTTGGCGAACAGTCCACAGCTTTTGTCGGTACTCAGAGATGTGTTCAGCTTATTTGATATATTTCTGCTTCTATACTGAATTTAGATATAAAATACATAAAATTGTACTAAGTATTTCAATACAAAAGTGGATTGATTTATATGATTACATATTTGTTACGCTATTTAAATTTCTTTATATTCCATTAAATTTACTGGTGAATAGCTAGATGATTTCATCACTGTCATATTCTCTTTTGTTCCTCAAATTTGGAATGAAATGTGCTTTGAATGGACTCGTATTTCCTTGATAATGAATGAAAAATACAACTTCAAATATAGTTCTTTATTTCAAAAAGTAAAGATTTTAAATATTCTCTCGAATAAATTTCATATAATGATGCACAAAAAAATATACACCCCAGAGCTTTTGTACAGGTGTTAGTAAAAACGTATCGAAATATCATATCAGAAAACTTTATAATGAATTCTCAAATAATCCGAAATATGTAATAGAAAACGTTAACGTCATTAACGATAGGGGGCGTACTGCTTCTTTGGTTTCGCCTATTGGACAAAATACACGAACGAGGAGTCTTTGATTCAAAGTCCGTCGCGAGAACCCAAAAAGTTCATCTCTTTTAACTTTCGCTTGATCTGTGAGCAAGAGGAACCCAAGGAACCGACGAAAATTCTTGGTCAAAAATCTACCGCTGTCATCAGGAAACATCCGCCGTAAATTCGAAGAAACCCGAAAGCCTACGAAGCAGCCCACGATCACCTCCGGTTGATTCGGTTCATGAAAACATCGGGTGATTTGAATGAACCATGTCCCGTAAATATTCGGTTTCCATCTACCAACCGGACAATAGGGTCATAGAACACGATTTTGCACAAACATGGCGTATATTTGTTTACATTTGAGTGTCGTGCTGTTTGACATTTGACTCGATTTTGAGCTTTATGTTTAGATACATGACAAGAAAACAATGAAAGTCCGCCATTAGAGAGTTGAAGTGCGCACGATACGTAAGGCTTTACGTACACGTTAACGTAGGAAATATAACGTTTACGTCTGGTTTACGGATTGAGTGAAATTTGAGTTGAAGTGTATGCGTGGTTGATGAACGTTAACGTTATGTCAACCACAGAACACAAATATTGTCAACCGTTAACAACCCTAACCTATAAATTTGAGTGTATTTACTGTATTTTGTTTTGTGTCAACGAAATAATAAAATTTTAGAATAGGGCGCGGGCACATCTGACAGACGACAGCAAATTACAGTTGTCAAATCAGCCTGCTGGACAAACAAACGGATCTACAAATGCTTATTGTGTGTTTATGTCATATTTAAATTGTTTTTTTCTCGATAATGCTTCAATTTTGCGCGATTGTGAAATGTGGAAGTTGAAGCTGAAGAGATAAGGTTTCATTCCACCGATTCCCTTCTATGTTCGACAATAGAAAACATATCAATCCTCTTGCTGAAAAGAGATGGTTCATTTATTAGTATAGCGCGAAAAATCACTAAACCAACTGATGATGCATTCCCTACAAATCAGAAAAGAAGTTGAAAATTTTAAGTCTTCTGAAACTGAAATCGGCTAAATTCATATCATTTTCGCTAAACAATTTTTGTGATTCAGATTCTAAAGAAAGTACCTTCCCGGATGCATATATGTTGGCGACATCAGTCAGTTTGAAAATATATTAAATACGTTCAATTAAATCACTGTCCACACTGTACTGAGTTGGTAAGCTCAAACGAAGAATTTCAAGTAGAATTACCAGATCAAGATGTCTTTGTAAGTGATTATCTACGGAACTTAACACGCGATTCATTAAAGAGTCCATCACAATTTTTATTTGAGTGTTCAATAGATTGCTACGAAATTTTTAATACAATTCTCACTGCCGAATATGAAATGAAATATGATAAAGTAGATAATCAGAGAGACATTTTGAAGACTTTGTTCATGAAATATTTTGAGGGATTTTGGGGATTTTTATCACGACAAATGTTCATTATGCCAGCAACCTTCTAAAATTTTATTAGGTAAATTTTCTCAAATTTTGTGTAATAATAATTATTGAGGAATAATAATTATTCCAAAATGGTTAGTGATAGAATTCCAAGGACCTCTATTTCCGACCGAAAATTGCTGACTTTCAGTCGATAATAATCAAAATATTTCATTTTATTTATTCGAAGTTTATTTTCTGTTTTATAGAATTTATTTTCAGTTTTATTTCTAAGATCTTTATCAAGAGTTTATTTTTGTTGACATTTTGTTGTATATAGAAATAGAATTTATTTTTAGATTAATATCAATAGTCAGAGTATACAAATCGTTTCGAGGGCAAATATCTTTTTATTTTTTTTGCGGTTTTCGTGTTTATTTCTCATTTTATCGACGTTTTCTATTGAATTTGAATGCCTCAGGAAACCGAATACATATTCTGATTGCAATCTCTTGGAACTCAATACTGCAGCTACCTCCTCGTGGTGAGTTCTGGATTATTTGCGATGAAAGATTATGATACTAATCGCAAATAAACGAAATGCTGTATTACTTTCAACCCCCCATATCGTTTTAAGTGTTATTATGAATTACATCGCTAAATGCATTAATGCCTGCAATATCGATACTCGGTCCGTGCTTCGCTACCCTCCGATGGTAACAACGGCAACGTCTAACCTTCCGGCCTGTTAGATTACGTAGGCTACGGTCTGTTCTGTCAAAGAGGATAGTCTACAGAACACAAATATATAGTCTCTAAAAAAGGGCTCTGGTTCTGTGGAGCGGCTAAATGCAGGCGACGTTGCCAGATGCAACGAGCTTCAAGATTAAGTACATTGGAAATTTCCAATATTTTCTACTCACAGTGCCTCGTAAAAAGGTCATGAAACATGATGCACATCACTAGCCAATTTTCTAAACAATTCACCATAGACAAACTATATAACTATCGCCATTGTTTAAAGAGAGTCCTTGAACAATGCTATCGCACGCAGATACGAGCAAACATTCCAAAGAGACGTTGTGCCCACAAAAATTTAAACCTTTTATCTAATACTGAATCATCTTCGAAGTCTGTACAAGTTAGAAAAACACAGCAAGATACATCATCAGAAAAGAAGGAGTTGATATCATAGTTTTCAGTTTCCCTTGGGGGAATTCGCCGAGCGCTCTACCTACAGGGTGATATGAAAACGAGTGCATTAACTATCGCGTACATATTCCCTTGCTGCAATTCGTTCAAGTAGCCGAGCGCTCTACCTACAGGGTGACGTGAAAGCGAGTGCATTTACTATCGCTTTCATATTCCCTTGGTGGAATTCGTTCAAGTAGCCGAGCGCTCTACCTACAGGGTGACGTGAAAACGAGTGCATTTACTATCGCTTTCATATTCCCTTGGTGGAATTCGTTCAAGTAGCCGAGCGCTCTACCTGCAGGGTGATGTGAAAACGAATGCATTAACCACAGAACATCTAATAAATATCATTAACTATCGCGTTCATATTCCCTTGGGGAAATTCGTTTAACTGGATAATGCGGAGCCAGTATGCGCCAATAAATGCGTAAACAGTATGCGGCAATAAATGCGAAAAAAGTATGCGCCAATGAATGCGTAAACAGTATATGCGCCAAAAAATTATGCGGAATCAAGTACCTATATGCGCCAATAAATGCGTTACCAGTATGCACCAACGAATATTCTGTTCATCGGAGTTCGCCAAATCGAAAAATAAAGGGAAAAGTGATATTTCTTTCTGGGTCTCCGGACTTTCCGGTTTTCTTTCGGCCATAAGGGGCTTTGATGGCATGGTTCTCTTAATCCCACATATGCTGTACGTATCTGTTTGACTTTGAGAAGAATCGTAGGCTAGAACTAAATTGAAACATGAAACTTTTCCTTTTCGCGATCCTCTAATATCTGGTTAATTTATAAATTAACAGATTATTAGAAATAAATTTGGCACACTTTGACATAAAGTGGAGTAGGCCTACTGGGAGTACCACTTAAAAACCACTCCAAACATAGCTCAATAATAGAAACACATGGGGATGATACTAATATTATAGTGAGATCTCAAGATATTGATGGTACAGTGATCAATTTGATACGATCAATGCTAATGGTTGAGGCCTGGTGTGCTGAAAACGGTGTAGTTCTCAATAATGACAAAACAACCATATTATTTTTCTCTAATAGTCGGTCAAACTTAATTCCTCCAAAAGGCATCACATTCAGCTCTGGTACGGTCCAGACAAATTCAGAGACAAAACTGCTTGGAATACATATTGATAGCCACATGAATTGGTCAACACTCTCGAACAAACGACATTCTACCATATTCATGTTGAGAGCTTCAAAAACCAAGTCGACGATAAAACCTTAATGCTTGTTTATTTCGCAAACTTTCAGTCTGTTATGTCATACGGAATAATTTTTTGGGGAGGAAGTACATCGGCGGAACAGGTGTTTGTTTCTCAGAAACTTGCTTTGAGAACAATATTGGGTATGAAATACAGAGTCATGTCGAGGTGTTTTCAAAAGAAATAACATTCTTACAATGATCGGCTTGTATATATATAGAATTTTGATATTTTTCCACAAGAATAAACAATATTTTCAGCACCTCGAGAATACCAACGCTACAAGTAGAATGCATGATTACTTTTTTCCCATTCACAGATACTCTGCTACTGAAGAAGGTACTTTTTATATGAGCCTAAAGCTGTTCAGCTGCTTACCTAGATTTGTCAGAGGTTTGAATGAGTTAAAGGTTTTCAAAAAGTCTATTTTTTATCTTATAGTTGAATGTAAACCATACACAGTACCTGAATTCAGAGATTACTGTGATTGGTTGGTATACTGAATATCCTTTTCTTTTGATAATAATTTCTTATTGGGTTTCACTTATTGTAAATTTGACTTGTATCCTCTTCTTTGTATTTTAATTTATGTAAATGATTTGGGAAATAAACCTAATATTCTATTCTATTCTAAAACAAAACGCACCGAGCACTATACCTACAGGGTGTTGTGGAAACGAGTGCATTTACTATCGCGTTCATTATGATTTATATGAAAAACGCGTCTTGAAGAGGATAAAGCCCGTTGAAGATACCACTTCCAGAGTACTCAAATTCGGCTTTCTCTCCATTCCAATGAACTGCAAAAATGGGGAGTGATATGTTTATACACATACAATGGTGAGGAGCTTTTAGTATGAATGATAATAAAGGGTGCTCCATGGCTAGCCCCCACATAACAACAGGCTATTAAAAGAATATAAGGAACAATTTATTTGCCAAAAAGTTCATATAGGAAATGCTGTTTTATTAAATCTACTATTTTTGGAGTAATACTGGTAATTGATAACAAATAAAATTGCACAGCCACTTTTCAATTGCATGGAACACCTTGATTGTTGGTTATTGAGATTCAGGATGGTCCTGAAAAAAAAAGAAGTTCTCAAAAACATTTCATTAATATTTGGCACAGAATATTGTTGATTGAGAAGAATTGAATAGTAAATTTCAATATGAGGACGCATGTAACAGAAAAAAATTCTCACCTCAGCTATAGATTTAGAAAATAGGTTCCTAACCAAAGAGTTCCTATCACTAAGAGTGCTCCTAATGCGTTCCATCGGCTGGGGTGTGTCACCAGCATGAGCAATGGGAATGGCAGATGATTCATACATGTTTTTAACATCTTTTTTCAATTCCTCTCCAGTGGTACATAGAGATTCATTCACCATCTCTATGTGTGCATGGCCTTGTATACTGTGGATATGGGAAATTTGTTGCAACACATTTGCCATCTCAGATCTCTGCTTTTGATAATCCTTTTGGACATGCTCCAAAACCTGTGAAAAACACCAAATTAAAATGATGTATTCTCCATTCACTTTTATAATGTATTCTGTTCAACCACGACATTCTGACACATTTCACCGTGTATATTTCGAAAATGTTAGGTTATAGTCATTTTCCTGTCAGATAACTAAGCAGCGTTGTCCTTTCTACATAGAGGTCGTAGTAATTGGTTATTTATCGAAATATTCGAAATGTTTATTTACTTTGGAAAAATAATGAATTTGAGAAAATATTATGTGAATTCAATAATTCCAAAGACCAGGTAAATGTTGAACAAACTTTTTTTTCTGATAATAGTGGAAATATTTCACGTACCTATATAAACATGGTTGGAAGATTCAGTTATGCTATTTGCTTGTACGGAAATCAAAAATCGAGTGTTGAAATTTCACTGAAAATAATGGACAGAAGAGTTAGTTACTTTGTGATAGTTCATTCGAAAAAAAATAAAAGTACTCGAATAACCCAACAGAAAAAATTCTAAACGAACAGACGGACCTATGGAATTCCCCACTTTTTAGAATTTTCAAGAAATAAGCCTACAGAAGTCATTTAAATACCTTTTTGCACAACTTGAAATACTCCAGTTTGAAAATGTAATAGTATGTACTATAACCCAACAGAAAAACTTCTGAACAAACAGATGGAACTATGGAATTCCCCGCTCTTCAAAATTCTCAAGAAATAAACCTACAGAAGACATTTAAATCCTCTTTTGTACAACTTGAAATAATCCATTATGAAAATGCAATAGTACTACGAAACCTGCGTCACGGTTAAACCTTAAAAGAAGTAACTCCATTTACAAAGTTAAATAAGAGTAAATAGAAATTAGCATTGGCAGCGTCTCTTGAAATGATTTGACATTTCACGATTACCAACCTGCGTCAGTTTCAAGTCAAAAAACGTGATAAACCTAAATCTTGGCCAACCGGGATACTGGAGTATACTAAGTGACATCTTGCAACTTACCTTTGTCATTTCTTCTCCCATGTAAAGAATACAACTTTGTATCTCATCTGAATTTGAGTTGCATCTCTCTATGTTCTGAATTGTCTTCGAAATGATCAGTTCAATTTCTGGATGCACCTGAAAATTCCAAAATTAACATTATTGATAAATGGGAAAAATGGACTAGCGAAATCTTATTTTTTTGATTTTTTTGATTATTGATAAGGTATGGAAAATATTCGTACTCTCTGATTCAAATAGGGTAAGTTCGCTGAATTCTTGAAGGTTCTATTTTTGCCGTGTTCTACTATTTCCGTAAGTAAATTATGATTTTCGAGCATTTCTTCCAATTTCTTGATCCTTTCTTCTTCTTTTTCAATTGCTGCCTTCCGTTCTGCAATATGCTCTAATACGGAAGTAGTTTGTTTAGACAGCACTTCTTCAAAATTTTCCTCAAAAGATTGGTGCTTCTCATTGTCCACTTTCAAGAGGGTCTTAAATTTCGACTTTCCATCTTGTTCCTGAAACATAGATTATAATGTTCAAAAGGAGAGACTTCCTTCCATTTCGAAATCTTATACAGGATGTCCCAGAAGTCGCGCACCTCATTGAGATGATCGGAAGTGAAAAATATTCTAAGCCCAAAAATCCATGTTTGAAATTTTTTGATAACGCAGGTAATAAGTTATTAATTAATGAATGTCACCAATCAGGAGCGCCGTACAGAATAATAACTAGGCAGTGGGGACGCGAGAGTGAGACGCCTTAGCTGCTGCCTGCTTTTCACGCAGTAAACCGAGACTGGAGACACGTCAGCAGCTCTGGCGTCTCACTCTCGCGTCCCCACTGCTTAGTTATTCTTCTATAGTGCGCTCCTGATTGGTCACTTTCATCAATTGATTACTGATTAACTACGTTACAAAAAAATTTCAAACATGGATTTTTGGGCTCAGAATATTTTTCACTTTCGATCCCCTCAATGGGGTGCGCGACTTCTGGGACAACCCCTTATATAAAATTCTCCTGTCTGCACTTTGTGGCCGAACTCCTCCGAAACGGCTAAACCGATTTTGAAATTTTGTGTGCATATCGGGTAGGACCGGGAATCGGTTAAGGGTGTTCCACCCCTAACTTTCTTTTCAATTTTTTTTTATTTTAATTTTTTTATGATGCAGCACACAAAAATACATACACCTAAATTTTCACCCCTCTACCTAACTTAAAGGGAACGTGGTATAACTAAAACTGCTTATTTATTGCCTCTAAGGCGGAACGGAGTTTGCAGGGTCAGCTAGTGTATTTATAAATGATTCAATAAATTTTGGCATGCATCAATACAAAGGAAAACTTTTCTTTCTGAATAAATGGATGTCTTCATTTCTCACCACTGAAACATGTGTGAAATTTTAGAATTTCTTATTCACTTCAATTAATTACGTTTCGAACTTTTTTTATTTTTCGGTTTACAGTTGGACGCACATAATATTATCTCATGAGTTTATATAAAAAATCACTAACAGAAATAATTTGAAGGCTAATTAATCAATGAATTGGAAGCCTTACCTCTTGCCAAGCATTCTCGATTTTGTTTATATATTCATTGTTAATCTCGATAAAACCATGAAGTTCTTCAATTTTGGTGGAGCAAGTCTCGGCAAATAATTGTAACTTGTTAATCAAATACTCGGTAGACTCAAAAATATCTCCCAAAATGGTTCTGTTGTAATTTTCGCTTGTTTTATCATCCAAATTGTCAGTAGGTTCAGCTCTACGGGAGTTCTCTTTCAGCTGATTTGCAACATTACTTATCATATGACTAACTTTCTCGTTGAATTGGAGAAGTGCCGAAACATTATTAGACAAACTCTGTGAATTCTGTGGGAGAAAGAGATCATCTATTCTTTTGATTATGTTCTCTATATGATGTAGGTTTTTACTAGAAGATTGATAGACATGGTCAAGTTTCTTGTGAAGAAAATTCCCCCTCGAGGAGAGAAGATCCGTAATTTCTTTGAATTTCGAACTTTCAGATTTATAATACTCAAGTAGTTCGGCATCTCTTAGGAGTTCTTCTTCTTTTTTTTTCCATTTCAGATTTCATCGTCTGATAAGCTTGACTTGTACTCTTGAAAGATTCCTTCAAATTATCCCATTCGTGTTTTTGGGCCTCCAGATCCCCAACTCGCTCCGTTAGACTCTTAATGGTTTCGTGTTTTGTTGCTATTTCTTTTTTACACTTCGTCAAACTTTGTGTCATTTCATTGTAATTATCTTTGTCCATATAAATACCTGGGAATAAAAACAATGTGTTTCTGCTTGAAGAAAATAAACAAGTATACTTTATAAAAGTGAATGGAGTATAGAAAATAATATATTTAAAATACTATTTATGGAAAATTAAAGCTGTAAGAATAGTAATTTTGCCCCCCAATTTCAACAATTTCATGTTTTTATCCCAGAAATTTGAGTAAGCCTCATTTGAATTAATGTTTTGAAAATGTACAATATCTGTGATATTTAATGCAGTGAAGAAATTGCCAAGGTCCTAAACCCCTGAATCAGACAATTAATACCCCAATATTCTTATAACATCGTTTGGGCAGATACTAAAGACAATAATTAACTAAGAACCTTGCTCGTTGGCCATTGCAAACAAATCCAGTTTCAATCTTAGTAGTTCTTCCTGCACAGCAGCTGCTGAATCTGATGTCCTCAAGTTGATAGTGGGGCGGTTTGTGATACTTCTTGCATTTTGAGCATAATCCAAAGTGTTCATTGTTTCATCTAAAGAAGCCATTCCAGGAGAAACGGTCGCTATAATGGTAGTTTTGGCCTTTCCTCCCAAACTGTCTTGTAGAATCCTTGTTAGTTTTGACTCCCTTGAATGAATATTGGAGTTATTGTCTATAGGGTCACCCACGGTCAACTTCAATAATAATTAAAAATGCATATCTAGATATTTCACTCACCTATATGGTACATGGGGAGAATTTTCAACTAAAGCCTTTATAACTCTTCCTAAAACATTACGAAGAGTTATAAAGGCCTTAGTTGAAAATTCTCCTAACAAGGAGAGATTGATTAATATTTGTGGCTTCTCTGGCTCTCTGCTCTTTGGAGCCAGATTTAGCACTATTTTCACTGCCAGCCAAATCTATAAGGTTGAGTTTTCCACAAGTTATGTTGGATATGTTTTTTGAAACTGAAATGGTTTGCATTGTACTGACAGAAATAGTGAATACAGTATGTGATCTAGAGCTGTGTTTGTTCATCAATGTTGAGGCCACTTGTCTTCTCTCACAACCTTTTTTGAGAAGGTGTATTATGTCTGTTGGGTTCAAGACAGTTACTTCCCGCAAATTCTTGACACGCACTGATTTCATTTTATCTTCGTATATCCTAAAAATATTATTCATTCACACATATCTACTATGAGCTCAATGCCAATAGTTTCATCAAAAGTTAACCAAAATATCACTGTCAAAAATTATCTGGTTTTCACTGAATTCAGAGTAATTATCTTCAATTCAATTTAAAATGATATACATACAGGGTGTCCCACTAGTGCTGCAGCGGACGATATAAGCGTAACGGTCTGAGTTTGGCAAAATTTTTTGATGCAGACTTGATACACTCCAAGAAGAGCACAACCTTAAAATATTTTCAAATATTTCGGGTGTCCCACAAAAGAGGAATAGAGGGTGACTTTGTTTTTTCAAATGGGGCACCCTATATTCAATAGTGTTTTTCAATTCTCTGAAACTTCCTGCATGCTTTTGTATACTTTTCACATATTTTTATTTCACAGTTTTCGAAATATTGGCCATTTTGACAAAAAAATGATACTTGTAGAGGCTATGGTATCCAATTATATTTCACGAACCCTTACGGTGGATTTCCATGCATCCGTCATCCGATGTCCGATTCGGATATCGTATACATTTTGTCGGACGGACGAAAATGTCAATTTCCATCCATCCGAATTTTCAAAACGTTGTCGTGTATTTTAATGAGAAAAATGGTACCATTTTGTATATACATTGCGCGTCAAAATTATGGAACAAATTCATTTTCTCAGAAGAAAAATATTTGGCATCCTGAGACAGGTCAATTTTTGTTTCACTTTTACCAAATTTTTATGCATTTTTGAAGGATTTTTGAAGGATTTTTGTTGCCAAATATTTTTCTTCTGAGATAATGATTTTGTTCCATAATTTTGACGCGAACTGTATAATTATTGAATCATCAAATCACAAACCTTAAAGTCAAAGGTAGTCTTTCACCCGGTGAGATGGGTTCTCGTATATGGTACATTTTTGTGAGAGATGGTCCAGCAATACTCAATAATTTGTTGAATGTGATATTGCTCATTCTCGAATAATTGGAATACTGCCCACTATCGCATTTTTTGTACCAAGTTATTGAACATTCCTTGGGCCTTTCTGCTCATAAAAATATCTTTCACCCATAATAGGTTTCTTTCTTTTCAATAGAAGAATCAAAAGCAACAACAACAAGAGAACGTCAAACATTCAAAAAGTTGTGTCAAATTTGATACGATAACGGACAAAAGTTAAACATTTTTCAACTTTCTCCGATAAAGGAAGGGAGTTGAAACTTTCGGACGAATGTTTGCCGCTCTTTCAATTTTGAATATTTCCGCCAATCACAACACTTTCGGACGATCGTATCATCGGATGACGGATGCATGGAAATCCACCGTTACACCTACCAATAACAGCTTTATATGGATTGAAAGACAAGACTTCAATTTATCCTAGCCAGCTATAATAAAGCATCTTGAGCATATGGAGTGTCCACAAAAAGACTATCAACATGACGAATTTCAAATCGATTTTTCTTCATTTTTTCAAATGCAATGCATATAATTTTTTTTCATCATTGTAATCACCATTCGTTTTACTTCAATTTTCGTCAAATACATGATATGCATATTTTTAAGAGCTTTTTCGAAATGTTTCCCTAAAATTCACAAATACCTTCGAATTCAAATAGCAGATAGGGCTTTTCTGTGGTTATTGAGAACTGTCAAATTATTTCACTCAGAATTAGCATCATTGAAGCTGCAATTCATATTTTCATATTATAGCGAAATGAGGAACTAGAAAGTTTTGATGTATCTACTCAAAAATGTTATGAAATCAGGTAGTTACTGAAGACAGAAACTTGCTTTCTGTACCAATTTTTCAAAATACATTTTTGATAATTTTCTATGTTTCTACTTGAAGAGTCGAATCTTGCAAAAATTTCAAACAAGCTTCAAGCTTGGGAGCTTGAAGATCTGCGTGCGTGCCTATGAAACTTATGAATATCATTTTTTCGAAGAGAGTTGTATAAGAATAAGAGCGGGCAGTTTTTTATATCCTGAAGTTTCGAAACTCGTTTTTTTGTAGCATTCAAAACTTGTACATTCAAACTGATTGGTATTTTTTTTAATTTTTACATCATTGTGTGAGTATTCATCCAATCCGTAAAAACTATGATGATATGAATTGAAGCTGCAATGATGGTAATTCTGAATAGAATAATTTGACAGTTCTCAATAACCACAGAAAAGCCAAATCTGCTAAAGCCAACTCTGCTTTTTGAATTCGGAAGTATGTGAATTAAGAGGAAAAACTCTGAAAAATTCTTTTCTATTAAAGATATGCAGATCATGTATTTGACAAAAAATGAAGTAAAATGAATGGTGATTACAACGATGAAAAAAAATTATATGCATTGCATTTGAAAAAATGAAGAAAAATCGATTTAAAATTCGTCATGTTGATAGTCTTTTTGTGGACACTCTATATGCTGGAGATGCTTTATTATAGCTGGCAAGTATACTTCGAAGTCTTGTCTTTCAATCCATTTAAAGCTGTTATTGGTATGTGCAAGGGTTCGTGAAATATAATTGGATAACATAGCCTCTACAAGTATAATTTTTTTGTCAAAAAGGCCAATATTTCGAAAACGGTAGAATAAAAATATGTGAAAAGTATACGAAAGCATGCAGGAAGTTTCAGAGAATTGAAAAACACTATTGAATATAGGGTGTCCCATTTAAAAGAATAAAGTCACCCTCTATTCCTATTTTGTGGGCCACCTGATATATTCAAAAATATTTTTAGTTTGTGCTCTTCTTGGAGTATATCAAGTCTGCATCAAAAAATTTTGCCAAACTCAAACCGTTACGTGTATATCGTCCGCTGCGGCACTAGTGGAACACCCTGTATATCCAGAACTGGAAAATTGTAGTTTACCTCAATGGGATTAACTCTGTATCACAAAGCAAATCTCTTATTTCTTCATTGTATATTTCCATTAATGATACAGTTACCATCCGCTGTAAGTCTGGATCTAAATTGTCTAACTCCTCATATAAATGCATGGCTGCTCTCAATATTATACCTGCCTTAGAGTCCTAAAATTTTAATTTTGATTGATGATTCTTCTTGGAACAACAATACCTCTTGCCAATTGGAAGTTTCAACGACATTTAGAGTATTACTATCCCCCATAATTGTGTGTGTTTTGCCAGTTCCTGTCTGACCATATGCAAAGATAGTACAATTGTACCCCTTTGTGACGTCAGATATCATTTTTCCAACTACACTTTTATATACCTTCAACTGACTAGTGTTTTCATCGAAAATCTGGTCAAAAGTATAACCTGTATATTGTACACCCAAGGAAATTCATATGAAAGGACACTTGAACGTTTCCTTGGGTGTACAATATACAATGGCTGATTTACCATCTCCATTGTGCTTGGGTCTGAAAAAGATTATATCAAGATTGAGCAAAACATGGTTTATTTGGTATCTTAATTAACTAAGAGAAAAAAGGTGTATAATTTGAGAATTCGTTTAAGTAGATTATGAAATTTTGTAGTAGGTAGTAAGCAGGAGTCCTGATAGTTCAAGTTTGAGACGAACCGTAGAAGAGCTGTTAAAGATCTTCGTGAAGTATAGGTTTGAATCATTGACCGGTAATCCAGGATTACCCATTGACCTAGAATTCTACATCAATGGTTTGAATATATTCTCCGGATTTTTAATGGAATTCAATTACTACATTTATATATGTTGTGATTTAATTAACCCCTTACCGCGTACCGTGCCAAATTTGGAACATGTACTTTACAATTTATTTTCAAACAGATGAATTGGTTTAAACCGTAAACGCACACTGTTCCATATTCGGCACGTTCGCTTCTAGGCGTTCGAGAACTATTGCCGCCATCTGAAGAGTATTTTGTGAGTTAGGTCGACTTTAGTTTTCCTACCGGCTTGTACCTGTTACGACGATTATTCGCGAAGTTTTGGTGGCCAGAAAAACCTTGAATATTGGATTTTAGTGATACTAAAAATACTTAGTATACGGTAAGTGTTCCTTAATTTCGAATCCTGCAAAGAAATACCTTTCACCTTTAGTCTTTTTTCATTGAGAGTTATTTGTTTACTTGTGCCATATTTGGAACAATTCGCAGTAGAGGCTAAGCGCTCTCATTTCTTTTTTAGATGGATCCAAGGCGTTTTTACGGTATCAAAACTGTTCAGATGCCTGATTCATGCGAGAGTGAGGATGAAAATTTGTCGGACGATAAAAATGACCGGAAGAAAACATTTTTACCTCGAATATTGATTGAAGAAAGCAGTGGAGAAGATATTGACCAATATGAAGATGTCGAGGGAGAAGATATCGAAAGCGACTGTTTCGATATTTTACTTGAGAATATTTTTCCATTTCCTGGATATGATGTGCTGTAATAGTTGGATATTGTGGAGAAGAACATTATCAGCCAAAAATTCCAAAGATTATTTACCACTGGCAGAGTTCAAACTTGGTCTGGCAGAAATTCTAAAAAGATCCTACGTAACACCTAAAAAGCGAGGTAGTCCAAGTTGCTCATTGCAGTCTGAATTAGACTTAAAAAAGGAAGTATCCCTATTCGCAGATGCCTGCCCAAGATACACGTTGCGATAACGAAGGGCATTTTCCAGAATGGCAGGAAGATCGGCAGAGATGTAAATTTCCGGATTGCCGAGCGAAGTCACAAGTTTCCTGTGACAAATGCAACGTGGTTTTATGTCTCAAGAAGGACCGAAATTATTTCAGACCTTAGACTAAGTCTAAGTTTCAGACGTTTCCACCTTGAATGAGAAGCTGTTATGTCCTGTGTTTCAACCTGTTCCTAATAAATTGTTTTGAATAAGTCACATGTTTTACTTTCCTCTAACGAGAATTTTGCCATATTTGGCACATGTCATAAAATCAAAAGTTTCCGCAAAAAAATTGAAGCTCGAATTTTTTAGATATTTTTTATGGGTAAATACGTACTCAACACACAACATATAAAAAAATAATAAAAAAGAAAAAAATGGCCCGGTAAGGGGTTAAACTATCATGAATAGCACTTGTTTGAAATGGAGCAACGACTACAAAACAATCCCATTAGGAAGTCCCTTAATTTCTTTATATCTTACCGAATACGCAGAAATACTTGAACTGGAGCTAATTTCTGCTTTTTGGGGACAGAACTACCTACACTTGAAGACATGTTTCAGTTTCAAATTAACACTACAAAACCGAGACAGGAACCAGAGACAACCTTATCTCTGCAGGAACTAAAAGCAAAGACTTTTCACTTTCCGAATCCGTCGCTTTGACCTTGCGATTGTGTTGTCGTGGAATGAAGGGGGGAGTTGAACTTTGGTAGTGGGAGAAAAATCCGAGAAAGCGCGAAATCAAAATATTTCCATTTGAATTTGATTTGGGTTATGTTACAACCTGATAATTTCAATGTTTTTATGTAATTAAATCAACATTGAATACTTCCATACTTTGTGATATGTTATTCATTTTCAGAAAAACTTAATTATTAAGTCAATTCGTCAAAAATACGATGAAATTAACGTTTCTATTCATGGAGGTTATCCGAAGGATCGGTGATCGTAATTCCTCGGGTTTGCTATCTGCGATCTGATTGGGGGCGTCCTTTACGAAGGAGTCTTCACAAACGACGCGCTGAGCTCTTCGGCAAATTTCGTACGAGGTCAACAGCACGTGCACGAGGGTCTTGTTGGTCTGTGACTCTCAGGGGGGTGTAACTCTCTAAGAAACTACTTGAACTACAGTGACTCTTGTTAGAGTCACTGTAACTTGAACCGTGCAGAAGTGCTGCCATCCTCACGTTTTTCTCAAGAAGCTTAGAAGCATCACCGGACTATTGTTAGGATTCCTGTAATAATCCTTATGCGCTTGCGTTCCATTATACATGTCAAATTCCTGAAATTCCATAGACGTCAAATTACTCGGAAAGAAAAATAAACAAACTTATTTTGAGAAATGTTTCTATGCCCAAAATGCACGTTAAACGAGAAGGTTTAATTTTCTTCCTTTTTCATTTTGTTGTTGGAATCGAGATAGTTCAGTTTACCAATATTTTCAAGATGTCCAGGTATTATGCATATTTTACTATTTGAATTTACATTGTCTCGGCCACTTGGCCACATGGTACGATGTTTTATGTCCTATGTATTACAGATAATAATGTTTACAAAATATGATGATTTACAGAAAAAGGAAACGTATTATAGTCACATTGATCAAATATGATTGTACAATTGGCATTTTTTCTATTGTTATTAAATTATTTTCTAAAAACTACAAATTGTTATTCATTACTTTTTACTAACTAATTTTCCATTAGATTTGGAGAAAACATTTCAAGTTGGAACTTGGATATTCCATTCAAATTCAAAATTGAAATGTTCTCGACAAATTCAATGGAAAAAGTCTAAAATTATTATGTTCCGTCTTTGGAATCAACTATTCTCATATGCATTCCGATGTGCAGATGGCGCCACCATACATTATTCATTATAATCGCGAATAGTTTCAAGAAGAATAATAGATGGCGCTGATACTTGTCACAAATTTTACCCGAGAGTTTCCTATCTATAGGTTATCTATGGTGACTCTGTGCTAAAAGATAATTTCAAATCGAAAGTCGTTGATCTTCTTCTTCTTCCTTCAAAACCCTAGTATGGGTTTATGGGCTCAATTATTAGTTATGTACCCAGTCGTTGATGGAAACCACAGAACATAAGAGCAATAACAAAGAGTAGAAACAACGGGCACTGCACTGCTAGTGCTACCATTGTTTAAATAATGGTGCTACAATCGGTTCGTAAATATTCGGAAAGCATATCGAGCCCATTAAGCCGGAAATTTTAATCTTCAATTTTGGAATCTCCAGACCACAGAACATATAAGATCATCCTTGTCAACTATGTTGCCGCTTTTTCTGATAAATCGAACCCAACTTTCCGAGACGGGTTATTTTCTGAATATTTTCCATTATTCAGAGTTCTGAGACGACACAACTTTCTTCAAGAGGATTATACTGATTTTCCAATTGATATTGCTGTGCTTACTTGACCATTAATTTTTCTAAACTCAACCCAAATGTAACATTCCTTTGAGTATTATGAAAATTGGATGAAAGAAACATAGATACAAACATAAATTTTCAATTTGAACATTCATTTAAAAAATTCTTAAGAGTTAGTAATTTCATAAAAAAAGGCTCGAAATCAACATTCATAATTATTATAAAATTATACCGTCAACTAGTAGAAAACAATTCGGCAAATTTAACGATAATCCTGTTGTAACGGCAACACTGATGCCTTCCAATTGCTTCTTGCCCACCAAATTTGGTGGGCAAACTATAAGCGCGTTCGGCAATAGCATCCGAGAGCGGACGGATTTTTTAGTCACGTGATAACAGATTGTACAGATTTGTCAGATTTTTCTGTAATAAACGAACGCTACGGAGCATTTTGATCGATTTTTCTGTTTGACGTATGTAACGCCTTACCCGAGCCAGATATTAAATTAGAGCTTGAAGGTCTATTCGTCCGTAGAGGTAGTCTGGGTACTATTTTAATTCTTTTGTTATAGTTCTCAACATTTCTACCCCTTGGTTGAGATGATTCAATATTTTGAATCATTATTTTTTATCAAACAACATTTTTTTATTTATTACTACACAACAAATAACATGAGACACGAAAATTCAACAGACTGTTCAAGAATATTCGAAGCGGAATAAAAAATCCATTCACAAAGGCCGAAAAGTAATTTCTGTTTCTGTTCTGTGGAAAAAAATCCGTTTCCTCCGTCGAAATACACCGAGCAAAAAGATCTACATCCGATTGATCAGATTTTCTTGCCGAACGGTGCAGATGTGTACTCCCCTCAATCTGGATGTAATAAACGAACGGTTCAGATCAATCCGACCAGTCAGATGTCATTGCCGAACGCCCTTATTGTAAGCGCGTTCGGCAATAGCATCCGAGAGCGGACGGATTTTTTAGTCACGTGATAACAGATTGTACAGATTTGTCAGATTTTTCTGTAATAAACGAACGCTACGGAGCATTTTGATCGATTTTTCTGTTTGACGTATGTAACGCCTTACCCGAGCCAGATATTAAATTAGAGCTTGAAGGTCTATTCGTCCGTAGAGGTAGTCTGGGTACTATTTTAATTCTTTTGTTATAGTTCTCAACATTTCTACCCCTTGGTTGAGATGATTCAATATTTTGAATCATTATTTTTTTATCAAACAGCATTTTTTTATTTATTACTACACAACAAATAACATAAGACACGAAAATTCAACAGACTGTTCAAGAATATTCGAAGCGGGATAAAAAATACATTCACAAAGGCCGAAAAGTAATTTCTGTTTCTGTTCTGTGGAAAAAAATCCGTTTCCTCCGTCGAAATACACCGAGCAAAAAGATCTACATCCGATTGATCAGATTTTCTTGCCGAACGGTCCAGATGTGTACTCCCCTCAATCTGGATGTAATAAACGAACGGTTCAGATCAATCCGACCAGTCAGATGTCATTGCCGAACGCGCTTTGTATGTTCTGCATTCTGAAATAAAGTGCGTAGACAACCTGCTTTCTTCCCATATTATCTTATCCGTCATTTTGTATACCGAAAGATCCCTTTGTTCCACATGTAAGTACAATAGTACATCTTCCATTGCATTGTTAACATTCTTATTTCTTGGTCCCCATTTTGATGTGGTTATTCAAACCCAAGTCAATGGGACTCTATTCGATTCTATTCAGATAATCGAACTGGACAAATGAGTATTCACCCTTGAGTTCAATCCGTTTTTCACCTTAATAACAAACGATCAGATTATAATAAAGCCTTGCCAAAAATATATGCATAAAATCCCCTTTAATGTACGAGAGTCTTGAGGTTACAGCTCTCTTGTTTGGGTCATTACAACCAAGGCCGTAGCTAGAAAAAAATTTCGGGGGGGGTCCGTCCGAGGCCGTAGCTAGAAAAAAATTTATTCGAAGAATTTTCGGTGGAATGATTATCTGGCATTTCTGAAAAAATAAATTTCGGGGGGGGTCCGGACCCCATCGGACCCCCCCCGCTACAAGGCTACGGCCTTGATTACAACAATTCAGAAATAATTGCTATTGCATAAACAAGTTGAATTATCTTTCAGTATGGACTTGAATGGAGTTCCAAAAACAGAAGAGATTGACATCACTGAACAGTTCATCGATGGAAAGAACATTTATGAAAGACAAGAATACATAGCTGAATTTGATTCCGATATTAAAGCAGAACCCAATATCTGGTAAGTATCCAATTTTCAATTCAGTGACATTTCACAAGTCTATACCACTGAAAAATATCATATAGCAATAAAATTAGTTAATTTTTTTTTTCAGTATAAGTGATAAAGAGGATGAGGCACAAGATTCAAGACACAAATTGATTTCGAAACGGCACAAGTGTCATCTGTGCGATTACACAGCAAATGAGAAAGCTCATATTAAAAGACATTTAGATTTTGTTCATTTAAAATTGAAGGAATATCATTGTTTCAAATGTGGATATTCTGTGAGTGAGAAAGGAAGTCTCAAATCACATATAGATTCTGTTCATTTAAAATCGAAGCAATATCAGTGCCATGAATGCGATTTTCTTGCCACTCAGAAAGGAAATCTCAAAAAACACATAGATTCCATCCATTTGAACTTGAAACAGCACAAGTGTGATCAATGTGATTATTCTGCCAGTAGAAAAGGAAATCTCAAAGTACACATAGATGCTGTTCATTTGAATTTGAAACAGCACAAGTGTCAGGAATGTGATTACTCTGCAAGTCGGAAAGGAGATCTCAAAAGACATGTTGATTCTGTTCATTCGAACTCGAAACAGCACAAGTGCCAAGAATGTGAATATTCCGCCAGTAGAAAAGGAAATCTCAAAAAACACATAGATTCCATCCATTTGAACTTGAAACAACACAAGTGCCAGCGATGTGATTATTCTGCAAGCGAGAAAAGACATCTCAAAATCCATATAGACACTGTTCATTTGAAATTGAAGCAGCACCAATGTCATTTGTGTGATTTTGCTGCAAGCCGAAGAGGTCATCTCAAAGCACATATAGATTCCGTCCATTTGAACTTGAAACAGCACAAGTGCCAAGAATGTGAATATTCCGCCAGTAGAAAAGGAAATCTCAAAGTACACATAGATACTGTTCATTTGTTGAAACAACATCAGTGTCATCTTTGTGATTATTCAGCAAGTGATAAAAGAAATCTCAAAAGACATGTGAATTCTGTTCATTTGAACTTGAAACAGCATAAGTGTCACGAATGTGATTATTCTACAAGTGAAAAAGGGAATCTCAAAAAACACATAGATTCTGTTCATTTGGAATTGAGGCCATTCAAGTGTCACCAATGTGATTATTCTGGAAGTCTGAAGGAGCATCTCAAAAGACATATAGAATCTGTTCATTTGAAATTGAAGAAGCACAAGTGTCAAAAATGTGATTATTCTGCAGGTCAGAAAGGACATCTCAAAAGACATGTGAATTCTGTTCATTTGAACTTGAAACAGCACAAGTGGCAGGAATGTGATTATTCTGCCAATAAGAAAGGCAATCTCAAAAGACACATAAATTCTGCTCATTCAAAATTGAAGCACCACAGCAGTTCGAAAAGAACATCTTAGAAATTGTATAAAATCTATTCATTCGAACTTGAAGTGTAAAAATACAAATCTAAAATTGATTCAATAACATTGTTGTCAATGCAAACCTTTAAGGTCATCCAGCATTCGTTCTTTAATTGGAGTTACTGCGAGACCTAAATTATTTTTTCTTCTATAGATTCATAGTTAAAGAGCACAAAATCAAACAGGAAAATGAAAATAGTATAATGTAAATTTTTATATCCTTTAGGGACTTGATTTTTGTATTTAAAATTCATTTGTTATTGCTATTGCTATTTGTATTTTTGAGGAGCTTATTTGACAATAAAGTGTTATATATACAGAGTGGTCGTTTTCATTATTGTTTCTTCGTTATAGCCAGTATGAGCGGATTTTTCAGAGGAGCCCTGGAATTGTTACCGTTAGGAAATTAAATCTGACGTTGCCACGTCGTTTTACGGCTTGTATGATTGCAGATCCCAAAGAAGAAGCGGTTATATGCATAGACTATCTGTTAGCTGTTTTTGACGATTGGATCATAGACTTTATTTATCTAAGATATGTGGGTTACCCCGTTTTAGGTTAGGGATGGAAAAAAGGGGATGTTTTTAAAGATATCATTGTATGTTCTGCATTCTATACTAAAGTGCTTAGACAACCTGCTTTCTTCCCATATTCTCTTATTCGTCATTTTGTATACCGAAAGATCCCTTTGTTCTACATGTAAGTACATCTTCCATTGCATTGTTAACATTCTTATTTCTGGGTCCCCATTTTGATGTGGTTATTCAAACCCAAGTCAATGGGACCCTATTCGATTCTATTCAGATAATCGAACTGGACAAATGAGTATTCACCCTTGAGTTCAATCCGGTTTTCACCTTAATAACAAACGATCAGATCATAACAAAGCCTAGCCAAAAATATATGCATGAAATCCCCTTTAATGTAGAAGAGTCTTTAGGTTACAGCTCTCTTGGTTGGGTCATTACAACAATTCAGAAATAATTGCTATTGCATAAACAAGTTCAATTATCTTTCAGTATGGACTTGAACGGAGTTCCAAAAACAGAAGAGATTGACATCACTGAACAGTTCATCGATGGAAACAACATTTATGAAAGACAAGAAAACATAGCTGAATTTGATTCCGATATTAAAGCAGAACCCAATATCTGGTAAGTATCCAATTTTCAATTCAGTGACATTTCACAAGTCTATACCACTGAAAAATATCATATAGCAATAAAATTTTTATAAACAGAAAGATGGACTTGCAATGGGCTCACTTCTTGCGGAAATCTTTATGTCACACCTTGAAGGAAAATTTCTGAAAACTGCACACGCAAAACATATAAAATTTTGGTTTAGATATGTGGACGACATATTGGTATGCTTCTGCGGCACATATTCAGAACTAGAAAACACCTTAAAGTCCCTTAATAGTCTCCACCATAAGGTCAAATTTACTATGGAGTTACAAAATAACAACCATATTAATTTTCTGGACCTAACCATAACCCAAAAGAGCGATGGTTTTTCCTTTGACATATTTAGAAAACCCACGATGACTGATACAACCATTTCCAACTTCTCAATCCATCCTAATTCTCACAAACTCGCTGCTTATAAATCAATGATACATAGAGCATTTTCAATTCCCTTAGACATAATTTCTCGAAAAAGGGAATTGAATACCATCACACAAATAGCTTACAATAATAATTTCGATAAAGAAACCATATAGGCGTCTGAAATTAAGATCGTAGCGCCATATTGGCGAGAATCAGAACTACTCTCTACACACTACAAACATATATTTGTTTACCTTGCGAATGCTTTTACGTTGAGCATGCTTTCACACGTTGTTCTGGCAAAGAGATTTTGTTCTGTTTTGTGTTAAGGGTTGTTCAAGTGAGGTACATTCTGAATGTGATTTGATTGTGGATAATAAATCTGTTAAACAGAAGAGATATTCAAGTGAAAAATCAGTCATTTTCTTATTTCCTACTTTTGGAAGGGTATGAAAACTATATTCAGTATTTCTTTTAGTTGAAGATGAACAATTAGGTACACAACAATAGTTATTTATGATCTCAGAACAAAAATGAAACAATAATCTAAATGAAGCACGTGTAATTCAAACTGTAAACAAAACAATGTAGTGTCTTTGCGTTAGTTCATTCGTTAACGCTAGGGGTCGTACCGCTTCCTTGGTTACGCCTATACTCCCTTATAAATAAAAAGAAAAAACATATAATTTCAAAACAAATATACCCCAGTTCTGATATAGATAACAATAAAAAATTTGCCAAACTGACATATTTTGGACCAATTTCACAAAAGATAGCCCAAACAATTTCAACAAATGACATAAAAATAGCTTTTACACCATCTCATAAAGTCTCAAATTTATTTTTTAATGCTAAAGATAAAAACAACCGGTTTGATAATTCAGGAGTTTATAAATTGAGTTGTAATGAATGCAATAGCGTATATATAGGCCAGACAGGAAGAACTTTCACAAAGAGGTTCAAAGAACACCAGGCGTCATTCAAACATCGTAAGGATAATTCCAATTTTGCGAACCATTTTTTGCAAACAAATCATGCCTTCCCGCAATTGGATAGTCTCGAAATTCTACACCTGGTCCCAAAAGGCAAAAAAATGGACATCTTGGAATCGGTAGAAATCGTCAAACATCTAAATAGCCCTACAATAAAGCTATTAAACGAGCAGACGGACCTATGGAATTCCCCGCTTTTTGGAGTTCTGCACGACCCGAAGCCTCTCCGCCATATATAAGTACCTGAAACGCAACCTGAAATAGACCAGTTTGAAAATGTAGTAAGACTACGAAACTCGAGTCACTATTAAACCTGTATTTAATAAATTAGGTGATAGAAAACGAAGTAAATTTATTTTAAATTATTCCGCAATAAAATTAGTTAATTTTTTTCAGTGTAAGTGATAAAGAGGATGAGGCACAAGATTCAAGACACAAATTGATTTCGAAACGGCACAAGTGTCATCTGTGCGATTACACAGCAAATGAGGAAGCTCATTTCAAAAGACATTTAGATTTTGTTCATTTGAAATTGAAGGAATATCATTGTTTCAAATGTGGATATTCTGTGAGTGAGAAAGGAAGTCTCAAATCACATATAGATTCTGTTCATTTAAAATCGAAGCAATATCAGTGCCATGAATACGATTTTCTTGCCACTCAGAAAGGAAATCTCAAAAAACACATAGATTCCATCCATTCGAACTTGAAACAGCACAAGTGTGATCAATGTGATTATTCTGCCAGTAGAAAAGGAAATCTCAAAGTACACATAGATGCTGTTCATTTGAATTTGAAACAGCACAAGTGTCAGGAATGTGATTACTCTGCAAGTCAGAAAGGACATCTCAAATTGCATATAGATGCTGTTCATTTGAACTTGAAACAGCACAAGTGTCAGAAATGTGATTACTCAGCAAGTCGGAAAGTAGATCTCAAAAACCATATAGACACTGTTCATTTAAAATTGATGCAACACAAGTGTCATCTTTGTGATTATTCAGCAGGTCAGAAAGGACATCTCAAAGCACATATAGAATCTGTTCATTTGAACTTGAAACAGCACAAGTGCCATGAATGTGAATATTCCGCCAGTAGAAAAGGAAACCTCAAAGTACACATAGATGCTGTTCATTTGAAATTGAAACAACTCAAGTGTCACAAATGTGATTATTCTGCAAGACTGAAAGAGCATCTCAAAAGACACATAGATGCTGTTCATTTGAAATTGAAGAAGCATAAGTGTGACATTTGTGATTATTCTTCAAGTTGGAGGGAGCATCTCAAAAAACATATAGACACTGTTCATTTGAAATTGAAGAAGCACAAGTGTCAAAAATGTGATTATTCTGCAGGTCAGAAAGGACATCTCAAAGCACACATAGATGCTGTTCATTTGAATTTTAAACAACATCAGTGTCACCTCTGTGATTATTCAGCAAGTCAGAAAGGAGATCTCAAAGCACATATAGAATCTGTTCATTTGAACTTGAAACAGCACAAGTGCCATGAATGTGAATATTCCGCCAGTAGAAAAGGATATCTCAAAGTACACATAGATACTGTTCATTTGTTGAAACAACATCAGTGTCAACTTTGTGATTATTCTACAAGTTACAAACGAACTCTCAAAGAACATATAGATTCTATCCATTTGAAGTTGAAACAGCACAAGTGTGATCAATGTGATTATTCCACCAGTAGAAAAGGAAATCTCCAAAGACACATAAATGCTGTTCATTTGAAATTGATGCAACACAAGTGTGACATTTGTGATTATTCAGCAAGTCAGAAAGGCAATCTCAAAAAACATATAGATTCTGCTCATTCAAAATTGAAGCACCACAGCAGGTCGAAAAGAACATCTTAGAAATTATATAGAATCTAGTTAAGGAGAGAGGATATCGGGACGTAGATCTTAATTGACTGTTGTCCCGATATCCTCTCTACTTAATTACAACAGTAACAGTCGAGAAAATCACAACGATATATGGATCTATTCATTCGAATTCAAATAGTGTAAAAATACAAATTTAAAATTGATTCAATATCGTTGTTGTAAATGCAAACCTTAAAGGTCATTCAGAATTCGTTTTTTAATTGTAGTTACTTTGAGGCCTAAATTTATTTTGTTCTTTAATTTCTAGTTAACGAGCCCAAAATAAAACAGGGAAATGAAAATAATAATCTTTATATTATTATGTATTTGGAATTTATTTGTTGTCTTCTTTGGTATTTGTATTTCTGAAGGTTATATTCGATAATAAAATGTTATTTATACAGAGTGGTCGTTTTTATTCTTGTTTCTTCGTCATATCTGGTACGAACAGATATTTCATAGGAACCCTGGTCTTGTTGCCGTTTGGAAATTAAATATGACGTTGCCACGTTATTTCACGGCTTGTATGATAGCTATAGGCGTCTGAAATTAAGATCGTAGCGACATATCGGCGAGAATCAGAACTACTCTCTACACACTACAAACATATATTTGTTTACGTTGCGAATGCTTTTACTTTGAGCATGCTTTCACACGTTCTTCTGGCAAAGAGATTTTGTTCTGTTTTGTGTTAAGGGTTGTTCAAGTGAGGTACATTCTGAATGTGATTTGATTGTGGATGATAAATCGGTTAAACAGAAGAGATATTCAAGTGAAAAATCAGTCATTTTCTTATTTCCTACTTTTGGAAGGGTATGAAAACTATATTCAGTATTTCTTTTAGTTGAAGATGAACAATTAGGTACACAACAATAGTTATTTATGATCTCAGAACAAAAATGAAACAATAACCTGAATGAAACACGTGTAATTCAAACTGTAAACCAAACAATGTAGTGTCTTTGCGTTAGTTCATTCGTTAATGCTAGGGGGCGTACCGCTTCCTTGGTTACGCCTATATTGCAGAATCAAAAAGAAGGAGCCATTCTATGCTTTCGATTGGATCATAGACTTTATCTATCTCTGCATTCTGTGGGTTACCCCATTTTAGGTTAGGGTTGGAAAAAAGGGATGTTTTCAAACTTTCAAAGATATCATTAGATGTTTTGCATTCTGAAATATAGTGCGTTGACAACCTGCTTTCTTCCCATATTTTTTTATTCGTCATTTTGTATACCGAAAGATCTCTTTGTTCTACACGTAAGTATATCTGCCATTGTATTGTTAACATTCTTATTTCTCGTTTCCCATTTTGATGTGGTTATTCAAACCCAAGTCAATGGGGCTCTATTCGATTCTATTCAGATAATCAAACTGGACAAATGAGTATTCACCCTTGAGTTCAATCCGGTTTTCACCTTATTAACAAACGATCAGATGATCTCAAAGCCATGCCAAGAATATATGCATAAAATCCCCTTTAATGTACGAGAGTCTTGAGGTTACAGCTCTCTTGGTCGGGTCATTACAACAATTCAGAAATAATTGCTATTGCATAAACATGTTGAATTATCTTTCAGTATGGAGTTGAACGGAGTTCCAAAAACAGAAGAGATTGACATCACTGAACAGTTCATTGATGGAAACAACATTTATGATAGACAAGAATATGTGGATAATTTTGATTCCGTTATCAAATCAGAACCCAATATCTGGTAAGTATCCAATTTTCATTTCAGCGACATTTCACAGGTCGATGGCAAATTAAATTATCGAAGATGTACTGAAAAATATAATATAGCAATAAAATTAGTTCATTGTCTATGGTAGAAGCAATAATTTTCTGTGGTTCGATGAAAATAGATGTGCTGTGATCGAAACATTTAGGTTCTGTGGTTTGTTTCAAACTTAATTTCGTTTTTTTCTCGAAATTGTTCTATACTATTCTAAACTGGTATTTAAATAATAAAATGAAAATTGACGATCTCTGTACTGAGCTCAAGAGAGGAGTCAGTTGAATCTACTGAAGGGTGAGTATTGATATTATTACAACAAAGAGGATAACGTCCAATTTCTTCATTGATATTATTCTTTTATTAACCGATTGTGCCAAAAAGAGGGTAATATTTTATGAGTGTGTATATGACTGTATGACTGTTTCTTTTTCTCGCTCTACAGCCTTAACGGCTTGATGAATTTCGACATATGAGGTGTCGTTTGAATGGTAGGAGAGACGTAGGCTAAGTTTATTCTGCATTTCTCTTCATTCAGTGTTGAAATACTCAATTTTTTCTTAATTGCTGAGAGCTGGGCCAACAGTTCAGTATAATGGAAAATGGTGCTCTAGTTTTGTGCCCCTAAAATAGTCAATATCGAGTTTTCTTTCTATTAAGTTTATTGAGAATATATTCCATTTTCGTAGATGTTTGGAGTGTTTGGACTAACTAAGTAATAATTGTCCTTGAAATTATCAAGAACACTGACCTTGGGCATCAAATTCGGATCAAAAATGTCTTTTACACGAAACAATTTGGAGTTGTGTGAGGTTCAATATAATCGATTCAAACGATCCCTTCTAAAATCCCACCTGCTAGTCATAAGGCCACAAAGCATATGCTGGCTTCAGGACTTGAACCCCAAAAACTTTTATGAATTAGTTTGTTGTTATGCAGAAATTTGATAGTTCCTCATTATATGAAACTCCTCTTTACTATATCGACCTACTTTTTTACTCACCACCACTGATCAAGTCGTTCATTAATTTTAGGCAAAAGATTGACCTAAACAACTTATAAAAGATTTAGAAAAACCCCACTGCAAAAACATCAACTGAAATGAAAAAAATATAGGTCTTGTTTTTGCTCTGCTTCCTTTTGTTACATTTTTCTTATCGAAACATTTCTATCTCTTTCAGTGCTCAGCATGAAAATGATGAAAACCTTGAACCTTATATTGAAAAACTTGAAAACATTGACATCACCGAACAATTTGTAGAAAAAGAAAGAATTTATGACAGAGAAGAATACATGAAAAAATATGAAATAGAGAAAAAACAAAATGCAATAAAACAGTATAGCAAGGCTCCATCATTTCCTGAATGCCGAGTTGTACTTGTTCGTTCAAATTTTGAGAAGCAAACATGTGGCTTTTGTGGTTATGTTACATATCGTGAAGATGATCTTAGAGGACATGTCAGGTCTGCTCATTCGAATAACAGAGAACAGAAGTTTAACATGTGTGATTTTGCCGCTAAGTCAAAATGGTGTCTTAGGAATCATATTAAATCAGTTCATTTCAAGATGAAGGTCTATCAGTGTTACTTGTGTAATTATACTTCGATTGAAAAACGAAAACTTGCAACACATGTTGAAGCTAAACATTTGAAGCTCAAGAAACACAAATGTGACATTTGTGATTATTCTGCAAGCTGGAAAGCAGCTCTCAAATTGCATATAGATTCTGTTCATTTAAAATTGAAGCAACATCAGTGTCACAAATGTGATTATTCAGCAAGTAACAAAAAAGATCTCAAAAAACACATAGATGCTGTTCATTTGAAATTGAAGCAGTACAAGTGTCACAAATGTGATTATTCAGCAGGTCAGAAAGGAGATCTCAAAAAACACATAGATTCTGTTCATTTAAAATTGAAGCAATATCAGTGTCACAAATGTGATTATTCAGCAAGTAACAAAGGAGCTCTCAAAAAACACATAGATGCTGTTCATTTGAAATTGAAGCAGTACAAGTGTCACCACTGTGATTATTCTGCCAGTTGGAAAGGAAGTCTCAAAGCACATATAGATTCTGTTCATTTAAAATTGAAGCAACATCAGTGTCACAAATGTGATTATTCAGCCGGTCAGAAAGGACATCTCAAAAAACACATATATTCTGTTCATTTGAAATTGAAACAACTCAAGTGTCACAAATGTGATTATTCTGCAAGTCTGAAAAAGAATCTCAAAAGACACATAGATGCTGTTCATTTAAAATTGAAGCAGTACAAGTGTCACAAATGTGATTATTCAGCAGGTCAGAAAGGAGATCTCAAAAAACACATAGATGCTGTTCATTTGAAATTGAAGCAGTACAAGTGTCACAAATGTGATTATTCAGCAGGTCAGAAAGGAGATCTCAAAAAACACATAGATTCTGTTCATTTAAAATTGAAGCAATATCAGTGTCACAAATGTGATTATTCAACAAGTAACAAAGGAGCTCTCAAAAAACACATAGATGCTGTTCATTTGAAATTGAAGCAGTACAAGTGTCACCACTGTGATTATTCTGCCAGTTGGAAAGGAAGTCTCAAATTACATATAGATTCTGTTCATTTAAAATTGAAGCAACATCAGTGTCACAAATGTGATTATTCAGCAGGTCAGAAAGGAGATCTCAAAAAACACATAGATTCTGTTCATTTAAAATTGAAGCAATATCAGTGTCACAAATGTGATTATTCAGCAAGTAACAGAGGAGCTCTCAAAAAACACATAGATGCTGTTCATTTGAAATTGAAGCAGTACAAATGTCACCACTGTGATTATTCTGCCAGTTGGAAAGGAAGTCTCAAATCACATATAGATTCTGTTCATTTAAAATTGAAGCAACATCAGTGTCACAAATGTGATTATTCAGCAGGTCAGAAAGGACATCTCAAAAAACACATATATTCTGTTCATTTGAACTTGAAACAGCACAAATGTCATCATTGTAATTATTCTGCCAATCAGAAAGGCAATATCAAAAGACACATAAATTCTGCTCATTCAAAATTGAAGCACCACAGCAGGTCGAAAAGAACATCTTAGAAATTATATAGAATCTAGTTAAGGAGAGAGGATATCAGGAAGTAGATCTCAATTGACTGTTGTCCCGATATCCTCTCTCCTTAATTACAACAGTAACAGTCGAGAAAATCACAACGATATATAGAATCTATTCATTCGAATTTAAATAGTGTAAAAATACAAATTTAAAATTGATTCAATATCGTTGTAAATGCAAACTTTAAAGGTCATTCAGCATAATTTTTTTTTCTTTTTTAATTTCATAGTTAACGAGCACAAAATCAAACAAGAAAATGAAAATACTGTAAATTTATACATCATTCAGGGACTTGACTCTTTTATTTAAAATTTATTAGTTGTATTTGTATTTTTTGAGGAGCTTATTTGATAATAAAGTGTTGAACACACAGAGTGGTCGTTTTTATTCTTGTTTCTTTTTCATAGACAGTACGAGCAGATATTTCAGAGGAACCCTGGTCTTGTTACTGTTAGGAAATTAAATATGACGTTGCCACGTTGTTTCACGGTTTTAGTATCATGGTAAAAAGAGACGTTGTCGTTTCGGAGGTTAGTTTTTCTTCCACAAAATCGTATTTCTTCGATGGTCACAGAAGAACAAGTTTACTTCATGGTGGATCTTCGATATGATTAAAATCTCCTATTGACCATATTCATCAGCTATCGGTTGCAACTTTTTGAGCATCTTTGGGTTGGTATCAATGTGTTATCAATGTCATTGTTTAATGTCAAACGTCATTACTCATTATTTATATTTACAATTTTTGAAGGTGCTATTTATTTTGAATTTTTGGAAGAGAACAGACATGGAGAAATTAATCTCAAAAAAACACATTCCCATTATTTTCAGGTATCCGTGGGTGAATAGCTCCAACGATCTTTTCATAGAGGAAATTGATTTCGATGAGAACCTATGGGTAGACCAGAGTTTACCCATTCTGACGAAATTTTATTTCGATAATTTTGAAAAGTCCTTGGAAATGCTCAGCTCACCAACTTTGTGAAAATATTGAAACTGGTAACTGAAAATATAACTTTATAGCGGTAAAAAAATGTCATTTATGGGATTTGAATCCGTACTACCTTTTGATTATATATGTACCTGTTAATATATATGTATGATGAAAGTATCTGTGGTTTTTTATACATACTCAATACTGAACTAGTGTTTTGGAAGGAAGTCTGTTAGTTTACTTTGGACAGAGGTTTTTCTATATGACTTCTGTCAGATAATTCTTTCCTCGCGGCAATGTTGTTATCGACACTTGAAATCATCAAAATAGTGTTGTTTGCTGCTGCATCACAAACCTTCGTGACAGTGGATCTCCACAAAAACTTGCTTGTAATAGACTTTTTCAGTCCACTACAGGCGAGGTTTCATCAAAAACCAGTCCATCTTGTCCGAGGATTTTACATTGTTTTAATTCGGGACTTGGAAATTGGTTCATTACAGGGGAGTTTCCATTATAAGTGGACTGTATATCAACATTATCTGCACATTCATAGGAAAGGGACATTTAGAAATGAAAACAATTATTGAAATTAAATACTTTTATATTACTTATATACTTCTTCGATCTAGAAGGGGTGCTTTGGAGAAATTGGGAATCAAACAAAAAACTGTACATATATTATTCAGTTGGTCCATGGTACTGATGGGAATCGTAGATTTCAGCATATTGAAAATTTTCACTTCACCAATTTTCCTCTCGATATGAATTCTGAGACCTACAAAAATTAAGATATAAAAAAGTTGAGTATCAGGAACGTATTAAAATGTATATACTATTTTTCTAGTTGGGCATATACTCACTAGCAATGTCTTTGGTGACTTGTTCTTCCAACTCATTAAGTTGATTATTATTTTTGAGAACAAATGGTTGTATATTGGATCACAGTCCACCTGCCGAAGTTCATCAACAATGGTGGAACGTCTGTTTGCCATCACAGAATCACCAGGTTCCAGTTTTTGAATAAGGCCACTTTTCAAAACTAAGTCCTTGTCACTGATTCTACCTGGATATATTTCAGACACAAATGACACAAAACCATTGGGACATATGGCAATTAATCCTTTTCCAGTATTTGTGGGTTTATAGTGCGAATATGTCTGGCTTTGATTATTGTAATCAGATGGTTTTTGGATTCTTATTTCTGTGGCATCTAATATAATTCGTGTACTCGGATAGAGAATGTAATCATTTTGTAGCAAGTGCTTTATCCTTTGGAAACCTATGGAATTTTAATTTGGAATCTTTGTCAGTGCTCCACACAACATTTCCAGCCACTTCCAGAAATATTGGGGTTGCTGAAATACAGATCATGAACCCAATTGAGGATTACTGTACTCCTTGACATGCTGGATGTACTCAAAATATACCTACACCTTTTTAGAATTCATTTTTACCAAAAATTCAAAATAAATAGCACGTTTAAAACTTCGAAAATTGTAAATATAAATAATGAGTAATGACGTTTGACATTAAACCATGACATTGATAACACATTGGTACCAACCCAAAGATGCTCAAAAAGCTGCAACCGATAGCTGATGAATATGCTCTGATAGGGGGCACAATAGAACTTAAGGTCGCAGGGAACTGTAACCCCTTTCCACTTTACTATACTATATTTTTTTTTTTTTCGTTTTCTTCGGGGGGTAAAATTTGAAAAAAATTTGGGGGGGTACGTCCCCCTTTTTTTTAGAAAGACTTTTCTTGAGCAATAAAAAAAGTCCGATACTTGTTTTTTTTTCTGCGAATATTTTCCGAGATAAAAAAAAAAAAGATGACAAAAATTCCGCGGGGAGCCATATCTCTCTTCTGGAGGGGGCTAGCATAAAATTTTTTTTTTCAAACAATTTGGCATGTTCCAAAGGTTCGCCATTGGGGGTTCTTTTTTTTTTTAAAAATTTATTAGGTGGAGAACCAAAAAAAAAAAATTAAAGAAGGGGGTGGGGGGGTCGCTCGAAAATATGAGTTGGTCGTAATTATTTTACAAACAACAAAAAAAATTCGGTGGCCCTGCGGGCCACCGGTCTACCCCCCTCACGTTCCCCATTAACGGGTAAGACAATCCGACGCTTGGCGAATTCTGGAGAGGGCGTTCAGCCGAACGCCTATGGTGTAAACAGCTATTTAAAATTGATGAATTGAGAAATTTCCATAATTAACGCCACTCTGAATATTGTTAATGGTAGCGTTGCAAATTGGCGAAGGAGCCGATGTGGCGGAATCTCCAGTAGCTCAGATTTCCTTTTACTACTTGATCGGGGGCGCAATGATAACAGCTCTGATAGGGGGCACAATAGAACTTAAGGTCGCAGGGAACTGTAACCCCTTTCCACTTTACTATACTACTTGATCCTACACATTCTATCGGCAGTCATATATTTCTATCAAATTTACTACCACTTAACAGCCATACTCAATCTTTAGACATCATTCTTTTTTGCTGAGTGAAGGTATATCTATTGTGGATCTGCCTTTCTCAACGTGCCGTATGTTGAAAAACACGTTGTTATATAAAATAATTCACAAATGTTTTTTTTTAAATTTTTTTTAATATTCAAGTTTTCTCGAATCTGTTGAACGTATGTTGCGGGGTCATTATTTCACCTGAAAGTGACTTCCAAAAAAGGGTTCTATCTCTTACACTTTTCTGAGAATTAATTGTTGAACAGGCAAAATTGATCTTGGTTTGAAAAAAAATTTTCATCTTCTATAACTTTCTCATTTTTCAATTGTTTTGGATGAATTAGCTCTCATTTTGTGGAAATCACATTTTTCAACAACCTCTTCTTCACACCATAAGTCTGCTTGTTATCTTAGCGCCACTCTGAATAATTTTTTATGGTAAAGTTGCAAATTGGCGGAGGTGCCGATGCACGCAAAAAAATTATTTTTACTATAACTCTCTCATTTTTCGTGTGTTTCGCATGAAATAGCACTCATTTCGTAGATATTGCATTTTCCTACAACTTTCCCCTCTACAGCAGAACTCTGTGCCTCACCGTTCAATAGATAAAAAAAAATTTAACACCAAAATTTAGCATTGAAATTTTTGCGAATAGAGTCATATTCAGCTGAATTTTTCTGATGACACAGGACGAAAATGGGGAAAAAAAATGTCGTTTAGATAATGACTTTTCCTCTTCTTTCCGTATGCGAAAGGATTCCAACGTAGCGTAATCGAATCATATAGATATCTGGTCGGATGTTAGCAGTTGCGCTTGCACAAAAATTTTTTTTTCAGGGCAATGTCACTCTGTCAATTTTCGATAAAAAAATTCGGGAGTTACACGTGCTTATTGGAAATTTCACGGTCTTCAATAAAGGTCATATAGAAATTTTCCGTACGACGCACAGTTTTCGAGTAATCGATCTATATGTCCGGAAAGCGCCAAAATTTAGACATATTAACAGGGAACGTGAGCTGGGCATTGTGAAACTCGACGCGTTGTATTCGAATGAAATTTTAGGGGTTGATAGGCCTCGATGAGCTCTACGAAAAAATGCAATTCGTTTTTCTATCGGCCAACTAAAAAGCGAGATATGACGTGAAAACCGCCAGAGCCCCCTGACACTTTAAGTGCCATACCTCGATATTGGGGGGGGGGAGGGGAACAATTTTTTTTTCGTAGTACTTTTTTTACGTCTAGGCATGACAATTAATACTTTTTTTTTTTTTTTTCGTTTTCTTCGGGGGGTAAAATTTGAAAAAAATTTGGGGGGGTACGTCCCCCTTTTTTTTAGAAAGACTTTTCTTGAGCAATAAAAAAAGTCCGATACTTGTTTTTTTTTCTGCGAATATTTTCCGAGATAAAAAAAAAAAAGATGACAAAAATTCCGCGGGGAGCCATATCTCTCTTCTGGAGGGGGCTAGCATAAAATTTTTTTTGTTGTTTGTAAAATAATTACGACCAACTCATATTTTCGAGCGACCCCCCTACCCCCCTCCTTTAATTTTTTTTTTTTTGGTTCTCCACCTAATAAATTTTTTAAAAAAAAAAGAACCCCCAATGGCGAACCTGTGGAACATGCCAAATTGTTTGAAAAAAAAAATTTTTTGCTAGCCCCCTCCAGAAAAGAGATATGGCTCCCCGCGGAATTTTTGTCATCTTTTTTTTTTTTATCTCGGAAAATATTCGCAGAAAAAAAAACAAGTATCGGACTTTTTTTATTGCTCAAGAAAAGTCTTTCTAAAAAAAAGGGGGACGTACCCCCCCAAATTTTTTTCAAATTTTACCCCCCGAAGAAAACGGAAAAAAAAAAAAAAAGTATTAACTGTCATGCCTAGACGTAAAAAAAGTACTACGAAAAAAAAATTGTTCCCCTCCCCCCCCAATATCGAGGTATGGCACTTAAAGTGTCAGGGGGCTCTGGCGGTTTTCACGTCATATCTCGCTTTTTAGTTGGCCGATAGAAAAACGAATTGCATTTTTTCGTAGAGCTCATCGAGGCCTATCAACCCCTAAAATTTCATTCGAATACAACGCGTCGAGTTTCACAATGCCCAGCTCACGTTCCCTGTTAATATGTCTAAATTTTGGCGCTTTCCGGACATATAGATCGATTACTCGAAAACTGTGCGTCGTACGGAAAATTTCTATATGACCTTTATTGAAGACCGTGAAATTTCCAATAAGCACGTGTAACTCCCGAATTTTTTTATCGAAAATTGACAGAGTGACATTGCCCTGAAAAAAAAATTTTTGTGCAAGCGCAACTGCTAACATCCGACCAGATATCTATATGATTCGATTACGCTACGTTGGAATCCTTTCGCATACGGAAAGAAGAGGAAAAGTCATTATCTAAACGACATTTTTTTTCCCCATTTTCGACCTGTGTCATCAGAAAAATTCAGCTGAATATGACTCTATTCGCAAAAATATCAATGCTAAATTTTGGTGTTAAATTTTTTTTTATCTATTGAACGGTGAGGCACAGAGTTCTGCTGTAGAAGGAAAAGTTGTAGGAAAATGCGATATCTACGAAATGAGTGCTATTTTATGCGAAACACACGAAAAATGAGAGAGTTATAGTAAAAATAATTTTTTTGCGTGCATCGGCACCTCCGCCAATTTGCAACTTTACCATAAAAAATTATTCAGAGTGGCGCTAAGAT
Source organism: Adalia decempunctata (assembly GCA_951802165.1). Classification (NCBI taxonomy): domain Eukaryota; kingdom Metazoa; phylum Arthropoda; class Insecta; order Coleoptera; family Coccinellidae; genus Adalia; species Adalia decempunctata. The sequence continues at coordinate 35,648,931 of OX637697.1, read as the reverse complement.
AACGAGCAGACTTATGGTGTGAAAAAGAGGTTGTTGAAAAATGTGATTTCCACAAAATGAGTGCTAATTCATCCAAAACAATTGAAAAATGAGAAAGTTATAGAAGATGAAAATTTTTTTTCAAACCAAGATCAATTTTGCCTGTTCAACAATTAATTCTCAGAAAAGTGTAAGAGATAGAACCCTTTTTTGGAAGTCACTTTCAGGTGAAATAATGACCCCGCAACATACGTTCAACAGATTCGAGAAAACTTGAATATTAAAAAAAAATGAAACTCGTCCGACCAGAAATCTATATGATTCGAATACGCTACGTTGAAATCCTCTCGGATACAGAAAGAAGAGAAAAAGTCATTATCTAAACGACATTTTTTTTTCCCATTTTCGTCCTGTGTCTTCAGAAAACTTCAGCTGAATATGACTCTATCCGCAAAAATTTCAATGCCAAATTTTGGTGTTAAAAATTTTTTTATCTACTGAACGGCGAGGCAAAGAGTTCTGCTGTAAGAGAGAAAGTTGTAGGAAAATTCAATTTCTACGAAATGAGTGCTATTTCATGCGAATCGCACGGAAAATGTCAGAGTTATAGTAAAAATAAAATTTTTGGCGTGCATCGGCACCTCCGCCAATTTGCAACTTTACCATAAAAAATTATTCAGAGTGGCGCTAAGATAACACGCAGAGTTATGGTGTGAAAAAGAGGTTGTTGAAAAATGTGGTTTCCACAAAATGAGTGCTAATTCATCCAAAACAATTGAAAAATGTGAAAGTTATAGAAGATGGAAATTTTTTTTTCAAACCAAGATCAATTTTGCCTGTTCAACAATTAATTCTCAGAAAAGTGTGAGAGATAGAACCCTTTTTTGGAAGTTAATTTCAGGTGAAATAATGACCCTGCAATATACGTTCAACAGATTCGAGAAAACTCGAATATTAAAAAAAATTGAAAAAAAAAAACATTTGTGAATTATTTTATATAACAACGTGTTTTTCAACATTCGGCACGTTAAGAAAGGCAGATCCTCAATAGACATACCTTCCCTCAGCAAAAAAGAATGATGTCTACAGATAGAGTATGGCTGTTAAGTGGTAGTAAATTTGATAGAAATATATTACTGCCGATAAATTGTGTAGGATCAAGTAGTATAGTATAGTGAAAAGGGGTTACAGTTGCCTGCGACCTTAAGTTCTATTGTGCGCCCTATCAGAGCTGTTATCATCGCGCCTCCGATCAAGTAGTAAAAGGAAATGTGAGCGACCGGAGATTCCGCCACATCGGCTCCTCCGCCAATTTGCAACGCTACCATTAAAAATATTCAATGTGGCGCTAAGTATGGAAATTTCTCAATTCATCAATTTTAAATAGCTGTTTACACCATAGGCGTTCGGCTGAACGCCCACTCCACTTGCAAGACTCCCGTTAATGGGGAACGTGAGGGGGGTAGACCGGTGGCCCGCAGGGCCACCGAATTTTTTTTGTTGTTTGTAAAATAATTACGACCAACTCATATTTTCGAGCGACCCCCCCACCCCCCTTCTTTAATTTTTTTTTTTTTTGGTTCTCCACCTAATAAATTTTTAAAAAAAAAAAGAACCCCCAATGGCGAACCTTTGGAACATGCCAAATTGTTTGAAAAAAAAAATTTTATGCTAGCCCCCTCCAGAAGAGAGATATGGCTCCCCGCGGAATTTTTGTCATCTTTTTTTTTTTTATCTCGGAAAATATTCGCAGAAAAAAAAACAAGTATCGGACTTTTTTTATTGCTCAAGAAAAGTCTTTCTAAAAAAAAGGGGGACGTACCCCCCCAAATTTTTTTCAAATTTTACCCCCCGAAGAAAACGAAAAAAAAAAAAAAAAAGTATTAATTGTCATGCCTAGACGTAAAAAAAGTACTACGAAAAAAAAATTGTTCCCCTCCCCCCCCCCAATATCGAGGTATGGCACTTAAAGTGTCAGGGGGCTCTGGCGGTTTTCACGTCATATCTCGCTTTTTAGTTGGCCGATAGAAAAACGAATTGCATTTTTTCGTAGAGCTCATCGAGGCCTATCAACCCCTAAAATTTCATTCGAATACAACGCGTCGAGTTTCACAATGCCCAGCTCACGTTCCCTGTTAATATGTCTAAATTTTGGCGCTTTCCGGACATATAGATCGATTACTCGAAAACTGTGCGTCGTACGGAAAATTTCTAAATGACCTTTATTGAAGACCGTGAAATTTCCAATAAGCACGTGTAACTCCCGAATTTTTTTATCGAAAATTGACAGAGTGACATTGCCCTGAAAAAAAAATTTTTGTGCAAGCGCAACTGCTAACATCCGACCAGATATCTATATGATTCGATTACGCTACGTTGGAATCCTCTCGCATACGGAAAGAAGAGGAAAAGTCACTATCTAAACGACATTTTTTTTCCCCATTTTCGTCCCGTGTCATCAGAAAAATTCAGCTGAATATGACTCTATTCGCAAAAATTTCAATGCTAAATTTTGGTGTTAATTTTTTTTTTATCTATTGAACGGTGAGGCACAGAGTTCTGCTGTGGAAGGAAAAGTTGTAGGAAAATGCAATATCTACGAAATGAGTGCTATTTCATGCGAAACACACGAAAAATGAGAGAGTTATAGTAAAAATAATTTTTTTGCGTGCATCGGCACCTCCGCCAATTTGCAACTTTACCATAAAAAAATATTCAGAGTGGCGCTAAGATAACACGCAGAGTTATGGTGTGAAAAAGAGGTTGTTGAAAGATGTGGTTTCCACAAAATGAGTGCTAATTCATCCAAAACAATTGAAAAATGAGAAAGTTATAGAAGATGGAAATTTTTTTTCCAAACCAAGATCAATTTTGCCTGTTCAACAATTAATTCTCAGAAAAGTGTGAGAGACAGAACCCTTTTTTGGAAGTTAATTTCAGGTGAAATAATGACCCTGCAAGATACGTTCAACAGATTCAAGAAAACTTGAATATTAAAAAAAATTGAAAAAATAAACATTTTTTATCTATTGAACGGCGAGGCAAAGAGTTCTGCTGTAAAAGAGAAAGTTGTAGGAAAATGCAATATCTACGGAATGAGTGCTATTTCATGCGAAACACACGTAAAATGGCAGAGTTATAGTATAAATAAAAATTTTTACGTGCATCGGCGCCTCCGCCAATTTGCAACTTTACCATAAAAAAATATTCAGAGTGGCGCTAAGATAACACGCAGAGTTATGGTGTGGCAAAGAGGTTGTTGAAAAATGTGATTTCCACAAAATGAGTGCTGATTCAACCAAAACAATTGAAAAATGAGAAAGTTATAGAAGATGGAAATTTTTTTTTAAACGAAGATCGATTTTACCTGTTCAACAATTAATTTTCAGAAATGTGTAAGGGATATAACCTGGACCAATAAAGGCATATTCCCCTTTCTGTCCAATCAAGTGTTTTATTTATGTATTTACCTCATTATTTCCCATCCATCATTTCACGGACTTGAATTATCACGAATCTGAATTATTACGATATAACATAGAGTTCTACCAAACTAAATGATCACAAGCCAAGCCAAAAGTATAAAACCCCCTTTAGAGTGAAACACCCCTTAGAGTTACAGCGGGGGATTTGCCATTTTATCTCCCCTTAGAAAATATCCAAAGCTCAAAATAGCTTGAAATATTACAATATCGACCAATAAAGAACGAGAATGAGGGGAAGGAGCAATTGAAGGATATGACTGTATATATTCAGTTTTAGTCGATACTGTTTGATTTCGTCAACATATAATAATATGTAAATTGTTAATAGAAATTGAAATGAATAATAATTATTTTAATTAATTTCATTATTATTAATACACCCATCTTATGCGGAAGAAGAATATCAGAGAAAAAACCGATTCAGCATAGGAAGCATACAAATCTGCCTCATACGTAAAGCATTTTGATTATAGGCAATCATAAATTGACCCGCAGGTACAATGTCTACTGATAGAGTATGGCTTTGAGTGATAGTATATTTGATAGAAATATATTACTGCCGATAGAATGTGTACGATCACGTATTAAAAGGAAATGGGAGCTACCGGAGATCGCGCCACATCGGCTCCTCCGCCAATTTGCAACGCTACAATTAAAAATATTCAGAGTGGCGTTGATTATGGAAATTTTTCAATTGATCAATTTTAAAAAGCTGTTTACACCATAGGCGTTCGGCTGAACGCCCGCTCCACTTGGCCGTAAATCAACCAAGGTACCAAACAACCAAACCAACGTTTTCACAGCGGTTACGTCAATTCTGACAGCGGTACATGTCAAATTATCAACCAAAGCTGTATTTACGGGACGCCCGGGGATGAACCATTTGTTTTTATTGTGGACTTAGAATATTCGGAATATTCTTCGTCAATGGAATGGGTTCATTTCAACTTGAGAAACTGATATTGTGCAAAACATTGGATTATGGAATCGTATCGCATTGTTTTGGCTATTCGATTTATTCAAAATATATATTGATTGTTTGAAGCTTAAGCTTTAAGTCTTGATTGTCTGATAGATCTCTTCCTAAAAAGAATATGCAGGAAAAAAGATTTTCTGTATGATGAAGGTTCATTCAAAATTTCACACTTTAAATTGTCCTATCCTGCTCCATGGGATTGACGTTGGACTGCTACCTGTCCTCACTGAAACCAGTTAAGCCACAATTCGTAACTGTATTTTTCGAATAATTTATTATCCATATGCAATGTTCGTATAGCAACAACATTATGAGGAGAGTTAAAGATGAAGTAATGTTTTTAAGCCTCTAAAATCGGTGAATGCCTCACTGACAGATACCTTAGATCATTGATTCTTTGTTTCGCAGAAACACTCTTCCCTAATACAATTGGATTTATTGACAATATGCATGTAAGAAAACCAAAGGACTATTTTATCGTATATTCACATAATCATTTGTAAACAATTTTTTTTAGACCATTTAAGATCATAAAATGAAATTTATTCATTCACCCAGGCGGAGTTGGATCAAATCATGAAGCGTAGTTAGATCTAAACCTTCATGAACCCAAAGTTGGAAAATTCTCGAATCATACTCTGTTAGCTGGGGATAAGACTTCTGTTTACCAGAATTATTAACTATAAAAACAATGATCATTGAATAACGTCCAAAAAAAATTATTTTTATGGTCAAAAACAAGAACTATAATAGAATTCTGGAGAAGGACTATGCAAGAAAGGGGTGAGATGTATCAACCGTTATTTTATTGATGATACAAAAAAGATTGCAGTTGATATAGCAACTAGTGTGGAATTGGTGGTTGCAGTTGAACAGTTTGAAGAAAATAAACTCTTGTTAATTAAAAACATAACCCAAACATTGACTTTCTCTCATCAACACTTAGACAGTATCAGTTGATGATATTTTAAGGAGTAATATTTCGACAAGATGAGAAATGGAGTGAACATTTAGAAGAATTATTCAAGAAGCTGTTCTGAGGTATTTTCACTATATGTAGAATGATGCACATTGGAAATTAGGAAAAAAGCAATGGCTGCTTACAGAGCCAACTTCCGTAGCTGGGCCTCCTATATTACATATTTATTTTTTTCACACCTAGATGCTGAACATCTGTATTTATCACATGCAACCTCTAGTTTTCTCCAAAAAAAATAGTATTCATTCATTAGGACAGATACATAAAACTCCTGTAATTTTTATGAACAAATTCATGACATTCTCTTAAAAATCTCGAAGGTCTATTTTTATGATCGAAGGAGCAGATTTTCGATATAAATAGATTCCGTATTCCGTATACTAGTGTCTTTGTTGAATAGAGAAGTCTTGTAATATATAATCTGTTGACGTGTTGACATTTTTTATTACTTCTGAAAAGTATGCATATGCGATTCCTAATTTATATAGTGTGTTATATAAAGACCTCTCCATATGAGTACATATACCATATCTGAGTATTAATTTGGCTAGGGATTAATAAACTAGGATAAGCGAGTCTCTTCTTAGGATGTTCTTAATGCAGTAAAATATATGTACAGGTAACTGAATATATTTTAAAGAGATTTGATATGAATATTCCATTTGAGATGTTTAAAGAGAATGAGGCGTAGATATTTATGATTCTCTACTTTGGTGATTTCCAATATACATAAATAAATGAAAACTTAGGATGTGTGGCCATTGTCTAGAAGAATGCCATATACATTTTTCATTGTTCTACTCATAAAATTTTAACTGCAGGCCAACTGTTACCTTTTAAGAAGATGTATCTTCAGCATATGATGAAATTAGTTGAATTTCTTTGTCTGAATTTAGATATGAAATAAATACAATTGGACCAAGTAGTTTTCCTTGTGGTATTCCCATCTTTGCAATTGTTTGGCGAACAGTCCACAGCTTTTGTCGGTACTCAGAGATGTGTTCAGATTATTTGATATATTTCTGCTTCAATACTGAATTTAGATATAAAATACATAGGATTGTACTAAGTATTTCAATGCAGAAGTGGATTGATTTATATGATTACATATTTATTATGCTATTTAAATTTCTTTATATTCCAATTAATTTACTGGTGAATAGCTAGATGATTTCATCATTGTCATATTCTCTTTTCTTCCTCCAATTTGGAATGAAATGTGTTTGAATCGACTCGTATTTCCTTGATAATGAATGAAAAATACAACTTCAAATTCAAATATAGTTCTTTATTTCAAAAAGTAAAGATTTTAAATATTCTCTCGAATAAATTTTATATAATAATGCACAAAAAATATACACCCCAGAGCTTTTGTACAGGTGTTAGTAAAAACGTATCGAAATATCATATCAGAAAACTTGATAATGAATTCTCAAATAATCCGAAATATATAAATAGAAAACGTTAACTTCGTTAACGATAGGGGGCGTACTGCTTCTTTGGTTTCGCCTATTGGACAAAATACACAAACGAGGAGTCTTTGATTCAAAGTCCGTCGCGAGAACCCAAAAAGTTCATCTCTTTTAACTTTCGCTTGATCTGTGAGCAACAGAAACCCAAGGAACCGACGAAAATTCTTGGTCAATAATCTACCGCTGTCATCAGGAAACATCCGCCGTAAATTCGAATAATAACAAACCGAAGAAACCCGAAAGCCTACGAAGCAGCCCACGATCACCTCCGGTTGATTCGGTTCATGAAAACATCGGGTGATTTGAATGAACCATGTCCCGTAAATATTCGGTTTCCATCTACCAACCGGACATATTTCATTTACGGAACGGCTTGACAGTCACCAACCATAGATTCTCATGAACCAACCGAACTTGGTTGATATACGGACCATACCGACATAAAGAGAGTTGAAGTGCTGCCATGAACGTAAACGTTAACGTAATAATTGACATCTACGCACGCGCATTCGTCAGGTTTTTACGTTAACGTAGAAAATGAGTTTACGGGTCTACGTAACCAAACGTTCTCTCACAGATACGTTAAAAAGGAACGTACGACGTACGTAAACCGAAGAATATACGAATGATACCGATATGTTCCGAATGGCCGAATTTTGAATTCGAAGTAGATATCCATAACCTGGAAAATTCATGAAGAAGTTGTTTCATTTCAGATTAGTTTATTTATTTATTTTATATTTAAGAAATGACTGAAACGTTTCTGTGATTATAATGTTTGTGGTAATACTACTGTGATTATAATTGATCTCATATGAATGGTAGTGATACTAGGACTTTCACTCTTTTTTGTAATATATTATATTTGTTATTAGATTACATTCAGTTGGAAAATGCTTGAAGAAGTTACTAAATATTTGTTTTCGTTTTATTTCAGATTAGTTTTTTTATATTTGAGAAATGACGCTACTAACTGTGATTATGTTTGTGGTAATATTACTTTGATTGTGGTAGTGATGTGAACTAGGACTTTCACTTTTTTTTAATATATATTTGTTATTAGAATACATTCAGTTGGAAAATTAATAAAGAAGTTACTGAATATTTGTTTTTGTTTTATTCCAGATCAGTTTTATTCATTTATTTTATTTATATATTATGTGAAGACAAAAAAAAACTCTTCTAGTAGTTTAAACTTTTTTTATTAGGTATATAAGTATCATCAGAACATTCAATTCCTTAAATAATGTTCGAGCTGTGGAGGTTCCATGTTGAAGTATGTACCGGTCTGGCTTCCATATAAACAGGTATGGCAATTCGTCAAAATCATGCATGTTTTGTACATGGTGCCAATTTCCTGCAGTAAAAGCTTCTGATTTTTCTTAAAATCCACAAAAGCAAACTCCTGAACTATTTTTTGGAATCCCCATTCTACAGCAATTCTCAAACTACTCATAGTTGTATTAAAAATTTGACGGTCTGGGTGTCCTACTATTTCTAGTTCTGTATATGGCCTCAATAGTAATTCCCTCAAGCCATAGCCTTTGTCTCCATAAATGACATACTTCTGGTTGCCAAATATTGTATACTGGAGAAGTTCTTCATAAAGTCTTGACTCCCTTAGCATTCCTGCATCATGTCGGCGACCAGGATAAGCACCTTTCAGACTAATGATAATTCCATCAGGGCATAAAACTGATTGGTATTTCACACAATGAACTTTTTTGTATCCGGAGTAATACTCCTCTTGATTATCTGTTGGCCTACAAATCGGTCTGATAGTGCCATCTATGAAGCCCCAACAATTGTTCATGGGAGCACCTTTTTCCATTATTGCCTGAAAGTGATGAGAGTATCAAATTATATAAATTTATAAACTGAAATTTTTTGTATAATTTAATAATTCATAATTTGCTAAAATAATTCATAGAAATAAAATGGGTTTTGGCTATATGGCTATTTTTCGGTTCATAACACATTCAGGTTTTCTGTTTGTTTTATTTGATGTTTTTTATACATCATTTCGTTTAAAATTAATGTATTTTTAGAATGTGAATTCACAAGCACCTGTAAATGATCTAAAGGACCTACACATGACAATATCATCTTTATAAGAATATCACATACCTCTGAATATGCTCTCAACTTGGCTTCATTCAACCATGGCACATTTCCAAGGTTTTCCAATAAATGGCTTTTGTTATTGCATATGACCATCATGACAGTGTTAATGATGCTGGAGATACTCTTATAACTGTAACCAAATATGCATTCCAAATCTATGAGGCGATTAGGATATGATATGCAAACCTTCTTACAAGTATGCATAAACCATCCACACCTAGAAAATAATAAGGATGTTAAAACATTGTTATTGAACCTATAAAAAGAACATACTATTCAATGTAATGTTGTTTTCCGTCGTTATAGTTTCCGGAAGGCCTAATGCAAGGCGAGGAATATGGTATTTTTCAAAGCGAAACCAATTTTTTGCCTCGGTATTGGATACATTGTCCTGAGTGAATCGTCCATAAAGCACTGCTCGATTCCCAACAGGATCATTGTTGAATATATGTAACAGGATTGCCTCATCCATGTCATCCTCGAAATCTGAATCCCCAAGTTGCGCTGCATCAAGAATACCTTCCATCTGGAATTAAATTTTCTGAAATAGAGCCTAATTGAACATGTATAACGACGTGCTTACCATAAAATGTAGCTTCTATTTTCAGTAGAATTTCAACAAATTCAATAGGGCGCGGGCACATGACGTCACACGCCAACTGTCATTCAGCCTGCTGGACAAACAAACCGTATTTCAATAAACAACAATGGTAATTTAATGGGATTAAAATTGCAATTCTGAGAAGATTATGGGTTTATCCTTAGACTATAAAGGGTATAGTCACAGTATAAGGTACTTTACCTTATACTGGGGTATAGTCAATGGGTTTATGCCATAAAACTTATAGTAACTATAATATCTATAGTTTATCCTGAAAGAGGGGAAACCTAACTGTAAATATTAATAAACTGTTTTATATCATCATTTCAATAATTTAATTAAATATTTTGTATGTAGGCTCATTAGTACATATTGGCTGAAAAATTGAATAATGCATAAAGGGAATTATATAAATGATAAATCAATAAAATCAGTAAAACAAATAATTCAATTTAATTTTTGATGAAAATATATATCTAACACTGTATAAATATATCAACTCTCATATCAATAAGGTACTATAGTGGACATGAATTTATGAATGCACAGCAAACTGTCAAATTTGATCGATCACAGATAGATGCATAGAACACCTGGTGTAACGACTCCCTACTAAAAATCGTGACCAAAATTTGTAGATCAAAACGGCATCATAGATTTCAGATTTTGGACTAGTTCCGGAATAAATCCGCAATATTTATCGGTCGTGGCGCTACTGCGGCAACGACAAAAAACGCGACCCCTTTCGGGAGAAATAAAAAGCTGCACAAAATATCACGTTTTCGATCGACAAGAAAGTCTTAAACAAAATCTAATCAGTGCCAACACCAGGTATTTCTATGCATCTATGATCACAGGAACATTATTGTTGCCAATGTTTCAAGCTCGTAGTTAAATTTAAGTAGTTTCGAGATAATGACGTATTCAGGGGGTTCTCATTTCGCGCCACTTTTTTGTTGAAACACTTGGCAAGAGTTAATTTGCTTGATTCAGAGCTGGTGGTACCTTAAATTTTTTATTTCCAATTTGAAATGGCGGGCCCCGCTCATTGTTTTCTGTGTAATACACCAAGGCCCGGACCCACTAAACGCTCATTATTGAAACGCCCTCTATTATATTTTATTTTGCCAAATTTTGCTTCGTCAATTTCAACAATTTGCCCGGCGCGCGCCGGGCAAATTGTTGAAATTGACGAAGCAAAATAAAATATAATAGAGGGCGTTTCAATAATGAGCGTTTAACCCTTACACTAAACATAAAATTTTGCTTCGTCAATTTCAACAATTTGCCCGGCGCGCGCCGGGCAAATTGTTGAAATTGACGAAGCAAAATTTTATGTTTGGTGTATTACACATAAAATAATGAGCGTTTAGGGGAGCCAGGCCTTGGTGTATTACCGGGTCGGGCCCCGGCCCCCCTACACTAAACAAAAAATTTTGCTTCGTCAATCAATGAAATTGACGAAGCAAAATTTGTCAAAAGAAAAAAAAACGAGGCCGTTTAGCCGGACTTTGAAACATTTTGAAAAAAGGTGAAAAGAATAATCTGCATATTAACCATATACCTAGTTGCTGCTATTTCCATAACATATTGGAAAAGTAAACAAATCCCAACCTCTAGTAATTTGAATGTTACCGGCAAGTCGGTTCGAGGCATTGGCAACGTTGCAGAATTCGCGATGTTTGACAGTTTGGAGTTGGAAATATGGTGTTCCCAAACGAATGTAAACAATGAATAAAATCGTCGATTTCGACGAAAATGAAGCTTTATTTTGCATGAAACGCTCAGAGATTGTTAAATGAACCATTTCCAATGAGTATTCATTGAGAAAATAGGATAAAACTGGCTGGAACTATATATAACCTCACCTTCCAACCGTAACTTTGGGATTTTTTTTGGAAAAACTAAGAGGATTGCAGACTTCTCGTTTTCATTTTCGTAATCTGGGGCCCAAACTTGGTGAGTACAAATTTTTTCACGTCCCAAATACAGTTCTTTTAGTTCTAAATAATTACCGAACCATCTGAGGTTGGATAAGTGTTCACTTTTAAAACATGAGTATCTACAAAATATTTGATACATACTACAGTATCATCCTTAATTTTGAAATTATTTTCTTTATGTGTTGAATTGATCCATTTTCGTCTCCTTATAGGGTCTTTAGGGAATCGAAATACCGAAACATTCTCGTGGGTGGATTTGTAATTGCTTTTACATCAATTTCCAAAATGAATGTGAAAACAACCTGTTGCGATTACCTCAGATTCGGCTCTGCAAGTCCAAATATTTAATTATCACTTACACACACTACACAAACACATTTCTCGTTATTAGAACACACAAATATCACTTCAAGCACAATCGAAAGAATCCAACAAATCGAAAAACTATAGAACGCAAGCCTTACTAAAGTCAACGAATGCTCGCGAAATCTGAAGCAGCATGCTAAGCCGTAGCCTACGTCGCCTACGCGTAGCCTACGAGGAGGCTACGGCTAACTAACACCAGAGACGACAGTGTTGCCGTCGTTGCCGAGACATTTCGAAACCCTCTTTTGCTCAAACTCACAACGTCGCTGATCTTGCCATGATTCTGGCCTGTTAGATTACGTAGGCTACGCACGAATATTTCAAAACAGACGAAATAGTTTTAAAATATTGTCACGCGAAAATTCGGCTTATATGTTCTGTGCTCTTTGGTCTGACGAGATGATAGATAACCCAAAAAAATCCAACGTTGTCAGTTGTGTCATCTCCATTCACCCGTATCTTCTGTCAATTAGGTTATGGCGCGAAAATTTGACATTTTGAATTTACTATACTAAAATGCCTATTATGTGCAAATTTTGTGAAAAAGTTTTCAGCAATAAATCCAACCACAAGCGACATATCAACGAAGTGCACAAGCAAACTGCAGAACCATTATCTTATGGAAAGGATAGTGTTTGGGGTAGCTGATGTTGTCTTGAACCAAACTGCAATAACACATTTTCAAACAACAGAAATCTAATGCAACATCTACATAATGATCACTTAATGAAATTTTGAGATGGAATCTCATGTATTCCAGAATACAAATGGTTAGTAACAAAGCCTACACAGAACACAACTGCTTCTCCGAACTCGTACAAGCTTCGAAGCATGGGAAGCGTACAGAAATGTACAAGATTTTAAAAATTAAGAAACACCTTTGACACAGTTCACTTCTGCTATGACTAATGCTTTGGCTTACATGTGCAACAACGAAAACCCTAGAAGTTTTGGAGAATATTTCAAACATAATTATATAGTCACAATTTCAAGAAATGGGCATACTGTTACAGAGCAGAAGCAGGAATTAATACAAATATGCACTTGGAGTCAATGCATAAGGTCATTAAATATTTCTACTTAGAAAGGAAAACTGTAACACGGCTTGATAAAGGATTGAATGCAGTGTTGAAGTATGTAAGAGACAAACCTGTAGAAAGAATTATTAGATTAAGTAAAGGTGAACATACAAAACAAACAAAATTAATGTCTCAAAATCATATGGAAGCTCAGACATACCGATGATTATATTATCACAACCAATAATTATAATGGAAGTTGGAATGTTTCAAAAAATCAACAGACATATACTATTCTTCGATTATTGGATATGAAGTGCTGTCAGCAAATTTGCTCGTTTTGCGAAATATGTGAACACATTCACTTAGTATTAAAGCAAATTCCAAAACAAGTGAAACCTGCAGTTAACTCGATTGTGGAAAATATATCTGATGAGTTGTTAGCGTTGACTGACAAAAAATTGAAATACACTAATAAAAAAATTTGTGATATAAAAGATTTAGCTTTGAGATTTGAATCTTTAGACTTCGAGCATTTCAATGATGAAATAATCAATAAAATTCATTATCACCTAATGATAGCAAGAAATTTAACACATTGTTCAGAGTTTTCTAATAACAAATTTCAGTCAACAAATGCATCCAAAAAAATATTAATAGAACCCCAAATGAGATTTACTTCAAAAAAAAAATATGTGAATTCAAAAACTGATCTGAAAAGAGCAACAATACAGGAAGCTATTAACATAGAAGAAAACTTAAGTCATGCATGTGAAGATTCATTCCTTTATATATCTGCTGAGCCACTGAATGATCATCAATATTGTTGAAGTTATTTTTTAAGATTGTTGTATACTTCTTCAGTTCGCTTGTTCTATGCTAAAATGTGCTATCACTTTGCTTAATGTGTGTAGTTTTCGACTTTCAAGCCAAAAATGATCGAAAATGATTGGATATCCATCCGTGGAAAATAATTCCAGGTTCCATAATTTGCCGGTTTTCGGACGGCCGTCCGTCAGTCCGTATTCACTAATTTTTTTGTAGAAAATAAGATGGGGGATTTAAATTTTTTCCCATGGAAAATTTTGGTCATCTCAGTTGAGTTCCTTAATAATAAGCAGAATGATTGTGGTGGTTCCGGAATTATTGGTAATTGAAATTAATCTTTTCCTGTATTTTCAAAACTAGAAATCCTTTTGATTTGAAATGTAATATTTAGGAGTAGAATAACAATGCGCACGTACGTGTGCAATATTGAAAGATTTTTATTTGTCACATTATGTTTTTTCAAAAGAGAAAAGTCGCTCTGTAAATCACCCTTATCTATATTGAGGAGAGCACCACTCCGTCACTTTTAAATTTGGATGGTCGACTAGATATAGTCTTAAAAATTTAAAGCATATACAGCGAATGAACAAGCTGGCAAAAGTATTTCAAGGTGAATAATAAAGTATAATGTTATATCAATTAGAAAATGGACATGATGTTTTTTCATCCTTAAGTAGAGTACCATTTATTCAATTCGATCCATAACTCGAATTTAACTTCGCACAAACCTGAAAAAAACTACATTCAATGTCCTTTTATTAACTTTTGAAAAATATGAAAATATAAAATCTATACATTCATAGTGCTTTTATTAACCTTTGAAAATACCGATAAATATTGCGGATTTATTCCGGAACTAGTCCAAAATCTGAAATCTAGGATGTCGTTTTGATCTACAAATTTTGGTCACGATTTTTAGTAGGGAGTCGTTACACCAGGTGTTCTATGCATCTATGTTTTTGTCTTTCAGCGTCTGAAAATACAACAGTATCATGAGAAAGGGCGAGCTTTCTTGTACTCTTTTGAGAGAAAAATTATTATTCGGAGATTTAATAATACTTGTACTCATGAGTTCTTTGCTTGAAGTGGAATTATTGCGTTGAAGAAACTAGGAAAAATATCAATTTGCACATAAAAGGCATTTTAGTATAGATAATATAGAATATCACTGGTTACAATAATATTCAAATAGCGGCAAATTCAAAATATCAATATTTCGCGCCCTAACCTACTTGACAGAAGCACGGTCTTCTGAAGTAGGCCATGACCGTGAATGTAGATGATACAACTGGCAACGTTGGATTTTTTTGGGTTATCTATCATCTCGTTTTGGTCTGTTCGTAGCCTACGTAATCTCACGGCCTTCTAAAGACATGGCCGGGCGCCTTGAGCGGCAACGCCGCAAAACACCAATGTAGGGAGGTATACTGCTTACGATGCTTAGCGTGAGAGATACGATATTTCGAACGTATTATTTCATTTCCTGATGTTGATAAATGTGTTTTCCGATGAATATCTGAAAAAAGGGTGGATGTATGCCCTACTCAGTCAATAAATTGAATATAAATGAAAAACAAAATTGAAATTATAGCGAATTGGCTGATGTTTTATTCAATTTATTGTCCAGCAAGAACCACGGGGAGGTGTAGGGCCATCTCTCGCCAAATTATTCTTACCCGATAAAAATGCTTCTAATGAAGTCAAGGAATCTCTCAATAAATCTGATGTAGATTTACTTTTATTTTCATTAGAAACATTTTTATAACGGAAAAGCAAATTCGTAACTTGAGACCATCGGCTGAGAATCAAATCAGAAGTATCCATTTTAAGTCATTAGCGGAAGTTTGAACATCATTATGAAATATTTTAATCTGGAGACTTTTATTAATCTCTAAAGAAATTAATGATTTTTCAAAATTCAGAATATAAAAATAAATTGCGTTATCCTCGGCGTTATCGCATGTTTTAATTTCCCATCCAGATAGGTACTTATATCAATTTTGGCCGAATAATTTTCAAGTGAGTCTTTGAAATCTTTAATCAAATCGGAACTCAAAAAAGCTTCTACTTCATTATTATTTCTATTAAAAATTGCTTCCCTTCTACACTGAGGATCGGTCCTTTTCATTTGATTTTGTTTCGAGAGGTATGAGGGTAAATTTGGAAAAAAATTTGGGATAGCGTCTTCTTTTAATTTCGGGAATCTTGAAGAGAGTAATTTGATGGTTCCATCTGCTTGCAAATGTTTATCGAATTTTATTATATCTTCGGAATCAAAATGTTTCTCGCAAACAAAACTATTATTAGTTGGAATGAAATTTCGCGGTATGGCCCTCATCCATAAAAGCTTACGCTGTTCATCTTTCGGAAAACTAAAACAACTAAAATATCCTTAATTTTTTGTAGACGCATAATTACTTCTACACTCTACAGGATGGAATACAACACAATTTGACCATTTTTCGAAGCAGATGATCTCAAGTCCAAGTTGAATTTATAGGTTAGATATCAGACTTACAAAAAGACCAATTATTCTCTGGTATTCCAAGAAGAATTCACTAACACCAATATCACAAACACTTTCACTGTACACAGCACTCGAACAATCGCAATATGTAACAATAATTCACTTATTTTTTCACAAAAATGACCGGAATGAACACCAAACTAAGCGCGGATGCTACAAAAACGCCACTAGACGCTTGTTTACGTCCGTATATGTCGGGTGACAATACCCCAGTACATTGTTGCCGCACTTCGCAACAGCCGGGCCCTTTAGTCTTTAGATGGCCGTGGTAATCTAGATTACGTAGGCTACGATTCGTGTTTTCGCGTCGAACTGGTGACGTCACGCACCAAATGGTTCAAAATAATTTGAAGCGGTTTGAAAGCAGGTAGCGGAATAGTTCGAACTGCAGTTTGAAGTTTGGAATCAGCTGATTGAAGAATATAGGTTATGTTTGTTGGATTTTATTTTGTTTTCACCGTTTTTATTTTGAATAAATAATAATAATAATAACTGTTCTTCATTGCATTTAATATTATTTGAAAATGACAGCTTTGTTTTAAGAATGCATTGTAACCTGTGACTGTGAAGTAATAAATCACTTCGAGTAGAGCATACCTTTATTTTAGAATTCTGAAATATTATTTAGTTTTGAAAATGTATGTTCAAATTTTTGAAATTGATTTTACGGCTTCTTCCTCTTGATTCAATCAATATGAATATTGCATATATTTTTTTCAACAAGTCGTTAATCAGGACGAGAACATTCAAATTCATCATTATCCAGACACAAAAAACATGTATCTCCAACATAACATCCCTAGAAATGCAAATACTTTTCTCTTTGAAATGGTTAACGAGAATGAAGTAAAGGAAATTGTCTCTTTGCTGAAAAACAAAAATAGTAGTGGAATAGATGGCATTCCCGTTAGGGTTATCAAAAGATGTATCAACCAGATAATTTCTCCTCTGACCTACATAATAAACAACTCTTTGGAACACGGAATTTTTCCAGACCAACTCAAGCATGCAATAGTGATACCTGTGCATAAGAAAGGAGACGCAGCAAATGTTGCTAAGTATAGACCAATCAGCCTCCTTCCATCTTTTTCAAAAATTTTCGAGATGACTGCAAGCAAGCAGATCATAGAATTCCTAATTAAACAAAATTTGCTCTCAACAACTCAGCATGGCTACATAAAAGGCAGAGGCACACAAACAGCCATCTTTGACTTTGTTGAAGAGGTACTTGCATCTTTCGAAAGCTCTGAAATCATAATTGCTCTTCTGATAGATCTTTCGAAAGCCTTCGACAGTCTTTTTCATGACTATATCATAATTAAAATGGAACAATATGGTATAAGATTGACCTCTCTTGAATGGTTTAAGTCATATCTTACCTCAAGAACTCAGAGAGTACTTATCAAGGATGAAGGGTCGGAGGTGCTGTCTGAGCCTGCCGCCATTGATTTCGGAGTCCCGCAGGGTAGTATTCTGGGCCCAATCATTTTCATCATCTCTATAAATGACCTAGGCAGCATAACAACCACAGTCAACACCACAGGAAAAGTAACCATCTTGAATTATGCAGATGACACTAACATCACTATCAGAGCAAGTACCCCACCCGTAGCCTACGTAATCTAACGTTAGATTACGTAGGCTACGCCCCACCTGAAGTAGAAAGTCAAACTAGCTGTATCCTAAGCACAGTCCAAAAATGGTTTGAAACTAACAAAATGCTGATGAACTCAGAGAAAACCAATGCTATGCTGTTTAAAACATCACACAGCCGCATAAAAACATTAGAACATCTAAAAACAGAGAATGTTGAGCTGTCACTACAGGACTCAGTCAAATTTCTGGGAGTATATGTAGATGACAAACTGACATGGAGAAAGCATATCTCAGAGTTATGCAAGCAGTTGAGTTCTGTGTGCTATTCCTTGGGAGTTCTGAGCAGGTATCTTGATAAGAAATCCATGAAAATCGTTTATCATGCTGTATTCGAATCCAAACTTAGATATGGAATAATTTTCTATGGAGGTGTCTCTGAACTGGAAAGAGTTCTCCGATTACAAAAAAGGGCAATACGTACCACATTGAAATTGGGCTTTCGTGAGTCCTGTAGGGGGAAATTCAAAGAGGAGGGAATCCTAACAGCTATCGCCATCCATGTTCAGGAGTGTCTTCTGTTTCTATTTAAAAACAGAAATCGATTTGAGGAGAGTAGGAACACTACTTATAACACCCGCACATTAGATATGGATTTTCCTTCACACAGGCTCGCACGAACAGAACATGGACCATTATACTGCTGCATAAAGTATTTCAACAAACTACCAACCATCATCAAAAGGGAAACTAACTTCAAGAAATACAAAGCCGGAGTTTATAACTATCTCCTCAAAATAGAGCCATATAATTTAGGCGAATTCATGCTCTTCAACATGTGAATATTTTGTATTTTTTTGACCCTATTTCGATTTCCAGCTGTATTTTATAAGATATTGTAACATTCACTGTATTTCGAAATAAAGCTTATTATTATTATTATTATTATCATAAAATGATTGGAGTCCAATTTGAAAATACAAGATTTAATAATAATATACAAATAAACACACCTAAAATTATAAATATTTTGATTATTATGTGCGTGTATCATGTTTCTAACTTTTAAATTCATAAATTGAATTGACATTTCTATGATGACGTCACCGTTTTGAAATTGTGGCATTTTAGCGATGCATGAACTGGTGACGTTTACTTCGAAATGTTTTTGAAATAGTTTTGAACCGTGATTCACGCGAAAAAATGGCTTAAATATTTGTATTTATTTATTTCAAAAAATATCTAATATTATTGATGATTGGTAAATCTTCTTCAGGAGTGTGCACTCTTCGGACAAAGACCTCTTTGCTCCGGACCTTTCGCCAAGTTAAGAGTGTTCCGACATCTTATCTGTGGTCAACAGGAGTTGTTCTCTCTTCTTCTTCTTCTGCTCTTTGGTGGTTACGTCTGATTCTGATATGAAGAACAAGCATTTTTTTGTGTTCTGCTATCTTTATCTCTGTTTTTCTTTCGAAAAACCACAGACCAGTAGTCTTTGGAAAAACGATGATTTTCAACTTTTTGAAATTATTAATGTCATAGAAAAGATTATCAAAGCACTAGCTATTGTGAAGTGAATATTTACCTTGAATACCTTGTACATAATTTCATAATTTAACTATGGCAACTAAAGAATGGTGTGCAGATAAATTATCAAAATTATTGAAGGAAGAATTGAGGATATCAACATTGAATGAAATAAAAGATCATCTGGAATCTTTGCCCACTAATGAAGTCAAATCAACGGTGAACCTATTGGACCTTCCCTTAGTATTTGATTGTTTGAATAATACAAATACAGAACAAATAGATCTAGCCTGTAATGTGTTATCGATCTGCTTAGATAATTTGAGCATTGAGGAAAGTTCTACAAAATATGGTACTCCTTTGGAAAGAGCTTTGGCCCATCCTTATCCGGCTGTCAAATTGATGGTTCTTAAAGAATTGGAACGGGATGTTAAGAATGAGGATATACTTGTTGATTTGTGTAGAAGATTTTCTTTACTGGAGTCACTCGTGAGATGTTTGGGTTGCGAAGTTCTTGAAGTTGCTGCTAAATCCTCCAAGATAATAGTATCAATTGGATGTTCAGATATTGGTATTAAAAAATTAACATCAACGGATTTAATCAAAGTATTTCTTGAAGTACAAAGTATTAACGATATAATTCGAATGAGAGTGTTTGAAGTTTTTGTGGATATTTCTAAGGAATCAAAAACAAGCTTCCAATGTCTAAATGCAGCGGGTCTCATTTCACCATTCTTGAACGATTTGATTTCAAATGATATTCTCTTAAGGATGAATGTTATAGAAATCTTATCCCAGTTGGGTAGAACTGAATATGGATTCGAATATTTAGAATCAAATGATGTTATTTTACAACTTTGTTCTATTCTGAAAAGTGATAACTCTTTGGATTTACAATTATGCGAACCTGGTATTCTAAAATTTTTCGGAAATATTGGCCACAGTAAGCCCAATAAGATCATTGAAAAATATTCATATGTTGTGAAGAAGATGTTTGAGAATATAAATTATCCAGACTACAGTCTGGTAGGAGTTTCCCTTGATTCTATTGGATACATTGGTTCAACTTCTAATGGTAAATGTGCCCTAGATAGTTTAGGCATTGTAGAAGACGGAATGAAACTGATTTCCAGTAAGTTAGTTTCTTTCCCAACTGAGATAACAGTTCGGGCATTGAAATGTATTGAGAATTTGCTGAGTACTGATGAAAAAAATCTTCAAATGTCACCTATCTCTCATAAGTGGTTCTCATCCCTTGGTGAAAATGCTATGGAGAATATTGTACTCAAATATTCCAAAAACCCATTTTCTGAACTGCGAATTGCTGGGTTGTTTATCATTTTATCCATTTCAAATCACATATGGGGACAAGAAATCATCAGAGATACTCCAGGCCTGATAGAATTTCTTCTTGACAGAAATGTAGAAACTCATAAAGAATGCAAGGATCTCAAATATGAAATAATAAAAATATTGAGTTCCAGTTCAGTTTTAGATACATTAACTGTAAAAAAATTGCAAGCCTATGTTAAGGAAGGGGCATTTTATGTGCAAGGAGTTATGGAAGTAGCTTTTGAAGAAAACAATTGATGTTTTGATAATTTCATGATAGTTTGAAGGTTTTTTCTGAATATAAGAATATTTTCTGTAGTTCCCAATTTAATTATTCCTATTCTTTTATCCATAGTTTTATGTGAAACTTTATCAGATAACGGATTCTTGAAAACCTTAACAAGCTGTCACCTTCTGGGGGTAACCATTTTCTTGTAAAGGATGCAACTGTGAAAAAGTGAGCCACAATATAACTCTTTGGTAACAGTAATGGGGCTATTCTGACTAATCATTGTTCCTATTATAACAAGGTCTGCCCGGATTTCTAGTGAACATAGACGTTCATCATTTAGGAACTTCTTAACTTTTTACCAACTTATTTAACAAAAATGTATCAACATATCATATTACTTTAAAGAAAAATATTCGAGTCAAGTTGGGTAAGAAGATAGGAACATAAAATAATACAAAAGTTTTGCACCATCATCTAGTTTATAACTTCATGATGTATATTCTGAATCTGCATACAGTATCCGGATATATAAGCTCAAATTAAAATTCACACTACACTTCCATGCATGTGTAACAATTACGTTTATATAATATACATATAGTTTCCATGAAAAAATATCACACATTTTTATATCTTTTAATAATTTAATTATATACACATACTACTTACAATGAAGTCAGAAGAAATGAACAATATTGATAAAACGCATGCAGAGTTCAAAGATATTGCAAAATGAAAATTCTTTGAATATATCATAGCATGCTCCCAATTTTAGTCTTCTTATTACTATGTTTGTTTGCATTTAGGAAACCCTTAAATATTTAAATTCAAGTATTCTAGTTCCATTTTGAGGGCCTAGAAATATTCTTGGTTTATCTTAGAGGTGGATCATCATCCACATCTTGACCTATCATGAACTCATCATAATTAGATCTTCTAAATGAATGGATTTTATTTCTCAACAAGTGTAAGATATTATATTTCTTCACTATGTAAATCACAATGATGATACTGACACATACAAATATTGACAAAAGGATACCTGTTACAGATGAGCTTGTATTATCATGTACCAATTCAGAGTTATTAGGAGGAACTATATCTCCATCGACATTCGGAATTGTTTCAGCCTTTATACAGTAACTATCGTCTTGCCTATATCCTGGTGCGCACTGACATGAATTTGAATTTTCATCACATATTTCGGACTCCCCACATTGCTCACTTCTCAGGCCGTAAATATTGCACTGATTGCCTAAAAGAACCAATTCAATAGCAATAAATACTGAATTAAAAATTTCAACTTACCTAGTAGACCATGCACCGAATTAAGGAAAATAGAAAGCAGTATATAGATTGTTAGGAAGAAATTAAGCATTTTGAATTTTTAAACATTCATTGAAATTCTCTTCTGGTTAGTTCTAATTACTTTTACTAAATGTTAATATCAAAATGCGTAACGATATTTTTTTCGCAGAATACGTACACATCGAATTGAATAATAAGTTTCATCTCAACCTTTTAACGGTGAGGCACTTATTCAATTTATATTATGTATTCATTTTAATTCCCTTCTTCCTTCGTATAATTTGAAGATTGTGCAGTTAAATTAAAATGCAACTCTTCAGTCTTCTTCGGTCAAACCATAGAATATTAAGCTATACGAAAATAACCTACATCTACATGTCGAAAAGCATAGATGGACCCATAGACCACTAGCAACCCTTTCTTATAGATCATTATCTTCTATGGTTTGTCTTTGTCTGTGGCTTTGTGGATGAAATTTGGCGGGAATTTTTAGAGTCAAGCAGTAATTTCCATAATATGTATGTTTGTTGTCCTTTTTTTATGAAAATAAGGAACGACTTTTAACAAATTGTTATATAAATAAAAAATGGACACAATTAAGCCTAGGATGAGATTACGATCTGCTGTGACACCAGACGAAAAAGAGCAACAAGTATGAAATTGCTCTCACCACCATCGTTTCTTTAAAATTTTAGTTTTAGAATAAGAAAAAACCAAAAATTTCTAAGGAAGTCCTGCCTTTCATTAAATTCAAGGGAAAAATTGTATACCAAACAGATTTAATTGGATGTGCAATATCTTGTGACGAACTATTGTGAGTATATTTAAAAAAGAATTTTTGTTCATTAATTTAATATTGAATCATTTAAATTTTATTTCAGAAAAATTGCAAATGAAAGTGAAAATGATTTGGTCCTAGGGTTTGATATGGAATGGCCATTTAGCTTCCAAACAGGACCTGGTAAAACTGCATTGGTACAGATTTCTCCAAACTTGGATTTAACATATCTTTTACATGTGAGTGAACTGAAAAAATTACCCGCAGGATTATGTGAGTTATTAAGCCATCCAAAAATTA
Organism: Adalia decempunctata; assembly: GCA_951802165.1. Classification (NCBI taxonomy): domain Eukaryota; kingdom Metazoa; phylum Arthropoda; class Insecta; order Coleoptera; family Coccinellidae; genus Adalia; species Adalia decempunctata. Next base: position 35,625,562 of record OX637697.1, on the reverse strand, counting down.
GGTTGACAGGTAACAATATAAAGAAGTAAGTCAAAACAATTTCCACTTGCTCAACTATATTTATATATCTGAAGAAGACTAGTCTACACAAAAGGTCGTTTGAAATCATTGATGTAGAATATTCTAGGTCAATGTTTGAAATGTGTGCTAAATAAAAAAAAATTCGTACAATAATGAAGTAGCATCTTGAAATGATATTTAATAATGGATTAACTGTACATATAATCTTTTAGTGATGTGAGAAAACTTGCTAGAGACTTCCAAGTGACGAATGTGGAGAAAATAATTGAAAATTGTATAGACTCTGGAGTTTTTGCCAATGAAATATTACCCTTTTCGAAAAGATGGAGCCTTGAAGCATTAGTAGAATATGTGGTTGGTTGTTAAACCATCTGTTTATTGTAAATTCATGAATTCTGTTTCCAGTTGAATATGAGGATCAGTAAAGATAAAAAGGTCAGAATGAGTAAATGGTCTGTTATCCCCTTGAGTAAGGAGCAGAAGTTTTATGCAGCTACTGATACTTATGTGAGTTATTGAAATTTTGTGTGGATATTTGGAATTCAACCCTGCAATTTTTCAGGCTTCGTTGAGGGTTTATTTAGAAATACAGAGACTCAAAAACGACCCTTCTCTTATTGAAAAATTACCACTAATTGTATAAATTAATTTGTATATTCATTTTGAATTTTAACTACGATTGCTACTTCTAACAATTAATTTTTACAAAAGTCAATTATTAAATTAAATATTTTTTATTACAAAAATTGTTTTATTTATTATAATCACATTAAATTGATAAATTATTTGGTTTTCCCTATTGAAAATAAGTGAACCTTAGATTAACAAGATATTTTTATCTATTGATCTCCAACAAATTGTAAATCATCATTCAGTCTTGTAAATTAGAACAAATTCTTCAATCATACTAGACTCTAATAAGTAGTACTGAGTATCAATAAAAAGATAAAAATTAAAATATTTTCATAACATCGGCTTTTTTCCAATCAGGAAAAATTGGAAGCAATTTTCTTGGCTTTTGAAGATTATTCAAAATATGTTCAAGAACTCTCTGAATCAGCATATATAAGAAAATTGTTATGCAGTAAGTGCTCCAAAAGTACCAAAGCAATATTCTAAAGCTAATATGGTACTTGCACAATAAATAACTTGCACTGCTATTAAGTTAGTATTGTTTTCTTGCATTTGAACATCCCAAATTTTCACACTATTATCTGAAAAAGCTCCACATAAAGAATTTCCATCTTTGCTCCATTGTAAATTCTTACAAAAAGTATCTCTGCACTTAATTTCTGAAATAATTTTTCCGGTTAAAATGTCCCAAATTCTTATGAATTGGTCATCACTGGCACTAACTACAATTTTGCCATGAGGGTGGCAAGATAGACAACGAACAGTTCCCTCACTTCCATGTAACAATCTGATTGATGTTGCATTATCTATTCTCCATAACCTCATAGTATTATCACAAGAACCAGAAATTAAATAAAGGCAATTAGGATGAAAGTCCAAACATACCACCGCCTGTTGATGTCCAACAAAAATCCTCAAAAATTGTCCATTTCCAATATTCCATAATCTAATGGTGTTATCTTCAGAAGCAGAGGCAAGGTAATATTCATTACTACTTATTTTTAAATGATATATGGTTCTTGTATGTCCAGAACATTCCTTAATGATTTCAAAGTTTTCATTACGATAGATACAAATCTTTCCTTCACTTGAACCAGACACTAAATAACTTTTAGATATGGTTAGTGCATAAACTTTTGATGAATGACCATTTAATCTAACTGATCTCACTTTTGAAATTCCATTCAAACTGTTCAAATTATGTATACTGTTCACATAAACTAAATTATCCTGATTATGAATAAACCATCCATGATATCTGCTCAATAGGCCACAATTTATTTGTGAAATAACATTTGAAACACTAACAGAAAATAATATGTGAGAATTACTATTTTCCAACTCTGCCACTGCATTTATGATTTTTTGGAACTTGGAATTCATGCAACACTCATTTGGAATCAAGTCAGGTTCCATCTCAATTGACTCGTTATTTATAACTTTTATTTCAAACCATGTTTGTAATTCTTGTAAAATGATTAAATGACAATTTTTCTTAACAAAATTCATCAATTGTTGTTTTGAATTCTCTTTCAGTTGAACAACATATTTATTTGTTCTGAACTCTTGTGAGTAGTAATCTGAACCATTCTCTATAGACAATGTTTTTATCAATTCTTGAATGAAATGATCTTGATTCACTTTTTCCACAGTTGCTAAATGACTCAGAAAAAAAGCTGCTGCTTTTTCAGGATGACCTCCTTGCAAAATGTCTAGATATAAGTGACAAAACAAAGGTCCAATGAATTGTTCTATATCTGCAATATTGTCGTCTTTCTCAAGTTCTTTTATCCACTTCAAAAATTTCGAGAAATTGCTATCAATTATGACAGGGTCACAATTGTAACATCTGTAGAGAACCGAGTTTGGGTTACTTATCTCATTTTCAACTGAAGAGTATATATGCAATTCATTCTTCGGAATATTCACCGGATTGAGAAAAGTGTAATTCCTCTTCTGCAAGAAATTGAGGACTGTACTTTTCACAATTTCGTTCTTGGCATTCTTCAATTTGTTTGATTTTCTGGAATCATCTGAATTACACATTTCGTTATTTTTTCATGACTTTCAATATAAAGACTGGTACAAGTCTGTGTCAACCTCCAGAATCAAAAAACTCCAAGATCTCAAAGTAACCATTCAAAAAATTTCTCAAAGATTGAATTACTTTTTCAAATAAATTGAAATTTTCAAGTACGAAGTGGGGTTTGGCCACAGAACACTCATTTGAATCTGTAAATCGATGTGTATTCTGTGGTTTTTGCCATGCATTAATGACAGCCACGAAATGAAATGTGGCAATCCCGGATAGAATAGTGGCTTTCCAATTGCACAATTTGAGCACCCAGTCGAGCACATGCGTGCGCAGTGCTTCAAAATTAACATGCGTTTGAAGCACTGCGCACGCATGTGCTCGACTGGGTGCTCAAATTGTGCAATTGGAAAGCCACTATTGAAACTCAGTTAAATTTTTACGAACTTTTGATGTCTCATTATTTCAAAAATTTCAGGGAATAATTCACGGATACTCAAACACTGTTTGAGTATCCGTGGGAATAACTATTGTTCTGAAAATTAAATAATCTTATGCTATACTGGTCATGCTTGAACGTCCAGTTGCTAAAAGATTGAATATATAGATTAAAAAAAAATGGATTTCGACATATCATCCAGATTTCTTCACTCCAAAGATATTCCAGAATATCTTTCTTTCACTCATATGAATTTTATACATTTCTTTCTATCAAGAAATTAACTTGCCCGTTTGCCTCTACCGGACACCGGTCTACCAGTGTTGCCTCGATTGTTGACCGTGTTTTGTGTGACGTATTTCTATTTCATGCCATAGAACCTTAGAATATAAATAAATATATTCTATGCATAGAACAATGATGTCTTTTTATAAAGACGGCTGTGGCCTGTGAGTGATCCGCATAGACTAACTGGTGATGCGATTCAGTGCTCGTGCGATCAAAAATAAGAACTACAAATTTTGAAATGAAATTAAAATGAATTTAAATTGAAATTTCCAGGCATCAAGTACCCGTTTCAAATTATTTTAGTCCAAGTTAAGTCTCTAAAACGGTTCTTTTAGTTCTGCATAATTACCTGTTACACTGTTATTACACTCTTCACTCAGAGAGAGCAAAGAGTAATTCATGTTTGAACTGTAAATACTGTTCAGATTGCCAACTTTTCAAGTACCAAATTGACTTGGATTGATCTTTAGGCACAGTAGCTTATACCAAAGCAAAGACTAAGTTCCTCTTTGCTTATACTGTGTTTCTGGTGTCTCCACGCATTCTACGATGTGTGATATGAGTATACGAGTTTGAAATTCGAATGCTCCCATCCCACAAAAAGAACATGAATTCCATTCAGGTGAACTTAGACCGTAGTGATGGATATTCTAAAAGAATTACTCAATCAATTGAGGATATAGGGAACTGGAATGAATTTTCTTCCTCCCTTTCAATAATTCAGAAAGCAGTTAATGTTGAATTGACTACACTATTGAATAAAAGTGATGATGATAATGGTGAGCCATGTTTATTCAGGATTTATATTATGTATGACATGATAAATTCTGTTCAAGGATTGGAGGATGAAGATTCGACTGAGGACGATACAGAGGAAAACATAAAGAGAAAATATTTGTTGAAAGTTGATCAAATAAGTAAAAAATTCAAAATTGCATGAGTAATAATACTAAAATTATATTCAATCATAGTATTTATTGCAGAATTCATTCGTTTCACTTTTATTTACATTATCAACTTTCTTATTTCCATCTGTGTCAACACAAAATCTTTTCAGATTATTTTCTTCTACAATACTCTGCAATGGTACATATGTCCCACTATTTTGACATACTAAGGCGAATGGTTTTCCTATACGGTTGTACAAGTCATTGTCACGTGCACAATCTGGAAATCATAAATCATGCAAAATTTATTGTCTCTTATTCACATTATAAAAATTCTTATTGTTGGTGAACACATTTGATTGAACGATAAAATTATTTTGAAATTTTTTTGTGGAGAGTATATCTTACATAGCATTAAATGTTATCTAAAAATATGAACATAAATAAAGTTGATGATTTTGAATTATTGGGAAAGAATTAAATATTTTCATACTCACTACAATTTATATCTCCTAACTGTGCTACATCTTGTTGGTAAGACATTCTTTCATTATTTCTTTTCACACAATATACTCTGCAAGAATTAATGTTCTATGATAATGAAATTGATCACACTTTTCAACTTACGATGGATTTTGTATTGCATAAGGTCCATAACTACCATCATTCCAACAGGCTATGACCTGAATATTTGGAGATGTGGTACCATGTCTCTTCATCAACTCTATTATTTTTGTTTGAGCATATGCTTGGGATTCGCATTTCCTTAAGTATTGAGAACCTTGCAGTTTATTAGCTAAAAAAATAAATTTTCAAAGGTGGGGGAGTAGAGTCTTTTATAAATAGAGAAAAAGATGGCTATTGAATTGAAAATAAAAATTTAATGCTTCTGTATCTTAAAACGGAATTAAAAAAATCATATTTTCCATATTTAAAGCATATATTTTGAGGACACATCAAATGTTGGGAAATATTCAACCGACCACCGATCTCTGTATATTTGGAATAAGTAATTGTTACACAATTTCTGTGAACCGTGGCAATGACACATTCAGTAGGTAATAATATTACACGAGGCCCTGAATAAGCAATAGTGCACTGCCAAAAAATTTGATAATTTACAGATACTACCCTGTCCAAAATACCATTTCGAGTTTTTGATTAAACAAGCAATTCATTTTGAATAAAAAGTGTCTTTTGGCATTTTTTCGTATTTGATTTAGTTGAAATCGCTTCTTTAAAAGGCAGGACATTATTTTACATGAAAATATTTCTCGACGAAATTGAAGGATTCATTAAAATTCATTGCATTCAGAATAAAAGGAGATAATAAATGGGACTCATATGAAGCAAAAATATTCAAAATACATATAAACTTTTGTTTTTATCAGGTCTAGCTTTCGATTCAAATTTTTTTTCTGCATTTAGTGAACCTTATACAGATATAGTATATAGTATTTTGAACATAAATTTGGCGAAGAATACATATAATAAAATGTTTTTAAATAACCATCTACGATTTTCTGTACTTACAACATGGTAGATATTTCATTGCAGTCTCAGGAACTATCATGGATTTAAGTTTTCCGGTTTTAGGCTCAACGCACCAGCAATGACCATTGTCACATTGTAATTCTTCGTAATTTCCTTGATAATCACAATGAAAACTTACATAGCTTCTTTTGTTGGGATTTGAGCTATCGAGGAGTTCTGCTTTTCTTCTACTGCAAGCTAATGAACATTATTGAATCTCAGAATTTTATTCGCAGTGGTAAACTAGGTAATTCAATGGACACCCGATAATATGATCGCACACAAAATTTTTCACTGTGCGAAAATCAATTCTGGGAAAATCCAGGTCCGGTTCTAAAGATTTTGGTTGTTTTTGACTTTCGCAAAAATTCCAGACTGTGTATGATTTTTTCAATGCTTGATGAAAAATTTTCAAACGAAAAATTCTTTCTAACACTATTTTGTAGGATTTTTAATTAAATAATGAATTATTTCAATGATATTTTCGCTAAGCATTGAATAACAATTTTTTCATTGAATTAAGTATAAGAGGAGCTTGATTGAGTGTCATCTCAATACTGTAGCGGACGAAATCCCCCCTGAATACGTCTCTGGACTCTCTCGAAGCCTCCAGAGTCCAGAGACTATCTGAACAGAGCCGTATCCATATAAAAAGACGCGCATCTTGCAGAGCAGTTAGTTACTTTCCTGAGTGAAGCCGAATCGACTTGTGAATAGCGCATTCCGAGTTGTGAATATAAATTAGCATTATTAGTCAGTGTGTAAATAAATCAGTATTAGTTATTATACATAAATTAGTGTGATCAGTTAGCGGTTGTGGAAATAAATTAGACATTCAATTCAGCAGACGATTTGTTTAACCCCGAGTATGTGCTTCATCGAATGGCCCGACTGCCCGAGGGGAAATCGTAGAGCTCCAATGAAGCAGTATAACGTGGGCAGTCCTCTGGAACGAGTTGCCATCGATATTGCAGATCCATTCCCCGAAACCGAAGATGGGAATAAGTACATACTGGTTGCGATGGATTATTTCACCAAATGGGTTGAAGCTTATGCTATTCCAAATCAAGAGGCCTCGACAGTGGCGGATGTTCTGATTAAGGAGATGTTTAGCCGGTTTGGTGTGCCTCTCGAACTACATTCGGATCAAGGACGAAACTTCGAGTCTAGCCTGTTCCAGCATGTATGCCAATTACTCGGAATCAAAAAGACAAGGACAACTGCGCTTCACCCACAGTCAGATGGCATGGTTGAAAGAATGAATAGAACTGTGGGAAAATATCTGACTAAAAGGGATCTGATCACCAAAGGGACTGGGACAGGTATCTCCATTTTTTCACTATGGCCTACAGATAATCAGTGCAAGAATCGACCGGCGAGACACCAGCCTGTATTATGTTTGGCCGAGAAATAAGGTTGCCTTGTGACCTGGAGTTTGGATGCAAGCCTGGAGGGTAGGTAGCTGGCGAGGACTACGCGAGCCTCTTGAAGGGTAGGCTACATTACATCCATGAGAAGGTCAGACAGAACCTCCAAATAGCGAGTGACCGAATGAAGACTCGGTATGACAGCAAAGCTGCAGATGGTGGTTTCAATGTGGGAGACTTAGTCTGGCTGTACAACCCCCAGAGGAAGAGAGGTTTATCACCTAAGCTGCAGAAGGATGGGGAAGGGCCATACAGAGTAGTAAAACGAATCAACGATGTAGTGTACCGTATACAGAAACTACCCAGAGGCAAGAAACGTGTGGTCCATATAAATCGTTTAGGCAAATATGAGGCAGACTACGAAGAACATGACGAAACCCATCTGAGAAGAACGACTTGTCAGAAAGCGGAGCATGAGGAGATGAGTTTCGACTTATTCATGGCAAACTACGGTGGAACCGGAAAGGCAAGATTCGGAGTTACCATCGAGCAACAGCAAGATCTCTTCTCTGTATCTGAAGATTATTCACTAGCCCATTGTGTCTCGGAAGACCTGCGCATGTCAGGAGGAATAGCAGTCGTCTTCCGGAAGAAATTTGGCCGTGTACCAGAACTCCTGAAACAACATCCTCGTACTGGGAAAACGCTGAGGTTGGCTGATGGCCAGCGTTACCTCTTCTACCTGGTAACCAAGAGATTCTCCGACAACAAACCCAGCTACAAAAGTATGTGGGACACCCTGTTGCAGCTGAGGGACGAGCTCACCAAGTTGAAGGTGAAAAAGCTAGCTGTGCCAAAGTTGGGTTGTGGTCTAGATCAGCTCAACTGGAGAATCGTTCGAAGTATGCTTGAGTCATTTTCCATAGGATCGGAATGAAGATCCTGGTTTGCAGTTTCAACCCGAGCGGATATACGCCGAAGAAGAAGACAGTGGAATGCTATTTCGGACAACAGGGGTGCTGCAGAAAAGGAGACGCCTGTAGATTCAGCCACACCATCCAGGGTGTTCGGGGACCGAACGTCTTAAGGAGGGGGCAGAGTAGCGGACGAAATCCCCCCTGAATACGTCTCTGGACTCTCTCGAAGCCTCCAGAGACTATCTGGACTATTCTCGAACAGAGCCGTATCCATATAAAAAGACGCGCATCTTGCAGAGCAGTTAGTTACTTTCCTGAGTGAAGCCGAATCGAATTGTGAATAGCGCATTCCGAGTTGTGAATATAAATTAGCATTATTATTAGTCAGTGTGTAAATAAATCAGTATTAGTTATTGAACATAAATTAGTGTGATCAGTTAGCGGTTGTGGAAATAAATTAGACATTCAATTCAGCAGACGATTTGCTTAACCCCGAGAACGTTACAATACGAATACATTATACAACATTTTCATAATTTCGTGTTTCCAGGACCGGCTAGTGGCTTTGAAAATTTCCAATTGGATTTGTTCTTAGTAGGTAATAGAACACCTCATTTGTCGGTTTATTAGGAAAAAATGAGTTCTGAGATGGAAAATTCTCAAAATTTCTAAACTTTCAAAGAACTGTTTTATATGATCTAAATTTATGAAATGGTTTATTTATAATTATACCTAATCTTTTTCGGCATTCTCAACGTCCAGAATGAGCTATGGGAAATTTCTGTATAATTTATTTTATTGATATTGTCTGAAACAATTCATTGTAAGTTTAGGAAATTGTGAGAATTTTCCAGCTCAAAGCTGATAAGGTCTCAATAAAACCGGAAATTTTCATAAGCCGGTGCTGGAAACGGCACTAAATTATGAAAATGCTGTATAACCTTGCTCCTTATATGTACTTACTGAATTCGATGAGAGAATTGTTCTTTAATGCTAAGTGAAAATAATGACTGAAATTAAGTATTTAATCGAAAATCCTTTTATATTGTCAGGAAAAATCATTTTGGCAGTTTTCCTTCCTAATTATAACTTAGGTTTGAATTGTACATTGAATAAAAACCATACACATGGTGAAATTTTTGCGAAAGTCAGAAACAACCAAAATTTTCATACCTGGATTTTAAGCATTATGAACAAATTGATTCCTAAAGGTAAAGGGTTTTCCAGTAAGAGGTGTTATTATGACATTAAAAGAAAAATGCCATTGTTTTAGATGTTTACTAGCTGACCCGGCGAACTTTGTACCGCCTGAATTATACTTAAAAGTTGTATAAACTTACCATTGCTTTTTTTCAAGCAGGAAAAAAAATAGGCAAATAGTTCAGAACATACAAAATTTTAATAATTTTGTAATTCACATGGAAATAATTCTCTTTATTTAAGCGGTAACTAATTGTTGAACTTGAACATATCGCACGCTGAGAGCAATACTGGGACAAATCAAAATAGTCCATTTTTGGGTTAGCACTATATTCAAATAGAGAATTTCAAGATCTACATTTGGCGAAAACCGGGACTTTCCTGTTACAATAAAGGCCGCTAGGTGGCGTTGGTTTCGTTACTGCACAGGATTGAGAGGGGGTATGACCCATATGCAATACCGTGATCTTCAGTGTTGTCTCAGTCTCCAAGAGAAGTGTGTTACGCACGGTGTGCTAACTCAAAAAATCACATTATTGCACAAGAAAAAGTGAGTATAATTTGTTACATTTTGATTTATCACTCTCAAGGGAATTTAATATACGAAATATCATAAGTCTTAAACGTAACAAGTCAGAAAGTTACGTTATTGTATGATGATCAGTACTGAAAAATTTGGGTTTTTCAAGTTGGCTCGTTATTGCACGTAGAAATGTTAGAGCAGTAACTTCCAATTATTCTCGAAAGCTGATCTCGACTACATTTTAGATAGCGACGACTCTGAAAAAGATCCCAATTTTGACCTGAATAAATGTGGAGATATCTCAAGCAGTGATGAGGAGAATTACTGTAAAAAACAATGTAATTTCAAGAAAGAATCTCGCCTCACCAAAATACAAGTGTCCGACGATCAATATCCTTCAAGAAGCAATGAAATTACCCTGAAGGATCTACCGGATTCAGAAGCTGTTCAGCCTGGAACTAGAAAAGGCAAGAAAAAGAAAACTGACCCCTCCACTTCGAAAAGATCTATAGCGAAAAAACTACGAAACGAAGGCAAAGAATATGTTCCTCTAAAAGGCAGAACACCAGTTAAAGCTAGAGAAATTAAATCTTCCTGCCCCGAGAAATGCGTTCATAAATGTAAGGAAAAATTTACTGAAGAAGAGCGGAAAGAGAATCCTCAGTATCGATACGCTCAAAAAAAAACACGTCAGTTAAATCACGCTTTCCATTTTTATCAAGGTGAAAATAAAAAACGGGTCTGCAAAACATTTTTCATGTCAACATTAGACATCACTCGGCGTACGATTGCCACTGCATTCAAAAAAGAAGTCGATGGAGTAATAAGAGGAGATCTAAGGGGCAAACACAATAATCACCAGCTGATATAAAAGAAGGGATAAAAGCTCATCTAAATTCAATTCCTAGGATCGAGAGCCACTACCTACGAAAGCCAACAAGCAGGGAATATATAAAAGGTGGTAAAACTATCGCAGGGTTGTATAGGAGATGATTCCCCGATACTAGGGTCCTGTAGTATTCCTCCAATACCGGAGGAATCGAAGAATCATCGCTTGGAAGACCAGACCTGGTCCAAGAGATCCTCCTGGTCAAAGAGCAAAGTTACAGTTTTAAATTTAAATGTTGAAGGGATATCAAGAGACAAAAGCGATTATTTATTAAAATTGGCAACTGACTGAGTTGCTATGTTACTTTTAGTTTTTATTTTCTTACGTTCTCTCAATTTTATATTGACTTACCCTTATTAAAAGTTTGAGAATTACATGTTTATCATTTTTTTCTATTGTTCATAAATTTCTCATAAACTTTTTTCATTCATTCATTTCAAGCAAGTGTACAATGCTGAAAACGTTGTGCAAATTTCGAAACTGATAATGGAATTTCAACAATATTTTCAGTCAAAACTGTGACAACTCAAATATTTTTGTTTTTGTTTTTGAAAAGTCATGTTAGATAGTAAATTTTGGGAAAATAGATACATAGCTATAAAGATAAGGCTTTCAGCTGAAATAAAAGTTGAATTTTTCGGTAAGAAATCGTTCGGAAGGTTCGATGTTTTACGAAGAAGAACTGCAAAATTTAATAGTCAATTTTCTCGAAAACACCTTTTTGGATTTGTCCCAGTATTGCTCTCACCGTGCGATATACCCTTTTGTTTTTAATTGTTGTACAGTTCTCTTTTTGCAGTACCTCATGTGACTGTGAATAGCAGGAGTATAATCCATATCATACCTTTCCTCTTATATGAATCAAAATGTCAAGAATATGAACAAAAATTATTCCTTTAATGAACTATCGACTATTAACACAGCCCGTCGACCAGAATTAAAAAATCAGTCATTTGTTAATAGCCCAACCTGAAGTGGCACAGACAAAACTTTTCTTATATTCTCAAAATCTAAACAGTGGTCACACCATTATTTTAGACATCTTAGCTATGCTGCTAAGCTCAAAATAATGGGTGAACATCTCAGTTGGTAGAGCAGTGTGATTCTCATTATATCTCTCTTCAATTTGTTCAATTTAGTTGACGATATCAAGCTCGTTAGAAGACAAATCGAGATGTTAAAATGTCGATAGTACGATCGACACGGCAAAATTATCAACACTGTGAATTATGTTGAACTCATATTCAAATTTATTGATGGTCATTCGACCAGATCAGATTAGGCAACCCATGAAACATTATTGTATATCATAAGTGAAAGCCCGATGAGCAAACGTTTCAAAATTATTGACGCTTAAAATACTGTCTCTGTGCGAACAGAAACACGAATATAATATGTCAATTACTAATTATGGGCAATTTTGGATTCAGTTATTTCCGCAAATATATCTATTACCCAAACAGAAATTCGAAAGCATTTCAAAAATAAAGAAAAAAGATGAAGATGGCCAACTCACGTTTGAAACTGATCGTCAAAATCAGATACTTGATCTTTCGGTAAAAATTCACTGTTCCACCAACTTGGTTGGTATGAGTTCTATGCGAATCACATAGCGCCATCTAACAGCGGTAATATCAACCTACGACTACGTACAGTGACTATTCACTGTACGACTACGCATCAACGGTAGCGACACCTAGTGGCCTTAGTCAAGAGAAGGAAAAGCATTTCCTGCATAAGTAAAACTTTCATCAATTTTTTCGAAGTTTTATTGTATTTTATAATAACCAGACCGAAGACGAGTCCATCAATGAAGTTTCATAACAAACAGTCCATCCTATCTCTAGTTATAAATGGTGTAACCTACATCTTTCTTTTATATATATAGATTTCACTAAAAAGAGGTTGGCCTGCCGTTAATTATGAAAAATAACATCAGCCAAATGACCACCACGACTACAGTGCCATATCCTTTTCATGAAATTTTCCATAACTAAATCGCAAAATGGCTGCCCTATGTCTTCGATAGCCTCACGAATTCCATCTTTGAGGCCTTGAATCGTCGCAAAGTGTTCAATCACAAGATCTCGGTGGCCATTTGTGATCACCTCTTCGAAAGATAACACGGTCCGCAAACATTACCCGTACCGTAAATGATCAATGGTTTCGTTGCTTGTATGTGTAGCACGTAGCGCCGTCTTAGTGAAATTAAACGTTGTCCAGATCAATACCATCCAATTCCGGCAATAAAAAATCATTAATCATCCCGCGATAGCGCAATCCATTCACCATAACTGTTGCTTCAACCTCATTCTCGAAAGAATAAAGTCCAATGACCTCGCCGGACCATAAACCGCACCGAACATTCACAAGTTGAGCATAGAGAGGCTTTTCAGCAATAACTCTTGGGTTTTCCGAGCCCCAGATGCGACAATATTGATCGTTGACGAAGCCACCGAGGTGGAAATGAGATTAATCACTCGATATGATTTCTCGATGGAATTCCGGATCATTTTCAAGCATTTCAAGGACCCAATCAGCAAAGATACGACGTTGTTGATCATCGACCGGCTTGAGTTCGTGTGTTATGAACTTTGTAAGCAAAATACGGTGTGATGACGTTCGTGGAATGCCTAATTCCAAAGAACGACGATGAATGGACAAACATATGTATTCTTCTACACTTTCGGCTGCACCAGCAATATTCTCGGCTATACTTGAGCGACGTGCACAGTTTTTATTCTTCACATCACTTACTTGTCAACAGCTCAAATTTGTTCATCAATTTCTGTATTGCGGTTCGACAAGGTGCTTCACGACGACCCAAATATGTTCGAGTTTTACGAACCGTCTCTGCCAAATTTTCGTCATTTTTGAAGTGAATTTCAATAATTTCAATGCGTTTTTGAAGCGTGTATTGATCCATTTTTAGCATAGTTTCTACTTGTAAGATGTCACAAAACGACAGCTCTAAAAGTGACATCTACCGAAATAGCGGGCGATTCAAAATAACACCTTTTATTGGAAAACTCTTCACTTCAAGACAATTTTAACTGAAAATTTCAACTTGCACCAAACTAAGCATCTATACAGGGTGTCCGGTAAACCTTGTACAATATTGAAACTGGTGATAGACCAGGTCATGACTGTTCAGAATATCAGAATTTCACCTCAGTAAAAAAACACCATTTTCGAGATAATGGGCATTTTCTAAATATCTAGAAAATCACTACCTCACTTCCGTTTTTTGATTGCTATGTCTAATGTATCAAGTTCTGAAAAACTGTTTTGTACGTCTGAAAGCATCACTCATCATTAATCTTCAGCAACAAAGATATTTGAATTAGTCTCAATTTGTAGACATAGCACTCAAAAAACGGAGGTGAGGTAGTGATTTTCTAGATATTTAGAAAATGCCCATTATCTCGAAAATGGTGATATTTTTACTGAGGTGAAATTCTGATATTCTGCACAGTCATGACCTGGTCTATCACCAGTTTCAATATTGTACAAGGTTTACCGGACACCCTGTATACGTGGTAGGAATATTGACAGTTCTTCGTGACTCAGCCCCCACAAGACAGCCTTTTCCACTTACCACATGTCATGTTGGCACTACTTTCCTTGAATGAATCTCCAAAAATTCTTGTTCCTTTTTTATCATAACAGAAACATCTGAAATTGAAGAAATAGTTTCACTGACTCGACGAATTCATGAATCTATCTCGTTTAAAAATAATAAACGTTTAATTATTTTTTACAGCTGAACTTTTGAAACAATACCATTATTTCGAATCCGCAACTCCTCCGATTCGCAGAAATTTGTTTTTTCTTGGGGAAAGTAAGAAATATTAATTTTCTCAAAATTGATATTTTAATAAACAGAATGCCAAAAGGTGTATCACGTGGCGCTATTGCAGCAATGAAAAATTAGCACGACCTCTTTCGGGAGAAATGAAAAGTAGGACCCCATCTCAGATTTTCGATCGACAAGAAAGTCTTAAACAAAATCTCATCAGTGCCAACACCAGGTGTATATGCATATACCGGGTCCTGCAATAGTGCGTTAAGCTTCTATAGCTGCTAAACCAGACGTTTAAGGAATTTAGTTGAAGAGCATTCCCTTTGTACTTGCAATTCTGCATCTCAGGAAATTATTTTATGTTATACAGGGTGTTCCCAAATGAAATTATTCAACAAATTAGTGATTTTTTAAATGGAACACCCCTTATATTTTTGCATATTTTCAATGCTCTTCAATACCTCTACCATGATGCAAAATATTAGGGATATTTTTCCAACAGTACGGATCTTATCAAGAAAAAACTGCAAAATTTCGACGAAACAGTTGTTCGGTAATAGTATATTCTGAAACTAGTTGCAGAATGGGCCCCTATTCCAATACGAATGCGAAATTCGAAAACGAGCGACGAAGGAGCGAGTTTTCGAACGCATGAGTATTGGAATTGCATTCTGCAACGAGTATTAGACGATATTTTCTGTATTTCCCTCAAATTTTGTGAAATTCAATGAAAAAAATTCAAATTATAGCTCCTGGCAGTTGGTGTGAATGTTAGGAAATACGAAAATTTACATTTCCAAATTGACATCTGCTGAAATTTGAAAGGATCGGAAGTCATTGCTGACAACCACAAAACGAAAAATGTAACTGAAAACGATGCTGTAATGAATTCATTACAGCACTGTTTTTAGTACTGTAATGAACTCATTACGATACCGATGAAATAGAGAAAAGCCCTTTACCGATTTCCAGAAGCGATAGAAACATGAATTTGATCAGGATTTCTTTTAACTTAAGAATTTGCCTAGACATCGTTCCTAAACGATCAACCTCTGTTATACAGGGTGTCCGTTATCAATGTCCAAATATGATGAATTTCAAATTGTTTTTTCTCGATTTTTTCAAATGTAACACCCTGTATATTTTTCCATGATGATGTACACAGTTTAAAACCTTATTTTTTTTCAGAAGTAACCAAAGGGTTATTTTCACCCCTGCGTCCAGCAGGTACGAAAAATGAAATCAGAACGGAAAATTTTATTCAAATATTGGATATAAAAACAAACGGGCGTTGAAAAAGACAAAGAAAAATTGTGTCAATGATCCAAGAGATGTTCAGAGTGTCGTCCGCCTTCTTTGGAACACAAAGCGATCCGATCGTTGAATGTCCCACTAACCCTCGTCAGCATGGCTGGAGTAATGCGTCGGAAAGCAGTCACAATCCTCTCTCGCATATTGGAAGCTGTTGTTGGAAATTCATCATACACGATTCCCTTTATGTTTCCCCACAAAAAAAAATCTATTTTGGTGAGATCCGGTGATCTAGCGGGCCATCTTGTCGGTCCGCCCCAACCAATCCCTATTTGGAAACTGTTGGTCCAGTAAATCCCTCACAGGACGAGAATAATGAGCGGGTGCTCCATCATGCTGAAACCATATTTAATTCCGTATTTCCGTAGGTAACACAGCTAACATTCCGGGAAGAATGTTCTGATGAAAGTAAAATATGCAGCTCCATCTAAATTTCCTTCGAAAAAATGAGGGCCTATCACATGCGATTGCCGATTACCTACTGCTCCCCAGACATTCAATGACCACCTGTGTTGATTGTCTATTTCCCTCATAATTCTTGGATTTTCTACAGAGTAATAATGAAAATTGTGCCTATTGACGGTTCCGGAATTGTGGAAGGTTGCTTCATCACTGAATAAAACAAATTCAAAAAATGTAGGGTTCTGTTCAATTTGAACACTTGCCCAGTTACAGAAATTCAGACGGTTTTCAAAATAGCTATCGGTAAGCGCCTGATGCATCTGAATGTGGTAGACATGAGGATTTTTTTTTAGGATTCTTTGAATTGAACGCTCACTTATACTACAGGCTACACCAAGCTTCCTTTGGCTTGTGTGTGGATTTTCAGTTACATGAAGTAAAGCCTCGAGCTCCTTGTCCTCGTTAGAGGCCGATGTTATCCTCTCTTCTTTTTTGTACTTGACATCTCCTGTCTCTACATATCTGTTTAAAAGCCTCCGAAAACTCGATTCATACCTATGTATGTGTTACTTATTCGGACAAACATTATCATTTTCATGTTGAACTTCAAGGATTATGATTTTGGGTTTTAAAGTTTTTCAAAAATTGTTCATTCAGTTTGGTTTCATTGTGTGACTCATTTAAAATATCCGTTAAGATATTTATTATGTTCATTATTCCTGAAATTTTTGGTATAAATGTCATTTTTCGTGTCTGCTGGACACAGGAGTGAAAATAATCCTAAGGTTACTCCTGAAAAAATGTATGGTTTCAAAATGTGTACATTATCATGGAAAAAATACAGGGTGTTACATTAGAAAAAATCGAGGAAAAACAATTTGAAATTCTACATATTGGGACATTGATAACGGACAGCCTGTATAAAAAAGTTGATCATTTAGGAACGATGACTAGGCAAATTCTTAAGTTAAAAGAAATTCTGATCAAATTCATATTTCTATGGCTTCCGGAAATCGGTAGACGGCTTTCACCGAACTACTGTTTCGCAGAAATTTTGCAGTTTTTTCTGAATACGATCTGTACCGTTGGAAAAATATCCCTAATATTTTGCGTCATGAGGCATTGAAGAGCATTCAAAATATGCGAAAATATATGGGGTGTTCCATTTAAAGAATCACTCATTTGTTCAATAATTTTATTTGCGAACACCCTGTATATCAGAAAATAATTTCCTGAGGTGCAGAATTGAAATTACAAAGGAAATGCTTCTCAACTAAATTTCTAAAACGTCTGGTTTGGCAGCTATAAAAGCCTAACGCTATCTTCTACAATCAAAATTTACGAAGGGTTGCCAGCTTTCTCTAAATAAGGGATGAATTTCAAAATGAAGTTAATTCCATGAAAATGGCACCCTGTAGATCTTGAAAGAACATGTTATTTAGAATTCAAACATTGCACATTGTAGAGTAATGAGAATAAAAATTTAAATGTGTTTTCAGATGATTCTTTGTATTTATACAATCCAGTTAGAACTAAACGATTACTATCTATTCATTCACCATTAATTCGCACGGTCCTTGGAATTTTTTTTCGGTTTTCCAAACAGGAGGCGAGAACTTGGAACATTTGAAGTGATTTTGTTCAAATTATTCTCAGCTTCTCAGCTTATTCTCAGCAGTGAACTTGTTTATTTCTCGTTTTTACAAATGATTTCCACTAAACTTACGAATTCGGAATAACTCGGTCTCTTGTAATCTCCAATGATATACAGGGTGTCCTATTTAAACTGAAAAAGTGGGTATTTCCGGCGAAACCGGAAGTACAGTAGTGAAAGAAATATGGCATCAGGTGCGCATAGGTATGGGTCATTGCTCTTGCCTACAAAGTTCAATAAATATGGCCCTTTAAGTTTTGATGATATTTGCTCGATTCAATACTCCATATCCCAACCCTATATTTCAATTTAAGGAAGTGAACCTTCCAGTTCTTACTTTACGCACCTTCCCGCACTTCCTCCTTTGCACTGTTTGGGTGCCCACGATCCATCAGCCAGACAATCGGGAGTCCACAACAAATCTTCGATATTTTCATTACCTTTAACTTTCGCATAATATTTGAAACAAGACTCTTTATCCACTACACATTTATTGGAAGCATCACACTCCAAGCCAGGAGCACAGGACTTGGTATCTTTGGGATCACAAGTTTTTGTAACTGAAATTCAAATGAGTCATATGAATTTCTGAGTAGTATAGACGAAGTTTTCCGACATATGGAAATTTTGCCGAAACATCATTTTCTCAGATAGCCACCAGAGTTACAGTAGGTATTCACTGATTCGAGGTCGTAGAGTAATCACGATTCTGTAATTAGTTCCTTCAGGGATTTGATACTTCAGGAAATTATCAACTTTTTGTGGAAAATTTAGTCATTTTTTGATGGTCATTACTCGAAAACTATATTTCATAAAAAAATTCTGATTGCATATTCTTAATTTACGCCCTCCAATTGATGAATCCAGCAACTTTGGAGGGGATCCAGGAACATTTTTTCCTTGAAAATACGCGAAATTTTCCAACATATGGAAACAACATACAGAGTGTAACAGCCAAATGGAATACATTCGATAACGAATAAATGAGGGTGTGTTGGGAAAAACGCTCGGACACGTCGATTTGTTATTTTAAATGCGCAAATTTTTCAAGAAAATTCTATATAGGGTGTTTCTTATTTCAAATGTAACCCCCTGTATATTATTTATTTTTTGGATTCTTCAGAGAATTCTAGACACAATTCATGCACAATGTCCTATACCAGGAGTCGGCAACCTTTTGAGCCAAAAATTATAATTAACAAAATTTCAAAGTTTTTAAAGAACCACGAAATTTTTTTGACAACAATAAATAGTACCCGCACAAATCAAGTTTAAAAAAAACGATCAATTAATTCATAAAAAAAATATAATTTATTTATATGTAAGAATTTTTTTCACAATTATTAGATTATTTGTGTGAAAAATTAGAACAATAAAACATTTATTCGCAACTTTAACTTTTACTTCAAAAACAAACAAAAATTCAATGGGAGCGTTGGCTCTGCATTGCTTCAGAAGGTTTGGATAGATTTGGTTCATAACTCATTGTTTTAAGTTCCAAACATGACTCCAAATTTTCATTTGTAAACTTTACTTTTTATTATATTCATGCAAGAGAACGCTTGCTCGCACCAATAAGTCGATCCCAAGATAGTCAGCACTCCAAATGCCAACTTGTTCACCTCACTGTAGCAATCAGGAAGACTATTCCATGCGTCAAATATAAGTGTCTCAACTCGCGGCATTTCTTTTAAAGCTGTCCACTTTTTTGTGTTACATAAATACATTTCTGGACCTCCAGCTCTTCCAACTTGCTTTTCAACTCTGTAAATTTTGCACTCCACAAAGTTTTACTTTTTAAATCGATCAATTGCATTTCTAGAGATCCAGTATCAATTCCAAATGGCTCAATGTGGATTTCGTTACTATTTGTGTTGAGAGGATTTACTATAAACGCTAAAGTGGTTTTGCTGGTTTTGAATTGCCCAAATCTGTCAGCAAATTCATGTACCAGTACCTAATCCTCAATCGATTCAGAATGATAATTTTTTTTTATAAAATAGATAATATTTGCGTATGGAGCTAAAGAGCCGCATGTGGCTCTCGAGCCGCAGGTTGCCGACCCCTGTCCTATACCTTAACGACCTAGACAACTCCCCAATAAGCATCCACCAACACAGAACCATCTTCATAGATGATACCAATCTCCTGGCTGGAGGTGAAACATTCCCGGAAATGATGACAAGCAGTGAAGATTTATTCCATAAGACTAAAAACTGGTTTTCAGAAAACCAATTAGTATTAAATGAAGCAAAAACAGGCACAATCCTCTTCAGAACAGACCTCAATGTAACACCACCTTCAAAAATAGATATCAATGAGTCGTCCATACCTTTATCACAAAGTGTAGAGTTCTTGGGAGTTCACATCGATGAGTTCATGAAATGGTCCTGTCATGTCGACAATCTTGCAATAAAACTCAGTAGAATATCCTACGGACTCAGGGTAAACATCTATATATCTAGACGGAAATGCAGCCAGGGCCCTATACGTGGCAACGTTTGGATAAGTGGCTAGGTATGGAATAATCTTTTGGGATGGCAACAGTAACATCAAAAAGATTTTCATCATCCAGAAGAGAATGGTCAGAGTAATGAACAACATGAAGTACAATCAATCATGCAGAACTGCGTTCAGAACCTCAAAGCTGATGACAGTTTACGCCCTCTATATCTACGAATGCTTGATGTTCATTTTCAAAAATCCGGAACCTTTCCAGGAAAATAGGACCTCACATAGATACCCTTCAAGAAGCAATACATACATATACCCCAATCATCGGTTGACGACAACAGAGAAACGCACCCACTACTCAGCAATTAAATTTTTTAACAATCTACCATCTGAAATAATGTCTTTAAATAAGATAAGCATTCTCAAACAAAAAATCAAGGAGCTCCTCATAAACCTTGAACCATATGATGTGTTTTCGTATCTTAATAACTGAAGCATAATATGAGTTCTAATTGACACTATTTCACTCTATGTTGTGCCATTGTCATAAATTGTATCAACTTACTTTGAAATATATATATATATACTAGCTGGCCCGGCGAACTTTGTTCCGCCTAAATGATACTTACGGTGGATTTCACAAATCGTAATCACCGGTGATCGGAGATCAACGGCTTGGTTCTCTGATTTTTGATCTGTCAAATGTTTCCATGGATATGAGCTATGACACAGAACAGATACACAAAAATGATATGTCATAATATGTCAATCACTAATAATTGCAATTTTGGATTCAGTTATTTCCGCAACTATATTTATTACCCAAACAGAAATTCAAAAACATTTTAAAAATTATGAGAAAAGATGAGAATGGACATCTCACGATTGGAACTCATCGCCAAAATCCGATTTACTTGACATTTCGATAAAAATTCACTGTGATATTCACCCGCTTCTGGATCTGTTAATAGCCTTTCATGATACTATAAGCCCTATGTAAATTACACAGTAATTGATGTCATATGTTATTTTTTCGACCATTTCATACCACGACGACCGAAATGCGAAAAGAACAGATGACATCAATCGATGGCCGCGAAAGCCTCAACAAATTCATCGCCATTTAATTGTGATAATGTTGAATATAGTACCTTCACGATTACGTTATTTGGAATTAATAAAACTATAAAAATAACTAATAATCATCAGTCATAATGTGTGAATAGCGCCATCTGAAGTGGTTAGAACGAAACTTTTCTCACATCTCAACGAAATCTAATCATTTTAGACATTTGGTTTTGCCCAACAGCGCAGAGTTTTAGGCAACCCAAATTACACACTATTACAGTAGAGAGAATATAGGCGAATCCATGGAAGCGATACGCCCCCTAGCGTTAACGAATGAACTAACGCAACCACACCACATTGTTTTGTTTACAGTTTGAATTACACGTGTTTCATTCAGGTTATTGTTTCATTTTTGTTCTGAGATCATAAATAACTATTGTTGTGTACCTAATTGTTCATCTTCAACTAAAAGAAATCCTGAATATAGTTTTCATACCCTTCCAGAGGTAGGAAATAAGAAAATGACTGATTTTTCACTTGAATATCTCTTCGGTTTAACCGATTTATCATCCACAATCAAATCACGTTCAGAATGTACCTCACTTGAACAACCCTTAACACAAAACACAACAAAATCTCTTTGTCAGAACAACGTGTGAAAGCATGCTCAAAGTAAAAGCATTCGCAACGTAAACAAATATATGTTTGTAGTGTGTAGAGAGTAGTTCTGATTCTCGCCGATATGGCGCTACGATCTTAATTTCAGATGCCTATAGTCACTGTACACACTACATATTTGTTTATATCGCCATCTAACGCGGAGAATATCAAACGAATAAACGGTAGCGAAACTGTAACTGTAGCGACATCTAGTGGCCTTACTCAAAAGGAGGAAAAGCATTTCCTGTATAAGTAAAATTTTCATCGATTTTTTCAAAGTTTTATTGTATTTTATAATAACCAGACCGTAGACGAATCCATAAATGAAGTTTCATAACAAACAGTCCATCCTATCTCGAGTTATAAATGGTGTAACCAACATCTTTCTTTTATATATATAGATATATATATATATATATATATATATATATATATATATATATATATATATATATATATATATATATATATCCGGGTTTATAGCGTCCTACGCCTTCCGGTTCCCAGCTTCCAGCCTCTTCTGTCCACCCATTCTCCTGGTCTCAGGTTTCTCTCCGACATGGCTTTTTGTATGCCGCTCATCCAGGTAACTTTTGGTCTTCCTCGCTTTTTCCTTTCCCTCGGTACCCACCTTAGAGCAAGTTTCGGAATCCTTTGATCTGACATCCTCTCAACATGTCCATACCAAATGAGTTGTTTTTGCTGAGTATCCTCTATTATTGTCTTGTCCACCTTCATTAGTTCCCTCACTCTCTCATTCCTCACCTTATCCATTCGCGATACTCTGGCTGATCTTCGCCAATAGTCCATTTCAAGAGCCAACAGTCTTTTTTCGAGGTTTTTTGTCAATTGCCATGTTTCACTTCCATATAGAACGATGCTCTTGAATACTGAGGAATAAATATAGTGTTTCTTCTCAGCTGAAATGCTTTTGGACCATAGTATCGAGTTCAAGTGTCTTATAGTTGTTTTTCCTTTATTTATTCTGCTCTCTATTTCATTTTGTGTTCTTCCATCTGCTGTTATTTTCGTCCCCAAATAGACGTATTCATCGCAGGCGTCTATTTCGACATCATCATTCACCATCAACTTTTCCTTCTCTCCGCCAACACACATATATTTTGTTTTTTTCAGGTTTATTGTGAGGCCCCAATTGTGGTATTCTTCGAAAAGTCTTCTTGACATAAATTCCAGATCTTCCCTATCTTGTGCAATCACAATCTGATCATCTGCAAAGTGGAGTGTGTAAAGCGTTGTGTCATCTGTAAGCTGAATTCCCATTCCATTGCAAGATCTTCTCCATCTCTTCAAAGCCTCATTTAAGTATATTTTAAACAGAGTGGGAGATAAACAACAGCCCTGCCTGAGACCTTTTGTAACTGTGAAGGTTGGCGAAAGAGAGTTTCCTAGTTTAACTCTTGAGTAGGATTGTGAGTATAATTGCTTTATTGCACTGATCGCCGTGCTGTTGATTGGTGACCTTTCTAATACCTGCCACAGTTTCTTTATCGGAACTGTATCGTATGCTCTCGTAAGGTCTACAAATAGAAGGTGAACTTCTCGATTGGTTGCTGTTTTTTTCTCATTTATTTGGTTTATGCTGAAGATGTTGTCTACACATGACCTGTCAGCTCTGAAACCCGATTGCTGCTCAATATCATGGGGATCGAATTCATCTTCGATTATATTTCTCAATATTTTCCCATATATTCTACTGAAGGTACTTGTCACTGAAATGCATCTGTAGTTTTGGCACTCACTTTTAACTCCTTTTTTATGGATTGGTGTGATCCAAGCTTCCTTCCAGACTTCCGGTATCGCCGCTCCATTTATAAGCTTCTCGAAAAGATGGCGCAGCATCTCTATTAGTTTTTTCGTTCCATTTTTCAGCATCTCTGCTGGGATTCCTTCAGGTCCAGCAGCTTTCTTATTCTTCATGTTCTTTAATGCTTTCCAGACCATTTCCTCACTGACCTGTATATGTTGTCCCTGAATGACGTAATTGGTTGGTGACTGTGTTAAATATTGTTCTCTGTCTTCATTCAGTTCTCGCTCAAAGAATTCTTTCCATCTCTCCAGTTTTATTGGGTTTAGATTGATCTTGTTTGAGCTTTCTTTCCTCAGTTCCCTGATCAGTTTCCATGATTCGGATGATCTTGCTCCTCCTATATAAGACTCTATTTCTTGACATTTTCTCTCCCATGTCTCGTTTTTGTTCTGAATCACCATTCGTTTGAATTTCTCTCGTTCAAGTTTATATGATATAGTATCATTGATGTTATTAGAGTTGAGCATCCTGTGATATGCATGCTGTTTAATCTGTTTTTGTTGTTCCATTTCATCATTCCAAGTAAGCAGGGCATTGCGTTGGTTGGTGTTTTTCTTTTCTCCTAGTGCTTCTTTGGCCGCAGAGTGTAACGTTTCAACTATGTGTTCGTATAGTGCATTTGGAGTATCCTCTAAAAAATTTTCATTCAGTTTCTGGTCCAGGCGGCTTTGATACAGTGTTTTAGTGCTCTGGTGGTAGAATCCGTCCAAGTTGTATTTAACTCCTTCCAATTTATCTACTTGCAAGTGTGACTCGTTTTGTTCTCTAGAATACCTGAATGGTATAAAAACGTGTGCTTTTATCAAATAATGATCCGACCCACAATCTGCTCCACGGTATGCTCTCACGTCTCGAACTTTCCATCTGATATTTTGTTTCACAATCACATAATCGATAATAGAACGTAGGCCTCTCGTTTTTTGGCGCCAAGTGTATTTGTGAATATCTCTATGTGGATAAAACCCATTTAAAATTTTGAGACTATGTTGTTCGCAGAACTGTAAGAGTCGTTGTCCATTATTATTAAGAGTTTCTTCTCCATATTCTCCTATGACCTTATCATTTTTCTTTTGTCCGGTCCGAGCGTTGAAGTCACCAAGAAAGATCACTTCACGTTGATTACCGGCATTCACGAGTACATCCTCCAGTTGTTCTTGAAACTGATCCTTTTCAAGGACGGTGGCATCTTCGTTTGGAGCATAAACACCTATAACAGTTGTTCTTTGTCCTCTCAGATTGAAGTTTGCTGAGATTATTCTTTCGTTTATAGCTTTCCAATCGGTGAGTTTATGTTTGAGTTCTTTTTTTTCTTTGAAATAAAGACATATTATTATTATTTTCTTCATCGGTCTCCCGTTCTCAGCTTGAGCTGGTATTACTTCTATGAACCAGTGAAAAAACATTTCAGTTCCTCCCATTAGTTCAGGAATTTCTGCACGATGTGACAGGTTTGCAAATCCACAGCCTGCTGTGCATATCCCGCGATCCTCGGGAATAATTCGATCCAAGATTTGTCTTGAATGATTCCCTTCCGTCAGCTGAAGTTCCGGATATCTCCCGGTGAACTCGGTATAGTGGGAGTATATCCATCCACGAAGTGGTTTGTCCTCGCAATTGTTCACGTAATAAAAAGCTCGCATTACTTCAATATTCATTTTGCGGCTCCACTTGATACGTGCGTTGCGAGCTCCCCTGCGGGCAGTCCTCCTCACGGTGGTCGAGCCAGCAGGTGGAGTGGCATTTCGATCTTCTGCCATGATATCGGTTTCCACTTCTTGCCGCTGGCTTAATATTTTCTCCATTTTCATGGGTATGCCACCATTTACCCTTGGTGGCCCAGGTAACTCGGGCCGTGGGGATGTCACCCCCCATGTGGCGTGGCAGAAACCAAACCACACACGTGCGGTATTATTATTATTATTATTACCTATCTTTAACTATTTCGGAAGTATTAAGTGTTTTCAGATTTATTGCAAAAATCAACGTTTTAAATAAAAATTATTTTATTTCACAAATTCGGTACATTACACTTAAAACCTAATGAGTAATACTGATTATTTCTTAATTATTAAAAAAAAAACAAAAAAAAACATTAATGTCAATGTAGGAAATGTTCAAAATGCTCGCCGCGAACGTCTTGGCAACATGCTACAGACAACGTGATACTAAGGCTATGAGAATAAACAAATCTGTTTTTGTTTTTTTAAATTTCTTCTCAGTAATGGTTTTTGCTTACTTTCTTCATATCAAGAGGTAAATGGAAAATAAGTATTGAGTGTAATGTATCGAATTTGTGAAATAAAATAATTTTCATTTGAAATGTTCATTTTTGTAAGAAATCTGAAAACACTTAATATTTCCAAAAAAGTTGAAGATAGATATAGGACATTGTACATGAATTATGTCTAGAATTTACTGAAGAATACAAAAAATAAATAATATACAGGGGGTTGCATTTGAAATAAGAAAGTTGGTATTGGCCACGGTCGCATGGAACACCCTATATAATTTTATTTTCTTGAAAAATATGCGCATTTAATATTACAAATCGACGTGTCCGAGCGTTTTTTCTAACACCCCCTCATTTATTCGTTATCGAATTTATTCCATTTGGCTGTTACACTCTGTATAGGTCGTAGATTACGATTCTGTAATTAGTTCCTTCCTATAGGTTCGATACTTCAGGAAATTTTCAACTTTTTGAGGAATATTTCCGAAAATTCAGTCATTTTTTGATAGTCATCACTACGAAATTGTTTTATAAAAAATATCTGATTGCATATTTTCAATCTACGCCCCCGAATTAGTGAATCCAACAACTTTGGTGGTGATCCGAGAAATTTTTTTTTCTCAAGAATTCGCGAAATTTTCCAACATAAAAATTTTGCCGAAATATCATATTCTCAGATAGCCACCAAAGTTACTGTATTGACTAATTCTAGGTCGCAGATTACGAATCTGTAATTAGCTCCTTCCTAGGTTTGATGCTCCAGGAAATTTTTAACTTTTTGTGGAAAATCTTCGAAAATTTAGTAATTTTTTTGATGGTCATAACTCGAAAACTATATTTTATAAAAAATATCTGATTGCATATTCGTAATCTACGCCCTCGAGTTGGTAAATCCAGCGAAATTTTCCAACATATGGAAATCAAGCCGAAATATCATTTTCTTTATTTCAGTATCGTAATGAGTTCATTACAGTACTAAAAACAGTGCTGTAATGAATTCATTACAGCATCTTTTTCAGTTACATTTTTCGTTTTGTGGTTGCCAACCATGACTTCTGATCCTATCAAATTGTCAATTTTCGTATTTCCTAACATTCACACCAACTGCCAAAATACAATATGAAAGTCACTAGAACCTATAATTTTAATTTTTCATTGAATTTCACAAAATTTGACTGAAATAGAGAAAATATCGTCTAATACTCGTTTCAGATTGCAATTCCAATACTCATTCGTATTGGAATAGGAGCTCATTCTGCAACTAGTTTTAGAATATATACTATTCTCAGGTAGCCATCAAAGTGACTGAATTCACTAATTCGAGGTCGTAGATTACGAATGGGAGGGGTAATTACGATCATCGAGGGGTAATAACGATTGAAAACCATTAAATCAGGTACACA
This sequence comes from Adalia decempunctata, assembly GCA_951802165.1. Taxonomy (NCBI): domain Eukaryota; kingdom Metazoa; phylum Arthropoda; class Insecta; order Coleoptera; family Coccinellidae; genus Adalia; species Adalia decempunctata. Next base: position 35,598,021 of record OX637697.1, on the reverse strand, counting down.
ATGTATGAAATATTTTATGTGCACCTCCTTTTTCTCATGTCTTTGATACTCATGGGGAGGGGGATTGGGTAGTTACCCCCAGTACCCCCCCGTAAATCCGCCCTTGATAACTACTCACCATCACTATCAGCATATTTGGAACAGTAAGGAAAATTGTCTGAATCAAGCTCGAAATAATTCAGTTTATTATCATTGTTCACCATCAAACAATCATTAACATCATAGTCTGTAACCAAATCGTACTCTAAACTTCGCACGAAACAAAATAAAGAACACAAGAATAAACGATACATTCTGAATTTTTGTTGGGTTCATAAAATGGGTAATTGAATTTGCTCATTGATACTTTGTTTTATCTTCCCATATCTATATCAGTTCGGAATAATTTCACATTTATCATGGGTATTAATCTCATCGGTCTGTGCATTCGAATTATCAAGATAAATGAGAGAATTGGACTAGTGGAGATCTATTTCCGAAGTAAAGCGCTTGATCGTGCTGCCATCGAAGGAGGGAAGCGACCGACTGGTTTCTGGCTTATTATGCCATCATCAGTGCCACATAACCCAACCAACCGATATAACGATAGCAACTCACCGATGACAGGACGATCCAGCGCTTTACTTCGGAATTAGATCTCCACTAGTCCAATTCCCCCAGTGATTATGTTTTCTCTAACAACGTTTTGATTTTAAGATAAAATTTATACAATCATAGAGTAGTTCTGATTCTTGCCGATATAGCGCTGCGATCTTATCTTCAATCAGAGGTTAGGAGCTTTTTCGCACAAATCCGTAGCTAGCACGTCAACCTATTCTGGAACTGAATCCGGCACTCGCCTGCTAGACCTTAGTTGAAAATGACGTGTTTGCATAAAGTGAATTCGTTCCGTGAGAAAAAGGACAACACCTACACGAATCCGGAAGACCAGCAGTATATCTCTAGGGAACAATAACCATGAGTACCATTCTTTAAGTGTTAACTTTCTGGTATATCATTCTCATACAAACATTTATTCCTTTAATTTTCATTTTGATAAGAATTGGTATATCACTCCGGGCGCGTACCCAGAAATGTGTGTTGGGGGGGCTCAGCTTTTATCCAAAAACAGTTATGTTTTTTAACCATGAGAAATCATGAAAAACGAATAAGAAAATATTAAAGCATGAATTTATTTCTTGTGAATATGAATCTTCAAAAAACAAAAAAAAAACAAATTAATATTGAATCATCCAAGGGTTTATTAGTTTTTAGTTATTAAATAAAAGTTCCAAGCGCCAGCATTAGCAAATCTGGTCACAACCATTTCTGTATCTATGACTCTCTCGTAATTTATGTGCATTAGAGCTAATCCGTTCAAGCGGTTTTCTGCCATAGGTTCTGAGCCAGGTCTTAAGAAAAACTGCTCTAGCCGTTGTTACGGGAACACGGGAAGTACAGTGTGTACCATTTTGTTTGAGACTGCTCTGTATCTCAGCTATTATTGAAGATAGAGATATGCGATTTTCGCGACCCTGTATCACTTTTTTGTAAAACTTTCAAAGCCACGAACAGAAATATTCCAACTACTTTTGTTCCTGAAATATAGGGCGAAAACGAAAATGTTCCCTTTTGGAGATGTAATTATTTCTTAGGCCATGTATAAGATAGAAAAAAAATGAAAACGGTTTATAAGAGATATTGAGAGCCCTGTTTTTAAGATTGGGCACAAACTTGATATTTTTTAAATTGAATACCCTGTATATTTAAACGTCAAATTTCTGCGATTTTTTTGAATACCTTGATGTATCGCAACCTTATCTTCAATAAATTATAGCTTCAAAAATCAGAAAAATCCATATTTATGTTTGTATTTAGTAGGCCATGAATTCTTCCACACCTGCATTAAATTATTACTTTTTCGAAACGCCATGTGATTCAAACCTTTTTATTCGACTATATTTTTAACATCAACTCAAAATATCACTCTTCAACATAAACTTAAAAATGTTGTAAACAAAAAAATATGTCGGTACAGATTTAACATTAAGGTGGGCGTTCAATGTAGTGTGTTTTTATTTCAAGTTGATTTCGAAAACGGTTTCACTTTGAGACCTGAAATTTTGTGGGTGAACTCAGAAAAGATTAGGGTTTTTGTTGAAATAATTTTGATCGATTTCATTCCGACAATCAATTTTTTTTCTTTCAAAAATAGAAGAACATGAGCCAACCCATGCTTCTGTTTTATTTCAACAGAAAAACCCATGAAAATAGTTCAACTTCCGATTAAAAGGGAATCTAATGATAATTTCGTTCAGAAGATTAACTTGAAATACGGAATTGGCAGAGAATGGCCAAATTCAAATTTTGGCGGGAAAAAGTTCCTGCTTTACCCACAATTTTGCTTATTCCATAGTTCGGCGATTTTCGGATAGAGAGCGCCATTGTACATTTCATTCATAATTAGAGAGATATTCATAGAACTTGATAGTGATAGTGCATGTTCTATGGAGATATCCATAAAATGGACGGTGGCACCTCTATCGGCTGAGCTTTCCAACTCGCTTTAAACGCCGACCTTTACTGATGTAATCACAAGATTCTAATCAGACAATTTATTACCTAAACCAAAAATAAACATATAGATCTAATGAAGTTGTTCAAACTGTCGTCCATTTTGTCTTATACATAAACCACACAGTTTCAATTCGACATTTAAAATTATTAAGGATCGCCTTTGTGGGTTTCTGAATGCTTCTTTGGTTGGGGCTCATCTATATTATAACGCCGATATGCTTACATTTTATATTTTAATATAATATTTTTCAGATTTTGAAATTTCATGTTTTCACCGTCAGCCATCTTCATTGATTTGTTTCGACTTTGTTTGTGACTCAGTTTTCTTGAATGCAATAAACAAATAGTTATTTTTGTATCTAGTGCGCGAAATGCTACTTTGGTGATCGAGAACTGATTTTTTTTAACGAGGCGCAGCCGAGTTAAAAAAAAATAGTCGAGATCACCAAAGTATTTCGCGCATGAGATGCAAACAAAATTTTTTCTACAAACGTTCGAGTACTGGCTGCACCATAAATGTTAACATTGTAAATAATGAATAGAATTAAGTGGTGTTCAATTTTCTCACATTTTGAAAGCCTTAATTATTGTTATACATTAATAAATAAATGATATCTTGGAGTTTTGCTTGATTGAGGAACATAAAGGTTAAAATATAAAAATCCCATATAGTTTACATGCAGTGTGCGAAGTAAGTATTTCGCGCACTACTTCGCGCACGGTGTCATGGTGACGAAGGAAAATGAAAAAAAGGGTCACTTCGCATATTGTTGTCTATGCGCGAACCTTGTCATTTTTTGACGTTTGTAGAAAAACAATATTTTATGCATGTTCAACTTTTATGCATGTGTGAAAGGATTCATGGCCTAGTATCAAAAACATCAATTTGGATTTTTCTGATTTTCAAAGTTAAAACTTATTGAAGATTGAGTTGTGATACATCAATGTATTCAGAAAAAAAATTGCGAAAATTTGACGATGAAATAAACGGGTGATACATTTGAAAAATACCAAGTTTGTGTCCAATCTTAAAAACAGTGCTCTCAACAAAAATTTTAAATACGGCACTGACTTCTATGTAAAAATATCTATTATAAGCAGTATTCATTTTTTTCCTATCTTATACAGGGCCTAAGAAATAATTACATTTCCAAAAGTGAACATTTTCGTTTTCGCCCTGTATTTCAGGAACAAGGGGTAGTTGGAATATTTCTGTTTGTGGCTTTGAAAGTTTTACGAAAATGTGATACAGGTTCGCGATAACCGCATGTCTCTATCTTCAATCATAGCTGAGATACAGTGCAATCTCAACCAAAATGGGACACAGTGTACCTACCCAAATATTTGAAGCAATATGTATAAATTTGGATAGATAGTGCAGATGAAGCACATGATTTGGAATCATCCGGTGTTGAAGTAGCCCACTTTTTTATCCATCTTTTTGATTCACTGGAAAGAATGAGGCTTTCGCCTGAGGCGAAAGCCTTGGGGGGAGCTAGAGCCCCAATAGCCCCCCCCCTGGATACGCGCCTGTATCACTCCATTCTTCTGTCCAAGTGGTTCTACGTATAATTCACACCGCCCAACGCTGATTGACTTTATTCTACCCGTGGACAGAGTTAAATATTCTTCTCGAACAGAACGTTGGTATTATATACACGTGGCTGGTAACCATCATGAAAAGTTCGTTGAATAATATACGATTATGATTTCACCTTCATAATAGAGACGATGGAATGGATTTCATTTCATATGCGGATATTCATTAAAGTTTTTTCGCTTTTGAGATACATAATGATGACATAGTGGCTATCTTGAAATTTTTATGATGAGTTTGGAACGATTGAATCTTTTGGAATACACCAGAATCGCTTCGAAATATAACACAATCCACCACATGATCACAACGACAAGAAATCTGGAGAAATACTGTTTCTTAGTTTGTTGTCATAATTCATGGTGATTCAATTTTGGAAGCAACAGGTTCATCCCGAAAAATGTGTTTTTAATTCTATGAGAATAAATAATAAAGGTACTTAATTGGTTGCTGGATTGATGAAAGCTGAAACATCTTCAGTAGAGATAAGTGAGTATGCATATTTTATGGGTAAAGCATTTCCTGAGTAGAATTTTCGACTGCATTTGCAATGTTTCATCTAGATAAAGCGTTCAGTTCAGATAATGGCGCGTTGAATAATTAAAAGACCTTAATTTTATCAAGGACTTAGACTCGTGCCTTTACTCCATTTCTAATATTTCCTAGACTCATGTATACTGCTCCACAAGAGTTAAGGATATCGTATTCAATCGTTTTTGAAAGTATGCAATCTTCGAGAAAATCGCTGTAAAATCATTTAAAATTCAAAAACAACTTGAATCGATCCAATAAAAATCAGTATGAGACATTTCGTCAATCTGGTCGCCTTTTTTCTGAAGTTTGGCTCTTTGCATATGCTTTATGAATGTTCTTATTTTGAAATGAAGGCTTCGATTTAAAACGAGTTTTCTGAAAATGCCAAGACGTAAATTAACAAACGCTGAGGCTAATATGGCTATCGGAATGCTACAGGCTGACCTAACTCAGGTTGTTGTAGCGGAAAGGCTTCAAGTCAGCCAAAGTGTGATATCTCGACTTTGGAATAGGTTCAGGGAGACAGGTTCCGTGTTGGAAAGACCAAGGCTTGGTGGGCGACGAAAAACAACACCTGCTCAGGATCGTTTCATCACCGTTTCGGCGAGAAGAAACCCTACATCTACGTGTAGATTGCTACGGAATACTCTTCAAAATGCAGATAGGGTCCAAGTTTCCATCGAAACCATAAGACGACGTTTGAGAGAGGTGAATCTAGGTTCTAGACGTCCATTAAGAGGAGTTCCATTAACACGTGACCATAAGCGTCAAAAACTGGAATGGGCAAGTCAACATATCAATTGGAACGATCAATGGCGTAGTCCGTGCAGCCATATAGGAGTAGTCAGGATAAACAATATATCATATCATCATATCATATCATCATATCATATAGTTGAGAATGCGCGCGAGGAGCTTAGTATTCCACATTTACTAATACCTCCGCACTCACCATATTTGAATTGCATAGAACATGCATGGGATATGCTCCAAAGAAGATTAGATAATCATCAACCTACCCCAGAATCCTTAAATGATCTGAGAGAGTTTCTGCCCCGTTTATGGAACCAAATTCCTCAAGAAATGTTCAACAACCTCGTGTGTAGTATGCAAAGAAGATGTCAAGCTGTTATTGATGCCCGTGGAGGCTATACATTGTATTGATAGTCTTAAAATGCTTGAATTCTCTGGGAAGAAAATTTCGTTATTTTCTTAACCACCCTGTATAAGCTGCAGACCTACAGGCTAAAATTAATTTGCAACTTGAAATCATATCAATATGAATTTTCATCACAAAAATCTTATTTTTACTATATTTTTTTGCAATTTAAGTCAATATCCCTAACTCATGTGGAGCAGTTTATTTTAGGTACATACTTTGATATCAGTGCCAATTAATCAACAATTCCACTCTTTCAGTATTAAACCAGTCCAACAAGTGAATACAGAATCGAAAATGCTAATGAGAAAACTGGAATTTCTTCGTCGATTTTTTTTGCGGAGTGAGTAAAGATCAATGATTTTGTTCGATATGAATCAAACATTAGCTATTTTTTCATAAATGTTGAACGAAACTTGTCGATGTTGAATGGAAGTTGTTCCATCTAATAGCTTTAGAACCAGTGTATTTTTGAATCATACCACTACGAGGATATATTAAAAAATTCTTAGCCTACTATAGAACCAAACAAAATTTCAATGTCGAAATTTTTTATTACTCAACATATTCTCCTCTTAATTGAATCCTTTATCACAGCGAACCTGCAGCGTCTCTAGATATTTCAAAAAAAATGTTTCTTCTTGCTCTGCAAACCAGTCCTCCACAGCTTTCATTACCTCCTCGTTGAAAGAAAATTTATGACCTTTTAAATCTTTTTGCGGTTGAGGAAAGAGATGATAGTCGGACGGAGCCAAATCTGGTTTATAAGGGGGGGTGATCTAGTAATTCTAACCCTAAATCACGAATTTTTTGCATGGCAACATGAGATTTGTGTACTGGGGCGTCATGTAAAAACAAAATTCCTTCGGATAGAGTTCCGCGTCTTTTCTCTTCTACTCCCGTAGAGTGGTCAGTTATGTCGAATAGTAATCTCCTGTTATTGTTCTATCCTTTTCCAAAAAATTAATCATGATTACTCCATGGCAATCCCAAAAAACTGAAGCAAGAACTTTTCCAGCAGATTTTTGTACACGATACTTCTTAGGTCTTGGAGAACCAGAGTGTCGCCAGTCCATCGATTGTTACTTTGTTTCTGGATCGTAGAAATGTACCCAAGTCTCATCCATAGTAACAATTCGGTTTAAGAAGTCTACATCGTTTTCAAATCAAGCACAGATCGAATGCGATGCTTCTGCCCTTGCACGCTTCTGGTCAACATTCAAACATTTGGGGATCCATTTTGCAGAAATTTTTCTCATGTCGAAATTGACGTGAACTATAATATCATGAACGCGTTCGTATGAAATCTTCAGTGCTTCAGATATCCGTTTTAGCCCAATTCGACGGTCTGATAAAATCATGTCATGAACACATGAACTGCATCGATATTTTCGGGGACTAACACAGAAACTGGCCTTCCCGATCGGTCATCATCTTTAATGGAAAATTTACCTCTTTTGAAGCTTGTAGTTAAATTTTTCACGGTCGCATACGAAAGACATTGATCACCAGCTACTTGATGAGGGCTCGATACTCCAATTGTTTATAATTTCGGTGGACATCTTTTTTTTTAATTTATCGCGTAACTCTGGTTTACTTTTTTGACGTCGAACTCTACACTGTAAACCATTACGAACAATAACTTATTAGAAGTGTCAGTACACTTCTAATAAGTTATTGTTCGTTGATATGGTATCGCAATATTTTGTTTATGCATGGAACTGGTCTAGGCTAACTAGATATCAATACATCCTCGTATGTTTTGCAAACCACATCATTTCAATATTTCATTTTGAATGATATATTAATGATTCCAATAAAATTTATTAGAATTCTGAATTCCTGAATGAACGCAGAATGATTCAATTGAAATTATAAAGGTGTTAAATACACACACCGTCAAAAGTCTTGTTGAATGTAACCTGACAATTTTTGTGTGTGAAATCATCACTATTTATCATTTGAATGAAAACAATAAATCAGCGGAAAATGTTTAGTTTACGGGAGAATATAGGTGTATTCGAAGTTAATCAGTTTTAAACGAATAACGAGAGTTGTAATTTTGAGAACATTCCGTGGAAAATGTCGGGACATCCAATTTCTCAGTTTGACCGGGAAAGAATAGTATCCCTACATGAAAAAGCTTTGTCGAATCACCAGATTGCCCAAGGCTTGAATTCTTCAGTAAGGCGCATAGTGGCCCATTTTCTGGACACCTGCAGCTTTGCCCGGAGACCAGAGCTTGGTCAACCCAGAGGAATATCTGCAAGGGAAGACCATTACATCGCAAATTTTACTCGAATTAATCGAACGGTATCTGTAACAGCCCTTAGAAGCCATTTTTTTTAGTACTTATAGAGGGGTAGTCTCAATCAGTACCATAAGGAGACGATTGCATCATAGATCAGCATAGAGCTATTCGTCGGCAATGGACAGAACCCAACCAAGATTGGCTTTTACCACAACGGCGCAACGTACTTTTTTCGGACGAGTCACGATTCGGTTTACATAGTGATAATCGACGAGGAAGGGTTTGGAGAGGTCAAGGCAGAGTAAAGCAACTCATTTTCGCCCGGGAAGTTGTGCACTTTCAAGGGGGTTCAATAATGTGCTGGTGGTATATGTTCGGTCGCCGTACCCTTCTTATTATTGTTGAACTACATCTAAGTAGAAAACATCATTGAACCAATCATTGTTCCTCTGTGCATACAAAGGGCTCAAAACATTCTTCAAGTGAACAACATCTAGAGAACGAACTGCCCAGCAAACTAACCGGACATAAATCCAATTGAGATATTTTTTTTATAAAATGGGATTCAGACGAGGATTCAGGCCCGAATTTTGGGGGGGTTGAACTTTTAGATATTCAAATGAGAAAAGGTACTGGTATTTTAGGCAATGGTAAATCAAAACCATCTGCAAAAATACTCGAAAACTGTCATGGGCGCTCGCAAGAGGGGGGTCAGTGGGGGCCATATGTTGGAAAATTTCGCGAATTTTGAGAAAAAAAAATGTTCTCGGATTACCATCAAGGTTGCTGGATTCACTTATTCGAGGGCGTTGTTTAAGCATATGCAATCAGATATTTTTTATAAAAAATGAGTAGTGATCATCAAAAAATCCAAAATTTTGGACTGTCACGAAAAATATCATGCAATCCAAACTGATCAGTGGAGATGAATGAAAGTTCTTAATACAAAGGGCAAGGAAAAATGCCCCCCATGAGAAAAATTTCTGCGGGCGCCCATGAGAAAAATTTCTGCGGGTGCCCATGAAAACTGTATTTATAGACATTAAACATAAGGATAAGCTCACACTGATTTAGTTTGACTTCTGATTTTAAAAATGTGGGCTACAAAAGATGGAGAACGTTCCCTCAGTTCCCTCCCACCCGTGGATCCGTGCCTGATGGGATTACTTAGGGACAGCAATATCCAATCGCCAAAACCCACCTTCAACTTTTCAGGAATTGAGTTTAGCCCTTCAGGAAGAATGGAACGATACCTATGCCTGAAAAAACCATTAATGACTTGGCGTATTGGGCAGTTGATTGAAAGATGAGATGGGAACACGGACTATTGAATTTGAATTCACTTGTGGAATACCGAATAACCATAATTAATTAATTAATCAAAAATAAAAAATCGATAAATTTAGATTTCTTCTATTTTGTCTCATCCTGCAAGTATCAAACCAATATTTTGCAGTTGGAATAATATTGATCTCATTTCCATAGGTTTTTTATTTCTAAACATGGGGGGAGGGGGTCAAGACTTTTGATGATGTGTGTATTCTGTCTTGGAGAGAAGAATGGCAGAATAAACCAATTCTCATCGGTACGAAAATTAAAAAAAAAATTTTAATATCAAAAAGGATACACCACAAACTAAACAAAGAATGAATGGCTTGAAAGATATATCTGCTTGCCTGCTGATATCGTGTACCTATGTGTCTTCAGAATAATATTCTTTCCTCTCACGAATTGAGTTCCCTTCATGGAAACACGTAGCTTTTCGACTAAGCGGAATAAGGTTATGACGGCGAAGACTTTGTTTGGATTTGAAACTAAATTGTACATAATTGCGGGGAACAATCAAACTAAAAAAAATATACAGAATGGGATATAAAAATGAACGTTTCTGAAAAGTTATTTTCAAAAATTTAGGAAGAATTACACTACCACTTCAAGCTAAATAACCTCATCATGGAAAAGGAATATACAAGATCTCATAAATCTTCAATAGGCTTTGAAGATCAATAGTATACATACATGGTGGGCCATCCATAACTTTCCACCCCGAATTTTGAGCTTTGGGATGGAATAACGAAAAAACGCTCGGACAGGTCAAATTTTGTTGGAAGGGGGACAAATAAGGGTGTTCAAAGGAGTTTGATATCACTACCCCTCAAGCTGCCACCCTTAACAGCTCTCATTTTTGGAAAGGAAAAAAGGAGTCGCTCAGCACCTTGTTGGAAAGGCAATTCAATTTCCTGCATGAGTGTATTTTTTTCCATCGCTTTATTATTATACAGAGTGACTCAGTATTCCATTAATAACTTTCACACGCCGAATTTGGATCTTTGAGATGGAAAAAACGCTCGGACGGGTCAGAAAATGAATTCGATATCACTATCCCTCTAGCCGCTACCCTAACAGCAATTATTTCATTTTAAACGAAAGCGCACGATTTACTTTGTATATATCATTGTTTTCGCGTTTTCAGTTATTGTCTCGGTTTCAGCATTTTCAACATGTGCATAATAATGAAGCGATGAAAAAAAAAAATACACTCATGCAGGATATTGAATTGCCTTTCCAACAAGATGCTGCTCGACCCGTTTTCCCTATTCAAAAATGAGAGCTGTTAGGCGTTAGGGGTTGCAGCTAGAGGAATAGTGATATCAAACTCATTTTAACACCCTTATTTGTCCCCCTTTCAACAAAATTTGACCTGTCCGAGCGTTTTTTCGTTATTCCATCCCAAAGCTCAAAATTCGGGGTGGAAAGTTATGGATGGCCCACCCTGGATATTGATGAAGGCTTTCACGGCCGGATTCAACTTCAAATCTAGAGAATTCCGGGTTTTCTAGCAGTGGTCCAATAGGAATTTCACCTAACGTTTCGCATTCAACTGCGGACAACTGCGGTGCTTCTTTTTGCAGTCCCGATGTAAACTTTCCCGCAGTCACAAGGATTTCTATGAACACCAGAGAGAGAGCGGTTCAGTTCGGATTTTGGCACTCCTTAGGAACTGTCCATACCTTGGCACTCCTCAAGACCTCGAAAACTGGGATGGGTCCTAAGGAGTGCCAAAGACCAAACTGATCCGCCCTCTCAAGCTGGTGTTCATAGAATACCTTCCCACTGCAAGAACACGAACTGTTGTCGACTGTATCAAACGGAAAAGTCTGCAGTCGCGGAAAAACCTTCGATGGAGGGACATAATATTATGTTCGCTAAAACAGAGATCATTTCCAACATCAAGAGTAACTATCCTAGGATGATTAAAGAGGCCATCGAAATCTGTAAGCACAAAACAACATAAACAGGAAAGAGGAAACTACCATTGTTCTTAGTGCTTGGTTGCCAGCCATCTGCAATGCTAGGACTAAACCTGTCCGGAGCGGAGGGGATGAACCGATCGGTCTCACCAGCGGTTCGGCTACGTCCTACGCCTATGAATACAGCGGGGGATCCAGTACCAAAGAGTAGACACAAGAGAAATCACTTAGGCTTGGCGGCAAACATCAGTTCTTCGACCTTGAATAATACTACGCCGATACAGGGCTGTTATTGGCACCCCTCGATTAGACCTCGTCATTCACAAATGACTTTCAAGGTCAAACAAACGATGTTCATGATTTCATTCATAAATAGGGGGAGTGAAGTCTCTTGTGTCTACTCTTTGCCAGTACCATCTCCAGTTCGGAGCAGGAATTCGTCGGGATACACTCTCCTATGGAGAAAGCTTTGAAGATGCCTACCGCAGTTGTTTGTGAGCAAAACGTTAGGTGGAATTTCGATTGGACCTGGAAAACCTAGAATACTCTAGATTTTAAACTTATGGTATATTATTCAAGAAGTATATTATTATTGACGAGGATGATGTTTACCAGACAAGACGAAGTCTAGTTTGGTAAATCATCCAAGTGAATAGCAATAATATGCGAGTAGGTTATCCATTTTTGTCCACGTCTCTCAAATAATTATTTTTGGAATAATTTATATTTAAACAAACAAATTGCCGGTTCAAATTGATATGATCACGTTCAATAGAATTCTCTGCTCAGAAGAAATTTAAGTTTTCTTTCGATCTATTCTGTGGTTGTCAGATTGAAGTTTGATAAACCATAAATATTAAGTGATTAATGGTTCATAAATCACAAGTGATGTATGGATAATAATCGATAAAACAGATGTATAATGAACACTTCATTCCATAGTCGTGGACAAAACAAATTTTCGTTCAATATTTTGTGAAAACATTTTATTGATTTTCGTTTTTGAAAACTTGCGCTAATGGATGGAATAACTATATATTTCGATTATATTTTCATAAGATTATAGAGAGTTGAGAACCAGAAGCACTGCAGAGGAAGTGACCCCTATGGAAGAACATTGGATAGTAGCAAGATTGATATGTGCGATTCATGTACAGTTATTTGGATTATCTGAATATACCGATTTTAATGACTATCAGGATTTCAAAAGGAAATTTCTTATTGGTTACATGAAAATTGTGACATTATTTGCCGGTTATGGTGCAATTGTGGGATTTGGACTTATTTTTTTCATAATTGTTGGGCTCAAAGGTAAGATCGATCGCAGATGATAATCCTCATTATTTCGCATTATCTGAATGGTTTTGAAGTGAGTAATAGTTTCGATTAACTTTTTCGAAAATTTTGATTTCTACAACTTTTCCTATTGTAATTCAGAAAACGTAAAATGTAATTCAGAAAAATTGAATTTCAGAAAATGGAAATTGTAATTCAGAATAGTAAGTTGATATTCAGAAACGGTAATTTGAATTTCAGAAAATATAAATTGTAATTCAGAATTATTGATTTGAAATTCAGAAAAACAAAATTGTAATTCAGAAAAAAAAATGTAATTCAATTGCTCGGTGCCCAAACCACTCTCTCTAATATCATGTATGTAATTCAAATGGAGACATGATTTCATTCAAAATGGGTGGCGAAAAATATTAATAATGATTCTTGAGGTCATTTTCGACTCTCAACATGGGCGCCCGCAGAAACCCGTACAAATTTTTCTCAGGGGGGCCAAAATAGAAATTAGAAGGTAATATTGAGGTGCCGTGCTGAAAAACGTTAAGGCCATCAAAATCTCAGGGGGGCCACGGCACCCCCTGCCCCCCCTGTGGGTGCCCATGACTCTCAAAGTACGTAGATACCTTCATAGAAGCAAGAAATATAATAATAATAACTTTATTTCCAAGAATAACATAAAGGTATATTCAGTCAAGAACGGAAACAGGAAAAAACAAATTTGAAACTACCAAATACTTAAGACAAGTTCGATGCCACATTATCATAGATTATGCTGCATCACTTCATACCGGGCTCGATACTATTCTGAATTACATATTACATTTTCTGAAATTGAATTGATAACTTCTGAAATACAATTTTCCTTTTCTGAAATTGAATTTGCCATTTCTGAATTTCAATTCACTATTCTGAATTACAACTTTGTTTTTCTGAATTACAACTTCCTAATCTGAATTTCAATTTCGTTTTTCTGAATTTGAAATAACCATTCTGAAGTTCAATTTCCGTTTTCTGAATTACATATTGCTATTCTGAAATACATGTTCCCTCTTCTGAAATTCAACTTTGACTTTCTGAATTACAACTGTGAAAGGTGTAGAAAGAGAAAAAAACCCTTCTCAAATGGTCACTATAGGTCATATTTTCAATCGGCATGTTTCAACATTTGACAGTTTGACAGCTGCTGTCAATATTTATGACCGGTGTTGATTTTTTCGTTGAATTTATGAATGCGAATCTACCTGCAAGGTTGATCTACTCACAGGTTGATGAATGAGCTTTTGACTACACGTCAGTGCTTTAGGTGACCAATTCTGTATTTCACGATTCATAACAATAATAATTTCCTTTCATGGAAATAATTGAAAAAGATTGGAAAAAGATAGAAAATGATTATCATCGATTTTTATTATTTGCTCCGAAATTTTTAAGAAATAAAACTGTAGCATAATCATTCTATTCATGGTAGTATACTGGGTCCTGCAATTGTGCGTTCTTCTTTAATAGCCACTGAAAAAAATCTCCTTGAAAAGGATATATCATAGGTACCAATAAAATTAATATGCACATGTCCGTTATGGAATGCCAAATATGATGAACTTGAAATTGAAATTTCTCGCTATTTTCGAATGTAACGCCCTATTTATTATGTATTTTATTACAGGGTGAGTCTTTAACTTGTAGGTACTTACATATATTTTAACTGTAGATTCTTGAGGCCAATTTCTGTTTTTCCGAATTCGGCTCAGAAAGATATAGCCATTCGAAAAAAAGACATCAAAGTTCATATTTCTCGATTGGAGTTGAGGTAATACATTCAGGGAATACAGGAGTACTAACTCTTGAAGCTAAAAGGAACCTCTTTTCAATTTTTCATTTTTCCGAATTCGCCTATGTAAAAATTTTTTGAACAAAACTTGGGCCAAATACGTGCCTGATACTATTCTCTAGAAACACCTCAGAGTTCGTATTTCTTGATCGAAATTGAATTAATACATTTAGGGAATACTCATCAAGTATCAACCCTATTGGAATAAAATTGTTAAGAACACGATATTTCTCAAAAAAACCCTTAGTTTTGTCCGATTATATTTGCAATCAAAAAGCTGCATTTCGCGTGTTCTTCCTTGTACCTCATCACGTCGTGTCCAATAAAATATAAAAATAGCTAAGGTTATTAACGTCTTCTCTGAAATTCACGGTGTTGTTGCTCCTGATGGAGATCATTTCACTGATGTTTCTTCTGTAACCATTACTCTCCACATCCAGTATTTCCCATAGAAATCATAATATATATGTCGCAGTCGGATACTAAAATCCGTCAGTTTGCGAAATGACTAGGCAGTTTGGGAACTGACGAACGTTTTCTAAAACGCTCTTGAAATGAAGATCGTTTTACAATCGGTCTGAAATTTTTAGTCACTTTGTGAACTGCGAACAACGCATCCGACGGATTGTCAAATCATTTGAATCGTATTCTGAAAACGTTTTTGTCTTGATGCAAATTGAATAACTGTTATATTTGTATTATCATCTGTACTTCATTATTCTGCATACAGAAATAATAATTATTTCATTAAGAACTCCAATCCTTTCTGAGTTAACCCACAAAATTTCAGTTCTCAAAGTGAAACCGTTTTCGAAATCAACTTGAAATAAAAACACTATACATTGAACGCCCACCTTAAAAAAAGAAAGACCACAAAAAAATAAAACTATTATTACTTATTGCAGCAGAGGCCGCTCGAATGGCACCTGCTGTTGCATTTTTGATATGCTTTGAAAAAAAAGCTCCTCCTTGTCTTACACTGATTTTTGTTCGGACGGCAAGCACATTTTTTGAAACCTTGGTCGCCGAACTTTGAGGAATTCGCTACTGCTTCCCTTAATGTTATTATATTTTCAATTGGAACATTGAATTCTACAGAATTGAGTGACCTGTTTGGCATCAGCTACTCCCTCGAAAACCACCGGTTCAAAACGCCATTTTCAGTACCTGTTTGATAAGCGCCATTTTTCCATCGATAATTGTAGCATATATATTTTTCGGATCAAGTAGTTTCAGGTGGAACGTTTAAAAGGATGTAGGATATTATGACAATCCGTCTGATACGACGATACGTTATACTGAAAATTTCAGGCCGATTGTAAAACGATCTGTATGTTGAAAGCGTTTCAGGAAAAGTTCGTCAGTTTACAAAATGACTAGTCATTTTGCAAACTGACGGATTTTAGAATCCGACTGCGACATATACAGGGTGTCCCAAGTTCGAGTGCCTATTAGACGTTTCTGGAGAACTGGACTTATTTGAGATCTGAAAATTGGGATTATGATATTGTTCGAAATTTTCTACCGACCTAAAATAGTTTCAAGGCCAGAGCACTTCCAGTTATACAGGGAGTGAAAATAAATTTGGTAAAAAAATTTTTTTTCAATCTTTTCGTTTCTGATATGATTGAGTATTCAATGCTGAATACATTTCTGTTAAAAACATTGTATTCATTCAAATAGTTTTCAGGATATCGAAAAAAAACCTGAAAAAAAGTAAAATATTCATAGCCAGTATCATGCTCATTTTTCTTATTCTGAACATCCCGAGTGTGAACCGTTCTCACAACGTCAAAGTAGAAGAACGTAGAGAGGTCATGCATCTTTTGAATTTCATAAATATCATCACAGGGTGTTCCAAATTTTGTGTCGAAAACTGTGATCGAAAATTGGCCATAACTTCTGTTTTTCAAATTAGAACCCTATTTTTTTATGATTGCGTTGGATTCTGCGAAGAAAAATAATGATAACACTCTCAGATGCCCTTGCTCCTAAATTCAGTATTTCTCGAGTTATTCGAGCTTTTCTAGATTCATGTAGTACGTAGATTCAAATTCATCGAATCTGAACAAATTCGATGAAAATCTTTATGAAACCATAGTAACAACTTATAATTAGACCTGCCACTTGTGAATTATCAATGGAATCATTTATCTTCTATGGTCACAGAATATTCTCATGCAACATATTCGATGAATATTTTCATGGAACCATTGAATGAAATCGAAAAGTACAGATAAAACCTAAAATTAGACCTGTCACTTGTGAATTATTAATGGAAAAATGTATCTTCTTTGGTCACAGAATATTCTCAAGTAAAAGATCAAATAAATTTGATTCTACGTATACAACATGAATCCAGAAAAGCTCAAATAACTCGGGAATTACTGAATTAAGGAGAAAGAGTATCTGAGAGTGCTATCATTACTTTTCTTCGCAGAATCCAACGAAATGATGAAAAAATAGGGTTCTAATTTGAAAAACAGAAGTTATGACCGATTTTCGATCACCGTTTTCGACACAAAATTGGAAACACCCTGTGATGATATTCATGAAATTCGAAAGATGCATGACCTTTCCACATTCTTCTACTTTGACGTTGTGAGAACGGTTTACACTAAGGATGTTCAGAATAACAAAAATGGACATGATAGTGACCATGAAAATTTGACTTTTTCTCAGGTTTTTTGTCGATATTTTGAAAACCATTTGAATGAATACAATGGTTTTAACAGAAACGTATTCAGCATTTAATACTCAATCATATCGGAAACGAAAAGATTGAAAAAAAAATTTTGAGCAAATTTATTTTCACTCCCAGTATAACCGGAAGTGCTCTGGCTCTAAAAATATTTTAGGTCTGTAGAGAATTTCGAACAATATCATAATCCCAATTTTCAGATTTCAAATATGTCCCGTTCTCTAGAAACGTCTAATAGGCACTCGAACTTGGGACACCCTGTATACTTACTCTAGAATGCTAATTCCATCTAGTTCCGCAGCGAAAAACGTGCCGCATAGGCAACTGATTCACAATGTGCGCATGCTCACCATTAGGAAATTTCACGTAAAACGATGCCAAGTCCCTAAATGTTTTGTCGGTTCTATTTTAAGTTCAATATAATTAGGTCAACAATAAAAATATTCCATTGAGTAACAAACTTATTTTATAGCTCATGCGCGACTTCCTACGACTATTAGACACATTAATATCATAAGTGAATTGCAATATTTGTGGAATTGGTGAGAAAATTAGAGCAGTAATGTAGTAGGTTTCACTAAATAGATATAGACCGTGCAACACCGCTTTTTCTTTCTCATGGCAAATGACTTTGAAATGACCTTAGTGAAAGTCTAGGCAGGAACGGGTTAGTGTCAGTCTGCAGCCACAGTTTAGTTTACTGGCTAGAAAAACTAGTTTACTGGTGCTTAACTGTTATTTTCGTGTTTGATATTCTTCGTGTGCATTTTGCTTTTGTTGTGTATTGTGTTCGATTTGGATTTTTTCGTATCCGATAAACAATGAACGGTATAGTGTTGTGGTGTCCTTGTCTTGACCTGTTCATTTCCCACTTGAGTATGTAAACTATGTGCACCTTTTCATTCATATAAACATAAAATTTATGATTTACGCTCTGCTTTTCATTCGATTGACACATATCTATCCACTCGTACCATGAGATTGGTTCCTTATATAGCAAAAGAACGCAATTCAATATGAAAAATCATGAAATCTTGTGGGTAAACCATCTTTTAATGGATAATTCGAACTCGAAAATAAAATATGTTGAAGTAAAACTTTGCAGTTTCATTCAGATAACAGATTGATTTTGGAATATACTCGGAACTCAAAAAGACAAATGACTTGAAGAATGAATGTAGGTATCAGAATTCACTGATGAAACGATGCAGAGTAACACATTATAGATATTATTGATTTAGCATTCTAGAGTAAGTCTATATATTATGATTTCTATGGTATTTCCACATCCTCGTAGTTGAAATTGTGGCCCTGACCGAATACATGATATGTTAGGGCAGTCTTATCCTTGTTGTTTACGTTCCTTGTATCATATTTGTGTTGTTTTATTCTCTTTCAAATATTGTCGAGTTTGTCCAATGATAGATGCATAGAATACCTGGTGTATCGACTCCTTACTAAAAATCGTGACCATAATTTGTAGATCAAAAAATCAGTGCCAACACCAGGTATTCTATGCATCTATGTCCAATGTAACTACTGTCACAATCCGAGCATGGAATCTTATAAACCACAGATGACATTAATTCTTTTTTAGTGGCTTCCTTCAATCTTATTGAGAAGAATCAGTCTTTGGTAGAAATGTTGTAGAAGGCGCATGTGCAATTCAATTCTCCGAGAATCTTTTGAATCTTGTAAGACAGGCCCTCGATGAAGGGAAACCTGTGAAAAGATCTCTTGCTATCCTCTGAGGTGGATCTTGATGTATTCTCTTCTCTCTTATTCTGGAATTTACTGATAGATCTCTTTATGAGGTACATGATATTCTCCGTCACTCAATTTTAACGCTCTAATGATCAAATTATTTACCACGTTTATCTTTTGTGTGGTGCTATGGTAGCTGAAAAAATTCATTAGCCCGTTCGAGTTGCTAGGTATGAAGTACCAACATGTCTTGAGAATGTTGTTCTCCTTCTTGATTGATAATCTAGGAATGGAATTGAGTTATCTACCTGGTTAGAAATATATTTTTAAGGTTTTTCTTTTCGATAGCGATGGCGAAGTTCATTGGAAATGCATAAAAATATACAGGGCAATCCATTTAAAACATCACCCGTTGTGATTTGATCTTGAGATGCAGAAATAGAAATACAAGAAACCTGTTTTCGAACGAAATTATTAAGATGTCTGTTTCGGCAGCTATGGACGAAGAACGCACGATTGCAGGGCCGCGTGAAGTTGGCGAAAAAATGTCGGCACAAATTCTGAAATAATCCCCAATATTTAGTGCCCAATTTGTGCCCATTTGTGCCGTATGAATCAATTTCAGTACCATTATGGTTTTCGAGATATTCGAGTTTGAAGTTTTTGGTGCTAGCTTCACACTTGGCACCAACATTTTTCGATTTCGAAAAACTTTTAATGCCAATATTTAGTGCCCAATTTGTGCCCATTTGTGCCGTTTAATTGACCTCATTCTCACTTGTAGTTTTTAAGTTATTTCAGTTTGAATATCTTGGTGCCAGCTTCACACTTAGCACCAACATAATCTAACTTTGAAAAAAATTTTATGCCAATATTTTGTGCCCAATTTGTGCCCATTTGTGCCGTATAAATGACATTTCTACCATTTGTAGTTTTTGAGATATTGACTGTTGTTTTTTAGCCGGCGTGAAGTTGGCACCAACATATTCCAACTTTAAACAAATTTTGATGCCAATATTTTGTGCCCAATTTGTGCCCATTTGTGCCGTATAAATGACATTTCTACCATTCGTAGTTTTTGAGATATTGACTGTTGTTTTTCAGCCGGCGTGAAGTTGGCACCAACATATTCCAACTTTGAAAAAAATTTTCCGCCACTATTTAGTGCTGAATTTGTGTCAATTTGTGCCGTCGAAATGGCTTCGATATCTTGGATAGTTTTCGAGTTATGAACAATATTGTGTTTTATTAACGGCGCCATCTATGGGAAAAATCAAGTATTGTTTCGCTTCATAATAGGTCAAATATGTCGGCCTCACATATGTGAATTCTGTTACATAATAACTTCCCATGAACTTATAAATAGACCTCTGATTATTATTATTACTAAGCAAACAATTCCTTGCGTTAATCGAACATTCTATCCTTTTCGATGGTAAAAATATGTTGAATCGGGAAAATTGTTGAGTAATATTATTTGTAAATAATATTATATTTCGATATGGAATTCCAAATTCAATAAATACAATTAGAAATATATTCCTTATTACAATTACTTGTATGGATTCACTTTCCTGCATAAGCAGATAGCGTGTGGCGGCAAACATCAAACGGGGCGATCTAACACGTGCTTGCCTAGTTGAAACGGCTGCTTCGTGAGCGTAAATTTTTTATTAAAAGGACGTTCCGACATGGCATCTACGGCACATTCGGCGATTTCTCTGATCTGACATTTACTGGTGAATTTAATTCACTTTGGTAATTTACGGACCTTCTGAATTGATTGAAATCGAATTTAGCTTGGTCCCAGACTCCCAGATAAACTTACCCAGGTTAAAGATGGAATATTGAACCGGGTTGAAAATCAGTTTTTTTTTAAACTGTGACACAAATTTTAGTTTAAAGTCCCGAAGCACCCCAGGAATTATTGCATCACTAAGGTTATTCTTCGTGATATACTTGAACTAATACAAAGTTCGTAACAGTAGGTAATAGAAAGAATAGAAAAAAAATGAAATTTTTATTACACTTCATATCTTTACATCATCACTATGTACAATTAATAAATAAATACTTATAACAAACAAACATCATCAACAATTTTTGACAAAAAGGCTTTATGCTATATTCAAATTGTATATAGAAGCAGATGAGGGTTCACGGAAACATCATTCCTAACAACTCTATATTCCTTCAATAAGTCATTGAATTCCTCCCACTGGCCATCATTTCTTCTACAGTATGCAGTGTAATGACCTATCCCGGTACTTACAGCTGAGGAATAGTATATTACACACCGAGGTGGGAAGAGATTCATTCCTGTCGTGAGATTAGTTAGTTAACCGAGACGCGAAGCGTCGAGGTTAGCTATGATCTCGAGACAGGAATGAAACTTCCTACCAAGGTTTGTATACTATTTTATTTACAACCATCATGTTTCAATTAAAATAAGTAAATTTGTGTTTGACGACAAATCACCAAGAACGCGGTGATCTCAGAATAATCAAGTAGATCTTTATTGTTACCGTGACTACGGGGTATACAATTGTCACCAATATAAATAAATGTCAGATAAAGTCGAATACTAAATTCGCGAATAATAAATTGAAAATCATGTCTTCCGACGATGAATTTATGGATTGTACTCCACCAGAAGTTCTGCAGGCTGATCACGCAGCAGTTCAGGGTTCGGTGCCAGAGAAAAGTAAGCATAGGCTGCATAGGTATCTAAAAGCCTTCGAATTATATAGGAAATGGTGCGAAGAAAAAAAGGTTAAAGGTTAAACATATCGCTTCCGAAAGTGTACTCTTGGCATATTTTGGGGAACATAGCAGACAGAAGAAGCCGTCTACTTTGTGGGCAATCTACAGTATGATACGAACGATGCTAGATTGAAGAAAAAACTGATATCTCGAAACATGGGAAACTGCTAACGACAAAATGTTGGCTTTAGGCCCAAGAAATCGAACGTATTTTCGAGAAAGAATATAGAGGATTTTTTAAATAAAGCTCCAAAGAATGAAAAATATTCATGTAGAATAGATGAAATGAGGGTGGGAAATGAGGGCGGGAAATGAGGGCGGGAAGTGAGGGCAGGAAGTGAGGTTGGGAAGTAGAGGTGTGTAATGTGACATTTCCCAACCTTCAATGACGTTAATAATGACAGCATTACATATATGGTTGTAAATAAATAAAATTGGCTACTCCTCTGAGCATATAGGACTTATTTTCAATGCTCAGAACTAATTGAATTTCATTGAGGATAATCAGTTTTCCCACATCACAATCAATTATCAAATAATCGGTGAATGTTTTGACTGTTTTCAATTCGTTGGAGCATTTAGAACATTTTGATTGCGATGGAGGAACTAAGTCGATGCATTCTTGCAATCTTTGAAAACCTTATTTTTTCAGACGTTCTACAAAGACTGCTACAAAAAATAATTTTCTTATTTTCACGTTGTGGAAACATTTTTCACAACTAGATTTTTCTATTACGCAAGGAGCTTCATTCCATACAAGTAATTGTAATAAGGAATATATTTCTAATTGTATTACTTATTGAATTTTGTGGAATATCTTCGTGTCCTCTCCTCCTTACCGCTAGGTGGAACCAGCCCCATGTACTGACATCTTGAGAACCACGCCGGTGTCCGCGCATCCCTTAGGGCCAAGGGCACAATGAAGTGGCAGTAGTACGCAAGGTCGCTTGCTATCAACAGTTGGAACCACTACGTGTTCATATTTAGAGTTGCGTCAGCCATATTGGATTCCCTTTGTTCGAATAAAGTTTCGTTTTGTGTACAGTGTTTAATCGCACCTTTAAAACACCCAACCACACACTCCAACAGGTTATGGGCCACGCTTGTGTTTTATTGACGAATATTTGAACAAGGATTATCCAAAATTCAGAGTATTCAGACGAGTAATATAACAAAGAACAAAGTAAGTGCTTTCCAACAAAATTAATATCTTGTCTATATACAAATGCTCGAAATATTATTACACAAAATGATTATTTAATAATAATTCAGTCAGATGTAGATGAATATATTAGTAATATCGAAGCATATCAGACGAAATAGACGTTGAGCATTTTTGATTTTAATAAAATAGTACAGAAACATAGATGACTATGTATCAAGAACTTAATAAAATTCTATTGAAAAATTAATTCAGAGGCTTATTGAAAATTCATCAGATTGGAATTTTCTTAAGAAATTTATTGAAAAATTCAGAGGCTTATTGAAAATTCATCAGATTGGAATTTTCTTAAGAAATTTAGTGAAAAACTCAGAGGCTTATTGAAAATTCATCAGATTGGAATTTTCTTAAAAAATTTATTGAAAAATTCAGAGGCTTATTGAAAATTCATCAGATTGGAATTTTCTTAAGAAATTTATTGAAAAATTAATCAGAGGCTTATTGAAAATTCATCAGATTGGAATTTTCTTAAGAAATTTATTGAAAAACTCAGAGGCTTATTAAAAATTCATCAGATTGGAATTTTCTTGAAAAACTTATTGAAAAATTCAGAGGCTTATTGAAAATTCATCAGATTGGAATTTTCTTAGAAAAATTTATTGAAAAATTCAGAGGCTTATTGAAAATTCATCAGATTTGAATTTTTTTGAGAAATTCATTGAAAAATTCAGAGGCTTATTGAAAATCATCAGATTGGAATTTTCTTAAGAAATTTATTGAAAAATTAATCAGAGGCTTATTGAAAATTCATCAGATTGGAATTTTCTTTAGAAATATATTGAAAAATTCAGAGGCTTATTGAAAATTCATCAGATTGGAATTTTCTTAAAATATTTACTGAAAAATTAATCAGATGCTTATTGAAAATTCATCAGATTGGAATTTTCTTAAGAAATTTATTGAAAAATTCAGAGGCTTATTGAAAATTCACAGATTGGAATTTTCTTGAAAAATTTATTGAAAAATTCAGAGGCTTATTGAAAATTCATCAGATTGGAATTTTCTTAAGAAATTTATTGAAAAACTCAGAGGCTCATTGAAAATTCATCAGATTGGAATTTTCTTAGGAAATTTATTGAAAAATTCAGAGGCTTATTGAAAATTCATCAGATTGGAATTTTCTTAAGAAATTTATTGAAAAACTCAGAGGCTTATTGAAAATTCATCAGATTGGAA
Organism: Adalia decempunctata; assembly: GCA_951802165.1. Lineage (NCBI taxonomy): Eukaryota > Metazoa > Arthropoda > Insecta > Coleoptera > Coccinellidae > Adalia > Adalia decempunctata. Next base: position 35,573,986 of record OX637697.1, on the reverse strand, counting down.
TTTTCTTAAGAAATTTATTGAAAAATTTATAGGCTTATTGAAAATTCACAGATTGGAATTTTCTTGAAAAATTTATTGAAAAATTCAGAGGCTTATTGGAAATTCATCAGATTGGAATTTTCTTAAAAAATTTATTGAAAAATTCAGAGGCTTATTGAAAATTCATCAGATTGGAATTTTCTTAAGAAATTTATTGAAAAACTCAGAGGCTCATTGAAAATTCATCAGATTGGAATTTTTTTAAGAAATTTATTGAAAAATTCAGAGGCTTATTGAAAATTCATCAGATTGGAATTTTCTTAAAAAATTTATTGAAAAATTCAGAGGCTTATTGAATATTTATCAGATTGGATTCTTTTTCAGAAATTTATTGAACACTAATCAGAGGCTTATTGAAAATTTATCAGATTGGATTCTTTTTCAGAAATTTATTGAATATTAATCAGAGGCTTATTGAAAATTTATCAGAAGTTTATTGAAAAATTTATCAGAAGTTAAATTTTTTATATAAAAGAAGGGACATAAATTTTTACTTTTCTAATGAAAATGCTGAAATACAGGTCGTATAGTGGATGTGGAAAAAAAAAGACAGAGTATGTATACACCGTACTTAATTCACATGTTAATCAAATTTGAGGCAGTGCCCATTTTTGATTTTCTCAAAAACTGTACATCTAAGTACTGAGTGCATGTACGTGTGTATGAATATTTATATTCTCATGTCTTTTTCATAAATCAGAATTAAATAGAAGCACTAAACAAAAGATAAAGTTCAAAAGCAGTGCTTTGGATTTTTTTTTCTTTTTGTCTTTTTAAACGACAGTCTACCTTGCGCCATCTTAACAGTATACATGTGTGCGATCGCCTTTTTCCCACGTAATGAGTAGGTAGCAGTGCATCTACTCAGAGAGGGAGGGAGCACATGTATACCGAAAGAATGCGTAAGTTTTTCTGTTCGCTCCTCATTTTAACTAGCTGTGCAGTTAATATATGAGAGAAGCCAAGGAATTTTTTATGTTTTTTAAACATGTATGTTTGATAACCTTGCAGATGTCAGACGATCAAAGTCAGAGATGAAGTGTTTTCTATTTATTTAGAATGTGAACATTATATCAGAGAAACCAGATCTGGCTATTTTTTTGTTTTCTCCAGAGAGAGCAAAAATAGATTCAGAGGAATTTTATAATGCAAGAATATCAGAATTAATGTTTACAATTTCAGAGAACTCAGAAATGAGCTACACACCACCTAGACGCACCAGAAATATTTCCCCTTTTATGTTTGATAGGGCACCTTCAGAGAGTAGGCACCAGTCTGAACTAGATCAGATGAATTTTTCTAACCAATTTTCCTGCAAAGCTCGTATTGGTAATTTATGTGGACGAGCTGCTAGAACAATCTCAGACGGATATAATGGAACTTGACGAACAGATTGAGGTTTCTAACACAATCAGTGACGGAAATTCAGAGTATCCGGCTGAGATTGGGAGGGAGAATAGCATGCCCGTCCAAGTTTCCGAAGAACCAAAACAATCAGAAGATATAGGTTCCGACTTTGACGCCAACATTCTACACTGGAATATCACTAATCTGGAAAATCAGACGGAAACAAAATTGATGGTCTTGCAAAGTCCGTCGATACAAATATCAGAAGTGAGGGCAAAACCCCCAACCACTGAGGGAATGATGTGGCATATTAAGTTAGGTCACATAATCTCACTGAGCTATCTCAGAATACTTCAGAAGTCAGAGCAACCACTAAAGAAGGTAAAATTCAACGACGACATATCAAATTGCGAAGTATGTACAAAAGCTAAGATGGAAATACCAGATGGTCTGAAGGTGAGTCCGAAATTGAAGCAGGTAAAAGTTTGCTTGCTGAAAAAGGCTCTCAGAGTAAGTCCAAAGAAGTGGGACGAAAGATTTTCAGAGGAGATGGTATAATTGGGTTTTGAAAAAGACATCAACCGTGTTTGTTCACCTGGAGAAAAGATAATCAGATGATTATATTGGTAATTTATGTGGACGACATGATCCTGGCAGGCAACAAAATCAGAGAGGTTAAAGAACATTTAAGTTCAGTATTTCAGATGAAAGATTTGGGTGAACCCAAAAACTTTTTAGGTATAAAAATATTCAGAGACAAAAGTAAAAAAATCATTACTTCATCCCAATCAGAGTACACAGAAAAATGTTTGGAACGATTAAACATGAAAGAGTGTTAACCTCAGAAGACTCCCATCATGGTAACCAAACAAGTCAAAGTACGAGAAGTCAGAGACCTTGAAGAAAATGTATCATAAAGTTAAACAGGAGCACCTTATCGTGAAGCTATTAGTAGTCTTCTGTACCTTGCAGGAGCTACTAGACCAGATATCGCATACGCGGTGAATCACCTTTCAATGTTTCAGAATTCCGTATCAGCGGATAACTGGAAAGACGTTAAAAGGGTTTTTAGCTACCTCAGAGGAACCTCAAAAATTAGGTTCAATCTTCAGAGCTGAAAGAGATGATCTACAAGCCATGACAGACGCCAGCTTTGGTGACTGTAGTGACTCATCTTCTACTGGAGGAGTCACAAGCAAAAGACGGCAAACTCACTCCACATGTCAAGCTGAAACCTTGGCAATGACAGACGTATGTCAAGAGCTGATATCATGACGAAAGCTCTATCTTTGAATGCGTTTCAACACCTCAGGAATAAAATTACGAACACAGCAGATGAGTAGTCTAATGTCATATTTTGTTTCTCAGAGTAAAATGTGTACCTATTTATGTATGTATATGTCCTTTTCAGATAGGTGGAAACATCACCTCGACAATAGAGCCAAAAATCCTTCAGATGAAAAGAGAAATTCAGATGGATGATCAGAGGCGCAGTGATGCGGTTCCAGTCGGGACGACACGAAGGGAGGGAGTGTGGAATATCTTCGTGTCCTCTCCTCCTTACCGCTAGGTGGAACCAGCCCCATGTACTGACAGCTTGAGAACCACGCCGGTGTCCGCGCATCCCTTAGGGCCAAGGGCACAATGAAGTGGCAGTAGTACGCAAGGTCGCTTGCTATCAACAGTTGGAACCACTACGTGTTCATATTTAGAGTTGCGTCAGCCATATTGGATTCCCTTTGTTCGAATAAAGTTTCGTTTTGTGTACAGTGTTTAATCGCACCTTTAAAACACCCAACCACACACTCCAACAAATTTGGAATTCCATATCGAAATATAATATTATTTAGAAATAATATTATTCAACAATTTTCCCGATTCAACATATTTTTACCATCGAAAAGGATAGATTGTTCGATTAACGCAAGGAATTGTTTGCTTAATAATAATAATAATCAGAGGTCTATTTATAAGTTCATGGGAAGTTATTATGTAACAGAATTCACATATGTGAGGCCGACATATTTGACCTATTATGAAGCGAAACAATACTTGCTTTTTCCCATAGATGGCGCCGTTAATAAAACACAATATCTATATATATAAAAGAAAGATGTTGGTTACACCATTTATAACTCGAGATCGGATGGACTGTTTGTTATGAAACTTCATATATGGATTCGACTACGGTCTGGTTATTATAAAATGCAATAAAACTTCGAAAAAATCGATGAAAATTTCACTTATACAGGAAATGCTTTTCCTCCTTTTGAGCGAGGCCACTAGGTGTCGCTACAGTTACAGTTACGCTACCGCTTATTCGTAGGTACTTCTCTCCGTTAGATGGGGTGTACAGTGACTATATTACCACTATAGTCACTCTAATAGTGTGTAATTTGAGTTGCCTACAACTTTGCGCCGTTGGCCAACACCAAAAAATCTTAGCTTAGGAGTACAGATGTCTGAAATGATTAGATTTCGTACCACTTCAGGTGGCGCTATTCACAAATTATGACTGATTGTTATCAGTTATTTCAAATACTTGAATTTATTCTGGCGAACGTGGCGTGTTAAAGGTAGATAATTTTGTCAAGCAATGATGTGTGTTTTTGTGTTTATATTCCTGACATTCTGATGTATATTAGTTCTTAGGAAAAGTAGAAAACTTTCATTATAAAAAGATGCCATTCTGCTGTCATGTCATAATTGACTTTAGCAAATCAGCTGTTGATACATCCATCAAATTGACAACGGAAAATACACTGAAATGATATTGCGGCGCCGCCACGTTGCTAATATTTTCAATTTGGTCGAACGTCATTCCATTCAAAAATTGACGGGTGCCTACACCATTATTCTAGAGTCTAGACATCTTATCGTGAAGGTACTATATTTGACATCAGCACCATTAGATGGCGATGAATTTGTTGAGGCTTTCGCGACCATCAATTCATGTCATCTGTTTTTTTTTTCGAGAATTTCTGTCGTCGTTGTTTGAAATGGTCGAATAAAGAACATATGACATCAATTACTATGAAATTTGCATAGGACTTATAGTACCATGAAGGTCTATTAACAGATCCAGAAGCGCGTGAATATCACAGTGAATTTTTATCGAAATGTCAAGTATATACGATTTTGGCGATCAGTTTCGATCGTGATATGTCCATTCTCATCTTTTCTCATAATTTTTAAAATGTTTTTGAATTTCTGTTTGGGTAATAAATATATTTGCGGAAATCACTAAATCCAAAATTGCTGTAATTGACATATTATTTTTATGTATCTGTTCTGTGTGACAGCTCATATCCATCGAAACATTTGACAGTTCAAAAATCAGAGAACCAAGCTGTTGATCTCCGATCACCGGTGATTACGATTTGTGAAATCCACCGTAAGTATCATTTAGGCGGAACAAAGTTCGCCGGGCCAGCTAGTTGTTCATAACTCGAAAACTATCCAAGATATCGAAGCCATTTCGACGGCACAAATTGATACAAATTCAGCACTAAATAGTGGCGGAAAATTTTTTTCAAAGTTGGAATATGTTGGTGCCAACTTCACGCCGGTTGATAAACAACAGTCAATATATCAAAAACTACGAATGGTAGAAATGTCATTTATACGGCACAAATGGGCACAAATTGGGCACAAAATATTGGCATCAAAATTTGTTTAAAGTTGGAATATGTTGGTGCCAACTTCACGCCGGCTAAAAAACAACAGTCAATATCTCAAAAACTACAAATGATAGAAATGTCATTTATACGGCACAAATGGGCACAAATTGGGCACAAAATATTGGCATAAATTTTTTTTCAAAGTTGGATTATGTTGGTGCTAAGTGTGAAGCTGGCACCAAGATATTCAATCTGGAATAACTTAAAAACTACAAGTGATAATGAGGTCAATTAAACGGCACAAATGGGCACAAATTGGGCACTAAATATTGGCATTAAAAGTTTTTCGAAATCGAAAAATGTTGGTGCCAACTGTGAAGCTAGCACCAAAAACTTCAAACTCGAATATCTCGAAAACCATAATGGTGCTGAAATTGATTCATACGGCACAAATGGGCACAAATTGGGCACTAAATATTGGGGATTATTTCAGAATTTGTGCCGACATTTTTTCGCCAACTTCACGCGGCCCGATTGCAGGACCCTGTATACTGCGGTATATTCAGGGGGAACAAATCAAAGCATCGTACAAACGAATTGTGACAAATGAGAAATATCAGAAAGTAAGGCTGGACACTAGGTCGATCGATTTGATATGACTGCTCATTTAGTTTACCACTGAGAAATTTTTGAATATCTTCTATTTCAATAAAGCGCAAGAATTGAATTGTGCGCCATGTTTGACAATCATAATGTCACATAATTACGACTGATAGAAAGTTGATAGATGGGAATTAGTAAATACGGAGCATTATACTTTAGATTTAGAACAACTTGTTCTGATTGTCAAAAAATATAGTAATGGTGAATGGCGAACTTTATCGTGCTATGATAACACAGTCCCTTGTGCATAATTTGGAAGCTATTGATCTTGACGACATGTGGTTTCAGCAGGACGGTGCCACATGTCATATCGCCTGTGAAACATTGACGATCTTTTTCGAGTTCTCATTTCCCGACTTGGTGACCAGAATTAGCACTCCACCCTCTTGGCATTTAACGCTTTCAGACTTCTGGCTGTGGGGTTTATCTGAAGTCACAGATAAGCCTGTAACTATCGATGCATTGGAAGCGGAAGTTAGACGATGTATCAATGAAATGCCACCTCATGTAATCAGTAACCTTATTTACGCCAAAACGGTACGCATGTGCCTATTGGCGCCTATTCATAAAATATTCGGTTTCACACATAATTCCCAAATTTATATTTTCCAAATCAATAAATATTTCAATACTTTGCTACTGACAACCATGTTTTATTGAACACTGAAATCTTGCGCTCTTATTGAAACACCTTTATATCCTCTAATAATAACTGTTTTTTAGTGACTGATGATTTCATTCAATTTTCAGTTGATGAGCTGAAACCAATGGTTCTAGTGGGAATATTCAGCATTACCGAAATCGTTGCACCATTTTCCTTCATGGTCATGTATCTAGTGCAAACGCGAAATTTGTTCCAACTGATCAATAAGTATAAGAAACTCTGCGGTGGTTCGTCAGAGAATTCGAGAGTATTCTACGAAGAATTAACTATGAGACGGAATGCCATCCAGAATTTTATGCAGTTGAACGTTGTTTTGGGTTTATCATACCACTACTATCATAGGTCGTATTGCTTTGATAGTGATCCAAGATTTGTCTGCGGTCTATTCACACCATTATTGTTTCCTTTTGTAACGAATTATTTTCCAGGTAAAACACCTCTATTCTTCCTTCTTCATTTTGGAAAAATTTGGTTTTTATATCTGGTCCAAGGAAATTTAAAAGAAAGGAATGGCAAAACTAGCCCTTTCATAATTAGAGTAATGAAGCAAGATGGGAACCATAACTTATACATGGTGTCCACCCTCAATAACTCAACAACGAATCAGAATTTGTGAAAACACTCAGACAGGTCGATTTTTGATGACAGGAGCGCATGATCTGAGCAACAAAGCTTGTTTTTACTAGCAACCCCAGCAGGAATTCGAATTTGGGAAGTGGGTAGTTTTGTAGTACGAATGTATGCATGGATACAAATTTTTATGAACCTGCAGTTTGTGTTCTTTTAAGTGAATATTCAAAAAGTTACATGGAATTATGGTACCCATAACACTGAATGAAACAGAGATGTTCTAATCGATCGTACAGTTTCTGTTGGAAAAAAAATTAACAAACATAATTAGTAAAATTTACCGCAAATGCTCAAGGTTTTCGCCATTAGATTGCATGCAGCGATGCAATCGTTCTTCAAAATTTTTTCAGTCCGCCACGATTCGTGCTCTAAGGTACCTGGTCTAAATCGTTAAGGGGAAAGTATCACCTTTTGAATCGTGGTAAATCTCCATTCAAAAAGTGGTCTCTTTATTTCACGAGTAACTACCCTAATTTACGACGTAGAGACTTGATTTTTTTAATTAAAGTTGAAGAACGTCCCGAGGGCAAATAGTTTTCTTTTTTTCGATTTAATTAGTTTTTCAATTAAAAAACCAGACTAATCGTTAGGTCTCTGCCATATTTGGGTTATTGAATATGTTTTTCGTTTTTTATGGGTACAAGCTAAATTTTCAACTAATCAGCATGAAAATTTTTGTAATTCATAGAAGATCAAATTGCCGAGGGCAAATAATTGCGATTTTTTTCCAAAAAATGATGAATAACCGTCGAAAAAAAATCCTTAAGTGTAGTTTCCAAAATGCTGGAGTTCAACCTGTTTTTTTAATTGAAAAACTGATTAAATCGAAAAAAAACCTATTTGCCCTCGGGACGTTCTTCAACTTCGATTTAGAAGAATAATCAAGTCTCTACGTCGTAAATTAGGATAGTTACTCGTAAAATAAAGATACCACTTTTTGAATGGAGATTTACCACGATTCAAAAGGCGATACTTCGCCTTCTGTGGTTTTATAAACTTGCGATTTCAATACGCCCCAGAGAAAAAAAAATCTAGCGGTCTTAGATCCGGCGATCACGCAGGCCACTCCACTGGGCCCCCTCGGCCTATCCAATATCCAGGAAACCTACCATTCAGGTACTGTCTCACCAGAGCTGCAAATTGCGGCGGAGTTCCGTCCTGCTGAAAGCGTCTTTTATTTTAAAAGGTTTTCATCTGCCTCCGAAGCTTCGGTGATTAGAATATCAATCAAGTTTCGAGCAGATACTCATCGCCAGTGAGATTTTCAGGAATGAGCACAGGACCAATCAAGTGATCTCCCAAAATAGCCATCCAGACGTTGAGTTTTTGTGCAGGGTGTTGAGAATGTTGCTCCCAAAAGAGGTGAGGATTTTTATCGGACCAAAACATTCAATTATGTTTGTTGACGTTTCCGTTAAGGAAAAAGGTGCATTCATCCGAAAAGCACATGCTGTCCAGTTTCCTGTGACAACTTTCTAACACTTCCACATTGTTCCCGTTCAGCCAAATTAGTTGACCAATTACGGCGACTTGATCATTTTCACCCGCGATTATGTTTTTTGGTTGCAATTGATTTATGTACCAACTGAATGATAAACATTTTCATCAAGATGTCGTTCATTAAAAATCCCCGCAGTAGCCCTAGCACAGTCATTGCTCTGGAAATAAATTTTTAACATTTCCTTTCTCTCCTCCAACGTGCAAACCATTTTGCAATTTTTATTGAGAACTGATGAAACGCACCTCTAATAATTCTGCAATAAAGGATACCGAAAAAAGGGATTTAATACTTTTTAATCACCTTATTGTTTGTTTTTTTTCTTTCGATAGAAATTATACGTTCGATTAGAACATCTCTGTTTCATTTATATTCATCGGTACCATAATTCCATAAAAAACACCCTGTAACTTTGTGTATTCACTTATAAGAACACAAACAGCAGGTTCATACAAATTTAAATCCATGCATACATTTGTGCTTCAAAAATACCCACTTTCCCTATTCAAATTCCTGATGGGGTTGCAACCCTATCCAGGGGGTTGCTAGTAGAAACAAGCTTTGAATCGCAGATCATGTCCCCTTGTCATCAAAAATCGACATGTCAGAGTGTTTACAAATCCTGCTTCGTTGTTGAGTTATTGAGGGTGGACACTTTTAAAAGAGACACCCTGTATAGTAGAAACTACATATGTTGCAAATTAATCCATTTATCTACCCCCCTCCCATAGAATAATATAACCATCAATCAACAGATTTTGACCGGAATAGTATCTACAAACCAACAACGTGAGTTGTTATTATAACTCACGCCTATAACTCTGTACTCTAATACAAATAGGAAAAATGAAAAAGTTGTAGCCACTTTTTCAGAATGCACATTTGCGAATCTATATTAGAGTTCCTTGATATGGGTAGATAAAAAATAGTATATTGTTCAATGAGCGGTAATGTAAGTCATAACACACGCAGATGAATTTTGCAGCACGAGCCGCCAGGCGAGTTTTTTAATTGCATTTTCAAAATTGACAACAGTTGTCAAAAGCGATCCTTGTCATCGAAAATCGAATTCATGTCAAATCCCGTAGAAAATTCACGATTTCCAAATGCAATTTTTGGATATTCAGAGTTTCAGATCTAAGAAAATGTGAAAATGGATGGCGAGAACGTTACCTTGATGTCTGAAATAGAGTTCTTAAACGATTCGACTTTCTTATTCATTCCGTAAGTAATTTAATGTTTCATATATGTATAGGGTGGCGCACCAATTGTGCTACAATAAGAAATTCGAATAACTTTTTTTTTAATCGATGTATTTTATTTATTAATTTTTATAAGATAGAAAATTAAATTTTATTTCAAATAGATTATTGGTTATAGACCGCAAATGACCACCACGCTTATGTCGAGGCCACACCGAGCGCTACGTACGCTATGTTCGCGATGCATTTTAAAAATAGCCACCGTTATTTTAAACGGACCCGGCCACACCGACACTGGTAAGCTATGTACGCTATGTTCGCGATGTAAGCCACGTCGCCGACTGTTTGATTCTCGGCTATATTCTCTGGCTATATTCAAAACGTCGCGAGGGCTGTAGTGTAGTGCGATAATATGTCGAGGGAAAATGTCGTTCCTTTTCAATAATGTTTAACAATTGGTCAAACTGCTGCGGGCTCATTCGAAAATATTCTCTAAACTTTTATTCATCTTCTCGCCACTGTACTTCGAGATGATGAAATTCAACGAAATCATATCTTATTTTGTTCACTTCGTGGACCCATTTTCTTCTACGTTTATTTTTGCACAACGATAACAATAGAAGCAACTCATCGTCATCGCTATCACTATGCCATGGCACATCGTGAAATACAACTGAACCTAATGATTGCGAAAACGCAAAAGATATACTCGAGTATGTAGCTTTCGGTGTGGCCGCTGAACTTAGCGAACATCGCATACGTAGCGTCCATAGCGTCTATAGCGTATCTAGCATAGCGCTTGGTCTGGCCTCGGCATTACCCACGCATATGCAGCACTTGATAAAAAAATAGTTGATTGCCGTCGATGCCGAGGCCACACCGAGCGCTACGTACGCTATGTTCGCGATGCATTTCAAAAATAGCCATCGTTATTTTAAACACCGACACTGGTACGCTATGTCCGCTATGTTCGCGATCTTATGCCGAGGCCACACCAAGCGCTATGCTAGATACGCTATGGACGCTACGTATGCGATGTTCGCTAAGTTCAGCGGCCACACCGAAAGCTACATTCTCGAGTAATATCTTTTGCGTTTTCGCAATCATTAGGTTCAGTTGTATTTCACGATGTTACCAAGCACGGTGCCATGGGATAGTGATAGCGATGACGATGAGTTGCTTCTATTGTTATCGTTGTGCAAAAATAAACGTAGAAGAAAATGGGTCCACGAAGTGAACAAAAAAGAAATGATTTCGATTAATTTCATCATCTCGTAGTAGTGGCGAGAAGATGAATAAAAGTTTAGAGAACATTTTCGAATGAGCCCGCAGCAGTTTGACCAATTGTTATGCATTATTGAAAAGGAACGACATTTTCCCTCGACTGATTGCACTACACCGCGGCAGCCCTCGCGATGTTTTGAATATAGCCAGAGAATATAGCCGAGAATCAAACAGTCGGCGACGTGGCTTACATCGCGAACATAGCGTACATAGCGTACCAGTGTCGGTGTGGCCGGGTACGTTTAAAATAACGGTGGCTATTTTTGAAACGCGAACATAGCGTACGTAGCGACGTAGACATAAGTCACGTCGCCGACTGTTTGATTCTCGGCTATATTCTCTGGCTATATTCAAAACATCGCGAGGGCTGTTGTGTAGTGCGATAATATGCCGAGGGAAAATGTCGTTCCTTTTCAATAATGCCTAAAAATTGGTCAAACTGCTGCGGGCTCATTCGAAAATATTCTCTAAACTTTTATTCATCTTCTCGCAACTGTACTACGAGATAATGAAATTCATCGAAATCATACCTTATTTTGTTCACTTCGTGGACCCATTTTCTTCTACGTTTATTTTTGCACAACGATAACAATAGAAGCAACTCATCGTCATCGCTTTCACTATCCTATATGGGATATGGCACCGTGCTTGGTAACATCGTGAAATACAACTGAACCTAATGATTGCGAAAACGCAAAAGATATACTCGAGTATGTAGCTTTCGGTGTGGCCGCTGAACTTAGCGAACATCGCATACGTAGCGTCCATAGCGTCTATAGCGTATCTAGCATAGCGCTTGGTCTGGCCTCGGCATGAAGTTTGAAGTTGGGATCGCCTCAATTATTGTCGTAATGGACTGCCTTAATTCAGGAAATTTCCTGGGTTTCGTTTTGTGGACCTCCTGCTTGACATAACCCTATAAAAAGTCTGGTACAGTCAGGTCAGGTGACCTTGGGGGCCAGCGAAAAGTGGAGTTCCTGGAAATCAATTTGTTTGCGATTTTTTTTCTTGGAGCTCCGCAATAAATGGTCTGGCTATATGTGCAGTTGCTCCATCATCTCGCTGAAAACAAATGCTGTTGAATAGGATACGTCTTCGGCGCAGTTCTGGGTGAAAAAACTCCTTCAACATCTTCGTTTTCTCTAAAGAAGTATGGCCCCACAAAACATCTTGATGGAACTGCGCACCACACAGTGACTCGCTCTGGGTGCAGTTCCGTCTCATGAAGCATTTCTGGATTAGATTCACTCCATATAAGGCAATTTTAACCGCCAAACTCCCGACTTGATTCACTTTGGTTTGGACGAAAATGACGGGCTGCAAAGCACGGTACCGTTGCGTCCGTTGCACCATCCAATTTTTTTTCATTATCCTGAGTATTCATTTTTATAAATCTAAATAGTAACCTTCAAAATAGAAAAAAAAATAAGCCGATTACTCACACAGAAAAAAAGTTATCTCGTTTTATTTTTGTAGCACGATTCATGCGCCACCTTTATTAGAGTGAGTTATAGGCATGAGTTATTAAAACTCTCCAGTGGCGGCCCGTGACTGTTTGAGGTGGTGAGGCACATTAAAAAAAAAGATTTCTTGCCGTGGCGTTGCCGAGACAAAGGATAAAACATGAGGAATTTCATTGGGGAATAATGTCATACTTTCAAATGGTTCGCCTCATATATACGTAATTTGCTCATTCGATATTGTTCTTTCATCCCTCCAAAATTCGTTTTAATACATAGCTACTTATCCTCAAAAATTTATAGTGCTCGATTAATAATTCTTTGTCGCTAGCATACTTGAGGTCATTTATTTCGATGAACTTTTTGCTTCGTAAAATATTTACTTGGGCGTATATAAAAACTGATTTTTGCGGGTTGAAATGAGCGAATGGAATACCCATATGGTCAGACATTTTGGAAAGAATAATCTTATTTGCTGAAATTCTTCAATTTTCAGACCTTCTCAAGAACATCCTCTTCAAGGGAATCGCTTTCCAGCATATCACCAAACTTGAAACACCCATTAATCAGAAAATTGTAGTTTACTTTACTCTGATAATGAAGTGAAAACTTCCCCATACATTTTTCGTAATATGCACTAAAGAATAAAAGAATATAAAGGGGTTGCCATTATAGAACAAATCGACTCAATTCTAGTACCGCAACAAACATTTTAGGTACAAGAGCAACAACTTTTGCAGTGAAATTATCTCTTATTTCGAACTGACGTTAGTACATAATGAGATTTTCTACAGGGTCTTTCACGAGGAACCTCACCCATATTTATACGGGAAACTACTGAACGTATTTTCATGAAATTCAGCACTTATAAGTATTTCACGATGCTGATGAAATCTAAAATATTTTCAAGGCATGAGCACCTCCGGTTTTTCCGGAAATGACGTCAACTTCCGTTTTTCAAATTAGAACACCATTTTTTTATTGCAGAAATAGATTCCTTAGAAAATTTCAAGTTATTTTGATGTAACATTTTTCAGTTTTGTTTGGAAAATTCTCTCTGAGCGGGAAAATTCGAAAAAAAAAATCGAAAATAGAGCTCCGCTGAAACAAGAATAACTTCGAGGTTTTTGGATGGAAAATTTTCATTTTTGGGATTTTTCAAGATGTAAGATTGATGTATCTACTTTAAGAATGGAAATCGCGATTCATGATACAGGGGCTGAAAAAATCGCTTTCAAAGTTAGGGATGACAAAATCGTGAAAAATCAATTTTATTAAATTAGAACCCCATTTTTTTATGGCAGTTATTGAATCTACGTTAAAAAATAATGTGAGTGTATGCATCACACCCTTGCCCTAAAGTGGATATTTTCTGAGTTATTCACAAAAAACTGTTTTTCGTCTTGAATTTTCAGCTATTTCTTTTCCCTTCACGCCAAAAAGATGAAATTTTCAGGAACTGTTACTTAAACCATGTTTTAGATTTTACTACCCCAATATGCAAGAGAAAAAAGTTACAGGTTGTTCCTAAATAGATAGCGAATTTGGATTCGAATTTATATCGGAAACCTCTTTATTTCAACTAATCGGCCATCGGTTTTCTCTCCAGTGATAAATAAATAATTCCTTATGAACCATATGCAAAAACTTACCATGTTTTACTTTTTTTTTTTAATGATAGATATCATTAATTACATCTACTGAATAAAGAGGAATTTGGCAGATGTAATTAATGATATCTATCATTAAAAAAAAAGAATGTAAAACATGGTAAGTTTTTGCATATGGTTCATAAGGAATTATATATTTATCACTGGAGAGAAAACCGATGTCCGATTAGTTGAAATAAAGAGGTTTCCGATACAAATTCGAATCCAAATTCGCCATCTATTTAGGAACAACCTGTAACTTTATTCTCTTGCATATTGGGGTAGTAAAATCTAAAACATGGTTTAAGTTACAGTTCCTGAAAATTTCATCTTTTTGGCGTGAAGGGAAAAGAAATAGCTGAAAATTCAAGACGAAAAACAGTTTTTTTGTGAATAACTCAGAAAATATCCACTTTAGGGCAAGGGTGTGATGCATACACTCACATTATTTTTTAACGTAGATTCAATATCTGCCATAAAAAAATGGGGTTCTAATTTGAAAAAATTGATTTTTCACGATTTTGTCATCCCTAACTTTGAAAGCGATTTTTTCACCCCCTGTATCATGAATCGCGATTTCGATTTTTAAAGTAGATACATCAATCTTACATCTTGAAAAATTCCAAAAATGAAAATTTTCCATCCAAAAACCTCGAAGTTATTCTTGTTTCAGCGGAGCTCTATTTTCGATTTTTTTTTTAATTTTCCCGCTCAGAGAGAATTTTCCAACCAAAACTGAAGAATGTTACATCAAAATAACTTGAAATTTTCTAAGGAATCTATTTCTGCAATAAAAAAATGGTGTTCTAATTTGAAAAACGGAAGTTGACGTCATTTCCGGAAAAACCGAAGGTGCTCATGCCTTGAAAATATTTTAGATTTCATCAGCATCGTGAAATACTTATAAGTGCTGAATTTCATGAAAATACGTTCAGTAGTTTCCCGTATAAATATGGGTGAGGTTCCTCGTGAAAGACCCTGTATTTCATCGCACTGTACTATGAGTTTTCTAGTGAACTCTCTTCTTCGTCAGTTGCGTAATAATCTGAAATCATCAAATTCCAAAAAAGACACTGCTCGTGATATAATCATTATGGCTGCATTGTTCAATTTGTTTCTATCTTTCGTTTGAAAAAATATGCCCTTGCTAGTTACACCCCATCAGATAGAAGTCTGTATCAAAAATATTTTGAGTAGTTGAGCTTATTTCATGATCTCTTTTTTATAAATATACCGATTGCTCTAAATTTGGAAATCGGGTTGTATTTGAAGATGATATAGAAACGAAAACGCTTATTTCAGAAGAAATCACAGATCACACGACACGGAGTATTCCAAAAGTACACACATATGTAAAAATAATTCAATAAACGTCCTGATTAAGTGCAATTTTCCCTCTACCAATCGAAATTTCAATACCGTCTCTACGAGCCGACTTCTGAACGTATATCATCCAGACGAAAGGGCGAGAGGCTAGCCTCACATCTATCTTTAAACGCGCCAAGTTTTCCTACCAAAGCAGACCGACGCAGCGGTCGATGCTCGAAGCGTACGTGCTAGACGAAGAAGCACGTGTGACGTGAGGCCAGCCTCCAACAGTTTACTTTTTAAAGAGCAAGTGAGATGGAACATAGGAATGGAGAGATATGAAACTCGGAACCTTTTAGCGCATTCGGCAAGTATATATCCTGTCTTATAATATGGGACGGGGTAAATAAGTGATCGGATATTTTTTGCCGAACCCGCAATCATTCATGTTGAATCTAATTGTGACAGGAATGATAGTGATGAAGGAATGATATAATTAAATATTCGATTAGTACGAGTATTTTTTCAAATTTATTGGTGAGGCACTGCCTCCCCTGCCTCATAGGACAAGCCGCCACTGAAACTCTCGCTATTGGTTTGTTTATGAAGACTAGTTGAATAATGGATATATTATTCTATGGGAGTAGATAAATACGTTTATTTTCTACCTCGAAGGGGGCTCTCATGGCCCAAGTATAGAAAAAGTTACTCTGTTCACAGATCTATATGGGTCTGTGTATCCCCAGCAAATGAAGGTAATGCAACGGTAGTCATGGAATCACCTGAATATGATGAAAAAAAGAGGAAGTTACCAGAATGCGGGCCACTCACGAAGCATCTGTTTCGAGCATTTTGGAAGCCAAGTTGGAAGCCCGACCCATATGGCATCCACGTAGGCATCCAAGTCTGCCTCGGAAGCACGCTTCGAGTCGAGATTCTCGAAACGCTTTGGTCTTTGGGATCTTGGGATTCCGTGGCGTCCTGGGCGTCCAAGAACGTGGAGTCTCGAGCACCGAAGGGTACTCCCGATCGACCATACACGGGGACTCAATTCGAGCATTCATGCGATGCTGGCTACCCGAAAGTCCCGTAGAAAGTCCTCGTGGGTGGCCTACATGTGGGTGCAGTGAAGGCTCCGCGGATTTATGGACCACCAGAAATCTACAACGACGTAATCGGCAGGCCCGAACCGATAAGCCACGCCGGAGATAACATCAGCAATTCGGAGCAGTCAATTGTCGGGTTACAACCGAGATGCCTCTGGAGATGCCTATAGCAATGGTAGACCACAATTCATTTGGAATTCCTATTGGACCACGGCTAGAAAGTCCGGAATATTCCTAATTTGAAGATCCAAACTGCTTCATTCTATTATCAATTTGAACCTGCGACCATGGATTAGTTCACATAGTGGTTATATACAGAGTTTCCCGTTTTACTTAGTCCCATGCTTCCTGTATTGAAGAATTTCGTGATTTATGAATCGGGATTAATCTAGATCTTTGTTTCAGTCAGAGAACTCATTGCGATACTATCCGGCTTGTTTCTTACACATTACGGTATATTTTTGGTCCACACTCCAGTCGATACATACGTCTTCGCCGAAATACTTGAGTATAAGGTGACCATCTTGATTGAATTGATGCGCCGGACTTCGCTTAGCCGTCATCAGAATATATGGATTGTAAGGCGTAGGCTGGAAAAAATTTTGGTCTACCATCAAGAAGTTTATGAGTAA
Organism: Adalia decempunctata; assembly: GCA_951802165.1. Taxonomy (NCBI): domain Eukaryota; kingdom Metazoa; phylum Arthropoda; class Insecta; order Coleoptera; family Coccinellidae; genus Adalia; species Adalia decempunctata. The sequence continues at coordinate 35,556,884 of OX637697.1, read as the reverse complement.
ATATCCTCAAAGATCATTATTGAATTACAGAAACGCGAATAGCTCTATCGCCTAAGGCACCTTCGAAACACGCAGATCCCAATGTTCAGAATTCATATTTTTATATAAAAATATGAATACCACAAAGTTCATACTGCGAATTGACTCGTCGGTAACAAAGAAGACCCAGAGCTCTATGATATACCCACTTTCTTCGACTCTGTGGTCTGAAGTTCTAAAATGAGTCACCTAGAACTCCACAAGGGACTACACCTGTTTATAACACTTACAATACTCGTCTAGTAACGATCAAACAGTGCCACTAGCTGGCCTCTCTCTTGCTCTCTCACAAGCTCGAATAAGTTATTAGCATGAACCCATTCTAGCACGTTCCTGCAAATCATTGGTTGAAACCGAAGTATCTATAAAGTGATTTCGTTCCGTGTGGAAAAGGACCCTATTCAGTACACCTACACGAAGCCAGAAATCCAGCAGATACATTTCTCCAAGTCAGACCAACCGTGAGTACCATTATTCCGTACATAATTCTCTCTTTAATTCTCGTGGCGGTAAGAATTGGTACATCGGTCCATTCTTCTCTTCAATTACCACCAAAATTTCATTAACTCATACCGAGTGTTCACAACGTAAAATTCAACTAATGTATCCACTTACCCAAGAAAATTATTAAGGAAGACGTTCAAATGAAAAATTTCCAATGTGTCTAGTCGATAAAGAGCTAATCGCTTTTTTCGTAAAAGAATCTCTACCCGTTTAACGTCGTTTGAGCGGCTACTAATTCTTATCACAAAATATATGTATAAAATAGAAATGAATACCATAAAGTAAACACTTGAGGAATGGTACTCACGATTGGTCTGACTTGGAGAGATGTATCTGCTGGTTTCCTTCCTTGTGTAGGTGTAGCCTTCATCTCACGGAACTAATTCACTGTATTATGTACGAATATATCGGGCTCCGCTGTGGAAAAGAATATTAGGGTATATGTCTGTGTTAGGGTGGCGTACTGGGCCGTATGACCGTTGCGACTAGTGGCAGAGGTATCGAAAGAACAGATAAAAAAAAGGCTTGTGGGATGCTAGGTGACACGGCCATAGAAAATCGAGATCATAGAAATCTCGGTCTTATTCTTTACCAACTAAGTACATCCACAGTATGAACTTTGTGGTATCAAACAAATAAACAATTTGAATTTTGAACAAGTAGGTTATGGAAAGCAAATTTCAAAATTTTGCAAATTAGGATGTGGAGTTTCTCGAGTATTATATACATACAGGCAAAAAAATTGGAAATGGGTTGACCTGTTATGAAATAATGAATTTTCGATACTGTCTTGAATTGAAATTTGGCTCAAGGTTTATTTTCAATCTCTTTTACAGATGTTTCATTCTGATGAGGGATATTCTGAGTGATATATCTATTCCAGTTGTTATTGGATTTGTTCCTTTTGTAGCATCTCTTACGACTTCTCTAGTTATGGTATGTCTTATTATTTTTCTCAATTGGATACAACAGTCAAGATTTCTTGATATTCATATCAGCCATTCCGAAGATAACCTGAGATCACCAGACAAAAAAACAGACGATAATATGATTTGATTTTGAAAAAAAAACCAACCTTATGTAACATCTATTTCATTCGATGCTTATCGGATTTGATTTTTTTTTGAGCAAGTATATTTAAATATTTTGATGAATTGTCTTTTGTATTGATTTTCATTGTTCAAAGGATCCTCACTTTTCTCATGTAGATGAGTTTTTGGCGCTACTTTTTCTTGCTTATCTGTGGAGTCACTCAGTGCAGAAAGTATTAGATTTGGTGAGTTGCATTTTGCAGAATCATATCATATCAATTTACACATGAATCATTTTGTTACGCACTTTCTGAGGAAACAGAATGTATATTTCCTACGTCTTCATTGTTAACTTCTTCAGCATTAGTTTCCAAATGCCCTGTCTACCCTGCACTATTGTGTAGAGAAGTTGAAACATCTTAACATAAAAATCTGAAGGTGCCCTAACAAATGTTTTCCTCATCAGTTTCAAAATGTTTCAGAATGAAATGCTTGCTGAAGAAGCATATGGCATGGATTGGTATGAAATGGATAATAGAATGAGAAAGGATTTCGTTTTATTTTTTATGAAAATTCAACGACCTATAAGAATAAGATCATTGTTCTTCACTTTGGAAAAAAAGATATTCCTTGCGGTAAGCTATATTAACGAAAACGTATTCATTTGAGTTTATATGAATAAAAATCAAGTTTTGGTCGCAGGTCAAGTTTTTCAGAGGAGAGGGACATGAAAATTTTCAACCAAGAGTAGGTATACTCCATTCACTTTTAAAGTATCCCGGTTGGCCATGAAATTCTGACACAATTCACCGCGTATATTTTGAAAATGTTAGGTTATAGTCATTCTTCTATCAGATGAATGAGCAACGTAGTGAGTCGTAGTTAATACGTATTTATCAAAATGCTAATTTACTTTGGGAAAATAATGAATTTGGGAAAATATTATGTGAATTCAATAATTCCAAAGACCTGTCGAATGTTGAAGAAACTTTTTTCTCTGTTAATACTGGAAATATTTCACGTATATAGAAATGGTTGAAACATTCAGTTATGCTATTTTCTATTACGGAAATCAAGAAGCGAGTGTTGAAATTTTACTGAAAAATAATGGACAGAATAGTCCGTTACTTTGTTATCGTTTATTCAAAAAAATAATAAAAGTACTCGAGTAACCCGACAGAAATACACTGCGCAAAAAAAAATTAACACACATTCTGAAAATCTCAATTTTAATGAGAGTTAACTCTACATTGACTTTATAACTTATTTTTTATGTTCTCTCGGGAAGGTTTTGAACGAAACAAGACACATTAAATGGAAGAAAAATTCAGGATTTCACCGAATTTTATGTGAAAGAAGAGAAATGAACAATATTCAAAATACTGAAATGCTGATAAGTGATTTAATACTTGGTATTTCCACCCCTTGCGTTAATAACAGCTCGGCAACGACGGTTCATACTCAAAATGAGTGATCTTGAAATGTTCGGATCTAATCCTTCCCAGATTTCTCCGAGTTGGATTCCTAAGTCATTAAGAGTAGCTGGATGATTTTCTGAACTTCTCAGCCTTCTATTGAGGTTGTCCCAAACCTGCTCAATCGGATTGAGATCTGGACTTCTTGCTGGTCATTCCATTCGAGAGACTTCAACCTCTTCAAGGTACTCCTGAACGATGCGCGCACGATGGGGTCTGGCATTATCGTCCATAAAAATAAAATTTTCACCAATGTATGGGGCAAATGGCACTACATGCTCTTCAAGAATGTTCCTTATATACTTATCAGCATTCATAGCTCCATTATCAACAACCACTAGGTCTGTGCGAGCAGTCAAAGATATTCCACCCCATACCATAATCGATCCTCCCCCGAAACCAGTAGTATTCAGGAAATTGCACTGAGCATATCTTTCATGTGGACGTCTGTATACAAGGGAACGTCGATCACAATGGTAGGGGCAGAATCTAGACTCATCTGTGAAGAGAACTCTTTCCCAATCGGCCTCTTCCCAATGGATATGCTCTCTCGCAATATCCAAACGCGCCCTTCGATGGGCTGGTGTAAGAGCTGGGCCTCTTGCCGCGACACGAGGCCTAAATCATATTCTCTGAGGCGAGTTCTTATTGGCTGAGTGCTAATTTGCACCTCATGAGTTTGCTCAAGCTGATTTTGAAGGAGGCGAGCGGTTGCAAACCGTTGTCTCAACGAAGAAACTCTCAAGTAACGTTCTTGAATGGCAGTTGTAACCCGTGGTCTACCCTGTCCTGGTCTTCGGACATTCATACCTGTCTCCCTGAATCGCTGCAACATTCTGGACACACTTGTATGGGAAACTCCAAACCTTTCTGCAATTCTTGTGTATGTCCACCCTTCTTTTCGCAAAACTACCGCTTGGGCACATTCCTCTTGGGTCAAATTGCGTGTTTCGCGTTGCATAACGATCGAGTGTAGAAAATCAAACGAAAGAAAAACTATTGATCACTAGAATTGATCGAGAACAACTGATTATAGAATGGAGCCAATACATTAAAAATCTGATAATATCATCATTTTTTATTCCTGCTGGGAGAAAACATCTGTATTGAAGAAAAACGTTGAAAGTGGATAACATACGCATGCATAATTCTGATCAAAATAGTTATCATTGAGAACACCTTCAGTTGTAGAATGAATTTGAGATTTCCATAATGTGCGTTGATTTTTTTACGCAGTGTACTTATGAACGAACAGTTGAATTCCCCACTTTTCAAAATTCTCAAGAAATAAGCATACAGAAGACACTTAAACACCTTTTTGAACAACTTGAAATACTCCAGTATCAGAATGTACTGGTACTACATTAGTAAATAGTGAATAATTGCATTGGCAACATCTCTCAGAATTATTTTACTTTCACGAGCGCCAACTTCCTCAGTTTCAAGCGAAAGAACCTGATAAACCTAAATCATGTCAATCATGACCAACCGGGATACTTCATAAAAGTGAATGGAGTACACAGAGTGAGCCGAAAGGTGCGATTCCACCGGAGTGCCGCACTGTGCGGCACAGTGTACGCCACAAATGTTCGTTGGGGTGGACATGTAAACGTGAAGAGCAACAAAATGTGCGCGTACTTTCTTGAAAAGTTCGCGCACAGTTGCAAACTTTTGTCGCGCACTGCTTCCAGCGGTGGACTCGGGTTGACGCACACACACATGTTTCTGCGAACTCAGTCTTGCTTCCCCTTCGATAGTGAAAACATTTATGTGTGCGCAAACATGGATTGGAATAACGAGAAAGTAATCCAATTTATTAAAAAAATAGAAATATATCCTGTATTGTGGGATTGTACTCGTAATAATGACGATCATAAAAACAGAAATAAGAAACATGATGCAGCTGAAGCGTTGGCTAAAAATTTGACCGCGGTTCCACAGAGATTCCGTGGAAAATGATTTTATCGCAGTACAGGGTGTTCCAAATTCGATGATCACTGAGAGCATCTCGAGAACCATAAGGGTTAGAGAAAAAATGTTCAAGGACTTCCGATCTCTTTTTTCAAAATAATCAGTTGCCAGCAAACAGATCCCAGATATCTGAACTGGTTCTCGAGTTACAGGGTGTTTCTGGAAAATTGCTGTTTCAAATATTCCACTATATCTCGTTTTCTGTTGGAGATATCACGAATATTCCAGAAAGTTTTCCTTTGGAATTTCTATTGCCTATACGGCATACGCTGCTTTCATCTGATCCGAAAAATTATTCGCCGTTCAAGTGCTAGAGAGAAAAGTTTGTGTTTTTTAAATGGGACACCCTATATTTTTCATCATTGCTTTTTAGCATCAGGTTCACGAGTATTATCCTGTGACCGGTTTTTCGAAAATCTGATCCGTTTCAAAGATATTGAGTTTTTAGTCTTCACTTGAATTGGGACAGCTTGTATATAAAGATTTTTCTTATAATTGGAGCTATTTTATTTAGGCAATAGAAATTCCAAATGAAAATTTTCTGGAATATTCGGATATCTCCAACAGAAAACGAGATATAGCGAAATATGTATTTGAAACAGCAATTTTCCAGAAACACCCTGTAACTCGAGAACCAATTCAGATATCTCGGATGTGTTTGGTGGTTATTGAATATTTTGAAAAAAGAGATCGGGAGTCCTTGAACATTTTTTCTCTAACCCTTATGGTTCTCGAGATGCTCTCAGTGATCATCGAATTGTGTACAGCTGCACTACAAAGCACAACATTTTCTTTATCCTCCATATTGTCAACTTTTGACGGAAAGCGAAACAATGAGAACTTGTTCGTGCACACGGTGTGCTGCACTGTGCGCGTACAAAAGTTACACACAGCTGTACCGGTGGAAACGGACGCTAAATGTGTTCACAGCTTGTACGCGAACTACTGGAGTGCAGCACAAAATGTTCGTAAACATTTGTGCGGCACACGGTTTTGGTGGAATCGTACCTGAAGAATGACAAAATAATTATCCGAATGATTTGTCGGAATTCAAGTGGCCCCCCTCTCAAGAGTGCCTATATTGAACATCTTTCAGTACCTGACCTGCAAGTAACCTATAATTTAAATATTCTCAAACATTGGATTTGGTCCCACTAGTGACGCAGGGGACGATATACGCGTAACGGTCTGGGTTTTGCGAAATTTTTTGATGCAGACTTGATATACTCAAAGAAGAGCACAACCTTAAAATATTTTCGAATATATCGGGTGGCCCACAGAAGAGGAATAGAGAGTGACTTCGATTTTTCAAATGGGACACCCTATATTCAATAGTGTTTTTCAATTCTCTGAAACTTCCTGCATGCTTTCGTATACTTTTCACATATTTTTATTCGACTCTTTTCGAAATATTGGCCTTTTTGACAAAAAAATGATACCTGTAGAGGCTATGTGATCCAATTATATTTCACGAATCCTTGCACATACCAATAACAGCTTTATATGGATTGAAAGACAAGACTTCAAAGTATCCTAGCCAGCTATAATAAAGCCTCTCCAGCATGTGGATTGTCCACAAAAAGACTATCAACATAACGAATTTCAAATCGATTTTTCTTCATTTTTTCAAATGCAATGCATATAATTTTTTCTCTATTTCAGTATCGTAATGTGTTCATTACAGTACTAAAAACAGTGCTGTAATGAATTCATTACAGCATCGTTTTCAGTTACATTTTTCGTTTTTTGGTTGTCAGCAATGACTTCCGATCCTTTTAAATTTCAGCAGACGTCAATTTGGAAATGTCAATTTTCGAATTTCCTAACATTCACACTTCACACCAACTGCCAAGATACAATAGGAAAGTCACTAGGACCTATAATTTGAATTTTTTCATTGAATTTCACAAAATTGGACTGAAATACAGAAAATATCGTCTAATACTCGTTGCAGAATGCAATTCCAATACTCATGCGTTCGAAAACTGGCTCCTTCGTCGCTCGTTTTCGAATTTCGCATTCGTATTGGAATAGGAGCCTATTCTGCAACTAGTTTTAGAATATACTATTTTCATTCAGTAACTGATTTCATCACATTTTTGAGTAGATACATCAAAACTTCCTAGTCCCTCATTTCGCTATGATATGATTATATGAATTGGAGCATCAATGATGCTAATTCTGAGTCGAGGGGTAAACCACTGACCAAAATCTGTGCACCGGACATCCCCGGGAAATACCCGGACATCCCTGGACATCCCTGGACATCCCCGAACATCCCAGGGACATCCCCGGGACATCCTCTGGAAATCTCCTGGACATACCCTGGACATCCCCGGACATCCCCTGGACATCCCCGAGCTTGTACACCGGACATCCCCAGCGGTTTACCCTTCGTTCTGAGTGGAATAATTTGACAGTTCACAATAACCACGCAGAAAAGCCAAATATGCTATTTGAATTCGAAGGAATATGTGAATTTTAGGGAAACATTTCGACAAAGCTCTTACAAATCTTATTCTGTTAAAAATATGCATATCATGACAAAAAATTAAGTAGAATGAATGGTGATTACAATGATGAAATAGTAATTTACGTAACAAGTCCGGAAAATAGGGTTTTTTTGGACGAATAGACAAGATTCTAGGACTAGCCGGAGGCGAGTCCTGGAAGTCTGTGAGTCCAAAATAGTAATTTTCGTCACAAGTCCGGAAAATAGGGTTTTTTTGGACGAATAGACAAGATTCTAGGACGAGCCGGAGGCGAGTCCTGGAAGTCTGTGAGTCCAAAAAAACTATTTCCGGGCGTGTTGCGTACAATATTTTTTCGGCAACCGTGAAGAATTACAAATAAATGAGATGACACATCTCTTTATTGATTTTGATTCATATTTGAATTAAACAGAACACAGAACAGAAATGTCATCCGTTATTTCGTTGCTATTGTGATGATCATAACAATGACAACAACGACGTGTTTTTCCGGCCTAGGCCGGGAAGTACGTACTTTCCGGCCTAGGCCGGGAAATGCTACTTTCTCAAAGAAAAAGCGTCCGGGAAGTGGGTACTTCCCGGACGGTTGCCGAAAAAAACTATTTTCGGGCGTCTTGCGTACAATATTTTTTCGGCAACCATGTAGAATTTCCAATCAATGGGACGACACATTTCTTTATTATACATTTTGATTACTATTTGAATTGAACAGAACAGAACAGAACTCTCATCCGTTATTTCGTTGCTATTGTGATGATCATCACAATGACAACAACGACGTGAGTTTTTCCGGCCTAGTCCGGGAAGTACGTACTTTCCGGACTAGGCCGGGAAATGCTACTTTCTCAAAGAAAAAGCGTCCGGGAAGTAGGTACTTCCCGGACGGTTGCCGAAAAAAAATTGTATGCATTGCATTTGAAAAATTGAGTAAAAATCGATTCGAAATTCGTAATGTTGATAGTCTTTTTGTGGACACTCCATATTCTGGAGATGCTTCATTCTAGCTGGCTAGGATACTCTGAAGCCTTGTCTTTCAATCCATATAAAGCTGTTATCGGTATGTGCAAGGGTACCTGAAATATAATTGTATAACATAGCCTCTACGAGTATTATTTTTTTGTCAAAATGGCCAATATTTCGAAAAATTTCGAATAAAAATATGTGAAAAGTATACGAAATCATGCACTATTGAATATAGGCTGTCCCATTGAAAAATCAAAGTCACCCTCTTTTCCTTGTTTGTGGGCCACCCGAAATATTCGAAAATATTTTTAGGTTGTGCTATTCTTGGAGTAAATCAAGTCTGCATCAAAAAATGTTGTCAAACTCAGACCGTTGAGCGTATATCGTCCGCTGCAGCACTAGTGGGACACCCTGTATATGATCAAAATTCAAAATAGAGGACTGAATTCACTTGATGATGCACTTTCAGATGCTGAGGAGCATGTATTCCTTCTTGATGTTGATGCTGAATGTGGACTAAGCATCTTCACAGAGAAGCAACTCGACAATATTGGAGACCAGTATCAAAAATACAGTTATCATCATGCAAATATTGTATGCTTCAGCACAGTTCAAGACAGCAAAATGGGCTTAATCCACTGTTTCAAATTGGGGTAACCATAGTAGGTTGTTCCCAAAAAGATTCGCTCGATCCAAGTTTTCCAAATTTTCTGAGAATCGATTATCAATACCTTCTCGAATACGAATATTCTGCCAGTTAACCAATCAATGAGACTTTCCACTTTTAATTACATTGATACACCCTATACTGAAATGAACGGTTTGTGTAAACTGGAAGAACCGAAATTTTCATGAAATATCGTTATTAGTTATTTTTGATGTTTGACACAAGTCCAATCTAACAAGGCTTCTGTTTTCAACACAACAGTTTATGAAGGAAATCGCCATATATGGATCTGTTTTTGCGGTGAAAGATCGAAAACTCGAAAACTCTCATGGCAATCTTCGTTCGTTGAGAAAGGTGTGAATCGGACAAACGGGAAGGTCGTAGATGGGGTCCATGTTGGCTACCTAACAATCCTCAAAATTAGTTTGTAAAATGTAATTCACAAACAGCATAAAATTTCCAGGTTCAACAAACTTTGTCCATTTCAGATATAGGGGTTTAAATACAAAATCCCTTCATTTCGCCATCAATTAAATGTGTTTTATCCCATATGCCCTGGGCACAATTACTCTTCTGCACTCAAACTGATTAGCATATAGTAAAGTGAATTTATCGAAACAAACTGTTTATCATTATTCATTCCATTCTTTCCTCAAAAGGGGTCTTTATAAATGAAAGTAATGCGGCCAACTCACGAGCACTCTGTTTCGAGCACTTTATGAGCCCACGTGCACGCCTTGACCAATTACGGAGACTCTATTCGAGCATTCATGCGATGCCGGGTGCCCGAAAGTCCCGTAAAAAGTCCTCGTGAGTGGCTGGTATAATTACACTCAGCCCACTTCCACGGCAGGGAGCAGGGAAGTGAGCAGGGAAATGGGCAGGGTGAGAATGTAATCACTTCACTTCTGCTGCCACTCGCGCTGCCGGTCACTCCCTAAATTAGCGGTTTTTCGTGCGGCAGTCAAAGGACCGGCAGCGCAAGTGGCATGGAGTGATCACATTCTGCCCAGTTACTGTCGTGCGGGCGTTGCGTACGTTGTCGTATTAATTGATTAAAAGTCGTTAATTGTTGCGAAAAATGTCTACGGAGTGGAGCAACGAAAAAATAATATCATTTCTAGAACACCTTGAGAGTGATATGGGATTCTTCTGATAGAAACCATAAACATAAGCACAAAGGATACGATGGTTGGAAGAGAATCAGGGGGGCAATTCCAATTGAGGAATAAAAGTAAAAAAAAAGTAACTTATGACTACATTTAAACCTCTTCTGGAGAGGAAAATGAAGTCGATGAAGTCTGGATCAGGTGCAATTTCGTCGCCCGCCATTGCCAAAACTAGTCAGGTCAAGTTCTAAGACCATTAGTTCTAATTCGTTGGTGAATGTTGACAAACACTGAGGAATGCGGATGGCGTCTTGTCGGAAATCTTCTTCGGTACTCCCTAGCTGCTTCCGCCGAGTTTCCATTTGCCACTCCATAACAGAAATGGATATCGGCTTGTTCCTGACTCGTAAAACAAAAAGGCATTTAGTTGAGAGAAACTGACTTATCACTGTGATAAATTACTGTCGAACTTCAAATAAATGTTCGAAGCTGACAACAGTTTTTTTTCTCCATGGTACACTTTTCTTTTCACAATAAGGAAATTACAGTTTTTTATGGTTATGCTTGTATCGAAACGAGTAATTGGAAACCAAAACTGTCATTTAAGTTTTTTAGGGCCACTTGCACCGTATTGGTTCTAATCGTTAGTTAGTTAAGCGTCGATTAATTTATTTAATCCAGGATTAAATATTTGGCTTGCACCAAGGCTGAATGTCACTAGATTAAAGTTAATCCACAAATCTAGTTATTTTTACGTAAATTGGTACTTGTGCCTAACTTCACGTTGTTTATATTATCCCTTTTTATGCTTTGACAGTTTCTTTGTTGAGACATTTTTTGATATCGATCATTTCGCAAATTGAAAGAGTTTGTAATAACGAATTTCTTTGGTAAAAACCGATGCAACATTCATTGCACAAGTTGACATCTTTCTTTGGAATATTCTACTTCAAATGAAAATATACCTGATGGTTAGAAACCATTTCAGATTTGGATGTAAAATATGATAAACTAATGGATTCTTGTATGGAAACAATTGAGGCAAATAGAGAAGAAACCAGTTTAGTATAGTATAGAATGATCGAAAAGCATGAACAAACCTGATTTTCGATAATAGGGAAACATCTACAAGAAAATATGTGATTTGATTTTTTTTTCAATAAACATGCATCTTGGAATTTTGTTAATATTTATTCACTTTTATTTCAACACATAGGTGATGACATTGGTGCCGATTGAATGATACCATTTGTCACTGTAAATTGAAGAATAATTCTGCATAGGTATCAGAAGAACTGAACCTCCAATTTTATTAGACATGTATGAATTTGTTCAGTTCATATTTTACCTCGACCGTTAATATTCAGTTCAATTATTCATTCTTGTGTGTGCTTTTCCTTCCACACCAATTTGATCTTTCATATCTGCGCCTAGGAAAACCAAAATCCATAATTTCTACTTCAACCATTATTCTTTTCAATTTGATTTATAATTAAACATCATTTTTGAAACAAGCCTGACATTTGTCATCCATGAATGTAATGAGATAGTTAAGGTTGTTAAACTAGGATTACGACACGGTGCAAGAGAATCATAGACACTAATCGAGGTTTTGGATTTAATCTACAGTTTTGTCATACGGTGCAAGCGGCCCTTAATCAAATTATTCCACTCTAAAAATAGGAGTTGGGTGTGTATTGAATTTATCTAATCTTAGAAAATTGCTACAAAACCGTAGTACGCATTTTATTGCTATATCAAATTTTGGCGATTTCTTCATGCATGAGAATGTGTTTTATTTTTTTAACCGGAAACGGTGCCTCGTACAGCAAAAAAGTCAAGAGACCAAATTTGCTCCTAATTACATAAGGATTCAAATAGTTTTTTTTTGTCGGAAAAACCAGTGGCGTATCATTTTTTCATCTGATAATATTCAGTCTCGCTGCAGTACGGACGCCACTGGTAGAATAGAGAAGAAATGATATCATGCAAATAGTGCTCCTTGACGCTCAAAACCTATGTCTCAAATTTCATGAAAATATTTCAAGCAGTGTGAATGTTATTAATAAAAAACATTTTTTTTCTATAATTTTAACACCCCGTATCTCGGAAAAGGAAACATTTCTCGACATATGTTTATATAACAAACTAGGGCTTATTTTTGATGCAGAATACGTGGTTGAAATTTCTTAGTTACGATCTGGACCACCCTGTATATCAACAAAAATAACTGTAATTGTTGAATATGCAGGATACAGAAGAATTTGTTTTCATAATTGGATAATTTCGGCCTCATTTCAAATCGACTGAATAGGATTGCAATTGAATGAGTGAAATCCATAATCCATGTCATGAAATAATGAGCTCTTTACCATTCAGTAATAAGTCATCACGAAATATTCAATGAATGTAATTTTATCGACAAATTATTTCATTCAAAACATCCGAAATATCCGAATGTTAAACAATATTATCGTGGAGATGAGAACGGGGCAATTTGTCTTCTGGTGTCTGATTTTGAGTTTCGTTAGAAGTCGATCAATAGCCGGTATGTAAATTTCGAAAAATAATTTGTTTGCTTAAGAACAGATTTTTTTTTCTGTCCTGCGATCGAATGCCTTTATAAACAGTTTGTATTGTGATATTAGAAATTTTTCTAGTTTGAATCCTTGTCAAATTTGCATCATACATTACTACATTACAATACTCTTCTAGAGTCCAAACTATAAAACCTATTTCTATAAAAGTACTAGCTGACCCCGCGAACTCCGTTTCGCCTTAGAGGCAACAAATAAGCACTTTTTGTTATACCACGTTCCCGTTAGGTTAGGTAGAGGGGTGAAAATTTAGGGTTGTATGCATTTTTGTGAGTTGTATCATAAAAAAAATAAAATAAAAAATTTTGTCAAAAAAAATTAAAAAAAAAGTTAGGGGTGGACCACCCTTAACATTTAGGGGGATTCTCGATCCTACCCGATATGCACACCAAATTTCACGAAAATCGGTCTAGCCGTTTCGGAGGAGTTCGGCCACAAAGATGCAGACAGGAGAATTTTATATATTAGATAAGTTTCTCATGTTATTCATTTTTGCCTAAACCTAAAGTTGGTGGTAGTTTATACGAAGGAAATATGAACAAAATCGGGTTTCCCGAAACATACTAACGATTTGGATTAAATTTATACAGTGCGCGTCAAAATTATGGAAAAAATTCATTTTCTCAGAAGAAAAATATTTGGCAACAAAATCCTGAAACTAGTCAATTTTTGTTTCACTTTTACCAAATTTTTATGTTTTTTTGAAGGATTTTTGATGCACCCTGTGCCATCCCCATCAACCATCTACATTTTTTGAATAGGGAAAGTGGTTCATGTGGTACTTTTTTGGCAAGGTCTTTGTATCTTCTTTGCAGGCGTGCAGAAATTTTAAAGACATTTTTTTTTCATATAAGTTAGTTCAAAGAGGCTTTCAGTATGTGCACTTTGTCATGGCTCTTCCTTTAATTTAAACATTTTATCGAAAAGTTTCAACTTCAGTAGAAACGTACATATACTAATAACATACCTACTTGAGATCATAACTGATGAGCATGGTTTCACACACTCTAATTTTTCACGTGAGGGGGTTGAAAGTTGTGCATGAACAAAACTGTAATGGCAGACTTTCATTCGGTGACAAATTTCATCAGTTACCAGGCGCGTACCCAGAAAGGTGTGTTGGGGGGGGCTCAGCTTTTATCCAAAAATAGTTATGTTTTTTAACCATGAGAAATCATGAAAAACGAATAGGTAAGAAAATATTAAAGCATGCATTTATTTCTTGTAAATATGAATCTTCAAAAAACAAAAAAAAACAAATTAATATTGAATCATCCAAGGGTTTATTAGTTTTTAGTTATTAAATAAAAGTTCCAAGCGCCAGCATTAGCAAATCTGGTCACAACCATTTCTGTATCTATGACTATCTCGTAATTTATGTGCATTAAAGGCTCTAATTTAGAGCTAATCCGTTCAAGCGGTTTTCTGCTATAGGTTCTGAGCCAGGTCTTAAGAAAAACTGCTTCAGCCGTTGTTATGGGAACACGGGAAGTACAGTGTGTACCATTTTGGTTGAGACTGCTCTGTATCTCAGCTATTATTGAAGAAAGAGATATGCGATTTTCGCGACCCTTTATCACTTTTTTGTAAAACTTTCAAAGCCACAAACAGAAATATTCCAACTACTCTTGTTCCTGAAATACAGGGCGAAAACGAAAATGTTCCCTTTTGGAGATCGAGTTGGAGATGTAATTATTTCTTAGGTCCTGTATAAGATAGAAAAAAAATGAAAACGGTTTATAAGAGATATTGAGAGCCCTGTTTTTAAGATTGGGCACAAACTTGGTATTTTTTAAATGGAATACCCTGTATATTTAAACGTCAAATTTTTGCGATTTTTTTGAATACCTTGATGTATCGTAACCTTATCTTCAATAAATTATAGCTTCAAAAATCAGAAAAATCCATATTTATGTTTGTTTTTAATAGTAGGCCATGAATTCTTCCACACCTGCCTTAAATTATTACTTTTTCGAAACGCCATGTGATTCAAACCTTTTTATTCAATTATATTTTGAACATCAACTCAAAATATCACTCTTCAACATAAACTTAAAAATGTTGTAAACAAAAAAATATATCGGTACAGATTTAACATTAACTGATGGATTTACAAGATTCTAATCAGACAATTTATTACATAAACCAAAAATAAACATACCTATAGATCTAATGAAGTTGTTCAAACTGTCGTCCATTTTGTCTTATACATAAACGTCATAAACCACACAGTTTCAATTCGACATTTAAAATTATTAAGGATTGCCTTTGTGGGTTTCTGAATGCTTCTTTGGTTGGGGCTCATCTATATTATAACGCCGATATGCTTACATTTTATATTTTCATATAATATTTTTCAGATTTTGAAATTCCATGTTTTCACCGTCAGCCATCATCATTGATTTGTTTTGACTCTCTTTGTGACTCAGTTTTCTTGAATGCAATAAATAAAACAATATTTTATGCATGTTCAACTTTAATGCATGTGTGAAAGGATTCATGCCCTAGTATCAAAAACGTCAATTTGGATTTTTCTGATTCTCAAAGTTAAAACTTATTGAAGATTGGGTTGTGATACATCAATGTATTCAGAAAAAAAAATTGCGGAAATTTCACGATGAAATAAACAGGGTGATACATTTGAAAAATACCAAGTTTGTGTCCAATCTTAAAAACAGTGCTCTCAACAAAAATTTCAAATACAGCACTGACTTCTATGTAAAAATATCTATTATAAGCAGTATTCATTTTTTCATATCTTATACAGGGCCTAAGAAATAATTACATTTCCAAAAGTGAACATTTTCGTTTTCGCCCTGTATTTCAGGAACAAGGAGTAGTTGGAATATTTCTGTTTGTGGCTTTGAAAGTTTTACGAAAATGTGATACAGGTTCGCGATAACCACATGTCTCTTTCTTCAATCATAGCTGAGATACAGTGCAATCTCAACCAAAATGGGACACAGTGTAAATATTTGAAGCAATATGTATAAATTTGGATAGAAATCTCCGCTACATTTCTCTAGAGCTGAAAGTGCAGATGAAGCACATGATTTGGAATCATCCGGTGTTGAAGTAGCCCACTTTTTTTTCCATCTTTTTGATTCACTGGAAAGAATGAGGCTTTCCTGGCTTCCGCCTGAGGCGAAAGCCTTGGGGGGGCTAGAACCCCAATAGCCCCCCCTGGATACGCGCCTGTCAGTTACCATCGTCTCAATGTAAATGAGGCAATGAGCCATGACAAAGTGCACATACTGAAACCACTTTGAACTAATCTGAAAAAAGAAAATTTCCATGAAAACTTCTGACGCCTTCAAAGAAGATACAAAGACCTTGCCCAAAAAGTACCACACGACCCACTTTCCCTATTCAAAAAATTTATAGGGTTTATGGGGATGGCATAGGGTGCAATAAAAATTTGGTAGAAGTGAAACAAAAATTGACCTGTTTCAGGATTTTGTTGCCATATATTTTTCTTCTGAGAAAATGAATTTGTTTCATAATTTCAACGCGCACTCTATATTTGCCCTTTCGAAGAATTATATGTTCTTCGATGTAAGTGCTCCCCAAATTCAAAGAAACAGCTTTTTTCTGGACACGAAAAAATTAACAAAATTGCCGTTTTTTCAAGAACATGTTCATTTGTAAGGTAGATAATGAACAATCTGATAAAACGTTGTATTTTTCATGATATGATGAATAAAGGATGTTTCAAAAAGAGCGCAAGATTTCAGTGTTCAATAAAACACGGCTTTATATAGTTAAGTATTGGAATATTTATTGATTTTGAAAATATAAATTTGGGAATTATGTATGAAACAAAATATCTTGTAAATGGCCGCCACAGCTTTGCTGGCATGTGAGTACCCTTTCGACGAAATTTTCAATAACGATATTGAATACGTGTTGTGGTATTTCCTCGATACAGCGTCTTATTTCGGCTTTCAATGCTTCGATGGTTGAAGGTTTATTGGCATAAAATTGTGACTTCAAATATCCCCACAGTCAGAAGTTTAAAGGAGATAATCGTAAGAGTCTGAGAGCTATTCGGGTCACCGAATCGGGAAATGACACGGTCGGGAGCAAACTCATGTAAGATCGTCAATGTTTTACAGGCGGTATGATATGTGGCACCGTTCTGCTGAAACCACACGTCGTCAAGATCAATAGCTTCCAAACCAGGCACAAACAACTGTTATTTTTTTATTCTCCGCTATTTAAGCAGAGATGAATGAAAGTGGAACTTCTAGATCATTTTAATTTTCAGGTAATACACAGAACCACGTGAGAATGAAGAGATTGACTTGTGATGTCCTGAGTTTATCTGCCGGTGGTTTTCAACTAAACGATTCTCTTTGTGCATTGAATTGTATCAGACTTGGAAAACTAGGGGGCTATTGCGATAAAGGAACCTGCTTCTGTAGGGGGTACAATGCTTGATACTACTGATTTTTTATCATATTCTTACATTGAATATATGAATGTCATAAAGATGACGTGAATGAATAATAAAATCATATCAACACATCATATGGATATCAATATGTCTGTTAAACATGGAAAATGTACCGAACTTCGAAATAATAATTTTTTGTACAACTGCCATTAAAAGTGACACTTTTAATGACAGCAAACAATGTTAAAATTGATTGTTTACGTGGAAGCGTAAAATGTTAAAAATATTTTCAGCACTCCTTTTTCTTATGATGAAATCAGATGAAAAAAAATCAGCAATTGCAAATTTTTATTATCAATATTTAGCAATCATTACTAACATTAATGCCCTCTGACGTTAGGGAGCTTCGCAACACATAATTAGAATCCTCAGCACCATCAGTACAATATTGGATGATGATGATCCAAAAATCAAAATCTGTTGAGGTTAGGAGAATTTTCTCAGCAATGACATTTCTATATGCAATGGAATGATCAATATAGCCCTCGGCTACCCTCGTAGACTTCGATCCACCATGTTTTTTTATATTTGCTCTTGATTTTGCTAGCAATGAAGCGGAGGATCTTCGAAAACAGTGTCGAGTGTCCTGTATATTGGTTTGGTTCTGGCAGCATGAGGAATTCGGCAACAATAGATGGAATTTTCCCAAATGTATTGATACCAACTGGATTGGCAGTGCATTTATTATTCATGTATTTCAGGAAAAAACGACGATGTTTGATGACAGAAGAGCGCAGTGCAAAGTACTTATGAAAATAGTCAACATACTTCCCAATAATACTGAAAGAACGACTGACTTTCGTTTTTGTGTTTGGAAGTTGTATAACCAATTATTTATTTGTTATTTCGATGTCTTCCACTGATAAATTACACAATTCTTCACGCCGACAGGCTCCAAATAATCTGAAAATCGTTGCAACCTTAACCATCAAGTATTTCTCATCTGGTGCCTCATTTATAAACTTTTCAACTTGTTCACGAGTGAGAATTTTCGAATTTTTGGGACGATATCCTTCCGTTTTAAATATGCTATTACCTTGTAATATTTACTAACATCCACACCATTTTCAATAAGGGCGCTTGACTTTATCATTGAAAATTTGCTCCACAAAGTTGATGAACTCCATATTTTTGATTCCCTTCTACATTTTTCAATTTACACAAGGCCAGGAAATTGTTATATGCAATATCGTACTGCTGAACAGATTTTTTAGGTAGGAGTTCCAGATTTGCTCTTTTTGCAGACTCTTCAATATCCACAGGAACAACCAAATCGTCACTTTTATTAATGATTACAGTCTCGACAAACATATGAAGTAGTTAAAAACCCAAGACGAAAATTGGACAGGACGAAATTCAAATGACAGCGTCTTTTCTCATTTGTTTGTAATCATAACGTGGGCAACGTTTGTCATTCACAACAACCTTTTGATTATTTGAATATTAAAATGCATTTTGAAGTTTATTGTCATTGCAAATTCGCCCATTTCATTATCAAAATAGGGCAGTTATACAAAAAACATTGTATGGTATTTGTGTTAAAAGTGATTTTATTTTGTTCGTGAAATTGTTCAATTCGCTCCGCTCATTTCACAAACATTTTCACTCAAAATAAAACGTCACTCTTAACACTCGTATCATAAATAACTATTAGTCTATTACACTAATTGACTTCAGCATTCTGAATATCAGTTCAACGTTTGAAGGTTTATATTTTTTCTCTCAACAATTTATTGGTATCATTTTTATTCAGAATGCAGAATAAATGGTCCAAATCTTAGACCATATAGATAGAGAAAACACAGCATCTCATTCATAAATTCGAGAATTGGTGAAGCCAAAATTTAGTCAGTATGCAATGAGTGGAAAGAAGATAGCAACATTATTAGATACTGCCGTGGCAACATTGTGGAATCTAACTTGGAAAGGTCCAGTGGCGTGGTGTTATCGGTATTGAAGAATAGAAATAAAATTAAAAGTGAATTAACTCTTTTTCAAGAATTCTTACAATGTTCAGAAAATTGAAACATATTGTGAACAGAGTCAGCTAACTTCAAGGAGAACTGAAAATTCAAAAAAATTGAAGAATCTATGCCAATGTTACTCATAAATGATACCTGTGTGAACTCAAATCAAGATTCAAATAGTCCAATTTACCATAAACAAGACACATAAGAATCATTTTTTGAGCGTATTTTGCTAATAATATTCCGAAATAAATCCAAATTTCACTTTTCCCACGTAATATCGGGATTACAACACTGTTCAAAACGAAATATAGATGCATAGAATACCTGGTGTTGGCACTGAATAGATTTTGTCTAAGACTTTCTTGTCGATCGAAAATCTAAGTATTTGTCCTGCTTCTCATTTCTCCCGAAAGGGGTCGCGCTATTTTCCATTGCCGTAGTAGCGTCACGACCGATAAATATTGCGTATTATTCCGGAAATAGCACCAGTACTGAAATCGAAAGTGCAGTTTTGATCTACAAATTTTGGTCACGATTTTCAGTATCTTGCATCTTATGTATGTTATCTGTAGAGAATAATGAATCTTGGATTAGTAAAATAAAACCCCTTGACTTTTACGCGTCAAATAGGAATGACAAAAAAAAAGATAATTATACTTTCGTCTAATATTTCCTAAGGTTAAGTTCCCTGTAGTTTTTCTGAATAATTTTTTCTTGTTGAGCTGGAACAATAAGGCAAAAGTATGGAAGAACAGAACCCTGAATGGAACACCGCAGCTTTACTGCAGGAGCCTGCATATCAAACTACTAAAAGCTGGCGCTGTTAAAGCTTTCCATGTCAATTTAATGCTTGAGTGAGTTCGCCAAATAAGTTTGTTTTTCCTTGATCAACCTTGCCTCCTCAGAATTTTCATGTGTCAAACCCATTACGCACCCTCTCAATGCATTAAAACATTTCACATATATTAAAACAGCTTGTTCGTGACGAGGCCCATGCGCTTTTCACGCTAGGGAAAATGAACAGGGAATTATTCCAATGACTAACGCTCTTATAGTCTAAGATCCCACTGCAAGATTACTATACGTTCATCTGGGCTATGATTTAATCAAACTGGAATTTTAAGAGATATATATATATATGTAATATGAATGGAGAAATAAGTATATTCTTACTGGTTTATCCCTCAAAGTATTGTCATAAGTGTCAATAGATAATATACAGATTACAGGAGCTCTATTGAAGAGAACAAATGGACTGCTGTACCAATTCTTATCATCACGAGATTCCGCCATCTTGTATGGTCCGCCATATTGGATATAGAATGACGTCAAAAAGTTCATCGTGTATTGTCATCCAAATCAAACGTGTATACAAAATTTCAGCTTAATCGGTTGAAGGTATCTGTTTCAAAATTGAGTAGCAAGATTCGACCCGAACATACATACATACATTGCAAGTTAAATAAAAGCTTTTAAAGAAAGAATGAATGGAATGTCTTTGGAAAAGCTGCTTCAAAAGGTAAAAAAAACCTCGAATTGGTACTTAAAATAAATTAGTACAACATTGAAGAAAAAGACTGGAATGCAAAAAGAAAACAAAAACGAGAAATTGACGAAACAAATGGCTACAGAGTCTAGCTCAGAAAAAGAAGACGATAAAACACAAGGTGACTAGGACACCCTCACCGCATTTACTGTAAAGAGAAGTAGGTACTCTCATATTATCAAAAACTATGGGTGGATAAAATGCACTAATTTTAGTGCACATTTGTGCAATAATTGGGGACACGAAGGATGTACAGGATGGTAAGAAAGTGATTTAAATGAATTCGTGTGTGCTAACTGTGAATAATACGCAGTACCCGGTTTTGCCACTTTTGCCTCGGAGTTTAGGGCATAACCGTAAAATAGCAAATAATTCTTTTTGTTGGTTTTTTCATCTTTTACTGGTTTTTAATGAGTTTAACTCATTTTACTGTTCGGCTTATATGTTACGGCATGAACAAGTCAAACTCAAATGTCAATCAATAAACATAAATAAATAAGAAATTATTGCAGATTTTTCTTAGCTACCCGGTTTTGCCCTCCTTTCCCATACTACGAAACCTGTGTCACAGTTAAACCTTTAAAAGAGCCAAGAGCCAACTCCATTCACGAACTTCTTGGGAATCTATGTGGATGGCACACTGAATTAGGAAGAACATATTTCTAAACTGGGATGCAGCTTAACTTCAGTCTTTTGGGTGTAACCACAAAATAGGTACCTATCTGGATAAATTCTCCATGAAGACTATCTATCATTCAGTATTCGAGGTATGGATTATGGAATTATGTTTTATGGACATACTTCGAAGTCAATCCAAATATTCAATCTCCAGAGAGTAGAAATTAGCATTGGCAATGTCTCTGAGAATTAATTTGGCATTGCCAATATTTCACGAGTGCAACATGCGCCAGTTTTAAGTAAAAAAACTTGATAAACCTAAATCTTGGCCAACCGGGATACTTTAAAAAAGTGAATGGAGTTAACATGGTAATTGGTGCC
This sequence comes from Adalia decempunctata, assembly GCA_951802165.1. Lineage (NCBI taxonomy): Eukaryota > Metazoa > Arthropoda > Insecta > Coleoptera > Coccinellidae > Adalia > Adalia decempunctata. Next base: position 35,535,065 of record OX637697.1, on the reverse strand, counting down.
TAATACCTTTCTAAGAAATAAAAGTCAACCGACTGTCTGCCGTCTGCGGTGGCCCTAACTCGCAATCACTAAGACCGCATTAGTCAAGTGACAGATTATCAAATCTGACGACCGGCAGTTTTGAACGAATTGCAAAATATTTGATGTCATAACCGACGGAAACGGAAGAGAAACAGGGAACGAATTTAGCGAAATGCAGCGGAATAGTAAGCGATACAAACGCGCCAGCCATCCAGTGAGCGAGGGCGGAATCGATAAGGCGGACGCCGAGCGCCAGTCTAGAGGCGGCGTGCGTCGTGACGGCAACACGTTATCGGGTGAATTATAACCTGAAAAAACCTACCGACATTTTTCGAAAATGACTATTTATCGGAGTTGCCAGTCCGAGTTGTTTCTCTCAGAGTTTAGTGAGAGATAGATCGATCAGCTTTTTGAAATATGATGTGCATTTATTCCCGTCATAAGTATTTAGTAGTTTTTAGTGGAGACTGATAGGAAACCGAAACACCTCATTAAGGTTAAAAATATGAATCCGTCTGATTACTGTGATATTTCCTCCAGTAAGTAGGATTTTTATTTGGCCTGAGTTCAATTCTAATTTATCCGCTGCTTTCCTTCATATCGTACATCTTATCTATCAGATAAGGATAACTATGTCGGGTTTATCCAGCTCCATCAATAGTTTCATTGAACTAGAAGGTTGACACATTTTTTTTCGATAAACTGAGCGTTTCACCTACACATACTGGGTGGGAAGAATTCGTTGTCAACTGAAAATAACTCGAGAACTATAGCAGTAGGAAGAAAACTAATAAAACATTCTCTAGCTCTTTTTTCCTGAGTTTTTCTAGTGATGAAAGGAATTCAAAAAGTCTGTAATAGTGAAAAATTTACGATAGTTAACTATAATTATACACAGTGCATACATTTTAACAGTAGATTCCTCTCATCCAGAATTATCTGAATGCTTCCATGGATTTCGAATAAAACCGAATCGCAGAAAAATTCTTTGCACTACAAGTTGACAATGTTGTCAGAATGTTAATCAATTTTATCGAGACTACTCGAGACTAATGATATAAAAACTTTTGATGTCGAGATATGTACCTACTTATAAAATCCCACAAATGTGGGAGATAAAATTGGACACCAAGGAGCATGAAATTTTGCATTTTCTTTTGAAAATTTATTGTTACCGGTCCATATTAAGGGGAAAAGGTAGACGTCCGAGCTCGTGAGCTCTCTGCAAAAATTGGGCTTTTTATTTCCATGATATCTCAGTTAGTATGCGGCGTAAACCAACAATTTTTTTTTAATTAAAGCTTAATAATAATTTTTCAAGGATGTGTATTACTCGCTTGTCCGTTTTTCTTCGTATATTAGGAAAAAACCTGGTGAGATGTAATTCCATAAAAATTTGGACAAACGATTTTATTTCAATGATATCTAGCTCCGTCAATTTTCGGGATAAATGTATAGAATTCTCAGTATACATGCGGAATAATATTTTGCAGAATACGAGTATGTATTAATCAGCTTTTCTGTTCATTGCCCCCCTGAAATTTTAAATGAATTATAAAGTTATTGGTCATATTCACAACCAGGTTTTTTTCCTAATATACGAATAAAAATGGAAAAGCGAGTAATACACTAAATATTATTCCGCATGTACACTGGAAATTTCATCATTTATCCCGAAAATTGACGGAGATATCATGGAAATAAAATCGTTTGTCCAGATTTTTATGGAATTACATCTCACCAGGTTTTTTCCTAATATACGAAGAAAAACGGAAAAGCAAGTAATAACACATCTTAGAAAAATTATTGCTCTAATTAAAAAAAAAATGTTGGTCTGCGCCGCATACGAACTGAGATATCCTGGAAATAAAAAGCCCAATTTTTGAAGGGAGCTCACGAGCTCGGACGTCGATTCATAGATCTTACGGTGTGTCTCGCGCGCCCGCTACTTTGCAAGACACATTGTTATACCATTGTTGAAAGAGAAAATCCACAATGTGGCACCGTCTTCTCTCTGTGATAGCTCTGTGATTTTTGTTTGTATGCAACATGGGTTAGATTAGGTTGATTAATCATAAATTGAATGACAAACCAGAAAAACCTTTCTTTTTATGATATTTTTATGGATATCGAGGAAAATATGAACAAGTTATCAGTGTTACAAACTAATCTGCAGGATAATCAAACGAGAAACCTATTTGATGGGAGAAGTATGGCTTTTAAATTGCAGATATAAACGGGCAAAACTAAGCGTTCATAACATTTTTATTCCAACAGGGTTAGTAGGTACTTATTTACTTAATGTATCAAATCAATTCCAATAAAGAAATATGAACTTTGAGGTCTTTGCAGAAAAGCGAATCAGGCACGTATTAGGCCCCATATATTTTTAACAGAGCCGAATTCGGAAAAATGGAAAATGAAAAAAAGGTCTTTTTTGGTTTCAAGAATCTACAGTTGAAATATGAACAAGTCAAAGACTCACCCTGTATGTATATGGATGGAACATCAGTTCTATATCTGCAATCGTTTTCAATTTAGTGTATACATAATTCTTTATGAGATCGTTCCATGAATTCAATATACTCTATGATCTACAATAAAATCGGTCTACTATTTATGAAAAAGTATCCCATTGCGCTGTTACGAATGATTTGGGAAAAATTTTCAGGCCTTATAACAGAATAATTTCGAATACTATGAGTTGAACTTGTTTGTTTACGATCATATTATTATTCATTTTCGTAGACGTAGTGATTACGAACTCATTCATATTCGAAAAAGAATGTGAATTAATCATGATACCGCCAACACCATATAAAGTTATTTGGTTGAACTCCGTATTTTTCCGTAAATTTTTCAGCACATGTTCACATTACAGCATGAACACATGAAAATTCATCAGAAACAGTAATTATATCGCTAAAATGTGTATCTTTCTATCAAATTTCATTTTAACTCTAAGTTCCTTGATAAACAGTCGAATGGAGACAAAACGCAAATATTATAATATGTTCAGCTCGAAATTTGTTCTACTATACAGGGTGTTTCAAAGCAAGTCCAAAATTTTATTGGGGTGATTCCTTGTACGGAATAAAGGGTGTTTTGTTATATAAAGGTTGGGTCAAAAGTCAAACGTTTGGAAGATATCGAGGTTCAAAGATGGCGGAAAAATGAAGTTCAAAGAAAAACTTACGCAACGACTTGGATAGAATCAAATTCGTATAGCATGAATTGGTTAGAAACTTTTTATCTCTTGTATTCTTCTCGTAAACGGTAAAATGTACCGTTTGAAATAAAAAATAAAATAAAATGTAGATCATCACGTGTCGGGAAAGGGGAATTTATTCTAGAACTGATTTAAGTTTAGTTTTTTTATTTCAGAACGGTACATTTCACGAGAAAAATACAAGAAATAAAAAAGTTTCTTAGCAAATCAGGCTATCTGAATTTAATTCTTTTCAAGTCATTGCGTATATTTTCCAATAAATCAATTAATAATAAAGACAGTGAAGATTACACACACAAAATTGTCATGTAACATTCAACAAGTTTTAAGTTGACATTTGGGGATGTGTGTATCTCAGACTAGCGAAATATAGGCGACTTACACACCAAGGTAACACGCGACGCAACACTTGTTGCATATAACGATAATAGGTAATCAAACAAGACTTACATACCCCATACCCTACAATACACAAATGCTATTTGTCTTCGGTGATTGAGCCGTCATAGAACGGTAAAACTGAGGTGAATGAAACACTTCATTGGACACAAGGGGATATTTCCTTCATTAGTCCAGTGGATTCGAAGCCATTTCCTCAAGAGGGAAAACGAAGAAGAAAAATCAACATGAGGTGGGTCATCCAAGGCAAAAACCCTCGGCACACTTTACCGATGAATTGATAAAAACCATTATCAGTTATCTATAGAATATGAAGCTTCAAATACTTCAATATGGGTATTACTGGCACAATCCAAATAAAACAGCAGGATACAATACTTCTACAATCGTCATGAAGTGCGATGCATGCTTGAGTGCAGTGGCGCACCCAGGATTTAGTTAGGGGGAACGTATGATCCACTTCACATATAAATCGATATTTACTTTTGAATTTCCCAAAAATTCCAGATCCGTATTTGAAAAATATGGGACTTCTTCCAAGCTGAGAGCATATAAAAATTTTGGGATTTGATTGAGATATTTGAAGAGAGCAGAAAATTTTTAATAAGGTTCAGTAGATTTCATTGTCCCGCACGTCATTTTGCTCAAAGAAAGCTTCAGGGAAAGATACATTTGAATATTGGAATTCCACTAATTCTCAGAAAAATCGTACATTGTGATCAAATTGAATTTTTTTTGTCCCACTAATTGCACATTCGAATTTCATAGTATTCTGAGGAATCATTCCAAGTTATTTCCGGAAAAACATTATTGATTGAGAAAAATTTATTTGAAGTCAACAAAGATGAATAAATAAATGAAGAAACATAAAAACTTAACGTGAATTACAGAAAGTGCTACCATTTTGCGCTATACACATTCTTGCCCTCTTCAAAATATGCCTGATAATTTTTTTATCATGTCTGGATTATTACGTATTTTTTACAAGCGACTTCGATACGTTGCTTGAGGATCTCCTCACTTTCTATTTTAGATGAATATACTGAACATTTCAAATACCTAACCCCGAATGAAATAATCAACAGGATTGAAATCTGGTGATCCAGATGGCAGGCATTCGGTCCACCTCTGCCAATCCACATATTTCGGAAGTTCTGATCTAAAAATTGCATGATCATTATTTTGAAATGGGGTGGAGCTCCATCATGCTGAGAATGCATTCCTGCAATGTCCGTACGTATGGTGTGAAAATCGATTAATTGGACCGCAGGTCCTTCCAAGACGGCTTACGGGTGATCACTGATCTTTACTTAGATTTTCTCCAAAATCATCTTCCCGTATTACTCGAAGGTACAGACATTGCAAGAATGAATGGAGCTCCACCCCATTTCAGAGTAATAGCCAGACTCAGACAACCGTCTTTTGTGTATTATGTATTGGGGAAGTGAATATGGAATAGTTCAAAAATGACAGAGTTTAAACTCAACCAAAAGAAGGCTGTTTGATGATGTTTGACGTCCACTGCTTGAGTGTGTCACTTGATTGTCCTTTGGAACGTTTCACGTGCAGATTCTCGTAGAGCAGTCGTTCAAAGTTCTATGTGGGTCGAATAAACTTCCCAAATTTCCTATAGGTTCTGTGTTTGCAAGGGGGTGTATGTATCAATTTCTTTATGATTAGAAGATTGGGACAGTGAAGAATTCGCAATTAAAATACTTCAGGGAGATAGAGCTACTCTTGTCGCTGAGGTATTATTCGTCAATTGAATTCTCAGAGGATTCTCCGAGACACAGAATGTCGACTGAATTGTGATCTTATTTGTACCTATGTATGCTTTCTACAGGGTCTTTCACGAGGAACCTCACCCATATTTATACGGGAAACTACTGAACGTATTTTCATGAAATTCAGCACTTATTAGTATTTCACGATGCTGATGAAATCTAAAATATTTTCAAGGCATGAGCACCTCCGGTTTTTCCGGAAATGACGTCAACTTCCGTTTTTCAAATTAGAACACCATTTTTTTTATTACAGAAATAGATTCCTTAGAAAATTTCAAGTTATTTTGATGTAACATTTTTCAGTTTTGGTTGTAAAATTCTCTCTGAGCGGGAAAATTCGAAAAAAAAATCGAAAATAGAGCTCCGCTGAAACAAGAATAACTTCGAGGTTTTTGGATGGAAAATTTTCATTTTTGGGATTTTTCAAGATGTTAGATTGATGTATCCACTTTGAAAATCGAAATCGCGCTTCATGATACAGGGGGTGAAAAAATCGCTTTCAAAGTTAGGGATGACAAAATCGTGAAAAATCAATTTTTTCAAATTAGAACCCCATTTTTTTATGGCAGATATTGAATCTACGTTAAAAAATAATGTGTGTGTATGCATCACACCCTTGCCCTAAAGTGGATATTTTCTGAGTTATTCACAAAAAACTGTTTTTCGTCTTGAATTTTCAGCTATTTCTTTTCCCTTCACGCCAAAAAGATGAAATTTTCAGGAACTGTTATTTGAACCATGCTGTAGATTTTTCACCCCTTCTTGAAACCGACTTCAAGTTACTATTAGGAGAACCATGGCAAACTCTCGCAGTTATAACTAGAGAAGATGCTCAAAGTTTCGACCGTTAATTTCTAGACATTTATTTATACGTCTCAGGAATGCTTCGTGCGTTGCTCTTCTTATTTCATCGGGAGGAAGAGATCTGCAAAAGTGTTTAAAAACCAAATTGAGTTTCAAAACTATGAATCTAAAAATCTAAACAAACCTGAACGCATTTCTGAATCGTTCTATGCAGTCCTCTTTATCAGTCAGGGGAGTTGAGTAGACAATATTTTTTATCCTACCCCAAACATAATAGTCTAATGGAGTTAAATCGGGAGAACGTGGTGGCCAAAGATGTGGACCATTGTTCGCCAACCTTCGATCTTCAAATAGCCTGTAGAGGATATTTGACACATTGAGTGAATTGTGTGGAGGCGCGCCATCTTGATGATACCATAAGTCATTATGGTTCTGTACAAGCGGCTCAATTATTTGAGTCAATATGTCAGAATATCTATCTCCTAAGGGAGAACATTCTTTAAATAATGCAAACATGTGTAGTGTTCTATCTTACCAGTTAAAGTCCCATCATAAATGTGAACATCGAGAATTGCATTATTTTTGATGGCGCAAAAAACATTGAAACTCCAGGTCTCTTGAAAGTTCCATTGTCTGAAGTGGTGGTTGTTCTCTTCATCCCAATAATGACTGTTATGCCAATTGAAAGAACCATTCTTTGTGAATTTAGATTTATCTGTCCAAATTATACAGTCCAACAAGTTTTCATTCTCTTAAAATCGAATCATCATAGCTTCGCAAAACTCTGTTCTCCTAACGAAATCAGTTTTCTTCAAATGCTGTACCCTATTGAATTTATATGGGTGCATTTTATGTTTTTTTAATATTCTCCAAACACTCGATTGAGATAATCCCAGATCAATCTCGGCATCTTTGAGAGAATTTTGAGGATTCACACGAATATATGCAAGAACTGTAATTTCGTTGTTCTCATCTTCTACTACACTTTTTTCTCTGTGTATAGTTTTCTTAACGAAAGATCCGACATTTCTCAAGTTTGTCATGGTTCTGTTAATGGTATCTCTCGTTGGTCTGGGTCGGTCAGGAAACCTCTCAATGAACAGTCGAATCGTTCTATCTACAACTTTATTACATTCTCCATGAAGTAGAATGAGATTTAAATTATATTCATTGGTAAAATTAGGCATAGTGATCGATTTTATAACTTAATACGAATTATCACCAAATTAATAGTAAACACAAAATGCTACTGAATAAAGAGGAATTTGGCAGATGTAATTAATGATATCTATCATTAAAAAAAAGAATGTAAAACATGATAAGTGTTTGCATATGGTTGATAGGGAATTATTTATTTATCACTGGAGAGAAAACCGATGACCGATTAGTTGAAATAAAGAGGTTTCCGATACAAATTCGAATCCAAATTCGCCATCTATTTAGGAACAACCTGTAACTTTTTTCTCTTGCATATTAGGGTAGTAAAATCTTAAACATGGTTTAAGTAACAGTTCCTGAAAATTTCATCTTTTTGGCGTGAAGGGAAAAGAAATAGCTGAAAATTCAAGACGAAAAACAGTTTTTTGTGAATAACTCAGAAAATATCCACTTTAGGGCAAGGGTGTGATGCATACACTCACATTATTTTTTAACGTAGATTCAATATCTGCCATAAAAAAAATTGGGTTTCAATTTGAAAAAATATATTTTTCACGATTTTGTCATCCCTAACTTTGAAAGCGATTTTTTCACCCCCTATATCATGAATCGCGATTTCGATTTTCAAAGTGGATACATCAATCTTACATCTTGAAAAATCTCAAAAATGAAAATTTTCCATTCAAAAACCTCGAAGTTATTCTTGTTTCAGCGGAGCTCTATTTTCGATTTTTTTTTCGAATTTTCCCGCTCAGAGAGAATTTTCCAACCAAAACTGAAAAATGTTACATCAAAATAACTTGAAATTTTCTAAGGAATCTATTTCTGCAATAAAAAAATGGTGTTCTAATTTGAAAAAACGGAAGTTGACGTCATTTCCGGAAAAACCGGAGGTGCTCATGCCTTGAAAATATTTTAGATTTCATCAGCATCGTGAAATACTTATAAGTGCTGAATTTCATGAAAATACGTTCTGTAGTTTCCCATATAAATATGGGTGAGGTTCCTCGTGAAAGACCCTGTATATCTTTTATATTTCATTACAAATCCTGAAGAAATCAATTGTCCCTCAGAATCCTCTTGATTTCTTAGGTCCTTGTTATCACTTGCTGCCTCGCGTTGGTTTAGTTTCATATCGGAATCACCAATACCGATAAAATGCCCATAAAAGGAATAAAAGGATATTAGAATATGGAAGGTGACTTTTTAGGGCCCCGCAAATTATCGATTTTTTTGAAGGTAATTATGTGCTCTATGAATAAAACACACATAGATTCAAAAGTTTTGCAACCACCCCATTCATATAATATGAAGGAATTTCTCAATATCAACAATTTTTGTGGGTTTGTTTGCCAATACTTAAATTTTGAAATCGTCACAAATGTTTTGCAAGAAAAAGATGTTTACAATCTTTTTTGGAGATCACATTTTTAGTGCCAATTATTTCGATTGCAAAAGCAGTTGAATTATAGGATTTTGACTGCCGACGTGAATCATCGAGTGATAAGTGAGATAGACCGAACAAGAATTTGTAAGTGGTTACTATCACCTTCAAAATAATTGGCCACCGACAGTCTGTCCCCTGTAATGACCCTAACTCAGAAAGATGAATCAGCACTCTCAGAACATCCCGATGACGAAAATCGCCATCTTTCTTGTAAAGTTCTATAAATACAGAGTTCCAACCGTATAATTTACAAACGAAAAATCCACACAAAACGGATCGGACAATGTGGGAAAACAATGGATTCGTTAGAATAATAAGCATAAATCGTTTCGAAATGAACTGATATATCTCTTTCATTTGTAGTTGGCAATAAATTGTTCGCTCTTTGGAATTTTCGATTTCGTTGGCTCTCTGCCATGTCGTTAATACAGGAAATGATTGAGAACCAGGTTTATCGATTTGACACGCTCGTGCTCGGGAAATTATTCTGCGAAAGTGTTAAACGCTTTTTAATCACAATGAGTAAGCCACACCACTTTAAGTTTTTTCATTACTGGTTCTCAGTTTTACCACCTTGGATAATGAACTTCCACAAGAATGTTTTTCATCTCCCCTTCTCTAATTTATATTTTTGTCATATTCCTTATACTTCCTTCGATAAATCTATTTACGAAGTTGATATTGCTCATTGCTGATACAGATTTTAAACTTATTGAAAAAACTATGAATGAAGAATTAGAAATTCTAAAGAAAAATTTGTCGTTTTCATTTGAACAATTAACGGAAGCATAAAACATTGAAAGTAAGTTTCAATAATAACATTTTCATCAACTCCTACGAGGATGTATTGATATTTAGTTAGCCTAGACTAGTTCCATACATAAACAAAATATTGCGATACCATATCAACGAACAATAACTTATTAGAAGTGTCAGTGTAGAGTTCGACGTCAAAAAAGTGAACCAGAGTTACGCAAAAAATTGATGTCCACTGATATTGTAAAAATCGAAAAATTGGAGTATCGAGCCATCATCAAGTACCTGTATTTAAATGGGTTAAGAAGTGAGCAGATTTACGAAGATATGCTTAATACCCTTGGTGATCAATGTCCTTCGTATGCGACCGTGAAAAATTTGACTGCCAGCTTCAAAAGAGGTGAATTTTCCATTGAGGATGATGACCGATCGGGAAGGCCAGTTTCTGTGTCAGTCCCCGAAAATATCGATGCAGTTCATGACATGATTTCATCAGACCGTCGAATTGGGCTAAAACGGATATCTGAAGCATTCAAGATTTCATACGAACGCGTTCATCATATAGTTCACGTCAATTTGTTCATGGGAAAAATTTCTGCAAATTGAATGTTTGAATGTTGACCAAAAGCGTGCAAGCGTAGAAGCATCGCGTTCGATCTGTGCTCGATTTGAAAACGATGTGGACTTCTTAAACCAAATTGTTACAATGGATGAGACTTGGGTACATTTCCAGGATCCAGAAACAAAGCAACAATCGATGGAATGGCGACACTCTCGTTCTCCAAGACCAAGTTTCGTGTCCAAAAATCTGTTGAAAAAGTTCTTGCTTAAGTTTTTTTGGATTGCCATGGAGTAATCATGATTGATTTTTTGGATAGGGGTAGAACCAGGATTGGCAAAAAACATGTTCAAAAAAAAAACGAAACAATGTGTTTTTTTTATTTGAAACTGTCTTATTTAATTTAAATCATGTTTTTTTTTAACATTCAAAAAACATGATTTAAAACATTTAAAACATGTTTAAACCAAAAGTTTTGGCAACCTTGCTATGAAAAAACTCTTCCAGAACAATTATAATTGATAAAATTAGAATTAATAATATCTTTATTACGTGACAATAGATGTGATGAGAAACAATAAAGTGCAATTGAATTGAATATATCTTTCCTTTGCATTTTATTTCACGCCGAGGTGAATTTCAAAGAACAAATGGCAAAAAAAAGGTTCTCTTGTCTAAGAAGTGAAAAATAATTAAAACTACTAATTTCAAAATTAAGACACAATTTTAGATTCATTTACACAAAAAGAAGCCAACATTTCGACAACTGGGCCAATATTTATTGATACTCATAATTTCTTCTCAACTGCAGTTCGTTCATTAAGACAAATTTCATCAAGAAGATATTTATAGGTAGCGCTACCTTCCAATGAATTGCCAATAAAAATTAATCTCCCTATTCCTGAACGAAGTTGATCATTCTTATTCCTTTTCTACGACATTACAATTCACTCTACTATAAAGAAACGAATTTGAAAAATATGTTTTAAACACAAACAGGGGCTTGTGTTCAAAACATGTTTTAAAATACTGTTTTAAAACAAATGTTTTAAAACATGCCAACCCTGAGTAGAACAATAACAAGATTACTATTCGACATTACTGACCACTCTAGGGGAAAAATTCAAGAGAAAAGACGCGAAAAGCTATCTAAAGGTATTTTGTTTTTACAGGACAACGCCCCAGTACACAAATCTCATGTTGCATTGCAAAAAATTCGTGATTTAGGGTTAGAATTACTAGAACACCCCCCTTATTACCCAGATTTGGCTCCGTCCCACTATCATCTCTTTCCTCAACTGAAAAAAAGTTTAAAAAGTCGTAAATTTTCTTCCAACGAGGAGGTTATGAAAACTGTGGAAGACATTGTTTTTGAAAGGTCTAGAGACGTTGCAGGTTCGCTGTAATAAATGTATTCAATTAAGAGGAGAATATGTTGAGTAATAAAATATTTTGAAATTGAAATTTTGTTTGGTTCTATAGTAGGCTAAGAATTTTTCAATATAACCTCGTAAATATGGATTGAAAATGCATCAATTATTCCACGAAAAATATTCAGTAAGAAGAAACATTGTCAGAATTTACGTCTGTGAAAGAAACTTATTGGAGACTAAAAACTCGAGCCTAGAGAATATTTTTGAATTCATGTGTAACATAGAATATCGAAAATTTGACAATGGCAATGAAATTATTGTCCTGATTCAAAGATATATCGGGAAACATGGCACGACTAATCAATTAGTGAAGCATCTGAATGCGTGGATGGGGAACTTCGTTCATATTGGATATCGTGATTCAATCTGTTCCCTATAAATTCAATATTCCCGGCTCGTACCCCCTGAATAGGTTGAAGCAAAGTTTCGGAAAAGAGACGTGCCAGATTAGTAGGTATTCCGCCTTATTTCGTACAGCCCATCTGAGTCGAGCTAACTCTTCCAGGGATTCCGGAAAAAGCTCGATAATATTCTCTTTGATACATAAAATTTCCTGAATAAATTGCAGACACCTTCCGTTTCGTAATCCACCTTTCGGAACCTTCTCTCGTCAAATCTGTTCATCAATCTCAGATCCTAACCTGAATGAATTTCTTTTCCATGAATAAGATGATGTTTCCCTCAACATGATCTGAAACATGAAACGGAAAGGCTATACAATAATGTTAAACAATAATTTTTTAAACTAAATAGGTACTCTATTTCGAATTCGTAAATTTTATGAAACCAATCCTGAATAATGCTGAGTAAGATCCTCATGAAGAGAAATGTGAAATTTACTGAATACAGGAAATCAAGGTATAACCACATCAACCTAGGAGCATAGAATTTTATGCTCCTAGCATCAACTACAGTGGCGACAATAGGGTCATAGAACACGTTTTTGCACAAACATGGCGTATATTTGTTTACATTTGAGTGTGGTGCTGTTTGACATTTGACTCGATCTTGAGCTTTATGTTTAGATAAATGACAACAAAACAATGAAAGTCCGCCATTAGTGGTCGAAAACAGTCCGACCAATCAAAACGTGAACGTCTATTGTCGCCACTGTCTTGTATAAAGCCACTGTAGCATCAACTATCGGGTGTTTTTTTTTAGAGTGATAGCATTTTCGATAGAGATAACTGTGATTTGACAGAAGGTAGAAGCCATGTTGTTTTGACATTTCTGTTTAGTAAGCATTGACATATTATCATGGAAAGACTCACGCCGCCACAACGTTGACGAATTGTTGAAATTTATTTTCAAAATCAGTGTCTTATTCGCTAAACTTATAGAGCCCTTCGTGGAATTTATGGTTCACATAATCATCCATCAGAGCAGCTCATTCGTCGAACTATCGATAGATTTCGGACAACATTTTCTATAAACTCGATGCCACAACACGAAGAACTGTACGTACAGAAGAAAATATCGCTGCTGTAAGTGATCACTGATCGTGTTATTGAAGATCCAGATTTGTTTAATCCTCGACGTTCACAACAAGTTGGATTCTGTGCATCCACCACATGAAAAATTATGTGTAAAGTTCTTGGTCTACACCCAGTCAAGATCCAACTGGTTCAATAACTAAAGCCACTTGCCATAATAAGAGTACATAATTTGTTTGCTGATTGGGCCCTTGATCAGCTTGAAGTTGATTCAGTTTCTGATCGAAAAATTGTGTTTGGTGATGAAGCTCATTTCTAGTTGAGCGCATGGGCGTACCCAGGGGGGGCAGGGGGGAGCAGCAGTGGCGTAGCTAGATAGTCCGGGGCCCTGGTGCAAAAATCGAAGAGGGGCCCCTTAATGAATTGTTTTCGAGTCAAAATATAAATACTTCGAAGAAGCAAAGTTACCTACTTACTGAAGGTACAGTTGAGGAATATACTTGAATAAATTATGTTGTTATTTATGTATTGGAGTAGGTATATTAAATTCATTATATTAATGTTATATTAATGTGGATGAAAAAAAGGGCTTTGAAAACATTTTTTATAGATATTTACTATATGTACAAATATCCAATCAAAAAATTGTCATTGTCACTATGACCATCTAGCCTTATTTTTTTTATTGATTATTTGGTGAAATCACAATAGGAATAAATTATTCGAGGAATGAATTCAAATTAATTATTGGGGATTCGAACCTAGAGGTCAAGTCAAGATTTGAAGTCATTTATTCCTTCGGAAAAAATATGTTTACAACCTCTTTCTAGACCTACTCTTTGCGAAAGATTCAATGACTTTACTCAAATAGAGACTTAATGCAGCTTCATTTTCAATCGATAGGTATAAGCCATAAATGTCGACGTTGAGCTTGGCTCATAGTGTTCCGCAAATAATTTTACATTATTCTTAATTTTCTGAAAGATCTTTCAGCTTCTGCAGAGGTGACAGGAAGATTGTATGGAACAGTAATATTCTGTTAGATCGCATTCCAGCATTCCGTATTTCTTTATTATTTTCATACACAATTCATGAATTGTCCATGCCTTATTCAATTCAGGTAGAAATAGGTGATAAATATTAAGAACTTGAATTTAAAAGTTGGTCCCTTTCATATCGCAATATTTACTTTGAAATTGATCGAAGCTTTGAATTACAGTTTTTTCGTCTACACATATCTAGTAGAAATGATGGTGAAAATTCAAAATTTTGTTGACTGCAGTCATACACCCGAAACTTGAATCAATCAATCAAATCTTTATTGTAATACAGGCTTAATACAATAGCGTGGACTCGTCAATTTTCAGCATAAATAACACATTATTAAAATAAATATGGATATAAAATGAACTTACAGTCTACAGCAAACTATACTCATATCACAGATAGGTTTGTGTCGCAGAAAAACTCTGAGAGCGAATAATACGCTTTTCTTACAAGTGGCGCCTTCAATTCTCTTTTAAATTTAATAATAGGTTCCAATGATTTAGCAGTTTGTTGAAAACTGCAACCAAAATATAAGAAAGCGACTTCTAAAATCAAGAAATTATTGTATCGAGCACCCTATTGAAAATATTTATTTCGGAAAATTCTCCCCTGCTTCGAAATCGGTGATCGAAAGCTAATTCATCGAAATATTTTTTTATCTTTTTTTTGTCTCTTTTCTTCGAAATGGGGATCTTTACCACATGCTATGACATTTTCTCTAGCCTTGCACTTGAAGGACTCGAAGTCACTCCTATAAATTTTTTTCTTTGTATTCGTCTCTTCTAAAGCTCTGCATACGTCGTCCAAACTGACATCGCATTTTTGTAATACTTCAGATGCATAATTGATATCATTGAGAATGCGGTGCATTAAATCGCCGAGGAAAATAAATTCAAAATTCAACTTTTTTTTTCAATTTCTTCTTGTTTTCGCTCTTATTTGCAAGAATTTATTCTTCTATTTCAGCTAATGCACGAATGAAATTTGATTGCCGAAATTATGTTAACCGTACTGGACCATCTGGTCGGATTTAGTTTTTTTAGATAGGTGTCCGATTCACCAGTGAATTTTGGCAATAAATCCCTAGATTCATCAACTGAATATAATAAAAACAATGTTATTCACATAATAGATCACAGAGAAAAATCGAAGTTTGAATTTTTTTTAAGTTCAAACGCGATTTGATGGTCAGCGCTTGGGGGCCCTCTGAGGTCGGGGGCCCTGGTGCACTGCACACCCTTGCACCCACGTAGCTACGCCGCTGGGGAGCAGCATTTTCATACCTAACCTAAACTATTGAGTCGACATATTTATTCCAAGATACCAGTTTGATTGAATCTGAAATCTTGAATATATTGTGACATTAACATTTCGCATCTGCTGAATCATTGGGTGTAATTTAACCAAGTATTATTTGGATCTACGCAATCAACTTCCAAACCCGCTTCATCAATATCGAATCTTTTTTTCCGAAGTTATTGTGCTCTCGAAAGGCAAACCTAAAGCTTATGTTATGATCAACATAAGAATAGAATTTATCATTAAGTTCTCATTTTTGGAAGTCTCCAACTGTTTTCAAGGAATCTGCATATGGCGGGTGATTCCACCTTTCACCATTCTCTTGAAACTATTCCTGTGGAGAAATGTTCGCAGTTTATCTTGAAAGGCAACTATGAATGCAATCAGTCACAATGTCTTTTCTTTATTTTTCAAAATTCGACGAAACGGAGAAAAGATGTACAATTTCAGAAAATTTTGACGACGGAGCTCCAGTCCATCTACCGTCTGAATATTGGTGCAATTTATAATTCTTTTTTGGGATGAGTTCATTAGGCCCGAAGAACTGAAAAACTCAATTTGAGTAGGTAAAAAAAATAGCAAACGTCACTAGAAAACTGGCTCGTAATTCAGTTCCGGGGAAAATATATTGTATTCAGTCGTACTAGTTTATTTCAATGAAATCTGGTATGCAAACTTTTTTTTTTTAATTCTTAGACTCTGGTAATCTTGAAAAATAAAATACAGAAAGAACCTTATGAAGCTAAAAACAACAATTACATAAATTTCAAAATTTTCTGTTTAGACGTTTTTAGTTATCTCATAGTCGGGTCAGAAATATCGACCTCCAAACTTTTCACAAACGATTAATTTTACATCAACGAGACGATTTCTAGCTCCGAAAGAATGCCAGATGTTGTTTTGAGTCAAACACTTTTTTATGCATTCCTCAGTGCACCTGCTCCGTACGAATATGGCTTACAGTGTTGCCATTTACGGAGGTGACAACGAACTGAACGTCCCTTGGCTTTATTCCTCCATAAATAAGACGGCGCACTAGCGCTGGTGGTATTATAGCTGAACTAAAAGATTGTACAGTACATAAATATGGTGCGTTCTGACCTCAAAACGATTTTGGGATATGTTGATCCCTGAAGTCTCCTGAGTCTATCAATCTAAGAAACATGGCAAAACGTCGTGACCTCCGATTTCGGAGGTGACAGCGTTATATATGAGGTGACAACGCTCGTTGAGTTTATATTTTGGAGGTGACAATGACAATTAATAACTATATTATATATCTAGTCAATTTTGATGATTTTTTGTTTCCATATACCCGACCGACCATCTTCTCAGCTATGAGCTGCCCCCCTCTAGCTGAAATCCTGGGTACGCCCTTGGTTGAGCGGCTACGTAAACAAGCGAAATTACCGTATATGGAGTGAAAACAATGCAGGTGCCATTGCATCCTGAAAAATGCTCTGTTTGGTGTGCTTTACACGCTGGAGGCATCATCGGTCCATATTTCTTCGAAAACGATGCTGGAGCTAATGTAACAGTGATTGGTGCTCGTTACAGATCGATGATCAATGATTATTTGTTTCAAAATTTGAATGGTTTCGACCGAGAAGTGTTTTGGTTCCAAAAAGATGGTGCTACACCTTATGCTGCTACCGTAATAATTGATTTATTGAAAGAAAGCTTTAACAATAACATTATTCAGAGAAATGGTCCAATTAATCGGCTCCAAGATCATGCGACATAGCTCCAATGGATTATTTTCTTTGGGGTTATGTTTACTCCATAGCGCTATATTGATTCCACTAACGATTCATAAACCTTAAGTAAACATATACGTTGTTTCACGGAGCATATAAAACAGGTATTAATATTTTACATCGTTTTTTCAAGTACTCGGTGGATCTTATATGCTGGTCAGTGGTCAAATATCGTTTTCTGTATTTTTGGACAAGAACAGTCAGTGCCGTTGCATTGTGGCTGGTGGATCGACATAGAAGCGGAATGTTGCTGGCCTATTCTTGTAAGAGAGAATACGTTAAATTTTGTTTTTTTTTTCATGTTGAGGCTTAACCTATTTCACCTCATCCGAATTGTCGAACCCAATCAATTACCGTGTCGTCTGTGAGTGACAAAATCTCCCCACCGCTAATATCAACGGATAACAGAGCAGTGTTGTCCCCAGAACGGTGCCCTGAGGTATACCCATCTCAATCTAACGCATCTCACTGACCCCTTCGTCCATTCCAATTCCCTGAAAGATAATCCTTAAACAACCCTAAGGCATTACCCCTCTCCAATCTCTCCAGCAGTATGTCATGTGCAATCATAACATTTCGCGAGGTCCAAAAAAATAGCCATACATTGTTTGATTTTATATGGTTTCAACAAATTGTGTTAAACGATTATTCAAGCATTTTCAATAATGTATTTTGGCATTTCCATTTGAAATTTCCTTTTATGCAATGCGGACGAATTTTCCGATGATTCCAAGAATAACTTACGCAGGAAGTAAAAGTTCCGCAATCATATTCGACAAAGGAAATATTGTGATATTGGATTGATAGCTGCTATTGGCATTACACCAGTGAACATTGTTTATGAGCTCATGATTATATCAGATTTCACTTAATCGATATGTTCGCAAATTTTGTTTCTGTCAGAATGGAAAATAGCATATTGGAAGAAGAAGCAGAGGACATTGAAAGCTCAGTAGTAGAAAAATTTGAGACGAATGAAACAGAAAAAGCTCAAGGTAAAAACTGAACAAAATTCAAAAATTTTCATTCTATAAGGAAAAGTACAATTTATTTGTGCTGTGATGCTGTTTTAAACAAACAGAAATGTAAATTTGCGATCTACTCGCTTATATATCGATTGAAAGTTTTATTATATGTACTAAAATAAGAATCTAGCTCCAAAAATGAATGAAATTCATATCCGTAAAATGAAGAAACGGTAAACATATTCGCGTATTACATACATATCATTAACTTAATTGCTAGTAAATCCGTTCCAACATATATTGCATGGATATATTATGCATAATGATAAAATTCTAAGATTTTTTCAGAACGATCTTTGGAACAATGTGAGCTCAACAAAATGTCTTCAACTTCGAATATAGCTGCTAAGCACCTGAGTAAATCTGCCTCAGAACTGAGCAGTCCAAGGGAGATGCCAGAA
The DNA here is from genome assembly GCA_951802165.1 of Adalia decempunctata. Lineage (NCBI taxonomy): Eukaryota > Metazoa > Arthropoda > Insecta > Coleoptera > Coccinellidae > Adalia > Adalia decempunctata. The sequence goes on along the minus strand of OX637697.1, from coordinate 35,516,513 downwards.
GTCCGACCCAGCTCAGCTGCTCCACCAGAAAATACCCATGTGTCTGTCTATCAGAAAGCGCACAGTTTCATCTCCCAACTCAAGGTAAGCTGCCCAAGCACTCGGAATGCAACAGCATGAAATTTAATTCAAGGCAAGGAGGCGCTGAAGATTTATTGACCGTATCGCTTGCTGGTTTTTCTTTCAGTGCCATTTTAAGTGATGAAAATATTAAAATTGCTTAGTACCATTGTATAAGAATATTATATACAATGTTAGTACAAATTCATCTTCCAGAGTGTACGTATGCTTCTACAGCATTTGGCCCTAAATTTGATTGAAATAATCATTTTTTGCTCATATTCAACCTGATTTGGTAGAAGATTATGGTTTCAGACTCAAACTGCGATTTTTTGTCAGAATTTCTTTTACTCTAGTGATGTTAAGTTCAGTTAAAGTCGATGATGGCCCACCGCAACCAGATCGTCAATCCAGGTGTCAACACGTTAACTGTCGTAAGAAAAGACCTAGAGATTTTTAATTTTCAGATTAAATGCCTCGAAAAATCAATCGAATAGTGTTGGAAAGATTAATTTTGTAAATTTGATATTCTCAATAACAGCTCTGTTAGAGAGCATAATAGACCCCTTTTCACTATAACTATTCTTAATATTTCAAAAACAAAACATATACTCCATTACCTTTTATAATGTATCCCGGTTGGCCATGACATCCTAACACATTTCACCATGTATATTTTGAAAATGTTAGGTTATTGTCATTTTACTGTCAGATAACTAAGCAACGTTGTCCTTTCTACATAGAGGTCTTAGTAATTACGTATTCATCAAAATGTTTATTAACGTTGGGAAAATAATGAATTTCAAAAAATATTATGTGAATACAATAATTCCAAAGACCTGGCGAATGCTGAAGAAACGTTTTTCTCTATTTATCCTGGAAATATTTCACGTATATAAACATGGTTGGAAGATTCAATTATGCTATTTTCTTGTGCGGAAATCGAGAGCTGAAATTTTACAAAAAAATAATGGACAGAATAGTCCATTACTTTGTGATAGTTCAATCGAAAAAAGAATAAGAGCACTCGAATAGCCCAACAGAAAAACTTCTAAACGAACAGACGGACCTGTGGAATTCCCTACTTTTCAAAATTCTCAAGAAATAAGCCTACAGAGGACATTCAAATAACTACTTGCACAACTTGAAATACTCCAGTATGAAAATGTGGTAGTACTACGAAACATTTGTGACAGTTAAACCTCAAAAGAACGATTTACAAAGTTAAAAAAGGATAAATAGAAATTCTTCCTCTTCTTCTGTTCGGCACCTTTGGTCGGCAGAACGTAGGCCTTGTGGCCCATTTTTCGCTTTTATGTGATACTAGAGAGACTCAGACGCGAAGGCACGCCGACAAGAATGCCGCGAGCCGATAAGGAGGTGGAGATAGAAGGTGTAGGGTTCCCCAGGTGTGTAAACCTCAGTGCAGATAGATTGTCGCACGTGAACAGTATATTTTCCGCCGTTTCCTCCGCGTTCCTGCACCAACGGCACAGGGAACACTCAGTTAGCCCCATTCTATGTAAATGTTTGTTGAACAAATGGCCAGTTAAAGCACCAGTCACCAGAGCCTCTCTGCATTCATAAACCAAGTAAGAGGTTACTTTTATTTCAGAGAGGGTTTTCAGTGTACCCTGACTGTCGCAACATATGTATATGTGTTTCCCAGAGTAGCCTCTGCGGATTTGGGGACACGGCAGTGGCCCCGCCAAGTCGAGCGCGAAGCAAACACTGCCGTACTATCTTTACCCGAACCATTTCGCCGCATTTTCAGGCCCCTATTTGAGAACCTCCGGATGAGACCAGAACGCCGAAATTTTCGTCATCCAGTAAGCTATAATCACGTACTTAAAATCGAAAATTTCAAGTGTGTAGGTCATTTAGTTCCGAAGTTAAGCGAAAGCAAAGTTTCGCATTTTCGACCCTCACTCACTCATGATCATCAAAATAGAACTAGTACTTCCCATAAACTCAGAGAGCTGAAATTTGGTACAGATTTAGGGTTTAATGGCCACATAAAGGGAAAACTATAAAAACTAGAATAATCGAAAATCTGGAGTACTATTGTTGGCACGTCACGTGAGCTCACGTGCTATCTCGTCATCTTCGCAAAATGTGCAAAAACAATAATGTATGTAAGTTTATGCGCTTGGAAACACATTGTTATCATACTCAATATGTGAATATCGACTTTAGAATATAAATTGAAAAAAGAATAATAATCGGGTGATCAGTCTTATACACACTGATATTTTTACTGTCTCATTTATTGTTCAAGGAAACGATAGGTTTTCGAAAGCTAGTCCGGAACAATAAATGAGACAGTCAAAATTATCACTGTGTATAAGACTGATCACTGATTTGAGGTAATTCTCCCACTTCCTCTCTTCGTTGATTTATTTGGTGAATCAAATCTCTTCTATGAGAATCACCAGCAACTGTAAAAGCAGTTATGTTCTCTGTATTTTTTTTCCATTCCGAAGAGCTTGAAGAAGAAGAAACTCTGTTTCGTTGTATCACTGAATAAAAAAAGGCTATGAAATTTTGGTGCAATATAGAACGTCTATTGCTCTTCAGAAAAAACATCATCACATGGCTCTGCGGTGGTTAGATTGGGAGAGAAAAAATTGAATCCGAAAAGGAATCGGGTAAGAGATGGGCTATATGGACAAGTTTGGAATCAAACTATAGGTTTTCGAGGACGCTGAATTCAATAAAAAATAATCGGAGGCTCTATCTACCATAGTTCAGAACCGGAAAAAAAATATAAAGATTTGTAATAAAAAAACTACTCCTAAAAAAAATGTGTCAAATAAGAAAATCTAATAAAATAGATCAATATGCCCACGTTTCTACAAAAAGAAGTGAAATCCCACCAAAAACATTCTGTAAAAACTAGGCAAGTCTCGATGGAGCTGCTTGTTTATCTCTAAAAAGTAATGAAATCTAGAAAAAGCCGAGCAAAGTTTGAGGCTCCTTACTGCGATTTCTTGATCATTATAGTTAATGTTGTGTGACTTGGCCGTTGAAGGGTACACAAGGGTACAAAACCAGGTGCTCTATGACACCATTGCACCAATCTGTCGCCAGAAACGCAACCCATTGACGATAGAAAATTGCCACTTGGAAAACGTCCAAAAAGAGGAGAACAGAAGTCAGCATTGTCAATGCTGAATGCATATTATGCGTTACACAATCAACAACAGCCTAAAATGAGACACTAGCGTCCTATTGACCATATTCACCGTCGCCATATTGTTGTGCGACAATACCAACTACCCAGGGTCCTCAACATCGAATAACGAAAGTTACTAATTTCTTAGGACCGCGAAAGTTTAAATGGACATATTTTGGTGTCAGTTCTTTAATTTTTAGATCTATTTCTTGCCGAACAATTACTGACACAACAACCATGGCCTACACTATACTGATATCTACCCATATTTCCTGGGTTTTATCACAAAATACTCAACCAAAGTTTATCACCAATTTTATATAACCTCTCAAACCACAGACTGTGCTAATAATCTGACAGTACTTTTGATAAACTCAATATTTCTCCGTTGGGAACACTGGGTAGTTGGTATTGTCGCACAACAATATGGCGACGGTGAATATGGTCAATTACCAATACCAGCATGGGCTATTACCTCGCTTAACAAACATAGGTAGTTACTTTACAGCAGTTATAGCATTACGTGTAAACAAAATTGACTTGTACCCACTAACGTAGATATAAAGAATGTTCAACGGCCAAGTCACACAACATTAACTATAAACTTGGCTCGGCTTTTTCTAGATTTCATTACTTTTTAGAGATAAACAAGCAGCTCCATCGAGACTTGGCTAGTTTTTACAGAATGTTTTTGGTGGTATACTCTTTACCGCACATACCAAGACAGCATATAGCTCTGCTTGTGCTATTGAGCAGTCTTTTTCCGAGAGGAATGGACCACTCTTTGTTCTAGGTCCAACAATCCCAGCACCAGCTCCCGAGCCGTCGGTGAACCAGGTGGGACTCTCAGGTTTCAGTAACCTGTCTGATTTATACCACTTGTAGGGTAAATAGAAATTAGTATTGGCAACTTCTCTGAGAATTATTTGATATTTCACGAGTACCAACCCTCGTCAGTTTTAGGTAAAAAAACTTGATAAACCTGAATCTTGGCCAACCAAGTTACTTTATAAAAGTGAATGGAGTATATGATCAGGTCGAAATTTGGTTACAAGTTGTATTAGAACGACTTTAGAGTTCTGAATTCTAGTACTTAAATACATGAAAGTATAGAAAATAAATCCGTTTGCCAATAACACAATTATTATTTTTCAGCATCGGTGGAGCCATGTAAAAAGGGAACGAAAATATCGGAAAAAATCTCCTGGTCGTCAAGACTCTACAGATTATGCAGCTGATCTGAGCAGTGATCATAGTACACCAAGCACACAGAGCCCAGCAAGACATATTTTCAGCACAAGAACAGGTTTGACCACTTATCTCTTGTCTGATCTGATATTGATTGCTACTTCTTTATCGTGTGTGGTCAGGTCCGGCCCAAAAGACCTTGCTATAGCTTTTAGCTAATCCAAATCCAAATACTCGTGCCTGGTACTTGCCTTGGATAATTTCATACGGTCGAAAAGAGGAATAATTGATTCATACGTGAGTGAAATGGAGATTCTCTAGGCGATGTAGAAGTATTTTTCAAAAATTCGCGAAAAATCAGGCAAAAAGGACAATTTTAAAGTCGATAAAACTTTTCTCACTTTTCTCTTGGCCGTGATGTATCGTATCGAAAGAGAAAATAGCTTAGCATTCATGTTTTCCATAATTTTATCATTTCTTCAGGAATACTGATCAAACTTTGACATTTCGCCTATAAAATCACCCGATTTGCAAAGATCTACCCATAAGGATAACTACTTAGGTAAATTTAGGGGCTCTACTGGAGAGAAGAATTGACTGCTGTACCAATTAATATAACTACGAGAGTGGTACTTATAGGGTTGATCTGATTCGATGATATGTGTCTTCTGATTTTCTTCCTTGTGTAATGTTGTACTGGGTAAAGTCCTCATCTCACGGAACGAATTCACTTTCTGGGTATGAATATAACGGGTTCCGACTAAGGGGAAAAGGCGAGTTAATGAATCTGTTAAGGATGGCGAGCTGAGTCGTTAGAAGGTTGTGACTAGTGGCCGAGGTAGGATCGAACTGGACAGGTAGGGAATTTGTTTGGGGTTCTTAAGACTACAGATTCGAAGAAAGTCATGGATGGTTTTTCTTTGTTAACCCACCATTCGCAGTGGAAACTTTGTGGTATTAGAAAACAAAAAATATAAATTCGGATCAGTTCTAGTTATTCACCTTATGGAATTTGCCGTTAACATTCTGTTCCTCTCATTGATATTTCCTTCACAAGTAAGAATCGTTTCCAGTTCTTAATACAATTAACCACTACAAATCAGATCACCCAAAATTTTGATCAAGTTTAATGACTGAAAACTCCTTTCTTCAAGCTTCGATATAGGATTAGGTCTTAATTGAAAAAATAAATTGTACGAGTTGAACTGAACAGAAAGATATGGAGTATACTTTTCCTTCACGTTCCAAGGTGATTCAATTAATATTAGGATTATCGGGGTTGGAGTTCAAAAATATATCACTCGGTGTCATTCTTTACTGTTCATTCCAAGCTTTCGGCTCTTGGTTTGAGCCTTCTTCAGGGAAACTAAAAAAAAAATGGGTATCACAAACATTATACAAAAATCTTACATTAAAACGCTCATAGTCAATTTGAGGTTTTGGATACTCAGTTCTATCATACGTATTCATACATCAACAAAAAATTTCGGTAGGCAGTTCGATAAAATTGTAGGTTTACTCCATTCACAATTATAAAATCACAACTCTGGCCTTGGAAATTTGACACATTCCACTCTGTATCGAAGTTATGACGTTTTTCAAAATATTTTTATGTTCCAAGTCAACACTATGTTGCCCTTTCTACATTCTTAGCGTATTTCTCAGAATGTGAATTTATTCGGAAAATGAATTAATTGGAAAAGATTAGATGGACGAAAATAATTAACGTTTATATGAATTGATAGAAAGGATTCCTTTTCTAGTTATTTGCATGAAAAATACAAGAGATCACTGTTGAAATATATTATTTTTCGCAATTGTTGATTCTAATCAAGATTTCATTAGAAAAAATCAACCCAAAAATATAAGATGACTTGATGGGTAATTACAAGAATCAAGAATAATGTCAATTTTATTTTGTTGATAACTTTCTTAAAATCAATGTTGGGATATAAAACTCGGCTGCGTTTGTTCAAACAACATCTAAAGAATACATTTTTCACCATCTCGATCTTTGAAAGGCTTTACTTATAGGAGAATTAGGTCTGAGTTCCACCTCATTAGTGAGGTACCTAACTTTTGCAAATCTGCTCAGATATCGCATTTTTCACCATCTCGATCTTCGAAAGGCTTTGCTTATAGGAGAATCAGGTCTAAGTTCTACCTCATTAGTGAGGTACCTAACTTTTGCAAATCTGCTCAGATATCGCCAAATTTCTTGGAAAACCTGAAGAATATCATCCTTATCGACCTCTTGAGGCTCCATCCGATCCATCTACTGCGATATCTGTCCAAATAACAGCTTTTTCAACGAAATTCCCGTGTATCCCTTCAACCTCGAAATGTAAACATTCGTCCTGGTCTTGAAAATCGTCGTCACGCTCCAAACTGGTGCTAAAAACAATCAACATACGTTAATCTTGGATATTCGACGAAAAACTCACCTGCAAATATCGAAAATCTGCGAACAATTTGTAAACCTAACAGAATGTGGAATATCTTTGATACTTTTACTTTGATGTAAACAAAGAAACTGGCAACGTCGTTTTGTCATTAACGATATTCTCTGTGCGCGCACTGACTTTTCATCATATGTTCTGTGCTTTTCATCAGGGGCACCAACTCATGAAAACGAAACCATGACCACCTATGTGATTAAATAAAAGTGAATGGAGTATAGGTACTATCATTCAAATATGCTCTTCAGTGGTTTGCTTTAACGCTGATTTACAGAGAGGTCCCTTCCAAGGCTACAAACGGCGTTAGGCTCAACGGGTTTAACCTTTGATGCACTTTTCGCAAGTGCATCACTTTCTTGCTTCTGGCCAGACATGAAATTCATTGAAAACATTAACATCAATCTGATGTTATGATTCATTTGTGAAAATTTGAGACTTTTGATGACTATAATGTTTTCGTTAACATTCAAAACTCCCAAACTTAAACATATATCAAGACGAATATGAAAGAATATAATTGTTGAAAACACAGTGAACTTTGAACAGAATTAATAAGCATTGACTGCATTACAGGTGTTCAGAATGAAAAAAACTGCCATTCTGATGTTCATTATAATGAATATGTTATAGGATGTCCTGAATCTAGTGGTTCAAGAAAGAATGTGGAATTGAACGTCATATGGGTATACAGGGTCTTTCACGAGGAACCTCACCCATATTTATACGGGAAACTACTGAACGTATTTTCATGAAATTCAGCACTTATAAGTATTTCACGATGCTGATGAAATCTAGAATATTTTCAAGGCATGAGCACCTCCGGTTTTTCCGGAAGTGACGTCAACTTCCGTTTTTCAAATTAGAACACCATTTTTTTATTGCAGAAATAGATTTCTTAGAAAATTTCAAGTTATTTTTATGTAACATTTTTCAGTTTTGGTTGGAAAATTCTCTCTGAGCGGGAAAACTCGAAAAAAAAATCGAAAATAGAGCTCCGCTGAAACAAGAATAACTTCGAGGTTTTTGGATGGAAAATTTTCATTTTTGGGATTTTTCAAGATGTAAGATTGATGTATCCACTTTAAAAATCGAAATCGCGATTCATGATACAGGGGGTGAAAAAATCGCTTTCAAATTTAGGGATGACAAAATCGTGAAAAATCAATTTTTTCGAATTAGAACCCCATTTTTTCATGGCATATATTGAATCTACGTTAAAAAATAATGTGAGTGTATGCATCACACCCTTGCCCTAAAGTGGATATTTTCTGAGTTATTCACAAAAAACTGTTTTTCGTCTTGAATTTTCAGCTATTTCTTTTCCCTTCACGCCAAAAAGATGAAATTTTCAGGAACTGTTACTTAAACCATGTTTTAGATTTTACTACCCTAATATGCAAGAGAAAAAAGTTACAGGTTGTTCCTAAATAGATGGCGAATTTGGATTCGAATTTGTATCGGAAACCTCTTTATTTCAACTAATCGGCCATCGGTTTTCTCTCCAGTGATAAATAAATAATTCCTTATGAACCATATGCAAAAACTTACCATGTTTTACATTCTTTTTTTTAATGATAGATATCATTAATTACATCTGCCAAATTCCTCTTTATTCAGTAGATGTAATTAATGATATATATCATTAAGAAAAAAGAATGTTAAACATGGTAAGTTTTTGCATATGGTTCATAAGGAATTATTTATTTATCACTGGAGAGAAAACCGATGGCCGATTAGTTGAAATAAAGAGGTTTCCGATACAAATTCGAATCCAAATTCGCCATCTATTTAGGAACAACCTGTAACTTTTTTCTCTTGCATATAAGGGTAGTAAAATCTAAAACATGGTTTAAGTAACAGTTCCTGAAAATTTCATCTTTTTGGCGTGAAGGGAAAAGAAATAGCTGAAAATTCAAGACGAAAAACAGTTTTTTGTGAATAACTCAGAAAATACCCACTTTAGGGCAAGGGTGTGATGCATACACTCACATTATTTTTTAACGTAGATTCAATATCTGCCATAAAAAAATGGGGTTTTAATTCGAAAAAATTGATTTTTCACGATTTTGTCATCCCTAATTTTGAAAGCGATTTTTTCACCTCCTGTATCATGAATCGCGATTTCGATTTTTAAAGTGGATACATCAATCTTACATCTTGAAAAATCCCAAAAATGAAAATTTTCCTTTCAAAAACCTCGAAGTTTTTCTTGTTTCAGCGGAGCTCTATTTTCGATTTTTTTTTCGAATTTTCCCGCTCAGAGAGAATTTTCCAACCAAAACTGAAAAATGTTACATCAAAATAACTTGAAATTTTCTAAGAAATCTATTTCTGTAATAAAAAAATGGTGTTCTAATTTGAAAAACGGAAGTTGACGTCATTTCCGGAAAAACCGGAGGTGCTCATGCCTTGAAAATATTTTAGATTTCATCAGCATCGTGAAATACTTACAAGTGCTGAATTTCATGAAAATACGTTCAGTAGTTTCCCGTATAAATATGGGTGAGGTTCCTCGTGAAAGACCCTGTATATTCGGTTGCTTGAGAATTTATTCTATCTACACTCTACAGGGTGTCCTGTAAAGACCACGTCAAACGAAAACGGAAAGTAGATCAGAATGATGTGCTCTATCTGATGTGGAATAATCGTTCACATGGAAGTCTCACAGTTTTCGAGATATTTGATGTTTCATGAAAATGTTGAATTTTTACACTTAAAATGCTTTCTCTCTTGCGGAAGCTACAAAACTTCCTTCAGAACATGTATTTTAATTTTTTTTCAGAATCCCTGTATAATATTTTGTGCTATTTTTCATTGCATGAATTGAAGTAATTATTCAACAATATTTACGAAAAAACTTATTCAAAAAGTATTCAATTGTAGCTTCCGCAAGAGAGAAAGTATTTCAAGTGTAAAAATTCAACATTTTCATGAAACATCAAATCTCGAAAACTGTGAGATTTTCATATGAACGATTTTTCCACATCAGATAGAGCACATTCTGATCTACATTCCGTTTTCATTTGACATGGTCTTCACGGGACACCTGTAAATAGAATACATTCTCAAGCAACCGAATATATGCCCATATGACTTTCAATTCCACATTCTTTCTTGAACCACTAGATTCAGGATATTTACTATACTGTGAGCAGACTGTTTGTTTATTGTAGGTACTAGATTTACGCAAGGAGTATTTTTTCCAAGCAATGCCCAATCGAAGGTTATTTAATTGTTACAGGTCGATTAAAAGTATTGAAACGTCATTTCAAAATAAAAACACATGATATTGCGACTTTGAATGTAGAAAAACTGAAAAGTTTCCGATTTGCTTAGCGAATTTTGATGTCATAAATTATAAGAAAACCAATACTACCATATCCCCTATGTTAATGTAGTTTTCGTGTCGAATGATGGAATAAAATTGACAACCATAAAATTCATGGATTTCAGTGAGCCGGTTATATTTGTCGAGTGAACTTCTTTTACCGTGTTGGAGTGTTGTTTGTTATTTGTAAACACGATGCTCAAAAGAGGTAACCACTTCGTTTTGTATTAGAACCCAATCAAAAGGTTGATGATATACAAGCAGATGTTCGTTGTCGCGATTAAATGTGCCGAATAATTATTTCAAACTCCTTTGAACTAGGTTTATAAAATAAGATAAAATCAACAATTAACTTCTAATACGAGTTCATTTTTCATGAAATTTTGTTATCTATTGAGTTTCTTGATTGTTCGAATTGTTCCGTGCATTATTAGATTTTCCGCAACCCCATAGATCAATACAATTCATCCTCAATATACAGGTCGTCAACTGAAAACGAAACTGAACCATGTTCAGAAACTCATTTTGAAAGTGTTCGTGTATGTATATTATTTGAAAAAATCAATTTCATTGCTGAAAGGGTAGACATTATTCCGCTTCATTTCATCAACAATAAATGTGCAACGCCCATGTCTTGAACAGAGAAAATGCTCCAGTATGCAGCACTTGTGATCGAACTATGACTGCCAAACATATTCTTGTTGACTGCCCCAACTTCAGACCTCAAAGAGAACAAACTGGTATGGTGGACTCCTTACAACAGGCCCTAGGACAAGAAGCCGAAAAATTGGAAAATACCATAAAATTTCTGCGACTCATCAATTTGATCAACACAATTTAAATTTATTTAGTTTGATATAAATTTTTGATTTATAAACTGTAAATGATATGTAATCGTTCCGTAGTGCTAATGATCTGCGAAATCGAAGCACAATAAACTTAAAAAAAAAAAAAAAAAAATGTGCAAATACAACCTCTTAGATATCACTAAAAAGTGAGTAAATACTTAACTCAATAAATAATTGAATTTAGAGAAGAAATGTACTGGGTACTGTGAAATGTAAACATTATTTGAAGAATAATTGTAAAAGCATTTGACAGAAATCTCGCTTAATACCTCATGCCATCCCAATATTTTGGTTTTATTGTAGTCTTACTTTCGAAAGTGAAAGTAGCAAAGTCAAAAATAATGTTTCTGAACGATTTTTTGAAATGTGGTCGCAGTTCTTGAAGATGGCTCTGTTTCGTTCACAGGTTGCTATCTGTCCCAAATATTTCTTAGTATTTCAATTCGATCTCAAACCAAAACTCAATTATAAGGATCGAAAAATCCTCGATGTCGTCCAATACTTTCAATATAATAATTACTTTCTACAATAATAAAAAATGACCCATTTTAGCGCTCGTTGTACTCAAACGAGTGCTCATTTTGTTACAATGTGTGTGTTTTCACCATGAAAATTAACTTCCAGTTTCCAAATACAGACATCAGTTATCTAGGAGCGCGTATATGGTACTCATTTTTTATCGATATATTATAATTGCCTTGTGTGCATTTATGATTTTGTTGAGTTGTAGTTTGAAAAAGTCGGATCTTTATTTGATTATTTCGTTTCATTGGAGTTCGGTCATATGCAGAGAATAAAATAATAATTATTTGAATGATTTTTTATGATTCGAATATCCAAATTGGTTGAACATTGAACAATCAACAAGGATTTATTGTCTACCTCAAAGGGGGACCGTGGATAACATGCTCCCCCCTAACTTAAAATCCGCTAATCCGCTAGTGCTAGAAAAATCTACAATTACGCAAATGTGTAATTTAGAATGTGGATATAGTTATATATAAAGCAGAAGGAAAAGTCTTAAAAGCACTTCTGTTTTTGTGGAACCCTTTATTTAAAAATCATTCGGTGACATGTTTCGGCGCATTCGCCATTATCAAACCAAGGAATTGATTTTAGGTTCCAAAGTCATATGGTAAAAACATATCAATCAAAAGGTAAAAGCCAAAAAATAATACATAAAAACAGCCAAAAGGCTTAGATCTTGTGTTTTTTTTTACGTCCTCACAAGATCTAAGCCTTTTGGCTGTTTTTATGTATTATTTTTTAGCTTTTACCTTTTGACTGATATGTTTTTACCATATGACTTTGGAACCTAAAATCAATTCCTTGGTTTGATAATGGCGAATGCGCCGAAACATGTCACCGAATGATTTTTAAATAAAGGGTTCCACAAAAACAGAAGTGCTTTTAAGACTTTTCCTTCTGCTTCATACCTAGCGCTTCATTATGGGATTTTATTATTTAGTTATATATAGTTATATAGTGAAAAGAGGTTACAGTCCACTGCGACCTTAAGGTCTATTGTGTCCCCTGACAGAGCTGTTATCATTGCGCCTCCTACAGCTCGCCCTCCAGGTCCAGAGATTTGATGAAATCCAGTATCTGGGACGGCTTCAAGGAGGATAACTCCCCACTTCTACAAGTTTATTGTCCAAAGCACTCTTTCCTTTGGCTTGCAATGGCATAGAATTCCGTAACCAGGTGAATAGGAGTTTCTTCCTCCTCCCCACAGAATCTGCACTCATCAGTGTCCGATAAACCCATTCTCAACAGATGCTTCTTTAGGTGACAATGTCCTGTGAGAAAGCCAGTGAGTAGGTGAAGTTGGTTTTTTACTGAGATCCAGATATTTTTTGGATCTAGCAGTTTCAAAGTTCCGGAGGAACTTTTTGCAGTGATCCATCCCTGGGAGATTCCGCTAGAGTTTTTCTCTTTCGGTTTTCTCCTTCAGCATAAACTCCTTCTTATAGGTGCATTTGCCTATGCCACGGAAGGATTCTGGGCCAGTGAGTGGCGTTTGTGCGCCCTTTCTGGCCAGTGTATTGGCCTCTTCGTTTCCTACGATTCCCGAATGACCGGAAACCTAGATTGAAAAGACCTTATTCTTCTTGTCTACCTCATTGAGTTTGTTTCGGCACTCCCAAATCAGCTTTGAGTCAATGAGGTAGGAGCTCAGTGCTTTAATAACAGCTTGACTATCTGCATGAATAGCTACATCGCACTTCTGATAGTTTCTTTCTAGATTTATATCTAGACATCTTCCGATTGCAAGTATTTCCGTTTGAAGGACGCTTGTACAGGAGCCTAACGATAGTGCACACTTGGTACTTGTCCCGTAAATCCCAGCGCCAGCTCCTGTAGCGGTGTTAGAACCATCTGTATACCATTTCATTGTATTTTCTTTGAGTTTGTAGTTGGTGTATTCCCTTTCCCAATCCTCTCTTTTACTCAGCATTGTACTGAAGTTCTTCCCAGTGCTTACTTTCTTGATCATTACATCACTACGAAGGTTTGCAGATGAGGTGTAGTCATTCAGAGAGGACCAAACTCTCTGAAACCTGACTCTCTCATTGCCTGCTCCTTCTTTAGGTACTCTGAGGTGTGAGGTCTGTGATGATCTCAAGCGCCCTGGTTGGGCACGTTCTCATAGCTCCTGTGATGCTCACCCAGGCAAGCCTTTGTACTTTGTCGAGCATTTTCCTCGTTCTTACCTGACTTGTCTTCTTAGCAAACCAGGCTATTGCCCCATATGTGACTATAGGTCTCACAATCATGACGTACATCCATCGCAGTATTTTTGGGTTACAGCCCCAATTCCTGCCGCATAGACGCATAGATATGGATATAAGATAGCATATAAATGTTTGATATAACCTATAGAACGAAATTCATGAAGGATGATTCCTAGATGCCAATTCAATATAATTCTTCGAATACTGTTTCCAAAAAGGCACATTCCATGTGGAAATGTTTAGTCAACGTGTCCACGCGGAAACTGCTGCGTGCTCATGAATATTCAGTAACTTTCTATCAGTTCCTACATTTTTAATGCACGTTATGTTTCTATTCTCTTCAATGTTCAATGTGGGTGTGATCATTCCAATGATGTGTTTCGACCTGCTTAATAATCTGGAGCCCGTACAAGTAAACACAAATACTTCTAAACAATTCATTCAGTTCACTTCACCTTCCGCATTCAATTTCAAGATTGACTTCACCCTTTTGTACATAGAAATGTGAGATAACTATCGAGGCGTCTATCAAGCACAGCTCTGGTTTGATTTCAATTATCCTGCCATCCTGCCGATTCCAGATATCGATTCAGCGATATCGGGTAGATGGCCAAGCTCTCGATACCTAATGAGTTGACAGAGATTATTGATCTGACTAACTGAATGAATCCCGCATGAATGAATTCGTTTCCACGAGAGAAAGGTATGTGTGGGAGTGGTGTGGACTATCTGCATCGTAATTTATCCCTTGCCTCCACGCGAAACGAGAACTCGGGAAGGCATTAAGCTCGAATAACAGGGTAATTAGTTTTTGGGAATATTCATGTCAGGAAATAAGAGATAGGGAGTTTCAGGTACGTTATGGCGCCCTAATTGAATTCGGGAATTATCGTTTTAATTTGAGGATAACTTGATACGGTTTTTCAAATCGTTGAGTTTTATCGAGAATTTCAGACAGAAATTGGTATTGAACTCCCTTCATCTTTGAAGTCATCAATCAGAAACAACAGCAGAAAATATTCTCTTAATATCATACAAATATTTTTTTTTTCAAATATTTAACTCCTTGTCAACACTCCCAATGGTGCCCAATAGAGAAAGAATCCACACTCGCATCTCCTGAACAAAAGTCATACACACACCATCTCCACTCACCTTTAAAATCATTTTTCCATTTTTGCACTTCGAAAGAGTGTTGTTAAAGGTGGAAAATTGTGGTTAAATCGAGTGGAACCCCATGGGATTAATTCTTGCATTGAAGGCTTAAGGTATTCGTTTTCGCAGCATTCATCAGCAAAAAACAGCTAATGAACGGACAAATAACAAACCAAAAAACGAGACTCAAGTTGAACTCGCTGTCCTCTCAGAATGATTGAAAAATCTTCATTGAGAAATCCGATTATGAATCGAAATTCATTATTCACGAAGTAAATATTTTTATAATTTTGAGCCGGCATTGATCTCAATTGACTAGGATCGACTCACTGATCACAAATCCGTGGTCAAGTTAAACTTTGTCCGTCTGTTTGCGAACACGGGAATGAATAAACCTAGAAACTTGAAGTTTTCAGGGTAGGTTCGGATATAAAATGATGAGTAAAATTCGACTAGGGCCATTCGAAATTTTTTCCGAAAAATTCTCAACTATACCTACTCCATTCACTTTTATAGAGTACCCTTTCCGGTTGGCTATGAAATTCTGACACATTTCACCGCGTATATTTTGGAAATGTTTGGTTATGGTCATTCTCCTATTAGATAAATGAGCAACGTTGCACTTTCTACATATAAGCCTTAGTATCTACGTTTTTATCAAAATGTTTATATACTTTGGGAAAATAATTAATTTGAGAAAATATTATGTGAATCCAATAATTCCAAAGACCTGGCGAATGTTGAAGAAACTGTTTTCTCTGATAATACTGGAAATATCTTTCGTATATAAACATGGTTGGAAGATTAAGTTATGCTATTTTCTTGTACGGAAATCAAGAATCGAGTGTTGACATTTTACTGAAAAATAATGGACAGAATAATCCGTTACTTTGCGATAGTTCATTTGAAAAAGAATAAGAGTCCTCGAATAACCCGACAGGAAACCTTATAAGCGAAAAGTTGAATTCCCCACTTCTCAAAATTCTCGAAAAATAAGCCTACAGAAGACATTTAAACACCTTTTTTCATAACTTGAAATACTCCAGTATGAGATTGTAGTGGTTCTACTAAACCTGTGTCACAGTTAAAAAACCAACTCTATTACAAATTTAAAAAAGAGTGAAGAGTAAATAATTGCATTGGCAACATCTCAGAATTATTTTACTTTCACGAGTGCAAACCTACGTCAGTTTTAATTAAAAGAACTTGATAAACCTAAATCATGGCCAACAGGGATACTTTATAAAAGTGAATGGAGTACCTATAAACGATTCGACTCAGTTGAAAATTTAGATGAAGAATGACTCATTTGAACTACTCGCAAAATTTTGGAAAACATTTCTAAATTTGATGTATTTTCAGATTTCGGATCATGGAGGATTTATTTGACTGTTCTCAATTATTTTTAATAAAATAAAATTTTCCTTGTTGTTGAATACGAATCTACCTCCAAGAGGATGGATGCGGTTACAATGTTAATGCACGAGCTCCCAAAAGCTCCACAATTCACGTCAGTGCTTTTTCTTGTTTAGATGTTTATCCAAAATTGCGTCACAAAACTGCTTATACAATCCGAATTTTAATAAATGTGATTGCGTCAGGTGAAGGGGCCAAACGAATAGAATCACATGAAAATAGCTTTAAACTCGAATAAAACCAACAAAAGAAATAGAATTACACAGACAAAGGATAGAACAAAGATAAATAAACAGAAAGAAACAAACAGAATAAACAAAAAAAAACAAAATCGAATGAACAAGTAAAAGTGAACATAAAAAAACAAAAACGAACTTTGTAGCGGTTCAGAAAAATATATTTCCTATTCATTGAAAATTCCTCTGTTTCAGACATTTTCGAAATTCAAAAAAATTATTCCATATGCCACTCTTTTTGGTAGCAAATTTTTTCATTATATTTTTTGGGTAGTAATTCTGGATGATTACGCTATCGGGTGAAAACTATTATTTTTGGGGCGCATGAATAGTTTTGTCTTCACAAAGATCTAGCTCGAATTTCATGTTTTGGTTATTATTTTCCTTAGTCTAACCTAATATGGTTTTAAAAAAATCGGTCTTCTGAGTGCCAAATGGAGAAAAATAATTCCTGTTTCATTGAGATTCTGAAATGGTAAAATTCACTGTATTTGCAGCATTTGATACAAAATGAATTCATATGACAATGAACCAAGATCTTTTTCCTATCACATAAATATAACAGTTGCTAAATTTGAAAATAGCCTGGTAATCATTGATTTTCATTTTCTTGTTTCAGTACCATTCCTTGTCTTGAAACATTTTGACTCTCTAAAAAACAATTATAATTATACTATATTCAAATTATCGATTATATTACTGCTTTTCGTTTACTATTTGGCTTATCCGTCTTTGTCGGTTAACTCCTCCTATTATTACAGTTTTTCTAAGTAGATTCTTCACATTGTCAGTCTTATCTCTGTCTTGTTAAGCACGGTTTTCAAAACAATATTGAAAGATGAAGCTACATACACCCCTCAAAGGAAAATGTTGATGAACAATACAGCCAGAACTTCTTTTACGCTTTGTTGCAATGCAAGCAACAAGTGAATACTAGAATGTCCCATAAGTCACGGGGACACGCAATATCATGGATTCTAGCCAGAACTTGTTGCATTGTTTCAACGCATTCCAGTGCCCTTTAACTGAACTTCACATGTCGACGATTTTAATCTTGATGGTCATGCTTCTAAATGTCATTAAGTATTCATTACAAGTGAACGAAGAGCATATATCGCTTTTAATAGAGTTCGGGACAGGTTTCTCCGAAAATATGCGAAATCAACATTTGTACGACCCTTTGATTCTTTTTTCAATTTGCCATTTGGGACAGAGGTCCTCAGTTACCAACTCGGTTACCAAGGACCTTTCAAACTTTTTTAACCACTTATGTCGCAAGTTACGCCAGAGTTCTGGAAAGTTTCATAGCTTATATTTCCCTCAAACAATTCGTATTTCTGTTTTTGGTCAGATAACGTCCGACAAAGTTTGTTATTCTCCTTGTTTTAGGTCAAGTATAGGGAGGACAATGTTTTTTCGCCACCCCCGATGCTCGACGAGAATATCTTGCTGCCCACAGTCATATTTGCGTAGTGAGGATAGAGTATAGACTATAGAGGATAATATTCATCCTATTTCCAGAGCATATATTCAAGATTGTTTATTTCTTGAGAAACATAGGGGCCAAAACTTTTGACGATGTCTGTATACTGAAATTTCAACTACATACCTTCTGTATAAAAAGTACCCGGAATTGTAAAAAAAACACATAAATTTAAATTTAATCATCAATATTTATTTTGTCTCCTTCAAAATAGTCCCCATTGCTTACAATACAACTATGATATCGGCGAACCCACTTTTCCATGCACCGCTCATACGCCGCCAAAGGTATGGCCTTCAGTTCTCGTTGCGAATTTGTTTTGATGGCTTCAATGGACTCAAAACGCGTTCCACGTAGGGGCAATTTGAGTCTTGGGAATAGAAAAAAGTCGCACGGAGCTAAGTCAGGTGAATACGGCGGTTGTTCGATGGTATTTATTGAGTTTTTGGTCTTGTATTCCTTAATAATTATGGCTCGGTGCGACGGCGCGTTATCATCATGCAAAATCCACGAATTGTCTTTCCATAAATCTGGCCGTTTACGACGAACATTCTCACACAAACGCCCCAATACACCCAAGTAATACTCCTTATTCACTGTCTGTCCTTCAGGAAGAAATTCTGAGTGCACAACACCACGATAATCGAAGAAAACAGTGAGCAAAACTTTAATTTTCGATCGACTTTGACGTGGTTTTTTCGGACCGTCTTTGAATGATTTGTACCAATCGTATGCTTGTGTTTTTGACATACAATTATCACCAAAGGCTTTTTTTAACATTTTCAATGAATCGGCACAAGAAAATTCGTTTGCAAGACAAAATTTGAGGCAAACTCTTTGATCAACTATTTTTTCCATTGTAATCGCGCTCAAATTTGGCTTGGTAATAAAGGAAGGTCCTACCAACTTTAAGAAAAAAAAAATTACCGATTCCTTTTTGGCGGTTCATTTAAATAACATTTTCCGGGTACTTTTTATACAGAGAGTATTTCGTGTGGTGTATCGTTGTCAATCCAAAGAGTATCGATTGGTAAAATGAAAGGGAAAAAGAATCAACGAAATTACGATTTAAGTATTCAATTTCCTTGACCTTCCATAGATTGAGACAACCTTCATAGGCAGAATATGCTATTTCCATACCAAAATAATTGGTTTATTAGGATGCGATACACGTAAACAACTCATATTTAATTGTTCTTTTAACACTTTCCATTTCGAGACCCATCCATTCAATGAATAATGAAACATACAACATTTAGGAACATACAGGGTTTCATAAATTGGAGGTACAAACGGAAAAGGAGGGTTCCTTCCATAAACATGGAGCCGAACACGTTTCGTTTTCGAGATACACCCTATATCTTTAAACTACTAAGTGTGTTAGGGAGTATTTGAACGAAAATGATGAAAATAGGTGGATTGGACAGGCTGAACAACAGATCTCCAGACTTCAGTAGTCCATGATTCTTTTTATAGATACTAACTGGATTTTTATGCCGAGTTTGATTTTTTTCTCGAAATCGGTTGCAGTTCCGACAAAACTACAAGAGATCATAAAGTTCAGTATAACAAAGAAGCTTCGTTTCACAATTTTTTGAACTAAGAGTGGCTCACCAAAAAAGAGTTCTGGAAGAAAACAGGGGACAGTGTTCCAGAAAGAATATCACCCTGCAGATTTGCAATCAAAATTGATACGTCAAATGGTATGAACAATAACTTTAAGTAGGTATCTATGCAAAATTTCAGTTGATACTTGTGATATGCAGATAATATGAGGAGAAACTCGAAAAAATTTTCAAAATTCAAGACACTATATCTAGAAAACGAAACATTTGCGGTCCCATGGTTATGACTTTTTTCCTGGAATAATACAAGGAATCTATCTATCATCTTCGTGTGTATCTTCAATTTAGGAGCATAAGTATCGGTGGTTTTTTTAGAGTGATAGAACTTTAAATTCGAATAAAACACGTTCAAATTGAGATTGAAGCCAATTTTTTTCATTTGGAAGATACTTTTATGACATTTTTATTTTAAAAATAATTCCTGGCATATGGCAAGCGCTGAGGAACCGCATTCGACCGAAATAATTATGGACCACTTTTTCTAGTAATGCAGGGCTTATTTCAGCGGTAACACGACTTATGTTGGCTTCTATTGTTTCAGTTTTATCAGCATAATTCAATGACTTGACAAAACCCCAAAGAAAATAATCCATCGGAGTTATGTCGCATGAGCTTGGAAGTCAATTAATTGGACCATTTCTCGAAATAATGTTATCGTAAAATCTATCCTTCAATAAAACAATTGTAACGGTAGAAGCATGAGGTGTAGCACCATCTTGTTGACACTCAAACACTTCCGGGTCGATACCATTCAAATTTTGACCCAAATAATCATTGATCAACGATCTGTAGCGAGCACCATTCACTGTAACATCAGCTCCAGCATAGTTTTTGAAGGAATTTGGACCGATGATGCCTCCAGCTTGGAAAGCACAACATACAGTACATTTTTCAGGATGCAATGGAACCTGCAGAACTTTTGAGGATTGTTCACACTCCAGATACGGTAATTCTGCTTGTTTACGTAGCCGTTCAAACAGAAATGAGCTTAATCAGTAAATACCTACAGTTTTTCGATAAGAAATGGATCAACTTCAAGCTGTTCTAGAACCCATTCAGCAAACAAACGACGCTTATTATGGTCAAGTGGCTTTAGTTCTCGAACCAGTTAGATCCTGTATGAATGTAGACAAAGATCTTTACGCAAAATTTTCCTTGTTGTGGATGCACAGAGTCTAACGAGTTTGGCGAATAGAACACTGTATTTGAAAATGAATTTCAACAATTTGTAAACATGTTGCGGCTTGAGTCTTTCCATGATAATTTGTCAATGCTCACTGTCAATGAATAGAAATTCCAAAACAACATGCCAACTACCTTCTGTCAAATCACAGTTATCCCTAACGAAAATTCTATTACTCTAAGAAAAACATCCGAGATGTATTTGTTTCATCGTCTTCGTCGACCTTTCAATTCAATAGATAAAGCTATCGAAAAGAACCGAGCTAGATTTTGTCAAATTATTGTGAAAATATTAACGAAACAGCAAAATCCTGCAAAAAATATTTTTCTAGTTTGAACGATTTCAATCTATAGTTCCAATACCATACTGCTGGATAATTTCCAGAATCACTTAAATTAATACTAACATCGAAGAATTTTCACTACTACTAACCAGATATATATGACAAAGATTGCACGTTAACATTCGAAATTTCGACTATTTTCATCGATTCATGTCGAAGTATTCAAATAAAAAAATCTATAGAGATTCGATTTCTATTTCATGAGGGAAATAGTCATCTTAATTCAAAAAACATGAAATCGCGAGGTGAACATCGTGAAAGAATGGAAGTTCGAATTTGTAGAAATCATATGAAATGATTCTTGGAATATTACTATTCAAATCATATAAAATAACCTATTTCTGTCGCACGTACTACTTAATATGCGGCATAGACCTGTAACGTCCTCACATACTGCATTTGTCTGTATTTGTCAATGATCTTCAAAAAGGTCAGTTATCAGTGATGACTAATTTTATTTCATTCCACATATAAAAACCAGTAGACGGATCATATTCTTATCAGTTCCGATCAGTTTGCTACTAGCAAAAGCTAACATGAAATCTGTGATAATTCTTGGCTTGTTTGGTATCGCACTTTGCGAACCACCAAGATATAAAACAACTGTCGAGGTGCAAAAGTCCGTCGAGATACCTTTCACAGGTACTTGGGGAGAAGATCCTCAACCTCAACAATCATATGGACCACCTCAATCCTCATATGGACCTCCGGATTCATCGTATGGTCCACCGTCTCCATCATATGGACCTCCAGTGCCTGCTCCTTCTTATGGTCCACCTGTGCCAGCTCCTTCTTATGGACCTCCACCAACAGAAGAGTCTGTTACCACCACAGAAGTACCTACCACAACTTCCGAGGTGGAAACAACCACGGATAATGAAGTGGAACAAGTGGACGATAACAAGCCAATAAAGCAAAGAGGACAATATTACATTTACCACCCATTTGGTTTATTGCAACAAGTGGTCTACCAGACAGAGAACGATGAAAAGAAAAGAGAATTTTCGGCTCGTTTGATGTATAAAGATGTGGAACCACTGAGAAGTCCCATATTTACCTATGACTTGAATACTGGGGAGTACATCAGACTGGCAAGAAGTGCTTAATTATCGGGACATTTTTTGTATGAATATCTATTTAATTTCGAAGGAATTTAATTTAACGTGATGTGTTATGTAGGTATTATAAATTGTTGATTATTTATTCGAAACTTAAAATTAAATTGTTTGAATCGCCGAGTACATGTTTTTTCCTGTTTACTAGGTAGGTACCTAGTGCCAATTTTGGGTCAATATTACATTCAGAAATTTAGGAGCGTATTGTTACACCTCAACCAATTCCAGTATTTACCAAAATCAGAACTTTTGTTTGTGTCCACTTATTCAGGATTTTACATCATGAAACATTCAAATATCACAACAAAATTTACGATCTTAACGAATCTGTCATGTTAAGGTCGGCGTTCTAAGCGAGTAGGAAATCTAATCCGATAGAGGCGCCACCGTGCATTTTATGGAATATCCCCATAGAACTTATATTATAACTATGAGTTCTATGAATATATCTCTAATTATGAATGAAATGTGCAATGGTGATCTCTATCCGAAAATCGCTGATTTATAATATTAGTGGATATGTGAGTAAAGCAGGAACTTTTTCCCGCCATATATTTGAATCTGACCATTTTCTGCCAATTCCGTATTTCAAGTTGTTTTTCTGAACGACATTATCTGTAGATTCACTTTTAATCGGAAGTTGAACTATTTTCATGGGTCTTTCATTTGAACTAAAACAGAAGCATGAGTTGACTCATTTTCTTCTATTTTTGAAAGAAAAAAAATGATCTTTCGAAATGAAATCCATTTAAATTATTTCACTAAGAACTACTGAGTTTTCCCACAAAATTTCAGTTCTCATCTCCCGCGTTTATTTGATTATTATTGTGTACCATGATACAGCGATATTTCATTTCTTTGAACAAATTTACTATTAATGGAGATATACTGACGATATTGTTTGAAACTAGGTTTTCAATCTGATGTCACCCATGATGTTCTCTAGTAGGTTTATACAATTTTTCCTTTACAGCCTTCAAGCCTTGAGAAAGAAAAGACACGCTTCAAAACGTCGGATTGTTTTAAAAACCATAAATTAATTTCTGATCCAAAATTCGAAAAAATTATTTCGACTCATTTTTAAAATTGTATCCACCCACTTATGAATCGATTATTTCTCTTTTCAACTCTATAAAAATTTCCTCACTGTATCGCAACTTCGCTGCGATTTTAAGATTCTTCTGGACCAACTTTTTCGATAGATTTCCTCGGGTCAGCCCACAAAGTTACCATTTCAGTATACATATTATAGAAAGACTTATTCAAGGACTGAAGGAGCATAAATTCGCTTTCACAAAATATCTTTTGAACCACTGGACCGATTTCGAAAATCAAACTTCGAATCATCTTCTAATTCTAATGAAAACTGTTTTCACAATAAAAAAACCAAAACTATTTTTACAAAATTCATGGATTTTTTCTGGAATTCTTCCCATCATGCTTCTTTTAGTGTTCTCAGTTACTTTCTGGGATGCTGTCTTCCACTTTTGCTTGAATTCCGCTAACGTTTTCGTTGATTTCTTAGTCTTCTTCAATTCTCTTTTCACCAGGGCCCAATATCTTTCGATTGGCCTGAGTTCTGGGCAATTTGGTGGATTGGCCTCTTTGGGGACAAAAACCACCTCATTAGCTTCGAACCATTCCTTGGTGGCCTTGCTCTAGTGGCATGAAGCTTAATCTGGCCAAAAGATTGTTGGCACATCGTGCTCACGTAAAAATGGTAAAAGTCGCTTCTTCAAGTTCCTCGATTTATATCTTCGAGTCAAGAGAGCCTTGGCCAACGAAAAATTTGCTCATTTTCCCACAAGTGCAAATTGCTTGCCAAACCAGGAATTCTTTAGGAAACTTTGCTTGTTTCTTCACGCGGAATTGTTCGTCAACATTTCCACGAGAATCTGCAGTAGGTATAAAATTCCTGAACAGGAAGTTGCGGGAAATCAGCCAAGACATATGTTTCGTCGTCCATCACGCAACAGGAAAATTTTTTCAAGAAATCTTTTTTTAATTTCTTTGCTCTTGATTTCGCTTCTTGATTCTTCACAGCGTTCCTGTCTGGCACTTTCTGCACTTTGTATGTTCTAAGCCCACAATTCGACTTTATTTTCTGAACGGTTGACTGCGAACAACCCACTATTTGGGCCACTTTCCGTCCTGAAAGGTTAGGATTCTTCTGAAAAAGGCTGATGGCTTTCTTGACTTTCTTTGGGTTATGAAATCCCTTTTTCCTACCGGTTCCTTCCTTGCGGTTAATTGTAAGATCTTCGTTGAAGCGCTTAACAACTCTTGATACCGTTTCCGGACGAACGCGAGCCTCTTTTGCGATTCTTTTGAAGCTCCATTTTTGATTATTTTGAAGAAGTTTCACTAAAAATTATCGTGTTTTCACTTCGCTTGACATTTTGCAACAGAGAATTTGAATATCTATGAGGTGAATGTTCCACATGTTTCTGACGTTCATAACAAAGCTAACTTTGATCAAATTTTGATTTTTTCACAATTGGTTCAAGAGATATAGGCGTTTTTGTGATAGCGAATTTATTCTCGTTCAGACCTTATGGAACTATTTGCCAAAAATCACAAGCTCTGAATAGTGAGTCATCACAATAGTGGCATTGAACTTGAATGTTGTGTTTGTCTGGTCTTACGGAACTTTATGAAGTTTTTTTTTCAGATTCTCCGTTGAGTCGATCAGGTTTAGATAATACACATTCGTCCACACCAAGTGGATCGCCTGCCCTAAAACCGAAATCATCGAATCCTGGAACGGTGACTGGGCTGGACCTCTTACCTGCAAGTATTACTTTTGAATATTTTTCATACTTATTCAATCTAACTACAAAGTTAAAGAATCCATTTAAAAAATTATTTATCTGGCTATGAAATTCTCTCTACTATTGGAATTATCAGAATCTAATGCAGGCTTAATTTTTGAAGCAATATTTTTTATAATCCAGCTTTATGAATAATAAAAATGTTTCTCCTTAATGAAATTATATTCCGAATAACTGTGTCCTCTTGTGCTTAATTCTGTTTTCGGAGATTGATGATCAGTAGAATCCATTGAACCTTTGAAACTACAGTCCTAAATAATGATTCGCTGAACAGAATAGATAATTGCAAACAACAAGTAAAACATGTTTTTTTTTACAGGCAAGTTCCAACAATGAAGTAGCTCGTCGAAGGGAAGCAGCCTTGAAAGAACATTCCTTTTTTCAACTGAAAGTGCATTTACGTCGTGGTTCGAGGTTGACTCCTATGGATAAAAATGGTAAATTTCTGTTCTATTGATATTGGCGGATCATCATACGGGGAAGGGAAGCCAAGTTTTCAGTAAATCTTCTCCCGTTCTCTCTCAAATTATTTCGAAATGCATTCACGATTTTACCCATAATATGTTGGTGAGCTGTCATTAGAAGACAGTTTATTCCTATCGTCTATTTCGGTCGGAGGTTGCAACGCGACGATTGACTGCTCCGAATTGGAATTGGTGATGATATAGTCGCAGCCCCACCGCCGGTGTGGACGGTCGCTTCGGGCCGTTTAGTTTTAACATTGAAGATCGCTGGCAACCACGCACTAAACAAAGGAAGTCCTCTACTTCCTGTTCATGTTGTTTTTGTGCTTATAGATTTCAAAGGTCCCCATAAAAGCAGCAAATAATTAGATGTTTTAACTGGATTTGTTCAGGAATTACATTCGTTTCTTCTAGGTTTGAGTGATCCATATGTGAAGTTCAAGGTGGGGGGAAACCTTCTCTACAAATCGAAAACCATATCCCGAGACTTGAATCCAAATTGGGATGAACATTTCACGGTGCCTATAGAAGATCCTTTTGTACCTCTTCAAGTCAAAGTCTTCGACTATGACTGGGGTATGCAGGTGAGTTGAAATTGAACATTTCGTTTCAGCTTCTCAGCAAGCTACTGAAACAAAGAGGAAGAAGAAATGTTCCTTATTGTTTTGCCCCACATTTAGAGTTTTACGTTAACATACTATTGAATGATAGATGCATAGAAATCCTGGTGTTGGCACTGATAAGATTTTGTTGAACAGTTTGTTGGCGACAGAAAGTATCAAGAGTGCCTTACCGATCTATTATTTTTGGTCACGAGTTTTACTCAGGAATCGTTACACCAAAGTTTCTTTGCATTCAGGTTGAGAGGTAGATGCCATTATATATGGAATATAACACCTTGCGACTTTTCTAATAATCGGTTCCACTGAAGGAAGTGGAACTGTAGGTACAACAGAAGAGCAATAAAAGAAGACAGTATAATGGAATGAATTATTTATGGTAATGGGTTATCATCCATTTTGTGGTCCCGAAAGTAGATACTTTCATTAGGAATATCGGTAAAATTTTTATTTCAATATAATGCTTGGACCTTGCCCTTATGGATGAAATAAACATCACATAAATGTCCTTCGAGTGATTTTTACAGGATTCAAGCTTCATGGAATAATTTTCGATGACTCACATTTCGTTAATATCTCACCAATAACTTCACGAATTTTGGTTATATGAGATCGTCAATAACCTCAGGATTATGATTATCGGTATAACCACGATTCTTCGCATTACAAAAAAAAACCCAAAAGCGATAAATCACAAGATCTTGATGGCTGAAACAGGATTTTAAGCGGAAATTTTTCTTGAAATGAAGCCAAAACGGGTCGTGTTATGTGGCTTGTTGCACCATCTTGCGTGAACAACGTTTCTTCCTATTCCACATTGATTTCAGGTCAAAAAATCGCTATAGCGATGAGAATCGTCGGTTTGTGTGACATCTCTTCATTATCACAGGGCCAATCAGTACACCAGACCAAATTTCACGCCATACAGTGACTTTTCGTGGATGTAATGGTGTTTCAACAGTTACATGAGGATTTTCAATGCCCCATATGCGACAATTTTGCTTGTTTACATAGCCACCGCCTGAAGAATGTGCTTCGTCGCTGAAGAAAATTTGATTCGAAATCGTCATCGACACGTTGTTGTTCATATGTTCTGAGCATTCCGTATTCTTCTGGATTCAGTTTTTGTGTTAACTTAACCTTGTAAGGATATAGATGCAAAAAAAGCCATAGCGTGTCCTAAGAGAGGACCAAACATAGTGCGCATCGAGGAATGGATAAATTCGGATCTTCTTCATCAGCATTTCCACATACAGACGCAATATTTTTGCTCAAGCGTGCACTTCGATGAAGTATATTCCATTCACTTTTATGATTTATCCCGGTTGACCATGACATTCAGACACATTTCACCTTGTATATTTTGAAAATGTCAGGTTATAGTCATTTTCCTGTCAGATAACTAAGCAACGTCTTTTTTACATAGAGGTTGTAGTAATTACGTAGGTATTTATCAAAATATTTATTTACTTTGAGAATATAATGAATTCGAGAAAATATTATGTGAATTCAAAAATTCCAAAGACCTGGCGAATGTTAAAGAAACTTTTTTTTTTCTGACTGGAAATATTTTACCTATATAAGCATATGGTTGGAATTTTCAGTTATGCTATTTCCTTGTACGGAAATCAAGAATCGACTGTTGAAATTTCACTGAGAAATAATGGACAGAATAGTCCGTTACTTTGTAATAGTTCATTCGAAGAAAAGTACTCGAATAACCTGACAGAAAAACTTCTAAACGAACAGACGGACGTATGAAACTTCTAGCGTTTCAAAATTCTCAAGAAATACGACTACAGAAGAGATTTGAATACCTTTTTGCTCAAATTGAAATACTCCAGTATGAAAATGTAGCAGTACTATGAAACCTGTGTCACAGTTAAACCATAAAAGAACTAACTCCATTCACAAAGTTGAAAAAGAGTGAATAGAAATCAGCCTGACATTTCACGAGTGCCAACCTGCGTCAGTTTTGAGTAAAAAAAACTTGATAAACCTGAATCTTCGTCAACTGGAATACATTATAGAAGTGAATGGATTATATGGGCCTTAAGACATCAGTAACTGATTCAGTCCCTAATTGGACCGTTAATCCGGAAAACCAGCAAAGAGATCAGAATAGGAGTACCGCAGGGTTCAGTGCTGGGCCCGATCCTCTTTCTGATTTTCATCAATGACCTGGTCTGGAATTTGAATTTTTATGGAGCTGTCCTATTTGCTGACGATACCTCTGTCATGTTGAGGGGAAGAAATGCAGACGAGAGTCGGAGTGCGATGGAGCAACTCCTGAAGGACATTGGAAGATGGTTTCAAGCGAACAGGTTGAAGATGAATGAGAGCAAGACTCAACAGCTCACATTCTCCCATGCACTACACCAGAGATCCTCCATCAAATTTTTGGGAGTCCACTTCGAAACTGGATTAGGCTGGAAAACCAATATTGATGCACTGATGGCAAAACTGTCAGCAGCGGTCTATTCCATAAGAAGGATGAGAATGTGCACAACAATTGAAATGGCGAAGCTCACATATTTTGCCAATTTTCATAGTGCCGCCTCTTAGCCATTCTTTTTTGGGGGGGTTCTTCGGAGGCACATAGAGTGCTTTTAATTCAGAAAAGAGCTATAAGGGCTCTTTATGGTCTTGGACCCAGAGATAGCTGCAGAGAAGCGTTCAAGGCAGGGGGCATTTTGACTATCCCCAGTATTTTTATATTATGCTCTCTGAAGTATGTGCATACGAATGTCGAAGAGTTCCCGAAGAATATGCAGAGACATTCATATGAAACAAGGAATAAAGCCGCCTTGGAGATGCCTTACCACCGTCTGACTTCGTCACAACAGTTTATCGACTACTGGGGTCCTGTTCTGTATAATTCGATACCAGACACTATGAAACGCATGAGTGCAGTAAGATTTGGAAGAGAGGTTAGGAGGGCCCTGCTAAAGACTACCATATATAGCGTGAAGGAATTCCTGGACCGTCCATCATCCCTTTTATTCGAATTGTAAATCTAGATTTAATGTTCGTTCTGCGTGTCATCATGTTCAGTGTTTATACAAATTCAGACTTTTATATTAATTTTGACGTTTCCTGTATCTTAATACTGAGAATCAATAAATATTAAAAAAAAAGTACTAAATTTTCACAATTTTCACACATTCAGCAGTAGATGAACAATCCATATTATTAATTGACGATTCGGGTAACAGTTCTGTTCAACATGTCATTCAAATTGGACTGTGAATTATAGACCACGACATGGATGATTCTGTAGTTATAAGACGATTTGCTGTTCATTTTTGAATTGATTAACAATTTAAATTGAAAAATTTGAGGACGACTAACAATGCTGCAGGATCTCGAATTTGTTGAATAGATAGTGGCTATTTTGACCATTTCCTCATTTTGGAATGGAAATATTCATAGGAATCAATTTCTTTTCAAATGGGTAGAAATACATACTGAAATCCTATGAGGTTAATTCTTTTAGGTGTTGAAGTCGATTATGTGATTTCACCGAGGGGAATTTCACCCCCAAAATTTTGTACACTAAAATTCCAAATCAGTCCAATAATTCCAAAAAACACCAAATAATTCCAAAACTCGCAAAAAATTCCAAAAACTCTGAATAACTCCAAATAAAATTCCCTTAGTTCCAAATAATTCAAAATAATTCCAATAATTCCAGTAATTCAATAAAAATTATGTTGTTCTTTTAAGCTAAGAATTCATCAAAAAGCAGCCATTATTTACTTCAATGATTTATAATTTCGTGACCAAATGGATTATGAGAAGAAAAATAGGTAGCTTTTATTTTACACAGTTTTTAGACATGACAACACTTGTCTGGATACGTGGCATGAGGATATCCTCACTTCCTATTTCAGATGAATATACTGAACATCTCAAATAACCCCAAATAAAATAATCAAATCTGGTGACCCAGCGGGCCAGGCATGTGGTCCATCATATTCACGAGGGATGGGGGTCTTCAATATGAGGAATTCGCATGAACAGGCTGAAGAGAATCCGTATGCGGTCAGGCATAGGAAATCCCAATACAAATTTTCAAAAAACGTATGGTGTGGCGTTTAGAAAAATCGATTGATTGGACCACACGTCCTACCAAGATGGCCTACAGGTGATCTTTACTTAGATTTCCTCCAAAATCATCTTCCTGTATTACTCGAAGGTACGGACATTGCATTTTCAGCATGGCTCCACCCCATTTTAGAGTAATGGTCAGACAATTTTCAGATCAGAACTTTTCAAATATGTGGATAGGCAGATGTTGAGATGAGAGGTGGACCGCATGCCTGGCCCGCTAGGTCACCAGATTTCAATCCCGTTGATTATTTCATTTGGGGTTATATGAAATGTTCAGTATATTCATCTGAAATAGAAAGTGAGGATCATGCAACGTATCGAAGTCGCCTACAATGAATTTGTTATAATCCAGACATGATCAAAAAGAGAATCAGACATATTTTGAAGAAGAATGTGTATTGAACAAAATGGTGGTTCTTTCGAGCACCTTCTATAATTCACGTTAATTTTTTATGTTTCTTTATTTATTGATTGATCTTTTTTGACTTCATATAAAATTTTTTCGATTGATAATGATTTTCCGGAAATAACTCCGAATGATTCCTTAGAATATTATGAAATTCAATTTGATCATAATGTACGATTTTTCTGAGAATTCTGTGGAATTCCAACATTCAATTGGATCTTTCCTGAAGCTCTCTTTGAACAAGATGACGTGCGGGACAATGAAATCTACTGAACTCAAATGAAAATTTTCTGCTCTTATCCAATATCTCAAGCAAATCCCAAAATTTCAATCTCAGCTCGGAAGAAGTTCCACATATTTTTCGAATGCGGACCTGGAATTTTTTGGAAATTCAAATGTAAATCGATCATTCTGTAGAAGTGAATCATACGTTCCAAATATCAACCGACTATACTGGATGGTCCAAAAGTTATGAGGAATTGAAATTTTTGGTGAATACATAAACCATTCTGTATCTCGGTTATGGAATTGATTAGACCTATCAATCCTATCATATATCGGTTTTTTGGACTCGCCTAGAGTAGCTCTAGCTCAGGTTACCGTATATTCATTTACCAATGAAACACCCTGTATAGTATTTAATGCAATGCTGTGTTTTTGAAAGAGGAATTTAGTTTCTGTTCGTAGTTTGTTAAATGTGTTCTTTGTGTTTTTTGAACTTTAAAATATCTATTTTGTTCCCTCACAGCAGGTCAGGTGGGTGTGTTTTGAGTGTAGGTACGCACAGATAGAAAAACTTTGTTCAAATTGTTCACAGAAGTGAAGTTATCAAATGTTTTTTTTAGGTTCGGACTTTTGCCCACATTCACCCTGATAATATAGCAAATATGCCTATCATATTACAAAGAAACTACATAATCGAGAAATAAAATATACTAGCTGGCCCGGCGAACTTTGTTCCGCCCTAATGATACTTACGGTGGATTTCACAAATCCACTCTGATTTTTGAACTGTCAAATGTTTCCATGGATATGAGCTATCACACAGAACAGATACACAAAAATAATATGTCATAATATGCCAATCACTAATAATGGCAATTTTGGATTCAGTTATTTCCGCAAATATATTTATTACCCAAACAGAAATTCAAAAATTATGAGGAAAGATGAGAACGGACAATTCACGATTGAAACTGATCGCCAAAATCCGATTTACATGAAATTTCGATAATTAACAGCTTTTTGATCTGTTAATAGCCTTTCATGGTACTATAAGCCCTATGTAAATTACACGGTAATTGATGTCATATGTTCTTTTTTCGACCATTTCAAACCACGACGACCGAAATGCTCGAAAAAAGGACAAATGGCATCAATCGATGGCCGCGAAAACCTCAACAAATTCATCGTCATTTAATTGTGATAATGTCAAATATAGTACCTTCACTATTACGTTATTTGGAATAAATAAAACTATAAAAATAACTAATAATCATCAGTCATAATGTGTGAATAGCGCCATCTGAAGTGATAAGAACGAAACTTTTCTCATATCTCAACGAAATCTAATCATTTTAGACATCTGTACTCCTACGCTAAGACATTCTGCTTTTGCCCAACAGCGCAGAGTTGTAGGCAACTCAAATAACACACTATTACAGTGTGTATAGAGGGAATATAGTCACTGTACACACTATTTGTTTATATCGCCATCTAACGCGAAGAATATCAAATGAAGTACCAACGAATAAGCGGTAGCGTAACTGTAACTGTAGCTGTAGCGACATCTAGTGGCCTTACTCAAAAGGAAGAAAAGCATTTCCTGTATAAGTAAAATTTTCATCGATGTTTTTCAAAGTTTTATTGTATTTTATAATAACCAGACCGTAGACGAATCCATATATGAAGTTTCATCACAAACAGTCCATCCGATCTCGAGTTATAAATGGTGTAACAAACATCTTTCTTTTATATATATAGATATTCAAGAAAACAACATAAAGTTTAAATACAACTAAAACAAATCTATTATTCTTCAGAAAAAAACATGAAATGATCTCCTGATAAACAAAATGATATGAAAATAAATTATCATCCTGTGTCCTTCATTTCTTTGTATTTTTTTACCATATTTATTCATCACTTCGTTTGATGCCTTTGGTGGAATGAACTTCATGATATATGATAATGTTAGGTTAGCACTATGGCGCAAGCGCAGAAGTGACGTAATATTTGAAATAATTCCACATAATTCCCAATAATTCCAAATAATTCCAAATAATTCCCAATAATTCCAAAAAATCCCAATAATTCCGAATAATTCAAAAAAATTCCAATAATTCCAAATAATTCCAAATGATTCCAAGCTTTGTACACTAAAATTCCAGGGTGAAATCCCCCTCGGATTTCACCATAAATTCATACAATTTAAAAATTGAGTCGAAATATAGTTGAATCACTGACATAACTATTTTTTTACAAAGATCTCATGACCATTCAATTTATTTTCTCGAAATTGTAAGTGATTCTGTTCCATATTACATTTTCGATTTATAATAATATAATAATCCTGAAATTGTTTTATTTTTCAATTGAGGACGATTTCATGGGATCTGCAATGCTTGATCTCACCTCCTTGGATCTGATGAGATCAACAGATTTAACTTTAACACTACAAGATCCGATGAGGAAGAACGAAGACTTGGGAGAAATCCATTTGGCCGTTACTCTTCTGCCTATTCCACAAGAAGATAAGGATCAGGTCAGTATACTTAGGAGTGTGTCTGCAAAAAGTCAGTTTTGGAAATTGGCAACTGATGCAAATTCCTTTACAACAAAGGTAACTAGTAAAGACGAAATTGAATCTCAGCTCTGCATGTCCATAAGCTTCAAGCTACCGCACAGATTAAAATGATGGTTGGATTGACTCAATTATAATGTCAAGATACTGATAACATTATATGGTTTTAGTATTTTCCGAAGAACAGCAAAATATGTGATGCAAGCAGAAGGTTGAAATCGCAAATATGGAGCTCTGTAGTGACTATTGTACTGGTGGAGGCAAAAAATTTATTAGGATGTGATCCCGAAACGACAACAACAGATTCCTATGTTAGATTCAGGTAATTAAAATTGATCATATTACAGGACTGTTATGGTACCCAACCCAAATAAAAAACTCAATGAATTGATATATTTTTATATATGGCAGACATGTCGTTTCAAGCTATATTGTTCCCATCGAAAAATAATTTTTTTCAATAAGTTTTATCTTCCATAAACCAAAAAATAATATTGAACGCATGTTAAGCAAAATAATAATTTTTGTAATTGAGGAAAACAAAGTTTCTGATATGCCGTTGGTAAAATGAAACCTGACACACAGCTACAATATTCCTTCACTGCTATATTAATTCGAATAAATAAATAATTCTTGGGTATTACTATTCCCACCTAAATTCGAACCTATATATTATTCTTTATAGTATTTGGAGACATTTTATGAGCTCGAATGGATGAGCATTTAATCAAATATACTCGATTCCAAGGCACTTGCTTAGCTCATAACTTTTCAGTATTCCCTGGGAAAGAGAATTCATTTGCTATAAAATAATATTTTATGTGGAGCATGCAGGTCAATAAGTTATACTGGCATACTCTTGGAAATGATGTTTTCTGCTCAATGTACAAGGAAAGATTGGAAATTTGGAAAGTGGTAGATGGGATGATTATTCTTCTTTACATAGAGTGAATTGCGAAAAAAAGTTTATTGATAAAAACAGAATCTAACATAGGAGCTATTTATGGCAACATGTAAATGAATAAGTGCGACAAACTTCAGGGGTTGATTCTGCATGGAAGAATAATGGCAGTTTGCTATATAACTTTTTTCCGAAGTGCCTAGTGAGTATTTCAATAAGAATTTCCCTTACGTTGCGCCTACAACTGCGGTAAGCACCTACAGAGGTATCTCGGTGGGAAGTTGTAACCCGACGATTGACTGCTCCGAATGGACGATGAACAAATATTGGTTTACAATTTACAACTCAGACTATAGAAAGAGGAGACGCACCTTTCAATAATGAATCGTGATGCCAATTTTCAAAATTATGAGGTCTAAACTATGGGTAACTGTACTACTATACAGAATCAAAATGTAGTAGACATTTTTGCAACGTTGTGACGTTCGTTGAATTTTCTAATAAATGAACTCTCAATCAAAATGAAAAGTACTTTTGATTGTAATTTATTTAATTATTTGTGCGTGAATGTCAGAAATGAATTTTTTTTCTTCAAATATTGTGACTTCCTCACTCACATACTTAAGTATTGGAATGTTCGCGAAACGGCTCTGCCGTTTTTGCTTCAGTTAATGAATGGGCACGTTATGGCAGTTTTCTGAGTCTGTGGCCAGTTCATCAGAATATCGCGTAGGAAAAGTGGAATTTGGATTTATTTCGGAATATTATAAGTAAAATAAGTTGAAAAATGGTCCGTATGAACCCCGTTTCTGGTAAATTGGGCTGTTTGAATCCTGATTTGAGCTTACACAGGTGTATGTAACTCTTATCATTCCTAAGTAACAATGGCATAGATTCTTCGATTTTTTGAATTTCACTGTTCAGATTCCCTTCTGATATTCGGAGGAGGAAAATAAATTCTGCATTCAGCTAACTCTGTTCACCTAACTCAGAATCTGTTTCAATGTTCGAAACATTGTATGAATTCGTCAAAAAGCGTCGATTGACTTGTAATTTTATATCCATTCCTCAATACCGTTAACACCACGCCACTGGACCTTTCAAAGTTGGATTCCGCAATGTTGCCACGGCAGGATCTAATGATATTGCTATCCTTTGTGCTATATTCGTTCCACTCATTGCATACTGTCTAAATTTTGGCTTCACCAATTCTCGAATTTGTGAATGAGATGCTGTGTCTCCTCTTTCTATGGTCTTAGGTCTACATGAAGTTCGTGGACTTCCCGATAATCAATCTCATAAACCGTTTCTGAGATATTAAAATTCTCTCCACACTAACCCGAATTACTCTAGAATAACTTGTTGTTATTCAAAGTAGTGTAGAAAAGACTGCAGTAAATATTAATCAACGATTCAACAGGTATACCTCATTCTAATGAACGCATAGTTGGCTCCGTTCAACTTGTCAAATAATCAGTATAATCACACCATCTCAATTAATCACCCACAAGTAAATTTCATGCAAGATTTCGACTTACATTGTCACGCAATTTAGCGGAAATTGCCAAGAATGTATAATCCGCCAACACAACTATATTGTCAAGTAGATCGTTAAAGAGAAGGAGAAAGATCAGAGTACCCAGTGCCGATCCCTGTGGAACTCCCAGAGTGACCCCGTAGAGATTCGATTTAGTGTCTCCTATGAAAAGGGCGTTTTTTTAGAGGTATAAAACTCTGAAATGGAATAAAATATAGATGATTTTTGAAAAATTGACATGAAATTTAATTTTTTCGAAAGATCTTCTGGTATTATAATATAAATATGATTTCCTCCATGACTGGCTCAGACGTTGTCTAATCTGGATTACGTTTTCCAAAATTTGTGGCTGAATACATATCTACAATAACGCGGCGAATGCAATGTCATCACTTGCTCTTCACATTTATTGCAAACTACTATCTCCAGGTTAGGTAATGAGAAGCACAAAAGTAGAACAGTGTGGAGATCTTCCAATCCCAGATGGTTAGAACAATTCGATTTACACCTTTATGACGATGGGGATCAACAATTAGAAATTACAGTGTGGGATAAGGATAGCAAGAATAGAGATAACTGCATAGGGAGGTGAGAATGGCACTCTTATTCAATCAATAAATAATAATAGTGTCTTTTTGATTTTCTTTAAAACTATCCTAGGTGCCAAATATGCCTCAAGAACTATACAAGAGAAGTAACACATAACCTATGGCAGAGTTTTGAGGATGGATCTGGTTCCTTACATCTTCTTCTCACGATAAGTGGGACGACTGCTTCTGAAACCATAACAGATTTAACCACCTATGAGGAGAACCCTCAAGAAACTGAAGAATTACAGAGACGATATGTAAGCTCTATTCATTCACGATCTTTGTCTTAACATACACGGGTTTTCAGTTGGGGAAATTTATTCACATGTTATTCGCATATTCTTATATAATTCTCATGATCTACGATATCCTTCTTGCAATTTCATATGAATTTGTGTTTACACTTCAATTATACATAATTTTATTTATATGAATTTTCAACATTTCTATTTTATCCCATTCCAGGATTGGCAGCAAACTTTCGATAACTTGAAAGACGTCGGCCGTCTAGTTGTCAAAGTATACAGAGCTTCGGGCTTAGCAGCCGCCGACATAGGAGGCAAAAGTGACCCATTCTGCGTCCTAGAATTGGGAAATGCAAGACTGCAAACTCAAACCGAATACAAAACCTTAACCCCTAATTGGAACAAAATTTTCACTTTCAACGTAAAGGATATAAATAGCAGTTTGGAGATCACAGTATACGACGAAGATCGAGATCATAAAATGGAATTTCTCGGCAAACTAGTCATACCGTTGCTGAGGATCAGAAACGGAGAAAAGAGGTGGTATGCTCTGAAAGACAAGAAATTGCGCGCTAGAGCCAAAGGAAACAACCCGCAGATTTTGTTGGAAATGGATCTTACCTGGAATGCCATCAGGGCTTGCATCAGGACTCTCAACCCGAAAGAAGAAAAATACATGCAGAGCGAAATTAAATTCAAGCGGCAAGTCTTCTTGAAGAATGTGATGAGGCTCAAAGTGTTCATCATACTTTTCTATGAATTCGCTAAGATTTTCGAGTAAGTAAGTGACTAAATGCGTAAATCGTTTCGCACAAATAAAGTAAAGTTCTGACACCAGCTATCGACACCTGAAGGCGCTTATAGTATATCACAATTTTCGTCATATAATAACAAATTCTAATCGTACCCATCTCAAGTTTTCGATGCATTTTTCATCCTGGTTCTTAGCTTTACGAACCTAATTATTTGTTGTACCCCGCTCCCGTTATTTCGCCCTTGGAACTAGCAATAGTTTTTTCCTAATATATAGATGTTAATGAAAACTGTTTCAATAACTAGGGAGTGACAAAAATTACATTTTATGTAAAACATGCGAATCTTTAAACTTGAATTGTCTTGTTCTAAGCATGAACATTATTCCTACTGGTAAAATTTTAGGAACTGCTTCGAGTGGGAATCTAAAATTCAAAGTTCCGCTGCATTGTCCGTCTGGCTTCTTCTCTGCTACTATTTCGAACCTTGGATGGTTCCTGTTGGAATCCTTCTGATTTTCCTAAAACAATATATTGTGAAAACTTTAGCTGGACCTACCAACATTCCTTGGGATGAAACTGCCGATTCTGACGAAATGGAAGATGATGAAGAGGAGGCCAAAGATGCCATGAGTGTAATCACAATTGATAAGTGTTTTTGCTTTTGGTTAATCTGGGTACCTTTCAGGAAGAGAAGAAAACATTGAAAGAACGTCTACAAGCCATACAAGAAGTTACTCAAAGTGTTCAGAATGCTATAGGCAAAATAGCATCCCTACTAGAAAGTGTCAAAAAGTGAGTAAAGAAAACTACTTATACTTATTTTTAGTGTCAGAATAACAGAAAAGGAAAATATCCTTCGATAACAACCTTGTTTGCATAATGATTAATGCTGTTTCAGTTTTAAATCGATAATTTTTTCTACTATTTTTTTACTGCTTGCTTATGATTTTGAAAAACCTCTAGCTTCATTAAAACAGCAGCTTATTCCATTTTGAAATTCTATTATGTTTCAGTACATTCAATTTCACGGTTCCATATCTATCTTGGATAGCCACCATTATGCTTTTAGCGGCTACTGTAGTGCTATATTTCATTCCAATAAGATATTTGCTTATGTTGTGGGGTACAAACAAATTTCTGAGGAGGATTCTAAGGCCTCATGCTGTTCCGAACAATGAACTGATGGATCTTCTTTCGAGGGTACCTGATGATGAAATGATGGTAAGGAGTGAAATATATGAGTAAGGTGATGGGCAATGTGGTGGTTGAAGGTAAAAAGTTACATTAAAACACCTAATCATTTCTGACTCATTTCTGGTGGTAGGTCTCATAAATGCTAAATCTGATAATGTTTCTTCTTTCATGGAATTTTAACGTTTGAAACATCTTTAAATAAGGCAAGTGATACATTAGAATAATGACTGCATTTTTCTTTGAATGTCAAAATAACACCTCTTATTGGAAAACCCTTTATTCTAAGAATTTTGAGCCAGAAATGGTCCCAAAGTTTCGGCTCACTGATGACGAGTTCAACCTAGGAACTTAATATTTCTTGCTGCGGATATGCTGACTAATGGGCAAAATCTGATGAGAGGTTCCATAAATATCGGCGTTGGAAATATTTAATTTCTAATAACTTCAGAACTATGTATCCGACCGAGCTGAAATTTTGCATTTAGTTGGATTAGGAATTTTTTCATATGAATATGAGACATTATCAAATTTCCCAAACGATACTAACCAAAACTGGTGGCGTAAAAA
This sequence comes from Adalia decempunctata, assembly GCA_951802165.1. NCBI lineage: Eukaryota > Metazoa > Arthropoda > Insecta > Coleoptera > Coccinellidae > Adalia > Adalia decempunctata. Next base: position 35,477,138 of record OX637697.1, on the reverse strand, counting down.
TCAAAAATTTTCCTCAAATGGTAATGAGATCGATTCGACTACCCCAGATGTGGATCATAAAATTATTGGCCACAGCATTGTCCACACATGTGGGCAGAATGTCACTAAGGTGGTACTTACAGCTTGACTACAAAGACCTCAAACTGTTGTCTGGAACCAGCGAGCCGGAGAGAAGGAGAGACGTGAAGAAAAAGCACAAGACTTCCTAGTGGAGACCTTTACAGTCGGTGCCCGAGAGATGGCGTGTAAGATTCAGCAAGAGCGCCTCCAAACGCGATTCATTGAACGTTTGGTACAAATAGAGTAGTAGAGATGCATAAAATCCCTAGTGTTGGCACTGATTAGTTTTTGTTTCTTCTTTTAATGTATATTACTTTCAATATTGATCATGGAGGCCCTAAGGTACAGAGTCTGGTCATCTTACCTTACCACAAATATCTAAGTGGTACCGAAATGGCGGTGACAATGGCGGATAAAGGCGCAAAAAATAGAAATTCGGAATATCCATTCACTTAAAATGGTGATTCACGGAAATGATTGATTTATTATTTCATTTAATCGAACGATTTAGGTACCTACTTTAATGATTAGGTTGAATTTATAATTCGATTATCGATCAACGAACGAATAATTCAAATGTAGTCGGCCAAAGTTTCCCTAGCGACCATAAACCATCTATTTAAATTTTTTATCTGTAGATTCTCAAGGGCATAGGTAATTTTTTTGGCCACACTTCCCGATACATAATGCATCACCTCTTTGATTTTTCTCCAACTTTCTCCGTTATTATTAGGTAATCTTTTTTTCTTATTTTCCTTGATACCCCAAACATATCTTATAACCCAACTTTTTCATCAATTTATCTCGAACAGTTAATATTTCAGAATAATCACAATGCAATATCCATTTCTTTTAATGGCAGATTTGAGGTGCACCATAAATCAACAGGTTATTCGATTTTATCCTCAAGCAGCCGTCTTGAAGATGGTACTTATAGTTATAGTGAAAAGGGGTTACAGTCCACTGCGACCTTAAGGTCTATTTTGCCCCCTAACAGAGCTGTTATCATCGCGCCTTCTACAGCTTGCCCTCCAGTTCAAGAGATTTGATGAAATCCAGTATCTGGGACGGCTTCAAGGTGGATAACTCCCCACTTCTACAAGTTTCTTGTCCAAAGCACTCTTTCTTTTGGCTTGCAATGGCAAAGCATTCCGTACCCAGGTGAATAGGAGTTTCTTCCTCCTCCCCACAGAATCTACACTTATCAGTGTCCGATAAACCTATTCTCAACAGATGCTTCTTCAGGCGACAATGTCCTGTGAGAAAGCCAGTGAGTAGGTGAAGTTGGTTTTTACTGAGATCCAGATATTTTTTGGATCTAGCAGTTTCAAAGTTCCGAAGGAACTTTTTGGAGTGATCCATCCCTGGGAGATTCCGCCAGAATTTTTTTTTCGGTTTGCTCCTTCAGCATAAACTCCTTCTTATAGGTGCATTTTTCTATACTACAGCAGGGTTCTGGGCCAGTGAGTGGCGTTTGTTCGCCCTTTCTGGTCAGTGTATTGGCCTCTTCGTTTCCTACGATTCCTAGATGACAAGGAACCCAGAACAAAAAGACCTTATTCTTCTTGCCTACCTCATTGAGTTTGTTTGGGCTCTCCGAAATTAGCTTTGAGTCAATGACGTAGGGGCTCAGTGCTTTAATAGCAGCTTGACTATCTGTATGAATAGCTATATCGCACTTCTGATAGTTTCTTTTCTAGATTTATATCTAGACATCTTCCGCTGCAAGTATTTCCGTTTGAAGGACGCTTGTACAGGGACCTAACAATAGTGCACACTTGGTACTTGTCCCGTAAATCCTAGCGCCAGCTCCTGTAGCGGTTTTAAATACATCTGTATATACCATTTCATTGTATTTTCTTTGAGATTATAGTTAATGTATTTCCTTTCCCAATCCTCTCTTTTCTTAGCATTGTATTGAAGTTCTTCTCAGTGCTTACTTTCTTGATTATTACATCACTAGGAAGGTTTGCAGATGAGGTGTAGTCATTCAGAGAGGACCAAGCTTTCTGAAACCTGACTCTCCCATTGCCTGCCTGGCCGCGAATTCTAGGCCAGGTTCACGGCAAGAATTCTTGGTGCGATTCGCGCCATGAGTGTGGAGCGGGCTTACGGCCACGTATCATGTGGGGCTTCATAGGCATAGTTTAAATGACCTGGTATATCACGGGTTTGAAATTTTCGTATCAACGTGAGTACCTACGTATTGATTATAATCGAAAAATTGACCAGACAGCGTTGGTGCATGAATTTCAATGATGGTTCTCGATGAAAGTAGCAAGATTCTGTATTATAGGGACCTAACTCCATGCTTAATTCGGGTACATTCAAGATCAATTAGTTCGAATAATTTTCAGGTTTGGATTGCAGCACTATGGTTTCTATGCATCTCTGTTGAAATGTTTTGGATGAAAGGTCGGTAGATAAATTTGAAAAAAATTCTTATTTCATTTTTGAAATGTAAAGGAATTCATGAGTCTATTTGAATGCACAAATTGAGAACCAAATTCCTTTTCGTGAAAATTAAATAGTATGTGTACGTATTTGTACAAAGTAATCATCCATTCATTCTCCACTGTTTTATTACAAATAAATGTAAATTACTCTGAAGCTTATCGAATTTCTGCATTCATTTGCATGGTGATAGTAAAATATATTTTATTACTACTTCGCAGAATATTTATGGTTGAATCTTTGTTGAGTAGCATTCCAAACAATGTTGCCAGGTGATTATTAAGAGTTTTTACTTCCTTGTTGATGATCATTCATTTTGAGCTATTAGAATGAAAAAGATCTTTCACCATAATTTGAATGATACTATTGAAATTTAAAATGAGTTTGTTAAGTTACTGACCGAAAATCAAAGGCCATAGGATCAAATCCTGCACGAAGCGAAACTTCTTCCGAAATTAAATAGCATAGTTTCTGCATTTCACAAGATATTTGACTGAAATTCAGCATTGATCTTACCATTTAGAGTTCACATCATGTTACATTCTGATTTTGATTGCAAATATACAGGGTGAGTCTTTGACTTGTACATATATTTTAACTGTAGATTCCTCTCATCAAACAAAACACTTTTTTTCTATACCATTTTTCAAAATACGGTTTGGTTTTGGAGATACAGGGTGTCGAAAATCCAAGAGAAAAACACTTTTTTGTTTATATCTTCGGAACCGTTATTTCGAATGAACTGAATTTTGGTTGAGTTTTTACTCTATTCATGGTGCATATTCCTCAATCGAAACATATTCAATATCTTTACTAGTATAAAAGTTACAGGGTAGTCGACTCATCAATACACGCTAAAACGCCATAAAACCACTTTAAAAAGATAAACGGTTCATATTTTCGAAAGAATCAATCATTTAAGAAACTAAAAGTATTCTTTTTTTTTTCTCAACGCGTCGTTTTCGAGTTATGTATTTTCAATTTTACCCGGAGAAATTTGACGAAAAAATCATTAATTTCAAAAATAATCTGAATGCGTCCCTGAATCAAATATCATCGAATATTATTCCTTCTCTGGTCTTTAAACGAGTTTACAATGTTGTCACAATATTAATCAACTTTGTCGAGATATTTTAATAATAAAATCCCACAAATGTGGGAGATAAAATTGAAAACCAAGGAGGATTTAATACGCACAGTTTCTATTGAAAATTCATAGTTACCGGTCCATATTGAAGTTAAATGTCGATGAAATACAAAATTCGGATATGAATGATGATTCTCGATACAAACTACTTATTAAATTGGAATTAATGAAAAATAATAAGATACCATGATAATCTGTGGCGATGTTTCTATCTAAACAATACACATAATTCACATAATAATCACATTAAAACAATAATTTACTGAATGTATTCAGAACTTCACATAATATTTACAGTTTGTTCAGAGACTCTGGTTTGTTATTGTTTATAGTTGGCCTTCAGAGTCCAGATAACCAATACATACTTCGATTTTCGCTCTACGCATGCGTGGTAAAATTTGGCGGCAAAGTCGATTGATGATGGAAACGGCAGAATTAATAGATATTTATACCACGGTACTCAAATGTATCGTGATTTATACTATGTTTCGTAAAAAATCCTTAACCTCAATGAAAATATCAGCAAGCTGACAACATCTTCTTGAAATTTATGTGCAAAAATTCACAGAATCGATACAAATTAGATTAGGTTAGGTTGTTTAAGGTCGGCGTTTAAAGCGAGTAGGAAAGCTCATCCGATAGAGGCGCCACCGTCAATTTTATGGAATATCTCCATAGAACATCCATTATCACTATCAAGTTCTATGAATATCTCTCTGATTATGAATGAAATGTACAATGGCGCTCTCTGTCCGAAAATCGCCGAACTATGAAATAAGCAAATTTGTGGGTAAAGCAGGAGTTTTTTCCCGCCAAAATTTGAATTTGACCATTCTCTGCCAATTTCGTATTTCAAGTTGTTTTTCTGAACGAAATTATCTGTAGATTTACTTTTAATCGGATGTTAAACTATTTTCATGGGTCTTTCTGTTGAAATAAAACAGAAGCATAAGTTGGCTCATTTTCTTCTATTTTTGAAAGGAAAAAAAATTGAAATTTCGTAATGAAATCGATTTATTATTTCATCAAGAACTCCAATCCTTTCTGAGTTCACCCACAAAATTTTCAAAATGAAACCATTTTCAAATGCAACTTAAATAAAAACACACTACATTGAACGCCCACCTCAATAATAAATAATAAATATGAATGAAAAGTCTTTCTTCATGATATTGTTTGGGAATTTCGAGGAAAATATGAACAAGTTATTAGTGTTTACAAACTAATCTGCAGAAAAATCGAAGAAGGAACTTATTTTGGTGGAATAAATGTGGCTTTTTAGTTGCAGATATAATCCGATGAAACTAACTGTTTTTGTTGAAATTATCGCGTTTGCAACATTTTTATTCCAATAAGGTTAATACTTGAGTATTACCTAAATGTATAAAGTCAATTTCTATCGAGAAATATGAACTTTGAATCAATTCTACAGTATCATTTCAGGGACGTTATTAGCACCATTTTTTTTTCAAATGGCTATATCTTTTTAACAGAGCCGAATTCGGAAAAATGGAAAATGAAAAAAAGGTTTCTTTTGACCTCAAGAATCTTCAGGTAAGATATATGTACAAGTCAAAGACTCACCACGTATAGGCTGACATTGTCCCCTGTTTTCCTCCAGAACATTTCTTTGTTGTGCCATTGTTTGAAAAATTGTAGAAAGAAGCTTCGAGTGTAAACTAAACTTTATGGTCTCTTATAGTTTTGTCGTATCTGCTACCGATTTCCAGAAAAATATTTCGAACGATTCTCTCCAAATCCAATCAAAATATTCATAAAAATCCAGTTAGTATAAGAAGAAACCTGAACTATTTAAGTCTGGGGATTTGCCGAGCCATTATTGTTGTCCACCCTGCACAATCCACCTGTTTTCATAATTTTCGTTCAAATACTTCCTAGTAGACCCTGTGTCTCGAAATCGGAACGTTTTGCTAGGAATCTCCCCTCTTCGTTGGTACCTCCAATTCAGGAAGACCCTGTATATAAACTGAAAAAAGTGCCGTACACTCTGTGTGACATTTTGGAATAATATCGAGGATTTATCTTTCGTTAACGTGAATACAAAGTATGAACTTTACATCATTACAAGTGCTGATGAAACAGGCGTTTTTATCACTAACAACAACTCTCAAAATTTTCTCATTGAATCAAATTTATCAACAACCAGAAATCAAGAAACGATAGATAGAAAATAAAATGAATTCCTTGTATCCGAATAACCAATAAAGAAAACTACCAAAAACCATAGCACTATGAAAAGTTAAATTGAATACTTAATATGCGAAGACTCGAAGAGTATACCTTGAAATCAATAACCAACACTCAAATTCAGCAATACCTTACGATTGAGATTTCTTAGTAATTCCATTGACCCTGTAAAGAAATCACAATCGTAACTTTTGGTATGAGGTTGATAAGATATATAGTTGTGTTTGGCATTTCCATGCAAAAGTACAATATTGAATCCTTTGTTATTTGAAAATCAATGTATTAATCGCAACGATTGAACTGACAATACCTACCTAATATAAGTTAACATAATCATAATTATGCACATTCAGCACTGGGTGGATTAATAAAATTCACAAGCCAATTTCTGATAGAGGTTTAGCAACAGCACATCACTTGCGTGATGTCTCATTTCAGTCAAATCACCAGAAACATTAAGTTCAGACCTGTTCAATTGTGTTTCCTGGTGATATTTCCATACCCGATTAGTCAATATTGGTATTGAAATATTTTCACACTTTTATTTTATATCGAATACATATTTATACTTTTTTAAAATTGGTCAATTAGAGATAATACAGTTTATTTTATATGATGGCTTTCCGATGGCCAATGCATTGTATTCGATGAAACTTAGATATAAATTTTATTAGATCAGGTATTCAAGATAATATCTGATAGATTAACACCAATTTTATATTTATTGTTGTTTGTTGTGAATTCTAGTGTATTCATCCCTAAGAATTGTAAATAATGTTTCACCGTTTTCATATCTGAATTTATCAGTCATTCCAATTTTATCATCTCTAATTAAGATTGTTTCGGTACAAATTGTGATAATATATTTGAAAAGTATCTTGATGTATGTAGATAATATTCAGTTCGAGTAATATTCGAACGTTATTGAATATCATTCAATGAACTCAGTGAATTATACAAAATATAGGTATTTTAATATTTTCTCGAAAAAGAGAATATATTTCTTTATATTCAATTATTCAACGGTCGAAATAGCAAATGAACGTTGTTGATCAACAAAATAGTTGTTAAGTTGATTGAAAAAGAACCATTTTATTTTGTAAATTTAGTTTTAGATAGCAGGGGTATCAGTAATATACCGATTTTCTTGCTTATTCTTGGTTCCTGTTTCCAATTTTTAGAGTTTTATTCAAATCAGAAATGTTCTTTATGTCGAAATGGTTGAGAGTTGTTTTCGTCCACTGAGGTGATTTTGAAATGCTTCCTGTGTTGTAAAGAATTCAATGTGAGCTAAAGCTTTTACAGATATTCGCGAGTTTCTCGACTTATAATATAATATGTTTTGATATAAGCTGATAAACTTCGCCGATATTTTGTAATTTTCAGTTTTCGAGATGGGGTGTCATACTGTCGCATGTAATGCTTTTGTGTTTTTTTGTAAGTGACCGAATTCGTTTCGTAATGAGTTCAAGAAACTCGGGATATCTGTACAGAATGCGAATACTGAGACGATTTACTGCTTCCGTTTCTGTGTATTCAATAAGTCTTCGATTCATTGTATAAAGATAATGTAAGAAATAAATTTTAAATATTATTGTATACAATGTGAACATTTTCTATTCCTAATACTTTCATCAGTCACTTTTGACCATCTGAATGTGAACAAAAGCACACAGTTTTTGATAGCACGTTTTCCATATTTGTTACAGTTTATGAAAGTGATTTCTAGATCTTCATGTATGAAAATCATTCAAAATAAATTGTTGACTCTACATTTGTATAATTTTTCATTTCATTTTGAGCCACCAGGGCTGTATCAATTCGGTAGGTCTTTATCTTTTACGCCGCTGTTACGTTAGATATTGGGCGACATTCGATTAGGGGTTGCGTGAATATTGTCGATCGAAATGTTGTTTTCCTGAAAACTTTTTGACAGTTCTACCAACAAATCCAATTTTGTGATTTTGTATCATATGGAACCATTTCAGCCAATCATGTCAACATTACATCGAAAACTACATCCATGCAACGCAATTTTCAATCCCAATGATAACACGATAGAGTCTTATAAAATTATACAGGGTGTTTGGAGGGTGAGTAGCCATAGGTAAATGGTGGATAGGTGATGCTCTTGGCTACTTGTTGCGCCTAATAAAATATCATTTCGCCCAAAGTTCAAGATGTTATGATTTTTTTACCATTTTTCTAGACATTTCCAATTTTTCTCATTAAAACCTTAAATTTTTTCAAATTTAATGCTCGAGGTGCCTATGAAATGATTTATTTCCTTAGTCTAGTCTTGTCTCATTCAGATCGAATCATTATTTCATACAAACGTCTTCAAAAAACCTGACAGCGTCGTATCAAACATCAAAATGAAAAAAAAAAATAATGTTGTGTCCACTTTACAAAGTGAAATGAAAAAAAAAATTACATGGTGTTGGGTTTTAAAATGGCTTTAAAAACTTCTCTAGTTAATACTCTTTGCAATGGTATGTAACATGTACCATTAATAATCAGATAACTCAACAAAAAACCGTTTTGTCTTTAAGGATGCCTTGAAAGGATGACGACAAAACTATTCCATTGAGCAGGCAAAATCTTTTCTCTCATTCTACCACAGCTAAAAATAGCGTGCCCTCTCTATCATCGGCTAACAATACTCCCAAGGGCGTCGCCAGGGAGGGGGCAGCTGCCCCCCGTGCCCCCCCCCTCAATCAGAATAGAAAAAATGAACTGATTTTCGTATATTATGCTATTATTTCAAAATGTTTTAAGGGATTTTTGAGCTCTAGGAGGGGGGTAGCTGCCCCCCGTGTCCTCCCCCCCAGCTCAAAATATGCTACAGAATATGTTGATGAACCACCGAAATGTTGAGTGAACTCAAAACTGCATTACTGCACCTTTACTGCAGGCCTATGAAATGACTTGCAAATGTAGTAATTACCCCCCAGCTTTCGAGCTGGGGGGCACGGGATGCAGTCCCCCCCACCCCTAGAGCTCAAAAATCCCTCAAAAACTCATGAAATAATTGCACCATATACGAAAATCAGTTCATTTTTTCTATTTTGATTGGGGGGGGGGGGCACGGGGGGCAGCTGCCCCCTCCCTGGCGACGCTCTTGGGAGTATTGTTAGCCAATGATAGAGAGGGCACGCTATTTTCAGCTGTGGTAGAATGAGAGAAAAGATTTTGCCTGCTCAATGGAATAGTTTTGTCGTCATCCTTTCAAGGCATCCTTGAAGACAAAACGGTTTTTTGTTGAGTTATCTGATTATTAATGGTACATGTTACATACCATTGCAAAGAGTATTAACTAGAGAAGTTTTTAAAGCCATTTTAAAACCCAACACCATGTAATTTTTTTTTTTCATTTCACTTTGTAAAGTGGACACAACATTATTTTTTTTCATTTTGATGTTTGATACGACGCTGTCAGGTTTTTTGAAGACGTTTGTATGAAATTATAATTCGATCTGAATAAGACAAGACTAGACTAAGGAAATAAATCATCTTATAGGCACCTCGAGCATTAAATTTGAAAAAATTCAAGATTTTAATGAGAAAAATGGGAAATTTCTAGAAAAATGGTAAAAAAATTATAACACCTTGAACTTTGGGCAAAATGATATTTTATTAGGCGCAACAAGTAGCCAAGAGCATCACCTATCCACCATTTACCTATGGCTACTCACCCTCCAAACACCCTGTATAATAGTTCCATGGCAACATCATTCCAAACAAATTTCAAAATGCCACGTTTTGGTAATGTTAATAATATAAATGAGCTCATCAAAGAAAACATTCCCAGAAATACTTCCAATAGCCACAAATATATTTATGGGGAATATTTATGGAATTTTGCTACGAACGATCATACGAATTGAATGAACGCAGAAGCTTGGAAGAATTGGCGTTTATACTTAAAGATTGGGCTGTCAATATGAGAAAAAAGACGGAACAGAATTCAAAGAAGCAACGGTAAAGACAATGTGGAATGTTTCGAGCAAACTCTTACAAGAAAAGTATTATAAGGACTACAACATTATGATTGACTGGTTTAATAATATAATATTTAAACCAGCCCGAGATGCCCGCGATTCAATCAGAAAAAAATTGCAAGCAGACCCAAGTAAACGTAAATCCAGTTCAGTTTCGTTAAATTTGTCTGAAGTTAACAGAATAATATTGCTATGGGATGAAAATACTCCTGAAGGTCTTATGCGTAAATTTTATCATATTGCTGCAGTAGAACTAGCGTGGCGAGGATGAGAGACAGTTGCTTGTTTGGTGAATTTTTTTCAAATCGAGAAGAATAACGATGGTTCTCCAACAAATAGCATTGAATACAATCCGGTATTCAGTAAAACGTGCCAAGATGGTTCTAAAAGCTGTACAAGTAGTAAATGGTTGGTTTCCAATAGTGAGAGACAAAGCTGCCCTGTAGGTACGTCTTTTTCATAAACTACTATCAAAATGAGGCGAAAATATTACCTCACCACGACTATTATTGAAACCAAATCTATATTGGAAAAATGAAACTGACAAATGGTAAGATAATGTACATGTTGGAAGGAATACCATAAATAAATGGACTAAATATGCTGCCGAAGCAATTGGCTTGAATGTCAAAGGCAAAAAGATCGGGGCCGGATCTATACGATTTTTTCTGACCGGGGCAAAAATTCATGATTGCGCCCCGCCCCCCTTCCGTGTAGTACATATATGAATTCATGACAAATAACAAGAATAAATTATACAAATGAAAAATAAAAACTAATATCAAGAAAAACTTCAGCTCTTCGAAATCTGTTTCGGAAGCACTTTTGTTTCTTATGGCTAAGATCGAGAGACCATAGAGACGTTCCTGACTCATTGAGGAATGCAAATAATTTTTTATTATTTTCAATTTGCTAAAACTGCGTTCACATCTTGCAGACGTGGTAAGTAATGTGCAGTATACTTTTAAAGCTATACTGACACTTGCCTGTGAAGAATTGATAGCAGGTCTAATGAAGTCGATCTTTCACTAATTTCAGGAATCAGCTCTTTGAAAACCGATAGTTCCTAACAAAAATCAAGTGCAATCAAGTCTCTTCAATATTTTTGCGCTAAAAGGGTCCCATTTTTCTGCAGATCCTCTTTTTGCATGTTTAAAAGGGCATGGCCATTGAGGAATGCCAAATTCGTATATGCCGTCTCTCTGCGCTATTTAATCTTTTTCTGATTTCTGACAATAATCTGTCGAAAACAACCTTCATTTCCTTCGAGAATAAACCAACTAGATCTCGGAAACATGTTTATTTCTAAGAATTGGCTCCACATCCAATTCTTCTGAAAGAAGTGTTGCTTCCAAGATCCAGTTTTCAATAGACTTTTCTCTCATTCCTTGCAATGCACAAGACCTTTCATCAACGATAATGAACGTAATATAATTATAATATCCCCTTTCTGAATTTCCAAGTTGACCCTATTGATCTCTCGCAGAATATTATTCCAAATGGTTAGGTTCAGGATGAATCTAAATAAAATCCATCACGGCATGAAGCAAATGACCAGCTTAATACTTGGATCTTTGATTTTGCGACTAGTGAGGATTCTTGGATTTCTTCCACAGCCTTCACAACTGCCGGTAAATTATTGAGCAAGGCATTAGCACCTTGATGTTTAGCCCATCTTGTTTGGCTACTTCCTTTCAAATTTGTTTTCGTGCACTTTTTCATAATTGCCCATCGTTTGGTTGAACTAACGAAAAAATAATACAGTTTTTTTACAACACCAAATAAATTTACTGCTTCTGGACATGATGAGGCCGAATGAACACCCACAAGATTCAAAGAGTGTACTAGGCATAAAACTAATACTGCCAGCTCGTTTATCTTTGGAATTCTGGATTGGACTCCTCTATATATTATGCCAGCCTTATTAGATCCATTGTCGTAGGATTGCCCACGACATTTTTTGACATCCAAATCATCAGCTTCCAGTTTATCTAGAATTCGCTATGATATTATTCCACAGTTTTTCCGTCAACTTCTAAGAAGTCAATAAAACTTTCCTTGATCTCATATCCAGAATCCGTTCTCTTTAAATATCGCATAACCTGGTTCATTTGTTCTGTGTGAGATACATCTGGGGTGCAGTCGAACATAATAGTGAAATAGTTGGCCTCCTTGATATCAAATAATGTTATTATGTACTTTGGTGGCCATTAAATCGATAATTTCATTTTGTATAGTTCTGTACAGATATAGGATGTTTGTCCTTTTTTTGAGTGGTCAAGATGGCACTTCAGAGTCGGGTCATATTTAATAATAATACTTTTTTCCGAGAAAATCAAATTTAAAAAAAATTAACCTCTTGTTGTTTTTGGCGCCCCCTTAAGCTGGCGCCCAGGGCAAGCGCCCCGTTTGCCCCACCCTAGATCCGGGCCTGAAAAAGATAACGAATCATTCAAATAGATCAACAGCTGTCAGTCAATTAGCAAAAAGTGGTGTAGAGGAACAACAATTGCTGAAGAGTACTGGTCATAGCAATCAAAATTCTATCAAAACATACCTAAACCTCGATCAAGTACACCACAACAAGATAATAAATATTATACAAGGAAATAGATCTTCTATACAAGAGAACAGCAACGAATCTAATGTTGAGAATGACGTATTCAAGCTACATGTGAAGTTTTGTCCAGATGACGTAACCAGAATCATCATAGGAAATTCTAGGTATCGAAAGATTCCCAATTCCCAAAACAAGACAAATATATCGAGCCTTCTGCAAATAAACGAAATGAATTCAGATGGCCTGCTCATTATTCAAGTTTGTTTTCAGACAAAAATAGGTAGGTACATAAGGACAATTTATCGAACCATTACATACTTTGAAAGAGTTATTGTTTCGATAACTTCGAAGAAACAAGCTCTATTAATCTAATAAATAGCTTAATTGGAACGTGTCAACTAGTAAATTGGGTGGAAGATGGAATCATAATTATATCTATAACATTCGTGGTCACATCATCAACAAATTCCGTGTAATACAGCCAATCAGACAGTTTGATAAAAGGCTGAATTTTTAAAACTATCAAAAACGTGGTTTGATTTTTTCTTCGATAATGAAGAGTTGATCCATCTGCACTTCCCTGCTTATGGTTGAGTTGAGGGACATCTGTATCTACTGCCCAGTCGGTCCGTTCATATGTCGAAATAAAATACTATAATCAATGAATTTTTTTCGAAATCGATATTTATTTGATAAATTCACGAAACAAAGTAATGTCTAAGAGAACAAAGGGAGCAATAACGATAACAATGTCCCGATATATTTCCTCCAGACTAGTTTCCTTTTATCACCCTGATAATTCAGTGAGTGTTTTTGGATACGTAAATGGGTTTATTTTGATATTCCGAAAGCTTTGTGAATGAGGTGAAGCTAGTAGCATGTTGAAAACAGAATTTCTTCTTCTATTTCTATTGTTCATTAGGTGAAATTCCCTTCTTTGGAGTAGTTACCTACCTAAATATGATATGGTGATATTCCTACCAGTTTTGTCGTCATTCGAATATCTTGAGGACTATTTTTGGAATATCCCTGTGTGTGCTTTTCCAATAGGTAATGTAACAATTTTTTATTATTTTCACTTAGTTTTTCATTTTGATTACTCATTTTTTTTCAGCGTTGTTCTGTATAATTTCTAATTTGACTATTACCTAATTGTTATCATTCATTTTGTAACTATTTGTGAAATAAATTTTTATTCGATTTACATACAGGTTATGATTTTTGTCATATTCGTTCTGAGATCTAGATTTTCAGTGGAGTATTTGTTAAATTGATTTGGAGATAAAAATGTTTTTTGTTCATGAGGTATTCAATGGAAAAATAGTTTAATTTGATGTGTCCAAACTAACAATGAATTTATTCACCACAGCTCACTTACTGGAATGTCATCTTCAAATTCTCAGTATTCCAATAGGAATTTCATCTGGACCACGGCTAGAAAACCCGGAATAATCTAGATTTGAAGTTGAATCCGGCCCTTCATCAATATAATAACTAGATTTTTATGACAACTTTCATTATTCTGTGGAGAGAATCATTCAACCCTTTTTTCTTCTCGAAATCTGTAGCAGATACGACAAAACTACAAAAATCCATGAAGTTTAGTATAACGACAAAGCTTTGTTTTACAATTTATCAAACGAACAGACACTCATCAGTTCTGGCGTACCTAAAACAGGAGTTAGTGTTCCATGAAGAATATCACCTCATATCAAACTCAACAATTTACAAATAGATTTCCACGTCACCAAAGGAGTACTATTTGACGATGCGTTTTTTGAATTGAGATTCCTCGCCTGTTGCTCTAGTATAACCCAATATGTAGTCGTTACTTGATACTACCTCCATTAAATTTGTCACAAAAACTAACTGGAACCGAAATAACACATGCACTTTTTTCTCTTAATTTATACTGATCTAATTCAATTCCTAATATGGGATTCAACTATCTCCAGCCTAGAGTCGGCTGGCCGACCTAGCGCGTATTGCTCGACATTTGAATTTACGAGAAATCAGAAATATTTTATACTAGCCGTCCCGGCGAACTTTGTTTCGCCTAAATCCTTGGCTCATCTATATAGGCCTAAATTATACTTACGGTGGATTTCACAAATCGTTTTCACCGGTGATCGAAGATTAACGGCTTGGTTTTCTAATTTTTGTACTGTGAAATCGAGTTGATTCTAGATCAAGCTGCGATCACCGATTATCACCATTTGTGAAACCCACCGATAGTTGTATAAACATACCATTGCTATTTTTCCGATCAGGAGATAAGTAAGTCAAAATTAAAGTTCAATATGAAAAAAAATTCAATAATATTGTAAATTACATAACGTAATATGTCGTGTATGCCATTCATACTTCATGTACGATCGTAACCTCACAATCTCATGTAAAATGTTTCAATCGCTTTCTTTCCTCTAATTCGAGCCCTGAATATCATTTTCGACTGCTATTTATATTTTAAAATTGAACTGGAAATATTTAAGTGACATATTTTCTTCCCCGATGTCTATTTTTTGTTGTCTTTTGGAATATACATAAACTACATTTCTAGCAATTTTCGAATTTGGCTACGCTATATGACTGTGAAAAGCAGGTGAATAACCCATATTATACTTTTCCTCAGAACTAATATGAATCAAAATGTCAAGAATACGAACAAAAATTATTGCTTGAGAGAACTATCGACTATTAACACAGCCCGTTGACCAGAATAAAAAAATATTTGAATAACAAATAAAAATCAGTCATTTGTGAATAGCGCTACCTGGAGTAAAAAAACAAAACTTTTCTAATATTCAAAATCTAATCAGTGCTCACACCAATATTTTAGACATATTTATTGCTATTCTGCTAAGCTCAAAACATCTGAGTTGTCGGAGCAGCGAGATTTTCATGTTTCCATGGATATGAGCTGTCACACAGAACGTGTTCTGGAAGGCTGTGATAGTGTGATCGTGATGTGATTCACCAATAAGAGTAAATGGAAAATTCCAGTAGATGTTATTTTATTTTATTGAAAAAATCTAAAAGGTTGAAAACTTGTATTTTTAAACATTCCCTGATCACATACAATACTTACCTAAAAGCTTGACCAAATTAGAGGAATTCCTTATTGTCGAACAATGCGGCAAATAAGAAAGAACTTTTGGGTTCAGTCTCTCTTCAATTTGTTCGATTTAGTTGACGATATCAAGCTCGTTAGAAGGCAAATCGAGATGTTCAAATGAAATCGATACGATCGACACAGAGTGAAAATTATCAATACTGCCGGTTGTGTTGAACCCACATTCAGATTTATTGATGGTCGAATGGCCAGATTAGGCAACCCATAAAACATTATTTTATATCATAAGTGGTAGCCCGATGAGCAAACGTTTCAAAATTATTGACGCACTCAATACTGTCTCTGTGCAAACAGAAATAGAAAAATAATATGTCAATTACAATGATCGTCAAAATCCGATTTACTTAATATTGTTGCTCCACCAACTTGAGATGTCTACCCGCTATCTGATCTGGTAATAGCCTTCCATGTTACCATAAGTTCTACGCAAATCGCACAGTCGCGCCATCTAATAGCGGTAATATCAGATAAGGTACCTACGAAAAAGCCATAAACTGTAGTGACACCTATTGGCCTTATTCAAAAAAAGGAAGAGCATTTCCTGCATAAGTAAGATTTTCATAGATTTTTTCTGAATTTTATCACATTTTATAATAACCAGACCGTAGAAGAATCCATAAATGGAGTTTCATAACAAACAGTCCATCCGATCTCGTGTTATAAATGGTGTAACCAACATCTTTCTTTCATATATATAGATTTTCACTGTCCGAAAACCACTGAACTACTATCAAACGCTACGAAAACATTTGTTTCTGAAATAGACATAATATTTAATGATTATCTATCAACGATTCATTCAATATTTGGAATAAATGCCCCCCCCCCCTGAGATTTTGATGGCCCTAACGTTTTTCAGCACGACACCTCAATATTAACTTCTAATCTCTATTTTGGCCCCCCCTGAGAAAATTTTTTACGGGTTTCTGCGAGCACCCAAGGCCGTCTCTACATCATATTAATAGTTTTCTCATGATTATTTCAGGTACAGCGTTGAGCAGAAAAAGAATAAAAAACAGCTTTAATAATGGAAATAGGAAAAAAATCAACTGAATGCAACTGCATCGAATCGGCTCTAAAATCAGGTTTGAGGTTCATCGAGAATGAAACTGAGGAGGCTGTTTCGGAAGTGGAGAAAGGAGTTGAAGCTGCCATATTCCCTTTCGAACGTTTTATTGAGTTCATACGTCATGAATGCGAACTTGTAGAAAAATTGAAACTAATAATTGGAGACGTTTGCGAGCTCTTTTCGAATTTGGGGTAAGATGAGTTCAAATATTTTATGCTTTGGATTCCTACGATGCTGTTCGTCAAGGTGCACCAAAAACATAGTAGTCATACAGATCTGGCAAGTTTAATATAGACTGTGGATCAGCTCAGAATACAAGTTCTGATCAGTAGAAATTGTCTTTTGAATGAACCGCTATTTAGGGATGCGGTTATTTTTGTTTGTAAAGTTGTTCAGCTTTAATTTTTTTTCAGAAATTTCATTCATGGGGATCCTGATCTTTTTGGTTTCATCACTTTACTCTTCTGGATTGGGTACTGTTACATATGCGAAATTTGGATGATTCCTCTGCTTATACCATGCATATTTTTGAGGCAGTTCATTCTCATTTACTTCAAATGTTATAGTTCAGATACCAAGGATGACAATGTTGTGAAGAAGGTAATGATAAGATTCATCCATACATTCAAGTGACCCTTTAAATTTTGTCGAGTTTTCAGGCCGAAGACAAATCTATCTCAGAAATGCTTCAGGAATTGTGTGATGTTTGTAATGAAATTGATATTGGCATAGAGGTTACAGCTTTGGTTGTAGATAAAATTAAAAGGTGAGGGCCATTTTATGATTAACTGATGTTCGATTCGAAATAATGAAATTTATCAATTATATGCAATATTAACCATTCCGACTATATCATCATGGACTATTTTGATTAACTATGAATCAAAAATCCCCTCTACGTTAACTATTATTTTTTATCGATACTATTCAGAACCCAATTTCGTCTGAAATATTGTGAAGTACTTTGTGCTTTTTGTACCGCTTTGACGGTCTATTGAATTATTTGCTAGTCGATCACTTGGTACTTTGGACTATAATCAAGAATTCAGAATAGCTTTGAAAAAAATGCTTTCCAGAGATGAGAGAAAGATTGACCATTTTATTTATTTTATATTTTCAGAACACTCAACTTCAAAGAGCCTGAAATATGTTGTTTAGTCAGCCTAATATCCGTTGCTGTTGCAGTTATTCTTCATCATATTCATTTACGATATTTTATCATTTTAGGCAGTATCTACATATTCTTTAGAAATTTCTACTTGAAATTCAATGGCAAATGTGCAAATCAAAAAGTGATGTGAACTTAAGTATTAATATTGATTTCTCATGTTATCTGTTACGAAATTGTTGAGTTAATTTTATTATTTTGTAATTTTACAATAAACATTGATTTCATTCGATATTTTTCAATCACAATACAGTGCCCAGAAAAAAAAATACGAAACGTATCATGCAAATTAAAAGAGGTAAATATCATTTGGTCCCTGCTGGCAATACATTATAGCATTCACGACATATTTATATTGAAGAACCTACTATTAACTGCTCAGGTATGTAGCAAAAAAAAATCATTGATTAAGTAAAGGGTGTTTCACTAAGAGAGCAAGATTTGAATGTTCAATGAAACATTGGTTTCTGTAGAGAAGCATTGAAATATTTATTGATTTGGAAATTATACATTTGAGAATTATGAAAACCAGAAAGAAACTCCTGTAAGATCGTCAATGTTTCACGTGCGGTATGACATGTGGCACGTTCCTGCTGAAACCACATGTCGTCAAGATCAATAGCTTCTGAATGAGGCACAAGAAACTGTGGTATCATAGCACGATAACGTTCTCCATTCACCGTTACTGCATGTTTTGACAATTAGGACTTGTTGCTCGCCCGTGTAATGCTTTATATTCACTAACTCCCATCTGTAAACATTCTGTCACGTCATAATCATGTGACATTATGACTGTTAAACATGGTGCGCCATTCAAATCTTGCGATCTTATTGAAACACCATTTATCCCTTTACTTTTTAGTTAAATGTTTTTGCAGTCCAGATTTTTGTTTATTGGTTATGTTATGAGAATATAACTGCTCACTATATCTTCCTGCTTCTACATAAACAATGCTTTTCAATGAGTAACTTAAACGGAGATTCAATGTGAATTATCCTCAACAGAACAGGGAAGTCACCTTGATTTGATGTTCAAAGTTGTGGCAAAATTGGAAAATTATAGTTATGTTTTATGCAAACCTGCTGCTGACCCAGTAAAGATTCAATTATCATATTACCTATATAATATTTCAATTCTACGAGATCATCTCCACTCTCGTGAATATTCAAAGAATTCTATCCCCCTTCTAGAGTTTTAGGATATTTTATTTTACAAAGCCTTTACCTTGGAACTCATGGCCAAAGCCATATGAAGATTTTGGCATATATGACACAATTCAGACGATATCAACAGCCGAACAATCAGAATTTATTATCTAGTTACCTTTATTTTGAATACGCGGTTTTCCTACCTGGTCTGTCCATCCCTTCTTTGAATTCCCACTAAATTACAGTAAGATAACCTGCCAATTTCTTCCTCATTGAAATATTTACAACAAATTTGTTTATTCTATCCAATACCTTCAAATAATCGGTAAGACATATCTATTTATCACAATAAGCTTTCTTTCTTTATCTTTATTGCTGTTTTTTTTTCTGAAATCATTGCAAATACTGTGTGCATAAAATACTGAATGATGAAATGTTTGAAGAGCCAATCAAAGTTTATTATATTGGTCCTATCGTATTAGGCGGGTTGAAATAAGATTTTCTACTCTTTTTTATTCTTGTTCTGCTTCGGAAAATTTTGAAAAATGTTGATGTACAGAGTGGGCTAAATGAAAACTTTTGAATGGTAAGTCCCATTTCTAAGCTAGATTGACGAAAACTGACAAACCTAATGGCGAAAGTCAGAGTTATGGAGTGTTTTCGAAAAATTACTGTTACTTTTTACCGGCTCGAGAATCCAATATTTCAGCAAGATAATGCTCGACCGCATATTGTCAGAGTTAGTTTGAACTTTTTTGAAGCGACCTATGTGAATCTTTTGCCATGGCCGCTAAGATCTCCCGATCTTTCTCCCATAGAGCATGTTTGGTTTCAATGGTTTCAAGGGTAGAAAGCTTGGAAATTTACCTCAGCCCAAACGGACTTTGGCGGCTCTGAGACATGAAGTACAGGTAGCTTGGGATAGAATCCCTTGAGAAACAGACTATCTTATTGCATCAATGCCAAGACGTGTTGGGGAGTATATAGATAATCGTGGTGGACAAACACATTATGAACAAATTTGTCAAAGAAAATTTTAAACTCTTCGTTTTTTTCTCCGAATTTTAATCATTTACTCCTTGCCATACCTACTATCTATGTTTTACCAACAACAAAAATTCAAAATTTAAACAGCTCCTTCTGGGTGTTGCAGTTTCTTTGTCAGATAATACAGAGTGGCCAAGAGATTGACGCCAAAAAGGAAAAAACAGGTCCCTCGTGTCATGGCCTATTCGAATCACTCCCATGTATGTCAAGCTATTTTTCACGGTTTACGAGTTATGATTTTTTTTATGAACTTTGAGAATTTTCGACTTGACCAGATATTAAAAAAAAAGTACAAGACTTCTCTGTGAAATTCTTTTCGAAACTTGACCTCCATGAATTGAACTTTTATACATAAAATAACCAGATTCGTAACTTTGATAAAAATTATGGAAATGTTGGTCTCAAGTGAAAAAGTTACGTAAATTGGATTATGATCTGAATTTTCGAATAAAAATTAAAAATGTAAAAAGGCTAATTCACGGTTTCTTAGAATACTTAAAAACTGTGCTCAACAGTTAGCTTTTAGAATCATTGATAAAAAATGGTACTCTACTTTTGCTAGAGTTAGCCTTCAAAGTCATCGAGATGGAAAAAATCAAAGAACTAGACATTTGCTACAAAATTATTTTTTGCCATTTTAAGATATTTCTGATCAAGTTATGATAGAAAATGCTGAAAATTAATGAAAATTAGCTTCAGATGTTAGTCAAGAAAATTTCTAGATAAGAAAAAATAAAAAGGTATGGCAATAAATCACAATTTATAATGTAAATACAAAGAAATTTATTTATAAAATTTACAGTAGGTGTTCAAAGTGGCCACCTCCAGCCTCAATACACATTCTACACCTTCTTTCAATCGCATAAAACCTGCCCTGTTCTCTCTCAGGATACGTTCGGCTTCTCTTATCTTCAGTCGCAGCTCGTCTTCACTCGAACATTCTCATGCCTAAACAATTTCTTTGAAATAACCCCAAACGAAAAAATCGATGGGATTAAGGTCAGGTGAACGTGGGGGACCCTTGATTGGTCGACTGCGTCCGATCCATCTGTTCGGGTATCGTTCATTCAAGTGGTTAATCGAAAATTGTTCTCGAAAATTTGAATAATCCCGATCGGTTTTTCATTGCTGCGCAGCGGACCAATCAAGTGGCCCCGACGTTCACCTGATCTTAATCCCATCGATTTTTTCGTTTAGGGTTATTTCAAAGAAATTGTTTACGCATGAGAATGTTCGAGTGAAGACGAGCTGCGACTGAAGTTAAGAGAAGCCGAACGTGTCCTAATAGAGAACAGGGCAGGTTTTATGCGATTAAAAGAAAATTTTCTAAGAAGGTGTAGAATGTGTATTGAGGCTAGAGGTGGCCACTTTGAACACCTACTGTAAATTTTATAAATAAATTTCTTTTTATTCACATTATGATGTGTGATTTATTGCCATACCTTCTTATTTTTTGTATCTAGAACTTTTCTTGACCAACATCTGAAGCTAATTTTCATTAATTTTCAGCATTTTCTATCATAACTTGATCAGAAATATCTTAAAATGGCAAAAAATAATTTTGTAGTAAATGTCTAGTTCTTTGATTTTTTACACCTCGATGACTTTGATGGCTAATTCTAGCAAAATTAGAGTAACAGTACCATTTTTTATCAATGATTCTGAAAGCTGACTGTTGAGCGCAGTTTTTAGGCATACTAAGAAACCGTGAATTAGCCTTTTTACATTTTTAATTTTGATTCGAAAATTCAGATCATAATCCAATTTACGTAACTTTTTCAATTGAGACCAACATTTCCATAATTTTTATCAAAGTTACGAATCTAGTTATTTTATGTATGAAAGTACAATTCATGGAGATTAAGCTACAAAAAGAATTTCCAGAGAAGTCTTGTATTTTTTTTAATATCTTTTTTAAGATGGTCAAGTCGAAAATTCTCAAAGTTCATAAAAAATTCATAACTCGAAAACCGTGAAAAATAGCATGACATAATATATGGGGGTGATTCGAATAGCCCATGACACGAGAGACCTGTTTTTTCCTTTTTGACGTCAATCTCTTGGCCACCCTGTATATTTGGAATGACAATTTCAAGCTGTATTGAAATATATAGGGTGTCCTATTCGAATAATTTTTCTTCATGAATAACTCTCAATACGTACGGTTCTGAAAAAGATACTGATATCATTAATTCTGCGTAAAGAAGTGTTTTAGAAATGTCACAGAAAACAAGAATTCTTGACAGGTAATGAGTTACAGCAACGAAAATGCATATTTGTAAGACATCTCTGAAACGAGGATAAACATCGAGATGTGGACTTTGACATGAATATTGGCAGGCACCAGCAACGATAGACATTCGTCTATCATTGTAGATCACCCTATAATCGAGATTCGAACCACAAACAGATATTAAGTTTGTAGTTCTTCAGATTTGTCGTTGTTTCATCGAAAGTGATCAATGATCTCATTTTAATTCCCTTTCAATGTTTTTTCACAAGTGCAACGAAATTTTGAAAATGATGCTTGATTGCTAAAAATTTATAGAAAGTGATGAATCGAAAGAACTTTCCTGTGTTATGTAATTGTCCACACCCGAAGTGAAACCTGTATATTCATTCAATTAATTGTGAAAGATAATCTCACTAAAAATATGAAGAAAGTTTTTCATTTTGTTTGAATATTGTTATCCCTCTATTTTCTTCATTCAGTTTTCCTCATCAAGAATGAATACATATGAATGAAAATTTGTTAATTAGATCAAGGAACAAGTGATTATATTATCGTCTATCGATGACCGAAACTCCCAATTTTTGCCTAATCTAAATTGGATAACCACAAACAGGATATTCCAAATTTGTGAAATTGAGCCAATTCATTATTTATCCAAATCGCACCTGTTGATTTTCTAATGGCCAGAATTCAAAACCACACTAAAAGATATATCGAATATCGAAATAAACTGCTCCACATGAGTTAGGGATATTGACTAAAATTGCAAAAAAATATAGTTAAAATAAGATTTTTGTGATGAAAATTCATATTAATATGATTTTAAGTTGCAAATTAATTTTAGCCTGTAGTAGGTCTGCAGCGTACACAGGGTAGTTAAGAAAAATTGAGTAAAATAACGAAATTTTATTCCCAGAGAATTCAGGCATTTTAAGACTATCAATACAATGTATGGCATCCACGGGCAGCTTGGCATCTTCTCTGCATACTACACACGAGGTTGTTGAAAATTTCTCGAGGAATTTGGTTTCATAAACGGGGCAGCAGCTCTCTCAGATCATTTAAGGATTCTGGGGTAGGTTGATGATTATCTAATCTTCTTTGGAGCATATCCCATGCATGTTCTATGTAATTCAAATCTGGTGAGTGCGGAGGTATTGGTAAATGTGGAATACCAAGCTCCTCGCGCGCATTCTCAACTATGGCTGCACGGTGCGGTCTAGCGTTATCGTCTATACTCTAGACTCTAGAAATTGAAAAGTTTTACCTATAGCAGCGTGAAAATTTGGCACAATATTGTCAATGACATGCGCCCTACAGTGCAAGGCGGTCATATTCCCAGGACAAATGTGTAGATCTGTGTGCCCTTTTAAACATATCCCGGTCCATACCATAACACTACCACCTCAGAATGGATGGACTTCTTGGACATAGCGACGATTAAGAGGTATGCGTGGGATTGTCCATACCCTTATTCTTCGAGAATCTGAAAATCGTCCATATCTGGATTCATCAGTGAAAAGGACACTACGCCATTGATCGTTCCAATTGATATGTTGCCTTGCCCATTCCAGTCTTGGACGCTTATGGTCACGTGTCAATGGAACTCCTCTTAAAGGACGTCTAGAACCTAGATTCACCTCTCTCAAACGAGGTCTGATGGTTTCGATGGAAACTTGGACCCCATCTGCATTTTGAAGAGTATTCCGTAGCATTCAACACGTATAGATGTAGGGTTTCTTCTCGTCGAAACTTTGATGAAACGATCCTGCGCAGGTGTTGTTTTTCGTCGCCCACCAAGCCTTGGTCTTTCCAACACGGAACCTGTCTCCCTGAACCTATTCCAAAGTCAAGATATCACACTTTGGCTAACTTGGAGCCTGTCCGCTACAACTACCTGAGTAAGGCCACCCTGTAGCATTCCGATAGCCCTATTAGCCTCAGCGTTTGTTAATTTACGTCTTGGCATTTTCAGAAAACTCGTTTCAAATCGAAGCCGTTGCGTTGATAAACTGCCTTTTAAATGATTTTACAGCGATTTTCTCGAAGATTACATACTTTTCAAAACGATTGAATACGATATCCCTAACTTTTGTGGAGCAGTATATTTTTCGGATAACGAAGATATTATTCCTTGAATGAACAAACATTTCGATGAGGTTATTTAATTATTTTCGTCATATTTTTCATAAGGTTTGATATCTCGACCGTACCTTTCAGACTCTTCATGTAAATATCGCATTATAATTTTGATTATAGAAAGAATATCTCCAACGAGGAAATAATGAATTTGGGAAGTGTGAAAAATTCAATGAATTCTGGTTTCAAGTTCGTGGACTCAACAATAGATAGCCAAATTGAATTTGTGAAATCTGAAGGTGGAAAATGTGTCGATATTGCCGCAAATGTTGCTGTTGAGGGAGGAAAATGTATTGATGGAGGTATGAAGGAGGTAGGAGATGGTGTAAAAGCAGTGGGGGATACAGCATTGAACTGCGTTAACCTTGTAGATGGCGGCGTGGATAACATTCTGAAACTTAAACGAGTATGCCAAAATTCATATGAATTGGCATCCAGATTCAAGTGAGTTATCCCTTTTTCCTACACATAGGTTTGATTAAGCGAAATGTTGAAGAACTTTTGAAGATTTGCTGATGGTGAAAATAAAAACAATTTACCCAGATAGCATACAATATTCCCTTATGGATATCCAGAAGAGGTTCCATGGACATCGCTCATTTTCTGGGTGAATAAAGGGTTTTCCAATAAGAGGTGTTTTCTCGAATAGCCGTTCGGTAGATGTCACTTTTGAAGCTATCGTTTTTGACATTTGGCAAGTACCAACTACGCTGTTGATGAAAATTGAACGATACACGCTTCAACAATGCATTGAAATTCACTATAAAAATGTCAAAAATTTGGCAGAGACGGTTATTATAACTCGAACATTTTTGGGTCGTCGTGAAGTACCTACCTTGCCGAACCGCAATTCCGAAATTGGTGAAAAAAATCGAGCTGTTGTGACAAGTTAGTGATGTGAATAATAAAACACGTGCACGTACTCAAGAACAGCCGAGAATATTGCTGCTGTAGCCGAAAACCCAGGTTTATCCATTCCTCGTCGTTTTTTGTAATTAGGCATTCCACAAACGTCATTACACCGTATTTTATTCTGCATAAAGATCTGATTCTTAAGGCTTATACAGGGTGTTTCATTGATAAATGAACATATGGCAACCTGAGCTATAGCTTCCCTAGGCGAGTCCAAAAAACCGATATCTAATCAATTCCATAACCGAGATACAGGGTGGTTTATGTATTCACTAAAAATTTCAATTCTTTATAACTTTTGAACAAACCCCTATTGTCGGTTAATATTTGGAACATATGATTCACTTCTGCAGGTCGATCGATTTTATTTGAATTTCCAAAAAATTCCAGGTCCGTATTTGAAAAATATGGGACTTCTTCCAAGCTGAGATTCAACACCCTGTATATTGAAATTTTCGGATTTGATTGAGATATTTGAAGAGAGCAGAAAATTTTCAATGGGGTTCAGTAGATTTCATTGTCCCGCACGTCATTTTGCTCAAAGAGATCTTCATGGAAAGATCCAATTGAATATTGGAATTCCACAAAATTCTCAGGAAAATCGTACATTATGATCAAATTGAACTTTTTCTGTCCCACTAATTGCACATTCGAATTTCATAATATTCTGAGGAATCATTTGGAGTTATTTCTGGAAAAACATTATTCATCGAGAAAACTTTATTTGAAGTCAACAAAGATGAATAAATTACCGAAGAAACATAAAAACTTAACGTGAATTACAGAAGGTGCTCGAAAGTACCACCATTGAATTACAGAAGGTGCTCGAAAGTACCACCATTTTGTTCAATACACATTCTTGCCCTCTTCAAAATGTGTCTGAAACTTTTTCTGATCATGTCTGGATTATTACGTATTTCATTGCAGACGACTTCGATAAGTTGCATGAGGATATCCTCATTTCCTATTTCAGATTAATATACTGAACATTGCAAATAACCCCAAATGAACTAATCAACAGGATTGAAATCTGGTGACCTAGCGTGCCAGGCATGCGATCCACCTTTGCATATCCACATATTTGAAAAGTTCTGATCTAAAAATTGTCTGACCCTTACTCCAAAATGGGGTGGAGCTCCATCATGCTGAAAATGCATTCATGCAATGTACCTTCGAGTAATACAGGAAGATGATTTTGGCGGAAATCTAAGTAAAGATCACCCGTAAGCCGTCTTGGTAGGACGAGTGGTCAAATCAATCGATTTTAATAAGAGCCACACAATACATTTTTTGCAAATTTGTATTGAGATTTCGTATGCCTGACTGCATGTGGATTCTCTTCATCCCATTCATGCGAATTCATCATATTGAAGACCCCATCCCTCGTGAATATGGCTTCATCGGTAAATTAAATTCTGTTGACCAATCTTTCATTTCGTAAAATCCAGCTACTGAAGTTAGTTCTTCTCATATCATCACCTGGTTCCAATCGTTGTACTTTCTGGAGATGAAAAAGGTGTCACGTTCAGAGCATGAGCAATTCTTCTGGTACGATTTTTCTGAGAGTTTTGTGGAATTCCAATATTCAATTGGATCTTTCCCTGAAGCTCTCTTTGAGCAAAATGACGTGCGGGACAATGAAATCCACTGAACCCCATTGAAAATTTTTTGCTCCTGTCAAATATCTCAATCAAGTCCGAAAATTTCAATATACAGGGTGTTGAATTTCAGCTTGGAAGAAGTCCCATATTTTTCAAATACGGACCTGGAATTTTTTGGAAACCCAAAAGAAAATCGATCGAACTGTCGAAGTGAATCATACGTTCCAAATATCAACCGACAATACTGGTTGGTTCAAAAGCTATGAGGAATTGAAATTTTTGGTGAATACATAAACCACCCTCGGTTAATTGATTAGACATATCACGGTTTTTTGGAATCGCCTAGGCTAGCTCTAGCTCAGGTTACCGTATGTTCATTTTCCAATGAGACACCCTGATACTTTGTCTCTGCTTCTTCTCAACTACCTTCGGCATTTTTAGTTTCAAAGCGTGATGTTTATATTGAGATTGAGACTATTGAGAGTAGAAATTAGCAGTGGAAACGTCTTTGGGAATTATTTCGACATTGCCGATATTTCATGCCAACCTGCGTCAGTTTTAAGTAAAACAAAAATTGATAATTTCCATATCTGATAAGTCTCGCCCTTTGCGATTTGGTTATGGAAAATCGTAGTCGTTATCGTGGTGGTCATTTGGCTTCGAATGTCAAAAAAACACCTCTTGATGGAAAACTATTTAGTCAAAATCAGAACGAAATATATTCGCAATGAGTTTTCCTTGGTATTTCCATATTTTCCTTTGTATTTGATCTTCAATAATTTATCCATATTTTTAAGGGGATTTCTAGAGGACGACTCATTAATTGAAAGTACTCTTGCATTGGCAGTTTGGTTATCAATATGCTACTTCTTTCAAATATGGATGATACCGGTAGCAATACTATTGATATATGTGAAAAATTTGATATCGACTCACATATTTGGAATTCCCTCTGAAGAAGAGTCTTCAGTTGTAAGTAGAGATTACTACAGATTATATTGATATTAGTATCGTCTATCGACTGGTGGATGCATCAGGATGGGTGTTGTCTCTATGGTGTAGGAAGCTATTCACTTCGAGTATGAACATTTCTTTATATGGCGATCTACCCACTTTGAATTGAAGCAGTAATTATTTTCTGTTTGACTAGTATCTTTTCCCCACAGATAAAAATAACAACAAAAACTATGTTTTTAGGATCAATCAGTCAAAGAACAAATGGAAGCGATACAAGAAGTGATTGGATTGGTGCGAGCGTTATTGAGTAACCTAGAATCAGTTCTTCAAAAAATATTTGGGTCAGTTTGGCATTTTTGCATAATCGAAACCTTCCAAGAACTTGAGCGTTTCATTTTTATAATTTCAGGTTTATCAATTTGAAATCTCTTTCATGGATTGTTATACTGATACAGGTAGTCATAACTTTTGTGTTGATGTATATACCGATAAATTATCTATTGATGCTATGGGGTATCAGCTTATATTCCAAGAAGTTTTTGAAAAAGAAATCTGCAAATGGAACAACTGTAAGTTTCTGTACATCTGAAATTGATTTGTTGCTATTCATCAATTGAGTGCGCCCTTTTTAAAATATTTCAAAAAATTCAAATTCAAAAATAGTTCATTTCACAATTACTGCTATACAATAAAAGGAAATTCTGTCAAATAGAGATAAGGAAAAATACAACAAGAAAAAACAAAAGAAATCTTTATATCAACTTACAAAAGTCACTATACTCCTTAAGCTATAAGGCTCATATTCAATTAAAAAAATTTTTATTTTATTTTTGAATTGTAAACTTGTATTCAGTTCACGGTACATTTTGGGTAAATCATCAAATCAAATTTCAAATAAATAATGAAATATGGCTCTGTAAACGTTTGTTTGCTGTAACCACAGTGTAACCGAAGGGTGGAATTATTTTCGCCCGTTACAAGAAGTTGATAACATTGGTTTGAACTACCTACTCGATTCTTTTATTTTTAGGCTGAAAATGGTGGTAAAAATGTTGTTGAAGCCACAGAGGAACTGCAAGATGCAGCTGGTGATTTCCTCACTTTCAATATCACGAAAGGTTTCAATCAACTGACCGATTCTATAGGAAAATTATCATCAAAACGCGATTGATCTAACGATGCTTCCGACGTAATTCTATCATTTTGTACAAATTGTATTAAAGTGATGTCTTATTGTATTGTATATTAAAAAACGATTTTTCAATCCAGACCTTGGTTAACCTTCATTCCCGCAGCCGCAAACGTTTCAATTTCGATATATAGGATTTTTTCAGAATTTTTTCTTATAGTATCCCAATTTCACGAGATATCCAACTGAAATTTGGAATTGATTTTACAATTTTGAGTTTACACCATGTGAAATGCTAATTTCGATTGTAAAACTACAGGGTTATATTTTTCTGGAACGTACACTCTGTCCCCTGTTTTGTTTCAGAATCTTTTTGCTGAACCATTTGCAGTTTGAAAAACTGTAAAAAAGCTTTCTCTATTTCAGTATCGTAATGTGTTCATTACAGTAGTAAAAACAGTGCTGTAATGAATTCATTACAGCATCGTTTTCAGTAACATTTTTCGTTTTGTGGTTGTCAGCAATGATTTCCAATCCTTTTAAATTTCAGCAGACGTCAATTTGGAAATGTCAATTTTCGTATTTTCTTACATTGACACCAACTGCCAAGATACAATATGAAAGTCACTAGGACCTATAATTTGAATTTTTTCATTGAATTTCACAAAATTTGAGTGAAATAGAGAAAATATCGTCTAATACTCGTTGCAGAATGCAATTCCAATACTCATGCGTTCGAAAACTCGCTCCTCGTCGCTCGTTTTCGAATTTCGCATTCGTATTGGAATAGGAGCTCATTCTGCAACTAGTTTTAGAATATACTATTGTTATATTCAAACTTATGGTCTCTTGTAATTTTGAATGATTCCCTCGAAAATCTCCGAAAAATTAAAATGGTTATAAAAATCCAGTATGAAAAAAAGAATCTATTTAAGTATGGGGATTTGGCAGGCCATGACCGATGACCACCCAGTGACGTAATTCAACGTCACTGTGTCCATCCCGTCCAATCCACCTGTTTTCATAATTTTCGTTCAAATACTCCCTAGTACACCTAGTATCCCGAAAAAAAAACTTTAGGGTCCCATATACATGGGACATACAGGGTGAGTCTTTGACTTGTACATATATTTTGACTGTAGATTCCTCTCATCAAACGAAACACTTTTTTCCCATACCATTTTTCAAAATTCGGTTTCGTTTGGAAGATACAGGGTGTCAAAAATCCATGAAATTAATACTATTCTTTCCATATATTCGGAACCGATATTTCGAATGAACTGAATTTTGGCTGATTCTTTACTCTATTCATGGTGCACATTCCTCAATTGAAACATATTTCATATTTCTCCTGGTAAAAAAGTTACAGTATAGTCGACTTATAAATTCACGAAAAAATACTATAAAACCACTTGAAAAAGATGAACGGTTCACGTTTTCGAAAGAATTAATTATTTTAGAAAACAAAAGTATTCTTATATTTTTTCAATAAAACGCGTCGTTCTCAAGTTATTCCTAATTGTATAAGATTGAATTAGAGGAAAAAATCATGAATTTCAAGAATAATCTGAATGCTGTCCTGAGTTAAATCTCATCGAAAATTATTTTTCTCTGGTCTCTCAACAAGTTACCAACGTTGTCAGAATGTTTTTCAACTTTGTCAAGACTAAAATCTCTATGATGAATTATACATTTTATATGCAGTTTCTATTTGAAATTCATTGTTACCGGTCCTTCAGCAAAATATCTATCGAAACAATATAACTCGACACCAGAACGACACTACTATTACATCAATTCACTGAAAGTCATTTACATAATCATCACCTGTTTGCTTCATTCTCTGTAAATAAATAAAGCGTGAAATTTGTTTATGCCGTGCTGACTAACGTTTTAGGATGGACTGGTTGGAGCACAGAGCATCGCGGGTACATCTACGGTCTTCTGAAGGGAAGAGTGGCCTACTCTTCCCTTCAGAAGGCCGTGGATGGCAACTGAAATTAGGAACGTAGCGCTATATTGGCGAGAATCAGAACTACTCTTTTGGCATTTTCAAAGAGCAACGCCTAGACGCCTTTAGCGATTGTGATAGTTCATCCGCTAACGATAGGGGACGTACTGCTTTCTTGAGTTCGCATTGTTTGAAGAGAAAATCGGCAATCTGGCATCGTCTTCTCTATAGTTCTGTGCTATAAGGTCATTGATCCTGAATCGTACGACTTTGGTTAATGGAGTTAGGATAGGTTAGTGAAAAACCATTTTTTATGCGATCGTTTTAGAATATCGAGGAATATATGAACAAATTATTAGTGTCTATTTAACTAAACTTCAGGACAATCGAAGAAGGAACTTATTTTGGTGGGAGAAATATAGCTTTTCAATTGCCGAAATGATCGGACAGAACTAAGTGTTTTGTTAGGAAATATCGTGTTTGTAACATTCTTATTCAAATAAGGTTAGTGCTTGAGTATTTTCTAATTGCATCAACCAGAACATCTAATAATCACCTCCATTTCAATCGAAAAGTATGAACTTCGAGGTGTTTGCAGAGAATTGATCCAGGCACGCATTAAGCTCAACTTTTTTTTCAAATGGCTATATCTCTTTAACAGAGCCGAATTCGAAAAAATGGAAAATGAAAAAAAGGTTTCCTTTAGCATCAAGAATCTACAGTTAAAATATATGTACAAGTCAAAGACTCACCCTGTATATGGGACTTTTTCCTCAAAATGATGCGAGAAATCTTCGTTTGTACCTCAAATTTAGGAACAACCTGTATAGTGTCACGCACCAGTATTACCGACTCTTCAAGAAAGTGATTTGCCTAGAATAAGGCAATTAAGATTTGCAGCATTTTGAGAAATATGGAACATTTTAGAGGTCGCCGTTCAGAGCGAGTAGGAAAACTAATCCGATAGAGGCGCCACCGTACATTTTATGGAGTATTTCCATAGAACTTACATTATCACTATAAGTTCCATGAATATCTCTTTCAATATGAATGAAATGTATAATGGCGCTCTCTATCCGAAAATCGCTGAACTATGAAATTAGTGAATATGTGGGTAAAGCAGGAACTTTTTCCCGCCATATATTGGAATTTGGCCATTCTCTGCCAGTTCCGTATTTTGAGTTGTCTGTAGATTCACTTTTAATCGGAAGTTGGACTATTTTTATGGGTCTTTCGTTTGAAATAACACAGATGCATGAGGTGGCTCATTTTCTTCTATTTTTGAAAGAAGAAAAAGAACCTTCGAATATAAATCGATTTAAATTATTTCAACAAGAACTGCAATCCTCTCTGAGTCTACCCACAAAATTTCAGTTTTCACAGCGAAACCATTTTCAAATGCAACTTGAAATAAAAACGCCCACCTTAATTGCTCATAAATTTTTTCAATAACATGTCTGGGAAAAACTTGGTAGTTGTAACCGAAAACCGCCAGCGAAGTTTGATAAATTTGCAATATTTTGCGTCGACCAGGTCAGCAGATTTGTAAAAAATAAACATCGGTATGGGTTTACGTTTCGTTCCAGCTCCGCGAATAGGACCCATCAGATTGGCTATCATGGGCGTAGTCTGGCAATGACGTAGTTGTTGGAGTTACCTTTATCGTATTGAACGAGGTTAACAGGCTGATTGGGTTTGAAGACGTGGCTCGACTCAGGCAGATCAGACCTCGGTACGAATGTTACGCTTCTGGGTGGTAACCTATGTAGGCGAAACGGCGGACAGTGAGTCGCCACAACATGTTCATTTATAATTTTGTGGAACAATGTAACGAATGTTTTATACGTTCCAATTGGTAGCAAATTTGATCAGTAGATCAGTGATATTGAAC
Organism: Adalia decempunctata; assembly: GCA_951802165.1. Lineage (NCBI taxonomy): Eukaryota > Metazoa > Arthropoda > Insecta > Coleoptera > Coccinellidae > Adalia > Adalia decempunctata. Next base: position 35,444,329 of record OX637697.1, on the reverse strand, counting down.
GGCATATTCAACATTTTCTCATATTGGCAGTAAAATACCCTGCAGACTGTAATTGTAATTGAGAAATTTCATTATTATAAGCTTTTATTTAGTTTCACCTGTCCCGGTGTCTGTCTGTCTGTCTGTAATCAAAACTTGCGAGTTAAATATAGCAAACTTCTAATTGTCCGATTGATTAGAAATGTTGCAGGTGTACATTATTCGGGTGACAATTCATCATGAAATATTTTTTATAGAAAAAAACAAGATGGCGGCTTCAAAATGGCGGATGAGTTTTGTAATTATGATCCGAGTTCATTCAAAATTGGTGTCTGGGGGTATTTGGGTTCAAAAATAATGATTCTTTTGCCAAAATTGGGAAATTCAAGATGGCGGCCACAATATGGCGGACGAGTTTTGTAATTATGATCCTATTCTATTCAAAATTGGTATATGGGGTTTTCTGGGTCGGAAATTACGATTATTCAAAATTGAGGAATTCTTGATGGCGGCTTCAAAATGGCGGATGAGTGTTGTTATAAAAGCATGTCTTCAGAAATGTTTTTTGCGAATTAGGCTTGTTTATAGTTTCAGGTGCAATATTTCGGAGAAGAAATAGTCTGCATGGTAGTTAAAATAACTAGTACCCTTTTCAATATGAAGATTTTGTGGTAATGTTTATTTCAATTCCACAAATGAGCATATTGGGCTTAAAGTAGATCTTGACTGACGCCTGCTGAAACATGAAGGTGGAAGATAAAAAGAACAGAGTTTTATTGGAAAAAATAAATATAATTAAAGATATATTTTGAATCCACGCATCAAATGTAGTAATCGTGGATAAATAAATTCATCAATCTTCGGTTCCAGCTGTGTCTGGTGGAGGGGTTAGAGTCACTGGTTCCCTCACAAGAGCTAGCAACTTTTCCAGCTTCATGCATTGCAAAGTGAATTGATCGAGGTATTGTTGCTTTTTTGGTGGTTTACACATTATTCTCAGATTAGGCGATAATTTCAGCGTGGTAACACATCCCCTGAAATAAAAAGAAGTTATCTCGCATAGAAACTAAGCTGATGTAGTTGATAACTTTAATTTAATTCAGTTGCGTCTTCTACAATCTGAAAACCACGAAATTTTTACGAAATCGAAGAATCAAACTCCTAATTCTTTTCAATCTTGAATCGAAGTGTTGATTTCATGGTAAAAGCTATGTTTTACAGACAAAACAGTACTTGAGGCAGTTCTTCAACATATTTTGTAAATAATATTCAGAAATAAATCCAAATATCACTTTTCATTCATAATGAAATGCCATATCACGTTGAGAACACTGTTCAAAACACTATCAGTAAGTAACATAGAATTAAAATGGCGGTACGATATTAAGGACTGAACGAAAATGAATTCGCTATCACAAAAACGCCTATATCTCTTGAAACAATTGAGAAAAAAATCAAAATTTGATCATAGTTAGCTTTGTTATGAACGTGAAACATGTGGAACATTACTTCATAGATATTTCAATTCTCTGTCGCAAAATGTCAAGCGAAGTGAAAACACGAGAATTTACAGTGAAACTTTTTCAAAATAATCAAAAATGGAGCTTCGAAAGAATCGCAAAAGATGCTCGCGTTCGTCCGGAAACGGTATCAAGGATTGTTAAGCGCTTCAACGAAGATCTTACAATTAACCGCAAGGAAGGAACCAGGAGGAAAAAGGGGTTTCATAGCCCAAGAAAAGTGAAGAAAGCCATCAGTCTTTTTCAGAAGAATCCTAACCTGTCAGGGCGGAAAGTGGCCCAAATAGTGGGTTGTTCGCAGTCAACCGTTCAGAAAATCAAGTCGAGTTGTTGGCTTTTAGAACATACAAAGTGCAGAAAGTGCCAGACAGGAACGCTGTGAAGAATCAAGAAGTGAAATCAAGAGCAAAGAAATTAAAAAAAGATCTCTTGAAAAATTTTTCCTGTTGCGTGACCGACGACGAAACCTATGTCTTGGCTGATTTCTCGCACCTTCCTGGTCAGGAATTTTATACTGCAGATTCTCGTGGAAATGTTGACGAACAATTTCGCGCGAAGAAACAAGCAAAGTTTCCTAAAAAATTCCTGGTTTGGCTAGCAATTTGCTCTTGTGGGTAAAGGAGCAAATTTTTCGTTGGCCAAGGCTCTGTTGACTCGAAGATATACATCGAGGAATGCTTGAAGAAGCGACTTTTACCATTTTTACGAGAGCACGATGTGTCAACAATCTTTTGGCCAGATTTAGCTTCATGCCACTACAGCAAGGCCATCAAGGAATGGTACGAAGCTAGTAAGGTGCTTTTTGTCCCCAAAGAGGCCAATCCACAAAATTGCCCAGAACTCAGGCCAATTGAAAGATATTGGGCCCTGGTAAGAAGACTAAGAAATCAACGAAAACATTAGCGGAATTCAAGCAAAAGTGGGAGACAGCACCCCAGAAAGTGACTGAGAACACTATAAAAAGCATGATGGGAAGAATTCCAGAAAAAATACATGAATTTGGTAAAAAATAGTTTTGGTTTTTTTTTTATTGAAAAAACAGTTTTCATTAGAATTAGAAGATGATTCGAAAATGAGTTCGATTTTCGAAATCGGTCCAGTGGTTCAAAAGATGTAAGATGTTTTTGTGATAGCGAACTTATTCTCGTTCAGTCCGTAATGAGTGAACTGGCCACAGATTCACAAAACGATGCTGCTATAACGCGCCCGTCCTATATCTGAGGCAAAAACGGCCGAGCTGTTTCCCGAACATTCCGATGCTTCAGTATATATGTACTCCATTCACTTTTATAAAGTATCTCGGTTGGCCGGCATATTTCACTGTTTATATTTCGAAAATTTAAGGTCTGTCTACTGTCAGATGAATAAGCAACTTTGTCCTTTCTACATGAAAGTCGTAGTAATTACGTATTCATCGAAATGTTAATTCACTTTGGGAAAATCATGAATTTGAGAAAATATGTCAATTCAATAATTCCAAAGACCTGGCGAATGTTGAAGAAACTTTTTTCATATGTAATACCACTAGAGATGGAATTTTGCCGGCAAAATTTCTCGATTGTGATATGAAAGTTTGTTGCTCGGAAATTTAGCGAATTTTTTCCAAAATCACTCGCTTGACGGCTCGTGATTTTGATACAAATATCATGAGCGAAATTTCCGAAAAGTAACAAACTTGAATATCACAAGAGAGAAATTTTACCTGCTTAAATTTCATCTCGAGTGGAATTCGGCATGACTATTCCACGAGAAAATAGGGTAGGTAACATGTTCACATTTGACGCGTATTGCGCTATTTGGCAAATTAGAATTCATCATAGATTAACTAAACCACTAAACGTTGTTTGTTCTCTCTATGATATTTATTTCCGAAGCTATCTATGAATTCGAGAAACGTCAAAAATTTTGTCGCTGAAAAACCAACATGTTGGTTTCGCCGACTTAAAAATTTTTTCGAGATGAAACGATCGTTGCTACGGAAACTTCCTCACGAAAAATGAAAAGAGTGGAATAGTCTCTGTTAAAATACTGGAAATATTTCACGTCTTTAAACATTGTTAGAAGATTCAGTTATGTTATCTTCTTGTACGGAAATCAAGAATCGAGTGTTGAAATTTTACTGAAAAATAATGGACAGAATTATTCGTTTCTTTGTGATAGTTCATTCGAACAAAAAGTACTTGAAAAACCCGACAGAAAAACATCTAAACGAACAGACGGACCTATGGAATTCCCCACTTTTCAAAATTCTCAAGAATTAAGCATACATAAGACATTCAAATACCTTTTTGCACAACTTGAAATACTCCAGTATGAAAATGTAGTAGTACTACGAATCCTGTGTCACATTTACAAAGTAGAAAAAGAGTAGATAGAATAGCTTTGGCAACATCTGTCAGAATTATTTGATTCCCATGAGTTCCAATCTGCGTCAGTTTTAAGTAAAAGAACTTGATAAACCTAAATCATGGCCAACCGGGATCCTTATGAATGTGAATGGAGTATAATATGTGATGTGAAGAATGCACAATATTTGAAGAATAAAGCTCAAATGAGAGAATGAATTTCAATCCAAAGTCATTTTCAATCATTTCCATTTTGATTGAGAGTTCATTCATTAGAAAATTCAAGGTACGTCACAACGCTCCAAAATTTTCTATTACATTTTGATTCGCTGGTGACACTGTTACCCAGTTTAGTTCTGATGATTTCGAAAATTAGTTTCGCTATTTATTATTGAAAGGCAAGTCTCCCCCCTCTGTACAGTCTAAGAATATGGCAGATAGAAAATAGAATAATATTTTATCTGAGATACTGAGATTCAAAGAAGAAATACTTAATTAGCAGATAATGACCGAAGATTGGATAAAGTATCTAAAGGCCAACAACACTCATCTTCTTGCTTCGAATGGTTTATAGATTCAAACTTTTTGCATCGTGCAAAAGTATACACTTTTTGCATTTATGCCAAAGATGATATCCCTTGGGATATTTCAATCTGAGAATGTTCTTCAAACCGCTTGACTCCTACTCGGTATTCGATTCATGACAGTCTATTTCATACTTACTTGTCGTCACCAACGATGATAATTGGTAACTTATAGTTGAATGACAGCCTGGTGAGCTTATTCCTTCTTTTGGAGACAACGGCTTGCTCGCATATCGGCTTGTACTTGTTCACATTTATGTCGAATACGAAAACTTTTCCAATGGTCGTAACGGAAGCGAAAACTGTCGATGAATATGGCGCCCATCTAACGTCATTGACAGCTGCGCCCACGTCGAAAACGAACAAGGGCTCCCTGCGAAGAAAATGTCGATTATGGACGCTTAGCTTTAAGCTAAGCGTCCACATGTCCGCACCGGACGCATCGGACGGATCGGATCAAACGGATTTCGGTATTCTTTGTATAGAAACTCGTGCAAGCCCGTCCACAGACCCGCACCGGACGCATCGGAGCATCGGCATTTCTACAATGGAGATCCGTAAATCCGATCCGTCCGATGCGTACGGTGCGGACATGTGGACGCTTGGCTTAACGAATCGACAACTGTCGTTATACAGGATGTCCCACTCAAAACAATCCATGAATATCCGGATGGACTCCCTTGGACCTCGAAATTGACAATAATCCCTTTACAGTAATTCAATTGATCCCTAATATTTCAAAAAAAAATTCTTTCAGGGTCTTTAACTCCCTATGTTGGTAGAAAATTCTTATCAATTCATGAACCTTTCGCCCTAAAAAAATTCATGCCCCCCTCCTGAAAAAACGGTCTGGATCCGCTAGTCGGCGAGTGCAACAATCTATGAACAAAGTATCAGCAAGAAATCTTAAAAAAAAAATTAAACGTCTTCTTACTCTCTTCTATGCTCCCAGATCTTTATTCTCCAATCAGCACTGCAGGAAGCAAAAATCATATCATTATATCCGTTGAAATCGATTCTGTAAATCGGCATATGATGTGCTTCGTACACAAACAGGTAAACTGAACTATAAGCAGTACTACATTCGTAAATCGAGCCAGTTTCAGTGCCAACCAGGTAAATTAAAGGATCCTTGGGATGAAAGGCTACGCAGCAGGCAGAACCTAAAAGTGTACATGAAACTCATTATTAGTTTTCAATATAGATGAATAGAAACCTTAGAGCCTTAGACTATATAGAAAAGTGAGACGCGCCTTTCAATAATTAGTGAAGCCAATTTTCAAAATCATGAGAACTAAACTGGGTAACTCAACTACGGAATCAAAATGAAGTAGAAATTTTGAAACGTTGTGACGTTCCTTCAATTTTCGAAGAAATATATTTTCAATAAAAATGAAAAGTACCTACTTCAGATTGAAATGCATTTACTCATTTGTGCGTGAATATCAGAAATGAGTATTTGATTCTTCAAATATTGTTCGCGAAACCGGCTCGGCCGTTTTTGCCTCAGGTAATGAAGGGGCACGTTATGACAGCATCTTTTTCTGAATTTGTGGCCAGTTCATTCATAAATTTCGTACCGCTGTTTTAATTATGTGTTTATAATGACATTTGGAAATTTTCTTCTTGAGTTGACCCCAGATGCCTCCAAAATCGAAGAATTGAATACTATACATATCAACAATTCTTGGTCACGATTTTTAGTTAGGCGTCGCTACACCAGGGTCTATATCCATTTATTCTTCTATGAATGAAGATGATATGATATGAGGTTGAATTGTGCTTATAGTCCTGAGGACCAACTAACCTCTCATTTTCATAAGCGTGCCATCAGGCCCCGTTACTGCATCCATGGGTAAATATAGAGTAAAAACCGTTGTATGTGCTAAATCACTCTGCATCAATACCCAATTATTGATTCTTCCATCAGAAGCTATAGAGAAAAAATTCAATTCTCCATCGGGAAGATCTGGAGCCCATTTCACCTGAAGATTCAGAAAATGATAATAAAAAAGTGAATAAGAACCTTTAACAAGAGTACGGGGTGTTTTTTTAGAGTGATAGAACTTTAAATTGACATAAAACACATTTAAATTAAGATTGAAGCCAATTTTTTTTCATTTTAAAGACAATTTCGACTGTTTTCACCAAAATTAATGAATCTTATATTCACTTGGATCAACTATCATCGGATGAAGCTGAGTCCACCCTGTCCAATATTTCCGAAGTGAATTTTAATTTTACCAAAACTGGGTTTTCACGAAATTGGCTTGAGATAGAAGGATTCTGTTTTCACTAAAATTCATGAATCTTATATGTACTTGGGTCAACTATCATCGGATGAAGATGAGTCCACTCTGTCCAATATTTTCGAAGTGAATTTTAATTTTACCAAAACTGAATTTTCATGAAATTGGCTTGAGACAGAGGGATTCTGTTTTCACTAAAATTCATGAATCTTATTATGTACTTGGATCAACTATCATCGGATGAAGCTGAGTCCACCCTGTCCAATATTTCTGAAGCGAATTTTAATTTTACCAAAACTGGGTTTTCACGAAATTGGCTTGGGATAGAAGGATTCTGTTTTCACTAAAATTCATGAATCTTATATGTACTTGGATCAACTATCATCGGACGAAGCTGAGTCCACCCTATCCAATATTTTCGAAGTAAATTTTCATTTTACCAATTTCATAAAATTGGCTTGAAATAGAAGGATTCTGTTTTCACTAAAATTCATGATTCTTATATGTACTTGGATCAACGATCATCGGATGAAGGTGAGTCCACCCTGTCCACTTTGTTCGACATTAAAAAAAAAAAAAATTCCGGCATTTGTCCACCACGACTAGCTCTGAGGAACCGCATGCGACCAGACCAATTTTGGACCACTTTTTCGAATAATTCAGGCCTAATGTCAGCAATAACACGAGTTATGTTGGCTTCCAAAGCGTCTATTGTTCCTGGTTCATCAGCATAAACCAATGACTTGACATAACCCCAAAGAAATCAAATGAAATAATCCACTGGAGCCTGGAGCTATGTCGCATGATCTTGGAGGCCAATTAATTGGACATAGCAGCATGAGGTGTAGCACCTTCTTTACGCAAAATTTTCCATGTGGTGGATGCACAGAGTCCTACTTGTTGTGAACGTCGGCAGATTTGCCTAAATCTGCATCTTCATTAACACTATCACTTACAGTGACTATATTCTCTCATGTGCGTACAGATCTTTGTCTTGTTGTAGTTGTTGCATTGAGTAGAAAAAATGTTATCCGAAATCTATCAATAGCTCGACGAATAAGCTGCTCTGATGGACGATTATGTGCACCATAAATTTCACGAAGTGCTCTGGAAGTTTGGCGAATAGGACACTGATTTTGAAAATGAATTTCAACGATTTTTAAACGTTGTTGCGGCGTGAGTCCTTCCATGATAATTTGTCAATGCTTACTGGACAGAAATATCAAAACAATATGGCTTCTACCTTCTGTCAAATCACTATCGAAAATTCTATCCCTCTAAAAAACTCTCCATAGTTATACAAAGCGATGAGACAATGTTTACCTCCCAAACGATACCTCTGTGTTTGTTTGTCACTATATTACTTGTATAAACTGGTTCCTTGCAAGTCTGCTGTATATTATAGACGAAAACGCTGCCATCAATCAAACCTACAGCAAGCATATAGGGAAATTTGGGATGAGAACTGACACACATGGCGGCACAATGAGTTATGCAGATGTAGTCTGGAAAAGATGGATTCTTCAGGGTGTACACACATATTGCTCCTTCCTTTACTGGCTTGACGAAATCGACTGGAAGAGATGAAAGTTTCGAAATGAACTGAAATTAATTAGCACTCGGTTCTATCCTATACTTACGGTAGCCAAATGTTACATTGAAGAGATCATAATAATAAGGGTTCCACTCTATGTCGGTTACAGTATTTTTCCTAACTTTGTCATAGGTGAATTTCCATAAAGGTAATAACGTGCCCTCTTCTTCGCGGAATTCATCCGCTGGATCTTCCCAGTACCTATAATCTAAAAAATTTTTTCCGGATGTAGTGGATACACAAATAGGGGAACTTTGTGTGTTCATTTAAAACTTTCGAATGCAGCGGCGTAGCTACGTGGGTGCAAGGGTGTGCAGTGCACCAGGGCCCCCGACCTCAGGGGGCCCCCAAGCGCTGACCATCAAATCGCGTTTGAACTTAAAAAAAAATTCAAACTTTGATTTTTCTCTGTGATCTATTATGTGAATAACATTGTTTTTATTATATTCAGTTGTTGAAAAATGTTTTTTCCGAAATATCATCAAATCTAGGGATTTATTGCCCAAATTCATTGGGGAATCGGACACCTATTTAAAAAAACGAAATCCGACTAGATGGTACGGTAGGGTTAACATAATTTCGCCAATGAAATTTCATTTTTTTTCATATCATTCGTGCATTAGCTGAAATAGAAGAATAAATTCTTGCAAATAAGAGCGAAAACAAGCAGAAATAAAAAAAAATGTTGAATTTTGAATTTATTCTCCTCGGCGATTTAATGCACCGCATTCTCAATGATATCAATTATGCATCTGAAGTATTACAAAAATGCGATGTCAGTTTGGACGACGTATGCAGAGCTTTATAAGAGACGAATACAAAGAAAAAAAATTATAGGAGCGACTTCGAGTCCTTCAAGTGCAAGGCTAGAGAAAATGTCATAGCATATGGTAAAGATCTCCATTTCGAAGAAAAGAGACAAAAAAAAGATAAAAAATATTTCGATGAATTAGCTTCCGATCACCGATTTCGAAGCAGGGGAGAATTTTCCGAAATAAATATTTTCAATAGAGTGCTCGATACAATAATTTCTCAATTTTAGAAGTCGCCTTCTTATATTTCGGTTGCAGTTTTCAACAAACTGCCGAATCATTGGAAACTATTAAGTTTCATTAAATTGAAAAGGGAATTGAAGGCGCTTCTTGTAACAAAGGCGTATTATTCGTTCTAAGAGTTTGTCTGCGACACAAACCTATCTGTGATATGAGTACCTATAGTTTGCTCTATACTGTAAGTTCATTTCATGTTCATATTTATTTTAATAATGTGTTATTTATGCTGAAAATTGACGAGTACACGCTATTGTATTAAGCCTGTAGTACAATAAATATTTGATTGATTGAATTCAAGTTTCGGGTGTATGACTGCAGTCAACAAAATTTTGAATTTTCACCATCATTTCTACTAGATATAGGTAGACGAAAAAACTGTAATTCAAAGTTTCGACCAATTTCAAAGTAAATATTGCGATATGAAAGGGACCAACTTTTAAATTCAAGTGCTTAATATTTATCACCTATTTCTACCTGAATTGAATAAGGCATGGACAATTCATGAATTGTATATGAAAATAATAAGGAAATACGGAATGCTGGAATGCGATCTAACAGAAGTATTCTTACAGCAATATTACTGTTCCATACAATCTTCCTGTCACCTCTGTAGAAGCTGAGAGATCTTTCAGCAAATTAAGGTCGGCGTTTAAACAGAGTAGGAAAGATCAGCCGATAGAGGCGCCACCGTCCATTTTAAGGAATATCTCCATAGAACGTTCATTATCACAATAAGTTCTATGAGTATCTCTCTAATATTTACTGCGTTCGTTATTACCAATCCGGAGACGGATCGGACACAGAACATCTAATAAATACGGATCTCTCTCTCTCCTCTCTTTCAGCCAGAGAGAGAGAGATCCGAATTATTGGATGTTCTGTGTCCGATCCGTCTCCGGATTGGTAATAACGAACGCAGTACATGAATGAAATGTACAATGGCGCTCTCTATCCGAAAATAGCCGAACTATGAAATACGCGAATATGTGGGTAAAGCAGGAATTTTTTCCCGCCAAAATTTGAATTTGGCCATTTTCTGCCAATTCCGTATTTCAAGTTGATCTTCTGAACGAAATTATCAGTAGATTCACTTTTAATCGGAAGTTGAACTATTTTCATGGGTCTTTCTGTTGAAATAAAACAGAAACATGGGTTGGCTCATTTTCTTCTATTTTTGAAAGAAAAAAAATTAACTGTCGGAATGAAATCGATCAAAATTATTTCAACAAGAACCCTAATCCTTTCTGAGTTCACCCACAAAATTTCAGTTCTCAAAGTGAAACCGTTTTCGAAATCAACTTGAAATAAAAACACACTACATTGAACGCCCACCTTAAGAATAATATAAAATTATTTGCGGAACACCATGAGCCAAGCTCAACTGGGACATTTATGGCTTATATCTATCAATTGAAAATGAAGCTGCATCTAGTCTAGATTTGAGTGAAGTCATTGAATCTTTCGCAAAGAGTAGGTCTAGAAAGAGGTTGTAAACATATTTTTTTCCCAGAGAATAAATGACTTCAAATCTAGACTTGACCTCTAGGTTCGAATCCCCAATAATTAATTTGAATTCATTCCTCGAATAATTTATTCTTATTGTGATTTTACCAAATAATCTAACGTATCAATAAAAAAATAAGGCTAGAAGGTCATAGTGACAATGACAATTTTTTTGTGAATAGTAAATATATAGTAAACATATCGTAAATATCTATAAAAAATGGTTTTAAAGCCCAGTTTTTCATCCACATTAATATAACATTAATATAATGAAAAAATCAATATACCTACCCAAATACATAAATAACAACATAATTTTTTCAAGTATGTATATTCCTCAACTGTACCTTCAGTGAGTAACTTTGCTTCTTCGAAGTATTTATATTTTAACTCGAAAACAATTCATTAAGGGGCCCCTCTTCGATCTATGCACCAGGGCCCCGGACTATCTAGCTACTCCACTGCGAATGAGTATCCCTTAATCCGAAGTAAATTTTTTCAAATGTGTAATGCGACCCTGTTCTCCACCAATATCCTTCCGTGAATATCCATGAAAGGAATTCGTTCCGTGAGAAAAGGACTTTGAATCGTACAACACCTACAAGAAGCCAGTATAACACAGATATATAGGGAGAGTGTATAGATTCCTCTCGTCAAACGAAACAATTTTTTTTATACCATTTTTCAAAATCGATTCCGTTTGAAAGATACAGGGTGTCGAAAATCCATTAAAAAAAACACTTTTCACATCTTCGGAACCGTCATTTTAAACAAATTGAAATTTGGTTGAGTTTATTCAATATTTCTCCTGGTATAATAGTTACAGCGTAGCCGACCCATAAATTCACGCGAAAATACTATAAAACTACTTGAAAAACATAAAAGATTCATATTTTTTCATAAAACGCGTCGTCTTCGAGTCATTCGTAATTATATCCGATGAAATTTGACGGAAAAATAATGAAATTCAAGCATAATGTGGATGATTCCCTGGATTTTAAATATCCTCGAATCGCAGAAAAATTATAAACTCTCTAATCGCTCTACAAGATAACAATCTTGTCAGAATGTTTATCAACTCTGTCGATACTGAAATCTCTATAATGGAGAAACGTTTGATATAGAGATGTGGGAGAAAAAATTGAATTTGTTTTAAGAAACATAAAGTAATAGGTACATTTTCTCTATTTCAGTATCGTGATGAGTTCATTAAAGTTCTAAAAACAGTGTTGTAATGAATTCACTACATCATCGTTTTCAGTTACATTTTTCGTTTTGTGATTGTCAACAATGACTTTCGACCCTATCAGATTCCAGCAGACGTCAATTTTCGTATTTCCTAACATTCACACCAACTGCCAAGATACAATATGTCACTAGGACCTATAATTTGAATTTTTCATTGAATTTTACAAAGTTTGAATGAAATAGAGAAAATATCGTTTAATACTCGTTGCAGAATGCTCCTTCGTCGCTCGTTTTCGAATTTCGCATTCGTATTGGAATAGGAGCTGTTCTGCAACTAGTTTCAGAATATACTATTATATAGTCTATCCAAGAATTATTGACATCAAAGCAGGCCTTGGAAGTCCAGTCGCAGCTTTATTTCTAGTTACAAAAAAGTCACTGAAAATTTTCTGTGTTTTCATCATAGCAATAAATATAACCTTGAAATTAAATGAAATTTTTCAAAATAAGCCACTCTGAACATGAAAATGTCCTCAATTATCGCACACAATCACCATTGTGTGAATCTGCTAACCAGCAGTATATTATTTTCATCTTGTATTGATACATTTTCGAACGATCAATTATTATAGGGGCATGCATACAGGATGGAAATTCTGGTCCGATAACGAAAAATATCGTGGATGATAAAAAGCATGCTCCTTTCCAAAGTTCAATATGAATATTTGCTATACCAGAAAAATCTAGTTGATAATTTAAAGCGTGTACCTGCAAACTGATGGATTCGAAAAATTGTAGTAGATATCAAGATAGAAACAAAACTTAACAGATGGAGCTATTCGATATATGAAGAATTTTATCATGACATTGTAACTTTCACTATTGGTGAACAAAGAGGGAGTAAAATATTTAATATTGAAAATGTAAATATTCCTATTACAACCACTGTTTTTAATTCCCCATCTGGGCAGAACTCGTCATGTTCATAATTGAAGGCTTTATGTCAGCAATATCATACCATCCCATATATTTTGACTAATCTCCTCTTATTTCTTTTTCTACCTCCTCTGTGCTGGCTTTCCATTAATTAGCTGTACCCACATTATTCGAAGGCCTTATTCCAAAGATTTGTCACTTTCGCAATTATTTGCCAAATTAATTCGAATATTAATGACAGAACAAAACGCCAGTGTTATTTGCAACACCAACCTGAATTCTGCAACTCGAAATATCACTGAAAGGGCATTACCAACCTAATTTCGATTTTCCAAAGCCGCCTGAGATGTCAATAATTCTTGGATGGACTATAAGCACAGTTTCTGTTTTAAAAATTTCTTGTTAGCGGCACATCTTTCAGGAAAATATTGAATATGAATGTCAATGAATAACAAAATTCGGATATATGAATTTCGATACAAGCCACGTATTTAATTTGAAATTAATGGAAAATAAAATGATACTTAGCACTTAATAATCTACAATTTTTTATCTGAACAATATCCTCTGTGCTAATTTGCTGCCAACTACCAACTAGTGAAAAACCAAAAATATGCCAATTTAAATTTTATGAACTCGACACTACACGCTCAATATCACATAATTCACCGAAAGTCTTTACATAATCATCACGGGATCGAAGTAAAACGCCCATTATATTCACGCTCCCTTTTCATAAGAACATAACCCAGAAAAAGATTTCTTCCATGTTTGTTTACAATTGGCAGTGCCTCCAGTTGAAATCACCAACATTCACCGCCGGTTGTCGCTATACGCATGCGTCGTAAAATTTTGCGGAGTAAAGAAGAGTCGATTTTTGATGTTAAGAAATGGCAGAATTCATAGATATTTATGCTATTTATTCCTAAAAATCAAGAAGCTGGTAACGCCTTCTTAATAGCTCTGTGAAATATTCAAAGAAGATTATTGTTTTTAATACAAAATAGGTTGATATAGCTTGATTAAACACGAATTGAAGGAACAACCTTTCTTCACAAGATATTTTTGGGATATCGAGGAAAATATGAACAAGTTATTAGTGTTTTCAAACTAATCTCCAGAAAAATGGAAGAAGGTATTCGTTTTGATGGGAGAAATATGGCTTTTTAATTGCAGATATAGTTGAGCAAAACTAAGTGTTTTATCAAGAAATATCGTGTTTGTAATATTTTCATTCCAAAGAGAATAGTACTTGATTATTCTCTAAATGTATTTACTCAATTCCAATCTAGAAAAATGAACATATACTCCATTCACAATTATAAAATCACAACTCTGGCCATGGTTTCGTTTTCAGGAATTGGTGCACCTGATAAAAAATCTGTGCGCGTACAGAGAATATCTTTAATGACAAAACGGCGTTGCCAGTTTCTTTGTTTACATCAAAGTAAATGTATCAAAGATATTTTGACATGGGTACAAACGGCAAATCTGAATTGGACCAAAAATCGATTTATAAGCATGAATGAAGCAAAAGTAAGTACTAATCGCCATTTTTACACTTGATAACGAATTTTTTTTGGGTATCTGGCCGTTTGGAAAGATTTCAAACGAAATTCCGGTCCCCCAGAAGTTTGGTTAGTTTCGGTATCGTTTTTCGTGCTCAAAATTTATTTGTAGTGTGTAAATGGAGAAAAAAGGCTTCCTTATACGATCTTTTCACGAAAGCGACCGGAAAATATGGTTCAGGTAGGATTTTCGAGGAATTATGAGGAAAGAACTTGCAGAATGAAATTGTACGATTTTCTTAAGTAAACGGGTTTTGGATGGCCATCATCGGTCTCTAAATGATTATTGTTGATCGTTTTCACGTTTCAGAAAAAGAACCACTTCGTATAAGCCCATTTTGAAGAAATTTGTGTATGTAACATTCAACGGTAGGTATTTGCTCTTAATCGAAAGAATATATTATATCTAGTGCTACTTCTTTCAAAAGAGACACAAGATTTTAATGCTGTAGGGGCCCTGTGTGTGTGAATGAAGCATATGTTTGACCTGTTCCATATTATTTGTACAAACCTACTGTGGTTGTAATGTATGAATATTTTTTAAACTTATAAATTACTATACAGTCAGAATATTTTACTCTTTGTTCATAAGATCAAATAAATGAAATGTATATCTTCTACTCTTATTTTTATTAAGTTAGCTATTAAGGTTATGTTCCAAGAAAAAGTTCCTGTTGCATCAGAACTCCCTTCAACTATTTGGATTCCAGTAGAGAGATATAATGTTCCATTATTCTCGATTCAACAATTGATGTCAAGTCTTGAACTTTCAGTTCAAGAGGATAATAAACATTAAATCTTCACAGGCATGCATATGAAAATCATGTGAAAGCAATGCAATTTTCTTCCATGGCGAAAAATAATATATTTCAACAGTGATCTCTTGTATTTTTCATGCAAATAACTAGAAAAGGAATCCTTTCTATCAATTCATATAAACGTTAATTATTTTCGTCCGTCACATCTTTTCCAATTCATTCATTTTCCGAATAAATTAACATTCTGAGAAATACGCTAAGAATGTAGAAAGGGCAACATAGTGTTGACTTGGAACATAAAAATATTTTGAAAAACGTCATAACTTCGATACAGAGTGGAATGTGTCAAATTTCCAAGGCCAGAGTTGTGATTTTATAATTGTGAATGGAGTATACATCTATTTCATTAATTTTTGTTTTGATATATCAGTCCATTCTTCTCTCCAAGAGAGCTCTACGTATAACTTACACGGCTTTTTTCTCATCAGAATCGATTTGATTGACGATTATTTCAGTTTTGTTGTCTTCAAACTTTATTGAATTATTGAAGTAGATTTTTGCTAAAGTGAAATATTCTTATGAATACTCTCCTGTTAAAAAAGCGTTTGCCTTCAAGCTCACTCTTAGGTTTTACTCCAATTACCCCATTTTTTTCACATAAAACGATGGTCAATTTTTTTCTCAATCTCAAAAGGAGATACGTATCTGTGCGAAACGTTCATTGTTACAATTGAATCAATTTTTCAAGTAGAAACGTTCCTTATACAACATGATTTTCATGATCCATCACTTCGTGAATTTGTAAAACTCATATTCCAAAGAAAAATTGTTTCAACTATCATTGGAAGTCTACCAGACAGAAACGCTTCAGTTCGCTAACATAAATGAAATCCATCAAAGGAAACTCTAGTTGGGAACGTACTTTATGGAACCAACTTATGATTAAAAGTTTTTTGAATATAGGAAAGAAACTTCCTACTTACCCTTCGCTATGTCGTAGAATGTGTTCTGATTTATCATTCTCTCCAACACTTTCCAAGCTTCGGCTATTCGCATTTTCACAGCCTCACTTATCTGAGCTTTACCGGGCTTTTTCTTCACTGCTTTGGGCTTGGTTGCAACGACGGCCTTTTCTTTCTCCCTCCGTTCCTTTTCCAATTCTTTCTCGAGCTCTTGAGCTTCGTAGTCTTTTTGATATCCATCGTATATGACCCATTGTAGGACCAGACCAGAAAAATTGGCCCTAGGCGGGGGTATTGTCTGTATTTCTTGACTCTGAAATACGGGCACAAAACTATGTACATATACTGCTACTCAAAAGTTGATAAAGTTTAGATGATTTGTGATCGTTTTGAAAGTTCCCGATTTTTGTTCACCAAATGTTAATTTATGAAAAATCGAATATTGTTATATCTGAAAGGTTTTATTGCTCCTCGTTAAGTACGAGAGGACAGACTGATCCTGTTTCCGTACTTGGATCAGTCGCCAGGACCAAGTCTTCCTCTTTTGTTCCCATTCTTTAATAGCCATCGCTTGGTGGCTTGCTGCCATTTCATTACCATGCACTCAATAGTTTTCAGGTTGACCTGACCCTTGAGCCCGAGTGCGTGGTAGTGCTAGTAGGACTGGTGGAAAAAAAATGTACATTGGAAATTATCTCAGAATTTCTGAACTCCCTTAAATTTTGTGGAGCTGTATATCTAGTTACTAGATGAATAGATGATTTATTGTTAATCATATTTCATGAGATCATTATTGTTGAGAATACTCACCCTAACAGGAAGATTATACGTGAGTGACGCCCTTTCGCAAAAATTGAATTGATTTGTCAGTTTCTTTTTTCTTCCTTTCGGTGCTTCAGCAGCAGGCTTCTCGGCAATCTCGATATCATCTTCATCCCCTTCTCCATGCTCCTCCTCTTCTACCTCTTTTGGAGGTGCTATGGATTCCTCATCTTCGTCCCCTTCGGGTTTCTCACCTTCAACCGGGGCTTCTTCTTCCTTCACTTCCTCAATTTCTTCAGGCACTGCTTCTTCGACGACCTCTTCTTCTATACCTTCTCTTGCCTGTGCTCTGTATTCGTCAGCTGAAGGTTGCAATTAAGAAAGAAGTAAGAATGGAAAACGAAATTTTAAATTTTCGACCAACTTACGGTCATAGCCCATTTCTATTAATTGGTTGGTAGCTTCTTCTGTGTCGATATGAATTTGGGAACCTTCCAATCTATATGCTACCACCAGATTGCTTGGCAAAGGAACGTCAATGAATCTTCCTTCTTTATAACTGAATTCAACTAAACTATCGGGTTTCTGTGGGTTGGTTGTCACCAATACTCTAGCCAATATCTCTTTGAGTTCCTTCAGGGAAAATGAATATCACGAATGTCTCATATTCGCACACTTATCGTTATTTTGGAAAACGGGGTATTCCAATACGAGTGATAGTTGCAGCAATTGAGGATTTCTGATATATCTAAACTTGGAAAATTTTGAGTGAGAATTTGGGGTTTCGTTCAAAGTTCATAAGTCACAACTTGCGTGTTGACTCAAGAGATTGAGTCAAGAATTCCCAAATTAGGCCATAAACCATTTCAGAAAAGATCCTGCTTTAGCAGCAAAATCGTTTATTTCAGATGGAGCGCATTTTGGAATGGATGATTTTGATTGGTACGGTATTAACTAATACTGTATGTACTCATGGTAGGTAGCATCATTTCACTTTGATTCTAGCGAAATTAAGGGAAAGATCGAGCCGTTCAGGCACCCCTCCAGAGCCATTTTGATATATCAAAAACCTATATCGCGTAATGGAAAACTCTGAAGGTGATAAGGTATTGGCAATAAAAAAGTTCACGTACTGCCTCTGGTAACTCTAACTGGTCTTTTGGTTTCATTAACTGCTTTGCTCTCCTCCATTCGTCAAAATCTGATGTTTCACCCTCTAAAGGTTTTCCTGGAGCCTTCCTCTGGGAAAAAATAGAACATTATTCCTGATATGTTTTCGGGAAAATGATTCATTCGAGTGTCCAGAACATCTTTTCAATTTAAAATATAATCTCGTTGTATAATTCGTATTCTACGACGAATATCAATCAAATTTCCGAAGTGAATGCAAAGAGACAAAAGTATTGGTGGTTACTTCCATCATCTCCATTGTGACTTAGGGGATTGTTTTGCTATGTTGAATTACAACTTCCGTCGATTCATCGTAGAATATCGAGTATAATCAGATATTGGTAAATAAAATACAAGAAAAGCCTAGAATTAAGAAGACAATGACAATTATAATGAAATAATAGTATATTCTAAAACTAGTTGCAGAATGGGCTCCTATTCCAGTACGAATGCGAAATTCGAAAACGAGCGACGAAGGAGCGAGTTTTCGAACGCATGAGTATTGGAATTGCATTCTGCTACGAGTATTAGACGATATTTTCTCTATTTCACTCAAATTTTGTGAAATTCAATGAAAAAATTCAAATTATAGAGGTCCTAGTGACTCTCATATTGTATCTTGGCAGTTGGGGTGAATGTTAGGAAATACGAAAATTGACATTTCCAAATTGACGTCTGCTGAAATTTAAAAGGATCGGAATTCATTGCTGACAACCACAAAACGAAAAATGTAACTGAAAACGATGCTGTGATGAATTCATTGCAGCACTGTTTTTATTACTATAATGAACTCATTACGATACTGAAATAGAGAAAAGAAATATTCGTATGCATAATTTCGGTCTCCTTAATTGGAGGTGAAAATGAATTTTCTCAATAGTGAAAGAACATTACCTATTCCTATAAGAATATACAGGGCGTTAGGTGAACATACGGCAAAAACTCAAGAGGTTATTCCTTGGACTCTTTTAAGGATATTCTATTCTTTGATTATTATTTAAAAAGCGCTTTGTTGCGAAGATATGGGGCGAAAATTTGTTTCGTCTTATATCTTCGCAACAAAGCGCTTTTCAGAAATAATCGAAGAATGAAATATCCTTAAATAGTCAAAGGAATAACCTCTTCAATTTTTGCCGTATTTTATGACCTTACCCTGGATGTAGTGAAGATCAAGTTGATCGTAAATGGACTTGTATTTCGACTTCCATTATAGTTTTATTATCTTATGTAAATGAGAACTTACCGCAGCGGGTTTTTGAATGTTAGATGGTTTTTTAGAAACTGTCGGAGGCATATTTTGTGATATTCAGAAGTAAGTATTCCACAATTAATTCGACCAATGAAGTGGTTCTCTGAATACGCTTTGCGATTCCTTATTTTATCGATTAAACATTTATGTCACTAATGACAACATGCCAAAGTTTGGAATGTGATCCAAATTTCCACAAAGTTCATATTCACGGAGTTTTCTTCGAAAAGTGAGTTTTTCTTCTCCATAATAATAAATTCTAAAACTAGTTGCAGAATGGGCTCCTATTCCAATACGAATGCGAAATTCGAAAACAAGCGACGAAGGAGCGAGTTTTCGAACGCATGAGTATTGGAATTGCATTCTGCAACGAGTATTAGAGGATATTTTCTCCATTTCACTCAAATTTTGTGAAATTCAATGAAAAAATTCAAATTATAGGTCTTAGTGACTTTCATATTGTATCTTGGCAGTTGGTGAGAATGTTAGGAAATACGTAAATTGACATTTCCAAATTGACGTCTGCTGAAATTTTAAAGGATCGGAATTCATTGCTGACAACCACAAAACGAAAAATGTAACTGAAAACGATGCTGTAATGAATTCATTACAGCACTGTTTAAAGTACTGTAATGAACTCATTACGATACTGAAATAGAGAACATATTTTCATATTCAATACCGAATAATTGTCCTGGAATTGATCCTTAAAGCGCATTCTCACTGGTGAGTTTCTGTTAATCAATTTCATTTGAGGTGATAAACAAAAATCAAATGGAAATGATCAGTTGATCAACGAAGGTTTGAACCTACATCATAGAGTCTCTATGGTCTAAGGTTTGAAGCGAGTTTAAACATGTAATGAAACATGCGAACAAGGTTTCCACCTACCGAGTATGCTTATAACTGACCGCAGAACATGTTTATTATATTTGGAATATGTTCTTATTTGCATTATTGACAAAAACCAATAATGAAAGAATTTGAAAAAATTGGTCGCTTATCCAGCATTCAATCATTCCATAATTCAAATTCAGCAGGATTTCCAACAGGAAATTTAGATTTTAGATTAGATTTAAGGAGGGGCGTTTAGACTTTGCTTAGCCTCGCAAACACCTTGACCTGAAGATCTATTGTGCTACCCCGCGCTGTTTACCAATCAGGTAGCAAAGCCTCTATGAACTTCACTACTCTTCTCGGTGCCACGCCCATTACTTGTTCCGGTTTTAAGAAACAGAAGTCAAGATGTTGTAGCCTTTTCCTGAAGACAGCTCCACAATTGCAAAGCAGGTGTTCAGCTGTTTCGGTGGCTTCTTGACAGAAGCGACAGGTATCATCAGGAACCTTTCCCATGTTCCGAAGATGATAATTTACAGGACAGTGTCCCGTGAGTATGCCCGTCATTTTCCTCAGTTCTAATTTGCTAAGTGCTAGAACTTTTTTGGTCTAGCTCGTTGAGTACGAGAGGAAAGACTTTTCTAACAGCCATCGCTTGATGGCTTGCTGGGAAGCCGCAGAAAGGCTCCGGTCCAACGAAGGGGACAAGTCCACCCTTCCTTGCTAGCTGATCAGCCATTTCATTCCCATGCACTCCCGAGTGGCCAGGTACCCAAACGACGTTGACCTGATTGTTAAGCCCGAGTGCGTTGAGTGACATTTTGCATTCCCAAACTAACTTTGACCGAACTAGTGGTGAGTCAAGCGCTAGTAGGGCTGCTCTGCTGTCAGATAGTATATAAATCCTTTTTTTCCGGTAGTTACATTCCATGCAGTGTGCAATGCACTCCCTTATGGCAAAGGTTTCCGCTTGAAACACCGATGGACAAAAGCCCATTGATAAGGCTAGTTGTATTGAGGAACCGTATACTCCGGCTCCGACTTGACCGTCTTCGGTCTTCGAGCCATCGGTGTAAAACACGAGAGACCCTGCAGGGAAAAACATTTCGTCGTTAATCCATTGTTCGCGACTTGGCGTTGTCACGCTGAAGTTTTTCTGAAACTCATGCTTAAGGGTGAGGTTGTCTGTGACCACGTCTAAAAGCTGCTTACACTCATTAAGAATGCGAAGATGACCTGTGTAGTCGCCAGTTTTGAGTTTCCGCTCCCTCGCTACCCTAAGAGCCCACCTGGCTGCCTCACTTTCTAAGAATAGTCCTAGTGGAGGCAGGTCCAGGATGACCTGCATAGCAGCGGTCGGACAAGAGCGAGATGCTCTTCTGGGCGCAGAAAAGTCCTGGCTAGGTTTGTTGCCACGAAATATTTGGGAGCCAGGGAAATGAGATTCTAGCATGAGAGACAACGTTTCATCATCTGTGCCAGTCATCTCACCATCCCTTCTTTTAAGCTGTCCCAGACCGTTGTTGTGTTCTTTCGATAAAGCCTTCTGAAGTCTAGCAGCCGTCGGCGTTTCCGCAATGCTTTCGCAGAAGGCACGCCAAGTCTTTCGCTTAGACTCCCTAAGTTCTTTATTGTATTTAGTCGTTGCCGCTCTGTACGCAGTCTTGTCTTCTAGTGTTCTAGTCGTAGACCACTTGTTGTACAGTTTGCGGGCATGTTTTCGTAACTTTGATAGATTTTAATACCACCAGGGTACGTTTTTGTTGGAAACCGTTTTCCTGAGTTGGCAGCTACTTTCGTAAGCAGTAAGAATCCTGCTTTGGAGATTTTTCGCCATCAAATCTATGCTTTCCACAGAATCAATTCCCTGGACCCCCGAGAGCTCGTTATTGGTCTCTAGAAGACCAAGATAACGGTCCCAGTTAGTCCGTTTGGGATTTCTTCTGGGCTCTTGTAGCATTGGCTGTAACCCTATGTCGAACCGGATTAGTCTATGATCAGAGAAGCCTCTGCTGAGACATGCCAGTTTGAAATTTTGTGTTGTAGAGCTGGGCTGATAAGTGTTAGGTCTAACACCTCCAACAGGAAATACTTGACCTCTAGATTCTTCATAAATTGTCCCCACCATGAAGCTTTATACAGTGCCTTATTATCCAAAACACAATAACAGAAATCTCTCAGAAATCTCCAGAATTTGACGCAATCGTGCATTGAAAACTGAACAGCACATGTTTCTCCCCCGAAGGCTAAAAAGGATTAACTGAAATGCTCCCAATGCAATTTTCCAAAATGGGTACGGTTCTTTGATGATGAGAAAAATATCCCAAATCCTCTTTCACAGTAAAGCTGAATGAAAAACAAGAAAAAATCAGATAGAAAATTTGATTTCTTTTTTTTTCTGAATCCTGAATTTAAAAAGTTTAGAGAATTAATATCAGCTAATAGCTATGAAAACCTGCTTCTACAGAATGTTTCACCATAAACTACACAAACATATAAATATATCCGTGTAGATGACCCCATTTTCGAAGCATAAGCGAGATACAGGGTGTTTTATGGCGTGACATTTGAAATAACGGTTTCTGGTATTTTTGGTGTCCAATTGAACTGTAGTGTAAAATTCTGGGAGGAAAATTAAGAATAGCGGAAAACCTGCAAGGATTTTTTATTTTCGATTGCCAAACTCGATGTTCTAAGATTTTCTGAGAAACACGTTCTATATTTTTGTAAATAATGTAATATATTCAGTTGGAAAACCTTTATTCAATTCGGAAGAAAACATAGATACACAGATAACACTGTATATTCAAACTTTCCCTCAGTTATCATTAGACAACGCCGGTGCATGGACAGCTTATTGATTTTCCCTATTTCCTTCCACATCCTCCACAGTAAATGCCAGGCGTTATTTAGGTTAGGAACTTGCTTTTGTAAATATTCCCTTCCAAATCGTTTTGATTATCCAGAATATTTCGATCGTCAACGATTCTGTTCGAATTACATTTCACATTGAAGTCAATTCATAAGTTTCGCATAATATCTTGTAACATTGTGGAGTGAGAAAATGTTGGAGCCCCAAATTTGATTCAACTGGATACATTCTGCAAGTAAAATGGAAGACAGTGGAATAGAAGATGGTGGTGATCAAAATGGGGATAATTTGAAGAACGTAAGTTATTAGTAGGAGACAGTTGTAGCTATAAGTATCAACAAGTGTTTCGGCGGATGTGAACTGCATTATGGCATGCTGCATCGACATATGCTAGTGCCCCTGAGTTCATTGGGTTACGTACCATTGTGGAGTTTATCTCAATCATAGAACTTTTTATCACATTTTATTTGTTAGTATCAATGACGATGATGGATTTGTGTCTTAGTATGTACTTGTTATTTAACAGGAAGATGCCCAAATAGTATCTTCTTCATTTTCTCACATTTCTTTTTGGGCCTATAATAGCGATTATTTTCACATTCCTCAGATAAATTCTCATTGCGTAGTAACACTAGTAACTCATAATTACCAATTACTTTGAATGATCAAGTACCTATATGAGTGGCCTCCCTTGTTTTCTCCATCACTCAAAATAGTTTTTGTGTTGTTTTTCGAAAAGTGGCCACTGTCATTTTGAAATGTTCTAATATCTTCTCGTCCTTTAAATAAAGGAGTTTGTTTCAGGCCATTTCTTGTTGAGCAAAAACCAAGAATATTGATAATTGTTGAGCATATTCTGTTTCAGAAAATATAGTTGTAAGATACAGACCGAAAAAGACAAGATTCTTGAGGACGAATATACTAAACAATCAGTAGAACGAAGCAAAGTTTTCAACTCCAAGAATAATTAATTGATAATGCAAGTAACTCTAGTAATAATTGAAAAATTTGGCACTTGCCGATATGATGAGTTGAAGTTGACCTCCAAATATTTACTTGTAAAGTAAAGAATAACGATAAAAATGTTACTTTCACCAGTGTAACTGTTACAAGTTTATTATTGACTTCTTGATTTGTTGTATGTGAAAATAATATAATAGCATATGGGGTTGAGACCTTTGTTCGAATTTGTTGAACAAGATTCAAGAAGTCCTATCTTTCGAAAGTTATATTGTTTATAGCCGGAAGGACGGTGAATACAGGGTGTTATACTGAAAAGGAACCAGAGGTATTTTCTAGTGATGAATCAAGATTTTCTAAAATCGCTTGGGTCTGTCCATTCAGTTCACGAGGGGTTCTTTTTCACATAAAAACCATCATCATATCACTTTATCTACTCCCATAGAATCATATAACCATTATTCAACTAATTTTGAGCTGTAATAGTATCCATAAACCAACAACGTGAGTTACAATAACTCACGCCTATAACTCACTCTAATACGAATAGGAAAACTGAAGCTTACGAAATGAATAAAAAAGTCGGATCAATCGAGAACTCTATTTAAGCCATCAAGGTAACCTTCTTGCCATTAGTTTCTACATTTCCGTCGGTCTGAATATCCAAAATTGCATTTGGAAAACGTGAATTTTTGACGTTTTCTATGGGATACGATATCGATTCGATTTTCGACCATAGAGATCGCTTTTGACAACTGTTGTCAATTTTGATAATGCAGATTAATTTGAATTTTCCTGAAGAAGATGAAGTAAAGTGTTGCAAAATTCATCTGCTTGTGTTATGACTTACAGTTACGCTCATTGAACCATATACTATTATCCCTCTGCAACCCCAAACCCTTAAATTTGAATAGGGCGGAATTTTGAGCAAAATTCATATCATTTCATGAAAGTTGGCTGAAAATATTTTATATTAAACTATCCAGGTCAAGCATCATTGTATCTTTGGAATTCTTCTTCTTCTGTGCGGCGCCTTTGGTCGGCAGAACGTAGGCCTTGTGGCCCATTGTTCATACCGCATTTATGTGATACTAGAGAGACTCAGACCCGAAGGCACGCCGACAAGGAGGAGTCCCTCTCACCATAGAGATGGAAGGTGTAGGATTCCCGCGGTGTGTTAACCTCAGTACAGATAGATTGTCGCACGTGAACAGTATATGTTCCGCCGTTTCCTCCGCGTTCCTGCACCAACGGCACAGGGAACAGTCAGTTAGTCCCATTCTATGTGAATGTTTGTTGAACAGATGGCCAGTTAAAGCACCAGTCACCAGAGATAACTGCTTCCTCTCGAGAATCAAGAGTTTCTTTGGAATCGGTAATCAAAATCCAAAGTCGAATATTACGTAGGCGAATAATAAAAAGTAAATTTAAAGAAGAGCATTTCAGCAACCTATCTTTCCTTTTCGAATTTGAGGGGTTGAGTTTGCCAAGCACAGTAATCAAATGATGGTGATGGTTTTTTATGTAAAATAGTTATCATTCATGAACAAAATTCCACACTGTATATGGATTCCAACCTAGTCGTGTGTGACCATTTTCGGATCACAGTTGCAGACATTTGGCGAAAATGATAACTCACGAAAAATAATTCTCGAGTCAATCGAACTGTAACTTTTTTTGTAACTAATAAACCAAGCTGCGTTATTTTGACGTCTTAGAATTTGAGTCTCATGTAGGTTGGAAACACTGATGTTTCAGCGACCTCAAAAGGTGACTTTATAGGAATCCTGAGGATAAAGGTTGCAGAACGACAAATTTCATTCTCCTCCAAGAAATGCCGTCCCAGTGACCCTTGTTACGCAACCTGGAAGCAAATTTAATGCATAACCTTAAGCTCTGCCTACATAGTGACATTTCAGACTTTGCAGAAAATCGATGTATATTCGACATCAAGTCTATACAATTTAGCTTCTTCTCTTCAAAACATTCTCATAATAGTAAAAGAGAGTTCCATTGAATTCTAAATGGTCAGTTGAGGATACAATTACTTGTAACATAAACACTTTACTGAATCTTTTCCATCACTTGACCAATAATATTGGTTTTCAAAGCATTTTTTCCACCTCCAAAATATTCCGGAATTTTCTACAAAATACTGATTTCTTATTGGATTGATTTAATTTCGATTTTTCTTGATACGTAGAGCGGATCGAGCAGTGGAAGATCCAGTATTGGTCACTCTCCAACGGCGCCAAGAATTTCCAGTTTAGATCAATTGATTCAAATCCTTGGCGATAAAAATAGCACAAATATTCGACAACCAGAGATACTACCTGAGGATTCTTCTACCAAATTGAACCTTATACCTATCGATAGGTTGCAGATACCTGGATCAAAGGAGAAACAACCATTGGTACAGTGGGATAGTGATGATAGGTGAGTGCTATTTCTTTTATTTAGAATTTAAACGCAACCAAGGACCCCGCACTTTCCTTATGGGAAATGACGTTCCGTCAACTGTTCTAAAATTTTGGTATTTTGGATCAAAAGAGTCCATGGCCCTAACTCAATCCTAGGACTAGTTTTTGAGATAGTTTTGGAGTTGAGAATAACCCACTTTTACTACGCTCGTATCTCGGAACAGAATCGAATGAACTTCAATTTCTCTCAAGAATCATTTCATTCCATCCCCAGGGAGCAACCATATAAAGGAATATGTCCGAAAATCGTTACGAATACAGGGCCCACACAGCACATGTACGTACAATGGATGAACAATGGATGTTGATTATGGATGTTCGAAACATCCATTGGATGTCCAGAATTGGTACATAGTACATCATCAATGAACGTTCATGGGACGTCCAGGACACCACTTTGGACGTACAATTCAAGCCCAGATAACGTCCAATGGATGTACATTGTGCCTTTCTTGGACATCCATTGTACGTACATTGGATGCACATGTATGTACATTGGATGAACAATGGACGTTTATTATGGATGTTCGAGACATCCATTGGATGTCCAGAATTGGTACATAGTACATCCAATTGACGTTCATGGGACGTCCAGGACACCACTTTGGACGTACAATTCAAGTCAAGATAATGTCCAATGGATGTACATTGTGCTTGGACATCCATTGTATGTCATATGTACGTACATTGTATGAACAATGAATGTTTATTGTGCGTAACCTGCAAATATCGGTCTATGCTTCACTTTCAAAAACTGTTAATATCATCCACCACATGATGAGGAATTCATTATTATTAATAATGTAAACAAATATTCAACGTAATTTAAAGTATTTAAATCCAGGAAAGTATTTAGTAACACTGAAATTAATCAAATACGGCGTGGGATCTGACTCAAACTAATTAGTCCAGCTTGCCACACATCATCATCCAAGAACCAAGCAAAGGTTCCAAACACATATAATCAAGATCTTGTACGGATCTCTGCAGTAAATCATATAATTGGATCGGAACGAAGGTCCTCTTAAAACAAAACGGAAGATCGTTCTGGGGAAAGACTACCACATGGCGACATCTAGTTAAGAATTAGACAAGCAATTCGCTCTCGAAGTTACGCAGACGAAGATATATGGCATATCTCTCATTTTCTCCTTACAGGGACTATACGGTAACATAGTCACTGTATTTCTCCCTAGCAAGCAAGACTGTGAGTTTTCACATAATATCAAACATGCAAGCCGGGTGCGTGAAAATCGTTCATAGTTATCGGCATGTCCGAAAATAATAATTATCCAACGAAAGTTGATTCTAGAAGGAATTATTCAGTAAAACTGAGATTAATCAGATATATCAGTTGTTGATATTTATATCCAGTGGCGCACCGAGGGGGGGGGCTGTCGGGCTGCAGCCCCCCCCCGAGCTGTGACAAAGAAGAGTACCTAATTCAAATATTTCCATCTTATTGTTTTTCTAAAAGAAATAATAATTATTTTAGAACAGAATGGAAACTTAAACATTTCCTTTACAAATAGAAATAGGGATTGATACAGGATGTTTCATTGGTGAATGAACATACGTCAACCTGAGCTAGAGCTAGGCGAGTCCAAAAAACCGATATATGATGGGTCTGATCAATTCCATAACCGAGATACAGAGTGGTTTATGTATTCACCAAAAATTTCAATTCCTCATAACTTCTGAACCAACTAGTATAGCTGGTTGATATTTGGAACGTATGATTCACTTCTACAGGTCGATCGATTTACTTTTGAATTTCCAAAGAATTTCAGGTCCGTATTTGAAAAATATGGGACTTCTTCCAAGCTGAGATTCACCCTGTTTATTGAAATTTTGGGATTTTATTGAGATATTTGAAAAGAGAAGAAAATTTTCAATGGGGTTCAGTAGATTTCATTGTCCCGCACGTCATTTTGCTCAAAGAGAGCTCAAGGGAAAGATCCAATTGAATATTGGAATTCCACAAAATTCTCAGGAAAATCGTACATTATGATCAAATTGATCTCCAGAAGGTACAACGATTGGATCCAGGTGATGAAATTAGAAGAACTAACTTTAGTAGCTGGATTTTACGAAATGAAAGAATGGTCAACAGAATTTTATTATGCAATGAAATACGTAATAATCCAGACATGATCAAAAAAAGTATCAGACATATTTTTTGAAGAGGGCAAGAATGTGTATCGAACAAAATGATGGTACTTTCGAGCACCTTCTGTTGTTGTCACGTTGAGTTTTTATGTTTCTTCAGTTATTTATTCATCTTCGTTGACTTCAACTAAATTTTTCTCGATGAATAATGTTTTTCCGGAAATAACTCCAAATGATTCCACAGAATATTATGAAATTCGAACGTGCAATTAGTGGGACAAAAAAAAATCAATTAGATCATAATGTACGATTTTTCTGAGAATTTTGTGGAACTCCAATATTCAATTGGAAATGACGTGCGGGACAATGAAATCTACTGAACTCCATTGAAAATTTTCTTCTCTTTCCAAATATCGTAAAATTTCAATATACAGGGTGTTGAATCTCAGCTTGGAAGAAGTCCCATATTCTTCAAATACGGACCTGGAATTTTTTGGAAATTCAAAAGTAATTCGATCGACCTGTAGAAGTGAGTTATACGTTCCAACTATACCCGACTATACTGGTTGGTTAAAAAGTTATGAGGTATTGAAATTTTTGGTGAATGCATAAAGCACCCTGTATCTCGGTTATGGAATTGATTAGACCTATCATATATCGGTTTTTTGGACTGGCCTAGGGTAGCTCTAGCTCAGGTTACCGTATGTTCATTTACCAATGAAACAACCGGTATAATAACGAATGCGATATATCTATTACTTAAGAAGGTTTTCGCTTGCGACGCATTTTTTAAATTATATAACTTACAAAAACCTGATTACTCTTGAGCAGCCCCCCCCGAATAAAATTTCTGGGTGCGCCACTGTTTATATCAATGCACGCGGTATCTCATTTATTTATTTTTTTTGAATAATTTCTTCTGGAATCAACTTTCGTTTCGGACTGAAACATGGCCGATATGGCGCTCATCTGCGAATCGTCTATAATGTATCTGAATTGGACGTACAATGAATGTTCACTGTTGGATGTACAATGGACGTCCAGAAAGGTACATTAACTGGACCAACAAAATATGTACCATTAATAATGTATCTCAATTGGACGTACAATGAATGTTCACTGTTGGTTGTACAAGGGACGTCCAGAAATGTACATTAACTGGACGAACAAAATGCACCATTCATCAAATTTTATTTGAACATTGTGTTTGGAAATACTATTGATTTTCATTTGGAACAGAGAAAATAGATGAGATTCAAACAGAAAATTCATATATATTTTTGGACATTATATGTGTGTACGATGGACGTACGTTCGTAACAACCAATGGACGTCAACAATTGTAAGTACAATGGACATCCATTGAACGTCCATGGACGTTTGGACTTGATATGGTCGTAAAATGGACGTCCAATGGATGTCGTGTGCTGTATGGGGGTTGCCCATAATTGAATGCATGCCCGATTTTGAAAGTATAAAATGTGTCAGTTTCAGAGCGAGAACATTCGCAAAATGAACTACATATTTCACCAGATATGTTGTTGTTACATCGAAAAATCCTGAAATACCAAGAATTGATACTGGGTGATCCATTATTATAGAAACTATTCACAATGTATAATTAGATTCTCACATAGGTACTTGCTTATGGCATGAATCATTTGAGATATTTTTATTATTGTAACATATTTCATGAATATTTATAACACCGAATTGCAAAAAATTGTCCAAAATAATATAAGTTATTTTATATTTTTGTTTCCAGTGAGGAAGATATCATCAATTTCTTCCCTGCTGGCAGGAAGGAAGCCAGAGTGCATCAGGAAATATCAGATACATTCAGTATAGAAGAAATGAGCATATCTGGCGGTGAAGATGAAGATGAAGAAGATTTGCACCTAATTCCACCAACAAAGAATTTCACAAAAATGTCATGTTGCCAATGTACGTCTTGTACGATTGTTTGAAACCAAAGTTATCTTTTTTTTTTTCGGATTTTATATAAATTGAGATGATGAAGTTTATGAACAGTTATACCAGCGAAAATTGCATCCATAATTCAGAGGATATTAGATACAATTAGTACTTTTACTTCGGAAGTTTCGTAGACTAAAATTAAAAGTAGTGCCAAAATCTAAAATTCATCAGCTTATCATTGGATAATCGATAGAGCGCTGGAGGAGGTTGAAAAGAGGAAGATCAATTTAGAAATATAATTATTTAGTGTGGCCTGTTAACTATTCGAATACATTATGGAATGATTTAGTTTCCGACTACAAATTTATATCTGATGAATATCCTGCGGAAAAAAGTTCTTCATGATTTTTACCTACAGGGGCGGATTCAGTAGATTATCTAGATTCTAGGGGGATGTAGAAATTAGAGATGATTCTCTAGGTCTTTTGATCTTCGCTTGTTGAAGAGATGAATCGATCTCTGAGGCCAATGAGAAGTTTTGAAATATGATGAGGGTAATTGCCCTCTACTGGGTGAGTTTTTGACTTGTACATATATTTTAACTTTGCTATACCATTTTTCGAAATTCGGTTCCATTTGGAAGATAGGTACAGGGTGTCGATATTCCATTAAATTAACACTTTTATTTCCATATCTTTGTTTTTAATGAACTGAATTTTGGTTTAGTGTGTTCTCTATTTCTGCTTCAAGAATCTTCAGTTAAAATATATGTACAAGTCAAAGACTCGCCCTGTAGGAGGTATTGGAAAGGCAGATGCAGATAGAGAATGATGATTTTTTAAATTTGTCATACATATATTGTTAATTGAGGATGGATGGAAATTTTTGGGAGATAAAATCAAAAGGCCTAAACATATGAAGTTTCAAGTGTATCGAAATCATTTATGTGAATTTGAACGACATTTCATATTTAATTGGGCTGATAATTAAGAATTCATTCTCAAGAATCAAACATGTGTACAGTTATTTGAAATCAGGATAATTGTAGGGTGGGTACTTGTATTTTTCAAGATGATACTGCAGGGTTTCAAAATTCTCCAGCCAATATATCTACCGAATCAGGGTTATATTAAAATGTGTTTCCGGATATGGGTATCAAAGTAGACAAAAAACCAATGTGAAAGTATCGAATTGTATATATTATGAAGAACGCCAGTCAATTCTTTACAATAATTGGTGGCAAGTGAATATGATAAATATTTAGGTTCAATCCAATTTCATAATACGAGTATTTTTCTGCAGAAGCTTATAATCTGTATGAAATTTTTCACCTTTCCACTTCTGATTGCTTATGTTGTACTGAACAAAAAATGTTTCAACTTTTTATAAGATGTATTTTTAATTGAATGCACAACTTTTTCGAATAGAAGATCTTTTTTGGTCTCTAGTTTATCATTAGTTTGAGTTGTTCTTCTTAGTGCCAAAATAATTTTACTTTATCTCAGATTGAAATATTTTCAGTAGATCCATTTTACATGTGAATATTATACTTCGCTTCAGAATATACGAACCAGCGTTTTTTCTTTGTATTATTTCAACCTATGCCATTGTTCTTCAATTGACCATTAGGAAATACAGCATTCCCAAAGGGCTATAGACGAAAATTTCGACATTATTTCGAACACGGAATTTTATTAGTATAATTCGGATGATACAATGTTGTATTTTTCATTCGTCTAAGTGATGGATGGAAATATTGAGAGTATCCAGAATATAAGGTTTCTATCTGAATGTTTCAGTTAGTCATAAGCACCATCAGATAAACCAAGATCACCAGCTATGATCGAGAAGATTGGATTTGTGGTCACTTACATTTTAGGAAATGCGGAAACAGAACGACAAATTGGTGTTTCATTAGACTCGAAAGCAAAAACCGAAATATCTGAACCCTGGTCTGCACTTTTTTGTTGTACCTAGTTCATATGTCTAGTTTGAAGATCCGTGGTAACAATACCTGCCTTGGTACGAGAGTTATAGCTAACCAGTTCAATAAATCACCCTGCATCTCAGAAACGAAGGGCTTAAGCCTATCAATAATTGATGTTTTCTGACTTCCTTGGGAACCATCTATGCAACATTGAACTATGTCTACTCCTTTCACTATTATAAAGTGTCCCGGTTGGCGAAGATTTAAAATTATAAAGTTTTTTCACACGGACGAATTTGAAACATCGGCACTTATTAAAATAATTCTCGGAGACGTTGCCAATGCTAATTTATATTAACCCTTTTGCAACTTTGTAAATGGAGTTTTTTTAAAGTTTAACTGTCATACAGGTTTCGTAGTAGGTACTACTACAATTCCATACTGGAGTATTTCAAGTTGTGCAAAAAGGCTTATTTCTTGAGAATTTAGAAAATTGTGTACTTCCGTCTGTTCGTTTTGAAGTTTTTCTGTCGGGTTATTCGAGTACTTTCATTATTTTCTCGGATGAACTATCACGAAGTAACTGACTATTCTGTCCATTAATCTTCAGTAAAATTTCAACACTCGATTCTTGATTTCCGTACAAGAACGAAGCATAACAGAATCTTCCAACCATGTTTATACAGGGTGATTTTTTTAAGTGTTTCATTAGACGCATTCGAAGAAGGAATTGCGATACAAATTCAAAATTTTGTATTTTTATTTTGGAGTACATGAACTCAATTTGTAAAATATTTTCTAGCGGAATCTACTTCCGGTTCTACCGGAAACGAATGTGAACTTCGTTATTTCAAATGCAACACCCTGTATATTTATACATATTTGCATTCTTCGTTCAATTCTGCAATGATTTGATGTATGATATGCGCAACCACATCAAGCGATTGTTGAGTTATAGCCTGATTCTCAATTTTTTTTTACAGAAAGATTGTCACAAATTAGTGTTTAAATATCTCCAAAATCTCTCATTGTAAGAAATTTTTTTCGCAACAGTGGAACAAAAGAAAGTACGCTGATACTGCTTTTTGTATAAAATATGTGGTGATATTATACAGGGTTATACATGTCAGCTTATCAACCAACCATACAGGGTGTCTGAAACAGGGCTTCAATATTAGCCTCAACAAAACTATGAAATCTCATTTTTTTCAAATGGGAACCATATAATTTTGTAATTCCGATCGATTGCTCCACAAAAACTAGCTCGAGCGATTCAAGCATTCCATGTCTTTAAAATCAGTAGTTTTGCTGTTATCGAAAAATATTCTAATTTCACGACTGAAGGCAGGTTTCGCTAGTCATATTTGGTATGCACGTCTTTTACAAAGTAGGCTTTGTTAGGAATTGTCATTCTTAAGTATTTTTATTGATCAAGTACCATGGAAAACATGCAATAATAATTAGGTGTACCAGAATAGAATGATATATCAAAAGCCTGATGTCCTTTATATTTGCAGCGAATGTGACAAACAAACAAAGCAGATAATGAATGATGACTAAATAAAAAAAATGAGTTTGAAACTATCACAACAATTTTCCTAACAACAAAAAACTTTGACACAAATTTAATAATAGCTATTACAATAAATTTTCAAAATGTTGGCCCCTTCAAACATGTATTGATTCTTCTAAGAACATTGATGTTGTTACAGGTGTTGAAGGTGAATTTCTTTCGTTAAAAATTCTGACTACCTTTCCTAATATTTTGTTACATTCACCATAAATGAAGAAAATATTTAATACATCACTGTTACTGTAATTCTGATTCTGCATATTGCCCGAATTTAAACAACAAGTAATAAGTATGAATGACAGTTCTCAAAAATTCATTATTAATGAACTGACATATTCTAACTAAGTATTGACATAGCCCGCATAGCCCACTTGAAAATTATCTCAATAAACCTATGATTAGACAAAGAAAACACTGGATTTATTCCTGAAATTCGAATATTATTCGATAACGACAAAACTACTGATTTTAAAGACATAAAATGTTTGGAACACTACAGCTAGTTTTTCACGAGCAATCAATCGGAATTACAAAATTATATGGTTCCCATTTGAAAAAAATCAGATTTCATAGTTTCGTTGAGGCTAAAGGACCCCGCACTTTTTCTATGGCAAATGGCGTTCCGTCAAATTTTCTAAAATTTTGGTATAATGTAGTACTCGACCTTCTGATCAAAAGTGTCCATGGCCCCAACTCAATCCTATGACTAGTTTTCGAGATACAGGGCGTTGAAGTTGAGAATTACCCACTTTTACTACGCCCGTATCTCGGAACAGAATCGAATGAACTTCAATTTTTCTCAAGAAACATTTCATTACATCCCCAAGGAGCAACCATATAGAGGAATATGACCGAAAATCGTTACGAATACGGGGTCATCCATAATTTAATGCATGCCTGATTTTGAAAGAATAAAATATGTCAGTTTCAGAGCGAGAACGTTCACAAAATGAACTATTACACTAGATATATTGTTGTTACATCGAAAACGTCTGAAATACCCAGAATTTATACTGGGTGATTCATTATTATAGAAACTATTTTCAAGGAGGGTTAAATGGACACCCCGTATTTATGGGTTGATTCAAGGTGTTTGATTAATTTTTTTAGAACATATCATCATGGACTTCAAAAAATACAGGGTGATTCAGTCATGAAATGAACTTTGAACCTCACGAAAATACCCAAAAACCACCTTTTTTTTTCATCACCCTGTATTTCAAGATTAACTCCGACGAGGTGGGAGTTTTCTTTCACCACTGTACCTGATATAAAAACATCAATACGGCTGAGAGTTTTTATCCACTTCCTACATATGACCAGATTTTTTGTTATGCTGGAATAAGAATAGAATAACATACCTAAATAAATAATTTTCATATTACTTTAAAAAAAAAATCTGCTCATAGGAAGTGTATAAAAACTCTCGGTCGTATTGATATGTTTTCATATCAAGTACAGTGGTGAAAGAAACTCCCACCTCATCGGAGTCAATCTTGAAATACAGGGTGATGAAAAAAAAAGGTGGTTTTTGGGTATTTTCGTGAGGTTCAAAGTTAATTTCATGACTGAATCACCCTATATTCTTTGAAGTCCATGATGATATGTTCTAAAAAAATTAAACAAACACCTTGAATCAACTCATAAATACAGGGTGTCCATTTAACCCTCCTTGAGAATAGTTTCTATAATAATGGATCACCCAGTAAAAATTCTGGGTATTTCAGACGTTTTCGATGTAACAACAATATATCTAGTGTAATAGTTCATTTTGTGAACGTTCTCGCTCTGAAACTGACATATTTTATTCTTTCAAAATCAGGCATGCATTAAATTATGGATGACCCTGTATTCGTAACGATTTTCGGTCATATTCCTCTATATGGTTGCTCCTTGGGGATGTAATGAAATGTTTCTTGAGAAAAATTGAAGTTCATTCGATTCTGTTCCGAGATACTTACGGGCGTAGTAAAAGTGGGTAGTTCTCAACCTCAACGCCCTGTATCTCGAAAACTAGTCATAGGATTGAGTTGGGGCCATGGACACTTTTGATCAGAAGGTCGAGTACTACATTATACCAAAATTTTAGAAAATTTCACGGAACGCCATTTGCCATAGAAAAAGTGCGGGGTCCTTTGAGCCCTGTTTCAGACACCATGTATAATACAGGGTGGGGCAGAAGAACCTATCCGATTTCAAATCCCTTTTTCTCAGAAGAGAGAGCAGGTAGAGTAGTGGGGTAAAAACCGTTAGAAAGCTGGTTTTATGCCATTTGTCAGTAGTCAACATGCCTTGGTCTGGTGAACATCGTGCTTTTGTTATTGAGCGGTTTATCGAATGCGGCGGTTCGATAATTGCTACACAACGTGCTTTTCGAATTCATTTCGGACTCGGGCGTCATGATCCTGTTCCACATCACGCTACGATTAAAGTGTGGGTGTCAAATTTTAGACAGACGAGTTCAGCATTGAAAAAGAAGTCGCCTGGACGTCCCAGGACAGCAACAGGACCTGAAAACGTGGCCAATGTGAGAGCCGCGATTGAACGTTCCCCGCGTCGTTCGGCGCGAAAACATTCGCTCGCTTTGGGGATTTCCAACCGCAGTATTCGGCGAATTTTGCACCGGGACCTCAAAATGCATCCCTACAAAATGGTTGTTGCACAGAAATTAAGTGAAAGGGATTTTGAAACCCGTACGAACCTGTGTCGCGATCTCCGAGAACTGCCAAACGACGATGTTGTGCTCTTCACGGACGAAGCCCATGATGTGAAGGGGTTACCTCAAATCGAAGGTTTACCAGCATCGACCAAGGACCCTTCTTGCTTTACGAAGGGAAATTGCTCGGGCAATTGAAGAAATTCCTGTGGAAATGACGGTGAAAGTCATGGAAAGCTACCGCGAGCGCCTAAATAAGTGTATCCGCTCCCAAGGACGACATTTGAGTGATGTGCTTTTCAAAACTTAAATTTAAAAATGGCATAAAATTTGCGATATGTTAATAAAAAAAATTTTTTGACAAGCTGAGTGGTTTTAATTTTATAACGTTTTGAAATCGGATAGGTTTTTCTGCCCCACCCTGTATTTCCTCATAATTTACGCAAAAAGCAGTATCAGCGTACTTTCTCTTATTCCTTTGGTGCGAAAAAAATTCCTTACAATGAGAGATTTTGGAGATATAACACTAATTTGTGACAATCTTTCTCTCAGAAAAATTGAGAAACAGGCTATAACTCAACAATCGCTTGATGTGGTTGCGCATATCATGCATCAAATCATTGCAGAATTAATCGTAGAATTCAAATATGTATAAAAATATACATTTTAAATAACGAAGTTCACATTCGTTTCCGGTAGAACCGGAAGTAGATTCCGCTTGAAAATATTTTACAAATTGAGTTCATGTAGTCTTAAACAAAAATACAAAATTTTGAATTTGTATCACAATTCCTTCCTCGAATACTTCTAATGAAACACTTAAAAAAATCACCCTGTATATGTGAAATATTTCCAGTGTTAACAGTCGCCAGGTCTTTGGAATGATCGAATTCACATAATATTTTTTCAAATTCATCATTTTCCTAAAGTAAATAAACATTTGAATAAATTCGTAATTACTACGACTTTCATGCAGAAAGGACAACGTTGCCTAGTTATCTGACAGGAAAATGACTAAAACCTTAAATTTTCAAAATATACACGGTGAAATGTGTCAGAATGTCATGACCAACCGGGAAAATATAAAAGTGAATGGAGTATACCGTTACTCGTGGACTAACCTGTTTAGCGTTTGTCAATAATATTAAACAGCTAGGTAGAACATTTGAATAACACATTTGCATCATAAAAGGAACACAAATGAATAAGCTTGCTGTTTCTGAAATGAGTGAATTATAAGTTATTATTTACTATATGTGATTAACAACAATCGATATAGTTCATCTTTTTTATTTGAAGTCATTTCATCGTTTAAATGAACACATCATGTATTCTTAAAACTAACTTCAAATATTTGTATGCATATACATAAGGATCACACATCTTCTTTGATGGGAAACAGTAAACAAAATATCTATTTCTTCAACATTGAATTTGACGGCAATACTCTCAATGAATCTTGTCAAGTAACATTATATCCAATAATTCTGAAATGTACCTACAACAATCTACAATTCAGCCTATCAATTTACTACGTATATGAAACACTCAGTCTTCTCTGCAGTTTACAGTTTTGTTTCTTTGCAATAACTATCATCTCATCTCACTTATATTCCTTGTGTGAATTTTTTCTTACAATCTACAATTTGCACATATTCAAAATCAAACTTACCTCGTGTTTCATGCACGTTTACAGATGATGCTATTTCAATACTATTAATTAGGTTGTTGCAATATTGAATTTTTTTTTTCTTCAATTCTTTCTTCGAGAGGTACTCGAAATTTGGCTTACAAAACATCCGATTGCTCTATAGTAGTTTATTTATTGTTTATAAGAATGGATGAAAACTTTACACAATCTATGATAATGATGATAATACTTTTTAGGGTAAAACTTTTATGTGAAAATCTAGCGAATGTCTTATTTTTTATTCGATAATTTGAATGGATTAACTAAGAAATATTTTCCATTTCTTTCGATACGTTCTCATGGCTATATCGGTATCGTAATGAGTTCATTACAGTACTAAAAACAGTGCTGTAATGAATTCATTACAGCATCGTTTTCAGTTACATTTTTTTCGTTTTGTGGTTGTCAGCAACGTCAATTTGGAAATGTCAGTTTTCGTATTTTCTAACATTCACACCAACTGCCAAGATACAATATGAAAGTCACTACTAGGACCTATAATTTGAATTTTTTCATTGAATTTCACAAAGTTTGAGTGAAATAGAGAAAATATCGTCTAATACTCGTTGCAGAATGCAATTCCTTAGACAAAGGAAAGTCTAAGTGCAATTCCAATACTCATGCATTCGTATTGGAATGGGAGCCCATTCTGCAACTAGTTTTAGAATATACTATTTCGCCTAAGGTTCGAACACACACGGGATATAGCCAAGGCTAGTTGAATATATTTCAGATGTGAACAAATTAATGCATTGATAAAGTGTAGAATCTCTCTATTCATGTTTGGTTCAGAAAATATGCCCGAATACATAATTTTTCAATTTTAACAAGCGTTTAGACTCGGACATCTGGAAGAACGGATAAGATTGTCTCATAGGCACATTTCTCGCTTCCAAATGGGAAATATTTAAGCTCAGATACTTCAAATAAAATAATTGTGGCAATAAATGATAGTGAAATTCGATTCTTTTCACTCAATAGGGAAATGCATTTTTATGGTAAGCAATTCTTCATAATTTTTCCTGTTCAAATCAATTTGCATATAATATTCTGAAGATCACATAAATCAATCTCAAACATGTACCTACCAACAATGAGAGGGACTTTTTTTCCGGAATCATTCAAGGAAATGTATACCACGTGGCCGTTTTGTGGAGAACCCTACATCGATGGACGATAAATCAGAGGCACAAATAATGCAGTGATATTCGTTTCTCCATGCAACTTACCCCTTGCATGTGGAACAATTCTGCAAAATTTAGCCATGACCTCAATCGGCTTGTTCGCGTGCGTTCATTATTCTTTACTGGCGGTTCTAGTGCGGAACAAGAATGTTTAACGAACGATGTTATGTACCAAATACAAGTCTATTCGAGTGGACTTCCATCTATTTCCATGGAATGAATGTATATTTCGTCCTAAATGATATTGACTATTAAAACATTCTAGTTTAAGGCCCTAGTCATCGAACTGAAAGAAGGTTCTATGTTTCAACAGTATATGCTCGCCAAATTTTGAAAATTGCTACTTTTCTTAAAAGTGCTTTCGAGAGAGTCGTCATTTTAATCAATTGATTGAGTCTATTGAATTTGATATCGAATATCAACTTATTTTCCGATGAAGTTAACTTTTCTTCACAATTTTCGTTATCGATTCAATTGACATTTTACCATATTCTCAATACTCTTTCTTTAGTCCAATGCGGAAGTTTCATTCTTTTGATATTTAGTTCAGCTGTAGTGGTTGAAACAAGGTTTGATTGGATGAGCATATAAAAAGCATAAAAAGAGTGGTAAGTTGGCAATTTTTGGCATAGAGCTCAATTTTGGTACATTTTTATAGATAAAATATCAAAATTCCCCACCGATTCCATTCCTACTTAAGTATTTGGCCAGGATCAAATGAAGCAAATATATTTTTTTATTTTTCTCGTAACGGTGTGTGTTTCTCAGTCCTAGGTTGTACCCCGACGAATGACCGCCCCGAACTGCAGTGCCAAAGACCAAACTGATCCTCTCTCTTGAACAAGTGTTCACCTTTTC
This sequence comes from Adalia decempunctata, assembly GCA_951802165.1. Lineage (NCBI taxonomy): Eukaryota > Metazoa > Arthropoda > Insecta > Coleoptera > Coccinellidae > Adalia > Adalia decempunctata. The sequence goes on along the minus strand of OX637697.1, from coordinate 35,403,847 downwards.
CCTTGCGATTGCGGGACTACAAAAAGGAGCATTCATACAGGGGTCAAATATCTTGAACGGTGTTGTCGACAGTATTACTCGGAGAAATCTGCACTTGCGGAAGATGCTTTATGGCTGGACATTCTGTTCGCTGAAACATAGGTCATTTCCAACATCAAGAGTTATTATCCTAGGATGAATTTTAGGCCATCGTGATCTATATAAGCACTATAATAAGATGAACCGGAAAGAGAAATCTCCCATTGTTCATAATGTTTGGTTGCCTGCCATCTGCAAGGCTTTGACTGAACATGCCCGAAGCAGAAAGAAAGAACCGGCTTACCTCAGCTGCGGTGGGGCTGCGGCAAACCAGAGACTTCTCCAGTTCGGAGCGGTCATTCATAGACCCGATAAAAATGATAGTTTGACCGAAAAGTTACATTCCAAAAATGTATCGTAAAGAAGATGCAGAGGGCTAAAGTAAAATGAAAACAATCCTGTACGTCTCAACCTGTCTTAACCCTTTGTGACCGGAATTTACTTTTCTTGATATTTTTCCATTTAAAACCGTGCATCACTATTCGAATGTGATTCAAAAAGGAAAATATTTTTCTTTTCTAATTTTCAGACATTGGGGTCAGGCACCGTGACCAGAATTTTGTCTTTTTCACTCTTTTCTGGACATGTCAGGCTTAGCTCCTACTAGCCAAGGACTACAGCTAATCTGTAAATTTTCAAACCTCAGAGCAATCATCCCCTTCCGAGTTATTACTAGAACGTATTCCCTCTATAAAACGGAATTCAAATCCTCCAAATCACGATATAAAAATCATTTTTCATTTGAAAAGAAGAATCAAAAAAGTTACCATTTAGCTTGTGTCCACATTTTGAGAAATAAAATTATTGTGCTACGATATTTTCATTTGCTCATAAGCATCACAAATAATAGTATATTCTGAAACTACTTAGTTGCAGAATTAGACCAAGAGCCAGTGACCAATTTTCATATGTCATTTCATAACTCACCAAAATTTACTTGTTTAATATTCAATATCTGCTCGAAAATAAAAACCATTTCTGTCAGCCCATAATGACCGGAGTAGACTACCATAAGCGCTCAAAGAGACCAGAAAATTAGGTTAAACCATGTCATAGTATAATACACGAAACTTTCAGGAATTGTTATTGATAATAAATTGAATCTATAAAAAATAATGAGAGAACTTTTTTGTGTTAGAAATAAACACCTTTAATTCCTTCAAATTATTCCTTCAATTGACAATAATACATGCCCAATGGCCAATATGCGCTCTAGGTCTGACTTGCAAATATGAATAAGCTCATTTTCGCTCGCATTTGCGCGGCAACATTTCTCGTTCAGACAGATGGTTCGTGATGTAAAAAATTTCTGTCTTATAATTCGCTTTCTAGACACATTTTCTTTACTTCCTGTAAATTTCGAGCATCCTGAAATGACACAAGTACAGCTGTTCTTAATGAATTTTCAGAGAGTTCTGCCAACACTCAGGAGGGACGAAAAAGTTCTGTCATTATTTTTTATAGATTCAATATATTATCGGTAACAATTCCTGAAAGTTTTGTGTATGATACTATGACATAGTTGAACCTAATTTTCTGGCCTCTTTGAGCGCTTATGGTAGTCTACTCCGGCCATTATATGGGCTGGCAGAAATGGTTTTTATTTTCGAGCAGATATTGAATATTAAACAAGTAAATTTTGGTGAGTTATGAAATGACATGAAATTGGTCACTGGCTCTTCCTCTAAATGGGCTCCTATTCCAATACGAATGCGTATTGAAATGAGTATTGGAATTGCATTCTGCAACGAGTATTAGACGATATTTTCTCTATTTCAGTCAAATTTTGTGAAATTCAATGAAAAATTCAAATAATAGGTCAAACTGACTTTCATGTTGTATCTTGGCAGTTGGTGTGAATGTTAGGATATACCAAAATTGACATTTCCAAATTGACGTCTGCTGTAATTTAATAGGATCGGAAGTCATTGTTGACAACCACAAAACGAAAAATGTAACTGAAAACGATGCTATAATGAATTCATTACAGCACTCTAATGAACTCATTACGATACTGAAATAGAGAAACATATATTCTACTATTTCACTGAAAAACATTATCTGCCATATCAATATTCTCATTGAAACACAATGAAACTATTGACAAATATCGTACCTTTACTACCACGTTCATTCCTTCACATCTAAAGCTTTTTCCTAAGAATCAGCGAGATAGCACGCGTTCCTATTGAAACAGAGGGTATTCACGACTATTTTTCCATATGTGGCTACAAGTTAGGTTCATTAGGCGTCTGAGAAAAAATTATATGATTTGTGTCCCCACGGTGTGACCACCAGGACACAAAGGGTTTTGCCAACAGACCCCAAGGTAACAGTGCAATGAAACTCTTCAAATATAAATCTGATGATATATAGGATTTATTCATGTGAAAGAACTTTAAATTGAAATATAACACATTTAAATTAAGATTGAAGCCAATTTTTTTATTTGAAAGATGATTTTAATAATGTTTTAAACATAATTTCCGCTATATGTATGCCCACCACGACTAGCTCTGAGGAACCGCATTTAACCAGAGCAGCGTCTACTGTTTCTGATTTATCAGCATAAACCAATGACTCCAGATATCCTCGGAGAAAATAATCCATTGTAGTTTTGTCGCATGATCTTAAAGGCCAATTAATTGAACCATTTCTCGAAATAATGTTATCGTCAAATCATTCTTTCAATAAATCAAATGTTCCGGTAGCAGCATGAGGTGTAGCACCCTCCTGTTGGCACTAAAACAGTTCTGGGTTAGTAGCATTCAAATATTGAAACAAATAATCATTGATCATCGACCTGTAACACGCATCATTCACTGTAACATTAGTTCCTCAGAGATGTCATAGTGGACATATCCCGGAAATTATTTTTATTTGTTTCTCATTTGTAAACGTCAGTTTCCAAAAATCAAGAAAGTTTATTTTATCAAGTCACTAACTTGTAAAACTGACAGTTAACTTGCAAAATTTTTACAAGTTAGTAGTATTATTTACAATGAAAAAGGAGGATAATGTCCCTAAGTTGGAACAAACTAATTATTAATGATTGCGGGAATGCGGGCCCTTAACCGTATGAACCGGGCGTATTCGACTTCCCTCGGTAAATGCATGAGACTTCATATAAGTACTTGCGAAACTCCGTATGGGAAAAATGAATGTACGTAGAATTTTTGAGGGAACCTCCGGGATGAAGCGTAGACATTTGCCCCCTAGGTGGAACTACTGTACAAAACTGTACTCAATAGTTCTTGCTAGGGAGTAATATAAGTTCTGCCGTTTCAGTTGGTTCTCATCGCAGGATAAGGCTATATGTATCTGATGACGGCTAATAAGCCAGAAACTGGTAATGCATTGTCTTCCTGTGGTGGTGTACTTCGGAAACTAGATCTCTACTAGTCCAATTCTCACAGTATTATTTACATTAGAAAATTTTGTTTTATCGTCATATATGTTGAAAATCTGTTATTGATGTTCTATACATATTATGCTTTTCTGACTCCCCATGTAATTTTGATGGGTCAAAAACTTATTTACATCCGTATTTTTTTGTTGTAGATAAGTAAATGAATAAATAAATCATGGTACAATTGTTATTTTTAGTAGGTAACACAGAGTTTTGATGATGAAAGAGTGGATACTGATGATGATGAACCATCTGTTGACTCAGAAACTGCTGAACTCGAGGACTGCAGAACATTTGTACTCTCCTTACTACCAAATAATTTGCTAGACATTTCGATTTTTTTGTTGACCGAATGATCCACATAACTCATCTCAATTTCGGTGCTCTTCCGCCCTCCTGCACGCTTTAGTGCTAAAATATCTCCAACCGAATCCGCAACCATAGTGGCTCCAGTTCTGCGAAAAGAGTGGCCGGTGTATAACTATGGGTCTTTCAAACCTAAATATTTCGCTATTTGCTTTGGGACACCACCAATAGTGTGCTGGCCAGCATTAAGGGAAATGCACTTTCCATGTCGGTATGTCGAAAAAAATCTTAGGCTTTCTGTTCCAGGAGGCCGAAGATTTACATATTTTCTGTATAACATGCATGGCTTGAAGCTGCATCCATCATCGGTTATGGTGAATCTTTTTGTTGTTAAATTTTTTGTTTGCCGCAATGTCACATTAACGTATTTTCCCATATCTTCTACATGATTCATGTTTAAGGAGAGAATTTCGTCACATCGACAACATCCAAAAATCCCAAATATTGTTACAATTTTCGCCAGCAACCACTGGTCATCAGGAGCATGTAAAAAAAATTGTTCAGCATCTTCTTCACTTAATACCTTGACCTTTTTTGGCGTATAACGCTCATTTTTTCGTCTCTGAAACGCTATTACCTTTTGAAATCTGCAGATGACAACTAACCGTCATATTTTTCAATAATTTTTCTAAGGAAAACAAACCTGCGAACAGGGGCATTTTCTTTCATTTCCAAGCAGCTTTTCAGCATAGACCATTTTGCCCATAAAGTATTAGGGCTGAATCTAGCTGATAGTGGATTCAAGTAGACCAACAAAACATCTTCAGTTACCCCAATCACACTATTTTTGTTTTGCCACTTTTTGAAGTCGTCGTATTCTCGCTCGTACCTTGAAGCTGATTTTGCAGGTAATAAACTTGAAGCTACACTGCTGGCTGCCTCAATAATGTAAAGAAAAATAAGCTTCCATAGCTTACGACATTTGCGACAAATTATTGAGATTTTTTTGGAATTCATCTAACCTTTTTACAAATGAGAAACAAATAAAATATAAAAACAATACACGTAAGGTAACGGGTTTTCCTGGCTCAAGGAGGTAACTGACTCGCCTGCGGCTCGTCAGTTATATCCTCCATTCGCCAGTAAAAACCCTCTTACCTTGCTAGTAAGGTTATATACTATAAAACATAAATGTAATAAAATTATCTTTTAATTAGAAAAAACTGGCTTCAATCTCAATTTAAATGTGTTTTATTTCAATTTAAAGTTATATCACTCAAAAAAAAAACCCGGTAGTTTCAACTGAAGATTTCTATTCCTCAACCTTTCACCAAATATGTGCCGTGTATCTATACCATTCACTTCATGTTTTTTGGTTAAAACTGTAGCTAAAGCATGATCTACAGCAAGGAAAACGATCGAATCACAATAGGCTGCTGTTCTTTTCAATTCGAAAAATCTAAGCTTCATAAAACATTCAGTATTGAAAAACCGGGAAAACCTCCGAATTTGAGATGCAGTCTGCGAAGCTGTCAAACATGTGTTGAGGGTGTCGGACTTGCGCAGCCATCCCAAACCATCTTCGGGGCCTTCAGTTAGCTACGAAACGGGGTCACACAAGGAACCCCAAGTAATGCTCGGGAGTGCGCTAGGACTGACAGGGCAATGCAAGTCAGCTTAGACCTATGTCTATCAGGAGCCTCCACAGACGGGTGTCAGGACCCGGGGGTTACGTGCAACATTTCCACAATCAGTAAGTCCCATCATATAGAACACCGATAGAAGCGACCATCTGTCCCCGCTTGCCAGTTATGTAATACGAATTTTCCCCTATGAATATTCACCTGAACGAAAAATATTGCTCACGAAATCAACCCAGCACAATGGAAGATACAAAAGATTTATTGAAAATCAAAGGTTATCTCACTCTGATTGAAAAACAATCAGAACTTTAATAACTGTCAATAACGACACCTTAACGTCGAATAAACAAACAAAAATACGACAGGATGTTTCAATAGTAAAAATGTTTTGACTTCTTTCCATTCAAAAACATTATTGAGGCACTAGTTATATAATTTGGTAACTCATTATTAAAGCTTCAAGTGTGATGTCTACCAATACAAATCCTGATTTTTGTGAAGCGATTCACATGCTTTCCACGTTAACAGTGGATATCGATTACCAGATAATGATATTCGGCGGTTACAAAATGAGATGTGACAGATCGGTTTTTCGATACTCTTGGTTTTGAAGGTTATTTCATCATTCGACAACAAGCAATGTTCGTGTTTTACACAGATGGCGTTATTGATGTACCTATGAACTTACGGGGGTGGGAACAGACGATGGTTATAGATGTTTTATTGTTAGTCGAAATGTTTATAGAAGCTTTCTGTTTTTTTTTTGTTTCCAAGTACTTAGTGTTAACTATTATACATATTTCATTGATTTAATTCACACTTCATATTATTATTCATATCAAAAGTAATAATCTCATCCTTCTAAATAAAGTCAAAATTATAAATCTTTTGTTATCGACATTTGACCTTTACAAGATGTACTACAACTTTTACTTTCAAATGAGCATTCTTGTTTTTTCGTTTTCAAAAAGTGTTAACTATTATACATTTTTGATTATTTGAATTCAAATCAGGCAAGTTATGGTTTAATTAGGAAGAAGCCAGGAACCAAAAAGAGTTAATCATAATTCAATAGGAAATGGGATAGATATACAAAAACCTGTCAGATTTTTCTGCGTACTTAGTTTTCCAAGTAGGTAACTCCTTATAGTTACAAGTTTTTTGAAAACTCTGCCCGATTACTGACCTTACCTTTTGGGTACATACTCAAGACTCAACATGGTCGAAAATACAATCTACATAAACAAATCTTCAAAAAAAATTTAACACTAATAGTTTGTAATTCATTTATGGTTATTAATGATTTCAGTCGATTCAGTTTAGATAAGGAGAATTTGTGCTTGTATACATGCATTACATTACCTTCATGCGAACGTCCTTCTGTTTTTATGTTTGTGGCATATTAACTTAAAGAATTGTGGGAGGTGATTTACCGAAAAAAAGTTAAGTCAGAAACAATGACCATCACACTTGATATCAATATTCATATCAAAAATAATAATCTCATCCTTCTGAAGAAAGTCAAAATTACAAATCTTCTATTATCGACATTTGACCTTTTCAAGACGTACTACAACTTTTCCCCATTCAAATGTGATTTTTTAACTTGGGAGCTCTCACAAGATTTGACACTTTTTGCAGCCCATTAACCTCAAGGCAATCTCCTCGATAACATGTCAAAGAAGGTCTACCTGTAATTTACTGATAATTATTATTTTGTTCGAAAGAATCGTGTTTCGACAACACAATTTCTTCATAGCTCTTGATAACACCGACGCATCCGCCATTCAGTACCGTATCTTATATTCTCAGTAATTATTTATATTTCGTTCATAATTATTATCAATTAGTAAGTTATCACAGTGTCACACCGGGCCTTTTTAGGTTTATTCTATGTGTTTAAAAGTACTCCTTTGTATTGTTTTCTATACCGTGTGTATCAGTTTCATTCTGATTTGGAAAAGCGTATATTATTTAGCTCTATCTCGATTTATTGAAAAGAAACAAGGTGATGAGGCTCACAATAAAATGTTTCTATTTGTTTCTAATTTGTAAACGTCAGTTTCCAAAAACAAAATATTAATCAAGAAAGTTTATTTTATCAAGTCACTAACTTGTAAAACTGACAGTTAACTTGCAAAATTTTTACAAGTTAGTAGTATTATTTACATTAGAAAATTTTCTTTTATCGTCATATATGTTGAAAATCATGGTACAATTGTTATTTCCAGTATCACAGATTTTTGATGATGAAAGAATTGATACTGATGATGAACCATCTGTTGACTCAGAAACTACTGAACTCGAGGACTGCAGAACATTTGTACTCTCCTTACTACCAAATAATTTGCTAGACATTTCGATTTTTTTGTTGACCGAATCATCGACATAACACATCGCAATTTCGGTGCTCTTCCACCCTCCTGCACGCTTTAGTGCTAAAATATCTCCACCCGAATCCGCAACCATAGTGGCTCCAGTTCTGCGAAAAGAGTGGCCGGTGTATAACTCTGGGTCTTTTAAACCTAAATATTTCGCTATTTGCTTTGGGACACCACCATTAGTGTGCTGGCCAGCATTAAGGGAAATGCACTTTTCATGTCGGTATGTCAAAAAAATCTTAGACTTTCTGTTCCAGGAGGCCGAAGATTTACATATTTTCTGTATAACATGCAGGGCTTGAAGCTGCAGCCATCATCGGTTATGGTGAATCTTCTTGTTGTTAAATTTTTTGTTTGCCGCAATGTCACAATAACGTATTTTCCCATATCTTCTACATCATTCATGTTTAAGGAGAGAATTTCGTCACATCGACAACATCCAAAGATCCCAAATATTGTTACAATTTTCGCCAGCAACCACTGGTTATCAGGAGCATGTAAAAGAAATTGTTCAGCCTCTTCTTTACTTAATACCTTGGCCTGTTTTGGCATATAACACTCATTTTTTCGTTTCAGAAACGCTATTACCTTTTGAAATCTGCAAATGACAACTAAACGTCATATTTTTCAATAAATTTTTTAAGGAAAACAAACCTGCGAACAGGGGCATTTTCTTTAATTTCCAAGCAGCTTTTCAGCATAGACCATTTTGTATAAGCGCTGAATCTAGCTGATAGTTGATTCAAGTAGACCAACAAAACATCTTCAGTTACCCCAATCACACTATTTTTGTTTTGCCACTTTTTGAAGTCGTCGTATTCTCTTGAAGCTGATTTTGCAGGTAATAAACTTGAAGCTACACTGCTGGCTGCCTCAATAATTTCTTTTGGTACATTCATTTTCGCTTTCGCCAAAACAAATGTAAAGGAAAATAAACAGACATGTTCATGGCAACGCTTCCATAGCTTACGACATTTGCGACAAATTATTGAGATTTTTTTGGAATTTATCTAACCTTTTTACAAATGAGAAACAAATAAAATATAAAACAATACACGCAAGGTAACGGGTTTTACTGGCTCAAGGAGGTAACTGACTCGCCTGCGGCTCGTCAGTTACATCCTCCATTCGCCAGTAAAAACCCTCTTACCTTGCTAGTGATGTTATATACTATTTTTTGTGAAATAATTTCCATGGTTGGATTCAGACAAAAGATTTCATTCTTATTAGCGATGTTTATTGGAGTAGAATACAACTAAATTAAAAATACACGTCGAAAATAGAATCATTATGGAAGAAAAACCTTGTAAAGAAGGTATAAACCACCACTATCTATTGAAACACTCAAAATCAAAAATTAAAATGAAAAACTACAAAATGACCAATAATAGAACACATAGTAAGAAGAGAAGTTTTAACTAGTTAAAAAATTCGAATGAAAGTCTTCGACTAGTATACCACACACTTCATATTCAAAAGATTTTGAGGAGAGTGATTTCCAGGTAGTTTAGGATAAAACTTGAAAGAAATATTATTTCCACCTTCATATTATGCATGTATACTCCATTCTCTTTTATAATGTATACCGGTTGGTCATGATTAAGGTTTGTCAAGTCTTTCTATTTAAAACTGAAGAAGGTAGGTAATCATTAAATGTCTTATGATTTTCAGAGATTTTGACAATGCTTATTTTTATTAACTTTTTTCAACTTTGAAAATGGAGTTAGTTCTTTTGAGGTTTAACTGTGATACAAGATACAAGTTTCGTAGTACTACTACATTTTCATACTGGAGTATTTCAAGTTGTGCAAAAAGGTATTCGAATGTCATCTGTAGGCTTATTTCTTGATAATTTTGAAAAATGGGGAATTCCGTAGGTCCGACTGTTCGCTTAGAAGTTTTTCTGTCGCGTCATTCGAGTACTTTTTTTTTCGAATGAACTACCACAAAGTAACGGACTATTCTGTCCCTTATCTTTCAGTGAAATTTCAACACTCGATTCTTGATTTCCGTATAAGAAAATAACAAAACAGAATCTTCCAACCATGTTTAAACACGTGATCTATTTCCAGCATTAACAGAGAAAAAAGTTTCCTCAACATTCGCAACGTTCTTTGGAATTATTGAATTCAAATAATATAATCTCGAATTCATTATTTTCCCAAAGGAAATAAACATTTTGATAAATACGTAATCACTACGACTTCTATGTAGAAAGGACAACGTCTGGACATTCTCAAAATATAGATGGTGAAATGAGTCAAAATTTCATGGCCAACCGGGATAGGTACATTATAAAATGAATGGAGTATACATATTATATCATCAGGTGAATTATAAATTATAACTACTGTCAACTTTTGAGTTCGAGAATAACTCAATTCCATTAAAATCGACGACTTAAATACAGAGTGTCTTTGAATTGGACGTACAAACGAAAAAGGGAGATTTCTTGAATAATAAAAAAAAATTGCAAATGTTTCATTTTCGAAATCAAAATATTACAGTTTCTTTTTTTTCAAGTTTTTTGTCTCACAGTACCCACACATTACAAGAAATTCAAATGAGCATTCTTATAGTTTGAAAACATTGTAAAAAAGCCTTGTACTTTACTACCTCCTGTAGTTTTGCCGTATCTGCTACAGATTTTGAGAAAAAAAAACGATTCGCTCAGAATCCTCAGAAATATGAAGATTGTCCTAAAAATCCAGTTATGCTGAATAAATTCATTGTTAGTTTTGATATCCCTAAATAAACTTCTTTCATGTGAAGTGCAGGTACTATAAGAAAAAAACTTGACGAAAATCAAAGTTTAACACCTTGTATCTCTTGAAAGAAACGTTTGCGATACCATGTATATCGGTTTTTTTCAAATTATGAAAAGAAACTCCCCTCTGCTTGAAACTCCAATTTGGGAACACCTTGTATATTAGGAAAAAGTAACTTTTTGAAACGTTGGCGTTGCAACGATTTCAATTGTTTCCTCAGTATTCTATGTAGAAATGATTCTATGAAACCGAATATTCGATTCCATATCCATAAAATCTGCTAAAATTTATTATCAGACTTCTTATCGATGAACGTTCAGCAGATTTCCCAAATTATAGTCCAGTATTCGCCCAAGCGCTATTTCCAACACGTAAAATCAATATTAATACTCTTATATCTGCGACCCAACAGGCAATTAACCTAGTTGAGGTTCTAGCTCGTACTTCCTTCATAATTTCGGTTCACTTACTCGATATATAATTAATATGTGAGAGATGTATTTGGATCGCAAATTTATACATGCTCTAATATATGGAATACTTCGAGTTTTACAGCTCGTAATTTGGGCAATTTCGATTTTTCTTCGGGAACCGGAAAAAATTATGGATACATTATGAAAAACTCTTGAACTTCTCCAAATATAACCCCAGAAAATTCCATAAATATACTGACTGACAAAGAAACTGCAACAACCAGAGCTGTTTACGTTTAATTTTTTTTGGTATAATATAGATGGTATAGCAACGAGTAAATGATTGAATAATCGAGAAGGTTTTTTCATGTCATCATTTTTTGCTACTTAAATATTGTAGGCGTTTTCTGCAAATTTTTTTAATTTTACAACAAATCAGCTGTTCGAGGAGATCCAAAGTCGATTTTTAGTCGTCTAAGGCTTATGGCCATTAAAGACCGATTTGCGACAACTCGATCTTTGGCTGATGAGTGGTTAGCAAAACAAGGCCATCCCATATCTATCCGAACGGTTTACCGCCTAATAAGGTCTTTTGGAATGCAGCATTATCGACCCCAACTTGTGTTACCTCTGACGGTTGAGCATCACCGGCAACGATTACAGTGGTGCAGGGAACATCCACATTGAAATGGGGAATGGGTTCAGGTTGTCTTTTCTGGTGAATCTCGATTCTCCTTGGGTGCACATGATGGCCGAAGAAGGGTTAGAGGACGTCGGGGAGAAAGCCGTGAACCTCAGTTACACCGAACAGTAGGCGTTATGGTATGGGGTGCTATAGCACATGGAAGTAGGTCACCTTTAGACTTCATTTGAGGTAACAGGATAGCACTATGTTACCTTCGAGAAATAGGGAAGCCATATGTTCTCCCTCACCTTAACCGGCACGAAAATCCAATATTTCAGCAAGATAATGCTCGACCTCATGTTGCCAGAGTTAATTCAAACTTTTTTGAAGCTACCCATGTGAATCTTTTGCCATGGCCGCCCAGATTAGTACGGGTAGCTTGGGATAGTATCCCTCAAGAAGAAATAGAGCATCTTACTGCATCAATGCCAAGACGTGTTGGGAAGTGTATAGATAATCGCGGTGGACATACACATTAGTAACAAATTTATCAAAAATTGAATACCCTTCGTTTTTTTCTCCAAATTTCTTTCATTTACTACTTGCTATATTATCTTTGTTCCACCAAAAAAAATTAAATTTAAACAGCCCTTTTTGAGTATTGCAGTTTATTTGTGAGTAAATCTTCATACAGGGTTTCCCAGTGTGGGTTCAACAAACTGAAAGTTCCGATGACAAGAAGAACAATTTTCCAACAAACATTGGTTGAAAAAATATATCCCTGGGCTTCAGTCTTTATTGTTCATTCCTAGCTATCGGCTCTTGGTTTGAGCCTTCTTAGGGGAAAAGTCAATTGAAGGTTTAGAAATTCTGTTCTATCACCGTATTCATGCATCAAACAATGAAAATCCAGCAAGGAAAAAACTTATATTTCAACAAACTACGCTGTAATGAAGACAAACTTTTTGAACTCTACAACCGATAATCCTTTTATTTTTAAAATTGCGGAGTTCGATAAAATTTCACTACTAACTCAGGTTGGTACACCTACTCTGGAACACCCTGTAGGTATCGATGGAGAAATGTTTCAATTTCGTAGTGAAGACCTGTAAAATTAATCCTTTCCAGAATTTTAATTTCAACTGAAAAAACTCCCTCTAGTAACTCTTCATTTGATAGCAATCAATTGTTTGAAGGTGAATTTTCGAGTTCGAAGATGATTCATGGACGTCTAGCGTCTGGGCGCTTCCTATCGACTGCTATCAATTTTCATATTTCATCCAAATTAAAACATGCAATCGGATTTCCAAGGTCATATTTCACCATCTCCGAAACAATATCGATTAGTTTGTTCCAAATAAAGTGGAAACTTCATTCGTGATGAAATATAGCATCTATTCCGAGAAGTTTAGGTATTTCATGGATGGCTCGACATCCTTATGAAATCCTCGATGAACACCTGATAAAATTTAAATAACTTCGTTCTCTGTAGAGCGCTTGCTCTACTTGAGGGATGGCTAAATCATTTCGTCACGGTGACGTATGTATTTTTCGAATTTTGAGACATGAATGTTCACAATCGACTTGGTTCGAGCAAATTCTGTCCATCCGTCCGTTATCATTTGTTAAAAGAAACACTAGGTATACAATCTGCGTCTCACGAAATAGTGAACCATCAAAATGTTTTCTGAGGGATGCTGGAATGATTACTCTGGTTTGGAAAAGAAAGTACTATACATACAGGGTGTCCCATTTTGAAATAACTGAATAACTGCTTGGGAAGAGCCTGCATCGAATGCAGAAACTCAATCTGACCTTGGAGTTCGATTTCAAGGTCAAATAGATTTTTTGAACAGGGAACATGCATTCTTCGTTGCCGAATATTAATCTTCGTGACAAACTAAAAACATCCTGGTCTTTTTTATTTCTGCCATAATATGAATCGTTGTGAAAATACACTGCGCAAAAAAATTAACGCACATTATGGAAATCTCAAATTTATTCTACAACTGAAGGTGTTCTCAATAATAATTATTTTTATCAGAATTATGCATGCATATGTTATCCACTTTCAACGTTTTTCTTCAATACAGATGTTTTCTCCCTGCAGGAATAAAAAAAGATGATATTATCAGATTTTGAATGTAGTGGCTCCACTCTAAAATCAGTTGTTCTCGATCCATTCTAGTGATCAATAGTTTTTCTTTCGTTTGATTTTCTATACTCGATCGCTATGCAATTTGACCCAAGAGGAATGTGCCCAAGCGGTAGTTTTGCGAGAAGATGGGTGGACATACACAAGAATTGCAGCAAGGATTCAGGGAGACAGGTATGAATGTCCGAAGACCAGGACAGGGTAGACCACGGGTAACAACTGCCATTCAAGAACGTTACTTGAGAGTTTCAATAAGAAATCGCCTCAGAGAATATGATTTAAGGCCTCGTGTCGCGGCAAGAGCCAGCTCTTACCCCAGCCCATCGAAGGGCGCGTTTGGATTTTGCGAGAAAGCATATCCATTGGGAAGAGGCCGATTGGGAAAGAGTTCTCTTCACAGATGAGTCTAGATTCTGCCTCTACCATTGTGGTCGACGTTCCCTTGTATACAGACGTCCACATGAAAGATATGCTCAGTGCAATTTCCTGAATACTACTGGTTTCGGGGGAGGATCGATTATGGTATGGGGTGGAATACCTTTGACTGCTCGCACAGACCTAGTGGTCGTTGATAATGGAGCTATGAATGCTGATAAGTATATAAGGAACATTCTTGAAGAGCACGTAGTGCCATTTGCTCCATACATTGGTGAAAATTTCATTTTTATGGACGATAATGCCAGATCCCATCGTGCGCACATCGTTCAGGAGTACCTTGAAGAGGTTGAAGTCTCTGAAATGGAATGGCCAGCAAGAAGTCCAGATCTCAATCCCATTGAGCAGGTTTGGGACAACTTCAATAGAAGGCTGAGAAGTTCAGAAAATCATCCAGCTACTCTTAATGTTATAGGAATTCAACTCGGAGAAATCTGGGAAGGATTAGATCAGAATATTTTAAGATCACTCATTTTGAGTATGAACCGTCGTTGCCGAGCTGTAATTAACACAAGGGGTGGAAATACCAAGTATTAAATCACTTATTAGCATTTCAGTATTTTGAAAATTGTTCATTTCTCTTCTTCCACATAAGATTCGGTGAAATCCTGAATTTTTATTCCATTTAATGTGTCTTGTTTCGTTCAAAACCTTCCCGAGAGAACATAAAAAATAGGTTATAAAGTCAATGTAGAGATAACTTTCGTTTAAATTGAGATTTTCAGATTGTGCGTTAATTGTTTTGCGCAGTGTAGTATTTGCTCAGAATGGTTTTAATGAAAATCTTCTATACTCAAACAACTGAGCAAATTTGAGAAAGTTCGTCTCATCAAAAAAATATTTTTTATTCGTCTCCATGACTACTCAGTTTTTCAAAACTGGAGAATGTTTTTAGTTTTTCACGAAGTTTTGTATTCTGCAACGAAAAATGCATATTCCCTATTCAAAATACATACCTACTTAACCTTAAAACAATCTCCAAGGTCAGATTGAGTGTCTACATTCGATGACCCCCGAAAACTAAGAAACTTTCATTTTAAACATTTTCTGATGCAGGCTCTTTCCAGGGAGTTATTTCATTGGCTCTTTCAACATGGGTCTCCCTGTATATATCTTAGGTGCCTTGTAAATAGATAGAAACTTAAATTTTTCCCCTTCAAACCAGAAATGTTCTCGGTGCAAATCAATGTTGTCATTTGGTTGAAGATGTAATATTTTTTTAGTGAAGGAGAGTGATAACTGTAAAAACTCACATTGGAGTCTTCATCTTGAAGGTCGAATCCAATTTATGAAAAATTCTGTCTGACTGATGAAATTTAATTCAGTAGATTTTCATCTCCTTGAAAGAAAAAATTCTGATGTATATTTCTGATTTTTCCATGGGAGGAATTTATTGAAAAATGACATTAAAATTTAATTGATATCGGAAATCAGTGTTTTGTCATAATATTTTTGTTTCAAAAGGCCAATATTCAATGTCTTTCACTTCAAGTGGCAGAATATCTTCATTTAAAAATGGATAGATCGACATTTAAAAAAAAACTCGATCTAGTGATACAAAATCTTCATAACTTGGTATGAAACATTTTAAGATTAGCCTTCTACATACCCTGTTACTAGAACGAGAACCAGAAACACCCAAAAAATACAAACGAATACTATATTTTTCTAAGGAAATATAATACCTTTCAAATATCTGAAATTTCGGTACCAAAATTGCAAACTCGAATTTCTGAGAATGCTCCGTGTGAACACTGTCATATTATCATCATTAGAATGTCAATGGATTGATATTCACCTAGTGATTCAATTTTGACATAATTATCAGCATATTCAATTTCAATACAAAGTGTTCCTGTTGAATGAGGAAATAGACACTGTATTTAATAATTGAACCCGTCACCCCCTCCAACAATGCATATGTATAATATTGATATTATGATGTTGAGATTACTAATTTTCCATTCTATTATTCGTTGATACTTTCACTACATTTTATCCTTCAATGCCTATATAATCGCTTCTCACTCTTATTCCTTATTCTAATTTTTATTTAACCTTTAGACTATTGATACTTTCTTACTCTTTTTTTCTTCTCTCACAGAAACGGCGAGAAAACCTTACTTATTACAAAGGCCAGATCGGCGGAACAATCAGTCATATGGAGGTAGGCTTCAGTGTTAAAAATGGGACAATGGTTATTGATTGAGTCGAACTAATTGAAAGAAAGAGGCTCTTTGTATAATTTTTTAAATTAATGTAATGTTACGTATGTTATGATAACCATTGTCCCGATAGGTTGGTGTTTAGGTATTGCTTTTGAATGTACGAATGAGTGTTGATGTTTCTTTATTACAGCTATTGGGATGATATATCCAAGGATATATCTCATTATTTTCAGTTTGACATACTGAAAATAGAAGAAATATGCAGATTTTTAAGTTTAAATTCAGATTTACGAATTGAAATAGTTCTTTAATTGCTATTTCTATCCATTGAACCTACTTTCTGCCACTCTGTTACAGGGAATGTAATGAATCCGTGTATTATACAGGGTGTTCTTTATTTGGGAGTATTAACGAAGAGGGGAGATTTCTTGCATAATTCTGAGAAAAAAAGTACCATAACCATGGGACCTCTCGTGATACAGGGTGATACTTTTTCAGGTTTTTTCTATCCTATAGTATCTGCATTTTACAAGACGTGAAACTAAAATGTGCCATATATACTAATGTAGACCAGTTGGCCATTATTTAGGTTTATCAAGTTTTTTTACTAAAACATTGACGCAGGTTGGTACTCATGAAATGTCAAATAATCTTCAGAGACTTTGCCAATGCTTATTATTTTTCTTTTCTAACTTTTTAAATGGAGTTAGTTCTTTAAAGGTTTAACTGTGACACAGGTTTCGTAGTACTACTACATTTTCATACTGAAGAATTTCAAGTTGTGCAAAAGGCATTCAAATGTCTTCTCTAGGCTAATTTCTTGAGAATTTGAAAAGTGGGGAATTCCACTGTTCGGTTATGAGTTTGCTTTCGGGATATTAGAATTCTTTTATTCATTTTTTGAATTAACTATCACAAAGTGACAGACCATTAATGTTCATTATTTTTCAGTAAAGTTTCAACACTCGATTCTTGATTTACGTAGAAGAAAATAGCAAAACTGAATCTTCCAACCATGTTCACATACGTGAAATATTTGCAGTATCGACAGAGAAAAAAGTTATTGAATTATTGAACTCACATAATATTTTCTCGAATTCATTATTTTCCCAAAGTGAATACGTTATTACTTAATTACTACGACCTATATGTAGAAAGGAAAACGTTGCTTATTTATCTGACAGAAAAATGACTATAACCTAACATTTCTGAAATATACACGGTGAAATGTGTCAGAATTTCAAGGTCAACCGGGATACATTATAAGAGTGAATGGAGTATATATTACAATTTAAAGTTCACACCCTGTGGCATGCCAATTTCTATTGCAAATCTACAGGGTGAGATTTGTTCTGGAATAATGTCCTAAGTTTTCTTCCAGGCCTTTTTTTTTGGGTGAGCCACTGTTAGTTTGAAAACTTGCAAAAAGGAGCTTTGTTATCAAACTGAACTTTGGTATAAGTATTGTCGTATGTGAATTTGAACGACTCTCTCGAAATCCTCAGGGAAATCCAAATTGTCATAAGAATACAGTTGGTATTAAAACAATTTGATTGTTAGGATATGGCAGATCAGGATACTGATGTCCACTTAGTCCAATCCTCCTGTTTTCATAATTTCCGTTCAAATACTCCCTAGTACATCCTGTATTTCGAAACTTTTGCAGTCCTATGTTAATTGGACTTGTTTTTTTGAAATCATGCAAGGAATCTCCCCTCATTAGTTGTGGAACACCCTGCCTCATATCTACAACTACTTACTACTCGTCACGTCAACCAGTATGTCATCGACCTCCAAATACATGAAAAAGGAAAATTTAAATTCAACGAGTTTAACCCGTTATTCCTACATTAAAAAAGGGATAAAAAATACCATCAACGACCAAAGGGTCTATACATTCCTGACACAAAAAGTTAGGGTTGCCATTTATAAATCCCAGCAACCTTTCACCTCTCGTAGAGGGTGAATAACAAATTCAATTTTCTCTTGGGTTTTTGCATTTCAATATTTCATTTGTTCTTGTATCGGTAATGTGAAATTTGATTGGAAATTTTCAACCATTCTTCGAATAGCATAAAACGATGATTATGTGGACTCTAATATGCAAGAAGATCACGTTGAGAGAATATCCAAACGTTTTTGTCAAAATCATTTAACATATTGGCAATAGTTATTGGAAAACCCTTTACTTCAGCTTTCTGTGAGCTTTGTGGGCCACGCTACACCCTATTCAAACAAAAAATAACATTGATTGATGAATTAGATGAGATACTGAATTCACTGCTGCTACAGCAATTTTAATATTTAGTCTGCAGTCCACTGAAATCCATATCCTTTCGAATCAATGAAAAGTGCGGCTGAATATTGGAAATATCAATATGGCTGGGATACGGTTCCCTGATGTGCAAACTTTCCAATGTGTTCATCAGCACATAATAATTCATTTCACGGAAACCATCCATCAAGCCAGGACAGCTTCCCACATTTATGAGTTTTGTTGGAAAACAATACAGCTCCATAAGAGCTTTCATAAAAGAGCTTATATTATCTAACTGATAACACAGTTGGTTCGAATATTGTATGATATGCCATGATGAATTCACAAGTCATTTTTATAGAACTGAAATGTATTCAGAGATAAGGAGAGTAGATGACATTTTTCAACTTCCAGTTGTGCAAAAAGTTATTCGTTATTTTACGCTACTTACTTCAGCTAGGAGGAGATAATATGAAAGCTGCATAAATCATATTCCTCTTAGATAATAACTGGAGAGGAAATTTCAAAGGCTTTTTCTGCGAATTAAGAAGATATTTTGATTACTGAATCCCTTAAAAGGACTAGTGTTAATTCAGAAAGAGGTGGTAGTAAAGTATACTTCATTGAACTACTTACCTGTATGACAGTCTCACTGGATATCCAAAGTTCTGATAACAATATGAATGTAATCAGTCGATAGGTTTCATTACAAGCTGAACACAACATTCAAGATTACAATATACGTCTTATCTGACGAAGACAAAAATGCATTCCACACTCGATGTTTGTTCTATTTGTTGTGTATCGAACAACATTTCAACTAATTATAATTTGTGGGGAAAGGCTTTGTGATGCTTCTCCATCTCTGATGAGATTACTCAGTCAAGGAGCACTACACTCAACACTGTGAAAGTGTAAATAATAGAATAAGACTTTCCCAAAGATATTATGTCAAAATATGTTATACGTAAAATAAAAAAATTGAGTTTGCTTCAAAAATTCACCATATACATCAAACTATGATATGCGCTTTATCACTTTCCTAATAGGAATATTAAAGAATTAATATAATAGTATATTGTTCAATGAGCGGTAATGTAAGTCATAACACACGCAGATGAATTTTCCAGCCCGAGCCGTTAGGCGAGGGGTGTAATTCATCAAGATCATCAGATATTGCAAAGATGTTAAATTTCATATTTAGTGGGAATAATCTTTTCAACAACATATCAAGGAACAATCTTCCCTATTCAAATTTAAGGGGTTGGGGTTTCCTTGTAAAGCGGTGGAATGATATGATGATGGTTCTTATTTGAAAATTCGCCTCAAGAAGAAAATGGAGGGGTCCGAATGATATTACAAATCTTGGTTTTTCTTCAGGAAAAGACCTATGCTGATCCTTATCAATGTGACATATTCTATAATTCTAAATTACATGTGTTTATCACTGATCTTCTCCTTGACGATCGAGGATGGTTTAGATTTACAATCGAGCCCAGTAGGTGGCGTGACACACAATTATTTGAATGTTTTTCAAATTGCGCCACGAAATGGCGAATGCACCGGTTATGCGGACCATTTGTGGGTTTAGGTTCAGATCACTGGCTGATTTGAGAGGGTGGCATGGAGGTCGACAATAAACCATTGATGGTTGTTCTTCGAATTTCTAATATCCATATTTCTGACGAATCATTCAACTGATCATTTTCCTTCTCTACATAATAGTGAACTCGAATGAAACGATATAATCTAATATGGATCCGACTCTGGGTTGAAAATTTTCATGCTTTCTCCCTGAAGAACTCCCTAGATCCGTTAGTGTGTCCTATTGAAATTTCATGTTTCAGATGAATTGATAGGTGTTTCATTTCCTAGGCCTAATAACGGAAATATATTGGAGTGGGGGTCCGAAGTCAAATACCTGCCCATGAGGCCATCCTCAGAGTATCTAGAGGAGGAGCATGCTGAGAGAGTCAGGTTTCAGAGAGTTTGGTCCTTTCTGAATGACTACACCTCATCTGCAAACCTTCCTGGTGATGTAATGATCAAGAAAGTAAGCACTGAGAAAAACTTCAGTAAAATGCTAAGCAAAAGAGAGGATTGATAAAGGGAATACACCGACTCTAATCTCGAAGAAAATACAATAAAATGGTATACAGATGGTTCTAAAACTGCTACAGGAGCTGGCGCTGGGATATACGGGACAAGCACCAGGTGTGCACTTTCGCTAGGCTCCTGTACAAGCGTCCTTCAAACGGAAATACTTGCAATCGGAAGATCTCTAGATATAAATCTAGAAATAAACTATCAGAAGTGCGATATAGCTATTCAAACAGATAGTCGAGCTGCTATTAAAGCACTGAGGCCCTATATCATTGACTCAAAGCTGATTTGGGAGTGCCGGAACAAACTCAATGAGGTAGGCAAGAAGAATAAGGTCTTTTTAATCTGGGTTCCCGGTTATTCAGGAATCGTAGGAAACGAAGAGGCCAATACACTTGACAGAAAAAGCGCACAAACGCCACTCACTGGCCCAGAACCCTTCAGTGGTATAGGAAAACTCTGGCGGAATCTCCCAGGGATGGATCACTCCAAAAAGTTCCACCGAAACTTTGAAACTGCTAGATCCAAAAAATATCTGGATCTCAGTAAAAACCAACTTCACCTTCTCACTGGCGTTCTCACAGGGCATTGTCGCCTGAAAAAGCATCTGTTGAGAATGGGTTTATTGAACACTGACGAGTGTAGATTCTGTGGGGAGGAGGAAGATACTCCTATTAATCTTGTTACGGATTGCTATGCCATTTCAAGCCAAAGAAAAGAGTGCTTTGGACGAGAAACTTGTAGAAGTGGGGAGTTATCCTCATTGAAGCCGTCCCAGATACTGGATTTCATCAAATCTCTGGAACTGGAAGGCGAGATGCAGGAGGCGCGATGATAACAGCTCTTTAAGGTGGCACAATAGACCTTAAGGTCGCAGTGGACTGTAACCCCTTTTCAATATAACTATAACTCTAGGCATTATATTACGTAAACGAATAAGTAGATATTGAAAAAACGTTGATTTTCATATTCAGTAGAAAGAAATCTTTTCAATAACATATCACACGACATAACCCCCTATTTATATTTAAATAGGTTGGGATTTTATATAAAAAAATTCCCAATTGACGGATCCAAGTCATTATCGGAAATCTTGATTTTTCTTCTGGAAAACATCTGTTTTCTTTCCAATGTGACACCCTTTCTAATTCTGAAATACCTGTGTTTGTCATTGAACTCCTTCTCAATAACTGTGGGTGGTCGAGATTCACAATCGAGTTCAGTATGTGGCGTTGCAGGTAATTTATAGAATTGTTTCCCAAATTGTGCCACAAAATGGCGAATGCACAGGTTACGCTAAATGTGTTGGTTCAAGTGAGACAGGCCCTGATAGGTTTAGTTTCACAATAGGGGCCTGTTGATGGAATAGGAATTGCAGTCAAGTTATACGTTATCAAAACTCAAAAGACAAGATCTATAGAGTTCGAGAGTTGTATAAGAGAAAATCCTTTTGGATTTTTAGATTACCATCTACAGAAATATTTGATTTTTGCCTAATACCTCAACCTCTTAAGAAATCCATGTATTAAGTTTCCAACCGCAGTTTTCTACTTGATTGTAGCTAACTAGACAATAGAACTATCTAAATCTAGTCCGTTAGTGACGGAATCTTTAGTCGATAGAAGACTTGCATTGATGCCATGGGTAGACATTTCAAACAGTATTTGAAGCCTAGGCCCTAGAGCATTGAAATTTTTATTTTTACTACTATGTTGGACTTGTTAAATATATACGAGTAACTTCGTGAGGAGAAAAGATCGGGAAACACGTACGTCATGGATATGCCATTTCTTCGAACAGAATTCAATCTTTGGAATATGAATCCGCTACATTTTCTCCATAGCAAAAGTGAATAATCATTATTTTCAATCTAAGTTGGAAAGAGACTTGTGTGCATTTGAATTACTGTGATTATTATTTAGAATCGGAGCACATAAAGGGATTTACAACAGAGAAAAAGTTAAACAATAATTTTTTCCATGCCCATCTACCAAGAAAACTTTATTGGAGGATACAATATTCAACCTAGGACCCAGGAGTTATAAAACTTGTATCCGACCCAAGAGAATCTTTCAGGAACAATTAATCTAATCTTCTGTAAACTTTTGTGTAGTTTAGTGTGTTATTTAGTCATATACTCTCTCATATTGTCGCTTTGAAGGAAACCGTTGAAAATATTCGTTTTCCAAAAAGTGATGAGACAAGGTATTTCCTTCAGAAGTTGCTCTCTTCAGATTCTCGATGCCTTTTGATGAAAAAATACATCTGGAAAGTGGAGGGCGAAATGTAGATCTCGAGCCGCGAATCAATGAGGGGTATAGCCAAATTGCTGGAAGAAAATGAATTTTTACCAAGGAAGGGTCGAGTATTTTGAAGTGCTGCCTGAAAATCTAACCATTGTTCGACGTCCGGCGACTTTTATACGTGGGAAGTAGGAATCGATACCCAAAACCTGAAGCAGCTGTGCTGAAGATTTTCCGCTTGCGCACGAATTTGTATCGCATCTGATATCGTATTTCAAACTGAATGAAATTTGGATCTTCGAGATATTGCTCCGAAAATTAGAGAGATTTAGTTCTATTGTTTGTTTCTCTTTTTCGAGTAACATCTGAAAATAATAGTGGCCCCCAACTAGCAATTACAAATTTTTGCTGCAGTTCATGTTCAATGTTAATTTCAAGTTGTTCAGTTGTTGTTTGATTCTTAGCATGAACTTGTAGCTTAACATATCCCCAAAAAAAGAACACATTGGCACATTAGACGTTTCTGGTGAGCCAGATATCGGATCGGTTTGAAAATTTGCATGAGTGCATTATCGCACATTTTCTACCCAACTAAAATATTTTTGTCAATGCGGTGTTGCCACTTCCATTAGAAAGTAGTAGCAACTTTGCTTTTTCAAATGGAACACCTGGTATATTATATTATTTTTGGAATCTCCAACAACTTCTCAATATTTCCCTATACCTATCCGTTGCCGTTTTTGAAATATTTTTTTCACCGAAAATCATGACCTCTAAAAATGCTGATAACTTCGGGTTGAAAGAGACTATGGCATTGAAATTTGGTGTGCTGTTAGGTTATAAATGAATGCTTTCAACACATCCGTCTGATCTACGTTACTTCAATACAGGGTGGTAAAAAATACAGTCTTTTCGTTCGCTCGAAAAAGTGACTGAAAGTTGTTTATTTCAAATGGAACGCCCTGTATATAATTTGAAATTCAGGAAGCAGATGAAATTTGCCTTCATTCTATAAATATCATGCCCATACCTAACTAGTCAAGTTTCGGACTTATGAGCATTTATTTGTCAAAATGTCCCTTCAAAATGGTATTTCCATTCGGTATTTGGTAGGCAGGTCATGATTACTATTTGATAGTACCTTGTGATATTCTCCTGATAATAAAGTCACCAAGAAACTTCAAAGTCAAACTATTCATATGAATTATTATCAAAAAGTAGAACAATCATGTCGAATATTTCAAAGTATGTTCGAATCGCTGGCCGTTCACTTCCAATCACTGCAAAATGCGGGTGTTGACTACTTTCGTCGTGGCAGATCGTATTTCTTTGAAATCCAAATCTTCAAATGCTTGGGTAATCCTTTCCAACAATTCATCTCTCGAATGCACGGGTGCTTTGTAAACTTTCAACATTCCCCACAGATAAAAATCTAATGGACCAAGATCGGGTAATCTTGCTGGAAAGTGGAATTCCATGGTACCACCGATCGTCAAAAAGTCTCTTCAGTTAGGTTAGGTTAGCACGGTGGTTCGGGATGGAACCCACATAGGCCAGGGGCCCGTTGTGATGCCGTATTAGGATGGTTACCACCCCCACCACTACCGTGAGAACCAGTAGCTGCTGTTAATGAACAGCATAAGGCTTTTGACACCAACCGACTGAAGATCGGATAGGTTGTCAAAATAGGCCTGTCCCAGAGCCGAGAATCTTTTCCTGGATAGGGCAGGACAGTGGCAGAGTAAGTGGACCATCGTCTCTTCCTCCTCCTCGTTTCGACAGCTTCTACAGAAGTCGTTGCGTTGAAGGATTCCCATACGTGCAGCATGGCATCCTCCAAGCCAGTGTCCAGTGATGGCCGCAATCGCGTTTCCAATGGAGTTCCTGGAAAGAGATAAAATATCTTTGGTGCGTCGCAGGTTAAGCTCCGGCCATACCTGTCTTGACGAAGTGCAAGAACGCTCCTCCCGCCACCTGAGGTTGGTTAGGCGGAGTACTTCCTTCCGGAGGAGCAACCTCTGTTCAGCGATAGGTGCCCCTGGTCTAGTATTAGCGGATATAGCTGTGAGCGTTGTACCAGCTCTAGCTAACTCATCCGCCCTACAATTTCCTGCTATGTCCCTGTGGCCGGGTACCCAGACAACATTGACTCTTACTTTAGTCGCCAGCTCATCTAAGGCTCTACGGCATTGTATAGCCGCCTTTGAGGTCAGGTAGACTGAGTTTAGAGATTTGATGGCAGCTTGGCTGTCACTTAGAATAGATATTTCATTGGACTCAAGTCCTGTTTGAAGTACCCATTTGGCTGTTTCATTTATAGCTACCATTTCTGCCTGGAAAACACTACAGTAGTCCGGCAAACGAAATGATAAGTTGAGGGATGGGGACTCTGAGAAGACTCCACTTCCTACTCTTCCCTCTAGTTTTGAGCCATCTGTATAAAAGAGCGTCCCATTTGGCTTAACTAGGTTCGCTGTCCACTTGTCTCTGGACGGAATGTCCACTGAGAACCTGCGGTCGAACATCGGGGTGGGTTTAGTGTAGTCTGTGTTATTTACGGTGAGGTTGAATTCCTTCAGAATTTTGGAGTGGCCGTAGTTTACCTTAGGCCATGGTGAGACTGCATTGAGTCTGACAGCGGCGCTAGCCGCGCACTCCTTCCCATATAGGTCTAATGGAGTCAGATGTAGGATCATTTCCAGGGCTTTAGTCGGGGTTGTCCTAAGACACCCCGTCATGAGAACGGCAGCTAGTCGCTGTACCTTTCCCACCCTTTTCCGGTTGACCTCCTTACACAGGGCTGGCCACCATACTAATGATCCATACATAAGTGTGGGTCTTAAGGCTTGTTCGGACTAGGCCAGTAGATTAGTCGAGTAGCGAGTGATTTAGTTACTTGCCGTGTGCGAACGCCAACAATCGAGTCGAATGGATTAGTCAGTGGGCGAGTCGAGTCGATCCATTCCATTCTATTTTCTCGGGCGAGTAGCTTCCCCCACCACGCGTCCCCAGGCAACACAAAGATATCCCAGAGAAATCCCTGCGACTTCTTTTTAGGAAGTTGTGACGCCTTTTGTGACTTCTTTGGGAGGTCGCTGGGAGCTCTATATCTCCTCCAAATGTCCGCCACAAAAGAGTTCCCAGAGAGCTCTTGACGATATCCTACGTGGATATTCTCAAACAAGCAACACTTAGAGTTCGCATACACCTCCCGCGGCGAGGACTTTGAGAACTTCTTATTAACCTCCGCATTGCGAGATGTATAAGATATTCTCTAACTGTTCACATTGCGAGATGTATAAGAAGTTCCTATACAGGTCGTATTGTGAGATGTATAAGAAGTTCCTACACATGCCGCTTTGCACAGGTAGGTAAATACAAGTCGCATTGCGAAATGTGAATGAAACATCAAAAACTAAGTCAGATTAGTCCGATTCCTATGATGAGAATCTGTATATCCGCTATATTATTGAATTGAATTACACAACAAACAGTGTTAAGAGTTATTTATTATTTTCGGCTGCAACAGAAGGTAAACTAAAACAAGCGAATAAGTTCGTCAATCTTTATTATCAACAAAATAATTTTCAAAACATTATATTTCTTTCTTCCTCTGGGTACAATGTCCCAGCCAATCTTGAGAAAGACTCCTCTGTTGTCCTCCACGTATGTGGATGCCACCCTCCGTACCTACAAGTTCGAAAAAAATCGGTAGATTTCGGTAGATTTTTGGAAAAAAATACCTTTTCACATATTTCTTGTGTTATTCAAGTTGAAATACCATTTATCCGAGAATTGGGCAAGAAGGTTATTTTACGAATGAAGCAAAATTGAAAATGGATGTTTATTTACAAAATCAATGTTCGAAAACGGGAAAACCAATCTCTCGAACAAAAAATGAGTATTCTGTCAAAATAAATAGGTATTCAAAAAATTAACACCTCTTGAAAACAGCTGATGTGCTGAAAATAAACGTATGCACATCAAATTGCTTGAAAAAAATATAGATTTGTCAACGTATAGCTGAACTAATGTATCAAATTATGGTATGCTTAGGAAATCTTCAAAATAATATCGTAAGAGTCATGATTTCCTAGAATATCAGAACATACATTCACTCCATCAAATTTTGGTAGATTTATGTGCTTTTTTGTTAGATCGATAGATCGAGAAGAAAATCGGTAACACTTTTGTAAGGTCAGTGGTTTATACATTAATCAAAACGTGAATAAACAGTGTGTCAAGTTCTTTTGGAGCACAAATTGAACAGAGAGGATTTCAACAACAACATTTCAATGTCCATTTTGCATTCATATATCAGCTTGAAACAAAATTAGATTTAATTCCAAACTGTTCCCGTGAAAGTGTCGAATGATCATAATTCCCATTGAAGTGTTTTCTTTTATTAATATTGGAATTGCAATAATGGTTTCCACAGGAACTTGTAAACCGTGCCTTTTAAGAATTATCAATAACATATTAGCTTGAATTTTGGGAATATTCGACTCATCATTCTTGTAATCACCAATATACCAAGTAGAAAATCGTTTAATGTGAATGTGAATGTGAATTAATCAATTCCTTTATTGGTGGTTGAATTACTCGGATAACATAAGTGGTGGTAAAAATGGTTACGGTATATGTCCTAATAGGTGAGAAAACTCCAGATTTTAATGAAAATAACACTTACTTGGAGGCTTGGAGCACAAATATCCTCATCGAAATTTCACACAATAACGAAAACGAACCTCGCACAGCACAGTAACACCGATAAACACAATACATCTAACTAATCTATCCACAAAACCCATCTCGATGTCTGGCCGTCTGGCGTCTTGGTAAACTCGCTGTTTATACAAGTTCGACTTGATAGAGAAATAGCGCCTGCGTGAACAGATTGACCTTGTCAATCGCATGGTGCGCTCTCCTCTCCAAGTTATCGCATGGGCACATCAGTGGGAAATTCGCTTAGTTACATCACATAGAGATCTCTGGGACCTCGCGGTAGGAGCTCCTATAAAAGTCGCATTGTAACCTCTCAGAGATATCGCGGAGAAGTCTGTGTTGCCTGGGTCACTTGCCACTGGACCGCCAGTATACAGTAGTCCGAACATTTCGTGCATCAGTAGCTGAGTGCATTAGTACTGACAAAACCGTACTGTCACAGGCGAAAGGAAAAGATACCATCCGTCGTTTTTCAAATATGTTTCGATATCACATATAGATTTGTTCAAAAATATTTGGATCACGAATGTTTATGGAACAATAAGTCGAAAGACTACAAAAATAAAATGATGAGGCAATCCGCATTAGAGGAAATAGAATCAGAAATGCATTTACCCGGTTTAGGAGAAAAAGAAATAAAAACGAAAATTAAAAATATCAGGTTTGTATATACTTCACGTCTATAAAGTTTTATTAACAGAAAATTTATACAACTTTCTGACATTCTCAAAGTATCGAGGTATTCTTTGGGATCTTCTAATGCCAATTCCTTCAGAAGACAATTCGTAGCTCCTAGTTCTATTGATCCATTTCCGTTGCCAAAGCTGCTTTTTACGTATCTCACATATTTCCTCATCCACCTCTTCTAAAATAGCCATTACGATGAGGTTAACCAGTTTGTTTACTTTATTGTGTTGCATGCTGTTCGTTCTTCGAAACATCACTCACTTCTCATTTCACTAGTGAACTCGACTTGACCAAAGTGCGAACGATTTCCTGACAGTTGTGTGACAGTAGTGAGTAGATTAGCTACTCTCTACTCTCCACTCGACTAAAATACTGGCCTAGTCCGAACAAGCCTTTACGACCGCCGTGTATAACCAATGGACAATGCTGGGTCTCAACCCCCATTGTTTGCCAATGGTTCTTCTGCAGGTGTATAGCGCAACTGTCGCCTTTTTCACCCTTTCCTCTATATTTTCTCTCCATAACAGCTTTCGGTCCAGGACAATTCCTAGGTACCTAGCTCGTTCGGAGAGTTTTATTTCTTGGCCCCCTATATTGGGAAGGCGAAAGGAGGGTATTGTGTGCTTCCTCGTGAAGAGAACTAGCTCCGTTTTTCCCGGGTTTATCCCTAGGCCGCATTTGTTGCACCAGTGCACGAGTTCATTTAGTGCCCCCTGTATGACATCCGACAGAGTCTCTGGAAATTTCCCTGAAACTATAATCGCAATGTCATCGGCGTAGGCCACAATTTTAATTCCTAGCCTTTCCATTCTCTGGAGAAAGCCGTTGAGGGTAAGGATCCACAGTAGGGGTGAGAGCACTCCCCCCTGCGGAGTCCCCCTATTGACCACTCTTTGTATCTGACAGCCAGAGATCTCTGCGTGAATCTCTCTGCTGCAGAGCATGTGGTTAACAAATTCGACGATTGACTTGTCGATTCTCAGATTTTTCATTTCCCCTGTAACAGCACTGGGGATTATAATGTTGAACGCCCCCTCAATGTCTGAGAAGGCTATCAGTGAGTATTCGTTGCAGTTTAAAGACTTTTCAACTTCTAGTACTAGCGCGTGGAGGGCTGTTTCTACTGACCTCCCCTTGCAGTAGGCATGCTGGGATTGGGAAAGAATTCCCTCCCCTAACAGTGAATCTCTTATATATGAATCTACTAATCTTTCTAGCGTTTTTAGTAGAAATGATGATAAGCTAATAGGCCTATAATCCTTGGGGGTGTTGTGCGATTGTTTACCCCCTTTAGGTATAAAAACAACTCTCACCTCCTTCCATTTCTTAGGTACATAAGTTAGGCTTAGGCAGGCCTTGTATATGACCTCTAACCATGGAATCGCCAGGTTGGAGACTACCTGCATTTCCGCTGGTATAATATCATCCTTACCAGGTGATTTGTAGGGTTGAAACTGTGCGATAGCCCATTCAATCCTGCTCGAGGTGACGATTGATGGGTTAATAATTTTTTCGATGCTAGGAGCTGCTGGTTCGCATTGCCCACCTAGCTGTTGGCCAGGAAAGTGTGTGTCTACCAGTAGCTCGACGGTCTCTACGTCCGTGGTCGTCCATGTGCCATCAGGTTTACTGAGATAGCTTGGCGCCACTGGGTTGGACGAGATTATTTTTCGCAGCCTGTTGCCTTCTGTAGCGCAGTCGATGCTAGAACAGAATTCAGACCATGATTTGAATTTTGCGAGTCGAACACTCTTTTTGAAGCTATTCAGACCGGCTTTATAAGCACTCCATTCATTGGTTTTCTTAGCTTGGTTGAACAGCTTTCTACATTGTTTCCTGAGGTCACTGATTTCAGAAGACCACCAGGCCGGTTTGGGTTTTCCCCTGACCGTTTTCATCGGGCATGCAACATTCATCGCATCGTTGAAAGTTTCTGTGAGGCTGTCTACCAGCTGATCCAGATCGGCCCTAGAAGTGGGAATGTCTGGTATCTCTGCCGGTAGGGCCTGGGAGAAGCGTTCTTTGTACATACCCCAGTCCGCATTACGCTTATTACGGAACTGTTTGGCTGTTGGCCCATGTACGTCCATGTCAAATTCCAAGTATCGGTGGTCTGACATGGAGTGGTCTCGGGATACTCTCCAGGACCGTATCAGGTTAGCGGCATGTTCGTTGGTCAATGTTATGTCCAGAACTTCCTGCCTTACGGCTGTAATAAAGGTGGGTTCACCGCCTCTGTTACATATTTGAAGGTTGTTATCTAGAATGTATTCTAAAAGCAACTCACCTCTTTCGTTTGTGTCGGTGCTGCCCCATATAGTATGGTGTGCATTCGCATCAGCGCCGATAACGACCGGTGTCCGCGTCCTTGCTGCCTCCAATAGGGCTGCTTGTAGCGGTCTCGGCGGGGGAGGTCCTGCATCATGCGCCATGTATGATGACATGAACCATATACTAACCGGACCTAGTTGCACCACAATGCACACGTTGTCTCTGTCACAAAAATTTGGTAAGGTAAAAGAGCTGTATTTCCTGTTAACAAGAATACATGCTCTAGGCGGCTCTTTACCCTGTATATATATGACATTGTAGTCTTTCAGTTGCAGTCCGCAAACCCGCTGTTTATGCACCCAGGGTTCTTGGACTAAAACGATCTCCTCGCCGGTTTTAGCTAAGCGGAGGAGAAGTGCAGCTGATGCTGCTTTACTGTGGTGGAGATTTATCTGCAGGAACTTCATCCGCAGTTTCCCCGCCGGATGAGTCTAGCAGCTCATCTTCATCCACATTGTTGAGCCGACTCAGCATTGCCGCAGCTTCTGAGACGCCGCTTTTGCCGCCATCGGATGCGCCATCGTCAGACGTCGTCGCCACCTTCTCCTCTTGGGGTGTGGTGGTTTTGGCGTCTGCGTTGTA
The DNA here is from genome assembly GCA_951802165.1 of Adalia decempunctata. Taxonomy (NCBI): domain Eukaryota; kingdom Metazoa; phylum Arthropoda; class Insecta; order Coleoptera; family Coccinellidae; genus Adalia; species Adalia decempunctata. Next base: position 35,372,538 of record OX637697.1, on the reverse strand, counting down.
GATGAGGAGTTTCACCGACCCGAGCCCATAGTAGACCACCCCCTTGTTCTCCAAGATGGGGGCCACCGACTCGTTGTTCAAGATGACAACAGCCTCTCGCCTTCCTTCTTTTTCTTCGCCTACCTTTGCCACCCTCCAATCGTGGGTTGGGAGGCTAGGGTTGCTGAGCTGAAGGAATTCAATTATTTCTGCAGGATCTGATGGCTCTGCCGGAATCCAGGTCCTTGACCTTGGTCTGCGCGGGATGTTCTCCCTCGTCACAGCCTCTAGTCTTGATCCTGGCCAGACTTCGCCAATTTTTGAGATCGCTTTCTCGTATAGATCTGCTGATCTCTGATCAGCGCACGATACCAGCTTGACTCGGCCCTGGAACCAGCCTGCGTCCGTGCACTGAGGGGGAGCTCCCGGATTTTCTCTGAGGAGCTCCTTGAATTGCTTTAAAAGCGCCATCTCGACCATCATCCATTTTGACGGAGTGATGTTGCCGTCCTGGTGGCTTTTATCGATAACCGCCCTGACGAGTTCGTTTTTTACGACCGCACTGTAGGGGCGCTTGGGCGAGGGCCCCGTTTTGGGCTTCTTCGCTTGTTGATCGCTTAGCTGCTGGTTTAGCTGCAGTTTCAGCTTCAGTTTTTTGGGGTCGCGCGGCGGCTTTTGCAGCAACTTCTCGAGCCCAATCTCTTGAGGCCAGTTGCTTTTCTGACATCTCCTTTTCGGGTATGTCTTTTAGCTTCTCTAGCAGACGATAGGCTGCTCTTCGGTCCCTGTACGCCTGCAAGGAAGGGTTCACCTGCTTGGGCTTACCGTTTCCACTCGACCCTGCGGTCGGGGTGGGCGGGTTCTCAGAGCCGGTGTTTTGGGTGGCCGAAGCCGAGGGACGCCTCCCTTCGCGGGTGGGCGGTATAGTTGGGGCCGAAGCCCCGGATTGCCTCCCTTCGCGGGTGGGCAGTGTAGTTGGGGCCGAAGCCTCGGATTGCTTCCCTTGACGGGTGAGCGGTTTGTTTTTTTTGCTTTCTTGGTTCATAGTGTTCCCACGAGTAGCAAGGGAAAGGTAGTCCGCTGCGGCAGAGCCCGGCATACCGCAGTAAGGGGTCTCATACTATGGGGTGTCCCCTGGTGCCCCAAAGGAATCGTTTGCGACACACATATTTTGCAACCCAGTGCCATTCAGCCCTCGGCACGATCTCTTCCACCTTGGCTTGGGTTGGGTCTTTTAGTCGCCTTTTACGACAGGCAGACCATACCTGGGATCTATTCTATTTTCCCCGTATCCCCAGGGGAACTCTACAGTTAATAATAATAAAAAAATGCATGAGCACTTTGTTTGAATAGTTTTCTTCCATCGTTTCGAGGGTATTTATAACTTCTGGAATGTCGAAAATGTCGAAATTCAAGTTTCTTGGTGCCTTCATTATTAGGAGAATGTCACAAGGTACTGTGGAATAGTAATCATGGCCTGCCTACCAAATACCGAATACTATTCTGAAGGGACATTTTGACAAATAAATGCTCATAATTCCGAAATTTGACCAGTGAGGTACAAGCATGATATACATAGAATGAAAGCAAATTTCATCAGTTTCCTGAATTTTCAATAATATACAGGGCGTTTCATTTGAAATAAACAACTTTCAGTCACTTTTTCAAGCAAACGAAAAGACTGTATTTTTTACCACCCTGTATTGAAGTAACGTAGATCAGGCTGATGTGTTGGAAGCATTCACTTATCACCAACTCCAAACCAAAATTTAATGCCATAGTGTCTCTCAACCCGAAGTTATCAGCATTTTTAGAGGTCATGATTTTCGGTGAAAAAAATTGAAATTAATTCATATTTCGGAAACGACAACAGATAGGTATAGGGAAATGTCAACAAAATTTGTCGGTAAGTTGTTGGAGATTGCAAAAATAATATAATATACCAGGGGTTCCATTTGAAAAAGCAAAGTTGCTACTACTTTCTAATGGAAGTGGTAACACCGCATTGACGAAAATATTTTAGTTGAGTAGAGAATGTCTGATAATGCACTCTTGCCAATTTTCAAATCGATTCGATATCTGGTTCACCAGAAATGTCTAATGTGCCATCCACCGTGAATCACCCTGTATGTCTACATAACCATTCATCCAAAAATGAGTGAGATTCTTCGATGAAACTGTTAATCATTATCCAGTAGTTCAAGAGCAAAATCAGAAGAAAAAAAGGCGTTGATGGTTGTTAAATACATAGCTTCAGTTGAATCTTGGGGGGATTTTTTTACATGTGTTGAAAGAGACACGCGACCGACAAATTCCCTCACATTTACCAAATCAATTTTCTTTTGGGTTCAATTTCTTGTCGTACTGGTATGGTTGTATAGTGTGAAAAGAGATCACTTACAAATTTGTCGACAATACTAGGAATAGAGAGTCCATTAACTGAAAAATGTCGTCAATGAATTCTCAAATTCCTATCAGTATTCACTAATGATCACTGATTTTAATAAAACAATTTGAAAATTTCTAAAAGTAATTGTGTGTATCTTTCTATCATCAAATGGTATAACTTACTGAATACAAATGACGTCAGAAATGTGAAATATCACACACAGTGTCGCCATTATAATAATTTCAAATTTTTCCATTTCAATTTTCCTCTTGAAAAACCTTCATATTTATGAATTTCTTTGATTTTCAATTGGCTTAGAGAATGGGGGAATGAAGCTTTCAATATCGAACATATCACTGATAGAAAAATAGGGTGGATGTGGTTTTCCACACATTGGCGATAATGACGCTTGAAAATCGGTTTTGTCAGCATATCTCACCACTTGCAAACGCTCTGCAAGAATATTCGAATTAAACAATGAGGCACTGCTTGAGAGCTTATGAGAGTACGCGATAAGTGTTCTAGTGTAGGAGGACAATTACCAGCCTGCAGATTATTTTGATCAAGAGATTCAATTTTATTCGACGACATTGTTTGGGATAATCAGAGTTGAAAATATTTTATTCCAATTTCAATGAAAATAGAAAGTTTAATCACATGTACCTGTTGAAGGAAGATTGGCTCAAAGGAAATTTCGGCCAAATGTTCTTTTTTTCAATGAAGCAATCAGGGTCAATCCTATGTACCCCACTCGTGCTGGCTTCGCATACCATACAGAAAATTATTTAAGAACACAGTAGAATATTGAACACGATCTTGTGATTCCAGAAGCCTTGATGTTTTTAAAAATTTAAATTTGGTCACCATTTCCCTTTCATTCTGAATCTTAAACCGGCTCCCCTCGATACGGTCTTATCCTCGAGTCTGTCCACATATAAAGGATTTAACAACCCAAAGGAGTGAAGGTTCAGCCTCTAAAGAGCAAGAGTAGGCCTTGTATGGGAATTCGAAATGTAGAACCCTTCCACAGTTGACATAGGAGTTACTGCGCCACCTCTAATTTCCCTTCAAATTAAAATATCAAAAGCACTACCGGATGAATCCTCCCTGACACGAGCTTGAGCAATTAATTAAAAGGAGGATGAAAAAGACCCGACAGGCGACAGAGTTGAATGCGTGTGTGCAACATTCATTCAAATGAAAATGAAAATCTTCAAGTGGGCTCTCAAGTGACACTCTGCAAAAAACACTGTTGATGCGCCGGTTACTTTGGAAGTTTCAAGATGGTTTTCAACGACCATATATGATTAAACAAGATACCCCGGGGAAATTGTTGTCTTTACTGGAAAAAGCGTGTATTCAACTGGTATGAATCCACGAGCTGTGGGACAGTTTATCTGTGCATCAAAGCTCACAATTCTAGTTTGATCAAATATGAATTTTTGGTTTCCACTCAAGCTCAGATTAAAAATTCTTTCAATACTTATTGAAGCGAACGATTAATCAAAAGTGTTCAAAAAGTCTAATCGACATAATTTGTGAAAATATACACTACCCCGACAAACAGATGTCAAAGTGTAATATTCGATTGCAAAATCAGAATAACCACCACGGAAGAGGTCAAACTGGGTTATACTGTATCAATCTAATATCCTGATCGATTCTAGGATTCCATTTGGTTCAATGAACTGATCCATTATGCAAGGGTATTCGTGAGGACTCCATCAATCTGATCCACCTGTACGTCCCCTTCTTTGTTATCTATCATTAGTTTCAAGGGACTTATTTGCTGAACTGACCCTTCAGTGAATTTCCAATATATGTTGGGGAAGAAAAATTTTAATTTAATTATTGTATCTTATTAGCGGAAAACTTTTCTGGTACTTGTTGAAAAATGTAAAAAGAGTTTGAATCATAAAGATATATACACTATCCATTTACAGTTTTCATACCCCTAAATCGTCAATTTATTCCGAGTGTTCACAACTCAAGTTGAAAAATACAAAAATATTGTTTTGATTATCTCTAGAAGTGCAGTAACAATAACTTATGTATGTTGATTCTTAAAATGAGTTTGTTGTGGAGGCATATCTACTCGTTTTATGTGTTTTTTTCAAACTCGGGCATAAAATCTTTTTTCATATCCTCACACAGTGTATAAGCAGGAGCCTTTTCAATCTGCCTCACATGTCCAAACTAGTGTAGGTAGCTGCTTCTCTATTTTACTTATTGTGCTTATATTTGAAATAGGTGGCAAATCCGGAATTTTTTTATGAAACAAGTGACTCACTTGAAGGTGAATGAAATTAAAACATGATATTATAATGAAATATTATAATGAAATATTATAATGAATAACATCAATTAGCATTACTTATAATAAACTAGCGACCCGCCCCGGCTTCTCACGGATGCAATGCTGGTACTAAATACCCACAGCTTTTTTGTCATTAGACAATACAAACATATTTTGTTAAGAAGTTACTCTTGAAAGAGCGATTGAGAGAAAAACGGCCTTCGACGCGCTATTTACAGGCTCACGCGGCCATCCGGATCGGTATTGCCGGCGCCGCAGCGCTATGACCCTGCATTTTAAATCTGTAATATCTACCGAAATATTCATTTAAATTACATGCTTTAGGGGGCCATATTGATCTATATTGAATGGACAACGTATTCAAGGTACTAAATTGGATAAGGATTAATGCTGTATTGCTCAAAATAACTTCCTGAATAAGCAATTTTTTTCCCGTAAAATGTGAAGGATGAAAAATGGTTATTGTGGGTTATCCTTAAGAGATAGGTCTATACCATCGCGGACTTTTTTGTTGACCTTTTTTAGGTGTACAATACCGAGTATATTATTTTCATTTATCTCGTGGGGTTCCGTCAGCGTTTGCAATGTAAGTGCAAAAAAAGTGTTTATTTACGACATCACATTGGAAACCTGTAAATTCATCAGTGTTTCTCTAAAATATTATGCAAGAATCATACTTCCTCTTGAATCACTTTATCTACGGAAAAAAAGCGTTTCAAAATCCGTAGCGTAGTTTTGAAGATTTAAGCATACATAGGGACACACTCCGATAGCGACTTTGCTTTATACTATGTATTGATTTCGGTAATCATAGATGCATAGAATATCTGGTGTATCGACTCCTCACTAAAAATCGTGACCAAAATTTGTAGATCAAAACGGCACTCTAGATTGTAGATTTTGTTCTAGTGCCGGAATAATCCGCAATATTTAACGGTCGTGGCGCTACTGCGGCTACGAAAAATAGCGCGACTCCTTCCGGGAGAAACGAAAAGCAGGACAAATTCTCAGATTTTCGATCGACGAGAAAGTCTTAAACAAAATCTAATCAGTGCCAACACCAGGTATTCTATGCATCTATATGATTTCATTTTTTTCTATTTCGATTTTTGCAATGAACATAAAATTGATAATATTTCTGAATAGAAAATGACGCGACTTTTCAAACGATGTGTCACAAGCCCATATTTCTTATTTGAAAAATTAGGGGTTGTACTCAGACCATAGAAAGAGGAGACACAGCATCTCATTCATAAATTCGAGAATTGGTGAAGCCAAAATTTAGTCAGTTTTCAATGGGTGAAACGAAGATAGCATAGAGAATAGTAAATTAAAAACCGCCGTGGCAACATTGCAGAATCTAACTTTGAAAGATCCAGTGGCGTCGAGTTATCGCCTATCGGTATTGAAGAATGCAAATAAAATTGCAACCGCATTAACTCCTTTTGACGAATTCATACAATGTTCTGAACATTGAAACAGATTCTGAGTTAGGTAAACAGAGTCAGCTTAATTCAGAATTAATGTTCCTCTCAATATCAGAACTATATCTGAAAAGTGAAATTCTGAAAATCGAAGAATTTACGCCACTGCTACTTAGAATGATAAGAGTAGAACATACCTGCGTAAAAAAAAATCAGGATTCAAATAGTCCAGTACGAAGCATATTTCATCGTATCTTGCTAATAATATTCAGAAATTAATCCAAATTTCACTTCTGTCACGCAATATCGTTATGACCACACTTTTCAATACGTCATGAGCAACACAAAATTAGAATAGCGGTACGAAATGAATGAATGAACCGGCCACAGATTTAGAAAACGTTGCTGAAATAACATGCCCATTCTTATCTGCGGCAAAAATGGCCGAGCCATTGCGTAAACATTTCGATACTTTAGTTTATGTAATATGATGAATGCACAATATTCGAAGAAACAAGTACTCATTTCAGACATTCACGCACAAATGAGTGGATGAATTTCATTTTGATTGAGAGTTTATTTTTTAGAAAATTCAAAGAACGTGAAAAAATGTCTACTACAGTTTGATTCCGTAGTAGTACAGATACTAAATAATTTGGTTTACTATTTATTATTGAAAGGCGCATCTCCTCTTTCTACAGTCCAAGGGGTTGTACCTGTCTTTCTAAGGGGGTTGAAGGTTCGCATTTTTACGTAGAACAAAGACAACTCAAAATTTAAGTTCAACTTGTTTCGGAATATTTCATGAATATTTAATCTATATATATATATATATAAAACAGAGTTGTTGGTTACACCATTTATAACTCAAGATCGGGTGGACTGTTTGTTAGAAAACTTCATTTTTGAAATCCTTTTACGGCCTGGTTATTATAAAAGACATTTAAACTCTGAAAAATTTGCTTATGAAGGAAATGCTGTTCCATCTTTTGAATAAGGCCACTAGATGTCGCTACGGTTAATGGCATAGTCGTGAAGGTACTATATTTGATATCATCGCCATAAGATGGCGATGTATACAATTACGGTGTTATCTGCATAGAACTTATAGTAACATGAAAGGCTATTACCAGATCAAAAACCAGGTAATCATCTCAAGCTGGTGAATCAGTTAATTTTTACCGAAATGTCAAGTAAATCGGAAATAATTGAATCCAAAATTGCCCATTATTAGTAATTGACATATTATTTCTGTGTTTCTGTTCTGTGTGACAGCTCATATATATGGAAACATGAAAGTCTCGCTGCTATACAAACTGAGATGTTTACCCATTATTCAAAGCTGAGCAGCAAGGCTAAGAAGTCTAAAATAATGGTGAGAGCATTGATTAGATTTTGATTAGCCAAAATCGAGATTATTACAAAAGTTTCGTTTTTTCCACTTCAGAAAGCGCTATTCACAAATTATGACAAAGCGTTACCACCGGAGATCGGAGCTTGATCTAGATCTAGATTAGAGAGTTAAAAAAATCAGAGAACCAAGCCATGGATCCCCGATCACCGGTGATTACGATTTGTGAAATCCACCTTAAGTATCATTTAGGCCAAACAAAGTTAGAAAATCATAGCTGTTAGGAGAGATGGAGGTGTATCAAAAACTCTTAAGCCTTCGAGCAGAAAAACAAAAAAGAAGTACCTTCCTTTGAAGACCTGAATCTTTCTTTTCATTACAGCCTTATTTCGAATTCGACTCGAAATGGATCTCTCTTCTAGCACGTATTCTACAGTCTGCCAGCAGCCAAGCGTACCCAATTTAAAAAGATCGTTGTGAATCGTACGAAACATATCGATTTCTGGATATAAATAGACCACAACAAAGAAACCCAGACACTTTGTAATCATTTTTACATATCTGCCTACCCTTCAGCGTAGGGCAGCTTTCGGTTATTTAACCATGCAAACCTCTGCGGAATAAAACTAGAAAATCAATGAAGTGCTTACGCATGAAGTGATGGAACATATAGATAATGCTATCGCTATCATTCGTTTCTGTTGTAACAAGGCTGAATTTGGTGATAATTCTTCGACAGTGTTTGTACTATAAGGGGGGATGGTATATTTTCTATGGAATGCTTGCAGAATAAGTAATGTCACACGCAAGTTCAGAAGTATAACACCTTATCAACATTTGAACAATAATTACAACTATTCAAACAATAGAAGGGCCACAGTGCAAACCTGTCAAAACCATAAAAAAAGAAAAAACAACAGCATACTGAAAAGTATGTGTGAAAAATTCTGTACGGTTCCATTTGAAGCAAAATTTCATGTATTGTTCTCTTGAAAGTTGATTCATTTGTGATGTTTTGCATGCCATATGGAAGATGATTATACATTTTCAAAGACATATACACAAAGTTTTATTGAGTTGTGGTTAGGTTATACTTCGGAAGCATGTAGTTTGTACCTCTGCAACTTTCACGATAGCGAATCCCCAAGATGGTTCTGAGCATCAATTTTTGGCGACGGAATACTCTATCGATGTCGCTTGCCCCTCCCCGAAACATATTTCCAAAACTGAGCAACGACTGAAAGTTGGAAAAGTACAGTGTTGTTAGGGACTTTCTCTATTTCAGTATCGTAATGGTTCATTACAGTACTAAAAACAGTGCTGTAATGAATTCATTACAGCATCGTTTTCAGTAACATTTTTCGTTTTGTGGTTGTCAGCAATGACTTCCGATCCTTTTAAATTTCAGCAGACGTCAATTTGGAAATGTCAATTTTCGTATTTCCTAACATTCACACCAACTGCCAAGATGCAAGATGAAAGTCACTAGGACCTATAATTTGAATTTTTTCATTGAATTCCACAAAATTTGAGTGAAATAGGGAAAATATCGTCTAATACTCGTTGCAAAATGCAATTCCAATACTCATGCGTTCGAAAACTCGCTCCTTCGTCGCTCGTTTTCGAATATCGCATTCGTATTGGAATAGAAGCCCATTCTGCAACTAGTTTTAGAATATACTATTAAGCTCAGCAAGTTTTTGGCCACACGGAAATTGTAAATGACCTAGCTCAGTTTTTTGTTCAGATATAGAACATGCTGGCTCCAATTCAAGGTTCTATCGAGTTTAATTCCCAAACATTTAGTAACCTTGTCAATCTTCACATTTTGATACTTGTATTCTATGAACTCCGGAACAGGACAGCGAGAGTGATAGAAAATACTATATTTATTCCAAATATAATTCAACAGTCTCTCAAAAACAGGCGGAATATAGATGCCCAAAAATAAATGATATTCCTCCCAAAAATATGACAACAATAAAAAATATTAAATGAAAATATTAGTTTAGAGGACTATACTAACCGAGATACTAACTGACAAAGAAAATGCACCACCCATAAGGAGCTGTTTAAATTTTTCTTGATAAAACATAGTTAGTATAGCAAGGAATGAATGATTAAAGTTTGGAGAAAAAAACGCCTTGTTTTCCTAACTACTCATCGGCCAAAGATCGAGTTATCGCAAACCGGTCTCTCACGGACATGAGTCTTAGACGTCGATCTTGAACTTCATTTGTGCCCCTTCGATGTCTGGTGTCTACACTTCTTCGATTTTGGGCATTATCAAACCACGCTTGACAACATCTCATGACAGTAGTTCGATTTCTGTTAGTACGGTCTGCGAATTTTCGAAATGACAACCCTGCTTCCCGAAGACCAATAATTCGACCTCTTTCAAATTCACTAATAGGCCTACAACACGCTCAAGCTTCACGACAGTTTTGCTTGCGCAAACCGGCTTGAACACTGAACACTGAGCGTGCGGTTGGGAAAATTGAATACAGTTCTCTGGACCGCACGCTCAGTGTTCAGTGTTCAAGCCGGTTTGCGCAAGCAAAACTGTCGTGAAGCTTGAGCGGATGGTAGGTAGGCCCATAAGGAGCGGTTTTATAAAGGGCAACAACCTACGGTTCAACCGTTGCGTCAACAACCAAATTCCTCACTAAAAATACGAAATCTGGTAGTGGACGCACAGTTCAACCGTCGCTTCTCCTTTTATAATACCGGCCCTAAGCTGGCGATAGATTCCGCGTACACATGATATAGGCATTTTACCAACAATAAACATCGACTTTGGAACTCCTCGAACAGCTGGTTTGTTGTGAAATTTCGCGAAAAACGACTAACATATTTGAGCAACAATAAATGTTTACATGAAAAAACCTTCACGATTTTTTTTTCCAAAGGACCCCGCACTTTTTCTATGGCAAATGGCGTTCCGTCAAATTTTCTAAAATTTTGGTATAATGTAGTACTGACCTACTGATCAAAAAGTCTATGGCCCAAACTCAAGCATATGACTAGTTTTCGAGATACAGGGCGTTGAAGTTGAGAATTACCCACTTTTACTACGCCCGTATCTCGGTACAGAATCGAATGAACTTCAATTTTCCTCAAGAAACATTTCATTGAATCCCCAGGGAGCAACCATATAGAGGAATATGACCGAAAATCGTTACGAATACAGGGTTATCCATAATTGAATGCATGCCCGATTTTGAAATTATAAAATATGTCAGTTTCAGAGCAAGAACGTTCACAAAATGAACTATTACTCTAGATAACGTGTTGTTATATCGAAAAAGTCTGAAATACCCAGAATTCATACCGGGTGATCCATTATTATAGAAACTATTCACAATAAAGGTTAAGTGGACACCCTGTATTTCTGGGTTGATTCAAGGTGATTATTTGATTTTTTTTAGAACATATCATCATAGACTTAAAAGAATACAGGGTGACTCAGTCATGAAATGAACTTTGAACCTCACGAAAATACCCAAAAACCACCTTTTTTTCATCACCCTCTATTTCAAGATTAACTCCGATGAGGTGGGAGTTTTCTTTCACCATTTTACTTGATATGAAAACATCAATACGGAGAGTTTTCATCCACTTCCTATGACCAGATTTTTTTATGTAATATGGAAATAATTTATTTATGTTATTCTATTCTTATTCCAGCATAAAAAAATCTGGTCATAGGAAGTGGATGAAAACTCTCAGCCGTATTGATATTTTCATATCAAGTACAATGGTGATAGAAAACTCCCACCTCATCGGAGTTAATCTTGAAATAGAGGGTCACGAAAAAAAAGGTGGTTTTTGGGTATTTTCTTGAGGTTCAAAGTTCATTTCATGACTGAATCGCCCTGTATTCTTTTAAGTCCATGATGATATATTCTAAAAAAATCGAATAATCACCTTGAATCAACCCAGAAATACAGGGTGTCCACTTAACCTTTATTGTGAATAGTTTCTATAATAATGGATCACCCGGTATAAATTCTGGGTATTTCAGACTTTTTCGATGTAACAACAACATATCTAGTGTAATAGTTCATTTTGTGAACGTTCTCGCTCTGAAACTGACATATTTTATAATTTCAAAATCGGGCATGCATTCAATTATGGATAACCCTGTATTCGTAACGATTTTCGGTCATATTCCTCTATATGGTTTCTCCCTGGGGGTGTGATGAAATGTTTCTTGAGAAAAATTGAAGTTCATTCGATTCTGTACCGAGATACGGACGTACTAAAAGTGGGTAATTCTCAACTTCAACGCCCTGTATCTCGAAAACTATTCATAGGATTGAGTTGGAACCATGGACATTTTTGATCAGTAGGTCGAGTACTACATTATACCAAAATTTTAGAAAATTTGACGGAACGCCATTTCCCATAGAAAAAGTGCGGGGTCCTTTAATCATTTACTCTTCCACTCGTTGTACTATCTATGTTTCACAAAAAAAAATAAAAATGTAACAGCTCTTACTGAGTGTTTTAGTTTCTTTAATTGTCATACCTTTATGTCCCCCATGTAATTAGTATTTTGACACTATATTCCACTTCGTCCTCATATTATTATACGTTTATACTCGCGTTTATATGTCGGAATGTGAATGGAAAAAAAAAGCTATTATTATTGTTATTATAGTTCAAATTCGGTAGCGCATCTATCCAGGAACCCTATCCAAAAAACAGATTAAAAAAATTCCTGCATTTAGAGTCTTGCCACAAACAAGAGTGGCAGAGGGTTAGATGGTGTAATTTTTCTGAATTTTCCAAAATGTCGAATATCTCGAAAACCAAGGTATTTTTATTGACAATAAACGAGATAATCAAAATTTCAACCTTTTTTTCCGCTTCAGTGGATATTTCTGCCATATCGACAGTATAGACACAAACACGAATATTTGCAACATCGTCCTCCCAAATGGCACGTCGCGATTGAATGAAAAAAAGGGAAATATCCAGAATTGTTTCGAAAACGAATAAAACCCGGAAATATTTTGTCCACAATCCCCTCTGCAATACGAATATATCATCAATGGAATTTCATTTCATTTAACGAACCACAACGATGAATTCGAAGGGATATGCTCGATATGATCCGGCTCCAAGTGCGTGTTCGCTTGCTGGAATGAAAACGTTAGCCATTTTGCAGGATGTGCCAGTTCTGGAAGTGAGATGAGCGAAAACAATGTAGCATTGTTACAGGCTCGTGGGGAAAAATTTAAATGACGCGATGTGCATTTATGTCCGAAAATTGCAGTTCGTGAACAAAAAAATAGGAGTCTGCCGCATGATGCTGAAAAAGGAACAATAAAAATTCCCAAAATGTGCAGAAAGACAGCTCGAATGACACTCGATAAGCAGACACAATTACATTAAATCATTTCTGCGTGCTCGTTTTCATTGAAATTACAGGGATAATACAGAACAAGTGATACCCTTAACTGAATCAACAAAAAAACAAAAAGAAGTGATTTTGCCATATTCGAACAGCGGCTGGTGGCAAAATATTGTAATTAAAATTTTCTCGGATAACATGGCATCGGTGAGGAACGTTCAAAAGGTGAAAAATCATCATCCTCAAAAAAAAACTTTTTTTTTAAATAGAGAAATAAAAAAAATCAGCCTATCATGAATTCGCTCTACGAGGATATATTGAAAAATTATTAGCCTACTATAGAACCAAACAAGATTTCAATGTCAAAATATTTTATTATACTCAACATATTCTCCTCTTAATTGAATACATTTATTACAGCGAACCTGCAACGTCTCTAGGCCTTTCAAAAAAAAATGATTTTTCTTGCTCTGCATGCAAACCAGTCCTCCACAGCTTTTAATACCTCCTCGTTGGAAGAAAATTTACGACCTTTTAAATTTTTTTTCAGTTGAGGAAAAAGATGATAGTCGGACGGAGCCAAATCTGGTGAATAAGGGTGTTCTAGTAATTCGAACCCTTAATCACGAATTTTCTGCATGGCAACATGAGATTTGTGTACTGGTGCGTTGTCCTGTAAAAACAAAATACCTTTGGATAGCTTTCCGCGTCTTTTCTCTTTAATTATCTCCCGTAGAGTGGTCAGTAATGTCGAATAGTAATCTCCAGTTATTGTTCTACCCTTATCCAAGAAATCAATCATGATTACTCCATGACAATCCCAAAAAACTGAAGCAAGAACTTTTCAGCACATGTTTGGACACGAAACTTCTTAGGTCTTGGAGAACCAGAGTGTCACCATTCCATCGATTGTTGCTTTGTTTCTTCAGTGCTTCAGATATCCGTTTTAGTCCAATTCGACGGTCTGATAAAATCATGTAATGAACTGTATCGATATTTTAGGGGACTGACACAGAAACTGGCCTTCCCGAATCCCGATAGGTCATCATCTTCCATGGAAAATTTACTTCTTTTGAAGCTTGCAGTCTAATTTTTCACGGTCGCATACGAAGGACATTGATCACCAAGGGTATAAAGCATATCTTCGTAAATCTGCTTACCTCTTGACCCTTTTAAATACAGGTACTTGATGATGGCTCGATACTCTAATTTTTCGATTTTTGCAATTTCGGTGGACATCTTTTTTTTTAAATTTATTGCGTGACTGTGGTTTACTTTTTTGACGTCGAACTCTACACTCTACACAATAAGTTATTGTTCGTTGATATGGTATCGCAATATGTATTTTGTTTATGCATGAAACTGGTCTAGACTAACTAGATATCAATACATCCTCGTAGATTTCAACCTATAGTTCAATACGTTTACAAAGCGTCAGTAATTTTTCCTATTTTTTGAAAAACTTGCCTATCGAGAAATTGAATTAAAGAAGAAAGCAGAATAATAATAAACAGATGCCATGAAAATGTTGTGGAATCTTCTTCTCTCAATAGCGGAAGCGATGTTTGGCCCATTTCGCTGAAAGTAATAGATATGCAGTTGGCGTCATATAATAACATGTATGCTGATTTTTTTTTTATTTTCTCCTTTTACCATTATTTTCTCTGGTAAGAATGCCTCCTGCTTCTTTCAATTAGATACTGTTGCCATGTTCGGATTTTATAATATGTTCTGATTATCTCGTGAATTTGACCTGTCTATTTTGATAATTTTCATGTTCATTTTTTGAGTTTGTAATTGTCTTGATGTTTCTCCAATATTTCTTTCTCCACAAGAACATGGTGTTATTGTAAATAACGTAATATGTGAACTCTTTCGTGTTTTTGCTTTTTTAGTCTTGTGAAGTATCTGTTGAAGAATATTATTGGTTTTGAAAATTGTCCTAACACCATACCTATAGTTCCAATTCGTTTTAAATCGTTGTGTTGTGTTTTGTCTTTTTTCCTGGATTTCAGCAAAGGTTCTCTTTCTACAAATCGTTCCGGGCAAGCTACAGCTTTTTTCAGGACAGTAACGACTTTCTCAATGTTCGATACTGTATTCCACACTCTTATAAGCGTGTCTCAATAAGAGAGCAAGATTTCAGTATTCAAATAAAACATGGTTTTTGGTAGCAAAATATTGAAATATTCATTGATTTAAGAAATATACATATCACGCTATATCAAGTTCGGTGATGAATAAAGAATAAAGTAGTCGCACGTCGAACACTAATTGAAGGATTGCCAAGAACAGCCTCTATTACATTCTCTACATTCACTTCAGCTGATTCCCAAGGACCTTGGAATGATGGGTTAATCAAACACGAAACTTAAGGACCGTACCTTTCACAGATAATTTGGAGAGAGAAACTAACGTCCTAATGAGCTTATATTCACCAGAATACCTTCTACCTTATATTGGCACTGCGTTGGGTTTATGTTCAGAAAGCTGTCGAAACCACAGAGCTCCACAGAGCTCTTTCGTTCTTCTTTATTTTGGGACGGACACTTCAAATGTGAACTAACCTTTTTGATATATGAAGAAGGCGCAAACGCTAAGAAAAAGGCCTCCGATAAATTTTGATCAATGGAATTATGAAAGGTTCGAGAATGGCAGAATGAAGAAAATATCGGCGACATCTCTGCTCGAAAGGCAGTGTATTTCTGGGAATGGAAACATTAGTTTAGGTAATCCGATAACGTCGGGAACTGGAGACTAAAATTTCATTGTTGCCAAGGGACGATTAAGCGTAGCGTGAGATTTGGGGATGCTTTCTCATTCATTCTCCTATCCTGTTTTCTGAGAAGTTGCCGACTGACAAAACAGTTGGAAATCCGTAGATATTCTGGAAAGCTTCGCGGAATTCTGTTTTGTTTGGGTTGAACATGTGATAGTATCAATTCTATCTTGGCTATGTAGACTGTCGGGTTGCGATTACTGCATTATCGGGCTTGATTATAAGATCAGAGAATGTACCTACAGCTCAACAACCAGCACGAAATTATAAAGGTCGATTTCGTATACACTGACAGAAAAAAATTAAAGTCTGAAATGATTTAATGAATTTTATTCCATGTCGTATGTCGCTTACGACGCTAACACAGAATATACAGGGTGAGTCTCTGACTTGTACATATATTTCAACTGTAAACTCTAGAACCAAAAGAAACCTTTTTTTATTTTCAAGTTTTCCGAATTCAGCTCTGTTGAAAAGATATAACCATTTGAAAAAAATTGGGCCAAACGTGCCCATATGTATCTGAAATGAGAAATCAATATTTCTCCCAACAAAATAAGTTCCTTTCTCGATTTTTCTGAAGATTATTTTATTTACACTAATAACTTTTTTATATTTTACCGGATAGGTATCCCGAAAATATCTTATTAAGAATGGTTTTTCACTCAATTTACGATTTATCAACCTTACCCATTCTGCACGCAAAACAATCAGAACAAAAAATTTCTATGAATATTTCACAGAAATTTCGATGTGGACGTTGCCAGATTCACCAATAATTCTGAAACTACGCAAGATCTTTGAATCGATCCATCTCAATCGACAATGTCAGTGAACGACGCATGCGTATAGCGACAACCTGCGCAATCTGTAAACAGTGTAACCAAATATGGAGGAAATCTTCCCTAGGCTATGTTGTTTTAAAAGGGAAAAGTGATTATTTTAGTTGTTTTTCTTCGATCCCGTGATGATTATGCGGAGATTTTCAGTAAATATATGTAATATGGACCGTGTAGTCACTGGCGGATACAGGGGGGCATGGGTGCCATGGCCCCCACCTTGGACCACGAAATTGGCCATAAACCCTTTATTAGCAGTCCTATAACGTTGGTAAAAAATTTCTCTCTATAGATGGCCCCCCCTTAATAAATTCATGCTCCCTCCCTGAGAAACTGTCTGAATCCGCCAGTGCGTGTAGTATCGAGTTTATAAAATTCCAAGAGGATATTGTTGTGATAGAAACTCAGCCACATATTGTTTAGTGCTAAGTATCATTTTATTTTTTTATAATTTCAATTTAGTACGAGGTTTATATCGAAATTCATCATTCATCAATCGGAATTTGGTATTGCATCGACTTTTATTTTTGATATGAACCGAAAACAATAAATGTTTAAGGGGAACTGTGCGTATTGAAAGTATAATATTATGCTCCTTGTTTTTCAATTTTATCTGCCACATTTGTGGGATTTCATTATTACTTATTTCTACATCAAACGTTTTTCCATCAATGAGAGAAATGAGATCTCTACATTTTCTCATTGATTATTCTATGTCCTAGGGATGTTATCCTCTATTATTGTTTCTCCATCATTTGAATTTTAGTCTCGACAGAATTGATAAACATGCTGACATCATTGTTAACTTGTAGTGCCATTAATTTTTTTGCAATTCGATATTTAAAATCCAGGGAAGCAACCAGATTATTATTGAAGCTCATGATTTTTTCCTCAAATTTTATCGTATAGAATGAGGAATAACTCGAAAACGACGCGTTCTATTACAAACATTGGAATACTTTTATTTTCTAAAATGATTGATTCTCTCGAAAATATGGACCGTTCATCTTTTTCAAGTGGTTTTATGGTATTTTTGGGTGGCTTTGTGAGCCGGCTACTAAGACGGATCCGAAGATATGGAAAGAAAAGTGTTTTTTTAATGGATTTTCGACCCCCAGTATCTTTCACACGAAAAAGAATTTTGAAAAATTGTAAAGGAAAAAAGTGTTTCGTTTGATGAGAGGAATCTACAGTTGACATATATGTAAACGTCAAAAACTCACCCCGTAATAATAATAATAATAATAATAAACCTTTATTTGATCCAAAATACCATTACAGATGTTGATCACGTCAAAACAAAATAAACATAGTTAGTACTCCCAAACTACCTAAAGTCCATCAAAGGACTTCTCATTTATAAATTCATTAATGCTGTAATAACATTTTTCACATAAAAATCGTTTCAATGTTTTCTTTTGTACTATAATATTTTTACATTTGAAACTTTTAGGTAACATATTCCAAATTCTAAGTATAAAATAAATAATATTTTTTTGTATATATGTATAATTTGCTTTCTCTATACTTAAAAAATCTTTACGTCTTGTATTGTATTCATGGTTTGAGAGCAATATTTCAAAATCATTATAATTATTAATTACAAACATTATACTTTCATATATGTACAAACTGTAAAAGGTAAGTATTTTATTATCAATAAAGATATTTTTACAAGTTTCAGTTGGTTTTAGTTTGAAAATTGTCCTCAGGCATCTTTTTTGTAGAATAAATACTCTATTTGAATCAACAGAGTTTGCCCAGAAGATTATTCCATATCGTAGTCTGGAATGCACGTAAGCATGATAAGCTGTCATTGCTGCACCAACCCCAATTGTGTTCCTTAATATTCTTAAAGCAAAGCAGTATCTTGCAAGACTTGTGGAGATGTACTCAATTTGTGGTTTCCAGTTCAGGTCTCTGTCAATATGTACTCCTAAGAAGGGTATTGTTTCCTCTGATAAAATATTTTGATCTTGATGAGTTATATTGATTTGACATTGATTTCTTCTTCTGAACATTAGCAGTTTGGTCTTACTGGTATTCATCATCAAGTCATTACAAGAGAACCACTTGTGTAGGTTTTCTAGATCCACTTGTAGCTTGTTTTTACATTCATTGATAGTGGTACCACTACCAATTACAGATACATCGTCAGCATACATGACAGTTTCATTGGTAGTTTCTTGAATTATATCATTTGTGTAGATTATATATAGAAGAGGTCCTAATATTGAGCCCTGAGGTACACCTTTTTCTACTACTAATACATCCGAAGTTATTGGTCTGCCATCTATTCCCCTCTCTTTGAGTCTCTGGATCCTTCCAGATAGGTATGATCTGAAAAGATCCAGAGCAACACCTCTTATGCCATATTTTTCCATTTTTTGTAGTAAGATGTTATGATTTACTGTGTCAAAAGCTTTTGTTAAGTCTAAACAGAGTGCAGTTGTTACGTGATTTTTATTTAATGACTTAATTATTGAACTTAGTGCTTGATAAATTGCATTAATTGTTGATTTTCCATGCCTGAAGCCACATTGTTGTTTCACTAGTATGTTGTTATTTTCTAGAAATATCAGAACTTTGTCGAAAATAATTCTTTCAAAAATTTTATTGACATTTGATAGTATCGATATTGGACGATAATTATTGAATTGATCCTTTTCTCCTTTCTTATAAATTGCTTTTACCAAAGTCTCCTTGAGGGCTTGTGGATATTTTCCAGTTTGTAAGATTCTATTGATTATATGTGTTAGTGGTTTCATTAGTGTATGTGCACAAGATTTTAGCAGATCAACAGGAATCTCATCACATCCCACAGATTTTTTGTTTTTCATTCTCATGATATATGAGTAAACATCCTGCTCCACTACTGGACTCAGGAAGATGCTCTTGTTGCAGGATTGATTGCACGTATTCAGAGCTCTATAGTTAGGAATAGTTATAAATGAGTTTCAGTTCACTGCGACCTAACAGTGATGGTTCTCACCACGCACCTTGCAGCTCGCTTTCCAGTTCCAGAGAACTAATCAAATCCTTTATCTGGAAAGGTTTGAACGATGCTAGTTCCTCACTCCTTGTCCAAAGGATGATATCCTTTGGTTTGCAATGGCAAGGCATTCCGTGACTAGGTGACTAGGAATTTCTTCCATTTCACCCTTTCTCATCAGATGTTTCCTGAGGCTAAAATGTTCTCTAAGAGAGCCAGAGACGAAGTATAGCTGTTGACTGGTTCTTACTGAGATCCAGATATCAATTGGATCTTACAGTTTCAAAGTTCCGAAGGAACTTTTGGAAGTGATACATTTCTGGGAAATTCCGTCAGAGTGTTTCCTTTTCGGTTTTTCTTCCCCAGAAACTCTTTTTTATAGGTGCATTTCCCTATACCACAAAAAGGTTCTGAGCCAGCATATTGGCCTTTTTGTTTCTTTTGATTAGCGAATGAACGGGAAGCTAGATTGAAGAAACCTTAATTCTCTTGCCGAGCTCATTGAGTTTTTTCAGCCACTCCCAAATCATCTTTGACTCAATGGCATAGGTGCTCAGTGTTTTAAAAGCGGCTTGGATATCCAAGTGAATGGCTATATCTCACTTCTGATAGTTTCGTTCTAGGTTTATGTCTAGACATCTTTCAATTGCCAGTAATTCAGAGCTCTTCATGCTCTTCATTTTAAGTCGCAACTGAATGAATTTGATTTATCGTGTACCTAATGCAACCGTTTAGAGGGTATCCGAGCATTAGTATAATAGCTTTGACATTACACGTTACAATAGGTACCTGTTACGTTACTACATCTGTACATTCTGTAGAGAAAAAGGGGGTAATGGCGGTCAGTTGAGCTCTTTTTGGAATAAAACTCAAATTAGAAATCACAGCTCTATTAGGAACATAACATCACAATTCTGCAGAAGGAGTATTAATTGATGTCAGAGCTTTGGAGTTAGGATTTATTAGTAATAATAGTTTGAAAAAAGACAGCTTTTGACCACTATTGCACTCACGTAAGGGCATTGGTAGTCATGATGTTGACAATGTTGATCAAATACTTCTAACATGTGGAATCCAAGCTAGTGCCAGCAGAGTGAGTCCAAAGTAGGGCTGGGACTTTTTTGTCATTTCATATTCGAATATTCATTCTTCAATTTATTCGATTATTCGAATAATAAATCCAAACAATTATTCATGGTTGATTATTCATGACTAGTCTCTGTTGACCATCAGATAATTTATAATTATCTGATGACTTCCAACTTTAGAAAACATACTAGTTAACAATAAATCTAAAACTGAAAATGACTGTTATAGCGGAACATATAAGATTGAATGTAGTGAATGTCCCTCTTTTTATACAGGGTCTTTCACGAGGAACCTCACCCATATTTATACGGGAAACTAATGAACGTATTTTCATGAAATTCAGCACTTATAAGTATTTCACGATGCTGATGAAATCTAAAATATTTTCAAGGCATGAGCACCTCCGGTTTTTCTGGAAATGACGTCAACTTCCGTTTTTCAAATTAGAACACCATTTTTTTATTACAGAAATAGATTCCTTAGAAAATTTCAAGTTATTTTGATGTAACATTTTTCAGTTTTGGTTGGAAAATTCTCTCTGAGCGGGAAAATTCGAAAAAAAATCGAAAATAGAGCTTCGCTGAAACAAGAATAACTTCGAGGTTTTTGGATGGAAAATTTTCATTTTTGGAATTTTTCAAGATGTAAGATTGATGTATCCACTTTAAAAATCGAAATCGCGATTCATGATACAAGGGGTGAATAAATCGCTTTCAAAGTTAGGGATGACAAAATCGTGAAAAATCAATTTTTTCAAATTAGAACCCCATTTTTTTATGGCAGATATTGAATCTACGTTAAAAAATAATGTGAGTGTATGCATCACACCCTTGCCCTAAAATGGATATTTTCTGAGTTATTCACAAAAAACTGTTTTTCGTCTTGAATTTTCAGCTATTTCTTTTCCCTTCACGCCAAAAAGATGAAATTTTCAGGAACTGTTATTTGAACCATGCTGTAGATTTTTCACCACTTCTTGAAACCGACTTCAAGTTACTATTAGGAGAACCATGACAAACTCTCGTAGTTATAAGTAGAGAAGATGCTCAAAGTTTTGACCGTTAATTTCTAGACATTTATTTATACGTCTCAGGAATGCTTCGTGCGTTGCTCTTCTTATTTCATCGGGAGGAAGAGATCTGCAAAAGTGTTTAAAAACCAAATTGAGTTTCAAAACTATGAATCTAAAAATCTAAACAAACCTGAACGCATTTCTGACTCGTTCTATGCAGTCCTCTTTATCAGTCAAGGGAGTTGAGTAGACAATATTTTTTATCCTACCCCAAACATAATAGTCTAAAGGAGTTAAATCGGGAGAACGTGGTGGCCAAAGATGTGGACCATTGTTCGCCAACCATCGATCTTCAAATAGCCTGTAGAGGATATTTGACACATTGAGTGAATTGTGTGGAGGCGCGCCATCTTGTTGATACCATAAGTCATTATGGTTCTGTACTAGCGGCTCAATTATTTGAGTCAATATGTCAGAATATCTATCTCCTAAGGGAGAACATTCTTTAACTAATGCAAACATGTGTAGTGTTCTATCTTATCAGTTAAAGTCCCATCATAAATGTGAACATCGAGAAATGCATTATTTTTGATGGCGCAAAAAACATTGAAACTCCAGGTCTCTTGAAAGTTCCATTGTCTGAAGTGGTGGTTGTTCTCTTCATCCCAATAATGATTGTTATGCCTATTGAAAGAACCATTCTTAGTGAATTTAGATTCATCTGTTCAAATTATACAGTCCAAAAAGTTTTCATTCTCTTGAAATCGAATCATCATAGCTTCGCAAAACTCTGTTCTCCTGACGAAATCAGTTTCCTTCAAATGCTGTACCCTATTGAATTTATATGGGTGCATTTTATGTTTTTTTAATATTCTCCAAACACTCGATTGAGATAATCCCAGATCAATCTCGGCATCTTTGAGAGAATTTTGAGGATTCACACGATAATATGCCAGAACTGTAATTTCGTTGTTCTCATCTTTTACTACACTTTTTTCTCTGTGTATAGTTTTCTTAACGAAAGATCCGACATTTCTCAAGTTTTTTCATGGTTCTGTTAATGGTATCTCTCGTTGGTCTGGGTCGGTCAGGAAACCTCTCAATGAACAGTCGAATCGTTCTATCTACAACTTTATTACATTCTCCATGAAGTAGAATGAGATTTAAATAATCTTCATTGGTAAAATTAGGCATAGTGATCGATTTTATAACTTAATACGAATTATCACCAAATTAATAGTAAACACAAAATGCTACTGAATAAAGAGGAATTTGGCAGATGTAACTAATGATATCTATCATTAAAAAAAAGAATGTAAAACATGGTAAGTTTTTGCATATGGTTCATAAGGAATTATTTATTTATCACTGGAGAGAAAACCGATGGCCGATTAGTTGAAATAAAGAGGTTTCCGATACAAATTCGAATCCAAATTCGCCATCTATTTAGGAACAACCTGTAACTTTTTTCTCTTGCATATTAGGGTAGTAAAATCTAAAACGTGGTTTAAGTAACAGTTCCTGAAAATTTCATCTTTTTGGCGTGAAGGGAAAAGAAATAGCTGAAAATTCAAGGCGAAAAACAGTTTTTTGTGAATAACTCAGAAAATATCCACTTTAGGGCAAGGGTGTGATGCATACACTCACATTATTTTTTAACGTAGATTCAATATCTGCCATAAAAAAATGGGGTTCTAATTTGAAAAAATTGATTTTTCACGATTTTGTCATTCCTAACTTTGAAAGCGATTTTTTCACCCCCTGTATCATGAATCGCGATTTCGATTTTCAAAGTGGATACATCAATCTTACATCTTGAGAAATCCCAAAAATGAAAATTTTCCATCCAAAAACCTCGAAGTTATTCTTGTTTCAGCGGAGCTCTATTTTCGATTTTTTTTTCGAATTTTCCCGCTCAGACAGAATTTTCCAACCAAAACTGAAAAATGTTACATCAAAATAACTTGAAATTTTCTAAGAAATCTATTTCTGCAATAAAAAAATTGTGTTCTAATTTGAAAAACGGAAGTTGACGTCATTTCCGGAAAAACCGAAGGTGCTCATGCCTTGAAAATATTTTAGATTTCATCAGCATCGTGAAATACTTATAAGTGCTGAATTTCATGAAAATACGTTCAGTAGTTTCCTGTATAAATATGGGTGAGGTTCCTCGTGAAAGACCCTGTATAGGCATGACAACTCGTGCAGCCAAAATAAGATTTAAAGAACATGTAAAGAAGAGAATAAGCATAAAACGAGAATTTGTCTTTGATACATAGGGAAAATAACTACAGAAAACTAGTTCTCTTAGAACAATACGAGATTCTCAAGAATAAAGACAACGACCATCTTCTGAACGCTATATCGGAGTTTACTGGTAGACATATGTTTAAATCTTTGTAGAGTTTGTTTGGTAGAATAATATGATTCTTTTCACCTGTCTCTGTTATTCTGTGTTTTTGTCCGTTCTGATACAGTTATGACAACTTGTTTGACGCCCCCCCCCCTCCCTTAACTCTTCGTTCGGTCCGTTTCCTTTCTCCTTGTTTCCTGCATCGGTACACACGTAATTGAAGATAATTAAAACGTAGTTTTCGCAAAAAATCGTTGAAGACCTGAGAATACTGTTAAAAGTGGTCAACTATAGATCCCTCTGGTGTTATTTAATCGATTTGACGGTGAGTCAAAGTTCGAGGTCACTTACCTTTTCCTAAAAATAAAAATTATTAATTTAATGTAACCTCCTGAAATATCTTGAGATAACCTCCCAATTCTTGAAGATGAGTGTAGTACATGCTTTCAATTTTGTGTTTCAGCTGGCCTGATGATGGCTCTTTAGCCGAAATTGATAGCTAAGAGAATAAACATTTTATAACTAGCTGGCCCGGCGAACTTTGTACCGCCTGAACTATACTTAAAAGTTGTATAAACTTACCATTGCTTTTTTTCAAGCATGAAAAAAATTAGGCAAAATTAAGTTCAAAATATACAAAATTTTAATAATTTTGTAATTCACATGGAAAGAATTGTCTTTATTTAAGCGGTAACTAATTGTTGAACTTGAACATATAACTTTTTGTTTTTAATTGTTGTACAGTTCTCTTTTTGCAGTACCTCATGTGACTGTGAATAGCAGGAGTATAATCCATATTATAGGTACCTTTCCTCTTATATGAATCAACATGTCAAGAATATGAACAAAAATTATTCCTTTAATGAACTATCGACTATTAACCCGTCGACCAGAATTGAAAAATCAGTCATTTGTTAATATCCCAACCTGAAGTGGCAAAAACAAAACTTTTCTTATATTCTCAAAATCTAATCAGTGGTCACACCATTATTTTAGACATCATAGCTATGCTGCTAAGCTCAAAATAATGGGTAAACATCTCAGTTGGTAGAGCAGCGCGATTCTCATTATTCCATGGATATGAGCTGTCAATCTCTCTTCAATTTGATATCTCTGAACCCTTTGGCGTCCACGTCCATATCTCTTCAATTTGTTCAATTTAGTTGACGATATCAAGCTCGTTAGAAGACAAATCGAGATGTTAAAATGTCGATAGTACGATCGACACGACAAAATTATCAACACTGTGAATTATGTTGAACTCATATTCAAATTTATTGATGGTCATTCGACCAGATCAGATTAGGCAACCCATGAAACATTATTGTATATCATAAGTGAAAGCTCGATGAGCAAACGTTTCAAAATTATTGACGCTTACAATACTGTCTCTGTGCGAACCGAAACACGAATATAATATGTCAATTACTAATTATGGGCAATTTTGGATTCAGTTATTTTCGCAAATATATCTATTACCCAAACAGAAATTCGAAAGCATTTCAAAAATAAAGAAAAAATATGAAGATGGCCAACTCACGTTTGAAACTGATCGTCAAAATCAGATACTTGATCTTTCGGTAAAAATTCACTGTTCCACCAACTTCAGATAAGTTTACCCGCTTTTTGATCTGGCAATAGACTTCCATGTTACCATGAGTTCTATGCGAATCACATATCGCCATCTAACAGCGGTAATATCAACCTACGACTACGTACAGTGACTCTATTCACTGTACGATTACGCATCAACGGTAGCAACACCTAGTGTCCTTATTCAAAAGAAGGAAAAGCATTTCCTGCATAAGTAAAACTTTCATCAATTTTTTCGAAGTTTTATTGTATTTTATAATAACCAGACCGAAGACGATTCCTTAAATGAAGTTTCATAACAAACAGTCCATCCGATCTCTAGTTATAAATGGTGTAACCAACATCTTTCTTTTATATATGTAGATTAGTGTGTTTTTTCTATTTTCTTGTTAATTATTGATCACACTAATGTCACTAATGGAAGAATTCATTACTGCTATACAATGAATATTCGAATAATGCAAAACTAAATTATTCGATATTCGAAAAAAAAATTCAACGAATATTCGAATATTCAAATCATTCATTCATGATTTCCAGCCCTAGTCCACAATCACCACAGGAAGTGCATCCGTACCATACGATTTCGACGCAGTGGTCGTCAATGTTTACGTCAATCAATGAGGAGTCATATTTTTTCTTTCAGCGTTTTCAAATCTTTCCTTCAACTCTTTGGTTTTTATATTCTTTCCCTTGCATTTTCCTTTCCGCTTAATTTCTTGACCACAATTACCCCTAATAGAGTAAAATGTAAATAGAAAAAGAAATAGCATATTTTGATTCAGATTGAACATTATTATAAATTAAATTTGAAGTTTTCGTCTGTGGAATATATATAGAGAGTCTGAATAATTAATCATCTTCCTATTATTATAAATCTATGATGAACAGTTTCACCCAATTTTCAATGATTCACGTGAAAAAATTTCATAACTTACCTAGATAACTTATAACTAAGTTGAATAAGATCGATTAAGAGCGAAAGAGAAGAACACTGGTCGGGTGTTCGGGGACTCGCGGGTTGTGAAGAATGTGGGGTTACCACACTTCGCACGCATAGGCAACTTCAAACAGCAGGGAGCATGACCACCATCGCCTGCTGACCACGATTGCCCCATCTTCCCCTACATGTTTCCATGTTCTCTGTTGAATTCCTAGTGCGTATTATATGTCAAAGTTCACTAGTTTGCTGGGATGGTTTGGAATTAGAGTTTCCTGCTTCCTATTTTCAGTCATCGAAATGGAAATCGTTTCTAGATCCGCAACATAGATAGTGCTGCTTTTTTCTATTACCATCAACAACACCATTTTCGAAGATTTGATCTGCGGTGAAAATGTCAATGAAGAATGATGAAATTAATGAATTCTAGATGCTGGATTTATGTTCATTGCCCAACAAACCATTTTTTATATTGAAAGAAATACGGTGTTCTCTTTCCCCCCCATTGATAAGATTGAACACTGACCTCGCTCCTTGGAAGGAACGCGTGGGACGCAGTGTAATCTAGCATGCCTCCATCTGCGCCCTCCACGGGGTGCAGTTTCTCCCTGGGCTTGCGCCATGAACCGAAAACCCCACGTTCGTGGAATGTTGAAGGTTAGTGCAGTGGACATCGCGCCGACAGCTGAAACACCTCGTCATTGTGGCGCGTTACAATTTAGCCCGCCTTGTGGCGGCACGTTCCGCCATCTGGCGGCTGAGGAGGACTGGCTCGCAAACCTGTGACAATGCAACCGATACGGATTCGTATGTACCCTTAACATCCTACAGATCTCACCTCTGCCATTGCCAAACACCGCTCTTCTTCCTCTTGAACTCTTTCTGCTACCCGTTATCTGACAGCTATGCGATAATGAAGCTGTTCCTACTTCTACGAGCGTAGAAGCTTCTGTAGGATCACCTTTAGATTGAACCATTGAGTAGGTAGGTACGTTGTCCTCCAGAAGAAGCAGTTTTGCATGCACTTTTCTTCTATTATGCTCACATACCGATCCATATGGATTAGGCAGAGATAATTTCTCAGCTTCCTTTTGATGGTTAAGATCCTTGTCACTCAAATAGTGCGAGCAAGCTTGATATTCTGGTGGAATAAAACACAAAAATGTAGAAGAAAACATTGCATTACTCGAATAATGATACCTTTATAACTCATGGAAAACGGTAAATGACGTGAGGCAATACGCTTCATTTCGGTTTCAAGTAACGTTACCTTTTCACGTTGATTCAACGATATTTTTCCATTGCTTTTATAATCAAAATTCTACTGGAATATTTGTATTGTATTTCGGTTTTCCCGCAATTCTTCTTCTATGATTCTTCAACGTTTTTTATCCACCAGATAAAAACGTAGATATCCAGTAAAGCTGATATACTCGGTGGAATCAACGTTGATTATTATTATGGATATTATTGAACATTACAAACAATAGTAAAGGGTGTTTCAATAAGAGTGCAAGATTCGAATTGCGCAGTTATAATACCCCATGATTATGACGTGACAGATCGGCAGTTGACAAATGGGAGTTGGTAAACATGGAGAACAACGCGTCCTGATTGTCAAATATTTGCAGTAACGATGAATGGCGAACGTTATCGTAACACAGTTTCTGATGCCTCATTTGAAACCTATTAATCTTGACGACATGCGGTTTCAGCAGAACGGTGCTACATGTCACACCGCTATTGAAACATTGACGATCTTGCACGAGTTCGCTCCCGGTCGTGCCATTTCTCGATTTGGTGACCAGAATTGGACTCCACGCTCTTGCGATTTAACGCCTTCAGACTTCTAGCTCTCTGTAGGGCTATCTGAGTTCACAGGTTTATGCAAATGAGCCTGCAACCATCGAAAAGCATTGGAAGCCGAAATTAGACGCTGTATAAATGGCATACTACCACATGTATTCAATAACGTTATTGAAAATTTTGTCAAGGTGCCAGCCAAGCTTTGGCGGCCTTTTACAAGATACATATTTTGTATAATACATAATTCCCAAATGTAAATTCAATAAATATTTCAATACCTCCTTTGCTACAGAAATCCATATTTTATTGAAAATTCGGTTTCGTTTGAAAGATACAGGGTGTCGAAAATCAATGGAATTAACACTATTCTTTCATTTCTTTCCATACAACCGGAACCGATATTTCGAATGAACTGAACTTTGGTTGATTGTTTACTCCATTCATTGTGCATATTCTTTAATCAAAACTTATTCAATATTTCTCCTGATATAAAAGTAACAGTGTAGCCGACTCATAAGTTCACGCAAAAATACTATAAAACCACTTGAAAAAGACAAACGATTCACATATTGAAAAGGGCCAATGATTTGAATATAAAACATTCCTATGTTTTTTTGATAAAATGCGTCGTTTTCGACTTATTCAGTGTAGCCGATTCATAAGTTCACGCAAAAATACTATAAAACAAAACCACTTGAAAAAGACAAACGATTCATATTTTGAAAAGAGTCAATGTTTTAAATGAAAAACATTCTTAAGTTTTTTTGATAAAACTCGTCGTTTTCGAGTTATTCTTAATTTTACTAGATAAAATTTGACGAAAAAAAAATCATAAGAATAGTCTGGATGCTTCCCTGGATTTATAATATCAAAGAATGACTAAATTTCATAAACTCTCAGATCTCTATACAAGTTGACAATTTTGTCAGAATGTTCATCAACTATGTCAAGACTAAAATCTTTATGATGGAAAAACGTTTGATGTGGAGATATGTAATAATGAAATCCCACAAATGTGGGAGATAAAATTGATTGAAGCATAAAATTGATTGAGCATGAAAATATACATATTATACGCACAGTTTCTATTGAAAATTTATTGTTACCGGTCCATATCGAAAATAAATGTCAATGAAATTCAAAATTCGGATATTAATGATGAATATCACTATAAACCACCTATTGAATTGAGATTAATGAAACATTAAATGATACTTAGCACTAAATAATCTGTGGTGATGTTTCTATCTAAACAATATCCTCTTCGAATGTTTTAAACTCGACGATACACAGTTATTATTACATTAATTCACTGAAAGTCTTCACAAAATCGTCACCTGTTTGCATTATTCTCTGTAAATAAATAAATGAATAAATAATTGTCCATGACGCCTGTTATCGCTATACGCATGCGTCGTTCGTGAGACCAAACAGGAAATCTTTGATGGGACTAACGCTGGAGACACACAACAGCTGATTGCCTTTGGCGACGCCTACCTCGCATTGCGAGGTAGCGCACCGTTATAGGCGACTGAAATTATGATCGTTGCGCTATATCGGCAAGAACCAGAACTACTCGTTGGGCATTTTCAAAGAGCAATGCCTAGACGCCATTAGCGAAAAGTAATCAAAACTAGTGCCCTTGCGATAGTTTATCCGTTAACGATAGGGGACGTACTGCTTCTTAGTTTTGCCTATACCATTTTTGAAGAGAAAATCCACAACATCGTCTTCTCATAAGCTCTATGAAATATTACAGAAGATAGGTTAGGTTAAGTCATTGACCC
This sequence comes from Adalia decempunctata, assembly GCA_951802165.1. Classification (NCBI taxonomy): domain Eukaryota; kingdom Metazoa; phylum Arthropoda; class Insecta; order Coleoptera; family Coccinellidae; genus Adalia; species Adalia decempunctata. Next base: position 35,342,529 of record OX637697.1, on the reverse strand, counting down.
CGAATCCTATGACCTAGGTTAATGGAGTTAGGTTAGGTTAGTGAGAAAACAATTTTTTATGAGAGATTTTTGGGATATCGAGGAAATTATGAACAAATTCTTAGTATTTACAAACGAGTCCTCAGGAAAATAGAAGGAGGAACTTATTTTGGTAGGAGAAATATGGCTTTTCAATTGCAGAAATAATCGGACAAAACTTAGTGTTTATGTTAGGAAATATTTTGGTTGTGACTTATTCAGATAAGGTTAGTGCTTGAGTATTTCCTAAATGTATCACCTCAATTCCAATTGAGAAATATAACTTTGCATCAATTCCAGAAAATCGTATCGGGCAGGTATTTATCCCAATTTTGTTTCAAATGGCTATATCTTTTCAACAGAGCCGAAATCGAAAAAATGGAAAATGAAAAAAATATTTATTTTGGCTTCAAGAATCTACAGTTAAATTATTTGTACAAGTCAAAGACTCACCCTGCATATTCGCACTTTGGTTCGCGGCATCCACGCTGTCTACGAAGACTTTAGGCCTGTTTAAAGCCAGCCAGAAACACTTTGATAATAATTCCACTTTATTGAATCGAGTTTATTTTAGGATAGGTGCTTTTGGATGATCTATACATTTTGTTGATTTGGATAAAACAATAATTATATAGTAATATGTATACATTCAATTTGCCTTGAAATGTATAGAAGAAAGAATAAAAGGGTTAAAATTACAAATAATATTGAAACATACTATAATCTCCTAACATTCAATTCATTCGGTCTTTACTGCAATTCATTTCAAGTAATAATAATCATCAATTTCCACAAAATTTTGATATTGCTGAACAACAATTGTTTCGTTTTTCCTTACACAGTGGCTTCATCAGGTTCACATTTTGACCTTAAAATACTGACCAAATGAACTGAAAATACGATTGTCCAAACATACGATAGAAAAAGTCCTCTTATGGCTTCTATGACTTTGTTCAAATAACCCTAATTTTTTTGTCTACTAACCCTACCTAACCACACCCAAACAGTTTTGTATTCAGTGGAACTAAGGAATCGATATCATTACAAATTCATTGAATGCCGAGCACATCGACAAAAATAAACTAGGTATGTCTACCTCATGTAAGTTGAATAAGTTTTTTTTGATGTGACTTATTTTGAATCAATATCATAACCAAAGCTTGGAAATATTTTATGAGCACGAAATCAATTGCACATGACTTCTCTAATGCACCTGCTAGACATAGACAGATATACATCATTTCAATTTCCCACGACATATATGATTATCGAGTCAAATAATTTTTTCGGATCCAATCGCGGTAGATAGCAGTACTAAGGAATTTCTGAAAATTCGGTTTCGAAAGTAAAACACTTTTTCATAACATTTTTTAACTTCAGCTCCTTTTGGAAGGAAATCCATGAAAATACGCTCCATATACTCCAGTCCGAATTTCTGGGATCGATGAGAAATTTTGGGGAAAAACCAGAATAGTTGGAACTTAATTCGATTTTTCTGCTTTCTTACCCGAAAGGCGACAATTCCCGGCCACGACCCTGGCATTTTATCCGATTAGATCATGCCATTTTCAGGACAAGGGATAAAGTTAATGTTCGGTAAAATGTATCGTGGCCCCACTAGTGAGATTTCTTGTAAAACGATATATCTTGTAGTATCCCCGAATTTCAAGACACAAATAATTCATATAAATATCACGTATAGCTGAATGGAACCCTGCTGAGTGGAAGAAATATAATCCGACGCTGCCATATTGTGTTTCACAGAGGGTAGTCCGGCTATCTGGACGTTGCGGAGTAGGCCGGCTGTCATCGATCTATGCTATCGATTAGTTCATAGAGAGGGCCTTAGAGGTTAAAGGGATGGAAGACGGTGACGGTTTTTGTTAAGGGAGGAAGATAGTGGTGAATCGTGAAAGAAGGTGCCCCTGTTGTTATTAGTCGGCCATTATAAGAAATCCAAACGGCATTTTTGTTCAACGTGTAAGTTCATCCTCCATTTATATTGACTAATCAGTCTTATTTCTAGGTTCCTAATTCATTGTGTTTATACCAGCACGAACCAATGGGAACCATTACATACTGTCTATTTAATTATATTCCACCAATCATTCTACTAAGCATCATCCAATAATTATCTATAACATCCACGATTTACATTGGTCAGAACTGTTTATATTTATACATGATTTCTGTTTGGAAGTCCTCTATGAATGAAGAGGCCATTTAATCTCCATCTTATATATTTTATTATTCTGAATATTTCCTTATGCAATGGATCGAGTGGCTTTATGCAAATCACAGGGTTTCAGGTACATTTTATGTTCTCATTATTAATCCATCCTCTCTTTCAGCAACCTGTGATTTGAAAGGCTATTTCGTTTCCATCTGTACTATTGTTTAAACTGTAACGCCTACCATCCAATGATATTCAAATGCAAGTATGTCCATCTTTAATTATATACCACATGTATTTCTATTGAGTTCAGTTCTTAAGAATCGGGATCATGGATTAGTGAAGAAGTCACTACGTAAACTACTATGGCAGTTGTGTTGGAACTTTGACTTAGGAGATCTGTTGATACCAGTGCCTGTTAGTTAGACGGCTGGAGTAGGGCGCTAATGAACGTTCCATACACATTTGTGAAGTCGTTTGCTTTATCGTCAACTATGAAGGTACCTCAGTGGGAGCCGGGATCAGGTAGTTCTGCAGATCCCAGTGCCTGTTTGTTAGACGGCTGGGGGAGGGCACTGTGAATCGTTCATTTCAACTACTGACCTGGAGTAGTTATACTTTAAGAACTGCACGAAGAGATTTACTGAAGTATAGCACCATCTTATTCTATCTATGCTCATGTTTTCTATGTTCTTTATAATATTCAACCAATGGATTCTGATACTTGCTACATGTTATTTTATTCAACTGTAAAGCTGAGGGTTTTTGCTTTTAGAAGAACTGTTGGGTTCTTCTTTTCGTTTTCCCTCTTTAAGTGGCTCGAAAACTCCTGCCACCTGGACCAATAAAGGCCTGTTCCCCTTTCTGTCCAATCAAGTGTTTTATTTATGTATTTACCTCATTATTTCCCATCCATTATTTCACGGACTTGAATTATCACGAAACTGAATTATTACGACATAACATAGAGTTCTACCTAACTAGATGATCACAAGCCAAGCCAAAAGTATAAAACCCCCTTTAGAGTAAAACACCCCTTAGAGTTACAGCGAAGGATTTGCCCTTTTATCTCCCCTTAGAAAATATCTCAAGCTCAAAAAAGTATGAAATATTACAGTGGTACCGTAACCCAGGATAATTCAATGAAGTGAAATGTGGAAATTTTGAGGTTGTTATTAATTATTGTTTTTGGTATTCCATTTTGTGGTGTACAGTTCATCTGCCGTTTGATTCTGTTTTAGGAATTTGTACTTATCAAGTAACTGAATCTGGAATCACAGTTACTATCCTATCTTGAGAACAGCTCAGATATTCAGGTCAAGGTGATATCTTGATAATCTTCAATGTGAAATTGCTGGAGACGATTTATAATATAAATGGAGACAGGTTCATCAATATCCTTTTCGTTGAGTGACATTCCTTCGAAAGAACAAGGAATAATGATATGACATGAACAAATGCATTCTTCGTTGAACTTTCTAGTGTCTATGCATACTTTTGAATATGTTTCCATCTTCAAGAAGCTAGGGGGCGTCGTGAAAGACCAACCAAGATTGTCCAAATGTGAGGGGCGTAACTTCCAAATCTAGCCAATGAAGTTGATTATTCGTATACTGTTTTCAACCCAATGGTTTTACGATTTAATATTCCTGTGTTCAAGAACAACCACCATTTTGTGAAGGCTGTATCCTTCACACATTTGAAATGAGATCTTTTCCTAGGAAGCCATTTTGAGGAAGCTATTCTATCGTCTGACCTATAGCCGAACAGCTACAATCTATTGGAGTCTAGATTACTACCAATCAACCAATGCCTGGGAAGTTTATGCAAACTGGGAGGAAATTAGATTTCCTTTTCATTGTATACTCTGTTCATCCATTCTTCTACCGATCCAGCTCGGTGCAGTTTGTTTTAGTTTCAACGAGGACCAGACCATCCCGCAGAAAGTTTCCAGACCAAAAGTTATTCAGGTTCTTAGGGGCGTGAGAGACATCATCCAAGGAACAACGATGGAAGTTTTGTTAATCCACAAATTTGAAGAATTCATTGCAGAATTCCAAGCCCACCATGTTTGTCGAGAAGCGAATAGAACTGATGAGTGCCATGGACATATCAACATGGGTGTTTTCTTCGATGAACCATCCGAAGTTACTGCAGATGTCATCTTGACATTAGTTGACTAGGTACTCCTTGTCAGCCAATGAATGTGCAGCCTTGTATCCTGGGGGGCGTTGATTTTCACCAAGACAAATCAAACGAAGCAACCAATCGTCTACATTCCTTGACCGAGCCAATGTTCGACAGGATATCAAAAGCTGGGTAGCGTATATGATTTCTTCGCTTAACATTGTTTCAGTTTGAAGCCATCTGCATCAAGGGAGTTTTCCTCAAGATGAAGCCATAACCATTCTATGCTGCAGCCATGATCTGTTGGGGGAAGGTGTTTGTTGTCATTGGTCACCAGTGTCAACCATCTTGTTTGTGTTTTCGGTAATTTGTTCATGGATGCCTACTGACAGCAATAACAGATATGGAAGACAAATAAGTTCAGGGACCCTTACGTCAAGGAAATTGAAATTCGTTCACACTTTTGTGTGGAAATATTTCCTCGTTTTCTTTGCAGACACTCGTCAACATTTCCAGGGGCGACTGTAGTATCCCCGAATTTCAAGACACAAATAATTCATATAAATATCACGTATAGCTGAATGGAACCCTGCTGAGTGGAAGAAATATAATCCGACGCTGCCATATTGTGTTTCACAGAGGGTAGTCCGGCTATCTGGACGTTGCGGAGTAGGCCGGCTGTCATCGATCTATGCTATCGATTAGTTCATAGAGAGGGCCTTAGAGGTTAAAGGGATGGAAGACGGTGACGGTTTTTGTTAAGGGAGGAAGATAGTGGTGAATCGTGAAAGAAGGTGCCCCTGTTGTTATTAGTCGGCCATTATAAGAAATCCAAACGGCATTTTTGTTCAACGTGTAAGTTCATCCTCCATTTATATTGACTAATCAGTCTTATTTCTAGGTTCCTAATTCATTGTGTTTATACCAGCACGAACCAATGGGAACCATTACATACTGTCTATTTAATTATATTCCACCAATCATTCTACTAAGCATCATCCAATAATTATCTATAACATCCACGATTTACATTGGTCAGAACTGTTTATATTTATACATGATTTCTGTTTGGAAGTCCTCTATGAATGAAGAGGCCATTTAATCTCCATCTTATATATTTTATTATTCTGAATATTTCCTTATGCAATGGATCGAGTGGCTTTATGCAAATCACAGGGTTTCAGGTACATTTTATGTTCTCATTATTAATCCATCCTCTCTTTCAGCAACCTGTGATTTGAAAGGCTATTTCGTTTCCATCTGTACTATTGTTTAAACTGTAACGCCTACCATCCAATGATATTCAAATGCAAGTATGTCCATCTTTAATTATATACCACATGTATTTCTATTGAGTTCAGTTCTTAAGAATCGGGATCATGGATTAGTGAAGAAGTCACTACGTAAACTACTATGGCAGTTGTGTTGGAACTTTGACTTAGGAGATCTGTTGATACCAGTGCCTGTTAGTTAGACGGCTGGAGTAGGGCGCTAATGAACGTTCCATACACATTTGTGAAGTCGTTTGCTTTATCGTCAACTATGAAGGTACCTCAGTGGGAGCCGGGATCAGGTAGTTCTGCAGATCCCAGTGCCTGTTTGTTAGACGGCTGGGGGAGGGCACTGTGAATCGTTCATTTCAACTACTGACCTGGAGTAGTTATACTTTAAGAACTGCACGAAGAGATTTACTGAAGTATAGCACCATCTTATTCTATCTATGCTCATGTTTTCTATGTTCTTTATAATATTCAACCAATGGATTCTGATACTTGCTACATGTTATTTTATTCAACTGTAAAGCTGAGGGTTTTTGCTTTTAGAAGAACTGTTGGGTTCTTCTTTTCGTTTTCCCTCTTTAAGTGGCTCGAAAACTCCTGCCACCTGGACCAATAAAGGCCTGTTCCCCTTTCTGTCCAATCAAGTGTTTTATTTATGTATTTACCTCATTATTTCCCATCCATTATTTCACGGACTTGAATTATCACGAAACTGAATTATTACGACATAACATAGAGTTCTACCTAACTAGATGATCACAAGCCAAGCCAAAAGTATAAAACCCCCTTTAGAGTAAAACACCCCTTAGAGTTACAGCGAAGGATTTGCCCTTTTATCTCCCCTTAGAAAATATCTCAAGCTCAAAAAAGTATGAAATATTACAATCTGGAGAATGAAACCTGAAAAAAATTCGTAAATCTTTTGTACAGGGTGAGTCTTTGACTTGTACATATATTTTAACTGTAGATTCTTGATGCTGAAGGAAACCCTTTTTTCATTTTCCATTTTTCCGAATTCGGCTCTGTTAAAGAGATATAGCCATTTGAAAAAAAAGTTGGGCTTAATACGTGCCTGGAACAATTCTCTGCAAACACCTCAAAGTTCATACTTTTCGATTGAAATTGAGGTGATTATTAGATGTTCTGGTTGATACAATTAGAAAATACTCAAGCACTAACCTTATTTGAATAAGAATGTTACAAACACGATATTTCCTTACAAAACACCTAGTTCTGTCCGATCATTTCGGCAATTGAAAAGCTATATTTCTCACACCAAAATAAGTTCCCTCTTCGATTGTCATGAAGTTTAGTTTATAGACACTAATAATTTGTTCATATTTTCCTCGATATTCTGAAACGATCTCATAAAAATTGGTTTTTCACTAACCTATCCTAACTCCATTAACCAAAGTCATATGATTCAGGGTCAATGACCTAACCTCACCACATCCTCTGTGATATTCCACAGAACTATAGAGAAGACGATGCCAGATTGCCGATTTTCTCTTCAAACAATGCGAACTCAAGAAAGCAGTACGTTAGCAGATGAACTATCACAATCGCTAAAGGCGTCTATGCGTTGCTCTTTGAAAATGCCAAAAGAGTAGTTCTGATTCTCGCCAATATAGAGCTACGTTCCTAATTTCAGTCGCCAACGGCCTACTCTTCCCTTCAGAAGGCCGTGGATGTACCCGCGATGCAAGACCGTTGTTCTGTGCTCCAACCAGTCCAACCTAAAATTTCAATAGAAACTGTGCATGAAATGTATAATTTCATGCTTCTTAGAATTCAATTTTATGTCCCACGAATGTGGAATTTCATTATCACATATCTCTACATCCAACTTTTTTCATCATAGAGATTTTAGTCTTGACAAAGTTGATAAACATTCTGACAACGTTGGTAACTTGTTGGGAGACCAGAGAAAAATAATATTTGATGAGATTTAACTCAGGACAGCATTCAGATTATTCTTGAAATTCATGATTTTTTCCTCTAATTCAATCTTATCCAATTGGGAATAACTTGAGAACGACGCGTTTTATTGAAAAAATATAAGAATACTTTTGTTTTCTAAAATAATTAATTCTTTCGAAAACCGTTCATCTTTTTCAAGTGGTTTTATAGTATTTTTGCGTGAATTTATAAGTCGACTATACTGTAACTTTTTCACCAGGAGAAATATGAAATAACTTTCAATTGAGGAATATGCACCATGAATAGAGTAAACAATCAACCAAAATTCAGTTCATTCGAAATATCGGTTACGAATAATATATGGAATGAATAGTGTTAATTTCATGGATTTTTGACACCCTGTATCTTTCAAACGAAACCGAATTTTGAAAAATGGTATGGGGAAAAAGTGTTTCTTTTGATGGGAGGAATCTACAGTTAAAATATATGTACAAGTCAAAGACTCACCCTGTATAATGTCAATTTTTATGCATCTTCAATGCTCCTGTAATACCTATATGGCCCACATGAAAGAGTTCAACCGGGCATGGGCGTCCCCTCGGGGGTGCAGGGGACGCAGCTGCCTACCCCCTAGAGCTTCACAAGTATCCCTTAAAAACTCATAAAATAATAGCATAATATACGAAAATCACATTGTGGTGCTCTAAAATTATCTATCAAATAACACCATGAAACTCGTCCAAATATACCTACTAATACCATTGAGTTTAAAAATGCATAGAGGAACATCCCAGTTGGCCGTTCTGAAGCTGATTTTAGTTTAGTTCATAGAGAGACAAGTGTGTTTCAGAGAATAGAAAATTTTTTCCATCGCATCTAGCGGTGGGTAGCTGAAATATAAAGCACTATTTCCTAAGCCGAATGCGATGACGATCACGAACGGCGTATGGAAATATGGGATGTTCAGTATTTTATAACGCCTGATTTTCTGGATGCAATAAAACGACAATTAATTATGCCAATGATTCGAAGAACTAGAGGAAAATATATATCCTTCAGATTTCTGTGAATGAATAGCAACAAAATGGATCGGCACATTATAGTTCCTTTAGTAGCGCGCTCAAGTTGGTGGTAAATTGCCAAAAATTTTTGCATCAAATCGTTCAAGAGCGATGTACCTCTATGTATATTTGAACTCTATGCTAATACCTAAATTCTCTTCAGTCCGATTAATTTACTTCACTCCGATTCCACATCTTAGCTCTGTTTTTCAATTGTGCTTCACCTAAACTGAATCTGGTGATTAACGATAAGAATGCTCTTCATGAGATCCGAAACATCATTGGTAACACCAAAGACATAAATTTCTTTCGCGAATCAGTATGACGAAGAAATATCTTACACAATATTTCAAAACTCTACGAAACAAGATGGAGTGATAAATGCAAAACGATCAGAATGTGTTCAAAGAACATTTCCCCTCTATAATGGAGGCTCTAGACTCATCTCGAGATGGAAACAGTGCCATACGAAAAATGCCTTCCAGCTCCAAGCCACTGCTTCAAATAGTTATTCTTGTATCTAGTGCGCGAAATGCTACTTTGGTGATCGAGAACTGTTTTTTTTAACGAGGCGCAGCCGAGTTAAAAAAAATAGTCGAGATCACCAAAGTATTTCGCGCATGAGATGCAAACAAAATTTTTTCTACAAACGTTCGTGCACTAACTGCACCATAAATGTCAACATTGTAAATAATAAATAAAATTAGGTAGTGTTAAATTTCTCACAATTTGAAAGCCTTAATTATTGTTAAACATTAATAAATAAATGATTTCTTGGATTTTTGCTTGATTGAGGAACATAAAGGTTAATCAAATATAAAAATCCCATGTAGTTTACATGCAGTGTGCGAAGTAAGTATTTCGCGCACTACTTCGCGCACGGTGTCAAGGAAACGAAGGAAAATGAAAAAAAGGGTCACTTCGCATATTGTTGTCTATGCGCGAACCTTGTCAGTTTTTGACGTTTGTATAAAAAAATACTTTTATTCTTTGCCTTGTTCTGATTGCAAAATACTCCGCTGTGTAGAGCCTGTAGTAAACGTTCTACGATTTGTTTCCTTAGATATACCAGGATGTGTTGATATCTAATTAGCCTAGACCAGTTCCATGCATAAACAAAATATTGCGATACCATATCAACGAACAATAACTTATTAGAAGTGTCAGTGTAGAGTTCGACGTCAAAAAAGTAAACCAGAGTTACGCAATAAATTAAAGAAAAAGATGTCCACCGAAATTGTGAAAATCGAAAAATTGGATTATCGAGCCATCATCCAGTACCTGTAATTAAAAGGGTTAAGAGATAAGCAGATTCACGAAGATATGCTTGATACCCTAGGTGGTCAATGTCCTTCGTATGCGACTGTGAAAAATTGGACTGCAAGCTTCAAAAGAAGTAAATTTTCTATTGGAGATGATGACCGATCGGGAAGGCCAGTTTCTGTGTCAGTTCCGAAAATATCGATGCAGTTCAGACCGTCGAATTGGGCTAAAACGGATATCTGGAGCAATGAAGATTTCATACGAACGCGTTTATCATAGGTATAGTTCACGTCAATTTGGACATGAGAAAAATTTCTGCAAAATGGATTCCCAAACGTTTGAATGCTGACCAAAAGCGTGCAAGGGTAGAAGCATCGCGTTCGATCTGTCATCGATTTGAAAACGATGTAGACTTCTTAAACTGATTTGTTACTATGCATGAGATGGTACATTTTTACGATCCAGAAACAAAGCAACAATCGATGGAATGGCGACACTCTGGTTCTCCAAGACCTAAAAAGTTTCGTGTCGAAAAATCTGTTGGAAAAGTTCTTGCTTCAGTTTTTTGGGATTGCCATGTACTAATCATGATTGATTTTTTGGATAGGGGTAGAACAATAACAAGGGATTACTATTCGACATTACTGACCACTCTACGGGAAAAATTAAAGGGAAAAGATGCGGAAAGCTATCCAAAGATATTTTGTTCTTACAGGACTACGCCCCAGTACACAAATCTCATGTTGTCATGCAAAAACTTTGTGATTTTTTGAAACACCCTTTATTTCCATTAGTATTGGTTAAACTCCTCATGAGGTTTTTTCATATGGCTGTTTTGACGGAATTTAAAAAAATGCTGAATGAAATGAAGAGGTCTTTCAATCCTTAATAAGTTTGAGGAATAATTGAGACGATAAATTCCAAATGTGCCACTGTTCCTTACCCCTTGGTGATACGCTTATGAGTGAGATCAACAGCTGAACTCCAAATAAATGTCTCCATCGAATGCTCGATTGAATATTCCTTGGTATCGCAATTGAAGGGAAAATAAATTTGATATTTTATTTCTTACTCAATCGATCTAGCGTCATTGCATAATGCACCTTAAAATATACCCTGGAAAAGAATTTATAGTCGGAAAATTCAACTGGCGCAATTTCTGGATACGTAGCGGACGAAACTTGTTAGGTTTGGAGGAAATAGTTCCCAGAGGATTTTCTTTCCCATTTCGAATTCAGAAGTATGAATGCATTATTCATCAGAATGGCTAAATAACGTTTTTCAACCCCTGATAAATGTGAACGAAATTCTAATGAAATTATAATAATTCATGCTTCAATTTCACGGTCAATTATGTATCCATTTGTATACAGGGTGACCCTCCGGGAGCTTCGACGATCGATATGTAAATGGGGATTTTTTGAGTGCTATAGGGAATGTTAAAAAAACACTTGGAATTCAAAAAAAATCATGAAATCTTTATTTGCATCCATAGTTCGGTTCATATAATTTAATGTGTAATAGTAATTTACGTAACAAGTCCGGAAAATAGGGTTTTTTGGACGAATAGACAAAATTCTAGGACGAGCCGGGGGCGAGTCCTGGAAGTCTGCGAGTCCAAAAAAACTATTTTCGGGCGTGTTGCGTACAATATTTTTTCGGCAAACGTGAAGAATTACAAATAAATGAGGCGACACATCTCTTTATTATACATTTTGATTCTTATTTGAATGAAACAGAACAGAACTGTCATCCGTTATTTCGTTGCTATTGTGATGATCATAACAATGACAACAACGACGTGATTTTTTCCGGCCTAGTCCGGAAAGTGCGTACTTTTCGGACTGGGCCGGGAAATGCTACTTTCTCAAAGAAAAAGCGTCCGGGAAGTGGGTATATCCCGGGCGGTTGCCGAAAATAGTAATTTACGTAACAAGTCCGGAAAATAGGGTTTTTTTGGACGATTAGACAAGATTCTAGGACGAGCCGGAGGCGAGTCCTGGAAGTCTGTGAGTCCAAAAAAACTATTTCCGGGCGTGTTGCGTACAATATTTCTTCGGCAACCGTGAAGAATTACAAATCAATGAGATGACACATCTCTTTATTGATTTTGATTTCATATTTGAATTAAACAGAACAGAACTGTCATCCGTTATTTCGTTGCTATTGTGATGATCATAACAATGACAACAACGACGTGTTTTTCCGGCCTAGGCCGGGAAATACTACTTTCTCAAAGAAAAAGCGTCCGGGAAGTGGGTACTTCCCGGACGGTTGCCGAAAAAGGTTATTTCGTGCAAATGTTGACCTCCGCTGAGCTTCAAATGGTCCATCCGCTTAGTCCAATTAGGGCATACTCTTTTGAACATTTCGACTGATATCTCACGAATGAATTCTTCAATGTTGTCTTCCAATGCGTCAATCGAAGCGGGCTTGTCAGTATAGATATGAGCCTTAACATTTCCACACAAAAAATAGTTGAAGGCATTAAATCGCACGATCTAGGATACCAATGGACTTGTCCTAGGCATGTCATCATTTGTTCACCGAAGTTGCCTCTGGTTCATGTTTTGCGTGCTGTGTGGCGTGTGGAACCATCTTGTTGATACCGCATGTCATGCAAGTCAAGCTCTTCCACGTTGGGCAAAACAGTTGGATATCATCTCACGGTAGCGCTCACCATTCACCATAATCCGCATTAATGTAATTTTTCTGGGTGCATTGGTAGATCTTGCAATGCTTCTGGCTGATCTTCACTCGTAAATCGACAATCTTGCTTATTCATTAGCTGACAATAAAATGGATATGATAATAAAATTCGATAATTCGCATGCGTTGTTCGTTTCCAGACTGAAATGAAGATGGTTACAGTGACACAAAACATGAAACGTGCGTGAGATGTCAAAATCAGTGTTGCCAAAAATAAAACATTTAAAGAATCGTCCGTAAGAAAATCGAACAAACCTGTAGTATCAAAATTAAAGCATCAGGTGCGTTATTGGAGATGCCCGAAGAGTTTGTTGAATATCGCCCATATTGTTTCGAAGATTTTCACTTGGTTTCATGCTTTATTCGAACCCTGTATATTTCCGGTTAATGCCACTACTTCTATTTAACAAGAAGAGTTCATTATAGGTGGAGCATGATTGAATGTATCACCTTTATGATTATTTCATGAATACAAGATTATTTCAGCATACTATTCCAAAATATAGTGAAAGGAACATTTTCGAAATTGAAAACAATTTACATTTCTACTCACTAGAAATATTAAAATGTTTCAATACATTTTTTATACCCAATAATTTGTCCAAGTACCTACAGGTAAATAGAAGTAAAACCTATTTAGACAGTCGTGTAAGAATCAAGTACCTACATATTGTTAAATTGATTGTGTATCTATACTCCATTCACTTTTATAAAGTATACAGGTTCGCCAAGACTTAAGTTTATCAAATTTTTTCATATGTAATACCACTAGAGATGGAATTTTGCCGGCAAAATTTCTCGATTGTAATATGAAAATTTGTTCATTTCCAAAATCACTCGCCTGACGGCTCGTTATTTTGATACAAATGTCATTCGCGAAATTTCCGAAAAGCAACAAACCTTAAATTTTCGAAATATACACAGTAAAATGTGTCAGAATGTCATGGCCAACCGGGATACTTTATAAAAGTGAATGGAGTATATCTGAGGAGTGTGATGTGATTTTTTTATTTCGAAATCATATTGATTCTTGATTTTCTAATTAATTTGCATTATCCAAATGAGGGAAATGGGTCACAATAACAAAAAACAAAGAGGCCTGGCAAATAATCCGTACCTCTGTAGTGAATGGGAATGACGTCGACAGGGGTTTCCTCTATGAATCAATACTTGAGGACTGCTTGCCGCCGTCAGTGACGGGTACGGCTTATTTGCAACCCTGTTTTTTCTCGATATCTGGAACATATAGTCCAGATGGAATGGTTAGATGCCAATAATTAACATGATATTTGGTGAAAATCGATTACCGCATACTAATAAACATTCTATTGTGGCTGTTATAATGGATGAATGCATTAATGGGGTCGCGGCATGAAAGGGGAAATATATTTCTGCTGTACAAGCTGATTAGCTTTCGTATGATGATTTATTCAATCTTCTCCTAATTCGTCACTGAAAATCAAAAATGGTTTTCGGAAAGATTTACCTACCACACGAACTAAATGAACTACACTGCGCCAAAAAATTAACGCACATTATGGATATCTCAAATTTATTCTACAACTGAAGGTGGTCTCAATGATAATTATTTTTGTCAGAATTATGCATGCATATGTTATCCACTTTCAACGTTTTTCTTCAATACAGATGTTTTCTCCCAGCAGGAATATAAAGGGTTGATATTATCAGATTTTGAATGTATTGGCTCCATTCTAAAATCAGTTGTTCTCGATCAATTCTAGTGATCAATAGTTTTTCTTTCGTTTGATTTTCTACACTCGATCGCTATGCAACGCGAAACACGCAATTTGACCCAAGAGGAATGTGCCCAAGCGGTAGTTTTGCGAGAAGAAGGGTGGACATACACAAGAATTGCAGAAAGGTTTGGAGTTTCCCATACAAGTGTGTCCAGAATGTTGCAGCGATTCAGGGAGACAGGTATGAATGTCCGAAGACCAGGACAGGGTAGACAAGGGGTAACAACTGCCATTCAAGAACGTTACTTGAGAGTTTCTTCGTTGAGACAACGGTTTGCAGCCGTCTCAGAGAATATGATTTAAGGCCTCGTGTTGCGGCAAGAGGCCCAGCTCTTAACCCAGCCCATCGAAGGGCGCGTTTGGATTTTGCGAGAGAGCATATCCATTGGGAAGAGGCCGATTGGGAAAGAGTTCTCTTCACAGATGAGTCTAAATTCTGCCTCTACCATTGTGATCGACGTTCCCTTGTATACAGACGTCCACATGAAAGATATGTTCAGTGCAATTTCCTGAATACTACTGGTTTCGGGGGAGGATCGATTATGGTATGGGGTGGAATATCTTTGACTGCTCGCACAGACCTAGTGGTCGTTGATAATGGAGCTATGAATGCTGATAAGTATATAAGGAACATTCTTGAAGAGCATGTAGTGCCATTTGCCCCATACATTGGTGAAAATTTCATTTTTATGGACGATAATGCCAGACCCCATCGTGCACGCATCGTTCAGGAGTACCTTGAAGAGGTTGAATTCTCTCGAATGGAATGGCCAGCAAGAAGTCCAGATCTCAATCCGATTGAACAAGTTTGGGACAACCTCAATAGAAGGCTGAGGGGTTCAGAAAATCATCCGGCTATGACTTAGGAATCCAACTCGGAGAAATCTGGGAAGGATTAGATCAGAACATTTTAAGATCACTCATTTTGAGTATGAACCGTCGTTGCCGAGCTGTAATTAACGCAAGGGGTGGAAATACCAAGTTTTAAATCACTTATCAGCATTTCAATATTTTGAAAATTGTTCATTTCTCTTCTTTCACATAAGATTCGGTGAAATCCTGAATTTTTCTTTTTTTTTAATGTGTCGTGTTTCGTTCAAAACCTTCCCTAGAGAACATAAAAAATAAGTTATAAAGTCAATGTAGAGTTAACTTTCATTAAAATTGAGATTTTCAGAATGTGCGTTAGTTTTTTTGCGCAGTGTATGTTCTAGATTTGGGCACAAGGAAAACTTTACCTTGTTGGTCCATGTTGTGGTCGTTCTCAAAAACGCAAGCCTCTGAGGGATAAAAACGAACGAGGTCAACAGAAAGTTGCATCCCAAAAGCAAACACCACTTGCATACCTACATCACAAATGAATTGTCAAAACAATAGATCAGATATAAATTATGCAGGAACTGATTAAATGTAACGATAAGAGTAGATCCCAGGCGATCAAAAATATGTGATGTGATCTGGATAGATCAAATACAGAACATTGTGACGTATCAGTTTTCTGTGATGGCTATGTAACTGATCCGATAATTCAGACATGCCTGTGATGCATACAAATTATATGCATATTATACAGGGCGACCCATTTTGAAAGATCCACTGGAAAAACTCCTTGGTAAGAGCCTGTAACAAAAAATGTTTCGAATTAAAGTTTTCAGTCTGACCTTGGAGTTTTATTTCAAGGTGAAGTGGATTTTTTTAACATGGAATATGCATTTTCCTCTGCAGAATATTGATCTTCGTGAAAAATTAAAACCTTTCCGCCTTTTTTGCTTTTGCCATAATATAAATCGTTGTGGAAAAATTAAGTGTCTTATGCTCAGAATGGCGAATGCGAGAGATTTTATTATCTACTCTTTTCTTTTTTGAATATGTTCATACGCAATACAAAACTAAATGATTCTATGAAAAATAACTTTGAAGTACTTCAACCATGACTTTCTTAAGCACAGTATGTCTCCAGATAATTTTTTTTTGTAGTGAAACAAGAGAGGCAGAGGCAGAATGTTTTAGTTTCTCTCGAAGATCGTTATTCTACAACGAAATAAGTATATGTCCTAATAAAAAAATCTACTGAACCTTGAAATGTTCTTGGAATCAAACTCCTGCATTCGATGTCCCCTCCGAAACTAAGGATCTTTCATTTAAAACATTTTTTTTGGTCCAGGCCGGCTTTTCCCAGGGAGTTGTTTCAGTGGATTTCTTGAAATGGGTCGCCATGTATAACGGTTATGTTCCTGTTCTATAATATCCATGTAATACATTAAATGAATTATATGAATAGTTTCAAAATAATTTATGGTTTTATTTATGATTTATTGTTAAAAAATAGGGTGGGTCATTTATATAAACCTTTTTTCTCTGTGCCCCCTAACGATGGCGCCCGAAAAATAGTTTTCAAGTTATTTCTTAGAAACCCAGAAACTGACAAGGATGAAATTGAGCGGACATTCAATGCTAGCGAGAAGGCACTCAAAAAATTGTATTCCTCTATAATTGCATGGGATAGGTATACATATACAGGGTACTGCAACAGAACCAGTTTTTTTAGAAGTCTTATGCTGCCCAATATCCCGATAGGAAGCATTCAAAAGAATTGAGTTTTCGGGGGTTCTTTAACAAGCTTGTCGTGACAGGAGATGTCAAGTACATCGATTATTGATTAAGTTATTGTTATTTAGAGCTCGAAGTTACTTTTGAACAAAACAATTATGAATTTTGGAATTTTGTCAAAAAAATTGTTTATAAGCAAGTAGAAATTATGCTGCCGAATATCCCGAAAGAAGACATCCAAACGAATCGAGGTTTCGGATATAAAACCCATACCCTAAACCCTGTTGCGCAAAAAACATTTTTTCTTATTCATATCTCACAATAAAAAAGACTAATTTTCGATAGCTTGATCCATTCTTAACATATGATGTTTCTTGCGAAAGTTCACAGTTTTTGAAAAAAAAATATCAACAAATGAGACACCTGAATCGTAGAGGCAAGAATTATTTACGACCTCAAATTTATTTTTTATTGAGAACTGGTACGGAAATTGAATGTATGTAACAAAACAAACAATTTCAAAATTTTCACAAATTAAATATCATATTAAATAATTACCTCCTACCTATTAAATATGATATTTAATTTGTGAAAATTTTAAAATTGTTTGTTTTGTTACATTCATTCAATTTTCGTACCATTTTTCAATAATTCTCTAAAATCCAAATGCAATACATCAAAAATAGCAAGAAAGAAATATTTGTTAAGGTGGGTGTTCAATGTACTGTGTTTTTATTTCAAGTTGCATTCGAAAATGGTTTCACATCAAGAACTGAAATTTTGTGGGTAAACTCAGATAGGATTGGAGTTCTTAATGAAATAATTGGAATCGATTTCATTTCGAAAGTTCATTTTTTTCCATAAAAAGTTAGAAGAAATAGAGCCAACTCATGCTTCTGTTCAATTGCAAACAAAAGACCCATGAAAATAGTTCAACTTCCGATTAAAAGTGAATCTACAGATAATTTCGTTCAGAAAAACAACTTGAAATACGGAATTGGCAGAGAATGGCCAAATTCAAATATATGGCGGGAAAAAGTTCCTGCTTTACCCACATATTCACTAATTTCATAGTTCAGCGATTTTCGGATAGAGAGCGCCATTGCACATTTCATTCATAATTAGAGAGATATTCACAGAACTCATAGTGATAATGTGAGTTCTATGGAGATATTCCATAAAATGCACGGTGGCGCCTCTATCGGATGAGTTATCCTACTCGCTCTAAACTGCGTCCATAACCTTATTCGTTAAGAATGAATCAGACTACCCAAAATCAACTCTTTATTGTGAAATATCAACATGAAAAAAAGTTTTTTGCGATACAAGGTTTATTAGGGGTGGCTTTTTCTATCCCTTGCAACCATAGAGGAACACCACCAAAATTGAATCATGTTAAAGACAGTTTGATCTGAATTGAATACCTAAAGTGACAGCCATAATAGTTTCAGGAAAAATTATAACTGCGACTGTCCAAACATATTAGAAAATGGAACATTTACTCCATTCACTTTCATCAAGTATTCACGTTGGCCATGACTGTCTGACACATTTTGCTGTGTAGGTATATTTTGAAAATGTAAGGTTACAGTCATTTTTTTGTCAGATAAATACGCAACTTTGCCCTCTGTACATATAATTCGTAGTAATTACGTATTTATCAAAATGTTTATTTCCTTTGAGAAAATAATGAATTTGAGGAAATATTATGTGAATTCCAAAGACCTGGAAAATGTAAAAAAACTTTTTTCTGTGTTAATACTGAAAATATTTCATGTATACAGGGTGATTCACGGTGGATGGCACATTAGACGTTTCTGGTGAACCAGATATCGGATCGGTTTGAAAATTTACACGAGTGCATTATCGGATATTCTCTACCCAACTAAAATATTTTCGTCAATGCGGTGTTGCCACTTCCATTAGAAAGTAGTAGCAACTTTGCTCTTTCAAAAGGAATACCTGGTATATTATATTATTTTTGGAATCTCCAACAACTTCTCTACAACTTTTCCTCACATTTCCCTTTACCGATCTGTTGCCGTTTTCGAAATATAAATTATTTTCTTTTTTTTTTCACCGAAAATCATGACCTCTAAAAATGCTGATAACTTCGGGTTGAAAGACACTATGGCATTGAAATTTGGTTTGGAGTTAGGCGATACATGAATGCTTCCAACACATCAGCCTGATCTACGTTACTCACAATACAGAGTGGTTAAAAATACAGTATTTTCGTTTGCTTGAAAAAGTGACTGAAAGTTGTTTATTTCAAATGGAACGCCCTGTATATTATCAGAAATCCAGAAAGCTGATAAAATTTGCTTTCATTCTATGTCCATCATGCCTATACCTAACTAGTCAAATTTCGGACTTATGAGCATTTATTTGTCGAAATAACCCTTCAGATTGGTTATTCCCATTCGGTATTTGGTAGGAAGGCCATGATTACAATTCCAGAGTATCTTGTGACATTCTCCTAATAATAAAGACACCAAGAAACTTGAATTTCGACATTTTCGTCATTTCAGAAGTTGCAAAAACCATCGAAACGATGGAAGAAAACTATTCAAACGAAGTGCTCATGAATTTGTTTATTATTATTAACTGGAGAGACTTTTTGACGATCGGTGGATAAGGCGCTTGGAACTGTGGAATCGGCCAGCAAGATTACCCGATCTTAGTCCATTAGATTTATTATCTGTGGAGAGTATTGAGAGAAAAAGTTTACAAAACACCCGTGCATTCGAGAAATGAATTGTTGGAAAGGATTACCCAATCATTTGAAGATTTGGATTTCAAAGAAATACGATCTGCTACGACGAAGTGCTCGGAAGTGAACGGCCAGCGATTCGAACATACTTTGAAATATTCGACATGATTGTTCTACTTCTTAATAATAATTCATATAAATAGTTTGGGTTTCAAGTTTCTTGGTGCATTTATATTAGGAGAATGTCACAAGGTACTATCAAATCTAAATCATGGCCTGCCTACCAAATTCCGATTGGAAATACCATTATGAAGGGAGATTTTGACCAATAAATGCTTATAAGTCCAAAACTTGACTAGTTAGGTATAGACATGATATACATAGAATGGAAGCAAATTTCATCAGCTTTCAGAATTTCTAATAATATACAGGGGCTTCCATTTGAAATAAACAACTTTCAGTCACTTTTTCAAGCAAACGGAAAGAGTGTATTTTGTATCACCCTGTATTGTAAGTAACGTAGATCAGGCTGATGTGTTGAAAGCATTCATGAATCACCTAACTCCAAACCGAATTTATCAGTATTTTTCGAGGTCATGATTTTCGGCGAAAAAAATTGAAAATAATTTATATTTCGAAAACGGCAACAGATAGGTATAGGGAAGTATTGAGAAAAGTTGTCGGGAAGTTGTTGGAGATTCCAAAAATAATATAAAATACCAGGTGTTCCATTTGAAAAAGCGTAGTTGCTACTACTGCATTGACGAAAATATTTTGGTTGGTTAGGGAATTGATGCAAATTTTCAAACTGATCCGATATCTGGTTCACCAGAAACGTCTTATGTGCCATCCACCGTGAATCACCCTGTATATTGTATATAAACATGGTTAGAAGATTCAGTTATGCTATTTTCTTGTAGGGATATCAAGAATCGAATGTTGAAATTTTACTGAAAAATAATGGACAGAATAGTCTATTACCTTGTATCTAATAGTTCATTTGAAAAAAGAATGAAAGTACTTGAATAACCCGACAGAAAAAATTATAAACGAACAATGTATCAGTCGGACCTATGCAATTCCCCTCTTTTCAAAATTCTCAAGAAATAAGCCTACAGAAGACATTTGAATACCTTTTTATAGAACTTGAAACACTCCAGTATGAAAATGTAGTGTTACTACGAGACCTGTCTCACGCAGTTAAACCATAAAAGATCTATGTGAATCCATTTACAAAGAGTAGATAGAAATCAGCATTGACAAAGTCTCTGAGAATCATGTTGACATTGCATTTGTGGACAAACTTACTGCTTACCTAGCGCATGCCGACAAAGCAAAGAATTCTTCCACTCGATTCACATAAATAATATTTCTACAGGTAATGAAGTCTTTTTTTGGAAACTCCAGCTCTAATTCATACAAATCTAATGACACATCATATGTTAAAATCCATCGATATCGTTCCGCTCGGACTACAAAGCGAAAAATACAAATACGGTGCTGTTCAACACGGGTTGCAACGTCCTTCAATTCCGTTTCATTATTCAATCAGGAAGAAGAGAAGTGAAATTCGACCCTGTAAAACCGTCCGAATTTCCTTCTTTGCCAACCCCTAAGGGTCGACCAATCCAACCAGAAACAAGCATGGCCGACTTTCAAATTTCAGGCGGAAGCCTCATTCAAATGTCCGGTCCCAGTTGTGAATTCGCCCGAACAAAGAATGCATTGTGGTTATTTTCGTCAGCAGTCTAGGGAGAAATAAACTTGAAAAAGTACGGGAATGGGATTTAATAATGAAAGTTGTTTTGTTTGATCGAACTCTCCAAAGTTCCTATATTCCAGCTTGGGGATTTATGCGCATTTAATTTGGGACAAGTTGGTATCTATGAGTGAAACGAAAGTTCAATATAGGGTGCGCCAGAAAGGACTCAACTGCTTTGCTACCTCAGGGAATCAAAAGTTTCAAGGGAGAGAAATCTTTCCAAACGAAATCTTCAAGAATTCTTTCAGAACTTCATATTGCAAACCTCATATTTCCGGTATGTCTGGTTCAAAGCAGTTTCGAAAAGATTGTCGTTATTCGATGAAAAATACCAGTTGGATATAATGGAAAATCAGGATGGCCGTTTCGGACAAGGGCAACCATTATTCAATATATTAATCACCATTTCTTGAACAGATGCCAATTATTCACTGTTGGATAAACATAGCCGAAATCTTCAACACCATATGTCAATGTCAATTCCAGATATCCATTTCTTGTCCGACCAACCGCAATAACTGATTTGTAGACCTTACTTACTGGTATCGGGTCTAGTCTCCGAATAAATTAGCTGAACATAGTTGCCAACAATTAAGTCATTTACATGGTGTTCAAATGCCGGATCCGGAAAGCTCTCCAGAGCTCAATACACCTATTGACAATAATAATAATCTATATATTCCTATATATATAAAAGAAAGATGTTGGTTACACCATTTATAACTAGAGATCGTATGGACTGTTTGTTATGAAACTTTATTTATGGAATCGTCTTCGGTCTGGTTATTATGAAATACTATAAAACTTCGAAAAAATTGATGAGAGTTTTACTTATGCAGGAAATGCTTTTCCTTCTTTTGAATAAGGCCACTGGGTGTCGCTACCGTTGATGCGTAGTCGTACAGTGTATATACAATTCACTGTACGTAGTCGTAGGTTGATATTACCGCTGTTAGATGGCGATATGTGATTCGCATAGAACTCATGGTAACATGGAAGTCTATTGCCAGATCAAAAAGCGGGTAAACTTATCTCAAGTTGGTGGAACAGTGAATTTTTACCGAAAGATCAAGTATCTGATTTTGACGATCAGTTTCAAACGTGAGTTGGCCATCTTTATCTTTTTTCTTTATTTTTGAAATACTTTCGAATTTCTGTTTGGGTAATAGATATATTTGCGGAAATAACTGAATACAAATTTGCCCATCATTAGTAATTGACATATTATATTCGTGTTTCTGTTCGCACAGAGACAGTATTGTACCTAAGCGTCAATAATTTTGAAACGTTTGCTCATCGGGCTTTCACTTATGATATACAATAATGTTTCATGGGTTGCCTAATCTGATCTGGTCGAATGACCATCAATAAATTTGAATATGAGTTCAACATAATTCACAGTGTTGATAATTTTGCCGTGTCGATCGTACTATCGACATTTTAACATCTCGATTTGTCTTCTAACGAGCTTGATATCGTCAACTAAATTGAACAAATTGAAGAGAGATTGACAGCTCATATCTATGGAATAATGAGAATCGCGCTGCTCTACCAACTGAGATGTTTACCCATTATTTTGAGCTTAGCAGCATATCTAAGATGTCTAAAATAATGGTGTGACCACTGATTAGATTTTGAGAATATAAGAAAAGTTTTGTTTTTGCCACTTCAGGTTGGGCTATTAACAAATGACTGATTTTTTAATTCTGGTCGACGGGCTGTGTTAATAGTCGATAGTTCATTAAAGGAATAATTTTTGTTCATATTCTTGACATTTTGATTCAAATAAGAGGAAAGGTATAATATGGATTATACTCCTGCTATTCACAGTCACATGAGGTACTGCAAAAAGAGAACTGTACAACAATAAAAAACAAAAAGTTATATGTTCAAGTTCAACAATTAGTTACCGCTTAAATAAAGAGAATTCTTTCCATGTGAATTACAAAATTATTAAAATTTTGTATATTTTGAACTTTAATTTTGCCTAATTTTTTTCCTGCTTGAAAAAAAGCAATGGTAAGTTTATACAACTTTAAAGTATAATTCAGGCGGTACAAAGTTCGCCGGGCCAGCTAGTAGGTAATAATGCTCCAACATGATGAAAAAATGTTCTAATCAACAACATCGATAGTGGAACCGTTAAAATATCGAGAGTGATATTTCAGGGAAGCCCTACCACCAGTGTGGTTTTGTATGCCACTGAATCCACTGTCTACTCTTCTGAATAACGCTAACGAAGGATATAGACCTGCAATGATGAATCCGCGAAAACTTTCCCACTTATGGCATATAGATGATCTGAAACTATATTCGGTGAGAACCAAAACCAACTTCACTCTTCAACCTTCAGCAGGGACATTGATATGTCTCTCGGTCTCGATAAAGCGCTATAGTCAACGTCACGAATAGTAAAATGGAGACCACTCAGGAACAATTTCAGGACATCTGCAGTATCTTGCCAAACGAGACCTACAAGTATCTTGTCATACCACAAAAGCAACGGATTGATCACATCCGTTTGAAGACTGAGTTCATAGCAAAATATAAAAACAAGGTTATCCACGTGGTCAATACCAAACTCTCTGCTAAATTCAGATCGATGCCTCAAACTGTTGGGCTAAGCTAGCTCTGACCTCTGCACCTCGAACTCTTGCAGTGAGCAGATGCCTTATGACGGAGTTCCAGTAGAAAAACCTAATGCGGCGACTGCTCGAGTCTGATGAAATTGGTGACAACAGAGGATGAGGGATTCATACTTCTGAACCTGCAACACCAAGAAATGGCGTTTGGTATCACTAACAGAATCAAGGATAGGAAAATAAGGCGGGAACAAGCTTTGCACGGCAAATTTCCCTTGAGGGAGAGAATATCATAGAAATCATAATATATATACTTACTCTAGAATGCTAAATCAATTGGATCGAAGTGTTGTAAAAATTTCAGTGTGGTCCACAATGCGCATACGTGCCATCAGGTTGTTTCTGAACAGGGTCGGCTTCAATAAAAATTTATGCTGTTATTGTTGCAGTTGGATTTAATCAATTCATAATTAGTATTCGACACTTACTGGTTGTTTTGAACATATTGATAATTTTCAACAGCTATTTGAATGGTAAATTTGGAATCATCAGCGACTGGAAGATAAGCTGAAAATCTTTCATTATTCCAAAATCTCTTCAGGCGTTGAAAAAACCCGGTTTCGGTATAAAAATTAATTCAAGGATCAAGGAAGACAAATTCTGGTTAACAAACAACGAATCTTTTGGTAAAGTACAGAAAAAAAAATCAAATGAGCAAAATATACTAATATATCTCTTCAGGACAGTTCTATTCTTCGGTGTTCCTGAAAATAGTGGAAACATGAAAATGTATTGTACATCTGCCAATGCGTTACTCTGCATCGTTTCATGAGTGAATTCTGATACCTACATTCATTCTTCAAGTCATTTGTCTTTTTGAGTTCCGAGTATATTCCAAAATCAATCTGTTATCTTATCTGAATGAAATTGCAAAGTTTTACTTCAATATATTTTATTTTCGAGTTCGAATTATCCATTTAAAGATGGTTTACTCACAAGATTTCATGATTTTTAATAATGAATTGCGTTCTTTTTCTATATAAAGAACCAATCTCATGGTGCGAGTGGATAGATATGTGTCAATCGAATGAAAAGCAGAGCGTAAATCATAAATTTCTAACAGTTTATATGAATGAAAAGGTGCACATAGTTTACATACTCAAGTGGGAAATGAACGGGTCAAGACAAGGACACCACAACACTATACAGTTCATTGTTTATCGGATACGAAAAAATCCAAATCGAACACAACACACAACAAAAGCAAAATGCACACGAAGAATATCAAACACGAAAATAACAGTTACGCACCAGTAAACTAGTTTGTCTATGCAGTAAACTAAACTGTGGCTGCAGACTGACACTAACCCGTTCCTGCCTAAACTTTCACTAAGGTCATTTCAAAGTCATTTGCCATGAGACAGAAAAAGCGGTGTTGCGCGGTCTATATCTATGTAGTGAAACCTACTACATTACTACTCTGATTTTCTCACCAATTCCACAAATATTGCAATTCACTTATGATATTAATGTGTCTAATAGTCGTAGGAAGTGGCGCATGAGCTATAAAATAAGTTTGTTACTCAATGGAATATTTTTATTGTTTAATTATATTGAACTTAAAATAGAACCGACAAAACATTTAGGGACTTGGCATCGTTCTACGTGAAAGTTCCTAATGGTGAGCATGCGCACATTGTGAATCAGTTGCCTATGCGGCACGTTTTTCGCTGCGGAACTAGAAGGAATTAGCATTCTAGAGTAAGTATATATATTATGATTTCTATGGAGAATATCGATAAATTAGCTTCTTTCTCATGGTTGAATGCGAGACAATTGAATCCTGAAACTGAGGGATTTCGGACGCTTATACAAAATCGAGTTATAAGAACTAGCAACTACGAGAAACACAGTTTGAAGCTGCGGGCAATGCGGCGCAGTTGGAGAGTCTATTGAACATATAATCGCCGGTTGTCAAAGCCTTGTGGAGTTGTCGACAACGCATATCTAGGCCGACACAACCAAGTGGCAGATATTGTTCCTCAGGAATTTGCTCTTAAGCATGGATTATTGTCAACCATTTGACAAGTACTAATCCGCAGCAATGTTGGAAATGGACGTAGAGGTTCTCTGTTTGGACAGACCCATCACAACAGATAGAACCGTGAACTGCAATAAACCGGACATGATGTTCATTGAGAGGGATCAGAAGTATGAGTTGATGATTGATGTAGCAGTACCATTGACCCATAACATCGGAAAAATGGAGTCCGACAAAGTAACGAGAGTAGGTACGAGAATATGACAATAGAACTCATGAATATGTGACAACTATCGAAAGTCATCATTAATCCATTAGTGATTCGGCTAAGGGAGTCATATCTAAATCCTTCAAGAAAAATCTTCAGGAGATCGAATTATCCCAGATGATGGGATATGTACAACATGATGTAGCTTTGCAAACCTGTCACATCGTATGGAAATTCCTGAAATGTTTTTTCGGTTGTTCATAAAAGCAATACCAGCTCAAGCTGAAACCGGGACACCAATAATGAAGGATAATAATAATAATCTTTAGTTCTAATTGTTGGGTAGAGTTTCAGTTGACCAACCGAATTGCGGTTCAACTTTATTAAATGAATGAAAACAAATTTCCGAATAAAATAATAATGTAGCTAGTGGACTGTTTACGTATATAAATTATTATCGAAACCCAACACAAATGAAAGGATAAATGTACCCAAAATAACAGTTGAAATATAGTCTTACCTATTTCAGCAAAACGGTCAACCAGATCTTGTCGGTTACTCCTATTTCCATGTACAGAGTGATCGAGCTCGACAAACGAACATGGAATGAAGCTGACGTGAAAATCCGTTGCTAAAAATGTCAAATCAAGCACACTTATCCTTGTGGTGTAAAATAACCACGCCACTGGTAACAGTTTGGTTCAAATTCGCACAAATTAATATTCTCAACTAAATGTAATTCGAATGAATCGAAATCATTGAAGATGCAAATTACAGAAAAATAATGAACACTAATAATAAATATACAACAAAATGAAATGGTGATTACAAAGAATTAAAAGAATAATTATACATTCTTTCGAAGTAATAACATCCTGGTAATATGAATTCAGGTCTCGAACTCTTCGACGAATTGTTTCAATCGAAATCAAAACACAATAATCTCTCAAAAGACGCTTTTGCATAATTCGACAAGCACTCAAAGGCTCTCTACGGGTAGACACAGTCAGAAACCGATCTTATGTAGAGGTGGTAGATCTTGGACATCCACTTCTTGGTCTTTCGGTCACGTTTTCAGTTTCTCGATATCGATGGACGAGCCGAAAACACTACGCTTTCACTAACTTGAAGGAAACTGTTTCTGATAACGTTTTGCCTTGCTCATACCACTGAGTTTACTTCTAGGAATTATTGCAGAACAAATTGACAGATTTTTCATCAGAGTAAATTACAAGAAAGTAGAACAACTGAACCAAAATTCTTAGAAACGCAAACGACAAGAACTTGCCTGAAATTGGAAAAGTTCAAGCGATTGTTGAGTTATAGCCTGATTCCCAAATTTTTTCACAGAAAGATTGTCACAAAGAGGTGTTTATATCTCCAAAATCTCTGATAGTAAGAAATTTTTTTCGCAACAGTGGAACAAAAGAAAGTACGCTGATACTGCTTCTTGAATAATGTATGAGGAAATATGTTACAGGGTGTCTGAAACAGGGCTTCAAAGTAAGCCTCAACAAAACTATCGAATCTCATTAATTCCAAATGGTAATAACCATATCTAATATAATTTTGTATTTCCGATCGATTGCTCGTCAAAAACTAGTTAGAGGGTTAGAGCGTGCCAAACATTTCAAATCTTTAGAATCAGTAGTTATTGAATAAATTCGAATTTCACGACTAAAGCCAGGTTTCTTGGTCTAATCATCAGGTTTATTAAGATACTTTTCAAGTATGCTATGTCGGTAGTAAAAATATGTCAGTTTTAAACTACCATTATTTATTTAGTCATTATTAATAAGGTATCTGCTCTGTTTATTTGTCACATTCGCCGCAAAAAAATCACCCTGTATACAGAAACTGATTAATTTACTGTAAGACGATAGGTGCCTTATTTAGCGTTCTTTTTTCTAGAAAAAGATGTTTGAACGAAAGTCTGTTGGCACTGGTAACATTTAAATCCTTCATTTCAAGTCATGAAATTGTATGCTTATGCCCTGGATCGAATAGCTGATATAAATCCAACCGGAGTTCAACCGGTTAGTTCATCTTGAAGTTATTATTGCATTTGACGAGGCATGTGAATCATATGTGATTTGCGAGTGTATCAACATAACTGCCCTATATTCCATGAAAAACGGATAGTGGAATGTGTCAAAAATAACCCTACGTCTTGTGAAACTTTCAGTTTTGTTGGAGCATTCCCGATTTTGATATCGATCGCAAAATTACCCTTCAATTTACAGTGACGCAGAAGACCATAATAAACATGAATATATGAATTATTCCAACATGAAATTTAAATATTACAACCGAAATAACAAAGGACTAATCGCCTCTGTTCGAACCTGATGTTCAATATCCATCATTTATTTTCAAGATACTGTCTACAATTCAAACTTTTCGAATTAGGGTCAATCTCACCACTACCAACTACCTCGACTAGCAGGTATACCTTTCGTTTTTGACGTCACACACTTCATCGATCGATGGCTTTGCAAAGGTCCTGCCCTATATGAATTATTCAAGGTTCCTTCGAAAACTGCAATCCATAAAAATCGGCGAATATCTCTTTCCAGAATTTCTGTTTTTCCAACTCGGGGTGATTACTGAATGTTGCCTGAGTGGTGCCTATTTACATCCTAGAATGCTATGCATATTTCATGGAGAAGTTGAAAATATGCAACTTTCGTGAATGACAGATGGCGGAATTATATGGTTCTTGTTATGCTATGATGAATTGATTTTCATAGCGTGTAATGTTGCTGTATATAAAGGTTTTCAATAGGGACGATATGTTTTTGAAACGTCATACCAGACATATTCGAAATAGAAATGTCATTTGTGCTCACACATCCGTCATGCCTGATCAACGTTTTTTCATCATCCTAGGCCGGAATTCACCAAAAACTGATTTTTGCACAACTGCCATTAAAAGTGACACTTCTAATGACAGCAAACAATGTTAAAATTGATTGTTTACGTGGAAGAGTGTTAAAAATATTTTTAACATTAGTGTTAAAAATATTTTTAGCGCTCTATTTTCTTATGATGAAATCAGATGAAAAAATTCAGCAATTGCAAATTTTTATTATCAATATTCAACAATCATTACTTATGAACATTAATATTAATCGTAAAACTAGAACAATCACTAACATCAATGCCCTGTGACGTTTGGGATCTTCGCAACACATTATTAGAATCCTCAGCACCATAAGTACTTGTAGAAACCGGAGGTACAATATTGGATCTGTTGAGGTTGGGAGAATTTTTTCAGCAATGTCATTTCTATATGCAATGGAATGATCAACATAGCCCTCGGCTACCGTCGTAGACTTCTATCAACCATGTTTTTTTATATCCGTAATATTTGCTCCTGATTCTGCTAGCAATGAAGCGGAGGATCTTCGAAAACAGTGTCCTGTATATTGCTTTGGTTCTGGCAGTTTGAGGAATTCGGCAACAATAGATGGAGTTTTCCCAAATGTATTGATACCAACTGGATTGGAAGTGCATTTATTATTCATGTATTTCAGGAAGAAACGACTATGTTTGATGACAGGAGGGCGCAGTGCAAAGTACTTATGAAAATAGTCAACATACTTCCCAATAATACCGAAAGAACGACTGACTTTCATTGTTGTGTTTGGAAGTTGTATAAGCAATGATTTATTTGTTATTTCAATGTCTTCCACTGATAAATTACACAAGGCTCCAAACAATCAGAAAATAGTTGCAACCTTAACCATCAAGTATTTCTCATCTTGTGCCTCATTTATAAACTTTTCAACTTGTTCACGAGTGAGAATTTTCGATTTTTTGGGACGATATCCTTTACTTTTCCGTTTTAGATATGCTATTACCTTAAAATATTTACTAACATCCACACCATTTCTAATAAGGGCACTCGACTTTATCATTGAAAATTTGCTCCACAGAGTTGATGAACTCCATATTTTTGATTTTTCTTCTACGTATGCCAGGAAAACAGGTTCACTGAAGTTCCCTTCTACATTTTTCAATTTACACCAGGCCAGGAAATTGTTATATGCAATATCGTACTGCTGAACAGATTTTTTAGGTAGGAGTGTTAGATTTGCTCTTCCTACAGACTCTTCAATATCCACAGGAACAACAAAATCGTCACTTTTGTTAATAATTGGACTTTCGACAAACAGATTAAGCAGTTAAAAACCCAAGACGAAAACTGGACAGCAACGAAATTCAAATGACAGCGTCATTTCTCATTTCTTAGTAATCATAACGTTGGCAACGTTTGCCATTCACAACAACCTTTTGATTATTCGAATATTAAAATGTATTTCGAAGTTTATTGTCATTGCAAATTCGCCCATTTCATTATCAAAATAGGGCAGTTGTACAAAAAACATTGTATGGTGTTTGTGTTGTAAGTGATTTTATTTTGTTCGTGAAATTTTCACTCACAAAATAAAACGTCACTTTTAACACTCATATATCATAAATAACTATTATTTGAATTATAAAACCACAGAAAACTGTCAGACATCTTCTCGATCGAGATAAAAATAATTGGTGGACCTGTGCCTCAAAATTTTATTGAAAATAGTTATTTTTGTATCTAGTGCGCGAAATGCAACTCTGGTGATCGAGAACTGTTCTTTTTAACGAGGCGCAGCCGAGTTAAAAAAATAGTCGAGATCCCCAAAGTATTTCGCGCATGAGATGCAAACAAAATTTTTTCTACAAACGTTCGTGCACTGGCTGCACCATAAATGTTAACAATGTTAATAATAAATAAAATTAGGTAGTGTTAAATTTTCTCACAATTTGAAAGCATTAATTATTGTTATACATTAATAAATAAATGATTTCTCAGATTTTTGCTTGATTGAGGAACATAAAGGTTAAAATATAAAAATCCCATAATAGTTTTCATGCAGTGTGCGAAGTAAGTATTTCGCACACTACTTCGCGCACGGTGTCATGGTAACGAAGGAAAATGAAAAAAAGGATCGCTTCGCATATTGTTATCTATGCGTGAACCGTGTCATTTTTTGACGTTTGTAGAAAAAAAGCGTTGTTTTCTTAGTTGTTCTACTTGGGATTACGACATACAAGGGATGTTATATTATAGGGTGATTTTTTAGAGCTAAATGAAATATCAAAAAAACACATAAAATTCATGATGCATGAAATCTTTATTTGAATCGATAGTAAGGTCCGAATAATTTAATGTTTGAAGGATATTGGATGCAAATGTTGACCGCGAGTGCGCCTAAAATTGTCCATCCGTTAGTCCAATTTTGACATACTCTTTCCAACATTTCAGTCTGTATCTCATGAATATATGCTCCAAAGTTGACTTCCAATACGTCAATCAAAGCGGGCTTGTCAGTAGAGACATGAGTCTCAAGATATCCCCACAAAAAATAGTCTAAAGGCGTTAAATCCCACGATCTAGTCAGCCAATTGATCGGTCTCAAACTACTATTCAACGAACTTGACTCTCAATTAGTTCATTACGTGCTGTGTGGCACCGTCTCGTTGAAACCACATGCCATATGCAAGTAAAGCTGTTGGATATTATGGTAGCGCTCACCATTCATAGTAACGTTGCGATTCGCATAATCTTTGAAGAAGTATGGTCCAATGAATAATGATGCGACCAGCCCATAATCGGCACCAAACAGTAACATTTTCTGGATGCATTGGTAGATCTTTCAATGCTTCTGGCTGATCTTTCACTTCACTCCAAAATCGATAATACTGCTCATTAATGTATCCTTTGAGCTATAAATGAGCTTCATCGATGAACACAGTTTTCCGATAAAGAGTGAATCTTCGCCAACTTTTCGAGAGCCCATGCAGCAAAAATTCTGCGTTGTGGTAGGTCGTTCGGCTTCAATTCTTGCACCAGCTATATTTTGAAAAACTTCGCACCTAAATCCTTCCGCAAAATTTTCCCCGTTGTTGAGTAACAATTGAGGCCCAATTGCTGCGAACTGCGCCGAATCGATAATTGATGGTCATCACTAAAACTGGTCGATACAGCAGCGATATTTTCTTCAGTTCTCGTGAGCTTGTTGGTGGTTAAATGTCCTACAATGTAAATTTGGTGTGAATTTTAGTCACACTTAGGAACTTGAAATTTTGAAGTCAAGTTGGGATCTCGAATGACACACCCAAGTTCTCTGAAGAAGACGGTGAAAATGGCTGTTCGAAATTGTGTTTTTCTGTTTATTTAAAATACTACGGATTCGATCGAGATTTTTTTATAATTCAGATTCTGTCCAGACCAGATAACAAGAATTATCGAAATAAATCCTAATTTTTGAAAAAAAAAATGAATCGCAGTCGGTAGGATTCGAACCTACGCTCCCAGAGGGAATCTGATTTCTAGTCAGACGCCTTAACCGCTCGGCCACGACTGCTTGTGGTAACAATTTAAAATCCCCAAGTGATTCACTAGATATACATAAGTACCACTTATGTGACGGAAATAATTCAGATTTGGATTTTATTATTTCATGAAACTGATTAAAATGAGAATATGTAAGAATTCCAACTAAAATTCACATTATTCAGACAACATGGGCTGATTGATGATAAAGGTTGGAATAGCCGTCAAATGCAAAGAAAAACAGCTGCGAATCTTTTGAAAACATTTTCAGTTCAACGAAAAATACAGACATCACGTCGAAATGATATACTGCGTGGTTCAAAAGTTTGGAAACGGTGAATTTAATTCGCACACAGGTGGAATATCGGAGTTCTGATACTGGGGTCTTTAGTAATGAGTAATTCCGCTCGGGGAATCGAATGGCCGGGCCGATCAGATTTTTGGCATTTTTGGAACATTGATATTCCAAATGCAAACCCATCTTTCTTATTGCTGATTAGGATCCAGCGGGAAATTTCACATCCTTGCATCCTGATCTGAATGAACGTCCTCGAATTTTTGAACAAAAAACGCAACAAAAATGGAAGAAAAAATTTTGGTTTCAAACAATTTGGATGTAAAATTTTCCGCTGAATCTCTGAATCTGCGCAATAAAAAAAGATGGGTTTGCATTTGTAGTTTCAGAGTTGGGCCTCATATCTCGTAAAAGGCCCTTTTGGGCCCGAAATCTGATGGGCGAATGGGCCCATTCGATTCCTCGGGCGAAATAACTAAAGACACCAGTATCAAAATTCCGATTTGTCTCCTGTGCGCGGAATGAATTCACCGTTTTCAGACTTTTGAACCAGCCGGTATATAGATTTTTTTCGTTTTAAGTATACAACGAAGAACGAGCGCCCCAAATGGAATACTACAGGATGTTCTATATGACGACCACTGTTCCAACCCTTCGCTCCAAATTTTCCCGAATTCTTAGACAAAAACATGCTTTTGGGACTACCCGTATAAAAAGCGCCGCAGAAATTAACCAATAATGTGGGTTGTTTTTACTTCCGAGGTTATGTTTTGGTAAACAAATAGGATTGGGAAATAGTTATTTGAAGCTCTACTCGTATTTTGATTTCTTGAAGTCATTGATCTCAATCCTTTCGAAGGTGAATACAAAGCAAGGCGTTCCAGTTACAGTAATTCGTAATTATAAACATGCAATATGAAATGTTGTAATTCATTCCATTTTTTAAATACTCGTAGAGAAGCTTTCAGTTTTCACAAAAAATATAATAACATGAGGAGGTAAATACTGAATTTAATCTTGAACTTTCTAAGATTAATAAAAAAAACAGTAAAACATTTCGCGAATATTCGAATTCGTTTTGAAATGCAAGCAAAGGAATATTATATAATTCGTTTATTTTCTCCCATAGAATAATATATTCATTATTCAACTGATTTTGATCTGTAATAGTCTCTATAAACCAATAGTGTGAGGTAATAATAACTCACGCCTATAACTCACTCTAATAAAAATAGGAAAAATGTAGCTTACGAAATGAATAAAAAAGTCGGGTCAATGAGGAACTCTATTTCAGTTATCAAGATAACGTTCTCGCCATCCATTTCTACATTTTCTTAGGTCTCAATATCCAAAATTTGAATTTGGAAAACGTGAATTTTTGACGTTTTCTACGGGATTCGATATCGATTCGATTTTCGACCACATAAATCGCTTTTGACAACTATTGTCTATTTTGAAAATGCAGATTTATTCGAATTTTACTGAAGAAGTCATAACACACTTGATGAATTACACCCCTCCCTGACGGCACGGGCTGCAAAATTCATCTGCGTGTGTTGTGACTTATCTACATTACCGCTCATTTAACAATATACTATTATAATGAAAAATTACACAATAAATACGGTGTTTATTCCATCTAATCATACGTTGAATCTAGTACAAGTTTATTGAATAAACCATATTTGTTGTAAAAACTAGGATAGGAAGGTCAACAAATATAATGAAACTTCTCAACGAATAGTTTTTTTCCCTGAATGCAATTCATCGCAAAAGTGATTATGTGAGCGAAAAATATTCATGGAGAATCAAAATTATACACGTCAACCTGCCCTGCATTTTCAATATGTTATCATTCTTCCTTCTCTTTCACAAATTCATGAACCAGATTGGTATGTGCCAATAATGTGTTTGAAAACAATAATCTCATAGATTATATATCACCTGGAAATTCTGCGAAATTGACCGTGGTAATTTTCTGTTCGGGTAAATCCCGATAGAACTAATTGCATAGTTTATTCAAGCTCACTTTCATTCCTCGAACTACGATATCCAATTAGAATTGATTTTCTGCGAAATGTCAGCCCCATTATAACGGGAGATGAGGAAGTTTTTTCTGAATGTTGCTCCACTGCCGCAAGATTAAATTGTTTGATCCTGTACCATGTCCTGTGAAACTGTTGAAATGAAAAATTTTCAAAAATAAAATCAATAGCCTTCCTTTGGAACAAAATTTTTTCAGACCGGCTCGTCTTATACATGGTGTTTCCTTGTTCAAAATGAAGGTTAGTGGCCCTTATGACGACTTTTCTTGTGGCCCTGAAAATCAATGCAGTGGTGGAATAGTTGCTTGGCTACCACGCTCTCCGGACTTAACACCGCTGGACTATTTTTTATGGGGATGGATGAAGTGAAGGGTAAATTCCACAGTTCCAAACACCAGAGAAGAACTGGTGCAAAAAATAATGACTGTTGCAAACGAAATAAGAGCAGACACGTCATTGATTTCCAGGGCCACAAGAAAAGTCGTCATAAGGGCCACTGCCTGTCTACAAAGCAGAGGCGGCCATTTTGAGCGATTTTTATGATAAATTTGTTTGTTTGATCATTAAAAGTGATCAACAATACAGTACTGAGTTTTTATTTTATTTTATCAATTTTCATAAGGGTCATGTTCAAACAGCAATAACTCTCAAATTATGTAACATACAGAAATGATGTGGGGGTAGTTTTGTAGCTGATTTCCTTGCGTGTTAGTTCATTGGAAAAAAATTATACTTCAAAGTGCTGGTTTTTGTACTACTGAGGATTTACCAAAAAATTCAGTAAATTTCTTGACTAAATTTTTTTTCAGAATTTTTCTATGACATTTTTGAGTTGAATGTTTTCATATTGTTCTACTTCAATAAAAGGTGGTAGTATTATCTTTCAAAAAACATTTTTTTTTACATCTGTAGGACCTTTATATCCAGAGAAATCGATATCATTTGAAAGAGTCAACTAAAATAAAAAAATAATTCAAAATGGCGGCTATTCCTAAAATAAGGGGGTAAACTCCCCAATGTGGATGCCCTTAAATTATCGCTAAGTCATACCGAAACACACTGTATAAAAGTGGAATCCAAAGTTAAACGTTAGGGAGATATAGCAGGTCAAAAATGATGGAAAAATTATGTTTTTATTTCGTATCTTCGAAACGACAAGCGATATTATGATGAGATTTTTTGGCAATATTCCTTTCCTGATATTTTTGCAAGTATTAAGAATAAGTTAATGGGGTTGAAGTAAACTAATCATTTTTATCAACTTAATTCGAAGAAAAACTTACGTAACGACTTGGATAGAATTAAATTCAGATAGCCTGGTTTGTTTGGAATTTTTTTTATATCTTGTAGTTTTCTCGTAAAACGTACCGTTTTGAAATTGAAAAATAAATTTGAATCTGCTCTAAAATAAATCGTCCTTTCCTGATAGATAATGATTCTTATGAGGGCATTAAAATTTTCAATCATCTGCCAGATAAAATTAAAAAATTGAATGAGGTTAAATTCAAGAATACCATAAAGCACGTAATGATTAAAAAATCTTATTATACCATAGAGTAATATTTGGTTGATGGTCATGTCGCATAATTTTGTTGAATTATTTTGTGTTATTAGGTTATCATATTTATTGTTGGGTTAATTCTCCTTTACTAAGAATATATCTTATATGACTTATCCTATACATTCTTTTTTTTGTTTGTAATGTCGAAGGGATTAATAAAGAATATCATTATTATTATTTACATTTCATTTTATTTTATTTTGAATGGGTACATTTTACAAGAAAAATACAGGAGATGTAGAAGTTTCTAACCAAATCAGACTATACGAATTAAATTCTGAGTCGTTGCGTAAGTTTTTCTTTAAATTTAATTTTTCCGCCATTTTTGAACCGCGACATCTCTCTAATATTTGACTTTTGACCCAACAATTATATAACAAACAACCTTTAGTTTGAATAAGAAACCACCCCCTTAAATTTTCGGACTTGTTTTGAAACAGCCCAGTATATGAACAAATATACAGGGTGTATTTACTGAATTTTTTTGTGAAGCTTTTTTTTGACAGGTGATTGAACTCATCAAAATAAGTCATTTTACTGAAAGTTTCTTATATGAAATGTTCAATTTAAAAAATTTATAAAAAATTTTGGTCATCAATACCTCAATACCACTCTGGCCTGCATCTCTCTGTTCATCATATCTCTACAGCTCTGCAGGTTTATGGACATCCGCGAAGTTGGGTGATTTCTTAGCGGAAATCTTGTTCTGTACCTACAACTTATATTTATAATTTTCAACTAGCAAATATTCTAGTTTCATTTTCCCGAAACAGAGGCATAATTCATGTTGAAAATTTTTGGTGAAATGGCTTATTTTTATGAGTTCTACCATCTGTCAAAAGAAAAGCCTCACCTTTAAATACACCCTGTATTGGTTCCTACCTGAGTGTCATCCATTTTTTGCATAATGCTAATGCTAATACCAGTGGAAAGTATATTTTTCATGTTTTCAAATAGATGAATTTTCAAACACAAAGCAAGGACATATATAATTATTCTGATAGTTAATGTCAACACTAGATTAGGGGTAACGTAATATCAGTTATCACGCCCGCTACACTCATAATGTCTCATTTAGATTATCGGCCAACAATTCGCCATATAATCAGTCTAATAATTCGTGCTTGAATATGACCTCGTAGGATAGTACCGAATAAACCTGAATGAGTTGTCTACATACTCGTTGCCGCGCCTTGCCGTCTATAGTCGGCGAGTGCCTAAAAGCCGTACCAGATTGACAAGCTTCGCTTCGGATCTAGGTCCGTTTTTTACCAAATTTTGACGTGTGGAGGCAGTACCGAATCTACTTGCAGAACTGCGATTGCTCTATACGACACGAAAATCCAAATACGTATGTCGTAGCTCGTATCCAATTTTGTGTTGAAGTTCGGTGGAAGCTTACACATGTACACATCTTCAGTTTGGTTATTGGATTTATTGCAAGCCGGATCTGTTTAGTAACGGAAAAATTGGATGAATAACGAACCCAGAGGCCAGAAACGAAGCTAAGTTTGAAACCTGGTGGGACCTCTGATAGTACCGGAGGTATATGTCCGCAACTCCGCAACCTACACAGCTGTGAGAGCACAAAGCAATCTATGTTTATTATTGTTTATTTCTGAGGGGTTTTCCGGACAAAAAAATGGAACTGTAGAGCAACCATCTCAGATGGTATGGACAAGGATGCATGACGAAATGCACCATTCCAATTTTGGTGCATATTTCATTGACAGATGCCGTCACATTTTATTGACAGCTGTCAAAAACATTTTCAGTGGATGTCTCAAACGGAAAATAAAAATCTATCTTAAAGGTGTATGAATGAGCGAAAAGCGCTTAAAATTTCCTTATTGCATGCATACATAATATACATTTATATGCTTCAATTTTATTTGTTTTGAACTTCAGGCTATAAATGAGAAAAAGGTGATATATTCCAACGACTCCGTGGCGCAACGGTAGCGCGTCTGACTCCAGATCAGAAGGTTGCGTGTTCAAATCACGTCGGGGTCAATCATTTTTTGTTTTATTTTTTTCTGAACAAATAGTAGTTCGAAAATCGCAACAAATGCATAACTTTGCAGGCGAATGAGGTAATAAATGAAACAATATCACTGGAAATGTTCACAATTTCCGCAGTTCACCCTCTGACAATACAATGCGCGAGCCTATTAATTTATCGAATTAAGAGTTTAGTTAGACTATTCCACTATTCGAAATAAAAATCGTGCTAGAACTCATGAAGAAACCATAAATCAAGATATTGGTCAAATGAGAATCCTCGAAGGATCCATGAAGCACATCCTAAGTGCTCCGCATCCACAAGAGTTGAAGGATTAGATTGGAATGTTAGAAAAATTCATATTCGCCCATTTATCTGTTTTCAACAGGATGGAACGCCTTCCCACTATGATAGACCGGTTGAGTATTTTGAGCAGATTTTCCAATTCGATAGATTGGACGTAGGGGAGTCATTCATACGGTGAGCTGCTCGTTCTCCGGACTTCAACTCATTTGATTTTTTCTTGAGGTTTCAACAATTTGCAGACGTTGTTGCTGCTTAAGTCTTTCCATGACTATTCCACTCATTTCAAAAACTGACCAATCACAGTCCAAAGACAGCTCGTATTTTCGTGATAATACCAACTGTCTCTGAATTATGATTGGTCTGACAACTTCGGTGTTTTCAACGATTGAACTACAGAATAATCTGTGATTGAACTATGGATACGAACGGTTTGACAACTGATAAATATAAATTGTAGACGTCAACATAAGTTTTTCCTTGCTTTTCTCGAATTTGGAGTTTCTGACCTTTTATTCTGTTCGTGAAA
The DNA here is from genome assembly GCA_951802165.1 of Adalia decempunctata. Classification (NCBI taxonomy): domain Eukaryota; kingdom Metazoa; phylum Arthropoda; class Insecta; order Coleoptera; family Coccinellidae; genus Adalia; species Adalia decempunctata. The sequence goes on along the minus strand of OX637697.1, from coordinate 35,303,248 downwards.
TAGTCTTATAAAATTTCACTCGAAATTGAATTTACCTCATAAGTAAATGAGTTGCTTTAAGGAAACACCACTCGTCCTCCGGACTCGTGATGTTTAAAAGCAACTCATTTTCGTTTGAAAATAAATCGATAGACTTATCACGGAAATTCAATCTCTTGTGATATTACTACTAATAATTTATCAAAGCTCACTGAACAGAAATGTCAAAACAACATGTATTCTGTCAAATCATAGTTACCCCTATCGAAAATTTTATCAACCTAAGAAACACCCGATACTTGGTTCCAATCTCTATCCCAGCCCTGTATAACATAGGTGTTGCACTGTATATCGAAAGCTTGTCAGAAAATGACTCAATGATAAATTTATCCTCGGCCTATCCCATTCAACAATTGATTGCGTGCTGTCTTCTGAAAAGCAATCCAGTACACTTCACTGTAGGTGATTTGTTGAAGGTGAAAAGGGGGAGGTGTGGAATTTCTGACAAACAGGTGAAATCTTCCGTTGGAATTCGGATGTCCTCAATCTGGAGTAGATATTTTATCTCGTACAAGATTTATGTGGTTAATATCCTCGAAATATTTTCAACTAATTGGACCACTAATTGCTACGTAATCGATGTCAGGCGTCTTGAACTATATGCATCATGTTCTATTCTATTGTCTCATTTGTGGAGTTGATAGTTTACTGGTTACAATCGTAAGTAGAGAGAATCAACATCTACTATGCACGAACTAGTTTGTTTGGTCACAAAAAGTCCTTTTATTGATAGATTATTCTGACTTTTTCAATCTTCAAGACTCAACAAAGTTATAAAAGGTGTCAGAATGCTCCTAATTCATCTTATGTATAGTTCATGATCATTGGAAAGGCAATAAATGATAATAAATAATAAATATATCGATGAAAAATGAGCAGCTACCAGATAACGGGAGGCTAGAAATAAATTTCGATGGTGAAAACAGCTTATGCTCGAGGTGTAATTCTCAAATTTGCATTTGAAACTGTTGCTATAACTCGTCGAAACAATTTTTTTAAAGCACTTTTTCACGTCAAATTTAATGGTGTCAGTAGTTTTTCCACAAACCTTACATAGGTATAAATAAAATAATATTTTTTTTGTCGGCAAGTGTCGAATGGGGTTCAAATATTTGGAGTGAAATGGCGTCATTCATATACTGGAACCACATACCTTCGTTCTAATTTCGACATTCCAGTAGAGTTTGAAATTATAACATGTGTCATACTTATGGTATTATACTGAAATCATCTTCGAAAATTAGAAATTATAAGTTTTCTCATCATTGTGTTGAGTGGTGCCGAAAAGAAAAAAAGGGACATCTACTTTTCAAAAATGCACATCTACAAGACACACCCTTTAACACTAAAACGATGAGACACAGACATCAATTTTTGTTTATACTCCATTCACTTCTCTAAAGTATCCCGGTTGGCCAAGATTAAGGTTTATCAAGACGTTGCCAATGCTATAATTTCTACTCTCAATACTTGTGCAATAAGGTATTTGAACGTCTTCTGTAGGCTTATTTCTTGAGAATTTTGAACAGTGGGGTCCGTCTGTTCGCTTAGAAGTTTTTCTGTCGGTTTATTCGAGTACTTTTATTCTTTTTTCGTATGAACTATCAAAAGTAACGAACTATTCGCCCATTATTTTTCAATAAAATTTCAACACTCGATGCTTGATTTCCGTACAAGAAAATAGCATATCTTCCAACCATGTTTATATACGTAAAATATTTCCAGTATTAACAGAGAAAAAAGTTTCTTCAACATTCACAAGGACTTAGGATTCATTGAATTCCCATAATATTTTCTCAAATTTAATAATTTCTCAAAGTAAAAAAACAGTTTGATAAATACGTAATTACTACGACCTCCATATAGAGAGGACAAAGTTGCCTAGTTATCTGGCAGGAAAATGACTATAACCTGACATTTTCTAAATAAACAGGGTGAAATGTGCCAGAATGTCATGGAGAACCGGGATACTTCATAAAAGTTAATGGAGTATATTATTTAGTTTATGAATAGCACATTCGAATTTGTCCAACTTGGCTCACTCTGTACTCTTGGTTGAAAATTTTCAAGGAAGGAGCCAGAGAAAATACCTATATTTCCTCCTGTTTAAAACTTGATTATCCATAACGCAGACCCTGAGTAAGAAAATTCTGTTCTTGATGTTATATCCAGTAAAACAGGTTTCACATCAATTTTTTCAAAAAAAATCACTCTTTTAGATAAAATTGAGAACTCCATTGAACATTTATATTTTATGTAGCATAACATATCGTGTATACGTGAAACCATGGTGTTAATCTCTGAATGAAACTTCAAACCGTTCTACAGAACAAAGAACCCAGATATTTGTTAGATCTTGATAAGTATCCTGCCTATCCAAGGGTTTTCATTTTCTGCATTGTATCGAAGTTGTCCATATTCTTGACAGTGTGTCCTTCATTCTTGGTTCAGCTTGTGTCAATATACATATTTTTAAAAATCGAATCATCCGATTTGATCATCACTTCGTGTATTGCTTTTCACACATATGAAGTCCGAAGACTTACACTGGAATGAATCGACCCAGATATATTCTTGTTCTTCAGGAAGTAAAGCACCAAGAAAGCATTCTCTTGAACTAGATTGAACTACTTTGACGTTTATTAGTCGTTAATCTTCTCTATCCATGGCCGAAGAACTTGAGTATTATAAATGGAAGAACTACATACATGTGAAAGGAACACTAAAAGATTATTTATTAGAATTGGCGTTTTTGAATCCAGCCTGCGAATTTTCTAATGAAGGGTTATTGTGAATGACCCTGTCTGTATATGTTAGAGCTTCATTCTCATCAGCGCCAATCCAGGAGAATATGATTTTCATATTTCTCTACAGTACTAATGAAACTATAAAGGTTTTTCCACGAACACTAACCTGTGAAGAAGGATGTCCTGTTTGTGAATGGAATACCGATGTCCGCACGCTTTGTGGAATTGCTTAGGCAAGAAATAGTGTTATATCTTGAAAAGTACTGAAATAATCGTTTTACCATATCATACATTTTCCGTGAAGAATTGATTGACAATTATTCCTTGTGCGTGTAGATCGGTATATTATGCAATGAGAAAATCAGTAAAAACCTCAAAAAAAAAACATTCAATAGCAAATCCTAATTTTTATGAATTCGAAGCTGATGGGCAAAAAATATCGCGGAAACAGATAGATCATTCCTGTCCGATGTGCAGTTGTTCGCAATTAACAATTTTGGGGCTTCCCTTCCGAAATTAAAGGAAAATCGTCGTATTTGAATTCGGCATGTGAAAAAAGACATCAATTTGGTTGATGCGGATCTTATGCGAACTCTTATGGCTAGGTCCCAGAGATCGCTATATGCTATTACTGAGCGAAATCCTCAATTCATTCTTTGTGCGAGTTATTCCTCAAGTTCCCTCTAATATACACAGAATTGAAAATTCTCATTTGTCGTTCAAAAAAGGTCCCGATTCCGATTAGAATAATATTTTTGCGAGCTCTCAGAGTTATCATTAATGTAACAAGAAAAATGTATTGTACCTGAACATATGCCGAATGCAATCAGGATTTCAAATTCACATAACGAGTTCCCAAAGATATTTCGAATATAATGAGAACAAGAAATTATTTAGTCAGAGATATTTCGAAAATATCATTGTCCATTTTCGGTTCTTGAGACTCGGATTGCAGGAAGGACATTTCAATCTCAACTAAAGAGTGGTTGGTTCAATGAGAGCTTAATTTCGAAATATTCATTAATTTAGAAAATATACAGGGTACTTCTAGGCTAGATAGGTGAAAATGTTGAAATGAGTTCTGGGCTCGATTTTCGTGAAAACTCCAAATCTGAAAGCCGTTTCACGATATCTTGATTTTTTAGAAGATATAACAAAATTTTGATATTTTGGCGATTTCGAAAATGTGGCATAACTTCTTCATTTTCTGAAATATCTAAAAACGGCAAAAACTTTCTACAGGCACTTTTTCATTAGCAATATCACACCATATTCATTTTTTTCCATCTCTTGTAAAAAGGTTGAAAAAAAACAACTTTCTTATTTTAAATACGGATAGGATATTTTTTTGTTCCTATGTTATGCTAAAAAAATCAGCTCTTCGATAATATATACAGGGTGTTTCAGAATAAGGGACCGTAAATTCGGGATCTTAATCCTCAGATGATTTTATGATATAAAGTTCCTATCAACTATAGGTTCCTGACGTACTGTTTCTGAGATACGGGGTGTTGAAATTAAAAAAAAAAATTGGTTTCATGAAATTATTTTCTACACCGTACACGATTTTTTCTTGAGTTTTGGTAGGTTATGAGTACGCTTTAAGGCACATTTTTCCTATACAAAATGACGTTCGATTTTCACCAGTGGCGTCCGTACAGACTTCTATCCGAATAAATTCGGTGAACGATATCGTGCTATGCTAAATAGCACGATATCGTTCGCCATTCACCTTTACTGCATTTTTTGACAATCAGCACGTGTTGTTCTACCGTGTAATGCTCCATGTTTACTAACTCCCACCTGTCAACTTTCGATCTGTCACGTCATAATCACGTGATATTATGACTGTCAAACATGGCGCGCCATTCAAATCTTGCTCTCTTTATTGACACTTCCATTATATTCATTTATCGTAATATAAATGAGGAGTATCGAAGAGATTCTAGAAATGAACAAACTTACAAAATTCGTGTTGTGGATATCGAAAATTCAAGCCAACATTGCCCTATATCTCCGAAACTAAGAGCCTAAGGATATAAAAAAGCAACTTTTCTGAAAGGTCTGGATGACGTGCATTCGCCACTAGCCTAAGGCGACCACTCTTGTCACACCATGTATTAAAGTAGGCACAAATAAGAAGGCTATTATTTTCATTATATTGTGACTCCATGGGATACCCTTCATTATTACGGCTATAAGGACGTTTCCGTAGTGCTGGAAGAAGCCGAAAAAGCGTTGGCTAATGAGGGACATTTATTGAAGACCCTACATGCGGAATTGAATCATTCGACGGTTTCTATGATTGGCTGAAATCTATATTAATTGCATCCTCGAGCAAATATACTAACTGACAAAGAAACTGCAACACCCAGAAGGAGATACTTAATTTTTTTTGGGTAAAACAGATCAAGGGCGGATATAGCTCTTTTTCATGGGAGGGGTAATAAAGATCATGGGGGGGGGGGTAATAACGATTGAAAACCATCAAATCAGATACAGAATGTATGAAATATTTAATATTGCGGAACTTTTTCTCAGGTCTTCGGTACTCATGGGGGGTAGTTACCCCCAGTACCCCCCCGTAAATCCGCCCTTGAAACAGATAATAAAGCAAGGAGTTAATGATCAAATCGTGAAGGTTCTTTCATTTTTAGTGACTTAAATATTGTAGTTCTTTTTTGATTTTTTTTTTAATTTTACAACAAACCAACTTTTCGAGGAGATCCAGAGTCGATGTTAAGTTGTTGTTAAAATGCCTAGAGCACGTGTACGCGGAATTTATCGCCAGCTAAGTGAATTTGAAAGAGGTCTAATGATCGGTCTACGGTAGACGGGGTGATCATTTCGAGAAATCGCTAAATGAACAGAAATCCAACTAATGTTATGAGATGTTGTCAAGGGTGGTTTGATAATGCCCAAAATCGAAGAAGAGTAGGCACCGGACATCGAAGGGGCACGAATGAAGTTCAATGATCTTTGGCTGATGAGTGGTTAGGAGAACAAGGCCTTCCTGTAATTGTCCGAACGGTTTACCGGCAGATAAGGTCTTTTGGACTGCAGCATTATCGACCCCATCTTGTCTTACCTCTGACGGTTAAGCATCGCCGGTAACGATTACAGTGGTGCAGGGAACATCAACGTTGGAATGTGGAATGGCATCAGGTCGTTTTTTCTGATGATTCTCGATTCTCATTGGGTGCACATGATGGGCTAATAAGGTTTATACAACGTCGGGGAGAAAGACGTGAACCTCAGTTTGATGTTGAGCGTCATGTACCATGTACCTACACCAAGCAGTAGGCGTTATGGTATGAGGTGCTATTCCACATATGAGTAGGTCACCTTTAGTCCTTATCCGAAGTAGCATGACAGCGCTGCGTTACCTTCAAGAAATAGTGGAGCAATATGTTCTCCCTTACCTTAATCTCCTCGAGAATACATTATTTCAGCAAGATAATACTAGACCTCATGTTGCCAGAGTTAGTTCAAACTTTTTTGAGCGACCCATGTGAATCTTTCGCCATGGCCGCCCAGATTCCCCGATCTCTCGCCCATAGACTATGTTTGGGACATCATGGGTAGAAGACCTGGAAATTTACCCCAGCCCCACGGACTTTGGTGGCTCTGAGACATAAAGTAGCTACAGGTAGCTTGGGATAGTATTCCTCAAGAAGAAATAGACCATCTTATGTCATCAATGCCAAGAAGTAATCGCGGTGGACAAACACATTATTAACAATTTTTAAAAAAAATTGTGAACAATTGGTTTTTTTCTCCAAATTGTAATCATTTACTCCTTGCTATACTTTCTATGCTTTACCAAAAAAAATTTAAATTTTAACAGCTCCTTCTGGTTGTTACAGTTTCTTTGTAAGTTAGTTTATCTCCAACCCCAAAGCAACCTTCGGCTCAAGATCGGCCTGCTCACCTAGATCAGCGTTACCTTTACATTGACCTCCAAGACGGATTCGCGATCACGTCGAGCTCACGGGGGGAACGCGACCCCCCTCGTTCGAACTACTGAACGTGCGACATTGAAAGAAATTTGTGACCAGTCAATGAAATCCGGCCTCCGCACAAATGCCTCGTTTAATGACCGAACCGCACAATATGTACGCTGCAACGCGCCTTGCCGGTAGTCCACAATTTACCGACGGTAATTTAGTAAAACGAAATCGTTAAATCGTTCCACGGCTGATTTGAGAACGTTTCCCGTTTAGCGAGTGAGGTGATTTTCGGCCTTTGACAATTCATATTTTTCGTGTTTCAGTGAGTGTGTGTAGCCGGTTTCGGCTTTCGAAGAACGGGTTAAGGATAACAAGCGCCGATTTCGAATATCTGACAGCTGATATCCGAATTGCATGTACTCTGACGGTAAGCAGTTTTTTCGAATCAACACGGATTCTCAACATACAGTGTAATAACCAATAATTCGATACAATGGGACGACCGACTGTTCGTGGTTATGATCTAATGCTTTTTGTTCAAAGTTATTAGGTAGGCGCCCATTAAATGAATTGCAAAATTAATCGTTGTAACGATGCTCATATTCTTTCCACTGGACGCAGGCATTTTTGTGACGAGCAAGGTTAGATTCTGAAGCAATTACATTCTTGATATTAATTAAAATTATTCCCATCACAGTAAATAAATTTCAGTTTAGCATGCATTCGAGCATATAGGAAAAGCTGGTCATATTAAAAATTCAATTCTTGGAAATAGTCTGCAGGTATTGACATCATTTACCTTGATTTATTCGCGGAAATTCCCTTCGGCTTCGGATTTCCAGGTGTTACAGCAGTTCCCTTCATATTTTCTACTTTCTAGTCAACTATTTCCTCGAAATGATCAATTTTATTCGGTCAATAGTATATAGGCTTCACCATTCTTTCTTGGGCTGGCGTAAACAGGGTGTTCCTAAGTGTATCAACGGTCAACTGTAGATTTTTCATAAAAACAACATATTTTCCTCCGGGTCTTCGTCTCAGAGATACAGTGTGTTCAAAATATTTCCTTCAATGTTTTGCTAATATCTCAGAAACCGTTTGAATTGCAGAATTGAGTATTTTTTCACACATTAATCGATTTCAAGCGGATAACCACTAATAACCGCGGTTATCTCTGGTCCTGCCCTTGGTTATAGCCCTTCAGGAAGGACCACGTAACGTATGGTCCGAAAGTTTTGGGAAAAATTTCACCTGGTCTGATTGAGAAGCAACGTGTCAGGGGAATAATTAGGCAAATCGAAAATAATGGTCGCTTGTCTGTTACTTGAATTTTGATTTATAATGAGGATAGTAAAGTTAAATTGTTGAATAATTCGATAAAATATAAGATTATTTAAGTCAGAGTTATATGCTTTTGATATTTTCCCCAAAACTTTCGGACCATACGTTATAACCAACTTGCGCTTGAATGTGGTTATCTGAATCGCGCGAAAATCAAGCCTATTAACCTCACTTCTTATCAGAATCTTAACCCAGCTCTCGAGTACGGTTATCTGCGGTCCAAACGATGACGTTGAAGGGCTAATTCATGACGTCACATACTTATAACCAACAAGGACCAAAAGCGCTTGAATGAAGTTGGGTGTCGTTGGTTTATCTGTGGTAATTACCAATGATGACCAGGTTATCCGCTTGAAATCGATTATTGTCACTAATAATAGCTACTTTCTTGCACTCTACTCAGTTTCATTAAACGTGTTAGTGGCGGAGATATTGAAGTTGCACAAAGGTTTTACCCCCCACCTTTTACACCACTGGACAAATTTGCATTTGCACAGCGATTTCTGAAGCACCAATGTGTTTTACATAAAAACGTACACTTGGTCCATAACTCCGGAATAAAATCGTTTTAGAGAAAACTGGCATTTTATGATCAAAAACAATTTGCTAACGCATTGCAAATTTCTTGTAATTGATGAAATATTTTTAATATTTTTAACTATGGTCGCTAAAAATAATGAAACCTCAATTTGCAATTCAAACTTAAAATCCTAGTCGTCCAATTTTGTTGAAATTGATAAACTTGTTAATTATCACTTCTCATTTTTCCAATTTACAATGGGTTAGCTAATTGTTTTGGATCATAAATTGTCAGTTTTCTCGAAAACAGTTCACTTCAGAGTAATGAACCAGGACTACCTTTTCATGTTAAACACATTGGCGCATCAGAATTTGCTGTGCAAATTCGAATTTGTTCAGTGGTGTAAAGGTTGGAGGGAAAAACCTTTGTCCAAATTCAATATCATGAAACCATATAGAGTGCAAGAGAGTAGCTATTATTAGTGACAATGTGTGTACAAAAACTCAATTTTATTAAACTGGAATTTGGTACAATATGTAATATGTATAATACAATTTAGAATTTACACCATGTGACATGTCAATTTCTATTGCCAATCTACGGGGTGATATTTTTTCTGGGTCACTATCCGATGTTTTCCTTTGATATTTTTTTCGGCGAGCCCCTGCTACTTTAAAAAAATCTTTGTTATCATGGTCACTTTTAGTTTTGTCATATCTGCTACATTCTCCACAAAAAAAACGATTGTCTCGAAATCCTTACAACAATCGAAACGTTCAATAAATTCCCGTTAGTAAGATGCAGTGCTAAATTCATTATTAATTTTTATGGTTATTTTCCGGATCTCTACAGATGATGCGCAGATTCTACGAGAAAAAATATTCAAACTTTAACACTCTGAATCTCGAAAACTAAACTTTTGAGGTTCTATGGTTATTGAACTCTTTTATGGATTAAACATCCAATTTAGGAACACTTTGTTCAATTATGGGAGCTTGTTCAGATCATCCTCTACAAGGAAATCGCTTTCCATCATATCATCAGATTTGAAACACCTATTCCAGAAAATTGAAGTTTATATCATTCTGATAATGAAGTAAAATATACCACCTTTGCATAATTCTTTCGTAATTTCGATGCCAATAAATGGAAATATGTACTAATTTGGCACTAAACGATGAAACAATGTGAAAGGGTTACCATTAGAACAAAAACCGGGCCATTGCTAATACTGCTTCAAACGAACACCAAGTACTATTATTTTGGGCTGATATATCAGTGCAAGAGCAACCACTTTTGCACTAAAATTATTCCGTAACTGACCTAAGTAATGAGATTTTCTACTTCATTGCACTAATGGGACACTCTGTATATGTACATATACAGTATGGTGCAAATGAAAGGAATAAATTCGTTGTTTTGTAAACCGGCGACTTCAAGGAAAAATCCTGAAACCCGTCGATTTTTATTTTAAAACGGGCTATTCGTAAGGATACTTTTTTATTATTGACGTCATTTATATGAGCGTGATGACGTCATCGCTAAAATTTTTAAATGGAAATGTGGGTGTTGTGATACATTATTTGAAAGGTCTTTTAAATACCTATTCAGCAATACCAATATGTACAGTAATTGATCTGCATGTTGTCACGAATATTTTTGATGAAATTTCAATAGGTTTCTTGATAAAATGTATTATGTATATTGGTATGATGTATTATGTATTTATTAATACACAAAAATTAATTTTGTAAAGGGCGTCATTGTATTTTAGCTGAAGGTAAACGATTTGAGCACCTAATTTAGGTTTCGTTGTATTTAATGAGTATCAAATATTTATTGTAATAATAAAAATTTATTACTTCGAGTGTTTACATTCGACTGGGGAATTTGTGACGACCCACTCGGGCTGCTAAATCCATTTCGTCTTCGGATCTCCGATGGTAATTGAATTCAGTGATAAAATTAGAAGACTTCTCGAAAGATATCATACGAACACTGAGACAAACCTGAACCTACACGAAAAACAATTGAAACTATTCTTACAAATCCAACCCGATTTGAAAACTGATCAGAATTCCCGATAAATCTGAATATGTAGTGCAGAATGATTGCTATTTGCCCTCCGCGAGGCAATATCTAGAATCGAGAGGCTAGCCTCAGACTCAACGAAACATGTGGCGTTTAGGCGTTCGGTCTTCTCGTCTGTCGTCCGTTCCCAATGATCTAGAACAACGCGCCAGACAAGGAAATGTCAGGCCAGCCTCTGCCGTTTACTGAGAGGTGAGGAAGTGAGATGGATACACAAATATCGTGAGATTTTGAAACGCAGACCCGGAGATGCATTTTATTGCTATATAATGAAGGGAGATTACGATATAAATGCGTAAGGATGCAGATAATATAAAACATTGAAATGATTAAACAAATAATTAATGAAATATGATATTTGGGTAATTCTCATGAAATTTCAAAATTATTCAGGAATGAATTCTCAAAAAAATTTTCAATAAATTTGAATTTTTTTTGTGGCAGTTTTGTAATACATTTGATACTGGATTTCACTCATATAGTGGTCCCCAGATTTAAATAATTTAAATTATCAGGAGTAGAATTCATTTCTTCTCGGCGTTTCTTATCGTACTCTCTCTTTTTTAATTTTGCCACTGTGTCGGACAATTTCTTTTTTCTTGCCATTATTTGCTCCTTAAACGAGAAAAAACGATAAACTCACGTACCACATGACAAAAGAAATAAAAATCTGAGTTATTTTGGTTTAAAAGTCATTCCCTCGCCGTCATTCCCTCACTTCAGTTTGAAATGAGGGAATGACGGTGAGAGAATGACGAAATAACACGAAAACTAAGATAACATATGATACATAGCCCTGACCTTATGAAAACATTTTGAACTATGAACACTACCCCCCAAAACGCATCCAAATATAATGTATCTTTTACTCATACTCACCTTATTTTTTGATATTGTCTAATGGGGGAATGATGTGAGGAAATGGAAAAGTAATATAGTAATAATTGTAACTGAATACACTATTGCGCGAAACCGAGTTGAAGATTAATCAGAATCACCAAAGTAACATAATTCGCGCATTGACTGGCTAGAAAAACTCAAGCTACTTTCATAGAATTCGCTCAATATGACCATATATCGAATATTTGTAACAAGGTGAGGGAATGATTTTATTCAAAGGGACAGACATTGAAATCCCATAGTTATTCAATAAGTATTTGTCGTGGCTTGAATTGTTGTTTAAATATAACGAAAATTACCATTACAATATTTGACTAAAATTCGATTCACAAAAAATTACTGAATAGGATGAAAATATTGAGTTTCAGCCTCGGTTTCAGCAGGAAACTGGGATAGTGGGACAACGTGAGGAAATGATTTTTATGATATAAAATTAGTTATAACTTTTTAATTGCATTTAATGATATCTCTTTTTTCGGGGTGATGGAAGAAAAGGTACCTAGCGTCAAAATAAAAACCTAACATCGATAATAATTACATGGGTATCTGTATGAATAGCGGTGGACTTAAATTATGGAATTCGATGAGAATTACCCATTTATGCTTATGCATGTAATTTTCGACGATGAAAGGTAAGGCACTGTCTCACCTGCCTCATAGCACAAGCCGGAACTAGTGAAGTATACACGGTTTCAATGAAAGTAGTATCCTAATCCTAATTCTCATAAAATTCCAGAGGAATACGTTTTGTCGAAATAATCCAATCAAAATATTATGGTTGCCGGGATCAATCAGAATACATTTTTTCTTAGAAATGTTATTCGTCGACGAATTTTATGGATAGAATTGATGGAAGAATAACATAATTCCAGATAAAGGAAACAGTTTAATGATTGTTTCTTTGAACAATGGTAAAACATTAGGAATGAAAATATAAAACTCCGTATCCATAACAAATGTATGAGTAACCACTATAATGTTCAATAAATTCAGTATCAGAGTTTTGATTCAAATTGAGTACACTCGTCCTCTGTTGGGTGTGAATGTACTCGATAAACAAAACAAGTACGACTTTTCGAAGCCGTGCACAACAGCTGTTTAACTACTATGGTTCAATTGAACCCAGTTCACGACTTGAGATCAAATTCCTGAACCAATTCAGGTATGATGGTATGAAGAGCTTGATGACATGACTTGACTTGAAGACTCGTGACTGAGCTGAAGATTGAGATGAAAATTCATTCTGACTTTTGTCCTTCTATGTCAAGGGAATATATTCTGCATGGAGTGAAACGATTTCATTTCTTTTTACAAAGCCCTCATAGATAAATTCAACTACAGTTCATTCAAGAATTATTGACATCTCGAGAGGCTTTGGAGAATCGAAATTATGTTGGTAACAGCCCATTCGTAATATTTTGATTTGCAGTATTCAGGTTGGTGTTGGAAATAACACTTACGTTATGTTCTGTCATTGATATTCGAACAAATTTGGCAAATAATTGCGCAAGTGAAAAATCTTTGGAATTCATTGAGAAAATTCTAAACCTATCGTTTTATTCTCCAAATTTTAATCATTTACTACTTGCTATATTATCTACATATCTACTAGCGACCCGCCCTGGCTCCGCAGGGATGCAATGCTGATACTAAATACCCACTACCTACTACAGAATGTCCTTATAAACAACGTTTACAGCTTTTTTTGTCATTAGACAATACGAACATCTTTTATTAAGAAGTTACTATTGAAAGAGCGATTGGGAAAAACACGACGCGCTATTTACAGGCTCACGCGGCCATCCGGATCGGTATTGCCGGCGCCGCACCCTATGCATTTTAAATCTGTAATATCTTCGGAAATATTCATTTAAATTACATGTTGTGAAGGGCCATATTGATCTATATTGAATGGACAACGTATGCAAGGTACTTAATTGAATAAGGATTAATGCTGTATTGTTTGAAATAATTTCCTAAATGAGCAATTTTTTTCCCGTAAAATGTAAAGGATAAAAGAATGGTTTTTGTGGGTTATCCTTAAGAGATGGACCTATACCATCGCGGACTTTTTTGTTGACCTTTTTTAGGTGTACAATACCGAGTACATTATTTTGATTTATCTCGTGGGCTTCATCAGTCAGCGTTTGCAATGTAAGCGCAAAATAGTATATTCGGGTGAATTGCGACACTCGCCTGGCGGCTCGCGTCGCAAACTTCCCCCTCGTGAATAATAGTAATTATGTGCGAATAGAATACTATACTTTGTCCACGACTTCCTCGGTAAAATTCGATTTAATCTGCATTTTCAACAACGAAAATAGTTATCAAAAGCGTTGACATAACATTTTCTGTGTTCGCACTGAATAATGCAAAATCTCGATAAACGTCAAAAAGTTCAGTTGACAGTCAACTGACATCGATTCATTTCCATACTTTCGCTCTGATGTATGCAAGCTAGTGTTTCACCTTCATCACAAGATATTTTTGATCGCATGCTTCAGGAATAAAACTCTAGCTTTCTTCCTTCTGATTTCCTTTTCAAAAGTGAACGCAGTTTTTCATAATTTCCAATATCGTTGCCTTCATTTATGTTGAGAGTATTCTTGAGCATGGAATAATGGCCCCATAGGGTTGTTTGTTTATATAGGTAGCTGATATTTTCGAAAAATAAGCCAGTAAAACTGACTCCGAAAATGAGTGGATTTTATTAGCTGCTCTCAGTCCTTGAAATTATTAAACGCTTTTAGGCTGAGATTCCTTGATTTTTCCGGCAATAGATGTAATGCAGTATTTCTTGCAGCCTGTCTTATTTCTGGTGGAGTACACAACATTTCTTTATGCCTCTGTAATGCAGGTATCTTCGAGAAGAATTACAATTTATGGGAGGCTCAATGAAAACAGACGGTTTGAATATTTTTCAGCTTGTCAAACTGAATGGGAATCATAGAAAAAAACATTAAGTGGTTATTTTTTCTCTTAATTGTCATTGCGCTAATGGCTTGGTGGTTGGCAGTCATTTTTCCGTCGTGGAAAAAGGGCGTCTCGGGTTCGAATCCTGACGAATTAAAAATTTTCAGAAGTGCAATTCAGCAGTGATTAATGAATCATTATTCACTGCCATTATTCACCGGTGAATGATGACTATCATTAAGTTTCTCAAAGATCATTCGAAATGTAAGGATTATAGGGACAAACATTCTTCTCGAATCACTTTACGAGTATCTATGGAAAAAAAGCGTTTCAAAATCCGTTGCGTGAGTTTCGAAGATTTAAGCATACATAGGGACAGACAGCGATAGCGACTCTGCTTTATAAGGACTGAACGAGAATAAATTCGCTATAACAAAAACGCCTATATCTCTTGAGAAAAAATCAAAATTTGATCATAGTTAGCTTTGTTATGAACGTCAGAAACATGTGGAACATTTACTTCATAGATATTCCAATTCTCTGTTGCAAAATGTCAAGCGAAGTGAAAACACGAGAATTTATAGTACTTTTTCAAAATAATCAAAAATGGAGCTTCAAAAGAATCGCAAAAGAGGCTCGCGTTCGTCCGGAAACGGTATCAAGAGTTGTTAAGCGCTTCAACGAAGATCTTACAAATAACAGCAAGGAAGGAACCGGGAGGAAAAAGGGGTTTCATAGCCCAAAAAAAGTGAAGAAAGTCATCAGCCTTTTTCAGAAGAATCCTAACCTTTCGGGACGGAAAGTGGCCCAAATAGTGGGTGGTTCGCAGTCAACCGTTCAGAAAATCAAGTCGAGTTGTGGGGTTAGAACATACAAAGTGCAGAAAGTGCCAGACAGGAACGCTGTGAAGAATCAAGAAGCGAAATCAAGAGCAAAGAAATTAAAAAAAGATTTCTTGAAAATTTTTTCCTGTTGCGTGATGGACGACGAAACTCATGTCTTGGCTGATTTCTCGCAACTTCCTGGTCAGGAATTTTATACTGCAGATTCTCGTGGAAATATTGACGAACACTTTCGCGTGAAGAAACAAACAAAGTTTCCTGAAAAATTCCTGGTTTGGCAAGCAATTTGCACTTGGGGGAAAAAGAGCAAATTTTTCGTTGGCCAAGGCTCTGTTGACTCGAAGATATACATCGAGGAATGCTTGAAGAAGCGACTTTTACCATTTTTACGTGAGCACGATGTGTCAACAATCTTTTGGTCAGATTTAGCTTCATGCCACTACAGCAAGGCCACCAAGGAATGTTACGAAGCTAATAAGGTGCTTTTTGTCCCCAAAGAGGCCAATCCACCAAATTGCCCAGAACTCAGGCCAATCGAAAGATATTGGGCCCTGGTAAAAAAAAATTGAAGATGACTAAGAAATCAACGAAAACATTATCCGAATTCAAGCAAAAGTGGAAGACAGCATCCCAGAAAGTGACTGAGAACACTATAAGAAGCATGATGGGAAGAAGTCCAAAAAAATCCATGAATTTTGTAAAAAATAGTTTTGGTTTTTTTAATGTGAAAACAGTTTTCATTAGAATTAGAAGATGATTCGAAACTGAATTTGATTTTCAAAATCGGTCCAGTGGTTCAAAAGATATAAGCGTTTTTGTCCTTATTATGTATTGTTCAGCAAAGAAAAATAAATATTCAATCTGCTCCTTCTGGGTGCAGTTTCTTTGAATATAAGGTCGACGTGTTTCGGTATATTTCATGCATATTCACAGTAACCGAGATAATGAATTTATTGCATTTCGCTTTTCCACACTGTATTCAACGTATTGATAATTAACGGATGAAAGCGATAAAAGCTTTTGATATTCAGAATTCGATTTGAGTAAATTCGCAAATTTCATGATGATAAAAAGTGCGAACAATTCATTTTCGTCGGTAATTACAACGAATAGCTCCACGTGCAGGTGTCATTTATTGACCGCATGGAACAATTGACCAATCTGAAATCCTCTTTCATTAAGTGTGGTTTCTTCAGAATCAAGTTCATTCAAGGTGGCGTGCGAGATATGTATCCTCGACATTTCCACTCACACCGATTCTAGAACATTAAACAAAGGGATTCATCTCTTGAAAATTCCGCTCTGGCGTCGGGCCAGTCGAGCGTTTTTTATGAAATGAGTTTTACTCGTTGATTTTTATCACCACCTCCGTCAAAAGAAAAATGCCAACTTTGCGGTCTGTTCCTAAGCCGCAGAACATCGCTTTTCTTGCACCTCCAACGCGCCGGGTCACGGTACTTAAAATTGCGAAGGAAACTCGTAAAGTTTTCCGGATTCGATACGTTGGGGGATTCACATTCGTTAGGAGAGTGGTTTTATGGTCGGAGTGCAAATAGGCCGGAAAATTCCCTCGAAATATATGCAAGATCATGGTACAGCTGATGATTTCTCCGAAATATCTATCATAACATACAGGGTGTTCCACCATAAACTGGGTGAACATACAGTGCGCGTCAAAATTATGGAACCAATTCATTTTCTCAAAAGAAAAATATTTGGCAACAAAATCCTGAAACAGGTCAATTATTGTTTTACTTTTACCAAATTTTTATGCATGTTTGAAGGATTTTTGTGCCCTGTGCCATCCCCATCAACCCTCTAAATTTTTTGAAAGGGGAAAGTGGGCCATGTGGTACTTTTTTGGCAAGGTCTTTGTATCTTCTTTACAGTCGTGCAGAAATGTTCAAGAACAATTTTTTTTTCAAAACTTAGTTAGTTCAAAGAGGTTTTCAGTATGTGCACTTTGTCATGGCTCTTTCTTTGAATTGGAACATTTTATCGAAAAGTTTCAACTTCAGGAGAAACGTACTAATAACATACCTACTTAAGTTCATCACTGAAACGCAGTGTTTCACACATTCTAATTTTTCACGTGAGGGAGTGCATTAACAAAACTGCCGACTTTCATTCGGTGACAAATTTCATCAGGTACCATCGCCTCAAAGTAAATGAGCCATGACAAAGTGCACATACTGAAAACCTCTTTGAACTAATTCTTCAAAAGAAAAAAATTTTTCTTGAAAATGTCTGCTCGCTTGTAAAAAAGATGCAAAGACCTTGACAAAAAGTACCACATGACCCACTTTCCGTATTCAAGAAATTTAGAGGGTTGATGAAGATGGCACAGAGTGCAACAAAAATCCCTCACAAATGCGTGAAAATTTGGTAAACGTAAAACAAAAATTGACCTGTTTCAGGATTTTGTTGCCAAATATTTTTCTTTTGAGAAAATGAATTGGTTCCATAATTTTGACGCGCATTGTATATTTATACTCCATTCACTTTTATAATGTATCCCGGTTATCATGATTTAGGTTCATCAAAGAAACGGACTATTCTGTACACTATTTTCCAGCAAAATTTCCACACTCGAATAGCATAACTGAATTTTCTAACCATGTTTTTATACATGAAATATTTCCAGCATTGAAAAATAAAATAGTTTCCTCAACATTCGCCAGGTCTTTGGAATTATTGAATTCACATTATATTTTCTCAAATTCTTTGTTTTTCCAAAGTAAATAAACATTTCGATAAATACCTAATTATTACCACTTCTATGTTGAAAGGACAACATTGCTCATTGATCTGACAGGAAAATGACTATAACTTAACATGTTCGAAATATAACGGTGAAATTTGTCAAAATTTCATGGGCAACCGGGATACACTATAAAAGTGAAAGGAGTAAAGCCATGTAAAGAAAGTCCATTTTGCCTTATAAATTATACCCCGTTTAATGTGAACTTTGAAAAATCTTCTGATATTTGTTTCTGCAGGTCACATCTTAGCACTTTTTAGTGCAAAATTATTTTCCATTGCCAAATTGAAAAGCATTATTTCAGTGTATTCGACTGTTTTCGCCCAACTTTTTTTTCAAAATTTGCACTCAACTTTTTTACATGTCAAGAGGGGAAAAATATCACCCAAAATTGTTTGAATCTTTCAAGTTTTAACTATCTTTCATTCTGAATACTGTGAAAACACAAGGTTAGCTCTCGAGTATAAATTGGATTTATTGTAGTCTTATCAAGGAAGGCGTTCAATGTATAGTGTTTTTATTTCAAGTTTGAGAACTGAAATTTTGTGGGTGAACTCAGAAAGGATTGGAGTTTTTAATGGAATGATTTAAATCTTTTTCATTTCGAAAGCTCATTTTTTTCTTTCAGAACTACACTGCGCAAAAAAATTAACGCACATTCTGAAAATCTCAATTTTAATGAAAGTTAACTCTACATTGACTTATTTTTTATGTTCTCTCGGGAAGGTTTTGAACGAAACAAGACACATTAAATGGAAGAAAAAATCAGGATTTCACCGAATCTTATGTGAAAGAAGAGAAATGAACAATTTTCAAAATAGTGAAATGCTGATAAGTGATTCAGTACTTGGTATTTCCACCCCTTGCGTTAATTACAGCTCGGCAACGACGGTTCATACTCAAAATGAGTGATCTTAAAATGTTCTGATCTAATCCTTCCCAGATTTCTCCGAGTTGGATTCCTAAATCAGTAAGAGTAGCTGGATGATTTTCTGAACTTCTCAACCTTCTATTGAGGTTGTCCCAAACCTGCTCAATCGGATTGAGATCTGGACTTCTTGCTGGCCATTACATTCGAGAGACTTCAACCTCTTCAAGGTACTCCTGGACGATGCGCGCACGATGGGGTCTGACTTGAAATATGGAATTGGCAAGGAATGGCCAAATTCAAATATATGGCGGGAAAAAGTTCCTGCTCGACCCATATATGTATTCACTAATTTCATAGTTCAGTGATTTTCGGATAGAGAGCGCCATATATATATAATCATATTGTTTGGTGAACGGACGTGGTTTTGAGTCTCCAAGTTAGTTTGTACTTTTGAAGGCGTTTTACGCCGCTCTCGGGGCTAATTTTTGTGCCGAAATGTTGTTCGGGAAACTGTCTGACTGGTGAAAGCAGTGTGGTGTCTTTGCCTTTTCGACATTCTCGGTGAAATACATTGGTTCCCCGCGAATTGAAATTGCTATAGTTGTCGATTAATTTCATTCCATATGGAGTGCGATAAGTGTAAATCGTCCGCTATAACAGACGTGGCGAGTTGCGATGAATGTTTTCGTAAACACTGCAGATCATGTTCAAGTCTAACGACTGCAGAAATGAAGGCTATCTCTCTACAGAAGAGAAATTTACGTTTTATTTGTCAGGATTGCACTGAGAAATCAGGAAAAAATCCCTTTGAATCAATTGAAAAATTGATTGATGAAAAGGTTAAAAGTCTGATGGCATATTTCTCCTCAAAACTGAAAAATGTATCAGAAGAGGTTGTTAACATTCGCGAATCGAATAAAAAGCTCATCAATGAGATGTCTTCCAACATTCTCTCTTTACAAGAAGAAATGAAATCTAATAATGCAAATGTTGGGAATGCTCTAAAAAATTTCATCAAAATAAATGATGAATTATCAGCAACAAATTGCACATTGGGTGAAAAAATCAAAAGTCTTGAAAGCCAATCTAAACAGTTCAGTTCAAAGGGAGGTGAAAGTTATGCTGCTAAACTCTCAACTAAAAAGATTTCAACGAAAAGCAATCCTCCCCCTCGATATCAGGAGATGTCTACTGGCTCGGATAGGGCAAGTTTTGTTGAATCACATTTGCCAGGGACTCAGGAAACTATTTCCCTTTTGGATGTTGCTCATCAGGATAACAGTTCGCTTACAACACCGAAAGATGTTCAGCAGAAACCCATTGTGGAACCTGAATGGACAAAACCGAAACAACGAAAGAGAAAGGTTATGAACAAGAATAAAAATAAAAGTTTGATTGGTCAGAGAAGTATCAATGACCATCAGCTTACAATAGCGCCCAAGAAAGCATTCCTTCATGCATCACGTTTTGCCCCAGAGACAACAGTGGAAGATATCTCGACCTTTCTGCAAGGGGAATTCCCGGAAGTGAAATGTGAAAAACTGACATCAAAGTATCCGGAATACTATAGTTCTTTCAAGGTTATGATTGATTTGGTCAATTTGGAGAAGGCTATGGACCCTATTATTTGGCCGAAAGGAACTTACATATCCAGGTTTTTTCAGAAGCGCCCGATGTCAGTCAGTATAAAGACGATTTAATACAAATTGAAAATAGTGAAAAACTTAGTATAGTGCATTTGAACTCCCAAGGTGTTCGGAATAAATCGAATCATCTCGAATCATTAATAATGAATAAGTGCGATATTTTATGTGTGAGTGAACACTGGCTCGATGAAATAGATTCATCGGCTTTCAAATTGGAGGGATGGAACACGGTGTCTTATTTCTCGAGAACGAATTATACGAGAGGAGGAGTTATGGTATTATGTAAGAACATGTTATGTGAAAATTGTACTCCTATCAAAAACTTAATATGTATAGAAAAAGAAATTGAGACTGCTGCATGTTATTTCCCTACTCTCGATATTAATATAGTTGTTGTTTATCGATCACCATCAGGAAGTTTATCTATTTTTCTCAGTGAATTTGAAAAGAACTTGCATGTTTTGGCTAATTTTAAAAAGAAATGTGTAGTAACAGGAGACTTCAATGTAAACTTTCGTGATCCGAAAGAGGCAGATGATCTTTTGTGCTTATTTTCGACCTTTGGTTTCAAGCAAACAATATTTGAACCAACTAGAGGTAAGAGAACCATCGATAACATTTTTATTAGTTACAATTTCGGTTATTTCAAAACAGAAGTCATAGATCTTGACTTTTCGGATCATAGAGGTCAACGAATTGAAATAGAAATTCCTCAGTCTATCAAAAAAATTAACTATAGGAAATGTAGGCCACTCACACAAATGGGATTCCTCAGAATGCACGAACTTTTGGTTGATATGAGTTGGGATTTCATAGATCATATAGATGATACAAATCAATGTTTTCACATGTTCCATCAATACTTTGTGAATATAT
The DNA here is from genome assembly GCA_951802165.1 of Adalia decempunctata. Classification (NCBI taxonomy): domain Eukaryota; kingdom Metazoa; phylum Arthropoda; class Insecta; order Coleoptera; family Coccinellidae; genus Adalia; species Adalia decempunctata. Next base: position 35,281,751 of record OX637697.1, on the reverse strand, counting down.
ACAATATATCATTTCCTGAAAAGTTACTAAAAACGAGTGAAAATAATATGCTGGGTATCAATTGGTATACAGAAGACCTTAGGAATATGAGAGATCACTTACAATTTTTGGAAGAACTTTATCGCGATTTCAAAGTAGTGGAAATTAAGAATTTGAAAAACCAATTCAGAAAAAAATATCATAATGCCCTGGCTTCTGCTAAAAAACTTGCCACAGATAATTACATAAAGAACTCTAGTAATAAAATTCGAGCTAGTTGGACACTCATCAACAATTATAGAATTACAAAAACACCTACGAGGGCTTCCATTTCTCCTGAAGACTTCAATGCATATTTTTCAAACATAGCATCACATATAGTTAAAGATATTCCAAGTTCGAGAAATGATTTTCTTGAACAGGACTCATTAAATTGTGTATTTGAATTTCGGGAAGTCTCTTTCATAGAAGTAAGAAATATAATTAATTCTCTAAAGAATAATACATCTAAAGATATTTATGGGCTGTCTGTTAAGATCCTGAAGCGTAATATCAATGCAATTGTTATACCTCTTACAAAAATGCTGAATAAGTGTATTAATGGTGGAATTTTTCCCGCTGACCTCAAGGTAGCGAGGGTGGTGCCTTTGTTCAAACATGGTGATAAGGATAGTGTGACGAACTACAGGCCCATTTCAGTGCTGCCAATTTTTTCAAAAATATTCGAAAAAGTTCTGAATTCTCAAATAGTTCAATATTTCGAACAAAATAAATTTTTTTCCGACAACCAATTTGGCTATAGAAAGAATAGAGGCACTACTTCAGCTGTCGTGAGGTTGGTTGGTTATATAATGCAGGGCTTTGAACAGGGCAATTATACAGTACTATCCTTGTTAGATTTGAGCAAAGCATTTGACTGTGTCTCGCCGCGGATTCTCCTGGCTAAGCTCAGATATTATGGATTTTCGGAAGTAAGTATCATGCTGCTGAAATCTTATCTTTCTGACAGATGTCAAAAAGTTATTTTAGGTGGAAAAGAATCTTGTCTGGAGTATACCGAATTGGGAGTACCCCAAGGTTCGGTCCTCGGACCGATCTTATTTTTAATTTATATAAATGACTTTCCATCTAGTCTTCCAGCAGAAGTTAAATCTGTTCTGTTTGCAGATGATACTTCACTCCTTTTGAGTGGACGAGTACTGGGTCAGGTAATGGAGGATTCGCGCGATGCACAGTTGAATGCAAAAAATTGGTTCAGCGCGAATCAGCTAATGCTCAATCAGGATAAGACAGGTGTTTTGATTTGTACATTGAGGGAACTTGACGATGAACTAAAAGAAAATGTAAAATTTTTGGGGCTGCATTTAGACCAAAAGCTCACTTGGGATGTTCATTGTGAGGAACTTTCGAAAAAAATAAGTAAGAATATTTTTGTTATTCGTACACTTGCCTTCAAAGTTTCGGTAGAAACATTGCTGACAGCCTACCATGCCTTATGTCACTCTTTGATGAAGTACGGAATAATAGTATGGGGACACACACCACATGCAGCAAGAATTTTTTCACTTCAGAGGAAAGCAATAAGAATTATGGATAAGTTAGATTATAGAGCAGATTGCAGAGATTCTTTCAGGAAATTCGGAATTTTGACTGTTCCAAATATTTTTATTTGTGAATGTTTGATTTATGCTCATGAGAATCGAACCGCAATACTCAATGCAGATGTTCATGGTTATAATACTAGGGCGAGGTTGGATGTCAGAAATGATTTTTTTCGACTATCTAAAGCACAAAACGGTCCGAACTTCTGGGCCTATAAATTTTATAATAAGCTGCCTCAGTCTGTGAGAAACCTGAAGGAAAATTTCAAATCTTACGTTAAGAAGTACCTAACAGATAATATTTTCTATTCAATAGAAGAATTTCTTGAAAAGCAGATCATTTGACTGTGTTGTGTTGACGAATGTAAATCGAAAGATATTAACATGAATAAAGGTTATTATTATTATTATTATTATTATTATTATTATTATTATTGTACACTTCATTCAAAAGGATAGAGATATTCATAGAACTTATAGTAATAATGTAAGTTCTATGGAGATATTCCATAAAATGCACGGTGGCGCCTCTATCGGATTAGTTTTCCTACTCGCTCTGAACGGCGAACTTAATGCCCGTTACCAAGCAACGGTAGTTGATGGAAAGTGGAGGGAGTTCGACTACCACCAAGTTCTTTTGAAAAAATTTCTTGTTTGATAAATTCATAGTTACGGTAGTGTAAAAGAACCCGAATTACTCTCAAATTATTGCCTCTGGAAGCATAATCCTTCTGCCATTAAAGTATCTAACGCAATCATAAAAAAACGTTGATGAATGCTCTCACGGCCGGACTCAACTTCAAATTCAAGTATTCCGGGCTTTCTAGCCGTTGTCCAACAGGAAATTCACAAAATGTTCCACCTAGGCACCTACAATTGTGGTATTCACCTTCAGAGGTTTCTCGGTCGTAGGTTGTAACCCGACGATTGACTGCTCCGAACTGTTCCCAGTTATAACCTCCGACTGAGATGCCTCTGAAGATTCCTACCGCAGTTGTAGGCCAAACGTTAGGTGAAATTCAATCGGACAATCACAAAATATATCACTAGAAACTGACATTCTTCTGAGCAGAGAAATCTATAAAATGTCAATTCGATTTGATACGGCACTTTGTTCGTAGAAATGAAATTTTTTTCGAAAAGAATCATTCAACCGTCGTAGACAAAGATGAATAGTTTACTCGCATATTATGTTGTTGGCTGGTCAGGCCATAGTGGCTTATTATTTTCAATACGTCCCTGTGGCGCAGAGGATAGCGCGTTGGACTTCTAATCCAAAGGTCGTGGGTTCGATCCCCGCCAGAGATGCGTGATCATTTTTATATCCCAAAATCTTTGTATCAATAATAAAAATAGAGAATAACGTCCATAGGACCTAACATAACAGAGATCGAGTACACCAATGGTGTCACCACCACAGCAGGTTGTTAGCCTTCATCAGTGCCACATAGTCCCCCTTCAGTAACAACCAACTGAAAAGGCCGATATTATTTTATTATTGGTTGCTACCGCAGGGGGACTATGTGGCACTGATGAAGGCTAACAAACCAGAACCCGGTCTGTCATTGTCCTGCTGTGGTGGTGACACCAGTGGTGTACTTCGGAAATTAGATCTCTGCTAGTCCATTTCCTCATGGATTTGTATCAATGATTGGTGTGGCTAAACCAATATAAAACCTCTTTAATTCTCAAATAATAAATAATGACTTTTCTTCTATTATATATTTGACAACTCCTCTCCTTCAACCCTTTTCACACACTATGTTTTTACACAACAATATAAAAATGATATTTGGAAACACCAGCCAGAACATTCTCCGCGGCCACAAAAAATTAATAGAACGTTGTTCTTCTTCCGATTCCGAACTGGAATAAGACGATGACCCGGAACTGGAATCATCTCCGTGCGGGACCTTAGGAGGCTTGTGCTTCTTCTTGAACACATTCTTCAGAAATTTGGAGAACTTGTTGTCGTGGATCAGCTTGTAGAACTGCTCGTGTATCAAATCCTGCTGTTCCAAGTTCTTCTGCGACTTCACCCCGTTTATCACATCCTCCATGTCTAGCACGCTCGTCATCCTGGCAAACACCTTCTCCTGGAGGACCTCTTGGTGCGCCTCGAAATCTCTCAGAATTATTAGCTCTTGGTGTAGTCTGTGGATGGAGAGGTCGCAGAATAAACCACCCACCAATGGCTCGGCTCGTTCGTTGTTCAAGTTCTCATGTCGATCGTCGAAGTCTTCTAGAGCGTCGTTCATCTATGATATTTGGAAACACCAGCCAGAACAATGATACATTCTAGTTTCTCTAATGTTGAGTTATTTAGAAGCATTAACTCTGAAAAAATAATAAAATACAGGATCCTCAACAGCTTTAGCAAGAATAGTATAATCTTCATTATAGGGTATAGTCAAAGAGTCTATAGTGAGTGGTATAATGGTCGGGTTGGCAGTCAAACTATTATTGCGTTTCAGTCTCGGTTTCATCTCCTTCAATACCCAAAATGTAGCAAATTTTTACAATAATTGATACACTGGCAAAAAAACATAATCACCATTTTTCCAGATTTCTGTATCGGTAGCATCAAAATTGTATACTATTTTTCTTTCCTGTCCTGGTTTTCGCCTGAGTTATAGTGTTGAACATAAATTATTTCTGATGAATGCAACATGTTGGAAATTACTTCTCCAGACCACTCTTTTGAATTACGGCACCATTTCCCAGGACATAAATAATACAGAAGGATTTATTTCCAAACTTCCTCGTTATGCAAAAGTATTTGTGTGTGAGCACCTCATAATCCGAAGCCACTGCTGGTAACTACACGCCTGACCAATCCTATGAACAGTTTTTAAAAATGTATTTCTTGAGTGCTTCCAAGTAAGAATTTTGTTCAGGAGAAAATTACACTTTCTTGGTGTTCCATTCAGTTCGCCCTCATTTAATTAGTCGTGGACTAAGGCAGTCGGGGCCCCTCAATGGGGTTCCACAATTAGGAAAAGTATTAAAAGTACCCCACAACTTATTCAATATTCATGGACCCACCGGAAGGAGAATTTTATTCTTTTTAAGCGCTCGGTTCACTCATAAATGGGCCATATCATTCCGTCGAGTCCTTGATGACGAATTCGTGCTCAAATTCAATTCTGTTCGTCCAGCCGTACTTAATTTTCAGGATAGGTTCGGATCTTGAAAGCGCGGCAAGGTTCCATAAATATGTCAGTCCGAATTTTTGTTTTCCTGATAACTTCAGAAATAAGAATTCAATGGTAATGAAATTCTGTGTAATGTGTGATTTTGATCGCCTAATCAAACCATGTAAGATCCTAGAGGAATATCGAAAAGATCGCAATATTCCTATTATAACAAATCCGGAATCAGACATTTCTTAGACAGCTGCTGTCAATTTTTTCAAAGATGTCAAATCTGTTTAATTGGTTTCTTGAACTGACAACTGCGAATTCAGCTATTCAGCTTCAAGATGAATCTACTTAAAAGGTACAGGAGCGCTCGAAAGCTCGTTACTTACGTTAGTGCTCCTATTCGCTTTTTCAGTTTGCTTCCTTCCTCTCGAACATATCAAAATTTCATTTCAATCGAATTCGTAATTTTGAAATTATCAGAAAAAGAAAATTTCGAACGGCTGTAATTATTATTATTATCATTAACATAGGTTACAGAGTTGAGGTTAAGCCTATAAACTCAATTTGTACATTGGTCAATAAGAAAATAACAGCAGCATCGAAAACAAAAAATAAAATAAAATAAAATTATGTAGTATGTATCTAATTTCTGGAATATAGAAAAAAAGAAAAGAATAGAAGCAAATCAATCAGCAACAACCAATTTGTGATCAATAAGAAAATAACACATTTCACCAGCATCGAAAACAAAAAATAAAATAAAATTATGTTGTAATTTCCGGAATATACCTAGAAACAAGCCTAATTCTCAAAAAACATTTTTGAAGATAAGCTTTTATATCAACACTCATCCGCCATTTTGAAGCCGCCATCTCGAATTCCTCGATTTTGAAGAATCGTAATTTCCGACCCAGAAAACCCTCATATACCAATTTTGAATAGAATATGATCATAATCACAAAACTCGTCCGCCATATTGTGGCCGTCATCTTGGATTTCCCAGTTTTGACAGAAGTATCATCATTTTCAAACCCAAATACCCCCAGATACTAATTTTGAATGGAATCGGATCATAATTACAAAATTCATCCGCCATTTTGGAGCCGCCATTTTGTTTTTTTCTATAAAAAATATTTCATGATGCATTGTCACCAGATTTAGGTACACCTGCAAAATTTCAAATCAATCGGACGATTAGAAGTGTGTCATATTCAACTTGCAAGATTTGATTACAGACAGAGAGACAGACACACAGTCAGACAGACAGACAGACACCGGACAGGTGAAACTAAATAAAAGCTTATAAAAAAGAAAAGAATAGAAGCAAATCAATCAGCAACAACCAATTTGTGGACCTCTGGTCGAATATTGCACACTAACGAATTCAACCGCGGAATTTTAAGTCTCTAGGATTATACGCATCGTGAAATTGAGTACGTATTGGTGATCAGTAAACCTAGTCGACTGAGACCATTCTCGAGATCAAAATTCGAAAAATTAAAACAAGAATTCAACAAGCAATGTTTTTGGCAGCTGTCTAAAAAAAATTTGACAGCCGGTCTCAACACCCGGCTCAATATTCGTAGAATAGACACATCGTGACTATTTGATATAGCTCTCTTCAAGAGTATAGGACGACTCTTTCATCCTCAGCAACAAAAGATCTACAGAGTGTCCCTTCCTTGAGGGGATCGGAAGTGAAAAATATTCCAAGCCCAAATATCCATGTTTGAAACTTTTTGATAACGTAGTTAGTTAGTTATTAATTAATGAAAGTGGCCAATCAGGAGCGCGCTACAGAAGAATGAGTAAGCAGTGGGGACGCGAAAGTGAGACGCCAGTCTCGGTTTACTGCGTGAAAAGCTGGCAGCAGCTCTGGTGTCTCACTCTCGCGTCCCCAACTGCTTACTCATTCTTCTGTAGCGCGCTCCTGATTGGTCACTTTCATTAATTAATTACTGATTAACTAATTTATCAAAAAATTTCAAACATGGATATTTGGGCTTAGCATATTTTTCACTTTCGATCCCCTCAAGGAAGTGCGGGACAGCCTGTGTATTCATTCCTGGCAAAAAAGTAAGGCTGCCATTCAAAGAACTTAACTACCCCCTTCTGCTTGTTGGGGTTGCAAACTACTCAATATAAAAATCAACCTATTCTATTCGATAATTTTTCTGCAAAATATCAAAGAGCGAACATTGCAGAATCTAACTTTGAAACGTCCAGTGGCGTGACGTGTTATCGGTATTGAAGAATGAAAATAAAATAATCTTTTTGACGGATTCATACAATGTTCCGAGCAATGAAACAGATTCTGAGGGAAAAATACTCATTTCTAACATTCACGCATAAATGGGTAAATGAATTTCAATCTAAAATACTTTTCATTCGATTTATTAGAAAATTCAGAGAACGTAGCAACTTTGCAAAAATTTACTAAATTTTGATTCCGTAGTAGTACCTAGGAGCATAGAATATTATTCTATACTCCTAGGTAGTACAGTTACCCAGTTTAGTTCTGATGATTCACCATTTTATAAGTCTAAGATTAATACCCTTTTCAACTAATTTCAATAAATTTCGAATTATCCGAGATATGGTCGATGTCTGAAAATGGTGAAATTTGAAAATTGCCCCGTGGCACAAAAACTATAACAGTCATATCTGTTTTTGGTACTTTTGGCAAGTCCCCTGGGAAAGTCCGTGAAATCACTGCCGTTTTAAACGCATCTCTAATGTGACCGTAGGTCTATTTATCATCTATCTGGGACCTCCCAGGCGTAGTTCATATTATTCAACTTAACTAGGGTGTAATGCTCGTAATTTCAGTTTATGTTTATTTCGTTCATGAATTATTGAAATGTTGTTATTTATCAAATTGCTGTTCCCAAATAGAATAGTAACCAAGGTCCGATGAATTTGCTATAATTTCCATTTGACAAATATTTGCTGGGGTAGTTTCAAAGGAATTATTATATAGATTTTCTAGTATGGATTATTTGATAAGTATGGTTATAATTCAAAAATCGAACTGATAACATTGGTGGATGGTTTTCGAGGATATTTCCAACTAAATTTACAGTATTTTGTCTAGCTATAACTCCAGGGCTGCATCCAATTGCAATGCAATTATCTTAGAATTTGAGACTTTTTTGACAAAGCTTCTAAGACAAAATGAGGAATAACTCGAAAACGACGCGAGGAAAATGTCAAGAATACTTTTATTTTCCGAAATGATCGCTTCCGTCAGAGGTGCATACCATTTATTGTTTCCAAGAGGTCTTCTCGTATTTTTTGGCTAGGCTGAATCTTCGATACCAATGAATACGAACAGATATTGAATATGTGTTCGTTCATTGGGGAATTTGCTCCATGAACAGTGTGGACATTTCACCAAAATTCTGTTCATTTGAAATAACTGTTTCGATGATAAGTCCATGAAATATTTTTGTTATAGATTTTCGACAACCTGTATCGTTTGAAAGGAGCCGAATTTCGAAAAATGGCGAAGAAAAAAATATGTTGGGTTTAATAAGAGTAACCTACAGTTGAAAAAAATACTTCACATATAGACTTTGGACACTGTTCAGGGTGGGCAAAATTGGTTGTCTACTGAAGGAATTTCGAAAACTATAGCAGCTGAAACGAAACTGATAACACATCCGCTCTTTCTTCTGACTAATCCGAATATGAAATCGAATAACTCGCTTGTTTGAACTCGTATTCGAAATCTGCTGTTATATTCTACAGGGACTTTTTTTATGAGGAATTCAATTGTAATATAATTTTCAAGAAATGAGAAACATATATGATTTCCCATATGTAAACTATATTTGAAAGTTCTCTCATCTTGCTACAACATTTTTTTCGATTTGAAAATTTATCATATGCCGCTATTCACATGAATATAACAAGAGAAAGAAATACTTCTATCTTAATTTTCGATTCACTGTCGAATTATGAGTAGCCTGGCGGTACCAAAGCTACTTTACATTTTTGAAATCAGCAAAAATTGTGTAGCTAGAAATAACTGGATTAAAAATTCCTTGTCTTCTGAAGGGATCTCGAGAACTATAGCAGCTAGATAAAAACCTGGTAACACTGAATAATCCAAATCTGAAAACAGATCCAGCCTATCGTTCATAGACTTCGAGTTATGAACGCAAATTGAAAAATTGCTATTTTCAAGAATTCTGAATAACTCGGTTGTTTGAACTCGTATTCCAAATCTGATATTACATTCTACAGGCACTTTTTTAGGGGTAATTCAATGAAAATAAAATTTTCGAGAAATGAGAAGGATTTTCTCTTATCTTGCTACAACATTTTCGCTGATTTCAGAAATTTATCATCTGCCGCTATTCACATGAATAAAACAAGAGAAAGAAATGTAATACTCCTATCTTACTTTTCGATTCATTGTCGTATTATAGGTAGACTGACGGTACAATAGCGACCGTTGCATTTTTGAAACCAGCAAAAATTATGAGCTAGATTAGAGAATTCTTGACTATAGTTTACATTTGGGAAATCATAAATCCCTCTGAATTCTCGAAAATAGCTGGATTGACAAATTCAATCATATTATTTTTGAATTACTACTGAAACATGCCTGTAGAATGTAACAACAGATTTGGAATACGACCGAGTTATTCAGAATTCTTGAAAATAGCAATTTTTCAATTATCGTCTATGAATGATAGGCTGGATCAATTTTCAGATTCGGATTAGTCAGTGTTCAAGTGTTATCAGTTTTCTTCTAGCTGCTATAGTTCTCGAGATCCCTTCAGAAGACAACGAATTTTGCCCACCCTGTACACGGAGTTTTATTATATCCCCAGTTTCAGTATTTCAATCCCGAAAATAGGCGAGATAAATATGTCGCATGCTGGAGTATGCCCAAACTAGGTTATAAGCGGACAATTGGCAACACTTTGATTAATACCTGTGTCTGTTTTCAGGGACGGTGGAGTCGCGGAAGGTGTGCGGGGGTGCGGTGCGCGGCGCGTGCCCAGTCTCCGTTTGGCAAACGGTCGTGTGGCGGCGGCCCAGTCCGAAGAAGAGATCCGCTCGCCGCCTCCGCACCGCCTAGCCAAGGATGACTCGATCAAGATCAGCATCGAGAACACGAACACGTGCACGGACTCTCTGGTGACGGCCATCGATGATGAAACGTTGCTCATCGCTGATTACCTCTCCAACGACATGAACTACAAAGGCTCGGGCAAGGTCCACTTCGGTGTGGACGATGTATCCTTGTATGGCACCCCCAAGGAGGAACCCGGTCCTACTCCCATGGGTTCCGTGGAGGCTGGCAAGCAGAGCTTCATCAAGAACCAGCTGCAAGCTCTCTTCCAGCCGACTGACAACAAGTTGGCAATGAAACTTTTCGGTTCCAAAAAGGCGCTGATGAAAGAGAGAATAAGACAAAAAGCCTCTGGTCATTGGGTGATACATCCCTGCTCCAGTTTTAGGTGAGTTACGGTAGTGAGGAATGACTTTCACCGATTTAGACTCTGGCACAACCTTTCTTTTTTCAGAATACTAGAACTAACATACCTTCCTAGATGCAAGAAATCTTTAGTATACTCTTTCCTATGCAACGAGAATGAATACTTTAGAGAAGCTAGTTGAAAACGAAAATCTATCCGTTTTCAACTTTCCCCATTATTTTGAAATGATGCTGTTAGTTTTTTCTCAACGACTGGAAATCAAATAAATTGTCACGGAGCAATGATCTACTTCATCCTTAACTTTATAGAAAAAATTCAATACGAATGGAATGTGCAAGGACGATTTAAAGAATGAAATTCGAGAAAAAAGAAAAATATTCGAAGCTTCTGCTTGAGTTATGAATTCCCCGTCGCATCTTGGCAAGATTTCAAGAGTTATTGTTTTTGGGCCTCTTCAAATGTTGCTCATGACATGTGGGCGTAGGAACATAATTTCACAGTTTCACTCAATTTTCTTCCGATGAAAAATAGTCCCGAATCTTCACTGAAATAGCTTTCTCGTGAAGGAAATCTGAAGCTTAGCTCTGAATGCTTTATTATCATTTAGTTTATCTCAAGAAATTCATGAAATTATTAAAGAATCAATAAATTTGATTGAAGGTTTGAAGGTTACAATTCGAGTCTGTATTTTCCTAAAGATGATTCTCCAGGCATTCAACAGTTTGGCGGGATTTAACATGACGAATTAAACAGTTAATTCCTTAGTAAAAATATTTTTCTTTGCTTATTCAGTTAGTTTTGCCAAGTACCTAAGTAAGTAGCACGGAAATAATTGCAAAAAATGCCATGGAAATAGAAAAAAATTCGTAGCTCAGTGGTATGCGTATTGATATAGCCTTGAGGGTAAACAAAATTTGGAAGCTTCTGGTTTCATTAGTCAAAATCAGCCTCGGGCCAATAAATCTTTTGTGAATATTTTTTTAACATGACGTGAAAGGAAATTTAGAAAACACAAACATAATGGAAAATTCGTTAGATCGTGTCCGTGTAGAACTCTTCTTTCATTCAGTATATCTTCTGAGATAAGAGGAGGAAGAATGCCTAATTTTCGAACATTTTCGCGAATATCTTCAGAAATATGTATTTTAAAAACTGCATTTGTTGTTTTCACGATGTGAGCTTTTAGTTGATTCACCCCATAGTAAATTCAGGAAAAGAAATAATTTTTGAGTTTTCTCTTCAGTACATTGAAAATCAAAATTCGTTGGAGAATTGGAGATTCTCCTTTTCCATCGCCCACTACGACATCAAATATTTTTTTATAAAAAGGGGTAAATACTAAGGCATATCTTAAAACCAAAAATTTCAATATAGTAACTTACACCGAGCGCATACAACTCAGTTTCTGCTGTCATAATTAATTATAGTATAAGAGTCGAGTAGTGCAAGACATATCGAATAATAGTACCTACAGTTTTTTACTACCACGAGTTTCGAGGATGAGTCGATTTTTATTGCTTGCTTCAATTTTTTCGTTTTTTACTCGATAAATTTATTCGCCTTTCCTGTGAAAATTTTTTCGTCGTTTTTGTAGTCCCATTCGATAATTTGAGAATATCTAGCAATTTTTCTGAAAACATCGATCAAAGATTAGGATTTTTTTAAAACAGTAATTTCGAAACACTAGTTACTTGCTTCTATACAGGGTGTTTCCTAGTTGAATGTCAATATTTATGGGGGCCATTCCAAGAAAAAGCTTCATATGAACATATGTCCTAAATGTCTTACCTTTCGAGATACAGGGTGGTGAAGTTTTCAAAAATAAATTATTTATTATTAATATCTACAATACCACTTAAGATATTTTAATGAAATTTGTCAAACGTGTACTATCAATCAAGAGACATTTTTTAATGTATTCCTTTTCTTTTTTAATTTTCACTAGTGGCGTTCGTACGTAATTTGAGCTGCCTACTTTGGCAGACATCCAGGGTACGCCATAGATTTTTCCTGAAATTTTCAATCATTTCTTACATAATTACTTGATTTTTTTCAATCCGACGCACGGTTTTTCGCTTAAATAACTAAATATCGTTTCTCTGCATGATTATAACAATATCTTTAATACATACATATGACAATATCACTATGCAGAGACATACATAGATTTTATTTTTTTTTTGGAAGAAACCCTTGATACATTACAAAATGCCTTTTGATTCATAGTACATGTATGACAAACGACCCCGCACTTTTTCTATGGCAAATGGCGTTCCGTCAAATTTTCTAAAATTTTGGTATAATGTAGTACTCGACCTACTGATCAAAAGTGTCCATGGATCCAACTCAATCCTATGACTAGTTTTCGAGATACAGGGCGTTGAAGTTGAGAATTGCCCACTTTTACTACGCCGTATCTCGGTACAGAATAGAACGAACTCAAACATTTCATTACATTCCCAAGGAGCAACCATATAGAGGAATATGACCGAAAATTGTTATGAATACAGGGTTATCCATAATTGAATGCATGCCCGATTTTGAAATTATAAAATATGTCAGTTTCAGAGCGAGAACGTTCACAAAATGAACTATTACTCTAGATATGTTGTTGTTGCATCTAAAAAATCTGAAATACCCAGAATTTATACTGGGTGATCCATTATTATAGAAACTATTCACAAGGAAGGTTAAGTGGACACCCAGTATTTCTGGGTTGATTTAAGGTGTTTATTTGATTTTTTCAGAAAATATCATCATGGACTTAAATGAATACAGGGTGATTCAGTCATGAAATGAACGTCGAACCTCACGAAAATACCCAAAAACCACCTTTTTTTTTCGTCACCCTCTATTTCAAGATTAACTCCGATGAGGTGGGAGTTTTCTTTCACCATTGTACTTGATATAAAAAACATCAATACGGCTGAGAGTTTTCATCCACTTCCTATGACCAGATTTTTTTTTATGTAATATGAAAATAATTTATTTATGTTATTCTATTCTTATTCCAGCATAAAAAAAAATCTGGTCATAGGAAGTGGATAAAAACTCTCAGCCGTATTGATGTTTTTATTTCAAGTACAATGGTGAAAGAAAACTCCCACCTCATCGGAGTTAATCTTGAAATAGAGGGTGATGAATAAAAAAAGGTGGTTTTTGGGTATTTTCGTGAGGTTCAAAGTGCATTTCATGACTGAATCACCCTGTATTCTGTGAAGTCCATGATGATATGTTCTAAAAAAATTAAACAAACACCTTCAATCAACCCAAAGATACAGGGTGTCCACTTAACCCTCATTGTGAATAGTTTCTATAATAATGGATCGCCCAGTATGAATTCTGGGTATTTCAGACTTTTTTGATGTAACAACAACATATCTAGTGTAATAGTTCAATTTCTGAACGTTCTCGCTCTGAAACTGACATATTTTATAATTTAAAAATCGGGCATGCATTTAATTATGGATAACCCTGTATTCGTAACGATTTTCGGTCATATTCCTCTACATGGTGGCTCCCTGGGGATTTAGTGAAATGTTTCTTGAGAAAAATTGAAGTTCATTCGATTCTGTACCGAGATACGGGCGTAGTAAAAGTGGGTAATTCTCAACTTCAACGCCATGTATCTCGCAAACTAGTCATAGGATTGAGTTTGGGCCATGGACATTTTTGATCAGTAGGTCGAGTACTACATTATAACAAAATTTTAGAAAATTTGACGGAACGCCATTTGCTGTAGAAAAAGTGCGGGGTCCATTTCATTAAAATATCTGAAGTGGTATTGTAGATATTGATAATGAATGATTTATTTTAGAAAACTTTACGACCCTGATATCTCAAAAGGTGAGACGTTTAGGACATATGTTCATATGAAGTTTTTTTCTTCATATGAGCCCAAAAATCACCCCCATAAATATCGACATTAAATTAGAAAACACCCTGTATATTCCGTGCTATCATTGAATTCAATTTTCCACATTCTCAGAAAGACTATATATTTTCTTAAATCCCGATGAAGAAGGAATATCGAAATTATTCAACAATTTTCTGAGATAACCTCCTTTTTTATTGGGGAGGTATATGTTCTATTTCCAGCTTCTTTTGGTCTTTCCTAGAACAAATTTTTCATTGCGAGGAAAATGTTCACATGATCAATAAACAGGAAGGAAACAACACTGATTAAGATTTATTTTGTCGGCCTACATTTTCACACGATAATTTCAGTGGTTTATTTTGTCGAATAGTTTCATCTTCATGATAAATCAATTAAGATTAATTTTGATTGAAAATTGAAATTGTGAGGAAAATATTCACACGAACGGTCAATCAATAAACAGGAAGGAAACAACACTGATTAAGGTCCATTTTGTCGGCCTACATTCACTTCATAATTTTAGTGGTATATTTTGTCGAGTAGTTTTATCTTCATGATAAATCAATTAAGATAAATTTCAATTGAAATTGCGATTCATCGACTGAGAAAGTGTATCAGAAATTCACAATATTAAACTTGTAAGCACACTCAATACTTCGACAACAATCCATCAATATTTCATCAGTCGGGTCGACCAATTGATCAAATTCTTCACTTTAAAACGAAACTGGAAATCTGTGGCAATAAATTCCCACAAACGACGTAAATAAATTGCAGAGGAACATCCCCTCCGATAAGTGTGTTGTTTTCAATACGTCTGTTTCAACAAGATAATGTACGATGAAGAAAACTTTGAATAACCTATTTGGATGATGTCTATCATCTTCGTCGGCGCTATAGACATAGAGGATCTGTTGATATGTTTGTTAACTCTTCTGGTTGCCAAAATACGATTTGAACCCAACTATGATTAATGGGTTTTGGCGGTGTTGTGTGAAGATTAATTATTCGATTAAATCTGATTTTGTCCGCAGCTAGATTCTATATTAATATGCGCTACAGAAGCAAGCCTTGAGTATAGTAGTAAAAGTACGTATCTCTCTTGCAAAACTGAAGTCATAGGTCAACACATCGAATTATAGTACAGCTATATCATCAAATTTGAAGTGATACTATTGAATAAGTTTGGAGTTTTATGTATAAAAAAATTTTTTTGAAAAGAGAAGAATTGTTAAAACTTTTATAATTTTTCAAAAACGGAGCTGATGACTTGTTTGCCATTATTCTTTTCTGCATTATATAACAAATCTAACCGCACAATGTTATTTCCGATGAAAACCAGAGAAAGAGTAGGTTGGGTAGAATAACAAACAAATTATAACACAAAAACCTCCTGAACTAGTTGAATGAACATCTCGAATAACAAATCTAACCGTACAATGTTATTTCAGATGAAAATAAGAGAAAGAGTAGTGAAATATTGGGTCAAATAACAAACAAATTATACTACAAAAACCTCCTGAACTAGTTGAATGAACATCTCGAATAACGTTGTATCAGAAGAAGGTGCTCAACACGCAAAGAAAATGGCACAATTCCATTTTATTTATATTCTCAGTGCTAAATTGAAAATATCGATCAAACATTCCCTGGTGAACTGTATCCATATGGTTGGAAAAATTCCTTTTTGGGCTCGAATCTTCACTTTTTATATTCTTTATACTGGGTGTTTCTGATTTGATGCGAAAGATCCCTTGTTCAAAATAAGGTGTAGTTTGCTACACAGGGTGGACCATCCATAACTTTCCATCTTGAATTTGGAGCTTTGGGATGGAATAACGAAAAAATGCTCGGACAGGTCAAAATTTGTTGGAAAGGGGACAAATAAGGGTGTCCAAAACCTCTCTAGCTGCAACCTCTAACAGCTCTCATTTTTAAATAGAGAAATGGGGTCAAGCAGCACCTTATTGGAAGGGCAATTCAATTTCCTGCATGAGTGTATTTGCAACGCTTTATTATTATACAGAGTGACTCAGTATTCCATCAATAACTTTCACACGCCGAGAGTTTCTTCGTTGAGACAACGGTTTGCGACACCTCGCCACCTTCAAAATCAGCTTGAGCAAACTCATGAGGTGCAAATTAGCACTCAGACAATAAGAAATCGCCTCAGAGAATATGATTTAAGGCCTCGTGTCGCGGCAAGAGGCCCAGCTCTTACCCCAGCCCATCGAAGGGCGCGTTTGGATTTTGCGATAGAGCATACCCAACTAGCAAAATAGTCCCCTAAAAGAACGAAATTATTTCATAATCATCGTATTGCGCAGATAGAAACAACAAAATAATTTTTTTATGCGTCCCAATACGACAATTTTATCTTAAAATATAGAGATTTCTATAATGCGGTTATATAAACGTTCTCACAACTAATATCATAGGATAAAGAAATAGTCTGAGTGAAGGAATTTTATAACAGTTGCATAACGTACCATAAAATTCTTATAGAATAATTTTAAAACAGTCTTATACAGATTATAATACGGTTGCATAGCTATTGTGTTACTTAAAATAGCGGCGTTAAACGATGGTTGTAAAAGAATCTGTATGAATAGTTGCATTAGAGTTCCATAAAAAAATAATAGGATTGTTGCTTTGCGCAGAAGTTAAACATATATATATACAATAAATATTAATGGATTTTATAACCATCTTATAACAACTACATAATTCTTTCTTATGAAGAGCTTATAGAATCAAAATGTAGTTCCCAGGAATAAATTTATTTCAAGTCATGCATTATAAAATCACTTTAAAATTTAGTGTAGCACCTACTAGAAGAATTGCGCGGGTTTTTTAGCAGGTTCCGTTAACAAAATGAATTCGGCAATATCTGATAATGAGTGGAAACGAATAAAAAGGATCAGTTGAAAAGAAGTACAATGGAATGGAATACTTCAGACGCAGAGGCTGAAGTGTCATGTTACGAAAAGACTAATCTAGAAGAAACGACAATTTTAGCTTCAGCCAGCAGTGATAATACTGAAGAAGAATCCAAAAGAAATGAAGGATATGTTGGAAGAAAACGTCTACATTAATTGTGCTGATGAAGAAACCACCGATACAGACGACGTAAATTTGATGCATTATCTATCTGAAATTGAAAAAAAGATTAAAATAAGAGATCAACTCAAGATTTGGGCAACGTCTTTTTACATCAATCATTCTGCATTAAGAGAGCTTTTCGTTATATGACACCTGGCTATTCCTAATCCTCTTCCTACAGCTCCACGAACATTCTTAAATACTCCCCAACAAGTTTAATTGGTATCACTTGAGAATGGAACTTATTGGTAAAATGGTCTAGTATTCCACTCGAAAATTTTTTTGGAAAATATCCAGAAGTTAAACCGTTTGCGTTTTCTTGGAGACTATCCAGCGCAAGCTTTCATTGGAGAGGACTGTTTTTTTTTTCTTTCATTAATTTTTATTTATTTTCAGGAGTAGCGAATTTTAATGCTAAACATAATGCTAATGCAAATCCAATTTGATTCGGGCACCGAATCACTTTCACGTTGTAATTTGGAGGCAAATCTTCTTGGAAAGGATAACTTGCGATTCTTTTTCCAGTTTGTAGGCCCATTTGTCAACCCCTTTCTATTATTTTCCACTGTTTCCACTATTTTGACATCTTTTATGGTTTATTATATAAATACCTGTCTATAAATTTCACGCAGGGAAAAAATCTGTATACAAAACTTATTCGAAACATAATATAACTAAATGATTGTTAACTGTCGTACCCCAAGCACATTAAGCGATAATTCTGTTCTATTATGTAGTTTGCCAACACGCTATAGGATAACGCGGATATCTAACGTACAGTGTTGTTAGCTTGGGCAGTTAGTAGTTATATCATTGTTTGAACAATGGTTATATTATACCAACATTCATAATATTAGGTGCAATAAATAGGTCGTAGACTATTCATTTTATTATGATACATCTTGAAGTTCAAAACGTGTTGCAAATCAATTAAAAAAGTCAGCAATTTTTTTTCATTATACATCATCAGAATATTAATCATATCATTGTCATCTCTGACAAACAAATCGTTTGGAGATGTAATTTCTTGAAGTTGGAATAACTTCGCAAAAAGTTTGACAAGAGCGCCGAAACAACCTGACCTCACGTCAGAGTTCTCACAACATTTCTTCACCAGGACAAACATTTTTTTAACAATAACTGAAAAATTATTGCAAAACAGCGAAATGTGTTGAACAATTCACCATTTAAACTGTGTAGTATAAAATCTGGCAACATTCAGAGGTGGTCAAGAATCAAAACCTAGCAATGACTCTTGAAACTATCAAATGCAATGGTATGGCGCTGTATTGAACAACATAATAAAACTTTAATATCGTATACAGCTCAGAAGGAAATAGAATCATTGTATAAGGTCTTCAAAGTGTGTTCTACCATATACGCCATTTTATTAAACTTTCGTATGTTCCGAAACCGCCGCCATTGTGAGAAAAACATAAATAAACGTGTAAAGTTGAATTAAAATTTAATTTTTAAGACAAATGTAGACATTTTTCTCTGCTTTTACAACAGTCACAATATATGTTTTATTCTTAGTTGAAAACTAAACAAAGAAAACATAATTTGTTATTCTTTATCTTTTAATAATATCAATAAAATGTATACTAAACTGAGGCGCTTTAATTTTTTATCATCAATGTATAATATATTGTCAGAAAATTTATCTGCGCAAATAAATTTAGCCCCTGGACTAGCGACAAAGATCCTTAAAATGTTCAATCAACAGATACGATAAAACTCCGCCGCCATATAATGTCGCTGGCATATGATATTGAATCTCTGTCATGACTCAACGCAAACGTTGACATACCTCTATATCTAATAAAATATTCTTGTGACAATTCTATTCCGAATTTCAACAGTAGACAACAAAACTATTTTATTAGCGATTCTTTCTGCATTATAAAATAATTTTTTTGTAGTTCTATAAATGTTCGTTAAATACTCTCAAACCGCAGAATAAAAGAACTGCTATGCAAAAGTTTCATAGCAGTTGCCAAATAGTTTTGTAAATGTATTGTATAAGTAATTTTGAAGACATCCTTATAGGACAGTTTTATAGGGTTATCTTATAACGGTTGTATAGTTAACTATAGAACTGTCCTAAAAGAACTGATCTGTTGTATAAACTGGGGCCCTTTTTGGTTGTAAAGACATTGTATAGTGGTTTATAGCCGCATTATAAGATTTTAACGTTTCTATAAGATATGCTGTATAGCATTTCTCACAGCCTTTATAAAATTAGTTTTGCTAGTTGGGTATCCATTGGGAAGAGGCCGATTGGAAAAGATAAGCGTTCTCTTCACAGATGAGTCTAGGTTCTGCCTCTACCATTGTGATCGACGTTCCTTTGTATACAGACGTCCACATGAAAGATATGCTCAGTGCAATTTCCTGAATACTACTGGTTTCGGGGGAGGACAATTCATTTCAGAACTGATTCAAATTTTATTTTTTTATTTCATAACGGTACATTTTACGAGAAGTATACAGTAGACAGTAACAGTAACAAAGCAGGTTATCCGAATTTAATGCTATCCAAGTCGTTGCGTGAGTTTTTCGTCAAACTTAGATAACAAAAATGATAGGGGTAGTCTACTTCAACCCATTCACTCATTCTAAAAAAATGAAAAAACATCACGAATGTATATTTTCATAATAGTAATATGTACTTCCATAAAATATCATCATTCTATACTATACTGAACTGGTTATATCGCTAAGATGCGTGAAAACTTCATTTTTGTTTTAATGAACTGGTGTCCAAATTGAAAAAGTTACGACGATATACGCGTAACGGTCTCAGTTTGGCAAAATTTTTTAATGCAGACTTGATATACTCCAAGAAGAGCACAACCTAAAAATATTTTCGGATATATCGGTGACCCACAAAAAAGGAATAGAGGGTGACTTTGTTTTTTCAAATGGAACACCCTATATTCAATAGTGTTTTTCAATTTTCTGAAACTTCCTGCATGCTCTCGTAGACTTTTCACATATTTTTATTCGCCAGTTTTCGAAATATTGGCCATTTTGACAAAAAAAATAATACTTTGTTATCCAATTATATCTCACGAACCCTTGCACATATCAATAATTAATAGCTTTATATGGATTGAAAGACAAGACTTCAAAGTATCATAGCCAGCTATAATAAAGCATCTCCAGCATATGGAGTGTCCACAAAAAGACTATGAACATGACGAATTTCAAATCGATTTTTCTTCATTTTTTCAAATGCAATCCATATAATTTTTTTTCATCATTGTAATCATCATTCATTCTACTCCATTTTTTGTCAATTGCATGATATATGCATATTTTTAACAGAATAGGATTTTGAAGAGCTTTTTCGAAATGTTTCCCTAAAATTTACATATACATTAATGAGAACTGTCAAATTATTCCACTCAGAATAAGCATCATTGGAGCTTCAATTAGTATTATAGCGAAATGAGGAACTAGAAAGTTTCGATGTATGATGTATCTACTCAAAAATGTGATGAAATCAGTTACTGAAGACAGAAATTTGCTTTCTGTACCCATTTTTCACTTGAAGAGTCGAATCTTGCAGAAATTTCAAACAAGTTCCAAGCTTGAGAGCTTGAAGATCTGCCTGTGAAACTTATGAATATCATTTTTTCGAAGAAAGTTGTATAAGGATAAGAGCGGGCACTTTTTTGTATCCTAAAGTTTCGAAACTTTTTTTATAGCAGTCTTGTACATTCAAACTCATTGGTATTTTCTACATCATTTTCTGAGTAATCATCTAATCTGTAGAAACTATGATGATATGATATGAAGCTGAAATGATGATAATTCTGAATATAATAATTTGACAGTTCTCAATAACCAAAGAAATGCCAAATCTGTTTTTTTAATTCGGAAGTGAATGTGAATTTAGAGGAAAAACTCTAAAAATCCTATTCTGAGACATGCATATCATGTATTTGACATAAAATGAAGTAATATAATGGTGATTACAATGATGAAAAAAATTATATGCATTGCATTTGAAAAAATGAAGAAAAATCGATTTGAAATTCGTCATGTTGATAATCTTTTCGTGGACACTCCATATGCTGGAGATGCTCTATTATAGCTGGCGAGGGTACTTTGAAATTTTGTCTTTCAATCCATATAAAACTGTTATTGGTAGGCAATGTAGGCATGTGCAAGGTTTCGTGAAATAAAATTGGATAACCTAGCCTCTACAAGTATAAGTTTTTTGTCAAAATGACCAATATTTCGAAAAGTGTCTAATAAAAATATGTGAAAAGTATACGAGAGCTTGCAGGTTTCAGAGAATTGAAAAACACTATTGAATATAGGGTGTCCCATTTGAAAAAAACGAAGTCATCCTCTATTCCTCTCTTGTGGGCCACCCGATATATTCGAAAATATTTTAAGGTTGTGCTCTTCTGGGATTAAATCAAGTCTGCATCAAAACATTCTCCGACCGTTACGCGTATATCGTCCGCTGCGGCACTAGTGGGACAGTGGGACACCCTGTATATTATGTATACCATTACAAAATTAATATTGTGAAGTGCCGTCCACACGATATCCAATATTCCATATTATTTTTCACATTTTATCTACACCTACGACGACACTTTTTATCAAAAATCCATTATTATCGGAGACTCATAAATAGCAGTTATGTTGGATAATTATTGTAGATATTTCGAGTTTTATTTAAACGAGCTAGTCATCACAGTTTATTAATCTATCTATCATAATTATGATACTCCTAAATATCTTGGAATAAAACTTGACTGTTCCTTTAATTCTGTGGACCAATTGGAAATATTGCATTCAAAGTATAAAATTAGCAGGTACTTCATGGGGTGTTGATGCCACTACTCTTTTTACGGCTGTTTTAGCCTTGGTTTATTCTGCAACTGAATACTGTTGCCCTGTTTGGTTCAACAGTGCCCTTGTTCATAAAATGGATGCACAGCTTAATTTCTTTGAGTATTATTAGCGTAAACATTAGATCTACGTCTTTAGCTGGGTTACCAGTTCTTTCAACTATTGTGTCCCGCCTCATGTTCGTAGAAACTTCCTGCCAAGTATTGGAATAAAAACCATTCCTTTCCACATTTGTTTCCTATTAAAAGTTATATGCCAGATACAAGACTTCCCAGATTGAAAAAATGATTTTCTGTATCCTAAAAAAAGTAATACAGGAATTAGGAATTCAGACAAAATTGAACTATTGATCTTTCTCAAAGTTCTTCAAGTACCAGGTTGTCATATTTTCTTAATCGTCTTAGGACAGGTCATGGTTATTGTAGTATCACGCATTTCAAATAGGATTCCATTGATAGCCCAAGATTTTTCAATTATTGTTCGGTATATAAATTTCAAAATGGTTTTTGGAAGCTACCCATTTAGTATCACGGACAAAAAGCACATCGAGATACTAAGCCTGCATTTTTCAAACATGAAGATCATAAGAAGTGGCGAATTATATTCACGATAGAATACCGGACACTGACTATAACGGATGGCAACAAATCCAGTGGTGACTAAATGGGGCAATTGCACTTGACCCATGTCCACCAAATACGTGTGTTACGAAGTTTGAACCCTGAATATCGGAAATCCTCTTTGGAACTTCAGATAAGCCAACACATTTCACGTCGAGTTTCTGGTGGCTCAAATTTCCTATTACTTTTCACTTTATCGCGACTGGAGACCTTTCTATGAAGTAAGTACTGATGTGGTGGTGAAAAATCTAGAGTTTGAGAGTTTTCAATAGATTTGCTTCGAACATGACTATGAAATGTTGAAAAAGT
This sequence comes from Adalia decempunctata, assembly GCA_951802165.1. Classification (NCBI taxonomy): domain Eukaryota; kingdom Metazoa; phylum Arthropoda; class Insecta; order Coleoptera; family Coccinellidae; genus Adalia; species Adalia decempunctata. The sequence continues at coordinate 35,258,792 of OX637697.1, read as the reverse complement.
CTATCTTTTATTTTCCTAAATTGAGCGTATAAACGAAAAAAGGAAGTATCACCTTTTGAATCGTGGTAAATCTCCATTCAAAAAGTGTTCTCTTTATTTCACGAGTAACTACCCTAATTTACGATGTAGAGATTTTTTTTAAATTGAAGTTGAAGAACGTCCTGAGGGCAAATAGTTTTCTTTTTTTCGATTTATTTAGTTTTTCAATTAAAAAAACCAGAGTAATCGTTAGATCTCTGCAATATTTGGGTTATTGAATATGTTTTTCGGTTTTCATGAGTAGAAGGTATAGATATTTCATATTTTTGAACTAATCATCATAAAAACTTTTGTAGTTTATAGAAGATTAAATTGCCGAGGGCAAAAAGTTGCGATTTTTTCCAAAAAACCTGTTTTTTTAATTAAAAAACTAATTAAATAAAAAAAATATTTGCCCTCGGGACGTTCTTCAACTTCAATTTAAAAAAAAATCAAGTCTCTGCGTCGTAAATTAAGGTACTTACTCGTGAAATAAAGGGACCACTTTTTGAATGGAGATTTACCACGATTCAAAAGGTGATACCTACTTCCCCTTAAGTAAGGGGTCGCAAACGTTTCGTTTTCGAGGTACAGAGTGTTGAAGTTTCAATTCAGCATAGATCTCGGCATAGATACTACATTTGAGAGTTCTCACCACGTGACATGGCAATTTCGATAGCAGATCTACAGGGTGATACATTTTTTGGAACACTGTCACCTGTTTTCCTCCAGAACTTTCATTCAGTGGGCAACTATTAATTTTAAAAAAAGTGAAAAGGACCTTAGTTTCTATACTAAACTATTCGGTCTCTTGTAGTTTTGTCTTATCGGCTACCGATTTCGAGACAAAAAATGTATAGGACCGTGTGGTAGACTATATCCAAAATTTAGGAACAAATTCCATCCATATACACTAATATACGGTATGTTCACTCTGAACTTGACTCATTTTCGAGATGTTTCTAGGTTTATTACATATTGCAAAAGCTCTACATCCTAGAGTTTATTATTTTGAGATAGACTCTTTCTATAGTAGCCTACCTAATGAGACCGCGATAAAAACATATCAAGTTTTTCCAAAATGAGCAGATAACTCTAAAACCCACAAATTCCAAAATTTAAATATTAAATGCATTCCTAAGACGCTTCCGCTGTTGAAAATCAAAATATAAACAATAGTTAAATAAACATAATAACAATTGCATATATTCAGAAATTACACATGTTAGTTGTTTTCCATATGTAACACCACTAGAGATAGAATTTTGCCGGCAAAATTTCTCGATTGTAATATAAAAAGCAACAAACTTGAATATTACAAGAGAGAAATATTACCTGCTTAAATTTCATCTCGAGTGGTATTCGGCATGACTATTCCACGAGAAAATACAGTAATATGTTCACATTTGACGCGTATTGCGCTATTTGGTAAATTAGAATTCATCATAGTTTGACTAAACCACTTAACGTCGTTTGTTTTCTCTATGATATTCATTTCCGAAGCTATCTATGAATTCGAGAAACGTCAAAAATTTTGTCATATGTAATACCACTAGAGATGGAATTTTGCCGGCAAAATTTCTCGATTGTAATATGAAGGTTTGTTGCTCGGAAATTCGCGAATGACATTTGCATCATAATCACGAGACGTCAGGCGAGTGATTTTGGAAAAAAATTTCATGAGCGAAATTTCCGAAAAGCAACAAACTTGAATATTACAAGAGAGAAATTTTACATGCTTAAATTTCATCTCGAGTAATATCTAGGTGCATAGAATAATATATTCTATGCTCCTAGGTAATATGTTCACATTTGACGCGTATTGCGCTATTTGGCAAATTAGAATTCTTCATAGATTAACTTAAACCACTAAACGTTTGTTCTCTCTATGATATTTATTTCCGAAGCTATCTATGAATTCGAGAAACTTCAAAAAGTTTGTCGCTGAAAAACCAACATGTTGGTTTTGCCGGCTTGAAAATTTTTTCGGGACGAAACGATCGTTGCTACGGAAACTTCCCCACAAAAAATGAAAAGAGTGGAATAGTCGCTGAAAAACCAACTTGTTAATTCTGCCGGCTTGAAAATTTTGTCGAGATATAGATGCAGAGAATACCTGGTGTATCTACTCCTTACTAAAAATCGTGACCAAAATTTGTAGATCAAAACGGCATCCTAGATTTCAGATTTTGGTCTAGTTCCGGAATAAATCCGCAATATTTATCGGTCGTGGCGCTGCTGCGGCAACGACAAATAATGCGACCCCTTTAGGGAGAAATGAAAAGCCGCACAAAATATCACATTTTCGATCGACAAGAAAGTCTTAAACAAAATCTAATCAGTGCCAACACCAGGTATTTCTATGCATCTATGTCGAGATGAAACGATCGTTGCTACGGAAACTTCGTCACTACAAATGGAATGAGTGGAATAGTCAAATGAATTCAGTTGAATTGAATTACCTATTGCTGATTTTCAGTGAAATTTTCTGTTGAAGTCGGCAATAGTGAAAAACATTTCGTCTCATCGTATGTCACTTATTCAAATAACGAAATCAGAAAAATTAACATTGGTTTCACCCGTTCACCGTCTTACAAGGCAAAAGACACGAATAGGTCATTTGATGTAGTTACTAAGTCGTTACATGAATTCACAGTTTTCCGACGATAATGCATATTTAAGAATCTTGTTGGAGAAATGGTAAGGTCAAATTTATGTATTCGATTCAATTACTCAAAAATAGAAACAGACTAGTCCTGATTCTGGTCGCGTTACAAATTGGCGAATGCACCAGTATCTGCAGTACACTCCAGTCACTCTTACAAAGTATCCCGGTTGCATTTTTCCGTTCCCTATACAGTCAGCGCGACAGGTCGCTCTCACCGTATAGGAAACGGAATGCACGAAGGAACACTCCGTTTCCTAGCAGATATGCGCGATGTGCTCACTGCCCTAGACTTCTGGGTGCCGATGGGACAAATTGCAAATTATTAATAAAGTTTTCTTACTTTCTGTATAGGGTATTAGGTAGAGTCTACCACATTTTTCCCCTGTGAACATTTTTGTAGTCGCGGTTTTTTTTTCAGAAAACCTCTAGTAAGTCGACCATATTTTCATTTTTTTTTAATCATACGTACTCTTTCTTTGTAAAATGCAATCATAAAAACAATCTGGAAAAAATGAGAAAACATGATTGTCTACCAATATAAACATGACTGAAAATCGCATTTTTTAAATTATTAATACACTCCTGATTTTTTCAGAATCGGTTGATATAACCATATGAAATATGAAAATGCAATTGTCCGACAAAAAAATGTGGCGTTTTTCTTGCCCGACAGATGAAAATCGACGATTTTTTTGTGTTTTTAAATTCATCAATGGACAAGAATGAATTTATATTTTAGAGAGATTCGTTTCATAGAAAAAACAACTATCCGCCATATAAAATGCGGCAAATCCTTAGTCTAGTTGAATATGGTTTTGTTTCAGAATTTTTTTTCGTTTATTATTGAAATGAAACTATTGATTTTGATTGAAAGTTTATAATTCAAATTGTTTACTGACATTTTTATTCAAATATAATAAAAAACAATGAAAATACTCCTTCCACACATTAAATTCGTTATAACAAGACGAATGGTATCCAGTAAAAGTATCACACCAATCGTCAAGTAAAATGACATCTTTATATTTGTGATTATGATGTTTTCTTGATGCCAAGAATATTTTAAATGTTTGCACAAAAAAACACTCCATCATATTATATCGGCAACAACCAACAACTGAAATTGCCGAACTTTATTCGTCGGACAGCTGGATGATAGTATTCAGCACATCCTTCTTAAATGGTCCTCAAAAAAACAAATGTTTATTTGTAACATGAGGAAAGTTATATCCGATAGATGGATATAGTCTATTCATAGCCAATAAAGGGGAGTGAATTCTTTAATTTTTGAATGAACGCCACATTTTTTTTGTGAGACAACTGGTGCCCTACATAGTATTTTTGAGGTGGAGAGAAAATAAGAAAAAAGACATTATTCATAATTTTTTCATCCCAAAAAATCTTCGTTTTCCATTTGTCTGACAAGGAAATCGCCACATTTCTTGTCGGACAATTGCTTTTTCATATACATATACTTCATATATTCCGATTCCGAAAAATTCGGGAGGGGATTAAAACTTTGTTGTTAGACAATCATGTTTTCTCATTTCTCCCAGATTGTTTTTATGATTGCATTTAAAAAAAGAGTATGTTTGATTCAAGAAAAATGAAAATATGGTCGACTAACGAGGGGTTTGCTGAAAAAAATTAAACGACTACAAAAATGTTCACAGGGGAAAAATGTGGTAGACTCTACCTAATACCCTATACAGAAAGTAAGAAAACTTTATTAATAATTTGCAATTTGTCCCATCGGCACCCAGAAGACTAGGGCAGTGAGCACATCGCGCATATCTGCTAGGAAACGGAGTGTTCCGTCGTGCATTCCGTTTCCTATACGGTGAGAGCGACCTGTCGCGCTGACTGTATAGGGAACGGAAAAATGCATCCCGGTTGGCCATGAAATTCTGACACATTTCACCGTGTATGTTTTGAAAATGTTAGGTTTAAGTCATTTCTACATAATGATCTTGGTAATTACGTATTTATCGAAATGTTTATTTACTTTGGGAAAATAATGAATTTGTGAAGATATTATGTGAATTCAAGGACCTGGCGAATGTTGAAGAAACTTTTTTCTGAGAATATTGGAAATATTTCATGTATATAAATATGGTTGGAAGATTCAGTTGTGCTATTTTCTTTTACGGAATCAAGAATCGAGTGTTTAAATTTTACTGTAAAATAATGGATAGAATAGTCCGTTACTTTGTGATAGTTCATTCGAAAAAACAATAAAAGTAGAGGGGCCAAGACTTTTGTCGATGTGTGTATAATGTGTCATCAATTCAATTCTCTATTCATCCTTTAGACATATAATAATGTACAGGACAAGTCAACACAAGGAAAAAAATATGAATATAAATATTGAAATGCAACCAACAATACTATAGAGATAGATCAACATAAAGAGTCACAAAGAAACTCCTGGTTACTGCAAAAGCATTTGTTAATCAATAAGGTTATCAATTTTTCCTTGAAACTTTTAAAATCCAACGATTTCAGCTCTTTCGGAAGATTTTTGTTTAGCTGGATTCCTGCAAAAGTAGGTGATGATTTATATCTTTTTTTTATAAGCTTACCAGAGTCCTTGTCAGGACAATACAGCTATAAAATAATGATGTGAATTACATTCATACTAGCAGATATGATACAAATCCACTCAGTAAGTTATGTAACAACAAATTGAAATTTTTCTTTTATATATTCAAATGACAGTCCTGATAGAATTTGAAAATGTGTTTTATTTGGTCAATTTTCAATTCTGATAAAAAAGAGTTGGAGCAGAAGGGAGGATACTGTTTTGATTTTCTCTTAAATTATTGTATAATACTGCCGTCCTAAGCCAAAAAGCACTATCTCCAATTTTTACCATTTTCGAATTTCATCTTTATACAGGGTGGCCAAAAGAAAAAAACAGGTCCCTCGTGTCATGGGCTATTCGAATCACCCCCATGTATGTCATGCTATTTTTCACGGTTTTCGAGTTATGAATTTTTTTATGAACTTTGAGAATTTTCGACTTGACCATCTTAAAGAAGGTATTAAAAAAAAAGTACAATACTTCTCTGTGAAATTATTTTTGTGACTTGATCTTCATGAATTGTACTTTTATACATAAAATAACCATAAAAATTATGGAAATGTTGGTCTCAAGTGAAAAAGTTACATTAATTCACGGTTTCTTAGTATGCTTAAAAATTGCGCTCAACAGTCAGCTTTTAGAATCATTGATAAAAAATGGTACTTAACACTCTACTTTTGCTAGAATTAGCCTTCAAAGTCATCGAGGTGGAAAAAATCAAAGAACTAGACATTCACTACAAAATTATTTTTTGCCATTTTAAGATATTTCTGATCAAGTTATGATAGAAAATGCTGAAAATTAATGAAAATTAGCTTTAGATGTTGGTCAAGAAAAGTTCTAGATAAAAAAAAGGTATGGCAATAAATCACACATCATAATGTAAATAAAAAGAAAATTATTTATAAAATTTACAGTAGGTGTTCAAAGTGGCCACCTCCAGCCTCAATACACATTCTACACCTCCTTAGAAAATTTTCTTTCAATCGCATAAAACCTTCCCTGTTCTTTCTTAGGACACGTTCGGCTTCTCTTATCTTCAGTCGCAGCTCGTCTTCACTCGAACATTCTCGGGCGTAAACAATTCCTTTGAAATAACCTCAAACGAAAAAATCGATGGGATTAAGGTCAGGTGATTATATTAAGATGAAATTCGAAAATGGAAATAATTTGAGATACTGCTTTTTGCCTTAGGACGGCAGAATAGTACTCTCTGGTTATTGTACAAAGAGCATTTCCAAATTAATGATTCATATCTCCTAGTGCTATGCACAAAATACTCATCTGTCTGGTATTGATGAAAGTCAGAACACTTCATTAAGTTATGGATGTTATATTTTACATGTAGGACACAATTCAAATTGTAAACACATGGAAGTGTGAGATTTCAAAAACTCCTGAATGTCGATCTACAGGACTCCCGAGGGCCCAGACCAAAAATCAACCGAATTATTTTTTTTTGAGCAATGAAAATTCGATTGGTACCAGAAGACATCATACCATTAAGCATGTTATTGAAGAATTCTCTTGAATATACAAGAAAGAATAAATTGGTGAAATTTCTCATATTACAATCGTCGTGAGAACGAAGTCTACGAAACGACAAAATGAAAATATGTTTTAATCGTTAGACTCTAATGCTTATGAAAAGAACATTCTCCATTTCTCTATATTATCTCATCAATGACAACAGTATGAATCAATCGATGTGAGTGGCCTTCCTTGATAAAAAGGCAATAACATATTCTATTCCTACATAAAAAATAACCTTTAAACAGTATTATTGTCATTATACGAATTCGATCAAAGAATTGGTTTCTCGACGTCCAATCTGAATTTATTGGGATGGTAAAAATTAACACTCGGTTCCACAAAACTTGTCTGTCATTTGAAATTTGGAAATTTTCGTTACTTATGTTTTGAAATCACATTACTAGTGGAGAATGGAATTTCGATGCAGATAGGTATTATAATTTCGAAAAATGTGTGTAAATGGGCTCAAATTAGATTATTATTGGATAATCTCCCTCCAGTCGTCTTGATTTTGTCTGTCTGAAAATCATCAAAGTATTGGAACATCTTATTCGCCTTGAAAGCTTGAAAAGGAATTGGCGAAATAGTTTTTCGACCGTTGAAGATAATACTGCAACTCATTTTGAAGATATTCTGAAAGGAGGTGAGTTAACATTTAAAATGATTCTAAAAGAATCTTCACCGCATATTTCAACATTACCTACGTATTATGGAAGCCAAAAGTGCGCCATCAGCTGGCACAATTTCGTGATATCAGATGGCATCAGTTCTCCCGGCATGAATAAGATGAAGCGGGTCTAGCACTGATCTATCGCAGGAAAAACAGCGATAGACACTTAATTCAATCGAATAATTCGAACTATGCAGCATCCAAATTCCGATCCAATACGCCACATCTGTGACTCCGAACAGCGGGTATGCTACATTGCTACAAGATAGAAAGCAGAATAATGTCGATCCCTTCAGATCCAGCTGCCATATAAAACCATCGTAAAATCTGAAATTTATCAAGCAGCAGCTCCCTAAATCACAGGAAACAGTGAAATTTCCGTCTCGTCTGGAAACGACAGGATTCGACTGAATTCCTCTTACCCTGGTTCCCGAAGGCGATCGGGATTGTTTTTGTTCCTCCCGTAATGATGCAATTCCCTTTTATTCTTCCGTGTGAATCACTTGTCCGCCTTCCAGATATTTGGATATTTATATGTTTTCGCCGAACCGAAACGCTCATACATATTCATTTCTCCGGGGATTCCACCTGGCCGATTTTCCTCTAAACCGCCTATCAATTGAATCACGTATTCCATCAAGCAGCTTGCGGAAACACCGGGCATTATGACAGCATCAAATTTGATTCATATTCTGCTAGCGTTCAGTTTGACTAAAATCATTGTTGTAATCGCATTTGTCAATCATTCCTTGTCAAATCGCCAATAATCGTAGCTTTCAATGGGAAATTTTGGGATTCAAGGCGAGAACTGATGATCTATATCAGATATACAGAGTAGCCTAACTGAGTAGCCGTTTGTACAGGGTGGCCAGATATCGATGGTTTAGTACTAAAACTCCTAAATCATGAAAGATAGAGAAAAAGTAAGATACATCTTATGTTCTCTTTTTTCGAGAAACAGAAATTGCTGAAAACCTCAAGTTGCTACGGCGTCTTTTCATCGGCGCTATTAGATTTTTTGTATCTGCTCAAATTTCGGAGCTATAACAAAAATTTTTTTTCAAATAGAAGCCATAATGGCAAATGATATATCCAAATTGATCTTTCTTCGACGATTTCAAAAATATATATCATGATATACCTCCGAGTTCACTATATATCGAAAATTTCGAAAAAACACTATTCGTTCAACAAAATCCAAGCAGGCTTTGATGCTCTTCCTTCAAAACTGAAAGGTCATAGAATTACACGTCTTATTTATTTTTACTTGTCAAATTAAATTCAGTTTCATCATTATTGTATCGTCTGGCGCTTCTAAAGTTCTCATAAGGTCATAGAATTCGATATCTCACGATTATTGTAAGCCGCCAAATTGATTTAGGAAATATTAGCTTCATTAATACCCAGACCAAACTTCTTGATTCTAGTACTTGAATACTTAGATGAAACGAAAGCCATTAGATTATTCTTGTGAATATACTTTTCTGCGGCTGAGTTCTTTCAGGATATCTATCAAAATACACTGCGCAAAAAAATTATCGCACATTATGGAAATCTCAAATTTATTCTACAACTGAAGGTGTTCTCAATGATGATTATTTTTATCAGAATTATGCATGCATATGTTATCCACTTTCAACGTTTTTCTTCAATACAGATGTTTTCTCCCAGCAGGAATAAAAAAATATGATATAATCAGATTTTGAATGTATTGGCTCCATTCTAAAATCAGTTGTTCTCGATCAATTCTAGTGATCAATAGTTTTTCTTTCGTTTGATTTTCTACACTCGATCGCTATGCAACGCGAAACACGCAATTTGACCCAAGAGGAATGTGCCCAAGCGGTAGTTTTGCGAGAAGGGTGGACATACACAAGACTTGCAGAAAGGTTTGGAGTTTCCCATACAAGTGTGTCCAGAATGTTGCAGCGATTCAGGGAGACAGGTATGAATGTCCGAAGACCAGGACAGGGTATACCACGGGTAACAACTGCCATTCAAGAACGTTACTTGAGAGTTTCTTCGTTGAGACAACGGTTTGCAACCGCTCGCCTCGTTCAAAATCAGCTTGAGCAAACTCATGAGGTGCAAATTAGCACTCAGACAATTGACAATAAGAAATCGCCTCAGAGATCAGAGAATATGATTTAAGGCCTCCTGTGGCGGCAAGAGGCCCAGCTCTTACCCCAGCCCATCGAAGGGCGCGTTTGGATTTTGCGAAAGAGAATATTCATTGGGAAGAGGCCGATTGGGAAAGAGTTCTCTTCACAGATGAGTCTAGATTCTGCCTCTTCCATTGTGATCGACGTTCCCTTGTATACAGACGTCCACATGAAAGATATGCTCAGTGCAATTTCCTGAATACTACTGGTTTCGGGGGAGGATCGATTATGGTATGGGGTGGAATATCTTTGACTGCTCGCACAGACCTAGTGGTCGTTGATAATGGAGCTATGAATGCTGATAAGTATAGAAGGAACATTTTTGAAGAGCATGTAGTGCCATTTGCCCCATACATTGGTGAAAATTTCATTTTTATGGACGATAATGCCAGACCCCATCGTGCGCGCATCGTTCAGGAGTACCTTGAAGAGGTTGAAGTCTCTCGAATGGAATGGCCAGCAAGAAGTCCATATCTCAATCCGATTGAGCAGGTTTGGGACAACCTCAATAGAAGGCTGAGAAGTTCAGAAAATCATCCAGCTACTCTTAATGACTTAGGAATCCAACGCGGAGAAATCTGGGAAGGATTAGATCAGAACATTTTAAGATCACTCATTTTGAGTATGAACCGTCGTTGCCGAGATGTAATTGCCGCAAGGGGTGGAAATACCAAGTATTAAATCACTTATCAGCATTTCAGTATTTTGAAAATTGTTCATTTCTCTTCTTTCACATAAGATTCGGTGAAATCCTGAATTTTTCTTCCATTAAATGTGTCTTGTTTCGTTCAAAACCTTCCCGAGAGAACATAAAAAATAAGTTATAAAGTCAATGTAGAGTTAACTTTCATTAAAATTGAGATTTTCAGAATGTGCGTTAATTTTTTTGCGCAGTGTATATTTGAGATGAATTTTCATATCAGCGTCATAATTTGCTTGGATGAAACATTCTATCATATTATATTTTTAATAATTCTCGTAAGGCATGATGTGATATAAATAAGAATTTTGGAAGCGCCATACGATACAACAATGATGAAACCGAATTGAATTTGACAAGTGGAAATAAATAAGACATGAAATTCTATGTCCGCTTCAGTTTTGAAGGAAGTGAATCAAAGCCTGCTAGGATTTTGTTGGACGAAAAGAGTTTTTTCTAAATTTTCGATATGTATATAGTTAACTCGGAATATATCAGATATTTTTGAAATCGTTGAAGAAAGATCAATTTGGAAATATCATTCACCACCATTGTTTCCTTTTGAACAAAAAAATTGTTATAGCTCCGAAATTTGGGCAGATACAAAAAATCCAATAGCACCGATGAGAAGCAGTAAAAAAAAGTGCCCTTAAGATGTGTTCATTTCGAGGGCATAGATCCTAGAATACGGAAGTTATGGTCAATTATTATACTGGTCCAAATACCAAAATCAGCATGAAGCTCGTAACTAGACGCCGTAGCAACTTGGGGTTTTCAGCAATTTCTGTTCTTCGAGAAATGGGAACATGAGATGTATCCTACTTTTTCTCTGTTTTTTATAGTTTAGGAGTTGTAGCTCTAAACCATCGAAATCTGGCCACCCCCTTGAGTTTGAATAGAGAAGATGGGTCGTGCGATATGTTGGTCCTTTCCTCCTGAATATGACAATGGACATTCTTCGAGATCTGATAATTCGTTTACGTAATATTCGGCTTTGAAAATGAAACAATTTTCGATTTATCTGGATCATAAAATGAATACCAATGGCAATGAGAAGAGACAGAAAGTTATAATTCGATGAAAAAAAACGAGATGAGAGAATAGTTCAACCCAGAAAATGCTGAAATTGAGCCTTGCCAACTTCCTTAAATTGATATACATTTTGTTTTATTCTCAATGTGACAACCTGCTTACAAACCACGAAGTGTCATTCCTACTCTGTACACAAATGTAGAGCACAAACTACGACACCCTCTCACAGACGAGATCTACTCACACAACTAATATGTTCGAGCTACATATATCATTCTTCTGAGGACATGGAAAAATCGGAATTTTTTTATATAAAACCATAAACATGTCATGGGTGGTTGTCGGTGGCCTATGGGTTTTCAGGATATAAATATAACCTTTCTTTCACATAAACACACCGAGGAAAAAGGTTATCGTACTAAATATGCATTATTTGATTAATCAAAAATCTAGCTGTTCAGTTTTTTTTTCTATTTCTCAACGCAATGTCTATGTCTCTGACCTTATTAAAAATGGAAAAATATCCGATTCATGAGTACAAATGTGCCAATCGTTAGATTTTTAATATCGAAAAGTTTTTCCTTGAATAGAATGAAAAAGGAACGGTTACAGACATTTCAACATCTGGCAATATCGGAAAATCAAATTGAATGTTGCACAGGGCTCTAGTGTAATATTATTATGCTTCGATTCATATGGAGACGAGATGATATTGTGATTTTCACGCTCTTGCTAGAAACGGGGCGTAATCATTCTGTCCAAATATATAAGTCCTATGAATTGGAACCGAAAAAGATCTTTAACGATAATGTTGGACTCAATGATGAATTTGTAGTCTTGGAAACATCAGTGTACGTAATGAACTTCAGCAGTGGTGAGTAAAAAATGAGGTACCTATACTCCATTCACAATTATAAAATCACAACTCTGGCCATGGTTTCGTTTTCAGGAATTGGTGCACCTGATAAAAAATCTGTGCGCGTACAGAGAATATCTTTAATGACAAAACGGCGTTGCCAGTTTCTTTGTTTACATCAAAGTAAAAGTATCAAAGATATTTTGACATGGGTACAAACGGCAAATTTGAATTGGACCAAAAATCGATTTATATGCATGAATAAAGCAAAAGTAAGTACTAATCGCCTTATTTACACTTGATAACGAAGTTTTTTTTAGGTATCTGGCCGTTTGGAGAGATTTCAAACGAAATTGCATTTTCGTAAGTAAACTGGTTTTGGATGGCCATCATCGGTCTCTAAATGATTAGTGTTGATCGTTTTCACGTTTCAGAAAAAGAACCACTTCGTATAAGCCCATTTTGAAGAAATTTGTGTATGTAACATTCAACGGTAGGTATTTGCTCTTAATCGAAAGAATATATTATATCTAGTGCTACTTCTTTCAAAAGAGACACAAGCTTTTAATGCTGTAGGGGCCCTATAATGTGGAGGAGTTTGTGTCTTATTTTAGAACAGGTGAATGATAAATGTGAAGCATATGTTTGACCTGTTCCATATTATTTGTACAAACCTACTGTGGTTGTAATGTATGAATATTTTTTAAACTAATAAATTACTATACAGTCAGAATATTTTACTCCTTGTTCATAAGATCAAATAAATGAAATGTTTATCTTCTACTCTTATTTTTATTAAGTTAGCTATTAAGATTATGTTCCAAGAAAAAGTTCCTGTTGCATCAGAACTCCCTTCAACTATTTGGATTCCAGTAGAGGGATATAATGTTCCATTATTCTTGATTCAACAATTGATGCCAAGTCTTGAACTTTCAGTTCAAGAGGATAATAAACATTAAATCTTCACATGCATGCATATGAAAATCATGTGAAAGCAATGCAATTTTCTTCCATGGCAAAAAATAATATATTTCAACAGTGATCTCTTGTACTATTCATGCAAATAACTAGAAAAGGAATCCTTTCTATCAATTCATATAAACGTTAATTATTTTCGTCCTCACATCTCTTCCAATTCATTCATTTTTCGAATAAATTCTGAGAAATACGCTAAGAATGTAGAAAGGGCAACATAGTGTTGACTTGGAACATAAAAATATTTTGAAAAACGTCATAACTTCGATACAGAGTGGAATGTGTCAAATTTCCAAGGCCAGAGTTGTGATTTTATAATTGTGAATGGAGTATATGTACGGGGTGTATTTAGAGGTGAGGCTTTCTTTTTGAAACATGGTAGAACTCAAATTATTTTACCAAACATTTTTTTATATGAATTCTGCCCCTGTTTCAAGAAAATGAAACTAGAATATTCTCTAGTTTCTAGATGAATCTGAAAATTCCTCAGTCCGAACCTGCTACCTCGCCTGCTTATCCGTAGATATCAACATCTCTTGCTTTTTGCCTCCTATCATACATGAATCAGAATATTGATTGTGATCAGTAAAGGTGAGGGTGCGGTGTAAATTGTACGAGTGTTCACGTTTATTCAAATAATGAACTTGTTGATATGCTTTTAATTTATGGTAAATCAAAACAAAATGCCAGTGCAACATATATATATGAGTCGCACAGTACAAGATTTCCGCTATAAAAGCACCCAACTTTGCGGAAGTTCATAAATCTGGAATAGAGAGATGCAGGCCAGAGTAGTATTAAGGTATCGATGCCCAAAATTTTTTATAAATTTTTCGAATTGAACATTTTATATGAGAAATTTTCGGTAAAATAACTTTTTTCGATGAGTTCTTAATCCGTCAAAAGAAAAGCCTCACCTTAAAATATACCCTGTATAGTAGAGAAACGCGTCAAAATAGGATGATGAGCAATGATGGAACTAGATTTGGAGTCAATTTTCTAAAACTTTCATTCTGTCAAATTCTTGCATCACTTTTAGGATCAGTTTTTGGGGTTAAGATTCCGTTGACTTCATAGGCTACGTGGTCCTACGACTAGATGTGGGACACTTCAAATGAGAACGCTCGTTCGGATCGTTGGAATTGATTATATTAAACACAAACACAAAACCAAAGACATTATTTCAAAATGTATCCTGTATAAGACATTTTTGATCCGAATTGAATACCTAGGTCAGTATCATAATTCTTTCGAAGAAAATTTTTACTGTTTCAGTCCAAACATCTTCGAAAATGGAATAAATTTCAAATAAACTCCCCAGAAAAAAGATTGGCTATTGTGAGCTATCTTTAAGATAAGGTGTCGCTGACTTTTTTTAATCTTTTGGAAACAAACAAAATTGTAGCGTAAAAATTCCAATTATAACGAACTGATTTCCCAGTGCAAGCCTGGAACCACAGACACTGTATATTAACACTGAATGAAGTTTCTTCAGAAAACAAAAAACATAGGTTACCTGTTAAATACATACATACACTCGAAAACAATACCCTCTTTCTGGCACCTAAAGCACTGTAGTGAAGCCAGTAGCTTTTGAGCGCTAGTTTATCCAAGTTATAAGTATACATATATCCATCTTGTAGGGAGATTCGCATTAAGAAATTCAAAGAAACAACTGACCACTTTAAAGAAAAACCAAAATTACTTGTACCCCACTGTTTTTCCATAGGATCATAATGACCATATTGAAACATTTTGAACCATCTAAAACATATGTTTCAGATGGTTCTTCTTATAAATCCGAATCTGTTTCTTGGTATCCTATGAAAAATTACGAAAGCAAATATATTTTGATGACATCTACAAATGTGATAATTCAAAAGATTTAATTATTCCAGCAGTCTTAACATGATATATCAGTTAATTTTGAGCTACATTTCGTGGCTCAAAACATGAAATCTTTCCCGTAAAGGAACACGATTTTAATCGATAGAGACCTTCTTGATTAGATTCAAATGAACCCTAGAACTGCATCAAAATTCCCAGCAAGTCCAACCACTTCATTCTCTTTATAACGAATAGTTTTAAGTCCACGAAATGGGGATATTTCACCGTTGGAACATTGTGGCATACATATTTTGATTTCAGTTTTCCTCGAGTACACTTCAAGAATATCCTTTGTGATTCTCGTTCGTGTCTTAATGACCTCTTATTCAGGGCTGACTACTGGGTTTTTTCGCTGAACTTGTTCATTCATTCGGATTTTTAACACTTCACAGAGAGATATAAGATTGTAGATCAGCAGTTTCTCACGGTTCTGGAAAATCTCAACGAGCTCGGCAGAATTTGCTCTGTATTTCGTACTTAGAGGTTATCTGTATTCATTATCGAAATTTCTCCGAAAGGTGAGAGTAATTTTTCGTAAAACCTTATATTGATTTTTATAAAAATTATAGTAGAAGTTGGAATGCTTACTGAAGTTCAATAGTGAATCCCAAATTATTATTTAGACTTTTAGGGCTGAAAAATTCAACCTGTCTCATAACTAACCGTTCGTCAAATTTATCCACTACCTGTAACTAATTAGGCTATATTCACCATCATAAGTTGTTATGAAGCAGATAACGATGACACGATGTTTTTACTAGGTCAGTACAATTCGATGACAAAGATAATAGAAGTGCATAGTGCAAGATAGAGATGAACGAAGCTGAGGCGAAAACCTCAGAGTAGGTAATATGGGGATCTTCAAAAAGTCTTTTACTACTCTTCGAAAACAGAACCAGTGACATTTATATGACGAGCACGGATTAACGTATTCGTGGTATTTATCTGGTTTTATCAAATATAATGGGTTTTTATTTTCACTTTTCAAACTGAAATTTTCAGACTGGTTAGACGGAATCTCTGAGAGAACTCCAAGTCGTCCCATCGGTTTAAGCTATCTCATTGTTTGGTACTATCGGTCGCCTCACATTTATAAAAAATTCTTCATAATTATCAATCATGGGATTTATATCATCTATGAAGTCTGTTGATCAGCGGAGAATTATTTCAGACATATCCTTTATTAGTATTAGGACTCAATGTAGAATTTGATCCAATTGAAGAAGATAATATTCCAATCAATACATATCCAGGGTGAATCTTCAAATTGTACATATATTTCAACTGTAGATTCTTGGGACCAAAAGAAACCTTTCGTGCTCTTCCATATTTCCGAATTCGGCTCTGTTTAAAAGATTTGAAATTTGAAAACAAATTGGGTCAGATACGTGCCTGATATGATTCTCTGCAAAGACTCCGAAGTTCATATTTCTCGATTCAAATTCAGTTGATACATTTAGGAAATACTTAAGTACTAATCTTATATGAATAGGAATCACAGAGCTTTTGAGGAGGCGATGCCAGATTGTTGATTTTCTCTTCAACCAATGGTATAACCAAAAACTTGCGAGGTAGCGGGCGCGCAAGACAAACCTTGAGATCTATGAATCGACCCATCTCAAATCTTATATTGCTGTTCTGTGTTTTAAACATCTGTGAACGACGCATGCAATTTTTGACACCCTGTATCTTCTAAACGAGATCGAATTTTGAAAAATCGTATAAAAAAGTGTTACGTTTGATGAGAGGGATCTATAGTTTAAATATATGTACAAGTCAAAGACTCACTCTGTATACCAATTATGTATTCGCAGGTGAACAGATAACCTTATGAAGAATGCAGAAATCCCTAAAGAATTATTAATATTTTCGTCCAGGATCAATAGTCAGAAAAATGGCCCGAACGATCTAATAATACTTCTTCATAAAGTTATCACCCCGCAAGTTCCTAAGAACAACTTTCTTAATTGAAATCTTATACCTTTTCAATTGGGTCAAATTGTCGGCAAATGTTAAAATTCGAAGAATTGATTTAGGAATTTTTTTTTTCATTGAGAACTAATATTTGATTATTTAATAATTGAATTTACTTTCTTTATTCAACGAAGTCCATTAAATAACTGCTCAACAAAACATGACAAAATTCGTTCGGCTCATACAAAATTCCTAACCATTGAAATGTTAGGTTAGGATCCTAGTGGGTTCGGTCAAATGAGAACTAACAGCTCCAAGACGTTGCCCAATTCAACTGAGGCAAAATATCTAGTATGGTAATTTCCTGGAATGGTTATACGGAAATATTGAAAATAATATACACTTTGAGCCTCCCATCTCTCAGACGAAATATTCATCGTGTAGAATGAATATCACTAAATTCGCTCGCAATTTTTCATTTCTGTACCATATATGGTTGAAGGTCGTGAAATTTTTTGACCATCACCATATAATCATCCAACATTAAACAATTAAATTCGGAATGTGAATAAAGTCATTCTCAGTTTTCAACCGTAGATAATAGCCGGGCTATATACACAAGTATTATTTTCGGTATTTCTCTTCAACTATATTCAACCTGCATTTTCCACCAATCTGTTGGTGATCTATATCAGTTACCCAAATATTCAAGCATGACATGCAAACTGAATTATCGGCATATCATTATGAAACTTCATCTATTCTCTCAAGTGTGAAATCAAAATGGACTAATTTTGTCCATTCCATTATTCAATAAACATTAAATATACACTGCGCAAAAAATTAACGCACATTATGGAAATCTCAAATTTATATTCTACAACTGAAGGTGTTCTCAATGATAATTATTTTTATCAGAATTATGCATGCATATGTTATCCACTTTCAACGTTTTTCTTCAATACAGATGTTTTCTCCCAGCAGGAATAAAAAAGATGATATTATCAGATTTTGAATGTATTGGCTCCATTCTAAAATCAGTTGTTCTCGATCAATTCTAGTGATCAATAGTTTTTCTTTCGTTTGATTTTCTACACTCGATCGCTATGCAACGCGAAACACGCAATTTGACCCAAGAGGAATGTGCCCAAGCGGTAGTTTTGCGAGAAGAAGGGTGGACACACACAAGAATTGCAGAAAGGTTTGGAGTTTCCCATACAAGTGTGTCCAGAATGTTGCAGCGATTCAGGGAGACAGGTATGAATGTCCGAAGACCAGGACAGGGTAGACCACGGGTAACAACTGCCATTCAAGAACGTTACTTGAGAGTTTCTTCGTTGAGACAACAGTTTGCAACCGTTCGCCTCCTTCAAAATCAGCTTGAGCAATCTCATGAGGTCCAAATTAGCACTCAGACAATAAGAAATCGCCTCAGAGAATATGATTTAAGGCCTTTTGTCGCGGCAAGAGGCCCAGCTCTTACCCCAGCCCATCGAAGGGCGCGTTTGGATTTTGCGAGAGAGCATATCCATTGGGAAGAGGCCGATTGGGAAAGAGTTCTCTTCACAGATGAGTCTAGATTCTGCATCTACCATTGTGATCGACGTTCCCTTGTTTACAGACGTCCATATGAAAGATATGCTCAGTGCAATTTCCTGAATATAACTGGGTTTCGGGGGAGGATCGATTATGGTATGGGGTGGACATATCTTTGACTGCTCGCACAGACCTAGTGGTCGTTGATAATGGAGCTATGAATGCTGATAAGTATATAAGGAACATTCTTGAAGAGCATGTAGTGCCATTTGGCCCATACATTGGTGAAAATTTCATTTTTATTTACGATAATGCTAGACCCCATCGTGCGCGCACCGTTCAGGAGTACCTTGAAGAGGTTGAAGTCTCTCGAATGAAATGGCCAGCAAGAAGTCCAGATCTTAATCCGATTGAGCAGGTTTGGGACAACCTCAATAGAAGGTTGAGAAGTTCAGAAAATCATCCAGCTACTCTTAATGACTTAGGAATCCAACTCAGAGAAATCTGGGAAGGATTAGATCAGATCATTTTAAGATCACTCATTTTGAGTATGAACCGTCGTTTCCGAGCTGTAATTAACGCAAGGAGTGGAAATACCAAGTATTAAATCACTTATCAGCATTTCAGTATTTTGAAAATTGTTCATTTCTCTTCTTTCACATAAGATTCGGTGAAATCCTGAATTTTTCTTCCATTTAATGTGTATTGTTTCGTTCAAATCCTTCCCGAGAGAACATAAAAAGTAAGTTATAAAGTCAATGTAGAGTTAACTTTCATTAAAATTGAAATTTTCGGAATGTGCGTTAATTTTTTTGCGCAGTGTATTTCAGAAAAGGCTTTCTCATTATTGACTATATGTTGTTAAAATTGAACAATTTATTGTAGTGGAAGTGACCTAAAGTCTATATGGTGTCCACTCCAGAGCTACAGTTCTTCAGTTTCTTGCTAACCCTTCTAGAGCCCAGTCACATTTCATGTAATGGAATCATCAACAAGGCTTGTGCCAACAGGACGTTATATATAAACTTCAAAATTCGAAAATATATCAAAGGACAATTAGATGTTTGAATCAGATTCATAATTTCTATTACAATCAGAAAGAAAAAATATGCCGAGTCACTTCCAGTTTTAACGCACTTTTGTTAGCTTGACTATGAGCTTGATTAGTAAATTTTCGATTAATTTTGATTACATCTGTCAATCGTATCCCCGTCAATATGATTGAATTCATCACAAAATTCGATTAAAATATAAAGGCTCTTTTGCATTACTCACATAGTCAAATATTGATTGAGTCTTGTTTTTTCTCTACAATTAATATTTTTGCAGTTTGCGGTTTTTTATTTTTTCTCTCACAATTGGTTCATTTAAATCGTTTGAGTCTCATATATGATCGGTGAAGTTTAAAAAACTATAAAGAAAAATGCAACAAAAAAGGACTTTCAGATAATGAGGAATGATCGAAGTAAAGTCAGAGTAAATTTTTAGAACTTTCATAATATCAAAATTCGGCATAAGTTCAATACTAGATGATAAATTCACAGACCAAAATTTATTATATCAAATCAATGGTCTTCATATCGCTAGAGAACAAACTCTTTATATTTCAAAATGAATTTCTAAGTTTCCGTTCGAATTGCTTTTGAGACTAGTTTTTATATATTTCTCAACTCTAATTAATTATGAAAATATTGGATGATTAACATTTACATTGCCATGATGAATTGTTGAAAAATACTAAACATAAATGAGATCTAGGGACATTTCTTCGTTTTAGAATCTGCCTGCCATGCATTTAAAAAAACAAATTCGACTCAATCAACCAACTTTCATCAAATCACGCGGTTTTTGAAGAATCACGATTATCTTACATTGAAACTTGAATTCCAATTCCTCCTGTATGAAGTTCAAAGAATTGAACAGCGGTTCATTGAGAATTCCGTTTGTGGGTCACTCACTTCGTATTTTGCGTGCTTTTTCTTCACAGATTGATGTTCAAAAGACAAAGCACCTCTGCCACTTTACGTGAACATGTGAAAATGAATGAGGGGGGCTTTGAAATCTGCTCTCGAGCTGAGTTCCTTCAAAGCATATTCAGCACCTTCTTTTCTTTTATATAAAGCGACTGATCCCAAATTCACTTTCAGGATTTTTTCATGAGTCCCTGCCTGATAGTACTTCTCTCGATATTCTATTAAAATGTCGGCATTTACTACTTGACGAAAACTCATTTACTTTACATTTCATCTTGAATATAAATGATATCTCAAATTTAATTTTTCCGAGTGAATTTCGGATCTTTGGAAGTTCCACCTCATGAGTTTGGAATCAGATCCTTCGAACAGTAGTTATAATAATTAAATCATTTTCAGATCAAGAAAAACATATTCTTGACGTTCATACCTAATAATATTCATTTATGATATCTATCAATATAAGATAGACCATAAGAAATTATAGCCAATTTTCGAAATGCTAATCACAATATTTCTCAAACAGATCTGGGATCATGAACGATTCCTTTGACAAGCTGCTGTCTGTATTTTTGACAATTATCAAATTTTTTTTCATTGGTTTCTTGGATGCGAGTCTATCTACAAGGTATTGCATTTATTGACTCAATTTACAATTATTTCATTCCACATATAAAACGTTTCTGAACTCGTCACTCGATATTTTGATTGAGGGTGTGCCTACAACTGACATAATGCTGCATTCGTGAATATCAGAAGAGGGCTCTATAATGAGCAGTAAATTGCCTTCGTTAATGACATATTTCTTTTTCTGAAAGCTAATAACGAGATTTATTGCATTACGAATTTTAATCGTTTCCTTTTCGTGGAGAACGTGCTTTCTTTGAGGGTGAATAATTTTGATTAATGTTGAAAACATTTCAATCAATTTCTAATACAGGGTGTTCTACAAGCTCTATGAAAAATATTGACAGATGGTAGCTGTGCTTATTCTGAACATTTTTTTCCTATGAACATAGTTTCGTTTTTGTTCAGAAGATACGAGCCTTTGAAAAATTATATTCTTATGTTCAAATCTATATATACAGAAGAAAGATGTTGGTTACACCATTCATAACTCGTGATCGGATGGACTGTTTGTTATGAAACTTCATATATGGAATCGTCTACGGTCTTGTTATTATAAAATACAATAAAACTTTGAAACAATCGATGAAAATTTTACTGATACAAGAAAATAAATGCTCTTCCTTCTTTTGAGTAAGGTCACTAGATGTCGCTACAGTTACAGTTACGCTACCGCTTATTCGTTTGTACTTTATTTGATATTCTCCGCGTTAGATGGCGATATAAACAAATAGTGTGTACATTGACTATAGTCACTGTAATAGTGTGTAATTTGAGTTGCCTACAACTCTGCGCTGTTGGACAAAACCAGAATGTCGTAGCGTAGGAGTACAGATGTCTAAAATGATTGGATTTCGTTGAGATATGAGAAAATTTTCGTTCTCACCACTTCAGATGAAGCTATTCACACATTATGACTCATGATTATTAGTTATTTTTATAGTTTTATTTATTCCAAATAACGTAATAGTAAAGGTACTATATTTGACATTATCACAATTAAATGGCGATGAATTTGTTGAGGTTTTCGCGGCCATCGATTGATGTCTTCTGTTCTTTTTTCGAGCATTTCGGTCGTCGTGGTCTTGAAATGGTCGAAAAAATAACATATGACATCAATTACTGTGTAATTTACATAGGGCATATAGTACCATGAAAGGCTATTAACAGATCCAGAAGCGGGGGTGAATATCACAGTGAATTTTCATCGAAATGTCAAGTAAATCGGATTTTGGCGATGAGTTCCAATCGTGAGATGTCCATTCTCATCTTTTCTCATAATTTTTGAAATGTTTTTGAATTTCTGTTTGTGTAATAAATATATTTGCGGAAATAACTGAATCCAAAATTGCCAATATTGGTGATTGACATATTATGACATATTATTTTTGTGAATATGTTCTGTGTGATAGCTCATATCCATGGAAACATTTGACAGATCAAAAATCAGAGAACCAAGCCGTTGATCTCCGATCACCGGTGATTACGATTTGTGAAACCGACCGTAAGTATCATTTAGGCCAAGCATGTCAAACTCGCGGCCTGCCGGCCGCATGCGGCCCACATCGGAAAGTATTGCGGCACCACTCAAAAAACAATATTGAATTTTCTCTGTTCTGGAATCACGCATTCATTCATTTGTCATAAGAAATCAAGGCAAGAAAGATGTTATTGAACCTCATATGGTCCCTATAGTTTGTATTTTTTTCATGTAACCCCCCCCCCCGCTCAACAATATAAGGTAGGATATAATTTGCAGCCCTCCTGAACTTCGCATTTTTCATTCTTGCACAAAAGTCAAGCCTTGAGTTTGACACCCCTGAATTTTGGGCGGAACAAAGTTCGCCGGGCCAGCTAGTCATAATAATAAATGGAAATTTTGTGACTATAAAAATTGTTCGAGATGTTCACCTTCTGCTTAAATCAAGCTTCACGAACTAAGGATGCCGTTACTCATCGTCGGATCAGATTTTTGTCGTTTCGTATTTGGTTTGCTGCATCTCGAATTAGATATATCAAGTAATTGTTGATGAGATTGGATTTCAACATGATAAACAACCTCCTTCATATGTCCCCATGAATAAAAAATTAAGGGATTTAGATCAGGCTAACGAGGTGGCCATTGTATTGGTACTCCTTGATCTATCCATTTTTCGGTAAATGTTCATTCAGCCAACTGACTACTGGTTCCCTTCTATGTGGTGATGTACCCAATATTTCTACCGATGTTGAGCTCTAAGTCTAAGTCATCAAATAAGTCAAAAAGGTTGTGCCCCAAAGATTTTTATATAAGTTTGCATTTTAAACGATCATTTTCAACATGTTATGGCATCAAATCATATTCCTGAGTCGTAAAAGAATGTATTGTTGATCAAAACGTACATCAAGTGTCAAATGAATAATTAAAATAACGTCAATTACCATATCAACCTGTCGGCCTACTTAATCAAAACATGAAAATTAATTTTCTCAAATGCTTATAACTCCTAAACAAAAACAAATCGGACCTATGGTCATAGAAAAAAAAATGTTCAAAAGAAACACAGCTACCTTCTGTCGAAGTTTGTCATAGAGCTTGTAGAACACCCTGTATTCTGCCGTCCTAAGCCAAAAAGCAGTATCTCCAATTATTACCATTTTCGAATTTCATCTTCATATAATTTATCTATATATATAAAAGAAAGATGTTGGTTACACCATTTATAACTAGAGATCGGATGGACTGTTTGTTATGAAACTTAATTTATGGAATCGTCTTCGGTCTGGTTATTATAAAATACAATAAAACTTCGAAAAAATTGATGAAAGTTTTACTTATGCAGGAAATGCTTTTCCTTCTTTTGAATAAGGCCACTAGGTGTCGCTACCGTTGATGCGTAGTCGTACAGTGAATTGACAAGTCACTGTACATAGTCGTAGGTTGATATTACCGCTGTTAGATGGCGATATGTGATTCGCATAGAACTCATGGTAACATGGAAGTCTATTGCCAGATCAAGAAGCGGGTAAACTTATCTCAAGTTGGTGGAACAGTGAATTTTTACCGAAAGATCAAGTATCTGATTTTGACGATCAGTTTCAAACGTGAGTTGGCCATCTTCATCTTTTTTCTTTATTTTTGAAATGCTTTCGAATTTCTGTTTTGGTAATAGATATATTTGCGGAAATAACTGAATCCAAAATTGCCCATAATTAGTAATTGACATATTATATTCGTGTTTCTGTTCGCACAGAGACAGTATTGTAAGCGTCAATAATTTTGAAACGTTTGCTCATCGGGCTTTCACTTATGATATACAATAATGTTTCATGGGTTGCCTAATCTGATCTGGTCGAATGACCATCAATAAATTTGAATATGAGTTCAACATAATTCACAGTGTTGATAATTTTGCCGTGTCGATCGTACTATCGACATTTTAACATCTCGATTTGTCTTCTAACGAGCTTGATATCGTCAACTAAATTGAACAAATTGAAGAGAGATTGACAGCTCATATCCATGGAATAATGAAAATCGCGCTGCTCCACCAACTCAGATGTTTACCCATTATTTTGAGCTTAGCAGCATAGCAAAGATGTCTAAAATAATGGTGTGACCACTGATTAGATTTTGAGAATATAAGAAAAGTTTTGCTTTTGCCACTTCAGGTTGGGCTATTAACAAATGACTGATTTTTCAATTCTGGTCGACGGGCTGTGTTAATAGTCGATAGTTCATTAAAGGAATAATTTTTGTTCATATTCTTGACATTTTGATTCATATAAGAGGAAAGGTATAATATGGATTATACTCCTGCTATTCACAGTCACATGAGGTACTGCAAAAAGAGAACTGTACAACAATTAAAAACAAAAAGTTATATGTTAAAGTTCAACAATTTGTTACCGCTTGAATAAAGAGAATTCTTCCCATGTGAATTACAAAATTATTAAAATTTTGTATATTTTGAACTTTAATTTTGCCTAATTTTTTTCCTGCTTGAGAAAAGCAATGGTAAGATTATACAACTTTTAAGTATAATTCAGGCGGTACACAGTTCGCCGGGCCAGCTAGTTATTAAATAAAGATGAAATTCGAAAATGGCCAAAATTGGAGAAACTGCTTTTTGGCTTAGGACGGCAGTATTGCTACCGGGTACAATTTCATATCTGCCTATTTTATTTTCACATTTGTGAGACGTTTAACAATGTCAATATTTACCATTTTCGTCTAAAAAAATCACATAAATGCTCATACAAGACATTATATTATGTACAACATATTTACAAACTCAGTTCACTGAATACTTTGAAAAAATAAAGTTCAGCATATAGTATGGCCTCTTCGAACATCTAACATATCTTGACAACGCCTTTGCACACAGATTTTCTTAGTAGTCTTTATCATTTTCTATCCAGAGTTGTGTTAAAGGCCGTCTGAGTTCAAGAAGTGCAGTTAGAGATGGTATAAGCATGACACAGAGAACTTCAGGTTCCAGCATATTCAAAAAGCGATAAATCTAACGCTCTTGCCGATACTATAGAACGGGAGTCAAGAAAAAATTATTCTGAAGAAGAAGATGAGGACCTAGAAGAATCAGTTGAAGATAGTGAAGATGAAATGAAAGAAGCACAAAATCCCTCACCCAACATCTCCGGCCGAAATCAAAGATCAATAATTTGAAACCAAAAAGGATCATGGAAAAGATAAAATCACAAATCTCATGCTGAAGAAAATGTCAAAGAAAGGAATGGCAGCTCTCACTAGCATAGCAAATGGCGTGATGAAAACAGAGCACTTTCCAAAAAGATGGAAAACTGCCGAAGTGATTGTTTTCAATAAACCAGGTAAAGACAAAAAGTTCCCACAGAACTGTAGACCGATAAGCCTGCTCCCAGCCCAAGGAAAAATTGTGGAGAGGGTCTTAGCCAGACGACTCAATGAATAAACAGAAGCCCTGGCGACGATACCGAGTGAACATTTGGAGTTCCGAAAACAACATTCAACTGAACAAGAGTTCCTAAGAGTGACTGAGTATATCACAGAATGATTTCAGAATGAACAAGCCACAGGACTACTACTACTAGATGTAACCAGAGCTTTTGATGAAGTGTGGCGTGAAGGACTAGCATATAAAATGATAACCGCAGGTTATTCACCCAAGTTATGCAGAATAATAAGAAATTATTTGAGGGATAGGAACTCTTGTGTGAAAATAGGTGATGTTCATTCCACACTCAGATATACAGAAGCAGTAGTTCCCCAAGGATCCACACTAGGACCGCTACTCTATACCATATATACATACATGATATACCAAGAAATCCAAGATGCCTGCTTGCTCTATACGCAGACGATACGGGCATAGCAATAAGGCACACAAATACTAAGATAATTCACAAAAGACTTCAAAAAGCTGCAGATGATATCAGTCAATGGTGTAACAGATGGAAAATCAAAATCAATGGAGAAAAGAGCCAAGCAATACTCCTTCAAAAGAGAATACTGAAGATGGAATCGAAGATATCCACAGACAATAATGAAATTGAATGGAAGAATGAAGCTAAATACCTAGGATTAATATTGGAAACAGCACATTAAGTATGCAGTGGATAAAACGAATGTAGCAATGAAAAGATTATACCCGATTATAGGCAGAAGAAGCCAAATGAACAGAAACATGGAATTGAAGATCATAAAAGCAGTCGCCACACCGCAGCTAACATATGGATCAACAGCATGGGGATATGCTGCGAGAACCCATGTAAGGGGGAAATGCTGCGAGAACCCATGTAAGGAGGATATGAAGTACAGAGAACAAATTTCTGAGATGGACATTAGACGCCCCCTGGCTTAGGAATGAAAAAATCCGAAAAGACATAAAATGGGAGTCCATTGCTACATTCATCAAACGAAAAGCTGCAAAAGCCTATGAAAGAGCTAGTGAACATTCAAATGACAACCTTAGAAGGTTAGTTGACTATGACCCCGCTGAAGATGAAAAAACAGCGAGAATTTACCGCAAAAGACCTAGAGACCAATTGCGAAAATGAAGATATAGAACTCCATACTTAGTGAGAGATATCCAATTGAAGGATGAACACAAACACTCAGCATAAAAGAATGCGAAAGAGAAAATAACAGAAAGATGATGGAAGGTTTATAGGCTTATGCCCGGAACCAAC
This sequence comes from Adalia decempunctata, assembly GCA_951802165.1. Lineage (NCBI taxonomy): Eukaryota > Metazoa > Arthropoda > Insecta > Coleoptera > Coccinellidae > Adalia > Adalia decempunctata. Next base: position 35,231,489 of record OX637697.1, on the reverse strand, counting down.
CGCAGGAGAGGTGTTTAGTCGGTAAGAATCCGACACTACCCAGAAAGACTCGGTGTCTGATGTTATATTCACCTCTTCTAGAACAAAAAAAAAAGATTCCAGCAGGATGGAGCCACAGCCCATACAGCCCGTCGTTCACGTGAGATTCTACAAGATATGCGCACCGAACGAGCGAGTCATTTCGTGGCGCCCATGTGATTTCTTCCTGTGGGGTTACCTCAAGAATGGGGTCTTCAAAAATCGGCCTAGGCCCTTAGATGACTTGAAAGAGGCAATCAAGGGGGAAATCAACCAAATTTGAACCACTATACTGAAGAGAGTAATGGAAAGACTCCACATGTGTGTCGCTCGCCAAGGCCGTTATTTCGATGATGTTATTTTCAAGACATAAATGAAAAAAACCTGATTATGTAGGATTTCAAAATGAAAAAGAATTTTTCCAATGTCTTTCTCTGTATTTTCTACCAGCTTCTTCAAATGTGGGAGAGCTGGTTGCCCCATCCTGTATAAGAGACATTAGAAAGAACTTCTTGTGGAGCAGTATATTTCTTCTTACGAAACCGAAATGAAACTTCAATCGAATCGTTTGTTACGAAAGAATTGGTTTAATCAGTTTCTTGTTCTGATGTCTTACATACTAATTGTTTTTTGGAGAGATTTCCTCGCCGATTTGATATATTATTCAATTAGAAGGCTCGATGAACATCTTCAGTTGGACGAAATGACTGAATTCAACAAAAGACATCAATCTCCCCCGATTTCCCATTTCTTTATCCGGCTGACCGGTGCAATTAAGAGCGATTAATTTTGAAGGATTGCCTCCAAATGGTGTCATTCTTGCCGATTGGATAATAGCTTCAGCAATTCGCAGTAAAACGTCTAAAAGTGGTGCACTTTGATGTGAATTGCAGCGATAATTTGTGATCGCCCACTGCAATTCTCCTTGTGAGATAACCAAGTGAAAAAATTCCATAGGTTCATACAAGAATGATTAACGACAGTGTGAAGCTGCACTTTCACGATTTTAATTTGTTCCAATTTTTGCAAAATTGTCACCTGTCTTGAAAGATCTGTTAGTCCGATACAATGCGCTGTACAAGAGAATCATTATGTTCTTCAAATAGTTCTCCGAATGATAATCTTCCTCATTCATGATGTGAAACCCAATCAAGAACAAATTACTTATGCAAACATAACCTTCAATTATATACATTCGGGTTAATTTTAGCGACGAGACAACTGGCCATTCAGATATTACTCTTGTTTGCTTAGTAAACAGAAGGTTCATTTGCAATTGCATTCGATTGGTACTGCATTTCTAGATTCTCAATGCGATGACTGATATTTCTTCAACATTACACTACTAATATACAGGGTGTATTTTAAGGTGAGGCTTTTCTTATGAGTTATGACAGGTGATAGAACTCATCAAAATAAGTAATTTTACCGAAAATTTCTTACATGAAATGTTCAATTTAAAAACTTTACAAAAGATTTTGGGTATCAATACCTCAATACTACTCTAGCCTACATCTCTCTGCTCCATGTTTATGAACATCCCCGAACATTAGCGGAAATCTTGTTTTGTACAACTTATACGCTGAACTGGCATTTTGTTTTGATTCACCATTAATTAAAAACATATAAACAAGTTCATTATTTGGATAAACGTAAATACTCGTACAATCTACACCGCACCCTCGCCGTAACTGTATCATGTATGATAGGAGGCAAAAACAAGAGATGTTGATATCTACGGATAAGCAGGCCAGTGAGCCGGTCCGGACTGCGGAATTTGCAGATTCACCTAGAAACTAGAAAATATTCTGGTTTCATTTTCTCGAAACAGGGACATAATTCATATAAAAAATTTTCGGTAAAATGACTTATTTTGATGAGTACTACCATTTGTCAAAAGAAAAGCCTCACCTCTTAATACACCTTGTATTATCATTACACATTATTGATGTAGTCTGTTTCATTTCGACAATTCTGATATTGAATTTCTTTTTTTTTCAGGTAAGCCAATGCTATGAACCCTCAATTTTCCATAGGTAAGACCACCACTTGTCACTTCAATTAATGATATTAATCTTCTATCGTATGTTACAATTGAGAGAATGTGGTTAAAATGTTAGTGGGCTCCATGTAGATTAGTAGAGGATCAGGAAATGAAGAAATATAATTATACAGGGTGTTTCATTGGTAAATTAACATACGGTAACTTGAGCTAGGACTACCCTAGGCGAGTCCAAAAAACCGATATATGATAGGTCTAATCAATTCCATAACCGAGATACAGAGTGGTTTATGTATTCACCAAAAATTTCAATTCCTCATAACTTTTGAACCAACCAGTATAGTCGGTTGATATTTGGAACGTATGATTTACTTCTACAGGTCGATCGATTTACGTTTGAATTTCCAAAAAATTCCAGGTCCGTATTTGAAAAATATGGGACTTGTTCCAAGCTGAGATTCAACACTTGGTATATTTAAATTTTGGGATTTGATTGAGATATTTGAAGAGAGCAAAAAATTTTCAATGGGGTTCAGTAGATTTCATTGTCCCGCACGTCATTTTGTTCAAAGAGATCTTCAGGGAAAGATCCAATTGGATATTGGAATTCCACTAAATTCTCAGAAAAATAGTACATTATGATCAAATTGATTTTTTTTGTCCCACTAATTGCACATTCGAATTTCATAATATTCTGAGGAATCATTTGGAGTTATTTCCGTAAAAACATTATTCATCGAGAAAAATTTATTTGAAGTCAACAGTATTTTATTTACTGATGAAGCCATATTCACGAGGGATGGGGTCTTCAAAATGAGGAATTCGCATGAATGGGCTGAAGAGAATCCGCATGCAGTCAGGCATACGAAATCTCAATACAAATATACAAAAAACGTATGGTGTGGCGTTTATAAAAGTCGATTGATTGGACCACACCACCTACCAAAACGGCTTTACTGAGATTTCCTCTAAAATCATCTTCCTATATTACTTGATGGTACGGACATTGCAGGAATGCATTTTCAGCATGATGGAGCTCCACCCCATTTCAGAGTAATGGTCAGACAATTTTTAGATCAGAACTTTCCAAATATGTGGATAGGCAGAGGTGGACCGCATGCCTGGCCCGCTAGGTGACCATATTTCAATCCTGTTGATTATTTCATTTGGGGTTATTTGAAATGTTCAGTATATTCATGCCTAGCCCGCTAGGTCACCAGATTTCAATCCTGTTGATTATTTCATTTGGAATTATTTTAAATGTTCAGTATATTCATCTGACATAGGAAGTGAGGATATACTCATGAAACGTCACCTGCAATGAAATACGTAATAATCCAGACATTATCGAATAAAGTATCAGACATATTTTGAAGAGGGCAAGAATGTGTATTATACAGTACCTTCTGTAATTCACGTAAAGTTTTTATGTTTCATTATTTATTCATTAATTTTTGTTCACTTCAAATACATTTTTCTCGATGAATAATGTTTTTACGAAAATAACTTCAAATGATTCCTCAGAATAGTATGAAATTCGAATGTGCAATGACGAAAAAAACGCAATTCGATCACAATGCACGATTTTTCTTAGAATTTAGTGGAATTCCAATATTCAGTCGGATTTTTCCCTGCAGCTTTCTTTGAGCAGAATGACGTGCGGGACAATGAAATCTACTGAACCCCATTGAAAATTTTCTGCTCTCTTCAAATATCTCAATCAAATCCCAAACTTTCAATATACAGGGTGTTGAATGTTAGTTTGGAAGAAGTCCCATATTTTTCAAATACGGACCTGGAATTTTTTGGAAATTCAAAAGTAAATCGATCGACCTGTAGAAGTGAATCATACGTTCCAAATATCAACCGACTATATTGGTTGGTTCAAAAGTTATGAGGAATAGAAATTTTTGGTGAATACATAAACCATCCCGTATCTCAGTTATGGAATTGATTAGAACTATCATATATCGATTTTTTTGGACTCGCCTAGGAAAGCTCTAGCTCGGGTTACCGTTCCACTTAAAACTGACTCAGGTTGGCACTGTTGAAAATCAAGCGACATTGCCGAGGCTACTTTCTATTTACTCTTTTTTAACTTTGTAAATGGAGTTAATTCTTCTAAGATTTTACTGTGACACAGGTTCCGTAGTACTACTACATTTTCATACTGGAGTATTTCGAGTTGTGCAAAAAGGTATTTAAATGTCTTCTGTAGGTATTTCTTGGGAATGTTGAAAAGTGGGGAATTCCCTAGGTCCGTTCGGTTTTCTGGGTTAGTCGAGTACTTTTATTCATTTTCCGAATGAACTAACACGAAGTTACGGACTATTCTATGCATTATTTTCCAGTAAAATTTCAACACCCGTTTCTTGAAAATAGAAAATAGCATAACTGAATTTTCCAACCATTTCTATATACGGGAATATTTCCAGTATTAAAAACGAAAAAGTTTCTTCAGCATTCGCCAGGTCAAATTCATTATTTTCTCAAAGTAAATTAACATTTTGATAAATACGTAATTACTACGATTTTAATGCAGACACGACAACGTTGCGGGCGTATCTGACAGAGGAATGAGCATAACCTAAAATTTTCAAAATATATGCGGTGAAATGTGTCAGAGTTTCCTGGCAAACCGGGATACTTTATAAAAGTAAATGGAGTATATATGTCTGATCGACCTACACATAATTTGGTAAACAATGAACCTAGATCCACTACGAAATTGGCATGTCTATTACATCCTCTACCAACACATTCAGTTCTACTTGTTCATCTTATTGTCTAATAATTCAACATGGAAACGGTAAACATCAGGAATTCACATCTGCAAAATCCAATCTCATTCAGTATCATTGGGTTCAGTGTATTCACCAAAGTTTCGACAAAAGGCCTGATTTCACGAATGAAGATCCCTTGAATCTCATTGTTATCCATTTCGAGTTGGGAATAAACTAACAGGAGTTTTGCTGTATTTTTTTCTGAACTAGAAAAGGATTGGGTAGGGGAAAGAGGGTAATGGTGGTCAGTTAAGCTCTTTTTGGAATAAAACTCAAATTATAAATCACAGTGTCATGAGCTTTGGAGTTACGCTTCATTAGTAATAATAGTTTAAAAAAAAACAGCTTTTGACCACTATTGCCACTCACTAACCTGCGGAATCCAAGCCGGTGCCAGCAGAGTGAGACCAAAGCCCACAGGAAGTGCATCGGTAGGTACCATACTTCGTTGTTTCGGCCAAAGTCCCCGACAATTATTTTCAGAGTTATCTTCATCAAAAGTATCATCATCGACGCAGTGGTCGTAAATGTCGATGAAGAGTCATTTTCTTCCTTTCAGCCTTTTTATGTCTTTCCTTCAACTCTTTATTGGTTTTTTGTCCTTCCCCTTGCATTTTCCTTTCCGTTCAATTTCTTGACCACAATTACCCATAATGGGGTTATTAGAGTAAATTGTGAATAGAAAAAAGAATACCAGATTTTGATTCAAATTGAACATTATTATGAATTCATGATGAATAGTTTCAACCAACTTTCAATGATTCACGTAAAAAAGGAGAATTTCATAACTTACCTTGATTGATGAAGTTAGGACTACGTTAAATAAGATCGATTGAGAGCGAAAGAGAAAGACACTAGTCATATATGAATGCGTCGTGGATACTCAAACACATGTTGATTGTTGAGTATCCGTGGGAATGACCAAGGGTGTCATTCGTTATTTTTCATCCGTTTATTACGCTGCGATAAGAACCGTCTCGGCAAAAGCGCCAAAAACCGATGTGTGTGGCGAAGAACCGTCGGTACGCCTCGACGGTAGGAATATCTGCCGATGCTTGATTTTTGTCACGACGGTTCATCGGTTGTCGTGCCATACCGACTGTGTGTGGGGATTTCGTCGAGAATCGGCGGTTATTTTCCATTAGCGTAGTACAAGTCCCATATTGACCGTTTCTTTATTTCTTTTTTATTCAGCACCGAAACTGCGGCCGCCACTGCTAAGAGATGTTTCCTCTTCATGACGTGCTTATTCGCGAACGACAGCAAAATAACTGGTAGAATTTACCGAAATGTGTGGGCAAAACAGTTCTGCGATATGACTCGGCGGTTCGAACCGTGGCGAGGAAAACGGATGAAAAATAACGATGTCTATGGCCGGCTTTAGGGGACTCGTCGGTTTTGAATTATGTGAAGTTACCACACTTCGCACGCATAGGCAACTTCAGCTGTGGGCATGACCACCATTGCCTGCTGACCACGATTGCCCCATCTTCCCCTACTCTGCATTTAGGTATATTCAGATCAAAACAACCATTGGTTATGGTACCTAAATCTACATCTCGGTCCTTAGTTGGGTCCTTCAGGATGCTAAAATCGGAAGGACTCAGTTATCTAGAAACAACTGAAACTTGGCAATTCTTGGTGTGAACAAGATGTTTACTTACATCTAAAAATGGATTAAAATAAGTTTTAAATTACAGATTTGGGCTTAACGTCTGTGAAATATATGGGAAAATCATTTTTAATGGGTATTCAGTTGTCTGCGCGGTATCATTAACATCGAATTCCGGAAAGATGAGTAGCTTACTTGGTAGTTTGAGGGGAAGTATCACCTTTCGAATCGTGGTAGATCTCCATTCAAAAAGTGGTCCATTTATTTCACGAGTAACTACCCTGATTCACGACGTAGAAACTTAATTTTTTTTTTAAATTGAAGTTGAAGAACGTCCCGAGGGCAAATAGTTTTCTTTTTTTCGATTCAATTAGTTTTTCAATTAAGAAAAACAGGTTGAACTTCAGCGTTTTGGAAACTACACTTAATGATTTTTTTCGACGGTTATTCATCATTTTTTGGAAAAAATCGCAACTATTTTCCCTCGGCAATTCAATCTTCTATGAACTACAAAAATTTTCATGATGATTAGTTCAAAAATATAGCTTGTAATCATGAAAAACGAAAAACATATTCAATAACACAAATATTGCAGAGATCTAACGATTAACCTGGTTTTTTCAATTGACTATTCCACTCTTTTCATTTTTAGTGAGGAAGTTTCCGTAACAACGATCGTTTCATCTCGACAAAATTTTCAAACCGGCAAAACCAACATGTTGGTTTTTCAGCGACAAAATTTTTGACGTTTCTCGAATTCATAGATAGCTTCGTAAATAAATATCATAGAGAGAACAAACAACGTTTAGTGGTTTAGTTAATCTATGATGAATTCTAATTTGCCAAATAGCGCAATACGCGTCAAATGTGAACATATTACCCGGTTTTCTCGTTGAATAGTCATGCCAAATTCCACTCGAGATGAAATTCAAGCAGGTAAAATTTCTCATCACAAATGTCATTCGCGAAATTTCCGAGCAACAAACTTTCATATTACGATCGAGAAATTTTGCCGGCAAAATTCCATCTCTAGTGGTATTACATATGAAAAACTAATTAAATCGAAAAAAAAAAACTATTTGTCCTCAGGAATTTCTTCAACTTCAATTTGAAGAAAAAATCAAGTCTCTACGTCGTAAACTAAGGTAGTTACTCGTGAAATAAACAGACCACTTTTTGAATGGAGATTTACCACGATTCAAAAGGTGATACTTCCCCTTAATTGAATAAAACATCAGACCGATAATCTGAAGATGCTTGGTTCGACTCCCACTTGAAGTGAAAACTTTTTCCGGAATTCGATATTCGTCTGAATACCGTTTAAAAAAGGTTTAAAATTACGTAAATACTTTGTAGGTACCATGACGCGCCATTTTTGGAATGAGACAATGTCAATGTCAAACTGTTATCTAAGGTGCTCTCATAATGGCGTGATGTATATTAATTTCTTCAACAAGCATAATGTTAATCTAACACAACCAAGTTAGATGTAGGTACACATCTTGTTCAGTTGTCTTCACCAACTGTTTCAAGTTTTAATCTTTTCTGTATAACTGAGTCATCTCGTTTTCAGCATCCTGAACTGGGGCCCAACTAAAGACCGAAACATAGATGTACCACAACCAACGGTTGATTCGATCTACATAGTCTTAAATGCAGTGGCGCACCCAAGGGGGGCTTTGGGGCTGCAGCCCCCCCCCCCCAAAAGACCCAAAGATACCAATATATTTAATTTTCCTCAGTTCATTTTCAAACGTCAAACATTATCAAACAGTCTTCTTTTGGTTGATTTTAAACTCTGTCATTTTTGAAGTATTTCAGAGTTATAATCAGGCAATTTTCAGATCAGAACTTTCGAAATATGTAGATTGGCAGAGGTGGACTGCATGCCTGGCCATCTGGATCACCAGATTTCAATCCTGTTGATTATTTCATTTGTGGTTATTTGGAATGTTCATTATATTCATCTAAAATAGAAAGTGAGGAGATCCTCAATGAACGTTTCGAAGTCGCTTGGGATGAAATACGTAATAATCCAGACATGATAAAAAAAGTATCAGACATATTTTGAGGAGGGCAAGAATGTGGATTGAGCAAAATGGTGGTACTTTCGAGCACCTTCTGTAATTCACTTTAAGTTTTTATGTTTCTTTATTTATTTATAATTCATCTTTATTGACTTCATATAAATTTTTCTCAATCGATATGTTTTTCCGGAAATAACTTGAAATGATTTCTCAGAATACTGTGAAATTCGAATGTGCATTTAGTGGGACAAAAAAAAATTCAATTTGATCACAATGTACGATTTTTCTGAGAATTAGTGTAATTCTGATATTCAATTGGATCTTTCCCTGAAGCTTTCTTTGAACAGAATGACGTGCGGGACAATGAAATCTACTGAACCTCATTGAAAATTTTCTGCCCTCTTCAAATATCTCAAATTCCAAAACTTTAATATGCAAGGTGTTGAATCTCAGCTTGAAAGAAGACCCATAGTTTTCAAATACGGATCTGGAATTTTTGGGTAATTCAAAAGTAGATCGTTCCAAATATCAACCGACTATACTGGTTGGTTCAAAAGTTATGAGAAATTTAAATTTTTGGTGAATACATAAACAATCCTCTATCTCGGTTATGGATTTGATTAGACCTATCATGCATCGGTTTTTTGGACTCTTTTAGGTTAACTCTAGCTCAGGTTACCGTATGTTCATTTACCAATGAAACTCCCTGTATATAGCAAGAACAATTTTTCAGTCAGTTCAGCCCTCCCCCCCCATAACTAAATCCTGGGTGCGCCACTGCTTAAATGCCTAGTACACTATATTTTTCTATTAGTTGAGAATAAAACTATTCGCTTCTACATTGTGGGATTTTCTGACCGATCTAGATTTAAAGAATGAGATTCAAGTAACCTTCATTCGTGAAATCAGGTGTTTTGTAAACATTTTATTGAACAGTGAACACAAATCATGCTGAATTCAATTCTGCTCCTTCATCATACTTCGTTTGCCATAAAATCAGAACATTAGTGAATTATCCTCCACAATACAACTGGAAATGAAGCAATAAACCAAATTGCCCGTTTGTATACGAACCCTATATTCCGAGCAAATATTAGTGGGAGAACGATAATGAATACAATTAGTGGAGGCTTTCGGAATGCACATTAATTCAACATATTTCTGAAATGCCTCAATAGCTAAGTCGAATATGTAAATCCATTAAAAATCACATGCTGCTATTCCAGAAACTGCCGTTAACAAGGTTTAATTAAAGCACCAGTTTATTAACGAGGAGTAATTCAATTAATATCTTGGCGTTATAAATAGGAAACGACTCACTTCGGTATCGTAAGATTGCCGTCGATGCATATAGGAAGAAACTGTATAATTATCAATTGAAATGAGACACCCTCCCAAGCTGTTTCTCTTTTACAATCTTTAGTGGCAATTGAGTATATGCCCCCATGATGGTATCATGAAATCATGTTTCATAATTATCATCGAGTATTCATATAACATGAATAACTATTAATGCTACATTATACACTGCGCAAAAAAATTAACGGACATTCTGAAAATCTCAATTTTAATGAAAGTTAACTCTACGTGGACTTTATAACTTATTTTTTATGTTCTCTCGGGAAGGTTTTGAACGAAACAAGACACATTAAATGGAAGAAAATTTCAGAATTTCACCGAATCTTATGTGAAAGAAGAGAAATGAACAATTTCCAAAATACTGAAATGCTGATAAGTGATTTAATACTTGGTATTTCCACCCCTTGCGTTAATTACAGCTCGGCAACGACGGTTCATACTCAAAATGAGTAATCTTAAAATGTTCTGATCTAATCCTTTCCAGATTTCTCCGAGTTGGATTCCTAAGTCATTGAGAGTAGCTGGATGATTTTCTGAACTTCTCAGCCTTATATTGGGGTTGTCCCAAACATGCTCAATCGGATTGAGATCTGGACTTCTTGCTGGCCATTCCATTCGAGAGACTTCAACCTCTTCAAGGTACTCCTGAACGATGCCCGCACGATGGGGTCTGGCATTATTGTGAATAAAAATGAAATTTTCACCAATGTATGGGGCAAATGGCACTACATGCTCTTCAAGAATGTTCCTTATATACTTATCAGCATTCATAGCTCCATTATCAACGACCACTAGGTCTGTGCGAGCCGTCAAAGATATTCCACTCCATACCATAATCGATCCTCCCCTGAAATCAGTAGTATTCAGGAAATTGCACTGAGCATATCTTTCATGTGGACGTCTGTATACAAGGGAACGTCGATCACAATGGTAGAGGCAGAATCTAGACTCATCTGTGAAGAGAACTCTTTCCCACTCGGCCTCTTCCCAATGGATATGCTCTCTCGCAAAATCCAAACGCGCCCTTCGATGGTCTGGGGTAAGAGCCTCTTGCCGCGACACGAGGCCTTAAATCATATTCTCTGAGTCGATTTCTTATTGTCTGAGTGCTGATTTGCACCTCATGAGTTTGCTCAAGTTGATTTTGTAGGAGGTGAGCGGTTGCAAACCGTTGTCTCAACGAAGAAACTCTCAAGTAACGTTCTTGAATGGCAGTTGTTACGCGTGGTCTACCCTGTCCTGGTCTTCGAACATTCGTACCTGTCTCCCTGAATCGCTGCAACATTCTGGACACACTTGTATGGGAAACTCCAAACCTTTCTGGAATTCTTGTGTATGTCCACCCTTCTTCTCGCAAAACTACCGCTTGGGCACATTCCTCTTGGGCACATTCCTCTTGGGCACATTCCTCTTGGGCACATTCCTCTTGGGTCAAATTACGTGTTTCACGTTGCATAGCGATCGAGTGTAGAAAATCAAACGAAAGAAAAACTATTGATCACTAGAATTGATCGAGAACAACTGATTTTAGAATGGAACCAATACATTCAAAATCTGATAATATCATCTTTTTTTATTCCTGCTGGGAGAAAACATCCGTATTGAAGAAAAACGTTGAAAGTGGATAGCATATTCTGATAGAAATAATTATCATTGAGAACACCTTCAGTTGTAGAATAAATTCGAGATTTCCATAATGTGCGTTAATTTTTTGCGCATTGTATTAAACCATCCTTTGGCTTTTCTGAATTGAAGCACTGATATGAAGTGAGGACCTTTTGAGAGCTTGATCAGTCACCTTCTAGGTAGATTCGAATTTTCCAGAAATCAACTATGTAAAAGAATTGATATCGTGACGAAATTATATAACATTCATGCAAATGACGAAAGCCCAATAACAAAGCAGTTTTGTGATAGAAATGATTACTAGTAAAGTCTCTAGATCTACCTATTAACTTTGAGTTTTAATATATTGTATAAATTTAAACTCAATGCTATCAAGCAGTGATTCTTATCGGGTGATTTTATAGATGAGATGTCAAAGATTGATCAATTTTCTTGAAGAAATGGGATAAAAATGGAAAATATGAGTACCAAGCTGTTTTGCATTGACCTCTTTCGATCCGTATATCATATACAGGGTGTAACTGAATAAGTGTAAAACATTTAAGGAGGTGATTCCTCATCGAAAAAAAGATAGGATCTTTCATATAAAGAAACTTCATTGGAGCATCCCTTGTTAAGATACAGTCCCTTAAAGGGGGTACATAAAATTTGTATAACAATTTTTTTCACAAGCACTGAAAAAGTTACAATATTGAAATTAACCTGACGTTTTGTACTACCAAAAAGACACTTTAATCGTTTAATGCAGGTACTAACTACAAAATAACAATAAATCCAGTTCGCATTTATGACGATGTATCTCTGTAGTTGTTCGTAAAATAATGTTTTGCTGCTTACTGGTTTATTTTGGGCAAAAAACCCAAGAGACATTTTTTGTTTAGAATGAAACAGGCTATCGAAAATAAATAAATAAATGGTAAACAAATAATAAGACAGAAAGTTACATTGGATATAAATTTTAGTGGTTGCGTTTTTCACCCCTTACAACCATGGGGTAAACCAAATAAATTACTGGCTAAGTGTCTTTTTGGTAGTACAAAACGTCAGGTTAATTTCAATATTGTAACTTTTTCAGTGCTTGTGAAAAAAATTGTTATACAAATTTTATGTACCCCCTTTAAGGAGCTGTATCTTAACAAGGGATGCTCCAATGAAGTTTCTCTATATGAAAGATCCTATCTTTTTTTCGATGAGGAATCACCTCCTTAAATGTTTTACACTTATTCAGTTACACCCTGTATATAACGGCCAGGAAATCTGTGAAAAAAATTTCATCGAGTTTAAAATTGCCTTTTTTCCCGGATTTTTTTGCGACAGTCGCGAATTTTTTAAAAATACTTCTACATCGTCTAGAGAATCGAAATTGCACCCACGTATGAATCAATCATTCCTCTTCGCAGCTGTATAAAAATTCCCTTTGTGTATCGCAGCTTCGCTACGATTTTCAGATTCTTCTGGACCCACTTCTTCGATAAATTCCCTCGGATCGGTCAACAGAGTTACTATTTTAGATCAGTGTAAACTGGGCGGCCACTGGTATATTATAGAATAGAATAATTTCTGTTGACAAGTTTTGAATTTCACAAACTTCTTGATAACTTTTTCAATTCCACCTTGTAGTTCGAAAAATGAGGGTCAAAAAAAGGCCTCTTTGATATCACTTCCTATACGAAGGTGATAGAAAAACTCGAGGCTTCTTAATTATTCCCTTCTCTTCTTGAGTTTCCTTGGTATGTGTAAAGAGCTTCTGCCACATCGAACTTCCGAACTGTTCCCTCGCTATCACAATGTAATCGCCTGTGCATATCCATAAATTCGTAATTAATCAGACTACAGTTCATATGCATATAACCATTTGACATTCCTCGTCTGGTTGTTCTGGCATATGAAGCATAATATGACATTGTCTAATTATTAATGCTCTGTTCAACAACTTGTCCCCACACAATTTATATTCATTGAATAATTCATATAATGGCATATTTCAATATTTTCCCAATAAAAATTGTGAACAGGGAGACAATGGCTGAACTGCATGAAACACACATGGGAATTTGCTTTTGGAATTTCTTAATTTTCGATTTTTCAGAGATTCGTTGTACAGAGTGAATCTGAAACACTGCGTCATTCAATACTAGTTTTTTCTCTCCACAACTACATACATCCCCTTGCATCCAAAGGCATCCCCTCGAGTTTTTGAGTACTGAATGTAGGTCGAGTGACACATCATTCGATGATCATATAAGTTGCCACTTCAATTTGCAGCTTACTGGATTTGGTTGAAGGAAAATGAACGTAATATTCTTGTAGGAGATTATCACTTCGAATCATTTCCTGTAGATAATTCTGGTGGTAACTCAGTATGAGTTGAATTTTCCCTGGTTCAGCTGGTCAGAGGGTTCAGATTCATGAACCCCATGCGTCCCATATGTGGACCTATGGGACGACCCATATACGAGGATGTATTGATATCTAGTTCGCCTTGACCAGTTCCATGCATAAATATTGCGATACCATATCAACGAACCATAACTTATTAGAAGTGTCAGTATAGAGTTCGACGTCAAAAAAGTCAACCAAAGTTACGCAATAAATTAAAAAAAAAGATGTCCACCGAAATTGTGAAAATCGAAAAATTGGAGTATCGAGCCATCATCAAGTACATGTATTCAAAAGGGTTAAGAGGTGAGCAGATTTACGAAGATATGCTTAATACACTTGGTGATCAATGTCCTTCGTATGAGACCGTGAAAAATTGGACTGCAAGCTTCAAAAGAGGTAAATTTTCCATTGAAGATGATGACCGACCGGCCAGTTTCTGTGTCAGTCCCCGAAAATATCGAAGCAGTTCATGACATGATTTTATCAGACCGTCGAATTGGGCTAAAACGGATATCTGAAGCACTGAAGATTTCATACGAACGCGTTCATCATATAGATTATAGTTCACGTTATTTTGGACATGAGAAAAATCTCTGCAAAATGGATCCCCAAATGTTTGCATGTTGACCAAAAGCGTGCAAGGGTAGAAGCATCGCGTTCGATCTGTGCTCGATTTGAAAACGATGTAGACTTCTTAAACCGAATTGTTACTATGGATGAGACTTGGGTACATTTCTACGATCCAGAAACAAAGTAACAACGGATGGAATGGCGAAACTCTCGTTCTCCAACACCTAAGAAGATTCGTGTCCATAAATCTGCTGGAAAAGTTCTTGCTTCAGTTTTTTGGGATTGCCGTGGAGTAATCATGATTGTTTTTTTGGATAAGGGTAGAACAATAACTGGAGATTACTAATTGACATTACTGACCACTCTAGTCTCTACGGAAAAAATTGAAGAGAAAGACGCGGAAAGCTATCCAAAGGTGTTTTGCTTTCACAGGACAACCCCCCAGTACACAAATCTCATGTTGCCATGCAAAAAATTCGTGATTTAGGGTTAGAATCAATACATTCTGCTTATTCACCAGATTTGGCTCCGTCCTACTATCATCTTTCCTCAACTGAAAAAAAGTTAAAAGGTCGTAAATTTTCTTCCAACGTGTAGGTAATAAAAGCTGTGGTGGACTGGTTTGCAGAGCAAGAAGAAAAATTTTTTGTGAAAGGTCTAGAGACGTTGCAGGTTCGCAGTAATAAATGTATTAAGAGGAGAATATTGTGAGTAATAAAATATTTTGTCATTGAAATTTTGTTTGGTTCTATAGTAGGCTAAGAATTTTTCAATATATCCGCGTATATGTTATTCCATTTATAGGGTGGTTTGTCTATACGGCGAGTAGTTCATGATTTTTCAATATGTCATCTGATCTATGGTTCTTGTGTGGCGATTCGAGTGTACACGCCGATTGATTTTGAGGCGTTTTGGTGTGATGATTCATTCACACGGTGATTCGTGTTTCATTCTTGATTCCTCTCGGAGGAGGAGGCTACAACAAGGGAGCTCAATATAAGACATAACCTGAAAGTTTGGGTTTCCGTTCCATCTTTTGGGGCTCATTGAAGCCAATTCCAGGTTGAAAATGCTAAATATACTAACTGACATTTTTTGTTTATTGTAGTCGCTTTTTGAGGATTTTTTAACTGGAACAACAAACCAGCTGCTCGAGGTGTTCCAAAGTCGATGTATAGTTGTTGTTTAAAATGCCTATATACAGTACGTGTACGCGGAATTATCGCCAGCTAAGTGAATTTGAAAGAGGTCGAATTTTTGGTCTACTGGAGGTGGGGTTGTCATTGTCATTTCGATTAATCGCTAACCGTACCAACAGAATTTCAACTACTGTTATGAGCCCTCCCCGAAACTTTTATATCGGTTGAAGCAAAACAAAAGGGGCCTGTATATTTGAAAAAAATTGTATTGTGGGCCCCTCCCGAAAAAAAATCCTGGCTACGTGCCTGTCAAGCGTAGTTTGATAATGCCAAAAATCGAAGAAGAGTAGGCACAGGACGTCGAAGGAGCACAAATGAAGTTCGAGATCGACGTCTAAAACTTAGAGACTGATTTGCGACAACTCGATCTTTGGCTGATGAGTGGTTAGGAGAATAAGGCCATCCTGTAACTATCCGCCAGATAAGATCTTTTAGACTGCAGCATTATCGACCCCATCTTGTGTTTTCTCTGACGGTTGAGCATCACCGGCAACCATTACAGTGGTGCAGAGAACGTCAACATTGGAATGTGGAATGGCATCAGGTCGTGTTTTCTGATGAATCTCGATTCTCCTTGAGTGCACATGATGACAGAAGAAGGGTTAGACTACGTCGGGGATAAAGACGTGAACCTCAGTTCGATGTTGAGCGTCATGTACACCGGACCGTAGGCGATATGGTATGGGGTGCTATTGCACATGCAAGTAGGTCACCTTTAGTCATTATTCGAGGTAAAATGACAGCGCTGCGTCACCTTCAAGAAATAGTGGAGCCCTACACTGTGTCCGTAAAGTATGGAACAAATTCATTCTTAGCTAAACAGGTCGTTTCAAGAAATAATCCTGAAACACGTTATTCTCCCTTACCTTAGCCGACTTGAGAATCCAATATTTCAGCAAGATAATGCTCGACCTCATGTTGACAGAGTTAGTTTCGAAGCGACCCTTGTGAATGCTTATTTCTACTCTCAATCTCAATATAATCATCACGCTTGGAAACTAAAAATGCCGAAGGTAGTTTCGAAGAAGCAGAGACAAAGTATCAGGAAGTGCTATGTAGAATTGGAATCTGCTTATTCTGATTGATAATTTGAAATCAATAATATTTCACCAACTATAAAATATTTTTAACGTATGTGAGTAAAAACCATGTTCATATGCGTGAAATATTTCCAGTAATAACAGGAAAAGAAGTTCCTTCAACATTAGTGATGAGCGAAATCGTGATTTTCAAATCACGGTGATAAACGTGACTGCTCTTTGTCAGTACCAGTGATTTTAAACGGTGATTCAATCACAGGCACGATTTGAATATTTACGTGTTACGTCACACCGGCCTTCACAGCAAAGCAACCAACCAATACGATATTTTGTATGGAAGTGGCGAATTAGCGACTTTCAGAAATATTCAATTCATATATTAGTGACAAGTATCAACCTGTTGCAAATACGCGCCTGAATACCAATAAGGCACGAAGTCGCATATCACCCATGTCATTCTTACGGTGATATAGGAAAATGATCCTTATGGTTTTGGTTAGTGCTTTATGAATCGCAGAAATACATTCACCGTCCAAACAGATATCACGTCTTTTGCGTCTTAAATCGCTTTGGAGTCTTCGATCGCAGTAACGGAATTAACTGTGATCAAATCACGCTCTTCATTACCGGTACGGAACAGTGACTACCTGTGACTTAGAGATATCAGTGATTAAATCACAGTGAATGAAATATCGCTCATCCCTATTCAACATTCGCCAGGTCTAAGGAATTATTGAATTCACATAATATTTTCTCAGGAAAATGACTTACCTAACATTTTCAAAGTATACTCGGTGAAATGTGTCAGAATATCATGGCCAACCGGGATACTTTATAAAAGTGAATGTTGTATAGGTAATTAGTTTGTCACACGTTCGGTTCTCGCAGATTAATGAATGACTTTCGAAAGATTGTTTTTCACTCTGTGGTTTTCGCTTCAGCTTCATTCATCATCTTTCTTTTACACTCTGGGCTTGCACATAGCGTTACCTTTGAAATCGAATTGTAGTGTTCAGTAAAAACATCGCATCATCGTTATCTGCTTCATGACTACCGAGGAAATAAATGATGGCGCATAGCCAAATCAGTTACAGTTCTGTACAATGCCAAGCAAAAGAGAGGATTGAAAACGGGAATACACCGACTATAATCTCAAACAAAATACAATAAAATGGTTCTAAAACCGCTACAGGAGCTAAAGCTGGGATTTACGGGGCAAGTACCAAGTGTGCACTTTCGTTAGGCTCCTGAACAAACGTCCTTCAAACGGAAATATTAGCAATCGGATGATGTCTAGACATAAATCTAGAAAGGAACCATCAGGAGTGCAATATAGCTATTCATACAGACAGTCAAGCTGCCGTTAAAGCACTGAGCTCCTATGTCAATGACTCAAAGCTGATTTGGGAGTGCCGGAACAAACTCAATGAGGTAGGCAAGAAGAATAAGGTCTTTTCAATTTGGGTTCCTGGTCATTCGGAAATCGTAAGAAACGAAGAGGCCAATGCACTTGCCAGAAAGAGAGCACAAACGCCACTCACTGGCCCAGAACCCTTCTGCGGTATAGGGGAATGCACCTATAAGGAGACGTTTATGGTGAAGGAGAAAACCGAGAGGGAAAAAATCTGGCGAAGTCTTCCAGGGATGGATCACTCCAAAAAGGTCTTCTGGAACTTTGAAACTGCTAGATCCAAAAAATATCTGGATCTCAGTAAGAACCAACTACACTTACTCACTGGCTTTCTCACAGGACATGTCGCCTAAAGAAACATAATATGTTGAGAATGGTTTTATCGGACGCTGACGATTGTTGATTCTCTGGGAAGGAGGAAGAAACACCCATTCACCTGGTTACGGAATGCTTTGCCATTGCAAGCCAAAGGAAAGAGTGCTTTGGACAAGAAACTTGTATAGGAGTGGGGAATTATCCTCGTTGAAGCCGTCCCAGATATTGGATTTCATCAAATCTTTGGAACTGGAAGACGAGCTGTAGGAGGCGCGCTGATAACAGCTCTGTTAGGGGACACAATAGACCTCAAGGTCGCAGTGGACTGTAACCCCTTTCCACTATATCCAGTATAAACTAATTATATAAACTGCAGATAGTGGATAAATTTGACATTTCAATATTGGGTCCCATCGTTCTTATTTCTCCTCTGGTATAGATCAGTAGCAACTGCCTCATGGTAGTCATATACATGGTGTTTTTTTTTTAATGTTTCATTAGACGTATTCGAGGATGGAATTGCGATATAAATTTTGTTTCACGCTTGCGAAAAAAAATTCTTACAATGATAGATTTTGGAGATATAAACACTAATTTGTGACAATCTTTCTGTCAAAAAAATCTGGAATCAGACTATAGGTAACTCAACAATCGCTTGATGTGGTTGCGCATATCATACATAAAATCATTGCAGAATCAAACGAAGAATTCAAATATAATATCTAGGGTGTGGCATTTGAAATAACGAAGTTCACATTCGTTTCCGGTGGAACCGGTAGTGGATTCCACAAATAGAGTGAAACACTTAAAAAAATCACCCTGTATACCGAGTACCCTTTAAATAACTTATTCTTGGTGTTCGACTCAGTTCCATCTCCACTAGGTCTAGTCGTGAGCGTATCCAGCACTGGGACCTAGTTTTCCCAAAGTCGAAGTCGATAGTTGACATCATCCGTGAAAGACTCATTTTGGCAGAAGAAGCAACTATTCCTGAAACCTCTTTTAATTCCTCATAAACCTTCACTGCCTGAGGTGAACCAACCTGTATTTGTCGAAGACATCTTTCCTTCTAAAAACCCAAACAGTAACTAATCGTGCTTAGTTGCGAACTATAATTTCTCGATCTGATTTGAACGGTGCCAGGCAATCAAATTTCAATTAATTCCAGCAATTTAACACCTATTACTATAGCGTCTGTTACACGGAACTCCTGACCTTCGAACAAGACCGATAAGAAACTATCGAAGTTCAGATGATTTATGATGACAGCGTGTATAAGTGGGAATTGCTGAGTTCGAGCCAGCATTTTCGCTGATCATGTATTATGGAGAAAAAATCGCCTAATCATCGCCATCTTTTCTTGTATCTGGAATTTTCATCGTGGGAATAATTCCAGAATTCCCTTTGCCGTCATAATATTTTCTCCTCTACTCTTACATTTCATAGTATTGGGAATTCAACGAATTTTCGAGTAGACAAATATTGTGTTACACTGTAGTTGAGCAGAGCAAACTTCAATGGGTACAGTCAAAATTTTCCACTCAAAACTACTGTACGTTTCAAAATACCCTATGTTAACCTTCATCAGCTATGAAATCTCAATAGAATAAGTTCTCTGGTATAAGATTTTTTCTCGATTTCAGTATCGTAATGTGTTCATTACAGTACTAAAAACAGTGCTGTAATGAATTCATTACAGCATCGTTTTCAGTAGCATTTTTCGTTTTGTGGTTGTCAGCAATGACTTCAGATCCTTTTGAATTTCAGCAGACGTCAATTTGGAAATGTCAAGTTTCGTATTTTCTAACATTCACACCAACTGCCAAGATACAATATGAAAGTCACTAGGACCTATAATTTGAATTTTTTCATTGAATTTCACAAAATTTGAGTGAAATAGAGAAAATATCGTCTAATACTCGTGGCAGAATGCAATTCCAATACTCATGCGTTCGAAAACTCGCTCCTTCGTCGCCCGTTTTCGAATTTCGCATTCGTATTGGAATAGGAGCCCATTCTGCAACTAGTTTTAGAATATACTATTCTCTATTTCACTATCGTAATGAATTCATTACAGTACTAAAAATAGTGCTGTAATGAATTCATCACAGCATTGTTTTCAGTTACATTTTTCATTTTGTGATTGTCAGCAATGACTTTCGGTCCTTTTAAATTTCAGCCGACGTCAATTCGGAAATGTCAATTTTCGTATTTCCTAACATTCACACCAACTGCCAAGATACAATATGAAAGTCTGAATCTGAATTTTTTAATTGAATTTCACAAAATTTGAGTGAAATCTAGAAAATATCGTCTAATACTCGTTGCAGAATGCAATTCCAATACTCATGCATTCGAAAACTCGCTCCTTCGTCGCTCGTTTTCGAATTTCGCATTCGTATTGGAATAGGAGCCCATTCTGCAACTAGTTTTAGAATATATACTATTTCGTTCTGACAAATGAACTGACAACATTAGTTCCCAGTGCATTGTCCCTTTATGTGAGCTTCATACACTTCGTCTTGCAAACTCTCCACTTGTTCAATGTTGTACATGTACATCAAGAAGCTTTTTCGAACCACCAGATTGCGAAAAGTTTGAATATTCCACAGATTTCAGTAAGGCTTATAGTGGCCCCTTTCCTGGGAACCGGTAGCGTTGGCCGGAGACCGGTGCCTGGTCGACCCAGAGTAACATCGAACGGTATCTGTAACAGCCCTTCGAAGTCATTTGTTAAGTTCCTATAAACAGGTAGTTTCAACCAGTACCATAAGGAGATGGTTGCATTCCCCAAATTTAAGGGCAAGAAGACCTTCTAGAGTACCTGGACATGGAGCTACCCGTCGGCAAAAGGCAGAACATCACCAAGACTGGCTTTTACCCCAATGGCGCAACGTCCTTTTTCGGACGAGTCCCGAGATTACAAAGTGATAGTCCACGAGAAAGGGGTTGGAGAGGTCCAGGCAGACTAAAGCGACTCAATTTCGTCCGGGAAGTTGAGCCCTTCAAGGCGGATCAATAATGTACTGAGGGGGAATATGTTTGGTCGCTGTTCCTCTCTTATTATCGTTGAAGTGGAGCAGCTACGTAGGAAACATCATTAAACCAATCATTGTTATTCTGCGCAATGAATTTGGGCATAATTTCATTTACCAGGATGATAACGCCTCACGAAAGGTTTTACATTCTTCATGGCAAAAACTATCCACAGGTTGAACTGGCCAGCAAACTCACCAGACATGTATCCAATTGAGCACGTATGGGAATACTTAGGGAGAGCAGTATCCAATCGCCAAAACTTACCTTGAATTTTTAATCCACCAATTTTCGAGAAATGAGAAGGATTATGATTTCTCAAATGTTTCCTTATCTTGTTACAAAATTTTTGCTGTTTCCAAAAATGCATCATATGTCGCTATTCGCATGAATGCCACAAGAGAAAAAATTTCAATACTTTGTCTTTCTTTTCGATTCACTGTTGAATCAAAAGTAGACTGGCGTTACCATAGCGAACAGTTGAATATGCGATGTCTTTCATGAACTTGAGCCCCTATGATTGGAATAACCGATTGCAGAATAAATATTCGTAACGCCAGCCTACTTTTAATTCCAGAGTGAATCGAAAAGCAAGAAAAAAGTGTTAAATTTTTTTCTATTGCGATATTCATGTGAATAGCGACATATGATACACTTTTGAAATAAGCAATTGAAATGATAGTTTGTTTGTAACCTTTATTTCACTTTAACACTTCAGTTAAGTCAGTGGTTGAGTCGATATGGCTTACAAAAAAGAAATTCGGAAATGTATTTATAATTCAGTTGAGCGTGTCGATAAAGCCGAGATAATACGCATTTTTTTAATTAAAAGCTTTTATTTAACTTGCAATCTTTGTATATGTATGTACAGGGTCCGGCAGAGATGTATGACGTTTTTGAAAAAATCATAACTAAGTGAGATTTTGAGGAAAATAAAATTTTATTTTTTTTAAATGTACATGAGAGTTTGCCATTGATACCACATCAAAAAAAAGATGAAAAATAATCATGAACGGAAGATGATGTCATCTAAGTGGTTGCCCTGTTTTCCCACACACTCCTGCAGCCGATTTGTGAAGTTGTCCATGCATCGTTCCAGAATGTTGTTTGGAATTGCTTGAATTTCGCTCAACGATCCTCTCGTCCAGAGATTGTGCACCCACTTTAGGATGTGTTTCGTGAAGGAACACGTCCATGCCTTCCAACATTAAAATGTGTTCGAAATCTACGTTGAGTTGCTACCACAGAACGATCGGATTCAATGAAACTATCGTACACAAACACCCGTTGCTCTAGCGTCCACGGCTCCATGGCGACTGAACAAGAAATAATGGCAACTCCTTGCGAAAAAGTTAGGCCTCCCCTTCGCCGAGTTATACGCATCCAAAAAACGTCATACATCTCTGCCGGACCCTGTATATGTATGTTCGGGTGGAGTTTTGCTACTCAATTTTGAAACAGATGTCTTCAACCGATTGAGCTGAAATTTTGTATACACGTTTGATTTGGATGACAATACACGATAAACTTTTTGACGTTATTCTATATCCAATATGGCGGACCATACAGGATGGCGTAATAGTTATTTTTCATGCAGTTCTACAATATGGGTATCAAATGAAAGGGCTTGTTGAGAGTAACTCGAAAAATTATGTTAACGTCATTCAAAATCCAATATGGCGTATTATCCAAGATGGCGGAAAAGTTATTTTTTATGCACTTCTGCAATATGGGTATCAATTGAAAAGGCTTGTCAAGAGTAACTCAAAAATATAAGGTTGACGTCATTCTAAATTCAATATGGCGGAACATCCAAGATGGCGAAATAGTTATTTTTAATACACTTCTACAATATGGGTATCAAATGAAAGGGCTTGTTGAGAGTAACACGAAAAATAATGTTGACGTGATTCTAAATCCAATATGGCGGAACATCCAAGACGGCGAAATAGTTATTCTTATGCAATTCTGCAATATGGATATCTAATGGAAGGGCTTGCCGAGATTATTCAGAACTAAAAAGTTAAAAATAAATTAAAAGCAAAAAAAGCTTTTCGAAAAAAGCTTTCATTTAAATGCTCCAAAAAAATCAAATTTTCCTTTAAAATTTCAACTATCAACTCATAACCTCATTATACACAATTTATATGATCATAAAAGCTTGTCGCGCGATTTACTTGTGTAAATAAACTAGTACCTATTCAATTGAGTACCTTAGTCTGCTAATTTTATATCAGTTTAATACCTACAGTTACTTACACAGACCTCGCGACAAGCTTTTATGATCATATAAATTGTGTATAATGAGGTTATGAGTTGATAGTTGAAATTTTGAAGGAAAATTTTATTTTTCTTAGAGCATTTAAATGAAAGCTTTTTTTAATTTATTGATAATCAGAATATATTCTGTAGAACTATTTATCGGACAATCGCAGAATGAGCAAGGTATTCCTTGTATGAACCTTGCAAAAAATGGAAGACCTAGACTTTTTGCCTGAGCAAGGACTAGTAAGAAGAGCGGAAAACAAGGTTGATTCTTCGCTAAGAAAACTAGCACGTCAATATGGGACATCTTACTAGGTATATCGCTAGTTAATTTTATTAAAGCAGAACACGCTGGAGACGATATTATGTTTTGGCCAGACCTTGCGTCCAGGCACTATGCAAGAGAAACTCAAGATTGGCTAGCCGACCAAACGCTTTCAGAAGCGGGTTTTGAGATCTGCGGATATGCCGATGACCTTGTGATAATGGTTCGGGGCAAGCATGACGATACAGTATGTGATCGCATGCAAAATGCTCTGACCCTAACGCACGAGTGGTGTGTCCAAGAAAAACTCAGCGTGAACCCTAAAAAAACGATTCTTGTACCGTTTACTAGGAGAAGGAAACTATCTCTTAAAGTAATTACGATGGAAGGAATTGCTTTAGTCCCCACTGATCATACTAAATATCTTGTTGTTATTTTCGACCAAAAGCTCTCTTGGAGCCTGCACCTCAAGGCAGTGATCAGTAAGGGCCAGAGAGCTCTCTTCGCATGCCAGATGATGGTCGGAAGTACGTGGGGACTCAAACCTGATATTACCAATTGGATTTATAAATCCATTGTGCGACCAATCGTTAGCTACGCAGCTTTCATCTGGTGGCCGAAGGCGAAAACACTTACGGGGCAAAAGGCCCTAGACAAATTGCAAAGAACAGCATGTTTGTCCATAACGGGAGCATCTCGCTCTTGTCCGACCGCTGCTATGCAGGTCATCCTGGACCTGCCTCCACTAGGACTATTCTTAGAAAGTGAGGCAGCTAGGTGGGCTCTTAGGGTAGCGAGGGGGCGGAAACTCAAAACTGGCGACTACACAGGCCATCTTCGCATTCTGAATGAGTGTAAGCAGCTTTTAGACGTGG
The DNA here is from genome assembly GCA_951802165.1 of Adalia decempunctata. Classification (NCBI taxonomy): domain Eukaryota; kingdom Metazoa; phylum Arthropoda; class Insecta; order Coleoptera; family Coccinellidae; genus Adalia; species Adalia decempunctata. The sequence continues at coordinate 35,206,704 of OX637697.1, read as the reverse complement.
TCACAGACAACCTCACCCTTAAGCATGAGTTTCAGAAAAACTTCAGCGTGACAACGCCAAGTCGCGAACAATGGATTAACGACGAAATGTTTTTCCCTGCAGGGTCTCTCGTGTTTTACACCGATGGCTCAAAGACCGAAGACGGTCGAGTCGGAGCCGGAGTATACGGTTCCTCAATACAACTAGCCTTATCAATGGGCTTTTGTCCATCGGTGTTTCAAGCGGAAACCTTTGCCATGAGGGAGTGCATTGCACACTGCATGGAATGTAACTACCGGAAAAAAAGGATTTATATACTATCTGACAGCAGAGCAGCCCTACTAGCGCTTGACTCACCACTAGTTCGGTCAAAGTTAGTTTGGGAATGCAAAATGTCACTCAACGCACTCGGGCTTAACAATCAGGTCAACCTCGTTTGGGTACCTGGCCACTCGGGAGTGCATGGGAATGAAATGGCTGATCAGCTAGCAAGGAAGGGTGGACTTGTCCCCTTCGTTGGACCGGAGCCTTTCTGCGGCTTCCCAGCAAGCCATCAAGCGATGGCTGTTAGAAAATGGGAACAGGAAAGGAAGAGTAGGTCCTGGCGACTGGTCCAGGGACAGAGACAGGCTAAGTCTTTCCTCTCGTACTCAACGAGCTGGACCAAAAAAGTTCTGGCACTTAGCAAATTAGAACTGAGGAAAATGACGGGCTTACTCACGGGACACTGTCCTGTAAATTCATCTTCGGAACATGGGAAAGGTTCCTGATGATACCTGTCGCTTCTGTCAAGAAGCCACCGAAACAGCTGAACACCTGCTTTGCAATTGTGGAGCTGTCTTCAGAAAAAGGCTACAACATCTTGACTTCTGTTTCTTAAAACCGGAACAAGTAATGGTCGTGGCACCGAGAAGAGTAGTGAAGTTCATAGAGGCTTTGCTACCTGATTGGTAAACAGCGCGGGGTAGCACAATAGATCTTCAGGTCAAGGTGTTTTGCGAGGCTAAGCAAAGTCTAAACGCCCCTCCTTAAATCTAATCTAATCTAATCTAGCCGGCCAAAACGTACCATTCGTTCCGCGAAACGGCAATCCCCCTAACCTTCCACAGACTCGACCCATAGAAGATTTTTCGGCTTCCTTATCGCGAAAAGTTTACGATGGAGGATGGGAAGCCCAAAATGTACAGGAAGACCAGAGAAATCCACCTAGATACCGTCCAAAACCTGATGATAGGTGTTCGCAGATAGTTGCGCTCTGTGGAAGACAATGGCCCTCTTCATTTAATTTGAATTGATAGTTTAATTGCTTCTGAAACGTTTATTAATGAGTATAACAATACAATAAACAAATGTATAGTTTCTGTCACTTTTTTGGTCTCTGAAATTTGTGCCAAAACTTATGGGATATCCGTTAGCTCATCCACTACCAAGCTCCATAGAAGGGGAGGTATTACTCCTCTGTGGCGTCCACAGAGGTGATTTGATTGCGGAACTGTATCTCAGCTATTCTCGTTTTCAACCTTTTGATAAGGGTTTTATAATGCCCTAGATATGTCAGCTCTCGAATGAAATATCTTTCAATTTCGCGAACCGATAGTTTCAAGAAAAGGTGTGAAGAAAATTCATTAAATAGTTGATGACCGCAATTTTCTCGTGTGGTCATTATTGATATTGCACATGCTCTCATGTGTTTTCCGGTCACGAAGATTCCCATAATCGATCATTATACATCGTGTACTAAAAGAGTTTTCTATTAAGATCTTTATTTATTTACTGTTGTGTTCAAAAATGCTCGAATATGTCAATTTCTATTTTGAATTACGCATTGACGAGTTTGTTACGAACTCTTTGCGATGTTGTTGTTAATCGCTCCATTCTTGAATTATACCAAAATAATGGAGAAAATTTTATACATGGTGCCTGACCAGATTATAACAAAATGAAACAAGTTTCTATTTATCTACACAAAAATACCCCTGATCGAATATAATGGACTTCCTTTTTGGAAACAATGTGAAACATCAATATCGGGAGATCTCAAGAGGAAAAATGTTATCTTCATGCATCAATTTGGGAAAAGCGATTCGACGGAGCCTATATGGTGTACGCCAATATGGCAGCCGAGATTTATTGTTAGTTAGAGCTTTCCTGCACCCCCAGTCACTTTGAAGAGTTATATATCCATGTGGAATTAGTTATGCCCGCCCTGCTAAGTCTTCCACCATTCGACGTGTTATATCTCTCCACTTATTTCGGGCTGCCCTGGGAATTCATTATGGAGTATGAGAAATCTGGGTTATATAAGCTGGAGATGTTATACTGATCGAAATTCCCTACTTCTTCTAGAAAATGGGCCAAAATGGTACAAAACAAGCATCTTATGTGAATAGGGATCACTAATGATTAATGATTTTTCATGGCCGGAATTGGATGTTATTGATCTGGACAACTTTCAACAAGACGGCGCTAAGTGCCACACCAGCAACGAAACCATTGATTTTTCACGTGATATCGTGTTATTTCTCGAAGAGGTGATCACAATTGGCCACCGAGATCTTGTGATTTAACACCTTGCTACTTTGGGGCCATGTGAAAGGGAAGACTGCGCCAAGAACTCTGCGTCGGTTCAAGACCTCAAAGATGGGATTTGTGAGGCTATCGAGGACATAAAGCAGCCACTTTACAATTTGGTAATGGAAAATCTCATGAAAAGGATATGATCCTGTAGCGGTCGTGGTGATCATTTGGCTGATATTCTTTACCATTATTAACGGCATAGGTACCTTCCTCTTTATAATGTATTAAACATCCAAACAATTATCTAAAAAAATGGCATTTTCTTCGAATATCAATATGACACCTCTCATTGGAAAACCTTCATTAGGAATTTTTTAAGAATTAATTAGTTTGAATATTCGGAAAGTTATTTGAGGAAATGAGCAATCTATTTCTTCTAATAAATTAAAAAACAAAAAAAGTTTTCAGGGACATAAACGATTTGATCTTTGGCGATAATTTCCATTGCGTGTAATCGAGACATAAGCAAGTGTAACACAGGGTCTTTCCAATAGAAATTGTGAAAATTCGCTCAGACAGATTAATTCTGTTTGTCGACAGAGACATCTTTAGAAATTGGAACCATCATCATATACTTTCACCCCTATCCCCGGTACTTTAATAGGGAGTAGAGCGTTATATTCTCAACACGGTCCTGAATGTGAATATTTCAAGAAATAATAGTTTTGAAGAAATCGTATTATGTGACATTTTTTTATTGAATCCTCCATTTACATGTAGAAGCTATAGTAAGTCGTTAAGTATCAGCAAATCCTGAGTGTGTGGCGATCTATTCTCTTGACCCTATAAACTTCATTATCTTCAGATATCCAGTCAGAACCATTTATGTCAGCTTCAAGAATTGGGACAACATGCAAACCGCAAGCCTCAGTCCTGTTGAAACATCAATTTAATGAGCTTACCTTTTTTTCAAGATACTGATTTTTGAAAAAGCATAAGGTCAATAACACTGAAATTGGGTGTTTTCAAACAAAAAGATCATTTTGGATAATGAAGGTAGAAGTAGAAGTTTTTTGCATAAATTCTGACTTTTTCAACTTGTTCTTCAATTTGTCCTACAAGATTTGTGAAAAAGTTAATCAGTCTTACAATTACTCCAAAAGTGGATCGAAAGACTTAGCCATAGCGTGTTTAAAATAATGTTCTGACGATCTGATGAGTTTTGCTGATTTTCCTGAAAGGAGCACTGATGTACCTAAAGGCTTGTTCGGACTGGGCCAGTATTTTAGTCGAGTGGAGAGTCGATTCGCCCACTGACTACTCTACCACAGTTTCAAGGACTCTTAAACAGTATAAGGTAGTAGGTACATCATCCTGTGACTCTACTCGACTCGATTGCTGACGTTCGCACACGGGAAATTACAAAAGCATTCGCTACTCGACTAATCTACTGGCCTAGTCCGAACAAGCCCTAAGAGTTTTGGGACTGTTCTAAATCGTCCTAAGTATGTATACTCCATTCACTTTCATAAAGTATCTTGGTGGGCCATGGTTTAGGTTTATCAAGTTCTTTTACTTAAAACGGACGCAGGTTGGCAATCGTGAAAATCAATCGACATTGCCAAGTCTACTTTCTAATTAGGTACTCTTTTTTAACTTTGTGGATGGAGTTCTTTTAAGGTTCAACTGTGACACACGTTTCGTAGTACTACTACATTTTCATACTGGAGTATTTCAAGTTGCGCAACGAGGTATTCAATTGTCCTCTGTAGGCTTATTTCTTGAGAATTTTTTTTTCTGTCGGGTTAATGAACAATCACAAAGTAACGGACTATTCTGCCAATTATTTTTCAGTAAAATTTCAACACTCGGTTCTTGATTTCCGTACAAGAAAATAGCATAACTGAATTTTCCAATCATGTTTATACTCGTACACGTGAAATATTTCCAGTATTAACAGAAAAAAAGTTTCTTCAATATTCGTCAGATCTTTGGAATTATTGAATTCACATAATATTTCCTCAAATTCATTGTTTTCCCAAAGTGAATAAACATTTTGATAAATACGTAATTTCTACGATTTATATGTAGTTACGGCAACGTTGCGTTCATATCTGACAGAAGAATGAGTATAACCTAACATTTTCAAAATATACGCGGTGAAATGTGTCAGAATTCCAAGGTCAACCGGGCTACTTTATAAAAGTGAATGGAGTATAGTAATATTTCCCCAAACCCATCCTACGCAGTTCAGAACTGTTATGGGTTGCTAATTAACTTACAGAACAAAAACAAACCACAAAGAGATCGAAGCACTAACTCTAAAAGGGAAAATCACTCCGCTTTACGATCGAGAATTAAATCAGTCCTAAGGAACATCACAGGATCCTTTTCTCTGGATGCCCTTAACTCTTGATCACAAAGCGTTCAATGCCGCTTCTTTTGTACAAGAGTAAGTTCTAGAGAGAGAATAATTCTTTTGGAAGCATACATTCAATTGATTCAATAGTTCAGATGAACGTTGCTTGCGTGAATTTTTATTTACTTCTTGTCAGCACTGGACATTGATGAATACTCAAGTATACTCCTTTCACTTTTATAAAGTATCCCGGTTGGCCAAAATTCAGGTTTATCAAGATTTTTTACTTGAAACTGACGCAGATTGGTACTCGTTAAATGTCAAACAATTTCCAGAGACGTTGCCAATGCAAATAATTGCGCAAGTGAAAAATCTTTGGAATGAGGCTCTTGAAGAATGTACAGCTAACACACGGAAAGCTTGCACAGAGCACGTAGAAAAAGAAATAAGAGAAGATTAGTCAAAAGATATGGGTTGTTATGATATTGCTGGCATAATTGCTGACATAATTGCTGACAGATGAGAAAATAACAGTGGTTTTTGAAGCAGAATGATAGGAATATCTACATTTTTAATATTACATATTTTACTCCTTCATTGTTCACAAATATTGAAAGTTCATCAATTCTTCATATATTAAATCGATCCATTCCTTAAGTTTTGCTTGTGTCTTGATATCTATTACGATTTTTCCAATCCATTTACTTTGCAGCAACACTAGATTCTTCTGGTTTAGCGAACATTCATATTGAACTTTGGAAAGTAACATGCTTTTTAATCCACGATATTTTTTGATATCGGATCTCTAAAATATCCAGGCTGTATGTTCCTATAATTGATCGTTCGAAAATGTATCAATACAAGATGAAAATAATATACTGCTGGTTAGCAGATTCACACGATGGTAAACGTATGTGATAATTGAGGACATTTTCATGTTCAAAGTGCCTCACTTTGAAAAAATACCATTTAATTTAAGGTTACATTTATTGGTACGATGAAAGCAAAGAAAATTCTTAGTTACTTGTAACAAGAAATAAAGCTGCGACTGGACTTCCAGGGCCTGCTTTGATGTCAATAATTCTTCGATGAACTATTAGTGGAGTGCCTGGAGCATTCAAGCTCGGACTAGAGTTATAGTGAATGAATTTATACGATCGATGTGGGATATTGTTTTTCAAACTATAATTTGCAATGTTTACCCATTTTTTTTGTGCAATCCATTTTTTCATTGTTTAAACAAATTATTATAAAAAATTAATGTTTGACCATATATTTTCACTTTAAACAGTAATTTGTTTGTATTTATATGTTGAATCTCACCTGAGTAGACATATAGGAACATTTTTCCAAAGATACCTGTGAATAAAAATACCAGTAGGGATCTCGAACGTGGAGGGGAGAGCGGAGCGACAGCTGCTATTATCTCTTATATATAAAATTCTCCTGTCTGCATCTTTGTTACCGAACTCCTCCGAAACGGCTGGACCGATTTTCGTGAAATTTTGTGTGCATATCGGGTAGGACTGGGAATCTGCCAACATCTATTTTTCATCCCCCTAAATGATAAGGATGGTCCACCCCTAAGTATTTTTTCAATTTTTTCGGACAAAATTTTTTATTTTCATTTTTTAATGATACGGCATACAAAAATACATATAACCCTAAATTTTCACCCCTCTACGATCAACCCCTTCTTCTCACACAACCTAACCTAACCTAAGTTGAATTCTTTCAGGCTAGTTTTTCATTTTTATTGGCCAACATCTATTTTTCATCCCCCTAAATGTTAGGGGTTGTCCACCCCTATTTTTTTTTTATGTTATTGATGGAGGCATGTTACTACATCGTTGTAAATGGCAATTAAATGAAACGTTTGCATTGATATGTGATCATTATGTAAGATATTTGAAAAATAATTAATAGTAACACATATGTGGTATTTGATGGGTATGAAAAGATAGTATTAAATCAGCCGAACGGAATCGTCGTGCATTAAAAAATAAATGTGCAGATATTGAATTTGATGAACATATGCCTTTAAAAATTGCTCAAGATAAATTTTTGACAAATAGTAAAAATAAAATTCGCTTGATAGAAATGTTGAGAGTTAAATTAGCTGACAACAATATATTTACATGCCAAGCGGAAAGCGATGCCGACAAATTAATTGTTGAGACGGCAATGAATTTGGAATCAAAAGATGTTGTTATAGTTTCAGAAGATATCGATGTCTTACTGATATTAACGACATTGGTAGATAAAGATCGTGAAATATATTTTCTAAAACCATCCCGAGGCAAAGTTCAACAGAAGATATTTTCATCGAAATGTTTAGAAAAATCATTACCAAACTGTAAAGAACAAATTCTTTTTTTACATGCCTTTACGGATTGTGACACTACTTCTGCATTTTTCAATAAAGGAAAAATAAAGTTTGCCAAAAAATTCGAGAAACGGATTGATTTACACGACTCAGTAAAAGTATTCAAAAATATCAATGAAGACCCCAATAATACGAGTATATTGCAAGCAGATGTGCCATGTATTTTGAGTTTATATGGCGCTCCGTCTAACACTCATGACTTAAATACATTAAGGTTCAATTCTTTCATAAAAGCAACAGCCAAAAATACAAGTGTTTTTTTGTCATCACTGCCTCCAACAACGGATGCAGCGTTTGAGCACCTTAAAAGAGTGTACCTACAAATTCAGATAAGGCTAGGAAATGACGTACTTATTGAAAATTGGGGATGGAAGTATTCCAATAACATGTACATCCCAATAACTATGAATCAATTACCTGCTCCAGATAATTTATTACAAATGTTATTTTGTAATTGCAAAAAGGGATGTGGAGCTGCGTGTTGATGCAGAAATAGTATATTGCACTGCAGTGTAGCATGTCTACAGTGCAGCGAAAATAGTTGTTCTAATTAATTTTGTACTAATAATTTTTTTTCATGGTCGTAATTAATTACATTATTTCTTTAAATGTACACAATAGAGTACGTTTCATTTATAATTGAACTGGCCGAGAAATTCCATTGTACATAGCAGCTGTCGCTCCGCTCTCCCCTCCACGTTCGGGATGTCTACTGGTATTTTTATTCACAGGTATCTTTGAAAAATGTTCCTATATGTCTACTCAGGTGAGATTCAACATATAAATACAAAAAAATCACTGTTTAAAGTGAAAATATATGGTCAAACATTATTTTTTTTATAATAATTTGTTTAAACAATGAAAAAATGGATTGCACAAAAAAAATTGGTAAACATTGCAATTTATAGTTTAAAAAACAATATCCCACATCGATCATATCATTTCATTCACTATAACTCTAATCCGAGGTTTTACGGTTTTGAATGCTTCAGGCATTCCACTTTGTAAATGGAGTTGGTTCCTTGAGGTTTAACTGTGACTCAGGTTGTTCAAAAAAGTATTTAAAGGTCTTTTGTAGGCTCATTTCTTGAGAATTTTGAGGAGTGGAGAATTCCATAGATCCGTAGGTAGTTTTTCCATCGGGTTTTTTGAGTACTTTTATCATTCTTTTTTCGAATGTACTATCACGAAGTAATGGACTATTCTGTCCATTATTTTTCAGTAAAATTTCATGACTCGATTCTTGATTTTCGTTTAAGAAAATAGCATAACTGTATCTTCCAACCATGTTCATTTACGTGAAATATTTCTAGTATCAACAGAAGAAAGTTTCTTCAACATTCGCCAGTTCTTTTTAATTATTGAATTCACATAATATTTTTTTCAAATTCATTATATTTCCAAAGTGAATAAACATTTCGATAATTGCCCAGTTACCAACGTTGCCTAGTTATCTGACAGGAAAATGACTATAACGTAACATTTTCAAAATATACACGGTGAAATGTGTCAGAATGTCATGGCCAACCGAGACTTTACAAAAATGCATGGAGTACTTATAATTTATCAAATTCTCTTGAAAAAAGAAGAAACTTACGGTTGTGTTGGCAGTTTATAGAGTTCCTCGTGCAATGCTTTCGATGTGTCTCCAAAACTTGGTAGTTGAGGTCTAGTTCCCGATTCTTCCACCATAGCACTCAAAGTCACCCCCGGACAAAGTGTCATAACTTTCACCCCGGTTTGACAGAAGTAGTAGTCACTACCCATTGATCTTGAAAATCCTATGACGAAATGTTTCGTACCACAATAAACCGGACATGGGTAACAGGGTTGGTGGCCCAGAATAGAAGATAAGTTGATAATTCGTCCACCACCTCTGTTCCTGCGCATATAATGAAATCCCAGAAGTGTTCCACGAATGACACCTTTCTGAAAAGAAGAAGAAAATGTTTTATATCATAGAGTTATCAAAAATTACAACTTACGATGTTGATATCAACAGTCTTCTCCCACAGTTGATCCTCTAGTATTCCTGCATTGTTTATAACTATATCGATCTGTTTGAACTCGCACAGAGCAGCGTTGAAAAGACCTATTGAATGACAGCAATTTATATAAAATTAAAGGAGATGTATGCAGAACCCTGATGTTTCCGAAGCAGTGTTGGAAATATTTGACAAATATTCATTTCGTATCACAATCGAATTGTAGTTTATGCACTATCTACCTTCATTGTTCCATATCATTTTTTCAAGCAAAGTAACCTAGAATGACAATTTAGAAGTACTCAAATCAGACATCTCTGAATTATGGATCTATAGTAGATGCATCTGCCATCAAGATCTCCCCGAAGAGCTTCAATGTTATCCAAATACTCTCAGACTGATAGCTTGTGCCCACATCACAAGTCCCTCAAATATGCAGGGAAAGGCGAGGCTTTATGGCTTCGAAGGCAATTGGAACCATTATTGAAGTTTGCAGACTGGTCTGATAAGATCATAGCCATAAGGTACAAACGCGTTTCTGTTTCAAACAGATCAGAAAATAAGAGGCATAACAACTTTTTGCCCTGAACATGAGAGGGTATGAATGCATCTCCTTGGGATATACTTGGGAAAAACGGCATTTGTGCAACAGACATCAGAGAGAACACTCGAAAGAGGCAAACGAAAATAATTGATCCACTCAAACAACTAATGAGAATACTTTCATGTAATTATTATTGACTTATGAAATGTTCTTTGTGAAAAACCTACGTGCAATTTTTCAATGGACCAAATCAGTTTCAAACCTCCGAATATCAGCTCAGAAGTAGCTCAGAATGCATTGCAACATTCCAATCTATATTTCGGTTTGAGTTGAGTTAAATTCCAACACTTTATGATTCAGATTCAAGAGGGGTTCGGATACAGGATATAGGTATTTTCTATCAGACTGATGGGATGCTGAATCACCTCCTGATCTGTGCATCTCATGTTATGGAACACACTTCGAGTTACTCACAATCCATATCTTTTGCTTGTGTTACATCGCATTTTATGAAAGCTGCCCTATTGTATCCAAATTGGTCAATTATGTTGCATATGGCTTCCTTTCCTTCATCCACTTTCACATCTCCAAGCATCACCTGAAAAGAAAAAAATAATGACATCCTGACAGGAGCAATTTTCATGAATTTCACCTTTCCTCCATTCTTCAGTATAGCCAAAGCCAGGTAATATCCAATGCCTACAGAACCTCCTGTTATAACTGCAACTTTCCCCGCAATTGCTGGACTGCAGCAAGGACCACAACAAGGTTTTGGGGGACAACTGGGAGGCTTTGGAGGACAGGGGCAAGGTGAAGGACAACAGGAAGGTTTTGGAGGGCAGGGTGGAGGAGAGCAACATGGTGGTTTCGGTGGGCAAGGGGGTGGAGGGCAACAAGGCTTTGGTGGGGGGCAACTCGGAGGTTTTGGCGGACAAGGACAAGGCGGAGGGCAACAGGGAGGTTTCGGAGGACAGGGGCAAGGTGGAGGGCAGCAGGGAGGTTTTGGAGGACAGGGGCAGGGTGGAGGACAAGAAGGAGGTTTTGGAGGGCAGGGGCATGGTGGCTTCGGGGGGCAAGGACATGGAGGAGGACAGCAAGGTGGTTTTGGAGGACATGGGCAGGGAGAAGGACAACAAGGAGGTTTAGGTTTGCAAGGGTCTTTAGGTTCACATGGAGACTTGGGTCCACAAGGTGGCTTTTTCCTTCCCTTTCCGCATGAGTATAGCCTGAAATGAGAGTTTTCACGTAATTTTCGAATTTCGGACGATTTCTGCTACTCACCTCGATAAAGTAGATTCTGATAGTAAATATTTGGTTTGTGGTGAGTAAAAACATGAGAATTTGATGAATTTTGCCATGATTGTACTTGTAATTTTGACAGTTTATGAATGACATTAGATGATCAGCTTTTTTGATATTTTTCGGATACGATGAATCACAGATTGCAACAGTTTGAAACTACACCTTTTCCAATTGCAATTCAGAAAACGTAAAATGTAATTCAGAAAAGCAAATTGCATTTCAGAAAATGGAAATTGTAATTCAGAATAGTAGGTTGATATTCAGAAACGGTAATTTGAATTTCAGAATAGTGATATGTAATTCAGAAAGGGTCATTTGAATTTCAGAATAGTGATATGTAATTCAGAAACGGTACTTTGAATTTCAGAAAATATAAATTGTAATTCAGAATTGGTGATTTGAAATTCAGAAAAAATAAATTGTAATTGCTACCCAAACCACTTTCTCTAATATTATGTATGTAATTCAAATGAAGACATGATTTCATTTGAAATGGGTGGCGAAAAATATTAATAATGATTCCTGAGGTCAATTCGACTCTCAAAGTACGTAGATACCTTCATAGAAGCAAGAAATATAATAAAAATAACTTTATTTCCAAGAATAACATGAAGGCATAATATACAGTCAGAAACGAAAACAAGAAAAAAGCAAATTTGAAAATACCTAATACCTACTTAAGATAAGTTCCTATGCTGCATCACTTGACACCGAGCTCGATACTATTCTGAATTACATATTACATTTTCTGAAATCGAATTGGCAACTTCTGGAATACAATTTTCCATTTCGGAAATGGAATTTGCCATTTCTTAAATTGAATTATATATATATATATATATATATATATATATATATATATATATATATATATATATATATATTATATTTTCTGAAATTCAAAGTACCGTTTCTGAATTACATATCACTATTCTGAAATTCAAATGACCATTTCTGAATTTCAATTCACTATTCTGAATTACAACTTCGTTTTTCTGAATTACAACTTCCTAACCTGAATTTCAATTTCGTTTTTCTGAATTACATATTGCTATTCTGAAATACATGTTTCCTTTTCTGAAATTGAACTTCCAATTTCTGAATTACAACTGTGAAAGGTGTAGTCCTGCAAGAATCTGAAATTTACTTGGTTTCATATGAAATTATGCCGATCTCTCTTGGGAAAGTAGGAAAACTTCTTAAGACTGGAAATTGCTATGAATATCTATGAAAAATTGAAATGTTAAAGTTCTGCATGAATTAACCAATTTGGTCGAGAGCTATAGGGGTAATTTTCACCATGAAACTACAAATGAGATTATAACTTTGATAATAAACTTCATTTACGAAAAGTAGTACTCGGGTTGATTGCTTTTATTTGCGGTTGAAAAATTGACTTGTTGGTCAATATTCTGATTACCTAGTAGACTCATCAATGCATTCAAATAAGTTCTATTTGGATAAGTATCGCATGTTTTTTTAACGTGATATAATTTTCGATAACTGGGATTTGACAGATGCTAGATGCCATGTTGTTTTGATATTACTGTTCAGTAAACATTGACAAATCAACCTGGAAAGTCTCGCGCCGCATCAACGTTCATAAATTGTTAAAATTTATTTCCAAAATCCGTGTGCTATTCTCCAAACCTATAGAGCACTTCATGAAATTTATGGTTTACATAATCGTCCATCAGAGCGCCTTATTCGTCGAACTATCCATAGTTTTCGAAAAACATTTCCTCTACTCAGTGCAACAACAACAATAAGACAACTGTACGTAAAGAAGAAAATATCTCTGCTTGTTTAGAGATGAAGCTCATTTCAGGTTGAACGGCTTCGGCAGCAAGCAAAATCGCCGTATATGGAGTGAAAACGATACTTAAGAAGTCCTGCAGGTTCATTGCATACTAAAAAATGTACGGTATGGTGTGCTGGAGGCATCATCGGTCCCTATTTCTTTAAAAACGATGCTGGAGATAATGTTACAGTAAATTTTGCTCGGTGCAGATCGAAATGGTCCAACTAATTGGCCTAGAATATCATGCGACAATGGGTTACTTACTTTGAAGTTATGCCAAGTCATTGGTTTGTGCTGATAAACCAGAAACAATAGACGTTTTGGAAGCCAACATAACTCGTGTGGTCCAAAATTGGTCTGGTCGAATGCGGTTCCTCAGAGCTAGTCGTGGTGGAAATATGCCGGAAATTATTTTCAAAAGTTCAGAGTTCATTTACTATAAAAAAACCGATAAATTATTGGCAATATCTCAAAAGTTCATTGTTGAAATTCACAACAATTCAAGGATCTAATATGTTGTCGTCTGTTGAAGGATGGAAAAAACTTTGAACGAAGAGAGGTCCTGAGTGAATCCGAAAGAATATTAATTAATTGTATCCTGCGGGATACTCGGAATAATTAACTTAAGCGTTTCCCATTTCATTTTATCCGATTTCGGTGAACGATTCGTTTCGAAGGAATTAAGTGTATGCAGATTCAAATTGATTCGGTACCTAATCTTGGATTTGATTGACTTAGAAGAGTCAACTCAACGATATTATTCGATTTTCTTCCAATTCATAATCATTATAAGGGCCTTGTATCATTTTCATCCTATCTAAAATCATTGCCTATAACTCCATTCACTTTTATAAAGTATCCCGGGAGTAGGGATGAGCGATATTTCATTCACTGTGATTTAATCACTGATATCTCTAAGTCACAGGTAGTCACTGTTCCGTACCGGTAATGAAGAGCGTGATTTGATCACAGTTAATTCCGTTACTGGGATCGAAGACTCTAAAGCGATTAAGACGCAAAAGACGTGATATCTGTTTGGACGGTGAATGTATTTCTGCGGACTGCGATTCATAAAGCACTAACCAAAACCATAAGGATCATTTTCCTATATCACCGTAAGAATGACATGGGTGATATGCGACTTCGTGCCTTATTGGTATTGATTGGTTGCTTTGCTGTGAAGGCCGGTGTGACGTAACACGTAAATATTCAAATCGTGCCTGTGATTGAATCACCGTTTAAAATCACTGGTACTGACAAAGAGCAGTCACGTTTATCACCGTGATTTGAAAATCACGATTTCGCTCATCACTACCCGGGAGGCCAAGTTCTAGGTTTATCAAGTTTTTTCACCTGAAAAAAACGCAGGTTGGCACTTGTGAATGACATTACGTCAATTAATAAATGTCGGAGACGTTGCCGGCGTTTATTTTTCATTATTAATTATTAATACTGAGAATGCCGAAGGTATTTTCGAAAAAGCAGAGGTAAAGTATCAGGAAGTGCTATTTAGAATTGAAATCTGCGCATTCTAAAAGTAACCCTGATAATTTGGTATCGACAGTTCATGACCAGCTATCCTACATTTTCGACGTATAAGTGAGTGAAAACCAAGGTTTTATATTTTATATGAATTGATATTCATTTTTCAGCTGTACATAAACACAATTAGGAGAATTTTAAGTGAAAGAGACGACAAAGAATTTCCTACTATTGGGGCACCCAAACAGACACTGACTGAAGACTTTATTTTGAAGAAAGATCTGCAACGACAAATTTGGAATTATAATTTGAAAAATGAACACTTTTCGATTGTTACACTACTCACTTTTGCGAAGGAGCTGCCTTTTTCAAAAGAACCCTCTATGCAGTGTGAAAGACCTAACATTTGGGTTTTCTAGTATTGCAAAAATGTCGAATACCCTCCTTATAAAACTAGTACTGTATCGAAGATTTTCTACGATCAAGGAGGTTCAACTGAATCAAACAAAATGAATTATATTATGGATATGGAAGAGGAAGTTGCTGCAAACCACTCAGATAGAAAAATAACCAATTGGGAAAGGCTTTCTCTTTATAAGGGACATAAAGCTTCTTCGTAAACCTGAGGATCTCAAAAATAATTGCTTGGAGGACCAGATATGGTCGGAAGACCTTCGTTGTCAAGGACCAAATGTGGGTTATATACTATGTCCTGATGATTTTCTATCTCCTTTTCGGTTGCAGATTTCAAGATATTTTGTCAGTGTCAATCCAAAAGAAAGATGAAATGTTGTTCCTGAAGAAGATTCTGTCCGTTATGAATAAGTCAGCCTATTCCTTGAAAAAAATTACAAAATCTCTATACTTATATTCAGAGGTTTTTATCTTTGTGCTCATGTATCCAGTATCATGGGTAAAAATGTATGGCGTCCTATTCAAATCTGTTTTCCTAATACTGTAATTGCTTTGAACATGCCATATTGTTTGATACATTAAAGAATCTAATGCTCTTTCTCGAAAAGAAACATTTACATGTGAAGATGTTAGAAATTATTGTTTTGTGATGGAAAATTGTTGAAGTTTTTTTTATTATGTATCAGAACCAATTTCTTTATTGTGTTACCGTTTTCTCAAGTTTTGTATCCAATCATTATATGCCAGTTGATATGATAATTAAATTTAAGACGTTTAAGACCCACCTGGAGATTGAATATTTGAATTGACTTCGAAGTATGTCCATAAAACATAATTCCATATCTTGCTTTTGACTCGAATACTGTATGATAGATGGTTTTCATGCAGAATTTATCCAGATATCTTGTCATTACACCCAAAGATAACAGACTGAAGCTAAGGTGCATCCTAGTTTAGAAATACGTTTTTCTTGATTCGGTTTACCTATCATTCACATAGATTCCCACGAACTTTGTAAATGCAGTCTTTTAAAGTTTAACAGTGACACAGGTTTCGTAGTACCACTTCATTTTCATACTGGAGTATTTAAAGGGGTGCAAAAAGGTATTTCAATTTCTTCTGTAGGCTTATTTTTTGGAAAGTGGGGAATTCCACTGTTCGTTTATAAGTTTTTCTGTAGGGCTATGCGAATACTTTTATTCTTTTTTCGAATGAACTATCACAAAGTAACGGACTATTTTGTCCATTTTTTTTCAGTAAAATTTCAACACTCGGTTCTTGATTTCCGTACAAGAAAATAGCATAACATAATATTTTCTCGAATTCATTATTTTCCCAAAGTAAATAAACATTTTGATAAATACGTAATTACTACGACATAAATGTAGAAACGGCAACGTTGCTTGTTCAACTGACAGAAGAATGACCATAACATAACATTTTCAAAATATACACGGTGAAATGTGTCAGAATTCCATGGCCAACCGGTATACTTTATAAAAGTGAATGGAGTATACGTTTTACGAATTTTTTTCAGGCAAATTATTCTCATCAATACTCCTCAATGCTAGCCAGCAAATGAATGAACAATATTGTCGAATGAAATTTATTTCCTTGTATTGCTATGTTCCATTTTTCCTACGACAATTATTCTTAATTTGCTATCAGCGCACTTCACAGTCACAATCGTTGCAAGGGTTCTTGGTTTTTTTACAGGGTGGGGGTTTGCTTGATTTCGGATCACATGATACAGGGCAAGGTTTCCTCACAGAAAAGTCTGGTTCAATCTCCCTGCATTTTTCATTTTCTTGTCCAGTAGAACAAGGAACATTTTTTTTTGCGGTTTTAGTACATTCTTCTCCAGAATACTTCTTACGTTGACCATCGCAATCTTGTCGACAGCCGTAGTCTGATTTCTTCCTGAGACTGAAAATCCTATAAAAAATAATAATTGCCTTGAATAATTGATATTACATGTTCCTATGTATTTCTAGAAATAATCTTATGTCACACCAGTAGTAAACAAGCCTTGATGACGGTGGATAACCACAAATGAAAAAACTGTACTCTGATGGCAACACAATTATGCAATGATTTCTATGCAGATTTCATTCGAATTCAAAATTAATTATTTATCATAATATTCATCATTATCATAAGAACGACTCGACTTATGCGAAATCATATCTGTACAATTAATTACCAAAGTTGGATTGATCATTTTGGCAATGCCACAATGAAGTTATTAAGAAAGGACTTTGATTCTCAGAAATGAAACACTTAATAGGCCTCCAAGAAGTTGTGGTTTGCCACCCTTGGATTTGTTTTTGTCGGTATATTCGGAGTAGCCTTATGTGCATTACATGCCTACAAATCTCGTACTTGATTGATAATAAATTGTCATAAATTGTACTTGTCTGAAATATCATGAATTTCTACAATAATAAAATATAGTCTCATTGTTGGAGAACCCCAATAATTGTTGGTTTTGAAATGTCATACGGTCACGTGATCTACATATAATTTATATTTTTCTCTAGTACATCTAGGTAGTTTGTCCGAAAAAGTAATCTATATATCTATATATATATATATATATATATATATATATATATAGATTTGTTCGACCGCACATACAGACCCAAATCGGTATACTCGACCGACTTTTCAGTCCAAAAGTGACGTTTTCAGACCCGGCTTCGGGACTGGTAACGTTCGACTATAGAAACGTTATGAGGGGGCTGAGGGGATGCTAGGGGTGCATTTTCAGCCGGGTCTGAAAAGTCGGTTTTACATGTAATTATATATGGAAAAGTTTCAGTGTTTGGCCAGTGCGAGGGCGCTTCAGTCGACATCAACTTGCTGTATATAATTCGTATAGTTGACCAACGCATTGGGTCCCTAAATATGGCAACGCTGTTTTGCGTTCATACACCTCAAATACAATATTCGAGTACTTATACGATCCCGGTACGGACGAACGTCGTCATGGGTCTTAGTGAATATTTCGAATACACTCGTAGATTTGATATTGGATTCTCTTTATATCAATCTGAACTGCAGATTCTCCGGTATGGAAGCTTATACAAACCCGATGAATATTACTGTAAACAAAGTGTTACCAAGTAGGTACGTGTGTCTTCGAGTAGGAGTTTCCTTTCGAAAGTGAGAAGAGACTTTTTTAAGTGCTGAAAAATGGCATTTTGTGAGCAAAGAAGTTACAGTCACATACTAATTTTTTTTGTTTCCGATTTACAAGATTCGTTCATGCACAATCACAAAGGGGGACAAAAGAGAAATTATTTACATTTCCCATTACAAAATTCATTTTCAGAATGTCAATATCATATTATGACGGTATGTTTGTTGTGCTGAAAAATGACAAAGGGATCAAAATCTCAAGACTGAGGCGTGTCCACCTGCCTGTGGGCACCCATGTATAGGTACACAATATATTTCATTTGGTTATTAAGGAACTACTTTATGATAGATCAACCTTTTCGCCATAATCCACCAAGAAAAGAATGGTTCAAACCCGTGATAGATCAATGAATATTTAAAATGTTAACGTTTCTTTCGAGCCCTCTTCGGGTATTGGGGATGAATGTACGATTTTGAGTTAGAATACGGACTAACGTGAAAAGCATCAAAAGATCACAAAAAAAATGAAAAAATATTCATTTGTAAGACATGTCCACAAAATCGAATATTTACGTCAATTATACCTGGCTAATCACGTGATATACTGCGGTTTCAACGGGAAACCAGTGGTGCGTTATCAAAATACTCTCAAATGAATATTTTTACAATGTAGCTGACAGACGTCTAAGGATTTACTTTTCAGCGGCTCCAAGAGAAAAATAGAATTTTTAATTCATATTTGGAAGAATGTAATATTTAAAGGAAATGCCCACTAGCTTATGCTAGGAATCATTTCCTGAAAGCTTTTGCACTTATGAGTACCACCCTGTATAATTCATTATTTGTTTATAAATGGAGTGTGATTTAGTTGAAGAGATTATCACAATATGCTGAGTTTTGGAATTTCATAGAAATGAAAGATAGGAATGATGTAAATGATGTACCAGAATCGGATAATGATTATACATATAACAAGGCTCATGGGCGTACCCAGGAAGCTCTAGGGGGGGGGGGCAGCTGCCCCCCCCTAGAGCCTAAAAATCCCTTGAAAACTCATGAAATAATAGCATTTTCTACGAAAATCAGTTCATTATTTCTATTCTGATTTTTTTGGCCCCCCCCTAGCTCAATTTGCCCCCCCCCTAGCTCAAAGGCTGGGTACGCCCTTGACAAGGCTCTCGTTTTTAGTAAACCAGTGTTTCTTCTAAATTTGATTCTTGATTTCACCGATGAGAATCAAAAGTGAAATCGAATTTTTCATAAGAATTTCAGAAGTTATACAATTGTGTTTTTCAACGTGATGAATGAAGGAGAGTAGTGTTATGAATTTTGTCTAGGTCCTACCTAATATATTAAGCTCCTAAAACATCACTGAGATTGATGTTATTGACATTCTGAAGAAAGTACAAGTTCTCAGTTCTTTTCGTTACTTAATATACTTTATTGTGTTTTGATTATTTATTGCCTCGTTTTTGAAAGCATTCCTGCTTTTATATTTCATTCATAATATCAAAACATACATTAAATCTACCATTCCGTAGTCCGTACTGATGGCCATCGTGGTGAACTATGTTGCATTACTCAAGCCCTTTTACTCCATAACCATAATGAAGGCGTTGTAAAGAAATACAGGGTGCCCGGGTTCAACGTTCATATATTTCAGGGGGTGATTCTGGAGAGTGGAGTTCCAAGTTAGATTATATCAACTTAGGCCCTAAAACACCAGTGCTAGAGGCTCTTCAGCATGACCTCCAAAGTCCAACTAATTTGCGATAACTATGTCATCATTTGTCGGATTTAAATGAAATTCAGTACATGGGGGTTTCTGGATAAACTGAATCGTCTGATCAAGGGCGGATTTACGAGGGGGGGGTGGTAATGAGTATCTAAGACCTAAGAAAAATTACGTTTCCAAGTTTATTTGAGGATGTTGTGTACCTGATTTAATGGTTTTCAATCATATTACCCCCCCATGGAAAAGAGCTATATCCACCCATGTCTGATAACCGATTCTCATCAGTGGAGGAAAATAATACTTTTAATTTTTGAGATTATGTAAGTCGAAGACTTGGTCTCCTCAACCATTTTCGAGCAAAAGAGGTACGGAGCTACGGAGTTCTGTAGAAAAAAAAATGACTTAGAACGCATTTCATCACACTAAAATACTTTTCTCTATTTCAGTATCGTAATGTGGACATTACAGTACTAAAAACGGTGCTGTAATGAATTCATTACAGCATCGTTTTCAGTAACATTTTTCGTTTCGTGGTTGTCAGCAATGACTTCCGATCCTTTTAAATTTCAGCAGACGTCAATTTGGAAATGTAAATTTTCGTACTTCCTAACATTCACACCAACTGCCAAGATACAATATGAAAGTCACTAGGATCTATAATTTGAATTTTTTCATTGAATTTCACAAAATTCGAGTGAAATAGAGAAAATATCGTCTAATACTCGTTGCAGAATGCAATTCCAATACTCATGCGTTCGAAAACTCGCTCCTTCGTCGCTCGTTTTCGAATTTCGCATTCGTATTGGAATAGGAGCCCATTCTGCAACTAGTTTTAGAATATACTATTATTCCGAGATATGAAATTTCAATTAGATCATCCACTCAAAAATTGAAAATGATTTTTTGAGACACCCTATTATCTCTGCTACTGATGGGAATCAATCAGTTCTTTTACAATCAAACGATCAAGTTCATCCAGAAAACTCCATGCTATCAATTTCATTTAAAATCGATAAATTTTGGTGCAGAACTAACCAACTAACGGTACTTTAGAGGTCACCCGTGGGCCATGGAATGCATTAAGGACCTGAGTAGATAAGGAAATATCTTCTAGTTTCGATATTTAGAATCACCTCCTGAACTATATGAATGTTTAATACTGACACCCTTTATGTAATTCGTTATATATGACGGCATCCAGAATTGATTCTAATTTTTTTTACAGTTTACCGGGCTGGTCAAGCTACACCAGCATTCAGCCCTTTTCACATCACGTGATAATATATGCGTTCAAATAATTCAAACTTCCAGCCGAACCGCAAAGAAATATTGAAAGGAAAAAGGAAAAATCAAATATTTCATTCATGAAAACAACAATGAAATGTGTCAGATTTTTTGTTTTCGGTTTCATTTTCTTTAATATGCGGTTTTTCTAAGAGAATTTGAAAACAATAGTTTTTGTTAGATCAGATTCTTAAAGTTTCAATGAGAGGAAATCTCGAAAAATGAGATAATTATTCCCACAGTATCAAAAAAAGTAGTTTGTAGATAATGATAAGCATCAAAATTTCATTCGTACAAATAATACGATCTTTTCGTAATCATGACAAACAGCATAATAATCTAATGAGGCAAAATGGATTAATGCTCATTCAAAATGCCTGTGCCCTATAATATATAATAAGTGAAAGGGCTTGATGAAAGTAACTTGAAAAATAATGCGATGTTATTTTTAATCCAATATGGCGGACCATCAAAGATTTCGAAATAGTTATATTTATTCACTTCTACAATATGGGTATCAAATGGAAGGGCTTGTTGAGAGTAACTCGAAAAATAATGAAAAGAAGGATAATGTCCCTAAGTTGGAACAAACTAAATACATGTGAGAAAAATAATGTGACGTAATCCTAAAACTAATATTTCGGAAAATCCAAGTCGGTGACAATAAAAAATTGATTCAACAAATGAGAATGAGGAATTTCAACTTCACAGATAGCAAAATTGTTCACTTCGTGAAGATATTTAGTCTTCCCGTCGACTCACTAACACATATACAAATTCTTACCATAACACCTACTCTTTCAATCCCTTTTATACATTGAAATCGTAGCGACTGATCCCGACAATCTGGCAACAGTGCTGGGATCGAAAACGTTGATCGTATTTGCCGGTGCAGTATATGTGGGATTGAAAAGTTGGCGCAATGTATCGGGTCTTAACAGGACTATCAGATATACAACTTTTTTGAATGAAAAAAAATTTTTCCCCTATCAATGTGCCTAGAGAGTTATATTTTAAAAGAGCCTATTTTTTGCATAAATACTCGTAAAAAACATACGGATCATGTGGGTCTTAGGTCGCCTTAAGAACGTACCGGGACTGGATACGTCTGCCAGACAAATATATATATATATATATATATATATATATATATATATATATATATATATATATATATATATATATATATATATTATATATATATATATAAAAGAAAGATGTTGGTTACACCATTTATAAATAGAGATCGGATGGACTGTTTGTTATGAAACTTCATTTATGGAATCGTCTTCGGTCTGGTTATTATAAAATACAATAAAACTTCGGAAAAATTGATGAAAGTTTTACTTATACAGGAAATGCTTTTCCTTCTTTTGAATAAGGCCACTGGGTGTCGCTACCGTTGATGCGTAGTCGTACAGTGAATAGACAAGTACCTACTGTACGTAGTCGTAGGTTGATATTACCGCTGTTAGATGGCGATATGTTATTCGCATAGAACTCTTGGTAACATGGAAGTCTATTGCCAGATCAAAAAGCGGGTAAACTTATCTCAAGTTGGTGGAACATTGAATTTTTACCGAAGATCAAGTATCTGATTTTGACGATCAGTTTCAAACGTGAGTTGTCCATCTTCATCTTTTTTCTTTATTTTTGAAATGATTTCGAATTTCTGTTTGGGCAATAGATATATTTGCGGAAATAACTGAATCCAAAATTGCCCATAATTAATAATTGACATATTATATTCGTGTTTCTGTTCGCACAGAGACAGTATTGTAAGCGTCAATAATTTTGAAACGTTTGCTCATCGGGCTTTCACTTATGATATACAATAATGTTTCATGGGTTGCCTAATCTGATCTGGACGAATGACTATCAATAAATTTGAATATGAGTTCAACATAACATAATTCACAGTGTTGATAATTTTGCCGTGTCGATCGTACTATCGACATTTTAACATCTCGATTTGTCTTCTAACGAGCTTGATATCGTCAACTAAATTGAACAAATTGAAGAGAGATTGACAGCTCATATCCATGGAATAATGAGAATCGCGCTGCTCTACCAACTGAGATGTTTACCCATTATTTTGAGCTTAGCAGCATAGCTAAGATGTCTAAAATAATGGTGTGACCACTGATTAGATTTTGAGAATATAAGAAAAGTTTCGTTTTTGCCACTTCAGGTTGGGCTATTAACAAATGACTGATTTTTCAATTCTGGTCGACGGGCTGTGTTAATAGTCGATAGTTCATTAAAGGAATAATTTTTGTTCATATTCTTGACATTTTGATTCACATAAGAGGATAGGTACCTATAATATGGATTATACTCCTGCTATTCACAGTCACATGAGGTACTGCAAAAAGAGAACTGTACAACAATTAAAAACAAAAAGTTATATGTTCAAGTTCAACAATTAGTTACCGCTTATAAAGAGAATTCTTTCCATGTGAATTACAAAATTATTAAAATTTTGTATATTTTGAACTTTAATTTTGCCTGATTTTTTTCCTGCTTGAAAAAAAGCAATGGTAAGTTTATGCAACTTTTAAGTATAATTCAGGCGGTACAAAGTTCGCCGGGCCAGCTAGTAGGAAATATAAAAAGTAAGCAGGTACAGGTATATGAAGGAGAACTTAAAAACACCACGACTCTCCTAGATAATTTCAAGAACTGAAGGAAATATGAGTATCAGTAGTTGTGTTTCCATATAATCACTTCTGCTCCATAGTGGGGTGAATGTTTAAGACGTCATTGAAACAGCCCCAAAGAGATCAACTACATGGCTGCGATATGTGAATGAGGAAGACAAAAAGGCCTTCCTGAAACACCTCAACAGCAGGCACCCAAACATTTTGTCCATAATTTTTTTATTGATTATGATTATGATTGATTTTACTCTTAGGTCTTCCGAAGAGATCCCACAGAAACTGCAAGCTTCTAAGCTTGTACGAGTTAGGAGAATCCGTTGTTATGCCCTGTGTTGGCTTTGTTACTGTGTCCTTACGCCACCTTAGGCAAGGCACTGTCAATTTTTGACTCAACCGTGAATGTTGGCCACTACCATCCGACTACAAAGTTTTTTCCTCTCGGGATTGAACTAGAAACCTCCGGGTCCTAAAACAACGCTGTTACCACTGAACTAGGGCCAACATGGTGGTATATATAGAGTGTGGAGAGTACCTTTCCCTGACTTTCTGTTCACTGGGAAGCATAATGGCAAACTAGACCACAATGTTATTAGATCACAAACTCACACTCTTATCTACACTTGGAGTCCAACCACTCCCCCCAACAAAAGCAACGAGTGATCAAAAGACTTGCTGGATCTATACAGACTCACGTCTTTGACTTGTACATATATTTTAACTGTAGATTCTTGATGCTAAAGGAAACCTTTTTTTCATTTTCCATTTTCAAAGAGATATAGCCATTTGAAAAAAAAAGTTGAGCTTAATGCGTGCCTGGATCAATTCTCTGCAAACACCTCAAAGTACATACTTTTCGATTGAAATTGAGGTGATTATTAGATGTTCTGGTTGATACAATTAGAAAATACTCAAGCACTAACCTTATTTGAATAAGAATGTTACAAACACGATATTTCCTAACAAAACACTTAGTTCTGTCCGATCATTTCGGCAATTGAAAAGCTATATTTCTCCCACCAAAATAAGTTCCTTCTTCGATTGTCCTGAAGTTTAGTTTATAGACACTAATAATTTGTTCATATTTTCCTCGATATTCTAAAACGATCGCATAAAAAATGGTTTTTCACTAACCTATCCTAACTCCATTAACCAAAGTCATATGATTCAGGGTCAATGACCTAAGCTTACCACATTCTCTGTGATATAGCACAGAACTATAGAGAAGACGATGCCAGATTGCCGATTCTCTCTTCAAACAATGCGAACTTAAGAAAGCAGTACGTCCCCTATCGTTAGCGGATGAACTATCACAATCGCTAAAGGCGTCTAGGCGTTGCTCTTTGAAAATGCCAAAAGAGTAGTTCTGATTCTCGCCAATATAGCGCTACGTTCCTAATTTCAGTTGCCATCCACGGCCTTCTGAAGGGAAGAGTAGGCCACTCTTCCCTTCAGAAGGCCGTAGATGTACCCGCGATGCTCTGTGCTCCAACCAGTCCAACCTAAAACGTTAGTCAGCACGGCATAAACAAATTTCACGCTTTATTTATTTACAGAGAATGAAGCAAACAGGTGATGATTATGTAAATGACTTTCAGTGAATTTATGTAATAGTAGTTTCGTTCTGGTGTCGAGTTATATTGTTTCGATAGATATTTTGCTGAAGGACCGGTAACAATGAATTTCAAATAGAAACTGCATATAAAATGTATAATTCATCATAGAGATTTTAGTCTTGACAAAGTTGAAAAACATTCTGACAACGTTGGTAACTTGTTGAGAGACCAGAGAAAAATAATTTTCGATGAGATTTAACATTTAACTCAGAACAATTAGGAATAACTTGAGAACGGTCGTTTTATTGAAAAAATATAAGAATACTTTTGTTTTCTAAAATAATTAATTCTTTCGAAAACGTGAACCGTTCATCTTTTTCAAGTGGTTTTATAGAATTTTTGCGTGAATTTATAAGTCGACTATACTGTAACTTTTTTACCAGGAGAAATATGAAATAAGTTTCAATTGAGGAATATGCACCTTGAATAGAGTAAACAATCAGCCAAAATTCAGTTCATTCGAAATATCGGTTCCGAATATATGGAAAAAATAGTGTTAATTTCATGGATATTTGACACCCTGTATCTTCCAAACGAAACCGAATTTTGAAAAATGGTATGGGAAAAAAGTGTTTCGTTTGATGAGAGGAATCTACAGTCAAAATATATGTACAAGTCAAAGACTCACCCTGTATGTTGAATATCTGCCAGAAAAGTTGGAACAACTCGAAAGAGATCGATCGAACTCTGAGACCAAAGTATACAACAGGACAAAAAACACCAACGGAAATCTTTTTCGGAGAAAAGACATCAAAACAATATATAAACAAACACAAACAATAGGACAACTCTCAAAGAGTGTCAAAGCCCAGATAGATCTCTCATCTCTCAAGCGGGTACCTAAGTATCAATAGAATACCTGTCGACTGTGGAACTAGAAAGGAGTAGTCCGGGTGCCCGTGGGACAAATTGCAAATTGATTTCATTTCAAATTACCTTCCTCATTGAGCCTCCCGGGAGAAAAGCGATGTTTGTGTTTGTTAGCAATCGTCGCAGTCCTCACGCCTTGGTTTACAAGGTGTTGGTTGTCGTGGCGGAGGAGGAATGGGATCTGGACTATCAGGTTTTCCCCTGCCACAGAACCTAACCCTTCTTCTGTTCTTACTCTTACATGCGTCCTTTTTGCGTGGTTTCTTGTATGGATCGCATGGATCCGGCTTTTCGCAAGGAACGCAGGGCTGTTGGCCGCATGGACAAGCACATGGATTATTGCTTTCTTTATCGAATTTACTCGAGAAATGTCTCAATCTGCAACAACATGAAATTCAATGAAGGATTTTCATGCAGGATCTGTCAAGTTCCGAAAGCCGGATTAAAAACTTATTATTCGTGAAGTTAATTTAGTGTTGACAGCATAATATTACACCAAAACAGCTGAGAAGCCCACCCAAAAACTTTTAACAATGATGAGGACTTCCAAGACTCCACTTGAACAAGCGGTGGCATAATGAATATCCTGCGTTTGCGGGAAGGATCAGGAATATCACAGTATTTAACTAGGATTTAACTTTATCATAATTAACGGCAGGCTAGGTCGCTAGACGTAAAGTGCAATATGTATGTTACTTGTACTCCACTACTAAGCTAAATAGACAGAAAAATATCATATTGTCCGAGTTATCACTCACATTCATATGATTTTGCTGCATCCAATATTCCTATATACAAGGTGTCCCTAAACTCATGCGAAAAAATTTAGGAGGTGATTGCTCGTATGAAATTGAGATGGGTCTTTCCTATAGGAAAACTTCTAAGACCATCAAGAAATACAAAAATTTTCGAAAATTTTCCACAAAAAGCTGAAAATTGGAAAATAGAGACACACATATTTTCGTGGTATTACTTTTCTCAAAAACCAATTCAAAAATACAGGGTTTCGAATTAATCCTTAAAAAAATGATTATGTCTAGTGGTTCTCTCTGAGAAACACCCTGTATAAAAAATATGCACTATGCAATATTTTGTCGTCATAATACTAAATCGAAAAGAACATTTCAAAAGTATGCCTTCCTGACGTCACAGTGGAAAAAGTGAACTACCGTCATATATTTGTGAATCATCCTGTAAATATAAATATTTTAATCATACGTATTCACTAATTTCTTTACTAGACCATGTAGTAAACGTGTGTATGCAACAGAAATCCAATCTAACTCGTAATAATTAAAAATAAATCCGAAAATCTGGGCAATTTTCAACTTTACCACCCCGTATTTAGAAAACTAGCCATAGGATTGGGCTGGACCCATTGACACTTTCGGTCACTTAGTCGGGTAAACAAAATACCAAACTTTCAGAAAATTTGACCGGTCGCCACTTTACATACAAAAAGTGCGGGGTCCTTTCGCGTATTTTGAGAACAAAAGGTTTCTCGGATCACCACCACTAATTCGAGGGCGTAGATTAAGAATATGCAATCAGATATTTCTCATAAACATAGTTTTTGAGTAATGACGATAACAAAATACAAAAATTTTCCACGAAAAATGAAAATAAGTATCAAACCTACAAAGGAACTTATTACAGATTCGTAATCTACGACCTCGTATGCAGTAACTTTGGTGGATTCACTTATTCGTTTTTCAGCACTACGCCCTCAATACTTTCTTAATACAAAGGGTAAGGAAAAATGGCCCCCCTGAGAAAATTTTCTACGGGTGCCCATGCCTCCACGCTCTTGCGATTTAAAGCTATAGGGTGTTCTGAAGTCACAGGTTTATGCCAATAATTCAGCAACCATCGAAGCATTTAAAGGCGAAATAAGATGCTGTATCAGTAAAATACCGCCTTATGTATTCAATATCGTTATTGGAAACTTCGTTAAAAGTATACTCATATGACAGCAAAGCTGTCGTGGCCATTTACAAGATATTTTGTTTATACACAATTTCTAAATGTATATTTTCTGCATCAATAAATATTTCAATACTTTGCTACAGAAAACCATGTTTTGATGTTTTATTGAACACTGAGATCATGCGCTCTTATTGGAACACCCTTGAGAGGTTAGAAACCCATTGCTACAAGCAAACACTTCAGATATCAAAATTGCTTGTTTTTGGATTTCACGTCATTCGGGAAGTACGGTAAATGAAATAGTAAACCAATTAGCTAACAACGAGAAAACGGAGCCTTCAAATCATAAAGGAACATTCAGAGACTTATTTAATTCAAGTAAAAAAGAAATAAAAGAGAAATGGCAGACAGAATGGCTAACGAGTCCACAGGAAAAATGATCTTCGACTTTTCTTTTCCAATCCCAACAAAATAAATTTAATTGGAAGCAAATTTTTACGTACCCTTTGAGTATATTTGGTTTCTGTCTATATCGGATCAACATTTTTATTGGAGTCTGTAGGAAATGAAGAAATACCATGATGAAAAAGTGTTTTTTAACTTTGAATTTGGGATGAGGTGATACTGACAGTAAATGAAGAATTTTTGACATATGTCTTGGCATTTTGTTCACTGAAATATCCAAAATGAATCTATGGAACAATCATTACATTTTCTTTTAGGCCCATATAAGATGACTAGACATCTTAGGCCCATAGTAAACGAAAGGCGATTCGAAAAATTGTCACAAAATGTTAGTCAAACAGATTGGAATAAAA
This sequence comes from Adalia decempunctata, assembly GCA_951802165.1. Taxonomy (NCBI): domain Eukaryota; kingdom Metazoa; phylum Arthropoda; class Insecta; order Coleoptera; family Coccinellidae; genus Adalia; species Adalia decempunctata. The sequence goes on along the minus strand of OX637697.1, from coordinate 35,177,888 downwards.
ATCATATTAAAGCGTTGGAAGTGGCCCTAATACGTAAAGTTTTCCAGGTCTAAAAGAGTACAGTAGTAGATACCTATATTTGAATTTTCTTCGTCCATTATATTGATAATAATAAAACAAAATATCAGGAATCAGACTATATAATTCTCCTTAGCCCATTTCTTTATGCCAACGTTTCGAAACAGCACTGTTCCATTCTCAAGGCTTTCGAAATCTTAAATTTACGGAGAGAATCTAAAATTATGCAATAAAATAAAACGAAACGTTGGATTAAAGAAATTTGTTAAGGAGAATTATATAGTCCGATTCCTGATATTTTGTTTTATTATCTTCAAAATATATTCTCAAGGAAAAAGAGGATAGCCTCCCTTAATTATCTAGCTTTCACAAGTACCATACGAGAAGTGGGCAAGACTGTTTTTATACCTGAACTCAAATCTAGAAAATTTGAGATGTCGCCCAAGTATCAGGGCAAAAATGATTCAATCATTTACCTTCCCATGTTGGTATCTGAATATCAGAGATTCAATGGGGGTGTGAAAACGTTGTTGTTAAAGAATTCCTAAAATACTGTTAATGAATTTTTAAATGATGTTTTTGAGGACACTTTGTACTAATTCAATTTCTCTTCTGACTTGTCTCATTAATTTTTCATGTCTTGACGGACCAATAAATGATTTATTTATCTTTTGTTATAGAAAGGCAACGTAGTTGTCGTTCATGAACACTTGAGGAAAAAACCTTTCTACCATTTTATGTTTTAATGATTGCATCTTTTATTGTATTCACATATAAATTGAACGCAAAATGCATTGAAATTATGAATTAATTCATCGTTCAGTCACTTTTTCCTAAGAGTGAGTCTGTCTGGTATATCTACTTCGTAGATTGGTTGTCTCCCTTCACAAACCCAAACGCTTCCATTTTCACCATGGCCTATCAAATGATGCATCCCCTTGGCTACGTACTCGGTTCTGAAAAATTAGATTATTCTAGAGATCAGTTTAATTATAGTTAATTCATCGATGATTTAGTGAATATTTTAACATCCTACCACCGTCCGGCTATTTTCATTAGAAATTTTTATATTTTTCAATAAGTACGTATTTTTGATTTTTTTCAATTAGACTGAAAAACCAAACTTTTTTTCATCATTCGATTATGCATTTCTACTCACTCTTGCTGAGGTAGAGACCCTAGTTGCTCAGCAAGCAGTTTTCCCAGTCCATCGTAGTTGGCCAAAGCATACATGGATGCATCGAATATAAGAGGGGTGTGAGTGACACCAGGACACATCGTGAGAAACTTCACCCCAGTCTTATTGAAGAAGTAAGGCTGTCCGAATGATCTTGTCATCCCCAAGACAAAATGTTTTGTTCCAACGTAGATGGGACAACCGGAAAGTTCTTGGAGTCCCAAGATGGAAGCTATATTCACAACTATTCCTCCGTTGCCTCCGCGATGCTTCCCCATGACCTCTAGGGCTAGAAGGGATCCTAGCACGACAGCATTCTGAAAACATAAAATTCAGTGAGCCATGAATTGAACTTTGGAGAAACTGAAAGTAATCGCTTTTCAGAATAATAAACATGCAACTTTTCACGCCAGTTTGTGCCTTCAGCAATTCATTATACATACTTTGGCAATATACATGCAGGAATCTAGAATATGATACACATTTTTTCATGAAATGTCGTGAAATGATAGAATGTGCAACTTCATCTTGGAAAGAACAAAAGGCTTATGACCAAAGAACCCGTAATACCTAATCTGATACGATCATTCTGATCTGAAAAAATTTAGCTGGGCCGCATCCATTTTGGTTCTTCACCATACTTATGGTAGGACTTTGAAGTTGACAGCACCTCTCCATGAACCACTTCCCAGTTTAGTAGCCAATTAACCATTGGCGTCGAGTATTTATGTAGGTACGTCGCGATTTAGACTATTCGGAATAAAATTTGCTAGAAACGTTGGTAGTGTGTTTCAGAATCATATTCCGGAAAGTTTTTTATTTGCAGGACTTCTGAGAGTTAATGTCGATCTTATTAACAATATTGGAACAAGACATCGCAATTCGATGTCAAAAATGATAAACCTTAATGAAATTTGGTAGAAACATTGCCCCAGAATCATCTTATGTTTCAGGTTTTTTGATGGTCTTAAAAGTGATTATCTTGAATTAAACTACCCCCAGAAGTACGCAAATGAGCACAGTGGCCACGTTTTTACTAAACCTATTTCGGGCCGCAAGACTTCTGTGAGTTAGTGTCGATCTAATCAACGATATTGGAACAAGACATCGCAATTCGGTGTCCAAAATGATGAACCTTAATGAAATTTGGCAGAAACAAAGCAAGAGTACTCTAGAATTATATTATTTTTCTGTTTCCGTTAACAGGACTTCTGATGCTCTTAAAAGTGATTACCTTGAATTAAACTACCCCCAGAAGTCCTGCAAATGAGCATAGTAGCCACGTTTTTACTAAACCTATTACTCGTTGTAATTGTATGATGTGAGGGGTAATTTCGTTCTAAATTAAATACTGGGGATAAATAACGTATTAAGTTGGATAGGGATCAATACCTTATTCATAAAAACACACTCCCAAATAGTGCATAATTTTGGAAAACGTCTGATTACCATAAACAGGTAATAGCAAGTCGATCTTGAGAGAAAGATCTATGCTATCGCGGATTTTTTGTCGAACTATTCAAGAGGTACATTTCTGTCATGCATTGTATCCACTTATAAGTTTTTGCAGCGCACGTGAAAAAAGCTGATCATGGCCGATTATGTTACCTATTTTTTGTAGTTATAGTACGTAACCTTGATTTTTTCGGGTGAAAAGTATAGCCTATGTCACTGAGGGATAATGTAACTTTCTGAGGGTGAGAGAATTTCTGAAATCGGTCCAGTAGTTTTTGAATCAAGTCGTATCAAACACACAAAAATACAAATCTTTCCTCTTTATAACATTAGTATAGATAAATAACCTGGTTATATTGCGAAAATTCACGTTGCTTTGGAATCGACTTTCTACATTTTTTTTGGCAAAAATAGCGCAACCTATATGGAGATACATGAAAACTAGAACATTAACACTAAAATCTAATTGATTCCAACACCAGGATTTCTAGCTCTCATACTCTACTGAAAAAAAAATCATATCGACTGACCAAACTGTAGACTTTAGAGCGAAGACAAGTCCCCTAATAATTCATATCTCCGTCGGATATGCAACGCCAAATCATGTCCAAATATGTTTTTTGATCCGACGGCTGTGTGAAACCCGAGACTGAATTATTCTAAGCGGCAATTTTGCGAGCTCCCGTTTCACCTGGAAATTCGTCCAATTTGTTCGAAGTAATTTAACAGGAACGGGGCCACGAACTTTACCGATCTGTTCCTGCCTTCCGAGTCTCCATATCGGGGTCATCCAAAGGTCTGAGGGTGTTTTTGAGCGATTAAGTAACGTAATCTCTGGAGAATATTCGATTTTGACAACAATATTCTGATAACATTTCAGAAAAATTCGTTGACATGGTAGAAATGAACGTAATGTTTTTCGCATTGTTGAAATTATGCAAAAAATGAATTAACGAATACTCCAATTTATATACACTGCGCAAAAAAATTAACGCACATTATGGAAATCTCAAATTTATTCTACAACTGAAGATGTTCTCAATGATAATTATTTTTATCAGAATTATGCATGCATATGTTATCCACTTTCAACGTTTTTCTTCAATACAGATGTTTTCTCCCAGCAGGAATAAAAACGATGATATTAACAGATTTTGAATGTATTGGCTCCATTCTAAAATCAGTTGTTGTCGATCAATTCTAGTGATCAATAGTTTTTCTTCGTTTGATTTTCTACACTCGATCGCTATGCAACGCGACACACGCAATTTGACCCAAGAGGAATGTGCCCAAGCGGTAGTTTTGGGAGAAGAAGGGTGGACATACACAAGAATTGCAGAAAGGTTTGGAGTTTCCCATACAAGTGTGTCCAGAATGTTGCAGCGATTCAGGGAGACAGGTATGAATGTCCGAATACCAGGACAGGGTAGACCACGGGTAACAACTGCCATTCAAAAACGTTACTTGAGAGTTTCTTCGTTGAGACAACGGTTTGCAACCGCTCGCCTCCTTCAAAATCAGCTTGAGCAAACTCATGAGGTGCTTATTAGCACTCAGACAATAAGAAATCGCCTCAGAGAATATGATTTAAGGCCTCGTGTCGCGGCAAGAGGCCCAGCTCTTACCCCAGCCCATCGTTTGGATTTTGCGAGAGAGCATATCCATTGGGAAGAGGCCGATTGGGAAAGAGTTCTCTTCACAGATGAGTCTAGATTCTGCCTCTACCATTGTGATCGACGTTCCCTTGTATACAGACGTCCACATGAAAGATATGCTCAGTGCAATTTCCTGAATATACTACTGGTTTCAGGGGAGGATCGATTATGGTATGGGGTGGAATATCTTTGACTGCTCGCACAGACCTAGTGGTCGTTGATAATGGAGCTATGAATGCTGATAAGTATATGAGGAACATTCTTGAAGAGCATGTAGTGCCATTTGCCCCATACATTGGTGAAAATTTATGGACGATAATGTCAGACCCCATCGTGCGCGCATCGTTCAGGAGTACCTGAAGAGGTTGAACTCTCTCTGATGGAATGGCCAGCAAGAAGTCCAGATCTCAATCCGATTGAGCAGGTTTGGGATAACCTCAATAGACGGCGTAGAAGTTCAGAAAATCATCCAGCTACTCTTAATGACTTAGGAATCCAACTCGGAGAAATCTGGGAAGGATTAGATCAGAACATTTTAAGATCACTCATTTTGATTATGAACCGTCGTTGCCGAGCTGTAATTAACGCAAGGGGTGGAAATACCAAGTATTAAATCACTTATCAGCATTTCAGTATTTTGAAAATTGTCCATTCCTCTTCTTTCACATAAGATTCGGCGAAATCCTGAATTTTTCTTTCATTTAATGTGTCTTGTTTCGTTCAAAACCTTCCCGAGAGAACATTAAAAATAAGTTATAAAGTCAATGTAAAGTTAACTTTCATTGAAATTGAGATTTTCAGAATGCAGTGTATGTGCAATCAAAATGAACGCTATGAACTTTTTAATCTAACGCTTAATCTATCCCTTATTTTTCTTCAATAATTTTCAGAAAATGATCTCCAGACAACCAATAATAAGCTTTGTTCATTATCAATTATCACACAAATCGTTCTTTTTACGAGAAAATCACAAAATTACATGTTGTGAATCGGGAATATATGGTACAAAACTGGTATTATCTAAGGTTAACTCACACAATTGATAGCTATTTGGGACTCCCACACTCCATCCTTCATAACACCTGCATTATTTATGACAATATCCAGCGATTTCCAATCTTTGATTGCAGCGTCAAAAGCACCTACGAAGTAATACTATATTATTCAACCAGTTAGATAATACCTGATATCATTCATGTGGCTTTTTATAATTCCATTCAACACTTCCATTATATTCGTCTTGACTACAATTAAAGATCATTCTTTCTTCATTTCAACCAGATAATTATCAGTTTACGGTTTCCAATATTGATTTATACTAACTGACAAAGAAACTGCAACAATCAGAAGGAGCTGTTTGAAATTTAAATTTTATTTTGATAAAACATTGATAGTACAGCAAGGAGTAAATGATTAAATTTGGAGAAAAAATCGTGAACGTTATTTCATGCAAACATTTTTTATAACTTGAATATTGTAGTACTTTTGCACATTTTTAAAATTTTACAACAAAGCAGCTGTTCGAGGAGATCCAAAGACGATGTTTAGTTGTTGTTAAAATGTCTTCTAAAGCATATGTGTATACGCGTGAATTTGAAAGAAGTCGAATTATTGGTCTACGGAAGGCGGGGTTGCCATTTCGAGAAATCGCTTACTGGATGAACAGAAATCCAACTACTGTAATGAAATGTGGTCAAGCATGGTTTGATAATGCCCAAAATCGAAGAAGATTAGGCGCCAGAAGTCGAAGGGCCACAAATGAAGTTAAAGATTTGCGACAACTCGATCTTTGACTGATGAGTGGTTATTTGCGACAACTCGATCTTTGGCTGATGAGTGGTTAGGAGAACAAGGCCATCCTGTAACTGTCCGAACGGTTTACCGCCGGATAAAGTCCTTTGGACTGCGGCATTATCGACCCCATCTTGTGTTACCTCTGACGGTTGAGCATCGCCGGCAACGATCACAGTGGTGCAGACAAATTCAACATTGGAATGTGGAATGTGGAATGGCATCAGGTCGTCTTTTCTGATGAATCTCGATTCTCCTTGGGTGCACATGATGACCGAGGAAGGATAAAAAGACGCCGGGGAAAGAGACGTGAACCTCAGTTTCCGGGCAGTAGGCGTTATGGTATGGGGTGGCATTGCACATCTTCTTCTTCTTGTGCGGTGCCTTTGGTTGGCCGAACGTAGGCCTTATGGCCCATTCTTCATACCGAATTTGTGTAATACTGGAGAGACTCAAACCCGAAGGCACGTTGACAAGAATGCCGCGCGCCGACAAGGAGGAGTGCCTCTCACCATAGTGATGGGAGGCGTAGGGTTCCCTAGGTGTGTTAACCTCAGTGTAGATAAGTTGCCGCACGTGAACAGTATATGTTCCGCCGTTTCCTCCACGTTCCTGCACCCACGGCACAGGGAACACTCAGTTAGACCCATTCTTTTTAAATGTTTACTAAACAGATGGCCATTAAGAGCACCAGCCACCAGAGACAATTGCTTCCACTCGAGAATCAAGAGCTTTTTGACCTTCGGCTTCGAAGAAAGCCCCTGGATAAGGAGTCTCGACTGCCTTAGATCCGTTCTCGTGTTCTACTCAGAGGAGAATTTCTCATCAATCCACCTCGTGAAGAGGTTTTTGATATATGTATGACAGATAGGAAGCACGGGTTCCGGCCCAGTAAACGTCGAGCGAGCCCCTTCTTTGGCTAAGTTATCTGCTCTTATGTTACCAGAGATAGACGAATGCGCCGGGCACCAGACAACATTTAGAGTGTTATCTGGGCCAAGCGTGCGCAGGGCCTTTCTGCATTCGAACATCAAGTTTGAGGTTACTTTTATATCAGAGAGGGATTTCAGTGTGTCCTGACTGTCGCAACATATGTAGGTATGTGTGTTTCCCTGAGTATCCTATGTGGATACTCTCCACCGCACATACGAGGACAGCATATAGCTCTGCCTGTGCTATTAGCAGTCTTCTCCTAGAGGAATGGACCACTTTGTTCTTGGTCCAACAATCCCCGCACTGGCACCGGTGTTGCAAACTGAGCCGTCGGTGTACCAGGTCACCAGGTGGGACCCTCAGGTTTCAGTAGCCTGTCTGGCTTACACTACTGATCTTTAGTCCTTATTCGAGGTAACATGACAGCGCTGCGTAACCTTCAAGAAATAGTGGAGCCATATTTTTCCCCTTACCTCAACCGGCTCGAGAATCCATAGAGCATTTTTCTGACGACATCATGGGTAGAAGGCTTGGAAATTTACCCCAGCCCCCACGGACTTTGGCGGCTCTGAGACTTGAAGTACAGGTAGCTTGGGATAGTATCTCTCAAGAAAAATAGACGATTTTATTCCATCAATGCCAAGACATGTTGGGGAGTGTATAGATAATCGCGGAGGACAAACATATTATTAGCAAATTTATTCGAAAAAATTGTAAACACTTCGTTTTCTTCTCCAAACTTCAATCATTTACTCCTTGCTTTACTATCTAGGTTTAATAAAAAGAAATTAAAATTTGGTGCAGTTCTTCCGTCAGTTAGTATATTTGATATTTACATAAATAATTCAAACTAAATGCCTTAGACACTTGTTGTCGATGAGAAATTCAAAACTGTGATTATTTATTGAGCATGTCATTTGAAAAATCATTGATGATTTTAGCTTCCTCCGGTATAACTCGACAAGTTACAAAACTATGAAAACTTTTAATTGATTTTCTCATCATCTCTGATAACAAAGAAAAAGAATTTCATGAAAATATTTTGATTGTGTCGACTGTCGAATACAAACTATATTTTGTCCTCAAATTTGACTATATTCGAAAAAGATCCTAAATAATTTTTGATATAACGTCAGGCAAATGAAGAGATTCAATATGTTTTTGTATACAAAGTGTCTCTACCTGAACCATGGTAAAGTGTAGTAACAAATTGATGAAATTACTTTTTCAATAAGGAAATAACAAACTTCTTTTAAAATACCCCATTACCTAATATTGATTGAGAGATTGGGCTGAAATTAATTTAAGATTCAAAACGCCTATTATATTCAACTTTGATTCTTTAGAATCAATATTCCACCACTCTTTCGCACACATCGGAATTTCGCATTCGATATCGAAAATAGCTCCTCTAACGATATCAATTGACATAAGCCAACGACTTAGCGTTATCTCATAAAAAGAAATGCAACGCTGTTAAATCGCATCAACAAGATGGCCATTCGACCATTTCCATACTAGAGATTCCACGGTAACTGAACTACCGCTTCAGTTTATCAAATTATTTGACCAGCTGTGTGGCACGTGGCACCGTCTTATTGGAACCACATAAAAATGAAAAATTCTCATCATATTTTCATGAAAGTTCTTACTTTTCAATTCACTCTCCTTAGTTACATCGGCACGGCAGAATGTAGCCACTGTTTTTCCATATTGCTCATTGAGCTTCTCTGCTGATTCATTCCCTTTCTTCGCATCGAAATCTACGAGTGCCACACCCTGTAATTGATGAGAATTAAAAGAAATCACATTCAAAACACTAATTAAATAAGTTAACCATTTATTGATTGCAATTATTCATTATACCTATGCATTATTTCTAAATAGGGTCTTTCAAACACGCTTTTATGAGCTGGAACTTCAACTATCCATCTTTCTATACATCATATAATTTTTATGATTATTTAATCTATGTAACGAAATCTTTCAAACAATTTCAAGAGGTCTGATTATCTTGAAATTTTGTACATGTATCAACTCGCGTATCAAGGACCGTGCATCAATGAGAACCGAATCCTCTGCCATTTTGTAGCTATCGTTAAATTAATTCGTATTTCGTAAAACACCAGTGAGGAGGCAGAAAAGCTCAAATATGTTAATTTTGAACTTCAATATGTTTGTTTGAATTGCAAATATTGAACTTTTTTTTATCGAGGACAAAAATTATATGCACACGAAGAAGAGGAATTTATACAGGGTGGGCTTTTTAAAACGAAACAGACGAGATAACGGGCGGAATAAATTTATTCAGAAAGAATGCTTGGACACGTCGATTTTGTTTGGAGGGGGACCACTTTTAAGGTCAAATTCACAACTATAACGCTTCAACCCTTAGTGTTAGAACACCAACCCCTAAATTTTGAATAGGAAAGATAGGGTGAGTGATACCTCATTTGAAAGGTCTTTTTATGCTGAATCCAGGATATTGACTTTTTCTTCATTTGATTCATTGATTCTTGAGATATTGACATTTGAAGTTGAAACAGAGATAGTATTGTCGTCAAGCAAGCTGTCTGAATCAATCGAATTTATTATTCATTCATTCTGTAGATTTGATGAAACTTCATAACTACCATACACCAGACATCAAAATACAAAGTTAAAATTTTAACAATGAATAATTAGTCAAATAATTGATTAATTCACATAGCATGGTTAGCGGAATGAATGGTATTGTACGAAATTCATAATTGAATATCTCGAAAATGAATGCGTTATATGAGAAAAAATTACTACGCTGAATTCATGATAAAAAGGCCTTTCAAATGAGGTTTCACTCACCCTATATTTCCTATTCAAAATTTAGGGGTTGGTGTTCTAACACTAAGGGTTGAAGCGATATAGTTGTGAATTTGACCTTAAAAGTTGTCCCCTTCGAAACAAAAATCGACGTGTCCGAGCATTTTTTCGAAATAAAATTATTCCGCCCGTTATCTCGTCTGTTTCGTTTTGAAAAGCCCACCCTGTATCGCAATAGAATAAACTCTCTACTTTTCATTTCGGTAGCTATCAAGGGACTTTTTAGGTTTCAAATATATTTTAGCGTGACCGTTTCCATTTATTTATGATAACTTGGTGTTATCATATATAGATCCCAGCACCAAATATATCGAAAAGAGCTGCATAAAATAATAATAATAAGCAATATGGAAATACAAGTTACAGAGTGATACACTAGGTATGAACCAATATCTGAAATTGATAATTTCATACATAGGCAGGATTATGTTGGACATTTAATGCATTGTTGCTATTATTTTTTTTGGAATTTTCATTTCTAGGTTTTCAGAGAATTTACAGATGGTATGAGGGCACTCTTTTTGATATGATATTCCCATTTCTTTCGGCTCAATAATAATGTCATGTACTCTGATTCAAGTAAATTATTAATTCCACAACCCAAACCAAGCTTTTTATGTACCCTTATGTACCTAAAATTGTTTCATCATCAGTGGCCTAGTGGGTATTAACATACACAACAGATACAAGAACAAGAACCTGAGATCAATCTACCATCTCTTCAAAGTCTGAAGCAAAAAACAACGTCTGAAGTTTATGTTTTTCAAAGCCTTGAAAATAAAGAAATTAAAAAATAACACTAACACCATGATATCCAATTGAAACTGTATAACTTAGATGTGTTACAATATTGAATGTACTTATTTGTAATTGATTTAAGATGTCCCTTTATGATTTACCTGGTGATAGACAAAGATGCTAACAAGAAATAAAAAGAATATGTTTCCATTTGGAACATTTCAGTAAATCACACAGGAGACACCATAGAAAAACGAAGAATACCTTGAGTCCATGTTTTAGTAATTCACATGCGTAATTGAACCCAATTCCACTAGCAGCACCTGTCACCAAAGCAATTTTTCCTTCAACCTTGTAAACCATATTGATATTTTCCGAACAAATCAGTACAATGAATAATTGTTGTTGATGTACCCTTATTTATATCAATCTAGAAAAGCTCCATTCGAATTGCTGATAATGATATTTGAAGGTTGCGTGGTACAATAACATAATTAATATATTTATTTTGGGCCATCTGTTAAATGATTAATCCTAATTAAATCCGTTTGTTGTTTACCTGCTTTTAGCAATAGGTGATATTGGAGCGAATGAAACATAAGTTATTTGGTATCAGATATGCGAATTTATTGACATTGTAGTTGTAGACCTATCATATGAATTATTATTGATTGTTTATTTTGTAACTGTAAAAATAGTGGGTTATAATTGGAAATCACATCGGTTGGTGTAAAATTGAAAATTCAAATATCTGAACACGGAAAGCTCTTGTTATTTTCAAACAATACACTCGCGATGTATTTTTCAGTTTCTACTCTGAAGCTGGTTTAATTTATAGATTATATCCTAGTTATTATTAGTGGTATTAATTCTGTATTTTTGTTTCAGGTTTTACTGGGACCTATGTATGCTGCTGCTGCTTGTTGCGAATTTGATTATTTTACCTGTAGCTATAAGTTTTTTCAATGATGATTTGAGCACGCGGTGGATAGCATTCAACTGTTTATCGGATACGATATTCCTAATCGATATTGTTGTCAATTTTAGAACAGGTAAGAACTATTTTTTTCTCTTGCTGTTATATTTTCCTGACACCAGCAAGTTATTGCTACATTATATGGACGAAAATGTTTGAATTATTGTTATTTGACTACAATATCAAACAGAATCAATAACTATAGGCATTCACAAGCTTATGTTACCCTTGAGATACCTTGAAAACAAATACAGTGTACGCAACATTGATCGGTAATACTGAATTTCCAAATCCATCGATGGTGAATTTCCTGAAAATGGTTGTTTTGATTTGGGTTGGCTACCCTGATATTAGTTACGTGCCCGTTTGATAAGTCTATGACATAGGTCACAACAAACCATTTTTCCTATTGAAGTAATCCACAATTCTACTCAATAGTTTAGTGGCTCAATTCCATAATGATCTATCAAGTCTCCATACTATATTGTAGTCAAGTACATGATAAATACTTCGAAAAGGCGGAGAAATACACATTTTTAGATGAGCTGTAATGTTTTTTCGGATGTACGTTTTCTATCTTTACTACCTTTCATCGGAATTCCATCTCTGCTTTAATATCAAATTGAATGTTTGTGAAAGTAGTAATTTTTTGCACGACCTTAGAAAATCGTTTTTCATACGGGGTCTTTATACCGAGTGTTCCTAAATTGGATGTATAAACAAAGATGGGAGAATCCTTGCATAATTTCGAACAAAAAACTACCATAACATGGTTTTTCGAGTTAAAGTTCGAATTTTTTAAAGTTTTTTTCTCATTGTACCTGCATTTCACACGATATTAAAATGAAATTCGTTATAGATATTACAACTTGAAGTTCAAACCATGTGGCATGCCAATTTCATTTGCAAGGCTACAGGGTTATATTTTTTCTGACACACTTGTTTTGGTGATCCACTGTGATTTTGTAGAATTGTAAAAAAAGCTCTGTTGTTGTACTAAACTCTTTGGTAGATTTTTCGTTTCTGCTACCGATTTAGAGCAAAGAAATTTGAACTCTTCTCTGGTTGCATAAATTCATTGTTGATTACTATCCCAAATTTTAGTTGAGTATCTTGTGAAGTGCGGATATTATGAGAAAAATACTTGAAAAAAATTTGAACAAACACCTTGAATCTCGAAAACGGAGCGTTACCTGTCCAATGTTTCGGAACCCTTTTCTTAAAATTATTCGAGGAATCTCTTCTTTTTGTTTGTACCTCCAATTCTGGAACACCCATTTTTTGTTATTACTTTTTTTACAAAATTGTACAAGTTGAGCACAACTATCAAAACTGCATTTATTCGATCACATCATACGATCTGAAAAATCTTTGGCCTGTTTCAACACTAGCTGAAAAGCTATTCATAACATATCCAACAGATAACCCTGAAAATGTTGTTTCAAAGGTGTTTCTCTCTAGCCAATAAACTGCCAGCTTATTTAACACCTGGATCAGGAGACTGATAATTTTTATTCGTTGGATAACCTGACTTCTTGACTTCTGTCATGACGGGCCCAAATCTAGAAAACGAGGGTGTGACAATGAATCTTTTGTGATGTCTTTACAAGAGTACTTCGACGAGCTCTTTGCACGTTTATCACGAAAACAATAGAGCAAATTCCAATATTTTATGTAGCACAGTCCTATGAACCTTTTGACTTAATAGGTACTTTGATAACTAGATTCTTTTGATAAAATATCTACTACAACTATTCATATTGTTCACAAAACATTCCATTTATTTGCAAAAATCGGAGACATAATTATACAAGTCACAAGATTTTTTTTCGTGCGACATTGCTAAACCTACATTTAATTATTGGACAGTTATCCGACAGATTTACCCAGCAGATATTTAACCCACTGGGTTCATTTCCGGAACATATCAGCAAGAGGTGAAGCAGGCCCTTAGTATATATGTTGGAAATTTGTCGTTGAATATTCTATATTAACATTTTTCGTTCGAATTACAGGGATAATGCAACAAGATAATGCAGAACAAGTGATACTAGATCCTAAACTGATAGCCAAACATTATTTGAGGACGTGGTTCTTCCTTGATCTGATTTCGTCCATTCCCTTAGACTACATATTTCTAATATTCAATCAAGTAAGTTGAATCGAAATTAATAAGAAATGTGATCAAATTCAGAACGTATTGAATGAACTTACTTCAGTATTTCTGAAGAAATACTGCTGAACATTGACGATAGAGAATAAATATGGCCTCCCTCATTGATAGGAAACCATAACTAACCTTAAAATTAAATTATTAGAAGGGAATATCGGCTCCTGTTACTGTTGCCAATGTGAGCTATTGTAGCTCACTGACCTGCCACGTTTCCTATTATTTTCAAGGAAGTGATGATCCCATGTGAGTACATCCTCAATTTCCTTATATTAATAACCAGTTCGCTTGAGCCTAGAATCTTCAACCTGATTCTGTCCCTGCAGGACACTCACCAGTAAGATATTCAGATATTGATTATTTCGGGACATGGGCCATATTCTTAAACTCATTAACGGATGTTGCCTCCATCACGTCAGAAAGTAGTCTGTTCCAGCTGCCTCAACACTATTAGGAAGGAGATTCTGGGGGACTGATGTTCTAGATTTTTCTTTGGCAAGCTTGTATGAGTATCCTCGTAGGTTAGTTTGATTTTTCCTGAACAGTGACCGAAGATCAGCATCAGCATACCCACTGAGGGCCTGGTAAGTCATGATTAGATCATCACACTCACGTATATCACCAAACCTGCAGACCTCTAGCAGTTGGAAGAAAGGGTCATAGCCTGCTCGGTTGGGATCATGAGGGAGACGAGTTCAGGAGCACTGGACAGCCTCTAGTGCCTTCATATTACTCTCAAGAGAAGGCCAAAAAGCTGACCCAGCAAATTCTAACATTGATCGCATGTATTTTTACGAGCTACAACCATTGAACGAGGGATATAACAAATAGCTCATATGTACAGCAATATTACAAATATTATTGACAGGTGTTCGGTACACTCCTGGGAATGCCACAATACCATGAAGCAATGACCAGAGGCAACAAAGTGACTCTCTCATGGGTGTCAGTGCACGGTGGCATTGAGAATCATGAGAAGTCTGATGCATTTGCGAAAACTGCATCAAAGGTTGGACCGTTGGACCTGAACCCTTCTATGACCTTAAATAGGGCCACTTTCGGGAAGTGGTACAGCTATGGGAGATTCCAAATATAACACTCCTCTGGACTCCAGGGCCTTTATTCTTGAAAACCAGGGAGTAGAACGATCGAGAGAACGGCGACGTGGCCCTACTGATTAGTAGGGCCACGTCACCGTTCTCTCGATCGTTCTACTCCCTGGTTTTCAAGAATAGAGGCCCAGGACTAAAACAAGCGAAAATATTTGTATAGTGGAAGGTTATCATCCATTATATTTAAATAAATAAACACAATATTGGGAAATTTGACAATTTATTGACCTTATTTTTCTAACAAAGCCATCGTTTCGAGGTTAGTTTTCCTCTTTCTCAAGGCTAAGATAAAACAATCAACAATAAGATCGAAATATGGTTTCACAGACGTGTGCTTCTCTTACCTAGTCAGTATATAAAGGTTTTCGTCAAAATATAAAAAAATCAATTCAGAGTAAGGTAATCTAGAGCAACAATTCATGAAACAATATAAGATTTAAATCAATTATAGTTTAACATTAAAACATGGTTTGACAAGACCACAGACTATTATCAAAACAGCACAATTATAAACAATAACATTGAAAATGGAAAACGTACCTGAACTAATGAACTAATATAAAAACATTTATAACAATTGACTATACAATATATTAATACTTACAGTGGCTTTATACAAGACAGTGGCGACAATAGGATCATAGAACACGTTTTTGCACAAATATGGCGGATATTTGTTTACATTTGAGTGTCGTGCTGTTTGACATTTGACTCGATCTTGAGCTTTATGTTTAGATACATGACAACAAAACAATGAAAGTCCGCCATTAGTGGTCGAAAACAGTCCGACCAATCAAAACTTGAACGTCTATTGTCACCACTGTCTTGTATAAAGCCACTGTACTAAGACCTTGCACATCTTCTCTATGATAAACTGTTTGATTCTTTTTTATGAAAATCATTTCACTGATATTTCTCGCATATCTGTTCCTTTCATAATCTGAAACTTTAACGTTATCAAAATTGAACTTATGTCCTGTCGTGTGTGTATGTGTGGCTAACGCTGTTTTGCCACTATTTGTTGGTTTGTTACAGTCATTTTATGTTGTTTCATTCTGTCTCTAAGATACTGTTTTGTTTGTCCAATATAAGATTCTTCACAATTCAACTGATAGGGAAAAAATTCTTCACAACACTGAAAGACAGAACACTAGGATTGATGAAGTCTAATTTAGTATATCAGATCCCCTGCTTCAATTGTGAAGAATCTTATATTGGACAAACAAAACAGTATCTTAAAGACAGAATAAGACAACATAAAAATGACTGCAACAAACCAACAAATAGTGGCAAAACAGCGTTAGCTGTTAAAAAAATAATGTCAATAAATTGTCCAATTTCCCAATATTGTGTTTATTTATATTTGTAGATTCCTAGACCCGTTCCAATACCAGTTTTGGAGTTGTTGGTGAACCAGAAGAGTCTCTATTAAGAGATTTCTTGAAGTCCCAGTCTTCTCTTCTGCGGGTATCGTTCATTGCTGGTTTTATGAAAAGAAAAATGGACGTATATTTCATTGATATGTTTTCACCGGCCCCAAGTGTAGCCAGGAAGTTATTGATTATAAAACTAAACCTCTCCGTATTGCTTAGTGCTACCTGATTTAGGCTGACTTGCTCCTGATCAGAATGTGAAGAGATTCAAGATATAGCAGCATCCCTTAGGCCATGAGGCCTGTTCTTTTGGAGCCTGTAAGCGTTCCGTGCATGGCCACCAAGCTATGCAGTTGTGAGTGATCATCGATCTGCCTCTGATCCACAGAGCCTACGAATCTCATCTGCTGATTTTTCCATATGGTACGAATGATGTTTGTGCCGACAGCAGTCAGCAGACCTACCATTAGCTCAAGCTCAGCTCGTGACAGCTTCAGGAGCTAAGTGGTATAGGTCGGTGAAATCATGACGAATTTCTTGGACTGAATAAGTCCAGTAGTGTTTCTCGAGAGGGTTATTCTGTTGTCCAACTCCCATTGTTGAACCGCTGCCTTATATCTTATATTGGTCTTTTCCAAGGTCACATAAATGCTCAGGTCCAGCAGGTGTTAACCTTGATGCACATCGGCTTCTTTATTTACTTCAACACAACAATGCCCTGGCACCTATAGTAGAGTTACTATGGTGGCATACCCCTAAGACCAATCTTTCTATAACTTATGCTTTCAAATGAAATTTTCTTCTCAGAATATTTTTTATTGCCTTCCAATGGGGAACTTCAGCCCCTTAACCTATTACGATTCGAATTTGATCACAGAACACAGAGAAAGTCTATTGGAAAGCATTATTCGTCATTAATTCCCGAATGGAAATGTTTCAGTTTCAGGATTATGGCGATAGTTTTCAAATTTTACATGCAGGGCGTGC
The DNA here is from genome assembly GCA_951802165.1 of Adalia decempunctata. Classification (NCBI taxonomy): domain Eukaryota; kingdom Metazoa; phylum Arthropoda; class Insecta; order Coleoptera; family Coccinellidae; genus Adalia; species Adalia decempunctata. The sequence goes on along the minus strand of OX637697.1, from coordinate 35,160,644 downwards.
CTTGCGTATCCTAAGACTTGCGAAGTTGCTTTCTTTGGTGCGACTCCTCCGGCTCTCGAGGCTGGTACGATACGTCAGTCAATGGGAGGAAGTCTATGTAAGTATTCCGCTTCTGATTCGCTCAATATTAAGCTATCGCTTACACGCATCGTCGGTGATTTAATTAATGAAAGGTGAAATAATTTTTGGTAAATTATATCACAACATCGACATAACAAAAAAATTTCCTCAGAGATTGTGGATTGAAATAAAGACAGTAGTCAGCTAGGTAATTAAAAATTTGTTCTTGAATGACAAAAATATCATTTCGCTTTATATAAAGAAGTTATTTGGTTCATTTCAATCATAAAGAGGACCAATACATTCATTAACAGGGTTGTCAGATAGTGGACGAACAAAGCTAAATTCTGGAAGCGATGATCACTTAATAAAGGCTTCATTGAAGACATGGGTACCTCTGAGGTTTTATAAATCCCCTCAAAGACTCACAATATCAAAAAAAGGTAATTTTAAGAGTTTTGCAACTTGAGATTCTACATTGAATAAAAATAAACTGTGCTGATAAGTTGTAGTTTATAGATTCTCTAATTTGGTTTTGAATTTCATTGACTTCAATTTTGAATAAAGTAATCTATTGGTTACGGAGATAACACCCGAACCATGAAAGAACATGATAGAACCACAGAATACCTAACTACAGTAAGTTTTTCTGTGATAGAATCGTCCAGATAACTTCTCAATATTCAGCAATAAAAACAATGTAGAAGAAACGATAAATTCGATAAAATCATAGTTGTGTTCAAACCATCTGAAGTGAAAAGTAAACAAGAGGTTACGAGTCTCTTGAATTTTGTTTCCACAAATCATTTCAAGATAGGATATGCAAAAATTATTTCACCCCCCTTAAATGTCAAGCTGTAACAGAAAGTTGAAGAGAAAGCTGATTAATGAGAGAAATTATTGAAATAAATACACGATGAGATTTATTCTGATTACGATAACCAACATTGATGGGAGATTAGAAAAAGCGAAGGCAAATTAGGATACCTAAGCTTTGGGCTTCCTGCATCAGCTAAAGGCCTACAGCTTCAAAAATTGTGCTGAGCACCTACCCATTGATTCATAACACTTCTTTAGGACTTCTATATTGATTGAATAAAATATTCGTCGAGTTGAAACAACTTGAGTGCCTACTTCAGTCTGATTCAGAATTTGATTTATTGCTCCTGTTCTTTCAATATATCTCTTTCAAACCTATTTTTACTTTACTGAATAAACATGCACCTTCAACACATGCACAAATAGAAATACTATAATTAAAGGCATTGGTACCAAATTCATTTTGAACCTCATGATTCTTTCTCGAAACAACGAATAGGCATTTCCATATCATACAAAATTAATATTAAATTTCCGTTTATTCTTTTCGAAACAACATAGACATTAGGCAAGAACATAATTTTTATGTCCTCAAAATCAGATCTTATTAAACTTTTTAAAATTATTTAGGTAGAATCGAATTATTGAATGAAGAATACGAATGCATATTACCTGCCTATAGATTCATAAAATCCGGTATCTCAATTTCATTGTCTGGATTGTGTGGCATGTAAAGTTTCAACCGAGCGCACAGAGTGCGAATCGGACACATTATTTATAAACTAGATGAACAAAAACTGATGGTTATGTCTAATCGTTTTGGTGTTAGGGGAGGAGGGTTGTGAATGTGCATTCTCGAAAAGAGGCTGTAACTGCGGCACTTTTTATGTGCCATTCAATGAAGTAGGTATATTTTCCTAAAATAAGGATCAGTGATTATTTTTATAACAATATTTTATTTCAAATAGGGTAACCATCCCAAAAATTCACAAAATTTCATATTTTGAAACCTTCACTGTCTAAATAAAAATTTTCACATTTTTCATTCCAAAAGCATTCCAATTATGTTCTTCACCACTTCAATGTACATGGATAAACTTTTAATCTGTAATTTTCGAAGATGATTTCAGTTTAATGCCAAGGCATGCATATTTTCGAAATTCGAATTTCAAGCCCTATTGAAATATAAAGGATATTCCTTTCGAAATAAGAAAATATTTTTTCCAGTTTCAATGATGCCATTTCACTCCAAATACAGGGTGCGGCAACTAGTTTTCCCACATTTGAAGGAGCTGTTGAAAAAATACGAAAGAAGATATTGGAAAAATTCTTTTTTATTTGGAAGGCATTATTCTCAAGCAGTTACATTCGTTTAGGGAAAATTTGTATCTTGTTCAAGCTTGTACCTTCTGCATACATTCAGTTAAGAACCAAATCATCAATATGATACTTCATTGATGAAAATTGATTAAATCGATATTGATAATCAATCGAAAATATGTGTTTTCGTTGTTTCGAGAATATCATGAGGCACACAAATCCACAAATTTAAAATTTGAGCTTATTACGCTGCACAGATACCTATGTACCAGCATCCACCTAGGAGGCAAGCACAGTATGCTCCTGATGGCACCTTATTACCACCGACAATAAACAGGACAACAGAGGTGCTACACAAATCTCTTTCAGTTTCGGTGTGCTTGCCTGTTTGTTCATTTGGTCCACTGATAGTCTCTCGAAAATATCATAACCTAACATGTTGAAAAATTTTTTTTTTCGCCATTTTCTCTTAAATGGTTCTCCTAGGGTCTTTATAAACTCATCATTATTTGAGCTTGTCATTCAATTTTTGAACTCATATATAGGAAAAAAGTGTAACTATGGTCTATATCTTTGTTATCGAACACCCTGTATATGTGAAAATAATTTTAAATTGTGCATGTGAATGACCTTCACATTTCACGAAAAATAAATTTTCAAAATATCTTCATTTTCTGCCTCAAAATGAGAACCGCGTCTGGGGTGGGCCACCCTGTATATTTTATATTCATCATTGCCTTTTCAATGATCGGGGAGTATACACAAGATAAATTCGGAGCACTCCGGCACCTTTGTCTGTATTTATGATTCTTTTTGAGTACAGCAATTTGAAAAAGGTGGATTTATATTAACAGGAAAAATGGAAAAAGTCTTATTCCTCAGTCAATTTGCTTCAATTCATTATTGCCACTGTAACTACATGTTTCGGCTTAGGCCATCATCAGGTTATAAGGACTCACATTATTTCGTTTCGTTCGAGTTCGGTGATGTGCGAGAATAAAAAAATAAATTTGATTGATTTGTCAGAAATTCTAACATTAGGAATTGGTTGAACCACCATCAAGGATTCATTGTCGATCTCGAAGGGGGTGCCATGACCCCCACGACTCTCCCTCAAATCCACCAGTGAACAAAAGGAGATATATAAAAATTAAATTTTCGCTCATATTCGTATAAAAACATGGCGGTGATTTGTATACTATTCAATATATAGTATCTGAATTTGAACCATTATGGTCAAATCACTGGTAATCCTGTATATTCTCAGCAATCAATAAAATTTTCCCGAGTATTAAGCTGAAAAATAATTTGTATTTAATTGATTCGAATCGTGAAAGGATGTTTGAGGTTATGATATTTTTGAGGACGTTGTAGGAGAATCCCTATCAGTGGTTTTATCATTTTGCAGAATGTAAATGTTAGCATATATAGATAACATGCAGTTATCCAAATAAAAAAGTTCATTCATTCAGCGCAGTAGTATGGATGGAAAGAAAAACTGAGAGATTTAATTTGTATTTATGATTTTTACACTGTCGAATACAATGTATATTTACACTGAAACATCTCGAACTCACACTTAGCTTCCACTACTTCATTTTCCTTTAGCGCAAATTTCATATTTATGACAATACCAAAATTCATATGGAGAATATTTTTGAGATCGAATGTGCACTGATATACCAAGGTGAGTCAATGATAGGAGAAGTGGTACGAATAAGTGGATGACATCTTTGTGCATTTTGATTTTAATTCCCATGTTAGACTTATCAAACATTGATGTTGTTTTTCAAGTTTGTCTAGTTTGAAAGAATTGTCCCAGGTAGGAAATGGTGAATCCAATAATTTCAAGGCCAATATTGTACCTAGGAGTAGAGGACTTTGTGGAGGTTCAGAAAAATATATTTTATGTTCTGTAAAAGTCTCTTGGTTCTCGAGATATTTTACTTACATTTCCGAAAATAAAAAAAAACATATCACCATACATTACGTACAACCTATTTTACGGTTTTTTCGGCAGAAACCTTGATGAAGCAATATTTTCTGAATTCAGAGATAGAGTGTTCTTGTTTATTTTAAACCTACAAGTAGGTAGGTATATGCATGATGGAAAAATACATTCTTCCATCCCTGTCCTACAATACACCAATTGTCAAAAATATCAGACGCCAAATAGATTTTTTAAGCAAAATGATGATATTTGACCCATTTTAGATTTTTGAGGGTGTTGCTATCCCGGCCTGTGGAATAAAAAATTAATGGTTTTCAAACCATGCTCTTGTACCTATATCATTATTTCTTGCACCTATTTTTCAGAATCGTATTATGCAGTTAATTAATTTGAACTGCGGCCTTATTACTTACTCATCTAGCACTTTCTTGGATCATTGACTCTCCTGTTATCTGATATGTCCAAATTTTGTCTAGAGCTCAATTTTAATATTTATGAAGCATCTAATGTAATTATGTTACCATTATGTCACCATACCCTCACGTAGGGTGAAGGACTGAATAGAGAATGTAATTATATAAATAGGGTGAGTATCAAATTTGGGGCGAAACTAAAAAGCTCTAGCGATTCTTCACGTAATCAGCACTCTTCAATTTACTAAGAATTGCGGGTTCACTGAAAATTGGTTGCTCTGACGGCATAAACAAAAATGTTAACTTTGTTTGCAGTAACCGCGGAAGTAAAGTCCTTGTGGTGAACTCGAAAGTGAAATCTTTAACTTTTAATTGGCAAGTCTAACTCGTTTGGAGATTTGAATGAAATTTATTATTGCATTTTCACTTTGTCGAATTCATTTTATTTGGCCGAAAATGTATTACATTATGCGTTGTCGTAAATTGAAATTTTCTCTTCTTTTCCGATATTGTCGCACCAAATTTCAGATGCTTCAAGTGTCTATTTTTTTCGATTTATATCCACGTAGTTTTGAACTTTTTCTATTTTGTTTGCCGAGATCTGAATTTGGAGGAAATATAAGAAAATGTTGTTGTTAGGATAACTTTCAGATCAGCTCCTCAGAGCTCAGTTTCCCATATTTGATGGATGATGTAATAGATGATGAATAATGAAAAATGAATCATCCAGGACGAAGCACATCATGCGATTATGTAATTTCACATCCCCAAGAAACTATATACAGTGTGTTTCACCTAAATTGGTAACAATTCATTATTCCATAACGAGTTGACCAATTTTTAATTTTTTCTAGATATCCTAGTACTCTGAAAGATCTTATCTTGGAACCTATGCAATATTTTGAGATTCGTTTTCTCCATAGTCTAGTAGACTTGGACCAACGCATATTGTGAAGTGGATTAAGGGATTAAGGGTCATTAGCACTGGCGGATGCAGAGGGGAGCCATGACCCCCCCCCCTTGAATCTCAAAATTGACAATAATCCCTTTATCAGTAGTTGTTTTCGTCGATTCTACGGTCTTATCGTAGTGCGATATGGAAAAGTTGAGTCTAAAAATAATATAGAGCAAGCTGTAAAGCTTTCTGAGTACTCTGTATACCTGGACATTTTTGTAATAGGTCTACTCGTAATGAGTTAATAAACTGTGGCCACTTGAAGTGAAAAACCGTATAATGTGAGCTTACTGTGACTCCTATTGAGCGGTCATTAAGAAATCGTGAAACGTCTGGTATTGAATTTGGAGTGTGAATATTTCATTTCATGGAACAGAAGACATAAAATAGTAGATCTTTCATCCACAAAAATTCGAAAATAGCTAAATGCAGAATTTCAAAATCGTCAATCCATCAATAAAAAATTGTGTTCAAGCTATCGACTTTTGAGAATAGGGTTTAGCTTTTACCATTCGCTTCGAAGATTAGTTTCATTGTATTCTCATGTGCACTACTTTCAAAAGTCAAAAGCCTCATCAACCACGATATATTTTAAATTTCACTATAAAATGGAGAGTTTTTAAAACTAAAGAATGAAATTTCCGGTGCAATGCATACTGACAAGATTTCCATTTTCATGAAAAAATATATTGAATCAAACCATCACTTTCCTTGATTATACTTCTGAGTTTATCGCAGGTATCATTTTTTTTCGTTAATTAGGAAAATTCATCTCCAAGTTCAAATATCTCAGAGAAAATAATATTGATACCATGAATATTGGTAAAATTCAAATGACTATTACGAATAAGCAATGCTTGCTACATAGTGAGTAGGTTTACATCACAAAATTCATCCGAGGCAACAACTTCAATTTCAGTCTAATTTCCTTTCAAATCAAATAATTATCTTTGAAATTCTCTTATTTTTTCCTTCTATATCGACTATTCACTCGTAATTAGATGCTCGCATGCGCTGCTGTGTCCTTACTGCTTTGCACTGCACCATACTGTCACTGTACTTATTGACTTTCGAAATTTACTTCTCTATACTGTTGTTCATACTTTGACTATCTCATAATTTTATTTAAGTCGTTCTCCTGGAAACCAGCGGGTCACGCTTTCTCTATTACCTGGTGTTCTTCGCTTTTTCTAGATCTTGCAGAATCTCCAAAAAAAGCGAACGGAACGGAGGGGCCGCCTCAGTTCGGACGTGAACAAGTCCGGTTACACCAAAAGCAATCTCATCTTCAAGGTAACCCGCTTCGGGCTTGCTTGGCAATGCGCATGACCGACCCGCGGCGCCTCTGCTTCCGCCACAACTCCTAGAAAATCCACTAAATCCCATCCTGTGCCCCAGTGTAGACCATATCCATATACATATAGTGAAAAATGAAATCCTTTGAGCAATTCTCAAGTGTTCTTAGTAGGTCAATTTATTATTCTGTCTGTTGCGCATGCGCGGTTGGTTACTTCAACTAACCACGCATGCACTGTTCGTGAAAGTTCTCAGGTTAACAGATCTTGATGAAGTATCTCATTCTGAATGAAAGAAATAATTACATAAAGCAAAATTGTGAGACTTCAGAGATCTTAATCAACTTGAGACAGAACAGAGTAATACTAAACATGAATTAATGCTACATTTCCTAATAGGAGAATCCTTTTGAATGAATGAATTGAGACTTTTAAAAACTTTTCAGTATACAGGGTGGACAAATTTCGTTGTCTACTGAAGGGATCTCGAGAACTATAGTAGCTAGAAGAAAACACATTCTCGTGCTTCTTTTTCTGACTGAATTTGAAAGCAGATCCAGCTTATGGTTTATAAACTTTGAGTTGCGAAAGATAAATGAGAAATTGTCATTTTTAATAATGCTGATTAACTCGCTTGTTTGAACTTGTATTTGTAATCTGTTGTTACATATTCTACAGGCACATTTTTAGGAGTAATCCAAATATAATATAATTGAATTCTTCAATCCAACTATTTTCGAGAATTGAGAATGATTTATGATTTCTCAAAGGTACACTATAGTCGGAAGTTCCCTTATCTTGCTACATAATATTTCCTGATTTCAAAATTGTATCATATGTCGTTATTCACGTTAGTATTACAAGACAAACAAAAATTAATACTTTTGTCTTGCTTTTCGATTCACTGTTGAATTATTAGTAGGCTGGTGTTACCAGAGCGGCCGTTGAATATGGAATATTAATAGTTCCACATAATTATAACTCAACTTCTGCGATAGGAAGCAGATTTTGATTTTTCGAACGTAATTTTGTGAAGCTTCCATAATTTTTCAGATTATGAACCAAACGCTGGAAATACTTTTCACGAGTTCAAACAAGCGAGTTATTCAGCATTATCAAAAATTACAATTTCTCAATTTTCTTCCATAACTCGATATCTCTGAACGATAGTCTGGCTGTTTTCAGTTACGGATTAGTCAGGAAAAAATAAATTTTTTTTTAGCTCCTGTAGTTCTCGAGAGTCTTTCAGTAGACAACGAATTTTGCCACCTTCCATCTAGGGATCTTGAGTAGAAAAAAAGATCTCGATAAAACTGTTTAGATTATAGTATAGTCCTTTTTAGCATTTCATTATACCTATCAATAGTTACAAATGAGTTTTAGATTCTGCAGGTCAAAGCAAAATCGAAATCAATCTACCTGTAAACTGTCGATTATCGCTACTTACTCGTAAACGTATTCTCATCTATCAGTAGGATAGAATGAACATTTTTCCTAATAGGTGGATAAATCTAGAGTTGGAGCTGTAAGTCTTTATTTGACATAACCTATTAGGATCCCAACCTAAAATTTGAATGGAAAGGAATTCTGTGTGAGCCAAACGAATATGTTGTTGTGTTTTGTTGAGCAGTTATTATTAAAGGACTTAGTGGGAAATGGAAAGTAAACTCAATTTCTATACAATAAAAAAATCGATTTGTTGCAAGTTAGAATGGTTCAAGTTTGTCAATTGCGAATAAGTAAAAGAAGAATAGTCAAAAAAATAATATATCCCAAGAAAAAAGGATAATCCGTAAAATAATAATTCTTCAAATTTCAACATTTGGTAACTGTAACAGGACTTGATGGAGAATTTGACCCGATTGAAATCGGCTTAGGGCACTCAATCGCAATAAAACTTCAAAAATAATTGTTTCGCCACCATTTGGCTCCATCATTTCCAACGGATTCACATAAAGGTAGACAACAAACAATAAACATGAGGAAAAATACAGAGACCGTGAAATGGCAGTAAGTTATATTGGAGTTTGCCGCTGGGTTTCCCAAATTATCGGAAGATATTCAACAAGAGAGATCTATTCACATCTGTTTGCTCATTTGAAAACTTTTTAGGGAATTGTACCTGTTAATTGCTGGTGATTCTAGACGTTTTAATCTGAAGCTCTTATTTTAGGTACAGTAGGTATGCAGAACTTTATTGTTGCTGAAACTGCCCAAATTCTTCCAAATGGTTCGCATACGTTGACTGAGAGGTGACGGATGAATAACTTCTCTCTTCTCGAGAGATCTTTCGGTTTGACCAATCTAAGCCATAGGGCAATAAAATAAACTAAAATTCAACTCGAAACGTGTTAGGTAAACTTGTATATCCCGAGAGATAACAAGAAAATAGTTATTGAGGATGCAAATATGCAACTTCAAAATTTTATATTAAGTTTAAAAATACGATTAGAGATGCAAGACTTAAAGAAAACGCATCAGGGCGATTGTAAGAATATGGATTGTTACCAAAGCCCTGCTATTATCTATATTCGTATTATTTGATATTTGGCTGATACCCACATCATTATTCTATGCCTACCTATACCTGTAATTTGATCGTTGAAATTGAATTTGAAACATCTACAGGGTTCTCTCTGGCTTCCGCAAAAACTAGTGCGCATGAGCGTCAAAGAAGATCGCCAACACAATGAAAAATTCAATAATGAATTCCACATGAGATAGCCATGGTAACATACTGATATGACCTTTCTCTCTGCTACAACAGTTCACGACGCATGCGTACACCGCCATTGGGAGCTGGATTTAGGCGAAATGAGGCCTGCACTTCACACATTCCGTATACATATTTTTCATAATTCTATGGTGCAACCAATATTTGAATGATGATTAGATTTTTAAATATACAGAATGTAAGCGCTGTAAGTACACAAAAGAGTAGTTCTGAATCCAGCGCCAGTTGGTGCTATACGCATGCGTAATAAACGTTTGTGGCAGCCAAAAGAGACAATGTGTTTCCATGGTTACCTTATATGGAATTTATGGTTAATTTTATGTTCGTGCTACCGATTTCCTGAACAAATATTGCCCCTACTTTTGTTGATATCCTACTCCAAGCCACTTTCCCTCTATCGCTCATGCGCACCAGTTTTTGCGGGAGCAAGACAGAACCCAGTGGATGTTTCAGATTTAATTTAAAGGATCAAATTATAGGTATAGAATTATGTGGTTTAAACATAACCTATTTGGCAATGTCAATAAAATGCATTGTATTATGTATTACGTTTGGGGAGCTAACTTCTTTGGTACCAACCGAAGAAAATAATGAACAGGACTAACTCCAATTCCATTCACATTCATTGTATCTTGATGTAGGGTGTTCCTAAATTGGATATACAAACGAAGTGAGGCGATTCCTTCCATAGTTTTAGGAAAAAAGGGACCGTAACGTTTCGTTTTCGAGATACAGGGTGTACTAGAGAGTATTTGAACGAAAATTATGGTGGATTGGACATCAATCATGGCCCGCAAGATACCCAGACTTAAATAGTTCAGTTTTCTTTTCCTACTAACTGAATTTCTTTGACTTTTCTTTGGTTTTCGAAAGAATAGTTTTTTCTCGAACTCGATAGTAGATACCATCAAACAAAAAGAGGCCATTATGTGTAGTATAACAACAAAGCTTCTTTTCATTGCACCTCTCTGAAAACCCTATCAAAACATGTCGATTCAGGGCACCGAAAGTGATCCTTTTCCGTGCGGCCGCACCGAAAGTGACCCTTTTCCGTGCGCTGAGACATAGATGCATCTATGCTGAGACACAAAGCAACGATTGCGTGATGACAGTAGACGTCAGTGTTTCGAATAATTATTGTTTTACAATATCGAAATGCTTTCTGTCGAAGAACAAATATCGTTGGATTGTCTTCAGAGAGGTGTAATGAAAAATATCGTTCATTACACGTCCAGAAAGGCTTTTTCCGTGCTTGCACGAATTCCCGTGTTCGGCTCTGCCTCACACGGGAACTCTTCGCGCGCGCACGGAAAAAGCTTCCTTTCTGGACTAGTAATGAAATATACTATTTCACAATTTTTCAAACTAATAGAAACCAAAAGAAAGCTCTGGAGGAAAACCTTGTTCCAGAAGAAAATATCACAGTAGAAATTTCAAATCGAAATTGGCATGTCACTTGGTGTAAACTCTAAATTGTAATATCCATGCCAAATTTTAGTTGAATATCTTGTGAAATTCAGATACTATAAGACAAAACTTGAAAAAATACTGCAAATCTCGAAAATGAAACGTTTGTGGTATCAAATAAAATTATGCAAGGAATATCCCTTCTCCGTCTTTACCTTCAATTCAGGAACACCTATTGGTATCAATCATCAACCTTCCTTTTGACGATTCTCGCTTGAGACTTGACGACGTACAACTTATTTGCAATATTCAAATTATTGATCAGAGCCCAATACTTATGAGTAATTTAATTTCCTCTATCAAGAAAATCAAAACACTCCAGAAAGAGAATTTGAATTGAAATCAAACCAATGAACAAATTTCACGATGTTCCCACCAAAATTAAATTTATGCAGCCCTAAGATCAAGAGGTGATATCCTCGAGTCACGGGTGTCCTGCAGGGTTATTTCAAATGAAACTGTTTTTCTGGCCTGTCGCCTGTGAGGGAAGTCGTAGGGCTTAGATTATTAATAACTAGCTGGCCCGGCGAACTTTGTACCGCCTGAATTATACTTAAAAGTTGTATAAACTTACCATTGCTTTTTTTCAAGCAGGAAAAAAATTAGGCAAAATTAAAGTTCAAAATATACAAAATTTTAATAATTTTGTAATTCACATGGAAAGAATTCTCTTTATCTAAGCGGTAACTGATTGTTGAACTTGAACATATAACTTTTTGTTTTTAATTGTTGTACAGTTCTCTTTTTGCAGTACCTCATGTGACTGTGGATAGCAGGAGTATAATCCATATTATAGGTACCTTTCCTCTTATATGAATCAAAATGTCAAGAATATGAACAAAAATTATTCCTTTAATGAACTATCGACTATCAATACAGCCCGTCGACCAGAATTGAAAAATCAGTCATTGTTAATAGCCCAACCTGAAGTGGCAAAAACAAAACTTTTCCTATATTCTCAAAATCTAATCAGTGGTCACACCATTATTTTAAACATCTTAGCTATGCTGCTTAGCTCAAAATAATGGGTAAAAATCTCAGTTGGTAGAGCAGCGCGATTCTCATTATTCCATGGATATGAGCTGTCAATCTCTCTTCAATTTGTTCAATTTAGTTGACGATATCAAGCTCGTTAGAAGACAAATCGAGATGTTAAAATGTCGATAGTACGATCGACACGGCAAAATTATCAACACTGTGAATTATGTTGAACTCATATTCAAATTTATTGATGGTCATTCGACCAGATTAGATTAGGCAACCCATGTAACATTGTTTAACATAAGTGAAAGCCCGATGAGCAAACGTTTCAAAATTATTGACGCTTGCAATACTGTCTCTGTGCGAACAGAAATAAGAATATAATATGTCAATTACTAATTATGGGCAATTTTTGATTCAGTTATTTCCGCAAATATATCTATTACCCAAGCAGAATTCGAAAGCATTCCAAAAATAAAGAAAAAAGATGAAGATGGCCAACTCACGTTTGAAACTGATCGTCAAAATCAGATACGTGATCTTTCGGTAAAAATTCACTGTTCCACCAACTTGAGATAAGTTTACCCGCTTTTTGATGTGGCAATAGACTTCCATGTTACCATGAGTTCTATGCCGCTATGCGAATCACATATCGCCATCTTACAGCGGTAATATCAACCTACGACTACGTACAGTGACTTGTCTATTCACTGTACGACTACGCATCAACGGTAGCGACTCCTAGTGGCCTTATTCAAAAGAAGGAAAAGCATTTCCTGCATAAGTAAAACTTTTATCAAATTTTTCGAAGTTTTATTGTATTTTATAATAACCAGACCGAAGACGATTCCATAAATGAAGTTTCATAACAAACAGTCCATCCGATCTCTAGTTATAAATGGTGTAACCAACAAAATGTAAAAATGTTTCGAATTCACATGTTGGCATTAGAGCTAAACCGATACCACTTGATGCCAGTTCGCGTCCATCCGCATCCAAATACATATCTATATATATATATATATATATATATATATATATATATATATATATATATATATATATATATATATATATTTGTCTGGCAGACGTATCCAGTCCCGGTACGTTCTTAACCTTCCAGCACACGCGCGCGGACTTACGCTCCGCAGTTCTAGAAGTTGTTGGTTTATGGAGGGGGTGTTCGTCACCCCATCCATCACTTTCGAGTAGCTGCTTGTCTGGATACTCTCTATAATATTTTCTGATCGTATGTTAGATAAAAAGGTTCGTTTACGATAGAGGAGCTTTTGCGGATCAGCAGTCCGCAGCGTGTAGTGGTGCGTCAAATATTGTAGAACTAATAGACCACTCTTTTAGTTACAAGTGAGTGAAGATAGTGATGTGATGAGGCTTATTGCTTTTTATTCTCAAATTCAAGGATGTATTCATACGAAAAGGAGCAGAAACGTCTAGAAATATTGATGGAGGAATGCCTGAGAGAAGATGAACTTGATGAATCAAACGTCCATTATGATGATCAATCAGATGAAGAAGAGGATTTTCCTGCCCTGTGAAACGACCTATCGGATCCAGTATGTTTGGGTTTCAGAGAAATATAACTTTGGTTTCCTATATACCAAAGCGATCAAAAAATGTGCTTCTAGTATCCAGCTCCCACCATGATGATGCTGTAGATAGATCTTCTGGGAAGCCTGATATGATTTTGGACTACAATGCCAGTAAGGGTGGTGTAGATACTGTCGATAAATTATGTGCAAGTTAAAATTGTGCTCGGATTACCAGGAGGTGGCCTATGGTGATATTCCATTCTGTTTTGAATGTCGCCAGAATGAATTCCATGGTTCTGTATTTCACGAATAATTTTGAAAAACGCATACCCAGAAGAGAGTTCCTCCGCAGATTATCATTTCAACTCATTGAAACTCACCTCAAAATGAGAGCACAGCTTCAAAATATACCAAAAACTATGAAGGATAGAATGAGAGAACTAACAGGTCAAGATCAACAAATTACTCAACAAAATAATGTGACCGCCGGTAAAGGTAGATGTGCATATTGTGATCGTAAAAAGAACCGACCAACAAGAACGTCTTGCAAAAAAAGCACAAAATGCATGTGTGGTGAACACTGCCTTCACATTTGTCCTGAATGTTACGAAGAAACTTCCGGTTTGCAGTGAAATATTTTATTCTTTGAAATTTTGTATTATATTATGTTCAGCTTGAAATAAAATTCGAAAATTATAGACATCTTTTTTTCCAACACATAAAATTAATTGTTTTACGCAAGAGTCAGCATGAGGTCAACGAAAACAGATCCTGATAAGATTGCGGACTGAGAGTCCGCAGCGTGTACTCATGGCCCAAAAATCGGCGCGTGTCCCCGAAGGTTAAGGCGACCTAAGACCCACATGATCCGTATGTTTTTTACGAGTATATATGCAAAAAATGGGCTCTTTTAAAATATAACTCCCTAGGCACATTGAGAGGGGAAAATTTTTTTTTCATTCAAAAAAGTTGTATATCTGATAGTCCTGTTCAGACCCGATACATTGCGCCAACTTTTCAATCCCACATATACTGCACCGGCAAATACGATCAACGTTTTCGATCCCAGCACTGTTGCCAGATTGTCGGGATCAGCCGCTACGATTTCAATACATAAAAGGGATTGAAAGAGTACGTGTTATAGTAAGAATTTGTATATGTGTTAGTGAGTCGACGGGAAGACTAAATATCTTCACGAATGAACAATTTTGCTATCTGTGAAGTTGAAATTCCTCATTCTCATTTGTTGAATCAATTTTTTATTGTCACTGACTTGGATTTTCCGAAATATTAGTTTTAGGATTACGTCACATTATTTTTCTCACATGTATTTAGTTTGTTCCAACTTAGGGACATTATCCTTCTTTTCATTATTTTTCGAGTTACTCTCAACAAGCCCTTCCATTTGATACCCATATTGTAGAAGTGAATAAATATAACTATTTCGAAATCTTTGATGGTCCGCCATATTGGATTAAAAATAACATCGCATTATTTTTCAAGTTACTTTCATCAAGCCCTTTCACCTGATATTATATATTATAGGGCACAGGCATTTTGAATGAGCATTAATCCATTTTGCCTCATTAGATTATTATGCTGTTTGTCATGATTACGAAAAGATCGTATTATTCCTACGAATGAAATTTTGATGCTTATCATTATCTACAAACTACTTTTTTTGATACTGTTGGAATAATTATCTCATTTTTCGAGATTTCCTCTCATTGAAACTTTAAGAATCTGATCTAACAAAAACTATTGTTTTCAAATTCTCTTAGAAAAACCGCATATTAAAGAAAATGAAACCGAAAACAGAAAATCTGACACATTTCATTGTTGTTTTCATGAATGAAATATTTGATTAATCCTTTTTCCCTTTCAATATTTCTTTGCGGTTCGGCTGGAAGTTTGAATTATTTGAACGCATATATTATCACGTGATGTGAAAAAGGCTGAATGCTGGTGTAGCTTGACCAGCTCGGTACACTGTGAAAAAAATTAGAATCAATTCTGGATGCCGTCATATATAAAGAATTACATAAAGGGTGTCAGGATTAAACATTCATATAGTTCAGGAGGTGATTCTAAATATCGAAACTAGAAGATATGTCCTTATCTACCCAGGTCCTTAATGAATTCCATGGCCCACGGGTGACCTCTAAAGTAACGTTAGTTGGTTAGTTCTGCACCAAAATTTATCGAATTTAAATGAAATTGATAGCATGGAGTTTTCTGGATGAACTTGATCGTTTGATTGTAAAAGAACTGATTGATTCCCATCAGTGAAAGAGATAATAGGGTGTCTCAAAAAATCATTTTCAATTTTTGAGTGGATGATCTAATTGAAATTTCATATCTCGGAATAATAGTATATTCTAAAACTAGTTGCAGAATGGGCTCCTATTCCAATACGAATGCGAAATTCGAAAACGAGCGACGAAGGAGCGAGTTTTCGAAAGCATGAGTATTGGAATTGCATTCTGCAACGAGTATTAGACGATATTTTCTCTATTTCACTCGAATTTTGTGAAATTCAATGAAAAAATTCAAATTATAGGTCCTAGTGACTTTCATATTGTATCTTGGCAGTTGGTGTGAATGTTAGGAAGTACGAAAATTGACATTTCCAAATTGACGTCTGCTGAAATTTAAAAGGATCGGAAGTCATTGCTGACAACCACGAAACGAAAAATGTTACTGAAAACGATGCTGTAATGAATTCATTACAGCACTGTAAATCGTAAATCGGCCCTTGATCAGACGATTCAGTTTATCCAGAAACCCCCATGTACTGAATTTCATTTAAATCCGACAAATGATGACATAGTTATCGCAAATTAGTTGATATAATCTAACTTGGAACTCCACTCTCCAGAATCACCCCCTGAAATATATGAACGTTGAACCCGGGCACCCTGTATTTCTTTACAACTCCTTCATTATGGTTATGGAGTAAAAGGGCTTTAGTAATGCAACATAGTTCACCACGATGGCCATCAGTACGGAATGGTAGATTTAATGTATGTTTTGATCTTATGAATGAAAGATAGAAGAAGGAATGCTTTCAGAAATGAGGCAATAAATAATCAAAACACAATAAAGTATATTAAGTAACGAAAAGAACTAAGAACTTGTACTTTTTCAGAATGTCAATTACATCAATCTCAGTGATGTTTTAGGAGCTTAATATATTAGGTAGGACCTAGAAAAAATTCATAACACTACTCTCCTTCATTCATCACATTGAAAAACACAATTGTATAACTTCTGAAATTCTTATGAAAAATTCGATTTCACTTTTGATTCTCATCGGTGAAATCAAGAATCAAATTTAGAAGAAGCACTGGTTTACTAAAAACAAGAGCCTTGTTATATGTATAATCATTATCCGATTCTGGTACATCATTTACATCATTCCTATCTTTCATTTCTATGAAATTCCAAAACTCAGCATATTGTGATAATCTCTTCAACTGAATCACACTCCATTTATAAACAAATAATGAATTATACAGGGTGGTACTCATAAGTGCAAAAGCTTTCAGGGAATGATTCCTAGCATAAGCTAGTGGGCATTTCCTTTAAATATTACATTCTTCCAAATATGAGGAAAAAATACTATTTTTCTCTTGGAAGCGCTGAAAAGTAAATCCTTAGACGTCTATCGGCTACATTGTAAAAATATTCATTTGAGGGTATTTTGATAACGCACCACTGGTTTCCCGTTGAAACCGCAGTATATCACGTGATTAGCCAGGTGCCCAGGTATAATTGACGTAAATATTCGATTTTGTGGACATGTCTTACAAATGAATATTTTTTCATTTTTTTTTGTGATCTTTTGATGCTTTTCACGTTAGCCCGTATTTTAACTCAAAATCGTACATTCATCCCCAATACCCGAAGAGGGCTCAAGAGAAAAATATTTTAAATATTCATTGATCTATCATGGGTTTGAACCATTCTATTTTTGGTGGATTATGGCGAAAAGGTTGATCTATCATAAAGTAGTTTGCTGAGCTCTACTAGTTCCTTAATAACCAAATGAAATATATTGTGTACCTATACATGGGTGCCCACAGGCAGGTGGACACGCCTCCGTCTTGAGATTTTGATCCCTTTGTCATTTTTCAGCACAACAAACATACCGTCATAATATGATATTGACGTTCTGAAAATGAATTTTGTAATGGGAAATGTAAATAATTTCTCTTTGGCCCCCCGTTGTGATTGTGCATGAACGAATCTTGTAAATCGGAAACAAAAAAAATTAGTATGTGACTGTAACTTCTTTGCTCACAAAATGTCATTTTTTCAGCACTTAAAAAAGTCTCTTCTCACTTTCGAAAGGAAACTCCTACTCGAAGACACACGTACCTACTTGGTAACACTTTGTTTACAGTAATATTCATCGGGTTTGTATAAGCTTCCATACCGGAGAATCTGCAGTTCAGATTGATATAAAGAGAATCCAATATCAAATCTACGAGTGTATTCGAAATATTCACTAAGACTCATGACGACGTTCGTCCATACCGGGATCGTATAAGTACTCGAATATTGTATTTGAGGTGTATGAACGCAAAACAGCGTTGCCATATTTAGGGACCCAATGCGTTGGTCAACTATACGAATTATATACAGCAAGTTGATGTCGACTGAAGCGCCCTCGCACTGGCCAAACACTGAAACTTTTCCATATATAATCACATGTAAAACCGACTTTTCAGACCCGGCTGAAAATGCACCCCTAGCATCCCCTCAGCCCCCTCATAACGTTTCTATAGTCGAACGTTACCAGTCCCGAAGCCGGGTCTGAAAACGTCACTTTTGGACTGAAAAGTCGGTCGAGTATACCGATTTGGGTCTGTATGTGCGGTCGAACAAATCTATATATATAAATTATGTAGTGTTTTTATCGACCATATATTATTTAAACAATCACCCAACATAGAAGTGATTGCCGTATTGGAAAGAACTCGTGTGCATTAGTTAGACACTGCCAGGAAACTGGGCACAGTTTTGATTTCGGGTTTGATGGTATTAGAGTGTTGGAGACAGATTCGAATTACAGAAATAGATTATTCCTCGAAATGTTACAGATTGGCAAGCAGCATAATGCAGTGAACTTTAAATCGGACACGGACCGTATGAGTGTGGTTTATAGTGACATCTTGAATATTTTATAGTAGTTTGAGAATTAAAACATAGAGGGTTCTGTGGTCTTCATTTTATCTTCTCATGAGATGGCGTATTGTGCCTACAGCGTAATATCATTTCACCGTTAGCTATGTAATGTATGATGACTGAAGATTTTTCATGTTGATTTCTGGAAATTTGTCATTGTTAATGTTGATTACAGTCTGTATTATTGATTAATGTTTTGTTACATCTTGTAAGTAATGCCGTTTTGTATTTTCGTCTTATTTCACGTTTCATTATTTTGCAGTTTCTCCTGAAGAAGTTGACAACTGTCAACGAAATATTGAGAAATAAAGATCAACACAGAGCTTATTGGCTGTTTTACTTGGAATTAGACCACATACCCGATAAAACCAATTTTGTTTATATATATATATATATATATATATAGATTTGTTCGACCGCACATACAGACCCAAATCGGTATACTCGACCGACTTTTCAGTCCAAAAGTGACGTTTTCAGACCCGGCTTCGGGACTGGTAACGTTCGACTATAGAAACGTTATAAGGGGGCTGAGGGGATGCTAGGGGTGCATTTTCAGCCGGGTCTGAAAAGTCGGTTTCACATGTCATTATATATGGAAAAGTTTCAGTGTTTGGCCAGTGCGAGGGCGCTTCAGTCGACATCAACTTGCTGTATATAATTCGTATAGTTGACCAACGCATTGGGTCCCTAAATATGGCAACGCTGTTTTCCGTTCATACACCTCAAATACACTATTCGAGTACTTATACGATCCCGGTATGGACGAACGTCGTCATGGGTCTTAGTGAATATTTCGAATAGACTCATAGATTTGATATTGGATTCTCTTGATATCAATATGAACTGCAGTTTCTCCGGTATGGAAGCTTATACAAACCCGATGAATATTACTGTAAACAAAGTGTTACCAAGTATAGGTACGTGTGTCTTCGAGTAGGGGTCTCCTTTCGAAAGTGAGAAGAGAGACTTTTTTGCGTGCTGAAAAAATGGCATTTTGTGAACAGAGAAGAAGTTACAGTCACATACTAAATTTTCTTGTTTCCGATTTACAAGATTCGTTCATGCACAATTACAAAGGGGGGCAAAAGAGAAATTTTTTACATTTTCCATTTCAAAATTCATTTTCAGAATGTCAATATCATATTATGACGGTATGTTTGTTGTGCTGAAAAATGACAAAGGGATCAAAATCTCAAGACGGAGGCGTGTCCACCTGCCTGTGGGCACCCATGTAGGTACACAATATATTTCATTTGATTATTAAGGAACTAGAAGAGCTCAGCAAACTACTTTATGATAGATCAACCTTTTCGCCATAATCCACCAAAAGAGGAATGTTTCAAACCCATGATAGATCAATGAATATTTAAAATGTTTACGTATCTCTCGAGCCCTCTTCGGGTTTTGGGGATGAATGTACGATTTTGAGTTATATATATACGAGCTAACGTGGAAAGCATCAAAAGATCACAAAAAAATTGAAAGAATATTCATTTGTAAGACATGTCCACAAAATCGAATACGTCAATTATATACCTGGCTAATCACGTGATATACTGCGGTTTCAACTGGAAACCAGTGGTGCGTTATCAAAATACTCTCAAATGAATATTTTTACAATGTAGCTGACAGACGTCTAAGGATTTAATTTTCAGCGCTCCCAAGAGAAAAATAGTATTTTTTCCTCATATTTGGAAGAATGTAATATTCAAAGGAAATTCGCACTAGCTTATGCTAGGAATCATTCCCTGAAAGCTTTTGTACTTAAAGTACCACCCTGTATAATTCATAAATATATAAATGGAGAGTGATTCAGTTGAAGAGATTATCACAATATGCTGAGTTTTGGAATTTCATAGAAATGAAAGCTAGGAATGATGTAAATGATGTACCAGAATCGGATAATGATTATACACTAAGTATATAACAAGGCTCTTGTTTTTAGTAAACCAGTGATTCTTCTAAATCTGATTCTTGATTTCACCGATGAGAATCAAAAGTGAAATTTAATTTTCATAAGAATTTCAGAAGTTATACAATTGTGTTTTTCAATGTGATGAATGAAGGAGAGTAGTGTTATGAATTTTGTCTAGGTCCTACCTAATATATTAAGCTCCTAACACATCACTGAGATTGATGTTATTGACATTCTGAAAAAAGTACAAGTTCTCAGTTCTTTTCGTTACTTAATATTGTTTATTGTGTTTTGAACATTTATTGCCTCATTTTTGAAAGCATTCCTTCTTTTATATTTCATTCATAAGATTAAAACATCAATTAAATCTACCATTCCGTACTGATGGCCATCGTGGTTGTGGAATTCTTCTAGGTGAACTATGCATTACTCAAGCCCTTTTACTCCATAACCATAATAAAGGCGTTGTAAAGGAATACAGGGTGTCCGGGTTCAACGTTCATATATTTCAGGGGGTGATTCTGGAGAGTGGAGTTCAAAGTTAGATTATATCAACTTAGGCCCTAAAACACCAGTGCTAGAGGCTCTTCAGCAGGACCTCCGAAGTCCAACTAATTTGCGATAACTATGTCATCATTTGTCGGAATTAAATGAAATTCAGTTTTCAAAGTTTATTTTAGGAAGTTGTGTACCTGAACTACCTGATTTAATGGTTTTCAATCATATTACCCCCCCATGAAGAAGAGCTGTATCCACCCATGTCTGATAACCGATTATGTTAGTCGAAGACATGGTCTCCTCAACCATTTCGGAGCAAAAGAGGTACGGCGCTACGGAGCCCCATCCTATAGAAAAAAAAATGACTTAGAATGCATTTCATCACACTAAAATACTTTTATTTCGAGATAGGGTTTACGTAACGCTTTCAATTTGAAAATATTTTAGGAGCCCATTTCTTCGATTGAAATTTCAATTAGATCATCAACTCAAAAATTGAAATTGATTTTTTGAGACACCCCCTATTATCTCTGCTGCTAATGAGAATCAATCAGTTCTTTTACAATCAAACCATCAAGTTCATCCAGAAAACTCCATGCTATCAATTTCATTTAAATTCGATAAATTTTGGTTCAGAACTAACCAACTAACAGTACCCGTGGAATGCATTAAGAACCTGAGTAGATATGGAAATATCTTCTAGTTTCGATATTTAGAATCACCTCCTGAAATATATGAACAATGTTTAATCCTGACACCCTTCATGTAATTCGTTATATATGACGGCATCCAGAATTGATTCTAATTTTTTTTACAGTGTCAAGCTACACCAGCATTCAGCCTTTTTCACATCACGTTATAATATATGCGTTCAAATAATTCAAACTCTCAGCCGAACCGCGAAGAAATATTAAAAGGGAAAAAGGAAAAATCAAATATTTCATTCATGAAAACAACAATGAAATGTGCCAGATTTTTTGTTTTAGGTTTAATTTTCTTTAATATGCGGTTTTTCTAAGAGAATTTGAAAACAATAGTTTTTCTTAGATCAGATTCTTAAAGTTTCAATGAGTGGAAATGTCGAAAAATGAGATAATTATTCCCACAGTATCAAAAAAAGTAGTTTGTAGATAATGATAAGCATCAAAATTTCATTCGTACGAATTATACGATCTATTCGTAATCATTTCAAACAACATAATAATCAAATGAGGCAAAATGGATTATTGCTCATTCAAAATGCATGTGCCCTATAATATATAATATCAAGTCAAATGGCTTGATGAAAGTAACTTGAAACATAATGCGATGTTATTCTTAATCCAAAATGGCGGACCATCCAAGATTTCGAAATAGTTATAGTTATTCACTTATACAATATGGGCATCAAATGGAAGGGCTTGTTGAGAGTAACTCGAAAAATAATGTGACATAATCCTAAAACTAATATTTCGGAAAATCCAAGTCAGTGACTATAAAAAATTGATTCAACAAATGAGAATGAGGAATTTTATCTTCACAAACAGCAAAATTGTTCACTTCGTGAAGATATTTAGTCTTCCCGTCGACTCACTAACACATATACAAATTCTTGCCATAACACCTACTCTTTCAATCCCTTTTATACATTGAAAACGTAGCGACTGATCCCAACAATCTGGCAACAGTGCTGGGATCGAAAACGTTGATCGTATTTGCCGGTGCAGTATATGTGGGATTGAAAAGTTGGCGCAATGTATCGGGTCTGAACAGGACTATCAAATATACAACTTTTTTGAATGAAACAAAATTTTTCCCCTCTCAATGAGCCTAGGGAGTTATATTTTAAAAGAGCCCATTTTTTGCATATATACTCGTAAAAAACATACGGATCATGTGGGTCTTAGGTCGCCTTAAGAACGTACCGGGACTGGATACGTCTGCCAGACAAATATATATATATATATATATATATATATATATACAGGGTGAGTCTTTGACTTGTACATATATTTTAACTGTAGATTCTTGATGCTAAAGGAAACCTTTTTTTCATTTTCCATTTTTCCGAATTCGGCTCTGTTAAAAAGATATAGCCATTTGAAAAAAAAAGTTGAGCTTAATGCGTGCCTGGATCATTTCTCTGCAAACACCTCAAAGTTCATACTTTTCGATTGAAATCGAGGTGATTATTAGATGTTCTGGTTGATACAATTAGAAAATACTCAAGCACTGACCTTATTTGAATAAGAATGTTACAAACACGATATTTCCTAACAAAACACTCAGTTCTGTCCGATCATTTCGGCAATTGAAAAGCTATATTTCTCCCACCAAAATAAGTTCCTCCTTCGATTTTCCTGGAAATTAGTTTGTAAACACCAATAATTTGTTCATATTTTCCTCGAAATTCTAAAACGATCGCATAAAAAATGGTTTTTCACTAACCTATCCTAACTCCATTAACCAAAGTCATATGATTCAGGGTCAATGACCTAAGCTTACCACATTCTCTGTGATATAGCACAGAACTATAGAGAAGACGATGCCAGATTGCCGATTTTCTCTTCAAACAATGCGAACTCAAGAAAGCAGTACGTCCCCTATCGTTAGCGGATGCTAGGAGCATATGCTCCTAGGCGGATGAACTATCACAATCGCTAAAGCCGTCTAGGCGTTGCCAAAAGAGTAGTTCTGATTCTCGCCAATAAAGCGCTACGTTCCCTTCAGAAGGCCGTGGAATCCACGGCGTGGATGTAGCCATTGTAGCCGTGACGCAAGAGCGTTATATGTTCTGTGCAAGAGCGTTGGTCTGTGGCGTTGTTCTGTGGCGTTGTTCTGTGCTCCAACCAGTCCAACCTAAAACTTTAGTCAGTGATCCCATAGACGAAGTTCACTCTTTATTTATTTACAGAGAATGAAGCAAACAGGCTTAGAATATAAAACAAATATTCTAAGCAAACAGGTGATGATTATGTAAATGACTTTCAGTGAATTGATGTGATATAGTAGTGTCGTTCTGGTGTCGAGTTATATTGTTTCGATAGATATTTTGCTGAAGGACCGGTAACAATGAATTTTAAATAGAAACTGCCTATAAAATAATTTCATGCTTCTTAGAATTCAATTTTATGTCCCACGAATGTAGAATTTTATTATTACATATCTCTACATCAAACGTTTTTTCATCATAGAGATTTTAGTCTTGACAAAGTTGATAAACATTCTGACAACGTTGGTAACTTGTTGAGAGACCAGAGAAAAAAATTATATTCGATGAGATTCAACTCAGGACAGCATTCAGGGAATTCTTGAAATTCATGATTTTTTCCTCTAATTCAATCTTATACAATTAGGAATAACTTGAGAAAGACGCGTTTTATTGAAAAAATATAGGAATACTTTTGTTTTCTAAAATAATTAATTCTTTCGAAAACGTGAACCGTTCATCTTTTTCAAGTGGTTTCATAGTATTTTTGCGTGAATTTATAAGTCGACTATACTGTAACTTTTTTACCAGGAGAAATATGAAATAAGTTTCAATTGAGGAATATGCACCATGAATAGAGTAGACTATAAACCAAAATTCAGTTCATTCGAAATATCGGTTCCGAATATATGGAAAGAATAGTGTTAATTTCATGGATTTTTGACACCCTGTATCTTCCAAACGGAACCGAATTTTGAAAAATGGTATGGGAAAAAAGTGTTTCTTTTGATGGGAGGAATCTATAGTTAAAATATATGTACAAGTCAAAGACTCACCCTGTATATATATATATATATATATATATATATATATATATATATATATATATATATATATATATATATATATGTATGTAAATCGATGAGTTTGGGGACTTTTCTGTTTGTTAAATGGTCAGTTCGGAGACATTTGTCAACTTTGGGGTCGGTCCTCAAACTTTTCTACTGATAATTGGTTAGTTTGGGGACCTGTCCCCAAACTTTTTCAGAAATAGTTTAAATGGTTAGTTTGAGGTCGTTTCTCAAAATTTCATCCTCAAATGCATAAACTGTTTTGTAGAATAATGATTATCGCTCAAGTGATGTTCAATTAGTTCTCTTAGAGACTGAAATCAATATTTAGTTCGAAGAATTAATTTTTCATTTAATTATTGGCCCGTTTCGTTATTGTTCATCAGTATCATCTCGATAATTGCATCGATTGAATATGTAGTTTCAGTTATCGAATATAATAGTTTATGTTACAAATTTTTTGTCATGATTGGTTTCGAAAATGCCTAATTAATCTGAGAATACATATATAAGATTCCTTTCTTCTCCCAAGATTGTTTGTTTCGAATGAGGATTTCGTAAATTTTGCTCATATTATGATGTTTAAATTTTTTTATTGATTTTTTTTCAGAAGCTGGGAGTGAAAACCCCAAAATGTTTCAGAAAATGCAGAACCTCCCAGATGATATTTATATCGATAACATTTGGAAAATGTGAATTCAGCACAAAATCTAAGAGAAAAATTCAGGGTATCGTAGGGAATTGGACTAATTAAAACTCAATTTATAACTTCGTCGACGTTTCGGAACCGATGGTTCCTTTTTCAAGACTGCAAAAATTTTTATTTCAGAATATACCATATCATAACGAAAAACGTCCTCAAACTTTACGATTTACACACGTCATATAAATTTGGGGTCCAAGACTGTAACTGTCCGAAACTAATCATAATTTTGTGCAGAAAATTTGTATTTGGGGGTTTTCGGCAATGAATTGCTCTGCAACTTCCGTTTGTACCGGAAACGGTATACTATGTTCTTATTTCAAATGGCACACCCGGTATATTATTGCATCATCAGATAGCTCATTCCATGGAAATTTCTACAATATGCCATATCTATGGATATTTTCAAAATAAAGAAGTTTTTGAAATCGACAAAATATCAATATTAGGTGGTTATATCTATCTAATATACCGTGAAAGGGGTTTCACTAACGGAGTTTCCACAAAAATCGAGCCCAGAATTCCTTTCATCATTTTTACCTATCTAGCCTAGAAGTACCAGAAACAGCCAAAATCAAGCAATTTGGGACACCCTGTACACTGGACAGTATTCGTTATGGTATGGGCTGCTATTGCACATGCAAGTAGGTCACCTTTAGTCTTTATACGAGGTAACATGACAGCGCTGCGTTACCTTCAAGAAATAGTGGAGCCATATGTTCTCCCTTACCTTAACCGGCTCAAAAATCGAATATTTCAGCAAGATAATGCTCGACTCGACCGCGTGTTGCCAGAGTTAGTTTAATTTTTCTCGAAGCGAGCCATGTGAATCTTTTGCCATGGCCGCCCAGATCCCCCGATCTTTCGCCCATAGAGCATGTTTGGGACATCATGGTTAGAACGCTTAGAAATTTATCCCATCTCCCATGGACTTTGGCGGCTCTGAGACATGGACTACAGGTAGCTTGGGATAGTATACCTCAAGAAGAAATAGACCATCTTATTGCATCAATTCCAAGACGTGTTGGGGAGTGTATAGATAATCGCGGTGGACAAACACATTATTAACAAATTTATTGAAAAAAATTGTAAACCCCTTCGTTTTTTTTCTTCAAATTTCAATCATTTACTCCTTTCAATACTTTCTATGTTTTACCAAAAAAAAATTAAAATTTAAACAGTTCTTTCTGGTTGTTTCACTTTCTCTGTCAGTTAATATATTTTATCGAAAAGGGATGTTGATAATACTCCTGCGTGAATTCTTGTACTTATTATTTGTCAGGAGAAAATCAGTTATGAAAAAATTGTGCCTATAACAATTAATCAACTATGATAATATAATTATGTCTATTGACAAAAGATAAACACAAAAATCACAATTTCAAAGATTTTCGATGTATTCGTCTGATGAAGAAGTCTGATATAGATTCCAAAACGTTAGGAAGTTCAATAAATTCCATTTGTCTTACTTGGTTTATCATTAGGAATAATTTTTCAATTCCATTCTTTTTTGTGCCACCAAATCAAGTAATTCACACAAGGCGTTTCTGGAAACCAAATAGTATTTGAAATCATGAACTTCGTTGAACATTTTGTCAGGCTGTAACTATATTATAGCGGATTATGTTTGTATCGATAACATTCAGAAGATTTTGAATTTAGAATAAAATCTAAGACAGACACTGAAATATTCTTGTCCCCAAATGGCCCAAATTGATCATGCCATAACGAATAACGTCCTCAAACTTTACGATCTACACACATATAAATTTGTAGTCCAAGATTCTAAGACCTCAACAATTGATTAATAAAATATAATGAATAAACTCTACTATGCACTCTCACATATAGGTTTTTTCAAAGTGACCTTATTGGCTGCTATAAAAAAAATTCTACTTATAACGTACTAGCCAGATAATGAATAATCATATCGCATAATTTGTAAGAATGCTACTAGGATCATTGAAAATTAATTTCTGTTTTTCGATTTACTATACATAGTTCAGGGTGTCCCATTCGTTTTGTCCTATCCCCTTAACTCACACATGTAATCGAAAAACGTTACAAATAAGAGTTGTTCGTATTAATGTGATCTTTCCTTGTATAATAATTTCAAAACGGCGTCGAGCTTATACACAAGGTGGTGACATAAAGTTATAATTTCTCAAATAATAATTCGAGATATTTGGAGGTTGAAGACAATCGCATTGATTTTAATCGCTGTCTATCAAATTGTTTGCGATTAAATATAAAAGACATCTAAATTGAAAAACTCTCATTACAAGTTTCATTCGAATCCATTCTATAGGGACTTTTTTATTGCAGTCCAAAGTTGGACCCATTTTCACTGAAAACTAGCCATAAATCCGGAACAGAACATTATAGACTATTAATGTTATACATGAATGAATTCGTGTTTTTGAGCTCTTTTCAAAAGTATAATTGTATATAGGGTGTTCCATTTAAGAAATTATAACTTTATATCACCACCCTGTATATAAGCTCGACGCCATTTTGAAATTATTATACAATAAAAGATTACGTTATTACGAACAACTTTTATTTGAAACTTTTTTCTGACACGTTTGAGTTCCTATATAAGGGGATAGGACAAAACGAATGGGACACCCTGTGTATTGTGTATGGTAAGGTTTATTCATTTTATTTAATTAATCAATTGTGGAGGACGTAGAATTTTGGACTACAAATTTATATATGTGTGTAAATCGTAAAGTTTGAGGAGGTAGAATCTTGGAGTACAAATTTATATGTGTGTAAATCGTAAAGTTTGAGGACGTTTTTCGTTATGATATGATCAGTTTGGGGACAAGAATATTTCTCTCTCAGATTTTTTGCACCAACCCCCCCCCTCGTTACGCGCCTGAATGTTATGTTTATGATTTGCGATTTTCATCACGACTCACGTTGTATTCGTATATCGTAATATAGCACGCTTTCAGAGATTTTTTAAATAATCAATTATTGATGAATCCTATTTGTGCAAAATTTATCGAAATAAAATCAGATTACATTATGAGAAGCGACGAGAATAAGGAGGAAATACAGCTGAATTCAGTGAATAGATAACTCGAAACAAATTTTACATAATTACATTGTTTTTTGATTAAATAATTCAAATTCTTGATAACTCGAATTTACTTTAGCATATCTCGATTCAGTATTAAACGAATGTTGAGAGAATACGAAGAAAAAGTTCTGGCAGTTGAAGATTACTTTGCAAATAATATTACAGTTAAACAATTTGGGGTGAATTTTATGTTAGTTTTGTATTTCATTCAAAGTTTTCTTCACGAATAATCCTGAGAATTGATCCCAAGAGATAAAAATGTTGTCAGTTCCTTGGTTTTTGGCCACTCCCTCGAATGAAAAAAAATTTTTTTATCACAATGACACACAGCTGTCGACTCCGTGTAGAGAAATGAAAACAACCCTTATTATTCACTTAAGATCAGAAGTTGATCATAAACTAGAGCCCCTCCGCTCCGCTAAGGCGTTAAAATAACTCGACCATTAATCGCTGTCATTAATAAACTAGTTGATTAAATAACTATTATTGAATAAATAGATATCTGTTAAACAAAAAATAATTTTCGTCCGCATACTCTGGGATCATAGACTACAAATTTATGTCTGAGTAGCGAGAAGTCCCTGGGATAATGGTCTTTATATTCTTTTATACGTTTGCAGAGTGATGAGTTTGGGAACCTTCTCTTTTGTGTAATGATAAGTTTGGGGACATCAATATTTTCAGAGTATTGCGATCATATGATCACTGATCAGTGAATGAAATTAATTTTATTGAATGAATCGATTTCTGTTAAGCGAAATGATATATTTTTAATGAACACATATGATTATGTACTATTATTCACGAGGGTAAAGTTTGCGCCACGAGCGAGTCGAGTGGCGCAATTCACCCGACTGAATATTAGTAATTATGTGTGCGGATTGAATAATATACTTAGTCCACGACTTCCTCGGCAAAATCTGCATTTTCAACAATAAGATAGTTATCAAAAGTTTTGACATAATATTTTCTGTGTTCGCACTGGATATTCCAAGATGACGTTAACGCCGAAAATTTCACTTGGTATCGATTCCATTCCATTCTCTCACTCTGATTTCAAATATTTTCAGTCTGTCAATCTGAATCTAATACTTTTTATCAGGACGTAAATGTAGTGAAGGTTAGCAGTCAGCCTTTCCACGCGAAAGGTTCCCGTTTCGAATCCTGGCAATTTCAAAATTTTCTTCTTCTATTTGTATAGTGAATAATGGATCATTATTCATAATTTTACCGGTTACGGTGAATTATGACTATCATTATATTCCTGAAAGATCATACTAAATGTACGGATTGAAGAGTAGTCGTGGACAAAATAAATTTCGTCCACATACCCTGGGATCATAGACTACAAATTTATGTCTGCAGAGCGAGTAGTGAATTATTCCCTACAGTCTCTGGTATATTCTTTTATACATTTGCAAAGCGATAAGTTTGGGAACCTTCTTTGTTATGTCATGATAAGTTTGGGGTCATCAATATTTTCAAAGTATCGTGATCATATTATGATGAGTGAATGAAATTAATTTTATTGAATAAATCGATATCTGTTAAACAAAAAAATAATTTTCGTCCTTATAGGCCACTCCAACTCGCTGTCAGATAGACGTCAAATTCTGGAGGACAACGTAAATAAATACGTTGAAACGTATATTTAGTCTTTATAAATTCAAAAAAACACTTTTCGATCTTAATTAGTAACGAAGAAACACTACTGTAACTAACTAAAAGCACGGAATAACAATGGAATATCACGAACACGTTTGTTTGTCCTCCACAATTTAGGGCGTTAGGTTAGGACGTTGGACATGCCTATACCCTGGGATCATAGACTACTAATTTATGTCTGCAGAGCAAGAAGTGAATAATTATTCTCTACAGTCTCTGGTATATTCTTTTATACGTTTGCAAAGCGATAAGTCTGGGAACCTTCTTTGTTATGTTATGATAAGTTTGGGGTCATCAATATTTTCAAAGTATCGTGATCATATGATGAGTGGATTAAATTAATTTCATTGGATAAATCGATATCTGTTACACAGAAAATAGGAGTGGTGAATTTTCGGCAAATGGAAATATGTAGGAACTCTAGTTCTTTCGAAAATAATAACTTCATTCATATCATGCACATTTTCTCAATATGAAATAATATTTTGAGTGCGTTTTCTATGAATGTCTTTAAGAACAGTCTATGGACATATTTTTATTCGATTAAGGAGTTTTTCATAGTTTATCTTTGTTGGATATTTTTTACTTTTGCAAATATACATACAGGATATCCCATTATTAAACCCACAAACTTCTAGTGGGTGTTCTAGACATCATTGGAGACACTTTCGACCAAAATCATATAATACAAAAACAAAAATTCTTCGTTGAAGAGCTAGAACCCTCTGAAAACGACATCCAGGCAACACTTTTTGTCACATATTTTCAAAACGGTGCCCCTTGAAGTGTCGAAATTTTACACTTTGGCTAATATCAAGAATACGCACCGAATGGTTTGAGTGGATTTTTTCCATCTCAAACATAATTGTATCATTTTCGGGAGGCGAAGGGTATGTACAGAGACAACTTTTATAGCTTTCATTATTTTACGAATTATACATCAAATTTATAAACTCTGATATTTTTTCTTGAAAGAAGATGCCCTTGTGTGATATAGCCCAATGGATCCGATTTTGAGAAAAATCGATTTGAAACTTCCGCTCCGTTCACTATTTAATGCTCGTTATCTAAAGAATAATGGATAATAAAGTGAAATATCAAAAACATTTAGGTGAATTTCGTTTTCATCGTTCTAGAAGGTGAAGCTTTCATGGAATGATTATGGTTATGATTCTTTTTTTTAACGAGCATTGAATAGTGAACGGAGCGAACGTTTCAAACCGATTTGATGTTAACTTATAGAATAATGAAAGGTAAAAAGGTTGTCACTTAAAATACCCTTCGCCCCCTCCAAAACGAGGGTTTGCTTTCCGCACAAAATTATTCATGCTTGCGTTCAAAATAACATTTCATGAAGAAGCCTGACAATGGCCTTAGGACAATGACAGATGGGCGCACTTTTTGACGCAACGCAACGCAACGCAAATATTCAATCAAAAGCGAGGCGCTGGCGATTACTCTTCCTATGACCTTCTTAACTTTCTAAAATTCGATTTTTTTTGGATGTTTGCGGTTTTTCTGACTCTAGACTAGAAATTACACCTATGTATACCGCAATATGCTAAAAATATCAAATATGAAAATGACCCCAAACTTGCAAACATGTGTTTTTCAGGGTTTTCGGCGGTCCAATAGGTCATATATACGAATGTATACCGATGTATACAAAAAAAACGGCACCTTAAAAATGTCCCCAAACTTGACGATCTACATACATATATATATATATATATATATATATATATATATATATATATATATATATATATATATATATATATATATATATGAACCCCTGTTAAGCTGTGACCTCCGTTAAGTAGACTGGGCGACCTCACCTCCGGGTGAAGGAGTAGTCTCAATGGAAAAATTTTTGTTGATATATGGAGAGGGGAAGCCAAAGAACAAAATTACCGAGAGAGGGGAAAACATTTTTGCTGAAAAAATTTTGTTCGAACAATCGAGACGCTGTAGCCTCCGCTTATATTTCTTGTAGTGTGAACGTTATAACCTCCGGCGGTGTTGCCAAATTTCGGAGGTGAGTAGGTGAAGTGAATATATGAAATTCAATATTCATATATTGGATGCAGGTGGCTTGGTTCTTCAAGGTTGATTCATGTCTATAAAGGAGTCGGAGATCGGGGAGTATTCTTGTTGTTGTGCATTCGAAACGATATTTATCGTTTCGTCAAAATATCTTCAATTGAAGAATTTTCAGCCGAAATGATCTTGAACGATTAGGTTGGAATCAATGGTGAAGAATATGTGGTCAAATTCGAAACTCCTCGCGACCAGTGAACCTTAAATAATTTAATTTTCAAAGGAAATCACCAAGTCTTGAAATTATTGAAACCTCTAGCCATTTGCCACGATTCATCCTAACAACTTGTAAAACAGTAATCTGATTCTAAAGATGGGACTGGTATAATAGTAAAGATACAAAAATGAATAAATCGAAGGTTTCTTTTTGGGGAACTAAAAACCTAAATTCAGAATTTCGTGGAAATCGAATCATTTGTAACATGAATAAAAACTCACGAAATTAATAAAAAGTTGTAATATCAATATACATATTTTGAATTGTGTGAGATCGCTAAAAAAATCCCATTACAATGCTGCGAAATGGAGTTTTTGGAGAAAATAAGTGCAGTTTTTTTCGCAAATCGATAACTAAATAGTAAGAATGAAAATAGCCACAGAAATTGAGGTGAGGGGTTTTTCGTAATTTTACAATAGTAGCAATTCCAAAAATTATTGAATCAAACAATTACGGAAGAGAATTATATCAAGACGTTATTTTACTACAATTGGAAAGAAACAAGTCTTCAAATAAAATGTTAGAATGAATAATTAATTGGTATAAGTGCAGCTTTTGGATGGATAAAATACTCGGCATAAAGAATCATCATTTATTTGATGCATGGAAATATGTAATTGTTATACGGGACTTACGGAAAGACATAATAATCTTTATCTACTCCCATAGAATAATATATGCATTATTCAACTCATTTTGATCTGTAATAGTCTCCATAAACCAATAGTGTGAGGTAATAATAACTCACGCCTAAAACTCACTATAAAACAAATAGGAAAAATGTAGCTTACGAATTACGAAATGAATAAGAAAGTCGAATCGTTTGGGAACTCTATTTCAGACATCAAGGTAACGTTCTCGCCATCCATTTCTACATTTTCTTAGGTCTGAATATCCAAAAATTGCATTTGGAAAACGTGAATTTCTGACGTTTTCTACGGTATTCGATATCGATTAGATTTTCGACCTAATAAATCGCTTTTGACAACTGTTGTCAATTTTGAAAATGCTGATTGATTCGAATTTCAGTGAAGAAGTCGAAGGTAAAGTATAGTGTTCAATTCGCGGAAATGGTCATAACACACTTGATGAATTACACCCCTCGCCTGAAGGCTGGGGCTGCAAAATTAATCTGCGTCTGTTATGATCTACATTATCGCTCATTGAACAATACATATACTATAAAATTTCATTACCAAAAAAATGTCATATTTATAAATTCCTTCAACCAATAGCTCAACATAATATTGGGCAGGTAACTGAGGGAATGCGGATTGTATATAAGAATTCAATTTATATCGACATATTGCTAAGCTTCTCATTTTTTTATTCATTAGGATAAAGAAGGGATATTCCCTACGGAATACTTTCTGTTATCACAAACTGAATCATCATTTGGACAGGATTATTAGATGTTGTAAACTATTCTCAAATTTAGTTCTGATATAACTATACCCTAATTTAGTTCTGATGTAACTATATCCTTTAAAAAAAATGTGGGGTGATCTTATTTATTGAACGTAATTTTCGAAGAGATTCTGCCCACTTAATTTTTCGAATAGTCTTCCAATCACTTGGTCAATAAGAACAACTGATAGAACACCCCTCGAAAATTAAAAAAAAATACCATTTAAGAGATGGTTTTAGTCATTCTTTTCGCTTCGGTATAAAATCTATTCTAAATATCCTCATGTCTTCATCCTAGTAAATTTATTACGAAAAAGCATTTACTCTTGAATAAAAGGAATGATCAATTATATCCTTCCGAACGAGAACATTCAGAAAATGAAGGAAAACTTGTGTTGAGCCGAAATCGGTTTCCTGATGAAAGACAAAGGAAAGAGTCCTGTGTATGGTCTATCGAGACTACCCTTCGGCGTTCGAGGTAGGAACTTGGGAGCCCATGTATGTGGCATGTATTACATATCCAGAACCTCGAAAATTTCTAGCGATTATCGAAAGAATTTCAAGATATTAAGGTCGGAATCACGGACAGTATCACTGTCAATTTTTTTACGGCCTCAGTCATTTTTTTATAATTACATTCTAGGACTGAAAAATGCGAATCTATATACTAGGTGGATAGACGAGCACTCAGAAGCTACATACACCAAAAGCTATTTGTTTTGTTTTTCCAATTTTGAATTCAGTTGCTTGCTGACAGGTATAGGCTCGTTTACTTGTTTACGCTGTTTTTGGGGCCGATCATTTGTAGACATTCAACTTTCGAGAGAAAGGAACAAACACTAGAAATTTTCTTGCTCGCTGTGGAGTCTTGATGGTGAGACTCTCTCTCGAACTAAATCTGCTCGACTGTTTTGGAGTTACATCCATTATCATTCCACTTAATAACTCTTAAATACGATCGAATTTAAATTCACCAAAAAGTATATTCCGAAAAGGAAATGATGCGAAATTCTGTGAGGATCGTATTATAAGAAAGTTTCATTTTCACATCTAACCTATTCGTCAAGTTCGGCTGAAATTCTGCATGAACTTTTGAGTCGACATATTTCATCCAAGATACCATATTTCAGTTGGATCGAATCTGAAATCTTGAATATATGGTGACATTAACATTTCGGATCTGCTGAATCATCGGGTGGAATTTGAGGAAGCATAATTTTGATGCTCGCAAATAAAGCCGCTTCGTGAATATCGAATCTTCAAGTACTTTCTTTCGGAAATTATTGTGCTCTCGAGAGGCAAACTTTCATATATCTTGAAAAATATGTTACTAAAAAACCTAATGCTTATGTTATAATCAACATACGGATAGAATTATTTATTATTAAGTGTTCATTATTGAAAGTCTCCAACTTTTTTCAAGGAACCTGTTTATAAACGGTGATTCCACCTTCCTCCTTTCTCTTGAATCTGTTTATGTGGAGAAATGTTCGCAGTTTATCTTAAAAGGAAACTTTTAAAATGCAATCAGTCGCAAAGTTTTTTCCTTATTTTTCAAAATTCGACGAAACGGAGAAATTATGTAGGTACTATTCACCTTTGATGACGAAGCTCCAGTTCGTATATCGTCTAAATATTGGTGCAATGTATAAGGATAAGAATTTATAATTATTTTTTGGGATGATTTCATTAGGCCCTTAGAACTAAAAAACTCAATTCGTGTAGGTGAAAAAAAATAAACGTCATTAGAAAACCGGCTCGTAATTCAGTTTCGGGGAAAATATACTGTATTCAGTCGTACTAGTGTATTTCAATGAAATCTGGTATATGCAATTTTTTTATTCTTAGACAAACTCTGATAATCTTGCAAAATAAAAGAAGAAAGAACCTAATGAAGCTTTTAATAACGAAAATAACAAATGTTCCGTTTAAAGATTTTTTGTTATCTCATAGTCGGGTCAGAAATATCGACCTCCGAACTTTTCACAAACGATTCATTTTACATCAACCAGACGATTTTATGGTTCGAAAGAATGCCAGATGTTGTTTTGATACACTTTTTTATGCATGCGTCAGTGCACCTGCTCCATACGAGTATGGTTCACAGTGTTGCCATTTACGGAGGTGACAACGAACTGAATGTCTCTTCGACTTATTTCTCCATATATAGGACGGCGCACTAGCGCTGGTGGTATATAGCTGAACTAAAAGATTGTACAGTACAGAAATATGGTGCGTTCTGACCTCAAAACGATTTTTTGATATGTTGATCCCTGAAGTCTCCTGAGTCTAACAAGCTAAGAAACAAGGCAAAACGTTGTGACCTCCGATTTCGGAGGTGAGAGCGTTATATATGAGGTGACAACGCTTGTTGAGTTTATATTTTGGAGGCGACAATGACCATTAATAACTATATATATATATATATATATATATATATATATATATATATATAGATATGTATTTGGATGCGGATGGACGCGAACTGGCATCAAGTGGTATCGGTTTAGCTCTAATGCCAACATGTGAATTCGAAACATTTTTACTTATTTGATTCAGAGCCACTGACCTATCCTACAAATAAAATTATTTTATGAGAAAGAAGATAAAGTTAAATAGAGTGGAATCCTTCATCGCTATAGCCTAGGACTATATTATTTCATTGTTATATTATATTTATACTTTTTCAGCATTCATACTATCCTTATCACGCACAGAACACTTGAGGCGTGCTCCCTTCCTACCAGTTTTATTCAGTCCTATATGATCGAACTGTAGATATTTTCTGATTATCCAATAATCCTAAAATCCTTGAGTTTTCACTGAATTCAATATAGCTAATATATAGCTGAATTTGTTTGAATATTTTGATATTGGATTCCCGACCCAAAACACATTCGAGAAATCGTGGATAATTGCTTAACCTTCCACCCTTGCCATCAGGATTAGTGGTTCTGCTTGAGCATGCTTCTCCAGACTCCGAAGAACATTTTATCGAAATGGGTGATCTACCGTTTTCAATTCAATTATTGAATTGGTAGTGGGTATATAGGTATATAAAAGTCGGTAGTTGCATCCAACTTTCACTGCATGGTTCTAGGGTATGCATGTTTGCTTCTTATGATTTTACTTTCCTCTAGATACTCATATAACTGTTTCTTGTGGACTATTTAAGACCCTAACTGTTTCATCCAAACACGTGAAAGCTAACATATTCATACATGTGAAATGATATCTCATTGTTTCAATTCGAAGGTGCTGAGTACATTTTATTTAGAAGTACTTGTCACATGCTTTTAGACCCATGATAGCTCCCCTGCTTACATTCAGGCACAGCTTGCTGGCAGTTTGCAGAAAGTTTTCGAGTTTAGGTAGATGCTGGAGGTGTGACAACTGCTGATAGAGGGTTTCGGTTGAGACTAACAAAGATCATTAAGAGTATATATTTTGGAGGTTCACATTCTATGGAAATAAGGTTTGAATTTTTGTGGACAATAAATTGAGTTCAGGAGAGATTCCAGGTGATATGTCTGTTGTTGAGTACTTTACTAGATGAAGTAGATGTTACTCTGGGTCGACCAGGCAACGGTCCTCGGTCAAGGCTGCCAGTTTCCATTAAAAGGGCCACTATGCGCCTTACTGAAGTCTGTGCAATATTCAAATTTTGCGCAATCTAGTGGTTCGACAAAGCTTCTTGATGTGGAGCCACTATTCTTGCTCGGTCAAACTGAGAAATTGGATGCCCTGGCATTTTCCACGGAATATTCTCAATATTACAACTCGCGTTATTTGCTGAAAACTGTTTAACTTCGAATACACCTGTATTCTCCCGAACAAGAAAAATTTTTTGCTGCTTTATTGTTTTCTTTTAAGTGATATTACAGTGAAGAATCCACACACAAAAAATTGTCATGTTTCATTCAACAAGTTGAGAGTGGATATGGGGGGGGGGGCTTAGACTTTTGACGATGTTTGTATGTATGAGAGCGAATTATATACCAGAAAGTAAAAGGATGGTACTTGAGGTTGATGCTGGCTTGATAGATATATCTGCTCATTTTGCTCGTCTTCTGGCCTCGTGTATGTGTTATACGAATTAGAGTCCTTTTTTCACTGATCAACTTCAAGGAGTTATGGCTGTAGTGCGTAGGGTTGAAATGTTTTAATAAAAAATAAATAGTCCCCAAGTACAAAATTGACGGGTTTGAACGATTTTCCAAATCTTGATTTTTCTATTAGAAAAGATCTCTTTGTACTTTTCATAGGATAACCTGTACGTCTGATATTTAGCATTATGAGCCATATTCCATTGCTTCTTCGGAATTTTCGAGAAAAAAAGTACGCACAGAAAGTATTCGAGGATAATTATCAAAAAATTATATTTTCCTCACTTTTTTTCTCAAATTGCTAGAGGTTGGTGAATTGCACTTTCAGTATTTATATCTTTTGAAAGCCACATTATAGAGAATTGTGCATCGTCAAGCTAAGTACTGATAACAGAAAAAAGATATCATTCGAAATATCTTCAAAACGCAAAGATAATTGTTCACCTTCGACAAAAACTATACTCACGGAAAGTGAATTGAGGATTCCTATCAGAAAATTATATTTTTGTTATTTTTTTGTTCTCCAAATTGCTAAAAATTGGTAAATTGCAAATTGAGTATTTATATCTTTCAGTAGTCACATTACATAGAATTGTGCATCGCCAGCAAGTCAATTTGGGTACTGATTGTGATTAGAAGAAAAAGATATAATTTGAAATATATCTGAAACGCAAAAATATTCGTCATAATTCTCTAGAAGTGGAAAATTTTTTGAAATCTCATTCCACAAATCTCGCGATGTCGAAAAAGTAGAAATAGTTGTATTCTTGACAAGTGCGGAAAGTACTTAGTACTTTTCCGTAAAGCCACAATTTTCGCAAGGTCAATCATACTCATCAATCTCCAATTAATGTCGGCAGTCAAAATCGTAAACTGCTTTCGCTAACGAAATAATCACACCAAAAATGCGATCGCCAACAAAAATTGTAAACATCTGTTTCTTTCAAAGTATAGGTGACGATGAAGAAAGATAAACATAAACATAGGTAGTGAACCCACCAAAATTGTTGACCTTAAAAAATTCCTTCACATGAGAAAAAGAAATGCAAAACTTTTGAATCTGGGTATTTCATCGTTAGAAATTGATCAGCAGATCTCCTTTGTCAGAGCTAAAATCATTTCTATTTTTTTTCAATCGTTATAAATTGTTATGAGATTTTCACAACGATCATTAAATTCTTTTAAGAATTCGAACTCATAATATGCGATTGTTCTTCATATTGCCTCATATTCTTTCTAATGTCACGATACAGACTGACAACCATGGTATCACTTCTGGAATCTCCGATGTCGATGTCAAATCATACTCAACCTGACTCGAATGAATGTGACACTTCCAAAATTGGGTAAATTGCTGATAACTCGATTTATATCACATTCCGCAGTTTGGACATCACCCGCTCTCAGTTATTATTTACCTGATTTGATTTGGTTCATGTTACAGCAACGAATGCAGTTTGATTTTCATTAAGAGTATTATTAAGTAGTTTATCGAAAATAACGTGCTCACGTGCAAGCACGATAGGTGTATTACGCCAATAATATGGCATGTTATCCCAATAATTTTATCGTAAAATTCCAGTTCCTGAATATGGCCAGTGTTTTCATGCGGATATTCAATTTGATCTGTATGATGCTGCTCATTGGACATTGGTCTGGATGCCTTCAATTTTTAGTACCTATGCTGCAAGGGTTTCCTCCGAATTCTTGGGTAGCCATTAACGAACTCCAGGTTAGTACTTCTCTCTTTAGTGATTCCAGTTCTTCTTTATATTCCAGCATGAAAAAATTGATGATTGAAAATTTGACACATCGTCGTCAACTACACTGCGCAAAAAAATCAACGCACATTATGGAAATCTCAAATTTATTCTACAACTGAAGGTGTTCTCGATGATAATTATTTTTATCAGAATTATGCATACATATGTTATCCACTTTCAACGTTTTTCTTCAATACAGATGTTTTCTCCCAGCAGGAATAAAAAAAGATGATATTATCAGATTTTGAATGAATTGGCTCCATTCTAAAATCAGTTGTTCTCGATCAATTCTAGTGATCAATAGTTTTTCTTTCGTTTGATTTTCTACACTCGATCAGTATGCAACGCGAAACACGCAATTTGACCCAAGAGGAATGTGCCCAAGCGGTAGTTTTGCGAGAAGAAGGGTGGACATACACAAGAATTGCAGAAAGGTTCGGAGTTTCCCATACAAGTGTGTCCAGAATGTTGCAGCGATTCAGGGAGACAGGTATGAATGTCCGAAGACCAGGACAGGGTAGACCACGGGTAACAACTGCCATTCAAGAACGTTACTTGAGAGTTTCTTCGTTGAGACAACGGTTTGCAACCGCTCGCCTCCTTCAAAATCAGCTTGAGCAAACTCATGAGGTGCAAATTAGCACTCAGACAATAAGGAATCGCCTCAGAGAATATGATTTAAGGCCTCGTGTCGCGGCAAGAGGCCCAGCTCTTACCCCAGCCCATCGAAGGGCGCGTTTGGATTTTGCGAGAGAGCCTATCCATTGGGAAGAGGGCGATTGGGAAAGAGTTCTCTTCACAGATGAGTCTAGATTCTGCCTCTACCATTGTGATCGACGTTCCCTTGTATACAGACGTCCACATGAAAGATATGCTCAGTAGCTCAGTGCAATTTCCTGAATACTACTGGTTTCGGTCGAATATCTTTGACTGCTCGCACAGACCTAGTGGTCGTTGATAATGGAGCTATGAATGCTGATAAGTATATAAGGAACATTCTTGTAGAGCATGTAGTGCCATTTGCCCCATACATTGGTGAAAATTTCATTTTTATGGACGATAATGCCAGACCCCATCGTGCGCGCATCGTTCAGGAGTACCTTGAAGAGGTTGAAGTCTCTCGAATGGAATGGCCAGCAAGAAGTCCAGATCTCAATCCGATTGAGCAGGCTTGGGACAACCTCAATAGAAGGCTGAGAAGTTCAGAAAATCATCCAGCTACTCTCAATGACTTAGGAATCCAACTCGGAGAAATCTGGGAAGGATTAGATCAGAATATTTTAAGATCACTCATTTTGAGTATGAACCGTCGTTGCCGAGATGTAATTAACGCAAGGGGTGGAAATACCAAGTATTGAATCACTTATCAGCGTTTCAATATTTTGAAAATTGTTCATTTCTCTTCTTTCACATAAGATTCGGTGAAATCCTGAATTTTTCTTCCATTTAATGTGTCTTGTTTCGTTCAAAACCTTCCCGAGAGAACATAAAAAATAAGTTATAAAGTCAATGTAGAGTTGACTTTCATTAAAATTGAGATTTTCAGAATGTCCGTTAATTTTTTTGCGCAGTGTATTTCATTCGAAAAATACGAGTATGTATTTCGAAGGAAACAATTCAAAAATACCATTGACAGTTTTGAAGGAATCTGCTATCCAAATTTCTCCAACAATTAACGAACTTTGTACTTACTCGTAGCTAAAGGGTTTTTCAATAAGAGATGTTATTTTGAATAGCCCGCTATTTCGGTAGATGTCAATTTCAAGCTTTCATTTTTAGACATTTGACTAGTTGAAATACTGCCATTAATAAAAACTGAAGGATATACGCTCAAACAACGCATTGAAAATATTAAAATTCAGTATAAAAATGTTGAAAATTTGGCAGAGATGCTTTGGAAAACTCGAACATTTTTGGGTCGTCGTGAAGCACCTTGTCGAACCGCAATACAAAAATTGGTAGAAAAATTTGGACTGTTGGGATAAGCTATTGTTGTTGAGAATAAAACCCGGGCACGTGGCTCAAGAATGGCCGAGAATATTGCTCCTGCAGCCAAAACTGTTGAAGAAAACCCAGGTTTGTCCTTTACTCACCGTTCTTTGGGATTAGGCATTCCACAAACGTAATTACACCGTATTTTGCATAAAGATTTGGGTCTTCAGGCTTATAGAGTTCAGTCAACACAAGAACTCGAGCCGGCCGATCATCAACAACGTCGTGTCTTTCCTGATTGGGTCCTTGAAATGCATCAAAATGATCCGGAATTCCATCGAAAAATCATCTTGAGTGAAGAGGCCCTTTTCTATTCTCCACGTGTGACTGTTTGGTGCGGTTTATGGTCCTAAGGGTTCATTTTACCTATATTTTTCGGGAATAAGACTGAAGCAACAGTTACGGCGAATGGATTTCGCTATTCAGAGATAATTAATGATTTTTCATGACCGGAATTGGATGGTATTGATCAGGACAACGTTTACTTTCAACAAGACGGCGCTTAGTGCCACACAAGCAACGAAACCATTGATCTTTTACGGGAAAAGTTTCCGGACCGTCGTATTTCTCGAAGAGGTGATCACAATTGGCCACCGAGATTTTTTGATTGACCACCTTTTGACTTCTTTGGAGCCTCATGAAAGAGAAGCTACGCCAAGAGCCTAGCGTCGATTCAAGAGCTCATCAAAGATGGAATTCGTGGGACTATCTAGGAAATAGGGAGCTACTTTGCGAATTGCTTATGGAAAATTTCATGAAAAGGATATGGTTACATTATTAACGGCGCACCTTCCTCTTTATGATGAAATAATCATATGATCATTTATCTAGAAAAATTGCATTTTTCTTTGAATGTCAAAACAGCACCATTTATTGGAAAACCCCTTAATTGTTCTTAAAGTTTGAAAATTAAACTGATTTTTTTGAGATTTGAAAATACTATTTATGCAAAATAACACAAAATGAAGATGAAATCGAATCGTGAAGCCGTCAGTACCTCAAATAATATTCCAAACTATTTCAGGGAGCTTTCTGGTTGGAACAATACTCCTGGGCCCTCTTCAAAGCAATGTCCCATATGCTATGCATAGGATATGGAAAATTTCCCCCTCAGTCGCTCACCGACATGTGGCTGACGATGTTATCAATGATATCAGGGGCAACCTGTTATGCCCTGTTTCTAGGACATGCAACTAATTTAATTCAAAGCTTGGATTCATCGCGAAGACAATACAGAGAAAAGGTATGATTTTTTTCTTTCAGGCTGCGGTTTCGTATAAAAAAAAACTCAGCACAATGATGACAAGGATTAATGAGTAAACCAATGAATCGAAATTTGTGTATTTGGGACGCTGTTGTCCCACAGATCGGTATGATTGTCGACCAAAGCATTTTTCCTTTGTGGTATCGAGCACTATACAGGGTCCCTGGTTAAATTTAAGGGATTGGGGCCCTAAAGAAAAAACTTGGAGGGTCTGGGCGATTTTCGAAAATCTTTTTTTTTGCCACTTTTTCCTTGTTAATAAGATACCCTATACCGGTTCGGAAATCTTACTTGGAAACATAGCGAATCCAGCATTGAGCCAGCGGATGAATATTGACTAGTGGACCAGCAAAATAATCAAATGCCTCGTCGCGATGCGACCACGAATAAATGACCTCACTGAATGGCATAGGAGACTGTAGAGTGGGGGCTTTGAGATCTCTCGAGTCTGGATGCAGTTCTCCCAGCCGTGCATTATTGTTGCAACGAACGTGAGATGAGTTAGACCGTCTGGTTTGAAAATAAGATATATATTCATCTACTCCCATAGAATAATATATCCATTAATCAACTGATTTTGATCTGTAATAGTCTTTCTCTATTTGAGTGTCGTAATGTGTTCATTACAGTACTAAAAAGAGTGCTGTAATGAATTCATTACAGCATCGTTTTCAGTAACATTTTTCGTTTTGTGGTTGTCAGCAATGACTTCCAATCCTTTTAAATTTCAGCAGACGTCAATTTTCGTACTTCCTAACATTCACACCAACTGTCAAGATACAATATGAAAGTCACTAGGACCTATAATTTGAATTTTTTCATTGAATTTCACAAAATTTGAGTGCAATAGAGAAAATATCGTCTAATACTCGTTGCAGAATGCAATTCCAATACTCATTCGTATTGGAATAGGAACCCTTTCTGCAACTAGTTTTAGAATATACTATTATAAACCAATAGTGTGAGGTAATAACTCACTTTAATACAAATAGGAAAAATGTAGCTCACGAAATGAATAAAAAAGTCGGGTCAAATGGGAACTCTATTTCAGACATCAACGTAACGTTTTCGCCATCCATATTTCTACATTTTGTTAGGTCTGAATATCCAAATATTGCTTTTGGAAAACGTGAATTTTTGACGTTTTCTACATGATTCGATATCGATTCGATTTTCGACCAGAGAAATCGCTTTTGACAAATGTTGTCAATTTTGAAAATGCAGATTGATTGGAATTTTACTGAAGAAGTCGAAGATAAAGTATAGTGTTCAATTCGCAGTAATGGCCATAACACACTTGATGAATTACACCCCTCGCCTGACGGCTCGGGCTGCAAAATTCATCTGCGTGTGTTATGACTCACATTACCGCTCGTTGAACAATATACCATTGTTCATCCACTCCCATAGAATAGGTAATATATCCATTATTCAACTGATTTTGATCTGTAATAGTCTCTATAACCCAATAGCGTGAGAATAATAATAACTCACGCCTATAACTCATTCTAATACAAATAGGAAAAATTAAATTACTTACGAAATGAATAAGAAAGTCGAACCGTTTGGGAACTCTATTTCAGACATCAAGGTAACGTTCTCGCCATCTATCTGTTTCTACATTTTCTTGGGTCTAAATATCCAAAAAATGCATTTG
The DNA here is from genome assembly GCA_951802165.1 of Adalia decempunctata. NCBI lineage: Eukaryota > Metazoa > Arthropoda > Insecta > Coleoptera > Coccinellidae > Adalia > Adalia decempunctata. Next base: position 35,115,772 of record OX637697.1, on the reverse strand, counting down.
AAAAACGTGAATTTTTGACGTTTTCTACGGGATTCGATTTCGGTTCGATTTTCGACCACAGAAATCGCTTTTGACAACTGTTGTCAATTTTGAAAATGCAGATTAATTCGAATTTTACTGGAGAAGTCGAAGATAAAGTAAAGTGTTCAATTCGCGATAATGGTCATAACACACTTTGACACTTGATGAATTACACTACTCGCCTGACGGCTCGGGCTGCAAAATTCATCTGCGTGTGTTATGATTTACGTTACCGCTCATTGAACAATATACTATTACTGGATAGCTCAAGGTGGATTATTTGAACATTAAATTTCAATTTTTCAATCTTCGATTTGGCATATTTGCGTCATTCATTGTTGCAAATAAAATCCTCCCATATAATGGAATGAAATTGTCGTATTCATTTCCAAACCAGACCGTCTAACGTCTCTCACGTTCGAAGTGACAAAAATGCTTGGAAAACATCGGGAACGAGAGAGCTCGAAGCCCTCACTTTCCAATCTCGTATGCCATTGAGTGAGGTCAGTCATTTGTTCGTTGTCGCATCGCGCCGAGGGTTTTGATTATATTACTGGCCCATTAAACAATATTCATACCCTGGTTTAACGCTGAATTCGCTCTGTTTCCAAGTTAGATATCCGAACCTGTATGTGTATAGCTATATAAATAAGAGTTCCTATCAAAAATTCCTTATACACGTTCGCCAGACCGAACTCAAAAAACAACATTCCAAGCTTCACAAATGAGTAAAAATGTGTTCTTTCCAGATTTAGTGCCTATTATCAGCATCGATTTTTTTTTGTATTGTATTTAGTACCTGGCAAAATAATCTAATAATTCTTCTAACAATGTTTACCTATTAATTTTGTGAAAAAAAAATATCATTCCTAGTGATATTACGAGAAAAATATCGAGTGTTTTTTTTTAAGAGATAGAACGTTAAATTGAAATAAATCACATTTAAATTGAGATAGAAGCCGAATTTTTTTTTCAAACATAATTTTATGACATTAATTTTTTTTTTATAATTTCCGGCATTATGAGTGCCCTTGGCTCAGTGGTAGAGCATTAGATTAGGAGCCGGCAAGTCCGAAGTTTAATCCCTAGCTAGGAAAGAAATTTTCTAGTCTCGGTAGGGGACACCATTTCACTGTTGGGTCAAAAAATAACAGTGCTGTGCCTAAGGTGGCGTAAGGACACAGTAACAAAGCCTACACAGAACACAACTGCTAACTGTGAACTCGGCACAAGTTACAAGCTTCGAAGCTTGTAGTTTCAGAGGGGTCTCCTCAGGAGACCTAGGAGTAATCAGGATATACAATATAGGTACGATATGTCCCCCACGACTAGCTCTATAAGGAACCGCATTCGACCAGAAATATCACAAGTTATGTTTCCAAAGCGTCTACTGTTTCTGGTTTATCAGCATAAGCCAATGACTTGATATAAGCCCAAAGAAAAACATCCATTGGAGTTATGTCGCATGATCTTGGAGGCCAATTAATTGGACCATTTCTCGAAAAATCGCCAAATCTTTTTATCAATAAATCAATTGTCACGGTAGCAGCATGAGGTGTAGCACCATCTTGTTGGAACAAAAACACTTCTAGGTCGATAACGTTCGAATTTTGAAACAAATATAATCATTGATCATCGATTTGTTATGAGCACCATTCACTGTTGCATTATCTCCAGAGCTAGTCGTGATGGACATATGCTGAAAATTATTTTTCAAATATGAATGTCATAAAATCATCTTTCAAATAAAAAAATTGGCTTCAGTCTTGATTTAAATGTGTTTTATTTATCACTGTGAAAAATACCCGATATATAAATTATAAAGTTACAAAGTTTTACAAACGGAAATGTGTTTTGGTTGACAAAGGTCAAAAATTCGGCGATATTTTGAATTCATTGGAAATAATAATTCAATTACAATCGTGCTGATGTTGAGTAAATTGTGGAAGGGTGTATTTTAATGGAATCTCTCTGAGGAAATGGGTTCTCGACTTTCACTTCTATATTTCAAAAATCACATTCTATACGTTTCTATGCACAGTAAATAGATATTGCAATCATTCGTTCATTTCTGATAATCAACACTTTATCACGTTTCTGCAGTATACTCAATTGTTATTCACATTTCACGAAAAAGTGAAGAGGTAATTCATCAGGTGCATACAAATTCTTCATTCTGAAAATCACAATATATGAAGTGAAAATATAAGGTACACTATCGAAGGTTTGACATTGAAAATTGAGACAATTTTCGTAAATTTCCACAACATATTTCGTAGAAACTGATGTTTTTTATTTTTTTATTCAAAATGAATTATATTCAAGTAACGACCTAATCAATCAAATATTTTCTTGATGACTCTGTGGTACTATGTATACTTCACATTGTAGTTGTGCATTTCTCCAATATTTACTGATTACGTTAGGTCATGTTCAAACTAGTCATAAATCCCTCATCGAAAAGGTAGAGCATTCAGAAAGTCGTAAAATCATAAATGTGGGAAACAGCTTTATGACTGCACTATAGGTATAGAAGGTCTTCGGTTCAGTAATCAGTAATACCTCTGAAAATGTTATGTAAAAGACTATTTGGATTGATAGTTTTGAACATTTATTCAAACAACTAATAATTCCATTCATTTTCCATTAACACTTCATTTTGGTTAATATTTTTTCACTGTCGTACTCATCCGATTCCATTTTACATAACATCAATGAACACAACTGTTGGAACTAAGCTGGTATTGGGTTCTACAAACACATGTTTATTGCATGTAGCTTATGACTTTACTTCACTTGGATTCTCTTTGAAAGCTTTTACCTTTCAACTTTCTACTGGGGCAAGTCACTGAAATATAGAAATGTCTTGAATATAAACTACGTTGGTGACAATATAGAGTGATTTTTTTAAGTTTTAATTCTAAATTTCGTATTTTTGTTTTAGAGTATACATAAACTCAATTTGTAGAATATTTTCAAGCGGAATCTACTTCCGGTTCTCTCGGGAATGAATGTGAACTTCGTTATTTCAAATGCAACACCCTGTATATCTATACATATGTGAATTATTCGATTAATTCTGCAATGATTTGATGTATGATATGCGGGACCACATCAAGCGATTGTTGAGTTATAACCTGATTCTCAAATTTTTTGACAGAAATATTGTCACAAATTAGTGTTTATATCTCCAAAATCTCTCATTGTAAGAAACTTGTTTCGCAACAGTGGAACAAAAGGAAGTACGCTGATGCTGCTTCTTGTATAAACTATCAGGAAATATAATACAGGGTGTCTGAAACAGGGCTTCAAAGTTAGCCTCAACAAAACTATATGAAATCTCATTTTTTCAAATGGGAACCATATAATTTTGTAATTCCGATAGATTGCTCGTCAAAAACTAGTTAGAGTGTGCCAATCATTTGATGTCTTTAAAATCAGTAGTTTTGCCGTTATCGAATAAATTTCGAATTTCAGGAATAAATCCAGTTTGCTTTGTCTAATCATAGGTTTATTAAGATAATTTTCAAGTCGGCTATGTCAATACATACTTAGAATATGTCAGTTCATTCATAATGCACTGTAGAGAACTGTCATTCATACCCATTACTTGTTGTTTGAATTCGGGCAATATGCAAAATCACAATAACAGTACCAGTGATGTATTAAATATGTTCTTCATTTATGATGAATGTAACGAAATAGTAGAAAGGGTAGTCAGAATTTCTAATGAAAGAAATCCACATTCAACACCTTTAACAAAATCAAAGTTCTCAGAAGAATCAATAAATGGCCAACATTTTGAAAATTTATTGTAATAGCGATTATTGAATTTCTGTCAAAGTTTTTTGTCGTTGGGAAAATTGCTGTGATAGTTTCAAACTTATTTGTTTTTATTTTTTTTATTTAGTCATCATTCATTATCTACTTTGTTTATTGGTCACATAATATATTTCCTCATAATTTATACAAGAAGCCGTATCAGAGTACTTCCTTTTGTTCCACTGTTGCGAAACAAATTTCTCACAAAAGATTTTGGAGATATAAACACTAATTTGTGACAATCTTTCTGTCAAAAAATTTGATAATCAGGCTATAACTCAACAATCACTTGATGTGGTTGCGCATGTCATCCATCGAATAATTGCCGAATTAAACGAAGAATTAAAATATGTATGTATAGACATACAGGGCGTTGCATTCGTTTCCGGTAGAACCGGAAGTAGATTCCGCTTGAAAATATTTTACAAATTGAGTTCATGTGGTCTAAAACAAAAATACAAAATTTTGAATTTGTATCGCAATTCCTTCCTCGAGTACGTCTAATGAAACACTTAAAAAATTCACCCTGTATATTATAATATCGACTATCTTTTTGGTGAAATCTTTTTAATTTCACGGATTGATTACTACCTCTATTGAAAGATTCCTGAACTTAGTTACAAGCTTCGAAGCTTGTAGTTTCAGAGGGGTCTCCTCTGGAGACCAAGGAGTAATCAGTATAAACAATCAGTATATAAACTAAATTCTGAACGCAAGCCTGACACAAGAGTAACTTTAATAGTATAAAGTGGACAACTGAGGTCCCGCTGTTGGATTGATGAAAATGCAACTTATGAAACATTATGTGAAATATGCCTTCAGTGACTGGCCCCTTTAAAATTCCATTAAATTAACTGATCCAACTAACTCGGAGAACTGCAGCCCGAACCTGAAAAAATCTTATGCACGTTATGTATCTGCACGACATAGGTGAAGCAAGTGGAGGAGTACATGGCCTACCGGAAGCTGCCCAGAGAGATGCGACAAAGAATAACCGAGTACTTCGAACACCGCTATCAGGGGAAATTCTTCGACGAAGAGTGCATCTTGGGCGAACTGTCGGAAAAACTTCGGGAGGACGTAATCAACTACAACTGCAGATCTTTGGTGGCATCAGTCCCCTTTTTCGCAAATGCCGATTCTAATTTTGTTTCTGACGTGGTTACGAAGTTGAAATATGAAGTCTTCCAACCAGGTGAGCATTTAGATTTCTAGTGTGAATATAAAAATGTTTCAATAACTTGTATTCCAATCAACGAAAGGAAAATAAAAGCAACAATCATGTGTCTGTGTTGGTTCACGTTATAAGGATAACTCTCCAGGTATACCCATAGAAATCATAATATATATACTTACTCTAGAATGCTGATTCCTTCTAGTTCCGCAGCGAAAAACGTGCCGCATAGGCAACTGATTCACAATGTGCGCATGCTCACCATTAGGAAATCTCAGGTAGAACGATGCCAAGTCCCTAAATGTTTTGTCGGTTCTATTTTAAGTTCAATATAATTAAACAATAAAAATATTCCATTGAGTAACAAACTTCTTTTATAGCTCATCCGCGACTTTCTACGACTATTAGACACATTAATATCATAAGTGAATTGCAATATTTGTGGAATTGGTGAGAAAATTAGAGCAGTTATGTAGTAGGTTTCACTAAATAGATATAGACCGGGCAACACCGCTTTTTCTGTCTCATGGCAAATGACTTTGAAATGACCTTAGTGAAAGTCTAGGCAGGAACGGGTCCAGTGTCAGTCTGCAGCCACAGTTTAGTTTACTGCATAGACAAACTAGTTCACTGGTGCTTAACTGTTATTTTCGTGTTTGATATTCTTCGTGTGCATTTTGCTTTTGTTGTGTGTTGTGTTCGATTTGGATTTTTTCGTTTCCGATAAAAAATGAACTGTATAGTGTTGTGGTGTCCTTGACTTGACCTGTTCATTTCCCACTTGAGTATGTAAACTATGTGCACCTTTTCATTCATATAACTGTTAAAAATTTATGATTTACGCTTTGCTTTTCATTCGATTGACACATATCTATCCACTCGCACCATGAGATTGGTTCTTTATATAGCAAAAGAACGCAATTCATTGTGAAAAATCATGAATTCTTGTGAGTAAACCATCTTATAATGGATAATTCGAACTCGAAAATAAAATATGTTGAAGTAAAACTTTGCAGTTTCATTCAGATAACAGATTGATTTTGGAATATACTCGGAACTCAAAAAGACAAATGACTTGAAGAATGAATGTAGGTATCAGAATTCACTCATGAAACGATGCAGAGTAACGCATTGGCAGATGTACAATACATTTTCATGTTTCCACTATTTTCAGGAACACCGAAGAATAGAACTGTCCTTAAGGGATATATATTAGTATATTTTGCTCATTTGATTTTATTTTCTGTACTTTACCGAAAGATTCGTTGTTTGTTAACCAGAATTTGTCTTCCTTGATCCTTGAATTAATTTTTATACCGAAACCGGGTTTTTTCAACGCCTGAAGAGGTTTTGGAATAATGAAAGATTTTCAGCTTATCTTCCAGTCGCTGATGATTCCAAATTTACCATTCAAATAGCTGTTGAAAATTATCAATATGTTCAAAACAACTAGTAAGTGTCGAATACTAATTATGAATTGATTAAATCCAACTGCAACAATAACAGCATAAAATTTTATTGAAGCCGACCCTGTTCAGAAACAACCTGATGGCACGTATGCGCATTGTGGACCACACTGAAATTTTTACAACTCTTCGGTCCAATTGATTTAGCATTCTAGAGTAAGTATATATATTATGATTTCTATGGGTATACCACGCCTAAAGTGACATGAGCAGGTTTCTATGATTATGTGAAACATTAAAGATGTGTTTACCCGAATGCGCCAGAAAGAAAATAATATTTTGCGTGTCAATTTCTTCCTACCGATCTACAGCCGAACGGCTCAATGGATTTTTACATATGAGGGGTCATTAGAATCGCATGAGTTATGGGAGTAACAAAGGATCTGTTTTATTCCTGAAGAAACTTTATTCACTGCATCAATAGGCACTGTTAATGTGATTCCAGTCGAAGAATTTTCCGCTTTATCAGCGTGCGTGTAGCAAACAGATCGATATATAATTGAAAATGATTCAGTACAATTTTGAATGTCTCCGTATGATTTGAATAAAGTACGCTGCAGCATATTTTTATCTGTATAGCTGACAATATTCAATTTTCTTCCTGCAAAGTTAGTTTGTTGATAATTCGGAGTTATGTTTTCGGAGTTGCGATAGGCTAAACATATAGTCCATTCACAATTATAAAATCACAACTCTGGCCTTGGAAATTTGACACATTCTACTCTGTATCGAAGTTATGACGTTTTTCAAAATATTTTTATGTTCCAAGTCAACACTATGTTGCCCTTTCTACATTCTTAGCGTATTTCTAAGAATGTGAATTTATTCGGAATATGAATGAATTGGAAAAGATGTGATGGAGGAAAATAATTAACGTTTATATGAATTGAAAGAAAGGATTACTTTTCTAGTTATTTGCATGAAAAGTACAAGAGATCACTGTTGAAATATATTATTTTTCGCCATGGAAGAAAATTGCATTGCTTTCACATAATTTTCATATGCATGCTTGTGAAGATTTAATGTTTATTATCCTCTTGAACTCAAAGTTCAAGACTTGACGACATCAATTGTTGATTCTAATCAAGAATTCATTAAAAAAAATCAACCCAAAGATATAAGATGAATTGATGGTAATTACAAGAATCAAAAATGTCAATTTTATTTTGTTGATAACTTTCTTAAAATCAATGTTGGGATATAAAACTCGGCTGCGTTTGTTCAAACAACATCTAAAGAATACATTTTTCACCATCTCGACCTTTGAAAGGCGTTTCTTATAGGAGAATTAGGTCTAAGTTCCATCTCATTAGTGAGGTACCTAACTTTTGCAAATCTGCTCAGATATCGCCAAATTTCTTGGAAAACCTGAAAAAAATCATCCTAATCGACCTCTCGAGGCTCCATCCGATCCATCTACTGCGATATCTGTCCAAATAACAGCTTTTTCAACGCAATTCCCGTGTACCCCTTCAACCTCGAAATGTAAACGTGCTGGTCTTGAAAATCGTCCTCACGCTCCAAACTGGTGCTAAAAACAATAAACATACGTTAGTCTTGGATATTCGACGAAAAACTCACCTGCAAATATCGATTAAATACCAAAAATGTGCGAACAATTTGTAAACCTAACAAAATGTGGAATATCTTTGATACTTTTACTTTGATGTAAACAAAGAAACTGGCAACGTCGTTTTGTCATTAACGATATTTTCTGTGCGCGCACTGACTTTTCATCATATGTTCTGTGCTTTTCATCAGGGGCACCAACTCCTGAAAACGAAACCATGACCTCCTATGTGATTTAATAAAAGTGAATGGAGTATAGGTGTTTCTAAATAAGGGTATCAACAGTCATCTGTAGATTTCTCATAAAAAATAACAACATTCTTTTCCATCCCATTTTTCCACTGGCTCTTCGTTTCCGAGATACAGGATGTCAAAAATGTATATTTTTTTTCTGTTTTTTGCTAATATCTCAGGAATCGTTTGACTACGGAATTGAGTTTTGGTTCACACGTAGGCATTAATAATAAATATTTTCTTGTGCTTTACTCGGATTTATTTGACGTGCCAGTGGCGGAGATGTTGAATTTGCACAAAGATTTTACCCTCCAACTTTTACACCACTCTATAAATTCGCATTTGCACAGAAAATTCTGATGCGCCAATGAATTTTACAAAAAAAGGTACATCTGGTTCAGAGTCTAAGGTGAACCGTTTTCGAGAAAACTGGCATTTTGTGATTGCTAACGTATCGTAAATTTCTTGTAATTGGAAAAATGAGTAGTGATAACTAATTATTGATTTCAACAAAATTTGAGAACTTGGTTCTTTAGTTATTTATAGCGACCATAGTTTATTGTATTTATTGTATAATTTCACAATGGACTATACAATTTTTTACCCATCAAACATACATGGGGTGTCATGAACAGTAAATGTATTTGAATTACTATACAATATGGATTATAAAAATGTAAATAACGATTGGTTTGTAGTAGGTATTTGACGAAAAACACTTCAACAAATATTGACAAACTATCTACAGTGAAACCTCTACTAACGGACACCTCCTTTGAGCGGACACCTCCTTCGAGCGGACACCTCTATTGAACGGACACATTTTCATAGTCCGGAATTCGGTAAATGCAAATCCTTCAGATAGGACCCTCTCTTGAGCGGACGCTCCCTTGGGCGGACGCGGACACCTATTTTTCGTATTTTAGGTTGCAGAACTCTCCCTTGAGCGGACAACCGAAACTTAGGCAACGTAAATATTTCATGATACTTCACTGCATACTGGGTTCACGTGGTTGACAAACGGTGAAAACCCAGTTGCAGATGAAAATCATCATGAGATACGTGGGTTTTCAATGCGTTTGGTCTAGTTCAGAAAAGTTTGATCTTGCCGATAGAACGTCTGAGATTTCGCCAAAAAAGCAGTAATGTCTGACTCTCGAAGAGAAAACCAATGTAGTGCATATACAGGGTGTTGCATCTCAGAGGAGCCCCCTCGTATATTTCTTATCCCATAGTATGAAAAACGTAATTTTGATAAACTGTTTACGCCAGAAACCCTCTATACTTCTTCTTGTGGGGACATCTTAGGTCCAACATTTTTGTAACTCAGCCTGAAAATTTGGAAGAACCACGTCAACGAAGTGCCATCAATGAGTGTCGTTTAACTCAAATTATGCTGAACCATGGTAGAGACGGTATTCAGTCAAGATTGTATTACTGTATGGAAGTCAATGGAGGACAATTTGAGCATTTGATTTAAATACGCAGATTTATTTTTTTTCCTGTAGGCATGATGAAACAATTAAATTTTTTCAAGATTGTGATTTTTTTTAGATATTTTAAGTTTGTAAAAAGGGTTCAGTAAAAATGGGCTTGTACATTGTAAAAATAACCAAGATATTCGAGATGGCTCATTTGAGCTAAAAAGTTGATCATTAGCGAAAACGGTTCATCAAAATTACTCTTTCCATACACTGTTGGCTTCCAAGACCTTTCAAATGAAGTATCAATCAACTACTCTCCCCCATTCAATTTTGAGGTGTTGAAGCGCCCACTCTTAGGGGGTTGCTCATTCAAGCCTCAAATGTACGTCAAGTGATATCCCAAAAAAAATCATTCGACGTGTTGCGGGAAATTTTTCCAATAGCTATGGGAAAAGAAATATACTGGGTGGCTCATCTGAGATGGAACACCCTGTATACAATGAGCAAACAATTAGTGTACCTAGTAGTGTTTTATTCAATTCACCTTTATAATATTTGAGGTCAAGCCCTCCCTTGTATACTCCATTCACAATTATAAAATCACAACTCTGGCCTTGGAAATTTGACACATTTCACTTTGTATCGAAGTTATGCCGTTTTTCAAAATATTTTTATGTTCCAAGTCAACACTATGTTGCCCTTTCTACATTCTTAGCGTATTTCTCAGAATGTGAATTTATTCGGAAAATGAATGAATTGGAAAAGATGTGATAGTCGAAAATAATTAACGTTTATATGAATTGATAGAAAGGATTCCTTTTCTAGTTATTTGTATGAAAAGTACAAGAGATCACTGTTGAAATATATTATTTTTCGCCATGGAAGAAAATTGCATTGCTTTCACATAATTTTCATATGCATGCTTATGAAGATTTAATGTTTATCATCCTCTTGAACTGAAAGTTCAAAACTTGACGACATCAATTGTTGATTCTTATCAAGAATTCATTAAAAAAATCAACCCAAAGATATAAGATGAATTGAGGGGTAATTACAAGAATCAAGAAAAATGTCAATTTTATTTTGTTGATAACTTTCTTAAAATCAATGTGGGATATAAAACACGGCTGCGTTTGTTCAAACAACATCTGAAGAATACATTTTTCACCATCTCGACCTTTGAAAGGCGTTTCTTATAGGAGAATAAGGTCTAAGTTCCACCTCATTAGTGAGGTACCTAACTTTTGCAAATCTGCTCAGATATCGCCAAATTTCTTGGAAAAGCTGAAAAATATCATCCTAATCGACCTCTCGAGGCTCCATCCGATCCATCTACTGCGATATCTGTCCAAATAACAGCTTTTTCAACGAAATTCCCGTGAACCCCTTCAACCTCGGAATGTAAACATTCGTCCTGGTCTTGAAAATCGTCCTTACGTTCCAAACTGGTGCTAAAAACAATAAACATACGTTAATCTTGGATATTCGACGAAAAACTCAACTGCAAATATCGATTAAATACGAAAAATCTGCGAACGATTTGTAAACCTAACAAAATGTGGAATATATTTGATACTTTCACTTTGATGTGAACAAGGAAACTGGCAACGTCGTTTTGTCATTAACGATATTTTCTGTGGGCGCACTGACTTTTCATTATATGTTCTGTGCTTTTTATCAGGAGCACCAACTCCTGAAAACGAAACCATGACCTCCTATGTGATTAAATAAAAGGGAATGGAGTATATACGGACGTCCGCCTCCGTTAGGCGGACACTTTTTCACGGTCCCAATGGTGTCCGCCCAAGACAGGTTTCACTGTATTCAGTCTATAGGGTCTGTACTCTGTGAAGTATTCCTCTAATTTGTTGTTGCTTTTTGCACCATTTTTTTTGTATGTTTCTCTATTTTTCTTTTACTAACAAGAACAATAACTTTTTCAATTATATGAAGTTTACAATGCGTTAGCTTATTGTTTTTGATCATAAAATGTTGGTTTTCTCGAAAATCGTTCATTTTAGAGTAATGAACCAGGTCAACCTTTTTTATGTAAAACCTTTGTGCAAATTCAATATCTCCGTCAATGGAACGTCCGATAAAACCGAGAAAAGTGCAATAAAGTAGCTATTATTAGTGATATTGTGCGTACAGAAACTCAATTCTGTAATTCAATTGGTTCCTGAGATATTAGCAAAAAGCCATATATGTATATATACATTTTTGACACCCTGCATCTCTGAATGAAAGACCCAGAGGAAAAATGGCAGAGATTTTTCCACCAATTTCTGTATTGGGGTTCGACAAGGTGCTTCGCAACGACCCAAAAATATTTGAGTTTTACGAACCGTCCCTGCCAAGTTTTCACCATTTTTATAGTGAATTTTTATAATTTCAATGAGTTGTTTAAGCGTGTATCGTTCAATTTTCGTTAATGGCGTATCTTCTATTAGTCAAATGTCAAAAAATTGACAGCTTCAAAAGTGACATCTACCGAAATAACAGGCTAATCAAAATAACACATCTTATTGGAAAACCCTTTAGTAATAATTCTGCTGTTTCTCTAGGAAACAAAATTTCTTGATCACCATCCTTTTATTTTTGAGAATATTCCCAAATAACCTCCCCCCCCACTGCTTCCATCTGAGGTTCCCCATAGCTGCGGACTTTATCTACGTTATACCGAGGGTTTTCCCCATGACCCAAAACACACTTGAAACTTTATGTTTTATTCCATTCGTTTGCTAATTTTGGACATTCGTTCACTGCCGCCAAAGTATGAGTGTGAGATGTTAAGGCTTAAACGAATTTATATACATTTTCTTGTGATTCCAGGTGATATCATAATTAAGGAGGGAACGATCGGCTCAAAGATGTACTTCATCCAGGAAGGTATAGTAGACATCGTGATGTCCAACGGAGAAGTAGCCACAAGTCTCAGCGACGGCTCTTATTTCGGAGAGATCTGCCTCCTAACGAACGCTAGGAGGGTAGCTTCAGTGAGGGCAGAAACTTATTGTAATTTATTTTCGTTATCAGTGGATCATTTTAACGCCGTACTAGAACAGTATCCATTGATGCGTCGTACTATGGAATCGGTAGCTGCGGAGAGGTCAGTGCGTTGGTTGGTATAAAGAAACCTAAGAGGTTTTATTGAATATTGTTTTAGTCATCGCTTTTATGTTGTATCGATATATTTGGGAGTAACTTAGAGTATGTTCGTTGTAATATATGTTGCCTCTTCCATTATTCGTATTGGCTAGATCTAAGGAAATACTTCGATGGTACCTAGTAAATCATCTTTTCAACTGTCATGGTTTGAGAACATCATTTGGTTCGGTATCTAGTGGAATTCGAAAAGTTAAAACTAGCGATGACTTTATTAGGTTGGCAAGAAGTTATTACGATTTCATGTGGCAATACGGAAAGCTTCCTCCTCGAAACAAAATATCACGAAATAACTGCTATTGTCAGTGCTACAGTGTATTAGTATCGCCAGCATTCTTTTGATGCCTTTTTTTCAGGAGGATTGGCTCACCACTAATACCGGTTCCGCCTGGCGGAGAATGTGTCGAGGTTGTCAGTTGCGAAAAAATGAAGCAAGTGTTGTCAGAAAAATAATATATTTCAATAGCACTACTTGAAAACGCTATATGTACGAGGATATATCGAAAAATTCTTAGCCTACTATAGAACCAAACAAAATTTCAATGTCAAAATATTTTATTACTCAACATATTCTCCTCTTAATTGAATACATTTATTACAGCGAACCTGCAACGCCTCTAGACCTTTCAAAAAAAATGTTTCTTCTTGCTCTGCAAACCAGTCCCCCATAGCTTTAATTACCTCCTCGTTGGAAGAAAATTTACGACCTTTTAAAACTTTTTTTCAGTTGGGGAAAGAGATGATAGTCGGACAGAGCCAAATCTGGTGAATAAGGAGAATGTATTAATTCTAACCCTAAATCACGAATTTTTTGCTTGGCAACATTAGATTTGTGTACTGGGCGTTGTCCTTTGAAAACAAAATACCTTTGGATAGCTTTCTGCGTCTTTTCTCTTTAATTTTTTCCCGTAGAGTGGTCAATATAATGTCGAATAGTAATCTCCAGTTATTGTTCTACCCTTATCCAAAAAATCAATCATGATTACTCCATGGCAATCCCAAAAAACTGAAGCAAGAACTTTTTCAGCAGATTTTTGGACACGAAACTTCTTTGGTCTTGGAGAACCAGAGTGTCGTCATTCTATCGATTGTTGCTTCGTTTCTGGATCGTAGAAATGTACAAAGTCTCATCCATAGTAACAATTCGGTTAAGAAGTCTACATCGTTTTCTAATCGAGCACAGATCGAACGCGATGCTTCTACCCTTGCACGCTTTTGGTCAACATTCAAACATTTGGGGACCATTTTGCAGAAATTTTTCTCATGTCCAAATTGAAGGCGTTCGTATGAAATCTTCAGTGCTTCAGATATCCGTTTTAGCCCAATTCGAAGGTCTGATAAAATCATGTCATGAACTGCATCGATATTTTCGGGGACTGACACAGAAACTGGCCTTCCCGATCCGTCATCATCTTCAATGGAAAATTTACCTCTTTTGAAGCTTGCAGTCCAATTTTTTACGGGCGCATACGAAGGACATTGATCATCAAGGGTATTAAGCATATCTTCGTAAATCTGCTTACCTCTTAACCCTTTTAAATACAGGTACTTGATGATGGCTCGATACTCCAATTTTTCGATTTTTACAATTTCGGTGGACATCTTGTTTTTTCAATTTATTGCGTAACTCTGCTTTACTTTTTTGACGTCGAACTATACACTGAAATTTCTTATAAGTTACTGTTCGTTGATATGGTATCGCAATATTTTGTTTATGCATGAAACTAGGCTAACTAGATATCAATTCATCCTCGTATATACAAATTCTCTACACTACTGTGATTCCTTCATCTTAATATATTCAACTCGTTCTTTGGAATATGTGTTGATTTTCAAACTAAAGTTAGACACTGACCCGATTATCAAAAGAGAAAATATAAATACTTCTTGCCAACTTAACATTGAAACATTCATGTACCATCAACTCATATGTTCAGATTTTGTTTGCTTTGGTACCGCCTATTCTTATTTTTCAGTAGAAAATCATGTGCTTTTTCACACTATCACTAAGGACTCAAAATTATTCAACAGAAATTCACACAGTATTAGCAAGGAAAAAATCGAATCAAAGTTTATCCTTCTCGTGGTATAGTAATTGGAATTGTAGGGAGATATACTTAGTTGAATTCAACAAATTTCACCAATATATTTTTGCATGGATACTTTGATTTTAGTTCAATATTTTGCATGTTAAAAATTTCCTTATTTTTTGCTGTTTCGACTTATCATATTTTTAAGGGTGGGGAAGCCGAGTTATTTAGTAAAATGTTTATTTATTTTAAATTTTGATTTAATTATTTCTTTATCAGAGAGGAAAATATTTTCATTCCAACAGATAAAGCCATTACGATGCAGTTGTGATTGGTTATGAGCTCACAGTACACTATCACTCGTAGAATTTATCTGAAGCTTGTTTGATTCTTTCTTGATGGCTGATTTACCTACTGGAAAATAGTGACTATTGTATATACTCATTATTTTCTTCGTATCAAAATTAGTTACAATTTCGACACACACTAAAACACATTTATTTTCCTAAAAGCGATGTAATTAACAAATTCAATAAAACACCAACACCCATACACATCCAAAATAACCAACACATCCTCACACATACACTTGGTTATGATGCCTTGACATTCCATTCTTTTCATTCATACTTTCCCCATTCCACCTGCTTTAGTACAAACTGGTTATGTTTAGGATTTTGTCTTGATAGAGCATAATAAGATATCAAAATTAATATTGTACATATCTAATACCATTTCAAATCCCTAGCGCTGTCTTTGAATACTTGGTGCGACAAAAAGTTACTTTTTCTTCCAAGCTGGAGCAGTTGGCTTAGAAAAGATGGTTACAGGTTGCAGAAGCTCTATTCAGGATAACATAGGAAAAATAAAATCGGAAAAACGTCAGGATTTGTAGCCACTGAAGTTCAAAAATCATCACAGGGTGTGATTTTTCGAATAAAAAAAATTGCAATAATATTTGAAAAATATAGGGCATGTAATTTCTTTACATTTTTATGATGACTATTTTGAGTTCTGACCCAGCCTATTATCCGATGCCGGCTTGACGTCGACTTCTGGGACACCTGAGTACAAAACCCTGATCTAACTTGAGACAACTGAAATTTTGTCCTCAAATTAGAACAAACTAACATAACTCATGAGGGATCGATTCATATCTGGTTCTCCATCATGGTAAACTGGGACATTTCGAGGAATATTCTCCGACAGAGACCTTTCTGGTTCTCAGACAGCTCCAAAGCTTGTACAGGGTGGCCAGATTTCGATGGTTTAGTACTACAACTCCTGAACTATAAAAGATAGAGAAAAGTAAGATACATGTCCTGTTCTCCTTTCTCGAGAAACAGAAATAGCTGAAAACCCCAAAGTGCTGTACGTAGTCTAGTTTCCGAG
The DNA here is from genome assembly GCA_951802165.1 of Adalia decempunctata. Lineage (NCBI taxonomy): Eukaryota > Metazoa > Arthropoda > Insecta > Coleoptera > Coccinellidae > Adalia > Adalia decempunctata. Next base: position 35,099,475 of record OX637697.1, on the reverse strand, counting down.
CTACAGGGCGATGTTGTTATGTGGCCCATTATTATAATTGACTTAACTTCCGTATTATAGGATCTACGCTCTCGAAATTAACACATCTTCAGGGCACTTTTTTACTGCTTTTCATCAGTGCTACTGGATTTTTTGTATCTGCTCAAATTTCGGGGCTATAACAAAAAAAAAATTTTTCAAATATGGGAAATGATATTTCCAAATGGACCTTTCTTCAACGATTTCAAAAATATATATCATGATATACTTCCGAGTTCACTTTTCGTTCAACAAAATCCGAGCAGGCCTTGATTTACTCCCTTCAAACCTTAGGCGGTCATAGAATTTCATGTCTTATTTATTTCCACTTGTCAAATTGAATTCAGTTCCATCATTGTTGTTGTATCGTCTCGCAATTTTAAGGTTCTTATCTAAATCACATCATTAAAAGATGCAATTTATGTATTTCCTCGATTTAAACATTTGTTGTGAATATTATTTTTTCAAATAAACCTATATTTTTCTTGAAGGAGCTTTTTTTGCCCCTCATGGAAACATTCATAACTGTTATCAACGGGTTACATTAAAGTTTGTGTTATTGTCATCAATGTCTTCATCAAATCATCTGGGTATTTAAATGTTTTTCATTTTTCAATTCAGCATCAGCAGAGAAATCATACTAGAATCAACAAAGTTTGTCGAAGCCCCTCTATTGGTCTGAGTAATAATAAAGCTAATACATAATATTTCCTTAATCAATTTGGCAGCTTACATTAATAATTGTGAGATATCGAATTCTATGATATAAGGTTATAAAAACTTTAGAAGCGATACAACATTGACGAAAATGACCCCCTAAGTTTTGATGGAAGTGAATCAAAGCCTGCTTGGATTTTGTTGAACGAAAAGTGTTTTTTCGAAATTTTCGATGTATAGTGAACTAACAAGTATATCATAATATACGTATATTTTTGAAATCGTTGAAGAGAGATCAATTTGGAAATATCATTTCCCACTATGGTTTACATTTTTTTAGCTCCGAAATTTGAGCAGATACAAAAAATTCATTAGCGCCGATGAAGAGCCGTAAAAAAAAGTGCCCTGAAGATGTGTTAATTTCGAGAGCGTAGATCCTATAATACGGAAGTTATCGTCAATTGTAATAATGGACCAAATAACAACATCGCCCTGTAGCTCGAAAACTAGACGCCGTAGCATCTTGGGTTTTCAGCAATTTCTGTTTTTCGAGAAAAGAGAACATGACATGTATGTTACTTTTCTCTATCTTTTATAGTTTAGGAGTTGTAGTACTAAACCATCGAAATCTGGCCACCCTGTACAGAAACGGGAATCTATGCACGCAATATAAACCTTTTTCGAGAGCCAAGCTGCTCTAAAAGCCCTATTTGATTACTGGTGCACTAGTGCTGAAATAGCAGACCAGTTTAGATTCATTTAGGGGAGAGATTCAGATACTCTTGGCTAGTCTAGGCTCTACCACACTGATTCTTGAGAACCATCATAACCTACCACCAGCTGAGATTATCACTTAAATTATATCATGGTTAGAACGCGGTGAAAACCCAAACTAAAATACTGCCCCCTCTTCAAATCTGTGAAATGCATGATGTTATTTCTTACCAATGTGTTCACTTTATTGATGTAAAATTTTTATTTGTCCTGAATCAATTCACCTATCAACTTTTGTTTGAACCCTCGCCGATATTGTGGGATGAAACCTATGCTCTATCAATTCAAATCCGAATTACGATTTCATGCCATCACTAAATGAAATGCCTTATTTGTTTAGGTTGAACAAAATAGGAAAAAGCCCCAATTTGCTATCCAACAGAGAAGAAGACCTGGGTAGTGAGAGTAAAACAATAAACGCTGTAGTTAATGCTCTAGCTAACGAAGCAGATCACGTCAATGTTTCTGATGAATCTATGGTCAAGCTGCATGCAAGCGAAAGGAGTCTACAGGAACTGGGACGCACTCTCCATAGGTTCACATTGCCCAGACCAAAGTCCGAAAACAACTTCGCATCTCAGGATATGCCATTAACTAGAGGAAGCCAAAATAACGGAAGACCCTCGTTTCACAAGTCAGATACTTTTCAGAAAGAATCTTCATTTCAATGACGTCACTCCACGCACTAGTGCTATTAGGTGATGAGTTGATCAAGCCGCTTGCTTAATACGATTTCGACTTAGTTGACCGAAATGTTTGGAAAGGTGGAAGTCCGTATTTTATTTTTCATATCGACATTGCTCATTTTCACCTTATATCAACATTCCTCATTTATCTCAATCATTTATGAAACCTGTGAGCAGTTCAGCTCGTCTAGATGTATTAGGATAATTTCTCGAAACTGCTTTGATGGTACAGATGATACATTTAAATGTTCAAAAAGCCGTCCATGCGAATAACTACTTCCGAAGGGAAATGAAATTATTTCGAATATCTCAAACTTTCTCCATATTTGCTTAGGTTGGACCATGCACACCTAAGCATATACGTCAATTATGTCGAAGTTATACTCATCTCACCTTGGAAAACCTCACAGTTTTTCCACGTATGAACGAAAAGAAGTACTAGTGCGTATCCAAGTGCTTTGCTATTTCAATGAAGCAATATGTGCATGGACACTACAAAGCTAAAATTTTGTGCAATATTAGATTAATATACCTTAATAAGTTAGCTTTAAATACTAGGTGCTCAATGAATTAAAAAAATAGTGAATCTCACCTCATGAAATTTTAATTATGATTCATTCAGAACAAGCATATGTTCCAGTGACGAATCAATTTTTTTTATAGTTTTCAGCATCTTCGCGAAGCATTTATAACGAAGCGTCATGCTGAATTTTGGTATTTATTATGTCGATTAGCTGAAAAATTAGGCCTAAACCACGTTTTATAACAATTATTATCTTATCGTTAGTGATTTTAATCGATCTGAAGTATGGAATTTTCTATTAGTGAATTGTGAATAGGTATTTTAACTTTGGACTCATTTTGCCCAGTAAATTAGCGAGAGGTTGAAGAGCATAATTGACGTAACCCTTGTAAAGAGGGAAAATTAGTTGTTACCATGGACCAACATTGTTGAAAACGAAGAGTATATTCTAAACTCGAAGAGATGGCGCATACTTTTTGGCAAAATGTGTTCAAGGATGTATATCTACTGGAAATCCAATATTTTCTTCTAATTATTATATTTGATGGAAGACTTCATGTCAATTCATTTTTATAAGAATATTGAATGAACATATATATATCAGGAATAAAGCTAAGATTTAGGGATGTAAGATATGTCAATTGCAACATTACGATAATCAGAATTTTTTACCAATCATGATTTTTAAAGGAATATGACTTGCCAACAAAGGTACAAAATAGGTAATCAGATAGTCTCGAAACTGGGAATGTAAATCGCACAATTTACACAATTGAAAATCTAAAAAATGGGAACTGATTAAGTATGTAAAAGAAGACTGACAAAGAAAATCGGGTGTCCCTCAAGGATTTCTAAGAATTGATTCGCACTTCAAATTGACATGGAGTCGGAATTCATCACTCCGTGGATCGATATATCACTTCTGTTTCTTGATGGTGCGGAGAATTTTAACCTTGTAAAATAATTTGAGAGAGACTACACTGTTAGCTGTGATCTACAATATGGAGATATAAATTGACATTAAATATATCATTTGTCTAATAACGTAGAAAATATGTGCCCAAGCTGAATGATACGTTAAGAGATCGTAGTTCATTCTGTAATTCTTATTACGCTAAAATATCAGTCTTCAGTTGTGAGCCATTTCTTGGAGACAGCTTAGTAGTTGTATGAAACCGTAGATAATATACAGAATCCAATGAAATAGGTTTCTTCTCTTCATGAATCATTCGTGGGTAGGATGAGCAAATATCAGAAAGCTGCAAATCGAGATAAAAATTTAAACAAATTAGGAGCTGCAGATAGATCATTTGCTATACGCTCACTATTTTTGAAGGTCGAAACAGCCCGAAATCAAAAAGATCAACGCTCATTGATAGATCAACAAACCATACCTATATTTTCACGAAACAATATTTTGAAGGAGAATGAACTAGATTTCTGATTAATATGAAACATAATATTCCAGAGGGGAAGGTGTTATTTTTTCATTTCATTATATGCTCACAAATTTGTCTGTAGGTTGCTTAGGCTTATGAGAGGTACATCAATAATTTCGAATATCAGCATCTCATGTACCTGAATTCAAAACATCTCTGGAATATTAGAAAGGAAGAAGATGGAATAGCGTGAATCAGTCAATAATTTATGTTGTATGTATTGCAATATGATTTCTGGTTGTTTTGTCCTTTTATGTTTACAACGATCTATCAACTTTCTGCAGAACAATCTTCTGTATAAACTTTTATAGGTACCTATGTAGGATTATTATTTGAAATTATATTAGAAGACGATATTTTTGTCGTTTTAATTTCAGAAGAGATCGTTGAAAACATAATCTGAAAGCACATTTATATAGGTGAATCTATTAGTTAGTCCATATTCTTGTAAATTTCATTTTAACATGTGTAAATATGTAGAAAGTGCCTCTCAGAATACTGGCGCAACTCTGTTATAATAAGTTTCGAAATCGTTTCTGTTTTATTTGTTGAGAATTTGTTTCCAGTTGATTAATGAAATAAAGCTTAATTTTTGAATATTCTCTTATATGTTGAATACCCCCTTACATCTTATTTGTTGTTTTTTAATTATAACATTATCGCATTACTCAAATTTCAATTCTTCAAACGTGAAATATGGATTTTTGGGGGAAAGGTATAGATAAGGTCCTTCCATTTTTTACAGAGTAGGTATCATTATTCAAAATAATAAATGAAAACGTGGCTAATAAAATGACCTTCTTCAGTACTTGCGGATACCATATTTCTCACGTCCTTGGTTGAATCGTTCCGAATATCTTGAGGGATGACTGACAGGTCATAAAGCGTTCCCAGTAAGCGACCCCAATAAACATTTCTGCATTTGGAGAATTAATTGACTTATCTTTATTTTGAAGGAATGGGTAACCGCTAAATGAGCAAGAGTTGACAACGTATTATTTTAGATTTATAGGGGTTGTGAGAACATTAGCACCTAATTAGCTTGTTGACGGCAGTCATGTTTTGAAAATATTTTTATTTACCAAATATGTTTATTGCGCTAATGACCAATCTTCAAAATAGATAAGGTATTGTTGGCAGCCTCATAGCTATTATATTGTTGTTATGAGTGACAATAACAATATATTTGTCCAAAATAAAGTTCCTCGGGGCATACAGCATATTATTGATAAATTGATTCTTTAGATAACGAAACATTCACTTTTTGTCAATAAGAATTAGTTTTGCAATTTCAAAATTGCTTCTTGGTTATGAATAAGAATTTTTAGAATATCATAAGTGAGAAAACTTTAAAAAATTTCACATAACGCTCCATTAATTTCTCTAAGTACTAAATTCTTCCATTTCGTCGATTTGATGTTTTTTCAATTTTTGAAATTTTGCTCTTAGATGGAGAGTGGCGTATGTGAGCTACATGCGAAATTTTGTCCAGACGTGTTACCACAGCCATTTAAAATGGTAACGAATTATGGAAAAAATCCAATATTTCTGCAATATCAGATTCGGGATCATGGACTATTTAGTTGGCAGCTGCAATTTTTTTTTCGCCAGCTGTGACATTTTTTGTCTGGAATGCGAATTTACCTGCCAGATAGATCAAACTTAAATGTTGTTAATCGAGGGCTTAAAGATCCTGACTTACTGGCAGATCCAGAGGGGGAGGGTCATGAAGGCCATGCTCTCCCCCTTGGACCTCAAAATTGAGATTAATCCCTTTATATGACTTCAATCGATCCCTTATATTTTCAATAAGAAAATTTCATTTTAAGTCTCAGCTTCTATAATTATTAATCCATGGCGCCCCCCCTCCTGACAAAATTCATGCCCTCCCGGAAAAATTTTCCGGATCCACCAGTGTCCTGACTTCGAGACAGTACTCTAGGTGGGCATTTTTTTTCGTGAAATAAGTTTAAACGCATCAATTTCAATCTAATAGTTCAAGTAACCTTAAAGGTATTCACCGAAAAAATTCAAATTAACATATTTCTTCGCCATAGAGTGTGATTATCCATAATATCGATTCAAATAGGAACAACAAAAATTGGCGATGTAAATAATTAATTATTGAATATTTTAATATAGCTTTCAGATATTCACAGCAAATAAGAACCGTATTAATGACCTTGGCAAAATATTCCAACCACTAGCATTCGTGCGGCCAAGTGATTATATATTTTTTGAGAAAAAACACCAAACAAATTTAAGTCAATCGGAAATAATTTTTCGATTGTTTCATTAATCGTCATCACAAATGTATTCTTTCACTTATGCAGCCATTTTTATGACCCATCAAAATAGTCCGCACTCATTTAATAAGGTAATGATAAATTCATTCCTAAAAAATCCTTGTCTGTTTCAATAAAGCTAATGAATGTATTCTGTGATTTTATGATTTCCTGAGGAAGAAATTGCTCAAAATCGGTTTCTCAAGAATAAAATATGGGTGTCTATTTTCATTTCAGCGAGTTGATTCACATGAATCTTATTCTGCTAATTTTTTTTAAACCACACTTTACTGTTCTGGTTAATATTAAGCGCGTGGATCTTCAAATTAGATAGTAGGTAAGCTAAAGCTAAGTAGGCTTAAAATTCATCTCCGGTAAAAGTAAAGGCGAGTTTATACAGCAACTAAAATAAAATAAGAACTAAAATAAAATAAGAATGTTCACTTGATGCATTTCAATGACAGCGTTTATACAGGAAATAAGCTAAAATAAGGAATAAGAATATTCTTATTCTCATTCTTATTCCTTATTTTAGCTCATTTCCTGTATAAACGCTGTCATTGAAATGCATCAAGTGAACATTCTTATTTTATTTTAGTTCTTATTTTATTTTAGTTGCTGTATAAACTCGCCTTAACATTCTTCAACCCCCGGCATCGAAACGAATCAAAATGAGACTAGTTCTTTTGTTACCAACTTACCGTCGTTACGGGACATTTTTACCTCGAAATGATTGTTGAAAAATACAAAGAATCCTCATACCGTCAGGTTTCAGGGTTTGACAGTCAGCAATTCCGTTTTATTGCGAATACAATGTGCAAACCATTAACCATACTGACCAGAGAAAGCTGTTTTGGCATGCCTAGATCTGTCATTTTTCAGTAGGTTTCATTACTCCATTGGTCCCTTCCTACTACAACAACAATTATTCAACTCCATCAGCTTTCTTTTATCTCTGATGTCGATTCATTAAGTAACGGACTCAAGAAGTGAAAAGTTGCCCTTAAATGTGATTCCAATGTTCAGGAAATTAAGATCGTTCGTAGCTGTGAAAGTGTTGAGTGAATCCAATCGTTCTGTGTTGTAATTTGTGTTGAGTGAAAGAATACTCGTGTTCCTAAAAACCAACTTTTTCTGAAAAGTACAGGTATGTTACTATGTATTAGATTTAACATTTAGAATTGAAATTCTTCGAAAAATAAACACCTGAACAGCTCTCTAAATGATTAGGACGGTCTCAGTGATGAAGAACTCGTGGTCATATCCAATTCTGTCCGTCCGTATGTCCTGACGTAAACACTATAACTTTCGACAGATTTAAGATTTTATCCCCTTCAAATTTTTAGCAGATTATTGTTTTTCAATAATGACTCTTTGATGGAGCAGAATAAGCATTTTTTCAGTTACTCAGAAACCGGACTAGAGCTTAATAATCTACATCTCATTTGAATGGCTGCTTCAAAGTAACGAGCGTTACAATATTATTGATTTCGATCTTTCTTTTAAGAGAAAACGGTAAGTTATTGGGAACGGTTTTTTTCTGAGTCAATTATACTTGTCATAAATAAGTTGGAAGAAATTCTGAGAATATAATTCTTTCAATTAAGATACGACCTACATGTTTTTTTATCACTAAATGTATAAAGATTTATTTGGCCATATGCAAATGATAGTTGGCTTAGACAATATTAAATTGGATTTTGTTCTCTACTTAGGCCGGGTTTCACTAAACATTTCATCTGGTTTGAAAACCGCAGAAAATTATCGTTTACTGCCATAGACGAGATTAAAATCGTTGTTGAAGATCAATTTTTCCGCATTCAAAATTTTATTAGAGCGATCATACCTGCAGATTTTTTAGTGAAAGGGGACACTCTCTTCTTTTTTTTGACTCCACCATTTTCACCACTAATAAGCGAGAGTAACAATAAATATTTAAATGTTATTGGCGGAATTAGAAGATTATTTAACAAATATTCAAAAGGAACTTTGATAGTATCCTTTGTAATAAAAAATCGAAGAGTCAAAGAGTTTTTGTATAAAGATGATTGAGTAATTTCTGAAAGTGATACTGTTTCGTTTTGAGTTGGCCATTCTGCATATTCGGAGTAATTTCATGCTTATTGTAATGGACTGACGAAATTCATAAATCTTTCACGAACTTTGGTGTGACAGAAGTGGCATTGCATACTTCAAACTCATTATATGGAACTTTCTGAAACTCCTTTCATCATGCCAGCATGAAAAATAATTCCAAGTACCTAGGCTTATATTTTTCTCTGAATTCTGTAATCGTATACCTGTAAGATCATGGTGCGCCATCCCATAATGTTGACCTAATTGTGAATCGGTACCGGCAGTCATGAATCACATAATCAGCGAGATTCCCTGATTTGTGTCCTTGAACATTTTTTGGGCTATGCTTACCAATAAACTGAATGAAAATATCAATACTAAGAATCAGCTTAGGAATTTAAAGCTTGAAAGTTTACGTTTTTCTCTTCACTATGCACTGTTTACAGTATTTCTTTCATTATTGCATAGTCGTGTTCAAAAATATGTGGCGGTTTCGATACCCTTTTTCAACTATTATATACTTCTACTCTTCTACAATAAAATTTGAATTGCTCCTGACCTCACATCAGTGCTGAAGGTAATCATTTTTCATAAATTTATTACAAAGAGGTGACCAAGATAAGTTAATATATTAGTCCATAACTTTTGTTGCTTATACAAACCATTTCTGAATAATGAAAAAATCACGTTTTTTTTGTTCAATACGTTCACTTTTATACAATAACACTCATGGCCCAATTTCAAATTCTTCATCAAAAGTGAAACATGACATTTCGGCGACAGGCAGGGTTTTCTTATGTTTTTACGAAGATTTATTATTCGGAAGATAATAAAAAATGTGGCTTAGAGCCCTAACAAAATGACTTTATTGGGTACCAGTCGATACCATATTTCTCACGTTCTTGGTTTCCACAAACAGGTTGGTGAATCCTAATATTTTTTACCTTTTTTCAGGCATGAATGACAGATCATAAAGTATTTTTCAGCAACAACCTCAATATACATTTTACATTCATGAAAATAAAGTTCTATCTCTATTTCGAAGGAACGAAACACTCCTAATTAGCATAAGTTGTAAACGTATTCGTCCCTTGTATGTTGTATGTGAGCTGTAAAAACATTAACACTTGTGGAGAAAGCTATGTGATGTCTTCTCCAGCTTGTTGACAGCAGTAATGTTTTGTGAATGTCCCAAATTTTATTATTTCCGGAATATGTTGACTGTGCTTATCACAAAGATATATTATCACTTTAAGTAATGACTCTGTTGTTGGAATGAGTAAAAACATTTGTCAAAAATATAAGTATCTACTGAGCTTCTTGGGTCTGTGAGGTTTTAGATAGGTACTCGTATTGATGAACTTATTTCCTTAGATAAGGAAAATAAGAACTCTCAAAAATGAAAACCGCGCAAACAATAAATACTGAACATTTTGTAGTATCAAAGGAAGAATGAATTAACTATTCAGATTCTCATACAATGCTTTGAAATCTAATATGTAGCTAGTTTTTCGCTTTCATTAGAGTGACAGAAAAATACTAGCACTTTTTTTGAAAGAATAAGGATAGTTTGCAGGAAATTTGTTCCTATTTTCATTTGTACAATCTACCTTGATTTTTCACTGAATCAAAGACCTGAATATTGCCATTAATTGTGTGTTTATCAATTTTTCTTACCAAATCAAATAAATACTAATATATGTGTTACCCAGTTCACATGGAGCAATCAATGATCACCAATTTCAAAGAGACACTTAAGGTGGGCGTTCAATGTAGTGTGTTTTTATTTCAAGTTGCATTTGAAAATGGTTTCACTTTGGAAACTGAAATTTTGTGGGTGAACTCAGAAAGGATTGGAGTTCTTGATGAAATAATTTAAATCGATTTCACTCCGAAAGGTAATTTTTTTTCTTTCAAAAATAGAAGAAAATGAGCCAACTCATGCTTCTGTTTTATTTCAACAGAAAGACCCATGAAAATAGTTCAACATCCGATTTAAAGTGAATCTACTGATAATTTCGTTCAGAAAAACCACTTGAAATACGGAATTGCAGAGAATGGCCAAATTCAAATTATGGCGGAAAAAAGTTCCTGCTTTACCCACAAATTCAATTATTTCATAGTTCGGTGATTTCCGGATAGCGCCATTGTACATTTCATTCATGATTAGAGAGATATTCATAGAACTTATAGTGATAATGTAAGTTCTATGAAGATATTCCATAAAATGCACGGTGGCGCCTCTATCGGACGAGCTTTCCTACTCGCTTTAAACGCAGACCTTAAATCAAATAAATTTGTCTTAGACAATTCAGTGCCTTGAATATTTTGGTCTAACAAATTGTTAATTCATTTCCGATGCATACATAAAAATGACATGGAAAACAAGAGTGGGAAATCGGAACAAAACTTATACAATATGAGAATTTGTAAGAATTGACGGCACTATCTTCTTCACAAACTTCGTCCCTCCAGCGTTGTCTCTTCAATATCAGGAAAAAGTTACTCTCATATTCAGAGGAAAATGGCCTTTGTTGCCGCACAGAGGTATGAAATAATGGTTTTTATGCCCTCCTCAAGAACAGAATTGACTTGGCCGAGCGATTTTTCTACTAGAAAAGACCTCTGTTCCTTTTTTTAATTTGATATCCTGTATAAATGGTACATGTAGTACATTATTTGAAGCAATTCGTGGATATTCGTAAACCTCATCGCTTATTGCTATTATAAAAAATAATAACAACTAGGCGTATGCTCCATTCACTGTTGTTATAATGTATCTCGGTTGGCCATGACATTCTGACACATTCCACCGTGTTTATTTTGAAAATGTTACGTTATAGTCATTTTTCTGTAAGCTAACTACGCAACGTTGTCTTTTCGGCATAAAAGTCGTTGTAATTATGTATTTATCGAAATGTTTATTTACTTTGGGAAAATAATGAATTCGAGAAAATATTATCTGAATTCAATAATTCCAAGGACCTGGCGAATGTTGAAGAAACTTTTTTCCCTGTTAATACTAAGAATATTTCACGTATGTGAACATGGTTGGAAGATTCATCAAGAAGAGTGTTGAGATTTTACTGAAAAATAAAGGACAGAATACTTTGTGAGAATTCAATCGAAAAAATAATAAAAGTAGTCGATTAACACAACAGAAAAACTCCTAAACGAACAGACAGACTAATGGAATTCTCCACTCAAAATTCTCAAGAAATAAGCCTGAAGGAGACATCTAAATACCTTTTTGCACAACTTGAAATTCTCCAGTATGAAAATGTAGTGCTACTACGAAACCTTTGTGACAGTTAAACTTAAAAAAAACCAACCCCATATAGAAAGTTGAAAAAGAGTGAATAGAAATTAGCATTGGCAACGTCTCTGAGAATTATTTTACATTTCACGAATACTAACCTGCGTCAGTTCCAAGTTAAAAAACTTGATAAAAATAAATCTTGACCAACCGGTATATAATTTATAAATGTGAATGGAGTATATACTTTTCAGTGGCGTCAATAATATGATCTTGATTGATTTGGGATCCTCAGTTGTGAATCAGTACTTGAGTGTATTTGAATGCTTTGGACGTTTTTGGGGACTGCTAGCCAATAAACTATTCAAAAATTATTTCAATAACACATTAAAGTTCTATCAATCACGAAATACAAAATGATGTCCATATACATACCTTCATTCAATGAATCAATAATTTAGGAGAAAAAGGTGAATCATTATACTTATTTTCGAAAATTACTAATTGGGAGATTCTGCAGATTTTTTTTTAAGAAATAAATGGGATATTCAAACGATTCACGAACAAAAATATAATTACGAGGATGTATTGATATCTAGTTCCATGCATAAACATATATTGCGATACCATATCAACGAACAATATCTTATTAGAAGTGTCAGTGTAGAGTTCGACGTCAAAAAAGTAAACCAGAGTTACGCAATAAATAAAAAAAAAGATGTCCACCGAAATTGTAAAAATCGAAAAATCGGAGTATCGAGCCATCATCAAGTACCTACATGTATTTAAAAGGGGATAAGCAGATTTACGAAGTTATGTTTAATACCCTTGGTGATCAATGTCCTTCGTATGCGACCGTGAAAAATTGGACTGCAAGCTTCAAAAGAGGTAAATTTTCCATTGAAGATGATGACCGATCGGCCAGTTTCTGTGTCAGTCCCCGAAAATATCGAAGCAGTTCATGACATGATTTTATCAGACCGTCGAATTGGGCTAAAACGGTATCTGAAGCACTGAAGATTTCATACGAACACGTTCATCATATAGTTCACGTCAATTTGGACATGAGAAAAATTTCTACAAAATGGATCCCCAAATGTTTGAATGTTGACCAAAAGCGCGCAAGGATAGAAGCATCGCGTTCGATCTGTGCTCGATTTGAAAACGATGTAGACTTCTTAAACCGAATTGTTACTATGGATGAGACTTGGGTACATTTCTACGATCCAGAAACAAAGCAACAATCGATGGAATGGCGACACTCTGGTTCTCCAAGACCTAAGAAGTTTCGTGTCCAAAAATCTGCTAAAAAAGTTCTTGCTTCAGTTTTTTGGGATTGCCATGGAGTAATCATGATTGATTTTTTGGATAAGGGTAGAACAAAAACTGGAGATTACTATTCGACATTACTGACCACTCTACGGAAAAAAATTAAAGAGTAAAGACGCGGAAAGCTATCAAAAGGTGTTTTGTTTTTACAGGACTACGCCCCAGTACATAAATCTCATGGTCATGCAAAAAATTCGTGATTTAGGGTTAGAATTACTGGAACACCCCCCTTATCCACCAGATTTGGCTCCGTCCGACTATCATCTCTTTCCTCAACTGAAAATAAATATTAAAAAGTCGTGAATTTTCTTCCAACGAGGAGGTAATAAAAGCTGTGGAGGACCTGTTTGCAGAGCCAGAAGAAACTTTTTTTTTAAAGGTCTAGAGACGCAGGTTCGCTGTAATAAATGTATTCAGTTAAGAGGAGAATATGTTGAGTAATAAAATATTTTGACAATGAAATTTTGTTTGGTTCTATAGTAGGCTAAGAATTTTTTAATATATCCTCGTATATTTATAATTCTGGTGTGTGTTTATTGTTATATTTTTTTTCCTCAGGATAAATCCTGTATTTTTAAAATTGATTCCAATCAGTTTATGTATGATTCAAATGTTCTAGTCCTCTTTGACGATTAGCTATTTGAAGAATGTATGCAATTAATTCATATTGGTTGTAAGAAGAGGAAGAACCCATTTTAGAAATTTGTACATACATTTTTGAGATTGAATAATATTTCAGAATTCTCAAATGAAGATCTGCTCCACTCGAAATGATTTATTCCTTCACAGGTTACAATGCATATCTGCAAGATAACTGGCCATCTTCAGGCAATCTAATAACAAATACATATTTAAATAATATCTAAAAGAAAGAGGGTGAAATCAAAATAAATCCAACAAGCATAACCAATATTCTTCAATCAGCTGATTCCAAACGTTCAAACTTCAGTTTGAACTACCCGATTACCCCACTTCCTGTTTTCAAACCGCTTCAAATTATTTTGATTCATTTGGTACGTAATGTCATCAGCTCGACGCGAAAACACGAATATTTCAAAACGAACGAAATAGTTGTGAAATATTGTCACGCGAAAATATGGCTTAGGTGAAGCCGTTAATTGTGAATTAGGAAAATAATACAAAATTCAGTTCATTTTTGAAATAAGGTAATTTTTACGACTATTTTGATGGTGTTATAAATCACTTTGTTTAAAGATGTTTTTTCTCATTTCCAGGTACCCGGATATCATGGGCCTAGGAGGGTTTGGCTATATAGATGAAAACCATTTCAATAAGATTCTTACTGAATATTGTTACCGCTATATATCACAAAAGGGTTCTAAAGAATTCAAATCATTTCCACTGAATAAGAATGAATTTGAAGATTCGGCATATGGAACAACAGCTTCAAGTGATGATGCCCAAGGAGACCAGACGATATCGGAAGAATCTGATTGTTATATATCTCCAAACACTACGTTCAATTCGGAGAAAACAATAGCACAATATGGATTATACGAAGAACACCCAGATACAATAGTGAAGGAGACTATTGACTTAAAAACGGAATCAATATTCGATAGCTTCTCGGATATTGCCAGTTTAGAAGATCCATTCATGCAAGACATTGAATCGTTATTGGAAAAAGAACCTGTAATGTCAGAACACAAAAATTATAAAATTGAAGATTTCAGCGATCAGCAAATGGAGGTAGTGAATTCAGAGGAATTCAACAAAAGTAGTTTATTCGTGAAAAAATCTAGTTATTGGAGAACCTTCCCAGAAGTTCTCATTTCATCGGAAAAAGATCGCACCAATTCAATTTCAACGCAAAATGAATATATGGCTAGTGTTTCTGGAGGTAGAGAGAATATCCGATTCACTAAAACCACCTGTCAGAGAAAAACCAATTTGAAACCTTCCCTCGAATATTATAATGCTCCAATATTTCCTTACTGCTTGGACGACTACCTCAACGAAGAGGACAATGAAAATGCCAAAGCTATTAAAAATGTTGTAACAAGACATTATGGACCAAGGATGCAGGAAGCAAAAAATAGAGTCAACAAATCTTTAAACCAAATGCGAAATAACCCCATTTATCCCACTGAAAAGGTAGGTTTTTGAGTACTGAAAGATGCTTAACCCATATTTTTGAATCGTATACCATTGTTTGTTTAGTAATGAGGTAATGTAAAATAACCACCCTGTGTATGGTTTTTTTCAATTTGTGATAAGGAATATCCATCCTTAGTAATAAAGGTAGAAAACTGCCATAAAGATTTCTCCTAACACTTTTCGTATGGCATTGAATGATGAATTTCAGTCATTATTTTCGCTTCGAAAGAAATATCAATTTTTTCATTATACTTAGTACAAGAAGTTTGATTACATGTCATCTTTCACATTTTTATAATTTGGTGTCGTTTTCTGAACCGACTTATAAAAATTGACTTTGTTCTTGATATCGAAACACTTAATTTGGCGATTTTTTGAGAACTAAACAGTTCTGAGCTGGGAAATGCTTAATCTTAGTAGGTACTGTTATGATTCCTTTATATGATACGCATATAATGAATTTAGAATCAAACAAATCAATGAAAAAAATATTTCAATTTTGATATGCCCGGTAAAACTATCTTTCTCTCAATTGAGGATCCAATTCAAAATGAAAAATTTAGATTTAAATGAACTTTAATTCTAATATCAACTTCTTACAATATTCTAATTCAGATAAAACAAACAACCGGTTCTAATTCTGTAAGATAAAATTGAACTCACTTATATCTATAATAATTGTCCGTTCACTATATTCCTGTTTTCTAGTATCAATCTTCTTAGTACTCGTTATATTTTTTCCCAATTTCTTTCTTGACTTCCTTTATTTTCCCCAATTCATCTTCTGACTTTTCTTCCTGATTTTTCAATTCTCTTCTTGACTTTTCTTTCTGATTTCCTCTAATTTAACTTCTTGACTTTTCTTTTTGATTTTTCTTCTTATTTTTCAATTTATCTTCTTGGCTTATCTTTCTGATTTCTCCTAATTTAACTTCTTGACTTTTCTTTTTGATTTTTCTCCCCAAATCCACATTTTCATCTCCTTGGTTTCCATCCTTCAAACTCCTTCCACATCCTCGATTTTTCTAGTCTAATTATAAATATTCACAGAATCCTAAATCTATGTACAAACTTCAAAATAAATTTATGAAAATCTTTCATTTCTAATTTGGCCTCAATAGATCGGAATGAATTTTGAATTTTGGAATGATATTTTGAACCATAACAAATCCCCTAAAAATTTGTTTATATTTGGCTAATTTGAAGAATTATGCGAATTAAAACTAATTTTATCAAATATCTTGAGTCATTATTCTCTATAATCAAAATAATTTTTATATTATATATTCTTTTTTTTTCTTCTTCTTCTTCTTCTTCTTTTTCTTCATCTTATTCTTCCTTTTCTTCTTTTCTTTCCATTCCTTCTTTTTCTTCATCTTCTTCTTCCCTATCTTCTTTTCCTTCCATTCCTTCTTTTTCCTCATCTTCTTCCCCTTCATTTTCTCCTTTTCCTTTCTTTTCTTCTTTTTCTTCCTTATCTCCGTTCTCTTCAAATATTTAGTTGCATTTATGTCCACTTTTCTATTATCTTTATTCACAATTTCTTGTCTGTTGTTATCAAATTCCCAATTACTTTCAGGAAACTCATTTTTTATAATCAATATCAGGGATTCTTCGGTATTGTATTTCTTTTTTCATAAATCTTTTTCATTAAAATTTTATTTTTCCCCTTTTATTTCGTTTGTTGATAATATTCGAGTTCAACTGTTACTTTTCCTGCGAAATCTTGTTCATATTTTTTTATTTCATCTTCATCTATTTCCATTTATGTTTCTACTTTATTTATTTATTGGTTTTATCTTCATTATCTTCTATATTTGTTAGATTTTCTCATTTTTCAGTGCGTCCTTTATATCTGCGACCATATTATCGTACTTTGTATTCATTGTCTCTAGTAATTTTATAATTTTCTCCATTTGGCTTTCCCGTACCTGCTCTCTGGTTTTTCCTTCCTCATCAGTTACTGTTTCTTCATTTCTTGATTCCGTTTTATGGTTGGTCATTGTTTTTTTTGTGTTACGGAATATATAATATATTTTTTTATATATGTGTAGAATCAAGAAATTTGTTAAAACTATTTTAATAGATACTATTGAATTTTGAACAATAAGAAAGTTTTCAGCCCCACGTTGGGCGCCAAATTGTTATGATTCCTTTATATGATACGCATATAATGAATTTAGAATCAAACAAATCAATGAAAAAAATATTTCAATTTTGATATGCCCGGTAAAATATTTTTCTCTCAATTAAGGATCCAATGCAAAATGAAAAATTTAGATTTAAATGAACTTTAATTCTAATATCAACTTCTTAAAATATTCTAATTCAGATAAAACAAACAACCTATTCTAATTCTGTATGATAAAATTGAACTCACTTATATCTATAATAATTGTCCGTTCACTATATTCCTGTTTTCTAGTTTCAATCTTCTTAGTACTCGTTATATATTTTTCCAATTTCTTTCTTGACTTCCTTCATTTTCCCCAATTTATCTTCTGACTTTTCTTCCTGATTTTTCAATTCTCTTCTTGACTTTTCTTTCTGATTTCATCTAATTTAACTTCTTGACTTTTCTTTTTGATTTTTCTCCCCAATTCCACATTTTCATCTCCCTGCTTTCCATCCTTCAAACTCCTTCCACATCCTTGATTTTCCTAATCTAATTATAACTATTCACAGAATCCTAAATCTATGGACAAACTTCAAAATTAATTTATATAAATCTTTCATTTCTAATTTGGCCTCAATAGATCGGAATGAATTTTGAATTTTGAAATGATATTGTGAACCATAAAAGTACCTACCTTAAATTATACAGAAATTTCCCTTGGCCTTTTGAAATCTCACAACAACTTTCCGGAGATTAGAATCGTGATTAGAACTAAGATGTGCTACCTGAAATATCGTATTATTAGCTTCTCGGAATCTCTCCTAATTTCTTGTGATCATTTAGTGATCACTGGGTCGACTAGACACCAGTCTCCGGGCAACGCTGCCGGTTTCCAGGAAAAGGGCCACTATGCGCCTTACTGAAGTCCGTGGAATATTCGAACTTTGCGCAATCAAGAGGTTCGACAAAGCTTCTTTATGTATAGCTACTCTTCTTGTCGGTTAAACTGGGAAGTTGTCCGCGCAATTTCCAAGGAATATTTCAATATTACATCTCCCGATATTCGCCGAAAACTGATTAACTTCGTACACTCCTGAGCAAGAAACATTTTTTGTTGCTCTATTGTTTCCATTCGAGTGATATGGAAATGATTTTACACTCAAAAAAATGTCGTGTTACATTCAACAAGTTGAGAGTTAATAGGGGGGGGGCAAGATTTTTGACGATGTGTGTACATTTATGTGATAAATTTAGATCGTTAAGAACGATTTAGATATTTCGTGAAATTCTAGCTCATAACTGATTATTTCCGAACTAACCGGCAAGAACGAATTCGATTGGTAAAATATTAAATGCTATATGGACATGGGATGAAGTTCCTTATAATGAATTCAATGACAAAATTGTAATTCAATTCTAAGGGACAGTAATAACTGATTTTCATTATTTCATTGAAATTCCTACAATAGTGTTGGAAAAAATCTTTTTGTCATTTTTTCTACTTAATTACTATGATTTTAATCTTCCCTATCAAACATCAAAACAAATAATACACAGGATGAAATTTTTGCGAAATGCAAAATAACCAAAATTTTGAGAACCAGACAGAGATTTTCAGTAGTACCTTATACCATAAGAGATTGAATTTCCGTGATAAGTCTATCGATTTATTTTTAAAAGAAAATAAAACGAGTCCGCAGCCTTAGAGGCAATAAATAAGCAGTTTTTGTTATACCACGTTCCTGTTAGGTTAGGTAGAGGGGTGAAAATTTAGGGTTGTATGTATTTTTGTGTGCTGCATCATAAAAAAATTAAAATGAAAAATTTTGTCCGAAAAAATTGAAAAAAAAATTAGGGGTGAACCACCCTTAACATTTAGGGGGATGAAAAATAGATGTTGGCCGATTCCCGGTCCTACCCGATATGCACACAAAATTGCACGAAAATCGGTCTAGCCGTTTCGGAGGAGTTCGGTCACAAAGTGCAAACAGGAGAACTTTATACACTGCGCAAAAAAATTAACGCACATTCTGAAAATCTCAATTTTAATGAAAGTTAACTCTACATTGACTTTATAACTTATTTTTTATGTTCTCTCGGGAAGGTTTTGAACGAAACAAGACACATTAAATGGAAGAAAAATTCAGGATTTCACCGAATCTTATGTGAAAGAAGAGAAATGAACATTTTTCGAAATACTGAAATGCTGATAAGTGATTTGATACTTGGTATTTCCACTCCTTGCGTTAATTACAGCTCGGCAACGACGGTTCAAACTCAAAATGAGTGATCTTAAAATGTTATGATCTAATCCTTTCCAGATTTCTCCGAGTTGGATGCCTAAGTCATTAAGAGTAGCTGGATGATTTTCTGAACTTCTCAGCCTTCTATTGAGGTTGTCCCAAACCTGCTCAATCGGATTGAGATCTGGACTTCTTGCTGGCCATTCCATTCGAGAGACTTCAACCTCTTCAACGATGCGCGCACGATGGGGTCTGGCATTATCGTCCATAAAAATGAAATTTTCACCAATGTATGGGGCAAATGGAACTACATGCTCTTCAAGAATGTTCCTTATATACTTATCAGCATTCATAGCTCCATTATCAACGACCACTAGGTCTGTGCGAGCAGTCAAAGATATTCCACCCCATACCATAATCGATCCTCCCCCGAAACCAGTAGGATTCAGGAAATTGCACTGAGCATATCTTTCATGTGGACGCCTGTATACAAGGGAACGTCGATCACAATGGTAGAGGCAGAATCTAGACTCATCTGTGAAGAGAACTCTTTCCCAATGGGCCTCTTCCCAATGGATATGCTCTCTCGCAAAATCCAAACGCGCCCTTCGATCGGCTGGGGTAAGAGCTGGGCCTCTTGCCGCGACACGAGGCCTTAAATCATATTCTCTGAGGCGATTTCTTATTGTCGAAGTGCTACTTTGCACCTCATGAGTTTGCTCAAGCTCATTTTGAAGGAGGCGAGCGGTTGCAAACCGTTGTCTCAACGAAGAAACTCTCAAGTAACGTTCTTGAATGGCAGATGTTACCAGTGGTCTACCCTGTCCTGGTCTTCGGAAATTCATACCTGTCTCCCTGAGTCGCTGCAACCTTCTGGACACACTTGTATGGGATACTCCAAACCTTTCTGCAATTCTTGTGTATGTCCACCCTTCTTCTCGCAAAACTACCGCTTGGGCACATTCCTCTTAGGTCAAATTGCGTCCTCTTAGGTCAGTTGCATAGCGATCGAGTGTAGAAAATCAAACGAAAGAAAAACTATTGATCACTAGAATTGATTGAGAACAACTGATTTTAGAATGGGGCCAATACATTCAAAATCTGATAATATCATCTTTTTCATTCCTGCTGGGAGAAAACATCTGTATTGAAGAAAAACGTTGAAAGTGGATAACATATGCATGCATAATTCTGATAAAAATAATTATCATTGAGATCACGAGTTGTAGAATAAATTTGAGATTTCCATAATGTGCGTTAATTTTTTTGCGCAGTGTATATCTCACGAACAAAATGAAATGTTGATAACGTATAACTAGAACCTTCGACACCGCATGTGGCAATGGTGTATTGATCTGAAAATATTAAGGGTACTATATAAAATTCTTAATTTCATTCCCTCAACTGAATAAACTTTTCAGGTTAGAAACAATAAGCGTCTGAGTAAGAAAACGAAGACCTGCAATGCTTCCCAGCTTACAACTGCCAAAGTTAGTGGTGAATGCATAACCAATATCGACCAAATCGTTAAAGAAGAAAAGAAATCAGAGATATCACATGATGAATTAAGAAATGAAATCTCCAAACTGAATATCTATAAAGGCCATGACGATTTGCAACTATTATTGGACCAACAGGACTCAGCTATTGCCCAGGCGAATAAAGCATTGAAACTGTGCCTGTTTGATGAAAAGCTCACGAACAGCATCCTGCGCATTGAAATCGAACGCATCTTATTGAAAGCAAGTGAGTTTTTATGCTGTCATTCCTTATATTTATTTCATTCAGAAACTAAATTATAGTCCATCCAAGAATGATTGACATCAGAGCAGGCCTTGCAAGTCCAGTCGCAGCTTTATTTCTAGTTACAAAAAAGTAACTAAAAATTTTCTGTGCTTTCATCATAGATATAGAAATAACCTAAAAATTGACTCATTTTTTTTTGACGTTAGGAACTTTGAACATGAAAATGTTCCCAGTTTCCACATACGATTACCAGCGTCTGAATCTGTATACCAGCAGTATATTATTTTCATCTTGTATTGATACATTTTCGATCTTACGATCAATTCTAGGAGCATACAGCCTGGAAATTCTGGTTTGATAACGAAAAATATTGTGGGCGATTAAATAGCACGGTCCTTTTCAATGTTCAATATGAATATTCGCTAAACCGAAAAAATCTAGTTGATAATTTGAAGCGTGTTTCTGCAATGTGAATGGATTGGGAAATTTGTGATAGACATCAAGACAGAAACAAAACTTAACCAATGGATCTATTTAATATATGAAGAATTTTGTCATTACATTGTACCTTTCAATATTTGTGAACAATGAAGGTGTAAAATATGAAATATGAAAAATTAAAATATTCCTATTATTCTGTTTCAACAACCGCAACATGTTATTTTTTCCTCATCTGGGCAGAACTCGTCATGTTCATAATGAAAGGTTTTTTCAGCAATATCATGACATTCCATATATTTTGACTGATCTTCTCTCATTTTTTCTCTACGTGCTTTGTGCAGGCTTTCCATTTTTTAGCTGTTCACTCTTCAAGAGCATCATTTCAAAGATAGGTATGTATTTATTTCACTTGCTCAATTTTTTGCCAAATTTGTTCGAAACATTAATGACAGAACAAAAAGTCTATGTTATTTCCAACACCAACCGGAATTCTGCAACTCAAAATATTACTGAATGGGCATTACCAACATAATTTCGATTTTCCAAAGCCCCCCGAGATGTCAATCATTCTTGGATGGACTATATATGTATGCAGGGTGTACAGAGTGTTCCTAAATAAGTGTATCAACGGTCAACTATAGATTTCTCATGAAAAATAACGTTTTTTTTTCTCTTCCATTTTTTTCCTGGTCAAAAATTTGAATTTTTTTCAGTTTATTCAAATATCTCAGGAACCGCTCGAATTACTGAATTGAGTTTTTGTACACTTATTGTCACTGATAATAGCAACTTTCTTGCACTCTACTTGGTTTTATTAGACGTGCCAGTGGCGAATATATTCTATTTGCACGAAGGTGTTACACGTTACACCCCTCAACTTTTACACCACTAAACAAATTTGCAATTGCACAGCAAATTCTGATGCGCTAATGTGTTTTTACTTGTACTTCTTCATGACTGTCAAATGAACCGATTTCAAGAAAACTGGCATTTTATGATCAAAAACAATTTGCTAATCCATTGTAAATTTCTTGTGGTTGGAAAAGTTAGTGGTGAAAAATAACAAGTTCATTAATTCCAACAAAATTTGACAACTAGGTTTTCAAGTTTAAATTGCAAACATGAAAAAGGAGGATAATGTCCCTGAGTTGATATTTAAATTGCAAAGTTATTTTTCACTGAACCATACAAGACCGATTACAAGAATATTTCCAATTACAAGAAATTTACAATGCGTTTGCAAATTGTTTTTTATAATAAAATGCCAGTTTTCTCGAAAACTGTTCACTTTACAGTATCGAACCAGTAATATGTAAAACAACATTGGGGCATCAGCATTTTCTGTGCAAATGCAAATTTGTCCAGTGGTGTAAAAGTTGAGGGGTAAAACCTTTGTGCAAATTCAATATCTCCGCCACTGGCACGTCTGATATAACCGAGCAAATAGCAAGAAAGTAGCTATTATTAGTGACAAGGTGTGTAGAAAAACTTAATCCTGTAATTCAAAACGTTCCTGAGATATTAGCCAAAAACTGAATCTCTGAAAGAAGACCCGGAGGAAAAAAATGGAAAAGAAACACACATTGTAATTTTTTATGCGAAATCTACAGTTGACCGTCAATACACTTATTTAGGAACACCTTGTACATAATTCCATTAAGTTATTCTAAATCCTGTGTGAAAATTTCTATTGAACGATCTTCGTTAATGAACCTGTATATTACATTACTACATATTTATGGCTGTATCTCAAATAAGGCAATTCCCGCTTTTCAATCTGATTACTCTGGCTGTCTTCAGAGCTTGTTTTACAAAATTCTTCTAAACTTTTGTGATAAGTTAGAAGTCAAAAAATGTCATGAATTCCTCGCCTACTTTGATTCCATTTATTTGTAAACTTGAAGATACTGTTGGAGTAATTACAGTTGAGGATGAATAAATTATTCAATGTGCGAATAATTTCTTACTCCCCTTACATTATCTGTTGCATTTCTCACAGAATGTGCCTATGCTATATCGAGAGAAAACATCTTGATAATTCTCTTTTCCAGGTGCTTCCAAAGGAATACTTGAAAAATATAGAAAGAGAGGTCGTTGCCAAGATCCGGAAGACCAAAGTGGATTTATAAGGATTTCGAATCTCCGAATACGTTTGAGAAAATACAACACACCGAAGGAAGTTAAATCTCATTATGTTTGCATTTTACATTGTGGCAAAACCATTCATTGCTCGGATCTTACATACACAAAGAAGAGAGGAAAATTAGAATTGCCAGACTCGTATCTCTTTAATAATCTTCCATCTGACTCCAAAATAGGTTTTCAAATGTATGTAATTCATTCGAAGGCTGATCGAAAATGGTCTATCTCCGAGCTCATAAAGGTAAGTGTACTAATTTTCATCAAAAGCTCCAATCTATTGTTCATATTCAGTAGCACGGTGTTCCATATTATCTCTCTATTAGGATATCATTCTTTTTCAATGAAGTATTCGTTTCGTTGACGTAACTGGGGAAAATATTCATATTTGTGGATATTTTCATGGTATTGTAGATAATTTAGGCAAATACATGGGCGTCCCCAGAGGTTGGCAGCTGCCCCCCTCCCCTAGAGCTTCACAAGTATCCCTTAAAAACTCATGAAATAATATTAAAATATAAAAAAATCAAAATGTGGTGCTCTTAAATTATATATCAACGCTGGCGTATACATATCAAGCAGACTTCACCCTGCTCCAATGCAAAACAATTCGTTAAAAAGTATCACTGATGCTTGCGATAATGCGATACCTTCTGCCAATTTTACAATTCCAGCGGCGTCAAAAATGAAGTAGAATTGTGGCAAAGGACATGACAGGAGAAATTTGGAGGTAGTTTTGAAGAGTTGACAATTCTTGATGTTTTGAGAGAAACAGGGGAATTTTTTCCCAAGACGGAAAAAAATGTGGAGCTGTGGAGCGATCCATTCAGCAGCCTCCGTAGGATTAAAACCTGGCTAAGGAGTACGATGGTTTGGCGATGATGAGCATTCATCGTAGAGTCATAAGTAAAAACTTCGAACACTTCGACAACAGAGTTGTTGACTGTTCACTGTAGATTCCTCATGAGAAAATAAGATCTTTTTCACCTCCATTTTCGTTTCCGGGATACAGGGTGTCAAAAATTTATATTTTTTTTTCAGTTTTTGGCTAACATCTCAGGAATCGTTTGAATTACTGAATTGAGTTTTTGTACGCGAATTCTCACCAATAATAGCTACTTTCATGCACCTTACCCGGTTTTATTAGACGTGCCAGCTGCGATGTTGAATTTGCACAAAGGTCTCACCAACTTTTGCACCACTGGACAAATTTGCATTTGCACAGCAAATTCTGAAAAGCATAAACAAGGCACTCTTGGTATATTGCTCTAAAATGAATAGTGATAATTTACAACTTTAATAATTTCAACAAAATTTGTCTACTAAATTTTTGAGTTCAAATTGTATAGTGATTTTTCATTATTTTGAGCGACCAAAGTTAACAAGATTACAAGAAGTTTTCCAATAACAAGAAATTTATAATGCGTCAGCAAATAATAAAAAAAATGCCATTTTTCATTTCAGTATGTATAAATTATAACCATTTTAGTGTTTTTCGTTTAATTTTATGCTTAACATGGCTTATGCTGAATGGCCAATGAGTAGATAAAATTTTGATTGACTATCACACAAAAATCATTTGACCTTGTTAAAACAATTCTCATGAATCGAAAAATATTGAATGTGAAGAAATTGTCAATGATTTAAAAAAATATTATTTTTTTCTGATGAATAATTGTTCGTATCTATAAACTTGAAAAATCAATTCAACCATTATAGGTAATTATAATTTTTAATGAACATCGTTTAAAACACATACAGGTTCATTAGAAATTAATTAATTTACATCAAAATGCAAATAGAAAACTTATACATTGTGTATTATATTCATACTGCTCCACCAAATTTTAGGAGGTTTAGAAATTGTGTGACCGTTTCCATGATGGCCGATTCTTGATTCTTGACCTCCAAATTATAATTATTTATGACAAATCAAATGTTTTCTCTCCTATAGGTATTTCTGGATATTCGACGTATTCGGGTACGGACCCTGAAATACCCAGAAATTGCAGATCGGTGCCGGAAGTTCATCCGTTCAGTTTTAGTTACAGTTACTGTTTGAGGAGGCAAAGGCGTAATCAGGCAGTGTTTGATGTATGAGAAGGCCATACTCTTTACTGAACCTAATTTTTGCAATTTTTTGATTGAATTGAATGCTGAATACTACAAATAAATTTTGTCAGAGTTAGATGAGTGATTTTAAATCTAAATTTTCAGTCTCAAAATTTCTGAACTTCCTTAACTTTTTACCGTACGTGAACAGTATGTGTTCCGCCGTTTCATCCGCGTTCCTGCACCAACGGCACAGGGCTCAGTTAGACCCATTCTTCGTAAATGTTTGTTTATATGGCCACTTAAAGCACCAGTCACCATATATTATTTCTTCCTCTCGAGAATCAAGAGCTATCGAATATTAGCAGTACGAAGGTAGATTTTTTTATGTTATTGAGTTTATTTGTCCTCCGAAGTCATAGAATTGTCGATCCTGCATTCAACCCATGATGATTATCAGTTATTCTATAATATTAATAATAATAATAATATGTTAAACTCAAATGTAAAATATTGAAGTTGGTGCAGGAACTATAACGACGGAATAGTTATTTTCCTAACAAGTGCGGAAAGACACTTTCCGCTCAAGTGCTTATACTATTTCAATATTTATATATTCAAATAATTTTATATTTATGACAAATGTTAATTCTAATGTCGTTTTCATAGCAACGTCGGTGGTGGTGTTTGGTGCATAGAGACATATCACAATTCTGTCTATTCTTTAATGAAAGCGTGTGGGAAAAATCCCTGCTATTCCTTTTCGCTCACGGAAAGTGTGCCGGGATTTTTTCGCACTGTTTGGCAATGAGACTCTTTGCGAATTAAAATTCGTGTAGGAAAAGGGTTGAAAGCGCACGCTTATAGAAAAATCCTTTTCTACTCATTCTATCAATATTTTGAGGGGAATTCATGCCATTTTTGTTTTGTTTTCGAGATTTCTCTTTATCATCATACCGAAATATTCTCCTGGATTTTTTTAACTTCGAATCATCAATTGCTTTATATGAATTCAAGTTCTAATTAGTCATATTTCCATTAATCCTCCGATGGTCATGGTTCCAACCTAATCCAGAAGCGGGATGGCTAGCTATGAATGGAATCGGACTGCACACTTCAATTTATTTGTTGATAATTACCCCACTCAATGAGTTTATTCAAAATCGACAAACCGCAAACGTTCTATCGAATGTTATTTTGGAGGGATTGGAAAAATCATTTTTCATGGAATTTCAACCTTTGCGCGTTTACTGTTGAATGCAGGATGAGGTTTTTGAAAAGGTCAATTCTTTCTGTGGATGTCATTTTTTGTGGTTCAATTGAGGTGATTAGCTACTGTAGATTCCTCTCATCAAACGGAACACTTTTTTCCTATACCATTTTACCAAATTCGGTTATGTTTGGAAGATACAGAATCCATGAAAAAAACTTTTCTTTCCACATCTATTATTTCAAATGAATTGAATTTTGGTTGATTGATTACTCTGTTCATGGTGCATATTCCTCCATCAAAACTTATTCAATGTTCCTCTGGTACAAAAATTACAGCATAGCCGAATCATAAATCTACGCAAAAATATCATAAAACCACTGGAAAACGATAAACGATTCATATTTTCGAAAAAATCGTCATTTTAGAATATACAAGTATTGCTATGTTTTTTTGATAAAACGCATCGTTTTCGATGTAACAATAAAATCCCACAAATGGTAGATGAAATTGAATACCAAGTAGCATGCAATTATAGGTACATTCAATACGCACAGTTTCTATTGTAACTGGTCCATATTACAGTTAAATGTCAATGAAATACAAGATTCAGATGTATGAATGATGAATGTCGATACAAACCACGTATTGAATTGAAATTGATGAAAAATAAATGATACTTAGCACTAAATAATCTGTGGCGATGTTTTTATCTGTACAATATCCTCTTGGAATTTTATGCTGGGTATTTCAACTCCGTCTCCTAATATGATTGCAATCAAATCAAAAAATCAGCACACACCTCTGTCAAAAAAAATCTCTCTAGGGCATCATGTAAAGAGGACAATGAAGAATAAAATGTAGTTATCAACTTTCGAGATGATACTGTTCCTGTATCGATGGTAATGATATTTTTTCCCAATCTTGCCTAGAGAAGACTTGTTATTCTGATGCATAAATTGCTTGCATTGGGCTCACCCAATTTGTACTTATGTTCCTAGAAAAACCAAGCGTTTCATTTGTGAACTTTGTCAGTAGTTTATTAACTATGGTTGAAACACTATACTGTTGCCTGCTGCCTGTTCGTCATTTTGTCCTATATGGACAAAAAGAATTTTCATCTATCCCAATTTATCTGAGAATATTTTTTTTGGTACTTTCATTTCATAAATGTCGATACGGTTTTGTAATAAAAATACGAAAAATCATTTGTGTAGAATATACCTACCATTCCTGTGATTCACTAATAACAAGATATGCCTCTAAAATAATTCCATTGATGCATAGAAACCCTGGTGTGAAGGCTCCTAACTGAAAATGAAGACTAAAAATTGTAGATCAACACGGCATTCCAGATTGTAGATCGGTTCCTATGTTCATACTACATTTCTGGGCGTCCAGAAACAAGGGCGTATTCTTGCTGTTTGCTGGTCAAATAGTTTTTTCGAATATGCGACAACGAAATTATTTTTTGTACAACTGCCATTAAAAGTGACAGTAAACAATGTTAAAATTGATTGTTTACGTGGAATCGTGTTGAAAAATTTTTTAACATTAGTGTTAAAAATATTTTTAGCACTCCATTTTCTTATGATGAAATCTGATGAAAAAAAAAGAGCAATTACAAATTTTTATTATCAATATTTAACAATCATTACTTATGAACATTAATATTAATCGTAAAACTAGAACAATTACTAACATTAATGCCCTGTGACGTTAGAGAGCTTCGCAATACATTATTAGAATCCTCAGCACCATCAGTACTTGTAGAAACCGGAAGTACAATATTGGATGATGATGATTCAAAATCTGTTGAGGTTGGGAGACTTTTTTCAGCAATGACATTTCTATATGCAATGGAATGATCAACATAGCTCTCTGCTACCGTCGTAGACTTCCATCCACCATGTTATTTTATATCCGTAATATTTGCTCATGATGAATGATTTGCTCCGCAATGAAGCGGAGGATCTTCGAAAACAGTGTCCTGTATATTGCTTTGGTTCTGGCAGTTTGAGGAATTCGGCAACAATAGATGGAATTTTCACGAATATATTGATACCAACTGGATTGGCAGCGCATTCATTATTCATGTATTTCAGAAAAAAACGACGATGTTTGATGACAAAAGGGCGCAGTGCAAAGTACTTATGGAAATAGTCAATATACTTCCAAATAATACTGAAAGAACTACTGACTTTCGTTTTTGTGTTTGGAAGTTGTATAACCAATGATTTATATGTTATTTCGATGTCTTCCACTGATAATATTACACAATTCTTCACGCCGACAGGCTCCAAATAATCCGAAAATAGTGGCAAACTTAACCATCAAGTATTTCTCATCTGGTGCCTCATTTATAAACTTTTCAAACTTGTTCACGAGTGAGAATTTTCGATTTTTTGGGACGATATCCTTCACTTTTCCGTTTTAAATATGCTATTACCTTGAAATATTCACTAACATCCACATCATTTTTAATGAGGGCGCTTGACTTTATCATTGAAAATTTGCTACACAAAGTTGATGAACTCCATATTTTTTATTTTTCTTCTAAGTATGCCAGGAAAACAGGTTCACTGAAGTTTCCTTCTACATTTTTCAATTTACACCAGGCCAGGAATAGTAAATTGTTTACCGGGTAGGAAAAGCGTAACATTCCTGGACGATTGTGAAATTGATAGCAACACAGTTTAAAATTCGACAGATTTCAATTAATTTTGATGAAATAGCGAATTATTCAATTTATAAATAAATGATGCTTCGAAATTCGTATTGAAATTGGTTACGTTACTGTGAAAACGTACTCATGTTGAATTGTCAAAGTTGACGCATATAAATATTTTAATTTCTAGTGTTTCCGATAATAAAATTGTGTAAAATGATGAGTGATGATAATTTTTTTTTTCTGGGTCTTCTCCAGAGCTGGTTGATGCAGTGAAAATACTGCTTCTTTAGAATAATTGCCGAAGAAATCATGAGAAAAGATCGTATATGCAAATGTCGAACCAGCTGTAAGCAAATATCATTTCCTTACAATAAGGAAATGAATATTTCCTAACAGTTAGGAAATCTCAACTTCTTCTATGACAAATTTTGACTGGAATGTCAAAATTTCCTAGCGATTTGCGGAAAATTGTTATATGCAATATCGTACTGCTGAACAGATTTTTTTGGTAGGAGTTCCAGATTTGCTTTTCTTGCAGACTCTTCAATATCCACAGGAACAACCAAATCGTCATTTTTATTAATAATTGGACTCCCGACAAACTTATTAAGCAGTTAAAAACCCAAGACGAAAGTTGGACAGGAACGAATTTCAAATGACAGCGTCTTTTCTCATTTGTTAGTAATTATAACGTTGGCAACGTTTGCCATTTACAACAACGTTTTGATTATTTGAATATTAAAATGCATTTTGAAGTTAATTGTCATTGCAAATTCGCCCATTTCATTATCAAAATAGGGCAGTTGTACAAAAAACATTCTATGGTATTTGTGTTAAACGTGATTTTATTTGTTCGTGAATTTGCTGATTTCACAAACTTTTTCACTCACAAAATAAAACGTCATTTTTAACACTCATATCATAAATAACTATTTTATTTCTCGATCCGTCAGAAAAGGATTTTTATAAAACACGTCATGAAGCAAAAATTCGGTAAACTAACCGGAAAGCGTTCGTTGTTTGATTGTGAGGGCCAAAAAGTCTTCTACTCTGGCTGCAGATAAAGACATTCCTATATCCTATGTACAGACTGAAACCAATCAGGTAAACTCCTACTACAAACGAAACAAACTAGTGAATAAAATAATCGTTCCCAAAAGAGATGAATAAGCATTAAAACTTCTTGAGCATTCATATAATTATTGTTCTATTTTGTTTTCAGAGCTGCGGCGCACTACTGAAATCTTTTCTAATTTGCTCAACTCCCCAAAGTGTGGAAGAATGCAACCTGTTCAATTGTTTCGAACTATGTGGAGAATTTCTCATCTCAAGAAATAAGGATAAACCGAAGGAATTCTTGCTGGAGAACGTATACCAACGAAGCCATATTACCGAGGAATTCCAATATGATATTGAAAGTGGTGTAGATCTGAAATATGAAATATTCAGTAACCTGCTCATCTGTAAGGATGAAACTAGCGGAGTGTGGATGAAACAATGGTGTAAACTAGATGGTGCAGAGCTGAAGTTTTGGAATAACTCGGAGGTTGATGCTGAACCGAATATGATAATCGACCTAACTAGGTGAGTTTCTTTTTGTTGTCGGTTGTAGATTTCCACTGGGAATTACAGGGCCCTCAACGTTTCTAAACTCAAAATAGTAAAATGATATTGAGAGGAATACAATGAAAGTATCGGATGTTTTTTAGAGTGATAGAACTTTGAATTGAAATAAAACACATTTATTTCCAAACGTACGATAACAACGTCAGTTCTCGAATGACAGGATCATCGAAAAGTTCTATTTCTCCGCTTAGGCGAAGAAATACATTTCCCTCCGGCGCCGGCGGCAGGAAAAGTGTTGCTACGAAAAAGATTAATTGGTTACCATGAACATAGATGCATAGAATAAAAAAACTTCCAATTCAAACGTCATTTTTATCTGATAAAGTTACATTAAATGTACAATTTTCATGAATTTAAAAACGTTTGGAAATAAAATAGCACATTTCATTCAGAGAAGAAGTGACTTTTCCCCCATTATTCAACTGATTTTGATCTGTAATAGTCTCTATAAACCAATAGTGTGAGGTGATAATAACTCACGCCTATAACTCAATCTGATACAAATAGGAAAAATGTTGCTTACGAAATGAATAACAGAGTCGGGTCAATGGGGAACTCTATTTCAGACATCTAGGTAACCTTCTCGCCATCCATTTCTACATTTTCTTAGGGCTGAATATCCAAAAATTGCATTTGGAAAACGTGAATTTTTGACGTTTTACTACTGGATTCGATATCGATTCGATTTTCGACCACAGAAATCGCTCTTGACAACTGTTGTCAGTTTTGAAAATGCAGGTTAATTCGAATTTTACTGAAGAAATCGAAAATAAAGTGTGGTGTTCAATTCGCGGTAATGGTCATAACACACACTTGATGAATTACACCCCTAGCCTGACGGCTCGGGCTGCAAAATTCATCTGCGTGTGTTATGACTTACACTACCGCTCATTGGACAATATGGATACTATTAAATTAAGATTGAAGCCATTTTTTTGTATTCAAAAGATAATTTTATGACATTCATGTTTAAAATAATTTCCACCAAGACTAGCTCTGAGGAACCGCATTCAACCAGACCAATTCTGGAGTAATGCAGGCCATATTTCAGGAATAACACGATTTATGTTGAAGGCCAATTATTGGACCATTTTAGTAAGGAATTGTTAAGATAGCAGCATGAGTTGAAGCACTATCTTCAATCTTGTTTGAACCAAAATACTTCTGGGTCGATACCAAATTCAATGATTATTGATCATCGATCTATAGCGAGCACTATTCACTGTAACATTAGCTCCAGCCACGGATATTCAAACATGTTTGAGTATCCGTGAGCTCCAGCATCGTTCTTAATGGGCCGATGATGGCTCTAGCGTTTTAAGCCTATCACACAGTGAAGCAATGGACCCTGCAGAACTTCTTGAGAATTTTTTTCATTCCATATACAGCAAATTTGCTCGTTTACGTAGACGTACAACCAGAAATGAGCTTCATCACTAAACACAATTTTTCGATAAAAAAGTGGATCAACTTCAAGCTGTTCTAGGGCCCAATCAGCAAACAAACGACGCTTATTATGGTCATGTAGCCCTATTTCTTGAACCAGTTGGATCTTGTATGGGTGTAGACCAAGATCTTCACGCAAAATTTTTCATATGGTGAATACACAGAGTACAACTTGTTGTGAACGTCGACGAATAGACAAATATGGATCTTCATTACCACTATCACTTACAGCAGCGATATTTTTTTTACTTGTTGTTGTTGCATCGAGTAGAGCAAATGTTGTCCGAAATATATCCATAGACGAAAAAGTTGCTCTGCTGGACGATTATGTAAACCATAAATATCACGTGTTCTATAAGTTTGGCGAATAGAACACTGATTTGGAAAATAAATTTCAGCCATTTATAAACTTTGTTGCGGCGTGAGTCCTTCCATAATAATTTTTCAATGCTCACTTAACAGAAACGCCAAAAGAACATGGCTTCTACCTTCTGTCAAAACAAAGTCGTCCCTATCGAAAATTCTATCACTCTAAAAAAACACCCGATACAATTACTTGCATTGAGTTTTTCTTGATTATAATAAATAGAGAGTGTTCTCAATTTATATAATATCTTTTATTAGCGCACGTTATACAGGGTGTTGCACTGGTGACGCGAATTTACGCTTGAGCAGTTAAATTTACGGCATTTTTTTTCAACGCGTATTCATTAAGGTCAATTGGGGCTATATTTTGAAATTTTTTTGTAATATACGTTTCATGAAAGTAGTAAGAACCAAAAATAAGTTTTTTTCTGATGGAACATCCTGTATTTTATTGATGCGAATTAGAAAGCATGGTGATAATAAGACTGAGTTTTCTGAGATCCAATGTGCTTAAAGTTTGCCATTTCTGAGAAATTTAGTTTTTTCGTAAATTTTATCATTGCGGAGAATAATGGATAAGTTTGATTTGATATAGTCCTGTAGTCGTGGTCATGGGGGTCATTTGGCTGATGTTATTTTCCATTATTACCGAAATACCTACCGGAATACCTTCCTCTTTTTAATAAAATAAACATCCAATCATTTATCTCAAAAAATGTAATTTTCATGTCGAAATAACCCTCTCTTCACACCCAAAGTACAATTCCACAAAATCCGTTAGTCGATGTTATCAAGTTTTTTTTCAAGGCTCTCAGAAACGTCAAATTTTAATTGACATGAGATGTCGAACAAATTTATTGTCTTTTTTATCGTGGTTTCGAAATCTGCAGTAGAAAACAGGGTGTTCCATTAGAAAAAACATATGTTTGCTTTCTATCACTTTCCTAGAATTCAAAACAATTTCAGAATGTAGAATTCAAAAACAATTTCAGAATATAGCCCAAATAGATCTCGAAAAGATTGAAAAATTAATCATAAAGATGTCAAGACTGGTCCACAAGTGCATACGCTCTTTGGGTGTTAGAGAATAATAATTCTTATACTTCCTACTTTATTGCGAAGTTTTTTACATTTCCACTACGCGTAAATGGAATTATTGAGCACAACTTCTGTTGATGCAGAAGTTTCAACCAGCAATAAATTCAATAGAAAAAATTCGCAACTCCCGAGTTTATTCAGGGAACATCGAACGAAACGAATCACTGGGTTGCGAGAATGTGGGACAGAATAATGCTTTCCATAAAAACCGAATGATGTTCCCGACAAAGAATTCTGGAAATGGGATGTGACATCCTAGAAATTAAACCAAACAGCCTGGGGAGTGAGAACAATACTTGCTGAATTATCGGGGATTAATTCATTCTGGATGGAATCCAATTTCACAGATATGCTAGAAGATAAACTTTGTGTTCATTTTATACAGGGTGGTCCTAAATCATCGGTAATTTCTCATAAAAAATGACTCTTTTTCTCTTCTATTGTTTCCTCCGCATCTTCCCTTCAGAGATACAGGGTATCAAAAATTTATATTTTTTTCAGTTTTGTGCTTATATCTCAGGAACCGTTTGAATTACAGAATTGAGTTTCTGTACAGGGTGGCCAGATTTCGATGGTTTAGTACTACAACTCCTAAACTATAAGAGATAGGGAAAAAGTAAGATACATGTCATGTTCCCTTTTTTCGAGAAACAGAAATTGCTGAAAACCCCAAGTTGCTACGGCGTCTAGTTTCCGAGCTACAGGGCGATTTTGCTATTTGGTCCATTTTTATAATTGGCTATAACTTCCGTATTATAGGATCTACGTTTTCGGAATGAACACATCTTTGGGGCACTTTCTTTATTGCTTTTCATCGGTGCTACTGGATTTTTTGTATCTGCTCAAATTTCGGATCTACAACAAAAAATTTTTTTTTAATGGAAACCAATATGGAGATGATATTTCCAAATTGATCTTTCTTCAACGATTTCAAAAATATATGAAATACTTCTGAGTTCAACATATATCGAAAATTTCGAAAATACACCTTTCGTTCAACAAAATGCTAGCGGGCTCTGATTCACTTCCTTCAAAACTGAGGCGGACATAGAATTCCATGTCTTATTTATTTCCACTTGTCAAATTCAATTCAGTTTCATAATTGTTGTATTGTTTGGCGCTTCTAAAATTCTTATTCATATCACATCATGCCTTACGAGAATTATTAAAAATATAATATGATGGAATGTTTTATACAAGCAAATTATGAATCTGATAATGCATCTCAAATATATTTTGATAGAATGATAGATATCCTGAAAGAACTCATCAGCCGCAGAAAAGTATATTCACAAGGCTTAAGAATAATCTAATGGCTTTTGTTTCATCTTAGTATTTAAATACTAGAATCAACAAGTTAGGTCTGAGTAATAATAAAGCTAATATTTCCTAAATCAATTTGGCGGCTTACAATAATTCTGAGATATCGAATTCTATGACCTTGTGAGAACTTTAGAAGCGCCAGACGATACAATAATGATGAAACTGAATTGAATTCGACAAGTGAAAATAAATAAGACATGGAATTCTATGACCACCTCAGTTTTGAAGGAATAGAATCAAAGCCTGCTTGGATTTTTCGTAATTTTCTATATATAGTGAACTCGGAAGTATATCATGATATATATTTTTGAAATTGTTGCTGAAAGATCAATTTGGAAATATCATCTCCCACTATGGTCTCCATTTGAAAAAAATTTTTTTTGTTATAGCTCCGAAATTCGAGCAGATACAAGAAATCCAATAGCACCGATGAAAAGCAGTAAAAAAAGTGCCCTGAAGATGTGTTCATTTCGAGGACGTAGTTCCTATAATACGGAAGTTATAGCCAATTATAATAATGGACCAAATAACAAAATCGCCCTGTAGCTCGAAAACTAGACGCCGTAGCAACTTGTGGTTTTCAGCAATTTCTATTTCTCGAAAAAAGAGAACATGACATGTATCTTACTTTTTCTCTATCTTTTAAAGTTTAGGAGTTGTAATACTAAACCATCGAAATCAGGCCACCCTGTACACACATTGTCACTAATAATAGCTACTTTCTCCACTTTACTCGATTTTATTAGACGTGCCAGTGACGGAGATATTGAATTTGCAGAAAGCTTTTACCCCCCAACATTAACATCACTGGACAAATTCTCATTTTATGATAAAAAAACGATTTGCTAACGCATTGTGAATTTCTTGTTATTGGAAAAATGAATAGTGATAATTAACAAGTTTATGATTTTCGTAACAAAATTTGACTACTATTTGAAGAATCACTTTATCTCCGTTTATTGCTTTCATAATTTTTTTATTCCGTTCCAAGCAATAAACAGAATAATGATTGGAGAGTTAATTCGAATATGGAATAAATGGCGTTATTTCATTGCGCAATATCAACTAGGTACCAGTTGTGTGGATTTTCGTTGTGAAACACAATCATGGTGATGGATTTCCACCTTTTGTGGTAAGATAGTCGTTTTCATCAATGCATAAGTTTTTGTGTTTCTGAATTGAGGAGAAAGATTTCAAAGGAAAATTCCTTGTTCGAAATAAAGAATAGTTTGTTCTTTAAATGCTGGGTCAAAAGTCAAACGTTAGGAAGATATCTCGGTTCAGAGATGGCGGAAAAATGATGTATCTTGTACCTTAAAAAGAGAAGCGATAGAATGATTATATTTAAGGTTGGCGTTTAAAGCGAGTAGGAAATCTCCTCCGATAGAGGCGCCACCGTGCATTTTATGAAATATCTCCATAGAACTTACATTATCACTATAAGTTCTATGAATATCTCTCTAATCATGAATGAAATGTACAATGGCGCTCTCTATCCGAAAATCGCCGAACTATGAAATAAGTCAATTTGTGGGTAAAACAGGAATTTTTCCCCGCCAAAATTTGAATTTGGCCATTTTCTGCCAATTCCGTATTTCAAGTTGATCTTCTGAACGAAATTATCAGTAGATTCACTTTTAATCGGAAGTTGAACTATTTTCATGGTTTTTCTGTTGAAATAAAACAGAAGCATGGGTTGGCTCATTTTCTTCTATTTTTGAAAGAAAAAAAATTAACTGTCGGAATGAAATCGATTAAAATTATTTCAACAAGAACCCTAATCCTTTCTGAGTTCACCCACAAAATTTCAGTTCTCAAAGTGAAACCGTTTTCGAAATCAACTTGAAATGAAAAACACTACATTGAACGCCCACCTTAATGGTATTACTATTATGAAAACACACTTCCTTAATGTTTTTTTTATTTTTAAATTGGGTAGAGGGGGTGGGAGTAGATTACCCTTTCATTTTCGATAACTAAAATCAAAGAAAAACTTATGCAAAGATTTGGATAGAATTCAATTCGGTTAGCCTGATTTGGTTGAAAACTTTTTTATTTCCTGTAGTTTTCTCGTATAATGTACCTGAAAAACAAAGAATACAATGTAAATCAATTCTAATGTAAATGGCCCTTTTCCAACATGCAATGATTTACATTTTATTTTTTTATTTGAAAACGGTACATTTCACAAGAAAATAAGAGAGACGAAAAAGGTTCTAACCAAAGCATCAGGCTATCTGAATCCAATTCTATCCAGGTCGTTGGGAAGTTTCTGTCTAAATTTCATTTTTTCGCCATATTTGAACCGCGATATCTGCCAAACGTTTGATTTTCGACCCAGCATTTATATAACAAACTACCCTCTATTTTGAAGAAGGAATCGCTCTTTGAAATCTTTCGCATCAATTTGGAAACTCCCTGTATATTGTGTGTCTTTTTTTTGAGGGAATTCCACCCTGTAGCTATGAGATGGAAGGTCATAGGTCAAGGCCGTAGCCAGGGGGGGGTCCGATGGGGTCCGGACCCCCCCCGAAATTTATTTTTTCAGAAATGCCAGATAATCATTTCACCGAAAATTCTTCGAATAAATTTTTTTCTAGCTACGGCCTCGGACGGACCCCCCCCGAAATTTTTTTCTAGCTACGGCCTTGTCATAGGTAGAGGAGTGGTAATAGTTCACTGAAAACCTCAAAACTCTTTAGTTTGGAGGAAAAAATGAGAATAATTCCCATCATATATCTTATATCTTGTAAAGGGAATGATATTACATCTTACACCGTCAATCCTCATGACGTCACACTGATCTTAGATATGAAATTATTGTATAAAAATGACATAGGTATTACAGACTATTTTTTTTCAGGTCTCTCATGCACAGGATTCAATACGCTGAACGACCTATTTGTTTTCGTGACAGAAGTCTGCACCTGAGATTAAAAAAAGAGTTTCCAGGGGAAGATCAAATATATGAAGATGTTTATTTGTCGTGGGATGACCAACAGGTTCTTGTGGATTGGAAAATAATGATGAATATTGTTTTGTTTAATTTGCAAAATTGGGGTTGCATGAAAGTTTAGATTGCAATGATGAAGGGAATTTAACTGTGATATCTTATAAACCAAATTGTTATTATTTAAATAAGTTTGAAATATACAGGGTGAGTCTTTGACTTGTACATATATTTTAACTGTAGATTCCTCTCATCAAACGAAACACTTTTTTCCTATACCATTTTTCAAAATTCGGTTTCGTTTGAGAGATACAGGGTGTCAAAAATCCATGAAATTAACACTATTCTTTCCATATATTTGAAACCGATAATCCGAATGAACTGAATTTTGGTTGATTGTTTACTCTATTCATGGTGCATATTCCTCAATTGAAACTTATTCCATATTCCTTCTAGTATAAGAGTTACAGCCTACTCGTCTCATGAATTCATGCAAAAATACTATAAAATCACTCGAAAAAGATAAACGGTTCATATTTTCGAAAGAATCAACCATTTTAGAAAATAAAAGTATTCTTATATTTTTTCAATAAAACGCGTCGTTTTCGAGTTATTCCTAATTGTATACGAACAAATTCGAGGAAAAAATCATGAATTTCATAAAAAAACTGAATGCAACCCTGAATTAAATATCATCGAATATTATGTATTCTCTGATCTTAACAAATTAACAACGTTGTCAATGTTTATCAACTTCGTCAAGACTAAAATCTACATGATGGAAAAACGTTCGATGTAATAATTGAATTCTGAGAAGCATGAAATGAAATTACACAGTCTATAAGCACAGTTTCTATTGAAAATTTATTGTTACCGGTCTTTCAGGAAAATATCTATCTCAACAATATTATCCTCTTGGAGATTTCAATCGACACTACACGGTATGCACATCACAATCATCACCTGTTTGCTTTATTATCTGCAAGTAAATTTAGTTTATAAGTCTTTGAAGTAAATTTAGATAGATAATTAAGGTTATCCCGTTTAAGCGTCTTTCATTATCATAGACTGGCCTGCGGTTCGAGACACAGAAACAGAACAACCACAACACAACGGCCTGTCCCGCCTGTCTGCCTTGCGTGCCGGCTATATCGTAGCGCTATATCGGCAAGAATCAGAACTCGTTTGGCACGCCTAGGGGCCTAGGCGCCTTTAGCCGTTAGCGATTGTGATAGTTCATCCGCTAACGATAGGGGACGTACTGCTTTCTTGAGTTCGCATTGTTTGAAGAGAAAATCGGCAATCTGGCAGCGTCTTCTCTAGAGTTCTGTGCTTAGACAGGTTCTGTGCACGGCCTTCTAAAGACTTTAGTCTTTAGATGGCCGTGTTCTGTGGAATATCATATCACAGAAGATGAGTTAGGTTAGGTCATTGACCTCGAATCATCTGACTTAGGTTGATGGAGTTAGAATAGGTTGGTGAGAAACCAATTTTCATGAGATCGTTCCAAAATATCGAGGAAAATATTAACCAATTATTAGTGTTTATTAACTAATCTTCAGGAAAATCGAAGAAGGAACTTATTTTGGTGGGAGAAATATGGCTTTTCAATTGCAGAAATAATCGGACAGTGTTTTTGTTAGGAAATATCGTTTTTGTTACATTCTTATTCGAATAAGGTTAGTGCTTGAGTATTTTCTAATTGTATCACCCAGAACATCTAATCACCTCAATTTCAATCGAAAAATATGAACTTTGAAGTGTTTCCAGAGAATGTATCCAGGCACGGACTCAGCACAATTTTTTTTTTCAAATGGCTATATCTTTTTAACAGAGCCGAATTCGGAAAAATGGAAAATGATAAAAAGGTTTCCTTTGGCCTCAAGAATCTATAGTTAAAATATATGTACAAGTCAAAGACTCACCCTGTATGTAGGTACTTCTAGTCTAATAAAATATTATTCAGAAAGATAAAATCGCCTTCTCGTTTTTTTGGACCCTTTCAGAAGCAAATCTTGTACCTCTATGTCCATAAAATCCATTTTGAGTAATCTATACAGGGTGCTTCGGAATTGATGCGAAAGATTTCAAGAATTAATTTCTTGTTTGAATTAAAGAGTGGTTTTTTATATAAATGTTGGTTCGAAAGTCAAACGTTAGGGAGATATCACCGTTCAAAGATGGCAGAAAAATGATGTTTTCATTTCGCATCTTAAAAACGAAAAGCTATATAGTAATGAAATTCTATGGAAGTATTACTTTAAAGGTGGGTGTTATGTCTTATGAGTTCATATTTTATTCATCATACATATCTAGTATGTAGTTTGACGTTTTGTCAGATAGTTCTGAAAATAAATACAACCTTTCATACGTATTCATATTTGGAATAGATTTTAACAGATTGGCGACGAGGATAATGGAAGAATTGCTTCGTGAACTTGTATCAACGCTTAAAAACGTACAGAGTCAGCGAGCAAGTTTTTCTACTCACGTTCAAAGTAATGCGGAACAATCTCAAATTGACACAAGAGGAATATCACTACAGCCTTACGATGAATTGAATGAATCCTTCGAATCTTATCTTCAAAGACTTCAAAACTACCTGGAACTTCGAAATCTTTCAGATGATACGGCGGAAAACGATAAAAAAAGCGTTCAAATACTAATAAACTGTTTGGGGCCCAAGAACTATCAAATTCTTAACAGCCTCACTGCACCAGATTTACCCAAGACTAAAACCTTCAAAGAACTAATTAAGTTACTTCGAAGTCATCTCTGTCCAAAACCAAGTGAAGTAGCGGAACAGCACAAATTCTTGATGAGATTACAGCGAGAAGGTGAATCTATTTCTGAATATCAAGCCGAGCTGAAAAGACTCACTACAAATTGCAACTTCATATGTGAATCATGCAAGAAATCCACAATCAATACTCATTTGAGGGTACAATTCATACGAGGTGTTCGTTGTAATGAAACTCGGGAAAAACTCTTACAGCAGATTCATGCAATTTCATTCGAAGAAGCAGTCAGGACAGCCTTGGCTATCGAATCATCAAAAACTGAAAGCAAAGAAATGCAACAATCAAAAACTGTATGTGGAATATCAAGAACTGAAAATAATCTCGGAATCAAATCCACTCCTAACCACAACTCAAGACATAAAGAGTCGAGTGATGATAGAAATCAATGTTTTCGATGTGGTAAATATAATCATAAATCGAATGATTGTAAATCGAAGAATTTGAAGTGCAATTATTGTGGAAAAAATGGACACATTCAATCAATTTGCTTCAAGAAACGCACGCAAAACACAAATTCGGTTGATGTTCTAGAAGAATGTGAAATATACCAGATCAACTCATTAATTCAATCAGGAGCATCTGATAAGTTCTTAATACACATCAATGTTAATGAGTCACCCTGTGAATTCGAATTAGATACGGGTGCAGCAGTTTCCATTTGTTCAGAAAATTTTTTCCACAAAATATGCCCAAAAACAAAATTGCAACCAACAACCATAAAACTGAAAACCTACACCGGAGAAATATTCGAACCCAGTGGAGTATGTGATGTTAAAATAAATTACAAAAATGAAAATACCGTTGGGAGACTCTTCGTTCTCCAAAATTCGGTGTCACCAATTTGCGGCAGGGAATGGTTAAGGCTAATAAAACTCGATTGGTCCGGGATTCACAGTATTGATACAAATGTCGACAAAAATTACGAAGGCAATCTTACAAATCTACTTCAGGAATATAGTGATCTATTTTCAGAGGAAATTGGCGTCATTAAAAACCATAAATGTGTACTCAAATTGAGAGAAAATACAAAACCAATTTTTTTTCGAGCTCGTCCAATTCCATTTGCACTGAAAGATCGTACTGAAGACGAGATAGATCGACTTGAAAGGGCTGGAATTATCGAGAAAATAACTTACTCAAGTTGGGAACACCTGTTGTGCCAATAATTAAAAAAGATGGACGAATTCGATTATGTGCAGATTATAAAGTAACGCTAAATAAAAATTTGCTGGACGATAACTATCCAATTCCACGCATTGAAGATATTTTCGCAAAAATGAGTGTTGGAGTTCATTTTTGTACACTCGATATAAATCAAGCTTATTTACACATGTCAGTTGATGAAAACAGTGCTCTGTTACAAGCAATAAGTACTACGAAAGGTACATACAAAGTAAACCGATTGATGTTTGGTGTAAAAGTAGCACCAAATATATGGCAGTCATTCATGGATCAAATATTACAAGATCTAGAGGGTGTCGCATGTTTCTTTGACGATGTTATTGTACAAGGGAGAACTTATCTGAACTTTTACAGAGACTCCGAATGGTTTTTCAGCGTTTACACGAGGAAGGATTCCATCTCAATAGAACGAAATGTCAATTTTTCAAGGAATCAATCACTTATTTAGGACATGTAATTGATTCAAATGGTCTTCACCCAATGAAAGAAAAAATTGATGCAATCGTTACCAGTAAAAGACCAAGAAACGTATCAGAACTGCGAAGTTTTCTTGGAATCGTGAACTATTACCATCAGTTCATACCAAACTTAGCTGGAAAACTTTATCCTTTGCACAAACTTCTTCAGAAAAATGTGAAATTTCAATGGTCATCTCAATGCGAG
Organism: Adalia decempunctata; assembly: GCA_951802165.1. NCBI lineage: Eukaryota > Metazoa > Arthropoda > Insecta > Coleoptera > Coccinellidae > Adalia > Adalia decempunctata. Next base: position 35,056,241 of record OX637697.1, on the reverse strand, counting down.
GCGGTTTTTCAGCAGTTGAAGACAGAAATTACGAGTCCAAATGTTCTTACACCATTCAACGTTAATTTGCCAGTAACTTTAGCTACGGATGCCTCACCTTTTGGATTAGGTGCAGTATTATCGAACATCATGGAAGATGGTTCGGAAAAACCTGTTGCGTTCGCTTCAAAATCTCTAACAAAAGCTGAAAAACAATATAGTCAACTGGACAAAGAAGCTACAGCTTTGATCTTGGGATTGAAAAAGTTTTTCCAATATTGCTATGGGTGGAAAATTATATTGATTATCGACAACAAACCACTATCAAGAATTCTACACCCTGAAAAAGAACTACCTATGACAACTGCTTTGAGACTGATTCATTATGCAAATTTATTATCTGGTTTCAATTATACTATCGCCGTGCGACCAACAGAAAAACATTCAAATGCAGATTACTTGTCTAGAAGTGTGCAGGAGGAAAACTCACTCGAGAATGAAATAGATGATGATGGAAATTTTTACCTAAATCAAATCGACACTATACCTGTAACAAAGGACGAAATCCAAAGAGAGATCAAGAACGATAAGGAACTTCAAGAACTCTATTCTTCATTACAAGCCGGTTATGGAAATATTCAATCCCTACATGAATATTCTCTGCAAGATGATTGCATATTTTATGGTATAAGGATCATCATTCCGAAGAAACTGCGTTCTCGAGTCCTCAACGTGCTGCATGAAGCTCATACAGGCATTGTTAAAATGAAGGCTATTGCAAGAAGCTATGTATGGTGGAAAGGAATTGACAAGGATATAGAGGACATTGCAAAATCATGTAGGAGTTGTTGTTTAATACAGAACAATCCTTCAAAAGCTTCTCCGCATCCTTGGGAGTATACCCTAAGGAACCTTGGTATCGATTACATATTGATTATGCTGGACCTTTCCACGGAACAAACTTCCTGATAGTGGTCGATGCCTATACTAAGTGGTTTGAAGCTATATACCAACGAGTTCGACTACATCGACGGCAACAATAAATATTCTGCGAAATCTTTTTGCAAGATTTGGTTTACCAGTGAGAATTGTATCTGATAATGCAAAACAATTCAAATCCCATGAGATTATGCAGTTTTTCCGATCAAATGGTATAAATACCAAATTTACGGCACCTTACCATCCTTCGACAAACGGACAAGCGGAGAGATACGTCCAAATTTTGAAGCAAAAGTTACGTGCAATGATGAACGACCCACAATCATTAAATATTAAATTATGACGTCTACTTATGCAACATAGAAAAGCCCCGAGTAGCACAACTGGAAAGAGTCCAGCAGAACTAATGTTCAAGAGACAATTCAGGACATGCATTGATTTGGTTAAACGCAGTGTGAACTCAGAAATGGATGACAGTATTTCGCAACCAAAGACAAATACAAGATCTTTCCAAATAGGGGGTTCGGTTCAGATACGCTCTTATGATGGCAGTTCAAAATGGAAATTCGGAACCGTAGTGGCAAAGAAAGGATTACTCCATTATGAAGTAGCAGTAGAAGTGAATATTATTTTTCGACATATTGATCAAATTAGATCAACCAAATTCCGTGAAACAAATGTTTCCAGTTCAACAATCGATAACAATCCCAGTTACAAGACAACCTCTAACGGAAATCTTAATGATTATCCATAAGAATTTTCAGTTAGTTCAGGAAAACCACAGACATCTGAAGCTGATCCAAATCCAGATCTAAATCGAAGTTCAAATTCGACGGACTGTACCTACAATTCAGATGGAGATAGCAGTATAAGAAATTCTCCTGCAGTTGGAGAAAGATCTGATGCGAGCTCTAACTTATCGGTGCCACCACTACGACGATCGTCGAGAATAATTAAAAAACCAGAAAGATTGAATCTTTGAATGATCGACGAGGGGAAGTGTTATGTCTTATGAGTTCATATTTTATTCATCATACATATCTAGTATGTAGTTTGTCGTTTTGTCAGATAGATCTGAAAATAAATACAACCTTTCATACGTATTCATATCTATATATTCTATATATATAAAAGAAAGATGTTGGTTACACCATTTATAACTCGAGATCAGATGGAGTGTTTGTTATGAAACTTCATATATGGATTCGTCTACGGTCTGGTTATTATAAAATGCAATAAAACTTCGAAAAAATCGATGAAAATTTCACTTATACAGGAAATGCTTTTCCTCCTTTTGAGCGAGGCCACTAGGTGTCGCTACAGTTACAGTTACGCTACCGCTTATTCATAGGTACTTGATTTCATATTCTCTCCGTTAGATGGGGTGTACAGTGACTATATTACCACTATAGTCACTCTAATAGTGTGTAATTTGAGTTGCCTACAACTTTTAGTTGTCTAAAATGATTAGATTTCGTACCACTTCAGATGGCGCTATTCACACATTATGACAGATTATTAGTTATTTTTATAGTTTTATTTATTCAAAATAACGTAATCGTGAAGTAGGATGTCTAGAATAATGGTGTAGGCACTGATTAGATTTTGTTGTGACCAAATTGATTATATTAGCAATGTTATGTTCTTTCCACTTCAGGTGGCGCTATTCACAAATTATGACTGATTTTCATCAGTTATTTCAAATACTTGAATTTATTCTGGCGAACGTGGCGTGTTAATGGTAGATAATTTTGTCAAGCAATAATGCGTGTTTATATTCCTGACATTCTGATGTATATTAGTTCTTAGGAAAAGTAGAAAACTTTCATTATAAAAAGATGCCATTCTGCTGTCATGTCATGATTGACTTTAGCAAATCAACAACGGAAAATACACTGAAATGAAATTGCGGCGCCACCACGTTGCTAATATTTTCGATTTGGTCGAACGTCATTCCATTCAAAAATTGACGGGTGCCTACACCATTATTCTAGACATCTTATCGTGAAGGTACTATATTTGACATCAGCACCATTAGATGGCGATGCATTTGTTGAGGCTTTCGCGACCATAAATTTATGTCATCTGTTTTTTTTCGAGAATTTCGGTCGTCGTTGTTTGAAATGGTCGAATAAAGAACATATGACATCAATTACTGTGTAATTTGCATATGACTTATAGTACCATGAAGGTCTATTAACAGATCCAGAAGCGCGTGAATTTTTATCGAAATGTAAAGTAGGTATATACGATTTTGGCGATTCGTTTCGATCGTGATATGTCCATTCTCATCTTTTCTCATAATTTTTAAAATGTTTTTGAATTTCTGTTTGGGTAATAAATATATTTGCGGAAATCACTAAATCCAAAATTGCTATAATTGGTAATTGACATATTATTTTGATGTATCTGTTCTGTGTGACAGCTCATATCCATCGAAACATTTGACAGTTCAAAAATCAGAGAATCAAGCTGTTGATCTCCGATCACCGGTGATTACGATTTGTGAAATCCACCGTAAGTATTATTTAGGCGGAACAAAGTTCGCCGGGCCAGCTAGTTTGGAATAGATTTTAACAGTGGGCGTTCAATGTAGTGTGTTTTTATTTCAAGTTGCATTTGAAAATAGCTCCACTATGATAACTAAAATTTTATGGGTAAACTCAAAAAGGATTGGAGTTCTAAATGAAATAATTGAAATCGATTTCATTCCGAAAGTTCATTTTTTCTTTAAAACATAGAAGAAAATAAGCCTCATAACTCATGCTTCTGTTTTATATCAAACGAAAGACCCATGAAAATCGTTCAACTTGCGATTAAAAGTGATTCTACAGATACTTTCGCTCAGAAAATCAACTTGAAATACGGAATTGGCAGAGAATGACCAAATTCAAATATATATAGCGAGAAATAGTTCCTGCTTTACCTACATGTTCACTAATTTCATAGCGATTCTCGGATGGAGAGCGCCATTGTTCATTCCATTCATAAGAAAGACCATTTAATGGAATATTCCTTAAAGTGTATGATGGCGCCTCTATCGGATTAGTTTTCCTACTCGTTGTGGTCGGCGACCTTAAGAATACACACTATCTTGATATTTCTTCATATTTTCAGAATGAGTGGAGGGGGTTGAAGTAGACCACCCCTATCATTGTTATTAACAAAATCCTGTTTTGGTTAGAAACTTTTTCATCTCATGTATTTTTCTCTTGAAATGTACCGTTTTCAATAAAAAAATCAAATGTTTTATTTTTTCATTTTAACAAGGTATATTCTACGTGAAAAATACAAGAGATTATAATCTATAGATATAAAAGAAAGATGTTGGTTACACCATTCATAATAATAACTCGAGATCGGATAGACTGTTTGATATAAAACTTCATTTATGGATTCTTTCTTCTACGGTATGGTTATTATAAAATAGAATAAAACTTTGAAAAACCGATAAGAATTTTAATTATGCAGGAAATGCTTTTCCTTCTTTTGAATAAGGCCACTAGGTGTCGCTACCGTTGATGCGTATAGTCGTACAGTGACCAGATAAGTCTCTGTACGTAGTCGTAGATACTTAGTTTGATAATACCGCTGTTAGATGGCGATGTGTGATTCGCATAGAACTCATGGTAACATGGAAGTCTATTACCAGATCAAAAAGCGGGTGAACATCTCAAGTGGGTGGAACAGTGAATTTTTACCGAAATATCAAGTAAATCGGATTTTGACGATCAGATTCAAACGTGAGTTGCCCATCTTCATCTTTTTTCTTTATTTTTGAAATGTTTTTGAATTTCTGTTTGGATAATAAATATATTTGCGGAAATAACTGAATCCAAAATTGCCCATGATTAGTAATTGATATATTATTTTAGTGTTTCTGTTTACACAGAGACAGTATTGTAAGCGTCAATAATTTTGAAACGTTTGCTCATCGGGGTTTCACTAATTATATACAACAATGTTTCATGGGTTGCCTAATCTGATCTAGTCGAATGATCATCAATAAATTCGAATGTAAGTTCAACACAACCGGCAGTGTTGATAATTTTTCTTCTTGCATTTTTCACTCTGCCGTGTCGATCGTGCTTTCGACTTCATTTGAACTTCTCGATTTGCCTTAATTCTTACGAGCTTGATATCGTCAACTAAATTGAACAAATTGAAGAATGATTGAACCCAAAAATTTTTGTTTATTTGCTGTACCTATTGTTCGAAAATAAGGAATTCACCTAATTTGGTTAACATTTTAGGTAAGCATTGTATGTGATGATGGAAAGTTTAAAAATACATGTTTCAACCTTTCAGATCTTTTCAATAAAATAAAATAACATCTACCGGAATTTGCCATTTACCCTTATTGGTAAACCCCGCCCCAGCCTCCCAGCACATGTTCTGTGTGACAGTGACAGCTCATATCCATGGAAACATGAAAATCTCGCTGCTCCACCAACTGAGATGTTTACCCATTATTTTGAGCTTAGCAGCATAGCTAAGTTGTCTAAAATAATGGTGTGAGCACTGATTAGATTTTGAGAATTGATCATGACTGATTTTCAAAACATTAAAAACAAAAAGTTATTTGTTCAACAATTAGGTACCGCTTAAATAAAGAGAATTCTCTTCATGTAAATTACACTAATATTAAAATTTTGTATATTTTGAACTTTATTCTGCCTAATTCATCTCCTGCTTGAAAAAAAGCAATGGTGAGTTTGTACCACTTTAAAGGTGGGTTTCACAAAGCGTAACCACCGGTGATCGGCGTTTGATCTAGAATCAACTCGATTCGACAGTTCAAAAATCAGAGAACCAAGCCGTTAATCTCCGATCGCCACGATTTATGAAATCCACCGTAAGTATAAGTTGGGAGAAACAAAGTTCGCCGGGCCAGCTAGTAATATAATAATATATAAGTATCTAACCAATTCAGGCTATTCGCATTCGATTCTATCCAAGTTTTGCTTTAAATTACATTTTTTCGCCAAATTTGAATCGCGATATTCTCCTAACGTTTTACTTTTGACCCAACATTTATATGAAAACACGTTATTTTGCACGAAGAATCTAATACAATATTAATCCAGAATAATAGCGGAAAATACCATTCATAAATAAAAAGGCGCAAAGCCACAACACAACCCAGTGGGCACACACACGTTGAATAAATGTTTTTTTAACGTTGATTGGTAGAAAAATACGTTATCGGTTGATTTTTCAACGTTGTCATTTCAGTTATAATTTATAACGTTAATTCAATACGTTTCAATAACATATATCAAACGTAATTTTACAATAATCAGTTATAAAATTGAGTGCTAATACGTTTCCTCCCGAAATTATTATAACGTTTATGAAAGATGTTATTTTAACGTTCTTATGTAACGATTCCACAACTTCTAGTTCATTAAAATCGTTTCAAATACGTCTCCAGTCAACAATACGAATACGTTTATGGCAAATGTTATTTAAACGTTATCTGATGACAATTCCACAATTTCTCATTAATTTTTATCGTTTAAAATACGTATCCAATCAACAATATGGATACGTTAATGATTTACGTATGTTCAACGTACTTTTCTCACTTCCAGAAGAATAGTTCATCTGAAAATACGTTATTCCGAAATCGAATTTTAACGTGTGTTCTGAACGTTTTTTTAACGTCCATTTTTCAACTACTAGTCTATTTAAATCGTTGAAAATACGTATCCTGTTAACAATACGAATACGTTTATGGAAAATGTTATTTAAACGTTATCTAAAAACAATTCCACTATTTTTCACCAATTTGAATCGTTTAAAATACGTATCCAGTAAACAATATGAATACGTTAATGTTTTACGTATGTTTAACGTACTTTTCTTACTTCCAGAAGAATAGTTCATCTGAAAATACGTTATTCTGAAATCGAATTTTAACGTGTGTTCTGAACGTTTTTTTAACTTCCATTCTTCAATTTTCTAGTCTATTTGAATTGTTGAGAATATCCAGTCAACAATTCGAATACGTTTATGGAAAATGTTATTTAAACGTTATCTAAGAACTATTCCAAAATTTCTCATTGATTTGATGGAAGGGTCATAAAAGTTGACAATACTTAAGATGAAAAACAATATAAGGTGCAATTGAATTAAATGTATTTTTCCTTTACATTTCATTTCACGCTACTGAGGTTAAATTCAAAGAGGTGAAAAAAATTTCAATAGATTGATTTACACAAAAGAAAAGCTGACATGTTTTAACAACTGGGCCAATAAATATTGACACTTATAATTTATTTTCAAATGGAATTCGTGAATTAGCACAAATTTGTCGAATTTCATCAGAAAATGAGGAAGATATTTTCAGGTGGCGCTTCCTTCCAATGAATCACCAATAGAAATTACTCTTCCAATTTCCAATTCCTCAACGCAATAATAATTCATATTCCTTTTCTACATTACAATCCACTTTCAGGGAACGGATTTGCACAATCTGGCAACAAAATCAGCTTTCGACACTGTTCGCGGCATGCGCAACTCGTCTGTGACGGTCGCATCATTCGTGAATTCGCGGGAACTGCTTCTCTCTGATTGGCTTGTGACATTGCGTCTTGCGTCTACTTCTGCGCCTACTGCTGAGAGCTTGAGTGGTCGCAAATGCAACCGCCATCCGGCCATCGACTCCAACATAACATTCGACAACACAACAGGCAAGCAAGTCTCGTTGATGCCGTTGATGGTTCAGTGTGTTGAGTTTCAGAGTTTCGGTTATATTGTTTCAATTATTATAATAGTTTTGTTAATAACATGTGAGTTGGTGAGTACTATAATAATCATTGAAGCACCTATGATGCAAATGCTTGGAAATTTCAGTTCAATCACTTTATACTTCTGAGTGTACCCGCTCTACCTCTATTTTCCACCAATTTGATTTTGCCAAGCGTCGGTTTTATTTCAGGTGAGTATTCTGTTTCAATTCGCTTTTTTTCTCAAGTTGTATTTTATTGATTGGCAATAATAAAATATATTGGTTAATATTTGCATCTGCATTTTGGATATCGATAATAATCTTGACATTTTCATGAAAATTGAATTATTTTCGAATGATTGTTTTCTGCTTTATTCGAAGCAATTCCAATAATAGATCGTGACAATAGCAATTACTATGAAAATGCTAGTTTTCTATAATACTTTTCTTGAAAAAAAAATAAAATCTATTAGATGTAGATGTGTTAACCAGAAAAAAAATTTCATATAAATTTCAGAATAGAATGCTCGTGTCTGATTTTTTTTTTTAAATTTATAGAGGCTGTTAAGATTTCCTTCCCAACCAAAGAAATAGATGAGTTTCGACTTCGCACAGTCATGAAAGAATGGCTGAAATTTGTCACGGCGAGGTTGAAGAAAGCAAAATAGACGAACTATTATTTTATTTTTGTTTCTTGGATATGTTATAGTGAATGTCTCATTTTATAATATATTTTTTATAATAATCAGAAATGTTTTTTTTCTTGAGGTTCACCAATGAAAACACAAGGTAACTTTCGATTCAATTATGATTTATTCGTACCTATTTGTGAAAACTCAAATATAGAATCCATATATTCTTTTTAGGTTATCATATATACCTACCTATACGTTTTATTTCAACAATTGAATAATTTATGCAAAATTCATATTTTTCCATTGAAAAATGTTTATTATAGTAATGACTTCTTATTCAAGGAACATTATACATTATTATACGAAATTTGTGTAATATAGGTAAACGTTTCAATACAATGTTCAGATTATGCTCAAAATATATTGAATCATTACGTTGAAAGACAACGGTTAATGAGGATAAAAATTTTGGTGAAAATAAACATTATTAATATGTTAATGATTGAACATATAATTTCGTAGGGTTATATAATATATATACACGTTATAAATTAACTTTCAGACTGAGCACAAGGTATATTATAATAATACTTTGAAAGACAACGTTTATGTATAGGTATATGATATGGTGGAAATAAACGTTATTTATACGTTATCGGTTAGACAGCAAACTTGTATGGTAGAATAATATACATACACGTTATAAATTAACGTTAATATTGCGCCCAATTTATATTTAATCAATACGTTGAAAGACAACGTTTATGAAGTATATATGATATGGTATAAATAAACGTTATTTATACGTTATCGGTTAGACAGTAAACTTGTATGGTAGAATAATATACATACACGTTATAAATTAACGTTAATATTGCGTCCAATTTATTTTTAATCAATACGTTGAGAGACAACGTTTATTAATAACTGAATTATCGATGCAAGAAAACGTTTTTTCCCGCGACATTTTTACTGTTTTTCAACGTTTGGTTATGTAACTTGTTTTCAACGTATTTTCTACGTGCGCGTGCCCACTGGGAAATATCCGCCCTTAGATTTGATACAAGATTTATGGAAAACTTCCAATTTCTCAGAAAACGAATCAATTGCGGACAAAAACTATGTTGCAAATTGTCATTAATTTTCCATGCAGTCACCACCCAGAATTTGTTACATTTATTCATTGCCCTGTATCATGACAGGGCGGAGGAAAATTCATTAAATTTGAATACATTTGGAAAGTGGAACAGAGCATGCATCCAATATAGTATATTATTGAACAAGCATGTAATGGATATTATTCACGTGAATGAGTTTTATCAGACGGGGCGAAATCGAATTATTCAATTGAATAGGTAATAGCCATATGGAATGATAAACTTTGTCCACGACTCTTGAAACAATTTGTAATCAAAAATCACAATTTGAAACACATTACCGACGTCCGAAATGACATTGCATTTCCCGAATAATTGGAGTTTTCCATTGATATTCTGTGGTTTTCAAGTTGAAATTTGATGAATCAGTGAATTATATCAAATAAATCACAAATGATGTATGGATTTCATGATGCTTAATGGAACTGGAGGATGGTGAACACTTCTCAATAGTCAATAGTAGTAGACACAATCAATGTTTCTACTTCCATAATGCAATATGTATTTTAAAACTTTGAAAGACATATACAGGGTGTCTGAAATCAGTATACCTATTCGGTAATTGTTAATTCTTTGATCGAAATAATGCCGCAATCATAAAACAATTTTTGCAATTAAATAAAAATGGCTCAAAAATCGTGGAAGTGAACTTTGAAGACAGCGAATCATACAAGATGTTTCACCATAAACTGAACAAACATATGTATATAGCCGTGTATAGATGAATCCAAAGAAGTCATTTCTGCCTCATGACATATACCCCGTTTTCGACGCATAAGCGAGATACATGGTGCTCAATGTCAACTTTCAGCAATATTCTGATAACTATAAGTGACATTTGAAATAACCGTTTCTGGTCATATCCTAGTATTTTTTAGGGCTCAACTCGATTGAGGTGTAGAAATCTGAAAAAAATTCAAAATGGTGGAAAACCGGGCAAAGTTGGAATTTTGTTTCTCGGTTGCCAATTTGGAAAGCATTATTTCAACGTAAGTACTACATTTTCTAAGATTTTCGGCGAAAAAAATTATTTCAATATTCGAACTCAACTTTTTTTTACATCTCTTCAGTGGAAAAAAAATCGGCCAAACATTTGGAATTTTTCAAGATAAAACTATCTTCTATTCTGTATGAAAGTTTAAAAAAAAAAAAAATTGGGTTTATAAATCCATAATTCTATCTGGGTAATTCTAGCAGCCCATTAGCTCAATTTTGGCCTCCGTACGGCTTCCAGTTTTTTAAATAAAAATTTTGAAATTACTCCGAGCGTAATCTTCAGAAGTCTACATAACGTATGGTCCGAAAGTTTCGGGAAAAATTTCACCTGGTCTGATTGAGAAGCAACGTGTCAGGGGAATAATTAGGCAAATCGAAAATAATGGTCCCTTGTCTGTTACTTGAATTTCGATTTATAATAAGGATAGTTAAGTTGAATTGTTGAATAATTCGATAAACATATAAGATTATTTAAGTCAGAGTTATATGCTTTTGAAATTTTTCCCAAAACTTTCGGACCATACTTTAAATAAAACCAGTCGATATTATTTTATTCTGTTTTCACCTCAGTATATTAAAGATAGTTCAACAATGGGAAATTCCAACAATTGTGTACGAAATTTTGTTTCCACAGACATGTAAAAATATGTAAGCTGAGTTCGAATTATGGAAAAAATTTTTAACGGAAAATCTTAGAAAATCTGGAACGTGAAAATAATGCATTCTGAATTGGCAACCTGGAAAATAAAATTCCAACTATGCAGGTTTTCCGCCAATTTGATTTTTTTTAGAATTTCACTGCACAATCGAATTGAGCCCTAAAAAATACTGAGATGTGACCAAAAATCGTTATTTCGAATGTCACGCATAACTTACCACAGTTACCAGAATATTGCTCACAGTTCACATTAAACACCCTGTATCTCGCTTATGCGTCGAAAACGGGGTACTTATATGACATATGTCATAAGGCAAAAATGACTTCCTCGGTGACATCTACACGGCAATATATGTTTGTCCAGTTTATGGTGAAACACACTGTATCTCACCGAAGACTTGAAATTTTGCACGAAGTTTCTCCTGGTAATAATAAAATTTTTAATTCATTTTTGAACGCTCGTTTCATTCAAACTAGGTCCAGATTATTCCGTACTGATGCCTGTATTTCCCGAATTTTGATCACATAATTGGTAAAATTGAATTCTGACCGTCCGGCCGTCAACACGATAACTCTCGAACGGATCTCGATGCTTTCGTAAATGAGGCTATTCGAAATTTTGTTTTTCTTATAATTTCAACACTGTTGATTCGATTGAGAAATTTTGCAAGTGAATGGAGAATGCTGTATTCAAATTTCTAAAATTTCTGTAATGGAGGATTTGTAAGACAGCTGCCGTCAAATTTTTAAACAGCTGTCAAAAAAATCCAAATCCTTGTCAGTGAATCTACCTGCAAGGTGGATCTAGTTGATGAACTATTGCTTTAGGTTTCATTTAAATAACCGTTAGCCTGGAAAAAAAGTTTTTAATTTGACAGTTTCTGCTTTCATTTAAAGTATAGAAAAATTTTCGTAATTCACCTGGTTAGGTTTTGATTATCAGTAATGATCGATGAAATGGAGAAAATAATGTTGATTTCTCTAAGGAGAAAAAAAATATCTAAGTTCTTGCGAATTGCATACTTGAATGAAATAATAACCTCATCCTTCCAAGTATCATTTCCTTAATTGCTGTTAACATTGATTGTCCACAGATAATTTTTTCCATGACTAATATTTATAATTAGTAACAATCACCATTGATTCCGATTTCCATTCCTATACCAATTTGTCCTTGCACACTTTTTTACTGCTTTCTCTATTGATTATTAGATGCATTCATTTTCAAGAAATAACCAACAATATATTATATCCAATAAAAATATTTCCTTTGTTACATAAATCGAGTTGCATCTCTTTCTAATCTCTATATAAGCTCACCACCACATCTATGCAGAATAGTGTTGAAAATTGCAATTATGAAATTAGTACTATTGACATTAGCGCTAACCTGTGTAGTGATAGCTACAGGTGAGGAAAAAGAGCAGTATGATTCCAAATTCGATAACATCGATTTGGAAGAAATTTTCCGAAGTGACAGATTGATCAAAAACTATCATCAATGCTTCATGGGTACAGGAAACTGCACACCACAAGGATCTGCCATCCAAAGTAAGTAGGACCAAAAACTGCATATATTGAATAATTCGAGCAATGAAAATAAAAATTGATCTGTTAAAAAAATCATTACACTTTTTTCTCAATATCAGAGTAATATGATAGGATTCAGAAGAAGTTATGTTTCAGTATTTCAAACATAATTTTGACAGTCTTTCAGTATTCAGGAACTCCTCATTTGGGATTTCACTGTGAAGAATTCACAAATAGAAATACTTATAAAATAAAATGAAATATAACATATTCAAAATAAGGGATATTACTTATACATAATAGTATCAATGCTTGTAACATCAAGATATTTTATTGTCTTAAGGAACGAATTAAATAAACCCAATTGAAGTACCTTTCGGAAAAATATCTAATCTGAAAAATGCTGAATCTATGTAATTCACTACTGAATTCCTTTCGAAAATTTCCAAAAGACGAAAATACTTAATAGTCACAGAATCGGGTGTTTTTTTACAGTGATAGATCTTTAAATTGAAATAAAATACCTTCAATTTGAGATTGAAACCAATTTGTTTATTTGAAAGATAATTTTATGACAAATATGTTTTAAAACTAATTTCCGGCATGTGTCCACCACCACTAACTCTGAGGAACCGCATTCGACCAGACCAATTTTGGTACACGTTTTCAAGCGATTCAGGCCTTATGACTTGACATACCCCGAAGAAAATAATCCATTGGAGTTATGTCGCATAATCTTGGAGGCCAATTAATTGGACCATTTCTCGAAATAATGTTATCGCCAAATTCAATAAATCAATTGTTACGGTAGCAGCATGAGGTTTAGCACCATCTTGTTGGAACCAGAACACTTCTGGGTCGATACCATTAAAATTTGCAAACAAATAATCATTGGATATGGATCTGTAACGAGCACCATTCCCTATAACATTAGCTCCAGAGCTAGGAGTGTTGGACATATGTCGGGGATTTAAATATGTTCTATTTCAATTTATAGTTCTATCACTCTAAAAAAACATCCAATATATGGGAAGAACGATCGATTATCATCTTTGGTGAGACTCGCAACCTTCTGATAATGAGATTAAGAATTCGCATTGCAATATCAACTTTTTTATTTAGAAATATTATAAAACTTATTGAATCGCAAATGAGATACAAAATAACTGGAATATATACGGTATCCTGCTGAATATATCCTTAAAAAATTTGGAAATACTAAAAAAATTGTTTTAATATTGATAACAAAGAAGATATAATTCATTATACAGAATAGTTGATGCATGGGATAGACAAATTTTGTTTCCATATGGTCATGGTTTTGAACATAAACGAGGACTTTATCAATTTGTATGTATTTTTTAAATTTTCATTCTACTCATTAATATCCGTGGTGAAATTTAATTCTGTCCGACAATCTGGCACTTGAAATTTTCAAGATATGAACGCATCTCGAATGCCACAATTAAGTTTGCTAAGTAAATTCGACAGGAAATTACGTGAATGAGGCCATTTAAAATATTCATTTTCAGATCATTTCAAAACTTCGGGGTCTATCGAGATGAAATTCTGCTTTCAGATGGAGAATGACGCTCTCAAGATACACGCAAAATCTGATTCAAATCGCTTAGCTAGGATCATATAAAATTGTAGTGGTTTATTGAAAAAACCAATATTTCTGTAACCAAAAATCTGACATTGACATTGGTACTTGAAGCGTCAATATTCTTGGTTTCATCATTTATTATCAAACCAACACAATTATGAACTGTAATTATAGGAAAGAGATTAAGAAAAAAAAATACATATACATATATGATTAACTATAACAAAACGCAAAACTTAATGAAAAATAGTTCACTGCTGGAAGAGGAAGTGAGTTTCTTCAATTTCTTTGGCATTACTGACAACCAACAGGTCGATGTTACATAATCGCAAGAATAAGTTACTCAGCTCCATCATTTTTCTAAATGGAGAGCAGTCAGCATAAATAACAAAATATGTTATTATATAAAAAGGAAACTTTCGTGTCTGCTCCAAAAAGTTTTAATAGAACTGCTACATATGTTTCGACCCTTTCAAAAATAGAGTCATCTTCAGGCATCTGCAGACAAAATAAAAATATGTACGAAAACAACAAAAGACAACAACAGAAAAATATACGAAAGAGAGAACACAAGTATGAAGATCAAATGCCAATCAACATACAATAACAGTTAATTGTAAATAGAATTTGACAAAATAACTTACATGTTGAAAACTTTTAAAACAAAATTATTCGCCGATAGTGTATTTTTCTGTTGTTGTCTTTTGTTGTTTTCGTACATATTTGTATTTTGTCTGCAGATGCCTGAAGATGACCCTATTTTTGAGAGGGTCGAAACATGTAGCAGTTCTATTAAAACTTTTTGGAGCAGACACGAAAGTTTCCTTTTTATATCAAAGAACCTCCAAAGAATAAGATGGATAATACATCTAATAAATATGTTATTGTCTAGCATTCGCAAGTTTATTTTAGGAACTGATATTTTAATATAATTTATTGAGTGTAGACCCCTGTATTTTATGTCATTGATTATAAAGTGTACAGAGAGTACACTTTGTAATGATCTTCGGCTTTGCAAGGACACAATATAAAAATCTTTTTATCATGCTTCTGCATATGATATCATAAATGCATCAACTTTACACTTTCTGAAGTATAGGTTCCTAAGAAATCATGTTTGTACCTTTTCTAACAGATTTATTTTGGTCTCTGTTGTGGAGACCACAGAACAGAAGCATATTCAAGATGGGATCATACAAGAGCATTGTACAATTTTATCTTATTCATGTATCGCTATCGTATAAAGTAAAGATCGATCAGAAGTTTTTTAGGACGATGAAGATCACGTTGAGATTGAAAAAAGGACGAATTTTTTCATTCAATTTCCAAATGGCAATCAAACGTTCTTCTCATTGCCATAATGAATTGTCAGAAGGTCAAACTACACTAAGTACTAATATTACTACCACGATCCAATCATATAGCTAATCTAATGCCATTTTTTATTATTCATTTTATGTAGAACAGAAAAAATCTATTATTGTGGTTCATGAAAATTCCTTAGGTGTACCTTCTCTGCTTTTTGTAATTCAGCATAATCTCAAAAACATTCAGCATTCCGTCTAAGAGCGAACATAATAAATATTTCACTTCGAAATTGAATTTTCTCGATATCGATTTGAAATTGGGGAATAATATTATTGGAATGCCATTATCGAAACAGTTATCGTTTTCTATATTTTCCAATTTATGAGATATAGATGGAAAAGGCGTTTTGATGATCCAATTCGAGGATGCGTGTGGCGTGCGCAAATCTACATTGAAAATTTATGGGGAATTTCAATTCAGAATAGCAAAAGGAATGTTAAATGGCAGTACGGATAATGCATAAACAACGGAGCAAAACTTGTGTTTGCTATTACTTTAGCTTCCGAGAAATATTCCAATTTCTTCAGTTCTTAGATAGTGAATAAATGAACGTTTCTTTCATCAAGCATTCCGTTTTAAATTCCATAATATACTATTTTATCATGCAATGGCGTGTATTTGGAATCTACATCAAGTGCTCTGAATCTAAGGAAAAAATTGGGGAACGAATTGAAGATTGAACACAAAGAAGAACAAAATGGATACAGAATGAAAGTAGGGTCAAGTGCATGGACTAGGCTTCTGTGCTATAATTTTTTTTTTAGAAATAATAAATTTTCGGCATTTTCTTATTCATGTTTTTTTTCACTATCTTATCTTTGAGAAAAAAATGTCCAAATTTTGAATATCTCGACAAAAAAAAAATTTCTTTCATTTTTACAATTTTTCCTCTGAAAATATCTTTAGTCTTCTATGAAATTAGTCCTCATATTTCAGCTTAATACCAAATTCGATCGAACATGTATCGGGTGTTTTTTAGAGTGATAGAACTTTGAATTGAAAAGAAACACATTGAAATTAAGATCGAAGCCAATTTTTTTATTTGAAAGACAATTTTATGACGATTTTGTTTCAAATATAATTTCCGGCACATGTCCACCACGACTAGCTCTGAGGATCCGCATAGATCAGACCAATTCTGGACAACTTTTTCGAGTAATTCAGACCTTATTTCAGCAAAAGCACGAGTTATGTTTGCTTTCATAGCATCTTTTGTTTCTGGTGAACCAGCATGAATAAACTTGACATAACCGCAAAGAAAAAAATCTATTGGAGTTATATCGCATGATGTTGGAAGCCAATTAGTTGGGCCATTTCTCGAAATAATGCTATCGCCAAATCTTTTTTTCCATAAATCAATCGTTATTGTAGTAGCATAAGGTGTAGTACCTACTTTTTGAAACCAAAACACTTCTGGGTTGATACCATTGAAATTTCGAAACAAATAATCATTGATCATCGATCTGTAACGAACACCATTCACTGTAACATTAGATCCAGAGCCAGTAGTGGCGGACATACGCCGGAAATTATTTTTAAAACATAAATTACATAAAATCATCTTTCAAATAAAAAGAATGACTTCAATCTTAATTTGAATGTGTTTTATATAAATTAAATATTCTCGAAAAAAAGTCCCGATAGATTTTATATTCACAAATGATGATAATCCGTTGTTTCCATTATGCGTTAAATGAAGATATGAAAATTTGTATTTCAATATTTATGTTTAAATAATTGAGATGAAAAATAGGTGCTTACGTCTCCCATGGATGCACAAAGAATAAAATTAAGGTGATACTGAATAATGTGTTTGCAATTTCTTCAACGAAATGATTATTTCAATTGAAATATAAAATTTTTATGCACATATTCAATCATTGGTCAATAATTTTAATTGATATCATTAACGGTCTGAAGGTTTTTTTGAAAAAAGTTGTTGATGCACTTTCCACAGTTATAAATACGAATACAAGATGGAAATATCACTTCAAATATCAAAATGAATTACCAAATATTGGTTCCGCTAGTGAGCTTCATTGTGACTTGTGTTTCTGCCGAACATTATGATTCTAAGTTCGACAATATTGACTTGGACGAAATTTTTCGTAGTGACAGATTGCTAACTAATTATAACAACTGTTTTATGGAGAGAGGATCTTGTACACCCCAAGGATTATCCATCAGACGTACGTAGTGAACTCGGGAATATCAACATTAAAATAACATTAGCTAATATTAAATAGTTTTCATTGTTTTCAATGACCAAGGGAGGAGAATTTCACTCGAAATGCAAGGGAATAATTTCCAGAATTTGCGAGTAGAATGTTCAGCATTGCACACGACTCTTGAAAATTTTTATTCAAACAACAATTGAAAACACTTTATCGACGCGACGGCGACGTTTCCATTAAAAGTTCATTGCGTTTCCTTCAAAAATCGAGTTTTCTATTGATGTTCTGTGGATGACAGATTGGAATTAACCATTATAGCTCATAAATTTCATGATGCTCGATGAAACAGAAAATAGATGGATTGTAAATACTTTCCAATAATAAGGGACAAACTCAATATCTCTTTTGAAAAATTACAGAATATCATTCAAAAATTTCTCATCTTCGTCTGTAATTCGAAGAAGGCAATGAAAAATAATTCAGCATATTCAAGTTTCACATCCTGTGATTCCTCATTTTACATTTTATTAGAAAAGTCTTGTCAAAGGTGGCAATAATCTCCAACTTTCTAGTAAATTGAAATACTTTTCTCATTAAAAATTCACTAATGAATATTCAGTTCTATCCCACTATTAATTAATCGTAGATGTTCGTAGATCCATTTCGGAAACTCTTCCAGAGAGTGTGTTTGAACTAATTCAATATGCTGGATTAGGGAAATTTGCTCAAAAGAAGATGAATAGTTTTATTCATTCATGCGACTTTATTCCCAACAGAACATTTCATTCCTCAACAAAAAAAAAAACTGAAAAATCATCCACAAAAATTCCAGTTTCAATTATATTGTGATAAATACACTGCTCAAAAAAATTAACGCACATTCTGAAAATCTCAATTTCAATGAAAGTTAACCCTACATTGACTTTATAACTTACACATAATATACAGGGTGCTTCAAGTAATTTAGCCTTATGAATTATAGAGAACTTCACTGATTCGAGACTTTGAATTTTATAAGTCCTTTTCTTCTACTTTTTTTTTAATTCTAAAAACAATCATAAGCTTGTCGGAATTTTCACTGAGTTTGTCTTCCCAAGAGGTTTTCTGACAAATTTTGGGAAAGATTCTTTGATGGTCACAATTCGACTGAGGTCACGTAAATATGGCCGTTTATTTCAAAACAACGTATATTTGATGTAAATGATATTTTGCATTCAGATGAAGAACATATACAGGCTGTTTCGCCATAAACCAGACAAACAAATGATGTAATGATATATCGGCAGTTATCGGGTTTTTTTTAGAGTGATAAAATTAAACACACTTAAATTGAGATTGAACCAATTTTTTTTTTCATTTGAAAAATAAGTTTTTGACTTGTGATATACACTGCGCAAAAAAATTAACGCACATTCTGAAAATCTCAATTTTAATGAAAGTTAACTCTACATTGACTTTATAACTTATTTTTTATGTTCTCTCGGACAGGGTTTTGAACGAAACAAGACACATTAAATGGAAGAAAAATTCAGGATATCACCGAATCTTATGTGAAAGAAGAGAAATGAACAATTTTCAAAATACTGAAATGCTGATAAGTAATTTAATACTTGGTATTTCCACCCCTTGCGTTAATTACAGCTCGGCAACGACGGTTCATACTCAAAATGAGTGATCTTAAAATGTTCCTGATCTAATCCTTCCCAGATTTCTCCGAGTTGGATTCCTAAGTCATTAAGAGTAGCTGGATGATTTTCTGAACTTCTCAGCCTTCTATTGAGGTTGTCCCAAACCTGCTCAATCGGATTGAGATCTGGACTACTTGCTGGCCATTCCATTCTAGAGACTTCAACCTCTTCAAGGTACTCCTGAACGATGCGCGCACGATGGGGTCTGGCATTATCGTCCATAAAAATGAAATTTTCACCAATGTATGGGGCAAATGGCACTACATGCTCTTCAAGAATGTTCCTTATATACTTATCAGCATTCATAGCTCCATTATCAACGACCACTAGGTCTGTGCGAGCAGTCAAAGATATTCCACCCCATATCATAATCGATCCTCCCCCGAAATCAGTAGTATTCAGGAAATTGCACTGAGCATATCTTTCATGTGGACGTCTGTATACAAGGGAACGTCGATCACAATGGTAGAGGCAGAATCTAGACTCATCTGTGAAGAGAACTCTTTCCCAATGGAGATGCTCTCTCGCAAAATCCGAACGCGCCCTTCGATGGGCTGGGGTAACAGCTGGGCCTCTTGCCGCGACACGAGGCCTTAAATCATATTCTCTGAGGCGATTTCTTATTGTCTGAGTGTTTATTTGCACCTCATGAGTTTGCTCAAGCTGATTTTGAAGGAGGCGAGCGGTTGCAAACCGTTATCTCAACGAAGAAACTCTCAAGTAACGTTCTTGAATGGCAGTTGTTACCCGTGGTCTACCCTGTCCTGGTTTTCGGACATTCATACCTGTCTCCCTGAATCGCTGCACCATTTTGGACACACTTGTATGGGAAACTCCAAACCTTTCTGCAATTCTTGTGTATGTCCACCCTTCTTCTCGCAAAATTACCGCTTGGGCACATTCATCTTGGGTCAAATTGCGTGTTTCGCGTTGCATAGCGATCGAGTGTAGAAAATCAAACGAAAGAAAAACTATTGATCACTAGAATTGATCGAGAACAACTGATTTTAGAATGGAGCCAATACATTCAAAATCTGATAATATCATGTTTTTTTATTCCTGCTGGGAGAAAACATCTGAATTGAAGAAGAACGTTGAAAGTGGATAACATATGCATGAATAATTCTGATAAAAATAATTATCATTGAGAACACCTTCAGTTGTAGAATAAATTTGAGATTTCCATAATGTGCGTTAATTTTTTGGCGCACTGTATTATTTCTGATCTTCATCTTGATTTATACTAGTAACGTCTTACTATCGAAAAAAGTTGAAGTGCCGAACCCTGGCGAAAAATTTTCCTACACCTTCAAGCTACAAATTTAAAATTTTTTCCGTCGAATGGGCTGTTTTCGTTTAAGCTTCGAGTGATAAAAATAATGAAAAAAAACTTGAGCCGCATTTATTAGTCATTCTCCACCTAAATGAGGCTTTGCAATAAGCTTCCAAAAGAACGGCGGAATATATCACTAGAAAAAATATTTCGTTCTGAACTAGAAAAAAATTGTTGTCGGAAGCTTACTATTCTATAGATAAATATATGGAAAGAGACAATGTCTATATTTTGTGAAAATTGTAACCTTTAAAGATTAAAGATATAGGTTATATGTTGAAAAGTGTAGTTTTAATGTTTTTGCTATGTGTTTTAGCTAATATTGATTTTTATTGAATTTTATGTGTGATTATACATTTTTACCTACTTGCTGACAATCTTCCTTCACTGTATTAATGGAGTACAGGAATGAATGAAATTATTATTATTATTATAAATATAAAATTTCATTCCAGCCGAATTCGAAGAGTATTTAAGTATCCCTCTGCCCTCCATGCCCCCTCACTCGCCGGCTCTGTCTATGAGTTCCTCTCATTCGAATTCGAATGGTGTACCAGGAATCTTCTTAGGATCATGAGTTCTTTTTATCTAGTTTCAAAGATATCCTTGGTGCATTTTTTCAGGGAAATACCCTGTTTGAATCCATTTAATCTGAGCACAATCACTGAAATGTGAAGAAAAATTCAGTTCGGAGTAAACATATAATTTATTTTCCAAACAGCATACATATCAAATGAATAGGTAGCAATCTCATTCCGAGGCCATTTGAACCAGTTCCAGAGAATTGATAAACATCGAGAATCAAGTCAAGGTTGCCATGTCTTCACGTCAATGCTGCTCTGAAAAATAAAATTCTTATTTAATAACTATATCATTGATCGTATGACAACTCAAAAAATATTCATGAACTAGAATAAACTCATATCAACAAAATATGGGTCACTAAAAGCACTGACGTTAAGGGGAAGTGGTACACGTCCGAGCTCGCGAGTTCCCTTCAAAAATTGGGCTTTTTATTTCCATGATATCTCAGTTCGTATGCGGCGTAGACCAACAATTTGTTTTTTAATTAAAGCTTAATCATTTCTCTAGAATTTGTATTACTCGCTTTTCCGTTTTTCTTTGTATACCAGGGCAAAAACCTGGTGAGCAGTAATTTCATAAAAATCTGGACAAACGATCTTATTTCCTTGATTTCTCCGTCAATTTTCGAGATAAATGTATGAAATTTTGATTATGCATGCGAAATATTAATTTGCAGAATGTGTATTACTCGCTTTTCCGTTTTCTCTGTATATAAGGAAAAAAACATGGTTGAAAATTTGACCAATGAAGTTCCCACTTTATAATTTATTTAAAGATTAAGGGGGCGATAAACAAAAAACTTATTAATACACATTCTGCAAAATATGATTCAGCATGTATACTGAAAATTTCATACATTTATCTCGAAAATTGACGGAGATATCAGGGAAATAAGATCCTTTATCCAGATTTTTATGAAATTACTGCTCACCAGGTTTTTGCCCTGGTATACGAAGAAAAACGGAAAAGCGAGTAATACACTCACTTGAGAAATGATAAAGCTTTAATTTAAAAAAAAATTGTTGGTCTACGCCGCATACGAACTAAGATATCATGGAAATAAATAGCCCAATTTTTGAAGGGAGCTCGCGAGCTCTGACGTGTACCACCTCCCCTTAACCCAAAAGCTCTCAACTCTCTTCTGTAATACGTTTAGTTTTCGAAATATTGCGCGTAGCCTCGTGTAATATGGATCAGCCTTTTCGAACAAATGGACAGACAGCCAGACAAAGAATATTCCGTATGTTTGGATAACATTCCATTTTAACTCAACGAATTGGAAAAAATTCAGTTATTCGAAATGTTTATTCAATATGGCTTATACCAGCCAGGCTCATGAAAAAAATTAACATGAAATAATTCCTTAGATATTTATACAATCTTCATGTTTATTATTTGCAGAGAATCTCCCGGATGCACTGAAAACAGAATGTTCAAAGTGTACAGAAAAACAGAAAGAAAATGCCAAGAAAACCCTCAACTTCCTTTTCGATGAGAAGCCAGAGTTATACAAGGAATTAGAAGGCAAATACGATCCAGATCAGATCTACAGAAAGAAGAAGGAAGAAATAGGAAAATTCTGAAAATTTTCTTTCAACCAATTGTATAGTGTAGTATTTGTTGAACCTTGTAATATTCCGGAAAAATAAAAAAACAGTTAATTAATCTATTGGTATCCTGCAAGTTTAATTCTCCTTGTATACAGGGTCCTGCAATAATGTGTTCTTCCTCCATAGCTTCCAGAATGGACTGCAAAGTATATTTTCATGTATTTACAATGACTTTCGACATCTCTAATAGAACGCAAAACTTTGGAAATATTTTCTGATGGTACAGATCTTATTAAGGGAAAACTGGAAAAATAGACAGGCCACAGGCTCGAGATTATCAGTAAACATCTGTATTTCCCATTGTAATTCATGAGAATATTTCGTATTCATTTTTATTCAAAATATTTCCACATTTTGAACAAACCTACCATTGCGGTGACTCAGATATTGTTGATCTGCCTAATTAGGAAAGTTACGAGTGTTTTTTAGGGCAGTTAAAAATTTTTGATTGCAGTCTGATATTCAGACTGGAAATTCTTGTTTTGCAATTTAAAATGCGGGTTTATTTTGTATTCACAGTGCTCAGTGGCGTAGCTAGATTGTCCGGGGCCCTGGTGCAAAAATCGAAGAGGGGCCCCTTAATGAATTGTTTTCGATTCAAAATATGAATACTTCGAAGAAGCAAAGTTACTTACTGAAGGTACAGTTGAGGAGTATACTTGAATTAATTATGTTGTTATTTATGTATTTGAGTAGGTATATTAAATTCATTATATATAGATAGATAGATAAGTTTATTTTCCACTAAATAAACCAAAATACATCACAGAGGTACAATATTATTTGACCTGTATGTGACCTCAAATTAATGTTATATTAATGTGGATGAAAACGAGGGCTTTGAAAACATTTTTTATAGATATTTACTATATGTACAAATATTCACAAAAAAATTGTCATTGTCACTATGACCTTCTAGCCTTATTTTTCTTATTGATACGCTAGATTATTTGGTGAAATCACAATAAGAATAAATTATTCAAGGAATGAATTTAAATTAATTATTGAGGATTCGAACCTAGAGGTCCATCAAGGCTAGATTTGAAGTCATTTATTCCTTCGGAAAAAATATGTTTACAACATCTTTCTAGACCTACTCTTTGCGAAAGATTCATTGACTTCACTCAAATCTAGACTTCATGCAGCTTCATTTTCAATTGATAGGTATAAGCCATAAATGTCGCAGTTGAGCTTGGCTCATAGTGTTCAGCAAATAATTTTATATTATTCTATTTGCTGAAAGATCTTTCAGATTCTACAGAAGTGACAGGAAGATTGTATGGAACAGTAATATTGCTGTAAATACTTCTGTTAGATCGTATTCCAGCATTCCGTATTTCCTTATTATTTTCATACAGAATTCATGAATTGTCCAATGTCCATGCCTTATTCAATTCAAGTAGAAATATAGGTGATAAATATAAAGAACTTGAATTGAAAAGTTGGTCCCTTTCATATCGCAATATTCACTTTGGAATTGGTCGAAGCTTTGAATTACAGTTTTTTCGTCTACCTATATCTAGTAGAAATGATGGTAAAAATTCCAAATTTTGTTGACTGCAGTCTCATACACACGAAACTTGAATTCAATCAATCAATCAATCAAATCTTTATTGCACTACAGGCTTAATACAATAGCGTGTACTCGTCAATTTTCAGCATAAATAAAACATTAATAAAATAAATAACTATGGACATAAAATGAACTTACAGTCTAGGACAATAGTATATTCTAAAACTAGTTGCAGAATGGGCTCCTATTCCAATACGAATGTGAAATTCGAAAACGAGCGACGAAGGAGTGAGTCTTCGAACGCATGAGTATTGGCCGGAATCGCATTCTGCAACGAGTATTAGACGATATTTTCTCTATTTCAGTCAAATTTTGTGAAATTCAATGAAAAATTCAAATTATAGGTCCTAGTGACTTTCATATGGTATCTTGGCAGTTGGTAGTTTTACGAAAATTGACATTTCCAAATTGACGTCTGCTGGAATTTGATAGGATCGGAAGTCATTGTTGACAACAAAAAAAACGAAAAATGTAACTGAAAACGATGTAATGAATTCATTACAGCACTGTTTTTAGAACTGTAATGAACTCATTACGATACTGAAATAGAGAAACTATATTTATATCACAGATAGGTTTGTGTCGCAGAAAAACTCTGAGAGCGAATAATACGCTTTTGTTACAAGGAGCGCCTTCAATTCTCTTTTAAATTTAATGAAACTGAATAGTTTCCAATGATTCGGCAGTTTGTTGAGAACTGCAACCGAAATATAAGAAGGCAACTTCTAAAATTGAGAAAGTATTATATCAAGCAGTCTATTGAAAATATTCATTTCGGAAAATTCTCCCTGCTTCGAAATCGGTGATCGGAAGCTAATTCATGCTATAAATTTTTTTCTTTGTATTCGTCTCTTCTAAAGCTCTGCATACGTCGTCCAAACTGACATCGCATTTTTGTAATACTTCAGATGCATAAGTAATATCATTGATAAAGCGGTGCATTAAATCGCCGAGGAGAATAAATTCAAAAATCAACACTTTTTTTAATTTCTGCTTGTTTTCGCTCTTATTTGCAAGAATTTTTCATAACTATTTCAGCTAATGCACGAATGATATGAAAAAAAAAACGAAATTTGATTACCGAAATTATGTTAACCCTACTGGACCATCTAGTCGGAGTTAGTTTTTTTAGATAGGTGTCCGATTCACCAGTGAATTTTGGCAATAAATCCCTACATTTGATGATATTTCGGAAAAAACATTTTTCAACAACTGAATATAATAGAAACAATAATAATAGATCACAGAGAAAAATCAAAGTTTGAATTTTTTTTCAAGTTCTAACGCGATTTGATGGTCAGAGCTTGGGGGCCCTGGTGCACTGCACACTCTTGCACCCACGTAGCTACGCCGCTCAGACCATTCTCATTCATAAATTCGAGAATTGGTGAAGTCAGTTTTCAATGAGTGGGTCGAACATAGCATAAAGGATAGCAATGTCATTATATAATGTCGTGGCAACATTGCTGAATCCAACTTGGAATGGTCCAGTGGCGTGGTGTTATCGTTATTGCCGAATGGAAATAAAATTACGAGTGAAAATCTTCCGAAAATTGTAACAGATTCCGAGTTAGGTGAACAGAGTCAGCTTAGTTCAGACTTTATACCCAAATGTTCCTTCTCTCAATATCAAACGGGAATTTGAGAGGTGAAATTCTGAAAACAAAACATGAACGAACTTTTTTTCAACATATTTTGCTAATTATATTCAAAACTAATACCAAAACTGACTTTCATACGCCATATCTTGATGACAACACTGTTCAAAATGTCACTAGTAACACAAAATTAAAATATCGGTACGAAATCAATGAATGAACTGAGCACAGTTTCAGAAAACGGTGCTGCCATAACGGGTCCATCCATTATCTGAGGCAAAAAAAGGCCAAGCCGTTTCGTGAACATTCCGTATAAGTAATGTGAAGAATGCATAACATTTATGACACAAATACTCATTTCTGACATTTACGCCCGAATGAGTGAATGAATTTCACTCTAAAGTAGGTACTTTTCATTTTGATTGAGAGTTCATTTATTAGAAAATTCGTCTTAACGTTTCAAAAATGTCTACTACATCTTGTTACCGTGGTAGTACAGTTACCCAGTTTCGTTCTGCTGATTTAGAAAATTGACATCACTATTTATTGTTGAAAGGTGCGTCTCCTCTTTCAATAGTAAAGATTCAAAGATATCATTGAAAATATTATTTCCAATTTGAGTTCGACACCCTGTACAGTTTAAACAAAATTTTCATAGATGTGACATTGTTTTGGTTTGGAGAATCTACAGCAGACTTACCTTCTGCTTCGAGACACTCTGTATACAAAAGAATACACTTCACGAATGTTTCCCAAAATTGAAAGAGTTCATCAACATTAGATCATGTAGAGCAGCTTCTGCAAGGGTGATTATTAATTCCGGAAACTTAAATTAAAATCCAGTTTAATTTGCATTTGAGCGTCATCGATTTCAGAGATGCTTGTTTACAATATCTGCATGGAAATTTTGATGGGCGTTTTGTTTCTAAGAAACGATGTAGTTGACTGACCACCCGCTAAACAAGTTCTTGAAGATGAACTTGGGTCAAATGGAATAATCTGTTTCAGTCAAGATCAAAATATCAAGAACATTTTGAACATTTTCGCATATAAAAGCAGGGTCTTCCAGACGAATCTCATAGTTCTTACGTTACTGAAACTCGACAGTCATCATGAAATATACAGCGGTTATTATTCTTTTCGTTGGTTTAGCAACTTACGCTGAATCTGCATCTACATACGATAATAAATATGATAAAGTCGATTTGGATGGTATCATCAATAACGAACGTCTTTTCAAGAGTTACGTGAACTGTTTGTTGGACAAGGGACCATGCCAGCCAGATGGACAAGAATTGAAAGGTGAGTTGAAACTCTATTCAAACGGATGTATATTTACACATATCACACAATTTTCACATAGTGATCCAGGAGCTTATAGCTTCTCAAATAGAAAAGTTAGATTTGGAAATTTTCTAAGAGAAAAATTTCCTCGAAAATTCATAGATATTCAGCAATGCTTTCATGCAATATAAGTTTTATTTTCTATTACAGATAATTTGACTGATGCCCTCCAAACAGAATGCAAGAAATGCACAGAGGAACAAAAAGCAGGATCTACAAAAGTAATTCGTCATCTGATCAAAAACAAACGTGACTGGTGGAACGAACTCGAAGCTAAATATGACCCAAAGAAGGTTTACGTTACAAAATATAGCGATCAGTTGAAAAAAGAAGGCATTGTATTGTGAATTGGAAAAATATGATTTTAGGAATTTTATATTATAGAAGTACATATAAAGTTTCAATTACTTATATGTGAAGCAAAAGTGTGATCTAAGAATAATATTAGAAGTACATGAAAAGTTGACTTTGTTTTATTTTGATGTGCTGATAGAAAAGTACACACAGAAAATCTGAAGCTACCATGAATAAACATAGTTTTTCCTAGTACTTACATTAAATATACAAAGTGAGTTTTTGACTAGTACATACAGGGTGGCCATTTGAAAACGAAACAGACGAGATTACAGACGAAATAATTTTTTACGATAGAAATGCTCGGATAGGTCGATTTCTGTTTCGAGAGGGACAACTTGAGATGTAGGTTACGGACGCATAGCGCTTCAACCCTTGCTGCTACAACCCCCACACCCAATTTTTGGATAGGGAAGATGGGGTGAGTGATACCTCAATTCAAAGGTATTTTTATACTGATTTCAGCACAGTAATTGTTTTTTCATTTTATGCATTAGTTCTCGAAATATTCATGCGTTAGTTAATTTTATCACTTAAATTAATTTTTTGCGAATAATTGACATTACGTGCTTCCGAAACACCAAAATTTCCGTACTTGTATTTGAAATTGCAAAACATCTACCACTGGGCAAATGGAGTCATACCGTACGTGTTAATGCTACTAGGGTCAGATGTTCGACTAGCTGTTTTATTCACTGAAATCATTATCCAACTGTACGGTATCAGAACGATTTGAAGTATTGATCTAAGAAATAAGACTTTTCAAAGTAAAGTAAATAATTTATCAAAAACTCACAGTCATGGTTATTTTGAAGCTCAAAATGTCGATTTTTCACAAAAAAACACTACAAGTGCCATGAAAACACCACTTCATTTTCAAATACTTAGTTAAGAATATTTCGAGAACTAATGCATAAAATGAAAAAACATCTTAAGTGGTCCCCCTCGAAACAGAAATCGACCTGTCCAAGCATTTCTATCGAAAAAATTTATTTCGTCTGTAATCTCGTCTGTTTCGTTTTCAAATGGCCACCCTGTATATATTTGAACTGTAGATTCCTCACATCAAATGACACATTTTTTTCTTATAGCATGTCTCTTTTATATCTGCGGAACTATTATTTCAAATGAACTCAGTTTTGGTTGATCGTTCACTCTATTCATAAGAATTTATATATATATATTCCTCAATCAAAACTTATTCAATATTTCCCCTCGTATGAAAGTTACAGTGTGTCCGTCCAACTCATATATCCACCCAAAAAATTATAAATAGGAGGATAAATATCAGCTAATCTAGTCATACACACATCGTCTAAAGTCTTGGCCCCACTTGTGGCTACAGGGACCATGGGGAACATGCCCTCCCCCTTGGACCAAAAAAATTACAATGATCCCTTGATAGAAGCATTGAGTTTAAATATACATAGGGACATAACCCAGTTCAACGATTTGACGCTGAATTTAGTGTAGTTCCTTCACCGGTTCATAGATGGATAAGTGTGTTTCAGAGAAGCGAAAACTTTTAACTCCCGCATCTGGCGGTAAGTAGCTAAACTAGAAAACACTATTTCCGAAGCCGAATGTGATGACGATCAGGAACGGGGTAAGAAATATTGGATGTTCAGTATTTCATCACACTTGATTTTTTGGATGCAATAAAACGACAATTAATTCTGCCTATGAATTCATAGAGGAAAATAAATATTCTACAGATTTCTATAAATTAGTAGTGACAACATGGATCGACTGATTATAGTTCATTTAGTAGCTACTATGTGCCGCCACTAAAGTTGGCAAGTAAACTGCCGAAAATTTTTGCGTCAAATCGTTGAACTGGGTTGTGTCTCTATGTATATTTAAACTCAATGATAGTAGTTCAATCTATCCCTTATATTTTCAATGAGAAAAATTGCATTTGAAGTCTTTAACTCCTATCATGTTTGTAGAAAATGGTCCCCAACTGTCTAGATCCGTAGTGTTTGGCCCCCCTATATAGGTTTCTCAATAAATAAACAATCTATGTTCTAGAACTGAGATGAATATTTTCCACTATTTCAACTGCAAAATATTTGATAGAAAATCTTTGTTTTTTATTCCTTGCTTTATGCAATATGAAACGAAATATAAATGTATCCATTAATTATTTTTGATTACATAATTATAATTATTCCACGACTGAATCCGAATGCTATAGTCCGTACTACGACCTCTTCTTTCAATCAACTGCCTAATTCGCCTAGGCATCCCACGAATCAAGTCATAAATGAAATTTTCAGGCATATCGTTCCCTTCATCCTGAAGGGTTAAACTCAATTCCTGAAAATTTGAAGGTGGTTTTTGGTTATTGTTCTTTCTGAGTAATCTCATACGTGCTCAATTGGATTCATGTCCAAAGAGTTTGCTGGCTAGTTCATTCTCTGGATATTGTCCTCTTTGAGTGAGTTTTGAACCCTTCGTGGGGCTAAATTCAGAGCAGATGAACAATAATGGGTTCAATGTTGTTTTCTACGTAGATGGCACTGGTCATTGTTCGTTCAACGATAATAAGAGGGGTACGGCGACCGAACATTATTAACCCCCCCATTGCGTCATTGTGGTGAAAGTCACTCCTGGTGATTTGTGTGCATTGCAGATATCGGTGATGGCCGAG
This sequence comes from Adalia decempunctata, assembly GCA_951802165.1. Classification (NCBI taxonomy): domain Eukaryota; kingdom Metazoa; phylum Arthropoda; class Insecta; order Coleoptera; family Coccinellidae; genus Adalia; species Adalia decempunctata. The sequence continues at coordinate 35,025,728 of OX637697.1, read as the reverse complement.
GTACTCCAAAAGGTCTTCCTGCCTTTAAATTTGAGGAATGCAACCGTTTTCTTATGGTACTGGTTGAGACTACCCTTCTATAGGCCCCTAAAAATTACTTCGAAGGGCTGTTACCGGAACCGATCGATCTCCGATCGGATATTCTATTTCGACAATACAAATAAGAATTGCTCTGTGATAATAATACACTGCGCAAAAAAATTAACGCACATTCTGAGAATCTCAATTTTAATGAAAGTTAACTCTACATTGACTTTATAACTTATTTTTTATGTTCTCTCGGGAAGGTTTTGAACGAAACAAGACACAATAAATGGAAGAAAAATTCAGGATTTCACCGAATCTTATGTGAAAGAAGAGAAATGAACAATTTTCGAAATACTGAAATGCTGATAAGTGATTTAATACTTGGTATTTCCACCCCTTGCGTTAATTACAGCTCGGCAACGACGGTTCTTACTCAAAATGAGTGATCTAAAAATGTTCTGATCTAATCCTTCCCAGATTTCTCCGAGTTGGATTCCTAAGTCATTAAGAGTAGCTGGATGATTTTCTGAACTTCTCAGCCTTCTATTGAGGTTGTCCCAAACCTGCTCAATCGGATTGAGATCTGGACTTCTTGCTGGCCATTCCATTCGAGAGACTTCAACCTCTTCAAGGTACTCCTGAACGATGCGCGCACGATGGGGTCTGGCATTATCGTCCATAAAAATGAAATTTTCACCAATGTATGGGGCAAATGGCACTACATGCTCTTCAAGAATGTTCCTTATATACTTATCAGCATTCATAGCTCCATTATCAACGACCACTAGGTCTGTGTGAGCAGTCAAAGATATTCCACCCTATATCATAATCGATCTTCCCCCGAAACCAGTAGTATTCAGGAAATTGCACTGAGCATATCTTTCATGTGGACGTCCGCATACAAGGGAACGTCGATCACAATAGTAGAGGCAGAATCTAGACTCATCTGTGAAGAGAACTCTTTCCTAATCGGCCTCTTCTCAATGGATATGCTCTCTCGCAAAATCCGAACGCGCCCTTCGGTGGGCTGGGGTAACAGCTGGGCCTCTTGCCGCGACACGAGGCCTTAAATCATATTCTCTGAGGCGATTTCTTATTGTCTGAGTGCTCATTTGCACCTCATGAGTTTGATCAAGCTGATTTTGAAGGAGGCGAGCGGTTGCAAACCGTTGTCTCAACGAAGAAACTCTCAAGTAAGGTTCTTGAATGGCAGTTGTTACCCGTGGTCTACTCTGTCCTGGTTTTCGGACATTCATACCTGTCTCCCTGAATCGCTGCACCATTTTGGACACACTTGTATGGAAACTCCAAACCTTTCTGCAATTCTTGTGTATGTCCACCCTTCTTCTCGCAAAATTACCGCTTGGGCACATTCCTCTTGGGTCAAATTGCGTGTTCCGCGTTGCATAGCGATCGAGTGTAGAAAATCAAACGGAAGAAAAACTATTGATCACTAGAATTGATCGAGAACAACTGATTTTAGAATGGAGCCAATACATTCAAAATCTGATAATATCATCTTTTTTTATTCCTGCTGGGAGAAATCATCTGTATTGAAGAAAAACGTTGAAAGTGGATAACATATGCATGCATGCATAATTCTGATAAAAATAATTATAATTGAGAACACCTTCAGTTGTAGAATAAATTTGAGATTTCCATAATGTGCGTTAATTTTTTGGCGCAGTGTATATGTAAATAATAAAACTTTCTTTTTTCACATTTTGTTTAATTTAATAATTTTGTATTTCATCGTAATATTTTCTATCTACAATCACAATGTCATATTTCACAGCACAATACCCTCTTTCTTCAATTCTTCACTATATTTCGTAACGTAAACCTTCTTTGGGTCATATTTGGCTTCGAGTTCATTCCACCAGTCCCGTTTGTTTTTGATGAGATGACGTATCACTTTTTTTGTTCCTTCTTTCTGTTTATTTGTGCATTTTTTGCATTCTGTTTGAAGAGCATCTGACAAATTATCTGAAAAGAGATATTCAATGGATCAGTTCGAAGTCTACATCTGAAATTCCATTCACAAAATTACAACGAAGTGTAAATCTACTATTATTTCGATATTTCATCTGAAGGAGTGCTTCCTTTTGGCACAAACAAAAGAGTACTCACTCGAAATAGTTTTTTTTTTAATTAAAGTTTATTGTGCTTCGATTTCGCAGATCATTAGCATACGGAACGATTACATCTCATTTACAGTTTATAAATCAAAAATTTATATCAAACTAAATAGTCTTTTATAATAGTTAATAAATAAATATATCTATAGCGAGTATTTATACTGTTATTTCAATCAAGGTTCCAGAAGTATCTACCAAGTAATTATGAAAAGAGTATATGTGAGTAAAACGAGAAGAGTTTTCTTCAGAAGTTGATTCTTTGATAGGATTACAGTATATAGATTTAATATAAAAACATTTCATACAATGAATCATCGTCCAAAATGGTTTTTACTCACTTTTGAGTTCTAGTCCATCTGGTTGGCAAGTTCCCTTGTCCAATAAGCAGTTTACGTAATTCTTGAAAAGTCGTTCGTTCTTAATCAAAGCATCCAAATCGATTTGATCATATTTGTCTTCGTAAGTCGATGCAGAGTAGGCATAACTTGCCAAACCCAAGAAAAGTATGAGAGCTGCTGTGTATTTCATTTTGTCTGACCACGAACAAATCTGGAAGTTCTATGGCCATAATGTGGAAGTTCAAGCTTTTATATGCAAAGAGGTGTTTTGATTCTGCATGAGGCAGATCCATTTGACGCAAATTCATCCCAAAGAACTTGTTTAGCGGGTAGGCAGTTCACTATAATTATTTTTTGCTTCTTAGAATCGACCTAACGGAATTAACTTGAAATGTTTAAGAGGAACCAGTTTACTTCACCTATGTATTAGTGGGAATCATTTTTTTCAAAATAAATCAAAATGGGATAACTGCAAAAGTTAAGAATTTCGGTTCGACGCCCGTATTGAGCTACAGTAAACGGGACTGGCCATATCTTCTGAAGCATTTATCGCACTTATCGATCATTATAGTTTCAATTTATATTGAATTCAAAATATTGGAAATATGAATTTTAGTATAGCGGAACTTATAAACATGACCTTTTGTTGGGAGAATCAGACAGAAATTATTTATACAGGAAGTCACATTCAAAACGCAACAGAGGTCTTGTTTAACACACCTTCCTTGAAAACGTTGAACCTATCCATAAGGGTTGAACTGAACCCAAAACTGAAATGACCGTGCCTTTTACGTCCCGCGGCTAACTTGAAGAATGCACTGGGACACTCAAGCCGAATTTTCGCGTGACAATATTTTAAAACTATTTCGTCCGTTTTGAAATATTCGTGTTTTCGCGTCGAACTGGTGACGTCACGCACCAAATGGTTCAAAATAATTTGAAGCGGTTTGAAAGCCGGTAGTGGAATAGTTCGAACTGAATTTTGAAGTTTGGAATCAGCTGATTGAAGAATATAGGTTGTTTGTTGGATTTATTTTGTTTTCACCGTTTTTATTTTGAACATTATTTAAATATAACAGTTTTGTTTTTAGAATGCATTGTAACCTGTGAAGTAATAAATCACTTCGAGTAGACCACACCTCTATTTGAGAATTCTGAAATATTATTTAGTTTTGAAAATGTATGTTCAAATTTTTTAAATTGATTTTAAGGCTTCTTCCATATGAATGTTGCATATATTTTTTTCTACAAGTCGTTAATCAGGTCGAGAACATTCGAATCATTCATAAACTGATTGGAGTCCAATTTGAAAATACAAGAGATATAATAATAATATACAAATAAACACACCTAAAATTATAAATATTTTTATTATTATGTGCGTGTATCGTGTTTCTAACTTTTAAATTTATAAATTGAATTGACATTTCTATGATGACGTCACCGTTTTGAAATTGTGAAATTGTGGCATTTTAGCGATGCATGAACTGATGACGTTTACTTCGAAATGTTTTGAAATAGTTTTGAACCGCGATTCACACGAAAAAATAGCTCTAGTTCAGACTGAATGTCAGTTGTCATCACAAAATCCGCTTTCAATAATTCTAGTTCGAGAATAATTTCAGACTGTACGACTAAGGCGTATTATCTGATAGATACAGGGTGTCGAAAATCCATTAAATTAACACTATTCTTTGCATATGAGTATTCGTATCCGAAATTCCGAATTAACTTGATTTTGGTTGATTGTTGATTCATTTTGCATATTCCCCAATCAAAACTTATTCAATATTTCTCCTGGTATAAAAGTTACAGCGTACCCGACCCATAAATTCACGCAAAAATAAAATAAAACCATTTGAAAAATATAAACGGTTCATACTTTCGAAAGATCCAATCATTTTAGAAAATCTAAGTATTTCAATGTTTTTTCGATGAAACGCGTCGTTTTCGAGTTATTCCTAATTGTATACGATGAAATTTGAGAAAAAAATCATGAATTTCCCGAATAATCTGGATGCTTTCCTGGTTGAAAATGATCGAATATTATTTCTTCTCTGGTCTCTTAACAAGTTGACAATGTCGTCAGAATGTTAATCAACTTCATCAAGACTAAAATCTCTATGATGGAAAAACGTTTGATATAGAGATATGTGATAATAAAATCCCACAAATATGGGAGATAAAATTGAATTCTAAAAAGCATGAAATTATAAATTTTATACCCACAGTTTCTATTGAAAATTTATTGTTACCGGGAAAATATCTATCTAAACAATATCCTCTTGGAAGTTGAACTCGACACTACAAGGTTATCATTACATCCATTCATTGAAAGTCTTCACATATTCTGTTTGCATTATTCTCTGTAAATAAATAAATCGAAGTCCATGGCGAAGGTAATCGCTATACGCAAGCGACGGTCATGGGACCACAGACTGGTCTGTGATTGGACAGAACAACGGTTTATCTTGCATGACAGCTACCTCGCATTGGTAGGTAGCGCACCGTTGTAGGCGACTGAAATTAAGATCGTAGCGCTATATCGCCGAGAATCAGAACTACTCGTTGGGCAATTCCAAAAAGCAACGCCTTGACGCCTTATGCGAAAAGTAAACAAAACTAGTACCCTTGCGATAGTTCATCTATTAACGATAGGGGACGTACTCTGCTTCCTTGGTTTCGCCTATACCATTGTTTGAAGAGAATATCAACACAATCTGGCATCGTCTTCTCGAAAGTTCTGTGAAATATCACAGAAGGTGAGTTAGCTTAGGTCATTGACATTGAATCCTATGACCTAGGTTAATGCACATAATTCTATACCTACAATTTGATCCTTGAAATTGAAAGTGAAGCATCTAGAGCGTTCTGCCTAGGGTCAGTGAAAGTATTGAGCATGTGGGATAACGGAGAGTGGGAAAATAGGGGCATCGTGGCGATCAGCGGATGAGGTTTTGTAATTTGTCCCTGTTTGTATTGAGCCAAATATGGTATTCATGGATGCATAATTACTTGTCCTTCTCTTCTCTCTAGGCACGCGTATATCGACAACTGACCTTGAATTTAAGGGGAACGAGGGCTACACTTTTGTGTAATTATTAGCCACTACGCTCAAATTATTTATTTATAATCCTTTGGGTTAATGGATTTAGGTTAGGTTAGTGAGAAATCAATTTTTCATGAGACAGTTTTGGGATATCTTGGGAAATATGAACAAATTGTTAGTGTTTACAAACTAATCATCAGGAATATCGAAGAAGGAACTTATTTTGGTAGGGGATATATGGCTCTTCAATTGCAGAAATAATCGGACAAAACTGAGTGTTTTTGTTAGGAAATATCGTGTTTGTAACATTCTTATTCAAAAAATGTTAGTGCTTGAGTATTTCCTAATTGTATCACCACAGAACTTCTAATAATCACCTCAATTTCAATGGAGAAATATGAACTTCTGCATCAATTCCACAGAATCGTATCAGGCACGTATTTGGCCTGATTTTTTTTCAAATGGCTTTATCTCTTTAACAGAGGCGATTTCGGAAAAACGGAAGATGAAAACAAGGTTTCTTTTGGCCTCAATACACGGTTGAAATATATGTACAAGTCAAAGACGAACCCTGTATATTAGATAGAAAATCTTTGTTTTATGCAGGACTAGCTGGCCCGGCGAACTTTGTTTCGCCTAAATGATTCTCAGGGTGGATTTCACTGATCGTAATCACCGGGGATCTGAGATCAACGGCTTGGTTCTCCGATTTTGAACCAAATCGAGTTGATGCTAGATCAATTCCATTTTTGCATGGATATGAGCTGTCACACAGAACAGAAAAACAAAAATAATTTGTCAATTACTTATTATGGCAATTTTGGGTTCAGTTATTTCCGCAAATATATTTATTACCCACACTGAAATTCAAAAACATTTCAAAAATTATGTGAAAAGATGAGAATGGACAACTCACGATTGAAACTGATCGCCAAAATCCGATTTACTTGACATTTCGATAAAAATTCACTGTGATATTCAACCGCATCTTGATCTGGTAATAGCCTATGCAGATAACACAGTAATCGTATATACATCGCCATCTAATGGTGATAATATCAAATATCGTACGTTCACGATTACGTTATTCTGAATAAATAAAACTGTTAAGATAACTGATAACAATCAGTCATAGTCAGGCAACTCAAATTACACACTATTTGTTTACATCGCCATCTAACGGAGAGAATATCAATAAAGTACCTACGAATAAGCTGTAGCATAACTGTAACTGTAGTGACACCTAGTAGCGTTACTCAAAAGATGCAAAAGCATTTCCTATAAAAGTAAAATTTTCATTGATTATTTCAAAGTTTTATTGTATTTAATAATAACCAGACCGTAGGGGAATCCATATATGAAGTTTCATAACAAATAGTTCATCCGATCTCGAGTTATAAATGGTGTAACCAACATCTTTCTTTTATATATATAGAATAGATGTAACAAAATAGGGAAAATGAGAAAAAATAGGAATTTATTCATTATTCATTTTTTATTAAATAATCATAGTTATTCCACAACTAAATCCAATTTCAATAGTCCGCATTACCTCTTCTTTTTTCAATCAACTGCCAAATGGGTACGCCTAGGCATCTGACGAATCAAGTCATCAATGAAATTTTCAGCCATATCTTTCCATCCTTCCTGAAGGGCTAAACTAAATTCCTGAAAAGTTGAAGGTGGTTTTTGGCGATTGGATATTGCTCTCCTTGAGTAATCCCATATGTGGTCAATTGGATTCATGTCCAATGAGTTTGTTGGTCAGTTCATTCTCTGGATATTGTTCTCATTAAGTATGTTTTGAACCCTCTGAGAGCATTGTGGTTGGGCCAAATTCAGAACAGAGAAACAATGATTGGTTCAATGATGATCTCTAAACGTAGATGGCATCAGTCAATGTTCGTTCAACGATAAAAAAGATGGAAACGGCAACCGAACATTATGGGCCCCAGCACATTATTGTTCCGCCTTGTCAGGGCACAACTTCCGGTGCGAAATTGTGTCGCTCTAGTCTACCTGGACCTTTTCAAACCCTTCCTCGTCGACTGTCAATCGAATCGTGGCTCGTCCTGAAAAATAGGTTACGCCATTGTTGTAAAAGTAACTTTTGGTAATCTTCTGCCCATTGCAGATGTAGTTTATAGCCGAAGTTCTCTTAAAGGTCTTCTTGTCCTTAAATTTGAGGGGTAAAACCGTTTCCCTCTGGTACCTACTGGTAGAAACTCCCCGTCTATAGGCCCCAAAAATTACTTCGAAGGGTTGTTACGGATACCGTCCGATTCCTTCGAGGAAAATTAATTATATAATTGGTCTTTCCATGCAGCTGTTAATCTGGGTTGACCAGGCACCGGTCTCCGGGAAACGCTGCCGATTTCCAGGAAAAGGGCTACTTTGCGCCTTACTGAAGTCCGTGGAATATTCAAACGTTGCGCAATCTGGTGGTTCGACAAAGCTTATTGATGTAGGGCTCCTATTCTTGACTGTCAAATTGAGGTACTGGATGTCCCGGCCTTTTCCACAGAATATTCTTAATATTACAACTCTCGTTATTCGCTGTAAAACTGATTACCATCGAATACACCTGTCTTCCCCAGAACAAGAAACATTTTTTGCTTCTTTATTGTTTTAATTTGAGTGATAAGATAGTGAAGATTCTCCACACAAAAAATTGTCATGTTACATTCAACAAGTTGAGGGTTATTACTTATTAGGGGAGTGGTGGAGGCGAGACTTTTGATGATGTGTGCATATTCAATATCTGCACGCTTACGAAGTTTAGCTGAGATTTAAATATGTGCTATTGTATCATACGTAGATTTGTATATTGCCCAGTTTAACATTTTCTCTCCTTATACTCAGAATAGATGATCGATTTCTGATCTGATATTCTATTCAAACTATTCTGAAAATACTTATATGTTTTGTGCTTTGATAATAATATATGGATATAATAAAACTTCCTTTTCTTTCACATTTTTGTTTAATTTTGTATCATTTTGTATTACATCGTCATATTTTCTACTATCATAATGTCATATTTCACAGCACAATACCCTCTTTCTTCAATTCATCACTATATTTCGTTACGTAAACCTTCTTAGGGTCATATTTGGCTTCAAGTTCATTCCACCAGTCCCGTTTGTTTTTGATGAGATGACGAATTACTTTTTTTGTTCCTTCTTTTTGTTTGTCTGTGCATTTTTTGCATTCTGTTTGAAGAGCATCTGACAAATTATCTGAAAAGAGATATTAAATGGATAAGTTCGAAGTCAACACCTGAAATTTTATTCACGAAATAACTACGTAGGATAAATCAAATCAACTATTAATTCGATATTTCATCTAAAGGAGTGCTTCCTTTTGGCATAAATGAATACTCATTCGAAATAGTCCTTTATAATAGTTAATAAATAAAGATCTATTTACTGAGTGTTCATGTATAGAGAGTAAATATGAGTAAATCGAGAAGATTTTTCTTCAGAAGTTGATTCTTTGATAAGATGTAGGAATTTGATATAAAAATATCTCATTCAATGAATCATCATCCAAAATGGTTTTTACTCACTTTTGAGTTCTTGTCCATCTGGTTGGCAAGTTCCCTTGTCCAATAAACAATTTACGTAATTCTTGAAAAGTCGTTCGTTCTTAATCAAAGCATCCAAATCGATTTGATCATATTTGTCTTCGTAAGTCGATGCAGAGTAGGCATAACTTGCCAAACCCAAGAAAAGTATAAGAGCTGCTGTGTATTTCATTTTGACTGACCACGAACAAATCTGGAAGTTCTATGACCATAATGTGGAATTTCAAGCTTTTATATGCAAAGAGATGTTTTGATTCTGCATGAGGCAGATCCATTTGACGTAAATTCATCCCAAAGAACTTGTTTAGCGGGTAGGCAGTTCACTATAATTATTTTTTGCTTCTTAGAATCGTCCTAACGGAATTAACTTGAAATGTCCACGAGGAACCGGTTCACTGCGCATATGGATTAGTGAGAACCATTTTTTCCAAAATCCATGAAAATGAGATAACTGCAAAGTCATATTCTTGGTGAAGAATTTCGGTTCGACGGCCGTTTACAGATTGTTGGACTAACCGTATCTTCCAACATGTACAGGCTCACGCCTCCGTGATATTGTTTATACCTGTAGATGTTTTCACAGAATAAACTATAGTATTATTATTATTATTCATCACGCTTATCGATAATTAGTTGCAATTTATATAGGTCTGTTAAGATAATTCTCAAGTGGGCAATGTCTATATTTAGAATTTGTCAGTTCATTTATAATGCATTGTTGAGAACTAGTAGACTAGATTGAGTAGAAGAATTAATAAATGTTTGGAGGAAGAGGGCCAACATTTTGAAAATTTATCGTTAGAGCTATTATTAAATTTCTGTCAAAGTTTTTGTTGCCAAAAAAATTGTTGTGATAGTTTAAAACTAAGAATTTTTATTCAGTCATCCTTCATTATCTGCTATGTTTATTTGTCACATTTGCTGCAAATAAAGAACTGACTTGAAATATCATTCTAGTGTACCTAATGATTATTGCATGTTTTGCATAGTGCTTGATCAATAAAAATAAGTAAATATGACAATTCCTAGCATAGCCTACTTAAAATAGGACAAGCAGATCAATGAATTTGACTGAGCCAAATCTGTTTTCAGTTTGAATTTTATTCGATATCGGCAAATCTTCTGATTTTAAGATCATGAAATGTTTGGCACACTTTTACTAGTTTTTGACGAGCAAACGATCGGAATCACGAAATTATACGGTTACCATTTGAAAAAAATGAGATTTCATAGTTTTATTGAGGCTCCCTCTGAATTGAAGCCCTGTTTTAGGCACCCTATATAATATTTGCTCATAATTTATACAAGAAGCAGTATCAGCGTACATTTTTTGTTCCACAGAAATTTTTACATTGAGGGGTTTTGGAGGTATAAACACTTATTGGTGTCAACAAATTGAACGATCAGTTTCCGGTAGAACCGGAAGTAGATTCCACTTGAAAATATTTCCCAAATTAAGTTCATGTATCTTGAATTTGTATCAAAATTCCTTTCCCGAATACGTTTAATGAAACACTCGAAAAAATCTCCCTGTAGAAAGAATAGATGTGAAGGAAACTAGAATCTTCTCTGATTTTTCCTAATGGGAACCAGGTGATTTCACTTGACTATATAACTTTGTTGTTTGACTACATACTTTGTTTTTATCGAGACGGTCAATATTTTCGATTATTTTCAATTTTGTTCTCAGCTTTGAGGAAGAAGAAAATTAGATTTCCTGAACGTCGGAGTCGGCTATGAAATAAATTATGGTATTCGAATTTAGAGATAAAGCAACGATTTGTATGTAGTGTTGAACGAGCTGAGTAAGGAGTACTCAGATTCAGATCGCAAAAATCGAATCGAATAAGAGTGATTAATATCCACATCATGCGTAATATGAAATTTTTATCGAACCAGTTCGCAATTTTCCACAGCGTCTTTTTCTGCCGATCCGTGGGATTCTCGAGTAACCTGTTTAATGTTCTCCGAAGACCATCGGTGAAGATTGCTCTGGCCATCGACATAAACATAAATAAAAGCGAACACGTTCTACCATATCAACTGCGTCAGCGGGCACATTTTTTCAAATACAAAATGAGGGAATTCCAAGGAATAGTCTTGGATATATAAGGGAGGTTCTCATCCCGAGTTCCATCAGACGCAAAGACGTTGATTGCCTGTAAAAATGAAATATTTCGCTACTCTTTTGTGTTTAGTTTTTGTGGAGTCTACTATAGCTGCCACTACGTACGATGACAAGTACGATAAAATTGATTTAGATGCTATAATAAGAAACGACCGCCTTCTCCAAAATTATTTGAATTGTTTACTCGACAAAGGATCATGCAGACCTGACGGACTTCAATTAAAGAGTGAGTTAGTTCAATAACTATTTGAAATTATGAAAAGTTATTTTTATTTTATGGGCGAAAATAGTAGAGATCCAAAGCATTTCATATCAATCTAATTCTGTTGACCTCTGATGCAAACGAAATCAATTTCGAGTAGGTCAAAGTGACAATGGTTGTTGGGTAAATAACACACAATATTGGTTGCGTCTGGCACGAAGTCATATCGAATTCATCGAATTTTTCCGCCCTGCCTTGTTCCATTGAACTTTATTCCCCAGACGAATTGGGGAATGTTTAATTTCAAACCCGAATATTGCTCAAACGAATAATCATATCTTGAAAAAATGTTCACTGTCATATTCAGGAGGAAGTTTTATATAAAAAAGTCCTCATGACTTTCTTTTATTTGGGTTGCTGTAATATATCAATTTTTCATCGCCCCTCACATCGTGAAGACCACTTTTTTATTGGCAAGAGCTCACTATAGTGTCGAAGAGTTTGATTGCTTCAGACTACACAATTATTGACTTGTCTCATACATTATTAATACGCCAGGGGGTACCAAAATAGACTGTGATCTATTGATCTATGAAAAACCCATGCACAAAAATAGAATATTCGTCTGAAATCTAATAGTAGGTACCTAAAATTCAGAAAATAAATTTACACCAAATCTTATGATTTTTTTTCAGGTGTACTTCCTGACGCACTCAAAACAGATTGTCAAAAATGTACAGATGCTCAGAAGGAAGGTACCAAAAAAATCATTCGTCATCTCATCAAAAATAAACGCCACTGGTGGGATGAGCTCGAAGCCAAATACGATCCCAAGAAGATTTACGTTACAAAATATAGTGAAGAATTGAAGAAAGAAGGAATTGTATTGTGATGAAAAAATGAATTAATTGTCCAAATGAGATATGCATGACATTCATTATTTTATTGTATTATATATTTTTTATATCAATAAATAATATAAGACTGATATTTCAATTTGTTTGTAACCTCTCAACCACCATTGCGACTAGAACTATAGTGTTTGGATTATTTATCAATTTCACACATGAATTGATCCAGAATATCGATTGTTTTTTAGACTGATAGAACTTTGAATTGAAATAAAACACATTGAAATTAATTGTAGCCAATATTTTTTTTATTTGAAAGATAATTTTATGACATTTGTGTTTCAAAAAAAGAGTTCGTCGTGGTGGACATCACGTTAAGCTCTGGAGCTAATGTAACAGTGAATGGTGCTCGTTACAGATCGATGATCAATGACTATTTGTTTCAAAATTTAAATGGTATCGACTCAGAAGTGTTTTGGTTTCAACAAGATGGTGCTACACCTCATGCCGTTACCGTAACAATTTATTTATTGAAGAAAAGATTTGGCGATAACATTATTTCGAGAAATGGTCCGATTAATTGGCCTCCAAATCATGCGACATAACTCCAATGGATTATTAAAAGCTTTTATTTAGTTTCACCTGTCCCGGTGTCTGTCTGTCTGTCTCTCTGTCTATAATCAAATCTTGCAGGTTATTAGTTAAATATGACACACTTCTAATCGTCCGACTGAATTGAAATTTTGCAGGTGTACATAATTCTGATGACAATGCATCATGAAATATTTTTTATAGAAAAAAACAAAATGGCGTTTCCAAAATGGCGGATGAGTTTTGTAATTATGATCCGATTCCATTCAAAGTTAGTATCTGAGGGTATTTGGTTTCGAAAATGATGATACTTCTGTGAAAATTGGGAAATTCAAGATGGCGGCCACAATATGGCGGACGAGTTTTGAAATTATGATCCTATTCTATTCAAAATTGGTATCTGGGTCCGAAATTAGGATTTTTCAAAATTGAGGAATTCAAGATGGCGGCTTCAAAATGGCGGATGAGTGTTATTATTAAAAGCTTGTCTTCAAAAAGGGTTTTTGAGAATTAAGCTTGTTTTTTTTGGGGTTATGTCAAGTCATTGGTTTATGCTGATAAACCAAAAACAATAGACGCTTTGGAAGCCAACATAACTCGGGTAATTGCTGAAATAGGGCCTGAATTATTCGAAAATGTGGTCCAAAATTGGTCTTGTCGAATGCGGTTCCTCAGAGCTAGTCGTGGTGGACATATGCCGGAAATTATTTTCAGAACATAATATATATATATATATATATATGTATATATAATAAAATTATCTTTCAATTAAAAGAAAATTTAATTTAATTTAAATGTGTTTTATTTCAATTTAGGGTTCTATAACTCTAAAAAACACCCGATAGATAAATTTTCTACAATATACATACAGTCAAAAAAATCTAATTACTTTCTTTTTTAGATGTTTTGTTTAACAAATTTTCAGACACATACAAATATAAATCTACATATTCAGAGTGAAATGAGATTAATTTAATCAGAATTATTCTTTAAAATAATCGACATCCAAAACAAGTCATAAATGAAACACTATAACATTTGGCAATCAGACTATTGGGAACAAGCAACAATCAAACCATCCAGAACCACCAAATCTATTAAATATGATTTCCTATATTGGCGGATACAGTTGAAATATAAGATCGGTTCATAGATCAATATGCGAACAGTTTTCAAAACTCAAAACTATCAGAGGTTTTCACTGACGAAGACATAACCAATGGATGAAAAATGGAAATTTAAAAGCTGTTCATAATATTCCCTATAATTGTAGTAAAACCTATACTGGAGAAATATTGCGCCATCAGAAAAGTCTAATGAACATGAGAACAACGTGAAAAATAGAAACATTCAGAGATATCAAATAGCAGATCAAGGAGTCAACCTGCATTTTGCTGAATGAAGGAAGCAATTTCTCAACCGCTCATTAGGTACAGACCATGGCTGAATTTGTTACAAAAAGAGGAAGAACTTGGAAATTTCTACACAAATAATTGAATCCCCGTTTCTGTCAATTTTGACAAAAGGAATTCAGAAGAAGCCAACTGAGGATTATTCCTTGTTGTCTGACAAAGAGCCTAACCCAGGATTCGAAACATCTATATTCGTAGTAGTGAAGAGTTCCAAAGCCCTTTTTCGAATTTCCAAATGAAGATTGATTTTTTTTTAAATCAAGATTGGATTGAGGATCAGTTGTTTTTGTTCTCGATGCTCCGGATCCATGAAAAAAAAAGCCTGTTCTTACTTTTTTGGAACTCTTCATTTGTATATTCGTAGTGTTCCAAATATTATGTGTTTTTCAACATTGTTTCAAGAATTTCAACGAAACACAATTTTTTTATTAAATGCGTCTCAGATATGCAATAACGTCCCAAATTATCCTCCAATCGATCTTATTAGAGAATAAGTGTTCATCATCCATGTGTTTTATCAAACATATCAGAATATATCCCTCAAATAATTTTTTTTCTTACCAGAGAATGCTATCATTGAGTTTAAATATACATGGAGGCACAACTCAGTTCATTGATTTGATGCAAAAATTTTTGGCAGTTTATTTGCCAATTTGACAACTTAAGTGGCGGCACATAGTAGCTACTAAAGGAACTAATATTCGTCCGATACATTTTGTCACTACTCATTCATAGAAATCTGTAGGAGATTTATTTTCCTCTAGTTCTATGAAGCGTAGGCAGGGTTGGATTCGTCCAAATTCGTTACAAACGGTGTGATTCAATTATGATGAACTCCTAGCCATGAATTTCTCCAAAGGAGTGTTCTCAGGTAGGAAATGAGGGGTAAAAATGTTTCTTGGAGGGACATAAAAGAGACGTACTTAATGGATGAAAAGAATTTGTCTTTCTCGTACTCTCTTGAAGATAACTGAAAACCACATAAATCCAAACGCCTTCCAGAAAATGAAGGTTAAATTGGCCACGTAGATTTTCATCAGAACTTTATATTCGGCTATGAGAACAGTCATTGCAACTGCTGAGCTGAGGTCGAGAAGTGCCAATTCAACTGCTCAGTTCATTCTGAAAATGAATCATCTTTTCGACTGCCTCAATTCGAATGGAAAATTTGAGGGAAATTATCAACCATCAGCAATACAAACTCTGATGGAATCAATTGAATTCATTAAGTCTTGGACAGTTGGGAAAAATATTCCCTATTGTTTCAACGGTTTGGTACAAACCATCAGTAGCATCCTTCAATTGTGGGAGGAGACGAAGGAAACATTTCCATATTTGATAAAAAGTCGGCTCAACCAGGACCCAATCAAGAATTAATTCTCCAAAATAAGACAGCGTAGGGGTTATGATTCAAACCCCTCAGCTCGATGCTTCAGATTTGGGTTGCAGTCGGTCATGACTGGTTGTCTTGAAAAATGTTCCGATAATTCGAACTTCCAAGACGACAATGATTTCGACCTGTGTACAATGGGAGAATCTGAAAGTAGGCCCATTGATGTGGTTGATTGGACAGATTCGTCCACTTCTTCTGCGGATTCGGGCAACGGTGAGCCTAGTGAGGGTATGTAAGGGATAAAGAGTTAATTGAACCCCTAAATATCCTAGAATCCACCTCAATCGTTTCTCGGGGTATTAGATAAGGAACATCGCCAAAAAAACAAATGCAGTAAGTGCGAAAAAGCACTCCTCTTTGATGATTTGAATAAGATTGGTAATGATTGGATATATATTGCAAATCGAAATCGGATACATTTGAGAATTCCCTCAACCGATTTCAAACATTTGATGAGGAAAGCGCTGTTGGTCATAATAACTATTTAAGTAACAAGTACCTAAATTAGGTCTTTATGGCAGAGCGAGCAAAGCGAGCGAGGTCAATAATTTGGGCAGGTCCATAAGCCTAATTATGTACGAGTTGCATACAAAGCTTTATGTTTGACTGCAATGAAGACATTTTATTTTCTGAAATGGCAATTAAAATATTCGTCGCTCTATTTCAAGAGATACATTGAGTGTGCTTTTGCTTATCTTACCTTAGTAACCATCAGCGACCTTAGCAACCTCACTGAACAAAGTTGTTTACTTCGTTAATTCTGTGACAAACGTCATAATAATCCCAAAAATGGACAGTTCGGAAGAGGAAAGCGTGAATAATTTAGCTGCAAGTGCCAAAGAATCTCTCCTGCCCACTAAAAGTGCTTATGAAAATTTGTATGCGGCCTATAACAAGGGGTGTGAAACGAAGAAACTTGCAAAATCGAGAGAAGACTGTGACAGTTGAGTCCAATAAAGTGGTGTCCAATAAAGTAGTCAATTATGGACGCTAAACGAATTCATGAATCGAGTGTTTATGAAGCAGTCGCACATAAAGAAAATTATGGTCACAAAATCAGAAAAGATATGACTTCAAAGGTATATTTTAGGAAAATTAAAAAAAAAATGAATGTATAGAAGATTGGAACTCTCCGTCAACTCCAGAATTTGAAAAGCACAGGATTCATTTGTTGAGACAACTGATTAGAGTGAAGCTGTACAAGAGACAGAAAAAAAACCAAAGGAATCTCGACACAGAAGCATCCCGCTGTTTATAAAAAATTAAATATTTTTAAAAATTCATAGAAAATCTATTTATAAATACTTGTGAATGAAGAAAAAATTGCATGCATTTATTTTTTCATACATCAGTATTTTATATTCATGAAATATCAAAAATAATTGTCGTTTTATTGCATCAAAAAAATCAGGTGATGAAATACTGAACATCTCACATTTCCATATGCCGGTCCTGATCGTCATCGCATTCGGCTTCGGAAATATTGCCTTATAGTTCAGCTGCTTACCACCAGATGCGGGAGTAAAAATTTTCGCTTCTCTGAAACACACTTATCCATCAATGAACCGGTGAAGGAACTACACAAAATTTAGCTTCAAATCGTTGAACTGGGCTGTGTCTCTATGTAAATTTAAACTCAATGATGCTATGAAATTTCATGTCGATACAAAGCGGTAGGTTGTTCAATAATTCTGAAAGGAATAATTCAAGAGTCGTGGACAAACTTGAATATTCTTTCGGCCTCGCCTTCTCTGTTGAACCTTATCCGCGTGAATAAAAGCAATCGTAATATGCTCGTTGAAAAATATACCAATAATATTAATTCAAAACTAATTGATTTCGAATCCCTATAATTCATATGAACTTTACTTATTTTCCCTAGTTACGCCACTGCAGGTGTAGCGATAACCAGAGTGTTGACGTATCCGTTGCTCCTAGCAACCACTATTTTTTCATCAAAACAAAACAATGTCAGAAGTAAGGTGGTAGGATTCATGAAATAGTCCATGGAAAACAATGTCTACGATGCTCAATGGCCACAAACGCATTTCAGTCACAATGTCCGGTAAGCTAAAAAGAATATAAACTTGACAATTTATTGAAGGGATTTCAACGCAAACACACCCCCTCCGATCGAATGGATCGTTTTTTACCCAGTTTACGCTTCACTTTGGTGAATTCAAAATTCCCCTCGACGAATAAAGCCTTGAAACAGTGCTCCAACGGAAATCTAGATAAAATTGTATTCTTGAATCCGATTCAGTTGCAGTATGGAATATAAGCTAAAATAATGGCTTCCGTTTCGTTCTCAATATTTGTTTGTTACTATTATTAATTCAGAATATACATTTTGCATTAGGTTCAAGGTCCAAATAGAATCTGCAATATTCTGGGATATCAGGGAATCCACTGTCCAGATAAAATTTAAAATAAGTCAGTACATTATTGGGTTATTCAAGCAGTAGTTTTAGGTTTTACTGTTAATTTCGACTGGATATTATAGTTATTAATGAAGAAATTGGACTAGCAGAGATCTAATTTCCAAAGTACACCACTGGTGGAACCACCACAACAGGATAATAACAGACCGGTTTCTGGCTTATTAGCCTTCTTCAGTGCCACCTAACCCTTATCTTGGTAGTATCCAACTGAAACGGTAGAACTTATATCCTAGTAGGAACATCTGATTACAGTTTAAAATGTACAGTGTCACAACTAGCGGATGAATGTCTACGCTTCATCCAGAGGTCTCTTCGAAAACTAGATCTCTACGTATGTTCATTTATACAGGGTCTTTCACGAGGAACCTCGCCCATATTTATACGGGAAACTACTGAACGTATTTTCATGAAATTCAGCACTTATAAGTATTTCACGATGCTGATGAAATCTAAAATATTTTCAAGGCATGAGCACCTCCGGTTTTTCCGGAAATGACGTCAACTTCCGTTTTTCAAATTAGAACACCATTTTTTTATTGCAGAAATAGATTCCTTAGAAAATTTCAAGTTATTTTGATGTAACATTTTTCAGTTTTGGTTGGAAAATTCTCTCTGAGCGGGAAAATTCGAAAAAAATATCGAAAATAGAGCTCCGCTGAAACAAGAATAACTTCGAGGTTTTTGGATGGAAAATTTTCATTTTTGGGATTTTTCAAGATGTGAGATTGATGTATCCACTTTCGAAATCGAAATCGCGATTCATGATACAGGGGGTGAAAAAATCGCTTTCAAAGTTAGGGATGGCAAAATCGTGAAAAATCAATTTTTTCAAATTAGAACCCCATTTTTTTATGGCAGATATTGAATCTACGTTAAAAATAATGTGAGTGTATGCATTACACCCTTGCCCTGAAGTGGATATTTTCTGAGTTATTCACAAAAAACTGTTTTTCGTCTTGAATTTTCAGCTATTTCTTTTCCCTTCACGCCAAAAAGATGAAATTTTCGGGAACTGTTACTTAAACCATGTTTTAGATTTTACTACCCTAATATGCAAGAGAAAAAAGTTACAGGTTGTTCCTAAATAGATGGCGAATTTGGATTCGAATTTGTATCGGAAACCTCTTTATTTCAACTAATCGGCCATCGGTTTTCTCTCCAGTGATAAATAAATAATTCCTTATGAACCATATGCAAAAACTTAACATGTTTTACATTATTTTTTTTTAATGATAGATATCATTAATTACATGCTACTGAATAAAGAGGAATTTGGCAGATGTAATTAATGATATCTATCATTAAAAAAAAAAATAATGTAAAACATGGTAAGTTTTTGCATATGGTTCATAAGGAATTATTTATTTATCACTGGAGAGAAAACCGATGGCCGATTAGTTGAAATAAAGAGGTTTCCGATACAAATTCGAATCCAAATTCGCCATCTATTTAGGAACAACCTGTAACTTTTTTCCCTTGCATATTAGGGTAGTAAAATCTAAAACATGGTTTAAGTAACAGTTCCTGAAAATTTCATCTTTTTGGCGTGAAGGGAAAAGAAATAGCTGAAAATTCAAGACGAAAAACAGTTTTTTGTGAATAACTCAGAAAATATCCACTTTAGGGCAAGGGTGTGATGCATACACTCACATTATTTTTTAACGTAGATTCAATATCTGCCATAAAAAAATGGGGTTCTAATTTGAAAAAATTGATTTTTCACGATTTTGTCATCCCTAACTTTGAAAGCGATTTTTTCACCCCCTGTATCATGAATCGCGATTTTGATTTTCAAAGTATATACATCAATCTTACATCTTGAAAAATCCCAAAAATGAAAATTTTCCATCCAAAAACCTCGAAGTTATTCTTGTTTCAGCGGAGCTCTATTTTCGATTTTTTTTTTCGAATTTTCCCGCTCAGAGAGAATTTTCCAACCAAAACTGAAAAATGTTACATCAAAATAACTTGAAATTTTCTAAGGAATCTATTTCTGCAATAAAAAAATGGTGTTCTAATTTGAAAAACGGAAGTTGACGTCATTTCCGGAAAAACCGGAGGTGCTCATGCCTTGAAAATATTTTAGATTTCATCAGCATCGTGAAATACTTATAAGTGCTGAATTTCATGAAAATACGTTCAGTAGTTTCCCGTATAAATATGGGTGAGGTTCCTCGTGAAAGACCCTGTATAGTTCATTTTATAGTTATTTGGCACCAAGATGCATGAACTCCTGATGACAAGCATCGTTCTACTTCAATTCTGTCCGTTCGTCCAGGCGTCAATACATGAACTTCAAATTTTCAGGGTAGATTCGGATCTCGAATGCTGCGTTCGAGTTGGAAGTTTTGTTTTTCTGATAATTAAAAAAATTCAGATCTGATCGAAACTAAATTCTGAATTGAGAATGACATATTCAAGCCAAGTGCAAAATTTTGTCCAGATCGCTAAACCAAAACAATATAAAATGCTAGCGAATTATCGACAAAAAATTTCCAATATTTCTGTACTAACATATCAAGGATCATGGAGGATTGCTTTGACAGCTGCTTTCGAATTTGTTTTAATGATATAAAAAAAATGTTTTGGATTTATGTTTTTTTTTAGCCGTAAATGGTCTCAATGGACCAGGTTCGAATAACTGATAGAGAATCCGTGGTGAAAGTACTGTCCGACCGTCTGCAAACGCGGTATTTTTTGAACAGATGATTCGAAGAAAACACCCTGAATATGATTGAAAAAAAGTTTGAGAAAGCAATAGAATCATTGAATAATTTGAAAGAGAATTTTTAATTAATGCGCATTAATTACCTACTGTAACAAGGCAAGAATCAACAAAAAGTTTCAGAATGTTTAGAAATATACAGGGTGTTTCTGGATTGATGCGAAAGATTTCAAAGGGTGATTCTTTGTTCAAAATAAAGGGTAGTTTGTTATATAAATGTTGCCAATGTTGGGTCAAAAGTCAAACGTTAGGAAGATATCGCGGTTCAAAGATGGCGAAAAAATTAAATTTGAAGAAGAACTTACGCAACGACTTGGATAGAATGAAATTCGTATAGCTTCATTTGGTTAGAATCTTTTTTAGTTTATGAATTTTTGCCGTAAAATGTACCATTTTGAAATAAAAAAAACGATGTGAATCATTTCGTGTCGGGAAAGGGCAATTACTATTTCAAAACTGATTTTCATTTTATTTTTTTGTATTTCAAAACGGTACATTTTACGAGAAGAATACACGAACTAAAAAAGTTTCTAACCAAATGAGGCTATCCGTACTGAATTCTATCTAATTCGTTGCGTGAGTTTCTCTTTCAATTTAGTTAACAAAAATGATAAGAGTATGTTGTTATATTAAGTTTATACCTTCGGACACATTTTGACGCTTCTATATTTTATATTAATTACAACTGTCAATATTTCCTATCTTAGGTAACTAGAGTTAATTCTATATGAATTGAATAATTAAATACTCAACATTCTCCCCTAATTATCAATTTATAACTAAAGTACAATCAACTGTTTTAAAATTCTTCTTTCTGCATCTTCTTGTTTCTGCCTATTTTTGTCTTCGTTTTTACTCCGTCGTCTTCTTCTTCTCGTTTTCTTGCTCCATCCTCTTCTTTTGTACGTCCTCGTTCAATTCTTTTCGATTTTTCTTTATCACTTTGTTGCCTTCTTTTCTCCTCTCCTTCTCTCTTCCTGTGCTTCTCTCTCTCATTATTTTCCTGATTTTCCGTTCTTCTCATTTCTTGGTCTTGTCGTTTTCTTTCTTCATCTTCTCTGCGTTGTCTTTCGTTTTCTCTCATCTTCCTTTCTTGTTCCATCCTTCTTTTTTCATCGCCTTCTTTCTTTCTTCTATCTTGTTCTTCTCTTTTTTCTCTTCTTTCCATTGTCTCTTTCTCTCTTTATTTTCTTTGGTTTTTCGTTCTTGTTCTTGTCTTTTCCGTTTTTGATCTTCTCTTTTATTTTCTTCTTGCTCACGTATTCTTTGTTCTTCCATATCTCTCTGTGTATTCCTTTTTTCTTCATTTTCTCTTCGTTTCTCTTCGTCTTCTCTTTTAGGTCTTGCTCTTATTTCATTCTCTTCTTGTGTACTTTGAGTCTTTTGTGATACAGTAACGCCTTCCTTATCTTCTTTGACGTCGCTGTTGTTCTCAGATTTGGCTTCTGGTAGATGACCCAAAAAAAGGATCCCTTGTATGCTTTGCTTGAACACATACTTCACAATCAGCATTTGCTTCTTCAGAATCGATTCCATCAGCCATCTTTCTCAATTTCTTCAGATTAGCATTACATATATGATCCATTCTCTTGTGCCAAACCTCTTTTGTAAGTAATACATTGTCGATTTTATTTTCAATTTCTACTTCGAAAATACCATTCTTATTTTTATGGCCAATTACAATCTCCTTTGAATCCTTAGAAATTATTACAACATTTTTCTTGAACAGTACTTCACCTCCATTTTCCGTGATTTTATTAACTGAAATCAGATTTATACTCAGTTCCGGCACATATGTTACATCATTTAGATCAAATATTTCTCCTCTGATATTTCCCAACGCTGTTCCATGCATAACTTGATTATTAGCAACTGTTAATTTCATATTTTCCATCTTCATTTCATCTAATATCTCAATATTATTAGTCATATGACAACTGGCTCCACTTTCTACTATGAACTTATTCACATTGCATCTATTATGTTTGGCCATAAATGCAACATGCGAGCTTCCAGAAGTTCTTTCATCCCTCTTATTTCTGAAATAACAATTTGAGTCTTCATGATTTGTTTTCTTGCATATGGAACATTTAATGGAACGATTTTCGTTATTTTCATATCTTTGAACTCCAAGATTCCTTCGTTCCTGAGCTGTTTCTCTACTTCCTGATGCTTCATACCTTTTTCTTTCATTATTCCTACAAAATTTTGCAATATGACCTTTCTGATTGCAGTTGTGAAATTTCATGTCATTTCGACTCTGGTATCCTTTATTAAAATTCTCATGGAACACTTTGAAAACATTACCATTAGTCGTGTTATCTTCTTTGACAGTATTTTTCAATTCTTCCGATGATAATCTTGCAATAAGATTTGATAACGTTTTATCTGCAACAGCAGTAGACTCCCAAGCTAAATCAAAACTCTTGAATTTTTCTGGTAAAGACAACAAAATCTTCGAAATAATCATGTTATCTGAAATGTTTTCCTTTAAGACTTTCAATTTGAAGGCAATATTCTGTAAAACTGCTATATTATCAGCAACACTTTTACTTATATCAAACTCAAATTTGTAAAATTGGCTCATCAGATTATATTTCACAGTTGCATCATCCCTTTCAAATATATTTTTCAGAGTATTAAGCCCGCAACGGACGGCGAGCGATATATTATATCTCATATATTACACCAATATCGCTCCTTATGAAAATGCACCAAGCCCCGCGGACGACGCTATAATATATATTCCGATATTACGATATTTTTCCATACTAAAATGACATATGTCAATGCAAAGCTATAATATATATTATATTATCGCTCGCCGTCCGTTGCGGGCTTCATACATATCCTTGCTTGTTGTTTTAGAAAATAGATGAATCAAAAGACTTTTATCAACTGTACTCATTATGGTCTTTTTAGCTTTTGAATCTTCCCTTATCCACTTCTCAACTTCAACTTGATTTTCATCTGTAATTTCCGGTTTTAATTCTCTTCCATGTATGTATTCTAAAAGTCCAGTTGCACCAAACACAATATCAATCTGCCACTTCCATAATGGATAGTTCTCTTGATTCTTTAATTTTTCGATCGC
Organism: Adalia decempunctata; assembly: GCA_951802165.1. Lineage (NCBI taxonomy): Eukaryota > Metazoa > Arthropoda > Insecta > Coleoptera > Coccinellidae > Adalia > Adalia decempunctata. Next base: position 35,001,753 of record OX637697.1, on the reverse strand, counting down.
TGTAAGATCTTGATCTGACATTTTTATTTCTTTATTGATACAGTATCAATTCCAATTAAGGTTTATTTATTTCTCACTCTTCCATACACTCGCTACCATGTTGTTATATTAAGTTTATACCTTTTTATTTAAAAAAAAAACTTCGGACACGTTTTGACGCTTCTATATTTTATATTAATTACAACTGTCAATATTTCCTATCTTAGGTAACTAGAGTTAATTCTATATATAGATGCATAGAAATACCTGGTGTTGGAACTGATTAGATTTTGTTTAAGACTTTCTTGTCGATCGAAAACGTGATATTTTGTGCAGCTTTTCATTTCTCCCGAAAGGGGGTCGCGTTTTTTGTCGTTGCCGCAGTAGCGCCACGACCGATAAATATTGCGGATTTATTCCGGAACTAGTCCAAAATCTGAAATCTAGGATGCCGTTTTGATCTACAAATTTTGGTCACGATTTTTAGTAGGGAGTCGTTACACCAGGGCCTTTATTCTTGAAAACCAGGGAGTAGAACGATCGAGAGATCGGCGACGTGGCCCTACTGATTAGTAGGGCCACGTCACCGTTCTCTCGATCGTTCTACTCCCTGGTTTTCAAGAATAGAGGCCCAGGTGTTTTATGCATCTATTTCTATATGAATTGAATAATTAAATACTCAACAGAGTAGCCTACTTCAGCCCCCTCCACTCGATCAAAAAATATGAGAAAATATCAAGAAAGTGTGTTTTCATGATAGTCATACACACTTTCATATAATATCATCATTCTATCGCTTTTCGGTTTTGAGATACAAAATAAAAACATCATTCCTCGCCATCTTTGAACCGCGATATCTCCGTAACGTTCGACTTTTGACCCAACATTATTAAGACAAACTACCCTTCATTTTGAACAGGGAATCATCCTCTTAAATCTTTCGCATCAATTCAGAAACACCCTGTATTGATCTAACTTATTTCGTGTTGAATTTGAACAATTTTTTTCTCTCACTGCAAATACGAATACCTACAAAGTGAATCTACCTGAAAGGGGATTCTACTTTATACAAGTTGAATCTAGCAACAAGGTGGATGAACTAGCGTTCAAATGCTCCTTACTTCACTTTCACGTTCTTGAAGAAATCAATTTTTGTAATATTTTACTATTATTTGAAATGATCATTATAAAATTAAAAATACAATTAATGCTCAAACTGATGCAATAATTCAAAGAGAGACGGGCACATTCATTTTTTTATAATTTCGAAGACTTCCTGAGTTATCATCAATTGTGTCATCTCATGTCATGCGCTCCTTCAGTTGATCTATATCATCCTGTAGATCTTGGTGCACTTTTCGAAAACCCCTGTATGAAAAAGTCCAACGGAATCAAGTCTAGAGACCTTGCGAGCCATTCAATCGGTCCCGTCCTCCATATCCACCTATTTGGGAAAACATTATTCAAATAGGCTCGTGCGTCAACAGGAAATGTGAGGGCGCTCCATCTTGTTTAAACCATAAAACCTCTCTTTCTGGAAATAGTCTTCTATTCTAAGCTCTTGAAGAAATTGGAAATATCAGGGTTCCCTGATAAAGAAGGGTCCAATAATTATATCTTGTTTATAATACAAGCCATAATATGTATTCAACTTCTCTGTATACTCAGTATCTGGTATCGATGCGGATTTTCTCTTGACCAGTTCTAATTCAAGAACTGCAGAATGATATAAAACATTATCCATTGCTACTTGTCTCGAACTTGTATGAGGCTTTTCTTCAAACGCAAGAATAACAATCACTTCAGAAATTGGCTTTCTTTTAGGATTTTTTTCAGCGACGTTTTCCCAAAATTTTTCTCAATTTTGCTCGAAGGACGTTTCGTCCTCATAGCGAATCATTATTAAAATTTCGATTCATTTCTTTCCTGTCTATCTCATTTTCAAATAACCGTCGCTGTTTCATATTTCTCACTTTTTCATTAGCTGGAAGATATGAATTCCAGCATTCATTGTAATTTAAATATCCATGATAAATAAATCAAAGTACTGCAATGAAAAGAGTGAGATGAATAAACGTTTTCGTATAATTTTCGTTGATTTATTTTCCATTCGATCCGTATATTTTCGAGAGTGTTGCCTTTTTCAGACAAAGGGCAATTTTCAATGTAAATTTAATCGCAGACTGGAACTTCTAAAAAGTTGGCCTATTTGTATTTCATTATATGTGAGAAAATGAAATATTTGCTCCAGCAAAAAGGATGCCTCTACGATATTCAGAGCCAGCTCCCTTCGAGAAGTTAAATTGGTTAATCCACTTGTTGCATGTTCGGGGTGACACAAGAGCGTGTAGAGAATTGATCGAGGACGAAATTGGGAATACGGGAGGACGAAATGAGTTTCTTCACTACAAAAAGGTGAGTAATGAAAACGCGAATCGCGTCGAAATTGAGGATTGAAAAATATTAATTTCTTTTCGGACTTAAATTAAGAATATCTAGGTTATAATAAAGACATCTACACAAAGACTGTGCTTTCATTTTTCGCAGAACAATGTCACTATCTTATAATCTATAACATTCTTCTTAGAAAAAAGTAAAATTATTTTACCAGGGAGTAAAAAAAGGAAAACCTATCCTGTATCTGAAAGGGGCCTCATTCCAGGCCCGGATTAGCGTCACAAAATTAAATCTCAGCATATTTTTAATCGTATTCTGAAGTGAAATATCTGAGATTCTAAGTTTCAAACAAAACTTTCGGACTTCACATTGACTTGCTCTGTTTCAGGGCTGTCTGTTCAAGAATGAAGGTAAAACCTCAGAAGCCTTAGAGGCATTTCAAACATGCTTAAGAATCAATCCAGAAAATCCCGACAATATGATGGAAGTTGGAGGATGTTTGTAAGTTTCTTTTACATATTGTGAGGATTCAATAGCCCACCTTTACAGGGATGGTGGTCATTTCACGGTGTATATTTCGAAAATGTTAGGTTATGGTCATTTCATTAGTCAGATAACATTGTCTTTCCTACATAGAGGTCGTAGTAATTACGTGTTCATCAGAATGTATATTAACTCTGGGAAAATAATGAATTTGAGAAAATATTATGTGAATTCAATAATTCCAAAGACCTGACGAATATTGAAGAAACTTTTTCCTCTGTTAATACTGGAAATATTTCGCGTATATAAACATGGTTCGAAGATTCAGTTATGCTATATTCTTGTACGGAAATCAAGAATCGAGTGTGGATATTTTACTGAAAAATAATGGACAGAATAATCCGTTACTTTGAGATAGCCCAATAACCCAACAGCAAAACTTCTAAACGAATAGATGGACCTATGGAATTCCTAACTTTTCAAAATTCCCAAGAAATGAGCCTACAAAAGACATTTGAATACCTTTTTACATAACATGAAATACTCCAGTATGAAAATGTAGTAGTACCTACTACGAAAGCTGTGTCCTATGTCACAGTTAATCCTTAAGAGAACTAAATCCATTTAAAAAGTTGAAAAAGAGTAAATAAAGATTAGCATTGGCAACGTCTCTGAGAATTATTTTACACTTCACGATTACCAACCTGCACCAGTTGATAAACCTAAAACTTGGCCAACCGGGATAATTTATAAAAGTGAATGGAGTATACTTATAAATATCACACTATTCAGTTAAATCAATAAACACGATGGATCTAACAACTTGAATTCTAATCATCACCTCTTCATAATATCTACTGTAATTGATCGAAATTCCAGATATGAACTGAAACGATATAAGTTAGCTTTGGATGCTTATAAGGAAGCAGAAAGGATTTCTATTACGCCAGACTGGCAAATATTCCATAAAATAGGTGAATAAATAAAATAATTTTAATGCGAATTTGTCATATTCACATTTGTGTACCAGCAAGTCTGTTCCTTGTTTTTTCAGCTGAGATTCTCTTGTTGAAGGAAGATACAGAAGGGGCAAAAGCATACGTAAGGAAAGCCGTTGAACACGGAAGGAATGAAATTTCTTACAAACTTTTGGTGAAAATTCTCAAAGAAGAAAAGGATTTCAAATCCGCTCTTGCTGTCTGTAGGTCTGGAATTGAGTAAGTGCGATTTGATGTACAACAATGTATGAAAAATAATGGATTTGTTCCTTCTTTTATTATCGAACGGAAATTTGGGATAATAATAACATGCATTTATTTTCCAAATTATCATCTATGACATTAAAGAGAAAACAAGTCAACAAAAAAATATTTCTATATAAGAAAAAAAAATAGCAGTGCTCACAACAACACTTAAATAATTCAGGTATCGAATAAGGTTCTGTATTCATGATAAGTCGGCGAAGTAGTTTACGAAAATTATTATAATCTTTGATGTCCCTTATGTGTTTTGGATGAAAGTTGAACTATGCCACGTACATATGAGGTGGAAAGAAGTATGCATTCATTCTCCTTGTGTTATTCCCGATATAGGTCTATCAGAAGATGTCTTATTATTGTCACTTTGTTATCACCTTAATCAGTGAATTTTTCAGTAGAACACAACTATTCAACTGATTTTGAGCTGTAATCGTATCCATATACGAACAGCGTGACGTGAGGTATTATAACTCACTCTAATACAAATAGGAGAGATGAAATTGCTTACGAAATGAATAAAAAGAGTTGGATCGATCGGGAACTCTATTTCAGACATCAAGGTAACGTTGTCGCCATCCATTCTACATTTTCTTGGGTCTGAATATCCAAAAATTACATTTGGAAAACGTGATTTTCTTACGTTTTCTGCGCGATTCGATTCTCGACCACAGAGATCGCTTCTGGCAGCTATTCTCAATTTTGAAAATGTAGATCAATCCGAATTTTACTGAAGAAGTCGTAGATTAAGTATGGTATTCAATTCGCGGTAATGGTCATAACACCACTAACTCGTCTGACGGCTAGTGCTATGACCTACATTACCGCTCGTTGAATAAAATATACACTACTATGCATTGGGTGTTTCATATCAAATAAACTTTAAATTCATTGGGAACCCAAAATTATGAAAACACACAGATAGCTGTTATTACCGGAACTGAAATTTCTTTAAGTTGTCTCTTTTTAGAAGCGCCAGACAATACAACAAAGTTGAAACTGAATTGAATTTGACAAGTGGAAATAAATAAGACATGAAATTCTATGACCGCCTCAGTTTTGAAGGAAGTGAATCAAAGCCTGCTAGGATTTTGTTGATCGAAAAGTGTTTTTTCGCAATTTTCGATATACAGTATATCATGATATATATTTTTAAAATCGTTGAAGGAAAATCAATTTGGTGATATCATTTTCCACTATGGTTTCCATTTGAAAAAAAAAATTTTGGTTATAGCTCCGAAATTTAAGTAGATACAGAAAATCCAGTAGCACCGATTATAGTTTAGGAGTTGTAGTACTAAACCATCGAAATCTGGCCACCCTGTACAGACTATATCCTTACAACTGCTATACATGGTTTTCATTTCAAAACTTGCCACCCCTATTATTTCCATATATATATATATTTTTTTTTAAATCGCCGAGACCCGTCAATTTTGTTTTTGAGGGGGAACAATTTTGACGTATAAATTAGCTCTCTCCCTTTAACCCCCTACCCTCCAGAGCCACCCCTACAAAAATCTTAAATGAGAAAGGGGGTCGAGTGATACTTCATTTCAAAGGGCTTTTTATTCTCTATATTTTGGCATATTATTTTTCAAATTTGGGTGTTGCGTTAGGCGTGTGTCAATTTGAAAAGTTCCCATCCCCTATTATTACACTATTTTTTTTCAAATTTGTCCAAATTTAACAGCAATTTTAAGATAATTAGTGTTTCAATAATGCATGACACACTAATTAAAATGTTTGATCCGTTTCTGAGATAAGGCATAAATTAATTCTGTAATAATTAAAAAAAGTAGACAGAAAATCAGAAAGTTATTTTATTAAATGCTCAAAGTGAGCTCCATTATTTGCTAAACAATAATTCATTCTATTTTCAAATTCTTGCCGGACTTTTCGAAATGTTTCCCGAGGGATCTGTCTACATGTCTGAGTTATTCTAGCTTTTAGATCATCAATGTTTTCTGGCTGAGTTTTATAAACTTCAGTTTTTAAGTACCTCCAAAGAAAGAAGTCTAAGGGTGTTAAATCCGGTGATCTTGGCGGCCACTCTTGGGCACCTCTCCTTCCCATCCATTGTCCAGGAAATGTTTCATCCAGCCATTGCCTAACGGGAAGAGCGTAATGCGGTGGAGCTCCATCTTGTTGGAAATGCAAATTGTCTTCTTCCAGCATAACGTTTCCGTCTTCATTGGTCTGGTTTTCTAGCGACTGAGTGATGAGTGGATTTATTACATTTTCTAAAAGTTTTAAATAGAGGTCTCCAGTCAGATCCCCCAGAATTCCTGCCCACACATTCATCTTCTCAGGATACTGTGTATGGTCCTGTCGAAACACATGTGGATTTTCATTGTTCCAATACCTACAATTGTGCCTATTCACAAATCCGTTTAAGAAAAATGTCGATTCATCGCTAAAGCAAATATTTTTTAACAAATTTGGATTATCTGTAATTTTTCTAGTAATTTCTTCACAGAACTGTATCCTTCTGTCATAATCGTCTTCACTGAGTTGTTGATGAATTTGCAGTTTGTACGAAAAAAACTTATTTAGTTTAAGTACCTTATGTACTGAACCAACAAAAATGTGAGTTAACTTGGCTACTTTCGGAATTGAAGTAGTATTAGGATCCATAGAAAAATTACCAAGAACTTCAATCTGCGTTGCCTCGTCCAAAATTCTTGGTTGACGAGTTTTTATATTACACACCGAACCAGTCGCGTCAAATTTTCTTACCAAATCAAGTACATACTGGTGGCTTGCATGTTTAGCAGGATGTCTAGCGTTAAAAACTGCTGCTGTCCTACGAGCACAACGATTTTCACTTCCGTAAATGTAGATAATCTCTATTCTTTCCGCCAAAGTATAAACCATTTTTGAAGAACTTTTTACTGTTGTATTAATAAAACTACACTGAGCACTTACTTAAGCCTCTAACTGCGGCTGTCGTCAATAGACAGGAATTTATTTTTAATCAAGATCGCGTTGATAAGCGTCTGATAAGCGTACGCATACTTACACTCTACGTACGAGCTCACTCGATGCGAGCTCGTACGTAGAGTGTAAGTAAGTATGCGTACGCTTATCAGACGCATAAAAAAACAACTTTTTTATGTCGAAAATATTTATTTATATGTATCGTCGAGTTACAAGAAAAACATATTCTCATTTTTTTGCTGTTTTATAAAAATAGTGTAATAATAGGTGGTGGGAACTTTTCAAATTGACGCACGCCTAACTCGGCAACGCAACACCCAAATTTAAAAAAATAATATGCCAAAATATAGAGAATAAAAAGCCCTTTAAAATGATGTATCACTCGACCTCCTTTCTCATTTAAGATTTTTGTATGGGTGGCTCTGGAGGGTAGGGGATTAAAGGGGGAGAACTAATTTATACGTCAAAATTGTTCCCCCTCAAAAACAAAATTGACGGGTCTCGGCGATTTAAACAAAAAATATAACAGTTTCAAATAATAGGGGTGGCAAGTTTTGAAATGAAAATCCTGTATAATAAAATGCAATGATACACCAAAAAATAAAATAAAATTACAATTCAAAAACTCTACGGACTTCTCTCCCGAATGCAGATAAAGGTATTGAAAATGGGTCCAAACGAACATAATATTTATTGAATAAATCACATAATCACAATAGGAGAATTTAACTGCCAATGTTGGTTCTAAAATGTGAGGCGGCAAGCAATTGTTTGTTTCTAGTAAACTTCATGGGCACATGATAGAAAATCAAAAACACCAATTCTGAACAATTGTAGCAATTTGTAATAATCTTATATACAAAAATCAGGTCTCTTAAAATCCTACGTTGTTCTAGTGTCTGCAAGCGGTAAAGGGAACGAATTATACTGATACCAGTGGTAACATATATTTTAGTTAACTTAAAACCTCAAAAATTTATTTTGTGTCCTTCCTAATCTCACTTTATTGCAATTATACTATGGAATTCACACCAGGCTGGCAAAATTCAGTCTACTATAGACGAATGCATAATAAATCCTCCCCCTAACTGACGCGATTTACAGGCACACCGTCCAGATGGTACAGAAACTCGAGTCTCGACTGTTGTGGCATTCCTTAATCTTTTACATTTACAGAAGTCTGCGAAAGCCTCGAGATCCTTCTGCAGTTCTATGCAGTCGAGCACCGTCACTATCTCTTTAAATAATTTCAAGTCGTCAGCATATACAAGGAATTTAGAGTAATTGAAACATTCTTTCACATCATTGATAAAAACCAGAAAGAGCAATGGACCCAAATGAGAGCCCTGAGGCACTCCAGAAGTTACCACAAATGGCGCAGATCTGTACCCATTTACGGACACCAGCTGACATCTATTATTAATATATGATGCAAACCATCTCAACAGGTCCCTCTGCACACTGAAGCTTGCCAGAGAAGAAAGAAAGAACTAAAATCGGTGAATAACGAATCAACCTGTATCTTCTCATCCCTTGAAACGAACTCCGAGTACAAAGTTGAATTGGTTTCAAAGTCCCGGAAAAAATCCATGCTGACACTCAATAATTGTTGACTTCAAACCGTGAAATAAAACGTCTAAAACAATACTTTCGAAAATTTTGCTAAACACCGATATTTTTGGACACGAAACTTCTTAGGTCTTGGAGAACCAGAGTGTCGCCATTCCATCGATTGTTGCTTTGTTTCTGAATCGTAGAAATGTACCCAAATCTCATCCATAGTAACAATTCAGTTGAAGAAGTCTACATCGTTTTCAAATCGAGCACAGATCGAACGCGATGCTTCTACCCTTGCACGCTTTTGGTCAACATTCAAACATTTGGGGATCCATTTTGCAGAAATTTTTCTTATGTCCAAATTGACGTGAAGTCAAGTGCTTCAGATATCCGTTTTAGCCCAATTCGACGGTCTGATAAAATCATGTCATGAACTGCATCGATATTTTCGGGGACTGACACAGAAACTGGCCTTCCCGATCGGTCATCTTCAATGGAAAATATACCTCTTTTGAAGCTTGCAGTCCAATTTTTCACGGTCGTATACGATGGACATTGGATATTAAGCATATCTTCGTAAATCTGCTCACCTCTTAACCCTTTTAAATACAGGTACTTGATGATGGCTCGATACTCCAATTTTTCGATTTTTACAATTTCGGTGGACATCTTTTTTTTTAGTTTATTGCGTAACTATGGCTTCCTTTTTTGACGTCGAACTCTTCACTGACACTTCTAATAAGTTATTGTTCGTTGATATGGTATCGCAATATTTTGTTTATGCAAGGAACTGGTCTAGGCTAACTAGATATCAATACATCCTCGTAATAATGATTGTTAAAACAGACGGATTATCAACATCTAATAATAGTCGTATATCTTCTTTAGTCTTAATTGAGTACCAAATGAAATCATCTCAGGTGATTATTGCATTCATACCATCAACTTCAATAAGAGAATGAGGAAAGCATTTTCTAATAAATATCCGATTTTCTTCAGCATCCTTACGGCATCTTATTTCGCTGAATGGAAAACGTAGGAGTATTCTCGTCATTTCATCTCGAGTGATGAAAACCTCAAAGAACAATTACTACGCAATGTCCTTGTTCAAGTTTTTTTTCATCTTGATTTTCTTGTCCCAGATTCACCATCGTAGATCTGATTAAACTTCCCAAATGAAACCAAAAAAGTTCCTTAATTGGATGGAAACACCTACAGTCCCTCCTTTCGGTTGAGTTATTATCACAAAAAAAAATTAATCAAATTTGAACCTGAATCTCGGCATTACGTAGGTCAATGACTGTGTGAAAGACATTCTTCATTTTTTGATTAGATAAATATTAGTTCTTCGTATTGAATTATGAATAAAACATAGGTTATTTAATTTTTGGATCCTTTCTACGTGGAGACCTTCTGACAGCTCGAAAATTGAGAAGATTTTCTGGTAATTTTTTTATACGACGTGTTAGGTAAACAAGCAACAACAATAATTGACGAAGTTGTTCTTTGGACTATTGTAACGAAGTTTTATCCTTCGATTATTTTCGAAAAAGCAGGGAGGAAAATCCTCAGAAAGAAGTGCCTGAACGCGTTGAATGTGGTATGAGTGCAAAAAATAATCTCTCAGAATTTTTCAATCAGTCCAGATACACTGCGCAAAAAAATTAACGCAGGTGTTCTCAATGATGATTATTTATATCAGAATTATGCATGCATATATTATCCACTTTCAACGTTTTTCTTCAATACAGATGTTTTCTCCCAGCAGGAATAAAAAAAATATGATATTATCAGATTTTGAATGTATTGGCTCCATTCCAAAATCAGTTGTTCTCGATCAATTCTAGTGATCAATAGTTTTTCTTTCGTTTGATTTTCTACACTCGATCGCTATGCAACGCGAAACACGCAATTTGACCCAAGAGGAATGTGCCCAAGCGGTAGTTTTGCGAGAAGAAGGGTGGAAATACACAAGAATTGCAGAAAGGTTTGGAGTTTCCCATACAAGTGTGTCCAGAATGTTGCAGCGATTCAGGGAGACAGGTATGAATGTCCGAAGACCAGGACAGGGTAGACCACGGATAACAACTGCCATTCAAGAACGTTACTTGAGAGTTTCTTCGTTGAGACAACGGTTTGCAACAGCTCGCCTCCTTCAAAATCAGCTTGAGCAAACTCATGAGGTGCACTCAGACAATAAGAAATCGCCTCAGAGAATATGATTTGAGGCCTCGTGTCGCGGCAAGAGGCCCAGCTTTTACCCCAGCCCATCGAAGGGCGCGTTTGGATTTTGCGAGAGAGCATATCCATTGGGAAGAGGCCGATTGGGAAAGAGTTATCCTCACAGATGAGTCTAGATTCTGTCTCTACCATTGTGATCGACGTTCCCTTGTATACAGACGTCCATATGAAAGATATGCTCAGTGCAATTTCCTGAATACTACTGGTTTCGGGGGAGGATCGATTATGGTATGGGGTGGAATATCTTTGACTGCTCGCACAGACCTAGTGGTCGCTGATAATGGAGCTATGAATGCTGATAAGTATATAAGGAACATTCTTTAAGAGCATGTAGTACCATTTGCCTCATACATTGGTGAAAATTTCATGTTTATGGACGATAATGCCAGACCCCATCGTGCGCGCATCGTTCAGGAGTACCTTGAAGAGGTTGAAGTCTCTCGAATGGAATGGCCAGCAAGAAGTCCAGATCTCAATCCGATTGAGCAGGTTTGGGACAACCTCAATAGAAGGCTGAGAAGTTCAGAAAATCATCCAGCTACTCTTAAGTCTAAGGAATCCTACTCGGAGAAATCTGGGAAGGATTAGATCAGAACATTTCAAGATCACTCATTTTGAGTATGAACCGTCGTTGCCGAGCTGTAATTAACGCAAGGGGTGGAAATACCAAGTATTAAATCACTTATCAGCATTTCAGTATTTTGAAAATTGTTCATTTCTCTTCTTTCACATTAGATTAGGTGAAATCCTGGATTTTTCTTCCTTTTAATGTGTCTTGTTTCGTTCAAAACCTTCCCGAGAGAACATAAAAAATAAGTTATAAATTCAATGTAGAGTTAACTTTCATTAAAATTGAGATTTTCAGAATGTGCGTTAATTTTTTTGCGCAGTGTATGTACTTGCATTCAAAGTATTCGCAAATGTTTTCGAGAAGACGTACCTGGATATTCTTTCACGACGAAACAGAATTCACAGTTAAAGCTTTTGAAATGAGATCTAATGAACGAATTTCAAGACGTCCCCACCAGTACTGAATTTATGCAACCCAAACATCAAGGGATGACAACATCCCATCGCTGGTTGCCTGCATGATTATTTCATTGGGCGTCTATATGTGAGTTCGAATAATTTTTAGGTATTTTAAACCTGTGGACCTGATAGGAGCAAAGCTTTTATTCACATGTACATCTACGAATCGGAAATTTTGCTTTCATTTGCTTATTAAAATTATGTAGCCACTGCAGACAGATCTTCAAAATGTTACAGGTTCTGCCCAGACAGTGTGGATATGATGTGTGAAGTAGGATTTCTCCATTTACGCTTAGGCGAAACCCAGCATGCGTTCGAAAGATTCAGCGATGCTCTTGCGTTCAATCCTCAGTGCTCCAAAGCCCTACTGGGAATTGGATTTGTGACACAGGTATGAGATAATACTTATTCCCAAAATAAACCAGAGTCTTATTTCAAAAGATCCATATAGTAGGAAGTATAGGATTCGTTAAAATAAACGATTTCACCATGGTTCCCCTATTTCAAACTCAAGATGGCGAAGTGATCGAATTCGAATTTTATTCAGTAAAATGTGAAGTACGGGTCTGTTCTGTGTGTATTATGCCGGGTTTCCACCAAGCGGACAGGTCAAAACAAAACACGAACTGTCCGTTCGAACAGAAATTTTGAACAGTTTTGTTCGGAAAATGTTCGAAGACTGTTGGGGTTCCCAACGGACTTTCTGTTTACACCAGTAGCGGACAGAAATGAATGAAAACTGTTCGTGCTTTGTTTAAGTTTCATTCAGTTTACACCGGACGTGTAGTTGTGAGAATGTGGCGCGCTGCAAACTTGAGAAAACAAGACCACGAGGATTTATTTTTGCTGACATTTTACATTATTAAAAAGAACAAAACTATAAACGGCGGTTTTGGATTAGGCCATGCTTAAGGCAAAAAGGAGGAAATGTGACGTCTAAACTGTTACAAGACCTCAGTCTCCGAGGAGATGATGTGAGTATAGGAGGTGAACTTTGATCAAGTTTTAATAAACATTACGACTTCTTCCCTTCACGCACCGAATCAAACTACCACTAGATCGCAACAACGTAAATAAAAACAAACTGGGCGTTTACACCAAGCTGACAAACAGTGAAGTTTACCGACATTGGATGGGACTCTGTTTGTGTCCGTAAAAACGCAATTCGCGGACTTTCGAGTCCGGAAAACAATCCACAAGTTCTAGAACAGTTCGCGGACTGTCACATACGGACCGAGTTCGTGTTTTGTTTTTGTTCTGCCGCTTGGTGGAAACCCGGCATTATATATTTGACCGAATGCACATAATGATGTTCTAGAATTAGTATCCATTCAATCGCCTATAGTTTCTACTTTGATATTTCGAAAAGACGATATTTGCTGATATCGAATATTTGTTTATGAGTTTTACCTTCTTAAAAAAACGACTTTTAATGTTAAGACAATTGCTACTCTCATAAGCTCCATTAAAGCTTTGAGCAGTCATGCGTTAAAATTGATTTGGAAAATTTCTTCTCCTAAATCGAATATTATCTCACAAAAAAATTACACATATCTTGATCACAGAGTGTCACATTGAAAAGAAACAATATTCTGTTCTACTAGAAAAATTCTAAATCTGTCGTATCCGTCAATTTTGAATTTGAATAACGAAGATGGATGACAGTAATTTTTTTTATTTTCATTTACGTAATATTCGTCTTCAAAAACGAAATATCAGCCAATTTACACCTATAAAGCATAATATGATAACCAAAGAGAAAATGTTTCCAGAAAAAAGTTCAATAAATCATATGTTCATGTTTCTTACAATTATTTAATATTGAAACTGAAATCACAACAGCTGCGGAGGATTGTTGAACATGCGTTATCAAATTAGATTAGGTCAATGAAAGTTAGGTAGGTTCGCATAGAATATGGTACAGAAGAACGTCACTCACTTCAATTGAAGCTGACAGAATAAATGCATCAGGGTTAGTTTCTGGTCCCTATTAAACCTATAAATAGGGGATTCACCGGACACGAATGTGAGGACCGAGCCCTTCACTTCCTGTGTATAACCTAATCAATGCACAGAGGCAATAATAATAATAATATTTAATTACAACATCAAATAATTACATGTCACGTCAGAATATACAGTTATTTCAAATATCATTTTCAAGAAACTCTTCCAGAGAGTATAATGTACCTATTCTTAAGTAAAATATTTTTTAGATTGTTTTTAAATTTCTTTCCTTTGAGCTGCTTTGTGGAATCAGGAATCTTATGGTAAATTTTTGGGCCACAGAAATCGACTCCTTGTTTAATGTATTTTCTCTGATGATGGGGGAAGGTAAGTTTATTTCTGCTCCTTGTGTTGAACTGATGAAAAAACCATTGGCAGGGAAGTTATCCAAATTTTTGTGGACATAAGTTGCACAAGTTATGACGGTTTTCAGAATATTTTTATGTTCCAAGTCAACACTATGTTGCCTTTTCTACATTCTTAGCGTATTTCTCAGAATGTGAATTTATTCGGAAAATGAATGAATTGGAAAAGATGTGATGGACGAAAATAATTAACGTTTATATGAAGGGAAATTTTGTTCAATCCTCTTGATATTATGAAAAACAGAAGCTGGATGATACGTGATATCTGTATATTTTAGACGAGTAAGTCCCTTCATTGTTGCAAGGAAATCAAATATCTATTATTTCATATTTGTAGAGCTCCTGAAGATGCCCTAACCAGGCGAAACATGTAGAGTAGATATTAAATTAAAAATCCATTTATGTACAAGTAGGTTTATTATATGTTTATATGAATTGATAGAAAGGATTCCTTTTCTAGTTGCTTGCATGAAAAGTACAAGAGATCACTGTTGAAATATATTATTTTTCGCCATGGAAGAAAATTGCATTGCTTTCACATAATTTTCATATGCATGCTTGTGAAGATTTAATGTTCATCATCCTCTTGAACTGAAAGTTCAAGACTTGACGACATCAATTGTTGATTCTAATCAAGAATTCATTAAAAAAATCAACCCAAAGATATAAGATGAATTTATGGGTAATTACAAGAATCAAGAATAATGTCAATTTAATTTTGTTGATAACTTTCTCAAAATCAACTTTGGGATATAAAACTCGGCTTCGTTTGTTCGAACATCTGAAGAAATCATTTCTCACCATCTCGACCTTTGAAAGGCGTTTCTTATAGGAGAATTAGGTCTTACAAGAATCAAGAATAATGTCAATTTTATTTTGTTGGTAACTTTCTTAAAATAAATGTTGGGATATAAAACTCGGCTGCGTTTGTTCAAACAACATCTAAAGAATACATTTTTCATCATCTCGACCTTTGAAAGGCGTTTCTTAAAGGAGAATTAGGTGTAAGTTCCACCTCATTAGTGAGGTACCTAACTTTTGCAAATCTGCTCAGATATCGCCAAATTTCTTGGAAAACCTGAAAAATATCATCCTTATTGACCTCTCCAGGCTCCATCCGATCCATCTACTGCGATATCTTTCCAAATAACAGCTTTTTCAACGAAATTCCCGTGTACCCCTTCAACCTCGAAATGTAAACATTAGTCCTGGTCTTGAAAATCGTCCTCACGCTCCAAACTGGCGCTAAAAACAATAAACATACGTTAATCTTGGATATTCGACGAAAAACTCACCTGCAAATATCGATTAAATACCAAAAATCTGCGAACAATTTGTAAACCTAACAAAATGTGGAATATCTTTGATACTTTTACTTTGGTGTAAACAAAGAAACTAGCAACGTCGTTTTGTCATCAACGATATTTTCTGTGCGCGCACTGACTTTTTATCATATGTTCTATGCTTTTCATCAGGTGCGCCAACTCCTGAAAACGAAACCATGACCTCCTATGTGATTAAATAAAAGTGAATGGAGTATATATACATTATTCTTCATTTCTACAAAAATCAGCAATCATGTTTCATGTAATTTATAATTATATTATTGATGCATACAGTAGAATGAATAAGATGCAGAAAACTGAGCAACACTTATACCATTTTATGGAAGTGGGGAAGGTTCAATTTGAGCATTTGTCGGATTGAATTATTCAGGACAGTAATCTCGTTTTTTTTCATGGAATTTTACCCTCCTGCCTTGTCCCATTGACACTGGTAATCATTTTATGCTCCGTTTTATTTTCAAAGCCGAATATCACGTAGAAATTGTCTACTTTCATATTTATGGGGCAGAGACCAAATCACCAACATATCGCACGACCCATCTTTCCAATTCACATTTGAGGGGTGGATGTGGTATGAGTAATGAAATGATATGATGGTTTTTACGTAGAAAGAATGTCCCACTCTTGAACAAAATTGACGGATCCGAGCGATTTTCCAAAATCTTATGTTTTCTGCTCGAAGACCTGTTTTCTCTCCCTATATTAACATATGAATATTTTTTTTTCAGAGCCATGGAGAAATCGATGTAGCGCTCACGAAATATAAAGCAGCTATTCAATTCCAACCCAACTCTGTCGCATTGTGGAACAACATTGGAATCTGTTTTCATTCTCTGCAAAAGCATATCGCAGTAAGTAACGAAATGGGATCAAATCTTTCGACAAACAAGGATATTTTTGGCTTGATTCCGAATCGTAATAAATGGGGTGAAAAGTTTCGAACAACCTGAACTTTCCGATCAGTTCTTCTGTTTTTCATCATTAGTCTCCAGAAATTCTGATCAGTGAATCTTCCGACAATAATGCATAATGTACCTAGTTAGTACTTAGAAACTCGAAACAGTCTGAGAATGCGATTTGACGAAATGTTATTTCATATAATTGAGAAGAAATGGTTGATCTTTATTTTTTTGACCAATTTTTCGTTTACAGTCGATGAGCTGTTTGAAACGAGCGCTTTGGATGGCCCCACTTAATTGGAAAATTTTGTTCAACCTGGGTTTAGTCCATCTGTCTATGCATCAGCAAGCTTCAGCTTTCAACTTTCTTTGTGCTGCTGTCAACCTTAGACCAGATGCAGCTGGGGTTTTCAATGCTTTAGGATGTAAGTACTCATTTTCTTCCTAAAAAATTCAAATGATCAATATATTGTCTAGGATTTGTGGTATTTCTGATCTATATACATTTTTTTAATCCATTGGAACAGTCCGGAAGAATATAAGGAAATGAATCAAAATGTGCACTAAATCTTTGGATACCATTATTTCGAAGTATCCAGCTCATGTATGCACCACTAAACAATATTTGCTATAATCATGGTAAAATATCGATGAAATTCTCTTCATTAGGCATAAATTCTGAAATCATTACGAAGAAATTAGGGCCGGACTAGAAGAAAGAACCTCCAGCAAAAAAAATATGTCAATTATTTCACTTGAAATTATTCGATATATCAGAGCATTTAGAAATAAAATGTAGCTTGAATTTTCTTTCTCTATACTCAGGAGATAACGTTGTTGCGGAAAATTGACAAAGAAATAATTAATACTACGAAAAGTGACCCTGAAATCTGGCAACATATTTCAATATAAATGCAATAAAAATTTCGCGTTTCTATTCCTAGGAAGTAATTATTTATTGCTGTTCAAAGTTCCTATTTTTATTTTCAATACCACAAAGTTCATATTGCCAATGGACTTTGTCGGTAACAAATAATACACAGAGCTCTATGATTTACTCACATTCTTCGACTCTGTGGTCTGAATTCTGAAAGGAGGCACCAAGGGCCTCACCAGAAATTTTACCTGTTTGTTCACCACACTTTCACTCCTCGTCTAGTGATGTCGCCACTCTCTTGGTTCGAGTTGGTAAGAAACCAACTCGAACAAGAGATTCGCATGAACGCGACCTAGCATGCACGTGCATGCAAAGACATTTAAGTTAAACCCCAAGTATCCATAAAATGAATACGTTCCGTGCAAAAAAGACTCTATTCAATACACCTACGCCAGAAAACCAGCAGATGCATTTCTTCAAGTCAGATCAACCTTAAGTACCATTCCTTCATTGTTTGCTCTGTGGTATTTTTTTCTATCTCATACATGTGAATCCGAATTGGTAAATTGGTATACTCCATTCATTTTTATAAGTTTATCAAGTTCTTTTACTTAAAACTGACGCAGGTTGGCACTCGTGGAAGTCAAATAATTCTGAGAGAAGTTGCCAATGCTAAATTCTATTTACTCTTTTTCAACTCTGTAAATGGATCGAGTTGGTACTTTTAAGGTTAGCTGTGACACAGGATTCGTAGTACTTCAACTGGAGTATTTCAAGTTAAGCAAAAATGCATTTAAACGTCTTCTGTAGGCTTATTTCTTGAGAATTTTGAAAAGGTCCGTTATGTTCGTTTAGAAGCTTTTCTTGGTTATTCGAGTACCTACTTTTATTCTATTTCCGAATGAACTATCACAAAGTAACGGACTAGTATGTCCATTCTTTTTCTGTAAAATTTCAGTACTCGATTCTTGATTTCCGTACAGAAAATAGCATAACTGAATGTTTATATGTATACGTGAAATATTTCCAGTATTAACAGAGAAGGAAGTTTCTTCAACATTCGCTAGGTCTTTGAAATTATTGAATTCACATAATATTTTCTCAAATTCATCATTTTCCCAAAGTTAATAAACATTTCGATAAATACGAATTTCTACGTCTTCCATGTAGAAATGACAATGTCACTTATTAATGTAATAGGAAGAGGACTATAACCTAACTTTTTCAACATTTTCACGGTGAAATGTGTCAGAATTTCATGGCCAACCGGAATACTTTATAAAAGTGAATGAAGCATACAGCAGTCCATTCTGGCTCAAGGAGGTAACTGACTCGCCTGAGGCTCGTCAGTTATATCCTCCATTCGCCAGTAGAAACCCTCTTACCTTGCTAGTAATGTTATATACTATTCATTGAAATTAATCGCTCAATAATTATTTCATCAATTGATTGAAAAAGGAATAAAAATATCCTGTTGATAGGAGCTTGTTGAAATTCCTACCAAATTGGAATATTTAGGGTGTCTCTTTGATAAGGATATAGAGGTCTAGTAAAGGAGAAATCATGTAACGAAATTGATTTCAAATGTAGTTTATTGATCAACAAATACATACTGCTGCTGAATGAATAAATGACAAATAAAATAACAAACAATCATTGCAAGTGTTAAAGAGAAGTTCTGAGTTAGGGCTTTCAATCTGAAAATAAATAAATCTTCTGCCAAATTCACCTTATTTCAATATGAAAAAGCTAGATACAACTTGGTTATCCAAGTTGCTCCTGATTTTAATGTAACAACCATATTCACTGAATACTATTTCGACATCAAAAACTGGTATGGTTTTCCCTAGGATTTCACTGTATGTTATAAAAGTCCGATTCCCTCAAGAGTGTCGAAAAATCTAGATTAACATTTGGGACTGTAACTTGCCAACTGGCGAACAATCTTCCTGCCACCTCCAAAACATTTCTCAGTATCACAATGCCGTTAACAGTGAAAGCACTTAATGTTCCAATATTATTGATGAACGCATTGAATAGGTAGAGGATAGAGTCCCAATTATCCACAGCAATTGCATACAATTTGCTGGCAAGTTCGGCCTTAAACTTGATGAAACTTTCAAGCAGTTTCAAAATTTCAACTTTTGGCCTAATAACGTTAGATGGCGAGAAGGTTCCACCAGCATCTATTGCTACTCCGACGTTTGATGAAGATAACAGTGGATATGCTGGGGCTCTCTGCAGAGGGATGTCATAGTTCACTGATGGAGGGATATTGTAAGAAGTTTCTTGATTAGGTTGACCACCGAGATTCATATCGTCATTTATGATCATGTCCCAGATATTACCATTTGGTCCTTGGGATTGGGCCATGTTCAGCACATGCGCCAAAATCTGAAACGGAAAAAGAAATTAACATAACTTTTAAACACCTTAATCATTATTCCTATTATGAAAGAAGAGAAAAAGGTCCTTAGGTCCCACAATCTTTATTTTTTGACGACTAGTTTCGAGACTTTAAATCAGTCTCATTCTCAAGTCTTCTAAAGCTACAAAAAATTATTCCAAATTAGGTGTAGAGGTCATAAATTATAAAACCAATTACACTTCCATACAAGCTACTAATTAAGAAAACACAAATAAATATACAATTTAATAAAGACAGGTCTTCATCACGAAACAAAATGACCAAGATGGAGTCAATACCTATTCGAAATACAAAAAAACACCTTCACAACAAAATTATGATTTTTAAAAAGACAAATAACGCGACATCTAGATTATGGAAAGAACAGGTGTTGATCAAATATGCAGAACAAGGACAGTAAACTGTGATCAAAGTTGAAGAAAATACACTCCTACACAAGATGTCGTTCAAAGTAATGAAATATAAACAGGCGCGAAGTCACAACCAACTTGTTTATTCTAAGGACCTTTTTCTCTTCTTTCATAATGAGTCACCCACATTTGATAATCTTCAAGTTTATTATTCCTATTAGTTATTCGATGCCCATATTCCATTCCCTTTTATGAAGTATACCGGTTGGCCAAGATTTAGTTTTATCAAGTTTTTTACTCCAAACAGACGCAGGTTGGCACTCGTGAAATATCGGTAATGTCAAAATAATTCTCAGAGACGTTGCCAATACTTATTTCTATTTACTCTTATTCAACTTTGTAAATCGAGGTTTCGTAGTAGGTACTACTAACATTTTCCTACTTGTATATTTCAAGTTGTGCGAAAAGATATTTAAATGTCTTATGTAGGCTTATTTCTTACGAATTCGGAAAAGTGGGCAATTCTATAGGTCCGTCTGTTCGTTTAGAAGTTTTTATGTCGGGTTATTCGAGTACTTTTATTAATTTTTCGAATGAACTATCACTTACTCCTGTCCATTATTTTTCAGTAAAATATCAACATCCAATTCTCGATTTCCGTAGAAGAAAATAGCATGACTGAATCATCCAACCATGTTAGAAAAGTGAAATATTTCCAGTATTAACAGAGAAAAAAGTTTCTTCAACATTCGCCAGGTCTTTGGAATTTATTAATTCATTTATTTAGCAAATATGGGATACAAACAGACTTAAGTCCAATCCACTTAGTAACAAAAGTTAATTCTGGTTAACAATCACAATCAAATTAATTTACATAAAGTTAGCAAAACAACTTTCGCGTATCAAACTCGGAATAGCTCAAAATTTTGGCGTTATTTATCCGTGAAAAAATAAATTTTGCCGCTCTTATATTTTAAAAGATATGAGATGTTTCGCTAAGTTGATATCAACATAGCGAAACAACTATCCGAAAAACTTTTTCAGCCGAAATCAAACTAGCTCATCTTTTTCAATGATTTATCCGTAAATTATCCGTGAAGAAAAAAACGTCGCCACCCTTGTATTTTAAAAAATATTGGATGTTTCGCTAACTTGATATTAAGTTGGCGAAACAACTATTCGAAAAATGGTTTCAGCACAAAACAAAATAGCTCATCTTTTTAAGTGATTTATCCGTAAATTATCCGTGAAAAAAGAAAATTTGTATCATTCAAGGTTTCGAAGAAAAATGACAAAATCTGATTGATCGATCAGCAGCCGACGGAACATGATTTATGCATTTTTCTCGAAAACTATACTCAAGCAATATTGTTGATATTTGAAAAGAACATGAAGCTTTTCATCTTTGATTCATCCGTGATGAAAAAAATTTTGCCGCTCCTGTTTTTACAAAAATATCACGTGTACTGGTAAGTGTACATCTAATTACCAGGTGACATTGAAAAAATGATTTCAGCGATCAACAGATAATGCAGTTTCTTTTAATGATTCATCCGTAAATTATCCGTGAACAAAAGAACATCGCCACTCTTGTATTTGAAAAAATATTGGGTGTTTCGCTAACTTGATATCAATTTGGCGAAACATCAATTTTTTTTTTTTATACAAGAGTGGCGATGTTTTTTTCTTCACGAATAATTTACGGATAAATCATTGAAAACAATTAAATTATCTGTTGATTGCTGAAATAATTTTTTTCGATATGGATATGTCACTTGGTAATTTGATGTAGGTACACTTACCATTGCACGTGATATTTTTGTAAAAACAGGAGCGGCAAAATTTTTTTCATCACGGATGAGTTAAAGATGAAAATCTTCATCTTCCTTTCAAATATCAACAATATTGCTTGCGTATAGTTTCCGAGAAAAATGCATAAATCATGTTCCGTCGGCTGCTGATCGATCAGTCAGATTTTGTCATTTTTCTTCGAAACCTTGAATGATACAAATTTTCTTTTTTCACGGATAATTTACGGATAAATCACTTAAAAAGATGCGATTTTTTGTTTCGTGCTGAAGCCAGTTTTCGAATAGTTGTTTCGCCAACTTGATATCGAGTTAGCGAAACATCCAATATTTTTTAAAATACAATAAGGGTGGCGACGTTTTTTTCTTCACGGATAATTTACGGATAAATCATTGAAAAAGATGAGCTAGTTTGATTTCGGCTGAAAAAGTTTTTCGGATAGTTGTTTCGCTGAGTTGGTATCAACTTAGCGACACATCTCATATCTTTTAAAATATAAGCGCGGCAAAATTTATTTTTTCCCGGATAAATTACAGATAAATAACGGGAAATTGCGATGAGTTATGTCGATTATTCGGTCAACAAAAAAATCGAAATGTCTAGCAAAGTATTTGATAGTAAGGAGAGTACAAATGTTCTGCAGTCCTCGAGTTCAGTAGTTTCTGAATCAACAGATGGTTCATCATCATCAGTATCAACTCTTTCATCATCAAAAATCTGTGTTACTGGAAATAACAATTGTACCATGATTTTCAACATATATGACGATAAAACAAAATTTTCTAATGTAAATAATACTACTAACTTTTAAAAATTTGGCAAGTTAACTGTCAGTTTTACAAGTTAGTGACTTGATAAAATAAACTTTCTTGATTAATATTGTGTTTTTGGAAACTGACGTTTACAAGTGAGAAACAAATAAAATTGATATTTTGTGCATTTCCGTGAATCGAACCATCACTCAATATTGAAGTTAATGAAATTCAAACACAAATTAAACAACTTATCAGAATTTTGTGTTTTACAATGAACATGAAAATGATAACATTTCTGAATAGAGAGCGATGATCACAAGCCATTAGAAAGCCATTAGAAAAATTGAGGATTTAACTAATTTCGAAGGAGTTCCATGGTAGGGTTCGCATTTTACGAAAAAGAATGACTAATCTGAAGTCAATACTAAAATTTTCATTCGAGCAAAACAATTATAGACGCAATTTGTTGAATTAGAAGTGATTCAAACTCTAACTCTACTTACCATATACACTAACACACTCTTCATTGTGGTTTCTTATTGAAGAACTGAACTTACTGGTAACACAGTTGAAAAGATATGGTGCTTCTCTTCACAAAATATTTATTTTATGTGTACGTGTCCAGGTAATTAAATTTCTTATTCAATTAACCCATAGGACTGGTCATAGTATTCAAGGGAAATGAGTAATTGATGCACTTTTAATTCAATAGAAAGACACCATTCATACCTAAGTGAATTTATTAGGAAAATGCATTTGCTCTTGCCCTAAGAATTTCAATTATTTTCTGTGAGTAGTTACATTGAATGCACTCACTTAGTGGAACCTTATAACCGATCATTTTGGATTATATGTAATTACAAAATTGAATAAAACTGCATAAAATATAAGAAAATAAGTCTGATATCATAGGTGTACCTTTCTCCCGAAATTCTCGGGAATTGCATCCTCTTATTCTTATTTTGCAACACACTTTTTAATTCAATACAATATCAGTAACATAAGAATTGTCCGATGCTGTATGCAAATTCGTTCGAAGAATCCACATATAAGAGATCGGACAATAAGATAAATTCTAGGAATCGAATGTGAATATCGGATGCAAAAAGAGCTTACACGGGAAATTCGCTTCTATAAATTCTTTTTTTGTTCAACGAAAGTAAATAAAGTTAGTGACTGAACAGTAAACAATGACAGTCCTATTTTTGGCATGTTCGAATATTGCTTTTTTGATTCCTTATAGAATTCAATTAGCCTTGAAAAAGGGACATTACGTTGGCAAAAGGTATAGATGTATTGAGGCTATCGAGTGCCCCATATTCACATAACTAATCTTAAATTATGGATATTGTCATCCACGATGTTTCAGAGAATTATAAAAGCTTTCAGATGATATGATTCCCATGCACCTCATTCTTCCGAGAATTATTCCTCTCAGTCATATCCAGGGAATTTGTAATGAAACTCTGTAAGTGGAATTGGGGCCTGGCAGATCTAGGGAGCTTTTCATGGAGGCGGCCATGAGAATTTTCGAACAAAGAGTACCGACTGGGCCAAAAAGGACACATTAAAATGTCAAGTCCTATTTATATACTAGATAAACAGAAACTGATGTCGGTGTCTCATCGTTGCAGTAGTACAGGGTGTTTTTCGTAAATGAGCATTTTATTTATAGTAAATTATGCAAAGATCATGTAATGATAGTTATTAATATACGAGCATAAACCGGGATACGAAATGAGCAGGAGGCGAATTTTGTATGGTTTATGCGAGTGTATTAATAACATGAGAGTTGCATACGCTATTTTATCTACACCCGATAAATGAGAACTGTAAATGTATATTATCCATTTTCCGTTTCAAGGCTATACCTAACCTCGAATGTAAATAATTCGGTCTTGCCTCCAAAAATGATTTATCGGGCTGGTATTTTAGCTGAAAATTACCAATATAATAAATAATAATATAATCGACCGAATACTTACCTCCAAATAGCGATTAAATTCGAAAAATATGCATCTTAAAAAATCACGTCATAATAACGCGATAATTCGAATTCTCTGGTCAGGTCTATGACGCCGAAAATTTTGAGATTTCGGCGAAATTGATGATTTTCCCGAATTCTTTTAAAAAACTTCCTGATATCGCAGATATATCCAAAAACACCATCGTGGAGCTCCGTTCTTTCCCTATCCAACGCCTCCGACTGGATTGAAAAATAATGGATTTCTATTGATTAAAAATCTGTAGGTATCGTAACGAAAAATCTGTATTGTAATGGATCTCATTATATACAGGGAACATCCAAGATGGCGGAATATTTATTTTTTATGCACTTCTGCAATATAGGTATCAAATGAAAGGGCTTGCCGAGAATAACACAGAAACCAAGCCTGCGATAAGTAAAAAGTAAAAAATGAATTGAAAGCAAAAAACACATTTTTGAGAGAAGCTCTTATTTCAAACGCTCTGAAAAAAAATAAATATTCCTTTGAAATTTTAACTATCGACTTAAAACCTCATTATACATAACTTAGATGATCATAAAAGCTGGTCGCGAGGTTTGCGTAAGTACCTATAAATATTAAATCACACTGAAATTAGAAAAAATTAAGCTTAGCAGATTCAGTTACTCAAATAGGTACTAGTTTATTCACGCAAGTAAATCGCGCGACAAGATTTTATGATCATATGAATTATGTATACGGTGGTTATAAGTTGATAGTCAATATTTTAAAGAAAAATTTCATTTTCTCCTTTTTAAAGTATTTAAATGAAAGTTTTTTCAAAAAGGGGTTTTATCTTTTAATTTTTGAAGAGGAGCTGTAACTGTTTTTCTGTCAAAATTCTGCGTTTCTGTGAAAACATTTATGTGGCTCTTATTTTGCACCATTCACCATTCAATGGTGTCTGCATATACACTGCGCAAAAAAATTAACGCACATTATGGAAATCTCAAATTTATTCTACAACTGAAGGTGTTCTCAATGATAATTATTTTCATCAGAATTATGCATGCATATGTTATGCACTTTCAACGTTTTTCTTCAATACAGATGTTTTCTCCCAGCAGGAATAAAAAAAGATGATATTATCAGATTTTGAATGTATTGAATCCATTCTAAAATCAGTTGTTCTCGATCAATTCTAGTGATCAATAGTTTTTCTTTCGTTTGATTTTCTACACTCGATCGCTATGCAACGCGAAACACGCAATTTGACCCAAGAGGAATGTGCCCATGCGGTAGTTTTGCGAGAAGAAGGGTGGACATACACAAGAATTGCAGAAAGGTTTGGAGTTTCCCATACAAGTGTGTCCAGAATGTTGCAGCGATTCAGGGAGACAGGTATGAATGTCCGAAGACCAGGACAGGGTAGACCACGGGTAACAACACTAACAACTGCCATTCAAGAACGTTACTTGAGAGTTTCTTTGTTGAGACAACGGTTTGCCCCCGCTCGCCTCCTTCAAAATCAGCTTGAGCAAACTCATGAGGTGCAAATTAGCACTCAGACAATAAGAAATCGCCTCAGAGAATATGATTTAAGGCCTCGTGTCGCGGCCCAGCTCTTACCCCAGCCCATCGAAGGGCGCGTTTCGATTTTGCGAGAGAGCATATCCATTGGGAAGAGGCCGATTGGGAAAGAGTTCTCTTCACAGATGAGTCTAGATTCTGCCTCTACCATTGTGATCGACGTTCCCTTGTATACAGACGTCCACATGAAAGATATGCTCAGTGCAATTTCCTGAATACTACTTGTTTCAAGGGAGGATCGATTACGGTATGGGGTGGAATATCTTTGACTGCTCGCACAGACCTAGTGGTCGTTGATAATGGAGCTATGAATGCTGATAAGTATATAAGGAACATTCTTGAAGAGCATGTAGTTCCATTTGCTCCATACATTGGTGAAAATTTCATTTTTATGGACGATAATGCCAGACCCAATCGTGCGCGCATCGTTCAGGAGTACCTTGAAGAGGTTGAAGTCTCTCGAATGGAATGGCCAGCAAGAAGTCCAGATCTCAATCCGATTGAGCAGGTTTGGGACAACCTCAATAGAAGGCTGAGAAGTTCAGAAAATCATCCAGCTACTCTTAATGACTCGGAGAAATCTGGGAAGGATTAGATCAGAACATTTTGAGATCACTCATTTTGAGTATGAATCGTCGTTGCCGACCTGTAGTTAACGCAAAGGGTGGAAATACCAAGTATTAAATCACTTATCAGCATTTCAGTATTTTGAAAATTGTTCATTTCTCTTCTTCCACATAAGATTCGGTGAAATCCTGAATTTTTCTTCCATTTAATGTGTCTTGTTTCGTTAAAAACCTTCCCGAGAGAACATAAAAAATAAGTTATAGAGTCAATGTAGAGTTAACTTTCATTAAAATTGAGATTTTCAGAATGTGCGTTAATTTTTTTGCGCAGTGTATTATTTTCCTAAATTAATGCTTATACTCATTTCACTTTCATGAAGTATCCAGGTTGTGCAAGATTTAGGTTTGTCAAGTTTTTGATCTAAAACTGACGCAGTTTGGTACTCGTGATATGTCAAATGATTCTCAGAGACGTTGTCAATGCTAATTTCCCCTCTACTACATTTTCACTCTGGAGTATTTCCAGTTGTGCAAAAAGGTATTTGAAGGTCTTCTGTGGGCTTATTTCTTGAGAATTTTGAAAAGTGGGGAATTTCATAGGTCCGTCTGTTCGTTTATTCGAGTACTTTTATTCTTGTTTCGAATGAACTATCACAAAGTAACGGACTATTCTGTCCTTTATTTTTCAGTAAAATTTCATCACTCGATTTTTGATTTTCTCAAAGTCATTATTTTCCCAAAATACCTGAATAAACATATTGATAAATACGTAATAACTTCGACCTCTATGTAGAAAGGACAACGTTGCTTAGTTATCTGTCAAGAAAAAGACTATACCTCAACATTTTCAAAACATACACGGTGAAATGTGTCGGAATGTCATGGCCAACCGGGATACATTATAAAAGTGAATTGAATTTATAAATATCCTTTGTAGAACAATATTTAATTTCGAATGCAATTCTGACTCTAGAGGTTTTTGTTTATTTCAGTAGAGATTGAGGTTACCATCCCAACACTTTATATTTTGATGATTTCAGTATAATACCAAGAATGGCATATTTTTGAAATTGTAATTTCAAGCCCAACTGAAATATTCCCTCCTATACAGGGTTTTTCACGAGGAACCTCACCCATATTTATTCGGGAAACTACTGAACGTATTTTCATGAAATTCAGCACTTATAAGTATTTCACGATGCTGATGAAATCTAAAATATTTTCAAGGCATGAGCACCTCCGGTTTTTCCGGAAATGGCGTCAACTTCCGTTTTTCAAATTAGAACACCATTTTTTTATTGCAGAAATAGATTCCTTAGAAAATTTCAAGTTATTTTGATGTAACATTTTTCAGTTTTGGTTGGAAAATTCTCTCTGAGCGGGAAAATTCGAAAAAAAATCGAAAATAGAGCTCCGCTGAAACAAGAATAACTTCGAGGTTTTTGGATGGAAAATTTTCATTTTTGGGATTTTTCAAAATGTAAGATTGATGTATCCTCTTTAAAAATCGAAATCGCGATTCATGATACAGGGGGTGAAAAAATCGCTTTCAAAGTTAGGGATGACAAAATCGTGAAAAATCAATTTTTTCAAATTAGAACCCCATTTTTTTATGGCAGATATTGAATCTACGTTAAAAAATAATGTGAGTGTATGCATCACTCCCTTGCCCTAAAATAGATATTTTCCGAGTTATTCACAAAAAACTGTTTTTCGTCTTGAATTTTCAGCTATTTCTTTTCCCTTCACGCCAAAAAAATGAAATTTTCAGGAACTGTTATTTGAACCATGCTGTAGATTTTTCACCCCTTCTTGAAACCGACTTCAAGTTACTATTAGGAGAACCATGGCAAACTCTCGCAGTTATAACTAGAGAAGATGCTCAAAGTTTTGACCGTTAATTTCTAGACATTTATTTATACGTCTCAGGAATGCTTCGTGCGTTGCTCTTCTTATTTCATCGGGAGGAAGAGATCTGCAAAAGTGTTTAAAAACCAAATTGAGTTTCAAAACTATGAATCTAAAAATCTAAACAAACCTGAACGCATTTCTGACTCGTTCTATGCAGTCCTCTTTATCAGTCAGGGGAGTTGAGTAGACAATATTTTTTATCCTACCCCAAACATAATAGTCTAAAGGAGTTAAATCGGGAGAACGTGGTGGCCAAAGATGTGGACCATTGTTCGCCAACCATCGATCTTCAAATAGCCTTTAGAGGATATTTGACACATTGAGTGAATTGTGTGGAGGCGCGCCATCTTGTTGATACCATAAGTCATTATGGTTCTGTACTAGCGGCTCAATTATTTGAGTCAATATGTCAGAATATCTATCTCCTGAGGGACACAACATGTGTAGTGTTCTATCTTACCAGTTAAAGTCCCATCATAAATGTGAACATCGAGAATTGCATTATTTTTGATGGCGCAAAAAACATTGAACAGGTCTCTTGAAAGTTCCATTGTCTGAAGTGGTGGTTGTTCTCTTCATCCCAATAATGACTGTTATGCCTATTGAAAGAACCATTCTTTGTGAATTTAGATTCATCTATCCAAATTATACAGTCCAAAAAGTTTTCATTCTCTTGAAATCGAATCATCATAGCTTCGCAAAACTCTGTTCTCCTGACGAAATCAGTTTCCTTCAAATGCTGTACCCTATTGAATTTATATGGGTGCATTTTATGTTTTTTTAATATTCTCCAAACACTCGATTGAGATAATCCCAGATCAATCTCGGCATCTTTGAGAGAATTTTGAGGATTCACACGAAAATATGCAAGAACTGTAATTTCGTTGTTCTCATCTTCTACTACACTTTTTTCTCTGTGTATAGTTTTCTTAACGAAAGATCCGACATTTCTCAAGTTTGTCATGGTTCTGTTAATGGTATCTCTCGTTGGTCTGGGTCGGTCAGGAAACCTCTCAATGAACAGTCGAATCGTTCTATCTACAACTTTATTACATTCTCCGTGAAGTAGAATGAGATTTAAATAATCTTCATTGGTAAAATTAGGCATAGTGATCGATTTTATAACTTAATACGAATTATCACCAAATTAATAGTAAACACAGAATGCTACTGAATAAAGAGGAATTTGGCAGATGTAATTAATGATATCTATCATTAAAAAAAAAGAATGTAAAACATGGTAAGTTTTTGCATATGGTTCATAAGGAATTATTTATTTATCACTGGAGAGAAAACCGATGGCCGATTAGTTGAAATAAAGAGGTTTCCGATACAAATTCGAATCCAAATTCGCCATCTATTTAGGAACAACCTGTAACTTTTTTCTCTTGCATATTATGGTAGTAAAATCTAAAACATGGTTTAAGTAACAGTTCCTGAAAATTTCATCTTTTTGGCGTGAAGGGAAAAGAAATAGCTGAAGATTCAAGACGAAAAACAGTTTTTTGTGAATAACTCAGAAAATATCCACTTTAGGGCAAGGGTGTGATGCATACACTCACATCATTTTTCAACGTAGATTCAATATCTGCCATAAAAAAATGGGGTTCTAATTTGGAAAAATTGATTTTTCACGATTTTGTCATCCCTAACTTTGAAAGCGAGTTTTTCACCCCCTGTATCATGAATCGCGATTTCGATTTTCAAAGTGGATACATCAATCTTACATCTTGAAAAATCCCAAAAATGAAAATTTTTCATCCAAAAACCTCGAAGTTATTCTTGTTTCAGCGGAGCTCTATTTTCGATTTTTTTTCGAATTTTCCCGCTCAGAGAGAATTTTCCAACCAAAACTGAAAAATGTTACATCAAAATAACTTGAAATTTTCTAAGGAATCTATTTCTGCAATAAAAAAATGGTGTTCGAATTTGAAAAACGGAAGTTGACGTCATTTCCGGAAAAACCGGAGTTGCTCATGCCTTGAAAATATTTTAGATTTCATCAGCATCGTGAAATACTTATAAGTGCTGAATTTCATGAAAATACGTTCAGTAGTTTCCCGTATAAATATGGGTGAGGTTCCTCGTGAAAGACCCTGTATAGGAGGGGGATATAGCTTTGATAGTCACAGCCATAGATTAAAGAATTTTATGGTCACAGCTACTCTGAAAAACTGCAAGTGAGTTGTATTGACAAAGATCTCAGATATGAGAGAATTGGACGGATTGGCAGCAACGTTGCCAGATCATTATTCAGGTATTTGATGATTATAAAGAAATAATATTTGAGATATTTTAATTTCCTGCCTCCGTTGATTCGAAATTTGTCGAAATATACCACGAAGTAAACAGTGAAAGAATGGTATTCACGGTAGATCGGGCTTGGAAAGATATATCTGCTGGTCTCCTGGCTTCGTGTAAGTGTTGAACTAACCTAAGCGACCTGAAATAGAGTGGCGAACTGACGACTCTAGGGCCATAGACTAGCTAGGGCCTTAGCAAGACAAGAAGAGAGACCGAAATTATGGCTATGGAGCCGTAGCGAGACGAGGAGAGAGGGCAGTTTTGGACGGGTGGTACCTCTCTTTTTAAGCTGTAGACCACAGAGTTTGAGAGAGTGGGTACACCATAGATATGCGAACCTTCTTCCTCACCAACGAAATTCATTCGAAGTATATACTTTGTGGTAACAATTATGAATGAAAATATATATATAATCTAATCCCGAATTATACCTTTCGGTGTTTGGGAAATGAATGAAAATAAAAATATGAATCCTGATCAATACCACGGCTTCTAAAAAAGATTGTATTACATAATTAATTAGATGAATTTTTATACAGGGTGTCCCAAATAAGAGTGACTGATTTTAAACATAAATGTCCAGCTAATGAATTGCTTCAAAGGGATGGGGTTTTCACTAGTTTATCAAAGAGATTTTTTTAGGCTTGGCTGGCTTTTCATCTCATCAACACAGAGTGTTTTACTAATGTTGGTAAAATTCAAAGGAAAAAATATTTATTATTTCAAATGGAACACCCTATAATTTTTGATCTCATTCGAAAGATCAATCATTCTCCTTTCCAAAAATGAATAGTTTTCTATCTTTCGTTTCATTAGTAACAAAGATTTTCGAGGTTTCATGTAGTAGTACATTTTTAATTAGTAGTTTTATATAAATCGATTACCTATTCCTCTTTCCGACCGTATAAAAATGTCCTTGATGTATCGCAGCTTCGCTGCGATATCAAGATTCTTCTGGACCAACTTTTTCGATAGATTACCTCGGGCCGGTCCACAGATGACAGAGTTACCAATTTAGTATAGTATAGAATGAAAGTATTTTGATGCCTAAAATCAACTCGTGTTACAATAAATGCTGCATATGCCTACCCTCTTCGTTTCTGCATAACTGTAAGCGACATTTCAAATTTTCAAATGAATTTTCTAGCATGAGCTGATTTTAGGCATCAAAATACGTTCATATAAAACTACTAATTAAAAATGTACTACTGCATGAAACCTCGAATATCTTTGTTGTTAATGAAACAAAAGATAGAAAACTATACATTTTTGGAAAGGACAATAATTGCTCTTTCGAATGAGATAAAAAATTATAGGGTGTTCCATTTAAAATAATAAATATTTTCCCATTTGAATTTGACCAATATTAGCAAAACACCCTGTGTTGATGAGATGAAATGCCAGCCAAGCCTAAAAAATCTCTTTTATAAACTAGTGAAAACCCCATCTCTTTGGAGTAATTAATAAGCTGGGCATTTATGTTTAAAATCACCCCTGTATACATATGCATTCCATTGTAATTCAGCTTTCTTGAACTCTTGGTGTACTATTTTTTTTTCAAGGTGAAGATTTTTTCGCTCAATTTTTTCCTTTATAAGCACTTTGCACAAAGCAACTCTTAATCGAAATTATTTATTTGACATAATATATTTTTTTTCCACGAAGTGCATTTTGATTCATTGAAAAAAAATATTTGATTTACCAAATTTCCGAATCTCTTCATTACATGACAATAGATGTAAACAATCAATTCTGCAATTATTTTTTATATAAACTCGATTTCAGAATATCACTGGGGTGATTTTCAATTCAAAATAATTCTGAAATGAAATAAGGAAAACGAAATGTTGATAAAGAGCAAATAGCATCAAATCAGGTTGTCTGTAGGAAGAAAATTCTAAACTATTAAACGTTTTTCAAATTTCAAAGAAACGCTGAGATGTGTCGATATCCTCCTTAAAACTTTTTCCTCAGCAATCGAGAATAGGTCAAACATAAAAGTGAAAGGTAGCAAGTTCATTTGATCGCCAATTGCTATACTCATCAATGAATATGTTCTAGCTGACAAAGAAACACCCAGAAGGAGCTGTTGAAATTTAAAATTTTTTTTTTGGTAAACGTAGATAGTATAGCAGGGACGCTTTTTCATGTGAACATTTTTTGTTACTTGAATATTTAAGTTGTTTTTGTAAATTTTTAAAATTTAACAACAAACCAGCTGTTCGAGAAGATTCAAAGTCAATGTATAGTGGTTATTAAAATTCCTAAAGTGCGCGTGTACGCGGAATTTATCGCCAGCTAAGTCAATTTGAAAGTGGTCGAATTATTGGTCAACGGAAGACAGGGTTGTCCAAGGGCGGATATAGCTCTTTTTCATGGGAGGGGTAATAAAGATCATGGGGGGGGGGGGGTAATAACGATTGAAAACCATTAAATCAGGTATACAATGTATGAAAAATTTTATTTGTACCCCTTTTTTCTTAGGTCTTCGATGCTCATGGGGGGGTAGTTACCCCCAGTACCCCCCCCCCCCTCGTAAATCCGCCCTTGGGGTTGTCATTTCGAGAAATCGCTAACCGTATGAACACATCCAGCTACTGTTATGAGATATTGTCAAGCGTGGTTTGATAATAATGCCCAAAATCGAAGAAGAGTAGGCACCGGACGTCGAAGGGACACAAATAAAGTTCAAAATCGAATTCTGAGTCTGATTATGGCCATTAGAGACCGATTTGCGACAACAGATAATTAGCTGATGAGTGGGTAGGTGGCCATTTCCTGTCAGAACGGTTTAGGTACCGCCGGATAAGGTCTTTATTTGGACTGCAGCATTATCGACCTCATCTTGTGTTACCGTACCTCTGACGGTTGAGCATCGCCAGCAACTATCACAGAGGTGTAGAGAACGGAAATTCTCTGCACCACTGCAAATTTTTACTTTGCAAATTTTGCGATACAGCTGTGTATATCACGCACTCAATTTATTCAAATGGAAATTCCGATGTCTATGAAGTTAGCAGTGCCACTTGCGAGAAAATCAATAAAACCTATTGCATTAATTGTCGAATAATTGTCGAGAATTTCTCGTGAAAGAAAAAAATTTGTCGCGTCCTTAGTTTTTTTTCTACGTGGTGGCTTTGCTAACTTAACGTTAAGTTAGCAGAACCACTTTCTCAATATCTACCAAATATCATAAAAATAGTTATAAATGATTGTCTAGTAATTGTCGAAGTCCATATGAAGTAAAAAAAACACAAAAAATCCATTCCTTTTTGTTTATTTCACGTCTTTTTCCCGCGCGTTTAAGATATTTCTGGAATAATCGCATTTTTGGCAACAGCGCATTCGTAATTGACTTTTTTTCTATTGCATTATCTGTCGAATACCTGCCCCGAATTTGTCGTTAAAGAAAAAAATTTGTCGCGACCTTCGTTTTTTTTCTACTAGGTGGCTTTGCTAACTTTATATTAATTTAGCAAATAGTGGTCGAATATCATCAGGATGATCATAAAAGATTGTCGGGTAATTGTCGATGTTCGAATGAAGTAGAAAACACAAAGAATTTAATCTTTCTAGCAATTTCCACTCCATTCTCTCGCGGTTTCCCTATATTTCTGAAAATATCGCATTTTTGGCAACAGCGCATTCGTAATTGACTTTTTTTTCTATTGCATTAATTGTCGAATACCTGCCCCGAATTTGTTGTGAAAGAAAAAAAATGTCGCGACCTTCGTTTTTTTTTCTACTAGGTGGCTTTGCTAACTTTATATTAATTTAGCAAATAGTGGTCGAATATCATCAGGATGATCATAAACGATTGTCGGGTAATTGTCGATGTTCAAATGAAGTAGAAAACACAAAGAATTCAATCTTCCTAGCAATTTCCACTCCATTCTCTCGCGATTTCCCTATACATATTTCTGAAAATATCGCATTTTTGGCAACAGCGCATTCATTTTTGACTTTTTTTCTTTTGCATTAATTGTTGAATACCTGTCCCGAATTCGTCGTGAAATAAAAAAAAATTGTCGCGTCCTTAATTTTTTTTCTACGGGGTGGCTTTGCTAACTTAACGTTAAGTTAGCAGAACCACTTTCTCAATATCTACCAAATATCATGAAAATGGTTATGAATAATTGTCGAGTAATTGTCGAAGTCTATATGATGTAAAAAAAAACACAAAAAATCCATTCATTCTTCTTTATTTTACGTCTTTTTCCGGAGAGTTTGAGATATTTCTGGAATTATCGCATTTTTGGCAACAGCGCATTCGTTATTGACTTTTTTTCTATTGCATTGATTGTCGAATAACTGTCCCGAATTTGTCGTGAGAGAAAAAAATTGTCGCGTCCTTAATTTTTTCTCTACGGGGTCTTTGCTAACTTTATATCAAGTTAGCATAACCACTTCGTCAATATGGGTCGAAAATCATAAACATGATTATGAATAATTGTCGAAGTCCATATTAATTAAAAAAAACATGTCTATGAAGTTAGCAGTGCCACTTGCGAGAAAATCAATAAAACCTATTGCATTAATTGTCGTGAATTTGTCGTGAAAGAAAAAAATTTGTCGTGCCTTAGTTTTTTTTCTACGAGGTGGCTTTGCTAACTTAACAATAAGTTAGCAGAACCACACCGTAGAAAATAAATTAAGGACGCGAAAATTTTTTTTCTTTCACGACAAATTCGGGACAGATATTCGACAATTAATGCAATAGAAAGAAGTCAAAAATGAATGCGCTGTTGCCAAAAATGCGACATTTCCAGAAATATCTCAAAAGCGCGGGAAAAAAGACGTAAAATAAACAAGAAGGCATGGATTTTTTGTGTTTTTTTTTACTTCATATGGACTTCGACAATTACTCGACTATTATTTATAACCATTTTTATGATATTTGGTAGATATTGAGAAAGTGGTTCTGCTAACTTAACGTTAAGTTAACAAAGCCACCCCGTAAAAAAAAACTAAGGACGCGACAAATTTTTTTATTTCACGACAAATTCTCGACAATTATTCGACAATTAATGCAATAGGTTTTATTGATTTTCTCGCAAGTGGCGCGCTAACTTCATAGACATGAAATTCAGATCTGGTCATTCCATTGTTTCCATAATTAGTGCAATTGGCTGCATTATGTCATGAGGAATTCTGCGAAAACCATATTTAGAAACCCAACAGTACCTAAACATTATTCCCATTAGGAATGTTTACGCTTTTGTCCAATGATAAAACATCACAATTGACGAAATATACATGCTAACAGCAGGTTTCCTCAATTATTGATGGTTGATTTATTCCGCGAATTGTAATAATACATACCACTATCGAATTTAGATTGAATAATCAAATGTTTCAATCAACAAAATGGCCTGTATGATAATTTGTACGTAAAGGAATTTGTACCTATCGCTTGTTATGAAATGGGATGAATTGATGAATATGTATCTATATGTCAATTGTACAAGAGCTCTCTTGGAGAGAAGAATGGACTGCTGTAACAATTATCCTTATCACCATCCACCATGAGAAAAAGACTTATTTATGAAATAGAAACAATTCCACAAAGTGAACACTGAAGGAATGCTACTTCCGGTTGGTCTGATTTGAAGAGATGTATCTGTTGGTTTTTTGCCTCTGTATTGTTGAACTCAGTAGATTCCTGATCTCACGGAACGAATACGCTTTTCAGATACGGAACTAACGGGTTCCGGCGTGGAAAGAATACGATCGGAACTTTGATAGGGTGACGAACTGTAGGCCGTACGTGGTCGTTTCTAGATAAGTTTCTGAAATCTGATGAACAGGTAGAATCTAGGTATGTTGGTGTTCTGGAATTGAACCAGTGTGTATTTGGTCTTCTCCCTTACCGACGAAGTCCATCCGCAGTATAAATTTCGTGGTATTAAAAAATAAAAAGTATGAAATTTGAACAATCTGTTTATGTGAAACTTTTCGTTATTCAGGAAGCTTTGTTTTTTAAATTGAATGAAAATGTCACATTTGTAAGATTTGGCATCAAATTAATTTTGGACGAAAACGTGATTTCTTCATTAATCAACTCCCCCCAATACATTGTTTTTTTTCAAACCCATTAATCATATTATATTCGGAATACAATGTTTCATTCTTCCATGTAAAAATGCGAACCCTCTTCGAAAGACAGGTACCTATAACCCTCAATTTTTCAAATTTCTCGTCAAAAATAAACAAGTCTGTCTTCTACAGCGCCTTTTATAGCGATAATACTGGCTTTTGTATTTGGTCGTAACAAACATCTGATCACATGTGCACTCTTAATTTTCACATCTTGTGAATTAATGTTGAAGCTTGATACTCACGGTGGAAATTCAAATATGTTTTATCCATTCTTGATCCATTGGTGATACAAAATTTGCGTTCGGATATTACATATTCGTCCAATCTATTCTATCCACTTGCTCCGTTAGCATTCGATAATTTGTTGCATGCAGGGTGAGCAAAATTCGATGTCAACTGAAGGAATCTCGAAAAATATAGCAGCTAGAAGAAATAAACTTACATTTTCGAGCTCTTTTTTTCTGGCTAATCCGAATCTGAATACACATAGATTTAGAAATTGTCATTTTCAATACTGCTGAATAACTAGCATGCTTGAGGACGTATTCCAAATCTGTTGTTACATTCTACAGGCACTTATTCCCGAGTAATTCAATTATGATATAATTGAATTTTTTCATCGAGCTATTTTGGAGACATGCATGGGATGGATTTATGATTTTGCCAATGTGAACTATAGTGGAAAGTTTTCCTGACTTGCCACAAAATTTTGGATTTCAAAAATGAATCATACTATTTACATGAGTATTACAGAAGAAGAAATTCTAAACTTTGTCTTGCTTTTTTATCTATTGTTGAATTATAAGTAGGCAGTCGTTACCATGGGGAACGTTGAACATCCTTTATCAAAAGTGAACTAGAGCGTCTATGATAGGAATCACTGATAGCTGAATAAATATTTCTATGGTTTATTTGTCATCGTTTGTTCTTAAAATTAGAAATAAAAAATTTGTTTATTATTAATAGCATTATTAGTGACCCGAAATAATCCAAATTACGAAAAATTCGATATATTGTTATGCTCTATTCAAGCGAATGAAAATGGCCGAATCGCAAGGGGAGTCTATTTCGAAAAATATCCTGAACGACAGAAACCGAGTGAAAAATATGGCCAGCGTTTAGTTCAAAATCTGAAAACTCATAGAAGCTTCAAAAATTATGTGTGAATGGAAAAGCTAGGAAAAAGTAAAAAAGTTTTTTCTCTTATAATACTACTGTGAATAGCGACATATGAGACATTTTTGAAATCACCAAAAAAATTTGTAGCAAGATAAGAGAATTTTCGATTATTGTTCACATTTGAGAAATAATAAATCCTCATTTCTCGACAATAGATTAATTAAAAAATTCAATGATATCATAATTGAATCACTCCACTCATCCATCCGCTCCATAACCGTTCAGCAACTACCTTGCTATCCACTCGTTACGAAGTCACGTGATCGAATATTTCGTAAATGAAACAATCAGACACAAGTATCAATATTATTTCTGCGAAATTATACAGGGTGAGTCTTTGACTTGTACATATATTTTAACTGTAGATTCCTCTCATCAAACGAAACACTTTTTTCCTATACCATTTTTCAAAAGTCGGTTTGGTTTGGGAGATACAGGGTGTCGAAAATCCAAGAAAAAAACACTTTTCTGTCTATATCTTCGGAACCGTTATTCCGAATGAACCGATTGGTTGAGTTTTTACTCTATTCATGGTGCATATGCATATTCCTCAATCGAAACCTATTCAATATCTTCACTAGTAGAAAAGTTACAGGGTAGTCGACTCATCAATACACGCTAAAACACCATAAAACCACTTTAAAAAGATAAAGGGTTCATATTTTCGAAAGAATCAATCATTTAAGGAACTAAAAGTATTCCTATTTTTTTCAATAAAACGCGTCGTTTTCGAGTTATTTCCAATTTTACCCGGAGGAATTTGACGAAAAAATCATTTATTTAACGAATATCTGAATGCGTCTCTGAATTAAATATCATCGAATATTATTCCTTCTCTGGTCTTTAAACGAGTTTACAATGTTGTCACAATATTTATCAACTTTGTCGAGATATTTTAATAATAAAATCCCACAATTGTGGGAGATAAAATTGAACACCAAGGATGATTTAATACGCACAGTTTCTATTGAAAATTCATAGTTACCGGTCCATATTGAAGTTAAATGTCGATGAAATACAAAATTCGGATATGAATGATGAATCTCGATACAAACTACTTATTAAATTGAAATTAATGAAAAATAATACGATACCTGATAATCTGTGGCGATGTTTCTATCATTCTATCTAAACAACATCCTCTTGGAATTTTATAAACTCGACACGGTTGAAACTATATTAATTCACTCCACATAATAATCACACCAGAACAATAAGTCACTGAATGTATTCAGATTATTCAGAACTTCACATAATGTTTACAGTTTGTTCAGAGACTCTGGTTTGTTATTGTTTAACGTTGGCCTCCAGATAACCATACTTCGGTTTTCGCTCTACGCATGCGTGGTAAAATTTGGCGGCAAAGTCGATTTATGACGGAAACGGCAAAATTTATAGATATTTATACCACGGTACACAAATGTATCGTGATTTATACTATGTTTCGTGAAAAATCCTTAACCTCAATGAAAATATCAGCAAGCTGACAACATCTTCTTCAAATTTCTGTGCAAAAGTTCACAGAATCGATACAAATTAGATTAGGTTAGGTTGTTTAATAATAAATCTGAATGAAAAGTCTCTCTTCATGATATTGTTTGGGAATTTCGAGGAAAATATGAACAAGTTATTAGTGTTTACAAACTGATCTGCAGAAAAATCGAAGAAGGAACTTATTTTGGTGGAATGAATGTGGCTTTTTAGTTGCAGATATAATCCGATGAAACTAACTGTTTTTGTTGAAATTATCGTGTTTGCAACATTTTATTCCAATAATTGGTTAGTACTTGACTACTTAAGTATTCCCTAAATTGGGCCTAAATGTATGAACTCAATTTCTATCGAGAAATATGAACTTTGAATCAATTCCACAGTATCATTTCAGGGACGTATTTAGCCCAATGTTTGTTTTCAAATGGCTATATCTTTTTAACAGAGCCGAATTCGGAAAAATGAAAAACGAAAGAAAGGTTTCTTTTGACCTCAAGAATCTTCAATTAAAATATATGTACAAGTCAAAGACTCACCCTGTATAGAATCAGAATTTTTTTAGAGTGTAGGATAAATGAATTTGGTACAATACGATAGGATTAGGAAATAAACCTACATTTTTATTCAAGGTTGCTTAATGGAACTTCAGGATCCGGAAAATGCTCTGCGGGCTTTCAATCAAGCGTCCATTCTTGCTCCAAATGATCTGATTAGCCTCCTCAATGCAACAATATGTCTTATTCGTGTGGGAGATATGGAGAAATTTCATCAGAACATGCAAGAAATAGAGATATTTATGAACACTCATCCAAATGTTGCCAAGGAGGTGAGTACGATTGTATTTCATTTCTAGCACGGCAGTCGAGGAAGAATAATAAATTCGTAGTACATAATTACAATCAATGAATTTTAAAGCCGGCATTAGGTAGCAGTTCCGGTTGCATAATTGAATAAATACAGTGAACTATGACCTGTATGTATTCCTTGTGTGAACATCTTGCTAAAAGTGGTTTCAGAAGAATTTCCAAAAAATCAAGAGCATAATAGTAAAATCCAAATACAAGTAAAAAAAACTAACTGCTCCGAACTGGTATCAGTTGAGAAAAAATTAATTGAATATTATAGGGAAAATATGATGAAGAAATTTTAATAATTTAGGTGCTGATGGTATTGTCATTGATACTACTGCTGTTTCATTATGATCTTTGCTTCTGTAGGGTGTTTCAATAAGAGCGAAAGATTTGAACTCCGCGCCTGTTTAACATTCATTATATCACATGATACTAGTCCATTTCTCACATATTATTGAAATTTCGTCAGCAAAGCCGTGCTGGCCATTTACAAGATATTTTGTTTCATACATAATTCCGAAATATGTATTTTCCAAATAAATAAATATTCCAATGAATTGCTTCAGAAAACCATGTCTTATTGAACACTCAAATCTTGCGCCCTTCATTCTATGTACCTATAGGTAGGTACAGGGTGCGTCAGCAAGGCTTACGGTTAAAAGAGCGCCTAAACTGTCCCATGTGGAAAAAAAACTATATGGCATGGTTATAAGGTTCACAAAAATCTACAAACTAAAACTAATTTTACATATTCAGGGTGCGTAAAAAAAATGTTATGGAAAAATTGGTAGTTTATTCGAATGAAACTCACTGTATTTGATGGCTTAATTCTTTCGAGGACAACACGAGCTTTATACTTATACCTCACTTTTTGAATTTCATCACGGCGTTTTTAGTTTTAGTTTTATGATGTCCATCAAAATTCTTCTGGCAACCGCTGTGTTCAATATCTAGATAAACGAAATTTTCACAGTAGTCAGCCTAAGGTATGAGTTTCATCATTCGGTAAACATCTGGAGTTTTTTTTTACAGAGTGTCTAATATAAATTTACCAAATAGGGGAAGTACGTACAAAATGACATAGGGTTTTGTTTCAGAGGCATAACTTTTTATTGGTAAATCACAATAATGTCCTATTGTACCACAATAATCTTTGACCCTTTTCATACAAAATTTCATCAACATTCATAAAATAAAAGTAACAAAAAATAAGATATTCTCAAATATTTGAGATCAACTAAAATTCATTTTGTCCGTATGCTATGGACAAAATGACACATTCATATCGGACAAAATGACATACAGGCAACAGGCGACAAAACTACTGACAAAATTCGAAAATGGAACGCTTAGTTCTACTAGGAAGATTAGCACAAGACGCGTGAGCCCAATTCAAGCAATTTATGCAGCGTAACCATTCTTCTCCAGGCTTAGGTCGGGAAAAAAGGTCATTGCAATATATACATGGAACATGGACAGTCATCATCTCGAAAGTTGATTCGAATATTTTCTTCCTCGCTGTCCTCTTCAAATGATGCCTGAATGACTTTATTTGGAGAAGGTAAGGGTCTATTTTTTGATGTGATGGCAATCATATTCGGCGAGGAAGTTAAAACTAAGGACGTTTGTAGAGTTTTCGGCTTACGTTTGCCTTGTCCACTTATATATCGTCCTTTAGGGACTGTAGAAATCTCCTCGACAGGAACAGCAAGAGATGAATAATCGTGCTGTTGTCTAGAAGAAACTATTAATTCTGCTGAAATATTATCATTAGATACTGGGGCCTGGGAACTTTGAAGCTGAAATTGTGTATTTGAATAGATCTCCAGAACGTTACATACAGGAAGTAAAAATGAAACGTCCTGCTGCTGTGTGGATGGTCCAGCTTTTGGAAGTGGGTCAGCTGTTGTTCGCTGGTTATAACGCCAACTTGTTTTATTCTGGTTGTAGCAAATATTTTTTGAGGTTTTTGAACAGTAGATAGGCCCGACTCGTCAGCATTATAAATGCGATGTGGCCTAAAATTTACAGACTCAGCAAATTTCCATAAAGATCAAAAAAATTTTTGTCTTGGGGCCGAATAAAAGCCTGAACACGAGCTGCTGAAGTAGCTTCTGGCTTGCGTAAAGAAATCTCTTCATTCCGTTTTATAAAACCTGCTAACCACTCTTGTCCCGCTTTTCTTTTTTGTGGGTTGAATCTGTGGGAGAAAGCATTTCTTTCAGCAATCTCAAAACCTAATTCTTGAACCGATGTTCGTGTCAATCCAAATAACCGAGATTCTAGTAATTTTAAAATGTTGAACCTTATACTTATTCATCATTGAATCCACAAAGCTTTTTTCATGTTAGATATCCTTTTTGCATTCATTCGATATGTTTCTTTTGTAATATCGCTATATGGACAAAATGACATACCTATGTCATTTTGTCCGTTGAATGTATATGTCATTTTGTCCATATGGCGATATTACAGAAGAAACATATCGAATGAATGCAAAAAGGATATCTAACATGAAAAAAGCTTTGTGGATTCAATGATGGATAAGTAGGGTTTTGAAATGAATGCAACAAAAATGAAAAAAATTGTAAAAACTAACCAATTATTGTAAAAATTTGGTGCAATGAAAAAAAACTCGTAACCTATCCAAACTTGTTATTATTCACAACGACCGAATGAACTAGTTGAGCGCTTGTGCGTTTTCAGAGGTTGGAAGGAGCCACTCGGGTCACGTAAGACCGTTTCGCATTTGATACCTCCAAACTCAAGTTATGGTGCCTATGTCATTTTGTCCATATACGTCATTTTGTACGTATTTCCCCTACTTAAACCGCTCTATTTTGTAATACCTACATATTTCACATTCTTTGAAAAACGATGCCAATGAAGGCGCCTTATCAAAAAAAAAAAATTAAAGTGATCGCATGAACTGAGCTGAATTTTTCTCTTATCTCCAGACGTGCTACATAACCAAAATGAAAATTGAATTTTTCAACGGTTCTCAAATTTCCTCCACTCTTACAATCTTTTTCAACAATGTATGCGAAAATACTGTACTCCCGAAGTCCCGAATGTGAATCAGATCATAGATATCTTCCGATTTATTACACCAAGATGTCTATTGATAATATTTTAATTTTGCATGTTTGCAGTTTTATTTGTTAGTTTCAGTAGGTACATAGTTCTTAGTATGAATACATGTACAGATGATTTTATTGGCATCGTTTTTTGAAGAATGTGGAATATCTCAAAAACAAAGCGAGATAGGTATCCGGCATTCTTTACAAGAAGTGTTGACATTTGAAAAGCAAACTTCATGAAATGAAAACACAAGCTTTTCCATTCGAAAAAATCGAGTTATCGCATATTTAATTTGAGTAAATTGGTAAATCTATATTAGTCACCCTATATGAAAAAAAACTTCAGATGTTTACCGAATGATGAAGCTGATACCTTAAGCTAACTACCTACTGTAATAATTTTAAGTAAGTGAGTTTTGTGTCCTCCACGGTTTAACAAATATATTTGAAAGTTCTTAAGTATTTGTCCTTATTCCCACAAACAATACCCCCTGTAATAATTTTTTTCATCTAGATTGAACACAGCGGTTGCTATAAGAATTTGGATGAACCCCTCAAAACACTCAAAATATCCTAAAAATACGAATTATGTGGCAACGTCGTACTGAAACTTGAAAAATGAGGTATAAATGTAAAGCT
The DNA here is from genome assembly GCA_951802165.1 of Adalia decempunctata. NCBI lineage: Eukaryota > Metazoa > Arthropoda > Insecta > Coleoptera > Coccinellidae > Adalia > Adalia decempunctata. Next base: position 34,957,379 of record OX637697.1, on the reverse strand, counting down.
CTTGCTGTCCTGGAAAGAATTATGCCATGAAATACAGGGTGTTTCGATACAAAAATCTACATATTTTTATTTCTTGACGCATTGTGTATGAGTAATTATTTTTAGTTTGTAGATTTTTGTCAACCTTATAGCCATGTCATATAAGTTTTTTCCCACACGGTACAGTTAAGGCGCTATTTAAGCCGTACGCCTTGCTGACGCACCCTGTATATTATATGTTTGCCTTTATTATGATGTTTTGATCGAGTATATTGCTGATATCATTTCCTCGATATTAGTTCTGCTGTCTTCATTAATTCGTTCGTATTCATTTTATGATAATGATGTGTTCATTGGGTTTTCCATTTCGATACTCTTTAATTACTTACTTTTATCTACTGGTCTCTGAGACTCACTCAAGAAATACCTACCACTCACAGTTTGTTATCAATAAGTTTTTCAGTTAACGTAATAATCATTCAATTCAGTTAAAAACGATATGTTCAGATTTCTGGGGATTAGATGATCCCTGTCATTACTAGAGCTTATTTCTTCATATTTTGATTATGACTACACCTTTCACAGTTGTAATTCAGAAATTCAAAGTTGAATTTTAGAAAAGGGAACATGTATTTCAGAATAGCAATATGTAATTCAGAAAACAGAAATTGAATTTCAGAATTGTAAATTCAATTTCAGAAAAACGAAATTGAAATTCAGATTAGGAAGTTGTAATTCAGAAAAACAAAGTTGTAATACAGAATAGTGAATTGAAAATCAGAATTGGCAAATTCAATTTCAGAAAAGGAAAATTGTATTTCAGAAGTTATCAATTCAATTTCAGAAAATGTAATATGTAATTCAGAGAAGTATCGAGCTCGGTATCAAGTGATGCAACTTAGGAATCTACGACAATGTGGCATCGAACTTGTCTTAGGTATTTTCAGATTTGTTTTTTCCTGTTTTCGTTTCTGACTGTATATACATTTATGTTATTCTTGGAAATAAAGTTATTATTATTATATTTCTTGCTTATATGAAGATATGTAGGTACGTACTTTGAGAGTCGAAAATGACCTCGGGAATCATTATTTAATATTTTTCGCCACCCATTTTAAATGAAATCATGTCTCCATTTGAATTAGGTACAAACATAATATTAGAGAAAGTGGTTTGGGTACCATGTTCATCCAACGAACAGCGAGGCTTTGGAACACATTGCCTAGGGAGATGTTCCCCGTGGCATATAACCTCCAGAAATTCAAGAAAAACACGAATTCCTATCTGCTTGCCCTTGGTTCTCACGATGTTCTCTGAACATTACCGGATATTCCTTTTCGTGAGAACCACAACATTAAAAAAAATGCAATTGGATTACAATTTCTTTTTTCTGAATTACAATTTCGTTTTTCTGAAATAAAATTTCCCATTTCTAAATTTCAATTCACCAATTCTGAAATTCAAATTACCGTTTCTGAATTACATGTCACTATTCTGAAATTCAAATTACCCTATCTGAATTACATATCGCTAATCTGAAATTCAAATTACCGTTTCTGAATATCAACTTACTATTCTGAATTAAAATTGGAAAAGGTGTAGTCCCACCTGAATTAAAATCCATTTTTATATTCCATCCTGTAGCTCGATAATCATCTTAGTAAGTGTCCAAAACAAGTGACTGATACACCAATTGTCTTTTGAGACTCAAAGTCTCTGAGCTGCCATTCAATCGCATGGAATTTTGGTCAATCTATACATTTTATCGAGTTATGATACATTTTTTTTGTGAGAAAATGTCCACCCTGGAATCGCCAGCCAACGTTTGTCCTGTTAAAAGTCTGAGTAGATGTCGTTTAACATTCCACAATTGAAGGACAGTCTCCGAACAATATCGAGTTAAACCTATCCGATTTCCCTGCATTTTATCTCCTTTCATTATCTCCCCTATTCTTTTATTTACAGAGTTCGGAGCTATACAATCAACTCGCTGGTGTTTCTCTAGAAGCCAGGGATTTGGCCGAAAATCAAAGCTCCAGAAAGAAACCCGATACAATCAAAAGAGAGGTGAATATATCAAAGGCTGAAAATGTAGAGGAAATGGGATCTGACGAAGTATGAAGTTCCCTTCAGAAATTAATTGCGTAAATGTCCCCTGAGTCGTCCTAGCCAAGCTGAGTTTTTGAAAATGTAATATGTTGTATAGAACTCATATGCGAAATGGGTATCTCGAAAACGATGTTGATGTGTGTTTACGGTTAATACATGTATACAAAATACACTGCGCAAAAAAATTAACGCACATTCTGAAAATCTCAATTTTAATGAAAGTTAACTTTACATTGACTTTATAACTTATTTTTTATGTTCTCTCGGGGAGGTTTTGAAAGAAACAAGACACATTAAATGAAAGAAAAATTCAGGATTTCACCGAATCTTATGTGAAAGAAGAGAAATGAACAATTTTCAAAATACTGAAATGCTGATAAATGATTTAATACGTGGTATTTCCACCCCTTGCGTTAATTACAGCTCGGCAACGACGGTTCATACTCAAAATGAGTAATCTTAAAATGTTCTGATCTAATCCTTCCCAGATTTCTCCGAGTTGGATTCCTAAGTCATTAAGAGTAGCTGGATGATTTTCTGAACTTCTCAGCCTTCTATTGAGGTTGTCTCAAACCTGCTCAATCGGATTGAGATCAGGACTTCTTGCTGGCCATTCCATTAGAAAGACTTCAACCTCTTCAACGATGCGCGCACGATGGGGTCTGGCATTATCGTCCATAAAAATGAAATTTTCACCAATGTATGGGGCAAATGGAACTACATGCTCTTCAAGAATGTTCCTTATATACTTATCAGCATTCATAGCTCCATTATCAACGACCAATAGGTCTGTGCGAGCAGCCAAATATATTCCACCCCATACCATAATCGATCCCCCCCCCCGAAACCAGTTGTATTCAGGAAATTTCACTGAGCATATCTTTCATGTGGACGTCTGTATACAAGGGAACGTCGATCACAATGGTAGAGGCAGAACCTAGACTCATCTGTGAAGAGAACTCTTTCCCAATCGGCCTCTTCCCGATGGATATGCTCTCTCGCAAAATCCAAACGCGCCCTTCGATGGGCTGGGGTAAGAGCTGGGCCTCTTGCCGCGACACACTGCCTGAAACCATATTCTCTGAGGCGATTTTTTATTGTCTGAGTGCTAATTTGCACCTCATGAGTTTGCTCAAGCTGATTTTGAAGGAGGCGAGCGGTTGCAAACCGTTGTCTCAACGAAGAAACTCTCAAGTAACGTTCTTGAATAGCAGTTGTTACCCGTGGTCTAACCTGTCCTGGTCTTCGGACATTCATACCTGTCTCTCTGAATCGCTGCAACACACACTTGTATGGGAAACTCCAAACCTTTCTGCAATTCTTGTGTATGTCCACCCTTCTTCCCGCAAAACTACCGCTTGGGCACATTCCTCTTGGGTCAAATTGCGTGTTTCGCGTTGCATAGCGATCGAGTGTAGACAATCAAACGAAAGAATAACTATTGATCACTAGAATTGATCGAGAACAACTGATTTTAGAATGGAGCCAATACATTCAAAATCTGATAATATCATCTTTTTTTATTCCTGCTGGGAGAAAACATCTGTATTGAAGAAAAACGTTGTAAGTGGATAATATATGCATGCATAATTCTGATAAAAATAATTATCATTGAGAACAACTTCAGTTGTAAAATAAATTTGAGATTTCCATAATGTGCGTTAATTTTTTTGCGCAGTGTAGATCTTATCATCGTAACAAAATAAAATTTATTTTGAAATGAAATAGGTATGTTATTTATTGGACAATGTCCCCATGTTCCTCCATGAAGAAGAGTCTTTTCAAATTCTTGCAATTTTCTCAGATCTGCTATCTTTCGAGAACAAGAATTAGACTATTTTTCCCGTCAGAAATATCAAAATATTCCAAATCCAGTATGCTCTGGGATATTTGGAATACACACATCGTCAATAGTCTTGACCACCCCTAGGTTTCGAAAGAAATAAACAATCTATATTCTGGAAATGAGATGAATATTTTCCTCCATTTCAACTGCAATATACAGGGTGTCCCAAGTTCGAGTGCCTATTAGACGTTTCTGGAGAACTGGACATATTTGAAATCTAAAAATTGGGATTATGATATTGTTCGAAATTCTCTACAGACCTAAGATATTTTTGGAGCCTGAGCATTTCCGGTTATACAAGGAGTGAAAATAAATTCGTTCAGAATTTTTTTTTCTCAATTTTTCCGTTTCATATATGATTTTGTATTCAATGTTGAATACATTTCTGTTAAAACCATTGGAATAACTTTGAAATCAAACTCCAAGGTCAGATTGAGTGTCCGCATTCGATGTCCCCCTGAAAACTAAGAAACTTTCATTTGGAACATTTTTTGATACAGGCTCTTCCCAATGAGTTATTTCGATAGATCTTTTACAATGGGTCACCCTGTATGGCTGGATGCCTTTGAAGAGATGAGGGAGTATTAAATCAGAAATTGAATAAGGTGTATTGAAACAATGGTATTATTTGAAAATACATATAATACATAAACATAACATGACAAACATTTTTACATTATTCTAAATAGACATTCATTACCAAAATACTTCATACCATGCAGTAAAACTGTTTTCGAATATATACAAATTGATTCTTTGACTTTTACAATTTTCTGACTTATCAAACGAAATACTTTTTTCCCTTGCCATTTTCAACATTTTTGCCCAACAAAGTTAACAATTCATATAATCCCTAAATGTATTTACTCAATTTCGATCCAAAAGTTACCACTTGGTTGCGTTTACATTCATAACCTCGATAATCCATATTTAAGAAATGTGAAAGTCAAAGACTCGGCATCTTCTATATTAATTTATGTACAATGTAAAATACCCTAAACGTTTGAGTTCGTACCTTCAGATTCAGAATTTCAATATAAATATCACAAATCAGCGATAAGATACAAAAAATTTAAGGACGAGATGAGTTAATACGTTTTATGAAAATCTCGGAAACTGGAAGCGACTTCCACTTTTTTTCAACACCTAATTCCAGCACCTGTTGGTGATATACGCATGCGCCATGAACTTCGGGTAAGAGCAACAAAAATCATGATAAATCACCGAATTCAATTATTGTAAACTGCTCTAAAAAAAAAATTTCGAAATTTTGATCCATTTTCAAGGGTATTGCATAAGACTCAGGTGAACAGTATTTTTTCAGTAATATTTACATTTTGAAAAATAAGATTCAAAATCTCCACAAACAACGAAAAAGTACGAAAAAATATCGAAACCGATGAAAGTCGAACACTAATATGAAAATCTTTACAATAATTCCGTCACTTAAACTACTGAAAATCGTATAACATCAATGTTAGTGATTTGGATACTACTCAAATTAAGGTATTACTTCAACTGATAGTCTACCCGGTATGACCGGAAGTTTTCGGAAACATCGAATAAACATATGGACGCATCTCGATTACAAGTGACCAGACTTTACAGAGTCTAAACTATATACAGTGTAAATCGACAATGACTACAGGGGTTGCTACAACAGGATTTCTATAGCCGTGTACATATCAGAGCATTGTCCTAGAATCTGCATTCGGAGAGATAAGGCGAGTTTATACAGCAACTAAAATAAAATAAGAACTAAAATAAAATAAAATAAGAAATAAGAGCAGAAAACATAGGTTTATAGAGATCACTAGAATAAAATAAGAAATAAGAATGAACCAATCAAATCGCAGATTTTTTGACAATGATTAGTTGTCATTTCATTTAAGCCATTTTTTCGCGTGAATCACGGTTCAAAACTATTTCAAAAACATTTCGAAGTAAACGTCACCAGTTCATGCATCGCTAAAATGCTAAAATAAAGGTGTGCTCTACTCGAAGTGATTCATTACTTCACAGTCACAGGTCACAATGCGTTCTAAAAACAAAGCTGTCATATTCAAACAATATTAAATGCAATGAAGAACAGTTATTATTATTATTTATTCAAAATAAAAACGGTGAAAACAAAATAAATCCAACAAGCATAACCCATATTCTTCAATCAGCTGATTACAAACTTCAAACTGCAGTTCGAACTATTCCGCTACCTGCTTTCAAACCGCTTCAAATTATTTGGTGCGTGACGTCATCAGTTCGACGCGAAAACACGAATATTTCAAAACGGACGAAATAGTTTTAAAATATTGTCACGCGAAAATTCGGCTTAGGACTTGTCAAAAGTGTCAATACGGGGAGTGGATTTGGGTCATGCGCACTATCATTTTCCAAATAAAATAAGCGAAAAAGATAAAAGTTGACCATCTCTCATTCTTATTCTTATTCCTTATTTTAGCTTATTTCCTGTATAAACGCTGTCATTGAAATGCATCAAGTGAACATTCTTATTTTATTTTATTTTAGTTCTTATTTTATTTTAGTTGCTGTATAAACTCGCCTTTAGTCGAGTCAAACGGGATGGGGAGATAACATAATATTTACATTTTAGTTCCTTTCCCGTCTAAAGCCCGCTCCACACTCATGGCAAGAACCTTGGCCAATACCGCGAACGTGAGTGTAGATGACTTTCTTGTGTAACGTTCGCGCTTCGCGGCAGGCCCGCCGCTAGCTGTCTGAGCGCCCGCGTGCAAATACTGTCATGCCGCCCCCGATAGGGCGCTACATCAGGGGCGTATCCAGAGAGCAATTCGGGGGGGGGGGGTAGTGGCAAGTTTTAGCGAGGGACCTGAACTGATCTTGAGTGAAAAGCGGGGAAAGGGGGGGGGGTTCAGATCGTTTCCATTCGAAGATTCAGTGTGAAAAACTCTTTCCTGGGGGGGGGGGTAATTAGCCCCAGTAAATACTCCCCTGCGCTAAATATGCTGAGTCTTCCCTAGAAAGGGTTCCCTCATTATGGTGGGAAAAAAATAAAAAACCTGATAATTTTTAATTTTGAAAAAGATCTTTCTCCAGATGCAACTGAAACCGGCAATGTTAGTAGTTCAAATATCAATAATTATTTATTGATCCAACTCAGAAGAACTGTTAACAAAATAATTGGAATTTAATTTTTGATCGTTACTGTTCATACACCACGGAACTGTTCGAATCGAATCATAGACAAGAGACAAGTTTCAATTTCGAATGCAAAATGCAACTGATCCTAGGGGGTGTATATTCCGACAAAGACCCTCATTCTGTTTTTATCTTTATTTTCGTAATTCTCTCTTCAAAATCACGTACCTACCTAAACTCGGCTAGTAGAAAGGGCGCAACAGAAGGTTTTTTATGACATGCAATAATTGGCATAAACGATACGGCGACACTGAAAATATTCAACTACTACTACTACTACCTGGTTGTAATATTGGGAAAAAAAACATCTGCAAATTTTTCTCGTAGAATATTCAACAAAATCAGAGATGCCGTAGGAACTTTCTGAATCGATTTTTCCCGAGGGCGCAATTCGAAGTTCCGGGAGGGCAATTTATCGGATTATGTGAATTTTTCGATCTTGAAGTTTTACGCCATAACTGGATCTAGGCGCTCTCAGTATTTCGCCGGGGGGGCGGGGGAAGGCACCTGCGGAACTTCGGGGGGCGGCAGTGCCCCTCCCGGAAATATACCTGAAAGAAACACTGAATTCCGTGGATATACGGAAATTATCGATGTTGGCCGCCTGTCCTCCCGATCCTTCAGAGAAAAAGTCTCTCTAAGGGGGATGGGGAGACCTTGCCGCCCCCAATGTTGAACGGAGTTGGAGAAATTTCAAAGCAGTTGGCAAAGTTTCGATCGCATATGGCAAAATTTCTATGTTTCTATGACAGTTGGCAAAATTTTAAAGCAGTTGGAGTTGGACAACCGCCCCCCCTTTTTTTTTCTTCCACCCCCTCGCTTACCACGTTGTTTGTCCCCTCCAAAAAAAATTTCAATTTCACTGGATTTGCCGCCCCCTGGACGTGCACCCTTGTGCCGGGCACGCCTTGCACACCCGCTTACGGCGGGCCTGCTTCGCGGCCTTCCCCGTGAGTTTGCGGTTTCCTGTCCCGCGACAAAGGCTTCGCGCCTAAGCACAAATGTTCCATCTACACTCACAGGCGTTCGCGGTACCTGCGCAGTAATGATTTAATGCTTGTTCACTGACTTTATTCGCTTTTGAAATGAATGGTTGATGTAGCAATGAAGTGAAATTAAAATAGATTCAGATTTAGATAAGTGGAATGAGAATTTCTTGATTATTATCAGAATAAACCCTTTTTATAGCTGGCTCAACAGGCGAAAAGTCTTCGTAGACAGAGAGGATGCCGCGAACCGAAGTGCGAATATTTGTGTGAGTGTGGATGACTTTCTTGGCCGCGAATTCTTGCCCAAGTTCACGGCAAGAATTCTTGGCGCGATTCGCGCCGTGAGTGTGGAGCGGGCTTAACTCGAAAAGCCCTGAATATGCCAATTAACCTTTGATCTAATGGATTAAACTCGATACTTCCTGGAATGTTCAAAGCTAATTAATGTGACACGTCTCCATACGGATGATAGACCCGAATATCTATCCCCATTCGGACAAACGCTCTGATCTCTAGACTCTAGAGTCTAGAAACACCACTTCGGAGGAAATAATTATTTGAAATGTGTGTTGATCATGACGGAGTTGATAATGGAAAATTTTCTTCCTTATGTTATTCGTCTCAATAGATTTTATTTTTTCTATTTTTGTTCCGTAGTTTGCAACGAGAACACTGGATTTTGGCAATAATTATTATCGCCTACTGCATTTTGCATGAAATTTTATAGCGGGGTCTACTACCCCCTTTTTTATAAAGAGTGTAGGTACCGATATTTCTCATATTAGGTATAATAAATAAAACAAATAATATCAGGAATTGGACAATTTAATTCTCCTTAGCGAATATCTTCAAGCCAACGTTTCGAAACAAGGCTGTTCCTTTTTCAAGGCTAGAAAATACAAGACATTTAGATGAAAATAACGGATACAAAATAAAATACGCTACAATATTATACCTCTCGAAATTTCCGTTTCACGGAGATATTTTAAAATTGATTAAATCTTTGCTACAGCACATCGAATTCAACAAACTGAAAGTAATAAAATCATATCATGAAAGGATCTACATAAGGTGATACCTAGGAGCATAGAATAAATTATTAATAATAATAATAATCCCTTTATTTCATAAATTACATCGACATAACAACATCAACAAGTAAATATGAAATTACGTCAATATAAGCCAATTTAAACTTAAACTACAGAATAACAGAACATTTTCCTAAACCTAAGAGAATGAAAGAGTACAATTTGAAACATATTCCGTGAGTGTGTACGGTTCAACATGAATTAAAAATTCTTTAACAATTATTCTAAAATTTGTCTCTGAGAATAATTCCTTAATTTTTGAAGGTAATCTATTGAAAACATTTATTGACGCATAGTAGCAACTTTTTTCATAAATGGTGAGCCGATGAATAGGAAATATAAAATTTGTTTTTCTATTACTGACCATTTTGGAAGAGTCATATAATTTTTTGTTGTATTCTATGCTCCTAGGTGATACATTCTTGTCATCAATCAACAGAGAAAGTCGTCATGTTATGTCAACAACATAGAAAATTATTAAAAAGGTGACACAAAATAAACAAACAGTCAATCCTAATGTAACAATGGTCAAGTGAGAAACAAATACAACTGACTTGTGCATGGTACACATTACATTTGTTTCTCACTTGACAATTGTTACATTAGGATTGACTGTTTGTTTATTTTGTGTCACCTTTTTAATAATTTTCTATGTTGTTGACATAACATGACATCTTTCTCTGTTGATTGATGACAAGAATGTATCATCTTATGTAATAGTATATTCTAAAAATAGTTGCAGAATGGGCTCATATTCCAATACGAATGCGAAATTCGAAAACGAGAGAGGAAGGAGCGAGTTTTCGAACGCATGAGTGTTGGAATTGCATTCTGCAACGAGTATTAGACGATATTTTCTCTATTTCAGTCAAATTTCGTGAAATAGTAAATTGAATAATATACACGAGCTCTCTTGGAGAGAAGAAATGGACTGCTGATACCAATTCTTATTGCCTCGAGAAATTAAAGAATAAATGGATGTTTGATAGAATGAATACCACAAAGTAAATACTGAAGGAATGGTTACTACGTTTGTTCAGATGAAAAGTTACGTATCTGCTTCTGTTTTGGTCTCGTGTGGTGTTGTGCAGGGTAAAAGTTCTTATCACATACGAATTCACTTTGTATAAAGGGTGGCGATAACTGGCGAACTAAAGGCTGACGACGTGGAAAGTTTCTGCTATGGGCTTCGAGCTAAGCCGTGTAAAACAATGCGACTAAAAGGCAGGTCTGTTGGCGGACTGAGCAGGTATATGCTTGTAGGATTTTTACAACAGCCATAGAATCGCACAGAGCACAGAAAATCCCGTTCTTATTCTCAACTGAGTAAGCCCATCCTATGTATAGACTTTGTGGTATAATAAAACAAATGTGTGAATTCTGAACATTCTCCGCCGGGAAAATGCATCTATGCATTTTAAGAAACAAAGATTGAGAAAAGTGAAATATTGAGAGAAAGGAGAAATAGTCGTGAAATGAGAAACAATTAACAGAAAAAAAAGGAAAAGTAAAAATAAAAAGTTGAAGAAAATTTAGCTTCTGATTAAGTTTTCCGATCTGCATATGACTGTCTGGCTTATTTCGAAAGGGATGAGGAGGAGGGAGATATAAATCAATGCAGGGTGGCTCAAGAATTGGTTTGGAAGGTAATTGTTCCAAATTACTAATGGAACGCCAATTGGTGTCTGATGAACGATCTGGGTTCTTCACTTGTTGGCGTTTTGACGGGTGACTCTGTCTCGAATTTATATTTCGACTGTCCCGAGACCTCCAAAGAGTGGAATTTGAAACAGGCGCAGATCTTTTATTCGATGATTGGATAAGAAAGGAGGCTGTTGACAAAACTGAATGGACCTCTTCAATAGGCGACCGAGGCGACGATGGCGAACTGGGAAGTGAGGTTTTCTTTGAACGGCCGACTTGGGTTCTCGAAAGAGGCATTTTGTCCATATGCAATAAAGTGTGGTGTTCACCGGACCCACATTTCTTGCATTTATATGCTGACTGGCAGGAGCGAACGTCGTGAGATGCACTCAAACAATTAAAACAAAGGTGCGATGCTCTACAGAAATCGTAGCGTTGATTCGGAGATTTCGTAGAGAACGCATTGCATCGGTAAATTGTATGTTTACCTTTGCAGTGGAGACAAGTGCGTGAGAATGAGGTATTCATAAAAAGCGTGGTGGATTGATAATGATGGGTTTTTTTGTCTTGCTGGAATCTTTGTCGCGTGTTGGAAATATTGTTGTGGGAATTCATATTCCCAGGAGAGGAACCGGCAACCTTCAAAGTTTCTAATGCTGTGCAGCGTCTCTCAAGAAATGACAGGAGATCTCTATAATCAGGAATTTCGATCGAATTCCTATTTAGCTCAAAACTAGTGACAGTCGAGTGATCTAGACGCTTAATTAACATAATCGATAAAACAAAGTTCCAGCTTTCGACAGGAAAATTCATTTGGGTGAGGCCGGCAAGATTCTCGGAAAAAGTGTCTAAGAGTTTCCTCAAGCTCGCGGCGTTCTCGGATTTTAGAGATGGCGCATTTTCCAACTCGTTCCACATGGCTTGAGCCCGTAATCTCTTATTGTGATACCTGCGCTTTAACTGATCATATGCGATCTGATAGTTATCGCTGCATAACCTTAGCGTTGTGACTAGAGTCAAAGGTGGTCCAGAAAGGGAGGATATCAGGTAATTGAATTTTTCTATAGTTGATAATGAGCTATTGGTATGTACTAATGCGTCGAATAAATCTATGTAAGAAGGAAACGATTTGTAATCACCGTTGAACTTCGTTAATTCAAGAGTTGAAAGCATGATATGTGAATGCTGATTGGTAATTGAATGGTCTGCAATTTCGGCTTTAGTTTCTGATTCTGAGATATCGGCGTGGACACTTTTGATAAAATAATAGGATTCTAAGAAATCCTCACGAATTTTGAATTCGTCCTCCAAATTTCCGTCTGACTCGGTTATGAGCGATGAAATGACCGTGTTATGATGCTTTAAAAAATCTTCTTTGATACCTTCTAAGTCTTGATAATGCGCTTTGAAACGGGACAGAATTGATTTGTCCGGGATGACTTTATCTGCGAGATCGTGCAAATTTAGAATATCACGAATGTAAATCGATCGAAGAGTTGAGTGCTTCTGCGTTTCTGCCATATTCAATGAAATATTTGAAGTATAAATACGAAGTGCCAGAAATCTTTACCTAATTACGACTGGGTCTGAAGGGTTCAAAATTACCTGGACGATGCGGCGCACAGCAATAAAACGTACCGAAAGGAATTTCGTATCGAAAGGAGAGCAGGTACTTGACGGATAAGGAACAGATATGCAGATAGGACGTAAACAGTTAGAATAGTGTTAGAAATGAAATTGATAATTTTGATTTCTTCAACTCTCAATATGACAATTAAATTGATACCAATCCGGCAAATCGATGGACCAATGAATAATATACACGAGCTCTCTTGGAGAGAAGAAATGGACTGCTGATACCAATTCTTATTGCCTCGAGAAATTAAAGAATAAATGGATGTTTGATAGAATTATACCACAAAGTAAATACTGAAGGAATGGTACTTACGTTTGTTCAGATGAAAAGTTACGTATCTGCTTCTGTTTTGGTCTCGTGTGGTGTTGTGCAGGGTAAAAGTTCTTATCACATACGAATTCACTTTGTATAAAGGGTGGCGATAACTGGCGAACTAAAGGCTGACGACGTGGAAAGTTTCTGCTATGGGCTTCGGGCTAAGCCGTGTAAAACAATGCGACTAAAAGGCAGGTCTGTTGGCGGACTGAGCAGGTATATGCTTGTAGGATTTTTACAACAGCCATAGAATCGCACAGAGCACAGAAAATCCCGTTCTTATTCTCAACTGAGTAAGCCCATCCTATGTATAGACTTTGTGGTATAATAAAACAAATGTGTGAATTCTGAACAAAATACTGTTGAAATTCAATGAAAAACTCATCCTAGTGACTTTTGTTTTGTATCTTGGCAGTTGGTGACTGTTACGAAATTGACATTTTCCAATTGACGTGCGTTGAAAATTGATAGGAGCGGAAGCCAATGCTGACAACCAAAAAACGAAAAATATAACTGAAAACAATGCTGTAATGAGTTCATTACAGCACTGTTTTTTGTACTGTAATGAAGTCATTACGATACTGAAATAGAGAAATCCTTTTATGATATGGTTTTATTACTTTCCGTTTGTTGAATTCGATGTGCTCTAGCAAAGATTTAATCAATTTTAAAATATCTCCGTGAAACGGAAATTTCGAGAGGTATAATTTTAGCGTATTTTATTTTGTATCCGTTATTTTTATCTAAATATCTTGTATTTTCTAGCCTTGAAAAAGGAACAGCCTTGTTCCGAAACGTTGGCTTGAAGAAATTCGCTAAGGAGAATTGAATTGTCCAATTCCTGATATTATTTGTTTTATTTAAACTACGTAATGGACGAGGAAAACATAAATGATTAGGTATAATGTTTTGATTAACTGACTCAGATACGCCGCCAAATTTTTAACCAGAATAATAATATAACGTTTCGCAAATAATTATAATATGAGAAATCTCGATGGTGTCTCCTTTGCATTGGGACACCCTGTATAGCCGAGAAGGGATACTACTGTTCGAGTCAAAACCTCAAAATGGATGGAAATGAGATTAACAACATAGTACAAAAATTTATTTTTGAACATTTCTGGTATTTCCAGGATTCTGATATACAGGGTGAGTCTTTGACTTGTACATACATTTCAACTGGAGATTCCTCTCATCAAACGAAACACTTTTTTCCCATACCATTTTTCGAATTTCGGTTTCGTTTGAAAGATACAGTGTGTCGAAAATCCTTCAAACATTTCTGTGTTTTCAGAAGAACTGAATTTATGTTGAGTGTTTACTATATTCATTTTGCATATTCCTCAATCAATACTCATTCAATACTTCTCCTGCTATAAAAGTTAGAGCGAAGCCGACTCAAATCCACGCAAAAATACCATCAATTTTCTTGAAGAAGATAAAGAATATTTTCGAGGATCAATCAATTTATAAAATAAGAATAATCTTATGTTGTTTCAATAAAACGCGTCGTTATTCCCAATTTCATGCGATGAAATTTGACGTAAAAATCATAATAGGTAATGGAAGCTTCATTGGATTTTAAATATCACCGAATCGCAGTAAAATTATGAAAGATCAGATCGCACTACAAGTTGACGATGTTTTCAAAATGTTCTTCTACTTTGCCGAGACTTAAGGTGACTACAGACTATTGTGACGTGACGTGGAATCACGTCACGTCAGACGTGTAGCAGTGCTCCCATTGGCCTAATATGAACGTGAACGTCAAAATGTGAGTGATATAAAAATGCAACACATCGTTCTGTGCGTTCACGTTCATATCAGGCCAATGGGAGCACCGTCAGTGCTCCCATCAGCCTAATATGAACGTGAACGCACAGAACGATGTGTTGCATTTTTATCATATATCTAATAATTCCTACATGGGGAATGAGCCAATCAAAACTGAAGCTGGGCTTTGGTAACCATCCAGATCTGCGCTTGTGCGGCAATATTGAGAATAAAAATATTTTTTTTAATTCTATCTCTCTCTTACACATTATATTATGTCCTGAAACGTATGTCATTCTTAACTTCATGTGAATAGTTTCGATCGTAACCTCACAATTTCATGTGAAATGTTTTAATCGCTTTATTCCGTTTTCTTCAAGTCCTAAATATCATTGTTAACTCCTATTCATATTCTAAAATCAAACTGAAAGTATTTAAGTGATATATTTTTATTCTCGATATACATTTTCTTGTTGTCTTTCACAATAAATATAACCTCTACATTTCTCGCAATTTTTGAATTTCCAGTTGACGCAAGCGTAGAACTCGATCGTTACCAAAGATTGGGCTCCACTTTGTGAATGTGAAAAGCAGGGGTATAGTCCATATTGATATTATTAGATATATGATTTTTATATCACGCACATTTTGAGTGATTTTGACGTGGGCCCACATGTAACCACGTCACGGCAGAATAGTCTGTGTTCAGCTTAAGATCCCTAATCAATATAATGGAAAAACGTTTGGTGTATAGATATGTTATAACAAAATCCCACAAATGGGGAAAAAATTGAATGGTTGATTTGAATATCAGAAATGTATTGTTACCGGTTCTGAATAAAGATAAATGTCAATAATTATAAAAACAAAATTCAGACATATGGATGATGATTGTCGATACAAACCACGTATTGAATAAAAATTAATGAAAAATAAAATTATACATAGTACCTACCAAATAATCTGAGGCGATGTTTCTATCTAAACAACGCCCTCTTGAAGTTTTATGAATTAGACACTACACGGTTAATATTATATTGATTCACTAAAAGTCTTCGCTTCATAATCATCATGAGATCGAAGAAAAACACCTACAACTTTCATGACAACGTAGTTCTAGAAAAGAATTCCTCCATGTTTGTTTACAGATCTCGACGGTTGTCGCTTTACGCATGCGTCGTGAACTTTCATAAACACAGACGTTCGAGATGGCTCAATTCATAGATCTAACGGTGTGACCACGCGATTAACTCATTCAAACAATACTGAATACGAAGAATGTGGTGTCTGACTCCACTGCTTTTGCGTATATTGGGTTGTCTGCTCGTTATACTATCTTATCTGAAAAATCAATGGCAATGTCTTCCCAAAAGCTCTGTGAAATATTCATTGAACATTATTGTTTTGATTATTTTGAATACAAAATACTTTTATCTAGCTTGACTAATCTCAAATGGAATGAGAAACCATTCTTTACAAGATATTTTCGTTATATATCGAGGAAAATATGAACCAGTTTTAAATGTTTACAAACAGATAGAATTTATTTTGATGGAGGAAATATAGCTTTTCAATTGCAGATATAATCGAAAAAAACTGAGTGTTTTTGTTAAGAAATATCGTGGTTGTGACATTTTTAGGTTAGAACTTGATTATTCCCTAAATGTATTTTAACTCAATTTCAATCGAGAAATATGAACTTTGAAGTAGTTGCAGAGAATCGTTTCAGCCACGTATTTGGCCCATTTTTTTCTCAAATGGCTATACATTTTTAACCGAGCCGAATTCGTAAAAATGAAAATAAGGTTTTTTTTGGCCACAAGAATCAGTTGAAATATACAGGGTTATTTCTTTAAGTGTTTCATTAGACGTTTTCGAGGACGGAATTGCGATACAAAATTAAAATTTTGTATTTTTGTTTTAGAGGACATCAACTCAATTTCTAAAATATTTGCAAGGCGAATCTACCTCCGGTTCTACCGGAAACGATATATACTTTGTTATTTCAAATGCAACACCCTGTATATTTATACATATTCGAATTCTTCGTTCAATTCTGCAATGATTTGATGTATGATATAAGCGACCACATCGAGCGATTATTGGGTTATAGCATAGCGTGATTCTCAATTTTTTTTTACAGAAATATTGTCACAAATTAGTGTTCATATCTTCAAAATCCCTCATTGCAAGAACTTTTTTTTGCAACAGTGGAACGAAAGAAAGTACACTGATACTGCTTATTGTATGAATTATGAGAAAATACTATACAGAGTGTCTGAAACGGGGCTTCAAAGTGTGCCTCAACAAAACTATGAAATCTCATTTTTTTCAAATGGGAACCATATAATTTTGTAATTCCGATCGATTGCTCGTCAAAAACCAGTCAGAGTGTGCCAAACATTTCATGTTTTTAAAATCAGTAGTTTTGTCGTTATCGAATAAAATTCGAATTTCACGACTAAATCCAGGTTTCGCTCAGTCAAATTAATTGGTTTGCATGTCTTTTTCAAAGTCGACTATGTTAGGAATTGGCATTCCTACTTATTTTTATGGATCGAGCACTATGCAGAACATGCAATAATAATTAGGTACACTAGAATGATTCATCAAAAGTATGTTCTCTATTTGGGCGAATGTGACAAATAAAAAAACAGATAATGAACGATGACCAAATAGTGCTCGATTAATGAGAATATGTAAGAATAACAATTCCTAACATAGTCTTTTTGAAAAATATATGCATACCAATTAATTTGACTGAGCGAAACCTGGGTCCTGGATTTAGTGGTGAAATTCGAATTTTATTCGATAACGGCAAAACTACTGATTTTAAAGACATGAAATTCTTGGCACATTCTAGCTAGTTTTTGACGAGCAATCGATCGGAATTACATAATTATATGGTCCCCATTTGAAAAAAATGAGATTTCATAGTTTAGTTGAGGCACATTTTGAAGCCCCGTTTCAGACACCCTGTATAGTATTTTCTCATAATTCATACAATAAGCAGTATCAGTGTACTTTCTTTTGTTCCACTGTAAGGGATTTTGAAGATATGAACACTAATTTCAAATTTGTGACAATCTTTCTGTCAAAAAATTTGAGAATCACTCTATAACTCAAGAATCGCTTGATGTGGTTCGCATATCATACATCAAATCATTGCAGAATTGAACGAAGAATTCAAATATGTATAAATATACAGGGTGTTGCATTTTAAATAACGAAGTTCACATCGTTTCCGGTAGAACCGGAAGTAGATTCGGCTTGAAAATATTTCAGAAATTGAGTTCATTTACTCTAAAACAAAAAACAAAATTTTGAATTTGTATCGCAATTCTTTCCTCGAATACGTCTAATGAAACACTTAAAAAAATCACCCTGTATGTACAACTCAAAGACTCACCCTGTATATCCACATACTCGCATTCAGTTCAACAGGAATCACACTAAAGTAGATTGAACGTCAGAGTTAGGATTTTCCAGCTTCAGTTTAGAAAGTAGTTTTCGCTTGAAAAGCTGGCCGAAAGTTGATCGAAACATACGGTTCATGTAACAGTATAAAATGAAATTCACAGATCCATTGTTCAAGGCTAGAATGTCCATGACTGCTCCATATTTTTGATAGCAAACAAGAAAAAAGTATTCTCCTTTGAGTGCTATATAGAGTGCGAATATCCCCTGTGGAAACTCAGTGAGAAGAAATAGTAAAAGAACTGCTATCAGCATTTTTGTAGTTCTATCAGCTCTCCTTTCCGCTTTTGTCGGTTTTGCATCCCGGGTTTTGCCATCTTCGCGTAAAGGGGGATTTTCATAGTTCCTGAGGATCTGTTTCCGTTTTTTAGCTCTCATGAGGGTCTTCACGAGCCAGCAACTAATCACGGACAGTATACAGCAAGGCAGTAGTTTGATGAATACTCCGTAAATCCAGAAGTTAGCTTTGAGCAAGAATTCATTTTCTCGTAACTCGTCAACTATCGCTGCGGTATATAGGGTGTAGTTCTTGTCCTCCTTTATCACATTCGATTTTATGTGGAATGACAGGAATGTTGGAGAGCACAGGATTATAGGAATGACGAAGCTTAATGCTATGGCCAGAGAGCAACGTTTGTCTGATCCGAGAATGTGGCTCTTGTCGGGATATCTGAAAAAAAATATAAGATGTATAAACTTCCGCAAATCATGTGCAGCAAATCGAGGTCATTCTTTCTTAAACGTCACTCAAAGCAGGCCCGGATCTACGATTTTTTTCTGACCGGGGCAAAAATTCATGATGGCATTTATGTGATATGATAATATGAATTCATAAAAAATAACAAAAATTAATGATACAAATGAATAATACAATTGAATACTAATAATGAGGAAAATATCACAAGGAAAGAAATTAGATTTTTTTCTTCACAGCTCACCGCGCTATGATTTTTTTTCCGCGAACGCATCCATGCATCAGCTCCTGGAAATGTGTTTCAGAAACAGTTTTGTTTCTATAGCAAAGATCGAAGACCACAAAGATGTTCCTGACTCATTGAGGAACGCAAATAATTTTTTATTATTTTCAATTTGCTGAAACGGCGTTCACATCTTGCAGACTTGGTGGGTAATGTGCAGTATATTCTCAAAGCTATACTGAAATTAGGAAAAACTTCTTGCAGATCTTGCCTGTGAAGAATTTGTAGCAAGTCTAATGAAGTTGATCTTCTGTAATTTCAGGAACCAGCTATTTGAAAACCGCTAGTTCCTAACAAAAATCAATTGCATTCAAGTCTCTTCAATACTTTTGCGCTAAAAGGCTCCCATTTTTCTTCAGATCCTCTTTAGCCATGTATGAAAAGGCATGGCCGTTGAGGAATGCGAAATTCGTATGCAGACTATCTGCGCTTTCTTAGCTTCCTCTGATCTCTTACAATAATCTGTTGAAAACAACCTTAATTTCCTTTGAGAATAAACCAACTAGATCTAGCGTTCTTGACTCATCCTCGCACATTTCGTCGACCTGCTTTTTCTTCTTGGAAACAAGTTTATTTCTAAGAATTAGCTCCGCATCCAATTCTTCTGAAAGAAGTGTTGCTTCCGACATCCAGTTTCCAATAGGTTTTTCTCTCATTCCTTGCAAGATCTTTACAGAACCTTGCATCAACGATAATGAACGTGAAATAATTATATCCCCTTTCTGAATTTCCTCGTTGATCCTATTGATCTCTCGCAGAATATTATCCCAAATTGTTATAGGTTCAGGATGAATCTGAAATCCATCACAGCATGAAGCAAATGATCAGCTTCATACATGGATTCTGCGACTAGTGGAGATTCTTTGATTTCTTCCACAGCTTTCACAACTCCCTGTAAATTATTGAGCAAGGCATTAACAGCTTGATGTCTAGCCCATCTTGTTGGCTACTTCCTTTCAAATTTGTTAACGTACACTTTTTCAAAATTGTCCATACTTTGGTTGAACTAACAAAAAAGAATACAGTTTTTGTACAACACCAAATAAATTTACTGCTTCTGAACATGATGAAGCCAAATGAACACCCACAATATTCCAAGAGTGTGCTAGGCATGGAACTAACACTGCCAGCTAGTTCATCTGTAGAATTCTGGATTGGACTCCTTTATACAGGGTGAATCCTGTTGAACTGTACATACTTCACACAGAGATAGAGGACACTTTGCTGGTTTCAAAAATACCCCACATGAAAGGTCTCGAACGATTCGTTTGAATTATACAGGGGGATTTCCAGTTTTGGGTCATATTTTCAAAATGCTCTATTGAACGAACGAATAATCACAAATTCACCAAATTTGGTACGTAGGAGGACTGTACCGATCCTCATACAGCCATCAGTGTCCAGAAGCGGATTCTATTTTTCTGATATTATCGGAATTTATAAAGAAAATCACCTTGTAGATGAAAAAGTCAATAAACCTGTCATGGCAGTTCAAACTAGACTGAATACTCTTCAATAAAGAGTAATAAAATCACGTGGCACTCCTACAGATTAAGAGAAAAAAAATATTGAATATGCGTACTCGGAGATCTTTTTTTTTTGGATACTGCAGAAATATCGAATCAAAATTTCATCCATTTCCGAAGAAGGAACACTCTTTTAAAAACCTGTGCAAGATACGAAACTGATTATTATTTTTTTTTATTCGTGGAGATCATATGTGGAATAATGTGAATAAATGTATTATGAACAGTGTATTGTCGAGTTTATTAAATATAGGTGTATAAATTTGATTTTCCCTTTTAATTGGATAAAAACTCCACGAGGAATTCAAAGGAAATTAGGGAAAAA
Organism: Adalia decempunctata; assembly: GCA_951802165.1. Lineage (NCBI taxonomy): Eukaryota > Metazoa > Arthropoda > Insecta > Coleoptera > Coccinellidae > Adalia > Adalia decempunctata. Next base: position 34,936,512 of record OX637697.1, on the reverse strand, counting down.
AATGATTGTTTCGAATGTTCTTTATTTGCATGGAAACTTACTTCAGAATAACAAAACAAACTGATTTTCACCTGCCATAAACTATGATCTGTATGTGAATAAGTTGTGATGCCGCATGAGGAATTAAGATCATTGTACTGAAAAATCATAATCAAGTACAGATCACTTTCAAATCATAGATCTTAAGAATATTAAGATGTTAAGTGGTAAATTCAACATCAGAACTTGGCAAGAGAATACTACATCTCAAAATACACGATATATTCACTTAAAATATTGTTCGCACTTGTTTGAGAAACTTTCAAAGTAACAGACTATTCTGTCCATTATTCTTCAGTATAATTTCAACACTCTATTCTTCATGTTCGTACAAGAAAATTGCGAAACTGAATCTTCCAACCATGTTTATAGACGTGAAATATTTCCAGAAAAAAAGTTTCATCAACATTCGCCAGGTCTTTTGAATTTTTATATTAACTAACATAATATTTTCTCAAATTCATTATTTTCCCAAAGTAAATAAGCTTTCTGAAAAATTCATAATTACTACGGCCTGTATGTAGAAAGGACAACGTTACTCAGTTATCTGACAGGAAGATGACTATAACCTAACATTTTCAAAATATACACAGTGAAATGTGTCAGAATGTCATGGCCAACCGGGATACATTATAAAAGTGAATGGAGTATACAGGGTGTCTACTTTTAAAACGGCAAAACTTCAAGGGGAGATTATTCAAGTGATTTGCAACAAAAAATGTCATATAACACATGGGCGAAATCTTGACGGTTATTCTTCAATTTAACATTTCTCGTTTTCACGAAATATTTCAATTTTTTCCATGAAATCTTTAATATATCAGTTATGCTTGTAGCTTCATCGAATTCGATCACATATTTGGAAATGGTATTAAATTTTCTACAAGAAAAGAATATCAGTGTGCCTAAAATATTTCTATTGCGGGTTTGGTGAGGAGATGAATATCACGATACTGAAGTGAACAAAATCAGTCATATTTTTCCAATGGGTTTTTCGTTGAAAAATTATTTATTATAGACATGTTTTCTTTTCAGCAAAAAATACCTCATTTAGTGTACTTTCGAATGACATATCAACTTTCTTGCTAACTGCTTGTTTTCTGCCATAATATCATGGCTTATAAGATGAAAACGAAAAAGTCGAAAAATTTCAAACCTAAATTTGCTCCATTTTGAAACTCATTATGATTGAATATCGAAGTAATTCTTATGGAAATCTGATAGTTTCTGTCACTTATCTTTTGTTAAGAGCTATTTAGTGACGGCTGAGTCGTCATCACATTTTTATGGTCAGCCTACCCTCTCTGGGGTCAACGCCTATCTCTTCTTCTTCTCAGTTCATCTTCTTTACATTCTATGGCTAGGGAGGTATGAATAGAGTTACACTGGTAGTTGACAGTTCACAGTTAATTATACTACGAATTAATTTGATTTATAATTAATAAGTATTCGAGAAGAAATCGAGACAAAATGTCTGGTTTCAAATGGACGGTTGCCCAGCTCATAATAGCCGGAACGTACGACAGTTGATTAATGAGTATTTTGGGGAGAAATGGATTGGAAGGTACGGTCCGGTAAGATGGCCACCAAGGAGCCCAGTCCTGACGCCTTTGGATTTTTATGTCTGGAGCACCTTAAAAGAAAATGTGTACCGAATTCGCGTTCAGACTCGAGAGGCTCTGATCGAAAGGATTGAATTGTTTTTTTTTTTTTTTTTTTTAATTGAAATTATCGTGTCTCGGCAACTAGGCCATTGACACAGTACAATATTCTATTTTTACATTACAGATTAAGACAAAAATTTTCACAAAATATGGTTATAAACAGAAAGAGAAATAAACTATGGATGTATTGATCATATTTGATTGAACAGTTGGCTTTCTTTCAGGAATTCTATTGCTGCTTCAATTTGTGTGGGTGAGCTGAGGATGTCTCTTAAATTTTCTTTGAGGTCCAGTCGATGTCTGATGTCATCATAATGTTGACAGCGAGTTAGGAAGTGTTCCACAGTTAATCGATGTTCTGGGCAGTATTCGCATATAGGATGTTGTTCCGATGACATCAAGTAGCTGTGTGTCAGCCTGGTGTGTGCAATTCTTAATCTCCTCATTACTATTTTGTCTTTCCTCTTTAGATAAATTTTTATCGGGGAATCTATTTCGGATTGGATTGCACGAAGTTTATTATTGCTGCTATTCCATTGGGTTTGCCAGTCTCTAAGAGATTTCAACTTTATTGATGCCTTTAAATCAGAGTACAGCTGTATGTTTGTGATGGGAAGATCAGAGGTTCGTGCCAGTTTCGCTGATTGATCTGCAGTTTCATTTCCCTCAATACCTATATGAGATGGTACCCAAATTATGTTCGTATAGATGTTTTTGTTCGTTCTAAGTATATGGCATCGTTCTTGAATCTTTAGTATCAATGGGTTCTTAGAGTAAATGTTGGATATAGCTTGAATTGAGGACAATGAGTCTGTGTATATAGCTATATGTTGGCCAGGCGTTATGGTGCTGAATAATAATAATAATACACACACCCGCACGGGTGTGGTTTGGTTTCTGCCACGCCACATGGGGGGTGACGTCCCCACGGCCCGAGTTACCTGGGCCACCAAGGGTAAATGGTGGCAAACCCATGAACGAGAAGTGGAAACCGATATCATGGCAGAAGATCGAGATGCCACTCCACCTGCTGGCTCGACCACCGTGAGGAGGACTGCCCGCAGGGGAGCTCGCAACGCACGTATCCAGTGTAGCCGCGAAATGAATATTGAAGTAATGCGAGCTTTTCATTACGTGAACAATTGCGAGGACAAACCACTTCCTGGATGGAAAAGAGAAATCTTCAAGGGATCGAATTATCCCGGAATATCGCGGGATGTGCACAGCAGGCTGTGGATTTGCAAACCTGTTACATCGTGCGGAAATTTCTGAACTAGTGGGAGGAACTGAATTGTTTTTTCACTGGTTCATAGAAGAATAACCAGCTCGAGCTGAGAACGGGAGACCGATGAAGAATAATAATAATACCGCACGGGTGTGGTTTGGTTTCTGCCACGCCACATGGGGGGTGACGTCCCCACGGCCCGAGTTACCTGGGCCACCAAGGGTAAATGGTGGCAAACCCATGAACGAGAAGTGGAAACCGATATCATGGCAGAAGATCGAGATGCCACTCCACCTGCTGGCTCGACCACCGTGAGGAGGACTGCCCGCAGGGGAGCTCGCAACGCACGTATCCAGTGTAGCCGCGAAATGAATATTGAAGTAATGCGAGCTTCTCATTACGTGAACAATTGCGAGGACAAACCACTTCCTGGATGGAGAAGAGAAATCTTCAAGGGATCGAATTATCCCGGAATATCGCGGGATGTGCACAGCAGGCTGTGGATTTGCAAACCTGTTACATCGTGCGGAAATTTCTGAACTAGTGGGAGGAACTGAATTGTTTTTTCACTGGTTCATAGAAGAATAACCAGCTCGAGCTGAGAACGGGAGACCGATGAAGAATAATAATAATGTTTATTGATCCTTTTGGACAATGAAGTATAGGACAAGTCATGACAAAAAAAAAATCAAAAACAAGAAAAATTTGAACGAACTAAATCTAGCAAAATCAACTTGACCTTGCTATAATTCTAATTCGTTATCGACAAGATATTCTCTAACAGAGTAATAACATTTCTTCAACAATAATCTATTTAAAGTGTTTTTGAATTGGTTTACATTCATACTTTTTATAGAGACTGGCAAATGATTGAACATGATGATACCCTGGTAGACCGGTGACTGCTCGTATTTCGAAGTCCTGTGTAAAGGAATACTTAAGATATATCACCGCCTCTAGTCGGATAGGAGTGGTAACTTGATAATTTTTTCAAGTTTCTCTCGTTCTTTTTTGTATAAACCATACATTTGAACAAGTAGACACCGACTACGGTCAATATTCCACTGTCAGCAAAGTAAGGTCGACAAGATGTCCGGGGATGAATGTTGAATATCAACCTGATAATTTTTTTCTGGCAAACGAGAACTCTACCAATTTCAGACGTGCCTCCCCAAATGAGAATATTGTATGCTAAATGAGGATAGCACAAGCAGTAATAAATTTCCAGTAAAGATTTGGGAGGAAACAATTTTTTAATTTTATTAATGGCAAAATAGGAGGAATTGAGCCTTCCACAAACAGCGTCTATATGATCTTTCCATTGCAAACCTTCGTCGATAAAGATGCCCAAAAACTTTGTAGAGTTTCTAGAGGTGATAGAAACACCCTTGTGAGAGGCAACCATAACGTCCCCTGTGCCATTTTTTAAACTGAATAGAATGGAAATGGTTTTATCGATATTGACAATGAGCCCGTTTTTATCACACCAGCTAGCAAACATTTCAATAATCATTGAGGTCAGTTGTTTCAACTCATCCAGATCTTGTGCTATAATCAGAAATGAAGAATCATCCGCAAAAAGAGCAATTATGGCAGCTATTACATGTAGAGGTAAATCATTTATGAACAGCAAAAATAGCAGTGGTCCAAGTACTGAGCCCTGAGGGACACCAGTGTCAACCTCATACTCATCCGAGTAGGTGTTATCAATTCTTACAGACATTTTACGATTAGAAATGTAACTATTCAGCCAGTCGAGAAAAATTCCTCTAAAACCTAGGTTGTAGTATTTACTTAGCATAAAAGAAAAATTCAAAGTGTCAAAAGCTTTTGTTAGATCGAAAAATAATGCTGCCACGCACTTCCCCTTATCTAAGTTGTCGTAAACGCCCTGAACAAACTTGAAAGCAGCTGTTTCAGTGGAATGTCCTGGTCTGAAACCGTGTTGGGAGTCAGTGATGAGATTGAATTTGTTCAAATAATTTCGCATTCTATTAAGAACAATTTTTTCAAACACCTTCGAAAAAGAGCTCAGAACTGATATAGGCCGATAATTAAAAATTTCATGCGGATCGCCCTTTTTGAGAATAGGAACGACCGTGCCCTTCTTCAAAATAGCAGGAAACGTACCAGAACACACCGATAGGTTAATTAAGTGAGCGAAGTGATCTGAGATAGATTCATTAATTAATTTTAGAACCCTCACCGATACACAGTCCCCACCAGTTCCACCTCCATTTTTGAGCGCTCTTATAGTAGCCACAACTTCATCCCCCGTTACCGCATGAAAGAAAAATGTAGAGTCTTGCATAGGTGAAGTCGTGCATGACGTCGACATTGATCCGCCAAAGTACTCCGTCAGCGTTCTCGACGCAACAGTGGAAAAATGTTCACGAAAAGTATTGACAATTTCAGTTGGATTTGAAACTAAATTTCCGTCAATAGCCAGTGACATACCATGATGGTTCTTTTTCATTTTACCAGTCTCTACATTTACAAGGTTCCAGGTTGTTTTAGTCCTTTGAGATGAACTGCTCATCAGCCTAGCGTAATATGATTTTTTAGTATTTTCCAAAAGAATATTGTAACTAATTTTCGCGGTCTTGTAAATTCTTAATGATTCCTCACTTTTTAAGTTAGAATGAACCCAGTGGAGATTTTTTAGGTCTTCACTAGTTTGCCTTACTTCAGGTGTTAACCAACCCTTCAAGATATTTCTCGGTTTTCGGACACATTTCAATGGACAGCTCAACTCAAAACTGTGCTTAACTATGTTTATAAAAATTTCAAAACAAGCATTGACATCATTAGAGAGATAAACATCGGCGAAATTATTCTCATGTATCAACATTTTCAGAGCATCTAAATTATCCTGAGAAAGTTCTCTTAGGTATTTAATTTTATTTTCTGAATAGTTAGATTCGATATTCGATGAGTAGAAGTAATCTAAGGAAATTATTCGATGATCGGCAAGATTTGCATCAAAAGATCTTACTTTACATGATTGAATGTCTGCATTTGTCAATATATAGTCTAGTAAGGATGTCGAGCTATTACCAGAACTATCCGTGAAGAGCCGAGTTGGTTCAAATGATGTTATTTTTAAGTTGAAACAATCGAGATAACCATTAAAGTCTGACTTAAGCCTAGGATTAGTCTTATTTATATCAAAATTCAGATCACCACATATGAAAACAAGATCAGTTTTTTCATCACATTTTTGAGTAATGTAAGTTAGCCTTTCAAGAAATGCATTGAAATTACCTACAGGAGACCTGTACACACTCAGTATGCCTATTTTGATATTGTTGATATATACTTTTATACCACACACTTCACAGTCCAATTCTTCTGATAGATGTGTCAGACAAAGATCAGAAGACATCCATTTTTCACGAACGTATATCGCCGTACCTCCATTTTTGTGATCAGAACGGCAGAAGTATGCAGCTAATACGAAATCCGGGAGCGTCATGCACCTTATACTACCCTCCACACACCAATGTTCAACTATACTAATAATATCCGGCTTTTCATCTTCCAGTAACACAATGAGGTTATTGATCTTATTGGACACACATTGAATATTCATCTGAAGAATTTTAAGTTTATAATCTGCTTTGAATTTGCAGCTATTTAGCTCTGAGGGGACAGAGCTTTTTTCGACCGAAAAAAATTACGAACACTCGCATGATTTGGCCAATTTGATGGAATGAGGGCCTTATCGTAGTCACTAGCAGGAACTGAGACCTTGAATGAAGAATAGGCCTCAGGAAAACGGGAATTCAAACGTTCACATCTCACAGTTTCCGAAAATTTTTCATTTAGGAAGGATTGAAAATCCTCAGTTGTTACATCAGGTCTCAGATTCGTCACATGCAGAATTTTCATCTTTTCCACTCCTTGGACTTGTATATTGCGAAAAGTTCACCAGTATGAATACTGCAGGTTGGTGGAAGTTTGAAGGATACTGTATTATTGAGTTTGTCAATGACTGAGCATGCAATTCCATTTTCATCTTTAGATGCGTCAGTGTAAAATTCCTGATCAAATTTCTCATTAGCTTTCAATTCGAGGAAATATTGTTTCAGTATTGTACCATGGGTTTCCTGTTTGTTATATCTATGAAGAATTGTATTGAGCTTAGGTTGGTATCTGCACCAGGGAGCATGTTTTGAGTAGGTCATGGGAACTAAAGCATTGAGATCAATAGATTCTAAATGTTGCTGGGCAAGCTGTGGAATTGAAAGTAACGTCGTAGGGTGTGTCGTGATGAGGCGATTTGATGTTTTCATCAGTTCAAGTATCGGATGATTCGGCAAAGCAGACATCTTTAAAGCATATGAGAGAAGAGTTTGATGTCGACGAAGGTTCAGAGGGATTTCTTGTGCTTCAACATGAAGGCTCTCAGATGGGCTGGTTCGGAATGCTCCAAGGATTATGCGGAATGCAGTATTGGGAACGGCATTCAGTAATTTCATATTTGTTTTGCTTGACGTTGAGAAGAGGATGCTGCCATATTCTAGTTTCGACCGAATTGACGACCTGTATATTCTCAGCAAAATTTCTTCATCACATCCCCAGTGATGATGAGATAGGGTTCGAAGGATGTTCATATTTTTCATACATTCACCTTTGACGTTTTTGATGTGTTGAGTCCAGGTAAGTCTCTGATCTAAGGTCACTCCTAGATATTTCAGGTGGTCAACTAGTTCTATGGGGAGACCGTTAATTGTAAGGTGAGGTAGAACAGTTGGATGTCTCCTAGTAAAACGGATGAGTTTTGATTTTGATGAAGAGAAGTTGAAGCCAATGTTTCCAGCCCAAGCAGTGATGTCATTAAGAGTTTTTTGTATCAGTTTGCACGTACTGTTTGTGTTTTTACCTGAGCAGAACAGGAGCAGGTCGTCTGCATATAGTACTAACTTAATGGGGGCTTTGACAACGTTGCCTATGTCGTTAATGGCTAACAAGAAGAGGGTGGCACTTAATACGGAGCCTTGGGGGATGCCATTTTGAGTGATGTGAGAAGCAGACATTTCACCATTTACTTTCACCTTGAAATTTCTATCAGTTAGAAAATTCTTCAGGAAAAGGAATATATTGCCATTGAGGTTGATATTTTTTAATTTTTTCAAGATGGCTTCGCGACTTGTGGTGTCGAAGGCACTATCTATATCTATAAGTGTGGCAATTAGGTCTTGTTTGGAAGCAAAAGCGTTGACAATTTCCGTTTGTAGAATGACAAGATTATCTATAGTGCTGCGGTTCTGCCTGAAGCCTGATTGTCTTGAATATAGCAGTTCGTTTTTCTCGAGATGCCACATAAGACGTTGATTAACCATTTTTTCTAATATTTTACACATGGTACATGTTAATGAGATTGGCCTGAACGAGTTGAGTGTGGGTCGTGACTTGTTTGGTTTTTTGATAGGTATAATATGGGATTCTTTCCATTGAGTGGGAAACCTATGATTGTTCCAAATGTCATTATATATTTCCAGAAGTTTAAATAACGTTTCTGCGTGTAATTGTTTCATAAATTTCATAGGAATGTTGTCTGGACCTGCTGCTGTGTTCTTCATGGAAGATAGTGCTAAGTTGAGTTCTTGCAAGGTGAATGGATCATTTATAGGGTTGTCAGGTGCACTTGTACTGGTTTCTCCATTTCCAGGGCAATTTGTTGTTGTTGTGGTAACTGTTTTTTCGTAGTAGTGTTTGGCTAAGTTATTCGCCATGTCTTGGCTATTGGTGATTGGTTCATTGTTTTCATCTAGTATAGAGGGTATTTGGTAATTGGTGTTGTGGCCTTTTATTTGTTTTATTTTCTTCCAAATATGATTTGACGGTGTGCTCGAGGAGATTGTGGAGACGTATTTCATCCAGGATTCGCGTTTGCTCTGTTTCAAAATTCTCTTCGAGACTGCTTTACATTTCTTGAAATTTATTAGATCTTCTTGGTTTCGGGTTCGTCGGTATCTGTTCAGGGCTCTTTTGTTTTCTTTAACTGCTTTTTTGCAGGATTCATTCCACCAAGGTACTATCTTCCTACCTGGAGTTAGCGTATACTTCCCGACATGTTTTTCGGCTGCTGAGGTCAGAATGTATGTAAGTTGATTGATGGTCTGATCAATGTTTGGAGAAAATTCGGTCATTCTAATTTGGATGTTCACCTCTTCTGAAAATAGCTCCCAGTTGGCATTTGTTATATTCCACTTTGAGACGCTTTCTGTGGGCAGGGCATTTTGATCGTTCATGGATATGGGGAAGTGGTCACTATCATAAAGGCTGTCTAGGGTATGCCAGAATATGTCTGTTGCTGTGACAGGATCACACAGACTTAGATCTATCGAAGAAAATTTACCAGTGTGCATATCGAAGTGAGTGTTTTCCCCAGTATTGAGTAAGTTGAGGTCATGATTTATTATTATATCTTCAATCATCTTTCCTCGGCCGAATGTTTTTTCTGAACCCCACATGATGTTGTGCGAATTGAAATCACCTACCAATATGAAAGGTGTTGGTAGTTGGTTGACAAGATTGGAAAGTTCCAGATATGTGAGATTAAAATTTGGTGGTATATAAACATTACAAATTGTGAGTTTTCGGGGACACCAGGTAGTGATAGCAACAGCTTCTAGAGAGGTATTGAGGGAATGTTCGTTGAAATAAAGGTTTGATGAAATAAATATGGATGCACCACCACTGGCCCTGGTGTTGGTATTTCTGATGAAATGATGACCTGCATAGTTTTTTAGTTTAGGCTTGTGGTCAGGTTTGAAGTTAGTTTCCTGTAAGCAAATAACCTCTGGTGAAGTGTCAGATATTAACTGTTGGATTCGTTCTAGACGTGAGTAGAACCCATTACAATTCCACTGAATAAGGGTGAATGTGATTTTTTTTTTTTGTGTGTTAATTTTGGGATCTTAGTGAGGAGTTTTCAGAAGGATCGTCTTCATCAGTGGTATCAAGGCTATTGAGGCTGCCAACCTCTATTGCATCGTCCACCAATTTGGCTCTAACTTTTTTGGAAATTCGAGTAATTCTGTTTTTAGTTGATCTTTCTACATATGGGTAAATATTATGCAGATCTTGAAGAAGTAATTTAACATCTGATGTGAATTTTTCTGCTTCAGAGTAGGGAGTGGAGCTACCATAGGAGTTTTCCAAGAACGCAACTAGGTTGTCATAGGGGAGGTGAAAACTTTCAATGTCTTCTAGATATGCTTTCGAGATTGCATCTTTGGTGGATTCACTTAAAGCATGATCTTGAAGTGAATCTATTTTGCGTTTCTTTTGAGCTCTTTTGCTATCTGCAGAATTTTTCGCCACCATGTCAGGGGGAGGCATGGAGGTAACTTTCGTCAGGTCAGCTTCGATATGTCCTTCTGATTGGCTAGTCTGATCACTGTATGATAATATTTCTGATATCCCTCGTTTAAGAGCGAGTGGTTCACCTGCTTCTGGGATCAGTGACGGTGAAATATGAGCCTGTTTTTCATTTCTCGAGGTTTGCTTTATTGGCTGGCTGTTATTTGATTGTTCTAAATGTTCTGAGTGTGGGTTCGGGCAGTTTGATGCTATATGTCCGGTCTGTCTACAGATGAAGCATTCCATCTTGTCGGTCGATAGGAATATTCTGTTGTCATTGCCATCGTATTGAATGAGTGCTGATGTTTGCAGTTCGAAATTTTCACTGGGGGGAAAAATGTAAACCTGTCTTCTAAAGCTGAGGATATGTGAATACTCTTCTCCAGGAATTCCAGCTTTAAGGAATGAAATGGGGGAGGCAAGTTTTAGTCCAAGGTTTTGTACAACTTCGGTAACTAATTCATGAGGAATACATGGCGATATATTTGAGATCACTATTCTTCTTGTTGGAGAAACTAATCTTCTTATATTCAGGTTAATATCTCCTATAGAAACAGTTGGATTGGTTTTGATTAGCTGATCAACAAGTTCTACGGAAGCTAGATAGATACAGATTCTGTTGTTTGAAATTCTCGATGCAAAGCAAATGTTTTTCGGCTGAACAATTCTACCAATTGCTTGAATATAATCATGAAGTTTCAGATTTTCTTCTGCGTGGATTACGATGGCTTGCTCTTTTTTAGGGAAGTTCATTTTAGGGACTGATTTGGCTGCAGCTACATATGAAGTTCTTTGAGAGGATGGTGTTTGTTCAGTGTTTGGAGACATTGTATTGATAGGACTATTAGGTAACATAATCAACGCCCTTGTACTCAAGAGCGTTTGAGGTATTAATTTGATGTAATCAGGAAGTATGCACAACCGAATACACCATAGAGTATTGTTGACTGAATATGGATGAAATGTCCGATTCTGTTGTCAGATTACTTTTCACTGTTGAGATAAGGAAATGTTTGTTTACCAATATAACGGCAATCGATGATATCGGTTTACCACTTAAAACTCGTGAACTTCAGTTATATGGCACTTATACACTCATTCGAATTATATATGTCTTTATATAAAGAATAAACTAGGATAAATTGAAGAGCGATGTGTCACCGTATGCGTCAAACTCGCGAATCGGATTGAATTGTGTTGTGCAGAAATGCGTCAGAAACATTGCGAACTTCGCAAGGTTGTTGATTCAGTTCGAAAAAGATGTGTTAAATGTATTGAACAAGGAGGTGGACATTTCGAACAATTGTTGTAAATAGTAATAGTCTGTTTTGTAAATCTTTTCATAAAATCTGTATTATTAAAAATGTTTTCAATGTTCTGAATTATTCTCATTTCATTGATAAATTCATGATTTCCATTAGAATTACTTCGATATTCAATCATAATGAGTTTAAAAATGAAGCAAATTTAGGTTTTAAATTTTTCGACTTTTTCGTTTTCATCTTATAAGCCATGATATTATGGCAGAAAACAAGTAGTTATAAAGAAAGTTGATATGTCATTCGAAAGTACGCTAAATGAGGTATTTTTTGCTGAAAAGAAAATATGTCCATAATACATAATTTTTCAACGAAAAACCCATTGGAAAAATATGACTGATTTTGTTCACTTCAGTATCGTGATATTCATCTCCTCACCAAACCCGCAATAGAAATATTTTTGGCACACTGAAATTCTTTTCTTGTAGAAAATTTAATATCATTTCCAAATATGTGATCGAATTCGATGAAGCTACAAGCATAACTGATATATTGAAGATTTCATGGAAAAAATTGAAATATTTCGTGAAAACGAGAAATGTTAAATTGAAGAATATCCGTCAAGATTTCGACCATGTGTTATATGACATTTTTTGTTGCAAATCACTTGAATAATCTCCCCTTGAAGTTTTGCCGTTTTAAAAGTAGACACCCTGTATATATATATCATAATCGACCAGCACTTACTGCTGGAGCCATATATTGACACATATAACAATATATTATGAACTTAATTGCGCACAAATAAATATTTCCGGATATTTAATCCTTATTGAATTTCCGATTTGGTCTGTCAAGCTTGTATAGATTGCTTAACAATGAAAGTATTCGCGATTATTTCAATAGGGGAATGCTAGATCTTCATTCGTTACAGTGATAAACCAAAAACTATTGATCAGATTGTGAATTGAAAATGTGTCACCTAAAAATCTGAACTGAAGTCAGGAGCTTTTGATCGCTAGTAGATTAATTAGGCTTATGTTCCTATACACATTCCCATTCCAGAATCCAACGAAAGAGAATTGACAGCAGCTATCAAAATCATCGTCCGTGGTCCTGGATATATTATTACAGAAATATTGTAAATTTTTTTGTCAATATTGAGCAAGCATTTTATATGATTCTGCTCGAGCAACCTGGACAAAATTTGCACGTAGCTTGAATACGTCTTTCCCTATCCGAGTGCAAAATTCCATTTAAGTCGAATCTGAAGTTTTGAAATTATCTGGAAACTAAAATTTCGAACGGTCATATTCACTGAACCCCTGGTCGAATTACTCGAATTTAACCACGGCATCCGAGATCCGACGGTCGGACAGAATTGCATTTGAAAACAGATGAGAGATCAGTGAGTACAGTCGATTTAGACCATTCTCGACACAAAATTCAAAGAATATAGATAGAGCACTTACACCACGAAATAACCAAAATTTGCAATATTTTTGTCAGCTTCGCCTTTCACCATTGTGAAGTATTCTTCAAGAGCTTTTGAATTATATGCTTCACAAGAAGGGGGTTGCCATATGAATTTCTTCCCATACCCATCCGTATTAACCTTAAATAATATACGATATACCCGATTCCCGACTTGCATTGAAATTGAATAATTGAAAATTTATACAATAGATATTTCTTTCTCGACGCTGACCTGATGATGGCCTGAAGGCCGAAATCGATAGTTAAATACAATACAATTACATTTGATAGTGCGTCTTCCCTCATTTTCCTTTTTCATGAATTTCTTGTTTTGAAGTGGCAAGAGAAGTGAGGGTTTATCTGGTTGAAATGCCTTTATTGTTGTGCTCTATACTATCATCAGGGCCCCCGCAAGGCTGAGTGGCGCCCGCGTGCGGGACACTATTTTGGCGCCCTTCATTAATATACGAGATCCAGTTATAAAAAATATATTTTTATTATTTCATAATAAAACGAGAACTTTTCTATTTTGATAGAAATAATAAACAATAAGGAAAAATAATAACAATCAATTAATAATTGATAACAAAAAACTTCTTCGATCCGTCATATAAACTAGAACCTTCAAGTTAAATAGGTATTTTTCTTGATTTAGCAGTAGCAAATTCTCTTATTACTTCTTCAAAATCAATTTTGTCGATTATTTCATTCACACATGGCTCCGCCAATGAAAAGTCACGAATTCAGTCACACGATATGCAATATTATCGACTATTTAGGTAAACAAAGAAATATCAGCGGCTATTTTAAAGCGTCAAAATTTGGCATAACATTCATTCAGAATTGAAAATGTACGGAGGGTCCCGAGTTCAAAACTTGGTTGGGATATCAATTTTTTTGCAAAATAATTATAAATAAGTCGGTCTAAAATACAAAAGACCGCGGATTCGAGCGTTCGGAGCGTGTTCATGAAATAATCTTCCTGAATATCACTCGACTTTGACAAAAAGCGACTATTATTTTCTTCGATTCATCTCGTGCAACTTGTATTTCGACAATTCAATTCGACCAAATGAACATTAATAATCAAAGAATAACTCCCTCGAGCTAGAACTCTCGGGAGTTATTCAGATTATCAATGTTCATATACATATGGTCTTATCAAATTGTCGAAATACAAAACGTTCTCGATAGAATTAGGTCGAAAATAATAGTCGGCTATTTGTCATAGTCTTGGGATATTACCTCCGACTATCTCCTGCTCAATAGCTAATATTGCTAACCCAGATAGCCTCTCTTGGTTCATGGTTCATCGAAGGAAATTTTTTATTATTTTTCATTTTGAAAATGACCTCTCCCCAGAAGCCACAGATACTGGTAAGGTTGAAAATATTCTCAAGGATATTGTAATATTTGGCAGAGATGAGGTTAAATTGTTTCCAAATATACAGGCTGGCCCTTTGAAAACGAAACAGACGAAATTACAGACGAAATAAATTTTTTCGATAGAAATGCTCGGACAGGTCGATTTGTGTTTCGAGGGGGGCAACTTAAGATGTAGGCTACGGACGCATAGCGCTTCAACCCTTGCTACTACAACCCTCACCCCCAATTTTTGAATAGGGAAGATGGGGTGAGTGATACCTCATTTGAAAGGTCTTTTTATACTGATTTCAGCACATTAATTGTTTTTTCATTTTATGCATTAGTTCTCGAAATATTCTCAACTAAGTATTTGAAAATGAAGTGGTGTTTTCATGGCACTTGTAGTGTTTTTTTGTGAAAAATCGACATTTTGAGCTTCAAAACAACCATGACTGTGAGTTTTTGATAAATTATTTACTTCACTTTGAAAAGTCTTATTTCTTAGATCAATACTTCAAATCGTTCTGATACCGTACAGTTGGAGAATGATTTCAGTGAATAAAACAGCTAGTCGAACATCTGACCCTAGTAGCATTAACACGTACGGTATGACTTCATTTGCCCAGTGGTAGATGTTTTGCAATTTCAAATACAGGTACGGAAATTTTGGTGTTTCGGAAGCACGAAATGTCAATTATTCGCAAAAAATTAATTTAAGTGATAAAATTAACTAACGCATGAATATTTCGAGAACTAATGCATAAAATGAAAAAACAATGACTGTGCTGAAATCAGTATAAAAATACCTTTGAATTGAGGTATCACTCACCCCATCTTCCCTATTCAAAAATTGGGGGTGGGGGTTGTAGCAACAAGGGTTGAAGCGCTATGCGTCCGTAACCTACATCTTAAGTTGTCCCCCTCGAAACAGAAATCGACCTATCCGAGCATTTCTATCGAAAAAATTTATTTCGTCTGTAATCTCGTCTGTTTCGTTCTCAAATGGCCACCCTGTATATTGCAATATATCCAGAGGAGATGAAGTAGAAGGAATTGAAAATAACCTTAAAGCCTTAATCTCATTGTACAAAACGTCGGCTTGAATATCAGCCTCCATCTTTACCGTATTTGTAAACTTCTGTTGTAGAGCTTGGCAGTTTTTAAGGAGATCATCGTCACATAATGTGAAAATATCACTGAAAAAACCAAGAATATTTTCATAATTAGAGATCACATCAAATCTACTATTTAAAGAACGCATTAATTGGTCCATTATTAAAGAAAATTCACTTTGAATGCGGTTTTGGGATTTTGAGGCGATTCATCCCTATGTTCGTAATAAAGAAATTTAGGTTTATATTTTCGTCTAGTGTTTTGAATTGCAGGGAAATCTTGCTCTATCGGCGGCTAATTTTGCCGCTTGAGCAATTATTTCCTCGAAGAAATTATCATTTCTACAATTTTTGAAATGATCAACTAAATTCTTCGAATAGTTTTGACATATACTTTTATGTCAATTGTTGCACTTCATATCAATTTGCTTACAATATTAATCTGAAATAAAACATCATACCTAATGATTACACTACAAATAAATTTAAATGATTGGATATTAAATAGTAACTACTTGCTTTATGCCTAACTTCTATGATAAAAGAATTATCGTTATCCGCTATTTCTAAAAGACTCTCACAAATTTTAACTATATGAAATTTCAATGGCTTTATAGCATCTACTCTACTCGACCATCTGGTATCACTTAGGGGTTTAAGATTTAATTCAGGAACATTTTTTTTTATAATATCCCATCCTTTCGTGGAAGAAGAGAAAAACACATAGAGTTCTTGTACTTTAAAAAAGTTCACAGTTTCATTTGATACTTTAGCAGCATCATTTACTGCTAAATTCAAGCTATCTGTAGCGCATGGCACAAAAAAAGCTCAAGGATTTGCGTCTAGTATACGTTTTTGTAAGCCAATATGCTTTCCACGCATATTGGCACCATTATCATACTTGACCTCTCATGTCTTCGGTTTGGCGCCCCTTTGAAGTGGCGCCCGCGTGCGTTGCACACCCGGTTACGGGGGCCCTGACTATCATTACCCCTCTAGCCGCTTGGAGCAATTATTTTTGAATAGAGATAATAGAACGTGAAAACAATAATATTTAGAAAGAAAATTGTGCGCTTTCGTTTAAATTGGAATAATTAATGTTAGGGTAGCGGCTAGAGGGGAGGTGATATCGAATTCATTTTTTGACCCGTCGAGCGTTTTTTCCAACTCAAAGATCCAAATTCGGCGTGTGAAAGTTATCGATGGAATACTGAGTCACTCTGTATAATAATAAAGTGATGAAAAAAAATACACTCATGCATGAAATTGAATTGCCTTTCCAACAAGATGCAGCTCGACCCCTTTTCCCTATTCAAAAATGAGAGCTGTTAGGGGTTTCAGCTAGAGGGGTAGTGATATCAATCTCATTTGAACACCCTTATTCGTCCCCCTTTCAATAAAATTTGTCCTGTCCGAGCGTTTTTTCGTTATTCCATCCCAAAGCTCAAAATTCGGAGTGGAAAGTTATGAATGGCCCACCCTGTATAGTTTATTAATTATGAGAAGAAAGGACCTGGATCGACTTGGTCAACACAAAAAATTAATTTCAAAGTTCAAAAAGTCGGCAACCCAAAGATTTTTCATGTATTTTGGTCCTAGGTTTTTAACCTCATTCCGAATGATCTAAAACAGTGTAAAAAATAAATTACTTCGAATCGGAGATCAGACGATTTATAATTGAGAATCCTGAGAAATTTGATTCAGTTGGATAAAATTTATGAGCTTTACAAAATGCTAATTCACTAACGCTTAACAGTCCTCGAGAAAAGCTAATGGTTTGATTCGTCACCTGCCGTTGTTGTTCTCTCCACCTGAATGTCACGTCTTGCTGTCATTTTTTTCCTGAATACTTTATACGTTTCATTAATAGTTATTTATGTAATAAGGATCATAAAGACGATCATTATGGTACAAGTCGTGAATGTTATCGGGCGAGGCGTAGCCGAGTCCGATAACACGGCGTGTGCCATAATGATTGTTTATGATTCGTATTACACACAAAATTGTATCTGATGGCATTTATATCAATACATTTTCGAAAAATTGAAAACTGCATTTTCGACATGTCACAATGACAACTATTTTTAAAGGAGTAAATATTGTGTAGTTTCAGATATTAGTAGGTGAGTGAGCTGTGCTTTGCCATTTCCTTGACAACGTCATCAGGTTGTAACGGCAATATTTATTTATCGCTGTCAAACTCAATAATTATTGTCAGGTAGAATTTAATATAATTTAAAAAATGAGTGATTCTGAAGCTGATAGTTTATCTTCTGATTTGGAAGAAATGTCGAGAAATATCGTGAACGGAAAAATCACGGAGTGTATATGAAATGGTGTTTAATCGGTACGAAGAATGGTGTTCTGCTAAAAAAATCAAGAATATCACTCATGAAACAGTATTGTTGGCTTACTTTGAATGCTTATCTAAGGAAAGAAAACCATCTTCTCTTTGGTCGTATTATTCGATGATAAGAAGTATAAAATATAAAAAAATCAAGAATATCACTCATGAAAAAGTATTGTTGGCTTACTTTGAATGCTTATCTAAGGAAAGAAAACCATCTTCTCTTTGGTCGTATTATTCGATGATAAGAAGTATTTTATCAACAAGAAAAAACGTCGATATTAGTAAGTACCTACAGCTAGTTGCATTACTAAAACTTAAATCAGAAGGTTACAGAGCTAAAAAATCCAAAATTTTTACTAAACAAGATGTTACAAAGTTTTTAACGGAAGCATCAGATGATACATACTTATTTAATAAAGTTGCCATGATAATTGGACTAAGTGGAGCATGCAGAAGAGAGGAATTGACAAATATGCTTGTTGAAAATGTAATAGATGAAGGATCCGTTTTTAGAATTACATTACCGAATACAAAAACAAAGGTAATGCGAGAATTTTTTGTAACTTCGGGAAATATCCCAGGATTGAATATGGTAGAACTTGTCAGACAATATGTGAAAATACGACCTTGCAACACAAACCATCTACGTTTTTTTGTCACTTATAGAAATAAGAAATGCACAAAACAACCCGTTGGAATACATACCTTTGGTAAATTGCCAAAAGTTATTGCCACTTTCTTGAATTTACCTCGCCCTGAAGAATATACCGGACATTGTTTTCGGCTGATTCTGGAGCTGATCTGTGTACCGTGAAACGCCATGGCGGATGGAAAAGCAATACTGTCGCTGAAGGTTACATCGAAAATTCGAAAGAGCAAAAGAAAAAAATTTCAGAAGCAATTTTTGGTGCCAACAACCAAACAGGATTACAGGTTTGCCAACAATCATCAACTACTGATGTAAAAACTGTAGAATCCATTGGAATTAATATTACAAATTGTAGTAATTTTTCTTTTACCATTTATAATAAATAGTTTTGTACATAGTTATGCATTTTGAATAAACTCTTTTGATCAAACCATTACATGTTTTCCTTATAGAATTTCATTATGGTACTTAGTCCCATAATGAGCTTCCTTATGTCATCAAAATTGAGTGACATAACGTTGTCATTATGACATGCCATCAGATAAACACTTTTTTATCGGTTTGACAACACTGGACGACTACGCTAGGGTTATGACGCAAAACAAAAAGGAGCCCTATATTTGAAAAATTTGTACTGTTGGACCCCCACGAAAAAAAAATTCTGGTTACGTGCCTGTTCAGGAGTACAAACAGACAATTTTCTAGGTACTCCCTGTCACTCTTTGGTGTTTCAAATATGAATTAGGTATATAAAAACAATATTTTTCAAATGTGGAAAGAATAAATTTGATTGATTTAATTTGAATGGTGAGTTTTTGAACACGCACCATGTACATTTATCAAAGATGTAACCTACACTCATTTTATGAAATTTTATAGATGCCTTCCTTAATTCTTTACACCCCATAAATCAATTAATCCAACTGCTGTCTAATATGTCTTAGGTCTTAACACTAAATAATAATAATACCATTGTTACATTTTCCGCTCAATTTTCCACCTTTTCCGAATGCCGAAATGAGGATGTCCAAATGCGAGACCACGACCAGAGTGATGTTTCCAAGTACACCCATCCATCAGTAGCTGGCTTTCATCCAATATTCCGTATTTATTTGTCGATAAATCTGGCCCCTTCATTTCTTCAATGAAATAATCAATCTTCAGCTTTCAGTTGATGGTTTGCAGCACATAAAATCGCTCTCGAACGAATCGAATGAAAATAAAGTAACGTAAACGAACTCACCGATAAATTCCTGTCAGCATATCATATTTGATATCGCATGTTTGAATAAGAATAATACTATAAAATAAATATTTATCATCTTCACAACTATATTTGAACTACTTTGTTTTTGTCATACATCATATAGATGGCTGGAGTTTGTCGGCATACCCAGATATCTTTCTGATGTTGATTCGAAGAAGCAGTTTTTTATTTATGTAGTCATAAAACCCATACATAGAAACACAAAATGATTCATCCCAATTTGTTGTATCGCCTGCAAATTATGCCTCCAAATAATAACAATACGAACCAATCATCGAAACATTATTCGAACGCATTTTTTCGAATTTACATCAAGAGATTCATATTCAATTCATCAAACTCTAACCAGGTCCCTCCTGAGAAGGTAGGCCTTTGTCAGGAAGACACTAGGAAGGTGTAGCGAATTTCAATTCAGATCAAGATACTTGATCCACCATAGTATTTCTCCTTCAGGACCTCCTTCTGAAATTCTTTCTTGTAGTTGCATTTTGCCATAACATGAAGTTTCTGGGGCAATATCATAAACGATTTCTATGCTAACTGCTGTCAATTTTTTGTGACACCTTCAAAATCTTTCTGTATTATGAAACTGGCAAATGTGAATCTACCTACAATGTAGACGAGCGCTTTAAAGCTGCTGATTTCACGTCGGTGTCATTATTGATCCATTCTTCAGATCATATTAACAGAAACAAAGGAATTGCTCAACATTTATGGAATTTTCTCAATCTCTCATCTTTTTTTTAATATCGGCCACATTATATTTGACAGGGAGGACCAAGCTTTACCAAATGATGGATAATCCATATGAACATTACTCATTAGTATCATTGATGTCGGTGAAATCATATTCCTACTGTCTCAAGCCAAGTTCCTGAAAACTACGAAATTGTAGTACATATTCAAATTATCATTGGGAAATATTGAATACGAGGTACTGAGTCAATGATGAATTATCAATACAGTCAAGAGTATCTTTTTTATCGGGAAAAGCCAAATTCTGTTACGGGTAAAGTTAGATTGACGAGTAAACCTAGGTTTACCCGCGGGTAGACCGCGCAATACCAAGGAAACATGGGTAAAGTCCGAAATAATACTGAAATTCGCGCTTTACCCGGGTAAACCGCGTTCCACCCATTTTCACTTGGTTAAAGTTGGTTGTAAGAAATAGAACAAGGTCAGAAATTTTTGAAAAGTTTTTTTCTGAAAAGATAATCTATGAATAAAAGTGAAAACATATTAACTGTGTTCTATCAAATTAAAGAATACTATAATTCATTTGTTCGAGCAAGATAAGCTGACGTGACATATAGATTTGCCTTCACACAAACGGAGATATAATTTGATAACTTCTTGTGTTTTATTCTTGTATTTTTTTGTATCACTTTCCATACGATGTTTACCACCATGTCCAATGGCCAAATGTGCATCATGCAAAATATCGAATATTTCATCGTTTGAAACGTAATACTTGATCCTGGATTCACCCGATGCTACACGAGCAATAAGATTTTCAACACCTCTAACAGAACATACAGAGAGAAAATAAAATTATATAGGGTGTTCCATGCGACCGTGGCCAATACCAACTTATACTGTTTATTTTTTGGATTCTTCAGAAAATTCTAGACATAATTCATGAACAATGTCCTATACCTATCTTCAACTTTTTCGGAAATATTAAGTGTTTTCAGATTTTTTACAAAAATTAAATTTTAAATGAAAATAATTTTATTTCACAAATTTGATACATTACACTCAATACTTATTTCCCATTTACCTCTTCATATGAAGAAAGTAAGCAAAAACCATTACATACTGAGAAGAAATTAAAAAAAAACAAAAACAGATGTGTTTATTCTCATAACCTTAGTAACACGTTGTCTGTTTGCATGACAATAAGTGATCAGTGAAAGTTCTATTGTCTTTTGAATTTCGATAACTGTACGTAATAATATTAGAAAAATGGTTCATTTAACAGAAATGCACAAAATAACCATTCTTCAAATGATTGGATATGGAGATTACACACGGACACAAATGGAAGTTTCTCGCTTATTTCACGAAAAATTTCCAAATTTGCCGCCTATATCCCAAGGAACAATTAGCAAAATAGAAAAGCAGTTTCAAGAGCTTGGTCATGTAAGACAAATAAAAAAAATTGCTGCCAATGCAGTAAGTGATGATACGAAATTGGATATTATGCTTGAGTTTCAAGAAAGCCCACATAATTCTGTTGGAAAAGTACGCTGTTCATCGTCAGCCACACGTCAATATTTCGAATATTAAGGTGGGCGTTCAATGTAGTGTGTTTTTATTTCAAGTTGCATTTGAAAATGGTTTCACTTTGAAAACTGAAATTTTGTGGGTAAACTCAGAAAGGATTGGAGTTCTTGATGAAATAATTTTAGTCGATTTCATTCCGAAAGTTAATTTTTTTTCTTTCAAAAATAGGAGAAAATGAGCCAACTCATGCTTCTGTTTTATTTCAAGAGAAAGACCCATGAAAATAGTTCAACATCCGATTAAAAGTGAATATACTGATAATTTCGTTCAGAAAAACAACTTGAAATACGGAATTGGCAGAGAATGGCCAAATTCAAATTTTGGCGGGAAAAAATTCCTGCTCTACCCACAAATAGACTTTTTTCATAGTTCGGCGATTTTCGGATAGAGAGCGCCATTGTACATTTCATTCATAATCAGAGAGATATTCATAGAACTTGATAGTGATAATGCATGTTCTATGGAGATATTCCATAAAATGGTCGGTGGCGCCTCTATCGGCTGAGCTCTCCTACTCGCTTTAAACGCCGACCTTAAAGGAAAGTAAGATGCATCCCTATAGAATGATGGCAACTCAGGAGCTCATAGGAGACGATTTCGATAGGGGAACGCATTTTTGTGAGCAAATGATGGCAATGTTAGATAACAATTTGATCCAATCAGAAAATGTTTTGTTTTCTGATGAGAGTACATTTACACTACACGGTCATGTTAATCGTCAAAATTGCCGTTATTGGTCTGATGAGAATAATCACTGGATGAGAGAAGTACATACGCAATATCCTGAAAATGTTAATGTTTGGGCAGGAATTGTTGGAAATCATATCGTAGGTCCCTTTTTCATTGACGGTAACTTGAATGGAGAAAAATATTTAGAACTACTCCAAAATAATGTCGTACCAACTTTGATAAACTTATATCCTGATCCAGCAAATCCACAAGGATCTGCCAATATAATATGGAGATACAAGATGGAGCACCGCCCCATTACCAAATCAATGTCCGGCAGTACTTGAACCAAATTTTTCCAAATCGGTGGATAGGGAGGCGCGGATCGATAGAATGGCCAGCACGATCTCCTGATCTGACACCATTAGACTTATTTTTGTGGGGATATGTCAAAAGTATTGTATACGAAACGAAACCCTTAAACTTAGACGACCTAAAAAACCGAATCACGCTTGCGATTAGATCAGTCACGTCTGGAATGTTGAGTAACACTTTTCCTGTCGCCGGAGTGAAAAGTAAATATTTCTCCGCCTAGGCGGAGAAATATTTACTTTTCCCTCCGGCGCGCGGCGGCAGGAAAAGTGTTGCTACAAAAAAGATTACTTGGTTACCATGAACATAGATGCATAGAATACAAAAACTTCCAATTCAAACGTCCCCCCCTAGAGATCAAATGTAGCTAGCCGCAAAGCGAACAAAGTGAGAGGCATATTGGGATCATTTACTCTAAGGCCCTTTTGTAAGTTCAAAGATATTCACGAGCACTGCAAAAAGCACATTGAAACCCAATACCATAAGGAGGCATTGAAAGCTGCTAAATCTTTTCTCGAAGATGTGCCTGTCGATGTGCAACTGAACAAATATTCCCATGGAGTTATTGAAGAAAATTTCAAAATTATAAAATCTATTATTGCCTGCATCACGTTTTGCGGGTCACACGACTTAGCACTGAGAGGTAAACATCATGGTCGAGGATTTATACAGGATGTGAATTGACGCGGGAGATTCGATTTTAAAGAATCACATTGAGCGAGGGAAAAAGAATGCAAGCTACCGTTCAGTGGATATTCAAAATGAAATTA
This sequence comes from Adalia decempunctata, assembly GCA_951802165.1. NCBI lineage: Eukaryota > Metazoa > Arthropoda > Insecta > Coleoptera > Coccinellidae > Adalia > Adalia decempunctata. The sequence goes on along the minus strand of OX637697.1, from coordinate 34,912,638 downwards.
TTGGTATTTGTGGAAGCGTTATTAAGGCTGTTATCATGAAGAAAGTGAAGGAAGCGCAGCAGCATATAGTGTGCTAGCAGACGAAACAGCTGATATTTCTGGCACTGCACAACTATCGATTGGGATACGATATTTTATGAAGAATCACAGGAAGTCCAAGAAATGTTTTTCGGATTCATTGAGCTGAAAGATTTGGATGCGAAATCGATTGCACATAGCATAGATGAGTTTTTAACAAAAGAAGATCTGAACGTCAATAAATGCGTTGGTTTTGGTTTTGATGGTTGTTCAACGATGTCAGGAAAAGACGGAGGGGTACAAGCGATCTTACGCAAAAAGTACACCAAAGCCCTCTACTTTCATTGCTCGTCCCACAAACTGAATCTAGTTATCAATTATCTAAATTCACTTCCTGAAATTAGAAATGCCATGGGAACCACCAAAGATATCATAAACTTTTTTCGGGAATCAGTTCTAAGGAGGAAGTTGATACCTTATATTTCCAGACTTTGCGAGACAAGATATGGAGTGAGAAATACAAAACCATCAGAGTTTTTAAAGAAAATCTTCCAGTTATTCTGGAAGCCTTACAAACATTAACTCAGGAAGGAAATAGTGCAACTCGGAAAAGTGCCTTTCAACTGCATGCGGCAACTTCCAGAATTTCTTTCATTCTCGGGATTATGTTGGTAGCCAAATACTCGGCTTTGATGGTCCGTTGTCAACGTACTCCAGTCTGTAGCTGTGGACGTGGTCAAAGCCTCGGAACACGTTAAAAGGATTTTAATTTTAATTAAAAAACACCGTGAAAATCCAGAAAAAGTGACAGAGGAAATTATAAAGGAAGCTACTGCTGTTGCGGAAAAGGTCGGATTGGAGGAGGACATTACATCAATGTCGCGTATTACGGGGAAACAACGTCATAGAAGTAATTATCCAGCAGACAGCCCTTCAGAATACTGGAAGAGGTCTTTAGTAATACCATACTTGGATTCAATTATCACCTCCTTTGAAGTACGTTTTGCTGAAGAAAACACGCCATCATTCGCATTATCTAGGTTACACCCGGCGCACATGCAAAAAATGACAATTGAAGATGTGAAACAAATTAGTGATTCTATTGCCCGGTTTTATGATTTACCGAACATGAAAAATGAAATTGAACTTTGGCAGCAATTAGGCTCAATCTTACAACTCTCCCAATTGTTGATGTGTTGAAAGAAACAGATTCCTTTTTTCCCGAAATGGAAAAAGCATTGAAAATTTTGATCGCTTTACCATGCACGACCTGTACAGTAGAGCGATCCTTTAGCAGCCTCAGAAGACTTAAAACATGGCTAAGAAGCACCATGGCAGAAGATCGCCTTAATGGTCTGGCAATGATGAGTGTGCACAGAGCCATTATAAATAAAAACATTAATGATTTTAATGATAAAGTTGTTGAAATTTTCGCAAAAATCCCCGCAGGTTATGTTTTAATTAAATATTATTTTTGAAGGAACAAAAATAAAACGTCTTAGCTTCTTCAGTTATATTGGAACCATTAATTAGTTATTTTCGGTGACATGTTTCGCCTTGGCGCATGCAAGAATTCCTAATCCTTCAAAGTACCTGACCATTTTTTTATTATATACGACTATAACGATTCATTGCACAGTTTGCCGCAACGTCCAGGTAATTTTGAGGCCTTCAGATCTGTTGACTTCGTGGTATTGTTTCTATTTTATAAATACCCTCTTAGCACAAGGACGCATACAATTATTCTTTCGAGGTGATTTGGTACAGCAGTCCATTCTTCCCTCCAAGAGAGCTCATGTACAGCGAATTTACTTTATGGATACGAAACTAACGAGTGATCTTGACATTTCAACCAGAAAAGACCTTTTTTTCCTTTTCAATGTGATACCATGTATACAGCACAGAACATTGAAAAAGTATAAAGAAAGAATAATAGAGAAAGATAAAATTTTGACATATCGCGGGGTATGTCTGATGCTGAAGAGCTCAATGTTGGAACACTATTTATTCGTTTTCAGAATATGCAACATTTATCTGAAATGTTATTTTTGCGAATATGAATTCTTTGTTTCCGATGGTTCATCCCACATTTACTAACTGTCAAAGAAACTGCAACACCCAGAAGGAGCTGTTTCAATTTTGATTTTTTTTTGGGTGAAACATAGATAGTGCAGCAAGGAGTTAATGATTACAATTTGGAGAAAAAGACGAAGGGTTTGAAATTTTTTCGAATAAATTTGTTAATTATGTGTTTGTTCACCGCGAATATCTATATACCCCCCAACACGACTTGGCATTGATGCAATAAGATGGTCTATTTCTTCATTAGGAGCTACCGGTACTTCATGTCTCAGAGCTGGGGGTTGGGGTAAATTTCCAAGCCTTCTATCCATGATGTCCCAAAAATGCTCTATGGACAAAGATCGGGGGATCTGGGCGGCCATGGCGAGGGACTCACATGGGTCGGTTCAAAAAGGTTAGAACTAACTCTGACAACATGGGTTCGAGCATTATCTTGCTGAGATATTGGATTCTCGAGCAGGTTAAGGTGAGGGAGAACATATGACTCCACTATTTCTCGGAGGTAACGCAGCGCTGTCATATTACCTCGAATAAAGACTAAAGGTGACCTACTTGCATATGCAAAAGCACCCCATACCATAACGCCTACTATCCAGTGTACTTGACGCTCAAACTGAGGTTCACGTCTTTCTCTCCGACGTCATCTAACCCTACTTCGACCATCATGTGCACCCAAGGAGAATTCAGTTTCACCAGGAAAGACAAACTGACAAGGACGTCGCCAACTTTTGACTGAGGGGGGGCAGCAATGGGCCAGACCGGAACCGAAAGCGGGAGAACAATTTCAAACGATGACGATACAAGAGATGCTCAGTGGAAAGGTGTGCCTCGACAGCACTTTAACTAAATCAAACTTTTGAACACGGTTATAAAAATTTATTTTAACAAAAATAATATTTAGTTCGTAAAAACCCATGAGAAGAATCGTGAATATGAAGGAACAAAAATAAAACGTCTTAGCTTCTTCAGTTATATTGGAACCATTAATTAATTATTTTCGGTGACATGTTTCGACTTAAAAGTCATTTTCAAACCATGAAATCTGGAATTTTACAAAATTAAATAAAAGATGGAAAATAGATTGGAAAAATTACATAAATAATCAGATCGAAAAACAAAATGTTCAATAAACAATTCAAACAATAATTGATGCGTGAAATTCAGGTAAAAACAAAAACAAAAAACTGAACGCTTGAATAGGTACTTACAATTGGTTCCAAAGTCATATAAAGTAAAATCATTGAGTCACAAGATAAAATGTAGCAAGAAAATCATTGTGGACAGCACCCACCAAAACAATCAAATTAAAAATTAAAAAATATTATTATGAAGAAACATTTCTAAAACAAACGTCAAATGTCAAAACCTGACAAATTGAGTGGAAAACACAGAGCAACAACCGAAAAGGGGGGCGATAAAAGGTGGAGTGAAAAGATGAAATCCTCACTCTCTTTTGAAAGACAACCAACTATACACATCCGTGCAATCAAAAAACGGAGGAAGAAAGTAGGCGAGCGAAATTCAACCATTGTTCGAAAATATACAGGTACATTCAATGTCTTACAGGAAGCAATAGCTTGTAGGTATCCTTGAAGTTATTTGTCATCATCGAATTTAAGGTGTTAAAACTGTCATTCTTCATATGCTTGAAAATCTCTATTTCTTCCAAAATTTCTTGTCTGCTGCTGAAGTCGCAATGATGTAGTAATTTAGTATTAAATTATATTTTTGATATAGACACTAATACTAAATTACTACATCATTGCGACTTCAGCAGCAGACAAGAAATTTTGGAAGAAATAGAGATGCAGATACGACATGTATTTCAGTCTGAATAAACAGTGTTAGATATGAAAACTCTTAATTTCGATTTCTTGAACTCTCAATATGTATGCCAATGAATTGTTACCTATCAGGCTCGAAGGACCAATGTTAATTATACAAGAGCTCTCTTGGAGAGAAGAATGGACTGTTGTACCATTTTTTATCACCACGAGAATTAAAGAAATAATGTATGAGTCTTGGTGATAAGAGGGTATGTATGAAATAGAAACAATAACACACGGTTGGTCTGACTTGAAGGGATGTATCAGCTGGTTTTCTGTGGCCTCTCGAAGATGAATAGTCTGTTATTTCACGAAACGAATACACTTTCATGGATAAGAAAACTAACGGATTCCGTCTTGAGGAAAAATTGAAGATGAACAAAGGGTGGCGAACTGAAGTCGCCGAAGTCTAAATTAACCAGGTAGAATTTTTGTGGGGTTCTGAGTCCTTCAGACAACAGATTCAAAGAAAGTCATAGAGCTGGGCTTCCTTTTCACCGACAAAGTCGTGGTATAAAAAGTAAAAGTATGAATTTTGAACAACAGCAGACAAGCAGATATGTCTGAAGCCAGGATCAACCAAGTGTGCCTTTCTTTCAGTGTTCACTTTGTGGTATATTATTCAATCTCCTTCATGAATTTTTCCTTCAATTTTCATTTTGATAAGAATTGAAAAAGTTAAAACTGTCTGTTACGTGTTATTTGTTTGTTTACGTCGTTTACGAAGTATTTGTGGAGGTTAGATCACAGCCGGCTCCGTGGCCGGTGGGGATCATTTGCATTTCGTATTGTGTTCTGTGGGAGTATGTCATTATCGCAATTCTTTGTCTGTCAAGTTTTCGGTGGAAACCGGAATAGGGAAAAAAGGTTATCGAAATCGAGTAGGTGAATGTGGTTACGGATTTTCTCAATTGATAAATGATTTCATCCTTAGGAGATTCTAATTGGAACATCGTTACGAAGTGATATTGAATATAGGTTGTTGAATAGTTTGTCAGTATCACACTCGAAAGAGGATTTATACACATTACCTCGAGGTGTGAATTCGAGTTCTTCATCAGGATTGGTGATTTTCACAAAAGACGATAACTTGGAATAAACCCCAAAAATCAGGGTTTGTAGAGGCATAGATTCGATTCCTTTCTTGTGAGTGTTTTCTGTGTCTCTAGTTATTTTTATATGGAAGGATACTGGTAAATAAGGGTTTCCTTCAACAGGGTTTTTGGGATAGGCTTTCATATAAGTGTATCCAATCTGATCATTGGACGATTATTGATTGGATTGAAAAGTGGTATCGAGACAGCCAACGTATACCAGATTCCCCTTAACAGGTGGGACGTAAGAGAAAGACCTTGATTATAGTGTTGTATCTGACACATAGATCTATTAAATTAAGTGAGGACCACACTGTAGCTAGGAACGGTAACCCTGCAAAGAGCAGTAGATAGTGTGACATATTGCGTTCAATAGATTGATTGAAGGCAATATGTTCTCCTCAAAGACAAGAGTGACGGGTCCAAGCAATTTTCCAAAATTTTGTTTTTTCTACTAAAAAACAACCTCTATAACCTTTCAATATGCCACATTGTATGGATTCCCCTGCAGTATCCGATTCCATTGTCGAATCGCAACAAAACACAATACTCTCAGCTGAATGGCGTTCATTAAGGTAAAGTTTCTGGAAAAATACTCACCCAAGCGCCAGATACCTCCATATCGCAAGCGTTAACGTCAGACAAATGGACGTCGTGTGCAGAACTTGCGAGAAATGAATGTGAAAAAGCGCAAACACTGCACCGAAGTATGGGAAATCTCTTCGTCCAGAAACATCCTGATGGTAATAACTGTGGAACGAGATGTACTCCACCATAAGCAACATGTCAGCAACAGCGAGCGCCGTCAATATCCTGTTAATGGGAACACACGCCATTTCTTTTCGTGTCAGGACTGCGACGTTCAAGGAGTTCGAAATTGTTCCGAAAACGCAAACGCCGACTGCACAATATATGTGATAATTTTCCGCGTAATCGGACGCGACATCTGCCAAAGAACCGCAGCGGTGAGTCCTCCTGTCATTTTCGTTTGAATCCTGCAATTCAAGGTACGGGCCGATGTTTATGACATCGCTCTGGTTGATGTTGAAAACATCCGAGAAATTGTTTCCCAGTATTTTTTTGATATCTTCGAAGCTCAGTCTATGCATTTCTTTCTTCAATCTCCTTCACATTTTTCTGATCTGAAACAAAAAATATATACTTAGTTGATATTCCGTAAATCGATATTCACCATCCATGGTCAATCTAGTATTGACAAAAGAGTTTGGACCTCTTTGAACAACTACATCTCAACTGCGATCCTTCCTAGTATTTGTATTTCTTTATTTTCCTTAGCGACAATCTTACATGATTTTGTATGAGTATAAGAGGAAAAGATAATTTGATATAAAAATCAAAACTAAACACACATTACAAGAACTCATCTATGCTATCCGAACAGTTCTCCAGTAGGATATTCTTTCAGCCTTTTTTTTTTTTAACCACGCGAAGGAAGAGTTTTGATTGCAACAGGTAGCATGTTGTAACACTTTGAATCTGCTCTAAGTGAATTATTGTATAACAGAATTATACTGAGCAGGTAATTGCAAAAGAAGTGTATACCCAGCTCAGTCGGAGGGTGTGGTTCTTTGTTCTCCAAATTTTGGAGAGGCTGTTATTGGTTTCCTGATGAAAATAAATGCAATAAACCAGGGGCGTACCCCCCCCCCTCTTGAAGATAAAATAAATGTTAATTTTCCTGGCAAGTGGGAAATAAAAAGACTAGAAATTTTCTTGTGCGCTGTGGGGTCCAGATGTTGAGACTCTCTCCCGAACGAAATCTGCTCGACTGTTTTCGAGTTACACCCATTATCATTCAATCAATAACTCTAAAATATGATCGAATTTAAATTTACTGAAAAGTATATACCTAAAAGGAAATGATACGAAATTCTGTGAAGATCGTATTATAAGAAAGCTGAAAAAATTCAGAAATTTCATTATCATACCTAACCTATTCGTCAAGTTCGTCTGAAATTTTGCTAAACTATTGAGTCGACATATTTATTCCAAGATACCAGATTTCAGTTTGATTGAATCTGAAATCTTGAATATATTGTGACATTAACATTTCGCATCTGCTGAATCATTGGGTGTAATTTAACCAAGTATTATTTGGATCTACGCAATCAACTTCCAAACCCGCTTCATGAATATCGAATGTTTTTTTTCCGAAGTTATTGTGCTCTCGAAAGGCAAACCTAAAGCTTATGTTATGATCAACATAAGAATAGAATTCATCATTAAGTTCTCATTTTTGGAAGTCTGAAGTCTTCAACTGTTTTCAAGGAATCTGTACATGAAGGGTGATTCCACCTTTCACCATTCTCTTGAAACTGTTCCTGTGGAGAAATGTTCGCAGTTTATCTTGAAAGGCAACTATGAATGCAATCAGTGACAATGTATTTTCTTTATTTGTCAAAATTCGACGAAACGGAGAAAAGATGTACCATTTCAGAAAATTTTGACAACGGAGCTCCAGTCCATCTACCGTCTGAATATTGGTGCAATTTATACCTAATTCTTTTTTGGGATGAGTTCATTAGGCCCGGAGAACTGAAAAACTCAATTTGAGTAGGTAAAAAAATAGCAAACGTCACTAGAAAACCGGCTCGTAATTCAGTTCCGAGGAAAATATGTTGTATTCAGTTGTACTAGTTTATTTAAATGAAATCTGGTATGCAAACTTTTTTTTAATTCTTAGACAAACTCTGGTGATCTTGAAAAATAAAATACAGAAAGAACCTTATGAAGCTAAAAACAACAATGACATAAAATTCAAAATTTTCTGTTTAGACGTTTTTAGTTATCTCATAGTCGGGTCAGAAAAATCGACCTCCGAACTTTTCACAAACGATTAATTTTACATCAACGTGACGATTTCAAGCTCCGAAAGAATGCCAGATGTTGTTTTGAGTCAAACACTTTTTTATGCATTCCTCAGTGCACCTGCTCCGTACGAGTATGGCTTACAGTGTTGCCATTTACGGAGGTGACAACGAACTGAACGTCCCTTGGCTTTATTCCTCCATACATAAAACGGCGCACTAGCGCTGGTGGTATATAGCTGAACTAAAAGATTGTGCAGTACATAAATATGGTGCGTTCTGACCTCAAAACGATTTTTTGATATGTTGATCCCTGAAGTATCCTGAGTCTAACAATCTAAGAAACAAGGCAAAACGTTGTGACCTCCGATTTCGGAGGTGACAGCGTTATAAATGAGGTGACAACGCTTGTTGAGTTTATATTTTGGAGGTGACAATGACAATTACTAACTAGTAACTAGGTATATATATATATATAAGATTTGTGCATTGGCTGACCATACTAGGAACAGAGATCACCTGATGGACTATAACTCTGTCCAGGTCCTTGACTGTGAGCGGAATGGAAGCAAACGATGTTTTCTAGAGATGTACCATATCATACGACATGTCAATTCTATGAATTATAGAAGAGACATCAATAATATCAGTAGTATCTACACGTACTTGATCCGTTTCGACCAACTCAGTGAGAGTGAGGTGGCGAGGCCGCTGGGTGGAGCTGATATGAGTGCATTGGATGGTGGATGAGCCTCGGATGTTTGGATTTCCATCCACATTTTCTATCCTTCAGTGAGAGTGAAAGGATGGCAAAAGTTGGGACTTGGTCAATTGCGAACCGACAAGTGATTAGGTAACGGGTAATGCGGTCCGTGAGAGGGACTTTTTACCAAACCGTGTTTTAGTGAGAGTGAATCACGAGGTCAAATAAAGGGGAGAACAATTGACTGATAGAAGAAAAGGACTGGAATAGAGATACCGATGTGAAAAGACAACTAGACAATAATGAATGAAAGAACAGACTGGAAAAGTGATAGTGATAATGATAGGACATTTAATGAATAAAATAGAATAATGATAGGACATTTAATGAATAAAATAGAATAAATATAATAAAATAAATTAAAATAACACAATATCAACAACTTATAAATAATTAATATGGTAATGACAATTCTTTGAAACCAATTCAGGGTTTTGTGTTCACGGGTTTCCACCTGGCTCTATGCTCCACTTCGCTTTAACCTCTTTGTTGCTCTATGGTTTATAAACTTCCGAATGTGCCTTTTTATGTCGATTGTAAAATCATTTCTGCAAGCTATATAAGATTATAATAATATCATACTCATTTGGAGGTATGCACCTCCTGACAGTCGCATCCTATGTTAACTACGTATCATGATTGCTGTAATTCTGGAAACAACTTGAACGCCTCTGTATTTCGGTAGGTCATTTTATAGTTTTGTCCTTCATACATGTGCTGATTTATATCAATGTTTTTAGTTGTCCTGAAGAAGATCCCAATGTGGATCGAAACGTAGACATATGAAATAAAGAAGAGAGTACAAATATAACACCAATCATTTCCCACACCCCTTAATCATTTTCTATAATTGTTCGGGAATTAAACCAGTGTGTATATATATATATATATATATATCTAGTCAATTTTGATGATTTTTGTTTCAATATACCCGACCGACCATCTTCTCAGCTATGAGCTGCCCCCCTCTAGCTGAAATCCTGGGTACGCCCTTGCAATAAACCTTACAGCACAATTTATTACAAAAGAAATAAAGGCATCAAATTATTATCGTAAGATAGTAAATGGTATAACAATCGTCTCTTAGTATATCGTCCACAAATTGTCCTTGTTTCCACAAAATAATAATATCGGTTGGTACTTATCCTATACTTTTTCCGAAAATCTCCCTAATGCGGGTTACTGGATGGAACAGCAATAAATCGGTGCACCCGGATGTTTGAGTGTACTTTTTGAGGAGAACTCCAAAGAGCCTAAATGAGGAATTAAACAACTCATGAAACGAGAGAACATCTACACATCGATCGAATACCTATGATGTGTGGCTCTCTTCCGAAGTTTTTGATCTTGAGAAGTAATCCTGACTTGCAGCTTGCAGCTAAACCGCTATAAATGTGATAGGCCTCTCTATCGTACGAATATAAAAATCCCAATATAATATAATATTGAAATCCCAATAAATGGATATGAATTCTCTTACCGTGTAAATAATCGAATTCCAACGTCTACTCATACGCATATCTAACCAGTGGCGCACCCAGGATTTAGTTATTAGTTATGGGGGGGGGGCTGAACTGAACTGAAGAATTGTTCTTGCTATATTGAGGGAATTTCATTGGTAAATGAACATACGGTAACCTGAGCTAGAGCCACCCTAGACGAGTCCAAAAAACCGATATATGATAGGTCTAATCAAATACATAACGGAGATAGAGGATGGTTCATGTATTACCGAAAATTTACATTTCTCATTACTTTTGAACCAACCAGTATAGTCGGTTGGTATTTGGAACGTATGATCCACTTCCACATATCGATCGATTTACTTTCGAATTTCCCAAAAATTCCAGATCCGTATTTGAAAAATACGGGACTTCTTCCAAGCTGAGATTCAACACACCCTAGCCTGTATAGTGTATATAAAATTTTGGAATTTGATATTTGAAAAGAGCAGAAATTTTTAATGAGTTTCAGTAGATTTCATTGTCTCGTACGTCATTTTGCTCAAAGAAAGCTTCAGGGAAAGATCCAATTGAACATTGGAATTCCACTAATTCTCAGAAGAATCGTGCATTGTGATCAAATTGAATTTTTTTTGTCCCACTAATGGCACATTCGAATTTCATAGTATTCTGAGGAATCATTTCAAGTTATTTCCGGAAAAACATTATTGATTGCGAAAAATTTATTTGAAGTCAACAAAGATAAATAAATAAAGAAACATAAAAACTTAAAGTGAATTACAGAAGGTGCTCGAAAGTACCACCATTTTGCGCTATACACATTCTTGCCCTCTTCAAAATATGTCTGATACTTTTTTTATCATGTCTGGATTATTACGCATTTTATTACCAGCGACTTTCTATTTCAGATGAATATACTGAACATTTCAAATAACCTCGGAAGAATTAATCAACAGGATAGAAATCTGGTGATCCAGTGGGCCAGGCATGCGGTCCACCTCTGCCAGTCCACATATTTCGAAAGTTCTGATCTAAAAATTGCCTGATCATTACTCTAAGAGGGAGTGGAGCTCCATCATGCTGAGAATGCATTCCTGCAATGTCCCTAAGTATGGTGTGGCGTTTATAAAAATCGATTGATTGCCAAGACGGCTTACGGGTGATCACTGATCTTTACTTAGATTTCCTCCAAAATCAACCAAAAAGGCTGTTCGATAATGCTGGACGTTCGAAAATGAACTGAGAAAACTGTTGGTATCTCGATATCAAAATTGTCTCACTCAACTCGGTCCATATGAGTCCGATAATTTATTTCGTCTCGCTCCTCGATTCAGAATAGCATACGAAGTAATCCAAAAAAAAATAATAAATTGAGACGAATTACTTAATTCATTTTTCGAACCGTGACAATGTTATACAGGGTGAGTCTTTGACTTCTACATATATTTTAACTGTAGATTCTTGAGGCCAAAAGAAACATTTTTTTCATTTTCTATTTTTCCGAATTCGGCTCTGTTAAAAAGATATAGGAGAGCATCTGGTGAGAAAGGGTTAATCGGAAACTGAGGACTGTAGGGGAGGAGAAAGAAACTCCTATTCATCTTTCCATTGCAAGCCGAAGGAAAAAATCCTTTGGACAAGAGACTTGCGGAAGTGATGAACTTGCCTTGTTGAAACCTTCCCAGATATTGGATTTCATTATATCTCTGGAACTGGAAAGCAAACTGTAAAGTGCGTGGTGAGAACAGCTCTGTTAGGGGGCACAATAGGTCGCACTGTAACCCGTTTTAGCTAGAACTAGGATTTCCAATAAAAGGTGATATTTTGACATTCAAAGAAAAATGCCATTTTTGGATAATTGATCGGATGTTTATTTCATTATGAAGAGGAAGGTATGCCGTTAATAATGAAAAATAACATCAGCCAAATGACCACCACGATCACGACTAACAAGACCATATCTTCTTCATGAAATTTTCCATAACCAAATCGCGATCGACAGCCTCATGAATTCCATCTTTGAGATTTTGAATCGATGATGGCCTCTTGGCGTAGACTTTCTATTTCACATGACCCAAAAGGAAGAAGTCGCAAGTTGTTAAATCACAAGATCTCGGTGGCCAATTGAGATCACCGTAAAAGATCAACGGTTTCGTTGCTTGTGTGGCACGTAGCTTTGTCTTGTTAAAAGACATCGTTGTCCAGATCAAAACCATTCAATTCCGACCATAAAAAAAATCATTAATCATCTCTCGACAGCGCTATTCATTAACCGAAACTGTGGCTCCAGCCTTATTATCAAAAAAAGTCAAGTCCAATGACCTCGTCGGACCATAAGCCGCATCAAACAGTCAGACTTTGAGGATAGTACAATATTGAAACTGGTGATAGACCAGGTCATGACTGTTCAGAATATCAGAATTTCACCTCAGTAAAAATACCACCATTTTCGAGATAATGGGCATTTTGTAAATATCTAGAAAATAACTACCTTACCTCCGTTTTTTGAGTGCTATGTCTAATGTATCAAGTTCTGAAAAACTGTTTTGTACGTCTGAAAGCATCACTCATCATTAATCTTCAGCAACATAGATATTTGAATTGGTCTCAATTTGTAGACATAGCACTCAAAAAACGGAGGTGAGGTAGTGATTTTCTAGATATTCAGAAAATGCCCATTATCTCGAAAATGGTGATATTTAAATGAGGTGGAATTCTGATATTCTGAACAGTCATGACCTGATCTATCACCAGTTTCAATATTGTACAAGGTTTACCGGACACCCTGTATACAAAATAATATTGTGCAGAATGTGTTTTTATCAGTTTTTCTGCTTATTGCCCTCTGAATTTTTAAATAAATAATAAAATAGGAACTTCATTGGTCATATTTTCAACCAGGTTTTTTTCCTTATATACGAAGAAGAACGGAAAAGCGAGTAATACATATTCTGCAAAATATTATGCCGCATGTATACTGAAAATTTCATACATTTATCTCGAAAATTGACGAAGATATCATGGAAATAAAATCGTTTGTCCAAATTTTCATGAAATTACAGCTCACCAGGTCTTTTTCCTGATATACGAAGAAAAACGGAAAAGCGAGTAATGCACATATTGAAGAAATGATTAAGCTATAATTTAAAAAACAATTGTTGGTCTACGCCGCAAACGAACTGAGATATCATGGAAATAAAAAGTGCAATTTTTGGAGGGAGCTCCGCGAGCTCGAACGTGTACCACAACCCCTTAGGACCCAAATCTATAAGCAAAATAGGTGTAATGACGAAGATTGGGCCAGCCTTTCTGCTACAGCAGAATTTGTGAAATAAAATAATTTTCATTTAAAATGTTAATTTTTGTAAAAAATCTGAAAACACTTAATATTTCCGAAAAAGTTGAAGATAGGTATAGGACATTGTACATGAATTATGTCTAGAATTTTCTGAAGAATCCAAAAATTAAATTATATACAGGGGGTTGCATTTGAAATGAGAAAATTGGTATTGGCCACGGTCGCATGGAACACCCTATATAATTTTATTTTCTTGAAAAATATGCGCATTTAAAATTACAAATCGACGTGTCCGAGCGTTTTTCCTAACACCCCCTCATTTATTCGTTATCGAATTTATTCCATTTGGCTATTACACTCTGTATACTATACAGGGTGATTCACGGTGGATGGCACATTAGACGTTTCTGGTGAACCAGATATCGAATCGGTTTGAAAATTTGCATGAGTGCATTATCGGACATTCTCTACCCACCTAAAATATTCTCGTCAATGCGGTGTTGCCACTTCCATTAGAAAGTAGTAGCAACTTTGCTTTTTCAAATGGAACACCTGGTATATTATATTATTTTTGGAATCTCCAACATTTTCCCGACAACTTTTCTGAACATTTCCCCATACCTATCTGTTGCCGTTTTCGAAATATAAATTAATTTCAATTTTTTTCGCCGAAAATCATGACCTCTAAAAATGCTGATAACTTCGGGTTGAGAGACACTATGGCATTGAAATTTGGTTTGAAGTTAGGTGATACATGAATGCTCCCAACACTTCAGCCCTATCTACGGTACTTCAATACAGGGTGGTAAAAAATACAGTATTTTCGGTTTCTTGAAAAAGTGTCTGAAAGTTGTTTATTTCAAATGGAATGCCCTGTATATTATTAGAAATTCAGCTGATGAAATTTGCTTTCATTCTATGTATATCATGCCTATACCTAACTAGTCAAATTTCGGACAAATGAGCATTATTTGTCAAAATGTCCCTTCAGAATGGTATTCCCATTCGGTATTTGGTTTTCTTCCATCGTTTCGAGGGTATTTGCAACTTCTGAAATGACGAAAATGTCGAAATTCAAGTTTGTTGGTGCCTTTATTATTAGGAGAATGTCACAAGGTACTGTGGAATAGTAATCATGGCCTGCCTACCTAATACCGAATGGTAATACCATTCTGAAGGGACATTTTGACAAATAATGCTCATAAGTCCGAAATTTGACTAGTTAGGTATAGGCATGATATACATAGAATGAAAGCAAATTTCATCAGCTTTATGAATTTTCAATAATATACAGGACGTTCCATTTGAAATAAACGACTTTCAGACACTTTTTCAAGAAACCAAAAAGACTGTATTTTTTACCACCCTGTATTGATATAACGTAGATCAGGCTGATGTGTTGGAAGCACTAATTTATCACCTTACCCCAAACCAGATTTCAATGCCATACTATTCCTCAAACCGAAGTTATCAGCATTTTTAGAGGTCATGATTTTCGGCGAAAAAAATTGAAAATAATTCATATTTCGAAAACGGCAACAGATAGGTATAGGGAAATGTTGAGAAAAGTTGTCGAGAAGTTGTTGGAGATTCCAAACATAATATAATATACCAGGTGTTCCATTTGAAAAAGCAAAGTTGCTACTACTTTCTAATGGAAATGGCAACACCGCATTGAAGAAAATATTTTAGTTGGGTAGAGAATGTCCGATCATGCACTCGTGCAAATTTTAAAACCGATCCGATATCTGGTTCACCAGAAACGTCTAATGTGCCATCCACCGTGAATCACCCTGTAGAATCCGTAACCGACCGGCAACTACCTTGCTATCCACTCACTCAGTAGTAACGTGATCGAATATCCTTCATATCATCATCCACTCGCCCCACTTCAGATATAAAATGGCTATGGCGGTAAAGGTTCACGAATGATGATATAGCTCCGTACAGATCATCCATCAATTGAATTCAATTCGACTTCGAGGACCCTTAACTTCACCGTCTTAAAACTATTTTGGGTGAAATGGTTCACTTCAACGAGTTCTGCCTCCTGTTAAGGATAAAGACTTGAATAACATTGAAAAGTCCCTGTCTGAATTCAATAAACAAGCTCGAACTCCGTTCATACATTTGATCATTGCTCAAAAGACTCCGGGCAAATACCCTAGAAGCTACCCAGAAGGAGTTCCTGGAGTTTCACGTCATGAATTCAAATTATTGTCATACAAATCCAACCACTCAATTCCATTTCACCGCAGAGCAATTCCCACAAATTCGCCAGTGAATTAATTTGATATTCTATTCGGCCCCCCTGAGGAGGATATTTCAGAATGAGATTCGTGCATTCAAACGGAGACAAAAAAGGAACGGCAAAAATCGCCAAGTCCCTTAATATTGAAAATAAAGATGGGTGGAATTCGTAGAAAATGAAACAGGTAATGCTTCGCAGCATCCACGAAAACGGTTACGGAATCCTAATGAGTGAGAATCGTATCCTAAGATATCGGTCTCCATTTGGGATAACTTCCTTCCAAAGTCAGCATTCAATTTGTGATACCCTGTAAAAACGAATGACTTCAGGTTCCAGCTTGGTGTGCAGGGTGTTTCTGAATTAATGCGAAAGATTTCTAAGGGTGATTTCTTGTTCAAAATGAGGATTTTGTTATCTAAATATTTTGTCAACAGTCAAACGTTAGGGAGATATCGCGGTTCAAAGATTGCAGAAAAATTACGTTTTTACTTTGTATCTTTAAAACGAAGGGCGATAGATTGATGATATTTTATGGAAGTATTACAATTATGAAAAAACAGTGTCTTCATAGATTTTCATATTTTTATAATGAGTGGAAGGGGTTGGAGAAGGCTACCCTTATCATTTATGTTGTCTAAATTCAGAGACTTCAAATGCTTCGATTAGAAACTTTTTCATCTTCTCTATTTTACTCGTAAAATGTACCTACCATTTCGAAATCAAAAAGTAAAATGTAAATCAGTTCTAAAATCAATTGCCCTTTCCCGGCACGTAATGGTTTTTATCTACTCCCATAGAATAATATACATATACATTATTCAATTGATTTTGATCTGTAATAGTCCCTATAACTCAACAGCGTGAGTATAATAATAACTCACGCCTATAACTCACTGTAATACAAATAGAAAAAATAAAATTACTTACGAAATGAATAAGAGTCAATCGTTTCGTAACTCTATTTCATACATCAAGGTAACGTTCTTGCCATCCATTTTTACATTTTCATGGGTCTGAATATCCCAAAAATGGATTTGGAAACCGTGAATTTTTGATGTTTTCTAGGGGATTCGATATCGATTCGATTTTCAACCACAGGTATTGCTTTTGATAACTGTTGTCAATTTTGAAAATGCAGATTAATTCGAATTTTACTAAAGAAGTCTAAGATAAAGTAGAGTGTTCAATTCGCGGTAATGGTCATAACACACTTGGTGAATTACACCACTCGCCTGACGGCTCGTGCTGCAAAAATTCATCTGCGTATGTAATGACCTACTCGTACATTACCGCTCATTGAACAATATACTATTATCTAATCCCATAGAATAATAAACTGCTTCACATGAGTTAGGGATATTGACTTGAATTGCAAAAAAATATAGTTCAAATAAGTTTTTTGTGATGAAAATTCATATCAATATGATAACAAGTTGCAAATCAATTTTAACAGGGTCGTTAAGAAAAATCGAAATAACGAAATTTTATTCCCAGAGAATTCAAGCATTTTAAGACTATCAATACACTGTATGGCCTCCATACTTGACATCTTTTTTGCATACTACACACGAGGTTGTTGAACATTTCTTGAGGAATTTGGTTCCATAAACAGGGCAGAAGCTCTCTCAGATCATTTAAGGATTCTGGGGTAGGTTGATGATTATCTAATCTTCTTTGGAGCATATCCCATGCATGTTCTATCTTCTATGCAATTCAAATCTGGTGAGTGCGGAGGTATTGGTAAATATGGAATACCAAGCTCCTCGCGCGCATTCTCAACTATGGCTGCACGGTGCGGTCTAGCGTTATCGTCTAGAAATTGAAAAGTTTCACCAATAACAGCGTGAAAATTTGGCACAGAATTGTCACTGACATGCTCCCTATAGTGTGAGGCGGTCATATTCCCAGGACAAATGTGTAGATCTGTGCGCCCGTTGAAACATATCCCGGCCCATACCATAACACTACCCCCTCGGAATGGATGGACTTCATGGAAATAGCAACGATTACGGGGTATGCGTGGGATTGTCCATACCCTTATTCTTCGAGAATCTGAAAATCGTCCATATCTGGATTCATCAGTGAAACGGACACTACGCCATTGATCGTTCCAATTGATATGTTGCCTTGACCCTTCTAGTCTTTGACTCTTATGATCACGTGTTAATGGAACTCCTCTTAATGAACGTCTAGGACCTAGATTCACCTCTCTCAAACGTCGTCTGATGGTTTCGATTGGAACTTGGACCACATCTGCATTTTGAAGAGTATTCCGTAGCATTCTACACGTAGATGTAGGGTTTCTTCCGAACGAAACGGTGATGAAACGATCTTGAGCAGGTGTTGTTTTTCGTCGCCCACCAAGCTTTGATCCAACACGGAACCTATCGCTCTCTGAACCTATTCCAAAGTCAAGGTATCACACTTTAGCTGACTTGGAGCCTTTCCGCTACAACAACCTGAGTTAGGCCAACCTGTAGCATTCCGATAGCCCTATTAGCATGAAGCATATACAAAGAACCAAACTTCAGAAAAAAGGCGACCAGATTGACGAAATGTCTCATACTGATTTTTATTGGATCGCTTCAAGTTGTTATTGAGTTTTGAATTTTACAGCGGTTTTCTCGAAGATTACATACTTTTAAAAACGATTGAATACGATATACAGGGTGGCCATTTTAAAACGAAACAGACGAGATTACAGACGAAATAAATTTTTTCGATAGAAATGCTCGGACAGGTCGATTTCTGTTTCGAGGGCCGAGGGGGACAACTTAAGGTTACGGACGCATAGCGCTTCAACCCTTGCTACTACAACCCTCACCCCCAATTTTTGAATAGGGAAGATGCGGTGAGTGATACCTTATTTGAAAGGTATTTTTATACTGATTCCAGCACAGTTATTGTTTTTTCATTTTATGCATTAGTTCTCGAAATATTCTTAACTAAGTATTTGAAAATAAAGTAGTGTTTTCATGGCACTTGTAGTGTTTTTTTGTGAAAAATCGACATTTTGAGCTTCAAAACAACCATGACTCTGGCTTCCTTCTTCTAATCCACTGACATAGAAATCTTTAATCAAGATGTCGAACAAACAAAGCGTATTGCGAAGGAGCTCAATCTTGCTGAAACTCAATCTAAATTATCTTCGATATAATTTGCAGTATTTCCAATAACATGCGGTAACACTTGATCGATAGAAATCTCCAAAAAGTCCAAATACGTACATATCTCTAATCAGATTACCAGGTAAGAAAATCAAATCATTAATGATGCCACAGAAATATTCCAGTCCCAATTCGTGAAACGATTTCCGACTTAATTATGAAGTCTTTTCTCAGTTGGCTTCAATAATGTTTTCATTTTGTTGATTATTGAATTCATATCTTTTTCAAAAAAATGAGAATCGATAATTTTTTATTTATTACGAACAGATCATTAAGTTGGCTTACTGGTTCTTTGACATGTGAATTATTCTTAGTTTTGAATCGAGACTTGTATGTGTTCTAATTCATTGTTCGACATGGTTTGTTCAATTGCAGAGCGGGTGGAAATAATTTCACTTTTTTTGCAAACAATCAATGTGCGAATAGAACTGCAGAATTCTTCAATCAACGACATTTAGATAAACATGTTAATAGGAAGTATGTTTTGGAATTAGTGTCAAAGTTTCAAGAAACCGGGTCCGTGGCTAATAAAAAACGAAACATGGAAAGAAATGAAGCAGCTGAAGTAGCTGTTCTTGGACAGATTGCTCTGATTCCAATGACGAGTACGAGGCAGCTAGCACATGAATCTGGTTTTACACGAACTCGAATTGCAAATATTTTGAAGCATCATAAATTCCATCCTTACAAAATCCATCTTTCACTCGCACTAAACGAAGATGATTGTGACCGTCGTGTTGAATTTTGTGATACAATGAGTGAACGAGTAACTGCTAATCCCAATTATCTGTACAATGTTTGTTTCTCCGATGAGTGTTCGTTCTTTCTAAACGACACAATTGTCGTTATTGGGCCGATGCTAATCCGAGATTGTTCCACGAAGTTTATACTCAACAACCACAAAAACTCAATGTTTGGGCTGGAATATTTGGTGACAACATTGTCGGCCCGTTCTTTTTACCTGGTAATCTTACTGGAGATATGTATTTGGACTTATTGGAAAATCACATTGATCCAATTTTGACGGAAATTATTGAAAACAATGCTGGAAATTATGTGGAAGATCAGATTGTGTTTCAGCAGGATGGAGCTCCTCCACACTACGCCTTACCAGTTCGAGAATATCTGGATCAAAGATTTCCAAATCTGTGGATTGGAAGAAGGGGTCCCACTGAATGGCCAGCCAGATCGCCAGATCTGCCACCACTAGATTTCTTTCTTTGGGGCCACTTGAAGAGTAAAATTTACTCTACACAGCCCGATTCCATAGAAGATTTAAGAAGACGTATAGTGAACGAATGTCGTCAAATCACTCCAGAAATGCTGCAAAATGTGCGCCATCGTTTCGAACAAAACTTATTTCATTGTATGGAAGCTAATGGTGAACAATTTGAATATTTAATTAATTGATGTGAGTTTTTGATAAATTATTTACTTTACTTTGAAAAGTCTTATTTCTTAGATCAATACTTCAAATCGTTCTGATACCGTACAGTTGGAGAATGATTTCAGTGAATAAAACAGCTAGTCGAACATCTGACCCTAGTAGCATTAACACGTACGGTATGACTTCATTTGCCCAGTGGTAGATGTTTTGCAATTTCAAATACAAGTACGGAAATTTTGGTGTTTCGGAAGCACGAAATGTCAATTATTCGCAAAAAATTAATTTAAGTGATGAAATGAACTAACGCATGAATATTTCGAGAACTAATACATAAAATGGAAAAACAATTACTGTGCTGAAATCAGTATAAAAATACCTTTGAATTGAAGTATCACTCACCCCATCTTCCTTATTCAAAAATTGGGGGGGGGGGGGGTTGTAGCAGAAAGGGTTGAAGCGCGATGCGTCCGTAACTTACATCTTAAGTTGTCCCCCTCGAAACAGAAATCGACCTGTCCGAGCATTTATATCGAAAAAATTTATTTCGTCTGTAATCTCGTCTGTTTCGTTTGCAAATGGCCACCCTGTACATATATATGTCGCAGTCGGATACCAAAATCCGTCAGTTTGCGAAATGACTAGGCAGTTTGTAAACTGACGAACGTTTTCTAAAACGCTCTTGAAATGAAGATCGTTTTACAATCGGTCTGAAATTTTTAGTCATTTTGTAAACTGCGAACACCGCATTCGACGGATTCTCAAATCATTTAAATTGAATCGTATTCTGAAAGCGTTTCGTGTCTTGATGCAAATTGAATAACTGTTATATTTGTATAATCAGCTGTAATTCATTATTCTGAAAAAAGAAATAATAAAGGAAAAATAATATTCACACTTATTATTTTAATATTCTATTATCGAGAGACCACAAAAAATAAAACCATTATTACTTATTGCAGGGGCCACTCAAATGGCACCTGCTGTTGCATTTTTGATATGCTTGACACAAAAGCATCTCCTTGTATTACACTGATTTTTGTTCGGACGGCAAGCACATTTTCTGAAGCCTTGGCCGCTGAACTTTGAGGAATTCGCTAATGCTTCCCTTAATGTTATTGCTTTTTCAATTGGAACATTGAATTCTAAATAGAATTGAGTGACCTGTTCGGTATCAGTTCCTCCCTCGAAAACCACCGGTTCAAAACTCCATTTTCAGTACCTATTTGATAAACGCCATTTTTCCTATCTATAATTCTAGCTAATATATTTTTCGGATCAAGAGGAGCGCGATCAACTTTGGGAACGTTTACGGAAATGTGATCTCCAACACATAATTATTTTATTTTATTTTTTGATGCCTGTAGCATTTGTTGGGCTGCTCTTCTCTGTCCATTCAAAGAATTAAGTTCTTTCCGACTGAATTTTCTCTTGCTGCGAACAGGTACTAATTTTTAAATGAGAAAATTGTAGAATCTAAAAACCACATATACCTACTTATGAGTAAATTATTTCCCCAAAAAGCGATTCCACAAAAATTATTCGTCTCCATGGATTTTTCCATATTGAAAGATTTTGATCTGTCGTAATTTATAAAATAGCGTGAACGTCACCAGTTGCACTTCGTTCAAAAAAACATTAAACTGACGTTGTTTCAGGTGGAACGTTTAAAAGGATGTAGGATATGACAATCCGTCTGATACGTTATACGCGGTTTACAAACCGACTGAAAATTTCAGGCCGATTGTAAAACGATCTTCATTTCAAGAGCGTTTTAGAAAACGTTTGTCAGTTTACAAAATGACTAGTCATTTTGCAAACTGACGGATTTTAGAATCGGACTGCGACATATATAACTCTTGTGGAGCAGTATATATCAATTATTCAACTGATTTTGAGCTGCAATACTATCTATAAACCAATAGCGTGAGTTACAATAACCCACGCCTATAACTCACTCTAATACAAAAAGGAAAAATGAAATTGTTCACGAAATGAAAAAAAAAGTTGAATCTCTATTTCAGACATCGAGTTAACGTTCTCGCCATCCAGTTCTACATTTCCTTGGGTTTAAATATTCAGAAATTGCATTTGGAATACGTGAATTTTTGACGTTTTCTACGTGATTCGATTCTCAACAACAGATATCGATTTTTAAAACTGTTTTCTACTTTCAAAATGCAGAATAATTCGAATTTTACTTAAGAAATCGAAGATAAATTATAGTCAAAAATAAAGGATAACGTCCATAGGACATAGAATAATCATTGAAAGAAATGGACGTTTCGAAACTCCGTAGGGAAAAATAAATGTATGTAGAGATCTAGTTTTTGAAGGACCTCTGGGATGAAGCGTAGACATTTGCTCGCTAGGTGGAACACTGTCCATTAATTGTACTCAATTTTTCCTGCTAGGGAGTAATATAAGTTGTGTGGTTTCAGTTGGTTGCACCGTAGCATTGGATTGTATGGAACTGATGAGTGATGACGGCTAACAAGCCAGAAACCGGTATGTCATTATCCTGCTGCGGTGGTGCCACCCGATGGTATACTTCGGAAATCAGATCTCCACTAGTTTATAAATTATAGCATTCAATTTGCGGTAATGGTCATAACACACTTGATGAATTACATCACTCGCCTCGAGCTGCAAAATTCAACTGCGTGTGTTATGACTTACATTACCGCTCGTTGGATGATATACTAATAATGTATTTTTTTGTTTCAAGACGGTACATTTTACGAGAAAAATACAAGATATGAAAAGTTTACAACCAAATCAGGCTATCCGAACTGAATTCTATCGAAGTCGTTGCGTAAGTTTTTCTTTAAGTTTCATTTTTTTGAGCGCGATATTTCACAACGTTTGACTTTTGACCCAGCATTTATATAATAAACTTCCCTTCATTTTGAAGAAGCAAGCATCCATTCAAAAGTACATATAATGATTAATGATTTGGAAAGCATTCGTTAGTTCTTCTCTTTTATTTCTATTATACTTTACTCGATACAGGATAGAACTCATAATGATAGAGTAGTTTGCTACATGTTCAGAGTTAATGAAGATTAAATAAATGTTAATTTTCCTGGTTTCCTGACAATTTACCTGACCGACCATCTTCTCAGGTATGAGCTGCCCCCCTCTAGCTGAAATCCTGGGTACGCTCTTGTCTTAGCGTATTTCTCAGAATGTGAATTTATTCGGAAAATGAATGAAATGGAAAAGAGGTGATGGACGAAAATAATTAACGTTTATATGAATTGATAGAAAGGATTCCTTTTCTAGTTAGTTGCATGAAAAGTACAAGAGATCACTGTTGAAATATATTATTTTTGCCATGGGAGAAAATTGCATTGCTTTCACATAGTTTCCATATGCATGCTTGTGAAGATTAAATGTTTATTATCCTCTTGAACTGAAAGTTCAAGATTTGACGACATCAATTGTTGATTCTAATCAAGAATTCATTAAAAAAAATCAACCCAAAAATATAAGATGAATTGATGGGTAATTACAAGAATCAAGAATAATGTCAATTTTATTTTGTTGATACCTTTCTTAAAATCAATGTTGGGATATAAAACTCGGTTGCGTTTGTTCAAACAACATCTAAAGAATACATTTTTCACCATCTCGAGCTTTGAAAGGCGTTTCTTATATATATATATATGTATCTCTGAATTCACTAGACGAGGGACGCTTGTAGGGACGTTCTTATACTTTCAATTTGAATTCAAATAGTCACATCCTATTGAAAATTAGAAAAAATATTGTGTGAAACACTATTTTTCGTAATTCGCGTTCTTTTGCGCAACTCGCTCCGCTCATTGTGCAGAAATACGCTCATTACGAAAAATAATGCTTTTCCCAACTGGTTGCACAAATAACTATTGAATTCCGAAGATATTGTATTCTGAAGAGAATTTCAAATTCAAGTTATCTGTCAGATTAAGAACCTATCTGAAGAGGAAATATCAAACCTCCCATTTCTGGAATGAAAATTGGCTTGCAGGTTGATGACACGGGGAGATCGATGACGATTTTTAACCCCTCAAGACAATGCATCTGAGCTACGTAATATAGGGGATACGAGTTATTCTTCTTCACAAGAATTTGAGGGTTGTGGGTTCCATTTCATGATTAGAGTGTCGTCTAATTTAAGATTGTCTGATACAATCCTTTTAACTGATGAGAAATTCACTCGATTAGAAACTCTACCGGTGGATCTGATAGGATTGCAAGCCATGTCATTTCTTCTGCTCGGATGTTATTGTTTATTGTCAATTCGTTTTTTATTTTCGCTGAGGATGTATAGCTTATTGCCAAATGAGGAATAGCCTCCTCATATGTAATCATATCGATGCTCAGAGAACAGCGGTAAATGAAATTTGAAATTAACTAAAACTTTTGCGATGCTGAATTTTTCCCATTTGAAAAGTTATTTAATGTTCTGTGAAATATTGATTGAAATCGCCCACAGAATTCCCATTTTCGTGACCTAGGCTTTTGACGGATTCTCCACCCACGTTTCACCTTCCAATATTTTCGGTCAATAACCAGAAAGAAACCGTTTTTCTTTATCCTCGAAAACTTGGAAAAGTTGGTGTTTCTCACCCCATTTATTTATTCTGGTGTACCTCATTTAAATACAGGATGGATTCAAGGGGGAGTTTTCTCCCTTTCTTCTTAGCAGAAGAAAGAATTCATTGAAGTGATCAACTTCACCGAGAATCAACTATATTAAACTTTCAAGATAGCGAAGTTATTGGCCATCCAAATCCAATTATGTTCCATGAAATACACATTGTGTTCGTATTGAAATCTTTCAACCTGATGGATTTACTTATTCGTCAATTTGAAATGTTTTTAGGTGATTTTTGTGAAATTCTCATCTTTAAAACCCTCGGTATTATACTGGCAGGTTTGAGGTGGTGGGGCATGGGGGCCAAGGCCCCCCTCCTCCGAGGTTGACAATAAATCCTTGATTTCAGACAAATCATTCAAAAAGTTATTATTTTTTCCCTGCATGTGATCGAGCTCGAATGAAACGAAAAACTGATCTAATATAGATCTGACTTCTTCAAACTGCAAGACAAAACAAAATCATAAATGCAAGCAAAGGTGTCGGAATGCATCGAATTAATCTTATGTATACTCCCCGATAATTGAATGGCAGTAAACAATAATAATATCAATACAAAAAGAAATGCATAGGTATACGCGCTGTTGGAAAACTGTCGGTGCCTGGGGGGCTGGAAGTTAATTATCTTGGTGAAAACAGCGTGTTCGAGTTACAGGGGCTTTTTCGCAAATGTGAATTTCGTACAAGTTGCTTTAACTTTTTCCTTGTCGAACCAATTTTCCTAAAGCACTTTTATTTCGTAGAATATAATGTTTTCTGCAGTTTTCCAACAATTTTACATATAATTAGATATTTATAATAACGTTTCTTCCAGGAAGTTTTCAGAAATGAATACCTCGAGTGTTTCTCTGTAATCAGAGTTTATTTAACACATCATTCACAGTAAATACAATGAATGTTAACTGTAATCAAAGAACGACATTTAAGTAAATTCTTCGATAATGTCATTTTTACTCATATTATAAAAACAGTATCTGTGACATTCAATTATTAATTGACATAGTGAACTATTTAAAATCATATGAAAAAATTATAATTCCTATGAATCCAAACTCTCAAGTGCGTAGTAAAATTCAAATAAATAATATTTCTTTACACCTCGAACTATTTAAAATCAAGTGAAAAAATGATGAATCCATAGAATCCGCTCAAGTGTGCGGTAAAATTCAAATAAATGATAATTCTTCACATATTCATAGTGAAATATTTTGCAGGAGACAAGCGTCGAATGAAGTGTAAAATATTTGGAGTGAAAGGCATCATTTACATTGGAAGCACCTACCTTTTTTCTTACATCCATAATATTTCCGAAGAGTTTGAAATAGCAATGGCAAAAACATGTCATACTTGGCAATCTACTGAAGTCATCTTCGAAAATATGAGATTTCTCCTCCTGTGTTATTGAAGATCTGTAATGAAGCTCCCTTCATTTTGAAATTTTCCGATAGGCAACCCGTAAATCTCATTCATTTCGGTCGGTTTCAATTTAAGGGGGACTTCGGTGCAAGTTGCCAACCCAAAAATTTCGCTTTTTTTCTACCAATGGGGAAGGAAAATTTCAGAACAAATTTGTAATGATCAGCTTCACATTGTTCATAAATATCCGTAAACTTCGACTCGGCTTTTCAAACCAGGTAATTAGAGCAAAATATCGATATTTGTAAAGATCATCTCTGATTGGCTGAAAAATGTGTTGGATCTTCTGGTTCACCTCAACAATGTCAATGGACGATCCTAGAACGATGGTTTGTTTTTTACCCCTTAATGTGGCTGAGATCTTACACTTCTTTGAATGTTTCGTAAGTCACACAGGTATATTCAAGACCTCCTCAATCCATTCGAAAAATTCTTGGAGCTCAGTTCAGATTCGAGCATACATTCTTCTAACAAAGTCAATGTTTATTGATAATCTGTTGGTGAAAATATTTTTACTCATTTTTTGAGAACTCACCATTATAATATTGTTGAAAAATAATCTTCGAGTGAGACACAAGGCAGTACTTTTCGTGTTGTTTTCAATGTTTCTGTGTGTTGAACTGAGAATTGATGGTGATTATTGTTTGTTTATTTGATGAAATGGTTTCATGATTGTAATTTACATCATCACGTAGATGAAAACAGAATCGAAAAATATCAAACGGTTTCGTTACTACAGTGATTCAAATGTCTCGTTTGGACATTGGAAATAGTAAACAAAAAAACTGCCTGAGTTCTTAGGGCAAAAATATTTTAATTTTTGGTATATCGAAACATTCTAGATGTAGGTATATGCCGCATACGAACTGAGATATTAAGGAACAAAAAAGCCAATTTTTGATAGAAATTCGAACGTGTAGCATACCACCTTAGACCTCATTTTAAGATTTGTTCCCGTTATGTGTACTTTTATAAAGGACCCCGCACTTTTAGTATGTGAAGTGGCGACCGGTCAAATTTTCTGAAAGTTTGGTATGTTGTTGTACCCGACTCAGTGACCAAAGTATCAATGGGCCCAACCCAATCCTATGGCTAGTTTTATAAATACGGGGTGTTAAAGTTGAAAATTGCTCAGATTTTCGGATTTATTTTTTAATTATTAAGAGTTAGATTGGATTTCTGTTGCATACACACGTTTACTACATGTTCTAGTAATGAAATTAGTGGATACGTATGATCAAAAATCTTTATATTCACAGGGTGATTCACGAATATATGACTGTAGTTTTTTGCCAAAATTCACTTTTTCTACTGTGACGTCAGGAAGGCATATTTTTGAAATGTTCTTTTCGATTTCGTATTATAACGACAAAATATTGCACAGTGCATATTTTTTATGCAGGATGTTTCACAAAGAGAACCATTAGACATAATCATATTTTTTTAGGATTAATTCGAAACCCTGTATTCTTGAATTGATTTTTGGGAAAAGTAATACCACAAACATATGTGTGTCTCCTAATCTCCAAAATATCCAGGGTGGTTTATTCATAGGAAGGTATTCTATTTTGGAAAAAGTACAAAAAACATGAACACCCTGTATTCGAAAATTTCCTCGGTCAAATGCACCTATTTTCTCACTATATATTGATTTCCACAACATCTCCCGAGGTATGAATTCTAAATCCGATACTATGACCAGTTTTCGAGATAAAGCGGAGAATAACTTATTTCATCAATTTTTTTTTTCATATTGAAAAACCGAATTGATTCTATGTTGCGCCCATGAGATCAGTATGAGAGCAGATCAGATGCACATGGAAAGTTTCAGCTAAAATATTTACTGTTACAGGGGGATTCACGAATAAATCACAATAGCTTTTGCAAACACTCGATAATTCTACAGTTTCATCACAGAGAAATTATTCCATGAAGTTAATACCTAGTCGTTCACAATTTTCAGTCTGAAATACTTCATAATAATTACTCTTCATACAGGGTGAGCCATAAATATTATGCTTCGAAATATTTGAAAGGAGAACTTTTCTGGTGGATTTTTAATAACTGTATAACATAACATCAAGTGAGCATAACCACAAGAATTTTTAAATAAATAAATATATACAAGGAGATTTAGAAATAATAACCTACCAAAAATACACATTTCTTGCATGCGTAGATCATTCTAAATAAACATTTTTTTGCTGAAAAAAGTATATTTATAAAGTAATAACCGAGGTTATGACTATAATGAGATTTAAACTTTTCAATATACCTACTTTCAACTCACTCAACACGAATATTGTGGACTGTGGAGTATCTACCAATAAAAAATTATTCGTATTTTACCTACATAAGAAGAAGGTTTATTGTCTTCTTTTTGGGGGTGATAGCGCAGTTAGTAAGCGCGCTCATAAAGATATTCAAAATTCACTAAAAAGTTCTTATTTCAATCAATTTAAAGCATAAGTATTTTTGGTATGGTTGGCTATATGGCTCACCCTGTATGAAGAGTAATCATAATGAAGTATTTCAGACTGAAAATTGTGAACGACTAGGTATTAACTTCATGGAATAATTTCTCTGTGACGAAACTGTAGAATTATCGAGTGTTTGCAAAAGCTATTGTGATTTATTCGTGAATCACCCTGTAACAGTAAATATTTTAGCTGAACCTTTCCATGTGCATCTGATCTGCTCTCATACTGAACTCATGGGCGCAACATAAAATCAATTCGGCTTTTCAATTTAAAAAAAAATTATGAAATAAGTTATTCTCCGCTTTAACGCCATGTATCTCAAAAACTGGTCATAGTATCGAATTTAGAATTCATACCTCGGGAGATGTTGTGGAAAGCAATATATAGTGTGAAAATAGTTGCATTTGACCGAGGAAATTTTCGAATACAGGGTGTTCTTGTTTTTTGTACTTTTTTCAAAACAGAAAACCTTCCTATGAATAAACCACCCTGAATATTTTGGAGATTAGAGACACACATATGTTTGTGGTATTACTTTTCCCAAAAATCAATTCAAAAATACAGGGTTTCGAATTAATCCTAAAAAAATATGATTATGTCTAGTGGTTCTCTCTGTAAAACACCCTCTATAAAAAATATGCACTGTGCAATATTTTGTCGCCATAATACTAAATCGAAAAGAACATTTCAAAAATATGCCTTCCTGACGTCACAGTAGAGAAATTGAATTTTGGCAAAAAACTACCGTCATATATTGGTGAATCACCCGGTAAATATAAAAATTTTTGATCATACGTATCCACTAATTTCATTACCAGAACATGTGGAAAACGTGTGTATGCAACAGAAATTCAATCAAACTCTTAATAATTAGCAAATAAATCCGAAAATCTGGGCAATTTTCAACTTTAACACCCCTTATTCAGAAAACTAGCCATAGGATTGGGTTGGGCCCATTGACACTTTTGGTCACTGAGTTGGGTACAACAACATACCAAACTTTCAGAAAATTTGACCGGTCGCCACTTTACACACTAAAAGTGCGGGGTCCTTTACCAAGAAAAAAAAATGACCTGTGGGGGCCTTATTTTGATGAAACTGAGGCTTCAGACGATTATTCATTCATTGAAAATGTCAACCAAGATGACGACGATGAGGAAACAAATTTTGAGGATGCGTAGTCGTTATTTTTTATAGATTCAATATATTATCAATAACAATTCCTGAAAGTTTTGTGTATGATACTATGACATAGTTGAACCTAATTTTCTGGCCTCTTTGAGCGCTTATGGTAGTCTACTCCGGCCATTATGGGCTGGCAGAAATGGTTTTTATTTTCGAGCAGATATCGAATATTAAACAAGTAAATTTTGGTGAGTTATGAAATGACATGAAAATTGGTCACTGGCTCTTGGTCTATAACCCGTTACCGTTTTCATCTTTTTTCCCGTGAAGCTTTGGTATATTTCATACTTGCATTTTCATTGTTCAGATATTCATCTTTAGAAATAGTTTAATACTTTGATTTTTGGCATTGCATACATAATTTGTTTGAGTTCACATGGTATCACATTATAGTTGTTTAAGGTTTTGAGGGTATTGTCCCAGCAACAGCTAGATATACAGGGTGCGGCACGGAGGATGGATGGTTTTAAAAAAATAATAAAAGCGTTAATTTTTACTCAAAAACACATTTATTGACGGAATCAGATTCTCAAGGAAATAGCATTTGAGACAGTCAAGTGTGGAAAATCACATCAGGCATGTGGTGGCCGAAATCGGTGATGCAGTGCTGGAGGCGCTCTTGGAAGTTCGCGTAGACTCTGTCCAACATCGCTCTCTCAACTTGGGCAACTTCCACGCGAATAGCCCTTTTCAATTCGTCCAGAGTTCGGGGCTTGGTCTCGTATACTCTAGCCTTGAGGTGTCCCCATAAGAAAAAATCGCATATGGATAAATCTGGGGACCGGGGAGGCCAATGAACATCGCCAAACCTGGAAATAAGGCGACCAGGGAAGAGAGGGCGAATAACGTCCATTGATGCTCTGGCTGTGTGGGCGGTCGCCCCATCCTGTTGGAACCACACACGTCGGATTGGAACACGTTGCCGTCGTAATTCGGGGATAAAGAAGTTGTTGATCATTTCGACGTACCGCTCTGAGTTCACGGTAACAGCACGACCATTAACGTCTTCGAAGAAGTAAGGGCCAATGATGCCGTCCAAGGCTCCATGACGACAACTGGTAAATAAATGCTAGGAACACACGAGTCTAACGGCACCTTCCCCACTTCTCTCGTCCTCAGTGGGGGAAAGTTATGCCCATCTGAAAAACGTCCGCCCTCCGTGCCGCACCTTGTATTTAATAAAGAACCTACTTATCTGTCAGAGACATAGATTAGGCAACTCAAGATACACGCGACAAAAAGCTCTTGGAGCCCGTCGACAAGGAATAAGGGGAACCAAGGGGAAATAGTCCCAACTAGATATTCGAGCACGAATGTATGCATTAGTTTTTCACACTCCATTTCATTAGGAATTTTTCATTACACATTGTAAAGTGTAACACTACATATTCTCCACTGTGTGAGTTGTAAATCGCAAAGTTGATCAAAGTGTATTTGTTTTCCATTTAGTTAGGGGGCAAAAAGGATTATTGTGCAAAGTGCCGAGTTATTTTTTATTCCCAAAACCGTTCAACGCCTATAAGACGAAGTTTTAAGGTCTAGTATATAAAAGTCTTATTAGTGTGTGAAACATATCAATCGCTAACAGCTTGGATAGAGCCGAACCCTTCTCCAACTGTCTAAAAGCTACCCAGGCAGGGGCTCGAAGTGCAACATTTTTTAAAGGAGTCACAACCTTTTAAAACCCGTTGTGACTGGCGCCCGAGCGATTATATTTCCGCCGGCGATAGCCAATAGGTAAAGAAAGTCCGTCACAAATCAGAATTGGAAAGTTTTCTGGAGCTGATGATAAATGTGAACTATTGATTCAGATAGTGAAGATTTCAGGAAAAATATCAAGTTTTGTCTCGAGTTTTATATATTTTTGGTATGGTTACCTCAATCTCTTCTATAATATGCAAACATTTCTGGTATCAGAATCCCATTTGAAATAAAATCTTGTTCTTCAAATAAATATTGATAAGGCAAGTGCTCCGTAGACATAAAAGCACTTTTTTTACTAGAAGTAGAAGAGGGTAGTCGGCAAACATAATATGTGAAAATGGCCTTGCTGTCTGCTTTCAGACATCATTCTCGCTGATAAGTTGAAATAACAAATTAATATGATTGACATTCTCTGAGAGATCCATCAGACGAACAATTAAAGGGGTATATCGATTCCTCTTTTATCTAGTTCACATGAGTTTGAATGATTTATCATAATTTATGAGAGGAAATATTGGTATTCATGCAATCAACGTACTCGTACATAGTAACTACATATTCGGGCAGGTTTTCCATCAATTCAAAGAGAGTAAAAATTAACGCACGAAATTTATAACGTGAGTTTTCGAGAGCTATAAGATTTTTTTTTCAAAAAAAGCACATAAATTTCAGAAAAACGCATGAAATCTTTATTTGAATGGATGGTAGGGTCCATATAATTTGTTAGAAGATTATTTCTTATTTTATGCAAATGTTGACCGCGGGTGAGCCTCAAATGGTCCATATACTTCTTCCAACATTTCGGCCAGTATCTCACGAATGAATGCTTCAAAATTGTTTTCCAATGCGTCAATTTAAGCTCGCTTGTCAGCCTTAACATAGGCCAACAAAAATAGTCTGAAGGCGTTAAATGGCACGATCTAGGCGGCCAATTGACCGGTCCCGAACGTGAAATGAACTGTTCACCCAAATCGCTTCCCAATTGGTTCATCGTCTAGTCGAAACCACATGTCAATCTCTGTCAATTTGGGCAAAAAAGTAGGATTTCATCTCACGGTAGCGCTCACCATTCACAGTTACGTTGCGATTCGATCATCTTTGAAGAAGCATGGTCCAATGATGTCACCAGCCCATAATCTGCACCAAACAGTAACTTTTTCTGGATGCATTGGTAGATCTTACGATGCTTCTGGCTGATTTTCACTCCAAAATCGACAGTTCTGCTTATTTACGTATCCATGAAGCCAAAAATCAGATTCGTCGCTGATCACAATTTTTCGATAGAAAAGTGAATCTTTTGCCCACTTCTCAAGAGTCCATTCACCAAAAATTCTGCTTTGTTGTAGGTGGTTCGGCTCCAATTCTTGCACCTCCTATGTATTTTGAAAGGCTTCACACCTAAATCCATTCGCAAAATTTTCCACGTTGTTGAGTAACAGAAGTCCAATATTCCCTCGTTGGTAATATATTGATAAAATCAAATGGGTTGCCTATTGAGGAAAACCCCGTACAGGGTGTCCCAAATTCGATGATCACTGAGGGCATCTCGAGAACCATAAGGGTTAGAGAAAAAATGTTCTCCCGATCTCGTTTTTCAAAATAATCAATTGTCAGCAAACAGATCCGAGATATCTGAATTGGTTCTCGAGTTACATGGCGTTTCTGGAAAATGGCTGTTTCAAATATTTCGCTATATCTCGTTTTCTGTTGGAGATATCACGAAAATTCCAAAGAGTTTTCTTTTGTAATTTCTATTGCCTATACGCAGCTTCCATCTGATCCGAAAAATTATTTGCCGTTCAAGTGCTGGAGAAAAAAGTTTGTGTTTTTTAAATGGGACTCCCTGTATTTTTCATCATTGCTTTTCAGCCGCAGATTCACCGAGTATCAACCTGTAAACGGTTTTTCGAAAATCTGATCCGTTTCAAAGATATTGAGTTTTTACATCTTCACTTGAATTGGGACAGCCTGTATATAAAGATTTTTCTTTTATTTGGAGATATTTTATTTTAATTTTTTGTCTAGTTTGTTTTTTTGAATAAACTTACCCTCTTGAATGAAAGAGATATCATAGAAGAATACGACATTTCCTGAAAATTATATAGGCGGAAAAGTGAAAATTTCAATCAGTTGAAAAATAATTTCGAAGAATGTTTGAGATGAATCAACAATTTGCACATCCACAACGCAGTGAGAGGTGTTTTACGGCGTTGTCGGAAGTGCATAAATAATGGAGGCAAACAATTCGAACATTTATTGTAGTTTTTTTGTCAGAATTCATTTGTATTCAAGTTTTTATTCGATTGATGATATTTTTTCGAAAATTAAATGTCTCCAAATAAAAGAAAAATCTTTATATACAGGCTGTCCCAATTCAAGTGAAGACGAAATACTCAATATCTTTGAAATTGATTAGATTTTCGAAAAAACGGTTACAGGATGATACTCGGTGAATCTGCGGGCTAAGAAGCAATGATGAAAAATAAAGGGTGTCCCATTTAAAAAACACAAACTTTTCTCTCTAGCACTCGAACGGCGAATAATTTTTCGGATCAGATGGAAGCAGAGTAGGAATTACAAAAGAAAACTCTTTGGGATTTTCGTGATATCTCCAACAGAAAACGAGATATAGTGAAATATTTAAAACAGTAATTTTTCAGAAACGCCCTGTAACTCGAGAACCAATTCAGATATCTCGGATCTGTTTACTGGCAATTGATTATTGATTATTTTGAAAAAAGAGATCGGTAGTCCTCGAACATTTTTTCTCTACCCCTTATGGTTTTCGAGATGCTCTCACTGATCATCGAATTTGGGACGCCCTGTACATATATACTATTAACTGCTCCGGTATGTAGCAGAAAAAACCTTGCGCACCATTCAAGAATCCCACGAAAAAAATTTTGGACAGCACCCGAAAAAATTACAGCGGCTGTCAAAGCAATCGTCCATGATCTTGGATTTGTTACTATACAGAAATATTGGACATTTTATGTAGTTTTGTTTGAGCGATCTGTAAAAATTGCATGTAGCTTGAATACGTCAGTCCCTTTCCAAATGCAAAATTCCATCTAGATCGAATCCGTTGATTTGTAATTATCGAGAGAACAAAACTTCAAACGGCCTCATTAACGGAATATCTGGTCGAATTTTTCCCATTAACAGACTAAACTGAGACATTAAAGATCCAAAGCTATACCGAAAAGCTCTAGTTACAGAAAAGATTATTCAAAGCCGAGAGACTGAAAATGAAAACAACAACACAACAATGGGAGTTTTCTTCAACAAAGAAGAAGATAAAGTCCCTAGGACTAGCAGAAGAAACGCTGGGATGAAGCGTAGACATTTATCCGCTAGTTGTGATACTGTACCTACATTCAAACTGTACTCAAATGTTCATCGATACATTTGATTTTTGTTTGATTATCAGTTGTACAGAGTGTGAAGGGAGTTAATTGGCAATACATTTATCCTTCAAATATAATATGGGTCCGAAAATTCATATTTCATTTTTGATACCACCAAGTTTATATTGCGAACGGACTTTATCGGTAACAAAGAAGACCCAGAGCTCTATGATATACCCATTTTCGTCGACTCTGTTGTCTGAAGTTTCAAAAGGAGTTACC
This sequence comes from Adalia decempunctata, assembly GCA_951802165.1. Taxonomy (NCBI): domain Eukaryota; kingdom Metazoa; phylum Arthropoda; class Insecta; order Coleoptera; family Coccinellidae; genus Adalia; species Adalia decempunctata. The sequence goes on along the minus strand of OX637697.1, from coordinate 34,877,408 downwards.
CAGAACGCCACAAAAGATTCTACCTCTTTTCATCACACTTTTCACTACTCGTCTAGTAACTGTCATACAGCGCCATCAGTTTGCTTCTCTCTTATTTATTTATTGCCACAGAAGTAAAGTTACAATCTTCAATGAAAAATTGAGGAACAATAAAAGGAATGATCCTGAAGTTACATAACTCTTGAGCGGATCTTAGAATAGGAATGATTATGAATTCTGTATGGAAATATTAAAGAGCCGAATAAAGAAGGGAGAACTCACGAAAGAATTGATAACCCTTCACGTGAGATACTCGTCCTTCTCCTCTCTACACATTGAATGCAAGAAAAGATGAAATTTACATTTTTTTTATTAAAATAGATAATATCAACAAGATGATGTAACTCATTACAGTGAAAGTGTAAAAGAGTAACGACAAAAATTTGCCCTCTTACACGCTCGTTCCTGCGAAAAATATGAGTTGAAACTCAATTATCCATAAAGTGAAAACGGAAGAAAAAACTCCATATTCAGTACCGTCACGAAGCCAGGAAACTAGCAGATGCATCTCTCCAAGTCAGACCAATCGTGAGTACCATTCTTTCAGTGTTTACTTTGTGTAATTTTTTTCTAGGTCATATATAAATTTCTTCTTTAATTCTCATGGTGATAAGAATTGGTACAGCGGTCCATTCTTCTCTCAAGGAGAGCTCTTGTATAATCAATAATTTGAATTGATAAAAGTATTATTTCGCGAAAAACAGGGCTTCATTCTTCCGATAACCATCCATATTCATTATTGCTTTGAAATAAATTCTTCATCAGTTATGCGATCGTCTATCCATCACAAATAATCAAAGAAATTGTTCAAAGTTCTTTGCGCGTTCGTGATCGAACTTGCAGTCATATTATATAACTTCTGTTCGAGGAATATTAAGTTCTGGAGGAAATCAGGCTTCGCAACATTTTGCAAGTTGCCCAACTTCATCTCCGTATCTGAATATATTTATGAAATTATGTGGAAAGATTGAAAAGTTATAAGCTGGGAGACAACTTTTCATCCGGATGAGATTGAGCTATCGGAAAATATCCATCTCGAAGTGTGACGGAATACAGAGGTCCCAATCTATATTTGGAAGTGTATGGGATGAATCGGTGGAAATGAGGTTATCTCCATCGGAATATCGACTTTTTTTTACAAAATGATTAGGTTTTTAATTTGAGAAAATAATGAATTTGAGAAAATATCATTTGAATTCAATAATTCCAAAGACCTGGCGAATGTTGAAAAAACTTTTTTTGTTAATACTGGAAATAGTTCACGTATATAAACATGGATGGAAGACTCAGTTATGCTATTTTTTTGTATGGAAAATACACTGCGCAAAAAAATTAACGCACATTCTGAAAATCTCAATTTTAATGAAAGTTAACATTGACTTTATAACTTATTTTTTATGTTCCCTCGGGAAGGTTTTGAACGAAACAAGACACATTAAATGGAAGAAAAATTCAGGATTTCACCGAATCTTATGTGAAAGAAGAGAAATGAACAATTTTCAAAATACTGAAATGCTGATAAGTGATTTAATACTAGGTATTTCCACCCCTGGTGTTAATTACAGCTCGGCAACGACGGTTCATACTCAAAATGAGTGATCTTGAAATGTTCTGATCTAATCCTTCTCAGATTTCTCCGAGTTGGATTCCTAAGTCATTAAGAGTAGCTGGATGATTTTCTGAACTTCTCAGCCTTCTATTGAGGTTGTCCCAAACGTGCTCAATCGGATTGAGATCTGGATTCTTGCTGGCCATTCTATTCGAGAGACTTCAACCTCTTCAAGGTACTCCTGAACGATGCGCGCGCGATGAGGTCTGGCATTATCGTCCATAAAAATGAAATTTTCACCAATGTATGGGGCAAATGGCACTACATGCTCTCCAAGAATATTCCTTATATACTTATCAGCATTCATAACTCCATTATCAACGACCACTAGGTCTTTGCGAGCAGTCAAAGATATTCCACCCCATACCATAATCGATCCTCCCTCGAAACCAGTAGTATTCAGGAAATTGCACTGAGCATATCTTTCATGTGGACGCCTGTATACAAGGAAACGTCGATCACAATGGTAGAGGCAGAATCTAGACTCATCTGTGAAGATAACTCTTTTCCAATCGGCCTCTTCCCAATGGATATGCTCAATCGCAAAATCCAAACGCGCCCTTCGTTGGGCTGGGGTAAGAGCTGGGCCTCTTGCCGCGACACGAGGCCTTAAATCATATTCTCTGAGGCGATTTCTTATTGTCTGAGTGCTAATTTGCACCTCATGAGTTTGCTCAAGCTGATTTTGAAGGAGGCGAGAGGTTGCAAACCGTTGTCTCAACGAAGAAACTCTCAAGTAACGTTCTTGAATGGCAGTTGTTACCCGTGGTCTACTCTGTCCTGGTCTTCGGACATTCATACCTGTCTCCCTGAATCGCTGCAACATTCTGGACACACTTGTATGGGAAACTCCAAACCTTTCTTCAATTTTTGTGTATGTCCACCCTTCTTCTCGCAAAACTACCGCTTGGGCACATTCCTCTTGGGTCAAATTGCGTGCTTCGCGTTGCATAGCGATCGAGTGTAGAAAATCAAACGAAAGAAAAACTATTGATCACTAGAATTGATCGAGAACAACTGATTTTAGAATGGAGCCAATACATTCAAAATCTGATAATATCATCTTTTTTTATTCCTGCTGGGAGAAAACATCTGTATTGAAGGAAAACGTTGAAAGTGGATAACATATGCATGCATAATTCTGATAAAAATAATTATCATTGAGAACACCTTCAGTTGTAGAATAAATTTGAGATTTCCATAATGTGCGTTAATTTTTTGCGCAGTGTAGATAAACACTAAGTCCTGTCCCTAGTGCGACGGGCCGATCCCACACTTTCTCCCTTCACGGAGAAAGATCTTCAAAATTTTAATAACACCCCTTGATTGGTGGAAAGTCGCTCTTTTAACATTTTTTTTTGGGGTTATGTCAAGTCATTGGTTTATGCTGATGAACCAGAAATAATAGACGCTTTGGAAGCCAACAGAACTAGTGTTATTTCTGAAATAACGCATGAATTACGCGAATAAGTGGTCCAACCAAAATTGGTCTGGTCGAATGCGGTTCCTCAGAGCTAGTCGTGCCGGAAATTATTTTTAAAACATAAATTATCTCTCAATTAAAAAAAATGTGTTCTATCACTCTAAAAAAACACCCGATACAATTTCGGCCTCATGATTTTAAAACTACCTGAGTATGGATTACGCAACTTCTAGAAAATCGTTATAGTTGGGAGAATAAACCACAGTTATTTTTTTCTCAATTCTGTAGTGGAAATTCAATTACGTTATGGAAAACTTCATCAAAAGGCTTCGCATATGACAGCCAAGCCGTGGCGGCCATTTACTAGATATTTTTCATTACACCGCTCTGAAAACCCTATCGAAACATGTCGATTCAGGGCACCGAAAGTGACCCTTTTCCGTGCGGCCGCACCGAAAGTGACCCTTTGCCGTGCGCTGAGACATAGATGCATCTATGCTGAGACACAAAGCAACGATTGCGTGATGACAGTAGACGTCAGTGTTTCGAATATTTATTGTTTTACAATATCGAAATGCTTTCTGTCGAAGAACAAATATCGTTGGATTGTTTTAGGAGAGGTGTAATGAAAAATATCGTTCATTACACGTCCAGAAAGGCTTTTTCGCGCGCACACGGAAAAAGCTTACTTTCTGGACTAGTAATGAAATATACTATTGTTTCACACATAATTCTCCAAAGTCTATTTTCTAAATCAAAGAATATTTCATTACTTTGCTACAGAAATCCATGCCATGTATTATTAAACACTGAAATCTTGCGGTCTTATCGAAACACCCTTTATACAAATGGAATTTCAACCCGTTGTAGACTGTTGTGACAGAAATATTGGGATCCTAACAAAATTTTGCGTTATGAAGCAATTGATTTGATTTCCGATACAAAACCCCAATAGATTCATGAAAACCGTCACCGAGAATGTAAAATTAACACGTGCTAAATGACAAATTGTATAAGAACACCGATGTCACGTATTTCCAAATTTGTTTACCTGCAACCATCTTTTGTCACTTCAAAATAGGATATTCATGGGGTTTTACACGCTTTCTATGAATAATGAATATGCTATGAGGGGGAGTGTTTTGACATGAAATTTTCAGATGAAACCTAGGTCGCGTAGCGTGGGTTCGTAGGTCACATCTTGTTGTCGTGACTACAATATTTTTCAAACCCTATAATGCCAAAGCCAAACTATTCCGAGTCGAAGTGCTCTATTCCGATTGAAATTATTCTAATCTGCTCTAACCCAGAGCCGTTTCGTCAGAGGAGGCTCTTAGAGATGAGAATAATAATTCTGGTTTGACTGAACTTGCAACGCCATATCTATTCAGCAATGAAGGGAGCCTATATGCTACTCAGTTCCACCTTCTGAACACAATACGCGCTTCGAATTTCGAACTCTCCATGCACTTTTAAGCGTCAAAATGAATACCGATTCTGCTTCGTTTTCGAAAAGGTGATAGGCAATTTGCAATTATCAAAAGGCAGCAAAAAGCAGCCGAATTCTTGATAGACTGAGACTTTTTGTGAATTGCTATTTGTGTAAACGAAAACTTCTTAATTTGTGATTTTCGATGATAGTGTATTATTCAACGAGCGGCAATATACGCACAATGTTTGCCAGGCATCGAAAAAAAATTTAGAGGTGTCAAAATAATGGTACCAAATCATTTTTAGATATTTAAAATAAAAAGTAATATGCAATTTTAGTAGTATAGTTTCAATCTTTAAATTTTGTGCTGAAGAGTTACCGTCTATACTGGGTATTCCTAAATAAGTGTATCAACAGTCAATTGTAGATTTCTCATAAAAAATAACACCTTCTCCGGGTCTTCGTTTCAGGGGGCCGAAAATTTATATTTTTTTCAATATCTCTGGAACTGTTTGTATTACACAATTGAGTTTTTGCACCCACCTTCTCACCAACAATAACTACTTTCTTGTACCATACTCGGTTTTATTAGATGCGCCAGTGGCGGAGATATTGAATTTGCAAAAAGGTTTTACCCCTCAACTTTTACACCACTAGCCAAATTTGCATTTGCCCAGCAAATTCCTATGCGCCAATGTCTTTTACATAAAAATGGTTCACTTGGTGTATTGCTCTAAAGTGAACCGTTTGCGATCAAAACCAACTTATTGTATTGTATTGCATTGTAAACTACTTGTAATTGGAAAAATGAGTAGTGACGATTAACTATGGTCGCTAAAAATAATGAAAAACAACTTTGGAATTTGAACTTAAAAACCTTTTTTTCATTTTTTTTAATTAATAAACTTGTTCATTATCACCACTCATTTTTCTAATAAGAAATTAACAATGAAAAATGTTTTCGATCATAAAATGCCCAAAACTCAATTCTGTTATGCGAAATGTTCCTGAGATACTAGCAAAAAACTGAAAAAAATAAAATTTTTGACTCCCTGTATCTCGGAAACGAAGACCAGGAGAAAAAGATGAAAACATGTGATCTTTTCATGAGAAATCTACAGTTGATACACTCGTGCAGGACCTCAAATACATCGTTTTTTATTTGGGGTTGAACATTTCAGTTGGGACTTCGACCAATTATAGGTAAATAAATATTCTTCATTAAATATAGGTACTATTTTATTCGATTGGCAGATTAGTAATTTGCTTAAAATAAATACTCATTTTCCTTTGAAGCCGGTCCACATAAATAAGGACTAATTATTGGTTGTGTTATCATTGGAGAGATGGGCGCTATTCAAGTTAAATTTTTTCATGCCTTGAACACTTTGATTATATGTCTCAAAAAATGAACTATTGAAAATTACATAACTAGCATGTGGGTAATTTGAAAACAAGTACAGGGTGTCTCAATAAAAGCGGAAGATTTGGATTGCGCGGCAAGTTGGATTGTCATAATGTCTGATAATGACTTGACAGATCGAAAGTTGAGAGATTGGAGTTAGTAAATATGAAGCGTCTTGATTGTCAAAAAATGCAGTTCGGTGAATGACGAACGTTATTGTGCACGATAACACAGTTTTTTGTACCCCATTTGGAAGCTTTTGATCGTGACGACATGTGGTTTCGGCAGGACGGTGCCACATGTCATACCGCCCGTGACACATTGACTATCTTGCACGAGTTTGCTCCTGGTCGTGCCATTTTCCGATTTGGTGACCATAATTGGCCTCCAGGCTCTTGCGACATAACGCCTTAAGACTTCTGGTTGTGGGGTTATCTGAAATCACAGGTTTTAGACAATGAGCCTGCAACCATCAAAGCATTGAAAGTCGAAAGTAGACGCTGTGTCGATGAAATACCACCACATGTATTCAATAACGTTATTGAAAATTTCGTCAATTATGCCAGCGAAGCCGTGGTTGCCATTTACAAGATATTTTATTTCATACACAATTCCCAAATGTTTATTTTCTAAATCAATGAATATTTCGATACGTTGCTACAGAAAACCTGAATTATGAGATGTCCATTTTGAATTGCACACTGAAATGTTGCGCTCTTATTGAAACACCCTTTAGATATATGGCATCCAAATTTCAGATGTGGACGTCAACCCATGCACGGGCCACTTTGTATAGTATGTATAATTTGCAACCACTTTATTATTCGGTGATTGTTTATTCAACAGAATTTCTGATGAAATTCAAGAAAAAAGAAGCTCCGTATTCCCAGATTGCATACAAATGCAAATTTATTCCTTCAAAAAGGAATTTAGGCCAACTTCAATATATCAGTCTTCTTTGTCAACCGCATTGATAGTCAATAGCGAAGACCCTGAGGGGATATGAAAGGAAATTTGCATAGAAAAAGCTACTTAGCACAGAGAAGGCGGAAAATGATCGAACATTTTTTATGGAACATATTTCGTAGACTCGATTGCCTGGAATGTTCAAGTTATCTGGTTTGAGATAATTTTTATAAACGGAATATATACAGGGTGTCTACTTTTAAAACGGAAAAACTTCAAGGGGAGATTATTCAAGTGATTTGCAACAAAAAATGTCATATAACACATGGTCCAAATCTTGACGGATATTCTTCAATTTAACATTTCTCGTTTTCACGAAATATTTCAATCTTTTCCATGAAATCTTTAATATATCAGTTATGCTTGTAGCTTCATCGAATTCGATCACATATTTGGAAATGATATTAAATTTTCTACAAGAAAAGAATTTCTGTGTGCCAAAAATATTTCTATTGCGGGTTTGGTGAGGAGATGAATATCACGATACTGAAGTGAACAAAATCAGTCATATTTTTCTAATGGGTTTTTCGTTGAAAAATTATCTATTATGGACATGTTTTCTTTTCAGCAAAAAATACCTCATTTAGTGTACTTTCGAATGACATATCAACTTTCCTGCTAACTGCTTGTTTTCTGCCATAATATCATGGCTTATAAGATGAAAACGAAAAAGTCGAAAAATTTCAAACCTAAATTTGCTCCATTTTGAAACTCATTATGATTGAATATCGAAGTAATTCTAATGGAAATCATGAATTTATCAATGAAATGAGAATAATTCAGAACAATGAAAAAATTTTTAATAATACAGATTTCATGAAAAAATTAAAAAAACAGACTATTTATAACAATTGTTCGAAATGTCCACCTCCTTGTTCAATACATTTAACACATCTTTTTCGAACTGAATCAACAACCTTGCGAAGTTCGCAATGTTTCTGACGCATTTCTGCACAACACAATTCAATCCTTTCGATCAGAGCCTCTCGAGTCTGAACGCGAATTCGGTACACATTCTTTTAAGGTGCTCCAGACATAAAAATCCAAAGGCGTCAGGTCTGGGCTCCTTGGTGGCCATCTTACCGGACCGTACCTTCCAATCCATTTCTCCCCAAAATACTCATTCATCAACTGTCGTACGTTCCGGCTATTATGAGCTGGGCAGCCATCCATTTGAAACCAGACATTTTGTCTGGTAGCCAGGGGCATCCAATATGTCTGTTAAGCTGCTTTGGATTAATCTTATGAATCCATCAGAGTTGAGGCGATCGGGTAGTATAACTGGTCCGAAAAGTTCACCTCTCATGACTGCTAACCACACGTTGACCCTTATTTCATGTTGATAATGAAAAACAATAGTAGCATTGGGGTTTTCTCTCTTCCATACATGGCTATTTCGCAAATTCATGAAACCCGATCTCATGAAAGTTGCCTCATCAGTCCATAATATTTTACCACCCCCCCCCCCCATTCTCCTTACTTATTCAGGTACCACCTACTACAAAATGTTAATCGTACCTCAGAATCTACAACTAAAAGATCCTGCACCTTTTTGAAATGGTATGGATGTAACTTAGTTTTTTTGAGTACTTTGTGTACAGTAGAATGATGTATGCTCAATTGAGAACCAATTCGACGAGTACTTATTGTGGGGTCCTCCCCAACAGCTTGAAGAATAACAGGTGCATGCTGGCCTTGTTGACTATTTCGACCACATTCTCTAATTCGGAAACCACCAAACGAGCCTGTTTCGCCTAATCTTCTGAACACTTGTTCAAATGTTTTTCTATCTGGTTGTCGCCTATTGGGAAAACGTAAACCGTACTCGCGAAGAGCTGCGTAAGCATTTCCATTCGCAAATCCATATATGAACAACATATCGCGATATTCTATGTTCGAAAAAACTGGCATTATCTTCTCGATTTCTTCTCGAATACTTATTAATTATAAATCAAATTAATTCGTAGTATAATTAACTGTGAACTGTTAACTAACAGTGTAACTCTATTCATACCTCCCTCGCCATAGAATGTAAAGAAGATGAAGAAGAGATAGGCGTTGACCCCAGAGAGGGTAGGCTGACCATAAAAATGTGATGACGTCTCAGCCATCACTAAATAGCTCTTAACAAAAGTTAAGTGACAGAAACTGTCAGATTTCCAGTAGAATTTCCTCGATATTCAATCATAATGAGTTTCAAAATGGAGCAAATTTAGGTTTGAAATTTTTCGACTTTTTCGTTTTCATCTTATAAGCCATGATATCATGGCAGAAAACAAGCAGTTAGCAAGAAAGTTGATATGTCATTCGAAAGTACACTAAATGAGGTATTTTTTGCTGAAAAGAAAACATGCCCATAATAGATAATTTTTCAAAGAAAAACCCATTGGAAAAATATGACTGATTTTGTTCACTTCAGTATCGTGATATTCATCTCCTCGCCAAACCCGCAATAGAAATATTTTTGGCACACTGAAATTCTTTTCTTGTAGAAAATTTAATATCATTTCCAAATATGTGATCGAATTCGATGAAGCTACAAGCATAACTGATATATTAAAGATTTCATGGAAAAAATTTAAATATTTCGTGAAAACGGGAAATGTTAAATTGAAGAATAACCGTCAAGATTGTGTTATATGACATTTTTTGTTGCAAATCACTTGAATAATCTCCCCTTGAAGTTTTGCCGTTTTAAAAGTAGACACCCTGTATAGACAGGGTGGGATAACGATATCCCCAGATTTTACGGTTTTAAAATAAAAAAATGTTCGAACTCATCGATTTCAACTGATTTGCTTTTTAAAGTCTCTCAACCACAATTTCCTACCGGAGAAAGTACAAGACGATCTGAATATTCTTTTATTTACAGGGTGTCACACTGATAAAGAAACACGCGGAAAATCTTTCGGAACCGTCAACTTTTTTCTTGAGGCGGACATCATCATATCAATTCATCCTTCTGCGCAGCAACCCCAATCTTTTTTATTTTAATAGGGAAGATGGATCATGCGATTCGTTGTTGAAAAGGTCTTTTCGTATTCGAAAATGAAACACATCTCAATTTATTCAGACCATAAACTGGTTACCAATATCGAAGCAACGATACTATTCAAATTTTGAAATAGATAATCATTGATATCGATCTGCAACGAGCACCATTCACTGTAACATTAGCTCCAGAGATAGACGTGGTGGACATATGCCGGAAATTATTTTTGAAACATATATGCCATGAAATTATCTTTCAAATAAACAAAATTGGCTTCAGTCTTAATTTAAATATTTTTAATTTCAATTTGGAGTTCTATTAGTGGAGTGCCTGGAGCATTCAAAACCGTAAAACCTCGGATTAGAGTTATAGTGAATGAAATAATATGATCGATGTGGGATATTGTTTTTTAAACTATAAATTGCAATGTTCACCAATTTTTTTTTGTGCAATCCATTTTTTCATTGTTTGAACAAATTATTATAAACAATTTATGTTTGACCATATATTTTCACTTTAAACAGTAATTTTTTCATATTTATATGTTGAATCTCACCTGAGTAGACATATAGGAACATTTTTCAAAGATACCTGTGAATAAAAATACCAGTAGACATCTCGAACGTGGAGTGGAGAGCAGAGCGACAGCTGCTATGTACAATGGAATTTCTCGGCCAGTTCAATTATAAATGAAACGTACTCTATTGTGTACATTTAAAGAAATAATGTAATTAATTACGACCATGAAAAAAAAGTTATTAGTACAAAATCCGTTTATTTAAATATATAACATTGTTGTAAACATCAAATATTTTCTTCTACTTCATCTATCTGTATAATGGGTGAAGTATTGGAACAACTATTTTCGCTGCACTGTAGACATGCTACACTGCAGTGTAAACCACTTTTTCTGCATCCACACGCAGCTCCACATCCCTTTTCGCAATTACAAAATAACATTTGTAATGAATTATCCGGAGCAGGTAATTGATTCATAGTTATTGGGATGTACATGTTATTGGAATACTTCCATCCCCAATTTTCAATAAGTACGTCATTTCCTAGCCATATCTGAATTTGTAGGTACACTCTTTTAAGGTGCTCAAACGCTGCATCAGTTGTTGAAGGCAGTGATGACAAAAGAACACTTGTATTTTTGGCTGTTGCTTTTATGAAAGAATTGAACCTTAATGTATTTAAATCATGAGTGTTAGACGGAGCGCCACATAAACTCAAAATACATGCCACACCTGCTTGCAATATATTATTGGGGTCTTCATTGATATTTTTGAATACTTTTACTGAGTCGTGTAAATCAATCCGTTTCTCAAAATTTTTGGCAAACTTAATTTTTCCTTTATTGAAAAATGCAGAAGTAGTGTCACAACCCGTAAAGGCATGTAAAAAAGAATATGTTCTTTACAGTTTGGTAATGATTTTTCTAAACATTTCAATGAAAATATCTTCTGTTGAACTTTGCCTCGGGATGGTTTTAGAAAATATATTTCACGATCTTTATCTACCAATGCCGTTAATATCACTAAGACATCGATATCTTCTGAAACTATAACAACATCTTTTGATTCCAAATTCATTGCCGTCTCAACAATTAATTTGTCGGCATCGCTTTCCGCTTGGCATGTAAATATATTGTTGTCAGCTAATTTAACTCTCAACATTTCTATCAAGCTAATTTTATTTTTACTATTTGTCAAAAATTTATCTTGAGCAATTTTTAAAGGTATATGTTCATCAATTTCAATATCTGCACATTTATTTTTTAATGCACGACGATTCCGTTCGGCTGATTTAATACTATCTTTTTTATACCCATCAAATACCACATAAATTAAAAATTTTTACCAAAAAAATTCAAAAAAAAATTAGGAGTGGACAACCCCTAACATTTAGGGGGATGAAAAATAGATGTTGTCCAATAAAAATGAAAAACTAGCCTGAAAGAGTTCAATTTAGGTTAGGTTAGGTTGTGTTAGAAAAAGGGGTTGATCGTAGAGGGGTGAAAATTTAGGGTTATATGTATTTTTGTATGCCACATCATAAAAAAATAAAAAATTTTGTCTGAAAAAATAGTTAGGGGTGGACCATCCTTATCATTTAGGGGGATGAAAAATAGATGTTGGCAGATTCCCAGTCCTACCCGATATGCACACAAAGTTTCACGAAAATCGGTCCAGCCGTTTCGGAGGAGTTCGGTAACAAAGATGCAGACAGGAGAATTTTATATAATATTAGAGATAATAGCAGCTGTCGCTCCGCTCTCCCCTCCACGTTCGAGATGTCTACTGGTATTTTCATTCACAGGTATGTTTGAAAAATGTTCCTATATGTCTACTCAGGTGAGATTCAACATATAAATACAAAAAAATTACTGTAGTAAAAATATATGGTCAAACATTAATTTTTTATAATAATTTGTTTGAACAATGAAAAAATCGGACTCTAGTCCGAGCTTGAATGCTCCAGGCACTCCACTATATAACTCTAAAAGAAACCCCCCATACTTGGTATTATATTGAAATCATTTTCGAAAGTTAGAGATTATAAGTTTCCTTGTTTATTATCATAGAAGTGGCGAAGAATGTTTTTTGAAGTTATAAATAGTTAATGTGTTTAGATAGTGAAGATTTCAGGCAGAATATTCAGTTAAGTATATTTTTGGAATGGTAACGTCAAGTTTCACTGAAATATACAAAAATGCCTAATTCAGAATCCCATTTTAAATAAAATAATGTTCTATGAATAAATAACGAAGAGCAATAGTTTAGGAAAATATATCGACACCATTGAATGGTACATAAACAAGTGCCATATAATTGTATTCAAAGAAAAGGGAAGAAAGTCACAGCCACTTTTCAGAAATGCACTTTTACAAAAAACACCCCCTATAACACTGAAACGATGAGACAACAACATCAGTTTTTGTTTTTCTACTTTATAAATAGGAATTTACATTCAAATGTGCCCAACTTGGCTCACTCTGTATACTCCATTCATTTTTATAAAGTATCCCGATTGGCCATGATTCAGGTTTATAAAGTTCTTTTACTTAAAACTGACGCAGGTTGGCACTCGTGAAAGTCAAATCATTCCGAGAGATGCTGCCAATGCTAATTTCTATTTACTCTTCTTCAACTTCGTAAATAGAGCTGGTTATTGAAGGTATAACGGTGACACAGGTTTCGTAGTAGTCCTACATTTTCATACTGGAGTATTTCAAGTTGAGTCTTCTGGAGGCTGATTTTTTGAGAATTTTGAAAAACTTTTATTCTTTTTTCGAATGAACTATCACAAAGTAACGGACTATATTCTCTCAATTATTTTCAAGTAAAATTTCAACACTCGATTCTTGATTTCCATACTGAACAGGCAATGATCAAAATGGCAAATGACAAATCAACATGGCTTCTACCTTCTGCTAAATCACAGTTATCCCCATCGAAAATTATCATTCTGAAAAAACATATTTTCGAAAACTTCAGTTCAATTTTTGAGTAATAACCAGAAAGTAGAGGTCTAAAAAACTTCCATATAAGATTTCTTACAAGGTTATGCGGTTTTTGAGCGAGAAAATACCTATTGCCTGGATTAATATGAAGTCGAAATAAAATGATGATGAAGTCAAATAATATTTCTAACGTTTAGAAATGCCTTCGACAAAAATGGAACGCAATAGCTAAAGAATGATACTTGGTAAGATGCATCCAATGGAGAGAAAAGAATTCACTCATGCAAATTTCTGAAGTTGCGGTCTGAAATGTTCCTCCTGAAATGAGGAAAATTCCAGAAGCGGATTATGTAAAGAGGAATGTTACACATGTGCCTGAAGGTATGTCATTTGTGTTATGAGCAAAATTGACCTATTCCCCATGATTTGCATCTTGTATGGTGCAATTTTCAAGTCTGAGCATAAAGCTGGCCCGCACGCATTCTATAGAGTTATTCGTCGATGATAAGCACTAGATTTATAATTGACCATATTCACCGTCGCCATATTGTTGTGCGACAATACCAACTACCCAGGGTTCTCAACATCAAATAACGAAAGTTATGGACGTTAAATGGAAATATTTTGGTGTCAGTTTTTTTATTTTTAGATCTATTTCTTGCCGAACAATTACTGACACAACAACCATGGCCTCCACTTTACTAATATCTAGCCATATTTCCTGGATTTTATCACAAAATACGTAACCAAAGTTTACCACATATTTTATATAACCTCTCATACCACATACCATACTAATAATCTGAAAACTATCAGAAAATCTGATGATATTTTTGATAAACTCAATATTTCTCCCTTGGGAACACTGGGTAGTTGGTATTGTCGCACAACAATATGGCGTCGGTGAATATGGTCAATTATACTAGCTGGCACCGCGAACTTTGTTTCGTCTAAATCATACTTGCGGTGGATTTTACAAGTCGTAATCACGAGTGATCGGAGATCAACGGCTTGGTTCTTTGATTTTTGAACTTTCAACTCAAGTTGATTCTAGATCAAGCTACCGTTTAAGTTGTATAAACTTACCATTGCTATTTTTCAAGCAGGAGATGAATTAGGCGAAATTAAAAGTTATAAATAAACGCAATATTAATAACCTTGCTATTTACATGAAACGAATTCTATTTATTTTAGCGGTACCTAATTTTTGAACATATAGCTTTTTGTTTTGAATGTTTTGCAGTTCTATCATTGCACATTGCAGTACCTTGTGATGAACAACACCACGAATGCAAATATAATTCACGATCAAATTATATGGATGAGGAATAGTTCCAATGATGAATTACCTCTAATCACTGTATAAACCAATTTAGTTCTGTAATACAACGAATTGAAGTACTTTGTCTATGGTTCTTCCATTTACAGAATACAAATACGCTTTGACGTTTTCTTGTTCTTCTTGACTAAGACATTTCGGTTTTGGTCAACAGCACTGAGTTGGAGGCAACTCAATTTACCATAGCGTTTACATTATATTGTAATGAAAGTAGCCTCGCGTGAAATGTCTAAAAACATGGTGTATGCACTCATCAATTTTTGAATGCATTGACATTCGACCAAATCGAAAATATTAGAATTGTTTCGTGGCGGCGCCGCAATATCATACGTATCATTTCGGAGCATATATAAGTATAATAATTCCAATATGGGCAATGCGCCAATAAAAATTGAAGTTGGGCTTTGAAGAAGAATCCAGATCAGCGTTTGTGAAGCAATATTGAGAATTAAAATAATTAATTCAGTCTCCCTCTGACACTTCTAATATGTCGTGAATCGTTTGTCATTCGTAACTTCATGTGAATTCTTTCCATCATAAACTCACAATTTCATGTGAGATGTTTATGTCAGTTTATTTCGTTTACTTTAACACTTCGAACCCTGAATATCATGTTTATCTCCTATTTATATTTTAGCTTAGAACTGAAAATATTGAAGTAACATTTTTTCATCCGTGATATCTATTTTCTCCATTTCTCTCGGAATATAAATAACCTCTACATTTTTTTAATTTCCAGTTGACGTAAGCGTACAAGTCAATCCTGACCAAAAATTTGGCTTCGCTTTGTGACTGGAGGAGTATAAGCCATATACCTTTACTCAGAACTAATGCGAATCAAAATGTCAAGAATATAAACAGAAATTATTGCTTGAAAGCACTATCGATTATTAACACAACCCGTTCACCAGAATAAATTCAAATATTAGACATAACAACTAAAAATCAGTCTTAATTTGTGAATAGCTCTACCTGAAGTGGAAAAAACGAAACTTTTCTAATATTCTCAATTTTGGCTAAACAAAATCTTATCAGTGCTCACACCGTTATTTGAGACATCTAAGCCTTGCTGCTCAGCTTGAAATAATGGGTAATCATCTCAGTTGGTGGAGCAGCGAGATCTTCATGTTTCCATAGATATATGCTGTCACATAGAACAGAAACTCAAAAATATAATGGCAAATATATTTATTACCCAAACAGAAATTCAAAAACATTTCAAAAATGAAATAAAAGATGAAAATGGAATACTCACGATTGAAACTGATCGCTAAAATCCGATTTTCTTGACATTTCTGTAAAAATTCACTGTTCCACCAACTTGTTTATCCATTTTTTGATCTGGTAATAGCCTTCCATATTACTGTAAGTTTTATCATTGACTTTAAATATACATAGAGGAACATCGCAGTTGAACGATTTGAAGCTTGTTTTAGTTGTAGTTCCTTCGCCCGTTCATGCAGGGGCAAGTGTGTTTCAGGAAATCGAGGAAAGTAAATATCCTACAGATATATAGATGAATAGCTAACAAAATGGGTCGGCCGATTATAGTGTTAGGATATGGTTAGGAAATTAATATTCAATACCAAAAGAAATGTTTCTCTATGAACACATATGTCATGTCAATACAGGGTCTTTCACGAGGAACCTCACCCATATTTATACGGGAAACTACTGAACGTATTTTCATGAAATTCAGCACTTATAAGTATTTCACGATGCTGATGAAATCTAAAATATTTTCAAGGCATGAGCACCTCCGGTTTTTCCGGAAATGACGTCAACTTCCGTTTTTCAAATTAGAACACCATTTTTTTATTGCAGAAATAGATTCCTTAGAAAATTTCAAGTTATTTTGATGTAACATTTTTCAGTTTTGGTTGGAAAATTCTCTCTGAGCGGGAAAATTCGAAAAAAAAATCGAAAATAGAGCTCCGCTGAAACAAGAATAACTTCGAGGTTTTTGGATGGAAAATTTTCATTTTTGGGATTTTTCAAGATGTAAGATTGATGTATCCACTTTAAAAATCGAAATCGCGATTCATGATACAGGGGGTGAAAAAATCGCTTTCAAAGTTAGGGATGACAAAATCGTGAAAAATCAATTTTTTCAAATTAGAACCCCATTTTTTTATGGCAGATATTGAATCTACGTTAAAAAATAATGTGAGTGTATGCATCACACCCTTGCCCTAAAGTGGATATTTTCTGAGTTATTCACAAAAAACTGTTTTTCGTCTTGAATTCTCAGCTATTTCTTTTCCCTTCACGCCAAAAAGATGAAATTTTCAGGAACTGTTACTTAAACCATGTTTTAGATTTTACTACCCTAATATGCAAGAGAAAAAAGTTACAGGTTGTTCCTAAATAGACGGCGAATTTGGATTCGAATTGTATCGGAAACCTCTTTATTTATTTTATTACATCTACTGAATAAAGACGAATTTGGCAGATGTAATTAATGATATCTATCATTAAAAAAAAAGAATGTAAAACATGGTAAGTTTTTGCATATGGTTCATAAGGAATTATTTATTTATCACTGGAGAGAAAACCGATGGCCGATTAGTTGAAATAAAGAGGTTTCCGATACAAATTCGAATCCAAATTCGCCATCTATTTAGGAACAACCTGTAACTTTTTTCTCTTGCAAATTAGGGTAGTAAAATCTGAAACATGGTTTAAGTAACAGTTCCTGAAAATTTCATCTTTTTGGCGTGAAGGGAAAAGAAATAGCTGAAAATTCAAGACGAAAAACAGTTTTTTGTGAATAACTCAGAAAATATCCACTTTAGGGCAAGGGTGTGATGCATACACTCACATTATTTTTTAACGTAGATTCAATATCTGCCATAAAAAAATTGGGTTCTAATTTGAAAAAAATGATTTTTCACGATTTTGTCATCCCTAACTTTGAAAGCGATTTTTTCACCCCCTGTATCATGAATCGCAATTTCGATTTTTGAAGTGGATACATCAACCTTACATCTTGAAAAATCCCAAAAATGAAAATTTTCCATCCAAAAACCTCGAAGTTATTTTTGTTTCAGCGGAGCTCTATTTTCGATTTTTTTTTCGAATTTTCCCGCTCAGAGAGAATTTTCCAACCAAAACTGAAAAATGTTACATCAAAATAACTTGAAATTTTCTAAGGAATCTATTTCTGCAATAAAAAAATGGTGTTCTAATTTGAAAAACGGAAGTTGACGTCATTTCCGGAAAAACGGGAGGTGCTCATGCCTTGAAAATATTTTAGATGTCATCAGCATCGTAAAATACTTATAAGTGCTGAATTTCATGAAAATACGTTCAGTAGTTTCCCGTATAAATATGGGTGAGGTTCCTCGTGAAAGACCCTGTATACTCGGTGAATAGAATATAACCATAATAATAAAAACACTACGTTCTTGTAAAAAATCCAAAAATAAAATCTCCGTTAAAAATCGAGCTGATCATTTTCTGGATTAGGAAAATATAAAAACCAAATACATATAAAAACAGGTTATGGTACCCAGTATCTTGTAGTTTTAGGGCCATCAGTAAAAAGTGATCCAAAAACTTATGTGAAAACACACATTGGAAAAATGTCTGACGAAAGAGATTTGAGTCAAATCCAATTGTTAACAACAGCGGATACATATCATTTATGGGAATTTGAAATACAAATATTATTCAAATCAAAACAAATATGGGAAGTTGTCTCCGGAGAAGAAACACTACCTCAGTGTAAAGACGACGAGAAACTCAAGAAATCATGGAACACAAAAGATGCTAAGGCACAATACTATATTATAAGAAGAAGAACTGTGGATAGAATGGTGAGAAATCATATATTAACATGTAAAACTTTCAAAGAAATGTACGACACCCTTAAAAACATTTATCGAAAAAATAGAAGTCAAATAAAACAACAATTGTTATTGGATTTTCATGCATACAAGTTTGACAAAAATAAAGATGTTATGCTGAACATAAGCCATCTACAAAATATGGTATTCAAACTAAAACAATTGGAACAAGAAATTAATGATGAAATGGTTATGGCAAAAATATTGTTTACGTTACCAGACCAGTACCGTTTCTTTAATAGTGCTTGGGAAGCTACAGCTCCAGAGTCAAAATCAATGGACAATTTAGTGTCCAGATTATGCATTGAAGAAAAATATAAACATAAGAAAAATGAAGAAAATATGGGTATTGCATTCAGTGCTCATTCAAAAGGCAAAAATCAGCGAAAACCTAAAGTGACATGTTTCAAATGTGGAACAGTTGGTCATGTAAGAAACAAGTGTCCTAAAGAAAAATTCTGTAAAATATGTGAAAAGGACAATCACAATGAAAATGAATGTTTTTCTAACAAGAATAAACAGACAATAGTCAACGAACAAATAAACCACCTTGTTTGTATCGCAAAAAAACAAACCATTTGTCTGAAAACTGTTACTTCAAATCTGAACATGATGCAAAAAATAAGAAAACTGCTTTTTTTGTTGGAAAATCTAAATCTTACGAGTCCGGTAGCCAAAGAGTTATAGATAGATTCTTTGTAGTGGACAGTGGTTGTACATCACACATGACAAATAATGCTAACCAGTTAAAAAATGTCGAAAAGGGAAATCAACAAGAAATAGGTATTATATAGTGCAAAGCAGTGGCGGCTCGTCAGGGACGGCAGGGTCGGCAGTGCCGACCCTTTATATTTTATGTCCAGCCAAAATTTGAATTACTCTTTCTCCTGTTTGATTACCAAATTTATTATAATTATTGTATTTCCAAGACCTGTGTGAATAAAATTCTATAAATCATATTTGTATATCACTGATATATTTCAACTTCTTGGAAATAAGCTCTTCCAATCTCAACGCCGCGCCGTTTCGTCAATCCAAATCAGTCCGAGAATTGAAATGTGTGTGACTGCGGGAAGACGAGAGCGCCACGCATCGAACGCTTTCTGGGGACGGAAGTTAAACCAGGTACGGCATGCCGTACTTGGACGTACTTCATCAATGAAAGGCGAATACGAATGAGGCGAAACAATTTTAACTCGACTGTTTTCTGTTGGAATTTCATTCAGATAATGATAATTATTATATTCGCCTCTTAGTTAATGCTTTTTCAAAATCGAAAATGCGATGTTTTCGTTCCACCTCACCAATTTTAAGAGACCAATGTTGCTCAAAACGAATTTTTGTCGTATTTCGTACTTTTATAGACGAGGATTTTGAACATGATAGTACTTATACGAATTCCTGCCCATTTCCACTATTTCCAGAAATTTTTAGCCGAGAAAAAAAATGCTGAACAGTAGCCGCTAAACTCTTATGGCAGGCTCAATACATCGCAGGGTCGGCAAATGGGATTATGCCGTACTAGAAATGCCTCGACACGAGGAACCATCGGATCGGGGTGCCTCGATTCTTTTCGTTCGGGATGCGGCCCGCTAAGGAGCCTTCAGTGTTAGTTTGTTTGGTTCTTAACGGGGTGAGTGGTTGGATCGTTTCTTCCAGGAAATTAATTTTTTTACGCGAACAAAATGGCCAATAATCAGGTTAGAGAATTTGTAGCTTCTTGTGAACATCCAGACGTCGTAAATTTTATAGTTGATGCGATGAAAAATTTATCTCACGATGATAGGCTATTTTTGAAGAACATGCCAAGACCGTGCCCGAAGATGAGTAGTTTGGTTCAGACGGGATCGCGAAATCAATCGAATAGGTCATTTAATGAAATTTGGTTTTCTAAATTTGGATGGTTAACTGGCAGTACAACTAGAAATAAATTATATTGCTGGTATTGCTTACTTTTCTCGGATAATAAGAAAAGTCCATGGGCGACTACCGGGTTCGACAACATGAAAGAACTTCCTAGGTCACTGAGTAAACATGAAGCTTCACGAGACCATATATATTCAGCTCTTAAATTCAAGCTTTTTGGTACAACGAATATTCAGCAATCAATCGATAACGCTTACCAGCAAAGAATTGAAGATCACAATAAATTAGTTAAAAAAAACGCGAAATATTGAGAAGGCTCATTGATATAATTTTGTATTTAGCCTTTCAGGAGTTACCATTTCGTGGCCATGAAGAAAAAACTGCACTATAAAAAAGTAACGCGCCGAGTGCAGTACCTCATGGTGGTGTGGAAACCTGCATAGGTACTGACTGTATATATATTTTTTTTAATCATCTATACCAATATTATAAAGAGGAAAGATTTGTATTTTTGTTTGTTTGATACGAATAGACTCGAAAAATACTGGACAAATTTCGGAAATTCTTTCACCCTTAGAAAGCTACATTATCCCTGAGTGACATAGGCTATACTTTTCACCCGAAAAAAATGAGGATATCTACTGTAACTTCAATAATTACAAAAAAATCAGCCATAATCAGCTATTTTCACGTGCGCTGCAAAAACCGTAATACTTACGTGGATACAATGTATGACGGAAATGTACCTACAAAAAAGATTGACTTGCTATTACATGTTTATGGTAATCAGATGTTTTCCAAAATTATGCACTATTTGGTAGTGTGTTCTTATGAGTTGGGTATTGATCCTCATCCAACCTAATACGTTATTTATCCCCAGTATTTAATTTAGAACGAAATTGCCCTTCACATCATACAATTACAATGAGTATATCAAAAGATATGGCAGGTTGAAGTTTTGAAGATGAAACCGCCGCGTGAAACAAATTTCTCACCGGGCGAAGCTGGGACGGCCTGCTTGTCATATATATATATCTCAGAGATCCCTACCCTATATGGTGATTATTAAAAAAAAAAAAATTATCTGCCGACCCAAGATAAAATTTCACGAGCCGCCACTGGTGCAAAGTTTGGTGAAACTATGAAAACCGATCTCAGTGGAATCATTGAAACAGAAAATGTGCTCCTAAAAGATGTATCTTATGTACCGCAACTCACAAAGAATTTATTGTCAGTAAATGCAATAACCAAAAATGATCGATAAGTAATATTCAGTAAAAATGAAGTGCAGATCTTGAAAGATAAAGAAGTCATTCTACAAGGACATAAGACTTCAGATGGATTATTTGTTATAGACATGAAGTCTGAACATGAAACCTCATTATTAACTAACACTCAAGAAGAGATATTATCTTGGCATAGAAAACTAGGACATCTTGGTGTTGAAAGTCTTAGAAAAAATCCTGATTTATGTAATGGTGTACCAAAATCAATAAGTAAATGTGAAGATTTTGTTTGCGTATACATATAAAAAAATTTAGTTCCTTTAGTAGCTACTATGTATCGCACGAAAGTTGGCCAAAAAATGTTTACATCAAATTGTTCAACTGCGTTGTTCCTCTATTTATATCTAAACACAATAGTTCTATGTAAATTACACAGTAATTGTATACATCGCCATCTAATGACGATAATGTCGAATGTAGTACCTTCACGACTACGCCATCAACCTAGTGGCCTTATTGAAAGGAAGGAAAAGGTCTTTCTACATAAGCAAATTTTTCATCGAATTTTTCAGAGTTTTGATGTATTTTGTAATAACTAGGCCGTAGACGAATCCATAAATGAAGTTTCATAACAAACAGTCCATCCTATCTTGAATTATGAATGGTGTAACCAACAACTTTGTTTTATATATAAAGATGTTTTTATGTTTCTAGGGATAGAAACTTTGTAACCCCCTTCATACTACATTAATCAGTGACAACCTGATTAATTTCCTTTTAGGGTTCATCAATCCGATTACCACGGCGCTGATGGAATCATGAATATATGCCGATGATATTCCAATTACATATACATGTATATGTACCCTCGATGAAAAACCGTTTTGAATTTAATGGTAGAAGGGAAATTAAATTGGTATCAGCATAAGCAATGGGGTTTTCAAATGACGCATATCTGAATATTCAAGTGGTATTTACACTAATGCCATTGTTATCCCCAGGAAAAAATTCATCGCTATTTTCCTATGTGAATCGGGTAGAATTCATGAAATTTTTAGTCGTTCTAGGGAATCATTGGAACAATCTCTCCGAATGTTCGATAAAGGACTTTTGTCGATCCCTTAAAAAAAATTCTACTTGTTTTCATGAAGGGTGTTTCAATATGTGCAAGATTTCGACTGGTGATTTCTAGTTCAGAATAAAGGGTAGTTTGTTATATGAATGTTGTGTCAAAAGTCGAACGTAAGGGAGATATCCCGGGTCAAAGATGGCGGAAAAATGAATATTGTTGAAAAACTTACGGAACGACTTGGATTGAATTAAGATAGCCTGATTTGGTTAGAAACTTTTTCATCTCACGTGTTTTAATCGTAAAATGTACCTTTTTTAAATAAAATAATAAAATGTAAATCATTCCGTGTTGGGAAAGGGCAATTGATTTCAGAAGTGATTTACATTATATTTTTTTATTTCAAAATGGTAGGTACATTTTACGAGAAAAATACTATTGATGAAAAAGGTTTTCACCAAATCAGGCAATCCAAATTTAATTCTATCCAAGTCGTAGCGTGAGTTTTTCTTTAAATTTACTTCAACTCCACCCATTTTGAAAATAAAAAAAAAATATCAAGGAAGTATGTTTTCACAATAGTAATACTTTCATAAAATATCATTCTATCGCTTTCCGTTCTTAAGAAATAAGAATATCATTTTCCGCCATGTTTGACTTTCGACCCAACATTTATATAACAAACTAACCTTTGTTTTGAACAAGGAATCACCCTTTGAAATCTTTCGCATCGATTCAGAAACACCCTGTATAACAAATGCATCAATCAAAGAAAAGAGAACGTAGTAACCAGGCAAAATAAATTATTGAAACGTAACCGCTCTTGTACCTATAGTCGTCATCATAATTACATGTGCTATCGATTGTTTTCTAATCTCAAAGTTGAAGTTTTGAATTTATAACAAATATACGATAAGCAAAGAAAAAAAGAATACGCAAGAAATAGTAATGGACCCCGCACTTTTTGTATGTTAAGTGGCGACCGGTCAAAGTGACAATGGGCCCAATCCAATCCTATGACTAGTTTTCTAAATACGGGGTGTTAAAGTTGAAAATTGCCCAGATATTCGGATTTATTTTTATTTATTAAAGGTTAGATTGGATTTCTGTTACATGCAGAGGTTTGCCACATGTTCTAGTAATGAAATTAGTGGATACGTATGATTAAAAATATTTATACTTACAAGGTGAGTCACGAATGTATGGCGGTAGATTTTTGCCAAAATTCACTTTTTCTACTGTAACGTAAGGAAGGCATATTTTTGAAACGTTCTCTTCGATATACGAGTAGTATTTGGACGTGAAAATATTGCACAGCACACATTATCTATACAGGGTGTTTCACAGAGAGAACTACTAGACATAATTCATAGGAAGGTATTCTTCACATTTTGGGAAGAGTACGAAAAACATCAACACCATGTATTCAAAAATTTCCTATGTCAAATGCAACTAGTTTCTCACTATACAGGGTGTCCCAGTAGTGCCGCAGCGGACGATATACGCGTAACGGTCTGAGTTTGGCCAACATTTTTGATGCAGACTTGATATACTCCAAGAAGAGCACAACCTAAAAATATTTTCGAATATATCGGTTGGCCCACAAAAGAGGAATAGAGGGTGACTTTGATTTTTCAAATGGAACACCCTATATTTTTTCATTTATTTTCAATGTGTTCTAACTCCTCTTTGATGTTGTGAAATTTCAGAGATATTTTTCCAGCGGTGCAGATCTTATTGAAGGAAAACATGGAAAAGTTAAGGGCATAGCCGTCCGCTAAAAGTCCTTAAACTTTAAGAAGAAGCAGAAGTGACTCAAATTCGATCATGAGTTTGTTCAACAGAGATATTTGCTGAATTATCATAGCAAAACAATTATCCTACCTTCTACAGGGTGGCCGTTATTAGCTGTCGAATATGGAGAATTTCAAATTGATGTTTTTCGATTTTTTCGAATGCAACACCCTGTATGTTTTTTCATGAGGATGAGGACTATTGAATTCTTCATATTTTCACGGAAGTAACATTGGGGCTATTTTTACGTTTGTGCCTAGCAGACACGAAAAATGCCATCAAAACTATAGAATAGGGGGTGACTTTGTTTTTTCAAATGGGACACCCTATATTCAATAGTGTTTTTCAATTCTCTGAAACTTCCTGCATGCTTTAGTATACTTTTGACATATTTTTATTCGACAGTTTTCGAAATATTGGCCATTTCGACAAAAAAATTATACTTGTATAACATGTAGTAAACGTCTGCATCAGTCCACAGAAATCCAATCTAACTTATAATAAATAAAAAATAAATCAAAAAATCCGGGCAATTTTCAACTTCAACAACCCGTATTTAGATTAGTCTACTAGTCATAGGATTGGGCTGGGCCCATTACACTTTTGGTCACTGATGAGTCGGGTACAACAACATACCAAACTTTCAGAAAATTTTACCGGTCGCCACTTTACACACATAAAAAGTGCGGGGTCCTTTAACAAAAAGAAATGAAATACCACCAGAAACACTCCAGGTTGGTTGCCGCTACTAATAATCTCAAAACATTCACTGTTAAAAAGTTATCATATCTTACGTAGGGCCATTGTTTGAAGTCATTCTTTAAACAATGGTAGAGCTAAGCCCTTAACCCAATTCGGCCAACGCTACAATCCTTACTCAACCACTTACCCCGAAATTGACCTCCTGCCAAGGCAATTCGATACCTCCGAAATAAGGAAACATCTCGGAGTAATTATTTCGGCAATTGGAGCTACAGGCTGTGTGGTCAACTGAGTAATTCCAAATATACGATTTCAGTTTGCTATATTCTAATTGGGGAAGACATGGGGTCGGTCCAATGGTCAGTAACAGAAGGCTTTGGGATTGGCTTTCTTCAAGTAGAACGTTTCGAATTATTCATCCAAACGTGAAATTCCAATTTATCCTGAGCAATTAGGACCAAGTTGTTCTTGTTGCCGGAGAATCGAGTTAATCATTCGAACCGAAGTTCAATGGGTAATTTACCAAACATCGGATGAAAATTAAAAGCATTCTGTAATCCGGTAGCCAAAGTTTGAATCTAAAAGTTCTAATCCGTAAATCATCCAGGAATTGTTCGAGCTGAACTTCAAGATTCAGCGTGTGCAATAATTATTGGGCGAGTTTCGAATCTACACTGTTTTCCGAGTAGGTAAATATGTTCCTCTCTATGCGTACCCATGTATACAGATTTATACGCAGCAAAAGAAGCAATACTATTCAAATTCAAGCGATTTAATCGATGGTAATGAGATCTTATTGTATCTGGAAATTCATGGAAACCTCAGAGTACCTAATAACTTAACAACGATAATGCTCACGACCATGGTTTTTCCTGTTCCACTTGAGAGCATTGCAATCGAAAACTCTAGTGGAATAAGAGAGTGCATTTTGACATAAGATTTCAGGTTTTACTCATTCATCTACTTGTCTAGCAACGGTCATACAACGCCCTCAGTTCGCCACCCTATCACAGTTCACCTCATATTCTTACTCACGTCGGAACCCGTTATTTCCGTATCGATAAAGTGAATTCGTTCCGTGAGATAAGGACTCTAATCAATACGATCAAATACTTTCCTGATTTCCTGAAATAGGGAAGTATGTGACAGTAACCCCGATATTGAAATCAAGGGAGGCATGGCGGGTAGAGAGCTATCGACCAACTAGTGTTCTCAATTCTCTTGCGAAGATTTTTGAAAAGATTCTTTGCCGTGATATCTTGAGTACCTTTGTGAATTGGTTCGCACCACAGCAACACGGTTTTCTGCCTGGAGAGTCGACTGTCGCCAATCTTAGCCTTCTGGCAGAGACAGCAGCTAAGGCTATTGGTAATGGGAAGCAATAAGATGTTATCAAGACGGACTGTGGAGGGCCTTCGAATGATTTGGGGTCAGTGCCTGAATTATTGAAGGTCAATGAGATGTCGTTAAATTTTAGTAAATGTCATGTCTTGATTTTCTCACGTAAGATTGGCATGGGCGCCCGCAGAAATTTTTCTCAAGGGGTGGCATTTCTCCTTGCTCTGCTCCTTGATTTAAGAATAGTAATTTACGTAACAAGTCCGGAAAATAGGGTTTTTTTGGACGAATAGACAAGATTCTAGGACGAGCCGGAGGCGAGTCCTGGAAGTCTGTGAGTCCAAAAAAACTATTTTCGGGCGTGTTGCGTACAATATTTTTTCGGCAACCGTGTAGAATATCAAATCAATGGACGACACATTTCTTTATTATATATTTTGATTATTATTTGAATTGAACAGAACAGAACTGTCATCCGTTATTTCGTTGCTATTGTGATGATCATCACAATGACAACAACGACGTGAATTTTTCCGGCCTAGGCCGGGAAATGCTACTTTCTCAAAGAAAAAGCGTCCGGGAAGTAGGTACTTCCTGGACGGTTGCCGAAAAAATAATATTGTGGGTGTTGTGCTGAAAAACCTTGCGTGCGCCCATGTAATATTATAGAGTGTTCCTTTCGGAATGGAACAAAATAAAGTTTGGATTTTTTGATGGTCATTACTCGAAAACCATATTTCATAAAAAATATCTGATTGTATATTATTAATCTACGCCCTCGAATTAGTAAATCCAGCAAATTTGGTGTTGATCCGAGAATTTTTTTTTTCTCAAAATACGCGAAATTTTCCTACTTATGGAAATTTTACCGAAAACTCATTTTCTCAGATACCCACCAAAATTACTGTATTCACTAATTCGAGGTCGTAGATTTCGAATCTGTAAGGAGTTCCTTTATAGGTTTGATACTCCAGAAAATTTTCAACTTTTTGTGGAAATTTTCCGAAAATTTTCGTATGTTTTGATGGTAATTTCTTGAAAACTATATTTCATAAAAAATATCTGATGGTATATTCTATCTACGCCCTCGAATTAGTGAAGTACAGTGGTGAAAATAAACTCCCACCTCATCGGAGTTAATCTTGAAATAGAGGGTGATGAAAAAAAAAGGTGGTTTTTGGGTATTTTCTTGAGGTTCAAAGTTCATTTCATGACTGAATCACCCTGTTTTCTTTGAAGTCCATGAGGATATGTTCTAAAAAAATTAAACAAACACCTTGAATCAACCCATAAATACAGGGTGTCCACTTAGCCTTCCTTGAGCATAGTTTCTATAATAATGGATCACCCAGTATAAATTCTGGGTATCACAGACTTTTTCGATGTAACAACAACATATCTAGTGTAATAGTTCATTTTGTGAACGTTCTCGCTTTGAAACTGACATATTTTATACTTTCAAAATCGGGCATGCATTCAATTATGGATAACCCTGTATTCGTAACGATTTTCGGTCATATTCCTCTATATGGTTGCTCCCTGGGGATGTTATGAAATGTTTCTTGGGAAAAATTGAAGTTCATTCGATTATGTTTCGAGACACGGGCGTAGTAAAAGTTGGTAATTCTCAACTTCAACTAGTCATAGGATTGAGTTGGGGCCATGGACACTTTTGATCAGTAGGTCGGGTAATACATTATACAAGGTGCGGCACGGAGGGCGGACGTTTTTCAGATGGGCATAACTTTCCCCCACTGAGGACGAGAGAAGTGGGGAAGGTGCCGTTAGACTCGTGTGTTCCTAGCATTTATTTATTTTGCATATGGATCTTCGCTTTCACCCATCATTGGCCCTTACTTCTTCGAAGACGTTAATGGTCGTGCTGTTACCGTGAACTCAGAGCGGTACGTCGAAATGATCAACAACTTCTTTATCCCCGAATTACGACGGCAACGTGTTCCAATCCGACGTGTGTGGTTCCAACAGGATGGGGCGACCGCCCACACAGCCAGAGCATCAATGGACGTTATTCGCCCTCTCTTCCCTGGTCGCCTTATTTCCAGGTTTGGCGATGTTCATTGGCCTCCCCGGTCCCCAGATTTATCCATATGCGATTTTTTCTTATGGGGACACCTCAAGGCTAGAGTATACGAGACCAAGCCCCGAACTCTGGACGAATTGAAAAGGGCTATTCGCGTGGAAGTTGCCCAAGTTAAGAGAGCGATGTTGGAGAGAGTCTACGCGAACTTCCAAGAGCGCCTCCAGCACTGCATCACCGATTTCGGCCACCACATGCCTGATGTGATTTTCCACACTTGACTGTCTCAAATGCTATTTCCTTGAGAATCTGATTCCGTCAATAAATGTGTTTTTGAGTAAAAATTAACGCTTTTATTATTTTTTTAAAACCATCCATTCTCCGTGCCGCACCCTGTACATACCAAAATTTAAGAACATTTGACGGAACGCCATTTGCCATAGAAAAAGTGCGGGGTCCAGGCGAAATATCATTTTCTCAGATAGCCACCAATGTTACTGTATTCACTAATTCGAGGTCGTAGATTACGAATCTGTAATTAGTTCTTCCCTTGGTTTGATACTCCAGGAAATTTTCAACTTTTTCTGGAAAATTAATGTAGGGACCTTGGAGTGTACACTACATGTAGTCAAATTTTAAGTTCAGCACTATGAAGCTTTTGTCAATGAAACTTACATTGTTCTAGGATTTGTTATAAGAAATACTTTAAACTGTAAACAAATAAAATCAATCATAATGTGGTACAATACATTGGTTGGACCCATTTGGAATATGCATATGTTATCTGGTCACCACAGTCATTGGTATATATTGATATGATCGAAAAATTGCAAAAGAGGTATCCATATACTTAAGAACTCATAATACCTATCCTTACACAATTTCCTGTGAAAGAATGCTGACCGAATTCAATATGGTGAATTTGTGTTTTAGACGTAAATTTAATGAGATGCTATTCATTTATTATATTGTTAACAAATTGAAGTATGAATGATGTTCTTCAATTAAAAATATATCTTTTGTGGTTTCTAGAATAAACTTGAGATTAAGAAATAAAAAACTCTTAAAATGTTCAACAGTATTTCACTTATAAATAGAATTTGATGTATGGAAGTAATTTATAGAAAACTGTGATTTGGATTTCTTCAATAGTTCTGTAAGACAAATAAGATTTGTGATTTTTGGTTGTTCAACCTTACTATAAGTAGGTATTTATTGTTGTGTAATCTGATATATTGTGTATTCGTACCTTTTTTTGTGATGTTAGTTCATTTAGTTAAAGTTTATGTTTGTAAGAGTATGATGAATAAATAAATAAATACACCCACACAAGACCAGAAAACCAGCAAATACATCTTTTCAAGTCTGACCAACCGTAAGTATATACCATCAATCAATATTTTCGTTGTGTCTTTATCATACATACATTATTTTTCTTTAATTCACGTGGTGATAAGCAGTCCATTCTTCTCTCCAAGAGAGCTCTCGAATAATTAACAGGTAATGAACTTCAACATTCATTGATAAACTTCATCCATATAGAGAAGAATATGAAGAATGTTCCTAAATTGAAGGTACAAACTAGTTTTAAGGAAAACAAATCTCATAAACATGGGACCGCGAACGTTTCGTTTTTGAAATATTATCTAGGTGTATACTCCATTCACAATTATAAAATCACAACTCTGGCACTGGAAATTTGACACATTCCACTCTGTATCGAAGTTATGACGTTTTTCAAAATATTTTTATGTTCCAAGTCAACACTATGTTGCCCTTTCTACATTCGTAGCGTATTTCTCAGAATGTGAATTTATTCGGAAAATGAATGAATTGGAAAAGATGTGATGGACGAAAATAATATATGAATCGATAGAAAGGATTCCTTTTCTAGTTATTTGCATGAAAAGTACAAGAGATCACTGTTGAAATATATTATTTTTAGCCATGGAAGAAAATTGCATTGCTTTCACATGATTTTCATATGCATGCTTGTGAAGATTTAATGTTTATTATCCTCTTGAACTGAAAGTTCAAGACTGGACGACATCAATTGTTGATTATAATCAAGAATTCATTAAAAAAAATCCACCCAAAGATATAAGATGAATTGATGGGTAATTACAAGAATCAAGAATAATGTCGATTTTATTTTGTTGATAACTTTCATCATCAATCATCATCAATCAATGTTGGGATATAAAACTCGGCTGCGTTTGTTCAAACAACATCTAAAAAATACATTTTTCACCAACTCGACCTTTGAAAGGCGTTTCTTATAGGATAATTAGGTCTAAGTTCCACCTCATTAGTGAGGTACCTAACTTTTGCAAATATGTATGCTCAGATATCGCCAAATTTCTTGGAAAACCTGAAAAATATCATCCTAATCGACCTCTCGAGGCTCCATCCGATCCATCTACTGCGATATCTGTCCAAATAACAGCTTTTTCAACGCAATTCCCGTGTACCCCTTCAACCTCGAAATGTAAACATTCGTTCTGGTCTTGAAAATCGTCCTCACGCTCCAAACTGGTGCTAAAAACAATAAACATACGTTAATCTTGGATATTCGACGAAAAGCTCACTTGCAATAATATCGATTAAATACCAAAAATCTGCGAACAATTTGTAAACCTAACAAAATGTGGAATATCTTTGATACTTTCACTTTGATGTAAGCAAAGAAACTGGCAACGTCGTTTTGTCATTAACGATATTTTCTGTGCGCGCACTGACTTTTCATCATATGTTCTGTGCTTTTCATCAGGTTCACCAACTCCTGAAAACGAAACCATGACCTCCTATGTGATTAAATAAAAGTGAATGGAGTACACTTGGGAGTATTTAAACGAAAATTATGAATACAGGTGTATTGGAAGTTTGAACATCATTAATGGCTTGCCAGATCCTTTTTTACTCGAAATCGGTTGCAGATGAGACAAAACGTGAAAACTACTAGAGTCCATAATGTTTATTATAAAAACAAAGCTTCTTCCTACAAGTTTTCAGTTGAATATATTGTGAAATGCAGGTAATATAAAAAAAAATTGGAAAAAAACTTAAACTTCTCGAAAACGAAACGTTTGCGGTTCCATATTTACACCACTTTTTTCCTCAAAATTATGCCAAGTATCTCCGACCTCCGTTTATACCAAACTCGAGAATAAGAACATATACGCATATACCCATACCCCATTCACTTTTATTTAATCACATAGGAGGTCATGGTTTCGTTTTCAGGAGTTGGTGCACCTGATGAAGAGCACAGAACATATGATGAAAAGTCAGTGCGCGCACAGAAAATATCGTTAATGACAAAACGACGTTGCCAGTTTCTTTGTTTACATCAAAGTAAAAGTATCAAAGATATTCCACATTTTGTTAGGTTTACAAATTGTTCGCAAATTTTTGGTATTTAATCGATATTTGCAGGTGAGTTTTTCGTCGAATATCCAAGGTTAACGTATGTTTATTGTTTTTAGCACCAGTTTGGAGCGTGAGGACGATTTTCAAGACCAGGACGAATGTTTACATTTCGAGGTTAAAGGAGTACACTGGAATTTCGTTGAAAAAGCTGTTTTTTGGACAGATATCGCAGTAGATGGATCGAATGGAGCCTCGAGAGGTCGATTAGGATGATATTTTTCAGGTTTTCCAAGAAATTTGGCGATATCTGAGCAGATTTGCAAAAGTTAGGTACCTCACTAATGAGGTGGAACTTAGACCTAATTCTCCTATAAGAAAGGCCTTTCAAAGGTCGAGATGGTGGAAAATGTATTCTTTAGATGTTGTTTGAACAAACGCAGCCGAGTTTTAGGTATACCCCAACATTGATTTTAAGAAAGTTATCAACAAAATGAAATTGACATTGTTCTTGATTCTTGTAATCACCCATCCATTAATCTTATATCTTTGGGTTAATTTTTTTTAATGAATTCTTGATAAGAATCAACAATTGATGTCGTCAAGTCTTGAACTTTCAGTTCAAGAGGATAATAAACATTAAATCTTCACAAGCATGCATATGAAAATGATGTGAAAGCAATGCAATTTTCTTCCATGGCGAAAAATAATATATTTCAACAGTGATCTCTTGTACTTTTTATGCAAATAACTAGAAAAGGAATCCTTTCTATCAATTCATATAAACGTTAATTATTTTCGTCCATCACATCTTTTCCAATTCATTAATTTTCCGAATAAAATCACATTCTGAGAAATACGCTAAGAATGTAGAAAGGGCAACATAATGTTGACTTGGAACATAAAAATATTTTGAAAACGTCATAACTTTCGATACAGAGTGGAATGTGTCAAATTTCCGAGGCCAGAGTTGTGATTTTATAATTGTGAATGGTAAAATTTATTGTTCATTAATTTCCTACTATTCTGTTTTAGTTTGAATTGATAAGACATTGGCGATTTTGAAGCGGAAACGGTGTCCATTTATTATCACTCAATTAAGTAGCGTAATGGAAAATCATCTGCATTTCTCGGCAAAATGTTGAATCCCGCAGTTATGAATTTGGTGCATTAGTTTTCACTCCCGCTGTAGACATGAATAAAGCTTATCTAACCTTTCTCCATGTTGGTAATGTTTATCTTGAAACGAAGTTTCAGTTTGCATTCAGATTTTCTCCGCGAGTTTGCTTCATCTAAGTGAACTTTTGGTTTTAGTTCTTGAAATTAAATTGGCGGGGAATCAAGTTGCCTTTCGGATGCTGAAGATAATGTTTGTTCATTCTGTCCCACACGATATGGTTAAATACGATGAGGAGATTAGGAGGAAAGGTTGATGATAAAAAAAGCTTATGCATAACAATATCCACGGATACTCAAACACCGGTCAGCGCCCTTTCACCCCACCACTTTTTGGCATCCATGTTGTGACGTACAATTAGCCAACAGATACGGTGTTTACATTGTAGTGTGTACTGTTTTTGAAGTTTTCTTGGTTTTGTGGGTGAAAAACAGTTCTTTTTGATATTATTTCAGTTCGTTAATTAGAGAAGAACTCAGAAATAAAATATTTCCTATTAGTCTTGATTGAGAAAATACAAGAAAACTGGCTAGAGCTATGTATAACCTCACCTTCCAAACGTAACTTTGGGATTTTTTCTTGGAAAAACTAAAAGGATTGCAGACTTATCGTTTTCATTTTTGTAATCTGGTACGCAAACTTGTTGAGTACAAATTTTTTCACGTCTCCAACACGGTTACTTTAGTTCTAAATAAATTGAT
The DNA here is from genome assembly GCA_951802165.1 of Adalia decempunctata. Taxonomy (NCBI): domain Eukaryota; kingdom Metazoa; phylum Arthropoda; class Insecta; order Coleoptera; family Coccinellidae; genus Adalia; species Adalia decempunctata. The sequence goes on along the minus strand of OX637697.1, from coordinate 34,843,612 downwards.
TATTATTATTCTTATATTCTCATTCGAAATCTTCTCGTTTACAGATAATCTTCCATCTGTAGGAGAAATTGATTGGAAAATTAAATACGAACAGCTGCTAGAAAAAAATAGTCAGCAACAGAAAGAAATTGAGATGCTAAGGCAGCTATTTCAATTAGTAAAACTTGAGACGAGCAGACAGCTCCAACAAATATCAAACAATATCTCAAATCTCATACACATGCTATACCGATGTTAAAAATTTAATGCTCATTTCAAATAATAGTATATTCTAAAACTAGTTGCAGAATGGGCTCCTATTCCAATACGAATGCGAAATTCGAAAACGAGCGACGAAGGAGCGAGTTTTCGAACGCATGAGTATTGGAATTGCATTCTGCAACGAGTATTGAACGATATTTTCTCTATTTCAGTCAAATTTTGTGAAATTCAATGAAAAAATTCAAATTATAGGTCCTAGTGACTTTCATATTGTATCTTGGCAGTTGGTGTGAATGTGAAATACGAAAATTGACATTTCCAAATTGACGTCTGCCTGAAATTCAAAAGGATCGGAAGTCATTGCTGACAACCATAAAACGAAAGAGGTAACTGAAAACGATGCTGTAATGAATTCATTACAGCACTGTTTTTAGTACTGTAATGAACTCATTACGATACTGAAATAGAGAAAACATTTTTACAGATTTGTTTTTTATTCAAGATAAAATTTACCAAATCAGAACTTAATGAAAGTTTTCATATTTTCAATTCGATTATACCTTTTTTTAAGTTTCTATGTACTTGAAACATTTTTTTCTAGTGGTGAGACATAAAATGTACCATCTTTCAACATAAAAAAATATTGCTGGTATTTATTTGCCTAGTATAAGAGTACATATAGCCCTTCCGAAGAACTAATTTCCTTAATAAATGCCAAATACTTTTAGCAGAATTTCGTTTTTGAATCAATGAATTTAGATTTACAATATTGGAATTGGAGCACCCTTTCTACGACCTAAAAATGATATTTTTTTCCGTGTAGTATAAGGCGAGAACGGGGCAAAATAAGGTAGAATTCAATGAAAATATAGCTGCAGCATTTATATTTTCATATTAATTCGTTTTTTAGATCAATACGGTTTATTTTACAAACAAAATTATACTAGAAAAATCATTCATACGCGATTATTAGCGATAAAATCAATTCATTTCATTCAAAAGTGTAAATCGTTGGCTAATTTGACGTCATCACATGCTTGCGAGAATGGAGGGGATGAAACGGCGCTGACCGGTGTTTGAGTATCCGTGAACCATAGCAACTCCATAACTCTCCTTCACCTTTTTCTTTTAGTTTTCCACTTAAAAATTTGAGGATTTTCGCCATAGATTTCCTGTAAACCATGGATATGCCTCTATATTATTCGCATTTTTTTCCAAGTTCAAGATGTCAAATTTTTTTTGCCTGCTTTCAAAAATATTTCCATACAATTTTTCTCACCAAGAACCTTCAAACTTTCACATAATGAAATATTCATCACATTTCATGATGCAATTTGAAGTTGGATTTCTGTTATTCATAGTTTTCTCTGAATATCTATTTGTTCAAAATTCATATTTTCTGATACCACGAAGTTCATACTTCGGATGGACGTAGGTAACGAAAAAGACCGAGAGCTCATTGGTTAACACACTCTCCTCGATTTTATGGTCTTGAGTCACCCAGAACCCCTCAAAAGATTCTACCTGTTTTTCATCACATTTTCACTGATCGTCCAGCAACGGTCTTACAGCGCCATAGGTTCGCCCTTCTCTTGCTCTCTAACACGCTCGAACAAGTCAAATAGTCATTCGCATGAACGCGGCCTAGCACGTACCTGCAAAAAAACCTATTTAAAACCCAAGTATCCATACAGTGAATTCGTTCTGTGCGGAAAGATACTCAATTCAGTTCACTTACGCGAAGCCAGAAAACCAGCAGATACATGTCTTCAAATCAGACCAACCTTGAGTACCATTCCTTCAGTGTTTACTTTGTGGTATTTTTTCTACCTCGGACATATTTTTTTTCCTTTAGTTCTCGTGGAGAATTGGTCCATTCTTCTCTCTTGTATATTTAACAATATTGGTATTTTAATGAAGAATATTTCACCATGAAGAGATGGTGTTCAAAATTCGTAAATTTGTTTTCTAATACCACAAACTTTCTTACTGCGAATGGGCTTCCTCGTTAACAAAGAAGAACTAGGTCTATTACTTTACCCGCTCTCTGGGGTTCAGCTAGAATCCCAAAAAGGTCCTACCTGTTCTCTCAATCATACCTTTGCCACTAGTCGCTACGGTCATACGGCTCAGCTCGCCACGATGTATATACCCTCGCTTTCTTCCCCAGGTCGGATCTCTTTATATTCGTTCCTGAGAGTGAATTCGTTCCTGAGAGTGAATTCGTTCCGTGAGATACAAACGTTAGCCGTTACTCTTACGCTAATCTAGAAAACCAATAGATACATCTCTTCGAGTCAGACCAACCGTAAGTGCAATTTCTTCAGTGTTTTCTTTGTGGTATTTACTTCTATTTCATACATACATTTTGTTTTTTAATTCTCGTGGTGATAAAAATTGGTGTTTCGGGATTATCCATTCATTCTGGGACACCCTGTATATTGTCAAAATTTCAGCTTCGATAGAATATTGTAGATCTGGGAATTTTGAGTTCTTGTACTATTGCATCTCCAATTTATTTAGATAAATCCAAAAGAAAAAGTTGTTGAAATGATTTGGGTTAAAACCTTGTTCGAACATCGAAGTATGATTTTGCCAAACCTGAAGTTCAACGAGACATTGTTCTGAGTTATCTGTAGTTCCGAATAATCACTGTATGATGTATTATCTTTATTCATTTGATATGAACGATCTTCAGGAGTATTCAATCCTTTCAGCCTAGTATTATATCAAGAGGTATTAATTCGAACAAAGTTTAATACTAAATAGTTTCGGATTTCCACGAATCCTCATCATCAAAGATGGATGCTTTGATTCAGAATGATATCTAGCATGCCCATTCTCATATTGCTGCTGCAGAATAGATGAGATAGGAACGAATATGGGCGTAATATTCCACATTTCCATCAATTGATTTTTAGAAACTCAGATACAGAGGAGTAAGTTTTCCTTTGATCCGAGTTACACACATCGTCAAAAGCCTTGCTGCCTTGGTCCCCTTATATTTCTCAAGAAGTAAACAATATATGTTCTGGAAATTAAATAAATAGTTTCCTCTGTTTCAACTGCAATATATTTGGTAGAAAATCTTTGTTTGTTTCTCTTTGCTTTATGCAGGACGAGAAAAAATCTGAAGGACCCCGCACTTTTATTATGTAAAGTGGCGACCGGTCAAATTTTCTGAAAGTTTGGTATGTTGTTGTACCCGACTCAGTATAACCAAAAGTATTTATGGGCCGAACACAATCCTATGACTAGTTTTCTAAATAATAATAATTGCCCAGATTTTCGGATTGTTTTTATTTATTGAAAGTAAGATTGAATTTCTGTTGCATGCAGACGTTTACTACACTACATGTTCTAGTAATAAAATTAGTGGACACGTATGATTAATAGTATATTATTTCATAAGGAGGAGCTTGAGTTCACCTGCCGAACGTAGTGAGGCGGGTAATTGAAAGCCAGCCATAAAAAGTCACTTCTTCTTCGAATGAAATATGTTATTTCATTTTCAAACATTTTGAAATTCATGGAAATCTGAATATCCACTTTTGGATTGACATTTACGATCGTCATAATTGAATGAAAAATGGAACATTTGCCTAGTTACGGTTGTCATGAATTTTGAATAACAATACTTTTCCATGCCGCCGGCGCCGGAGGGAAAAGTGAGCCATAGCAACTATTTCTCCGCCTAGGCGGAGAAATAGAACTTCTCTATGATCCTGCCAGTCGAGAAATGACGTTGTTATCGTACGTTTGGAAATAATAGTATATTATTTCATTAGGAGGAGAAGTGTCACTTTTCGTGGCGAGCTTGAGTTTATCCGCCGAACGTAGTGAGGCGGATAATTGAAAGCGAGCCACGAAAAGTCACTTCTTCTCCGAATGAAATATGCTATTTTATTTCCAAACGTTTTCAAATTCATGAAAATTGTACATTTAATGTAACTTTATCAAATAAAAATGACGTTTGAATTGGAAGTTTTTGTATTCTATGCATCTATATGTTCATGGTAACCAAGTAATCTTTTTCGTAGCAACACTTTTCCTGCCGCCGGAGGGAAAAGTAAATATTTCTCCGCCTAGGCGGAGAAATAGAACTTTTCGATGATCCTGTCAGTCGAGAACTAACGTTGTCATCGTACGTTCGGAAATAATATAAGATGACTAAAATAATGGTGTAGGCACTCGTCAATTTTTGAATGGAATGACGTTCGACCAAATTGAAAATATTAGCAATGTTTCGTGGCGGCGCCGCAATATCATTTCTTATAATTCCGTTGTCAAATTTGATTGATGTATCAACAGCTGATTTGCCAAAGTCAATAATGACATGACAGCAGAATGGCATCTTTTTATAATGAAAGTTTTGTACTTTTCCTAAGAACTTATATACATCAGGATGTCAAGAATAGAAACACACATTATTGCTTGACAAAATTATCGACCATAACAATCGCCAGAATAAATTCAAATATTTGAAATAACTGATAAAAATCAGTCATAATTTGTGAATAGCGCCACCTGAAGTGGAAAGAACGAAACATTGCTAATATTCTCAATTTGGTCGAAACAAAATCTAATCAGTGCCTACACCATTATTCTAGACATCTTAAAATAATAGTATATTGTTCGATGAGCGGTAATGTAAGCCCGAGCCGTCAGGCGAGGGGTGTAATTCATCAACTGTGTTATGACCATTACCGCGAATTGAACACTATACTTTATCTTCGACTTCTTCAGTAAAATTTCAATTAATCTGCATTTTCAAAATTGACAACGTTTGTCAAAAGCGATTTTTGTGATCGAAAATTGAATCGATAACGAATCCCGTAGAAAACGTAAAAAATTCACGTTTTCCAAAAGCAATTTTTGGATATTCAGACCTAAGAAAATGTAGAAATGGATGGCTAGAACGTTACCTAGATGTCTGAAATAGAGTTCCCCAATTATCTGACTTTTTTATTCATTTCGTAAGCTACATTATTCCTATTTGCATTAGAGTGAGTAATAGGCGTGAGTTATTATTACCTCACACTATTGGTTTATAGAAACTATTACAGATCAAAACCAGTTGAATAATGGATATATTATTCGATGGGAGTAGATAAAAATATTTATCTATTTCAAACTCAGAATTGTACGACTAGGTATTAACTTCATGGAATAATTTCTCTGTGACGGAACTGTAGAATAATGGAGTGTTTGCGAAAGCTATGGTTATTCATTCGTGAATAACACTGTAAATATTTTTAGCTGAACCTTTCCATGTAGGTCTGACCAAAACTCATATTAAACTCATAGGCGCAACAATAAATCAATCCGACATTTCAATTTGATGGAAAACCTGATGAAATCAGTAACTCGCAACTTTAACGCCCTGTATTTCGAAAACTGGTCAAAGTATCCGATTTAGAATTCATGCCTCGGAAGATGTTGAAAATCATTATATAGTGGCAAAATTAGTTGACCAAGGAAATTTTTGAATACAGGTTGTTCATGTTTTTTGGTCCCTTTTTTCAAAAAATAATACCTTCCTATGAATAAACCACCTCGAATATTTTGGAGATTAGAGACACCCATATGTTTGTGGCATTACTTTTCCGAGAAATCAATCCATAAATACAGGGTGTGGAATTAATCTTAAAAAAAATAATTACATCTAGTGGTTCTCTTTGTGGAACACCCTGTATAATAAGGTGTACTGTGCTTTATTTTCTCGTTCAAATACCATATCGAAGAGAACGTTTCAAAAATATGCCTTCCTGACGTCTCAGTAGAAAAAGTGAATTTTGGCAAAAAACTACCGTCATACATTCGTGAATCACGTTGTAAATATAAATATTTTTCATCATACGTATCCACTAATTTCAGAACTAGAACATGTAGTAAGCATGCTACAAAAATCCAATCCAACTGTTAATAATCAAAAAATAAATCCTAAAATATGGGCAATTTTCAACTCTAACACCCCGTATTTAGAAAACTAGCCATAGGATTTGGTTGGGCCCATTGACACTTTTGGTTACTGAGTCGGGTACAACAACATACCAAACTTTCAGAAAATTTGACCGGTCGCCACTTTACATAAGAAAAGTGCGAGGTCTTTTATCGATTATTTATTTTCGATTAATTAAACATAGTTATTCCACAACTGAATCCAAATTCGATAGTCCGTATTACCGCCTTTTTTTTTCAATCAACTGCTCATTACGCCTAGGCATCCCACGAATCAAATCATTAATGAAATCGTTCCATTCTTCCTGAAGGGCTGAACTCAATTCCTGAAAATTTGAAGGTGGGTTTCGGCGATCGAATAATGCTCTCCCTAAGTAACCCCATACGTGCTCAATTGGATTAACATCCGGTGAGTTTGCTGGCCAGTTCATTCTCTGGATATTGTTCTCTTAAAGAATGTTTTGAATCCTTCGTGAGCGGTGTGCTGGGGCGTTATCATCCGGATAAATGAGATGAATGTGACAGTACCCGTCATTTTTCGTTTAACGATCAAATAATTCCTATTCCTATTCATATTTTAGAATTGAACGCAAAATATTTAAGTGACATATTTTCATTCTCGATATCTATTTTTTTGTCGTCTTTCGGAATATACATATAGGGCAGAAAAGATTGATGACAGTATTCGGAGATGATCAGGAAAACAATGTCATTACAATAGATACAATGACAGTCGTCTTCATCATCTCGAATGTGGCTTACAACATTTTATTCTTCATTGTCTTCAAATAATGCCTTAAGGATTTTATGACTCCTTTTCTTTAGAGGAGATATGAGCTCACTTTTCGATTTGATTGCAATCATATTAGGTGTAGAAATTAATACTTAGAACATTTATTGGGTCTTCAGCTTACGTTTGCCTTGTCCCCTTAAGAATCCTCCTTCAACAGGAACCAAGGGCGGTCCTACGGGGGGGGGGGGGGGGGGTATAGGGGGGTAATTACTCCCCCCCCAGAGCCCTACAACTAATTGGATTTTTTAAATTTTATTCATGAAAAAACTAACAAAAAAAAAGTTATATCATCTTTGAGAAAAAATCGCAGGACTATATGACTTCGGCTTTGAAATAATCCAGAATTAAGAGAAAAAAATAAACAACACAAATAAATAAAACATTCTGTAGTTATAGGTATAAACTTCGAAAAAAATCACAGAGTTAGGACTAAGGCATTGAAATATGAAATAAGGTTACCATAAAATAAGTAAAGAGAACAGCGGAATGGGAATACTTAAGTGATATGAATTATGAATCAAGTCACAGATCATGGAATATGGCTTTGTGTTTTTATACAGGGTGCCCCAAGTTCGATCGCCTATTAGACGTTTCTGAAGAACTGGACATATTTGAAATCTGAAAATTGGGATTATGATATTGTTCAAAATTCTCTACAGACCTAAAATATTTTGGGAGCCTGAGCACTTCCGGTTATACAGGGAGTGAAAATAAATATGTTTTCGTCAATGATATGATTGAGTTTTCAATGGTTAATACATTTCTGTTAAAACCATTGTATTCAATCAAATAGTTTTCATAATATCGAAAAAAAAAATCTTAGAAAAAGTCGAATATTCATGTTACTTATTTTTCTTCTTCTGAACATTCCAAGTGCAAACTGTTCTCATAACGTCAAAGTAGAGGAATGTGGAAAATTCATGCTTATTTTGAATTTCATAAATAATTATCATCACAAGGTGTTTCAAATTTTGGGTCGAAAACTATGATCGAAAATTAGCCATCACTTCTATTTTTCAAATTAGAACCCGATTGCGTTGGATTCTGCGGAGAAAAACAATGAACAATATCATAAATCCCAATTTTCAGATTTCAAATATGTCCAGTTCTCCAGAAAAGTCTAATAGCCACTCGAACTTGGGACACCCTGTATCACTCAGTACGGATACATACACGTAAGACCTTCAAACATGGGACTGCAAATGCTTCGTATTCGAGATACCTAAAGGGTGTTCCTTAAAATTTTTAGTTTAAAATTTCGATTGTTCATCCAATTATTACCCCCCCCCCCCAGAAAATCAGCCTAGGACCGCCCTTGACAGGAACAACAAGAAAAGGATAAAATGCATTGCCTTCATTGGTCGCAAATGAATGTTTTTGTTCTCAATATGCTATGAGAAGTCATAGTTCCTTATTGCTGACTGATCCTGAAAAGAATTGTGTTGCTTTTGTCCCGTAGATACCTACTCTTCATCTGAAATTACTATTTTATGTCCGTTGACTGTAAATGTCATTTTGTCCATATAGCGTTGAAAAAAATCATATCGAATGAGTACAAAAAGAGTATTCAACATCAAAAAAGCTTTGGGAATGCAATTACAAATAAGAAAAAGTTTGAAATGAATGCAACATAAATGAAAAAAGTTATGAAAACTGGCCATTTATTATCAGAATTTGACGCAATGATAAAAACTCGTGACCTATTGATACCTGTTATCAACTCATAATGAGCGAATTAACTAGAGTCGCTCTTGTGAGTTTTCAGAGGTTCATAGAAGCCACTATAAGGGTTTGTGATATGGTAGATAGTTATGAAATTGATACATACAAATTCAAATCATGATGCCTAAGCCATTTTGTACAAATATGTCATTTTGTACGTGTTTCGCCTAGTTTATGATGCAGACAGAGAAATTAGTTGTTGATATGTTCGAAAACTAATGAGAATTTATATGATCACTGGATATGGTTTTGAAGTATCTGAGAAATTGTATCTAGGTATAACATGAATTAACAAAATCTCAAATATCTCCAAAATCATTGAAATTCGAAGCTTAATCATCTCCGAAGACTATCATTAACTGTTTCTGCCCAAATTCCGAGTTTAAACTCGGAAGTAGCACTAATTCCGTGTTTGAACTCGGAATTAGCGCTAATTCCGAGTTTAAAGTCAGAATTAGGGTTAATTCCGACTTCAAACTCGGAATTTGGGCAGAAACAGTTAATGATAGTCTTCGGAGATGATTAAGCTTCGAATTTCAATGATTTTGGAGATATTTGAGATTTTGTTAATTCATGTTATACCTAGATACAATTTCTCAGATACTTCAAAACCATATCCAGTGATCATATAAATTCTCATTAGTTTTCAAACATATCAACAACTAATTTCTCTGTCTGCATCATAAACTAGGCGAAACACGTACAAAATGACATATTTGTACAAAATGGCTTAGGCATCATGATTTGAATTTGTATGTATCAATTTCATAACTATCTACCATATCACAAACCCTTATAGTGGCTTCTATGAACCTCTGAAAACTCACAAGAGCGACTCTAGTTAATTCGCTCATTATGAGTTGATAACAGGTATCAATAGATCACGAGTTTTTATCATTGCGTCAAATTCTGATAATAAATGGCCAGTTTTCATAACTTTTTTCATTTATGTTGCATTCATTTCAAACTTTTTCTTATTTGTAATTGCATTCCCAAAGCTTTTTTGATGTTGAATACTCTTTTTGTACTCATTCGATATGATTTTTTTCAACGCTATATGGACAAAATGACATTTACAGTCAACGGACATAAAATAGTAATTTCAGATGAAGAGTAGGTATCTACGGGACAAAAGCAACACAATTCTTTTCAGGATCAGTCAGCAATAAGGAACCATGACTTCTCATAGCATATTGAGAACAAAAACATTCATTTGCGACTAATGAAGGCAATGCATTTTATCCTTTTCTTGTTGTTCCTGTTGAAGGAGGATTCTTAAGGGGACAAGGCAAACGTAAGCTGAAGACCCAATAAATGTTCTAAGTTTTAATTTCTACACCTAATATGATTGCAATCAAATCGAAAAGTGAGCTCATATCTCCTCTAAAGAAAAGGAGTCATAAAATCCTTAAGGCATTATTTGAAGACAATGAAGAATAAAATGTTGTAAGCCACATTCGAGATGATGAAGACGACTGTCATTGTATCTATTGTAATGACATTGTTTTCCTATAGATGCATAGAAATACCTGGTGTTGGCACTGATTAGATTTTGTTTAAGACTTTCTTGTCGATCGAAAACGTGATATTTTGGGCAGCTTTTCATTTCTCCCGAAAGGGGTCGCGTTTTTTGTCGTTGCCGCAGTAGCGCCACGACCGATAAATATGTATTGCGGATTTATTCCGGAACTAGTACAAAATCTGAAATCTAGGATGCCGTTTTGATCTACAAATTTCGGTCACGATTTTTAGTAGGGAGTCGTTACACCAGGTGTTCTATGCATCTATGTTTTCCTGATCATCTCCGAATACTGTCATCAATCTTTTCTGTCCTAATTCCGAGTTTGAAGTCGGAATTAGGTAAAATTCCGAGTTTGAAGTCGGAATTAGGTAAAATTCCGAGTTTAAACTCGGAAAATTTTTTACTTTGAAATGTGGCCCTTCTACGCCTTCGTACATAACCTCTACATTTCTCGCAATTTTTGTATTTCCAGTTGACGCAAGCTAAAATGAAAAACATCTTAACGCAAGCGTACAACTCAATCCATAGATTTGGCTTCAAGTTGTGACTGTTAAAAGAAGGGGTATAACATCCATATTGATGTTATTAGAATATTAGATATATGTAGTAATAAAAGGTTTTTTCTCAGAGTACTGAAACTAAATTCGAATGTTTGAAATTCAAGAAGTTCGTAAGGCCGGCTGTAAAATCCTTTATTGCATAAAGGCGAATGGCGAACTGGAATATGATGGGGCATGAAGTCTAAAATTCGTTCACCTTGAGATCGGAAAGTTCGACCAATCTCATTGATATGTATTGACGAAAAGTCGTTATCACAGTCGGGCAATGCGAAGATTGAAATAAGGCTGTTTGGAGGCGATAATAGAGGAATACGAAGAACAGAGCCATCGGGGAATTTCTTGAAATACAGTTCGGAGCAAGCCAATGAAGAAAAACATATCAAAGGGTCCTTCGGTCTTATATCACCATATTTTTTGCAATAGGAGAAATTAAGAAAAAAAATGGAGTCAACTCAATTCATGTGAGGTTTTATTAGGTGCTGTTTTCTTTGATTTATTTATTAGATCCCGATATCAGATTAAGATGTAGGTACTGCTCCACAAAAGATCAGAGACTTTTACAAAAGTTTCAATTTTTTTGCACCAATTTTTTGAGTATGAGAAATCTTAATCTTTACTTCTTAACTTCAGATAACCCCATCCTCAGAAGTCTAATGGGGTTAAATCCCAAGATCGTGGAGGCCAATCCTGGTCTCCAAATCGGGAAATGACACGACCAGGAGCAAACTCGTGCAAGATCGTCCATATTTCACGGGCACTATGTCATGTGGCACCGTCTTGCTGAAACCACATGTCGTCAAGATCAATAGCTTCTGAATGAGGCACACGAAACTGTGTTATCATTGCACGATGTTTACTAACTCCCAACTTTCGATCTGTCACGTCATAAAAATGTGACATTATGACTGCCAAAAATACCGTTTATTTTGTAGTAAAAACTCACTTCACTAAAAAAAATTATGTTCAGTAAAGATTATGCCCTTCTCGAACAACAAACGATTAGAACTTGCCTGAAACTAAAAATTTCATCCAACGAAGAGCAAAGGGACCATTCAGATATAAGAGAGCCAACATTTGATTTCTCATAATTTAACATTTTTTGTTGAACAAGAATTGGCAACTTCCATAAATTTTGTGAAGCATTTTCGTAAGCATGTAGAAAGAAAACTCTACACAAACCTATATCAGGAAAGCCTTCATTTTCGAAACACAGGTTGTTGTAGGGAATTTCCTTAGATTTTTTTGTGATTTATATTTTCGAAAAAAATAAAGCAAATACAGGGTGTCTCAAGTTCGAGTGCCTATTAGACGTTTCTGGAGAACTGGACATATTTGAAATCTGAAATTTGGGATTATGATATTGTTCGAAATTCTCTACAGACCTAAAATATTTTCAGAGCCAGAGCACTTCCGGTTATACAGGGAGTGAAAATAAATTTGCTCAAAAATTTTTTTTTCAATGTTTTCGTTTCTGATATGATTGAGTATTCAGTGCTGAATACATTTCTGTTGAAACCATTGTATTCATTCGAATAGTTTTCAAAATATCGAAAAAAAACCTGAAAAAAAGTAAAATATTCATAGTCAGTATTATGTTCATTTTTCTTATTCTGGACATCCTGAGTGTTAACCGTTTTCACAATGTCAAAGTAGAAGAATGTGGAAAGGTCATGCATCTTTTGAATTTCATAAATATCATCACAGGGTGTTTCAAATTTCGTGTCAAAAACTGAGATCCCAAATTGGCCATAACTTCTGTTTTTCAAATTAGAACCCTATTTTTTTATTATTGCGATGGATTCTGCGGAGAAAAATAATGATAGCACTCTCAGATGCTCTTGCTCTTAAATTCAGTAATTCCCGAGTTATTTGAGCTTTTCTGGATTCATGTTGTACGTAGAATCAAATTAATCTAATCTTTTACTTAAGAATATTCTGTGATCATAGAAGATAAGTTTTTCCATTAATAATTCCCAAGTGACAGGTCTAATTTTAGGTTTTATCTTTACTTTTCGATTTTATTCAATGGTTTCATAAAAATATTCATCGAATATGTTGCATGAGAATATTCTGTGACCATAGAAGATAAATGATCCCATTAATAATTCACAAGTGACAGTTCTGACTATTACTTGTTACTATGGTTTCATGAGAATATTCATCGAATCTGTTTAGATTCGATAAATTTTACTCTACGTACGATATGAATCCAGAAAAGCTCAAATAACTCGGGAATAACTGAATTTAGGACCAAGAGCATCTGGGAGTGCTATCATTATTTTTCTTCGTAGAATCCAACGCAATAATAAAAAAATAGGGTTCTAATTTGAAAAACAGAAGTTATGGCCAATTTTGGATCACAGTTTTTGACACGAAATTTGAAACACCCTGTGATGATATTTATGAAATTCAAAAGATGCATGACCTTTCCACATTCTTCTACTTTGACATTGTGAAAACGGTTAACACTCAGTATGTCCAGAATAAGAAGAATGAACATAATACTGACTATGAATATTTTACTTTTTTTCAGGTTTTTTTTCGATATTTTGAAAACTATTCGAATGAATACAATGGTTTCAACAGAAATGTATTCAGCACTGAATACTCAATCATATCAGAAACGAAAACATTGAAAAAAAAAATTTTTGAGCAAATTTATTTTCACTCCCTGTATAACCGGAAGTGCTCTGGCTCTGAAAATATTTTAGGTCTGTAGAGAATTTCGAACAATATCATAATTCCAAATTTCAGATTTCAAATATGTCCAGTTCTCCAGAAACGTCTAATAGGCACTCGAACTTGAGACACCCTGTATGTAGATAAAAAATTCCTGCGTCCAGCAATTCAAAGGGATATTGGTCTGAATCGAATTCTCCACTTTCGGGTCAGATCGGATCTGAAATGTAAATTGGAATTATTTTGATTAATTTAGTTTTCGTTGCCAAGCAACTGTAAGGAGCATGCCAGAAAATGGAGAGTTCGATTCCTACTAGTGCTTAGTGGAAATTACTTTTTTGAGAGTAGTGAGTAATATATCACAATTTGACATTCGTAGAACCATGAGTTATAGAGAAAAAATGTCGAGAGTATATGAGTGGAATCTTTGGGAGGCTTCAATAAAAAACCGATCGATATTTCAACTCTCTCAATATATTCTGGTTCTTTACGATTTCGGGTGATTTTTTTTCGCTGTAGGCATTTAACAAATATTATTCTTGGTTCTTGGTAACATTTTTTGGACGAAGATTCTTGCCTCGGGCTCGTCATAGAATTTTGTCTGTTCGTCCAAAAAACCCTATTTTCCGGACTTGTTACGTAAATTACTAATTTGTACAAGTTCAAAAAATACTTTGATACTGTACGAATCTAATTTGAAAATTGGTTACATTTTTTTTTATGTAAGTGTATGGGGTGTCCCAAATTCGTTGTTTATTGAGGGGATCTCAGGATCCCTTTGAGCAAGAAAAAAATGATATGTGAAACAAACTTTTGATGCAAATTCAAAGAAATAAGACACAAATCATTTGCCATTATAAATAATGACAAATGAAATGTGAATACGAACTAGGTCTCCGATACTGTTCACCCTACCAGACCGAATGGTCCAACGTCAACTGAGAATCGCACCGACTGCAGTTTCGTCCTATTAGGACTCATCAGGGTGGAATATCTCAAAGTCGACGCTGGATGGAAAATCTTTTCGTCAAGATATAGACATCTGGCGCCGCACTATTTCGGTGAGAAATTAATGAGCGACATCTATACCTTCAGAAAAGAACCCCCCTCGGTGATTGAATGAACAATAAAGGAAACTTTCTTCCAAATTGCACCACCAGATTGTGAATTTCAACGTTAGAGAACGCCATAATCAATTCACCTGGGATGCGCGGAGACGTTCGCAGTTCGTAGGTTAAAAACCCAAAATAATTACAAATAAAAATGATGATATGGGATCATCTGCTGAGAAGGCAGCTACCTATATAATTCAAAGAAATAAGACACAAATCATTTGCCATTATAAATAATGACAAATTGAAATTCACAATCTGGTGGTGCAATTTGGAAGAAAGTTTCCTTTATTGTTCATTCAATCACCGAGGGGGGTTCTTTTCTGAAGGTATAGATGTCGCTCATTAATTTCTCACCGAAATAGTGCGGCGCCAGATGTCTATATCTTGACGAAAAGATTTTCCATCCAGCGTCGACTTTGAGATATTCCACCCTGATGAGTCCTAATAGGACGAAACTGCAGTCGGTGCGATTCTCAGTTGACGTTGGACCATTCGGTCTGGTAGGGTGAACAGTATCGGAGACCTAGTTCGTATTCACATTTCATTTGTCATTATTTATAATGGCAAATGATTTGTGTCTTATTTCTTTGAATTATATAGGTAGCTGCCTTCTCAGCAGATGATCCCATATCATCATTTTTATTTGTAATTATTTTGGGTTTTTAACCTACGAACTGCGAACGTCTCCGCGCATCCCAGGTGAATTGATTATGGCGTTCTCTAACGTTGAAATTCACAATCTGGTGGTGCAATTTGGAAGAAAGTTTCCTTTATTGTTCATTCAATCACCGAGGGGGGTTCTTTTCTGAAGGTATAGATGTCGCTCATTAATTTCTCACCGAAATAGTGCGGCGCCAGATGTCTATATCTTGACGAAAAGATTTTCCATCCAGCGTCGACTTTGAGATATTCCACCCTGATGAGTCCTAATAGGACGAAACTGCAGTCGGTGCGATTCTCAGTTGACGTTGGACCATTCGGTCTGGTAGGGTGAACAGTATCGGAGACCTAGTTCGTATTCACATTTCATTTGTCATTATTTATAATGGCAAATGATTTGTGTCTTATTTCCTTGAATTATATAGGTAGCTGCCTTCTCAGCAGATGATCCCATATCATCATTTTTATTTGTAAACTTTTGATGGTTTTATAGTTTCATCAGAAATTTATATATTATCATGTTATATATTTTTGAAAAGAGAAAAAAAAGCGATTTTATTCGTTTGAAAAATTTTTATGGTTCACAAAAAAACACAAGTTTGTATTAATAATCGCAAAGTAACCGCAATAAAAATTAATTGGTAAGTGGACTCTACTGAAAAAAAGTGCATGTGTAAAGTGTTTGTTTCAAGTCATACTTTTCATTTCACGCCATTTTTCAATTTTTGCTCATAACTCGAAAATAGCTGAAGTTATTAGGTTGTGGTAGATACTGTTTGATATTGAAAAAAAAATCTACTCCAATTTCGATTAATTCAAATCTACTACCTTTTTCATGGATTGCCTGAAAATACAGGGTGTCCCAAGTTCGAGTGCCTGATAGACGTTTTTGGAGAACTGGACTTATTTGAAATCTGAAAAATGGGATTATGATATTGTTCGAAATTCTGAGCTGAAATATTTTTGGAGCCTGAGCACTTCTGGTTATACAAGAAGTGAAAACAATTTTGTTCAAAAACTGTTTTCAATTTTTTCGTTTCTGCTATAATTGAGTATTCAATACTGAAAACATTTCTGTATTCGTTCAAATAGTTTTAAAAATATCGAAAAAAAAACAGGAAAAAAAGTCAAATATTCATAGTCTGTAATATGTTCATTTTTCTTATTCTCATCATCCTGAGCGTAAATCGTTCTTATAATGTCAAAGAAGAAAGGTGTGAAAAGGTCATGCATCTTTCGAATTTCATAAATATCTTCACAGGGTGTTTCAAATTTTGTGCCGAAAACTGTTATCGAAAATTCGCCATTACTTCTTTTTTTCAAAGTCAAACGCTATTTTTTTTGTGATTGCGTTAGATTCTGAAAAAAATAATGACAGCATTCTAAGATGTTCTTACTCCTAAATTCAGTAATTTCTTAAATTATTTGAGATTTTCTGGATTTATATTGTACTTAGAGTCAAATTCATCTAATCTGTTGCCTGAGAATATTCTGTGACCATAGAAGATAAGTTATCCCATTAATAATTATCAAATGACAGATCTATTTATTAGTTGTTACAACAGCTTCATTAGATTATTCATCTGTTTAGATTCGAAGAATTTGACATAAATCCAGTTAATCTCAAATTACTCAGAAACTACTGAATTTAGGAGCAGGAGCATCTCAGATTGATATACATATGTAATTATTTTTCTTCGAAGAATCCAACGCAATTATAAAAAATAGGGTTCTAATTTGAAAAATAAAAGTTATGGCCAATTTTCGACACAAAATTTGAAACACCTTGTGATGATATTTATGAAATTCAAAAAAATGATCTTTCCACATCCTTCTACTTGTATTTTATGTATAGCCAATCATAGCAGAGACGAAAAAATTGAAAAAAAAATTCAACAAAATCATATTCACTCTTTGTATAACCGAAAGTGCTCAGGCTCCAAAGATATTTCAGATCAGTAGACAATTTCGAACAATATCATAATCCGAATTTTCAGTTTTCAAATATGTCCAGTTCTCCAGAAACTTCTTAGAGGAACTTGAATTTGGGAGTTTGGGACACCCTGTTTGTATCATATTTTGTCAGTTTGAAATTTTAATATTTCCTGAGATTTTCTGATGATGGTTGAAATTAATTTTAATCTCAGGAAAGTTGTGTGCAAATTGTGGGAAAGCATATTTGTTGCACGCTGCTGCTCCCGCATGGTGCAACAAATGTTCACTTTTTGCACTTACAGCTCAAATAACTATCTCTTGATTCTAAGCTTTCAGTTAGTTCCCTTATATTCGATTCCTATGGTATTTGTATAAAACGCACCTATTTAGGTCCTAGTTCGGCATCGGATGAAGATTTTAGTGAGGGCAGGACCCCAAACGGAATCCAGTCGAAAAAGAATCAACAAGTATTTCCGCGTCCCAAACTGTATCAACTCCGGTAGAAAGCTAACGGAACCCGAATAGAAACTGCCGCTTTTCGCGTTTTGAAGTTGCGATTCGTTCGAACGCCTGCGCTCATTGAGAATTTTGTTCATTCATCAGCGGCAAAGCGATATTATCTTTACTTGTCGAATTCCGTCCAGACGATGGAAATGACAAGAATCGAGGGTTGGATGCGGAGTGTTATCTCTATTTTCCCGTGCTTTTCTTCTGGAGTTCTTCAACGTCAGCAGTGCTTCTGGAGCTAATTTATATTTTGAAGTATCCTCTTATTTGACGTTACGACTCGATTAGATCCAAATGCAAAGGGTTTTCTGCATTATACAGTGTGTTCAGTTCGAAAGGTACTGATTCGATCGAGATGGAAAATGACGTTTCAAGCTACATTCAAAATTTTTTCCAAATGGCGTATCCAAAACAAACCCATATAAAATTCAAATGTTCAAATATAATAAACGTTTTCAGAAAAACAGCAACGTCCAATACATTTGAAACTTGAAACCATGCGTTCATCAACCTCCAGTAATGAGGAATTTTCTTTCGGAATTGAGTGTTTCTATTCAGGACCGCCGTAAGCGGGTGTGCAAGGCGTGCACTGCACAAGGGCGGCACGTCCAGGGGGCGGCAAATCGAGTGACTCATGACGTACTTGTAATTGTCATGATGTCCAACCCTTCTATAGCATAAGAAATGACATCGCACAAAAAACATTAGAATAATGAATACCATCAAAGATTGTGTTAATAAGAGGTTTTGCTTCATCAATTTTCCATCCATGTCTACAACTAGACATGAAGCAGACAAAATCCTTTCAGTGCCGAGAAAATAGCATAATGAACTGCTCCACATGAATTAGCAATATTGACTTTAATTGCAAAAAAATTGTTAAAATAAGATTTTTGTGATGAAAATTCATATTAATATGACTATTTCACTCTTTCCATTTTTAGTGAGGAAGTTTCCTTAGCAACGATCATTTCATCTCGATAAAATTTTCAAGCCGGCAAAACCAACAAGTTGGTTTTTCAGCGATAAAATTTTTGACGTTTCTCCAATTCATAGATAGCTTCGGAAATTAATATCATAGAGAAAACAAACAATTTTTAGTTAATCTATGAATTCTAATTTGCCAAATAGCGCAATCCGTGTCAAATATGACCATATTACTTAATGTTAGACATTTTCTCGTGAAATAGGCATGCCGAATACCACTCGATATGAAATTTAAACAGGTAAAATTTCTCTAATGTAATATTCAAGTTTGTTGCTTTTCGTAAATTTCGCCTGACGGCTCGTGATTTTGATACAAATGTCATTCGCGAAATTACCGAGCAACAAACTTTCATATTACAATCGAGAAATTTTGCCAGCAAAATTCCATCTCTAGTGGTATCACCATAGACTTATCAATTTTATCAAAATTGGGATAATATGTCTATGGGTATTACATATGATTTTAAGTTGCAAATTAATTTCAGCCTGTAGGTCTGCAGCGTATACAGGGTGGTTAAGAAAAGCCGAGTAAAATAACGAAATTTTATTCCCAGAGAATTCAAGCATTTTAAGACTATCAGTCTATCAATACAATGTATGGCCTTCACGGGCATCAATAACAGCTTGACATCTTCTTTGCATACTATACACACGAGGTTGTTGAACATTTCTTGAGGAATTTGGTTCCATAAACGGGGCAGAAGCTCTCTCAGATCATTTAAGGATTCTGGGGTAGGTTGATGATAATCTAATCTTCTTCGGAGCATATCCCCTATGCAATTCAAATCTGGTGAGTGCGGAGGTATTGGTAAATGGGGAACACCAAGCTCCTCGCGTGCATTGTCAACTATGGCTGCACGGTGCGGTCTAGCGTTATCGTCTAGAAATTGAAAAGTTTCACCTATAGCATCGTGAAAATTTGGCACAACATTGTCAATGACATGCTCCCCATAGTGTAAGGCGGTCATATTCCCAGGACAAATGTGTAGATCTGTGCGCCCGTTGAAGCATATCCCGGCCCATACCATAACACTACCCCCTCGAAATGGATGGACTTCTTGGACATAGCGACGATTACGGGGTATGTCCAAACACTTATTCTTCGAGAATCTGAAAATCGTCCGTATCTGTATTCATCAGTGAAAAGGACACTACGCCATTGATCGTTCCAATTGATATGTTGCCTTGCCCATTCCAGTCTTTGACGCTTATGGTCACGTGTTAATGGAACTCCTCTTAATGGACGTCTAGAACCTAGATTCACCTCTGTCAAACGTCGTCTGATGGCTTCGATGGAAACTTGGACCCCATCTGCATTTTGAAGAGTATTCCGTAGCATTCTACACGTAGATGAAGGGTTTCTTCTCGCCGAAACGGTGATGAAACGATCCTGAGCAGGTGTTGTTTTTCGCCTCCCACCAAGCCTTGGTCTTTCCAACACGGAACCTGTCTCCCTGAACCTATTCCAAAGTCGAGATATCACACTTTGGCTGACTTGGAGCCTTTCCGCTACAACAACCTGAGTTAGGCCACCCTATGTAGCATTCCGATAGCCCTATTAGCCTCAGCGTTTGTTATTTTCTTGGCATTTTCAGAAGACTCGTTTCAAATCGAAGCCGTTGATAAACTGACTTCATTTCAAAATAAGAACATTCATGAGGCATATGCAAAGAACCAAACTTCAGAAAAAAGGCGACATGGGGCCTGATTCTCAAATGTCTATTGGGTCAATGTCGCATGCGACATCACCAGATTGTCGAATGAAATCAAAAATTGGTATTCTCAAATGTCGCATTAGACAAATTTCGATAGACAAGAAGTCGAGTGGGTAGGAGCCATTCGACATTGCTTTTATCAACCTTATTGTCAAAAATGAAAATGAAGTGTCAGAAGTTTTTTCAATTTGCTCTTGCTTTTTTGCTGATTTTTCGCTAAAAACAACCACTCTAATCTATGTGAGATGATCCCCCAACATAAGGGGCCTGTAGCGTTCCTCGAACACCTGAAGAACAGAAGAATCATCACATGGAAGATCGGACCAGTGTGTTTGTTTACTTTTTCACTTTCGACATTGTCATTTTCTGCGAATGAAATAAACTTTGTACGTTTGCGAATCCTTTTGAAAATGATGGACGAAGAAGTAGAAATCCTACAAGCTATTCAAAACCTGGGGGATAATGAAGAAGCTGCAGAATTTGTTAGGCATACCCATTGTTATTATGACTATTTCAGGACATTAAATGATAACATGTTTGTTAAGAGATTTCGATTACTTAAAGATTTAGTAAGAAATTAGATAGATACCCTGTCTCCCTATGTGGAACCTAGGACTAATGAGTCTGCACTGAATCTAGAAGAAATGGTAACATCGAAACACGTATCTTTTTCATTTTGCAGTAGGTATCTGAATTAATTTTGATTTTTGTTTTGTCGAGCAATATGTTTAGCAGTTTCCACCTCGAACCTCGATTGCAATGAAATTTTCATTAAATTATTTAAACTTTAACCCCTGAGTTAATATATTTCAATGCTTCAACGAACTTCATATTCTTCTTTGATTCTCAATGCAGAGTTGCCAGATATCCTTACTCGATATAAAATGTCGAGTGACTTCCCAATGTCGAGTAGTTCACGAGAATACCTAATTCGAAAGTCAGTAGCCATTTGCACTCGACATATTGTCGCGTTCTCTATTTCTGATAGACATTTGAGAATCGGGCCCCTGATTGACGAAATGTCTCATACTGATTTTTATTGGATCGATTCAAGTTGTTATTGAGTTTTAAATGATTTTACAGCGATTTTCTCGAAGATTACATACTTTTAAAAATGATTGAATACGATATCCCTAACTCTTGTGGAGCAGTATATTTCCAACAGCAGAATGATAAGAAATAACAACATGTTGCCAGAAAACACGCTCTGAACATACAAACTATAGATTCATTTGCTCTGTAGTAATTTCATTTGATATTTTAAATTGAATTAATGCCCTGAGTGAAAGGATACACCATGAATAACCAAATCTGCATGCATTTGTTGAATAAATTGATTGATTAATAAGTGCATACAATATCGCACGCCTGAACATTTTGAAATTGTGTTAGCTGAAGCTTCCAAAGTGGCCCACGAACTCAACGTAGAAATAGATTTTCCACCGATTAATGCAATCCGACCAAGAATAAAACAAATAAATTTCAACATGAACACACTCATGAAGTTATAGAAGACCCAAAAACTAAATACAGAGTGGTGTTTTATTTTAAAATCCTATATCAAACAATTAGTTCGTTAAAGAATAGATTCGAGGAGTTGAGAGCATTTAGTGCATTTGGTAATTTTAGCGGCAACTTCTTCTATTTCTCCATTGATGATTCAATGAAGTGTAGTAGTGAATCAGACATTGACGGTATTGATTTGTTTAATGAAATAATTGCATTAAAGTCGCATATTGCAGAAGACCAGTCTGATGATGCACAAATCCTGTTGCAATTTCTTTTTGGCAATGACTTAATTTCTACATTTCCGAATACAGCGATAGCACTCAGAATATTACTATAACACTGCCGGTTAAAGCTGCATCTGGTGAAAGATTGTTCCCAAAATTACCAAAAATTATTTAAGATCGGCAATGTTCCAGCAGAAACGAAGTAATTCAGCTATAGTTTCAACTGAACATGAAATTTCGGAGAGCTTAGATACAAATTACAGAGTACCTAAATACATGTTTTATCGCCAATAAGTTTTCCTTCATTTTTTCCACTATAATGAGGAAACATTAAATAGCCCTTTTTGACCAAACTCAGGGTAAGTATTTATAGGGCGGCATAATAGATATTGCACGCGAGCGATCATACGCTACCAGCGGGCCTGTTCCTATTGACAGCTGGGCCTATATTCTTGAAAACCAGGGAGTAGAACAATCGAGAGAACGGTGACGTGTTCTACTGATAATCTGGTATATTCTTGAATGTCTTTCTATCGGACGGTAATAGAAGGATGGCTCCCTGATGCTTCTATATACTGGGTAATTTCAGGGGATCAGCCGGGGAAGACCAATAATTTGACATTTTAGGATAGATAGGTATCTTTACTTATTTCTTTGTTTTGTCTGGAGTCCTTCTATTGGGTGACCCGATTGTGTGTATGCAAAATGGTGAATGCGGCGGTTCCGATTATAAGAACATCGTCAAAAGTCTTGTCCTGCCTAAGTTTCGCCAGAAATAAACAATCTATGATCTGGAAATGAGATAAATATTTTACTGCATTTCAACTGCAATATATTTGATAGAAAATCTTTGTTTGTTACTCTTTGCTTTATGCAAGATGAGACAAAATAGGAAAATGAGAAAATATCTATATTTATCGATTATTTATTTTTGATTTATTATAGTTTTTCCACAACTGAACTCAAATTCAACAGGCTGTTTTTTCAATTAACGGCCCAATCACTGGCGGATCCCGACAGTTTTTCAGGGGGGGGGGGGCATAAATAGATAGAAATTTTTTTACCAACGTTATAGGACTACTAATAAAGCGATGTTTTCTACGTTGATGGCATATTATAATCATTGTTAGTTCAACGATAATAAGAGGAGTACGGCGTCCGAACTTGAATGGACCCAACTTCCCGGGCGAAATTGAGTCGCTTTAGTCTGCCTGGACCTCTCCAAACCCTTTCTCGACGACTATCACTTCGTAAACCGAACTCGTCCGAAAAAAGTACGTTGCACCCTTAGACCATAGAAAGAGGATACACAGCATCTCATTCATAAATTCGGGAATTGATGAAGCCAAAATTCAGTCAGTCTTCAATGAGTGGGACGAAGATAGCATAAAGGATAGCAATATCATTTCACATTTATGTGGCAACATTGCAGAATCTAACTTTGAAAAATCCAGTGGCGTGGAGTTATTGATTTTGAAGAATGGAAATAAAATTACGAGTGAATAATCTTTTGATGGCGAATTCTTACAATATTGGTTCGGGGGCGGTTTATAGAAATGTGAAATTATTTTGTACTATGAATATAAGTGAGAAATGGACTAGTAGAGATCCAGCCCATTTCTCACTTTAGTTTGTCCTAGCTTAGGGACATGATCCTCCTTTATCTTAACTATAAATATATTTGAAGATTCGTAATTGATGCAAATGAATTATTGAAAATATTAAAATGCGTAGCTTTTTCATATTACTTGAAATTAGTGAAAATAAGTATGAAAAATTATAGAAAAACAATTAATTCTTTAGGAAGTCAATTAACGTAAATAAAATAAACTACACGTTTCATTCAATGCTGAAACTGACCACAAAAATGTGTAAATTCATGTGAAGGAATCAGATTTTCCTCTTCAGGAGATCTTATAATAAATTGAGGTGTTTTATCACTTTATTACAAACTAGCTGACCCGGCGAACTTTGTTCCGCCTAAATCATACTTACGGTGGATTTCACAAATCGTAATCACCGGTGATAGGAGATCAACAGCTTGGTTCTCTGATTTTTGAACTGTCAAATGTTTCGATGGATATGAGCTGTCACACAGAACAGATACATAAAAATAATATGTCAATTTCCAATTATAGCAATTTTGGATTTAGTGATTTCCGCAAATATATTTATTACCCAAACAGAAATTCAAAAACATTTTAAAAATTATGAGAAAAGATGAGAATGGACATATCACTGATCGCCAAAATTGTATATACTTGACATTTCGATAAAATTCACTGTGATATTCACGCGCTTCCGGATCTGTTAATAGTCCTTCATGGTACTATAAGTCCTTTGCAAATTACACAGTAATTGATGTCATATGTTCTTTATTCGACCATTTCGAACAACGACGAACTTCTCGAAAAAAAAAACAGATGACATAAATTGATGGTCGCGAAAGCCTCAACAAATTCATCGCCATCTAATGGTGCTGATGTCAAATATAGTACCTTCACGATAAGATGTCTAGAATAATGGTGTAGGCACCCGTCAATTTTTGACTGGAATGACGTTCGACCAAATCGAAAATATTAGCAACGTGGCGGCGCCGCAATATCATTTCAGTGTATTTTCCGTTGTCAATTTGATGGATGTATCAACAGCTGATTTGCTAAAGTCAATAATTATGACATGACAGCAGAATGGCATCTTTTTATAATGAAAGTTTTCTACTTTTCCTAAGAACTAATATAAATCAGAATGTCAGGAATATAAACACACATTATTGCTTGACAAAATTATCTACCATTAACACGCAACGTTCGCCAGAATAAATTCAAGTATTTGAAATAACTGATAAAAATCAGTCATAATTTGTGAATAGCGCCACCTGAAGTGTAAAGAACGAACATTGCTAATATAATCAATTTGGTCACAACAAAATGTAATCAGTGCCTACACCATTATTCTAGACATCCTACTTCACGATTACGTTATTTTGAATAAATAAAACTATAAAAATAACTAATAATCAGTCATAATGTGTGAATAGCGCCATCTGAAGTGGTACGAAATCTAATCATTTTACACATCTGTACCCTACGCTAAGACTTTTTGGTGTTGGCCAACGGCGCAAAGTTGTAGGCAACTCAAATTACACACTATTACAGTGACTATAGGGGTAATATAGTCACTGTACACCCCATCTAACGGAGAGAAGTACCTACGAATAAGCGGTAGCGTAACTGTAACTGTAGCGACACCTAGTGGCCTCGCTCAAAAGGAGGAGAAGCGTCCTGTATAAGTGAAATTTTCATCGATTTTTTCGAAGTTTTATTGCATTTTATAATAACCAGACCGTAGACGAATCCATATATGAAGTTTCATAACAAACACTCCATCCGATCTCGAGTTATAAATGGTGTAACCAACATCTTTCTTTTATATATATAGATTTATATAATAACCAGACCGTAGACGAATCCATATATGAAGTTTCATAACAAACACTCCATCCGATCTCGAGTTATAAATGGTGTAACCAACATCTTTCTTTTATATATATAGATATGATAAGCAATGGCTGCAAAAAGCATCAAACCGAGTCATCAATATTTGAGATGAAAATCTACGGGGCGGCGAATTGCCGAGCGTACATTATATACCTATGAACTTCGTTCAGTATGAAAAAAGGAACAATAATTCATGCCTTCTTTATTTATTCATAAAATTGAGCATACTCCTTGAAGAAAATGGACCTCATCTATTAATCCATAATACAATCATAAAACAATAGTAAATCTACTGAATGCGATATTAAAATAAACAATGATATTGAAAACAGATCCATTTGTTGTTAACAGCTCCTTCCAAAGCCCCTATATACCTACATAGTCATATCATAGTTCTATTTGGAAGGTAGAATCCAAGTTGGTACCCAGTGGCGGCTTGTCCTATGAGGCAGGTGAGGCAGTGCCTCACCAATAAACGTCGAAAATTATACGTATAAATATCATATATTTACATATTAATTATTTATTCAATCAATTAAAATTGTTTTCAATATCTTCTTCCATACGCATTTATATCGAAATTTCCCTTCATTATATAGCAATAAAATGCGTCTCCGGTTGGGTCTAAGTTTCCGTATCTCACGATTTCTGAGTTTCCAACTCCCAGTAAACGGCAGAGGCAGGCCTCACAGTCCTCAGAGTCAGACTGCCTTTCTTTACGCGTCATTTTACATCATAGGGAACGGACGGCAGGCGAGAAAACCGCATCCCTAAAAGCGAAATATACGTTGAGTCTGAGGCTAGCCTCTTGATATTCTATCGCGAACCGCGAAGGGCAAACTGTAATTATTCTGCACTATTCGGGAACTAGTTCTTTAATCTATGAACTCGGGTTAGTTTTCAAATTGGGTTCGATTTGTAAAAATAGTTTCATATGTTTTTCGTGTAAATTAAGATTTGTCTCAGTGTTCATATGATGTCTTTCAATCTTGTTACTGAATTCAATTTCCATCGAAGACCCTAAAGCGAAATGAATTTAACGGGACCGATGGGACGTCACGAATTCCTCAGTTAGATGTAAACGTTCGAAAGACTTGTGATTTTTTGATTTTTCAGGTAATCAGCAAAGTTTTTGCCGTAATTCTTATGGGGATAAATCATATATAGTTCAAGAAGTAAAGCGATCTATTCCAGATTTGAGTGAATGTCTTGAGAATATTACGCAACTGACGAAGAAGAGAGTTCACTAGAACAAGTTATTTATAGGTATATGTACATATACAGAGTGTCCCATTAGTGCAATGAAGTAGATAATCTCATTACTTACGTCAGTTACGGACTAATTTTACTGCAAGAATGGTTGCTCTTGCACTGATATATCAGCCTAAAATAATAGTAGATACCGGCCACAGGGTGTTCGTTTGAAGCGGTATTACTGGTATCAGAATTAGGTCAGTTTGCTCTAATGGTAACCACTTCATATTATTTCATCTCTTCTATTCATTGGCATCAACATTTTTCTTAATTTATCCGGCGTGGCTGACATATAACGAAAAAATTATGGGAAAGTGGAAGATTTCACTTCATTATCAGAGTGACATAAACTTCAATATTCTCAATGTTCTGGTTAATGGGTGTTTCAAATCTGATGATATGATGAAAAGCAACTTGCTTGTAGAGGATGTTCTCAACAAGGTCCAAAATTGAAGAATTTCAATAAGGATGCTCATTTTCTTCAACTGGCTTCAAATTACTTCTTATACACACCCTTTAAAATGTTTAGTTTTCGAGTAAGATAACTCTTCATCGCTAGAAGTAAATATTTTACGAAGCAAAATGTTTCTCGAAAAATATGACCTTGAGTACGCTAGCGATAAAGAATTATTCTAATCATCAGTTCTGCAATAGCCTTTTTCACGGCAGGGAATCTTTTTTCTCCTATGTGCCTCACGACCTTAAACTGTCACGAGCCGCCACTGTTGGTACCAATATCAACATATCCTGAGAATCTTGTACCAGTACTAGGGATATGAAACTTCTTCTTGTCTTTGGACCATCCACAGACCTATACTTTGAGATAGTTTCTGAAAAGTAAGGGCTGTTGATGAATGTTTTTCCCACAGAATTGTATTCTTGGAAAAAAAAAGAGGCCAATGTTAATGCAAAGGCTTTCAATGTTGGGTTGTACTTCTGCTTGTTTGGATCTTTTAACATACTTTCAAAGGAATCTCTTGCAACTCCTGATTTAATAAATGCCTGAAAAGAAGAAAATATTTTTTGATATGATCATCACTCAGTTCTTTCATTTCTGAAAGATAAACAAAAAGGCAACATACAAGTAAAGTTGCTTCTGACATAAGGGATTTTTCTTTTAGATGGTCTATCAATGTTTTTATGGATGTTATTTCATGTCTCATTCTTCGAACAGACTGTTGTAGTGAAAGTAAGTTTCTTTTCTGACTGTTAACTTTTGTCCTGATGACAATTACATCCTTTTTCCTCTTTTCGGGAGTAGAAAAATCACTAGATAGTATGTGTATGGTTAATGTGAAATCTCTTTCTGAAAAAAACATAGGTAATGGAATTGAGGAGATTTGAGATGAAATATTCACCTTATTCCTCTAATTTTAGAAGAAGATGGTGCCTCAGTGAAACGGAAAGATGAATCTCATTTCTCCACTGGCTCAATTTTTTCAACCCTGCAAAACAGATCACACCAGATATAATTAATCACTAATGCAACAAAAATTACAACCATTCCACCTGTCAGTGGGAGAACAGATACTGAAAAGAGAATTATCAATTTATCGAATTGTACTTCGTATGTGAAATGCTTAGGTATATCTGATCCATCCCTCTGTTCAGTTTTCAGGGTACCGACACAATGATGATTTTTTTGGTGAAATGCTAATATATGATTTCAATATTTTGGTTCTTTCTCTGGAAATTCCCAGAAACTTACCTTGAGGACGAAAGTTCGAAGATTGGTTCGGCAAGAAGGGGATTGGCAATATTGGCAACATTTTTGAGATATCTGGTACCATTCACTCGAATAACGAAATCTTTGAGCTCGAAGTGTTCGGAACAAACAGTTTCTGAGAAAGATCATCAGAGTCAGTCATATTCAGGATTGAGAACCAGATGTTCCTCTTCTCAATATCAGAATGGAATCTGAAAAGTGAAATTCTAAAAATCTACGCCTCTGATACTAAGTACGAAAAGATTAGAACATACCTGTGAAAACTCAAGTTAGGATTCAAATAATCCAATTTACCACACCCAAGACACGAACCATTTTTTTATCGTATTTAGATGGAGATATTCAAAAATAAATCCAAAAAACGCTTTTAACATACAATGAAGCTCAAACACTTTGTTGACAACACTGTTCAAAATGTCAGAAGTTTTATAGAATAAAGATGGCGGCACGTAATTAATGAATGAACTGGACATAGATTCAAAAAACCGTATTGCCAAACGTTTCCATACATTAATCTGAGGTGAAAAGATCGATCCGTTTCGCGAACATTTACATATACTTTAGTCTATGGAATGTGAAGAATGCACAATATTTGAAGAAACCAATACTCGTTTCTGACATCCACACACAAAAGAGTAAATGCATTTCAATATGAAGTACTTTCCATTTTGATTGAGACTTTATTTATTAGAAAATTCAAAGAACGACACAACGTTGCAAAAATGTTTACTACATTTTGATTCCGCAGTATTACCTAGGAGCATGCTCCTAGGTATTACAATCACCCAGTTCAGTTCTGATGATTTTGAAAATTGGCTTCACTATTTATTATTGAAAGGTGTGTCTCCTCTTTCTATGGTCTAAGGTTGCACCATTGTGCTGAAAGCCATTATTGGTGTTGTTCCAGGACCGGATCTTGGGTGGGGCAACCGGGGCGCTTGCTCTGGGCGCCAGCTCAAGGGGGCGCCAAAAACAACCAGAAGTTACATTTTTTTATTTTTTATTTTCTCGGAAAAAGTATTATTATTAAATATGACCCGACTCTGTAGTGCCATCTTGACCACTCAAAAAAAAATCCTATCTGTCCAAAACTATACAACATGAAATTTTCGATTTAATGGCCACCTAAGTTCGGAATAACATTATTAAAGAGATCAAAGAGGCCAACTATATTTCACTATTATGTTCGACTGCACCCCAGATGTATCTCACATAGAACAAATGAATCAGCTTATACGATAATTGAAGAGAACGGAGTCTAGATATGAGATGAAGGAAAGTCTTATTGACTTCTTAGAAGTTGACGGAAAAACTGGAGAATAATATCATAGCGAATTCTAGATAAACTGCAAGCTGATGATTAAGTTGTAAAAAAATTTCGTGCTACGACAACGGATCTAATATGGCTGGCATATATAAAGGAGTCCAATCCAGATTCCAGAGTTCTACAAATGAACGAGCTGGCTGCAGACAGTAGGTATCAGTTCCATGCCTAGCACACTCTACTCTCTGAATCTAGTGGGTGTCCATTCGGCTTCATCATGTTCAGAAGCAGTTAATTTATTTGGTGTTGTACAAAAACTGTTTTCTTTTCTGTTAGTTCAACCACTCGATGGAAAATTATGAAAAAGTGCACGAAAACAAATTTGGAAGGAAGTGACAAGATGGGCTAAACATCAAGCTGTTAATGCCTTGATCAATAATTTACCGGGAGTTGTGAAGGCTGTGGAAGAAATCAAAGAATTCTCACTAGTCGCAGAAGCCAAGTATGAAGCTGGTTATTTGCTTCATGCTGTGATGGATTTTAGATTCATCCTGAACCTAACGATTTGGGATAATATTCTGCGAGAGATCAATAGGGTCAACGTGAAAATTCAGAAAGGGGATATAATTCCACGTTCATTATCGTTGATGCAAGGTCTTGAGAAGATCTCGCAAAGGATGAGAGAAAAACCTATTGAAAACAGGACCTCGGTAGCTACACTTCCTTCAGAAAAATTGGATGTGGAGCCAATTCTCAGAAATAAACGTATTTCCAAGAAGAAAAAGCAGGTCTACGAAATGTGCGAGGATAAGTCAAGAACGCTAGATCTAGTTGGTACATTCTCGAAGGAAATTAAGGTTGTTTTCGACAGATTATTGTCAGAAATCAGAAAAAGCTTAGAAAGCGCACAGAGTTTGCATACGAATTTCGCATTCTTTAACGGTCATGTCCTTTTAAACATGCAAAAAGAGATTTTCATAAAAATGGGACCCTTTTAGCGCAAAAATATTGGAGAGACTTGAATGCAGTTGATTTTTGTTAGGAAATAGCGGTTTTCAAAGAGCTGATGGTTCCTAAAATGAATGAAAGATCGACTTCATTAGACCTGCTACAAATTCTTCACAGGCAAGATCTGCAAGAAGCTTTCCCTAATGAGAGTATATAGCTTTAAGAATATACTTCACATTAGGTACCTACCACGTCTGCACTCTGAGATGTGAACACAGTTTCAGCAAATTGAAAATAATAACAACTTATTTGCGTTCCTCAATGAGTCAGGAACGTCTCTATGGTCTCTCAATCTTAGCTATAGAAAACCAAACTGCTTCCGAAATAGATTTCGAGGAGTTGATAGATGCGTTCGCGGAAAGACAATCGCTCCGCGTGAAGCTGTGAAGAAAAAAATCTAATTTCTTTCCTTGTGATATTTTCCTTATTATTAGTATTTATTTTTATTATTCATTTGTATTATTTATTTTTCTTATGTTTTATGAATTCATATATTACACAAATGGGAGGGGCGCCATCATGAATATTTGCCCCGGTCAGAAAAAACCGTAGATCCGGGACTGTGTTGTTCTGCCCATTGCCGACCGGTAGCTCTATGTCCAGGTGATAGCCGAGGTACTCTTAAAGGTCTTCTTGCCCTTAAATTTGAGTAATACAACCGTTCCTTTATGGTGCCTACACTGCCTACTGTTTGAAACTTCCCGTCTATAGGTCCTCAAAAAATTACTAAAATTTGCGATATAATGATCTCAGATCTACGCTTACAGATGTTACTCTGGTTCAACCAGGTACCGGAGTCCGGGCAACGCTGGGAATATTCATGTGGTTTTGGCGAATAAATGAGCAAAATCTTGTATTTTTCTCTCATGAAATATCCTATTGCACTAATCCAAATATAAGTACAGAGTGACGCGGATAATCCGTCACCTGCTTTTCGACTTTATCAGTCTATTTCAGTGTTTTACTATTCTCAGATATACAGATTGTGGCATGATCAACATTATAGGTAATGTAGTACTGCGGGTGAAGGACTTTGTGTGGCGGTTGAGAAGAATATCATTAAAGTTCAGTTTAAGTCCCTTGTTTTTGGAGAAATTCAACATTTTCGAAAACTCAAAAAATCACACACCCTTTGCCACTCTTTTTGGTGGAAAATCCAAATGGAGGAATTTTTCAATCTGTTTTTTGAATAAAAAATGGTATCTTCAGTATTTAATGCACAATAGCTTTTTTTGTTAATTACAAAAGTATTAAGATTCACAGATGTGGTTGACGCAACCTTGTTTTCTGGGAAAATATGACTGTAGGTAAAGTATTCAGTTGTTTTTCTTCATTTATTTAAATATTCCTGACCCTTAAACCGCTGGTATCAGAGCCTATATTGACATTGTAATCTCTCGTATACAAAAATAATTCCAAACAAAAATCTATATCAGCCTTGTAAAATAAAAAAAAAGACAAACAAAAAAAGTTTAAGAAACGCTCATTAGGTAACTGATGAGTATTTCGAAAAAATTTGTGATTCATCGTGAGGTTCAGGAAAATATGCTGAAATAATACTCACAAAATTTGATGTTATGGCAGAAGTTTTAATATGGAATTAAAAAAAAACTGCCATTAATTTCAACAGTTTATTTCGGCCTCTGCACAGAGGCACCCGTCTGGGCGTTTTTTCACTTTTCTTGTTAAATAGCGTATGCTCATTTTGAACATGATTATCACCTATTTTCATGTTGAACTTTGTTTGTTTTTCAAATTTTTGCCCATTTTTCGTCGTGTCCCACCGACGGCGACGTCGTGAACGTGTTAATTGACCTGTTCCAGAGCCCAGGTACTGAGATCTTGCTCTTGTGAAATTTAATTCGATAAATCAATATTTTGAAATTGTTATTTTCTCTCTTTTTTTTTCATTATTGAATCCTACAGTTATAAAATCATTATCTTTCAATTAATTTCAAGCAAGGATCTGGCAGTTTTGCAATTGAAAGAAAAAGCCTTTGATTCATTATAATATGGAACAAAAAATTATAATATTTCTGTCAGGTTAGAAATTATGGAGGATTTATTTGACAGCTGTTTCAACCTTCACCTTTTGTTTGAGCTTGATTCACATATCGAAATGGTTGGTTTACATATAAACTGGGTTCAATGAATATCACCGCCCCTCAATAAAAAAGAACCAAATAGCATAGCTCTATGATTTCGAAGTTCCTCAATGGTTCTTCCTTGAGTAAATGCCAATAGTGCAAATATCAGGGAGAAGATATTCCGGTTTAAACAGAAACCACCCGTCAAAGGTTTATTAGAGAATCAGTCCCTGGTCATGATTTTATTTCGGGGAATCGAGTTATTATGTTGGCCTTATCACAAAAACCACTATGTTTTTAGAGGTAACATTCACAATCAAGTAATTTTCCCTGTGCATTACTTAAATTATCCGTGAAACCCAAAGGCACTGCCCTTAGTTTCGTGGTAGATTAGCCCCCCCTATTGATAGGCTCAAAAGGGACTTTTCCAAGGAATATCATAAGTTCCAGCCAGAAAACACACATCAGCTGAATCCACAACTCAGTAGCTAATGGTCATCTCAAATTGGAGTAATTGTCCTGTGTAAGCCCACCCAACGTTCATTTATTCACCTTATTAAATCGTGTTGGTATGTGAATTGTGAGTTACCTATATAGGTTACAATAATGAGCCCCATTGTTCTCTTAATTATGTCTGAGCTCCTCATTCACCAAATGCTGAAAATCCCTTTGAAATATGTCCTCGGGCTGAGGGGGAATAAGGGAGCAAACAGAAAATGAAGAGGAACAATTTTGTTTTATACAATAGTATAAAAAAAGATCATCATGTAAAGGAACCTTGTTCACAGAAATTGCAGCGGACTATTATTATCCATTTAAGCTTCCGAATAACAGAACAAATTAGTTCTAATTATGTGATTTTGAGTTGGAGTGGAAGTAATAGTCAATTAAAGAAGAGCGTTTTTGCATTGAATTCGAATCGTTTCATTATGTACCTACGAAGACCTTCAGCTGGGATAATTGTTCTGAAAAGCTCGCAGTCAAAATTAAACAGTAGCAAACGATTAACATCCAAGCAATTCCTCAGATCCTATTGCCCTTGTTTACCCACAGAGGCGTCCCCAGCCAATAGCCTAGGCTCCTAGACCTCATAGAGCAAGTTTTTCTATTATTCATCAATAGCATATTATAAAAATAATTCATTGACAGTAGAATTTCAACAATTTTATTTTTCAAAATCAATTTTCTTTGAAAATAGTCTTCTTGAACTTTGATGAAGTCAACAAGACAATTCATATAGCCCTGTGCACATGTCAAATTAATTTTTGGGACATCTCGTCAACAGAAGTACATCAGGGTAGCAAGATTTCGATGGTTTAGTACTACAACTCCTAAACTATAAGAGATAAAGAAGAAGTAATATGCATGTCATTTCTTCTTTTTTCGATAAACATAAATTGCCGGAGATCCCATGTTGCTATACGGCGTCTAGTTACAGGGTGATTTTGGTATTTGTTCCATTATCATGAGTGACTATAACTTCCGTATTATAGGATCTACGCTCTCGAAATTAACACATCTTCGTGGCACTTTTTTTAATGCGTTTCAGTGGTGCTATTGGATTCTTTGTATCTGCTCAGATTTTGGAGCAATAACAATTTTTTTTTTTTTCAAATTGAAAGCATAATGGGAAATGATATTTCCAAATGGATCTTTCTTCAACGATTTCAAAAATATACAGGGTGTCCCAGAAGTCCCGCACTTCCTTGAGGGGATCGAAAGTGAAAAATATTCTAATCCCAAATATCCATGTTTGAAATTTTTTGATAAAATGGTTAATCAGTAATTAATTAATGAAAGTGACCAATCAGGAGCGCGCTACAGAAGAATGAGTAAGCAGAGAGTGAGACGCCAGAGCTGCTGCCGGCTTTTCACGCAGTAAACCGAGACTGGCGTCTCACTTTCGCGTTCCCACTGCTTACTCATTCTTCTGTAGCGCGCTCCTGATTGGTCACTATCATTAATTAATAACTAATAAACTACGTTATAAAAAGATGTCAAACAGGGATATTTGGGCTTAGAATATTTTTCACTTTCGATCCCCTCAAGGAAGTGCTGGACTTCTGGGACACAACAATATGGCGCAAGAGTTTTGTAATTATGATCCTATTCTATTCAAAATTGGTATATGAGGGTTTTCTGGGTCGGAAATTACGATTCTTTATAATTGAGGAATTCAAGATGGCGGCTTCAAAATGGCGGATGAGTGTTGTTATAAAAGCTTGTCTTCAAAAAATTTTTTTTAGAATAAGTTTTATTATAAGCTTTTATTTAGTTTCACCTGTCCCGGTGTCTGTCTGTCTGTCTGTAATCAAATCTTGCAAGTTAAATATGACACACTTCTAATCGTCCGATTGATTTGAAATTTTGCAGGTGTGCCTAATTCTTGTGACAATGCATCATGAAATGTTTTTATAGAAAAAAACAAAATGGCGGCTCCAAAATGGCGGATGAGTTTTGTAATTATGATCCGATTCCATTCAAAATTAGTATCTGGTGGTATTTGGGTTCGAAAATGATTACACTTTTGTCAAAATTGGGAAATTCAAGATGGCGGCCACAATATGGCGGATGAGTTTTGAAAATTATGATCCTATTCTATTCAAAATTGGTATATGGGGGTTTTCTGGGTCAGAAATTATGATTCTCCAAAATTGAGGAAGATGGCGGCTTCAAAATGGCGGATGAGTATTGTTATAAAGGCTTGTCTTCAAAGAGGTTTTTTGATAATTAGGCTTGTTTATTACTCAGACCATTAGAGGCTTTCGCGATACTTATTGATTCTAGTACGATTTCTCTGCTAAACTGAAAATGAAAAGCATTTGAATACTTAGATGATTTAATGATGACAATAACACAAAATTTATGTTACCCGTTGATAACAGTAATGAATGCTTCCATGAGGGGAAAAAAAGTTGTTTCAAGAAAAAATATTGGTTTATTTGAAAAATAGTATATTATTTTATGAGGAGAAGTGTCACTTTTCGTGGCGAGCTTGACGTTTGAATTGTAAGTTTTTGTATTCTATGCATCTATGTTCATGGTAACCAATTAATCTTTTTCGTAGCAACACTTTTACTGCCGCCGGCGCCGGAGGGAAAAGTATTTCTCCGCCTAGGCGGAGAAATAGAACTTTTCGATGATCCTGTCAGTCGAGAACTGACGTTGTTATCGTACGTTTGGAAATAAAATTATATTCACAACAATTGTTCAAATCGTTGTCCATTCGAGGAAATACAAAAATTGCATATTTTAATGATGTGATATAAATAAGAACTTTGGAAGCGCGAGATGATTTAACAATGACTATTCCACTCTTTTCATTTTTAGTGAGGAAGTTTCCGTAGCAACGATCGTTTCATCCCGAAAAAATATTCAAGTCGGCAAAACCAACATGTTGGTTTTTCAGCGACAAAATTTTTGACGTTTCTCCAATTCATAGATAGCTTCTGAAATGAATATCATAGAGAAAACAAACAACGTTTAGTGGTTTGGTTAATCTATGATGAATTCTAATCTGCCAAATAGCGCAATACGCGTCAAATGTGAACATATTACCCTATTTTCTCGTGGAATAGTCATGCCGAATTCCACTCGAGATGAAATTTAAGGTGGGCGTTCAATGTAGTGTGTTTTTATTTCAAATTGCATTTGGAAATGGATTGACTTTGGAAACTGAAATTTTGTGGGTAAACTCAGAAAGGATTGGAGCTCTTGATGAAATAATTTTAGTCGATTTCATTCCGAATAATATTTTTTTTTCTTTCAAAAATAGAAGAAAATGAGCCAACTCATGCTTCTGTTTTATTTCAACAGAAAGACCCATGAAAACAGTTCAACATCCGATTAAAAGTGAATCTACTGGTAATTTCGTTCAGAAAAACAACTTGAAATACGGAATTGGCAGAGAATGGCCAAATTCAAATTTTGGCGGGAAAAAATTCCTGCTTCACCCACATATTCACTTATTTCATAGTTCGGCGATTTTCGGATAGAGAGCGCCATTGTACATTTCATTCATGATTAGAGAGATATTCATAGAACTTGATAGTGATAGTGCATGTTCTATGGAGATATTCCATAAAATGGACGGTGGCGCCTGTATCGGCTGAGCTTTCCTACTCGCTTTAAACGCCGACCTTAAGCAGGTAAAATTTCTCGATTGTAATATTCAAGTTTGTTGCATTTCGCGAATGACATTTTTTCCAAAATCCCTCGGCTGACGGCTCGTGATTTTGATACAAATGTCATTCGCGAAATTTCCGAGCAACAAACTTTCATATTACAATCGAGAAATTTTGCCGGCAAAATTCCATCTCTAGTGGTATTACATATTATGATGAAACTGAAATTGAATTTGACAACTGAAAATAAATAAGACATGAAATTTAATGACCGCCTCAGTTTTGAAGGAAGTGAATCAAAGCCTTGGATTTTGTTGAACGAAAAGTGTTTTTCGAAATTTTCGATATTTAGCAACTCGGAAGTATACAATGATACATATTCTTGAAATCTTTGAAGAAAGATCCAATTGAAAATATCATTACTCATTATGGTTTACATTTGAAAAAATAATTGTTTGTTATTGATCCACAAATTAAGCAGTAAAAAACTCCAATAGCACCGCTGAAAAGCAGTGAAAAAAGTGCCTAAAAGATGTGGTAATTTCGTGAACGTAGATTACGTAGATCCTATAAGACGGAAGTTATAGCCGATTATAATAATGGACCAAATACCAACATCGTCCTGTAGCTAGTAATCTAGAAGCAGTAGCAACTTGGGGTTTTCAGCAATTTATGTTTCTCGGAGAAAGAGGACATGACATGTACACAGGCCCGAATCTAGGGTGGGACAAGCGGGGCGCTTGCCCTGGGCGCCAGCTTAAGGGGGCGCCAAGTTACAACCAGAGGTTAAATTTTTTCAATTTTTGATTTGCTCGGAAGAAAGTATTATTATTAAAGATGACCCTACTCGGAAGTGCCATAAAAAAAGGACAAACATCGTATCTGTCCGAAACTATACAAAATGAAATTATCGATTAAATGGACACCAAAGTTCGGAATAACATTATTAATGAGATCAAGGAGGCTAACTATTTCACCTTTATGTTCGACTGCACCCCAGATGTATCTCACACAGAACAAATGAACCAGGTTATACGATATTTGAAGAGAACGGAGTCTGGATATGAGATAAAGAAAAGTATTATTGACTTCTTAAAAGTTAAACTGGAGAATAATATCATAGACAATTATTCTAGATATACTGCAAGCTGATGATTTAGATGCCAAAAAAATGTCGCGGGTAATCCTACGAGAACGGATCTAATATGGCTAGCATATATGTATAGAGGAGTCCAATCCAGAATTCTACAGATGAACGAGCTGGCTGTACTAGTTCCATGCCTAGCACACTCTTTGAATCTTGTGGGTGTCCATTCGGCTTCATCATGTTCAGAAGCAGTAAATTTATTTGGTGTTGTACAAAAACTGCATTCTTTTTTTGTTAGTCAACCACATGATGGACAATTATGAAAAAGTGCACGAAAATGAATTTTAAAGGAAGTATCCAAACAAGATGGGCTAAACATCAAGCTGTTAATTCCTTGCTCGAAAATTTACTGGGAGTTGTGAAGGTTGTGGAAGAAATCTCACTAGTCGCAGAATCCAAGTATGAAGCTGGTGATTCGCTTCATGATGTGATGGATTTTAGATTCATCCTGAACCTAACAATTCGGGATAATATTCTGCGAGAGATCGATAGGGTCAACGTGGAAATTCAGAAAGTTCATTATCGTTGATACAAGGTCTTGTGAGGATCTTGCAAGGAATAAGAGAAAAACCTTTTGAAAACTGGATCTCAGAAGCTACACTCCTTTCAGAAGAATTAGATGTCGAGCCAATTCTTAGAAATGAACGTGTTTCCAAGAAATGTGAGAGGATGAGTCAAGAACGCTAGATCTAGTTGGTTTATTCTCGAAGGAAATTAAGGTTGTTTTCGACAGATAATTGTCAAAAATCAGAAAAATATTAGAAAGCGCAGAGAGTCTGCATACGAATTTCGCATTCCTCAATGGCCATGCCCTTCTAAACATGCAAAAAGTGAATCTGCAGAAAAATTGCACCTTTTTAGCGCAA
The DNA here is from genome assembly GCA_951802165.1 of Adalia decempunctata. NCBI lineage: Eukaryota > Metazoa > Arthropoda > Insecta > Coleoptera > Coccinellidae > Adalia > Adalia decempunctata. The sequence continues at coordinate 34,804,546 of OX637697.1, read as the reverse complement.
AAATATTGAAGCGACTTGAATGCAGTTGATTTTTGTTAGGAACTAGCGGTTTTCAAAGAGCTGGTTCCTGAAATTAGTGAAAGATCGACTTCATTAGACCTGCTACAAATTCTTCACAGGCAAAATCTGCAAGAAGCTTTCCCTAATGTTAGTATAGCTTTAAGAATATACTACACATTACTTACCTCGTCTGCAAGATGTGAACGGAGTTTTAGCAAATTGAAAATATTAAAAAATTATTTGCGTTCCTCAATGAGTCAGGAACGTCTCTCTGGCTTCTTAGCTATAGAAAACAAAATTGCTTCTGAAACAGATTTCGAGGAGCTGAAAGAAAATCACGCCGCGTGTAGCTGTGAAGAAAAAAATCTAATTTCTTTCCTCGTGATATGTTCCTCATTATTAGTTTTTATTTTTATTATTCATTTGTATAATTTATTTTCGTTATTTTTTATGAATTCATATACCTATGTATAACACAAATGGGGGGGGGGGGGGGGCGCCATCATGAATTTTGGTCCCGGTCAGAAAAAATCGTAGATCCGGGCCTGCATGTACATATATTACTTTTTCTTTATATCTTATAGTTGTTTTGGAGTTGTAGTACTAAACCATCGAAATCTGGCCACCCAGTACAACAGACCAAAAAATTAATTTAATTAGACCATTGAATGGAAAGATATTCATTGTAAATTCATAAAATGCTATGTTAAAAATTCACCCTATCTCTGGGTGCCAAACTGAGGAAACACAAGACTGATTACTGTATAGTTTGGATATGCCTCAGACAATTTTGATGGAGATATCATGATCCTACTATACGCCTTGTACATTATAAAGATTAAATTTTTTTGGGATCTCTGCACTACAGGCAATTCATCTTGAATATATGATAGTGGCCAGACATACCTTAATTTTGTCTATGAGGAGAAAGAAGAAAAATGTTGGAGAGCTGTATTTTTACTCGAATTCTGTCATATAAATTAATTTCATTTCCACGCAAGCAGAGAAGACATCTCACTAGAAGCAGCAGAATGGAGCTACCCGAACAATGGAGACGCCTATGCCTACCGTTTCGAATAGTAGAAGGAAAATCACGAAGCTGGAAGATTGAGTAGATTAATTAAGTTAATTGGGACGTCAAACGATCGTTGGGGCATACTTCGATGGAGAAAACGTTCACCTTATTCCAAATATGAATCCACAAATCGATTTGATTCCAACATTCCCAAGTAATCCCATTAACTATGAGTTATAATGTTCCGGTTAAAGATGCATAGAATATCTATGCAATCTATTTGAAGTCGTCAGATGGAAAAGATATCTCAAAATCGGTAATAGCTTTATGGGGAGGCATAAACAGACCTCAATTCCAGTGACGGCTCGTGTGGATCGGCCAGACCCAATATACAAGGTGAGTCTTTGACTTGTACATATATTTCCTCTCATCAAACGAAACACTTTTTTATACCATTTTTCGGATTCGTTTGAAAGATGGGTGCAGAAAGTCCATTAAAAATTTAAAAAACACATTAAAAAACATACAGGGTGGGCTTTTTAAAACGAAACAGACGAGATAACGGGCGGAATAAATTTATTCAGAAAAAATGCTCGGACACGTCGATTTTTGTTTCGAGGGGGACAACTTTTAAGGTCACATTCACAACTATAACGCTTCAACCCTTAGTGTTAGAACACCAACCCCTAAATTTTGAATAGGAAAGATAGGGTGAGTGATACCTCATTTGAAAGGTCCTTTTATCCTGAATTCAGGATATTGATTTTTTCTTCATTTGATTCATTGATTCTTGAGATATTGACATTTGAAGTTGAAGATGGTATTGTCGTCAAGCAAGCTGTCTGAATCAATCGAATTTATTATTCATTCATTCAATAGATTTGATGAAACTCCATAACATAACTGCCATACACCAGACATCAAAATACAAAGTTAAAATTCTAACAATGAATAATGATGATATATTGATATTGATGATATATTGTTTATCCTGATTACTCCTAGGTCTCCTGTGGAGACCACTCTGAAATTACAAGCTTCGAAGCTTGTAACTTGTGCCGAGTTCGGAGTAAGCAGTTGTGTTCTGTGTAGGCTTTGTTACTGTGTCCTTACGCTACCTTAGGCACAGCACTGTTAATTTTTGACCCAACAGTGAGAATGGTGGCCCCTACCGAGACTAGAAAATTTCTTTCCTAGCTCGGGATTGAACTTCGGACCTTTGGGTCTTAATTCCAATGCTCTACCACTGAGCCAGGGTAGTAAAATAATTGATTAATTCACATAGCATGGTTAGCGGAATGAATGGTACTGTACGAAATTCAAAATTGAATATCTCGAAAACGAATGCGTTAAATGAGAAAAAAATTATTACGCTGAATTCATGATAAAAAGGCCTTTCAAATGAGGTATTACTCACCCTATCTTTCCCATTCAAAATTTAGGGGTTGGTGCAAGGGCGTAGCCAGGGGGGGCGAAATGTTTCAGAGTTATTTTTTGTTGCAGAATAAATCTTTCATTTTGCACTCAAACCAACTTATCTCCGAAACTCTAGTTAAAATTACCAATTCATATCAGCAATATGGATAACATCGCACACAAATGGATCCGTCGAACCAATAATTCCTTATTCATATTTATATTTCTTCTGGTGGAAATCGTACCGAACGCTTTGCATGAAGCGTGTCGGCATTCTCTTTGAGGATTAGGAGATATGTATTAGTATTACCCCATTACCATTAAGGGGAAATGGTAGACGTCCGAGCTCGTGAGCTCCCTTCAAAAATTGGGCTTTATATTTCCACGATATCTCAGTTCGTATGCGGCGTAGACCAACAATTTTTTTTTTTAAAGCTTAATAATTTTTCTAGAATCTGTATTACTCGCTTCTTCGTTTTTCTTCGTATATTAGGAAAAAAACCTGGTGAGATGTAATCTATATATATAAAAGAAAGATGTTGGTTACACCATTTATAACTCGAGATCGGATGGACTGTTTGTTATGAAACTTCATATATGGATTCGTCTACGATCTGGTTATTATAAAATACAATAAAACTTTGAAAAAATCGATGAAAATTTTGCTTATACAGGAAATTCTTTTCCTCCTTTTCAGTAAGGCCACTAGATGTCGCTACAGTTACAGTTACGCTACCGCTTATTCGTAGGTACTATTTGATATTCTCCACGTTAGATGGCGATGTAAACAAATAGTGTGTACAGTGACTATATTCCCTCTATAGTCACTGTAATAGTGTGTTGCCTACAACTCGGCGCTGTTATCTTAGCGTAGGAGTACAGATGTCTGAAATGATTAGATTTTGTTGAGATATGAGAAAATTTTCGTTCTAACCACTTCAGATGGCGCTATTCACACATTATGACTGATTATTAGTTATTTTTATAGTTTTATTTATTCAAAATAACGTAATCGTGAATGTACTATATTTGAAATTATCACCATTAAATGGCAATGAATTTGTGAGGCTTTCGCGGCCATCGATTGATGTCATCTGTTGTTTTTTCGAGCATTTCGGTCGTCGTGGTTTGAAATGGTCGAAAAAAGAACAGATGACATCAATTACTGTGTAATTTACATATTACATAGGAGTTATGAAACCATGAAAGGCTATTAACAGATCCAGAAGCGGGTGAATATCACAGTGAATTCTTATCGGAATGTCAAGTAAATCGGATTTTGGCGATCCGTTCCAATCGTGAGATACGTGCCATTCTCATCTTTTTTCATAATTTTTGAAATGTTTTTGAATTTCAGTTTGGGTAATAAATATATTTGCGGAAATAACTGAATCCAAAATTGCCATTATTAGGTACTTATTGACATATTATTTTTGTGTATCTGTTCTGTGTGACAGCTCATATCCATGGAAACATTTGAGAGTTCAAAAATCAGAGAACCAAGCCGTTGATCTACGATCACCGGTGATTACGATTTGTGAAATCCACCGTGGCACCGTGAATATCATTTAGGCGGAACAGAGTTCGCCGGGCCAGCTAGTTCGATAAAAATCTGGACAAACGAATAAACGATTTTATTTCCATGATAACTCCGTCAATTTTAGGGATAAATGTATGAAATTTTCAGTTTACATGCGGAATAACATTTTGCAGAATGTGTATTACTAGCTTTTCCGTTTTTCTTCGTATATTAGGAAAAAATAGGTTGAAAATATGACCAATAAAGTTCCTACTTTATAATTCATTTAAAAATTCAGGGGAGGAATAAACAGAAAAACTGATCCATACATATTCTTCAAAATATTATTCCGCATGTAAGTATACTGAGAATTTCATACATTTATCCCGAAAATTGACGGAGATATCATGGATATAAAATAGTTTGTCCAGATTTTTATGGAATTACATCTCACCAGGTTTTCTTCCTAATATACGAAGAAAAACGGAAGAGCGAGTAATACACATCCCAGAAAAATTATTAAGCTTTAATTCAAAAGGAAAAATTGTTGGTCTACGCCGCATACGAACTGAGATATCATGGAAATAAAAAGCCCAATTTTTGAAGGGAACTCACGAGCTCGGACGTCTACCATTTCCCCTTAACGTCACTAGATGATAGCTCTAATCGGCGGCTTCTTTGATATAGGATTCTTCATGTTTCCTGATATTTAAATAATAATTGTCCATTCTCCACTAGGGAATTTTTTTTCCAGAATAAGAAAAATACGAAATCATTTCATTTCTATTTCCCTTATAGCATAATAAGCATTCGAATTTGAAACCTCGTTGTGTGTATATGTGTTCACTGTGTTCAGACCTTCAGAGAGAAAGTTATCAACATTATTGACCTTTTTTGTGTTTTTGAATTTCAGGACTTCAAACTCTTCTTGAAGGTAAGTTCTATTATTAATTTCGTGGCTGTTTTTTCCGTGAGTTTTCTCACTGTTTAATTTTTAATACCTATTCATATGTTGTTGGCACTATTTTGGAATAAAACATTAAAAAACTCTATTTAGTTTCAATGAAAACACACATCCACAATAATTTCATATTGATTCATCCTGTAAGTATTGTTTGGGAAAAAAATATTGTTTTTTAAGTTTTTGTTTGAGTGAATAAAAATTAAATTCTGAAGCATATTTGAAAAATAGGTTTACCTAACCTAACCAGGAATATCTATGTTGAATATTGTTTCAGAAGTAGAAAAAGGATTATTGAATTCTTGAAAAATACTTGCTACAGAAAGCGACCCTCACAATTCCCGGCACTTACAAAGTCAATTGCCAAAATTTCAAACCCCTTGGGTTGGTGTTCTAACACTAAGGGTTGAAGCGATATAGTTGTGAATTTGATCTTAAAAGTTGTCCCCCTCGAAACAAAAATCGACGTGTCCGAGCATTTTTTCGAAATAAATTTATTCCGCCCGTTATCTCGTCTGTTTCGTTTTGAAAAGCCCACCCTGTATCTTCGAAAATATAATTTTAAATGAACTGAATTTTGCTGGATTGTTTACTCTATTCATGATGCATATACCACTTAAAAAGATATTATACAGGGTGTTTGGAGGGTGAGTAGCCATAGGTAAATGGTGGATAGGTGATGCTCTTGGCTACTTGTTGCGCCTAATAAAATATCATTTTGCCCAAAGTTCAAGGTGTTATAATTTTTTTACAATTTTTCTAAAAATTTCCCATTTTTCCCATTAAAACCTTGAATTTTTTCAAATTTAATGCTCGAGGTGCCTATAAAATTAATTATTTCCTTAGTCTAGTCTTGTCTTATTCAGATCGAATCATAATTTCATACAAACGTCTTGAAAAAACCTGACAGCGTCGTATTAAACATTCAAATGAAAAAAAAAAAATAATGTTGTGTCCACTTTACAAAGTGAAATAAAAAAAAATTTACATGGTGTTGGGTTTTAAAATGGCTTTAAAAACTTCTCTAGTTAATACTCTTTGCAATGGTATGTAACATGTACCATTAATAATCAGATAACTCAACAAAAAACCGTTTTGTCTTCAAGGATGCCTTGAAAGGATGACGACAAAACTATTCCATTGAGCAGGCAAAATCTTTTCTCTCATTCTACCACAGCTAAAAATAGCGTGCCCTCTCTATCATCGGCTAACAATACTCCCAAGGGCGTCGCCAGGGAGGGGGCAGCTGCCCCCCGTGCCCCCCCCCCCTGCCCTCCCCCCAAGCAGAATAGAAAAAATGAACTGATTTTCGTATATTATGCTATTATTTCAAAAGTTTTTAAGGGATTTTTGAGCTCTAGGGGGGGGGCAGCTGCCCCCCGTGTCCTCCCCCCCAGCTCAAAATATGCTACAGAATATGTTGATGAACCACCGAAATGTTGAGTGAACTCAAAACTGCATTACTGCACCTTTACTGCAGGCCTATGAAATGACTTGCAAATGTAGTAATTACCCCCCAGCTTTTGAGCTGGGGGGGGCACGGGGGGCAGTCCCTTCCCCCCTAGAGCTCAAAAATCCCTTAAAAACTTATGAAATAATAGCACAATATACGAAAATCAGTTCATTTTTTCTATTCTGATTGAGGGGGGGCACGGGGGGCAGCTGCCCCCTCCCTGGCGACGGCCTTGGGAGTATTGTTAGCCGATGATAGAGAGGGCACGCTATTTTCAGCTGTGGTAGAATGAGAGAAAAAATTTTGCCTGCTCAATGGAATAGTTTTGTCGTCATCCTTTCAAGGCATCCTTGAAGACAAAACGGTTTTTTGTTGAGTTATCTGATTATTAATGGTACATGTTACATACCATTGTAAAGAGTATTAACTAGAGAAGTTTTCAAAGCCATTTTAAAACACAACACCATGTAAGTTATTTTTTTATTTCACTTTGTAAAGTGGACACAACATTATTTTTTTTTTCATTTTGATGCTTAATAGGACGCTGTCAGGTTTTTTGAAGACGTTTGTATGAAATTATGATTCGATCTGAATAAGACAAGACTAGACTAAGGAAATAAATCATTTTATAGGCACCTCGAGCATTAAATTTGAAAAAATTCAAGGTTTTAATGAGAAAAATGGGAAATTTCTAGAAAAATGGCAAAAAAATTATAACACCTTGAACTTTGGGCAAAATGATATTTTATTAGGCGCAACAAGTAGCCAAGAGCATCACCTATCCACCATTCACCTATGGCTACTCACCCTCCAAACACCCTGTATATCATATTTTCGAAAGAATCAATCATTTCAAAAAATGAAATTATTTCTATGTTTTTTCAATAAAACTCGTCGTTTTCGAGTAATTATTAATTTTATGCGATGAAATTTGAGGAAAAAATCATGTATCTTAAGAATAATCTGGATGCTTCTCTGGATTTCTAATATCTTCACTACAAGTGAAAAATGTAGTCAGAATGTTCATCAGTTTTGTCAAGACTAAAATTTAAATAATGGAAAAACGTTTGTAGAGATATGTAATAATAAAATCCCCCAAATGTGGGAGATAAAATTGAACACCAAAAAGCATGAAATTATACATAAATACGCACAGTTCCTATTAAAAATGTATTGTTACCGGTCCTTATTAATATAAATGTCAATGAAATAAAAAATTCAGATACGAGTATATGAATGTCGATACAAACCACGTATTATTAAATTGAATTTAATGAAAAATAAAATTATTCTTAGCACTAAATAATCAGAGGCGATGTTTCTATCCAAACAATGTCCCCTTGGAATTTTATATACTCGGGTAACTGCACGGTTAATATTACATTAATTCACTGAAAGTCTTCCGCATAATCATTATGAGATCGAAGAAAAACACCCAAAATAATCACTTTCCCTCTTATAACAACATAGCTCTAATAGTTATTTATGTACCAAGTGCGTTATATGGATCCTAACGCCCGGAGGGAAACATTCGGCCCGAGGGCCTTTGGCCCGAGGGATGAATTGTTAATATTTTGAAATTCGTTATTGCTGTCATCATTTTATTACGTGAATGTCATTACTGTTTTCGTTGTGAAGATTTAAAGAAATAACAGAAATGAATAGCAATTTGCCAAATAATATAATTGAAAATGCAGCCAAAGCTGCAAATAATCTATTACCAGAAAAATCCAGACTCGTCTACGACAAGGATTATGAAACATTCCATCAATGGAAGTTGAAAAATGAAATAATTGCTACAGATGAAACAGTGTTATTGGCGTACTTTCAAGAATTGGTATGCTATTTTATTTTTCATTTTGTTCATATGTGTGGGTAATTTTTTTTTATTTCAGTCTGGAAAATTTTGTCCTGCGTCATTGTGGACGAAATATTCTATTTTGAAATCTACACTAATTGTCAATGAAAATATCAATATTTCACAATTCTCCCGGCTAGTAGCGTTTTTAAAAATGAAATCTAAAGGATATATTCCGAAGAAACCCAAAGATTTGACAGCAGAACAAGTTCATACATTCATCAATGAAGCTCCTGATGAAATTCACCTTCTTCATAAAGTAGTTCTAATAATGGGTGTTTTTGGAGGACTAAGGAGAGATGAATTAGTGAAAATGTCTATCAAAGATATAGAAGATAAGGGTAGCTGTTTACTTGTTAAAATACCCGAAACTAAAACCGGTATGTCAAAAGGATTTAGCATTGTAGAGGAAGAAAAAATAGGAGCTTTGGGGCTGGTCAGAAAATATATATCCTTGAGACCCAGTGGAGTGAAGAATCCTAGATTTTTCCTCACGTTCCGAAATGGTCGGTGCACCATCCAACCTGTTGGCAAAAATACCATAGGAAGTGTGCCTTCGATGATTGCCAAATACTTAAAATTGGATAATGCAAATGAATATACAGGACATTGTTTGAGACGGACTTCAGCAACTCTTTTAACTCAGGCTGGTGCATCATATGAAACGTTAAAAATGCACGGAAGATGGAAGAGTGCATCTGTGGCGGAAGGTTACATAGAGCAGAGCATTTTTTCCAAAAACAAAGTATCGACGATGATTGTGAATTCGGTAACAGATTCTCATGAATTCTCTAGTGGTTCTCTTGTGAACGAACTTCCAAGTACTTGTGGTCAAGTTTTCGCTCCTCAGGTTTCGAAAACATCCCAAGATTCACGATTGAAGAATTTTTCCGGGAAATTCGAAAACTGCACTTTTAATTTTAATTAAGAAAGACTTTGTTTTCGTTTGTTGAGTTGTCGTTGTTTTAGTATTAAAATTCTGCGAAATAAATAATTTCTTTCTAGCTTATTTTGCTTCTCACACAACGAGCGGGCGTTATGATCCATAATGCCCGCTAAAATGCCCACGGGCATAATGAGTGTATTTATAGCAACCGTTTCTAAGGTAAAATAAACATATAATGTACAAGTTAAAAATAAAAAAGATTTCCTCCATTTTTGTTTAAACCAAAGATATGTTTGCCATGTTTGTGCTACTTGTATAAAGCCACTGTAGTTTGTGCAAAAACGTGTTCTATGACCCTATTGTCGCCACTGTTTCTTTGTTTTTGACATCTCATTTTCCTAACCTTCAAATCTATTACGCTCTGTGGTTGAGACGCAGATCTCTGTGGTTGAGATTTCATGGCTATTCGAATATTTGGCGGGTTGAATATAATTTCCAAAATGAAAAATTGGTATAAACTCAGTTGCAATGAATGTGAATTGCAGTTGAGTGGTACACTGAATGGTGGACAAAGTTTTCGGTATGTTATTTCGCAAATTGTTCAAATATTCCATTACGTTCCATTTCTTTCCTCGATTTCAGATGGAAGAAACACATTGAAGATGACCAAGAATGTTGGATTGGTGTATTCAAAAAACGAGTATGGATAATTAAACAGAATAAAAATGAGATATTGTATAAAATATTCGAATCAACGTGTGATCCAAAACATGATGACAGTGAAGAAAGAAATAAATTCTTCAATGATATCCTCATTGATTATTTTCAATTAGAATTGAATCTACAAGAGTATTATCAACAATGGTCGGATGCAGATCCAATATTCAAAAAAGCTGCCCAACAGTTTTATGGAATCAGAATACTAAATCAAGAAGTCACTGAAAATATTTTTTCATTTATATGCTCCTCAAATAACAACATATCAAGGTGAATCAATCATAATTGGTTAGTGAAATGATTATCAAAAGGTGTTATTCCAGGATTTCTAGCATGGTTAACAAATTAGCTCAATTTTATGGTGAAAAGATATGTGAAATAGATGGAGAAACATACTACAGTTTTCCAGAGGTGGAAACCCTTACACAACCTGGGGTTGAATCTAAACTTAGGGAAAACGGATTTGGTTACAGAGCTAAATACATAAGTAAATCTGCAGAATTAATAAAGGAAGGAGGTGGGGAGTTGTGGCTTGAGAGCTTAAGAAAAATGAAGTACGAAGAAGCAAAAGAAACTCTGATGTCCTTAACAGGAGTTGGCGCTAAAGTGGCTGATTGTATTTGCCTTATGTCACTTGGACATTTAGGTGCCTTACCTGTTGATACACATGTATATCAAATAGCGGCTAAGTTTTATATGCCACAGCTTTCTAATAAAAAAACAGTGTCCAAAAAAATATATGAAGAAATTGGTGACCACTTCAGGAAATTGTATGGACCTCTTGCAGGGTGGGCACATACGGTAAGAATAAAAAATTTTCACAGATCACTATGTTTGAAAAACAGTAGTCCAACACTGGGTAGCACAAAACATTGATTACTTCTTATCATAAAAATATTAGTTTTGCAACAAATTGATGCATAATCTTTCCATTTGCCTTCTTCCTCAGTTACAATTTCTGGTTTAGGTACCTCATTACCTTTAGTAGGAGTTTTTTATAGTATAGAATGATTGTTTCAAATTATGAAACTGGGACATGAATGTATTGAATTCGGCATAATTTTTTGTTAATCTCTGTTCCTGATTTCACTTCAATTTCTGTGTTTCAAGGTCTCATTCCAAAATATAATGCATATCGTCGTGTTCCGGAGAAAACTACGTAACTCCTCGTTAATTGAATGGAGTTACGCAATTTTCTCCTGAAGGCGACGATATGTGGGGACCCTAGAACTTCTCTCTCCACACTTGAATATCCAACTTTCAAATGTTCTATAAGTTTTTCGTCAAAGAATTCTAAATAAACCTATTTTAACTTGTAATTACGATCATGTTTTCTCATGAGCTATTTTTTTGGATTGAATTAGGAAAGAAAAGAATGAATGGACAAAAATGTTTATTACATTATTCATTTTCACAAAAACTCCATATATTTTCTTATTAATCCATTATGCTTACACTTTTAGGTGCTTTTTTGTGCAGATTTAAAAAAATTCCAAGGAGCAGAATAACAAGACTCAAAGAACTTATGACTGCTATATTTCACTTCACAAATGTATATAAGAGGAAAAAAAATAAATATTGCATTAATCCAACTGCATTTTTTCATCGTCCTTATCATCTTTAGGTTTTTCCTGTTTGTCTTCTTTTTTAGCATCTCCAGACTCTGCATTTGACTTCTCCAAAGCTTTCACAAAACCTTGCATATTACCTTGTGAAGCTGCAGCAACAGCTTCAGAGTTAACGGATAGTTGAGAAACTACAGGGCCCAACATACCAGTTTCCAATGCACTGGAGAATTGTGAAACAGCCTGAAAAAACTCAATATTTAATAATGCCCCAAAAAATTAAACAATAAAAACTATTCACCTCAACCTGAAAAAAAACAGACAGAGATAACAGTTTTATTTATATTTTGATTCTAACAACATTGAGCCTTTAGCATAAAACTAGAGAACAAATATTGAAACTTCTGTCTCTTCTTCGCATTTGAGAAACATGAACAAGGTCTGTAAAAAATTGAAAAAGTACTCACATTTTGAAACTGTGGAGAAGCAACAGTTGTCCTCAGTGCTTCCTGAGGTGTTGTACCCTCCACTGGTGGCAAATGGCTCTGCAGTTGTTGCAAGGCTTCAGGACTACTCAGCACACCAGTTAATGCATCAGTGGTAAGTGCTGTAGATAAGTCAACTACAACAACAAAAATCGAAATTAAAGTACTCCACAAGGTTCTTAAAGTTTACATTCTTAAGGATACAAAAAGAAATATTCCACTAATACATTTTCCCTTGAACCTGATTATGAAATAATTGATAACATTACCTGATTGTTGCTGTTGAGGAGTAGCAGGAGTAATATTTTGCAAAAAATTCTGCAAATCTGATAGTTGAATGGGTTGCAATGTGGAAGGTGGAGCTGCTTCAGAGGGGGCAGGCCTTTTAGGAGCATCAAGAGTTGCAGTGACAATCGGAGCGTTTTGTGGAGTACTTTGATTTGCTGAAGTGACCGGTGCACTCTGGGTGCTGGTCGCAGTTGTTGGAGTACTTGCAATCGTACGATGGGTGATTGCTGGAGTAGCGCTAGTTCTAGCACTTCCTGGACCTCTGTATTAACATGAAACACAATGATAGTTGATGTGTGAAGATATAAATCATTCCTGCCATTCACACTACAATAACTGAATCAATAAAATGTGAATGATAATCATCCATTAATCAATAGCAGTTTTCCAATATTACAGATGGCCTATTAGATCGACTAAGGTCATTTTAAGTGTTTGAAGATTTAGGAATATGCATGTAACTATTATGAAAATGAAAAACCTCTAGTTGCCAAAATTGAGAAACAGCAGAAATTAAGTCGGTATTGTGGCAAAATATTTATTGTTCAGTTGTTACAACATGCGACAGTTTCGAGGAACAATTCTCCTCTTCTTCAGGCAATATGTAATGAAACTGGGAAAAATAACATTGGCAGTATGACGAGAACACATTCAATAGCTACAAAACTCCTGAAAAATCCCTTTCTAGTTCGCGAATAAGCATGTGGAAATGACTTTACTCTAACCTAAAAACACGGTCTAGAAGTCTTCAAATTCAATATTTTGCCACAATACCGACTTAATTTCTGCTGTGTAACTATTATTTCAAAATACCTTATAGTTCCAAGAAGGGAAGACAATGGACCCATCTGTCCACTTCCTCCAAATAACTGAATCAATTGAGATTGTGACATGCTACTCAACAAAGATTGAAGGTCATGATCCGCATTAGGATTTTCAGTAGAATTAATGCTAGCTGGATTATTCAAAATTTCATTGATCCTTTTGCAGTGCTCATCATCTTTGTCTGTCTTAGGTTCCTTGGAAAAAGAGAATATTTTGAGCAGAGAAACTGGAAATTCGACTCATAATATGTTTATTTGTTTGTATGAGTTATAGTATGACACTGGAGGAAAAAGTTGACTATTTTATTCAATGACTTGGCACCTATTAATTCTACTTATGAATAAAATTTTATTCTGGAACAAGGAGTTTAGCCGAATTGCAATTAGTTATAAGGTTTTCCAACAAAAAGCGGAAAAAACATAGAAATAGTGAATAATGGGTCATCCAACTTGTAGGTAGATTCGCATTTTCCAGTTCAAGATATCGATTGAAGCCTTTTGACAGCTGTCAAAAAAATAATTGACAGTACAACAAACAAAGGGTGCATTTAAATTTAAATCTGCTTTTGTGATCATTTCAATCAGGGAAAGGATAAAGTCATCGTTCAAGTAGAACAAATTTCCAAAGAGAAAGAATTAAATATTTTATGCCAAGTACAATTCTGGATTTGACAAATTCCCTGCAACTGTGTAGCAATAGTGTGTTACTTTTTTTTATTTTTAGTTCCCTCTAGTCAACTAATGAGGTTGTGCTCACCTGGAGCCAAAAAAAGAATCTTCTATTGGAAGTTCTAAACTTCAGAACATAAGCTCTACCAGTGGTGCACTGAGGAATTCGAACATACTCGCAATCATCAGGAAAAATGATTAAATCTTCCTCGACAGTTCCTGGAATGTACCAAATTTAATATTTTGAAATAGAAAATATAAGACAATTTACCTGTGGTGCGATCCTGCCAACAAAAGTGCATCAGAGAATCCTCGCTTTGAAAAACATAGATTAATCCCTTCCTTTTGTCAGGATAGATCATTCGGCCTAAAAATTTTCAAGAATGAATAACAATCAACAGCAAAATGATGTGAGCTTAAAATCTTAACGACAGTCATAAGACAGAACACTTCTTTTTAATGAACATCTCTTCCAAAAGAATATAATATATGTCTACTTCTTGGGAGAGAAAGTGAACCAGCAACTGAATGATTTGTATTTCAGAAGCAGATCATGAAAGTAACTCCAGTCCATTGCAATCAATAAATATTTTATTCTGTAAAATTTTACCCCTGAGTTCCATTTTTCCAGCCCGCATTTCGACTACATGTTTCACACCACTTCTATATCCAAGTGCTGTTGGCACATTGGGGAAAAGAGCTCCACCAGAAGACATTTCGAAAAGAATAATCTGAAATGTAAAGTCTCTATAAATTGTTAGTTGAGATGGAGGTGAGATTGTTCTGTTATTTCAAGAAAATCAACTTATTCCTAATAAGTTCATAATGGAAGAGAAAGAACAAATAATAGCAGCAGTGAAATTTCTGCCGTCATATGCTCACAATTTATCGAACAGATCAAACTATTTAATATGAACTTAGAAAATCAACTTCAACACATGAAACGTGAATAAAAGTAGATGACTTTTCAATTTTCTCGCCATAGAATAACTGACACTGACAGAATTGACATCGAACGACCGAAGCAAAGATTATCCTCACAGAACAATAATATTTTCCTACTCTTTGACGTTATTCAAATGGAATTTTTTTTATAGAAAAATTAATTATTCCGTTGATAACATTTTTTTAACTAAGAAGAAAGTGACTGTTTTTATTAAATATTGTCCTTCATTTACAGCATCTAGCAGAAATTTGATGTCGAGAAATTTTTTACCGACCCCTATATATAAATGCCATTCTGTTGCACAATTTCTGTGAATCAAAGCAATGACCAGTTCTTCAATGGAATATTCAAAACAGAAATGACTCTGGTTGGTTGGTTAGTCGCCATTGAGAGTTTAGAACTTCGATTGTTTGCGTGTATTACTCTCTATAGTTACGGGTATATTATACTTGTAAGACTTCAAAAGCTGATAAAAAAATTATTCTAACAGGAAATTATCATCTTAGCATTTCCTTAAACGCTTAATTTCAAAAATTGAATTTTCTTCATTGTAGGAATTCGATTGCAATAATATGGGCTTGTCCTACGGGCAAAATTTGTCCATAGGTTTCGTTAATATAGCCTCACCAAATTTTGTATTCCTGATAATTTCACAACTACAGATTTGATCGAGATGAAATTTTACATTTCGTTGAAGAGTGACATATTCAAGCTATACGTGCGAAAATCACCCTAGGTCACTTGATCATATAATATGCCAGCGAATAAAAAAAATTCACAATGCATACTTCTATATCATATATTATACGAGATCATGGACAACTTCTTTGAAAGCTGCTGTTTTTCTGTTGGATTACTTGGATTTTTGAATGCGAATCTTCCTACCAGATGGATCGACATAAAATATGTATGAACGAGCGCTCAAAGGTCCTGACTTAAAATTAGTAATTTAATTCTAATAGAAATGATTTTCATTTGAAACCAAATATAATTGAACCACCCAACTGCTTTTCACCCAGAATTAAAGAGTGTTAAAAAATTTCGTGGTGTAATAAGTGTGATGTGAAGAAATAGTCACACAACTGGAAGGTCTAGTTTGAATGAAGATACTTATAATATAATTAACTTGAAACACAGTTCAACAAATAAAAGAACATTTAATCACGAAAGTAGAAAGAATTACAAGTTAAATCATCACTAATATAAAAATTCATGAAATTGCATCAAATATGAAAGCAATCCATCCAACTCAATAAAATAAATTATGTTACAATTTCCATATGCAGTAAACATGAGAAATAATATTGTAATATTCTGGGGCTAATAAGGAGAGATCATTTAAACAATTTAGTGAGTATAGAATCTATATGGAAGTCATGGATTTCTACCATCTACTCAAGCACTATTTGTACTTTATTTATATGTTTTTATTATGGTGTATTCCCTTCTTGTAAAACACTATAAACACATAATCATTTTTTGAATAAATATCCCATAAACACAGTACACTTTCTGAAAACTCTCCTAGTATTCAATACGAATTTTGAGTATCAATCTTAGTTAACAGACACTGCCATAATTATATTAATTTTTCATATATCTAAAAGAGCTTCCTTATCAATCCCCTGAATATTTCTTATGCACCTATCAAACTTTTTCTTATTGATGATTGTGCCAACAAATTAGTAAAATAAAATTTAAAAATAAATTATCTTCAACTCGGAATAAAATTTGTTTTCCAAACCATAACTAAGTTATCAGCTCCACCTGTGGCAAAGAATTCTCCATCTGCACTAAATTTGGCACAAGTTACTTCGCCATCATGTCCTCCAAGAGTGTAAATAGGCCTTCCTTCTACTACATCGATTATTCTTACTTTTCCATCTTTGCCACAAGTTAAAAGATAATTATCAAGAGGATGCCAAGATATACAGGTGGTATCTGTGTGTAACACATAATGTTGTTGCAATTTTCCTGTTCTTAATTCATAAATTCTGACAGCCCCAGAACTCATTGCCACGGCTACAGAATTATTGTTAGGATAAGGAGCTACATGCACTGGATTACCATCTTGACTAACAAAACTACGAATGCACTTTCCTGATAGAACATCCCATAATTTCAATGTTCTGTCGTCTGCCCCTGAGGCAATAATTTTCCCATTGGGAAAGAACTTAGCAGACCTTACCCAATGATTATGACCCAAGAATGAAGATATAAAATGTTTACTTGCTACATCCCACATTTTGATAGCTTTATCTCTAGCACCAGTTATGAGTTTAGTGCAATCCTCTGAGAAATTCAAACATTGAATCGGAGAATGTGCTTTGAATTCTGAACAATCACCATTTACTCTGGGTGCCCAAAATCTTACAGTATGGTCAAGTGAACAAGAGGCTAGAATTCTTTTATCCAATGAGTATTCCACTCCAGTAACTGCATTAGAATGTCCAATATAGTTATAACTACGTGAATTATCAGCCGAGTCCCATATCATCATAGTACCATCTTCACTTCCACTAGCAAATTGATTTGAAACACAGTCGGGGTTGAAGCTGATATCAGTAATTGGTTTTCGATGTCCTTGCAATACCACTTTCAAAACAGGATCATTTTCTTTCAACAGCTCAGATTTATCGATTTTTTTCTGTTGGTTGAATGCATTCATTTTTTTCGAATCCATTGTATGAATTGTGCAGGGTATTTTATTGGCTCGGGTATTTGTATAGTATTTTCAAAGACTATTTTATTCCTCTTTGTAATTGTTTGCTTCCCAACTGACAAATTGTTTGAAAACGTTAAAAATTCAAATCACCATAGAAGCAAACACCTCCTTGATTTAACATAGAATCAGACCACAGAATACAAAGAGTGTGGTCCGTAAATCAACCAAGGTACCAAACAACCAAACCAACGTTTTCACAGCGGTTACGTCAATTCTGACAGCGGTACATGTCAAATTATCAACCAAAGCTGTATTTACGGGACGCCCGGGGATGAACCATTTGTTTTTATTGTGGACTTAGAATATTCGGAATATTCTTCGTCAATGGAATGGGTTCATTCATTCCTATTTGAGAAACTGATATTGTGCAAAACATTGGATTATGGAATCGTATCGCATTGTTTTGGCTATTCGATTTATTCAAAATATATATTGTTTGAAGCTTGAGCTTTAAGTCTTGATTGTCTGATGGATCTCTTCCTAAAAAGAATATGCAGGAAAAAAGATTTTCTGTGTGATAAAGGTTCATTCAAAATTTCACACTTTGAATTGTCCAGATTGTCCTATCCTGCTCCATGGGCTTGACGTTGGACTGCTACCTGGCCTCACTGAAACCAGTTAAGCCACAATTCGTAACTGTATTTTTCGAATAATTTATTATCCATATGTGAAACATTCAATGTTCGTATAGCAACAACATTATGAGGAGAGTTAAAGATGAAGTAATGTTTTTAAGCCTCAAAAATCGGTGAATGGCCCACTGACAGATACCTTAGATTATTGATTGTTTGTTTCACAGAAACACTCTTCCCTAATACAATCGGATTTATTGACAATATGCATGTAAGAAAACCAAAGGACTATTTTATCGTATATTCACATAATTATTTGTAAACAATTTTTTTTAGACCATTTATGATCATGAAATGAAATTTATAATTCACCCAGGCGGAGTTGGATCATGAATCATGAAGCGTAGTTAGATCTGGACCTTCATGAACCCAAAGTTGGAAAATTCTCGAATAATACTCTGTTAGTTGGGGATAAGACTTCTGTTAACCAGAATTATTAACTATAAAAACAATGATCATTGAATAACGTCAAAAAAAAAAATGATTTTTATGGTCAAAAACAAGAACTATAATAGAATTCTGGAGAAGGACTGTGTAAGAAAGGGGTGAGATATATCAACCGTTATTTTATTGATGATACAAAAAAGATTGCAGTTGATATAGCAACTAGTGTGGAATTGGTGGTTGCAGTTGAATGGTTTGAAGAAAATAAACTCTTGTTAATTAAAAACATAACCCAAACATTGACTTTCTCTCCTCAATACTTAGACAGTCTCAGTTGATGATATTTTAAGGAGTAATATTTCGACAAGATCAGAAATGGAGTGAACATTCAGAAGAATTATTCAAGAAGCTGTTCTGAGGTATTTTCACTATATGTAGAATGATGCACATTGGAAATTAGGAAAAAAGCAATGGCTGCTTACAGAGCCAACTTCCATAGCTGGGCCTCCTACATTATTTATTTTTTTCACACCTAGATGCTGAACATCTGTATTTATCACATGCAACCTCTAGTTTTGTCCAAAAAAAATAGGATTCATACATACATACAGATACATAAAACTCCTGTAATTTTTATGAACAAATTCATGACATTCTCTTAGGAAGCTCGAAGGTCTATTTTTATGATCGAAGGAGCAGATTTTTGATATAAATAGATTCCGTATACTAGTGTCTTTGTTGAATACAGAAGTCTTGTAATATATAATCTGTTGACCTGTTGACATTTTTTATTACTTCTGAAAAGTATGCATATGCGATTCCTAATTTATATAGTGTGTTATATAAAGACCTCTCCATATGAGTACATATACCATATCTGAGTATTAATTTGGCTAGGGATTAATAAACTAGGATAAGCGAGTCTCTTCTTAGGATGTTCTTAATGCAGTAAAATATATGTACAGGTAACTGAATATATTTTAAAGAGATTTGATATGAATATTCCATTTGAGATGTTTAAAGAGAATGAGGCGTAGATATTTATGATTCTCTACTTTGGTCATTTCCAATATACATAAATAAATGAAAACTTAGGATGTGTGGCCATTGTCTAGATTCTAGAAGAATGCCATATACATTTTTCATGGTTCTACTCATAAAATTTTAAACGCAGGCCAACTGTTACCTTTTATGAAGATGTATCTTCAGCATATGATGAAATTAGTTGAATTTCTTTGTCTGAATTTAGATATGAAATAAATACAATTGGACCAAGTAGTTTTCCTTGTGGTATTCCCATCTTTGCAATTGTTTGGCGAACAGTCCACAGCTTTTGTCGGTACTCAGAGATGTGTTCAGATTATTTGATATATTTCTGCTTCAATACTGAATTTAGATATAAAATACATAGGATTGTACTAAGTATTTCAATGCAGAAGTGGATTGATTTATATGATTACATATTTGTTATGCTATTTAAATTTTTTTATATTCCAATAAATTTACTGGTGAATAGCTAGATGATTTCATCATTGTCATATTCTCTTTTCTTCCTCCAATTTGGAATGAAATGTGCTTTGAATCGACTCGTATTTCCTTGATAATGAATGAAAAATACAACTTCAAATTCAAATATAGTTCTTTATTTCAAAAAGTAAAGATTTTAAATATTCTCTCGAATAAATTTTATATAATAATGCACAAAAAATATACACCCCAGAGCTTTTGTACAGGTGTTAGTAAAAACGTATCGAAATATCATATCAGAAAACTTGATAATGAATTCTCAAATAATCCGAAATATATAAATAGAAACCGTTAACTTCGTTAACGATAGGGGGCGTACTGCTTCTTTGGTTTCGCCTATTGGACAAAATACACAAACGAGGAGTCTTTGATTCAAAGTCCGTCGCGAGAACCCAAAAAGTTCATCTCTTTTAACTTTCGCTTGATCTGTGAGCAACAAAAACCCAAGGAACCGACGAAAATTCTTGGTCAATAATCTACCGCTGTCATCAGGAAACATCCGCCGTAAATTCGAATAATAACAAACCGAAGAAACCCGAAAGCCCACGAAGCAGCCCACGATCACCTCCGGTTGATTCGGTTCATGAAAACATCGGGTGATTTGAATGAACCATGTCCCGTAAATATTCGGTTTCCATCTACCAACCGGACATATTTCATTTACGGAACGGCTTGACAGTCACCAACCATAGATTCTCATGAACCAACCGACCTTGGTTGATATACGGACCATACCCAAAGAGTCTTTGCTGTTACACCCGAAAACGATCAAAAAAGGGATTAACAGTTGAGCCTGAAGGTAAAAAAAAACTTTCATCTTTTATCTAGTTTATATTTAGTTTCCTAACGGTTCTGCATCACAGATTATTGCTCTGTGGCACATATCAAGAAGAGGAGATAAAAAATACTAACTTATTATATCTCTATGGTATTTGGTTTGTGGTTTCAGATTCAGATTGGTTATGTTTATATTTACTTCCTGAAACAACTTAAAAAAATAGATACATATCTTATAATTTATTATAAACCAGAAAGATTGTCTCTGTTATATACATACATGTAAATATGTTTCGGTAATTTAACCTCTTCCAAATCAAATACATAGGAATCTCAATAATTAATTTCAATTAATTGCTGGTATGAATTATGAATATGAGCAATTATTTGCAAAAAAATTCATCGAAACTGAATATAAGCAATATTGCAAGCATTGCGAAGGAGCCTTTGGTATTGCCCAATTATTTGAAATGGGATATTATCAATTGGGATCTTCAAAAATGGAATGATGTCCTCCAGAATGAAGATTTAGTGTTTCGATATGGATGGAATGCAAAAACTAATGTAAATCATAAGTTCTATTGATTTACCTTCTAAAAACAAATTATCTCATTTATAGAATCCTCAATGGGAAAAAACAACACCATCTATTAATGGAACTTTCAGAGATCTACTTAATTTCTCACAAAAAGAGAGGTGGCTCTATTTCGATTATAAATATTTGAATGAGTGGTTATTAAGAGCTAAAGAACTACGTGAGGTTTTAATTTACTAACAAAATTTTTTCAATATATAAGAGTTCCCTTTTCAGAAGATAAATTTTGAAGACCTTGGTTTGGAGAATGTAACTGTGAATGAATCAACCATATGGATAGGTACAAAAGGAGCTCATACTCCATGTCATATTGACACTTATGGATGCAATGTTGTTGTTCAAATTCATGGGCAGTAAGTTCAATATTAGAATTTTTCTTAATTTTCCAATGATATTTATTGATTCATCAATGTTCATCTTATATATTTAATGCCGTTCATTTCAAAGTTGCATTAAAAATTGGTTAGACTTGACCTCTTAAAAGATTGGTTCAAGAATTGAATGTATCTAAATTCCAAATTTGTCTTGCTAGATCATAACAAAGAATTCTATTCGAATGATCTGCAATTAGATTCCATTCAGACAACCTATTTACCAAATAGTTAACTTTGAGGTAAAAAAGTAAATTCGCATGGTTTTCTAATTCTTCCTAATGATAAATATTTCTTTCAGAAAGCTGTGGTTACTTTTCGAACCTGGAGAAAATTTGAAAGCTACAAGGGTTCCTTATGAAGAAAGTACTATTTATTCAAAATTAAACTTTTTCAGTCCCTCAGATGTAGCTGATTTTGAAGGTAATAAACTTATTTTAATTTGATACCAGTGGGTTGTAAATTTGTATTTCAGGAATTCATAATGGAAAATACATTATTTTGAAACCTGGTGATGTTCTTATTATACCTAATAAATGGTGGCATTATGTTGAAGCCTTAGATACATCTATTAGTATAAATACATGGCTTCCAATGGTATGCCGTCTTTTGTTATAAAAAATAATCCCTATTCACTCATATGTAATAGAAATTCTCTCTGTAATCACCAGATAATTCCAATTTGTACCTATTTTAAAGTATTAGAGGAAATAAATGGTCTTTCCTTGCAGCAACAAGATCATTGTGAGAGAAAAAGTGAAGGTCTATTGCAATTATTGATTGGCTCTTTACTGAATAACTCTGATAGAAAGATGTCAATGTCTATTTTGAACCCAAGTTCTTTTGTGAGTATGTATTTGAAGTCATATATTTTCTGCTGCCAATCAAGGCCGTAGCTAGAAAAAAATTTCGGGGGGGGGGGTCCGTCCGAGACCGTAGCTAGAAAAAAATGTATTCGTAGAATTTTCGGTGAAATGATTATCTGGCATTTCTGAAAAAATAAATTTCGGGGGGGGGGGTCCGGACCCCATCGGACCCCCCCCTGGCTACGGCCTTGCTGCCAATTTTAATTCATTTTCAAATGTAAGTCTTTGTTTTCAATGGGAGGCAGAACTGATTAAAATGAACCATTTCATCAAGAATTTCCTATATAAAACTGTGAAGGTGTTTAAGCTATTTTTTATGAAAGACTATTTATGTTTTTATTACAGGATATATTGAAGCAACCATTGCAGGAGAGAATCGAATTTTTCAGTGAAATTCTGAATATGCAGGATATCGAAAATGGAAACAATGGAAATGACAAAAAATTGGAGTTGTCCAATTTATTGAAGGAATGTTCTTTCATGAAAACAATTGAAAATATTGCTGGAAATAGTTTCAATCTTTTTTTAGAGAATCAATCGAAAAGATTCTCAGAAGAAGCGAGTTGTGAAGAGGAACAAGAAGAAAACTTGACTCTGCAGAAGATTGCACATGCTGTCACCCATCCAGATGTTATTGACTTAATATTGAAAAAAATACTGGAAAAAGAAGAATAAACGTTTTACTGGAAGAAGAATATTTTTTTACTTAATCCTTCACTCTCTACATTCTTTGACCTGATTCTTCCTTGTTGTGTGACATGAACAACAATAAGCAATGGCACTTGTTGTGTTATAAGTTTATAACATATCCAGAATTCAATGTCGCAAACATTGCCGTGGCGAATTTCATATGAACTTCACTTGCATTACAGAATAAGGGGAACTAATTTTGAGCAAATCACATTTCCCCCCCCCCCCTCTGTCCGCCAGTGCAACAAAAGAGCTATAAATTACGAGGGTTTAGAGGAATTATTTAAAAGAATCGGAGTTACCGACTGTTACAATTGAGGAGAATATTATTTTGTCGGAATGCTGACAAATTTCGCAATCCGGAAAAAATTTTCAGTCGAAGGGGAATGAAAATGTGGGTTCGACTCCCGCTCGGAGTGAAAACTTTTTTCGAAATTCGTCCACATGCCGACAAATACAAAATAATATTCTCTTGGAATTATTTATGGCAGTGATAAGACGGTAGGCTCTCCTATTGTAAAATGATTGACAATATCACAATGCATATTAATGGGTTTAAATTTGGGGACGACTAAACATGACCCCCAGATTTCGGCCACTTCTCATCACACACATCATGTACACTACTGGAAAAAATTAAAGGATCAAAAAAAAATTCCAAATTTTTCGACAATTTTCAACATGCCGTAACTTTGAGAGGAATGGTCGTACACGGAATTCACAAAAAACGAAATTGTAGCTCCAAGTGTCTAGTTTTTGGATTAGAACCTTAAAAATTTTAAGTTTCAGTGGTTTTCGAGTAATGACAGAAAAATCAGCAACAAAAAAATTCTCAAAATTTTACCACTTTTTTTTTTCTTGTCTACGAGCGCGGTAATTTTATTTCTGCATAATCGTTATAATGATGGGATACTTTGTTAATTCAGCTTTAATTTATTTTTTTATTGACCCCAATACCTCCACTTCTCGCCGAGATATCGGTCTCCAAATGGAAAAGGACCCATTTGTCTTTGATTATCGATTTCTTAGCAACCACTGATCGCACAAAAAATTGAAGGGGGGTTTCAAGACCTTAAATGAACTCCCATTAATGAACAACCATTGCTTATTCATAGTAATTTTTTTTCTTAATGTCGCATCAATATGAAAATTTAACAAAAAAAGGGCTTTTGGTGGTTTCTTGGAAAATCTACCGCTGGATCGAAAATGTTGAGGAAACCAATAATGTTAAGTGTGACTTTCACAGTTCAATATGTTGATAAAAACCTTACGAAGAGCCAACTCAATTCAGCGAGCCGTTTTTTTGTTTGACTCGATTGAATTTTTGAAAAAAAATAAGGATCACGTTTTTTGCTCTGAGAAGCTCGTAATCTTTAAAAAAGGCAAAAAAGAATTTTCTCGAGCTTTTTCCACATTTTAATTGCAGATATTTCATAAATTTCAAAAAAAAAATAAAATAAAAACAACAAATAAATTAAAATGTGGAAAAAGCTCGAGAATATTCTTTTTTGTCTTTTTTAAAGATTACGAGCTTCTCAGAGCAAAAAACGTGATCCTATTATTTTTTTTCAAAAATTCAATCGAGTCAAACAAAAAAACGGCTCGCTGAATTGAGTTGGCTCTTCGTAAGGTTTTTATCAACATATTGAACTGTGATATAAACAGTGGCGGCGCGTGGATTTATATTTTGGGAGTGCACATGTAGGCAGATACCGGGGGGTCTAGAGGGTACGGACTACATAGGGAAGGGGGGTTCTGGGGAGGAAAAAAATGTGAAATAAAACTTCGAATCTCGCAGTTTAGAGCAGTTTGTGATGTTCTTTGGCCTTATCTTGGAATAACATTCAGAAAACTCCAAATTCTCACAATAGGGGTACCGTCTGCTGAAGCATAATGGCAAACTATAACCATTTGGAAAATGTTTGAAATGTCAATTGTTTCATCACTTACCACGGACACGAATTTTGAGGCAGCAAGTTCTTTCTTAATGTGTGCATGACACACAGAAAGCAATGAAAGCATACAGTCCAACTATTCATTTTGAATGTCTTTGGATGTTCCGCTGAATACTGGGGTGGATTGATCCAAATGATCCCTGAGTGCTAAATCTAATTCAGACGAAATATTGAATAGACCAGGACAAGCAATTTTGATTTCTGTTTTTTTCTAATGTCACCGAATTTGTTTTTGAATATTGTACGCTAATGCTAATCGGATTCCCCAAATTTGCGGCCATAATTGCGCGAAATGCCAACCAATTAAATATTTTTGTGTGTTCTCTTGAGTGAAATATTATTATTTGCCTTGACATTAATTCATGTAGATAAACAAACATTTATGAATGAATAATAGAATAGAATAGAATAGAATAGAATACTTTATTTAGACTATACAATAACCAAGTCAAAAACATACAACAAATATCTTAGCTTCCTACAGTAGAATAAAAATCTTCAAAACTGTAGGGAGGATTTTGAATTAGGTGACTTCTTAGGGTTTTTTTCATTGCTTTCTGGTTTAGGCCTTTCCAGTTTCTTGGTAATTTGTTGTAGAGTGTGGCTCCGAGAGTTCTTCTTGAGTTGACCTGCAGCCTTGTTTTTGGGATATTTAGATTGTCATTGGTCCTAAGGTTATATGGTTGACTTTCTGATCTTGTGATGAACTGCTCTGGGTGGTTTACTGCCTCAAGTATCATTTTGATTATTACTTCGGCTGTTATGGTGAGTATTTGGTTCTTTGTAAACAGAGGTTTGCAGTGGGTTCTAGAATTAACACCTTCCAGGGCTCTGACAGCTGCCTTCTGCGCAAGTAGCACTTCCTGACTGTGAGCAGAGGTTCCCCATATCTCCAGACCATACAGCATCCTTGAGTGAAATAGTGCATGATAAGCCTGCAGAGCCGCTTTTTGAGTGATGATTTGTCGAATTCTACGTATTGCATATATGGCACTGGAGAGTCTACCTCTCAGGTTGAGAGAGTGCTCACCCCATAGTAGTTTGCTATCTATGTGGATACCCAGAAACTTAGCTGAAGCAGACGGCATTCTCCTGGAGGCAGTGAAAAGGACTGTTTGGGCTTTATCTTTGTTTACAAATAATTTATTGGCGTTGAACCAACCAATTGCGAGTTCCTCAGCTTCACTTGTCTTCACCCTTAAGGTTTCTAAATTTGCGTCTTTAATCGCTATTGTTGTGTCATCAGCATACATAATTGTGTGGCACTGCATATTCTTAGGCAGGTCGTTCATATATAGTATGAACAAGAGGGGGCCGAGTATTGAGCCCTGGGGGACACCCTGCTTGACATCCAGAATAGAACTTGTTTGGCCATTTTGAAATACCATCTGCTTTCTGCCAGTTAAATAGGAATGAAACAGATCCAGTGCGACACCTCGCACTCCGTAGTGTTCGAGTTTTTCCAAACATATGCTGTGGTGCATACAGTCGAATGCTTTTGATAAGTCTAAGAATTTAGCAGATGTTGTTAAATGTTCTTCAAATCCGTCTAAGATGAAGTTGCATAGTGACCTAATACCGTGGATAGTTGATTTGTTTTTCCTGAAACCGTATTGATGTTCGGATATGTAATTATTTTTGGTCATAAATGATTCGAGTTGGTCAACCATCACCATCTCGAGTAATTTCGAGAATATTGGCAGAGCTGCTATAGGCCTGTAGTTGTCAGGATCCTCTTCATTACCTTTCTTGAATATGGGGCATATCTTAGCAATCTTCATTCTTTCTGGGAATATTCTTTGTTCAAGACATGTGTTGACCAAATGAGTCAGTGGGTGTGTAATTTCATAGGCCAGCTTTTTCACTACTTGAGCGTTGATGCCATAGATGTCCATTGTTGTTTTATTTTTGAGTCTATTGATGTAGGTCAACATTTCATATTCATTAATTGCCCTCAAGTACATAGAGCATGATGTTTTGATTGGAATTTGCTTCAAGTAGTCAGAGGGGTTTACTGTAGAGGTGCCAACTTTCTCAGTTATGTTAGGACCAACATTTGCAAAAAAAATATTGAAATTCTCAGCGCTGATGTGGTTTTCTGGGTTTTTTTTGCTGGATCTTCCTGTTTCGGTGTTAATTATTTGCCATGTTATCTTTTGTTTATTATCGGCATTGTAAATTCGATGCTCATTGTTGTATTTTCTATGTTTGAGTGCAGTTTCAAGGTACAGCTTCTTGTATTCACAGAATTTTCTGTATGTATTATCGTTTCGATTCAATTCATATACTTCTCGAATTAGATCTAGCGTTTCCTTCATATGGTCCAATTCTTGTGACGGCTTGTTTCTTCTTTGAGTGTTATTACATACCATGGGGAGATGCTTGTCGAGGTAAAGACAGAAGGTGCTCAAGAACACGTTGAATTTTTCATTAGCATCTTTCACACCGTATACTAGACTCCAGTTCTCATCTTTCAAGTCTTCTTTTAAGTTTTCTAATCTTTGTGGTGTGATCATTCTTTTTTTTAAAATAGTGGTTTTTTTATTCTGATATTTCACTTCTATTATCTGAGCCATTTGATGATCGGATATGTTGGCTTTGTAAGTTTTTGACTGGGAGTTTATGATGTTGGTAAAAATGTTATCTACGCAGGTTCTCGTGCCATTGTAATGTTCTCGAGTGTAGGTAAATATTGTTTTAAGAAGTCCAAAACTTTTTAGGATGTTTTCAACATCTGATGATTGTTTATCATGAGTGATGAAATTTGTATTGAAATCTCCCACTAGTATTACATCTATATTTGTGTCAAATTTGAGGTAGATAAATTCCATCAGTTCAGTCCAGAACTGTGAAAAATCATCGGGTAACTTAGGGGTATAATATGTTATAATTATGGTATTCTGAAGTTTTAAGTAAATTGCACATAACTCATGCATCATCTCCCTGGACATCCCCAGAATCTCTTTGATTTCAACATATTCCATGTTTTTGTTTATGTAAATGCAGACACCTCCATGTTGATGACATGTTCTTGTAAAGCAGGTGGCTTTAACTTTATTGGTCAGATGATACAGATCTGCGTTAAATGTGTTCAACCAGTGTTCACTTAGACAAACGATATCAATTCCCTGGGAATCTATTACATTGTTAAGAGCCTCTGATTTATTGGAGAGACCCTGTATATTCAGATGCATTATTTTGATTGAAATACAATTTTTGGAGTCTGTATGATCTTTGAGAGTATCTTTGGGTTTGTCAGGTATTATGTAGATTGGTTGTTCAGATTTGTTGTTTTGTCTAAAAAATGCTGGCCAATTCTGAAGTTGAAACGAGAGAATGCGACACCAATTGGCCAAAATTTGCTGTCATAGATTTTTTCCTTGTATTGACATTCGACTCCCAATAAGAAACATTTATTGTCTTTTGATGGTTTTCTTGTTTGGAGCTCTTTAACAGATATCGTTGATATATCAGCTCCGAGTTTATCTCCTGTGTACTTTTGAATTGTTTTGGCTTCAGCTGTATCCCTGATTCTAGAAAGAAAGAGCCAAATTTTCTTCTCCTCGGGACTTTTTTGAGATTTGCTCCGGAAGCCGTCATAGAGGTCGTCGTTCACAGCGCCTTCCCCTAAATTCAATTTTCGCTTATTTCTTCTGGACTTCACCAGAGTAAAGTCGCCGTTTTTGTTTGGGACTTCATCCTCCTTGTTGATGTCCGATTGCAGATTTATCAGATTTTCCATTTGTTTTCGTTGCATTTCGGTATGAATTGCAGCCGATAACATTTGTTTGGTGACCATTTGATTATTAGTGTTTGTGACGGGATTGAGGTTAGGATTGTTGTTGGACTTGGCACTATTGGTGGTCTTCTCCTTCTGACGTATTTTAACCGGTAGCTTATTTGAACCGGTAGTTGATTTGCTCGTTGACAATGACGTTTCTGGTTTTGAGTTATTTGACATTGACATTGATGCTGCGTATGATTGGATTGATTGATCAGTGTTATGATTTGGAGCTTGATAAGATTCCTGTTTTGATCTGCCAGATAACGCCTCGTTTTGCTGTTTTTTGTCAACTTTTGCTTCAAGGACTTTGACCTTTTCCTTCAGCAAGTTGTTATTTTCAATTAAAATATGATTTTTTTCAATCAAAATATGATTTTTCTCTTGGACTTCTCTGAGCATTTCTTTCAGGTATTTAACTTCAACGCCCAACATTCCAATATCTCCGTCAGCAGCAACACCGTCGCAACATGTCAACGTTTCACCCACCAATTTCACATTTTTCATGCGTTTTGCACAACTCACGTGATAAAATGCAAAACAATTCTTGCATACATGGTATCTGCATGGTTTATTGCAGCATTTAAAGGTTTTCGCGTTCGCGTTTTCACTGTTTTCACTTATAGTAGACACCTCGCTATCGGACTCGTGTTCGTCGTCTCGCGCCATCTTGGATATTTAACTCCTATATAAGACTTTGATTTTAATCACTGGTGTTCTACATTTTATGCTTTTTATAAGATTTAGTGATTGCTCTGGAATACAAATAATCATCGTATCTAATGAACTCGAAATTTGAAATTTTTTTATACAAATGGTACATAAAACGATGTCTGTTTTTTACGCCGATATCAGCTGTTAGTACTAACGACCGAGTATACATAGCGCAGACACAATGAACAGAATTTGAATTAAGAGTGCACATGCTGGATGTGTACCTATGCCAGCTAAATACTATGGACTGTTACGAGGAGTGCGGGACGCGAAGGGTAGCTGCTGCTCCAATGAGGGATCAGTTCGACAGTGCAGTGTACGGGCTGCATTTTTCCGTTCCCTATACAGTCAGCGCGACAGGTCGCTCTCACCGTATAGGAAACGGAGTGCACGATGAAGCACTCCGTTTCCTAGCAGGTATGCGCGATGTGCCTACTGCCCTGTGTCCGATCGCATATGTATCTAGGAACGTATATAATTGTATATTCTAGAAGTAGTTGCAGAATGGGCTCCTATTCCAATACGAATGCGAATGATTGTTGGAATTACCTTCTGCAACGAGTATTAGACGATATTTTATCTATTTCAGTCAAATTTCGTGAAAAACTGTTGAAATTCGAGGAATACATCCTAGTGACTTTTGTATTGTATCTTGGCAGTTGGTGACTGTTACGAAAATTGAAATTTCCAAATTGACGTGTGTTGACAATTGATAGGATCACACAGGTGACTTCTGCTCTTGTCATTATAAATGAAACGCGGGAAATCAGATATCTAATAATTCCTAAATGGGGAATGAGCCAATTAAAACTAAAGCTGAATCAAGATCTGCGCATGCGCCGCAATATTGAGAATAAAAATAATTTACTAATTCTGTCTCTCTCTGACACATCGTATTATGTCGTGAAACGTATGTCATTCATTAATTCATGTGAATACTTCACATAATTCTATACCTATAATTTGATCCTTGAAATTAAAAGTGAAACATCTAATGGGCTGTGCCTAGGGTCAGTGAGACTATTGCGCATGTGCGTTAACGGAGAGTGGGAAAATAAGGGCATCGTGGCGATCAGCAATTGACAACCAACCTGTTGTTTTGTTTTTTGTCTCTGTTTTTATTGAGCTTGAGTCACATATGGTATCCATGGAATATGGATAAATAATGACATGTCCATTCTCTTCTCCCTCCGCATGCGTATATCGACAACTGACCCTGGATTTAAGGGGAACGAGGACTACGCTTTTGTATACTTATTAGCCACTACCTACGCTCGAATTCTATATTTATAATTCTATGGAATACTTTCGATCTCACAATTTCGTGTGAAATGTTTCGATCGCTTTATATTTGACATATTTTTATCCTCGATATCTATTTTCTTGTTGTCTTTCAAAATAAACATACATTTCTCCAAATTTTTGAATTTTCAGTTGACGCAAGCCTAAAACTCAATCCGCACCAAAGATTTGCGAAATAAGTTCAAGAAAGAGACCTCGCAAAAAGCGATCATTAATAGCAAACATCCAACAGAATACCACAAACGCTAAAACTCATGGCAGTGCACATTGAACATCAATTTGGATTGCTATGATATTAATTATTCTTTATGTTACAAAAAAATCCTATAAATTTTCAGTATGTATTTGTTGTTCTGCATTAATAAAGTTCGGTTTGATTATATCAAGTTGTGTCTTCTTTCGACTAAGAATCAAAATTGTTCAATAAATTATTTTCTATTTCAGTATCGTAATGGGTTCATTACAGTACCTACTAAAAACAGTGCTGTAATGAACTCATTACAGCAATGTTTTCAGTTATATTTTTCCTTTCGTGGTTGTCAACAAAGACTTCCGATCCTATCAATTGTCAACACACGTCAATTTGGAAATTTCAATTTTCGTAACAGTCACCAACTGCCAAGATACAATACAAAAGTCACTAGGATGTATTCCTCGAATTTCAACAGTTTTTCACGAAATTTGACTGAAATAGATAAAATATCGTCTAATACTCGTTGCAGAAGGTAATTCCAACAATCATTCGCATTCGTATTGGAATAGGAGCCCATTCTGCAACTACTTCTAGAATATACAATTATACGTTCCTAGATACATATGCGATCGAACACAGGGCAGTAGGCACATCGCGCATATCTGCTAGGGAACGGAGTGCTTCATCGTGCACTCCGTTTCCTATACGGTGAGAGCGACCTGTCGCGCTGACTGTATAGGGAACGGAAAAATGCGTACGGGCTACGCGTATTTGCATTGACCGTTGGCGTTCGAAGTTTTGACTGTTGTGAGTTCGCCCGCCGTCTGTTTCTTGTTTCTAGAGTAGTCTACACTCTACAGTAATACAGAACCGTGTACCGGAACATCGGAAATTAAAAATAAAATTAAATACCCAATGGAAAACGTTACATTTACGTCAAACACAAAAATAAATTCCTTTAGATGAAGATATTACTTGGGGGTACACGTGCACATGTGCACAAATGGAGGAGCCGCCACTGGATATAAATATCAACAATCGCCATGGATCCGACACGAACTTGCCAAATTCTTCATCCAGAGAACTAATGAAAGTTCCAACCTCATCGAGGTGGGTAGAAGTCGACCTAGGTTTCGATCATTATTTTGATCATCTTCAGGACAACATAACATGAATGAAAGTTATATACATATTTCAATTCACAAAGGAACACTTTATATAATAAACATGGGCGCCCGCAAAGGGGGCCAGGGGGGTCATTGTCCCCTCCTGAGATTTGAAGACCTTGTCGTTTTTCAATATTACTTTCACATTTTCACAATACAAAGGGGAAGGAAAATTTGACTCAATAGCCCCGTTTACACGTACACTCCGAACCAACGCCCCTGTAGCGTCGCTCTGATGCGGCACTCCGGAACGGCGTTCCAGGAGCGTGAGGATTGATGCGTGGTCGTCAAATAGAGCAACACTTTTGGATCGCGCATCGATGCGGCAGATTTTATTGTACGCTCCAAAACTCTCCGTGTGAATGCGAAATACAACAGCGTGGAATTTCCGCTGAGGTGGAAACTCCACGTTCCGTGCTCTCTTATAAATACCAGTCAGTTGAATCGAATACCCGTAAGTGGACAGTGTAGTGAACAATGTGAACATGAATTCGAGAAAAAGGAAGGCTATTGCTTGTTTAGGGCTGTAAGGCCCGTTTACACGAACAGTTTTTCTGGCAGTTTTGGAGCGTTCGCTCCATTTCTTAACTCCAATCTTGTGCGTGTGAATGCTAGACCACAGTATAAGGTAGTCTCTACCTTATACTGTGGCTAGACCATCGTGTGTCCAAAAGCGTCGATTTGATGCGACGTGCCAGATGTGCTGGTTTGTGATTTCAACGTCGTATTTACACGCACACTCCGATCTACCGAGGTATGTAGCAGCAGATGCTTATCGTTCTCTCGAATTCTCGTAGTATTTATGTTTATAAACTTGAATTCTGGTCATTTCCACCAGTACCTACATACACAATGTGGAATAGGGATAATTTAGAATTATTTATAAACACGTACAGAGGCTTTCCGTGTTTATGGAAAATAAAAAGTGACGATTATAAAAATAAGAATTTGAGGAATAACGCCTATGACAAATTGCTTGAGTTTTGTAAGCAAAATGTAGACCCGAGAGCAAATCGAGAATTTGTTTTAAAAAAAATACAAGGTATTCGAGGTGCTTTCCGGAAGGAATTTAAAAAAATAAATGATTCCAAAAAAAGTGGAAGCGGAACAGAAGATGTTCACAAGCCAACTTTATGGTATTTCGACCTTCTTCTATTCACAAAAGACCAGGAGCAACCTTCTGAGAGCATCAGTAATATAGATTCTGAGGGGATGGCTGAAGCGGAGTGCGAAAATTCAGAAATCACGGAATTGAGTGATCCAGAAAGGCAGGGTGATCAAAACACACAAGTAAGTAGATTGTCTTTATTTATATTCATATAAATCCATTTCTCAACAAATCGTCCTGCCATGACAGTTTTCCATCATTATTAAAATATTCCATGTAGTCGTTTCGATTTCTTACAGCTTCAGAAGAAACATTAGTAGGCCTATAACTCTGCAAACTCACTAAAAAGTTTACTCCATCTTGCAATTCCCCAGAGATTTCATTTCTACTAGCATTATCGAATGTTGATTCTGATGGCACATAAGAAGGAGAGGTTCTAACTAAACAATTGTGTAATACACAAATTGCTAAGACGATATAATTGATTTTTGCAAGAGACATATTAATGGATGTATTCAAAACTCTGAACATACTATTCACTAAACCGAAAGCATTTTCAGACACATTTCTGGCCCTCGCTAATCTGTAATTAAAAATGCGTCTTTCTTCTGTTAATTCTTTTTGGGGAAAAGGTTTCAAAAAATGTTTTCCGAGAGCAAAAGCTTCGTCCCCTAGAAAAACAAAATTCAAATTTTTTTTCGTTTCGTGATTTTCAGGTAGATTGAGTTTGTTAGATTTTAACCTACTAAAAAATTCAGTATATTCAATTACTCCCCCATCAGACATTCTTCCGTTTTTACCAAAATCCACAAATAGAAATTCATAATTGGCATTAACGATAGCCATCAAAATAATGCTATAATAATTTTTATAATTGTAATAGTGCGCTCCTGAATTCGATGGCTGAACAATTCGAATGTGTTTTCCATCTATAGCGTGTCCGTGAAGTTAGCAACCACATTTTCGAAAATGAAGAAAATTTTTTTTGCATTCGTAAGTAACTCGTTAGTAACTATTTGTAACCTCAAAATTTTCGTTTGTACCTCAAGGGAACTCATAGAAAAACGCCGCATTCCGCTGGGTGCTAACTTCACGGGCATCCACTTCTCAATTTTTTGCGAAAAAAAAATACGATCGGAAAGTCCTTCGTTAGTAACTATTTGTAACATGAAAATTTTCGTTTGTAACCTAACCCTCAGTGAAAAAATGACACCCCTAAAATGCGAAGTTAGCACCCACATTTTCGAAATCTTACAAATTTTCTATTTCATTCGTTAGTAACTCGTTAGTAACTATTTGTAACATAAAAATTTCCGTTTGTAACCTAACCCTCACTGAAAAAATGACACATCTGACATGCGAAGTTAGCACCCGCATTTTCGAAAATGAAGAGAATTTTTTTTGCATTCGTTAGTAACTCGTTAGTAACTATTTGTAACCTCAAAATTTTCGTTTGTACCTCAAGGGAACTCATAGAAAAACGCCGCATTCCGCTGGGTGCTAACTTCACGGGCATCCACTTCTCAATTTTTTGCGAAAAAAAAAATACGATCGGAAAGTCCTTCGTTAGTAACTATTTGTAACATGAAAATTTTCGTTTGTAACCTAACCCTTACTGAAAAAATGACACCCCTTGAATGCGAAGTTAGCACCTGCATTTTCGAAAATTTACAAATTTTCTATTTCATTCGTTAGTAACTCATTAGTAACTATTTGTAACATAAAAATTTCCGTTTGTAACCTAACCCTTACTGAAAAAATGACACATCTGACATGCGAAGTTAGAACCCGCATTTTCGAAAATGAAGAGAATTTTTTTTGCATTCGTTAGTAACTCGTTAGTAACTATTTGTAACCTCAAAATTTTCGTTTGTACCTCAAGGATACTCATGGAAAACGCCGCATTCCGCTGGGTGCTAATTTCACGGGCATCCACTTCTCAATTTTTCGCGAAAAAAAATACGATCGGAAAGTCCTTCGTTAGTAACTATTTGTAACATGAAAATTTTCGTTTGTAACCTAACCTTTAGTGAAAAAATGACACCCCTAAAATGCGATGTTAGCACCCACATTTTCGAAAATTTACAAATTTTCTATTTCATTCGTTAGTAACTATTTGTAACATAAAAATTTCTGTTTTTAACCTTACCCTTACTGAAAAAAAGACACATTTTATATGCGAAGTTAGCACCCGTATTTTCGAAAATGAAGAAAACTTTTTTCCATTCGTTAGAAACCCATTAGTAACTATTTGTAACAAAGAGATTTTCGTTTGTAACCTATTCTTTTTATGAAAAAAGTAACAACCCTTACATGAGAAGTCAGCACCAACATGTTCGACCATGAAGAAAATATTTTTCGCATTTGTTAGCAGCTGGTTGCTAACTATTTGTAACATAAAAATCATCGTTTCGTTTGTGACCTAGCTTTCGATGGGAATATACATACATTCGTGCAAATAAATTCAACAAATTTTCAATAAAAAATATATTTTCAAAATAAAATTTTAAATACTATACAATAGTAGGTGGACGTCAAGTACCGACCATTGTTTTCGGTATTAATTTAATTTTTTTCGTCATATCATCATACACCTCCAAGGCTCCATCATTTCTGCGACAAATGGCAGTATAATGACCTAAGCTATTCCTGGTGAGTGAAAAATTGATAGTCAAAAATAGTTCATAAATAAAAGTTATCGAGAGCAAAAACTATAGTATTTATTTGAAAATGTTCAGATATCAGAGGTGTCTTTTTCTCACTGAAGATTAGGTTACAAACGAAAATTTATATGTAACAGTAACCAATGAGTTGCTAAAGAATGCAAAAAACATTTTCTTCATTTTCGAAAATGAGGGTTCTGAATTCGCATGTTAGAAGTGTCGCCTTTTCATTGAAGAATAGAACAATCAAAAATTTTTATGTTGCATAGTAACTAACGAGTTACTAACCAATGAACGGAAAATTTCTTCTTTTTCGAAAATGTGGATGCCCGTGAAGGTAGCACCCATCGGATTGCGGTACCCTTAAGATACAAACAAAAATTTTTTGTTACA
Source organism: Adalia decempunctata (assembly GCA_951802165.1). NCBI lineage: Eukaryota > Metazoa > Arthropoda > Insecta > Coleoptera > Coccinellidae > Adalia > Adalia decempunctata. Next base: position 34,768,102 of record OX637697.1, on the reverse strand, counting down.
AATACATAGTTACTAACGAAGGACTTTCAGATCGTATTATTTTTCGCAAAAAATTGGGAAGCCCGTGAAGTTAGCACCCAGCGGAATGCGGCGTTTTTCATGAGTATCCTTGAGGTACAAACGAAAATTTTGAGGTTACAAATAGTTACTAACGAGTTACTAACGAATGCAAAAAAAATTTTCTTCATTTTCGAAAATGCGGGTGCTAACTTCGCATGTAAGGTGTGTCTTTTTTTCAGTAAGGGTTAGGTTACAAACGGAAATTTTTATGTTACAAATAGTTACTAACGAGTTACTAACGAATGAAAGAGAAAATTTGAAAATTTTCGAAAATGTGGGTGCTAACTTCGCATTTTAGGGATGTCATTTTTTCACTAAGGGTTAGGTTACAAACGAAAATTTTTATGTTACAAATAGTTACTAACGAAGGACTTTCCGATCGTATTTTTTTTTTCGCAAGAAATTGGTAAGGCCCGTGAATTTAGCACCCAGCGGAATGCGGCGTTTTTCTATGAGTATCCTTGAGGTACAAACGAAAATTTTGAGGTTACAAATAGTTACTAACGAGTTACTAACGAATGCAAAAAAAAATTTCTTCATTTTCGAAAATGCGAGTGCTAACTTCGCATGTCAGATGTGTAATTTTTTCAGTAAGGGTTAGGTTACAAACGTAAATTTTTATGTTACAAATAGTTACTAACGAGTTACTAACGAATGAAATAGAAAATTTGTAAATTTTCGAAAATGTGGGTGCTAACTTCGCATTCAAGGGGTGTAATTTTTTCAGTAAGGGTTAGGTTACGAACGAAAATTTTCAGGTTACAAATAGTTACTAACGAAGGACTTTCCGATCGTATTTTTTTTTCGCAAAAAATTGAGAAGTGGATGCCCGTGAAGTTAGCACCCAGCGGAATGCGGTGTTTTTCTATGAGTTCCCTTGAGGTACAAACGAAAATTTTGAGGTTACAAATAGTTACTAACGAGTTACTAACGAATGCAAAAAAATTTTCTTCATTTTCGAAAATGTGGGTGCTAACTTCACGGACACATCTATAGCTCCTCCACAGTTAATGAAATTCCACTTTGTCTCGAATAAGTCTGCTATTTTCAATCAATCTTCTTTTTTTTTAGGAAACTGAAAAACAAAGGAACAAAATATTATCATCCGCTGAGACACCTTCAAAACGAAAGAGAACTACGCAAACTTTAGAATTTATGGAAGTTTGCAAACGAGCATTAGAAAAACCTGATACCTCTGAATATGAAGCTGTGGGGATAAACGTGACTAGGAAATTGGAGAAGATGGACAGACTTCAAGCAATTTATGCTGAGAGTCTTATCAATGGTATTTTGACCAAAGGCTTACTGAACCAGATTACTCCAAATACGGAAATAATGGAAAATCACCATCCACTACCACACACCGCCACCTTCCCCCAAACTTCTTGTTCAGAGAATGATTAAAAAGCCTTTAATATAAATGATTATTTCGAAAGCTTATTATTTTTTTTGTTTCATGATTATCGTTGTCCTCCAAATTATATAATTGATTCGAAAAGTGTTTATATATTTTTGTAAAACTCACCTGTAAATAATTTCTTGTCATTGAAGTAAATGGCCCCACATGTCTCTGGAATAATATAACACAAGGCAGGTGCTGAGATACAAGATGAAAACTTCAGATCTTGAACTGATCGTCCAGTGGCTAAATACCGAAGAGTAACAGCCAAACGTTCTTCTGCACTGATGCTCGTTCTCATAATTGTATCTTCTTTTGAAATATACTGACGAACAAAATTCAAAACTAGCCGAAACGTTATGTCATCCATTCTTAAATAATTTCTGTAGTCCTCTGGATAATTTTCCCGGAGTTCCCTTAATAGAGGCATATGACCAAAACGCTCTCTATTCAACCTCCACTTCTTAACCCAAATTTTCCGAGGAGTTTTCTTCTAATCTTCATTGATGACATAAGGCCCGTTTACACGAACAGTTTTTCTGGCAGTTTTGGAGCGTTCGCTCCATTTCTTAACTCCAATCTTGTGCGTGTGAATGCTAGACCATCGGAGTCCAAAAGCGTCGATTTGATGCGACGTGCCAGATGTGCTGTTTTATGATTTCAACGTCGTATTCACACGTACACTCCGATCTACCGAGATATTATGTAGAATTGTAGCAGCAGATGCTTATCGTTCTCTCGAATTTTCGTAGTTGGAAATGTGTATTTATGTTTATAAACCCATAATTGTATCTTCTTTTGAAATATACGGACAAACAAAATTCAAAATTAGCCGAAACGTTATGTCATCCATTCTTAAGTCATTTCTGTAGTCCTCTGGATAATTTTCCCGGAGTTCCCTTAATAGAGGCATATGACCAAAACGCTCTCTATTCAACCTCCACTGCTTAATCCAAATTTTCCGAGGAGTTTTCTTGTCATCTTCATTGATGACATACAGCCCTAAACAAGCAATAGCCTTCCTTTTTCTCGAATTCATGTTCACTACACTGTCCACTTACGGGTATTCGATTCAACTGACTGGTATTTATAAGAGAGCACGGAACGTGGAGTTTCCACCTCAACGGAAATTCCACGCTCCGCTCCAAAACTGTTGTATTTTGCATTCACACGGAGAGTTTTGGAGCGTACAGTAAAATCTGCCGCATCGATGCGCGATCCAAAAGTGTTGCTCTATTTGACGACCACGCATCCATCCTCACGCTAATGGAACGCCGTTCCGGAGTGCCGCATCAGAGCGACGCTACAGGAGCGTTGGTTCAGAGTGTACGTGTAAACGGGGCTAATTTCTACATTTCCAAATACAGGAATACAGCGATAACACTTAGAATATTATATTACCAACAATACTAACACTGTCGGTTTCAGTTGAATCTGTTGAAAGATCCTGCCGAAATAAACATCTAAAATTAATATTTATCAAAAATTAGAGCAGAGACTAAGAAATTTAGCTATAGTTTCAATTAAACATGAAATTTTGGGGAGCTCAGATACAAATTACGAGTAAAGGAAAAGAGGGTAATGGAGGTCAGTCAAACTCTTTTTGGAATAAAACTCAAATTATAAATCCCAGCTCTATTAGGAACAAAACATCACAATTCTGCATTAAAGGAGTATTCATTGTAGTCATCAGAGTACCTAATACCTAAGCTTTAGAGTTTCGATTTATTAGTAATACTTAATGGTTTGAAAAAACAGCTTTTGACCACTTATGCAGTCACGTGAAGACAATAATGGTAGTCATGATGTTGACAATGATGATTGAATACTTCTAACATGCGGAATCCAAGCCAGAACCAGCAAAGTGAGTCTAAAGTCCATAGGAAGTGCATCGGTACCAAAGAGTAGTCTACTCTTTGTCGGTACCATACTTATTCGTTGTTTCGGCCAAATTCCCCGCATATAAGACAATTATTTTCTGAGTTATCTTCATCAAAAGTATCATCATCGACGCAGTGGTCGTCAATGTCTACGTCAGTCAATGAAGAGTCATTTTCTTCCTTTCAGCCTTTTTAAGTCTTTCCTTATTCAACTCTTTGGTTTTTTGTCCTTCCCCATGCATTTTCCTTTCCGCTCAATTTCTCGACCACAATTACCGGCAATAGAGTTAATAGAGTAAACTGTGAATAGAAAAAAGAATACCAAAAATACCATATTTTGATTCAAATTGAACATTATTAATTTATGATGAACAGTTTCAACCAACTTTCAATGATTCACGTAAAAAAAAAAAAATTCGTAACTCACCTTGATAAATTTAAACTAAGTACGTTAAAAAAAGGGGAACGATTATATAAGAGCGAAAACGAAAGACACTCGTCATATATGAATGCGTCGCGAGGAATGAACGAGGGTGTTCGGCGACACGGGGGTTGTGAATTATGTTAGGTTACCGCACGCGCATAGGCAACTTCAATTTCTTCAGCTGTGGGCATGACCCCGACTGCCCCATCTTCCCCTACCTAAATATTTTTTTACCGCCAAAAAGTATTTATATATACTCCATTCACAATTATAAAATCACAACTCTGGCCATGGTTTCGTTTTCAGGAATTGGTGCACCTGATAAAAAATCTGTGCGCGTACAGAGAATATCTTTAATGACAAAACGACGCCGCCAGTTTTTTTTTTACATCAAAGTGAAAGTATCAAAGATATTTTGGCATGGGTACAAACGGCAAATTTGAATTGGACCAAAAATCGATTTGTAAGCATGAATAAAGCAAAAGTAAGTACTAATGGCCTTTTTTACACTTGATAACGAAGTTTTTTTTTAGGTATCTGGCCGTTTGGAAAGATTTCAAACGAAATTCCGGTCCCCCAGAAGTTTGGTTAGTTTCGGTATCGTTTTTGGTGCTCAAAATTCATTTGGAATGTGTAAATGGACAAAAAAGGCTTCCTTATACGATCTTTTCACGAAAGCGACCGGAAAATATGGTTCAGGTAGGATTTTCGAGGAATTATGAGGAAAGAACTTGCAGAATGAAATTGCACGATTTTCGTAAGTAAACCGGCTTTGGATGGCCATCATCGGTCTCTAAATGATTATTGTTGATCGTTTTCACGTTTCAGAAAAAGAACCACTTCGTATAAGCCCATTTTGAAGAAATTTGTGTATGTAACATTCAACGGTAGGTATTTGCTCTTAATCGAAAGAATATATTATATCTAGTGCTACTTCTTTCAGAAGAGACACAAGCTTTTAATGCTGTAGGAGCCCTATGATGTGGAGGAGTTTGTGTCTTATTTTAGAACAGGTGAATGATAAATGTGAAGCATATGTTTGACCTGTTCCATATTATTTGTACAAACCTACTGTGGTTGAAATGTATGAATATTTTTTAAACTAATAAATTACTATACAGTCAGAATATTTTACTCCTTGTTCATAAGATCAAATAAATGAAATGTATATCTTCTACTCTTATTTTTATTAAGTTAGCTATTAAGGTTATGTTCCAAGAAAAAGTTCCTGTTGCATCAGAACTCCCTTCAACTATTTGGATTCCAGTAGAGGGATATAATGTTCCATTATTCTTGATTCAACAATTGATGTCAAGTCTTGAACTTTCAGTTCAAGAGGATAATAAACATTAAATCTTCACAGGCATGCATATGAAAATCATGTGAAAGCAATGCAATTTTCTTCCATGGCGAAAAATAATATATTTCAACAGTGATCTCTTGTACTTTTCATGCAAATAACTAGTAAAGGAATCCTTTCTATCAATTCATATAAACGTTAATTATTTTCGTCCTCACATCTCTTCCAATTCATTCATTTTCCGAATAAATTCTGAGAAATACGATAAGAATGTAGAAAGGGCAACATAGTGTTGACTTGGAACATAAAAATATTTTGAAAAACGTCATAACTTCGATACAGAGTGGAATGTGTCAAATTTCCAAGGCCAGAGTTGTGATTTTATAATTGTGAATGGAGTTTTTTTTATACGTACTTTTTCCCCACTATAATGAAAAAACATTAAGGTCGGCGTTTAAACCGAGTAGGAAAGATCAGCCGATAGAGGCGCCACCGTCCATTTTCTCCATAGAACTTTCATTATCACAATAAGTTCTATGAGTATCTCTCTAATCATGAATGAAATGTACAATGGCGCTCTCTATCCGAAAATCCCGAACTATGAAATACGTAAATTTGTGGGTAAAGCAGGAATTTTTTCCCGCCAAAATTTGAATTTGGCCATTTTCTGCCAATTCCGTATTTCAAGTTGATCTTCTGAAAGAAATTATCTATAGATTCACTTTTAATCGGAAATTGAACTATTTTCATGGGTCTTTCTGTTGAAATAAAACAGAAGCATGGGTTGGCTCATTTTCTTCTATTTTTGAAAGAAAAAAAATTAACTGTCGGAATGAAATCGATCAAAATTATTTCAACAAGAACCCTAATCTTTTCTGAGTTCACCCACAAAATTTCAGTTCTCAAAGTGAAACCGTTTTCGAAATCAACTTGAAATAAAAACACACTACATTGAACGCCCACCTTAAATAGTCCTTTTTGTCCAAACCAAACTCACGGCAAGTATTTATAGGGCGGCATGACGTATGGTCCTAGAGTTTTGGGAAAAATTTCAAGAGCATACAGGGTGTCCCAAGTTCGAGTGCCTAGCTATTAGACGTTTCTAGAGAACTGGACATATTTGAAATCTGAAAATTGGGATTATGATATTGTTCGTAATTCTCTACAGACCTAAAATATTTTCAGAGCCAGAGCACTTCCGGTTATACAAGGAGAGAAAATAAATTTGCTCAAAATTTTTTTTTCAATCTTTCCGTTTCTGATATGATTGAGTATCAAATTCTGAATACATTTCTGTTAAAACCATTGAATTCATTCGACTAGTTTTCAAGATATCGAAAAAAAAACCTGAAAAAAAGTCAAATATTCATAGTCAGTATTATGTTCATTTTTCTTATTCTGAACATCCTGAGTGTACACCGTTCTCACAACGTCAAAGTAGAAGAATGTGGAAAGGTCTTGCATCAAATGAATTTCATGAATATCATCACAGGGTGTTTCAAATTTTGTGTCAAAAACTGTGATCGTAAATCGGCCATAACTTCTGTTTTTCAAATTAGAACCCTATTTTTTATTATTGCGTTGGATTCTGCGAAGAAAAATAATGATAGCACTCTCAGATGCTCTTGCCCCTTAACGCAGTAAATCCCGAGTTATTTGAGCTTTTCTGGATTCATGTTATACGTAGAATCAAATTCATCTAATCTTTTACTTGAGAATATTCTGTCACCATAGAACATGAATTTTCCCATTAATAATTCACAAGTACAGGTCTAATTTTAGGTTTTATTTTTACTTTTCGATTTTATTCAATAGTTTCATAAAAATATTCATCGAATATGTTGCATGAGAATATTCTGTGACCATAGAAGATAAATGATCCCATTGATAATTCACAAGTGACAGATCTAATTATTAATTGTTACTACGGTTTCATGAGAATATTCATCGAATCTGTTTAGATTCGATGAATTTGACTCTACGTACACCATGAATCGAGAAAAGCTCAAATAACTCGGCAATTACTGAATTTAGAAGCAACAGTATCTTAAAGTGTTATCACTATTTTTCTTCGCAGAATCCAACGCAATCATAAAAAAATAGGGTTCTAATTTGAAAAACAGAAGTTATGGCTAATTTTCGATCACAGTTTTCGACACAAAATTTGAAACCCCCTGTGATGATATTTATGAAATTCAAAAGATGCATGACCTTTTCACATTCTTCTACTTTGACGTTGTGAGAACGGTTTACACTCAGGATGTTCAGAATAAGAAAAATTAACATGATACTGACTATGAATTTTTGACCTTTTTTCAGGTTTTTTTTTCGATATTTTGAAAACTATTCCAATGAATACAATGTTTTCAACAGAAATGTATTCAGTATTGGATACTCAATCATATCAGAAACGAAAAGATTGAAAAAAAAATTTTTGAGCAAATTTATTTTCACTCACTGTATAACCGGAAGTGCTCTGGCTCTGAAAATATTTTAGGTCTGTAGAGAATTTCCAACAATATCATAATCCCAATTTTCAGATTTCAATTGAGTCCAGTTCTCCAGAAACGTCTAATAGGCACTCGAACTTGAGACACCCTGTATAACTCTGACTTAAATAATCTTATATTTTTATCAAATTATTCAACAATTTATTATAAATCAAAATTCAAATAACAGACAAGGGACCATTATTTTCGATTTGCCTAATAATTCCCCTGACACGTTGCTTATCAATCAGACCAGGTGAAATTTTTCCCAAAACTTTAGGACCATACGTTATAACAGGTATTGCACGCGGGCGCACAGACATCTAGCGGCGGGCCTGAGCACGTAACAATTTGAGTGAAAAGGACCAACAAAACATTCTCATTACATAATGATTATTTATAGGGTACCTACGATTTATCATAATACAATATAATTTCTCATATAAACAATGTAAATATATGTATAAAATTTAAATAAATTAAGGTATGTATTATGATTTTTATGTACACGAAATACAAAGACGTGCTTTGTATATAAGCCTCAAATGATATAATTGTTCATTACAATAAAATATTATTGGACAGAAGTGCTTAAAGAAAATAAATGTGAAAAACAAATGGGTTCTGACGTTGTAAGTTTCAAAGTATTTTTGACTAATGTTCTCACCCTTAAATTTTGACAGTCGTTCACTGCCATCATTGATGTTAGTTTTTTGTCAGATATCTTTTTTACTTTCATTTTTTGTACGTAGTTATGAGTAGTTTGTTCTATCTTTTTAACTTGTGTATTTTCATTTTGATCGTCTCCCAAGGTGCCATCTTCAGAATTGTTATTATTTACTAAATTATCGTTTGATATAATTCCCACTTCTGAATTAGATTTTGATTCAGTTCCTTCAATTTTGGTAATACTCACTCTTTTTTCTTCACCGCTTTTCTTGACGATCGTTTCATTTTTGTATACGGCCATAATATGCCATCTGCCACTCCGAATATTACATGAAGCATTGCTTTCAACTTCGGCATTTGTAACAGATTCACTGATTGGAAATGTATCTATGGCTTGCCATCTACAATTATTTTTATTTCGTTTCTCTTTTTCTTTCAAATCATTTTTTTCAGTAGATTTCTGAAATCTGACACTCTGAATATCAGTTGTTACTTCGGCTTCTCTTATAGTTTCACTACTTGAGAATGCATCTTCGACTTGCCATCTACAAGTCTTTTTATTAAGTTCATCCATTTCTTTCACATATAATTTCTCGGTAGATTTTTGGAATCTGCCACCTTCAAATTCAGATGTTACTTTGTTTTCACCTTTTCTAACAGTTTCTCCAATGGAGTATGCATCTTCGGATTGCCATCTACAAGTCTTTTTATCACGTTTATCAATTTCTTTCCTATAATTCTTCTCTGTAGGTTTCTGAAATCTGCCACTTTGAATTTCAGATATAATAGTTTTCTCAACTTTGGCTTCCCTAACAGTTTCTCCAATTGAGTATGCATCTTTCACTTGCCACCGACAAGTTCTTTCATTATGCGTATTTGTTTCTTTTATGTTATTTTTCTCAGTGGATTTCTGCCATCTGCCACCCTGAACATTGGATGGAAATTTTTCTGCTTCCGCTTCTCTAGCAGTTTCACCAACTAGATATGCATCTTTGACTTGCCATCTACAAGTTTTTTTGCTTTGCTTATCTGTTCTTTTTATTTCATTTTTCTCGGTAGATTTCTCCGTAGTGGACACATCAACAACTTGCCATCTATTGACTGTTCGTTTTCTTGAATGCATCCTGGTAGCTATTCAGATCCACTGAAATTGAAGAAAAATTTTTTATTGTTATGTTCAGAAACTGCCAGTCTAAGAAACAATAAGGGCCGGTATTATAAACCGTGCGCCAACTAGCAGATTCCGCATTTTTAGTGAGAAATTTTGTTGTTGACGCAGCGGTTGAACCCTCAGTTGGCCTTTATAATACCGGCTCTAAAGAAGTCTAAAATTCAACAGTTGGCGCCTGAAACTGGGAGGAACAACCAATATTGCATTTCCAGAAAATGAATTAATCCGTACAAATATTTTCCATTTCATTTTGAAAAAAATATGGAGATTCGTCATATGAGAATTGAAAATTAGTTTTAGTGAAAGTACTTTTCACTGTTTTTGAGTTAACGGGATGGCAAATAGTATATCTTATGCTACCATGACAAATCAGGCAAATTTAAGTGTTTTTATACATAAGGTATTCTCGTGTAGATGAACTTTGCATTTGTCAATGCAACCTGGCCACTGGGTAATACATAATTTTCTTGACTCATTTTTGAGCAGTCGTCCTACTCGACGAGAGCTATATCATTTCGTCAAGATATCTGTTTTTTCAATTGGATGGTTGCATCCGAGCTAGAAGTAGCCATTTTCAACAATTGTTGTAGGTTAAGAAATGTATTATTTGTTGAAAATTTGTGTCGTCCTATATCTTCGCAACAAAGCGATTTCTCAATAATTATCATGGGAAAAAATATCCCAAAAGTAGTCCAAGGAATAATAATTAATAACCTAACATCCAGTTTTGTAACGGTCAAGATTCAAAAAACTGGTCTTTTTATGATATTTACTTTTATTTGAAGTCAATTTTGTAATGTAATTTTGTTCCGTTATTTTTATTTCAAAATTATTATGATGACCAAAACAGTCGTCCGTTTTGTGCAAAATTGAAGATTTTATATGAGAAGTTTTTACTGATTTTGTTCCGTTATTTTTATTTCAAAATTATTATGATGACCAAAACAGTCGTCCGTTTTGTGCAAAATTGAAGATTTTATATGAGAAGTTTTTACTGATTTTGAGTCTTTATTTTTTGGGAAATTTCGAAGACTAACACCCTGTATATAAATATTTTTTAACTTTATATTATCATATAGCTGTACCTACTATCAATTTTTTCAATCCACACATTATCATTAGCCTTTTGATATAACTAACATTAACTGTTCGTCTTATAATAATAAAAAAATTGTACTATTTCATAGTGATTCTTGAATTTTATTTTGTCCTTGTGTTACTGAGAATAATTCTAATAACTTTGATTGGAAGTTGGATCAGCGCTTATTCACTCAAAAATTCTTTTTCACTAAGACTAGAAATGGGGTAGCCTTAAAAGTAATCTATTGAGTAAAACATGGGATTATTTATAAGTTTTTCTGAAATTTACACAAAAAATATCACGGATGTATTTTTTAACGAAGAGAACTTCTTGAGATCAAAATCATTGGAATCATAAGAAGGAAATAAAATGAATCTAATGCCGGGTTTCCACCAAGCGGACAGGTCAAAACAAAACACGAACTGTCCGTTCGGACAGAAATTTCGGACAGTTTTGTTTTGAAAATGTTCGAAGACTGTTGGGGTTTCCAACGGACTCTCTGTTTACACCAATCCCGGACAGAAATGAATGAAAACTGTTCGTGTTTTGTTTAAGTTTCATTCAGTTTACACCGGACGTATAGTTGTGAGAATGTGGCGCGCTGCAAACTTGAGAAAACAAGACGACGAGGATTTATTTTTGCTGGCAGTTACATTTTACATTATTAAGAAAAACAAAACCAAACGCCGGTTTTGGATTAGGCCATCCTCAAGGAAAAAGGAGGAAATGTGACGTCTAAACTGTTACAAGATCTCAGAGGAGATGATATGAGTATAGGAGGTGAACTTCGATCAAGTTTTAATAAACATTACGACTTCTTCCCTTCACGCACCGAATCAAACTACCACTAGATCGCAACAACGAAAATAAAAACAAACTGGGCGTTTACACCAAGCTGACAAACAGTCCTAGAACTTGTAAATCCTTTGAAGTTTACCGACATTGGATGGGACTCTGTTTGTGTCCGTAAAAACGCAATTCGCGGACTTTCGAGTCCGGAAAACAATCCACAAGTTCTAGAACAGTTCGCGGACTGTCACAAACGGACCGAGTTCGTGTTTTGTTTTTGTTCTGTCCGCTTGGTGGAAACCCGGCATAAGAATAACAATTAACTTATATTGGGTGGTCAGTATTATGTTCGCATTCCTATGGTTTTTTTATACCACAAGGCTTCGGAGTCAATTTCGAAAAGTGGTTGAACCAAAAATCTGATTTATTTATATAGTTTAAAAAAATCTACTTATATCCAATATAGCTTTAAATCAAAAAGTCTTCAAAGTCAAGTTAAAAATGTAGGTGGATAAACCAAAAATTTGATTTATTTATATAGTTTCTGAATAAATAAAAGTAGTACTAAGGAAGCATTACTACCAAATTGATCTATCCGAGAAGAATATGCAAAAAACAAACAGATAAAATTTGCTTGATTTGTTATCATTTAACGTAAACAGTGAGTATAAAGGAGCAAACCCTGTGTTATTGTTACTTAACATGATTTTAATTATACCAACTCCCGGGTTATTTAATAACGCCTCGTCCCGTGTAGGTACTAAAAAGTGAAGACTGTAGCGAAATAAGTAGGTATAAAGTTTAATGCACCTTAAAGTAACAAATAAGCAAGAACTTAAAACAGCATCATTATAATTATCTAATATACTTCTTTCCGGAATTAGTTAAAATAAAATGAAAGGAATAAAAAGAGAGAATGAAGAATTATCTTCAAATTTGAAAGAAGTGAATCTGTGTTCGCACTTTATATATACCTACAACATTGAAACTGGAATTTAGCAAACATGTTATTATAAAAAAATTGGAATATGAATAGTTTGAGAAAATAAGGAACAAACATTCTACACTGAATAAATAAAAGGTTGAAAAATGACGGCATTATAAAAGAAGTTACAAAATTTAAGGTATATAGGTACTCACCAAATGCAAATCTTAATATTCCCAAGGATTTTCCAAGCACTGGACACTACTAGACCGGTATGCACTGGTCAACTGTGTTTTGAGATATGATCATTATCCTAAGGAGGGTTGTTAATGTTGAGCGCTCTCTCTATGGGCAAAATGATTTTCTTCTTTCTCATCTCTCCCACTCTATGGACTCAGCAAAGAGCTAATTATGAGCTAACACTGAATGGACAGCTGAGTGATTGCAAAAATGAGAAGATACCTATGTAGGTCTCTATCCATACCTATGACTCCTGTGAGTATTTATCCCATATCAAGGAAACGGAAAATAAGGACAAAAAAGAGTTTGTTGAATTTACAACGAAAGCAGATAACACGAAGTTTTTACCAATAAAGAAGATTTTGTTTATTTCAACACTCAGTCGTAATTGGAATGTTGAGTTAATTTTTTTTTTGTTTTAGCTCTTACAGTGTAATTTTAGGACATTCTTTTACATACTGAACTATAAAGAGTCGACATGTTCTCCTGTAAATTTTGTTAGTCTCATTCTTCCTGCACATTACACAGGTACTCGATCTTGATTTTTCACACAGCGGATGATCGATCTATTCCAAGTGTATTGGGCAATTCTCTCCAATGTATATTATTTTTTTATAGACAACAAAAAACTTTTTACTTATATCTTTCCCTTTCTTCTCTCTTATATATCGCCCCATTCTTATTACTATACAATATCATCATTGAGTTGGAAAAGATACACATGTATATATTTAAACTCAATGATATCATTAGAGATTTAGTCTACAGGGTGTCCCACTAGTGCCGCAGCGGACAATATAAGCGTAACGGTCTGAGTTTGCCAAAAATATTTTATGCAAACTTGATATACTCCAACAATAGCACATTCTAAAAATATTTTCAAATATATCGGGTGTCCCACAAAAGAGGAATAGAGGTCAACTTTGATTTTTCAAATGGAACACCCTATATTTTTTCATTTATGTTCAATTTCAAACTGATGTTTTTCGATTTTTTCAAATGCAAGACCCTGTATGTTTTTCATGAGAATGAAGACTATTGAATTCTTCATATTCATGAATATGACATATGTGATGCATATTAACATCATTATCTTCATGTTTCACGCAAATTCGCGTCCAAAGTGATCATCTAAATTTATGTATCCTGCTCTTTCAATAAGTCACTCGATCATTACAATATTGAATCATGATTTGCTTAACTTCAGCTATAAAAAGATAAATTATTACAAGATCATAGATCTGCTAATTCGAAGAATTATCCGTTACAAATTCTACTGATTCAGCAATTAATTCCAGGCAGCCTGTACTAGAGATATTTATGATGAAGTAACGCTGCAAGAAATATTATCTGAATTATTTTCATCATTGGTTCATTTTTCCGACTCTTTTACGCTTGTTTATTAGAAATTTTCAGTTTTAATGGCATTTTTCGTGTTACTTCCGTGAAAATGTGAAGAATTCAATAGTCTGTATTCTCATGAAAAAATATACAGGGTGTTGCATTTAGAACAATCGAGAAACATCAATTTGAAATTCTTCATATTTGACAGTTAATAACGGCCATCCTGTAGAGGGTAGGATAATTATTTTGCTATGATAACTCAGAAAATATCTCAACTTTTAACAGTTAACAGATCTACACCGCTGGAAAAATATCTCTAAAATTTCACACCATCAAAGAGGAATTAGAACACATTAAGAATAAATGAAAAAATATAGGGTGTCCCATTTGAAAAATCAAAGTCACCCTCTATTCTTTTTTTGTGAGACATCCGATACATTCGAAAATATTTTTAGGTTGTGCTTTTCTTGGAGTATATCAAGTTTGCATCAAACAATTTTGCCAAACTCAGACCGTTAGGCTTATATCATCTGCTGCGGCACTAGTGGGACACCCTGTATATGTACATATAGTCTTATTGAAGATCAATTGGAAATTTTCATAATAAAAATGTAATTTCTCAATATCAACTTGTTTAGTCCCAATTTAAAAGTGTTATATCTCTAATTCATGTGTTAACCAATTCGAAGTTGCTTATTTTCATTTTTTAAGTATTCGTAGAGATAATTTTAAACAGTCATTGGCTAAATACAATGAAAGGTATAGCTTCGAAAATGTCTATAAACATCGAATACTGATTAGGGTTTTCTGACGATCCAAACAAAAAAAAATAGCATATTCACTGAATTGTTTTTGTTGATCTTGTCTCCTACTGCGCTTTCTTTCCGATGTCCTAAACCGTATTCTTATTTTCAGGAGAGCTTTCAAAAATCAGAAGATCATTCCAAATTTTTAGGATCTTTCGGGAGCAAAACACTTACCTGTATTGATGTGTTCATGATTTATGGGTACTTTCTAAATTCTTAGAAGCTAATGATGGTTCATAAATCATAATGGGTTGACTGGTTGAGTAAACCTGAGTAGGTAAGCTGCTTTGGAAACCACCTGCTGTTAAGGTTAAAACTGACGCAAGTTAAGAAATGTTTAAATTATAAATATAAAAACGTTACTGTCTCCAAACTTAATTCTGGAGACTGTGAATTTTATCTTATTATTAACGATCGGTCAGTAATAGTCTATTTAGGTAGACGATAAGAAGACATCCTGTTGTGATACCTACCTGTTAAAAATAAAGGAGTAAAGACTATCGCATGATTGGTTTTATCTTGTACAAATAGTCCAATATCTATTGATCCCCTATCTTTCCGAGAAAGAATGCCTTCTGTGGAATAAATTTTTGATTTCAATTGGCTTCACAATTGTCATTCTCAACAATGTCAATAAGTAAAGGGTAAATTAATTTTTGCAGTAATTGCAGGCAGCGCTTACCTGTCAAATTGTCCTCTAACGATGCGGTCACCAAAATGCCAGCCCATAGGTACATTATTTTCTTATGCTGATGTTGGATCTGCACTTACCTGTCTTAATCCTTCATTCAGGCCCGGATCTAGGGGGGCAAGCGGGGCGCTTTCCCTGGGCGCCAGCTTAAGGGGGCGCCAAAAACAACCAGGGGTTAATTTTTTTTCATTTTCTCGGAAAAAAAGTATTATTATTAAATATGACCCGACTCTGCTGTGCCATCTTCACCGCTCCAAAAAAATGGACAAACATCCTATCTGTCCAAAACTATACAAATTATGGATTTAATGGCCACTAAAGTTCGGAATAACATTATTAATGAGACAAGGAGGCCAACTATTTCACTATTATGTTCGACTGCACCCCAGATGTATCTCACACAGAACAAATGAACCCGTTTATACGATATTTAAAGAGAACGGAGTCTGGATATCAGATAAAGGAAAGTTTTATTGACTTCTTAGAAGTTGACGGAAAAACTGCAGAATAATGTCATAGCGAATTCTAGTTAAAATGCAAGCTGATGATTCAGATTTCAAAAAATGTCGTGGGCAATCCTACGACAACGGATCTTATATGGTTGGCATATACAAGGTGCGGCACGGAGGGCGGACGTTTTTCAGATGTGCATAACTTTTCCCCACTGAGGACGAGAGAAGTGGGGAAGGTGCCGTTAGACTCGTGTGTTCCTAGCATTTATTTACCAGTTGTCGCAAACTCGCATCATTGGCCCTTACTTCTTCGAAGACGTTAATGGTCGTGCTGTTACCGTGAACTCAGAGCGGTACGTCGAAATGATCAACAACTTCTTTATCCCCGAATTACGACGGCAACGTGTTCCAATCCGACGTGTGTGGTTCCAACAGGATGGGGCGACCGCCCACACAGCCAGAGCATCAATGGACGTTATTCGCCCTCTCTTCCCTGGTCGCCTTATTTCCAGGTTTGGCGATGTTCATTGGCCTCCCCGGTCCCCAGATTTATCCATATGCGATTTTTTCTTATGGGGACACCTCAAGGCTAGAGTATACGAGACCAAGCCCCGAACTCTGGACGAATTGAAAAGGGCTATTCGCGTGGAAGTTGCCCAAGTTGAGAGAGCGATGTTGGAGAGAGTCTACGCGAACTTCCAAGAGCGCCTCCAGCACTGCATCACCGATTTCGGCCACCACATGCCTGATGTGATTTTCAGGTGCGTCAAGTTGGTGACACACCCCCCGAATTTTGGTATCAAATTGTTTTGGGAATTTTGTGCCCATTTTGTGCCAATTTGTGCCGTATGTTATGAATTTTGTGCCCGTTCCGTTCTCGAGATATTTCAAGTTTTCCAAGTGTGTCACCAACTTGACGCTGTGACACACTTGTGAAAATTTGAAAATTTTCTTCTTTCTATAAATTGTGCCCATTTTGTGCCAATTTGTGCCGTATGTTACGAATTTTGTGCCCGTTCTGTTCTCGAGATATTTTGAGTTTTGTTTGTGAGGAGCGTCAAGTTGGTGACACACCCCTCGAATTTTGGTACCAAATTTTTTTGGGAATTTTGTGTCCATTTTGTGCTAATTTGTGCCGTATATTATGAATTTTGTGCCCGTTCCGTTTTGGAGATATTTCGAGTTTTTCATGTGAGTCACCAACTTCACGTTGTGACTCACATAAGGAAGGCTGGAAATTCTTCTTTGGATAAATTGTGCCCATTTTGCGCCAATTCGTGCCGCATAGAATAGATTTTGCATGCTTGCAGATTTTGAGATATTTGAAGTTATTCCTGTGAGATGAATAGATGTATAGTCCATCCAAGAATGATTGACATCAGAGCAGGCCTTGAAAGTCCAGTCGCAGCTTTATTTCTAGTTACAAAAAAGTGAATAAAAATTTTCTGTGCTTTCATCATAGATATAGAAATAACCTAAAAATTTAACGATATTTTTTTAAAGTAAGGAACTTTGAACATCAAAATGTTCCCAATTTTCACATACGATTACCAGCAGTATATTATTTTCATCTTGTATTGATACACTTTCGATCTTACGATCAATTATATGAGCATACAGCCTGGAAATTCTGGTTTGGTAACGAAAAATATCGTGGGTGATTAAATAGCACGGTCCTTTTCAATGTTCGATATGAGTATTCGCTAAACCGAAAAAATCTTGTTGATAATTTGAAGCGTGTTACTGCAATGTGAATTGATTGGGAAATTTGTAATAGATATCAAGAAACTAAGATAGAAACAAAACTTAACCAGTGGATCTATTTAATATATGAAGAATTTTGTCATGACATTGTAACTTTCAATATTTGTGAACAATGAAGGTGTAAAATGTGAAATATGAAAAATATAAATATTCCTATTATTCTGTTTCAACAACCACAACATGTTATTTTTTCCTCATCTGGGCAGAACTCGTCAACTTTTGGGCAGTTTGTAGGCGCAATAATAATCACTGGGAAGCGTACGATGATATGCGAGAGAAAGTGACAAAAATCACTGAGAAGTCAACAATAAATACTTATTTATTGATTTTTACATCCTGTGATTTGATGGTTTCATTCATTTAGCTACAATTTATATTTTTCACGTTACATTCATGTTTTCATTTGTTTTGTTACTCTTGTTGTTTTTTATTTGTTTTGAAGGATTTATAAAGTAATATATTTTCATGAGTATCGTCTGTTTTATTGAATCGTAATATACTTCATTATGGATTGAAGTAGAATATTACTAATATATAATTGAAACTGAGGATGTGTCAACGTATTCGATAAACCTGTACTTATATATTAATTCATCAACTCAATTATTATACAGGGTGGCCATTTGAAAACGAAACAGACGAGATTACAGACGAAATAAATTT
This sequence comes from Adalia decempunctata, assembly GCA_951802165.1. NCBI lineage: Eukaryota > Metazoa > Arthropoda > Insecta > Coleoptera > Coccinellidae > Adalia > Adalia decempunctata. The sequence continues at coordinate 34,749,955 of OX637697.1, read as the reverse complement.
TTTCGATAGAAATGCTCGGACAGGTCGAATTCTGTTTCGAGGGGGACAACTTAAGATGTAGGTTACGGACGCATAGCGCTTCAACCCTTGCTACTATAACCCTCACCCCCAATTTTTGAATAGGGAAGATGGGGTGAGTGATACCTCATTTGAAAGGTATTTTTATACTGATTTCAGCACAGTAATTGTTTTTTCATTTTATGCATTAGTTCTCGAAATATTCTCAACTAAGTATTTGAAAATGAAGTGGTGTTTTCATGGCACTTGTAGTGTTTTTTTGTGAAAAATCGACATTTTGAGCTTCAAAACAACCATGACTGTGAGTTTTTGATAAATTATTTACTTTACTTTGAAAAGTCTTATTTCTTAGATCAATACTTCAAATCGTTCTGATACCGTACAGTTGGAGAATGATTTCAGTGAATAAAACAGCTAGTCGAACATCTGACCCTAGTAGCATTAACATTTACGGTATGACTTCATTTGCCCAGTGGTAGATGTTTTGCAATTTCAAATACAAGTACGGAAATTTTGGTGTTTCGGAAGCACGAAATGTCAATTATTCGCAAAAAATTAATTCAAGTGATAAAATTAACTAATGACATGAATATTTCGAGAACAAATGCATAAAATGAAAAAACAATTACTGTACTGAAATCAGTATAAAAATACCTTTGAATTGAGGTATCACTCACCACATCTTCCCTATTCAAAAATTGGGGGTGGGGGTTGTAGCAGCAAGGGTTGAAGCGCTATGCGTCCGTAACCTACATCTTAAGTTGTCCCCCTCGAAACAGAAATCGACCTGTCCGAGCATTTCTATCGAAAAAATTTATTTCGTCTGTAATCTCGTCTGTTTCGTTTTCAAATGGCCACCCTGTATATTGAATTGATTATTCTAAGTGAAAATGTCGTCGAACCATTGAAATTTGGTTGTTTTCACCGAATGTCTGCCAGTTCAACAACTCATACTTTAAAATGATCACATAATATTATGACATGGAATTGACGCTCGTCTTTGAATTCTGCTATAGTCCATCCAAGAATGATTGACATCTCGGGGGGCTTTGGAAAATCGAAACTATGTTGGTAATGCCCATTCAGTAATATTTTGAGTTGCAGAATTCAGGTTGGTGTTGGAAATAACACTGACATTTTGTTCTGTCATTAATGTTTCGAACAAATTTGGCAAAAAATTGAGCAACTGAAATAAATATCTTTGTAATGAGGCTCTTGAAAAGTGAACAGCTAAAAAATGGAAAGCCTGCACAGAGCACGTAGAAAAAGAAATGAGAGAAGATTAGTCTAAATATAAGCAATGTTATGATATATTGCTGACAAAACCTTTCATTATGAACATGACGAGTTCTGCCCAGATGAGGAATAAATAACATGTTGTGGTTGTTGAAACAGAATAATAGGAATATTTATATTTTCCATATTTCATATTTTACACCTTCATTGTTCACAAATATTGAAAGTTACAATGTCATGACAAAATTCTTCATATATTAAATAGATCCATCGGTTAAGTTTTGTTTCTATCTTAGTGTCTTGATATCTATTGCAAATTTCCCAATCAATTCACATTGCAGTCACACACTTCAAATTATCAACAAGATTTTTTCGGTTTAGCGAATATTCATATTGAACATTGAGAAGGACCGTGCTATTTAATCACCCACGATATTTTTCGTTACCAAACCAGAATTTCCAGGCTGTATGCCCCTATAATTGATCGTAAGATCGAAAATGTTTCAATACAAGATGAAAATAATATACTGCTGGTATACAGATTCACACGCTGGTAATCGTATTTGAAAATTGGGAACATTTTGATGTTCAAAGTTCCTTACTTTAAAAAAATATCGTTAAATTTTTAGGTTATTTCTATATCTATGATGAAAGCACAGAAAATTTTTATTCACTTTTTTGTAACTAGAAATAAAGCTGCGACTGGACTTTCAAGGCCTGCTCTGATGTCAATCATTCTTGGATGGACTATACTTCTATTCATCTCACAGGAATAACTTCAAATATCTCAAAAACTGCAAGCATGCAAAATCTATACTATGCGGCACGAATTGACGCAAAATGGGCACAATTTATCCAAAGAAGAATTTCCAGCTTTCCTTATGTGAGTCACAACGTGAAGTTGGTGACTCACATGAAAAACTCGAAATATCTCTAAAACGGAACGGGCCCAAAATTCATAATATACGGCACAAATTAGCACAAAATGGGCACAAAATTCCCGAAACAATTTGATACCAAAATTCGAGGGGTGTGTCACCGACTTGACGCTCCTCACAAACAAAACTCAAAATATCTCGAGAACTGAACGGGCACAAAATTCATAACATACGGCACAAATTGGCACAAAATGGGCACAATTTATCGAAAGAAAAAATTTTTCAAATTTCCACAAGTGTGTCACAGCGTCAAGTTGGTGACACACTTGGAAAACTTGAAATATCTCGAGAACGGAATGGGCACAAAATTCATAACATACGGCACAAATTGGCACAAAATGGGCACAAAATTCCCAAAACAATTTGATACCAAAATTCGGGGGGTGTGTCACCAACTTGACGCACCTGTGATTTTCCACACTTGACTGTCTCAAATGCTATTTCCTTGAGAATCTGATTCCGTCAATAAATGTGTTTTTGAGTAAAAATTAACGCTTTTATTATTTTTTTAAAACCATCCATCCTCCGTGCCGCACCCTGTATAACGGAGTCCAATCCAGAATTCTACAGATGAACGAGCTGGCTGTATTAGTTTCATGCCTAGCACTTTGAATCTTGTGGGTGTCCATTCGGCTTCATCATGTTCAGAAGCAGTAAATTTATTTGGTGTTGTATAAAAACTGTATTCTTTTTTTGTTAGTTCAACCACACGATGGACAATTATGAAAAAGTGCACGAAAACAAATTTGACAGGAAGTAGCCAAACAAGATGGGCTAAATATCAAGCTGTTAATGCCTTGCTCAATAATTTACCGAGAGTTGTGAAGGCTGTGGAAGAAATCTAAGAATCCTCACTAGTCGCAGAATCCAAGTATGAAGCTGGTCATTTGCTTCATGCTGTGATGGATTTTAGATTCATCCAGAACCCAACAATTTGGGATAATATTCTGCGAGAGATCAATAGGGTCAACGTGGAAATTCAGAAAGGGGTTATAATGATTTCACGTTCAATGGTTCAATATCGTTGTTGCAAGGTCTTGTGAAGATCTAGCAAGGAATGAGAGAAAAACCTATTGAAAACTGGACCTCGGAAGCTACACTTCTTTCAGAAGAATTGGATGTGGATCCAATTCTTAGAAATAAACGTATTTCCAAGAAGAAAAAGCAGGTCGACGAAATGTGCGAGGATGAGTCAAGATCGCTAGATCTAGTTGGTCTATTCTCGAAGGAAATTAAGGTTGTTTTCGACAGATTATTGTCAGAAATCAGAAAAAGATTAGAAAGCGCAGAGAGTCTGCATACGAAATTCGCATTCGTCAATGGCCATGCCCTTTCAAAAATGCAAAAAGAGGATCTGCAGAAAAATGGGACCCTTTTAGCGCGAAAATATCAAAGTGACTTGAATGCAGTTGATTTTTGTTAGGAACTAGCGGTTTTCAAAGAGCTGGTTCCTGAAATTGGTGAAAGATCGACTTCATTAGACCTGCTAAAAATTCTTGACAAGCAAGATGTGCAAGAAGCTTTTCCTGATGCAGTATTGCACATTACCTACCATGTCTACAAGAGATGAACGCAGTTTCAGGTTTCAGCAAATTGAAAATAATAAAAAATTATTTGCGTTCCTCGATGAGTCAGAAACGTCTCTATGGTTTCTCGATCTTACTGATCTTAGCTGTGGAAAACCAAACTGCTTCCGAAACAGATTTCGAGGAGCTGATAGATGCGTTCGCGGAAAGAAAATCACGCCGCATGAAGCTGTGAGGAAAAAAATCTAATTTCTTTCCTTCTGATATTTTCCTTATTATTAGTTTTCATTTTTATTATTCATTTGTATTTTTTTGTTGGGGGGGGCGCCACCATGAATTTTTGCCCCGGTCAGAAAAAATCGTAGATCCGGGCCTGCCTTCACTAATGGAATATCGCGTTCGGGATTCCGTTTTTTGTTTACCACTTTATACCAGTTTCTTGCAATTTCTGTACCCACTAAACCCAGAAAGCATTTTCTATTGGCATGCTTTTTGGGATGTCCCTCATTAAGCGAGCAGTCTGGTAAGCATTTTCATAATTTTCGTCTCACAAATTCAACACTTTCAGCAATTGGGTATAAGATTGTTTCGAAATGTCGAGTTGAAGATTGGAAGAAAAAACTATGTTTCCTCTTCCTCCAGTTGTTCAAGGTTCAATGATGATTTTTATGCGGAAAAAATGTAGGGGTCTGGATTCTTCTACTAGAAAAGACCCGTCTACCTCTTCAATGTGACACCCTGTATATTGAGCCTATATTCGAAACTCGAAAGGAAGGTGATGATAGTTATGTCGTGTTTCAAAAAGAGCGCAAGATTTCAGTGTTCAATAAAACAAAATTTTCTGTTGCAAAGTATTGAAATATTTATTGATGCAGAAAATATACATTTGGGAGTTATGTATGAAACAAAATATCTTGTAAATGGCCGCCACGACTTTGCTGGTATATGGGTACATCCATCGCAGTATTGTTGGGTTATAGCAACAATTCCAATTAATAATGAATTATTGATTAAATATTTAACAGTGTTCAACTTTTGCCCGATATGCTACCTACACCCGGCGCATTCGCCAATTTGCAACTAATGTACAAAAATAATCATACTACTCAAACAAACATTTAACAGATATTGGTTGACCCCTTGAATGAAAGCTTCTTCTATGTGCTGAATTCTTCTATTATACATTTCTATGAAATCATTAGTCAAATTCGGCTCCTATTGTTACACTTATTTCCCCAGGAAGAATCTTGGTCGAATGATACCATTTGTTTGTATCCAGAACGACTGAAAAAGTCGATGTTTTATTTTATTTAACAGTCAGTGAAGAGTTTGAATTCATTAATATTATTCATACATGAAAAATAAGGCAAACACATTGGTGCTTCTGAAATAGAGGGTCCCAAATTGAAGAAATATAATGAAAAGAGCCAAATTCCTAAGATTTTACATTGATTAGTCGTCTAGATGAATACTCAATTTTTTTATAGTTTTATTATTATACAGGGCTTGAAGTGTTACCAAATTCATGCTTGTGATATGTGAGCCATAAATCACTTATGATTTGAATAAATTCAAATCTGACAACCACAGAATTTATCAATAAATAAGTCGAATTTTCGTTCGTTAAAATAAAAATTCTTTCAAAAAGAAGGAGTCACCAGTCGAGGACAAAAATAAACATTCTACTCGCATATTATGAGTGATATTCACTTGGTGATTTACTAGTCGGGTTAATCCTCGTGAATAATATACCTACTATTATAATTGATTAAGGGCAACAATGCTATTATGTGTGTACTTACTTATATCACCAGGCTCTACAGAAATGATGTGAGATTTACATTTGAAAGCGCATTCTGGGGGTGGAGCTAGATACCATTCTTTCTTTCCTCTAATTTGCGCTTGCCAAGAAGGAAACACGACATTATCGATCTGAAAATTACAAAAATTTCGGTTTTCAGACAAAAATGGGTCACCCCGAGCACTGAATTCATCATCAGTGTAGATTCACCTTGTGGGGAGATTCCAAGGAGGATAGAAGAACAAATGAGATTGCATCAGGAAAAAAAATTGGACTCTAGTGGAGGGGATTTCGGAACGAGGCCACGCCCCCATAGCAAATTTTTTATATCGAAAATGAAAACCTATTACTCCATTCACTTTTATGAAGTATCCGAGTATCCCGATTGGCCAAGATTCAGATTTATCAAGTTTTTTTTTCTTAAAACTGACGCAGGTTGGCACTCGTGAAATATCGACAATGTCAAAATAATTTCCAGAGACGTTGACAATGCTAATTTCTTCTCTCAATAGTCTCAATCCCAATATAATCATCAAGCTTGGAAACTAAAAATACCGAAGTTAGTTTTGAAGAAGCAGAGACAAAGTATCAAGAAGTGTTATATTATTATGTATAAAATTGAAATCCGCTTATTCTGATAGTATTACCCTGTTAATTTGGAAACGATAATTCATCACCAGCTATCCAACATTTTCGACGTCTGTGAGTGAAAACCAAGGTAATATATTTTATATGAAATAGATATGTATTTATTTTCTAGCTGCACATAAAATGAACACAATAAGAAAGATTTTGAGTGAAAGAGACGACAAGGAATTTCCTTCTATTGGTGCACCCAAAAAGACACTGACTGAAGACTTTATTTCGAAAAAAGATCTGCAACGACAAATTTGGAATAATAATTTGAAAAATGAACACTTTTCATTATTTTTCAGTAAAATTTCAACACTCGATTCTTGATTTCCGTACAAGAAAATAGCATAACTGAATCTTCCAACCACTTTTATATACGTGAAATATTTCCAGTATCAACAGAGAAAAAACTTTCTTCCACATTCGCCAGGTCTTTGGAATTATCGAATTCACATAATATTCTCTCAAATTCATTATTTTCCCGAAGTAAATGAACATTTTGATAAATACGTAATTACTACGATCTCAATGTAGAGAAGACAACGTTGTCTAGTTATCTGACAGGAAAATAACTATAACCTAACATGTTCCAAATATACACGGTGGAATGAGTCAAAATGTCTAGCCAACAGGAATACTTTATAAAAGTGAATGGAGTATAGGAGGACAATAATTATTATCCTCCTAGGTAATGCCGCCTTTTTTCACAATTATGGAAAATGTAATAAGACTATTTGGAGAACTCGAGAGTCATTCTCCTCTGCAGAAAGAAATTTAATTGGATGAAATCCAGTATCTTGAGAATTCGATTGGTGAAAGCTGCTGCTGTTCACAGAAAATCTTCAACAATTAATAAACCTACAAATTCAGGTACATTCTCCCTTAGGTACTTACGTGGATGGGAGCGCCTTTTCCGGGGGTACCCATGAAAATCCAATTCAAATTGATGTTTTCTGAAGTATCGGAGAGAAAATACGGTTTCGAATAGAAATTCATTAGAGTATCCCCCCCTTTCTTAAAACAATTGCTCCAACCAATATACCAAGGTTTTTCACCGGTCTTCATTTTTGCCCTCTCTGGATTCATATTCAAGGCTTCAGTTAAAGATTTAAACTCCGTTTTGTAGGGAAAGAACTGACATGTTGAATCGTCATCATCGCCTACCTCGCTGTACAAATCCTTAAAAAAATCAAAACTGAACACTCGCATGGCCTTCCACGACTTCGTAGCATCTTTCACGATGACAGGTTTGGAATTACGGATGTATTTGGAATCGAATTCCTCCGATGAGATGTTGTAAATTTTCTCGATTTCATCAATATCTTTACATATTTCGCAGCTTTCGACTGGTCGAAAAAGTTCGGTGAATGATGATGATGACTCGATTAAGCACTGGAAAGAAAGGATTTAGAATCAAGTAGGTACCTATGACTGTACAAAATACGATTGAATACAGAATAGTCCACATAGGACGGTTCTCCTGGACATTTCCGTCATTATGATTTTTTGCAAAAAGCCTGACGCCGGTTAAATTCCATTTTTATGGTGAATGAAGAATCAAATTCTCTCCGTCCGTCCGACTGTCTGTAAACAGGATAATTTTCGAAAGAAAAGACCTGTGTTTGTGCTTCAGAGAATTTTTTTTAATTTCATTTTTCCAGTATGTCAAAAACTACATAAAGAGTGTCCCAAGTTCGAGTGCCTATTAGACGTTTCTGGAGAACTGCATGGACATATTCGAAATCTGAAAATTGGAATCATGATATTATTCGAAATTCTCTACTGAACTAAAATTTTTTTGGAGCCTGAGCACTACAAGGAGTGAAAATAAATTTGTTCAAAAAAATTTTTTATGAGCTATCACACAGAACAGATACACAAAAATAATATGCCATAATATGTCAATCACTAATAATGGCAATTTTTTCTTTTCTGATATTAAACGATTATTCAATGCTGAATACATTGTTATAAAACCATATTGTATTCATTCGAATATTTTCCAAAATATCGAAAAAAAAGTCGAATATGTAGTCAGTATCATGTCCATTTTTCTTATTCTGAACATCCCTAGTGTTTTTATAAGTAGAAGAATGTGGAAAGGTCATGTATCTTCTGAATTTCCTTAATATAATCACAGGATGTTTCATATTTTTATGATTGGGTTGAATTCTGCGAAGACAAATAGAAATAATGATAGAGCTCTCAAAAATTGCTCTTGCTCCTAAATTTGGTAATTTCTGAGTTATTTGAGATTTTCTAGATTTATGTTGTGCGTGTATCGTCAAATTGATCAAATCTGTAGCATAAGAATATTCTGTGACTATACAAGATAAGTTATCCCATCATTAATTCACAAGTGACAGGTTTAATTGTAAGTCGATATGGTTTCATTCGACCACAGTTTTCGAACCAAAATTTGAAACACCCTGTGATTTTTTGAACAAAATTATTTTCACTCCTTGTATAAGTGCTCAGACTCCAGAAATATTTTAGCTTAGTAGATAATTTCGAACAATATCATTATTCCAATTTTCAGATTTCAAATATGTCCAGTTCTCCAGAACCGTCTAATAGGCACTCGAACTTGGGACACACTGTATATATTTTCGTACGAGAGCCTACTGATACATTTTCAACATCGAAAGCTATTTATCTCACGAACAACATTCTGTTAAATATTTATTATTTTGATCTTGAAAATAGAATTTCGAAACATAAAAAATGATAGAAGACCTTGCGAAACATTATCTCTCCATAAAGTTATAGTATAATTACTTTTCTTATAAATATCCTCTGAAATCATTCTTGGAAAAGTGCCCTTCCGTGGTATAAACTAGCCTACATCGAGAACTAAAAAATTCTAGAAAAATCATCCAATAATATACTTACACCATTTCCAACTGTTAAATTGTTCAGATTGTTCCACACAATAAAAATAATCAAAATAACAGCAAAACAGATCGAATCCGAAATAAACGAAGATTCATTTTTGTTTCTGCACTTTATCAATTCCAAAACACCCAATTTTTTATAACACTGAGATGAAATCGAATTGTGATTCGAAAGAATCAATTCTAAGCGCTCCTGTGCTTTTTGCATTGTCGCCGTTTCTGAACAGAATAACAGATAGAAAACCGAAGAGTGATTCCTCTGAGCTTCCCATGTCTCCTCCTACTTAAAAAGAAATGGAGAATAGTATTGAAGGGAGTAGAAGGGTGAAAAGGAGGATTCAAAAAATCCCAGCCGAATAATGGTATAATTTCTGAAGAATTTATTCGGATTATTCAGGAGAACCTGAAAAATTAAACATTTTGACAGACATGACTTCATGTTTTTTTGTCACGTAAAGCAGTGCTGGTACTACATGTGTGTTTCTGGGAACCCTATTTTTGAGTGCTTTAGGTCACCCATTTTTCAAATCCACATGAGAAAAGTATACAGGGTGTATTTAAAGCTGAAGCTTTTATTTTGACAGATGATATGATATATGATATATTGTTTATCCTGATTACTTCTAGGTCTCCTGTGGAGACCCCTCTGAAATTACAAGCTTCGAAGCTTGTAACTTGTGCCGAGTTCGGAGTAAGCAGTTGTTTTCTGTGTGGGTAGAACTCATCAAAAGTCATTTTACCAAAAATGTTTTATATGAATTATGCCCCTGCTTTGAGAAAATGAAACTACTTAGAATATTTTCTAGTTTCTAGGTTAATCTGAAAATTCCTCAGTCCGAACCTGCTCCCTCGCCTGCTCGTCCGTAGATATCAACATGTTTTTTGTCTTCTTATCATACATACATACTCAGAATATCGATTGTGATCAGTAATCTTCGATCGTGTTACGGCGGCGGTACGAGTGTTTTATGTTTCGAAAATGCAGCAAGTTTATTCGAATAATGAACTCGTTTAGTGGCTTTTACTTTATGGTAAACCAAAACAAAATGCCAGTTCAGCGTATACGTTGTACAGAACAAGATTTCCGCTAAGAAATCACCCAACTTCGCGGATGTTCATAAACCTGGTGCAGAGATGTAGAGATATTATGATGGACAGAGAGATGCAGGACAGAGTAGTATTAAGGTATTGATGCCCAAAATTTTTTATGAAGTGTTTAAATTGAACATTTCATATAAGAAATTTTCGGTAAAATTACTTATTTTGATAAATTCTATCACCTATCAAAAGAAAAGCCTCACCTTAAAATGCAACCTGTATAACAACCAGTCCATGTTGACTGTTGAGTCTGTTCTACGTCATACTTGAATTTCAAGCGAAGCGAATTCAAATTGAACATCGTAAGTGATTTATCTCCGTCCACATGTCCCATGTGCTGTGAAAATGGTGGAAACGAGATAAGACTTCAATTTTCCACCAATTTCACTTACGTACAGAGATTTGATTAAAAGGAAATTGATTCGAAGACCCTAACTCTTAAACTGCCCCTAAAGCTCGGCATTATGAACTTAAATTAAATTTGATAACACACTTTTGGAAGCTGTTATACCGTTGGAGCGTTGGCGTTTTTGTTTTTGAAACATTCTTGGATCATTTGAAATTAATTCCAACACCGCAAGTTGAGATGAATTTTGTCAACTACAGAAAATAGAATATATGGAAGGAAAATAGTCGGATAAGGACAGTAAAACAAAGGCCGATTAAATACTACGCCGACGTATCGCATTTAATGTGGCAGTATCACCTTTTGAATCGTGGTAAATCTCTATTCAAAAACTGGTCTCTTTATTTCACGAGTAAGTACCCTAATTTACGACGTAGAGACTTCATTTTTTTTTAAATTGAAGTTAAAGAACGTCCCGAGGGAAAATAGTTTTCTTTTTCGCAACTATTTACCCTCGGCAATTTAATCTTCTATAAACTACCAAAATTTTCATGATGATCAATTCAAAAATATAGCTTGTACCCATGAAAAACGAAAAACATATTCAATAACCCCAGATCTAACGATTATTCTGGTTTTTGTAATTGAAAAACTAATTAAATCGAAAAAAAGAAAACTATTTGCCCTCGAGACGTTCTTCAACTTCAATTTAAAAAAAAATCAAGTCTCTACGTCGTAAATTAGGGTACTTACTCGTGAAATAAAGAGACCACTTTTGAATGGAGATTTACCACGATTCAAAAGGTGATACTGCTTCTTCAGGGCTAAAAACAGACTATTTCCTTCCATATCTTACTTTATAGAGGACACAAACATCTCTCTTTTTACAGAACAGAATAATAGACCGAATGATTATTTGAAAGTAGTGTTTTATAGATGAATTAGTTTCAGAGTGATTCGATCTATTGAGATGACTTGTTCCAAGTTATATACCATGATTCGATGGTTAAAGTAATCCCCTACATTACATTACATTGTGTACATACTTTGAATCCTGTATGGGTGAAACTTAGTTTTTCTAAGAAGATTACCAACTGACTGTTTCATAGGTATGCTTAGGTACTCCACTGGCGTATACAGGGGGGGGGGGGGGGGCATGGGACCCCGAAATTGACGATAATCCCTTTATTGGTAGTCCTAAATTTCTTTCTATTGATCCCCCCCCCCTGAAAAACTGGCTGGATCCGCCAGTGGCTTACTCACATCGAATTCATCGGCCAATTTTCGTGTAGATTGTTTCGGGTCCTCTTCTATGGAAAGTAATATACATGGTGTCCCAGAAGTCCCCATTGAGGGGTCCAAAAAAGTCCAAAAATCCATGTTTGAGATTTTTTGATAACGTAGTTAATTAATGAAAGTGACCAATCAGGAGCGCCCAACATCAGAAGAATAAGTAGGCAGAGGGGACGCGAGAGTGAGACGCCAGAGCTGCTGCCGGCTTTTCACGCAGTAAAGCGAGACTGGGGACACGTCATCAGCTCTGGCGTCTCACTCTATTAAGAATAAGTGGGCAGTGGGGACGCGAGAGTGAGACGCCAGAGCTGCTGCCGGCTTTTCACGCAGTAAAGCGAGACTGGGGACACGTTAGCAGCTCTGGCGTCTCACTCTCGCGTCCCCACTGCCCACTTATTCTTCTGTTCGGCGCTCCTGATTGGTCACTTTCATTTATTAATTACTAATTAACTACGTTATGAGAAAATTTCAAACATGGATTTCTGGGCTTAGAATATTTTTCACTTAATATCCCCCCAATGGGGTGCGCATCTTCTGGGACATCCTGTATAGAGGACCTTATAGGCTTATCGCCACATGTCGTAGTTGAAGGTCTACCAGATTTTGGGGAGTTTTTGTTTAACCACCCAATAAACAGTATTTTCTTTACTTATAGGATTTTTGTCTTGATAACGCTCATTGAAAATTTCGCACCTTTGTTCAAAGGTCCGCTTGCGATTCCCATCGCCCAGAGATATCAAGATTTCTATTAGCTGCTTTCGGAAGTGCTCAGGTTCAAAAAATATGTTAGTTCTGTAGAGAATTTTGAACAACATATCATAATCCCAATTTCCAGATTGCAAATATGTCCATTTCTCCATAAACGTCTAATAGGCACTCGAACTTGGGACACCTGTACATAAGATTAATCGGAGCATTCCGACACCTTCATCTGTATTTATGGTTTTGTTCAGTCTTGCAGTTTGAAAAAGTCGATCTTTATTAGATTATTTTGGGGGGCACCAGTGATTACTGCTATCTTAGATGGTCACACTTTTGTTTGTGTCTCCCTCCTGATACTTTCAGAATCGGTTGATATGACCATATAAAATATGAAAATGCAATTGTCTCACAAAAAAATTTGGCGTTTTTCTTGTCCGACATAATGAAAAACGACGATTTTTTTGAGCTAAAAAAAATTATAAATAATGTTCTAATTTTTTCTTATTCTCTCTTCACCTTGAAAATACAATATTCGTACGACAAAAAAAATGTGGCGTTCATTCAAAAATTAAAGAATTCAATGCTCCAAGACTATATGCATTTATCGGATATAACATTGCTATTGTTATAAATAAACATTTGATTTTTTGAAGATCATTTAAGAAGGATGTGCTGAATACTATCATTCAACTGTCCGACGAAGTTCGGCAATTTCTCAGTCCACCAAATGAAACTTGTTGGTCTCGTGAGACTCCATTTTCATAACTAACATTTTCAATCATTATACCTACATATTTGACATTTAAATTTCGATGAAGAGGTTGCCTTTTTTTCATACCTTTGGTTGGATACGGAAATTCATCTCTAGTAAAATGTTGCACGAAGTGGTAGAAGGTACCTGGGACACCTTTATTGAAATACCTCTGGGGTTATGAAAAAATGTTTTCAATTGTTTATACTTGTAGCTATTTACTTTGAATGCTGAAGATGTAATAATAAATATGAGAAAATGGACTATCAAAATTAAAAACGCAGAAACAGAATTTTTTCTGTCCCAGTTGAATATGGAATATCCACCCCAGTTCGAAATTGCGAATTCTTCGATAAGAAAGTGGTAGTTTCATGGAATTCCGTCTGAAGATTACCAATGGTTGTAAAACTAGTTTTGTCATTTTCCCTATAAATATGAGTGCTGTTTCGGTTTTGTACCGCAGTACTCTGCAGTCTGAAACTGTGTAGACGAATTTTAATGTGCTGCCGAATTTTCTCTTCATGAGATAATCCTTGTTCTATTCTATTTGACAGTTTTTCAGTTGTTGCCGATATAATATTCTCAGTAGTGATGGAGTGTTTTTTGTTTAAATATTAGAAAAATAACCCTGTCTACGAAACGCAAAGGGAAGAAGAGAAAAAATTCACAGCTGACATCCTTAGACAGTGTAAAATATTCTTGGCATGAAAAACACATCATAATCACAAGAATAAAGATGTCATTCTACCTGACGATTTCAATGATAATCGAAGGAAGATTCGTAAACAAAACCATATTTTTCAAGAGGTTTTTTTGTCCGACTAAGTATTTGCCGAATTTTATATATGGTGGACAGTTGTTTTTTCTATGAAACGGATCCCTCTAAACAGGGTTGGCATGTTTTAAAACAGTGTTTAAAAACATGTTTTAAACACAAGCCTCTGTTTGTGTTTAAAACATATTTTGCAAATTCGTTTCTTGATAGGGGGAGTCCGGGAGAGTTAACCAGGGGGGAGACTATAACCACATCTCATTAATACTTTGTGTCACTATGTATAAGACTAGGTCCCCACTTCTTGGATGCCCTTTCGCCATCCCTTCATTCTCCCGCGACACCATTGCGTTCTTAAGTTAGATTTAGGAGTGCGAAGTGATAACGTGATTTTGAGTCTGGTAAGTGAATTTTCTCGATTTTCAACATTTCATTGCTGTTTTCTTGTATCTATAAATTCAACCAAATAACTTATGCAGATGGTAAGTGTATGTATCCTTCTAGTACTAACAGGATAAAGCTTTCATGAATGTCGCATTTATTTTTTTCAAAATTAACCAACAAACAGATAGGCGTGGGGTGGGAGACATTAGTCATATGGGGGGAGGAGACTTTACCCAGGGTAATCTCTCCCAAAATTCGCTATTAAGATGATTTTTTACATTTTCAGATGAACGAACACCCAAGATGCCCTCAAAATATAAAAAAAATCCATGAAATGTGTATCGGACTAACTAAATATGACAAGGAAGAGTTCATTTGCCCTCATTGCTCCAATTGAGAAAAGGAGAACTTGAATTCATAGAATTTGTTCATGTTTAATTTTCTTTTCAGATTTATTCCATATTTCGATATTTTATGTTTCGTTTACAATGAAAAGCAAGGTGTTGTCTGTGAGAGGTTATTAACTATAAGCTAAGATATAGACAGATGAATTTTTTCATTATTTGCCAAAAATTAGAAAGCAGGTCTTTCTGTTCTGTGATCTTGAGAATATTATTCAGTTTTTCATAGTATTCAAAGGAGAGGTTGATTCCTCAATAAGATTTGACGATAATAATTCAGAAATTTGTGAATCTATTTCTTTTTGATCATCAATTGAACACCTATACGGTTTTCTAGATACGTATTTATGTTCCATTAATTTTATAGTAGCTTCATGATCTGATACTGAACCAATATCAAATTTATCTTTTGCAAAAACTGCTGAATATTTATTTATAATACTCTCGATGGCCATTTTTTCATTTCTTCCTAAATGATCCAAATTAGCAGAGAAATCATCTACATTAATATATTCATTGAAATTTACTTGAGCAGAATCTTTTATATTAAAATATGTTGAATTCGAAGAGTTTTTCAGATTAAAATTTGCAATCTCCACATCAGATTTCGAAAGTTCGGAAATGTCCTGAGAGATTTCAAGTTTTTGATTTTGACATAGTCCAAAAACTTTCACTAAATCTAGACCAATTAAAAATTCATTATGAAAAGTATCACTTCTTATGACGAAAACTAATACTGTTCGGCAAATATTCATTATTTGTACTTTAAGTAAAACAGCTCTATCAACTTTACCAATACCACTGACCATACAAAATTTGCTCTCATTAATTTTTATTATAGGAACATTATATTTTTGTAAAAGGTTATAATTTACTAACGAAATATTTGAACCGGGATCATATATCCCTTCACAATTTATTTTTTCATTAATGAGTACATCGACTTTGATCAGTGGTAACAACATTAGTTTTTTTGATCGGTAATAAATTCATTCAAATCAGATTCTATTTCTACATTATTTACCATTTTTACGACACCCGAATTTTTTTCTCTAAACCAACATGAATTTTCAGAATGATACCGTTTTCCTTTGGCATTTCTTTCGCAAATGGAACAGGGTTTCTTCTCAGTCGAAGATTTTACAATGGAAGGTGGCTTATTCATTTTCAGTGGAATACTCGAACTTACATCCTTTTTTGAGCTGGTTTCTTCATTATTATAAATTTGTTTAGGACTTTCACCTTCGAATTTCTTCAGTTTTCTTATCAAATCCCTAACAGTCAGAACAGAGCTTCGATTAAAAGAATTTTGAATTTGAGTGGGAAGACCTAATACAATGAGATTAAGTTTTATCCCTTCTGGAATCTCATGATCGAGTTCGAGCAATATTCTTTCTTTTTTTACTACGAATTCTACATAGGAACCAAATAAATACCGAAAGTTATAAGCATATCTGATTTGTTTCCAAGACAAATCGCTAAATGTCGAAATTAAATCTTCTTTCCATAAATTCCAGGCTGTTTCTAATCCTAACCTTCTCTGAGCATTCAGAAACCAATCGTTCATTGATGCATCTAGACATAAGCGGAACGCTTCTATAAGTTTTGGCCCATTTAAAAGAAATCGATTTGCTTCTTTTTCAAAACTATTTACCCAAGCTTCAACATTTTTATTTCTGGTAGAAAATTTTTCTATTGCAAAGTGCTTCATAATCTCTCTCAAAGATTCATCTTTATCCACAGCCAATTTCTTCATACAAGCTACAAGTTCAGCATAACTTGCGGCACTTGCGCTCATTTCAGATGGTTGTGCAGAAGGCAATGTTTGGTACTCCTCCAACATATATTCATTAAAAACAAAATTACCTGCATCATCTTTATAAATTTTCTCTAGTTCCGATGAAAAAAGGATATTAATATTTCTGAACTGTCCTCTTGATTTTATTGAATTGACAGCTGATTTCACACATTGAACATCAGCCAATTCTCTATGGTTATTCATTCCTTGGAATTCATTGGGAAAACTATACCAAGTCTCCTCATCTGCTGCTTTTATCCTTTTCAGGTTCAAAACTTTATTTTTTTCATTCATATTGCTGGCTTCGGCCACTATGAAAAGTTTGTATTTTGACATGGCAAAATGTCAAAATTTGATATTTTGTATTTGTAAGACTCCAATTCGTGAAATGATTTAGGATTGCATCTGTAATGATGATTTATTTTGATAACATGAATAACTTTATAACTAAATACATACCTGTAATGATGAAATACAAAATATCAGACAATACGAACCGGAATCAACAAATGAACAACTTATTACTATAGTTACAAATGATCAATTGGTACATAATCATAAATAAAGAAACATAGACAAAAAGGTTTATAGAACATTATCTGAAGTACGGTGATGTCGTACTTTACATGTATTATTATTGTTAGAAATGATTTTGAAATAAACTATTCTGGTCATGGTAAATATGACTCAAATGAAAACATGTGTGATACTCATTAGTTAACAAAATAGGTACTTATATCATAGGTATTTATGGTTCATATTTTCTCTTTTTTTACGTTATACTTGTGCCTTAACAAAAATGTTGAATTTTTCAATAAAGTTATTATTTCAAATCTGTATTTCACCTAGTATTGAATTCGATCAATGGGTCCCTATAAAGAGGGTAGAGTGTCCCACCCAGGCGGGACAAATTAGCCAAAATTGTTTTTGCGAGAATTCGCATATAACTGTCAAATTATTTGAGGTACACTAGTCGTTGTTAGGACAAAATGTAGCTTAATAGTGCAGCTTCAAATTAAATAGACAAAAATTAGCAATATGTTACCCTAAAAAAAAAATATGGGTGATTAAGTGGAGAGCGGGTCAACTCTCCCGGACTCCCCCTACCCTTTAGAGTGAATTGTAATATCGTAGAAAAGGAATAAGAATTATCAACTTCGTTCAGGAATAGGGAGAGTAATTTTTATTGGCGATTCATTGGAAGGTAGCGCTACCTAGAAATATCTTCTTGATGAAATTTGTCTTAATGAACGAACTGCAGTTGAGAAAAAATTATGAGTATTAATAAATATTGGCCTGGTTGTCGAAATGTTGGCCTTTTTTTGTGTAAATGAATCTTAAATTGTGTCTTAATTTTGAAATTAGTAGTTTTAAATTTTTTTCACTTCTTAGACAAGAGAACCTATTTTTTTGCCATTTGTTCTTTGAAATTCACCTCGGCGTGAAATAAAATGCAAAGGAAAAATATATTCAATTCAATTGCACTTTATTATTTCTCATCACATCTATTGTCACGTAATAAAGATATTATTAATTCTAATTTAATCAATTATAATTGTTTTGGTAGAGTTTTTTCATAGCAATGTTGCCAAAACTTTTGTTTTAAACATGTTTTAAATGTTTTAAATCATGTTTTTTGAATGTTAAAAAAAACATGATTTAAACCAAATAAAACATGTTCAAATGAAAAAAACACAATGTTTTGTTTTTTTTAAAAAAAACATGTTTTTTGCCAACCCTGCTCTAAAATATAAATTCATTCTTGTCCGACAAATATTAATGAATATAAAAACTCAAAAAAATCGTCGATTTTCATTTGTCGGACAAGAAAAAAGCCACATTTTTTTGTCGGACAATTGCATTTTCATATTTTATATGGTCATATCAATCAATTCTGAAAAAATCAGGAGGGTATTAATAATTTAAAAAAATGCGATTTTCAGTCATGCTCGTGTTGGTAGACACGCTAAAAGCTACACTATTTTTGTCGGACAATCATGTTTTCTCATTTCTCACAGATTGTTTTTATGATTGCATTTTACAAAAAATAGAGTATGTTTGATTAAAAAAAATTGAAAGTATGGTCGACTTACGAGAGTTTTGATGAAAAAATTTTCAGAGGAATGATCAGGTAGACTCCGCCTAATAAAGCTTTGCAGAAAGTAAGAAAACTTTATTAATAATTTGCAATTTGTCCCACGGGCACCCGGACTATGAGCATGCAAATCTCATGTACTTTGGCGTTTACTTTTATCTGTTGATGAAATTAGAAATTGCTCCACACGTTAGAACCGCTACTGTTCGGAGTTTCATATAATCAGCATGAAATAATTATCATCTCTATTTCGAGATAATGAGAGATTTTAAATTTTGCACTAATTGATATCTAGTCTACATAATACATTATTTTTATATTCATTATATTGGAATGTTTATCTCAATCCCGAATTATTCTTCACTCGTTGAACGAATAACACATAGTTAAACTCTGCGATTTATGTCTGGTTCATAGCTGCAGTATTTGTTCTGAAACACGAATTGTTTTGGGTTTTTAAAATGGAACTAGCCAAAAAATTTAGTGAAGCCAGAAATCAGGTTTTGCTATGCTATGAACTGACTGAAGAGGATGTCAATCGATATATTTCTGAGTTAAAAACTTGGTTGAAGGACCAAAAACATCTTCCAGTGGATCTTTTGAGAGGCAAGTTAACAATTTCGTGAGTTCAATTTCATCTTCCATATATGCAATGAAAAGAATTCCAAATGTAACGTTATTACTTATTTTCATAACATTCGATTTGAATCTTCCACAGATTATTTTTTTTTCAATATATTATAATAAGCTTCAGGTCATAAGTTCATCGCCTGATATTTTGGCTGTACGAAATATTGTTTTCAATTCAACAATACGGATTGTTGCAAATGAAATTTTGTATCAAGATGCAGAGTGATGTATTCCTACATCAGAAGTTTTGTTCAGATCGCAAAACCAGTACCAAATAAAATTCAGGCGAATTATCGACAGAAAATCCTGATATTTCTGTAACAACAGATCCGGAATCATACAGAAGATTTCTTCGACAGCTTCTGTAAATTTTTCGAATTGGTTTCTTGGAAGGGCGAATACAAATCTTAATCTGCCCACATCTACTTATAAAAAGTGAATAAACGAGCGTTCAAGAGCTCGTCACTTCACATCAGGGCTTTATGTGATACATTTTTCAATATTTTACTGATCTTTTACTGATTCGAATAAAACTATTGAAAGGAACTTCTAATCATTGGAATATTTATTGACCCTCTAGGCTAGCTCTGCTAGATAGGACAGGTCATACAGAGAGAAATATTATAAAATATCACATAGTCAGAAAATACAATAATTAAAAAGCGAAATGTAGAATATGAACAAATAATAAGCATAAATTCGTGAATCCCAAATCAAACGAAAAACAACTCATAAAGTATGCCGATTTTGTTTGACATCCTACTTCTATAAAATTTCAAATCCATATTTTCTTAAATTTCTCATTGTATTAATATGAAATATTTTCATTTCAGATGATTTCCTGGAAAGGTTCTTGTTGAAAAATAAATTCGTTGTAGAAAAAACAAAAACAAAAATAGAAAATTATTGTACGCTTAGAAAAAAATATAAAAAATATTATGAAAATTATGACGAAATAATTCCTTCGAAGGAGCATGCGTGAGTGTTATGAACATGTATTTGCCGTGTGCTCAATTAGTGCTCAAGGATTTTGTTGAGGAAAATCGACAGACCTAATAATTAATATACGTACCTATTATCGGAAACTTTTGCGAATGAGCCAAATATTTTCTAAGAATCATTTAATATCGCGACTATAGCTACAGTATAGCATCAAATGATCACAAACATACAGAACGTTTTCAATCAAACTTAGAAATATTTCTACTATACTTATGAGGGAAATGGACTATAGTAGAGATCTAATTTCCAAAGTATACCACCGGGTGGCACCACCGCAGCAGGATAATGACATACCGGTTTCGGGCTCATTAGCCGTCATCAGTGCCATATAACCCATTGCTACGATGGATACCAACTGTAAACGCAGAACTTATATTACTCCCTAGCACCCGGTGGTATACTTTGGAAATTAGATCTCTACTAGTCCATTTTCCTCATTGATTATTCTATGTCTTATGGACGTTAACCTCTATTTTTTATTTCTACTATGTTACAATAATTTGTAGAGGGTGAGTCAAGAAGGCGTACGCATAAAATAGGGCCTAAATTATACCGTGTGGAAAAAAACTTATATGGTATGGTTGTGAGGTTGCCAAAAATCTACAAACTAAAAATAATTTTACATATACAGGGTGTGTCAAAAAAGTTATGTGAAATTGGTAGTTTTTCAAATGGAACACCCTGTATTTCATGGCATAGTTCTTTCGTGGACAACAAGAGTTTTACACTTTTACCTCATTTTTCAAATTTCATTACGGCGTTGCCACATAATTCGTATTTTTAGAATATTTTTAGTGTTTTATGGGGTTCATCAAAATTGTTATAGCAACCACTGTGTTCAATCTAGATGAACGAAATTTTCACAGTAGTTAGCTTAAGTTAACTTAAGCTAACTACAGCTGATAATTATCAGCTTCATCATTCGGTGAACATCTGAATTTTTTTTTATACAGAGTGTCTTATATAAATATATAAATTTACCCAATTACTCAAATTAATCGATACCTCAATTTTTTCAAATGGATCATCCTGTATTTTTTCTCTTTCATGAAATTTGTTTTTTAAGTGTTCACATTTTTTACAAAGTATGTCCCATACTTAAATGTGGAACATCTCAAAAACAAAGCGAGTTAGGTATAGGGCATTCTCCGTAAGAAATATAGACATTTGAAAAAAAAGGTTCATGAAAGATAAATATACAGGGTGTTCCATTTGAAAAATCAATTTTTAGTTTGTAGATTTTTGTCAACCTTATTATAACCATGCCATATAAGTTTTTTTTTCACACGGAACAGTTTATACGCTATTTTAGCCGTACGCCTTGCTGACGCACTAAGTATAAAGTCCTTGAATATCTTGAAACTCTCTAACCGGCTGGATAGACTCAACTTTGACTATAGATACGAACCTCTTGGAATCCTACAATCGATGGTTTTGTCGTATCTGCTACCGATTTCGAAAAAAAAGTATGAAAAGAAATCTAAACTATTTAAGTCTGGGGATCTGGCGGGCCATGACTGATATCCATCCCGCCCAATCCACCTGTTTTCATCATTTTAGTTCAAACCATGGTAATTTGATGTACACTTACCAGTGCACGTGATATTTTTTTAAAAACAGGAGCGGCAAAATTTTTTTCTTCACGGATAAATCAAAGATGAAAAGCTAAATCTTCTTTTCAAATTTCATCGATATTGCTTTCTCGGTTTTCGAGAAAATTGCATAAATTATGTTCCGTCGGGTGCTGATCGATCTATCAGATTTTGTCATTTTTCTTCGAAACCTTGAATGATACAAATTTTCTTTTTTCACGGATAATTTACGGATAAATCACTTAAAAAGATGAGCTATTTTGTTTCGTGCTGAAACCATTTTTCGAATAGTTGTTTCGCCAACTTGATATCGAGTTAGCGAAACATCCAATATTTTTTAAAATACAAGAGTGGCGACGTTTTTTTCTTCACGGATAATTTACGGATAAATCATTGAAGAAGATGAGCTAGTTTAATTTCGGCTGAAAGAATTTTTCGGGTAGTTGTTTCGCTAAGTTGATATCAACTTAGCGACACATCCCATATCTTTTAATATATAAGAGCGGCAAAATTTATTTTTCACGGATAAATAACGGCAAAATTTTTATCTATTCCGAGTTTGATTCGCGCAAGTTGTTGTGCTAACTGTATGTACATCAAACACTCCCTAGTATACCTAGTAGGTACACCCTGTAACGTTTGCAGTCCCCTGTTTATGTCGTTTATGAGACTTTTTTTCTTTAAATTATGCAAGGAATCTCCCCTCTTTATCTGCACCTTCAATCTAGGAACATCCTGTATAGAGCACCTTTTCCTCTTACGAATTCAATCAGTGTCTTATCAGAGCCTTCATAGACAAGATTGGGATTTGCGAAAAAACCTTAATTTCAGGTTCATAACACCAATGCTCCAGATAAATGATGATTTCAACAGATTAATAATATGTAAAATTTTCGATGAGAAACAATTCAATTTCACGAGGAGTATAAGAACTATAATGCTTATGCTAGAAATGGAGAGTAGGTTTGATTACAGTTGTGGAGATATATTTCTTGTAGATCTGGCTGGAACCAGTACTTCATTGATAACCAAGATTAATTTTCTGCAGTTGAAGGATGCTCTTACTTTGGCAATTGTGAGTATATTTTCGAAAACGAAGTCGCTTCACAACAAATCTAAAACTCGAAAATCCATGAAAAAACATTTTCCTCATATCTTCGCGGAACTATTATTTCAAAAGAACTGAATTTTGGTTGATTGTTTTCTCTATTCATGGTGCATATTCCTCAATCAAAACTTATTCAATATTTCTCCTGGTATAAAAGTTACAGCATAGCCGACTCATAAACCCACGCAAATATACTATAAAACTACTTGAAAAAGATAAACGGTTCATATTTCCGAAAGACTCGATCATTTTAGAAAATGAAGTATTTTTATATTTTTACAATAAAACACGTCGTTTTCGAGTTATTCCTAATTTTAACCATAAAATTCGAGTAAGAAATCATAAATCCCAAGAATAATCTGGATGCTTCCCTGGATTTTAAATATCATCGAATCGCAGAAAAACTAATCGCACTACAAGTTCAATGTTGTCATAATATTTATCAACTTTGTTGAGACTAAAATTTAAATGATGGAAAAACGTTTGATGTAGAGATATGTAATAATGAAATCCCACAAATGGGGGAGATAAAATTGGACACCAAGAAGCATGAAACTATTGAAATTATACATTTAATACGCACAGTTTCCATTAAAAATTTCTTGTTTCCGATCTACAGGGTGTCCCAGAAGTCCCGCACTTCCTTGAAGGGATCGAAAGTGAAAAAGATTCTAAGCCCAAATATCCATGAATTGATGAAATAGTGACCAATCAGGAGCGCGCTATAGAAGAATGAGTAAGCAGTTTTGGGGATCCGAAAGTGAGACGCCAGAGCTGCTGTCGGCTTTTCACGCAGTAAACCGAGACTAGCGTCTCACTATCGCGTCCCCACTGCTTACTCAATCTTGTGTAGCGCGCTCCTGATTGGTCACTTTCATTAATTAATAACTAATGAACTACGTTATCAAAAAATTTCAAACATGGATATTTGGGCATATAATATTTTTCAATTTCGATCCCCTCAAAGAAGTGCGGGACTTCTGGGACACCCTGTATATTAAATTAATGCCAATGAAAAACCAAACAACGTATCAAATTGAAATTGATGAAAAATAAAATAATACTTAGCAATAAATAATCTGTGGTGATGTTACTATCCGAACAATATCCTCTTGGAATTTTGTAAACTCGACACTTCACGGTTAATATAACATTAATTCACTAAATATAATTCATATGATTATCACGAGATCGAAGAAATACACCTAAAATAATCACTTTCCCCTTTTATAACAACATAGCTCTAGAAAAAATTTCCTCCATGTTTGTTCACAGATCGCGCCATTTGTCGCTCTACGCATGCGACGTTTGACTGTTTGAGATGGGTTGATTCATAGATCTTACGCGTAACCAGAACCCTATCAAGTTCTAGCAATTTATTGATGCAAATTCCCAATATTTCTTTAATAACAGAGCCGGGGGTTCATCATTCGACCGCTGCTGTCAATATTTTTCGATTTCAAACAAAATTTCCGTTGGATTCTTGAATGCGAATCGACCTACAAGGTTGGATGAGCGAGTCAGCGAGTGCTCAAATGCTCCTGGCTTCATGAGAGTGCTTTAGGTGACCCATTTATTTTCAGAAAGCTTATTCGGCCAGGGTAAAAGCTGTACACGTCATCAACTGTCCAAAGATGATGAACATATTAATGACACTTCTGAAAGCAATCGTCCCCAGGAAGATATATAACAGAGTGAGTATCGTAGTTTGATCGATGTTGTTTCGTAATTGAATTAGAATATGATATTGTTTTCATGTTGGCTGGTTGCTTCTGTCCTTATCTTTCAATTTTTACTGTATTTAAGGTCGGCGTTTAAAGCGAGTAGGAAAGCTCAGCCGATAGGGGCGCCACCGTCCATTTTATGGAATATCTCCATAGAACATGCACTATCACTATCAAGTTCTATGAATATCTCTCTGAGTATGAATGAAATGTACAATGGCGCTCTCTATCCGAAAATCGCCGAACTATGAAATAAGTCAATTTGTGGGTAAAGCAGGAATTTTTTCCCGCCAAAATTTGAATTTGGCTATTCTCTGCCAATTCCGCATTTCAAGTTGCTTTTCTGAACGAAATTATCAGTAGATTCATTTTTAATCGGATGTTGAACTATTTTCATGGCTCTTTCTATTGAAATAAAACAGAAGCATGAGTTGGCTCATTTTCTTCTATTTTTGAAAGAAAAAAAAATTAACTTTCGGAATGCAATCGACTAAAATTATTTCATCAAGAACTTCAATCCTTTCTGAGTTTACCCACAAAATTTCAGTTTCCAAAGTGAAACCATTTTCAAATGCAACTTGAAATAAAAACACACTACATTGAACGTATTCTACAGCGATAGCGAGTATGTAATTTTTTTTTCCTATATGATTTTTTCAGATACACATTCATCAAAGTTTGGATATTCTGTATGAACATTTGCCGAAAAACTATTTGCCCAGAGACTATGGAGGGGAGTTGGAAAGCTTGAACGCAATCAGAGGTATTACATTTTGATCCTTCCGCCTCTCCCCTCAAAATTATACTGGGTGAAACGCGGTAATAGGGCTATTTTAAAATTAGCTTTCACTTTCTATGCTATTGCCAATTCAACTACAATGCCATTCTTGGTTTGGAAAATAATGTAAATACATCAAAAATTGTTTCAATCATTTTTAATACTCACTTAAAATCTTACTGAAGGTTAGCAATTGCAACAGACGAGTTGTCGAATTTTTGCACAGGAAATTGAAATCTTTTTTGTTCAAGGACACTATGACCTCATCTTCGAAGAATGTCAGCAATTATTCGCAGAAACAATGGAAATTAAAAGTGACGAAAAGATGAGAGCTGTGCACCTCACTTCTGAAACAGCTTTCCGTAAGCTGCAGATAGACTGATAATCTAATGACCAGAATGGAAATGAGAAATTTGGCTTAATATCACTTCATCCAGAGATTCAACGCTGCTCAAACAGTTGGGGAAAACTAGTGAATATGTAAAAGACAGATGTAACTTTTATTAAAAATATATCACTTGGAAATGAGAACTGATTTCAACAACAAGAAATAATGAACAAATGAGATTCGATGGTTAGTGAAAATAAAACTCATTTCGAACAATTCATTAATTTCTACTTCACTTATATAAAACTTAATCTACTGTTAACAAGCAGAATAATTCATACAATTTGCAAATTGAATTTCGAACAATATGTTTGTAAAATCGTTTGAGTTTGTTGATTTGTTGTTCCAATTAGTCCAGGGATGTAGCCTGGTTGTTTGCTTCCAAAACTGATTAAACTTTGAACTAAAAATTGTCTAGGTTCACTTATACCTGAAAAATTTGTATTATGGTAATTTTTTTAGCAAAATCATATGCTACATATTATCATATTCATATACATCCATTTAAGTCTTCAATTTTTTTTTAATTTCATTTCCAAGGGGTAACCGAGGAGAATATACCCCAAAGGGACATACATATTTATGAAAAATGAGAATCACGTCCCTAAGTTAGGACCCACTAAATAATGTGAGTTCTTCCGTTTCAGTTGGTTCTCGTCGCAGGATAAGGCTATATGGCTCTGATGACGGCTAATAAGCCAGAAACCGGTAAGTCATTGTCTTCTTGTGGCGGTGCCACCTGGTGGTGTACTTCGGAAACTAGATCTCTACTAGTCCATTTCTCACAATACATATTTATAACCGTACATTGTTGAAAATTATTATTGCCACGTAATATAATCAACTAAAGGGATTGTTCGATCGGGAAATTGGCAACAAAGATGGCGCTGGTAGTGCCGATGAAGTAGTTTATTGTTCTGTGCTGTGATTGACTTATTCTGTTTTGATATTTGACGTTGACGGGAATGAGAAAGATTTTCGATGTTAATAACGGTGGAAATGCTATGCACACGTGGATCTGTTGTAATTGCGAATTTTTGTTGAGGCTTTCATGTATGACGAATTGTATGTCGATAAAATCGATTTAGTTTATAGTGGTCTACTGTAGATTGTTGATGATTACCTGTTCATTTTGTGTAATTTCAGCCTGAAGAAGAGTAGCTGTAGCTGTAGCGCATTAAATTGAATGTAACAAACTTCATCTTTGTTGCCAATTTCCCGATCGAACAATCCCTTTAGTTTATAATCGTACATGCAAGTTAGGAAATGGTTTTGTGGCAGTAGGTATCCCATCGACTAGCGCAAAAGATAAATATTCGAACAGACTCACTGTCCTTCCAAGAATTGATAGGTTGAAAAAAAGGAAATATTCTACAGCAGATCAGCCAAAACATTCAACAATCTATCAAGTGCATTTTGAGGACCCCGCAATGGTTGACGGCTTGAATTCAATGAAATGCATTGAAAATTTTAACAACCTTGTATATAAAAATTCAGTGTGTATCTATTTGCTTTTGTATATGTTATTTAAATGAGAAACAAATATATTTATGTAGAATTACCTTGAAGGGGATCTGGTTTAGTATTGGATGCAAAATTCAATCTAGCACTGGTAGTCTGGAATGAAGGAGTATCTTCTATTTCAATGAAATGGTCATCAGGTAGAGTACTCTCATCAGTAGGCATTTCAAAGAAGGAAATAAGAGCCTAAAGAAAGTTTCAATTAGATAGGATGTTAAATTAATTCTATCTCAATTGTATATAAGAATTAAATACGATCTCAAGAAAATTTCTTCAGGTGGTGGAGTTTCTTACCTGTAACAGAGGAGCCCAATACTTTTTATATTGACCACTCAACATCTCTGGACTTTCACAAAGCAATTTGATGACTCCACAAGCAACAATTTTTCTTTCAGTAACGCCTGACACTTTTTGCAATTCAGAGACGAATAACTTCTCAAGCACCATTCCAAACATCCTAAAAATAATTAACTCAAGAAAATTCTTTTATTTGAGAAAATGAAATAATCTTACTGTGCCTGTATTTCATCTATCGTTGATATGAGTTGTTTTGGAGAATACTGAATTGCATACAAAGAAAAGAAGACGATAATATTTATCACAAACTTGGTTGTTTTACTAGATGATAACCTTTGGAAAAGCAAGAAGAAAATCTGTTTTTGGTAAGGTGCAAGTGCTTCTCTGAAAATGCATAAATTGAGTATCATATAAAAACATGAATATTAAATACGTACATCGGGAAATGCAGAATCATATTCTGAAGTAAGTGAAAACCTTCATGATCATTTGATTTTGATGCAATTAATTTCTGAAACACTCCCAAAAATCCAGCCTGAAAATGAACATAGATTTTACACTGCAATATTTCTTCAACTTTATCAACTGAATCCAGTGGCGGCTCGTCGGGGTAGGCAAGGTAGGCGGCGCCTACCTTGGAAATCTTCTTATCGAAATTATAAAATGATTCATATTCATTTTACGTATCAGATACCCCTCTTTAATTATAATACGTTATAAGAGAATTTTTCATCCAAAAATCTCGCACGCGATTGTTCTATTTCCACCAAAGCCCGGGATCTGCAGCTGCAGCCTCGCCACGACCATTTCTCGCTCATTCTAAACGGAAGGCGATCTATCCCAGCGCCTGCGATTAGATCACTACACGTCAGCCCTGCCGAGTGCCGCGGAATCTACCAGTAAATCAGTAAAGGATGGATACACTACCGTGTAGAGAGAAGCATACGAAATAGAGGAGAAAGTAGGCGATGAAATCGTCCGCCTTCGGGTACTTTCGAGAATGATCGCTTGGCGATTCCGCTCCCGCGCTCTCGGATGATTGCAACGATTCCACTCGAGTTTATTGATTATTGATATCGATAAATTATAATATTTGAGGTTTGAATTCTGTGTTCGCGCATTCGCTTTTGTGTTTTATAACCCTCATTTGATTTGAACATTATTCGAAAGCAGGAGAACCCGATAAGTACGTTCCTATATTTATTTAATTGTTTTAGTTTATTTGGAACATTAGGTCGTATTTCCAAATTCCTGAGAAATAGAACCCATTCATGATATTATTTGTTCCTCACTGGAATGATAATTTACGTAACAAGTCCGGAAAATATAGTTTTTTTGGAGGAATAGACAAAATTCTAGGACGAGCCGCAGGCGAGTCCTGGAAGTCTGCGAGTCCAAAAAAACTATTTTCGGGCGTGTTGCGTACAATATTTTTTCGGCAGCCGTGTAGAATTACAAATCACACACAAATTACACATTTCTTTATTATAGATTTTGATTATTATTTGAATTGAACAGAACAGAACTGTCATCCGTTATTTCGTTGCTATTGTGATGATCATCACAATTACAACAACGACGTGAATTTTTTCGGCCTAGTCCGGAAAGTACGTTCTTTCCGGACTAGGCCGGGAAATGTTACTTTCTCAAAGAAATAGCTTCCGGGAAGTGGGTACTTCCCGGACGGTTGCCGAAAAACTCCTTTTTTCGCAATTGAACTATAAAATTCGAAAAGGAATTGTTTCAATTCGCCGTCCGACATTATCTCTTTATCTTATAAAATCCCCGAAATACTCTAGATTTGAAATTTTCACGGTCTTTCAAAATCTATGTGTCGCCTTACCACATCCAAACCTCACGAGCCGCCGCTGACTGAATCAAATATTACCAATTTTTCCTGAGCAACTACCGCTGGGGCCAGCACAATGGAAAATGCATTAAGTAACCTGACCAAAGGACTTATATTGGCTGGTCTCTCCCATAAAACTGGTACCAATAAACAGGGAAGCAGCGACATATACGCTTCTGATACACTTCCAGGTGTAGAGTATTCCATCAGCAAAGAAAGAATTTGGAACACATATGGAAGAAATTCTGAAAACAATAAAATATATCTTCCCGGAATAAAATCGATAAAACCAATTTTATTACCTTGAATATCTTGCTGGAAAATCCCTTGGAATATTGGAAAGAGGATATCTTCAAACGACTGGACTGCTGAATTGTTAGTTTTACATACAATTCTGCAATAAAGAATGATATTATATTCAACCCAATTGATTTAATGTTAATCCACTCACTTGATTGCTAGCGATAAAGTTTCAAATAAATAATGATTGAAATGGGGTCTTGATGGATTTTTTGCCACCTGCTCAACTTTCCCTGTTAGTTTTGGCAGAGCTACTGCTAGGAACGGAATCACCTTATCCTGTAAGGTAGAGAAAGTTCTCATGATAGCTGAAAATTAGGTGTATTAGTATAATAGTCACCATATATAAATATCACTAGTAAGAATCATAATCATCAAGTTAAATCATAACTTAATATATTACCTCTCATGACATATTCATTTTCTTCTGATACTGGCCTTTCTAGTATACCGAAAAGGTTGGTTAATAATTCTCCTGCAAGTGGCTCCAATTGGGCACTTGTGACTCTAAAAAAATATTGAACTCATTAATAGTAGTCCATTACATATTTAGCAAATTTCAGCCATCAAAAAATATTCTTCATTCTAAAAAAAAATAAAAGCCATAACGAAATTTGAAATGAACCAAATGACATAAAATGTCTGTAACTGGATGTATAGTGTCACTTTACAACCTTGTGTACCAGACCACATCATATTGAATACTGAAAATGGCAGCGTCGAATCTACTGAGCTTGAGCTCAATTCAATAAGAAGAAATCAATAAAATTCACTTCATTCATGTTTTTGTAGTTTAGATTTTACTCTTAAGAAAATCAAAAAACTTACACTGCATTATTAGCATTCTTCAAGACAAGAATTTTCTCCAATGTACATGCTGCATATGTGTGCACAACTGCACTCTCACAAACCATATGTTTAATCAAACTAGGCACTGTGGAAACTACCATTTCACTCGGTAAAATTGATCTGAATGTCATTACATATTTAATTGAATCTGCTCTTATTACTGGCAGGTCATCCACTGAAATAAATAAATATTTTCTCACTATAAATATCAATTTGATCTAATCGTTGATTTTATTGAATGGGTGTATCATATGACAAAATGTAGTAGAAATTATTTCATTCTGATTGTTACTTCACCATTTGGTTGCTGCAATTCCGGAAGAATGTGCTGCTGACAAAATTGTGGAATTGATACCAACTGGCTTGTCTGTGTGACTCCCTGTTTTTGTGTAGCACCTCTGCTAACTAATGACGTAACTAAGTAAAGAGCAGCATCTTTGCTTCTCCAATTGTCTTTACGATTCTCATTATATTTTCCAATCATAACCTATTTGAATATTTCAATATAAAAATTAGGCCTATCACTGGAATTCGAATAGTTTCTTACCTGTAAATATTGTCCAAATATATCCATAATTTGCTTTTCAAAATTTATACTCAATGTGTTCACTAAATCGCATGCTGCCCTTCTTCTAGTATCGATGTCTGATCCCTCAATATCTCTTCGTATATATTCTTCTGGATTATCTTCAAAAAGCTCCTCATCTGAAGCTATATTTGAACACAGATTAGTGTAAATCACAAAATCCAAAAAGTTCATATCTACCTCTGAATTGTATATTAGGAATTATAACTTTCTCACAAATACTGCTCAAAACGTTATGATCCTCAAAAAGATTTTTATAATGTGGCCTCTCAGCTACTGTTGATAAGAACTGTAAAGCATTTGACACTAGCTGAAAATAAATTAGTAATTATTCGCAAGTGCAATGTTTTATTCCCAATGACATCTAAACTAAACCACAGGTGAAGGTTTGTAAAAATAAAACTCACCAAGTCGTACTTAGGTTCCAATCCAGTAGTTATCAACAAATTCCAGACATCTGTTACAAACATAGGCAAATAGGGCTTGAATTCCTCATCATACTTTTGAGCATACAATGCAATATTGTCACAGACTTGAGATTTTAACTGCTCCATTACACCAGCTTCTTCTGGATTCTTGAAAGTAAATCAGTGAATTATTGAATGATGCATCAAAAATCGTAGCTGATGAACCTACATGACTATCCAACCCTTGGACATTAGATGTAAGTAGAGTATGAAAATTTGTCATCCATGTTTCCATGCTGTCCTCAAAAAATTCAGGAAGATCTTGGTAATTCAATGAGAAGAATACTTTGCAGATTAAACCCAAGGAACTATAAATTACTTTCAGAGCATTAAGATCATTTGCATGGGTTTGAGCTAGTCCTATCGTAGCCTGGAAAGACATCCATGGTGATTAAAATAATAGTGATTAATAATAAAAATTGACTGTTAATCAAATTTTTGCAAATCCATTGAAATTTCATTGTTTATCAAAATTCATAATATTCTCTTCTTGCAGTTCGAACTGATTGAATTATCACTATTATTTTTTATGTTAACAACTGGCTCATGAAAAAAGCATTGCAAATTTAATTTTCTTTCTTTAAAAAAATCTGACCACATATAGAAAGTCCAGAATATACACTGCGCAAAAAGATTAACGCACATTATGGAAATCTCAAAGGTGTTCTCAATGATAATTATTTTTATCAGAATTATGCATGCATATGTTATCCTCTTTCAACGTTTTTCTTGAATACAGATGTTTTCTGCCAGCAGGAATAAAAAAAGATGATATTATCAGATTTTGAATGTATTGGCTCCATTCTAAAATCAGTTGTTCTCGATCAATTCTAGTGATCAATAGTTTTTCTTTCGTTTGATTTTCTACACTCGATCGCTATGCAACGCGAAACACGCAATTTGACACAAGAGGAATGTGCCCAAGCGGTAGTTTTGCGAGAAGAAGGGTGGACATACACAAGAATTGCAGAAAGGTTTGGAGTTTCCCATACAAGTGTGTCCAGAATGTTGCAGCGATTCAGGGAGACAGGTATGAATGTCCGAAGACCAGGACAGGGTAGAACACTGGTAACAACTGCCATTCAAGAACATTACTTGAGAGTTTCTTCGTTGAGACAATGGTTTGCAACCGCTCGCCTCCTTCAAAATCAGCTTGAGCAAATTCATGAGGTGCAAATTAGCACTCAGACAATAAGAAATCGCCTCAGAGAATGCGAAGAGCGCGTTTGGATTTTGCGAGAGAGCATATCCATTGGGAAGAGGCCGATTGGGAAAGAGTTCTCTTCACAGATGAGTCTAGATTCTGCCTCTACCATTGTGATCGACGTTCCCTTTTATACAAACGTCCACATGAAAGATATGCTCAGTGCAATTTCCTGAATACTACTGGTTTCGGGGGAGGATCGATTATGGTATGGGGTGGAATATCTTTGACTGCTCGCACAGACCTAGTGGTCGTTGATAATGGAGCTATGAATGCTGATAAGTATATAAGGAACATTCTTAAAGAGCATGTAGTGCCATTCACCCCATACATTGGTGAAAATTTCATTTTTATGGACGATAATGCCAGACCCCATCGTGCGCGCATCGTTCAGGAGTACCTTGAAGAGGTTGAAGTCTCTCGAATGGAATGGCCAGCAAGAAGTCCGGATCTCAATCCGATTGAGCAGGTTTGGTGCAACCTCAATAGAAGGCTGAGAAGTTCAGAAAATCATCCAGCTACTCTTAATGACTTAGGAATCCAACTCGGAGAAATCTGGGAAGGATTAGATCAGAACATTTTAAGATCACTCATTTTGAGTATGAACCGTCGTTGCCAAGCTGTAATTAACGCAAGGGGTGGAAATACCATGTATTAAATCACTTATCAACATTTCAGTATTCTTTTACATAAGATTCGGTGAAATCCTGAATTTTTCTTCCATTTAATGTGTCTTGTTAAAAGTCAAATGTAGAGTTAACTTTCATTAAAATTGAGATTTTCAGAATTTGCGCAGTGTATAATCAGGCTGCAAATGCCTTCATCAATAATATACTTTAAAATTTCTAAACTCACCACCAATAGATTAGTAAGAGGTCCTGCAATTTTTTCTAAAACAAATTTAATTTCTGTCCAAAGTTCATTAGAAGCAAATTCATATCTATACTTCTTGAACAATGAATGTGCAGTTCTCAATATTCCATTTATGATATTGAAGTCCCCTGAAAAAAAAACAATCAGTAGTAGTTATCAGAACTTCATTGGACATGCCTAAAGAGCTCTCGTTGAACTTATAATAATTCTATGCTATGCTAAATAAATATGCTACTTTTTGAATCTCCTTCTACTTGAAGGAGGTCTATTTCATTTTAACAAGATATCTGTCTTTTTTCAATTTGAGCTAGGAACAATAAGATTCTGCTGATTGATCACGAATCTGTGGTCAAATTCAATTATGTCCGCCCATACTTGAAAATGATAACTCTTAAACAGATAAACTGAGGAAGTTGAAACTTTCATGGTAGATTCAAATATTGCAATTCATTAATGGAAAAATTCTGTATAAGCAGAAACAGTACAAAAATTGTTTGTATGTGGTGTGAGTCTATCCTAAAACCACCAAATAATGCTCAATGTCATCCACATAGACATTTTTCCATTACACTTTTATTCTCCCCAGTTATTGAGTGACCAATGCAGGAAACTTTCTGCTCTTCTGGTGAATCAGATTATGTTGTACGTTGCGATTTATCATTCATATGTGGAGAGCTGTGGAAAAAAGTTTCCTTCTCTGTTCACTCAATCATGGAGAGGAAAATCATTTCTGTTTATCAAATGACAAACCTGTTGCAAAGTTTTCAACCATCTGCGTTATTAACTCTGGCCATTTCATGGGAAAATCAGTACTACCAATCACACTTATGGCTTCACTCAATTGTTTTTGAATTGCTTCAGGCGAATTCAACATGAGCCCAACTATCAAATTTTTAATAGCTAACCGATCGCTTTCATAAATACGATCTGGTTGATCCTCTTCCTAGAATTTCAAAATTTGAAAAATACATAAAAACAAAACGATTCAAATTCAACGTACACACTTCCAATTCCGTTTTATATAGTTTTTAAATGCTATCGCACCAGCAATACGAATAGTCATCTCCACTTCATTTTTGTGAACAAGATCCAAAAGAAGGACTGCATAGTTCTGATTTATTTCCACACCCTCCAGGAACTTTTCAGCTGCGGCAAAATGCAATAATTAAGATCAACAAATTAAAAGAATTAGAGAATTTACCGGGTCTTCTAACGTTAACATCGGGGCTAAGAGTCTGTTGCAAGTATTGTCGTAGTGTGAGTAAATTATCTTCATTTATTTCCATTTTCACGAATTTTTGAGGAGCTAACAAGGATAAAAATTAATATATTAAACGATAATACAAAAAAATCTTCAATTTCTGCGTTCTTATGTTTCTTTATTTCTTATGGCGGGTATTTTTAACCTCTAACAGTGTAACACCACAGAAGTCATTCAAGCAGAGAATATCCTGAGAACGAAGGTCCACCATAGACTAGAAATCCAGTTCAAAACTAAAAATGTGGACAAATTCTTCACCGGATTCGATGGCAGAACTCACCAAATCTGTTGATTTATGGAAAAAAGTCCATAAATTACATAAATTGATAAACTTCATGTTCAGCTAATTTTTAAAAACTTCCTAACATCATTAAAAAAAAAAATATTATTCCATGGTTGAGCTGAAATCGAAGGTTATTGTATGTGACAGAAATAACCTAACCAAAGTTCTTGAAAAAAAATTAAGTCTTCCCTTGCTAAAAGCGGATAAACCGATAAAAGTATTCTGTTAATTGTGTAAAGTGAAATTACCAGAGATGAGTTCAGGTTTCATAACGGAAACAGAAGCAGAAGAAGCGAGAAGAAAACGCCAAGAAGAATGGGAAAAAGTACGGAAACCTACCGATCCACTGGGTTAGTTTCTACTTTCCTGTGATAATTGGCTTTTACAAATTTCTTGTTATAGAGATGCCAGAAGAACCGTATGATTCTAGAAGTTTGTTCGATAGACTTCAAGAACAGAAACAAAAAAAAGAATTCGAATATGAAGAAGCACACAAATTAAGTATGGAATTATTCTCATTGCTAGTGAATAAAAAAATCATATGAATAAAAAGAAACTTCATTTTTCGCCTTTTTATTTTTCAGAAAATATGATTAAAGGCTTAGATGATGATGAAATAGAATTCTTAGATCTTGTAGATCGGAAGAAAATAGAAGCCGATAGAAAAAAAGAACTAGAAGAAGAAAAAGAACTCCGAGAGTTTAGGAAGAGAGTAGCGGTTTTACAAGAAAAAACACTTGATGATAAAATAAGTGAAGAGAAAATCATTGGCAAAACCAAAGTTCCTCACAAGACAGTTGTATCCCAGCAACAAAAATTACTTAAAGGTGCAATTGTTACTAAGAAACGCAAGCTATCTGATAATGAACAGAGTAACATTGATCCAAAGAATGGAAAGAATGAAAACACAAAATCCAGTGAACAAATGCCTGATATTGAAATAATCACACCCCAAAGCGGTTTGAAGTGTATTGGAGTCTTACCTGGAATTGGCTCCTATACTGAATCATCCGATGATAATAGTTCTGATTCAGAGATTGAACCACCACCTAAACAGATTGATTTAGTGGGACGCCAGATAAAGAAAAAAGATGAAGAGGAATCCTGATCAATAACGTATTCTTGTTGATTTCTGATACTTATATTTCTGTATATATTTATGTCTCCATAAATATTCCTGGGTACCTCAAGATCCTGTGAGAATCTAAGATAAAATCTTAAATTAATAAACAAATTCAAGATAATTGAGTGAATGGAAAAAAACACGCACTATGTAAATTATTGTGTTTTGCTTTGAAATAAAGTGGTTTAAGTTGTTTAGTCGAAATCATTAAGATCAAATGAATGAAGAACATAATATGTAACAGTTTTGATTTATAGTATAATAATGTGCTGTTGAGTTTGAATGTACACTATTTCTTTTTTTCACACTTATTATATTTAGTATTTATCAGTAACTGTCTTCAATTTTCTCCAGTCATCATATAATATTTTTATTCAACTTAATGATTTTGATAAGCACTTAATGGCAAACAAGAACATGGAGAATTATTTAAGGATGTAAGAGAGCCTATTGAAAATAAAAAATATCCGGCAACAATTATTGTATCAAGCATATAATATTTCCTTTCAAGGTTGTTTCTGAATTTCTAATAATATACAGGGCGTTCCATTTGAAATAAACAACTTCCAGTCACTTTTTCAAGCAAACAAAAAGACTGTATTTTTTACCACCCTGTATTAAGTAACGTAGATCAGGCTGATGTGTTGGAAGCATTCATGTATCACCTAACTTCAAACCAAATTTCAATGCCAGAGTGTCCCTCAACCCGAAGTTATCAGCATTTTTGGAGGTCATGATTTTCGGAGAAAAAAATGAAAATAATTTATATTTCGAAAACGGCAACAGATAGGTATAGGGAAATGTTAGAAAAAGTTATAGAGAAGTTGTTGGAGATTCCAAAAATAATATAATATACCAGGTGTTCCATTTGAAAAAATAAAGTTGCTACTA
Source organism: Adalia decempunctata (assembly GCA_951802165.1). Classification (NCBI taxonomy): domain Eukaryota; kingdom Metazoa; phylum Arthropoda; class Insecta; order Coleoptera; family Coccinellidae; genus Adalia; species Adalia decempunctata. The sequence goes on along the minus strand of OX637697.1, from coordinate 34,712,543 downwards.
CTTTCTAATGGAAGTGGCAACACCGCATTGACGAAAATATTTTAGTTGGGTAGAGAATGTCCGATAATGCACTCGTGCAAATTTTCAAACCCATCCGATATCTGGTTCATCAGAAACGTCTAATGTGCCATCCACCGTGAATCACCCTGTATACTCTGCCCTGAGGCACCAAATACCACCTAAACAATGGTGAATATTGCTTTTGGTGTTGACATTACATCGATCCTTCCTTAATTTAATTGTTGAATCTTAATTTATCCATGATCTTACTCAAGCTTTAATGGAAACATTCGCTACACTGGTTTTGGTGTTATTAATGTTACGATCGACTCCGCGTTTCCGGCACAGCGTTCGAACACGCTGGTAACCTTCGATATCTTCCCGTCATCGGATGCATAAACCCGACAAACTACCAATGAATGAATGATTCATCAATAGAATAGATGCAAGCTTAACCAGTTATTCCTATAACACATAATTCTATAGAATTATGTGTGAAATTTTAGGAAAAAATCGCGAATAATCTGGATGCTTCCGTGGATTGAATATTATCATCTCTGGTCTCAAAACAAGTTAACAATGTTGTCAGAATGTTTATCAACTTTGTCGAAACAAAAATCTAAATGATGGAAAAACTTTTGATGTAGGGATATATACTCCATTCACAATTATAAAATCACAGCTCTGGCATTGGAAATTTGACACATTCCACTCTGTATCGAAGTTATGACGTTTTTCAAAATATTTTTATGTTCCAAGTCAACACTATGTTGCCCTTTCTACATTCTTAGCGTATTTCTCAGAATGTGAATGAATTGGAAAAGATGTGATGGACGAAAATAATTAACGTTTATATGAATTGATAGAAAGGATTCCTTTTCTAGTTATTTGCATGAAAAGTACAAGAGATCACTGTTGAAATATATTAAGTATTTTTCGCAATGGAAAAAAATTGCATTGCTTTCACATAATTTTCATATGCATGCTTGTGAAGATTCAATGTTTATTATCCTCTTGAACTGAAAGTTCAAGATTGACGACATTTCATTTATTTGATCTTATGAACAAGGAGTAAAATATTCTGATTGCATAGTAATTTATTGGATTAAAAAATATTCATACATTACTACCAAGTAGGTTTGTACAAATAAAATGGAATAGGTCAAACATATGCTTCACATTTATCATTCACCTGTTCTAAAATAAGACACAAACTCCTGGAATATGGAAAAAACCGATGTATTCTGGTTCAATATAGCCTTTTTCTACTACAGCAAAGGAATGAAAGCTCCAGTGACACATTTCAATTCTACCTGAACCATATTTTCCGGTCGCTTCCGTTAGAAGATCGTATAAGGAAGCCTTTCTTGTCCATTTACACATTCCAAATAAATTTTGAGCACCAAAATCGATACCGAAACTAACCAAACTTCTGGGGGACCGGAATTTCGTTTGAAATCTTTCAAAACGGCCAGATACCTAAAAAAACTTCGTTATCAAGTGTAAAAAGGTCGATTAGTACTTACTTTCGCTTTATTTATGCTTATAAATCGATTTTTGGTCCAATTCAAATTTGCCGTTTGTACTAACGCCAAAACTCGTGAAAGGAAAAAATGACACTTGCACGAAACTTCTTCTGGACGCCGAAGAACGGAACAATAGGCGATTTCCTATCGATTTTTCTCCCCAAAATCACCGATCGATACGAACTAACAAAATGGGGAAAATCTTTGATACTTTTACCACAGACTCTGTGCTTTTACTTTGATGTAAACAGAAAAACTGGCATCGTCGTATTGTCATTAACGATATTCTATGTACGAGCACAGATTTTTCATCAGGTGCGCCAATTCCTGAAAACGAAACCATGGCCAGAGTTGTGATTTTATAATTGTGAATGGAGTATATGTAATAATAAAATCCTTAGACAAAGGAATTTATGAATGACATGCCAGGTCTCCTCTTTCCTTTGTCTAAGATAAAATCCCACGAATGTGGGAGATGAAATTGAACACCAAGGATCATGAAATTATACATTTAATCCGCAAACCACGTATTAAATTGAAATTCATGAAAAATAAAATAATACTGTTCAGCATTAAATAATCTGTGACTGTGGCGATGTTTCTATATCTAAACATTATATTATAAACTCGACACTACACGGTTAATATTACATTAACTCACTGAAAGTCTTCACATAATCATTTCGAGATTGAAGAAAAACATCTTAAATAATCCCTTTTCCTTTTTATAACAACATAGCTCTAAAAATGATATCCTCGATACGGCATTAACGGATCTCGCCGGTTGTCGCTATAATAACTACGCATGCGTCGTTCACAAACACTCACGTTTGAGATAGAACAACCAAAGAGTAGACCCCCTATTTATGAATGAAATCGTGAACATCGTTTGTTTGACCTTGAAAGTCATTTTTGAATGACGAGGTCTAATCGAGGGCAGTGGCGGCTCGTGACAGTTTAAGGTGGTGAGGCATATCGGAGAAAAAAGATTCCCTGCCGTGGCGTTGCCGTGAAAAAGGCTGTTGCAAAACTGATGATTAGAATAATTCTTTATCGCTAGCATACTCAAGGTCATCTTTTTCGAGAAACATTTTGCTTTGTGAAATATTTACTTCTAGCGATGAATAATTATCTTACTCGAAAACTAAACATTTTAAAGGGTGTGTATAAAAAGTAATTTGAAGCCAGTTGAAGAAAATGAGCATCCTTAATGAAATTCTTCAATTTTGGACCTTTCTAAGAACATCCTCTAGAAGCAAGTTGCTTTCCATCAAATCATCAGATTTGAAACACTCATTAACCAGAACATAGATGCATAGAACACCTGGTGTAACGACTCCCTACTAAAAATCGTGACCAAAATTTGTAGATCAAAACGGCATCCTAGATTTCAGATTTTGGACTAGTTCCGGAATAAATCCGCAATATTTATCGGTCGTGGCGCTACTGCGGCAACGACAAAAAACGCGACCCCTTTCGGGAGAAATGAAAAGCTGCACAAAATATCACGTTTTCGATCGACAAGAAAGTCTTAAACAAAATCTAATCAGTGCCAACACCAGGTATTTCTATGCATCTATACCAGAACATTGAGAATATTGAAGTTTATGTCACTCTGATAATGAAGTAAAATCTTCCACTTTCCCATAATTTTTTCGTTGTACCTATGTCAGCCACGCCGGATAAATTATGAAAAATGTTGATGCCAATGAATCGAAATACTAATGTGGCACTAAGAGATGAAATAATATGAATGATATATCAGTGCAAGAGCAACCATTTTTGCAGAAAAATTATTCCATAACTGACGTAAGTAATGAGATTGAGATTATCTACTTCATTTCACTAATGGGACACTCTGTATATGTACATATACCTATAAATGACTAATTCTAGCGAACTCTCTTCTTCGTCAGTTGCGTAATATTCTCAAGACATTCACTCAAATCTGGGATAGATCGCTTTACTTCTTGAACTGTATATGATTTATCCCCATAAGAATTACGCCAAAAACTTTGCTGATTAGCTGAAAAATCAAAAGTCTTTCGAGCGTTTACATCTAATTGGGGAATTCGTGACGTCCCATCGGTCCCGTTAAATACATTTCGCCTTCGGGTCTCCGATGGTAATTGAATTCAGTAATAAGATTGAAAGACATCATATGAACACTGAGACAAACCTAAATCTACACGAAAAACAGATAAAACTATTTTTACAAATCGAACCCAATTTGAAAACTGCCCCGAGGTCATAGATTAAAGAACTAGTTCCCGAATAGTGCAGATGATTACAGTTTGCCCTTCGCGAGAGAATATCAAGACTAGAGGAGAGGCTAGCCTCAGACTCAACATAATATTTGGCGTTTAGGGGTGCGGTTTTCTCGCCTGCCGTCCGTTCCCTATGATGTAAAATGACGCGTAAAGAAAGGCAGTATGAGGCCTGCCTCTGCCGTTTACTGGGAGTTGGATACCCAGAAATCGTGAGATACGGAAACTTAAGGTGCATACAAATTGTTGTCACGTCATGTGAGCTCATGCGAGGAAATGGGAAGAAGATATGGAAAATATAGCTGCTTTTACAGTTGCTGGTGATTCTCATAGAAGGGATTCGATTTACCAAATGAATCAACGAACAGAGGAAGGGGGGAATTCCATCAATTAATTCAAGAATTAATGAATGAGCACCCAGATCGTTTTCAAATGTATGTCAGAATGACATTTCACAAAATATCAGACGTAATATCACGTGCATTCCGAAAATGTAAATTTGCGGAATATAGATCTTGCGTTCTATCAGTGCTATAACGTGACAGCAGATACAATGTTGCAGAAATTTTTACTACATTTTGATTCCGTAGTAGTACAATCACCCAGTTTAGTTCTGATGATTTGGCTTCACTATTTATTATTGAAAGGTGTGTCTTTCTTCCTATGGTCTAAGTTCCATGCATTATCGTGGTTGCACATTTTGGGAAGATGACGTGATGTGACGTGATAACAATGTGTCTGCACCTTAAGACCCAACCGGAGACGCATTTTATTGCTATACTAGCTGGCCCGGCGAACTTTGTACCGCCTGAATTATACTTAAAAGTTGTATAAACTTACCATTGCTTTTTTTTCAAGCAGGAAATAAATGAGGCAAAATTAAACTTCAAAATATACAAAATTTAAATAATTTTGTAATTCACATGGAAAGAATTCTCTTAATTTAAGCGGTACCCAATTGTTGAACATATAATAACTTTTTGTTTTTAATTGTTGTACAGTTCTCTTTTTGCAGTACCTCATGTGACTGGGAATAGCAGGAGTATAATCCATTTTATACCTTTCCTCTAATATGGATCAAAATGTCAAGAATATGAACAAAAATTATTCCTTTAAAGAACTATCGACTATTAACACAGCCCCTCGACCAGAATTAAAAAATCAGTCATTTGTTGATAGCCCAACCGCCTCAACCTGAAGTGGCAAAAACAAAACTTTTCTAATATTCTCAAAATCTAATCAGTGGTCACACCATTATTTTAGACATCTTAGCTATGCTGCTAAGCTGTCAACCTCTCTTCAATTTGTTCAATTTAGTTGACGATATCAAGCTCGTTAGAAGACAAATCGAGATGTTCAAATGTCCATAGTACGATCGACACGGCAAAATTATCAACACTGTGAATTGTGTTGAACTCATATTCAAATTTATTGATGGTCATTCGACCAGATCAGATTAGGCAACCCATGAAACATTATTGTATATCATAAGTGAAAGCCAGATGAGCAAACGTTTCAAAATTATTAACGCTTACAATACTGTCTCTGTGCGAACAGAAACACGAATATAATATGTCAATTACTAATTATGGGCAATTTTGGATTCAGTTATTTCCGAAAATATATCTATTACCCAAACAGAAATTCGAAAGCATTTCAAAAATAAAGAAAAAAGATGAAGATGGCCCACTCACGTTTGAAACTGATCGTCAAAATCAGATACTTGATCTTTCAGTAAAAATTCACTGTTCCACCAACTTGAGATGTTTACCCGCTTTTTAATCTGGCAATAGACTTCCATGTTACCATGAGTTCTATGCGAATCACATATCGCCATCTAACAGCGGTAATATCAACCTACGATTACGTACAGTGACAGACGACTACGCATCAACGGTAGCGACACCTAGTGGCCTTATTCAAAAGAAGGAAAAGCATTTCCTGCATAAGTAAAACTCTCATCAATTTTTTAGAAGTTTTATTGTATTTTATAACAACCAGACCGTAGACGATTCCATAAATGAAGTTTCATAACAAACAGTCCATCCGATCTCGAGTTATAAATGGTGTAACCAACATCTTTCTTTTATATATATAGATAATGAAGGGAAATTTGGAAATAAATGCGTATGGAAGAAGATAATGAAAACAATTTTAATTGATTGAATAAATAATTAATAAATATATGATATTTATACGTGTAATTTTCGACGTTTATTGGTGAGGCACTGCCTCACCTGCCTCATAAGACAAGCCGCCACTGATCGAGGGGTGCCAATAACAGCCCTGTATAGGCGTAGTATTATTCAAGGTCGAAGAACTGATGTTTGCCGCCAAGCCTAAGTGATTTCTCTTGTGTCTACTCTTTGGAACAACAATATAAGGTCGATCAGTCGATTTATGGATCTTATACGGTCTGTCTTGCGCGCCCGCTACCTCGCATTGTTCAAAGACAAAATCAACAATCTGGCATCGTCTTTTTGAAGCTCTGTGAAATATTCTTAGAAGATGGGTTAGGTTAGGTCATTGACCAAGAATCCTATGAGTTAGGTTGATTAATCATTCAAACAATTTTTCATGAGATATTTTTGGGATATCGAGAAAAATATGAACAAGTTATTAGTGTTTACAAACTAATCTTTAGGAAAATCGAAGATTATGGTGGAAGGAATATGGGTTTTTAATTGCAGAAATAATCAGTGTTTGGGTTGAGTGGTTAAGAAATATCCTGTTTTTAACATTCTTATATAAGGTAAGTACTTGAGTATTCCCTTAATGTATCAACTCAATTTCAATCGAGAAATATGGTCATCATATCCCTCCCTCTTCGTCCGTCAGTGGATAACAAGAATGAAAAAAATCAATATTTTCAAAACTAAGCGATTAAAAGATAAAATAGAAGATCAGCTAACTGTTTTTATCTGGAAACCAAACTGCGTTGAGCGGATTGAGTACCGCGCGAAAGCTGAAAGCTTCCAACAGTTCCAACCTCATCTGATTTCCTCTTCAAATTCTCAAACAAAAGTTGATTGGAACAAGTGCTTTCCACGTGGCGCATAAATTTCGTTTTTGAGATGGATTCTAATGTGATTGTACTATACGGTCTCATTAATTATTGATTTTCATTGATCGGCGAATATGGTGCAATATTACTTGAATGAAATTGGTTCATTGTTATTATGATAATTGCCCCACAATAATTATCGAGTCACCAGAATTAAACAGTAGGTACACGACTACACGAAATTATTTCACGAATGTGCGTGATTGCAGAGGTACTTACTTCGAAATTACCTTCAATAATGAACAAGGAAATACTGTTGAAAAAACATTAATTAAAAACCTAGACAAGAAGTAGAAGAATTGTTCAGCTATCGTCTATCATTCTTTAATTTTGGACGGCTAACAGAATCACCCCGTTAGAGCATATTGTAAATAACGATTAATTCTGGAATAACTTCATTCAAATGATCATGTTTATGTTTCTAGGAGGCTATTTTTAAATTCGTATTCGAGTCCTATTTTCTTGCTGGTAGGTAAATGCAGCATTGCATCTAATATTCACGATGCACAGATCCTAACGAGCCGAGTCGAAAACTTTCAGTTTCTTATGTCTAAATGAGACATTTAGTACCATACCATGTGTAATGATTACTTTACCATTGAGCAAGGCAGGAGGGTAAAATTCGATGGAAAAAATGAGATAGTGTCCTGAATAGTTTAATCATTGTTCAAACAATGGTTTAATCCAACAAATGTTCGAAATTAGCCCCGCCGGTACAGGGGGTGTCCCAAATTCGATGATCACTGAGATCATCTCGAGAACCATAAGGGTTAGAGAAAACACCGATCTCTTTTTTCAAAATGATCAATTGCCAGAAAGCAGATCCGAGATATCTGAATTGGTTCTCGAGTTACAGGTCGTTTCTGAAAAATTGCTGTTTCAAATATTTCGCCATATCTCGTTTTCTGTTGGAGATATCACGAAAATTCCAAAATGTTTTCTTTTGTAATTTCTATTGCCTATACGTTGCTTTCCTCTGATCCGAAAAATTATTCGCCGTTCAAGTGCTAGAGAGAAAAGTTTGTATTTTTTAAATGGGACACCCTATATTTTTCAGCATTGCTTCTTAGCCGCAGATTCACAGAGTATTATCCTGTAACCGGTTTTTCGAAAATCTGATCCGTTTCAGAGATATTGAGTTTTTCGTCTTCACTCGAATTGGGACAGCCTGTATATAAAAATTTTCGTTTTATTTGGAGATATTTTATTTTCGATTCTATGAAAACCAACATTGATCGAACAAAAACTTTTACAAATGAATTCTAAACAAAAACTACAATAAATGTGTGAATTGTATCTGATGATGATTTCTTCTTTTCAAGATATTCGGTTAAAATTATTCACTACACACTAGACAAATTAGATTTTTAATTAAATGGAATATTCTTATGTACAAATGAAGTTTTCCATTTTATAGAATCGAAATTTTCAGGAAATATTGTAATCTTCTATGATATCTTTTTCATTCAAGAAGATCAGTTTATTCAAAAAAGCAAACTAGACAAAAAATAAAATAAAATATCTCCAAATAAAAGAATCTTTATATACAGGCTGTCCCAATTCAAGTGAAGACGAAAAACTCAATATCTCTGAAACGGTTTAGATTTTCGAAAAACCGGTTACAGGATGATACTCGGTGAATCTGCGGCTAAGAAGCAATGATGAAAAATATAGGGTGTCCCATTTAAAAAACACAAACTTTTCTCTCTAGCACTTGAACGGCGAATAATTTTTCGGAACAGATGAAAGCAACGTATATGCAATAGAAATTACAAAAGAAAACTTTTTGGAATTTTCGTGATATCTCCAACAGAAAACGAGATATAGCGAAATATTTGAAACAGGAATTTTTCAGAAACGCCCTGTAACTCGAGAACCAATTCAGATATCTCGGATCTGTTTTCTGGCAATTGATTATTTTGAAAAAAGAGATCGGGAGTCCTTGATAATTTTTTCTCTAACCCTTATGATTCTCGAGATGCTCTCAGTGATCATCGAATTTGGGACACCCTGTACACGTCCGAGCTCGCGAGCTCCCTTCAAAAATTGGGCTTTTTATTTCCATGATATCTCAGTTCGTATGCGGCGTAGACCAACAATTTTTTTTTAAATTAAAGCTTAATCATTTCTCTTGAATTTGTATTACTCGCTTCTCCGTTTTTCTTCGTATATTGAGAAAAAACCGGGTGAGCTGTAATTTCATGAAAACCTGGACAAACGATTTTATTTCCATGATATCTCCGTCAATTTTCGGGATAAATGTATGAAATTTCCAGTATACAGGGTGACTGGTGACGTAAGGGACAACGGCTAAGTGGAGATAGAGGACCTCAAACTGAATGAGAATTTGGGTTTCAAATGTCCCATAAGGGTATTCGTTTCGGAGATATAGGGTGATTTATGAAAAAATGCTAAATCTATGAACTCCCATATCTTCGTTATTATGATATGTTTTTCGCTGATATTTTACATGTTTGTTCATACAGGCATTCTCTGTCAGCATAAGAAAAAAAAATTGAAAAAATTGCTGGCCCGTACTCAAAAATTTCAATTTACATGTCAAGTGAGAAATATCACACGGTATATGAGATAAAATAAAATCAAATAGAAATTTGGAAAGAGGGAAAAAAACTGATGAAATATCTGTTTTTTGTTTGAATGGCACAAATTTTCTTCCGTTTTTATGATATGTTGAAGTAAGAATATTACGATATTTTTATATTCATATCATGAAAATTAGTACTACTGATAGAAAAAACCTTGAATTCGAGGCGCTAGAATGAGCCTGGCATCAAAATGAAGTGAAGAATTTTCTGAATAGGGAGTTTCCTGACAGGTGGATTGGTCGGGGAGGTTCTAGGAATTGGCCTGCTAGATCACTCGATCTAACTCCTCTGGATTATTTCCTATGGGGTCATCTTGAGGATACGGTGTGTAAAGAAACAATAACAAGCCGTGAACATTTGAAGAGCAGAATAACTGAAGCATGCGAAGAAATTAAAAAAAATATTCCTCTGATTAGAAAAGCTGTGCTTCATTTGTTCAAGAGAGCCAATAAATGTATGGAGGTGAACGGCTCTCATTTCGAACATTTCCTTACTTGATTTTTTTATGAATTATATTTGCGACTTTTTCTATTTTTGTGTTTGAGTATCCAACTCTTTCATCACCCCATCTACAACAAATTTTATTTTGAAATTTTATATGGCATCGAAATATTAATTGATAAAAATAGATTTGAAGGAATATTTTGATGCCAGGCTCATTCTAGCGCCTCGAATTCAAGTTTTTTCTATGAGTAGTACTAATTTTCATGATTTGAATATAAAAATATTGTAATATTCTTACTTCAACATATCATAGAAACGAAAGAAAATTTGTGCCATTCAAACAAAAAACTGATATTTCATCAGTTTTTTTCCCTCTTTCCAAATTTCTATTTGATTTTATTTTATCTCATATACCGTGTGATATTTCTCACTTGACATGTAAATTGAAATTTTTGAGTAGGGGGCCAGCAATTTTTTCAATTTTTTTTTCTTATGCTGACAGAGAATGCCTGTATGAACATACATGTAAAATATCAGCGAAAAACATATCATATTAACGAAGATATGGGAGTTCATAGATTTAGCATTTTTTCATAAATCACCCTATATCTCCGAAACGAATACCCTTATGGGACATTTGAAACCCAAATTCTCATTCAGTTTGAGGTCCTCTATCTCCACTTAGCCGTTGTCCCTTACGTCACCAGTCACCCTGTACATGCGGAATAATATTTTGCAGAAGGTGTATTACCCGCTTTTCCATTTTTCTTCGTATATCAGGAAAAAAACCTGGTTGGAAATATGACCAATAAAGTTCCTACTTATTTATAATTAATTTAAAATCATAAACAAAAAAACTGATTCATACACATTCTGCAAAATATTATTTTGCATGTATACTGAAAATTTCGTACATTTATCCCGAGAATTGACGGAGAAATCATGGAAATAAAATCGTTTGTCCAGATTTTTATGAAATTACAACTCGCCGGGTTTTTTTCCTGATATACGAAAAAAAACGGAAAAGCGAGTAATACACATTCTAGAATAATGGTTAAGATTCAATTAAAAAAAAATTGTTGGTCTACGCCGCATACGAACTGAGATATCATGGAAATAAAAAGCCCAATTTTTGAAGGGAGCTCGCGAGCTCGGACGTGAACCACCTCCCCTTTAATGGTACCTACTTATAAATTTTGCTCCGATTTCAGTCTCATATTCCCGAATTTACCGGAAGTAATTCTTCTATAATCTTCAATAATAAAATGAATTATATTCATAAATGATGGTATTTGATATTTGTGAGAAAATAAAATATGATTCTAATGTAATAAATGTAGGTACTGAGTGTTTAACTCACCTGTCACCACAACTGAAATCAATTTCGAGCAAACGCAAGGTTTATGAAAAAATACTTCTCTGAGAGTTCAGGTGGATCAAATTAAAACAAATATTCCTCAAAATTACCTATATGCGTATATGAAATTCAAGAAAATCGCCTCATCTACATTAATTCTACATATACAAACAAAATTGTTATTTCTCAGCCTTTTCACTGAACCAACAGTAAATATAAAAAAAAATATAACAAAAAACAAATAAAATTCAGAGCGACGTAGTACCTTTTGGTATGTTCCTTCCAATCGAAAATTCATAATATTTCCACAAAATTATAAAAAATTTTCCTCTTACCAAACCAAACACTCACAAAAAACACGTACTAAGGCCTTCAAGTTACATTAATATTTGCGAGAACCGACCACTCTACCTCCAATTCACACAGGTACTTCCTACGATTTCCGCATTTTCCCTTTTGCACACATCGAAATATACCTCATTGTCCTTATTTGAAGCAAATTCACCCTGCCTCTTTGTCTCCCCCGAAGGTTCTAGAAGGAATTTATCTGAGATGACGTTTTCAGATATTGGTTCTCAAAAACCAATCCCTAAAACTTGACGACCGTCGAAGATTTTAATTCATGTATCCGTTGTTATTCCACACGTTCGGAATATTTTTATCTATTAGAATTATTGAACTTATGGTTTTAAAACGACTTTTAAACCGAGCAAAAAATGGATTAATTCCTTGATATTCAATCATGTTGATTGAGATGCACGAAACAGTTAAACCTAGGTGTTTTTATAACGCATGTTCAACTACCCCATGCGATCGTTGCAATCAAACATACAAGTGGAACGGGCTAGATTGTGGTCCCCAGTGGGGACCACAATGTTGTATGTTCCACTTGTATGTTTGATTGCAACGATCGCCTGCAGGAGGAATGGGAAAAACAGCGGCCGTGAGCGTGAGCGTTGTGAGCGCCAAGTGGAACGCACTAATAGGGATGTTGACACATGTTACAAATTCATATAAATTGAGGTTTTTCACATTGAAGGTAGTTTTTGAAATACTATAAAAATATTTTAGTGATGTAATTACTCTCATTAAATTAAATAAAATCGATTTAATATGTGTAATCTATTACTATTATTATCACGTGACTGCAAACACGAATGAGAATACGTGACGTCACTGTTCTGTAAATAAGCTAACCTATAACCTTACTGTCATCACGAGTACGAACTTACGAAGAACAGAAGAGAGTAAAACGTATCACCAGCGAACTATTTCACGATTATTTGATATTACGCAAACGATTCATTCGCAAGAAATCAGACAAGATCAGTTCGCTTTGACAGACGGCGAAGTCTGTTTACCGTATAGTGACGACATCATAATCACTTCGTTTCAGCGGGAATTTTGAAAACTATTTTTATATTTACGCATTTTTTATTGGTATTTGCTATATTTTTTCCATGAAAATATTTTTTCGTGTTTGTATAGGGCTTATCTACAAATTAAAATCATTTCCAAAAACTAGTCAACATCCCTATTGTATGGTAGTTGGCGGAGCTCAATTTGAGCATTTGTTAGATCAAATTATTCAGGAAACTGATCTTGATTTTTCCACTAGGAAAGTCTTCCGCTTTCTTCTCAATGTTACATACTGTATATGGCCTATTACCACATTTTCGAATAAGAGGAACTGGTGCTATATGAAAACGAAACCTTTCTACATTGATATGTATTGTCGGAATTAATTAGAACACATGCTACATTCTGTAACTTATCTTCACATTTTGGTTAACTATTATATTATTCAGCCATTTTTCTTATAAACAGGTCAAATGTTATGAATCTATTGTGATTTAAGGAATAATATGAGCAGTATAATACTCTCATATTCGGTGATTTTTTCAAATGGAGTATATACAAGGTGTTTTCGGAGCTACTCAAAAGTAAAAAAAAGAAATTATATCCAACTACAATAATTGACTAGATCATATAAAATCATTGACCAATAATAAAAAAAATATTATTGGTCTATGTCTTTGTACTTATCTCCATTTCATAGAGATTTTTGAGGTTTTTATCTGAACCTTTCTGTTAAAATCACCTTGTATTTATTCAATCCGATCAGCATTGAATGTTATTATCTGAATCTCTTCATGAAAATTTTCTAAAATAAATATCACCCTCTATTATATACATACGTATTACGTAACATACATCAAATGGAATTCACCGGTAGAATTGTCTCATCCCCTGATGAATTATTGTCAATTTACATTCTTGTCTATAATGTCATTAAGCTACACATCAATATTTCAACAGTATAACAATGAATATCTAATATTCATTTAAATATTTCACAACAGGTAGGTATATTTTAAACATTTCGAAATAGGTTACAGTTAACATAAAAACAATACAGTCGGCAAGTACAGCCATGGAAGACATTGGATTATACATTCGCTATAAATAGATAAATTTGGAAGCATTCTCGATATTATACCTATTTACATTTGGAAGACATTATTTTTTGGTTCAAATGATTCCGAGCATTTCTCAAAACAAGCTTATACATGTACATAAAATGATGTAGCTATAGTCAAATATTATACAATATTCTTGAAGCATTATGAGTATAATTTCTAAAAAAAAAATCTTTTTTTTATTGTCATAAAAATGGTTATGATATATGAATTTTGTTCTTCAGTGTGATAAAAATGGTCTAAAAACGACGAGCAATAGAACTAATTTATTGTAAATATGTCTGAAATCATATCATTTTATTTACTTTCAAAAACTTCTACTCCAATTTGCATATTCTATTGATTTCAAGGCAGAAGTTAATTGGAAGACTCGATTTGGATAATCATTATCACTGGATTCACTCCTATCAGCAAATATGATAAAAAAAATTTAATTTCAATTTTAATTTTAATTTATAGCATAAATATAGAGTATTTCGAAATACTGATAATCAATGTGTCAACTTATTAGAATATAAAAAATACATGGTTGTATAAAATATTTTTGCTTTATCCATATTTATTATTCAAAGTTCGATACGATTGTGTGGCGAAAATATTAGACTTATTAAGAATCCGTTTTTTTTTACTATACACTAAAATGGAAAAATTTATAACTTTTAAATTCAACCACAATTTCATAAATAAATGAAAGCTTTTATTGCAGGGATAGCAAGAATTTATCTCATTTCAAATAATCAAATGATCATGATCTTGATAGCGCCACCAATAGATAACTTGGTTTTTAATGCACCTACCATCTACAATCCACATTGCATACATAAATATTAATTTTCCGCATTTAATAAATACACAAAAAAACTGAAATTAAATTCACTAAAGATCGTTACGAAATACCAATTCCCTGTAGAACATAGAATATTCAAATTTATGTACTTATGTCTATTGTTCTTCACTTGTAACTTACACTTTCTAGCAATTCTCATTTGATTTGCATGAAATATTAGAGATTTCCGCCATCATTTGAATGAAGGTTCTTCCCAAATTGATTCATGTTATTAATCTGTTATACAGGGCGTCTCATTGAAGAGGAATAGGATAGTAGGAAAATCAAGATTTTAGGAAATCCTATGACCCCTAAATTTTGTTTTTGAGGGGAGTTTTTTACATCCGAACCATCATCACATCATGTCATCCCTGTGTGCGACAACCCCAACCCCAATTTGTACAGATTTTATTCAAATTTGAATGATGGTTTTTAATTGTTTTATGTAGAAGAAAAGTTACCCCCAGGAAAAAAATTGACGGTCCGAGCAATTTTCGACAATCTTGATTTTTCTACTGGAAAAGACCTCTGACACCCTGATGTATAGTGCATTGACAAGAAATCTCCAAAAATACTACAGAGCACCGAATAAGTCAGAGGTCCATCATCTATGGCGAATTCACATGTTTTATATTTCCATAAAATCGAAACAAACAGTTCTTTGAAATCCTTTCGTATCTGCCATTCAATCTCATCGAATTTTGTACACCCTGTAGGCTAACAGAGATAATTTAGTATTTTCAAATGAGTTAGCAATTACCCCTTCAAAAATTCAAAGTGTACTTTTGACATTCCTTAATGAAAAAGGGTTAACAAATTAAGATATACTTGATAAGTTGGGATGATAGATTTTTTTGTTAAGTGTAAAGCCACTTTGGGCACTGTAATTTTTCAGCGAAAAACATGTAGAATTTTCCTCTAATCCTAGCTTGAACAGTCAGTGGCTACATTACCAGTTTATTCTATCGTAAAAAATAGAGAGGAATATAAAAACTGAGTAACAATTTTTGTTTCATATTCGCTGATACAGAATCTATATTGCTTCGATACTTTCTCATTCTATTCGAAGCAAATGGTCTAAAATGGAAGTCCAATTGAAAAGGCTTTGACTAAAGCAAACCCTGAATCATATATGCCAATGACGCCGAAGAGAACCCCTAATCCTATAATAAAATAATCGAAAGCCATCGTTCGGCTGTCCATGAAATTTCTTTTCAGTTTCAAGTGAAAGTAACAAGGCCAAATGAAGCTCAACATGGTTCCTGTAAAACTCCCTATAAAACCCATCAGAATAGAAAAATGCGGAATGAAACATGCCATCAGGATCGAGAAAGTTATTACGCCAACACGCCAAGCCAATCCCCATACTTTCAACTCTCCGTCCGTGTCCCAAATCGTGGAAAATGGGGTTTTGGGCTTACCACGGAAGAAGGCCCTTTCTAGCAGCTCGCACGCAGCGTAATATGGAAGTGGATAGCTCAGGAGAGCCTTCACCACCAGGCAAATATTCACCAAACCTTTGAAACCTGCAGAAGGTAAATTATTAGTAATAACTTGCTGGGTGTCGTTCTGGAAGGTGAGGAAACAAACGTAGCCGAATAGGGCTTTGAATATGGCAGCCCAGACGTGGGACCAATCGAGCATCCACTGAAATTTTGACGGGTCCGTCATGTTGCCTTCCAGGGTCGGGAGGAATATTTGGGATGTGTACGAGAATACAATCACTCCTAAACTTATGGGGAAGTTCTCCATGTCCAATGTCCATTTTACCTTGCTCCAGCCCCAGTCGCCGATGTAGAGGAGGCAGTAGCCAATGATTATTGCGTTGATGAAAATATGGGACATTGTGCACCAGAAGGAGAGCAAGCTGACGCTCTTCAGCGATTTCAGGAAACCTGAAATTGAATAGGTTTTAAAATGGTTTCAATTTTTTTTCAGACATCGTTCAATATTTCTTGCGATGTTGCACATCCGAAATCACATGCTTATTAGGGCCATGGATATGCTTTAAGGGCTAGTATATTCAACCTGTCTCACCTGTCTGTGACTAACAACTATCCGTTCGTCAAATTTATCCATCACCTATAACTAATTTGGGTTTATTCAGAATCATTTATCTCCTGACCGCGAATAATGATAAGGAGAAAGCTGAACAGGTGACAATTATATGGCGAGTACGGATTAACCTATTCGTGTTATTTATTTGTTTTCAGGGAGATAGAAAACTTTATGAAGAATTTCCCAAAAGAAGTCTATTGAGATTTGTGCATTCTTCATAAGAATATCTATCAACCTGCAAGTTTTTGAGAATAACTTCAATTGGGTCAAATTCTCCATCAGGTCTTGTCATGGTCGCCAAATGTTCAAATTCGGAAAAATATTTCAGAAAGATCCTTTTTTTATTGCAAAATATTATTTTTCTGACAATACTTTTTGATCGCAACTGAAAACCTTGACAAATTCTCAATCGATACAATTTGTGTATACATATATGATGAACAAATTGAATTTACCATCCATTTCCAACAAAATTCATTAGAACTACTAAGTCAATCAAAACGCGAATCGTTCATCTCAAAGAAAAGTCGTAGCCATTGAAATTTTAGGTCAGGATCCTTCTAGGTTCTGTCAGATAAGGACTTAAACTCCATTCACTTTTATAATGTATCCCGGTTGGCCATGAAATTCTGACACATTTCAACGTGTATATTCTGAAAATGTTAGGTTATAGTCATTTTTCTGTCAGGTAACTAAGCAACGTGGTCCTTTCTACATAGAGGTCGTAGTAATTACGTATTTATCAAAATGTTTATTTACTTTGCGAAAATAATAAGTTTGAGGAAATATTAAGTGAATTCAATAATTCTAAACACCCCCGGCGAATGTTGAAGAAACTTTTTTCCTTGTTAATACTGGAAATATTCATGTATACAGGGTGAGTCTTTGACTTGTACATATATTTAGCTGTAGATTCTTGATGCTAAAGGAAACCTTTTTTTCATTTTCCATTTTTCCGAATTCGGCTCTGTTGAAGAGATATAGCCATTCGAAAAAAAAAGTTGAGCTTAATGCGTGCCTGGATCAATTCTCTGCAAACACCTCAAAGTTCATACTTTTCGATTGAAATTGAGGTGATTATTAGATGTTCTGGTTGATACAATTAGAAAATACTCAAGCACTGACCTTATTTGAATAAGAATGTTACAAACACGATATTTCCTAACAAAACACTCAGTTCTGTTCGATCATTTCGGCAATTGAAAAGCTATATTTCTCCCACCAAAATAAGTTCCTCCTTCGATTTTCCTGAAGATTAGTTTGTAAACACCAATAATTTGTTCATATTTTCCTCGATATTCTAAAACGATCGCATAAAAAATGGTTTTTCACTAACCTATCCTAACTCCATTAACCAAAGTCATATGATTCAGGGTCAATGACCTAAGCTTACCACATTCTCTGTGATATAGCACAGAACTATAGAGAAGACGATGCCAGATTGCCGATTTTCTCTTCAAACAATGTGAACTCAAGAAAGCAGTACGTCCCCTATCGTTAGCGGATGAACTATCACAGTCGCTAAAGGCGTCTAGGCGTTGCTCTTTGAAAATGCCGAAAGAGTAGTTCTGATTCTCGCCAATATAGCGCTACGTTCCTAATTTCAGTTGCCATGCATCCACGGCCTTCTGAAGGGAAGAGTAGGCCACTGGGCCACTCTTCCCTTCAGAAGGCCGTAGATGTAACCGCGATGCTCTGTGCTCCAACCAGTCCAACCTAAAACGTTAGTCAGCACGGCATAAACAAATTTCACGCTTTATTTATTTACAGAGAATGAAGCAAACAGGTGATGATTATGTAAATGACTTTCAGTGAATTGATGTAATATTACTAATATTAGTGTCGTTCTGGTGCCGAGTTATATTGTTTCGATAGATATTTTGCTGAAGGACTGGTAACAATGAATTTCAAATAGAAACTGCATATAAAATGAATAATTTTATGTCCCACGAATGTGAAATTTTATTATCACATATCTCTACATCCAACTTTTTTCATCATAGAGATTTTAGTCTTGACAAAGTTGAAAAACATTCTGACAACGTTGGTAACTTGTTGAGAGGCCAGAGAAAAATCATATTCGTTGAGATTTAACTCAGGACAGCATTCAGGTTATTCTTGAAATTCATGATTTTTTCCTCTAATTCAATCTTATACAATTAGGAATAACTTGAGAACGAAGCGTTTTATTGAAAAAATATAAGAATACTTTTGTTTTCTAAAATAATTAATTCTTTCGAAAACGTGAACCGTTCATCTTTTTCAAGTGGTTTTATAGTATTTTTGCGTGAATTTATAAGTCGACTATACTGTAACTTTTTTACCAGTAGAAATATGAAATAAGTTTCAATTGAGGAATATACACCATGAATAGAGTAAACAATCAACCAAAATTCAGTTCATTCGAAATATCGGTTCCGAATATATGGAAAGAATAGTGTTAATTTCATGGATTTTTGACACCCTGTATCTTCCAAACGAAACCGAATTTTGAAAAATGGTATGGGAAAAAAGTGTTTCGTTTGATGAGAGGAATCTACAGTTAAAATATATGTACAAGTCAAAGACTCACCCTGTATAAACAAGGTTGGAAGATTCAATAATGCTATTTTCTTGTACAGAAATCAAGAATTTTACTCGGAAATAATGGACACAATGGTCCGTTACTTTGTGATAGTTCATTCGAAAAAAGAATAAAAGTACTCGATTAACCAGACAGAAAACTTCTAAACTAACAGAAGGACCTATGGATTTCCCCACTCTTCAGGATTCTCAAGAAATAGCCTACAGACGACATTTAAATACCTTTTTGCACAACTTGAAATATTCCAGTATAAAAATGTAGGAGTACTACGAAACCTCTGTGTCACAGTTAAACCTTAAAAGAACTAACTCCATTCACAAAGTTAAAAAAGAGTAAATAGTTAGCATTGGCAACGTCTCTGAGAATCACTCTCTCCTAGTGAATTCCTATAAGTAGCGCTATGTAACAGTTCACAGGTAGATGAATATGCCGGCCCTAGGAGCAACAGAGTTAAGTACCGTAAAACTTTGTGGTAAATTTTTATTTGGTTGTCTTTCCAAAGTCAGACCCCTCAATGATTTACTGGACTTACGAAAAAGGCGAATTGTCGAAGAGTTTGCCGAATAACCCTCAAAATGCTCAAGAATGTGGGGCGAAAGTTTGAGTAGAATTTGCTGGATTTTATAGAACTTGGCGGGGCTCAGTCTGCGCATTATTTCTGAAAAAATTTTCCATTTCTGCATTGGGTGCTATTTCATTTTCAAAGTCGAATATTGGATAATAGTATATTATTCAACGAGCGGTAATGTAGGTCATAACACACGCAGATGAATTTTGCATTGTAATCCATCAAGTGTGTTACGACTATTACCGCGAATTGAATACTATATACTTTATCTTCGACCTTTTCAGTAAAATTCGAATTAATCTGCATTTTAAAAATTGACAACAGTTGTAAAAAGTGATCTCTGTGGTCGAGAATCAAATCGCGTACAAAACGTCAAAAATTCACGTTTTCCAAATGCAATTTTTGGATATGCAGATCAAAGGAAATGTAGAAATGAATTGCGAGAACGTTACTTTTCTGAAATAGGGTTCCCGGTTGAGTTATAGAGTTAAAGTCGTGAGATATTATAACTCACGCTATTGGTTCATAGATACTATTATACAGAGTGTAACAGCCAAATGGAATAAATTCGGTAACGAATAAATGAGGGGGTGTTAGGAAAAACGCTCGGACACGTCGATTTTTAATTTCAAATGCGCATATTTTTCAAGAAAATGAAATTATATAGTGTGTTCCATGCGACCGTGGCCAATAACAACTTTCTTATTTCAAATGCAACGTATTTTATTTATTTTTTGGATTCTTCAGAAAATTCTAGACATAATTCATGCACAATGTCCCATACCTATCTTCAACTTGTTCGGAAATATTAAGTGTTTTCAGATTTTTTACAAAAATTAACATTTTAAATATTTAAATTTAAATAGCTTCGAAGCTTGTAGTTTCAGAGGGGTCTCCTCAGGAGAACTAGGAGTAAACAGGATAAACAATATATCATATCAAACAATATATCATATCAAACAATATATCATATCATATCATATCATATCACATGAAAATTATTTTATTTCACAAATTCGATACATTACACTCAATACTTATTTCTTATTTCCCATTTCCCATTTACCTCTTGATATGAAGAAAGTAAGCAAAAACCATTACAGTTAAGAAATTAAAAAAAACAAAAACATATTTGTTTATTCTCATAGCCTTAGTAACACGTTGTCTTTTTGCATGACAATAAGTGATCAGTGTAAGGTCTATTGTCTTTTGAATTTCGATAACTGTACGTAATAATATTAGAAAAATGGTTCATTTAACAGAAATGCACAAAATAACCATTCTTCAAATGATTGGTTATGGAGATTACACACGAACAGAAATGGAAGTTTCCCGCTTATTTCACGAAAAATTTCCAAATTTGCCGCCTATATCCCAAGGAACAATTAGCAAAATAGAAAAGCAGTTTCGAGAGCTTGGTCATGTAAGACAAATAAACAACGAGAAAGCTGACAAGCATCTGAAACGCCATTCGCAGGGCCAGAACCTGTGCTTGGAATCAGCAAAAACCGATGCAGGACCCTGATTGAGAAGTGGATAAAACAAAGACACCGACAACACTGGGAACAGAGAGACGGGCAAACACACAGCAAAGCCATGGTAGGACACACAAGCCAAACCTTGACGGCTGACTTTTTGAATCTAAACAGAACAAAGGCACGTATAATAGTAGGTCTACTGACGGGACACTGCGGCCTTAGAAAACATATGAACACCATAGGAATACTTGGAGAACCCGTGGATTGACGACTCTGCGGTAAAGAGGAAGAAACAACCTCTCACATAATTTTTGAATGCGACGCCCTCATAAAAAGGCTACTGAACCTGATAAAGGACACAAACCTATTCTCGTGAGGATCCACTGACGAAAGAGTGATACAATAGACCCAAGTTGGTCGCAGTGTCACAGGGAGGCCAAGCGCTAAACCGGTCTCTTTTTCGTCAGCAAATCAATCAATCAAGAGTCAAGACAGATAAAAAAATTGCTGCCAATGTAGTACCTAAGTGATGATACGAAATTGGATATTATGCTTGAGTTTCAAGAAAGCCCACATAATTCTGTTTCAAAAGTAGCCCCGCTGTTCACCGTCAGCCACACGTCAATATTTCGAATACTAAAGGAACGTAAGATGCATCCCTTGTAGAATGCTGGCAACTCAGGAGCTCATAGAAGACGATTTCGATAGGAGAATAATGGGTAAAAGAAAACTCTACCAGATAAATAACTTAGGTGATTATTATTATCTCAACATGTTTCGAGCTCTATGAAGCTCATCTTCATCTTCAGGAGTAATCACACATAAGTGAAGCTGAAAACAATTGAGAAAACATAAAAAAAGCTCAAAAAACAAAGCAAAGCACAAAAACAACTACAAAAATGGAAAAACAATGTACCTTTACGAGCAAAATGACATGACGGAATAATAAAATAAAACAGAATGAACAAAAACTGGTTAAAGAATAAAATTGGGCGAAAATGGTCAGTACAAAATAGTAAAAGTACAATAACACAAAATCTCTAAAAGGTCATTAGCATTAAAAAAGGTGAACAGAATATCTATGCAAAAAAGTAGAATGTCATGAAAAACTCACATTAAAATCTTCAAGCACGATTCACAGGAAAATTGTCAGAGTCATGTAGATGACTTTTACCCATTATGGATCACCCAGATATAAGGACATTCACTTCAAATCGATAGGAGAACGCATTTTTGTGAGCAAATGATGGCAATGTTAGATAACAATGTGATCCAATCAGAAAATGTTTTGTTTTCTGATGAGAGTACATTTACACTACACGGTCATGTTAATCGTCAAAATTTCCGCTATTGGTCTGATGAGAATCCTCACTGGATGAGAGAAGAACATACGCAATATCCTGAAAATGTTAATGTCTGGGCAGGAATTGTTGGAAATCATATCGTAGGTCCCTTTTTCATTGACGGCAACTTGAATGGAGAAAAATATTTAGAACTACTCCAAGATAATGTCGTACCAACTTTCAGCAAGAGGGAGCACCGCCCCATTACCAAATCAATGTCCGGCAGTACTTGAACCAAATTTTTCCAAATCGGTGGATAGGGAGGCGCCGATCGATAGAATGGCCAGCACGATCTCCTGATCTGACACCATTAGACTTCTTTTTGTGGGGATATGTCAAAAGTATTGTATACGAAACGAAACCCTTAAACTTAGACGACCTAAAAAACCGAATCACGCTTGCGATTAAATCAGTCACGGCAGTCACGCCTGAAATGTTGAGTAACGTTAGAAGACGATTCTACACCAGATTAGCATGTTGCCAAGACGTTCGCGTCGAGCATTTTGAACATTTCCTACATTGACATTAATGTTTTTTTTTCGTTTTTTTTAATAATTAAGAAAAAATCAGTATTACTTATTAGGTTTTAAGTGTGATGTAGGTACTGAATTTGTGAAATAAATGAATTTTTATTTAAAGAGTTGATTTTTGAAATAAATCTGAAAACACTTGATATGTACTTCCGAAATAGTTAAAGATAAGTATAGGACATTGTGGATGAATTGAGTCTAGAATTGTCTGAAGAATCCAAAAAATAAATAATATACTTACAGGGGGTTGCATTTGAAATAAGAAAGTTGGTATTGGCCACGGTCACATGGAACACCCTATATAATATTATTTTCATGAAAAATATGCGCATTTAAAATTACGAATCGACGTGTCCGAGCGTTTTTCCCAAAACGCCCTCATTTATTCGTTATCGAATTTATTCCATTTGGCTGTTACACTCTGTATACAGCTAAAAATCAGTTGAATAATAATAGACATATTATTATATGGCCATATGGGAGTAGATAAACGAATAAAAAAATCTCAAAAACAAATTTACTGTCATATAACGAAGGAAGGGTCCTTTTGAACAACATATCGCACGAACCAACTTCCAAATGCAAATTTAAGGGGTTGCGCAGAGGAATGAAATGATCTCAATGTGACACCTGTATGCAAAATCACGTATATAATGTTTGGTTCAGTTTAGAAGGTTTACTTACCCAGAGGCAGCAGCAATATTCCTACAAGCATCATCCAAGACCTAGTGTCTATGGAGCCAGTTGGGAATGTGCCCTTCATCAAATCTCCACAGACCACAACATACAAGATGCAAGTCATCAACAGCTCGATTATTTGGGCAATATTAACGATTCTTCCGCCATATTTCCTTCCGAAACATGCTTTGGCTATGCCCACGTACGAATCTCTTACACGAACCTGTTTTCCAGTTTGCATATCAAATTCGTAGAGGCATTCTACGAGGATTTTTCCTGTATAGCAGCATATGTATGCTATTCCAATCATCGCAGCTATCGCCCAATAACCTCCTCTCAGGACAGCGAATGGGAGTGACACTATAAACATTCCCTGAAAATAATGACATGCTGATGTAAGAGGGATCACCAATTTTCAAAAACAGGCTCTTAAAACACTCAAACAGAGGCACAGGAATTTGGATCACCCAATATCAAGGAAACGTACAGGTTCAATGATTCATTCTCAACAAAAATACCCCGAATATTTAAAATGGGCCACCCTGTATACAGTGTGTTTCTAAATTCATTCGAGAAAACTGAGGAGGTGATTACTCGTATGAAATAAAGATGGGTCTTCCCGTTAACAAAATTTACCCATCCCACCCCTTTCCGAGATATCACCCTTGAGAAGTGGTGACTAAATTTATTTTTTTTTCTAAAATTTCAGTCAAGCTAGAACCTTGAAATTCTGTAATTTTCGTACACTCACAAAGGACTAATCACGGGTATGTTTTCAATATTCCTGCTACATTATACGGGGTTGAAATAAGCAATCCTTACGTTATTTCATATCGAAACCTTTTTTTCAAGATGAAGTTTTATGAAATAAAATTATAACTTAATGCCATTGTATTATTTAAAACAATTTTCATTCTCAAATTTTTTTCCCAAAACCAAAAGCTGAAGAGAAAAAATAAATAAAAACTCAATTTTAGTCACCACCTTTCAAGGGTAATATCTCGGAAAGGGGTGGGCTGAGGAAGTTTTGTTATAGGAAAGACCCATCTTAATTTCATACGAGCAATCACCTGAAATTTTTCGCATGATTTAGATACACTCTGTATATTTGCAGATTTTGGAAGACCTTGTTATCTATCAGGAGTATAAATAAGTTCTTGCGGTATTGGCTTTGACTATACCGGGTCCTGCAATAGTGACGTTTTAGGAATTTAGTTGAAAAGCATTCCCCTTGTACTTGCAATTCTGCACCTCAGGAAATCATTTTATGATATACATAATGTTCCCAAATAAAATTATTCAACAAATTAGTGATTTTTTAAATGGAACACCACTTATATTTTTGCATATTTTCAATGCTCTTCAATACCTCTACCATGATACAAAATATTAGGGATATTTTTCCAACAGTACGGATCTTATTAAGAAAAAACTGCAAAATTTCGACGAAACAGTAGTTCGGTAATAGTATATTCTAAAACTAGTTGCAGAATGGGCTCCCATTCCAATACGAATGCGAAATTCGAAAACGAGCGACGAAGGAGCGAGTTTTCGAACGCATGAGTATTGGAATTGCATTCTGCAACGAGTATTAGACGATATTTTCTCTATTTCACTCAAATTTTGTGAAATTCAATGAAAAAATTCAAATTATAGGTCCTAGTGACTTTCATATTTTATCTTGGCAGTGGGTGTGAACGTTAGGAAATACGAAAATTGACGTTTCCAAATTGACGTCTGCTGAAATTTCAAAGGATCGGAAGTCATTGCTGACAACCACAAAACGAAAAATGTAACTGAAAACGATGCTGTAATGAATTCATTACAGCACTGTTTTTAGAACTGTAATGAGCTCATTACGATACTGAAATAGAGAAAAGCCCTTTACCGATTTCCAGAAGCGATAGAAACATGAATTTGATCAGGATTTCTTTTAACTCAAGAATTTGCCTAATGCTTCGGAAAGCAGTCACAATCCTCTCTCGCATATTGGGAGCTGTTGTTGGAACTTCATTATACACGATTCCCTTCATGTATCCCCACAAAAAAAATCTATTTTGGTGAGATCCGGTGATCTAGCAGGCCATCTTGTCGGTCCGCCCCTAGCAATCCATCTATTTGGAAACTGTTGGTCCAGTAAATCCCTCACAGGACGAGAATAATGAGCGGGTGCTCCATCATGCTGAAACCATATTTCATTCCGTATTTCCGTAGGTAACACTGCTAACATTCCGGGAAGAATGTTCTGAATGAAAATATGCAGCTCCATCTAAATTTCCTTCGAAAAAATGAGGGCCTATTACATGATTGCCGATTACTGCTCCCCAGACATTCAATGACCACCTGTGTTGATTGTCTATTTCCCTTATAGTTCTTGGATTTTCTACAGAGTAATAATGAAAATTGTGCCTATTGACGGCTCCGGAATTGTGGAAGGTTGCTTCATCACTGAATAAAACAAATTCAAAAAATGTAGGGTTCTGTTCAATTTCAAAACTTGCCCAGTTACAGAAATTCAGATCGCTATCTGTAAGCGCCTGATGCATCTGAATGTGGTAGGCATGATACTTATTTTTTTTTAGGATTCTTTGAACTGAACGCTCACTTATACTACAGGCTACACCAAGCTCCCTTTAGCTTGTGTGTGGATTTTCAGCATCGAGCTCCTTGTCCTCATTACTCGTTAGTGGCCGATTTTATCCTCTCTTCTTTTTTATACTTGACATCTCCTGTCTCTACAAATCTGTTTAAAAGCCTCCGAAACCTCGATTCATGTGGCTGTCTTCTTTCGGGATATTCGACAGCATAGGATCTACTGGCTAATAAACAGTTTCTGTGGCACTGCCCCAACATGAAAATCATATCAACCTTTTCATCTTTACCAAAATTCATCTCAATTCATTGTATTCGGAAATAACTTTGAGCTCTGAATAACAATATTTTGATCACTCTGTAATCGTTAGAATACACATGTTACCAATAATACCTATGTACCTACAAGTATGTGTTACTTATTCGGACAAACATTATCATTTTCATGTTGAACTTCATTATTCCTGAAATTTTTAGTAGAAAATGTAGAAATGTAATTTTTCGTGTCTGCTGGACACAGGAGTGAAAATAATCCTAAGGTTACTTCTGAAAAAATGTAAGGCTTTAAACTGGGTACATCATCATGGAAAAAATACAGGGTGTTACATTTGAAAAAATCGAGAAAAACAATTTGAAATTCTTCATATTTGGACACCCTGTATAAAAAAGGTTTATAATTTAGGAACGATGACTAGGCAAATTCTCAAGTTAAAAGAATTCTTATCACATTCATGTTTCTATCGCTTCTGGAAATCGGTAGAGGGCTTTCACCGCACTACTGTTTCGTAGAAATTTTGCAGTTTTTCTCTGAATAAGCTCCGTACCGTGGGAAAAATATCCCTAATATTTTGCGTCATGATAGAGGCACAAAAGAGCATTCAAAATATGCGAAAATATATGGGGTGTTCCATTTAAAAAATCACTCATTTGTTCAATAATTTTATTTGAGAACACCCTGTATATTAGAAAATAATTTCCTGAGATGCAGAATTGAAATTACAAAGGAAATGCTTTTCAACTAAATTTCTAAAACGTCTGGTTTGGCAGCTATGAAAGCCTAACGCACTATTGCAGGACCCTGTATAGTCTAAGGGTGTTGATAAGTTTTCTTTAATTATTTCAATATGAAGAAAAAGGCTGTCGAAAAACATCTTATTTTTTTGGAAGTTTTTGGTGACGATACTCTAGCTGACATGGAACCACAAACATTTCGTTTTCAAGTTTCATTTTTTTTCAAGTTTTTCTTCTCAGAGTATCTGCATTTCGAAAGATATTCTGATAATGGGCATGGATATTACAATTTGGAGTTTACACCATGCCAATTTCGATTGGAAATCTACAGGTAATTTTTCTGGAAGACCATACCCTGTTTCACTACAGAACTGCTGAGCCACTCTTAGTTTGAAGAACTATAATTAGAAGTTTTGTTGCTGCACTTAACTTTATAGTCTCTTGCAATTCTGTCATATCTGCCACCAATTAAGAGAAAAAAATTCTGAACGATTCTCTCGAAATCCGCAGAAAACTCCAAATTATCATAAAAATCCAGTTAGTGAAATGCGTGAATAAATTAATTGATAATTTTTATGGTTATTTTTTCGATCTTTGCAGGAATGATTCATAAAGATTCGATATAAACTCGAATAATCATAAAAAAAATGTATCACAGAAGAAAAAAATGTATCACAGAAGAAAAAAATTAAAACTTTAACACTCTTGAAATTATGCAAGGAAAAACCTCTTATGAAGGAAATTTTGCAGAGAAAATTGCAAAAAGAAGTATCTGCCATGTGGGATATCAAAGGAAAGCACTCCTTAATATTTTTGAGGCGTAGGTATAATTCAGAAGTTATCCAAGAAAATATGGAAAATTTGAGTTCCCCCACCCCCCCCGTCTCTGTAATCTTTAAGCCTGAGATTTTGGAAGAATTCCTATACAAACAATGATTGTACAGAAACCTTTTCTATAAAAAAATTCCATTATCTTTTATAATGTATCCCGGTTGGCCATGAAATTTTGACACATTTCACCGTGTATATTTTGAAAATGTTAGGTTATAGTCATTTTCCTGTCAGATGAATAATCGTAGAAATTACGTATTTATCAAAATGTTCATTTACTTCGAAAAAATATTATGTGAATTTAATAATTCCAAAGACCTGGCGAATGTTGAACAAACTTTTTTCTCTGTTAATACTGAAATCAAGAATCGAGTTATGAAATTTTACAGAAAAATAATGGACAAAATAGTCCGTTACTTTGTGATAGTTCATTAAAAAAAGAATGAAAGAGTACTCGAATAACCTGACAGAAAAACTTCTAAATGAACAGATGGACCTATGGAAATCCCCACTTTTCAAATTCTCAAGAAATAAGCCTACGAAAGACATACAGGCACCTTTTTGCACAACTTGAAATACTCCAGTATTGAAAAGAAGAAGTACCAAAAAAGAACTAACTCCATTTACAAAGTTAACAAAGAGTAATTAGAAATTATCATTGGCAACGTCTCTGAGAATTATTTGACAATTCACGAGCACCAACCTGCTTCAGTTTGAAGTAAAAAAACTGGCCAACTGGGATACATTATGAAGGTGAATCGAGTATTTATACGAAAGTTTCACTCTGACGTGGCAGTCTTTTTGGAACAAATTCATCAAAATGATTTTTTCTCTAGTTTCGAACAAAAAGCTCAAAAATCAATTAATCAAGTGAAAATTAATTTTACCTGAATAGCGTTTGTTACGTTCCAGGCTGCCTGATATTCGTTGATTCTGATTTCGCTCTTGCCTTCGACGAAGTCGGATCCTTCCGAAAAATCCATAGAAGACATCCTACTTTTTTCATGTTGGTATGAACCTTCGTTGAAACTTTCCTCCGCCACCTGTACATTATTCGAGGAGTCCATATTCAGAAAGGGGTTCTTGCTAGTATTGTTGCCGGTCATATTCGACAATTCGTGGTTTTCAACATCCCCGTGCGAGGAGTAATTCTGGTCCAGATTCTGTGCGAAATGGACCTTTTCCGGGGGCACCGGCTGGGGCGGCTTGCTGCCACTGGAGTCCGGCAAAATCTGCCTCACCGCCTGATGGGCCACATCCACCGCCGCAGAAAGGGGAGGAAGACGTAAACTTCCTAAACGATGCATTTTAAACTAATCGATATAATTTTACAAATATTCGCAGCTACACTAATGGAAGACTTCTTATCACTTAGGGTTTTATCACGTAAACTAAAAATCGTGTACCGCCAAGATGGATCTTCGACGGAATCAATACGGATGAAACCTCCGATTCTATTTTCCTTCGTCGCGATTAATACAATTGAAATTGTTACCTTTTGTGTTTCTGTTTCGAAGTATTCGTTCTTAAGTAATCGTAAATGTTATAAGCACTCCATCTTGGCGGTGCAAATCTATAACGAATTGATGCTGCAACAGCATCCCTCTGAAGCTCGTCGAGAGATTGCGCAAATGTGATATAGGAGAGAAAATGTGGGGCGCGCATCAAAAGTTCGAGGGCATTTTCCTAAATCATTTTCGCCTAAAGGAAAGGAATGTTAAATTAAGCCTTTAATTGGAGGGATTGTGATGTACAGAGTCAACAGGGTGTTTCCTTTGGTTCAGAATTGATTCAAGATTTCCACCGAAAAACAAATCAGACCTTTCTAATATTTTTCCTTGCTGTCCTTTATTGCAGAGATACAGAAGGTCGAGTTTTGTTTTTCATTTTCTGCAATGCCGAATTTATTTGCAATTACACAGTTATACAGATACAGGGTGTTTCAAAACAAGTCCGAAATAGTAATTCACGTAACAAGTCCGGAAAATAGGGTTTTTTTGGACGAATAGACAAAATTTTGCTGAGTCCAAAAAAACTATTTTCGGGCGTGTTGCGTACAATATTTTTTCGGCAACCGTGTAGAATTACAAATCAATGAGACGATACATTTCTTTATTATACATTTTGATTATTATTTGAATTGAACAGAACAGAACTGTCATCCGTTATTTCGTTGCTATTGTGATAATCATCACAATGACAACAACGACGTGAGATTTTCCGGCCTAGTCCGGAAAGTACGTATACTTTCCGGAAATGTTACTTTCTCAAAGAAAAAGCGTCCGGGAAGTGGGTTTTTGACCAAACTCAGGGTAAGTATTCATAAGACGGCATAACAGGTATTAATTGCACTCAGACGCTCAAACAACTAGCGGTGGGCCTGTGGACAACAGTGGCGGCTCGTCGGGGTAGGCAAGGTAGGCGGCGCCTACCTTGGAAATCTTCTTATCGAAATTATAAAATGATTCATATTCATTTTACGTATCAGATACCCCTCTTTAATTATAATACGTTATAAGAGAATTTTTCATCCAAAAATCTCGCACGCGATTGTTCTATTTCCACCAAAGCCCGGGATCTGCAGCTGCAGCCTCGCCACGACCATTTCTCGCTCATTCTAAACGGAAGGCGATCTATCCCAGCGCCTGCGATTAGATCACTACACGTCAGCCCTGCCGAGTGCCGCGGAATCTACCAGTAAATCAGTAAAGGATGGATACACTACCGTGTAGAGAGAAGCATACGAAATAGAGGAGAAAGTAGGCGATGAAATCGTCCGCCTTCGGGTACTTTCGAGAATGATCGCTTGGCGATTCCGCTCCCGCGCTCTCGGATGATTGCAACGATTCCACTCGAGTTTATTGATTATTGATATCGATAAATTATAATATTTGAGGTTTGAATTCTGTGTTCGCGCATTCGCTTTTGTGTTTTATAACCCTCATTTGATTTGAACATTATTCGAAAGCAGGAGAACCCGATAAGTACGTTCCTATATTTATTTAATTGTTTTAGTTTATTTGGAACATTAGGTCGTATTTCCAAATTCCTGAGAAATAGAACCCATTCATGATATTATTTGTTCCTCACTGGAATGATAATTTACGTAACAAGTCCGGAAAATATAGTTTTTTTGGAGGAATAGACAAAATTCTAGGACGAGCCGCAGGCGAGTCCTGGAAGTCTGCGAGTCCAAAAAAACTATTTTCGGGCGTGTTGCGTACAATATTTTTTCGGCAGCCGTGTAGAATTACAAATCACACACAAATTACACATTTCTTTATTATAGATTTTGATTATTATTTGAATTGAACAGAACAGAACTGTCATCCGTTATTTCGTTGCTATTGTGATGATCATCACAATTACAACAACGACGTGAATTTTTTCGGCCTAGTCCGGAAAGTACGTTCTTTCCGGACTAGGCCGGGAAATGTTACTTTCTCAAAGAAATAGCTTCCGGGAAGTAGGTACTTCCCGGACGGTTGCCGAAAAACTCCTTTTTTCGCAATTGAACTATAAAATTCGAAAAGGAATTGTTTCAATTCGCCGTCCGACATTATCTCTTTATCTTATAAAATCCCCGAAATACTCTAGATTTGAAATTTTCACGGTCTTTCAAAATCTATGTGTCGCCTTACCACATCCAAACCTCACGAGCCGCCGCTGGTGGACAATAATATTTCATCAGTATAAGCAAAATGGTGAATGCGCCGGGTACATCACACCTCGCCTTGCAGTCTATGACTTCACACGGGGATTCAAAAACATTATCCTACTCTTGACATTGTCAGCTATCGCATGCATCTGAAAATCAGAAATGTTAGAAAGCCCATTCAATTTTCATATACCTATTTTGAAAATATTAGTCATTTTTCTGTGAAATAACCAAGCAACATTGTCCTTTCTACATAGCGGTCGTAGTAATTAGTCTAGGCGCGCACCGAGGTGGTGTGGCGATGGTGTGGTAGTGGTAGCGTCGGTAGCGAGGTGGCGAGCTGCATCGCTAAAGCACATGTTAACATATCTAGCTACACGCATTGAAGTGGTGTGGCAGGGCAGTGGCCATGCAGTGGCGGTGGTGTGGTGGATGCAATACGGAGTGGTCAAGTGGTGCCACATGGGTGCCACTAGTCTCGTGCATGTTTAATTCTCGAGTGGCAAGCGGGTGGTCACCACATCGATTCGGCTTATAATTATTCTATCGTTTCACGAAATTATAAATAATATAGATGCGAGACGACCAGGAATTTAATATAAAATTCGTATAGTCCTCGTAGAGAAATATCCCTGTCTCTACGATAATTCACGGGACGATTATCACCTGAGCCATGTTCAAGAACAAGCCTGGGCTAATATTGCAAAGGACATGGGAGAGGAAGGTATGTGATAATATGATATTTTCAGAATTATTTTTATTACTAGAGACATGAAAATTATAACTATTTAAATTAAAGTTTTTCGTCTTCCTTGTTTTCAATACACATACGGGAATTCGTGGGATTGGAAGTGTTTGAAAATAGACACTATGTCATTCCATTAAGCAACGTTTCGTAACTTTATTTTTGTTACTTCATCAGGCTCTACAATATAAAAAAATACATAAAAACACACATCTCTATTACAGGAAATAAACAAGCAACATGAAGTCAATACACATAACATATATACATACCTCGGAAGCGGCAAATGTCCGTCAAACGGTCAAAAATCATAAAGGCATTCAGAAATTACGGATGTTATTCGAATAATTTTAATGACAGCCGACAGTTGTGAACAAATAATTCCAAGTGATGACGCAGATCGCGCAGATATATTGCAACCTGTTCTTTCAACATATTTTCTTCGAGCCGACCGGACTTCACCACTTCCTTCATGCAATGAACGTTCTGAACTTGAAAAACACTCATGAATTAAAACCAAAAATTGGAATTACATCTAAAAATTATAAAATCAATGTTATCGATCATCTACCATTTCGAGAGTACAAATTGAGGATATTATGATAAATTGCACTCAAACCTAAGCAGTCTGTTCTTAAGTTAATATTGTCGGTTGAATGAATCTGCATCATCTCCCGGCCGTAATCAAAGGTCTGCTGAACAGAATGGTTAACCTAAGCCACTCCCGCTATCATGATTATTCGAATAACATCCGTAATTTCTGAATGCCTTTATGATTTTTGACCGTTTGACGGACATTTGCCGCTTCCGAGGTATGTATATATGTTATGTGTATTGACTTCATGTTGCTTGTTTATTTCCTGTAATAGAGATGTGTGTTTTTATGTATTTTTTTATATTGTAGAGCCTGATGAAGTAACAAAAATAAAGTTACGAAACGTTGCTTAATGGAATGACATAGTGTCTATTTTCAAACACTTCCAATCCCACGAATTCCCGTATGTGTATTATAACTATTATTATTCAACTTTATTCTGGTCCTTGAGTGAACCACTCATGGTGAAAAAAAAATCGCAAAGTTTTTGACGCGTAGTAATTGCTGGGTTGGTGGCTCGCCTTTGATTTGACAGTATAGGTCGCACTTTTTTAACCAACTCACTGAATGTCTCTTTCTTCATTCTATAAAATATTTTGAATTTTTCATTGTCCAAGTTGAGATCTCTTTTGAAGACATTGAATATTGCATATCTTTTGTTCTGTCGCCACAGGGGATGGACCCAATATTTAACTGTTCTCTTCTTTTTCTAACTTCAGCATTCATATTAAGAAGTTGCACATAGGAAAGCACATCTTCATAGGACGAACATATTTCGACAACTGATGAAGTGGTGCCATTTGCCACTTCAGTGCGCATTAAACCACGTCCACACCATTTCGCCACCTGTCCTGCACCATTCAGCTCGCCACCTCGCTACCAGACCACCGCCACACCACCTCGGTGCGCGCCTTGCCTTACGAATTTATCGAAATGTTTATTCACTTTGGGAAAATAATTAATTTGAGACAACATTATGTAAATTAGTAATAGTAAATTCAATAATGACAAAGTCCTGGCGAATGTTGAAGAAAGTTTTTTCTGTTACTGGAATCATTTCACCTACCTATGTAAACATGGTTGGAAGCAGTGGCGTTGAAGGGGGGGAAGGGGGGCCCGGGATACCCCTAAAATTTTGCTGCCCCCCCCCCCTAGAATTTTTTGACATACTAATGGTGGGTTTCACAAAGATCGTTGATTGAGTGATTCACAGAATGCCTTGACGTTTTTGTCAAATCGACCAATAGAATTTCAAATTTACGGATTTTTTATCACAGAATCGCTCGATTAAGTATTTAATCACACGATCAACTTTTGTGAAACCCGGCTTTAGACTTTCAATTTTCCCTTTGTATTTCTATTTACTTTGGCCCTTCCTAAAAAATTCCGGCCCCCTCTTGCCCCCCCCCCCCCTGTCTTCGAAAGCTGGCGTCGCCACTGGTTGGAATATTCAGTTATGCTATTTTCTTTTACGGAAATCAAGAATCGAGTGTTGAAATTTTATTGAAAAATTAATGGACAGAATAGTGCGTTACTTTGTGATAGTCATTCGAAAAACATAAATGTGTTTAATCACAAAATATAGATGAATTGAACATTTTCTTTACCTAATTGATGCACTTTCTATTCCCAAAGTTCTCAAAAACTTCACTTCAGTTCAAATTTTGAGTAGCTCAATTATCTGTGCAAAAATTTGAAGATTTCTATTCAGATTTATTTGTATTTTACAATATAAACGGATTTCGAGAATTTCGATCCCATACACTTACCTACAGTTGTTTCATAAATTTCTGTTAATGCGGACCTGGATTTTCCTTGCGACCAATGATTTCCCCATTTAGGTTCTGAATGAGGAAAATAACGAAATAATATAAAGGTAGTTCGGCAGTTACGACCCCCAAGAAGAAATCTGCAAAAAAGTGTACCTATGCAAGGTAGAGGTTATAGGTATCATTTCGCAAACCATTTTCTTGAAGATTTCAATGTAACAATGTTTTGTGTCAGTTGTATTTTCAAATCATAAAAAATGGTCTGAGCCTCTAAGCAAAGCCATTAAATACAAATCACATATTTTGATTTTTTAGCGAAAGTTGCATACTGATTCCACCCCCCTCAAAAACTCATACCCAATTCGAAAAACCTGCAAAATGTGTCACTTGATCCAGAGTCCCTTTTCTGAAAACTTGAGGGGTGGCTTTGAACGCGCTAGGGATGAAGTGGAAGTTGAGTGGTTGAGTCTCCATCGAAGCACACCATATCAAACACTATTGACGGTTCTGAGAGGTTTTGGAAAAATCAATTGTGTGACTAAATATGAAAAGGATGCAATTTGGTTGGGACACACTGTATAATACCCGTATTTATCGATGTCCACCAAAATGCATTGGATTTTGGATGGTACCCTTCAGTTCTAGTTCTTTCTTTGCGTTCAGTTCAGAGTGTTCAAATGAAATTCCTCTCCCTTCACACTGGCGGATACAGGGGGGGCCATGCCCCCCCCCCCCCCTTGGACGCCGAAATTGACGATAATCCCTTTATTAGTAGTCCTATAACGTTGGAAAAAAAATTTCTATTGATGCCCCCCCCCCTGAAAGACTTCATGCCCACCCCTGAAAAACTGTATGGATCCGCCAGTGTCCCTTCA
This sequence comes from Adalia decempunctata, assembly GCA_951802165.1. NCBI lineage: Eukaryota > Metazoa > Arthropoda > Insecta > Coleoptera > Coccinellidae > Adalia > Adalia decempunctata. Next base: position 34,676,658 of record OX637697.1, on the reverse strand, counting down.
TTTGGAAGTCAACTATTAATTAGCATGCAATTCCATCTATCAGAAAAGTTGATTCATCTCAGCATTGTTTTCTCCTTGAACAATAATCTCTGTAATGAATTTCTGATAATTAAAAAACGTTCTCTGTAACACAATAGTTCAATCTAAATGACTCGGCGATTTCCAGAAATTCTTTTAATGATGAATCATCCATGAAGGAAACCTTGATCCAAGAATGAATTGACAAATTCTGCAATTTGGGGCTATTTTCAATTGTTCGAATAATTTTAAGCTGGGTCTACTAAGGGGTGGGAAGAAACAATTATACAGGGTTATCTACTTTGTACTAGCTGAACTTAAACAGTTAATAGCGAACTCGTTCTAAGGAAATTTTATCAAGCCTGCAAACGCTTTGTTTTAGATATAGTGCATTGAAATTTTCAAAAAAAAAATTTTTATTTTATTTAACATGGAAGCCAGTGCCGGTGAGGTTTCAATACCATAAATTTCTTTCAGACCTGTCCACAATCAAACTTTATACATTTGCCTGAATCAGCCATTCATTCTGTACAAAAAATGTCTCCTGACATGTTTTGTATCAAGTAACATATTTGTATATTTGGGAAACCCAAATGTTTTTTGGAAATTAATTAGGCCTATAACACGCGAATTATGCTTTCAACAAAATGGTTTGCAGCACTTACTTTAAATTGTACTCAGTTGGGCTGAAGGACTTAGGTCAATTGCCTTAAATACATTTATTTATTTATTTATTTTGTACTCAGTTCATTATTCTTAATTCTTCAATGAATCCGAGGTAAGTTTCGATGAAACAACGGAGGAAATTCCAGAAAGTAGCTATCAACAATGAATTTTCACCTATGAGCAATGATGATGAGTGCTCAATCATCGCCTGCGATTGATACTTATTACGGTTTAGTCCATTCAAAACTTCGTATAAAATTGGGAACTGAAAAGGCGTTTTCACAAATATTGGAAAGCATAGTTTATTATTTTTTCTTTTCATTTCGTTCAAAACCGAGAATTCTGATTATTTTAATCTATTTTTTGTAAATCCTGGCATGATACCATGTGTGATAAATAATCTTTGGTTCTGAAAAACCATTATTATATTGCACAATATTACTCAAGTCATTGAAATCATTAACTTTACAGATGCTTCGTACATCCTATTGAAATAAACAATAAAAATTCAAATGCAATTCATCGATGCATAATTATGGTTAATTTCAACGAAGCCAACTTGCATTTTATATTGCATTGATAGTCAGTTATTCATGCAGAATTAATTCAAATTAATCCAGTTGTCGCGAATTTATCAATGAATTGCAACACATGTTGAAAAATGGGTAGACATATTAGGTTCTTTGGAAATATGTTTCTGATAAGGAAATTAGACGCCTATGAAAAAATAAAGTGTATTTATTGAGTACTTTTTAACAACTAATAGGTGAATGAAAAAAACGGTTTCCAATACATATTACAGATAATGTAAAGATAAAATATCAGACTTTGGGTAGGTATCTACAAATCTAACTTTCAGCGAAGTAGTTTTTGGATTCTTTAACATCAGGTTTCATGGTCTTTTTACCAGGGGTCCAGCCAACTGGGCAAACTTCACCATGTTCATCGGTGAATTGGAAAGCCTGTACCAACCTTAAGGCTTCGTCGACACTTCTTCCAACCGGTAAATCGTTGATGGTGATTTGTCTCAATGTACCTTTTCCGTCGATAATGAAGAGGCCTCTGAACGGGATTCCGGTTTCTTCGTCAAGGACACCGTAGTCTCTTGAGATTTTGAAGTTTTTGTCGGCCAACAGGGGAATTTTCATGGAGCCCAGACCGCCTTGTTTCCTGGGAGTATTTATCCATGCCAAATGGGAGAAATGACTGTCAGTTGAGCATCCCACAACGGCGGTATTGATTTTCTTGAATTCTTCGAAACGGTCGGAAAATGCGATGATTTCGGTTGGGCAGACGAAGGTGAAATCCAGTGGGTAGAAAAATAGTACCACGTACTGACCTTTGTAGTCTTCCAAGCTGATGTCTTTGAATACACCGTCGACAACGGCAGTTCCCTTGAAAACGGGTGCTGGTTTTTGTAGACTAGGTACGGGCATCTTGAACTTGGGACTTACACGTGTATAACAATGTAACGGTTAATCAGAGACCGTGAAACCCACTTCGCGTTTCTAGAACTTCTGGATGCAAAATAAGCCCGGCAATTGTGATATAGAAATGTCGGCTCGCGCTCGCAGCTGCGAGTTGATGGAGGCAGCGTTGCCACTTCCAAAGCCCAACGGAAATTTTGGCGAAGGTCATAGCTCAGAAGTCAGAAGTATTATTTGATGGCAGGAGCACAGTTGAAATGGAGACCTGCGGCTACAGATTGTTTGTAATTTCACGGAGTTTTAATGATCCATGTTCACCGCTCAATAGTCAGACAATCAAGATTCGTTTAGTTCCGGGCTAGTTCGCGCTCATTTTTCAAACTAAGCCTTAAGCCACATCATTAGAGCGTTATTGCTTCAGCTTGTACCAAAATGAGAATACAAAAAAGTCAGTTATTTCTGTTTCTACCAGATATCGTACAAGCTAATCCCTACATTCAAAAATCGCTTTCCTTCTTGGTCCCATTTTTCCTAAGCTCGTAACCGTAGACAGTGTATTGAAGCTATAAAACGCGTAGACAACGGAAATAAATGGAAAATATTATGTCAAAGGGAACTCTGATTCACAATCATTCATGAAGACCTCGTTTTACTTCCTAGCTATTACATTTCACAGTACTAGATAAATACCTACTTGCGAAGTTGCAAGTGAATTATTCTGTTTCAAATTCAAAACCTTGCACTTTATCAGAAGATATTTTTACTGAAACTCCAGAATTAGTTTAGTATGACGGCAACGTTGACTTTTGCGCATTTACATATTGCTCTGATATCCTTTTAACCACGCCTCAACGTCGTCCGTCATCCACATCTTACGTACCATTCATACGTAAAATTCAAAGAGGAATGTAAAAATCAAGAATCAGCGGCTTAGTAGAAAAGGAATGGATAGAGAATTCAACGCCAAACAAAATTCATCTATACAATCACGTATTTTTGTCCATTGAGATTGAGTGGGCATATCGTAGATTCAGCAGATGCTGTCACAAAAATTCTTGGATGCAAATCTACAAGGTGAATGAACGAGCACTAGAAAGGTCCTGACTTCACGCCAATGTTTAGTTTTGCCCGGGTCCAAGAAATCGTAGAACCGGGGCTGTTCGGTTTACTTGATACTCATTAAACTTAACAATTTTATTGTACATTAAAATACATAATATCATTTACACCGTTCACGAGAAAAAATTAACTTCGTAATAGGCTATTGTAAGTTGTAATTTTTTAGTTGACTGCGTATCTATGTGTAAATAATTTATAGTAGCCTACCGGCTAAAAATTCTCATGTGAATCAATAAAACCTTGTTCAAATGAGTTACAGAAAGAAAATGATATCATCGTGTCATTATAAGGTAGGGTAGTTTTTATCTGGAACAAAGACTTCTGGAAGCCAATCAGCGTGTTAGGTTCAGTATACCTGAATGGCGCTATCTATGAATTTTAAACAAGTGCTCAACAACTCCTAATCGGGTATTATTGCTATTTTTTTTTCATGAAAATATAGTGCGATTTCTCACTGAAGATTGATTTTATCAGTTTTTGTAGAACGCCGTTGTTACACATATAACGAATTAAATACCTTAGCGTCAGTAAAATAGGTATTTAGAAACCCTCTCAAAAGAAACATTGCAACATTATTATTGCAAAAATGATAGTAGGATAAAATATAGATATTGCATGACATAGGTACATTGTTGAATAGTATGGAAATGAGCAGGTACTAGACAGACATCTCTGATACGTGGATGAAATGAATTTATATTATTTCTTCTTAAATTTAATTGCACCCTCGATTCACATTCTATTCTCGTGTTCACGTGTTCTATATTCTATACTAATTAATCTATACAATAAATTCTTCGCATGCAGACGTGGCTCCGTTGAAATACGGAAATACCGGTGTGAATTTCGGAACAATTATAATTTGGTATTTTGTCATCGACGGATAAGTTATCGCAAATTCCATGAGATGATTATGAACCACCTAGGTATAGGGTATATAGGTGATAAACAAGTCACTTAAACAATGCTGTGAGGATAAACCTTTGTAAACAGACAAACAGTGCATTTTTTTGGATCAGCGAAGTAGAGTATGCAGTAGACCGCCAAGGTGAATGTGTTTAAAATCAACTTTCACAAATCAAAAAAGTACCTTATTCGTTAACCCATAACTATAAACTTTAGATGAAATCCTACTGAATACAATGGGTGGCATTAAAAGGGTAAGTAATGTATCACCCAAAATTCAAAAATTTTACGATTGCCGAATTCCTTATTTGATTATTTTAATCCAAACATATGTTATAATTAAGGTTAGGTTTTTGTTTTGGTCGAAACAAGCGGAAAGCAGGATTCATATACCTAATATATAAATTTTAAGGAATAAAAAATATGTACTCAATATAATTAACATGGAATACAGTTAATGTAATTTTTCGGGCTATTTTGAAGCAGAGAATTCGAGTTTTCGGACCGAAACATTGTATTCTAAGAATCTTATTGAAAAGGATGAAATCAGTCCTAACAATTACATAAATAACAAGTGAATAAGGAGGTGTATTTCAAGTCTCAAATATTTGATATTCAGACGTTGTTTTCAATTCCCCGACTGTACACATCTGTTTACAATATTCTTATCGTTTAATTTCAGATATGCCCTGGTACCTACCTTTTCGATCCAGATCTGCTGAAAAATTTGGATTGGGAATCTGTGAAAGGATATCTTTCACCACCCATAACTAATGAGAGTACTGGAGAGAATTGGCTTCTTGTACGCCCACTTCAACTTGAGGATTTTGATCATGGTTACTTAGAGCTTCTTTCTCAGTTAACAACTGTTGGAAATGTTGATGAAGAAAAGTTCAGAAGTAAGACATCGGATTGATGAAAATCCAGATTGAATATATATTATTTTTGATTTCAGATCAATTCTATGCAATGCAGAGAGCTGGTGGTTATTATGTGACAGTAATTGAAGATTTACGAAATAATAAAATAATAGGTGCAGCAACTTTGGTAACCGAGTTTAAATTTATTCATGAATGTGCTTTGAGGGCAAGATTGGAGGATGTTGTTGTGAATAATACCTATAGGGGCAAACAACTTGGAAAATTGTGAGTAAGCTTCATAATATTTGAGTTAGTGCTCTCTTATTAATTTTTTGGTAATTTTTTTTTTGTGCTCATTCAATTGCTATTTATACCCCTAACTCTACCCTATAGGAAGTAGTGACCCACAGTGGGTGTGACCACCAAATGAGTAGTAAATCAGGACAATAATCACATTTCAGTAGTTTTTAGTTTCACTCTTCCTCATTAGGTTTATCGTTTTGAATGTCTTAATGCTCATTTTGAAGAATTGGTTACAATTACATGTTTTTACAAACTGATCTCTAAGCAGAGATTAATTTCAATGAAAAAATATTAATTTATTTCAGGATCGTATTAACAGTAACATTGCTATCGAAAAAGCTTGAATGTTACAAAATGTCCTTAGACTGCAAGGATAAACTAATTCCATTTTACAAATCCATTGGATATAAATTGGAACCAGGAAATGCTAATTCTATGGTAGTACGTTATGATTCCCCACAAGAAGGAAATAAAGTCTTTTGACAATTAGCCGCTAATGCATCAAACTCAAAATCTAAACTATAATTTTTTTGAAGGTAATTTCTTTGTGAATAAAACATATTCTTGAACTTATTTTGGGTTCTTACATCCCCAAGCCTAATCAATGCATTAATCTAGAAATTGCATAAAGTGTAGAAGGACAAATCTATGAGTTTACTTCGAAAAGTTGCAAAATCCTATTTTCTTGTGAAGGAAATTTTTTTAAACTTGTACATCAAAAATCGAAAAAATAATCATCACTTCATAGATATCAACCAAGGTACTCAAAATTTAACTACCGAAAATAAATATTATCTGAGAAAATTGGACTAGTTTATCGATAAGTATTATTGTTCTTACCTGGATTTCGAAAACGGAGAAGGCTTAGTATTTAGTTTGCACATCAGCACTCATATAGGTTTTCTATATTTATTTATTGATCTGTTGTGGATGGATAAAAACCCAAAAAAGCCCATAAATGGTAATTTTTTCACATTTGTACGTTCCTTTAACAAAAATGTTTTCATCCTTTATTGTTCAAGATGATTTTTATGTCGTTGAAAATTATAATAACTTGAATTTAAAGGAAACTATCAGTTGGATTTTTTGTTTATGCATTAGCATGTAATTTTTATTTTCTCTTTGTGAATTGAAGATGTTGATATGAAGAATTTTTCTGTGGTATTTTCAATAAACATCAGAATACAAATTTTATTTTTTTTCTTTCCTTGAATTTCAGTAAATTCTTTTGAATAAAACCCTGGCTATAAAAATGAAATTAATGACAATTTGACCTTATTTCGGGTGTTAATCCTAAGCATAAATAACTGTTAGTGCAGTTGTGGTTTCAGTGCCAGTGGTCAAGAAAAATCACAGCAACTGTCACATAAATCCTGAATGTTCCCGAATCTGATATTACAGAAATATTTGCAATTTTTTGTCTAAAAGCCCTGGTATTTTTTGGGTTCTGCAAAACCGAAAAATTTGAACTTGATCAAATGAGTACTGATGAATTTAAAGGGGGAAAAATTCGAACGGTCTTTTTCGTAACCCTCATCGAATTTAACATTAGAAATCCGAACCTATAACCTGAAAATTTCAAATCTCTCCTGAATATTCATTCGAGTTATCGTGCGAGCAGACAGAATTGAATGGATTTGAGATCAGAAATTCAAATCATTCTCGTCTCAGAATACGAAAAATACAGACATCGTGAATAGATGATTTATCCATCATTCAAGAGAACGAGCGCTCCAAAACAAGCAAGAATTAAATTGTTCATATCTGTAAACATTTTCTACATAACATAGACAAAAAAGTGATATTTCCAGATTTATTTTCAACTAAATATTTTAAAAATAGAGAATACAACAATTACAGCATAAGAATGTATGGTAAATAAGTATGTATAATATAATGAAGAGATAATTCACTATCTAAATTTTCTTTTTTTTATGGAAAATACTAGAAATATTGTTGAATTAAAGCATCTTTATTTTAGTACTCAAAAAAGTATCAAATCACGTCATAAAAAAATATAATTATTATTTTAATTATAAAATGTTAAAAATCTAAAGATAAAATATTTTAACTATACACACGTTTATCATGTTATCAGTACATATATATCGAATATTTATTACACTTTATGCATTATTTCCGCATATTTTGGAGGTTAATAATATTGTATTGAATTGTGAGCACCATTTAATTCTTTCTTCTTTTGTATCTGCAGATAAGATATGCCTGTGAAAAAGAAAATGTTTTCAAATAAAAGTAAACTAAAATAATTCAATAAAATGTTTGAATTTTCAATGCATTCATAAACATCAATACTAATTATTTATTGAGAGAAATGGAGTAGAGTAGAGATCCTCATGTGAGGATTTAAACGAAAAAATATTTTTTTTTTATATACAATTAATCTTACCTGACTATTGTTTTGTTCTTCTTACATATTGTAGTCAATGTATCTTTGTCTTGTGGAAGAGGTTCTCTTTCTGTTTCTATCAAAAATGTGTTAAGTCTAGCACAAATATCCCTACTCACTGGACCAACCTCTTTGGTTATACAGCTTTTGAGATCGATAGAGTTTATAGGGGGCTGAAAATTATATGGACTCATTAATAAGGGAAATGCATGTTGTTAGATTTAATTTGATTAGAAACTCCCAATATTTTAGATAAAAATGATTACAATCATTTTTCTAAAATTTTACCACCACAAAGTTACGGGTTACGGTTAAGGAGTAAGCACACATCCCTGAATCACCCAGCAAATCTAATATGAATCGAAGATTCATTTGCTATGAAATAATATGTGACTCACCATTTTCTTTTCATCATCAGGATATTTCCAATAACTGAATGATTCACCCTTCAGGAGGCACCATCTTCTGTGCCAAGCACCAAAACCTGAAATATCTTCAAACATTGTCAAAAATCCGCGGTATTCAACACTTGCTGTCAATTCGCACGAAACAACCATTTCAACACTTCCTTCCAGAGGACTCATAGAGGGTGTCTGCAAAAAAAAGGCGATTATGAGTAATTAATCATCATAATAATGGTCGGTTAGTCCTGTGACTGACTGGGTTGAATTAGTCAAACTGACTCAGCTTTAGCACTCACGTTATTCAAGCTCCACGATTTTCTGTTCATTTTATGTACAGAAAAAATGACATAACCCATCTGAGCAAAAGAAGGCGATCGTACAGCATGAGGACCACCAGGGGATTCTTTAATCGGCCTTGACAACAAAGATTCATGCTTCGACTTTTTGGGTGTCATCTTGTTTTTCTTGATGTGATACTTCACCTCATGTGGAAGTAACTCTTCTTGAGCTTGTAAACAATATACTTCTAAGGTGATAGTGGAATCATTGTAGATGTTTTTGAGCGAAATAGAACCAGGAATTGTCAACTCATAGCAGGGATTTTTCATGTTGGATGCAACTGTTGAAACCAGTTTGGATGAAACAACCTCTTCCCCACATTTCACTAAACATATCACATGATGTCCTTTACCGCCAGCTGGAAAAAATTAAAAATGATGAATTTAATTTTAGAACATGGAATCATAATTTACAAAAGAAATGGATTGAAGCATTCATAACTTGATAGAAGAATGTAATGTGAGATATCAAGATAAATTTCTATCAAGTAACGGCTGAAACAATCAAATATGGTTAAGAATGAGAATAGTTTAACGTCTGTAAATATAATTAAGGAAAGAAATAACGGCATGCAGACAATTGAATATTTTTGAAATTCCGGAAAAAGTCACACACCGTGCACACACGTAGGTTCGATTCCTGCACGGTGTGTGACTTTTTCCGGAATTTCAAAAATATTCAATTGTCTGCATGCCGTTATTTCTTTCCTTAATGGTTAAGAATCTTACCTGCTGCAAGAGCTCTCACATAATCCTTTTTGAGAGGTAATATAATATTTGATATTGTCAAACTGCCCTTTTCTGTAGGTATTTCGAGATGACTTTGTTGATGATTTTGAGGCCTCAGAGTTTCTTCTACCTTCAGTCTTTGAATTTCATTCAATATTGCCTGCCTGCGGTGGGCTAAAATCATAACAAAACATTATAAACTACGATTATTATCAATGTGTGGTAGCATATTAATTCTTAGTTAATTCTGATGACTTACTCGTAACCAAAAGAACCTTCTCAGCTTCTACTTGTTCAGTTGAACCCATAAATTCCAAAGTGTTATTACACAGATTCAGAGCTTGACTTGTTTGTGAAATAATGAGTTGCAACTTTTGAACCTAAAAGTACATTTTTGTTAAAAAGGATTGATACAAAATTATATGCTTCGGTTGAAACGAGACTCACCTCATTTTGCAAAAATTTGATTCTTGCCAAAACCTCCAGTTGTTCATCATGTTCAGGAGGTGCATCACTCTCTTGCCTGGATGCTATTTTCATTGGCGATGGTGATGCCGTCTATAAATGGAAAAAAGAAATTCATAGTGAAGAACCCACTCATCAAGTGTTGAGGCAAAAACTATTCATCATATATCACAGAGAGAGTATTACTTGATATGAGTTTTCAATATTTATATAAAGATCTGTGACCTTAAGTACTAACTTGAAGTCAGGAGCTGATATTGAAATAAATAACAGCGCCACCTAGTTAGATGATATAAAACCGATAAATCCTTCCTGATATCAATAATATTTCAACTTACATTTGTTTGTTTTCTGTAAAAACTAACAGTGTAGGCCAAAGGAACCACTTCATCTCCATTTCCAACTTGAACATGAGCCTCATGATGTCTCTCGGTAGGTACCGACTTCTTCATTGGTGATTGAAATGTATTTTCACTACTTGTTGAGCAATTCTTATAGTTGAAAGAATGAGAAGCAAATGAACTATCCTGAAACAAAAGTAATGTAGTAAAGAGAGTTCTAATTATTGATGTAATACTTACTTTCGATTTGGTCTGCTTGGGAGGTGTTGGTCCCATACTCTCCTTTTCATTGTCGGATTCTAATGCCTCATCCAGATAATCATCCATATCACCAAGGACATCTGATACATCACTTGCTGTGCTATCATCGTAAATGGCCTGCAATTTCTTTCATTATTATAGGAAAATGTGTTCATTCCAAAACTTACTCTTTTGACTGGTGTTTGGTTTTTACAGACTGCTTCCAAGATGTCTTTTCCAAAACTAGTTTCTAGTGTCCCAGAATTACTGGCATAACTAAATTATATTGAATTAATTCAAAAAATTCTTCGAGAACTCATTCAGATATCAATGAAAGTGTATTCATATCACGTGATCAGGCATATGTAAGACAGCAGTGAGTTTGCACATCTCTAAGGGTCCAGTGAAAGTGGTACTTTGTAATGACTTTGTTTAGATTATGATAAGAATTCTCATAAAATTTTGAGTGAAAGAAATAATAACTCATCAAAAAAAAAAGAAAGAACATGTATCACCAATCACGAACTCGTAGTACCCAAAAGTTATTACCTAAATACTAATAATTCTAATATCATATATAATCTTTTGAAACCTTTTCATTAAATCTTGTATGTAACCAGATTCCTATTCAAATGACAAATGATGATAGTGAAATGGGGAGTGAGATTAAGCAAAAATTGAATATCGAATCTATGATCATATCACACCTGCTATTTTCTGGAGAGGAATCTTCAGAGCCATCTTCAGTTTCTGTTTCCTTTGCAGCCTCTATGTCTGATAAGCTCGGATAAATTCGTCCAGGTTTGGCAGGTGATACTTTGATTCTTTTCACTTCATCCAAAACAGCAGCTACTTTAGGACTAACAGAAGTCCCTGCAAAGTAGTCACGTCAAGAATGTCTCTATAACTAAAGGATTATTACTTACTCTTGCCTCCACTCCTTCTACGGCTTGGAGAAACATTCGATTTATCTTCAAATACTCTTTTAACGGCAGAAGATGCTGTATTGATATTACTATGATTTGATTTCTTCATAGGTGAATGAGTTTTTGTTATTTCCACATCATCTTCTTTTAATAATATATTGGTTTCAGAGACATCTTCCTCCTCACTTTCATCTTCTTCCTCTATCACCTCTTCTTGAATCTATACCAAGAAATTTCAGACTACATCAATTTGCTTATGCAATAAGAAAGAAAGGAGGACTAATCGCATAAAATTCAATAATGAGATTTTGCATGAAAAATCATTTCTTATTACCTCATCCATGAATTAAAACTGAACCCTTGGTCGAAATGACAAATTATACAGTATGATTAACCTAACTGATTTATTACAGGTTTTTGGAGAACTTAAAGAGACATAAACCGGAAATTTTGGTTGGGGCTACCCTTCAAGTGGAAGTGATGATTTTTTTAAATGGAACACCCTGTATATTATTGCATTTTTTATTTTACGAAGAATCTCGAATTAGTGCATTTTGAATCGTTCTCGTACCCCAATTTATTTCTGAGAAATTAAATATATTCAAAAAATCGACTGATGAATTACCAAAAATCGGAACGATTAAAAGTTTATTCCACTTATTCAAGTTGACCAAAAAGTATCCTGTCAGGAACTCATCAATATTATTCCAAAATGTTGACCACTTGACGAGGAATTTCATTTTATTGATAACGACAAATACTACAGAAAATGAGAAAGCTCACTCAATTCACTACTGCAGTGTGCTTTAGATAGTTTCAAAATTACAGAATCTCTTGACGGTACCGAAATTGGAAATTTGAATTAGTTCTATACTATACTAAACTGGTTTCAATAAAAATAGTTGTAATAAGTTTCGAAAATAAATTTAGTCTTTGAAACAATAACTAGAAGAAGTTCCAATATTTAATATAATTTCTGCTTGATATTGGAATATAATATAAAAAAAACAGTAAATACCTCTTTTCGCTTGAATCTGTTCATCAATACCTCCATTTCTTTCATCCTCTGTTCCTTAACTTGACTTTGAATTTGCTGCTGAGAAATGGTATTCTTTTTTTGGAATAGAGTTTCCATGGTAGTTGCTATACCGCCAGCCTGAACAACAGCAGCTTTCACAAGACTCTCATTTGAGTTTTTCGAGTTATCAATTTTAGATGGAATCACTTTTTCAACAGTTTTGGAGGAATCTGCAGTATTAGTATGTTTGGTTATTTCAACAGTTGAATTTGATTTCTTTGTTACAGACTTGACAGAAGGCTTCCAAGAATCTTCTGAACCTCTGTCCATTCTCGGACTATTATTTTCTGTTCCAACTTTCTTTAACTTAATGTTCTCAAAAGTAACTATTCTGTTTGTTACAGTATCTTTTTCTCTGGGAGATTGTGTGCAAGAACCATTACCATTTGTCCTTGACATTTCTTTACTATTTACCACCTTACTATTATTTTTAATATGGTTTAAAGGAATGGACATCCCAAAAGGGGCCTTAGGTAGTAACACTTCTCCTCGATTTTTTTCAAAGAGAGCTTTCCTTTCCGAAATAGACAGAGAAGATGGATCTTGCATCATTGACATCCTCTTTTGCTTAGGTTCAAATCTGGTTGTTTTTGGTTTGCTAGCCGTTTCAATCACCGCACTTCTTGGACATTGCTTGGTATTTTCAGCTTGAGTGTCCCTGTTTTCGATGATTTTTGAAACATTTTTTTCTTTCTCTTTATTTTGATTTGTGGCGTAATTATACACCAATTTTGACTCTCTAGTTTTTCTTTGAAATCCTTGAGACTCCTATGAAAAGATAATATAATATGGGCAAATTGGAGTACACAAGTAGCTCTAATTGTATTACGTTTACATTTATAATGTTTTTAAATCGTTCAAGTGTATTTATTTCATCAAATTTCATGAACCATGTACCAACCATATTTATATTAATTGAAAAAAAAACATTGAAATAATTTTCAATGTTTATTTAAAAAACTTACCAAAGATTCCAAAACTGATTTGTCCCATTTAAGAGCCTTTTTTTCTTGTTTGGCAGGAACCTGAAACACAAATTAAAAATATACTGAAAATTCACTTGTTTAGAAGAATCAGTTTCAATGTAAGATATTTTAAAGGATAGTTCAGATAAGTGAAGAGAATTTGTACCTATTTCTTTATATGCGACTTGCAGTTAAGTATAATTTCATACAAAGAGCATGTTACAACTGAAACTACATGTTTGCCAATAATTGAAGCATCAAAGATGTAACTTCAATGGATCTGTAGGAAATTGACTCTTCTATAATCCCAAATGGAACACTTCAGAACAGATTCAACATGAAATGCAACCATTAAACTTTTTATTGGTTATCAAGCCAAATGACGCTTTTAAAATTGCCCAAGGGGTTACACAGCAGATCTTCGTTACTTTTTCATGTTTAGGTTTATAAATATTGATAAATAAAAGAATGTAACATACCACTGAAACACTAGAATTTGCAACACTAATTACTTGTTTAAATGTATATTAACAAAACAATACTTGCAGTGTTTCAATTGAATGATAAATAAATGATTAAATCCTCCAAAAGTATTTTGATTTAATGCAATAAACCCGCAAAACTCACAAATTCAATCTAGTTATTACCTTAATTTCATCCTCCCAGTGATTTATTTCATCTGCCAAGTTTGCTAAGCCTTTGAGGAGTTTTCCTCCTTGTTTATTGTTCATTTGTGTATCATCAGGTTTATCTTCTGACATAAATTTTTCTTCTGTCCTGTGTATTGGTGATGACAAATTGGCATCATCACCGCCTTAAGAATACAAAAAAATTAAAACCATCAAAGAGTTTTATTTAATAAATCATACCTGCATAAAGCTTTCCCAACCTATTTAGTCTATCTTTAACATCCTTCCTGAGGACAGGACCGTTAGTTTTGGGCTCTTCGGTATCAGATTGATCTTCAAATTCCACTTCCACCCTCACATCATCTGAGGATGTAACCTTAATTTCCATATTGAGATTTTCCTTTTGAAAAGAGAGTGTCTTTGTTTTTTGGGAGCTATTCCTTCTAGAACCTAATAAGTATTCATTTTTAAAAATCCAGAGTAAGCGAAGAGAAATTAATTAAATGCTATTATACTGACTAGTTTTCATTGCAACAGTATGGGGAATGAACTCTCATTGTATCTAAGCATGAAACTCTTAGTTAAAGTAAGTTAGTTTTAAACATTTATTTTGGTATGTCTTAAAGATTGCTAATTATATATTAATGTTGGAAATGAATGGTCGAATATGAATATTTAAGGAAATAATTGTTTTTGATTTATACTTTTTGATTTCGAAATATTTTACCTTGAACACTTTTATCTTTACACAATGATGATTCCTCCCCTTTTTTGGGGTTAACATTTTTTTCTGTTAAGACTTTTGGCTGATTGGCTTCGGTCTCCATCTCTTTATTATCTTTATCCTCATCTGCTAATAAATGCACCCTATTCCTTGCTCGTGATAAAATATCCTTGAAAATAAGACTTGATGCTTCTCTACTTGAAAAAGTATTCTAGCTTACCTTTGTAAATGAATCCATAACTTATAATTTATAAATATACAACGTATATAACTTCCTATATTTCAAACTTGGAATGTCCAGAAACCAAGACTAAATAAATATTGTTTGTATTTTTATTCAACGTTTTCTTTCACTGGCCGTTTCAACGGTCACAAATATTTGAAATGTGAAACGTCGGTTATAAGGATTCCGTCACCTTCCGTGGCGCTGTTAGCGGAGACTCTTTGGCTGTAGCATGGGCGTATCCAGAGTTGAGCAAAGTGGGGCAGCTGCCCCGCCTCTCATAACTTAACAAATAGCAAATATATATGCAAATAGCGAAAAATATAAACAAAAAAATTCTAATTTTTTGTTGACTAATTGTGTCCCTTTGAATTACTTGATGACACCATGGACTTTATGAAACAAATTACAAATATACAATTAGGGAATTGCCTTCAATTCCATAGGCGGATTTAGGGGGGGGCACGGGGGCACGTGCCCCCCCCCCAGACGGTAGTATACTCTAAATTTTACTTTATAGATACATACTTTTTTGCCCATCCGCCCCTTGTGCCCCCCCCCCACTGCCCTTGTGCCCCCCCTGGAAAAAATTCTGGATCCGCCCATGCTGCCTTCAATGCTATTTTGAACTGGTTACGCCCTTGGGTTCTAGGTAATTTAGCTTTTGTTTTTCTCTTATCTATATTCGGGGATTCATTAGCTTCAAATTATTATTAATTTGAAATTAACTTGACTTATTTTGTATGAAGGGAAAGTTCAATTTGTTCAAAGGGAATCTCTATAAAATATAAATGGCACCCATAGGCGTTAAGTCCACCTTTTAGGTAGATTTACCCTTTCCAGTTCAAGAAATTAATTAATTTTTTGACAGACGTCAAAAAAATTACAATAAGCTGTCTATGATCCCGGATCATTTGTTACAGAAATATTTTTTTTCGATAATTCGCTATGATTTATATGGTTTTGGTTCAGAGATCCGGATAAAAATTCGCATGTTTACAGGGTGTCCCGGAAAATGTGGGTAATCTCTCGGATTCAGATAAAACATAAAAAAAAAGTTCCCATAATTTTTTTTTCTAGTGGCCCTCCCAGCTACAAAGATACGGCCTCCTGAATGACCTCACTGGAAATCCATTTTACTGGAATAAATCTCTAACTACTTAATATAATTAAAAAAAAATTGATATGATGAACAGTAGTAAGGACCTCTTGAAATACTGCCCTTAAATTTAAATTAGCTCTTTTAGGTTACTAGGGGCGGACCAGGTTGTACATTTTAATGCTTACATTTTCAACACCCTGTATGATAAGGAGTAGAAAAAAAAACAAATTTGGATAGCTTGAAGATTAAGCTAAAAAAAAGGTACTCTTGTTTATTGTCGATAAAATGTGAACCATTTTCGAAAAACAAAATTACAAAGATTCTTAACAATGCAGTTTTGGCACAAAAGGCACGGTAAAAAAAAATTTTTTTTCAGAAATTTAGTCTTATGAAGTTTTCAATAGATCATTTATAACTAGCGTATTTATATTCAATCGTTGCAAGCTTTAGTGAGAGTACATTTCTAAAAAATAATTTTTGTTAACGTGCCTTTCTATGCCATAACTGCATGGTTAAGGATCTTCCTAATTGTGTTTTTCGAAAACGGTTCATTTTATCGACAATAAATAAGAGTATCTTTTTTTAGCCCAATGTTCAAGCTATCCAAATTTGTTTTTTTTCTACTCCTTATCATACATGAACATGGTGTTGAAAATGTGAGCATTGAAATGTACAACCTAGTCCGCCCCTGGTAAACTAAAAGAGCTAATTTAAATTTAAGGGCAGTATTTTGAGAGGTCCTTACTTCATCATATCAATTTTTTAATTATATTAAATAGTTTGAGATTTATTCCAGTAAAATGGAATTCCAGTGACGTCATTTAGGATTAGGAGGCCGTATCTCCGTAGGGAGGGCCGCTAGGAAAAAAAATTATGGAAACTTGTCATCTTTTTTTTTATGTTTTATCTAAATCCGAGAGATTTCCCACATTTTCCGGGACATCCTGTATATTGGATACGTCATTCCACATCTGATTGCGAATCTTCCACTTATGAAGATTTTCATTAAGATCGTGCGATTGGAGAGCCAAAAAAAAATTAATCGCGAAACTAAACGCTCAATTCTAGTGAAATTTCTCTACACATCAATGAAATAGATCAAATGATCGTTAGCTAGTGCCATCATTAGAAGAACTACTAATTGTTTTTATCTGGAATGTTCCATTGTTTCGGTAATTACGAGATGTAAATTCATCATAATATCGATTGAAGTAAAACACTTATTAGAGGTGGAGCACGCTGCTACACTAAAGGGGCCCACTCACGAGGCTACCGAGACGGGCGTTTTATGGCCTTTTATGACACTTTATGAGCCCTTGACCAATCACGGAGACTCCTTTCGCAAGTGGCCTTTTAAACTGTCATAAAACGCCCGTCTCGGTAGCCTCGTGAGTGGATACCATTATGGAGAATCGAGATGGGATTCACGTTTCGTCCCAGCTTCGCTCATAGGACTGATTGGCTATTGTGAACGAAGCTTGTCAATGAAGTAGTTGTTAATGTTGCGCTGCGGACGAGGGTACCGGGTCGGGTCGAAGACGTAGTTCGACTATGGGACCGTGGTTGCTTTGGCTACTAATTTGAATGAGTTGACAGCAGCAGGTTATTTATTTCAATGTTGTTCATACTTTGTCAAACTCTGATTTTCTCAAGGCGGCTTCCAACGATCTGGAAATTTCCTGACGCTGACTGACAGCTTTCAGCAAATAAAAAGCCAACGAGAATTATCTTGACGACGAATAAATGTTTTCCTGATGATGTTCAATAATCCTTGTTTTTGAGGCGTCATTCCACTTAAACGATTTTATATCATATTGAGTGAATTCTTATCTGTCTTTGGGGAGTTGCCAACTCAAATGGGTAACTAAATAGAAATTCCTATAACCATTACTTGGAAATTAAAGTCTGCGAAATACACTGCGCAAAAAAATTAACGCACATTATAGAAATCTCAAATTTATTCTACAACTGAAGGTGTTCTCAATGATAATTATTTTTATCAGAATTATGCATGCATATGTTATCCACTTTCAACGTTTTTCTTCAATACAGATGTTTTCTCCCAACAGGAATAAAAAAAGATGATATTATCAGATTTTGAATGTATTGGCTCCATTCTAAAATCCTCGATCAGTTCTAGTGATCAATAGTATTTCTTTCATTTGATTTTCTACACTCGATCGCTATGCAACGCGAAACACGCAATTTGACCCAAGAGGAATGTGCCCAAGCGGTAGTTTTGCGAGAAGAAGGGTGGACATACACAAGAATTGCAGAAAGGTTTGGAGTTTCCCATACAAGTGTGTCCAGAATGTTGCAGCGATTCAGGGAGACAGGTATGAATGTCCCGAATGTCCGAAGACCAGGACAGGGTAGACCACGGGTAACAACTGCCATTCAAGAACGTTACTTGAGGGTTTCTTCCTTGAGACAACGGTTTTCAACCGCTCGCCTCCTTCAAAATCAGCTTGAGCAAACTCATGAGGTGCAAATTAGCACTCAGACAATAAGAAATCGCCTCAGAGAATATGATTTAAGGCCTCGTGTCGCGGCAAGAGGCCCAGCTCTTACCCCAGCCCATCGAAGGGCGCGTTTGGATTTTGCGAGAGAGCATATCCATTGGGAAGAGGCCGATTGGGAAAGAGTTCTCTTCACAGACGTCAACATGAAAGATATGCTCAGTGCAATTTCCTGAATACTACTGGTTTCGGGGGAGGATCGATTATGGTATGGGGTGGAATATCTTTGACTGCACGCACATACCTAGTGGTCATTGATAATGGAGCTATGAATGCTGATAAGTATATAAGGAACATCCTTGAAGAGCATGTATTGCCATTTGTCCCATACATTTGTGAAAATTTCATTTTTATGGACGATAATGCCAGACCCCATCGTGCGCGCATCGTTCAGGAGTAGGTACCTTGAAGAGGTTGAAGTCTCTTGAATGGAATGGTCAGCAAGAAGTCCAGAGCATATCCATTGGGAAGAGGCCGATTGGGAAAGAGTTCTCTTCACAGATGAGTCTAGATTCTGCCTCTACCATTGTGATCGACGTTCCCTTGTATACAGACGTCCACATGAAAGATATGCTCAGTGCAATTTCCTGAATACTACTGGTTTCGGGGGAGGATCGATTATGGTATGAGGTGGAATATCTTTGACTGCTCGCATAGACCTAGTGGTCGTTGATAATGGAGCTATGAATGCTGATAAGTATATAAGGAACATTCTTGAAGAGCATGTAGTGCCATTTGCCATTGGTGAAAATTTCATTTTTATGGACGATAATGCCGGACCCCATCGTGCGCGCATCGTTCAGGAGTACCTTGAAGAGGTTGAAGTCTCTCGAATGGAATGGCCAGCAAGAAGTCCAGATCTCAATCCGATTGAGCAGGTTTGGGACAACCTCAATAGAAGGCTGAGAAGTTCAGAAAATCATCCAGCTACTCTTAATGACTTAGGAATCCAACTCGGAGAAATCTGGGAAGGATTAGATCAGAACATTTTAAGATCACTCATTTTGAGTATGAACCGTCGTTGCCGAGCTGTAATTAACGCAAGGGGTGGAAATACCAAGTATTAAATCACTTATCAGCATTTCAGTATTTTGAACATTGTTCATTTCTCTTCTTTCACATAAGATTCGGTGAAATCCTGAATTTTTTTCCATTTAATGTGTCTTGTTTCGTTCAAAACCTTCCCGAGAGAACATAAAAAATAAGTTATAAAGTCAATGTAGAGTTAACTTTCATTAAAACTGAGATTTTCAGAATGTGCGTTAATTTTTTTGCGCAGTCCTATATGCATAAGAGAAAATCATTAATCGGTATTCAGGCGGATTTTGAATTTCGGATAATTTTTTCACTTCGGGCGGGAATCGAACCACGCATCATCTTGTTTCCGGCCCAATGTGCTAACAATCAAACCATCAAAGTTACTCATTATTCCGGTCTCCGAAATTCGATGTTATATTGATGTTAATGACACTGCAGTTTATAAGTCAATGCACCGCACAGACAAAGATGTTTGTTCCTAACACCATGTTTATTGTTCATAAACATTGGGTGTCACACCAAAACAAAGACGCTCTGACCAAAAACCTTTTTGGTCACACTCACTATAGTCGCTGTACCGTAGGTACTATTCTTGGGAACACGTCTAGTCTTTCTTTTATAAATAACGCGCCACATCATAAAAATTTCTCGGTTTTATAACTTCTCAATAAAAAGGTGCACGAACAATGTAGATGCAATAATTTATTCTATACCATTACTTTTATAACTTGTGTCTTTATTATTTAGCAAATTGCGGTCAGAAATTCGAAACAACCCTGAAAGAAACCAATTAATGTCTGATGATAGTGTTATAATATGAATTACAACCAGAAACTTTGTACCATGGAGTTAACTATTTTATAGTCTCTTCAGGGTGTTTCTAAATTCCCGCGAAAAAATTCAGGAGATGATTGCTCGATGATATTAAGATGGCTCTTTCCCAGAACAAAATTTCCCCTGCCCACCTCTTTCCGATATATCACCCTTAAAAAGTGGTAACTAAATTTATTTTTTTCTGAAATTTCAGTAAAGCTAGAATCTTGAGATTCTGTTATTTTCGTGTTGTCGCAAAGTTTTTCAATATTCTTACTAAATTATACGGGGTTGAAATTAGCAACCATCACTCTATTTCATATCATGCACATCCTTTTTTTTTCGAGAAAGTTCCATGAAATACACTGCGCAAAGAAATTAACGCACATTCTGAAAATCTCAATTTTAATGAAAGTTAACTCTACTTACTCTACATTGACTTTATAACTTATTTTTCATGTTCTCTCGGGAAGGTTTTGAATGAAACAAGACACATTGAATGGAATAAAAATTCAGGATTTCATTAATCTTATGTGAGAGAGAAATGAACAATTTTCAAAATACTGAAATGCTGATAAGTGATTCAATACTTGGTATTTCCACCCCAGACCCCTTGCGTTAATTACAGCTCGGCAACGACGGTTCATACTCAAAATGAGTGATCTTGAAATGTTCTGATCTAATCCTTCCCAGATTTCTCTGAGTTGGATTCCTAAGTCATTGAGAGTAGCTGGATGATTTTCTGAACTTCTCAGCCTTCTATTGAGGTTGTCCCAAACCTGCTCAATCGGACTGAGATCTGGACTTCTTGCTGGCCATTCCATTCGAGAGACTTCAACCTCTTCAAGGTACTCCTGAACGATGCGCGCCCGATGGGGTCTGGCATTATCGTCCATAAAAATGAAATTTTCACCAATTTATGGGGCAAATGGCACTACATGCTCTTCAAGAATGTTCCTTTTATACTTATCAGCATTCATAGCTCCATTATCAACGACCACTAGGTCTGTGCGAGCAGTCAAAGATATTCCACCCCATACCATAATCGATCCTCCCCCGAAACCAGTAGTATTCAGGAAATTGCACTGAGCATATCTTTCGTGTGGACGTCTGTATACAAGGGAACGTCGATCACAATGGTAGAGGCAGCATCTGTGAAGAGAACTCTTTCCCAATCGGCCTCTTCCCAATGGATATGCTCTCTCGCAAAATCCAAACGCGCCCTTCGATGGACTGGGGTAAGAGTTGGGCCTCCTGCCGCGACACGAGGCCTTAAATCATATTCTCTGAGGCGATTTCTGAGTGCTAATTTGCACCTCATGAGTTTGCTCAAGCTGATTTTGAAGGAGGCGAGCGGAAGCGGTTGCAAACCGTTGTCTCAACGAAGAAACTCTCAAGTAACGTTCTTGAATGGCAGTTGTTACCCGTGGTCTACCCTGTCCTGGTCTTCGGACATTCATACCTGTCTCCCTGAATCGCTGCAACATTCATGATTCTAGACACACTTGTATGGGAAACCCCAAACCTTTCTGCAATTCTTGTGTATGTCCACCCTTCTTCTCGCAAAACTACCGCTCGGGCACATTCCTCTCGGGTCAAATTGCGTGTTTCGCGTTGCATAGCGATCGAGTGTAGAAAATCAAACGAAAGAAAAACTATTGATCACTAGAATTGATCGAGAACAACTGATTTTAGAATGCAGCCAATACATTCAAAATCTGATAATATCATCTTTTTTTATTCCGGCTGGGAGAAAACATCTGTATTGAAGAAAAACTTTGAAAGTGGATAACATATGCATGCATAATTCTGATAAAAATAATAATCATTGAGAACACCTTCAGTTGTAGAATAAATTTGAGATTTCCATAATGTGCGTTAATTTCTTTGCGCAGTGTAAAATTATAACTTGAAAATCTTGTTTTATTAAAAACAATTTTTTCCCAAAGCCACTAGTTGAAGAAAAAAAAATAAAATCTTAATTTTAGTCACCATCTTTTAAGGGTGATATCTTGGAAAGGGGTGGGCTGAGTAAGTTTTGTTATAGGATAGACCCATCTTAATTTCATACGAGCAATCACCTCCTGATGAATTTTCTCGCCTGAATTTAGAAACACCCTGTATAAATAGTCCTACTGAATCAGTGATGTACCAATAAGGAATCGACAAACTCGAGTAAAAATCAAGATTATTATATATGTTTTACGGCTACAATGAGTGCTAGGGAAAAAAGTTTGCCGCATGAGCAAATAGCAACTGGCAAAGATCAGATGACTCGCTAACCTTTGGGTGGACAGAAAGGTAGAAAAAATTATGTTTCAGGTAATCCAAAAGTGAACTCAACGACCGTCAGATTCATTAACTTCGAGGTTTAAACCCTCCGAATCCCCAGATAGTCGTTCGGAATTATGTTCATTGTTCCATTGCTCAGTGTAAAGTTTTTAACAACCTTCAAAATATGGCTAAAGAAGTTTAAAAAAATTAGTATAATCCTGAAGTTCTAGTCGACTGCCAAGTAGAAACTTTCAAGCTTCACGGCAACTTTATACATGGCACCATCGAGTCTTCATATTGATGTTTTTGAAGTCTTATTGAATTGAATTGAACAGAGAACTCATCGAAATGAATCATTAAACCAGACATCTCCTTTGAAGAATAAAGCCGAAAGAGTCGTTTATACTGGCCCGTAACTTAAACTTTTCCCTTACCCTAAGAGTTGAAACATAGAAATTTCATGCTATATGGTTTATACTCGAATTTTAACTTATTCCCTTACCATTGTTTAAAGAGAACGATTTTAAGGGCATAAGTTATAGAATTCGATTTCATGGGCTAATAACTTCACAAACTTCAAAGTTTCATGAAGACTATCTTAGTTGAATGGTATATTTTAATGAGTTCAATATCGCCTTCCAAAAATACAGATTCACCTTTGAAAGAATATACTTATTTTGTTCACGGTTATTGATAAAAGTGTTCAAAATCGATAATTCATGTGTTTCATCAGGAATAATTATTAGATCCATAAAGCACTTGATGTGATTTATGAGCCAATATAATAATAACTTTAGTATTCAACTCGCTTATTATGGCCATTTATTCACTTGGATGATATATCAGAAGAGACGAAGTGGAATAATAAAGTAAATACAGGGTGTCTCAAGTTCGAGTGCCTATTAGGCGTTTCTAGAGAACGGGACATATTTGAAATCTGAAAATTGGGATTATGATATTGTTCGAAATTCTCTACAGACCCAAAATATTTTTAGAGCCAGAGCTTTTCCGGTTATACTGGGAGTGAAAATAAATTTGCTCAAAAATTTTTTTTCAATCTTTTCGTTTCCGATATGATTGAGTATTCCAATGCTGAATAAGTTTCTGTCAAAACCATTGTATTCATTCGAATGGTTTTCAAAATATCGACAAAAAACCTGAGAAAAAGTCAAATTTTCATAGTCACTATCATGTCCATTTTTCTTATTCTGAACATCCTTAATGTAAACCGTTCTCACAACGTCAAAGTAGAAGAACGTGGAGAGGTCATGCATCTTTTGAATTTCATAAATATCATCACAGGGTGTTCCAAATTTTGTGTCGAAAACTGTGATCGAAAATTGGCCATAACTTCTGTTTTTCAAATTAGAACCCTATTTTTCATTATTTCGTTGGATTCTGCGAAGAAAAGTAATGATAGCACTCTCAGATGCTCTTTCTCCTAAATTCAGTAATTCCCGAGTTATTTGAGCTTTTCTGGATTCATGTTGTACGTAGAATCAAATTCATCTGATCTTTCACTTGAGAATATTCTGTGACCAAAGAAGATACATTTTTCCATCAATAATTCACAAGTGACAGGTCTAATTTTAGGTTTTATCTGTACTTTTCGATTTTATTCAATGGTTCCATGAAAATATTCATCGAATATGTTGCATGAGAATATTCTGTGACCATAGAACATAAATGATTCCATTGATAATTCACAAGTGGTAGGCATAGAACTTATAGTACATGGAATGCTATTAGCCTTGCTGCTCAGCTCAAAATAATGGATAAACATCTCAAGTTGGAGGAATACCGAAATTTCCATGTTCCCATGGATACGACTTGTCATACAGAACAGAAACACAGAAATACTATGAATTTAATCGTCAATATCCGATTCACTTGGCATTTCGGCAAACATTTCTGTGTTTCTGATCGGTGTGATAGGACGTATCCATGGGAACATGGAAATTTCGGTATTCCTCCAACTTGAGATGTTTATCCATTATTTTGAGCTGAGCAGCAAGCACATAATTCTATACCTATAATTTGAGCGTAGTGGCTAATAAGTATACAAAAGTGTGGCAATCGTTCCCCTTAAATCCAGGGTCAGTCATCGCATAAACGCATGCCTAGGGAGAAGAGAAGGGACATTTAATTCTGTATCCATGGATACCGTATGTGACTCAATACAAACAGAGACAAATAACAAAACTGCATCCGCTGATCGCCACGATGTCCCTATTTTCCCACTCTCCGCTATAGCACATGCTCAATAGTCTCACTGACCCTAGTCAGAGCCTTCTAGATGTTTCACTTTTAATTTCAAGGATCAAATTATAGTTATAGAAATAGAATTATGTGGCAGCAAGGCTAATAGCATTCCATGTACTATAAGTTCTATGCCTACCACTTGTGAATTATCAATGGAATCATTTATGTTCTATGGTCACAGAATATTCTCATGCAACATATTCGATAGGCGCATTCGGTATTTCCTTTCGGAGACGGATCGGACACAGAACATCTAATAATTCGGATCTCTCTCTCTCTGGCTGAATGAGAGGAGAGAGAGAGAGATCCGTATTTATTAGATGTTCTGTGTCCGTTTTCTGTCCGGATTGGTAATAACGAACGCAGTGTAGGAATATTTTCATGGAACCATTGAATAAAATCGAAAAGTACAGATAAAACCTAAAATTAGACCTGTCACTTGTGAATTATTGATGGAAAAATGTATCTTCTTTGGTCACAGAATATTCTCAAGTGAAAGATCAGATGAATTTGATTCTACGTACAACATGAATCCAGAAAAGCTCAAATAACTCGGGAATTACTGAATTTAGGAGAAAGAGCATCTGAGAGTGCTATCATTACTTTTCTTCGCAGAATCCAACGAAATTATGAAAAAATAGGGTTCTAATTTGAAAAACAGAAGTTATGGCCAATTTTCGATCACAGTTTTCGACACAAAATTTGGAACACCCTGTGATGATATTTATGAAATTCAAAAGATGCATGACCTCTCCACGTTCTTCTACTTTGACGTTGTGAGAACGGTTCACACTCGGGATGTTCAGAATAAGAAAAATGAGCATGATACTGGCTATGAATATTTTACTTTTTTTCAGGTTTTTTTCCGATATCCTGAAAAATATTTGAATGAATACAATGTTTTTAACAAAAATGTATTCAGCATTGAATACTCCATCATATCAGAAACGAAAAGATTGAAAAAAACTTTTTTTAGCTAATTTATTTTCACTCCCTGTATAACCGGAAGTGCTCTGGCCTTGAAACTATATTTTAGGTCGGTAGAAAATTTCGAACAATATCATAATCCCAATTTTCAGATCTCAAATAAGTCCAGTTCTCCAGAAACGTCTAATAGGCACTCGAACTTGGGACTCCCTGTATAAGTATAATAAGTGATAACCATTTTTGTTACAAAAAATATCTCGAAATTGAATTTTAAAAAAATACGAGAAGTACTGAAACCAAATTGATGTTATATGCGGGTCGCATATACGTTTTTTTTTCTAGTCTAATTTCGGACGATACTGACCTGTCCCACGCCTAGGTGGTCAGCTATAAAACCCATATTGGACAGAAGTCATTTACGTACCATCAACCAGGTAGTACCAAATCAATCGGCCAAAGTCAGTGTATCATTGCTAAAGTAAGGAAATTATCATAGTTTTTGTGGAAACTCTAAATTTACAGTTACAGATCTATGGAACTCCATAGATTGTAGATTATTTCAGGTGTCCGTTGAATGCGCCCAATATCCATTGATAGGCTCTCATTTCTTCGAGTTTCATCCATGGTTAATAAATAATTAAAACGTTATCAGGCAAGTGGACTATTATTTATTCTTCTGATTCTTCTAGATACAAATATTCACCAACGTGAACTTGATAAAGGCACGAATGCTGCCGAAACGTTGGTGAATATTTGTATCTAGAAGAATGAGAAGAATAAATAATAGTCCACTTGCCTGATAACGTTTTAATTAATTAATTTGCTCAATGTTGTTTTCATTGCGACTTTTATTGACTAATAATTGTATATGTAGTCACTTCTTTGAAAAAAATTGATTTCCAGGATATATTTTTTGTCTATGCGAATGAAATCTGCAGAAATATGTTGCTGAGCTGCGCTTCTATGCTCTGTTCAAATGTAAGAAGGAGCAATATCAACAAGTTTGGCGCAGCGGTAGGAGGGCCTTCGTATAGTTACTTTCAGTCCTGAGTCGAATCGAGGAGATTTCACACAATCGTTCAGTTTTAACTGAATATTATAGTTGTTTAAAGAGAACAATGATATTATTATACGAATGCAATTCATACGACACATCTGAGTGAAATATATATTTGAACGTAACAAGTTAATGGAAAAGTCTTCAATTATACATGTGTTCAAATCAAAATCAATTCTTTTGAAAAGGTTCATATCGAAATCGTCAACCGAATCGATTATTTTTAACGACTGGGTTCTCCTCTTAGGTGGCGTCAATGTTTTATTCTCTTTATATTCTCTGAGAATTCTGAATAAAGCTGAATCACTCACCCCTGAGGATTTTGAAACACTTCCTACTAAATCTCTTTTCGATAAATCAGGATGTTCTTCCAATTCTTTTCGAAAAATGTTCAAAATTATCTCTTTCTCTTCAGCAGAGAAATGCGACCTTTTGGTCTTTGGACCTTTTTCGTGGTGGTTCCCACATATCACCCTCAGATGCAGTATCCGTTTCCGAATTCGACATTGTTCTATAAACACTATATACACTTTGTCAAAAGATTTTCCAACACAATACACTGTTCGCAATAAAATCTATAAACACTTATTTGAACAGCTAGACCTTCAAAGTAGCTCTAGGTATTTTAACTCTTGTCCATTGAAAACTTCGATATTTATGCAAATCAAGACGGCTTTTACCCATTAAGGGAAATGACCCAAATCTGGTGTTTCCCGGAATTACCTTGTCGGAATCTTGAGCAGCCGACGAAGAGTTTCGTACAAAATAATATAAAATTTTGGACCGTAACTAAATATATTTCGGATAGGTATTACAAGTATGTGACCATTATAAATTTGAACAGAGATCTTTTACGAGTCTTGTCAATTGAAAACTTCGATATTTATGCAAATCAAGATGGCTTTCACCCATTAGGGAAAAGGACCAAAATCTGGTGTTTCTCGGAATTACTTTGTCGGGACCCAAATCTCTAAAACTCTGGTGTTTCCTGGAATTCCCTTGCCGCAATCTTGAGCATCCGAAAAAGAAATTATTCAGTAGATAATAATATATAAAAAAAATAGGGTACGTCGGATATAAAATGTTTATGACAGTTGCAAATCATAACAGAAATTTTGCACTAGAGTTTCTGAGGAAAAAAGTTCTAATGTGGGAATTGCTGACTCAAATTATTGAATCATTTCTATCCATGATACGAAAATAGTATCATGATTTCTATCCAGTACCATCCACAGTTCGTTCCGAGTACGATCCTGGCAGTCTTTTAGGCAGTTGAAGAGAGCGTTGTTATGAAAGTTTGACCAATAAGAGCTTTATTGTGCGCAAACCAGACGATTCTGGGTTTACAAAGCTCCTTCTTATATTTGAACGGACTATAGAGCCATATTTTCGCGTCGCAATATTTATAAAATATTTCAATGTTTCGTCATGGATAATTCGGAATAACATGGTCCGTGTAATGTTTATTTCGACTCCGTGACAAATCTTTCAAAATGTTTTATAAATATTGCGACGCGAAAATACGACTCAAGCATAGGAGCCACGAGGGTAGGAAGGATAAGCTCTTTGTATAGCCTTTCGACAACATAATAAAGCTGCCACCCACAAAATGTGGCTTAGACCCTGGACGTCAAACCACTAATTCCCGACCTTTTTGTTTATTGGTACCTATACAACTATACAAGCCCTTCGGTTACAGGTAACTTATTCGACAAGCGAATGATAGGCCGGAAGTGCGTATTTTCCATTTTGCCACTGCAGATGACCACAATCTTGTGTATTTACTGCTCCTCCAAATAAAAACGATTTGAAATTCACCATCATTCGAATGAAGTTCTTCAAGTTGAAGTATTATAAATTAAAACATCCAAATATCATTTTATCACTATGTATTTTTTTGAATGTTAAACCGAGAATTGTCTTAATCGACTAAGTTTGACTCGCTGATCACGGATCCGAGGTCAAATTCAATTCTGTCCATCCGGGAGTTACTAGAGAGTTACTGAGAAACTATTGAAACATATGAACATAGAGACCGGATCGGATCTCGAATTCCGCTGTTGTTCTACTCAAAAAGGGGCTATATACAGGGTGTATTTTAAGGTGAGGCATTTCTTCTAACAGGTGATAGAACTCATCAAAATGAGTCATTTTACCGAAAATTTCTTTTATGAAATGTTCAATTGGGCATCACTACAATACCTAAATACCACTCTGGCCTGCATCATATCTCTACATCTCTGCACCAGGTTCATGAACATCCGCGAAGTTGGGTGATTTCTTAGCCGAAATCTTGTTCTATACAACTTATACGCTGAACTGGCATTTTGTTTTGATTCCCCATAAATTAAAAGCATATCAACAAGTTCATTATTTTAATAAACTTGGGGCTTTTTCGAAACAAAACACTCGTGTCCCAAATTCGATGATCACTCAGAGCATCTCGAGAACCATGAGGGTTAGAGAAAGAAATGTTCAAGGACTCCCGATCACTTTTTTCAAAATAATCAATTTCCAGAAGACAGATTCGAGATATCTGAATTGGTTCTCGAAAAATTGCTGTTTCAAATATTTCGCTATATCTCGTTTTCTGTTGGAGATATCACGAGAATTCCAAAGAGTTTTCTTTTGTAATTTCTATTGCCTATACGTTGCTTTCATCTGATCCGAAAAATTATTCGCCGTTCAAATGCTAGAGAGAAAAGTTTGTGTTTTTTAAATGGGACACCCTATATTTTTCATCATTGCTTCTTAGCCGCAGATTGACATGAGTATCATCCTGTAACCGGTTTTTCGAAAATCTGATCCGTTTCAGAGATATTGAGTTTTTCGTCTTCACTTGAATTGGGACAGCCTGTATATAAAGCTTCTTTTTTTTGAGATATTTTCTTTTATTTTTTGTCTAGTTTGCTTTTTTGAATAAACTGATCTTCTTGAATGAAAGAGATATCATAGAAGATTACAATATTTCCTAAAAATTTCGATTCTATAAAATGGAAAACTTCATTGTTAAATAAGTATATTCCATTTAATTAAAAATCTAATTTGTCTAGTGCGTAGTGAATAATTTTAACCGAATGATTATCTTGAAAAGAAGAAATCATCAGATACAATTCGAACATTTATTGTAGTTTTTGTTTAGAATTCATTTCTATTAAAGTTTTTATTCGATCAATGTTAGTTTTACATAGAATCGAAAATAAAATATCTTCAAATTAAAGAAAAATTTTCATATACAGGCTCTCCCAATTCGAGTGAAGACGAAAAACTCAATATCTCTGAAACGGATCAGATTTTCGAAAAATCGGTTACAGGATGATACTCGGTGAATCTGCGGTTAAGAAGCAATGATGAAAAATATAGGGTGTCCCATTTAAAAAACAAACTGTCCTCTCTAGCACTTGAACGGCGAATAATTTTTCGGATCAGAGGAAAGCAACGTATAGGCAATAGAAATTACAAAAGAAAATCTTTTGGAATTTTCGTGATATCTCCAACAAAAAACGAGATATAGCGAAATATTTGAAACAGCAATTTTTCAGAAACGACCTGTAACTCGAGAACCAATTCAGATATCTCGGATCTGTTTTCTGGCAATTCATTATTTTGAAAAAAAAGATCGGGAGTCCTTGAACATTTTTTCTCTAACCCTTATGGTTCTCGAGATGCTCTCAGTGATCATCGAATGTGGGACACCCTGTACAATCTACACCGTACAGACTACCGTAGCCGTAACACGATCGAAGATTACTGATCACAATAGATAATCTGAAATCTGAGTATGATAAGAAGACAAAATACAAGATGTTGATATCTACGCAGAAGCAGGCGAGGGAGCAGGTTCGGACTGAGGAATTTTCGAAGCTGGGGTATAATTCACATAAACATGCAGCTGTCAATACTTTGACAGCTGTCCAAAAATGCCTTTAATTGGTTTCTCGAACTGAAAAATGCGAATCTTCCTACAAGGGGGACAACGAGAACTGTGAAGCTCTTGACTTCATATCGGAGTTTTTAGTGGCGCATTTTTTGTTACTTGAAATGTTGTTATTTTTGAAAAGGGTGAAGGGGCTCGAGACGTGCATTGTATTGTACACCTCACCCAGAGTATGAACCTCAACTTTTATCTTCTTCAGGATCGTTGTATTCCACTGTACAGTTGTACAATAATTGTTTCTAATAAACAATAAATAATGGCATTAGTTATTAGGTAGCACAATATTGATTGCCCACTCACTTATTACTGGAAGTATCTTGTATCTACATTCCTTATTGTTTGTAAATAAATTTAAGGGCATGATGGAAAAATATTTAGCGTTTCTTATCAAAAACTTATATATTGCTCAACGAGCTTTTCACATAATCATATATACAAAAAAAAATAATAACACTCAAGCAAGAAACATATCAGTATTTTTGAATATAAATATCTATTCTATAAATGAATTGATATGAACAGTTACTTGAATCATATTTTTGAAGATATGGTCTAAATATAGAATAAAATAAGACATCAGACAAAATGTATGGATTCGTCAACCAATTAATACTGGAATATAAATTGATATATTCATAGTAATTTTTTATATAATCCAAAATTGATTCATATATCTATGAGCAAGTGATTATTTTTCACTACGAGATGTGAAATATGAGATAAACCAAGGGTTTCATTCCTTTAATTTCAGGATCAACCATAACATTGGTTGTGTTCTCTAAGACACATTCAGGATGGCCCACATGCAACAGTCCAGCCGAATATTTTCCTAAGTATGAGTTTTATCGGTATTTGACAACATAGGACAATTTTGGAGGGGGATTTATTTTGACTGCAAATTTGTGGATGAACAATCATCCTCTTAGACGAGATGGCAGAGTTTTTACCATAGCCATTCATGAATAGAATTCAAAACCTTCAAAATGGTATTTCACTCGACCCATTTAAGATTCTTGACAGTGTTGCCCCACTGCTCAGGGGGATGGTCGTACTTATAATTGAAAGATGTCCTTCAAATGAAAATTGAACTGTTTCTGGAAAACTTATACCTATGGAAATATCCAGCTGCACTGTTTCATTATGTGGTCCACAGTGTAAGTTGTTCCTAGGTGCACGAAAGAAAGTATCAAGAATCAGTACTACCTACTTTAAGCATAATAGAGAGTCATCCACAAAGTATGTATCATAAATGGAGACTCGAGGTGTCAGCATGCAAATATATTATTTTTGTAGAACCCAGAAAATCTGCAATAATAACAGATTTTCAAGTTTATCTCATTTTACAGCTATCATTTTGTGTCACAAATTTTGAAAACTACCCTGCCAGTTAATATCTGCATAACAACATGTTGAACTGTAAAATGAAGAGTATTCAAGAAATATTTTCAGTAATATTCATTGTTGGTATAATGTTGATTGTCTTTTATCTGAAGCTGGTTCACTTTTAAGGTTCTGAAAATCTGATAAAAAACAGGATCTTTATAGTTCACAGTCAATTTTCTCCTAATCTATTCGACAGATATGATTGAAATACACTAGACAGTAAGCTTCTGTGGAATAAGCTTTCAAAAATTTCTGCTATACTATAAGGGCTTTAATGGCGTGCAGAAGCCTATGCGGTAAAATTTGGGGTTGTAACTCTAAAATACTGCGATGGATTTAGGACATTATTGTGAGAACAATATTAACTTATAGGGCAGTAGTCTGGTTTGCACGAGTCTGGTCAGACGAGCACGGGAAAAATACTCAACAAGGTACAAAGGCTTGCCTGTGTTAGCATCACCAGAGCTATGAGACACCTGAGCCCTACTAGAGAACTTGAGGTCATCACAGGTCTCACTCCTCTACATCTAGTGATCAATAAGAAAGCCTATGAGGTTATCCTAGAATAACTTGGAAAGGTAATGAGAGAATCAGAAGTCAGAGAGTCTACCCTTCTCGTGAACAAGTATATCTCATCAGCAAACCTACCTAGTGATGTTATGATTGAAAAAGCAAGCATTGAGAATTATTCCACAGAATTAAAATTTGTTTCAAATCAACATTTTATCAGCAATTATTACAATTCTCATCAATTCGAGTATGTTTTATGCCTGAAAAAATTTTCGGTATAAATAAAAAAATTGTTGTTATACATTCTGACATTTTTAAGCAAAAATGTACTCAAAATTAAAAAACTTAAATCTATAATAAAATTATCTTAAAAGCTGTAAGTAGCAAATTTCAATCTAATTGTACTTTTATTGCATTTATGGCATACTAGAATTTAAATATGAATGATTTGACATATTGTTGAACTAAATAAATTTACAAGGAAATTTTCATTCTCTGTATTCGAAAAAAATCTTACACCTTTACTAATGTTAGGATGAAAACCACTCTGCATTCATTCAATGTCTCTTGCAGACGTTTCTTAAGGTGTTAGTTTGAGAGAAGACTGAGATCCGTCTCGACGACAATCCTATGGTCAAGAAGTGAATTCACCAAATATCTAATGAAACCAATATAGCCCATACGCCTGCTATTCTTAGTCAGAAAGTGAAGCCAATGCTTTGGTAAGGATTTAGTTGCATGCATGCGTCAACGGGAAATTAAAAAATTGCGGGTAATGTAGGGGTCCATAATCTACAAGGCCATCTGGAGACCGATTTTGGAATACGCCCATCCTATTTTGATAAATTGCCGAAATCCAGCTATGCCAAATATAGAAACTGCAGAAAGAATAGCACTGAGAACCATATCGAGATTAAGACATCCCCATAATAGATTGCATAATCCACCCAACGACCTATTGTATGCGAAAACCAAGATACAACCTATTGCAGATAGACTCCAAAGGCTAAACTCAAGATTCTACAGCAGACTGAAAGAGATGCCCGACATCGTCAAACTCTACCAAGAAGATCCCGTCAACAATCCAACAAGAAAATTTTCTATAACAACTCTTCTTAGAAAGCTAATGCAAATGGATGCAAATTAATTATTGATTTAATTGTGAATTTTTACTGTAGCATTTTTTTTTGTAAATATCGATGTACATTTAATACACTGAGCTGAAGGACCAAGGTCGATGGCTCTTGTCTAGGACAATAAAAAACAGTTCTCTCTCTCTCTGTAGAGGCTTTGTATATTGCGAGAGGCGGAATAATGCTTTAGAAAAATTTCAATTGAAAGTGGGAAGTTATGATCGAAAATATTCATATGAATTAGTGGAAGACAGACATTATTCTATAACTCGAAATTCAATCTGAAACATCTAGTCGGTATCGCATGTGAGATAAAGAGGAAGAGACCTGGCGTAGGATATCAAGGAAATATGGTGATTAGACAATCGGCATCAAGAAGAAATGCAAACCATTATGACATGTCCCTTCTCTTTGCTACAAAAGTTTATGACGCATGCGTATAGCGCCAACGAGCGCTGGACTTTGGTGGAAACTTTGGCCATTACGCTCACTTTCTATATATTCATAATTCTATGGGAAGACATACGTTCCACGACATAATACAATGTGCCAGAGTGTGATAAAATGAATAAGTTATTAATATTTATGCTTAATTACATGCGCAGATCTGGATTCTTACCGAAGTCCCGCTTCAATTTTCATTGGCTGATTATCTATATTGGAATTATTAGATATATGGAACTTGCCTTTATTACTCTCTATTCCTCAACATAGAAGTAAATTATTTCCAGCACTATAAATATGTATACAGGCTGTCAAGACTCTACTACCTATCTGAAACCTATCAGATTATGTCAGATCTCATTTTAACTCAAATGAACTTCCATTACCCAAGATTGCTTGAGCCTGAATTATAGCACAAATAATTGATCATTCAATTCATAAATCAGATTGTTTTGGGAAAAAATAAATTAAATTGATAAACTGCTATAAGAAGCATTCTGTTTTTTCAAATTTCCACACAATGAATACATCTCCTTTGCTTGTGTGAAAGAATAAAAATAGTGTATTGAGTAAATGTCAAAAAAAATTACTGAATACCTCAGTAGAATATATGTACATTGATGATAAACAATGAAATTGTATCAATAAAAAGTCATGTGATAAAAATCACCATTGAAAATTACAAAATCAATCAATATCCAGTAGATATGTTGGAAAAATATGAAATATTGATATGACAGAACTTGAGCTCATTGATTGATAAAAATTAAATAGTCTTGCCTTCTTTATAACAAAAAAAAATAAGATATCTATTGAGCACCCATGTGCTGCATTAGAACTTATTTCTCAATCCAGACTCAACATTTATACAAAACATTAAAATAATGACCAAAACACACCCTGATTCATCTTATAATGTGCTTTTCAGGCAATCTAAGCTCAAAATAATTGTCAGAATATAACATGAATATATCAATCATTAGTTTGTTTCGAGCACTTATTTTCCAACACTCATAGAGATTCCTAATTAACATGTCGGACAGCAATAATGCTGTTAACGAAAAGTGATGCAAGATTTATGAAATAATAAGCCAGTTTACTTAACTAAAAGACTAAATATATTTACATTTTCATATTCTTTGTTGGGGCAAAATTTCTTCAAACTCTCTTTCACGAGAGTTTTTGCGTTGTAGAGGAAAATATTTTCCATGTCTCTTCATTCTCAGATATAAGTCAACCCAAATCAAACACATACCTCCACATCATCCAAATTTATCAAATTCTCTCCGCTACCTAATTTTAACAATGTCTTTTTGATACGTAAAGCAGGAAGCCTCACATTTGAATTCTGATGCCAACATTCCCTCATGATTTTGACCATACCATTTAAAATCTGAAAAAGCATTGTTTATAAATGAAAACCAATATTCATAGATTCAAAAAATATTCAATTGGTGAACTTGAAGCCAACACAATCATTGAAACTACTTACCACATCACTGACCCATCTATTGGGTATGCAAGGTCGTTGTTGATCAGTACAAACTACTTTGCGCATTTCTTCAAAACTGGGGTCACTGGTTACAACATCGTAGAAAGGTGGTTTATATTCTTCTGCTATTCCGTTGCTTACTGTTCTACGACATACCTCCCAAATAACAAGACCGAAAGCATAAATATCGGCACGACGAAATGAGTCAAAAGAATCCATCTGAATTCTGAAACAAGTTTTGAGAAAGGGATGAAATCTTCAGAAAAACCTGGTAAATACATAATCTGTCATAAGCAAACTGATGCAACATTTCGAGAATTGTCCTTTCCATAGTGGATTTTTTAGAAAGAAAACAATTGATCATACAATATTAGACATTTGCACAGGATATTTTTTCTTTTTTTTTCTCATGATGAGCACACTTGGTATAAGCTAGCAAATTTTAAATGAGATTTATGGGTTTCAGATGTCCCTACTATTATTTCACAATTTTTGCTTTTCTATAATATCTCGGTAGGCTCTGGAAAAGGCAAACCTAGAAACAATGCATACCAGGAAGTAGAGTTAACGGAGTATTATATCTATTATCTAGAATTTTTTTTTAATCAGTTACCTCATTATGAAGCAATAAATTGTCTTCACTGGAAGTGAAATACAGTGTATAAAAAAAACTTAACAAATTGCAAGAGAGTATTGAGCTGTTAAAAAATTTAAAATAATCACTTACGTTTCATCCAGTACTTCTGGCGCCATATATCTTTTTGTACCCACTCTTGGGTTGTCACCAATATCTAACTTGTCATTGGTTTGGCTATGCATCACAGCCAGACCAAAATCTGCTATACAACATGTACCATTTGCTTTGACAAGTATATTTTTACTTTTAATATCCCTATGAGCTATAGCAGGTTTGCCCTGAAATAAAGTATGCTATTTAGAAAGAAATTTTTAGAATATTTACAGACCACTAGCGATTTTCATTAGGAGATAGAACAACACTAACTGTTCAGCTTACCATTTGCTGTTAAAATTATTTATATTGAGATTTTGTGTTTATTTTTTGAGCATGTGTTATAGCATAGATGCATAGAAATACCTGGTGTTGGCACTGATTAGATTTTGTTTAAGACTTTCTTGTCGATCGAAAACGTGATATTTTGTGCAGCTTTTCATTTCTCCCGAAAGGGGTCGCGTTTTTTGTCGTTGCCGCAGTAGCGCCACGACCGATAAATATTGTGGATTTATTCCGGAACTAGTCCAAAATCTGAAATCTAGGATGCCGTTTTGATCTACAAATTTTGGTCACGATTTTTAGTAGGGAGTCGTTACACCAGGTGTTCTATGCATCTATGTTATAGCATATAATATACAGATGATTAAATTGACCTATTATAGATACTGACAGAGTGACAGTTCAATATAGACTACTAGTGGAGTATAAATAATTCATTATAACTGACACAGTTAATGCAGATAAAATCCTATAAGAAATTTAACATTGTTTGATTTACCTGTGTTCCAAATATTTCAGAATGTAAATGAACTAAACCATTTGCTATTGACAAACAGATCTTCATCAGTTGCTGATGGCTTAATGAGGTTCTGTTCAAGTGATCATAAAGGCTACCTAGAGCGTGGTAATGAGTAATGAGCCACAGTTGGGTACAGGAACTTCTTGAGGTCATATCTGATCCAATATACCCAAGGATATTTTCATGACGAAGAAGGATAGTACTGAAACAAAGGTTATAGTGAATAGTGTATTTCATTATAATGGTCATTCAAGCATATTTACACACAACTGTATCTCAAATGGCCTTTACTGATTGAGAAATCACTAGCAAATAGAAAACATTTTTTATGCCACTTGACCACAAGGGAATTTGTAGTAAATATCACTTTGCAACTAGCATAAATAAGACAACCGCAAACCTATTGCCAATGCAAAGTGAACGACACAAGGATTAAGATTCAAATCGTCGCGTCGATTCTATAAATAGTATGAGAAACATGAGAAAAACTCACCTATAAATCTCTGTCTCTCTAGCCCAACTGGCTTCATCTCTTGAAAAGAAAATTTTGACTGCTATGCTTTCTCCATACCAAATTCCTCTCCAAACCTCTCCGTAACGACCTTTTCCAATACATTCTGCTAAAGAAATTTGTTTGGCCAAAGTTCTTTGAATCAGAAGAGGCAGTCCAGATCCACTTCCTGAGGTCATCGAATGTTCTAGGTACTCCCTAAGGGTACTATCTCCAGCAGCAGTTGCTCTTAAGAGATCATCTGATGCATAATACGATTCAGGATCGTAGCGGCTCTCATTACATAATCTTCTTTTATGTTTTTGCTTCATGAGATAAAGTACAAACATGATGCAAATAACAAGAATGACAATTGGCAGTAGAACTGCTCCTATAAGTTTCAGAACATAATGGAAAGGATCTGTGTTGTCAACACTCTCCACATACATTGCAGGAAGAACAGGGAAATCCCCATCATTGCAAAATTCCCCTACACAACAATCCACCTGATATTGACCACCTGCCTGACGTTTTTCCTTGACAGAATAAGCTGAAGAATGGCAAAAAAATGGTAATTGCTCTGATTCTTTAGTGCATCCTCTGGATATACTTTCAAAACCTGAAATTTCATTGTAGCATTGATGACACTATGTAAAAATAATTGAATTAAATTGAATCAAGAAATGGTAAAATTTTATTTCTGAGTATCAATGTCTTTTCAAGGTAAAATTTAGGGTGCTTATATGCTGCAAATTGTTGAAATATACATAGCAAAACCAATTCTCTATTTTCCCACAGAACGAAATATCATAAATAGAGTTCAATATTTATTCGTTATTTGGTTTATATCTACTCCACACTAAAGTGTATATGGTAATAGATCTAACTCTTATCCCATATGTGACCTGTTACTTTGGTATCGGCATATAACGAATTATGAATAAGGGAATAGAAACGATTCCTTTTAGGTAGTTAGTCATTCAGTTCTTTTCTTCGAGTATAGATCGACCTCCTCATTCTTAAATTGAATAAATCGAATATTCAGAATTCTGTGTTTGATTCAAATCAACCCTAAAGGAACTTATAACTCAACCCAAATAAATATGACTTTCCTAATTTACTTCATGAAATACTTCTGATTATAAATTATCAACTAAAACACATTTTTCGAATGAATAAATATGATATTCCATTTGGACTAACTACTATGTAACCAGTTATCGAAAATTTCTGATGTTTAAGGCTTGTTTATACAAACTTAGTAGAAAAGTAAGTAATTTTTCAATGTGTGACAAGTTCTTGAGACTGGTTTAGTTTTTGTGTCTCTTTGTGGCTGGCAAAATGGATAGTAAGTGCTTAACAAAAACTTTCGATTTTCTGTTCTGCTTGTTGTCTTACTATGGGAGTAAAGTATTTGGTGTCATTCGATATGATGTTTAATTAATAGTGCTTTGCTATGGTGTGAGGACCCAATAACAAAGACTAACCAGAACACACCTTATGTCCACTAAACTTGTACAGCCCTACTATGGATTTACCTAATATCTGGGGGTATGAGTAAAAGGTAAAGATGCTGGTAAATTAGCACAGCCATACTGAAAAGAGCCCATGCACAGGGAGAGTAAACAGACTCTCAGCATACTTAATATAAATCGGGTAGAAAGGTACAGCAACTAGTAGAAACTGCCTTCTTTACCCTTCTGGGAATTTAGATATCTACACAGATCATCGAAATTCAATTTACATTTGAATTGATTAGAACTCAATCAATTATAGAATTTCCAAACATGGTCAAAAAGACTATATATACCAATTTCAATTCACAAAGATAAAACAGTATAGAATAAGTAGATGGGTACAAATTCTAGAATATCAAATGATTTCAGACAGTAAACCCATGATTTCTACATGGAAAGCATCTGCCCCAACATGGGGGAGGGATATTTCCTGGTGATTGCCTACTAACTCGTTCGCAAGGTTTCTGTTGAAGGTATCATTCTATACTATACTAAAATGGTAACTCAGTGGACCGGCCCGAGGGAATCTGTCGAAAAGTGGGTCCAGAAGAATTTTAAAATCGCAGCGAAGCTGCGATATGGTGAGGAAATTTTGTCACTGTCGAAAAAAGGAATAATGGATTCATACATGTGTGAAATTTCGATTTTCTAGACGAAGTAGAAGTATTTTTAAAAAATTCGCAAAAATCCGACAAAAAGGACCATTTTAAATTCGATTAAACTCTTTTCACAGATATTCTGGCTGTGATGTAAATATACAGATCGAAAGAGTTGTATATATTTGTTGGCCACTTACCATTCTGTTCTCTCACTCTGGATTTCCAACACTGAATAGCATTATAACAGGTTGTAGGATTGTTACAATTTGGTGCATCACAAGTGTGGCAACTAAATCTTTTCACATTAGGAAAGTGATTATTATTCAAGCGATTATAATGCTCAATGAGATCGTTAGGTGGTGGTTCCCCAGGATCATGTTCTTCTGTTATGTCTTCATTAGAATCTTCTTGTAAAGATACTCTATCCTCAAATATTTTTCCTAGAATGCAAACAGTTAATTTATGATCGTAAAAAAGATCTACTGAATTACCGAAGGATAAATTAACCGAAACAAATGATAATAGTAATAAATATGAGAAAAATGGAAAAGAAGCCATCATTTGATGTTTTTAATGTTAATTGTTTATATTATCGTCTTCAACTTCAAATATAAAATTTTGACATTTTTGACTCCTTGTTGAATAACCTCAAATTAGATAGTCAATCTGTTTCTGTGGACTCAACCACTGACCGAGGCTTCTTTACAACAAGCCATGAAATACAGTGCAGCAACGTTGCTCCTTATTGCTTCGCAAACTGAACACCGTTAAAGTACACCGTACCCATCACATTCGAACGCTTTCAGCGTTATCATTTGGAAATATATTAGAATTTTCCTTTTTGTGTTCTTGTAAAGAAAATTAAAAGAATCAAATCATTGACATAGACAACCTTCCTGGCTCTGTAGATTCAATAAGCTTAAGGGGCAGTATCACCTTTTGAATCGTGGTAAATCTCCATTCAAATTACAGGTTATACAGGTGACCACCAGGTATTTCAATAATGAAATGAACACTAAACTTTGGATATAAAATTCGATTCAAACGATAAAGCTATAGATAAGTTTATTTCACAAGAAATGTTGAATGAGCAAAAATAATAATAATCGAACCAAAACAGACTGCTGCATTGTGAGTATAAACCTCACTTTCCAAGTGACTCTGCCACAATCTACATTGTGCAATCACAAGCCCAATATTTTTGTTTTCTTGTGTATAGTGCTGTCCACTAAAAATTATATCTCGGAAAGGGCGTGGGCTGACGAAATTTTGTAAAAGGAAAGACAAATACAATGTAAATTGTGAATGATGGATCAGTAAAACTTATCATTATTATTACGAGCAATCAACTCCTGAATTTTTTTACATGAATTTAGAATCACTCTGTATATAATCCCACTCAAGTTTTTAATAAAAACTGTATGAAGAATAGTATACTCCATTCACTTCTATTTAATCACATAGGAGGTCATGGTTTCGTTTTCAGGAGTTGGTGAACCTGATGAAAAGCACAGAACATATGATGAAAAGTCAGTGCTCGCACAGAAAATATCGTTAATGACAAAACGACGTTGCCAGTTTCTTTGTTTACATCAAAGTAAAAGTATCCAAAAATTTTTGTAGTTTATAGAAGATTAATTTGCCGAAGGCAAATAGTTGCGATTTTTTCCAAAAAATGATGAATAACCGTCGGAAAAAAATCATTAAGTGTAGTTTCCAAAACGCTGAAGTTCAACCTGTTTTTTTTAATTGAAAAACTAATTAAATCGAAAAAATCGCAACTATTTGCCCTCGGCAATTTAATCTTCTATAAACTACAAAAATTTTCATGATGTTTATTTCAAAAATATAGCTTGTACTCATGAAAAACGAAAAACATATTCAATAACCCCAGATCTAACGATTAACCTGTTTTTTTTAATTGAAAAACTAATTAATTCGAAAAAAAGAAAACTCCTTATTTGTCCTCGCGACGTTCTTCAACTTCAATTTAAAAAAAAATCAAGTCTCTATGTCGTAAATTAGGGTACTTACTCGTGAAATAAAGAGACCACTTTTTGAATGGAGATTTACCACGATTCGAAAGGTGATACTGCCCCTTAAGATGTCAAATAACATCTTGAATAAATAAGGGAATTGGAGTAGTGATGATCTAATTGAAAAGTAAATCGCTGGATCGTGCTGTCATCGGAGGAGAGTAGTGACCGGTTTCTGGCTTGTCATGCCGTCATCAGTGCCACATATAACCCAATCCACTACTCTCCCCCGATGGCAGCACGATCCAGCGATTTACTTCAAAATTAGATCTCCACTAGCCCAATCTGCTTCATTTTCAATTAGCCACCCTGCATATACTTTCATGAGTGCCCTTGGTCCAGTGGTTAGGACATTGGATTAGGACCCGGCAAGTCCTAGTTTAATCCCGAGCTAGGAAAGAAATTTTCTGGTCTCGGTAGCCACCATTCTCACTGTTGGGTCAAAAATTAACAGTGCTGTGCCTAAGGTGGCGTAAGGACACAGTAACAAAGCCTACACAGAACACAACTTTTTCTCCTAACTCGCACAAGCTACAAGCTTCTGAGGGGTCTCCTTGGGATACCTAGGAGTAACCAGTATAAACATAAACATTAAAAGAAGATTCAAGTTCAAATTCATTTATTTTGAATATAATAAAATCATTATTGAAATAAAATTAAAAAATTGGATTTAAACAATAAAAATTTCCTTGCAGACTTCAATGTGGAAATTGTTCGATTCATCACTAAATTCAATTGCTGTCAGTTGAGTTTATGTCTTTTGGCTCCATTAGATGGTTCCACATCTTCAAGTTCAGGACTAATATTATTCAAAACACGTTGTTTGGAGTATTGTCCAAATAAGGTTGCTAAAAGCGTAACACCAAATCCTGTAGCTTTCTCCAACTGAAAAAAGAAAAACGGATACAGAACGACATTTTTACCGGTATTGAAAACAAAAAGAGAATTCATCAACCATGAAAATATTAAAATTACAATAAATGTTCGCTTACACTGGACACTGTATATGCCATATCGATGTGAATCCACTTCCCAGGATAGTCAAATCCTATATGTGAAAATATAAATAGTCCAGCACAGCTCACTTGGGCATTACCCCTATCTTTAACTGAATTTTTCATATCGGCCATCGCTGAATTGAACTCGGCAAAATGCAATTCAGGACAAAATGGAACTGGATGAACTAAATCTCCACAAGCCTTTCCAGCTTCTCTGACATTGGATTCCCAATCTTCATCATTGGTCAAGACAGATGCATGATATTTCCCTGTTGCAATGCCCTGTAATTTGATGATGAGTTTTGTTGTACCAGAAATGAATAATGAACTTTAACAGTTTCAATACAATTTCTTATACCTTACAAATCGAGAAAAAATATATTAATATTATTAATATAATAAAAAGTCTTATAGGCATACATTTCGTTTATAGATTATACAGGTGACCACCAGGTATTTCAATAATGAAATGAACACTAAACTTTGGATATAAAATTCGATTCAAACGATAAAGCTATAGATAAGTTTATTTCACAAGAAATGTTGAATGAGCAAAAATAATAATAATCGAACCAAAACAGACTGCTGCATTGTGAGTATAAACCTCACTTTCCAAGTGACTCTGCCACAATCTACATTGTGCAATCACAAGCCCAATATTTTTGTTTCCTTGTGTATAGTGCTGTCCACTAAAAATTATATCTCGGAAAGGGCGTGGGCTGACGAAATTTTGTAAAAGGAAAGACAAATACAATGTAAATTGTGAATGATGGATCAATAAAACTTATCATTATTATTATGAGCAATCAACTCCTGAATTTTTTCACATGAATTTAGAATCACTCTGTATATAATCCCACTCAAGTTTTCAATAAAAACTGTATGAAGAATAGTATTTATTTAGTATTTATTTATTGTTGAGAAGTCAATTGAGCTTATTATGGATCCACTACTTTACATAATGAATAATGATTTGTGACAGGAATTTTCCCTCAAGGTTTGAAAATCGCATTGATGTGTCCACTACATAAAAAGGGTGACCCAGAAAATTTACAAAATTACAGACCAATATCTATGTTGTCATCATTCTCAAAATTGTTTGAGAAAATTTTGGCTGAGAGATTTCTGAACTTCTTTTATAAGTTCAGGATTCTAAGTCCGAGACAACATGGTTACATGAAGAATAAAAACACAGTAACAGCTCTATTTGAACTGGTAAATTGCATTTTGGACGCTCTGGAGAATGATTTAATACCAATGGGCATCTTTTTGGATTTTTCAAGGGCGTTTGATACCGTTGAACACCATATACTACTTCTTAAATTAGAAAAGTGTGGAATTAGGGATAACCAGCTTGAACTGGTAAGAAGCTACTTGAATGATAGGGTTCAAAGGGTTCAGATTACGGTGGGATCGGATGT
Organism: Adalia decempunctata; assembly: GCA_951802165.1. Lineage (NCBI taxonomy): Eukaryota > Metazoa > Arthropoda > Insecta > Coleoptera > Coccinellidae > Adalia > Adalia decempunctata. The sequence continues at coordinate 34,632,403 of OX637697.1, read as the reverse complement.
TTGCACGTCCACGGACAGGATGGTGGGGAGGGGGGTGCCCCAGGGTAGTATTCTGGGACCCCTCCTCTTCATTATATATATCAATGATCTGCCTGCTTGTTTGGATGAAACACAAAACTTTGTCTTGTACGCAGATGATACTAACTTCATATTAACTGGTAGAGACATCCAAGAGAATACAAACAAAGCGGGCACTGCGATGAGTGCTGTTGAGCAGTGGTGCGGGGAGAACAATTTGAGACTGAATGTGTCTAAGACGGAATGTGTATTTTTCTTGACTGATCAGAGTCGTGTGTGCGTGCCTGATTCTGTGTGGCTGAGAACAGATGAAATCTCTCTGAGCAACTCAATAAAATTTTTAGGTGTTAATTTGGACAGACATTTGAAATGGCGAGATCATGTAGCAAATCTTAATAAAAAGTTGCTTTCTGTTAGCTACACTATACATGTGCTGAAATGCTCAGTGAGTATTGAGGTTTTGAGGACTGTTTACTTTGCTAGTTTTCAATCATTGTTGGCTTATGGTATTGAGATATGGGGTGGTTGTACTTGTATTGGGTCTCCGTTTGTAACACAGAAACTAGTTGTCAGAAGAATGTTTGATATCGGTTTTCGGAAATCCTGCAGAGGTCATTTCAGGACCCATAATATCTTAACAGTAAATGGATTATATATTTTTAAATGTGTATGTTTTGTTTTTCAGTATCCTCAGTACTTTGAAAAATTTCAAAATAATAATAACATCATGCCTTATATATATCCACATCACAGACTTACACTAACAGAACGTAACACAACTTACATGTGTCTGCGATTCTACAATTCTCTACCGAAGTATCTCAGAGATATATCTATAGAAAAAAAATTTAAAAATGCTGTATATTCATTTATTTTGGGATGTGAGCCTTACAGCCTGATGGAATTTCTGGAATATTGCGGGACACATGCTTGTTTTGGGTTAAAGTGAATATATTTTAGTTTTTGTTTTGTTGACGTATTTCTATTTTGTTATGCTGTGTACACCACAAACACACAATTTTGGAAATAAAGCTCTATTATTATTCTTCTTCATCGGTCTCCCGTTCTCAGCTTGAGCTGGTAATTCTTCTATGAACCAGTGAAAAAACATTTCAGTTCCTCCCACATAGTTCAGAATTTTCCGCACGATGTTTGCAAATCCACAGCCTGCTGTGCACATCCCGAGATCTTCTGGGATAATTCGATCCCTTGAAGATTTCTCTTCTCCATCCAGGAAGTGGTTTGTCCTCGCAATCGTTCACGTAATGAAAAGCTCGCATTACTTCAATATTCATTTCGCGGCTCCACTGGATACGTGCGTTGCGAGCTCCCCTGCGGGCAGTCCTCCTCACGGTGGTCGAGCCAGCAGGTGGAGCGGCATCTCGATCTTCTGCCATGATATTGGTTTCCACTCCTCGTTCATGGGTTTGCCACCATTTACCCTTGGTGGCCCAGGTAACTCGGGCCGTGGGGACGTCACCCCCCATGTGGCGGGGCAGAAACCAAACCACACCCGTGGTTTATTATTATTATTATACTCCATTCACTTTTATTTAATCACATAGGAGGTCATGGTTTCGTTTTCAGGAGTTGGTGAACCTGATGAAAAGCACAGAACATATGATGAAAAGTCAGTGCTCGCACAGAAAATATCGTTAATGACAAAACGACGTTGCCAGTTTCTTTGTTTACATCAAAGTTAAAGTATCAAAGATATTCCACATTTTGTTAGGTTTACAAATTGTTCGCAGATTTTTGGTGTTTAATCGATATTTGCAGGTGAGTTTTTCGTCGAATATCCAAGATATGTATGTGTATTGTTTTTAGCACCTCTTTGGAGCGTGAGGACGATTTTCAAGACCAGGACGAATGCTTACATTTCGAGGTTGAAGGGGTACACGGGAATTTCGTTGAAAAAGCTGTTATTTGGACAGATATCGCAGTAGATGGATCGGATGGAACCTCGAAAGGTCGATTAGGATGATATTTTTCAGGTTTTTCAAGAAATTCAGGTACCTCACTAATGAGGTGAAACTTAGACCTAATTCTCCTATAAGAAACGCCTTTCAAAGGTCGAGATGGTGAAAAATGTATTCTTTAGATGTTGTTTGAACAAACGCAGCCGAGTTTTATATCCCAACATTGATTTTAAGAAAGCTATCAACAAAATAAAATTGACATTATTCTTGATTCTTGTAATTACCCATCAATTCATCTTATATTTTTGGGTTGATTTTTTTTAATGAATTCTTGATTAGAATCAACAATTGATGTCGTCAAGTCTTGAACTTTCAGTTCAAGAGGATAATAAACATTAAATCTTCACAAGCATGCATATGAAAATTATGTGAAAGCAATGCAATTTTATTCCATGGCGAAAAATAATATATTTCAACAGTGATCTCTTGTACTTTTCATGCAAATAACTAGAAAAGGAATCCTTTCTATCAATTCATTTAAACGTTAATTATTTTCGTCCATCACATCTTTTCCAATTCATTCATTTTCCGAATAAATTCACATTCTGAGAAATACGCCAAGAATGTAGAAAGGGCAACATAGTGTTGACTTGGAACATAAAAATATTTTGAAAAACGTCATAACTTCGATACAGAGTGGAATGTGTCAAATTTCCAGTGCCAGAGTTGTGATTTTATAATTGTGAATGGAGTATACAACATATGCCCAAAAGACCTGTTGTTAGAACTATAGAACTTGTTAGAATTGCTGATATATTGACAATTATTGTTATCTATTCATGATAGAATATAACTACTTTAATCTTCTAAAAACTTCTCTTAGCTGTGGCACAAAGTTTTTCATAGATTGAGAAAACTTATTGTATTTTGAGTTTTCTCCCCTTCTCAATGATATGCATAAAAGCTCCCAAGTACATACCATGTGAGTCTCTTGCAGGGGACAGAATCATTTTTGACGCTTTAGGATCAAACAAACTCAAACCCTTTATGGTAATAAAAATCAGGTGTCCTTGATAGATCCTCCCTCAAAATTTATTCTCTGGAAGTTTGTATATTTCCTTTTTTCGAGATTGTTGAATGCAACAAAATGAGTTGAAATAAAGTCATTCATGTTAACTGATAAAATAAACAAAAATCTTATACTATCCTTCAAACAGTTAAGAGGGGTTCTGTTGGTTGATTTCCACAAAAACACATGACATGTTAATCTACGAATGGAGGTTTTGCGAACTTTTAGTTGAAAATAATTTTAATTTTTTTATTGAAACACAACACATCCACATACCTGCGCTCCTGTCAAAGTTGCTACATCTACAATAATATCAGCCTTCAAATTTTTATTTGCATAAGCAACACCATCAGCCAGAACCAGTCTACCTTCAGCATCCGTGTTATTGATTTCTACAGTTTTGCCAGAATATAAGGTTAGGATGTCATCAGGTCTAAAACGTATAGATGAATGTCAAAAAATGATCTTTTATAATAAATAAGAATACTGAACTAACTTGACTGCGTCAGGTCCTATGGCATTTTCTGCGAGACAGAACACCGCATACAAATTTTCGGTAAATTCGGACTTCACAGCTAGATAGAAGGCACCAAGGATGGCAGCAGCTCCACCACAATCTCTCTTCATCCCCAGCATATCATACTGAAATAATTCCACAATATACAGATTGTTTCAAAGCATATTAATCAGGGGGGCTTTCAAGATGTATTCTAAAGATTTCCAATAATTTGTTTTATAATTATTATGGACACAACGTAAAATTTTTGCTATATGAAGGAAACAGAAGGACATCAAAAATATAGGACTGACAAAATAGAAACAGCAATTTTTAATGAATACTTACTCTCCCTTTCAAACTAAGGCCGCCAGTGTCATAAACAATACCTTTACCAACCCAGGCAATTGTTTTTTTTGCATCAGCAGGTGTATGTTTAAGAATAACCAAAGCGGGAGGGCATGATGCTGCTTTGCCAACACCATATATACCACCAAACCCTTTCTGGTCCAATTCTTTACCCCTAATTATCTCAATTTCTGTATTCAAAATGTTTGCTACAGCTTGAGCCTCTGCTATGAAATGATCCACATTCATCAAATTGCAGGGTGTATCCACAATTCTTTGGCACAATTTGAGTGCATGTGTTGAATCATTGAGTAACTGTATAGTTGCTTCATCCACGAATCCTTCGCCAATAACAGCTACAAAACAAACAATGCAGATACATATATGTTTCATCTCAATAATCCAGTGTTAATTGGAAGTTTGAGATAGAACGAGGAATGTTCTATTGTGCATTTTGACTACAGCGAAGATACTCTCATGAACATAAGGAGATATCCTAAATATTTTGTACTCACCATGTTCAGAAACAATTATGAACTCAACGTTTACTGTAATATTTTTTGCTGTACTAGATTTCTTAGCAAAAGAAGGATATGCCCGAGCTACAGCACAAGCACTTGCATAAAAATCACGACCTTCACAAACAATCTGAAAAATTATCAAAACATTTTTTTAACACAAAAAAATTTTGTTTGCACTCAATGACTTTATTTGTATTAGAACTTGCTTTAACTGTGATTAATTTTCATTTGATGGGGGGGGGCTATTTCAAGGTCATTATTACCAAAAGCTTGAAAACCGTCAACCTAAGCTTACATGGATTTTCTGAACATAGGGAAGATACATTTTTTATAGAACATTTGTTGAGAAGAGTGAAAATAACAGGATAATAATAATTCAAATACAACGCAGAATATTTAATGTCATTTTGATTAGAGAAGACTCCAAGTATCAAGTTCTTTCTTTTTATGAACAATAGGCGCTTTCTTTTTGATGATATTCGTTGCATTGGAGCTTTTCAACTCTTATATTAATAAGCTGATCTTCATAATAACATATACAGGATCTTTGGAGGGTGAGTAGTCATAAGTAAATGGTGGATAGGTGATGCTCTTGGCTACATGTTGCGCCTAATAAAATAACATTTTGGCCAAAGTTCAAGGTGTTGTAATTTTTTTACCATTTTTCTAGAAATTTCCCATTTTTCTCATTAAAACCTTGAATTTTTTCAAATTTAATGCTAAAAAAATTATAACACCTTGAACTTTGGGCAAAATGTTATTTTATTAGGCGCAACAAGTAGCCAATAGCATCACCTATCCACCATTTACCTATGGCTACTCACCCTCCAAACACCCTGTATAATACAACATTGACAAAGATTTTTTTAATAGTTGCTCCAATAAGTATAAGACAAATAATAATACTCAACAAACAATAATAATCAACTCAACAACAAGTACTAGATAAGAATTGATAACTTCTTCCTAGCTAATATTGACTTGAATTTAAGTTGATTTTAATGACAAATAGATAGTAGATGCTTTTCTATTGCAATTCTTGATTTCGAATTTAACTTCCTAAGAAAGAAACATTTCACCATTCCATGAATCATTTGAACAGCATACAAATACAATAATTTATGAAGAAATGAAGAGCATGCAAGTGTCAGAAATATAAAACGCAAAGGTGAAAAGATACATAAAAAAATTTAGTTAGAACACCTGTTTATCAAATAATTCAAAATTTTTGCACAATGTTCTTACGGAATTTACTGAATTATTTCAAAAACTGAGCTCTGTATTTCATCTAAAATGTGCCATATAAAAGTCAATATACTTAATTTTACATGGGCAATATAATCTCACTTGTTCAGATATCTGTGTTCACCTGACTAAGTCATCCAACATAAATCTAATTATTCAAATAAGTCATTGGTGATTCAGGTGCATTTTGTATAAATATAATCAGTTATATATGATAATAATCAACTTACTACAACATACTCGTCCAAGCCCATATCTGTTCCTACAGCAAAATTTTGCACTATACGAAAAATAGCATGACATCTGGAAGTTGTATTATGGCGGCTACACTTGAAAGGTAGGGTTGCTAGTGTGGCATAATTCAAGTAAAGAGATATGTTATCTGACAATGATGCATGAAGCCCATTCAATGCTGTTTTGTATACATCTTCAGGAACTCGAGGTTCTAACTTACACTTAATGTCATTATATTTGAGCAATTTGAGATGCTTTAGTTGGCCTATAATCAACACAGGATTTTTTCGTGGATCCGATTTGGAAACGTCCGACTTAAAAACCAGTTTAACCATTATGGATGCTGTAAATGTTTGGAGTTAACAAAAATGTGCATAATGTAAGAATAGAAGAGTTAACTATGAAAATACTCAATAATTTCCAGATATGTATATAGGGAAAAATAAAGAATAACCAGATGTTCACTAGAAATTTGAATTTTCTGCAAAGGGATTGAAAAATTGAGAGACATAAATAAGACTACTCTTTTCTTTAGCAAATAAATCTATCTTGATTTATATTATTATCTGTGTTTCAAGCATTCAACCCTGGAAAAGGGTTGGACTCGCCTTCTAACGATTCTCCAAATGTTTCTGAATCTTCAGTTAGGACTCTAATTTTTTCTGCACCATTAACTGTTGGATTCAGTGCTGTGAAAAAGGTAGTGTGAAAACATATCTAATCGTGAAACTGTACCCTTAGCTTATGAGAAATTTCACAAAAATCTTGATATGTTGACTAGTGCAATATCAATTCAAACCAGAGGGATTCTTTGATAGAACCAAGAGATGATATTTTCACATATCTATCAAAGAATTAGTCACATCTGGTAGTGTCTAATGCCACTTGATGGAACAGGATTCATTCAAAATGTTGAAATAAACTTTTTGTGGTTCTGTACATGTACCAATGAGAATTAATCCATGAATACTCAATGCTTATACCCACAAATTTACTCTTTAATACATTGAAAGGATAAAAAAATACTCCAAAGAAATTTGATTTGATTTCATATTTTTACTTTAGCATGATTCAGCAGAATTTCTTGAAATTATATCAAGGAATACCTACATTTATAAGTTCTTGATTTATTTGCTGGTAATTTTGTATGAGAGTATGTGTACTGCTATACCATTGAAGATACTTTCTCATGCATTTATGTCGATACATTGATAAAATACTACCAAAAATATTCAAATCTTAGACTAAGAACTCTCTCTAAATAACAATAACAATTGGCTTTCGACAATGAAATTTATTAAAGAAAACATTCTTGTGATTATTTTATCACGTCTTTTAATTATTAACATTTAAGAGGCTGGTGACACTAGGAAAATTCTCAATTTGAAACTTACTCTCTCAAGTTCGGTGATGAAACACTATAACTAAATTAGTAATTATGATATTTTCGTTAATTTCATAGATTTTGAATGATCAATTACTCAATATTAGAGGTAAAGTTCAAATTTAGTTCGACTTTTTTGGAAATTGTATTTTCCAATTTCCACTTTTGATTGATCATAGATTCGATTTAGTGGATTAAGACATAGATAAATGAGATTTGTGTCAGTTGGTCAGTTGTGTCAATGAATTCTTCTTCTAGATTTTTGTTCATTTTTGTTATGTTCAAATTAAAGGTGTTTTTTCTTGAAGAACAATGCGCTTTGAAACTAAACAATAAACATTCCATTGTTTAACCATTGACGTCAGCATTGAATCATGAATAAATCCATAAAAACTTTTCGAAATCAAAAGAGAGACAGTTTTTCTCAAACGACACTATTCATTACGTCATATCGAATGAAATTTCAAAAGAAACTCTTTGCTTGAATGTGGCTCAAGAAAAACCTCCTTACTTTTTTAATCATGCGCAGAATGGGAGTGGGACAGGGAGTGGGAGCATTTGACATAAATCATATGTTCCATTCGACGGGTGATTGTCAAATGATTGTCAACTCGAATAATTTGCTTTTCTCGTTCCTTTGCTCTTGTGATATTCGTAGAGTTCAGAGCTTCTGATATTTTAAGTGCTTTGTGTCAAAAAATTCACTCCCGAGGAATGCGAATAGATAATTTTGAAGTTCTGATCAGAAATATTGGATGACACGACGAAGTGATTTTAATACCAAAGTATTTTTCCAAAACCAAGATTCCACCAAAAAATCTAAACCGGCCCATAGGGTGGCTACCGAAGGTAAGTAATTTATTTTTGAGATTGTGTTGGGGTTAAAATTTCTTCAATATGTGTTTTGTCAATCTCGATTTGATACACATTGCGAAATTGAAATCAGTTGTGGAATACAGATGTGTTCGGATCGAATAAGGCAGCCTGAATGATATTATAAATTTTATCATCCCATTGCTTTGAAATTATGTCATAGGTATTTAATTTCGTTCCAATTGAACAATCGGAATACATTTTTTGCTTTTCGGTCATGTGAGTGTCATCTCGATAATAGAAATAATAGGATATCCCACATCGTGTTTATTCTATCCATAATTTTATTAACAATTTATGTAAACATATCGTATCGTATAATTTGTGAAGGATGTATTCCAGATTTAGTACTTGACATTGAATTATTCAGTATTTAAAAGGCCTACTTTAAAAAACTATTGGTATTCTTGGTTGCAGTGTGTACCTATTCTGAAGAAGGATTTCACAATTTTCTAGTTCTATATTACAATAACTGTACAATAATCATTACATCAATTGCTATTTTTGACTACCATCAGCATATTTTTCATCATTTATATGTATATTCAGTAGTACAATTCATCTGGATGAATTTCTAGTACCAGTAGAAAACAGATATTATAATTTGACAAATCAATATGACCTTTGATGAATGTTAAAATCCTTATTAAACAAACAGTTTTGTTTGCTAACATTTCGGAGTTAGATTCAGGAGAATGCAAACCAGTTCTGATAGAAAAATAATCTTTGTGTTAGTATTGGATGACTACTATCTTCCATAATCATCTTCTCTATTGACTTGAAGAAAACTACCACAAATTTCTTTTGTCCTAATAAAATTTCGAATGATTCATGGATTATCATACTTTATGACAAAGAAATTTTGAAATAATTTCATGAATAGGTATCAAATATTATTGCCTTGTTGGTATTTACGGGTCGTTTATACTGGCCCGTAACTTAAACTTTTCCCTTACCCTAAGAGTTGAAAGTTGAAACATAGAAATTTCATGCTATGGTTTATACTCGAATTTTAACTTATTCCCTTACCATCGTTTAAAGAGAACAATTTTAAGGATAAGTTACGGGCCAGTATAAACGACCCTTTATACTGTTCTAAATTCCTACTTCGAATTTTTCTGAACGCTCGTTACTTATCGCCTGAACAAAATTATAATAACACTAAAATTCTTTAATTGTTGACAATTAATATTTTTCCAGCCACTCAACCGTATTTCTAGTGAGTGATGAAATGTTCAAAAAATCAAATCTTTACAGTTTATCTTGGATACTTACAAGATGTGTCCCAGATCATTAAAAAAACAGAATACTGATGACACATCAATTCTTGGCCAATTTTTCGCCACTAACATTCGAATACTTGAGGTGATAATGGAAACCATTGATTGCCAAAGATTCATGTGCCTGAAGTGGCGATAATTTTGTTCAGGAGATTATTTCTGTTTCCATCAATTCAAGGTCGTACCATAACAATGAATTCCAAAAAATGAAAAATTACAATAATGCCTCGAAAAATTACCTTTCTACTTTCAGAAATCTGTTCTCTAATTTTCTATCGACAAATGATAACCTCGTTCTGACGAATGTCTAATAAGATTTTTTTTTCCCCGTTTTCGCTTGACTATCATATTTATTTCTCATTTTGTGAAGACGCATCAAAGATATATCAAATCCGTATATTTTTATTTTGAATAATTTTTCGTTAGAATAATCTGACCATCCTTTCAAATAATAAAGAAGAAATATGATTCTATGGATTGCAAACTTAACCTATATATTTGAAACTGCTGTGATTGCTGTCAAGTTGAACGTGGGTCGTGAACTGAACTAGTGATGAAAAGTGGATTTATTATTCTCCGATTTTCTACAACTGGTCTGTTTGTAAAAAGTCGTTCATGAAAAGAAGTAAACCACAAAGATTCTATAAGGTAAATCTCCTCTAATGATGCTTTGTGTGATAATAAAATAGTACTATGATTTATTAAAATTCATTTACTAAGTACAATGATATTTTCACAGGACCATAACTATGGGAAAATTCAAAGGAAAAAATTTTCAAGGTACTGATGAGAGGAAGAGCAGTAAAATGAATAAACCTAAAGGAACAGTTAACAGAGATAATTTTTTCATGAAACCAAAAATAAAACAGAGCAAATCTTTTGAAGGAGGGCAAATGAAGAATTCAAAAGATAATTTCTTCATTAAACGAAAAGGAATGAATAAGACCAAATCATTTAAAATTGAGCAAACAAATAATGATGATAATTTCTTCTTGACAAAAACCAGTGAAGAAACCAAATCTTCGGAAGTTGAACAAATTGAGAAGACACAAAATTATCATACTGATGAGAGGAAGAGCAGTAAAATGAATAAACCTAAAGGAACAGTTGACAGAGATAATTTTTTCATGAAACCAAAAATAAAACAGAGCAAATCTTTTGAAGGAGGGCAAATGAAGAATTCAAAAGATAATTTCGTCACTAAACGAAAAGGAATAAATAAGACCAAATCATTTAAAATTGAGCAAACAAATAATGATGATAATTTCTTGGCAAAAACAAGTGACGAAACCAAATCTTCGGAAGTTGAACAAATTGAGAAGACACAAAATGATCATACTGATTTGAAGGAAGAAAAAATCAAGATACCGTTCGACAAAAGAAAATGGAGATTACAGAAATATAGTAATAAGTACAAGGTAGATAAGTGGAAGGAGATGAGAGAGAAGAAGATTTTGAATCAATATCAAAAATTCACTAAAAAACAAGATGATAAAGGATTAGATATTCAAAAAATCTATGAAAAATACGATCAAGAAAATTCTGGAGATGAAATGGATCCTGTAAATTTTTTGGATGGTAAAGCAGCTACATCAAATGAAAAAGGTGACGGCAATGATGAACTGATATCAGAAGACATCAGGAGTAAGAGAAAAAGTGGTCCATTGACTAGAAAAGATAAATTACAAGAAATTAAAGAAGAAAAAGAGAGGAAAAGACAGGAATATCTCAAGAAAAAGGAAGAAAAAGAAGAAGCATTGAGACTTAGTAGAAAGAAGAAAGCAGAGCGATATAAAAGGTTGAATAAAAGAACTAAAAAAGGTCAACCCATAATGAAGGATCGAATGGAAATGCTTTTTGAACAAGTTCAAAAGATGTGCCAGGAATAAGTAGTCTGCAACCAGTGATGTTTATAATATTTATGATGTTCTAAACAAATGTTATTGGATATATAAGGATATGAATTTATAATTTATATGGAATATTTCTTGACACAAGAAAAACTTTTAGTTGTTATAATTCAGTTATTTTATACTACATCAAATAAAACTGTATGAGTTATGTAATATATTGAAATCTGAAAATGTGAAAAAAGTTTCCTTAATACCTTGATGTCCTACTGAAGTAAATAAATTAATGACTACTGTTGAATTATTTTAAAATTATTTATTCATTTTAACTCAAAATTCTGATTTCATTATGAAACAGAAACTAAATATTCTCTGAGGTTGATCAGTTTTCGTTTGGAGAAGGACCTTCATACATCACTTATTTTATTTATGCCCTCCACACTTTGGACAAAGAAATTTATAAAATTCTGCAGAAATACCTTTGCCAACATCAATTTAATGATGACCTGATGGTTTTGTGCAGCACTTAGTACATTTGCCAATTCAAAATTGAAAAAGAATTGGTCAGCTTTCAGACTGTTGCTGCTATATTTTACCTCTTCTTTTGTGCAGGGTTATAAAGAGAACGAAGCTCGAATTCTTCCACTGGACAACAGTTTCATACCATACAACTGGAAGATTTTTTTGAACGGAGAACCTCCCTGGCATTGCTAGCTCCCTGCTAAGCAATAATTAGAAATTAAATTTTAAATACATTAATCCTGATTAAATCTGAGCAGGGGTTGCCTCGTAAGTATACTCATTGGATATTTTCCATAAAAAAAATTATGTAGCTCACTCTCAGTGGTGATGAAACTAACATAAATATTTTTTCAGCTTGCTTATTACAATTAATTATATTCGATTCAAAATCCCTAATTGAATCATGAAACTTATATCAAACAACTTCACCCAATCTTTGAGTCCTGAAACTGATATGTTGGGTGTTCTGGCTTCTCTGAAAACTCAGACTGATGATCGTGATCCCTTCTTCATCTGCAAACTTTCTGAAATCATCAATAGATACTACGAATGGAATATAATGCTTCCAAGGGTCAAACCGTATTATCGTGAGTATTTTATATTTGCTGTTGTATGCATGAATTATTGGGATATTCAAGAGGAATTTTTCGTTACAAAAAGTTTTTTTGCTGTTGGATTCATAAATGCAAATCTACCTACATGATGGATAAACAAGCGATCAAAAGCTTCTTTTCTTTTATTCTAACATGTATTTTCAGGTATCAAAAGTAACAGCAGCTGCATTGTTCTTGAAACTCTAGCTGACTTAGGTGTAGGATTTGAATGCACCACCAAGAATGATATCCGTCTGGCATTATCTGTAGCTCGTGATAACCCAATTTTTGTGTCCAATAAGGTCAAGACACCTATATTGGTGAAGACTGCAGCCAGTTCTGGAGCCCAGATGATGATTTTTGAAGACGAACAAGAACTTGAGATTATTAAGAAATACCACCCACAAGCAAAGTAAGTGATCTTAGATTTTTGTCAATAAAAGGTTATTCCCAATACATAAGCAGCATTTAAGAATGTACCCTGCTATGACTACTCATTTCGCTTTTATGTATCCTGGGTGGAAGTTTTTTTTACTTAAAACTAACGCGCAGGTTGGTACTTGTTAAATGTTGAATGATTCTCAAAGACGTTTCCAATGCTAATTTCCATTTACTCTTTTTTAACTTTGTCATTAGAGTTAGTTCTTTTAAGGTTTAACTGTGACACAGGTTTCATAGCACATACTACATTTTCATACTGCAGTATTCCAAGTTGTGCAAAATTAAAATGTCTTCTGTAGGCTCATTTCTTGAGAATTTTTAAAAGTGAGTAATACCATAGGTCCGTCTGTTCGTTTATAAGTTTTTTTTTTGGGTTATTCGAGTACTTTTATTCTTTTTTCTAATGAACTATCAAGAAGTAACGAAATATTCAGTCCATTATTTTTCAGTTAAATTTCAACACTCTATTCTAAATTTCCATACAAGAAAATAGCATAACTGAATCTTCCAACCATGTTTATATACGTGAAATATTTCCAGTATCAACAGAGATAGAAGTTTCTTCAACATTTGCCAGGTCATTGGAATAATTGAATTCACATAATAAAAAAAAAATAAATAAATAAATGTATTTAAGGCAATTGACCTAAGTCCTTCAGCCCAATGAATTCAAATAAATTATAATTATTGGTTATTACAAAAAAAAAAAAATATCTTAATATATTTGAAATGTCTATACTTGATAGCTTCTGAGTTTTTCTAGAAGGGTGCTGGTAGGAAATTTTCTGTGCGGGTGACTAACTGGCTCCTGATGGAATTGCCCAATAACATCGTCTGCCTCTTCCAGCCTCTGTCGAAATCTTTCATTTAGCTTCTTGATACGTTCCCTAATTGGCTCTACTTTTGTCATCTCGTAAAGGAGATTATTGGAGGGATTATGTAGTCGGTTTCTTGGGTTCCTCAACCTCGTTATCGTCCGAAGTGATGATGTTTCAGCCACTTCTATTATTTTCCACAAGGATTCTTTGCAATTTGCATATAGGGGATGACCGTATTCAATTATTGGTCTACATATTGTCTTGTATATTGTCGTTGCCGTTTTCATATTAATGCCTTGGTCCTTATATGTTAGCCATTTGAAATGTTTAGCTCTAGAGATCACTTTTTTCTTCATGTTTTTGGCATGTAGTTTCAGACTGGCTTTGTTGTCCAAATGAATTCCCAGGTATTTGATTGATGGGGAAGGTTTAACTATTTTATTGCTTATCGAAATTGATGGAGAGTTTTCATTGATGTTGTGATTGAATATTAGAAGTTGTGATTTCTCCGGGTTAACTTTCAGTCTCCATCTGTCCAGCCATGCTGTGATGTCATCTATATAAAGTTGCAGTTTATTTATGCAGCATTGAAGTGTCTTCTCGTGTGATATAGCCATTGTGTCATCTGCATATTGTAGAGTGTATTGATTGCTATCACATAATATTATTTCCTCAAATTCATTATTTTCCCAAAGTGAATAAACATTTCGATTAATACGTAATTACTACGACCTGTATGTAGAAAGGAGAACGTTGAGTAGTTTTCTGACAGGAAAATGACTAGAACCTAACATTTTCGAAATATATACGGTGAAATGTGTCAGAATTTCATGGCCAACCGGCAACCAGGATAAATTATAAAGGTGAATGGGGTATATGTTACACTCTGTTGATGTAATGTGCATTCTCAAACAAAGCTTAAATGTCATTAAGTAATATCTTTGATAAAATCAACTATTTAACTCAGAATCAATCTCATTACCCGAAAATATATCATTTAATAATTTATGGAAGATATTTTCAAATAGTTTTCTATGAAATCTTTGGAAAGATGGCTCCCTGTATCCAAAAATATGTCAGTTATTACATTTTGTGTCCAATTCTTTCCTATTTCATGGAATTCAAATCATATTAATTTTGCTTCCAGCTTGCTTCTTTTTGTAAGAACTGCATATGATGATGATTACTTCATTAAATTTGGTTGTGATCCACTAACTGAAGGCAACCATTTGTTGCAAATGGCTAAGTCGTTTAATCTCAATGTTGTTGGAGTCCATTTCGAGATTGAACCACAAGGTAAAAATGCAGCTTACACCAACATCATTGAATTGGCTAGAAATATGTTTGAGTTTGGTAGCTCCATGGGCTATAATTTCAATATTTTGAGTTTGGGTTCAGGATTTCCCCCAGATTCTTTAAGTGAGGTTAGTATTTTATTCTTTCACAAATTTATGGAAAATTAATGTTTTTTTTTTCATAGATCTCAAAGGAAATCAATCATGCTTTGGAAAAATATTTTCCTGATGATTCTGTGAATATAATAGCAAATGCAGCGCAGTTTTTGGTTGAATCTGCTTACACTCTGTCATGCCAAATTGAGTTCATTCGTCAAGTTGATAAAGTAGATCCAAAATCTGATACTTCTTACAAACACAATGAATATTTCATCAACGACAGTGTTTTTGGAAGTTTCAACAATATTCTTTGTAACAAAAAGGTAAATATTGTATTTAACTTGATAATAATAATATTGGTCAATAATTTCTACAGTAGAGTCTCATTAATCTGGCACTGGTTAACACTAGAAACTGCTGCATTATTGTAATATTCGGTTTATTGGATTGTCATGAATAGTGCATATACAAGCAGGAGAAGCAAAAGATGAAGGTGCTAAATTATTAAACATGCCTAACAACTGCATTGCCATATTAGTGAGACTACTGTTTTTGGAATGGAAATTATTTTTTCTCTATCAAATTGTATAATTCCTGATATTATTTTTTTCATCGGTAGAACTTCAACATACAACCTCTCAATCAGTATCCGATGTCCAAAACTTATTCAAGCAGCATTTGGGGTCCTTCTGGTAGTTTATTGGATCAGATTGTTGAAGAAGTTTTACTGCCTGAGATGAATGTCGGTGATTCTATCATTTTTGATAACATGGGCTTCTTTACTGCATGTTCAAACAGTGGTTTTCCAATTCAGAAGGTTTATATTCTTGCTGATGATGAAATCTGGTGAGTGTGTTCAAAAACTTGAATACTCTTTTGAAATATAACTTCTTATAAGATTTAATAATTTGAAAAGTTAATCACAACTAAATAAGTTTGGTTTATTCTGAAAAAATGGAAGGAAAAGAAAATGAAAGTTTAGAAATCTCTGATCTGATTCAGTATTCATTTTGACAAATAATTTGTTCTATAGGCTACAAGTTTGGAAAGATCAGAAACAACTCAAAGAGATTTACTTTGTTATGGGAAACCTAACGGAGGAAATGAAAATCCAGAGGAAACTGAATTATTCTACACAACTCATTGGTCCAGCGGCTTCTACTAATATTCTTGAAATTATGCAGTTTGATTCATGCAATGTGAATGAAATACAATGACAGTGTTTCATTGAAATGTTTTCGAATTATTTTATCTCTTATCTTACATTCAGTTATCAAATATACTTTTTTCTGTCCTTGAAAGCTATAAAAAATATAAAATTTGAATCCAAAAACAATTACATATATTATATAAAGTAAAAAGTTTCATGCCCACTAAAGGAAAAAAGATCACATTCCATGTTTATATGTAAGTCTTGCCGGAAAAAAATGGATTGAAATTATAGCTGAATTACATGTATTGGCATCATAACTAATTGAGAGCTGTAGGACATAATATCTGATGACCAAATGTTTTTCTAAGTATTGCGCATTTCATTGAATTTTTCACAAATGATTCAAATCGTTCAAAATAATTTGTCATTCCTACTTGATTGAAGATTCTTTAGATCAGCTAGTAATTTACTGTTTTGTATATTCCTTTAAATGAATTATAGATTATGAAAGATTATCAAAAAATTAAAAAAAAACTTGGGGGTTTTTTGAAAATATAATTAATATAAGTATTTGAAATGTATAACATTATAGGATTTGTGTAATTTCAAACTCAAATTTTAGTGTTTAATCTTTTCGAATATGTGTGTAAGCAAGGGGGCAGCTTAATGCTTATCCTCAAGGAACATTAATATTTCAAACCTAATATAATTGTAAGTTAGATCAAAATTTATTTGAATATATGTATTATGATAAAAATGTTCAGACGAGAGTAATACACTTATTGGAATATTAATTTTTTATAAGCTTTTATTTAGTTTCACCTGTCCCGGTGTCTGTCTGTCTGTAATCAAATCTTGCAAGTTAAATATGACACACTTCTAATCGTCCGATTCTTAGACCATAGAAAGTCTATGGTCTAAGGTCCGATTGATTTGAAATTTTGCAGGTGTACCTAATCCTGGTGACAATGCATCATGAAATATTTTTTATAGAAAAAAACAAAATGGCGGATAAGTTTTGTAATTATGATCCGATTCCATTCAAAATTAGTATATGGAGGTATTTGGGTTCGAGAATGATGATACTCTTGTCAAAACTGGGAAATTCAAGATGGCGGCCACAATATGGCGGACGAGTTTTGTAATTATGATCATATTCTATTCAAAATTGGCATATGGGGGGTTTCTGGGTCGGAAATTACAATTCTTCGAAATCGAGGAATTCAAGATGGCGGCTTCAAAATGGCGGATGAATGTTGTTATAAAAGCTTATCTTCAAAAATGTTTTTTGAGAATTAGGCTTGTTTTTTCTCTCTTGTAGCTTATAATGTTTGAATAATACGATTTTGACATTGCAAATATAAATAATGAAAAATCAGTTAACTTTTGACTTGATAGCGTCGTGGGTGCCGTGGCTCCTCTTGAATTTTAGAAAATGTCAAAATACTAGAGCAATTAATGGGTTCAAGATTATTGAAAGTTCTCATGCATACCTACTATTACTTTTTGAATAACCGAAATCTTTCCTAAGGGGCGCAGATTAGTATGTTATGCAATACTCAAACGATACACATTTCGTAAAGTATTCCCCCCACTATATAGAATTGTATCTTTTAGATTGCGGATGTCTAATTTCTCACAATTAAATTTGTTTATAGTTAAACCTTTTTGAGAGAGAAATGGTCTCGATCGACCAGAGATCACGAATCTGATCAAATTCAATTATGTCCGCGGCTTCCATCTTCAAACACGATAATTCTTAAACCTAAAACTTGAAATTTTCGGAGTAGGACATTCGGATATCGAATGCCTTCCAAGTTAGTTGAGGCCGAAATTCGAACAAGAATATGACCATTCGAAATTTTGCATTCCTTCAAAACTATATAGATAAGATGAGTTGCATTAAGGAAACACCACTCGTCCTACAGACTCGTGATGTTTCCAACCAACTCATTTTCGCTTGAAAATAAATCGATAGACTTATCAGTAGTAATATCACAAGAGATTGAATTTCCGTGATAAGTCTATCGATTTATTTTCAAACGAAAATGAGTTGCTTGGAAACATCACGAGTCTGGAGGACGAGTGGTGTTTCCTTAAAGCAACTCATTTGAGTTTGGAAATAAAAGATGGACTTTTGAGGTAAATTCAATCTCGAGTGAAATTTTATCAGACTATTTCACGAACAGAATAAAAGGTCAGAAACTCCATATTCGAGAAAAGCAAGGAAAAACTCATGTTGACGTCTACAATTTGTTTTTATCAGTTGTCAAATCGTTTGTATCCATAGTTCGCTCACAGATTATTATGTAGTTCAATCGTTTAAAATACCGAAGTTGTCAGACCAATCATAATTCAGAGACAGTTGGTATTATCGCGATAATACGAGCTGTCTTTGGACTGTGATTGGTCAGTTTTTGAAATGAGTGGAATAGTCACGGAAATTCAATCTCTTGTGATATTACTACTGAGGACGCGTCAATGTTTTTTCTTTTACGACAAATTCAGGTATGTTGGCAAAAATGCGATAATTCCAGAAATGTCAAGAAATCGGGGGAAAAAGGCATAAAATAAACTAGAAGGAATGGATTTTTTGTTTTTTTTTACTTCATATGGACTTCGACAATTAATGCAATAGGTTTTATTGATTTTCTCGCAAGTTGCACTGCTAACTTTATACATATTTTTATTTGCCACCGCGAAACATTGATTGCTATGTTTAAAAAACATCGAGTATAACCTTCTCTGTCTGTAGATACGGTATCGGTTTCGGATTTTAAAATTTCCACTTTGTAAGTAAACATCAGAAGAGAGAAAAGGTTGTCCCTGATAATATGAGCACTTTATATAGCATTGGTCTTCAATCCCAAGCTTCAGTTGATGTCAAATCTCCATCATGTTACCCGATCGTAATACGAAAGAAATGATTATTACAAAGGAAGATTTTTATCATCATTCGCGAAAAATAAAAAACATCTGGATTAATTACTCGCTGGTGTGTTGTGTATTGATGTTATTTCTACTTCAAGTCTTTTCATTTTATTATATATTCACCCTCAAAAATGAGATGACTGGTATTACAAGAAATCAGGAGAAACTTTCGAAAGCTTTCGCTATTCTCAGAAATGAACGGCACAAAAGGTCATTTAATTTTGGATACCCAAATATGCAAATAACGGACCACGGTCAAGGAAGAAGGATTAATGTAAGTTCATAACATTTATGATGATGAGATATAAATATAATAAGTGTGAAAATAGTTTTTCAGAATAATCTTGAATCATACGTACCTACCTATTGCATACAGATAACGACTAGTTTTTTTTCTGACTGTATCATCAAAGACTATTTCTTCCTCTTTGGTATCATCAGGGACGTGTTGGTTTGTTTTTTGCTACATGCGGTGCATTAATGGTGAAACCTAAAGGTAGCATTCGGATCTGGGCAGTCGCGACCCGGCAGCCGCTTCCCAGCAGCCACGACCCATTGCCACTGCTGGGCGGCGCTGCCACAAGCTTACGGATACCAGCGAGTCGGCGCAATACCTTACTAGAACACTAGTAAGTAGTAGTTCTAGCACGGCCAAAGACTTTAGAAGGCCGTGGTTCTAGTAAGGTAGTGCTCGGCGGAGCTGTCGAAGTCGCGCTGTGGCCACGCCTCCCGGCAGCGCTGCACGGTCGCTTGGATCGGAAAGCATTGCATGCAAATGCAATTCCGTTGGAGCGGTGCAAGGCGACCACGGTCGTGACTGCCGGGAAGCGACTGCCCAGATCCGAATGCTACCTTTAGACTTTGTCCACAACCGGAGGTTACGCTTTGTCTAAGGGTGAAAGGTGAAACCAAGATTATCGTTTCATTGTATCACCAAAAGACTTCTGATTTCTTGTTGCAGAATCTTATTCTCAAATCATGTATGGTTATCTATTCCGATACGATATGCATCCATCAGAAATATACCAATATTGCTTCTTTATTTATTACTTGAGAGTTCTGCCTGAATTCTTACTTCCTTGCAATAATGAAACAGAATTATCACTAGAGGTCAAATTATTTCCGGAATTTTATTCGATCTCATGAATATTTTGAAAATTTCCCGAGTCGCAGACGAAAGAAAATTTTCTGGCTTTCCTACTACAAGTGGTAGAAAATTATAATTTCAGAGGTTTTTCGGAAAACTGCATGAACAGATTCATAGATGGTCATAGCTTTGTCAGCAATTATTTAGGCCTTCAAATTGATAATTTCTACTCATTGTAGTAATGTAGTTGCATTCCAAGATAGAAAATAGTATATCCTTCAGTTCAATTTAAGTTTTGAGTAACTACAAGTGGTAGAAATTTTTTTTGCGTTTTCTTAACGTGCCCTATGCGCGCGTCAGCAAACATCAATCATAGGAGGCTGTGATCATTGTATTTTGATACTCGCGTTTTGTTACAATAAATAATATTTCATAGCCAGTAAAACCAATAAAATACTTTGTTTCAAAAATTTATCGATTTGAAAATCATACTACATGCAAAATATGTGTGAAATTGTCTGATGTAATGATCAATCATCGTACCATGACTTATTTATTCGCATTAATAGAGGATTGCGGCTCCAACTTGAAGAAAGAAAATTTGTTCCGAATTGCCCACGAATATTATTTGCATCTAAACTTCGCAAAATTGAAAGTACTGAATGGGAAAAAGGTAAATAAATTAGTGTCTAAATATTATGTATATTTTATTGGACGTTATTGTAAACGTCAAAAAATTTCCAGTAAAATTCGGTGTTGGGTATCCCACGAGAAATAAATTTCGACTAACATACCTCCGTTGCCATGGTGATCACTCAAAATAACGTATTTTGATTGGTTCAAAATTGCAGGTGTAGAATTTTCTTTCGAATAAAAAAAAGTGGCTTCAATCTCAATTTAAATGTGTTTTATTTCAATTTAAAATTCTATCACTCTAAAGAAAAACCCGATACTGGTACATACGAGTTTAAAAATATCGAGCATAATCTTCTCTGTAGATACGGTATCTATTTGTGGGTTTTAGGAATTCCCACTTTATAAGTAAATCACTGACGTCAGAGTATGCAGGGTCAGCTGGGATGACCCAAAAATGATCGGGAAATAATTATTTTAATAATTTTATTTATTGAACCTTATTCTGAATCATCAATTTCGAAATTTGAATCCCCATTATTTACTTCGAAATCTTATGTACTGATGAAGAAACTGCAACACCCAGAAGGAGCTGTCTATAACTTTTTATTTGTAAAACATAGAAAGTATAGCAAGGAGCAAATTTGGAAAAAAAAATCGTGAAGGTTTTTCATGTAAACATTTTTTGGTAGGTACTCAGAGAGCTGTTCGAGGAGATCCAAATTCGATGTTTAGTTGTTGTTAAAATGCCTAGAGCACGTGTACGCTGAATTTGGCGCCATTATTCATCTACAGGGGGCGGGGTTGTCATTTCGAGAAAACGTTAACGAGCAGAAATCCAACTAGTGTTATGAGATGTTGTCAAGCTTGATTTGATAATACCCAAAATCAAAGAAGAGTAGGCACCGGACGTGGAAGCAGGGGTACAAATGAAAATGAAGTTCAAGATAGACGTCTATGATCTTTGGATGATAAGCGGTTAGGAGAACAAGGCCATCCTGTCGCTGTCCGAACGGTTTACCGCCGGATAAGGTCTAGACTCTAGAGTATCTAGAGTTAGAGTATTCCGAGTTTTCTGGCCATGATCCATGTGAAATTCCTATTGAACCACTGCTAGAAAAACCGGAATACTCTATAAATTTGAAGATGAAAACCCAGTTAGTGAGCTGTGTTGAATAAATTCATTGTTAGTTTGAACGCATCAAATTAAACTCCAGTGCAGATACTATGAGAAAAAAGTTTAACAAAATTGAATCTTTAACAGAGTGTGTTTCGAAAACAAACGTTTGCAGTCCTAAATTTATGGGACTTTTTTCCTAGAAATTATTCAAGGAATCTCCCCTTTTCATTTGTACCCATATTTTTCGAACACTCTGTATATATTGGATTGGATCACCTAAAGTAAACATTAGCAGAGAGGAAAGGATGTCTCTGATAATATGAGTACTATTATATCGGTCTTCTATCCCACGCTTCAATTGATGTAAAATCTCCATCATGTTACCCGATCGTAATACCAAAGAAATGATTATAACAAATGAAGATTTTTGCCATCATTCGCGAAAAATAAAGAACATGTGGATTAATTATTCGATGTTGTTTGGTGTATTGATGTTATTTCTACTTCAAGTCTTTTCATTCTATTATATTTTCACCCTGAAAAATGAGATGACTGGTATCGCAAGAAATCATGAGAAACTTTCGAAAGCTTTCACTATTCTCAGGAATAAACGGCATAAAAGGACAGTGAATTTTGAATTTGAGTACCCAAATGTGTTATTTTTGGACTATGATGTAGGAACAACTGTTGATGTAAGTTCATTCCATGCATGATATAAATATTTGTATGAAAATCAATTCTTGAATGATTCGCATCCACTTTGCATAAAGGTAACGACCTGCTAACTGGTTCGATTTTTTGCCACATGCTGTTAACCATGAAACCAAGATTATCTTATTATTGTATCACCTAAAAACTTCAAATATCTCGAATTTCTTGTTGCGAAATCCTATTCTCAATTCATTTATCAATTCCGGTACAATATGCATTCATAAATGAACAAATATTGCTTTTTTATTCATTGCTTGAGAGCTTATAGGATCTGCCTAACTTCATTGCAATAATGAAACAAATGGAGAAAGTAGTAAATAACTAACATAAGAACGGAGCATCTGGAGAAAACGCCACTTCACAATTGTCAGCATGTCCCGCCCTGTATCAGCTGATAGAAGTAATCCAGAAAACTCTTAACAAAGAAATCGCCATGTGTGCCTTCCTGGATCTGGATGTATCTGGGGCCTTTGACAACATAACACACGTGTCTGCCAGAGATGCTCTTGAGAGGCGAGGAGTGAATGACACCATCTTAAAATGTATATATGAGTTGTTAACGACGGGAAAAGCTGAGACATCGATGGTTGATGAATCCGTCTTCGACAAAGCTACTCGTGGAACATCTCAGGGTGGGGTGATATACCCCCATATGGAGCCTAGTAGTGGATGAACTTCTACTCAGGCTAACGGATCTTGACTTCGAATGTGTAGGCTATGCTGACGATATAGTCCTAATAATTAGAGGCAAATTTGAAGGCACTCTCTGCGGCCTATTGCAGAAGGGCCTTAGAATTATTGAGCAGTGGTGCTTGTCAGTGGGGCTGAACATCAACCCAACCAAGACCACAGTAATTCTGTTCACTCGAAAGAGTAACCTTCCAGCCATGAGGACGTTAACATTAAAAGGAAATATCTTGGAGTGGGGGACTGAAAGTAAAATACCTAGCAAACTTCTGTGGAATAAGCATGTTGATAATGCTATTAGCAGAGCTACAAGAGCTCTGATAGCGAAAAGGCGTCTATGCGGCAGGAATCGGGGGTGTAATCCAAAAATACTACGATGGATGTACTTCATGATCGTAAGACCTATAATTACATATGGGGCAGTAGCCTGATTTGCTAAGGCAAGTCAGGTAAGTACGAGGAAAATGCTCGACAGAGTACGAAGGCTCGCCTGTGTGTGCATCACAGGAGCTATGAGATCGTACTAAACTATAGGGCGCTTGAGATTATCACAGACCTCATACCTCTACATCTAGTGATGGATAGGATAATCAAGGAGGCCATCCTCAGAATATCTATAAAGAAGTTATTGGTTCTAGAACCGCTATAGTATCTGGCGCTTGGATTTACAGGGCAAGTACCAAGTGTGCTTACAAGCGTCCTTCAAACGGAAATACTAGCAATCAGAAGATGTCTAGACATAAATGTACAAAGAAACTATCAGAAGTGCTATATAGCTATTCATACAGATAGTCAAGCTGCCGTTAAAGCACTGCGCTCCTATTTCATTGATTCAAAGATGATTTGGGAGTGCCGGTGCAAACTCAATGAGGTAGACAAGAAGAATAAGGTCTTTTCAATCTGGGTTCCCGGTCACTCGGGAATCGTAGGAAACGAAGAGGCCAATACAAGTGCCAGAAAGGGCGCACAAAAGTCACTCACTGGACCAGAACCCTTTTATCGTATAGGAAAATTAAACTATGCAGGGTCTTTCACGAGGAACCTCACCCATATTTATACGGGAAACTACTGAACGTATTTTCATGAAATTCAGCACTTATAAGTATTTCACGATGCTGATGAAATCTAAAATATTTTCAAGGCATGAGCACCTCCGGTTTTTCCGGAAATGACGTCAACTTCCGTTTTTCAAATTAGAACACCATTTTTTTATTGCAGAAATAGATTCCTTAGAAAATTTCAAGTTATTTTGATGTAACATTTTTCAGTTTTGGTTGGAAAATTCTTTCTGAGCGGGAAAATTCGAAAAAAAAATCGAAAATATAGCTCCGCTGAAACAAGAATAACTTCGAGGTTTTTGGATGGAAAATTTTCATTTTTGGGATTTTTCAAGATGTAAGATTGATGTATCCACTTTAAAAATCGAAATCGCGATTCATGATACAGGGGGTGAAAAAATCGCTTTCAAAGTTAGGGATGACAAAATCGTGAAAAATCAATTTTTTCAAATTAGAACCCCATTTTTTTATGGCAGATATTGAATCTACGTTAAAAAATAATGTGAGTGTATGCATCACACCCTTGCCCTAAAGTGGATATTTTCTGAGTTATTCACAAAAAACTGTTTTTCAGCTATTTCTTTTCCCTTCACGCCAAAAAGATGAAATTTTCAGGAACTGTTACTTAAACCATGTTTTAGATTTTACTACCCTAATATGCAAGAGAAAAAAGTTACAGGTTGTTCCTAAATAGATGGCGAATTTGGATTCGAATTTGTATCGGAAACCTCTTTATTTCAACTAATCGGCCATCGGTTTTCTCTCCAGTGATAAATAAATAATTCCTTATGAACCATATGCAAAAACTTACCATGTTTTACATTCTTTTTTTTTAATGATAGATATCATTAATTACATCTGCCAAATTCCTCTTTATTCAGTAGCATTTTGTGTTTACTATTAATTTGGTGATAATTCGTATTAAGTTATAAAATCGATCACTATGCCTAATTTTACCAATGAAGATTATTTAAATCTCATTCTACTTCATGGAGAATGTAATAAAGTTGTAGATAGAACGATTCGACTGTTCATTGAGAGGTTTCCTGACCGACCCAGACCAACGAGAGATACCATTAACAGAACCATGACAAACTTGAGAAATGTCGGATCTTTCGTTAAGAAAACTATACACAGAGAAAAAAGTGTAGTAGAAGATGAGAACAACGAAATTACAGTTCTTGCATATTTTCGTGTGAATCCTCAAAATTCTCTCAAAGATGCCGAGATTGATCTGGGATTATCTCAATCGAGTGTTAAAAAAACATAAAATGCACCCATATAAATTCAATAGGGTACAGCATTTGAAGGAAACTGATTTCGTCAGGAGAACAGAGTTTTGCGAAGCTATGATGATTCGATTTCAAGAGAATGAAAACTTTTTGGACTGTATAATTTGGACAGATGAATCTAAATTCACAAAGAATTGTTCTTTCAATAGGCATAAGAGTCATTATTGGGATGAAGAGAACAACCACCACTTCAGACAATGGAACTTTCAAGAGACCTGGAGTTTCAATGTTTTTTGCGCCATCAAAAATAATGCAATTCTCGATGTTCACATTTATGATGGGACTTTAACTGGTAAGATAGAACACTACACATGTTTGCATTATTTAAAGAATGTTCTCCCTTGGGAGATAGATATTCTGACATATTGACTCAAATAATTGAGCCGCTAGTACAGAACCATAATGACTTATGGTATCAACAAGATGGCGCGCCTCCACACAATTCACTCAATGTGTCAAATATCCTCTACAGGCTATTTGAAGATCGATGGTTGGCGAACAATGGTCCACATCTTTGGCCACCACGTTCTCCCGATTTAACTCCTTTAGACTATTATGTTTGGGGTAGGATACAAAATATTGTCTACTCAACTCCCCTGACTGATAAAGAGGACTGTATAGAACGAGTCAGAAATGCGTTCAGGTTTGTTTAGATTTTTAGATTCATAGTTTTGAAACTCAATTTGGTTTTTAAACACTTTTGCAGATCTCTTCCTCCCGATGAAATAAGAAGAGCAACGCACGAAGCATTCCTGAGACGTATAAATAAATGTCTAGAAATTAACGGTCAAAACTTTGAGCATCTTCTCTAGTTATAACTGCGAGAGTTTGCCATGGTTCTCCTAATAGTAACTTGGAGTCGGTTTCAAGAAGGGGTGAAAAATCTACAGCATGGTTCAAATAACAGTTCCTGAAAGTTTCATCTTTTTGGCGTGAAGGGAAAAGAAATAGCTGAAAATTCAAGACGAAAAACAGTTTTTGTGAATAACTCAGAAAATATCCATTTTAGGGCAAGGGTGTGATGCATACGCTCACATTATTTTTAACGAAGATTCAATATCTGCCATAAAAAAATGGGGTTCTAATTTGAAAAAATTGATTTTTCACGATTTTGTCATCCCTAATTTTGAAAGCGATTTTTTCACCCCCTGTATCATGAATCGCGATTTCGATTTTTAAAGTGGATACATCAATCTTACATCTTGAAAAATCCCAAAAATGAAAATTTTCCATCCTAAAACCTCGAAGTTATTCTTGTTTCAGCGGAGCTCTATTTTCGATTTTTTTTTCGAATTTTCCCGCTCAGAGAGAATTTTCCAACCAAAACTGAAAAATGTTACATCAAAATGACTTGAAATTTTCTAAGGAATCTATTTCTGCAATAAAAAAATGGTGTTCTAATTTGAAAAACGGAAGTTGACGTCATTTCCGGAAAAACCGGAGGTGCTCATGCCTTGAAAATATTTTAGATTTCATCAGCATCGTGAAATACTTATAAGTGCTGAATTTCATGAAAATACGTTCAGTAGTTTCCCGTGTAAATATGGGTGAGGTTCCTCGTGAAAGACCCTGTATAAGAAGGAGTTTATGGTGAAGGAGAAAACCGAAAGGATGAATCACTCAAAAAGTTCCTCAGGAACTCTAAAACTGCTAGGTCCAAAATAATCTGGATCTCAGTAAGAACCAACTACACCTACTCACTGTCTTTCCCACAGGACATTGTCGCCTGAAGAAGCATCTGTTGAGAATGGTTTTATCGTGCACTGACGAGTGTAGATTCTGTGGGGAGGAAGAAGACACTCCTATTCACCTGGTTACGAAATGCTATGCCATTGCAAGACAAAGGAAGATTTGTTAAATATGATCTTGGTAAAGAAAACGAAAGCATAAAACATGCAGGGGCATTTTCGAAGGACGTTAATTAGAAAATTTTCAGGAAGGATTCAGAATATCCATATGATATACATACTGGGTCGGGTTGTCCCAGGATTAATGGTTGTGAATTTGGATTTAGGTTCTGAACCTTAAAATAAGACGAAAAGATCATATGGAGGTATATCTGGGAAAGTTTCGTTGACGGGTTAAATGCTTCAAAGAAGACTACATGTTGAAGAATTGATTCTAATTATTTCAAAATGGAACAAACAATAACAGATGAAATTTTGCAGAGTTCAATATGTGTTTTAATGTTGTTCAAACTTTGTCTTGTAAATTGCTCAATTGATTTCTAATCAATTATCGTTGAAAATGATATTGTCGTTAATTTTTTTTAATTATGGTGAAAATGGTAGACTTCTCAGTAGAGCATTCAACATACGAAATATCCGAATCTTCTAGAAATGACAAAGGGAAAATTTTTCAGACGAAAGAAAAATATAGCTGCGAAGCCTGATGTAAGATCAGAACCGATAACAAGAAATAAAGAGAACATTATACATAAATACTCTGGTTGAAGTTATAATAATAATAATAATAATAATAATATACTTTATTTCAAGGAATCTCCATAAAATTACACAAAATTACAAAGATCAAATGAAATCACGTCCAAATTTACCTGAAATACAAAAACTACAGGATTCTTACTGCATGAAAAAACTCTTCTAAGGAATATGGTTCAATTTTAATGAGGAGAGTTTTCAATGATTTCTTAAAGGTCAAGTTCGTCAACACTTTCACATTATATGGAAGAGAGTTAAACAGTTTAATGCACATATAAGATGGATGTTTCTCAGGAATTGCTAATCTATGTAATGGAAAATGTAGGTCGATAGATCGTGTTGAATAGTGGTGCTGAGATGTATGAATTGTAAACTTTTCCCTATTCTTCATAAAGAACACTAAACATTCAAATATATAAAGGGCATACAAAGTCAGAATGTTCTTTTCTCTGAATACTCCTCTGCATGACTCTCTGAACTTCATATGGAACATGATTCTCATAATTTTTTTCTGTATTTTAAAGATAGAGTCAACAGCTGAGCTAGCTCCCCAGAACATTATACCATATCTCATGACAGACTCTGCATTGGCAAAATAAACCGATCTTAAGCTACTTGAGTCCAAATATTTTACCAATACCCTCATTCCATAGCATACCTTACTTAATTTCATCGATAATGACTCTATATGATCGTACCATTTCAAGAACCTGTCGATTTGAAGGCCTAAGAATTTAGTCGATTGACTCAAGGTAATGCTTTTGTCTGCTAACTGTATTGAATCATCTAACTCTTTACGGGATCTATCTGTGCTGAACACTATAACTGCGGTTTTGTCTTCATTCATGAGAAGTCTATTAGAATCGAGCCAATTTTTAACAATTGCAAATATCTCATCCGCTTTTTTACTGATACTTACAAAATCATTGCCTTTCAATAAAATATTGGTGTCATCTACAAAACAAGTAATGATGACCAACAGGGCTTCAATCAAAAGACATAAATCATTCATAAAAAGAATAAACAATACTGGACCCAGTGTGCTTCCCTGGGGTACGCCAACATTCACCTCTACCTGATCTGACTCAGACGTCACACCATCTACTTGAACAGACACCTTCTGATGGCGACCTCCAAGGTAGGACTCAAACCACATTTTTGCCACACCGCGAATTCCCATATTCTCTAACTTTTGGAGCAGATAAGAATGGTTCAAACAATCATAAGCTCTTGACTGATCAATGAATAAACCCAATCCGAGATTATCTTCTTCAATTATGCGGATTATTTCCTGGGTAAACTGGAAAATGGCTGTGATCGGAGACCTACCCCCGAGGTATCCATGCTGAGAGTCACTAAATATATTATTTCTTTCAAGAAATTCTAAAAGCCTGGTTAACATTGCTTTCTCAAATATTTTTGAAAAACATGGTAGAAGACTTATAGGTCTATAATTTTCAACAGCACATTTATCTCCCTTTTTAAAAATAGGTTTTACAATAGAAATTTTCAATTGATTAGGAAAAATTCCATATATAAAGGAGTTATTAATTATATAAGACAGGATACATTTCAATTCTTCACTACATGACTTTACCAGCCTCAAAGGAATTTCATCATAACCGCTACAATTTGATATGATGCTATCAATCTCTATCTATGGGATAGGATAGAAACATTTGTTTATAACGATCAAATCGTCATGACACATGATCTTAAGATGAGGATTGTCGAAGCATTTCCAGTCATTAATTAATAGAAAAAAAATTGATAGCTGTCACAAAACGCGTCATTGATCCCAGATCATTTGAAACAGAACTTTTTTTTGTAAAACAGATAGTATAGCTACGAGAGACGGGGTTGTCATTTCGAGAAATCGCTAACCGTACGAACAGAAATCCAACTACTGTTATGAGATGTTGTCTAGCGTGGTTTGATAATTCCCAAAATTGAAAAAGAGTAGGCACCGGACGTCGAAGGGATCCAACTCGATCTTTGGCTGACGAGTGGTTAGGAGAACAAGGCTATTCTGTGACTGTCCGAACGGTTTTCTGCCGTTTAAACTTTTTTGAAGCATGGGTCGCTCCAAAAAAGTTTAAAGTGAATCTTTTGCCATGGCCGCCCAGATCCCCCGATCTTTCGCCCATAGAGCATGTTTGAGTCATCATGGGTAGAAGGCTTGCAAATTTACCCCAGCCCCCACGGACTTTGGCGGCTCTGAGACATGAAACACAGGTAGCTTGAGATAGTATCCCTAAAGAAGAAATAGACCATCTTATTGCATCAATGCCAAGACGTGTTGGGGAGTGTATAGATAATTGCGGTGGACAAACACATTATTAACAAATATATCTTAACAGCAAGGTTCATGAACTGTTCTAAAAATTATTAATATGTTTTCAGAGCAAAAGTTACTGCGACAAGGTCAGACTTTGTTTTGGGCCAGAATTCTATTCTAGTAAGTATGATTTACCAACATATCTGAGTTTTTCATGCAACAATGCTCGAAATACGAATACTCAATTGGAAAACGACAAAAATTGCCTTCAATATCTAATATGAAATTTACTAAATATTAAATTAATTAAATATTGGAGAAAGCAATGTATGCACAGATTGTTGGCTTCTTTGAGAACAATAACCTACTCACCGACCGACAGTTTGGTTTTCGTAAGAACCGAAACACGATTGAAGCTATTATCGACTTTGTCAACTCCACTCTTGAGAGCTTCGAAAATAAGGAGTACCGCCTTGCTACATTTGTTGATTTGACAAAAGCATTCGACTGTGTAGCCCACGTTAAGATCCTTTTCAAGCTACAAAAATATGGTTTTGATGAGGCTGCTCTGGGTGCGGTCGAGTCCTTCCTGAGCCATAGGTATCAGGTGATCTGCTCCGGTGGGACGTACTCTAACACGACCCTTATCACTATGGGAGTGGTTCAGGGATCTATTTTGGGGCCAGTTTTATTTATCATCTTTATAAATGATTTACCGGATTATTTGCCGGAAATAGAAACCACATTGTTTGTTGACGATACTACAGTTGCTGTTAGGTCCTCAGATCCACGGTCATCACTGGAGCAGTCACGTTCAGCATGGTTGAGACTTGTCGAATGGTTCACTTCGAACGGTCTGAGCGTAAATGAGAGCAAAACACATAATTTGGTTCTCTCTTTGAGACCAAAGTGGGACGAATTTGATGCCATCGACTCGGTCAGATTTGTCGGTGTTCATGTGGACTCTGCACTAACTTGGAGGTCACATGTAGATAACCTCCTGATCGTGCTCAGTCGGTATCTTGCAGCCGTTTTCCGACTGCAGAGACGAGCGGTCAGAATCGTGGGGGGGTTGAGCTACCGCGATTGCTGTAAAAATACCTACAAAGATCTGGGTATACTTACTTTTCCGTCTCTTTTTATTTTAGAAAATTTAATTTACACTCATAAAACTAAAGACATATATCTTCTACAGTCAGATATGCAAAAATATGACACGGGGAATAAGTCGCTAATTAGGAAAGACTTCCTAAGATTAAGTAGATCCCAACACGGTCCGAGATTTTGTGCGGTGTCTCTGTACAACAAACTTCCTGGTGGGGTGAATAATCTGCCAATCGCTAAGTTCAAGGCTAAAGTGAAGGCGATGTTGGCAGTTAATATATTTTATTCTATTGACGAATTTTATAGTTTGACTCTGGATGACAAAGACTTCGTGTGAGTTTTTTCCAGGAGTGAATTTTTAGCATTTCATGTTTTATTTTTTCGAATTACTTTTATGTCCTGTGAAAGCAATGTAACATTTGTATTAATCACCAATAAATCTCTCTCTCTCTCTCTCTCTATTCAAAAATAAACCAATATCCGTTTCACACCCCAATAAGACTTTTGAAACTGCGTCTGATAAGCATTGAACGTTTTTGGGAAAATAAATATCTCAGAACTCGCAACAATAATCATTTATTCCCCCTTTCTAATTGGAAAATTTTGGAACTTTGACCAACTTTGCGATTTGCAATGTTTTATGAAAACAGTTTACAATATGTGTATATTATATGAATGAAAAATTCCTTATCAACAGAATTCTAAAATCTAAGGATCTATATCGAGTTGGGACTGTTTCCCCTGGTCTCAACATATTCCTTTAGGATAGGCTTCAAGAGCGTATTTTGAGTGACCTAATCAACGTCTCTGCCCATTATGTAAATGCTCTGACTAAGATTTTCTGTTATTCAGGAAGCAGAAAAGCTAAAAATTGGATGATGCTCATGATAATTCGAATTCTTTTCGACCAATCATTCATTCCCTAAAAAAATAACCGACTTCGATAGAATATCGCCAAAAGTATGGACATAGAGATAGAGCTTTCCGTTGGTAATGGGCAGAACACCACCAATACTGGCTGTTACTACAATGGCGCAATGTACTTTTTTCGGACGAGTCACGATTCGGTTTATAAATTGATAGTCGACGAGAAAGGTTTGGAGAAGTCCAGGCAGACTAGAACGACACAATAACGCCCGGGAAGTTGTGCCCTTTCAAGGCGGATCAATAATGTGGTGGGGGGTATAATGTTCGGTCGCCGTACCCCTATTATTTTCGTTGAACGAATAATGACTGGTGCCATCTACTAGAAAACATCACTGA
Organism: Adalia decempunctata; assembly: GCA_951802165.1. Classification (NCBI taxonomy): domain Eukaryota; kingdom Metazoa; phylum Arthropoda; class Insecta; order Coleoptera; family Coccinellidae; genus Adalia; species Adalia decempunctata. The sequence continues at coordinate 34,599,640 of OX637697.1, read as the reverse complement.
AACAATCATTGTACCTCCGGGCAACGAATTTGGGGATAATTTCATTTTTCAGGATGATAACCCCCCCCCCCCCCACACGAAGGATTCAAAACATCATTAAATAGAACAGCAAACTCACTGGACACGAATACAATGGAACACGGGAACACGTAATGGATTACTTATGGAGAGTAATATCCAATCGCCAAAACACACCTCAAACTCTTCAGGAATTAAGTTTATCCCTTCTGGAAGAATGGAACGATAAGCCTGAAAATTTCTTGACTTGATTCGTGGGATGCCTAGGCGTATTGGGCGGTTGATTGAAAGAAAAGACTATTGAATTTGAATTCAGTTGTAACTATAAATAATCAAAAATACATAATTATTCGATTTTTTTTATTTTTTCTCATTTTTCATATTTTGTCTCATCCTTGACAAAAACAAAGATTTTTTATCAATATACTGCAGTTGAAATAGAGGAAAATATTCATCTAATTTCCAGAACATTGTTTATTTCTGAAGAAACCTAAGGGGGAAAGACTTATGACGATGCGTGTATGTATAGGTTTGACATATTAACAACAAAAATTTTGTTTATTTCGAGAATTAGAGTTAATCTTCAATAAGACGATTATTTCTCATCCACAAACGAAATCGTACTTTGATCATATTCTTTCAAAACTACTGAACTGAACCAATTATTTCAATATACAGAATGAAAATATAGAAAAAATTGAATACCAAGAAATTTATATTGAAAAAAATTACGTCTCAATTCGAATAACCTATACTAACTTTCCAATTACTTTTTGTAGGAAATCTTGGAACTAAAGGTGAACCTGGAGTACCTGGACTGATAGGTCCTGTGGGATACCCAGGTATGAAGGGAGAAAAAGGTGACACTGGCCCGCCAGGATGGGGAGGACCGGCAGGAGCTAAAGGGGAAACAGGTAAGAATAACTTGAGACTATACATAATTAAAGCGAGCAGGCCCTGTATTCACTAGTCGGAGGTTAATGATATGCGTCATCTTGGTAATATTTTCTATCTCTCTGATTATCAGTGACTTTGAGACATTCGCGTAGTACTCGGAGAACTGATGTTGAAATTGTTTATCATTAACCCTTTGATCACGCCTCAACATCCGTAGAAGCTGAAAAAATTCAGGGGGTGATCCCTTGTCACCAAATAGGGTGGGTCTCTTATAAGAACTTTCCTCTTTGAGCCCCCCTGCTTAGTTACAGTATCCTAAAGATGGCGTCCAAGAAGAAAATTAAGCAGATATTTTATAAAAGCGCTGTTCTGACGTTGCTTGATCCCCTTCCGATGTTGTAGATTCCTCTTCTCTAGTTGACGGTTCTTCCGAAGCTTTTTCTTGTGGCACTTTCTCGGTATGAGAAACATGGCGTTTAACTATTTTATTTTCCCTCATCAGGGTTAACTCGTCACCTTCCCGTCTCAGCACTTCATATTCTTTCTGGTCAAATCTGGGGCCTAGCTTATTTGCTACCACCATCTGCAGCACCATAAGACTACAATTGGTCATTTCTAATGTGTCTACATTCCACCCTCCGGCTTTTCGCTTCCTCAGCTTCTTCCAGTACTCCATTTTGATAAAGTTTACACCGCATCCTTAGTCGATGAGAAGTGTTAAGGGTACTCCTCCTACTTTACATTGGACAAGCTCCTCACTTGCTTAAGGACTGCTGTAATGGCGAAACTCATCAATTTTGAAACAATCGAAGTTTTTGATTTGGGTATTCGTTTCTGGTTCATCAACATGCTGAAAAATGTCCTTGGGATCCGCATTTATGACATTTGGAATCTTTAGCTAGACACTGGTTAGAAAAGGCTGAATGACCATGTCTGCCGCACCGTGTACAATTATTTCATTGTGTTCGTCAGTTATTTCATCAACTGCCGATATAGATGCTCCCTGATCATTTGAAGCCATTGATTGTGACTGCTGTCTTGCTTGTTCGTGTATCTTGCATAATTCGATAATCTCCTCTAATGAACATTCTTTTTCTAATAACTTTGCCTTGAAATTCCGCCGAAGCCCAACCGTCAATGAGTTTGTCCTTAACAATGATTTCCTTGGATTCTTGTGCTGTCGAACCGAAAACACATTTAGAAGCTTCTTCATTCTTCAAGATTGTGAAGACATGCCTTTCGAATGTGGAATTTTGAATCGGGGAAAAATACTCCGTCAATTTTTCTACCAGAGTTTCGAAAACGTCAGATTTTGTCGCTTGGTCGACTTCTTCGATAATTGCACCTGGTAAATTGTACACGATTTCTTGAAGTTGTGTTCCTCCGATGTGTAACAGTTTATTTCTTAACTGGATCAACAATTCCTTCCGATGACAAGTACACCTCAAGTGATCTTAGCCATTTTTCCCATTCGTTTCGAATGAGTGCTTTACATAGACTTATAGTAACATGGAATGCTATTAGCCTTGCTGCTCAGCTTAAAATAATTGGTGGGAGTTCAATGTAGTGTGTTTTTATTTCAAGTTGCATTTGAGAATGGTTTCACTTTGAGAACTGAAATTTTGTGGATTAAGTCAGAAAAGATTGGAGTTTTTAATGAAATTATTGAAATGGATTTCATTTCGAAAGTTCATTTTTTTCATTTGGATGAATTGACCAATTTTCGGTACTATTTTGACGAAATAGTATCTTCAGGAACTTAATGAACATAAATTGAGCTATACTCATGGCGTCCTTCCATTTAAGCAACTTCTTCCGAACTACAATTTATTTTAAGGGACGTCAGGACCCGTCGGAAAACCAGGACCTAAAGGTGATGCTGGTAGCGTAGGACATCCAGGGCGGCCGGGACTTCCTGGTGAGTGAGCATCCACGTGAAACATTTTTCAGTCAAGCCACTTGGTCTTATATGCAATTTATTAATAATAATAATGAATTTATTTCTGGAGTTAAAAAGCTACAAGAACAATGACACAGAAAAAGTCAGAAAAAAACAATATTTTTTTTTGATCTATTTTAAGGGAAGCCAGGACAAAATGGATCTCCAGGAGCTAAAGGTGATGCTGGTAGCGTAGGATACATAGGACCGCCCGGACTTCCTGGTGAGTGAGCATCCATGTGAAACCTTTTTCATTCAAGCCTCTTGGTCTAATATGCAATTTATCTTATCTATTTTAAGGAAAGCCAGGGCCTAATGGACCTCCAGGAGCCAAAGGTGCTGCTGGTAGTATAGGACCTACAGGATCACCAGGATATATAGGTGAGTGAACATCCAAGTGTCCTAGAAAGATATGAAGAGCGATTCTAAGACTTGGAGAACATTTTGTTAACGCGTTCATCACTTTAAGAAACTTGTAGGATATTGAATCAGTTATATGCATAAAATTCTTCCATTCAAGCAACTTTTTCTTAATTACAATTAATGATGTTCATTTTAATGAACGCCAGGACCTGTTGGAAAACCTGGACCTAAAGGTGTTGCTGGTAGCGTAGGACTTCCAGGGTTGCCCGGAGTGCCTGGTAAGTAATAGAGATAATGAGATATCAAGACATGGAATAGGAGAACTGAGATCTCAGAGAAACCATTCAAAAGTATATTCTCAATAATACAACTCTTGTTATTCGCTGAAAACTCATTTACTTCAAATACACCTGTATTCTCCTGAAGAAATTTTTTTTCTGGTTTATTGTTTTCATGTAAGTGATATTGAAGATTTCATACACAAGTTGAGAGTTGATAGGAAGGGGGGCAAGACTTTTGATTATGTGTATATAATATTATCAATTTGAGGTTCATAGTGATGTTACTCATGTTTTCCTCTAAGGACAATGGTGTTAGTTACTGGAAGAATTCAAAGATTAAGTAGAGATACGAGTGTCCGAAGAAGTAGTATCAGCTTAGAATTTTAGATATAAATGATGAAAATGATTTGATCTCTTCTAGTTTCGAAAATCGATAATATCTAATGCTAACTTCATATCTTCAATTAGGTATTGGAGCCAAAGGTGAACCGGGAGTATCTGGACCAATGGGCCCTGTAGGTATTCCCGGTATGAAGGGCGCAGAAGGAAAGTCAGGCCCGAAAGGAGAGACAGGAGCCCGAGGGGATAAGGGTAAGGATATCTTAATTTTTACGTGTTCATAACCCGTAAGTAAAGCATTGCATAACATTGCAAATGAAGAAGACAGTGTAGTTCTGATTAACTCAAAGCGTTGATTGAAGTTTCATTTATGATTCATCAATCAACGTGTAAAGACTGTAGCTGTGGCTTAACAATCGTTTCATGGGCCCGATACGAGCTTTGATAACTGCGTCCCTAAAAACTTCGGCCCGTCAAGATATGCGCCCTTTCCTTGGACACTATTGGCACACCCTCATTTACGCTACTGGATTTTAGTCACCAGCACAAACAATTTGACAGAATATACCTCAGTACCTAACAAGTAAGAAAACAGTGTACTATACGCAGAAGAAATGACTGGCTTATCATACTCTCTGAGATATCAAGACATGGAATAGGAGAACTGAGATCTCAGAGAAACCATTCAAAAGTATATTCTCAATAATACAACTCTTGTTATTCGCTGAAAACTCATTTACTTCAAATACACCTGTATTCTCCTGAAGAAATTTTTTTTCTGGTTTATTGTTTTCATGTAAGTGATATTGAAGATTTCATACACAAGTTGAGAATTGATAGGAAGGGGGGCAAGACTTTTGATTATGTGTATATAATATTATCAATTTGAGGTTCATAGTGATGTTACTCATGTTTTTCTCTAAGGACAATGGTGTTAGTTACTGGAAGAATTCAAAGATTAAGTAATAGACTACAGGCCCGTGTCGAAAATTGATGGGTCATTTGAACCAGAAGGTGACCTATCTAGAACGATAGAAGGACATAAAATAATAATGTTCAGCACTATGCCGTCACTTGTAAGCTGTCCAACTGAGTACAGGTGGCAATTCAAAAGGACAGGTAGACTGGGTACATTTGGGTCATATGACTTTTGACGGCATTCTTACCATCGATAGCTCCATGGAAAATAATAGGAAAACGGGCAATGCCGTACAAAAATGATGCGCAATATATTCGGAAAATTTTTTCGATTTTCCGAAAATTTCCATGGTAAAATAGGTCATTTGAATTTGTACGGCATCAGTTTTATACGGTTTCCATACATCTTCTGATCCATTATTCAGCAAGGCCGTACAAAAATCATGCGACAAAGGGAAAAAATCGAGGGTTGCAACCCCCTCTCTTGCCGTGCTCCAGGGGGTCATTTGAAAAAGTACGGCTTGGTTCCAAAACATTATCCAGCACTCAAAATTACTATTAAAAATGAGGCCGTCAAAAAAAAATTGTTCATTTTGACGTTATATCAATAATTATCTTAATTTCATCTTATGCTTGACCCATAAAGCTCTAAAGTCATTTGACGGCAACTTCTTTTTTTACATGATACTTTAAGATACAATTCTTATATTATATTGCCGTTCAAAAGAAACTGTTCTAAAAAAAATTATAGAGAAATACAAAAAGTGAAATTTTTCATATTATTGTAAAAGTTTGGAAATCATAGATTAATGATATATAACAATTTTCTACATTTTATCCCTTGTTTTGAATAGTATTAAGGTAAATAAATTAGGAACAAATGATGCCGTACATTTTTATCCAGACCATATCATTTAGGATGATGAAAATTGCGCTACCATTTTAAGGATACTCTATGGTCATTTGATACTGTACGGCATCAACATATTTTTGAAGAGAAAAATTGAAAAAATGACAAAATCATTATACCGTCTGAAGTGTCTATATCATACCCAACAAGTGAAACCGTCAATCCAAGTATCAACAGTTTTGTATACTTTTTGGTTTAAAAAAGGTATACTTGAAACATTATTGATACATATATAATTGATTGTTCACTGTAATAATGTGAATGAATAAATCAACTATTCTCTAGAAAAATTTTATATATTTATAACTATCAATAGTGATAATAACAATAATATGAAAAATTTCACTTTTTGTATTTCTCTATATTTTTTTTAGAACACTTTCTTTTGAACGGCAATATAATATAAGAATTGTATCTTAAAGTATCATGTAAAAAAAGAAGTTGCCGTACTGGGTCAAATGACTTTAGAGCTTTATGGGTCAAGCATAAGATGAAATTAAGATAATTATTGATATAACATCAAAATGAACAATTTTTTTTTACGGCCTTATTTTTAATAGTAATTTTGAGTGCTGGATAATGTTTTGGAACCGAAGCCGTACTTTTTCAAATGACCCCCTGGAGCACGGCAAGAGAGGGGGTTGCAACCCTCGATTTTTTCCCTTTGTCGCATGATTTTTGTACGGCGTTGCTGAATAATGGATTAGAAGATGTATGGCAACCGTATAAAACTGATGCCGTACAAATTCAAATGACCTATTTTACCATGGAAAATCAAAAAAATTTTCCGAATATATTGCGCATCATTTTTGTACAACACTGCCCGTTTTCCTATTATTTTCCATGGAGCTATCGATGTTAAGAATGCCGTCAAAAGTCATATGACCCAAATGTACCCAGTCTACCTGTCCTTTTGAATTGCCACCTGTACTCAGTTGGACAGCATACAAGTGACGGCATAGTGCAGTGCTGAATCTTATTATTTTATGTCCTTCTATCGTTCTAGATAGGTCATCTTCTGGTTCAAATGACCCATCAATTTTCGACACGGGCCTGTAGTCTATAAAGGGTTACTCATAATACATAATTTTTTTCAGCAATCTCATGTAAATGAGTTATATTAAGGAACTTCTTCTCACTTAACTTAACTTGCGATTTATTTTATATATTTTAAGGAATGCCAGGACCTGTTGGTCCAATTGGAAAACCTGGACCAGAAGGATTGAAAGGAAATGACGGTGAGTGAGTACAGTTCCAGTAGATACTGCCAAGCCACAAAGATAAGGCACTTCTACAGGTACTAGGGATTGCATTACTGGTTTTCCGATTTACCGCCCTTAATGTTCTTCAAATTACCGACGAAGAAACCGACATCTTTTACCGGTAATTTCGGTAAAAATCCGTTGTTTCTGTGATGCATGGGCAGCGCGGACGGGATGGATTGTAAAATTATCAAGTGTGTAAATGTGTGAAAAGGAAATGCAATATTTTTGGGAAGGGGGAATTCAGGGGAAATACTTAGAAATGGCTTTCGCAGCACTCATGACAACTCGGCCTACTAGTGTGGAGACCTAACCTTATTGTATTGATATATCAATACTTTCATCACTTAGCCGCGACCTTATCTTTGTTGTAATTGTTCCTGCCGCAGTTATGGCTTTTTTGGACTCCACACTAGGAGGCCGAGTTGTCATGAGTTGTCATAAAGGAATCGGACGAGTCCTTGAAAAATTTAAGATATTTTTTTATTCAAATTACTATTTAGGGCCTCTTACTAGTCTTTGAGCTAGGTATATTATTTTTCTTTAATTTACCTAGAGTTTTACTTTTCTGTTGGTAATATTTGATAAGAATTAAACTTTGGTTATTTATTTTCTGGCTTATTCTTTTATGTCGGAAAATACCGGTAAACCGGAAATTTGTCAAATAATTTACCGAATTACCGGTAAATTCAAATTCGGTAAATTTGCAATCCCTAACAGGTACCTTATCAACACTTGTGTTCGGTCATCGAGTATTTTTTCATAAATAATAAGGAGCATTTCCATTCTTCTTGAATATCAAAATCCCATCATATTCACACCACTAGACAGACTAGAGTCAACTTCAGTTTCACTACATAGATCACAGTGTGACACCGAAAAAAGAATAGATGCCTTTTCATGTAGAAAACTTTGGGGATTGTTTGGAATGAAAATCTGTTGATGGGTTATCAAAATATTCAACTTTTAGAATCAAATACCTCTAAAATCATAATTGAAAAAATATTCAATTTGGAGTTAGATGCACTAAATACATACTTCCATAGTTCCATACCAATTACCATACAATAATTCTCCAAAATTATTTTGCATCACCTTGCATAAATAATATTGGGCGAATTTTTATTGCAGGTATTAATGGGTTGCCTGGAAAACCTGGACCACAAGGTTCAAAGGGGGATAAGGGACAACAAGGAATCAAGGGGAGCCAAGGTAAAAAACCCTGAATTATGTTGAAATTCTTCTCAGCTGGACGAAATATCTATTGGGATTGGTTCAAGTGAAAATATTTTGTACATGAAGGTGACTTGGATATGAATTCAAGAGAGAAGAGCATTAGAGGAGGTCATTCTCAGTTTAAACAAAAAAAAAAACATAAGAAGCCTCAGATGATTCAAGTTTCTGTATTGTCAACTGAGGCAAACAAATGACAGAGAGATCTCTTCGCCCCTTTTTGCGGATCAAACATTGGAAGTACCTTCATTATTGCCTTTACAGCTCTACTATGGTGAAAACCCTCATAAGCTCTACACCATTTCCAAGTGTATTTCAGAAGGCGTCAATTGTATTTCAGAAAACATCACTTGTATTTCAGATTAGTCAATTGTATTTCAGGAAACATCAAATGTATTTCAGATTAGTCAATTGCATTTCAGAAAACATCAAATGTATTTCAGATTAGTCAATTGTATTTCAGAAAGCGTCAATTGTATTTCAGAAATCATCAATTGCATTTGAGAAAACATCACTTGTAATTCAGATCAGTCAATTTAATTTCAGAAATCGTCAATTGTATTTGGGAAATGAAAAAAAAAGAAACTGTAATTCTTGAAAACTCTTATTCGAGCATATTTCAAATATTCGCCACAACTGTTTTCTGGAAGACTTTGGGGTTCATGGAGCATGGGGGGATTGTCTCGATATTACCTATATGTTGGTCAAATCCGATGCAGTCATGGAGAAATGATATTCCTACTTTCTGAATTACAAATGACGGTTTATGAAATACAATTGACGCTTTCTGAAATTCAATTGACTAATCTAAAATACATTTGATGTTTTCTGAAATACAATTGACTGATCTGAAATACAATTGACGCTTTCTGAAATCAAATTGACTAATCTGAAATACAATTGACGCTTTCTGAAATACGAAATTGGCCAAATTCAAATATATGGCGGGAAAAAGTTCCTGCTTTACCCACATATTCACTAATTTCATAGTTCAGCGATTTTCGGATAGAGAGCGCCATTGTACATTTCATTCATGATTAGAGAGATATTCATAGAACTTATAGTGATAATGTCAGTTCTATGGAGATATTCCATAAAATTCACGGTGGCGCCTCTATCGGAAGAGTTTTCCTACTCGCTCTGAACGGCGACCAAACCAACAGAGGATGACGACGAATACTCCAGTCAGAAAACCACACTTTATCTAGTTTTTCTGGCATGAGGATATTTTTTCAGATCAGATTTCGAGGATGTGTCAATACCTCCATATAAATCTGTTAATGAGCTATAAAATACATTTTTCTGGCATATTAATATTCATGGCCTTGTGCGAAGAATGCAGTAGGAAGAATTTATGGCCATTTTGATAAATTTCAGCATATTTTTTCCAACATTGCGATAATCCCAATTGTTTTCAAGAAACGATACCTATACCGAACACGCTACAGCGTTTCCTTTGTTCGATCCATAATTTGCAAGATATCAATATCAAAAATTAATATTTTTTAAATTAACCTACATATTTTTTAGGTGATCCAGCTGAACCAATTGTTCCATCTGCGTGAATTCTGTACAAGTACAAAATATGGATTGATATATTCTTCAATGATCTGGAGATTTAACTCTGATGAAAGTTTAATTTTATACTTTAAGGAATAAAAAATATAAAAAAGTACATTTAGCACAACAATTTTTCAATGCGTTCCTGAAAAACCAGTTTTGAAAAAATATAATAAATGTTTATGTTACTTGCCATAAAAAGAACTGATGAAATATTTCGTACATATCATAAAATTATTTCATTTTTGATGCTCCTGGATAATTCTTTATTGGGAAGAACTATCGAATTCAACAGTATAGTTTCAGAAGGAACACTTACTCTGCAACCTGAAACAGAACACTGAGTGTGTAAAAATGTAAAGTGAAAATTGCCGGAAACCACAATTTTATAATGCACGCAAAATGTTTCTTATCATCAACATCATATTTTTATCTGAAATACATCCAAGTTTCAAGGATCATTACAAGCTTTTGATTTTAGCTACTTGTTCATGCAGGAATTTCAATGTCAACAGAAAAACAAATTTCAAGCAGAAAATTTCATCTCATCGTGGTATTTAACACTAAATTCCAGAATTCCTCATATACTGTTATATTGACTTACCCAATATAGTAATAGAAGGATTCAATCTGCCATCTTTATTGAATAATGGAAGATTTTCCATTTTCGCAAAAGGCTTATTTGGATCTGGATCAGTTGGTGTTCCTTCTACTCTAGCCCATTTTCCAACCCTTGATCCAGTTCCAATAATGCTATGTAAAATGAGACTGTGGTCTTCTATTATAGCATTTGCCAAGACTATGCTTTCATGAATTCTCACACCCGCACCAACATGAACTCCAGGTCCAATGCTGACATTCGGGCCAATCTGAAAGATGTTTCAATTTGTATATCTATTTTCCTGTATGTATATGTATAGTGTTGAATGGAAATTGGTGATATAAGAATGGAGTTCATCAAAGTTTGTCAGCATCAATGCCAATATCTAGCAAAGAAACATTTGGAGATAGTGAATATCAATCCAATATGAATTGGAAAGGAAATTAAACGCAAGTCCCATTAGATAAACCTAGGATGTCTGGGACAAAAGCCTTTTGATGAAATATGTGGTACATTTACGCGATTTTTGCCGATTTTTTCCGACCACGTAGAAAGACGAAATATACCTCAAAAGAAGCACCGATGCTTCTACTTTCATATTCTCTATCGTTGTTTCTCTTCCGTGGCCCCCGTTCCAAGCTATGGCGTTTTCCCGAACCTACTTTTTGACAATTTAGGCCATGCCTCCACTGTGGTCCGAATCGAAAAGTGTAAAATACGTTTAGTATAAAAAATAAGACAGAATGAAAAGGCATATAATATCTAAAAGTTATAGATTTCAATTTCCAACATTACTTAAATGGCAGATACATGGAACATCTATTTGGAATTACTTGGTCTCAATACAAGACTCTCAGTCAGTAGTCCATCAGAAATGTAAGAGTGGTGTGATATATTGATGAAGGCTTTCATTAGGATCGAATTCCGGAAAGATGATTCGCATTTATGGTATAATTGGTAAATTCTTGGGTAATTCAAGTTGGTACTGCTTTTAACAAATTGTAAATATTGGATGAATATAAATTGCAGAAAATTTCCACCACATATTTCACTACTTACCACTGCACTTGCATCAATCACTGCTGTTGGATCAATATATACATCTGGATGGATTGTGCATAATACTTCATCCCCTTTTCCATGAAGGCTAGAATTTTTATTGGGTCTCTTTTTATAGAGTTCTAGGTAATGCCTATTCGCATAGATCGCTGAGCCAGCAGTCTTCAGCTGTGACCACCAAGTATCTAGCTATTGAAGAAAGATCTATATTCATTCCTATCATTCATCATAAAAAGAATTGATTTAAATTTAATTAAAATAAAATTTTCAATTTTCACATACACGCCATCCAAAGAATTTTCTAGTGCCAGATAGTCGAGCGAGAATATCTTGTTCCAGTTGTATATGACTTGTTTCTTTATTTCCATTTCCACCATCGAGTCTACAAGTACATATTTCATTGAAAAAATGATATTTTTAAAAATCATATTATATAATACTGAGGTTCAATCCATCTTATAGGTAGATTCGCATTCAAGAATCTGACGGAAGCTTTCAAAAATAAATTAGCAGCAGCTGTCAAAGAAATTGTTCATGATTCTGAATGTTATATAAATCTTTTGTAAATAATTTATATTATATTCATACTTTATATGGTTTCCATTTGATCTGGACCAAATTTTGCATGCAGCTCGTATATGAACAAAATTTCATCTGGATCAAATCTGTAGCTTCAAAATTTTCAGGAAAACAAAAGTTCGTTGGGCCATATTTACGGAACCCCTAGTCGAATTTTGCAATGAACTTTGATATGATATTGCCCTTGTTTAAGTAGAACAAGCACTCAAAAATTTTGAGTGCTTGTTCTGAGCTTTCAGTATTGTTATTTTGAGTCAAAATAACAATACTGAAAGCTCAGAGAATGATACTTACTTATTGTATACATCATTCAGCTTGCTTGAGAAAACATCCCCAATAATTTGAAATATGTCCAAAGAAAATATATATATTCCGCAGTTGATGAATGATGACACATATGAACTGGGTTTTTCTACATAATGTGTTACTTCATCTGTTTTCTTATCGATAACCATACATCCAAAATTTAAGGACTGCTGTCTTGTAGCCTCAGTGTACATTACAGAAGCCTGAAAAGCTCACTAATTAGTGCAATAATTGTGAATAAAAGAGAATCATATAATGCTCTTTCAATTTATGTTCTTTTCCAAAACCTATGTGATCAACACAGAAGAGGTGGCATCTGTTAATATGAAATGGAAATGAATGAACAATATACTCACTAAGCTACCTGGCTTATTCTTATGGAATTCATAGAGAGATGTCAATTGAAAATCTGCACAAACATCTCCATTCAATACAAAAAAAGCATCTGGGTTGCCCAACCTTATTTGATCTCGAAAATGAAAAAGCCCACCAGCTGTACCAAGAGCAACAAATTCTTGAAGGTATCTGTTCAAAATAAACTTTAATAGGCTATTCAATTTATCAGTATAACTCACTTTATTGAGATCTTGTACAAATGTTGCATGTCTTTCACAAAAGGCTCAATTTGATTGGAAGGATAAAATCCTATGAGCACTATTTCTTTCAAGTCCTTCAAAAGAATACATGCTTCAATGTGATGTTGTATGAGAGGTAAACCAGCAACAGGAAATAATGGTTTTGGTATATCAAGCGATAAAGGTCGGAATCTTGTTCCTGCAAATATTTTCTTATAATGGTTATAAAGGATAGCTACATGAATATCATGGGCAACTTCTTCAGCTTTTTACCTTTTTGGGGACCACCGATTAGGATAACTGCCTTAAGCATTGTTGATATTAGTAGAAATTATATTGGAAAGATGATTATTTTCGTTTAGTCTATCGATTTAACTACTATATCTCAAATGTGAAACATTTGCTTTAAAATTTCTGACGTAAATTTATTACGTGGTTCAGAATTCAGATAAGGAAATTCAAAGGATTTGTTTATCATTTATTTTTTATTTAGGAGTAAATGAGGTTATCGCTGTAACCACAGAGGTTTGTGTCCTGGTGCACAGAGCAGTCTGTGTGTCTGTGGTTTATGTTTGTGATTCGTTTTGTGCACGTTTGACGGTTGTCAAGACTGTCAAGAGTGATATCTGTGGTCAAAAATCGAATCGCTTAGAAAAAGTAAAAAAATTCACGTTTTACAAATGCAATTTTTGGATATTCATACCAAAGGAAATGTAGAAATGAATGGCGAGAAGGTTACCTTGATGTCTGAAATAGAGTTCTCGATGGATCCGACTTTTCATTTCGTAAGCAATTTCATTTTTCCTATTTGAGTGAGTTAAGCCGGCCACTCACGCGCAGTTAAAACTGTACGTGAGTGGCCGGCTTTATAGGCGTGAGTTATTATAGCTCACGGGGTTGTTATTGTTTAATGAGCGGTAATGTAAGTCATAACACACGCAGATGAATTTTGCAGCACGAGCCATCAGGTGAGTGGTGTAATTCATCAAGTGTGTCATGACCATTACCGCGAATTGAACACAAACTATCTTCTTCTTCTATGCGGCACCTTTGGTTGGCAGAACGTAGGCCTTGTGGCCCATTGTTCATACCGCATTCATATGATACTAGAGAGACTCAGACCCGAAGGCACGCCGACAAGAATGCCGCGAGCCGACAGGGAGGAGTCTCTCTCACCATAGAGATGGAAGGTGTAGGGTTCCCCAGGTGTGTTAACCTCAGTACAGATAGATTGTCGCACGTGAACAGTATATGTTCCGCCGTTTCCTCCGCGTTCCTGAACCAACGGCAAAGGGAACACTCAGTTAGTCCCATTCTACGAGACGGGTGCGGACAGACCTGAGGCTGCGGCTCCGGCTCCTACGACAGTGGGAACGGAATGCCTGGCATCTGTGTCTGGATGCTCCACGCTGGCTCCGGCGGGGGTGGCTGGCCCTTCTAAAAAGGAGGAAGATACTACTACAAAGTCTATGCAAAGGCCAGACAAGATACCACCACTCCCACGATAGGAGCGAGAGCGGAGGCCGCTTTCCCGAATTAAGGGGAAGCCATGGAAGCACCGCGATGACGACCGCAGGAAACGTCATTAGGTGTCTCCAAATCAACCTCCATCATGCCAAGGCCGCTACTGATGCGGCCCTCTGGAGGTTGATCAAACAAAACCTAGACATCATGGTGGTCCAGGAGCCTTGGGTCGTTGGAGCCAAGATCAGGGGGCTACCGGAGAGTTCAGGTAAACTGATATACCACAAAGGAGAGGCTGCCCCAAGAGCAGCACTGTATATCAAGAAAAACATTAAATACATGCCTCTTTCTAGGTTCATACAACGCGATGTCGCTGCAGTAGTACTAGATGCAAGCCTTCCCGGTGGTAGTGTCAAAGTTGTCATAGCTTCAACATACCACCATGAGGATGAGCCATCTCCACCGGAAGAAGTGACAAGCCTGGTGGGCTACTGCAAAAAGATGAACATGCAGTACATCATTGGATGTGACAGCAACGCTCACCATACCGTCTGGGCGAGCTCTGACATCAATAAAAGAGGTGAGTCTCTATTTGAATTTCTTGTAACTGAAGGGGTGGGCTTAGCAAATCGGGGTAGCGAGCCTACATTCCGCAATGCGATAAGGGAGGAGGTGTTAGACCTAACTCTTATCAGCCCAGCTCTACAACACAAAATTTCAAACTGGCATGTCTCAGCAGAGGCTTCCTTCTCTGATCATAGACTAATCCGGTTCGACATAGGGTTACAGCCAATGCTACAAGAGCCCAGAAGAAATCCCAAACGGACTAACTGGGACCGTTATCTTGGTCTTCTAGAGACCAATAACGAGCTCTCGGGGGTCCGAGGAATTGATTCTGTAGAAGGCATAGATTTGATGGCGAAAAATCTCCAAAGCAGGATTCTTACCGCTTACGAAAGTAGCTGCCAACTCAGGAAAACGGTTTCCAACAAAAACGTACCCTGGTGGAATTCAAATCTATCAAAGTTACGAAAACATGCCCGCAAACTGTACAACAAGTGGTCTACGACTAGAACACTAGAAGACAAGACTGCGTACAGAGCGGCAACGACTAAATACAATAAAGAACTTAGGGAGTCTAAGCGAAAGACTTGGCGTGCCTTCTGCGAAAGCATTGAGGAAACGCCGACGGCTGCAAGACTTCAGAAGGCTTTATCGAAAGAACACAACAACGGTCTGGGACAGCTTAAAAGAAGGGATGGTGAGATGACTGGCACAGATGATGAAACGTTGTCTCTCATGCTAGAGTCTCATTTCCCTGGCTCCCAAATATTTCGTGGCAACAAACCTAGCCAGGACTTTTCTGCGCCCAGAAGAGGAGCTAGGAAAATAGCTGCCAAACTTTTCACAGGGAATAGGATTCGATGGGCTATTGAATCCTTCAAACCTTACAAATCCCCAGGGGGAGATGGCATATACCCAGTGCTGCTTCAGAAGGGGCTGTCGGCTCTATTGCCAGAGCTTATAGTCTTATTTCGTAAGAGCTTCACATGGGGATATGTGCCTGAATGCTGGCGGGACGTGAGAGTGAGCTTCATTCCGAAGGTCGGCAAACGGCCGGGAACAGAAGCAAAATCATTTCGCCCAATAAGCCTCTCATCCTTTCTACTGAAAGCAATGGATCAAGATATCAGAGCCGGACTTCTGTCGAGAATCCCTCTGCATAAGGATCAATTTGCGTACCAAGCAGGTGAATCCACAATCTCTGCTCTTCATAGCCTCACAAGCAAGCTGGAAAAAGCCATAGAGCATAAAGAAATAGCATTATGTACTTTCATTGATATTGAAGGCGCGTTCTCAAACACACCTCGACAGTCCATCCATCGCGCGCTGGTCAAGAGGGGTGTTGCGCGGCGACGGTGGCTTGGATTATGGCAACACTGAACAGCCGGATAATCAATTTAAACTTAGCATCAACATGCCTAACTGCGACACCAGGAGATGGGTGTCCGCAAGGAGGCTGCTTATCGCCACTTTTGTGGTCATTAGTGGTCGACGACCTCCTTAAAACGCTTTCAGAAGCGGGTTTTGAGATCTGCGGATATGCCGATGACCTTGTGATAATGGTTCGGGGCAAGCATGACGATACAGTATGTGATCGCATGCAAAATGCTCTGACCCTAACGCACGAGTGGTGTGTCCAAGAAAAACTCAGCGTGAACCCTAAAAAAACGATTCTTGTACCGTTTACTAGGAGAAGGAAACTATGTCTTAAAGTAATTACGATGGATGGAATTGCTTTAATCCCCACTGATCATACTAAATATCTTGGTGTTATTTTCGACCAAAAGCTCTCTTGGAGCCTGCACCTCAAGGCAGTGATCAGTAAGGGCCAGAGAGCTCTCTTCGCATGCCAGAGGATGGTCGGAAGTACGTGGGGACTCAAACCTGAAATTACCAATTGGATTTATAAATCCATTGTGCGACCAATCGTTAGCTACGCAGCTTTCATCTGGTGGCCGAAGGCGAAAACACTTACGGGGCAAAAGGCCCTAGACAAATTGCAAAGAACAGCATGTTTGTCCATAACGGGAGCATCTCGCTCTTGTCCGACCGCTGCTATGCAGGTCATCCTGGACCTGCCTCCACTAGGACTATTCTTAGAAAGTGAGGCAGCCAGGTGGGCTCTTAGGGTAGCGAGGGAGCGGAAACTCAAAACTGGCGACTACACAGGCCATCTTCGCATTCTGAATGAGTGTAAGCAGCTTTTAGACGTGGTCACAGACAACCTCACCCTTAAGCATGAGTTTCAGAAAAACTTCAGCGTGACAACGCCAAGTCGCGAACAATGGATTAACGACGAAATGTTTTTCCCTGCAGGGCCTCTCGTGTTTTACACCGATGGCTCGAAGACCGAAGACGGTCGAGTCGGAGCCGGAGTATACGGTTCCTCAATACAACTAGCCTTATCAATGGGCTTTTGTCCATCGGTGTTTCAAGCGGAAACCTTTGCCATAAGGGAGTGCATTGCATACTGCATGGAATGTAACTACCGGAAAAAAAGGATTTATATACTATCTGACAACAGAGCAGCCCTACTAGCGCTTGACTCACCACTAGTTCGGTCAAAGTTAGTTTGGGAATGCAAAATGTCACTCAACGCACTCGGGCTTAACAATCAGGTCAACCTCGTTTGGGTACCTGGCCACTCGGGAGTGCATGGGAATGAAATGGCTGATCAGCTAGCAAGGAAGGGTGGACTTGACCCCTTCGTTGGACCGGAGCCTTTCTGCGGCTTCCCAGCAAGCCATCAAGCGATGGCTGTTAGAAAATGGGAACAGGAAAGGAAGAGTAGGTCCTGGCGACTGGTCCAGGGACAGAGACAGGCTAAGTCTTTCCTCTCGTACTCAACGAGCTGGACCAAAAAAGTTCTGGCACTTAGCAAATTAGAACTGAGGAAAATGACGGGAATACTCACGGGACACTGTCCTGTAAATTATCATCTTCGGAACATGGGAAAGGTTCCTGATGATACCTGTCGCTTCTGTCAAGAAGCCACCGAAACAGCTGAACACCTGCTTTGCAATTGTGGAGCTGTCTTCAGGAAAAGGCTACAACATCTTGACTTCTGTTTCTTGAAACCGGAACAAGTAATGGGCGTGGCACCGAGAAGAGTAGTGAAGTTCATAGAGGCTTTGCTACCTGATTGGTAAACAGCGCGGGGTAGCACAATAGATCTTCAGGTCAAGGTGTTTGCGAGGCTAAGCAAAGTCTAAACGCCCCTCCTTAAATCTAATCTAAAATCTAATCTAGTCCCATTCTATGTAAATGTTTGTAAAAACGAATGGCCAGTTAAAGCACCAGTCACCTGAGTCACCAGAGACAGTTGCTTCCTCTCGAGAATCAAGTTTTTTGACCTCCGGCTTAGAAGAAGGCCCCTTATAATGATGAGTCTCGACTGCCTGAGATCCGTTCTCGTGTTCCATTCAGAGGAGAATTTCTCATCAATCCATCCCTTGAAGAGGTTTTTGATATATGTGGGACAGATAGGAAGCGCGGGTTCCGGCCGAATACATACTATACTTTATCTTCGACTTCTTCAATAAAATTCGAAATAATCGGCATTTTGATAATTGACAACAGTCGTAAAAGCGATCTCCGTGGTCGACAATCGAATCGCGATAAAATCTCGTAGAAAACGACAAAAATTCACATTTTCCAAATGCAATTTTTGGATATTCAGATTATAGATGCATAGAATACCTGGTGTTGGCACTGATTAGATTTTGTTTAAGACTTTCTTGTCGATCGAAAATGTGACATTTTGTGCTGCTTTTCATTTCTCCCGAAAGGAGTCGCGCTATTTGTCGTTGCCGCAGTAGCGCCTCGACCGATAAAAATTATAGTCACGGCCTTCTAAAGACAGTCTTTAGATGGCCGTGCTATATAGACCAAAATCTGAAATCTAGAATGCCGTTTTGATCTACAATTTTTGATCACGATTTTTAGAAAGGAGTCGTTACACCAGGTATTCTATGCATCTATTTCAGAACCTAGGAAATATAGAAATGGATGGCGAGAACGTTACCTTTATGTCTGAAATGGAGTTCCCAATCGATCCGACTTTTTTATTAATTTCGTAAGCTATTTAATTTTTCCTATTTGTATCAGAGTGAGTTATAGGAGTGAGTTATTATAACTCTCGTTATTGGTTTATAGATACTGTTATTACTATTAGAGATAAAAATCAGTTGAATAATGGATATTATTCTATGGGAGAAGATAAAATAATATTATTTGTCATTTAAATTTCTCCATCTACAAATATCTATAATTTTATTACCACAATATCAATACAATAATTAATATGTAGGAGTATCCAACCATTGAAAATCTTGTTTCGAGTTTTGATCGTATCCATATTTGACACATTTTCTCCTGAAAATGAAATAGTTAAAAATAGCACGTTGAGAATTACCTATATATGAAATTTTTATAGATACCATTTATTTCTCAATAAACAAACGACTTTGTGTGACGAAGCGAAGCATTTTGGATCTAAGACATTGAAATAAGCTACACCCAATGAATTACTTATGGTGTCTTTATTAGCCTTCAGACATTGAAAAAACTTGTAGTCGCAATCGCAGTGTAATCTGAAAAAAATATGAAATCGGGCCCAACCACAAAGATAATATCAGAAATTTCTACGGGATGGTCCACTTTTTTCAAGAAGAACATTTCACGTCAACAATGGAATTTCTCAAAGAAAGATCGATTAATCCTTTCCTTACACCTAAACTGCAAACTGCTGGTTAAAAAGCTGAGGATATTGATGTTTTCCGAAGATGCGTATATTTTCCATGTCATCGTGATATTTTTCCGCCATTTTTGAACTCCCAAACGTTTGATTTTCGACCCAACATTTATATAACAAACTTACAAACTACCCTTTATTTTGAACAATTAAACACCCTGTATATTCCACCAGGTATTCCATATCTAGCAATACCTACACTAGCGAATGTAGAGAATTTGTCAGGAGCATGAAATTTGCTACAAAAAAGTTGACCACCCAGTATATTCCTGGTTTCTGGTACCTTTCTCTACCTTCTATACAAACCGTCATTCTTCAATCCATATTTTTTTTCTGAAGGTTCAATTGCATCATCACAATTCTCATGCCGTTCACAACAGTTGCTTACAAAATCTTCATTCGTAGAAGGAATACACCACTCTGGCCCTTGAATAGGTAAAATTCGATCATAATAAAAAAATTATTTGATTTCGACATCATAAAAATTTTCTCGAAATAGTCATGCGACTAAGAGAAAATCTGAAAATTGTTTTCCACATCTGGAGGTCCGTCCAGGTCGTCTTTTGTTAGTTGCTTTTGCGGGCTGGTTCAAATTCGTAGCCACAGCGTATTTTTTTTTAGTGATACTGAGCATTTGTGAAATAATAGAACTATAATCATTACTTCAGGAGTATAAATATACATATACATGTGAGCCGTGAGGTACTTACATGGAAAATTCGCCATAAATTCCAAGACCACATTCTTATCAACATCATGCGAAGTCCAATTTTTTCCAAAATGGATTGTCCTGGTACTTATTTTCTGCAATGTTGGTAATTTACCTCCATGATTCTTGTACGAATTTTCATGAATTATTAATGTATCATTTCTCCCAGTGGTTCCTTGAATCAGAACAGATTTTCATAGTGTAATTTGGATGATGCACGTCTGTTGTCCTCACCAGGATATGCCCCGAGAAAGGTAAATGGTGCATGTGGATTAAAGAAATATTCATTATTCGATGATTGCTTTTCATTGATATCACTAGCTCTTCCATTCATATTTGGTAATTTGACGGTTTTCACTTGGGTATTGAGTTTGGAACCCTTGCGATATCTCTTCTGAAAGATTAAATCTGAAATATACTTATACTCAATATCGCCAATTGGGAATGAGAAAATAATAAATTATAAATGTGAAAGTATATTCCAAAAGTTTTCTAGTGGAGTATTGATTCTCATTTCTGAGGAATATGATGAATATAGGTATTGTCATTATTTGAAAACCTATATGAAATTTACATATTCATTTCTTCATTTATCTAGCTGGTAGCATTGAGTTTAAATGTACATAGAGACACAACCCAGTTCATTGATTTGATGCAGAAATTTTTGGCAGTTTACTTGCCAATTTGCCAGCTTAAGTGGCGGCACATAGTAGCTACTAAAGGAACTATATTCGTCCGATCCATTTTGTCACTAATCATTTATCGAAATCTGTTGGAGATTTATTTTCCTCTAGTTCTATGAATCGTAAGCAGGGTCGGATTCGTCCAAATTCGTTACAAACGGTGTGATTCAATACGATGAACTATCAGCCATGAATTTCTCCCAAGGATCGGAGTGTTCTCAGGTAGGAAATGAGGGGTGAAAATGTTTCTTGGAGGGACATAAAAGAAACGTACTTAATAGATTAAAAGAATTGGTCTTTCTCGTACTATCTTGAAGATAACTGAAAACCACATAAATCCAAACGCCTTCCAGAAAATGAAGGTTAAATTGGCCACGCAGATTTTCATCAGAACTTTATATTCGGCTATAGCCCGCTCGACACTCATGGCGCGAATCGCGCCAAGAATTCTTGCCGTGAACCTGGCCAAGAATTCGCGGCCAAATAAGTCATCCACACTCACACAAATATTCGCACTTTGGTTCGCGGCATTCTCGCTGTCTACGAAGACTTTTCGCCTGTTTAGCCAGCTATAAAATGGGTTTATTCTGATAATAATCAAGAAATTCTCATTCCACTTATCTAAATCTGAATCTATTCTAATTTCAGTAATTTCACTTCATTGCTACATGAACCATTCATTTCAAAAGCGAATAAAGTCAGTGACCAAGCATTGAATCATTACTGCGCAAGTACCGCGAACCCCTGTGAGTGTGGATGGAACATGTATGTTCTTGGGCGCGAAGCCTTTGTCGCGGGACAGGAGACCGCAAACTCACGGGGAAGGCCGCGAAGCGCGAACGTTACACAAGAAAGTCATCTACACTCACGTTCGCGGCATTGGCCGAGGTTCTTGCCATGAGTGTGGAGCGGGCTTATGAGAACAGTCATTGCAACTGGTGAGCTGAGGTTGAGAAGTGCCAATTCAACTGCTCAGTTTATTCTGAAAATGAATGATCTTTTCCACTGCCTCAATTCGAATGGAAAATTGGAGGGAAATTATCAGCCATCAGCAATACAAACTCTGACGGGATCAATTGAATTCATTAATTCATTGGGAAAAATATTCCCCATTGTTTCAACGGTTTGATACAAACCATCAGTAGCATCCTTCAATTGTGGGAGGAGACGAAGGAAACATTTCCATATTTGATAAAAAGTCGGCTCAACCAGGACCCAATCGAGAATTCATTTTCGAAATAAGACAACGTAGGGGTTATGATCCAAACCCCTCAGGTCGATGCTTCAGATTTGGGTTGCAGTCGGTCATGACTGGTTGTCTTGAAAAATGTTCCGATAATTCTAACTGCCAAGACGACAATGATTTCGACCTGTGTAAAATGGGAGAATCTGAAAGTAGGCCAATTGATGTGGTTGATTGGACAGATTCGACCATTTCTTCTGCGGATTCGGGCAACGGTTAGCCTAGTGATGGTATATAAGGGATAAAGAGTTAATTGAACCCCTAAATACCCTAGAATCAAACTCAATCGCAAGTTTATCGGGGTATTTGATGAGGAACATCGCCAAAAAAAAACAAATGCGGTAAGTGCGAAAAAGCACTCCTCATTGATGGAATAAGCTTGGTAAGGATATATATTGCAAATCGAAATCGGATACACTTGAGAATTCCCTCAACTGATTTCAAACATTTGATGAGGGAAGCGCTGTTGGTCATAAAGAAAATTATGGTCACAAAATCAGAAAAGATATGACTTCAAGGTATATTTTAGGAAAATAAAAAAGAATGAATTTATAGAATATTGGAACTCTCCGTTAACTCCAGAATTTGAAAAGCACAGCATTCATTTGTTGAGACAACTGATTAGAGGGAAGCTGTACAGGGGACAGAAAAAAACCAAAGGAATCGACACATAAGCATC
Source organism: Adalia decempunctata (assembly GCA_951802165.1). Taxonomy (NCBI): domain Eukaryota; kingdom Metazoa; phylum Arthropoda; class Insecta; order Coleoptera; family Coccinellidae; genus Adalia; species Adalia decempunctata. The sequence goes on along the minus strand of OX637697.1, from coordinate 34,576,705 downwards.
CCGCTGTTTATAAAAAATTGAATATTTTTTAAAAATTCATAGAAAATCTATTTATAAATACTTGTGAATGAAGAAAAAATTGCATGCATTTATTTTTTCATACATCAGTATTTTATATTCATGAAAGATCGAAAATAATTGTCGTTTTATTGCATCAAAAAAATCAGGTGATGAAATACTGAACATCCCACACTTCCATATGCCGGTCCTGATCGTCATCGCATTCGGCTTCGGAAATAGCGCCTTATAGTTCAGCTACTTACCACCAGATGCGGGAGTAAAAATTTTCGCTTCTCTGAAACACACTTATCCATCTATGAACCGGCGAAGGAACTACACAAAATTTAGCTTCAAATCGTTGAACTGGGCTGTGTCTCTATGTATATTTAAACTCAATGCTGGTAGTTATTATCTCCATTCATTTTGAGTTGCGATTAACTCTGATTGCCTTATTGAAGCCAAAATTTTGACAAAACAGATTACAGAATTCCTTAACAAAGGTTCTGGATTCATGGGTTTTCAAATGAAGCCGAATTTTCGAAAATTGTATGAGAAAAAGTGTTTTGTTCGATGAGAGGGATCTCCAGATAAAAAATTACAAGTTCAAGACTCACCCAGTAAATACATATAAATGTCATTACCTTCATCAGGCTGTGAGCTCAACGGAATAGGCAGATACTGAGAATCATATCGTGGAATGTCAACTACTTCGTTTCCCTCAGGATTCAATCGAGTTTGTTGCCTTCCTTCCCTGGATCTTTTGTATGATAAATCAAGCTCTTCATGATGTGAAGTACGTTTATCTGATTCTTGTGTATTGAAGTTTTCACTGAAACGAAATGGAGAGCTTTCAGTTGTTCATCACAAATAATCCTTACCATAAGCTAATAAAGCTGAATTCCTATCCTGATTTTTTCAAGAGCAAATATGGAAGGTATAGTTGAAGAAAAAATTCTGTTTTATAACAATTGTTTTCATGCAGGAACGATTTTTGCAGGTTAGTATGGTATGGGCTATTTGTTTTTTTTTTCAATTTATCAAAAAGTAGGTACTGAAGAAGAAGTTGCATATATCACTTTATTAGTAACTGAAGAAACATAAAAAAATGCAATACAATATACAAATACGACAAGTGAAAATCAAAATAACATTAGGTTCATGATTCATAAGCACTATAGATATTCTCAACAATTAGTCCGCAATCGTTCTAAATTTTGTATTGCCTTGAGCCACAAATGGTCTATAGAGCACAGATAAAAGTGATACTCTGTTTAAATAACCACACGGACTGAACATAATAAAATAATCAAAATGCATTCAGTACTTATTATAAAATGAGTTTTAAAGTCGCATTGCATCAGGGGCACCAACAATTTTTTATTTGGAAGGGGAGTTGTAATGGTATGATAAATGGTGTAAAATGGTGAATGAGATCAGACATCAGGTATATTGCACTGAAAAAAATCCTTTTGAAGCAGGGCTATGCTATGGGTATAGTTACCCCCAGTACCATCCCAAATTGACGCCCTTCCATGGAATCCCATATTTGTGAACAGCATGTTTTCAATACAGTATCAAAAAAGAATGGATTGAGATTTGTCAGAAATAGTGATCAAAATTTAAATTTTCACCTTGAATGCGCTAGAACTGGAGTTGTTGAATTTTCTTTACTGGAAGCAAATGTATCATACTCAGGTAAAGGTCCAATTTCCGGCGAACTCCTCCTATCATATGAAAGGTCAAGATCAGTGGAGTTGTCTGAAAGAGTGAAACAATTTTTTTCAATACACTTATTATACTCAATCTATACTAACTGACAAAGAAACTGCAACACCCAGAAGGAGCTGTTTGAATTTTGTTTGGTATAGCAAGGAGTTAATGATAAAATTTGGAGAAAAAAATTGTGAAGGTTTTTTCATGTAAACCTTTTTCGTTACTTAAATATTGTAGTCAGTTTTTGCAAATTTTTTAGGTTTTACAACAAACCAGCTGTTCGAGGAGATCCAATAAAGTCGATGTTTGGTTGTTGTTAAAATAATAAAATGTCTAGAGCACTTGTAAGCGGAATTTATCGCCAGCTAAGTGCATTTGAAAATTTCGAGAATCTTTATCACAATTTTTCAGTACTTTTCGATCATAGCTTGTATCGGGTGTTTTTTTAGGGTGATAGAACTTTAAATTTGAATAAAACACATTCAAATTAACCGAAAATATGTAAATATTGATATGAAGTTTAACAGCGGCGGCCTTACCAATTGCGAGGCCCCGGGCGGCAGGTCTTTGCGAGGCCCTTTGTCCTTTTCGAAAAGTATGTCATTCGAATTTAAGTCGGGTCCTTTGGTTTAGGTATTTTGTCATGTTTGATAAAAACTGCCATAGTTTTACAACTAAATAAAATTTGTGTTTCAAAATATTTTACTTCGAAAGGTTTACAAATTCAACAAATTCGGAGAAGATAAATTTTGAAATTTATGTTAAATTTCAAAATTGATGTTCGCGGCTTTTTCTGAGACTCAAATCTTTAATTAGAACACAATAATACAATGAATGAGCTACGTCATTTTCTACATTGAAAGAATAGCAAGCACTGAAAGCCGATCTTGAATTCTTCAAATAAGTTTTGTTAATTTTAAGCCTCGAAAAACTCCTTTCAGCAGACGCAACTGAAACAGGTGTGGTGTCAATAAGAACCGTTCCAAATGGGACTGAGAGCCGTTTCACATGCGACTGATGTTCAGTCCTGATGGTCAGTCGGGACCGGCGTTTGAACTGGATTTTGCAATACTTTCACATGCATGCGTATCATCAGTCGACTACATTGAAAGAATAGCAAGTACTGAAAGCCGATCTTGAATTCTTCAAATAAGTTTTGTTAATTTTAAGCCTCAAAAACTCCTTTCAGCAGACGCAACTGAAACAGGTGTGTTGGCAATAAGAGCCGTTCCAAATGGGACTGAGAGCCGTTTCACATGCGACTGATGTTCAGTCCTGATGGTCAGTCGGGACCTGCGTTTGAACTGGATTTTGCAATACTTTCACATGCATGCGTATCATCAGTCGACCCATGAAACAAGCATGAGCATCGGTTCGGCCTGCTGCGTTTGCGTGTCGTCGGATCGAGTCGCGGCAAAAGGCACAAAGGAGGTTTTCACATAATGCATGCGCACCGTCAGTCCTGATGCGATTGCGGTGTTGCGCATGTTATCATTGAATATTCTTAGGAATTTCTACATTATTCATCAATAATAGTGGATAATAGTCAATGGGTAGGAAAAAGTTAATTTTGAAACTGAAATGCTCATTAGTGCCATAGAAAAAAAATGGAAATATGGAATACAACCCCAGAAAATTAAAAAAATATTGATTTGAATATTGGGAGGATCTGACTCTGATCTGTGTATGTCAGGAAGATTTCAAGAATCTTTTTCAACGACGAAGCAAGTTTGCATATTCATCAACAGATTGATCGTCGATAATGTCCTCGCTCCTTAATTTTTTGTCTGATGTCTTTGGCTTTTTATATACAAGATGACAGAGTAAATTTAAAAACTTCAAAAAAACTTGAACCAATCATCAAGTAGATTTCCCATATAACTTTCACACAAAGAATCCACACAATAATAATTCCAATATAAGAATTTCGAAATACGAAAAAAGTTTTCACTTCGTGCGGGAATCGGACGGTTCTCGTACAAAGCAATTACAGTGTCACGCTCAAAACCCATGGCAGCAAATGGTCTTTGATAGCGGCGGCTGACGATACTCATCGATGTGAAAACAAATACCGCCGACTGATGATCGGTTCGACCGACCATCAGGACTGACCATCAGTCCCTTGTGAAACGGCTCTAATTCTCAGGACTATTTCGATAGTGGGGTAAACTTCAGTCATATTTTTTTTCTCTTATGTATTTCAGCACCGGGATAATATCGTCGTTTTCCTCATACGACTGATGAACATATTCTGTTCTTCGTACAATTCATGTCCATCAACATCATATGATTCTCCTACTGTCACGGACATTTGCAAGTAGCTGCATTGTTTAAAAAATTCACTATTATTGATTTCCTTCAATTTTTTTACACATGAAGCCAAAAATGCTCTCATGCTTGGGTTCTTGCGCGAGGCCCCTCCAAGAGCGAGGCCCTGGGCGATTGCCCCGTTCGCCACCCCCTAAGGCCGCCTCTGAAGTTTAATGTCTGTGAAATATATACAGGGTGATTTTTTTAAGTGTTTCATTAGACGTATTCGAGGAAGGAATTGTGATACAAATTCAAAATTTTGTATTTTTGTTTTAGAGTACATGAACTGAATTTCTAAAATATTTTCAAGTCGAATCTACTTCCGGTTCTACCGGACACGATGTGAACTTCGTTATTTCAAATGCAACACCCTGTATATTTGTACATATTTGAATTCTTCGTTCGATTCTGCAATGATTTGATGTATGATATGCGAACGACATCAAGCGATTGTTGAGTTATAGCGTGATTCTCAAATTTTTTGACAGAAAGATTGTCACAAATTAGTGTCCATATCTTCAAAATCCCTCATTGTAAGAATTTGTTTTGCAACAGTGGAACAATAGAAAGTACACTTATACTGCTTATTGTATGAATTATGAGAAAATACTATACAAGGTGTCTGAAACGGGGCTTCAAAGTGAGCCTCAACAAAACTATGAAATCTCATTTTTTTCAAATGGGAACCATGTAATTTTGTCGATCGATTGCTAACTAGAGTGTGCCAAACATTTCATGTCTTTAAAATCAGTAGTTTTGCCGTTATCGAATAAAATTCGAATTTCACGACTAAATCCAGGTTTCGCTCAGTCAAATTCATAGGTATGCACGTCTTTCACAAAGTAGGCTATGTTAGGAATTGTTATTCTTACTTATTATTCTTACTTATTTTCATTAATCGAGCACTATTTGGTCATCGTTCATTATCTGTTTTTTTATTCGTCACATTCGCCGCAAATAGAGAACAGACTTTTGATGAATCATTCTAGTGTACCTAATTATTATTGTATGTCCTGCATAGTGCTCGCTTCATAAAAATAAGTAGGAATGACAATTCCTAACATAGTCTACTTTGAAAAAGACGTGCATACCAATGAATTTGACTGAGCGAAACCTGGATTTAGTCGTGAAATTCGAATTTTATTCGATAACGGCAAAACTACAGATTTTAAAGACATGAAATGTTTGGCACGCTGAAGCTACTTTTTGACGAGCAATCGATCGGAATTACAAAATTATATGGTTCCCATTTGAAAATAATGAGATTTTATAGTTTTGTTGAGGCTCACTTTGAAGCCCCTTTTGTTCCACTGTTGCGAAAAAATTTCTTACAATGAGGGATTTTGAAGATATGAACACTAATTTGTGACAATCTTTCTGTCAAAAAACTTGAGAATTTGAGAATCACGCTATAACTCAATAATCGCTTGATGTGGTTGCGCATATCATACATCAAATCATTGCAGAATTAAACGAAGAATTCAAATATGTATAAAAAAACAGGGTGTTGCATTTGAAATAACAAAGTTCAGATCGTTTCCGGTGGAACCGGAAGTAGATTCAGCTTGAAAATATTTTAGAAATTGAGTTCATGTACTCTAAAACAAAAATACAAAATTTTGAATTTGTATCGCAATTCCTTCCTCGAAAACGTCTAATGAAACACTTAAAAAAATCACCCGGTTGAACGAAGTGAAAACTTTTTCCGAAATTCGAAAAGGACCCCGCACTTTTTCTATGGCAAATGGCGTTCCGTCAAATGTTGTAAAATTTCGGTATAATGCAGTACTCGACCTACTGATCAAAAATGTCCATGGACCCAACTCAATCCTAGCTATGACTAGTTTTTGTGATACAGGGCGATGAAGTTGAGAATTACCCACTTTTACTACGCCCGTATCTCGGAACAGAATCGAATGAACTTCAATTTTTCTCAAGAAACATTTCATGGCATCCCCAGGGAGCAACCATATAGAGGAATATGACCGAAAACCGTTATATGTCAGTTTCAGTGCGAGAACGTTCACAAAATGAACTATTGTAGATATGTTGTTGTTACATCGAAAAAGCCTGTAATACCCAGAACTTATACTGGGTGATCCATTATTATAGAAATCATTCTCAACGAAGGTTAAGTGGACACCCTGTATTTATGGGTTGATTCAAGGTGTTTGTTTAATTTTTTTTGAACATATCATCATGGACTTCGAAGAGTACATGGTGATTCAGTCACGAAATGAACTTTGAACCTCACTAAAATACCCAAAAACCACCTTTTCTTTTCATCACCCTCTATTTCAAGATTAACTCCGATGAGGTGGGAATGTTCTTTCACCACTGTACTGGATATAAAAAAATCAATACGGCTGAGAGTTTTTATCCACTTCCTATGACCAGATTTTTTTTTATGTAATATGAAAATTATTTATTTATGAAGATAGGTTTAACGTCTGTAAATAATAATTAAGGAAAGATATAACGGCATACAGACAATTGAATATTTTTGAAATTCCGGAAAAAGTCACACACCGTGACTTTTTCCGGAATTTCAAAAATATTCAATTGTCTGCATGCCGTTATATCTTTCCTTAATTATTTATTTATGTTATCATATTCTTATTCCAGCATAAAAAAAATCTGGTCATAGGAAGTGGATGAAAACTCTCAGCCGTATTGATGTTTTTATTTCAAGTACAATGGTGAAAGAAAACTTCCACCTCATCGGAGTTAATCTTGAAATAGAGGGCGATGAAAAAAAATGTGGTTTTTGGGTATTTTCGTGAGGTTCAAAGTTCATTTCATGACTGAATCACCCTGTAATCTTTGAAGTCCATGATATGTTCTAAAAAAATTAAACAAACGCCTTGAATCAACCCATAAATACAGGTTGTCCATTTAACCCTCCTTGAGAATAGTTTCTATAATAATGGATCACCCAGTATAAATTCTGGGTATCACAGACTTTTTCGATGTAACAACAACATATCTAGTGTAATAGTTCATTTTGTGAACGTTCTCGCTCTGAAACTGACATATTTTATACTTTCAAAATCGGACATTCATTCAATTATGGATAACCCTGTATTCGTAACGATTTTCGGACATATTACTCTATATGGTTGCTCCCTGGGGATGTCATGAAATGTTTCTTGAGAAAAATCGAAGTTCATTTGATTCTGTTCCGAGATACGGGCGTAGTAAAAGTGGGTAATTCTCAACTTAAACGCCCTGTATCTCAAAAACTAGTCATAGGATTGAGTTGGGGCCATGGACACTTTTGATTAGTAGGTCGAGTACTACATTATACCAAAATTTTAGAACATTTGACGGAACGCCATTTGCCATAGAAAAAGTGCGGGGTCCTTTGTGTGAATACCGATTAATAATTCTCTCTATATTTAAATTAAGGTTGAAGCCGTTTTTTTTATTCGAATGATAATTTCATGACATTTATGTTTTAAAAATTATTTATGGTATATGTCCACCAAGACTAGCTCTGGAGCTATAATGATACAGTGAATGGTGCTCGTTACAGATTTCAGATTCAGATGAAAAAAATGGCTCCAATCTTAATTCAAATGTATTTTATTTCAATTTAAAGTTCTATCATTCTAAAAAAACACCCGATACATATATTAGTTTGAGTGTGTTTGTTGGCGAACATTATTTTTATGCAACCATTACCTTTCCTTCGCATTTCTGTGTGCTCCTCAGATTTGTCCGCTGTCCCATTGGTATGTTCCATTTCGATCGAATCAATGTTGATATTTCCATCATCTCTAAAATCTTCTTGCTTTGATCGTCCAGCTGAGGGAGATTTTGTTAAAGAATCATTGTACAGCAGTCCAATCGAAAGAATCAAAGCGTTTGGGTTCTCTTCAAAATTGGCCTTTGGAACTACAGCCTTCAACGATTGAAAAAGGGGATCAGCAAGATCGTTGTTGAGTATTCGTAATGGTTTTAACTTTGATGAATCCGGGAGCTCTCTGGTACCGGTGAATTTCCCCAAGCTCCGTAAATTACGTCGTGAGTGTCCACAATTAACCGAATCACAATAATTTCCAGCTATTTCCGGATCATTCTCCAATTGGTAACAAGGGGGTCGATGGCAATCATCCCTGTTGTACAACAATAAATTGTTGTCCACCAAAAAGCAGTCGTCAGAAAGTTTTACGCATTTAAGTATTCGATTCAGTGGTTTGGACAAGTGGGAATTCAAAAATGTCTCATCCTTATAAACTTTGTAGCATTTGCCATCAATTTGTCGACAACTGTCATGGGCATCAGGGCTTATCACTTCAGATTTGTGATTTCCGGGATAGCACTTGGACTCCCATATACCCTTTCTTTTCCTCATATGAAAGATACAATCGGTGAAACCAGGATTATTCCAAATGTCATCGTTTGGTCCTGGTCTTATCTCAGGAGATTTTATCGCTGCTTGCCGTTGAAATTCATCATCTGAAAAATTCGGAAGCAATGAAACAAAATTTGATGGATGTGACCGATACCAAATCAATAGGGATGTTGACTATTTTTTGGAAATGATTTTAATTTGTAGATAAGCCCTATACAAACACGAAAAAATATAGCAAATACCAATAAAAAATGCGTAAATAATAGTTTTCAAAATTCCCGCTGAAACGAAGTGATTATGATGACGTCACTATACGGTAAACAGACTTCGCCGTCTGTCAAAGCGAACTGATCTTGTGTGATTTCTTGCGAACGAATCGTTTGCGTAATCTATATATATAAAAGAAAGATGTTGGTTACACCATTTATAACTAGAGATCGGATGGACTGTTTGTTATGAAACTTCATTTATGGAATCGTCTTGGGTCTGGTTATTATAAAATACAATAAAACTTCGAAAAAATTGATGAAAGTTTTACTTATGCAGGAAATGCTTTTCCTTCTTTTGAATAAGGCCACTAGGTGTCGCTACCGTTGATGCGTAGTCGTACAGTGAATAGACAAGTCACTCTACGTAGTCGTAGGTTGATATTACCGCTGTTAGATGGCGATATATGATTCGCATAGAACTCATGGTAACATGGAAGTCACTGTACGTACTCGTAGGTTGATATTACCGCTGTCAGATGGCGATATGTGATTTGCATAGAACTCATGGTAACATGGAAGTCTATTGCCAGATCAAAAAGCGGGTAAACTTATCTCAAGTTGGTGGAACAGTGAATTTTTACCGTAAGATCAAGTATCTGATTTTGACGATCAGCTTCAAACGTGAGTTGGCCATCTACATCTTTTTTCTTTATTTTTGAAATGCTTTCGAATTTCTGTTTGGGTAATAGATAGATTTGCGGAAATAACTGAATCCAAAATTGCCCATAATTAGTAATTGACATATTATATTCGTGTTTCTGTTCGCATAGAGACAGTATTGTAAGCGTTAATAATTTTGAAACGTTTGCTCATCGGGCTTTCACTTATGATATACAATAATGTTTCATGGGTTGCCTAATCTGATCTGGTCGAATGACCATCAATAAATTTGAATATGAGTTCAACATAATTCACAGTGTTGATAATTTTTCCGTGTCGATCGTAGGTACTATCGACATTTGTCTTCTAACGAGCTTGATATCGTCAACTAAATTGAACAAATTGAAGAGAGATTGACAGCTCATATCCATGGAATAATGAGAATCGCGCTGCTCTACCAACTGAGATGTTTACCCATTATTTTGAGCTTAGCAGCATAGCTAAGATGTCTAAAATAATGGTGTGACCACTGATTAGATTTTGAGAATATAAGAAAAGTTTTGTTTTTGCCACTTCAGGTTGGGCTATTAACAAATGACTGATTTTTCAATTCTGGTCGACGGGCTGTGTTAAATGTTAATAGTCGATAGCTCATTAAAGGAATAATGTTTGTTCATATTCTTGACATTTTGATTCACATAAGAGGAAAGGTACCTATAATATGGATTATACTCCTGCTATTCACAGTCACATGAGGTACTGCAAAAAAAAACTGTACAACAATTAAAAACAAAAAGTTATATGTTCAAGTTCAACAATTAGTTACCGCTTATAAAGAGAATTCTTTCCATGTGAATTACAAAATTATTAAAATTTTGTATATTTTGAATTTTAATTTTGCCTAATTTTTTTCCTGCTTGAAAAAAAGCAATGGTAAGTTTATACAACTTTTAAGTATAATTCAGGCGGTACAAAGTTCGCCGGGCCAGCTAGTATCAAATAATCGTGAAATAGTTCGCTGGTGATACGTTTTACTCTGTTCTGTTCTTCGTAAGTTCGCACTCGTGATGACAGTAAGGTTATAGGTTAGCTTGTTTACAGAACAGTGACGTCACGTATTCTCATTCGTGTTTGCAGTCACGTGATAATCGGTAATAGATTACACATTTTAAATCGATTTTATTTAATTTAATGAGAGTAATTAGATCACTAAAGTATTATTATAGTATTTCAAAAACTACCTTCAATGTGGAAAACCTTAATTTATATGAATTTGTAACATGTGTCAACATCCCTATTATTGGAAAAATTGATAATTATAATTTCCATTGACAGTGAGATTTTTTTTAACTCATATCCAGTGGAAATCATATAATTAGTTTTTTCTTTTTCAATTTATGTGACAAAAGTATTCTTAAGTTTATAACCTCATCGCATATAATGGGAATGTGTGGAAGCGAGGGCGTAGCCAGGGGGGGGTTTGGGGGTTCAAACCCCCCGAAATGTTTCAGAGTTATTTTTGTTGCAGAATAAATCTATCATTTTGTACTTAAATTTTTTTTTAATATTTATTTTTAGGGAATATTCCTGATAGATTGAGAGAGGATGTCAATACTTATATATCAATTCGAGTCATTTTTGTTGTCTTCTTTTTGTTTGATTTCATGTTGGCTTATTTCCGTTCGTTTTCTGTCGTGTTTGCACTTGTTCATTTTCATTCGTTTTGTTTTTGGTTATTTTCGGTGTCTTGGGTTTGCTTTGGTTAGTTTTTGCTCGTTTTTGTCGGTTTGAGTTCGCGGGTTTGTAATTTTTTTTCTCTATTTTCATTTCTTCAAGTTTAATATTTCGGTTTTGATTGTTTCAATTCGCTCGTCATTGTTCTGTTTGTTTCACTTGGTTTGTTATTTTCTGTTTCCCATAATTTATTTTTGGTGGTTTTGTTTATTTTGGTTATTTTCAATTGTTTCTTTTTCTGCATTTATTTGTTTAGGTCCGATTTGTTTCTTCTCGTTTTCTTCATTTAATATTGTTTGATTTCGAATTATTGTCGGTTTGTTTTTTGTTCTTTTCGGTCTTGACTGTTTCTGTTCCTGCTGTTATACAGTGCGCGTCAAAATTATGGAACAAATTCATTTTCTCAGAAGAAAAATATTTGGCAAGAAAAAAAAATTTTTCTTGAAAATTTTTGCACGCCTGTAAAGAAGATACAAAGACCTTGCCATGAAAGTACCACATGACCCACTTTCCCTATTCAAAAAATTTAGAGGGTTGCATGATGGGGATGGCACAGGGAGCAACAAAAATCCTTCAAAAATGCATAAAAATTTGGTAAGAGTGAAAGAAAAATTGACCTTTTCAGGATTTTGTTGTCAAATATTTTTCTTCTGAGAAAATTAATTTAATCCATAATTTGACGAGCACTGTGTATGTTTATTTTCATTTCATTTGCATTTTTTGTTCACTTCCATCTTTTCATTTTGCTTTGGTTCGTTTCTGTTTTATATCTTTCATTCACGAAGTTCATTGAACATTGATACAAAAAGCTGCTGACCAATTAAAAAAACCACAAACAATGCAAAACAAACTAAATATTTTATTTGGATATAGCAAATCTTCTGGAGAAGAGAAGTCAACAGTTTCTTTCAGGGTTGGCATGTTTTAAAACATTTGTTTTAAAACAGTGTTTTGAAACATGTTTTAAACACAAGCCTCTGTTTGTGTTTGAAACATATTTTGCAAATTCGTTTCTTTATACTCTTTAGATTCAATTGTTATGTCGTAGAAAAGGAATAAGAATTATCAACTTCGTTCAGGAATAGGGAGAGTAATTTTTATTGGCGATTCATTGGAAGGTATAGCGCTACCTAGAAATATCTTCTTGATGAAATTTGTCTTAATGAACGAACTGCAGTTGAGAAAAAATTATGAGTATTAATAAATATCGGCCCAGTTGTCGAAATGTTGGCTTTTTTTGTGTAAATGAATCTAAAATTGGGTCTTAATTTTGAAATTAGTAGTTTTAATTTTTTTTTTACTTAGACAAGATAACCTATTTTTTTCCATTTGTTCTTTGAAATTCACCTCGGCGTGAAATAAAATGCAAAGGAAAAATATATTCAATTCAATTGCACTTTATTGTTTCTCATCACATCTATTGTCACGTAATAAAGATATTATTAATTCTAATTTAATCAATTATAATTGTTTTGGAAGAGTTTTTCATAGCAATATTGCCAAAACTTTTGTTTTAAATCATGTTTTTTGAATGTTAAAAAAAAACATGATTTAAATCAAATAAAACAGTTTCAAATAAAAAAAACACAATGTTTTGTTTTTTTTAAAAAACATGTTTTTTGTCAACCTTGGTTTCTTTGCAGGATCTCACTGAATGATGTTTTTTTCAGTTTGCCATCGTGTCTGTTTGATTGTTCGTTTGTATCTATGTTTGTTATTGTGTGTTTCTTTTAATTTTTGTTCAGTTTCTTTTTGTTTTCGTTTGTATTGTATGCAGGTATCTTCGAAACAAACATTTCATGGGTCTATGTTGATAGTAAACTTTCTTCTTGAACTAAAGTCTAGTAAAGCTAGTAAAGAGTGGAGTAGCCTGTATATTGAATGGATACAGAATATCTGGAATCAGTAAGTCAATCTGCTAACCCTGAATTATTTGTTGGAAAAAGCGCCACTTTCATGACAAAATTTCCTAATTAAATGGGTATAAATTGCTAAAAATATTACATATTTGAGTTTTTTCTATATGGGGATGTTCAAATTGATATCACTTCCAAAATAGTCAGTATGCCGATAGAAGATCAATTATTTGGGGATGCTTAATATTCTTCATTTTATTCATAACTAGCTGGCCCGGCGAACTTTGTTCCACCTAAATGATACTTACGGCGGATTTCACAAATCGTAATCACCGGTGATCGGAGATCAACGGCTTGGTTCTCTTATTTTTGAACTGTCAAATGTTTCCATGGATATGAGCTGTCACACAGAACAGATACACAGAAATAATATGTCAATTACTAATTATGGTAATTTTGGATTCAGTTATTTCCGCAAATATATTTATTACCCAAACAGAAATTCAAAAACATTTTAAAAATTATGAGAAAAGATGAGAATGGACATATCACGATTGAAACTGATCGCCAAAATCCGATATACTTGACATTTCGACGAAAATTCACTGAAATATTCACGCGCTTCTGGATCTGTTAATAGCCTTTCAGGGTAATAGGAGTCTTATGCAAATTATACAGTAATTGATGTCACATGTTCTTTTGTCGACCATTTCAAACCACGACGACCTAAATGCTCGAAAAAAAACAGATGACATCAATCGATGGCCGCGAAAGCCTCAACAAATTCATCGCCATCTAATGGTGCTAATGTCAAATATAGTACCTTCACGATTGCGTTATTTTGAATAAATAAAACTATAAAAATAACTAATAATCATTCATAATGTGCGAATAGCGCCATCTGAAGTGGTACAAAATCTAATCATTTTGGACATCTGTACTACTGCACTGCTACGCTAAGACATTTTGGTTTTGGCCAATAGCGCGGCGTTGTAGGCAACTCGAATTACACATTATTACAGTGAATATAGTGGGAACAAAGTCACTGTACAAACTATTTGTTCACATCGCCATCTAACGGAGAGAATATCAAATAAAGTACCTACGAATAAGTGGTAACTTAACTGTATCTGTAGCGACACCTAGTGGCCTCACTCAAAAGGAGGAAAAGCATTTCCTGTAAAAGTAAAATTTTCATCGATTTTTCCAAAGTTTTATTGTATTTTATAATGACCAGACCGTAGACGAATCCATATATGAAGTTTCATAACGAACACTCCATCCGATCTCGAGTTATAAATGGTGTAACCAACATCTTCATTTTATATATATATATATAGATATAGATAAATTTGTAATAATTTAATTTAATTAATTATTATTATTAGCATAGGTTCAGAGTTGAGGTTTAACCTATAAATTCAATACATTGGCCAAAAAGAAAAAAAAAACACATTTCACGCTAGCATAAAAAGAAGATTTGAAGTTATCATCATATATTCTCTTTAGATATTTTTGGGGCCGTAGATTAAGAAAGTCCTGTGTCACAATTTCATATCAAAAAAGAAGAAATGTATGATAAAAACTCACCATCGTAATAATCGGAATAATTTGGTACATCAGAATAAGGGGGCTTTTCATCTTCTTTATCGACATTTGTATCATTGCATTTTTTATCTTTATTTTCTGTTTGGGTGGCCTCGTCCTTTTTTTCTGGGGGTTTGGGATTATTATTATCGTTCTCATTATTTTCAGGTATTGGCGGGGCGTTATCGTTGTCTTTGTCATTATTCTCCGGTATGTGTGTGGAATTATCACCACCACCAGGTTGTTTCAGTATGTCATTTGGTGCGGCGAGTAAGGCTGAAATTGAGCCGTTGTACAGAAAAGCAAGTGAGTAGAATATACCAGACGGCTTCTTTTGAAAATTTTGATCTGGCACTATGGCTTTAAGACCCTCCATAATGAAAGGAATTAAATCATAGTTCACATTTCCTATTTCGGCGGTATTACTATCCTGGTCTTCTTTCGCCGGATCTTCATAGGCCTCTCGCGAAAATTCACACGGTGGTTCGCAAAAACTTTTAGGATTGTTTGGATCAACTTCCATCTTCCGACAAAATGAATCAAAACATTCATCCTTGTCAGTTGGTATCAACATATGATCCCCGTACATCAAGAAGCATTTATTGCCAAGAGTCACACATCTGAGTATACGACTCGGTGACGGATTGAATATCTTTCTCAACGTTTCCTTATTTGTGATCACTCTATAACAGTCCCCATCGATCAAGCGACAGTTTTTTCCAAAATCGAACTTCAAATCGTCTGTGTCGTCATTGCCTGGATAACATTTTTTTTCTAAGAAGGTACCGTTAAGCCTCTTGAGTAAGACGCACTGGGTATATCTCAAGTCTTGCCAGATGTCTTCATCGGCAGACGCAGACCTTTCAGATTGTCGACTTGATGGATCCTTTGGAAAATTGATTTTGCTATCCTCATGGACAGCTCCTGAAAATCATTTGGAAATTACCAAAATAATGAGGACATTTTGCTTTGAGCGTATCTTGTCAAAGAGAAAATCTGCAGGATGTAAACTGAGAAACAGGTTATGACATATAATTTTTCTATGTGTATTTAGTCTTCATTGCACTTAATCCGAAGTGAACTGGTAATAGATACAAACCTGCATACCTACCACCTCAAGAAAATGAAGGAAACACAGCATGCTGTTTTATTACTTAAATCATTACCTCCCATGAAAAAGAATTATCGACACCCCTGCCTAAAAAGCACACAGATAAAAGCTCAATAATTAAATGAAAATCATCAAGGCCAAAAATAAACGAAAAACTACATGACAAAGAATTAAGGCAGAAAACAGAACAGGAAAACAGAGAACAAAGTAAAATTCACCAACAGCTGACACCTTAAATGTCTACCTCACCAATATAGGATCCGCAATATGAAAGATTGGATCTGAGGCTCCTCACGCTAAAACTAGGATTTATGGGACAGAGGTACCAAGTGTGCAATATCATAAGCGTCCTTCAAACGGAAATACTTGCAATCGGAAGATGTCTAGATTTAAATCTAAAAAGAAACTATCAGAAGTGCTATACATATAGCTATTCATACAGATAGTCAAGCTGCTGTTGAAGCACTCAGCTCCTATGTCATTTAAGATTGGTGGATGTCATTGATTCAAAGCTGATTTGGGAGTGCCGGAACAAACTCAATGAGGTAGGCAAAAAGAATAAGGTCGCTTTAATCTGATTTCCAGTCATTCGGGAATCGTAGGAAACGAAGAGGCCACTATACTTGCCAGGAAGAGCGCACAAACGCCACTCATAGGCTCAGGACCCTTCTGAGTTCTGTGGTAAAGGAAAATGCACCTATAAGGAGGAGTTTATGGTGAAGGAGAAAACCGAAAGGGAAAAACTCTGGCGGAATCTCCCAGGGATGGATCACTCCAAAAAGTTCCTCCGGAACTTTGAAACTGCTAGATCCAAAAAAAAACCTGGATCTCAGTAAGAACCAACTACACCTACTCACTGGCTTTCTCACAGAACATTGCCGCCTGAAGAAGCATCTGTTGAGAATGGGTTTATCGGACATTGACGAGGGTAGACTCTGTGGGAAGGAGGATGAAACTCCTATTTACCTGGTTACGGAATGCTATGCCATTACAAGCCAAAGGAAAAGTGCTTTGAAGAAGAGACATGTAGGAGTGGGGAATTATCCTCGTTGAAGCCGTCCCAGATATTGGATTTCATCAAATCTCTGGAACTCTGTTAGGGGGCACAATAGACCTTAAGGTCGCAGTGGACTCTGTAAGCCCTCTTTACTATAAACTACTAATATTTCTTCATATTGGGTGTCATAAGAAATACACGAAACAACTTAAGTCCAATTCTGTGACCTATATACAAGGCATTTGACTGCATGGGACGGTATATGCCTGGAGAAGAATGGGTATTATTTACAGAATCGACAAAACTCACAATCAAGAAAATAGAACTGATAATAAGACTGGTATAGTTGATGTGGCCAGAAATAATGCAGAATATTTATTATACAGGGTGTCCGGGAAAATGTGGGAAATCTCTCGGATTCAGATAAAACAAAAAAATAAGATAACAAGTTCCCATCATTTTTTTTCCTTTTTTATTTTGTTTTTCGAAAACGGTTCATTTTATCGACAATAAACAGGAGTACCTTTTTCAGCTTAATGTTCAAGCTATCCAAATTTGTTTTTTGTCCTTTCATACAGGGTGTCGAAAATGTAAGCATTAAAATGTACAACCTAGTCCGCCGCTGGTAAACTGAAAGAGCTAATTTGAATAAGGGCAGTATTTTAAGAGGTCCTCACTTCTGTTCATCTCATCGAATTTTCTTTGAATTATATTAAGTAGTTTGAAATTTATAACAGTCAACAGGCCGTATTTCCGTAGGGAGTGCCACTAGAAAAATAAATATGGGAACTTGTCATCTTATTTTTTTATGTTTCATCTGAATCCGAGAGATTTCCCACATTTTCCGGACACCCTGTATATAAGCCGTCAAAACCAGAAAACGCAGAAAAACAGATTTTTAACATAGATTAATTTTGAAAAGAGCATTTTCCGAAAAGTTCACCAAGAAATATACTGTAAGAAATGTACATCAGCTATCTCTAGATTTACAAACCAATTGAATCAATCATGGAATTAAGACCCAAAGGTCCGAAGTTCAATCCCGAGCTAGGAAAGAAATTTTCTAGTCTCGGTAGGGGCCACCATTCTCACTGTTGGGTCAAAAATTAACAGTGCTGTGCCTAAGGTGGCGTAAGGACACAGTAACAAAGTCTACACAGAACACAACTGCTTACTCCGAACTCGGCACAAGTTACAAGCTTCGAAGCTTGTAATTTCAGAGTGGTCTCCACAGGAGACCTAGGAGTAATCAGGATAAACAATATATCATTTACAGCAATTATATTTCGCCTAAATAACAAAAACAAAAGCGCAAAAATTTTATCAATAAGAAAATCCATAATATAAGCCCTATTACGTAACTTTCAAATTCCAATCAAGCCCGAAGGCTTAGACAGGCCCGGATCTACAATTTTTTCTGACCGGGGCAAAAATTCATGATGGCGCCCCCCCCATTTGTAAAATATATGAATTCATAAAAAATAAATAATACAAATGAATAATAAAAATAGAAACTGATAATAAGGAAAATATCACAAGGAAAGAAATTAGATTTTTTTCTTGACAGCTTCACGCGGCGTGATTTTCTTTCCGCGATCTCATCTATCAACTCCTCGAAATCTGTTTCGAAAGCACTAATGTTTTTTATAGCTAAGATCGAGAGACCATAGAAACGTTTCTGACTCATTGAGGAACGCAAATAGTTTTTTATTATTTTCAATTTGCTGAAACTGCGTTCACATCTTGCAGACGTGGTAGGTAATGTCCAGTATATTCTTAAAGCTATACTGACATTAGGGAAAGCTTCTTGCAGATCTTGCCTGTGAAGAATTTGTAGCAGGTCTAATGAAGTCGATCTTCCACTAATTTCAGGAACCAGCTCTTTGAATACCGCTAGTTCCTAACAAAAATCAACTGCATTCAAGTCTTTTCAAAATTCTTGCGCTAAATAAAGGGTCCCATTTATTATACCAAATTGTTAGGTTCAGGATGAATCTAAAATCCATCACAGCATGAAGCAAATGACCAGCTTCATACTTGGATTCTGCGACTAGTGAGTATTCTTTGATTTTTTCCACAGCCTTCACAACGCCCAGTAAATTATTGAGCAAGGCATTAACAACTTGATGTTTAGCCAGTAGCCAAACAAGAGTTTGGCTAATTCCTCTCAAATTTGTTTTCATGCACTTTTTCATAATTGTCCATCGCGTGGTTGAACTAACAAAAAAATAATACCTACAGTTTTTGTACAACACCAAATAAATATTTTGCTTCTGGACATGATGAAGCCGAATGGACACCCACAAGATTCAAAGAGTGTGCTAGGCATGGAACTAATACTGCCAGCTCGTTCATCAGTAGAATTCTGGATTGTCCTTTATACTTTATGCCAGCCATTTTAGGTCTGCTGCGTAGGATTGCCCACGACATTTTTTGACATCTAAATCATAAGCTTGCAGTTTATCAAGAATTCGCTATGATATTATTCTCCAGTTTTGCCGTCAACTTCTAAGAAGTCAATGAAACTTTCTTTTATCTCATATCCAGACTCTTTAAATATCTTGTAACCTGGTTCTGTCTGAGATACATCTGGGGTGCAGTCGAACATAATAGTGAAATAGTTGGCCTCCTTGATCTCATCAATAATGTTGTTCCGAAATTTGGTGGCCATTAAATCGATAATTTCTTTTTGTATAGTTTCGGACCGATAGGATGTTTTGTCCTTTTTTTGAGTGGTCAAGATGGCACAGAGTAGGGTCATTTTTAATAATAAATTTTTTTTCCGAGAAAATCAGAAGTGAAGAAAATTTAGCCTCTGGTTGTTTTTGGTGCCCCCTTGAGCTGTCGCCCCGCTTGCCCCCCCGGGCCTGGGCTTAGAACGGACAACGACTGACCCAAGATCAAGAAGAAGTAACGTGAAATAGTTTCGCGAGCTATGTAAGCGTCCCTTGAAAACGTCCTCCGGTTCTTCAATAGAATTCGAGCGTCTAGACTACACCTTTCACAGTTGTAATTCAGAAATTCAAAGTTGAATTTCAGAAAAGGAAACATGTATTTCAGAATAGCAATATGTAATTCAGAAAACAGAAATTGAATTTCAGAATAGTTAATTCAATTTCAGAAAAACGAAATTGAAATTCAGATTAGGAAGTTGTTATTCAGAAAAACAAAGTTGTAATTCAGAATAGTGAATTGAAATTCAGAAATGGCAAATTCAATTTCAGAAAAGGAAAATTGTATTTCAGAAGTTATGAATTCAATTTCAGAAAATGTAATATGTAATTCAGAATAATATCGAGCTCGGTATCAAGTGATGCAACATAGGAATCTAGGACAATGTGGCATCGAACTTGTCTTAAGTATTTCGTATTTTCAAGTTTGTATTTTTTCGTGTTTTCGGTTTTGACTGTATATACCTTCATGTTATTCTTGGAAATAAAGTTATTGATATTATATTTCTCACTTCTATGAAGGTATCTAAGTACTTTGAGAGTGGAAAATGACCTCAAGAATCATTATTAATATATTTCGCCACCCATTTTAAATGGAATCATGTCTCTATTTGAATTACATACATAATATTAGAGAAAGTATTTTGGGTACCAAGCAATTGAATTACAATTTCTTCTTTCTGATTTACAATTTCGTTTTTCTGAAAATTCCCATTTCTGAATTTCAAATCACCAATTCTGAATTACAATTTATATTTTCTGAAATTCAAATTACCGTTTCTGAATTACATATCACTATTCTGAAATTCAAATTACCCTTTCTGAATTACATATCACTATTCTGAAATTCAAATAACCGTTTCTGAATATCAACTTACTATTCTGAATTGCAATTTCCATTTTCTGAAATTCAATTTGCTTTTCTGAATTACATTTTACGGTTCCTGAATTACAATTGGAAAAGGTGTAGACTTAAAGTCAAATATTCCTAAATTCAATAAAATTAACAATTTATTATAAAGGGAAAGGGAAAAGACACCCGTTGCAATTTAACTGTATCAGTAATTTTTCCAATTTTATGGTAGGTACTTGTTGTTCTAGAATGGTGATATTATTATTGAATATACCGCAAATCACTGTGATGATTTGCACTAAATTTCTACGGTTGACGTATTATAAAAAATTAACCACCGTTCGAAACTTAGCTTCAATGGATCTATGATAGATGCATAGAACACCTGGTGTAACGACTCCCTACTAAAAATCGTGACCAAAATTTGTAGATCAAAACGGCATCCTAGATTTCAGATTTTGGTCTAGTTCCGGAATAAATCCGCAATATTTATCGGTCGTGGCGCTACTGCGGCAACGACAAAAAACGCGACCCCTTTCGGGAGAAATGAAAAGCCGCACAAAATATCACGTTTTCGATCGACAAGAAAGTCTTAAACAAAATCTAATCAGTGCCAACACCAGGTATTTCTATGCATCTATGATCTATGTTAACGAGAAAGGACCCCGCACTTTTACTTAGGAAAATGGCGTTCCGTCAAATTTTCTAAAATTTTGGTATAATGTAGTACTCGACCTACTGATCAAGAGTGTCTATAGCCCCAACTCAATCCTATGACTAGTTTTCGAGATACAGGGCGTTGAAGTTGAGAATTACCCACTTTTACTACGCTAGTATCTCGAAACAGAATCGAATCAACTTCAATTTTTCTCAAGAAACATTTCATGACATCCCCAGGGAGCAACCATATAGAGGAATATGACCGAAAATCGTTACGAATACAGGGTTATCCATAATTGAATGCATGCCTGATTTTGAAAGTATAAAATATGTCAATTTCAGAGCGAGAACGTTCGAAAAATGAACTATTACACTAGATATGTTGTTGTTACATCGAAAAAGTCTGAAATACCAAGAATGTATACTGGGTGATCCATTATTATAGAAACTATTCTCAAGGAAGATTAAATGGACACCCTGTATTTATGGGTTGATTCAAGGTGTTTGTTTAATTTTTTTAGAACATATCATCATGGACTTCAAAGAATACAGGGTGATTCAGTCAGGAAATAAACTTTGAACCTCACGAAAATACCCAAAAACCACCTTTTTTTTTCATCACCCTCTATTTCAAAATTAAATCCGAAGAGGTGGGAGTTTTCTTTCACCATTGTACTTGATATGAAAACATCAATACGGCCGAGAGTTTTTATCCACTTCCTATGACCAGATTTTTTGTTATGCTGGAATAAGAATAGAATAACATAAATAAATAATTTTCATATTACATAAAAAAAAATCTGCTCATAGGAAGTGGATAAAAACTCTCGGCCGTATTGATGTTTTCATATCAAGTACAATGGTGAAAGAAAATTCCCACCTCTTCGGAGTTAATCTTGAAATAGAGGGTGATGAAAAAAAAAGGTGGTTTTTGGGTATTTTCGTGAGGTTCGAAGTTTATTTCCTGACTGAATCACCCTGTATTCTTTGAAGTCCATGATGATATGTTCTAAAAAAATTAAACAAACACCTTGAATCAACCCATAAATACAGGGTGTCCATTGATTCTTCCTTGAGAATCTTCTTCTTCTTGAAGTGCCATATCCATCTCAATGAATGTTGGCAACAATTACAGCGAAATGGTCTCGGTTCTGCGCGGCTTTGAACAGTGCATGGGCGTCCAGATTCGTCCAGTCCCTGATGTTCTTGAGCCAGGAATATTTTTTCCTACCTATACCCCGTTTCCCCTCAATTTTCCCCTCCATAATCAATTTCAGGAATTGGTACTTTGTGTTTCGAAGTATGTGGCCAAGATATGCTGTTTTTCTCCGCTTTACCATGGTCAGAAGTTCTCTGTCTTCATCCATCCTTCTCAAGACCTCAGCGTTGGTGACATGAGCCGTCCAGGGTATCTTCAACATTCTTCTGAAAACCCACATCTCAAACGCTTCTAGTTTGTTGAGCGTGTTGACTTTGAGAGTCCATGTTTCGACTCCATATAGTAACACGGAATAAACATAGCCTTTAACAAAGCGGTATCTTAATTTTAAATTAAGGTTTGGGTTTGCCAATAGTTTTCTCATGTTGAGAAATGTGTTCCTAGCTTGTTCTATTCGACAGATTATTTCCGTGTCTGGATTTAGGTCTTCAGTTATCCAAGAGCCAAGGTATTTAAATTTTGAGACGTGTTCAATGGGTTTTCCGTACACGAAGAGATTTGTTCGGGCCACTGTTTTTTTACTTACAACCATCAATTTTGTCTTGTCGATGTTAATTTGTAATGACAGTTGATCTCCCTCGGACGATATTTTGTCGAGTAGTCGTTGCAATGCTTCCGGACTGTCGGCCATTACAACGGTGTCGTCCGCGTATCGTAAGTTGTTAATAGTTTGACCATTAATTTTGATACCGTCATTTGAGTCCTCTAGCGCACGAGCAAAAACGACCTCCGAGTACACGTTGAAGAAAAGGGGCGACAGTACGCATCCCTGTCGAACGCCGCGCCCTATTGAAGCATTTGATGTGTTATTATCTCCAATTCTCACAAATGCCGTCTGATACATGTAAAGCGTTCTAACAATATTCAAGTCGTTTTCATCAATGCCCTTCCTTTGAAGGAATTTTATCAGGTCGTTATGGTTGACACAGTCGAACGCTTTTTGATAATCAATGAAACACATATATACATCTTTCTGCTGGTCTCGGCATTTTTGGAGGAGTACTGTGAGACTGAAGAGCGCTTCTCTGGTACCAAATCCTTGTCGAAATCCGAATTGGCAGCAGCTCATGTCCTCTTCGCATTTTTTGTGTATTCTAGTCTGTATTATCTTCAAAAATATTTTGAGAGTGTGACTCATCAGACTTATCATTCGAAATTGATCACATTTGGTAGCGTTCGGCTTTTTAGGGATGGGAATGAAGGCAGATTGGAGCCAGTCATTAGGCAGCTGGCCAGTGGCGTAAATGGCATTGAATAAGCCCTCAATATAGTCGATACCATCATCTTCGAAGAGTTTTATGACTTCTGTATACACGTCGTCTGGGCCGGGTGTTCTGCCTGTTTTGCTGCGTTTAATTGCCTGTATAATTTCAGATCTAAGTATCCTCGGAGACTTTTCGCTTTTATATTGGTAATCAGTAATTCTTGGCTCTTGTTCTTTGAATAGTTGTTCAATATAATTTTTCCAATGGTCGAGTATTCTATCTGGATCTGTGATCACCACATCATCGTCATCGCTAATTCTCATCAGGTTAGGATGTTTTGTCCGTCCGGTGGTTTCCCTCACAAGTTTGTGAATGTTAAAATGGTCGTGTTTCTCTTCTAATTGTTCAATTTCTAGGCATTTGCCTCTTAGCCATTCCTCCTTTGTTCTGCGGATCTTACTTCGAATTTGGCTCTGAATTTTCTTATAGTCTTGGTTGTTTCGGTTCTTATGTCTTCGTCTCTCCTCCATTAGCAGCAGGATATCATCGGTCATCCACTTATTCTTCCTTCCATTGGCTTGTGCTCCGATTATGTCTTTCTGGGCCGATACGATCGTATTTTTAAGGTCGGTCCATCTGTCTTCTATACCTGGATTACCGCTTGTGTTCAATTTATTCCTTATGTCAGTGTCCACCCTTGCTTTAACTTCATTTCGAATATCCATGTTCTTCAACTTGCTGATGTCGATTTTTTTCCTAAGGGGTCGTAGCAGTTTCTTTAGTTTTATCTTCAGGTTTCCGACAACAGGGTTGTGGTCAGATCCAATGTCCGCACCTGGGTATGTTCGCACGCCTTGGAGTCCATCCTTGAGAATAGTTTCTATAATAATGGATCACCTAGTATAAATTCTTGGTATTTCATACTTTTTCGATGTAACAACAACATATCTAGTGTAATAGATCATTTTTCGAACGTTCTCGCTCTGAAACTGACATATTTTATACTTTCAAAATCAAGCATGCATTCAATTATGGATAACCCTGTATTCGTAACGATTTTCGGTCATATTCCTCTATATGGTTGCTCCCTGGGGATGTCATGAAATGTTTCTTGAGAAAAATTGAAGTTGATTCGATTCTGTTTCGAGATACGAGCGTAGTAAAAGTGGGTAATTCTCAACTTCAACGCCCTGTATCTCGAAAACTAGTCATAGGATTGAGTTGGGGCCATGAACACTTTTGATCAGTAGGTCGAGTACTACATTATACCAAAATTTTAGAAAATTTGACGGAACGCCATTTTCCTAAGTAAAAGTGCGGGGTCCTTTTCGCTTTATAAGTTTTTTTTATAGACGGTCAAAATATTTTTATTACTAAGTGAACCCTGTTTATGGAACTTGTTGGTCAAATGACAATAAAAGTCTTTATGAAGAGTTATCTAACCAGTGCCCGAAGGCAATCTGGATCTCACCTGGCACCCCATTCTTAAAAGGACTCCTTCCTCTATCAACATAGTTTATGCTATTTCGTCCAGACATTTTGAGCGATTCGTGGAAGAAAGGAAAATGCTTATTTTTGTTCACCGCATGTCTAGCTTGCGTTTTTCTGTTGATTCGAACATTCGAATTCAACCGCCAACAATTTTTTTCAACTAAAGGTATGTCCGTGAAGCGAAACTGGGTGAAAACTCCACATCCATCTCCATGTCGGAAACAATTTCCATCATCTGGATAGTATGCGATCATATTGTCGATTTCTAAATAACATTCATCGTTCCATAAATGGCATACAACTTTTCTGTGTGATGTCATATTCGGGAATCGGTATATTTTACATGTTGTATCTTTGTTATAAGGCGTCTGCCTTCGCTTCCTTATTTCTATAGGTTGATTGAATATATGACAAGTTTTACTAACAAATGGTAAGTCGGTTTCGAAATCGCGCAGTTGTATGCATTGGCCATTCTCTAATTTACAATTGTCTTCATCTTTGATAATGCTTATTTCGTTTTTATTGCCCAAATAACATTCTCCGTCTTTCAACTGACAGTATAGTTCGGATAATGTTAATTCGGTGATGTACTGAAATTCACAATTCTTCTCTTCAGCTTTCGCCAAATTCAGCTCCTCAGATGTTCCTTTTCTATATTTTCGACATTCTTTTTTAACGAAAGGCAGCATTACACCGCTCACTTCTTTCGTTAGAGTACATTTGTCGTTTTCTAGGAGACAACGATTCGTATCGGGTATAACAGTTCTATATTCATTATATTCGAGATAACAAGAATGACCCTCCAACCAACAGGACGTAAATTGGTATTTGATGTCATAAAAATATTTAATTCCACATTCATCACCTGTTTCCTCAACTGAACTTTCAATAGAGCCTTGCTTTTCTGAACTTTCGTCATCGTTTTTAGTAAAGTTATGGTTCTCGAATTTTGCCTTGTGTCTTTCGGGGACGGTATAATCAATAATAGCTCCGACGGTGTTCATATCATTTTCATTCGATCCTTCCAAGACGTGGTGAGCCCCCTCAGAAAGTCTTGTGAAAGGTAAGTCATCTGAAAAATACCTACAGTTAAACGAACCCTACACAGTGTTTCAAAAAATGTTCTGTTGAGTTTTTGGACGAATAGAACATCAAAAAAAAATCTCCAGTTTGAATAACAAGAATGTATCCGGAAGTCGAGGTTTTTCGCCATTTTGGATCTTTTTCAGAATTCTACACCATATTCAAATCGGCACCAAAAAACACTAAGGCGGCTTATACACAGAGGTTACATGCGAAGCGATGCCATAATAACTATACTTATTCGATCTAGATGAAATTTTGCATTTGAATGGAGATTGACGTATTATAGCTAAATGCTGAATTTTTCGTGACCTACTTTAGCGAGAATGAGCTATTTGCGATTTTATTTTGAGTGTGAAATAAGCCTCTTATTTTTATCTATTGCCTGACCTAGATAATCATTTCTGTCAAAAGAAATCAACTTAGAAAAGATTAGAAGAGTACGTGGAGGCATCAAAGCAGTGGCGGTTTTATTTATCTACTGAGGGGGGGGCGAAGTGAAAAAATAAAAAAGCAGTTCGTGGGGATTTTTTTCAATGGGACGACAATGATAATGCTAAAACAAAAATTCTGAATGAGGTGAATAAAAATATACAGGGTGTCCCAAGTTCGAGTGCCTATTAGACGTTTCTGGAGAACTGGACTTTATTTGAAATCTGAAAATTGGGATTATGATATTGTTCGACATTCTCTACAGACCTGAAGTATTTTCAGAGGCGGTTATACAGGGAGTGAAAATAAATTCGCTCAAAAATTTTTTTTTCAATTTTTTTCGTTCCTGATATGCTTGAATATTCAATGCTGAATACATTTCTGTTAAAAACATTGTATTCATTCGAATAGTTTTCAGAATATCGAAAAAAAACCTGAAAAAAAGTAAAGTATTTATAGTCAATATCATGTTAATTTTTCTTATTCTGAACATCCTGAGTGTAAACCGTAATCACAAAATCAAAGTAGTAGAATGTGGAAAGGTCATGCATCTTTTGAATTTCATGAATATCATCACAGGGTGTTTCAAACTTTGTGTCAAAAACTGTGATCGAAAATTGGCCATAACTTCTGTTTTTCAAATTAGAACCCTATTTTTATTATCGCGTTGGATTCTGCGAAGAAAAATAGTGATAGCACTCTAAGATGCTGTTGCTTCTAAATTCAGCAATTCCCGAGATATTTGAGCTTTTCTCGATTCATGTTGTATAGGTAGAGTCAAATTCATCGAATCTAAACAGATTCGATGAATATTCTCATGAAACCATATTAACAACTTATAATTTTATTACACTTACACACCTGTCATTTGTGAATTATTAATGGGATCATTTATCTTCTATGGTCACAGAATATTCTCAAGTAAAAGATTAAATGCATTTGATTCTACGTATACAACATGAATCCAGAAAAGCTCAAAGAACTCAGGAATTTAGGAGCAAAATTATCTTAGAGTGATATCACTGATATCATTACTTTTCTTCGCAGAATTCAACGCAATAATAAAAAAATAGGGTTCTAATTTGAAAAACAGAAGTTATGGCTAATTTTCGATCACAGTTTTCGACACAAAATTTGAAACCTCCTGTGATGATATTTATGAAATTCAAAAGATGCATGACCTTTCCACATTCTTCTACTTTGACGTTGTGAAAACGGTTTACACTCAGGATATTCAGAATAAGAAAAATGAAAATAATAACGACTATGAAAATTTTACTTTTTTTGTTTTTTTTCTTTATTTTGAAAACAACAGAAATGTATTCAGCATTGAATACTCAATAGTTGCGTTCGTTAAATACATATCCGCGGATTGAAGGGAGAGAATATGAACACAGAACATCTAATTAATTCGGATAAGAATATACAATTAAGTGACTTCGGAGCAGAAACTGTGAGGGAAGTGTCCACGTTGGGTTCCTTCATTCCATCTGTCGACACTTTCCTCACCGTTTCTGCTCCGAACTCACTTAATTGTATATTCTTATCCGAATTAATTAGATGTTCTGTGTTCGTATTCTCTCCCTTCAATCCGCGGATATGTATTTAACGAACGCAACTAAATCATATCAGAAACGGAAAGTTTGAAAAAAAATATTTGAGCAAATTTATTCTCAATCCCTGTATAACCGGAAATGCTCAGGATCCAAAAATATTTAAGGTCTGTAGAGAATTTCGAACAATATCATAATCCTAATTTTCAGATTTCAAATATGTCCAGTTCTCCAGAAACGTCTAATAGGCACTCGAACTTGAGACACCCTGTATATTGAATATATTTACTTTTCAGGTATCAGGGGTCATGCCAGTCAGAACTATTTCATTCGATTATTATGTTAACCTAATAAAATTGAAGCTTAGGGGGGGGCGATCGCCCCTGTCGCCCCCCCCTGAAAACCGCCCCTGCATCAAAGATAACAAGAGGGTCGCATAGCATCTATCTCCGTTAGTAAATAAGAAGCCAGAAACGGTGACAAAATTGTCGTATGCGACAACGAAAAAGGCATGTTTTCCTATGCGCATTTAAAAATCTCGCATGATACAAATAAAGAGTTTTCCAATAAGAGCTAGGTGTTATTTTGAATATACCGCCCTATGGGTAGCGGTAGATGTCACTCCTAAAGCTGTAATTTTTTGACATTCAACGAATAGAAACTACGCCATATACTTAGAATACCTGGAATACTCCTTACTAAAAATCGTGACCAAAATTTGTAGATCAAAACGGCATTCTAGATTTCAGATTTTGGTCTAGTTCCGGAATAATCCGCAATATTTTGCGGTCGTGGCGCTATTGCGGCAGTCGAAAATAGCGCGCCCCTTTTGGGGGAAATGAAAAGCAGGACAAATTCTCAGATTTTCGATCGACAAGAATGTCTTAAACAAAATCTAATCAGTGCCAACACCAGGTATTCTATGCATCTATTACGCCATTAATAAAAATGGAACGATACACGCTTCAAGAATGCATTGAAATTTGTGAAGCACCTTGTCGAACCGCAATATAGAAATTGGTGGAAAAATTTGAGCCGTTGGGACAAGTTATTGATGTGAATAATAAAACCCATGCACGTCTCTCAAGAAAAGCCGAGAATATTGAATATTGATAGTGTAGCCGAAAGCGTTGAAGAGAACCCAGGTTTGTCCATTCCACGCCGTTCTTTGGAATTAGGTTTTCCACAAACGTCATAACACCATTTATGCCATTTATGCAAAAAATGGTGTTATGCACCATTTTTTACATAAAGATTTGGGTCTTAGGACAAGAACTCCAGCCGGCCGAACATCAACAACGTCGTGTCTTTGCTGAAAGGGTCCTTGAAATGCATGAAAATGATAAGGAATACAATCTAATCGAAAAATCATCTTGGGTGATGGAGGCCCATTTCTACATCGGTGGCTTCGTCAACAAGCAAAATTGTCGAATCTGGGGCTCGGAAAAGCCTCTCTATCCACAACGTGTGACTGTTTGGTAGTGTTTGGTACGGTTTAAGGATCAGTGGGGTCATTGGACGTTAGTTTTTCGAGAATGAGGCTCGATCAACAGTTACGGTGAAGGGATTCGCTATCGAGAGATGAGTAATGATTTTTTCATTACACCGCTCTGAAAACCCTATCAAAACATGTCGATTCAGGGCACCGAAAGTGACCCTTTTCCGTGCGCTGAGACATAGATGCATCTATGCTGAGACACAAAGCAACGATTGCGTGATGACAGTAGACGTCAGTGTTTCGAATGATTATTGTTTTACAATATAGAAATGCTTTCTGTCGAAGAACAAATATCGTTGGATAATGAAAAATATCGTTCATTACACGTCCAGAAAGGCTTTTTCCGTGCTTGCACGAATTCCCGTGTTCGCCTCCGCCTCACACGGGAGCTCTTCGCTTACTTTCTGGACTAGTAATGAAATATACTATTATTTGTTTCTCATTTGTAAACGTCAGTTTCCAAAAACACAATATTAATCAAGAAAGTTTATTTTATCAAGTCACTAACTTGTAAAACTGACAGTTAACTTGCAAAATTTTTACAAGTTAGTAGTATTATTTACATTAGAAAATTTTGTTTTATCGTCATATATGTTGAAAATCGTGGTACAATTGTTATTTCCAGTAACACAGATTTTTGATGATGAAAGAGTTGATACTGATGATGATGAACCATCTGTTGACTCAGAAACTGCTGAACTCGAGGACTGCAGAACATTTGTACTCTCCTTACTACCAAATAATTTGCTAGACATTTCGATTTTTTTGTTGACCGAATCATCGACATAACTCATCGCAATTTCGGTGCTTTTCCACCCTCCTGCACGCTTTAGTGCTAAAATATCTCCACCCGAATCCGCAACCATAGTGGCTCCAGTTCTGCGAAAAGAGTGGCCGGTGTATAACTCTGGGTCTTTTAAACCTAAATATTTCGTTATTTGCTTTGAGACACCACCAATAGTGTGCTGGCCAGCATTAAGGGAAATGCACTTTCCATGTCGGTATGTCAAAAAAAATCTTAGGCTTTCTGTTCCAGGAGGCCGAAGATTTACATATTTTCTGTATCACATGCAGGGCTTGAAGCTGCAGCCATCATCGGTTATGGTGAATCTTCTTGTTGTTAAATTTTTTGTTTGCCGCAATGTCACAATAACGTATTTTCCCATATCTTCTACATCATTCATGTTTAAGGAGAGAATTTCGTCACATCGACAACATCCAAAAATCCCAAATATTGTTACAATTTTCACCAGCAACCACTGGTCATCAGGAGCATGTAAAAGAAATTGTTCAGCCTCTTCTTTACTTAATACCTTGGCCTTTTTGGCGTATAACGCGTATAACGTTTCAGAAACGCTATTACCTTTTGACATCTGCAAATGACAACTAAACGTCATATTTTTCAATAAATTTTTTAAGGAAAACAAACCTGCGAACAGGGGCATTTTCTTTCATTTCCAAGCAGCTTTTCAGCATAGACCATTTTGCCCATAAAGTATTAGGGCTGAATCTAGCCGATAGTTGATTCAAGTAGACCAACAAAACATCTTCAGTTACCCCAATCACACTATTTTTGTTTTGCCACTTTTTGAAGTCGTCGTATTCTCGCTCGTACCTTGAAGCTGATTTTGCAGGTAATAAACTTGAAATTACACTGCTGGCTGCCTCAATAATTTCTTTTGGTACATTCATTTTCGCTTTCGCCAAAACAAATGTAAAGAAAAATAAACAGACATGTTCATGGCAACGCTTCCATAGCTTACGACATTTGCGACAAATTATTGAGATTTTTTTGGAATTTATCTAACCTTTTTACAAATGGGAAACAAATAAAATATAAAACAATACACGCAAGGTAACGGGTTTTACTGGCTTCAAGGAGGTAACTGACTCGCCTGCGGCTCGTCAGTTATATCCTCCATTCGCCAGTAAAAACCCTCTTACCTTGCTAGTAATGTTATATACTATTTTATGGGCGGAAATGCATGGTATTGATCTGGACAATAGTAACTATAAAAAAAAACGGCGCTACGTGCCACACAAGCAACGAAACCATTGATCTTTTACGGGAAAAGTTTTCGAGTGTTATCTCTCGACGAGATGATAACAACTGGCCACCGAGATCTTGTTATTTGACACCTTGCCTCTTCTTCCTTGGGGGCCATGTGAGAGAAAAGGTCTACTCCAAGAGCCCAGCGTCGATTCAAGACCTCAAATATGGAAATCGTGAGGCTATCGGGGACATAGAGCAGCGACTTTGCGATTTAGTTATGGAAAAATTCATGATGAGGATATGGTCCTGGTCCTGTTGTCGTGGTCGTGGTGGTCATTTGGCTGGTGTTATTTTCCATTATTAACAGCATACCTTCCGCTTTATAATGAATTAAACATCCGATCATTTTTTTATCTAATAAAATGGCATTTCTTTTCGAATATCAAAATAACACCTCATTATGGAAAACGGCCCTTTATGTGACCGTTTGAGAATTACTCTCCTGTCATTTTTTCAATAAGATTAGATAATGAATCATCTTATGCTTGCAATGAAATAATAAATCTCATCATTTACCGTTCACTCGCTGGTTTGAGTTGTAAATACTACCAATAATGGGGATCATCTTCAGAAGATTACCCATGTTATCATCTGTTTGTTGAAATCCGTCGGAAAACCTTTTGGTCCTATGTAGTATCCCATGAGAAAAACACATCGTGAACAAAATGCAAGACCAAGTGGGAGATCCAATCTTTGGTAGATGCATACTCATGCTATTCTCCTATAAAAAAAGTTAAGTGTAGGTACATTTTCATGTCTTCATTTTGAGTTCATTAAGTAGATAAGGAATTGAGATGGATTCATCTTTCAGATCACATTTAAACTACCTATTGAACAGTGGCGGCTTGTCCTATGAGGCAGGTGAGGCAGTGCCTCACCAATAAACGTCGAAAATTGCACGTATAAATATCATATATTTATTAATTATTTATTCAATCAATTGAAATTGTTTTCATTATCTTCTTCCATACGCATTTATATCGAAATTTCCCTTCATTATATAGCAATAAAATGCGTCTCCGGTTGGGTCTAAGTTTCCGTATCTCACGATTTCTGGGTATCCAACTCCCAGTAAACGGCAGAGGCATTTTACATCATAAGGAACGGACGTCAGGTGAGAAAACCGCACCCCTGAACGCCAAATATTACGTTGAGTCTGAGGCTAGCCTCTCCTCTAGTCTTGATATTCTCTCGCGAAGGGCAAACTGTAATTATTCTGCACTATTCGGGAACTAGTTCTTTAATCTATGAACTCGGGTCAGTTTTCAAATAGGGTTCGATTTGAAAAAATAGTTTTATCTGTTTATCGTGTAGATTTAGGTTTGTCTCAGTGTTCATATGATGTCTTTCAATCTTATTCCTGAATTCAATTACCATCGGAGACCCGAAGGCGAAATGTATTTAACGGGACCGATGGGACGTCACGAATTCCCCAGTTAGATGTAAACGCTCGAAAGACTTGTGATTTTTTTTTAATTTTCAGCTAATCAGCAAAGTTTTTGGCGTAATTCTTATGGGGATAAATCATATATGTATAGTTCAAGAAGTAAAGCGATCTATCCCAGATTTGAGTGAATGTCTTGAGAATATTACGCAACAGACGAAGAAATGAGTTCACTAGAATTAGTTCAAGAAGTAAAGCGATCTATCCCAGATTTGAGTGAATGTCTTGAGAATATCACGCAACTGACGAAGAAGAGAGTTCGCTAGAATTAGTCATTTATAGGTATATGTACATATACAGAGTGTCCCATTAGTGAAATGAAGTAGATAATCTCATTACTTACGTCAGTTACGGAATAATTTTACTGCAAAAATGGTTGCTCTTGCACTGATATATCAGCCTAAAATAATAGTACCGGCCTCAGGGTGTTCGTTTGAAGCAGTATTACTGGTATTTGATTAGGTCGGTTTGTTCTAATGGTAACCACTTCATATTATTTCATCTCTCAGTGCCAAATTAGTATTTCGATTCATAGGCATCAACATTTTTCTTAATTTATCTGGCGTGGCTGACATAGGTACAACGAAAAAATTATGGGAAAGTGGAAGATTTTACTTCATTATCAGAGTGACATAAACTTCAATATTCTCAATGTTCTGGTTAATGAGTGTTTCAAATCTGATGATTTGATGGAAAGCAACTTGCTTGTAGATGATGTTCTTAACAAGGTCCAAAATTGAAGAATTTCAATAAGGATGCTCATTTTCTTCAATTGGCTTCAAATTACTTTTTATACACACCCTTTAAAATGTTTAGTTTTCGAGTAAGATAATTCTTCATCGCTAGAAGTAAATATTTTACAAAGCAAAATGTTTCTCGAAAAAGATGACCTTGAGTATGCTAGCGATAAAGAATTATTCTAATCATCAGTTTTGCAACAGCCTTTTTTACGGCAACGCCACGGCAGGGAATCTTTTTTCTCCGATATGCCTCACCACCTTTAACTGTCACGAGCCGCCACTGCTATTGAATCACTCTCGCATATGTCTGCCTATCTGTCCCAGTCTTTTTTGAGCGATCTTGAACAAGGGCGCTATATCATTTCGTCACGATCTGTATTTTTCAAATTTTGAGCGGAGAATGATGGTCTCAATCGACTAAGGCCAGTTACAGACACAGCGGTTTTCGCCGAGTCGACGGCTGATTTTGCTTCTGTGGGAAGAGTCGGCTTGGGCGGCGGTGTGTGGTTTCATAGCGCAAAAGCACAGGCCAATTCCGCCGACTCGGCGATTTTCTCGGCCGCCGACTCGGCGGAAACCGCTGTGTCTGTAAGAGCCCTCAGCCGTCGACTCGGCGAAAACCGCTGTGTCTGTTGGAGTCCTAAGCTGGACCCACGGATCACGAATCCGTTGTGAAATTCTATGACTTCCGTCCGTCCTTCCGTAAACTCTCGAACGTATGAACCTTGAGACTTGAGAAATTTTCTGGGTAGGTTCGGAACTGACGGATGGACAGAATTTAATCTCGATTCAGACCGTCTCCGCTCAAAATTCTAAAAATACAGACATCGTAACGAATGATATAGCCCTTGTTTGAGTGGAACAAGCGCTCAAAAAGTAAGGGTTGCTAGTTTAAAACTCAAATATACCCCACTCCCCCTTGTATACTTCCATTGAGTTTAAATATACATAGAGACACAACCCAGTGTTCGACGCTTTGAAGCTAAATTTAGTGTAGTTCCTTCACCGTTTCATAGGTGGATAAGTGTGTTTCAGAGAAGCGAAAATTTTTACTCCCGCATCTGGCGGTAAGTAGCTGAACTATAAGGCACTATTTCCGAAGCCGAATGCGATGACGATCAGGACCGGCATACGGAAATGTGGGATGTTCATTGTTCAGTATTTCATCACCTGATTTTTTGGATGCAATAAAACGACATGCATGAAATTTTTCCTTCACTCACAAGTATTTATAAATAGTTTTTCTATGAATTTTTAAAAATATTTAATTTTTTATAAACAGCTTCACTCTAATCCGTTGTCTCAACAAATGAATCCTGTGCTCTTCAAATTCTGGAGTTAACGAAGAGTTCCAATCTTTTATAAATTAATTTTTTTTTCAATTTTCCTAAAATATACATTTGAAGTCATATCTTTTCTGATGTTGTGACCATAATTTTCTTTATGACC
Organism: Adalia decempunctata; assembly: GCA_951802165.1. Taxonomy (NCBI): domain Eukaryota; kingdom Metazoa; phylum Arthropoda; class Insecta; order Coleoptera; family Coccinellidae; genus Adalia; species Adalia decempunctata. The sequence continues at coordinate 34,541,540 of OX637697.1, read as the reverse complement.
ATCAGCGCTTTCCTTGTCAAATGTTTGAAATCGGTTGAGGGAATTCTCAAATGTATCCGTTTATTGCCATAATTTCGATTTGCAATATATATCCCATCGTTACCTTGCTAATTCAAATCGCATTTGTATTTTTTGGCGATGTTCCTCATCAAATACCCCGAGAAACTTGCGATTCAGTTGGATTCTAGGGTATTTAGGGGTTCAATCAAAGATATTCTACAATGTATTAGAATATCTTTGGGTTCAATTAACTCTTTATCCCTTAAATACCCTCACAAGGCTCACCGTTCCCCGAATCCGCAGAAGAAATGTTCGAATCTGTCCAATCAACCACATCAATGGGCCTACTTTCAGATTCCCCCATTGTACACAGGTCGAAATCATTATCGTCTTGGCAGTTAGAATTCTCGGAACATTTTTCCAGACAACCAGTCATGACCGACTGCAACCCAAATCTGAAGCATCGGGCTGAGGGGTTTGGATCATAACCCCTACGCTGTCTTATTTTGGAGAATGAATTGTCGATTGGGTCCTGGTTGAGCCGACTTGTTATCAAATATGGAAATGTTTCCTTCGTCTCCCCCCACAATTGAAGGATGCCATCACTGATGGTTTGTATCAAACTGTTGAAACAATGGGGAATATTTTTTCCAACTGTCCAAGGCAATTGATTCCGTCAGAGTTTGTATTGCTGCGGTATTTTTCTCGTATAATGGTCTCCTTAGATAATTTCCCTCAAATTTTCCATTCGAATTGAGGCAGTCGAAAAGATCATTTTCAGAATGAACTGAGCAGTTGATGATATCTGATCTTCTTTCGAGCATTTCGGCCGGCGTGGTTTATTAAATTTCGACGTTTCGCCAGATCGAGTGTCTGGCATCTTCAGGAATTATTTCTCTCTTATTCTTGAATCTTAGCTATCCGATTTTGACGAGGGCGCAGGCTATAAATAGCGCTTGCGTGGGCTAGACGGTCGGGACCCGCGCCTGCGTCTGTTTGGCTGGCTTCCTCCGGCTTAGGACTCGTTCCGGCGCCTGATTGGTCGATACTGTTATTCTCATCAACTACCCCATTTTTCTTGTGAGGAAGTGTGCTTGTGTTTTTGAGCACAGGTACCCATACTCTGTTAATTTTGAGAGTTTCTTCGGATCTATTGAAATTTTCCCGGTGTTTGTGGATTTCAATTGCCTCTCTATAAAGCCTGGGGTAGTAAGCGGTGGTGGTACATAACACTTGGGTTTGGTCGAATTCAATGGCGTGATTTGTGTTGTTCAGTGTGTGCTCTGCGACGGCGGACTTCTCTGAATGACCCAGTCTGCAATTGGCCTTGTGTTCTTTGATCCTGGTGTTTATTGATCGCTTTGTTGTACCTATGTATACACTCCCACAGCTGCACGGAATTCGGTATACACCCGGAGTACTGAGTGGGTCCCTTCTGTCCTTGGGAGATTTCAGGTGGTCTTTGATCTTTTTCGAAGGTTTGAATATGGTCTTGATGTCTCCGGGTGTATACCGAATTCCGTGCAGCTGTGGGAGTGTATACATAGGTACAACAAAGCGATCAATAAACACCAGGATCAAAGAACACAAGGCCAATTGCAGACTGGGTCATTCAGAGAAGTCCGCCGTCGCAGAGCACACACTGAACAACACAAATCACGCCATTGAATTCGACCAAACCCAAGTGTTATGTACCACCACCGCTTACTACCCCAGGCTTTATAGAGAGGCAATTGAAATCCACAAACACCGGGAAAATTTCAATAGATCCGAAGAAACTCTCAAAATTAACAGAGTATGGGTACCTGTGCTCAAAAACACAAGCACACTTCCTCACAAGAAAAATGGGGTAGTTGATGAGAATAACAGTATCGACCAATCAGGCGCCGGAACGAGTCCTAAGCCGGAGGAAGCCAGCCAAACAGACGCAGGCGCGGGTCCCGACCGTCTAGCCCACGCAAGCGCTATTTATAGCCTGCGCCCTCGTCAAAATCGGATAGCTAAGATTCAAGAATAAGAGAGAAATAATTCCTGAAGATGCCAGACACTCGATCTGGCGAAACGTCGAAATTTAATAAACCACGCCGGCCGAAATGCTCGAAAGAAGATCAGATATCATCAAACGATGGCCGCGAAAGCCTCAACAAATTCATGAGCAGTTGAATTGGCACTTCTGGACCTCAGCTCACCAGTTGCAATGACTGTTCTCATAGCCGAATATATAATTCTACTGAAAATCTGCGTGGCCAATTTAACCTTCATTTTCTGGAAGGCGTTTGCATTTATGTGGTTTTCAGCTCACTACAGTGGCGGCTCGTCGGGGTAGGCAAGTTAGGCCTTGGAAATCTTCTTATCGAAATTATAAAATGATTCATATTCATTTTACGTATCAGATACCCCTCTTTAATTATAATACGTTATTAGAGAATTTTTCATCCAAAAATCTCGCACGCGATTGTGACATTTCCACCTAAGCCCGGGATCTGCAGCTCCAGCCTCGCCACGACCATTCCTCGCTCATTCTAAACATGTTCTAAACGGAAGGCGATCTATCCCAGCGCCTGCGATTCGATCACTACACGTCAGCCCTGCCGAGTGCCGCGGAATCTACCAGTCAATCAGTAAAGGATGGATACACTAGCGTGTAGAGAGAAGCATACGAAATAGAGGAGAAAGTAGGCGATGAAATCGTCCGCCTTCGGGTACTTTCGAGAATGATCGCTTGGCGATTCCGCTCCCGCGCTCTCGTATAAATTATAATATTTGAGGTTTGAATTCTGTGTTCGCGCATTCGCATTTGTGTTTTATAACCCTCATTTGATTTGAACATTATTCGAAAGCAGGAGAACCCGATAAGTAGGTTCCTATATTTATTTAATTGTTTCAGTTTATTTGGAACATTAGGTCGTATTTCCAAATTCCTGAGAAATAGAACCCATTCATGATATTATTTGTTCCTCACTGGAATGGTAATTTACGTAACAAGTCCGGAAAATAGAGTTTTTTTTGACGAATAGACAAAGTGGGTACTTCCCGGACGGTTGCCGAAAAACTCCTTTTTCGCAATTGAACTATAAAATTCGAAAAGAAATTGTTTCAATTCGCCGTCCGACATTATCTCTTTATCTTATAAAATCCCCGAAATACTCTAGATTTGAAATTTTCACGGTCTTTCAAAATCTATGTGTCGCCTTACCACATTCAAACCTCACGAGCCGCCGCTGGCTCACTAGAATTCAGAGAACCATTGAAAAGTTTTTTGCTTCCGTTTATTCATGACAACTACGGTCTACGAATACATACTATTATTAGATTATATTCTTATATACCTACAAAAATTAACCTGTATTATAATGATATATTTCTTGGAATATCATTTCAGTTTTCATAATAATCTGGTGGAAACGTAATCTTTCGTTATTTATTTCTTCATTAATGACAACGGATCTCGGTTTGAGGAACTGAATGAAAACTTGGGACTCTAAAGCGACGTTTCGGCGTTATAATTCGTCTCAGAGGTTACAATGAAAATGGAATGAACAAATTAACAGTACCTATGTGTATGTTAAAGTGATGTGGACAAATCCAAAAAAATGTTTTTGAAAATGACTACCTATATAAAACAATTAAAAATTCAATAAGAATACACTTCGCGCCGAAATTCCCTGTTTGAGGACTGACTTACTGACTAGACTATTTATGGTACTTTTCACCCCTCATTTCCTAGCTGAGAACACTCCTTTGGAGAAATTTTTTGCTAATATGCTCATCATCAATGATTCACACCGTTTGTAACGAAGATACATATATGATTTGGATGAATCCGATCCTGCCTACGATTCATAGAACTAGAGGAAAATGAATATTCTAAAGATTTCTGTAGACAAAATGGATCTGCAGATTATATAGTTCCTTTAGTAGCTAATACTATGTGCCGCCACTAAAGTTGGCAAATTGGCAAGTAAACTGCCAAAAATTTATGCATCAAATCGTTGAACTGGGTTGTGTCTCTATGTTTATTTAAACTCAATGATACTTCACAAATTTATCAATTAAACATGAAAATTCGCTTAATTCAAAATGAAAACTTGGCCGTTACCTCGTGGGTATCCAGGATCGGTTTTCCCATATGAATGGTTCTTAGACCAGTCAGTTCTGGACTCTTGCATATCATGTGTTCAGCTCTTTCTGCCTCTGATCCACAGAGCCTATAAATCTCATCTGCTGACTTTCCAGTACATCGGTACATCATTTGTACCGACAGTGCCCTGTCAGCAGGCCTTCCATCACCCGAAGTTCAGCTCGTGAGAGCTTTAGGAGCTTACTGGTATGGATTAGTGAAATTATCACGAATCTCCTTAGACTGAGTAAGTCCAGGAGTGTTTCTCCAGAGGGTTATTCTGTTGTCCAACTCCCATTGTTGAACCGCTGTCATTTAATATTTCCCAAACCCACAGAAAGGCTCAGGTCCAACAGGTGTTAACAGTGGCGGCTTGTCCTATGAGGCAGGTGAGGCCAGAGGCGGCCTTAGGGGGTGGCGAACGGGGCAATCGCCCAGGGCCTCGCTCTTGGAGGGGCCTCGCGCAAGAACCCAAGCATGAGAGCATATTTGGCTTCATGTGTAAAAAAATTGAAGGAAATCAATAATAGTGAATTTTTTAAACAATGCAGCTACTTGCAAATGTCTGTGACAGTAGGAGAATCATGTGGTATTGGCGGACATGAATTGTACGAAGAACAGAATATGTTCATCAGTGGGTATGAGGAAAACGACGATATTATCCCGGTACTGAAATACATAAGAGAAAAAAAATATAACTGAAGTTTACCCCACTATCGAAATAGTCCTGAGAATTAGAGCCGTTTCACAAGGGACTGATGGTCAGTCCTGATGGTCGGTCGAACCGATCATCAGTCGGCGGTATTTTTTTTTTCACATCGATGAGTATCGTCAGTCGCCGCTATCGAAGACAATTTGCTGCCATGGATTTGGAGCGTGACACTGTAATTGCTTTCTACGAGAACCGTCCGATTCCCGCACGAAGTGAAAACTTTTTTCGTATTTCGAAATTCTTATATTGGAATTATTATTGTGTGGATTCTTTGTTTGAAAAGTTGAATGGTAAATCTACTTGATGATTGGTTCAAGTTTTTTTGAAGTTTTGAAATTTACTCTATCATCTTGTACATAAAAAGCCAAAGACCTCAGACAAAAAATTAAGGAGCGAGGACATTATCGACGATCAATCTGTTGATGAATATGCAAACTTGCTTCGTCATTGAAAAAGATTCTTGGAATCTTCCTGTCATACACAGATCAGAGTCAGATCCTCCCAATATTCAAATCAATATTTTTATAATTTTTTGGGGATGTATTCCATATTTCCATTTTTTTTCTATGGCACAAATGAGCATTTCAGTTTCAAAATTAACTTTTTCCTACCCATTGACTATTATTCACTATCATTGGTGAATAAATACAATCATCTCGCAAATACGTAGAAATTCCTAAGAATATTCAATAATAACATGCGCAACACCGCAATCGCATCAGGACTGACGGTGCGCATGCATTATGTGAAAACCTCCTTTGTGCCTTTTGCCGCGACTCGATCCGACGACACGCAAAAGCAGCAGGCCGAACCGATGCTCATGCTTGTTTCATGGGTCGACTGATGATACGCATGTATGTGAAAGTATTGCAAAATCCAGTTCAAACGCCGGTCCCGACTGACCATCAGTCCCATGTGAAACGGCTCTCAGTCCCATGTGAAACGGCTCTTATTGCCACCACATCTGTTGCAGTTGCGTCTGCTGAAAGCAGTTTTTCGAGGCTTAAAATTAACAAAACTTATTTGAAGAATTCAAGATCGGCTTTCAGTACTTGCTTTTCTTTCAATAGAAAATGACGTAGCTCATTCGTTGGATTATTGTGTTCTAATTAAAGATTTGAGTCTCAGAAAAAGCCGCGAACATCAATTTTGAAATTTAACATAAATTTATCTTCTCCGAATTTGTAAACCTTTCGAAGTAAAATATTTTGAAACTCAAATTTTATTTAGTTGTAGAACTATGGCAGTTTTTATCAAACATGACAAAATACCTAAACCAAACGACCCGACCTAAATTCGAATGACATACTTTTCACGAAGGACAAAGGGCCTCGCAAAGACCTGCCGCCCGGGGCCTCGCGATTGGTAAGGCCGCTGCTGGGTGAGGCAGTGCCTCACCAATAAACGTCGAAAATTACACGTATAAATATCATATATTTATTAATTATTTATTCAATCCATTAAAATTGTTTTCATTATCTTCTTCCAAACGCATCTATATCGAAATTTCCTTTCATTATATAGCAATAAAATGCGTCTCCGGTTGGGTCTAAGTTTCCGTATCTCACGATTTCTAGGTATCCAACTCCCAGTAAACGGCAGAGGCAGGCCTCACACTGCGTTTCTTTACGCGTCATTTTACATCATAGGGAACGGACAGCAGGCGAGAAAACCGCACCCCTAAACGACAAATATTACGTTCAGTCTGAGGCTAGCCTCTTCCTAGTCTTGATATTCTCTCGCGAAGGGCAAACTGTAATTATTCTGCACTATTCGAGAACTAGTTCTTTAATCTATGAACTCGGGTCAGTTTTCAGATTGGGTTCGATTTGTAAAAATAGTTTTATCTGTTTTTCGTGTAGATTTAGGTTTGTCTCACTGTTCATATGATGTCTTTCAATCTTATTACTGAATTCAATTTCCATCGGAGACCCGAAGGCGACATGTATTTAACGGGACCGATGGGACGTCACGAATTCCCCAGTTAGATGTAAACGCTCGAAAGACTTGTGATTTTTTTGATTTTTCAGCTAATCAGCAAAGTTTTTGGCGTAATTCTTATGGGGATAAATCATATATAGTTCAATAAGTAAAGCGATCTATTCCAGATTTTAGTGAATGTCTTGAGAATATTACGCAACTGACGAAGAAGAGAGTTCACTAGAATTAGTTCAAGAAGTAAAGCGATCTATCCCAGATTTGAGTGAATGTCTTGAGAATATCACGCAACTGACGAAGAAGAGAGTTCACTAGAATTAGTCATTTATAAGTATATGTACATATACAGAGTGTCCCATTAGTGCAATAAAGTAGATAATCTCATTACTTACGTCAGTTACGGAATAATTTTACTGCAAAAATGGTTGCTCTTGCACTGATATATCAGCCTAAAATAATAGTACCGGCCACAGGGTGTTCGTTTGAAGCGGTATTACTGGTATTGAAATTAGGTCGGTTTGTTCTAATGGTAACCACTTCATATTATTTCATCTCTTAGTGCCAAATTAGTATTTCGATTCATTGGCATCAACATTTTTCTTAATTTATCCGGCGTGGCTGACATAGGTACAACGAAAAAATTATGGGAAAGTGGAAGATTTTACTTCATTATCAGAGTGACATAAACTTCAATATTCTCAATGTTCTGGTTAATGGGTGTTTCAAATCTGATGATATGATGGAAAGCAACTTGCTTGTAGAGGATGTTCTTAACAAGGTCCAAAATTGAAGAATTTCAATAAGGATGCTCATTTTCTTCAACTGGCTTCAAATTACTTTTTATACACACCCTTCAAAATGTTTAGTTTTCGAGTAAGATAATTCTTCATCGCTAGAAGTGAATATTTTACAAAGCAAAATGTTTCTCGAAAAAGATGACCTTGAGTATGCTAGCGATGAAGAATTATTCTAATCATCAGTTTTGCAATAGCCTTTTTCACGGCAACGCCACGGCAGGGAATCTTTTTTCTCCGATGTGCCTCATCACCTTACACTGTCACGAGCCGCCACTGGTGTTAACCTTGATGCACTTTTCGCAAGCACATCGGCTTTTTCATTTCCTTCAACACCACAATGTCCTGGCACCCATAGTTGAGTCATTTCATTGACTCTGACTAGTTGCTTTATGGTGTTACGGCACTCCCAGGGTTCCAGGTCAGCAGAGATCCCTGGCAATGTGATTCCAGGGACCTCACTATGTCCTGGCTGTCCGTGGTGATGAAGATACATAATATAGTAAATAACGAAGATATGAATTTTTGCGTTACTTTTTACTCACTCTCACAAGATCACAGAGTTTTCAAAAAGGTACATATACTTACCACACTTTTATAAAGACACTGAATTTCTGATTTTTTCCCAAATTAGACAAGGAAATGTGAAACATTACCAAAAGGAAAATTCTAAATCACAATCGAGTTTTATGGAGCTCGTAAATTTAATGAAACCTCATTATTTTTTTTTATGTAGTTTGCAAGTTTTTAATAGGGTATTCGGATAGTAAAAAAAATTATAACTATAAATTAGAGCCGCCCATCGAATTTACAGCCAGATTTGTTCATGGGATCACAATCGACCGATCAAATCAAATAACTTTTTTCGGCAACCGTCCGGGAAGTACTTACTTCCCGGACGCTTTTTCTTTGAGAAAGTAGCATTTACCGGCCGCATATTTGTAAACAGAAGACGCGTCCGCCAAAAGGCGCGAGCCGAAGTAGACTGGTATATAGCAGATGAGTCAGCCAAAACCGCTTGGTAAACGGCAGACACGTGAGAGTTGCAAAAATATGACAAAAAATGGCTAATGGAAAAAAAATCATAACTCAGTGAAATGAGATGGTATTGCAATCAGATTTAGATGTGAACTTGATGGGTTGGTAAGATGTTGAAGCCTGTTTTATTTGGAGACTTTCAATACTGACGGAGGGAGTTGTTTGGGTTTTTGGGGGTGGTTTCTGACAAAAATCATAACTCGACGAAATGGCAGTGTTCCTCGATAGGTTTCGAATATATGTTTCTTGAATCCGGAAAAATGAAATGCCATACCCCCATAGTTCGAAGATTTGGAGGGTTCTTTATGAAAAATGATGAAAAAAATTCTTATCTCGACGAAATGAGAGTTTTTCACGATCAGATTCCAATTGATGTGTTTCTTGAATGTCGAAAGAATGAAATACAAAAGACCCCATAGTTTGTTTGCCCACAGGTTTGGAGATTTGGGGGATTGTTTATGAAAAATTATGAAAAAAATTCATATCTCGGAGATATGAGTGTTCCACAATCAGCTTCGAATATGTCTTTCTTGAATGCCGAAAGAGTGAAATACAAAAGACCCCATAGTTTGTTAGTCCCTAGGTATGGAGATTTGAGGAGGTTTTTATGCAAAATGATGAAAAAAATTATATCTCGACGAAATGAGAGTGTTCTACGATCATATATGTATTCGAATATGCTTTTCTTGAATGTCGAAAGAATGAAATAAAAAAGACCCCGAGTTTGTTAGCCCCCAGGTTTAGAGATTTGGGGGTTGTTTATGAAAAATGAGAAGTGTTTCATGAAAAAAAGAATTAATCCAAAACAAGAACAACCTTCGCATCAACATGAGTCTTAGGATTTCATTTTTTTGTCAATTTGTTTGTATTAACATACAACATGTTTATGAGTATATGCTTTTGTTGAAGTTCTTTCGACCTCTGGCGATCCCCCCACAGGTTGAAAAACACTGCTGTAGAATAACGCGATAGACAAGGAAGTGCATCTGCCGTTAACTGGGAGGTGAGATGGATACACAGAAATCGTGAGATATGAAAGCGTAGACCCGTAGACGCATTTTTTGCTATATAATGAAGGAAAATTACGGTATAAATGCGTATGGAATGGATGCAGATAATTGAAAAAAATTAAATGATTAAATAAATAATTAATATTACTAATACTAAAATATAATATTCATACGTGTATTTTGCGACGTTCATTGGTGAGCTACTGCCTCATAGGGCAAGCCGCCACTGTTCTTTACTGGAGAGTTTGCAGACTTGCAGAGGATCAAATTATTTTCTTTGGCACTTTTATATACGTAATTATTGGGTGATTCACGCATTTCTGTTATGTTACATGCAAAGCTGAAACAGTGAAAATGCCGACGTGTCAGGAAAGACAACTGACGCCTCATCTGAATATGAAAATGAAAATTGCTATGTCACACTTACTCCAGTAAATAGCAGACGTATCAGGCGGACTCTGGCGGACGCATCTGCTAAATAATAAATATTAACATTCTTCGGGAATGCCGAAATTTACCGAAGGGATAACGCGTCTCCTGTTTACAAATATGCTTCCCGGCCTAGTCCGGAAAGTACGTACTTCCCGGACTAGGCCGGAAAAACTCACGTCGTTGTTGTCATTGTGATGATCATCACAATAGCAACGAAATAACGGATGACAGTTCTATTCTGTTCAATTCAAATAATAATCAAAATGTACAATAAAGAAATGTGTCGTCCCATTGATTTGAAATTCTACACGGTTGCCGAAAAAATATTGTACGCAACACGCCCGAAAATAGTTTTTTTGGACTCACAGACTTCCAGGACTCGCCTCCGGCTCGTCCTAGAATCTTGTCTATTCGTCCAAAAAAAACCTATTTTCCGGACTTGTTACGTAAATTACTATATTATTTGCACAAGCAAGCCGTCCCAGCCTTCGCCTGTGTATTTCTTTCACGCGGCGCCCGGCGGTTTCATCTTCAACACTTCAACCTGCCATATCTTTTGATGTACTCGTTGTAATTCTATGATGTGAAGGCCAATTTCGTTCTAAATTAAATACTGGGGATAAATAACGTATAAGGTTGGATGAGGGTCAATACCCAATTCATAAAAACTCACTCCCAAATAGTGCATAATTTTGGAAAACATCTGATTACCATAAACAGGTAATAGCAAGTCAATCTTGAGAGATAGATATATGCTATCGCGGACTTTTTTGTAGAACTATTTAAGAGGAACATTTCCGTCATACATTGTATCCACGTAAGTCTAAGGCTTCGAGTCCACTTGATACTTTTGCAGCGCAACAGTGTATCGCAACATACATGAAACATATGTTTCCTGTGTACACAGTGATGAAACTTGGCGTGAAACATAAGTTTCACGTTGCGCTGATACACGGGCTGTTGCGATACAATATTCAGTCGACACAGGTTGCTGCGTGTAGCGCTACATGTTTCATGCGAAACAAACCAAGTTTGTTTCGCGATAGTGTTGCGTGTGAGAAATTTGAGATGAAACTTCGGTATTAATAGCCGAATACGAAGCTAGACCAGAGTTATGGAATGAAAAAAGTCCACGTAAGTGTATGAACTTTTATTGATTACAGGTACATTTAGAGAAATACATATGTATGATAATCAGTTTATTACTTACAGTTTATAAAGATTTGAGAAAAAGACTGAAAAAACAGATATAGCCCATATACATGCTTTGGAGCAGCTGCAAAAAGCTAGTGACAGTCTTCAAATTTTTGGTGATTATGTGTGGCTTCGGAGCTGTGTGATCTTGGTGAAGTGAATCGCAAAAGGGCAAAGTTGGAAATCTCTAGGATTTTGTTGAAGTATGCAGAAGATTAATCTAAAAAATCAACTTCTGTGGCTGCAGTTTCACAACATACTTTTCAAAATCTGGAGGAGCCGACAAATGAAACTGCAGCGTGCTCCCGAGACTACTACGAAAGTTCACAAGAGTGGCTTAACGATGACCAAACCCAGATGGGATCCCAAGATCTGTCAAGAATTATACATTCATGTAGTGATATTTTAAATTCTGAATAAACATACATATAATCCATTCATCTTTTATTTGTCACAGGGGAGGCCATTGAAATTTGGCATTTTACACAACACTAGGGAAAAAAGAGGTTAACCGTCCTATGAGTGACAGCTCTTCCTTTACTTTCGCCAATTATTTCTTAATTATTGGGTATTACTTAATTCTAACTATCAAAATCCTATACTAACTCAGTGTCGTGAGTCTAGAATTAGTAGGGTAAGTTTATTTCTTTTTGGTTTCCAAAAATTTTAAAAACCGATAGAGTGAGCACGTGCTAAAGCCACAGTTTTCATGGATTGGAACTCGGGGGATCCAAAGGATCCCCCAGGGGATAACTTCCCAAATTCTATTTCTCGCCCCCAGACTCCTCTCTTCCCCAGAGTTCTCACTCACCTTACTCCAAAGTCTCAAAAAACATTCAATTCACTTCTGGTTAATTATCCAGAAGATCCCCACTTCTCAATAGCAGATATCTCATTACTCTCTAGGGAGATTAACTGTATCAAAGACATTTTTCAAGATGATGCCGAACTACTTGGAGAGGCTACAAATGCTTCCCAGGCGATCTCTTCTCTGCTAACCCAACTATCTGTAAATTCTCAGAATAAGTCTGAAAAAAAGAAAATTGCCCACACCTACTCTTTAACGGATTGTGGACCCTATTTGGTAATAGTAGAGTCCAAAAAGGAAGGTAGTATTGGCAACATGCATCCAATGAATTTTGGTAAGGAGCTAGATAAACATAAGGTGCCGGGAGTAAAAGATGTCAACAAAAAAGGTAAAAAAAGAATCTCAGTTGAGTTTTCCACATCAGTCTATGCTAATAAATTTCTAACTGAAAATCCTTTCATGGCTGACCCTAACATTGATGTCTTCATCCCCTCACGTATGGTCTCAAGCAGAGGTGTTATAAAGGATGTTGGATCTGACATCACTGAAGAAGATATCATGTCCCATGCAAACACTAGGATAAAGATCATTGGAGCGCGCCAATTGAAAAGGAGAGTCACCAAAGAGGGTAATACCTCTTACGTCCCATCAAATTCCTGGGTACTCACCTTCCATGGTAAGATCCTGCCTGATAAAATAGGTATCTTTGGGGTTATTAGAAATGTCTCACTATATGTGGGCCCAGTTATACAGTGTTACAACTGTCTTAGGTATGGTCACACCATGACCAACTGCAACTCCCCTATAGACTCAAAAAGATGTCGAAACTGCGGTGAGAAACATACCGAAATAAATTGTCCCAACACAGACCGAAATTGCCCTGAATATGACAGACAAAAACAAATTAACAATCTTATAGCATTGGAAAACATTTCCTACTTCGAGGCTGTGAAACTTGTTCCAAAATCATATGACCCAGTCAATACATCTGACAAGGAAGCAATTAATCCGGTCTCCCGACCAAACTCTTTCCCCACCCTAGTCTCTCAAACTAATAGATATAGCTCCCCTCAGGATGCAACTCTTATTTCAGTACACAACAGAAATTCCTTGCTTCAATCTAAACAATTGAGAAACCCTTCTTATGCATCAGCATTAAAAAAGAGGAAATTACCCTCATCCCCAGGCTATAACAGGGAAGCTCATAATGAACAGCTCCTTCATCTGTCTCTGCCTCTTTCCCCAATTCCTGCTTTCAATTCCTCCCTCGGTCAAAACCCTTCATATTCTAATTCCCTATCTGACGATGATCTATTCAAAATGATTTCCCACCGAGTGTTGGGAAACCATAATTCTGAGTTTGTTAAGAGCCTAATGACCTTTTTGATGAATAACCAACCTACACATACTTCCTTCTCTAATACCCCCCATCATGATAGAAATGAATCTGATGATAACGTTCCTACTAAATAGATAACAATTCAATCTCCCTATATTTTATTTTTTTCGTTTTTCCTCAATTTTTCTTGTATTTTTTTTTCTGTGAATTTTATTTACTATAATCTCAATGCTTAAAATATTGCAGTGGAACATTAGATCTGTTGCTGCTAATATGGACAATCTTAGATATCACATAGAGGAATACCAACCCAATATCATCCTCCTCTCTGAATCTTGGTTGAAAGGTGACCAAAGCTTTAAGATGTCTGGCTATAGCATACTTAGACAGGATAGAACTTCCCGAGGTGGCGGTGTTGCCTCACTTATTAGCGGTAAATTTCTTTTTTCAGAGCTTAATTTCAACCTACCCCTTCCTGATAGAGTCAACCTTCATGGATTCAAAATTGAATATCTTACTATCGTGAATATTTATTGCCCCCCAGACATTCTGCTTCCTGTGAACTTTTGGCAGAACCTATATTCCAATATTTCCTCCCCATATCTCATTTGTGGTGACGTCAACGCTCAGCATCCCTCATGGGGTTCTCACTCTAGGAACAGAAATGGAATCATTCTTGACCAATTCCTTTTATCTAGTGATCTTTGCCTCCTTAATGACGGTTCAAATACTAGAGTCACCTCCCCAGATAAGCCTAGCTCACCAGACGTTACACTTTGCTCCCCAGATATTAGATTTAACGCCTTCTGGGAGGTTCTCCCGGATCCCGGTAGTAGCGATCACTATCCAATCATGACCAACATTGTGAACCTCAATTTAACAGAGATCCCTCATAATTCCTTTTCAACTTCCAAATACAACGTTAAGAAGGCCAATTGGGTGCTGTTTCAGGAGTTGATTGCCCGAGAGATTGAAGGCCGGGACATACAAGGTCTTGCTGACGTTCAAGAAATTATCGTTACTGCAGCTGATCAATCAATCCCTCTCAGAAATCACAATGGATCCCATTCCAAATTTCGTGTCCCTTGCATGGTGGGATGACGAGCTAAGAACTATTATGAGAAATAGGTCAGAGGCCTATAGAAATTTCCGCCATATGCCCACAACAGAAAATTATCTGAATGCTAAAAAACAACAAGCTATTGCCAAGAGGAGGATCAAAGAAAAGAAAAAGGCGTCATTCAGAGAATTCTGCGAGAACTTGTCTGTAAAGGATACCAAAAATCTATGGAGAAACGTTAGAAGATTCCGCTCTGGTGTTGCCCCTAATTTGTCAAGACGTCCCCCCCAATCTTGTGGTAAGGAAATCCTGTCCAGACTCTGCCCCCCTTCTCAACCAGCTATATACCGCCCTGGAGGAGCCCCTCTGGGCGTTGATGATTCAACCCCAAATGACCGTTCCTTTTTATTCCCTTCGTTCACTTTGAGCGAGCTGTCCAAGATTATTCACAGAAAAAAAGACTCCACACCAGGCAAGGATTCGATTACTTATTCAATGCTGAAGTATCTCCCCATTCAAGCTAAAGAAGCTCTCTTACAGATTCTCAACGGATTGCTGGCCAATCCCATTATCCCCCCATCCCTTAAAGAGACTATAGTAGTGCCCATATGTAAGCCTGGAAAACCCCCTCATATCTCTACCAGCTATCGACCGATTGCTCTCACCTCCTGCTTGCTTAAAATTTTTGAATCCCTTATAGCCACTAGACTGGAGAGAATCTATGAAACAATCGTTCTGTCATCCGAACCTCAATATGGTTTCCGCAAGGGCAAATCCGTTACCGATGCACTATCTGCCTTGACAGTCCCCATTTACTCTGCATTTGTGAGGGATGAAATCTCTCTTGTTGTTTTCCTTGACATCAAGCAGGCCTATGATTCTGTCAACTTCAGCATTTTGGGCCCTATTCTAATACAAGAAGGCGTTCCCCTCCGGGTCGTCAAACTACTGGAGAGTTTAATAGTGGGTAGGAGTATCTTTTTGCTAGATCCATGCTCTAAAGTACTGATTGGTCCAGAAACATCATATCTGGGCCTGGCCCAGCAGCTGTGTGCTCTTCAATTTTTTTGTTAAAGGCCTTGCCTCTTTCTTGAACCTCTCAGGAGTTGACCTTCTTCAATACGCAGATGACACCGCAATAGTCTCTTCTGGAAAGTCTTTTAAAAAGGCCTTTGATAATATGTCCCAGGCATTAGCGCGAGTTGAGCACTGGACTCGAACTAGAGGCCTCTCCATATCTGCCGAAAAATCCAAAGCCATGTGCTTTCATAAAAAGAAAACGCTTATTAACCTTCCTGCCCTAAGGATCTTTGAGGATGAAATTCCTTGGGTGATCTCCACAAAATACCTAGGAGTGACATTTCAGGCCAACCTGGACTGGTCTAACCACATCGAGAATATGTGTTCTAAAGCAACCAGGAATATAAACATCATGAAGGCTCTATGTCGTACCTGGTGGGGTTCCCACCCCCATACCTTGTTAACTATGTACAAGGGAATAGTCCTCCCTTTTCTCGATTATGGTTCCATAATTTTGGGCAGATGTACCAAATCTGCTCTGGCTCGACTTGACAGAGTCCAATATGCTGCCATCCGGGTAGCACTGGGATACATGAGGTCAACCCCCATCAATGTTTTGCTAGCAGAAAGTGGAGAACTTCGGCTGTCCTATCGTCGCTCCTGGTTGGCTATTAAATTTCTAACAAAATTAGCCAGATTATCTCCCAACCCTCTTCTCACAAAAATTTCGCAGCTAGCATCCTGGCACCATGCGTGGGGCAGTAGATCCGTTCCTTCCATAGTGGGGGCTGTCACTATGCTTCCTGAGGCCGACTCCCATTTTTCCTCTTCCCAGCTTCCTTGTTTTCATCTCCCCTTGTCAGTCCACTACTTCGATGTTCCCTACTTCTCCTTGAACTTGAGTAAATCGGACTTAGACAATTCTGCCCTATTTGTTCAAAGATGCAGTGAAAAATTCCCCCACTACTCGTGGATTTTTACTGACGCCTCAAAGTCAAGGGATAAGGTTGGTATTGGGGTGTATAACCCTGGGGGCGTTTCCTTGAGGGAGAGAGCTCCTTCCTTTTTTTCTATCTCGTCTGCTGAACTTCTTGCAATCGATAAGGCCCTATCCATGATCGAAAAAATGGACGTCAATAGGGTTCTGGTGATCACTGACTCCAAGAGCGCCCTTGAAAAAATCCAATATTGGCTTCCCCATTCCCATAATGACCACACCACCCTCTCCATCCGACATAAAATCTACCTCCTCTCTTCTACCAACCGGCAAATAAAATTCGTCTGGGTTCCCAGCCATACGAACATAAAAGGAAACGAAAGTGCTGATCGCTTGGCTAAAGAAGGCAGTCAACTGCCTCACCCCTCCCCCATTAAAGGAGACATAAAAGAATTTTGGCCCTTGCTTAGAAGACACATTTGGAAAAAATGGAAGGAAGAGTGGACACAGACATCCCTTCATAGGGGTCATTTGTATTCAACGATGATAAATACCGTTCAATTTAGTCAGAGTCCATGGTTTCGATCAGTTGATCTCCCTAGAGGTAATATCACCACGATTAATAGACTAAGGGCAAACCATTGCTTCTCCCCTGCCCACTTGTTCAAAATTCAAGTTAAAGACGATGATAGATGTTTATGTGGTGAGAGAGGAGACTTACAACATATATTCTTTGCATGTTCTCTTAATGAGTGTAAATCCAGACTTCTATATGATGACATAGTAAGGCTGTCTCCCAATTGTTTTTTCCCCCTGAATATTCAAGATTTAATATTTTCCCAGAATTCTTTAGTTTATAAATCACTCTATGGTTTTTTAAATTCTTGCGGATATAGGCTTTAATGTGAAGTACAACTACTAACTCCCCCAACCCCTTTCAGTCCCATCTTGTGGTGTCTTTGTGTCACCCTTCCCGCCCCGGAGCTGAAAGAACCCAATAAATATAGTTTTCCGAACAAGATAGTATATCTTTAAGTGATATGTTCAATGTGTAGATGGCCCTGCTGCCAAGCACATTAAAAGAAGAAGAAGAAGAAGACACAACACTAGACTAGAGTAAGGTTATGAACAAGCTAACAGATTCAGACTACTATCGACGTACATAACAAATTTCAAGTCTCTAGCACATATCGTGGTAACAAAAAATTTCAAGAACAGACAAGCGGACAGACAGACTGACTGACGCATCGACACCAAAACTTCCGTGTGTCCTAAATGGCATACTATCTTTTTTTTCATCTTTTCCGATATTAATTTCAATAAATTATCGAAATCTACTGCGCTCATACGCCAAAAATTCTTATAAAATTCAAGATCTCCGCTTCGTAACTCTGTCATCATTTGATTATAAGCCGCTAGTTCATTTTTATTTCATTATCCAATCTCGTACCCATATTTTGCGTTTGAGTTTTCGTTCGACTCGTTTTCGTCTTAAATTTGCAAGAACAATGAAAGCAGCAGCATTTTTAGTTTGCGACATATTATCGAGAACAAGAGGCACAACAACAGGATCACCTGAAGACTCCGATACAAAGATCGCAAATGGACACTCTGGTTGATACAAAATGTAGCATGTATTCGCGATACAGTGTTTCATATACATTTGTAGCGCGCAACTTGCAGTTAAATGGACACATTTCAGCGACACTTGTAGCGCAACAGAGGATTTGTTGCGCTACAAAAGTATCAAGTGGACTCGCACCTCGGTTTTCGCAACGCACGTGAAAATAGCTGATTATGGCTGATTTTTTTGTAATTATTTAAGTTATAGTAGGTATCCTTATTTTTTTCGGGTAAAAAGTATAGCCTATGTCACTCAGGGATAATGTAGCTTTCTAAGGGTGAAAAAATTTCTGAAATCGGTCCTGTAGTTTTTGAGCCTATTCGTATCAAACAAACAAAAATACAAATCTTTCCTCTTTATAATATTAGTATAGATATAGATAAATAAGGTTCTTTTATTACAAGCTCAGCCAATATGCATAATATTTACAAGAGTTTTTAGCTGACATATTCTTAATTTTCTACAACTTCCGATTATTCTGGAAATGGGCTTGATCAGCCCTATCAGACGGTCGAACTTGCCTCGGATATACAGGGTGTTTCATTGGTAAATGAACATACGGTAACCTGAGCTAGAGCTACTCTAGGAGAGTCCAAAAAACCGATAATCAATTCCATAACCGAGATACAGGGTGGTTTATGTATCCACCAAAAATTTCAATTCCTCATAACTTTTGAACTAACCAGTATAGTCGGTTGATATCATAGAATATAAAATAAATTAATAAATATAAAAATGATTCTTTATTCTAAGGTTGATATTTGAAACGTATATGATTCACTTCTACAGGTCGATCGATTTACTCTCGGATTTCCCAAAAATTTCAGGTCCGTATTTGAAAATATGGGACTTCTTCCAAGCTGAGATTCATCACTCGGTATATTGGAATTTTGGGATTCGATTCAGATATTTGAAGAGAGCAGAAAATTTTCAATGAGGTTCAGTAGATTTCATTGTCCCGCACGTCATTTTGCTCAAAGAGATCTTCAGGGAAAGATCCAATTGAATATTGGAATATTCCACAAAATTCTCAGAAAAATCGTACATTATGATCAAATTGATTTTTTTTTGTCCCAATAATTGCACATTCGAATTTCATAATATTCTGAGGAATCATTTCGAGTTATTTGCGGAAAAAACATTATTCATCGAGAAAAATTTATTTTAATTAAAAAAAGACGAAGAAATAAATAAAGAAACATAAAAACTTAACGTGAATTACAGAAGGTGCTCGAAAGTACCATGATTTTGTTCAATACACATTCTTGCCCTCTTCAAAATATGTCTGATATTTTTTTTGCATGTCTGGATTATTACGTATTTCATTGCATGCGACTTCGATACGTTGCATGAGGATATCCTCACTTTCTATTTCAGATGAATATACTGAACATTTCAAATAATCCCAAATGAAATATTCAACAGAGGATTGAGATATCTGGTGACTTAGCAGGCCAGGCATGCGGTCCACCTCTGCCTATCCACATATTATTTGGAAAGTTCTGATCTAACAATTGTCCAACCATTACTTATCCATCATCAGGGGCGGTTTTCAGGGGGGGGGCGACAGGGGCGATCGCCCCCCCCTAAACTTTAATTTTATTAGGTTAACATAATAATCGAATGAAATAGGTCTGACTGGCATGACCCCTGATACCTGAAAAGTAAATATATTCAATATACAGGGTGTCCCAAGTTCGAGTGCCTATTAGACGTTTCTGGAGAACTGGACATATTTGAAATCTGAAAATTGGGATTATGATATTGTTCGAATTCTCTACAGACCTAAAATATTTTTGGATCCTGAGCATTTCCGGTTATACAGGGAATGAAAATAAATTTGCTCAAATATTTTTGTTCAATCTTTCCGTTTCTGATATGATTGAGTATTCAATGCTGAATACATTTCTGTTGTTTTCAAAATTAAGAAAAAAAAACTGAAAAAAGTAAAATTTTCATATAGTCGGTATTATTTTCATTTTTCTTATTCTGAACAATAGCCTGAGTGTAAAACGTTCTCACAACTTCAAGGAAGAAGAATGTGGAAAGGTCATGCATCTTTTGAATTTCATGATTATCATCACAGGGTGTTTCAAATTTTGTGTCAAAAACTGTGATCGAAAATTGGTCATAACTTCTGTATTTCAAATAAGAACCCTATTTTTTTATTATTCCGTTGGATTCTGCGAAGAAAAATAATGATATCACTCTAAGATACCTTTGCTCCTAAATTCAGTAATTCCTGAGTTCTTTGAGCTTTTCTGGATTCATGTACGTAGAATCAAATTCATCTAATCTTTTACTTGAGAATATTCTATGTCATAGAAGATAAATGATCCCATTAATAATTCACGAATGACAGGTGTAATTATGTGTTGTTACTATGGTAAATGGTTTCATGAGAATATTCATCGAATCTAAACAGATTCGATGACTCTACGTACAACATGAATCGGGAAATGCTCAAATATCTCGGGAATTGCTGAAGTTAGAAGCAACAGCATCTTAGAGTGCTATCACTATTTTTCCTCGCAGAATCCAACGCAATAATAAAAAATACGGTTCTAATTTGAAAAACAGAAGTTATGGCCGATTTCCGATCACAGTTTTTGACACAAAGTTCGAAACACTCTGTGTTGACATTCATGAAATTCAAAAGATGCATGACCTTTCCACATTCTTCTACTTTGATTTTGTGATCACAGTTTACACTCAGGATGTTCAGAATTAAAAAAATGAACATGATACCTAGGAGCATAGAATAACTGGAGAGAAGGCTCCCCTACGAAAATGAACTGCCAAAAACGTCCCAACTTGTCAGTTCGCCGCAAGGTCACGAGATGGCGACAACGTCGTTTCTTCCTACAACATGGCTATCCTTAATAAAATTATCTTTAATGGTTATTCGTTGTTATTACTTATTAGGTCCCATTTATTACTATATCATAATATATTCTTTTGAAAGAAAGCAATACATACTTTTTTTCGTAAATCCGACAATATAATGCATATAGCACGTGTAAAGAAATGGCTACAAGGATCAGATTGAATATAGGAAGAAAAATCTGTTTCCCGCTCCGAATCTAAGTGTTAGCAGAGGGAATGTAAACGGGGTACCATACAATTCTGCGTATAATACACGAGAACAGATTAAACCTCAGTCTTCCCGTATAATAATAATAATACTTACCTGAATGTTCGCTTTTTCCGATAAGGATATTGTTTTGACAAATTTATTACCGATCACAGACTTTCCATAAAATTGCGCATAAAAAGTTGATTAGAATAAAGCGATGATATGTCATCAATATTGTCTATGTTATGATTTATGGCCATTTTCAATTAAAAAGAAGCATAAATGTATCAATAACAATGACAGCCACATTAAATTCTTTGCAATTGTAGCGCCATAGAACAAAATATCTGACATGTTACTGAATAAAGGATCTCAGCGTTATCTATCGGGCGTCACACGAAACTCTAACCTCCGCCGTTATCGGCAGTTCAAAATGATCTGTCGAGCGTATGAAGCCTTCCCTCCAGTTATTCTATGCTCCTAGATGATACTGACTATAAATACTTTCCTTTTTTCAGTTTTTTTTTCGATATTCTGAAAACTATTCGAATGAATACAATGGTTTTAACAGAAATGTATTCAGCATTGAATATTCAATCATATCAGGAAAGAAAAAATTGGAACAATTTTTTTGAGCGAATTTATTTTCACTCCCTGTATAACCGGCTCTGGAAATACTTCAGGTCTGTAGAGAATTTCGAACAATATCATAATCCCAATTTTCATATTTCAAATAAGTCCAGTTCTCCAGAAACGTCTAATAGGCACTCGAACTTGGGACACCCTGTATATTTTTATTCACCTCATTTAGAATTTTTGTTTTAGCTTTATCATTGTCGTCCCATTGAAAAAAATCCCCACGAACTGCTTTTTTATTTTTTCACTTCGCCCCCCCCCCTCAGTAGATAAATAAAACCGCCACTGTCCATCATGCTGAAAATGCATTACTGCAATGCCCGTACCTTCGAGTAATGCAGGAATATGATTTTGGAGTACATCTAAGCAGAGATCAATCGATTTTTATGAACGCCACACCATACGTTTTTTGGAAATTTGAATTGGGATTTCGTAGGCCTGACTGCATGCGAATTCTCTTCAGCCCATTCATGCAAATTCCTCATATTGAAGACCCCATCCCTCGTGAATATGGCTTCATCGATAAATGAAATTCTGTTGACCATTCTTTCATATAGTGAAATCCAGCTACTAAAGTTAGTTCTTCTAATTTCATCACCTGGTTCCAATTAGTGGGACAAAAAAAAATTCAATTTCATCTTAATGTACGATTTTTCTGAGAATTTTGTGGAGTTCCAATATGCAATTGGATCTTTCCCTCTGAAGCTCTCTTTGAGCAAAATGACGTGCGGTACAATAAAATCTATAATGAACCCTATTGAAAATTTTCTGCTCTTTTCAAATATCTCAATTAAATCCCAAAATTTCAATATACAGAGTGTTGAATCTCAGCATGGAAGAAGTCCCATATTTTTCAAATACGGACCTGAAATTTTTTGAAAATTCGAAAGTAAATCGACCTGCAGAAGTGAATCATACGTTTCAAATATCAACCGACTATACTGGTTAGTTCAAAAGTTATGAGGAATTGAAATTTTTGGTGGATACATAAACCACCCTGTATCTCGGTTATGGAATTGATTAGACCTATCACATATCGTTTTTTTGGACTCGCCTAGGGTAGCTCTAGCTCAGGTTACCGTATGTTCATTTACCAATGACACACCCTGTATAACATTTTTTCAAACCATAATTCGATGGAATATTATGGCATAGAGAAACAGACTTACTTTTCTATGACAGGAGGTCTGTGGTTTAACCTAATTGATTTTTTCGAAAAAATCAATTGAATTCGAAATACAGACCAATCAATTAATTTAATTTCTAATGATTATAAACATTTAATTATCAATTGCAATATTTATACAGTTATTTCAAACTGTAAAAATGGTCTGTAGATGTTTCACATTTTCAATTGCAATTATTCTTGTTGTGATTCAGACCGCATATTCCAGCACTTTAGAACATGATGGCTCATTGTTTGTAAAACTTGAACATTACTTGAATAAAAACAATGAACCCAGTGAAAGAGGTAACATCACAGTGCAGAGCTTGAGAATAGGTCAGACTCAAGTTAATCAAAATCAATTGAGTACAGAAGAGTCCAAGTTGTTGAATAACTTGGCATCTTTAAATCAGTTTTATCAAATAAAAGCCACTACTAATGGAAAGGAAGAGAGACCTTATATATCCTCTATCAAGGCTTGCATGCTAGCTGAATCTGAATTAGATGACCGATTGTCAATATCCTTAGATTATGCTGGGAGAGTTGTTGCTATTTCACAGTTTATTGCATCAAAATCTTCTTGTGAGGGAGCTAATGTGCCCTTGGAAAAATTAAAATACTTCACAACCAATGTTTATGTAAGACACACTGACATGGGACCGATTCCAGATACAGCTTCCTACATTCAAAGAATAGATAGAGAACGAGAAGCCAAAGAAAGAGGAGAGGGAAAAGATAATAGATCATTGTTTGCAAAATATTGGATGTATATCATTCCTGTTGTAATAGTGCTGGTTATTTCATCTGCAACTAATGCAGAAAATGGAGGTGGTCCAGGAGCAAGTTAACTTAGGTTTCTAATGATGAGCCCCTATGTGTAATTATTTACAATTTAAAACAAATACTATTGCAATTTTTCTCATGGATGTTTATTAACGTGAGAGAATAAATAAGGATGTAGAATAATATAGATGTCTTTTATTTTGTGTGAAAGTTTAGATTTAACTGAACTATTACAATATGTTCAGCTTTTCAGTCATAATAATTCAATGTTCCATGGTTCAATAAAATGTGACTGAGTTTTTTCAAGAAAAACTTATCACATTGATCAGTCATCAGCAATTTTTGACTAAAGAATTATATGGTATGGTAAGAATTTAGAGGCAATTGATGAGATGCCATTTCATATCAATCTTATTTGTATCAAAGAATTCTAAGAAAGAGATCTCATGTAGGGTTTAGGAAGTGATGAAAAACTTGGATGAATCTGAATACACTTTGAGAGAATGGACATATTTGGTGATAGAAATGATTGCTGCTTTCATTTTAACAGTGTGAGATGCACCAGGGCTACTCAATCATGCTTCGACATACTATTTTTAGGAAGGGCCCAGGTTTGCTCAAGTGCTTGAATGCCTGCGTAATGAGTTCGTGCACTTTTTGTGTTTCATTTGGAACAGTTCAAGGGCAACAAACCTTAGGCTGAACGGTGCATGAAACACTATGACAAAAGCATCTAATGATGCTGATGTGATTATCAAGAATTCATCTCTGTTCTTCATGCTCTAAATCTCTATGTTCATGTGAAACAGCTATATTTTGGTCGTAACCATGGATTTCACAAAATAAACTTCAATGGTAGTGCTTACAACACAGATAATAAAAATCCGCTGTTTGTATCATGGAGAGTCTTCAAAAACCTCAGATAATTTGTCACAATGTGAAAAATCTCGATTATGCCGTTCACGACGTGAAATGGATACCTTGTTCAGCGAAATTCGTTTCGATTGGTGGAAAGTCTAACGGAGCTGGGGTTGTGGAAATTTTCAGTTTAGGATGTGAAGGAATAGAAAAAGTTTCAGAGTTTATGAAGAAGGACCACTTCAAATGCGGCACGTTCGACGCTTCAAATCTGAGGAATCGTCATCTGGCAACTGGAGATTTCGGAGGTCGTCTACAAGTTTGGTAAATTTTGCATCTGCCTCTGAGAGTTTTTGTGTTGATTCGTTCATAGTTATATTTCATATATCATCATATACGCTTCCAGTTTCCGGTCCAGCCTCATCTAGCTGAAGATGTTGGCTTACAATGCTTACATAAAGCCTTAACTTAAGCCACACTGTAAGCGGGCGTGCACTGTACAAGGGCGGCACGACCAGGGGTGGCACATTAATTGAGTGACTCATGACGTAAAAGAATTTGTCAACCCGCCTGTAGCAGAAGGAATGACATCGCACAAAAAAAATTAAATAATCAACACCATCAAAGATCAATTTCCTATCCATATAAATATCTACACCTCACATAAAGCAGACAAAATACTATTGGTACCGAGAAAATAGCATAATATTCCCAATAGCAGATAGGAAATAACCACGTGTTGCCAAAAACATGCTTTGAATATACAAAACTAAGTACCTATAGATTTATTTGCTCGGTAGCAATTTGAATAAGTTGATTGATTGACGAGCTGAACATTTTGACATTGTGTTAGCTGAAGCTTTCAAAGTGGCTCCCGAGCTCAACGTAGAAACAGATTTTCCACCCATGAATACAATCCGACCAAGAAGAAAATCAATACAATTTCAATATGAACACAGTGATAAAGTTTTAGCACAGACCAACAAGACTTGGCACTCTGTCAATTTAGTTCCCAGCTATTGGTCGCGTGTTTTGTAACCTTGTTGTGTTTTCTGTCCTTGTCTCAGCCGCCAGAGTTTACATTAGAATCATATATCTAATAATTCCAATATGGGCCATGAGCCAATCAAAACTGAAGCTGGGCTTTGGTAAAACTCCAGATCTGCGCATGTGCAGAAATATTAAGAAAAAAAATAACGTAGTTATTCTATCTCTCTCTGGCACCTTGTATTATGTCATACACGTAAAATTAATGATGTGATGTATTATTTCATACGCTCATAACCAAACAAATTATTTATTCCGTTTGTGAAAATTCGTTAATCAATAGTTCGTTCGTTGTTTAAATCCTCGTTCATTTTTCACCTATAATCGTTGTTGTTATTGTTCATTTTCGCGTTTGATATAATCATAGTTTATTTACCTAGTTGAGTTGGTTAGTCTTTATAGGTATAGTTGGTCCGTTTTTGAATAGTATTTATATCTATTTGAAAATATTGTTGTGTTCTTTTATTCAATAAGGAATTAAACATGTCTTTAAGGAGCTCTACTCACAAATGTTACATTTGTGACCCTACACGCTCGAATTCATATCAAAGGTAAAAAATTCAAATACAACTGTTATACGTTCATGCTTTGTCCTTTACCACTATATTTTTTTCAGGTTCCCTCAGAATCACCTACAAAGATCTCAGTGGATGGCCCTATGTCACCTAAATGCTGATGTCGCACAGCTGAGAATTTGTGGAAGACATTTTGTTGAAAATTATTTTACAGGGAAAGGTACTAATAGAAAACACCCAGAGAAGTCAATTTTGGTTTGGATGGAGGACATTTTTTAGTATATAAATCTCTTTCTGAATAGTAACCCACTGAAAGGGTTGGCTCTAAGTTTTTAATGGCCAATGTACCGTTAGGTGAAAGAGCTGTTCAACACACATATTGGATGTGTTTTTCTTTTCATCAAATGAATGAAATCAGTCAGTTAAACTGACTCTAGAATAAATGCATTCTGAAACTTAATAAATCATTTGTTACATATTATCTGGGTTCTGTATTTATGTTCATCGTATTGAGAGGTAAACTTGCCTTGGCTTTTGATTACGTCATATCAATAAGCAGTGGACCCCCGATATAACAAATCGGAAGGGAACAAGTAGAAATTCGTTAAACTGAGGTGAGATTGGTCTAAAATTTTTTATATCGAGGTTCCACTCTAGGTTTATTCACCTCAACATTACGTACTCATCTTGTTTTAGCAAAAAACTTGCATGATTTTAATCTTCTACTGTTTACAGGCAATCCTTCCAATCAACGGTATGTCTTTTTAGTTTCAACTTTGTTTTTTAGATTACATATCATCCTGCTCACTATTTAGATGGTATTATTGAAAATTCAACAAAATTCAACAATTTCAACATCTTTTTATTTTAGGTCATGGTTCAGTATTTTTGCAATGCTGTATTACTTAGTGTATGTACTGCTACCTCCACTCCCATGTTCTCGATATGTCATAATAATAGCCTCTCATTCAATTTTAATGGAACATGCAGTCCCCAGGTTGTTAAAAAATTGCATATTCGTAACAAACTCCAAATCACATATTCATATAATAATCCAATCAGAAAAGTTCAACCTGTTCTCGAAAGTGCCCTTCTGAGAAAAATTTTGGATTTACCCTTGTCTGACGGCAATTTCCCTTACTATGTAAGCAATTATGATATGGATCATGGACTAAAAATTCATAGTTTACCTGAAAACTCATAGTAAGAAAATATTTCGAAGTAATTTCATGTACCATTTCAAAATTGGAGGAGGATTCAAACTTTTCTCATGTTGAATATGTCATGAAATCTTATTTCCCCAAAAACCTTATCAAATAGGCCCCATATTTTCCAATCTACCAAAGTGAACAAAACTTTATATGTCTCAATAAGTTCATCCAAATCTACCTACCTCAGCATGTAAACTGGTTTGTTCTCTTCCTTGACAATAATTTTTGGTATGAAATTGTAATGAAAAAAATGTGTAAATAAACTGTAAAATAGTTATTATTTGTTTTATTACATAGAATGATTGAATACATCATTTTAAGAAATTGCGTAACACAAATTTGAATAATTAATGTTCATGGCCTCTACTTGATAGTACTTCAATAGTTGCTATAAAAAGGATCTCAAAATGGAATGTTTGAAGCAAAGAAGGAATTTTTCATTCAGAATTGAAACCTTTCAAAAATTATTAAATCCTGAGCAAGTAGACAAAAATTCAAGACTTCTTATCAAACAAAAATTGTGAAGAGAATAACTATTGGTAGGTAACATTGCGAATAAACACATCCTTGAATACCTACCTGAAAAAACACATTTCAATTTTGTTTCAGTAATGAAATATTCAATTCAGCTGAAACACAAGAATCTTTTTGACTTCTACATTACTTTGATAACAAGAGTTCATTTAACTATAGATAGATTTACGATGGATTATTCAATAATGTGAGTTACCATTTTATCAACCTCTCACAGCAAAGATGTTCATACCTATACCTACGTTTTATTTTATCGGGTAGTCGGAATTCCATTAGAACTTCGGACGAAAATTTCTCGATGAATCCTTGATACATGAATTATCAATATTTATTCCGGCTAAAAGAATGCATTCCCTTCAATACGATGAATCAAATAGTTTTCTGAAAACTTATAACATTAATTTCTTTGCGAAAACTAAAATAGAAATGTTTTAGTAGAACGTTTTCATCCAAGCAAGAAAATCTTGAAGCCTAAAATGTAAATAAATGATGACATAACCTCCAAGTCTATTGTCATAATTGAATTTCGAGTTGACGCATGCGTACAATTCAATCTTTACCAAAGATCTGACTTCACTTTCAGACAACTATTAGCAGGCGTATAATCCATATTGGTATTAGTAGATATATGATTAGAATGCATTCGAAAACGATTAAAACGGGAGGCGGCCAATCAGAGCGCAGACACAACCGAATAAGACCGATGAGTTCTCGTGTCCATGCGAGATTGAAATAAATGAAATGTCAATTACGTGAAACGTCATATCAATGTTTTGTTTACATATTTTGCTAATAAAAATTCTCGAATGGAGGATTTTTCTGTTGAGAATCCATGCAATTATCATCGGTTCTTTATTTTTGTCTCGTCCTCGGTCTTATACAGCTTTTCAGGGATTGTCAAGGAATGCTTTCGGTTTGGAAAGTTTTGATTGCAGGACCGACCATATTTTGAATGCAAGATAAGTATTTCCACACATTATTTTAACATTTGCGAACATATACTAAAAACCACCGTTGAACTGAATATTTGAAATATCTCCTCATTCACCTGGAATGTACAATTATCTTGATTTAAGGTCAGCTGTTTCGAAAATTTAGAGTTAGTACCCATATCAGAATTAAAGGTTTTAATTAACATAAACTCCTAGATCATTAAATCCATTTTCATTATTCATTCGAGCACAATAATATTCAAATCCATCTGATTGCCAGTTATAAATACTTCTAAAATAAGTTAATTCGAATAAACAGAAACAAGAATCGTTTCCCAATGACAGTTAGGGGTTATGTTATTTCGATTTGAATTCCGCGCTTCCTATGATTCTCTCCCACCAAGATTTTCATCACCCCACAATTTCTCAAGGACATTGTCGCTGATTTGGCGGGATTGGGTAAGTGGATTGTCTTGTTGGTCTGTGGTTTTAGTAAACCCAAAAACCAAATACAAAGTGGAGTTTTATTTTACAATTACATACATTACAATTAGGTACTTCGTTAAAGAATAGATTCGAGGAGTTTAATAGTATATTCTAAAACTAGTTGCAGAATGGGCTCCTATTCCAATATGAATGCGAAATTCGAAAACGAGCGACGAAGGAGCGAGTTTTCGAACGCATGAGTGTTGGAATTGCATTCTGCAATGAGTATTAGACGATATTTTCTCTATTTCAGTCAAATTTTGTGAAATACTGTTGAAATTCAATGAAAAACTCATCCTGGTGACTTTTATATTGTATCTTGGCAGTTGGTGACTGTGACGAAATTGACATTTCCAAATTGACGTGCTTTGAAAATTGATAGGAGCGGAGGCCAGTGCTGACAACCAAAAATCGAAAAATATAACTGAAAACAATGCTGTAATGAGTTCATTACAGCACTGTTTTTAGTAATGTAATTAACTCATTACGATACTGAAATAGAGAAAGCATTTAATGCCATATTTGGTTTTCTCATCGTCAACTCATTTTACTATTTCAATGATGATTTGATGGAGTGTTGTAAAAATTTGCATCTGAAGCTCAAAGACATGTGCAAGAAGTGAATCAAACATTGACGCTATTGTTGTTTGGTGAAATAATTGCATTAGGGCTGAAGGACCTCAGGTCGATGGCAGTGAATAAACTTTTCTCCTTCTTCTTAATAGCATCTCTCTTCTTGCGTTTCTCGGCTTCTATGAGGAAAAGATTTCCGAAATTTGGCACACGGCCGTTTTTCAAAAGGCGAAATCATGCTAAAATATTTTCATCGAAATCGCACTTCCGGTTATACCGGAAGTGACTATCAGCTTTGGTATTTCAAATTGAACTACCTATTTTTCTAACCAGAAATGGATTCCTTTTTGAATTTTACACATTTTTTATCTGAAACATTTTTACGTTGTTGTTATGGTTACGAAGATATAAGGACTTCTATGAGAAAATGGCCAGTTTCAGAGGTCCGCGAAACGTATCATAGCATGCATGCTATCCATAATAAAGAAACAAATGAAGGATCTTACGAAAATTCAATAATTTTGCTTCGTATTGCATGCCCATCGAATCATGTTGTTTTATCGGAACTGTCACAATAAATTCATATTTCTGAGAAATTTCGAACTACAATAATTTCATTTTTTCAAAATGGCATGCCCATATTTTTTGTACAGAAATCGACAAAAAATTTAATTTAAAACATTTTTTCCAAGGGTTCCTTATGTCCATCGTCAATCGTTTTCTAGAAATTTCATGTTTCATATGAAATTGTCGGATTCCTCGGATTTATTCCCTGAATTGATGTTCTTGGTTGGCTATATGAGGCTCCGTTGCAAATGATACCGAAGTTCTTTCGTTCCATCCGAATTAATCTTTAACTTTTCTAATGCAAAACGGGGATTCTCGATGTTTGCAAGATGATTTAGAAAAGTTAAAGATTAATTCGGAAAGAACAAAAGCACTTATTTCGGGATCATTAGCAACGGAGCCTCATAGCCAACCAAGAACATCAATTCAGGGAATAAATCAGACTATTTCATATGAAACATTAGTTTTCTAGAGAACGATTGAAGATGGAGATAAGGAACTCTCGGAAAAATGTTTGAAATTAAATTTTCTGTCGATTTCTGTAGAAAAAATATGGGCATGCCCTTTGAAATAATGAAGTTATTGCAGTTTGAAATTTCTCAGAAATATCAATTCATTGTGGCAGTTCCAATAGAACAACATGATTCGATAGCCATGCAATACGAAGCAAAATTATTGAATTTTCGTAAGATCCTCCATTTGTTTCTTTATTATGGATAGCATGCATGCTATGATATGTTTCGCAGACCTCTGCAACTGGCCATTTTCTCATAGGAGTCCTTATATCTTCGGAACCATGACGACTACGTAAGAATGTTTCAGATAAAAAATGTGTAAAATTCAAAAAGGAATCCATTTCTGGTTGGAAATATAGGTAGCTCCATTTGAAATACCAAAGCTGATGGTCACATCCGGTATAACCGGAAGTGCGATTTCGATGAAAATATTTTAGCATGATTTCCCCTTTTGAATAACGGCCGTGTGCCAAATTTCAGAAATCTTTTCCTCATAGAAGACGAGAAACGTCTAATGCACGGATTATTATGATAACCCTGTAGAATGTACACAAGTAGGTATGCACAAAGAAGACTGCAGTTGATCTAACATTACAGTTTTGGAATAAAATGAAGAATAAACAAAAGAAAGAGTTTTCTTTGGAAGTCAGTTCTCTTTGTAGTAGCCCGATTGCAAGCCGCTAAGCAAGCCTCTAAGCGCTAAGCAAGACTCTAGGCGCTACAAGCAAACCTCTAGGCGTTAAGCAAGCCTCCTGCCTATGCGGTCGTAGCCTAAATGTTTTATCGCCAATAAGTTTTTCTTCATTTTTCCCTTGATGACCAAACTCAGGGTAAGTATTTATGGGGCAGCATTTGCACGCGGACGCGGTTGTTACTCCGATATGAATGATCTTAGATCTAATCCACTCCCCCGATGAAAAACTGCAAATTGAAGTAACAAATACAATATTATAGCAAAGACTCTTTGATTATAGGGATTTGGAGGATACCCTCTTACCAGTATATCAAACAACGAAACACAAAACTGTGATCAATACCATCGATGGAGTTGCTGGAACCGGCATCAACTGTGGAGCACCTGAAATAGCTACAGGTTCTAGGGATGGTAATGTAAAACCTATATGCAGTAATATTCAATTGACCAATTGAAATGTGCCCTTCTCGCTGAAAAAGAATTCCCTTTAATTGAGAAAATTGTGCATACTCGAATACATTTCATTTCAAGGAGCTGTAATGGTGTGGGATGTTAGACAAAAAGATGAACCAGTGGCCAAATTTCTGCCCACTGAGGGTACGACAGGAAGGGACTGTTGGGCAGTTGCATTTGGAAATTCATACAATAACGAAGAGAGGGTACTAGCGGCAGGGTATGACAATGGAGATATCAAGATATACGATCTGAGGAAAATGAAAGTCAGGTGGTCAAAACATTTGAAGAATGGTGTAAGTAGAAACAGTACAATTTTATTCAGGGAACACGCCAAGCGGTTTTATAACTAGTCACACAATCTGCAATCTAAAAAATGTAAACTTCTTTTAGGTGGTTGGAATACAATTTGATCGTAAAGATATTAAGATGAACAAACTTGTGGCAACAACATTAGAATCTAAATTTTATTGTTTCGATGTATCTACGCATCATCCAAGAAAAGGATTTGCGTTTACTACTGAGAAAGCCCATAATTCGACCATTTGGTCGGCCAAACATCTACCTCAAAACAGAGAAATATTCATGACAACTGGGGGCAATGGAACGTTATGTCTGTGGAAATAGTAAGTCAATTTGCATTACTTGTTTTGGGTACTTGAAATTGAGTGGAACGCTAGTTTCTTTGAAACCTTTGCATTATTCAAGAAAATTAGAAAAAAACACCTTTGCATGACAGATATAGACTTTGAATTCGGGGAAGTTATTTGAGATATTCAACATTAATTGCAGTTTTTGAATCAACCCTCTAATTTTGAATCTGTAAGAGCATGCTTCGTAACTATCTCCGTTTTTCATTTTCAAGTTATAATGAATTAATTACATTTTTTTTAGCAACTACCCAGACAAAAGAATAGAGAAAGACTCTGATGGAATCGAATTTGGAGTTGCAGGTGAACTATCCTTGTTACAGAACTGCGTTCTAACAGAGCAGCCAATAACTGGATTTGATTGGTGCAAAGAAAAATTGGGGCTATCTGTTTGTTCAGCATATGACCAATCAGTTAAGGTGCTGATTACGACTAAGTTGAACCTGTATTGATATTGAGGACGAAATTATTCATATAATTTTTAAATTCATTTTGTGTGAAGATTATTATTTGATGTATGGAGAAAACTGGGCTCATGCTGGAGGCGGCCAAGAGAAACAAGAGGACAGTGATAAATTCAAACCATTAGGGTAGCACTTAAGTAACTGCGATTTACTTGTTGAAATTCCCTACTCCTACTGTCCTCTTTGCATCTCTTGGTGGGCTCACTGTTTCCAGTCTTAAAATGTTCCTAATCAATAATCAACAAGAACTAATAGATCATGAAACTTTTGTTTCTATGGTTCTATCCAACATCAACATAATATGAAGCTCTCATAGCAACAATACAGGTTTTTCAAAAGTGAATGTAACATTGTAGTGGCGTTGCCATTGAAATTTTTTTCTCATCTACGGGAATGCAACGTTACAGTCATTTATGAAAAACTTTCATTATTGATCAGAGAAACATTCTTACTTAAGATGATGCCTATTTCAACATGTTGTACATTATAATTTGTGAATGATATTTTATTATTCGTCTTCTGATTACTGTTCTATTATTCAGTTTATTGGAAATAATAAAAATTTTCTGAAAAAGTTGTTTTTTTCAAGCTAGTTCAAAACAGACAAAGAAGAGCCTTCATTTGCCGGTTTTTAACATCTTATTCTTGCTCTCTATTCTTATGCCTCTCAGTCGTATTTCCAGTTTTTTTTTAAGAAATGTGAATAAGCTATTGGTTATAAAGGATTTTTATATGGATCTTGTGAAATTTTTTTGATGTCGTAGTATTGTTCTCACATACTCTTTATATGGGTTTATAAAGGGGTGTCAAATATTACTAATACTTGAGTTGAAGGGTTGTGTTAAATCAATTCTTCAGTGGAAATTTGAACCATTGGGATTTTCGCGAAAGTTTTCCTGTTATCTATGGATGGAGCTCAATGTATACAGGGTGTTTCTGAATTGATGCGAAAGATTTCAGAGAGTAATTCCTTGCTCAAAATAAAACTAGTTTGTTATATAAATTTTGGGTCCAAATGTCAAACCTTAGGGATATACGCGGTTCAAACTTCAAAGATGGCGGAAAATTTAAATTTAAAGAAAAATTTACACAACGACTTGGATAGAATTAAATTCGGATAGCCTCATTTGGATAGAAACTTTTTCATCTATTGTATTTTCTGGTAAAATGTACCGTTTTGAAATAAAAAGTAACTCAATTTATTTTAGAACTGATTTTCATTTTATTTTAAAAAGGTACAATTTTACGAGAGAAATACAAGAGATGAAAAGTTTCTAACCAAAGCAGGCTATCCGAATTTAATTATGTCCAAATCGTTGCGTAAGTTATTCTTTAAATTTAGTTAACAAAAATGATAGGGGTAGTCTACTTCAACCCCCTCCATTCATTTAAAAAATATCATGAAAGTGTGTTTTCATGATTGTAATACTTCCATACAATATCATCATTCTATAGGTTTTCGTTTTTAAGATACAAAATAAAACATAATTTTTCCGCCTTCTTTGAACTGGTATATCTCCCTAACGTTGGACTTCCCAACATTTATATAACAAACTACCCTTTATCTTGAACATGAGATCACCCTTTGAAATCTTTCGCATCAATTCAGAAACACCCTTTTCTTTATATTCATTATCTTTCATTATCCTTAACTCAGTGACTTTGGAGTAATTTGGGTAATAATTTTTTCTACAAGTGTGCACTTTCATTCTCTTTCCCGCACGTATTTCAATTCGTAAAGAGTCACATTGCCAAACAGTGTGGGAAAAACCCCTGCTATTCCATTACCGCACGCAAATGCGTGTGGTAATGGATTAGCAAGGGCTTTTCTCGCACGCTTTTTCTAAAGAATAAACTGAATAATGATATATCTCTATGCCACCGACGACGTTACTATGGAAACGGCATGTGAATAAGAATTAATACATTGTCATTATATTATGAAATTGTGTTTCTCTATTTCAGTATCGTAATGAGTTCATTACAGTACTAAAAACAGTGCTGTAATGAATTCATTACAGCATCGTTTTTAGTAACATTTTTCGTTTTGTGGTTGTCAGCAATGACTTCCGATCCTTTTAAATTTCAGCAGACGTCAATTTAGAAACGTCAATTTTCGTATTTCCTAACATTCACACCAACTACCAAGATACAATATGAAAGTCACTAGGACCTATAATTTGAATTTTTTCGTTAAATTTCACAAAATTTGGGTGAAATAGAGAAAATATCGTCTAATACTTGTTGCAGAATGCAATTCCAATATTCATGCGTTCAAAAACTCGCTCCTTCGTCGCTCGTTTTCGAATTTCGCATTCGTATTGGAATAGGAGCCCATTCTGCAACTAGTTTTAGAATATACTATTAAGGTCGGCGTTTAAAGCGAGTAGGAAAGATCAGCCGATAGAGGCGCCACCGTCCATTTTAAGAAATATCTCCATAGAACTTACATTATCACAATAAGTTCTATGAGTATCTCTCTAATCATGAATGAAATGTACAATGGCGCTCTCTATCCGAAAATCGCCGAACTATGAATTAAGTCAATTTGTGGGTAAAGCAGGAATTTTTTCCCGCCAAAATTTGAATTTGGCCATTTTCTGCCAATTCCGTATTTCAAGTTGATCTTCTGAACGAAATTATCAGTAGATTCACTTTAAATCGGAAGTTGAACTATTTTCATGGGTCTTTCTGTTGAAATAAAACAGAAGCATGGGTTGGCTCATTTTCTTCTATTTTTGAAAGAAAAAAAATTAACTGTCGGAATGAAATCGATTAAAATTATTTCAACAAGAACCATAATCCTTTCTGAGTTTACCCACAAAATTTCAGTTCTCAAAGTGGAACCGTTTTCGAAATCAACTTGAAATAAAAACACACTACATTGAACGCCCACCTTAAATATAAATAATATCAACTCGAATTCAATCAGTACGCTCCGGTAAAATGGATACTTCGGGATCTGATGATGGCCTGCCCGAAGAAATATTAGCAGCTTCTTATGAAGCGAGTTTAAATTTGTTACCGGCCAAGTCGAAGATAAAATATGAGAAGCAATATTCAGAATTCATTGATTGGTGTAATTCCAAAAAGGTTCAACCGAGGAAGGAGGAAGTGTTTTCGGCGTATTTTTTGGAAATGTCCAAAATTTGAAGACCAAACACATTATGGTCCCGATATTCAATGATAAAGAGTGTTTGTAAACTGAAACAGGATTTGGATATTGGAAAATTCCATAAATTAACTGCCTTCATTAAACGACAGAATATAGGATTTCGTCCAAAAAAGGCCAAAACTTTTAATGAAGAGGAAATAACAAAATTCATGAGTGAGGCATCTGATGAAATTTACTTGATGATGAAGTTGGTAACAATTTTTGGATTAGCTGGTGCCTGCAGACGAGAGGAACTTACAAAACTCACCATCGACGATATAGATGATAAAGGAGACTTGATCATCGTCAATATTAAGGACTCCAAAAATCATTCACCAAGATCGTTTGTTATATCCCAAGACACCAATAATGGATATTTTCTGAACATATACAGAAAATATATGAATTTACGTCCAAAGGAAATACCTCATCGCCGAATTTTCATAAAGTATAATCGGGGAAAATGTAAGATTCAACCTGTCGGAATCAATACAATAGGAAAAATACCGTCCGAAATTGCAGCTTACTTACGCCTACAAAATCCGGAATTATACACAGGATGACAGGACACAGTTTTAGGCGCTCCTCGGCTACTTTCCTAGCCAATTGTGGAGAAGGTATCACAAATATTAAACGTTTAGGAGGATGGAAGTCAACTGCTGTTGCTGAGGGATACTTGGAAGAATCTATTAACCAGAAAAAAAAAATGTCCACTAAAATTCTTAATTTGAATGGTTCTTCCTCTTCAAACTGTAATACAGAATCATTACCTTCCAAAGAGCCTTCGACATGGGCGTACCCAGGGGGGGCCAGGGGGGGCAGCTGCCTCCCCCCTGGAAGATAAAATAAGTGTTAATTTTCCTGGTTTCCTGACAATAAACCTGACCGACCATCTTCTCAGGTATGAGCTGCCCCCCCCTAGCTGAAATCCTGGGTACGCTCTTGGCCTTCGAACAATATGATGGCAAATATTCAACGTTTTGCGTTTTGCTTCTTCCTCTTCAAACTGTAATACAGAATCATTATCTTCCAAGGAGCAGCTGACTTCGACCAATATGATGGCTTCTGCTATAAATTTGCATAACGCGACCAACTGCACGTTTACAATAAATATAACTAAGACCTGAATATTTCTAATGAATATATTGATAATAATGGGCAGAAACAGAATGTACAGATTCCTTATCAAAATTCATTTTTATGTGCTGTTAGTCTAGTTTTCTTTTCAATTAATAAAGAATTTATGAATATTATTACAGTTTAAATTTATTTCATAGGCTTGTAGTCTCTATGGACCGAAGGTCAACGATGAGAGTACAATGGTAACGACTTGTCAGAGACTTTTGTCATTCATGTGTATTTAGAATGATCAATTCACATTTGATCTGTGTGTTGAAATCGATCTCGTATAAGCGCTTGTAGAAAAAATATTGTTCCTAACTCGTGCGGAAAGTGTTTTTTCCGCACTCAACTGCTTACCCGAACTCCGCTTCGCGTCGTTCGGGTAACTGCAGTTTCGTGCGGGAGAATATCACTTTCCGCACTTGTTAGGAAAATAACTATTTTAATAATATCAATTTCCTTGAAAATCAAGATTTGTCATTTTTAGATGTGCCTCTGTCATTGGGTGACAAAACAGCAAGCAGATTATGGGAAAAGTGACACATAAAAACATGTGTATGAACATGAACCTTTAAAGGTATCGCTTTCTTATCGGATACAAGGAATGCCTAAATGTCATGGAAAAAGATGCAAGCATTGAATTTAATGAAATGCTCTAACAACTGGAGTATTTAAGCTAGAAATATTATTAATCCTATATTCAAACCAGAATAAGGGCCAATGGGATAAAATATTTTAAAATATGCAAGGAAAAGGCATTTAGATAACTCATTACCATGCTATATTTCAACAACTCTTTTTCTACATGAAAATACTTAGGTCAAAGCGAATGGGAATGTCATTTCGAATAAAAAAGTATTATGATTCTTCAGAAATTTTTGTTGTAACATGTTTATCACAGCCCTTGTATACTTTGATGGATTTACATTAAATAATAATTAGTAGTAGTAGTGTATAACTTATCATTTATGGTACAACCATTGTTTATGGAGAGAAAAACAATGGTACAACCCCTACCACCTAAATATAAACCACAGTCTTCTAATGCATTCATAAAGCCTTTATAACTACTTTTACTGTCACTAAATGATTCAGTACCATTGACAGTACAATACTTTAGTCATTTTTATACACTTTGTAAGGTAGAAAGTTTCATCTGAAAGGTCTTCAATAAATAATGAACATTAAAAAAAGAGGTCAAATAAGATAACTCATTTCAACTATTTCTGCAATCTACATAAAATTTTAGCCAAATTAAACTATTATTTTCCGAGATATTGAATTTTTTTTTCAATATTCATTTTTTCACTAAATTGAGAATACACTCAGTTGTTACTTTGCAGTGTGTCAAGCTGATAATGCTTATGAGATATAAGGGATATTAAGTTTCAAAAATACCTCCAAAAGCATTGGGAATTTCCCATTTACAAACTTAACCAGCGCATCTGATCTTCAAATGAAACTGAAAACTTCAACTGCAGGTCTTTTCTTTCGAAAGTTAGCCTATGGATCTCACATTTTTCATCATGTTCATTCATTGCGATATCCATTAGTTCAGAATAATACTTTTTGTCATTTTGATCAGCTCTTATCAAATTTTTTGGGATTAGTAAATCTTGCTGTGAATACATAGAAAAGGGTAGGAAATGGAACTATTAAAATCAGCAAAGTATGAAATAGAGGCTGAACAAACTCTGTGATGGAAATTATGCCATATGCATGTAAACACCAATGTCCAACTAAAATTATCACATTTCTAGGACTATATACTGATGTTGTTACTAAAGAAAAAATAGTCTGATTTATAGTAAAAGCATAATGAGCTGCACAGGATATGACTGACATTACTACAATCAAATATGGAAATGAGTAATCTGAAATGAATTAAAAGGTAAGTCAAATAATAATATTCGAAAATTCTCAACTTACATAGTAAACCCCCAATTAGAGAATGTGAAACTCCAAGGATTGGTAAGTAGTACATAGCTGCATATATGGATATTTTACTTCTATTCAGAGTAATTTTTTTACATACCCAAGGACGTAATAGCAACATACAGAGAAGATTCATTGCATAAAATAAACAGACAATAGAATACCTATAATTAAGAGAATATTAATTATTGAGAAATACCAAAATTCAATTCTTACATGGGGTAAACTGCTTCTTGGGTGCAGTGAATTGTTTCAGTGTAATAAGGATTTGGATTATGCAGTAATGTATACCAATCTGCCAAAGATCTGACAGCACAGCTTTTTATTTCAAGACTCCCGAATGGATGAACAATTAAAAGGGACAAAAAACTGGAAATAATGACTTCTAGAGTGGCAATTATATGAAGAATCAAGCCCTGCTTGCTGAAACTACAATAAAAAAATGAAAGACTAGAAATTCTATGAATTCTTCAGTTTTAATGTACCTTCTTCGCATTGACACCATATCAATAAAAAACCAATGTAATATCAGTAATAAAATAACTATGAATCCCAAATAAAGCCAATCATAAAATGAAGGGCTATCTGTACATGGCATACAAATATATGTTGTTTCATTTCTTCTGTAACCCCTGGGACAAGAGCCACATTCGCTCAGTTCATTATTTTCCAATAACTGTCTACCACAATACCACCCGGGACATGGTTCATATTTTTTCAAAGTAGAGAACAATTGAGAATCCATCATAATAAAATTATTCTATTATTTATAGTATTTTATACAGAATACATAACAAATATATTTATCTGTCACTGTCAAAATTAAAAAACGTCACTCCCGTTTTCGATTTCCACAAAACTATTGGATGATTTGATAGGTCAAAAAGGAATCATTCCTGCGTTGTGATTGGTTAGTCTTCAATTATTATGAATTCAACGTACGTTTCATAAAAATAAAATGATATAAATTTTTTGTATCACGTCAAATTTATTTTTATGATATCTAAAAATTTTCAAATGAATATTCTTTACGTTGTTTTTTGAAAAAAACATCATTTGTTCATGTAAAGATATAATTTGGACTTTGATTTGACCACATCAGATCCTCCATCTATTTTCAGCCGCAGGTACTTACAATATCCGATCCCTAATCGGTTTTAATGTGAACTCTGTGATTAAAAGAGAAAAAGTATAAAGATTATTGAAAATAAAAGTTAGTTCATCCCAAATATCATAAATGAAATAGTTTTCCAAAGAAAGTCATAGATAGTGATTGATAATCATCGAGTATGGAGGGTTTATCATTGAAATAACCAGCTGATGGCGGGTGAAAATACTGAACTCCTTTGGCAGTTTGGTTGTTCCAAGTTCACACAACTGTGGATAAGTTGCTGATAGATAAATTAGTGCAATTGATCTGGACTGTTTTGATGTTTCATAGTGAAATTTAAGGCTTCAATACGTTGAATTATTATATTTGAAGACGTTGATAATTGGGCGTGCACTGAATTTAAGCACACACCTTGTCATTGATATTTTGTAATCCTTCATTAAATTTGAAGCCTTTTTTTCGAATAATGCGATTGAGAAGAGTTTCTATTTGACGTCGGTGTTTCGATGTTGAAATGAAGTGTGATCAGTTTTCGGTTCAAGTGTAAATAGTTGGCTAGTTTGATTAAGGAAGGCCTCTTCAGAAACCTGCCAGGATGTCTTCCACAGCTTTTGTGGATAGAATCGATCCCTTTGCTAAGCGGTCCTTGAAGAAGAAAACCAAGAAATCTCAAGGCAGTTCGAGGTACCGCAATTCTCAAGAAGTTGAAATGCAGCAATTGCCCCTCTTGAAAGGTGAGATTTCAATATCAAGCTTTCCTGACCTAGTGTAAATATGAGATAAACAAATGAATTTTTGTTGATATTGAAAAGAAATCTCTTTGGAAAGTGGAAAAGTCCTTTCAAAATTCTTCAATTTATTGGAAATAATTCTGAAATTTTATTATGTAACAATTTACAGTTGCATTTTTAATTTCCATAATACATATAATTAACCGAGTACCTCAAATTTATTTAATCATATTTGGTTATCTCCTATTGAAGGTCATCATATGTATGTAGGTGA
Source organism: Adalia decempunctata (assembly GCA_951802165.1). Classification (NCBI taxonomy): domain Eukaryota; kingdom Metazoa; phylum Arthropoda; class Insecta; order Coleoptera; family Coccinellidae; genus Adalia; species Adalia decempunctata. Next base: position 34,500,028 of record OX637697.1, on the reverse strand, counting down.
ATATACCCCTAGCTTTAATTTCATTCTTTAAGAAGGTGATCAGAAGCGGTAATAGGGTTACGTCTATGACAAACTATGAATAGCAGCACCACTTCTCGGGGAAGTTAGAATGCTCAGCCTATTCAGCTATGTATGGAATAACGATACATTTGTAGAGAGTTTATTGATGTAGATATTTTTTGTCTATGTGAGAAATCCAATTGTTTTTCAGTTTCATTTTCAGAAACCTCATCCAATTTTTTTCATCATTGATTGGTTTCTTCATATATTTCAAATGGAATTCATCACTCCATTTCCACTTATGAAGATATTCAATTGAGTTTTGGAATGTATTGATGGTGCTGGATCAGAATATATTTCTTGAATCCGTATAAATTCCATTAATTATTATTGTTTCATTAATGAGAAAGTGAATTAGAACGCAGGGTAGCCTTATGTTTCAATAATTGCTATCGAAAAATAATTCTAGGTTGTCTAAGAGTACCATTAGTACAAGTGTGGCCTCAAACTCAAAATGTTCAGTTGTTTCTCAGCTCTTTTGTTAGCAGAGTGACCCCCACACTACCAATATTATTACATACTACATACTTCTCATCTTGTCTCTAATTTTTTTGTCCCAATTATGTTCTTCGATTAATTCATTTTAAGATTTCTCCTTTTATTCTCCACCAATGTTTCTCTAACACAAAAATTCTAATATAGAGCACAATCTTAATGGACCCTCATTAAATTGCGTAAATTTTCAATTGACTCATTAGAGAATACAGTTTTTAACTCTACCCATGTACACAAACTCCAAGAATGCATGTAATGGCTTTCAAAACTACAAACAGCACTACATCAAGGTAGGATTTAAAAATAATATTCAGTATTTCATTTAGGCTCTTGTCTGATCATAATAAATTACATATCCTATTGGTTTGTTCTCAAAGATTTCCTTATTGAAGAATCGTATAACCTTCATTATTTGAATTAAGTGCATATCATTGGATTGAATAAGTACGAATACTAGACCAAGTTTTATTTTTCATCTTCTAAACAACATCATCAAAAACTGGAATATCATTATTATATCTATATATAGCTTCAGTGCCCCTAAGACATATTCCTCTGGTGACAACTCTATATATCGACCACCCATAATCATTTGGGTGTCAAACATCAAATATAGGATGAAAAGGGCTAATCCTATACCACCATAAACCAAGTGCATCACTCTGAAAGTTTCAGGGTCGACGAAAAATATCAATATGGAACATACAATACCGTATATCATCAACCCTATGAGCAAAATATATAACATGCAACCACATTTTGTAATATCCCACTTCATTTGACATGCCAGAACTGACACTGAAAAACACACTATTGCTGTAGTACCAGTAGCCATGTACACCTATAAAGAAAGAAATTTTTGTTACATTTTGAGGTTTGATTTGCATGTTTACCAAATGCAAAAATTAGGTACATATATAAAGTTTTTTGTTCATCTGTAAGCTAGCTTTGTAGGAACTACAACCTACAGATATGGATTTTTGTGCTGCCATCAACGCCGCTTGATAGTATACAATTTATAAAGTATCCCAGTTGGCCAAGATTTAGGTTAATCAAGTTTTTTCACTAAAAACGCAGGTTGGTACTCGTTGAATGTCGAATAATTCTCAAAGACGTTGCCAATACTATTTCTATTTACTCTTTTTTAACTTTGTAAATGGAGTAAGTTCTTTTAAGGTTTAACTGTGAAACAGGTTTCGTCGTACTACATTTTCATAGTGGAGTATTTCAATTCAAGTTGTACAAAGTGGTATTTATAATGTCTTCTGTAGGCTTATTTCCTGAGAGGGGAATTTCATAGGTCCGTCTGTTTGTTTAGAAGTTTTTCTGTCGGGTTATTCGAGTACTTTTATTCTTTTTTCGAATGAACTATCACAAAATAACGAGTATTCTGCCCATTATTTTTCAGGAAAAATTCAACATTCGATTGTTGATTTCCGTACAAGAAAATATCATAACTGAATATATCGGTGTGAAGTTGGCCACATCTACACATACACTCAAAGACAAAAAGTGGCTAATGGAAGAAAAATCATAATTCTCTGAAATGAGATGGTATTGCAATCAGATTTTGGTGTGAGCTTCATGAGTTGATAAGAAATTGAATCCTTTTTCATTTGGAGACTTCCCAGCCTCGTAGGGGGGAGTTGAAGGGGTTGTTGGGGGTGGTTTCTGGCAAAGATCATAACTCGACGAAATCGGAGTGTTCCACAATGAGTTTCGAATATGTGTTTCTTCAATGCCGAAAGAATGAAATGCAATACCCCTCATAGTTTGTTAGCCCCCAAGTTTGGAGATTTTGGGGGTTGTTTATGAAAAATGATGAAAAAAATTCATATCTAGAAAAAATGAGAGTGTTCCAAGATCATATTCGAATATTTTTTTCTTGAATGCCGAAAGAATGAAATACAAAAAACCCCATAGTTTGTTAACCCCATGTTTGGAGATTTGGTTTGGGTTGTATATATGAAATGTTGAAAAATGTCCATATATGTCAAAATATACACGGTGGAATATGTCAGAATTATTTGGCCCACCGACATACATTATAAAAGTGAATGGAGTATAGTACCGGAGGCATTTCGTCCCAAACCTACGCAGCTGAGAGCAGAGTGCAATGCCTATTTAGGCGACAAAAATTGGTATTTGAACCTTGAAAAGAATAGTCTTTTATGGTAACATATAATAGGGGTCTTTTTTTGGCAGGTTTATATCAGTATAAAAAAAACATGAAGCACAGAATCAGAGGAGATTTATTCTCGGTTCTATTGAAAGTTAAATTAATTTCATAATAAACATAAACATTGTTTGTGTACCAGGGCCGTATAATAAGGGATGGTATCATGAGGAAATACTTAATAAAAAGGACTTGACTGACACTGGTCGGTCCACCCTGATAGGGTGGATAGTACTGGCGAGAATCAGAACAAATTTTTCTCAACCGTGAGTCCTTAATTTATTCTACTCCCGAGGCACAGAGTGACAGAATACCTTGTTTTTTTTTGGAAAATTTCCAAATTGGCTGAAGAAGAGTCGTCTTGCTTGTTGAAGTATTTCTTAGATGTTTCAAGCATTTTCAAGGGCGTAGACGAAAAGCTGTCGCATCGAAATGTCTTCAAATATTTTGGAATGTTTGCTAAAAGAACGAGCTAGTTCTCCAACGTTGAAATTCGGTTTCTTAGAGGTAAAGAGTTATTACCCATGTATACAGCAAACATGTTACTTTCATTGGTACCTACTATCTATCCTATCAGTTTGTTAGACCTACTCTGGGACACCCAGTATAAAATGCTCAAGTTCCATTTTGCCGAGAGACATACCCCGTTTGTGGTTATAAAAAATATGAGCATTTTCAGGCGAAATACACTGCGCAAAAAAATTAACGCACATTATGGAAATCTCAAATTTATTCTACAACTGCAGGTGTTCTCAATTATAATTATTTTTATTTTATCAGAATTATGCATGCATATGTTATCCACTTTCAACGTTTTTCTTCAATACAGATGTTTTCTCCCAGCAGGAATAAAAAAAGATGATATTATCAGATTTTGAATGTATTGGCTCCATTCTAAAATCAGTTGTTCTCGATCAATTCTAGTGATCAATAGTTTTTCTTTCGTTTGATTTTCTACACCCGATCGCTATGCAACGCGAAACACGCAATTTGACCCAAGAGGAATGTGCCCAAGCGGTAGTTTTGCGAGAAGAAGGGTGGACATACACAAGAATTGCAGAAAGGTTTGGAGTTTCCCATACAAGTGTGTCCAGAATGTTGCAGCGATTCAGGGAGACAGGTATGAATGTCCGAAGACCAGGACAGGGTAGACCACGGGTAACAACTGCCATTCAAGAACGTTACTTGATAGAATATGAATATGATTTAAGGCCTCGTGTCGCGGCAAGAGGCCCAGCTCTTACCCCAGCCCATCGAAGGGCGCGTTTGGATTTTGCGAGAGAGCATATCCATTGGGAAGAGGCCGATTGGGAAGGAGTTCTCTTCACAGATGAGTCTAGATTCTGCCTCTACCATTGTGATCGACGTTCCCTTGTATACAGACGTCCACATGAAAGATATGCTCAGTGCAATTTACTAAATACTACTGGTTTCGGGGGAGGATCGATAATGGTATGGGGTGGAATATCTTTGACTGCTCGCATAGACCTAGTGGTCGTTGATAATGGAGCTATGAATGCTGATAAGTATATAAGGAACATTCTTGAAGAGCATGTAGTGCCATTTGCCCCATACATTGGTGAAAATTTCATTTTTATGGACGATAATGCCAGACCCCATCGTGCGCGCATCGTTCAGGAGTACCTTGAAGAGGTTGAAGTCTCTCGAATGGAATGGCCAGCAAGAAGTCCAGATCTCAATCCGATTGAGCAGGTTTGGGACAACCTCAATAGAAGGCTGAGAAGTTCAGAAAAGCATCCAGCTACTCTTAATGACTTAGGAATCCAACTCGGAGAAATTTGGGAAGGATTAGATCAGAACATTTTGAGATCACTCATTTTGAGTATGATCCGTCGTTGCCGAGCTGTAATTAACGCAATGGATGGCAATACCAAGTATTAAATCACTTATCAGCATTTCAGTATTTTGAAAATTGTTCATTTCTCTTCTTTCACATAAGATTCGGTGAAATCCTGAATTTTTCTTCCATGTGTCTTGTTTCGTTCAAAACCTTCCCGAGAGAACATAAAAAATAAGTTATAAAGTCAATGTAGAGTTGACTTTCATTAAAATTGAGATTTTCAGAATGTGCGTTAATTTTTTTGCGCAGTGTATAACCAGTTGGAACATATTAATCTAGCCTCAGCGGAAAATGCAACAAATACCGTTTTCCATTCGAGAGGCATGGGGCCATTTGAGACGTGGAAATGGCCTATTTGGTTTGTGAAATGCAAAATGATCAATCAAAACGGAATGCTTCCTCGATGGAAATGGTCGTTTCGGATGAATAAAATTTATCTACTGAATAAAGTGAAAATCGAACTGGTTCATAAGTGTGCACCCTGCATTTTGTTTCAAACACAAGTGCGGATGTCTGTTTCTGTCGGCATTATCAATATTCTCTAATATTCTCGAACATTCTGAAAGACGAAAAAAATACTTACGGCTACAGTGTCGTAGATGCAGGAAACAGCGGCTAACATGTATGCATAAAGTAGGGTTAGTATGCAGAGGGCTATCAAGTTATATGGAAATCTTTTTCTCAAGACTTCACAACAAACTATAGCGATTACGAAAACCAGCGTTAGACACATCACAACTATGAGCACCAGGAAGTGGCGCAACATAAAAATCCTTATAGCGTCAACGTGTATTGCTAGCATAATGAATCCAAAAGTGATCAGTAGTTGAATTGTTAGCAGCGTGTAAACCTGAAAAAATAAATGACTGAAGTTATTTTGGCAATAGTGGATGAATTTCGATTGCTGACTAAAAGATTAGAAAATGTGATATTAAGATTCTACAACTACATCTTCATATAACATCGAACAATAAGTCGCAGTCTACTAAAACAAATGCACAACGGATACGCGGAAACAATTAGATATTGCATAATGAAAAAAAGAGGAATACCAATACGGGCCGTAAGACCAATCGCAGTAACCATGGGCTTCCGCAGAAACACGCAGAAAATTTTCTCAGATGGGGCAAAATCAAAATTAGAAAGAAATATTGAGGTGTCGTGCTGAAAAACACGATAAGGTCGTCAAAATCTCAAGGGGGGGGGGGGCATAAACTTTCCATAAAGAAAATTGAATATTGTGAGCTATCCTTAGAAGATAAAGATATCTTGTTGCGGACTTCTGAAGCATTGCTATACTAAATTCAGTTTCATAATGTAACCCGGTTGGCCATGAAATTCTGACACATTCCACCGTGTATATTTTGAAAATGTTGGTCATTTTCCTGTCAGATAACTGAGCAACGTTGTCCTTTCTACATAAAACACGTAGTAATTACGTGTTTTTCAAAATGTTTATTTACTTTGGGATAATAATGAATTTGAGAAAATGTTATGTGAATTCAATAATTCCAAAGACCGGCGAATGGTGAAGAAACATTTTTCTTTATACTGGAAATATTTCACGTATACATATAAACATGGATGGAAGATTCAGTTATGCCATTTTCTGGTACGAAAATCGAGAAACGAGTGTTGAACTTTTACTGAAAAAAAATGGTCCGAATAGTCCGTTACTTTGTGGTAGTTCATTCGAAAGAACAATAAAAGTAACCGAATTACCCGACAGAAAAACGAACAGACGGACCTATGGAATTCGCCACTTTTCACTGTTCTTAAGAATTGAACCTACAGAAGACATTTAAATACTTTTTTGCACAACTCAAAATACTCCAGTATGAAAATGTAGGAAGGACTGAACGAGAATAAATTCGCTATCACAAAAACGCTTATATCTTTTGAACCACTGGACCGATTTCGAAAATCAAATTCATTTTCGAATCATCTTCTAATTCTAATGAAAACTGTTTTATCAATAAAAAACCAAAACTATTTTTTACAAAATTCATGAATTTTTTCTGGAATTCTTCCCATCATGCTTCTAATAGTGTTCTCAGTCACTTTCTGGGATGCTGTCTTCCACTTTTACTTGAATTCCGCTAATGTTTTCGTTGATTTCTTAGTGTTCTTCAATTCTCTTTTTACCAGGTCCCAATATTTTTCGATTGGCCTGAGTTCTGGGCAATTTGGTGAATTGGCCTCTTTAGGGACAAAAACCACCTCATTAGCTTCGTACCATTCCTTGGTGGCCTTGCTGTAGTGGCATGAAGCTAAATCTGGCCAAAAGATTGTTGACACATCGTGCTCACGTAAAAATGGTAAAAGTCGCTTCTTCAAGCATTCCTCGATGTATATCTTCGAGTCAACAGAGCCTTGGCCAAAGAAAAATTTGGTCCTTTTCCCACAAGTGCAAATTGCTTGCCAAACCAGGATTTTTTTAGGAAACTTTGCTTGTTTCTTCACGCGAAATTGTTCGTCAAGATTTCCACGAGAAACTGCAGTATAAAATTCCTGACCAGGAAGTTGCGAGAAATCAGCCAAGACATAGGTTTCGTCGTCCATCACGCAACAGGAAAAATGTTTCAAGAAATCTTTTTTTAATTTCTTTGCTCTTGATTTCGCTTCTTGATTCTTCTGGCACTTTCTGCACTTTGTATGTTCTAAGCCCACACTTGACTTGATTTTCTGAACGGTTGACTGCGAACAACCCACTATCTGGGCCACTTTCTGTCCTGAAAGGTTAGGATTCTTCTGAAAAAGGCTGATGGCTTTCTTCACTTTTTTTGGGCTATGAAACCCCTTTTTCCTCCCGGTTCCTTCCTTGCGGTTAATTGTAAGATCTTCGTTGAAGCGCTTAACAAGTCTTGATACCGTTTCCGGACGAACGCGAGCCTCTTTTGCGATTCTTTTGAAGCTCCATTTTTCATTATTTTGAAAAATTTTCACTATAAATTCTCGTGTTTTTACTTCGCTTGACATTTTGCGACAGAGAATTGGAATATCTATGAAGTAAATGTTCAAATTTTGATTTTTTCTCAATTGGTTCAAGAGATATAGGCGAATTTATTCTCGTTCAGTCCTTAGTACTACGAAACCTGTGTCACAGTTGAACCTTGAAAGAACTAACTTCGTTTACAAAGTTAAAAAAAAAGGAAATAGGAATAAGCATTGGCAAATTCTCAGAGAAATATTTTGGTATTGCCGATATTTCACGAGTGCCAATTTTAAGTAAGAAAACTTGATAAACCTAAATCTTGGCCAACCGGGTTACTTTATACAAGTGAATGGAGTATACATCTTTGCAAAAATTTTAGGGCAGTAATACTCACCTTACGAATGAAGCGATTTCTTATTGCTACCGTGTTGAACAGGAATAGGCGTTCGAGGCTTTCGTCATCCCTTTCCCTTTCGTTTCCCCCCGAACCGAAAAAACTGGAAAATCCTCCTTGGCGTCGTTCGCCACGTTCCTCTCTGGCTATTGCCGTCTCCCGGCCAGAACGGTAAGCTTCCCTTCTGCCACCATGCACTGGTGGTGGCGGCGGACCGTACTGGTAAACAGGTTGACCGGCGACAACTTGTTGTCGGTAATATGGTTGCTGATCGCCGGGTGGTCTGTTGTAATCCATTGGTTCAGCTTCCGTGTCATACTTACCCAAGTCTGTAAAATTTACTGTTTATTTTGTGTTCGATCTTCTGCACAGTGTATATGAAATGGTAAAGGTTTTTGGTCACGTTAACCTAAAAGGAAGGAACTAAGGCAGCGTTTCTCAACCTTTCACTATTCGCGGCCCAAATTTCAACCACAAATTTTATCGCGAGAAATATGGTGAAACCCTAGCCGAAGCACTGGATATCTCCAAGGCATTCAATCGAGTCTGGCTTCAGAGACTCCCCGCCAAGATCCCATCTTATGGCGTGCCCCCAAAGCTTCGTTCTCTGCTGGCTAGTTTTCTCTCAAACAGATCTCTCCATGTAGTGGTCGGTGGAGTTTCATCTGACTCTCTACCCATAAATGCTGGTGTTCCGCAGGGATCAATTCTGGCTCCAACACTATTTCTACTCCACATCAACGATTTGCTGGAAGCAACTTCGTGTCCAGTGCACAGCTTCGCGGATGTCTTTTCTCTAGAAAAGCCGATCTCACTGTGCCCAGCATAGAATTGTCGGGAGTGACCATACCATTGAATTCATCCATTTCGATGCTTGGTATTACTGTCGGCAGTAACCTTCTTCTTCATGTGCGGTGACTTTCGTTGGCCGAACGTAGGCCTTATGGCCCATTGTGGGCAGTAACCTTTCTTGGGAGAAGCACGTGAGAGCCATTGCTAAAAGTGCATCCCAAAAACTTGGTTTTCTGTTTCGTGCCTGGAGCTATTTCACCTCAAGTCAGCTGCTCATGATCTAAAAGGCACAGATTCGACCTGTCCTGGAATACTGTTCCCATATTTGAAGTGCTGCACCTAAACAAACCCTAAAACTCTTGGATTCTGTACAAAAAAGGACAATTCGTCTCGTCGGTGATGCCTCACTTACAAACTCGCTCACTTCTCTAGAACACTGTAGAAGAGTAGGAGATCTGTCTCTATTTTATAGATATTTCCATGGGCGATGCTCTTCTGAATTATCAGCAATCGCTCCCCCTCTGGCAGTCTCTTCGAGACTAACCCGTCTTCACATCCCTTCATGGTCTCTTTGGGGACCTGCAGAACATCTCTCTTCAAAGACTCGTTCATCCAACGAACAGCGAGGCTTTGGAACACATTGCCTAGGGAGGTGTTCCCCTAGGGATATAACCTCCAGAAATTCAAGAAGAACACCAATTCCTGCTTGGACAATTGCATACCATGTGTTCAGCTGTTTCTGCCTCTGATCCACAGAGCCTACAAATCTCATATAGTGACTTTAAAATACGGTACAAATGATGTCTTGTCTTGTCAGCAGACCTACCATCACCCAAGCTCAGTTTGTGACAGCTTTAGGATCTTACTGGTAATGGTCGGTAAAATCATCAATTATTTCTTGGACTGAGGAAGTCCAGAAGTGTCATTCTGTTGTCCAACTCCTATTGTTGGAACGCTGCCTTATATTGGTCTTTTTCAAGCCCACAGACAACGTTATTGATGAAATATTACTTATAAAATTTTTAATATTCCTGTAGATTACCTGTATCAAAAATGCTTCCATTTGTTTCAGTGGTATAGAAAAATCTTTTTTGATCCCTCGAACTCAATTGACTTTCTATCATCTGGTTTCTTTCAATAAACTCTTGGTTCATACTTTTTTCCTTTGTCATTTCCATGTCACATTCGAATGTCTGAATTTTTCTATGAATATTTTTCTTCTTCTAAAGAAGGCAATATGGGGTGTTCAAAAAAATTTGTGGTCAAGAAGGCTATTAACTCCTGGAACTTGTATAAAGAACATGATATTGAAATTTTTCCGTATTTCACATATAATTTTGCCACATCATTGTAAAAAGTACGTTTATATACGAGTGTGAAAACAGCAACGGTTTTGCTAGCAACGGTTTTAGCGGGTGCACCGTAACTATTGATCCCAGCTGAGAATATGCCTCGTTGAAAGATTCGCTATTGAAATTTCGCTGGCGACTGCAGAATTATTAGAGAATATTCAAACTCTCAATGATATCATCGACATTCATTCGAGATCGATTAAATAAGGTGGTCATAAGAGGGTGCAAAAATAAAACACTGCTGAATGTTACGTTCCCTTAAACCTAAAAACAAATTGACATGAATTATATTGATATTTTAATATATTATGTATATGTGATTGATATTGATATTGGATCGGATATCAAAATGGTGAATAAAAATCGACGCTATCCATTGCCGTGCGCTAGAAGTGGAACGAATGTACTTTGAAAATTTCGAATGGTCAGTACAATGAAATTCGAATTAGGAGTTGTCGCTCATCTTGAGGTAGTTTTTGATGTTGACTGAAAAGAGAAGAGAAATTCCTAATGGATGGATCCCATTGTCGGGCTTCAGGGGCGGCGCAGCAGGACTTTGAAAATTTCGAATGGTCAGTACAATAAAATTCAAAACAGGGGTTGTCGCTCATCTTGAGGTAATTTTTGGCGTTGACTAAAATGAGAAGAAAAATTCCTAATGGATGGATCCTATAGTCGGGCTTCAGGGGCGGCGAGGCAGGACTTTGAAAATTTCGAATGGTACGTTCGATAAAAATCAAAACAGGAGTTGTCGCTCATCTTGAGGTGGTTTCTGGTGTTGACTAAAATGAGAGGAAAAATTCCTGATCAATGAATCCCATTGTCGGGCTTCAGGGGCGGCGCGGCACGACTTTGAAAATTTCGAATGGCCAGTACAATAAAATTCAAAACAGGAGTTGTCGCTCATCTTGAGTTGATTTTCGGTGTTGACTGTGATAAGAACAAACTTTTCTAATCGATGAATCCCACTGTCGGGCTTCAGGGGCGGCGCGGTAGGACTTTGAAAATTTCGACTGGTACGTTCGATAAAAACCAAAACAGGAGTTGTCGCTCATCTTGAGTTGATTTTCGGTGTTAACTGTGATAAGAACAAACTTTTCTGATCGATGAATCCCATTGTCGGGCTTCAGGGGTTGCGCGGTAGGACTTTGAAGATTTCGACTGGTACATTCGATAAAAACCAAAACAGGAGTTGTCGCTCATCTTGAGATAGTTTTTGGTGTTGACTGAAATGAGAAGAAAAATTCAGGAATTTTTCCTCTCATTTTAGTCAACACCAAAAACCACCTCAAGATGAGCGACAACTCCTGTTTTGATTTTTATCGAACGTACCATTCGAAATTTTCAAAGTCCTGCTGCGCCGCCCCTGAAGCCCGACAATGGGATCCATCCATCAGGAATTTTTCCTCTCATTTTAGTCAACACCAAAAACCACCTCAAGATGAGCGACAACTCCTGTTTTGATTTTTATCGAACGTACCATTCGAAATTTTCAAAGTCCTACCGCGCCGCCCCTGAAGCCCGACAATGGGATTCATCGATTAGGAAAGTTTGTTCTTATCACAGTCAACACCGAAAATCAACTCAAGATGAGCGACAACTCCTGTTTTGGTTTTTATCGAACGTACCATTCGAAATTTTCAAAGTCCTACCGCGCCGCCCCTGAAGCCCGACAATGGGATTCATCGATTAGGAAAGTTTGTTCTTATCACAGTCAACACCGAAAATCAACTCAAGATGAGCGACAACTCCTGTTTTGGTTTTTATCGAACGTACCATTCGAAATTTTCAAAGTCCTACCGCGCCGCCCCTGAAGCCCGACAATGGGATTCATCGATTAAAAAAGTTTGTTCTTATCACAGTCAACACCGAAAATCAACTCAAGATGAGCGACAACTCCTGTTTTGAATTTTATTGTACTGGCCATTCGAAATTTTCAAAGTCCTGCCGCGCCGCCCCTGAAGCCCGACAATGGGATCCATCCATTAGGAATTTTTCTTCTCATTTATGTCAACACCAAAAACTATCTCAAGATGAGCGACAACTCCTGTTTTGGTTTTTATCGAACGTACCATTCGAAATTTTCAAAGTCCTACCGCGCCGCCCCTGAAGCCCGACAATGGGATTCATCGATTAAAAAAGTTTGTTCTTATCACAGTCAACACCGAAAATCAACTCAAGATGAGCGACAACTCCTGTTTTGAATTTTATTGTACTGGCCATTCGAAATTTTCAAAGTCCTGCCGCGCCACCCCTGAAGCCCGACAATGGGATCCATCCATTAGGAATTTTTCTTCTCATTTATGTCAACACCAAAAACTATCTCAAGATGAGCGACAACTCCTGTTTTGGTTTTTATCGAACGTACAATTCGAAATTTTCAAAGTCCTACCGCGCCGCCCCTGAAGCCCGACAATGGGATCCATCCATTAGGAATTTTTCTTGTCATTTTAGTCAACGCCAAAAATTACCTCAAGATGAGCGACAATCCCTGTTTCGAATTTTATTGTACTGACCATTCGAAATTTTCAAAGTCCTGCTGCGCCGCCCCTGAAGCCCGACAATGGGATCCATCCATTAGGAATTTTTCTTCTCTTTTCAGTCAACACCAAAAACTACCTCAAGATGAGCGACAACTCCTAATTCGAATTTCATTGTTCTGACCATTCGAAATTTTCAAAGTACATTCGTTCCACTTCTAGCGCACGGCAATGGATAGCGTCGATTTTTATTCACCATTTTGATATCCGATCCAATATCAATATCAATCACATATACATAATATATTAAAATATCAATATAATTCATGTCAATTTGTTTTTAGGTTTAAGGGAACGTAACATTCAGCAGTGTTTTATTTTTTCACCCTCTTATGACCACCTTATTTAATCGATCTCGAATGAATGTCGATGATATCATTGAGAGTTTGAATATTATCTAATAATTCTGCAGTCGCCAGCGAAATTTCAATAGCGAATCTTTCAACGAGGCATATTCTCAGCTGGGATCAATAGTTACGGTGCACCCGCTAAAACCGTTGCTAGCAAAACCGTTGCTGTTTTCACGCCGATCGTTTATATTAATATTTTGTTCTTATGAAAATACAGGTGATCCATTATTGTATTTCAATATTATCACAGACTCTTTTAAAACTCAGGTTTTTTTTTGCAGATGTGCCAGCTTCTGATCAGGAAGACTTGTTTATTCGTAAGCTTCGACAGTGTTGTGTTGCCTTTGATTTCATGGATCCAGTAGCAGATATCAAAGGAAAGGAGGTTAAACGTTGCACCCTCAATGAACTGGTGGATTATATCACCGCTGGTCGAGGAGTTCTTACTGAACCAGTGTACCCAGAAATCATCAAAATGGTATGTGCTTTTCAAACTGTGATAATAAAATTATCTATCTCATTCTGAATAATCTGATTGAAAGAGTAGAGAGTTTTTAGCTTATTCTGAGTATTTCCTATGGTTGTGAAATATTTTCATTTTCTAATTTCAGATTTCGGCAAACCTATTTCGAACTCTACCTCCTAGCGAAAATCCTGATTTTGATCCGGAAGAGGATGATCCTACCCTAGAGGCGAGCTGGCCGCATTTGCAATTAGTTTACGAGTTTTTTTTGCGTTTCTTGGAAAGTTCTGATTTTCAACCAACAATTGGCAAGCGGGTGATAGATCAGAAATTTGTTCTTCAGCTACTTGAATTATTTGACTCAGAGGATCCAAGGGAGAGAGATTTTCTCAAAACTGTTTTGCATCGTATTTATGGAAAATTCCTCGGTCTGAGGGCTTTCATCCGAAAACAGATTAATAATATATTTCTAAGGTTTGTTCTGTTCTTGTTTAAATAAGTTCCAACTGCACAATATGATATGTCGAAGTGAAACTCTTTCACGAAGATTCATCCTAAGAAACCTATTGAAAATATGAATTTTTTCTGTATTGCAATAAGATGAAGCCAGTGATACAGTTACATTCACTTAGTTTAACTGAACTCTGTACGCTTTCTGAAATATCGTATTTTTCAGATTTGTTTATGAGACTGAACACTTTAATGGAGTTGGTGAGCTGCTTGAAATTCTTGGCTCAATTATCAATGGATTCGCACTACCTCTAAAAGCAGAGCACAAGCAGTTTCTGGTCAAGGTACTCATACCGCTGCACAAGGTGAAGTGCCTTTCCTTGTATCACCCCCAGCTGGCCTATTGTGTGGTTCAATTTTTGGAAAAGGTAAAATAAAGAAAATGGTGTTGGAGGCAAATTTTTTCAATTTGCATTTTTATGTTTTCACCCAAATATCCAAATTTGAAGCGAACAGTTTTGGCACCCTGATGTCTGTTATTTATGGTATTCTTGTGTTGTTTTTCTTGCAAGGGAGTGAAATGTATTAATTTTGATAAAATACTAAACATGTTTTCATTATTTTCAAGGACCCAACACTAACAGAGCCAGTAGTCAAGGGCTTGCTTAAATACTGGCCCAAAACATGCAGCCAAAAAGAAGTGATGTTCCTTGGAGAAATTGAAGAGGTATTGGATGTTATTGAACCATCTCAGTTTACACTCATTCAAGAGTCCTTGTTCAGACAGATCTCTAGATGTGTGTCCAGTCCACATTTCCAGGTAATTAAGTGTAATCATCTGTTTCAATATTTTAATTGATAGAATAGTTGATGTAGTATAGTAGCAATACTTTTGATCAATAATATTGAATGTTGCACTATTTTTCCACAGGTGGCTGAAAGGGCGCTATACTTTTGGAATAATGAATATATTATGTCACTTATGGAAGAAAACAACCACGTAATCATGCCAATAATGTTTCCTGCATTGTACCGTATTTCGAAGGAGCACTGGAACCAAACCATTGTAGCCCTGGTGTACAATGTACTGAAGACATTTATGGAGATGAATTCTAAGTTATTCGATGAACTCACATCCAGTTACAAAGCTGAGAGGCAAAAGTGAGTTGGACATGTTCACATCAAATAATTTATTATTATTTTGGTTGATTCAATTCCCACTTGATGAATTTTGATCAAATCGAAATAAAATACATTCATGAGCTCATTTTGACATAATTATTATTGCATATAAATTTTGAAATTGTTATTATAGGGAAAAGAAGCGTGAAAAGGAAAGAGATGAATTGTGGAAAAAGCTAGCAGATCTAGAGATCAGCCACGATAAAAACATAGCTGCAGATAACAGTTCACCTAGTAAAAAGTGATACAACAACCTAAGACTATCCCCGCCCAATCATGATAATATTTATTGGTAAGTAAAATCTGTTAATATAGGGCGATTTTGATGTTGTGAAATTATTGTAAAATAAATATCAAAAACTGTGAATAGACTTCTTTAGTCCACTAGAGAAATCATAAGATAGGGTCACAGGCAGGGGTCACTTGATTCAGTTCATATTATTTGATTTTTCATTCATTTTCTCTTCTAAGCGCCCTATATGACAGTCCATAAGGAACAACTGCTATTGGAGCTTGCTAAAAACACCAATTGTTTGAAAATTTGCTGTTGAAAATATGAAACTGCTGCACATAAAAATTATTGATACAAAATTTATTGTATATTATGTACTGTAAACATTTTTTTAACAATAGAACTAGTCTTATTTCATTTCTTGTATATACTTTGAAATGTTTTAATGAGTATTTGTAGAGGTATCAATATAGTTTTCTCTGAAATTCTGGCCCGTTAATATTTTTGAGTATGAGTTGAATTTATCATTTTTTGTGTTGGTTTTGAGACTTTACTTATATTTTGAAAAGAATTATTAAACATATGAAGGTTCCATCAAATTTTCATCACAGAGAGAACAAATTTCGAATAATTTCGAAAAAATGTTTGTGCATTGTCTTCTTTAATTCTTTTTCACTGGATCCACAGAAGTACAAACAGGTGTCGATGATTGGATCTAGCAGAGTGCTATCGCTTTTCAGATTTTTATTTGATAATCAGATACAATTCGAACACTGAGAGATTTCTGGATTCAATAAAATAAAGGTAGATGTCAATGAACTAGATTGGTTCGGCAAAATCGAACTGTTAAATTAAGAATAATATGTTATGTTTTCATAAAACGAATTCCTTGGAGATGAGCAGAATGAGTGGGTAGAGTTATAATCATTGTTCACTGAACTTCTTACGATAAGTAGCGACGGATTTCTTCATAAAATCTACATAGGAAGGGTATAACAATTTACGGCAACTTGAAGAGAATCATAAAGGAATTTACTACTAAAATTGTGTCAACAATTTTTCTACCATGTACAGACTCCCAATATATGTTCGAAAAAACCTGTTTGGAATAATGTTTTTTTGCAGTTACAGAACTCCAAATGAATTAAAAATTATATATTATTCATAATAGTTTATCAAATTGAAATTTTTCGTGAAAAAACAGGATTCATTCTCCCATGCAGAAAAATGAAGAAAAAAAACAAAGAAATACATTACTGGCATCGTATCTTTTGTATCTTGGTGACATTTTACACGTTCCTGCAACTTTGTTGAACGTTCAAGCCAGAACTACGACCAAGGTAGGGCCTTAAGGCTTATACTCTATTCACTTCTATAAAGTATCCCGGTTGGCCATGGCATTCTGACACATTTCACCGTGTATATTTTGAAAATGTTAGGTTATAGTCATTTTCCTACACAACGCAACGCTACATAGAGGTCGTAGTAATTTATCAAAATGTTCATTTATACTTTGAAAAAATAATGAATTTGAGAAAATATTACTTGAATTCGATAATTCCAAAGATCTGGCGAATGTTGAAGAAACTTTTTTCTCCGTGAATACTGGAAATATTTCACGAATATGAACATGGTTGGAAGATTCAGTCGTCCTATTTTGTTGTATGGAAAACAAGAATCGAGAGTTGAAATTTTACTGTAAAATCATGGACAGAAAAGTTCGTTACTTTGTGTTAGTTCATTCGAAAAAAGAATAAATAACCCGACAGAAAAACTTCTAAACGAACAGACGGACCTATGGAATTCCCCAATTTTCCTAATTCTCAAGAAAGAAGCCCACAGAAGACATTTTGCACAACTTGAAATACTCCAGTATGAAAATGTACTGATAGTAGAAATTAGCATTGGCAACGTCTCTGAGGATTATTTTGACATTGCCAATATTTCACGAGTGCCAACTTGCGTCAGTTTTAAGTAAAAAAATTGATAAACCTTAACCTTGGCCAAGGGGGATACTTTATAAAAGTGAATGCAGGTTAGGTACGATTCGACAGTTATCTAGAACTTCATGTTGTAGATCTACCTCTTAGTTCTCTTCTTAACAACCAATCAATTAGTATCAATAGGAGTAATCAGGATAAACAATATATCATTTCAATATAAAAATTTACAATCACATTTTTGGACTGATTCTTCAAATTCTCAGCATAAAACATGTATGGTAACTAAATAATATAGTTGAATGCTGGATATTCCAACTTGATTCATTTTTGTGTAATTATTACTACTCATGATGAGTTCTGTCTCCTGTTAAAAAAAATTCACCTGTAATAACACCCTGTGTAGTAGTGTAACTAAGATGCGATCAGATTTGAAGATATCTTTACCTTTATGAGAGAAAATATACAATAGTGGAATAGAGTCAGACAATTTACTTGTTGGAAACGAAGATTATTAAGTTCTCTTATGTGGAATTCTGTTCATAGAAATGAACACATATATGCTTGACTTTCCGTGATACTACTCCCTTTGCTTTTGAAGATATGAGGAATGATTATTTCAGAAATATTTTGAAACTAAGACAATTACTTGTGTCTATGGACAATGCGACAACTGAATTAATTTTCATAATTGCGATACATTCCAGAAAGTACCATTTTCTTTTGGTTCGAATTGTGCTCATAAATATACGGGGTCTTCATAAATGAGTGTATAATCGTAGTGGCGGTTGAAAGCATACAGAAGCATTGGCGCGTAGACAGTGGCAGATGGAAAATGTATTTCAATATCCGATACATTTCAGTTTGTTTCCATCGTAGCATTGGATTATATGGCACTGATAACGGCTAACCAGCCAGAAACCGGTACGTCATTATCCTGCTGCGGTGGTGCCACCCGGTGGTATACTTTGGAAATTAGATCTCTGCTAGTCCATTTCTCTCATCCAATACTATGTTACAATCATTTATTAAGTCACAGGCATCAATAGTAACTTGAAAGAAAAAAATCGCAAAATGTAGTTTTTTTGCTTTCAACTTCTCAATTCATTCAACATTATTCCAATCTGAAAATTTGTCATTAACATTAGACTTTCGTCAAAACATTTTCTTACTATGTATAGCTTTCGAAATATAACACGTAAAAGGTTTTCCGCCATTTGCAAGGTGGTGATAGAAGACTAGATTGTGAGAACAAATTGTGGTTCAAAACTTTTGGGGACACCCTTTTCCAAATATTGACGACTGTTGAATCCGGTCCAGTCATTCCGAAGAACAACCTTGAGTAATAAACAAATGGTTTAATTGTTGTTTACGACTAGATAACATGCAATAACTCTACAAACTCGAAAAAAAACAGCTATTGGAGAATAGCTGACACTTCAATTTTATTTATTAGTTTAGATTAACAGAACCTTCAACAAAATCAATGAAACTTAATTATTTTCAGGAAAATATTGGATCAGTACATCATTTTGTAAAACTGTTAACTCCATTGACTTTCAACAAGAAATACATTTAATTTCATATTGAATTTGGTCGTCATTCTTGAAAAGTGAGAAGGATAATAGTCCAGTTGAAAGGCTTTCTCTCAAAGACTGTAAGAGTGAGACTTGAAGTGGGTTGGTAGAAAACTAGTTCTCCTAAATATCTGTGTTAGAGCTCCAACCACCATTAACCTCTATTTTCTTTTTGTTAACTGTATAGATAATTGCTAAGTAACATTGTTGCAATTTTTGTTTGAAAATGATAATTAACATAAAATCACCCTAAAATTTGAGGAATCTGTTGAAAATTCTTCAAATGATATATTGAAATTATACTAAGAATGTGGAGATTTTTTCATTTCGTTTTATTTTCACTCCCTCACTCACATGTGTTTCATTCAACTGAAAATCATTATTGGGAATAATAGTTGAGTTAGGATTAATATCTTTGTTTGCCATACTATTCACTTACAGTAAGTTATTTTGAATTATTTGAATTTCATTCATAGGAGCAGCAACGAAGGTACAAAATGCCTAAAGAATATTTTTATATTTTACTCATAAATTTTGTGCCTTGTTATCTTAAGTTTTCGTTGCTCACTGATTTTTGAGAATTTTAAGTGAGATTTCAGTCTAAATTTGGGGGAATTACTGCTTCCCCCATTTATACCTTGTTATTTTTGGCTAAATTTCTATAATGTTATAACTTTAACATTACCTGGAAATTGATTACATTTTCAGACTTGAGTGGTGTCTTCATAGTTTAACTTGAAAATTAATGTCTGAAGATATAAGTCACAGAATAAGATTGACTATGCTTCTAAATTATAAAAGCATACTAACTAGAGGCAGCGGCGCCTGGTGCTTGTGGAATTTTTTTTATATGCACTTTCCCTAACGTATTAGCAAAAAAGTTATCCTGTCCTATCTTGAATAGTTTGAAAAATGTATTCTTCCAATATTATTTTACACCATCCCTTCATTCATTTAACAATATTCACCTTTTAAATATTGGTGTATTTGAAAATTGTCCGCAAGAAGAATGAAGATAAACTAAGCAAAATAGACTTTTAAATAATTGTGAATGTTTAAAACTAAATAACATCTATATACATATGAGGTAAAATGTGAAAACTGCTATATGTTTAATTCGTAATATTGTAAATAGATCAGCCAAATGTGATTTGTTTATTCAGCATGTTATTTTTAGATTTGTCTATGAACTTGATTTTTGGCATTTAGAGAGAATATATGAGTTTAATTTTGTTAAGTGAGAATGAAGAAATCATTTTTGAATGCTCAATTTTTGGTTTTCGCGAAATGCTGAATATTAATTGCTCAATTAGCTTAAAAATATCCAGAACAAAAGGTTAAAAAACTATTGTTTGTGTGAGGTAATTATTATTTTCAATTTAACAATACGTCATTCATTCAAATTCTTATTTTGTGTTCTATACACTGATTATGTAGATGAGAAATGGAGAGTGCCTAAGTATAAATACTATTGTGAGAATTGTTTCAAGAATGATTTCTTCATTTGTGAATCGGTAATGTCCCTTGATATTACTAGAACAACCAATATGTGAAGAAATTTTAGTATGTTTTGTATAGAGAACCCTGTAGGCTCCTTGTCTATACTTCATTATTAGAATTATATATGAATATTCGTGAACAGAAATATGTATACTAATTCTCACCTGAGTTCAATAGAAAAGTATTTTAAAGACCATTATATCTGGATAAAGCGAAGATTTTCCTGGTTTTTGAGGCTGCAACAATTATGTTCGAGTTGTGCACATCAGATGCTACCCAAGAAAGAATTCTCAATTTGAGAAATTGGTGACTTGATAGGTCCTACTTGTAGTACTTGTACATTTATAAGTTTCTTGTTCACTTTCTTATATGAGAACATGGCTAAAATTTGTACCACAATGCAACAGACATAAAAAGAAAAATTGTTCCATTTTTCGAACTTGTAAAATATGTAGAATAAAAAGTCCTTTTTAAAATGAGATAGTTGGTAAACTTTAATTCAAATCATCAAAAACATCTGTACATAATCAGCATACCATTTCAATTTCACATTAAAAATTCCAAATATTATTAAATTTATGAATAAAGGCAGGGTCTGGTTGTCTATGATGCCATCGGGGGGCAAATTAGATTTCAATTCACAGATTACTGCTATTTAACAATTTTCCTCTCCATATCTTTTATGAGTGTGTCGATTTCTTCCATAGAGAATACTTTTTTCTTCACTGATTTTGTCGCTTTTTCCGCTGTCTTATCCTAAAATAGAATTATAAATCATTGACACAAACCTGCATTATGCTTCAAAAATTGATAGGCGGCTTACACGCAAGCAACATAATACACAGGATTCAAATAGAAGCTCACACACTGTGTAAGCTCTTGTTGGATTCCCTCTGGTTTAGTTCGTGCAACAAGTATGTCCATCAGATGTTATCGTGTTACCTCTGTATGTAAGCGGCCTAGAATGCAAGAACTTACCCAAAATTGAATATACTCTGGTGAAATTGATTCCAATTTCAACATGCGATCTTCCAATAATTGCAATCGAGCATAAATATTTGAAGGTGTGCAGGATTTGAGTGACAATTGACTCTCCAAATTCTGCAATCTTTCTTCTACTCCATTCAGTGGCATGAATTTGTTTAAATAATCAGAGTTGATTTGGTCTCTGTGATAATAGGAGTTCAGAACTCTGTCAACTGGAATATTCAATAAACACTTCATAGTGAAAAAGTATTCATTAAAAAAATGTTTTATTCTAAATACACAGCAATTTCGATGACTAAAGAATAATACTAAGTACCTTCAAAATTTCTGATTTTAGCATGTAGACAATAAATTGCATGAAAATTCTCACCTTGAAGATGTCCTTTAGCATCTTTTCTTTTTTTCAGTTTAGCATCTATCCTAGCACAAATGAATTCAGAATTCCTATCTCCACCGCAGAATTCAGATATGTTATTAATGTTTATTTCATTCCTTTTACGTTCCATTAATGTTTTAATCCTTCTGAGAATCTCCTCTTTTGGAGCTTTTATTTGGAGTAAATGTGGTGCCACATATGGTACATCGATTTCTTGTTTGATGCTCAGTTTGGTTTTTTTTCGCTTCACTTCAGGACTGGATGACGCTATGAAATTAGAAAATGTAAAATATATTAAAAAATAAAGTCCGACAACTGTGCTAAAATTGCGGTTTGTCGTATGAGGTAACTCGAGCGAGGCGCCTTCGCCAGTAAGCAAATTCGTATCAGGTGACTATATTCGAAGAGCCCTAAGATTTGTTAATTCTCTTTATTTTTTTTATCAATGCAATTATTGCTGGTCGACATTTTCCGTAAAGGGTGCGATTTAATTTTGATTTGCTATTATGATTTATTCAGCCAGATATAAGAATACGGATGATGTGATCAAAACCATCGGAAACTCACCAATCAATCCGAAGTAAATAAATACAGAACCCAGAGAAATTGTGACAAGTGATTTGATTCGTTTACATTTTCTGAAATCCTTTATTCATTCGGTGATAATACACCCTGATGGATTTGCAATTAATAGGTAATAATAAATATCCGCACACAAATTACTAGTAAGTGTAGCCGGATTCGTATATAAAACTGGTTTCATCTGGGGTTTGTTCATACTCATTTCAGTTGCGAAAAACGAAAATTTTGATTTTATAATTCTCCAAAACAAATGGGGGTCAAAAATTTTAGTATGGTAAGATTTTTAGAATGACTTGGTTGGTCAAAATATCAAAATCTGACTGGAAAACAAATTAGTTATTTACAGAAATGTGAGATGTTCTCTCAACTTCATGAATAATCAAGGTAAAGTTTCGGTATTTTCCACACTAATTGTGATTAAAGCAATGGTGCAATCTGCAAGAAATTTCTCAAGTCTCGCATCTAAATATATTTTCAGCATGCAATATTCCAATACAGACTCAGTACCTTTGCAACTCCCAATGGTGTTGACAGAAGAGGAACTGTTAGTTGCCATCCAGGGAGGACGATGGTCAATGTTATGAAGACATAATCAATAAATTCACCACAAGGATATTTGAATAAATTATGTGATCTATAAAAAGTTATCCCACAGATTTTTTTTTCAAAAAAATCTAATATTAAAACTACTCTTCCCCTCTAAGACATATTATGAAGTAAGGACCCCCTTACAGAAATACAATTTGGCCTCACACCTTCAACTGATGAAATACATTCTTAAACCTCAAGAACTATGATAAATAGATAAATGGAAAATCAAAGTTCAATATGATAATTTGTTCAGATTATCGAAAAATGAATTTGTTTGGCCACAACTCTCATTAGTATAAAGTTCATCATTATGAGGATCGCACTTCAAAATACTTTCATGAAAATGCTCTAATATATATATAATAATAATAATATTTAGCAAATTTATACTTTCAAATATGTATTTTCATTTTAATCCGAGAGGTATTTTGCTCATGGATATTGTATATTCAACCGAACTGTATAATTATCGTGATCTAAGATGACAGCAAGGCCACTTCCCAGAATGTTTGCATAATCTGAACTATTCAAACACATTTTTATTGAATATCTTCATTTAGCTTAATCCCCACATATATTGTATTTTCATGCAATTTTTAAAATGAATAATTCGATGTGACAAGACATGGATACTTTTTGAAATCTTTATACATATAAATGTATAAAATATACATATATTTGAACTTGTATTAAGCAAGCCATCAAAGTAACATTCTGAGTAGATGGTAAGTTTTTATTGTCATACCCCATTCGGATTTTATTTGCACTACAGATGATTTTGGACTAATTGTAGGATTCATATTTCAATAAGATTTGTGCGAGTCGATTTGAGCAGTTTTTGATAGTATGCATATTTAGTATTTGAAAAATGTGTTGGGCACTTGATGAATAAATAATATTAGTATTGGAATCTAGGAAAATTACAAAGTATTTTATATCTAAATAGATTTTTATTGAATACATTTCATTTAACTCTCTGATTATTATTTATGTAAAAATTAACTACTAGTTTGAATTGCTATAATTACTAGACCACATACATTCTTTATTTTCCTTCCATTCTGGTGTTTCTCCCTCATAAATTTCCTTTTTCCAAATAGGAACCGATTTTTTCAAGTTGTCAATGCACCATGCAGTTGCTTCCATTGCTTCTGCTCTATGAGGAGAAGATACAGCAATAATAACACTTGCTTCTTTCACTGGCACACTTCCCAATCTGAAAGCAAACAGTTTCCTTAGGAAATTTTCAAAAGAACATGATAAACCGTTAAAACAAGATGGTGTTGAATGTTTTGGAAATAGATGTATAGCTGTCTTGGTCAGACTAACTATTTCTGATGGAGATCAGTAATCTAAATCTGAATTTACGAAGAAAATATATTTTGAAGCTTGTTCAAATTTTTATTATTTTTTTACTGACAAATTGTTACTAGGGTAACTTTATATCTTAGCACTCTATACCCCTACACTACCCCCTTTCTAGTGACCAAGTTGTCACGAACAATAAAATAATAATTCTAAAACACATGAACTTTTTCGATAAAACGTTTTGGAAATCTCACTGATCGACCACTACGCGTAATAACTGTTTTTGTTGGCATATAGTCACTTCTGTCGTTTTGGATGGAACTTGAGGTTTGAGCACCGACTGCAGATTGAGTTTCATAAGCAGGTCCAGGTGTCATATCCTGTTGAACTGCGTACGAACCATCTTCTGGCTCTAACATAAAAGCAGGTTTAAGCCGATCAATTGATATGTTGACTGGCTTTCCTTTGATGTCCAACGAAAAATATTTTTCACTGCGTTCTAATACTCTGAAAGGTCCTTCATAAGCTGGTTCTAAAGATTTTTTTACTCTATCAATTCGAACGAAAACATGTGAACAAGTTTGTAAGTTTTTGTGTACGAAAATTCTTGGTGATGATTTGTGCTCCACTGCAAATGGTTTCAATGTACTCATGCATTTTTGAAGGTTATTGGCGAAAGTTTCTGGTTCTGTTTTGACTTTTGCATCTTCAAAAAATTCACCAGGAAGACGAATAGACTTGCCATAAGTCATCTGTGCAATCGAACATTTTGAATCTTCACGAAGCGATGCACGTAAACCAAGCAACACAGTAGGCAATGTTTCTGTCCATTTAATCCTATTATGAGCTTTCAATGCAGTTTTTAGTGTTCGATGTAGTCTTTCAATTTTGCCGTTACACTGTGGATGGTAGGCAGTTGTATGAAGAAGTTTCACTCCACAAATGTCTGTCAAGGTTCTGAAGAGTTCAGAAATGAATTGACGACCTCTGTCTGTTATTACTGTAATTGGTACTCCAAATCTTGATATCCAATTATTGTAAAATGCTTTAGCGACGGTTTCAGCAGTCATATTGCTTAAAGGTACGATTTCCATCCAGTTCGTAAATCTATCAATCATTGTAAGGCAATAAATGTTACCCTCCGATGGAGGTAAAGGACCAATCAAATCGATGTGGATAATGCTAAATCGTTCATCAGGCTCTGGAAATCTGCTCAACTGAGATTTTGTGTGCTTGGTTATCTTGTTCTTCTGACATCCAATACAAGATTGTGCCCATTTCCGAACATCATGTCGAATACCAGGCCAGACGAATTTCGTCGTCATCAATTTCACTGTAGACCTGACTCCAGGATGTGCTAAGCCATGGATTCTCTTGAAAAACTGTATTCGGAGTTCTTGTGGTATATAAGGCTTTATGTTGTTAGTCGAAACATCACACCATAATATTTTACCAGAAGCAAGTTGGTAGCTTTTGAAAACCAATGACTGAGGATCTATTTGTAAAGTTTTGAATTCCTCATCATTTACTTGCAGATCAGCCACTTCATCATAATCTATAACTGCTGACAGAGCCTCAATTCTAGATAAATAGTCTGCAACCACATTATCTGAACCACTAATATGTCGAATATCAGTGGTGAACTGGGAAATATATTGCAATTGTCTCAGCTGGCGTGGTGATGCTTTTTCATTTTTTTGCACAAATGCATTAGTGAGTGGGGAATGGTCCGTAAAAATGTAGAAATTTCTTCCTTCTAAGAAATGTTTAAATTTTTTTATTCCTTCGTAGCATGCCAGAAGTTCTCGATCATAAGTAGAGTAACCAGCTTGAGCATTGTTCAATTTCTTGGAGAAAAATGAAATAGGTTTCCAGCCATCTTCTTCATATTGCTGAACTACACCACCAATAGCGGTTTGGCTTGCGTCGACAACCAAGGACAATGGATATTTAACATCTGGGAAGGTCAACAGCGAAGCATTAGCCAAATCCTGCTTACATTTTTCGAAAGCTTTTATGGATTCTGGGGTCCATTCAATTTTACGTCGATCTTTCTTCTTTGCACCTTTCAAATATTCGTTTAATACTGCTTGTGTATCGGCTGCGTTTTTCAAATAGCTTCTGTAATAATTCAGCATACCCAAGAAAGCGCGAAGATCATGCACGGTCGTTGGGCGTTGATGCTCCATTATTACTTTCACCTTCTCTGGCATGGGCTTAGTTCCTTGAGGTGTTATCTGGTAACCAAGAAAACTTAATTCTTCCACACCAAAAACAGATTTCGAAATATTTACTCGTAAACCATAGTCGTTGAGTCTTTTAAAAACTTCTTCCAGATGACCTTGATGTTCTTCTAGTGAAGATGAAGCAATCAATATATCATCTAGGTATGGAAAAATGAAATCTAATCCAAAAAATACTTGATTTACAAAACGTTGAAATGTACTCGGAGCATTTCGAAGTCCCATGCTCATCACATTGAATTCAAATAGCCCAAAAGGAGTTGTGATTGCTGTCTTTTCGCGATCTTCTTCTGCCATTGGTATTTGGTAATAGGCCTTAAATAAATCAATTTTCGAAAAAATTCTTTTATCTTTTAAAATAATTTGAAAATCATCGACTCTTGGGATGGGATACCGATCAGGAACAGTTGAATTATTCAATCTTCGGTAATCACCACATGCCCTGTAACCTCCGTCTTTTTTAGGCACAAGGAGTAATGGACTTGCCCACTGGGATTTTGATGGTCGAATGATTCCATTATTCAACATGAATTGGAATTCTTCTTTCGCTATCTTTAGTTTATGAGGATCCAACTGGCGTGGACGGCAGTATACTGGCTGACCTCTAGTAACTATTTGATGACGAACTTCATGTTTAACTTCACTAGGCAACCAGTTCGGCTTTGATAGATCAGGGAATTTTTCGAATAGGTCTGCAAATTTTTGACCTTTTGACATAGTGCTCACCATACAATCCTTTTCAATAGCTACGACATTCCCTCGAATACAGAGGTAAGTGTCACCGTCTACTAATTTTTTGTTCTTCAAGTCAATCAAAAGGTTGAATTGTTTCAAGAAATCAGCACCGATTATTCCCTTAGATGTTTCAGCAATAATAAATTGGAACTGAAAATTTCTTCGTAGGCCTAAATTGATGCTCATAGTTGTAGTACCATAGGTTGGAATTTCTGTGTCATTAGCTGCATATAATTTGAAATCTGATTTTTTCTGCTGAACTGCATTCTTCAAAACAGGGATTATTGAGACATCAGCACCACTGTCAACAAGAAAACTCAAACCAGAATTGAGATCTCTCACAAAAAGTCTGGATGTGCAGCAATCAGGCTCAGCAGGCGCAGACGAATTTGCTGCTACTTCGCCTGCGGAATCTCGTTTCCCGATTTCATATTCTTGCTATTCCACGCACATGGAGGCTGGCATTTTTCAGGATAGCATCTATTTCCATATCGAAAATGGTGGTAACAAAATTTTCCATTTGGATTAAAATTTCTGGATCGAGATCTGCTGCATTTTCGACCAGTATTCCTTTTTTCATCGCGCGATTGTCTGGAGAACGCGAGAGCTTCAACTTGTTTTGTCAGTGCAGCGACTTGTTTTGTTAAAACTGACATCTGATCATCCTTAGTATTTTCGTATGATTTTGGTGTCGCGTCTTCCTCAACTTTTCTCGCAGCGTATAATTCACTATGAGGTTTCATTTCTGCTATTTTATCCGCTAACTTATGTAATTTTGAAATGTCCCTATCATCATCCACAATAACAAGAGCACTTTTCATAGATTCAGGTAATTTCTCCATCCAAAGGGTTTTTAGAACCTTCTGTGAAATATCTGTTCCTGCTAAGCTAATCATTTTTCGATACAGTTGACTGGGGCGAGAATCACCCAATTCTATTCCTGTTAATAATCTTCTTATTTGTTTGTCACTACTTTCCACGTATATCGTTAACAAACGGTTTTTTGCTGCAGTATATTTATCAGTAATGGTATCATCTTTGATTATATCCATGATATTATCAATATATTTACGATCTAGATCACCAATCAATTTATCAAATTTAGAATTTTCATTTTTTATTTTTTCATTCCGGAACTGTGCTTCAATTTGGTAAAACCATAATTCAGGTTTGTCATCCCAAAATGGTGGAAGCGGTCTTTGCGAAATTGTCTTTATTACTTTTGAACTAGAGGCAGAGCTTTTCCAGGTTTTCTTGTATTTTATTTTCTGCTTTTTGGAGTTACCTTCACCATATTCCTGGCCGGATTCCAGTAATTCCTGTACTTCGGTCTCGGAACTGACATCGTCTGACATGTTATTTTATTTGCAACGAAAACTAATTCGGGGTCACCAATTATAGCTGTCTTGGTCAGACTAACTATTTCTGATGGAGATCAGTAATCTAAATCTGAATTTACGAAGAAAATATATTTTGAAGCTTGTTCAAATTTTTATTATTTTTTTACTGACAAATTGTTACTAGGGTAACTTTATATCTTAGCACTCTATACCCCTACAGATGAATGCTTACATTATATTTGGGCATTGATTACCTATGATATATTGCTATTCTTTCCACTGTATTCCATTGGGTTCTTATATCAGAGCACAATTCCCCTATAACTTTCGAAGCCATACTTTCATATGCTTCGTATTCCAATGACAAAACTTTCTTTCCTTCGAAATTATCTCTAGTGGTTCCCACAAAAAAGGATGAGGCACCACAAGTAGGCGAAGAAACTAAATCTAATATTGCGTCTAAACATAGTTTATCGTATGTTAACTTGATAAAATTCATATTAACCGCCGCTTAAAGGTGGAATAATAGCTATTTCGTCTCCTCTTTTCAAATTAAGTGAATCTTCTATATTACCAAATTGTTCATTCACTGCAAGTATTATGTTACTTTTTATTTCTTGAAGGGAATATTTTTCAGTTATAAAGTTTAACAAGGAACGATATGATATTGGTGTTTGAACCGTTAATAAATCGTTTGATTTTCCAACAATCTCCCTGGCTTTAGCGAAAAATAAAACATTCACTTCCACATTCATAGTCACATTAGTAAATAAAACGTCAAATGTGAAACATAACCAAAGATTCTCCTCTTTGACATAACTAGTTAACCACAGAACAATATACAGAAGATTTAAGTCAATGGCCACTCAAAAAATATTCTACGGACACCTTGAAAAGAATAACAAGGTCCAATATCTTCATATCTGATCAATTTCATGCAGAAAATGATATGTTTGAATTGAAATAAAAAAATCACAAAACATTTCCACATTTTCTCCACAGAACATGGATATTTTCTCTATCTACAACCACAGAACTGACACTTACCAGAGACCTTACCAAGGATATTCAAATCCGTGAGACCTTACCTTTTTTTTTATTTTTTGACTGACGTATGCATTTCAGAAACGAACCACTGTGATTTCAGTTTCTCCAACCACAGACCTTCATGGTGTTACCAACTATACAATTCGAATTATTATTGTTATCGATTTATGAAAACCAGCTCTTAAACTGAGTTCATTTATTTATCCTATCAAAATTAGATAACATGATTTATGCAAATTATGGTCCTATATCCAATAAAAACTAGCATTAGCATTAAAGGCTTTAATTCTAGTTATATAAAAGACTCGTTGGTTATTTTGGTTACATATCTGGTGCGAAAAATGTCATGTCGTATGTAATGTAATTTCTGGTGACGTGTATGAAATAATTCAAACATGAATTGAATATTGAAGTATTTCTAAAATGAGTTATTGGAGTTCAGTATCTTAGAAAATTATATTTAGCTTTAATATAATTTTAATTAAGTGTACAAAAATTTAATTACACTAATTGTAAGTTGATTGCATCAAGTGGGCATTAATAATTCTAATCAGAGAATATTTCAACTAGATGGCCACTTACGAGGAGTATATTCAACAAAATGAAGATAGAGATGGAATTCGATTTACGTGGAACGTATGGCCCTCAAGTAGAATTGAAGCAACACGTTTAGTTGTTCCACTGGGATGTTTATATCAACCAATAAAGGAAAGACCTGATTTGCCCCCGATCCAATATGATCCTGTATTATGTACAAGAAATAATTGTCGAGCTATATTAAATCCTCTCTGTCAAGTAGATTATCGTGCAAAACTATGGGTGTGCAACTTTTGCTTCCAGAGAAATCCAGTAAGAAAACTTAAATGGAATAGATTTGACAGATGCTAATATCTTCTGTTACTCAACTTCACATATTATCGGAAAAGGAATTTTTATGTTATTGATGTTTTCAGTTTCCACCACAATATGCAGCAATATCAGAACAACATCAACCAGCAGAATTAATGCCTATGTTCTCTACTATTGAATATATCATTACTAGGGCACAATGCTTACCACCAATTTATCTCTTGGTTGTTGATACCTGCATGGACGAGGAAGAACTGGGTGCTCTAAAGGATTCATTACAGATGTCACTCAGTTTAATACCTCAAAATGCCCTAATTGGTCTCATAACTTTTGGAAAAATGGTTCAGGTTCACGAATTAGGTAATAGTTGTTCGTGTTTATTTTTTTCTCTATTTTCTTCTAAGTATGGTAGATACATGGGCTCCCTATTTATGGTTACACTGACTTAAAAATATAACAGGAGAAATCAAAAATATAATTTAATTTTTTGTAAATTTTCAAGTGTACAATTGTTGAATTACTTCTTGAGTGGATTTTTGCTAATCTAATTTTCTAAAATCAATATAATGAAGAGAACATTATAAACTGTTGAAATTTTATGTGTGGTGAGTTTATAATGAAATAATAGAGGTCCTAACTAATCTATAGTGGATTTTGAAAGTTCCAGATGTTCAAGTTTTTTTTGTATAATTTCAGGAACAGAAGGATGTAGCAAGTCTTATGTGTTTAGAGGTACTAAAGATTTATCAGCTAAACAAATACAAGATATGCTGGGAATTGGAAAAGGTGCGATGGCTCCTCAGGCTCAAATGCAGCAACCTGGTGTTCGTGGAACACCCCAAATGCCCCAACACCAACAACCTATACCACCAGGAAGCCGATTCTTACAACCAGTTTCTAATTGTGATATGAGTCTTACAGACTTGATAGGTATGTTCTGGTTTTCCTTTACATACAGGGTGAGTCTTTGACTTGTACATATATTTTAACTGTAGACTCCTCTCATCAAACGAAACACTTTTTTCCTATACCATTTTTCAAAATTCGGTTTGGTTTGGGAGATACAGGGTGTCAAAAATCCATGAAATTAACACTATTCTTTCCATATATTCGAAACCGATACTCCGAATGAACTGAATTTTGGTTGATTGTTTACTCTATTCATGGTGCATATTCCTCAATTGAAACTTATTCCATATTCCTCCTGGTATAAGAGTTACAGCCTACTCGTCTCATGAATTCATGCAAAAAAACTATAAAATCACTCGAAAAAGATAAACAGTTTATATTTTCGAAAGAATCAACCATTTTAGAAAATAAAAGTATTCTTATATTTTTTCAATAAAACGCGTCGTTTTCGAGTTATTCCTAATTGTATACGAACAAATTCGAGGAAAAAATCATGAATTTCATAAAAAATCTGAATGCTTCCCTGAATTAAATATCATTGAATATTATGTATTCTCTGATCTCTTAACAAATTAACAACGTTGTCAATGTTTATCAACTTCGCAAGACTAAAATCTCCATGATGGAAAAACGTTCGATGTAATAATTGAATTCTGAGAAGCATGAAATGAAATTACACAGTTTATAAGCACAGTTTCTATTGAAAATTTATTGTTACCGGTCTTTCAGGAAAATATCTATCTCAACAATATCCTCTTGGAGTTTTCAATCGACACTACACGGTCTGCACATCACAATCATCACCTGTTTGCTTTATTATCTGCAAGTAGATTTAGATAGATAATTAAGGTTATCCCGTTTAAGCGTCGTTCATTATCATAGACTGGCCTGCGGTTGGAGACACAGAAACAGAACAACGGCCTGTCCAACACCTCTCTTCTAGGAGGTGTTGGCCTGTCCCGCCTGTCTGCCTTGCGTGCCGGCTATATCGTAGCGCTATATCGGCAAGAATCAGAACTCGTTTGGCATCTCCAAAGAGCCACGCCTTTAGCGATTGTGATAGTTCATCCGCTAACGATAGGGGACGTACTGCTTTCTTGAGTTCGCATTGTTTGAAGAGAAAATCGGCAATATGGTATCGTCTTCTCTAGAGTTCTGTGGAATATCATATCACAGAAGATGAGTTAGGTCAGGTCATTGACCTCGAATCATCTGACTTAGGTTGATGGAGTTAGAATAGGTTAGTGAGAAACCAATTTTCATGAGATCGTTCCAAAATATCGAGGAAAATATTAACCAATTATTAGTGTTTATAAACTAATCTTCAGGAAAATCGAAGAAGGAACTTATTTTGGTGGGAGAAATATGGCTTTTCAATTGCAGAAATAATCGGACAGTGTTTTTGTTAGGAAATATCGTTTTTGTTACATTCTTAATCAAATAAGGTTAGTGCTTGAGTATTTTCTAATTGTATCACCCAGAACATCTAATCACCTCAATTTCAATCGAAAAATATGAACTTTGAAGTGTTTGCAGAGAATAATATCAGGCACGTATTCAGCTCGATTGATTTTTTCGAATGGCTATATCTCTTCAACAGAGCCTAATTCGGAAAAATGGAAAATGAAAAAAAGGTTTCCTTTGGCCTCAAGAATCTACAGTTAAAATATATGTACAAGTCAAAGACTCACCCTGTATATGGTACATTCATTTTGTTACAGTAGCTGGGACACTTGTTTGAAATTTTTTTTATTTCTTTTTGTTGAAGAAAAATGATCATTATTATTTACCTCAGGTGAATTACAAAGAGATCCTTGGCCAGTTCCACAAGGAAAGAGACACCTACGTTCCACTGGTGTAGCTCTTTCGATTGCCGTAGGTTTGCTAGAATGTACATATGCAAACACAGGAGCAAGAATTATGATGTTTGTGGGTGGGCCCTGCTCCCAAGGACCAGGTCAAGTTGTAAATGATGACCTTAAAGAACCCATCAGGTAATGATTTCAAGTTTGATGGAAGTCTTGTCTAATATTAATTATTATTTTTTTAGATCACATCATGATATCCAGAAGGATAATGTTAAATATATGAAGAAGGGGATCAAACATTATGAAGCCCTAGCTGTAAGAGCCGCAACTAATGGACATAGTATTGATATCTATTCTTGCGCCCTTGACCAGACTGGACTTATGGAAATGAAGCAGTGCTGTAACTCTACAGGGTAAGCTTGAAAATTTTACATGAATTTGAAAGATTATTAACTCTTCCATTTTTTCATAGGGGTCATATGGTTATGGGTGACTCCTTTAACTCATCTCTGTTCAAGCAAACCTTCCAGAGAGTGTTTTCTAAATATGGCAATAATGACCTGAAAATGTCCTTCAATGCAATATTAGAGGTCAAATGTTCTAGAGAACTCAAAAGTAAGTGGAAACAATAATAATCATATTTAAAATCTTTTCTCTGTTTCAGTATCGTAATGAGTTCATTACAGTACTAAAAACAGTGCTGTAATGAATTCATTACACTATTACAGCATCGTTTTCAGTTACATTTTTCGTTTTGTGGTTGTCAGCAATGAATTCCGATCCTTTTAAATTTCAGCAGCTACTGCTACATGCTCCTTCTAACGTCAAAACCATATGATTTGTTCGATTCGTTGTGTCAAATTATTTTTAAGTTGAAACTAATTTGACTGCTTAGTCGGATGAACGCACCCAATGTCAATTTCCGTATTTCCTAACATTCACACCAACTGCCAAGATACAATATGAAAGTCACTAGGACCTATAATTTGAATTTTTTTCATTGAATTTCACAAAATTTGAGTGAAATTGAGAAAATATCGTCTAATACTCGTTGCAGAATGCAATTCCAACACTCGCTCCTTCGTCGCTCGTTTTCGAATTTCGCATTCGTATTGGAATAGGAGCCCATTCTGCAACTACACTCCATTCACTTTTATAAAGTAGCCCGGTTGGCGCTGGAATTCTGACACATTTCACCGCGTGGCGCGTATATTTTGAAAATGTTAGGTTATACTCATTCTTCTGTCAGATATGGACGCAACGTTGCCGTTTCTACATATAAATCGTAGAAATTACGTATTCATCAAAATGTTTATTTACTTTGGGAAAACAATGAATATGAGGAAATATATATATATATATATTCTTTTGAAAGAGAGAATTACATACTGTTTTGTAATATCAAACAATATATGGCATATGGCACGTGTGAAGAGATGGCGACAAGGAACAGATTGTATAAAAGAATAAAATCTGTTTCCCGCTCCAAATCTGAGTGTTAGCAGAGGGAATGTAAACGGGGTACCATACAATTGTGCGTATGATACACGAGAACAGATAAAAACCTCTGAAAAAACTCTGTCTCCCCGTGTATGTGTGGTGATACTGAATTTGTTCAAAAAATATGCTGCTATCCATGTTACAGAGCTCCTTGTGCTTGAAAACATGCCTTTTCATCGAACTGGAGGCGAATATCTTGAAATTATATATATTCAATAATTCCAAAGATCTGACGAATATTGAAGAAACTTATTTTCTGTTAATAATGGAAATATTTCACGTGTACGAGTATAAACATGATTGGAAGTTGGAAGATTCAGTAATGCTATTTTCTTGTACGGAAATCAAGAACCGAGTGTTGAAATTTTACTGAAAAATAATGGACAGAAGTCCGTTACTTTGTGATCGTTCATTAACCCGATAGAAAAACTTTTAGACGAACAGAACAGACGGACGTATGGAAATCCCCACTTTTCAAAATTCTCAAGAAATAAGCCTACAGAGGACAATTAAATACCTCTTTGCGCAACTTGAAATACTCTAGTATGAAAATGTATTGATACTACGAATCTTGTGTCACAGTTAAAGCTTAAAAGAACTAACTCCATTCACAAAGTTAAAAAAGAGTAATTAGAAAGTAGACTTGGCAATGTCGCTTGATTTTCACGAGTGCCAACCTGCGTCCGTTTTAAGTAAAAGAACTTGATAAACCTAAACCATGGCCCACCAAGATACTTTATAAAAGTGAATGGAGTATAGTTTTAGAATATACTATTATTGATTACTTTGAATGGATATTGCCAATTTGATTTTGATTAATGTTATTTTGATTCTGATTAGCGCCAATTTGAACTTGAAAAAGTATAGAACACTTAGTGCAACTCGCACCGTATTGAATGACACCATGTGTCACCGTAAATTAAAGAATAATTTTTCATATCAGAAGAACTGTACCTCAATTTTTTATACATGTATGAATTTGTTCAGTTCATATTATACCTTGACTGTTAATATTTAGTTCAGTTATTCTTTTTTGTGTGTGCTTTTCTTTCATATCTACGCCTAGGAAAACCAAAATCTATAATTTCTACTTCAACCATTATTTTCTTTACTTTGATTATAATCAAACATCATTTTTGAAACAAGCATAACATATCTCATCTATGAAAGAAGGGTTGAATTCAAAGTTTATTATGAAGCTTTCATTTAATCCCGTCAATTCGGGGGATTTCATTTAAGTCCTAGTTAAGAGGGGCCTATACCGTTCTGACGTTTAGTTCAAAACGCGATTCGGGATTTCTCACGATAGAGACCACCGATTTATACGGGGTTTTCACTATTATTCAATTTGAACAGTTCTTCAAGTCGGAAAGTTCATAACTTTTTTTTTTTCGTCGAGTGAAAAAAAAATTTTTTTCCTTTCTTATTTACTCTATCTGCATAATTCTATCTTTCCGACCTAGATTATTTTTTTTATGAATTCCCACACAAAATTCAACTCAAAAAGTTTTTTCCAATCGCTTAAAAACCGATTTCAGTAAAATTAAAATTAAACGATCGTAAAGTGCTGCCACCTAATCGACTAACTTGGATATTCCCATCTTCTACTGATCGTTCCATCTGTCTGGCAATACTGCACATTTTAGGATGCACTTTGGGGTTTTCGGTAAATACCAGAGGCAAATATTTATTGTTTTATTGTAAGGGGTCTGTTATCAGTGAAAAGTAAAAGTGTGAAAATATGTACTTTATTATTTCTGTTGGACCGGCAAGCCGAAAGCAAATTGGTTCGGTCTTTACGTTTTTAGTTAGATCTTGTGACGAGAGTCGTGACTTTTCACTTGATCTTTATATAATTTTTTTTATAACGTCATTTAAAAACTTATGTTCGTCAACTTCTATAAAATAATCTTGGTAATCTATATATATAAAAGAAAGATGTTGGTTACACCATTTATAACTCGAGATCGGATGGACTGTTTGTTATGAAACTTCATTTATGGAATCGTCTACGGTCTGGTTGTTATAAAAAACAATAAAACTTCGAAAAAATTGATGAGAGTTTTACTTATGCAGGAAATGCTTTTCCTTCTTTTGAATAAGGCCACTAGGTGTCGCTACCGTTGATGCATAGTCGTCTGTCACTGAACGTAGTCGTAGGTTGATATTACCGCTGTTAGATGGCGATATGTGATTCGGAGGAGGTGAGAGAGTCTTAAACCACTATATGAGTGATAAATTATCTTTATTCGAAGGCTGACATGTTTCGGCGTACTGCCATCTTCAAAGCCATACTGAAATAATTCAAAAGATCGAATTAAAAATTTGAATGTAGGTGAAATCGAGTCGAAAATATGACTAATATGATCCTGTCTTATGTAAGGTTGAAAATAGTGTTTAGGTCAGATAGAATAAAATAAAAACGTAAACAAACAAATAAGTAAAACAAGTAAACAAGAATATGAATCGACTCACAATCAAATAAAATTTATCAGTTAATAATACTTTTAAACAAGTGTTTTCTCGAAGTCATTCCTTCCATTCTACTCGAAATAAACGATGTCAAGATTGCATAATATGCTTGGGTGATCAAATCCAAGTTAAAAACAAAACAAAAACAATCTGCGCAGAAAAGGTCGACAGATGACGTTATGTGACGCGACAGAGGGGGTCATAGAAATGTGTGTTTTCCTTATTATGTTGGAACCTATGGGAAAAAGAATTTTGTTGTTCTTCTAGAGTCGACGCTTACTGAGAAGCCTAAATGTTTCTTGGAAGGTGTTTACCATCTTAGAGTTTAGGGTATCAAAATTGGGGATGTTTGTATGCTTATATATTTCGGCCTCCTCCAGGATCTCCTGCCGTCTTCCGTACTCGCAGTGGTGTAAGAGTTTAACGTCGTTTTCTTTATCAAAGTTGTGTTGACTTTCCTTGAGGTGCACGCCAAAGAGCGACTTGTTGTTGTCGGCTATCCTGGAGCTGGCGAGGTGTTCGCCAACTCTTGTGCCAATGCTTCTGCCACTTCGGCCCACGTAGATGGTACTGCAGTCTCCACATCTAAGTCGGTATACTCCTGGTTTCTTCAGGTGATGGATGGGGTCTTTGTTCTTAACAAGATGTTGCTGAAGGGTGTTCGAAGACTTGAAGGATACTTGGAGGTTTTCGATGTTTTTGAAAAGTCTACCTATCTTCAGGGATATGTTTCCGTGATATGGGAGGCTTATATATTGCTTTTTCACTAGGTCAGGGTTGGCTGGCGTTGCTGATGTGGGGTGGGTGATGTTCTGAGTGCTCGCTCTGTTCCTGAACTCACTGACTAGGTCTTCAATCCTCTGCGGGTTGTGGCCATTCTGCGATGCAATATATTTCAAAACTTCAACCTCCTTGCGAAAACTCTCTTCGTCCAGTGGAACCCTGAATAGTCTGTGGATGTATGTCCTGAAAGCAGCGAGCTTGTGCTTGGGGTGGTGGCATGATATATTATGTATTGTGTGGACGGTTTGGGTTGGCTTCCTGAAGATGTCGAAAGTGAGGTTTGGATTTGACCGAATTATCAATACATCCAGGAAGCTTATTCTCCCATTATTCTCTAGTTCTATTGTGAAATTTATGTTGCTATGCAATTGATTAATCCATTGGTGCAACATGTCGAGTTCTGCTTTCGTCCCGTTCCATCCTATAATAATATCGTCGACATAGCGGAACCAGAATAGAATCTTTGATCTGAATGGATTTAGGCTGTTGAATACAAGTCTGCGTTCGAAGAAAGACATAAACACCTCGGCAAAGGTTTGTGACAGACGGTTGCCCATGCTGAGACCGTCCTCCTGTGAGTATATCCGACCATCGAAAGAAAAGAAGTTCTGGTCGAGGCACAATTTTGAGAGATTAAAAATGCTATCTGCAATGTCATCAGGCAAGTCAGAGTGGACCAGTAGGTTCTTGAAAATTTGCAGTGTTTGCTTTATTGGAACGGTGGTGAAAAGGTTTGATACGTCGAATGATGCAAGTATTGTGTTATCTTGTAGAACTACATTTTTGAGTTTATCGATGAGGTCCAATGAGTTCCGAACACTGTATTCTGATCTATATGTTAAATTGCTCTCTAAGAACTTATTAAGATACTGCGATAATTTGTGTGAGATGCTACCACAGGAGGAAACGACGGGTCTAATGGGGACATTGACTTTGTGAATCTTGGGTAAGCCGTAAAGTCTAGGGATCTGGTAATTCATCGGGAGCAGCGTCTTCCAGGTATCAGTTAGGGAGGGACCGAATTTGTTCAGGGTTGATTTGAAAATTTTATTATAATTATTAATGAATGTGGACGACTTTGTTTTGAAGTTGTTTTCGGTTAAAAATGTGTTGACTTTCTGTATGTATGCGTCTTTGTCTAGTATCACCAAGCAGTTACCCTTGTCGGCTTTTGAAACAACCAAATTATCCCTTTTAATTTTGTCTCTGATGGAGTTCAGTGATGAATAGAATTCTCTAAAGATCGTTTTAACTTTAGTTCTAGATTTTTGGAAGTTGTTGAGGGCGGAGATGATGTGATTCCTGAGGGGAAATAGATTCTGAAGTCTGTAGCTTCTGAAAATAGTCTCTACAGAGATAACAAGGTCCTCAATTATCCTAGTTTTGTTTAAGATGGGAAGTGAGAATTTGAGGATTTGTGATTCGCATAGAACTCATGGTAACATGGAAGTCTATTGCCAGATCAAAAAGCGGGTAAACATCTCAAGTTGGTGGAACAGTAAATTTTTACTGAAAGATCAAGTATCTGATTTTGACGATCAGTTTCAAACGTGAGTTGGCCATCTTCATCTTTTTTCTTTATTTTTGAAATGCTTTCGAATTTCTGTTTGGGTAATAGATATATTTTCGGAAATAATTGAATCCAAAATTGCCCATAATTAGTAATTGACATATTATATTCGTGTTTCTGTTCGCACAGAGACAGTATTGTAAGCGCTAATAATTTTGAAACGTTTGCTCATCGGGCTTTCACTTATGATATACAATAATGTTTCATGGGTTGCCTAATATCTGGTCGAATGACCATCAATAAATTTGAATATGAGTTCAACACAATTCACAGTGTTGATAATTTTGCCGTGTCGATCGTACTATCGACATTTGAACATCTCGATTTGTCTTCTAACGAGCTTGATATCGTCAACTAAATTGAACAAATTGAAGAGAGATTGACAGCTCATATCCATGGAATAATGAGACTCGCGCTGCTCCACCAACTGAGATTTTTACCCATTATTTTGAGCTTAGCAGCATAGCTAAGATGTCTAAAATAATGGTGTGACCACTGATTAGATTTTGAGAATATTAGAAAAGTTTTGTTTTTGCCACTTCAGGTTGAGGTGGTTGGGCTATTAACAAATGACTGATTTTTTAATTCTGGTCGAGAGGCTGTGTTAATAGTCGATAGTTCTTTAAAGGAATAATTTTTGTTCATATTCTTGACATTTTGATTCATATTAGAGGAACGGTATAATATGGATTATACTCCTGCTATTCCCAGTCACATGAGGTACTGCAAAAAGAGAACTGTACAACAATTAAAAACAAAAAGTTATTATATGTTCAACAATTGGGTACCGCTTAAATTAAGAGAATTCTTTCCATGTGAATTACGAAATTATTGAAATTCTATATTTTTTGAACTTTAATTTTGCCTCATTTATTTCCTGCTTGAAAAAAAGGCAATGGTAAGTTTAAAACTTTTGAGTATAATTCAGGCGGTACAAAGTTCGCCGGGTCAGCTAGTACAAATATATTTGTCTGATTTTGATTTTATTCATTCATCTCAAAAATCCAAATCAATAAATTGGTGTTTCTAACAATTGAATTTGTTATGTGATGTTTATCCTTCATAGATTTTTTTATATGGCTAGCTATGATGGGATCAGAAAATTCTCGAGTTCTTCTAGAATTTCATACAATCCTTCCTCCTTCTTGAATTACCTTATCGTTTCAATTTCATACAATAATGATATATTTTCTGTTCATGAAAAAACTCATCAAATTTAAAAAACTTTCCGAAATTCTTGATATTATAGTCACTAACATAAAAAAGCTACTTCAAATGAATTACATATATCAAAAAATATATGACTATAATACAGGAATTAGTCTAACTTGAATATATAGGATGTCCCCAGTTCTAGTGCCTATTAGACGTTTCTGGAGAACTGGACATATTTGAAATCTGAGAATTGAGATTATCATATTGTTCGAAATTTTCTACTGAGCTACAATATTTTTGGAGTCTGTGCGCTCTTGGCTATACAACAAGTGAAAATAGATTTGTTAAATTTTTTTTTTCCTGTGTTAAGTATT
The DNA here is from genome assembly GCA_951802165.1 of Adalia decempunctata. NCBI lineage: Eukaryota > Metazoa > Arthropoda > Insecta > Coleoptera > Coccinellidae > Adalia > Adalia decempunctata. The sequence goes on along the minus strand of OX637697.1, from coordinate 34,459,100 downwards.
CAATTCTGAATAAGTACATTTCTGTTAAAACCATAGTTTTCAAAATATCGAGAGAAAACCGAAATAAAAGTCAAATAATGTTCATTTTTCTTATTCTCAACATCCTGAGCGTAAGCAGTCCTCATAACATCAAAGTGAATGTGGAAAGGCCATGTATCTTGTGAATTTCAGAAAAATCATCACAGGGTGGTTAAATTTTGTGTCAAAAACTATGATCGAAAATTGGCCATAACTTATTTTTTCAAATTAGAACCCTATTTTTTATGATTGCGTTGGATCATGCAAAGAAAAATAATGATCTTACTCCAATGAACAAAAAAAAAGGAATAATACTTAGAGAACTATCATCATTTTTTTTCGCACGATTAAACGCAATCATAAAAAATAGGATACTTATTTGAAAAACGATTTTGGATATTTTGTTCTCTGACGAAAAGTTTCATATACCTACCTATATTGATTGTAACTAATAATGTAAATAAGTATATGCAATTCCTCTGATACAGCATCTCATACAATAAACAAATTTAAATTCATTAAAAAAATTTAGTTTAGGTTTTGAGTCTCAATCACATTTTTTTTACTGTAGGTTCATATGTGCATGATTTTACCCGAACCTAAATTACAACCAAAACAGAAATTCGCACTAAATTCGTACAACCAAGAAGGAGTAATATATTCTTATTTTGTTCCTTCACATCTACCAAAACAGGTAACATTCCTGTCTGTTGTCCTTCAGCTGAAATCAATATTATAGACCGCAACCTTGAAAGTGGGAATTCCCTCAGTTTCAAGGAATTCCCTATTATTTCTTTCGATCTCTGTCCTATGAATTTACAGTGTTGTTGGCAGTTTCCTAAATAATTCCACTTCATTCGTGAATTCTATACGAGGGCATTCGGCAACTTCCGTCCTCCCTTTGGTAAAGGCTGTACGTAACAGAATTCTCGCATATGGAAGAAAAGGACGGTAAATACGAGGAATGTCTGAGATATCCTCGGACGTCCTGAAAATCGACGATTTCTTAGGGGTAGTGAGGGGTAAGAAGTAGGTAGACTGACGTACGCTGAGAATGCTCCGCACTATAAACCCCTCTTAAGGTTGTTAATCTAGGATTGTTGCAAGAGAATCAAAACCACCAATCGAGGTGTTCTGTGGCTTTGGATTCGATCTATAGTTTTTTTATATAGTGCAAGTGGCACTTAGCCACTAAACCTCAACTCCAACACTTGAAAGTTCAGAATATTTAAGCTATAACTGATGATGTTGAACTATGTGATATTATAGAACTGATCTGTTCTGAACAAGAATTTTTTTTCAGTACAGGGTGGGATAGGTCCATGTGTATCCTTGAATGTCAAGAGCCCACTTGTATCTGATCTAGAAATAGGAATGGGTAACACAGTTCAGTGGAAATTGTGTACCTTAGCCCCAAGCACAACGATGGCTTTGTTTTTTGAAATAGTAAATCAACATGCGGCCCCCATTCCCCAAGGTGGACGTGGTTGTATTCAATTCATCACTCAATATCAGGTTTGACCCTTTTTCTTTTTCGTAAGAAAAAAATATGAATTATCCAAACTGACAGTAAAAAACTAAACTTTTTGTTTCAGCATTCAAGTGGTCAAAAGAGGATCAGAGTAACCACAGTAGCTAGAAATTGGGCTGATGCTTCAGTTAATATCCATCATATAACTTCAGGCTTTGATCAGGAAACAGCAGCAGTTCTTATGGCTAGAATGGCAGTGTACAGAGCAGAAAGTGATGAGAGTCCTGATGTTCTCAGATGGGTTGACAGAATGCTCATAAGATTGGTAATTTGTACAATACTCTTTCTCAACACTTTACTATATCCCTTTTTTTCAGTGTCAAAAATTCGGCGAATATAATAAAGATGATCCAAATAGTTTTAGGCTGAGTGAAAACTTCAGTTTGTATCCACAATTCATGTATCATCTTCGACGTTCCCAATTTTTGCAAGTTTTCAATAACTCCCCTGATGAGACTTCATTCTATAGGCATATGCTCATGAGAGAGGATCTTACCCAATCGTTAATAATGATACAACCCATATTATATAGCTATAGTTTTAATGGACCCCCAGAACCTGTTCTACTCGATACTAGTTCCATTCAGCCTGATAAAATTTTGCTGATGGACACTTTCTTCCAAATCTTGATTTTCCATGGAGAGGTGAGTTTTTCCTTCGATAAGAATTATAGTTTGCACAATTTGAGGTGAATCTATTCATTTAACTTGAATTAAACGTAATAGCAAATTTCTGCGTCCTAAAAACAGATGTTATCTACAATTGGTGACAGGCTCATTGACCATACTACTAAGAGAACATAAAATCTTGATCTTGATGTATGATAAAATAATTGTAACAGGATCTATGAAGGTGAATGTTAGGAGGCTATCAAAAAACGTTGCCTATTGGTCAAGCGTTTGAACAATCGATTTACTCAAATTGTGAAATGGACTCGTAACAACACAATATGTTCTACCTTCAACCTTGTTCTATTTCTTTCAGACTATCGCCCAATGGAGAAATCTTAAATATCAGGACATGCCAGAATATGAAAACTTCCGTCAATTGTTACAAGCTCCTATTGATGATGCCCAAGAAATTTTACTCACAAGATTTCCTATGCCCAGATACATTGATACAGAACAAGGAGGATCACAAGCTCGTTTCCTACTGTCCAAAGTGAATCCAAGCCAGACGCATAATAATATGTATGCTTATGGAGGGGTAAGTGTTGTCTCAATATTCTATTTATCTTCAAAATTTTTTTTATTATGATTGGGTATTATTCGTCAATTATTTGATAAACAATCACTTTCACTTCTGAACAAGAAAAGATGTTCTATAAGATTGATTTTGTTGCTTTAGGTAGCCAATTGTGGTTTATTTTTTTATCCTGATTTCTAAATAAATAGATAGATATATCAGAACATATAAGGGGTGAAGAGAATTTGAACCGTCATGTCATATTATGGGTGGGGCATCACGATTGATCTGAAATTTGAATCAGTCAAAGTATTACATTTTTTGAGTTGATGACAATCTAGGATATTTACAAGATTCATATTTTCACTCACTCTCTTCCATGCCATGATAACAAATCAAAAATTTGCTTTTGGGCGCTCATTCTCATTCATTTCGTCATTTTTTTTTTTTTTCGAATTTTGAGCAGGGAACGGTCTCAAACAATAAGGTTCGACTCCCTGATGAAGCGTCGAAAACAAATCTATCCGTCCGTCTAGGTGTGAACCCGATAACCCTCCAACGGAAAAACCTTGAAACCTTGAAATTTTTGCGGTAGATTCGGATACCAAATTCCGCGAAGGAGTTCGTTAATGTGCGAAATTGGCCTAGAGGTTCCGTGAATATGGCCATTCGATTTTTTTCCTGATGAATTCAAAGTACATATTCGATCGAGAATGACGTTTTCAAGAGGTGCATAATTTTGTCCAGATCAAGATGAAATATTGCATTTGGATGAAGAATGACTTATTCAACATACATGCAAAATTTTGTACGGATCGCGATAGGAGAACCATCTGAAATTCAGAAGAATTATCGAAAAAAAGACAGCTACCAATCTAATTGGAAAATCCTGTGAAAATACTTGATGATTCGGAATTGTATCAAGATTTCTTGTGATTTTTTGGATAATTAATTTATAAACTTTATATTTCATAATCCCTGGATAGGCCATGCCCACAATTTCATCGGTATAGTAATCTTTTTCATTATTTTTTTTTAACAACAGACGGTTATGGAGATAACTCTTGGGTATTTAGATTAAATATGTATCGCTAACAGCTTCTTTCAGAGTAATGATTCGATCATTCAAAAATTTATCAGTAGAATTATGCTGAAGTAATATAATAAGCTACTTAATCTCTGATCACAAAATTGTTGTTCTGAAAGAATGTAGTATTGTTGAATAATTTCTTGAAAAATATTCGGTGATGGTACTCACACATTTTTCTAGCCTATTAGCACTTAGAATTCAACTTTCAAAAACATACTGCAGGTTGAAATGTGTTCAAAATGACGCCAATTTCGATATGGCCACAAAGAATTGATGAATTCTGTTCAATCAGCTGAATTAAGTTCATTTATTTGATGGAAATTCCAATTCACCAACTGAAATATATGTATTTTAATGTTTGATTTGACACTATTTTCACTTGAAATTATATTAAGTAACAAGATATACAAAAAACGTCAAGTATAGACTTAGTAGTTATTTAGTGGTGCTCAATTTACACCAAATGAAATAACGCAAATATTATCCATATGTATTAATGTTTGGCAAATCATTACAAGCTTTCTCAACTTCATCTCTCTTTTTTAAATGCTTGTTAGCATTTGCAACTGCAAGTTGTTTATTGTAAATGACTCGAACTAATAATCCTCCATTTGGTAAATATTAACATTTTCATTGAATTATTCTGGTTCCCTTATGTCAAATGTTTTATCATGATGCTATGTTTCGTTTTCAGGATGGAGGTGCACCTGTTTTGACAGATGATGTTTCACTTCAAGTATTTATGGATCATTTGAAAAAATTAGCTGTCTCATCTACAGCTTGATTTTTCATTACACATTGTTGTTTTCTGTTCAATGTATAGTGTTTCAATGAAAATATGGTATGTTGTGTGTATTGAAATTTTCCGCAGAAGTTGAAACTTCTACTTTAATCAAATGGATTCACAAAAATAGGTTTTGTTATAGCTATGTAATGATTTCTAAGGATATAATATAAATATATTGTATTTAATGATATTTTATACTCCATGTATTAGATAAAATTTTGGACTCGCAAATGCATACTTATTACTTACACTTGCGTATTGATATAATACTTACGGTCACAACTGAGTTAGTTTGTTATTTTCAATTGACCATATTTACCGTCGCCATATTGTTGTGCGACAATACCAACTACCCAGGGTTCTCAAAATCGAATAACAAAAGTCACTAAATTCTTAGGACCGCGAAAGTTTAATTGGAAATTTTTTGGTGTCAGTTTTTCATTTTTAGATCTATTTCTTGCAGAACAATTACTGACACAACAATCATGGCCTCCACTATACTGATATCTATCCATATTTCCTGGATTTTATCACAAAATACTTAACCAAAGTTTCTCATCTCTGGAAAATATGAAGGTTTTAATTTGAAGGAAAAACCTTGCTATCTTGTAGAGAATCTAAAAACACATCTTCCACAAAAAAAAATTTTTCGAACACGATCATCTCTGTAAAATATGAAGGTTTCAATTTAAAGGAAAACCGTTGCTGGGTCATTTTTCGGATTTCTCAAGTCCCAGACGGCATCCCAAGAAATTTGGAAAGTGGTATTAAATTTTAATTGAAGGAAAACCGTTGCTGGGTCATTTTTCGAATTTCTCAAGTCCCAGACGGCATCCCAAAAAATTTGGAAAGTGGTGTCTTGTAGAGCTTGCAAAAACACATATTCCACAAAAAAATTTTTCTCGAACACGCTCATCTCTGGAAAATATGGGAGTTTCCAGATCATTTTCCGGATTTCCCAAGACCTGACGGCATCCCAAAAAATTTGTAGAGTGGTATCTTGTAGACTTGTAGAGTATGCTAAAACACATCTTCCACAAAAAAAATTCTTCTCGAACACGATCATCTCTGGAAAATATGAAGGTTTTAATTTAAAGGAAAACCGTTGCTGGGTCATTTTTCGGATTTCTCAAGTCCCAGACGGCATCCCCAAAAATTTGGAAAGCGGTATCTTGTAGAGCATGCAAAAACACATGTTCCACAAAAAAAATTTTTCGAACACGCTCATCTCTGGAAAATATGGAGGTTTCCAGATCATTTTCCGGATTTCCCAAGCCCTGACGGCATCCCAAAAAATTGGGAAACCACCAATTTTATATAACCTCTCATACCACATACCATACCTACTAATAATCTGATAGTATTTTTGATAAACTCAATATTTTTCCGTTGGGAACACTGGGTAGTTGGTATTGTCGCACAACAATATGGCGACGGTGAATATGGTCAATTGCACCTACTTATGAGAGGATCGTGAATTCCGCCAAGGGAATATGAACTTAATCAAATAGAAGCTATAACTAACCATTTTTCGAATGTTTTCCTTGATTACATGTATAGAAATCACAAAACATTCAAGGCACTAACAAATTATTGTGCATCACTTCTCAATTTTTATCACCTCAGAGGTCACTGAATAACGCACGCGCCCTGTATGTTCGATACTCAAAAACCACTTCGGAACTGAATCGAAACGATGCGAGAATCAAGATGATTCAGTAGTCCCGGTACACCAATTGATTTTCATGGTGCATTGCATAACTAATGTGACCCACTCCCGAGGACTCTGTTTCGAGCATTTTACGAGCCCACATGGACGTCGGACATTTCAGGCGTCCACATGGGTTTCCAAGTTACTACCTGCTAAGCCGAAGGTTAGTCCCGATTGACCATACACGGGGACTCGTCAAGCATTCGAGCGATGCCGGGGCCCGAAAGTCCCGTAAAAAGTCCTCGTGAGTGGTCTACAGCCGGCCACTCACGTACTGTTTAAACTGCATAGTTAAAACTATCAGTCTAAATTATAATATTATTATTATGAAATTGTACGTGAGTGGGTATTTCTGTCTAAGTTTATACCCACTCACGTACAGTTTGAACTGTACGTGAGTGGCCGTCCTTATTATGACTAAACTCGGTCGGTTGAAAATTTCTGGTTATATATTGTGATCAAAATGAGAGCTTCTATTTTTTCATTTCCATGCTTGCATTTCAAATACAGAACAATTGACAAAATCAATTAATCCCATATTATTATGTAACAGCAAATGTAAAAATATCAATTAATCCAATGAATATTTGGCCAACACCCGTACATTTGAGAACCGTGTTCTGCGATACCAACTTTTTCATTTCTGGTGACATCATGATGAGATTAATTGAACTTGTATAGACTTCAGAGATGATTCAGTGATAGACAAATGGTCTTCAGTTTTCGTTGAGAAGTTAACTCGACTGTGCGTGTGGATTGTGATGTGTAATAATTAGATAGTTTGTTTATGGTGATGTATGCTCAAAATTTGCTAGTGTAATGCATGAGCTTTTTTACGAAACACAGTGAGTAGAAAATGTAACTAATTTTTAATGTGAAAATGGAACATAAAGAAAATATGCTCTTTCGAAGTCCTTTATATTTTCTGAACTCTTATTTTCTATTCATTATTTTTTGTTGTGACTGTAGAAGGTGGATGAAATTTTATAGTTATCAATTAAAATTCGAAATTCATGATCATCAGAAGAGTAATACTTCTTCGCACTAGGAAATATCTTAATTCCCTGAAATTAATGAAAAATAAATTTTTCGTTAAAACGGGGCCAAGCCAAGTGACTTGCCAATTACAATTATTTCGGAATTCATTAAAAATAAGGTTCTTGATAGATGATAATGGAGCTCTTGATAAGGATAATTCGAATTCAAGTTTTGTGCACATATAAATACTGTACACAACTTTTTTCATCTCAAACCTCACAACTTTTGTTCAAATTGGCGGAAATAATAAATAACATTTTTTCCTCTCTTAGCAAATGGGCGCTCAAGCATGGTCTGTATGGATTAAAACAATTCGATTTTCAGGAAAATTGGATATTTACAGTAATATTGATACTGATGCCCTCCCTTAGACCATAGAAAGAGGAGACACAGCATCTCATTCATAAATTCGGGAATTGATGAAGCCAAAATTCAGTCAGAATTCAATAAGTGGGACGAAGATAGCAATATCATTTTACATTTATGTGGCAACATTGCAGAATCTAACTTTGAAAAATCCAGTGGCGTGGAGTTATTGATTTTGAAGAATGGAAATAAAATAACGAGTTAATAATCTTTTTATGGCGAATTTTCTCAATATTGGTACGAGGGCGGTTTATAGAAATGTGAAATTATTTTGTACTATAAATATATTTGAAGTTTCGTAATTGATGCAAATGAATTATTGAACATATTAAAATGCGTAGCTTTTTTATATTACTTGGAATTAGTGAAAATAAGTATGAAAAATTATAGAAAAACAATTGATTCTTTAGGAAGTCAATTAAGGTATATAAAATAAACTGCACGATTCATTAAATGCTGAAACTGACCACAAAAATGTGTAAATTCATGTGAAGGAATCAGATTTTCCTCTTCACGAGATTTTATATTAATTGAGGTATTTTATCACGTTATTACAAATATGATAAGTAATGGCTGCAAAAAGCATCAAACCGAATCAACAATATTTGAGATGAAAATCTACGGGGCGGCGAATTGCCGAGCGTACATTATATGCCTATGAACGGCGTTCAGTATGAAAAAAGCAACAATAATTCATGCCTTCTTTATTTATTCACAAAATTTAGCATAATTCCTTGAAGAAAGTGAACCTCATTTATTCATCCACTATCCACATCATGAAGAAGAACATGTCATCATGAAACCATAGTCCATAAGTAAAACCATAGTAAATCTACTGAATGCGATATTAAAATAAACATTGATATTGAAAACAGGCCCATTGGTTGTTAACTGCTCCTCCCAAAGCCCTATATACATTCGATATTCATAGTTCTATATACAGGGTGAGTCTTTGACTTGTACATATATTTTAACTGTAGATTCTTGAGGCCAAAGGAAACCTTTTTTCCATTTTCCATTTTTCCGAATTCGGCTCTGTTAAAGAGATATAGCCATTTGAAAAAAAAAGTTGAGCTTAATGCGTGCCTGGATCAATTCTCTGCAAACACTTCAAAGTTCATATTTTTTGATTGAAATTGATGTGATTATTAGATATTCTGGGTGATACATATGAAAAATACTCAAGCACCAACCTTATTTGAATAAGAATGTTATAAACACGATATTTCCTAACAAAACACTCAGTTCTGTCCGATCATTTCGGCTGTATGAAAAGCTATATTTCTCACACCAAAATAAGTTCCTTCTTCGATTGTCCTGAAGATTAGTTTATAGACACTAATAATTTGTTCATATTTCCTCGATATTCTAAAACGATCTCATAAAAATTGGTTTCTCACTAACCTATCCCAACTCCATTAACCAAAGTCATATGTTTCGGTGTCAATGACCTAACTATACCCATCCTCTGTGATATTCAACACAGAACATATTCAATTCACCCAGAGAACTCTAGAGAAGACGATGCCAGATTGCCGATTTTCTCTTCAAACAATGCGAACTCAAGAAAGCGCTACGTTCCCTTCAGATGGCCGTGGAATCCACGGCGTGGATGAAGCCATTGTAGCCGTGACGCAAGACCGTTGTTCTGTGCTCCAACCAGTCCAACCTAAAACTTTAGTCAGTGATCCCATAGACGAAGTTCACTCTTTATTTATTTACAGAGAATGAAGCAAACAGGCTTAGAATATAAAACAAATATTCTAAGCAAACAGGTGATGATTATGTAAATGACTTTCAGTGAATTGATGTGATAGTGTCGTTCTGGTGTCGAGTTATATTGTTTCGATAGATATTTTGCTGAAGGACCGGTAACAATGAATTTTAAATAGAAACTGCCTATTAGTGCCTATAAAATAATTTCATGCTTCTTAGAATTCAATTTTATGTCCCACGAATGTAGAATTTTATTATTACATATCTCTACATCAAACTTTTTTTCATCATAGCGATTTTAGTCTTGACAAAGTTGATAAACATCCTGACAACGTTGGTAACTTGTTGAGAGACCAGAGAAAAAAATTATTTTCGATGAGATTTAACCCAGGACTGCACTCAGAGAATTCTTGAAATTCATGATTTTTTCCTCTAATTCAATCTTATACAATTAGGAATAACTTGAGAACGACGCGTTTTATTGAAAAAATATAAGAATACTTTTGTTTTCTAAAATAATCAATTCTTTCGAAAACGTGAACCGTTCATCTTTTTTAAGTGGTTTCATAGTATTTTTGCGTGAATTTATAAGTCGACTATACTGTAACTTTTTTACCAGGAGAAATATGAAATAAGTTTCAATTGAGGAATATGCACCATGAATAGAGTAGACTATTAACCAAAATTCAGTTCATTCGAAATATCGGTTCCGCATATATGGAAAGAATAGTGTTAATTTCATGGATTTTTGACACCCTGTATCTTCCAAACGGAACCGAATTTTGAAAAATGGTATGGGAAAAAAGTGTTTCTTTTGATGGGAGGAATCTATAGTTAAAATATATGTACAAGTCAAAGACTCACCCTGTATATATATCCAAATATTTGGAAGGCAGAATCCAAGTTGGTACCAATATTATTAACATATCCTGAGAATCTTGTACCAGTACCAGGGATATGAAACTTCTTCTTGTCTTTGGACCAGAGCAGTCAATGCTTCTTTTATGATACCTGGACTTCCATCCACAGATCTATACTTTGAGATAGTTTCTAAAAGGGGAGGGCTGTTGATGAATTGTATTCTTGGGGAAAAAAGAGGCCAATGTTTATGCAAAGGCTTTCAATGATGGGTTGTACGTTGTACTCCTGCTTGCTTGGATCTTTCAACATTCTTTGAAATGAATCTCTTGCAACTCCTGAATTAATGAATGCCTGAAAAGAAGAGAAGATTTTTTGATATGATCATGACTTAGTTGTCAGAGTTAATGGAATTTAAGAGATTTGAGATGAAATATTCACCTTATTCTTCTAATTTTAGAAGAAGATGGTGCCTCAGTGAAACGGGAACATGAATCTCATTTCTCCACTGGCTCAATTCTTTCAACCCTGCAAAACAGATTACACCAGATATAATTAATCACTAATGCAACAAAAATTACAACCATTCCACCTGCCGGTAGGAGAACAGGTACTGGGAAGAGACTTATCGAATTTATCATATGTGAGATGCTTATATCTGATCCATCCCTCTGTTGAGTTTCCAGAGTACCGGCACAATGACGATTTTTTTGGTGAAATGGCTAATATTTGATTTCAATATTTTGGTTCTTTCTCTGGAAATTCCCAGAAACTTACCTTAAGGACGAAAGTTCGAAGATTGGTTTGGCAAGAAGGGGATTGGCATCATTTTTGAGATATCTGGTACCATTCACTCGAATAACGAAATTTTTTAGCTCAAAGTGTTCGGAACATACAAACAGTTTCTGAGAAAGATCATCAAGTAATATTCAGGATTGAGAACCAGATGTTCCTCTTATCAATATCAGAATGTAATCTGGAAAGTGAAATTCTAAAAATCTACGCCTCTGATACTAAAGTATGAAAAGATTAGAACATACCTGTGCAAATTCAAGTTAGGATTCAAATAGTCCAATTTACTACACACAAGACACTTACGAACCATTTTCTTATAGGCATGTGACGGTTTTAGCGAAACCAAACTGAAAACCGTTTTCAGTCAGAAAACGGTTCGAACCGTTCTCATCATCTGAAAAAACCGTTTTCGCAAAACTGCCAATTCAACTATCACAGATCACAAGAAAGAAACGTTATTCAAACAAGTGAAAACGATTAAATTCGGAACTGAAACCAACGAGAACCGCATCATCTCCTTCCATATATCGGAAAACATTGAGAGCGAGAGAGATAGTGCAGTTACCGTTGCCAAAACTGACGCCAAACGATATGAAAACCATACGGGAATAACAACTGAAACTAACGAAAACCACACTATCTCTTTCCATACATTAGAACGCTTCGAGAGCGAGAGAGATGGTGCGGTTTTCGTTTTCAAAACTGACGCCGAACGATATGAAAACCAAACCGGAATGAGAACTAAAACCAACGAAAACCGCACCATCTCTCTCGCTCTCGAAGCGTTCTAATTTAAGGAAAGAGATAGTGTGGTTTTCGTTGGTTTTAGTTCTCATTCCGGTTTGGTTTTCATATCGTTCGGCGTTAGTTTTGAAAACGAAAACCGCACCATCTCTCTCGCTCTCGAAGCGTTCTAATGTATGGAAAGAGATAGTGTGGTTTTCGTTAGTTTTAGTTGTTATTCCCGTATGGTTTTCATATCGTTTGGCGTCAGTTTTGAAAACGAAAACCGCACCATCTCTCTCGCTCTCGAAGCGTTCTAATTTAAGGAAAGAGATAGTGTGGTTTTCGTTGGTTTTAGTTCTCATTCCGGTTTGGTTTTCATATCGTTCGGCGTCAGTTTTGAAAACGAAAACCGCACCATCTCTCTCGCTCTCGAAGCGTTCTAATGTAAGGAAAGAGATGGTGTGGTTTTCGTTGGTTTTAGTTCTTATTCCTGTATGGTTTTCATATCGTTTGGCGTCAGTTTTGGAACGAAAACCACACCATCTCTCTCGCTCTCGAAGCGTTATAATTTAAGGAAAGAGATGGTGTGGTTTTCGTTGGTTTTAGTTCTTATTCCCGTATGGTTTTCATATCGTTTGGCGTCAGTTTCGAAAACGAAAACAACTCTCGAATCTGGATGCTTTGCGATATTTGGAAAGAGATTGTGCTGTTTTCGTTTGTTTTCAATTTTTTGAGTTATTATTTCAGTTTTGTTTTACTATTTTTTTCCTATAACCCTTTTTTATTGTCGAATATAATTGCAGTTATTAAATAATAAATAGTAACATAACATAAACTGCCTGATAAAGTGTTGAATTTTTTACATTTTTTAAGTTTTCTCACGATTTGATCTTCAATATTGTAATGTGTAATCGATACTCAAAAACCAAACCAAAAACGGTTTTGAAAACCGTTTTGAAATTCTAAAAACGGTTTTAAAACGGTTTGCATAAAAATCTGAAAACGCCCATCTCTATTTTCTTATCGTATTTAGCTGAAGATATTCAAAAATAAACCCAAATAACGCTTTTAACATACAATGAAGCTCAAAATCTTGTTGACAACACTGTTCGAATTGTCAGAAATTTCATAGAATAAAGATGGCGGCACGTAATTAATGAATGAACTGGACATAGATTCAAAAAACCGTATTGCCAAACGTTTTTATACATTAATCTGGAGCAAAAAGATCGATCCGTTTCGCGAACATTTACATATACTTAAGTATATGTAATGTGAAGAATGCACAATAGTTGAAGAAACCAATACTCGTTTCTGGCATTCACGCACAAATGAGTAAATGAATTTCAATCTAAGAAACTTTTCATTTTGATTGAGAGTTTATTTATTAGAAAATTCAACGAACGTCACAACGTTGCAAAAATTTCTACTACATTTTGATTCCGTAGTATTACAATCACCCAGTTCAGTTCTGATGATTTTGAAACTTGGCTTCACTATTTATTATTGAAAGGTGTGTCTCCTCTTTCTATGGTCTAAGTGCCCTCCGGTCTTTACAGTTTCACACTGCGATGAAATAAAATGCTGCGTTGCCATATTTTATCATTGCTTTAGTGTTCTGTAGTGCGTTGTGCTCTGTGTGTCAAACCACAGAGTCTCCGATTCTGTGCAACTACGTGACAACTGTGTTTTGTTTTGACATTTATCAAAGTCAAAATAAGCTCAAAATGAACTTTGAAATCTGAATTTTGAGAGTTAATTTCAACCCACAAAACATCAAAAAAACGTTGATTAGTTGATAGATTTTAGTTCACAATGGGAAATCGATCCTCGCTTTTATTACAGGAAGAAGAAATAGCCCAAATATCTGATGAAACAGGATGTAAGTAATTTCGAAAAATTGAGATTTCATTTTCTTTATTAGTTTAATTTCAGTCAACGCAAATCAGATCGAAAGATTGTATTCAAGGTTCACATCTCTCGATAGAGGTGACTGTGGTACTTTAAGTAGGGAGGATTTCCTTAGAATTCCAGAACTAGCGATAAACCCTCTTGGTGAAAGAATAGTAAATTCGTTCTTTCAAGAAGATCAGTCCAATGATAGGGTCAACTTCAGGCAGTTTATGAGAGTCCTAGCACATTTCAGACCAATCAAGAAAAATAAGGAAAATAATTTAAACAGCAGAGAAGAAAAGTTGCGATGTGTGTGAAAAAATAAAATAAACCAGGTCAGATAATCTACTAATACTTTTTCAGATGCTTTCAAGATGTATGATTTGGATGATGATGATCTCATTTCCAAAAATGAATTATTAGCAATTCTTCACATGATGGTAGGAGCAAATATAAGTGATGAGCAATTAACCAGCATTGCAGAAAGAACTATTTCTGAGGCTGATGAAGATGGTGATCAAATGATTTCATTTGAAGAATTTTGCAAAGCATTGCAGAGAACAGATGTTGAGCAGAAAATGAGTATCAGGTTCTTAAATTAAATTAATATATATTGAACTAAACATAAATACTAAATAGTAATATATTGTTAACAGTTAAATAATACTTGATTAGTTCTAGTAATGCCAAATAACTGAAGAGTTCTACTTAGATATGTAATTCAATTGAGAAATATCTGTCAAATAAATTTAGTGTTGAATCCATTCAAGAAAAAATTCAAATTACTGATGATTATGAACCTCAAGTGTGAGAAAATATTTTTCTCGGCTTTTATAAAATTAAATGAATACAGATGTCAGTAACATCAAGGTGAAATTTATGTGGAGAGTTTTTGTATTTTTAAACTCTCGTGAACCTGAAAACTCATATGTCAAAGTAGTCTTCTCCATTGGGCACTTTGCATGGGTCCCCTACTTCCTCGTTTTTTCGTATTCAGATTCCAACAAGTTAAAGGCGGCGTAGGTTTTCATATACGAGAGATATATGCTTCTTTCGTGTGAGATGAACCAAACTGCTCAAGTACTTGAACTACTAAACGAGTTGATGCACTATTTGCCTATTATTTAAAACAATTCTTGGGCAACAAACCATTGGCTGTTCCAATGCATAAAACAACAAACTTTTACTTCAATTTTTAGGAGAATTATATGAGCAAATAAGAGTTATTATTTTTTATTATATTTACTTTGGTGAATATTCGGTTGCACTGGCGGATACAGGGGCTGGGCCATGGCCCTCCCCCTTTGACATCGATATTGACAATCTCAGATCTCTTCATAATAGTCCAAGATCCCAGAGCAATCAGACATAACTTATTTTCACACGGATGAAACCTGAAGTTTTCAGTAGCGTCTCGTGTGCATTGAATACCTACGCGCTTTGTGGAACTTGCCGAGTGACACCTGGGCAGGTACCAGGTGAGAAAGGTAACTAAAAATTAGAATTATTTTACTTAAATTCACATGGCTGATTTTTATATATGTCATGTAGAATATTATTTTAAAGTAATATCATAAGTGGCACACACTTTTGATGGACCAGAGCTTTTGTCAGACGCTTTTAAGCTACCCAAAAAATAAATGAACTTTACTTATTTTTACATGTCTGATTTTTTAATATGTTATTGAAGTATTTATTTAAAAGTTATATTCAATCAGTCAGACAAATTAGAGTGACCAAACATCCCCTAAGACAAAAATTATTCGGCCAGAAGTATGAGGGCGAGAGCACTATGCATGCGCTTCAGAATGACTGAAACGTCCATAATAACTCGGTTCCCCTTCTTGAACTCACCATCTGTTTCAATCTACTGTGTATGTGCTGTTTGCGTGTAATCTTCTATATATATAAAAGAAAGATGTTGGTTACACCATTTATAACTCGAGATAGAATGGACTGTTTGTTATGAAACTTCATAAATGGATTCGTCTACGGTCTGGTCATTATAAAATACAATAAAACTTTGAAAAAATCGATGAAAATTTTACTTATACAGGAAATGCTTTTCCTCCTTTTGAGTAAGGCCACTAGATGTCGCTACAGTTACGGTTACGCTACCGCTTATTCGTTTGTTCTTCATTTGATATTCTCCGCGTTAGATGGCGATGTAAACAAAAAGTGTGTACAGTGACTATATTCCCTCTATAGTCACAGTAATAGTGTGTAATTTGAGTTGCCTACAACTCTGCTCTGTTGGGCAAAACCAAAATGTCTAAGCGTAGGAGTACAGTTTAAAATGATTATATTTCGTTGAGATATGAGAAAAGTTTCGTTCTTACCACTTCAGATGGCGCTATTCACACATTATGACTGATGATTATTAGCAGAGATAACCGAGATGGTCAACTAGGTACTGAAATTTGGTACATTTTAAGGAAATTTAGCCATCTCTGTCTGTTCAATGAACTTCATATAAGTTCATCCTTGTTTAAAACTGATGTGTGCCACTACTTAGATGGCGCTAATTTTCAAGCCCAAAGGGTAGGAAACTGCTCTTTGCAAATGCAAATGGCGATTGTTGACATCCTAAATGATGTTGTTTACAATCTGTTTACAACATCATAAAATATGCCGTTTAAAATGTTTACCTCGTTGGAATTCTCCAGCATTCTCGTTCTTTGCTTTCAAATCGTCTTCGAGCTAACAACAAGCAGATATTGGTGTGGACCTGTCTTCAGAGCAGAAATATTTGTTTGTAAATTAGCCAACATGCGTTGTATTATATGTGGATCTGATGATCTGGAGGTGAAGAGAATGTATTGTTTTCCCAGGAATATTGAAAAGTAAGATATTTGAATTACGTAAACATTATCATATTAATATTTTCAAAATTTTAGATCCAAGTTGTGGCAAGAAAGTTTAGGAATGATATTCAAAGGAGAATCTCATAGAAGGTGGAAGATTTGTAATAAACATTTCCAGCCAGCTTCCTTTCGTAACTTGATCTCCTATGAATTAAATAAAGATGCGGTGCCTTTTCGGTGGGTCACCTCAAATGAATTGCCAGAAGAAAGTGAGGCTGGTCCTTCCGGAATGCTGTCTTCAGGACTTCACAAAGGTATGGATCTACATCAACTGCAAAATAAGAAAATATGCATATGATAGGGTCACCTACTGTGTATATGCCAATTATAGTGTCATTAGTTCGTTTTATTTATCACTTATACACCATATTAGAGTGCTCATTGATTTTATGCTTTCAGAAAATACTGGGGCCTTGCAGGATTTGATGATGAGTGATGCTGGTTTAGGAATGTCATCTGTTGAAGGTATTAACAGTATGGTAATTTGTGGGGAGCAGTAGATTTTACGAAAACTAGAATATTGAAAAATATGCACATAATATCACCTACTGTGTCCCTGCAAGTTGCTGTAGTCCGTTTTATTTATAATTTAATTAAATGCTTGACATATTAATAATGTTTCTTAAATATATAATATGTGCTTTACAAGATTAGAGATGCTCATTAAGTATTTGCTTTCAGAAAATACCGAAGCTTTGGAAAAATCAGTGAGAAGTGAGAGTCCACTTGCTACGCAGAGCCAGAGTACTCCACCTCATCAAAGTATCACTGAAACTCCTTCAAGGAGAAGAATTTTCAGGAATATTGAAAGTCTCTACACGCAGGAGTGTTCCCCAAGGAAAAAAAAATTAGTTGGCATGGTCCAAAGTAGGGAGAGACAACTGAGAAAATTGAAAATTTTGTGCAAAAGAAGATCGCATGATATAAGAGCACTCTCGAATATCGCAGAGTCTAACATCATGAATAATTTATTCAAGAACATGCCTTCCGTGACAGCAAATTTCATGCTGTCACAAATAAAAAATTTTAAGCCCAAAAATTTGAAAGGAAGGAGATGGAGTTTAGACGATAAGATTTTATCTCTCTGCATACTGAAAAGGAGCCCAAAGTGCTACAATTTGCTAAGAAAATTTGTGGCACTACCCAATAAAAGAACTGTTTTGAGTCTGCTGAAGAGAGTGCAATTTGAGTCGGGCATCAATGAGCATCTCTTCAATCATTTGAACGAGAGCATACCAAAAGGAATAGAACGATGTTGTGCTCTTTTGTTCGATGAAATTGACATAAAAGAGAACTTGCAGTATGATCAGGGAGAAGATCGAATTCGTGGATTCGAGGATTTTGGAGCACAGCAGCAGAGTACTGAGCTAAAAATTGCCAATAAAGCACTTGTGTTCATGTTGGTGGGGTTAAACATGAAATGGAAGCAACCAGTTGCATTCTATTTCAATAATAACGGTTGCAATTCTACCAACCTGAAAAAGTGCTTGATGGAAGTGCTTCATGCTGCAAAATATTTTGCGAAAGTGGATGTTGTCACAACAATATGTGATATGGGCACCAGCAATGTGAAATGTATGAAGGAATTGGGGGTGACCATTAATCATGCATATTTTAAATTTGAAAACAGAAGAATATCCTGTATGTATGATCCTCCTCACCTGTTGAAGAGCACAGTGTCGTTATTTAGACGACACAATGTGCTTCTGCCAGTCACCATTGGCGACCAAAACAGCATTATGGAGGCAAAATTCGCAGATGTGAGGACGGCACACGAAATAGATAAAAGAAATCCCCTCTTTTTCCGGACAATGCATAAATTGAAGGACATGCATTTGAGTCCTATTATGCAATATGGCATGAAAGTCAGTATAGCTGCTCAAGTGTGCAGCCATACTGTAGCAGCCTACATCTACTCTCTAATAAGTTCAGGTAAGTTTAACAATTTAAACTGATGTAGAATAATTTCCGTGAATTTACCACAAACACTTATATTGTATGACCCCCACACTGACATTTATTGCTGTAAAGAGCTATAGTAGGTCATATCTCATTATTTTGATGGTTCAATCTTTCAATATCATTTTTGAGACTATGATATGAAACCAGAATTTGAAAAAAAGTATAACAGAAATCATTACATTACCCACAATATATTTTTATTATACAATGGTTAAACCATAAATTTTTCATTTTAGGAACGATGGAATCAAGGGCTGTTGCTACTGCCACTTTTATAAAAGAGGTGGATACCCTTTTTGACAGCTTCAATGGTCGAACACTTAGGGCACCAGAAGGCAAAGACCTAAGATGTGCAGTAACGGAGGAATCTCCTCATGTGGGATATTGGGCTGAGGCATTCCAAACTGTACTAGGTTGGACATACAAAAGGGTATCCAAAAGTGGCACCATCAAGCCATCCAAGCCTCCATCCCAGACTGGATGGCTTACATCCCTAAACGCGATAAAGGACATATGGACTTATTTGAAAATCCAGGGATGCTCCTCCTTAAATCCAAGGTCCTTAAATCAAGACCCCCTTGAGAATTTATTTGGAGCAGTTAGGTATGGATGCGGATGTGGGGACAATCCAACAGTCCAACAATTCATTGGGAGCCTGAAGTGCCAGATTTTGAACGGCCTGGCAAACAAGGCATTTGCTTCAAAAAATTGTGAAGATGATGATCATACATGGTTATCAAATTTACAAATATTTTTGAATTTACATGAACAGCAAATGGACACTGTAGAGCAAACATCATCAGCTGCTGGTACAGTTTCTCAAACTGAATTAGATTTGGGGGATTTATCAGTAGATATAGCTGGCGATATTTCTCGTGGAAGTCCAACAATTTTTTCTGTGGCTTATGTTTCTGGATTCATCATCAAGGGAATTAAAAAAAAGATAGTTTGTGTATTATGTGATTCTAAATTGCTTTCCTCTGATTTAGAATTTCATAATACATTCGTTTCAAATAAAGAATGGTCTAGTACCAACAAACTTTTGTACCCAAGTGAGGATTTTACCATATTGATTGGATGCGGGATTACTGCATTAGAGGAGTACCTAAACGAGTCTTCCTCACATCAGTCACATCCAAAGATTATGTTAAGTTCAGAAAATTACTTGGGTACAAAATTGAATTTTGAACTTCTTGGATGTGCTGATCATCAAGGGGAAATAAAAAAATTAACGATAAAATCATTGTGTCGGATTGGAATCCCTTGGTGGTGTAAGAGAAAAAAACCAGGAAATTAAAGAATTGAGGAAAGAAAGAAATTCAATTAAAAGAAAAATAAAAAAATTTCGTCATCAATAATAAAAATATATTTCATTGTTTACCCTTATTTATAATCAATTCTAGTAATATGGTCTGAAAAGCCTACAAATATGTAAAAAAGTCTGATGAATCTAGTGCAGGAAAATTTTATTTTATTAGAATTATATATTCTCTATTATATTTTGTGAAAAATTGTTTAGTAAGGTTTTATGCATCAAATTTTAATATCCATGAATTTTTAATTGTTGCCCATCTTGAATGTAATTCAACAATGTATGTTATGTAATTCAAAATTACCACCAGCAATTGGAATGATTTATAATGAAAGTTGTAACAATATTATTACTTGAATCTTTTTTACCACTCTGAATACTTTCTGTTGTTTTTGTGGTCGAATGATCATAATTATTCATGAATAATGAAATAGTGTATTTTTTCGAATTCAATGTTTAATATACGAGGAAAGAGTATGAATGAACCACTTTTATTTAATAAAACCTATTCACTTTAAAATATTTAAACACTAAGTTCGCAGAACCGTATGAAAAACCTTCATTTTACAGCAGAACACATTTGTCCTGTTGCAAAATGCAAGGTTTTTCATTCAGTTCTGCGAACTTACGTTTAACGCTGAATAATTTGGATGAGAAGGCTATTCAAATTTCCCGCGCTCCGCGATTCCGTCGTACAGCGCCTCTATATCATGGCACGCCTGACTTAGAGAGAGATGGAGAATTAAAATGTACCAAACTTTTAGTTCCTAGTTGACCATCTCGGTTATCTCTGTTATTAGTTATTTTTATAGTTTTATTTATTCCAAATAACGTAATCGTGAAGGTACTATATTTGACATTATCACAATCAAATGGCGATGAATTTGTTGAGGTTTTCGCGGCCATCGATTGATGTCATCTATTCTTTTTTCGAGCATCCCGGTCCTCGTGGTTTGATATGGTCGAAAAAAGAACATATGACATCAATTACTGTGTAATTTACATAGGGCTTATAGTATAGTACCATGAAAGGCTATTAACAGATCCAGAAGCGGGTGAATATCACAGTGAATTTTCATCGAAATGTCAAATCTCAAATGGAGAGAACACATCTCAGGTGTTGCCAAGAAGTTATCTACTGCTCTGTATACGATGAGAAGGATGAAAGATGTTGCATCTGTGGAAATATGTAGGCTGGTTTATTACTCTAACTTTCACTCCATTGCTAGTTATGGAATTATCCTGTGGGGAAATAGTGCTGACCTCGAAAGAATCCTCCTGAAACAGAAGGAAGCCATCAGAATAATCTCTGGAATATCGAGGAGAACGAGTTGCCGTGAATGGTTTAAGAAATACCAAATACTTACCATCGTGTCGGTATACATCTTGGCATGTCTGAGGTTCGCGCATAGTAACAGGGAGGTTTTTGCGCGAAATGGCGATCTTCACTCGTATAACACCAGACACAAAGACGACTTAGTCATGAACTATCACCGTTTGAAGACAACACAGACTTCTTTGAATCATTGGTGTTTCAAGTTCTATAATAAAGTTCCACAAAGTCTGAAAAACTTACCAATGCCGAGGTTCATACTTGCTAGTAAGAAGCTGATGTTGGAGAGAACCTTCTATAGCGTAAATGAGTACCTGAGTGCGGATTTCACCTGATCGTCACAACTGCCTGAATTTTACTTTATTGTGTGTGTATATGTATATATTTTTAAATGTATGTGTATATGAGTATATGTCCGAGTAATTTAGAATTTATTGCCTTTTGACGTGCCATGTAATTTATTTAAATGTAAGAAATTTAAATTTGATGGTGAATAAAATTATTATTATTATTATTAAGTAAATCGGATTTTGGCGATGAGTTCCAATCGTGAGATGTCCATTCTCATCTTTTCCCATAATTTTTAAAATGTTTTTGAATTTCTGTTTGGGTAATAAATATACTTGCGGAAATAACTGAATCCAAAATTGTCATTATTAGTGATTGACATGTTATGACATATTATTTTTGTGTATCTGTTCTGTGTGATAGCTCATATCCATGGAAACATTTGACAGTTCAAAAATCAGAGAACCAAGCCGTTGATCCCCGATCACCGGTGATTACGATTTGTGAAATCCACCGTAAGTATCATTTAGGCGGAACAAAGTTCGCCGGGCCAGCTAATATTATATAACTTATAATATATAAATATACAGTATGGTGCAAATGAAAGGAATAAATTCGTTATTTTGTAAACCGCCGAATTTAAGGAAAAATCCCGAAACAAGTCGATTTTTATTTTAAAACAGGCTATTCGTAAGGATACCTTTTTATTTTTGTTGTCATCTATGTGAGCGTGATGACGTCATCGCTCAAATTTTTAAATGGAAATGAAGGTGTTGTGATACATTATTTGAAAGGTCTTTTAAACACCTATTCAGTCATACCAATATGTACAGTAATTGATTTTATTCCTTTCATTTGCACCATACTGTATATTTATTATTTATATTATAAGTTATATACTATTACACGCAAACAGCACATACACAGTAGATTGAAACATATGGTGAGTTTAAGAAGGGGAACCGAGTTATTATGGACGTTTCACTCACTCTGAAGCGCATGCATAGTGCTCTCGCCCTCATACTTCTGGCCGAATAATTTTTGTCTTAGGGGATGTTTGGTCACTCTAATTTGTCTGACTGATTGAATATAACTTTTAAATAAATACTTCAATAACATATTAAAAAATCAGACATGTAAAAATAAGTAAAGTTCATTTATTTTTTGGGTAGCTTAAAAGCGTCTGACAAAAGCTCTGGTCCATCAAAAGTGTCTGACACTTATGATATTACTTTAAAATAATATTCTACATGACATATATAAAAATCAGCCATGTGAATTTTAAGTAAAATAATTCTAATTTTTAGTTACCTTTCTCACCTGGTACCTGCCCAGGTGTCACTCGGCAAGTTCCACAAAGCGCGTAGGTATTCAAGGCACACGAGACGCTACTGAAAACTTCAGGTTTCATCCGTGTGAAAATAAGTTATGTCTGATTGCTCTGGGATCTTACTCTATAACGTTGGTAAAAAATTTCCTTCTATTGATGCCCCCCCGGCCCCCCCCCCGGCCCCCCCCCTGAAAACCTATCAGGATCAGCCAGTGTTCGGTTGAAATATTCACAAGCTCATTTGAGTTTTACGCTGGAGAAATAGGATACGCCATTGCCACATTTCTGTTAAGGGCTTCTAAAAGTGGGTACCAGAATTTATCACAGATACATAAAGAAGAAGAATACTCTGTGCACCTGTTTTTTCGTTCTTCTCTCCTGTGGCTTGGCCTCTTTTTTTTTATTTCATCAATCGTCGCGTCATAAACCTCCGAAAACTTTTCCGGGCTTCGGCTATTTTTCTAAAAAATCTCCAAAGAAGTGGTGAGTTAATTTATATTTATGTCCGTTTATGGCTTCTATTATTAGAATCAAACTACATATTATACATTGGATTTGTTGAAATTTTAAACTACAATTTATCAACACGTGGGAAATTTTTATGGTTATCTATTTTAAACAAAGACTTATAAACTATTCACCATGGTGCTACTCGTTATTTTAGAAAGGAATGTTTCAATTTGCAGAAGTAATGGAAGTTTCGGAAGGCTCTATTCTTTCTGAAACTGTAACATGCTTTCGAACTGATGCAATAAGAGATGTACTGAAACAAAAATTTTCTAATCCTAAAAATAAAATAACAGACGAGAGCTTGGAACTCATGAGTGAATTAATGAAGTCATTAGTCATTGAAACCGCTCTTCGGTCAGGCAAAATGGCCATTAGAGAAGGAAAGTCCATTGTTAGTCTACAGCATGTTGAAAGTATACTGATGCAAGTAATGCTGGATTTTCCCTAACTTGAGGTATGAAGACGTTTTATCACTGTAAATATATTGAAATGAACAGTAGAATTTTAGTGTTATCCGAATTTTTTAATTTGGAATAGTGTGATTCCAGCATGATTAAGATTCTAAGTCAATGGATCCAAGTCATCTTCCACTTGAATACTTTGATCTCTGTAGCTTATTTAGTGGTATTCATGGTATTTTTTCGTTCAAATGGTAATGTTGAATTGGATTGGATAAAATGAGAAGTACTAATCTGTATCTAATCAAAATATTCTGCGGAGATGGCATCTCTGCACTGTAGATCTCTGTAGTACAGAACGTATGTAATCTTCTATACATTTTTATATTGATAGTACATATAAAAGATGTATCATTTTTATGACCAACATATTGCTACTTGGACATTGAATGATTCATATTGAAATAACATTTTACTGACAGCTGAAGATCTTCAGATGACGGCCTTTGAGATTAGAAAACTTATCATTTATTTTACTAGAGACTATTGAAAACATAGATATCAAACTTGACCATTTTGGCCATGCATACAGGAGTAATTTCATTCAGTTTCTTTTTGACAATTAAATGTGAAGAATAGTCTATTCTGGTTCATTTGAATATAGATCATAAACTACATTTTTAATATGGTGCTATCTAATTTTGCTAAGAAGCTTTCAGATATTTTTATCAAGTTGCCAGAGTATTGTCCAATTCTGTAAATTCTAATTCTGGATGGTCCAGAGGCTGTTAAGGCACACATGCCCCAACGTATTCCAGTGATACCAATACTACCTCCCATTCCTACTGCAACTCCCGGACCGAAGATAGTTTCTGTTCCAAACATAATATGACCATATATTCTTCCCATTAGAACACCACCATCTATTATTACTAGAGCTTTCATTCCTGTTGGTATTATAATTTTGAACATTAATCCACCATCAGAGGGGGCCCCAGTCACAAATTTGCCCAAACCTGCGGTTGCATGAAATCCAAACCAGTTAAAACCCATACTGCCATGTCCTATACTATTGACTGATGGTATGAGCAACTAAAATGTTGGAGAATAATTATATCGTACTTTGTGCCTGCTGGATATTTAAAAATTTCATAAAAGGATAACGATACTTACGCCAGAGTAAGGGCATGCACTTATTCCAGTTAAATGTATTGCTGATATAAGTATAAGAAGTTTAATCATAATTCCTGAAATAATGATCAAATATAGAAGACAAATAAAGTTGAGTCAAGAGTAATCCCTTGACTGTTCTGAATTCAATACTTTTATGGGTATTTGAACTTATTTCAGGTGCATTATTATTAGAAATTAGTAATAAGGTTTTTTTTTATACATGTATACCAACTCATTGTAGTTACCAAAAAATTTGTTTCAGATGCTGCAGGAACAAAAATCACGCATTCAATACAACTGGGCTGAGATCATGGTAGGATATTAATTTTAAAGCCAATTGTACTATCATAAACAATTCTTCATAAAATTCCATTTACTTGCGACTTTCATTATAATCTGTTAACACTTCATTTCACTATGCTTAATTCAATTGCTTGTAAAAAGTTAATAGATTATCTGAATGAACACCGAGTCTATTGTTTTTTCGTTCCCATTTATTTAGGAAAGCATCCTATTATTTGAAAATTTTTTGCTTGCTAATGATTCCACCGTACATCATGATGAATTATTATTTATCCGTGTTTCAGATGAAGTACAATGATTTATATTCTTTTCTGAAAGGCACCAAACTGAAAAACCTTAGCATTTTTTTTTTATCTTGTGTTAATAAAAATACTTTTTCAGTTGACCAGGAGGCGAAAAAAATTCAATTCATAACTGAAGTATTTTATCAAGGTGAGTAATTCCAGCAAATTGTTTCTGAACGTTAATATTAATTGTGAGAAATGGACTTGCAGAGATCTAGTTTCCAAAGTACACCACTAGGTGGCACCACCACAGCAAGATAATGACATACCGGTTTCTGGCTTGTTAGCCTGATGAAGGCTTACAAGCCAGAAAGACTTAAGGTCATGGGCCATTTCATAGTCGCAATAAAGAATATTATTATGATGAATATATTATTATCCGTGTTTCAAATGAAATGCAATGATTAAATCTCTTTCTGATGAGATGCTTAATATACAATAGTACAAAAACAAAAGAGGTTCAATCAGAAAATGATAATTTGTTTTGTTTCAGTATTCCCTGAGAAAGGAGTCTCAATGTTCCATAAACTTTGTAAAGGTATGTAATCAATCTTGATCTGAAAATTTCAATGAAGAACTTGAATTTTATGATGATCTATTTTATCCGTGTTTCAACTGATATGTGATTATAAATTCATTCTGATATATTTTTGAAAGATTCACTTGTGTAGTTTATTGATTATGAAGAATCTCATGGATTATATTTTGTTACAGATTTCATCTAATTGTATTCTATCATGGAGGAATTCTTCACAAAGGAAGCAAAGGTTTGTATTTGCTTTCTCGGTTCTCGAATTCTTCTAAATTGCAATGGAGTATTGATAATGCTGTCTCTAAGTCTTCACTTGTGTTCTCCTTTAATGATGATTTGATGACGAGACTGAGGTATGTGGATTCTAGAGCTACTAAACATGAATCAAGTCTTTTGTTTCTGTTAAGGTGCTCTATGTTGAAACAAAACCAAGATGTTTTCAAGGCAAACTGAAGAAACTAATAGAAATAGTCATCAGGCTATCTACTTATTTCATGATCATTCATTATTTTCCTTTGTTTCAGAATAAAGATGAGTGTCCTGATTGAGATTTTCTTGAAACAATTTAATCATAATAACAGGCCCGCCTTGAAAAAATGAATCAGGTAAGGATTTATGTTTTATAGAGAAAGTAAATTCCTCCAACATATTCACCAACAGAAAAATAACATGATGAAATTTAATCCGTGTTTCAACTGAAGTCTGATTATAGATCTTATTCTGAGTTTTTTCTTGAATTTCAATTTCCCTTACTTACTAATGAATTTTATTAATTATGAATCTATTTTTCAGATCACCAAAGAATTCAACGAAATTTCAATAAGGTAAGCATCATGTCCACAAAAAATTTTCAAAACTTTCATTATCCCTACTAGACCCCACATAGTATGATGATAACGATGACGAGACTGAGGTGTGTGGATTCAAGTGTACATTGCATAAAACAAGTTTTTTGTTATTTGTAGGGTACATTAGATTGAAACATGGCTTAAGATGATTTTGGCAAACTGATTTATATATAATGAACATTTGTGTTATATACTTTCGAAAAGAAGGATTCTAAATTTTGCTTTTTTTTAGTGTGCAATTTCGATGTTTCACTTAATCTTGGACAGGAACAAAGTTTTCCTTTCTTGAATAGAGAATGTGATATCCCAAGCAGAAAATCTGGGGAAGAAAGATTCAGGAATCGAAGAATGAACACATTGGTGAGAATACTAATATCCTCAATAATTTTTCGACATTTATATCTACCTTCTGTATAAGAAGTACCCGGAATTGTAAAAAAAAACACATAAATTTAAATTTAATCATCAATATTTATTTTGTCTCCTTCAAAATAGTCCCCATTGCTTACAATACAACTATGATATCGGCGAACCCACTTTTCCATGCACCGCTCATACGCCGCCAAAGGTATGGCCTTCAGTTCTCGTTGCGAATTTGTTTTGATGGCTTCAATGGACTCAAAACGCGTTCCACGTAGGGGCAATTTGAGTCTTGGGAATAGAAAAAAGTCGCACGGAGCTAAGTCAGGTGAATACGGCGGTTGTTCGATGGTATTTATTGAGTTTTTGGTCTTGTATTCCTTAATAATTATGGCTCGGTGCGACGGCGCGTTATCATCATGCAAAATCCACGAATTGTCTTTCCATAAATCTGGCCGTTTACGACGAACATTCTCACGCAAACGCCTCAATACACCCAAGTAATACTCCTTATTCACTGTCTGTCTTTCAGGAAGAAATTCTGAGTGCACAACACCACGATAATCGAAGAAAACAGTGAGCAAAACTTTAATTTTCGATCGACTTTGACGTGGTTTTTTCGGACCGTCTTTGAATGATTTGTACCAATCGTATGCTTGTGTTTTTGACATACAATTATCACCAAAGGCTTTTTTTAACATTTTCAATGAATCGGCACAAGAAAATTCGTTTGCAAGACAAAATTTGAGGCAAACTCTTTGATCAACTATTTTTTCCATTGTAAAATTCGCAGAGCACTTTTGAGGTCGACTGATACTGACAGCTGTTGTAAACACACTAGTTGACAGATCGCGCTCAAATTTGGCTTGGTAATAAAGGAAGGTCCTACCAACTTTAAGAAAAAAAAAATTACCGATTCCTTTTTGGCGGTTCATTTAAATAACATTTTCCGGGTACTTTTTATACAGAGAGTATATCTCTGCATCATTAATCCTTACAATGTGATGATAACGATGACGAGACTGAGGCGTGTGGATTCATGTGGACATTGCATAAAACATGTTTTTTGTTTTTTTGTATGGTACACTAGATTGAAACATGGCCTACGACGATTTTGGCAAACTGATTTATACAAATAAATATGTATATCACAGTACCTTCCGAAAGAAAGATTCAAGTTTACCTTTTTTTCAGTACGCAATTTTGATTTAACACCAACCAAGGATTCATAATATTGGACAATAGGATCTGTACAAGTCATTATACAAACAGATGCACATGAAGATAGAACAGGTATAAGAAAATGAAATATAACCAAAAACAATTTTTTTTTCAATAAATAAAGAAACATTATCATTTACTTCTGGCGTTTTTTCTTTTACTTCTCATGTCCATTCACTAATTCACTCCATTATGGCCTAATGTGTTGGTTCATAATTAAGCTATTTCATTGGTTCTTATAAAAAACTGGTACATTTTGTTGGCTCTGACTGCAACGTGTTATACTTTGTTGACCCCACGTCTTGCATCGAACGCACCAGTGGCGCACCCCAAAGATACCAACATTTTCAATTTTTCACAGTTCATATCCAAACGTCAAACATTATCGAACAGTCTTCTTTTGGTTGATTTTAAACTGTCATTTTTAGAGTATTCCATATTTACTTCCCCAATGCATAACACACAAAAGACGGTTGTCTGAGTCTGGCCATTACTCTGAAATGGGGTGGAGCTCCATCTTGCTGAAAATGCATTCTCGCAATGTCCGTACCTTCGAGTAATTGGAGGAAATCTAAGTAAAGATCCGTGATCACCCGTAAGTCGTCTTGGCAGGACGTGTGGTCCAATCAATCGATATTTATAAACGCCACACCATACGGAATTACGGACGGACATTGCAGGAATGCATTCTCAGCATAATGGAGCTCCAATCCATTTCAGAGTAGCGATCAGGCAATTTTTAGATCAGAACTTTCGAAATATGTGGATTGGCAGAGGTGGACCGCATGCCTGGCCCGCTGGATCACCAGATTTCAATCCTGTTGATAATTTCATTTGGGGTTATTCGAAATGTTCAGTATATTCATCTGAAATATAAAGTGAGGAAATCCTCAAACAACGTATCGAAGTCGCTTGCAATAAAATACGTAATAATCCAGATGTTAAAAAAAAGTATCAGACATATTTTGAAGAGGGCAAGAATGTGTATTGAGCATCATGATGGTACTTTCGAGCACCTTCTGTAATTCACATTAAGTTTCTATGTTTCTTTATTTATTTTTTCATCTTTGTTTACTCCAAATAAATTTTTCTCATTCAATAATGTTTTTCCGAAAACAACTCGAAATGATTCCTCAGAATACTCTGAAATTCGAATGTGCAATTAGTGGGACAAAAAAAATCAATTTGATCACAAAGTACGATTCTTCTGAGAATTCCAATATTTAATTTGATCTTTCCCTAAAGCTTTCTTTGAGCAAAATGACGAGCAGGACAATGAAATCTACTGAACCTCATTGAAAATTTTCTGCTCTCTTCAAATATTTCAATCGAATCCCAAAATTTTAATATACTGGGTGTTGAATCTCAGCTTGGAAGAAGTCCCATATTTTTCAAATACGGATCTGGAATTTTTGGGAAATTCGAAAGTAAATCGATCGATATGTGGAAGTGGATCATAGGTTCCAAGTATAAACCGACTATTCTGGTTGGTTCAGAAGTTATGAGAAATTTAAATTTTTGGTGAGTAGGTACATAAACCATCCTCTCTATCTCAGTTATGGATTTGGTTAGACCTATCATACATTGGTTTTTTGAACAATTCTTTAGTTCAGTTCAGCCCCCCCCCCCCCCATAACTCAATCCTGGGTGCGCCACTTGAACGCACTTTTGATTTTGGTGCTATATTTATACATATACGTATTGTATGTAGCTAGATTCTAGATGACCGTTCAAAAGCTACATTTACTTATTCTGATTAAACTCTGTGATAACACAATTGGTGGAGAATAAGAGTTTCTTTGAAATAGTCTTATTTTTATTCAATATTTTTGTGTGTTTATTATGACAATCTTGATGAAATAAGGATTAAGGTAATCACAGGGAAAACGCAAAAAAATTGGTTTTATGGCTGTGCATAGTTTATATATCAGACAGGTGTCTAAGGTTATATGTTGATTGAGTGATCATTTTCATCTATCAGGTGTTTTTTTTTAGAGTGATAGAACATTAAATGGAAATAAAAGATATAAGATTAAAGCCAAATTTGATTTTTATTTGAAAGTTAATATGAAATTTGTTTTAAAAAATAATTTCCGAGATATGTCCACCACGACTAGCTCTGAGGAACCGCATTCGACCTGACCAATTTTGGACCACTTCTTTTAGTAATTCAGGCCTCGATTATTTTTTTCAAAATTTGAATTGTATTGACCGAGAAGTGTTTAGGTTCCAACAAGATGGTGCTACACCTCATGCTGCTACCGTAACAATTGATTTTTAAAGAAAGATTTGGCGATAACATTATTTCGAGAAGTGGCCTCCAGGATCATGGGACATAACTCCAAAGGATTTTCTTTGGGGTTATATCATTGTTTTATGCTGATAAACAGAAACAATAGACGGAAGCCAACATAAGTCAAGTTTAATAGTAATCTGAAATAGGGCCTTAATTACTCGAAAAGGTCTGGTCGAATGCGGTTGCTAGTCGTGATGGACATATCTCGAAAATTATTTTTAAATTTAATTTTTTCTACAGATTATTTCCATGAACGTATGAACCCCAGCATGGGCGAAATTTCACAAGATCTTTGGATGGTGCAAGACTTGTTTAAAATTGATAGTTCGAACATTACTGATACGAAAATCACACCTGTTGCAATTTGTCATATTGCACTCATCTGCAGAATTCACGTTCCTTCTCGTTTTAAAGATATTCTGATATTCACTTAGTTCCATATGTATATCCAACCCTGTATATAATTAATCAGCGAATTGACTTTATCGCCATTCGATTCTGAAAATTGCAGATAGCGGGTGCGAAAGTTTTCCGGATAATTGTTTTCCTTAGATATAATTATGTTTTATCGTTGCTCAAGCTAAATTATGAGCTTTTCTTGTTGAATGTCGAGGTTTCTAAATAATTAAGTATCGATGTCTCTCAAAACAAGTGTGAGATGGACACTTATGTTTTTATTTTTCGAGGGAATACATTGTGCTAATATTCTTGGAATATTTATGGGCTTGGGTAGGAACCATTACGTTCTGGGAAAATTATTTATGACGAACTTAGTGGAAGCTGGCCATGATTGTGTCATTATCAGTAGATATAATGATGAAATAAATAACGATTCACATTATAAAGAGATCATCGTTCGCGATGATGAGCACAGTGGTGAGTTGAGTATATTTTTCAGTTTCCCGAAAAATAATTGAGAATAGTGATCGCATTTTAGCATCTTCATTATTTTCACTAGAATTTTACACAGTGACTTCGTCTCTTCGTCATCTTATTACAAATCCTTCATGTTTGTTCTGCTACCCTTTATGGCTCTGTGAGAGACGAAGTCTGTAGGTTCAGATCCGCCAATCCTCCAGAAACTTTAGTTACTGTGTTTTAATATACAGGGTATCCCAGAAGTCCCGCACTTCCTTGAGGAGATCGAAAGTGAAAAATATTCTAAGCCCAAATATCCATGTTTGAAATTTTTTGATAACGTGGTTCATTAGTTATCAATTAAAGAAAGTGACCAATCAGGAGCGCGCTACAGAAGAATGAGTAAGCAGTGGGGACGCGAAAGTGAGACGCCAGTCTCGGTTTACTGCGTGAAAAGCCGGCAGCAGCTCTGGCGTCTCACTCTCGCGTCCCCAACTGCTTACTCATTCATCTGTAGCACGCTCCTGATTGGTCACTTTCATTAATTAATTACTGATTAACTAATTTATCAAAAAATTTCAAACATGGATATTTGGGCTTAGAATATTTTTCACTTTCGATCCCCTCAAGGAAGTGCGGGACTTCTGGGACACCCTGTATATTACTTTCCTCTTCCATTTATTGAGCTACTTCAATCAATGGTTCAGGAATCTGCTACTTTGTTCTCCTTCCTGCCATAGTAGCTTATTGTCACCCATATGTAGAGAGATTGGAAGTACTTTCGTTCACCTATGACCAAATTGGTTCCTAAGCTATACTAGCTGTTTCAGAACTACATATGACTATTGGCACGCTTAGTAATTCGTGTGCACACCGATCAAGTATGCGGATAACCGCTTCATAAATCTTCACTAATCTGTTGAGATTTTGTTGACCTCCAGTTTAGCCAGGCTGTGTAAAAACTTACAACTATACAGGGTCTTTCACGAGGAACCTCACCCATATTTATACGGGAAACTACTGAATGTATTTTCATGAAATTCAGCACTTATAAGTATTTCACGATGCTGATGAAATCTAAAATATTTTCAAGGCATGAGCACCTCCGGTTTTTCCGGAAATGACGTCAACTTCCGTTTTTCAAATTAGAACACCATTTTTTTATTGCAGAAATAGATTCCTTAGAAAATTTCACGTTATTTTGATGTAACATTTTTCAGTTTTGGTTGGAAAATTCTCTCTGAGCGGGAAAATTCGAAAAAAAAATCGAAAATAGAGTTCCGCTGAAACAAGAATAACTTCGAGGTTTTTGGATGGAAAATTTTCATTTTTGGGATTTTTCAAGATGTAAGATTGATGTATCCACTTTAAAAATCGAAATCGCGATTAATGATACAGGGTGAAAAAATCGCTTTCAAAGTTAGGGATGACAAAATCGTGAAAAATCAATTTTTTCAAATTAGAACCCCATTTTTTTATGGCAGATATTGAATCTACGTTAAAAAATAATGTGAGTGTATGCATCACACCCTTGCCCTAAAGTGGATATTTTCTGAGTTATTCACAAAAAACTGTTTTTCGTCTTGAATTTTCAGCTATTTCTTTTCCCTTCACGCCAAAAAGATGAAATTTTCAGGAACTGTTACTTAAACCATGTTAAGATTTTACTACCCTAATATGCAAGAGAAAAAAGTTACAGGTTGTTCCTAAATAGATGGCGAATTTGGATTCGAATTTGTATCGGAAACCTCTTTATTTCAACTAATCGGCCATCGGTTTTCTCTCCAGTGATAAATAAATAATTCCTTATGAACCATATGCAAAAACTTACCATGTTTTACATAATACGAATTATCACCAAATTAATAGTAAACACAAAATGCTACTGAATAAAGAGGAATTTGGCAGATGTAATTAATGATATCTATCATTAAAAAAAAGAATGTAAAACATGGTAAGTTTTTGCATATGGTTCATAAGGAATTATTTATTTATCACTGGAGAGAAAACCGATGGCCGATTAGTTGAAATAAAGAGGTTTCCGATACAAATTCGAATCCAAATTCGCCATCTATTTAGGAACAACCTGTAACTTTTTTCTCTTGCATATTAGGGTAGTAAAATCTAAAACATGGTTTAAGTAACAGTTCCTGAAAATTTCATCTTTTTGGCGTGAAGGGAAAAGAAATAGCTGAAAATTCAAGACGAAAAACAGTTTTTTGTGAATAACTCAGAAAATATCCACTTTAGGGCAAGGGTGTGATGCATACACTCACATTATTTTTTAACGTAGATTCAATATCTGCCATAAAAAATGGGGTTCTAATTTGAAAAAAATGATTTTTCACGATTTTGTCATCCCTAACTTTGAAAGCGATTTTTTCACCCCCTGTATCATGAATCGCGATTTCGATTTTTAAAGTGGATACATCAATCTTACATCTTGAAAAATCCCAAAAATGAAAATTTTCCATCCAAAAACCTCGAAGTTATTCTTGTTTCAGCGGAACTCTATTTTCGATTTTTTTTTCGAATTTTCCCGCTCAGAGAGAATTTTCCAACCAAAACTGAAAAATGTTACATCAAAATAACGTGAAATTTTCTAAGGAATCTATTTCTGCAATAAAAAAATGGTGTTCTAATTTGAAAAACGGAAGTTGACGTCATTTCCGGAAAAACCGGAGGTGCTCATGCCTTGAAAATATTTTAGATTTCATCAGCATCGTGAAATACTTATAAGTGCTGAATTTCATGAAAATACGTTCAGTAGTTTCCCGTATAAATATGGGTGAGGTTCCTCGTGAAAGACCCTGTATATGACTATATGACAAGGAACTCGGGATATTTCCAGTTTTATTTTTGCATAACAAAGTTGAAGTAGCATGCTTCCATATTGATCACATTTTCATGGTATTGAAGTTTAATAATTAAATTGTAACATGTTATTTTCAGACAGCCTGTTCGAAGCTATCAAGGAAACTGATCGTAATCCCTTCTATGCTATACATCGACTCCACGAAAATTCCAAACGAATCATTCCGAAAGTTTTTGAAGAATCGAAAGTAAAAAGTCTACTCAATGAGACTTTCGACGTAGTAGTTATTGAAGAGGGCTTTTTTGATGCCCTGAAAGTGTTTGCTTGGCATTTCAGAGCGCATCTTATTATTTTTCAACCACATACAGCAAATTTTTGGGTGAATAATTACATGGGCAATCCCTGTCTTCCGGCTTACATAACGGAATACCCGGCATCATTCGGAATACTTAAAAATTATTTTGAGAGAGTGTTGAATGTGGCTTTATACATTTATGAAATGTGCTATAAAGAGTTTGTGTATTTGAAAGAGCAGAACGAGATAATGAAAGTATACTTTAAAAACGCCCCCGACTTATCACAGTTAATCTATAATACGTCATTAGCATTCGTGAATTCTGATGTTTCCATTTATCAGTCTGTGCCAACATTACCGAACATTATAGATATTGGTGGTTACCACATTGATGTTCATAAAAGTTTGCCTTCACAAATAATTAATTTTTACGGAACATCTTCAAAGGGGGTTGTTTACATTGATATGGATTTCTTAACTAGTAGTTATATGCCTGAAAGCATCTACAATTGGATATTCACAATTCTCCCTGAATTTGATCATGATTTTTTATGGGTTTGGGATGAGAGGAATGTTCCAAATCAACCAAAAAATCTTATGATGATACAAAATCCTCTTCC
Organism: Adalia decempunctata; assembly: GCA_951802165.1. NCBI lineage: Eukaryota > Metazoa > Arthropoda > Insecta > Coleoptera > Coccinellidae > Adalia > Adalia decempunctata. The sequence continues at coordinate 34,423,784 of OX637697.1, read as the reverse complement.
TCTTGGAGATGTGCTAGGTAAGTAAATGCGAATCTTCGCATCCGAAATTCCCTTTCAACAATCGTGCTGCGGGTAAATTCTAATTTACTTATAAGTAGTGAGAAAATCTAAAATATTTCAAGATGAAGCGATAATTACCTGAAGAACTTTTAATTGGATGGAATAAAGTGCTCGTATTTTAGGTTCTTTTTGAAAAATAGAAAGCCTTGAGTTTTTTCGATATGAACTTTGATCTTGCCTTCCAGCACTTAAAAATACCAAACTGTTCATCCATCTTGGTAACACAAAGGATATCATTGAAAGTGTGTACTATGGAGTTCCACAACTATTAATACCAGTTCTAGACAACCAACTGTATGATACAGCGCAAGCTGAGTACCATGGATATGGGAAAATATTGCCATTTTCAACTTTGAATGAAGAAAAGTTTCGTTCAGCTCTTCACGAACTTTTGAATAACACCAAGTGAGTGGATTTTTCAGATAAAAGAATTTCATGAATCCATGGATCCTTGTAAGCAGGTACCGTGATGAAAGCCGTAGAAGATCGAAGATACTCAAAGAAAAACCAATCACAGCGAAATCATCAGTCAAATTTTGGGTTGACAACGTTCTGAAGACAAAAGGGGCATCATATATGAGATCAGCATCTCTAGATTATTCTTGGTATCAATTATTCATGGTTGATAGTTTAGGATTGTTGATAGCAATACTTTTGCTCGTAACTGTGTTGTTGAAGACATTGATTATGAAAATTTGGAGGAAATGCTGTATGTCCAAAAAATCGGAACATGAAAGCAAGAGCTCTGATTCCCTGAGTAGCATTGTTGGATAAAAAGTCCAATTATTTGTACAATTAATAAAAAAATTTGTTTTCTGAGTCCTTTCTTGGCAATAAACCATTGTAATGAAAATGAAAAAGCAACATTGGTGTTGAACGTACATACAAAAATTAGGCCACCCTAGTTGTATATCATAATAAAGCACCAAACGTTGACGTGTAATAACTCAATCAGAAATGAAGTGAAAATTCTACCAGTATCTACTGGATTTTCAATAAACAAATCTATGAACATTTTTGATCGTTTTCTAGTTGATTGAATTAGATTTTTCCTTCTTTGTATTTATTGCGTGAAAATTTCGCATCGCAAAACTGTGGAACAGCGAAACTGCATTTATTAAAACTTTAAACAAATCTCTGAGCGTTTGAAACCTGGTATGTACGTGTGTAATTCTATAAAACCACAAGCCATTTCATCAGTCTAAATGGTAGGGTAGCCCATGACATAAATACCTTAAATTCCCTTTTCATGAGACCACCCTCAAAATATGTTCAAAGCAGGCAAATAGGGACCTGTTTTAGGATAAATGTAGTCCCAAATTGTTACTGCAAACAAGATAATGTATCGACAGAACTATCTTGTAGAACAAAACAATTGTCGAGTGTTATTAGGTCATTTATTTTTTTATACAATGATAAATTCACTTATGAATATAATAAACCTTAGTAAAAATATATTGTCTCCAACAGTAATTTATATACTGTTAAAATTGTAGGCGAAAGCAGTACAATGCAAATAAATATGTGTTTTCAGATACTCAATATCATGATTATCTGACTCTAGTTAGAATATACACAGTAATGACTATGCCAGTTCCAACCGACACTTATCAATTAATTTTGTAACAGGTGAATTCAATTTCATGATAATCTCAACATTAGAAACTATGCAACTCAATAAATGACTGTGATGGATAACAAATGCTGATAAAATTCAAAACACTCATAAACATTAACAATTAATGCGAAGAAAAATTATTACAGCACACTTAACTATACAACAAACTTAATACACATTATGACAACTCTCAAAATTTGTAGTCAACAAAGAATAACTGTTATTGTTGGCAAGGATTAAAAAATTTCGCCATCGATAACTAGCGGTTTTTCACCGCGATGAAAATCTACTTAATTCAAACAATAAATGAAAATGAGTTGATAGAATATCATGTGTTATGGTCAGTTACTTTAGTTGCAAGATATTAAATGCTGTTAAAATTCATTTACGACCAACCTCCTGTTAATTTGTGGAATAATTCTTCATTAAGTGTTTGACTGGCTTCTTTACTTCTTGTGGACAAGAATATGTATCCCCCAATAAATTCATGTACAACTTTACAGTCAGCTGATAAGCAGCTGAAAACAATGCTTCCTTCCTCAAATTGGATCATCATGTGCTTTACTTCCCAATTGACATTCCATGCCTTCATTGTGTTGTATCGCCATGTTTTTATGTGATCTCCTGAAAAGATTGTACAAGAGTTATTTCATGAAATAGTTTTTCTGGTGAAGGAAACAAAGATCATGATATCATAATATGTCGATATTATTGAATTGGAAAGAAAGGCAAACGGACATCAACAACATTTTCCCCTCTTCATTGACAATTCTGTGCCATTCTATCTTTATTTGTCCAATCTGAATTAATTTTTGTAGATAAAGTTCCTCACTTCGAATGTTGTGTATGTTACTAAATATTATAATAAGATGAATATTATATGTATAAAATTTACCTGTATTGAGATCCATTTTCATTATTCTATGATGGGTAATCCCAAGTAGCTCTTCTTTTTTACTGTCCATGAACTTGACTACGAAGAGCGATATACCATAATCAGGCAGATTCTGCCAAGCTCTGATATAACTCAATTTCGCTTCAATCAATGGTAAATTCTTTACATTTGCATGAGCTTCAACAATCCTATGCAATAACTGGAAAGTTCGTTTTGAAGTTTCGAAACAAGAGTATTTCTTCTGTATACTAACCTTCCCTTTCAGTTTCTTAAGATATTTTGGTGCAATGTAATCTTCCACCTGAATGTTGAGAGAATCTGGATTCAGTGCTGGACTGTCTGTAGGTTTTTGCATTTGAAGGAAATCTAAAATTGTCTTCTTCTCTGCTTCATATGAACTGTCTGCTAAAGATCGCCCTTTTGATGCTAATTTACAACAAGCCATCCATTTCGCATATTGTTGTTCCTACAAATAAAAACATGTATAACAGTTGAATATTAATTTAACTGAGTAGCTCTGACACTGATGAAAGAAAAGACACTCACATTCTCACACCTGATATACATTTCGCTCATTCCTTCTGAGCTTGCAACTTCCAATTTTATTCCATATTTTCTCTGGCTTATATTAACATCTGGGGTTACTTCACAACCCCTCAAGTTTATGGTGTAGGCAGGGCTTGTCCTATGAATCATTTCTTCTTTTGTTTTGTGTAAGTATAAATGGAGATCCCTAGATGTGAACCAATATTTTTTGTATCCCTTCAAAGTGAAACGTTTTGGTCTGAAATGAATTAAATTTGTCACAACAATGCATTATTCCCTTTTTGGAGAAATGTTCACATATCTATAGATCTACACTCTATTTAAGTACTTTTCCCATAACTAAAGCTGCTATGAGAAATATGAATTTTCTATTGGAGCATTACTCACTTCAAAAACCTTAATTCATCATGTAGTTCTGGCACTTGGGTAATATCATTGGCATTATTGCTTATTGCTGCGCCTTCAAGAGTAGTTTCTAATTCAGTTAGGGCAGCATCTATATCGTCTTCAGCGGGTGTGATAATACTTCCATTATCACTGTTTGGTTGAGGTTGGTTTACCTGTCGGTTTATTTGCAGCTGAAACGATTCAATGAAAATTTTAAAGAGTGCTTACCCGTTATTAGCTGCCAAATTTAACAGGAAGCAGTAATTTAAAATGTATTGTGTTTGGGATAGATGAACAGAAAATCCTTCATCAGAGACCATTTTCAACGAGAAATTCAAAACTTACAGACATTTGGGAAAACTGTTAACGTTATCGTTTCCTAAGGGCTAGAGAGCAAAAATAGAAAATGGCTAAAAAAATTGAGAACCCACCTGTAAAGCAGCAAACATCAACATTTCTTCCTCTGTACAATCAATTTCTTCATTTAGAAGTTGCCATTTAGCCTGTTCAAATATCTGATTTATTCTAACAGCGTCATATTTGGGATTTAAATCATAGAAGTCATAAAATTTGAATCTCAGACATAAGAAGCCATATTCTTGTATTCCTTGTTCCATTATAGACAAGGATGAATCCAACCAACTACAAGAAAAAACAATGAAATCAGTGATACTATTTTGAAACAAGAATATTATTCTAGATGAAATTGCCAGAAGAAAAACCTAATGACGAAAATGTCTAGTTCACTTCATGTGCTTTTTTGATTTATGAATAAACTTCAATAGGTACTTACGCAACATTCATTCGAGCTTTTTCAACCAATGATTTAGGCCTGACTAAGGTTTTTCTGGCTTCGCTGCTGATAGATACTGGACTCTGAGCTAGAGAACTGTCAAAGGTTGAATTCAAAAATTCTGAACTATCGCTATTGTTCAAGTACGATCCATTAAGGCTTGTGAAGTGATCGTTTCTCCATCCTAATGTTCCCTTTAAAGAAATGTCAACTGTTATTTCCATCTTTGCAATAACTATTGAAAGTATGTATTAAGAAATAATGGATTATATTGACTTGATACTAATTTCGAATATACATATATCGATATTGATATACATCAAATTGTAGTCAATACATGTCCATTTTCAATTTCAGTAGGTCTACCAGAATTTCCGAGGAAGAAAGAGAGAAATGAATTCAATAAATAAATGATGAAACCTTCAAAACAACTTACATTTCCAGAAGGACTGTTGATAGGTGTAGACGCTGGCACACCCCTGGAAGGAGTCACTGGTGCGCAAAGAAAGGGTGGTTTATCTAAACTTCCTGTACTGCCCCCGGGGCTGCTGTTTGCAATGAATGTGTTAGTGTCAGGTGGCAGATGTTGTCCGTTCTTATGTACTCCGTTCTCCAATTTCTTCTTTGGCCACTCTTTATAATTTGCTTTCAAATGGTGGGATTCAAGAGGCTTGCAAAAGGACAATTCTTCAGGATGTCGGATACCAAGATCTTTGCACAGCTGGACCACTGTCCTGAAGACTTTTATGGAAAAGTCAACTTTTACGTCCAGCGTCCTCAGATCTGGCAGTTGTACACGGAGGTTTTTGTGCATAGGTGTAAAGTGGAGGTATGCATCTGCTTGAACACCACATTGGTCCAGTGTAAGTCGCGTTTTCGTCAACCATTTGTTTTGTTCTGGCCACCAAAGAGCGTGATCTGACCAATCGATTGAAATTTCTGAAAAAATGGTTAATATTTCAATATGTTTAAATGACAGTGAATTTTTGTGAGAATAGTTAAATATTACCATCAGAGACGGTCTGGTGGCCCTATATCACAATTTTAGCCATCGTAGGAGCAGGAGTTATTTGAAAAAAGATTCGAAAGGGATCTTCGGAAGGCTTCAATAAAAAAAAACCGATCAATGTTTTTTTTTATTGTGTTTTCATGTTAGTGTTTAGGACGAAAACAGTGTAATCATGAAAAATTTCAATCGTGATCAGATTTCACAAATGAAAAATTTTCCCAACACAAATATACAAAGCGCGTCTTCAATAGATGTTATGAAATAAATTGAAGATCATATGAAATCCATCCATCCAAACTAAAACAGAATCTTCTATTTTTAAAATACCCCTCAGAACATTTCAGCAATTACGCGTGTCTATTTCTGGACCAAACCAAATTATTTTACTTGATGATCAGTTCGGGAATTTTGATAGGTATACGATCGATTTTAACGATAGCTGAAATATGAGTGAATTTACAGGCGATGATTTTCGAACTAACCGGGAAAATGTATACCCAAACAATATATGAGAGAAATAATAACATTACAAATTACAGTTCTCTTTAATCGAAACCCCATAAATACTTCTGCAGATTATTACAATATGAATATAATTTCCCTTTGAGTCAGGTTAGTGATTGATCAAAATTTCAGAAAAATTTGCCGTTAAAAACATGTACTCAAAAACACATATTGGAAAACACCAAATGAGAAGATCAATTCTCTCTTTATGTGTCTCATCCCAGGATACTTGTACCAAAGAGGAATAGTCTTTGCTTGTACCTCGTCCCGCTAGCGGCTAGCCGCTAGAGTCTATGGAGGATGGAGTAATCTTTTTTCCCACACGTGTTCAATGAGTGAAAGATCAGGAGATCTAGGGGGAGAAGGAAACAAATCGATTTGGTCACGCATAATTTTGTTGGAGAAGTGAGTTTGGGAGCGTCCGTATACAGGGTGACACATTGAAAAGGAAGTATAGATTTTTTTCTAGAGAAAATCAAGATTCTAGACCCGTCATTTGTTCTTAAGGGGGACATTTTTCAAATATAACCCATCATCATATTATCATTTCATCCCGCTGCGCTTCAACCCCACCCCTTAAATTTTTAAGAGGGAAGATGGGTCGTGCGATATGTTAAAAAAGTCTTTTCCTTCTGAATATGACATTTGACAGTGAACACCTTTTCAAGAACTGATTATCCATCAACGAAATATTGAAAATTGAAATACTCTCAATTTATTTACTTTCCATTTTGCATCAATTGAAATCATAAATTTAATGAATTATGGTCGTTGATGTTTGATATGAACTTCCTCAGCCATCAGCAGATTGGTTGGAGGGGTCCTATAGAATGGCCAGCAGGATCATTGAACTGAATATCGATTTTATTTGTGAAACGAGCAACTAACAGTTTTCGAGATTTCAGTATTCCTTATGAGAAATGCCTAGGGGATAATATCCATCGTCTCTTGAATTGAATTTTCTTAATCCTCACGTATTTCCTTCGTATACCTACAAGTACAATATTCATATGTCGACTTCCGCATTCCACGTACTTATTTCGTGTGCTAATCATCGAGTTTCTTATCATAATATAAACTGTGGAAACAAACGTGAGCGATTAACTTTAGGTAAAACGTGTAAACGTTTTATATCTCAAGATAATTGCCTAAGATTTTTGAAGAAATCTTCAATGTAGAGGTCCACGAAAATCTTAAGCTAAGTTTCAATAGAAAGAATCATTGTACGGAACACTCTTCTACTTTTTGAGTCCTCACCCTACTCAAAAGAGGCACCACATCATTTCGTCTCAATGTCGGCATTTTTCGAATTATCAGCCGGGAATAGTGTGAATAGATTAGGTTCGACTCAATTTGGGGGCACGGTAGTGGCCCCGCCAAGTCGAGCGCGAAGCAAACAGCAAACACTGCCGTACTGGCGTACTATCTTCACCCCGAACCATTTCGCCGCATTTTCAGGCCTTTATTTGAGAATCTCCGGATAAGCCCAGAACGCCGAAATCTTCGTCATCCAGTAAGCTATAATCACGTACTTAAAATCCAAAATTTCAAGTGTGTAGGTTATTTAGTTCCGAAGTTAAGCGAAAGCGAAGTTTCGCATTTTCGAAACTCATTCATTCACTCACTCATGATCATCAAAATAGAACTAGTATTTCCCATAAACTCAGAGAGCTGAAATTTGGTACAGAGTTAGGGTTTAATGGCCACATAAAGGGAAAACTATAAAAACTAGGATAATCGAAAATCTGGAGTACCATTGTTGGCACGTCACGTGAGCTCACGTGCTATCACGTCATCTTCGCAAAATGTGCAACCACAATAATGTATGGAAGTTTATGCGCTTGGAAACACATTGCTATCATACTCAATATGTGAATATCGACTTTAGAATATAAATTGAAAAAAGAATAATAATCGGGTGATCAGTCTTATACACAGTGATATTTTTACTGTCTCATTTATTGTTCAAGGAAACGATAGGTTTTCGAAAGCTAGGCCGGAACAATAAATGAGACAATAAAAATTATCACTGTGTATAAGACTGATCACCCGATTATTATCCTTTTTTTTCACGCATTCACGAAGTTAGCATCTGCTGTCACTTGATAGCACTCCAGAACTACCCGCAAATTTACATTTTCTAACCTTAAGTGATATCACGTCGGATATTTTGTGGAGTGATTGAAGTGAAAATGGATGAAAATTTGATCGAACTTGTCAGTGATGATCATTCTTCATCAGAGTACAGGGATCAGAATGTAAGACAACAAGCTTGGGTGCTGGGTGCTCATTCAACAATTGTTGAACTATTCGAGGGAATTCTCCCACTTCCTCTCTTCGTTGATTTATTTGGTGAATCAAATCTCTTCTATGAGAATCACCAGCAACTGTAAAAGCAGTTATGTTCTCTATATCTTCTTTCCATTCCGAAGAGCTTGATGAATAAGAAACTCTGTTTCGCTGTATCACTGAATAAAAAAATGCTATGAAATTATTTTGGTGCAATATAGAACGTCTATTGCTCTTCAGAAAAAACATCATCGGATGGGTCTGCGGTGGTTAGATTGGGAGAGAAAAAATTGAATCCGAAAAGGAATCGGGTAAGAGATGGGCTATTGGTATCAAACTATAGGTTTTCGGGGACGCTGAATTCAATAAAAAATAATCGGAGGCTCTATCTACCATAGTTCAGAACCGAAAAAAAAATAAAGATTTGTAATGAACTAACTACTCCTAAAAAAATGTGTCAAACAAGAAAATCTAATAAAATAGATCAATATGCCCACGTTTCTACAAAAAGAAGTGAAATCCTACCAAAAACATTCTGTAAAAAACTAGCCAAGTCTCGACGGAGCTGTTTGTTTATCTCTAAAAAGTAATGAAATCTAGAAAAAGTCGAGCCAAGTTTAAGGCTCCTTACTGCGATTTCTTTATTATTATAGTTAATGTTGTGTGACTTGGCCGTTGAAGGGTACACAAGGGTATTAAACCAGGTGCTCCATGACACCATTGCACCAATCTGTCGCCAGAAACGCAACCCATTGACGATGGAAAATTGCCACTTGGAAAACGTTCATTCAATAACCAGTCAATTGTATAGGCTTGATAAAGCTTCGTATTCAATAAAACGAGCCTGAAACAAACAGTATAAAAAATTATTTCCAGTACAGACGGACTTCTAATCATTGATAGAAGACCGTCTGTACGTCTATTTTATTTTAGATCGGTGGTCGATTTGACGCTCCAAAAAGAAGAGAGGCAAGAGAGCAGAAGTCAGCATTGTCAATGCTGAATGCATACCTATGTGTTGCACAATCAACAACAGCCTAAAATGAGACACTAGCGTCCAATTACCAATACCAGCATGGGCTATTATCTCTCTTAACAAACATAGGTAGTTACAACAGATATAGCATTACGTGTAAACAAAATTGACTTGTACCCACGAACGTATTAAGAACAAGCAGGCCGTCCCAGCTTCGCCCGAGTAGAAATTTGTTTCACGCGGCGGTTTCATCTTCAAAACTTCAACCTGCCATATCTTTTGATGTACTCGTTGAAATTGTATGACATGAAGGGCAATTTTGTTCTAAATTAAATACTGGGGATAAATAACGTATTAGGTTAGATTAGGATCAATACCCAATTCATAAAATAGTGCATAATTTTGGAAAACATCTGATTACCATAAACAGGTAATAGCAAGTCAATCTTGAGAGATAGATACATGCTATCGCGGACTTTTTTGTAGAAATATTCAAGAGGTACATTTCCTTCATACATTGTATCCACGTAAGTCCTACGGTTTTTGCAGCGCACGTGAAAATATCTGATTATGGTTGATTTTTTTGTAATTATTGGAGTTATAGTAGGTATCCTTAATTTTTTCGGGTGAAAAGTATAGCCTATGTCACGCAGGGATAATGTATCTTTCTAAGAGTGAAAGAATTTATGAAATCGGTTCAGTAGCTTTTGAGCCACAAAAATACAAATCTTTCCTATTTATAATATTAGTATAGACAGAAATGCGCAACTATAGTTTCCTCAAACAGTTTTCGAGAGTATTCCTTATGAGTAATGCCTAAGAGATAATATCCATGGTCTCTTGACATGAATTTTCTTAATTCCTCACGTATTCACTTCGTATACCTAGTAAGTACAATTTTCGTATGTCGACTTCCGCATTCCACGTACTTACTTCGTGTGCTAATCATTGAGATTCTTATCATAATATAAATTATGAAAACACACTTTAACTTTAGTTAAAACGTGTAAACGTTTTATATCTCAAGATAATCGCCTAAGATTTTTGAAGGAATCTACAATGTAGAGGTCCACGCATAGATTGCAGGAAAAGTATGACGAAAATCTCAAGTTTCAATAGAAATAATTATTCGACGTAACCCTCGTCTACTTTTTGAACGCTCGTCCTACTCAAACAAGACACACATCATTTCGTCTCAATGTATGTATTTTTCGAATTATGAGCCGGGAAGGTTCGACTCAATGAAGATGATTCGTAGTTAAACTCGATTCTGTACGTCTGTAAACACGACAACTTTGGAACCAAACAACCTAGAAACTTAAAATTCTCATGTAGGGTTTGGACCAGAATATCGCTGCTCAGTGAATGGGAAAATTGGTTTCTTGCTATCAAATGCGTATCTACCTACAAGTAGAATCAGCACTCAAAAACTCCTATAACTTCACGTTAGTGCATTTAACTTATGCCGGGTTATTGCGACAAGCTGTAATTCTTTTTTCTCCAGATCCCAAAAATGCTCAACGGGATTAGTTTAGGAGGAATAAGCAGGCCAATCTTATGGTCTCACATCTTCTACCTTCACGGTGTTATTGGCGACCTTGCTAGTTATGCGGTGGAGGAGGTATAGTCTCTTATGAAACACCATTTTACCCACACATTTATAGTAGTCTAACCGAAACTCAATTTGGTTATTGAAATACCGTTTCCATTGACTATATAAATTTGAAACCGTTCAATCAATGAATCGATGGCTGATTATTATGGCACACCAAATAAGGTAAATAGCGTCGCTACTTTCGAGTCGCCTACATCAAGTATGCCACCACATACCTGAATAGCGTCGGAGATAATTGCAGAGGCGTTGTTACTTACTCAATTCTGTTGCCGTGAGAACAGAGTTGACGAAATTTGATGACCACCGTGCACTGTCAACATTTAAACGGATCAACAATATTTGATTGTTGACTTTCGAATTTTCTATCAAGTTCACGAGGTCGAATGCACGAGTGCATCGCAAGCTTCTCGTGATTGTGTCTCCGCATACTCCAATGTTCGGAGGAAATATTGATCATCCGAATGTGAAAGATATTGACTATTTTCGAGCGCTCGTTCTACTTGCCTAATTTTGATACGGAAATGATCTCAAACTATACTAACTGACAAAGAAACTGCAACAGCCAGAGGAAGCTTTTCAAATTTTTTTTTTTTGGTAAAACATATGAAGTAGGTATAGCAAGGAGTAAATGATCAAAATTTGGGAAAAAAACGTGAAGGTTTTTTCATATATAATACCACTAGAGATGGAATTTTGCCGGCAAAATTTCTCGATTGTAATATGAGAGTTTGTTGCTCGGAAATTTCGCGTATGATATGTGTATCAAAATCACGAGCCGCGAAGGAGCGAACTTTCCGAAAAGCAACAAACTTGAATATTACAAGAGAGAAATTTTACCTGCTTAAATTTCATCTCGAGTGGTGTTCGGCATGACTATTCCACGAGAAAATGTCTAACATTATAAGATAGATGCATAGAAATACCTGGTGTTGGCACTGATTAGATTTTGTTTAAGACTTTCTTGTCGATCGAAAATGTGATATTTTGTGCGGCTTTACATTTCTCCCGAAAGGGGTCGCGTTATTTGTCGTTGTCGCAGTAGCGCCACGACCGATAAATATTGCGGATTTATTCCGGAACTAGACCAAAATCTGGAATCTAGGATGCCGTTTTGATCTACAAATTTTGGTCACGATTTTTAGTAAGGAGTCGATACACCAGGTATTCTATGCATCTATATTATAAGTAATATATGCTAGGAGCATAGAATAACTGGAGGGAAGGCTTCATACGCTCGACAGATTATTTTGAACTGCCAACTAGGAGCATAGAATAACTGGAGAGAAGGCTCCCCTACGAAAATGAACTGCCAAAAACGTCCGAACTTGTCAGTTCGCCGCAAGGTCACGAGATGGCGACAACGTCGTTTCTTCCTACAACATGGCTATCCTTAATAAAATTATCTTTAATGGTTATTCGTTGTTATTACTTATTAGGTCCCATTTATTACTATAGCATAATATATATTATTTTGAAAGAAAGCAATACATACTTTTTTTCGTAAATCCGACAATATAATGCATATAGCACGTGTAAAGAAATGGCTACAAGGATCAGATTGAATATAGGAAGAAAAATCTGTTTCCCGCTACGAATCTAAGTGTTAGCAGAGGGAATGTAAACGGGGTACCATACAATTCTGCGTATAATACACGAGAACAGATAAAACCTCAGTCTTCCCGTATAATAATAATAATTCTAACCTGAATGTTCGCTTTTTCCGATAAGGATATTGTTTTGACAAATTTATTACCGATCACAGACTTCCCATAAAATTGCGCATAAAAAGTTGATTAGAATGAAGCGATTGTATGTCATCAATATTGTCTATGTTATGATTTATGGCCATTTTCAATTAAAAAGAAGCATAAATGTATCAATAACAATGACAGCCACATTATATTCTTTGCAATTGTAGGGCCATAGAACAAAATATCTGACGTTACTGAATAAAGAAACTCAGCGTTATCTATCGGGCGTCACACGAAACTCTAACCTCCGCCGTTATTGGCAGTTCAAAATGATCTGTCGAGAGTATGAAGCCTTCCCTCCAGTTATTCTATGCTCCTAGCTGCCAAAAACGGCGGAGGTTAGAGTTTCGTGTGACGCCCGATAGATAACGCTGAGATTCTTTATTCAGTAACATGTCAGATATTTTGTTCTATGGCGCTACAATTGCAAAGAATATAATGTGGTTGTCATTGTTATTGATACATTTATGCTTCTTTTTAATTGAAAATGGCCATAAATCATAACATAGACAATATTGATGACATATCATCGCTTTATTCTAATCAACTTTTTATGCGCAATTTTATGGGAAGTCTGTGATCGGTAATAAATTTGTCAAAACAATATCCTTATCGGAAAAAGCGAACATTCAGGTAAGTATTATTATTATTATACGGGAAGACTGAGGTTTTATCTGTTCTCGTGTATTATACGCAGAATTGTATGGTACCCCGTTTACATTCCCTCTGCTAACACTTAGATTCGGAGCGGGAAACAGATTTTTCTTCCTATATTCAATCTGATCCTTGTAGCCATTTCTTTACACGTGCTATATGCATTATATTGTCGGATTTACGAAAAAAAGTATGTATTGCTTCCTTTAAAAAGAATATATATTATCATATAGTAATAAATGGTACCTAATAAGTAATAACAACTAATAACCATTAAAGATAATTTTATTAAGGATAGCCATGTTGTAGGAACAAACGACGTTGTCGCCATCTCGTGACCTTGCGGCGAACTGACAAGTTCGGACGTTTTTGGCAGTTCATTTTCGTAGGGGAGCCTTCTCTCCAGTTATTCTATGCTCCTAGATATATGGTCACATTTGACACGGATTCCGCTATTTGCCAAACTAGAATTCATAGATTAACTAAACGTTGTTTGTTTTCTCTATGATATTCATTTCAGAAGCTATCTATGAATTCGAGAAACGTCAAAAGTTTTGGTTTTGCCGGTTTGAAAGTTTTTTCGAGATGAAACCATAGAACTTATAGTACATGGAATGTAAGATGACTAGAATAATGGTGTAGGCACTGATTAGATTTTGTTTCGACCAAATTGAGAATATTAGCAATGTTTCGTTCTTTCCACTTCAGGTGGCGCTATTCACAAATTATGACTGATTTTTATCAGTTATTTCAAATACTTGAATTTATTATGGTGAACGTGGCGTGTTAATGGTCGATAATTTTATCAAGCAATAATGTGTGTTTATATTCTTGACATCCTGATGTATATTAGTTCTTAGGAAAAGTATAAAACTTTCAATATAAAAAGATGCCATTCTGCTGTCATGTCATAATTGACTTTGGCAAATCAGCTGTTGATACATCAATTGACAACGGAAAATACACTGAAATGATATTGCGGCGCCGCCACGAAACATTGCTAATATTTTCAATTTGGTCGAACGTCATTCCATTCAAAAATTGACGAGTGCCTACACCATTATTCTAGTCATCTTAATGGAATGCTATTACTAAGGCACTATAAAGATAGATATGCTAGATAGACCTGGCTCTATGGTTGATTGGGTCCAACCATAGACTCGAAAATTACAGGATTCGCAACATTTTCATCACCATCTATCGGGGTGATACACCAACATAAACAATAAATTATTCTATATTTGACTATTAGATGCCGCGGCATTATTCTAACACCACGAACCTAACCTATTTCCAATGTTTTTCATGTGAGCATGCCGAAAAAAGTCACTACAAGATCTCTCATTCCGAAAATATGCTCATTCTATTACAAATTTCATTACTTTCGATTACAGATTTCATTTCAATCGAAGGGATCTGTAATTTTCGAGTCTGTGGTTGGACCCAATCAACCATAGAGCCAGGTCTATCTAGCATACCCACATAATTCTATACCTATAATTTGATCCTTGAAATTAAAAGTGAAACATCTAGAAGGCTCTGACTAGGGTCAGTGAGACTATTGAGCATGTGCTATAGCGGAGAGTGGGAAAATAGGGACATCGTGGCGATCAGCGGATGCAGTTTTGTTATTTGTCTCTGTTTGTATTGAGTCACATACGGTATCCATGGATACAGAATTACATGTCCCTTCTCTTCTCCCTAGGCATGCGTATATGCGATGACTGACCCTGGATTTAGGGGGAACGATTGCCACACTTTTGTATACTTATTAGCCACTACGCTCAAATTATAGGTATAGAATTATGTGAGCATACCTATCTTTATAGAGCCTTACTATTACCAGATCTCAGTTGGAGGAGTATCGAGATTTTCATGTTTCCATAGATATGACATGTCACACAGAACAGAAACACAGAAATTTTTTCCGAAATGCCAATTGAATCGGATTTTGATGATCAGTTTCCATAGAACTTATAGTAAGTTCTATGTAAGTTTCATAGTGTTTCTGTGTTTCTGTTTTGTGTGACAGGTCATATCTATGGAAACATGAAAATCTCGATACTCCTCCAACTGAGATGTTTTACCAATTATTTTAAACAGAGCAGCAAGATAATAGCATTTCATGATACTATAAGTTCTATGGATGAAACGATCGTTGCTACGGAAACTTCCTCAATAAAAATGAAAAGAGTGGAATAGTCGCTGAAAAACCAACATGTTAGTTTTGCCGGTTTGAAAGTTTTGTCGGGATGAAACGATCGTTGCTACGGAAACTTCACTAAAAATGAAAAGAGTGGAATAGTCATGTAAACATTTTTTGTTACTCAAATATTGTAGTCGTTTTTTGCCAATTTTTCAGCTGTTCGAGGAGATCCAAAGTCGATGTTTAGTTGTTGTTCAAATGCCTAGAGCACGTGAACTCATCGCCAGATAAGTGAAATTGGCTGCCCGAAAGTCCCGTAAAAAGTCCCAGTGAGTGGCCTACATAAGGTTCGACTCACTGATGACAAGTCTGTGGCCAAATTCCTCTCCTTTTAGCGACTCTTTATGGTTGGGGTTCACGATTCTTAGTCCTGCGATATTGGTTCACGTTGAAAGAGAGGAACCTATTCCACCATTCAGCACACTACCCAGGAGACCATGAGACTGTTCAGTGTTTACCCCCTTGACCGTCTCAGCAATACAGGAACTTAGAACGTTATCACTATGTGTAAGACTATTCATTGTGACCACTGAGAATGTTTTCGTTTGTTAGGACCTGCTAGGTCACCCCTAGGCCCTGAAGTACTGGTTTCGGGGAAACTATAGTTTATAGTGAAAAAGGGATAATTCCTCACTCTTACAAGTTTCTTGTCCAAAGCATTGTTCTTTGGCTTGCAATGGCATAGCATTCCGTAATCAGGAATAGGAGTATCTTCCTCCTCCCCACAAAATCTACAATAGTCAGTGTCCAATAATCCCATTCTCAACAGATGTTTCTTCTGGCGACAATGTCCTGCGAGAAATCCAGTGAGTAGGTGTAGTTGCTTCTTACTGGGATCTAGATTTTTGGGATCTAGCAATTTCAAAGTTCCGGAGTAACTTTTTGGAGTGATCCATCCCTGAGAGATTCCTCCAGAGTTTTTGGCTTTCGGTTTTCTCCTTCACCATAAACTGCTTCTTCCTATAAAACAGGGCGTTTGTGCATCCTTTCTGGCACGTGCATTGGCCTCTTCGTTTCCTACAATTTCCGGATTTTTCTCAATGCTCACTTTCTTGGTCATTAAATCACTAGGAAGGTATGCTGATGAGATGTATTCATTCAGGGAGGACCAAACTCTCTGACACCTGATTCTCATATTGCCTGTCCCTTCTTTAGATATTCTGAGGATGGCCTCATGGGTTACCCTATCCATCACTAGATGTAGAGGTGTTAGGTCTATGATGATCTCAAGCGCCCTAGTTGGGTGCGTTCTCATAGCTCTCGTGGTGCACACACAGGCTTGCATTTTCCTGTTACTTACCTGACTTGCCTTAGCAAACCAGGCTACTGCCCCATATGTCTTTATAGGTCTTACGAAGATGACGTACATCCATCGGAGTATTTTTGGGTTACAACCCCAATTCCTCCCGCATAGACGCCTACACGCCATCAGAGCCCTTTTAGCTCTGCCACTTCTGCCAGTAGCATTATCAACATGCTCATCCCACAGAAGTTTTCTATCCAGGGTTATTCCAAGTATTTGACTTCAGACCCCCCCTCCAAGATATTTCCGTCCAATGTTAACGTTTTCATGGCTGGAGTGAACGGAATTACTTGGTTGGGTTGATGATCAGCCCCACTGACAAGCACCACTGCTAAATAATTCTCAGGCAAAACTAAGATTATATTAATAATAATAATGTTTAATCGCAAAATAATTACAATTCATGAAATAAATGAATAATACGAATAAACAGAGGCATCACTGAAATAACAACTACGATAAGTTGTTACTTATGTCATATGTGTGATATAGCTGTAGTACCCTGGGTAATGAGAAGAAATTATTTCATTTGAAAAAAAATATTCAGTTTTACCATAATTCTAGAGGAAAGTTATTCAAACATGTGGGTTCAATCTCGGACACATAAATTGAAATTTCGACAGGCGTAAGCTGTTGGGGACTCTGATAAACAGTTCAAGGGGTCGCGTAACCCAAGGGGAGCGTAGTCAAAGGTTTTTTTCTGCTTATCGTCAGATTTTATGATTTCTTAACCAATAGTGTAAGACCACGTCGTCTCAAACAAATTCCGTCTAGAATATTCCAAAGGGACAAAGAGGCAGGGGAGAGTTTGATTTAAATAGGCAAATTTTCAGAAAACGGGGAGATCCGAGAGAGATTCGACGGGGGTTCCGAGAGTGGCGTGAAGTAGCACAACGTGTGCATCTATGGGAGGGAACATGCGAATACAAAATTCGTAGGAAGTACCTATATTAATTTGGAAGTTAATCAATTTGTTTTATTTTGTGACTATCGGCAAGTGTTTTCGGGAGTGTTTGGTCTGGTAAGAGAGACATTTTCTACAATAAATGATTATTTGACATAGGTATACATATACCAGAAGGTCCTGGTCGCTCTCTATTTTATTGATTTTGAATCCTATTATTTTTTTTTTATTTACTGTTGGTTCCGTGAAAGTTTAAGAATTAACAATTTCGTTAATCGCATGTAGAAGAAATATTTTGTTTAAATTAATATATTGTTGATTTTGATGACAGTTTATTTTTATTCCATCCCCTCTCAGAAAACGATTACATGTTTCATATGACCTTGCGTTTGCTCAAGGCACGAATCCAGGATTCCTTTCGGCTGGAAAAGTGTGTAAAGCTTGAAAAGGTCAGTTTTTCTTTGGAATTTCTTATTCGCGGGTACAGGTGTGTTTAGAAACACCCCGCAGGTACAACATAGCCATCACATAATATAAAAAAACCCAACACCCAAATACATAATAAATCACAGAAGAGAAGCAACAAAGAAAAAGGGCAAAGTATGTAAAACATATGTAAATTTTCTGATAGAATTACAGAATCAGAATACATATTATAGGGATTAATAATTAGTGTTAGGAATGCACTCAGAAGGCCAGGTAAAAATACTTAGGTGTCATGTATTCAGTTCTCATCAGTAAAATTATAGCATTTCATTCTTTCATAGCAGAATTTAGTTGTAAGTTTTGATATGTTCAGAATAAAAATACCTACATCCCATATAACCCACCCCAATTGCTCTTCCACTGAGGGATCGTTGAGTGAGATAGAATGAAGTAATGTTTTATTTCAATAATTTTACCAAAGATATTCTAGTAGAATATCTTTGAATTTTACAGATGTGCAGATCTTGATTCTTGGCACTGTCCGGCTTTTCAATAGCTCATTATCTATATTATTAGAAATGTGGTGTAGAAAAAACGAACAGAGTACAGAGATGTATATTATATAAATCTATAAAAGTAGTATGAAAGTTTATTGCAAATATGTTTCGTACCGAATTATTGCATTCGGAATGTGGTCTGAAATAAAATCATTTGTTTTCCGCGTTCTTCTCTCATAACAAACGAATTGAATTAATAATAGAGAGCATTTTCAGTTCCAAGTTAAATTTAGAGTTGTTTTATGAGAGGAGCACGTGTCATTAGCAAAAACCGCTTTACGACGTAGTTGAATTATTGATAAGAACGAAACCCATGGCCTTTTCTTATAGGTAAAACCGTGATTCAGTCTCGACCTATGAGTCTAAACACACATATATTCGTCCACGACGGATATCCGGTAGATAAATAAAACTCACTTGTTTTGCGTAATTCCAAACTTCCTCCTGGCGAGAACACAACATTTTTCATTTTCTGGGACGGTTTCCACCTTATGATACATCGATGAGTAACTATATGGTATGCAGCAAAATATATACAAGAAAAATTATATGGAATCCCCCCGTATATTACAGGAACATTTGTTCGGATATTGTTACCGATTGGAAACTTTTTTTTTTAGGAAATTTATTTTCATTTTTAGTGTAACCAGGGGTGCAGAGGCTTCAAAAGTATTTTAGCTGAACAGAAAATTTCGAAGAATCTCATAATCTGAAGTTTCAGATCCCAAATAGGCCCAGTTCTCCAAAAACGTCTCACGGGCACTTTAACTTGTACCTCCCTGTGTAAGAAATTTTAGCAGAATTGAGAGATTCGTTTCGGAGATATTGTTTCCGCGGAAAATGGTCGTGATAAACAGCCAGAAAGATAGCTATACTCCATTCACTTTTACGAAGTACCCCGATTGGCCAAGATTTGGGTTTATCAAGTTTTTGTACTTAAAACTGGCACTCGTGAAATGCCAAATAATTATGAGAGATGTTGCCAATGCTAATTTCTATTTACTCTTTTTTGACTTCGTAGGTGAGGTTAGTTCTTTTAAGGTTCAACTGTAACACAGGTTTCGTAGTAAGGGAAAGGGGGGCAAAACCGGGTATAGGGGCATAATCGGGTACCACTAATTTACCCCCTTTGCGTCGGTTAAATTTCGTTCACGTAGCATACGTTGGTAACTCTTATGTACGCCAGTATTTCCACAAGTTCTGCCAGTTGTGTGTGTTTATTTATCAGTGTTATGTAGAACCACGTGAATCTTTGGTATGTAATCTTATTTTACCTAAATTTATTCCTACCTACAGATTGATATAACTATATTCTACGATAATTGACAATGCATAATGTGATATGTAGGTTGTTTGGCTGTATGAAACTCTGTAGATAAGCCTAATTTTTCTCATGTGTTTTTTATTATTCAACATTGATTAAAATATAAGCTCTGGGGCAAAACCGGAAAACCCACGTGGGGCACAACCGGGCGGTACCCATTTATGCCCAAGAGTGTTTCTTTATAACAGTTTCACAGTTGTATTTATATGGTGTGCACCTATAATCGGAAGACTTGTAACATATCTGAATTTCCTACCCTGCAATAAAATAAAATGCACCGTTGGCAGACTACTCCATGGCTTCCAACTTTGCATCGTCTATTGTCGAAACGTGGAACTACGTTGAATGAACTTATTTGATATTATTTTATAATTCTATGAATGATGAATATTAGTACGACTTCAAGCAATACTTTAGGCAATTCGCATCTTTATAAATAGGAGATTTTAATCATATCGAAGATCCACCATGAAGTAAACTTGTTCTTCTGTGACCATCGAAGAAATACGATTCTGTGGAAGAAAAACTAACCTCCGAAACGAGAACGAATGGAAGGGCCTTTTTTTTACTTCACTTTCACTCGGCTGCTGTCTGTTTTCCCTTTCATTCTGGTTCACAATAGTGTTCCTTTGAAATGGAGTTCCTCATCTAGGAATCCGCCATTTTAGTATGTTTTAAAGACGCTTCTTTGTTATCTGGTATGTACACTGTCCCCATTTTAAATAACTCTGTTTCATTTCACAGGATTTAACCTCATGTAAGCTTGTTCTACTTTATCATTGCATTTCTATTGAATATTGTGGAACTCTGTTCTGCTACCAACCCATTTGGAATATTCTTAGGGCCGTAAGATCAATCACAGTTTAAACCGTAAGTGGAGTTTAAACTGTAAAACGGCCCTTCTAATCAACAGTTTAAACCATCAGTATGGTTTAAACTGTGATTGATCTTACGGCCCTTATACTGTTCGTAAGGCCTACTGCACATTTAACTATTCACTCGACATTATGGTATACGCATTGGAGTTGTTGCTTTTAGTATAATATTTCACGTACAGGGGAAACATGGTTTGGAGGTCTAAGGTAAACTGTTTACATCGCCTGTGCCTAAGGAAAACATCCTGCCTAGCATCGTGGAGGAGACTTCCCTCTGAGAGTTCTGTAGACGAACATCCTCAGCAAAACAAGCCTTGGTCATTGGCCTTGGTGAGCCGGGAAAGTATCCTAGGCCGGATTGCTTCGCCCCGGGTCCACCGTTCATCAGTCAACAGGAAATCTAAAGAGTTTATTGTCCACTTCCAAACCAACGCGAATAGAATCACACACACACATGGAAGGGAGGATTCTTACACATGGAACTGTAAAAGCTCTGCGCAACAATAAAGTGACAAACTCTATATGCCTATAACCTTTGGATGTATTGGATTCTGCTTTTTATCACAATTGTGCAAGTAATAACCTTACCGGAGTATACGAAGCTCCACATTGTACATATCACCAGTGCTCTTCTTATTAATAATTGTTCTATGGATTGTAAACATATCATCTGTAATGCTAAAAGGGTTTTAGCTTTCAAATCCAATGAGGAATTGGATTTGGTTCGTTTTTTATCCCTTCATATGGCTATGGTTCCCCGAACTATGGTGCTGGACGAATAAAGGCTCTTGTTCCATCTGTCCAATCTAATGTATTATTTATCTATTTTACCTCATTATTTCCCATCCTATATTTCACTAATCTGAGTTATTACGAATCTGAATTACTACGACATAACATAGAGTTCTACCAATCTAGCCACAAGCCAAAAATATAAGTATAAAACCCCCTTTAACGTAATTCTACCTTTAACCAGCTCTTCAGAGCAGGGCAGGATTCACTTTTTCTCTCCCTTTTTAATAATGTTCTAGGATTTACAAACTTGGAATGTTACATACTAGTCTTCAACATTTGTCTACAGATGACATGAAAAAAGCAATTATGGAAGTTGTTTCTAAAACGATGGACTAGGAAAAAGCAGACAATAATTATAATGGGAATGTATTCAGACGGATTTTCGAATTTCGGAAAAAGTTTTCACTTCACAGACGATAATTTCCAATAATTATGTTTCTCAATCAACTCTTGAAGATAGGGTTAAAAAAATGAATGGAATGTCTTTGGAAAGGGCTCACTGTGAATAATACGCAGTACCCGGTTTTGCCCCAACCCTCGGGGCAGAACCGTAAAATGGAATATGATTCTTTTTGCTGGTTTTTTCATATTGTACTGGTTTTTTATAAGTTTAACTCATTTCACTGTTTGCCTCATATGCTACGGCATAAACAAGTCAAATGTCAATAAACATAAATAAATAAAAAATTATTGCAGTTTTTTCTCAGCTACCCGGTTTTGCCCCCCATTCCTATACTACTACATTTTCATAGTGGAGTATTTCAAGTTGTGCAAATATGTATTTAAATGTCTTCTGTAGGCTTATTTCTCGAGAATTTTGAAAACTGGGGAATTCCATAGGTCCGTAAGTTCTGTTTGTTTGGAAGTTTTTTGACGGGCTATTCGTGGTTTTTTTAACGGACTATTCTGTTCATTATCTTTCAGTAAAATTTCAACACTCGGTTCTTGATTTCTGTACAAGAAAATAGCAAAACTGAATCTTCCAACCATGTTTATGTACGTGAAATATTTCCAGTATTAACAGAGAAAACAGTTTCTTCAACATTCACCCGGTCTTTGGAATTATGGGATTCACATAATATTATC
Organism: Adalia decempunctata; assembly: GCA_951802165.1. Taxonomy (NCBI): domain Eukaryota; kingdom Metazoa; phylum Arthropoda; class Insecta; order Coleoptera; family Coccinellidae; genus Adalia; species Adalia decempunctata. The sequence continues at coordinate 34,401,211 of OX637697.1, read as the reverse complement.
TCAAATTCATTATTTTCCCGAAGTAAATGAACATTTTGATAAATACGTAATTACTACGACCCCTATGTAGAAAAGTTGCGTATTTATCCGACAAGAAAATGACTATAACCTAACATATTCAAAATATACACGGTGAAATGTGTCAGAATGACGTGGCCAACAAGGATACTTTATAAAAGTGAATGGGGTATATGTTGCACTCTGTTGATGTAGAGTGCATTCTCAAACAAAGCTTAAATGTCATGAACGTGCAGAAATGTTGCCATTTGATGCCACGTGATGAAATATCGCGTATGGCAATTTTTGCTACATGCACAAATAGGTGCGATGAAATGCTGACAACTACAACCCCATTTTCACCCACACGTTAGGGTGGTTATCTTAATCTTTCCGAACCTCCTCAACCATAACTTCCGTACATCTTTAACCCCCAGAGGTACAATAACAACGATAATGTCGATTGAATTTCATGGCACAATTCCTGAAACGGGGTTTCACACGTGTAATTTTGAGGTTAGCAGCTAGGGGCCGACGTAATTCCCCACGAATCTGGGTCACGAAAGGGCTTGTTGAGTGGTTTGGATACGAATTCACACAACCAACGTCAAACTCACTATTTCACAGAAAAAAGGATTCATGATAAAAGTGTCGTTGGATATCAAAGTGAAGTTCATTTCACCAATAGTATATTGCAAATATTGACAATACATAGTGTACTAATAGTATGAGATCTGGTATAAGAAATATATATCCTCATCTGTCAATTATTTGTGATAAGAAATAAATGATAGATGACATTTACATCGACACATTGCACATGGGTTTCCTAATTAAATCTGGTGCGGATAATGTTAAATTGTTAAATCTTTAACAAAAATTTTTCAATAAATTTCCCTCATTTGTTTTTTGAAAAAATCGTCAACCAGTTAAGAGAATGGACCCTAAAGAATTGAAAAAGTAATGGTTGCCTGCTTTTTTCCGGGTACAACTGTAGGGTTGCTAGGTTTGAAGAGGTGACTCGCAGTAGTGAAATTACCCTCATCTGTTACTTGATCGTATCTGATGTCAAATGAAAGCTATTTCATTCTCAATCTGACTGTATAGGGTTGCCTTACTTAAAAGTTGATTCAGTCTAGGGTTGCCTCAATTTTAGATGTAGATTTTAGACAGGAGCGGTGACAGATATGAGTTGCGCGCTCAACTCTATGTGACAGACAATGGTGAAGGGAATTCCTATGATGACTAAATATTAACAAAGATATAGAATTATTATCGAACACTTATTTATTGAAAAAGTATATAATTTTTTTTAATTAGTAGAATAACTCAATAAAAATTTATTCTGTTTCTGACTCGTCAGAAGTGGCCACTAGAAAATCTGATTCTAATTCATCTTCGTTCATTTTTCCCTCCGATATTTTGAGTACATCCTCAACTTGTAAAGGAGTCGGATCCCCTGCGAACCCTTTAGGCTTTAAATATAACCATCTAGAAACCACCCACAGTCTTTTGGATCTAGTGTTACATCTCTCATCAATGGCATGAAGCCACATTGAATTTACATATATCGTTCGTAATATTTTCTGCTAGAGAGACTTCCAGCATGGTGGAATCATGTTTGGGTCCATACCTCTAATCTTCTTCATGAAAAACTCTTTTTCATGGTATGTTGAATTTTTTTTTCGAACAGCTGATATCTAGCGTTATCGATGTTATAACAGTTTTTGATACCATACAAAAGGGCAATAAACTCCTGAATACGTTCAACTTTTTCATCGAGAAATAAATCAACTGGATCTGTTTACGATGCAAATATTTCCTGAATATCCCTTCATCATTGTCTGTCACATAGAGTTGAGCGCGCAACTCAATCTGTCTCCGCTCCTGTCTAAAATCTACATCTAAAATTGCGGCAACCCTAGACTGAATCAACTTTTAAGTAAGGCAACCCTATACAGTCAGATTGAGAATGAAATAGCTTTCATTTGACATCAGATACGATCAAATAACAGATTCAAACCTGGCAACCCTACAGTTGTACCCGGAAAAAAGGAGGCAACCATTACTTTTTCAATTCTTTAGGGTACATTCTCTTAACTGGTTGACGATTTTTTCAAATAACAGATGAGGGAAATTTATTGAAAAATTTTTGTTGAAGATTTAACAATTTAACATTATCCGCACCAGATTTAATTAGGCAACCCATGTGCAATGTGTCAATGTAAATGTTATCTATCATTTATTTCTTATCACAAATAAATAACAGATGAGGGTATATATTTCTTATACCGGATCTTAGACCATAATAGCTGTTAAATAATAAAGTCCAAATAGGAACGTCAAATTTGGGGTTAGTGAAATTCAAATTCCTAACAGCATTTATTGAAACGTGGTGACCGGTTTCGCATTAGTAAAACCAATGCATCCTCAGACCGAATCTAGCACACGCTAGAATAGCATAGCGTGTGCTAGATTCGGTCTGAGGATGCATTGGTTTTACTAGTGCGAAACCGGTCACCACGTTTCAATAAATGCTGTTAGGAATTTGAATTTCACTAACCCCATAATAGCTGTACCACACTTCAGTCCCAATCTGGTTCCCTTGTTTACGTACTTATACAAGGTGTATTTTATGGTGAGGCTTTTCTTTTACTGAAAATTTCTAGTATGAAATGTTCAATTTAAAACATGTATAAAAAACTTGGGCATCAATACTCCAATACCACACTGACCTGCATCTCTCTGTTCTTCATATCTCTACATCTCTGCACCAGGTTTATGAACATCCGCGAAGTTTGGTGATTTCTAAGCGGAAATCTTGTTCTGTACATTTTATATGCTGAACTGGCATTTTGTTTTGATTCACCATGAATTAAAAGCATATCAACAAGTTTATTATCTGAATAAACGTGCGGCATTTTCGAAACAAAACACTCGTAAAATTTACACCGTCGTAACACGATCGAAGATTACTGATCACAATCGATATTCTGAGTCATGTTAGTCATGTATGATGAGAAGACAAAAAACATGTTGATATCTACGGTGGAGCAGGCCAGGGAGCAGGTTCGGACTGAGGAATTTTCAGATTCAACTAGAAAATATTCTAGTTTCATTTTCTGGAAACAAGGGCACAATTCATAAACCAAATTTTTGGACTTATTTTGATGATTTCTACCATCTGTCAAAAGAAAAGCCTCACCTTTAAATACACCCTGTACATTTGTGCCGTCGTTAATGTCGCAATTTTTGCGCGCTTAGGTAAGGACTGAACGAGAATAAATTCGCTATCACAAAAACGCTTATATCTTTTGAATCACTGGACCGATTTCGAAAATCAAACTCATTTTCGAATCATCTTCTAATTCTAATGAAAACCGTTTTAACAATAAAAAAACCAAAACTATTTTTTACAAAATTCATGGATTTTTTCTGGAATTCTTCCCATCATGCTTCTTATAGTGTTCTCAGTAACTTTCTGGGATGCTGTCTTCCACTTTTGCTTGAATTCCGTTAATGTTTTCGTTGATTTCTTCTTCAATTATCTTTTTAGCAGGGCCCAATATCTTTCGATTGGCCTGAGTTCTGGGCAATTTGGTGGATTGGCCTCTTTGGGGACAAAAACAACCTCATTCGTACCATTCCTTGGTGGCCTTGCTGTAGTGGCATGAAGCTAAATCTGGCCAAAAGATTGTTGACACATCGTGCTCACGTAGAAATGGTAAAAGTCGCTTCTTCAAGCATTCCTCGATGTATATCTTCGAGTCAACAGAGCCTTGGCCAACGAAAAATTTGCTCCTTTTCCCACAAGTGCAAATTGCTTGCCAAACCAGGAATTTTTTAGGAAACTGCTTGTTTCTTCACGCGAAATTATTCGTCAACATTTCCACGAGAATCTGCAGTATAAAATTCCTGACCAGGGAGTTGCGAGAAATCAGCCAAGACATAGGTTTCGTCGTCCATCACGCAACAGGAAAAATTTTTCAAGAAATCTTTTTTTAATTTCTTTGCTCTTGATTTCGCTTCTTGATTCTTCACAGCGTTCCTGTCTGGCCCTTTCTGCACTTTGTATGTTCTAAGCCCACAACTCGACTTGATTTTCTGAATGGTTGACTGCGAACAACCCTTCACTATTTGGGCCACTTTCCGTCCTGAAAGGTTAGGATTCTTCTGAAAAAGGCTGATGGCTTTCTTCACATTTTTTGGGCTATGTAACCCCTTTTTCCTCCCCGTTCCTTCCTTGCGGTTAATTGTAAGATCTTCGTTGAAGCGCTTAACAACTCTTGATACCGTTTCCGGACGAACGCGAGCCTCTTTTGCGATTATTTTGAAGCTCCATTTTTGATTATTTTGAAAAAGTTTCACTATAAATTCTCGTGTTTTCACTTCTCTTGGCATTTTGCGACAGAGAATTGGAATATCTATGAAGATAGATGCATCTATCTATGAAGTAAATGTTCCACATGTTTCTGACGTTCATAACAAAGCTAACTATGATCAAATTCTGATTTTTTTCAATTGGTTCAAGAGATATAGGCGTTTTCGTGATAGAGAATTTATTCTCGTTCAGTCCTTAGTACCGCCGCATATCGTCCCCAACCTACGCAGCTGTGAGCAGAGTGCAATTTATGTTTATAATAAATTGATTATTTAGGCGGGTTTGTCCGGACAACATTGGTACGTGTGTAGAAAACACCCAATTTCAAATCTCAGATCCGATGAAGCGAAGTTTGTCAATCTGGTTCATCCTTTAAATGACTAAATATAAAGTTTGTTGTGTTTGTACAATGTTCAGACTACTCTGAAGTACTTAACCCAATGATGCTTCTGTTTCATTGCCAGCAGCGCAGCCACAGATCCATCAATTTGAATATATTTCTGGGAATTGAATATTGTTTCAGGTCGTCCGTACAAAAATGGGCCAATGAAAACAGTTCGAACGAGAACTATATCAGAACATTTGCTTCATTAGAAATCCTACCGGATTTAAACTAGCCAAGTTGTATACGGAAGTCTGCAACTCTGTTTTCGAAAGGTTCAAGTGGTATATTTGTGTTTGTCGAGTGGGATGAACTTCAACTATTTACATTAGTCTAGTGGGGAGGTGATTAGGTTGACTAAACGAAGAGGAAACATATGAGAGAACAGAGAACAGACATAAACAAAATTGTAGCCAATTTATCTATATCTGAATTCAACAACGAAATCCAAAGGAGTAACGGATAATTTTAAGAACTACATATGTCAGTTTTTCACTTTATCTTACACGAAAATGAAAAATGTATATTTGAAGAACTTAAAGTGTCGAAACCAACTGAAATCTTTTTATAATACGCTGAAAGTGTAGTTTGTCGACCAGACAATGGCCAAATGTTTCAAATGAATGATATCTATTTTCAATTTTTGAGGAGAAAATTGTGAAATGATGATTTTATTGCTGAATTCGATAAACCCAATCTCAGGAACTCCACTTGATGCAAACCAGCTAAAAGAAATAATTCCACAGCATCGATAAATCGATTGAGATCATTCAGTTGAAATATTTTCAGACGTTCAGTGGCGGAACAAACTCGATAAATAATAACAGTCCACTATAATATCAGTCATGCATACATAGGTACATATCGAGTACGCCTCTGTGAAGAAAGGGATCACAAATTAATTTACAAGGTCTTATAACGCCTAGAACAAAATGATGTCAACCATATTAGTCAAGCAATAATTTCGCGCATATTTATATTTCTTTATTATTTATCACGATATATTGGATGATTTTATGAAATTATTGCATGCATGATTTCTGTGCAAGGTTGTTTCGTCAGTGAATATAGAGCAAATTTGGCATATTCCACCCATTTTATACACTGCGCAAAAAAATTAACGCACATTATGGAAATCTCAAATTTATTCTACAATCAGAAGGTGTTCTCAATGATAATTATTTTTATCAGAATTAACGTATGGTCCGAAAGTTTGGGAAAAATTTCACCTGGTCTGGTTGAGAAGCAACGTGTCAGGGGAATAATTAGGCAAATCGAAAATAATGGTTCCTTGTCTGTTACTTGAATTTTGATTTATAATAAGGATTGTTAAGTTAAATTGTTGAATAATTCGATAAAAATATAAGATTATTTAAGTCAGAGTTATATATGCTTTTGAAATTTTTCCCAAAACTTTCGGACCATACGTTATGCATGCATATGTTATCCACTTTCAACGTTTTTCTTCAATACATATGTTTTCTCCCAGCAGGAATAAAAAAAGATGATATTATCAGATTTTGAATGTATTGGCTCCATTCTAAAATCAGTTGTTCTCGATCAATTCTAGTGATCAATAGTTTTTCTTTCGTTTGATTTTCTACACTCGATCGCTATGCAACGCGAAACACGCAATTTGACCCAAGAGGAATGTGCCCAAGCGGTAGTTTTGCGAGAAGAAGGGTGGATATACCGTAGAGCGGTGTGACTTTGCACCACTTTTTAGAGTATTCTTGATGTAACTTTCTCGTTTTTCTGTAAAATGAGTTGTGTTTGAATTATGTTTAATTTCAACAATCTAGCTATCGATTGCTGTTACTAGAAACGCAAGAAAAAGTGCGCAACAATTTTTTTTTCCATTTTAAAAATTTGGCAAAGTCACCCGCACATCGGTGCGAATTTGCCACTTGCATCAAAATGCGTTTGTAGGCAATTTAATCAAGTGCAGGTGGCTTTAACTTTTTTGAAGGTTAACTAGCTAGGTACTACTCGCGAATAAAACAACAAATTATAAGAAAATAATAGTATATTATTTCATTAGGAGGAGAAGTGTAACTTTTCGTGGCGAGCTTGAGTTTATTGAGATAATTGAAAGCGAGCCACGAAAAGTCACTTCTTCTCCGAATGAAATATGCTATTTTATTTCCAAACGTTTTCAAATTCATGAAATTTGTACATTTAATGTAACTTCATCAAATAAAAATGACGTTTGTATTGGAAGTTTTTGTATTCTATGCATCTATGTCGAGGGGGTGATCACGAGCCGAAAATGTGTACAACATTTCCAAATATCCAAGTATTTCCACACATTTCCATACATTTCCGAGCATTTCCAAATATTTCCACACATTTCCACATATTTCCATACATTTCCAAGCATTTCCACACATTTCCAAGCATTTCCACACATGTTCACATCTTTTTCAAAGACCCCAAGTGTTAAGATGGCCCATAAATAGTAATTTACGTAACAAGTCCGGAAAATAGGGTTTTTTTGGACGAATAGACAAGATTCTAGGACGAGCCGGAGGCGAGTCCTGGAAGTCTGTGAGTCCAAAAAAACTATTTCCGGGCGTGTTGCGTACAATATTTTTTCGGCAACCGTGAAGAATTACAAATCAATGAGATGACACATCTCTTTATTGATTTTGATTCATATTTGAATTAAACAGAACACAGAACAGAACTGTCATCCGTTATTTCGTTGCTATTGTGATGATCATAACAATGACAACAACGACGTGTTTTTCCGGCCTAGTCCGGGAAGTACGTACTTTCCGGCCTAGGCCGGGAAATGCTACTTTCTCAAAGAAAAAGCGTCCGGGAAGTGGGTACTTCCCGGACGGTTGCCGAAAAAAGTAATGTTTTTATAAAAAAAGGCTTGATTACTGAAGATAGCTGCATATTATAACTTTATAGGGGATAAACGGGGGGATAAATTCATAAATAACACAAAGGTTTAGTGTTTAGACCATTTAATAATATCCAACATCCAACAATATCAACAATGTTAAAAATTCCTATAACAAGGCAAAATTCTCAAAACAAAAACTCAATACTTTTAAGAAAACTCTCAACTTCAAAGAACTTGAAAACATAGAAAAACTTTATTAATAACAGAACTAAAACTCATTATGAGACTAGAAAAGTAGGATGCTATATGCTCGCCGTTATGTCCTTGCACCTTTGGGGAATTTTTAAGAATTATTTATCATTTGAAACTCTTAAATTCTTTATAACACTTGTTTATGAGCTGGTTTTGAATTCTTGTTGATTGGAAAGGATGCGTACCAATTAACTCAATGGGACCATAAAAAACGAATTTTTTGTCTACTTCTTCGATTTGGGCGTTCTTCGGCCACTTATATTCGTTCAGGTAGCTTTCTAGAAATTTCACTATTAGCTTTTCTCCATTTATTTCAATTACTCTCCCTAAATACCACCTAGAGTCCTAAAAAATAGCGTAATATTTTTCATTTTGAATGTTAACCTGACGCATAGGTTGCGTTTCATTTTCATAAAAAGACTCTTCACTCTCTCCCGAATCGTCATCCAGAATAACGGCTCTATTATTTATATCGAAGCTTTCAGAGGTTTCCAGATTTGATGTTTCAGCGAGCGATGGCCTTTTCTTATTTTTTTCTTGCAATTTTTCCTGTAATTTATCTACAACTTCTTCCGGTAGTAACAGTGAACACGATTGAGATTCTGTTTGTGCTGAGCTAGGTTCTGGTATATGGCTTACATAAAGATCTATATCTACGAATGAATGGTTCATAGTTGTAAGAGTGAGTTCAAAGTAGTGAGTTTTTTCCGAAGTTGGTTCATGTGGTTCTAGCTCATAAAAAGTACATAAACAGCCCAGTCCCCGTTTTCTTTTGATTCCAGAGAGCTCTGTTGGTGCTGAGTCCAAAGTATATTTCTTGCTTTTAGCGGAACCTGAGAAGTACTTAAATGCTAGTAGTCTTCCAACCAAAATAGTATTCTTTTTATTCCATTTTGGATTTTGTCCGAGAGAATTTGCTGAGCGCTTTGCTCTATGATGTCTCAGCTTCTCTATTGCGTCAAAAAGTAATTTTCTGTGTCCGGGTATAATTTTAAATTTGCTAGGTTTGTGTTTATAAAATCCGTAATAATTTCCTTAATCGTCTCCTTCGGGAATAAATTCACAGATTTCCTCTTGAGTGAATTTTTCTATGGAGCTTATATCATTTTCAGTTAATTGCAACAATGAGCTCATGCTGTCGTATCCAGAGTATTTCAAAATGTTTTGTAGATAACAAGGCAGCTGGATATCATATAGTTTTAGAAACTCAACTATTTGCTCGTTCATATTGAAATACCTGGATTACATAACAAAATAAAGATATGAAATTTTAGGAATATGTATATCTAATATGTACTTACTATTTATATTATACACACAATAATATATCAAATACTAAATTTTTACACGTTACTACTATAAACACCCGTATAAACATGAAATAAACACGCTAATGTTCATCAAATCTTAGATTATATATCCTATATCAGGGATATATAATCTAAGCATCAAATGAATAACCTAACCTCACTTACAGTACGTCATTTGGTGCCATTGCGCATGACTATTTCCAAACATTTCCACACATTTCCAAACATTTCCACACATTTCCAAACATTTCCACACATTTCCAAACATTTCCAAACATTTCCAAACATTTCCACACATTTCCAAACATTTTCACATATTTCCAGACATTTCTACACATTTCCAAGCAACTGTACAACCATTTCCACTCGTGATCACCCCCTCGATCTATGTTCATGGTAACCAAGTAAACTTTTTCGTAGCAACACTTTTCCTGCCGCCGCGCCGGAGGGAAAAGTAAATATTTCTCCGCCTAGGCGGAGAAATAGAACTTTTCGATGATCCTGTCAGTCGAGAACTGATGTTGTTATCGTACGTTTGGAAATAATAGTATATTATTTCATTAGGAGGAGAAGTGTCACTTTTTGTGGCGAGCTTGAGTTTATCCGCCGAACGGAGTGAGGCGGATAATTGAAAGCGAGCCACGAAAAGTCACTTCCTCTCCGAATGAAATATGCTATTTTATTTCCAAACGTTTTCAAATTCATGAAAATTGTACATTTAATGTAACTTTATCAAATAAACATGACGTTTGAATTGGAAGTTTTTGTATTCTATGCATCTATGTTCATGGTAACCAAGTAATCTTTTTCGTAGCAACACTTTTCCTGCCGCCGGAGGGAAAAGTAAATATTTCTCCGCCTAGGCGGAGAAATAGAACTTTTCGATGATCCTGTCAGGCGAGAACTGACGTTGTTATCGTACTTTTGGAAATAAAATCTATTATTCTTCATAAAATACATAAAATCAGTCTCTTTGTAAATGAACAATCTATAATAATAATAATAATAACTCATTTTTCAAAACCGCAGAACTGTTTTTTCCTCTTCCAGACGTAGATGGTTTGTCTGCATAAATCTGCAAATTTTGTTATTCGGCAAAGTCCCCCTCCCAAGTGCAACAATAGAATAATTTCCTAAAATTTCGAGACCCGGCCAACCAAATGCTCTCAGTTTTTTTATACGCGACCTAAATACATGTGCTGCCGTTGAGAAGTTACCGACTTCGACAAAATAAAAAGAAACATAAAACATTAGGTAGTTTGGCAAAGTCACCTTCGTTGGCAAAGCCACACCGCTCTACCGTACACAAGAATTGCAGAAAGGTTTGGAGTTTCTCATACAGGTGTGTCCAGAATGTTGCAGCGATTCAGGGAGACAGGTATGAGTGTCCGAAAACCAGGACAGGGTAGACCACGGGTAACAACTGCCATTCAAGAACGTTACTTGAGAGTTTCTTCGTTGAGACAACGGTTTGCAACCGCTCGCCTCCTTCAAAATCAGCTAGAGCAAACTCATGAGGTGCAAATTAGCACTCAGACAATAAGAAATCGCCTCAGAGAAAATATCTTTCCAGACTGCCTAAAAATTGCTAAGGTAATACCGCTTTTCAAAAAGGGTGACAAAGCAGCTCCGGAGAGTTATCGACCTATTTCTCTCCTACCAGTCTTTTCTAAAATCTTGGAGAAGGTTATGTGTGTTCAGGTTGTGGATTATTTTGAGAGAAACCAACTTTTCTCGTCATGCCAGTTCGGCTTCAGGAGAAAGAAGTCGACTACTGATGCTATCTTGAGTATGTTTCGAATCGGGAAAATGTTCGTTATCACTGTTTATAGATTTGACCAAGGCGTTCGACTGCGTACCGCATGCAGGGATTTTGGCTAAACTACGAAAGTATGGTTGTTGTGACAGTAGTTGTATGTTGATTCAGTCATTTTTGTCTGATAGATTGCAAGCTGTATTCGTTGATAATAAGTGGTACCACAAGGTTCAATATTAGGGCCTATTTTATTTTTGATCTACATAAATGACTTCCCGGATTTTATGAAACTGACGCATAATGTTATATTTGCCGACGATACGAATATATCGCTTGCATGTGATGATGTAGAAATGGCTGAGGAACTGTTTGCTGGTGTGCGTGCGGATGCTTTGAGTTGGTTCGCGGGCAATGGACTTACTGTCAGTGAAGATAAAACTGAACAATTTGTTTTCTCATTGAAGAGAACTGAGGTGGGTGGTGTGAGATTTTTGGGTCTTCATTTAGATACAAAGCTCACGTGGTGGGCCCATGCGGATAGTTTGTGCGCGAAACTAGCACGGAACATTTTTGTACTACGGCAGTTATCATCCTCCGTTTCAGTTGATGTGCTTAGAGCAGCATATTTCTCGCTGTGCGAGTCGCATTTACGTTATGGGATACTCATGTGGGGGCACTGCAGCAGTTTTGAGAGAATGTTCAGATTGCAACGACGAGCAATTCGTATTGTAGCCAACAAAGGCTATCGAGATGATTGCAGGGACTCTTTTAGGCGGTTGCAGGTGCTCACGCTTCCATCTATATTCTTGATGGAGTTATTGTTATATGCCCATAGGAATTCCAGTATGTGGAGTTTCCGTGGAGGGAACCATTCTTATTCCATTAGAAAGTTACAACGCTCAGATTGCCAGGAACAATAGTCAGAGAAACCATACAATTGGTGATTTGGCAAATTGATTTATTCATAAATTATTTAAATCGCGACAGTTTCGAGATTGGATTTATCTCTTCTTCAGGCTGAAAGAAGTAACAAGACATTGTAAAAAACAAATATGACAAACTACACACACAATAAAGCTTACCGAAATAAACACAGTTACAAAAATATGGACTATCAAAATGTTTCGACATCAACAGACATTGGAAAACAGATCAGACCTAAGATTGTCGCCCAAATGGAACTTTATAGAATAATTCATAAAATAAAAAGAAAAACAATTAACCACATTTGCATCCCTCAACAATGAGGTCAGCTGTCATAATCCTATCTTCCGTGTTCGCATTACTTATACACCACATTGGCCTACTATAAACAACATACAAACCAGCAATTCAACTCGGAAAAACAAATCATTCAACACTTAGAAATCAAATTACAATAAATCTTACTCAAATCTTCCATGTCCGTCCTATAATTTACAGAATTATGCTTTTTAATATAAAACATCTCGGCAAAGAATCTTTTTTTGTAATTTCTCTCCCTGTGCAGAATTTCAACGTTGTCGAGATCAAAATCGAACATGTGTCCTGTACTAAGATGGTGATAGACTAGGGCCGTTTTGTTGTCGGAAGGATGCTTAACAGAGTATTTGTGATCGGATATTCTCTTACAGATATGCTGTCTAGTTGTTCCTATATAGCATTGTTGGCAATGTAGACAATTAATCTTGTATATTAGATACAAAGGACAAAATTCCTAAGAAATGGGAATCGTATCTAATATACAAGATTAATTGTCTACATTGCCAACAATGCTATATAGGAACAACTAGACAGCATATCTGTAAGAGAATATCCGATCACAAATACTCTGTTAAGCATCCTTCCGACAACAAAACGGCCCTAGTCTATCACCATCTTAGTACAGGACACATGTTCGATTTTGATCTCGACAACGTTGAAATTCTGCACAGGGAGAGAAATTACAAAAAAAGATTCTTTGCCGAGATGTTTTATATTAAAAAGCATAATTCTGTAAATTATAGGACGGACATGGAAGATTTGAGTAAGATTTATTGTAATTTGATTTCTAAGTGTTGAATGATTTGTTTTTCCGAGTTGAATTGCTGGTTTGTATGTTGTTTATAGTAGGCCAATGTGGTGTATAAGTAATGCGAACACGGAAGATAGGATTATGACAGCTGACCTCATTGTTGAGGGATGCAAATGTGGTTAATTGTTTTTCTTTTTATTTTATGAATTATTCTATAAAGTTCCATTTGGGCGACAATCTTAGGTCTGATCTGTTTTCCAATGTCTGTTGATGTCGAAACATTTTGATAGTCCATATTTTTGTAACTGTGTTTATTTCGGTAAGCTTTATTGTGTGTGTAGTTTGTCATATTTGTTTTTTACAATGTCTTGTTACTTTTTTCAGCCTGAAGAAGAGATAAATCCAATCTCGAAACTGTCGCGATTTAAATAATTTATGAATAAATCAATTTGCCAAATCACCAATTGTATGGTTTCTCATTCCATTAGAAATGGGAGTGATTTCTGTGTCCCATTTCGCAGGTTGAGGAAGTCGCAGGGTGCGCCCGATTATTTATCACCGAAATTTTACAATGTTCTGCCTTCACACGTGAGAAGGCTTCCACTCATTTCTTTTAAAAGTAAATTAAAAATAATTTTAGTACAGATGGCTTTATATGATTTAGATGATTTTCGCAATTGTGATTTTTCCGCTTTTTAGGTATATCTGATTTTATTGGTCTATTTGTTGTATTTTTGTTTTGTCACTTTATTGAATTGAAATTTTTGACGAATGTATATACTTTTGTATGCTAACATGAATATATTTACTTACTTACTTACTTACTCAGAGAATATGATTTAAGGCCTCGTGTCGCGCCAAGAGGCCCAGCTCTTACCCCAGCCCATCGAAGGGCGCGTTTGGATTTTGCGAGAGAGCATATCTATTGGGAAGAGGCCGATTGGGAAAGAGTTCTCTTCACAGATGAGTCTAGATTCTGCCTCTACCATTGTGATCGACGTTCCCTTGTATACAGACGTCCACATGAAAGATATGCTCAGTGCAATTTCCTGAATACTACTGGTTTCGGGGGAGGATCGATTATGGTATGGGGTGGAATATCTTTGACTGCTCGCACAGACCTAGTGGTCGTTGATAATGGAGCTATGAATGCTGATAAGTATATAAGGAACATTCTTGAAGAGCATGTAGTGTGATTTGCCCCATACATTGGTGAAAATTTCATTTTTATGGACGATAATGCCAGACCCCATCGTACGCGCATCGTTCAGGAGGACCTTGAAGAGGTTGAAGTCTCTCGAATGGAATGGCCAGCAAGAAGTCCAGATCTCAATCCGATTGAGCAGGTTTGGGACAACCTCAATAGAAGGCTGAGAAGTTCAGAAAATCATCCAGCTACTCTTAATGACTTAGGAATCCAACTCGGAGAAATCTGGGAAGGTTTAGATCAGAACATTTTAAGATCATTCATTTTGAGTATGAACCGTCGTTTGAACCAAGTATTAAATCACTTATCAGCATTTCAGTATTTTGAAAATTGTTCATTTCTCTTCTTTCACATAAGATTCGGTGAAATCCTGAATTTTTCTTCCATTTAATGTGTCTTGTTTCGTTCAAAACCTTCCCGAGAGAACATAAAAAATAAGTTATAAAGTCAATGTAGAGTTAACATTAAAATTGAGATTTTCAGAATGTGCGTTATTTTTTTTGCGCAGTGTATTTAGATAAAAATGATTGAATTCATCCGCTGTGTGCTGTATGCAGAAAATTGTGTGCTTGAACTACACCTTCGAAGCTACTAGTTAAAAAAATCTAACGTCGGGGTCTAACGAGGTAACCCATAGGCCCTTACTTTTATGAGGAACGCGGCGCTACATTCACTGTGACGTCCCAACGATATCACAACACAACATGTTGAAGACATTTTTGCGTCCAAAAATTGAGGAAGAGCATGACACAGAGAAATTCTGATTCCAGCAGGATGGAGCCACAGACCATACAGCCCGTCGTTCCCGTGAGATTCTGCAGGACGTGTTCTCCAATCGAGTACATTTTGTATCCACCGCGCTCCCCCGATTTGAGTCCTGTGATTTCTTCCTGGGGTTACCTCATGAATGAGGTCTTTGAACATCGCCCTAAGACCCTTGATGGCTTGAGGCAATCAAGGAGGAAATCATCCAAATTGAAATCGCTATGCTAAAGAGAGTAATGGCAGAAGTAGTTGCCGCACCCTGTACATGAGTTAGTACAAAATGCGCTTTTTTATTCCCTTTAATAATTAAATGAAATATAGAGTTCTTGACTTTGGTAGGAATAATACCAATAATCATGATTTTTTTTCGATAATCTAAACTAAATAATTAGGTAAAGAAAAGATTAATTTTATTATTTTAATGATGGCAAAATTACATTTTTTGTGGAATAAAGTGGTAGCTGGTATTGAAAGAATACTGAGTGTTCTTCATTATTATAAAATAATATTAGGTAGATATGTTTGTTTCGTCAATAAACATCTATAAATGAGATTAATGGGAATATGGGAAATCTTGGGACACACTATATTTATTGAAGTAGTATTCGTTTGACCTTCATCTCATCTCCTAATGTGCATAAATTACGTCAGAGATCAAATAATGTACTATGACGTAATGGGATATGGAGGACGGTCTGAGAAATGGTATGCATATCACATCAAGGAACGAAAGTTCGTCAATAATAAAAATAAATATATAGGTGAAAAAGTACAGCTCTATCTATGAGTGCCCCTTCTTTAGTAGTTAAGGCGTTTGTCTCGGACCCGGCAAGACGAGTTCAATCCCGAGGCTAGAAAAGAAATGTTCTCGTCAACGGTAGTGGGCCACCATTTCACTGTTGGGTCGAAAATCAACAGTGCTGTGCGTGTTGGCCTAAGGACACAGTAACAAAGCCTAGACAACTGATTCTCCTAACTCGCACAAGCTACAACCTCGTGAGGGATCTCCTAGGAATTAGCGGTATTAATTATCATTCTATCACATGGGCTGAAAAGTCCCGGGCCTAACACATAGATGGCGATAGTTTTATTGCAGTGACCTTTTTTTCAGTTGATACTAACCTTCAAAAGATAGCTGTTAAAATTTCATGACATTCTATTCATTAGTTTGTGAGTTATTGTGCTAATGGCCGTTTGCACCGTTTCACTGCTAAGCATGGTTAAACTAACCGATGTTAAATATTTAAACGTTGTTCAGGGCGTTGCCGATTGCACCGTCGAATCTTAATCGTTGTTTAGTTTAATCGTCGATAGGTTTGGCAATGTCGCTCACGTTATAAGAAATTCATAGAATTATGAATAAATATATTGAATATTGTGGAAAAATTTGATGTTTCGAATTCCTATGACAGTACATTTCTAGCTTTCACATCTTTGCAATGAAAAATTTGATACTGGTGTTGAAAGTGATTGGGATAATGGAAAGCAAAGTATTGAAAAGAAGTTATTCCTAATGCGAGAAAGAGTAAATATGAAGGTAGTACCACACAATTGTGTAATATATCACATATGTACTTTTAGGTGTCTCTCAGAATACACCATCCAACAATAGTGAAGGCTCTCACCAGAACAGAATTCGCGGAAAAATATAGTCTACTCATTGATAGAAGGTTGGCTCTCATTGACAAACAAGAAGAAAAAGTCAATGAGGAAATCCTCGCTATTCTAGAGGAAAGTGTGGCAAAAAGCCCGAATATTTCAATTATACAGGGTGGCCATTTGAAAACGAAACAGACGAGATTACAGAAGAAATAAATTTTTTCGATACAAATGCTCGAACAGGTCGATTTCTGTTTCGAGGGGGACAACTTAAGATGTAGGTTACGGACGCATAGCGCTTCAACCCTTGCTGCTACAACCCCCACCCCCAATTTTTGAATAGGGAAGATGGGGTGAGTGACACCTCAATTCAAAGGTATTTTTATACTGATTTCAGCACAGTAATTGTTTTTTCATTTTATGCATTAGTTCTCGAAATATTCTTAACTAAGTATTCGAAAATGAAGTGGTGTTTTCATGGCACTTGTAGTGTTTTTTTGTGAAAAATAGACATCTTGATTAAAGATTTCTATGTCAGTGGATTGGAGGAAGGAAGCCACAGTCATGGTTGTTTTGAAGCTCAAAATGGCGATTTTTCACGAAAAAACACTAAAAGTGCCATGAAAACACCACTTCATTTTCAAATACTTAGTGAAGAATATTTCGAGAACTAATGCATAAAATGAAAAAACAATTACTGTGCTGAAATCAGTATAAAAATACCTTTCAAATGAGGTATCACTCACCCCATCTTCCCTATTCAAAAATTGGGGGTGGGGGTTGTAGCAGCAAGGGTTGAAGCGCTATGCGTCCGTAACCTACATCTTAAGTTGTCCCCCTCGAAACAGAAATCGACCTGTCCGAGCATTTCTATCGAAAAAATTTATTTCGTCTGTAATCTCGTCTGTTTCGTTTTCAAATGGCCACCCAGTATATAGAAATAAGGGAAGAGCAGTTGAAAAAACGGAAACAAATTAAAAATGTGTAAAATCTACTCTCATTCCATTTTATAATGATGTTGTATTTCAAGAAAAAATAAAAATAGCTATGTTCATTTCAGTATAGTACTTTTTATCCATGCTCTCAAAATAGTTTTTTCTTCGGTAAAATCTTAGAGGGAAACCAAATTCAATTATGTCTAGAACTTTATGCAATTGCGCAAGTAAATCTGAATATTCAAATGTTCCACTGTCAATCGTTTTTGACATTAATCGAGCTCTAAACGAGCAAATTTCTGTGTTTGGTTTAAACGATGTTAGATGGCCATTTAATCATTCGTTAGGAACGGTGCAACCCGATTAGAGAATAAAACGTTGTTTATGAATTTAATCATTGTTTTGACAAACGGTGCAAACGGGCATAAGGGTTTTTTTTCCATTTTCTTTTTCAAAACAATGGATGAAAAACAATTTCGTGTTTTAATTTTACACTGCTTCTTGGTGGGAAAAAATACCGTTCAAGCGAAGCAATGGCTTGAAAAGTGTTATGGGGACTCCGCTCCATCAGAAACAACAATAAAACGTTGGTTTGCTGACTTCAAACCTGGTCGTAGAGACACCGATGATGCAGAACGCAGTGGACGTCCAAATGAGGCGGTAGCACCAGAAAACATCAAAAAAATCACAAAATCGTTTTGAATGATCGAAAAGTGAAGTTGCGTGAGTTAGCTGATATCGTAAAGATATCAAAAGAACGTGTTGGCTTTATATTGCATGAGCATTTGAATATATGAGAAACCTCTGTTCAAAGTAGCTGCCACGTTTGCTCACTGTTGACCAAAAACAAGAATGTGTTGATGCTTCTGAGCGGTGTTTGGCCATGTTTAAACGTAACAAACCGGAATTTTTGTGTCGATATGTGACAATGGATGAAACATGGATCCATCACTTCACTCCGGATTCCGGAATCAAAACGATCGTCATCTGAGTGGACAGCAACTGGTGAACCTCGTCCAAAGCGCCCGAAAGCACAACAATCGGCTGGAAAGGTAATGGCCTCGGTATTTTGGGATGTGCGTGGTGTAATATTCATCGACTATCTTGAGAAAGGAAATACCATCAACAATGAATATTAATAATATTATATAGCGTTATTGGAGCGTTTGAAGGCCGAAATTGCAAAGAAAAAAATTTTGTTTCATCAAGACAACGCACCGTGTCACAAGTCAATCAAAACAATGGCAAAACGACATGAATTGAACTTCGAATTGCTCCTAAATCCACCGTATTCGCCAGATTCGGCTCCCAGCGACTACTAGCTGTTCACAGATCTGAAAAAAGGCTCACCTGTAAGAAATTTCGCACGAATGAAGAGGTTATCGCTGAAACTGAGGCAAAAGATGAATAAAGCTAATTTTGAACCAAAAAAACCGTGTTTTCTTTGTTAGGCCCGGGACTTTTCAGCCCATGTGTTATACTTTTCTAAAATTGTAACTCTATGGACCGACCCGAGGGAATCTGTCGGAAAAGTGGGTTCAGAAGAATCTTAAAATCGCAGCATCTTCGGGAAAACTGATCAAACTAATTCTCCCATTTCTTCAGAAAAACTGATCAAACTTTGACCTTTCGCCTATAAAATCACCCGAGTTGTAAAGATCTACCTATAAGGATATCTACTTTATGGGTAAATCTAGGGGCTCTACTAGTAATCAAATCATAATAATTGTGTATAACTAGATTTTAGATCACCAGACAAATTTCTTTCGAATACCATGAGCTACCTCGTTTTCGATTCAATGCAGAACTAAGTGTGGGTTTCGACCAAATTTTTAGATTTCAAGATACGTAGGAAAAGAAACGGAAGAAACTTCCAACTCAGATGTTGCATGTCGATAGAAATAAATATTTATCAATGAAACTGTGACTGACCGAACTCCGAGCCCAACACACAACAAAATTGTTTTCAGATCGTTCAACTTCAACTTTCTATAAACCATTTCTGCATTGTTAATAATAATAATATCGCCATTATATAATCTGAAGAATTTTATCACTATCAGTGTGCGACTGCCAGGCGTTTCTCAGATAAGAGAACTCAGCCAATTTTGCTGACAATTTGAATGAGAGGCCATTTATAAATCTGAAATTCCTCATACATTTGACAAGGCCCAATTTTTTTGGTGAAAAAAAATGTATGTATCCGTCGGTATATTCAAATAGGTACAAGACTTGAAACTTCATAAAGCTAAAATAACTAAAGCATGTCTCAAAAACAGTGGAGAGATATCCATAATTTTTCTTATACATATAACAAATTCCTTTTCGATAAAACGTAGTTCCTTCAATAATATCCTGACCAACCTCAAACAGAAGTAGGGCATCTCCTCCTACATATTACGTCATAAATAATCGTATTTATTGAGCATAAAGAAGAGCTGATGCGTTATCAAAATGTTGTATGGTCATGACCAAAACTATGACACTGAAAAACAATATAATAACAATTTCACTGGATACTGATTAAAACCGTGACTAATGCCGGGCTATGAGAGCCCGTCAAAGGACTAAGGCGGCAATAGTAAATATGTCATCAATTTTTTTGCGGGTTGCATGTTAATAACATTTCGTACAAATGATATATCAATACATAGTTTCGATTTTGAGTTGACAATAGCATTTCTTCACACGTGCCATATGCCATAATTGTTTGATATTACAAAACAGTATGTAATTCTCTCTTTCAAAAGAATATATATATAATAGCACATTGCCCATCAAGTTCAATAAATTATTCCTTCCGGATATAACATTTCTGAATCAGTGTGACCGAGTTATTAGGTAATTTTTTATGAGAATTTGCGCCTGCTTTGATTCCCATAACTTTTTACAAGTTGTAAGAAGAACAAGTGGATAATATTTTGAGGAATTGGGATGCAAAGTAAGCTAGGGTTTGGTATTATTTCAGGAAACTTTTGTATAAAATTTGGGAAAACTTGTGCCAATCGATCGAGTCCATCTTATTTGCTTGAAGTGGATATATTGAAGATTGGATTTTCTTCTTTAGTGTTCTTTGCTCAGAAACATGGAATGCAATCCATAAAGGTCTTAATATTATAGAGTGCACTACTCAAATCTTCAATATAGAGAGAGAGAGAGAGAGAGAGAAATTAACTTTATTGATTCAAATCAAATGGCTATCGACCGAAGTCTTCCTGCCACTTACATAGATAATTCAATGTAATGTTATTCTATGAGTAAAACCTTCAATATATTTAACCCCTGGAGCAGAAAATGCCAATAAAAACATATTCTCTACTGTATTTTCGAAATACATATATACTACATTAGAATAATAGAATATGAATATATAAGGATGTTGTTTATGATTGCAATAACAATAATAACACTTAACATGATCCGCAACTAATATCAAGATGAATCTCAATAAAAGTAGGATAATTAATGTGGACCCCATAAATCATGCTAATTTAAAATCAAATAACCAATAAGTAGCTACAATCAGACTGCAAAGGAATCATATCCCATCATACTACTGCAAGTCCCTACAAATCTTTAGAGGGATTGTGATAATCTGCTGATTGATGATTAGTCATATCCCAAAATCAGGTTCAATTCATCAGCACTATGAGATTGCCATGTAATTTTGCAAATTTGACTATTCAGATTTCCTCAAATGATAAGGATAAAAATAAACGCTTATGATTCCAAAACGTATCAACATGATTTCCAGAGGGCAAGTGCATGATAGTGAAAACTTCATATGACTAAACTTCATTGAACCAAACTGAAGATGTAGATAATAATTCCGAAAATAAAAAAGGAGTTTGAAACATTTTCAAGAAAGAATGTTTCAGAATAAAAATGGATTTTTGAATAACATCAATCAAAACTGTGGAATTGCAATGCAGAACTAAATTCGAAGATATGTTTACAGATTGTTGGACGACAACTGATAAGCGGAAAAATATTATTGGATATCTAGTAATAATAAACTCACCCAATTCCTCCACAAGTTTTAGCATTACTCCTCCAATATGAAGGTCCCCTTTAACGCGAATGGGGCGTTCTGTTTGTAAATCAGTGACCAATACACGGAGATTCCAGGATCCATCTCCAACAATTTGACCATTAGCCAGCATTTTGGAAGAGAATTATATTTCCGAAAATGCAACAATATCAGTACAAAAGGGAATTCATTTTTCGAAAACTCTAACTCGTAAACAATAGAATGGAATAAATTCACATAACACCAAAAATGTTTGTACGTCGCCTTAACTGCTCTAATAATAATTATAAACAACAGATGGAAATTCTTGTGCCCAAAAATGGTAATGCAAAAATAAATGAAGGTTATTTTAATAACCTATTTCTACGTTCCTCTCACGTCAAAACGAAAACACAAACTGACATAGAAATGATCAGAAATGTGCGACCATAGAATGCAAGTGCAACCACAGAACACAAATTCCGCGACGGAAAGTCAGAAACGTAGACCAAAAGGTGGTATATTCCACGGATACTCAAACACTGTTTGAGTATCCGTGGGTATATTCTACAGTGGCTTTATACAAGACAGTGGCGACACGTTTTGATTGGTCGGACTGTTTTCGACCACTAATGGCGGACTTTCTTTGTTTTGTTGTCATGTATCTAAACATAAAGCTCAAGATCGAGTCAAATGTCAAACAGCACAACACTCAAATGTAAACAAATATACGCCATGTTTGTGCAAAAACGTGTTCTATGACCCTATTGTCGCCACTGTAGTATATTCGTTTGTTTTTCTTCTTCTTCTTCTTCTTCTTTTTGTGTGCTTGGCAGCAGGGCCATCTACACATTGAACATATCACTTAAAGATATACTATCTTGTTCGGAAAACTTTATTTATTGGGTTCTTTCAGCTCCGGGGCGGGAAGGGTGACACAAAGACACCACAAGATGGGACTGAAAGGGGTTGGGGGAGTTAGTAGTTGTACTTCACATTAAAGCCTATATCCGCAAGAATTTAAAAAACCATAGAGTGATTTATAAACTAAAGAATTCTGGGAAAATATTAAATCTTGAATATTCAGGGGGAAAAAACAATTGGGAGACAGCCTTACTATGTCATCATATAGAAGTCTGGATTTACACTCATTAAGAGAACATGCAAAGAATATATGCTGTAAGTCTCCTCTCTCACCACATAAACATCTATCATCGTCTTTAACTTGAATTTTGAACAAGTGGGCAGGGGAGGAGCAATGGTTTGCCCTTAGTCTATTAATCGTGGTGATATTACCTCTAGGGAGATCAACTGATCGAAACCATGGACTCTGATTAAATTGAACGGTATTTATCATCGTCGAATACAAATGACCCCTATGAAGGGATGTCTGTGTCCACTCTTCCTTCCATTTTTTCCAAATGTGTCTTCTAAGCAAGGGCCAAAATTCTTTTATGTCTCCTTTAATGGGGGAGGGGTGAGGCAGTTGACTGCCTTCTTTAGCCAAGCGTTTGTTTTTCTATGTTTGTTTTTCTATGGTGGTATGTGTCGGATCAGTTCTGACAACGCTGCTATCAATCACAGAATAATCTGTGGTTCTAAAAACTAACCCCAAATCAAATTAGGTTAGAATACCTGATACAAGTTCAAGTAAACAGTTCTTGACTATTTTTAAGTTCCACAAGATGAGACTAGGAGCTATTTTATTAAAACAGCACATAGGAAAGCATTTCAAAAAGCACTGGATTGTGCAAGGTAGAAAAAAGGTGCTGCAAGAACCCGCTGAAAAAGTTCTTGTGAAAAATGGAATCACAGTTCATCAACCCGAGGATGTATTTGAAAAAAAAATATTTGAAAGGCAAATATTCGGAAACAATTTGATTACATTCTAGTAATTGACTCTTTTCAGGGTGGAAATTGTTGGTATGAAACCACTCCCCTTAAATTATGATGATACACATCCTAATTGGCATGATAGGGTTATTTTCACATATAAAGACGATAATGTTCTCTTGGAAGGCCTACAACAAGCACAAATTTTAACTAAAAGTGTTCAGATACAGGAAAATCTTCCAACTAAATATGTTACTAGTCCATTATCCAAAGAAATGAATAGTCAAGTGAAAAAAATTATTTCAAATGCCCATTTATTTGATGCTGAACAACAAAAATTGCCAAAAATCAAAGACCCTTCCAGACCAGCTTGGAATTTTCCCAGAGAGTATGGTATAACAAATAACAGAAAGAAGTAAAAATGCTAATGAAATATTTGAAACAGATGTAACTATCAGCTTTTTTTCAGTAAATTGATTATTTCAAAATTACTAAATCTATTAGAAACCCATGAAGAACATTCTATTGTGAAAAACCGCTTCCTATTGAATGATTTGTACTTTTCATTTCCGTTCAAGAAGGAGGATAATTTGATACAGTTTCAAATTACTGGAGACTCCTTGTTAGTTTCCCAGAAGCCATTGTCCCCTGTTACAGATGAATCAACAATAAAATATGCACTACCAAATTTACATCCAATTCATTATACTGCTACTCTGAATGAGGAGAATATATATGAATTACAGAATGTGTACCGTTAGTATAAAATATAGGACTTTAGTACAAATTTCAATACTAATTAAAAGTTTTTTCAGCTATTAGGAAAAGCATGAGTGCTCTTCACCCACACACAGTATTTATTCATTTTGACAAGACCATGGTCAAAAATTTATTCGAAGAAGATGTAACTGATAATCAAATTCATGGTCGTGCTCTATTAAAGACTTTCACAGTAGCAGCTTCATATGCAAAACAACAGTTTGGGGTATGTTATAACAAGAAACTGTAATACATCAGATTAACCTGTTAAATTGTAGGATGGGGTGAAAGAATTACCCACTCCAGTGACTGTACAGTGTGTTCAAACAGATGGAAGAGATTTCCAATTTGGCATTTTTCAATTGAACACTCTAAATTTAGATGATGGCGAAATGAAAAATATTTGGTATCAAACTGAAAGGTTGCCACTTTTTGAAGTTTGCAAATATGATGCTGGAAAACCTGTATTGAAAGGATACAATGAAAATGTGGTCAAAAATTTGATATATTTTTATAAACAGTGTTAGTGAAATTTCTTAGAAGTATAGAATTTGCAAATTTATTTTGCCCCAATAGTCTCATTTTCCACCCCAGTTATATTGTCATATTGATTGAACAACAATATGGGATGTTACAATTAAAATTCTATTACTTATTAGATTCTGCTTGATAATTTTCTTTTCATATCTTAAAATCTATTGTGTTGTGTTCTCGTCCATGTTGTCTAATTGGATATGGTGTCTTAGGGAATTGGACTAATAGTCAAGTTTAATTACAACTTCGTCGACGTTTCGGAACTTTTATTGTTCCTTTCTCAAGACTGAAAAATATTTATTGAAAACACATAATACATTAATTGGTTTCTGACAATTACCTCGTTGTGGTCACTTTGATGATTTGAAATTGAATAAAAACGAAAAATAGTTTGGGTTCTGGATTGGACCATCGGATTTCTTATAAATTCAAATTATAATCTTTAATTAATATACCTAATCTCGCTATTACACGTGGAAAAGACAGTCATCGAAACATAAAATATTAAACTTCACATTTTGACGCACGTCAACGTCACAGGCACAATGTCATAGATATGTCACGACGCGGTTCACAGAGTTCAGGCTCCAATGCGGTGGCCTCACGAGTTTTGGATTGGCCAGTGGTCAATCTCTTTCTTCTTTTCCCTTTCATTAAAATCTATTATTTTTGTTAGTTTCATTGGCCACTACACAAAGTTACACCAAATTGGCGAATCCAAAGATCAAAGCGCCCTCTTTCGGCAAAAACGCCAAACTATGGAACAAGTAATCCGTTGAGATCTTCTATGTTTCGCGTGCTTTTGAGCAATAATATTTTGTTTCATATCCAGGTATTCTTGAGTGATATTTCAAAGTTTTTATAGTGTTCTGAACAGATTAATTAGTACTTAAATAAAAATTGTTGAGTAGGTATTTATATCAGTGTTATTCATTTAAAATATTATTCACAAAGTTATCATGTTTTAGGTTACCAGACGTCTTGTTTGAGTTTGATTTTCTGGTGCAGTTTTAACTGATGTGAAAGGTTGATACCACAATTATCAATAAGAGTGTTACGAAATTGATCATCGTAATTCACGGTACTGAGCTGTGCCTTTATTATTCTGTAAGAATTAAAAAATAAGGTGAAGTATCCAGTGGCGTAACGTTCCTCAGCCAGGCCCCCCCCCCAATGATTGTCCCCGGGCCCCACTCCTTCTTCAGCTCCTACTACAATACATCTAATTACCCATTCTCTTGTACCATCTTTTAATTCATTATCAACGTCAATTCTATATTAGGTTTACCTCAATCCTCAATCATTTATTTTATAGAGTGTTCAACAATTCATTTGTAGGTGAAACATAGTACTCTATTTTGCAGAA
Source organism: Adalia decempunctata (assembly GCA_951802165.1). Lineage (NCBI taxonomy): Eukaryota > Metazoa > Arthropoda > Insecta > Coleoptera > Coccinellidae > Adalia > Adalia decempunctata. The sequence continues at coordinate 34,375,279 of OX637697.1, read as the reverse complement.
ACTATTAAAATTCCAATAAACCAACTGCATCAATTTTAACCGATATACGATATACTTTAACGATTTCCTTATAATTAACATTTTATAAGCTCTTTTACTTTATCATTCTAACTATTATTTGAAATTAATTTTTACACCTAGACTGAATCCGTGTAATCATATCAAACATTTATAAATTTTTGCTCTATGATAAGCCTACCTCAACAATTTCGCTGATAATTTTAAACCTATAAATAAATTATTTCAAAAGAAGAAAACAGGATATGACTGAAATACATAATATGTTAATAAACAATAACGTTGGTTTTAATAAACTCTTCAAAAACAAATTTAATGTTGATAGTGAATTGAACAAGTACTGGGATTTCGTTTATAAATTTTATATATTTGACGCATGAGGGTGATTTTCAGGAGTAGTTTAGATAGGTAATTAAAATTGTTAGAAATGAATGAAGAAAGTTAATCAGAGAATTAATTAGGTACTATGAGTATTTTGTGTTTTATTATAATAAATATTTCTATGATTTAATTGAAAATTGTATGATCTTTATCCCGCGGGCCCCTAGACCCCGTGGGCCCCCACCCAACGGGGGGTCTCGGGGGGTGTACGTTACGCCACTGGAAGTATCTGAGCGAAGGGGTTCATGTTTTAATGCTAATGTTATGTTTAATTTCAGGCCAGTGCATTGATTATAGAACAATGAGTAAGCTTAGTTCTAGTGCTGAAGAAAAACTGTATTCAACTGTTGTGGTTTCAATTGTTCTTCAAGGAAAAATAAACACCAGTCTATACGTTTTCATAAATTTCCTGAGAAAGATGCCTTAATACTATTTATCACTAATGCCTTCGCTAAATTGGAAAAATTGGACTGAAGAAAAGCATGGATAAACTATAGATGGAGAAAACTTGCTGAAAAGATTTTCGTTGTTTCTCGAACAACTGCGAACAATATTTTTAGTGAATATATTAAGTATTTAGCAAATATTTTGGAAGGTTGTATTCAGTGGCCAAGTTCTGAGGTTGAATTGATGAATTTACTGCTTAACATTTTGGGAATATTCAAGTGATACTTAATTATGAGGATATACCATACAGATCTTCATGTTTGTCATGTTGCATCAGAACATATTCACATTCTGATCATAGTTTAGGCAGATGTGAATCTTTTTGTGTTGCTATTTTGTAGTATATTTCCATGAAAATAAAGAACATTCAAAACAATAATTTATTTACATAATTTCCATCGTATACCTCGTGAATTGTCGATCCAATTAGAAGGGAAAAAAGCCAAATTGTATAACAAAATTTTATAAACTCGACACTGTGCTGTCAATAATACATTAATTCACTGAAATTATGCACAAAATCATCACGAGAACTAAGAAAATCACTCAAAATAATCTGTTTTACATATCAAAACAACGTAGCTTCAAAAGAGATTACTGGAATTCCGCCATGTTTGTTTACAGTCAGCAGCGCCCTCATCGGTGGTTGGAATCGCCAATAATAATTGTTCCCCAAAAATGTGAATATGAAGTGTTGGAAAAAAATTAAATATAATCCCTTGTGATGGAGGAATTAAGAAAAATGAACAATCACAACTAAAAAAACAAAAATGAGATTCAGGTGTTCTTTTTCAATATGTATTTACCTAGGAACCCCCCCCTCTCACTACATATGAGTTTAACCTCAACATATTGAATTCCGGGAAAATTATCATACACACTGTTAGCTTAGAGGTAGAGCCCCCACCCGGGAAGTAGGAAGACGCAGGTTCGATTCCTGCACGGTGTGTAACTTTTTCCGGAATTTCAAAAAAATTTAATTGTCTGTATGCCGTTAAATCTTTCTCTAATTTTTCACAGACTTTAAACCTATTCATGTATTTATATCTTTCATTTTAGAGTTTCAACATTTGTGAAAAATGATAGCGCTCTTGTTCAAGACGTGAAAAAGACTCATCTTTGCAAAAAGGAAATAAAGTTGAAGAATCAACAAATTATTTTGTTTTAACTCCCAAACATGATAACATTGTTCCATAGACATAATATTATCCCATATTTGATAAGTCTATGCATTATTCAAATGTTTGGTCGGGCGGCAGTGTCGAGAAATTATTCCGAGCGGCGAGCACAGAGTATCACCACAGAACTTTCGCCACGGCAAACAGAGAAGCTCATCTGTCTTCTTCTTTTATTGTGCTTGGCAGCAGAGCCAAAGCTCATCTTGTTCTGTGGTTATTGCAAAGAGTAAGAATAAATTTTCTGGTTATAGCTTATGCTCTCTGGTTATATCACAGATCTGGTGTTTGGCTTCAAGACTCAAGTGACAGTTATCTGTGTTTCCAAACTTATATTTTCTGAATCTGAAAGCAGAGATAACCGAGATGGTCAACTAGGTACTGAAATTTGGTACATTTTAAGGAAATTTAGCCATCTCTGTCTGTTCAATGAACTTCATATAAGTTCATCCTTGTTTAAAACTGATGAGTGCCACTACTTAGATGGCGCTAATTTTCAAGCCCAAAGGGTAGGAAACTGCTCTTTGCAAATGCAAATGGCGATTGTTGACATCCTAAATGGTGTTGTTTACAATCTGTTTACAACATCATAAAATATGCCGTTTAAAATGTTTACCTCGTTGGAATTCTCCAGCATTCTCGTTCTTTGCTTTCAAATCGTCTTCGAGCTAACAACAAGCAGATATTGGTGTGGACCTGTCTTCAGAGCAGAAATATTTGTTTGTAAATTAGCCAACATGCGTTGTATTGTATGTGGATCTGATGATCTGGAGGTGAAGAGAATGTATTGTTTTCCCAGGAATATTGAAAAGTAAGATATTTGAATTACGTAAACATTATCATATTAATATTTTCAAAATTTTAGATCCAAGTTGTGGCAAGAAAGTTTAGGAATGATATTCAAAGGAGAATCTCATAGAAGGTGGAAGATTTGTAATAAACATTTCCAGCCAGCTTCCTTTCGTAACTTGATCTCCTATGAATTAAATAAAGATGCGGTGCCTTTTCGGTGGGTCACCTCAAATGAATTGCCAGAAGAAAGTGAGGCTGGTCCTTCCGGAATGCTGTCTTCAGGACTTCACAAAGGTATTGATCTACATCAACTGCAAAATAAGAAAATATGCATATGATAGGGTCACCTACTGTGTATATGCCAATTATAGTGTCATTAGTTCGTTTTATTTATCACTTATACACCATATTAGAGTGCTCATTGATTTTATGCTTTCAGAAAATACTGGGGCCTTGCAGGATTTGATGATGAGTGATGCTGGTTTAGGAATGTCATCTGTTGAAGGTATTAACAGTATGGTAATTTGTGGGGAGCAGTAGATTTTACGAAAACTAGAATATTGAAAAATATGCACATAATATCACCTACTGTGTCCCTGCAAGTTGCTGTAGTCCGTTTTATTTATAATTTAATTAAATGCTTGACATATTAATAATGTTTCTTAAATATATAATATGTGCTTTACAAGATTAGAGATGCTCATTAAGTATTTGCTTTCAGAAAATACCGAAGCTTTGGAAAAATCAGTGAGAAGTGAGAGTCCACTTGCTACGCAGAGCCAGAGTACTCCACCTCATCAAAGTATCACTGAAACTCCTTCAAGGAGAAGAATTTTCAGGAATATTGAAAGTCTCTACACGCAGGAGTGTTCCCCAAGGAAAAAAAAATTAGTTGGCATGGTCCAAAGTAGGGAGAGACAACTGAGAAAATTGAAAATTTTGTGCAAAAGAAGATCGCATGATATAAGAGCACTCTCGAATATCGCAGAGTCTAACATCATGAATAATTTATTCAAGAACATGCCTTCCGTGACAGCAAATTTCATGCTGTCACAAATAAAAAATTTTAAGCCCAAAAATTTGAAAGGAAGGAGATGGAGTTTAGACGATAAGATTTTATCTCTCTGCATACTGAAAAGGAGCCCAAAGTGCTACAATTTGCTAAGAAAATTTGTGGCACTACCCAATAAAAGAACTGTTTTGAGTCTGCTGAAGAGAGTGCAATTTGAGTCGGGCATCAATGAGCATCTCTTCAATCATTTGAACGAGAGCATACCAAAAGGAATAGAACGATGTTGTGCTCTTTTGTTCGATGAAATTGACATAAAAGAGAACTTGCAGTATGATCAGGGAGAAGATCGAATTCGTGGATTCGAGGATTTTGGAGCACAGCAGCAGAGTACTGAGCTAAAAATTGCCAATAAAGCACTTGTGTTCATGTTGGTGGGGTTAAACATGAAATGGAAGCAACCAGTTGCATTCTATTTCAATAATAACGGTTGCAATTCTACCAACCTGAAAAAGTGCTTGATGGAAGTGCTTCATGCTGCAAAATATTTCGCGAAAGTGGATGTTGTCACAACAATATGTGATATGGGCACCAGCAATGTGAAATGTATGAAGGAATTGGGGGTGACCATTAATCATGCATATTTTAAATTTGAAAACAGAAGAATATCCTGTATGTATGATCCTCCTCACCTGTTGAAGAGCACAGTGTCGTTATTTAGACGACACAATGTGCTTCTGCCAGTCACCATTGGCGACCAAAACAGCATTATGGAGGCAAAATTCGCAGATGTGAGGACGGCACACGAAATAGATAAAAGAAATCCCCTCTTTTTCCGGACAATGCATAAATTGAAGGACATGCATTTGAGTCCTATTATGCAATATGGCATGAAAGTCAGTATAGCTGCTCAAGTGTGCAGCCATACTGTAGCAGCCTACATCTACTCTCTAATAAGTTCAGGTAAGTTTAACAATTTAAACTGATGTAGAATAATTTCCTTGAATTTACCACAAACACTTATATTGTATGACCCCCACACTGACATTTATTGCTGTAAAGAGCTATAGTAGGTCATATCTCATTATTTTGATGGTTCAATCTTTCAATATCATTTTTGAGACTATGATATGAAACCAGAATTTGAAAAAAAGTATAACAGAAATCATTACATTACCCACAATATATTTTTATTATACAATGGTTAAACCATAATTTTTTCATTTCAGGAACGATGGAATCAAGGGCTGTTGCTACTGCCACTTTTATAAAAGAGGTGGATACCCTTTTTGACAGCTTCAATGGTCGAACACTTAGGGCACCAGAAGGCAAAGACCTAAGATGTGCAGTAACGGAGGAATCTCCTCATGTGGGATATTGGGCTGAGGCATTCCGAACTGTACTAGGTTGGACATACAAAAGGGTATCCAAAAGTGGCACCATCAAGCCATCCAAGCCTCCATCCCAGACTGGATGGCTTACATCCCTAAACGCGATAAAGGACATATGGACTTATTTGAAAATCCAGGGATGCTCCTCCTTAAATCCAAGGTCCTTAAATCAAGACCCCCTTGAGAATTTATTTGGAGCAGTTAGGTATGGATGCGGATGTGGGGACAATCCAACAGTCCAACAATTCATTGGAAGCCTGAAGTGCCAGATTTTGAACGGCCTGGCAAACAAGGCATTTGCTTCAAAAAATTGTGAAGATGATGATCATACATTGTTATCAAATTTACAAATATTTTTGAATTTACATGAACAGCAAATGGACACTGTAGAGCAAACATCATCAGCTGCTGGTACAGTTTCTCAAACTGAATTAGATTTGGGGGATTTATCAGTAGATATAGCTGGCGATATTTCTCGTGGAAGTCCAACAATTTTTTCTGTGGCTTATGTTTCTGGATTCATCATCAAGGGAATTAAAAAAAAGATAGTTTGTGTATTATGTGATTCTAAATTGCTTTCCTCTGATTTAGAATTTCATAATACATTCGTTTCAAATAAAGAATGGTCTAGTACCAACAAACTTTTGTACCCAAGTGAGGATTTTACCATATTGATTGGATGCGGGATTACTGCATTAGAGGAGTACCTAAACGAGTCTTCCTCACATCAGTCACATCCAAAGATTATGTTAAGTTCAGAAAATTACTTGGGTACAAAATTGAATTTTGAACTTCTTGCATGTGCTGATCATCAAGGGGAAATAAAAAAATTAACGATAAAATCATTGTGTCGGATTGGAATCCCTTGGTGGTGTAAGAGAAAAACCAGGAAATTAAAGAATTGAGGAAAGAAAGAAATTCAATTAAAAGAAAAATAAAAAAATTTCGTCATCAATAATAAAAATATATTTCATTGTTTACCCTTATTTATAATCAATTCTAGTAATATGGTCTGAAAAGCCTACAAATATGTAAAAAAGTCTGATGAATCTAGTGCAGGAAAATTTTATTTTATTAGAATTATATATTCTCTATTATATTTTGTGAAAAATTGTTTAGTAAGGTTTTATGCATCAAATTTTAATTTCCATGAATTTTTAATTGTTGCCCATCTTGAATGTAATTCAACAATGTATGTTATGTAATTCAAAATTACCACCAGCAATTGGAATGATTTATAATGAAAGTTGTAACAATATTATTACTTGAATCTTTTTTACCACTCTGAATAGTTTCTGTTGTTCTTGTGGTCGAATGATCATAATTATTCATGAATAATGAAATAGTGTATTTTTTCGAATTCAATGTTTAATATACGAGGAAAGAGTATGAATGAACCACTTTTATTTAATAAAACCTATTCACTTTAAAATACTTAAACACTGAGTTCGCAGAACCGTATGAAAAACCTTCATTTTACAGCAGAACACATTTGTCCTGTTGCAAAATGCAAGGTTTTTCATTCAGTTCTGCGAACTTACGTTTAACGCTGAATAATTTGGATGAGAAGGCTATTCAAATTTCCCGCGCTCCGCGATTCCGTCGTACAGCGCCTCTATATCATGGCACGCCTGACTTAGAGAGAGATGGAGAATTAAAATGTACCAAACTTTTAGTTCCTAGTTGACCATCTCGGTTATCTCTGCTGAAAGCAAACTTTTAGAGTGGAACTGAAAAAGGTGTTTAATAACTGATAATTTCGTTGTGTTTGGATTTTCGGTTGGTCTGATGGGTTTTTATGCAAATCATTGATAAGGGCCTTTGGTGTGATTATTTACAAATTTTTAGCGGGAAATTGCCTAAAGGTGTACAACGTTAATAAGCCATCTTTTGTCATGTATGGTAAATAGAATTGATTTTAGTTTTATTATGATTGATTCAAGCCTGAAGGAGTTACTAGAAAATCTCACCAAGATAAATGAATTGAGTAAGAAGGCAATTGATGACCTCAGCGAATTTTTGAAAAAGAATGATTCTGATGTTTCAAATAACGATGAAATCATAAATGACCTATTACTTTCGATTCTCCCATTGACGGAGAAAACTGTTGTATTGAAACACCTGCAGAGCAGACTGTTAACAAAGAATACCAAAGGTTCTTCTTCCATAGATGTTCCTTCAGATAAGGAAGATACAGTAGATCCTAAAGAGAATGCTATAATTGAGAAGGGAAATACCGGCCCCATAGATGTTGATTCAGCAGTGAATGCTCAAATTGAGAAGAGAAATACGTACCCAAAAGATATAGATTCAACAGAGACTGCTATAATTGAGAAGGGAAATACTGACACAATTGATGTAGATTCATCAGATGCTGCTTTAATTGAGAAGAGGAATGCTGACTCAATAGATGTAGATTCAACTCTAGAGACTGCTATAATTGATAAAGGGGATACTGACCCAATATGTATGGAGATAAAAAATGAAGAAAAACCTATGTTGAAATTAGTAGATTTTGATAAGCTTGTAGATCCAAAAAATTTGCGACTGATGAATGAAAAGAGTGCTGCTAATGCATCAGTCATAGTTTTGAGCAGTTCAGAAGATGAAGCATCATTGACAAATAAAAGTAAGAAAAAAGAGAAACTAGAAATAGGGACAAACAAAAATCAGGAAAAGGAGGAAATAAAACTAGGAACAAAAAAAAATAAAGAAAATGAGAAAGTAGAACTAAGGCCAAAAAAAAATCAAGAAGAGAAAGTACTAGGGTCTTTCTCTGGCAAGCAAGTTGAACTAGAAACTACTGGTCCCAAAAAAGTAAAAACTTCTGATGAAGAAGGAGAGTGCACCATTTTGAGTAAACTCAAGATTGATATTCACAAGGATATAAAGTTTAGAAGTAAACCTTACGTGAGATTGTCAAAAGTTCCAATTGAGGAAATGAAAGACTTATATAGAAGGAAAAACATGGGGTGAGTTTTCATTTTCAATTATATATACAGGGTATCTCATTCAAAAGTGACTACCCTCATTTACTCAACAACGAATCAGAATTTGTGAAAACACTCAGACAGGTCGATTTTTGATGACAAGGGGACATGATCTGGGATACAAAGCTTGTTTCTACTAGCAACCCATGGAGAGGTTTGCAACCATATCAGAAATTTTAATAGGGAAAGTGGGTAGTTTTGTAGCACAAATGTAAGCATGGATTCAAATTTGTATGAACTTGCAGTTTGTATTCTTATAAGTGAATATTTACAATGTTACAGGGTGTTTTTTATGGAATTATGGTACCGATAAAACTAAATGAAACAGAAATGTTGATGATCGTATAATTTCTATTGAAAGAAAAATATTTTTTACAACAGTATTAGTAAAAACTTACTGCAAATGCTCTAAGTGCTCGCCATTAGATTGCATGCAGCGATACAATCGTTCTTCAAAATTATTTCATATGTGCTGTAGCATTTCAGGAGTAATGTTACGATATTCCACCACAATTCGTACTCTAAGGTCGTCGAAATCTGCAACTCTGCTTTTATAATCATGAGATTTCAAGTGGCCCCAGAGAAAAAAAATCAAGCGGTGGTAGAGTCGGCGATCGCGCAGGCCACTCCACTGGGCCCTTTCAGCCTATCCAACGTCCAGGAAACCTACTATTCAGGTATTGTCTCACCTGAGCAGCAAAATGCGACGGAGCTCCGTGCTGCTGAAAGCGGAACTCCTCTTCTAAAAGGTTTTCATCTGCCTCCAAAACATCGGTGATTAGAAGATCAATAATGTTTTCAAGCAAATCCAGGTACACATCGCCATTGAGATTTCCCGGAATGAAAAGAGGACCAATCAAGTGATCTCCCAAAATACCCATCCAGACATTGAGTTTTTGTGGGTGTTGAGAATGTTGCTCCCCATAGAGGTGAGGATTTTCATCGGACCAAAACCTACAATTATGTTTGATGACGTTTCCATTAAGGAAAAAGGTGCATTCATCCAAAAAGCACACATTGTACAGAACACAGGTTTTGCAATAATTTCTTGCGAAATGACTTGGCAAAATTCCCTTTTTCAATTCTCGTCATCTTCGTTCAGTTCATGAACAAATGTCATTTTATAAGCATGGAACTTAGCCAGCTTCAATATTCTGTGCATACTTACCCTTGAATATCCAGTTTCCTGCGACAACTTTCAAACACTTCGGCTAAGGCCGCATAGACAGGATGCTTAGCGCCTAGAGGCTTGCTACAATTCGCTTTGCGGCTTGCAATCTGGCTACTTGCTAGGATACACTGTGTCAGCACTGGGAAATGATTGTTGTTGATGGTTTGTGTGGTGGGTAGCTAGGTGCCTTGGTCATTTGCTTGTCGGCAATGAGATGTCACTTTCAAATGAGATCTCACTTTCAAAAATTCATACAATTGAAAAAAAGGGTTGCTCCATTCACCAAGAATAATTGGAGAACTAAATCTACATAATCTTGAAGACACATTGCGATGTAGTTTATACATTGACATTTGTTGAGCTGTTGATTCTGAGGAGTTGAGACTCACATTCATTCTGATACAATACAGTCCTCATTACGAAACAAAGAGAACTGACTTCCAAAAAGAAAACTCTTTCTGTAGTTTATTCTTCATTCTTAATTGAGTAGGAAGGCAATCGATGACCTCAGCGAATTTTTTAAAAAGAATGATTCTGATGTTTCAAATAACGATGAAATCATAAATGACCTATTACTTTCGATTCTCCCATTGACGGAGAAAACTGTTGTATTGAAAAACTTGCAAAGCAGACTGTTTACAAAGAATACCAAACGTTCTTCTTCCATAGATGATCCTTCAGATAAGAAAGATACAGTAGATCCTAAAGAGAATGCTATAATTGAGAAAGGGAATACCGACCCCACAGACTAGGAGCATAGAATATTCTATGCTCCTAGCCATAGATGTTGATTCAACAGTGACTGCTTTAATTGAGAAGAGAAATACTGACCCAAGAGATATGTAGATTCAGCAGAGACTGCTCTGGAAATATATTTTCAACATTTCCTTTCTCTCCTCCAATGTGTAAACCATTTTGTAATTTTTATTAAGAACTTCTAATAATTCTGCAATACAAAATACTGAAATGAAATTTTCTGAAAGCAATAATCTTTTTGCGTATGACCTGGCATTGTAGATTCTGATAAGCATGAAGAGAGAAAAAAGGCATTTAGTTTCATCGGTACCATAATTCCATAAAAAACACCCTGTAACTTTGTGAATTTTCACTTATAAGAATACAAACTGCAAGTTCATACAAATTTGAATCCATGCTTACATTTGTGCTACAAAACTACCCACTTTCCCTATTAAAATTCCTGATGGGGTTGCAACCCTCTCCAGGAGGCTGCTAGTAAAAACAAGCTTTGTATCCCAGATCATGTCCACCTGTCATAAGAAATCTGAGTGTTTTCACAGATTCGGATTCGTTATTAAGGGGAAGTATCACCTTTTGAATCGTGGTAAATCTCCATTCAAAAAGTGGTCTCTTTATTTCACCAGTAACTACCCTAATTTACGACGTAGAGATTTAATTTTTTTTTAAATTAAAGTTGAAGAACGTCCCGAGGGCAAATAGTTTTCTTTTTTTCGATTTAATTAGTTTTTCAATTACAATGTAAAAGACTTTTTCTATTTGTCGTTAAAGGGTTAAAGGAATATCAACTAATTAGTGACTCATCAGTATAATCATAATAATCAGATTGATTGAAATCTGGTGATGACTTTTCATTAATTGCCATTGAAGTTTGTTGATTTCCTTTTCAAAAAATATGTTTTCTGTTTGAAACAAGTCAACAAGCTGAACTTTTTTGAATAAAAGTTTTTGACCATAAAATGTTACAGCACACTGGAATACAAATTCATTTGAACCTTCGTTATATAATTGATGTTTTATGAATGTTCTTTTCAGTTCTTCAGATACTTCAAATGATATTAGAAGCAAGAAAAAAACCACTGATTCTGCATCTGACAGAGACAAGAAGAAAAAAGATTGTACAGAAATTTCTAAAACTAGGAATCTAAATAAGGGAACTGAATCTTCATCAGATACAGGAACTGGTCCTGTAAAAGGTAAAAGAAAAACAGTTTCCAAAAAAAAGATGAATGCTGATTCAAAAGATCCTTCGGATTCATTAGATGAAGGAACAACCAAAAGCCTTAGAAGAAAGAAAAAACCTCAATCAGAGCATAATTCCAAACCTAATGACAAAAAGAAAAATCCTGACAGCACTAATGAAGAATCAGATCAAGAAAATCTCGAAAAATTTGACAATTCTAATGGTAAAGGACTTGAGAGCAAGATGAGTGAAGATGAAATTGCCTCTAACAGTGATGGTACTTCTAGTGGAGAGTCTGAAACTTTTTTGAATTGCAAAAAAGTGCAATCAAAAAATTCAAATGAGGAGGTTTGTTTTGTGCTCATTGCAGTTCTTTCAAAGTTGTTCTGTCAAAGAGTTTTGATGTCAATATTCTTTGATCTAAGCTGTGTTTGAGAATGCACACTACATCATGAGAGTGCATCATAGGCATAGTAACTGATACAATGTGTGCACTCTACGATACAGCTTATGTTGAGTGAGCTGGAACCCTTCCCGGCTCAAAGTAAAAATAGAAAATATCTAGCAGTAGCTTGTGGTTTCACATTTTTGCACATTATTAATGCCCATTTTAAAATAACGAAAAATAATTGCCTCCTATGACGACAATTTTCCTATCTATTAGATTGGTTATATCTGCTTCTTCTAATCTTCTAACATCTCATTTCCGTACATTTTGTTACTGGATACCCTACTGCTCTCATTAATAATCTGACTCATGAATTCTGCATATAATTGCATATGTTTTTGCAGTGAAATTGCTTTTATTATGGATATTCTAACATCATTATTGTGAAGTATTACTTCTCCTATATTCTTTGCTTTTTAATTCATTTTCTTCTTTGGATCTCTTACGGTTACAGTTCTGTATATGAAAAACTCATAAAAGGAGCTGTTGAGGCTTTCGCCGCCATGGTTTACTGTCATTTTATCTTTTAAAAAACGTACTAACTGCGAACGTCTCCGTGCTCCCCAGGTGAATTGATTTATTACGTTATCAACGTTAAAATTCACAATCTGGTGTTGCGATTTCGAAGAAAGTTTCCTTTATTGTTCACTCAATCACCGAGAGGGGAGTCTTTTCTGAAGGTGGATAGATGTGGCTCATTAATTATTCATCGAAATAATGCGCGACAGATATCCATATCTTGACGAAAAGATTTTCCATCCAGCGTCAACTTTGGGATATTCCACCCTGATGAGTCTTAAATAGGACGAAACTGCAGTCGGTGCGATTCTCAGTTGACGTTCTGATGGGGTGAACGGTATGGAAGACCTAGTTCGTATTCACATTTCATTTGTTATTATTTATAATGGCAAATGATTTATGTCTTATTTCTCTCAGTTGAATAGGTAGCACCTTATCGCTTAAATGATTTTATATCATATTTAATATTTATCTATTTTATCTTTTTTCTATAAGCATTTCGACCGTCGTCGTTGATTTATTATCAACATTTCGCCAGTCTGAGTGTCTGGCATCTTCAGGCATTGTTCTTGCTTAATTGAGCTGTCCAAAATTCTTGAAGAAAAAAGATCAAATGACATAATAAAAGAAGCATTTGGCAACTCCAAAATATTTTGTTTGGACACTAGGGTGGAGCGATTTTATACAAGAAAAAATTATCTTTAATTTTTCTTTTGACCTGTGTGCTCGACTGGTGACTTTTTATGTGGTTGATGAAATGGCAAAATCTGGGTACCTAAATGTGACGTCTTCAGGTTCCTAGATGACCCCGAAAATTTACCTTAAATAAAAATGTATAAATAACCAAATAATTTTGTTTATTTTACTAGTTACAGCTCTTCGCTTTGTTTTCTTCGCAGAAGACCAACCCAGAACCCACCACGGGGAGGTGGCAGCAAATCGGGTTCCACCCATTCCCACCCTCCCAATTTATCTAGAAAAAAATGAAAATTGGACATTGACAAGTGCCTCATAATTTTATGACCAATTTCTCAAGCTCGTTGCTTGGCTAAAGGCCTAAAGTAACGTGTTTTAGATTGCTGAGCTTTCGGATTACTCTATCTAGAAAAAATTGAAAATTGGACATTGACAAGTGCCTCATAATTTTATGACCAATTTCTCAAGCTCGTTGCTTGGCTAAAGGCCTAAAGTAACGTGTTTTAGATTGCTGAGCTTTCAGATTACTCTATCTAGAAAATATTGAAAATTGGACATTGACAAGTGCCTCATAATTTTATGACCAATTTCTCAAGCTTGTTGCTTGGCTAAAGGCCTAAAGGAACGTGTTTTAGATTGCTTAGCTTTCGGATTACTCTATCTAGAAAAAATTGAAAATTGGACATTGACAAGTGCCTCATAATTTTATGACCAATTTCTCAATCTTACTTAGAGCATAACAAACTTAACGTAATTGCTATATATTGAGTAATATATAAACTTAGTAATGTAGTAGTTTTCCAGATAAGTAATTATTATACATACTAGTAAGAGAGTGGAAAAACGCTAAAAATTATTGAATTTAAATGGCTGATAGGAATCTGAAAATAAGTCAGTAAGTGGCACAGGTCTTTTTATGAGTTTTCAGAAGAGAATAGGATAAATTATAACACTAGAGATTAAAAGACTATAATAAAAATATGTTATAGAATTAAAATTCGGAGTTAAAAAAATTACTGATAATGAGAAATTTACCCCCCCTCCCAGGAACCTGAAGATTAAGTCCGAAAAGAGTGAGTTTTTTTTTGGTCTATACTCACCCTAAAAGACATTTATTCCGATACCAGGCATCATCAGATTATAAAATTGAGAAAATCGCTCCACCCTATTGGACACACCTGATTTTTAACACACTATGATATGAATAATTATATATTTGTAGAATTTTCTGAATAAGGCTCCCTAACCCATCACCCCATGATAATCTAGTTAAATCTCCTGAAGGAATAAGTCAATGTATTTTGGATACATTTAATATTTATCGCCATTCAAGTGTATGCCCCATTCTAACAATTTTTCATTCACCATTTCTTTTATTCTGCATCCACAATGAAATGACTTGGGATATGTAGTTACAGACAGAAAATGTTGCCACAAATTTGTTTGTTCGATTAATTATAATTCAGGACCCTAAAAAAACAACATCTTCTGAATTTCTTTGAAATTATTCACTATAACTGTCCATTTTGTTCACAGGATGAAAATAAGGAGTCTACAAAAAAATCAATTTCATCTGATGGTGAAGATGCAGAATCAGTAAGAAATTTTAAATACGTGAAATTTATAATAATGAAATTTGGAGGGTGGAAATAAACGGATGTAGGCTTCTCAACTGGTCATAACAGGTGACGCAATAGTCATAAATGACGTCACAAGGCCACTGTGACCAATAATTTAAAATGGGACCCTATGGCAAGTGACAGCTCGTTTGAAAGGTATTGAAATTACCTATTCAGTCATACCAATTTTGTTTGGGTTTCGGCTGATTTTGATTGATAAATTGAAGAAATACGAAAATTATAAGAGCCCCCAAAGTCCGTGGGGACTGAGGTAAATTTCCAAAACTTCTACCCATTATGTCCCGAACAACATCCGTTTATTTCCACCCTCCAAATTTCATTATTATAAGTATACCCTTTCAAAAGATACGAGGGGGGGAGGGGACTTTTGACTAGCACTGTATAATAGACTAGCTGACCCGGCGAACTCCGTTCCGCCTTTTGTTATACCACGTTCCCGTTAGGTTAGGTAGAGGAGTGGAAATTTAGGGTTGTATGTATTTTTGTGTGCTGTATCATAAAAAAATTAAAATGAAAAATTTTGTACAGAAAAATGGAAAAAAAAAGTTAGGGGTGGCCCACCCTTAACATTTAGGGGGATGAAAAATAGATGTTGGCCGATTCCCGGTCCTACCCGATATGTACACAAAATTTCACGAAAATCGGTCTAGCCGTTTCGGAGGAGTTCGGCCACAAAGTGCAAACAGGAGAATTTTATATAATAGATTATTTTTTGTGATAGATGTACTTGTGTAATAGTACAGATTATACAATTAAGTGCTTGAAAAAGCAGCATATTCTGATTTATTTTCGTTGGAATTATGCATCACAGCTCCCAATTTTGTTCACAGGATAATGATAAGGAATCCAATAAAATATCAACTTCTTCTGATGGTGAAGATGTGGATTCTGTAAGTGAATAGATGTAGATTGAAATTTCCAAGATTCATCATATAACAATTTCATTTAATTGTTGACTTCATCTTTTTAATAATAACTTATGTCGAATTTTTGTTTAAACAAGCGACATGCGTTTTTTGACGAAATAAATATTGGCTTAAGGTCCATGCAGTTGCATGTGCACAGTGGCAATCAAATGTGGATTTGATCTTGGAGATTTCAAATCCATATTATATGTACTTGATATGACAGAGTGAATTAACATAATTGCACTGATTATACATTTTCTCTTTTAGGACAACCAAAAGAAAACTAATTCAAAAAAAGAAATAATCATCAGTTCAAACAATTCAGATGATTCAGACTTCGATACTTTTTTCAAGAAAAATAGATTTGTCAATAGGTGAGAAGTACATAATATGTTTATATTCAATGAGAATTACCCGTTTGATCAAATTAATGAGAATCTTCAAAATTTTCCTTCATACATATTTTAGTAGCAGATGAAACGGCAGTGACTGAAAAAAATATTTTAGAATTTTTTTTTGCGAATTCTCGAATTATTTTGCTCCCAAGTTCCATATCATAAGAATTTTTTGAATATGTATAGCATAATCGAGTTCATTAAAAAAGCACATAAAATTACAATTCTTTATTTGTTTCACTTTCTAAATATTTACCGTGAATTAAGTTGTAGTACAAAAATCGATAGTTCTGATTCTGAAGATGGCTCAAAGAAAAAAGAAATGACAGTTCAAAGGGACAAAGAAAGTACTCCAAGTGAAAACAATTCAGATAAGGAAGAGAAGGAAGAGTGAGTAATAATACTAATAGTGATGAATGAAAGTAAATTGAACCCCATCATCTTTTTCAGCCGGAAACGTAAAAGAAAAAGAATAAAAGAAATAGAAAGTAACAGCAGTGATAGTGATGATAATACAACTAGAAGAAAACTAAAGAAGGTTGAATACATCTAAAAACTACTTTTGTTGTAAAACTATATGTTACATTTTCAGTTGATCTCCAAAGATTCTTTGTCAGAAAAAACCAAAAAGGCAGCTGCAGAAGAAAAAGAAAGAAAACAGAGGATTCTAGACAAACAGAAAAAAGTAAATAGTCAATTTTAGTTCAATATCATTTTCTTAAAGTTTGAATATTCGTTTTTTTTTAATAATTTAATAATCCATATTTCAATTTTCGATTCATTATAAAAGAAACCCATTTATGAATGTGTTTTTATGACATACTGACATACATATTATGTATGTATGTAACTTCATCTTAGATAATTTTTGGAATAAATATTGGTTATTATTATATTTTTCAAGAGAATTTTTTTTTTCAGTACAATCAAATATATGAAAGTGCAAATTTAGCCAATTCAAAAGTTGAGAAGTTAGTATTGGATATTGATGAGGAAACTGAACAACCATTACTAGAGGTAGATAAAGCTTTAATCTCGAAATTGAAACCCCATCAAGCCAGTGGAATTCAATTTATGTGGGATGCCTGTTTTGAATCATTGAAGAGGATTAAAAAATCTAAAGGATCTGGTTGCATTTTAGCTCATTGTATGGGATTAGGAAAAACTCTACAGGTAGGTTGATATCTTTTGAAATGGAATATAAAAATTGTTATAATCATTATAATGATAATCCTTATTCATGCTTTACAATTTTCATTGTTCACACTTGTCAGAAAAATATGGTATAGAGAAATATGTATTACACTTCCTCATTTGGGGTAATGAAAAGTCTTTGATACACTTACTGACAAAGAAACTGCCAGACCTGGAAGGAGCTGTTTTTTAATTTTTTTTTTGTGAAACATGGAGAGTACAGCAAGGAGTAAATGATTGAAACTCGAAGAAAAAAACGAAGGGTTTATAATTTTCACTAGGGGGTAAGGTAAATTTTCAAGCCATGATGTCCCAAACATGCTCTATGGGCGAAAGATTGTGGGATCTGGTCTGCCATGGCAAAAAATTCACATGGGTCGCTTCAAAAAAAGTTTAAACTAACTCTGCCAGCATGAGGTGGAGCATTATCTTGCTGAAATATTGGGTTCTCGAGCCGGTTAAGGGAGGACATATGGCTCCACTATTTCTTGAAGTTAACGCAGCACTGCCATGTTACCTCGAATAAAGACTAAAGGTGGCCTACTAGCATGTGCAATAGCACCCCATACCATAACGCCACTGTCCGGTCACTCCGGTGTACATGACGCTCATCATCAAACTGAGGTTCAAGTCTTTCTCCCCGACGTCTTCTAAGCCTTATTCAGCCATCATGTGCACCCAAGGAGAATCGAGATTCATCAGGAACGACGACCTGATGCCATTCCATATTCCAATGATGACTTTCTCTGCACAACTGTAATCGTTGCCGGCGATGCCCAACCGTCAGAGGTAACACAAGATGGGGTCGATAATGCTGCAGTCCAAAAGACCTTATCCGGCGGTAAAACGTTCGGACATTTACAGGATGGCCTTGTTATCCTAACCACTCATCAGCCGTAGATCGAGTTGTCGCAAATCGGTCTAATGGCCATAAGTCTTTGACGTCGTTCTTGAACTTCATTTGTGGCCCTTCGACGTCCGGTGCCTACTCTTCTTCGATTTTGGGCATTATCAAACCACGCTTGAGAACATCTCATAACAGTAATTGGATTTCTGTTCGCATGGTTAGCGATTTGTCGAAATGACAACCCCGCCTCCCGTAGACCAATAATTCGACCTCTTTCAAATTCACTTAGCTGGCCTTAAATACCGCGTACAAGTGCTCTAGGCATTTTAACAACAATTAAATATCGACTTTGGATCCCTCGAACAGCTGGTTTGTCGTAAAATTTAAGAAATCTGCAAAAACCACTACAATATTCAAGCAACAAAAAATGTTTACATGATTTTTTTCTCCGAATTGAATAATTTACTGCTTCTATACTATCTATGTTTCACAAAAAAAAAAAATTTAAATAGCTCCTTCTGGGTGTTGCAGTTTCTTTGTCGGTTAGTAAATAATTAGGCAATCCAAACCACGTGGCGCCCTGCCTCCAGATAACCTATAAATTTTCTGACAGGTCGCTGGCTTGCAGTAAATATGAGGAATTTTATTATCTTACTAGCTGGCCCGGCGAACTTTGTTTCGCCTAATGATACTTACGGTGGGTTTCACAAATCGCAATCACCGGTGATCGGAGATCAACGGCTTGGTTCTCTGATTTTTGAACTCTCAAATCGAGTTGATTCTAGATCAAGCTCCGATCACCGGTGATTACGCTTTGTGAAATTTTTTCAAGCAGGAGATAAATTAGGCAAAATAAATGTGCTAGAAGAGGTTTACCAATAAAGGTAAATGGAAAATTCCGGTAGATGTTATATATTATATAACATATATTTTTAAAAATTCCATGATCACATACAATGCTTATCTAAAAGCTTGACCAAATTAGGTGAATTCCTTATTGTCGAGCAATACGGCAAATGACCAAAAACTTCAGGGTTCAATCTCTTTTCAATTTGTTTCATTTAGTTGATGATATCAAGCTCGTTAGAAGACAAATCGAGTCTTCGAAATGTTCAAATGAAGTCAAAATGCAGGAAAAAAAATTATCAACATCGGTTGTGTTGAACTCACACACATTCGAATTTATTGATGGTCATTGGTCATTTGACCAGATCAGATTAGGCAATCCATGAAACATTATTGTATATCATTGGTGAAAGCCCGCTGAGCAAACGTTTCAAAATTATTGACGCTTACAATACTGTCCCTGTGGAACATAAACACAAAAATGAAATGTCAATTACTAATTATGGGCGATTTTGGATTAAGTTATTTCCACAAATATATTTATTACCCAAACAGAAATTCAAAAATGATAGATGAAGATGGGCAACTCACGATTGAAATTGATTTATGATTTACTTGATATTTCTGTAAAAATTCAGTGTTCGACCAACTTGAAATGTTTACCCAGTAGGTAATAGCCTTCCATGTTACTATGAGTTCTAAGCGAATCACATATCGCCATCTAACAGCGGTAAAATAAACTATCTACGACTACGCATCCACGGTAGCGACACCTAGTGGCCTTATTCAGAAGAAGGAAAAGCATTTCCTGCAAAAGTAAAATTGTCATCGATTTTTTCAAAGTTTTATTGCATTTTATAATAACCAGACCGTAGACGAATCCATAAATGAAGTTTAATAACAAACAGTCCATCCGATCTCGAGTTATAAATGGTGTAACCAACATCTTTCTTTTATATATATAGATTACAAAAATGTGTTGTTTCCGCATAATTTATTTCCTTGAATTTTTGTATTCGAAATGATAAATATCCATTTTTATCAAAGACATTTTATTAAGGTTTGTTTTAGCCGTCGATTAGTGAAAATTAATTGTTTCTTACAATTGTGGATTCTTACATGGAATTGAATTTGTTTTAAATGAGACGGCCGCAGGTATCTACTCCCAGATGATTGGTGAGGGAAAATTAGTGTATTATACAGTCAGTGTGAGATCTAGTTCAGGGTAGGATTTCTTTAGGGTTCAATCTCTTTTCAATTTGTTTAATTTAGTTGATGATATCAAGCTCGTTAGAAGACAAATCGAGTCTTCGAAATGTTCAAATGAAGTCAAAATGCAGGAAAAAAAAATATCAACATCGGTTGTGTTGAACTCACACACATTCGAATTTATTGATGGTTATTGGTCATTCGACCAGATCAGATTAGGCAACCCATGAAACATTATTGTATATCATTGGTGAAAGCCCGCTGAGCAAACGTTTCAAAATTATTGACGCTTACAATACTGTCCCTGTGGAACATAAACACAAAAATGAAATGTCAATTACTAATTATGGGCGATTTTGGATTAAGTTATTTCCACAAATATATTTATTACCCAAACAGAAATTCAAAAATGATAGATGAAGATGGGTAACTCACGATTGAAATTGATTTATGATTTACTTGATATTTCTGTAAAAATTCAGTGTTCGACCAACTTGAAATGTTTACCCATTTTTTGATCCGGTAATAGCCTTCCATGTTACTATGAGTTCTAAGCGAATCACATATCGCCATCTAACAGCGGTAAAATAAACTATCTACGACTACGCATCCACGGTAGCGACACCTAGTGGCCTTATTCAGAAGAAGGAAAAGCATTTCCTGCAAAAGTAAAATTGTCATCGATTTTTTCAAAGTTTTATTGCATTTTATAATAACCAGACCGTAGACGAATCCATAAATGAAGTTTAATAACAAACAGTCCATCCGATCTCGAGTTATAAATGGTGTAACCAACATCTTTCTTTTATATATATAGATATGCATTTCATGAGTGAACGAGTGAGTTTTTATGATTTCTGATATCAAAAAGTATCCTGAAGTATCACTGACGAAGAAAATTTCACTCAATCATATGATTACAACTTTTAGTATTGGGAGCCCGAAGAGATTGAAGAGAAAGTATTGGAGACGGAATATTAATCAGAGCTCTGTCCCTGTAACTTCTTTATCCTTTTATATGATATAAATTTAAATATTCATCAGTTTTACATTTCACATGAACTGAATACTGCTTATTTCAGTGTCTACGAAGACACATTCACTTTAGTTTCTTATCTTCGATATTGTCAAGTCTTGATGACTGCTGACCCAATTTCCTTTTGTTTCCTGATAAGTCACTTAATATGTGTATAATACACCAAGTTACACACACTGGGTGTTCCAAAATATTCAAGAAAATCCTCATAATTTGAACGACTTGCATATCCAACTTTGGCACACATTTATGGCATTTTTTATTGAAAATGCACTTAATTTAAATAATTTTCACTGGTCTGATATACCTAAGAGTAAGATTGACCAGAAATATCGAAAAAATTTCCACAAAAAACAATTTTTCAAGCAAATAAACGGTTTTAATGTCTACATGAACAAAGCTAAACTTGGTTTGTTTGACCACCAGCTAACCTCAAAAAAATATTTGACAGGTCGTTGGATTCCCTAATAGTAATGACTTTAAAAATAATATGTGATTTTCATCTTAGGTTATTGCCTTAGCAGATACATTGCTAGAAGGAGAAGAGAAAACGGGAGTTAAAAAGATTTTGATTGTGACACCCTTGAGTACAGTGTTGAACTGGAAGGCTGAATTTAAAAATTGGCTCTCAGGGGAAGAGAGCTATGAAGTGTATGAGTTAGCCAGTGTAAAACCACAAAACGCAGAAAGAGCAATGTATATGAAAAAGTGGAATAATGGCGGAGGTGTTTTGATTATAAGCTATGCTATGTTCAGAAATTTGAGTAATGATAAAAATAAAAAGGTGAGCAAGAAGTTCCGCACCATTTTCATGGAAGGATTATTGGATCCAGGTAAGAAACTATTGAATTCATACATTAATTTTGATTTCTTTGGATAAAAACAGTATGATGAAATCTTGAATGTCCGGATTTACAACGAGCATCAAATATTTTCTGCAACTCAGCTAACATTCGTTTTTTTTAACATGCTCCAAATATTGTTTTTGAGTTAATTTTATGTTGTAAAATCTCTTTTGTCTCGGTGTGGTTTGGGAGATTTCCAATTACTGTGAACATTGTGGAATCTATTGATATAGCTCTTTTTGAAAGGAAGCCCTTATATCTGCTATATTTTCTTACTTCTACTAGTGTCTTGTCCAATGGTCGTGGAACATCCAAAAGTTAATATTTTGACACTAATTCACATTCACATTGTGGAAGTAATAGCTTGGATAAGCTTTAGTAATGTTTACATTGACAAAGATGCATAGAATACCTGGCGTTGGCAATGATTAGATTTTGTTGACTTTCCTGTCAATTCAAAATGTGTGTCATTTCTCCCGAAAGGGGCCGCGCTATTTTTCCATCAAAACAATAGCGCCTCGACCGCGAAATATTACAAATAATTCCGAAACTAGGTTCTGATCAACAATCTTGAGTGCTGTTTTGATCTACAATTTTTGGTCACGACTTTCAGTTGAGTGCCGTTACACCAGGGTAAGATTTCTAAACACATGGTGTATGCCATTTCACTTTTGGGTCGAAAATTAATACTGCTGTGCCTAAGGTGGCGTGAGGACACAGTAACAAAGCCTACACAGAACACAACTGATTCTCCGAACTCATACAAACACAGAAGCTTGTAGTTTCAGAGGGGTCTCCTTGTGAAATCTAGGAGTTATCAGTATAATCAATATCAATGCATTCGTCAATTTTTGAATGCAATTAAACCGAAAATAGTACAAAATTATCGACCATTAACATGCCATGTTCGCCAGAATAAATTCAAATATTTGAAATAACCTATAAAAATCAGTCATAACTTGTGAATAGCGCCACCTGAAGTGGAAAGAACGAAAATTTTCTAATATTTTCATTTTGGCGAAACAAAATCTAATCCTTGTATACAACAATATTCTAGACATCTTACACCAGGGTTAAGATGTCTAGAATAAAACTTTCAAGGATGTGTTCCTTTTCGAATACAACATTGTTATGCTCCTACTGAACATTCATCTTTTGTAACCAACTTTTTTCATTATATAGGTCCCGATTTGGTAGTATGCGATGAAGGACATCTTCTCAAAAATGAGAAAACAAGCCTATCTGTGGCAATGAACAAAATCAAAACCCGCAGAAGAATAGTTCTAACTGGTACACCTTTACAAAATAACCTGAAGGAATATTATTGCATGGTACAATTTGTGAAACCTAATTTGCTGGGTACCTACAGGGAATATTTGAATCGTTTTGTGAATCCCATAACAAACGGACAATATACAGATTCCACCCAATATGATATCAATCTCATGAGACGTAGGTCTCATGTTTTGCACAAACTCTTAGATGGTATTGTACAGAGGCGGGATTATTCTATTCTTGCTCCATATCTTCCACCCAAATTTGAGTATGTCTTGTTTTTGACGCTGACAGAAGCACAAAAGAAACTATATGAGCATTACATGGAACATTTGGCAAGGAAGTCTAAAGATGAGGGATCGAATAGGACTTCATTCTTGTTTACCGATTTCCAAGCACTTTCTAGAATTTGTATTCATCCACGTGTTCTTTTGGATAAAAGCAACGATGATCAACAGAAATATCAGGTAAGGCACTATAATCCATGAATTGAAATATTTTCAAAGCATTCTCTTGTGAAGCTGAAGGGCCTCAGGTAGATGTCGCCATTAATGAACTGCTCTTTCTCTCTCTATTATTTCCTGCTGTAAAAAAAAATTTACATTAGTTGTCAGAGAATTCGTCCATGATCTCAGAAATGTTATTACAGAGATGATGGGATTTTTTTTTCAGTAAGACATTTAAATACATTTGTGCACAACTTGAAATACTCCAGTATGAAAATGTGTCACAGTTAAACCTTAAAAGAACTTACTCCATTTACAAAGTTAAAAAAGAGAAATTGACATTAGCATTGGCAACATCTCTCAGAATTATCTGGCACTTCACGAGTGCCAGCCAGCGTCAGTTTCAAGTAAAAAACTTGATAAACCTAAATCTTGGCCAACCGGGATACATACTTTTACTTTATAAAAGTGAATGGAGTTTATCTTGAACGCACCACGTTGGACCATTTGGTCTGATGGGGTGAACGGTATGGGAGACCGTAATTTGTATTCACATTTCATTTGTCAATATTTTATAGTGGCAAATAATTTGGGCCTTAATTCTTTCTATTGAATACGTAGCTGCCTTCTCAGCTGGATGATTTTAAATCATCTCTTTTCCTTTTGTTAACAAGAGAAGGTGCTTTGAATATTGTCTAATATTTTTTTTTTTTGACTCAACTGTGATTTTGGTAACTTGTGTGTATTACATTTTCTGTTTTTTTTATGTGCAATGTACTTGCTGTATATGAACTGTCTGTCTGTAATTGGGCTTAGGCCTGTTGATTTGTCAGTATAAATAAATAAATGAAATGAATATGTACATGGCATAAATAAATCCATTGAGAAAGCTTTTGAATATAAAAAATGATTTAATTTTGCAATTTTAAATTCTTTTTCTGATTGAATTTTCAGAGCGATGAGGAGTCTATAGGATCATTGAAGGATTTCATTGATGATAATGATGGATCATCTACTTCTACCTCGGGTTCATCTTCAGGTTCTGAATCTGATTCCAAGACTAAAAAGAAGAAGCGTGTAACTAAAAGAGTAACAAGAGCCCAGAAAAACAATCCTAACAGTAAGCATTGTTGTTTAATTTTAATCTTTAGAACTTATTGATTCCAGAAATGTATAAATTTTTTTTTAGTTGAATCGGAATCCGAAGTGGAGGAAGTGGAAGCGGAGAAAGAATGGTGGCAACAATACTGTGATGGCGAGGAATTAGATAATATAGCACATAGTACAAAAATTTTACTTCTTTTCGAGATTCTGAAGGAGTGCGAGCAGATTGGTGATAAAGTGTTAGTTGAAAATTCTTGAAGGCCTATCAGATCAATATTTATCTCAATTTCAGAATAATCTCAATGATATAATTATTTTTTACAGGCTTGTATTTTCCCAGTCCTTATATGCATTGAATCTCATAGAATATTTCTTAGAAAAAGTAGATGAAGCTACCCAAAATGGGAATGCAGATGAAAAAACATGCGGATTCACTGGAAGCTGGGCTCTTGGACTAGATTACTTCCGACTAGATGGTTCTACTAATTGTGCCTTGAGATCGGAATGGTGTGATAGCTTCAATAAAGAAAGTAATTCGCGGGCAAGGTAAATAAATATACAAATTATTACATATACAAGGAGGGTACTTCGTTTTTTCTGCCTTATAATGGAAATGTGGAAAAACGTTCAGTCCTGCCACTTCTTGTTTGAGGGAAAATACTTTTCTCTGCTTTATTCATCCCTGTAAATTCAATCAATAATTGTTTGAACACTTATTTTGCATTTTGGATAAAATGTTCGAAAATAATATATTATATTTTCATTACAGGTTATTCTTGCTCTCCACCAGGGCTGGAGGATTAGGTATCAATTTAGTAGCTGCTAACCGAGTGATAATTTTCGATGTTTCTTGGAATCCCTCTAGTGATATACAGAGTATATTTAGGGTGTATAGATTCGGTCAACTAAAACCTTCCTATATCTATAGATTTGTTATTTATGGAACTATGGAGATGAAAATATATGAGCGACAAGTAACTAAACAGGCCATCTCAAAACGAGTTATTGATGAGCAACAGATTGATAGACATTATAATCAAAATGATTTGGCAGAATTATACAAGTAAGCACTATTGAATTTTTTAATCTTATTCGTTGATCTTCCCCACTAAATTGAGGTACCATTGAGAAGGTAATGGGGTCATTATTACTATTTGTGTGTTGAATGTCTTAAGCCTACTGTTTACAAATCCCATATCTGATGGTACAATTATCTTAAATTGCTTCTATTGGTGAATCATTTGAAATAAATTTCGGTGACACTCAAATATGTAATGGGGAGATCTGCAGCTGCTGCTTTTAAATATTGACCACACTTGTGTTACTTCTTTATTATAGTTTATTTAATATTCAGGTATGAAATACCGGATCTTGATGTCAGACCCACTCCACTGGTACCTAAAGATGTGCTTCTGGGAGAACTACTCCGAAATCAGGAAGATAAAATATACAAATATCATGAGCATCAAACACTTTTGGAGAACAAAGAGGATGAAATATTAAATGAAGAAGAGAGGAAAGCTGCTTGGGATGAATTTGAGAACGAGAAAGTTGAAAGAGTCAAGCAGAGTAAGTTATATGGAAATTAAAAAAAAAATACAATTTTTGTTGATAATTCATTATTTCAATATATTTTTCAGCATTAATTGGAAAGTTCTCTGTGAGCACTGTACAAATAGCCCTGAAAAATATTATTCAAAAGGATAATCCTACTTGGAATAACAGTCAAATATTATCAATTATTCCCCAACTTATTCAACAGTTGAATTTGCAGCTGAGTGTAGGAGATCAAACAGTAAGTTTTTTGAATATACATTTTTTTACTGTTAACCACATCATTTCATGTTTCACAGATGTATAACAGAATAGCAGCTGAAATAAAAGTTATGCAGGATGAATATGCTCGGAAAATGCAAATGCAACTTTATCAGTACCGGATGCAAGTTGCACAGACTCAACATTTTCAGTAAGTTATTCTCATTCAAAAGCTGTAAGCTGAATATTTTGCCTATTGGCTTAATTGAGTACTTTTATTCTTTTTTCGAATGAACTATCACAAACTATTATGTCCATTATTTTTCAGTATAATTTCAACACTTGATTCTTGATTTCGGAAACAAGAAAATAGCATAACTGCAACCATGTTTATATACGTGAAATATTTCCAGTATCAACAGAAAAAAGTTTTTTCAACATTCGCCAGGTCTTTGCAAGTATTGAATTCACATGATATTTTCGCAAATTAAATAATCATTTTGGTAAATACGTAATTACTATGACCCATATGTAGAAAGGACAACGTTGCTTAGTTATCTGACAGGAAAATAACTATAACCTAACATTTTCCAAATATACACGGTGAAATGTGTCAGAATGTTAAGGCCAAGCGGGTTACAATACAAAAATGAATGGAGTATAGATGTGACGAATCCATCTCTTGTTCCTTGAAAGTGAAATGCTATACGAAAAATATTTATTGAGTTTGGCATCGGTAATTTTCGGTTTGTATTATCGATAGTGAAGTGATGAAACCCTAAATCTAGGCATGCATTTGAGTTGGCTTGTATACTGCTTGAATGTAATTGATGTAACACAGCGTGAGAACCACACCCAAAAAGGTAATTAAAAACCCTACACCCTTACTGCTGTATCTCATTACCCACAGAATGAAAAAAAGAAGAATACGCAGAGAATATACAAAACAAACATAAATTAATGACTTTCACATTTTGTCAGGTAATGATTTGTACTAATGATAAAACAACATAAACTAGACACAGAATGAAAAATAGAAGAATACGCAGAGAATATACAAAACAAACATAAATTAATGCAAGCACAATGACATTCACATTTTGTCAGGTAATGATTTGTACTAATGATAAAACAACATAAACTAGACAATAGTATATTATGCGATTATTCGTTGAATAATTGGTGTACAATTTCAATATTTCCTTATGGATTTTCGACTGCAAGAAATCAAACTTTTAGTTCCTTCCCACAGATTAATGGATTCTTCAGTCTAATAATTAAAATGATTAAAAATGAAAGGTGGTGTTGGGGTGGCAGAAAAAAGACTAAAGACTTCTTTGAACAATCCAAGGATCAATGATGTATTTGTTTTCAGTTACATTTATTGCTTCAATTTCAGGAATTTGCTCCAACAACAACAACAGTTCCAAGCAATGAGAAATGGGTTTCCTGCTCCTAGCGGCAGTAACCTGAATCCTAATACTAGCAACAATTTGAATCCCAATGAAATAGTGGAGTTGAATTAGTCTCAATTCATATTGAAACATTCTTAATTGAGGATTTAAGAAAAGTCGAAAGCTTCAGTTGAGCCTACTTGGGTTGTCGATATTTTTATACATTTATGAAATGTTTATTTATAAACTTCGATTTTCCGAATGATATGTTCTAATATTTCAATATTCTTGTATTATATATATTTAAATTATGTTTTTTGTCGATATTTGGATACTCTTTCCAATTCAAAGTGAATAATAAAAGTCAAAAAGTTCGAATTAAAAATTGTATGATTAACTTGGGACCAAGGAATACATCGGATTTACAAAATATTCTTTACCATTAGACAATGGCATTGCTCTATATTAAGATTATTGGAAACTGGATTACATTGTTGTTTGCATTTTCTTATTGGTCTGGAAATAGAGTTCTCATCATACTTTTCATGTCACAAAGAGGCGGATCTTGAAAATAGAGCATAACCTAATTTAAATGTTAAGCATAGCATGTTTGACACTACTGCCGCTCTCTATTTGCAATCCAAACCCACCCCTCAGTAATTATTTTGCGGCTAATGCCCTCAGTCTGGTTCTACCCTTGGGTAGACGATACCATCGAGTTTATATATACCATTGAGTATTTTCAATGTCAATGATACCATATATCTTACCTCCATGGTGTTGTTTGTTTAGTTAGTTATTGCTTTATGCACAGACACATATTTACATATCGGTTTAGTCTTAATATCAAGAAGAAAGGCAGTTTTTAATATTATACTTTTAATAACTCAAATTAATACTCAATAAATGATGACACAGTTCTAGTTTGAGTTTTTGCTTCCCAAAACGTATGATTCATTTATTTACACGTTTCATCGCCATTTCTCTTCTGTTGTGTTCATCTAACATCAAAGTTTTCTCCATTCGATCCGAAGCTATTTTTTCAATGCTATCAAGAAGATCAGGATAAGGATGGATCGCTCTGACAAAATCTTTCACATCAAATCTGTATACTTCACAAATTTCTATAGCCACTACTGATGCAATTCTTGCCTCAGCTTTATTCACTAATGCTATTTCACCAAAATGGCTTCCATCTTCGAGATGACAAATCTGTGAGTTAGAAAGGTATCTGAAAATTATTTTGCTGCGGCACTCTTGATCTCCAATATCAATCGTAGCGAGTGTTTATTATATTTAGAAGGGCTTGTTCGTATTGCAAGATTGTGATTTAAAAACTAAATTGGAAACTGGCCTAGTTAAACTGACCTTAATTGAGGCCAATTAATAAATCGTTACCTCTTTTCCTGACGTACTATATATCGCTACTGTGCCTGATGCGATGAAGTACATGCAATCTCCAGGAGTATTGGCCCGTACTATAACATCATTCATCAAATACATCTCTCCTCTCAAACAGGACACAATCCTGACTAGTAGGTTCAGAGGCAAATTCTTGAAAAAAGCAACATTCTCGACCAACTGTCGACATGAATGCATAATAATCTCCTGAAATGGTAGACAATTAAGAGAGAAATATTATATTGTTTCTTCACCTAACTTGTCGCAGTTGCCCAGATATGGTTGCAAGTATCTCACTTTCCCGAAAATAATTTCTTTGAAACCTGTAATCGTAGTAAGTGAGGAGTCTCGTCCTCATGTATGTCGGCAGTTGTTTGTCTCTCATGTACTCTTTGAGTTGTCTCTCCATCTCAACATATTTTTGGTGTGATGAATTCACTCCTTTCATTATTTGCAATGTCCTCGCTCAAATGAAAAGCAAAAGTCTATCAATATCCTGTCTTAAATCGATTTTCTATGCAAGCAGATATCAAATCGTTATACACGCAGACGAAAATTTGTCCACGTCGCATAACCAGAAAAAATCCCAATATTTCTGTGAATTTTTTTTAATTGGTTTTTTGAAAGCGAATCTACTAACTAGGTGGATGAACAAGGGCCCAAAAGCTTCTGACTTCACGTCAGTGAGTTCAGTAACCCATTCATCAAAAACGAAAGATTAACAATACCATACCTAGAATAAAAAACTGGATTGCTTTTGAACAAAACCACATTATGGTGACTGCGCAATATTCCACCAAACCCCCAGGATTCTCTTGAGTATACCAAGACGTGTATATTATCATTGATGCTCTGTAGAAGCATGACACGTAAGTATCAGTGTAAGAGCTCCGACTGAAAAATGTGATATTAATAAAAATTCATGGAAAAGAAATGGTCACTCAATGACGGATTTATTCACGAGTTAGCTGAAGTTCTCACCAATGGCATACCCCAGACATTAGCCTTTGTGGGGTTAACGAAAGTGTAATGAAGAATAATGTTTAATAATGCGGTTAATTTAATTAAAAAAATTGTAACCCGACTAATGACTGCTCCGAACCCAGAGAAACCTCTGAAAATACCTACCGCAGTTGTAGGCGAAACGTTATGTAAAATTCTTATTAGACCAAGGCTAGAAAACCCCTTGACCACAGTATAAGGTATACCTTATACTGTGACTCTACCCTATATAGTCTACTAGCGACTCGCCCCGGCTTCGCCGTAAAAAATGGTTATTGTGGGTTATCCTTAAGAGATAGACATATACCATCGCAGACTTTTTTGTTGACCTTTTTTAGGTGTACAATACCGAGTACATTATTTTGATTTATCTCGTGGGGTTCAGTCAGCGTTTGCACTGTAAGCGCAAAAAAATGTGTTTACGACATCACATTAGAAACCTGTAAGTTCATCAGTGTTTCTCTACAATATTATGCAAGTATCATACATATAAACCTTCCTCTTGAATCACTTTATCTATTAAAGCGTTTCAAAATCCGTTGCGTACTTTTGAAGATTTAAGCATACATACAGGGTATTTCACGAGGAACCTCACCCATATTTATACGGGAAACTACTGAACGTATTTTCATGAAATTCTGTACTTAAAAGTATTTCACGATGTTGATGAAATCTAAAATATTTTCAAGGCATGAGCACCTCCGGTTTTTCCGGAAATGACGTCAACTTCCGTTTTTCAAATTAGAACACCATTTTTTTATTGCAGAAATAGATTCCTTAGAAAAATTTCAAGTTATTTTGATGTAACATTTTTCAGTTTTGGTTGGAAAATTCTCCCTGAGCGGGAAAATTCGAAAAAAAAAATCGAAAATAGAGCTCCGCTGAAACAAGAATAACTTCGAGGTTTTTGGATGGAAAATTTTCATTTTTGGGATTTTTCAAGATGTAAGATTGATGTATCCACTTTAAAAATCGAAATCGCGATTCATGATACAGGGGGTGAAAAAATCGCTTTCAAAGTTAGGGATGACAAAATCGTGAAAAATCAATTTTTTCAAATTATAACCCCATTTTTTTATGGCAGATATTGAATCTACGTTAAAAAATAATGTGAGTGTATGCATCACACCCTTGCCCTAAAGTGGATATTTTCTGAGTTATTCACAAAAAACTGTTTTTCGTCTTCAATTTTCAGCTATTTCTTTTCCCTTCACGCCAAAAAGATGAAATTTTCAGGAACTGTTACTTAAACCATGTTTTAGATTTTACTACCCTAATATGCAAGAGAAAAAAGTTACAGTTTGTTCCTAAATAGATGGCGAATTTGGATTCGAATTTGTATCGGAAACCTCTTTATTTCAACTAATCGGCCATCGGTTTTCTCTCCAGTGATAAATAAATAATTCCTTATGAACCATATGCAAAAACTTACCATGTTTTACATTCTTTTTTTTTTTAATGATAGATATCATTAATTACATCTGCCAAATTCCTCTTTATTCAGTAGCATTTTGTGTTTACTATTAATTTGGTGATAATTCGTATTAAGTTATAAAATCGATCACTATGCCTAATTTTACCAATGAAGATTATTTGAATCTCATTCTACTTCATGGAGAATGTAATAAAGTTATAGATAGAACGATTCGACTGTTCATTGAGAGGTTTCCTGACCGACCCAGACCAACGAGAGATACCATTAACAGAACCATGACAAACTTGAGAAATGTCGGATCTTTCGTTAAGAAAACTATACACAGAGAAAAAAGTGTAGTAGAAGATGAGAACAACGAAATTACAGTTCTTGCATATTTTCGTGTGAATCCTCAAAATTCTCTCAAAGATGCCGGATTGATCTGGGATTATCTCAATCGAGTGTTTGGAGAATATTAAAAAAACATAGAATGCACCCATATATAAATTCAATAGGGTACAGCATTTGAAGGAAACTGATTTTGTCAGGCGAACAGAGTTTTGCGAAGCTATGATGATTCGATTTCAAGAGAATGAAAACTTTTTGGACTGTATAATTTGGACAGATGGATCTAAATTCACAAAGAATGGTTCTTTCAATAGGCATAACGGTCATTATTGGGATGAAGAGAACAACCACCACTTCAGACAATGGAACTTTCAAGAGACCTGGAGTTTCAATGTTTTTTGCGCCATCAAAAATAATGCAATTCTCGATGTTCACATTTATGATGGGACTTTAAATGGTAAGATAGAACACTACACATGTTTGCATTATTTAAAGAATGTTCTCCCTTAGGAGGTAGATATTCTGACATATTGACTCAAATAATTGAGCCGCTAGTACAGAACCATAATGACTTATGGTATCAACAAGATGGCGCGCCTCCACACAATTCACTCAATGTGTCAAATATCCTCTACAGGCTATTTGAAGATCGATGGTTGGCGAACAATGGTCCACATCTTTGGCCACCACGTTCTCCCGATTTAACTCCTTTAGACTATTATGTTTGGGGTAGGATAAAAAATATTGTCTACTCAACTCCCCTGACTGATAAAGAGGACTGCATAGAACGAGTCAGAAATGCGTTCAGGTTTGTTTAGATTTTTAGATTCATAGTTTTGAAACTCAATTTGGTTTTTAAACACTTTTGCAGATCTCTTCCTCCCGATGAAATAAGAAGAGCAACGCACGAAGCATTCCTGAGACGTATAAATAAATGTCTAGAAATTAACGGTCAAAACTTTGAGCATCTTCTCTAGTTATAACTGCGAGAGTTTGCCATGGTTCTCCTAATAGTAACTTGAAGTCGGTTTCAAGAAGGGGTGAAAAATCTACAGCAGGGTTCAAATAACAGTTCCTGAAAATTTCATCTTTTTGGCGTGAAGGGAAAAGAAATAGCTGAAAATTGAAGACGAAAAACAGTTTTTTGTGAATAACTCAGAAAATATCCACTTTAGGGCAAGGGTGTGATGCATACACTCACATTATTTTTTAACGTAGATTCAATATCTGCCATAAAAAATGGGGTTCTAATTTGAAAAAATTGATTTTTCACGATTTTGTCATCCCTAACTTTGAAAGCGATTTTTTCACCCCCTGTATCATGAATCGCGATTTCGATTTTTAAAGTGGATACATCAATCTTACATCTTGAAAAATCCCAAAAATGAAAATTTTCCATCCAAAAACCTCGAAGTTATTCTTGTTTCAGCGGAGCTCTATTTTCGATTTTTTTTTCGAATTTTCCCGCTCAGAGAGAATTTTCCAACCAAAACTGAAAAATGTTACATCAGAATAACTTGAAATTTTCTAAGGAATCTATTTCTGCAATAAAAAAATGGTGTTCTAATTTGAAAAACGGAAGTTGACGTCATTTCCGGAAAAACCGGAGGTGCTCATGCCTTGAAAATATTTTAGATTTCATCAGCATCGTGAAATACTTATAAGTGCTGAACTTCATGAAAATACGTTCAGTAGTTTCCCGTATAAATATGGGTGAGGTTCCTCGTGAAAGACCCTGTATAGGGACAGACAGCGATAGCGACTTTGTTTTATACCATGTATTGAAGAGAAAACCCAAGAGTCCCCTAAATTTAAAGTTGAATCTGGCCGTGAAAGCCTTCATCAATATTGAAAAAATTTAGTCAGTAGTTTCTCCTGCTGATTTTGGACATGGCAATCACTGACCATCGCTGTTTGTACGCCGACAAAAAGTTTTCCGGGTGTAATAGAATCTAAAATACACCGGGAACGTTAACGGATTAATGGAATGGTTAATTATCTATCGCTTTTTTTCATTCAGTGCCGGTCGCGGGTCGACTGATCATATTCTGTAAAATTAATAACAGATCTGTATACAACGTACCTGAATAATAGTTCTGCTGCATTTCCTTGCAATAGTTTGGGGTTTACAGTTTCCAAAAATTCATCCATCATTCTCACCAATATCAGATAACATGTTAGAGAATGCCAGTAAATACCAACACCAATCAGGAGCAATAAAAGAGAGGAGACACTATAGCGGACATGAAAAAACTGTAAGAAATGGAGATCATTATTCAAATATATTATTTTCCGATGCATTCTTATGTTTTGATCCAATGGAATTCGATTAATCGAATATTTTAAACAGACACACGCGTATAAAGAGACTCATATGACACCCATCGGACTAAAAGATTCATTCATCGCATTAGTTACCCCCAGTACCCCCCCCCCCCTCATCGATGCCCTTGTTTTGACTACCTAATTTGAAAAATTGTTGTTTATACTTACATTGATTAGTCTAGTATAATATCTAACGAAAGTAATAAACCTCAACAGTTTCATCAAACTCAATAACTTTAGTGTTAATAAACTGTAGTCTCCTCCATGGTTAAATGAAGCATTATTCAAGGGCAATGAAGATAATATATCTGGTATCAAAAATGACTTCAAGTAGTGCCTTCGGAATAAAAAATAAAATAAGCAAATAAACCTTCTTTTTCATATTATATTCGTATTCTGCATATTTCAAATGGAAAAATAATTCAAAGGTATGATTCTATTCTTCAATTAAATTTATTGAATAAATTGCAAAGCAGTGGGAAGAAGGTGCCACAGATACACTTACAAGAAAATATGTTTCATATCTAGGACGACCTCCTTTTTTGGTTCCGAGTAGAAGCCAGTGAACAAATTAATGAATACATCGGTGCATAGGAAGACATCTAATGTGAGAATGATTGCATGTAAGTAATGTTCAGAACCTTCCATCAAATGGCCATCCTTGATGATGCAGAATCCACTATGAATCGGTACAAGTATCAGTTGTAAGCATATTACAACTGACAAGAACGTTTCCCAAATCACTCTGAAATGGGGGAGGATGTACTGGGCATTGAAATCAACAAAAATTGCTATTTATTATACAGGGTGTATTTTAAAGTGAGACTTTTCTTTCGACAAGTGATAGAACTCATCAAAATAAGTCATTTACCGAAAATTTCTTTTATGAAATGTTCAATTTAAAAAAATTTTGGGCAACAATACCTTCATACCACTCTGGTCTGCATCATATCTCTACATTTCTTCAACAGGTTTATGAACATGCGCGGAGTTTGGTGATTTCTTAGGGGAAATCTTGTTCTGTACAACTTGAACGCAGAAATTGGAATTTTGTTTTGATTCACCATAAATTGAAAGCTTATCAACAAGTTCATTATTTGAATGCGGCATTTTCGAAACAAAACACTCAGACAATCTACACCGTAGCCTCGCCGAAGATAACTGATCACAATCGATATCCTGCGTCATGAATGATAAGAAGACAAAAAACAATATGTTGATGTTGATATCTACGAAGAAGTAGGCGAGGGAGTAGGTTCAGACTGAGGAATTTTCAGATTCACCTAGAAATTAGAAAATATTCTAGTTTCATTTTCTCGAAGCAGAGGCATAAGTAATTCATAAAATTTTTTTTTGGAAGAATGATTTATTTTGATGAATTCTACCATCTGTCAAAAGAAAAGCCTCACCTTTAAATACACCCTGTATGTATTATACTTCAACCTCTGGAGATATTCAAACCACATTTGGTTTACATAATCACATTGTATGGTGGCATATATATGTAGTGTTAAAATGGCGGCACTAGGACAACCAGTCAAAGTTGGGATACTAGTTGGAACTGATTATTTTTTTTTACTTTCTCCTACTATCAAGATGAATTATTTACACGAAAAAATTGAAGCATCACTATTCACTAGCTGAAGTCACTTTACAGGGTATTGCATATTGAATGCTTTTAAAGGCGGATTGGAGATTTCTTTCCATCTTTCCAGGTCCCAGAAACAAAAAGAATGACCACATACAGGGTGTTTCTAAATTCATGCGAGAAAATAACTCATTTGCAAGGATGCATGTAATTGCATTTCTTGAATGGTAATTGTATTATCATTACACATACCTAAAATAACTGTACGGATGTATAATGAAGTTGTAATAAGTGAGATGTCTTTTTCTCTCTTTCATGATAGCTCCATGACTCCTGAGATGATGAGTGTAAGATTTGCTAATGTCGGAAACTGTGCGAAGTTGAAAGGCCTTTTTCGATACTTGATTCCAAAATGTTTCAGGTGAATAATATTCCGCAACATCATCCATTTCTTCGGGAATCTCACAGGTATGCCCATATTTCGCAAACTAGGAAAATGTATTGATTAAAAGATTAACACAGTTGAACTTTAAAATGCCCAGTGTCATAAAAAAAATTATTTATAATATGGGAGCATCTTCTTAGGCTACGATTTGTAACGAACCTGAATGGAGAACAAACTATCGCATTGTTTAGGATGATTTGAATATAAATGGATCCTACGCGATATTCTTTGAATTCTATGCAACTCTCAGCGTATTCCCTAACTGAACACTCAAGACCTTCAAGAACCAATACGAAAGATGGAGCAACACCGGACCTAGTGACTTTACCATAAATCCGCCCTTGACCGCGAGCGTTGAACGTATTATTTAATTTTTCATTATTTAATACTTCAATCAACGTCGAAGGTCATAAGTGCATTACGAGCAACCTCTTTTGTCAATAAATAAATAAAAAAATATTTTCATCATTTCGCCAAGCAGAAGAAATCAATGATTGAGGATTCGGATTTCGGAAAGATGAAAAGTTCAGAATAACTTGCCTCATTTTTTGCACCAGAATTATCATGCGTTAACCACTTAAAAGTTTTTTTCATTGTATTTTTTTTTCAATTTCTAACTCGTAAATGACACAATTTTGAGAATCTGACAAGATGTTTCGGTATTTCTAGCATACTCGGGTCAAGTAAATAAATTTTCGGTAATGCCTTAAATGTGGGGTCACCATGGTTTTCTCCACAAATAATAAATTGTTTTTGAATAATAATTTTTTTCATTTACTGAGAATGGTTCTCACTCTGGTTGCTCCTTGTGTCGCTGATACAGAAACACAATGTTCAGCAACCTCCGGCTCCTCTCCCGCGGGTGCGCCAGTGAGTTGAGAATAAATGAATAAATTGTTCACATAACTGATCAATTGGTGGAAATTCATTTTCATAAGTTCTACTATAATTCACCACCAATCGATTAAAATTCCGATAAATTTACATATAACCAGAGATAGATGCATAGAAATACCTGGTGTTGGCACTGATTAGATTTTGTTAAAGACTTTCTTGTCGATCGAAAACGTGATATTTTGTGCAGCTTTTCATTTCTCCCGAAAGGGGTCGCGTTTTTTGTCGTTGCCGCAGTAGCGCCACGACCGATAAATATTGCGGATTTATTCCGGAACTATACCTTTTCAACTTCAAATTTAGACTAATCACATTCAAATTGGGATTAAACAAATTCAAAATGAGAATATGCAACTTCAAAATGGTAAACGAAATCGAATTGGGAATAACCAAATTCAAAATGAGAATAAGCAACTTCAAAATGGTAAACACAATCGAATTGGGAATAAACACATTCATATTGACACTAAACAATTTCATATTGAGAAAAGTCATTTTCCGTTTTATTTCATAGTTCAAGGGAATTGTTCTGAAGTAACTAAGAATTCAAATGAGGAAAAAATTTATTTCACAATGCAGAGGTGTTGATAAACTTAAACTATATAATGCTATTTTATGAACAAGTTGATAAATGTGAGAATCGATACGATAAATAAAAATATTTCTTCAACAATGAAAATCACACAACCATATCAACTAAGTTTAAAACATCAGGAAAATATCGCTGTATATGTGCTACATATCGCGCACAGTTGTTGATATTTATTACATTTATATTATCACGCAATATTATTTCCAATTCACGCAAGCGGAACTGGTTTTGAGGAAGATTTGTCCTTTCTTCACCAGCCAAAATCTGTGGCATCCTTGTAGACATTGCCCTTTTAACTCCAGATTTAAAACTTGACCACGCAAATTCTATAGGGTTCAGCATTGGACTGTAAGGACTGAGTCTGAGTAGATTATTGTCCTGAAATTCTGGTTCCTGAAAGACCTCTTCTAATCCTGCATGACAAGGAGCATTATCTATATAGTACCAACACCACATGTGACTGGTAAATATTATAGGCAGCACGTAAGCAGTTCCGCACAAATTCTTTTCCATCTTCTCTTCTAAATGCACCTCTTCTTATTTCATAA
The DNA here is from genome assembly GCA_951802165.1 of Adalia decempunctata. Lineage (NCBI taxonomy): Eukaryota > Metazoa > Arthropoda > Insecta > Coleoptera > Coccinellidae > Adalia > Adalia decempunctata. Next base: position 34,336,852 of record OX637697.1, on the reverse strand, counting down.
TGAATAAGTCCCATATTACCAATGCAGCCAATGACGTGAACATTGGCCCCACGACTTCCTGCTGCAATATATCGGCATCGGGTTCCTTTCTTCGATCGTCCTTGTCGTCGTGATATAAAAAGATTGAAATTTGTTTCATCGAGGTATATAATTGGTATATTTTCTGACTGATAATTTAGAAGCTGTTGTACGTATTCTTTTCTCTTTAATTGGGTTTCATCACAGTTCATTCTCTCAGGTTCTCTGCGTACATCTTTTAAAGTGTACATCAATCCATCCAAATGTTTCCGCAAACACTCAGACGAAACAAAAATGTTATGTTCTGATTGAAATTTCATTTTAAGCTCCTTCAGTGTAATTCTGTGATTTTCTTCCACATACTGTGTTATAAATTCGTGATGTTCTGCGGTGATCTTAGTTCTTCTCTTTCCTCCAGGTGGCTTGGGTATTCTATCCTGATTATTGACCCAGCGGTAAGGGGTCGATCGCTTCACTCCAATAGTATTGGCCAATTCTCTCCAATCTCCATTATTATTGTATACAGCACAAATCTGCATTCTGGCATTCGCTGCCTCCGCTCCTTTAATGTAACCTGGCATAGTAATAACACAAAACAATCAAAATGATCTGATCAATAGGTACATTTATTATTTGACTATTTTTGAAGTATCAAATTTAAGTGGAAATGTCAATTCCCAATATGAGATTTTTTAGTCCCATTTTGAATATGTTTTTTCCCAATTCGATTTCGTTTACCAATTTGAAGTTGCATATTCTCATTTTGAATTTGTTTAATTCCAATTTGATTGTGATTAGTCTCAATTTGAAATCTAGGATGCCGTTTTGATCTACAAATTTTGGTCACGATTTTTAATAGGGAGTCGTTACACCAGGTGTTCTATGCATCTATAACCAGAGATATATCTTTTTTGTTATTTGTGACAGCTCATTTCCATGGAAACATGAAATTCTTGCCGTTCCAGCAACTAAGATGTTGAACCATTATTTTAAGCTGAGCTGCTGAGCAGCAAGAAGCAAGGCCATAGACTAACAAGGCTTATATCATTCCATTATAATGTAAGTTCTATGGGAACGCCTATACGCCATTAGCGAAAAGTACCGTGACTAGTGCCATAGATGCATAGAACACCTGGTGTAACGACTCCCTACTAAAAATCGTGACCAAAATTTGTAGATCAAAACGGCATCCTAGATTTCAGATTTTGGACTAGTTCCGGAATAAATCCGCAATATTTATCGGTCGTGGCGCTACTGCAGCAACGACAAAAAACGCGACCCCTTTCGGGAGAAATGAAAAGCTGTACAAAATATCACGTTTCCGATCGACAAGAAAGTCTTAAACAAAATCTAATCAGTGCCAACACCAGGTATTTCTATGCATCTATCTAGTGCCCAATCGTTAGTTCATACGTAACCGATAGGGGGCGTACTGCTTCCTTGGTTTCATCTATCTTTGTGTGACAGGCTATGGTCCGTCACGTTCATCTTCATATCTTATATATATGTTCTGTGATCTTCATTTCAATCTTTTATTCTGTGCTCCGTTCTTTTTCATTTATTCGATGATGTTCTGTGCTCAATCTCAAAGGTTGACTTTGGTTTACAAAATAAAAATAATATTGTTTATATTTTTTTGACCTGTAAAAAGGCATAATGTGGAAATTTTGTTGAAATGTTTTAATTTTTTATTACAACTACTTATTATGTGTTGGAGGTAAACGTTGTGTTATTGTTTCAATGAAAACTTAATCTTAAACATGACTGAATCAACTTTAACTATAAATCTTGTGTTGGATAATAAATCCATGGAGGCACCCTATACAGGCACAACAACTGCAGAAGATGTATGCATTTATGTTTGCAAAAGTCTCAATATTGGACCTTTAGCAAGGCATTTGTTTGCTCTCAGAATAACTGGCAAACAGTTATTCCTTACTCCAAGTGCTATAGTTGGGGTAAAATATGTGGAGTTCGACTTGAGAATTCGTTTCAAAGTATCGAGGCTACAGGATTTGAGAAGATTGGACATTAAAGCATATGACTACTTTTTTCATCAAGCCCGATTAGATTTGTTGAAGAATAAAATTCCAGATATTGTATTTGAAAAATGTAAGAAAGAATTAGTTGGATTAGGAATCACTGACATGTACAGAGTTATGTTAGAGAAAGATATTGCCAAGGAAATTGTTGAAAATGAATATAGAAAATACATTCCAAAGGAAGTTTTAAAACGACATGCATTTTTCATCAAAAAACCAATTCGTGAAACTCTGGCTAAACTGCAGAAAACCAAACATGATGTGGGGTTAGTGATAACAAGTAAAAGATTGATTTATCAGTACTAAATATTGAATTTTTGAATTGCAGATTTGTAAAAGATGAATACCTCAATCAACTCAATATCCTAGCACCAGATTATCTTTCAGAAACATATGAAGCAGCACTGGACCAGGACGGCTCTATTTTGAATATTTTGGTGAAAATTTCACCCCCTAACAGTTCCTTAGAAAATGATGAAAAAAATCTGGCAACTATCAAATACTCTATTATAAATAAAAAGAATGTGAGTTCCTTAACTGAAATGTGTTTTTGTAATGTCATTCATAATTTCTTTTTCAAGCAATGGAATTTAGTTGGCACTATTGAAAATATGGCTTTTGTTACAATCAGAAAAGATGGTACAGTGGAAATGAGTAGAACAAATGGAATTCCATTTTATTTGAAGTTTAGTACCCTTCCAACGATGTTATCTTTCATTAGTCTTCTGGATGGCTACTACAGGCTATCTTGTAAGTGGACTTTCAATATATGCAAAGATGCTCCAACACCATCTTTACAAAAGCTATATCTGATGAAGTGCCATGGGCCTGTAGGGTGAGTATTCAATAAAACTTGAATTTATAATACTTACTATGCATTCATGAATCATACTCATCCATTAATTTTAAGGGGAGAATTTTCTTATGCAAAGTTAGAAGAGAAAAGATCAAATAGACCTGGATGTTTTATAATTAGAGAAAGTGAATCCAAATATAACCAATATTTTATTGATGTCTGCATAAAAAATAGGTAATTATTTCATTTTAATGATGATATCTATTCTATACAATGAGTGTTTTAGCTCAAAACCAAAAACATTCAAATTGGAAAAAATTAACAAGGATGAATACATTTTTAATGATGATCTTACAAGGTATAAAAATATACAGCAGTTGATCTCAGCTTACAATAACCCAAATGGTCCAATATTCCTGCAAGAATGCCTGCCACCCACAGAATTTGGTATGATTTTTTTAATAATTTAGATTTTAGAATATCCTGTCAATATTATTTTCATTATAGATAAGTCACATCTTCTTTTGTGTCACAAGGAGAATTTATTTGGTACGGCCTTGGCTGATGCCTCATCTCTAACAGCTGTCATTCCTAAGGTTCCTATTTGCATCAATTCCAATGACCTACAAGTCTACAAACGTGAGTCCTAAAAAATAAATAATAACATAATAATAACATTTCTCTATTTCAGTATCGTAATGAGTTCATTACAGTCCTGAAAACAGTGCTGTAATGAATTCATTACAGCATCGTTTTCAGTTACATTTTTCGTTTTGTGGTTGTCAACAATGACTTTCGATCCTATCTGCAAATTCCAGCAGACGTCAATTTGGAAATGTCAATTTTCGTATTTCCTAATGTCTGGTATTTCATTTCCTGAGATCATAATACTAGATTTCTTCACAGGATATAGGAAACGTGGATGGTCAAAAACTAAGTCCAACTAATGCCGACGTTTCGCGGATATATTTCCACTTCTTCAGGGCTACAAATGATACAATTTTTTTTTTTCATAATAATGAAAAAATTGTATCTTTTGTAGCCCTGAAGAAGTGAAGAAATCTAGTATTTCCTAATATTCACACCAACTGCCAAGATACAATATAAAATCACTAGCACCTACAATTTGAATTTTTCATTGAATTTTACAAAATTTGACTGAAATAGAGAAAATATCGTCTAATACTCGTTGCAGAATGCAATTCCAATACTCATAAGTTCGAATTGGAATAGGAGCCCATTCAGCAACTAGTTTTAGAATATACTATTCTTTATGGCTACTCACTATTGGCCATTGATCTTGGATTTTGGTCCCCGAGAAACGAAATTTCATTTTAAAATGGCTCAAATACCATTGTTTATAAACAAATTACCTATATCGATAATGGATAAACAAATAATGGACAATTTCTACCAAGTAATGGTCAAATCAATTCACTTTTTGGAATACCCAAATGATATTAGATGGTATATAAAATCCGCGGTACTAGCACCTATTACATTTTGTTTATTAATCTTTTTCTGCTTGATAACAATTTTTATTATCATTCTGCTTTCCATTTCTATGGAAAGAGATCAGAAGAACTCTGATATATTGGAACACCCAGTATGTGTAACTTGGTGTTTTATCCACATATTAAGTGACTCACCAGGAAACGAAGGGAAACTTGTTCAGCTGTAATCAAGACTTAACAAAATCGAAGATAAGAAACTTAAGTGAATATTTCTTCGTAGACACTGAAATAAGCCATATTCAGTTCATGATGAATATTTAAATTTTATATCATAAAAAAGGATAAAGCAGTTACAGATTGCACTGCTCTGATAAATATTACTTCTCCAATACTTCCTCTACTATATCTGCGAACTCCCAATCCTAAAAGTTGTGATCATCTGATTGAGTGAAATTTTCTTCGTCAGTATTGCTCCAGGATATTTTTTTGATATTGCAAATCATAAAAACTTACTGGTTCACTCATAAAATGAATTGAATTCCTCATATTCACCGCTAACCAGCGACCTGTCAGAAACTTTTTGAGGTTACTGGTGGAATAATCACTTGGTTTGGATTGCCTAATGACTTCTTGAGGACCACAGGAATCATTCATCATATCTTATAGAACTCTCTTCTTATTGAGGGTATTATACTATTTTGAGAAATAGAATATATTGCATCCAAAAAATCAGGTGAAACACACTTGCTCCTCTATGAAAGGGCGAAGGAACTACAACTAAAATCAGCTTCAAATCGTTCAACTGCAATGTTCCTCTATGTATGATAGATGCATCTATACTCAATGCTACTATTCATTTAAAATGTCCAGACATCTTATATCATTATTGTTGATGACAGAAATTCAAGGAAAAATTGTTTTTCAATTTTTGACAATTGAACATTCAAACAATGGCTAAGTGCCATTTACTCAAAAATGAAATTAATACTGGCAATGTTTATATGTATTACAACACTCACAATTGTTGAGGTATCAGATTGGCCACCAGGAAATTTGACAGATATCAGTAAATGCAAATTATCTCATTTTGGTGTTGAATATCTGGGGTATACTTCAAAAACAGAATCACTCGTAAGATGTCAAGCTTGGAATACAAATTTTCCCCATCATGTTATGGTCAATATAATGGATAATGATTTTCCTGAAGGTTCTAAAGATATGGCCAAAAATTACTGCAGGAACCCAAATCTAGATCCCAAAGGCCCTTGGTGTTATTCTCTTAACGAAGACTTGATTAATGAAACTTGCACTGTGCCTTTGTGTTCATTTTCACAATGCAGATTGACAGGTCCTGGTATGGAATATGCCGGAGAACATCAAAAAACGATTTCAGGTAATATGATTTACCCTTCTCAGAAAAGGGAAGTTCTGTCATTTCATGTTCTTTGGAAAATTTCATGTCGATGAAATTGGAATGCTTAGAGCAGGCAGGATAGGTATAGTTATCTGTGCAGATGTGGCATCTTTGGATGAATTGTTTAGAGTCCATTTTTGTCGCAACTTCAAACATTCCTTCATGTTTTTCCATTCGAAAAGTACCTTGATGTAATTAGTTTTTGTTCATCGCAAAAAGTTGTCGAGACATTCAATGCATTCTTTTAAAACTGTCCCTCAAAAAATGATAATTTAAAAAACATTGAAGACTCATGCAAAGAAATTTCAAAATCTCAGGACTGTTCTAAAAAAATCGTTTGTACACTTTATGGTCTACAAGTTATTGTGAGTGGTTTGTTGTTTGAACTTGATTATTTCCCTTATTGAATAAATAACATTCTCACAGATAGAAATTGTTTGAAATGGAACAAAGATCGGAAAAATATTGAACTTGATGGTCACCTGATTAAGAAAACTAAATTCGAAAAAGTGTTCTTCCCAGATTATGACTTATCGAAAGCTGGGAAGAAATGCAGAAATCCAGATGGCGATTTAGGCGGTCCATGGTGTTATGTGGAAAATGAGGAGAATAATACAATAGAGAAAGATTATTGCGACATACCGTTGTGTGATGTACCTGTTTGTGTGGTCTTCACAAAAAACTATAAAACATACATGCATTTCACAGACTTCAATGAAACATTGGACTCGTTGAATTTCGGTATCAAATTGTGGAGTTCTGATCAGTATATGGAAGCTGAAGCAAGACTGGTATTATCAGTAGTAGCTGTGCCTATGGGGAAAGAGGAGATGATAAATTTAGGAACATCCATTGAAGTATATATCAGTAACAAATATAGCGCTCTTACAATCAATAATAAAGATGAAATAGAGAAAGAACCAACTAAAGGAATATTAACATCTACAAGATATACCTATTTTTCTCTGACATGGCACAAAGGATTTATAACTCTCAATAAGGCTGGCGTTACAAAACCAATATTTCTGGCAGAATATAAAACAAAAAATAGCTTACTGGGTTTCAAACTCGATCGATTCTATTATTATTCAGCTCAAGGATCTAATATTCTCTGGACTTTTCCATTTTGTTTGGATGATTTTGAATGTGATGTACACACTACTACGGGGCATTTATTTCAGCAGTATTGGCCTTTAAGGGATACTTCAATTGGTAGAGAATTATCCCTACATATCAGAGCAGTCCGATCAGCTAAAATTTCATTCATGACCAGCCCTCTGACCAATTACCCCAATATTGTATTCAATTTCAAATCTGAAGATGGATACACAAGAATAATACTCCATGAACACAAAAATGCTCCTTCGGTTACTCTCAAAGAAGTGATATTAACAGATGTTTTGGATTATTGGAATTGGCAAGAATACGTCTTATCGTTTTTTGGTGAAACGTTTCAAGTTCATTGGACAAAGAATAGCCAAGCTCATCTAGTCATAGAAATTAAACACAAGGCATTCAGGAAAATTAGATGGTACTCAGTTTGCTCAGATAATTCTATAGCACATTGGACATTCTTTTGCATTCCCCCAGAGTTTTCTAAGCCACCCCCAGCTTTTCTACCTGAATGTTCGATGAATCCTCAAGAGATTAACTATGTTGGAAAACAAGATATAACTCGTGATGGGTATCCTTGTTTGCCATGGTCTTCCAAGAATTTGATTCCAGATCATGAAAGGAATTATTTTGAGGGGAATAGTTCTTTATCTGAAATGTCATATTGCAGAGATCCTGGAAAACGTCAAGAAGGTATTGTAATGATACTTTTTTGTCTTTTCATACCTATACATAAAATCAACAAAATTTGTTAAAATGGACGTTTTATAAAAAGGCCGGATTTCATCCACTTTCAATCTTCGAAATCATGAAATTTATTCTTTTCCGGTTCCCTAATAATAATTGGAACTATTTTCTTGTGATTGGTACATTTCTAAAATTTATGATTGTTGTATCATGCAGGCACTTATTGTTACGTGATTTCAATGTTGCCTGAAAAAAACGTATTGAAGAAATATTGTCATTTGAGGAAATGTAGATCTCAAGACTGTCGAATGGCTGGTACCGGTAATGACTATACTGGTACTTTGAATGTTACCAGAAGTAGAAGATACTGTGAACCTTGGTATAATCTTCATTACACCCATGTACATGATGAAAAATACTTGAATGGTAGTTTGTTTCCTGATAGGAAAATAGAAGATGCCAATAACTTCTGCAGAAATCCTTCAAGGAACCCAATAGGTAGTGTACAAGCTAAGCTCTACTTTCAAATGTTCGCGTAATTCGAATTCTTCTGAACACTAATCGTCCTCGAAATCACTCACAGCATCCTTTCTCCAAGTGCAAAAAGTTTTTCAAACCTCCTTCAGAATATCTTCTTCTGACGTAAATTTTGATCTTGTTAACTCAACAAAATCCACACTATTAATCGAAATACCTAACATGCTTTTACACTCTACAGAGTAGCTAAGTTTTATATATTGTAATTTGAATTTGAAAAATCTTCAGGAAGTTGGTGTTATACAGTTGACCCTAATGTTCCCAGAGAAAGTTGCTTGGTTAAAGACTGCGATAAACCCGAAGAATGCATTATCATAATATCTGGAAGAAATGAAGGTTGTTAATGAGATTTGTTTTCAAAATTCTTATAGGTCAAATTTCTAGGTCGTAGGATTTATATCTTGCCACAGTGGAAAGAGAAAGGTGCTCATGGGGGTTTTCATTTCGCATTAAAACGTTGGAACCCTGAAAAAGTTGAAGGAATACATTTGGAAATATCACCCAGAAATGGCACAGAAACTATCATATTGGAAATCGGTTCTGAAGAAAACCAAAAAGTTAATTTGATATATAATGGAATCTCAGTAAAAGAAAAAACACTACCCCATCTTATTGCTTCAGGAACTTGGACTGAATTCTGGTTGCAAGTACGTCAAGAGGAAGTCATGTTAGGGCATAAAGGTGTACCTCATCCTCTCTTCGAGTGGAAACATACAGATCTCGTCAATTCTTTTGATCCTTCTTACATATCATTCTCTACGATAGGCAATAATTACATAGGAGTTTATTTCAATTCTGACGAATGTCATACCGAGTACTTAACAGTTAATAATGCCTTCAAGGTATATCCAGTCAGCATTTGGAAACAAAATGAAAATTATTTGTACACCAATTTTTCACTTAAACTTCGTGGTGGGGGCACTGTTTGGATTCCTCTTTATAACTTGATACATATTGGAGATTATTTACTGCTCGAATTGAATCAGATTCAAAATAAAATTTCACTACACAAATTTATGAATTTCGCATCCTCTATTCTGCTCGTAGCAAACATTGCTGAGTCATTGTTCAGCAAACAAAATTGGACTGACTTCACTATTGCTTTCACAGAAAGTACTCTTCATGTATTGAAGAACAATAATAGCAATCCTATTTTTGAATATGTTGCCCCTGAAACAGAGCCTATCCTAATTTATTACTTTTCTGTTGGTGTTGATAATGGTTTTCTCATCTGGAGTGCAAATTGTGATGAATTAGATATAGATGGGCCACCCAGAGATGGTGGGTGGTCTCCTTGGTCTGATTGGACCTGTTCCGTTCCATGTGGTGGAGGTGATGGATTCAAAACAAGATCATGTACGAATCCGTCTCCGAACATAAATGGAAAATTATGTTTAGGTTCACCTATAGCTACTGGAAAATGCAACGACTTTGAATGCGGCAATATAAGTCCGAAAACAGTGGATACTATAAGACATGATTTACAAACTAAATCCTTCAGTTTTATAATTAGAGAAAATGAAGATATTAAAATACCTAATAATAAAAGAATACTCAGAGACATAAAGTCTGAGTCTCCTAAAAGTCGTTATGAATGGACTCTGAATGGGATGTTGATTGATGAAGAGGAGGATCATTTCTCTTTAGTAGATGGCGAAATTTTCATATCTAACGCTAAACATACAGACTCTGGTCTTTACATATGTACATTGTATAAAATAAACAACAAACAAGTCATCATCCGGATTGCCTCATTAGCTGTTATTCCAGATACTTACACTTTTGTTACTCGAGCTACAAGAAGATTAAGTTTGAATTGCAAATCTGTTGTTATGGGATATGTTTACTCTGATTTAAGCCTGAAAATATTGGTGAATGAAACTGTCTATAAAGATTACGGTATTGTTACGTTGGCGGCAGCTAATACATATAATTTCCAGCATTTGAAACGAAATTTCACAGGAGATTGGAAATGTATAATTGAGCAGAAAGATTTGGGGTTTTCTTGGATTACAAATTATGAGAAGATTTTCGTGATGAAAGCTCCTAATTTGTATACTAATCTGATGGAAGACGAGCTGACTAAGCCTTTATTTGGTTGGTTGAAAAGTGAAAGAAACGTCCTTGTTGCATTAATTGTTATTATTTCGAGTAGCATTGTTTTAGTTACGTTGTGCTTAGCTATTTACTTTACTTTTTTCACAATCAAAAAAAGATCTTACAAGAGGAATCGTAGGTTATGAATAATATGTTACTCTTCCCTAATAAATAATAATAATAATACATTTATTGTTATTTTCTTCCACATATAAAATTTTCACAATATTTCACCACAGCATTAATATAAATGGAGAAAATACAATAGGCCTCAATAATTGCAGTTATCTGATGCCAGAAACTGTTCAGGCCTCAATTTCGTTCAGAAAACTTGGACATAATTTCTACTTAATGAAATTTGAATCATCAGTAGGAAGGAAATGGAGGTGGAAAGAAAGGAGGAATTGAAGGAAATTTGAATATTAGCAATTTAACAATACTCTAAACATTAGTTTTGGGATTGTAAAAGTATTCTCTTGAACTGTTTCTTAAATGTAGCGGGCGACTGTTCAAGATCGAGAGGGGCCACCGAATTCATGACGTGACAAATATTGTACGAAAACGATCTCTTGAAAATCTGTTTTCTATGCTGGGGTACTGTCAACAGAGCTCTTCTTCTGAGATTCAAGTTATGAACATCAGTGCGATATGTCAGCCTCTGATGGAGATAAGCTGGAGTCCCATATTTCATTATCTTGAAAAAGAAACAAGCCATGTCTACCAGCGCTCATATTCAGCCATCCCGATAGTTGTAGAGCGGGAGATATGTGGTCCCTGCGTCTCACACCGTATATTAGCTTCAGGCAGGAGTTTTGAACTTTCTGTACACGATATCGGTCGATGTCATCTAAACAAGGCATCGGTATCACAGAGCATTTTTTTTATCTCTTGGGAGAGGAAGTATCTATGGCTGTATATCATCTTCAGATTATAGTAGGCCACTCTCAGTTTACTGGTGACATGTTCTCTAATGCCGGGTTTCCACCAAGCGGACAGGTCAAAACAAAACACGAACTGTCCGTTCGAACAGAAATTTTGAACAGTTTTGTTCGGAAAATGTTCGAAGACTGTTGGGGTTCCTAAGGGACTTTCTGTTTACACCAGTAGCGGACAGAAATGAATGAAAACTGTTCGTGTTTTGTTTAAGTTTCATTCAGTTCACACCGGACGTGTAGTTGTGAGAATGTGGCGCGCTGCATACTTGAGAAAACAAGACGACGAGGATTTATTTTTGCTGGCAGTTACATTTTACATTATTAAAAAGAACAAAACTAAAGGCGAGTTTATACAGCAACTAAAATAAAATAAGAATGTCCACTTCATGCATTTCAATGACAGCGTTTATACAGGAAATAAGCTAAAATAAGGAATAAGAATAAAGTTGACCATCTCTTATTCTTATTCCTTATTTTAGCTTATTTCCTGTATAAACGCTGTCATTGAAATGCATCAAGTGAACATTCTTATTTTATTTTAGTTGCTGTATAAACTCGCCCTGAACGCCGGTTTTGGATTAGGCCATCCTTAAGGAAAAAGGAGGAAATGTGACGTCTAAACTGTTACAAGATCTCAGAGGAGATGATATGAGTATAGGAGGTGAACTTCGATCAAGTTTTAATAAACATTACGACTTCTTCCCTTCACGCACCGAATCAAACTACCACTAGATCGCAACAACGTAAATAAAAACAAACTGAGCGTTTACACCAAGCTGACAAACATTCCTAGAACTCGTAAATCTTTTGAAGTTTACCGACATTGGATGGGACTCTGTTTGTGTCCGTAAAAACGCAATTCGCGGACTTTCGAGTCCGGAAAACAATCCACAAGTTCTAGAACAGTTCGCGGACTGTCACAAACGGACCGAGTTCGTGTTTTGTTTTTGTTCTGTCCGCTTGGTGGAAACCCGGCAGCAAGCGCATCTTCGAGTCTACAATGAGACCAAGAGTATCTTCCTCGGGAAAAGAATAGTAAATCTGCGTGTCATCAACATAGAAATGCCAGTTACAGTAGCGAAGATATAAACGAAAAATGCTTGTATATACAATAAATAAAAGAGGGCCCAATACACTATCCTGAGGAACTCCTCTACGCAGAGTCAAAAGCGAGGAGCACCGACCATCAAGCACAACCCTCTGCGCACGGTCTGATAAATACGAAGCTATCAGACGGAGGGAGCTGTCTGCGAAACCTATGTATCGTAGTATCGCTAGCAAGATTTCATGGCTGATTGTTTCAAATGCCTTGCTGAAGTCCAGTAGGACCAATAGCGTTATATCCATCGTATGCTCTGAAAATATCGTCCGTGACATCAGCAAGGGCACTTTCACAGCTATACCTTCTCCTAAATCCTGATTGCTTCAGAGGCAGAATATTATTAATATTCAAGAAATGTGTTATCTGCCTTTCCATTGTTCGCTCGAGTAGTTTGGAGAAGGTAGGGAGAATACTAATTGAGCGCAACTGACCATACTCGCTGGGCATGTTGACCTTAGGCAAAGGAATGACATTAGCCTGCTTCCAGAGAAGAGGAAAACAAGAACTCGCCAAGCACTCATTGACGATATGAGCAATGTATGGGACTATAAACGGACAGCACAATTGTATCATAGTTATATTTATCTCGTCGATGCCAGAAGCTTTAGTTCTCATGCCATTCAGAATATTCAATATATCAATCTCAGTTGTTAGTTCGAAGCTAAGTTTATCACTTACTCCATGAAATCTGCGACAAACATAAAAATCCAACAGCTCGCGTATGGGCACATTGTCCGCAGCAGAATTCACGAAAAAATTGTTAATTTCATCAACATCGTTCAAGTTTGTGGGAATTTTGGTCTCTTCAGCCTGTTCCATTTTTCCTTCGTGTTACAGTTCTGGAGCTTTGTCTTGAGAAATATTCTTTTCTCCTTCCTTATCGCTCCAGTGGTATAGTTTCGTAGCTGTTTGTAATAGTCATAGTCAGCCGGCCTTCCCGTCCTCTTGAACCTTTTCAGCGCTTTATTTCTAAGTTTTTGCAGAAGTTTTATATTTTCAGTAATTCAAGGCGCATAGGTGTAGTTATTTACTTTCCGGAAATTTTTCATTGGCGCATGTTTCTCAAACAGACCTATAATACAATCGTTGAGAAAATCGATTTTTTCATCGATACTCACTATATGGGCAATAGGGTCTAGGGGTAGATTTTCAAGATCGGTCTGAAATTCAAGAAGATCAATTTTCCGAAAAGATCGGTAACGAAAATTAATGGGTGTACCCTCAGGTGCCTTCAGTTCCAGCTTTATACATGTCAAGCAGTGGTCTGCTATATTCGCATCCACGACACTAGTTGAAACCGTCTCCAGGTTGGTAAAAACTAAATCAAGGAGAGCCGTCGAAGTACGTGTAAAATGAGTAGGTTCACTCACAAGCTGCTGCATTTCAAATGCCAGAAAAATATTCTCCAGGTTGGTTGACGGAGATGAATCTCTCAACATGTCGATGTTGAAATCCCCCATGAAGATTATGTTATCAAACCTAGGATATATATCGGAAAGAAGTTCCTCAATATCTTCAAAAAACATGACCAAAGATGCACTTGGAGGTCTATAAACGACACAAATTATGATGTTTTTACCCGGAAGTAGTAGTTCCATGCTTACCATGCTTCTATATTCAACATGATCAAGTATTCTTGAGCACAGTAACCTACACCGAAATGTTTCCCTTATATACAAACCGACACCACCTCCTCGTCTATCTATCCTATTTTGGTGGAAAAAGTTATATTGATCCAAATCAACAGCAGCACCCATAGAATGTTCACCCAGCCACGTCTCGGACACCCCCACAATGTCATAATTATTACAAGAGACGTGTTCCTGAAATCTGTCAAAGTTTCCTAGTAATGATCTTACATACACGTGAGCAACATCTAGAGACTGCATAACGAACAATTATTATATTCAAAGGAAAATATAAACATAACATATATACACATACAGGAAAGAAAGGGAATATTAAAACGGGTTGAAAAGGAAAAAGGGTTGTAGGAAGTAATGATTCAAATCAACAGCCAATATAGGCATAAATAATGAAAATAATGATGTCTCATTATACGCCGTTTTAGTGTTACATTGATTTCTGACAAATTACATTTATAATTGACTAACACGAATGGAGTGGGACTAACCACCTCTATTGATATTGACAAACATTTTGAGAATTGAATTGCCCTGTGAAGTAAGCAATGACACCAATTCTCGGATTTTAGACATCTTGCGAACTGGTGTGAGACAATCGATGGAACTATTCAAGTGAATTTCATAAAATTTTTAAGACCCAAGTCTTATAACCCATTTTTAATTAAATGAAAATCACATATACTTTTGCTGTGAATATAATCTGAATTAATGTGCACCATGAAGTTATTTTAAGTAAAAAGTGCTGGTAGTAGCTAGGCAATACGCTTTCAAAAATAATATCAATAAACTTATCCTTTGGGGGTCACTATTTTTTATTTTTTTGTTTTACAAAAAATCCGTACCCAAATTGCTACTTGAATTTCGTAGAAGTGCTAAGGAGTAATTTCACCAGCATAAGTTTTCATAATTCATTGAAAATTTATTAGGATGCCCAAGAGCGTACCCAGGATTTCAGCTAGGGGGGGGGCAGCTCATACCTGAGAAGATGGTCGGTCAGGTACATTGTCAGTAAACCAGGAAAATTAACATTGATTTTATCTTCAAGGGGGGGGGGCAGCTGCCCCCCCCTGTGTACGCCCATGAGGATGCCTTGAAACTAACATGGTCTTGGTCTATGTTGTTATCACTCTTCGGGTTGAATAAACCAGACCGCCATAATCCAACTTGTTTTCAAATAACCGAATTCAAATTCGTTTCAGTACAAAAGAAGCATGGTTCACAAGGTATAACTATAGTACATAGATGCATGTGGAAGATTACAAAGGCGAAAAAAATTGAAGTAGCCATGAAATTATTGAAACCAGATTGTTCTGAAAAATATCTGAAGGTATTCATAGCCTCCCTTGGATATACATGCTTTTTATATTTGATTATGTATTTCAGAACTTTCTTGACTTAGCTGGTAATTGGACTTTTCTACAATCAAAACACATTTTGAAGATATATGGAATTTCTTTGACCCCAAATGTGTCTATGGTAACTGAATATTTTCGTCTAGGACCTTTAGACACGTATTTACAGAAAAATAAGAATGTTCTTAAAACTGAAGATCTTATAGAGGCTTCATGTAATTTAGCATCAGCACTTTGGTATCTGGTAAGATTTTTCCTGAAATAAATTTTATTTAATAATTCCAACATATCATCATTGTTCCAGAGTGAAAATAGAATTGTCCATGGTAATATTAGATGCCGTAAATTGATGGTTCATATTCACGAAACCAATAAATTTATTGTGAAGTTGATGGATCCTGGGATACATACTAGTTATGGACCAAATGAGTATGTTTTTTGACATATATTTCTTGAGTTTTCTTGCATGTTATATATTTGAGTTAATGACCAAATATATATTTTTGTTAATAATAAAACATGCCATTTGAAAAAAATCAAACAGATAATAACCTAGAATTAGCAGCTTTTGAGAGCTTGTTCGAATTCAGTTACTCAAGCATGGCTTCTGGATTATAACAATTTCCCAATCTTCTAATGGCACTATGATAACCATTTTTTGAACATAACTGATCATTTTGAACATAACTGATTCTCCAAACTAGTACAAGCTACAAGCTCAGGAGACCTAGGAGTTATCAGTATAATCAGCATCAATAATGTAGATAATAATAATGTTGTGGAATTGTAGAAAATAGATGAAATATGTATGTTTGAAATGAAAGAGTTATTCCTTTATTGATACGAATTTTATTCTCCTTAAATAAGGGTCCATTGGATACCAGTAGAATGCTATTCAAATTTAGATTATGCCAGAAGATCCGGCAATGCAGATGTATGGGCTTTTGCCACAACTTTATTTGAAATATTCACATATGGAGATGAGATAAATGGATTCAGCCCTATGGAAGCTAAAGAGGTTTGATGAAATTATATTGATGTTTACAGCCCTTCAGTTCAAATTAATCTTGATTTCAGTTTTACAAAACTGGAAAAACTCTTCCAAAGCCTCCTACATGTCCCGATAATATATATAGTGTAATGAGAGAATGTTGGCACTTAGATTCAGATAGGAGGAAACATCCTCATGCTATTTTCCGTGATTTGAATCAAATACTATACCAAGGTATGTGATGTAATTATTTGTCTTTTTTCAGTGAATAATAAATCATTTTTAGTGTACAATTCACGTCGAGTACATTCCTATGCAAAAGTTTTTACGAAATCAATAGAAAATGGTACTGTAAGTATGAGTGGGACTTCAACAAGCAGCATTTTGTCCAATAATACAGGTAACTAATTGCAAGGGAGACTATTTAGGCTGCATAGTGGCTTATTCTTTTCATGATTTCTTATTAATACCTGAAATCACTGGGTTGAAAACATTTCAGTAGAATATATTCATACTTGAATCTTATTTTCTTGCTGTCTGTCCAAATGTACATAACCTCTACGTTTGTCATATCTGTTTTCTAAGTAGAGATAAGGATTACTGAGCCACCATTGCAGGACTCTGTATGTGTGTGAAACCTGCAGAAACTTATCTGTCACAGTTTATGATATATTATATGTTGTTTTTTGCAAAAACTCATCTTTGTGGTATTTTACTATTGAAGTTTTATCTGGCAGATCGGATATGTGAAGAAATGAAATCTAGACTCCTGTTATCCTAAAAAAAATTTACATATATTTCAAAAAGTGTAACTTGAATTATCCAAATGTTCTAAATTAATAAAAACTACATGGAAAAATGTAGGTTCACATTAAAATTAATGAAGTTGTTAGTGACTTATGGTACACCTGCATAGCTTGAAGTGTATTATTATTCATAACCATCAAACAATGTATATAATACATATATAAATGATCCATTTCAGAAAGTACTGTTTTAACTCATTCTGATGATGTGACCTTTTGTGAGGATGGAGAAATTTCAGAAACACCTAGTTACTCAGGAGGATTGTCACTATTGGGTTCTCAGGTATTTAAAAAAATTTGCAATTGGCAGTGCTGTTCACTAAAAAAAATGCACTTTCATGATACTGAACTTTGCCTTGTTTTCAGGAAATGATTAATCATGACGACTCTTTTTCTTGTAACATTTCTAATATTTTGTCAAGTTTCAATTTCCCAACGTCTGTTACCTCTTTGGATAGTATGAATTCACTGCAGAGTGTTTTTGAACTAGATGAATGCTGCAATGTTGTTTTACAAGGGAGAATAGGACTGGTAAATTGACTACAATATCATAATGCATTTAAATTACAAACAAAACTTTTCACTAGGGATTCTACGGTGAAGTTTACAAAGCTACATTAGAATATTATTATGATAAAACAAATAACCCAAGGCAAGTTGCAGTCAAGAAACTTAAAACATCTGGAATTTCGTCTTCGCTTCAAGATTTCGAAAGAGAAATTAATATAATGAAAGTAAGATTCGAATCATAAAATTAACCTATTACACAAACTATCTAAATTATTTATTTTCCAGACTTTGCAACACCCTAACATCATAGAGATTCTTGGCGTAGTGAGAGATCCCGAAATTCTTCTGATAATGGAATTTGTTCCCCATGGATCACTTCAAAGTTATCTGAAAATTAATAAAGATTCATTACATACAAAACAGCTTCTTAATTATGCTTTAGGCATTGCAAAGGTAAGTTGACACAAAATTTCAATGTGTTGGTGTTCATTTTGTCACGAATTTTTATAATTTTGCGCAGAATTCGACTCACTGTTAACAAATCCGTGGTCAAATTGAATTCTGTCCGGCCGTAAACACGATAACTCCCGAAGGGAAAACAAAGAAAATTCGACTAGGCGTTCTGTAAATATTTCCGTTCGAAATAGTATTGTTTTCCTTATAACTTCAGAACTACGTATGTGATCGAGATGAAATTTTGCATTTAGATGGAATATGAATTATTGAAGCCAGAGCCAATAAAAAAATTTACACTATTTCTGTTGTAATAGACCTGGAATCATGGACTTTTCCTTTGGCAGCTACTGTCAATTTTTTTTGACAAATGTAAAAATTTCGATTAGATTAGGTATTCCATTAGAATGCGAATCTACCTATAAGAGTACTGAAAAGGGGGATAAAAATAAATTTATAGTGCGAAACGTTATGAAAAAAATAATTGTATAACTATAATTTAATAATATCATGTAATAATTGTTTCCCAGCTTAATTATCAAAGAATTATGATGAAGGTCCCCAAAATTGTGAGGAAAATTTTCTGCAGTTTCTGAACATTTCACCCTCGAAGTTCCATCCAGTTATTTTCTTGAATGAACAAACTGTTCTGTAAAAAACCTTTTTTTGAGACACACTGTACATTGTATGATGAGAAAAGGAAATATGTAGTTGGATCTTGTCAGGTGTACTTCATGAAGAGTCATTGGGTGAATTTTATTTTTCAGGGTATGCATTATCTTGGAGAAAAGAATATTGTCCATAGAGATCTTGCTGCCAGGAACATACTTGTGGTCAATGAAAACCACATAAAAATTTCGGATTTTGGTCTTGCTCAGGCAATGGGTACAAATGAATATTACATATTGAAAACAAATAGAGAATTACCAATCAAATGGTAAGTAAAATTTTTATCTGTAAATTTCTCATGGTGGACCGGTTATCGGATAATCAGCTTTCTGATCTAATAACCTCTTTTCTATTTTTCGAAAGGTATGCTCCAGAAAGTTTGAGAGATGGAAAATTCTCAGTACGGTCAGATGTTTGGTCCTTTGGCGTAACAATGTGTGAAATGTTCAATTGTGGGGAGGAACCTAAATTAGCCAATATGGATGATGTGGACCAGAAAGGCCAAGAACAGGAAAAGCTTCTCAATGCTTTGGCAACTGGTTTAAGGTAAGAACATGCACTTATTATACAGACAGGAGGTCTTCTTTGATTAGAATAATATATTTATGGGTTTAGACAAAGAACTACATTTCAATAATGTGCGTAATTATTATGATTCCAAATTTATTGGTTGACTCAATATGTAAGTACATTCCTATTAAAGGCTTGTTCGGACTAGTATTTTAGTCGAGTGGAGGGTCGATTCGCCCGCTGACCATTCTACCACAGTATCAAAGTCTCTTAAACAGTATTAGGTAGTAGGTACATCATCCCAAGGGCGTAGCCAGGAATTAATTTGGGGGGGGGTTGCTTTCTGTAGAAAGTATTTTTCAAGAATTCAATAATCCTTTTCCTACTTCTGAAACAATATTCAACAAAGATATTCCTGCTTAAGTTAGTTAAACCTATTTTTTAAATATGCTTCAGAACTTAATTTTTATTCACTCAAACAAAAGCTTAAAAAACAATGGTCTTCATTATTATGCTAGTCTTAGGACGTTATTCTCTTCGTTAAAAACAATATTTATTTCCTGAACAATACTTACAGGATGAATCAATATGAAATTATTGTGGATGTGTGCTTTCATTGAAACTAAATAGAGTTTTTTAATGTTTTATTCCAAAATAGTGCCAACAACATATAAATAGGTATTGAAAATGAAACAGTGAGAAAACTCACGGAAAAAACAGCGACGTAATTAATTATAGAACTTACCTTCTATAAGAGTTTGAAGTCCTGAAATTCAAAAACACAAAAAAAAGTCAATAATATTGAGAACATTCACTCTGAAGGTCTGAACACAGTGAACACACATACACACAACGAGGTTTCAAATTCGAATGCTTATTATGCTGTAAGGGAAATAGAAATGAAATGATTTCGTATTTTTCTTATTCTGGAAAAAAATTCCTCAGTGGAGAATGGGCAATTATTATTTAAATGTCAGGAAACATGAAGAATCCTACATCAAAGAAGCCGCCTATTAGAGCTATTATCTAGTGACGTTAAGGGGAAATGACGTCCGAGCTCGTGAGCTCCCTTCAAAAATTGGGCTTTTTATTTCCATGATATCTCAATTCGTATGCGGCGTAGACCAACAATTTTTTTTTAAATTAAAGCTTAATAATTTTTCTAGGATGTGTATTACTCGCTTTTCCGTTTTCCTTCGTATATTAGGAAAAAACCTGGTGAGATGTAATTCCATAAAAATCTGGACAAACGATTTCATTTCCGTCAATTTTCGGGATAAATGTATGAAATTCTCAGTATACATGCGGAATAATATTTTGCAGAATGTGTATTGATCAGTTTTTCTGTTTATTGCTCCCTTGAATTTTTAAATGAATTATAAAGTAGGAACTTTATTGGTCATATTTTCAACCAGGTTTTTTTTCTAATATACGAAGAAATACGGAAAAGCGAGTAATACACATTCTACAAAATGTTATTCCGCATGTATACTGAAAATTTCATACATTTATTATCCCAAAAATTGACGGAGATATCATGGAAATAAAATCGTTTGTCCAGATTTTTATGGAATTACATCTCACCAGGTTTTTTTCCTAATATACGAACAAAAACGGAAAAGCGAGTTATACACATCCTAGAAAACTTATTAGTTTAATTTAAAAAAAAATTGTTGGTCTACGCCGCATGCGAACTGAGATATCATGGAAATAAAAAGCCCAATTTTTGAAGGGAGCTCACGAACTCGGACGTCTACCATTCCCCCTTAATGGTAATGGGGTAATACTAATACATATCTCCTAATCATCAAAGAGAATGCCGACACGCTTCATGCAAAGCGTTCGGTACGATTTCCACCAGAAGAAATATAAATATAAGTAAGGAATTATTGGTTCGACGGATCCATTTGTGTGCGATGCTATGAAACTTTAATATCATCCATATTGTTGATATAAATTGATAATTTTAACTAGAGTTTCGGAGATAAGTTGGTTTAAGTGCAAAATGAAAGATGTTTTCTGCAACAAAAAATAACTCTGAAACATTTCGGGGGGGGGGGGAGGGGCAGTGGCGGCTTGTCCTATGAGGCAGGTGAGGCAGTGCCTCACCAATAAACGTCGAAAATTACACGTATAAATATCGTATATTCATTAATTATTTATTCAATCAATTAAAATTGTTTTCATTATCTTCTTCCATACGCATTTATATCGAAATTTCCCTTCATTATATAGCAATAAAATGCGTCTCCGGTTGGGTCTAAGTTTCCGTATCTCACGATTTCTAGGTATCCAACTCCCAGTAAACGGCAGAGGCAGGCCTCACACGCTTTCTTTACGCGTCATTTTACATCATAGGGAACGGACGGCAGGCGAGAAAACCGCACCCCTAAACGACAAATATTACGTTCAGTCTGAGGCTAGCCTCTGATATTCTCTCGCGAAGGGCAAACTGTAATTATTCTGCACTATTCGGGAACTAGTTCTTTAATCTATGAACTCGGGTCAGTTTTCAAATTGGGTTCGATTTGTAAAAATAGTTTTATCTGTTTTTCGTGTAGATTTAGGTTGGTCTCAGTGTTCATATGATGTCTTTCAATCTTATTACTGAATTCATTTTCCATCGGAGACCCGAAGGCGAAATGTATTTAACGGGACCGATGGGACGTCACGAATTCCCCAGTTAGATGTAAACGCTCGAAAGACTTGTGATTTTTTTGATTTTTCAGCTAATCAGCAAAGTTGTTGGCGTAATTCTTATGGGGATAAATCATATATAGTTCAAGAAGTAAAGCGATCTATTCCAGATTTGAGTGAATGTCTTGAGAATATTACGCGCAACTGACGAAGAAGAGAGTTCACTAGAATTAGTTATTTATAGGTATATGTACATATACAGAGTGTTCCATTAGTGCAATGAAGTAGATAATCTCATTACTTACGTCAGTTACGGAATAATTTTACTGCAAAAATGGTTGCTCTTGCACTGATATATCAGCCTAAAATAATAGTACCGGCCACCAAGGGCGTCGCCAGGGGGGGGCAGGGAGGGGCAGTTGCCCCCCCCTAGAGCTCAAAAATCCCTTAAAAACTTATGAAATAATAGCATAATATACGAAAATCAGTTCATTTTTCCTATTCTGATTGTTTTTTGCCCCCCCCTAGCTCAATTGCCCCCCCCTAGCTCAAAGGCTGGCGACGCCCTTGCCGGCCACAGGGTGTTCGTTTGAAGCGGTATTACTGGTATCAGAATTAGGTCGGTTTGTTCTAATGGTAACCACTTCATATTATTTCATCTGTTAGTGCCAAATTAGTATTTCTATTCATTGGCATCAACATTTTTCTCAAATTATCCGGCGTGGCTGACATATAACGAAAAAATTATGGGAAAGTGGAAGATTTTACTTCATTATCAGAGTAACATTAACTTCAATATTCTCAATGTTCTAGTTAATGGGTGTTTCAAATCTGATGATATGATGAAAAGCAACTTGCTTGTAGAGGATGTTCTTAACAAGGTCCAAAATTGAAGAATTTCAATAAGGATGCTCATTTTCTTCAACTGGCTTCAAATTACTTTTCATACACACACCCTTTAAAATGTTTAGTTTTCGAGTAAGATAAATCTTCATCGCTAGAAGTAAATATTTTACGAAGCAAAATGTTTCTCGAAAAAGATGACCTTGAGTATGCTAGCGATAAAGAATTATTCTAATCATCAGTTTTGCAATAGCCTTTTTCGCGGCAACGCCACGGCAGGGAATCTTTTTTCTCCGATGTGCCTCACCACCTTAAACTGTCACGAGCCGCCACTGGGGAGGGGGGGGTAATTTCTCCGACCTATACCAGTAAGCTCTTAAAGCTGTCACGAGCTGAGCTTAGGGTGATGGTAGGTCTGCTGACAGGGCACAAAAACATCATTTATACCTTATGGGGAAGTCAACAGATCAGAGGCAGAAACAGCCGAACACATGGTATGCAAGTGTCCAGAACTGGCTGGTCTAAGAACCATTCATATGGGGAAACCAGTTCTGGATACCCGAGAGGTTACGGCCAAGGCTCCTAGGGATGTTGTCGGTTTTATCAACACCATAAACGACTTCCTTGGGTTTCAATGAATGAGTAGGGTAGTGAACAAAAGATCCATGTGGTCGCAGTTCCCGGAAGGCTAACTGAGCACTGAGCCATAATCGACCGCAGTTCAAATAATAACAATAATAACCAGCTTGGTTTGCAAAAACTGCTGTACTTGACAAGTATCAACTATTCGCATATTTGCCAAATACAGGAGTAGTGGGAGCGCCGTACTTGTCCTTTAAGTTCGAAACTTGGTGTACTTGCCAAGTACGCAAATAATTGCGTACTTGTCAAATATACGAGTAGTGGGAATCCGCCTTCAGCATAATAATGTATTTTTCTCTAAAGTTGTCCAATATGTCCATGGAAAATTTACGAATGTTGTGGTAACTGACAACAAATTGTGCAACTTTTTTTATTATTGCTTTTTCTAGATTGCGATATGATTCACATTGAAAAGTAAAATTTGCTGAATTTGTTTCTTTGTACTAATTAAACTTTAAATGTGATGGAGATGTAAGAATTACGCGAATTTTGATTTTCAGAATTCACAAACTCAATCTTCTAACAAATCAAATTAACTTTCTAACCTATCAGTCTTTTTACAACATCAGTTTTTTTAGGTTTCCTTGTCCACCTATGTGTCCTCAAGCAGTTTTTATACGGATTATTCACCCTTGCTGGCATAATGATCCCCATGAAAGACCTTCCTTTTTGAAATTAATTTCTGAAACTGAAGATCTCTTGACACAATATTGAAACATACGGATTCAGCTGTACACATGTTGAATATCATACTGAAAGATCTTCAAGAAAAAGTATAAGTTCAATTACTCCCATTGTTATGGATTCCAATTTGAATGGTGGCTGTGCTGATTTTATATTTATGATTATGACTCCTATCATACAACAGTTATCCTGAGTTGGATTAACTATAAAAAGCTGACAACACAATCGTTTTCCTGTTATATAACCCAATTTTGACATCCATGTCGAAGAAAGTACTAAATATTCATATAACAAAAAGTACAACCCTGTTTATAAGTATAAAAACAAAATCAGATATACATAATTGTCTGGTCTCCAATCGCGGACCACTAAGGCCTTCTTTTCTTCATTCTGATGAAAAGGTTGTACTTTCATCTCTTATTCGATGAAAACTTTTTTGATAAGGAAAAATGTTAATTGAGATAAGAGATAAGTTCATACAGCGTGTCCATAAATTAGACGATAAACTTGAAATGGCTTTGTTAACATTCAGAATTTTTTTTCAAAAACTGCAACAATTACTAATATTATCTAATACCCAATCTTTTGGCACAACTAACGCAGATATGAAAAATTTTGGTCGAATTGAACGATAACCTAAAAAACATTACACTCTCTCTGGCACAGTAATGTAAAAAATAGGGCAGACATTTTCATACTCTCAAACAAAAAAATTATCATTCACTAGTTCCTGGACACTCTGCATATAATCTTATGATTTTTCCATTTTCTTTTAAATCTTTTCCACTGTACAATTTTATTTAATGAGAAATCAACTCCTATGTTTTGTAGGAAACCATTTTTCCATTTGTGCTGGGAAATTGACAAGAATTTTAAAAGAAATAATTTTTAATCATTTGTGATGTTGAAATAAGTACAAAACTATTGTTATGATTTTTCTGATACTCATTTGTTGGGGATACAACTTTTTTAAGTTAATATTTTTTATTTTTAATATCGAGAGACTGAATTAGTTCTAAGCAAATTGGACAAATGTCATTGGTAATAATAAAGTGAAATTTAGTAATTGGACATAAAAAAATGAATCATAAACTTGTAATTTTCTTATACAATTCATCTGTAATCTCAAACAATGACTGAAACTATTTATACGCTTTCAGTGATTCATTCTTGAAATTATTTTTCATTCTAGACAGCATTTGGAGTTTCTGTCAGTTTTTGCAAATTTGTGATAAAGATATTGATATATAACATTTTATCCTTGAAAGAATTTTTATGTTTGTTATCGAGAAGTTAGAATCTCTTTATTATAGGTTTATGATGTAACGACGAATGATTATACTTTATTCTTGTAAAATTATAGACCACTCCAGTTTTATATAATAATCTTGGAGCTTTTCATCTCTGATATTAATGTTTTCATTGAAGGATGATGATAACATTGTAATTTCGAATTGTTCGAGTGGGCATGAATTTCATGACATGATATATTTTGTGCCATCTTAGTGCAATAGATATAAATGATAATAATTATAAAATATACTTATTCAAACATGGTTAAGTTTTCTTGGTGTTCATATTATAAAAAAAAAGTATTTTTACTTAATTGAATCTAGACAAAAAAGTAAGTTTTTGCAGATTTACAGTATGGTTCAAAAGGTGCCACCCTTACTAAGTGGAAACGAATTACGGTAGATAGGTGTGAGTGATGCGAATAAATGATAAAATCAATGGTGCGGGGAAACTTTGCCACTAAAGATCATCCGCCAATCACTGGTTCATCTCATTAAAGTCAAATTTAATTTTGTCCGACTGTGAAAATGGTAACCCACGAACAGATGGTCCTAGAATTTTCTAGGTCAGGTTCAGATCTCAATCGTTCCAGTTATGTTCTTTAATGGACAAAATTCGTCTTATGGTTACTTAAATAGGGCCGTTCGAAATTTCCCGATAATTTAAAAACTGTAGCTTCCATCGAGATTGATTATTTCATTTGAATGGATAGTGACGTATTCAAGCTACACGCCAAAACAAAGTTTCTATTTTGTTCTAGTCTACGATTCTTCTCAGAGCTACGTAGATACATTGATATTCATTATACTGATAACTCTTAGGTCTCCCGGATAGACCCCTCAGAAACTACAAGCTTCAGAGCTTGTACGTGTTTTGTGTAGGCTTTGTTACTATGTCCTCAGGCACAGCACTGTTAATTTTCGACCCAACAGTGAAATCGTGGCACACAAAGTATATATGTGGTTGTTGGTAACTGCAAAAAAACTCTTTTCCAGGATAATTGAATATGTACGTTGATAAAATTATGGCTGAAATAATGAGATGCCATTTAATTGTTTTAGTTTGTTTAAAAATTATGCTCATATTTCACGTAAATGATTAAGCTTGAATAAAAAAATACGGCGTTGCCATATTTTATTTCACGGTTTGATCACAGTCTAGTCTATGGTTTTTTTATGATTGATATTCTATGGTCTGTAATTCTATGTTCTATCATCTCATTTCATTTTGACACATTCTAGCAAATCGTGTTGTGATTAATTAATTTTGATTTTTTGAATAATTTTACTCGATCATGTTATGATCTTGTAAAGTGTTATTTCTCCACTTTCTTCGAACTGCTGTTGCTTTTATAATTGAATTTCTAAGTGCTTATTCATAAACGCCGTTATTGTGAAAAGAATAAATAAGGGATGGATGTTGATCCTATTCCATTAACTGCTTCGAGTAAGTTTTGAAACCACTTCAGGTCTTGAAATTGTTACATGAACTTTTTGATGTAGGCAGTTCACATTTTCCTTCATGTCCACTACCCAAAATTGATGAAAACAATGCTTTTGTTGATTCTAAGAGTCCTAAAGAGAGAGTTATTGAATTGTTGGATGTTTTGGAGAGTCACGTAGAAAAATTAAGAAAAGAAGCTTCTCAGTTGGAGGAAGATAGGGATCAGTTGTTATCATCCATTGACTCTGTTCGAAACACAGATATTATAAGCGAACTAGCAGAAAGTATGCTTGGTAATGTTTTTTTATTGGTTTTTTGAAAATCTGGTTATTTCCAGGTGATAAAGATGATATTAACCGTTATGCTGATAGAATTCTCAGCCGTTGTCTTACTGTCGAAGTAAAAATTTTAACTCAACGTGATCATTTGCAAGAAGAGGCACTTCATCAAGTTAATCATTTAATCAATGGCTTAATCATGTTTGTCAAAACTGATGCAGAATATGCAAGAGCTAAGTGTCTCTCTTATATGAATTCTTGTTCTTCACATGTTGAAGAAGGAGTCACTGATAAGAATTTTGAATCTGCCTTGCTTGGTTGTACAGTAGATGACCAGAAAAGGGTTAAAAAAAGATTGCAAGGCTTATTGAATTACTTTGATAAACTTGATAATGTTACTATGATTCCTTAATTTAGTAGTTTTCTATAACTGATAGATTTTTAACAAAATTTGTTCAAAAGAATGATAATTTTTGCTTTCTTCAATGAATTTGTTATATAATTACAATGCAATGAGCTATTGTCTTGTCAATAAATTGAGTTAATAAAGTCATTATCCCAAGCAGATCTCAAGGCTGTGTATTGTGGTTATAAACAGAAAAAAAATTCTGTCAATTCATGATGCAGTCAGCAATACTTTTTATACTTCCATAAGAGTTAATTCTGCCGAAATTTATGTTAATTTTTTCATTCCAGAAAATCAATAACAATATAAAGACTTTTTAGAGTAAAAAGCAACACTCTAAATACTAAAAAAGTAAGTCCTCTTCCAAATGCTATTGTGATTACAAGAATTTTCTTACAAAAAATTTCAATCTTTGCCCCACCTTAGAATTTAATTGAATATAGAAGCATTTTTTCATGAGAAAGGTAATGGTGTTACTTTCCATGAACTTATTGTTTCGCTATGCCCATATTCTTGAAATGTCCAGCACTTTTATGAAGATGAAGGTGTCCCTAAAGTTTCCAAAATGGAGCACTTAAAATTCTTGAGTATTCTTCACTTTGCAATGAGGTTGTGGGAGTGGTTTAACTTTAATATTAATCGTAGATTTGTGTTTATTTATAGAAATCATTTGAATTTTTTACAAATTATGTGAATTTCGACTTTGTTTTATTTATTTAATATAATATACACTATTTTTTTTCATATTACACCGAACTTCCTGTCTTAATATCCACTCCTCTTTATTTCAATCAGCTAAATCATTATACATGATGGACAAAATATTGCGTGTGAACTAAAATAAATGGTTCAGAATCTCTGCATATAATTTCTTGCAAGTTATGAAATAGAAATATGAATGAATTTGCTTGAAACCATTTTTTGATAAAGCGGAAATTCATTATTTGGATATACATGTATCTAAAATCGAATTATTCTCGAGAACATTACCATAAGTGCATTGATTATCAAAAAAACTATGATGTATCATCACTATGTTCAAATTGGATTAAACTTATAGTTTTTCACGTTTTCCCATCAATGAACCAGCCTGTATTTTTCTTCGAGAAGAATCAATAACTCCTATAATTATGAATACATTCAAACAACGTTTTAGTCTTAGAGTAATATATTACTAGCCCTAAAGACTTTGTTTTTTAGAGTATACACTTCGATATTGTATGAAAAGTTTTCGTGATCTATGCAACAATGAAAATGCGTGAGTTTACCGATTGTTCTCGATTACCTTGAATATTTTGGTGGTGAATTCGGCTGATACGGTTATTTTTCGAAGATATCGCTTTGCGGCTTGGCGCGTTGTTAAGGAGCAAAATCCAATTGTCCACCAACCCTCTGCACTATATGGTACCTTATACTGTGTCCAACGTGAAGTAGCCCTAAATCCGACACATAGTGGATAACACCATTAAATTGCTAAGTTTTAATATTGGTGGATTCATTATGAGAAAAGAGGACTTTTCACTCACCCATTACCAGAGAAGATGCTTTGTGTTAATTTTTGTTCTAAACTTTTCTTCTTTTGTATTTTCATTATCTACAGAGTGCTCCATTATTTTATTCTAATATGAATATAACTTATAAAATAACTAACATTTTTTGTAACGTAAATAAAACATTGTGAAATATATCCATTTGAGAAATACATATTCTCGGAGGTTTGAAAGTTCGCCATAGGCATTAGAATCCTAGTTGCAGCTCTGATATTCTGTCCAGAATAATTTAGAAAATATATATTTCCTTATAATAGGCATTATATTATGATTCAATATATTAGGTGAAACGATAAAGAAAGATTTCAGTTTCATTTATTCAAAAAATAAAATTTTTACATATAGTATTTATAAAACGGAAAACCGTTTCTTCTAATGTTACATTTTAAATTGGAATACAATTCTTGGTTATGAACCATCTGCTTATTGATTCATGACAATACTTCGGTAAAATTGCACCACAACAATAGTTATATATTCAGTTCATATATCAGTTTTCAATAGATAGTATGATGAAAAATTTTGGGTATGTCAAAACAATAAAATTCTTCCATACCAGATTTCTCAGATATGAAGAAATTAATCTTCCTTCTCATTCCTATCACATGAGATAGATATCTCTTAATTATTTGTTCACAATATAATTTTCATGTCATCATGAAAAATCTCTTACTTAAGTGACGATTAAACAGCAGCAGAATATGAACATTTAATTTATTCGCAGACTGCAAAAATGTTAATCCTATGAAACATCTATTCCAAGGCATGGTAACAGTTTTTAAAAACTGAGATGTCATGGAAAACTTATTTTTTTTTTCAGAGAAATTTTTTTTTCTTTGGTGGTAAGAAGATGGAAATGAATTCAATTTGAATTTCATGTAATTTCTTCTGCCTTCCCTAAGAGATTAATTCATATTTTTGTGTAATACCAAACTCTCAGTTGGTATTACATATTCATAATTTGTATATTCTAACCTGCTATTGAAGAGAATCAACAGCAAATGACTGTACTTGAGTTATTTTATTAATTTCATTGATCAACTCAGTATTTATGATTAGGCCCTTATTGATTTCATTCTTCAACATTTTATGTGCCTTATTCAATGTTCTTATACTTTGATTCCTATTCCTACTTTCTCTATTCTCGTTTTTACTTTGTTTAGATGTGTCTAAATGTTGTATAATAAGTTCTGTATATTCCATTTTATCTATATTGAATGATTCTCCCAAATCCCTGAGAGTTTTGTCAATGTTATCAACATCTTTCTTGAGTATCATTGTTGTTTGCAAGTAGACAGTCTGAGCAATTTTGTACCAGTCACTTAACGCATCAGAAAATTGGGTATACTGTGGATACACTTCCAATTCTAGTAAAATTTTGACACGATTGATAGTTTGGGTAATTTTAATTCCTTCTAGTATGTGGAATTGTTCATCATTGAAAGATAAGGTTCTGGTAGCCCTGTCCCTAACAAGGTGCTGCCAAGAATCCCTCAAATGTTCAACTAGAGTTTGAGCTTTGGCTGGTGCTTTGGTTTTCCATGGATTTGTTGCTGATCTAACGGAAGTATCCCATTCCAATTTTAATGTATTTTCAACACTATATCGTTGATATAATTGATTTACTTTGGAGGCACAATCACTTAGAGCAGGATCCAGCTTTTCCATTTTTTTTATATAATCAAGAAGATTAATTTGAATATCCTTACTGGATAAAACACTACCAATGCGTTTACACAATTGTAGCATTTCAGAGTTGTTCTTGTGGAGTTTTATTTTTTCAAGTAAATGTTGTGTTATTTCATGTAATTCAGTCAAATCGGTGTTAATGAATTTTGAAAAATTTTCCACAGCATATTCCATCAGTTGAGAAGCCCATGAGTACCTTTCAATGTGCCTCTTACATAAATGTCCAATACTGCAAGCTAATTTTGATTGTGCCGCATCATTTTCTAAGTGAACATTATCAGAAAACTTGTTGAAAATAGGAACTTCAACAGATGTATCAATAACAACATTATTATTAATATCATTGAACAAGAATAATGGGTCTATTTCAGAAGTCAATGGAAATCCAGATGCTCTTGTCGTATCCTCAAAGAAGGTAGAATAAAGTTTTCCCTGAAAAATCATTAATTGATTGCCTTCTTCAATATTTGTCTGCTCTCTAATATAACATTGCAGGTTATTGAACATTTCATCTGGGTGTATGTATACTTTCAGTAGTTGTGCTTTATTCACGTGGAAAATATTAACTGCTTTTCTGGATAATGAATTTATAACTTCCTTGAAAAATCTGTCAAAGGTCCATATTTTATTTGCATCCAATTCAAGTAGCCCAGCCAAAAGGGGAGTCACTATTTTCTTCAAACCTGCACTAAGTTGGCAACCAATGGGTAATTCTCTTTGCCATTCTATGGGTCCATTTTCAGTAGTTTGAATACCAGATATAACTCCACTCTCTTTCTTTGTAGTAATATAATACATGGTTTCCTTGTTCCTACGTCCCCCATAAGGCCTAAATGGTAAATTGCCTGTGGCTACATGATATATTGTGACCCCAATAGACCATAAATCTATGGTAGCACTAAAAGTTTTGTTCACTGGTTTTCTCAAAACTGCACGTTCAAACATATCTGGATGAAGATATTCTTCTGTTCCATAGAGTGACTTGAACTCCTCGCCTTCTTGGAGCTCCCTGGCAGCTCCAAAATCTGTTAACTTATACACTGTCGAGCCATCATCACAAATAAATTTCATGATATTGCCTAGAAAAATAATTGAAATATCGACATCAAAATTAGATACAAAAGATTGTTGGTGTGAAAATCCTTCAGGAAGTTACTTCTTTAATGAATCTATCTTTGATGTATATCACATAGAAAGACACATGTCGTTTCTGTCAAGGAGCCACTGAGACAGCCAAGCACTTGTTATGCGAATGTGAAGCTGTTCATCGGAAAAGACTACAACACCTTGGCTTCTGGTTTCTAAAGCCGGAACAAGTGATGGATGTAGCCCCCAGAAAGGTGATAAAGTTCATGGAGACACTATTGCCTGACTGGTAAACAGCGCGGGGATGCACAATAGATCTTTAGATCAAGGTGCTTGCGAGTTCAGATGATCTTCTGCCCCTCCTCTAATCTAATATCACATAGAAGTCAAGAAAACAAAGAGCTGCCAAATGCAACTTAATATTATGAGCTGAAAATTCCATAAACAAAGGAAATATCAAGGATCTCGGGAATTTAATATAAAAATTAATATGGATAAACTCGGAAAGTCTTAGAGATCAAGCCTGAAGGATTTTGCCTAACCCATTGGGAAATAAGCAAAATAAAAATACCTGGTTTTAAATCTCGATGCACCAAGTTATTGTCTCTCAAGTGCTTCATACCAGCAGTCAAATGTTCCAAAACCAAAAGGAACTCTTTCTCTTCCAAACCATAAGTATTTTCTGGATCGTCAAGTATATTGAAGAGGCTTCCTCCAGTACAAAGTTCCATTACGATAACTTTACTGCCATTTCCCTCTTCCTCTTCAATTGCTAACAATTTCACAATATTTTCATGATTAACTTTCTTCAAAACATCAAATTCTCTTATTTTGACTTCTTTAGGTCTCAAATGACTAAACTGATTAAAAGTCTTAACAGCAACAGGCTCTCCATTTGTTTTATTAACACCTTGATAAACAGCACCAGTGGCTCCTTTTCCTAATACACTTGTTGTAGACCAAACATAGTTTTGAGATCCTTTAAGACAAGCCATCTCTCAGATTAAGTTGTTACAATCAGATAATAAATGGCAATATGGATATTTAATCAATGTAGTTGTAGTTGATATTTCTTCATTATCAGCAACAAGGGTAAACCCAGAGAACATCAAATGGTAAAAAATAAACAAAGATCACAAAAGTGAAAGGAATCAAGGAAAAGGAGCTTTTCTTTTTTCGCAACCAAACCATCGCAGATTTAATTTGACTGCTGTCAGAGTTTGAGGTTATGCAATATGATTTGTGTTTTGTGTTTACAAAGGTCTGGTGTGTTTTGTGTTGTGAAGGGTTCTATCACGTTCTATGGTGATCAAATTGATGTTCTATGATGTGAAGAAACGAATCAATTTTTTATATTTCAAATTGCAATTCGGTTGTTTTTGTGGGAATCGTTTATTTCCTTGTTTTTGTAACACTTTTTGTCAGCTACAAGTATGCATGCTCAAAGTACCAGCAGTGCTGCAAAAATGGGTGAAGCATGTTATATTTTGATAATCTTTTATCTTAGTAATTTATTTCATTTTTAGGCGATCAAAATGAAGAGCAGTTGGAATCAAATTCGGAAATAATGAATCCACATAATGAAAATATTCTTTTGACAGAGAATAACGAAAATAATTCATATTCTAATCAAATTCGAAATTCGCCGAATATCAATACTGATTCTCTATACTATATTTACCATCCTCCGAAATATGCTTTACCTCCTTATCAGGATCCTAAATTAGGCGCTTTAAACTTAACAGACCAAATAAAAGTGATATGTTCTTATCATAATTTGATATCTAGAAGTATAGCAAAACAAGCAAAAATTCAGATAGACAGTTGTAGTTACCCTGAGCCAATCAGTACACTTGCAGGAAGTGCAGGAAGTAATGATAGTAATGACACTGGTGGTACTGATAATTCTGAAGAATATGTATGTAGATCAGGCCGAATAACAAAAAGGAAGTTTTATTTTGAAGCAGATCCTAAGGTAAGGTAATAAACTTGATGGTGATTATAGTTGGCGCAGCTGAAGTGAGTCTGACTCCAAATGTTTATCGATAATTAAAATTATAATGAATACTACTCCATTAGGATTAAGAATTTCAGAGAACAGTTTTCAGGATAACAGCTCCAATCACAAGGAAACAAACAAAGATGAACCTACGAAAAAAAAAGCTGCTCTTACTCCAACGAGAAATAAAAATGCGAAGCTGAAGCAGGCTAAATCTGATAGTTTAGGTGAGTAGCAAAATGTTTGAGTTACCAGATCGTGTAGACTGAGACCTAATTGTTCGGATTGAGAGGAGACTAATGCCTGCAGTATATGTGTCTGTCACAATGGGAACCGGCACCTTGAAATAGAAATGATCGAAAGAATGTTACTCCTATTGTCTGCGAGTTTCATTTAATGAAATTTCTTTTTAGATTTGGAGAGCTTGAACACAAAATCATTAAGTTCTTGTGAACGACAAAACAAACAGAGTGATGGTTTCGCACAACCTGCTCCTGTAACTGCTACTAGAAGAGCTTCTAGAAGGACTATTATGTGTCCCTTATGTGGTGTACATTTTCCAGAGAAAGAAGTGGAGGTAGGTATTTCAGATATTTCTAAATATAATTTGATATACACAAATATGAATATTTCAGCAACATGCTTCTTCTTGTGGAGATATCATTGAAGACAACAATATAAATATATCCAGCATAATTGGCTACAATTGTCAGTCTTGCAGAAGAGTGTTGAGTTCCCTGGAAGAATACGAAATTCACATTACAGAATGTAGTGGAGGCCCCTCTAATGTTTAGAGATCAATTTAATTGCGCATTACTATTGGTGTTTACTTTTTATGTTATTTGTTTACCCTATTTGTTAAATATTCATAGATATTTTTCTACTACAAATTGATAAATATTATGTTTTTATCTTTTATTCCCCTATGTTACATTGTTGGCATTATTCACTCATGATTTTACGAACAAACATTATTGGGGGGAATCGCATTAAATTCATTAGTTCCTGAAAACTGGAGGTGAGCATTAAAAACTTCGTGTCACTGGTTGTGAAAAACCGCCTTGCTGGTTTAGTGTGAGTTTATTATTAGTCGACTTCTACATGTCATCCGCCATCACCAAAAATTCGATTTTTTTCTGCACTCGGGAGTACGTTGAAAGAAGAAAATGAAAAATTAGTCTGCTCATGCGAAATATCGAATTGTCGCAATTCAATCATTAGATTAGAGCTGGAAAATCATTTTACCGAATTTGTCGGCATTCTAAAGGTTGCAAACAATTAATATCAGTAAAATAAACAAAACATTGAAAATCAGTACATTTACTGTCGGTAGATTCCCTAAAAAAAACTTCGAGATGGGATGACGGAAACAAAGATAATTCTCGTAAAATACTGGGAATCCCCCGGAAGCAGAACATCTAATCAAATGTTCTGTGACATCTGACGGTGCTGCCAACCTATCAAAATCGGTAGATTATTTCATATATAAACATCGAGGTTTGCTTCCAGTCACTCATTTGTAATTCAACAATCTTGGAGTTTTCGATCTTCATCACAGACATCTCAAATATTGCTGCAGACTACTTCTATTTATTATTATATTAATTGGCTTGTAAATTATAATATGTTTATCGAAAAATCGACTAGAAGCAAGGGCGGATTTACGGGGGAGGGGGGGATAACTACCCGCCCCATGAGCATCAACTTTTCATCACACGAATATTTATTTTTCACTTCATTGTTTTGTTGAAGATCATGTAAATCGTAAAATTTCATAACGCAATTTCAGTTGACTGTTTTCAATATTTCGGTCAGGGAGGTGATTTCGGTAGGCAAGTTCGAAATTCCGTAGAACTACCAAAATTTCTGTAGGGTTGGCAGCCCTGTTCTTGTTCTCTATGATGACGACATAGAATAAAAAATTTCCGTCTAACCTTTCAGTCCCATCTTGTGGTGTTTTGTGTTACCTTTCCTGCCCGAGTGCCCGAGAGCTAAAAGGAACCCACTAAATAAAGTTGTATCATCAGGATAGAATATATATCTTGGGAATGAAATGTTCAATGTGTAGATGGCCCCGCTGCCAAGCACAATAAAAGAAGAAGTCTAACCTTTTGTTCTGTGATTTATATGACGGAATGATTTTTTTATTTATTAAACAAAAATGTTCCAAAGCTTTTTAAACGATCATACGGATCATAACTAGAGGAATGTAAGCATAGGACTTAGGTACAATACAAAAATTTATGGTAATAATCTTCATTTAATTTCCTATTTCAACCAACAACTGTTTAGAACTTTTCCCTTATTCACAGTAATTGTGACATTCAAATATAAATGTTATTGTTTTCAGATGAATGTTATTGAATACAAAGATGAACATGCAAGAACAATCATACATGTTGATATTGATTGTTTCTATGCACAAGTTGAGATGCTCAAAAGGCCTGAGCTGAAGAATGTTCCCCTTGGAATACAACAAAAGAATATTGTAGTAACAAGCAATTACATTGCTAGAGAATTTGGCATAAGAAAATGCATGTTGATTAATGACGCAATACAGTTATGCCCTAGTTTGGTCTTAGTAAATGGTGAAGATTTAAATGATTATCGAACTATGTCTTATAAAGTGACCAATCTATTACAAAAGTACTCAGAGATTGTGGAACGTTTAGGTTTAGATGAAAACTTTGTGGATGTGACTAAGCTAGTTGAGCAAAAACTAAAAAATATGAACAATTCTTTAGATGACCAAATACAAAGTGTAACGAATGTTTTTGGTAGTATCGAAAGTTGTTGCCAATGTGGTTGTGAAATTAGGTTGAAGATAGGAAGCTTAGTTGCTGATGAAATGAGAAGACTCATTTATAACCAATTAGGAATAACAACTTGTGCTGGGATAGCCCATAACAAACTACTTGCAAAAATTGTTTGTTCAAAGCACAAGCCTAATCAGCAAAGTATGATCCTTCCAGATAGCTCTATAGAATTGATGTTGAGTTTGAATTATGTTGAAAGTATACCAGGGATCGGACGTGCTACTTCAGATTTACTAAACAGCATAGGAATTAGAACCATACAGGATCTTCAACTAGCTGAACTATCTGAACTCAAGAAGTTGTTTGAAATTGACAAAGCCAAATTTTTAAAAAATTTGAGCAATGGAATAGATAACAGCCAGGTGAAAAGAAGTGGAAAACCATTAAGTATAGGATTAGAAGATAGTTGTAAATTGATTTGTGCAGAAAAAGAAGTGAAGGTGAAACTCAAC
This sequence comes from Adalia decempunctata, assembly GCA_951802165.1. NCBI lineage: Eukaryota > Metazoa > Arthropoda > Insecta > Coleoptera > Coccinellidae > Adalia > Adalia decempunctata. The sequence goes on along the minus strand of OX637697.1, from coordinate 34,299,902 downwards.
GAGTTGTTAAAACGCTTGTTATTATTAGTTGAGGCTGATGGAAGACTCCCTAGAACAATAAAATTAACTGTGCGTAAATTTGATAAAATTACAAAAACTAGCCGAAGAGAAACCAAACAAGCTAATATAAATCCTCATTTTTTCACTTCTGGATGTACAGGAATAATGAACCCTAACAATATTGAAAAAATTCTGCTGATTTTGATGAATCTGTTCAGAAAATTAGTTAGAGTTCATAAGCCCTTCCATATAACTTTATTAGGAATTTCTTTCATCAAATTCAATGAAAGACCAAGCTTAAAAAACTCTATAGCACCCTTTTTAAGAAAAGATCTTGAAGTACAAAGTATTATAAGTATTGAAAATTTAATGAGTAATGACTCTTCTCCTGAAAGTAGAAATCCATCTCCTTCCAGTTGTAGAGAATCTAGTGATCCTGAATGTGAACCAACACCGAAAAGATCAAAGTTGAATATATTCAGAAGAAATTTCCTTGAATATGACACATGTGAATCCCCATCCAAACTAAGGGTGCAAGACTTACAGCTAGGGTCTGATAACATTCAAAATGTTAGATGTCCTCCAAATATTGATGAATCGGTATTTCAAGAGTTACCTGTAGATGTGCAACAAGAACTTTGGTCAAATTACACAAAAGAGCAAATCGATTCTTCATCTTGTGAAAGTAAGCCTAAAAAAATGAAAACTACAAATACTATATTGAATTATTTTGTTAAACAGTGAAATGTGATGAGATATGGCGTAATCTCGTAGTTGTATTGATTTTTATGTTCCCTGCGCTCAAACATCTCTCTGAATGCTCAATGAGACAAGTTTTTTTCATAGTTGATTACTATATTTTTACACTTTTATAGTTTGATTTTATACATTATACAAATCTTGAGCTAGACATAATTCTCTTTCAAAACTCTGTGTAGTATACTTTTTATATTGATGGATGATTTGAACTTCATTTTGAATATAAGAAATGAATCCATTTATGTTTGTCTCTAATTTCTGACTTCTGTCAATAATCCTTCAATGAATATTATCAAATAGATCAATTGATGCATAGAAACCCTGGTGAAACGACTCTTAAGCAAAAACCATGACCAAAAATTGTAAATCAAAACGGCACTTTTATTGTAGATCGGGTCCTAGTTCCGGAATTATCAGCAATATTTCTCGGTCGTTGCGGAAACTTTCAATTTTGATATCATTCAAGTAATATACTCTTTTTCAAACGTCCAGTTTTCAGTGGAGACATATTTACAATTTAATTCAGTCAAACATATAATACCAGAATAAAAAAATTGAATATTGACATAGCAACCAACTTATACAATTAAAGCTTTAAAAGACCTCTCCAGGTAGGATGTCACTTTTGGAAGTAGGATGCAACTTTTTATTCCACCTGCTAGAAATTTTTATAACTGATATTTGTGTTCATTCATTTGATACCTGCTATAAGCATAGTATATATATATGTATATGCTATAAGCTCTACTTCCAAAAGAGAGCCCACGATTTTTGAATTTCTATATTTCGGTAACTATCTTAAAAATCTATGTTTATTTAAAATCACTGGAGAAAAGTAGATGCTGTTTCGTCATGTTAACATCTTTCCTTAAGTAATGTTGGTATAAAATATTCTCTTCACAACGCCATTTGATGCTATCCTTCAGAATCATGATCCTTGCAATCATTGAGAAAAAAGACTTGTTAGGCAAATACTGATTTGCGTGGATCCACTGGTTTCCTTTGTTGAATTTGGGATGGTTTCTTATCAACAAATCTATACATCAGGAATATTGAAATACATCCAATCACAGATGCTAGATATCCCAAAATTCCAACCACCTAAAATTTAAGAATTTTCTTCATGATAAATTGCTTATTAAAATTCTGTTCAGGCCTCCTCACCCCGATGATAACTTGCTGGAAGTCTCCTTTTCCACAATCGCACATACTTGCTACCACAGATATTATTCCAATAATTGTCATGGTCAAATTGAGTGAAATGTCCTAAAACATATTCTGCATTGGATTACTAAAACTCATGATCTTGTCTGATGGTTTTTTCATCTGTTTATTATAGAGTCACAAGGAATTTGCATAACAAATTTGCTTGTATCATGGCCAGAGGGTGGAGATAGTTGCCTCATAGTCCCCCATCTTTACAAGAGTTAAATATTTTGAACGTTTGTTACTTACAATTTTCACCCAGAATGCTGGTTTTTTGGTAGTGCAACCATAGGCAAATATAACATAGAGAATTAATAGACTGGCTGCGGAAGATGCTACACATGAGGGCAAAAAATAAGGATACCAAGTGGATGTTTCATCACACAAGGAAGTTCCAAAGAAAAGTCCTAAACTGGCTATCAAACATAACTGTAAAAAAAAGTTAAATTAATCATCCATTTAGATTAATTCATAGTCATTGAGGATTACATATTTCTACTGATATACACTGAAAAAAATTAGAAGCAGTTCAAAAACATTTTCTTATATTTTGGTCATAACAGTGAAATCATTCAGGACAAAAACTTATATACCAACCATAGCTATCACCTTTATTATACCAGGTCTGGTAAACGGGAATTTACCACTTTCCAATTTATTCTTTATCACATCATCATATGTATCAACGATAGGAGCAATTCTCATGTATAGGGACTTTCTGCCGTGTGCTGAGTCTTCAGTTTCCGTATTTTCGTTCATTCTGGATTATTATTCTTATACTTTCAAAAGTTTTTAGTGTTAACTATATAAGGTTTTATTAATCTTATCTATTGGATTGATATTAATACTAGAACATTTTTGAACAATCAGTGTAATCTGAGCGTGCGGTACTTTGAGTGATAATAAAATGCATGTTAAGCCTAGATACTAGATAAAGTTTGATTTAATTCTCAAACTCAACAATTGATGGGACACTTTCAAAATGTTTATTTATTTTCAAGAAGCGTATAATCGCTTAAAATAAGCTCAGCTTTACGGATTGTTTCCAAATGTAAGTCATTATTTTCAGCAGGACGGATCTGTTTCCGACTTCTCGGATTGATTCAAGTTTCTATCTACAAGTATCTGCGATACAGGACCGTCTTTTTCATAATGATCGTACATCTACGAATTTTCTATACAAATACATTAATTGAGTTTTAAGGAGAAAGAGGTCTTATACCAAAGACTTCCTCATGCTTAAACGATTAGGTTGGATTATCTGCACCTGATGAATAATTCGTGGTAAAATTTGATTCTGTCCGTCCGTACTAAAACAGGCGCTGAATGGGCACAATGCGGTAACGGAAATATAAATTTTTGAAACTTGAAACTCTTATAACGCGGTTTTTTGAGTGCATACAAAATAATGTAGATCGTGATAATCGTGCATTTGAAATAGTTAAATGAAAAAAATTAATAAGAAATTCGGCTAAAATTTCTCATGTTTTTAAACATAAAAAAATAGATGAGATGGGTTACAAAAAATTGTTATATCAAAAGTATATTTGAAAATTTTAGAGTCAATTTCGGTGAAAAGATTACTTTTCATATCGATATTTTTTTATTTTGAATCATTATATCACAGTCTGTGATTATATGTCACAGAACAATACACAGCACAATACCCTACATTTCATTCATTTCTATGGATACATTCTCTGTGGTGCCAACTGCCAAGTTTGGTTATGTTGTTGGCATTTGGCATAATATATGGATTTGAAAAGTCAAATGATTATTTGCGAAAAGTATCTTAATTTTTATGAAAATTGCGAATCTTGTATCATCGAAATTCGAGTTTTACATTTAATGAATTCTTTGTGTTAAAGAAAAAAATGAATAATGAAGTAAACGATGCTAGGGAAGCTCAAATTCAAGAGAACATAGCTAACTGGCAAGCTCCCACAAATCCACTTGCCCCACTAACTGAAGAACAACTTGATTTAGTTTACCATCTCGAAGATATCATAAAAGAAAATTATTATGGTGACGAATCTTCATCACCTGAGAAGGAAGAAACAAAAGGGGAAACACCTCCCATAGATTCTTACAAATCTTTTATCAAATGGTTCACAAAAATAGAAAATGAAGCTAGAAATGAAACATTGAATGAATTCCAATGTTACTATTATAAATTGAAACAACAAGATGAAGATATTGGGAAATTATTTCAAAACGCTTGTGAATCAAATCAATATTTAGAGTCTCTTCTGCAAACTCACGAAGATGTAATCTCAAAAACGGATTATTTACATGACTTGAGTGAAGATTTGATGAAACAACAGAGGCTACTTAAAATTAAAAAAGACCAATTGAATGCTGAACTCAAATATTTCATTGAACCTAAAGATTTATTTAGCGAAATAAAAAATGTAAACTCTAAAAATTTCACTGAAGTCTTAGATTCAGTTATAGATAATATAGCAAATTTGAACATTCGTAAAGATTATAAAGAAGCCCGAATATATAAAATGAGAAATGAAAGTCTATTGATGTCAATGATAAATGAAGTGTACAAATTATTTAATCAGGTTATATCAGAAGCAAGCCGGCAAATTATAGATCCTGAAAATAAATCCATTGGTATTGCAGATCATGTGGCTACTAATGATTTGAATGCTGAAAGCTCTTATTCCTTATACTATGGTAAATTTCAAAGTGCTGCACATAAGGTCTCAATAATTATATCATATTTTGAAGAAAGGCAAGATGAAAATGAAAACTTCAAAAGTGCCCTTTTTGATTGTCATAAAATGTATTTTGCTGAAAGATTACCATTACTCACTGCAGCAGTGTCGAAAGCCTTAAATGAAATTAAAGAAAAATATAAAAATGATTATAATATTTTATTCAGATCTTGTGGATTGTTTGTAATGAAAGTGTGTCAAGATGAGGTCAACTGTTTCCAGTATTTTTTCAAGAATTCCTCGGAACTATTTGATAATTATCTAGGAACCTTGTGCCAGAGCCTATATGATATTCTTAGGCCATGTTTAATTGTTATAAATCATATTGAAATCTTGAGTGAACTATGTGGAATTCTTAGAAAAGAATTGTTGAATGATAGAGTATTAAGTAATTCATCTTTGAAAAAATATACAGAAACTATCAATCAGCTGTTAGAAGATGTAGAAGAAAGATTGGTATTTAGAACAAACATTTTCTTTCAACATGATCTTTTGGGATATGTACCTTCTCCTGGAGATCTGGCTTACCCTGAAAAATTGATTCAGATGGAAAATATAGCAATGGAACTCCACGAGTATCACAGGAACGAGTCTAGATCTTCTATTGTTTCTGTGGAAGGTCAAGAAGTATCAAACATCAATGCAGGATCAGTGAATCATTTCAGATCATACACAGGTAATTCACCTGCTGATCTTCATGCCATGTGGTATCCCACTGTCAAAAGGACTTTAGTTTGTTTGTCACGACTATACTTTTGCCTAGATAAGGAAACTTTTCAAGGTTTGGCCCAAGAAGCTTTAGCTATCTGCATCAGAACAGTGCAGAATGCAGCAGACTTGATCTCCAAGAGGAAAACCAAGATTGATGGAAGCTTATTTCAAATTAAACATTTACTGATTGTAAGGGAACAGATTGCACCTTTTCAAGTAGATTTTACAATAAAAGAAGTTGGCTTGGACTTCAGTAACATTCAAAAAGCGGCAATTCACTTGATAAATCACCGCAATAATATTTTTTCATTTGGAAGCAATAATGCATTGCTGGAATTTCTGCTTGAAGGAACACCTAAAGTTAAGGAATATTTAATAGATTCGCGTAAAGAAGTAGACAAGCAATTGAAATTCTCCTGCGAAGAGTTGATTTCATACTGTTCAAATCTTTTGGTGGGAGATTTAATACAGTTTTCTCAGAGAGTAGAAAATTTCACAAAAACTCTTGATATTGCTGAGAATAAAGATATCGCTTGTTTCAAACAGCAACCCTGGGCTAAGCCTGAGGAAATCTCTAAATTAGTTAATGAAGCTCAGAAAAATATTAAAATGAAAGTACCAGAAATCCAAAAATCAATGCAACTTTATTTGGCTAATCGTGAAACCGAGTTCATTTTATTCCGACCTATAAGAAATAATGTTATAAATGCATTTATGAACCTTGAACAAATTTTGACTTCCTATCCTTCTGAAGCTCAATTACTGATAGCTTGTCCTTCTGCGGTACAGATAGGTGTTCTTCTTTCTTCTGTTTCTTTAATATCTGAAACAGATAAGTTAGCTGGTGTTTGATAGTGCAACTTCAATTAGTGATGTATATGTTTGTTAAAATTATGTTATTGTCTATTTATTATTTTATATTCCTAAAATTTATTGCATTTGGATATTTTGTTTTGTTTATTTCATTGATGATATTGTCACCAACATGAGAATGTATGAATTGTTTGTCAATATACAATGAATTGTTTGTCAATATACATGCAGTATATATTGCTAAACACATGAAATTGAGGGTTTGTTGAAAACTTGGTAAGATAAAATATCATCTATGTTGAATACATTGTTTCCAGTATTAATATTCTCCAAGCTTATTTTTCATTTATAGTGCTAACTGCACAGATAGGTGGTGACTTTTCGATTTAACAACAAATAATTTTCATTATTAGCTGAAATTCTCCTACTTTAGGGCAGGATACTTATCCAAAAATGCAGACTTGCAGAGGTAGTTCATTTTGCATTTGAAATATTTCTTTTGCTGATTTCTTATGTTTAAATTTTTCTAGCTGTTAACAAACTCAATATATTGCTTACTCTGAATCTAGATCATTCAATTGTTTTTGTTTTAGAATTTTATCAATAGTTTGAAAAGATTGGAATAAAACTGTATATATTTAGTTATTTTTATTAGCTATGACTTATGTGTATAATACAAAAAATATTGTATAATGTGTATAATTAAAAATATAAACAATCTAACTCTTTAAAACTAAATAAGATTGGATGATAAAGAACGATGGGAAACCAAATAAGAGTAACTAAATTTTTTCTCATCCAGTGAAGAACATGATACAGAACTGGAGGAACTGAACAAATTTAATCACATATAGTTCTCTTAAAGATATACAATGTATAGAAGAAAAACATGTTTACAAATTTCTTATACAAGCAGATTTTCTTACTAGAAAATACAATTCAAATCATCTGAGCACGTTCCCAAGATTTTTTCTCAGAATAAATTATTCAACAATATAAATAGATTGATATATTCAAAATTATAACGAATATTGTGCAAAATCATTCAGTAAAATGCTTCAATGAGCGACTGCTGTGGAACTTTGAGTTGTCAACCTACTGGGTCTTTCACAACGGGATGTATACAGGAAATTACTAGTTACTAGATTTCTGAAAATTTTTAGGCAGGCTTTCAAAGAAAACCTATTTCAGCTACAATATTTTAAGTTTTCTGCAACTTCCGATTATAATGTGAATGGACTGAAATAACTCAAAAATTACCCTGTCTGGACAAAGGTTCACTTGAATGTTTTCTGAAGAATTATGTGCGCTTGATCTGAAATTTCAAAGCTGATGCATATTTTCGCTATGACCGGAAGTAGTAGAGAACAGAAAATATTTTTAGTATATTATACATGCAGAAAGTTGTTAGCCATTTGCTAGAGCAATAAATATCTTTTCTCTTCTCTCTATTTTCTCATATACATCTCGACTCATCTGGTCATGACAGACCCTGTATGTATAATTCTCAATTCATATAGTTAATACTTTGAGTGGTGGAGGACTGACTTGCATGTATGCTTTTTCGAATTTAAGCAATTGTGATATTGCATAACAACACCTTCACAAATTTGTTCAAGACAGGAATGTTTTCAGTATTGTATTATCATAAAAAAACTTGTAGCAAAAAAGGTAATTCTAACAGTAGTTATGAAGTTGGAAATTTTGAACACACCTAATGATTTTGAATACACAGGGTGTTTCATTGGTTAAATGTACATTGTATACAGGTAGTGGTTTCCTTGAACTCTAAAAAAAAATAATAAATGGTAGTATCTACAGGAAGATCCTACGTCGTTCATTAAAAGTAACGCTGAAATGTTTTGTCATATTTTATTTGAACTGCTCTTCTCCTAAGATGATAGTAAAAAATACACTTTGGCAGTTCCTATGTAATTCCTTGTGCATTTTTTTCACTCAAGCAAAGCACAATATTCATTTTTCTCTAGATCACAACTTCACATTATCGAACAACTCTTCATTAGCAGATTTGGAATTAACAACTATGATCTGAGAACATGTTCATTGTAATTTCAATAATCCGAATTGAGCTGATAGGTAATAATCATTTGAAAAACGAAAATGCAGAATATTTATTAGTATGTTAGTTCCATATCTGCACAAATGCGCGTATTTGTAATTTATTCACCATTATATACAATTCAGTTTGCAGAGAAAAACCTGAAGTGACAGACAATAATTGTGCTTCAGCCAAACATATAAAAAAGAGAAATAAGGAAAATCAATTGGGATAAAAGGATATGGCAACCTGAATAAAAATAAAAATTTGAAGTGACTTAAAAAACAAGTGCATTCAATCCACGTTGAAATTTCGAACAGCTTACCAAATGTTCTCAACAATAATTAATTAGTAAGTTAAATGTCAAAATTGTTACACTCACGATGTAAATAGCCTTTTGTAGTGTACACAAAAAAATTTCATTATGAAATTGTTCTTGGTTTGCCATATGTCAAAGCATCATTAAAAAATGTTTATGGAATATCTATCTATCATCCCATATAAATAGACAACCACCTCCCCCCTAATGGTAGTGTAAATCGATTGTGCTACGCAACCAATCAGCAGGGGGGTGGACGTGACCTCAGTAAGCAGATGCTTCTTTATACTCAGAACCATCCATAGTGAAAAAGTCTTCGAGTTTCCACTGTAAGGTTTCAAATGTTGGCCTCTTCATAGGATCCTTGTTCCAACATTCCAACATGATATCGTAAAGCGCAGGTGGACAGCAAGCAGGTGCTGGCATGCGGTATCCATGCTCCACCTGATGCAGCACCTCAGCGTTGGTCATACCTATTGGAAAGTTTTAATTCAGATATTTTTCCTTTGCACGAAGTGCCATGTCAAATCTCAAATAATTATCAATTTTCCATATAACTTACCTGGATATGGAATTCTACCATAGGTCACTAATTCAGTCAGTAAAATACCAAATGACCAAACGTCAGATTTGATTGAGAATTTACTGTAGTTTGCAGCTTCAGGGGCAGTCCATTTTATGGGGAATCTTGCACCTACTCTCGCCTCATATTCATCTTCCTGAAAGGATAAACATTCATAACTATCATTCAAAGTTTATCCTTCATTGGGCATAACTCGCTAAATATCGGGTTTTCTAATACAATAAATCGAGTAAAATTCATAAATTGTTAGGATATTTACCTTAATCAGCCTAGCGAGACCAAAATCGGCAATCTTCACCACTGTTGTGTCTGCCACAAGAACGTTTCTAGCAGCTAAATCTCTGTGGATGTAGTTCTGCGATTCCAGGTAAGCCATACCGGCAGCTATTTGGGCGGCCATATCGATCAATTGCGGCAACTTCAAGGTCTTTCCCTTGCCCTGGATGTATTCTAGCAACGATCCATTCCTCATAAGTTCCGTAATGATATAAATTGGTTCTTCTACGGTACAAACAGCGTATAGCTGAATCAGTTTGGGATGTCTCAGTTTCTTCATTATTTGGGCTTCTGCTAAGAAATCTTTTGGATCCATAGTTCCGGGTTTGAGCGTTTTGATAGCGACTGGCGTCGTATTGTTCCACATGCCTTCCCAAACTTCGCCAAATTGACCATGACCCAGCTTACGTACGAATTTGAGGGAGGATCTTTCGATTTCCCATTGATCTCTAGTACGGTGGGAGAGACCTTCAGGTTGAGGCTTTTCGATCTAAAAAAGCAAATTGTCCATGGTTATTATTGCTGATGAACGTAAACTACAATAAAATAAGTGAAGTGAAAGTGCAAATGAGATTTTCGATTCTTTACTTTCCATAGGAAACAACAATCACTTTTTGCAAGAATAGCATTCATTCTACAGGAAACATGATTGCAATAAAACGTTTCTACAGGGATAGAGGCACTTAAGTGTTTTGAAGATACTGTGACCCACAGCAAAAAACTTGGACAAGTTTGAAAAATATTTTTGGCGATAGGCGATCAAGAAGGATTTCTGCTAATTAAATTCAAGGAATGTGTTACAATAAGAAACCTATTTCCAGTGGGAACTAGAATTGGCTGATTTCAATGTAAGTAAACATTACTTTTAACTACTAATTGAATGTCGAGTAGAGATCATCAATCAAATATGTATTTTCCCCAAAAGACAACGACTCAGATCCACCTATGCGAATATTCACGGTCACAAATTGAGTAAAAAAGGATAAGAAGTCAGTCAAGTGAATCTTCATCAGGTCGAATAGGTAGCAAATGAAGTCTCAATTCTCGTTGAAAAGTTGCAATGATAATTTAGCCTTCCTATTCTTATCTTATTCACAGAAACTTGGGGCTATCAGTATGGTTACAAAGAACAAATATAATAAAAATGAGATATTGTTTATTATTTTATTTTCAAATTCTTTAAAGAAAATGGCTTTTGTAGGTTTCTCAGCTATTCTGAAGAACCATTGCTTCAGGGCATGTTCCAAATATGTTGTCTCTACTATAAGTTATTTAGCTATATAAATCAGACAAATCATCCTGTGAGGCCCTGTATAAATTCTTCAAAAATGGTAATATACAGGGTGTTTGGAGGGTGAGTAGCCATAGGTAAATGGTGGATAGGTGATGCTCTTGGCTACTTGTTGCGCCTAATAAAATAACATTTTGCCCAAGTTCAAAGTGTTATAATTTTTTCGCCATTGTTCTAGAAATTTCCCATTTTTCTCATTAAAATCTTTTTTAAATTTTTTTAAATTTAATGCTCGAGGTGCCTATAAAATGATTTATTTCTTTAGTCTAGTCTTGTCTTATTCAGATTGAATCATAATTTCATACAAACGTCTTCAAAAAACCTGACAGCGTCGTATCAAACACCAAAATGAAAAAAAAAAATGATGTTGTGTCCACTTTACAAAGTGAAAAAAAAAATTACATAGTGTGGGGTTTTGAAAACTTCTCTAGTAACATGTACCATCAATAATCAGATAACTCAACAAAAAACCATTTTGTCTTCAAGGATGCCTTAAAAGGGTGACGACAAAACTATTCCATTGAGCAGGTAAAATCTTTTCTCTCATTCTAACACAGCTAAAAATAGCGTGCTCATTTTATAGACACCTTGAGCATTAAATTTAAAAAAATTCAAGATTTTAATGAGAAAAATGGGAAATTTCTAGAAAAATGGCAAACAAATTATAACACTTTGAACTTTGGGCAAAATGTTATTTTATTAGACGCAACAAGTAGTCAAGAGCATCACCTATCCACCATTTACCTATGGCTACTCACCCTCCAAACACCCTGTATACATATGATAAAATACATATTGCAATACCGCCTTTCGATGAGGCAACATACAAATCAGACAAGGGTGAGTGATGCGACGTTCGAATGGGTAACAGATAAAGCATAGTGCAAAATGGCCTCTTGAGTGACTGAGTGTTGAGGTATTGGTCCAAGCAAATTTAATTTTGGTTAACTCTTGTTCTTATAATTTGATATTCTACTTCACACACAAATTGAACCTTTCATCATTGAAGTGTAGAACTCAACAACAATACTTAATTTCGAGTTGTGATAATGTTGAGCATTAAATCAAAATAAACAACTTAGACCTTACTAAAAATTGCAATACAATAAAATGGAACACTAGATGTGTGAATAAATGGAGTGAAAGAAACAATAAGATGAGAGAAAATTGACAATTTACACCTACTAGACAAACACGTTATGATTCAAAATAAAAACACTTGCAATTTTAGTTTTGCTAACTAACTGAAAATAAGAATAAATATAAAAATTTAAAATGACATACCTCATAAAAAGAAGTACTCTTCGTAAATGCAACGAAATGAAAAAATCAATTAGAAAATAATTACCAAATGAGAATGGAACTATGTCCTAGATTCTCCATGGTCGAAAAAGATTATTGAATAGTTGTTTGTCGACATGAATCCTGAGAATATTTCGATAAATTTCGGTAATATCGGGAGTGGGAAGTTGGAAAACTTGGAAACAATATATTGCAGAGAGGCATCTTAAACGGTCATTTATCTGCAATGAAAACATTGCACGAAATACTCAAATACCAACATCATAGAATCGCTTGGGAACATGTTAATTCCAGTTTTCTTAAATGGAGGCAAATCGAACTTATTCAAAAATATTTCTAACCTTCAGTATAACTATACCCATGAGATAAGGCACACATGTATTTACCAACATCACAAACTCCAAAATGATTCATTGGCGCAGTAATACTTTCTGGTTCGCTATTTTATCTTCCATGGATAATTGTTAGCACGGTTGAGACATAAGAGTATCTGCTGAATTGTTCACAATCAGTCGATAGCAAAGCGATACGAGTACAACACGGTTTTGACGTAATATTCATGGAGGTACAATCGAATTTCTTATTTCCTAATTAATTTGCAGTTAGTAGAGCGATGAAACAACCCAGAAGTTAATTGGAAGATATGGAGAAGAAGGAACAGAAAATACACTTCCTAATTGTAATCATACAGAAGCGCAAAGATAAAAATATAACTTAGTATTCATTTGGTCAGTTAAGACCAAAGGTATAAAATCATTGGCATTCCTTTTCATAGGAAGTGAACTCTGAACATGAGAGTATTCAGTCTGGTTTCGGGTCGAACCAAGGAATTTATATGCATAAAGAAGAACATGGGTAATGAAACTGGAAACTGGTCCCTGTGGAACACCGTATGTTAAACCTTAACTGGTATGGCAGGGTCAAAATTGACCCTACTCAATTATATTGCATTGAAAAATCTATTTCAGTCTTTTTTTTTACCTTTTCTGGAAAATTTATTATTCATTCATTCCAAACGTTTCAAAAACAATAAATTATGAAGATTTATTACTAAGAAAAAGTTCTTGATGATGAGAACGACATTTTCTGAATTTGATATAAAAAAAATACCGCATCAAAATTGACACTGCCATACCCGGAAGGTAAATATAAAACACCAAACCAGACTAAGTGAATGCTTCTTGGTCAGAAAATCCTCTGATTTTGGTTTCGATCGATTTCAAAATTGATTGCAGAAAGGCGCTATTTTTTGGCCAATTAGTTTTCCAAAAGTTTTTTTGGGCTTCTTGAAGGGTAGAAACCTGAATCTTTAATAGGGTCTCTATACAAGATCCAAAATTGGCACCTTCTCCCCTCTCATGAGAAAATATGGGGTATTTTTAGAAGGTAGCCTACAACTATGGAAAGCAGAATGACATCTTCAAAAATCTGCTTGCCAGACGAAAATGATTCTGGTCGTATACGAAATAACTAGCCAATTTGAAAAATATTGGACCATGCCATCTAGATTTTCACGATATAGCAAAAATTAATGACCTCTACGCAGCCTTCTCTACTTCCAACCTGTGAACTAACATGTGGCAACTCAGTATTGCAATAACTTGAGGTTATACCATACTAAAAAACACCGACTCTCTCTATTTATGTAAGAGTTCAAAAGTTTAATTAACAAATAAAAAACCTAATAATTTCCATTTGAATCAAATTGAAAATCCATCAGTTTCCTTCATGTATGTAGAATCTTCGAAGTATGTTGACGAAAATCATGAAGTGTTCTCTGAGATGATTGATCAGATGAATGATTAAATTCTCATTCCCCAAATTGTCTACAAACAAAAAGTTTTCGAACAGCGACCACTTGCTTACTTTATGAACAATCTATTTTCATAGTTTCAGAAGGAAATTACTGAAAATAAACTAGATAAAGACCCAGACTCCAGAAGCTCATAATTGTTAACAACCAGAAATCAGCTGATGAAGGACAATGTGTCCTGGTAATAAACAGGGTGTTACTAAATTGGAGGTAAAAAAGAAGAGGGAAGATTCCTTGTATAACGTTTCGTTTTCGAGATCCAGGGTGTGGAAGTTTTTTTTTCATAGTATCTGCATTTCTAAACTGAAATTTGGCATAGATATCACAATTTGAAGTTCACACCATGTGGAATAACAATTTCTATTGCAAATCTACATGGTGAAATTTTTTCTGGAACAATGTACTCTGTTTTCCTCCAGAACTATTTTTAGTGAGACCGTGTTTGAAAAATTGTAAGAAGAAGCTCTGTTGTTATACTGAACTTTATGGTCTCTCGTAGCATTGTCGCATATTTTTTTATAGTGAAAAGAGGTTGCAGTCCACTGCGACCTTAAGGCTTATTGTGCCCTTTGTCGCATCTGCTACCGGTTCTCTCGAAATCTTCAGAAAAATTATAATTGTCATTCAAACCCATTTAGTATACAATGAAAACTGAACTACACTGCGCAAAAAAATTAACGCACATTCTGAAAATCTCAATTTTAATGAAAGTTAACTCTACATTGACTTTATAAATTGTTTTTTATGTTCTCTCGGGAAGGTTTTGAACGAAACAAGACACATTAAATGGAAGAAAAATTCAGGATTTCACCGAATCTTATGTGAAAGAAGAGGAATGAATAATTTTCAAAATACTGAAATGCTGATAAGTGATTTAATACTTGGTATTTCCACCCCTTGCGTTAATTACAGTTAATTACAGCTCGGCAACGACGGTTCATACTCAAAATGAACGATCTTAAAATGTTCTGATCTAATCCTTCCCAGATTTCTCCGAGTTGGATTCCTAAGTCATTAAGAGTAGCTGGATGATTTTCTGAACTTCTCAGCCTTCTATTAAGGTTGTCCCAAACCTGCTCAATCGGATTGAGATCTGGACTTCTTGCTGGCCATTTCATTCGAGAGACTTCAACCTCTTCAAGGTACTCCTGAACGATGCGCCCACGATGGGGTCTGGCATTATCGTCCATAAAAATGAAATTTTCACCAATGTATGGGGCAAATGGCTCTTCAAGAATGTTCCTTATATACTTATCAGCATTCATAGCTCCATTATCAACGACCACTAGGTCTGTGCGAGCAGTCAAAGATATTCCACCCCATACCATAATCGATCCGCCCCCGAAACCAGTAGTATTCAGGAAATTGCACTGAGCATATCTTTCATGTGGACGTCTGTATACAAGGGAACGTCGATCTCAATGGTAGAGGCAGAATCTAGACTCATCTGTGAAGAGAACTCTTTCCCAATCGGCCTCTTCCCAATGGATATCCAATATCCAAACGCGCCCTTCGATGGGCTGGGAGGGGGGTTGGTAAGAGCTGTGCCTCTTGCCGCGACACAAGGCCTTAAATCATATTCTCAGAGGCGATTTCTTATTGTCTGAGTGCTAATTTGCACCTCATGAGTTTGCTCAAGCTGATTTTGAAGGAGGCGAGCGGTTGCAAACCGTTGTCTCAACGAAGAAACTCTCAAGTAACGTTCTTGAATGGCAGTTGTTACCCGTGGTCTACCCTGTCCTGGTCTTCGGACATTCATACCTGTCTCCCTGAATCGCTGCAACATTCTGGACACACTTGTATGGGAAACTCCAAACCTTTCTGCAATTCTTGTGTATGTCCACCCTTCTTCTCGCAAAACTACCGCTTGGGCACAATCCTCTTGGGTCAAATTGCGTGTTTCGCGTTGCATAGCGATCGAGTGTAGAAAATCAAACGAAATAAAAACTATTGATCACTAGAATTGATCGAGAACAACTGATTTTAGAATGGAGCCAATACATTCAAAATCTTATAATATCATCTTTTTTTATTCCTGCTGGGAGAAAACATCTGTATTGAAGAAAAGCGTCGAAAGTGGATAACATATGCATGCATAATTCTGATAAAAATAATTATCATTGAGAACACCTTCAGTTGTAGAATAAATTTGAGATTTCCATAATGTGCGTTAACTTTTTTGTGCAGTGTATTTGAGTTTGGGGATTTGGGGATTTCGTTTGTACCTCCAGTTCATAATAGGAACCCCCTGTATAAAATTACATACATATGCAATTAATACTAGGGCTCATAAACTCTACGTATTCACTTGGATGGAATGAAACCGAAAATACTATTTTAATGATGAAATAAAAAAGATCGACATGCGATATTGCCGGATGAAACACTTCGTGTCTTGGAGGTAGAGATGGCTGTGGCCTTCAATTTTACTTTGATTGGGATTTGAACATATCCTTACCTGTACACAGGGTTTGCAGAGATTGACACACAGGCCGTCAGCATCGTTGCTGTAGTGATCGACCAACTCCTGGAGGGTCCTGAAAGTCGTCCTTCTTGCGATGAAGAATCCTCCTTCATCCAATTGTCTTATTCTATAATGCTTTACAGTGTCACCATCCCGCACTGAAAACAAATGTGGTATTGAATGAGTGATCAAATCCTCAATTACTCAAAAAAATAATTTCCCCATTTCTGGTACTCATTTGGCACAGTAGTAAGCGCATCAATATCAAAGTATATGTAGCAATTCTACACTCATTATTGTTAAATATTGTGGATTTCAATCAAGGAATGAGAAATTATAAATTCATTCAGACCACCGATGTGTATTGGCTGGGAATACTTATGTCCAGAGAAAAAAAAAATAAACGAACACGTGAAGTAAGCCTGCCATTTAAGTACAATGAAAAGCAAAAACTGGTTAATTAATTGGGTTCACCAGATAGGAGTGAAATTGAGACTGGCTTGGAAGGCGCATTTCTTCAAAATAACTAAAATACTGACCTGATAATGAGTAGTCGTTGTGTCTGCTCTCGGAGTCTCTTATAAGGAATGCACCATGTTCGTTTTCTGGTAAAAGTAGTTTTTTTTCTGCCTCGATCCTCTTGATCTTGCGGAAGTACCATCTGAAACAAAACTTATGATTAGTGAGTGCTTCCATGCCTTTGGCCAGGATATTACATCATTCAAGATGAGTTTAGAAGAAAAGCAACATTTCATACCGAAAAACAAATATTCTGACTTCAAAAAGTATATGTAATATGTAGTTGAGAGGATACAATACCCTGAATGATAGAATCGTTTTTTTGTATTCAAACGAGTTTTTTTCGAATTTCGAGAAACAATAATCATCAAAGATCCTAGATCCGTTTTTGAAAAAATATAGGATTATGTTCCAAAAACGTACTTATCCCCGGCATTCGAGACACAAACCAACACTGATAAATCTCGTCAAAAGTTGAAGATGTTGAATTGATTTGTGGTTTCTCTTCAGAAAAAAACAATTTCCTTTTGGGATATCTATACACAGGGAGCGAATAAAAGCTTTCGACTCATTGTAACAGTGGGTTATACCATATCGGAATCTCAATGAAAAACAGGCATGTTTTTTTTAATTTGGCACTCAGGTAACCATACTTTTTCACAGGACGTTAAACAAAATGCAAAGCATGAAATTCAGGTAAGAGCTTTGTTGTCTCTCATTTGTTAGTAATCATAACGTTGGCAACGTTTGCCATTCACAACAACCTTTTGATTATTTGAATATTGAAATGCATTTTGAAGTTTATTGTCATTGCAAATTCGCCCATTTCATTATCAAAATAGGACAGTTGTATAAAAAACATTGTATAGTATTTGTGTTAAAAGTGATTTTATTTTGTTCGTGAAATTGTTCAATTCGCTCCGCTCATTTCACAAACTTTTCACTCGCAAAATAAAACGTCACTTTCAACACTCATATCATAAATAACTATTTCTAACCGTCTATTCAATATAAAATAAATTCCTATTACAATGCGCTTTTTTCTCTTTTTTGCCAGTGGGAAACTTATTGAAAGACGAGGATAATAAACGAACAAACAATAAGAATAGAAAAGAAAAAAGTGATTTTGATTATTTAAAAAGAGGAAATAAATCATGAAAATTCTAATAATTGCATTAAAATTGTGAACAAAATTCGACCATAACTTTTGTTTTTCGAATTATAGGACACTATTTTTCATGATTTCGATTCTACGAAATTAATCGATGATAGTTTTCAAGAATGATATGGCTTCTGAATTCAATAATTTGGGAGTTATTCGAGTTTGTTAAGCTTCTTACTTTGGGAAAACTTTCTCAACACTAAAGCACCATAATTGAAACGTTGTAGCAGCGGAAGAAATCCTCACCTAGCTATTTCCTGCAATAGTTATGCCTACTGATTTCCCATCAGTAGAAGGAATTTTCATTTTGAGTAGTTCAGTGCCCCCTGTCGATCGTAACACATTTCGACGTGCCGCGACTGATTTTCAGGTAAACGACTGTTGTGTGTGACGAAAGGTAGTTATATTTATAATTGATCATGTTTATTCATTCGATTCGGATTATTGAAATGGTATTCCGATCACGCTTAATTAGATAGCGAACGAAAGTAAATTCACTGGATGTCGTGCATCTACTATAGCGACAGTGGTACCTATCGTCGCTAGTCGATGTAATGCTTTGCCAAGACAAATGTTCCTATTGTTTGAGAGCTTATTTAAGGAAAAACGAAGACTGAAGCATGAACAAGATGAGGAAATTAGCACCAGAAGTTTTTTCAGTTACATTTCGCAAATATGACAGCATCAGATGTACAGTTCATCCAAGAATTATTGACATCTCGGGGGGCATTGGAGAATCGAAATTATGCTGGTAATAGCCCATTCAGTGATATTTTGAGTTGCAGAATTCAGGTTGGTGTTGGAAAAACACTGATGTATTGTTCTATCATTAATATTCGAAAAAATGTGACAAATAATTGCGAATTGTGAAAAATCTTTGGAATGAGGCTCTTGAAGAATGTAGCTAATGAATGGAAAGCCTGCACAGAGCACGTAGAAAAAAATAACAGAAGATTAGTCAAAATATATGGGATGTTTTAATGATACTGACATAAAACCTTTGATTATGAACATGACGAGTTCTGTATAGATAGGAAAATCCCAACAGTTGTGGTTTTTGAAGCAGACTAATAGGAATACATATTTACATTTTTAATATTACATATTTTACTCCTTCATTGTTGACAAATATTGAAAGTTACAATGTCATGACAAAATTCTTCATAAATTAAATAGATCCATTCTTTATGTTTTGATATCTATTACAATTTTTCCAATCCATTCACTTTGCAGCAACACGCTTCAAATTATCAAATTCAATATTCACATTGAACTTTGGAAAGGAACAGGATTTTTAATCATCCACTATATTTTTCGTTATCGGACCAGCATTTCCAGGCTGTATGCTCCTATAAATGTACAGATTCACACGATGGTAATCGTATGTGATAATTGAGGACATATTCATGTTCAAAGTGCCTCATTTTGAAAAAATTCGATTTAATTTAAAGGTTATATTTATGTATTTATTGCTATGATGAAAGCACAGAAAATTTTTAGTTACTTTTTTGTAACTAGAAATAAAGCTGCGACTGGACTTTGATGTCAATAATTCTTGGATGGACTATACAGATTGGACAGAATTAGGAAAGTTTTTTATAAGCTAGATTTGACAATAGTTGTCCAATAAATCCTTCAAGATTCCAAATCTGATTTTACAGGAATACTTGATTCTTTTCCATAATTCGTCAGAATTTTATATGAAGAATCTACAGTTGAAAATGTACAAGTCAAAGATCCACTCAGTAATTTTATATACTTCAGTAGAGCTATTGAGTTTGAATATACATTTTTTGAAAGGATATTCAAACTCCACACTTTAGGTGTGGATATCACACTCAAAAAAATATATAAATAACTATTAATACGTAAGGTTATAGGAAAAACTGATGACATTATCTACGTAAAAGAAGGCTTCAAAAATATTTTTACATTCTTATGTTAAATATCCCCTAACAATGGGATCTAACATCTTTGAATCTCCGCTAGTTTCGTCCCTCGACTAACCATTAAGATACAGAGCTTGGCTTTTGATTACCAACATGTCTTTTCCACTGGCTTTCCATTCCACTGTCCTATTATGTTTGAATTTCTTTACAGGATAAAATTGATGTTTTCGAAAATGCACATTAGCGAGAAACAACATTCACCTTAGAACTGATCATCGAATTTGATCTGCGGTTTTCAGTTTAGGATTTGTCATGAAAGTCTAGTCTCCCTCCAAAATTTCATTTTCCGCATTGAGAACTGGACCAACCTGAATATAATTTTTGGAGAAATTTCTCGAAGATTCTTGTCATTTGATTAACCAGAAGATTTGTTAAAATCAATAAATTGGAATTGTTTCATTCAAAAGAACAAAAATTCGTGTTGGACATCGCATCGATTATACAACTTCTGATTATCATGTCCAGCTATGCTCTGAAGAAATGTTTTCTCTTCAACACGTTTCATGGCTAACGTTTTATCTAACATTTCACCAATAATTCATGCGTCCAACTGCAGACAGACCAGTTTCATCACCTATCATCACCGAATCGGAGATTTGCATACATATCACCAATTTTATGAGCTCTGCATCATTGGAATATTTCTGCCAGTTAAAAGCCAATTATTTCACAACTTTCCCATTATGTATGGAACTTTTCGAATAGGGGTTCCGTCAATAGGGCTTTACGGAATTCTGGTTTCTTAATCATGTCAAAACAACCTTTTCGATCGAGATGAAATCTCGCATTTAGATGGAGAACTAGTCGACTATCAGATACCCCTTATAGATACACCTTGAAGATAGATCCACCGTCAAAGTTTTCAATTCAATTATTCAATTAAAAAAAAAGGAACAGTCAAAATATGAAAAAAATTGGAACAGCTGCTAAAAGAAATGTTTTAATAGTACTGACACCCAGCTCTAAAGTAGAATTTATTTCAGGTAATTCTAGAGAACTCGATATGTCTCAGGCGACGGGTCTTTAGTTGATTGACAATGTAATTCACAGAAAAGTCAGAGAATGCTTTCCTCAACCGAAAATGAAATGATTCACTTTCCAGTTTCCACGCATTTAATTTAGTAACATTTGTTGACTGGCTTTGAATAATTTTGCGCGTGCGTAATGACTATTAGCGAGAAGTACCAATAGCTCCAACCAAAGAGTCCGCGGCGTATTGTTAATTGTTAAAGCGCCATACTTGCCTAAAAGTGCTGGACTTAGTACAAGGATATATTGAAAAATTCTTAGTCTACTATAGAACCAAACAAAATTTCAATGTCAAAATATTTTATTACTCAACATATTCTCCTCTTAATTGAATACATTTATTACATCGAACCTGCAACGTCTCTAGACCTTTAAAAAAATAATTTCTTCTTGCTCTGCAAACCAGTGCCACAGCTTTTATTACCTCCTCGTTGGAAGAAAATTTACGACCTTTCAAACTTTTTTTCAGTAGAGGAAAGAGATGATAGTCGGACGGAGCCAAATCTGGTGAATGAGGGGAGTGTTCTAGTGATTCTAACCAAAAATTTTTTGCATGGCAACATGAGATTTGCGTACTGGGGCTTTGGCCTGTAAAAACAAAATACCTTTGGATAGCTTTCCGCGTCTTTTCCCTTGGATTTTTATTTTTTCCGTAGAGTGGTCAGTAATGTCGAATAGTAATCTCCAGTTATTGTTCTACCCTTATCCGAAAAATCAATCATGATTACTCCATGGCAATCCCAAAAAACTGAAGCAAGAACTTTTCCAGCAGATTTTTGGACACGAAACTTCTTAGGTCTTGGAGAACCAGAGGGTCGCCATTCCATTGATTGTTGCTTTGTTTCTGGATCGTAGAAATGTACCCAAGTCTCATCCATAGTAACAATTCGGTTTAAGAAGTCTACATCGTTTTCACATCGAGCACAGATCAAACGCGATGCTTCTTCCCTTGCACGCTCTCGGTCAACATTCAAAAATTTGGGGATCCATTTCGCAGAAATTTTTCTCATGTCCAAATTGACGTGAACTATATGATGAACGCGTTCGTATGAAATCTTCAGTGCTTCAGATATCCGATTTAGCCCAATTCGACGATCTGATAAAATCATGTCATGAACTGCATCGATATTTTCGGGGACTGACACAGAAACTGGCCATCCCGATCGGTCATCATCTTCAATGGAAATTTACCTCTTTTGAAGCTTGCAGTCCAAGGGTATTGAGCATATCTTCTCAAATCTACTTACCTCTTTAGATACAGGTACTTGATGATGGCTCGATACTCCAATTTTTAGATTTTTACAATTTCGGTGGGCATCTTTTTTTTATTTATTGCGTAACTCTGGTTTACTTTTTTGACGTCGAACTCTACACTGACACATCTAATAAGTTATTGTTCGTTGATATGGTATCGCAATATTTTGTTTATGCATGGAACTGGTCTAGGCTAACTAGATATCAATACATCCTCGTATATTGTTACGGAATCACATATGTTTTAAAACATAGAATAGCAGCTATTTCTTTTATTCCACTTCGTAGAATTATTGTGAGAATTAATAAATACTATGATTATTATTCAATTTCCATTTAGAACTCAGATACATTTTGGAAATCATAGATAAACTGAAAATCCTGACATCATTTCAATTCTCTTAATTTTTAAGTATCCAATATCTACCTTAATGGATTATGATCATATTGTGTCAAAGGAATTCATTATTTCATATTACTCCATTGAAATAATAGTATATTATTCCACGAGCGGTGATGTAGGTTATTTTATGACCATTACCGCGAATTGAATATACTTTATCTTCGATTTCTTCAGTAAAATTCGAAAATGATAAATTTCGTTTGCCCTGTCCTCAAGCCACATACTGATTATTCCAATAATCTGCATTTTCAAAATTGAGAACAGTTGTCAAAAGCCATCTCTGTGGTCGAGAATCGAATCGCGTAGAAAACGTCAAAAATTCACGTTTTCCAAATGCAATTTTTGGATATTCAGACCCAAAGAAATGTGGAAATGAATGGCGAGAACGTTACCTTGATGTCTGAAATAGAGTTCCCGATCGATCCGACATTTTTATTCATTTCATAAGCAATTTCATTCTTCCTATTTGTATTATAGTAAGTTATAGGCGTGAGTTATTATAACTCACGCTATTGGTTTATAGATACTATTACAGATCGAAATCAGTTGAATAATGGATATATTATTCTATTAGAGTAGATGTTCCACTTCTTTATTAAAAGGGAGCTCTGGACCACCTTATATTTGTCAGAGGTGAGTTATGTTGTTCTGACAAGATCTAAAAAAGATCGAAATCTGGGTCAGCATCCACAACTCTTTTAGTGGATTTTCCTGAACGATGGTAGAGCTGGTTCAATTCAGGGCATGGCATTTGTTGATATTTATATAAGTGAGTGCGATTATAACAGACATTTTTCAGCATATTATTGAACGATCATTGAAAGAAGTAAGTGAACTTGAAAGGAATTTCCATCATCGATACGATAGAGTGAAAATAATTAAGAAATCATTTCCGTGTGAACTTTAGCTAGTGTAATGAGATGTCATATAATATGGTTGAACGTCTAAATCACCTGAATATTTTTCCGACATAAAGTTCAAAGACGGGAATGAATGAATCTTTTTTTCACCAGGTAGATAAATGGATTATTCATATTTCGTTCACGCCAATAGCTGTTGCAAAATGATCTGTGCAAGAACTCACAAGGTTGCTCTGACGAAATTCACGATATTTCTGAGGAATTTTAAAATGCTCGATTGATTGATGCTATAGAAATAGATGGAACATGTATCTGATTCAGGAAATTCTGTTGAAATTATCGTAACACAACTCGAAATTATCATTTAAAATAATTTATTTATTAAGGTTGAAGGTTTGGAAATTACTAAGTAGCGTCTTTCATGAGTAACACGCATTCTTAACTTTCGAGAAAAAATAAACTAAATTTCCAAAGTTGGTAATTCCTAATGAATTTTAGCAGCTAAATCACTACTTCTATTTGGATAGGTTTACAGGGTGATTCATGAAAATATTTTTTCATATTTTTCAAACCACAGTTGAGCTTTGGTTGTCAGAAGTATTTTTTAGAAAAAATTCCAGATATGTTGGAATCCCAGTTTCACTGCAGTCAAAAAAATCTACAAGACGTAGACTCTCCCTGTGTGATATGAAATGGCTTGATCTTTCAAACCAATACCGACACCCAGAAAACTGGGTGTATCTGAATATAAGTTCATTTTTATGCATGAATGATAACTATCGAGAATATTATTGAAAGGATGGAGCGTCGACTTTACCATGAATCACGCTTCAAGTATTCTGGGTAGTACACCATGTCCCATGTTTTGCCCGCGCCTTGATCACAATTCGTTGGATTTGTTTCCGTCGATTCCGCTGTCGCAATTCGTCCTTGTTCCACCTATCGGACAAACATGTCCTTTTCTAACCCATTTTTCTTCATGAGGAATAAAACGTTGATGGCTGGGCACGAATCTCAATCGACAATTTTATTCGAATATGACACACTCATCAGGAACCAGATTGAATTAGTGCATTCAGTTATACCTCATTTATCAATTCTATGGCGAAAAACGTGTTTTTTTTTCATGTCTATGATAATTCCGGATGAAATTCATTGGCTAGGCAAGCTAGGGTGGAATGGGCTGGACTCACTTCAACACATTTTTCAATGCCAATAACTTGGTTCTTTTCCTGGACAATTGATGTAGTGGATATCGGCATCACAAAGTTAGTAAGTATCGGAGGGAAAGGAAGAATCCTTGATCTTTTCAAAGACAACTTGACAAAGAGAAAACAAGTTACTTTGCTCGAGAACGGTGAAAATGTGAAAGCAGAAGTGCCATTTGGTGTTCCACAGGAGTCTATACTTGGTCCCCTCCTATATTTGATATATCGGATGTTTTTTTATGGTGATAGAACTTTAAATTGGAATGAAACACTTTTGAATTAAGTTCACCACGACTAGCTCTGAGGAACCGCATTCGACAAGAACAATTTTGGACCACTTTTTCGAGTAATTCAGGCTTTATTTCAGCAATAACACGAGTTATGTTGGCTTCCGAAGCGTCTATTGGTTCTGGTCAGCATAAACCCACAGCAAATAATAATTCTCGAAATAATGTTACCGCCAAATATACTGCTCCACAAGAGTTAGGGATATCGTATTCAATCGTTTTTAAAAGTATGTAATCTTCGAGAAAATCGCTGTAAAATCATTTAAAACTCAATAACAACTTGAATCGATCCAATAAAGATCAGTATGAGACATTTCGTCAATCTGGTCGCTTTTTTTCTGAAGTTTGGTATTTTGGCATATGCTTCATGAATGTTATTATTTTGAAATGAAGTCATTTTATCAACGGCTTCGATTTGAAACGAGTTTTCTGAGAATGCCAAGACGTAAATTAACAAACGCTGAGGCTAATAGGGCTATCGGAATGCTACAGGGTGGCCTAACTCAGGTTGTTGTAGCGGAAAGGCTCCAAGTCAGCCAAA
Source organism: Adalia decempunctata (assembly GCA_951802165.1). Classification (NCBI taxonomy): domain Eukaryota; kingdom Metazoa; phylum Arthropoda; class Insecta; order Coleoptera; family Coccinellidae; genus Adalia; species Adalia decempunctata. The sequence goes on along the minus strand of OX637697.1, from coordinate 34,274,368 downwards.
GTGTGATATCTCGACTTTGGAATAGGTTCAGGGAGACAGGTTCCGTGTTGGAAAGACCAAGGCTTGGTGGGCGACGAAAAACAACACCTGCTCAGGATGGTTTCATCACCGTTTCGGCGAGAAGAAACCCTACATCTACGTGTAGAATGCTACGGAATGCTCTTCAAAATGCAGATGGGGTCCAAGATTCCATCGAAACCATCAGACGACGTTTGAGATAGGTGAATCTGGGTTCTGGACGTCCATTAAGAGGAGTTCCATTAACACGTGACCATAAGCGTCAATGGGAATGGGCAAGGCAACATATCAAATGGAACGATCAATGGCGTAGTGTCCTTTTCACTGATGAATCCAGATATGGACGATTTTCAGATTCTCGAAGAATAAGGGTATGGACAATCCCACGCATACCCCGTAATCGTCGCTATGTCCAAGAAGTCCATCCATTCCGAGGGGGTAGTGTTATGGTATGGGCCGGGATATGTTTCAACGGGCGCACAGATCTACACATTTGTCCTGGGAATATGACCGCCTTACACTATAGGGAGCATGTCATTGATAATGTTGTGCCAAATTTTCACGCTGCTATTGGTGAAACTTTTCAATTTCTAGACGATAACGCTAGACCGCATAGTGCAGCCATAGTTGAGAATGTGCGCGAGGAGCTTGGTATTCCACATTTACCAATACCTCCGCACTCACCAGATTTGAAATGCATAGAACATGCATGGGATACATGGGCGTAGCCAGGATTTATAACAGGGGGGGGCAAACCATGGTCATGGTCCAAGGTCGTTCAAAATGTGAAATTTTGGGATGAAAAGAAAAGGCAAATTTAATTCATTTTTTCTTTCAGGGGGGGGGCAGCTGCCCCCCCCCCTGCCCCATGCTGGCTACGCCCATGATGGGATATGCTCCAAAGAAGATTAGATAATCATCAACCTACCCCAGAATCCTCAAATGATCTGAGAGAGCTTCTGCCCCGTTTATGGAACCATATTCCTCAAGAAATGTTCAACAACCTCGTGTGTAGTATGCAAAGAAGATGTCAAGCTGTTATTGATGTCCGTGGAGTATTGATAGTCTTAAAATGCTTGTATTCTCTGGGAATAAAATTTCGTTATTTTACTCGATTTTTCTTAACCACCCTGTATACGCTGCAGACCTACAGGCTAAAATTAATTTGCAACTTGAAATCATATTAATATGAATTTTCATCAGAAAAACCTTATTCAACTATATTTTTTTGCAATTTAATTCAATATACCTAACTCATGTGGAGCAGTTTATTTCTTTCAATAAATCAATTGTTACGGTAGCAGCATGAGAAATTCATATCATTTGAGCAGAGTTGATGAGTGTCGACCTAGTAATGAAACACGATCATCGTTGACCCTTGAAAGGGTTAACTTTAGGCATTGAACCCAAAATATCCCCAGAATCACCGGAACTTCATCGATATTCATTCGGCAGCCTCCGGAACATGAGCGATGGATACTTGAACAAGCAGAGGTCATCGCCGACTACGTGTACAATTCGAAAAAATCGACAAGTCTATATCGATAACCGTTGAATATCAACTACATTGTGAATGTCAAAATCTAATTATGAACCGGAAATAATCAAAATCGCCATCTCGGAGCGCATTTAGCGGGTCTAAATCGCGATTACGCTCCAACCTTTATACAAAACATCATTGTTGTCAATTTCCGTTCCGATGGAGGTCGCGGATAATTCTGGAAAACAATGGTTAAATAATTTCACATAATGCTATGGTACAATTACGATTCCGCGGTTTTAATTTGTATTTTTAAGAAGTTCGAAAATATTATGGATGATACTTAATGGTTTCATGTCGGATTTTTCAACGCATTGTATGGAAACTAAATCATTTTTTAATGTGCTTTATCAGAGGTTTGCTGATAAATGCGGACGAATTAAAACGCAATCTTGCAAATGAAAAAATTACTGGAACTTTCCATGAAAACTTCCAGTAATATTTTTTGTGTTTATTCGTTCTCACAACCGAACTTCTGAGGAATCACAATTAAGCATTTCACAGAAAGAAAGTACTCACCAAAAACATTTCATGTAAATAAGCCAAATAAGGTTGGCAAGACTTGCTTCGAGCAGGACTTGAGACAATCTTAATCCATAATGTGTTCTTTCCATACCTTCGATATTTTTAAAGAGGACAAAAAGTGTATACTCCATTCACTTTTATTTAATCACATAGAAGGTCATGGTTTCGTTTTCAGGAGTTGGTGCCCCTGATGAAAAGTCAGTGCGCGCACACAGAATATCGTTAATGACAAAACGACGTTGCCAGTTTCTTTGTTTACATCGAAATAATAGTATCAAAAATAGTCCACAGTTTGTTAGGTTTACGAATTGTTCGCAGATTTTTGGTATTTAATCGATATTTGCAGGTGAGTTTTTCGTCTAATATCCAAGATTGACGTATGTTTATTGTTTTTAGCACCAGTTTGGAGCGTGAGGACGATTTTCAAGACCAGGGCGAATGTTTACATTTCGAGGTTGAAGGGGTACAAGGGAATTTCGTTGAAAAAATTTGGACAGATATCGCAGTAGATGGATCGGATGGAGCCTCGAGAGGTCGATTAGGATGAAATTTTTCAGGTTTTCCAAGAAATTTGGCGATATCTGAGCAGATTTGCAAAAGTTAGGTACCTCACTAATGAGGTGGAACTTAGACCTAATTCTCCTATAAGAAACGCCTTTCAAAGGTCGAGATGGTGAAAAATGTATTCTTTAGATATTGTTTGAACAAACGCAGCCGAGTTTTATATCCCAACATTGATTTTAAGAAAGTTATCAACAAAATAAAATTGACATGATTCTTGTAAATACCCATCAATATTCATCTTATATCTTTGGGTTGATATTTTTTAATGAATTCTTGATTAGAATCAACAATTGAAGTCGTCAAGTCTTGAACTTTCAGTTCAAGAGGATAATTAACATCTTCACAAACATGCATATGAAAATTATGTGAAAGCAATGCAATTTTCTTCCATGGCGAAAAATAATATATTTCAACAGCGATCTCTTGTACTTTTCATGCAAATAACTAGAACCTTTCTATCAATTCATATACAGGGTCTTTCACGAGGAACCTCACCCATATTTATACGGGAAACTACTGAACGCATTTTCATGAAATTCAGCACTTATAAGTATTTCACGATGCTGATGAAATCTAAAATATTTTCAAGGCATGAGCACCTCCGGTTTTTCCGGAAATGACGTCAACTTCCGTTTTTCAAATTAGAACACCATTTTTTTATTGCAGAAATAGATTCCTTAGAAAATTTCAAGTTATTTTGATGTAACATTCTTCAGTTTTGGTTGGAAAATTCTCTCTGAGCGGGAAAATTCGAAAAAAAAATCGAAAATAGAGCTCCGCTGCAACAAGAATAACTTCGAGGTTTTTGGATGGAAAATTTTCATTTTTGGGATTTTTCAAAATGTAAGATTGATGTATCCACTTTAAAAATCGAAATCTCGATTCATGATACAGGGGGTGAAAAAATCGCTTTCAAAGTTAGGGATGACAAAATCGTGAAAATTCAATTTTTTCAAATTAGAACCCCATTTTTTTATGGCAGATATTGAATCTACGTTGAAAAATAATGTGAGTGGATGCATCACACCCTTGCCCTAAAGTGGATATTTTCTGAGTTATTCACAAAAAACTGTTTTTCGTCTTGAATTTTCAGCTATTTCTTTTCCCTTCACGCCAAAAAGATGAAATTTTCAGGAACCGTTACTTAAACCATGTTTTAGATTTTACTACCCTAATATGCAAGAGAAAAAAGTTACAGGTTGTTCCTAAATAGATGGCGAATTTGGATTCGAACTAATCGGCCATCGGTTTTCTCTCCAGTGATAAATAAATAGTTCCTTATTAACCATATGCAAAAACTTACCATGTTTTACATTCTTTTTTTTAATGATAGATATCATTAATTACATCTGCCAAATTCCTCTTTATTCAGTAGCATTTAATTAATGATATCTATCATTAAAAAAAAAAAATGTAAAACATGGTAAGTTTTTGCATATGGTTCATAAGGAATCTGTTATTTATCACTGGAGAGAAAACCGATGGCCGATTAGTTGAAATAAAGAGGTTTCCGATACAAATTCGAATCCAAATTCGCCATCTATTTAGGAACAACCTGTAACTTTTTTCTCTTGCATATTAGGGTAGTAAACTCTAAAACATGGTTTATGTAGCAGTTCTTGAAAATTTCATCTTTTTGGCGTGAAGGGAAAAGAAATAGCTGACAATTCAAGACGAAAAACAGTTTTGTGTGAATAACTCAGAAAATATCCACTTTAGGGCAAGGGTGTGATGCATCCACTCACATTATTTTTCAACGTAGATTCAATATCTGCCATAAAAAAATGGGGTTCTAATTTGAAAAAATTGAATTTTCACGATTTTGTCATCCCTAACTTTGAAAGCGATTTTTTCACCCCCTGTATCATGAATCGAGATTTCGATTTTTAAAGTGGATACATCAATCTTACATTTTGAAAAATCCCAAAAATGAAAATTTTCCATCCAAAAACCTCGAAGTTATTCTTGTTGCAGCGGAGCTCTATTTTCGATTTTTTTTTCGAATTTTTCCGCTCAGAGAGAATTTTCCAACCAAAACTTAAAAATGTTACATCAAAATAACTTGAAATTCTCTAAGGAATCTATTTCTGTAATAAAAAAATGGTGTTCTAATTTGAAAAACGGAAGTTGACGTCATTTCCGGAAAAACCGGAGGTGCTCATGCCTTGAAAATATTTTAGATTTCATCAGCATCGTGAAATACTTATAAGTGCTGAATTTCATGAAAATACGTTCAGTAGTTTCCCGTATAAATATGGGTGAGGTTCCTCGTGAAAGACCCTGTATACGTTAATTATTTTCGTCCATCACATCTTCTCCAATTCATTCATTTTCCGAATAAATTCACATTCTGAGAAATACGCTAAGAATGTAGAAAGGGCAACATAGTGTTGACTTGGAACATAAAAATATTTTGAAAAACGTCATAACTTCGATACAGAGTGGTATGTGTCAAATTTCCAAGGCCAGAGTTGAGATTTTATAATTGTGAATGGAGAATATGTAACTCAACCTTGCTTCTTTCAGCTACAAAAACAAATTCTTCCAAATCTTTTCGAATTTGTATAAATCACCTTGCAGTGTGGACTTATCTCAAAATTGCTTGACTTGATCGATGATATGGACCATAACTTGCTTGTAATCTTATCGAAGAAATGAAGAGCATTGGATTTGATAACAATCAGAAATGTTTCTAAGTGTTGCCAACAGGAATACGACTGAAGGCTGTTTCAATAAGAGCGCAAGATTTGAATTCCGGGCCATGTTTGACAGTCATAATGTCACATGATTCTGACGTGACAGCTCGAAAGTTGACAGATGGGAGTTGCGGTAGGCATTATGGTCTGGAGGAATAATTGAACTGTTTTTCTTCGAAGACGAAGACGGTAATCGTGCTATGATAACACAGTTTCTAGAGCCTCATTTGGAAGCTATAGATCTTGACGAAATGTGGTTTCAGCAGGACGGTGCCACATCCACATGCCATACCGCCCGTGAAACATTGACGATCTTGCATGAGTTGGTTCCTGGTCGTGTAATTTCCCGACCAGAATTGGCTTCCAACTTATTCGTCGAATTATCGATAGATTTCGGACAACATTTTCTCAACTACATGCAACAACAAGACAAAGAACTGTACGCACAGAAGGAAATATCGCTGCTGTAAGAGATAGTGTTAATGAAGATCCAGATTTGTTTATTTGTCGTGGTTCACAACAAGTTGGACTCTGTGATCCTCCACATGGAAAATTTAGCGTGAAGATCTTGGTCTCCACCCATACAAGATCCAACTGGTTTAAGAACTGAGCCACTTGACCAAAATAATTGACTTGATGAAAAAATTATTTGACGATGAAATTATTTCGGGAATTGGTCCAATTAATTGGCCTCAAAGATCATGCGATATAACTCCAATGAATTATTTTCTTTGGGATTATGTCAAGTCATTGGTTTATGCTGATAAACCAGAAACAATAGACGCTTTGGAAGACAACATAACTCGTGTATTTGCAGGAATAAGGCCTGTATTACTCGAAAAATTGGTCTGGTCGAATACGGTTCCTCAGAGCTAGTCGTGATGGACATATGCCAGAAATTATTTTCAAAACATAAAAGACATAACATTATCTATATATATAAAAGAAAGATGTTGGTTACACCATTTATAACTCGAGATCGGATGGAGTGTTTGTTATGAAACTTCATATATGGATTCGTCTACGGTCTGGTTATTATAAAATACAATAAAACTTCGAAAACATCGATGAAAATTTCATTTATACAGGAAATGCTTTTCCTCCTTCTGAGCGAGGCCACTAGGTGTCGCTACAGTTACAGTTACGCTACCGCTTATTCATGTTCTCTCCGTTAGATGGCGATGTAAACAAATAGTGTGTACAGTGACTATATTACCACTATAGTCACTGTAATTGTGTGTAATTTGAGTTGCCTACAACTCTGCGCTGTTGGCCAACACCAAAAAGTCTTATCGTAGGAGTACAGTAGTTCTATACTATACTAAACTGGTACAGATGTCTAAAATGATTAGATTTCGTACCACTATTCACTATAGCTATTCACACATTATGACTGATTATTAGTTATTTTTATAGTTTTATTTATTCAAAATAACGTAATCGTGAAGTAGGATGTCTAGAATAATGGTGTAGGCACTGATTAGATTTTGTTGTGACCAAATTGATTATATTAGCAATGTTTCGTTCTTTCCACTTCAGGTGGCGCTATTCACAAATTATGACTGATTTTTATCAGTTATTTCAAATATTTGAATTTATTCTGGCGTGCTAATGGTAGATAATTTTGTCAAGCAATAATGTGTGTTTATATTCCTGACATTCTGATGTATATTAGTTCTTAGGAAAAGTAGAAAACTTTCATTATGAAAAGATGCCATTCTGCTGTCATGTCATAACTGACTTTGACAAATCAGCTGTTGATACATCAATCAAATTGACAACGGAAAATACACTGAAATGATATTGCGGCGCCGCCACGAAACATTGCTAATATTTTCGATTTGGTCGAACGTTCCATTCAAAAATTGACGGGTGCCTACACCATAATTCTAGACATCTTATCGTGAAGGTACTATATTTGACATTAGCACCAATAGATGGCGATGAATTTGTTGAGGCTTTCGCGACCATCGATTTATGTCATCTGTTTTTTTTTCGAGAATTTCGGTCGTCGTGGTTTGAAAAGGTCGAAAAAAGAACATATGACATCAATTACTGTGTAATTTGCATAGGACTTATAGTACCATGAAGCGCTATTAACAGATCCAGAAGCGCGTGAATATCACAGTGAATTTTTATCGAAATATCAAGTATATACGATTTTGGCAATCAGTTTCAATCGTGATATGTCCATTATCATCTTTTCTCATAATTTTTAAAATGTTTTTGTATTTCTGTTTAGGTAATAAATATATTTGCGGAAATCACTAAATCCAAAATTGCTATAATTATTTTTATGTATCTGTGCTGTGTGACAGCTCATATCCATCGAAACATTTGACAGTTCAAAAAACAGAAAACCAAGCTGTTGATCTCCGATTACCGGCGTGAAATCCACCGTAAGTATCATTTAGGCGGAACAAAGTTCGCCGGGCGTCATTGGTCGTCAAAATTTCCCTCCTTAAATCGTTGACATTTGACAATTGATATTATTATTTTACGCAGTCGATGTTTTGGATGTGGATGTTATTTGTTGTATTGTTTATCGAAAATCTAAATTTTAGTATGCCTCAACAATGTTGTGTTACTAAGTGACGGTCACGGTACGATAAAACCATTAGGATCTCATTTCATTGCTTCACTCTCTCTCTTTCTTTTCTCTTTCGCACTAAGGTTTGCGCATCTTTTAATGCTGCCCCCAAGTTGCGCATGAAATATATCTGTTTCTCTCTCATTCTGGTTGGAAAGGTCTATTCAATAGACCTTTCCAGAATACGTAGAACAAAGATGAAAGATGTGAACTAAACCAGAATGAGAGAGAAACAGGTATATTTCATGCGCAACTTGTAGGCAGCATTAAAAGATGCGCAAACCTTAGTGCGAAAGAGAAAAGAAAGAGAGAGAGGGAAGCAATGAAATGAGATCCTACTGGTTTTATCGTACCGTGACGTCCGTCACCGTCACTTAGTAACACAACATTGTTGAGCCATACTACAATTTTGATTTTCGATAAACAATACAACAAAATAACATCCACATCCAAAACATCGACTGCGTAAAATAATAATATCAATTGTCAAATCGTCGCCTTAGAACCAGACTATTCTAAGTCCATTTATTAAAACTTTACAGGAGGACGTTTTCTAATTTCAAGAACTTCAGGACTGTATGCTCATTTCACTTTTTGTCTAACTGTATGTTTTTTCACTTATTTTGACAGTTTACAGTTGGATAGTAAACAACTTAATTGTTTATTTTCTTGAGAACATGAAAAATTGTAAAATAAAAAAAAATGTAGAAAAAAGTGGACATAGAATAGTCTGGTAATGAGGCGACGAAATGTCAACGATTTAAGAAGGGAAATTTCGACTACCAATGATATTCATTCTTAGCCCACAAGTGACGCGCGCAACTTTCACGTGCACAGGTAATTCTGGAAAGGTCTATAGCTATCAAAAGTCTTCCATCAATTTTCAACAGAATCTCAGATAGACCAAATAGGAATCTTCATTTTATCATCGTAACGTACATTTCGTTATATTCACTAGAAGTTTTTTCTGGGTGATTAATCTATTAATCATAATATTATTTTTCCAAATCAACCTCATTTTCATGACAGAACTCCTTTTAAAATTGTTGTGAATGTTGTGATTCGAGTAATGACACAATATTAAGCCAATAGATCATCGCTTGAGCAGGTCCAACTGTTGGATAATCGTTATTCATAAGCACGAGAATGTGACATTTACAAGAACAAGACCTGATATTTGTAGAGGTCGTTGATCACTGTGCTGAATGAAAAGCCCTGCCATTCCTGTGCATCCATTTACATTTAATTGAGAGATATTTAATGTTTAATCAATCGATTGAGTGTATCAATGTTTATTAATTCTCTCGGAAACCGAACTGGAAATACCAGGATATCCTCCATGTTTATGGTCAAACTTGGAATGAGTCATAATAATAAAACAACCTATTTTAAATTTACTCATTTTACAGTTTCATTCAATTTGAAGGCACTTCAGCAAAATTACACGTATTAACATTGCGTAGAATTATTTTATTAGCATTGAATTGGACATTACAATGAATGAATTGGGAATGAAAATCATATCAGTTTACAAAAATGAAGGACTCTATTTTTCATTAAAATCACTAGAAAATCTTGTTGACGCAACTGCACGTTGAATCATGTTGACTATTCCACTCTTTTCATTTTTAGTGAGGAAATTTCCATAGCAACGATCGTTTCATCCCGAAAAAATTCGTCGGCAGAACCAACATGTTGGTTTTTCAGCGACAAAATTTTGGACGTTTCTCGAATTCATAGATAGCTTCGGAAATAAATATCATAGAGAGACCAAACAACGTTTAGTGGTTTAGTTAATCTATGATGAATTCTAATTTGCCAAATAGCGCAATACGCGTAAAATGTGAACATATTACCCCATTTTCTCGTGGAATAGTCATGCCGAATTCCACTCGAGATGAAATTTAAGCCGGTAAAATTTCTCTCTTGTAATATTCAAGTTTGTTGCTTTTCGGAAATTTCGCTCATGACATTTTTTCCAAAATCACTCGCCTAACGGCTCGTGATTTAGATACAAATGTCATTCGCGAAATTTCCGAGCAACAAACCTTCATATTTCAATCGAGAAATTTTGCCGGCAAAATTCCATATCTAGTGGTATTACGTATGATAAAATTTTTGACGTTTCTTCAATTCATAGATAGCTTCGGAAATGAATATCATAGAGAAAACAAACAACGTTTAGTTAATCTATGAATTCTCATTTGCCAAATAGCGCAATCCGTGTCAAATGTGACCATATTACTTAATGTTAGACATTTTCTCGTGAAATAGTCATGCCGAATTCCACTCGAGATGAAATTTAAGCCGGTAAAATTTCTCTCTTGTAATATTCAAGTTTGTTGCTTTTCGGCAATTTCGCTCATGACATTTTTTCCAAAATAACTCGCCTGACGGCTCGCGAATTTGATACAAATGTCATTCGCGAAATTTCCGAGCAACAAACTTTCATATCACAATCGAGAAATTTTGCCGGCAAAATTCCATCTCTAGTGGTATTACATATGACTATTCCACTCTTTCCATTTTTAGTGAGGAAGTTTCCTTAGCAACGATCGTTTCATCTCGACAAAACTTTCAAACCGGCAAAACCTACAAGTTGGTTTTTCAGCGATAAAATTTTTGACGTTTCTCCAATTCATAGATAGCTTCGGAAATGAATATCATAGAAATCATTAATCATCTTTCGATGGCGCAATCCATTCACCGTAACTCTTCGAGAATGAGGCTAACGCCTCGAAGAACTAAGGTCCAATGACTCCGTAGGACCATAAACCGCACCAAACAGTCACACGTTGAATAAAGAGAGGCTTTTCAACAATAACTCTGGGTTTTCCGAGGCCCAGGTGCGACCATTTTGCTTGTTGACGAAGCCACCGACGTGGAAATGGACCTCATCACTCGAGATGATTTTTCGATGGAATTCCGGATCATTTCCATGCATTTCAAGGACCCAATCAGCCAAGACACGACATTGTTGATGATCGGCCGGTCTGAGTTCTTATGTTGAATGAACTTTACAAGACTCAAGACCCAAATCTATATGCAAAATACGGCGTAATGACGTTGTGAAATGCCTAATTCCAAAGAACGACGAAGAATGGGCAAATCTGTGTTTTCTTCAACTCTTTCGGCTGTTCTTGAGCGACGTGCACTGGTTTTATTTCTCACATCACCAACTTTTCCTCAAATGTACCACAAATTTCTGTATTACAGTTCAACAAAGTGTTTCACGACGACCCAAATATTAGAGTGTTACGAACCATCTCTGCCAAATTCTCACCATTTTCATAGTGAATTTTGATAATTTCAATGCGTTGTTGAAGCGTGAATCATTCCAATTTTTTCAATGGCGTAGTTTCTACTTGTCTGGAAATGACATCTTCAAAAGTGACATCTACCGAAATAACGAGCTATTCAAAATAACACCTCTCTTTGGAAAACTCTTTACTCTAGAGATTTTCATCAAAAACAATAAAAACAAAATGAATAAAGCCAATAAATCTGTAAAGTCTACAAGCTTCTCATGATCGCCCTATTGTTAATATGGGTCAAACCAGAAGGTTTTTCAAGAAGAGATTACAAGATCATCAAAGAAGTTATACATCAAACAATATATGCAAAACCATTTGAAAGAATTCGGACAAATTGAAGTTTGATATTATTAATTTTAAACTTAAAGAGGAGCGTTAATGAAATTTGGGATTTGTGGGCTTCAGATGTGCCTCAGACGACAATGATTCTTTCTTTCATACGGGGTTACACAAGAAACAAACAATGACCCAAAATGAACGAACAAAACTCGAAATATTCAAGACGTTTATTTCTCTACATATACATTGCCCAAAAAATTAACACACATTCTGAAAATCTCAATTTCAATGAAAGTTAAATCTCCATTGACTTTATAACTTATTTTTTATGTTCTCTCGGGAAGGTTTTGATCGAAACAAGACAAATTAAATGGAAGAAAAATTCAGGATTTCACCGAATCTTATGTGAAAGAAGAGAAATGAACAATTTTCAAAATACTGAAATGCTGATAAGTGATTTAATACTTGGTATTTCCACCCCTTGCGTTAATTACAGGTCATCAACGACGGTTCATACTCAAAATGAGTGATCTTAAAATGTTCTGATCTAATCCTTCCCAGATTTCTCCGAGTTGGATTCCTAAGTCATTAAGAGTAGCTGGATGATTTTCTGAACTTCTCAGGCTTCTATTGAGGTTGTCCCAAACCTGCTCAATCGGATTTAGATCTGAACTTCTTGCTGGCCATTCCATTCGAGAGACTTCAACCTCTTCAAGGTACTCCTGAACGATGCGCGCACGATGGGGTCTGGCATTATCGTCCATAAAAATGAAATTTTCACCAATGTATGGGGCAAATAGCACTACATGCTCTTCAAGAATGTTCCTCATATACTTATCAGCATTCATAGCTCCATTATCAACGACCACTAGGTCTGTGCGAGCAGTCAAAGATATTCCACCCCATACCATAATCGATCCTCCCCCGAAACCAGTAGTATTCAGGAAATTGCACTGAGCATATCTTTCATGTGGACGTCTGTATACAAGGGAACGTCGATCACAATGGTAGAGGCAGAATCTAGACTCATCTGTGAAGAGAACTCTTTCCCAATCGGCCTCTTCCCAATGGATATGCTCTCTCGCAAAATCCAAACGCGCCCTTCGATGGGCTGGGGTAAGAGCTGGGCCTCTTGCCGCGACACGAGGCCTTAAATCATATTCTCTGAGGCGATTTCTTATTGTCTGAGTGCTAATTTGCACCTCATGAGTTTGCTCAAGCTGATCTTGAAGGAGGCGAGCAGTTGCAAACCGTTGTCTCAACGAAGAAACTCTCAAGTAATGTTCTTGAATGGCAGTTGTTACCCGTGGTCTACCCTGTCCTGGTCTTCGGACATTCATACCTGTCTCCCTGAATCGCTGCAACATTCTGGACACACTTGTATGGGAAACTCCAAACCTTTCTGCAATTCTTGTGTATGTCCACCCTTCTCCTCGCAAAACTACCGCTTGGGCACATTCCTCTTGGGTCAAATTGCGTGTTTCGCGTTGCATAGCGATAGAGTGTAGAAAATCAAACGAAAGAAAAACTATTGATCACTAGAATTGATCGAGAACAACTGATTTTAGAATGGAGCCAATACATTCAAAATCTGATAATATCATCTTTTTTTATTCCTGCTGGGAGAAAACATCTGTATTGAAGAAAAACGTTGAAAGTGGATAACATATGCATGCATAATTCTGATAAAAATAATTATCATTGAGAACATCTCCAGTTGTAGAATAAATTTGAGATTTCCATGATGTGCTTTAATTTTTTTGCGCAGTGTAGATAAAATAAAAAGGCTTCCTACAAAAACTACCAGTAAGATAACCACGGGCCTATGTCATTCCTCGCAGTCTCATGACGCCAGCATCCAGAGGTAAAGTATGACATACGCTTCGTTGGATCGATGATGACGCTACCTACGACGTGAGGCCGATGGCATAAAACATTCCCGATAACGAAAAAAATTGACGCAAGCAGGATTCCGTCCTTAATCTCGAACCATTTCGATTGTAAACGATCGGTGAACCGATCCGCGGAGATTTCTCGAATGCAACAGGAGCTTCAGACGGACATTAAATGGCGCCATCTAAGAGAGTATGCTGCTTTCCTCGTTCTCTCGATTTAGAATCGTAAAATGGAGAAATTCTCCACGGATCTATCGAGGTATAAATAACGCAAATTAACTGCCGCTATTGACGAAATTCCAAGATCGGTCATCTCGCTACTTTAGAAAGGTTCGTTTGGACGCTGGAGGATTATCATTATCAAGACTCTAATCTTGATTCATTCAACCCGATCTTAATTATTTTTATTGTCATGCAGGAATTATTTGGTTTATCTTGGAATCATTGATTGATATGTCTGTCCAACAGCAAGGGCGTCTCCTTCGTCTGAGCTAGGGGGGGGTTCAAAAAAAATTAGCATAGAAATAATGAACTGGAGGTAGTGTACAATAAAATGAAATTTATTTTATACTAGCTGTCCCGGCGAACTTTGTTTCGCCTAAATACGGTGAATTTCACAAATCGTAACACCGGTGATCGGAGATCAACGCCTTGGTTCTCTGATTTTTGAACTGTCAAATCTATTTGCTGCTAGATCAAGCTCCGATCACCGGTGTACCGTTGTATAAACTAATCATTGCTATTTTTTCAAGCAGGCGATGAATTAGGCAAAATATACAAAATTTTAGTGCTATTGTTATTCGCACGAAAAAAATTCTCCTCATTCAAGTGGTATCCAATTGTTGAACATATAACATTTTGTTTTAAATGCTTCACAGTTCTGTCATTGCAGTACCTATCTTGTGATGAATGACAACACGAATGCAAATAAATCCCGATCGAATTGTATGGATGAGAAATAGTTTCAATGATGCATTACCTCTGATCACTCGATCACTGTATAAACCACTTTAGTTCTGCCAATACAACGCTGAAAATTTGAATTGAAGTACTTTGTCTATAGTACTTTAACTTCACTTCACAAATACGCTAAGACATTTTCTTATTTTCCTTCTTGACGTTCACCAGAATGAATTCAAATATTTGAACCAACTAATAAAATTAGAACTTATTTTGTGAATAGCGCTTTCTGAAGTGGCAAAAACGAAACTTTTCTAATATTCTCAATGTTGGCTAATCAAAATCTAATTAGTGCCCACACCATTATTTTAAACATCTTAGCCTTTTGGTGCTCAGCTTAAAATAATTGGTAAACATTTCAGTTGGTGGAGCAGCGAGATTTCCATGTTCCCATGGATATGGGCTGTCACACAGAACAGAAACAAAAATGTAATTACTAATTATGGTAAACATATTAATTCCCAAACAGAAATTCGAAAACATTTCAAAAATTATGAGAGTAGATGAGAATGGACAATTCACGATTGAAACCGATCGCCAAAATCCGATTAACTTGACATTTCGATTAAAATTCACTGTGATATTCATTCGCTTCTTGATCTGGTAATAGCCTTTCATGGTACTATAAGTTCTATACATCGCCATCTAATGGTAATAATATCAAATATAGTACCTTCGCGATTACCTTATTTTGTTTTGAATAAATAAAACTGTTAAAATAAGTAATAACCAGTTAAGTATAGTATAGAACAATCAGTCATAATGTGTGAATAGCGCCACTTGAAGTGGTAAGAACGAATTTTCCCTCATATCTCAACGAAATCTAATCATTTTAGAGATCTGCACTCCTACGCTAAGACATTTTGGTTTTGGTCAACAGCGCAGAGTTGGAGGCAACCCAAATTACACACTATATGTTTAAATCACAATCTAACGCAATCTAAGCTGTAGCGTAACTGTAACTGTAGCGACACCTAGTGACCTTACTCAAAAGAAGGAAAAGCATTTCCTGTATGAGTGAAATTTTCATCGATCTTTTCAAAGTTTTATTGTATTTCATAATAACCAGACCTTAGACGAATCTATATATGAAGTTTCATAACAAACAGTCCATACGATCTCGAGTTATAAATGGTGTAACCAACATCTTTCTTTTATATATATATATAGATTTCATCAGCTTACAGGACTACGCAGTACGCAGGGTGTATAGATAGGTGTATCAACGGTCAAATGTAGATTTCTAGATTTCTCATGATAAAAATAAAGCAAATTTTTCCTCCGGGTCTCCGTTTCCGACATACAGGGTGTCAAAAATTTATATTTTTTCAATTTTTTGCTAATTTCTCAAGAACCGTTTGAATTAAATTATTGAGTTGCAGTCTGCTTAATGTATACTCCATTCACTTTTATAAAGTATCCCGGGAGGCCAAGTTTTAGGTTTATCAAGTTTTTTCACCTGAAAAAATCGCAGGTTGGCACTTGTGAATGACATTACGTCAATTAATGAATGGCGGAGACGTTGCCGGCGTTTATTTTTCATTATTAATTATTAATTATCAAGCCTGGAAACTAAGAATGCCGAAGGTAGTTTCGAGAAAGCAGAGGTGAAGTATCAGGAAGTGCTATTAAGAATTGAAATCTGCGCATTCTAAAAGTAATCCTTATAATTTGGTATCGACAGTTCATGACCAGCTATACATTTTCGACGTATAAGTGAGTGAAAACCAAGGTTTTATATTTTATATGAATAGATATTCATTTTTTAGCTGCACATAAACTGAATTAGGAGGATTTTAAGTGAAAGAGACGACAAAGAATTTCCTACTATTGGGAAACCCAAAAAGACACTGACTGAAGACTTTATTTTGAAGAAAGATCTGCAACGACAAATTTGGAATTATAATTTGAAAAATGAACACGTTTCGATTGATACACTACTCACTTTTGCGAAAGAGCTGCCTTTTTCAACAGAACCCTCTATGCAGTGTGAAAGTCCTAACATTTGGCTTTTCTAGTATTGCAAAAATGTCGAATACCCTCCTTATAAAACTAGTACTGTATCGAAGATTTTCTACGATCAAGGAGGTTCAACTGAATCAAACAAAATGAATTATATTATGGATATGGAAGAGGAAGTTGCTGCAAACCACCTAGATAGAAAAATATCCAATTGGGAAAGGCTTTCTCTTTATAAGGGACATAAAGCTTCTTTGTAAACCTGAGGATCTCAAAAATAATTGCTTGGAGGACCAGATATGGTCGGAAGACCTTCGTTGTCAAGGACCAAATGTGGGTTATATACTATGTCCTGATGATTTTCTATCTCCTTTTCGGTTGCAGATTTGAAGATATTTTGTCAGTGTCAATCCAAAAGAAAGATGAAATGTTGTTCCTGAAGAAGATTCTGTCCGTTATGAATATGTCAGCCTATTCTTTGAAAAAAATTACAAAATCTCTATACTTATTCAGAGGTTTTTATCGTTGTGCTCATGTATCATGGGTAAAAATGTATGGTGTCCTATTCAAATCTGTTTTCCTAATACTGTAATTGCTTTGAACATGCCATATTGTATGATACATTAAAGAATCTAATGCTCTTTCTCAAGAAGAAACATATACATGTAACGATGTTAGAAATTATTGTTTGGTGATGGAAAATTGTTGAAGTTTTTTTTATTATGTATCAAAACCAATTTCTTTATTGTGTTATCGTTTTCTCAAGTTTTGTATCCAATCATTATATGCCAGTTGATATGATAATTAAATTTAAGACGTTTAACACCCACCTGGAGATTGAATATTTGAATTGACTTCGAAGTACCTTCTGTATAAAAAGTACCCGGAATTGTAAAAAAAAACACATAAATTTAAATTTAATCATCAATATTTATTTTGTCTCCTTCAAAATAGTCCCCATTGCTTACAATACAACTATGATATCGGCGAACCCACTTTTCCATGCACCGCTCATACGCCGCCAAAGGTATGGCCTTCAGTTCTCGTTGCGAATTTGTTTTGATGGCTTCAATGGACTCAAAACGCGTTCCACGTAGGGGCAATTTGAGTCTTGGGAATAGAAAAAAGTCGCACGGAGCTAAGTCAGGTGAATACGGCGGTTGTTCGATGGTATTTATTGAGTTTTTGGTCTTGTATTCCTTAATAATTATGGCTCGGTGCGACGGCGCGTTATCATCATGCAAAATCCACGAATTGTCTTTCCATAAATCTGGCCGTTTACGACGAACATTCTCACGCAAACGCCTCAATACACCCAAGTAATACTCCCTATTCACTGTCTGTCCTTCAGGAAGAAATTCTGAGTGCACAACACCACGATAATCGAAGAAAACAGTGAGCAAAACTTTAATTTTCGATCGACTTTGACGTGGTTTTTTCGGACCGTCTTTGAATGATTTGTACCAATCGTATGCTTGTGTTTTTGACATACAATTATCACCAAAGGCTTTTTTTAACATTTTCAATGAATCGGCACAAGAAAATTCGTTTGCAAGACAAAATTTGAGGCAAACTCTTTGATCAACTATTTTTTCCATTGTAAAATTCGCAGAGCACTTTTGAGGTCGACTGATACTGACAGCTGTTGTAAACACACTAGTTGACAGATCGCGCTCAAATTTGGCTTGGTAATAAAGGAAGGTCCTAGCAACTTTAAGAAAAAAAAATTACCGATTCCTTTTTGGCGGTTCATTTAAATAACATTTTCCGGGTACTTTTTATACAGAGAGTATGTCCATAAAACATAATTCCATATCTTGCTTTTGACTCGAATACTGTATGATAGATGGTTTTCATGCAGAATTTATCCAGATATCTTGTCATTACACCCAAAGATAACAGACTGAAGCTAAGGTGCATCCCAGTTTAGAAATACGTTCTTCTTGATTCGGTTTACCTATCATTCACATAGATTCCCACGAACTTTGTAAATGGAGTTAGTTCTTTTAAGGTTCAACAGTGACACAGGTTTCGTAGTACCACTACATTTTCATACTGGAGTATTTAAAAGGGTGCAAAAAGGTATTTCAATTTCTTCTGTAGGCTTATTTTTTGGAAGGTGGGGAATTCCACTGTTCATTTATGAGTTTTTCTGTAGGGTTATGCGAATACTTTTATTCTTTTTTCGAATGAACTATCACAGAGTAACGGACTATTTTGTCCATTATTTTCCGTACAAGAAAATAGCACAACTGAATCTCCCAACCATGTTTATATACGTGAAATATTTCCAGTATTTAGGCGAAAAAAGTGTCTTCAACATTCGCCAGGTCTTTGGAATTATTGAATTCACATAATATTTTCTCGAATTCATTATTTTCCCAAAGTAAATAAACATTTTGATAAATACGTAATTACTTCGACATGAATGTAAAAACGGCAACGTTGCTTGTTCAACTGACAGAAGAATGACCATAACCTAACATTTTCAAAATATACACGGTGAAATGTGTCAGAATTCCAGGGCCAACCGGTATACTTTATAGATGTGAATGGAGTATATACGCTGGCTTTGATAGATAAATTAAGAGCACCACATTGTGATTTTCGTATATTATGCTATTATTTCATGAGTTTTCAAGGGATACTTGTGAAGTTTTAGGGGGACACCTGACTAGTTGGTACTGGTTTAGACTAGCGTGACATTCTAAAACTCAGTCAAAAATGAGAATCAGGCAGCAGATTGTTTGTTTGAAGGTGCGATTATGTATAATCAATAGCTACTAGAAGAATTACTTCAGTTACGAAAAAGCTAATTTTCAAGGCTGCTTCGAAGCTCATAAAGAAAACTCGGATTCGTTCAAAGAATCTATCACAGCCCACCTAAACGGTCATCCATCATCGGGGCATATTTATGGATGAGTTGCACGGACTACATGTCATTTTGCACCTTAAGTGGAATTGATTAGCTTCTAAATTACCGATTGATTCCGATATTGGCTCTTTAGCGATTAAGAATTCCCGTTAATATCTCCAAACGAGAAGTAATTCGCAATTCAACGATGAAGGTTGTTTATATCTTCGGCTCTGTATACTTACAATATACATCCTTTTCCACGTATCAGCTTTGAGCACTTTGTGAGACATACAGGAGTTGAAGAAAATGGTACTTCTTCAGTTCTGTGCAATGCCTTGAGTGGGTTTATGAGTCACGTAATCTCCAATTATACAGGAGAAATATGGATCTTGTTTATTCGTTTGGATTGCGATGGAAGAAACTGGAGAACAAATCAACAAATATAAGAGTTCCATACACAGAACTTATAGTAACATATGGAATGCTACGAGGATTAATTGATATCTAGTCAGTCTAGACCAGTTCCATGCATAAACAAAATATTGCGATACCATATCGACGAACAATAACTTATTAGAAGTGTCAATGTAGAGTTCGACGTCAAAAAGGGAAACCAGAGTTGCGCAATGAATTAAAAAAAAAAGATGTCCACCGAAATTGTAAAAATCGAAAACTTGGAGTATTGAGCCATCATCAAGTACCTGTATTTAAAAGGGTTAAGGGGTAAGCAGATTTACGAAGATATGCAATACCCTTGGTGGTCAATGTCCATCGTATGCGACCGTGAAAATTGGACTGCAAGCTTCGAAAGAGGTAAATTTTCCATTGAAGATGATGACCGATCGGGAATGCCAGTTTCTGTGTCAGTCCACGAAAATATCGATGCAGTTCATGATATGATTTTATCAGACCGTCGGATATCTGAAGCACTGAAGATTTCAAAAGAACGCGTTCATCATATAGTTCACGTCAATTTGGACATGAGAAAAATTTCTGCAAAATTGATCCCCAAATGTTTGAATGTTGACCAAAGCGTGCAAGGGTGGAAGCATCGCGTTCGATCTGTGCTCGATTTGAAAACGATGTAGACTTCTTAAACCGAATTGTTCCTATGGATGAGATTTGGGTACATTTCTACGACCCAGAAACAAAGCAACAATCGATGGAATGGCGATACTCTGGTTCTCCAAGACTTAAGAAGTTTCGTGTCCAAACATCTGCTGGAAAAGTTCTTGCTTCAGTTTTTTGGGATTGCCATGGAGTAATCATGATTGATTTTTTGAATTAGACTAGAACAATAACTGGAGATTACTATACGACGTTACTTACGACTCTACGGGAAAAACTTAAAGAGAAAAGACGCGGAAAGCTATCCAAAGGTATTTTGTTTTTACAGGACAACGCCCCAGAACACAAATCTCATGTTGTCACCCCCCTTATTCACCAGATTTGGCTCCGTCCGACTATCATCTCTTTCCTCAACTGAAAAAAAGTTTTAAAGGTCGTAAATTTTCCTCCAACGAGGAGGTAATAAGAAATGGAGGACTGGTTTGTAGAGCAAGAAGAAACATTTTTTTGAAGGTTCTAGATACGTTGCAGGTTTGCTGTAATAAATATATTAAATTAAGAGGAGAATATGTTGTGTAATAAAATATTTTGACATTCAAATTTTGTTTGGTTTTATAGTAGGCTAAGAATTTTTCAATATATCCTCGTATTACCAGATCAAAGAGTGGATAAACGTCTCAAGTAGGAACAGCGGGATTTTCATGTTTCCATGGATATGAGCTGTCACAGAGAACAGAAACACAGATATATTTCAGCTGTCAATTTTCATGTTTTCTTCTTCATTTTTTGAATGTTTTTCAATTGCTGTTTGTGTAATGAATATATTTGAGGAAATTATTGAAGCCAAGATTGCCCATAATTAGTAATAGACATATTACTTCTGTGTTTATGTTGTCTGTGACAGCTCATATCCATGGAAATATGAAAATTCCGCTGTTCCACCAACTGAGATGTTTAACATTACTTTAAGCTGAGCAGCAAAACAAATATCATTCCATTATAATGTAAGTTCTATGGTTCCATACTATCATTTGTTCCGGAGAAATGAAAAGATTTAAACATTTTCTTTTCTTTTTTTGGCAACGCCATATTTGATTTCTTCATACGTTACAGTTCACGTTACACAGTAAATAGCGCATCTTTGTTTCAGCATTGAAGGTCCAATTTCAAAGAGCGTTAAAATATTGATTTCGATCTGAAAAAGAGTCATCAGATTTGATGTCACAAAAGTCACGTTTTGAACACGAATAAAATCAAGCATTGAAAGGAAAATATGGTTTTTGATATCAATAAATCGTCATCCTAAGATCTGATGATTCCTCATCTGACCTTAGCTGCAACTGAACTTATCTAAGATCCAATCCCTAGAGTCTTGACGAAACGAGATAGAGGAAATCTGAAGCGATTTTGAACATTACGGTGAGTGGGGAAGGACGTCCCATTTGACCGTTTTCAGAAAGATTTCAACGGTATTAGCAAAATTAGGCCGAGAGTTATCGTGCCCCTGCTCGTATTGTGGCTGTTCTTCGCAAAATGCTCGGCTCAATTGAAGTCAATGCCGTTATAGTTTTTCACCGCTGATAATAAATAACATGAACCCGTCCCACCGAATACACAGCATAACAGTTGTAGCGTGAATATTCGGTCGAGGAGATGACGTAGAAGCATGACCAGGTAGTACTCCTGACCTTCTTTTCTTTGAGTTGCTGAAATATATTTATTTTTCATCACAGTCCCGATGTGATGAAGAAAACCCTTCCATTTCTGCCGTCGAAGCAGCTGTTTACAGGCTAAAATACGATGTCTTTTGGTTTCAATTCATACTGAACCCAAGCTTCCTGTTTTCGAATAATTCCCAACGCATAGAGTCGCTTGGTAATGGCTTGGCGGGCAACTCCTCATGATGAAGAAAGCTCTTCTTGCGTTTGGAACTTATATCCTTATCTAACAATAACTTCAATTCTTCTTCGTAAGTTTTTTGGCATACCTTCACGCGGGCTGTGGTCAGCATCGTCTTTGAAGCGACGGAACCAATCAAGGCACGTTGTTTTAATTAGACCAGCATCTCCGAATGAAATAAGAATATCACCACTTCCCGCAAATGACGATTATTTTACCCAAAAACAGAAATATTCACAAAACCAAAGGTATTTGACGCCAAAACATAATCACTAGTTGTTTACCATATCTCTTAGCTTGGCTAATGACTTTTTGGATATGTCAAAATTGACTAGCACTTGAGCCATCTTTTGACTAAAAGCATGAGCTATGTTGCAAACCTAACATAAATTTGAGAGTGAAATTCTTAGTAGATCAAGAGATCAAGGTCAGAAATGCCGCAATTTTCTGAACTTGTGAATCAAGGGTATATTTTCAGATCTTTATTTAAACGGCGACGCTTCAGTATCGGACAGTTGGAAGGATTGGAAAGAATGGTGCACCAATTGTTTGAACTTACGGTTTGTGGAGAAGCTCTCTTCTCTGTAATTCGATAACGGAACTGGAACTGAGTTTCCTCCTGTTCCTCGCCCAGGCCTCCCTCTGCTTCTTGATCTTCTTCTCCGCCCTCTTGTCGCCGGAGTATTTTAACAGCAACTTTTTCCAATGGCTCGATCCCGTGTCACTGCCGACCGTTTCTTCACACTCGGACAAACTCGAGGTCGAACCGAGGCTGCTCTTTCTACTCGTCAACGTCGAAGACACACTCGATTTTCTACTGTCACTCTTAACACTCTCGGGCGTAGAAGATGCGGTTAGACTAGATTTCCTACTGACGAACCCCGACGAACTGGATTTCCTTTCGATCAAACTGCCCTTTCTGCTGTCCGTAGGGGACGAGACCTCGAAGGAAGAATGCCTCCTCGTCGGAAGCTGTATATCAGCGGCGCCGTGCTGAGGGTTCTGCTGCTTGAGCCATCGCATCAAATGCTCGTTGCGTTGATTTTCTATCGAATCTTCGTTCGGGTTCCTCGGAACGTCCAGACAGTTTTCGTACAATTTTTCCTCTTTGGAAGAGATCATCGTTGGGATGTAGCTCAACTTTCTATGCCGCGGCGGCTGCGGAATTTGATCGTCTGGAATTTGTTCGATGGCGCTCACTATTTTTTCATCTAACGCGTTTTTACTATACTTGCAATATTTCTTGAGCAACCTCAGCACAATCTCGTCATTTTGATTAGAAATAAACTCAGTCTTATTCTCTTTCTTATCAGTCTCATTTTTATTTAATAAATTATGAATAAATAAATTTGATTGCCTATCTACAGTCCTAAGATCCGGCATAGACGGACGACGTTTTTGTTCTACAACTTTATCTTCGGGAATCTGCCCCAGGCTGGTCTTCCGTTCCACCATCACGTTATCAGTCTGCTTTATCACATTTTGATTCAGAAACTCCGAACTACAACTAAGCCTCCGTTCTTGCTGCAACAACAATTGTTTGTGTTTTTCCGTGAGCTCCGTGAAGCCATTCTCTTGCAGGATCAGCTCCTTGTTGGCCACCCTCTGCAGGAATTCTGAGACAACTGACAAATGCGCCTGCGTGAGTGCGCCTTGCAGCCGTATGGAGGAGAGCTGGAGAGGAAACCATTTGTTATCCTTGAAACACCACACTACACCGGTGGTCACCATTCTTCAGACTTCTTCATTAAAAAATCTTCGAAAGGCTTTGGCGACTAGAAAAAAATCGATATGATCAGGATTTGAAGAGAGCAGATTAAGAATGCGGATGTACCCTTGTTTCGTAACGGAGTTAGCGACTGGACTGAAGTAAGATGAAACCTCCGAGAGTGTTACATACAACAATCGGCAGCTTTCACTGTGAACAATGTGATTGATGCTTAATTTGTGGACGAAGACGGGGAAACCTCGTTCATTTCAATAATTGATTGATAAAGAAAACATATTTGAGGATACGTCATCACTTATTGTGCTTCATTGGGAGTATGCGCCATTTTGAAGATAAATTCAATTCGTACCAGAAAATGATGTTTGTATAACTAAAGTCTAGGAAACTCTCTACTTCATCATAATCTCTATGAATCATTTCATCAATTATTTAGATTGTTGAATTCTAGAAATAACCACTCGTGCTATTATAGCTTCATTGTTCAAATTTGTGGATATCTTTGATAGGAAAAAAAGTCCTTTGCTGGTAACGCCCTGATAGATTTACGCACGTTTGTTAAAAATACTCCCAATTCTTGGATTTTTGACGACCCAGTTTTCGACATATTAGTTGCTCTGAAAATCAGGTAGTAGTTGAATCGACTAAGGACAGGTATATTCATGTACCTGTGAACTGTCAAATGGCGCTACTTACAGGAATACGGTTAGTTAACCTCTTTTCATCTCCCAGTAGGAGAGAGTGATTAGTAAATCTGTCTTAGCAATTGGGTAAATGGAGACCAGTTGCAGCAGTAAGTTCTTATTCGACAAAACCTCTTAGGACCCTAACCTTGCATTTCAATGGTTAGGAATTTTGTGTGGTTTGAACGAATTTTGTTATGCTTTGTTGAGCAGTTATTAATAATGGACTTTTTGGAATAATCCGCAATATTTATCGGTAGGACATAGGTTAGTATTTGATCAAAACAATGTCATAAATTCCATCAAAACATGGATTGACGTCATATAAGATTGTGGTTATGGAAGAAATGAAGAGCAGGACTAACATTCAGTTTTTCGATCAACAAGAAAGTCTTAGACAAAATCTAATCAGTGCCAACACCAGGTATTCTATTCTATGCATCCATGTTGAGATTAAATGAATGAAGTATTGTCAGAAGTCAGAAGAATAATATTTCTCCATGAAAAAGGATCCTCTTGAAATAATTCTCTGATTATCAACATTTGACGACCCTGACAGGGCTCGATGGAGAATTTAACTCAATTGAAGGAGAAAACATAACATCTCAATTAAGGTGGGCGTTCAATGTAGTGTGTTTTTATTTCAAGTTGCATTCGAAAATGGTTTAACTTTGAGAACTAAAATTTTGTGGGTAAACTCAGAAAGGATTGTTGGAGTTTTCAATGAAATAATTGGAATCGATTTCATTTCGAGAGTTAATTTTTTTTCTTTCAAAAATAGGAGAAAATAAGCCAACTCATGCTTCTGTTTTATTTCAAACGAAAGACCCATGAAAATAGTTCAACTTCCTATTAAAAGTGAATCTACAGATGATTTCGTTCAGAAAAACAACTTGAAATACGGAATTGGCAGAAAATGGCCAAATTCAAATATATGGCGGAAAAAAGTTCCTATTTTACCCACATATTCACTAATTTCATAGTTCAGCGATCTTCGGATAGAGAGCGCCATTGTACATTTCATTCATAATTAGAAAGATATTTATAGATCTTATAGTGATAATGTAAGTTCTATGGAGATATTCCATGAAATGCACGGTGGCGCCTCTATCGGATTCGTTTTCCTACTCGCTCTGAACGGCGACCTTAAGAAAGTTATTCTTGCAAGCAGATACCCAAGCTTCGAGAATCCATCTTTTCAGGAGTATTGTATGTTCTGTCCGGCTTGCCGGAGAGACACAATTGAATTTGACCCCAGATCTCTAAACTAAAAGAATATGGACATCGAGACGAAATCATATAGCTCGGATCGATTTTACACCAATTATGATTCTTCAATCTCATAAAGTGCGGGCAAAAAGGTATTGAAACAAAAGGCAATAAAATAATGCAGACCACAATAATACTTCGAAACAAAATGTCGATTCAGAATTCTAGAAAACATTAAAAGGCTTGATAATGGCTAGCGACAAAACTGACTTGATTACACGAAATTAAATCGTAATTAACTTTTTATGTAATGGTTATTTGAACTGGACGATGAACATGAGTCATTGTTTAGTGCTGCATTAGTTTTTGGAAGAGACATTACGGAAACTTACAGTTCAATAAACACTTATAATTATTAATTTAAATACGAGATCTCTTTATTATTGACTCGTGTATGTTGAATGAAGCCCCACAGTGTGTTTCTGTTACAACTGGCGTTGATGAATCAAAGGAACAATGTCTTGTGAACTATTGATTTGTCCATCTACCAAGCGAGACACAGAGAATCGAAGATCATATTGTTAACTTTGTAGTAGTCTAGGCAAAATATCACTATCAGTTGAAAAATCAACGATATTTCAATTGCAAACGTTTTATTATAATTCTTCATTGAGGGTTTCATTTGAGACCCACTAAGTTCAAATTCTACTCTCACATTATATAGTGAATAGTGGTAGCAAATTGAACAGAGACAATTAGATTTTTACTTTGGATGAATCAATGCGAAAATACATCGTCATAATCGGTCGCTGCGAATGCAGCATAACCCAAAGTCAATCCAGTGTGGCCACATTTAGTTCGCGATTGTCCAATTCTCATTCAATGATCTGCAAAAACCATCAATTATGGAGTAGCCCATGTCATATCTCAAATAACAGTTGCGAATTGAAATAGGTGCAAAATTTCTGTCATATGTGACGAAACGTATTCAAATGAGAAACCTTCGGCTAGAATAGAAATTAGTGTTTTTACTTTCGCCCAATTCGGTAATTGCACGATAATTGTTACGATTATAATTTTTGAGACTGCGCTCAACATTCCAACAGTAAAAGTTGTTGTTTTTTCATCTTGAAATTACGATACGTCAGCCTGCCAAAATGCCCAAATACTAAACAAGAAGACAAAATTTGACCTCGATGATTGAGGCTTTATATAAGAATTTTATTACAAGAGATCTACACTGCGCAAAAAAATTAACGCACATTATGGAAATCTCAAATTAATCAGTTGTTCTCGATCAATTCTAGTGATCAATAGTTTTTCTTTGGTTTTATTTTCTACACTCGATCGCTATGCAACGCGAAACACGCAATTTGACCCAAGAGGAATGTGCCCAAGCGGTAGTTTTGCGAGAAGAAGGGTGGACATACACAAGAATTGCAGAAAGGTTTGGAGTTTCCCATACAAGTGTGTCCAGAATGTTGCAGCGATTCAGGGAGACAGGTATGAATGTCCGAAGACCAGGACAGGGTAGACCACGGGTAACAACTGCCATTCAAGAACGTTACTTGAGAGTTTCTTCGTTGATACAACGGTTTGCAACCGCTCGCCTCCTTCAAAATCAGCTTGAGCAAACTCATGAGGTGCAAATTAGCACTCAAACAATAAAAAATCGCCTCAGAGAATATGATTTAAGGCCTCGTGTCGCGGCAAGAGGCCCAGCTCTTACCCCAGCCCATCGAAGGGCGCGTTTGGATTTTGCGAGAGAGCATATCCATTGGGAAGAGGCCGATTGGGAAAGAGTTCTCTTCACAGATGAGTCTAGATTCTGCCTCTACCATTGTGATCGACGTTCCCTTGTATACAGACGTCCACATGAAAGATATGCTCAGTGCAATTTCCTGAATACTACTGGTTTCGGGGAAGGATCGATTATGGTATGGGGTGGAATATCTTTGACTGCTCGCACATACCTAGTGGTCGTTGATAATGGAGCTTTGAATGCTGATAAGTATATAAGGAACATTCTTGAAGAGCATGTAGTGCCATTTGCCCCATACATTGGTGAAATTTTCATTTTTATGGACGATAATGCCAGACCCCATCGTGCGCGCATCGTTCAGGAGAAGAGGTTGAATTCTCTCGAATGGAATGGCCAGCAAGAAGTCCAGATCTCAATCCGATTGAGCAGGTTTGGGACAACCTCAATAGAAGGCTGAGAAGTTAAGAAAATCATCCAGCTACTCTTAATGACTTAGGAATCCAACTCGGAGAAATCTGGGAAGGATTAGATCAGAACATTTTAAGATCACTCATTTTGAGTATGAACCGTCGTTGCGGAGGTGTAATTAACGCAAGGGGTGGAAATACCAAGTATTAAATCACTTATCAGCATTTCAGTATTTTGAAAATTGCTCATTTCTCTTCTTTCACATAAGATTCGGTGAAATCCTGAATTTTTCTTCCATTTAATGTGTCTTGTTTCGTTCAAAACCTTCCCGGGAGAACATAAAAAATAAGTTATAAAGTCAATGTAGAGTTAACTTTCATTAAAATTGAGATTTTCAGAATGTGCGTTAATTTTTTTGCGCAGTGTATAATGCAAATTTTTTATCATAAAATGCCAGTTTTCTCGAAAATAGTTCACTTCAGAGTAATGAACCAAGAGTACCTCTTCTATGTAAAACACATTGGCGCATCAAAATTTGCTGTGCAAATGCAAATTTGTCCAGTGGTGTAAAAGTTGGGGGCTAAAACCTGTATATAATCTTGATTTGAACATTCGATGCCTGATATCTCACTTCAACGATTCCATCGGGATTCTTCGATTGGTTTGTATGAAGGTATGCTATTTCAGTTCCACCTGATATGAATGGAATCACAGTGAAACTTTCACCTTTATTTCTAATCAAACGAGGCCATTGTCGACTATAACTGATCTGGACTCTTAGAATCAATGTCGATATTCTTATAATTTCCGTAAATGGAGTTGCTATCATGTAAATCTATTTTTCCACTACAAGTTATATAACTGCAAGAGAGGACCGTTAAAGTTATACATATTTTGTAATAGATACCTTGTTACTTGCAAATATTACGACTGGAAGTTTATATACTTCAATCTGAATAGTTGCTAATAATTCATAAATCCATTCATTCGATGATTGTGTCTTGGATACATAGATATGAGTTGAAATCCCAAAAAAATATAAACTCGGTTAGTAGAATGATGGAATGCCCCTTTTTCAGCCAGAAAATACATTGATGTTTATATTCCACCAAAAAAGCCAGACGAAAAAAGAAACAAACATAATAATCGCAGACAATAAAATGAAACCCTATCC
Source organism: Adalia decempunctata (assembly GCA_951802165.1). NCBI lineage: Eukaryota > Metazoa > Arthropoda > Insecta > Coleoptera > Coccinellidae > Adalia > Adalia decempunctata. The sequence goes on along the minus strand of OX637697.1, from coordinate 34,245,242 downwards.
TAGCGACTAAAGAAAATAAAAACCTATCCTAGTGACTACTGATGAACGAATTCAGATCCTAATGGCACAAATTGGAGCAATAATATTGAAAATCTATAATAATGATAATATAAAAGAGTCACTTACTCACTTAAAGTTTTGACGTCGATGATTGTTACATAATACCACATAATTCTATTCTTAAGGTAACCGATGGATATCTTCTCTACGCCGCGAACCGAGGCATACACTTTTGAATATGTACTTATTTGCCATTTCCCTCAAATTCTATATTCATAATTCTATGTATAATACATCATTTTACGACTGCTTGACCTAAGGGCAAATCGAGTATCAAATCTCTGTTAATTTGGCTATTGGAATCTTTTCTAGTCCTAGGAAGGAGGAATTCATAGTGAAATAATGTAAAATAATCAAATTTTTATTGTTCTCAAGTAGAAACAATTTTTGTAATGAAAAATACAGAAATAATCAGAACATAATTGAGTTGGAATAACATCGAAATGCTATAATTTCGATGATTGTCGAAGTTGAATCATATCTTTTTTCGATCTTCCATAACTAAACAAACTAGAATTTTAAACAAAATATGATCTATACGGAAGTGAAGAAGAGCGAATTGCAAATTCTGATTTTTTCATGAATGAAATATATTCAATTCGGTATAACTTATGAGATCTATCTATCAAAAACTAAAATAATTGAATGCTACGAGTAGTTCTCTCAAAGTTGTCAAGAAAATTATAAATTTTTCAGTTTGCCATTCCACATTTATTCAGATCTTTTGCTTGATCTATTCATTTTTTGTGGTGGGAGGTATTAGCCACGAGAAAGGACAGAAAAGAATAATTTCTATCGAACTATACTTATGAGCCCTAGTAGTATTAATGTGTCTTTGCAAAACATGTCCCAATGATTGAATACATGTGGTAGCGCATTCCATGTATCAACAGTACCAACATTATATGAAATGAAACACTCACAATCTGTTTGTTAAATAATTGAGTACCTAATATCTAATGAAATATGAAGAAAAATCGATCTAAAAAAACCTTCATTTCATATTTCAAATAAGAGTTGCAAATGAATATGATTTTCTTCTTTTCGTTTTATTCTTTTTATTGTGATATATTTGATTTTTTCAAGTCTTTCTCCTAATGATATTGCGGAAAATAAAAATCATTATGTCATCATTATTTTATTCATAGAGTTCTTGAGGCATTATCTCAATGTTTTTTTTTGTTTCGAAGAATCCCAATCAGTTCCATGCCACATGTCCAAGCCTATTCAATTTCTTCGAAAACCAAAGCTGACTCAATAGGATGGAGTGTGATACTCAACACATCCTTGATTTTGAACAAATAACCATCATTCAATTTCATAATTATCTACGACTGGGTAGGAACCAATAACGTATTTGTTCATGAAGACCATTATCGAATCAAAATTCTATAATGAATCACATAATCGCCTTCAATTTCTTCAGAGTTAAAACCAGGTTTGTCATTTTATTGACGTCATTTCTTCGAAAACTGAATTCGAGAGAAAAAATACATTGGACTGTTTATGCAACGCATTTAAACTGAGATTCATGTTCTTTATTATAACAGGAATATTATGTAAGTTGCTGACCGTAGGCGTATTACGATTTCGTAAACATCAATAAAGGGTGTCTTAAACTCTTATCAGGAAACTAATGCGATTTGTGAAATTTTAAATTCCTTTATTTGGATTCGATGTTTCTAAAGAAGTTGCGAATCTTAAGTGCGAACCAAATCGGTTCATATTTTCGAGTTATACATTGTTTTATAGGATTTTCAGAGTGAAAGTATTTGAATGATGAATTCACCTTTGACCTGTACCAACGATTGCTATATTACGACAGATGCAAAAGTGACTATGCTGACCATATAAATCAGAACAAGATTCGCAGTACAAACTTTTGTCATATTTTTGATAATACCAATGGAGATACAGCAACATTGAATTATCGATTATAGGTACTCATGGTGGGTTTCATAAAGCGTAATCATCGTTGATTCGAGCTTGATCTAGAATCAACTCGATTTGATAGTTCAAAAATCAGAGAAACACAGAAATGTAACGGATAATACAAATGAAAGAACATTTTCGGAGAATTCTTTGTGGAAACAGGGAGGTACTCGTTGTCACCAAATCTCTATCTTGAAACTCTTTTAAATTGGTCATCGAAGTCTGAATTCATGAAAACTCTTTGTAAATGTTACTATTCATGTAATTGTGTTAATACTTTTGTTAAACTTGAAACTTATAATATTCTAGGCTTTCAAGCCAGGGTACAATATTTTTTGATAACTGTTCGAAGGATTTCACCATCTTCTAATCAATATTGAAATAAACACCTGTTAGGATGCCTTCGAATAATGAAGAAATGTAGAACCAATCAGGGTTAAATAGTCTTTAAATTGACTTATATTTTAATTTTTCTTTCATGTTCCACTTTTTCGAATTCGGCTCTGTTTAAAAGATATAGCCATTTGAAAAAAAATAATTGGGCCAAATACGTGCTGGACACCATTCTCTGGAATTTAAGCTAAGTTAATATTTCTCGATTGAAAATTAGTTAATTCATTCAGGAAATACTCAAGTAATAACCTTATTGGAATGAAAATGTTACAAAAACGATATTTCTTAAAGACAAAAACAGTTAGTTCTCCAATTATATCTGCAATTGGAAAGCCATATTCTCCGATCGAAATAGGTTCCTTCTTCGATTTTCCTAAATATTAGTTTGTAAACACTAATAACTTGTTCATATTTTTCCCGATATCCCAAAAAATATCTTGTAGAGAAAGGTTTTTCATTCAATTTGTGATTAATCAAGCTTTATCAATTTATTTCGTATTCGAAACGATCAAAACAATAATCTTCTATGGAGATTTCACAGAGTTTTTAAGAAGATTGTTGATTTTCCAGATAACATAGTATGAATATTTATGAATTTTAGCATTTCTCAATCTTAGGAATCGACCCTTCTTCATCATTAGTTTTATACATGATAACCTGTATCTTTTAGCCCCGAGGAAGCAACAATGTGTTGCGAAACGTTGGCATTAGCTAAGATTTGCAGATTTTTGCAGCTTCCTAATTCCCATTAACGTACACCGACATGATGTTGACAGAAAGTGACCTTTTAAGTTTATAGGTGTTTTTCTTCGATCTCGTGATGATTAGGTGAAGACTTTCAAGGAATTGATATAATATTAACCGTGTAGTGTCGAGTTTATAAAATGTATGTGTACAAATTGGCATATTTATTTGTGCAGAAGTTTTTCAACAGTTGGTAGCAAATTATCACAGAAAACATTGTTTAGATAGAAACATCACCACAGATTATTTAGTGCTCAGTATCATTTTATTTTGCATTAATTTCAATTTTGTATTGATATTCAACTCCCAAATATCTTAAGGTGGGCGTTCAATGTAGTGTGTTTTTATTTCAAGTTGCATTTGAAAATGGTTTCACTTTGAAAACTGAAATTTTGTGGGTAGACTCAGAAAGGATTGGAGTTCTTGATGAAATAATTTTAGTCGATTTCATTCCGAAAGTTAATTTTTTTTCTTTCAAAAATAGAAGAAAATGAGACAACTCAAGCTTCTGTTTTATTTCAACAGAAAGACCCATGAAAATAGTTCAACATCCGATTAAAAGTGAATCTACTGATAATTTCGTTCAGAAAAACAACTTGAAATACGGAATTGGCAGAGAATGGCCAAATTCGAATTTTTGGCGGGAAAAAATTCCCGCTTTACCCACAAATTGACTTATTTCATAGTTCGGCGATTTTCGGATAGAGAGCGCCATTGTACATTTCATTCATAATCAGAGAGATATTCATAGAACTTGATAGTGATAATGTATGTTTTATGGAGATATTCCATAAAATGGACGGTGGTGCCTCTATTGGCTGAGCTTTCCTACTCGCTTTAAACGCCGACCTTAATTTTGTATTTCATTGACCGGAAATAATGAATTTTTAAGAGAAACTGCACGTATAAAATGTATAATTTCAAGCTCCTTAGAATTCAATTTTATCTCCCACATTTGTGGGATTTCATTTTCACATATCTCGATATCAAACGTTTTTCCATCATAAAGATTTTAGTCTCAACAATGTTGATGATAAACATTCTGACAACATTCCCAACTTGTAGTGCGATCAGAGAGTAAATAATTTTTCTGCGATTCGGTGATATTCAAAATCTAGGGAAGCATCCACATTATAATTGACATTTTAGGTTTTTTTTGTCAAATTTCATCGAATAAAATTAGGAATAAGTCGAAAACATTGAGAAATAATAAGAATACTTTAATTTCCAAAATGAATGATTCTTTTGTGAATATGAATCGTTTATCTTTTCTGAGTAGTTTTATAGTATTTTGCGTGCATTTATGAGTCAGCTATGCCGTAACTTTTATATCGGGAGAAATATTGAATAAGTGTTAATCATTTTAAATGACGGTTTCGAAGATATGGAAAGAAAAGTGTTTTTTCAATGGATTTTCGACACCCTGTATCTTTCAAACGAAATCGAATTTCGAAAAATGGCATGGGAAAAAAATGTTTCGTTTGATGAGAAGAATCTACAGTTGAAATATATGTAGATACAAGTCAAAGACTCACTCTGTGTTTGGTTTTTATCTGATTATTCATAATTGATTTGGATTAACGTGGAAATATAATTTCTTGAGTTCTAAGATGTCCTAGAGGAGTAGAAATATTTAACCTATTTTCTAGTTTTAGGATTACACAGATATAAGAAAACAGCGAAAATGCTGAAAATATCCATTTTTTCACGATGCCCCTTCGATACAGAATTTATGCAACCCAAACATTAAGGGATGATAGCATCCCATCGCTAGTTGCCAGCATGGTTATTTCAGTTGAAATTGTTCGATCTTTTCCGAGTACTTACAAATGTTTTATGGTCTGTCGCATGTGACAGTGCGGGTAGTCGTAGAGCGTAGATTATGAATAGGATGCATCTGAAAAACTTCTGAAATTGCCACATTGGATTGAATGTTCCATCATTACCATTTCGGTCAAATGAGCCTCTAAGTTCTCTAGATCAACGTGCTCCGATAGGGCAGATTGTTTGGTCAACAACCTCTCATTTCAAACGAAACCGGATGCCGTGAAAAGAACATACGATCGAACAATGAATTCGCGCAAATTTTTAAAACTAACTGTTCGAACAATCATCCTAGTATCAGTTATGTGAACAACGCATTCTATAGAAAAGAAGCCAACCTCGTCACCTGTATCCCATTCATATGTACATAGATACGCTATACGCAAGCAATATAACTTTCCTACGTCAGTGGTTCTGTCACATAATGCCATCATAACCAACGTATCCATCGTATTCATCTCGCGATTGATGAAGGTAGTAAATCTACCAGCGGAGGTATTAAATCCATGCCCATTTCCTCCATTTTCTGTACTGTGTCGCCAGAAGAAGTGGTTCGGATGGTTTTTCAAACGTTTGAAGTCGATTGCTCCTATTCAGCTTAATTATAAAATACCGTTGTCTATACCAGACTAGCCGTAAAGGATATTTACTTATATGGTGTTCTAAATTTAGACGGGATTTTTTTGCGTTAGATGTACACGCCGAGATGTGCTAGATTGAATAGAAACATATTCTTATCCTGTTCCACCGTAGATCGGTTACTTCTAGATTATTGCTTTTATAACTTTCCACGAGACTCTTTTGTTTCGGTCGTTAAAACATAATATCGAATTTGGAATTGTGGACAGTTAATTTTTTCCATTGGCCTGTCGTCTTTAACTACATATTACTTCACGAAAGGCATGACTGCCATTAAACAAATGAGATAATTTAATAGGATGAAGAAACGCTTCTGGTCATGTGGGAAGTTCGAAATTTTCCTCTGCTTTTATATGAAACGGAAATGGGAAAATTATATACGCACATAAGAACAGCACAATTAAATATCTCCTCATTATTCTACGGGGGCCTGAATCCGAACAATACACTTTATTCCTGTAAAACTTTCAAGCTTTTTGTTCCTGTAGTTCTTCAATGGGTACCTATCGCATAAAGCTTTGCCAAATGTTAACAAATACGTGCCTGATATCATTCTCTGGAATTAATGCAAAGTTCATATTTCTCGATTTAAAATAAGTTAATTCATTTAGGGAATACTATACAACAAGTACTAATCCTATTGGAATTCAAATGTTACAATGTTTCCCAACAAAAACACATAGTTTTGTCCGATTATATCTGCAATTAACAAGCCAAATTTCTCGCGTCCAAATCAGTTACGGTCAAGAGTCAAGACAAACTGAATGTCTTCCTCGAACACCTTAATAACAGACACCCAAACATTAGGTTCACCATGTAAGTATATAGAGATGGTGCACTACCTTTCCTGAATGTATTGGTTTCTACGAATCCTAATGGCAAGGTTTATAGAAAACAAGCAGGCCGTCCCAGCTTCACCCGGGTAGAAATTTGTTTCACGCGGCGATTTCATTTTCAACACTTCAACCTGCCATATTTTTTAATGTACTCGTTCTAAATTAAATACTGGGGATAAATAACGTATTTGGTTGGATGAGGATCAATACCCAATTCATAAGAACACACTCCCAAATAATGCATAATTTTGAAAAACATCTGATTACCATAAACAGGTAATAGCAAGTCAATCTTGAGAGATAGATATATGCTATCGTGGACTTTTTCGTAGAACTATTCAAGAGGTACATTTCCGTCATACATTGTATACACGTAAGTCTTAAGGTGCAGACACATTGTTATCACGTCACGTCACATCACGTCATCTTCCCAAAATGTCCAACCACGATAATGCATGGAACTTAGACCATAGGAAGAGAGACACACCTTTCAATAATAAATAGTGAGGCCAAATCATCAGAACTGGGTGATTATACTACTACGGAATCAAAATGCAGTAAAAATTTTTGCAACATTGTATCTACTGTCACGTTATAGCACTGAAAGCACGCAAGATCTATATTCCGCAAATTTACATTTTCTGTATGCACGTGATATTATGTCTAATATTATGTGAAATGTCATTCTGACATACATTTGAAACCGATCTGGGTGCTCATTCAATAATTCTTGAATTAATTGATGCTGCTTTTACAGTTGCTGGTGATTCTCATAGAAGGTATTCGATTTACCAAATGAATCAACGAACAGAGGAAGTGGGGGAATCCCATCAATTAATTCAAGAATTATTTAATGAGCACCCAGATCGGTTCCAAATGTATGTCAGAATGACATTTCACAAAATATCAGACATAATATCACGTGCATTCAGAAAATGTAAATTTGCGGAATATGGATCTTGCGTGCTTTCAGTGCTATAACGTGACAGCAGATACAATGTTGCAAACATTTTTATTACGTTTTGATTCCGTAGTAGTACAATCACCAAGTTTAGTTCTGATGATTTGGCTTCACTATTTGTATTTATTATTGAAAGGTGTGTCTCTCTTCCTATGCTCTAAGTTCCAAGCATTATCGTGGTTGCACATTTTGGGAAGATGACGTGATGTGACGTGACGTGATAACAATGTGTCTGCACCTTGAAGGTACATACAAATTGTTGTCACGTCATGTGAGCTCAAGCGAGGAAATGGGAAGAAGATATGGAAAATATAGCTGTTTTTACAGTTGCTGGTGATTCTCATAGAAGGGATTCGATTTACCAAATGAATCAACGAACAGAGGAAGTGGGGGAATTCCATCAATTAATTCAACAATTATTGAATGAGCAACCAGATCGGTTTCAAATGTATGTCAGAATGACATTTCACAAAATATCAGACGTGATATCACGTGCATTCAGAAAATTGTTCCATTTATGTCCCCCAAGAAATATGGAACAATAACATATTCTACAAATATGCCTTCCAATACATTTATTGACCACCGATCTCAATAATCTTCCTGTTTCATGTGAGGATTCTCTGTTTCATAAAGATTCATATATCCATTTTATGGAAGATAGGTTGACCCGCTCAAATAGCGCGACCCCTTTCGTGAGAAATGAAAGCAGGACGAATACTCAGATTTTCGATCGACAAGAAAGTCTTTAACAAAATCTAATTAGTGCCAACACCAGGTATTCTATGCATCTATCTTGAACCCAACCATTTTCGACATCTTCCCAAGTTATATAGTTTTTGACAGAAAAGCTCGTTATATGGTAATGAAAAGATAATTTCGACAGTCCGACAACAAATAAAAATTTCGATAAGATTTCTATCGAGATGAATGAACTCCAACCAAGCTTTTTCCAACTAACAAGATCGAAAATTCCTTAGCGAGACAGATCGGACGAACGAACATGCTGTAATGTACGTAAGAAACACGATGAATCATATCTCAACAACGCTGTATATTCCGTTGCTGGTTCGGTCATTTGAATACAATTAAGACACCTAGGCGGGATCTCACATGTCGCCAGAGTTCGTGGGCAGTGAAGCTAGTTAGACGATTACGACAAAATATGAATGGGTCGTCCCACATGAACATTATCGGACAGGCTGATAATTCCCGATCCCGATAGATATTTGCCATAGCTGGAAATACCTCATGTTGAATGATAAATTTGAGCGTGATATTCATTATCTAAGTGAGAAGAAATATCCAAAGACATCACTTGAAAAAATGATAGGTAGCTAAATAGAGATCTGAATATCGCTGGAAAAAATGTATATACAGGGTGAATATTTATATTTTATTGTATATTTATTTCAACTGTGGATTCCTCCAATCAAACGAAACACATTTTTCCCATATCGTTTTTTAAAATTCGGTTTCGTTTGAAAGTTACAGGGTGTCGAATATCCAAGAAAAACACTTTTCTGTTCTTATCTTCGGAACTGAATTTTTGTTGAATGTATTCATTATTAATGGTGCATATTCCGCAATCAAAACTTATTCAATACTTCTTCTGATCTAAAAGTTATATTTTCCAAAGAATCAATCATTTTAGAAAATGAAAATATTCCTATGATTTTTAATAAAACGCGTCGTTTTCGAGTTATTCCAAATTTTATACGATGAAATTTGAGGAAAAATCACGAATTTCCAAAATAATCTATGTGCTTCCCAGGATTTCAGATATCGAATATTATTACTTCTCTGGTCGCTAAACCACGTATTGAATTGAAATTAATGAAAACTAAAATTATACTTAGCACTAAATAATCTCTGGGGGTCTAAACAATATCCTATTGGAATTTTATAGACTCGACACTACACGCTTAAAATTACATTAATTTACTGAAAGTCTTTCAATAATCATCAAAAGATTGAAGAAAAACACCATAAATAATAACATTCCCCTTTTATAACAACATAGCTCTAGAAACATAGGCCCAGAATTTCCCAGATTTGTTTACGATGTATACGGATCGCACCGGTTGTCGTTATACGCATGCGTCGTTCACAGACACCGACGTTCGAGACAGACACCGACGTTCGAGACACATAACAACAATATAAGGTTTGAGATGGGCCGATTCATAGATCTTACGGTTCGTCTTGCGCACTCGCTACCTCGCAAGATACACCGTTATACCATTGTTGGAAGAGAAAATCAACAATCTCAAACGCTCCTTGGGTTAGGTGAGGTTGATTAATGATAAATCGAGTGAACAATTATTCTTTATAGGATATGTTTTAGGGATATCGAGAAAAATATGAGCAAGTTATTAGTGTTTACCAACTTCAAGATAATCGAAGGAGGAACTTTGTTGCTGGAGATATATTCGGACAAAACTAAGTGTTTTTGTTAAGATATCGTGTTTTCAACATTTTTTTGAATAAGGTTATAGTAGTGGACCGGGGATAAAAGTTCCAACCGTCGCTATTTCTACAAATTCAAAAATATGTATCCAACACGGCAACCATGGAACAAATACGACATGCTGCGCATCATGTTCGTGAAATCAGTTAGTATACAGAGTGGTCTGAGGAAGAGCGTACAAAGTTAGGTTTTTAATACTCAAAAGTAACTTAACTGGACCATTTCATTTTTCTTCTCATTTGATGGCTGTATTGTTTTTCGGGGCGAAAGAATTTTATACCGATAGTTTCATTATTGCACTTTCCTACTAATCCATTTCCTCTTTTTTAACGTATTTATTTTGTTACAAACAAATTTATAAAAACTTGGTCATTGGGGCAAAAAGTACCAAGCATCATGGGGTAATAAATGCCGTATGGCACTTCTCGCCCCAGTTATGATTACACTATGAAAGTTAAAAAAGGAAAAATTGAGCAAGTAAAAAAGGTGTTCACGAAGAAAAAACAGGTTAAGATACTGAGAGAAGTTTCTGAAGCCAGCAGTGAATCAGAGACAGATGATTCCTTTTTTCTTTACTGTTTCGAACCATTTTTTCAGAATATGCCTTCTGAAGAATGGAAACAATATTTAGAGTGTGAAAAATGGACTCACAGTAAATGTATCTAATTTTCTTTTGCTTGCTTAAACTGTTATAGTGATAAAGGAAATGTTCGAGCAGGTATCGAATTTCCGAAGTACAACACTGGTGGCACCACAACAGCAGGATAAAGAGAAACCCGTTTCTTGCTTGTAAGCCTTCATCAGTGCCACATAACTGCGGTAGCAACCAACTGAAACGGCACGACTTATATTACTTCCTATTTTGTAATTGTGATGATGAATAAATCCAATATGAAATGTACCTAGTCAGTTAGTTTGTTGAAAACCCAATAAGACATTTATTTGCTGGGATAATGCCTAATTCATTTTTAAATCCTACTTGGTACTTCTTACCCCTAGGCTGGCAATATAAGCCCCAAAGTTGGGGCAAAAAGTGCCAATTGCAACAATACAAAAGTACATTAATAACAATTTCATATCAATTTTATATTGTATTTCTTTTCATGCATTGTGATAACTGATGTTCAGGTAATCAGGTACGTATTAAATCTGATCCTTATAAAATACAATAGATCAGTAAAAAAATAAAAACTGAAAAGTGGCACTTTTATCCCCGGTCCACCCTATCTACTTGAGTATTTCCTAAATATATTGAATCAATTCGAAATCGAGAAATATAAACTTCGAGGTCTTTGCAGAGTATCGTATCAGCCACGTATTTGGCCCAAGTTTTTCCTTCAAATGGCTATATCTTTTCAACAGAGCCGAATTCGGAAAAATTATTTCTTTTGGCCTCAAAAATCTACAGTTAAAATAAATGTGCAAGTCAAAGACTCACCCTGTATATAGGGTGATGTTTTTTCTAATGAAAATGACAATTTTTATATCATACTCATATAATCTCCATGAAATTCTAATATCCAAATAACCATCATGTCATCATTTAACGGTGTTGTTTTTAGACGTACCTAATCCACTTTTTTCGACAACATTTTATGGTTTGAAGTTTAAACTAAAGATCATACCTTGCGGGATAATTGTATGATCTTTTTTAATCGAATACCCGAATTGTTTTCAAGTCTCCAATTTTTTTTGCTCAACATTTCTTAACAAAAAATGGAGATAACTACTAGGATATCCGACAGACAAAAATTTTGAATTTCCCATTTGAATAAACGGACCTATTCGACATTTTCTAAAAATCGCAGTGTCTTTCGGACCACCTGTAGAGTGATCTGTAGATTTGCAGAAGACTTGAAAACTTTTCGGGAATTTCAAGATATGATCTCTAGATAAAACCATTCTAAACCTGAAATTTGTCGAAAAATGTGACCTACGCCCAAAAATAACACAGATAATTGATTACAGGTGGAGTATTTCCAAACCAGAATTTCAAGGAGAATGTGAAATTTAAGCTTTTATGCTTACCTAAATTTGAATCATTCTCCTATTCCAATATTTCCAAGAGTTAGGTAACGACCGATCGAGCACTAATGACTCACCCTGTATATTCCCAAACAGCCCAGTATATTATTGCATAAAACAGTGAAAATATGAAATAACTAACCCCTTATAATCCTAATTGATATCAAATCTGCCATATTGTAACCAATAGGTTACCAAAAAACCTTGCAGATCATTGTTGCCTAACATCGAGATATCACATACCTGACCTCCGCCCGTCCCAATGTATATGGACGTTGTTGAACGTACAATACAATAAATAAAAAACTTAGCACCTCTGATAATTATTTGAATACCGACCTTTCATTGAAAGACACCGGGGAGATTTCGACGATGCGTTAGAGCACGAACTCTAGAATCGATACCAGCCAACAGATATAAATATTCATACCACAGCAGCCGCTGGCAACTTGAATAATGTTCAACATAGGTGGAGAAATTTCGACCTGATTCGGTTTGGATTCATTTCATGCTATTTGTTGTTTCGCACGAAATTTTTATAACTACGTTTAACTGCATTCACGTTTCTAGATATCAGCCATTACTCATACAGTGTAGAAATGTCAAATGGTATAGTATATTGTTAAATGAGCGGTAATGTTAGTCATAACACACGTAGATGAATTTTGCAGCCCGAGCCGTCAGGCGAGGGGTGTAATTCATCAAGTGTATACTTTATCTTCGACTTCTTCAGCAAAATTCAAATTAATCTGCATTTTCAAAATTGACAACAGTTGTCAAAAGCGATTTCTGTGATCGAAAATCAAATCGATATCGCATCCCGTAAAAAACGTCAAGAATTCACGTTTTCCAAATGCAATTTTTGGATATTCAGACCTAAGAAAATGTAGAAATGGATGGCGAGAACGTTACCTTGATGTCTGAAATAGAGTTCCCAATTAACCCGACTTTTTTATTAATTTCGTAAGCTAAATTTTTCCTATTTGTATAAGAGTGAGTTATAGGTGTGAGTTATTATTACCTCACACTATTGGTTTATAGAAACTATTACCGATCAAAATCAGTTGAGTAATGGGTATATTATTCTATGGGAGTAGATAAAATTCATTATCTCGGTTACTTTAAATATTCCTGAAATATCCTGAAACATATTACGTCTTCTACGTAAAAATGCGAACCATACCCCCAACCCCCATTTGAAAGACAGGTACAACCTCCAATATTTCAAAACAGTATATGAGCTTGTGACACATCTTTTGAAGGTATCTACGTCATTCTCTAGGTATAAAGAAATGTTATAATCTTAGACAATAGAAAGAGGAGACACGCCTTTCAATAATGAATAGTGAAGCCAATTTTCATCAGAACTAAATTGGGCTACTGTAATACCTGGGAGCATAGAGTAATATTCTATGCTCCTAGGTAATACTGTATTAAAATGTAGTAGACATGTTTGCAACGATATGACGTTCTTTGAATTTTCTGATAAAAAAACTCTCAATCAAAATGAAAAAGTATACCACTAGATTAAAATTCATTTACTCATTTGTGCGTGAATGCCAGAAATGAGTACCTAGGTATATGTTTCTTCAAATATTATGCATCGTTCACATACTGAAGTATATCAGAATGTTCGGGAAACGGCTCGACCGTTTTTGCCTCAGATATTGGAATGGGAAAGTTAAGGCAGCACCGTTTTCTAGATCTGTGGCCAGTTCATTCATCAATTTCGTACCGCTATTTTAATTCTGTGTTACTATTGACGTGTTGATCAGTGTTGTCATCAAGATGTAGCGTATGAAAAGCGAGATTTGGATTTATTTCTGAAAATTATTAGCAAAATAGTTCGTTTGTGTTTTTTCTTGTGGTGAATTGGACTATTTGTATCCTGATTTGAGTTTACACAGGTATCTATGTTCTACCCTTATCTTTCAAAGTAACAGTGGCGTAGATTCTTCGATTTTTAGAATTTAATTTTTCAGATTTCCCTCTGATATTAAGAGGAGAAACATTTGGTTAACAATTCTGAATTTAGCTGACCCTGTTTCAATGTTCGGAACATTGTTATTATTCGTCAAAAAGAGTTAATTCACTTAAAATTTTATTTCCATTCTTCAATACCTATAACACCACGCCACTGGACCTTTTAACGTTAGATCTGTAATGTTGTCACAGCCGTATCGAATGATATTGCACAGCATCTCATTCATAAATTCGAGACTTGGTGAATCCAAAACTTTGTCAGTTTTCAATGAGTGGAACGAAGATAGCATAAAGAATACAAATATCATTTAATAATGCTGTGGCAACATTGCAGAATCTAAGTTTGAAACGTCCAGTGGCGTGGTGTTATCAGCATTGAAGAATGGAAATAAAATTACAAGTGAATCAACTCTTTTTGACGAATTCACACAATATTCCGAACATTGGCACAGATTCCGAGTTAGGTAAACAGTGTCAGCTTAATTCAGAATTGATAACCAAATGTTCCTTCTCTCCGGACGGGAATTTGAAAAAAGAAATTCTGAAAATCCAAGAATCTACGCCACTGTTACTTAGAATGATAAAAACAGAACATACCTGTGTAAACTCAAATCAGGATTAACATAGTCCAACTTACCAAAAACAATACACATACGAACCATTTTTCAACGGATTTTGCTAATAATATGCAGAAATACATTCTAATTTCACTTTTCCTACGCGTTATCTTGATGACAAAACTGTTCAAAACGTCGTTAGTTACACAAAATCAAAATAGCAGAACGAAATTAAAAATGAACTGGCCACAGATTCAGAAATCGGTGCTGTCATAACGTGCCCAATGATATCTGAAGCAAAAACGGCCGAGCCGTTTCGCGAACATTACGAAACTTTAGTACATATATGTAATGTGAGGAATTCACAATATTTGAAGAAATAAATACTCATTTCTGACATTCAAGCACAAATGGGTAAATGAATTTCAATCTAAAGTAGGTACCTACTATTCATTTTGACTGTAGCCGCGTTCGGCATTGCGATCGGATTCGTCTGAGTCACAATTTTATCGTTCGATAATTGCGTCTGGATGTAGGGGAGGTAAATCTGTTTCGTTCGACAATTGACGTCTGAAGTATCCGGATGAAATCTTTTTGCTCGGCCTCGAAAGACGGATCGAACAGATCAATCGGTTAATGTCAGCAGATGTCAGTTTTGGTTCAGGTTTTTATTTGTTTGCTGGGTCTTCTAATTTCTAACTATTGATATCGAGATGTCTTTTCAAATAGTACTGCTGGATGAAGAGCAGCTTTTGATCTGAGAGCACTGAGCGAGGAGATGGGTGTCAACACCTCTAAAAATATGGATGGAGTTCCATTGAAATTGTCGAAAAAAAAAAATGATGCGCTTTAAAAAGGGAAGCGATACATACTTATATAAAAAAACATACAGAGATGATGTGGATTGGCAAAGGGTACCAATGAGGCTGAGAACATAGATTTGAAACCTGCTTACTCTCAAAAACTACCTGTTAATGAGAATAAGAAGAAAGATATTCGAAGTTTATTATTCCGAAATTTTACGAGCATGTTTTCGATTCCATACTGTGGAATATTTTAAATATTTTTGATATTAGGAGCTATAAGTTGATTTTTTGTTTCAAAATATACTGAAATATTAATCTGAATGAAGATTTATTTCCTATGTGTTCATGTCTTAACTACGAAATACGATAATTTCAAGGAAACATTGACACAACTGAAATGTTTTCACACACCTTGGCAGGTATTGAGTAAAAAATTCTTTTATTTTCAAAAAGTAACTACATTAAATGTAACTAGAAAGATTGCTGTACTCATTTAAGTTGTATTTCATCAGGATCAGATTGAATTATTTCCATCATTATTTGAATAATTAGGAAAACGCCAAACTTCAGATCAATTTCCTGAAGAACTGTAAGTTTTGCAGTTATGACATTGTTCTTTTGGAGGTGCGATATGTTGGCAGTGAAGAACGGCCTATGATAGAATGCCCAAGCCCTGCCAGCGTACTGAGGCACAACCAGTTCACCAAAATTATCGACTTTCTCTTTAATATTTACATCAGCATCAGCTTCATCCTCATCAAACAAAAAATTGCCATTTACCAATTTTAGAATGGCAAGTTTTGAGATCCCTTTCAATTCCACTTCCAGCCATTATACAATAAATAGTAAACACCTCAAATAACAATACCGTCCCGGAAAATCTTTCGAAATGACGTTTGTAGTTATAAACAAATACTTGTCAATTTTTTATCTAGATCGTTCGATTATTCCAAATTTGTCAGACATATCTGCAGTCACGTGCCAAAAAATCTCTCTGATCTGTGATGTCAATGCCGAACGCGGCTATCGAGATGGTTTTTAGAAAATTCAAAGAACGTCACAACGTTGCAAAATTTTCACTTCATTTTGATTGCGTATAGTAGTAGGTACAGTTACCCAGTTCAGTTCTGATGATTTTGAAAATTGTCTTCACTATTTATCATTATTTTTCACACAACTGTACCAGAAATGTTCGGAAAAACCAGGTAAACCAAACGCAGGTGAGAAAATTAGTAGTTTTGAAGGTAGGTATAACGAACCAGGAAAACAAAATAGTCGATGCAAATGATCCAAATTACTAATCGGCCTGTTACGTCAGGAATTTTTCGATAATCGGAACATTTTCTAATAACATAATTCATACCTTTACAGCGTTACCGCACTGTATAAGTACTTATGTGAATGGAAAAATAAAGCGATACCTTCTATCTCTGGCACGTGAAGTGAATATTAATTAGTCTCCGATTTTCAGATCACTAAAGGATTGGCGTATTTTAATTAGACATCCGATAGAAGGGAATTCGAAAGTTTGCTTGATGAACAAAACAGTTCATCTTTCATTCGGAATTATGAGTATGTTCGACAACCCATTCGAAAGGAAAGAATTGAGTAGGAACCAAAAATTAGACCAGAAATCCTTATTTTATAGCTTACACATAACTAAGCACACTCAACAAAATATTCGTCAAAAACGATCTTGAACACTGTATATCGCTTATGCTACGAGAACGGGGTAAACGGGATGGTTCTAAATTCATGCGAAAAAATTCAGGAGGTGAATGCTCGTATGAAATTAAGAAGGGTCTTATTCATAACAACATTTCCTCAGCCCACCCCTTTCCGAGATATCACCCTTGAAATGTGGACACTAAATTTATTTTTTTCTGAAATTCAAGTGAAGCTAGAAACTTGAAATTCTGTTATTTTCGTGCACTCGCAAAGGTCCATCCAAGGTTATTTTGTCAATGTTCCTGTTACATTATACGAGGTGGAGATTAGCAACCCTCACTTTATTTCATATCGAAACCTCTTTTTCGAGATGAAGTTTCATGAAATTATAAATTAAAATCCTTGCTTTATTTAAAACAAATTTTTATTCCTAAATCTTCTCCCAAAACCAATAGCTGAAGGGAAAAAATAAAAACTCACTTTTAATCTCCAGCTTTTAAGGGGCAGTATCACCTTTTGAATCGTAGTAAATCTCCATTCAAAAGTGTTCTCTTTATGTCACGTGTAAGTACCCTAATTTACGACGTAGAGACTTGATTGACTTTTTTTAAATTGAAGTTGAAGACCGTTCCGAGGGCAAATAGTTTTCTTTTTTTCGATTTAATCAGTTTTTCAATTAAAAAAACCAGGGTAATCGTTAGATCTGGGGATAATGAATATGTTTTTCGTTTTTAATGAGTACAAGCTATATTTTTGAAATAATCATCATGAAAATTTTTGTAGTTTATAGAAGATTAAATTGCCGAGGGCAAATAGTTGCGATTTTTTCGATTGAATTAGTTTTTCAATTAAAACAAACAGGTTGAACTTCAGCATTTTGGAAACTGCACTTAATGATTTTTTTCCGAAGGTTATTCATCATTTTTTGGAAAAAATCGCAAGTATATGCCCTCGGCAATGTAATCTTCCATAACCTACAAAAAATTTCATGATGATTATTTCAAAAATATAGCTTGTACTCATGAAAAACGAAAAACATATTCAATAACCCCAGATCTAACGATTACCCTGTTTTTTTTAATTGAAAAACTAATTAAATCGAAAAAAAGAAAACTATTTAACCTCGGGACGTCCTTCCACTTCAATTTAAAAAAAAATCAAGTTTCTACGTCGTAAATTAGGGTACTTACTCGTGAAATAAAGAGAATGGAGATTTACCACGATTCAGAAGGTGATACTGCCCCTTAAGGGTGATATCTTGGAAAGGCTTGGGTTGAGAAAATTTTGATATAGAAAAGACCCATCTTAATTTCATGGGATCAATCACCTCCTGAAGTTTTTCGCATGAATTTAGTACACCCTGTATATCATTAGGCAAAAATGTATCTCCCGATATCATCTACACCACTTATATGTTTGTTCATTTTAAAGTGAAACACCCTGTATATACGTCATACTACATTTAAATGCAAAATATCATCTAGATCGAATCATATTCACGTGATCCCTATAGCCAAATTAAAATGGGAAATAAAAAACCATCGAAAGTCTTATGATAGTTTTTCGAATTGAAAAAAAAAATAGCAGCGGGTAGGAAATTTAACATTATAAAGGATTTGTTTGGCGACTTATAAAACTCGAGGCATCGAGTCAGTGAAGTTCTCTAATTCATCAGGCCATTTTACTTAACGCACCCTTTATATGTGAGACCATTGTATTCCCTTGAATGTCATTCCAGGAATCGATGTTTCTTCGAAAATGATCCTATAAATCTTCTGATATTTTAATTTGAACTGCTACACCAACAAGTAAAATACAAAAATCTATATTTACATTGAGTCAGTATCGAAAAAAGACATGTTGCCATAAATTCAAGCGAAAGAAAAATTCTAAATAAACTATTTCGTCACTGAAGAAGGACGAAGACCATTTTTGTTGCTGTTAGATTGCCTGCTTTTAGACGTTACTTGTGATGATGTAAACAAACAAAATAGATCCTGAACCAAATATTTACATTCAAATAAAAACAAATACGTCATTATAAATAATTTTTGGGGAATATATTTCGAGTTTACATATTCATTTGAGTCTCATCTGATCAGTCCGTTTCATTTTTGTCCGAGAATATTCTTATCCATATTTTTCAAATAATAAATCTTAAGAAGCAAGATGAAATCATTTAATCGATGTGTTTTCACATGAGCGTATTTCAAGATAATCTTCTGCAACATGAAAGTGGAATTTAATCATATTATCGATTCGATTCCAGGTCGAAATTTGAATGAGAATGTGGTTTCAGGATATTTCACTATGTGGAACACCAAAATAAGTTTTAAAAGTAAAATTTCGATGCATTTAAAAAACGACAACTTATGAAAGATTTCTATTTTTAGACATAAAGATTGGTAATCAATTTGCAATGCGTAAGATGTTAAATTTTACTTTCGTTCGTCGGAGTAAAATCGCTAATTCATGCAAATATAATATCGATGGGAAACACAACATTAATTATTATTCATTTTCGAGTTATTTCATATATAACTGGTGACAACGATATCATTCGACAGGAAGGGGATAAAGATCATTGAAGCATATATTTCCAACAGTAGACAAATGCATGTCTCTTTATACCATGTCCGGAAGTTAAACGAAGTCAAACTTTATCATTGAGCGCTCGTCCACTTAAACGAGGTCTGTATCATTTCGTCACAATGTCCATATTTCGAGGACAGCTGCTGTAAATTTTTTGACAACTGTCAGAACAAATTCTTCTTGGTGTTTTCAAATGCGAATTAATAAGATCAATAGAGCAAATTAGCAAACCTAAGTTTTGCTGGAACTAATATTCGAACGAATTTCTAAGAAAATCATCATTGTTATTTCCAGAGCCAATACTGAATCGGAATTCCCATAAATCACAAAGACATGAAATATTGCCTTGCCTCATTCCAACAACTCAATCAATCAAAAGGAACAAATTGATAATCGACGATAAATGAATATTTCATCGAAATACTGAATAGTTATCATGACTGGTGTTATATTTTATTGTTCGGTAGTTATCAGTGTTCGAACGAGTATCGTGACTCATTTGTGATATTTTTGTGAAGACTGAAAAGTATAAACCGCAATCATTCGCATTGACCCACATTGAAAAACTAGGAACCCGCTACTGGCGTGACAATAGAATCACCTTCATTGTTTCCGTAATTTCCGAAACGAATGTAGGATAATATGGACGGGCCGTTATCTAACTAGATCGCTGAAGAAATCTCTCTGCGAATAGACATAGAATATTAAGCAGCTTGAAATTGCCAGTGAACTCGAAATATAGTGTGCGTTCATAACGAGACTCAATAGTCGGTCAGCTGAAAATTTTGGCATCTGTCAAAAAATGTTGACAGCTGTCAAATTTTTTTGACAGAAGCTAACAAAATATGCTGACAGCAGCTGTCGAAGCAATCGTCCATGGCTCTTAATATGTTACTACTGAAATATTGTGATTTTTTTGTCAATACCAAGCATTTCAAATGGTTCTGATTGAGCGATCTGGACGTTTTTTGTCGAGGAGAAATTGAGTTTCCAGGCTAAAACTCGAAATTCGCTTATTAAGATCACACGTCTATTATTGTGCCACAATTTCAACTTTTTTATGGGATAGATTTGGAGACAATTAGCTTGAGAAACATATGAATGATCACATTTTGTAGAGGTTTCTTTTTTCATCAGAATCATAAAGAAGGAACAATCTGTAAATCTACCGGTTATTTTTAAGTTGCTGATATTGTGTTACAACAAAGGAATGAACTTCAACTAGTGGCAATACCAAATTTTATCAATTACATAAAATATTTGGCAACAAGATCGATCACTTTATTTAGTCTTCACGTATGTTATCCAGGCATTTAGTAGGTATTGCAAGGATTATGTAACATTCTGATGAGTCCAAATGAGTTATTAAAAAAACCGCTACAAAAGAATATTAATACAATGTAATGCTTGGTTCAGATTACTGTGATTATTCAACCTTTCGATGTATGAATTCAAATAGAAAAAATGATTGAGAAGGTTCATACTTGGACTTGTTTTAATTGAATCCATGTATAATTATTCCCACTTAGAAACAAAATTCAGAAGATATATTACATTTCGAGTATTCATAATGAAATATACATATACACAATAAAAATTATTTCAGAGTTGAGATTTTTAAAGGATAGGTAAGAGATAGAGCGATCATGACCTTCATTCACATTTATTTACCGAGTATTCAATTGGGAGTTTGCCATTTCCGTATCCACTATCCCAGATCTGACGATAAATATTTACTCCAAGGATTGGCAGGTATATGACAGAAGGAAATGAAGGATGTGTTGTCCTTGCTCATAAAAATTATGTAAATAGTTGTTGAATGTGTATTTTTAAACGAGGGCTATAACATTTTGTCACGTCATTATTTTTTTATTCTGTCTTACCGTAAACACGATAATTGTGGGGGTTGAATGTATGGTCTCGCAAATATTTGACATCTGCTGTCAATTTTTTGACTGCTGTCGGAAAGTTATATTCTCGAATGAGAATCTACCCACAAGATAGATCTACTCATAAGATGGATTTAGTTACAAGACGGATGAACGCTCCTGACTCCACGTCAGGCTTTAGGTGACTATTTTTTTAAAATCTTTAACCCTATTTGTATTTGACCGTCACAAATTATGATTTCTATTTGATGCACCTACTGAAAAATCAGGAGAAAATATCTCCCAACATTAAAACGAAAACAAATATTTGTATCCCGAAAATGAAATAAAAAACTTATTCGAAAATTGGGTCATCTAATGGTAACCTAATTAAAAAAAAACGATCATGAATCGAGCCTAATGAGCCAGTACATGCGTAAACCACAATTTGAGGTGAATTGCATCATGACAAGGTCATGGTATCAATTAGATGGGACTACAAAGGAATTGTGTGTTTTGAAGATCACTGTATTCGAATGTCAACCAATAAAAACGAATATCGAATCAACTAGCGGAACAATCAAAGAAAATCGGTCAGAAAGTACCTAAACTCTCGTAGTTCCAGCATAATATGATCAGATTCTGAGATTGATTGGATTCGAGAAGTGTATTTAAGGAAAAATATATACTTTCTACTAATATTAATATTTCGAGGACTATAACTAAGTGAGAACAATATTTATTCAATTTGATAGAACAGTAATTGAAGATTTTGAGAAAGATATACACAAAGTATAGCACTACTCATAGATATTTTCCAAATTGTAACATTTTTTCAGAATTGAAAGCTTTATTAAAAACCTCTAAAACCTTAGATGAATGAAGGTAGTCATATTTTCATTGTAGTAATATGCATCAACAATAAATGACAAAACTAAACTGACAATAGAATACTCAAGAATCGATTGATTCAAAAGTCATTTGTTGGTATTTATACAAATCCTGAACAATAATTAACTAGTAGTAGAATAGGCTTTTTTGAAGATTTAGTAATTCAGACAAGTAGAGCCCCTAGATCTACCTATCAAGTAGTTATCCTTATGTGATTTTATGGGGGAAATGTCAAAGTTTATCAATTCTCCTGAAGAAATCGATCGGTGTATTTACCTCACGGCCAGGATATCTGTGAAAAAAGTTTTATCGAGTTCAAAATTGTCCTTTTTCCGGATTTTTTTCGCGATTTTCACTAATAAAAAAAATACTTCTACATCGCCTAGAGAATCGAAATTTCACCCACGTATGAAACGATTATTCCTGTTTTCGACCATTCGACGATATATAAATTACCTCACTGTATCGCAGCTTCGCTGCGATTTTAAGATTCTTCTGGACCTACTTTTTCAACAGGTTCCCTCGAGTCGGTCCACAGAGTTACCATTTTAGTATCGTATAGAATGAATTTTTCGGGTTTTCGTTGACATTCTCTTACTGAGGACTGAACGAGAATAAATTCGCTATCACAAAAACGCTTATAAATCTTTTGAACCACTGGACCGATTTCGAAAATCAAACTCATTTTTGAATCATCTTCTAATTCTAGTGAAAACTGTTTTTACAATAAAAAAACCAAAACTATTTTTTACAAAATTCATGGATTTTTTCTGGAATTCTTCCCATCATGCTTCTTATAGTGTTCTCAGTCACTCTCTGGGATGCTGTCTTCCACTTTTGCTTGAATTCCGCTGATGTTTTCGTTGATTTCTTAGTCTTCTTCAATTCTCTTTTTACCAGGTCCCAATATCTTTCGATTGGCCTGAGTTCTGGGCAATTTGGTGTATTGGCCTCTTTGGGGACAAAAACCACCTCATTAGCTTCGTACCATTCCTTGGTGGCCTTGCTGTAGTGGCATGAAGCTAAATCTGGCCAAAAAATTGTTGACACATCGTGCTCACGTAAAAATGGTAAAAGTCGCTTCTCCAAGCATTCCTCGATGTATATCTTCGAGTCAACAGAGCCTTGGCCAACGAAAAATTTGCTCCTTTTCCCACAAGTGCAAATTGCTTGCCAAACCAGGAATTTTTTAGGAAACTTTGCTTGTTTCTTCACGCGACATTATTCGTCAACATTTCCACGAGAATCTGCAGCATACAATTCCTGACCAGGAAGTTGCGAGAAATCAGCCATAGGTTTCGTCGCAACAGAAAAAAATTTTCAAGAAATCTTTTTTTTAATTTCTTTGCTCTTGATTTCGCTTCTTGATTCTTCACAGCGTTCCTGTCTGGCACTTTCTGCACTTTGTATGTTCTAAGCCCACAACTCGACTTGATTTTCTGAACGGTTGACTGCGAACAACCCACTATTTGGGCCACTTTCCGTCCTGAAAGGTCAGGATTCTTCTCAAGAAGGCTGATGGCTTTCTTCACTGTTTTTGGGCTATGATACCCCTTTTTCCTCCCGGTTCCTTCCTTGCGGTAAATTGTAAGATCTTCGTTGAAGCGCTTAACAACTCTTGATACCGTTTCCGGACGAACGCGAGCCTCTTTTGCGATTCTTTTGAAGCTCATTTTGATTATTTTGAAAAAGTTTCACTATAAATTCTCGTGTTTTCACTTCGCTTGACATTTTGCGACAGAGAATTGGACTATCTACGAAGTAAATGTTCCACATGCTTCTGACGTTCGCATAACAAAGCTATGATCAAATTTTGATTTTTTCTCAATTGGTTCAAGAGATATAGGCGTTTTTGTGATAGCGAATTTATTCTCGTTCAGTCCATATAAATTATATATATGCATAAACTATGGTATAATTATAAGTATAAGGGAGATAAGGGGGGAGAGAAATTCCTAGTTCCCATATTCAACTATCTTAATTGAGTACAATTCAACCGATAAATGATACTTATCCTTGGATCACAAATGTGACACTTGTGGCATTGGATAAATTGATTGATTTTTCTGGACCCTTTTTGTTTTTTTCAATGAGGCTTGTCACAAGAAAGGTTCCTCATATTATTCAATTGAATATTTTCTGTTGATATAGATTTTATCACTGATTAGTTTGATTTTTCTGTCAAACCAATTATTCCTGTCGATATATGGAATTCCGTCTATATTTCAAACCAAAATCCCACGCACGAAATCGAATACTTATGAGGGATATATGCGTTAATCAATCGACAAAGTCATCGACATCCTCCAAGCTCCGATTTCCTGGACGACCAGAAAAAAATCGAGACCGAGCATCGAAACAAGAGTACATCCTGAACAAAAGCAAACAAGCGGCCATATAATGTAACATCGACCCAGAAAGTGGTACCTTGGAAAGAATTACGGTTAAGTTAATCCTTTCGGAGACTGTCTCGCTGAAGACAGCTGGAAACGTGTATACCAAGAGCCCAGCCACACTTTAAAATCGAACAACTCAACACTGAATCGAACGATCGGCCGGCCGCGTTTCCGCTCGATCGAACGCGCTTTTGTGCGGAGAAACGACGTGATAGCTTCGCAACAGGTGATCGCGACACGACTGAACGCCGAGGTGCGGCGTGCGCGTCCAGGAGCGGCGGAATGACCGTCCGCTGGTGGGGTCACAGCCGGAGAGGATGCTGGAGAGCCGCTGCATTTCGACCGATTTGATTTATCGGAATAATGAGAGGCGCGATCCGGTCCCCGAAAATACATCGATTTGAATAAAACTTGCACACAATGACCGGCGGGTCAAGAAACAGGACCCCATTGTGGAAAAGAGGCACAAGTTACACACACGTTCAGCCTGGAGACACAGAACCATAAACGGTGAAGGTCGAAATCGGTCAGAAGTCTCAGAATGCGGCTGTTTCGCGTTGCATCCGTAGACGAGGAAATCCTACGTCGACCACAATAATCGTTCAGTCAACTGCCCTAATTTGGGACACTCAAATCAAGATCCTTCCCATAAATAAAGAAAAAGCGTTCCCGAGAGCACTTATACTGTTACTCAGAAATGACAATGAAGTGTCAGAAATGTTTTGAATTTGCTCTTGCGTTTTTGCTGATTTTTCAATGAAAGACTAGGTACTTTAAACCTATGGGAGATGATCCCCCAACATAAGGGGCCTCTAGCGTTCCTCGAACACCTGAAGAACAGAAGCATCATCGCTTGGAAGATCGAACCTGGTCGAAAGATCCTCCCGATCCAAGAGAGAATTAGCACTTGAAAAGGTTTTTTTTTACAGGTGAAGTATTTTTTTACTGCTTCTTTCTCGCACAAGCCGATTTCTACTTAATTAATCTCAGGAAATTTGAAAAGGCTTTATAAGCTCAGTCTTTTCCCGAGAGATGCGTATAAAAAAAAAGATTCCGAACATGAGCCTATACTCCATTCACGTTTATAAAGTATCCCGGTTGGCCCTGACATTCTGACACATTTCACCGAGTATAGACCAGCCCAACGATCTGTCACGATCAGCTGTTTAAGTGACTGCTGGGAGCAAACAAACAACAAACCGTGTTGTTTACTGAGTGTTTTTCAGGCAATTGCTTCATTTTTGTCGTATAAAAGCATGCTACTATTTTGTTGTGTGGTTAATCGGGGAAGAAGAAGACGTCTTGGTATTGTGAAATTCTATAAAATTTCTATTTGTCATGTGTTTGCTCACAGCAGCCATCTTGAAAAGGTGATCAGCTGTTTTGTTGGACTGGTCTATATTTTGAAAATGTTAGGTTATAGTAATTTTCCTGTCAGATAACTGAACAACTTTGTCCTCTCTACATAGATTTGGTAGTAATTACGTATGTATCAAACTGTTTATTTACTTTGGGAACATAATGAATTCGAGAAAGTATTATGTGAATTCAATCATTCCTTAGACCTGGCGAATGTTGAAGAAACTCTTTTCTCTGTTAATACTGGAAATATTTCACGTAGGCATATAAAATGGTTGGAAAATTCGTTTATGCTATTTTCTTTTACGGAAAACAAGAATCGACTGTTGAAATTTTACTTAAAAATAATGGACAGAATAGTCCGTTACCTTGTGATAGTTTCTTAGAAAAAAGAATAAAAGTACTCGAATAACCCGACAGGAAAACTTCTAAACGAACAAATGGACCTATGGAATACCCCAATTCTCAAAATTATCAAGAAATAAGCTTACACAACACATTTGAATACTTTTGGCACAACTTGAAATACTCCAGTATGAGAATGTATACTCCATTCACTTTTATAAAGTATCTTCGTGGGCCATGGTTTAGGTTTATCAAGTTCTTTTACTTAAAACGGACGCAGGTTGGCACTCGTGAAAATCAAGCGACATTGCCAAGTCTACTTTCTGATTACTCTTTTTTAACTTTGTGAATGGAGTTAGTTCTTTTAAGCTTTAACTGTGAGTTGTGACACAAGATTCGTAGTATCAATACATTTTCATACTGGAGTATTTCAAGTTGCGCAAAGAGGTATTTAATTGTCCTCTGTAGGCTTATTTCTTGAGAATTTTGAAAAGTGGGGATTTCCATACGTCCGTCTGTTCTAAAAGTTTTTGTATCGGGTTAATGAACTATCACAAAGTAACGGACTATTCTGTCCTTTATTTTTCAGTAAAATTTCAACACTCGGTTCTTGATTTCCGTACAAGAAAATAGCATATAACTGAATCTTCCAATCATGTTTATACTCGTACACGTGAAATATTTCCAGTATTAACAGAAAAAAAGTTTCTTCAATATTCGTCAGATCTTTGGAATTATTGAATTCACATAATATTTCCTCAAATTCATTGTTTTCCCAAAGTAAATAAACATTTTGATAAATACGTAATTTCTAGGATTTATATGTAGAAACGGCAACGTTTCGTCCATATCTGACAGAAGAATGAGTATAACTTAACATTTTCAAAATATACGCGGTGAAATGTGTCAGAATTCCAGCGCCAACCGGGCTACTTTATAAAAGTGAATGGAGTATAGTAGTACATACTACGAAACCTGTGTCACAGTTAAACCTTAAAAGAACTAACTCCATTCACAAAGTTCTTCTTGGGAATCTATGTAAAGATACACTGAATTGGAAAGAACAAATAAAAAATAAACTGGGATGCAGCTTTCAGTCTGTTATCTTTGTGTGTAATGACAAGAGATCTGGATGAATTCTCCATGAAAACTATTAATTATTAGCATTGGCATCGTCTCTGAGAATTATTTTGACATTGCCTATATTTCAAGAGCGCCAACCTGCGTCAGTTTCAAGGAAAAAACTTGACGAACCTAAATCTTGGTGAGCCGGGATACTTTATAAATGTGAAAAGTTGAATAGGTCATGGATACTAATCATGTCATTATCAGATCTGTAAAAAGAGCAAGCTTGAGCTATACTCCAGTAAATCAGTGTTTTTAGTCTTCGAAGTGAAACTGCCCCAGGTTCAGTGGATTTGAACTTTTCACCAGTGCCTTACCTCAGCCGTCCAACAAACAGGCACTGAGATCAAGAGAATCCTGATTCAGGCTCCACACTGTAATTCCATTGTAGTTACACAATAAACGACTTCAGAAATAGTGCATCGGAACGTTTATCAGGGCCCTCCTTAGGCCGTCTACAAACAGGCATCTTTTGATGATGAAGGTATTTATGTAAAAAATATATCTGTCGCAGTCGGATTCTAAAATCCGTCAGGGTGCAAACTGACGAACGTTTTCTTAAACGCCTTCAAGACACAGATCGTTTTAAAAACGGCCTGAAATTTTCAGTCGGTTTGTGAACCGCGTATAACGTATCAGACGGATTGTCATATCCTACATCCTTTTAAACGTTCCACCTGAAACTACTCGATCCTAAAAATATATACCTAAGCTACAATAATCGATATAAAAAATGGCGTTTATCTAATAGTTACTGAAAATGGCGTTTTGAACCGGTGGTTTTCGGGGGAGGATCTGATACCGAACAGGTCACTCAATTGTGTAGAATTGAATAAACAATAACATTTAGAGAAGCAGTAGCGAATTCCTCAAAGTTCGGCGGCAAAAGTTTCAAAAAATCAGTGTGAGACCAGGGTGTGCTTTTGTTTCAAAGCATATCAAAAATGCCGGTGTCATTTGAGCGGCCTCTGCTGCAATAAGTAATAATACTTTCGTTTTTTGTAGTCTTTCGATAATAAAATATTTAAAAAAAAGTGTGAATAATTATTATTTCTGTATCCAGAATAATGAAGTACAGCTGATTATACAAATATAACCGTTGTTCAAATTGTATCAAGACACGAAACGTTTTCAGAATACGCTTCAAATAATTTGACAATCCGTCGGATGCGTTTTTCGCAGTTTACAAACTGACTAAAAATTTCAGATCGATTGTAAAACGGTCTTCATTTCAAGAGCGTTTTAGAAAACGTTCGTTATAGAGCAAGATCCCAGGGCCGCCAGACGTCACGTATTTTCTGACGAACGAAATGTGGACGATTGAATAGTGTTAGTATGTACTACGATCGCATGCCTACCCACTATCTTGCTCAGACGGCCAATTTGCAGATATCAGGTCATCAAGTTGCATAAAAACATTGCTAACCTCACTTATTTTCTGATGGCTGATTTTCACATATATTTTAGACAATTCCGGTTAAAATAAGTTGTCGATAATGCCAGACACTTCCCGTCGGCCATATTGCTTAACAGACGCCTCAAAGGTCTCAAAAAAATTATTTAACTTCACGTAAATTCTGATGCTCCATTTTAATATATGTACTCCAAACCCCTATTTTAAAATTTTATACAAGAAGACAGACCGATCCAAGGGGCCAATCATCCCCCAAACTCAATTTCGATGCCTCTATGGCTTAGAGCGCGATGGTATTATCCGCACGCATGAGGATGAGTGAGAGATGTATTAGCTCATATTGACTTTCCCGGCTCTCATTTCAGTTTACTCATATCAATCAATAATTATTATTCGTAGAAAAATCAGCTTAAAACGTAATGAATTCATAAATCAGGTAAATAATTGAAGATCAACGTGTATAAAAGTGCTCATCTAACCGCAATAATTGTAGAATTTTGACCTTCAACCTGTTTCAATAAAATACTGACGAAATGATTCCATTCATCGGCAATACAATAATGTTCATTAATTTTCGACAATGCCGTCTTTCGCCATGGTCAACAATAAAGTTATGACTAAAATCCATGCAGATTTATCGTGTTCCGAGCATGAGGAAGCTGATACAGAGATCGTATACCTTGTTTGCTACATCGATGTCCAGGCTAATTTTGCGATACGATGTTCAGATACTGATATAGCAGAGATAATGCTGGGAAATATGCAGCATTTGAAAAATGATGATTCCCACGTTTGGATTTTGACCGGCACTGGTAACAATAAGAGATACGTTGATTTGAATAATATCTACGAACAATTAGGCCAGTCGTTGTTTACCAGCATTCCATGCCTTCACAGGATGTAATTTTACTCCAGCATTTTTCAAAAGGAGCAAACAAAAGCCTTTCAATATTTTGAAGAAAAATGAAGAGTACCAAAAAGCATTTCACCGTTTTGGTATGCTGGATTTTGTTGGTAATGCAGATGAAGAAGAAAATGTATTCAATGTAATACAAAAATTCATATGTGATATTTAAAACGTTCCTGGAATAATTGATGTGGATGCTGCTAGACTTCAACTGTTCATTGATACGTATAATGGTATCTGATATCAATGAAGAATTCAAACGGAAGAATTTGAAAAACTTCGATGTAAGCAACTTACCGCCATGCAAAAGTGAGCTTTGGCAACAGTTCCGCGTGCTAACTATATTGCTAGCCTTTGGGGCAATGCAAGTACGAAAATTATAAAAAATATTTTTTTTCGGCAACCGTCCGGGAAGTACCCACTTCCCGGACGCTTTTTCTTTGAGAAAGTAGCATTTCCCGGCCTAGGCCGGAAAGTACGTACTTCCCGGCCTAGGCCGGAAAAACACGTCGTTGTTGTCATTGTTATAATCATCACAATAGCAACGAAATAACGGATGACAGTTCTGTTCTGTTTAATTCAAATATGAATCAAAATCAATAAAGAGATGTGTCATCTCATTGATTTGTAATTCTTCACGGTTGCCGAAAAAATATTGTACGCAACACGCCCGGAAATAGTTTTTTTGGACTCACAGACTTCCAGGACTCGCCTCCAGCTCAGGCATCAAAATTGAGTTTGGGGGATTATTGGCCCCTTGGATCGGTCTGTCTTCTTGTATGAAATTTTAAAATAGTGGTTTGGAGAACATATATTAAAATGGAGCATCAGAATTTACGTGAAGTTAAATAATTTTTTTGAGACCTTTGAGGCGTCTGTTAAGCAATATGGCCGACGGGAAGTGTCTGGCATTATCGACAACTTATTTTAACCGGAATTGTCTAAAATATATGTGAAAATCAGCCATCAGAAAATAAGTGAGGTTAGCAATGTTTTTATGCAACTTGATGACCTGATATCTGCAAATTGGCCGTCTGAGCAAGATAGTGGGTAGGCATGCGATCGTAGTACATACTAACACTATTCAATCGTCCACATTTCGTTCGTCAGAAAATACGTGACGTCTGGCGGCCCTGGGATCTTGGACTATTAGTTTCCAAACTACCTAGTCATTTCGCGAACTGACGGATTTTAGTATCCGACTGCGACATATCCACTTTCAAAACAAAATTGAAGAGTTCGAGCGATTATCCGAAGTCTCAATTTTTCTCATAGAAAATAAATCTGTTTCCTTTTCAATGAGACACCCTATAGACAGTGATTTGTAATAATTTATTTGCTACAAGCTAATCCCGACTATTTTTTTAACACTAGTATTTCTAAAGACTAAATTGAAAACCGTTTTCAATCTGAAAGTCGATCTGTAGATAAGATACCTGAAAATGTAGTACCTAATCGATCATCGTTCATTCTTTGTACTTCATTCCTGTCCAGCCATAACATGCGTTCGGTAATCTCCCATCATTTACAAGACGACTCGTGCACGAAGCAGTTTTTTTGTTCTTCATGTATGATTCAAGAACAAACCGAACGATGGAATCAGTTGACAAAGAAGGAGAAAGAAGCCACTAATGAACTTTTATAAATATGGGAGTGTGTCCGGCTTATCGATCTTGTTGTTCGGCCAAAAAACAAGTTGCCTCTTTTCGAATTTGGCGTGGGTCTTTCGTGTCAACCTGAAATCCGATATAATTCAATCGTGGCGTGTTCCCCGGATTCTGGTCGAACCGGAAAAAGTCCGGGAGCCAAGCGGGTCGTAAAATGCGAGACTCCTAAATAAACTGCTACTCACTTAAGGAGAAGTATCACCTTTTGAATCGTGGAAAATCTCCATTCAAAAAGTGGTCTTTTTATTTCGCGAGTAACTACCCTAATTTACGACGTAGAGACTTGTTTTTTTTTTAATTGAAGTTGGAGAACGTCCCGAGGGCAAATAGTTTTCTTTTTTTCGATTTAATTAGTTTTTCAATTAAAAAAAACAAGGTAATCGTTAGATCTCTGCAATATTTGGGTTAGCGAATATGTTTTTCGTTTTTCATGAGTACAAGCTATATTTTTGAACTAATCATCATGAAAATTTTTGTAGTTTATAGAAGATTAAATTACCGAGGGCAAATAGTTGCGATTTTTTCCAAAATATGATGAATAACCGTCGAAAAAAATCATAAATGTAGTTTTCAAAACGCTGAAGTTCAACCAATTTTTTTAAATTGAAAAACTTATTAAATCGAAAAAAGGAAAACTATTTGGCCACGGGACGTTCTTGAACTTCAATTTGAAAAAAATCAAGTCTCTACGTCGTAAATTAGGGTAGCTACTCGTGAAATAAAGAGACCACTTTTTGAATGAAGATTTACCATGATTCAAAAGGTGATACTTAACAATGCTCTCATCAAGACAATTCGGGTATTGATACTGCCTGTCAAATGTTTTTCGGTAGCTGTAAATAATTTTTTTCAATCGGTTTCTTGACGTGGAAAATAGAACTTACAAATATAATGAATGCTCCTGTGAAACCTGACCATTATAGAAAATATGGTGTAGAATAATTCTGCTTTTCCTAGTGTAATTCAGAGAGAATGCTCCATTGTGACCATAAATATCTATACTAGTTTTTTGAACGCTCGTTTCCTTACCGGAATCAACTTCAAATTTTGAGTAATAACAGTTCGGAGCAGTCAATTGTCGGATAACAACCTCCGACCGAGATACATGAAAATTCCTTCTTTGGTTTTAGTCGAAACGTTAGAGGAAATTCCTATTGAAACACGGCTAGAAAGCCCGAAATAAAGAAATTACAAAATTAAAAATTTGAAATATTTTTAACAGTTTCATTTTTGGGCGCTGGTTTTTAGTAATTGTAACAGTTTTAGGGCCGATTGCACCGTAGACAAAACTGTAGATTAAATCTTAAACATCGATTAGTGTCTATTGATTATCATAGACACTAATCGACGTTTAAGATTTAATCTACAGTTTTGTCTACGGTGCAATCGGCCCTAAGGGTCTACGTCCCTGAAAAAAAAAGGTGGTCAGAAACGATTTATTTTTTTCTGATTGATGAAGGGATGTATGAGTGTATAAAGATAAAAATAATAAAAAAAATATTTTATAAGTATTAAATGAATTAAAAGGATATTCCCCATAATTTTTGGTAATTTTTCAACATTTCCACCATCAAAACGAACAAATATTTTTGTGTTTTTTCATTTCAGTACTGAAGTCTATCATTTAGTTAATCGAATGTCTATCTCCTTTTTCTTTCAGAATTTACCGTTTTTTTGTAAATAATATTACAACAATGTGTTGTTTTCGCGAAATTTATTTCCTTGAATTTTTCTATTCGAAATGATAAATAACCATTTTTACCAAAGACATTTAATTAAGGATTTTATTAGCCGTCGATTAGTGAAAATTGTTTCTTACAATTGTGGATTCTTACATGGAATTGAATTTCTTTTAAATGATACGCTCCGCAGGTATCTACTCCCAGATGACTGGTGAAGGAAAATTAGTGTATTATACAGCCAGTGTGAGATCTAGTTCACTGCGCCCCAACATTTGTTCTATTAAGCTGAATAATCCAATAAATAAAAATTAATGCACTGCACCGCCATCTGGCGGTATGCGTTTCCTATTTCGAAGGCTGAAGACTCTTGAGGTGGGCGTTCAATGAAGTGTGTTTTTATTTCAAGTTGCATTTGAAAATGGTTTCACTTCGAGAACTAAAATTTTGTGGGTAAACTCAGAAAGGATTGGAGTTTTTAATGAAATAACTGAAATCGATTTAATTTCGAAGGTTCATTTTTTTCTTTTAAAATCAGAGGAAAATGAGCCAACTCATGCTTCTGTTTTATTTCAAACGAAAGACCCATGGAAACAGTTCAACTTCTGATTAAAGGTGAATCTACATATAATTTCGTTCAGAAAAACAACTTAAAATACGGAATTGGTAGAGAATGGCCAAATTCAAATATATGGCGGAAAAAAGTTCCTGCTTTACCCACATATCCACTCATTTCATAGTTCAGCGATTTTCGGATAGAGAGCTCCATTGTACATTTCATTCATAAGGAGAGAGATATTCATAGAACCTATAGTGATAATGTATGTTCTATGGAGATATTCCATGAAATGCACGGTGGCGCCTCTATCGGATTAGGTTTCCTACTCGCTCTGAACGGCGACCGTAAGCAGAAAAAGAATGGGATTCGTGTCCTGTTGTGAAATCTTACCTAATCATCGATTTATAACGCTCGCCGGTTAAGGTAATCACCTGGCCAATATCCTTCTCAAAAAGTTATGGACGCCATAACGCCGCAAACCCAAAGTGCACACAAAACAGGGACTTTTTCGGGATGCATCGAAAGCTCTTGGATCTCATGTATTGTCTTGGCATTGCATTCGTCCAGAAATGACCAAACTCTGTTAGTCTGAATTGGATGTAATGGACACCAACGAGACGTGGTTTCGACCGGACGGCGCCACGTGCCACGCAGCTAATGCCTTTTTCTGTATGAACGATTTGTGGGCGTGGTCATTTCACGTATAGGTGATGACAACTGGACATCTTGATCGTTCGATTTGACCTCGTTACATTTTTCCTTGTGGGGTTTTCTTGAGTCGGAGTTCTATGCAAATAATCCACAAACTACAGCGTCTCTGAAATTCAACATAAACCATGGCCATTTAGGATGCGCGCAGCTAGCCGGGGCTGACATTTGTAAGATGTTTTATTCCATACATGAGTGCCCTTGGCTCAGTGGTAGAGCATTGGAATTCGGACCCAAAGGTCCGGAGTTCAATCCCGAGCTAGGAAAGAAATTTTCTAGTCTCGGTAGGGGCCACCATTCAAAAATTAACAGTGCTGTGCCTAAGGTGGCGTAAGGACACAGTA
This sequence comes from Adalia decempunctata, assembly GCA_951802165.1. Classification (NCBI taxonomy): domain Eukaryota; kingdom Metazoa; phylum Arthropoda; class Insecta; order Coleoptera; family Coccinellidae; genus Adalia; species Adalia decempunctata. Next base: position 34,210,490 of record OX637697.1, on the reverse strand, counting down.
ACAAAGCCTACACAGAACACAACTGCTTACTCCGAACTCGGCACAAGTTACAAGCTTCGAAGCTTGTAATTTCAGAGGGGTCTCCTCAGGAGACCTAGGAGTAGTCAGGATAAACAATATATATCAGTCAGGATAAACAAAACAATATATCATATCATATCATACAGAATGGCATCAATAGAACCATCAAATATTGCTTGTAGCTCTTACGAGTTAGGAGAATCAGTAGTGTTCTGTGTAGGCTTTGTTACTATGTCCTAACGCATCGCACTGTTGATTTGCGATCCAACAGTGAACTCGGACTTTCCGCGTCAGACCACCGGGCTAGGGACACTCAAACGAATAAAGAATCCGGCAATATTTTACATTCAATGTGCTTTGATTTGAATTTAATTGAAGAAATAAGAGCTTAATGATAGATACTTCATAACACCACCCGAAAAGTAAGGCTGCCTCCCGTACAAAAATGGTATCGCTGCCTTACGGCAATACCGGATGTATAGTACGCTCATTGACTGATCATTTTCCCATAATCTGGTGCTGTTCTGGTTCGAAAACGAGGATATTTTATGGGTTCGGAACTTGTTGATTGGGGTTCGATCGAGTTCAAGATTGAGGCAAGGCTCGGATGTCGCCAATACGGATCAGGATTTTTGCGGCGCTCTTGACCGCCGGCGTACATGATTTATTCATAGGGCACGAGTCGTCGGATGATAATCTAGTTATATACTTGCTGCTCCTCGATCTAGAGATAATTGAAAAAAATTGACGTGTTCGTAGAGTTTGAAATGTTTATTATTAGCGGTCAGTTCGTCGTCCTAAGGTATGCAAGAAAGGAGATTTACTCAGAAAAAGAGTCTTGAAATTCTAAACCAAAATAAGTAAACGAGGGGTCGTAATTCAAACTGTTCAACAATGACAGGTCAATTTTAAATACATGTTCTATTGATATGAAGTATTAGGTAATCCAACGACCTGTCAAATATTTTTTGAGGTTAGTGCTGGTGGTCAAACAATGGGAATCCAGCTTTGATCATGTAGAAATTAAAACCGTTTATTTGCTTGAAAAATTGTTTTATGTGGAAATTTTTTTGGTATTCCTAGTCAATCTTACTCTTAGGAATATCAGAGCAGTAAAAATTATTTAAATTAAGTGCATTTTAAATAAAAAAAATGCCATAATTGTGTGTGCAAGTCGTTCAAATTGAGCGGATTTTCTTGAATATTTCGGAACAATCAGTGTGTGTAACTTGGTGTATTATTCAGACAAATTTTTTTCGAATTTCGGAAAAAGTTTTCACTTCGAACGGGAGTCGAACCACGTATCTTTGAATTTCCGGTCCAACGCATTATCCAATTACACTACCGAAGCTACTCATCTTTCCGAAATTCGATGTTAATGATGCCGCGCAGACCAAGATGTCTGCGCGGGTGTATTATGCACATATTAATTGACTTACGAGGAAACAAAGGGAAATTTGGTCAGCAGTCATCAATACTTGACAATATCGACGATAAGAAACTAAAGTGAATATCTCTTCGTAGACACTGAAATAAGCAGTATTCAGTTCATGTAAAATGTAAAACTGATGAATATTTAAATTTATATCATATGAAAGGATAAAGAAATTACAGGTACAGTGCTCTGATAAATATGTCTTCTCCAATACTTTCTCTTCAATCTCTTCGGGCTCCCAATACTAAAAGTTGTGATCATATGATTGAGTGGAATTTTCTTCGTCAGTGTTGCTTCAAGATATTTTTTAATATTTCAAATCATAAAAACTCACTTGTTCACTCATGAAATGCCTAAGATAATAAAATTCCTCATATTACTGCAAGCCAGCGACCCGTCAGAGCTTTTGAGGTTGAGAATAGTGGAAAAAACACGTGGTTTGGATTGCCTAATAGTAGTAGTTTGCTAAGGGGGTTACATTCCATTGCGTCCTCAAAGTCTATTGTGTCTCCATCACACCTACTGCGCTATCTACAGCTCGTCCTCCAGCTCTAGAACTTCCATGAGCTCCAGTATATGAAGGATAGTAATTATGATGTGTATGACATATTCGTTCAAGTGGTGTTCAGATGTCGACTACAAAACTTTTCGTTACTTACTAAGTATGTCTCAATGAAAAGGAGCCACCCCAAATATTTCTCTCATTATACCAATTAGGTGCACAAGGACTCTGATGGCGCGCAGGCGTCTATGCGGCAGGAATATTGGGATAGATGTACGTCATGATTGTAAGACCTACAATCACAGATGGGGCTTAGGCCTTGCTTGCTAAAGTAAGTAATGTAGGTATAAGGAAAATGCTCGACAAAGTAAGAAGGCTTGCCTTTGTGTATCACGGGAGCTATGAGAACGTGCCCAACTAGGGTGCTTAAGATCATCACTGACCTCACACCTCTATAAATCTAGTGATTGATAGGGTAGCCCATGAGGCCATTCTCAGAATATCCAAAGAATCAGAAAGTTTGGTCCTCTCTGGATGACTACATCTCATCTGCAAACCTTCCTAGTGATGCAATGATCAAAACAGTAAGCATTGAGAAAAACTTCAGTGCTAAGCAACAGAGAGGATTGGGAAAGGGATAGGGAATACACCGACTTTAATCTCAAAGAAAATACAATATACAGATGGCTCTGAAACCGCTACAGGAGCTGGGGCGAGGATTTATGGGACAGATATAAAGTGCGCACTATCGTAAGGCGTCCTTCAAACGAAAATACTTGCAATCGGAAGATGTCTAGATATAAATCTAGAAAGAAACTATCAGAAGCGCGATATAGCTATTCATACAGATAGTCAAGCTGCCGTTAAAGCACTGAGCTCCCATTTCATTGATTCAAAGCTGATTGGGAGGACCGCAATGAGGTAGGCAAGAAGAATAAAGTCTTTTTAATCTGGGTTGCCGGTCATTCGGGAATCGTAGGAAACGAAGACGCCAATACAGTTGCCAGGAAGAGCGCAAAAACGCCACTCACTGGCCCATAACCCTTCTGTATTATAGGAAAATGCACCTATGAGGAAGAGTTTATGGCGAAGGAGAAAACCGGAAGGGAAAACTCTGGTGGAATCTCCCAGGGATGGATCACTCCGAAGACTCCCTCCGGAACTTTGAAACTGCTAGATCCAATAAATATCTGGATCTCAGTGAGAACCAACTACACCTACTCACTGGCTTTCTCACAGGACATTATCGCATCTGTTGAGAATGGGTTTATCGGACACTGACGAGTGTAGATTCTGTGGGGAGAAGGAAGAAACTCCTATTCACCTGGTTACGGAATGCAATGCCCTTGCAAGCCAAAGGAAAGAGTGCTTTGGACAAGAAACTTGTAGGAGTGGGGAGTTACCCTCATTGAAGCCATCCCAGATACTGGATTTCGTCGAATTTCTGGAACTGTAAGGCGAGCTGTAGGAGGCGCGATGATAACAGCTCTGTTAGGGAGTACAATAGACCTTAAGGTCGCAGTGGACTGCAACCACTTTTTACGATTTTGACATATCCAAAGCGTCATGAACCAAGCTTAGACATAAGGTAATTTTTTTGGCGTCATATACTTTTGGTCGTTGAATTGGAGGTATTGCCAGGTCATTTCCAAGCGATTCCATGCGTTGGGAATGATTCAAAAACAGGGAACTTGAGTTTCTTATGATATGAAACCAAGGGACGTTGAACGTCGTTTTTTCGCCTGTGAACAGCTGCTTCAGCAGCAAAAAAATAAATTTTTTTTTCGTCGCATCGTGGCAGGTGGATCAATTACAGCAACCCGAAAGGAAAAATCATGATAATGCTTCTACGTCGTCGCCTCGAACGAATATTCACGCAGCGAAGGTTATGCTATGTATTTGGAGGACCAGGTCGGTGTTATTTATTATGACCTATAGGAGCCGGGTGGAACTATTACTGGGGAACGGTATTGACTTCAAGGACTGAACGAGAATAAATTCGCTAGCACAAAAACGTTTATATCTTTTGAACCAATGGACCGATTTCGAAAAGCAAACTTATTTTCGAATCATCTTCTAATTCTAATGAAAACTGTTCTTACAATAAAAAAACCAAAACTATTTTTTACAAAATTCATGGATTTTTTCTGGAATTCTTCCCATCATGCTTCTTATAGTGTTCTCAGTCACTTTCTGGGATGCTGTCTTCCACTTTTGCTTGAATTCCGTTAATGTTTTCGTTGATTTCTTAGTCTTCTTCAATTCTCTTTTTACCAGGGCCCAATATCTTTCGATTGGCCTGAGTTCTGGGCAATTTGGTGGATTGGCCTCTTTGGGGACAAAAACCACCTCATTAGCTTCGTACCATTCCTTGGTGGCCTTGCTGTAGTGTCATGAAGCTGAATCTGGCCAAAAGATTGTTGACACATCATGCTCACGTAAAAATGGTAAAATTCGCTTCTTCAAGCATTCCTCGATGTATATCTTCGAGTCAACAGAGTCTTGGTCAACGAAAAATTTGCTCCTTTTCCCACGAGTGCAAATACTTGCCAAACCAGGAATTTTTTAGGAAACTTTTCTTGTTTCTTCACTCGAAATTGTTCGTCAACATTTCCACGAGAAACTGCAGTATAAAATTCCTGACCAGGCAGTTGCGAGAAATCAGCCAAGACATAGGTTTCGTCGTCCATCACGCAACAGGAAGAATTTTTCAAGAAATCTTTTTTCAATTTCTTTGCTCTTGATTTCGCTTCTTGATTCTTCACAGCGTTCCTGTCTGGCACTTTCTGCACTTTGTATGTTCTAAGCCCACAACTCGACTTGATTTTCTGAACGGTTGACTGCGAACAACCCACTATTTGGACCACTTTCCGTCCTGAAAGGTTAGGATTCTTCTGAAAAAGGCTGATTGATGGCTTTCTTCACATTTTTTGGGATATGAAACCTCTTTTTCCTCCCGGTTCCTTCCTTGCGTTTAATTGTAAGATCTTCGTTGAAGCGCCCAACAACTCTTGATACCGTTTCCGGACGAACGCGAGCCTCTTTTGCGATTCTTTTGAAGCTCCATTTTTGATTATTTTGAAAAAGTTTCACTATAAATTCTCGTGTTTTCACTTCGCTTGACATTTTGCGACAGAGAATTAAAATATCTATGAAGTAAATGTTCCACATGTTTCTGACCTTCATAACAAAGCTAACTATGATCAAATTTTAATTTTTTCTCAATTGGTTCAATAGAGGCGTTTTTGTGATAGCGAATTTTTTCTCGTTCAATCCATAATTGATGCCAATGCCGAGCAAGGCGCGAAAAACGGCCACAATACGAACAGAGCACTAAAAGTTATTCTAGAGCATGACATATCTCAGCCTTACGTTGCTAAAACCATTGAAACCAACCAGAAAACGCTCAGATGGAACGTCCTACCCCATCAGCCGTACTCCCCATATATTGCGCCGTCAGATTATTACTAGCTCCGGTTGATGGCACATGGTCTAGCTTAGCTCATCGCCAGTTCCATTTATCCAAAGACATCAAAAATGGCTGGATTCGCGGATAGCCTCAAGGATGAACACTTTTACCATAACGGTATTCGAGAAAGATGACGGGAAAAAGTTCTAGCTAACAATGGACAATATTTTGAATGATTCATTTGTAACCATTTTTTCTACAATAACATTGCATTTGAATCAAAATACAGCGGAGCTGTATGTATTCATCTATTTATTAAATGTTACCCAAAACCTGAAATCACAAAGTAGAAATGTGCATCAAAACCTCACATATTCAACAATAACAACGAAGATAACGTCCTAGGACTAGCATATTAATGAGAAAATTGTATCTCTGCTGGTCCAATCCTCTCATTAATATTTAACAATGTTTTCAATAGCAGAGGCCTCACTAAATGCATTTCATTTTCCAATTTCGTTTTCTATAGTTTGGGTAATGTGCAGAGTACTTCTAAATTTATTTCGTCTGAATTGTAATATTGGATGTCATCATATAAACCAAATGCATTTAACTATGTAAAGATTGTTAAGCGTATGCTCCTCTATGTTTGCTTTTCACTGTGAGGTTTCGACCCAATCAAACCAATCAACTCCAACGGTTTTTTCAAGACATGTTATGTTATCCAATTTAAATTTAAGTATACTTTTCGAATCTCGTAAATAGTTGAATTAGCTACCGTGAAATCAATAAGCTTGGGGTAATACCACGGAGCACACTTTCGTTCTGAAACCACTAATTGCGCGCTTTCAAACAACGTTATCTGAGCTGTCAGAAATAGAATTTTAAAAAAGAGTCTGGTTTCTCTAATAACACCCCAGCTCATCGATGACAGCACGATTTTCTAACTGGAAAATTATCTGATAGATCCGTTCTGTAACTGCACATTGATAATTGATACTATTCTGCCGTTATGTTGAATGAAGCAACACAGTTTTCCTGAAATTTCAAGTAGGCCAATGTCAACAGTGATAGAGATCTGGAAACTATTTCTTCTATTTTGACGATGACGAGAGATAAAATCTCACTTATATTCATGATTCATGATGTAGTCGTTGCTTCCTTCTACTCAACAAACCTAAACCTAGGAAAGAAAAACCAGGATAGATACAGGGTTATCATAATAATCCGTGCATTAGACGTTTCTCGGCTTCTACGAGGAAAAGATTTCTGAAATTTGGCACACGGCCGTTTTTCAAAGGAAGAAATCATGCTAAAATATTTTCATCGAAATCTCACTTCCGGTTATACCGGAAGTGACCATCAGCTTTGGTATTTCAAATGGAACTACCTATTTTTCTAACCAGAAATGGATTCCTTTTTGAACTTTATACATTTTTTATCTGAAACATTTTTACGTTGCTATCATGGTTACCAAGATATGAGGACTTCTATGAAAAAATGGCCAGTTTCAGAGGTCCTCGAAACGTATCATAGCATGCATGCTATCCATAAGAAAGAAACAAATGAAGGATTTTTCGAAAATTCAATAATTTTGCCTTGTATTGCATGGCTATCGAAGAATGTTGTTCTATTGGAAGTGTCACAAAAAATTCATATTTCTGAGAAATTTCAAACAGCAATAACTTCGTTTTTTCGGATGGCATGCCTATATTTTTTGTACAGAAAACGATTGAAGATGGACATAAGGAACCCTTGGAAAAATGTTTGAAATTAAATTTTCTGAACAAAAAACATGGGCATGCCATTTGAAAAAATGAAGTTATTGCAGTTTGAAATTTCTCAGAAATATGAAATTAATTGTGACACTTCCGATAGAACAACATTATTCGATAGCCATGCAATACGAGGCAAAATTATTGAATTTTCGAAAAATCCTTCATTTGTTTCTTTATTATGGATAGCATGCATGCTATGATACGTTTCGCGGACCTCTGAAACTGGCCATTTTCTCATAGAAGTCCTTATATCTTGGTAACCATGACAACAACGTAAAAATGTTTCAGATAAAAATGTGTAAAATTCAGGAAGGAATCTATTTCTGGTTAGAAAAATAGGTAGTTTCATTTGAAATACCAAAGCTGATGGTCACTTCCGGTATAACCGGAAGTGCGATTTCCATGAATATATTTTAGCATGAGTTCCCCCTTTGAAAAACGGTCGTGTGCCAAATTTCAGAAATCTTTTCCTCATAGAAGCCGAGAAACGTCCAATGCACGGATCATTATGATAACCCTGTAGTAACTCGAGTAACTTAGGCACGAAATACGAAGATTCAACTTCAAAAAAAAAGAAGCCGAGAAACGTCCAATGCACGGATCATTATGATAACCCTGTAGTAACTCGAGTAACTTAGGCACGAAATACGAAGATTCAACTTCAAATAAAATTTTCCTCCTTGCCTAGATACAGTGTTCTGTCACAAATATTCATAAATGATTTTAGTTCATTGTTTCAACACCTTCCAATATTTCCTCTTCGAACTTGGCAAACAGTTAGGATTCTCAAAAACCGTAGGAAAATAGTTTTTCTCTATTACCAGAAGCGTAGGGGAAGATACTTTCTTTTACCTCTCAAGAATCTACGCCCCTGTCGTAATAATCATTTCAGAATGTTTTTTTATTCATTCAGTTCAGAACTTTTGACCTATTTTTAATCGTGTTTCATAAGATCTAGGTCAACTGTAATTTTTCCATTCTGAAAGAAATAATCACAAAAAATAAATCTCCAAAAACCACTTTAGTAAGAGAAATATAATCAAAATCAACGTGAGACGAACACTAGTAAAAAAAATCATTAAAATAAATATATCCCCCCCAAACTACTGCAAATCATACATGAAGTTGATTTCAGCTTTGGACTTCCTCTAATTGGCCACCCAGTATAAAAACATGTATCTCCAAACGGAGTAAGTTAAGATATTTTCCGGAAAATAGGTAAAACCTATATCACTCTAGGGCCTCGTTTCAATTTTTTATTTATCAATTCTTTAAAAATGTCCCAACAAATTAGCTGCAAATGAAATTTTCCGAAGGAAAATGTTCTTTCTATAGAATGAGTCTAACTGATTCTATGTCGACTGCTGTGGCTTTTCGAAGGTAGCATCGTATTAGGTATTTATATCGGAAGAAAAATATACAAAACCCGTTTGGCTATTCTTGGACTTCCTGCCTAATACCCATACTAATAGAAGGATTCCATCTATTTCCAACTTTACTTGCTGTTTCATGTATCCTATATACCATTCAATTATCCTGAGAGACTCTGGTATCCATAAAAGTTTCAATCACGCATATACAGAGTGGAAGCAACAGAATAAAATCAAATAATTACATAGATTCATGTACATATAATATATCTTTATTTAAAAAAGAAGATCTATTGAAAATATTTTGTTCTCCATATGAAACATCCTGTATGCGTCTATACGGTTGAATGCCTCTTGAACCGCCGATTCCAAACGTCTATAAAACTCTGACAAAATTATGCAGTATACAGGGTGGTTCGTGTAACTGACGTGTGTAAGTGATGACTTTTTCAATATTCATGTGTGACAGAATAAGTTTCATAGCAAAATAAATGTTCAAACGGCAATCTCAGAGTGGACATATTCACATGAGTGTTGCCATATCTCGAAACTTTATTAAAATCACGAAGAAGACTTTTGAAATCGTCGAAAAGTTACTCACGTGGAATACTAATTTTAATCTTACCAATTATTCAGGTATTTGGGTAAAGTTTCTCAAGTACACAAAAATAATACTCTATTCCCATGACTTACTAATACCATCCATAGTTTCTAACTGGTCAATGGGGTTACTTACCTGAAAAAGAAAAGGAAATTAGTAACAAACTTTGATCAAATGCCAGATTATAAAAATAACAATAATAAAATACATAATTCTGATGCCTCATGTGAAGAAAGAGATAACAACTATAAAACAAATAGCAATGACACCTTTTTCATTATTCCATATCACGTGTTTATTCTAATGGGGTTCTTGGGAATAATAAATCTAAAATATACAGTGCGTCTAAAAGTAATACACATAATATCTTCAACAGATATAGTTTAAACATGAAACACGTTAAGGGACAGTATTTTGAATCGTGGTAAATCTCCATTCAAAAAGTGGTCTCTTTATTTCACGAGTAAGTAAACTAATTTACGTCGTAGAGACTTGATTTTTTTTTTAAATTGAAGTTGAAGAACGTCCCGAGGGCAAATAGTTTTCTTTTTTTCGATTCAATTTGTTTTTCAATTAAAAAAACCAGGGTAATCGTTAGATCTGGGGTTATTGAATATGTTTTTTGTTATTCATGAGTACAAGCTATATTTTTGAAAAAATCATCATGAAAATTTTTGTAGTTTATAAAAAATTATATTGCCGAGGGCAAATATAGTTGCGATTTTTCCCAAAAAATGATGAATAATCGTCGGAAAAAAATCATTAAGTGTAGTTTCCAAAACGCTGAAGTGCAATCTGTTTTTTTTTATTGAAAAACTAATTAAATCGAAAAAATCGCAACTATTTGCCCTCGGCAATTTAATCTTCTATAAAGTAAAAAAATTTTCATGATGATTATTTCAAAAATATAGCTTGTACTCATGAAAAACGAAAAAAATATTCAATAACCCCAGATCTAACGATTACCCTGTTTTTTTAATTGAAGAACTAATTAAATCGTAAAAAAGAAAACTATTTGCCCTAGAGACGTTCTTCAACTTCAATTCAAAAAAAAATTCAAGTCTCTACGTCGTAAATTAGGGTACTTACTCGTGAAATAAAGCACTTTTGAATGGAGATTTACCACGATTCAAAAGGTGATACTGCCCCTTAACGTCCGTTGGAAGGTTCCGTTTATGTTCACGCTCTTAGCGTGGAAGTACCACTCAGCAACAGTGTCCGAGGAATAGCCAAGGAAAATTAAGAGTGGTTGAAGCTAAGCTTTCTGGGTAATTGGAGGAATCGACCCTGACTTCGGTACTACCACTCAGCTATAAATGACCCATCCACCAAAAGAACACATTTCTCAAGAGACACCTACACTAACTGAGTATTGCCATGGATCCAACATCTGTATGAAGCCCTACATGAGATCTGATTTTGTCTTTGGTTCGATCATCACTTTGATGAAGATGATGGAACTAGAGGTTGAAAGGCACCAGGATCTTGAACTACAATATGTACAGTATGGTGCAAATGAAAGGAATAAATTCGTTATTTTGAAAACCGGCGAATTTAAGGAAAAATCCTGAAACACGTCGATTTTTATTTTAAAACGGGCTACTCGTAAGGATACCTTTTTATTTTTGACGTCATCTATATGAGCGTGATGACGTCATCGCTAAAATTATTAAATGGAAATGTGGGTGTTGTGATACATTATTTAAAAGGTCTTTCAAATACCTATTCAGCCATACCAATATGTACAGTAATTGATTTGCCTATTGTCACAAATATTATTGATGAAATTTCAACGGGTTTCTTAATAAAATGTATTAAGTATTGGTATGATGTATTTATTGACACAAAAATAAATTTTGAAAAGGCCGTCGTTGTATTTAAGCTGAAGGTGAACAATTTAAGCACTTAATTTAGGTTTCATTATATAATGAGTACCTAATACATATTAAATATTCATTGTAATAACAAAATTTTATTAATTTTTTAAACAAATACAAAAATCAATTACTGTGAATTATTGATATGACTGAATAAAATCAAATAATGTATCACAACACCCCAATTCCCATTTAATAATTTAAGCGATGACGTCATCACGCTCACATAGATGACGTCAAAAACAAAAGGGTATCCTTACGAATAGCTTGTTTTAAAATAAAAATCGACGGGTTTCAGGAATTTTCTTTGAAGTCGCCGGTTTACGAAATAACGAATTTATTCCTTTCATTTGCACCATACTGTATATACTAACAGACAAAGAAACTGCAACACCCAGAAGGAGTTGATTTTTTTTTGTAAAACATAGACAGTATAGCAAGGAGTAAATTTGGAGAACAAAATCGTGAACAGATTTTGTTACTAAATATTGTAGTCGTTTTTAGCGAATTTTTAAAATTTTACAACAAACCAGCTGTTCGAGGACATCCAAAGTCGATGTTTAGTTGCTGTTAAAATGCAAAGAGCACGTGTACGCGGAATTTATCGCCAGCTAAGTGAGTTTGAAAGAGGTCGAATTATTGGTCTACAGGAGGCGGGGTTGTCATTTCGAGAAATCGCTACGAACAGAAATCCAACTACTTGTATGGGATGTTGTCAATCGTGGTTTGATAATGTCCAAAATGGAAGAAGAGTAGGCACTGGACGTCGAAGGGACACAAATGAAGTTCAAGATCGACGTCTAAGACTTATCGCCATTAGAGACCGATTGGCGACAACTCGATCTTTGGCTGATGCGTGGTTAGGAGATCAAGACCATACTGTAACTGTCCAAACGGCTAACCGCCAGAAAAGGTCTTTTGGACTGCAGCGTTATCGACCCCAGCTTGTGTTACCTCTGGCGGTTGAGCATCGTCGGCAAAGATTACAGTGGTGCAGAAAACGTCATCATTGGAATGTGGAATGGGATGAGGTCGTCTTTTATGATGAATCTCGATTCTCCTAGGTTGCACATGATGGCCGAAGAAGGGTTAAAGGACGTCGGACAGAAAGACGCGAACCTCAGTTCGATGTTGAGCGTTATGTACACCGGACAGTATGCAAGTGGGTCGGTCACCTTTAGTCTTTATTCGAGGTAACATGACAGCGCTGCGTTACCTTCAAGAAATAGAGGAGCCATATGTTCTCCCTTACCTTAACCGGCTCGAGAATCCAATATTTCAGCAAGATAATGCTCGACCTAATGTTGCCAGAGATAGTTTAATCTTACAGTGTGACAAGAAAAACCTCGGACAAACTCTTTTTCATTTAACTTTATCAAACAGAAGAAATTAAACAAAACAACAACAAATAATAATAGCTTGAACATTTGTTAATAATATATTTAGCCGTTTCGAAGTGGCTTCCTTTGGCGGAGATACACAGCTTCAGACGCTTCTTGAAATTTTCGGCAATGGGACGCAGCTCCTCGGGCGTTAATCGGTTCTATTCCCGGCGCAGAGATTGCTCCAGCGAATCCAAATTTTTGTGTTTTTTAGCACAAGCCCTGTGCTCCAAAAGCGGCCACACGCTGTAGTCCATTGGGTTGAGATCCGGTGAGTAGGGCGGCCATTCTGCAGATGAGATGAAACAAGGAAAATGGGTCTTACACCATTCTTGCGTCATTTTCGCTCTGTGAGCCAGAGCGGAGTCCTGTTGAAAGGTCCAATGCGTATCGCCGAAGTGCTGCTTGACCCAAGGAAGTACTACGGCCTCGAGGATGTCGCAGCAGTAGAAATCTTGATTGATTTTGACCCCTTGATCCACGAAAACTAAGGGAGTTTTACCACTGCCGCAAATTCCGCCCCAGACCATGACTGATTGCGGATTTTGACGGTATTCGACGATGGCCGATGTACCGGGAGCCTCTACGGACCAGTCTCTGTCGTTTTGGTGGTTGTGAGATTGTTCTACGGTAAAAAGCTTCTTGTCTGTGAAGAGAATTCGCTCCCATTGCTGACCGGCGGCGAGACGAAGGAGTTGGCGGCACCTTTGGAGTCGTACGCGCTTGTTTTCCTCCGTGAGGAGTTGAACATTTTGGAGCTTGTATGGCTTGAGGTTGAGCTCCTTTTTGGCAATTTGACGGACTGATTCCGGTGATACCGGTCTCACAGGCTTTTTTCCTCATGGAAACCCTCGGATTTCGATTGACTTGCTTCTTGACTTTTTCCTCATGGAAACCCTCGGATTTCGATTGACTTGCTTCTTGACTATGTTGCGATTGCTAGGTGTATTGAGAGTGCGTTTTCTACCACTTCCTCCTTGAAACGACGAATTGCATCGGACACGGTTTGTCGAGGCACATTGAGCAAACGAACAATTTAGCATTGACGCCTACCTTGACGAAACAGCTCCAAAATCGCACTACGTTTGTTTGACATTCTAAAGCTCTGTGAAATGATATTATATCAAACTGAAAATTCACATATTAGTACAGGAAAGTGTAGAGACACCAAGAGAATAAAAATTATTTGGCTGCGCTGAAATAGGTACTTTTGTTCCAGACCACAGCAAAATTTGTCCGAAGTGTTTCTTGTCACCCTGTATTTGAGCGACCCATGGGAATCTTCTGCCATGACCGCCCAGATCTCCCGATCTTTCGCCCATAGAGCATGTTTGGGACATCATGGGTAGAAGGCTTGGATATTTACTCCAGCTTACAACTTACAGGTAGCTTGGGATAGCATCCCTAAAGAAGAAATAGACCATCTTATTGCATCAATGCGCCAAGACGTGTTGGGGAGTGTATAGATAATCGGACAAACGCATTATTAACAAACTAGCTGGCCCGGCGAACTTTGTTACGCCTCTAAATGATACTTACGATGAATTTCACAAATCGTAATCACCGGTGATCGGAGATCAACGGCTTGATTCTCTGATTTTTGAATTGTCAAATCGAGTTGATGCTAGATGAAACTCAGATCACCCCCCATGAGTATCGAAGTCCTTAGAAAAAGTTACACAATGTGGTGCACATAAAATATTTCATACATTGTGTACCTGATTTTCAATCGTTATTACCCCCCCCCCATGAAAAAAAGCCATATCCGCCCTTGGGCGAGATTTCCATGTTTCCATGGATATGAGCTGTCACACAGAACAGAAACACAAATATAATAATGTCAATTACTAATTATGGCTATTTTGGATTCAGTTATTTCCGCAAATATATTTATTACCCAAACAGAAATTCAAAAACATTTCAAAAATCATGAGAAAAGATGAGAATAATGGACAACTCACGATTGAAACTGATCGACAAAATGCAATTTACTTGAAATTTCGATAAAAATTCACTGTGATAGAATTCTATGCAAATTATACAGTAATTGATGTCAATACCTTCACGATTACGTTATTTTGAATAAATTAAGATGTGAAAATAACTAATAAAATCAATCATAATGTCTGAATAGCGCCACCTGAAGTGGTAAGAACGAAACAACACTCATATCAGATATATCTCAACGAAATCTCATCATTTTAGATATCTGTAATCTAACGCTAAGACATTTCGGCTTTGGTCAACAGCGCAGAGTTGGAGGCAACCCAAATTACACACTATATGTTTACATCGCTGTCTAACTGTAGCGACACCTAGTGGCCTTACTCGAAAGAAGGAAAAGCATTTCCTGTATAAAATTTTCATCGATTTTTTCAGAGTTTTATTGTATTTTATAATAACCAGACCGTCGACGAATCCATATATGAAGTTTCATAACAAACAGTCCATCCGATATCGAGTTATAAATGGTGTAACCAACATCTTTCTTTTATATATATATATAGATTTATCGAACATAATTGTGAACCCTTCGTTTTTTCTCCAACTTTGAAATCTTTTATTCCTTGCTACACTTCCTATGTTTCACAAAATAAATATAAACAGCTCCTTCTGGGTGTTGCAGTTTCTTTGTCAGTTAGTATTTTTGGTCTTGGTGATAGAGGCGGGGCATTCCGATCATTCGCCCTTATGATTACGAGGATAATAATAACATGCTGACATAATAAGCTCAGAAGAACCCCGAATAAAAGCTTGAGGGATCGGCAAGCGTAAGAGGAAATTTCTGTTGACTTCCAAGTGGATAAAAAGATAGCAATCGATGGCTGATTCCAGGATGCAGAATTGTCTTGGTAATTGAGTTGATGCTCGTGGTTCATCCGACCACGTCCCAAAAATACGGTTGTTATGATCGACCACAAATAATCGGAATTCGGATCCGAAATTGAGATAAGGCGCGGCGCGGCATTCCAATTACTTTTACCGAATCTGCAAGTCGAACAGATGATTTCTTCAAATGAACAAAACCATTGCGATAAATCGACGGTGCGAGAAGCACCGATCTAGTAGTTGTAGAACGAGCGTAGAAAAGCGGTTTGTTGCCATCCCGATTGGTCAAGGACACTATCTGGTCGTTCACTTCTGCGACCTTCCCAAGTACGTTCTTCGGCCGTCTAGAGACGAATAGATCAGAATGATTGAGGGGACCGCATTTTCAGCTAATATCGTCTTCGTTGAGCCATCCTACGAACGCATTAAGGTCAATATCTAATCGATGCTGATTAGATGATGGGGATATTTTTCTTTCGCAGGTTCGGACCTGCAGGAATTGCACATATATGTTCACCATTCTTAGAATCTGAAGACGGTATTATCTGTTAGTCCCTCTTGCCAATTTTCCTTGACGAAGATTGTCAGAGAGGCATTGCAAAACTTCCATCCAAGATGTAAGAGAGACACAAACAAATGCCCCTCCGTTTGGGAGTGGTTCATCGAAAAATAGATAAGATGGCGACGGGTGGATGATCTTGAGAAACTTTAGGATATTTGAACTGGGCTTCGCAACAAATTGCGTTAAAAGATGCCAAGTTTTCTCAGCCATATTGATTTTTTTGTGGACAGATATGTCATATGTCACTAGAAAGTCTATAGGATCATGTCACCCAAGACATTGCCATGTCAGAAAGGCAGGTACAGACTACATATAGCAGTTGCATTGTTGATAAGAGTCCCCTATAATACAAAAACTAGATCTCACTCAGACATCTAGTGATCAATAGGGTAGCCGCCCATGGGGCTAGAAGATCCAGGGAAGGTACATGTAATGCGAGAATTAAAAGTCAAAGTCAAGAGCCTCTCTGATCAGGTACATCTCAACAGCAAACATGTCTAGTGATGTTATGATTAAAAAAGTAACCATTGAGAAAAACTTTAACACGATGATATGTCAAAAGAAAGATTGGGAAAAGGAATACAGTATCCAAAATTTTAAAGAAAAATGCATTAAATGGTATACATGTGGTTCTAAAGCCAGTATAGGGGCTGGCACTGGGCAACAACCAAGTGTACACTCTCGATAGGCTCCTACTCTAGTGTTTTCCAGGCAGAAATATACTAACTGATGAAAATGCAGCCCAGAAGGAGCTGTTTCAACTTTGAATTTTTTTTGTAAAACATAGATAGTATAGAAAGAAGTAAATGATCAAAATTTGGAGAAAAAAAAACGAAGGGTTTACAATTTCTTTCAATAAAGTTGTTAATAATGCGATTGTCCACCGCCATTATCTATATAGACTCCCCAACATGTCTTGACATTGACGCAATAAGATGGTCTATTTCTTCTTGAGGTATAATATCCCAAGCTACCTGTACTTCATGTCTCAGAGCAGCCAAAGTTCGTGGGGGCTGGGGTGAATTTCCGATTCTTCTATGTCTCAAACATGCTCTATGGGCGAAAGATCGGGGTATCTGGGCGGCCATGGCAAAATATTCACAAGGGTAGCTCCAAAAAGTTTAAACTAACTCTGACAACGTGAGGTCATGCTGAAATGTCGGATTCTCGAGAAGGTTAAGGTAAGGGAGAACATATGGGTCCATTATTTCTTGAAGGTAACGAAGCGTTGTCATGTTACTACGAATAAAGACTAAAGGTGACCTACTTGCATGTGCATTAGCACCCCACACCATAACGCCTACTGTCCGGTGAACACGACGCTCAACATCTGAGGTTCATATCTTTCTCCCCGACGTCGTCTAACCCTTCTTCGGCAATCATGTGCACTCAAGGAGAATAGAGATTAATCCGAAAAGACGATCTGATGCCATTCCACGTTTCAATGTTGACGTTCTCTGCACCACTGTAATCGTTGCCGGCGATGCTCAGCCGTCAGAAGTGACACAAGATGGGGTCGATAATGCTGCAGTCCAAAATAATGGATTAAACGATTTAATGCGAGTTTATTCTGCACAATTAACAATAACAATATGACATAAACATTCGTAGTGACAGACTAACTTTGTCACAGAGCAAAACGTAATCATCAAAATAAATTAATATTCCAACATCCTCCCTATTTGATGATTTTCTTCACTCCCTGTAGACTTATGCAACGATGAAATTTTTCGCCGTCCAGAGCCTTTGTCAGAGAGTCGGCAACCATGTCTTTAGTGGGTACATACTTGAAAGTCAATTTGTTTAGTTGGACTTTCTCACGCAGAAAGTGGTGACGAATATCGATGTGTTTGGTTCGTGCTTGATAAGCACCATTTAATGCTAGATGTAGAGCTCCTTGGTTGTCCATGTAGATCGTCGTCGGGCCATTGGCATCTGATGGCTGCATTTCTTCAGCAAGTCCCCTGAGCCATAATGCCTCTTGAGTGGCAGCTGATGCAGACATGTATTCTGCCTCTGTGGTCGACAATGCAACAGTTGGTTGCTTCTTCGTTGCCCAAGATATTGGTCCACATTTCATGAAGATGTATCCTGTAGTGGACCTCCTGTCTTCAAGATCATTTGCCCAGTCAGCATCACAGTAGCCAATAATTGGAGTAGGTTTTTTTCCATATTCCAATTTTGCAGATGTGGTTCCTTTGATGTAACGCAAAATTCTCTTGACGGCAGTCCAATGTTCTGGAGCTGGGTTTGAATTGAACCGGCTCACATTGCTAACGGCATGAGCAATATCTGGACGTGAAACTTGGGAAGCAAATAGCAAGCTTCCCACAGCTTCCTGGTAAGGCCAATTTCTTGCAGTTTCTTCATTTCCTGGTGGCGATTTCTTTAGTTTTTCTCCTGGGGTTGAAGGAGTCGCAGCTGGGCAGCAGGTTGTCATATTGAATTTTTCCAAAATTTGGCTCAGATATGATTCCTGAGAAATCCACAATTTTTTATCCTCCCTGTTTCTGGTGATTTGGAAGCCAAGCACATTTTTTGCTTCACCTAAATCGACCATTTTGAATTTCTTGGACAGCTGACCCTTCAGATGGCATTTATCTCTGACTTTATCAGAAAATATCAGAATGTCATCCACCCATATGGCCACAATCAATGTACTGCTTTCAGTTATTTTGTGATAAACGCAAGGGTCAAAACTAGATTGTTTCAATCCAAAGCTCTTCAGACTTTCATCCAATTTTTGATTCCAGATTCTACTTGCTTGTTTCAGACCATAAAGGCTTTTCATCAATTTACAAACTTTATTGCCAGAATTGTATCCTTCAGGTTGAAGCATATACACTTCATCTTTCAAATCTCCTTGGAGGAATGCGCTGACTGCATCCATTTGATCTATTTCAAGATCAAGCTCAGCTGCTAGAGCTAAAAGGTATCTTATTGAACTGTAACGAACGACAGGTGAGAAGGTTTCATCATAATTCACACCTTTTCTTTGAGCGCAACCTTTGACAACAAGGCGTGCCTTCTTCTTCACTATTTCTCCTGAAGCATTTCTTTTGGTTCGAAAAACCCATTTGCAATTCAATGGCTTCTTTCCAGGAGGTAAGTCGGTCAGAATCCAAGTATGATTTTCCATTTGGCTCTGATACTCCTGGTCCATGGCTTTCTTCCACTGAGTCCAGTCTGCACGTTCCATTGCTTCATAAACAGTGGTTGGGTCACCAGGTTCTCCACTGATACAGCTGTAGGTTTCAAAGTCCTTCAGGTATGTTGGGGGATTTCGATTCCTTTGCGGTCGAGAAGAATCATCAGAAGCTGGATTCTCTAAGTGGGTTGACGGCACAAAATTTGCGTCATCCACTTGCTCCCTGCTTGGTGAATCATTCACGATGGAATCACTATTGCCAACCAATATGCTCTCTGGAGTAGACGGGATATCAACAGGTGGCGGCACAGGATCATCATGAACTGGGTCTTCAATTTCTGCCAGTTCATCACACTGATAAAAAGATCCTTCTTGCGGCTCACGGCGTTTCTTCAACAATGAGCATCCCTTTTCATTCTCTGCAAATGTGACATCTCTTGAAATTAAAATAGTCTTCTTACATGGGTCATAAAATCTGTATGCCTTAGATTCAAGGCTATACCCCATGAAGATACATGGAAGGGCTCGACGGTCAAGCTTTTTGCGCTTTTCGGCAGGAACGTGGACAAACGCTTTACATCCAAAAATTCGTAAATGCGCAACAGTAGGCTTGATTCCACTCCATACTTCTTCAGGTGTCTTTTCCTGCGATTTTACCGGAGAACGATTCATTATGTAAACAGCTGTATACACAGCTTCTGCCCAAAAACTGTTTGGGAGCTCAGCCTGAAAAAGTAGGCAACGAGCACGGTCCATTATGGTTCGCCCCAAACGTTCTGCACGTCCGTTTTGCTGGGGGGTGTACGGACAACTTGTTTGGTGGTTGATTCCGTTTCTTTTGCAGAAATTGTCGAATCTTCTATTACAAAATTCTTTTCCATTGTCAGTACGGACGATTTTGAGTTTCTTTCCAGTCTGAGTTTCAGCAAATTGTTTGAAGCACTCAAAAGTTTCAGCTGCTTCACTTTTTGATTTTAGAAAATAAACAAAACATTTTCGGCTAAAATCGTCCAGAAAAGTGAGAATATATCGTGATCCAGCCATTGAGTCATGTTCTACCGGACCAATTAAATCGGAATGTACTAAGTCCAAAATATTGTTTGAAATAGATGAACTCAGTTCAAATGGTAAACGGTGGCTTTTTCCAACAACACATACTTCACAGACGTTGGGTTGTCTAGATGGCGAGAATTTAATTCCATGAACAAGTCCATTATTTAATTCAGACAAGCTGTTGTAATTCAAGTGTGCCATTCGATTATGCCAGATATCTTGATCAATGCATTTTGCTGAAAATACGGAGCCATTTCGACGAGATACATCTAGCTTGAACAAATTGTTTACATGACTGGCAGAAGCAATAACATTTCCATTTTCATTGATGATTTTTCCACCATCGTTAGTAAATATCACTGTATTGCCTTTACGAACTATTTGACTAACAGACAATAAGTTCACTTTCAAATTCGGAACAAAATAAACGTTTTGAACTTCAATATCGGACTGACGACCATCCATGGTAATCGAAAGGTCAACGGAGCCCACAGTCGTCGTATTCATCTTTCCGTCGTTAGCTGTAGAAATGGTGATCGGCGACGATTTTTGAATATTGTTCATCACTTCACAATTTGTTAAATGTTCCGATGCGCCCGAATCAAGAAACCATTCCGCGGTATTTTGTGCAGAATACGCGGCGAAAAGCATTTGTTTGTTTTTAGTTTGATTCGACGTCTTATCATGTTTTCCTTGGTTACGGTTCTTTTTCTTGGTACAGTTTTTCGAAATATGACCGTAGCCGTTACACTCGTAACAACGCACTTTTTCAAAGTTCTTGTTATTGGAACGTCGAGATGAACTGCTACCGGAACCTGTTCCATACATCGCTAAGTTTTCGATCGATTTTGAAGATTCGGCAATCGAAATGTCCTGCAGTAGCTTTGTTTTGATGGAGTCTGCTGTAACTCTTATGCCAGAGCTCTCTATTCCCATAATCATAGGTTCATATTTGACCGGTAAACCAGCTAGGAGAATAGTTCCAATCCATTCATCACTTACGATGAGACCGATTCCATTTAATTTATGTGCAGTTGTGACGATGGTGTTCACATAATTTTCAACTGAACCACTTTTTTCAAGGGTTGTCGAAATTAGAACTCGGAGGAGTCCTACACGACGCGTCAATCCGGAATCCTCAAATGCTGCCCTGAGGTTGTTCCATGCTTCCATGGCTGACTTTGCAGACTGTACATGGACGTAGTTGAGTGGTTCGATTGACAGGATTATTTTCGATTTACACTTTATGTCCTTCTTGGTGTCCTGTTCGGTTCCCAGTACACAATCCCACAAATCAAGATCTTCTAAAAGAGCCTTCATACCAAACTGCCATGAGTCAAAATTTTCTCGACCTTTCAACCGTTCCACCGGCAAACTCTGAACGGACATGGCGGACGGGTTTGGTTAGATTTGCGATCACAAAAAACTCGCGTTCACTACAGAGGTGATAGCATGGAGCCCATAACCTAATGGATTAAACGATTTAATGCGAGTTTATTCTGCACAATTAACAATAACAATATGACATAAACATTCGTAGTGACAGACTAACTTTGTCACAGAGCAAAACGTAATCATCAAAATAAATTAATATTCCAACACAAAAGACCTTATCCGGGTATATGTCATACGGCAGAAATGACTTTCTTGATGCCATTTTTGTTTTCCTGATAATTTCAAAACCACAGAATCGATCGAGGTTGAATTTTGCATTTGAATGAAGAATGCCATATTCAAACTACATGCGAAATCTTGTCCAGATCCATTAAGAGGGTGCCGTACCTCTTGGAAAATTGAACGATATTTCGATACCAAAAAGTGAGTTTGCGTATTCAAAATATCCAAGCCGGAAATTGTCCGTCCCTGACACATTCATAAGTGATCGAATTCCGAGACGAATCTTAGCGGATGTTATCATATATCTGACCACTAATCCGATTTAACCAACGAGCTCCAACAAATAACCTGCAAATTTGAATAACTTTCACCTGTGGCGTCTGAGACATCGTGTTAGTTCATCGCAGTGGTTTTGATGAATAAATTTGAATAAATGCCATAATTTCTGCAGCAGTGTGAAGAATTAGGTCTACTTATTCGATGAAAATTGTGACACACTTTATACCAATGGAAACACACTACCGTCCAAAAACTACAACTAAAGCGTGATTTTTCAGAGGTATACAACTTTGAAATGGAATAAAATGAAGATGATTATTTTTAATTGACTTGAAATTTACTTTATTCGAAAGATAATCTTCTGGCATTATAATTTAAATATGATTTCTGTCACATAACCACCACGAATGGCTCGGACAGTCGGACGTAGTCTAAACTGGGGGTCCAATTTTCGATGACTTTTTCCAATATTTGTGGCCATACCTATATGTACAATTACGCGGCGAATGTTATCATCCAAGTGGCCAATCATTTCGGGCTTATCGGCGTAGACTAGCGATTTCACATAATCCCCACAGAAAATAGTCAAGCGGCGTTAAATCGCACGATCTTGGATGCCAATTCAGGGATCCGTAACGTGAAACTATCCGGTTACCAAACGTTTCAATAAAGTTATTGTGTTACGGGCTGTGTGACGCCGTCTTGTTGAAACCACAGCTACTGCACAAAGTGGTTGTTCAATTGATGAACGAAAAAGTCAGTAATCATGGCTCTATAGCGGACACCA
Organism: Adalia decempunctata; assembly: GCA_951802165.1. Taxonomy (NCBI): domain Eukaryota; kingdom Metazoa; phylum Arthropoda; class Insecta; order Coleoptera; family Coccinellidae; genus Adalia; species Adalia decempunctata. The sequence goes on along the minus strand of OX637697.1, from coordinate 34,187,840 downwards.
TTGACTGTGACGTTCTGGCCAACATCGTTCTTAAAGAATTACGAACCAATTATTCCAAAAATCACATCAATTAATGATTTTTCTTAGATGTAACGGGATCTATCATCACTCCAAATACGGCAGTTTTGTTTATTGGCGTTTCAATTCAAAGTGATCGCTAAACAAAATTCGCTTATGAAAATTAAGATCAACGGCAATCTTGTTTCGGGCCCATTCGCCGAATCTACGCTTTGCTAGATGATCCTGTGGCTTCAATTCTTGCTTTTTCAGTTGGATTTTGTCAGGACACAAACCAAGATCTTTCGGCGAAATTCCATAAAGTGGATTGATCCAATTCCTGTGCCCGATGTCGGCTGACTGAATCGGGTCTTCCATGTATAATGAAGTCAGCAAAACAAATCTGGCGAATGAAACCCGGAATGGCTAAAAATTTTGCCATTTTTATCCATGAAAGAATAAGTAGTTGATATCAACTTGGCGAAACACTTATCCGAAGCATGTTTCCAGCAGAAATCTAACTAGCTCATTTTTTCAGTGATTTATTCGTAAATTATCCTTGAAGAAAAAAACACCGCCTCTATTGTATTTAAAAAATATTAGATGTTTCGCTAACTTGATATCAACTTGGCGAAACGTATAGAGTAAGAAAATACCTTTGGATAGCTTTCCGCGTCTTTTCTCTTTAATTTTTTCCCGTAGAGTGGTCAGTCATGTCGAAAAGTAATCTCCAGTTTTTGTTCTACCTTTATTCAAGAAATCAATCATGATTACTCCAAGGCAATCCCAAAAAACTGAACTCTTCCAGCAGATTTTTGGACACGAAACTTCTTAGGTTTTGGAAAACCAGAGTGTCGCCATTCCATCGATTGTTGCTTCATTTCTGGATCGTAGAAATGTACCGAAGTCTCATCCATCGTAACAATTCGGTTTGAGAAGTCTACATCGTTTTCAAATCGAGCACAGATCGAACGCGATGCTTCTACCCTTGTACGCTTTTGGTCAACATTCAAACATTTTGGGATCCATTTTGCAGAAAATTTTCTCATGACCAAATTGACGTGAACTATATGATGAACGCGTTCGTATGAAATCTTCAGTGCTTCAGATATCCGTTTTAGCCCAATTCGACGGTCTGATAACATCATGTCATGAACTGCATCGATATTTTCGGGTACTGACACAGAAACTGGCCTTCCCGATCTGTCATCATCTTCAATGGAAAATTTACCTCTTTTGAAGCTTGCAGTCCAATTTTTCACGGTCGCATACGATGGACATTGATCACCAAGGGTATTAAGCAGATCTTCGTAGATCTACCTCTCAACCCTACATACAAAAATAAGTTCAAACCGTATAGAGTAAGAAAAGTTCACAAGTTACTACCACATGACCTACAATTCTGTCTAGAATTTTCCCAATGGTTTTTAGGAAAATATGCTGAAAACCCAAACTATGGGCGGAATATCATATGGACTGATAAAGCATGCGTTAGCAGCTATTTTTAATAGATACAATTCCGACAATTGGACTTTGGAGAATCCACATATTATAGTGGAGACACAAAATCAAGGCCGATATAGTTTCATCGGTCCCTATATCAATGACGGTAATCATACGGTAGCGCGATATTTGGAAATATTGCGGGAATTTGTTGAACCAATAATGGATGATTTGTCATAACAATAAATTGTAGACGTATGCTTCCAACAAGACGGGGCACCGTGTCATAACGCACACATCATAACGGCGTTTTTTAACGAAATATTTACGGACAATAATTGGCTTGGCAACCGGGTTCCTGTTCATTGGGTGGCAAGATTCCTCGACCTTACGCCTCTAGATTTTTACCTTTGGGGAAGAATAAAATACCTCACATATAAATGCCATCCTGATTCCCGAGAAGCGTTGGAAGCAGCAGTGCGACATGCCTTTCGTTCAATACCTGCGATGGAATTGATTGATGCTGTCAATAATGTTGGGAAGCGAATTCAATAAATATGTTTCGATTTAAATGGTGCTCAATTCGAATACATTTTGTAAATAGTTTAAAAATATTGTTGTTCTTGTTATTCTATTTTTTTATTGAATTCATGAGTCATTACAAGATCGGCACTAATCATTCTTTTGAACAGCTGTTATGTAAAACTATTTTGTTTCGTATTTAGGCATGGCTACCCAGATTTTGAAAATACATCTAACATAATTCGAAAACAGCCACAAAATTAATGATTTCCAAGAGAAGTAGCAACTATTACATATATTTGAAAAGAGAATTTCATTTCAAACATGAATATGTAAAAAAATATGAGGTGATCCAAAGAAATAATACAAGTTTATGTTATAGCTTCAAAACCATATCTTTAATAAAAAACTGAAGAATGTTTTCACATCAGAAACAAGAAATATTCAAAAATAAACAAGTTACGGAGTTGGGTCAGAAATGCACAAAATTGAAAAACACCTTTTATCTTTCGAACAAGTCAAGATATCAATGTGCGGTTTTCGGAATTCATTTTCTCACAAAAATCGATCTCGTAGCATGTAGGCTAGTTTTTCTCTAACTCATCTAGAAACTGGTGTTTTCTATCAAAAGTGTCCAATCTGGACCATTCTTCACATACGTCAGTCTGTTCATGTTGAAATGCCAAATCAAACTTAAAATATAGATACATAGAATACCTGATTGTTGGCACTGATTTGATTCTGTTTAAGACTTTCTTGTCGATCGAAAATCTGTGATGGGGTTCTACTTTTCATTTCTCCTGAAAGGGGTCGCGCTTTACAGCCCTTCAAGTTTGTATTTTTGACTATCCTTGATGTTATAAATAATGTCGAAATAAGAAGAGCCTCGTCTCAAAACTTGACATGCAATTGATTCGTCTCAAAAATCAAATTGTCTAATATTGACCTTACTCTTTGTTCTATCCACATCCGTCTTCGAGTTTTTCGTAACCGAATATAATATCATATATTAATGGGTAATTCAGAAGCAATCTCTGAGAGCCCGAGTTATTTAGTCCAAGTTCGAAGATATTAATTAAATTCGTATTCTTCGAACACGAGATAATTCGAATTTCGTCACAAGAATTTCCTACTGGGTGCGTAAATAAAGAACACTCGAGTTTGACATTCACTTTCAATTACGCAATTTGGACATTGAATGGATTCCGAAAATTTCTTTAGATTTATGTTTTCAGAAGTATAGATCAATCTTGATCAGGATTTCGAGTTAACGTTCAATTCAAGAACAATGTACTTCGTATCACCATTTGACAGTTGGAAGATTTCAACTTCTCGTTCCAATAAGTTTTGGAAGATGGCCATGGAAAAGATAATGCAGAAACAATGTCCACAAATTGATACAGAGTGTCACATTTAAAATGAAACAGAGGTCTTTTCCAGCAGACAAATCAAGATTTTGGAAAATTGCTCAGGCTCCTAATTTTATTTTGAGAGGAATTTTTTTACAGAAAAAATATCATATCATTTCATCCCGCGTATTTTGTTCCAAAGGTCAATCTCTGTGCCTACAACAACTGCAAGGGAATTTCAGTGTGGAGTCTGGATCAGGGGTTCTGTCGATCTCAGTGCCCGTTTGTTACAGGCACTTGTTACAGTTGCTAAGGTAAGATACTGTGAAACGTTCAAATCTACTGAACCTGGCAACCATACCATAATTTTGTTCTCTATTTCAGTATCGTAATGAGTTCATTTCAGTACTAAAAACAGTGCTGTAATGAACTCATTACAGCATTGTTTTCAGTTATATTTTTCGTTTTTTTGGTTGTCAGCACTGGCTTCCGCTCTCATCAATTTTAAGCACACGTTAATTTGGAAATGTCAATTTCGTAACAGTCACCAACTGCCAAGATACAACACAAAAGTCACTAAGATGAGTTTTTCATTGAATTTCAACAGTATTTCACGAAATTTGATTGAAATAGAAAAAATATCGTCTAATACTCGTTGCAGAATGCAATTCCAACACTCATGCGTTCGAAATCGCTCCTTCGTCGCTCGTTTTCGAATTTCGCATTCGTATTGGAATAGAAGCCCATTCTGCAACTAGTTTTAGAATGTACTATTCCGAAACGGTAGAGTGTAGGCCTTATTTTAGCCGTACGCCTTGCTGACGCACCCTGTACACATAAGATGAACATGATAACGTTATCGATATTCATCAGATGAATGTTCTAACCTTACTTTCAGTACGCGATTTCCAAATAATTTCTGATCATTTCTACAGTTTGCACACATTCCCAAACATTTCTAAACATTTCCATATGTTTCCACATACGAGGATATATTGAAACATTCTTAGCATACTATAGGACCAAACAAAATTTCAATGTCAAAATATTTTATAACTCAACATATTCTCATCTTAATTGAATACATTTATTACAGCGAACCAGCAACGTCTCTAGACCTTTCAAAAAAACGTTTCTTCTTGCTCTGCAAACCAGTCCTCCACAGCTTTTATTACCTCCTCGTTGGAAGAAAATTTACGACCTTTTAAACTTTTTTTCAGTTGAGGAAAGAGATGATAGTCAGACGGAGCCAAATCTGGTGAATAAGGGGGGTGTTCTAGTAATTCTAACCCTAAATCACGAATTTTGTGCATGGCAACATGAGATTTGTGTACTGGAGCGTTGTCCTGTAAAAACAAAATACCTTTGGATAGCTTTCCGCGTCTTTTCTCTTAAATTTTTTCCCGTAGATTGGTCAATAATGTCGAATGGTAATCTCCAGTTATTGTTCTACCTTTTTCCAAGAAATCAATCATGATGACTCCATGGCAATCCCAAAAAACTGAACTCTTCCAGCAGATTTTTGGACACGAAACTTCTCAGTTCTTGGAGAACCAGAGTGTCGCCATTCCATCGATTGTTGCTTCGTTTCTGGATCGTAGAAATGTACCCAAGTCTCATCCATAGTAACAATTCGGTTTGAGAAGTCTACATCGTTCTCAAATCGAGCACAGATCGAACGCGATGCTTCTACCCTTGCACGCTTTTGTTCAACATTCAAACATTTGGGGATCCATTTTGCAGAAATTTTTCTCATGTCCAAATTGATGTGAACTATATGATGAACACGTTCGTATGAAATCTCCAGTGCTTCAGATATCCGTTTTAGCCCAATTCGACGGTCTGATAAAATCATGTCATGAACTACATCGACATTTTCGGGGACTGACACAGAAACTGGCCTTCCCGATCTGTTATCATCTTCAATGGAAAATTTACCTCTTTTGAAGCTTGCAGTCCAATTTTTCACGGTCGCATACGAAGGACATTGATCACCAAGGGTATTAAACATATCTTCGTAAATCTGCTTACCTCTTAACCCTTTTAAATACAGGTGATGATGGCTCGATACTCCAATTTTTCGATTTTTACAATTTCGCTGGACATCTTTTTTTTATTTATTGCGTAACTCTGGTTTACTTTTTTGACGTCGAACTCTACACTGACACTTCTAATGAGTCATTGTTCGTTGATATGGTATCGCAATAATTTGTTTATGCATGGAACTGGTCTAGGTTAACTAGATATCAATACATCCTCATATTTTCAGACATTTCTACACTTTCCATGCAAGTGTACAACAATTTCCACTCGTGATCACCCCCTCGGTTCAATACTTGAAATAAGTGACCGATGATGGGAATAAATGTTTGGCATTCATTTATAGAAGAGCTTTTGGCGTAGTGGTCTGATTTTTTACTTTTGCATATAGAGCTTTCGAACCATCATCGGCAGATGCCTGAAGTTTGTCAATCCAAGGTACTGACTGAGTGCTCGTTAATTCAAAAGTCCCTATGATCTAACCCTAAAATAAATAATCTCGATGTGGTAATTGCTCCGTTCAATATCGTCAAATTCTAAGGAAACCTTCTCCACATCGGAAGATGGAGCTATCGAAAGCAAACAGAAACATGGAAAACCCGAAAAAATCAGCAGGAACCTTCATCAAAATGTGCCAGCGACGTCTGGTTTATTTTCCATTTCGACGAGGCCCAATTCCGCGAAATCGCCGCAGAGAAAATTAGCATATTTATTGGATTCTGCGTTTCGAGAAGAACGGACGAGAGGCGTAAGAGGAATCGAGAAAAAGGCCATCTCACATCTTGCATCATTCAGCTTTCGTTCCGATTATTTATTGTGAGTATTCGATTTACGTCTCGAAACTGGCCAAGAATCTTCTAGAATTTAGCACAGGAGCTGGTGAAAAGACTGGTTATGCAAGCCGAGAAAAAGGACGGAGGCAAAATACATACCGAAGTGCATAACAGTTTTAACTGCTCTCTGTATCGCAGAGATGTGTTACAATGTTAGGTAAAAAAGGTGCAAATTTCACACGAATGTTTCATTTCTTTTATAGCGTCATATAATTGCTTCAATAAAGCATATTTTTTTACATGATAATATTGATTCAAATCTCAAGTTTCATGTATGAATAATCAATGTTTACTCGAATGTCGTCGTCAAAGAAGTTTGGTTAATTGCTCTATTGCTAAGAATGCTAAGTCTACATTTGAGGATGATCGTTCCTTGTACCGTAGATTTCATAATGCACACCATCAAATTTACCACCCTGCATTTTACTGTATTCATGACGAAAATGTCGTTGGATATGAAAATATAGTTCATTTCAACATATTCGATTCCACAAATTAATAAAATATAATAGAAACCCTCATGAAATATCAAAAGATTTACGAATTCACCAAACCAAACTTTATTGACACTTGAAGTTTGAACACGAGCATTGCGATCTGAATCTGCAAACGGGATGTGGCAACATTCGATTCACGAGGCAACGTACAACACAAGATATCTTCGGAGGTTGGGGCATTATGAAGTATATTTGTTTTTTTTTATTTCAACGTCCGATACTTTTGAAAGAGATGAGAGAGTTTATATAGGTGTTCATTACCATTACAATAATCTTTTAAACTCCTCAAGAAAGTAGATTATTTTTACAAATGAAACAAATTCAGTATACAACCTCGGAAACAGATAGGAAAACTTATACAAGGTGACAAGAAAAACTTCGGACAAATTTTGCTGTGGTCTGGAACAAAAGTATTTCAGCGAAGCCAAATAATTTTTATTCTCTTGGTTTCCCTACACTTTCCTATACTAATATGTGAATTTTCAGTTTGATATAATATCATTTCACAGAGTTTTAGAATGTCAAACAAATGTAGTGCGATTTTGGAGCTGTTTCGTCAAGGTAGGCGTCAATGCGAAATTGTTCGTTTGCTCAATGTGCCTCGACAAACCGTGTCCGATGCAATTCGTCGTTTCAAGGAGCTCGGCCATGATGGTCGTCGTCCAGGAAGTGGTAGAAAACGCACTGTCAATACACCTAGCAATCGCAACATCGTCAAGAAGCGAGTCAATCGAAATCCGAGGGTTTCCATGAGGAAAATAGCCTGTGAGACCGGTATCAACACTATCAACCGCGAATCAGTCCGTCAAATTGCCAAAAAGGGGCTCAAACTCAAACCATACAAGCACCAAAAAGTTCAACTCCTCACGGAGGAAAACAAGGGCGTACGACTCCTTCGTCTCGCCGCCGGTCAGCAATGGGAACGAATTCTCTTCACAGACGAGAAGCTTTTCACCTTAGAACAATCCCACAACCACCAAAACGACCGAGTAGAGGCTCCCGGTAGCATTTTCAGTAACAGCAGACGCGCTAGATCATCGGCGGTGCTTCGGCTTTTTTCAGCTATTTAAGTAATGGGCGATAGACTACAGCAGACAGATCAGTTGAAACGTGTTGGCTGATTTATAAAAATGGATTGCTTACCAGATAATTATAATTATGTCGAGGAGTTTGAGTCAAAATTTTCTAATGAAATCTTGACACATCTGACAATAATCCAATAGAATTTTATCCTGCAATTTCCACTTTCCTAAAAAATCGATAAAAGTGTGCGGAAAGTAACTACTTTCTTATATCAGGGTTGCATAATTCTTTTAAATACCACGGAACAACTCCAAAGCATAAGCGCCTGGGTATAAGAAAAGGAAAAATGATAAGTGTGCAGCCAACAAGTGCAGCTACACGAAAATCGGCAATGGGCGGCAAAAAACATTCCTCAGCTGGTAGAGAAGTGAAAAGCTTACCAAAAAAGGCTAAAGCACCCCATTCATTACAAGAATGTGTCAATATTAATTAATAACGAAAACAAAGTCATTATTTGCGAAGCTAAAATAAATACAAAGTTTTTTCTGAAATCAGTTTCATTTACTTGAAAGTTAACTTAGGTGAGAAACAGCAGACGTTCTAGACCTAGATCGTCTGCTGTTACTGTCGTCGCCGAACGCTATTCGAAAACATAGCGCGTCTGCTGTTACTGAAAATGCCTCCCGGTACATGGGCCATCGTCGAACACCGTCAAAATCCGCAATCCGTCATGGTCTGGGGCGGAATTTGCGGCAGTGGTAAAACTCCCTTAGTTTTCGTGGATCAAGGGGTGAAAATCAATCAAGAAGTCTACCGCTGCGACATCCTCGAGGCCGTAGTACTTCCGTGGACCAAGCAGCACTTCGGCGATACGCATTAGACCTTTCAACAGGACTCTGCTCCGGCTCACAGAGCGAAAATGACGCAAGAATGGTGTACCATTTCCTTGTTTCATCTCATCGGCACAATGGCCGCCCTACTCACCGGATCTCAACCCAATGGACTACAGCGTGTGGTCGATTTTGGAGCACAGGGCTTGTGCTAAAAAAACACAAAAATTTGGAGTCGCTGAAGCAATCTCTGCGCCGGGAATGGAACCGATTTACGCCCCATTGCCGAAAAGTTCAAGAAGCGTCTGAAGCTGTGTATCGCCGGCAAAGGAAGTCACTTCGAAACGGCTTGAATATGTTATTAACAAATGTTCAAGCTATTATTATTTGTTGTTGTTTTGTTCAATTTCTTCGGTTTAATAAAATTAAATGAAAAAGAGTTTGTCCGAGGTTTTTCTTGTCACACTGTGTAAAAACTCGTTCATTGTAAAGATTAAAAATTTTATTCACCAGTGGAATAAATAAATAATATAAATAAGTCAATGAATTATGATGTAAAAATAAAATTAAATTCACAACTCGAACATTTATAGGATAAGCTAGCAATAACTTGCATTATACAGGGTGTATTTAAAGGTGAGGCTTATCTTTTGACAGATTGTAGAACTTTGATTTTCTAAAGACCTAAAGTATAGAGTGAAACACCCAGTATTATCTTACGATTCTTCATAATTCTAGTTCAAGGGTATCATATCATGCTGCGGAGGTTTATCATTGGATCTAATGATCAAAAAACCTAATTGCACTTAAATTTTTCAGAATTCATCAATAAGCTACCAAGTAGCAGGAACAATAAATTTCTCAGAAAAATGAAAATCCACTTTGCGGAAAAACAAGAACCTTGTCCCGAAAGGAAGGTTCGACTATAATTCCCAGCCGAGTTCCCATTAAAAATAAAAATACTAAGATTTACGATTCGACTGACGGCAATGACCTTTTTTGTAGGACGATTTGTATTCGCAAATCGAACGTCCTCGGAGATAAATGCGACTTCTTCGTTTTTTAACAATCAGTAAGGCCCCTCGTTCCGTGGAACACGACCGTATGCCAGGCCAGCTTTAATATTCTTCAAGACGAATGGCTTATTACATTGTCTCTTTAAAACCGGATTTATGAACCGAATTGCAGAATACAATTCAAGACCCCGCATGTCCCATTTTCGAAAGGACCCCACACAAGCTCGGGCGTGTTCAGGGGGTCAGTCAAGCTTGACCACATTTTGAAATTCAGAGGAATCATATTATGGAACTTTTGCAAAGCGAATTGGTCGAATCGAATATTTTTTTAATGCCCTCGACAAGATACAAAGAGAGCTGAAGCTACGTATTTTTCAAAATATTTTTTACTTTGGGAAGATGATGAATTTGAGAAAATATGTGAATTCAGTAATTCCAAAGACCTGGCGAATGTTGAAGAAACTTTTTTCTCTGTTAATACTGAAAATATTTCACGTATACAGAGTGTCCCACTAGTGCCGCAGCGAACGATGAACGATATACGCGTAACGGTCGGAGTTTGGCGAAATTTTTTGCAGACTTGATATACCCCAAGAATAGCGCAACCTAAAAATATTTTCGAATATATCGGGTGGCCCACAAAAGAGGAATAGAAAGTGAGTTTGTTTTTTCAAATTGGACATCCTATATTCAATAGTGTTTTTCAATTCTCTGAAACTTCCTGCATGCTTTCGTATACTTTTCACATATTTTCATTCGACAGTTTTCGAAATATTGGCCATTTTGACAAAAAATGATACTTGTAGAGGCTATGTTAACCAATTATATTTCACGAACCCTTGCACATACCAATAACAGATTATATGGTTTGAAAGACAAAATATTATTCAATTTCTTCACCCTGGTTATGAATCTTTTTACACATCTTGTCATCCAAAGAAACAGAAAGAAACAGTGGCAATTGCACTGAGTGATAGAGCTATCAAATTAACAACTCCGGATAATAGACAGGAAAAAATAACCTTAGTGAAACGAGTTCTATTAGAGAATGGCTACCCAGAAAGCATTATAAGTAAAATAGTACGACACAGAGTGTTTCTTCATTATAACACTGAACAAAAATCAAAAAAACAAATAGACCTTGAGAAAATAGTTGGGCTGCCATATATCAAAGAAACAGGAGAAAAATTGAGATCGCTTTTTAGGCACTATGGTTATTCAGTTATTTTCAAGAACAGCAATAAATTGAATACGATTTACACAAAATTGAAAGATAAAACAGACAAATGGGACCAATCAAACTTGGTATATACGGTTCCCTGTGAAGATTGTGATCTTGTATACATTAGGACCACCAAACAAAAGTTGAAGAATAGAATAAATGCCCATAAAAGTACTATTAGGACAAACAAAGCAGAAAGTACAGCATTGGCAGAACACGCATTAAAAAAGGGTCATAATATGAACTTCGACGAAACAAATATCCTATATAAAGAAAACAAAAAAAATAAAAGAGAACTGGCCGAAAAAATTTTTATAAAGAAAGAACAGAAAGCAATGAATAGAATAACTGACTGCTTAAATCTGAGTTCCATATATTCGAAGCTATTGCATGAAGCGAAACCAACAAGTAGGCAACCGGAGATACAAGAACGTGAATGACCGGTATTCGAAAAAGTCTGTGGTATTAGTGTTGATTGATGTCTAGGTTTTGTGAATGGATTGTTGAAAGAGCTTTTCTATAATTGAGACCACATATTAATGAGAGAAAAGGGTGTAGACTGTAGACTGTTCCGATGATCATTTATATGATATTTTTAAGAAACGAACATATAAACTCTGTTATCTATCTCTGTTTGCGTGTGAGTGTTTTTTATGTTTATAGTTTTGTATAGTTGTTTGAAAAAAATTTGTGTTGTGTAACAAAAAATCTTTTTATAGGCTTGAAAATGGCCGAAACGTCGCTGCTTTAATTGATTAAAAATTTAAGAGTTTCATATGGGATTTTATTAGTCACCTATGCCAAGAACCTAACCAAAGACAAGACTTCAAAGTATCCTAGCTGTCAAATTATTCTATTCAGAATTAACATCATTGCAGCTTCAATCATATCATCATAGTTTTTACGGATTGGATGAATACTCACAAAATGATGTAAAAATTCAAAAACTACCAATGAGTTTGAATGTACAAGTTATGAATGCTACAAAAAAAAGAGTTTCGAAACTTTAGGATACAAAAAAGTGCCCGCTCTTATCCTTATACAAGTTTCTTCGAAAAAATGATATTCATAGGCACGCAGATCTTCAACTTCAAGTTCTCAAGCTTGAAGCTTGTTTGAAATTTCTGCAAGATTCGACTGTTCAAGTAGAAACATAGAAAATTATCAAAAATGTATTTTGAAAAATGGATACTGAAAGCAAGTTTCTGTCATCAGAAAGATAAATAAGGATAAATCACTGAAAAAAATAATATATTTCAACAGTGATCTCTTGTACTTTTCATGCAAATAACTAGAAAAGGAATCCTTTCTATCAATTCATATAAACGTTAATTATTTTCGTCCATCACATCTTTTCCAATTCATTCATTTTCCGAATAAATTCACATTCTCAGAAATACGCTAAGAATGTAGAAAGGGCAACATAGTGTTGAGAGTGGAATGTGTCAAATTTCCAAGGCCAGAGTTGTGATTTTATAATTGTGAATGGAGTATACACAATACGGTGTGTCAGAGAGAGAGACATAATCAGTGAATTATTTTCATTTTCAATATTGCTGCACGAGCTCAGATCTGAATTCTTACCAAAACCCATGAAAAAATAAATTTTGCCGCTCTTATATTTGACTATTCCACTCTTTCCAGTTTTGGTGAGGAAGTTTCCGTAGCAACGATCGTTTCATCTCGATAAAACTTTTAAACCGGCAAAACCAACAAGTTGGTTTTTCAGCGATGAAATTTTTGACGTTTCTCGAATTCATAGATAGCTTCGGAAATAAATATCATAGAGAGAACAAACAACGTTTAGTGGTTTAGTTAATCTTTGATGAATTCTACTTTGCCAAATAGCGCAATACGCGTCAAATGTGAACATATTACCGTATTTTCTCGTGGAATAGTCATGCCGAATTCCACTCGAGATGAAATTTAAGCAGGTAAAATACAAATGTCATTCGCGAAATTTCCGAGCAACAAACTTTCATATTACAATCGAGAAATTTTGCCGGCAAAATTCCATCTCTAGTGGTATTACATATGAAAAAATATTATATATTTCGCTAACTTGATATCAACTTGGCGAAACATCTATCCAAAAAATGTTTTCACCAAAAAACAAAGTAGCGCATCGTTTTCTGTCATTCATCCGTAAATTATCGGCGGTGAAAGAAAATTTGGATCTTTTCAACGTATATCAGGCATTTTTCTCGAAAACTATGCATGCAATATTGTTGAAATTAGAAGAAAGATGTAACTTTCCATCTTTGATTTATCCGTGAAGAGAAATATTTCGCCGCTTTCGTTAAAAAACGAAAAATCTAACATTTTTCAAAATACAAGAGTGTTGATGTTTTTCCTTCATAATTAAAGGATAAATCACTGAAAAAAATATAATTATCTGTTGATTGCCAAAATCATTTTTTTCAATATGTGACCAGGTAATTTGATATACACTTACCAGTGTATGTGAGGTCTTTGTTTTCGATATGATTAGCTACAATAGCTACTTTCTAATTTCAGGTTAATACCCCAATATCGGCGTTTCTGGGAAAACGTTTCGAGATAATAGGAATCTGCTTTCAGCGATATTGACGGTTCTTCTAACCAAATTATATATTTATCATTTTCTCAAGCGCAGTACTACCAGTTCCACATTTTTGAGTGATAACTTGAATAGTTCAGTATCGGCTTGAGATAAAGGAAAATTGCCTTTATTTCAAAGCAATTCGCTAATTTCGTTGCCTCAATCCTCAACTACCCTTCTTTATTCTCTAGGTGCTTAAACACTGTTTTCGGCCCTCGAATTCTTGAATGCGAATCTACCTACAAGGAGATGAAGAAGCTCTTGACATCACGTGACCAGTCTTCTCAATAAGACTGCGTCAATTATGGAGTGAGTGAGTGTCGAGCACGGTATCTTTGACCATTCTTCCGAAGTATCAAATTGCCCATCGAATTTTACATTCAGAATCGCAGAAAACACCAAATTATCTCTAAAAGTGGCGGTTCAGGGAAATCCGTTAGTTCATTTCTGCCATCTGCCGCTAACCACGTTTCCTCCGATTACCGAACAAATCAATCAAGCACGATCTCGAGGAATTCAATTGGACATTATTATCTTTTTTCCTGTCGGTCAATAACATCGTCCTGTCGAATCGTGCCGTGTACGAAATTATTCCGAGGAGTTCAATACTGCATTCTATCATCTCAATTTGGTACTCTCCGTCGGCATCCATACGCAGGAGGTTGCTTTTTATTCGATTTTTGGCGCCAGTGTCGTCATTACCATACATTCAGGGGTCCGTTGAAAATTAATCAATTGATTGTGGCGAAAATATGTTCAAATAAATAAGGAAGAAGTCGATTTATTTTGACAATCGAGGATCATAATCTCCCGCTAACGGTATATCGGATTGTAGTCCAGATTTAACAAGACCAAGTTCGCGAACTGGTTTCTTGATTTATCCACCAGGAAATTCCCTAACTTTCACACACAAATTATCCCTTCAACTCAAGGTTCTTCCTAAATAGTAAGTGGGTTATTTTTTTTACCAAATTGGATCCAATACACAGAACGACTACAAGAAGACTAAGGACCGGTAGACTTCATTCACTTTTATGAAGTTTCCCGGTTGGCCATGACATTCTGACACATTTCACTGTCAATATTTTTAATATGTTAGGTTATAGTCATTTTCCTGTCAGATAACTTCGCAACGTTATACATAGGAGTCGTAATAATTACGTATTTATCAAAATGTTTATTTAGTTTGGGAAAATAATGAATTTGACAAAATATTATGTAGTGTATCCATCGAAAAGTATTCATTTTTCAAATTATAATTCCAAATTTGTCGTTGCAGATCTTCTTTCAAAATAAAGTCCCCAGTCAGTGTCATTTTGAGTGCACCAATAGAAGGAAATTCCTTGTCGTCTTTCACTTGAAATCTTTCCTATTGTGTTTATGTGCAGCTAAAAAATAAATATACAGGATGTATTTAAAGGTGAGACTTTTCTTTTGACAGATGGTTGAACTCATCAAAATAAGTCTGTTTACCAAAAATTTTTTTATATGAAATATGCCCCTGTTTCGAGAAAATGAAACTAGAATATTTTCTAGTTTCTAGGTAAATCTGAAAATTCCTCAGCCCGAACCTGCTCCCCCGTAAATATCAACATGTTTTTTGTCTTCTTATCGTACATTACTCAGAATATCGATTGTGATCAGTAATCTCCGATCGTGTTATGGCGAGAGTGCGAGTGTATTCAAATAGTGAACTTGATAGGCTTTTAATTTATGGTGAATCAAAACAAAATGCCAGTTCAGCGTATAAGTTGTACAGAACAAGATTTCCGCTAAGAAATCACCCAACTTCGTGAACGTTCATGAACCTGGTGCAGAGATGTAGAGATATAATGAAGAGAGATGCAGGCCAGAGTAGTATTTAGGTATTGATGCCTAAAAATTTTTATAAATTTTGTAAATTGAACATTTCATATAAGCAATTTTCGGTAAAATGACTTCTTTTGATGAGTTCTATCACCTGTCAAAAGAAAAGCCTCACCTTAAGATACACCCTGTTTATTCATATGAAATATAATACCTTGGTTTCCACTCACATACGTCGAAAATGTTGGATATCTGATGATAAATTATTGATTCAAAATTATCAGGGTTACTATCATAATAAGCAGATTTCAATAAATTCTATACAGGGTGAGTCTTTGACTTGTACATATATTTCAACTGTAGATTCCTCTCATCAAACGAAACACTTTTTTCCTGTACCATTTTTCAAAATTCGGTTTGGTTTGGGAGATACAGGGTGTCGAAAATCCATGAAAAAACACTTTTCTGTTTATATCTTCGGAACCGTTATTTCGAATGAACTGAATATGGTTGAGTTTTTACTCTATTCATGGTGTATATTCCTCAATCTAAACCTATTCAATATCTTTACTAGTATAAAAGTTACAGGGTAGTCGACTCATCAATACACGCTAAAACACCATAAAACTACTTTAAAAAGATAAACGGTTCATATTTTCGAAAGAATCAATCATTTAAGAAACTAAAAGTATTCCTATTTTTTTCAATAAAACGCGACGTTTTCGAATTATTTCCAATTTTACCCGGAGAAATTTGACGAAAAAATCATTGATTTCAAGAATAATCTGAATGCGTCTCTGAATTAAATATCATCGAATATTATTCCTTCTCTGGTCTTTAAACGAGTTTACAATGTTGTCACAATATTTATCAACTTTGTCGAGATATTTTAATAATAAAATCCCACAAATGTGGGAGATAAAATTGAACACCAAGGAGGATTTAATACGCACAGTTTCTATTGAAAATTCATAGTTACCGGTCCATATTGAAGTTAAATGTCGATGAAATACAAAATTCGGATATGAATGATGAATCTCGATACAAACTACTTATTAAATTGAAATTAATGGAAAATAATACGATACCTGATGATCTGTGGCGATGTTTCTATCTAAACAACATCCTCTTGGAATTTTATAAACTCGACACGGTTGAAATTATATTAATTCACTTATAATCACATTGGAACAATAAGTCACTGAATGTTTTCAGATTATTCAGAACTTCACATAATGTTTACAGTTTGTTCAGAGACTCTGGTTTGTTATTGTTTAACGTTGGCCTCCAGGTAACCATACTCTTCATGATATTGTTTGGGAATTTCGAGGAAAATATGAACAAGTTATTAGTGTTTACAAACTAATCTGCAGAAAAATCGAAGAAGGAACTTATTTTGGTGGAATAAATGTGGCTTTTTAGTTGCAGATATAATCCGATGAAACTAACTGTTTTTGTTGAAATTATCGTGTTTGCAACATTTTTATTCCAATAAGGTTAGTACTTGACTACTTGAGTATTCCCTAAATTGGGCCTAAATGTATAAACTCAATTTCTATCGAGAAATACGAACTTTGAATCAATTCCACAGTATCGTTTCAGGGACGTATTTAGCCCAATGTTTTTTTTCAAATGGCTATATCCTTTTAACAGAGCCGAATTCGGAAAAATGGAAAATGAAAAAAAGGTTTCTTTTGGCCTCAAGAATCTTCAGTCGAAATATATGTACAAGTCAAACACTCACCCTGTATAGCACTGATTCTACTTTGTCTCTGCTTCTCCAAAACTACCTTTGGCATTTTTAGTTTCCAAGCGTGATGATTATATTGAGATCGAAAATATTGAGAGTAGGAATTAGCATTGGCAACGTCTCTGAGAAATATTTTGACATTGATAAAACCAAATAAATACTGCGAATAGGTTAATCCGTGCTCGTCATGTAAACGTCACTCGTTCGGTTTTCGCAAAGCAGTATAAAAGACCTTTGAAAGAATCTTTCATTACTCTGAGGTTTTCGCCTTAGCTTCATTACAATAATCTTTCTCTTGCATTATGAACTTGCATAGCGTTTTCTTTGTCACAGAATTGTACTGACCTACTAAAAACATCGTTATCTGCTTCATAACCGAGGAGATGATGGTGAATATACCCAAATTCACACCTCATAGATGTTTGTCTTTTCAGATTGTACCTCATACATGTTTTTTATTTAAAAGAAAATACAATTAGAAACTTTGAACCATTGATGGAGCAACGCACAGTGTAAAAAGATTTACTTATAGTTTTTCATAATAAGTTAGCCAACATTGTGACCATATTTTACGTACAAAACGTAGTCTGTAGCAATGGGTCTGTTTCTAATTTCCAGATAACAGTAAACGACCCATTCATTCCTTGTTACTACACATTTTCTACGTCTTTGCGGTCGCTATCTTCAGTTCCATTCCTCCTTGCCATGACAAAAACGAGCAATCTCCACAGCGAACGTAGATATCATCAATTTTTTAAAGATATCCGCAGGTCGATGCTCTGCTTTGGAACTGTGCTCTGCAACAATTATCTAATTTTTTTACTCTACGGTTTATTACCTTCCTTAGAACGTTCCATTCCTTCACTACGAGGTACATTAAAAACTAGGATTATTTCTGTTGACAACATGCGACTGAAGAATGAATCTCTTTTCGTGAAAAAATCAACTCTGAATGAACATAATTTGGCGTGGTTATAAGTAATCCTCATTTTTGTTGGAGGAGATCTACATTCTCACATGAAGCTAGGATAATGGTAATCATTTTGAGCTTCCTGTCATTTCGGGTAGCCATATGAAGTAAATTGCTCCTTCCATCAAGTAGCTCAAGTAATGAATGAAATTGATACAATCCGATATACAGGTTCATTGTAATGATTCATGAGAGGTTTATAGATAAACATCAAACTGAAATTTTGGTTACAAAATTAAAAATTTCGGGCTTCGTAGTCGTGGTCACTTGAGCGAATTTCCTGATTTTGTAGTTGAATTCGTCCGCGAAATCCTTCATCAATACAGGGTGTCTCATTGAAAAGGAAATGGAGGTCTTTTCATGTAGAACAGTCAAGAATTCAGAAAACCTCCCGAGCTCGTCCGTTCCGTTCATGAGGACATTTTTTACACAAAAACCATCGTCATATCATTTCATTCTACTCATTTACTGTTTCGTAGAAAAATGCACAACAGTTCAATTTTATTTTAAATTACACAACTTCTCACATATATTGAGGATTTTGTCATGCATCCTCTACCAGGGGTGGAGGTTACTTGAGTTGTTTTACATGGCAACCTCAACTTCTTTCATAGATTTCATCAATGTACTTTCTGCAAAAAGTACGGTAGGCATCTTCAGAGGTATCTCGGTCGTAGGTTGTAACCCGACAGGTGACTGCTTCGAATTGGTGATGCTACTAGATCTATCGCTGTATTTATAGCCACAGCCCCAGCGCCGGCGAGGCCTGTCAGTTCATCCCATCCGCTTCGGGCAGGTTCAGTTTAAGCATTGCATATCGCTGGCAACCACGCACCATGACCAATAGTAGTCTCCTATTTCTGATCATGTTCTTATTATGCTCAATAACCATGACATGCGACTAACATATGACTTATGCAGAGCATCCACAATTTCAAATAAATAAACAATATAAAATGAAATGAATAATTTTGAAAAACAAAGTTTGAAATCTGGTCTTAATTTCATGAGAGATGTGTTAGATATACAGGGCCCTGCAATAGCGCGTTAGGCTTTCATAACTGCCAAACCAGACGTTTTAGAAATTTTTTCAATAATACCTATGTATGTGTTACTTATTCGGACAAACATTATCATTTTCATGTTGAACTTCAAGGATTATGATTTTGGAAGGGTTTTAAAATTTTTCAAAAATTGGTCATTCAGTTTGGTTTCATTGTGTGACTCATTTAAAATATCCGTTAGTTATTATGTTCATTATTCCTGAAATGTTTGGTTGAAATGTCATTTTTCGTGTCTGCTGGACACAGGAGTGAAAATAATCCTAAGGTTACTTCTGAAAAAATGTAAGGTTTTAAACTGTGTACATCATCATGGAAAAAAATACAAGGTGTTACATTTGAAAAAATCGAGAAAAAACAATTTGAAATTTTTCATATTTGGACATTGATAACGGACACCCTGTATAAGAGAGGTTGATAATTTAGGAACGATGACTAGGCAAATTCTTGAGATAAAAAAATCCCGATCAAATTCATGTTTCTATCGCTTCTGGAAATCGGTAAAGGGCTTTTACCGAACTACTGTTTCGTCGAAATTTTGCAGTTTTTTCTTACTAAGATCCGTACTGTTGGAAAAATATCCGTAATATTTTGCATCATGGTAGAGGTATTGAAGAGCATTGAAAATATGCAAAAATATAAGGGGTGTTCCACTTAAAAAATAACTAATTTGTTGAATAATTTTATTTGGGAACACCCTGTATATCATAAAATAATTTCCTGAGATGCAGAATTGCAAGTACAAAGGGAATGCTTTTCAACTAAATTCCTAAAACGTCTGGTTTAGCAGCTATATAGAAGCTTAACGCACTATTGCAGGACCCGGTATATACGTGAAATATTTCCAGTAATAACAGTGAAAAACATTCAACATTCGCCAGGTATTTGGAATTATTGAATCCACATAATATTTTCCCAAAGTAAATACTAAACATTTTGATAAATACGTAATTTCTGCTATCTCTATGTAGAGAGGACAACGTTGCTTACGTATCTGACAGGAAAATGACTGAAGCCTAACATTTTCAAAATATACAAGGTGAAATGTGTCACAATGTCATGGCCAACCGGGATACTTTATAATAGTGAATGGAATATACATAATATTAGCGACCATTATAGTTCGAAACAACAAGAACAGCGACATCTATCTGGCAAGGTTAGAAATGATTTCCTTTCGGCAATTTCTAGTTGGATACATTTCAAAGGATTAATGCGTCAGTCACTTTCGAAAATGACTGAAACGAATATTATAATTAGCAAATTATAGCTCCAGATCGTCAAACCATCTGATCTCCAGATAAGCGCGAAACCCTTCATTCCAAGTGACAGATCCGAATACTCCATGTCTAACGTCACCGTAGCCTATATTATACTCTGACAGTTTTCTTCTTTTGTTTCTTTTCTCTCCTCTCTATCCTTTCTCCGCAGATAGCAAATTCTGTCGTGATTAATCTAATTGTGATTAGCGATCTATAAATAGAATAAATTTGACGGAGTGCATTTGCAAGAAAGACAGGCATGTAATTTTCAAGCCTATAAAACTTGAAACTAGTTATTAATCCGCTGCCTGCTCTGCACGATGTACAATTAAATCTGGTTCACTGTTTCTGTGCTGCTCGTTGGCCATTTAGTTTTTTCGCAGGTATATCTGGCGCCTATACTGGCCTTTCATTCGTTTTTGCTAACGGTAAACAAGGGGCGCGATCTATAATTTTCGGTTATTACTGGTAATTCCCGTTCGAATGGGATCATATTCGATTTTCCTCCGTTTTCGGATTCTGCAATTCTTCCTTTCCAATTCGATCGATATTAGTATTATGCAATTGTGGTGAAAATGGGTTTTCTAGCAGTTCATTTCCTACATCCTCAAGGAAATCGTCACGCTCCACTTATGTTCATAAAACAAAATAACTTTAGTTCAACGTACCTAATACAATCTCATTAGATCAAATGATTAATTATATTTTTAATGTCTTTCTGAATATAGGTATGTTTTATAGTTCTAATTTTTCACCACTGAACCTTACATGTTTCTTTTCGAAAAAAGTAATCACCTCATATACACTGCGCAAAAAAATTAACGCACATTCTGAAAATCTCAATTTCAATGAAAGTTAACTCTACATTGACTTTATAACTTACTAGCTGGCCCGGCGAACTTTGTTCCGTCCTAATGCTACTTACGGTGGATTTCACAAATCCACTCTGATTTTTGAACTGTCCATGGATATGAGCTATCACACAAACAGATACACAAAAATAATATGTCAATCACTAATAATGGCAATTTTGGATTCAGCTTTTCCGCAAATATATTTATTACCCAAACAGAAATTCAATAACGTTTCAAAAATTATGAGGAAAGATGAGAACGGACAATTCACGATTGAAACTGATCGCCAAAATCCGATTTACTTGAAATTTCGATACAAATTGACTGTGATATTCAACCGCTTTTTGATCTGTTAATAGCCTTTCATGGTACTATAAGCCCTATGTAAATTACACTGTAATTGATGTCATATGTTCTTTTTTCGACCATTTCAAACCACGACGACCGAAATGCTCGAAAAAAGAACAGATGACATCAATCGATGGCCGCGAAAGCCTCAACAAATTCATCGTCATTTAATTGTGATAATGTCAAATATAGTACCTTCACGATTACGTTATTTGGAATAAATAAAACTATAAAAATAACTAATAATCATCAGTCATAATGTGTGAATAGCGCCATCTGAAGTGGTAAGAACGAAACTTTTCTCATATCTCAACGAAATCTAATCATTTTAAACATCTGTACTCCTACGCTAAGACATTCTGGGTTTGCCCAACAGCGCAGAGTTGTAGGCAACTCAAATTACACACTATTACACTGACTATAGAGGGAATATAGTCACTGTACACACTATTTGTTTATATCGCCATCTAACGCGGATATATCAAATGAAGTACCAACGAATAAGTGGTAGCGTAACTGTAACTGTAGCGACATCTAGTGGCCATTTCCAGTATAAGTAAAAGTTTCATCGATATTTTCAGAGTTTTATTGTATTTTATAATAACCAGACCGTAGACGAATCCAAATATGAAGTTTCATAGCAAACAGTCCATCCGATCTCGAGTTATAAATGGTGTAACCAACATCTTTCTTTTATATATATAGATTTTTTATGTTCTCTCGGAGAGGTTTTGAACGAAATAAGACACAGTAAATGGAAGAAAAATTCAGGATTTCACCGAATCTTATGTGAAAGAAGAGAAATGAACAATTTTCAAAATACTGAAATGCTGATAAGTGATTTAATACTTGGTATTTCCACACCTTACGTTAATTACAGCTCGGCAACGACGGTTTATACTCAAAATGAGTGATCTTAAAATGTTCTGATCTAATCCTTCCCAGATTTCTCCGAGTTGGATTCCTAAGTCATTAAGAGTAGCTGGATGATTTTCTGAACTTCTCAGCCTTCTATTGAGGTTGTCCCAAACCTGCTCAATCGGATTGAGATCTGGACTTCTTGCTGGCCATTCCATTCGAGAGACTTCAACCTCTTCGAGGTACTCCTGAACGATGCGCGCACGATGGGGTCTGGCATTATCGTCCATAAAAATGAAATTTTCACCAATGTATGGGGCAAATGGCACTACATGCTCTTCAAGAATGTTCCTTATATACTTATCAGCATTCATAGCTCCATTATCAACGACCACTAGGTCTGTGCGAGCAGTCAAAGATATTCCACCCCATACCATAATCGATCCTCCCCCGAAACCAGTAGTATTCAGGAAATTTCACTGAGCATATCTTTCATGTGGACGTCTGTATACAAGGGAAGATTGTACAATTTTTCATTCGATACTACTTCAAAAGCGGATGAGGACAAGAGCAAAAAAGCTTATATTTGAAGCTGCCTTTGGTTCGGTTCCCAAAGACCTCACAGACATAGACAAACACGCGCTTATTCAGATGCAAGATATGACCTCTGTTCGCGAGAAAATAAAGGAGCTCATCCGCCAAATCTAGGAGCGCTCGCGTGGAAAAGATTGACCCCTGAAAGTTTCCGCGTGCCGCAACCAACAAATCAGCATGTTCGCCAAACGTAAAACTCCTTATCGTTCATGTGCAGATTTCACCTGCGCTCCGTAATTACTCAATAAACACTGTAACAAGGATGAAATCGTGCTTTCTATTAAATTCTGAAATGAAACAGGGCACGATTTCTTAGCGCTGCTACCGATAAATTGAAATAAAGCGTGTCGATTCAAACGATATGCATCAATATTGCAGTCGATAGGTAATAAAGAGGAACAGAATTTTGCAATAATCAGTTAGTTGTTATGATGTTAGTGTTACTTCATGCGTCTTCCTGAAGTAAAAACCATATTTGTAAGTTATTTCACGGGAGGAATGTAACTACACTGCGCAAAAAAATTAACGCACATTCTGAAAATCTCAATTTTAATGAAAGTTAACTCTACATTGACTTTATAACTTATTTTTTATGTTCTCTCGGGAAGGTTTTGAACGAAACAAGATACATTAAATGGAAAAAAACTCAGGATTTCACCGAACCTTATGTGAAAGAAGAGAAATGAACAATTTTCAAAATACTGAAATGCTGATAAGTGATTTAATCTTTGGTATTTCCACCCCTTGCGTTAATTACAGCTCGGCAACGACGGTTCATACTCAAAATGAGTGATCTTAAAATGTTCTGATCAAATCCTTCCCAGATTTCTCCGAGTTGGATTCCTAAGTCATTAAGAGTAGCTGGATGATTTTCTGAACTTCTCAGCCTTCTATTGAGGTTGTCCCAAACCTGCTCAATCGGATTGAGATCTGGACTTCTTGCTGGCCATTCCATTCGAGAGACTTCAACCTCTTCAAGGTACTCCTGAACGATGCGCGCACGATGGGGTCTGGCATTATCGTCCATAACAAGAATGTTCCTTATATACTTATCAGCATTCATAGCTCCATTATCAAGACCACTAGGTCTGTGCGAACAGTCAAAGATATTCCACCCCATACCCTAATCGATCCTCCAGTAGTATTTCACTGAGCATATCTTTCATGTGGACGTCTGTATACAAGGGAACGTCTATCACAATGGTAGAGGCAGAATCTAGACTCATCTGTGAAGAGAACTCTTTCCCAATCGGCCTCTTCCCAATGGATATGCTCTCTCGCAAAATCCAAACGCGCCCTTCGATGGGCTGGGGTAAGAGCTGGGCCTCTTGCCGCGACACGAGGCCTTAAATCATATTCTCTGAGGCGATTTCTTATTGTCTGGGTGCTAATTTGCACCTCATGAGTTTGCTCAAGCTGATTTTGAAGGAGGCGAAGGGTTGCAAACCGTTGTCTCAACGAAGAAACTCTCAAGTAACGTTCTTGAATGCCAGTTGTTACCCGTGGTCTACCCTGTCCTGGTCTTCGGACATTCATACCTGTCGCCCTGAATCGCTGCAACATTCTGGACACACTTATATGGGAAACTCCAAACCTTTCTGCAATTCTTGTGTATGTCCACCCTTCTTCTCGCGGAACTACCGCTTGGGTACATTCCTTTTGGGTCAAATTGCGTGTTTCGCGTTGCATAGCGATCGGGTGTAGAAAATCAAACGAAAGAAAAACTATTGATCACTAGAATTGATCGAGAACAACTGATTTTAGAATGGAGCCAATACATTCAAAATCTGATAATATCATCTTTTTTTATTCCTGCTGGGAGAAAACATCTGTATTGAAGAAAAACGTTGAAAGTGGATAACATATGCATGCATAATTCTGAAAATAATAATTATTATTGAGAACACCTTCAGTTGTATAATAAATTTGAGATTTAAATAATGTGCGCTAATTTTTTTGCGCAGTGTATTTGGGATTTTGGGGTAAAATCAAAACTGAAGCAAATGTGTTCAATTCAAACCGGCAAAATAATAGTTAACAAGAAGTCGGTTTTCTTTGAATGCCCATTACTTTCGAAAGTAATCAACATTTTGAAATTTTGTTTTTAGCTTTCAATTCCTGGCCTATTAGTATTACAACTTTTCGGCTTGGCACTCAAAGAGTTTTTAGTCACCTTAATATCACAATTATCCTATAGAACAGAAGGTTTTACCTTGAAATATTGAGCTGACAAGCCGGTTAAGGTAAGGGAGAACATATGGCTCCACTATTTCTTGAAGGTAACGCAGCGCTGTCATGTCATCTCGAATAAAGACTGAAGGTGACCTACTTGCATGTGCAATAGCACCCCATATCATAAAGCCTACTGTGCGGTGTACATGAGGCTCAACATCAAACTGAGGTTCACGTCTTTCTTCCCGACGTCGTCTAACCCTTCTTCGGCCATCATGTGCACCCAAGGAGAATCGAGATTCATCAGGAAAGACGACCTGATGCCATTTCACATTCCAATGTTGACGTTCTCTGCACCACTGTATTCGTTTCCGGCGATGCTCAACCGTCAGAGGTAACACGAGATGGGGTCGATAATGCCTCATTCCAAAAGACCCTATCCGGCGGAAAACCGTTCGGACAGTTACAGGATGGCCTTGATCTCCTAACCACTCATCAGCCCAAGATCTAGTTGTCGCAAATCGGCTCTCATGGCCATAAAAGTCTTAGACGTCGAGCTGGAACTTCATTTGTGCCCCTTCGACGTCCGGTGCCTACTCTTCTTCGATTTTGGGCATTATCAAACCACGCTTGACATCATCTCATAACAGTAGTTGGAATTCTATTCGTACGGTTAGCGATTTCTCGAAATGACAGCCCCGCCTCCCGTAGACGAATAATTCGACCTCTTTCAAATTCACTTATCTGATGGCGATAAATTCCGCGTACACGTGCTCTAGGCATTTTAAAAACAACTAAACATCGACTCTGGATCTCCTCGAACAGCTGGTTTGTTGCAAAATTTTGAAAATTTGCAAAACACAACTACAATATTTGAGTAAAAAAAATTGTTCACATGAAAAACCTTTGGGTGTTGCAGTTTCTTTGTATAAACTATAAGTGAGTATGTCTCTGCTAATACTGAGATTGGGAGCGTGGAATGGATCAATCTGTTTGTTTGAATGATCTGTTCCTTGTTGCTTTTTCATGACACATGCCATAATGTTTTGATTGGAAACAAATCTGTACGGCTTCAAAAGAATATACAATGTACAGGGTGTCCCAGAAGTCGCGCACCCCATTGAGGGGATCGAAAGTGAAAAATATTCTAAACCCAAAAAGCCATGTTTGAAATTCTTCGATAACGTAGTCAATTAGTGATTAATTAATGAAAGTGACCAATCAGGAGCGCCCTAAAGAAGAATAAGTAGGCAGTGGGGACGCAAGAGTGAAACGCCAGAGCTGCTGACGTGTCCCCAGTCTCGGTTTACTGCCTGAAAAGCCGGCAGCAGCTCTGGCGTCTCACTCTCGCGTCCCCACTGCCTACTTATTATTCTGTAGGGCGCTCCTGATTGGTCACTTTCATTGATTGATTACTAATTAACTACGTTATCGAAAAATGTCAAAAATGGATTTTTGGGCTTAGAATATTTTTCACTTTCGATCCCCTCAATGGGGTGCGCGACTACTGGGACACCCTGTATGTGTCTCGTATGCATACAAATAATGTAGAATAACATGAAGAATCTGATTATCGATAGAAAATTGGGTAGAACATTTGAAAGCTACAGTGGATCTCATTTCCGTTGGAACAGGAAGTCCAACGAATCATCCGAATTTTTTCAAAGCATCCGTGTCTCTAGCACCAAAGTCCATCTTGTAATTTCATGCGTTCATCTGGGTCTTCTTGGGAAAATGAAAACGCAGCAAGTTCTAACAATATGTTACCAATTTTTCCTGTTTGATCGCCCACTAGTGAGAAGATGATTTCATAATCCCTAATTCGAAAATGAACAGTTTTCGAAGATTTCAATTAATCTATAGAAAAAACACACTAATAAAGCCAATTTAACAGTATGACAGAATCGGCATGCTGAATTTTATAACAGTTCTTGGAATTCGAAAAAGTAGACTACCGAAAGTAAGCACAAAAACGGAATATACAGGGTGAATCCTGTTGAACTGTACATACTTCACACAGAGATAGAGGACACTTTGCTGGTTTCAAAAATACCCCACATGAAATGTCTCAAACGATTCGTTTGAATTATACAGGGGGATTTCCAGTTTTGGGTCATATTTTCAAAATGCTCTATTGGACTGTACGGATCTCCATACAGCTGACTTATCAGATTATCAGTTTCCAGGACCGGACTCTATTTTTCTGATATTATCGGAATTTATAAAGAAAATCACCCTCTAGATGAAAAAGTCAATAAATCTGTCATGGCAGTTCAAATTACACTGAATACTCTTCAATAAAGAGTAATAAAATCACGTGGCACACCTACAGAATTAGAGAAAAAAAATTTTGAATATGCGGAGATAATTTTTTTTTTAATTCACAAAGAAAATCATACCCAAATGTATCAAAAGTTGAATATTAATGGTTAAGATCCTCTAGGCATTCAAGTATTCCAACAATATTCAGGGACGGACTCCCATTTCAGATTGGGTTTTTCAATAGATGATAGGTCGAAAGATTCGCCCCGAATATGGAACACTCCACAAAACTGTTACGGGAGACCGAACAACATTAAATAACTTGCAAGAAATTGTCATAAAATCGCGAGGCACACAAATAGATTTAGAGAAAAAAATTGAATAATCGTACTCAGAGATAATTTTTTTGGGCGGCTGAAGTTTCGTAGAAGAACTATACCGAAATGCATGAATAGTCGAATATTATCAGGTTATATCCACTCCCCATGAAAGTATTCCATAATCCGAAAATGTATTCAGATGGAAGGAGGACATTTCGAGCATCTTTTGTGAATCTTTCATATTCCTTTTTTTTACTTTTTGAAAAAGTGTTATTAAACAGTTTTATTTCTATCAATAGAAAATTAATTTAATAGATTTCGATGCACTGACAAAAATTACCTGAATATTGGAATACTTATTGAATATCGAGAGGACTTAAACTGATAATATTCTCCTGTCTTCAACTTTTGATACATTTGGGTATGGTTTTCCATGTGAATTAGGCCGTCCAAAAAAAATTTAACTCCGCGTACGCATATTCAATATTTTTTTTCTCTAAATCTGTAGGTGTGCCACGTGATTTTATTACTCTTTATTGAAGAGTATTCAGTGTAGTTTGAACTGCCATGACAGGTTTATTGAGTTTTTCATCTACAGGGTGATTTTCTTTAAAAATTCCGATAATATCAGAAAAATAGAGTCCGGTCCTGGAAACTGATAATCTGATAAGTCAGCTGTGTGGGGATCGGTACAGTCCTCCTACGTACCAAATTTGATGGATTTGTGATTATTCGTTCGTCCAATACAGCATTTTGAAAATATGACCCAAAACGTGAAATCGACCTGTATAATCCAAACGAGTGACTAAAGACCCAACATGTGGGGTATTTTTGGAACCGGCTAAGTGTCCTCTACCTCTTTGGGAAGCATGTACAGTTGAAAAGGATTCACCCTGTATATTTTCATATCCTAAATATTGGTCATATTGAGCTGAAGACGATGAAAAAATGCAGTATTGTTGCTAACTTCAAGGTATAATGCGATTAGCCCACCGCATACCGGGAGCATATGGCTAGTGTCAATCGAATAAAATATTGATTGCAAACCACGAATTGAATAACTTAATATGCAAGTGACGAGAACAAATTCTACGCTTTGCCTTGCAGTGTTATTCAAATGGAAGTTTAACAGTCATTGTTCATTATCGTTATCGGCTTCAAGGAAATGGACGATAGTGGCACAGTCACTCAGAAGAAAAGAGATTTAAAAGCAATAAAGCATAACAATTCACTTGGTGAAAATTCATGGAGATACTGTGTGCATTTTTGTGCACCTAAACCACCTCAGATTGAGTAAATTTTAAACAATTTTGGATGTGTGAACCGATTACATCGAGATCGTATAGTCCAAAAATTTTCTGTGAAGAGTATGACACTTTTCAATAGCGTCCTATGTATAAGCTAGATAGACGTTAATTCATGTCGGCCTCTATACTCCATTCCCTTTTATAATGTATCCCGGTTGGCCATGAAATTCTGACACATTTCACCGTGTATCTTTTGAAAATGTTATAGTCAGATTCCTGTCAAATAAGCAACGTTGTCCTTTCTACATAGAAGTCGTAGTAATTTCGTATTTATCGAACTGTTGATTTACTTTGGGACAATAATGAATTCCAGAAAATATTATGTGAATTCAATAATTCCAAAGACCTGGCGAATGTTGATACTGGAAATATTTCACGCATATAAACATGTTTGGAAGATTCAGTTCTGCAATTGGACAGAATAGTCCGTTACTTTGTGATAGATCGTTCGAAAAAAGAATAAAAGTACTCGAATAACCCGACAGAAAACTTCTAAACGAACAGACGGACCTATGGAATTCCCCACTCTTCAAAATTCTTAAGAAATAAGCCTACAGAAGACATTTAAATAACTTTTTGCACAACTTGAAATACTCCAGTATGAAAATGTAGTAGTATTACGAAACCAGTGTTACAGTTTAACCTCAAAAGAACGAACTCCATTTACAAAGTTAGAAATTAACATTGGCAACGTCCCTAAGAATTATTAGACATTTTTAACGAGTACCAACCTACGTCAGTTTTAAGGAAAAAAATTGATGAACCTAAATCATGGCCAACCGAAATTATTAAAGTGAATCGAGTATACAATGGTTTCAAAGTGATAGAGTTTTTTCGAAAAGTTGCTGTAGTTTTATCCGAATCGGACACCTTAGCGTTACAAAAAAGCACCTTATAATTTCAATGAAGTTTCATTCAGCTTCGTTTTCACTGATGTCTGAATCATAATTTGACATTTATCATTAAACATGACTTAACATTCCTCTTCTGTTTTTCACCGAAGCCTACTTTTTAGAGTGATTAATAAGCGCTTTAATGTCTATAATGCGCTTGAAAACTTGAAATTCCAATGTTTCATAATGATTTCAGCAGAATAACCTATGAGGTAGATGATATATTTTTCGAATGATAAATTCAAGCTTCAATGAATAATACAATAGTATATTCTAAAACTAGTTGCAGAATGGGCTCCTATTCCAATACGAATGCGAAATTCGAAAACGAGTGACGAAGGAGCGAGTTTTCGAACGCATGAGTATTGGAATTGCATTCTGCAACGAGTATTAGACGATATTTTCTCTATTTCACTCAAATTTTGTGAAATTCAATGAAAAAATTCAAATTATAGGTCCTAGTGACTTTCATATTGTATCTTGGCAGTTGGTGTGAATGTTATTAAGTACGAAAATTGACATTTCCAAATTGACGTCTGCTGAAATTTAAAAGGATCGGAAGTCATGCTGTAATGAATTCATTACAGCACTGTTTTTAGAACTGTAATGAACACATTACGATACTGAAATAGAGAAAAATATTTTTTCATCTGGAGCATTCGTTATTTCTTGATCCTTTTTCTTGGTGAATAAACTTCCATATCCTTAACAAATCAATATGGAAAATCTAAATGTACAAAGACAAACCAGTAAAACAAAATATTGCTAATTTCTAACTTTAAAAGAAAAAGTGTATATACACTGCGCAAAAAAATTAACGCACATTCTGAAAATCTCAATTTTAATGAAAGTTAACTCTACATTGACATTATAACTTATTTTTTATGTTCTCTCGGGAAGGTTTTGAACGAAACAAGACACATTAAATGGAAGAAAAATTCAGGATTTCACCGAATCTTATGTGAAAGAAGAGAAATGAACAATTTTCAAAATACTGAAATGCTGATAAGTGATTTAATACTTGGTTTTTCCACCCCTTGCGTTAATTACAGCTCGGCAACGACGGTTCATACTCAAAATGAGTGATCTTGAAATGTTCTGATCTAATCCTTCCCAGATTTCTCCGAGTTGGATTCCTAAGTCATTAAGAGTAGCTGGATGATTTTCTGAACTTCTCAGCCTTCTATTGAGGTTGTCCCAAACCTGCTCAATCGGATTGAGATCTGGACTTTTTGCTGACCATTCCATTCGAGAAACTTCAACCTCATCAAGGTACTCCTGAACGATGCGCGCACGATGGGGTCTGGCATTATCGTCCATAAAAATGAAATTTTCACCAATGTATGGGGCAAATGCGAGGGCAAATGGCACTACATGCTCTTCAAGAATGTTCCTTATATACTTATCAGCATTCATAGCTCCATTATCAACGACCACTAGATCTGTGCGAGCAGTCAAAGATATTCCACCTCATACCATAATCGATCCTCCCCCGAAACCAGTAGTATTCAGGAAATTGCATATCTTTCATGTGGACGTCTGTATACAAGGAAACGTCGATCACAATGGTAGACTGGTAGAGGCAGAATCTAGACTCATCTGTGAAGAGAACTTTTTCCCAATCGGTCTCTTCCCAATGGATATGCTCTCTCGCAAAATCCAAACGCGCCCTTATGGGCTGGGGTAAGAGCTGGGCCTCTTGCCGCGACACGAGGTCTTAAATCATATTCTCTGAGGCGATTTCTTATTGTCTGAGTGCTAATTTGAACCTCATGAGTTTGCTCAAGCTGATTTTGAAGGAGTCGAGCGGTTGCAAACCGTTGTCTCAACGAAGAAACTCTCAAGTAACGTTCTTGAATGGCAGTTGTTACCCGTGGTCTACCCTGTCCTGGTCTTCGGGCATTCATACCTGTCTCCCTGAATCACTGCAACATTCTGGACACACTTGTATGGGAAACTCCAAACCTTTCTGCAATTCTTGTGTATGTCTACCCCTCTTCTCGCAAAACTACCGCTTGGGCACATTCCTCTTGGGTCAAATTGCGTGTTTCGCGTTGCATAGCGATCGAGTGTAGAAAATCAAACGAAAGAAAAACTATTGATCACTAGAATTGATCGAGAACAACTGATTTCAAAATCTGATAATATCATCTTTTTTTATTCCTGCTGGGAGAAAACATCTGTATTGAAGAAAAACGTTGAAAGTTGATAACATATGCATGCATAATTCTGATAAAAATAATTATCATTGAGAACACCTTCAGTTGTAGAATAAATTTGAGGTTTCCATAATGTGCGTTAATTTTTTTGCGCAGTGTATTTTAAGATGTATTTGTTAATTTTATGTCATTTTCAGCTGGCTTGATGGTGGCCTATGGCCGAAATCGATAGCCAATAGAATAATTTCATAAAAAAGTGTGTTTTCTTTCACTATCTTGACAGACCAATAGTTTACCCGGGAAAGAGTTATTCAATAACTCTTCGTATTTTTGAAAAAATTTGTCTATTGAGTAGTTAAAAGAAAATGAAGAAAAATACTTATTATAAATAACATTACTACTCCCAGGTTAACTTTTCGGAATTAATATATAATTTTAATTTCTTCAAATTTTTAGTAGATCCTTGAAGTCATCGATCGACTTATGTCATTTAGAATATGACAACGATTCAAATATGGTTTGATTTTGATGAAGCTGATGCAGAATGACGCGGAACAGAGTAGACGGAGTGGATAGATAGAACTATCAAAGGCTAATGGAGCAACCTGAGGGAATAGAGTATTTAATTTACCGAACGCAACTATAGCTGAATATCTTCTGAAAACTTGATCGCAAACATTAAAAAAATATATTTATATACAAATGTACAATGGGTCGAATATACTATGTACATTGTCTTCAAATCGAACTTCTTTTGAACGTCCAGAAATTATCTATCATGCACGCACGTAAGTTTTATTATTCTTGCATCTATTTACAACTATTACACAATAATGGTAGTTATAGACGGCTGCTGGAATAGTTTTTAGCATAACGACAATAATTCAAGGTAATCAAGGTAAGTAGACGAGATATTGTAATAATTCAATTAATTCATGCGTGTTGTAAGTAGGAGCACTTTGTTATCCGGTCGGATATATCAAAATGTACTGTTTTCATTATTTCGGAATACCTACTCGTATAATATACGATCGGTATTCACATTCGATATAATATAATATAAATATTTTTTGAGCACAAATATTCAAAAGAAAATGAAATAAATAAAAAATGTTGATGCTCTGATTGTCTATTCGTAAAATAATCTCAAGTTCAAAAAAGAGTTAACATTATCAAATTGATTTCTTTTCATGATTACCGCCATGCTCTAAATTAATAATTGAAACACAATAATCACTTAAATCTTGACGGAAGAGGATAATTTCCGAATGTGAAAGTTAAAAATAAAAAGCAATATATGTACATATAGTTATATGGAATATCATTGAAGTAGAAACATGTAGATATGCATCCAAAAATAGGTCAGATATTTCCTATTGAATATTAGGTATTAGTCTCAATCGAAAATACAAAACGTTTTGAAAATGAAGTCACACATACACATTAAATTTTTAATATGAAATTGGACTGTATGGTATGTTTATCTCTCTATACAATATATTAATGTGATTTTCGAGCAAAAAATGTATTCCCGACTTCCTAACTTCTTATGAAATGTTCGATTATTTAACATATACAGGCCACAAGGTTGTAATTAAATACCTTACCGTCCTTCCCCCCCTTTTTTTCGTTTTAGACCAAAATGTTTATAACAAAAGTTGTGGAGCATAATGTAAGTTATGTATTTGCAAATTGAATTTTTTTATACAAGGTGGCCAAGAGATTGACGTCAAAAAGGAAAAAACAGGTTCCTCGTGTCATGGGCTATTCGAATCACCCCCATGTATTTTATGCTATTTTTCCGGTTTTCGAGTTATGAATTTTTTTATGACCTCTGAGAATTTTCGACTTGACCACCTTAAAAAAGATATTAAAAAAAAAGTACAAGACTTCTCTGTGAAATTCTTTTTGTAACTTAATCTCCATGAATTGTACTTTTATACATAAAATAACCAGATTCGTAACTTTGATAAAAATTATGGAAATGTTGGTCTCAACTGAAAAAGTTACGTAAATTGGATTATGATCTGAATTTTCGAATCAAAATTAAAAATGTAAAAAGACTAATTCACGGTTTCTTAGTATGCTTAAAAACTGCGCTCAACAGTCAGCTTTTAGAATCATTGATAAAAAATGGTACTTAACATTGTACTTTTGCAAGAATTAGCCTTCGAAGTCATCGCGGTGGAAAAAATCAACTACAAAATTATTTTTTGCCATTTTAAGATGTTTCTGATCAAGTTATGATAGAAAATGCTGAAAATTAGCTTTAGATGTTGGTCAAGAAAAGTTCTAGATAAAGAAAAGAAAAAGGTATGGCAATAAATCACACATCATAATGTAAATAAAAAGAAATTTATGTATAAAATTCACAGTAGGTGTTCAAAGTGGCCACCTCAATACACATTCTACACCTTCTTAGAAAATTTTCTTTTAATCGCATAAAA
Source organism: Adalia decempunctata (assembly GCA_951802165.1). NCBI lineage: Eukaryota > Metazoa > Arthropoda > Insecta > Coleoptera > Coccinellidae > Adalia > Adalia decempunctata. The sequence goes on along the minus strand of OX637697.1, from coordinate 34,153,424 downwards.
CCTGCCCTGCATGTTCTCTCTTAGGACACGTTCGGCTTCTCTTATCTCCAGTCGAAGCTCGTCTTCACTCGAACATTCTCGGGCGTAAAAATTTTTTTTGAGATAACCCCAAACGAAAAAATCGATGGGATTAAGGTCAGGTGAACGTGGGGGCCCCTTGATTGGTCGACTGCGTCCGATCCATCTGTTCGTGTATCGTTCATTCAAATGTTTACGGACTTGAGTAGTAACACGGGGCGCCGTCGTTTTGGAATATCATAGTTTGACGAGGTGGCCCCCACGTTCACCTGACCTTAATCCCATCGATTTTTTCGTTTGGGGTTATTTCAAAGAAATTGTTTACGCCCGAGAATGTTCGAGTGAAGACGAGCTACGACTAAAGATAAGAGAAGCCGAACGTGTCCTAAGAGAGAACAGGGCAGGTTTTATGCGATTGAAAGAAAATTTTCTGAGAAGGTGTAGAATGTGTATTGAGGCTGGAGGTGGCCACTTTGAACACCTACTGTAAATTTTATAAATAAATTTCTTTTTGTTTACATTATGATGTGTGATTTATTGCCATGCCTTTTTCTTTTTTTCATCTAGAACTTTTCTTGACCAACATCTAAAGCTAATTTTCATTAATTTTCAGCATTTTTAATCATAACTTGATCAGAAATAATTTAAAATGGCAAAAAATAATTTTGTAGTAAATGCCTAGTTCTTTGATTTTTTCCACCTCGATGATTTTGAGGCTAATTCTAGCAAAAGTAGAGTGTTAAGTACCATTTTTATCAATGATTCTAAAAGCTGACTGTTGAGCGCAGTTTTAAAACATACTAAGAAACCGTGAATAAGCCTTCTTACATTTTTAATTTTGATTCGAAAATTCAGATCATAATCCAATTTACGTAACTTTTTCACTTGAGACCAACATTTCCATAATTTTTATCAAAGTTACGAATCAGGTTATTTCATGTATAAAAAATACAATTCATGGAGATTAAGTTACAAAAAGTCTTGTACTTTTTTTTAAGATGGCCAAGTCGAAAATTCTCAAAGTTCATAAAAAAATTCATAACTCGAAAACCGTGAAAAATAGCATAACATACATGGGGGTGATTCGAATAGCCCATGACACGGGGGACCTGTTTTTTCCTTTTTGACGTCAATCTCTTGGCCACCCTGTATATAGGTAACATATTACAGAAATAATAAGAAATTCGAAGAAATATTTTTCAGAATGAAATACCTTGTTTCTTTCCAATTTTGAATAATTTTTAGATGCATGTCCTGGGTTTAACTTTAATAGTTTTTGAGATACTCTCATCTCTACTTCCTGAGCACCGATATTGACAATGTTTCATTTGTATGTACATATTTGGGAAATATTAAAATTAAAATGGTTACTAAAAATTAAATACCTACGAATTTTCTTTTTTTCTTGTGTTTTAAAAAAACCTGTTATTTTGCCAACCCTTTTTGAAGTTGAATCATACTCTCATAGTTGCGAGGGGAATTGTACAGAATAATAGGATTTTAGAGAACATTAATGAAATAGGCCTTTGTTTACACGCGGAGCAAGAAATATTTTTTGTCTTGCATATTTCAGAAGAAAATATTTCATATTCTTATTCTCTATACTAAACTGGTAACTATAAAATAACTGAAAAAACAATATTAGAAAAAATATTTGTCATATATGGTCACTATTAGAACTGTATGAATAGTTTTCAGAATTCAGCATAAAGAAGTATATCTGGCGTAAATGTCACTCTGAAACTATTTCACTTCCTGATGTGACTCATGTGATTTGATTAAGGGGCACCTCACATAGTCAAAATTATTGATCAATGGGAATATTTACTGGGGTGTATAGACAAACGAATATCGTTCAAAACTAATCTCGATTCAATAATACCTTTGCAATAATATAAATACCAGTTAAGGCTGTACTATCCTTAAATCCATTTCTAAACTGAAACTTTTGAAATTTGGTGAAATGTACCTGATCTATATAGTTTCTCTGGCATATATGTCATTGCTGTTATTCAAATTTGGTAATAATTGATAAATGTGGTGACAGCAATCTTTTAAATGATTATGATTTCGCTAGAATTAGAATAAGTGTTAGTATTATTTATTTTATCTATGAGGAAGTTATCAAATTGCCATATATGAATATGAATTTTTCCTGTTCAACAGATCCTGGGTTACTTTTTCTTTGCATCTAAAATTAACCGAAGAGACGAATTATGGACCAGACAATGCAAGAAACAATTCAATAAGAATACTGATAAAACGCATCAGATAAGGATTTGACAATCACAGTTGGCTTAAAATAATCAGCATTAGACTCATAATCTATAATCCAGAGCATGATTTAGAGTCATTCAGTTTATTTGCTTTTTCTCTCAAAAAGGAAATGAATAATACTCACGGTTCTGCCTCTATACTCTTCAACTTGGCCACATAATTTGATGGGATATAGCCCTCTTGACGTGTTTTTTTACTCCTAGCAAGCCACCAGTCGCCTTGTGTATCATTCAGAATTTCTAAATGTTCACCTTTTCTGAAACCAAGATCTTCGTCTGTTCTAGCATCATAGTCATAAAGAGCCACAAAAATTTTAGGGCTTGGTGGGTCAGGCTCTGGATTCTGTACCACTGGCCGTATTATTTCTGATGGGGCTTGTGGTATTGGATTTGGTTGTAAACTATTATCTTCGATATTGTTTCCGCCAATCCTTTCTCTATTTTTATCAATTCTATCACTTGTTGAAGGACTACTGAAACAATTTCCCATTTTTCCAATTTTCCGCACAGCACGTTAATGGAACAAAATCATCACAAATGTTTTTGCAACTTAATATTTAAAATACATAATTATGGAATAATAACTAATAACAATCATCCCATCCGTCAAGTCAACCTCGATTTTAACAATTTAGCATTCCATTCTATTTGATTAATAGAGGGGAAGGGAAAGTTACTGTTGATATTGACATTTTGTTGGTAGTAATGGTCGGAAGAGAACTGTCATATGTTCGTTTTAGGAAATTTTTTGTAATTTTTGTTGGTGCCACTGAAACTGAAGTCATTTGAATTTTCGAAATTCAGGGATTCAAGCTGATATACTCAATACTTTTTCATCTTTATTTGAATTGGTATTTCTAAACATAGTATGTAGTTCATTCTGATTATCCAATTTTAAACAAAACGGTTTCTTCACGAATCTGTCAAATGATGACAATTTTCTGATTTATCTGTCATAAGTGACAGACGGCAGTAGTGGCAGATTTGGAATTTTGAGGTTTATATTCTCGCATATCATCTGCATTTGCCGGCGTGAAAATTGCTTCAAATTCAGCAATTTACTAAAAAACTGTGATTACTTTTCGTGTGGTCTCTTAGAATATCCACAAAAATGCCTTCATATAAAGGTAAGGCTTTATTTAGGAGGAAATGCTAGTTTTTTTCTACGGTTAACCTTTTTCAAAATGTAATGTTTCTTCCACAGTTAAAGTTAAATGGGGAAAGGAAATTTATCCTGATATAGAAGTTAATACGGATGAGGCCCCCATAGTCTTCAAAGCTCAATTATTCGCCCTTACAGGAGTAGCTCCTGAGAGACAGAAAGTCATGATTAAGGGAGTCACTTTGAAAGATAGTGACTGGACAAATTTTAATCTTAAAGATGTAAAGTATTTATGTATTGTAATCTTTTGTCCTAAAACACATCTTTCAGGGTGTAACAATATTACTTATGGGTAGTAAAGAGGAAGATGTCCCTAAAGAACCAGTTGAAAAAACTGTTTTTGTGGAAGACATGAATGAAAGTGAATTAGCAACTGCTGTAAGTGTTGAACAATAATATTGAGTTATTTTATCTTAAAATAAATTTTAAAACTCTTTTAGTTGGATTTACCTGCAGGCTTAAGTAATTTGGGCAATACCTGTTACATGAATGCTACTGTTCAATGTTTGAAGTCAGTCCCAGAGTTGAGGGAATCATTGCAGAAATTTGAAGGAAGTAAGAAAACCCTGAAAATTTGTTTTAACAGATCAAGAATATTATACATTCTAGGTATATCGATGAGTAGCAATGTGTTGCCAGCTCAATCAATTACAGCAGCTTTACGTGATCTTTACATTAGTATGGACAAAGCAAAAACAATTCCACCATTTCTACTTTTGCAAGTGCTCCATTTAGCTTTTCCTAGATTTGCCGAGAAAAATGATCATGGATATTTACAACAGGTATTATTAATTTTGATGTTTATACAGGGTGTCTACTTTTAAAACGGCAAAACTTCAAGGGGAGATTATTCAAGTGATTTGCAACAAAAAATGTCATATAACACATGGTCGAAATCTTGACGGATATTCTTCAATTTAACATTTCTCGTTTTCACGAAATATTTCAATTTCTTCCATGAAATCTTTAATATATCAGTTTTGCTTGTAGCTTCATCGAATTCGATCATATATTTGGAAATGGTATTAAATTTTCTACAAGAAAAGAATTTCAGTGTGCCAAAAATATTTCTACTGTGGGTTTGGTGAGGAGATGAATATCACGATACTGAAGTGAACAAAATCAGTCATATTTTTCCAATGGGTTTTTCGTTGAAAAATGATCTATCATGGACATGTTTTCTTTTCAGCAAAAAATACCTCATTTAGTGTACTTTCGAATGACATATCAACTTTCTTGCTAACTGCTTGTTTTCTGCCATAATATCATGGCTTTTAAGATGAAAACGAAAAAGTCGAAAAATTTCAAACCTAAATTTGCCCCATTTTGAAACTCATTATGATTGAATATCGAAGTAATTCTAATGGAAATCATGAATTTATCAATGAAATGAGAATAATTCTGAACAATGAAAAAATTTTTAATAATACAGATTTTATGAAAAAATTTAAAAAACAGACTATTACTATTTATAACAATTGTTCGAAATGTCCACCTCCTTGTTCAATACATTTAACACATCTTTTTCGAACTGAATCAACAACCTTGCAAAGTTCGCAATGTTTCTGACGCATTTCTGCACAACAATTCAATCCTTTCGATCAGAGCCTCTCGAGTCTGAACGCGAATTCATTCGGTACACATTTTATTTAAGGTGCTCCAGACATAAAAATCCAAAGGCGTCAGGTCTGGGCTCCTTGGTGGCCATCTTACCGGACCGTACCTTCCAATCCATTTCTCCTCAAAATACTCATTCATCAACTGTCGTACGTTCCGGCTATTATGAGCTGGGCAGCCATCCATTTGAAACCAGACATTTCGTCTGGTAGCCAGGGGCATTTCATCCAATATGTCTGTTAAGCTGCTTTGGATTAATCTTATGAATTCATCAGAGTTGAGGCGATCGGGGAGTATAACTGGTCCGAAAAGTTCACCTCTCATGACTGCTAACCACACGTTGACCCTTATTTCATGTTGATAATGAGAAACAATAACAATAGTAGCATGGGGGTTTTCTCTCTTCCATCTATTTCGCAAATTCATGAAACCCGATCTCGTGAAAGTTGCCTCATCAGTCCATAATATTCTATCACCCCCCCCCCCCCATTCTCCTAACTTATTCAGGTACCACCAACAAAATGTTAATCGTACCTACCTCAGCATCTACAACTAAATGGAGCAAATTTAGGTTTGAAATTTTTCGACTTTTTCGTTTTCATCTTATAAGCCACGATATTATGGCTGAAAACAAGCAGTTAGCAAGAAAGTTGATATGTCATTCGAAAGTACACTAAATGAGGTATTTTTTGCTGAAAAGAAAACATGTCCATAATAGATAATTTTTCAACGAAAAACCCATTGGAAAAATATGACTGATTTTGTTCACTTCAGTATCGTGATATTCATCTCCTCACCAAACCCGCAATAGAAATATTTTTGGCACACTGAAATTCTTTCCTTGTAGAAAATTTAATACCATTTCCAAATATGTAATCGAATTCGATGAAGCTACAAGCATAAATGATATATAAAAAATAACACCCCCAACATAAAATATACAAACTCAACTCCCATCCAACAGAAAACTACTGCAAACATGAGGATATTTTTTCAAAACATAAGATCTATTGGTAACTGCAAGAATCTTTTGGAAGACTTTGTATCATCTAACAATGTTCAGTTTGTCGCTGTGGCGGAACACTGGAAGGATGATGAACAGATTCAAAATTATCAGTTAATGGGATATAATTTGGCAACAGCTTATTGCCGAAAAAGAAACGAACATGGCGGATGTGCAATATACTGCAGTGAAAATATAGACTTTAAATCGCGACAAGACTTCAAATCACTATCAATTCCTTTTGCCTTTGAGTGTTGTGCCATAGAGACAAAAATTGATTCAAAGAAAATTATAATTATATGCATATACAGAAATCCATCAGTTTCAAATTTAGGGGATTTTTTTGATTGTTTCAATATTCTTTTCCAAAAACTTATTTTGGAAAATTCATTTTATGTTATTGCGGGTGATTTCAATTTAGACATTTTAGATGAACAAAATAGAAAAGCTGAGTTGTTCGTTAGTTTAATTGAGGGTTACAATGCGAAACTTTTAATACATGAGCCAACTAGAGTGTCTGAAAGATCGAGTTCCTGTGTTGATAATGCTGTTTCAAATATTGACAATATTTCCTCCGCCACTGTGCAAACACACATCTCGGATCACTTGGGATTGATGACAAGTGTTGATTGTAAGACAAAAATTGAAAATAAACCTCTTAAAATACAAACAAGACAATTTAGCGAAACTGCAATAAATGATTTTACTAAGGATTTAGCCGGACAGAATTGGTGTAGTGTGTACAGAGTTAAAAATGAGGATGTAGATGCTATGTGGAATTGTTTTTTTAGCCAGTACAAGAACATTTTCGATTTTTACTTTCCAATTAAATGGAAAAACAAAACGTGCACTAAATCTAAAAAACTCGCTGATTCTGCTAAATTGAGATCTCTAAGGAGTCTATTGGAAAAAACTTATATCGTTTCAGATAGATTCCCTAATTTTATGGAATCTTACAAATCAATAAAAAAATTATACGACCAAGAACTCAAATCATTAAAACAACAGTATTATGGTAAAAAAATTAGAGACGCCAATAACAAATCCAAAGCTATTTGGCAGGTTGTAGGTGAAATAACAGGTAAATCAGGGTCTAAAGTAAAAATATTACCAACCGGAAACCCATCGGAAATAGCTAACAGGTTTAATCGGTTCTTTGTGGATGACTCTAAAGTGGTCTCAAGCAGTTTAAACGCTACAAATTCAAAAGAAAAAGTTAATATCACTGAAAAATCATTTTACATGTTTGAGATAACTAAAGAGGAAATTCGGGGGGTGCTGAGAAAAATAAAAAATAAAAAAGCTAGTGGTTATGACGGAATACCATTCTTTATTGTTGAGAAGTCAATTGAGCTTATTATGGATCCACTACTTTACATAATGAATAATGCATTTGTGACAGGAATTTTCCCTCAGGGTTTGAAAATCGCATTGATGTGTCCACTACATAAAAAGGGTGACCCAGAAAATTTACAAAATTACAGACCAATATCTATGTTGTCATCATTCTCAAAATTGTTTGAGAAAATTTTGGCTGAGAGATTTCTGAACTTCTTTTATAAGTTCAGGATTCTAAGTCCGAGACAACATGGTTACATGAAGAATAAAAACACAGTAACAGCTCTATTTGAACTGGTAAATTGCATTTTGGACGCTCTGGAGAATGATTTAATACCAATGGGCATCTTTTTGGATTTTTCAAGGGCGTTTGATACCGTTGAACACCATATACTACTTCTTAAATTAGAGAAGTGTGGAATTAGGGATAACCAGCTTGAACTGGTAAGAAGCTACTTAAATGATAGGGTTCAAAGGGTTCAGATTACGGTGGGATCGGATGTTTGCACGTCCACGGACAGGATGGTGGGGAGGGGGGTGCCCCAGGGTAGTATTCTGGGACCCCTCCTCTTCATTATATATATCAATGATCTGCCTGCTTGTTTGGATGAAACACAAAACTTTGTCTTGTACGCAGATGATACTAACTTCATATTAACTGGTAGAGACATCCAAGAGAATACAAACAAAGCGGGCACTGCGATGAGTGCTGTTGAGCAGTGGTGCGGGGAGAACAATTTGAGACTGAATGTGTCTAAGACGGAATGTGTATTTTTCTTGACTGATCAGAGTCGTGTGTGCGTGCCTGATTCTGTGTGGCTGAGAACAGATGAAATCTCTCTGAGCAACTCAATAAAATTTTTAGGTGTTAATTTGGACAGACATTTGAAATGGCGAGATCATATAGCAAATCTTAATAAAAAGTTGCTTTCTGTTAGCTACACTATACATGTGCTGAAATGCACAGTGAGTATTGAGGTTTTGAGGACTGTTTACTTTGCTAGTTTTCAATCATTATTGGCTTATGGTATTGAGATATGGGGTGGTTGTACTTGTATTGGGTCTCTGTTTGTAACACAGAAACTAGTTGTCAGAAGAATGTTTGATATCGGTTTTCGGAAATCCTGCAGGGGACATTTCAGGGCCCATAATATCTTAACGGTAAATGGATTATATATTTTTAAATGTGTATGTTTTGTTTTTCAGTATCCTCAGTACTTTGAAAAATTTCAAAATAATAATAACACAAGGCGGATCATGCCTTATATATATCCACATCACAGACTTACACTAACAGAACGTAACACAACTTACATGTGTCTGCGATTCTACAATTCTCTACCGAAGTATCTCAGAGATATATCTATAGAAAAAAAATTTAAAAATGCTGTATATTCATTTGTTTTGGGATGTGAGCCTTACAGCCTGATGGAATTTCTGGAATATTGCGGGACACATGCTTGTTTTGGGTTAAAGTGAATATATTTTAGTTTTTGTTTTGTTGACGTATTTCTATTTTGTTATGCTGTGTACACCACAAACACACAATTTTGGAAATAAAGCTCTATTATTATTATTATTATTATTAAAGATTTCATGGAAAAAATTGAAATATTTCGTGAAAACGAGAAATGTCAAATTGAAGAATAACCGTCAAGATTTCGACCATGTGTTATATGACATTTTTTGTTGCAAATCACTTGAATAATCTCCCCTTGAAGTTTTGCCGTTTTAAAAGTAGACACCCTGTATAGATATTAGATAATTGAAAACTTCATGAAAAGTTTTTATGTTTCAGGATGCAAATGAGTTTTGGACCGAGTTAATCAGAATGCTTCAGCAAAAACTGCCAGCCAAACAAAATAGCGCTGAAAGTACAGAAAAATTCAAGTGAGTGAGCTAGTAAATTTTTTATTTTGAGGGACGAATTTGAAGAATTATTGTTTTTTTTATTTCAATATTTCTCGATTATATTCAAACACAATAGATACTCTGAAATATTGCATTTTTAGATCCATGATTGATCAATTTTTTGGTGGAACCTTTGATGTTGAACTGAAATGTACAGAAGCCGAAGATGAACCAGTGGCCAAAAGTAAAGAACAGTTTCTACAGTTGAGTTGTTTCATTTCACAAGAAGTTAGGTACATGCATTCAGGTTTAAGAAATGTGAGTTTTGTTTTGAAAAAAGTTGGTGTATGGTTCAATAATCCCCAATTTTACAGAAACTTCAAGAGCAAATTACCAAATATTCTCCCACTTTAGAAAGAGATTCAGTGTATACAAAAACTGTAAGTATTTTGTTATTATTTGATATTAATATATATGTTGTGCATAACTGCATATATATACATCAATTTAACAAAAAATTTTGAAGAACTTATTATACATTCTTTACTTTCAAAAGAAGTGTGCATAGAGTATTTCAATATTTTTATTACTTGTTTCAGAACAAAATAAGTAGGTTACCAGCTTATCTAACAGTGCAGTTTGTTAGGTTTTACTACAAAGAAAAAGAAGCAATCAATGCAAAAATTCTGAAGGATGTTAAGTTTCCTTTAGATTTCGATGCTTATGATCTGTGCACTCCGGAATTACAGGAAAAATTAGCTCCGATGAGGGCCAAGTTCAAGGTTAGTTGCTCCAACTATTAATTAAGTATATTGGTCAGTTAAAAGTTGTCGATATTCAGTTAATATGAAGAGTTGATGTTTTGAAAGTAGACAGTAGTTCATTATATCTGCCACTAACTGCAAAATAGTACACTGGAGTTTAACATGGAATTACAAAACTGCGTATCATTATTTATTATATCCTTACTCAGAGCAGAAGATAGAAGTGTTAAAACATAACCTATTTCGAAATGTCACTAGCCCCTCAATAGGTTATGTTTTATTATTGACATCTCTTTGATTTCAGCTCAGAAGTACATGATAAATAATTATGATAGTTAATTTTGTAATTCTGTGAAATATTGTAGTGGATGTAGACATAGTGAACATACCTGTATATTATCATTAATGCAAACCTGTATCACAGTTGAAGAATTTTTCATTAGGAATTGGAAGACATGCAGGTTGAAATTGCATCTAAAGAAAAGGGTAAAAATAAGGGAGATGCTAAATCCAGTGAATCGTTGAAAAAATACGAACCTTATTGGTTTGGAGATGGTGAGTATTACGGTAAAATTTTGAAATATTTAATGGCAGAAACTCTGTTTTTCGTTTCATTGTTGGAATTTAATAATTCTGAATCAGCTGATACGTGATGGATAATAATATAATGGACTTTTCAGACTTAGGAAGCAATAATAGTGGCTATTATACCTTACAAGCCGTTCTAACCCATCGTGGTAGATCATCATCAAGTGGTCACTATGTAGGTTGGGTTCGGCAGTCTGGAGATAGTTGGGTCAAATGTGATGATGATGTAGTTTCTCCGGTTACAACAGAAGAAATTCTCAAATTATCAGGAGGAGGTAAGTTACATTTCATCTAAACTTTCACCACCGATATATGTTTGATAATCAACGAAAATTTGTTTTATGCATTTGTGAAGAAAATATCAAATTTAGATTTCCAATTCGACAATTTTTTTTTAGGTGACTGGCATTGCGCATATGTTCTGTTGTATGGGCCTCGGCAACTTGAAATTATGGAAAATTTAGAGAAAATGGATGAAAGTTAAGAATACATTCTAATCTCCCGCGATTTCGATAATTATCTCTATGCTACGCTTTCAAATGTATCTTTAAGAAAAATTAACACTTTCAATAAAGATTTATATTTATTATTCAGAGTTCCTTATGTGTGAAACCACAAATGAATCTACACCTAATAATGACATGTTCAATACATCGCTGATTGTCTGCCAACTGAAAACTCTAATATGTACAAAAACAAGAGGAATGTAGTTTTATAAAAACTATCTTTGGCTAGTTTAGACTGATGTTTGGCAGTATCATGATATAAATTTTCTGCAGTGTTTTACATTAATTTTACTTGTAAGAAATATATAAAAAATGTCTATATTGTTTCATGTAAAAGGAAATGAGGTAGTAATCCTAACATTAATATAAAACACCTTAAAAACGAAGTGAGTTATCAGCACCATTCAACTGGAGATTTCCTACATCTATTTCTAAAAAATAATCCAAAGAGCACTTATAATGGAAATGTTTTTAAAGGATTGAAGAAAAAATTTACTCATTCTCGTTAAAGTTATATATTCCAGATTTTTCCTGCAATCATTGCCCCTAATTTCACATTTTTCAGTTGAGTTGAACTTTTTCTCTTCAACCCTATACTACCTACAAAAGTTTTCAAATAATTTTGCAAATAATTGAATCTAATCCAAGTAAAATTTCACTTACAAGGCACTGAACACTCAAATACTAATTATTTTTAAAAACAATGGGTTTGCTGTTATTTCATTCCATCACAATAAATTTCTTTGAAATCTGAACATCTGGAATCTAATGATTCCTATGAAAGATATCGAATTTATATAGATAGTAAATACAAATTACAAAAAACTTTTCGAAATTGGAAATGCTTCAAAATGAAAAAATGTATTATGAATTAAAATTCACTTCCAAAGGAGATGGAACGTGTACAGTGTGGAAACTACACATGACGAGTGGAATAGATATTTCTGGCATAATTTTACATATAATTGAAAAAATTCTGAGAATGGACCATTTTCATTCAAAACACGCTTCTCCTGACAGTATTTGGAAATATAGAGAGTGATCTATATAGAAAAAAATCTGTTAGGAATAGTGATTTCGAATTGTGTATGTCAATACTTTTAAAATTCCCCTGGTTAAGGTTATGATTTTATTCTTTCCTACAGACATTCAACACTAATCTATCTATTGACACAATAAAAGTGAGAGGCTTGATTTTCTGAAATAAATTTCATTAAAATAAAGATTTGTTGGAAATTTCGGCACTGTTATAGGCCCCAGAATCAGCTCTTCAAGGAGCATTCAACAGTATCAGAATATACAGGTATTCCATTTGAAGAAACATCTCAACCTGCATATTTCGGAATATTAACAAAACACAAACAATTTCTGATACAAACATGGGCGCCCGCAAAAACCCGTAGAAATTTTTCTCAGGGGGGGCCAAAATAGAGATTAGAAGGTAATATTGAGGTGTCGTGCTGAAAAACGTTAGGGCCATCAAAATCTCCCCCCCTGCGGGCGCTCATGGATACAAATCGATATGTTTAAGCATTATTTGAAATGTGCAAAATGAAGGTAGCAATAATTTTATTCCGGAAGAGGCTTTCACACTGTGTGGACTGTATCAACATTAACACTGATGAGAAAAACGAAATGTTTTTATTGCTGAAATTGTGAAAATATTGCAAGATCAACAAGTGGCAATTACTAATTTTAATCTGATTTATGAATCTGAGTGTCATACAGAGTAACCAAGAAAATTAAGGTTAAATTAAAACCATTGACTGATGAATTGAAAAAAGTATAAGATCATATGGGGAAATTTTTGTGCACAATCCCCATCGACTCTTGACAAAAATAATGTGAATAAAACGTTTCGTACTCGCATTTATATTTTCTACCGAAATAGAATTGTAGATATTTGTGTAATCTGGCCAATACAAATTCATTCAGACCAACGAGATAAGTGTCTGAATAGTTTAATCAAATGCTCAAATTGAGCCCAGCCAGCTTCTAAACTAGAAAAGATCTCTGTTTCCATATCAATGTATTGACTGAAGACATTCCGAACGCACTATGGGGAAATGCCACATAAGTTGTGTTCAGACATCTTACAGGCACACCATACCAATAATTACGGAAACAGAAAGAGATAGATCATGCTCTCTGTGTTGCACGGAAAAGTCTAAACTCCCTTTGAAATTTATCTAATCGGTATGACATTGAAATATATTGGTTTACGTGCATTCATATTTTCACAACTTCATTATGATAAAATCAATAATTACCTATGACTTTCCTCTTCACATTTCCTCTTGCAAAAAAAGTTCATTAACGTTTACATTGACAGACAAGAAACAAAGTTCCCTAAGAGATTATTTCAATGTGAAATAGAATTCTGCCCATTAAATTGAAAGATGTTAGTTATGAATTTCCCCTTGCAATACAATATGCATTTACCGGAAATTCATCCTAGATATAATTGAATCAGATTTCCTCTGGATCATTTTGATCAATTCTATAACTATTTTCCTGTCAAAATCTATTTGATTTCCATCAATTTATTGAGCCTTACTTTTACTAGAATGAAATTTTCTTTTATGAAACACTATTAAAAATTAAATAGAACCGAAGATAATATAACTTAATACACTTGTATACTTATGTACATTTTTTAAACTAATATTGTCTGAATGAAGTATTGAAAAATTGAATTTACAGGAGATCAAAACATATAGAAGATATTTGTAAAAGGAATTTTATTTCTTTTAAATGAAGCCAGAAATCAACTTTTTTTATTTAATAATTTCAAGGTTTATTTCAATAACTGTAATTTTTTTCGGAAAAGCACTTACTGGTCACTATCTCACTAAAATTTTTGATATCTCCTGTATTCAAAGAACCGCCAATATAATTCCACATGGATGCCATGAAAAAACAAATGTCCACTATGATGCAGTCCTATATTGTGTGCCACTTTTTGAAGAACAAGGTTGGACATCTTCAAAGTAATATGTCTCTTGTCGAGAAGTGGATGGAGCAACTGAAGGATGATTCATCATAGGCTTATAATTGTGCGTCACTTGATTGGACCTATGGAATGGCGAGGATTGCAAGGAAGTTTGGCGCTCTTGAAGGTTCATACTAGGGTCTTCCACTACTGGTTCATAGGGGCCCTTAGAACGCCTCTCTAGTAATGCCAGAAGAACTGATTCCAAGCAGCAAAGATATCCTAAGCACTGCAGGCATGTTAATTTAAAGTTAAATACATAATAATTCATAAAATTATATTGAATTTAGAAGTACGAGATTCAAGTTTTTCTATATTATTATATTAAAAATACTTACACCTGTGAATAGTAAATGATCATGTGTCCATTTTGGAACCCAAGAAAAGGCTTCTGATAAGAATATGGAATGAAAAATCAATGATGAAGCTATCAGGAACAACACACTAAGGCTCACATACAAATAAGTATTCTGAAAAATTATGATTCATCAATATTCAAAAAAATTATCACTATCATATTAATAAAAGTATTTAATTTTATACGAGATCAAGTATCATCTCTCTGGAATGAAAAAACAGCAGTTACTCACCATTTTACCCCAGTTGAAGGGAAATAAATATATTATATGGGAGATATCAAGAAACAGCAGAAGACTGGTAGCAAGTAAGCTCAAAAGAGAGACAAACATCAAAAATCTTATTCTTCCTACCAATGGAAGCATAAAAAGTCCTACTTTCATGGTGCCTGAACTGCATAGACATGCTAAACATGCTATAGTTGTTACCTGAAATTTAATATTGTGTGATTTGCATTATTCGGAAATCGGATTATCACCAATTTTTTAAATTTACTTATATTCATATTGTATCAAACAAATTCAAATGCAGGAATGCAAAATATAGGAAGTCTTCATTGCCAATGCATGGAAAGAATTTTTCATTCATTCATTTCAGACTTCAGAGGAAAAATATCGAGATGTTGTGTTTTTAAAGCTATCAGCAGTGGCAACTCTAAGGAAACATGGCCCTCCTCCAATAATAAGAGGAGCCTCCCGTAAAAATAAATGATAAAAAGATTCCTCCTTTCACCACCAGTGATCTCTCACATAATTCTTGACCTTTTCCCAAATAAAATTGATAAGTATGGATGTTATTCAATACTATGCTTATAACGAATTCTACTCACAAGTAATACAACTCTTAAAAACCCTTTAGGCGTCTTGAGATGTGTATGATCACAATACACAATGACTCCAGAATATAAAGAAATATCGGGAGATGCAGCCCTTTGCCTATAATGAGAGTGTGAATCCCAAGAGTTGACAGTGTCCAAGGGTGAGTCGCATTCGCATCCTCCAGCACAATCGGCACTACTGAGTGCACCTGTCCTGCTGCCTGCGATCTCAAAGTCCTGCAACACAGAACTCATACCATCGGCAACCTGCAACACAACTAACTTCATGGAAGATAAGCATGTACAAAACAGAAACAACTTGCAGTACTCACTGTTTGCTTCACACACCTATTGGTCCTACTCTACACTTGTTTCTTTTTATGCATTCAGAATATTGAACCAAAACAACTATCAATTTGTGCAGATTTTATAATTAATTTTTGATAAAGCGCAAATTGTTAGATTTGAATTCAGAATATTTTCTTTATTCACTCAAGGTCTCCTTAGACCACTTTTCTCAAATCAAAATGTTGAAAATCATAAGTAAAGCCATATTATCCAATAATATGGTTGATAAATAATCAAGAAGATGATTGTGGTATGAATGCCTAGACATGCTTCAGTCTCAAGGTATCTTATGCGCTCAAATTAAAAACTTCTTTGGGAATTTACAAATTATCACTTTTTCGCTGTTCTGGATACATAAATTGCAAGCATTGCACAAATATCCGAATAGTCTAGGAACAACCAAAACTTGGGAAATGAAATTACAACATTGAAGCAGTTACTACAAGGAAATTTTTGTAGAAACGTAATGTAGATGTTTTAATAATAATTTAACCAAATATCAGAGTTTATCCTTGTCTTTACACTTATCGTTTATATGGTTTTTCTATGAAGAACAGAACACTCCAATATTTAGAAAATATAACAAGGAAAGCCTATTTCATAGAATCCGGATTATTTATTCTTTCTTAAAATTTTGCTGGAGAACATTTTACATGCAACCAATTATAAAAATTTATTTGCATATGTGCAAATTAAATATTACTTGCAAAAGCAAACTTGACTATGACCAGAATGCAGTTTTTTCTAAGAATTTTTTCTTCGAGTTGAATAATGAGCAAATTTCATGCACATTTTCCACCATTTATAACAACAAATGAGTCATTGAATACTACTTCACAGAAAACAAAGCAGTGTGAAATGAAACCAATAGAATTTTTTTCTTATGGCTTTCAGTGACTGTATCAGGAAACTAAAAATAAAATATAAACACAACGTAAAATGAAAACATATAATTCAATAGATCACAAACATAAACATACAATAAATAAATATTATATAACTTCAATAAACTTTCTCAATATTTCAAGCTTTCTAAGTACAAAAGATCATGCATACTACTGAACTTTGTTGTGAATACCTGAATATCTTCAGGTTTATAGCTTGTGGGCTCCAGGTCTCTAATGTCTTCTAACAGAAACTCGATTTCGTCAGTACTAAGTAAAAGATCTGATACCGAATTTATATATCGGCTTTGCTCTGGCTGCATGACACACTACAATCCTTCATTAAACCCTTCCTCACGCCCGTCCATCATCCCCGACAGCTTTTCTGCAGATCTCAAATCATTCCCATTGAAATTGGTAAGTACCTGAAAGTTGTAAACTTTATATATGTATTGAAGCTATCCCTTGATTAAAAATAGACTGAATGTATTTAAAATACAAAAGCGACTAAAAGCTAAAACAGATAACTTTACACATTTTGTTCTTTACAAGTGAATAGCTTGACCTATTTCGATATGCATAGTGAGGTTCAATGATGAAAAAACAAACACTGTAAATTACCTCTCAAATCTACACTGAATGTAATAAATTATTAAATTAAATCTATTGGACGTTCCCAGCAGTTAATAAGTTAATATTTATTATTAATTTCTGTATAATTATAGACGCTATAAACATACTCCACCATATCTTTCATTTCAATTTTTGACAATTGACAGTTTTGACAGATCTTTTATGATTCAGACATAGAAATAGAAATAAGAAAAAGAAAAGGGAAATCTGCTTCTTATCTATATACATGATTATTGAGCGCATCGTCAAAAAATGTTTAACAAAGCGATTGCACTTGCTTAGTCGTTTAACTAATAAATTATTTATCCAATTAAAGACCTCATCTTCTAGCTTATTTTGAAATTAAGTGAAGTGTATGAATTGTACGACAGATGGCCCCATAAATGCATAAATTACAATATAGTTTTTGCATAAATTAGGACGTCATTTTAGCTTTTCATTTTCAAAGAATAGTGAAAAATTGATGATCTTACAAAAGGAAAATCCTATATTTGAGTGCTCGATCGATAATTACATCTATCCACCCCATCTTCTCTGATAGGCGTTGGGTTATTGCGGAGGGTTTGAATTGAATAGATCGATATCCTTTCTATCTTTTCACAAGGCGAAGTGAAGGAGTGAACGAATAACTCTTGGAACCAAAGATCGAGAAAGCAAATACAGTCGAACTGCGATAAGTCGAAGTTCGATAAATCGAATTTTCGATAACTCGAATCAAATTGGTTGGCAATAGCGCCAAGATGGCAAATTAGTGTAATTTTTGTTCGCTAAAAGTCGAACCTCTATAACACGAATATCTTGATACCTCGAACGAAATATTTGGCGGCATCATTCGATATGTCGATTTTTTTGGAGGAATTCCTCATTCACGAGTGATTTCAACCAGGCCCGGATCTACGATTTTTTCTGACCGGGGCAAATATTCATGATGGCGCCCCCCCCCATTTGTGTAATAAATGAATTCATAAAAATAGGAAAAATAAATAATACAAATGAATAATAAAAATAAATACTTATAATAAGGAAAATATCACAAGGAAAGAAATTAGATTTTTTTTTCACAGCTTCACGCGGCGCGATATTCTTTCCGCGAACGCATCTATCAGCTCCTCGAAATCTATTTCGGAAGCAGTTTGGTTTTCTAAAAGCTAAGATCGAGAGACCATAGAGACGTTCCTGACTCATTGAGGATTATTAATTATTTTCAATTTGCTGAAACTGTGTTCACATCTTGCAGAGTGCAGCCGTGGTAGGTAATGTGAAGTATATTCTTAAAGCTATACTGACATAAGGGAAAGCTTCTTACAGATCTTGTCTGTGAAGAATTGTAGCAGGTCTAATGAAGTCGATCTTTCATTAATTTTAGCAACCATCAGCTCTTTGAAAACAGCTAGTTCCTAACAAAAATCAACTGCATTCAAGTCTCTTCAATATTTTTGCGCTAAAAGGGTCCCATTTTTCTGCAGATCCTCTTTTTGCATGTTTAAAAGGGCATGACCGTTGAAGAATGCGAAATTCATATGCAGACTCTGTGCGCTTTCTAAGCTTTTTCTGATTTCTGACAATAATCTGTCGAAAACAACCTCAATTTCCTTCGAGAATGAACCAACTAGATCTAGCGTTCTTGACTCATCCTCGCACATTTCATAGACCTGCTTTTTCTTCTTGGAAATACGTTTATTTCTGAGAATTGGCTCCACATCCAATTTTTTTGAAGAAAGTGTAGGTACCGAGATCCTGTTTTCAATAGGTTTTTTCCTCATTCCTTGCGAGATCTTCACAAGACCTTGCATCAACGATAATGAACGTGGAATAATTATATCCCCTTTCTGAATTTTCACGTTGACCCTATTGATCTCTCGCAGAATATTATCCCAAATTGATAGGTTCAGGATGAATCTAAAATCCATCACAGCATGAAGCAAATGACCAGCTTCATACTTGGATTCTGCAACTAGTGAGAATTCTTTGATTTCTTCCACAGCCTTCACAACTCCCCGTGAATTATTGAGCAAGGCATTAACAGCTTGATGTTTAGCCCATCTTGTTTGGCTACTTCCTTTCAAATTTGTTTTCTTGCACTTTTTCATAATTGTCCATCGTGGGGTTGAACTAACAAAAAAGAATACAGTTTTTGTACAACACCAAATAAATTAACTGCTTCTGAACATGATGAAGCTGAATGGACACCCACTAGTTTCAGAGAGTGTGCTAGGCATGGAACTGATATCTACTGTCTGCAGCTAGCTCGTTCATCAGTAGAACTCTGGAATCTGGATTGGACTCCTTTATATATGCCAGCCATATTAGATCCGTTGTCGTAGCACGAAATTTTTTGACAACTTAATCATCAGCTTGCAGTTTATCTAGAATTCGCTATTTTCCGTCAACTTTTAAGAAGTCAATAGGACTTTCCTTCATCTCATATCTAGACTCCGTTCTCTTCAAATATCGTATAAGCTGGTTCATTTGTTCTATGTGAGATTCATCTGGGGTGCAGTCGAACATAATAGTGAAATATAGTTGGCCTCCTTGATCTCTTTAATAATGTTATTCCGAACTTTGGTGGCCATTAAATCGATAATTTCATTTTGTATAGTTTTGGACAGATAGGATGTTTATCTCTTTTTTGAGTGGTCAAGATATGGCACTTCAGAGTCGGGTCATATTTAATAATAATACTTTTTCCCGAGAAAATCAAAAATAAAAAAATTTTAACTTCTGGTTGTTTTTGGCGCCCCCTTGAGCTGGCGCCCTGGGCAAGCGCCCCGCTTGCCCCACCCTAGATCCGGGCCTGAATTTTCAACATGTACATAAAGTTAGCCAAAGAACTCTCGCGAATCAAACGTGGAATAGCTAAACATTTTGCCGTTTTTCTTTTTCAAGTATCCGAAAAATGTTTTCCGCAAAAATCAATCGAGCTCATCTCTTTCAGAGATTTATCCGTGAAAAAAAAAACATCGCCATTCTTGTATTTCAAAAATTATTAGAAATTTGGCAAACTTGATATCAACTTCTAGGGAAACAACTATTCAAATAATGTTTTTAGCAAAAAAAAAAGTTGCTCATATTTTTCAGTGAATATTACGTAAATTATCCATGGTGATAGAAAATTTTCATCTTTCAAGTTTTTGTAGAAAAATGACAAAATATGATTGATCAATCTGCGGCCGTCGGAACGTATATCAGGCATTTTTTTCGAAAACTATGAATGCCGTATTGTTGAAATTCGAAAGAAAGATGTAGCTCGTCCATGCTTGATTTATCCGGGAAAAAATATCACGTGCACTGGTAAGTGTGGGTAAGTACATACATATATTAAATTACCAGGTCACATGTTGAAAAAAATATTTAAGCAATCAACAGATTTTTTTCAAAGATTTATCCAAAAGATGAAATAATTTGTTGATTGCTGAAATTTTTTGAATATGTGATCTGTTAATTTGATATTAAGTTACGCAGAGCATGTTTTATTCACACGAAAGCGGCACAATTCTCCTTTTCGCGGATAAATGAAAGATTAAAAGCCTTATCTTTCTTCCAAATTTCAAAAAAATTGCATGCATAGTTTTAGAGAAAAATGCCTGATGTTTTGACGGCTGCAGATCGATCAATCAAATTTTCTTTCACCACGGATAATTTACGGATAAATCGCTGAAAAAGGTGAGCCACTTTGTTTTTTTGCTGAAAATATTTTTTGAATTTGTGTTTTGCTAAGTTGATATCAAGCAGACGAAGCATCTAATATTTCTTAAAATACAAGATTGGCGATATGTTTTTTTTTCTTCACGCATAATTTACGGATAAATCACTGAAAGAAAAGAGCTAGATTGATTTTTGCTGAAAACATTTTTCGGATATTTGTTTCGCTAAGTTGATATCAACTTATCTACTATTAAAAAAAAAAGGAAAAAATTATCAGTGCAGTTGGAATTGGTGGTTTTTGTGAGAGTTCCAAAAGGCTTGAAAAAACCAATGTACGCTAGTGTTGACAAAGCAGTTTTAGTTTGGACTAAATGTTACATTATTTACCCACATAAACAATACCTACATAAAAAAATGTGTTATTTCAATAACTCGAAGTCTTGATAACTCGAATTTTTTTCTTGGCAGATCGTGATTCGAGTTATCGAAGTTCGACTGTATTTGTAAATTTTCTTCGTGCTAAACACCATATTTCCTTGATATCC
Organism: Adalia decempunctata; assembly: GCA_951802165.1. Lineage (NCBI taxonomy): Eukaryota > Metazoa > Arthropoda > Insecta > Coleoptera > Coccinellidae > Adalia > Adalia decempunctata. Next base: position 34,132,080 of record OX637697.1, on the reverse strand, counting down.
TACTCCAAGCCACTTTTCCTTCATTGCACATGCGCACTTGTGTTCGCAGGGGCCAGACGGAATCTACTAGACGTTTCAGATTTAATTTCAAGGATCAAATTATACTTTATAGGTACATACAGGGTGGCCATTTGAAAACGAAACAGACGAGATTACAGACGAAATAAATTTTTTCGATAGAAATGCTCGGACAGGTCGATTTCTGTTTCGAGGGGGACAACTTAAGATGTAGGTTACGGACGCATAGCGCTTCAACCCTTGCTACTACAACCCTCACCCCCAATTTTTGAATAGGGAAGATGGGGTGAGTGATACCTCATTTGAAAGGTATTTTTATACTGATTTCAGCACAGTGATTGTTTTTTCATTTTATGCATTAGTTCTCGAAATATTCTTAACTAAGTATTTGAAAATGAAGTGGTGTTTTCATGGCACTTGTAGTGTTTTTTTGTGAAAAATCGACATTTTGAGCTTCAAAACAACCATGACTGTGGCTTCCTTCCTCCAATCCACTGACATAGAAATCTTTAATCAAGATGTCGATTTTGCACAAAAAAACACTACAAGTGCCATGAAAACACCACTTCATTTTCAAATACTTAGTTAAGAATATTTCGAGAACTAATGCATAAAATGAAAAAACAATTACTGTGCTGAAATCAGTATAAAAATACCTTTCAAATGAGGTATCACTCACCCCATCTTCCCTATTCAAAAATTGGGGGTGGGGGTTGTAGCACCAAGGGTTGAAGCGCTATGCGTCCGTAACCTACATCTTAAGTTGTCCCCCTCGAAACAGATATCGACCTCTCCGAGCATTTCTATCGAAAAAATTTATTACGTCTGTAATCTCGTCTGTTTCGTTTTCAAATGGCCACCCTGTATATTGAATTTTCAATTATTATTTAATTTTACAATCTGATCATCTGCTTCCCCAAAGCACGACTCTCATGGGCGCCCGCATTTTGATGGCCTTATCGTTTTTCCGCATAACACCCTCTATATTACTTTCTTAATACAAAGGGCAAAAAAATTCTGATAGTAAATCGAGAACCATACATATTTTATAAAAAATATCTGATTAGCTGATTGCATATTCGTAATCTACGACCTCGAATTAGCGAATACAGTAACTCTTTGGTGGCTATCTGAGAAAATGATATTTCGGCAAAATTTCCATGTTGGAAAATTTCGCGTATTTTGAGGAAAAAAATTTCTCCGCTCACCACCATAGTTCCAGATGGATTCACTAATTCTAGGGCGCAGATCAAGAATATGCAATCAGATATTTTTTATGAAATATAGTTTTCGAGTAGGTAATGACCTTCGAAAAATATATAAATTTTCGAAAATTTTCCACAAAAAGTTGATATTTTCCTGAAGCATCAAACCTAGTAAGGAACTAATAACAGATTCGTAATCTGCGACCTCGAATTAGTGAGTGGCTATCTGAAAAAATGATATTTCGGCAAAATTTACATTATGTTGGAAAATTTCACGTATTTTGAGAAAACGAAATTTCTTGGATCGCCACCAAATTGGACACATTTGAATGTAAATTCCTATTTATAAACTAGATAAACAAAAACTGATTCCACTGTCTCATCGTTTAGTGTTCGAGGGTGTTCTTCGTAAATAATATGCTACAGGAATTTATCTAAAATAAAATCCTCTGTAACTTACAATGTTTATTTGTGTATCATATTATTTGATTTGATGAATAAACATATTATTATTATAATTCTGAAAAGTGGCTGTAACTTATTCAATGTGGAAAATTTTGCGTTTCTTTAAAATAGTACCTAATTGACGTAACAAGTCCGGAAAATAGGGTTTTTTTGGACGAATAGACAAAATTCTAGGACGAGCCGGAGGCGAGTCCTGGAAGTCTGTGAGTCCAAAAAAACTATTTCTTCATTTCAGTATCGTAATGTGTTCATTACAGTACTAAAAACAGTGCTGTAATGAATTCATTACAGCATCGTTTTCAGTAACATTTTTCGTTTTGTGGTTGTCAGCAATGACTTCCGATCCTTTTAAATTTCAGCAGACGTCAATTTGGAAATGTCAATTTTCGAACTTCCTTACATTCACACCAACTGCCAAGATACAATATAAAAGTCACTAGGACTAGAATTTTTTCATTGAATTTCACAAAATTTGAGTGAAATAGAGAAAACATCGTCTAATACTCGTTGCAGAATGCAATTCCAATACGCATTCGTATTGGAATAGGAGCCCATTCTGCAACTAGTTTTAGAATATACTATTTCGGGCGTGTTGCGTACAATATTTTTTCGGCAACCGTGAAGAATTACGAATCAATGAGACACATCTCTTTATTATACATTTTGATTCTTATTTGAATTGAATAGAACAGAACTGTCATCCGTTATTTCGTTGCTATTGTGTAAGTAGGTACGTACTTTCCGGAAATTCTACTTTCTCAAAGACAAAGCGTCCTGGAAGTGGGTATATCTCGGACGGTTGCCGAAAAATATTTTGATTGCACTTTTTTTACCATTCAGTGGTGTCGATATATTTTTCTGAAATAATGCTCATCAATATTTATTTACAGAACAATATTGTGTTTCGCATGGAATTCTGACACTGGAGAGTTTCGCATATTTCAGAAGAGCTTGAGGTTACTATTCCCAAAGTATACAAAACTTGTTATTTTGCCTGAATTCTTCACTATCTGAATCAGAATTTCAAATGTACCATTAACTTCGATAAACAATAGCTCTTCGCCACTTCATTGATGAAACACGAGAAAACTTGTTATCTCTAATTTTCGATGAATTCAGTATAAAGCCAAGTATGTCATATTTTTGAAATTTGAATGTAAAGCTCGACTGAAATATTGAGGATTTCCCCTTCGAAACAAGAGAGAAGGTATGTGTTTTCATATAAATGATTGGAAGTTTATGTTTATATTGATTACTCCTAGGTCTCCCGAGGAGACCCCTCAGAATCAGAAGTAGCTTTTGCGAGTTAGGAGTATCAGTTGTGTTCTGTTTAGGCTTTGTTACTCTGTCGTTACGCCCCCTTAGGGACAGCACGGTTCATTTTATATCATGAAATTATGATGCCGCTTAACAAATATTTTACACCCCATTTGACAGTCGCCCGCCGGCCAAATATTTAATTATATACTCCATTCACAATTATAAAATCACAACTCTGGCCATGGTTTCGTTTTCAGGAATTGGCGCACCTGATGAAAAATCTGTGCTCGTACATAGAATATGGTTAATGACAATACGACGATGCCAGTTTTTCTGTTTACATCAAAGTAAAAGTATCAAAGATTTTCCCCATTTTGTTAGTTCGTATCGATCGGTGATTTTGGGGAGAAAAATCGATAGGAAATCGCCTATTTTTCCGTTCTTCGGCGTCCAGAAGAAGTTTCGTGCAAGTGTCATTTTTTCCTTTCACGAGTTTTGGCGTGAGTACGAACGGCAAATTTGAATTGGACCAAAAATCGATTTATAAGCATAAATAAAGCGAAAGTAAGTACTAATCGACCTTTTTACACTTGATAACGAAGTTTTTTTAGGTATCTGGCCGTTTTGAAAGATTTCAAACGAAATTCCGGTCCCCCAGAAGTTTGGTTAGTTTCGGTATCGATTTTGGTGCTCAAAATTTATTTGGAATGTGTAAATGGACAAGAAAGGCTTCCTTATACGATCTTCTAACGGAAGCGACCGGAAAATATGGTTCAGGTAGAATTGAAATGTGTCACTGGAGCTTTCATTCCTTTGCCGAAAGTAGAAAAAGGCTATATTGAACCAGAATACATCGGTTTTTTTTCCATATTCCAGGAGTTTGTGTCTTATTTTAGAACAGGTGAATGATAAATGTGAAGCATATGTTTGACCTATTCCATTTTATTTGTACAAACCTACTTGGTAGTAATGTATGAATATTTTTTAATCCAATAAATTACTTTACAATCAGAATATTTTACTCCTTGTTATTAAGATCAAATAAATAAAATGTCGTCAATCTTGAACTTTCAGTTCAAGAGGATAATAAACATTGAATCTTCACAAGCATGCATATGAAAATTATGTGAAAGCAATGCAATTTTTTTCCATTGCGAAAAATACTTAATATATTTCAACAGTGATCTCTTGTACTTTTCATGCGAATAACTAGAAAAGGAATACTTTCTATCAATTCATATAAACGTTAATTATTTTCGTCCATCACATCTTTTCCAATTCATTCACATTCTGAGAAATACGCTAAGAATGTAGAAAGGGCAACATAGTGTTGACTTGGAACATAAAAATAATTTGAAAACCGTCATAACTTCGATACAGAGTGGAATGTGTCAAATTTCCAATGCCAGAGCTGTGATTTTATAATTGTGAATGGAGTATATGTAGATATTGACACCATTATATTCTACGTGAAAAGGTCTTTAGGAAAAATGCTTTAACAAGCAAAAAGTTATACCAACTTTTCAGTGGCGTAGCGCAAAATTCGGCCCCCCTCAAAATTTCAGTTGGGGGCCCCCTCTATAGATCTAAGTTGATTGGTTCGGGGGCCTCCTTAGTACCGGGGCCCCCCCGCACCGCGGGGTCTGCGGGGGCCTCCGCTACGCCACTGCAACTTTTCCAAAATGCAAATTTGAGAAAAACACCTCATAACTCGAACATACACTCCATTGTTGGCCATCAACTTCTGACACATGTTACCGCGTATATTTTGAAAATATTAGATTGTAGTCATTATCCCGTCAGATATCTACACAACGTTGTCCCTTCAACATAGAAGTCGTAGTAAATACGTATTTATCAGAATGTATATTTACTTTGGGAAAATTATGAATTTGAGAAAATATAATGTGAATTCAAATATTCCAAAGAACGTGCAAATACTGAAGAACATTTTTTTTCTCCTTAAAGGTACTGGAAATATTTCACGTCTACAGGGTGATTCACGGTGGATGGCACATTATACGTTTCTGGTGAACCAAATATCGGATCGATTCAAAATTTGCATGAGTGCATTATCGGACATTCTCTACCCAACTAAAATATTTTCGTCAATGCGGTGTTGCCGCTTCCATTAGAAAGTAGTAGCAACTTTGCTTTTTCAAATGGATTAATCTAAAATCCATCACAGCATGAAGCAAATGACCAGATTCATACTTGGATTCTGCGACTAGTAAGGATTCATTGATTTCTTCCACAGCCTTCACAGCTCCCGGTAAATTATTGAGCAATAAGCCATTAACAACTTGATGTTTAGCCCATCTTGTTTGGCTACTTCCTTTGAAATTTGTTTTCGTGCACTTTTTTGACTCTTTCATAATTGTCCATCGTGTGGTTGAACTAACAAAAAAGTTTTGTACGACACCAAATAAATTTACTGCATCTGAACATGATGAAGCCAAATGGACACCAACAGGATTCAAAGAGTGTGCTAGGCATGGAACTAATTTACTAATACTGCCATCTCGTTCATCTGTAGAATTGTGGATTGGACTCCTTTATATATGTCAGTCATATCAGATCCGTAGTCGTCGGATTGATTGCCCACGAAATTTTTTGACATCTAAATCATCAGCTTGCAGTTTATCTAGGATTCGCTATGGTATTATTCTCCAGTTTTTCCGTCAACTTTTAAGAAGTCAATAATACTTTCCTTTATCTCATATCCAGACTCCGTTCTCTTTATATCTATACTAATATTATAAAGAGGAAAGATTTGTATTTTTGTTTGTTTGATACGAATAGTCTCAAAAACTACTGTACCGATTTCAAAAATTCTTTCACCCTTTGAAAGCTACATTATCCTTGAGTGACATAGGCTATACTTTTCACCCGAAAAAATTTAGGATACCTACTATAACTTCAATAATTACAAAAAAATCAGACAAAATCAGCTATTTTCACGTGCGCTCCAAAAACCGTAAGATTTAGATGGATACAATGTATGACAGAAATGTACCTCTTAAATATTTCTTCAAAAAAGTCCGTGATAGCATGTATCTATCTCTCAAGATTGACTTGCTATTACCTGTTTATGGTAATCAGATGTTTTCCAAAATTATGCACTATTTGGGAGTGTGTTTTTACGAATTGGGTATTGATCCTAATCCAACCTAATACGTTATTTATCCCTAGTATTTAATTTTGAACAAAATTGCCCTTCACATCATACAATTACAACGAGTACATCAAAAGATATGGTAGGTTGAAGTTTTGAAGATGAAACCGCCGCGTGAAACAAATTTCTACTCGGGCGAAGCTGGGACGGCCTGCTTGTATTGTGTACCTGGTTCATTTGTTCTGTGTGAGATACATCTGTTAGCTTCTTTGATCTCATTAATAATATTATTCCGAACTTTGGTGGCCATTAAATCGATAATTTCATTTTGTATAGTTTTGGACATCTCCTTTTGTTGAGTGGTCAAGATGGCACTTCAGAGTCGGGTCATTTTCAATCGTTTTCAATAATAATACTTTTTTCCGAGAAAATGGCGCCCCCTTAAGCTGGCGCCCGGGGCAAGCGCCCCGCTTGCCCCTCCTATATTCGGGTCTGGCAACTGTTGATTTGACAAAATGTGAAGTGAAGCTTTGTTGCTATACTGAACTTTTCGGCCACTTGTAATTTTGTCGTATCTGCCATCGATTTCCTGAAAAAAAAAACTTCAACACCCAACACTCTGTATCTCGAAAACGAAACGTTTGCGACCCCATGGCCCATGGTTATTGGACTTTTTTTTTCTTTAGGAACACTGCATTAGATCACCAGCTAACGAATGATAGGATACTTCCTGATTTTTAGGAGGGTCAGTGAGGAGGAAGACACCGATCATGAGACAATCACTATTGCTGTTTCCATCTTGCACAAACCATCTGGAATTAAATAAAAATCATCGGTTGCATCTCTTGTTTGTACCAAAGGAAAAAATGAGCAATCTCTGATTTGCCCTACGTCCTACAGGTACATTCAACGGTGATTCTCGCAGAAAAAGTTTGCGCATGTCGGTAACGCCATCGGGGGCGAAACTCCGGAGCGCCAGTATGAAGGGTGCTGTGATGCGGGGCTCAACTTCGCCGGTTAATCGATAATCAATCAAAACATCCCGCGAGTTGAATTGGAGGTGGCTCGAGGACTCGACAAGTTAGTGCCGTTAATTGAACATTGAGAATTCTCTAGCACCATCCGGACTTGGGGAGCTGGCGTGAGCGTTTCACTGTCCAAGTCATTATTTTCTTTATAGACCGTATCGCGAGCTCCGATGAATTTTTTACGAGAATAATTTGCGGATTTTTCCAATCTCGACTGTGCTACTCCCGGAAAACATCGCTCTATGCTGATTGAACTTTGAGTAATCGAGTGTGCTTTTGTGATGACTTAGTGTTGAACATTTAACTTTTATCGCCTGTGTAAGAGTTTTTAAGATAACAACAATGTTAACCTGGGTGGTGTTACTCGTTTTTTTGAGTTCTTCCTCGAGTGAAACAACATTGGTCGCAAAAGATGGTGAGTTTTTGAAAAACGCTTCTTTTCGCGGTTTTCAGAGAAATCAGCATCCTATCGGTAGATTTTTAAATTTGACAAGGAAGACCAAACTTTCCTGAAATCTGTTTATAAAAAATCTAGATCACCTTCCAAACTGATGAGGAAATCTGACAGGAAAGGGAAATAATCTAAAAAAAAAACTTGTTCCGAATTCATCACGACGAAAATCAAATAAGATTTCAGAAGAAGCAATATTCAATTCCAATTGTGATTGTTTAAGGTTTAAGGGATTTTTAACTAGGACAAAATGGGATGAATTTGAGAAAAACCGAATAGGAGATCACATAAACTGAAAATACCAAATGAAAACTGGGATCTTTGAGAGTGCTGGAAATTGGGATGGAGAATAGCATAGATTCAAATTTTCTCTCACGAAAAATGAATAGAAAATTCTTTAATGAACAGCAAGAGAGTTTCCAATACCTAAGAATGCCTGACTTCTTATCAGTAATCAGATTTTTACTGGAAAGTTTCTAGAAGTGAAGTAATATGTGGTTCTCCCGTCATGAATATTTTGATTTAGAAAAGTTGCAAAATGAACAATCAAATCTCTTCAGTCCAATTATGATGATGAATCATTTTTTAAAAACCTCACCTAGAATTTTTCGAATTGAAAAGTGTATAGCTATAAACCGGTTGTCGCAACCAAATAACAGAATTTCTCTATTTCAGTATCGTAATGAGTTCATTACAGTACTAAAAACAGTGCTGTAATGAATTCATTACAGCATCGTTTTCAGTTACCTTTTTTGTTTTATGGTTGTCATCAGCAATGACTTTTAAATTTCAGCAGACGTCAATTTGGAAATGTCAATTTTATTGAAACTACCAACTGCCAAGATACAATATGAAATTCACTAGGACTTATAATTTGAATTTTTCATTGAATTTCACAAAATTTGACTGAAATAGAGAAAATATCGTCTAATACTCGTTGCAGAATGCCATTCCAATACTCATGCGTTCGAAAACTCGCTCCTTCGTCGCTCGTTTTCGAATTTCGCATTCGTATTGGAATAGGAGCCCATTCTGCAACTAGTTTTAGAATATACTATTCTGTGTTTATGATGTTTTGTTGAAAAGGTGTTCACAATCTTCCAGAAACATCTGATATAGTTAGTTTGAATATTATCCGTTGGGTAGTTCTTTGAAATTGGATATACGACACAGCAGTATTTAAATTTTGGATATCAATAGAATCATAAACAATTTCAAATGAGTCACGAAAATATTCCATATAAGTATCCTACAATGATCCAATTATGCATATCTTCATTGATGATATGCGAAGTTAATCATAATTTGAACTTATCATATATCCTCTACCAGTGTGAGCTGGTTGGCATTTTTTTCGATCGAGACACCTCGTCTATAGCCCTATCAATATGAAGAACAATGTTGTCGAATGAATAAAAACCGACAGTTATTGTTATATAAATCTAGGAAAAAAACCGAAATAAAAAAATAATCGAAAATCAAGATTGAATATTCAAAGAGATAGAATAAACAAAGGAAAACAACTCTCCAACCCGTCTTTGATTTTTGTGAATAAATTCGAAATTTCTTTCTTTGACTCAAAGTCCGCAATGGTTTTCTCGAAAGAGTTCTTCTTTTAGCTACTTCTGTAACTAAATCTCGTTCGATTGATATGAGTGCTAAGTTATTTAAGGGGAAGTATCACCTTTTGAATCGTGGTAAATCTCCATGCAAAAAGTGGTCTCTTTATTTCACAAGTAACTACCTCATTTACGACGTGGAAACTTGATTTTTTTTTTAATTGAAGTTGAAGAACGTCCCGAGTGTTTCGATTTAATTAGTTTTTCAATTAAAAAAACAGGTTGAACTTCAGCGTTTTGGAAACTACACTTAATGATTTTTTTTCGACGGTTATTCATCATTTTTTGAAAAAAATCGCAGCTATTTGCCCTCAGCAATTTAATCTCCTATATACTACAAAAATTTTCATCATGATTAGTTCAAAAATATAGCTTGTACTCATGAAAAACGAAAAACATATTCAATAACCCAAATATTGCAGAGATCTAACGATTACCCTGGTTTTTTCATATGTAATTCCACTAGAGATGGAATTTTGCCGGCAAAATTTCTCGATTGTAATATGAAAGTTTGTTGCTCGGAAATTTCGTAAATGAAATAAAATGTCATGAGCGAAATTTCCGAAAAGCAACAAACTTGAATATTATAAGAGAGAAATTTTAGCTGCTTAAATTTCATCTCGAGTGGAATTCGGCATGACTATTCTACGAGAAAATGGGGTAATATATTCACATTTGACGCGTATTGCGCTATTTGGTAAATTAGAATTCATTATAGATTAACTAAACGTTGTTTGTTCTCTCTATGATATTTATTTCCGAAGCTATCTATGAATTCGAGAAACGTCAAAATTTTGTCGCTGAAAAACCCACATGTTGGTTTTGCCGGCTTGAAAATTTTTTCGGGATGAAACGATCGTTGCTACGGAAACTTCCTCACTAAAAATGAAAAGAGTGGAATAGTCAATTGAAAAACTAATTGAATCGAAAAAAAGAACACTATTTGCCCTCGGGACGTTCTTCAACTTCAATTTAAAATAAAATCAAGTCTCTACTCGTGAAATAAAGAGACCACTTTTTGAATGGAGATTTACCACGATTCAAAAGGTGATACTTCCCTTAATTTTGAGAGCTTTTCACTGTATTTGGTCTGTCACTTGTTCATCACATCTTCAATGCAACCGTACGCATTCGCCATTTTGCATCGACACTAACGGATTTTCCAGTAGCGGTGATATAATTTAGAATCACCTATTGGAAAGATCACATTATGCCATTATGTATGGGAATAACACCCTTCAAATGTGAAATGACCACCTCGTCTTCTGTCCACCTGCTTTTTATCGACCCAATTGTTCATCACTTTTTTACAACAATTTGGCTCTTTTCCATCAATATCACGTTCAATGTTGATTCTCAATTGTTCAGATTATCATCATAAACTTGTGACTTAACATATATCGAAAGAAAGAAATCACAAGGGTTAAATCACACAACTTGGGAATATAATAAACTGGTCCATCATTTCATCTCTAAGATTTGATATCCTCCAGATTCTTCTCGAAAACAATTGAAAAAAAAACATTCAACATTGTTCTGTATCGTTCTTTATTGAACCATTCACTTCAAAGAAATAATCAATCAATCAATCTGCCAGCATGAATTGCACTCCACGCAGTGATTTTATCTGAATGTAATGATGTCCGAACAGAGTGGATTTTCCAATTCTGCTATGTTTACTGTGATAAAGCATCTTCAGTTCTTGAACCAGTGAATTTTGTAAGGATATAAATCTAAATTTTCCTCAAAATTCTTCAAGTTGTCTGAGAAATCTTTAATTGCTGAGAACGTCTTCAAACCGATGAATTTGGATTTTCTCTCACTTTGCTATCAAATCATTGGTATCCTGTGTGCATACATTTCTTTGTCAAACTAGTACTTTTGTATGGTGTAAAGAAGTTCACTTTTAAATTTGTCTACAAAACGGCAAAAAGTGAGTGGATAAATGAATAATGTCGTCCATAATCTTTCTTGAAATTCTTTCATTATTCACTAGCCAGCACAAGGGCGTCGCCAGCCTTTGAGCTAGGGGGGGCAATTGAGCTAGGGGGGGGGGCAAAAAACAATCAGAATAAGAAAAATGAACTGATTTTCGTATATTATGCTATTATTTTATAAGTTTTTAAGGGATTTTTGAGCTCTAGGTGGGGCAACTGCCCCTCCCTGCCCCCTCCTGGCGACGCCCTTGAGCCAGCACTGATTTTGATAAAACAATTCAACAACTTCTGAATGCTGTTGAAGCGTGTATCTTTCCACAATTAAATGGCATAACCTACTGAACACAGATGACATAAGAAATGTCGAAAATATTACAGAGAAAACTCGTTGTATGTTTTGGTTGTTGGTTATTTTGGTACATTACCAGTTGACCAAGTGGTCAGAATAAATTCACCGTTACCCTTGAACAATGTCTAATTATGCCATCGAGAGGTATATGAGGCTCCATCTGCATATCGGCAATGTCAAAATAATTCTCAGAGACCTTGCCAATGCCAATTTCTACTTGAAAAAAACTTAATTCCATATCTTGCTTTTGACTCGAATACTGCATGATAGATAGTTTTCATGGAATTTTATCCAGATATCTTGTCATTACACCCAAATATAACATACTGAAGCTTAGCTGCACCCCAGTTAAGAAAAAATATGTTCTACCCAATTCAGAGTATCATTCACATAGATTCCCTTTGTGAATGGAGTTCTTTTAAGATTTGACTGTGACACAGGTTTTGTAGTTCTACTACATTTTCAAACTGGAGTATTTCAAATTGTGCAGAAAGGTATTTGAATGTCTTCTGTAGGCTTATTTCTTGAGAATTTGAAGAGTGGGGAATTCCATACGTCCGTCTGTTCGTTTAGAAGTTTTTCTGTCGGGTTATTCGAGTACTTTTATTAGTTTTTCGAATGAACTATCACGAAGTAACGGACTATTCTATCCATAATTTTTCAGTAAAATTTCAACACTCGATACTTGATTTCCGTACAAGAAAATAACATAACTGAATATTCCAACCATGTTTATATACTTGAAATATTTTCAGTATAAACAGAGAAAAAAAAGTTTCTTCAACATTCGCCAGGCCTGGAATTATTGAGTTCACACAATATTTTCTCAAATTCCTTATTTACCCAAAGTAAATAAACATTTTGATGAATACGTAATAACTATGACCTCTATGTAGAGAGGACAACGTTGCGCAGTTATCGGACAGAAAAATGACTATAATCTAAGATTTTCAAAATATACACGGTGAAATGTGTCAGAATATCATAGCCAACCAGGATATTTTATAATTATAAAGGTGAATGGAGTATACGTGGTCTGACACTTTTTTGTACGCTTGTTTTTTGTGTGTTCAATAAATACAACGTGCACAGTAATTTTCGATACCCTTCGTTCACTTCAGATTTCCCATCTTACCGACATGAAATTAATAACTTTGAAGGGAATTGACCGAACCAATTTCATTGGAAAGAGCCCCTCTAGGTGTTTCGAACAAATATTTGAGTTTTATCGTGAAAATATATCGAAAAGAAATGTTCCCGATTAATCTGGCAGTGGAAGACATCAATCAATATTTGATCATTGAGTTCAAGTTTAATGTTTTTGTTAGGGCCAGTGCTTTTGCTAAGAAAAGCTACATATTTTTTTATGAAAAAGCGGAAATTTGCAGATTGAAACAATTCGTTTCCTACGGATCAGATAACTCCGATATTTTGTTGAAGATGGTCGATTTTTGGATTAGGAAATATTTCGCGTAAAAAATCTCTTCATTTTCAATCCTCTATTTCAAATTGACGAAGTCCAACATAACACCCAAAATTTCATTATCAAATCATCCCTCACATTCACCTCAACAAAAAGTACGTTTCCAATTCTGCTACCAATTCGGGGTTGGTTTAAAAAAACATATGTTCATAGCTGTTCTTTCTCATAATTTTCCTCCAAATTACCTTATGTATAGGTAACCATCATCCATGTACTTTGTCGAACGTTACAACTTTCCAGTTTGATTCTGATATCGTCATTTTGTGGTGAAACTGTCCTTCGGTGGTATAAGTATTAATATTGAAAATATGTAATTAAAAAATAATGAGTGAAGTCAATCGTAATTTTGCTCTTCAAGCGTTATGTTCACACAATCCACGAAACCCTTCACTGTCTGACATTAACATCAGCTTTTTCCTATGGAATCTGATGGTCCAACACTCCAACATCTTTATGGAGGATAAATAACTCTGTGATGCGCTTAGCGCATCATTTGATGTGCACTGGCGCATTCGCCATTTTGCGACCACAATATGTATATATTGTTTTGGTATTTCCCGGGTTTTCCAATGGGGTTGATTCAATTCTGAAGCTCATACCTGCCATGGTTATATTGAATTACCGAGAGTATATTTGTCATCAGGTTATAGGAAGTTTCACAAAATCATTATGATTGAAAAGGCTTTACGTAGGGGGAAATGAAATAGTGCAGTTTCAAACAAGAATTTTACACGTTCAAGTAGAAGTTCATGGGATATTTTGAGGAATCTGGTTGAAGCTACTCCTCAAGTCAGGCTATCTTTCGAAGTATTCATTGAACAAATCTAGGACTTCGGGAGATGTAAAGAAATATCATTTATTTGAATCTTACAGCGCACAATATCGAAGAATACACTTAAATGTCGTTTCTTTGATTACAGAATGAATGTTATCAGTTATCATTGTATTTACTGTAAATAATAAGTGTGAAATAAACTTTGATTATAGCTTAACACTTGAGTTATTCAGTTCTGTAAACTTCCTGAAAGAAACGTTATTATGTATATGCATATTTAAAAAAACATACAAAACAAACCATCCTCAGACCATTAACATCATGAGTTGATGAAGGCTTTCACGGCCGGATTCAACTTCAAATTTCCAACACGAAGTGCCAAAGACCAAACTGATCCGCTCTTTCAAGCTGGTGTTTATAGAACACCTTGCGATTGTGGGATAGTTTGCATCGGGACTACAAAAAAGAACATTCATACACGGATCAAAGAACACGAACATCGAACGGAGAAGTCTGCACACATGGAACATGCTCTGATGGATGGACATAACATTTTGTTCGCTAAAACAGAGATCATTTCTAAAGACATCAAGAGTTACTATCCCAGGATGAACATGGAGGCCCTCGAAATCTATAAGCACAAAAACAACATGAACAGGAAAGAGGAAATTCCAATTGTTCGTAGTGCGTGGTTGCCAGCCATCTGCAATGATAGGACTAAACTTGTCTGAAGAGTGGGAATTCCTAATCCTATTATTATCATAACTTCTCAGTGAAAGAGACTTGGGAAGATATGAAAAGTCTGTATATACTTTCATGTAAACATTTTCAACTGAAAACAAATATAATTCGCGATAAACAACAGGAGTCTCATCAATAAATCATAATTATGCGCTGAGCATAATAATGCAATTTCAAAAAACTTCTGCAAAAAAGGGCGGTAAATCCAAAAGACTTGATTTAGCCATATTTTTTGAGCAAAAACGTTTTTGTTGAGTTAGGGTGGGCTTGTACAGTTATGCCTTAAAGGGTTTAAGGCTTAGCTCAACGTGAGATCCGATAACTTTTTAACAGTGGATGTATTGAGGTCATGGCAACCTTCTTCATACTCCATTCACTTTCATAAAGTATCCTAGTTGACGCAGGTTGACACTCGTGAAATATCGGCAATGTCAAAATAATAACCAGAGACATAGATGCATAGAAGATCTGGTGATGGCACTGATTAGATTTTGTTCAAGACTTTCTTGTTGATCGAAAATCTGAGAATTTGTGCTGTTTTTCCTTTCTCCCAAAAGAGGTCGCGCTATTTTCGACTGCCGCAATAGCGCCACGACAGCAAAATATTGCGGATTATTCCGGAACTAGACCAAAATCTGAAATCTAGAATGCCGTTTTGATCTACAAATTTTGGTCACGATTTTTAGTAAGGAGTCGTTACACCAGGTATTCTACGCATCTATCCAGAGACAATGCTAATTTCTATTTACTCTTTTTTAACTTTGTAAATGGAGTTAATTCTTTTAATGTTTAACTGTGACACAGGTTTCGTAGTACTACTAAATTTTTATACTGGAGTGTTTCCAGTTGTACAGAAATATATTCAAATTTCTTCCGTAGACTTATTTCATGAGAATTTTGAAGGGTGGAGAATTCCATAGGTCCGTCAGTTACTCTGTTCGTTTTTAAGATTTTTTTTCGAATGAACCATCACATAATAACGGACTATTCTGTCTATTATTTTTCAGTAAAATTTCGACACTCGATTCTTGATTTCCGTACAAGAAAATAGCATAACTGAATCTTCCAACCATGTTTATATACGTGAAATATTTCCAGTATCAACAGAGAAAAAGTTTCTTCAACAATCGTCAGCTATTTGGAATTATTGAATTCACATAATATTTTCTTCAAATTTCCCAAAGTAAATAAACATTTTGATATATATGTGATTACTATTACCTCTATGTAGACCAGGCAACACAAAGATATCCCAGAGAAATCCCTGCGACTTCTTTTTAGGAAGTTGTGACGCCTTTTGATCGGTGTGAAGTTGGCCACATCCACACATACACTCAAAGACAAACAATGGCTCATGAAAACAAAATTCATAACTCACTCAAATGAGATCGTATCGCATTCAGATTTCGATGTGGGCTTGATGGGTCGATGAGAAATTCAATCCTTTTTCATTTGGAGACTTTTAAGCCTCAGGGAGGGAGTTGTGGGGGTTTTTGGGGGTGATTTCTGACTAAAATCATAACTCGACGAAATGGAAGTGCTCCACAATGAGCTTTGAATATATGTTTCTTCAATGCCGAAAGAATGAAATGCAATACCCCTCATGGTTTGTTAGCCCCCACGTTTGGAGATTTGGGGGGGTTGTTTATGCGAAATGATGAAAAAAAATCATATCTCGGAAAACTAAGAGTGTTCCACGATCAGCTTTCAATATGTGTTTCTCGAATGCCGAAAGAATAAAATAGTGAAAGCCCCATAGTTTGTTAGCCCCCAGGTTTGGAGATTTGGGGGGTTGTTTATGCAAAATGATGAAAAAAATTCATATCTCGGAAAACTGAGAGTGTTCCACGATCAGATTCGAATATGTGTTTCTTGAATGCCGAAAGAATAAAATAGTGAAAACCGCATAGTTTGTTAGCCCCCAGGTTTGGAGATTTGGGGGGTTGTTTATGCAAAATGATGAAAAAAAATCATATCTCGAAAAAGTGAGAGTGTTCCACGATCAGCTTTAAATATGTGTTTCTTGAATGCCGAAAGAATAAAATAGTGAAAACCCCATAGTTTGTTAGCCCCCAGGTTTGGAGATTTGGGGGGTTGTTTATGCAAAATGATGAAAAAAATTCATATCTCGGAAAACTGAGAGTGTTCCACGATCAGCTTTGAATATGTGTTTCTTGAATGCCGAAAGAATAAAATAGTGAAAACCGCATAGTTTGTTAGCCCCCAGGTTTGGAGATTTGGGGGGTTGTTTATGCAAAATGATGAAAAAAATTCATATCTCGAAAAAGTGAGAGTGTTCCACGATCAGCTTTGAATATGTGTTTCTTGAATGCCGGAAGAATAAAATACTGAAAACCCCATAGTTTGTTAGCCCCCAGGTTTGGAGATTTGGGGGGTTGTTTATGCAAAATGATGAAAAAAATTCATATCTCGAAAAAGTGAGAGTGTTCCTCGATCAGATTCGAATATGTGTTTCTTGAATGCCGAAAGAATAAAATAGTGAAAACCCCATAGTTTGTTAGCCCCCAGGTTTGGAGATTTGGGGGGTTGTTTATGCAAAATGATGAAAAAAATTCATATCTCGGAAAACTGAGAGTGTTCCACGATCAGCTTTGAATATGTGTTTCTTGAATGCCGAAAGAATAAAATACTGAAAACCCAATAGTTTGTTAGCCCCCAGGTTTGGAGATTTGGGGGGTTGTTTATGCAAAATGATGAAAAAAATTCATATCTCGGAAAACTGAGAGTGTTCCACGATCAGATTCGAATACGTGTTTCTTGAATGCCGAAAGAATAAAATAGTGAAAACCGCATAGTTTGTTAGCCCCCAGGTTTGGAGATTTGGGGGGTTGTTTATGCAAAATGATGAAAAAAAATCATATCTCGAAAAAGTGAGAGTGTTCCACGATCAGCTTTGAATATGTGTTTCTTGAATGCCGAAAGAATAAAATAGTGAAAACCCCATAGTTTGTTAGCCCCCAGGTTTGGAGATTTGGGGGGTTGTTTATGCAAAATGATGAAAAAAATTCATATCTCGGAAAACTGAGAGTGTTCCACGATCAGCTTTGAATATGTGTTTCTTGAATGCCGAAAGAATAAAATAGTGAAAACCGCATAGTTTGTTAGCCCCCAGGTTTGGAGATTTGGGGGGTTGTTTATGCAAAATGATGAAAAAAATTCATATCTCGAAAAAGTGAGAGTGTTCCACGATCAGCTTTGAATATGTGTTTCTTGAATGCCGGAAGAATAAAATACTGAAAACCCCATAGTTTGTTAGCCCCCAGGTTTGGAGATTTGGGGGGTTGTTTATGCAAAATGATGAAAAAAATTCATATCTCGAAAAAGTGAGAGTGTTCCTCGATCAGATTCGAATATGTGTCCCTGAATGCCGAAAGAATAAAATAGTGAAAACCCCATAGTTTGTTAGCCCCCAGGTTTGGAGATTTGGGGGGTTGTTTATGCAAAATGATGAAAAAAATTCATATCTCGGAAAACTGAGAGTGTTCCACGATCAGCTTTGAATATGTGTTTCTTGAATGCCGAAAGAATAAAATACTGAAAACCCAATAGTTTGTTAGCCCCCAGGTTTGGAGATTTGGGGGGTTGTTTATGCAAAATGATGAAAAAAAATCATATCTCGAAAAAGTGAGAGTGTTCCACGATCAGCTTTGAATATGTGTTTCTTGAATGCCGAAAGAATAAAATAGTGAAAACCCCATAGTTTGTTAGCCCCCAGGTTTGGAGATTTGGGGGGTTGTTTATGCAAAATGATGAAAAAAATTCATATCTCGGAAAACTGAGAGTGTTCCACGATCAGATTCGAATATGTGTTTTTTGAATGTCGAAAGAATAAAATACTGAAAACCCCATAGTTTGTTAGCCCCCACGTTTGGAGATTTGGGGGGTTGTTTATGCAAAATGATGAAAAAAATTCATATCTCGAAAAAGTGGGAGTGTTCCACGATCAGCTTTGAATATGTGTTTCTTGAATGCCGAAAGAATAAAATAGTGAAAATCCCATAGTTTGTTAGCCCCCAGGTTTGGAGATTTGGGGGGTTGTTTATGCAAAATGATGAAAAAAATTCATATCTCGGAAAACTGAGAGTGTTCCACGATCAGATTCGAATATGTGTTTCTTGAATGCCGAAAGAATAAAATACTGAAAACCCCATAGTTTGTTAGCCCCCAGGTTTGGAGATTTGGGGGGTTGTTTATGCAAAATGATGAAAAAAATTCATATCTCGGAAAACTGAGAGTGTTCCACGATCAGCTTTGAATATGTGTTTCTTGAATGCCGAAAGAATAAAATAGTGAAAACCCCATAGTTTGTTAGCCCCCAGGTTTGGAGATTTGGGGGGTTGTTTATGCAAAATGATGAAAAAAATTCATATCTCGATGAAATACCAATATGTGTTCATTGAATGACTCCATCAATCTAAACTGGGTCTAAATAGCAATAATTATGTATTTATATATAATTCAGAAAGAGATCACTGACAAAAACGAATATCAACTCTATTCTATATTTCAGAAATTCTCCAACATTTGGTGTAACCGTATAATGAATGCACCAATAAATAGATGAAGATTATATACCAAAGATTTCGTTAAGGCTTATGTGGAAATAAAAAGAATAACCGAAAACCAAATTTGTTTGAGGCATGTTACTGTAACATTCCAAGTTTGTAAATCCTAAGAACATTATGAAAAAGGGAAGAAAAAGTGAATCCTGTCCTGCTCTGAAGAGCTGGCTAAATGTAGAATTACGTTAAAGGGGGTTTTATACTTATATTTTTGGCTTGTGATGTGATCGTCTAGATTGGTAGAACTCTATGTTATGTCGTAGTAATTCAGATTCGTATAGTAACTCAGATTAGTGAAATATAGGATGGGAAATAATGAGGTAAAATAGATAAATAATACACTAGATTGGACATAAAGATGGAACAAGAGCCTTTATTCGTCCAGCACTATATTTCGGGGAACCATAGCCATATGAAGGAAAAACGAACGAGAATCAATTGAAACTCAAAGCAAAAAACCTTCTAGCATTACAGATGATATGTTTACAATCCATAGAACTATTATAAATAAGACGAGCACTGGTGATATGTACAATATGGAGCTTCCTATACTCCGGTAAGGTTATTACTGGCACAATTGTGATAAAAAGCAGAATCCAATACATCCAAACTTATCCAGAGGTTATAGGCATATAGAGTGTGTCACCTGATTATTAATGAAATTCATAAGCAGTATCCTTGTAGTTCCTAGTGTGAGAATCCTTCCTTCCAAGTGTTATGTATGAGATCCTAGCAGTCGCGTTGGTTTGGAGGTGACGATAAACTCTTTGTATTTCCTGTTAACTGATGAACGATGGCACCTTCAAAGCACTCCTTGTGTGCAGTAGGCCTTACGAACAGTATAAGAATATTCCAAATGGGTTGGTAGCAGAACAGAGTTCCACAATATTCAATAGAAATGTAATAATAAGATAGAACAAGCTTACATGAGATTAAATCCTGTGAAATGAAACAGAGTTATTTAAATGGAGATCGTGTACATACCAATAACAAAGGAGCGTCTTTAAAATATACTAAAATGGTGGATTCCTAGCAGAGGAACTCCATTTCAAAGGAACACTGTTGTGAACCAGTAATGAGAGTGAAACGGATGGAATCCAGCAGTGAAAAGGGGCGCAGTCGAATTTAAAAGTTAGAAGAAAAGAATAGGTATTTTAGAATGGTATCGATATGTTGAAAAACAAATGTATTACTTAGAAATGGCAATGGTGTGTAAATAATTGTTTAAACTGTTATCTGGAATGGTACGCTAGTTATATCAAGGGCAGAAACATACAGTTAACAAGTACAAGCATACAGAATTTCAAGATGGCTTACCTACAGTATATTTTAGTTAGTCGAACTAAAATGTATCGTTATTATCGTGGGAATCAATGTAAAATATCTTCGGCACCCAAAAATCAAAAGAGGCCCAGTTTTTAAAAGCAAGCACTGTATGACCCGATATGTTACATTGCAAAAAATAAAAGGAATATGTGAGCATAAATTCAGTTGAATTCTTGGGATGCAGAGTCCTTCAGAATATTCAGTACATAATGCACATACTTCTTCATCCAATTTGAAGCAGATTTCATGGAATGCTCTCTTACAGTACTTGCAGGCTTGAATCTTATTCAATTCAGAATCTCCACAGACTAAACACGTTGTGGACATGTTTTCCGAATGTTGCAGCAAAAGATGTTTCAGTTTATTTCGGTAATCCTCAATATTCACAGGCTGTGTGAGCGATGCGGAAGAGACGTATTGTGCCACAAAGTAAATTATGAAAACACCACAATTATAAGTATCCGATTGTTTGAGATGTTGGACAGACTTCTTTTTCAATTCAAGTCTGCTTATACAAGTGTTTTTATGTATGTCGTAGATCCTCAAGAACTTTTTGAACAGATTGAAATACTTATCTGCACTTTTTGTAGAAGAACCTCGAGGATCTATGAATGTTATCTGTTGTTCCTTGATATCAACCAGCAGAAGGCACCAATGATTCCTGTTTATATGAAGGGGTATGATTATTTTACTAACAAACTATGGGGTTTTCAGTATTTTATTCTTTCGGCATTCAAGAAACACATATTCGAATCTGATCGTGGAACACTCTCAGTTTTCCGAGATATGAATTTTTTTCATCATTTTGCATAAACAACCCCCCAAATCTCCAAACCTGGGGGCTAACAAACTATGGGGTTTTCACTATTTTATTCTTTCGGCATTCAAGAAACACATATTCGAATCTGATCGAGGAACACTCTCACTTTTTCGAGATATGAATTTTTTTCATCATTTTGCATAAACAACCCCCCAAATCTCCAAACGTGGGGGCTAACAAACTATGGGGTTTTCAGTATTTTATTCTTTCGGCATTCAAGAAACACATATTCGAATCTGATCGTGGAACACTCTCAGTTTTCCGAGATATGAATTTTTTTCATCATTTTGCATAAACAACCCCCCAAATCTCCAAACCTGGGGGCTAACAAACTATGGGGTTTTCACTATTTTATTCTTTCGGCATTCCAGAAACACATATTCAAAGCTGATCGTGGAACACTCTTAGTTTTTCGAGATATGAATTTTTTTCATCATTTTGCACAAACAACCCCCCAAATCTCCAAACCTGGGGGCTAACAAACTATGGGGTTTTCACTATTTTATTCTTTCGGCATTCGAGAAACATATTTTGAAAGCTGATCGTGGAACACTCTTAGTTTTCCGAGATATGAATTTTTTTCATCATTTTGCATAAACAACCCCCCAAATCTCCAAACGTGGAGGCTAACAAACTATGGGGTTTTCAGTATTTTATTCTTTCGGCATTCGAGAAACACATTTTGAAAGCTGATCGTGGAACACTCTTAGTTTTCCGAGATATGAATTTTTTTCATCATTTTGCATAAACAACCCCCCAAATCTCCAAACGTGGGGGCTAACAAACTATGGGGTTTTCAGTATTTTATTCTTTCGGCATTCAAGAAACACATATTCGAATCTGATCGTGGAACACTCTCACTTTTTCGAGATATGAATTTTTTTCATCATTTTGCATAAACAACCCCCCAAATCTCCAAACCTGGGGGCTAACAAACTATGGGGTTTTCAGTATTTTATTCTTTCGGCATTCAAGAAACACATATTCAAAGCTGATCGTGGAACACTCCCACTTTTTCGAGATATGAATTTTTTTCATCATTTTGCATAAACAACCCCCCAAATCTCCAAACGTGGGGGCTAACAAACTATGGGGTTTTCAGTATTTTATTCTTTCGGCATTCAAGAAACACATATTCGAATCTGATCGTGGAACACTCTCAGTTTTCCGAGATATGAATTTTTTTCATCATTTTGCATAAACAACCCCCCAAATCTCCAAACCTGGGGGCTAACAAACTATGGGGTTTTCACTATTTTATTCTTTCGGCATTCCAGAAACACATATTCAAAGCTGATCGTGGAACACTCTTAGTTTTTCGAGATATGAATTTTTTTCATCATTTTGCACAAACAACCCCCCAAATCTCCAAACCTGGGGGCTAACAAACTATGGGGTTTTCACTATTTTATTCTTTCGGCATTCGAGAAACACATTTTGAAAGCTGATCGTGGAACACTCTTAGTTTTCCGAGATATGAATTTTTTTCATCATTTTGCATAAACAACCCCCCAAATCTCCAAACGTGGAGGCTAACAAACTATGGGGTTTTCAGTATTTTATTCTTTCGGCATTCAAGAAACACATATTCGAATCTGATCGTGGAACACTTCCAGTTTTCCGAGATATGAATTTTTTTCATCATTTTGCATAAACAACCCCCCAAATCTCCAAACCTGGGGGCTAACAAACTATGGGGTTTTCACTATTTTATTCTTTCGGCATTCAAGAAACACATATTCGAATCTGATCGTGGAACACTCTCAGTTTTCCGAGATATGAATTTTTTTCATCATTTTGCATAAACAACCCCCCAAATCTCCAAACCTGGGGGCTAACAAACTATGGGGTTTTCACTATTTTATTCTTTCGGCATTCGAGAAACACATATTGAAAGCTGATCGTGGAACACTCTTAGTTTTCCGAGATATGATTTTTTTTCATCATTTCGCATAAACAACCCCCCCAAATCTCCAAACGTGGGGGCTAACAAACCATGAGGGGTATTGCATTTCATTCTTTCGGCATTGAAGAAACATATATTCAAAGCTCATTGTGGAACACTCCCATTTCGTCGAGTTATGATTTTAGTCAGAAATCACCCCCAAAAACCCCCACAACTCCCTCCCTGAGGCTTAAAAGTCTCCAAATGAAAGAGGATTGAATTTCTCATCGATCCATCAAGCCCACATCGACATCTGAATGCGATACGATCTCATTTGAGTGAGTTATGAATTTTGTTTTCATGAGCCATTGTTTGTCTTTGAGTGTATGTGTGGATGTGGCCAACTTCACACCGATCGCCTTTTGTGACTTCTTTGGGAGGTCGCAGGGAGCTCTATATCTCCTCCAAATGTCCGCCACAAAAGAGTTCCCAGAGAACTCTTGACGATATCCTACGTGGATATTCTCAAACAAGCCACACTGAGAGTTCGCATACGCGACTTTGAGAACTTCTTATTAACCTCCGCATTGCGAGATGTATAAGATATTCTCAAACAGGTCGCATTGCGGGATGTATAAGAAGTTTCTACACAGGCCGCTTTGCACAGGTATATACAGGTCGCATTGCGAAATGTTAATAGAACATCAAAAACTAAATTTGATTTGTCCTATTCCTATGATGAGAATCTGCATATTAGCTATATTATAGAATTGAACTATACAACAAACAGTGTTAAAAGTTATTCATTATTTTCGGCTGCAACAGAAGGTAAACTAAAAGAAGTGAATAAATCCTTCATTCTTTATTATCAACAAATTGCAATAAAAAATAAAAAAAAAAATATTCAAAACATTATATTTCTTTCTTCCTCTGGGTAGGTACAATCCCTCAGCCCATCTTGAGTAAAGACTCCTCTGTTGTCCACCACGTATGCAGTGTTGCCACCCTCCGTACCTACAAGTTCGGAAAAGTTGGTAGATTTCGGTAGATTTTTGGAAAAAAATAGGTAGATTCCGGTAGATTTTTGGAAAAAGATACCTTTTCAAATATTTTTCGTGTTATTCAAGTTGAAATACCATTTATCCGAAATATTGGGCAAGAAGGTTATTTTACGAATGAAGCAAAATTGAAAATGGATTTAATTTATTTACAAAATTAATGTTCGAAAAACGGATCTTTCGAACAAAAAATGAGTATTCTGATAAAATAAATAGGTATTCAAAAAATTAACACCTATTGAAAACAGCAAATATTCTGAAAATAAACGTATGTACATCAAATTGCCTGAAAAAAATATAGATTTGTCAACGTATAACCAACTTATGTATCAAATTATGGTTTGCTTAGGAAATCTTCAAAATAATATCGTAAGAGTCATGATTTCCTAGAATATCAGAACATACATTCACTCCATCAAATTTCGGTAGATTTATGTGCTTTTTCGTTAGATCGGTAGATTGACATTTAATACATTAATCAAAACGTGAATAAACATTGTGTCAAGTGCTTTTGGAGCACAAATTGTTCAAAGAGGATTTCAACAACATTTCAATGCCCATTCTGCATTCATATAATTATTAGCTTGAAACAAAATGAGATATAATTTCAAACAGTTCCCGTGGAATTGCAATACTGGTTTCCATAGGAACTTTTAAACCATGCCTATTAAGAATTATCAATAATTTATTAGCTTGAATTTTGGGAATATTCGACTTTACTAACCAATCTTGTAAAATCTGTTGTGAAGTTATTACACTGATCCATATTCTTGATAGAAATAATTATCCTGATCACCAATATATCAAGTAGAAAATCGTTTAATGTGAATTGATCAATTTATTGTTGGTGTTGGTTATTATGGCGGTAAAAATGGTTACGGTATATGTCCTAATATGTGAGAAAACTCCAGGATTTAATGAAAATAACACTTACTTGGAGCACAAATATCCTCATCGAAATTTCACACAATAACGAACCTCGCACAGCACAGTAACACCGATAAACACAGCTAACTACTCTATCCACAAAGCCCCTCTCGATGTCTTGCCGTCTTGGTAAACTCGCTGTTTATACAAGTTCGACTTGATAGACAAATAGCGCCTGCGTGAACAGATTGACCTTGTCAATCGCATGGTGCGCTCTCCTCTCCAAGTTTTCACATGGGGTAGTCCCAAGGATATCGCATGGCGAGGTCTCCAAGATATCGCATGGGCACATCAGTGGGAAATTCGCTTAGTTACATCACACAGAGATCTCTGGGAACTCGCGGTAGGAGCTCCTATAAAAGTCGCATTGTAATCTCTCAGAGATATCGCGGAGAAGTCTGTGTTGCCTCGAGGACAACGTTGCCTAGTTATCTGACAGAAAAATGACTATAACCTAACATTTTCAATATACATATACACGGTGAAATGTGTCAGAATGTCATGGCCAAGCGGGATACTTCCTAAAAATGAATGAGTATACTTGAGTTGTTTTCGGTGAATGCTGAGTTCTAAAATATCGGTTCTTTCTGAAGGAAAGCAGGAAGAAAAAGCGTTCTTAGACGTTTTTCGACTACCGTTTAGGAGTTCCAAAATAAACGCACCCGAATTCGAGGGCCCTTCAGTCGAAGAAGGGACCGATAAATTACCGGCAATTGAATTACATCTTAAGAAATTTTACTTCGGGAGGATCTGGCCAACCATGGAGTCCTACACATCTCTAACCCCAAATCACATTAGAAGTGTCTGACGGGACGTCTGCGGTGATATATCGCGGCACGATCTCTGCGTTCCACTCCGATAAACGTATTGCGTGCGGGATCGAACATTTCTTATTGAAAAACAGAGAATAAGTACCAAACTTCCGAAATTCAGATTTATCGATGTTGCTGCAACCGATAAATATTCGAACTACATTAATTCGGCGTGGAGTTGCAGCAACATCGACGTTTCAGATGTTATTACAACTTTCCAGATTCCGGAGTTTATGGGAAGCTACTGGGAGCTATAACTCCGGATTCTACCGGAATTTCTAATTTAGTGCACCGTTACGTCGATGGAAAAACGGATCACTTGTGTGGAACCACTCCAAGGAATATCTGTCTGGGGCACTGACGATTTCGCGATCGAGGGTTCTGGATCAGTTTGAGCTCCGATTTGGATGGCCTTTCTTTGCTCTTTGATTTACAGGGTGCGTCAGTAGTGCTCGATCGGTCGATAACTCTTGGAAATTTTGGGCTAGAAGAATGACATTTTGACGGAATCGACTCAGAGCATAAGCTTATATTATTTCGACTCAGGAGGGTCCAAAAGTGGTGAAACACGATAACACTCTGTTTTTTTAAACTGAGAATTCAATTTTTATATTCAACCATTCAGTTTAAATATACATAAAGGTACAACCCAGTTCAACGATTTGATGCACAAATTTTGGCCGTTTACTTGCCAACTTGGCGGCACATAGTAGCTACTAAAATAGTATATTGTTCAATGAGCGGTAATGTAAGTCATAACACACGCAGATGAATTTTGCAGCCCGAGCCGTCAGGCGAGGGGTGTAATTCATCAAGAAATACATACAGAAATCTGTAGGACATTTATTTTCCTCTCGTTCTATGAATCGTAGGCAGGGTCGGATTCATCCAAATAATATATCTTCGTTACAAACGGTGTGAATCAATATTGATGAACTATTAGGCATGAATTTCTCCAAAGGAGTATTCTCAGGTAGGAAATGAAGGGTGAAAATGTACCATAAATAGTCTATAGTCTGTTCAAATATAAGAGAATGTAAACAAACAAACCAAATCGGTTTGTTTTGCGCATACTAACAGCTTATTGGTCAAAGGATCTTTTCTACAATTCTTGTCACGCCCCCAAAAGACTGCCAGGATCGTACTTAAAGCTTAGAACGGAATGTCGATAGTAGGTACAGGAATGTTATGAAATTTGAATACAAGTGAATGTTTTGGATTTCTTTGTTACACTCAGTTACACCCTTGTAACCCTTGTAATTAGGTCCTCTAAAATTCGCAACGGTTATAACCTGATATATCTGAAGTAGGTACCTCAATTTGTCCCGGTTATAAATATTTGTTTGAATTGTACTTAACCCTTTGTCGGTTTCCGACGAGATTTCTGAAAAATAATATAAACGAAATCATCTATTGATTCCACCTAAGCAGAAATCCCAGTCGCTAAAAAGCATCGATTCAATAGACGATTTCGACATGAACTTAATTAGGAGAATAGTTCACGGTTTTTTTTCTTGATGAAATTCCTACAATTTCGAAGGTTTTGGAAGTTGTTAATAACGATGACAGTCTGCCGAATTTTAAAAAAACAACATTTTATAAATTATTGAAAAAAATGAAATTCAAATTCAAAAAACGTGGTCGTAATAGTTTATCGATTGATAGAGACGAAATAGTTGTTTGGAGGAGAAATTATTTGAAGAAAATTCGAGAATTTAGGGAGCAAGGCCGAAAAATTTATTACCTTGACGAGACATGGATAAATGCGGGATGTACAAAAAATTCAATATGGGTCGATGAATCGATTGGGTCCAACAGACAGGCTTTTCGAGAAGGTCTGTCAACTGGTCTCAAAAACCCAAGTGGAAAAGGAAAAGGACTGATTATATGTCATATAGGGGGAGAAGACGGATTTGTAGAGAACGGCCTATGGTTTTTCGAATCGAAAAAATCCGGAGATTACCATCAGGGAATCGTTCGAAAAGTGGTTCTCAACAATTTTGCCAACTCTGGATCTTAACGCTGTCATCGTAATGGACAACGCCAGTTATCATTCGAGAAAAATGGAATCGATTCCGTCTTCAACCCGCAAGGAAGATGTCAAAAATTGGTTGCTCAGTAAAAATATTTCCTTCGAAAATGATCTTTTGAAGGCGGAACTTCTTGCTCTGGTCAAGGCAAATAGAGGGAGGTATGAAAAATTAATTATAGATGAAATGGCCAATGAGACGGGAAGAACAGTATTGAGACTCCCACCATATCATTGCGAGCTGAATCCAATCGAGCTCATTTGGGCTCAAGTAAAAGGAAAAGTAGCTGCTCAGAACTCCTCATTTAAAATTGCTGAGGTTCGTAATTTGTTTCTGGGAGCTATAGGCTCGATTGGTGCTGAGAAATGGAAGAAATGCATACATCATGTTGTAACTGATGTCGAAGAAAAAATGTGTCAGCTCGATAATATCATGGAGTCAACAATAGAGCGAGTGCTGGTGAATCTGGATGAAAGTGACACAGAAGAAGACCAACAAAATTCTGAATAATTTTTAATAGGGTAATACATAATATATTATTTTGGACGCTGCATTATTTTTTTGAAACTTATGACATTTGTAATTTGAATATGTTGAATAAATGAATTTGAGTTTATATGATTGTGTGAACTATCCTCGATCCGACCCTGGAGCCCTGAAATAAAGTCTCTACCTGAAGCCCATCCTACCTCTGCGCGACTTTGTTTATTTTGATGTCTCTTATATTTGAACAGAGTATAGTCAGTCTTCAAACAGCGAATTTCGGCGCGAAGTGTATTCTTATTGAATCTTTGATTGTTTCATATAGTCATTTTCAAAAACATTTTTTTTTGGTTTTTCCACACCACTTTAACATACGCATACTGTTAATTTGTTTATTCCGTTTTCATTGTAGCCTGAGACGAATTATAACGCCGAAACGTCGCTTTAGATTCCAAAGAGTTTTTTTATTCAGTTCCTTAAACCGAGATCCGTTGTCGTTCATGATAACTGCGAAAAAGCACTCCTAATTGATGAATAAGCTAGGTAAAGATGGGATATATATTGCAAATCGAAATTATGGCAATAAACGGATATATTTGACAATTCCCTCAACCGATTTGAAACATTTGATAAGGAAGCGCTGTTGGTCATAAAGAAAATTATGGTCACAAAATCAGAAAAGATGGGACTTCAAAGGTATATTTTAGGAAAATTGAAAAAAATTGGTTATTGTGGGTTATCCTTAAGACATGGACCTATACCATCGCGAACTTTTTTGTTGACCTTTGACCAGTACAATACGGAGTACAATATTTTGATTTATCTCGTGGGGTTCAGTCAGCGTTTGCACTGTAAGCGCAAAAAATGTGTTTACAACATCACATTAGAAACCTGTGAATTCATCAGTGTTTCTCTACAATATAATGCAAGTATCATACATAAAAACCTTCCTCTTGAATCACTTTATCTATTAAAAAAAGCGTTTCAAAATCCGTTGCGTAGTTTTGAAGATTTAAGCATACATAGGGACAGACAGCGATAGCGACTTAGTTTTATACTATGTATTGATACACTCCATTCTATAATGTATCCCGGTTAACTCTGATCAATCGGGAACTCTATTCTAGACATCAAGGTAACGTTCTCGCCATCCATTTCCACATTTTCTTGGATCGAAACATCCAAAAATTGCATTTGGAAAATGTGAATTTTTACGCGATTTGATCGCGATTCGATTTTCGACCACCGAAATCGGTTTTGACAACTGTTGTCAATTTTGCAAATGAAAATTAATTTGAATTTTACTGAAGGAGTCGAAGATAAAATATAGTATTCAATTCGCGGTAATGGCATAACACACTTGATGAAATATACCACTCTCTTGACGGCTCGTGCTGCAAAATTCATCTGCGTTTGTTATGACTCACACTACTGCTCGTTTGATAATATACTATTATAATTGAAAAATAGAACAACATGAATGGAATTGTTTTCGATGACATTCGAAATACAGGTATGAACTCAAAATAATAAGATACAAGAAATTTTCAACTTTTTCATTGGTTAAATTGGGGAATAACTCGAAAAACATTGGAATACTTTCATTTTCCAGATACGTTCCTTCCTTTTTCAAGAATTCTTATAATTAATTTTTCGGGAATTCAAGATTTCGTCAAGCTGTAAGTCACATAGCAGAACAAATATTCAATTAGTGTTGATTGAGGAAAATGAACCATGACAAGTGTAATATCTTCTTTTCTCTATTTCAGTATCGTAATGAGTTCATTTCAGTACTAAAAACAGTGCTGTAATGAACTCATTACATCATTGTTTTCAGTTATATTTTTCGTTTAGTGGTTGTCAACAATCCGATCCTATCGAATTTCAACACACGTCAATATGGCAATGTCAATTTTTGTAACACTGTCAACTGAATTTTTCATTGAATTTCGATAGAATTTCACAAAATTGGGCAGAAATAGAGAAAATATCTTCTGATACTCGTTGCAGAATGCAATTCCAACACTCATGCGTTCAAAAACTCGCTCCTTCGTCGCTCGTTTTCGAATTTCGCATAAGTATTGGAATAGGAGCCCATTCTACAACTACTTTTAGAATATACTATTATCCCCTTAACCGAGGTGAACCCCGCTCTGAGAGGAAAATCTGATCTTCGAGCTTTGTCGCTTTTTATTTCACCTCTAAATTCACATCTAGAATCAATGAGGGAAATCATCAATTCGCCTGAAAGAAAGATTATGGCAAAATATCCAATTAGCACATCCCCAGAAGCGAAGAAAAGCAAACCACTTGATGTGGCCATATATCAAGATAAGTTTATACTAATTTCCTGTGGCAAATCTGATTGAAGCCATACTTCTTGGTAAATTGTAAAAATTATAGGCACAACACTGGTGTTTTGCATAATTTGGATCCATGGAGATTGCTCCATTTTAACAGAAGCACTTACGAATGCCTCTGTTTTATCTAAATAGCCTTCCTCGACATGTTTTATGCATACAGCAGCACTTTTCAAGACCTCTCGGAGATCCCGAATGTGCTCGCCTACCCTGGAAATTCTCTTAATCCATACTTTCAGGAGTTTTTCATCCTTTGAAATTGAAACGCTGAGATATATCCCTCGAAGGCAGGAGCATAATTAGTTTTGTCTTTGCTGGTTCGCTGGTTTACATTCTCATGTTTCGGTGGAAAAGTTTAGGCGGTGTTTTTTGTTCACATTATAATTTCCAGAATCTATTTGGGGAACTGATTTTGAACAGCTATTCAGATATTCTTAGGTCGAACTCATAAGGTAATCACTTTTAACTCTCAGGCCACACCAGTCTTCATCAATATGTCTCATTTTAAAACATTTAGCCTCTTCTGTATTCAAAAATGCATTTTGGTAAGTTATCTTGTCATCTTCAGGTTTACTTTGAACTCCACCAAATTGACTTTTTTATGAAAATCGTCTATATTTGTCGACTCTCTCAAACATCAGAACGTAATAACTCTCCCTCCAGTTCCACGGTTCTGATAAATCCCATTATATGTGATGATTTTAGTAAGTTATGTCCTCGTTTGATATGGCTTCTTCTCTAAAGCATTCTCATCGGTATATTGCTTTGGACAGCTTCAGCGTTCAGGAGCTGTTTGAATTTTAAATTTTTTTTGGTGAAACATAGATAGTATACCAAGAAGTAAATGACTAAATTTGAAGAAAAAAATTGTAAAGGTTTTTTCATGCAAACATTTTTTGTTACTTAAATGTTGTAGTCGTTTTTTGCAAATTTTTCAAATTTTACAACAAACCAGCAGTTCGAGGAGATCCGAAGTCGATGTTCAGTTTTTGTTAAAATGCCTTATCGCCAGATAACTGAATTTGAAACAGGTCAAACTATTGGTCTACGGGAGGCGGGGTAGTCATTTCGAGAAATCGCTAACCGTACGAACAGAAATTCAACTACTGTTAGCTTGTGGCTTTGTTAACTTAATGTTAAGTTAGCAGAACCACCCCGTAGAAAAAAAAATTAAGGACGCGACAATTTTTTTTCTTTCACGACAATTAATGCAATAGAAAAAAAAACGAATGCGCTGTTGCAAAAAATGCGACATTTTCAGAAATATAGGGAAATCGCGAGAAAATGGAGTGGAAATTGCTAGAAAGATTAAATTTGTTGTGTTTTTTACTTTATTTGAACATCGACAATTACTCGACAATCTTTTATGATCATCCTGATGATATTCGACCACTATTTGCTAAATTAATATAAAGTTAGCAAAGCCACCTAATAGAAAAAAAAACGAAGGTCGCGACAAATTTCTTTTTTTCACGACAAATTCCAGGCAGGTATTCGACAATTAATGCAATAGAAAAAAGTCAATTACGAATGCGCTGTTGCCAAAAATGCGATAATTCCAGAAATATCTCAAACGCGCAGGAAAAAGACGTAAAATAATCAAGAAGGAATGGATTTTTTGTGTTTTTTTTTTACTTCATATGGACTTCGACAATTACTCGACAATTATTTATAACCATTTTTATGATATTTGGTAGATATTGAGAAAGTGGTTCTGCTAACTTAACGTTAAGTTAGCAAAGCCACCCCGTAGAAAAAACTAAGGACGCGACAAATTTTTTTCTTTCACGACGAATTCTCGACAATTATTCGACAATTAATGCAATAGGTTTTATTGATTTTCTCGCAAGTGGCACTGCTAACTTACATACAGACATAGGTAATGCTCGACCTCATGTTGCAAGAGTTAGTTTAAACTTTTTTGTGAATATTTTGCCATGGCCGCCCAGATCCCCCAATCTTTCGCCCATAGAGCATGTTTGGGACAACATGGGTAGAAAGAATCCTTGGAAATTTACCCTAGCTCCCACGGACTTTGGCGGCTCTGAGACATGAAGTACAGTTAGCTTGGGTAGTATCTCTCAAGAAGAAATAGACCATCTTATTTCATCAATGCCAGGACGTGTTGGGGAGTGTATAGATAATCGAGGTGGACAAACACATTATTAAGAAATTCATTAAACAAAATTGTAAACCCTTAGTTTCTTTCTTCAAATTTGAATAATTTACTTCTTGCTTTACTGTCTATGTTTTACCGAAAAAAATTAGAATTTAAACAGCTCCTGCGGGGTGTTTGATCAAACACTATCCAAAACAAGCAATAATAATAATAAGCTACACTAGAATGATATATCAAGAGTCTGTTCTTTATTTGCGGCGAATGTGACAAATAAACATAGAAGATAAGATGATGAATGATGACTAAATAAAGAAATTTTAGTTTAAAACTGACCTATTCTCACTATTGACATAGCCTACTTGAATATTATCTTGATAAACCTGATGTTTAGACAAAGAAACCTGGCTTTAGTCGTGAAATCAAATATTATTCGATAACGGCGAAACTACTCATTTTAAAGACATGAAAGGTTTGGCACACTCTAACTAGTTTTTGACCAGCAATCGATCGGAATTATAAAATTATATGGTTCCCATTTGAAAAAAATGAGATTTCGTAGTTTTGTTGAGGCTCACTTTGAAGCCCTGTTTCAGACACCCTGTATAATATTTCTTCATAATTTATACAAGAAGCAGTATCAGCGTACTTTCTTTTGTTTCAATGTGGCAAAAAAAAATTTCTTACAATGAGGGATTTTGAAGATATAAACACTAATTTGTGACAATCTTTCCGTCGAAAAATTTGAGAATCAGGCTATAACTCAACAATCGCTTGATGTGGTTGCGCATATCATACATCAAATCATTGCAGAATCAAACGAAGAATTCAAATATGTATAAATATACAGGGTGTTACATTTGAAATGACGAAGTTCACATCCGTTTACGGTAGAACCGGAAGTAGATTCCAATTGAAAATATTTTAGAAATTTAGTTCATGTACTCTTAAACAAAAATACAAAATTTGTATCGCAATTCCTTCCTCGAAAACTTCTAATGAAACACTTAAAAAAATCACCCTATACAATGGCATGGCCCAATGCATCAAAACCCTCTGCCTCATACTGAAGCCGAGTCGATACGAGTGTTCAATTTTAGATAGCCGATATTACTTGTCTCATCAGAACGTTTAATGCGGAGGTATTTGAACACGAAGATCCCGAAATGCTACACGTATATCACAACAAACGTCCTGTCAGGCATGTCTAATGTGATTGGGGAGCGAAGTTATGCCCGGCCTCCACTGTGGAATTTTCCTGAATAATTAATTCAGAATTGTCCGCCCCGGTATAATGAAAACAATAAAGCTCTTTGGATTTATACGGAATATCAGCCGTATGGAGTCACACAGGATTCATTCATTTCTCTTCCTCAAATTACGTTCACCAATGTTATGATTAAACGGTGTTGATATTGTGATAAGCTGAGCTCACTTACGAATTTGTAACGTTGAAGGTAAACACAAATTATTTAGAAGCGGGATTGTTTGCCTTTTGTGAATAAATTCTCATTAAATTTCGGCCCTCAATGAAAATGTAGCTCATTTTGACTTTCCAACTGATTCAGAAAATCGCGGAATGGTTCAGGTAGACTTCTGTTCTCGTATAGATAATATTTTGATTAAAGTTGAAATTGTGGTATAACAACGCCTAATTTCATTGGAAAGAAGCATTTATAGCCAATGCCGCAACAAGGCAAAAAGAAGACTTAAATTCTTGGTACTCTAACTTCTCTAACCGTGCAATGGAAAGCTTGAATACTTTCAAACAATATATTCTTCCACTTTTACATATCATAACACATAAGTATTTCTGGAATTGTTCTAGCTTTTGATCCCCAAACATGACATGCCTGTAGAGTTCCTCGAACACCTGAAGAACAGGAGAATGTTAGCTTGGACATCGTACGCGGTCAAAAGTTCAGCTGATCAAAGAGCACAGTTTAAACTTCGTGAAGGATTTTTAGCAGGAGAAGCATTATTTACTGCTTCTTTCTTATTTTTACTCGGTTGTTCCTATTGCAGATAATATTTCAAGATACTTCCATCCAATTTATTGAAGAATTTTATTTTTAAGTTCAAGAATCCTTTAAACAAGGATATCAGAATATCACTAGACGTATACAGGGAGACAGAGATTCTGCAGAGGTTTTTATCTATGCTAGTATATCATACGTGGAATTATATGGCCCTTGGATTTGGGACGGGAAACAGATTTTTTTAAACAATATGCTCTTATCGCCATCACTTCACAAGTGCGCCATTTATTGTTCGATGTAGAAAAAGTATGTATTGGTTTTTTCCAGACAAATATATATAAGTTACAGTGAACAAATTATATGAATAAAAATAAAATTCGGTATACTAGGAACGAACAAAAAAGAAGGTACTGATGAAATAACGATAGTAATTCGATACATGCTTTTTTACACTTATCTAGCGATATTTTATTCCATTCTTGATGATAAACTGTCTCAGAAGTCTTGCCAATGCAAAAACTCACGGAATAGTATTCTTGAGCACACCAGCAACATTTCTATCAAATTTCATTCTAGTTAATCAGTTTTGAGACCCCTAGCAATGTTTCGTTCCGTTCTTGATGGTAAGGGCGAGAACGAGAACTCCCCTCAGTTGAAGAACCTGCTCAAATTGAGCCCTGCCAACTTCTATACACTGAAATGAATTTTGCTCAAACATCGGTCTTTCATTTTGGAGCTTTTGGGGGGAAATTTGGCTACATAATTTGGCAATTCATGGGCGTGATTCTTCTAGAGAGGGCATTCTGTGACAAAAATTCAGATTTTGAATAGCCACATAAAAATAAGTCTAGAGGTACAGATTTTGAGATCTGGCTGGCCATCTTATAGGAAACCATTGAATGGGCACTCAAAACACTGAATTGTCTAGAATCAAAAATTTCAAGTGTAGAGGGAAATTCAGCCTTTACAATGTTGATACAAAAATATTAAAGGCAAAAAGAAAGGACTTGAAGGAAACCAGGAGGATCTACTTCTCACAAGGATACAAGGTAGATAGATATACGAGCGCCTAGAAGTTCATGACTTCCCGTTAGTGCCTTTTTCTTGAAGAATTTGAGAGTTTCCCATGCCTATGAGGTATAAATATGATTTCGATATGCTTCAAACTGATACACTGGCGCCTCCGCCATTTTACGCCCACATATGTTGTTGGGTTTTCACAGTAAATATGACCTAATTTCGACTATAACGACCCTATTTACATGGAATCATTCGTTATCAACCTTAATAAGACCATAAGAAGTTCCACCTCAACTACACACTCGAAAGTATTTATGAAGGGTATTTCATTAAGAGAACAAGATGTCAGTGTTCAATAAAACATGGTTTTCTGTAGTAAACTATTGAAATGTTAATTCAATTGAAAATTTGGGAATTATGAATGAAAATATCTTGTAAATAGCCGCCACAGCTATGCCAGCACATGCGTACCTACGCTTTTGACGAAATTTTCGATAAGGTTATTCAATAGGTAAAATGTGGTGGTATTTCATTAATACAATGTCCAATTTCGGCTTTCAAAGCTTCAATGGTTGCAGGCTTATGGGCATGAACCTATGACTCCAGATAACCCCACAACCAGAAGTCTGAACTCTGAAGGCGTTAAATCGCAAGAGCGAGAAGGCCAATGCTGGTCACCAAATCGAGAAATGACACCACCAGGAGCAAACTCGTGCAAGATGGTCAAAATTTCAAGGGTGGCACGACATAAGTCATCGTCCTGCTGAAACTACATGTCGTCAAGATCAATAGCTTCCAAATGGGCACAAGAAATTCTGTTATCATATCACGATAACGTTCGCCATTCACCATTACTGCATTTTTTGACAATCAAGACGCGTTTTTATACCGTGTAATGCTCCATGTTTACTGACTTCCATCTGTCAACTTTCGATCTGTCACATCATAATTAAGTGACATTATGACTGTCAAACATGGCGAGCAATTTAAATGTTGCGCTCTTATTGAAACACCCTTTTTAATGCTATCGAGCGCCTTATTTAACTGATGATAGTGAGATTATGTGTTAATGACTCTTGTGATATTCAAGAAACGTTCTTTGTAGGGTGCATATTTCCATTATTGTCAAATCTCTTACTGATTTCGAAAGCTCTCAATTCAGTTGCCCGATAAGGGTTTGTTCAAATTTTTTAACGCTTGATATAAAGATATTATCGGATACCCTTCTTTAACTCTAGTTTTCTAATCCTACCAATATGAAATTCGTAACTTCGGAAGAATTGACCGAAGTAATTCCACCAAGCTGAAAATCGCCCCTCCAGGTATGGATTAATTTGTCAACTTTTGGATCAAATATTTGAGTTTTCTCTCGAAAATATACCGAAAAGAAATGTTCCCGATTGATCTCGTAGTAAAAGGCATCCAATCGATATTTGTTAATTGGGTTTGATGTTATTGTTAGAGCCAGTTACTTCGATAAGATAAACTTTATAATCTCGAATCAAAAAGCAGAAATTTTTAGAAAAATACTGTTTCCTTCCTATAACATACTTCTGATGAAGTGAGATATTTTGCGAGGAATAACCAACTTCGAACGAATCATAAGCTTATATCGCATGCTTCGGCAACCGCCCTGTATACAGTCTGGAGATCCAGATATTCATTTTTACATTTTGATTTCATATTTTCACGCCCAGCTTTCCGTGAAACCAGTCGAAAGCTCGGAGAATCTCGAAATCCGCAAATCTTGGTATTTACGAATATGACGATAAGTGAAAAGTGCTGTTTACCCTGACCGCATAATGTTAACCCATAAAATGAAAGATTGATGTGTCCAATGGGAGAACTGTTCTTACTTCTTCATACTGCACAGGAACTTGCTTGTATGCCACATGCAAGCTGTTGAAAATAAACAAGCCCATTCTAGAGCCGTTCGATATGCTTATTCATTCGTGCGTATCCTTTGAATGAGATGAATGAATGGAAATTTCCTTCACGCTCCAAAGTTCACGCTTCATCTGGAATATGCTAACCGCAGGTAATTCCATTTTTTATATGGGGTTTCGCCGAATGAAGTACGCAAATCTTGGTGGTGAAAACATTTATCATGAGGGTTTTCAATATTCAACACCTTACTCCATGCATTTATTGATATTTTGGGTATAAACCTTGAATAAATCTTAGTCGAATCAACAAATATTTATTCAATAGTATTTCATTTGTTTCTTATCAGTTTGCATTTCACCTTTTGATGCAAATCTCCTACTTACCCTTCTGTACTGAGTGGGTCTACGACTTGTCCATTTCTTTTGATTGGCGAGACCAAAATTACCCTTTTTTCATATTTTTTTCGACTCTTTTAAGCGGTCCCAAAACGCGCAATATTATTGTGCAAACCGGGTTCCACAATATATTGATGGAAGCCCCTAGACGCTCAATGTTATGGCACAATTTAATCGTTTTTGCAATAAGTTGTACCGTATGAAGGCGACATTGAAGGTTGTGCAATATATTGCGCAATGTCACACTCAGACGTGGATTAATATTGTGCTAACAGAGCCCATCAGGATTCCATGAGGTCAATATGTCGACATTGAGTGACAGTGAATTGTGATTTTACAGTCGAAAAGAGGAGTAATCGATTCATACGTGTGTGAAATTTCGATTCTCCAGGCGAAGTAGAAGTATTTTTGAAAAATTCGCGAAAATGGCGGAAAATACGACAAAAAGGGCCATTTTGAACTCGATTTTTATACGGTCGAAAAAAGAGGAATAATCGATTCATACGTTGGTGAAATTTCGATTCTCTAGGCGAAGTAGAAGTATTTAAAAAAAAAATTCGCGAAAATGGCAAAAATATCCGACAAAAAGGGCCATTTTAAATTCGATAAAACTTTTTTCACAGATATCCTGGCCGTGGTGTAAAAATATAAGGATCGAAGGAGAAAAAGTTAATGCAAAATAGCCTGGTATTCATATTTCCCATAATTTTCCCATTTCTTCAGGAAAATTGATCAAACTTTTTTCCTAAGTAGGCTGCCATTACCCTGAGATGCCCTAGTATAGATTACGCCCGGAGGAATATTGCGCTATGTTGCCCTCAGCTCAGACGGCTCAATCTTTTCCATTTTGCGCAATATATTGACGAGTCTTCGTCAATCACGCAATATATTGCACAATCTTTCAATCTCACCCTCACACGATCAATTATATTGTACAAACCAGAATATTGCACAATAATATTGTGCGTTTAGGGACCGCTGTATGTCTTGAATATGCAGACATACAGGTAAGTGGGGTGGTGTCTCCAGTTGTTGACATCTTGAGGCTCTCAAGAGTTTTTCAGTGTTAGATATTGATTTGGTTTTATAGATTAACACACATGTTGGCATATGTTGTACTGTCGCTATGTGGAATTTTAATAAAAAGATAGTTCGAATTAGACATTATTACCGTACGCAACAGCTGGCGACGAGCGATTTAAAAAGAATTTACGTGCTATTATATTAAATCACCAAATTGTGATATTTTGTGCAAAAATGTCGAATCCAACGACGAATCCAACGACAGTTAATCAAGTGATTGGCCATTTAAGAGAGTTCGACGTTCACAATAACGACTGGACCATCTTCAGGCCCCGTTTGACGAATTATTTCGAGGCGAATGATATTCCCGACGAGGCGAAAAGGAGAGCCATACTTTTAAATTTACTCTCAGAAGATTCCTACCGATTGCTGTATAATCTGTGCATTCCAAAAGCCCCAGAAGCAAAATCTTATGGTGAGCTGATCGAAATTTTCGACAAACATTTTGGTAGTCAACGAAGTATTTTTGTGGAAAGAAGTAAATTTTATAATTCAAATAAACAACCTCAAGAAACATTGAATAAATGGGCAGCACGTGTACGCAGCCTGGCACTTCATTGTGGATTTCAAGAGGAACTTCAAATCTGTCTGAGGGACCGTTTCATAATGGGATTACCAACTGGTTCTGTGAAAGACCGATTATTCGAAGAAGACAATAATCTGAGCTTGGGGGATGCTATCAAAATTGCCCTATCCAAAGAAGCATCAAGTAAGAAAAATGAATTTCCGCCTCCATTTTCTATCAAGAACGAAGATAAGCAACTTTACCAACTGCGCAGTGGCAGAAATACTGGTGGGACGAAGATGTCAAAGGTGACGTATCAAATGTCTTCAGCAACTTGTTCAGTTTGTGGACGGAAAAATCATCTGTCAAAAGAATGTCATTTTCGTGAGTGTAGTTGTCACATTTGCGATAAGCGTGGACATTTAGCTCCAGTATGTCCAAACAAAAATAATAATAACTCTAATAAAATTCGAAATAAAAGATTTCATAATAAATCAAAAGTAAATGATCCATCTTATAACAATTATTTAGAAGAATTCGATGCAAATTCATCTGTTTTCTACAATATTATTTCAGCTGATAATAATTATAAACCTGTTTATGTTAATCTTTTAATTGATGAAAAAAATATCGATTTTCAATTGGATACTGGTGCCGGAGCGTCTGCAATTTCTGATAAATTTTACAGTGAACAATTTTCACATATTAAATTGAATTCTACTAATAAGATCTTTAAAGTTTATTCTGGACAAGAATTGCATCCGCTTGGGTTCATTGAAGTATCTGTTATTTACAATAATATTAATGAATTGATGAAAATATTTGTTATAAAAAATGGTGGACCACCAATTGTGGGCAGAGATTTCTTATCTATTTTCAAATTGTCAATTGGTAATATTTTTTCTTTAGATTCTCATTCCATTGAAGAGCAATTGGTAAATGAATTTTCAGAATTATTTCGTCCAGGTTTAGGTACTTTCAATAAAAGTAAAGCTAAATTAGTTTTGAAAAATTCTTTAGAAATAAAACCTAAATTTTTCAAGCCTAGGACAGTACCATATTCTTTGAAAGAAAAAATTGAAAAAGAAATTGACAGGTTACTTGAATTAGGAGTATTATCTCCTGTGGAATTTTCAGAATGGGGTTCTCCAGTTGTCCCTGTAATTAAAAAGAATGGCAACATTAGATTATGTGGCGATTTTAAGGTAACTATAAACCCTTACCTAGAAATTGATAAACATCCCTTGCCTAGACCGCAAGAATTATTCGATATTTTAGGTAACGGAGTTAAATTTTCCAAAATCGATTTAAGTAATGCTTACCAACAAATTTTGGTAGATGATGACTCATCTAAATTGTTAGTGATTTCAACTCACAAAGGATTGTTTAAATTTAACAGACTCGCATTCGGAGTTAATTCAGCACCTTCAATTTTCCAAAAAATTATGGAGACTTTACTGTTAGGTATTCCGGGGGTAGCAGTATTTATAGACGATATTTGCGTCACAGGAAAAGATTTTACTGAGCATCTTTCAAGATTAAAGAAAGTTCTTCAAACTCTGCAAGATGCTGGGTTGAGAATTGCCCAAGAAAAATGTAGTTTTTTTCAGCCTAGCATTGAATACTTAGGTTACATAATTGACAAAAATGGTATTCACCCATGCTTGAATAAAATTTCAGCGATTAAAAATGCTCCCCGTCCAAAGAATGTGGGCGAACTTCAGTCATTTTTGGGTTTAGTCAATTACTTTGGCAAATTTATAAAGGGCATGGCAACTTTAATTCAACCACTTTATGAACTTTTGAAGAAAAGAAGTACGTGGTATTGGTCGAAACAATGTGAGAACGCATTTATTGAAATAAAAAATGTACTAACTTCAGATAGCGTTTTAGTTCCATATAATTCAGAATTACCTTTAAAGTTAATTGTTGACGCATCAAGCTATGGTCTCGGAGCAATACTTTGTCACATTATGGACGACAAAAAGGAACTTCCTATTGCCTTTGCGTCTAGGGTATTGAAAGATTCGGAAAGAAAATATGCTCAAATTGAAAAAGAAGGTTTGGCAGTAATTTTTGGTTTGTGCAAATTTAATCAATACTTGTACGGTAATAAATTCATTCTAGAGACTGACCAAAAAGCTTTATCATATATTTTTAGTCCAACTAAGGGGATTCCTGAATTTTCGGCTAATAGAATTCGAAGGTGGGCAGTAATATTGGCAAATTACAATTATGAAATAAAATATATACAGTCATCTTCGAATAAAGCTGATTGTTTATCTAGGTTACCACTCGAAAATTCTGAATCGGAATGGTTAGATGTTGATCCAGATTATTTAAATTATTTTTCAGAATCAAATTGTGAAATTAAATTTGAGGACATAGATCAAGCTTCTCGTAATGATAAATTTTTGAAAAAAATAGTTTCCTTTGTTCAAAACAATAAATGGCCGAATTTTACACATAAAATTTCTATTTTTAAACCATATTTGAGAAAACGATTTGAATTCTCAGTTGAATCAAATAGTCTTTTATGGAATAATCGAATAGTCATTCCAGAAAGTTTACGTTCCAACATTTTAAAAAGTTTGCATAACTCGCATCTCGGTATAGTTAAGATGAAAGCCATCGCTAGATCATATTTTTGGTGGCCAGGAATTGACTTAGAAGTTGAAAAATTTGCAAATTCATGCGTTAGTTGTAATTTCAATTGTCAAAATATGCCGAAAGCAACATTGACCCCTTGGCCATGGCCTGAAAAACCTTGGCAACGTGTTCATGTTGATTTCGCAGGACCTTTTCTGGGAAAAATGTTCTTTGTATTGGTCGACGCTCATTCAAAGTGGCTGGAAGTTTTCATTATGAAATCTACGACTTCTGAAGCTACTATTCGAGTGTGTAGAGAAATTTTCGCGAGATTTGGATTGCCTGAAATGTTAGTTTCCGATCAAGGTACACAATTTAAATCTGATCTTTTCCAGAAATTTCTATCTGATAATGGAATTAAATATTTGGATAGTCCAAGTTGGCATCCTCAGTCAAATGGACAAGCTGAATCATTTGTCAAAATAGCTAAAAATGCGTTGAAAAAAGCAATTTCGAATAATGAAACAGACATAGAATTAGCTCTAACGAAGTTTTTATTTGATTATAGAAATTCGGTTCACTCTACGATAGGTGTTTCTCCTACTGAATTGATTTTTCGTCACAAAGTAAGGAATAAATTCAGTTTATTATTGCCATCAAATGAGATGATAAAAAACAGGGTAGCTCATTTGCAAGACAAAGAGAAAAATTGTTTCAAGGGGAAGAGACAAGTACAGTTCCAAAATTTGGAAAAAGTTTTAGTTAGAGGTTACACAAACAATAAAGAATATTGGGAAAAAGGTGAAATTAGATCGGCAATAGGGAAAAGTATTTATCTGGTATGGATACCTAGTAAAAATTGTTTATGGAAAAGACACAAAAATCAATTAAAAAAATATAGTGTTAATTCTTTACCAATAATAGAAAATAAGATTAATGTCAATGAAGATAATTTACCTATTGCTCTAAGAAAACCTCAAAGAAATATCAAACCACCTGATAGATATGGTATGGTATAATGAATAGTTGTAAATATTAGATCAGATCAATTCTATTGATTATTATATATCATAATTGTATATTGGTTAAGGAAAAATTGTGAATGTTCGAATTGAATTGATTATGACATATTCTATGTACTTATGTTGATTTGATTTTTTTGAATTTGTTCAGGAATTTGATATAAATAGTTTGAATATTTTATAAATGTAAAAATTAATTTTTAGGGGAGAAAACTGTTAGATATTGATTTGGTTTTATAGATTAACACACATGTTGGCATATGTTGTACTGTCGCTATGTGGAATTTTAATAAAAAGATAGTTCGAATTAGACTTTATTACCGTACGCAACATTCAGTAAAAGGTGTTATTTTGAATAGCCCGTTATTTCGGTAGCTGTCCTTTTTGAAGTTGCCATTTTTTGAAATTTGACAAATAGAAACTACGCCATTAATAAAAATGAAACGGTACACGCTTCGAAAACGCATAGAAATTATTGAAATTCACTATAAAAATGGTGAAAATTTGGTAGAGACGGTTCGTAAAACTCGAACATTTTTGGGTCGTTGTGAAGCACCTTGTCGAACCACAATACGGAAATTAGTGGAAAAATTTGATCATGGGACAAGTTTGTGATGTGAAGAATGAAACCTGTGCATTTCGCTCAAGAACAGCCGAGAATATTGCTGCTGTAGCCGAAAGTGTTGAATCAAACCTAGGTTTGTCCATTCCTTGTCGTTCTTTGGAATTAGGCATTCCACAAACGTCATTACACCTTATTTTGAATGAAGATTCAGGTCTTAAGGCTTATAAAGTTCAGTTATCACAAGAACTCAAGCCGTCGGATCATCAACAACGTCGTGTCTTTGCTGATTGGGTACTTGAATTGCATGAAAATGATTCGAAATTTCATCGAAAAATCATCTTGAGTGATGAGGTCCATTTCCACCTTGGTGGCTTCGTCAACAAGCAAAATTGTCGCATCTGGGGCTAGGAAAACCCCAGAGTTATTGTTGAAAAGCCTCTCTATCCTCAAGGTGTGATTGTTTGGTGCGGTTTATGGTTCGACGGGGTCATTAGGCCTTACTTTTTCGAGGAATGGGGCTGGAGCAACAGTTAAGCTGAATTGATTGCGCTATAGAGAGATGTTTAATGATTTTTTATGGCTGGAATGCTATGGTATTGATCTGGACAACGTTTACTCTCAACAAGACGACACTAAGTGCCACACAAGCAACGAAACCATTGATCTTTTACGGAAAAAGTTTTTCGTAAATTGGGTTATCTCTCGAAGAGATGATCACAATTGGCAACCGAGATCATGTGATTTAATACCTATTTACTTCTTCGTTTGAGGCCACATGAAAGAAAAGATCTACGCCAAGAGCCCACCTTCGATTCAAGACCTCAAAAATGGAATCCATGAGGCCAACGGAGACATAGGGCAGCCACTTTGTGATTTGGTCATGGAAATTTTCATGAAAAGGATATGGTCCTGTAGTCGTGGTTGTGGGGATCATTTGGCTGATGTTATTTTCCATTATTTACGACATCCCTTTTTT
Source organism: Adalia decempunctata (assembly GCA_951802165.1). Classification (NCBI taxonomy): domain Eukaryota; kingdom Metazoa; phylum Arthropoda; class Insecta; order Coleoptera; family Coccinellidae; genus Adalia; species Adalia decempunctata. The sequence continues at coordinate 34,087,213 of OX637697.1, read as the reverse complement.
TTCATAATTAAATAAACATCCGATTATTTATCTAAAAAATGGCATTCTTCTTTGAATATCAAAATAACACCTCTTATTGGAAAACCCTTTTAATATTCACTTATGATCTTGTCGACCTCATGGGTTTCGTTGCATTTTCCTCCCCTTTATCCTTGGTTTTAAGAACCTTATTGTTGGTTCTATCAAAAACTATTCCAAATACATTCATATCGATTAATCAATCTGTTGAAGAAATAATCGATCTTTCCTCTGAATTAGACGAGTCCTGAGCCTTACGCCCTTACAGTTAGAGATAGAAAGGAGTAACTGTTCACTGCGTCCTTAAGGTCAATTAAACCCCCTAACAGAGCTGTTCTCACCATGCAGTTCACAGCTCACCTTCCAGTTCCAGAGATCTAACGAAATCCAATATCTGGAAAGGTTCCAACGAGGCTAGTTATTCACTCCTGCAAGTTTCTTGCCCAGAGGATTTAGCCTCCTTGAACCCCTTTCAGATACTGGAGTTCATTGGAGCTCTGAAGCTGAAGGGCGAGCTGTACATAGTGCAGTTGCGAGAACTTCTCTGATGGGGGTGAAGACTTTAAAGTGGAAGAGGAATGTAACCCTCTTACCAAACTGAATATAAACTATAAGGTCTGACACCATTGAAGAGTTGTGGATCTCGAAGGTGGCGGAAAATGCCAAGTTGTCAAATTTCGAGGGCGATTGAAAAAAGATTCACTTAAGGATCTACGTCCCTGAAAAAAAGGGAGTCAGAAACGATTTATTTTTTCTGATTGATGAAGGGATGTATGAGTGTATAAAGATAAAAATAATAAAAAAAACATTACTTATAAGTATTGAATGAATGAAAGGATATTCCCCATCATTTTTGGTTATTTTGTAACATTTTCACCATCAAAACAAACAGATATTTTTGTGTTTTCTCATTTCAGTATTGAAGTCTATCATTTCGTCAATCAAATGTCTATCTCCTTTTTCTTTCAAAATTTACCGTTTTCTTTGTAAATAATATCACAACAATGTGTTGTTTTCGCGAAATTTATTTCCTTGAATTTTTTTATTCGAAATGATAAATATCCATTTTTACCAAAGACATTTTATCAAGGATTTTATAAGCCGTCGATTAGTGAAAATTAATTGTTTCTTACAATTGTGGATTCCTACATGGAATTGAATTTTTTTTAAATGATACACTCCGCAGGTATCTACTCCCAGATGACTGGTGAAGGAAAATTAGTGTATTATACAGTCAGTGTGAGATCTAGTTCAGGGTAGGATTTCTTGTTAATATTCCCTGCGCACCAACATTTGCTCTATTAAGCTGAATAATACAATAAATAAAAATTAATGCACTGCACCGCCATCTGGTGGTATACGTTTCCTATTTTGAAGGCTGAAGACTCTTAATATTTTCTTTCGAACTGTTTCTAAAAACCTCCCAGTATCTTTTCACAATGTAAAGAAATTGTGCACAACGAGTAAAATTTGTTTCGAAGCGTAATGATTCTCAAGCTCCGAAACAATTTTTTGTTCATAATATTATAATATCTACTTTGCCTGCACGATCGAGGAACGTCAACGGAACCGATTTTTTCTACTTATCAAAACAGTCGCATACTCGTGTAGAAACGTGAATTCTCCCCTGTATGGTTACCCTGAAATAATACCCGAAAATATCGAATAACAAGGAACCGTTTCATGAACATATTGACACAATGGTGTTTTGATTCAGATACGCGTCCCTAAGCATCTTTTCTTTCCGGAAGCTTGTGATGCGGAATTTCCGACGAAAGAACAATCCCTTCCACCCCTGTAGTAGGAATCTTATCACATAAACAAACATTCAGAGCTTGCGTTCCAGTGTGCCAAGCTTACTCCTTAAACATCTGAAATCCTGACATAATGACTTGTCAAGAGTGTAAAATCTATATCATCCCAGTAGATTTATGGAGCGGGAACTTCTGAAAATCTTACGAGAATACGCTTCTCTTTAAAACGGCATGACAGAAAGAACATAAATATTTTTGGGTGGCATCGTGGCTTTTGGCTTTAATTCAGAGCTGAATATTTCTTCTGCAATTTGACAACGAAATATCTGTAGAGTTCTGAACTTTCATTGCGTCTGAATCTTCCTCATACCAAACAGTAGGCTTTCGATCGAAGTTTGAAAACTTATTCAATTTGACAATGTTTTTAATATGTCAATTATTTTTTCTATCTCATGTTTTTAATTGTGCTTTATTTTATTAGTTGGTATTTTTGTGTTCTGAATGTTGTAATCTTCAGGGTGGCAGAAAGAAGATCTAGTAAAAAAATCGAGATTGTGAAAATCGATCGAAACCGTCAATTTCATTTCAAGCCATTTTTAATAATGGCGTAGTTTTTACTTGTCAAATGTCAAAAATTACATCTCTTATTGAAAAACCCTTTATTAGACATTTCATTGTATTCTATTAGTTTTTCAACAAGGCACCCAACAAAAGAACGTTCCCTAGATCTTTTTTTATCGCAATCAATAGTTACTGATTAATACTTTTTTTCTGCAGTTAATTTTGTTTTTTGAAATAATTCTTTTGTTGAAATCATTACTCTGCAAGAACCCTCTAGTGTCTAGCACGATGTATCAAATCACTGATCAATATTTTCGTGCTTGTGATGAATGCAAAATGCTTAAAGTCTAAAACGAACTAAAAATAGTCGACGGAGTCAGTCTTGCAATTTTATTGTTGAGGAGTTTACAACAATTCCTACATTTCAAGTGGATGCTATATTAAAAAGAAGATGAGAAGTCCATTATATTTTCTTACTGTGAACAGGAATATTATTTGCGGGATAGTTTGGAAGTCTTGCATATTCTTCACTCGAATATTAAGAACTTATCACAGGCGTAGCATACGTTTTGTGAGACTTTTGCATTTCTCCTCTTTTGTGGGAACATTCTTCAATTTCATTGGAGTGTTATAAGAACTCCCTTTCTTTTCACATTATCCCCTAGAAAATAACGCAAAATTTTATGGTTGGACAGATGTTCTTAATTGAATTTACTCTCAAAGGAAGAAGTTTGGGAATACGAATTGAATTGAGCCAGTTCCTTCCTTCGACCGAGGTATTATTTTTTGCGATTCTCTTTGTGAGTTCGTCTTGCCTCGAAGATGATCTTTTTTCATGAAGAAAGCGATTCTGGAAATCACAACTGATGTGTAATAATCCAAGATTGTTCCTTTCGTTCTCTCATTTCATGGAGATTTCCAGCTACTCTATTTCGTATCTTCGAGATTATTGAAAATGAAAATGGCTGTCTACGGAGGAGCGATATTTATTGAATGTGGGAAATATCTGGGACTCTGATATCTAATTCTTTCTCTTCAAGACAGTTATCTATCGATGATCCCACATGCCCATTCTTGAAATAATATCTGTATTAATTTACATGTAAACAATGAACCGTATGCCACATTGAAAAGGAAAAACAAGACACCCTTCAATTTTGTACATGGGGAGGTGGAAAAGATGATTGTGCGACATGCTGTTCGAAAAGTCTTTTCCTTCTGAATATGACAGCAATTGTTTGAGTATTATTCGAATTTCAAGATGGAATATCACACAATTCACCTGAGCCATGAACAGTGGCGGCGCGTGGATTTATATTTTGGGAGTGCACATGTGGGCAGATACCGGGGGGTCTAGAGGGTACGGACTACATAGGGAAGGGGGGTTCTGGGGAGGAAAAAATGTGAAATAAAACTTCGAATCTCGCAGTTCAGAGCAGTTTGTGATGTTCTTTGGCCTTGTCTTGGAATAACATTCAGAAAACCCCAAATTCTCACAATAGGGGTACCGTCTGCTGAAGCATAACGGCAAACTATAACCATTTGGAAAATGTTTGAAATGTCAATTGTTTCATCACTTATCACGGACACGAATTTTGAGGCAGCAAGTTCTTTCTTAATGTGTGCATGACACACAGAAAGCAATGAAAGCATACAGTCCAACTATTCATTTTGAATGTCTTTGGATGTTCCGCTGAATACTGTGGATTGATCCAAATGATCCCTGAGTGCTAAATCTAATTCAGACGAAATATTGAATAGACCAGGACAGGCAATTTTGATTTCTGTTTTTTTTTCTAATGTCACCGAATTTGTTTTTGAATATTGTACGCTGATGCTAATCGGATTCCCCAAATTTGCGGCCATAATTGCGCGAAATACAACCAATTAAATATTTTTGTGTGTTCTCTTGAGTGAAATATTATTATTTGCCTTGACATTAATTCATGTAGATAAACAAACATGTATAAATGAATGATATTTAACTCCTATATAGGACTTTGATTTTAATCACTGGTGTTCTACATTTTATGCTTTTTATAAGATTTAGTGATTGCTCTGGAATACAAATAATCATCGTATCTAATGAACTCGAAATTTGAAATTTTTTTATACAAATGGTACATAAAACTATGTCTGTTTTTTACGCCGATATCAGCTGTTAGTACTAACGACCGAGTATACATAGCGCAGACACAATGAACAGAATTTGAATTAAGAGTTGCCTATCTATAGCTTGTCTATGCAACAGACGACCGTGCACATGCTGGATGTGTACCTATGCCAGCTAAATACTATGGACTGTTACGGGGAGTGCGGGACGCGAAGGGTAGCTGCTGCTCCAATGAGGGATCAGTTCGATAGTGCAGTGTACGGGCTACGCGTATTTGCATTGATCGTTGGCGTTCGAAGTTTTGACTGTTGTGAGTTCGCCCGCCGTCTGTTTCTTGTTTCTATAGTAGTCTACACTCTACAGTAGTACAGAACCGTGTACCGGAACATCGGAAATTAAAAATAAAATTAAATACCCAATGGAAAACGTTACATTTACGTCAAACACAAAAATAAATTCCTTTAGATGAAGATATTACTTGGGGGTACACGTGCACATGTGCACAAATGGAGGAGCCGCCACTGGCCATGAAGTAATTACCAATTTCAAATTGCAAATTAATAATTTTCATATTATGTACATAAGAAAAATCTGGTCATAGGAAGTCCTATTGATGTTTTTATATCAAGTACAGTGGTGAAAGAAAACTCCCACCTTCACGGACATAATCTTGAAATAGAGGGGGATGAAAAAAAGATGGTTTTTGGGTATTTTCGTGAGGTTCACAGTTTACTTAATGACTGAATCCCACTGTATTCTTTGAAGTCCATGATGATATGTTCTGAAAAAATCAAACAAACACCTTAAATAAACCCAAAAATACAGGGTGTTCAATAATAATTGATCACCCAGTATGAATTCTGGGTATTTCAGGTTTTTTCGATGTAACAACAACATATCTAGTGAAATAGTTCATTTTGCGAACGTTCTCGCTTTGGAATTGACATATTTTATACTTTCAAAATTGGGCATGCATTCAATTAATGATAACCCTGTATTCGTAACGATTTTCGGTTATATTCCTCCATATGGTAGCTCCCTGGGGATGGAATGAAATGTTTCTTGAGAAAAATTGAAGATCATTCGATTCTTTTTCGAGATACGCGCGTAGTAAAAGTGGGTATTTCTCAACTTCATACTCAAAAACCAGTCAAAGGATTGAGTTGGGGTCATGAACATTTTCGATCAGTAGGTCGAGTACTACATTATACCAATGTTGGGTAGAGTTTCAGTTAACCAACTGAAGTATGGTTCAATTTTATTCAAGTAAAATTTTTTCAAGTTTCTGAATAGAAAAATAAGAGAGCTAATGGACTATGTGTGAATATATGTATATAGTTATTGAAACCCAACACAAATGAAAGGATAAATATACCCAAATTAACAACTGCGAGGGCTTACCTATTTCAGCAAAACGGTCAACCAGATCTTGTCGGTTACACCTATTTCCATGAACAGAGTGATCGAGCTCGACAAACGAACATGAAATGAAGATGACGTGAAAATCCGTTGCTAAAAATGTCAAATTAAGCACACTTATCCTTGTGGTATAATAATTTAACCTCGCCACTGGTAAGAGTCTTTTTCGAACTGAATTCGCACAAACGAATGTTCTTAATTGAATGTAATTCGATGAAACCGAAAACACTAAAACAAAGAATCACAGGAAAAACTGAAGTTTTCCGAATTCGCGAAAGGAAACAAAAGAAATATTGAATAAGTGGTAGCAGATTCATTCACGATTAAGGCAATCAATTAACTAAATGAAATACATATATGAAAATGAAACAAAATGCGACATATGCGCTGCACAGCTGACTATTTCTTCTCGCACCTACACTCCATATGGGATCTCCGCAAGTACGGAGAAATTAAATTAATTTTGAAGGAAATGCAAATTATGAAAATTCAGAAAAGTTAATCTGAACCGTTCACTTGGCGTGAACAACCAAAATATTAGAACATTTGACGGAACGCCATTTGCCATACGTAAAGTGCGGGGTCCTTTGATCAGACTTCCGCCTCATCTTCTGATGCATTTTCAAGGTAATTTAACCCCACAAAAAGAAGTTAAAATACATATCTGGAGATCTGGATTGCCATTTTATGGGACCCCCCCGACCAATCTACTGGTTGGGAAAAGTTGAGCATTTGTTGGATTCAACAATTCAGAGTACACATATCCCGTTTCCTTTTCGATTTGAAATTCGAACTCCAAATCGATCTGTCTCAAGATTTTCCCTCTTCCATTGAAAGTATTTCAGGTGTACTATTTTAATGGCTCCACCCTGTATCACATAAAACTTTACTTACGCTCTTGTGCAATTTTCGCCCCGCATTCTTCAGGTGATGGTTCTTAGAACGGGAATAAACACTTGACTCCTCTGAAGCCTAACGTGAGCGAGTTGAATACGCGATTACCTTGGGGAAAGTTCAGAATCTTTGAATTTTCCAAGGATGTATATATATCTTCCGCATTATATGCGCTATTTTATACATACCCTAAAGTGTTCCTGCTATGGATGGAGTGGGACTTCTACAGGGGTGTACTTAGATGCAACAAAGGACAATGGGGTTCACTGCAGTGAAATGACTTTTTTCATCATTTTTATTGCGATTATAGATGCATAGAACACCTGGTGTAACGACTCCCTACTAAAAATCGTGACCAAAATTTGTAGATCAAAACGGCACCCTAGATTTCAGATTTTGGACTAGTTCCCGAATAAATCCGCAATATTTGTCGGTCGTGGCGCTACTGCGGCAACGACAAAAAACGCGACCCCTTTCGGGAGAAATGAAAAGCTGCACAAAATATCACGTTTTCGATCGACAAGCAAGTCTTAGACAAAATCTAATCAGTGCCAACACCAGGTATTTCTATGCATCTATTTGCGATTGATAGTTCTCAATACAGAACGTAGAAACATAGATGCATAGAAATACCTGGTGTTGGCACTGATTAGATTTTGTTTGAGACTTTCCTGTCGATCGAAAATCTGAGATTTTGTGCAGCTTTCCATTTTTCCCGAAAGGGGTCGCGCTATTATTCCATTGCCGCAGTAGCGCTAGGACTGTGAATTATGTCGGATTATTCCGGAAACAGACCAAAATCTGAAATCTAGAATGCCGTTTTGATCTACAAATTTTGGTCACGATTTTTAGTAAGGAGTCGATACACCAGGTACCTATTCTATGCATCTATGTAGAAACCTAGAATTGTCTCTCAAAATTGACTATTCTCTAGAGACATCAAGATTGATGCATAGAAATCCTGTTGTAATGACTCCTGACACATATTCCATTCCCTTTTATATAGTACCTCGGTTGACCATGACATTCTGGCACATTTCACCGAATATATTTTGAAAATGTTAGGTTATAGTCATTTTTCTGTCAGATAACTAATCAACGTTGTCCTTTCTACATAGTGGTCGTAGTAATTAGGTATTTATCGAAATGTTCATTCACTTAGGGAAAATAATGAGTTTGAGAAAATATTATGTGAATTCAATAATTCCAAACACCTGGCGAATGTTGAACAAATTTTTTTCTCTGTCGATACTGAAGAGATTTCACGTATATAAACATAGTTGGAAGATCTTGTTGTGCTATTTTCATGTACGGAAATCAAGAATCGAATGTTGAAATTTTACTGAAAAATAATGGACAGAATAGTCCGTTACTTTGTGATAGTTCATTCGAAAAAGGAATAAAAGTACTCGAATAACCCGACAGAAAAACTTCTAAACCAACAGACGGACCGATGGAATTTCCCTCTTTTCAAAATTCTCAAGAAATGAGCCTACAGAAGTTTTTGCACAACTTGAAATACTCCAGTATGAAAATGCAGTAGTACTACGAAAACTGTGTCACAGTTAAACCATAAAAGTACTAACTCCATTTACAAAGTTAAAAAAGAGTGAATAGAAATTAGCATTGGCAACGTCTCTGAGAACTATTTGACGTTTCACCAGTACCAACTTGCGTCAGTTTTAAGTAAAAAATCTTGGCCAAACAGGATACTTTATGAAAGTGAATGGAGTATAAATGCATAGAAACCCTGGCGTAACGACTGGTAACTGAAAATCATGACCAAAATTTGTGAATCTAAACGGCATCCTAGATTGTAGATCGGGTTCCTTCTTCCGGAATAATTCGCAATATTTCAAGGTCGTGCGAACTTCTTGCTGGCGGACTGTGTGGCAAGTGCGAACTGAATGGCGAGTGGCGAACTGAATATTGAGGGCCGTGGTGACTAGAAGATAGAGATAGAGGGTCCAGTCGATTGTCGTACCTCTATTCTTGATCTGTAAACCACAGATTCGAAGGGATTGTGTGAACCATTGATGTGGGGATATTCTTTGTTACCGACGAAGTCTATTTGAGGATCAACTTTGTTTTATCAATTATGAATAAGAATACGAATTCTGAACATTGTCAACACCAGGACTTATATGCGTCTATTAGTCCAGGCAATGTTTTTGCCAATTGGTTGGATGCCTGTTTGTCAATTCTATGGTACGAAAATGAAATAACACCTGCTTCAATACTAATCAAGAGTGTGTGTTTGTGAATCCTCGAAAATAAGACAAGAAGCCTGTAAAAAAAATCGAATGAACAGATCTTGACAAAATTTGGTAGGGAGTAGGTAGATACTCCAAATATTTTCACTTTGGAGAAGAAAATATTCTGATTCTTTTCAAAACAATGATTATATTAGGGTGAATTTGTGATTTTGATAATTCTCATAAGTTTTTCTGAATTTATCTCAGTCAAAAAGATTTTCATAATTATGCACATGAATAATTAAAAAAAAACTTAGTCATAAGTTCAATGTTGAAAAAATCTTGTTTGTCCAACAAATTATAATAAAAATTAAAAAACTACTGAATTTTTCCAAAATGGTAAAAACAGACAACGAGTCCAAAGTTGGTTTGTAGTCAAGACATCCGACTTTCCAAATTGGGAATAATTCCTGGTACGGACCTGATATTCTTGCGTATAATGTTTCGTGAAACCATTCCTGAAAGTCCGTGCAGTATTCAGTGTATACTCCGCCAGCATCCTTTGAATTTCTCTGGAATTAGCATATCAAAAGCGCTCTCCTTCATTATGTAAGTGTGTGATAGATAATAAATAGGCAGGCAGATTGTCAGATATCATTTCCTTCTGCCAGGCTGGAAGGATGGAGAATCAATCGTGGAAATATGAACGGGGAGGTATAATATATGCTCCAGATCCTCGAGATATTACATATTCTCCCTTCTGTCTTCTCCCATTCGGCTTCTTCTCATTCATAGTTTTCGGTGGAACACCAGTAGGTTTTAATGATTTCATTGGGCCGTTATTTGGTAGGAATTATTTATAGTTGACATTATACAAGGGATTCGTGTTTGCATTTTATGCTTTATGCTAGGTTCACAATGGACGTAAAACGTAACAAACACGTAACGAATACGTAAAACGCAAAGTTGAATCTACGGATTTCAATGGCAGTGTTCACAATACGTTCCGTAATTTTTACGTTTACGTTCGAGTTACGCTAGCTCGTAATCCGAACGTAAAGTTGAAATAATCTCAACTTAACGTTCAAGTTATAGGTGGTCTCTAGGGATATTTGAATTTTTAAGCGGTCAAGTTTAAATTCTGTTATACAGGGTGAGTCTTTGACTTGTACATATATTTTAACTGTAGATTCCTCCCATCAAACGAAACACTTTTTTCCTATACCATTTTTCACAATTCGGTTTGGTTTGGGAGCTACAGGGTGTCGAAAATACATGAAAAAAACACTTTTCTGTTTATATCTTCGGAACCGTTATTTCGAATGAACTGAATTTTGGTTGAGTTCCTACTCTATTCATGGTGCATATTCCTCAATCGAAACCTATCCAATATCTTCACCAGTATAAAAGTTACAGGGTAGTCGACTCATCAATGAACGCTAAAACACCATAAAACCACTTTAATAGATAAACGGTTCATATTTTCGGAAGAATCAATCATTCAAGAAAGTAAAAGTATTCCTATTTTTTTTTTCAATAAAACGCGTCGTTTTCGAGTTATTTCCAATTTTACCCGGAGAAATTTGACGAAAAAATCATTAATTTCAAGAATAATCTGAATGCGTCTCTGAATTAAATATCATCTAATATTATTCCTTCTCTGGTCTTTAAACGAGTTTACAATGTTGTCACAATATTTATCAACTTTGTCGGGATATTTCAATAATAAAATCCCACAAATGTGGGAGATAAAATTGAACACCAAGGAGGATTTAATACGCACAGTTTCTATTGAAAATTCGTAGTTACCTGTCCATATTGATGTTAAATGTCGATGAAATACAAAATTCGGATATGAATCATGAATCTCGATACAAACTACTTATTAAATTGAAATTAATGAAAAATTATACGATACCTGATAATCTGTGGCGATGTTTCTATCCAAACAACATCCTCTTGGAATTTTATAAACTCGACACAAATTATATTAATTCACTTCACATAGTAATCACATTAGAACAATAAGTCACTGAATGTATTCAGATTATTCAGAACTCCACATAATGTTTACAGTTTGTTTTTGTTCAGGGACTCTGGTTTGTTATTGTTCAACTTTGGCCTGCAGATAACCAATAATTCGGTTTTCGCTCTATGCATGCGTGGTAAAATTTGGCGGCAAAGTCGATTTATGATGGAAACGGCAGAATTCATAGATATTTATACCACGGTACACAAATATATCGTGATTTATAATATGTTTCGTAAAAAATCCTTAACCTCAATGAAAATATCAGCAAGCTGACAACATCTTCTTGAAATTTCTGTGCAAAAATTCATAGAATCGATACGAATTAGATTAGGTTAGGTTGTATAATAATAAATCTGAATGAAAAGTGTTTCTTCATGATATTGTTTGGTAATTTCGAGGAAAATATGAACAAGTTATTAGTGTTTACAAACTAATCTGCAGAAAAATCGAAGAAGGAACTTATTTTGGTGTGAGAAATGTGGCTTTTTAGTTGCAGATATAATCCGATGAAACTAACTGTTTTTGTTGAAATTATCGTGTTGGCAACATTTATATTCCAATAAGGTTAGTACTTGACTACTTGGGTATTCCCTTAATTGGGCCTAAATGTATAAACTCAATTTCTATCGAGAAATATGAACTTTGGATCAATTCCACAGTATCATTTCACAAGAGCGTACCCAGGATTTCAGCTAGGGGGGGGCAGCTCATACCTGAGAAGATGGTCGGTAAACCAGGAAAATTACCATTGATTTTATCTTCAAGGGGGGGGGGCATTTCAGGGACGTATTTAGCCCAATATTTTTTTTCAAATGGTCATATCTTTTTAACAGAGCCGAATTCGGAAAAATGGAAAATGAGAAAAAGGTTTCTTTTGGCCTCAAGAATCTTCAGTTAAAATATATGTACAAGTCAAAGACTCACCCTGTATGTCACAAAAATTAACCTAACTGAATCGAATTCTAATGCTAAATTCGAATAGTGCAACCAACTATTTATGAGATGCTATTTGTTTGCATTTTATTTTACAAATTTTGCTTTTTGTTACGCGTTACGTCCATTGTGAACCTAGCATTACTTTGATATCAATGTTTCGTTCTTACTGAAAAGACTTCATCAGAGTATAAAGTATACAGATCTGATCTGTGCTCACCAGATGCTCCAAGATATTCCATTCTCAGTCAAGTATCTTGAAATATTGAAAAGAGGGGTGTAATAAAATCTTTAGTATTTCACGAGATTACTGCCATTTTTGTGAATATGTATTTTCAATGTGTAAAATTTCTGAATCATTTTAAAACGAATGCCCATTTTCTGATACGTATCATTCTCATTTTTATGAAATAGTATATTCTGAAACTAGTTGTAGGATGGGCTCCTATTCCAACACGTATGGGTGTTGGATTTGCCTTCTGCAACGAGAGGATATTTCAACGAGAGCATATTTTCTCAATTTCAGTAGAATTTTGTGAAATACTTTCGAAATTGAATGAAAAATTGTAGATGCTAGTGATATTTGTATTGTATCTTGGCAGTTGGTGTGACTGTTACGAAAATTGACAGATTAAGGAATTTGAATAGTAAGTTTCGAATTTTGAAATAATTTATAATAACGCATTGAATTCGTGAATTATGACTGACAAAATCGATTTAACACCTCCAGAAGTGAGAAAAATTGCAAATAATGTTGCGAATAATTTAATACCCCAAAAATCCGAGTCCTCGTATAAAAAAGAATACGGAAAACTTGGAACTTTCAACATTCCAGACAAATTTTATCATAGAAAAAGTCAAGATTTCCTTACAGGTTAGGTTAGGTTAGGTAAACACATTCTTTATGAGATATTTTTGGGAGATTGAGGAAAATATGGACGAGATATTAGTGTTTACAAACTAACCATTAGAAAAATCGAAGAATGTACTTATTCTGATGAGAGAAATATGACTTTTTAATGGCAGATATAATCGGACGAAACTGAGTGTTTTTGTTAAGAAATATCGCGTTTCCAACAACATATTCGAATAAGGTTAGTACCTTCTTGAGTATTCCCTAAAAGTATCAACTTAATTTCAATCGAAAATTATGAACTCACCCTGTATGTGTGTGTGTAAAACTTTTTTGCAAATTAACTATATAAACTGTGGAGTTGTTATCTATTTAACCCACGTGTCCGCCCATCCATCCTACGAGGGATATAAATATACTGTTTCACAAAATTTCTGGGACTATTTCAAAAATTTCCATTTTTTTTCACAAATTTTTCAAATATGTGAAATCTACATTATCTGCCCCATTTTTTCTCATTTCTTTATTGGTTTCACAGTTTCAGGTGGAAATATATTTTTAGTATTTCCTCTGCAAACTTAGTTCACTCAAAAACTCTATAAAATAAAGTTCAGTAAAGAGTCTGGTCTCCTCGAACATCAACCACAGCCACAGATTGTTGAAGTAGCCTTGATCAATTTCTCTCCAGAGTTGCGGTTAAGGCCGTCTGAGTTCTTGAAGTGTATGTGGAGGTGGAGGTGGTTGATGAAAATCCAAAGCTATTTGAAGTTGATCCCAAAAGTGTTCAATGGAATTGAGGTCTGGCAACCGAGGGGCAGGGCCGAACGCTGAAAACCTTGAAATTTACCATCCAAAAACAATAAATTTGGCCCAATAGCAGTATGAAACAAAGGAATGTTATTGGCAATGACTTGCTCTATTTGAATCTGCGCCTTCATGGTAGCATAATCCACAAAAAATTATGTACATTCATTGGAACAAATCCCTCTCCAAAGAGTTGCTACCACATCTGAGCAGGTGGAGTTCCTGCACCGATCTGCCATTTCTGGGCACCAGAGGATAGGTCTCTCCTCTCACTCTTATCGGCAGCCTCCTTTCTAATGAACGCATCGGATAATAAGCCCTCTCCTGTTTCGAACTCCATCTTTTGGAGGTCTCGGAATATACATTTGAAGCAGTGTCACCCGTCAAAACGCCAACAAGTGCAGTTCTCAGGTCGTTCATCAAACACCAATTGGCGTTCGATCAGTAATTTGGAACAGTTACCTTCCAAACCTATCCTTGAGACACCCTGCATTGTTTCATATCTTCCTCCTTCTCATCCCTTTCGACACCAGACACCCATTAGCAGATCGGAAAGCTTAGTTAAAAGCTAAACTTTCTTTAACTTTTTACTTTTCCTTTTTTCTTGTTAATCTTTTCAATGTTCAAAATTCAGATTTTTTATTTGTTTATTGCCACAAAGTTTATACTGCTGCAGGGTTCCATCGGTAAAGAATAAAACCGAACCTCTATGTTCTCGATTCTATGGTCGTGCCACCAAGAATGCCTCAAACATTTTATTTCTACAAGTTCTGTTCAATCCGACTTCTGCGACTTGCGAGTTCACCTCGACTTCTTCCCTCGTCGGAACCCGTTATATTCGTACCGAATGCAGTGAATTCGTTCCGTGAGATAAAAACTAGTCATTACACCTACAAACAGAAAACCAGCAGATACATCTCTTCAAGTCAGACCAACCGTGAGTACCATTTCTCCAGTGTCTACTCTGAGGTCTTGTTTTCATTTCGTACATATACTCCATTCACTGTTATAAAGTATCCCGGTTTGCCATGAAATTCTGACACATTTCACCGCGTATATTTTGAAAATGTTCGGTTATAGTCATTACACTGTCAGATACGCCAGCAACTTTGCATGGGAATCGTGGTAATAACGTATTTATCAAAATGTTCATTTACTTTGGGAAAATAATGAATCTGAGAAAATATTTTGTTAATTAAATAATTTCAAAGACCTGGCGAATGCTGAAGAAACTTTTTCTCTGTTAATACTGGAAATATTTCACGTATATAAAAATGGTTGGAAGATTCAGTTATGCTATTTTCTTGTACGGAAATCAAGAAACGAGTGTTGAAATTTTTCTGAAGAATAATGGACTTTGTGATAGTTCATTCGGAAAAAAATAAAAGTACCCAGAAAAACGAACGGAACAGACGGACCTATGGAATTCCCCACTTTTCAAAATTCTCAAGAAATACCTACAGAAGACATTCAAATACCTTTTTGCACAACTTGAAATACTCCAGTAGGAAAATGTAGTAGTACTTCGAAACCTGTGTCACAGTCAAACCTCAGAAGAACTAACTCCATTTACAAAGTTGAAAAAGAGTAAATAAAAAGTAACCTTGGCAATGTCGCTTGATTTTCACGAATGTCAACCTGCGTCAGTTTTAAGTGAAAGAACTTGATAAACCTAAATCATGGCTAACCGGGATACATAGAAGTGACATATTTTCTTCGATTCTCATGGTGATAAAAATTGGTACATCAATATCAATCCATTCTTCCCACCAAGAGAGCTCTTGAATATTTAACAAGGAGCAAAAAAACCATTAAGATATACGAGAGTAAACATTTGATTTCTGATGAAAGAATATTTGGTGGACAATAATCGGCACGTTTTGAAACTGCCAGATAATTCCTGTACCTTTGTGGAGCATTATAAACGTATATCAAGTATGCTAAATGGTGAACGCGCCGGTGCTCTTGTTCCCTAAATTGTTTTGACGGTTCTTGTAAAGTACTAGTTATCAAGCGAGGAATGAAAAATTAAACAGATATAAGAGAGTAAAAATTTGGTATCTGATAAATGAACATTGAAGAAAAAGAATCAACAACTTTTGGGACGGTTACAAAAGTTCTGAACTTCCTTAACTTTTTTGGAGCAGTATATTCTGTACTTTTCGAGTTAATGCATTTGAAACGTTTTCCAAATGAATCAAATATCTGGAGAGGAACGTTACGAAGCTATAATAATATAATCGTTCATTGTCTATTCCAGTCGGTTCTAACTGGAATGATCCAACAATGTATTCCATAACCATGAGTCTTACTGCTCGGAAACGTTAATCAAATCATGAAATTTAATGCATGAAAGCGATCGAGACTCTCTTCAGATCTCCTGGAAAAAGGTTTCTCCGCTCCTTGTAACCGATATTGTATCCTCTTGATCTTGATATTCTTGTACGTGATTCTATTAGCTGTGTGATATCGCGATCTCAGTCGTCATTTGATAGAAGAAAATCCCACCCCAAATATGAGCCTCGCCTCAACCAATATCCTATATATTGAAGATTTGTTAGTGGAGACACCATCAGGGACGTCTTTTTTCAGGAAATATTATACTTTACGTTCAACAGGAATAGGAATGCTTTCAAAATCACCATTGTTATGATTAAATCTCATGAGAACTGATAACGTGTGAAATTATACAGGGTATAAAATTGAATTTTTGATAGAAAAACTAAGATTTTGGGAAATAGCTTGGATCCGGCTATTTTTTTCTTGAGGTCTATATTTTTGTTTCATGAAGCCAACATAATATTGTTTCATTCCTTTACGCGACAACACTGAACCCCCTACTTCTGAATAGAGAAGATAAGTCGTGCGATGTGTTTAAAAAGGTCTTTTCCTTTTGACTATGACGGTGAAAATTTTTCAAGATCCAATTATTCGTTTATGTAATTCCTAAATTTATCAGGAGTGTAAAACGATAACTAATGCTAATGGGCAAGGCAAGGGAATTAAATTCGGAGGATAGTCCCTCAGACCATAGAAAGAGGAGATACATTCATTCATAAATTCGAGAATTGGTGAAGCCAAAATTCAGTCAGAATTCAATGAGTGGAAAGAAGATAGCATAAAGGATAGCCATATCATTAGACCCGGCCGTGGCAACATTGCGGAATCTAACTTTGAAAGGTCCATTGGCGTGCAGGTGTTGCCGGTATTGATGAATGGAAATAAAATTACAAGTGAATTATCTTTTTGACGAATTCATAAAATGTTAGGAACATTGAAACAGAATCTTTTTGACGAATTCTTAAAATATACCGAACATTGCAACAGATTCTGAGTTAGGTGAACAATGTCAGCTGAATTCAGAATTGATTTCCCCCATCTCAATTTCGAAGGGAATCTGAAAAGTGAAATTCAAAAAAATAGAAAAATCTACGCCATTGTAACTTTGAAATGATAAGAGTAGAACACACCTGTGTAAACTCAAATCATGATTCAAATAATCCAATTTACAACAAACAAAAGACACATATACGAACCATTTTTCAACGTATTTTGCTAATATGTAATATTCAGAAATGAATCCAAATCATTTTTCATACGCGATATCGTAATGACACAGATTCATAAAACAGTGTCCATCCATTATCTGAGGCAAAAACGGCCGAGCCGTTTCGCGAAGATTCCGATACTTTAGTATATGTAATGTGAGGAATTCACAATATCTGAAGAAACAAATACTTATTCCTGACATTCACGCACAAAAATGGGTAAATGAATTTCAATCTAAGTTCCTTTCATTTTGATTGAGAGTTAATTTATTAGAAAATTCAACGAAAATCACAACGTTGCAAAAATTTGTTCTACATTTTGATTCCGTAGTAGTACAGTTACCCAGTTTAGTTCTGATGTTTTTGAAAATTGGCTGCACTATTTATTATTGAAAGGGGCATCTCCTCTCAGGCCCGAATCTACGATTTTTTCAGACCGGGGCAAAACTTCATGATGGCGCCTCCCCTAATTTGTGTAATTTATGAATTCATAAAAAATAACAAAATAAATAATACAAATGGATGAAACTGCGTTCGCAGCTTGCAGACGTGGTAGGTAATGTGCAGTATATTATTATAGCTATACTGACATTAGGAAAAGCTTTTTGCAGATCTTGCCTGTGAAGAATTTGTATCAGGTCTAATGAAGTCGATCTTTCACTAATTTAAGGAAACAGCTCTTTGAAAACTGCTAGTTCCTAACAGAAATCAACTGCATTCAAGCCTCTTCAATATTTTTGCGTTAAAAGGATCCCATCTTCGTGAGCTTTTTCTGATTTCTGACAATAATCTGTCGAAAACAACCTTTATTTCCTTCTAGAATAAACCAACTAGATCTAGCGTTCTTGACTCATCCTCGCACATTTAATCGACCTGCTTTTTCTTCTTGGAAACACGTTTATTTCTAAGAATTGGCTCCACATCCAATTCTTCTGAAAGAAGTGTAGCTTTCGAGATCCAGATTCAAAAGGATTTTCACTCATTCCTTGCAAGATCTTCTCACAAGACCTTGCATCAACGATAATCAACATGAAATAATTATATCCCTTTTCTGAATTTCCACGTTGACGCTATTGATCTCTCGCAGAATATTTTTCCAAATGTTATATTCAGGATGAACCTAAAATCCATCACATCATGAAGCAAACGACCAGCTTCATACTTGGATTCTGCGACTAGTGAGGATTCTTTGATTTCTTCCACAGCCTTCACAACTCCCGGTATTGAGCAAGGCATTAACAGCTCGATGTTTAGCCCATCTTGTTTGGCTGCTTCCTTTCAAATTTGTTTTCGTGCACTTTTCATAATTGCCCAACGTGTGGTTGAACTAACAAAAAAAGAATATAGTTTTTGTACAACACCAAATAAATTTACTGCTTTTGAACATGATGAAGCCGAAGAGACACCCACAAGATTCAAAGAGTGTGCTAGGCATGGAACTAATACTGCCAGCTCGTTCATCTGTAGAATTCTGGATTGGACTCCTTTATATATGCCAGCCATATTAGATCCGTTGCCGTAGGATTGCCCAAGACATTTTTTGACATCTAAATCATCAGCTTGCTGTTTATCTAGAATTCCAGTTTTTCCGTCAACTTCTTTGGTCAATAAAACTTTCCTTTATCTCATATCCAGAATCCGTTCTCTTTAAATATCGTATAACCTGGTTCATTTGTTCTGTATGAAAAACATCTGGGGTGCAGTCGAATATAATAGTGAAATAGTTGGCCTCTTTGATCTCATTAATGATGTTATTCCGAACTTTGGTGGCCATTAAATCGATAATTTCATTCTGTATAGTTTTGGACAGATTGGATGTTTGTCATTTTTTTGAGTGGTCAAGATGGCACTTCAGAGTCGGGTCATATTTGATAATGCATTTTTCCGAGAAAATAAAAAATGAAAAAATTCAACAACTGCTTGTTTTTATGGTGCCCCCTTGAGCTGGCGCCCAGGGCAAGCGCCCCGCTTGCCCTTCCCCGCAGATTCGGGCCTGTCTCCTCTTTCTATAGTTCTAGTGAGGATAGCTCCATGATCATCTTATGTTCCAGCTACATCTAATCTCATACCAAATTTGTTCCTTTAGGAAGAACCTGTATATCGAAAGATTCCGTAAAAATTCCGATATCCGCCATCATTGACATTAAAAAAGTATTTCTAATGGATGTATTTCTGTATAGTACTGGCTCATTGCAGGCCATCATTCTCAAAATGCGTCCATGTATTATCAATAATATCAGATAAGCTGGATAGGAACTACTAATTTGTTAACGGTTCATTAGACCTGGATCAGCCCGTTAAATTTGCCTATGATAGAGATCTGTTATATTACTAGCCGAAGTATAGAGGCCTTCATATTCAATAGAAACTATACTGCATTCTCGGTTCGAAAATGGTTCCAAATGATGCGTGTATCTCTATGCGACTAATAGAGTTCCCATGATAATTACTCAACTATTCTTGCCAACATCGAGTCAATGCACCACCATTCATACTGATGATGCGGAATGTTTCCATATAACTTCTGGGTTTGATCAAAACCTATCGATCAATAGTGAATACCATGATGAATTCGTATTTCGAAATATGGAATTCGGAATAAACAAGATAACTTTCGTGAATTTAGTGCAATCCTTGCTCTTAATGCTTGCTGCACAAAGATTTAACATTTGGTTTAAATTTAGTTAGCTTCAATCTCAAGTCTCCACATTGTGTTATATCAAAGCGATTTTTCTTATTAGTAAATCATTTGCAGCACTAAATCCACATTCAGCTGAATATAAAGATGGAAACGGTAGTACAAATTTTTTCGCACAGTTGGTTCCATTTGGTTATTTTATTTCAGTTTGTTCACATAGCCCTGCCATCGTTCCTTTCACATTGAATATTATTATATTTTTTCTGGTTCATCATTTCGCACTTCTGCGAGTTCTTCTTGATACTGCATATTTGATATATCCTTAGACTATAGTATGAGGAGACGCAACTTTCAATAATAAATAGTGGAGCCAATTTTCAAAACCATCAGAACTGTTCTATTACGGAATCAAAATGAAGTATAAATTTTTGCAACGTTCGTTGAATTTTCAAATAAATAAACTCTCAATCGAAGTGAAAGTACTTTGAATTGAAATTAATTTACTCATTTGTGTGTGAATGTCAGAAATGAGTATTTGTTTCTTCAAATATTGTGAATTCCTCACATTACATATACTTAAGTATCGGAATGTTCGCAAAATGGCTCGGCCGTTTTTGCCTCAGATAATGAATGGACACGTTATGGCAGCACCGTTTTCTGAATCTGTGGTCAGTTCATTCATTCATTTCGTTTCGCTTTTTTAATTCTGTCTAACTAATGACGTTTTGAACAGTGTTTGCATAAGAATATCGCGTAGGAAAAATGAAATTTGGATTTATTTATGAATAATATTAGAAAAATACGTTGAAAAATGGTTTGTATACCAAGCTCTCTGAAACCTGACTCTCTCATTGCCTGCTCCTTCTTTAGATACTCTGAGGATGATCTCAAGCGCTCTGGTTGGGCACGTTCTCATAGCTCCCATGATGCACACACAGGAAAGCATTTGTACTTAGTCGAGCATTTTCCTCGTACTTACCTGACTTGCTTTAGCAAACCGGGCTACTGTCCCATATGCGACTATCGATCTTACAATCATGACATACATCCATCGCAGTATTTTTGGGTTACAGCCCCAATTCCTGCCACATAGACGCCTGCACGCCATCAGAGCTCTTGTAGCTCTGCCAGTAGCTTTATCAACATGCTTATTCCACAGAAGTTTGCTATCTAGTGTTATTCCTAGGTATTTGACTTCAGACCTCCACTCCAAGATATTTCCGTTTAATGCTAACGTTTTCATGGCTGGAAGTTTCCTCTTCCGAGTGAACGGAATCAATGTGGTCTTGGTTGGGTTGATGTTCAGCCCCACTGACAAGCACCACTGCTCAATAATTCTAAGGCCCTTCTGCAATAGGAGTGCCTTCGAATTTGCCTCTGTTCACCTTACTCAGAATCTGTTTCAATGTTAGGAACATTGTAAGAATTCGTTAATTCACTCTGTTTATTGCCATTCCTTAATACCGTTAACGCCACACCGAAGTAAGATTCCGCAATGTTGCCACGGCCAGATATAATGATATTGCTATCCTTGATGCTATATGCATACTGACTGAATTTTGGCTTCACCAATTCTCGAATTTATGAGTGAGATGCTGTGTCTCTTATTTCTATGGTCTAAGGATTCATCAGACAAATCCACTGATATTGGCTGCATTATCCTCCTTGTTCGAAAAGCATTTTGTTTTAAATCAGAAAATAGAATATTCAAATGATTGACAAAACAAGTACAGCGGTTTCAGCAACTTCATATTTTTGGAGCCAATGAAACTGTTCGAAGTTTTTGGTTTTTGTTGTTAATATATTACTGACATAACTCTACATTGGTAATGGAACCAAATATCTTCGCTTTTGCATCAACAGGTGTTTAATTTGGTTGCTTATTCAAAACTAGCTGGCACGGCGAACTTTGTACCGCCTGAATTATACTCAAAAGTTGTATAAACTTACCATTGCTTTTTTTCAGGCAGAAAAAAAATAAGTTCAAAATATACAAAATTTCAATAATTTTGTAATTCACATGGAAAGAATTCTCTTTATTTAAGCGGTAACTAATTGTTAAACTTGAACATATAACTTTTTGTTTTTAATTTTTGTACAGTTCTCTTTTTGCAGTACCTCATGTGACTGTGAATAGCAGGAGTATAATCCATATTATACCTTTCCTCTTATATGAATCAAAATGTCAAGAATATGAACAAAAATTATTCCTTTAATGAACTATCGACTATTAACACAGCCCGTCGACCAGAATTAAAAAATCAGTCATTTGTTAAGAGCCCAACCTGAAGTGGCAAAAACAAAACTTTTCTTATATTCTCAAAATCTAATCAGTGGTCACACCATTATTTTAGACATCTTAGCTATGCTGCTAAGCTCAAAATAATGGGTAAACATCTCAGTTGGTGGAGCAGCGCGATTCTCATTATTCCATGGATATGAGCTGTCAATCTCTCTTCAATTTGTTCAATTTAGTTGACGATATCAAGCTCGTTAGAAGACAAATCGAGATGTTAAAATGTCGATAGTACGATCGACACAGCAAAATTATCAACATTCAACACTGTGAATTATGTTGAACTCATATTCAAATTTATTGATGGTCATTCGACCAGATCAGATTAGTCATGAAACATTATTGTATATCATAAGTGAAAGCCCGATGAGCAAACGTTTCAAAATTATTGACGCTTACAATACTGTCTCTGTGCGAACAGAAACACGAATAGGTATAGGTAATATGTCAATTACGCAATTTTGGATTCAGTTATTTCCGCAAATATATCTATTACCCAAACAGAAATTCGAAAGCTTTTCAAAAATAAGGAAAAAAGATGAAGATGGCCAACTCACGTTTGAAACTGATCGTCAAAATCAGATACTTGATCTTTCGGTAAAAATTCACTGTTCCACCAACTTGAGATAAGTTTACCCGCTTTTTGATCTGGCAATAGACTTCAATGTTACCATGAGTTCTATGCGAATCACATATCGCCATCTAACAGCGGTAATATCAACCTACGACTATGTACAGTGACTTGTCTATTCACTGTACGACTACGCATCAACGGTAGCGACACCTAGTAGCCTTATTCAAAAGAAGGAAAAGCATTTCCTGCATAAGTAAAACTTTCATCAAGTTTTATTGTATTTTATAATAACCAGACCGAAGACGATTCCATAAATGAAGTTTCATAACAAACAGTCCATCCGATCTCTAGTTATAAATGGTGTAACCAACATCTTTCTTTTATATATACATATTTTGAGTTTTTCAAGGATATCACCTGAATAACTCAAAAATGCTTTACCATCGCTTGTTAACAGATACTATATATTTTGAGTTTGTCGCTTGGAAAATCACTAATGGTAGGTTTCACAAAGCATAATCCCCGGTGATCGGAGGTTGATCTAGGATCAACACGATTTGACAGTGGAAAAACCAGAGAATCAAGCCGTTGATCTCCGATCACCGGTGATCACGCTTTGTGAAACCCAGCGTAGGAGTATCAAACAGTTGCATAAATCATTTCAAGCAGTTTCCTTTGGATAACCATCTTACTTCAGTAATTTTAATAACCCAAAGCGGAAGAGGGGGAAAGTCCATTTCTGAATTGCCTTCCTTTACTTTCAAATTGCGCCCCTGTGGGTCGTAGGCCCCACGTTGGGAAACACTCTAAATAAGACTTCCAATTTGGACCACTCTGTACATACCCACACTGTAGAGTTTTAAGATTATGCAAAGTGTACAATTTTGGTATTGTTTGAGACTAAAAATAGAAAATTGATATATTGCTTTAGAGAAGTAATAGATGCTGTTTGAAATAAGTATTCTTTTATGACTTGAATTTTTCTAAAGATCCTACCCATATCGAAATAACTTAGATCTAAACCCAATATGAGGTATTCAAATTTCATCTTTAGACGTCAAATAGCAGATATCTCTCCATATTCTGATGGACATATCCAAATCCGATCATGAACTGAAAATCCAATTTTTTCAAACTTCAAGGCTACTCGCAGTCTTCGCAATGCAAACACAATTCGCAGAATCCCTTCACGAACTTGGTCACCTAATTTAAAGCGTTTCAACTGAAAAAGACAGCTTCCTGCTTTGCTCTGTTCCAAAAGAAATAGATTTTATTCTGAAAAGAAAACTTCCAACAGTGAGCTAACAAAGAAACGGATGAAATTTTTTTTGTATAATGAAAATCCATTGTGAACTGGAGCTGTACTCTGTCAGGACGTAATTGCAGTTTCTGGGCGGATGGGGCAAGATTAAAACATGCTCCGAAGAAATATCTGGATCCTTGTCCTTGACTCGGAAAAAGTGTTCGTCCTAAGTTGTTTATAGCACCTGACTCCAACGAGTATAAAGGGGTAAATGCAACGACAGAATTCCAAATTCGACATTTTTGCATGTTATTTCCATTTCCGCCATCTTGCATCCTTTTGTACAGTGAAGGCTCTGATTGTATTATTAAGATTATACTGACAGTCCTAGGTCATTTGAGGAGACCTCATGAGTTGTAGTTCGAGAAAGTAAGGAGAATTAGTTGTGTAGGTTTAGTTAGTCTGTCGTCAACACTTTAGGCACAGCACTCTATACTTTTGACCCAACGGTGAGTGTACCTACATCCTACATTATGGATGGATCCAGAGGGTAGGTAGAATGGGAAGATCTGTAATACGGAAAAGGGGTTCAGAGTCGATTTACACCTTTTTTCCTCGCCTGGGGCAGAAGATGTCAGGATAATCAAGGATTAATTGGAACAGAGAAGCACGAAGTATCAGAAATCCTGCAAAAAGCATTCCTTTTCTATGGTTTAGAAACATTTTTGAATTCCTAACTTCATTAACACCGAAAAAATAAAAGGGGTGATTCATTGAGGAAAATTAAAGTGCATATTTGGTATAACATTTTTCGAAAAACCTCCCCCAAGAAAAGTGATACCTCTCCGAAGATAAAAAAATAGTTTTTCTTTCTTATTTAGTCTGTATATTAAGCTTAGGACACGAAACTTGGTAATTATCATTTGTCAATGAAATACACATGTTTTTAGCAGAATCCTGGTATCGGTATCAGTATTTTTATAATTGTCATTGCAAAGCACAGACTACTAGATATTTAGGCAAAATACCCTCGCGTTAGCTCATATTTTGAAAACGCTTTGAATTTTTTTCTCGTAATTCCTTGAGTTTTCGAAAAAACTTGTAGAAATAAAAAAGTTAATGTATTTAGGCTTTTCAGCCATGATTTTTCAAATGGAAAATTTCCAACAAAAAAAAGGTATAGGATTCTAGCTGAACCAAAGAGAAAGTGGGTAAAGTCATAAGATGGTTCTTCGCACTATTCGCAGTGGGAAACTTAGTGGTATCAGAAAAGAAAAAACAAGCATCAATGCTCAATAACATTGGATTGATTGTATATTTTCTTCAGTGTATTACCCAGTATACAAAGGACCCCACACTTTTTCTATGGCAAATGGCGTTCCGTCAAATGTTCTAAAATTTTGGTATAATCTAGTACTTAACCTACTGATCAAAAGTGTCCATGTCCCAAACTCAATCCTATGACTAGTTTTTGAGATACAGGGCGTTGAAGTTGAGAATTACCCACTTTTTCTACGCTCGTATGTCGGAACAGAATTGAATGAATTTTTCTCGAGAAACATTTCATTCCATCCCCAGGGAGCAACCATATAGAGGAATATGACCGAAAATCGTTACGAATACAGGGTTATCCATAATTGAATGCATGCCCGATTTTGAAAGTATAATATATGTCAGTTTCAGAGCGAGAACGTTCACAAAATAAACTATTACAATAGATATCGTCGTTAAAACCCGAAAAATGTGTAACTCCATTCTAGCTGATTGTACAGGAGAGGCAAAAATAAATTTTTTCATGACCCGTACTCCCTTAATATTTTTCAAAACACATTATTCTATTTTGCGCGGGAAAAATATTTAACTGTTAGATGGAACCACACAAATTTCTGAGCATGTAGATGTTGAAAACCGCTAAGAGATGGCATCAAAATCTCTTCTTTGATTGAATTGAGAGTTACACATTTTTCGGGTTTTAACGACGATATGTTGTTGTTACATCAAAAAAGTCTGTAATACCCAGAATTTATACTGGGTGATCCATTATTATAGAAACTATTCTCAAGGAAGATTAAGTGGACACCCTGTATTTATGGGTTGATTCAAGGTGTTTGTTTAATTTTTTAGAACATATCATCATGGACTTCAAAGAATACTGGGTGATTCAGTCATCAAATGATCTCTGAACCTCACGAAAATACCCAAAAACCACCTTTTTTTTTCATCACCCTCTATTTCCTGATTAACTCCGATGCAGTGGGAGTTTTCTTTCACCATTGTACTTGAAATAAAAACATCATCACATCAATCTGTTCATAGGAAGTGGATAAAAACTCTCAGCCGTATTGATGTTTTTATATCAAGTACAGTGGTGAAAGAAAACTCCCTCCTCATCGGAGTTAATCTTGAAATAGAGGGTGATGAAAAAAAAGGTGGTTTTTGTGTATTTTCGTTAGGTTCAAAGATCATTTGATGACTGAATCACCCTGTATCCTTTGAAATCCATGATGATATGTGTCCACTTAACCTTCCTTGAGAATAATTTCTATAATAATTCGATAGGATGAAGAATAAAAAATCTCCAGGTCCGGACGGCTTTACAGCTGAAATTCTGAAGTCCATTAAACATATAATCGCTAAACCATTAACACATATAATAAATCTATGTTTCAGCAGTGGAATGATTCCCTCAGCGTTCAAACATGCAATCCTAAGGCCTATTCATAAAAAAGGTGATACACTTAACGCGGACAACTACAGGCCAATTTCTCTTGTGTCGAACTTTTCTAAGATTTTTGAGAGATTACTGAAGAATCGTATGGATAGCTATTTGCGTAAGAGTGGGATATTATCCACCAAACAGTATGGGTTCAGGGAGGGTAAATCAACTGAGGACACTATAGCACATATCACAGCTAAGCTACACAAAAAGTTAGACGAAAAATGTCCCACATTGTGCATATTTGTTGACCTAGCCAAGGCTTTCGACACTGTGAGTCATGAACAACTACTTCTTGTACTCGAGAGCGCTGGGTTCAGGGGAGTTCCACACAAGCTCCTGGAAAATTTCCTAACAGACAGGAAACAGCAGGTACAAATTGGAGATACTAAAAGCAATTCCGTGAATGTCGAATGCGGAGTTCCGCAGGGAACCGTATTGGGGCCATTACTCTTCAATTTGTATATCAATGATCTGTTCAAACTTGAGCTGGATGGGGATATGGTGGGTTTTGCTGATGATGTTGCGGTCTTGTACAGTGCTGAAAACTGGGAATCATTGAAAACGAAAGCTGAAAACGACTTTGTGAAAATCGTGAACTGGTTCAGTGGTCGGCTCTTGTCAGTTAACTTTGACAAGACTTTCTTTATGCCGTTTACTTCCTATGAGCGATACTTACCGAATTACCAGTTTCTGGAGTTGAACTGCGATGGTTCACATATAAAAATAAACTCTACATCAAGTTTCAGATACCTTGGTGTTTACCTCGACAGACACCTGAAATGGGATGCACACATCATTCATGTCACAAAAAAATTGAGATGTACTTTATATAAAATAAAATACCTAACTCAGGTGCTTACCCTGGAACAACTGCGGATACTTTATTATGCTCTGGCGGAGAGCCACCTCAGATATGGAGTCATAGCATGGGGATCAGCATTGAGTACACATCTAAAAAAATTGGAAAAAGTCCAAAAATTTTTGTTGAAAATAATCTATAAGAAACCATTTACTTACCCTACCCACCTATACTTGGACTCAAACGTGTTTGATGTGAGGCAGTTGTATTTTCTTACTGCAACATGCAGACAACATAAGTGCAGGTCTGACCTTGTCTACATGGAACACAAGTATGGTACCAGAAATAATCACAACACCGTAGTTATACCTAAACCCGAAAAAAGCATTATTCAAAGATGCCACTCGTACCTGGCACCTAGATTTTACTCCCAGATCCCCCCGGAATTCAAAAGGATAAATTCGGGTACACTTTTCAAAAATAGAATAAAGAGGTGGTTAAATGAAAAACCCAGATTGTGGATACACCAATGCGTCGATGTTAATAACAGCTACTACTATTGAGAGTACATATTATAGTCCATTCTTCTGTTTCGTTTTTATCTGAATTCTAAAATCTATGTATATATCGATAATTTGTAGTTCACTTCTTAGTTTTTAGTGTTGTTGTGATATTTTCGTTATATTCCTAGTAAAGGCCATTATGTCTGGTCTCATATGAATAATTCGGTGTTTTTGTCACGTCTCATTGAATTACATTTATTTGTAAAAAGCACCCCGCATTCAAGGCATGCCTTTTGCGGATTACTGTTTGTTCACAATTTGTTTGTCTGAGTACTCTGAGTGAGATAGATATGTATGATTTTCGTTCCTGTGAATAAACTCTTATTATTATTATTAATAATGGATCACCCAGTATAAATTCTGGGTATTACAGACTTTTTCGATGTAACAACAACATATCTAGTGTAATAGTTCATTTTGTGAACGTTCTCGCTCTGAAACTGACATATTTTATACTTTCAAAATCGGGCATGCATTCAATTATGGATAACCCTGTATTCGAAACGTTTTTCGGTCATATTCCTCTATATGGTTGCTCCCTGGGGATGTCATGAAATGTTCCTTGAGAAAAATTGAAGTTCATTCGATTCTGTTCCGAGATTTGAGCTACACGCAAAATTTTGTCCAGATGGAGTTACCAGAAACATAAAAAATCCTAGCGAATTATGGAAACAAATTTCCAATATTTCTGGATCATGAATATTTGGAATCATGGAGGTTTATTTGACAGCTGTTGTCATTTTTTTGTGACGGCCGTCGAAGACATATTTCCTTATGTTCTAGTTAAAATGTTGATAAATGAGCGCTCGAAAAAGTTCAAACTTTACGTCAGTGCTTGAGAGGGTTTTCCCCCAATCATTTTATTCAGTCGGTTTCGAAACAAACTCAGCTCAGATAGGTATATTCGAATGGAAAAAATCATTTTTGATATCTGATACTTATTTCCTGTCAATCTCATGCATATCTACATGCTTTGATCCAAAAATACAACAAAAGAAAAGCTGAATCTGCCGAACTGAGTTTCCTGTATTTACAATTGTATTTATTCTTCGTGAAAGGACCTAGATGTCAGAGGTTCAGGATCAAAGACATTTAGCAAGGTTAAATTCTTACATAAGGTTGAAACAGAAGAAAGGAATTTTCCATTCGATCAATAAAGATATAACATCGATTTCCCAATCTGTAAAATTCTCACAAAGGCAACATTCTCGTCCTATCGGCTGCGGGGAAGAAAATGAGTTTGCTGAAGGTCCGATTTCAGCAAGAATTATTTTCCGTCAGAATTAATCTTCGCTAGCAGGAGGTTCCAGCTTGATTTATCTTATCGATGGCTTCTTGGAATGACAGATGAATTTATATGCACGTACTTCTGATGTGAATATTTGAATTCTCTGGAGAGTTCCGCCGAAGAAAACGATCTCCTGAATATTCCTCTTATCATGCAAAGCGGCCTTTTTGTGAAAATATTGAGTCGATTTCGAAGTATTACAAAAACTCACTTCCTGAATGTTTCTCTGGTATTCAAATAAAATAATTCTGAGTTTGGAATTATATTGGGTTGTATCCAAAACGAACTATTATCAAGAATATAAAATCGCCCACATACAGTTTATTTTTAAATTGAAGATTTTTGAGTCTCAATTTGCCTTATCCAAATGATATTGACATTCAACCAAAAATATTGAGATAAAAAATTCGTGCCTGTCACGAGTTTTTGGTATGCATGTAAACACCTCGAAGTTTTTATTTCTTGATAGAATCTGGTTGATACAGTGGAGAAGTTCGGAAATTTTAAATTCTAAATTTTTTTCAGAATCTTCAGAATCAAAATTTTTACCATTTCTGAAAGAATACATAGTTCCCGATAATAGACTACCTATTGTATTTTATCAATTAATTCTTTACGAGATAACTGAATGAGTTGTTTTCTGTGGAAATATCTTTTGTAGTCTTTAAGACTTAAGATGATTAATAATCAAGTTGGCGGCTGTCACAAATGAGTTTTAAATTAACAATTTCGGGGGACGTCATTTTCATTATTATTTAATTTTTTTTCTTTGAGACATTATTTCAACACCCGTTTGAACTTTCATGGAATACTCAGTCCAACAACGTGTGTAGAGACGTACAAAAGAAGCAATTCGATAAAAGGAGTACATTTCGGCGACAGTTTATTAACAACAATAGGGGTCACGCGCCATATCGTAAAACTGTTGAGTTATGGGTTCATCATTGGCGTGAAAATGGTTCTGTACAAAGTTTGAAGAAGCCTGGACGTCGAAGAGTATTTCGTACACCAGAAAATATTGAACGAAGTTATCTGAAATCCCGAAGAGTTACCTGTCATTTAGTGTGATAATTTTTTTTGTTAACTGAAAAAATTTTAATTCGAATATTAAAATCTGTAGCCTATAATGGGGAACCATGTATAAAGGGTGTTTTTTTTTAAATGAATGAAATAAAACAAGGATGATTTTTCCAAATTGACATGAAATTCGAAAGATAATCTACTGGCATCATAATTTGAGTATGCAGAAGCAAGATTTTCATGATAAATTTGCACAACTTGGAAGCGTTGTTAAGGCGTAAGTCTACTCATGTTGAAATGCCGAACCAAACTAAAAATAAATTTAATATAATAAATTATGTAAAATCACATAAGCGGTAAGGCGCTACCTAATCAATTGAAAGGAATAAGACACAAATAATTTGCCACTATAAATAATTACATCGTATTCACATTTCATTTGTTATTATTTATGGTGGCAAATGATTTGTGTCTTATTCCTAAAAATAAATTACTTGGCAGCTGACAAAAGGACCGCGAGTTGAAATGCAGAATGTAAAATAAGATGTATCCAAACTTAGATCTAATGAATACGAGAAAATTTGTTCGAATGCAGAATAATTGCATCAATTATAGTGAAGGTTGCACAAAACTGATAAAAACAATTCCATAAAATACCTATAATAATGAACATTTAAATCACAATCAACAGACATTCTTTTATTGCGGGATCAGAATCTTGCTCGCCTTCGTACGAATTGATATTTCCCAATTCTGAGATACAGAAGGCAAGATTTCTCAGGATAAACCAATTCGTGGAATTCACCGCACCTTCCACTTGCTCCCAGAGGAGAAATAATGTCTTCCTTGCATTCCGCTACTACCCTATCCCTGTATAATTTTTATTTTATTACCCAGGTATTCGGAAGGTTCAGTAGGATGACAGATGGAATCTGCATTTATAATGCTACTCAAAACCATTTGAGCTACAGTTACATTTTTGGACGAATATTGCAGTTATGATTTAACGCCAAGATAAAGATAGCCTACTGATGATAAATTCATATAGATTATACAGGAGTCCCTATTTCGCTTGAAGACTAAGTCAAAAGAAGAAAGAGACCACAAAAAATTCAATTTCATTCAGTCACTCGAAAATTGCACATCCAAATAAATTAGATCGGCTTCAAAGAAAGCTATTTCCAAAATAATACCTCTACGCCAATTAATATAACAGCTGCTGTAAATTTTTTACGTATAATGAAGAGTTTTTCAATAAGAAATGTTATTTTGATATTAGAAGAAAAATGCCACTTTTCAAAAAAATGTTCGGATGTTTCATTATGAATAGGAAGGTATGCCGTGCATATCTAATAGAAAATAACATCAGCCAAGTGATCACCACGACCATGACTGCAGAACCACATCATTTTCAAGAAATTTTCCATAACCAAATCGCAAAGCTGCCCTATGTCCTCGATAGCCTCACGAATTCCATCTTTGAGGTCTTGAATCGATGCTGGGCTCTTGACGTAGACCTTCTTTTTCACATGGCCCCAAAGGAAGAAGTCGCAAGGTGTTAAAGCACAAGATCTCGGCTGCCAATTGTGATCGCCTCACCGTAACTGTTAATTCAGCCTCATTCTCGAAACAGTAAGGTCCAATGACCTCGCCGGACCATAAACTGCACCAAACAGTCACAAGTTGAGGCTAGAGAGGCTTTTCAACAATAACTTTTGATTTTTCCGAGCCCCAGAAGCGACAATTTTGCTTGTTGACGAAGCCACCAAGGTGGAAATGGGCCTCATCACTCTAGATGAAATTCCGGATCATTTTCATGCATTTCAAGGAGCCAATCAGCCAAGACACGACGTTGTTGATGATCGGCCGGCTTGAGTACTTGTGTCAACTTTATAAGCCTTAAGACCCAAATCGTTATGCAAAATACGGTGTAATGACGTTTGTGGATTGCCTAATTCCAAAGAACGACGAGGAATGGACCAACCTAGGTTTTCTTCAACACTTTCGACCACAGCAGCAATATTCTCGGCTGTTCTTGAGCGACGAGCACAGGTTTCATTCTTCACATCACTAACTTGTCCTAACAGCTCGAATTTTTCCACCAATTTCTGTATTGTGGTTCGACGAGAGTCTTCATGACAACCCAAAAATGTTCTCTGAACCGTCTCTGCCAAATTTTCGCCATTTGTTTGGTGAATTTTGATAATTTCAATGCGTTGTTGATGCATGTATCGTTCCATCTTTATTAAGGGCGTAGTTTGATGTGTATTCATGAAATCTTCATCATATTGATCGATTATGAGATTCATATTACATAAGAAGTCTGTTGATAATCCGAGAATCATTTCAGAAAGATACTTAACTGAACCTATAGTCTAAGATTGGTGTCCTTGACGATAGGGAATTTGATCATTTCAATTTAGGTCATTTCCAAAAACATGCAGGGAGAGAGATAACCTTATGAAGAATGCAGAAAGAATTATTATTATTTTCGTCCAGGATGAATAGCCTTTCCGATTTATCTGAAAAATGTCCTAAACAATCTAGTACTTCTTCTTTTGAGATTCCTTACATTCATACAGCTTGTTAATAATAATAATACACGTTTTTGAGTTTTAGGATTGTTTTGGTTTATGATACTTTTGTTTCAACTGAAGAAAAAATTATGAGAATAAATACAAAATATATATTTCGACCTGATTTTCCAGTGGCATACCAAATTTTCCTGCAAGGGAGTTGAACTTTCTATGGAGGTACTCATGCAAATTTTCTTAAGGTCGGCGTTTAAAGCGAGTAGGAAAGCTCATCCGATAGAGGCGCCACCGTGCATTTTATGGAATATCTCCATAGAACTTACATTATCACAATAAGTTCTATGAATATCTCCCTAATCATGAATGAAATGTACAATGGCGCCCTCTATCCGAAAATCGCCGAACTATGAAATAAGCGAATTTGTGGGTAGAGCAGGATCTTTTTCCCGCCAAAATTTGAATTTGGCCATTCTCTGCCAATTCCGTATTTCAAGTTGTTTTTCTGAACGAAATTATCTGTAGATTCACTTTCAATCGGATGTTGCACTATTTTCATGGGTCTTTCTGTTGAAATAAAACAGAAGCATGAGTTGGCTCATTTTCTTCTATTTTTGAAAGAAAAAAAAATAAACTTTCGGAATGAAATCGATTAAAATTATTTCATCAAGAACTCCAATCCCTTCTGAGTTTACCCACAAAATTTCAGTTTTCAAAGTGAAACCATTTTCAAATGCAACTTGAAATAGAAACACACTACATTGAACGCCCACCTTAAATCAAATTTGTTTTTCATTTCATAACTCGAGTGAACTAGACTTTTTTACATTTTTTTGTCAAATTCATAACCACGTTTCTTGTGAGGCTTAATAGGGGACAAATTATATTATGTATGTGAAATATACTTCTCCACAAGAGTTAGGGATATCGTATTCAATCGTTTCTAAAAGTATGTAATCTTCGAGAAAATTGCTTTAAAATCATTTAAAACTCAATAAAAACTTGAATCGATCCAATAAAAATCAGTATGAGACATTTCGTCAATGGTGCCCGATTCTCAAATGGCTATCAGAAATGTAGAACGCGACAATATGTCGAGTGCGAATGGCTACTGACTTTCGAATTGGGTATTCTCGGGAACTACTCGACATTGGGAAGTCACTCGACATTTTATGTCGAGTGAGGATATCTGGCAACTCCGCATTGAGAAGACGGATATAAAGTTCGTTGAAGCATTGAGTTTAAACATTCAAATATTTAAACTCAATGGTTAAAGTTTAAATAATTTGAAGAAAATTTCACTGCAATCGAGGTTCGAGATGGAAACTGCTAAGAAAACACATTGCTCGGCAAAACAAAAATCAAAATTAATTCAGATACTGCAAAATGAAAAAGATACGTGTTTCGATGTTACCATTTCTTCTAGAGTTAGTGCAGACTCATAAGTCCTAGGTTCCACATAGGGAGACAGGGTATCTATTAAATTTCTTACTAAATCTTTAGATAATCGAAATCTCTTTACAAACATGTTATCATTTAATGTCTTGAAATAGTCATAATAACAATGGGTATGCCCAACAAATTCTGCAGCTTCTTCATTATCCTCCAGGTTTCGAATAGCTTGTAGAATTTCTACTTCTTCGTCCATCATTTTCAAAAGGATTCGCAAACGTACAATGAACACAAAGTTTATTTCATTCGATGAAAATGACAATGTGGAAAGTGAAAAAGTAAACAAACACACGGAAAGAACTAACATAACCTTACATTAATGGCATTAGGCGATGATAAAAGCAATGTCGAGTGGCTTCTACCCACTCGTCTTCTTGTCTATCGGAATTTGTCTAATGTGACATTTGAGAATACCAATTTTTGATTTCACTCGACAATCTGGTGATGTCGCATGCGACATTGACCCAATAGACATTTGAGAATCGGGCCCCTGGTCGCCTTTTTTCTGAAGTTTGGTTCTTTGCATATGCTTCATGAATGTTCTTATTTTGAAATGAAGTCAGTTTATCAACGGCTTCGATTTGAAACGAGTTTTCTGAAAATGCCAGGACTTAAATTTACGAACGCTGAGGCTAATAGGGCCATCGGAATACTACAGGCCTAACTCAGGTTGTTGTAGCGGAAAGGCTC
Organism: Adalia decempunctata; assembly: GCA_951802165.1. Taxonomy (NCBI): domain Eukaryota; kingdom Metazoa; phylum Arthropoda; class Insecta; order Coleoptera; family Coccinellidae; genus Adalia; species Adalia decempunctata. The sequence continues at coordinate 34,052,276 of OX637697.1, read as the reverse complement.
CAAGTCAGCCAAGGTGTGATATCTCGATTTTGGAATAGGTTCAGGGAGACAGGTTCCGTGTTGGAAAGACCAAGGCTTGGTCGGCGACGAAAAACAACAATTGCTCAGGATCGTTTCATCACCGTTTCGTCGAGAAGAAACCCTAAATCTACTTGTAGGCTACGGAAGACTCTTCAAAATGCAGATGGGGTCCAAGTTTCCATCGAAACCATCAGACGACGTTTGAGAGAGGTGAATCTAGGTTCTAGACGTCCATTAAGAGGAGTTCCATTAACACGTGACCATAAGCGTCAAAGACTGGAATGGGCAAGGCAACATATTTATTGGAACGATCAATGGCGTAGTGTCTTTTTCACTGATCAATCCAGATATGGACGATTTTCAGATTCTCGAAGAATAAGGGTATGGACAATCCCACGTATACCCCGTAATCGTCGCTATGTCCAAGAAGTCCATCCATTCCGAGGGAGTAGTGTTATGGTATGTGCCGGGATGCATTTTTCCGTTCCCTATACAGTCAGCGCGACAGATCGCTCTCACCGTATATGAAACGGAATGCACAATGGAACTCCGTTTCCTAGCAGATATGCGCGATGTGCTCACTGCCCTGTTATAGTCTTCTGGGTGCCGATGGGACAAATTGCAAATTATTAATAAAGTTTTCTTACTTCCTGTATAGCTTTATTAGGTAGAGTCTACCACATTTTTCCTCTGTGAACATTTTTGTAGTCGCGGTTTTTTTTCAGCAAACCTCTCGTCGACCATATTTTCATTTGTTTTAATCATACGTACCTACTCTTTTTTTTGTAAAATGCAATCATAAAAACAATCTGGGAAAAATGAGATAACATGATTGTCTACCAATATAAACATGACTGAAAATCGCATTTTTTAAATTATTAATGCACTCCTGATTTTTTTCAGAATCGGTTTATATAACCATAAAATGCAATTGTCCGACAAAAAAAATGTTGATGTTTTCTTGTCCGACAGATGGAAATCGACGATTTTTTTGAGTTTTTAAATTCATTACTATTTGTCGGACAAGAATGAATTTATATTTTAGACAGATTCGTTTCATAGAAAAAACAACTGTCCACCATATAAAATGCGGCAAATCCTTAAGGTGAATACAGACTATTCTGACGTGACGTGATTCCACGTCACGTCAGACGTGTACTGTGCTCCCATTGGCCTGATATGAACGTGAACGCACAGAACAATGTGTTGCATTTTTATATCACTCACATTTTGACGTTCACGTTCATATTAGGCCAATGGGAGCACAGTACACGTCTGACGTGACGTGGAATCACGTCACGTCATAATAGTCTGTATTTACCTTTAGTCTAGTTGAATATAATGATTTTGTTTCAGAATATTTTTTCGAATATTATTGAAATGAAACTATTGATTTCGATTGAAAGTGTATGATTCAAATTGTTTACTGACATTTTTATTAAAATCTAAAAAAAACAATGAACATTGTAAAGCCACGGATATTTTTTGAATGTCTACACATAAACACTCCATCATTACTAGCAATATTATATCGGCAACAACTGAAATTGCCGAACTTTATTCGTCGGACAGCTAGATGATAGTATTCAGCATATCCTTCTTAATGGCCCTCAAAAAATCGAATGTTTATTCGTAACATGAGCAAAGTTACATCCGGTAAATGCATATAGTCTATTCATAACCAAATTAAAGCAGTGAATCCTTCAATTTTGGAATGAACGCCACATTTTTTTTTGTCGGACAACTAGTGCACTACATTGTATTTTCGAGGTGGAGAGAATAAGAAAAAAAGACATTATTCATAATTTTTTATCCCAAAAAATCTTCGTTTTCCATTTGTCAGACAAGGAAATCGCCACATTTTTTGTCGGACAATTGCATTTTCATACTTCATATGGTTGTATCAACCGCTTCTGAAAATTTCGGGAGGGTATTAATACTTTGAAAAAATGCGATTTTCAGTCATGTTTATGTTGGTAGACAATCATGTTTTCGCATTTCTCCCAGATTGTTTTTATGATTGCATTTTACAAAAAAGAGTATGTTTGATTCAAGAAAAATGAAAATATGGTTTGCTGAAAAAAAAACCGCGACTAAAAAAATGGTCACAGAGGAAAAATGTGGTAGACTCTACCGAATAAAGCTATACAGAAAGTAAGAAAACTTTATTAATAATTTGCAATTTGTCCCATCGGCACCCAGAAGACTATAACAGGGCAGTGAGCACATCGCGCATATCTGCTAGGGAACGGAGTTCCATTGTGCATTCCGTTTCCTATACGGTGAGAGCGACCTATCGCGCTGACTGTATAGGGAACGGAAAAATGCTGCCGGGATATGTTTCAACGGGCGCACAGATCTACACATTTTGTCCTGGGAATATGACCGCCTTACACTATAGGAAGCATTTCATTGACAATGTTGTATCAAATTTTCACGATGCTATTGGTGAATTTCTAGACGATAACGCTAGACCGCACCGTGCAGCCATAGTTGAGAATGCGCGCGAGGAGCTTGGTAATCCACATTTTCCAATACCTCCGCACTCACCATATTTGAATTGCATAGAACATGCATGGGATATGCTCCAAACAAGATTAGACAATCATCAACCTACCCCAGAATCCTCAAATGATCTGAGAGACCTCCTCCCCATTTATGGAACCAAATTCCTCAAGAAATGTTCAACAACCTCGTGTGTAGTATGCCAAGAAGATGTCAAGCTGTTATTGATGCCGGTGGAGGCCATACATGATAGTCTTAAAATGCTTGAATTCTCTGGGAATAAAATTTCGTTATTTTACTCGATTTTTTTTAACCCCCCTGTATACGCTGCAGACCTACAGGATAAAATTAATTTACAACTTGAAATCATATTAATATGACTTTTCATCACAAAAATCTTATTTTAACTATATTTTTTTGCAATTTGAGTCAAATCCCTAACTCATGTGGTACAGGTGTTAAAGCAGCGTTAGATTCATCAACGAAAACAAAATGGTGAGTTAGGTTACAGTTACCGAACTCAGCTTCAACAGGTTATTTCTGAGTTGCATTCAGTTTGAATCAGAGTAATCGTTCATTATACAGGGTGAGTCTTTGACTTGTACATATATTTTATGGATATATCTCTTCAACAGAGCCGCATTCGGAAAAATGGAAAATGAAAAAAAGGTTTCCTTTGGCCTCAAGAATCTACAGTTGAAATATATGTTCAAGTCAAAGACTCACCGTGCATATATGCTATAGTTCTTTACAGTAGACATGGCCACAGTATTTTCCCTTGAGATTTCCCGATTAATTGAATGCTGTAGTTTGTCGAATGGGAGCTGACTCGCCCGGTATACGTTGATGTTGATCCAATGAGCAATGATTAGGGTCTCGACAGAGACTCACTACTGAATTTCCCATTCGTTGGCTGCAATACCAGAAATGCAAAAGTTGTAATTGACTCAGGCCTTATCCGTTCAAGTATTCCCCAGTGGAGTTTTGAGTAGTTAGCTAGCCAGTTTACTGCACGATCCTGTTCCATTCTCCGATGAAATACCGCCAGTGCGCGGTATGGAGTGGTCACCGACTGTGTCTGACTTTTGTTAACTTTTGCAAGTTCAACAATTTCACAGGGCGGTTGCCTAGCCCAGCTCTTTGTTTCGACGTTAACAAAACTTAATTGTCTTGCCTTATGTTCAGTAATGAGAGCGGCATTATAACTTTATTAGTTTCCTCGTGGCAATAAATATCATGTTGTTGCGGTAGTTTGGGATCCAGTTTCTTAATGGAATCTTTCTCTACCGCACACACATCCTGGTGTGAACGTTTACTCCCTTGGTTTATCGCGTTAATTCGGATTAAATGGGAATTGGGATGCTCCCCCATATAATTTTCCCAGAAAAGTATAACACAAAAGTTAAACCAACCGGTTATTTGAGAGGCAATTATTAATATTTTGCGGAATGAGGAATGTAACATTGCCATCCTCGTGAAAAAGAAATAATGGCGTGACAGTTTATGTTTATTTCGTATGGACTCAGTTTCTGTATAGGAATTGAACCTACGTTTCTCGATTGTTGGTCAAGGGTTCTGTGCATTAATTTACCAAATTATACAGGATGTTTTCAAATTAGATGTGAACCTTGGAGGACGTGTTAGTATGACTCGAGGTATGACTGAAATTTTGAGTTTGATTGAAATTAAAATTTTTTCAATTCCTTACTTTTTTTCTTTGCTTCTATCCCCTCTCAAATCAAAATCTGCGGACACAAAGTAGTGCGTGCATTCTAACGAACACTTTTTTTGGAAATGATGTAGGAATTTGGCAAGTTCTTGAAATAATTTCATCATACATAGATTGGAAATTTCTTGAATTCTATAAAAGGCTACATCATGGACAAGAATCGAACCTGCGTTTCTTGATTTTCGGTCCAAGGACTTTGTCCACTAAACTACCAAAGTATATACTCTTTATGGATTTTAATGATAGTAGTGTGAGATACTTCATAGCTGGGGACCACTAATGAACTATTGTCATTGTCCCCCAGTCATGAAATCCCCCATACCCTGACGTTAAAACTTGTAACAATTAATTCTCGAGAACCCCCAAACGAAAAATCCTAGAAACTTGAAATTTTCAGGGCACACGAATTTTTTCATCTAACAACTGAATCTACATTCCTTTTCTCAGTTCTTATAAGGATCTTCATTTCCTTCTGGAGATTAACATTTTGAATAATCTCACTATTAATCCATCACTCCACAATTTTTTCATTTCATCAAAATTGAATTCATAAAGCTGTGAAAAGTGAGCAAAGATGAAAGTTGGAGAAATAATACTTACCTATTTGGCTATTTATAGTATATTCATTGGGATATACCGAATTCAAGTATACGAAGATATATAGAAAAATTCTTAGCCTACTGTATGGAACCAAACAAAATTTTAATGTCAAAATATTTGATTACTCAACATATTCTCCTTTTAATTGAATACATTTACTACAGCGAACCTGCAACGTCTATAGACCTTTCAAAAAAAATTTTTCTCGGTGCTCTGCAAACCAGTCCTCCACAGCTTTTATTACCTCCTCGTTGGAGGAAAATTTACGACCTTTTAAACTTTTTTTCAGTTGAGGAAAGAGATGATAGTCGGAAGGAGCCAAATATGGTGAAAAAGGGGGGTGTTCTAGTAATTCTAACCCTAAATCACAATTATTTTTTGCATGGTAACATAAGATTTCTGTACTGGGGCGTTCTCCTGTAAAAAAAACACCTATGGATAGCTTTCCGCGTCTTTTCTCTTCAATTTCTTCCCGTAGAGTGGCCAGTAATGTCGAATAGTAATCTCCAGTTATTGTCCTATCCTTATGCAAAAAGTCAATCATGATTACCCCATGGAAATCCAAAAAAACTGAAGCAAGAACTTTTCCAGCAGATTTTTGGTCACGAAACTTCTTAGGTCTTGGAGAACCAGAGTGTCACCATTCCATCGATTGTTGCTTTGTTTCTGGATCGTAGAAATGTACCCAAGACTCATCCATAGTAACAATTTCGTTTAAGAAGTCTACATCGTTTTAAAATCGAGCACAGATCGAACGCGATGCTTCTACCCTTGCACGCTTTTGGTCAACATTCAAACATTTTGCAGAAATTTTTCTCATGTTCAAATCGACGTGAAATATATTATGAACGCGTTCGTATGAAATCTTCAGTGCTTCATATATCCGTTTTAGCCCAAATTGACGGTCTGATAAAATCATGTCATGAACTACATACATATTTTCGGGGACTGACACAGAAACTGACCTTCCTGATCGGTCCTCATCTTCAATGAAAAATTTACTTCTTTTGAAGCTTGGAGTCCAATTATTCACTGTCGCATACGAAGGACATTGATCACCAAGGGTTTTAATCTTCGTAAATCTGCTTACCTCTTAACCCTTTTAAATACAGGTACTTGCTGATGGCTAGATACTCCAATTTTTCGATTTTGACATCGAACTCTACACTGACACTTCTAATAAGTTAATGTTCATTGATATGGTATCGCAATATTTTGTTTATGCATGGAACTGGTCTAGGCTAACTAGATATTAATACATCCTCGTATATCCAATTGAAAACTTCACAAGTTAAATGTGAAAAAAAAACAGCGGACAAAGTACCTGCGCATTCACCATTTTGCATACACGATATGTGTAACTACATACTGCTCAGAAAATTTGTGACCATTTCAAAGCTCCGATTCTTGTCTATCCAACGGATAGTCTCATTGATGAGCAATCAAATGTATACTCTTTTATATCTATAGGGACTCTCGTTTCATATCTCTTTTATCCTGAGGCAAATTCTTGTCGTTAGCGTTTCTAAGAATTTTGGATTAGATGTTATTTTTCGTTTTCACATTCATTGTGTCGAAATCTGAAATCTTCCTCTGCAATATTGCGTAGACCTGAATTCAATACGGATGAAGCCAAAAGAGCTATTGGTATGATCGAAGCGAGACGTAATCAAAGAGGTGTTGCGAATTTCTTTCAAGTTAGTGAAAGGCCAATAAGAAGTGGAAGCCCAAGATCTATCACTCCGTAGAGAATCTATGAGTACTTATGGAATTTAGCAACAGCAGCTTTAGAACCCTTCTGATGTTCTGTTTTCCATTGAAACAGTTAGATAGACTCAGAGACGTTAATCTACATTCTCGAAGAGTAATGAGAAGGATTTCGCCAACTCAAAAGAATATGCAACATATCACCTGCAAGATGTCCGAATCCGTTCACAAAAATGCTAAAATTTTTTGCGCCCACAATAATGATGATTAATTTATTCTTCAGGGTGAATGAGCAAAGATTTTTGTATTTATGTTTCGGAAGCGGTAGATTATGGAGTACCAATGTACCTTATGTACGATAAAACTATTATATCATCAATTTAAATTCCCACCTTTCCAGTTATAATCCTTATTTTTTATCGCCTGATACACAACTAGTTACCGGACAAACCTATTCAGCTAACGAGGATATATTCATACTAGAAACTGCAGAAATGGAATAGAAGAGTGCTCAGAAAATGGCAATTAATGGAATGGTCGAAAACTTGTAATAAATTGCAACATATGCGTTGGTGTAATACTTCAATGTGTCCAGAGCATTTGCTGCACCTAGTTTTTTATGCTGCCGAATTAATGTGTGTAAAACAAATTCTGCAGTAATCAATTTTTTTCATGGTGTGTGATAAATCATTGTTTCGTGGTTGGTAACCACAGTGAACCACTTGGAATTAAATGATCTGAGCAAGGCTGCTATAAAACAGTGTACGAAATTGTTACGAACATATCTAAAGTGAAAAAGATACTAGGAATTCTTCATTCGAAAAGCCCTCTTTGGTCGTTGGGTTGGTACAACTATCCTATACATACTCAGCTCATCTCAATGAAAATTTTTTTGAATTTCACAAAAGGTGTTCGATCTAAGAAGCCAGATTTCAGTGCCGAGACTATAAAACTGCTCAATGAAGATCCGCTGCAGAATTTTGTTCGTTGATGAGACCCATTTCTGACTTAATGAAAATGAACAAAATTTCCAGCTTCTATGGATGCATAAGAGGCCAACATTGCTACTGTAACTGGCTAGATTTCCGTCATAATCTCGAACAAGTGACAGAAAATTGAAAGTTATGGAAAACCATCCAATATTAAGCAGAGGCCAAAATAATCTTTAAAAAAAATGGCAGCTATTTCTTTCAGTCCATAATGAAGTTCTAGTCATTACATCAAATTGAATGTTCTTTATTTCAGAACAAGCAGCCCATTCCTGTTTTGCCCGGGTAGAAAAAGGTTTCTGCTTCCGCTTCGTATTGAGTAGACCACGTGTCTGAATAGTCTGAAAGTTGATCCACGCGGTTACTCTCTTAAAGATATGCATGTCCCCCTCTAACATTTCGGTGCCCTTTTCTACCCGCCTACTTACCACGGAGATGCATATTGGTGCGGTCGTGCGGTTTTATCTTCAACACTTGAACCTGCCATATCTTTTGATGTACTCGTTGTAATTGTATGATGTCAAGGGCAATTTCGTTCCAAGTTCAATACTGGGGATGAATAATGTATTAAGTTTGATGAGGATCAATACCCTACTTATAAAAGCTCACTTCCAAATATTGGATAATTTTGGAAACATCTGATTACCATAAACATGTAATAGAAAGTCCACCTTGAGAGATAGACATATGCTATCGCAGACTTTTTTGTGGAACTATTTAAGAGGTACATTTTTGTCATACATTGTATCCACGTTAGTCTTACGGTTTTTGCAGCGGACGTGAAAATAGCTGATTATGGCTGATTTTTTTGGATTTATTGAAGTTATGGTAGGTATTGTTTCGGGTGAAAAGTATAGCGTATGTCAGTCAGGGATAATGTAGCTTTCTAAGGGTGAAAGAATTTTTGAAATCGGTCCAGTAGTTTTTGAGTCAAGTCGTATCAAACACACAAAAATAAAAATCTTTCGTCTTTATAATATTAATATAGAATATAGATATTATCCTGAACCTCAAAATGAATTACGATTTTGACGCAATACTAATCTGTAGAAAACAGAATTTTCACTTTCGGTAATATTTCCCTAGGATAAGTGGTTGCGCCAATCATAGGTATTTCATCAATATTTCAATTTTGATTAAGAGAAAACTCTTGACTGCAATAGCAAAACATTCTCTAATAAATGATGGAAATACAGTGAATTATACCATTTCGGAATCTCAATGAAAGGCATGTTTTTTTTTGTATTTTGCACTCAGGTAAACCTAATTTTTTTCACACCACGCTAGGTTGAACCTGGGAAAAAACTATGCATTCGCCTCAAAAATCATAATTTACATTATGTAGCGCATTTATCTTTGGATACTATACAAAAAACACATTTGAAAAAATTCCTTCTGTTAATTATACAAGAGCTCTCTTGGAGAGAAGAATGGACTGCTGTACCAATTCTTGTCACCACGAGAATTAGAGAAAAAAATTTAAGCAGGAAATGAAAATATTACCACAGAGTAAACACTGGAGGAATAGTAGGTACCTACTTACGGTTGGTCTGACTTGGAGAGATGTATCTGCTGGTTTTCTGGTTCTTATCTCACGGAACGAATTCACTTTATAGATAAGGAACCAACGGGTTCCGCCGTGGGAAGAATATTAGGTGAACTGTGACAGGGTGGCGAACTGAAGGTGGTTGCTAGATCGTTGTTAGACAGTAACAGAAGTGTTATGAATACCAGTAAAATCTTTGTGGATCTCTGGGTGATTCAAGGCCGTAGAATGGAACCAGTGAACTCTTCTTCGTTGAGTCCATCCGCAGTATGAACTATGTGGTATTAAAGATTCATTTTGAACACATTTAGTTGGAGTCTCACCACCAAAAAGAGTGGCAAAAAGTGTATTTTTTAACTCTCCCGTGTTTATTTGCAAATACATACCTAACGAATTTCAGCTTCCTATAAAGTATCCCAGGCGTTCTGATAGTCACGGAGTTTGTTAAATAGAATTTAACCAACGTGTGCTAGACAAATGAAACTTCTTCTGTTCAATGAGCCTTTTGACCTCATCACATCCTGAGACTGTGCTCCCTTCAAGGCGAAATGATTTGTCTTCATGAAAAAGTCCATCGTCGAGAGAACCCTTCGGAAGTAGTTCTTTTACGTGAATGAAATATTTTTTCGCGCAGCCCATAAAGTTTAACATATAATAGTTCTCCATTGACAGTTTCAGAAGTTCTCGTCCCCATTTCCATTTCCGCTATCAGTGTTTTCCTCTGCAAATCCCTTGCGTAACGTAAATTTCATTCATCCAAAGCAACGCACAGATGGGCGACAAACGACCGAAATCGAATTTCCCTCTGAACGAGTTTTCTTTCGCCAGGGAAAACCGCATGTTTTAGCGTAAGTGGTGCCAAAAAGCATCCGCAAATGGGCCACCGCAAACTTCGAATAAATTATACAAACAATTCTGTTTCCCTTCTAGCTTTATCTTCAAGTATTCATAAAGGGAACTTAAAGTTTTCGATTTACTGTCTGGTTCTGCATAAATAATTCAGTCTGAAGTTTCTCCTCAAAATTATTCATTTGACTCAGTGTGGGGATGTGCACGTTCCAATTTGACGGATTTCAGAGGCCTTCGTCTAAGGGGAAGATGTGTGTGATCAAATAACCTATATCAATGTGAGTTTCTAATTGCTTTGCTAATAATACATGGCATTACAACTCCCAAAATTCCTATTCTTCTCTCTAAGTAAAGATTTTCATTCAGGAAGAAAGGAAAAGTCTTCTAGTGGGAAGAAAGGAACACCAAAAAAACTCTCACAATATATTTGCCGACGTTTCGCAGATTCTCATCTGCTTCATCAGATTAATTAGAGTTTTTAAAGATCTAAAAAAACTGGAAGGCAACTGCAGTAATCAATCATAAGATTCCCAAGAGAATCTACTAGTGTCTACAAGGTACAAAAAACATTCTGAATATATGACTGAGAAGACAGCGAAGACAATTGGTCAAAAATCGTTTCACTATGCAGCTCCCAGAATGTTCTGTAGTGTTCCTCAGTGCATAAGAAACATGAACAGTATACCACTTTTCAAGAGGGGATTAACCAGTTGGATAAAGTGCATGTCTATGGAAGAGTTTTCCAGAATAACCACAGTTCTCAAATAGTGAAAGAAAACACTGAAATCCATTATTGGTTCATTTTATTTTGAAATTGCTCATTTGTCGTGGTCATTTTTTTTTGAGGGGTTAGATGATTTTTTTTTGTTCGGGGTTTGAGGGATATTCTTGCGGATTTATTGTGATATATTGTAAGTGATTTTCTCCCATCACAAGTTTTTCTTCTTGTTTTTTTGAAATTTTAATATGAAATTTTTGGTAAATGAACGTTATTGTTATTACCTATATAGTTCATGTAGCCGCTTTCGACAAGAAAAATATCTACCTAATTATTGTATGCATCGAAATCCACGGAAATATTCAATTCCGAAGAAGTCCAAGAATGTAGAGAAATGCAATACCCCACATCATGCTTTCTGAATAACAATTCGAATACGTGTATATAATCCATCAAGGTTGGTGGGCGAAAAGAGCATGGAAATAGTACCTAATCTGCCTGGCGATCCCCAAGGCGTATTCTATTTATCCGAATCCCTGAACCCACTTTCGGATCTCCGACTTTTCTACGGAAAGTTCTAAAGCTTTTAAAGTCCCCAACTAGAAACTATTTTCATTCTTCGAACGGAACAAGGCAAATTCTCATCGTCGATGTTTTGTTCTTTTGACTTACTTTATTAATTATTTCAAGAACTTTCATGATTGTCTGTGAAACAATAAATGGATAAGATTCAAGTTATCCTCCTTTGAACATCTGTTTGTCTCATTTTATAGTGACTTGCGTTTTATTGGATATTTTGCCTGAATTAGCTTTTCAAGTTTCTTCAATTCTGCGATTCATTGACGATAAAAGTTCTCATCTTATTCTCCTAATTTTATTCAAAATCTAAAAAGGTCAGTAGGCGTAAAATACAGATTTTCCTATATTCTATTGGCGAAAACTCATCAACATTTCGATTTAAAGTTTATTCCTGTTTTTTTTTTGGTGCAATATTTTTCAGTTCAATATATTGATGTAAGCTTTCGCCTACAACTATCGTTGGAATCTTCAGAGATATCTCCGAATTGACGATGTTACTGAATCAGGCACTGCATTTTGTGCTTTTAGATATGTTCATCCTTGAATAATATCTATTCAGGAGAAGACACGATTTGCAGGGATTGTAAATCTGCTTTTATATTTTATATGAATAGATATTCATTTTTTAGCTGCACATAATCACAATTAGGAGGATTTTAAGTGAAAGAGACGACAAAGAATTTCCTACTATTGAGGCACCCAAAAAGACACTGACTGAAGACTTTATTTTGAAGAAAGATCTGCAACGACAAATTTGGAATTATAATTTGAAAAATGAACACTTTTCGATTGATACACTACCCACTTTTGCGAAAGAGCTGCCTTTTCAACAGAACCCTCTATGCAGTGTGAAAGACCTAACATTTGGGTTTTCTAGTTGTGGTACTCCACTAAATGAAAAACACAATTTCAATAAGTTCTTATTTATTTATAACTTATACAATTTACTTTACTATATTAACAGATACAATTCAGACTTCTTTATCGCACGGTTCGCATCAGACAACTGACTAACTAATTTATCTTCTGCATCCAACCCAGCATGATTCACCTTTTATCATTCCTGATCTTGACTCATCGACGCGCCATCAACACCTTGATCCTTGGCAGGGTTGCCGCCGCTTGATGCAGGTCTCCACACTAGTATTGCAAAAATGTCGAATACCCTCCTTATAAAACTAGTACTGTATCGAAGATTTTCTACGATCGAGGAGGTTCAACTGAATCAAACAAAATGAATTATATTATGGATATGGAAGAGGAAGTTGCTGCAAACCACCTAGATAGAAAAATAACCAATTGGGAAACTTTGGGAAAGGCTTTTTTCTCTTTATAAGGGACATAAAGCTTCTTCGTAAACCTGAGGATCTCAAAATAATTGCTTGGAGGACCAGATATGGTCGGAAGACCTTCGTTGTCAAGGACAAAATGTGGGTTATTACTTTGTCCAGATGATTTTCTATCCCCTTTTCTGTTGCAGATTTCAAGATATTTTGTCACTGTGAATCCAAAAGAAAGATGAAAAGTTGTTCCCTAATACTGTAATTGCTTTGAACATGCCATATTGTTTGATACATTGAAGAATCTAATGCTCTTTCTCAAAAAGAAACATATACATGTAACGATGTTAGAAATTATTTTTTTGTGATGGAAAATTGTTGAAGTTTTTTTATTATGTATCAAAACCAATTTCCTTATTGTGTTACCGTTTTCTCAAGTTTTGTATCCAATCATTATATGCCAGTTGATATTATAATTAAATTTAAGACGTTTAACACCCACCTGGAGATTGAATATTTGAATTGACTTCGAAGTATGTCCATAAAACATAATTCCTTATCTTGCTTTTGACTCGAATACTGTATGATGGTTTTCATGCAGAATTTATCCAGATATCTTGTCATTACACCCAAAGATAACAGACTGAAGCTGAGGTGCATCCCAGTTTAGAAATACGTTCTTCTTGATTCGGTTTACCTATCATTCACATAGATTCCCATGAACTTTGTAAATGGAGTTAGTTCTTTTAAGGTTTAACAGTGACACAGGTGTCGTAGTACCACTACATTTTAGTACTGGAGTATTTGAAGGGGTGCAAAAAGGTATTTCAATTTCTTCTGTAGGCTTATTTTTTGGAAAGTGGGGAATTCCACTATTCGTTTATAAGTTTTTCTGTAGGGTTATGCGAATACTTTTATTCTTTTTTCGAATGAACTATCACAAAGTAACGCACTATTTTGTCCATTATTTTTCAGTAAAATTTCAACACTCGGTTCTTGATTTCCGTACAAGAAAAAAGCATAACTGAATCTCTCAACCATGTTTATATACGTGAAATATTTCCAGTATTTAGGCGAAAAAAGTGTCTTCAACATTCGCCAGGTCTTTGGAATTATTGAATTCACATAATATTTTCTCGAATTCATTATATTCCCAAAGTAAATAAACATTATGATAAATACGTATAACTCTCACAACATTATTTTTCAGCTTCTTAGCGAAATTCTGTCTCAGTTTATGGAAAGATTCAATAAATTTCAAATTGACAGTATTCCGGCATTCTAGCCATGTAATATCACCTAACGTTCTGCCTACAAAAGGCCTGCATCCTCAGAGGTAGGTTGTAACCTGACGAATGACCGCTCCGAACTGGAGATGTTCTGGATCCTTCGCTGTAATCATAGCCACAGCCCTACTGCCTACTGCAGTCGGTTCAAGCATTACGAACAGTGGATGTTTCCTCATTCTTGTTCATGTTATTTTTGTGCTTTTGGACTTCGATGGCCTCAATATTCGTCCTAGAATAATAACTCTGCTTCAGAGAACATAATGTTATGTCCAGCCATCAAAGCGGATAAATAGGTCAAATAAAATCGGGAAAAGAGTAACGTCCAATAACAAAAGGGGACCTCCTTCCATTATTCATAATCAATTCAGATAAAATGAAAAAAATCCCATATAATCCATAAGAAAAAGGTGATATTATCATAACCTCATATTCGAGGAACCCACGCTCTGTTAATTTATAAGTACAATCACCATCACCATATTCTGAATTCTAATTCTGGGGCAACTTCACGGTAATTCCAGATTTCAATACTATCACTGATTTAAAATAAACAGACGATTCAAGCCGTGAATGCTTCCCGAAAGATTAAGTCTTATGAGTACAAACTTAATTATATTCACCCCCTATGAAATGCAATGTTGGTTTAATACAACGTCTACGTAACGCTACCGAATGAAATATCACTGCACTATATTTCGTACATCGTGTCATTTGAGCAAGACGGGATCCATTCGAGTTATAACTACAAATTTACATAAGAAATGTTTGCGCAAGGATGAATTCATTTAGACGAGCCGAAATTAATTCTCATATTTTAATTAATTAACCCAACGTCAACGCTCGAATGAGATTGAAATTCTGGAAATGTTGCCCTTTTAATGAACATTCCCAATTTCATTACAGACTCCTTGGTTTATTATTTTTGATAATTAATCTTTTGAATATAGTAGAAATCCCAGACTTCAACGTGTTTGGGAAAAAAGGTGGTTCATGTGAAGAAGACCCTCAGGCGGTTCGAAAATCTCGAAAATTATACGGGGGTTGCACGCTTATTATTCGAGCTGTTCACGACATTCACTTCGAAGAGAAAAACTCCTATTTTCATGAAGTTTTTGACAATAGCCAAAGGTATAGATAGATACAGTGTGTTCCAGGTGCTTAATTTCAAGAACTAAAAGTCCTAGAAATATGGAACCTCAAACGTTTCTTTTTCGAGATACAAGGTGTTGAAGTTTGAATTTTTTTTTCAAGTTTTTTCAAAGCATTTCACAAGTTATTCAACTGCAATTCGGCACAGAGGTTACAATTTAGTGTTTACACCATCTGACACGACAATTTTGATTGCAATTCAATAGGATCATATTTTTCCCCACTGTTTTATTCTCTGCATATCACTGAACACGAATGAAACGAAATAATCTAATACAGGGTGTCCCTAAATACAATAACATTTTCTTCTCTTCTATTTTTTCCTCCAGGTATTCGTTTCTGAGATACAGGGTGTCAAAAATTTATATTTTTTCAGTTTTTTGTTAATATCTCAGGAACTGTTTGAAAAACAGAATTGAGTTTTTGTACACACATTCTCACTAATAAAAGCTACTTTCTTGCATTTTACTCGGTTTCATTAGACGTGCCAGTGGTGGAGATAACGGATTTGCACAAAGGTTTTACACCATCGGACAAATACGCAGTTGAACAGCAAATTTTGATGCCAATGTGATTTATATAAAAACGGTACTCCTGGTTCATTACTCTAAAGTGAACCGTTTTCGAGAAAACTGGCATTTTATGATCAAAAACAATTTGCTGACGCATTGCAAATTTGTTATAATTGGAAAAATTCTTGTGATTTTCTTAACTATAGTCGCTAAAAATAATGAAATACTTAAACTTAAAAACCTAGTTGTCAAGTTCTGTTGAAATTAATAAACTTGTTAAATATAACTTCTCATTTTTCTAATAACAAGAAATTCACGATATGCGTTAGAAAATTGTCTTTGATCATAGAATGTCAGTTTTCTCGAAAACGGATGACTTCAGAGTAATGAACCAAAAGGACCCTATTGTATGTGAAACACATTGACGCATCAGAATTTGCTGTGCCAATGCAAACTTGTCCAGTGGTGTGAAAGTTGGGGGGGGAGGGGTGTAAAACCTTTATGCAAAGTCTATATCGCCGCCCCTGGCACGTCTAATGAAACGTAATAGAGTCCTATTGTTAGTGAAAATGTGTGTAAAGAAACTCAATTCTATAATTCAAATGTTTCCTGAGATATTAGCTAAACTTTTGACACCCTGTATCTCTGAAACGAAGACCAGGAGGAAAAAATGGAAGAGAAAAAAAAATGTTATTTTTTATGAGAAATCAACAGTCGTTCTTTGATACACTTATTTGGGAACACCCTGTATAGTTCCGACTTTTTCAAACTGCAAGACTCAATAAAATCATACATGTAGATAAAGTTCTCTGAATTCATTTTAACTATACCTCTCGGTCATTGAAAAGTAAATGAATCTATATATATAAAAGAAAGATGTTGGTTACACCATTTATAACTAGAGATCGGATGGACTGTTTGTTATGAAACTTCATTTATGGAATCGTCTTCGGTCTGGTTATTATAAAATACAACAAAACTTCGAAAAAATTGATGAAAATTTTACTTATGCAGGAAATGCTTTTCCTTCTTTTGAAAAAGGCCACGGGGTGTCGCTACCGTTGATGCGTAGTCGTTCAGTGAATAGTCACTGTACGTACCTAGTCGTAGGTTGATATTACCGCTGTTAGATGGCGATATGTGATTCGCATAGAACTCATGGTAACATGGAAGTCTATTTCCAGATCAAAAAGCGGGTAAACTTATCTCAAGTTGGTGGAACACTGAATTTTTACCGAAAGATCAAGTATCTGATTTTGACGATCAGTTTCAAACGTGAGTTGGCCATCTTCATCTTTTTTCTTTATTTTTGAAATGCTTTCGAATTTCTGTTTGGGTAATAGATATATTTGCGGAAATAACTGAATCCAAAATTGCCCCTAATTAGTAATTGACATATTATATTCGTGTTTCTGTTCGCACAGAGATAGTATTGTAAGCGTCAATAATTATGAAACGTTTGCTCATCGGGCTTTCACTCATGATATACAATAATGTTTCATGGGTTGCCTAATCTGATCTGGTCGAATGACCATCAATAAATTTGAATATGAGTTCAACATAATTCACAGTTTTGATAATTTTGCCGTGTCGATCGTACTATCGACATTTTAACATCTCGATTTGTCTTCTAACGAGCTTGATATCGTCAACTAAATTGAACAAATTGAAGAGAGATTGACAGCTCATATCCATGGAATAATGAGAATCGCGCTGCTCCACCAACTCAGATGTTTACCCATTATTTTGAGCTTAGCAGCATAGCTAAGATGTCTAAAATAATGGTGTGACCACTGATTAGATTTTGAGAATATAAGAAAAGTTTTGTTTTTGCCACTTCAGGTTGGGCTATTAGCAAATGACTGATTTTTTAATTCTGGTCGACGGGCTGTGTTCATAGTCGATAGTTCATTAAGGAAATAATTTTTGTTCATATTCTTGACATTTTGATTCATATTGCTGTACAACAATTAAAAACAAAAAGTTATATGTTCAAGTGCAACAATTAGTTACCGCTTAAATAAAGAGAATTCTTTCCATGTGAATTACAAAATTATTAAAATTTTGTATATTTTGAACTTTAATTTTGCCTAATTTTTTTCCTGCTTGAAAAAAAGCAATGGTAAGTATATACAACTTTTAAGTATAATTCAGGCGGTACAAAGTTCGCCGGGCCAGCTAGTATGAAATATATCGCATATCAATGTTCGAGTTACAGGATGTTTTTCGCGAATGTGCATTTTGGAAAAGTTACTATAACTATTTCCTTGTCGAACAAATTTTCCTAAAGCACTTTTCTTGCGTAGAATTCTATCGTGTCGGTAGTTTTTATAAAAACCTTACAAACAGTGCGACAAGAAAAACCTCGGACAAACTCTTTTTCATTTGACTTTATTGAACAGAAGAAATTGAACAAAACAACAACAAATAATAATAGCTTGAACAATTGTTCATACTATATTTAAGCCGTTTCGAAGTGGCTTCCTTTGGCGGCGATATACAGCTTCAGACGCAGCTCCTCGTGCGTTAATCGGTTCCATTCCCGGCGCAGAGATTGCTTCAGCGACTCCAAATTTTTGTGTTTTTTAGCACAAGCCCTGTGCTCCAAAATCGACCACACGCTGTAGTCCATTGGGTTGAGATCCGGTGAGTAGGACGGCCATTCTGCAGATGAGATGAAACAAGGAAAATGGGTCTTACACCATTCTTGTGTCATTTTCGCTCTGTGAACCGGAGCGGAGTCCTGTTGAAAGATCCAATGCGTATCGCCGAAGTGCTGCTTGGCCCACGGAAGTACTAGGGCCTCGAGGATGTCGCAGCGGTAGACTTCTTGATTGATTTTGACCCCTTGATCCACGAAAACTAAGGGAGTTTTACCACTGCCGCAAATTCCGCCCCAGACCATGACGCATTGCGGATTTTGACGGTGTTCGACGATGGCCGATGTATCGGGAGCCTCTACAGATCAGACTCTGTCGTTTTGGTGGTTGTGGGATTGTTCTACGGTGAAAAGCTTCTCGTCTGTGAAGAGAATTCGCTCCCATTGCTGACCGGCGGCGAGACGAAGGAGTTGGCGGCACCTTTGGAGTCGTACGCGCTTGTTTACCTTCGTGAGGAGTTGAACTTTTTGGAGCTTGTATGGCTTGAGGTTGAGCTCCTTTTTGGCAATTTGACGGACTGATTCGCGGTTGATACCGATCTCATAGGCTATTTTCCTCATGGAAACCCTCGGATTTCGATTGACTCGCTTCTTGAGGATGTTGCGATTGCTAGGTGTATTGACAGTGCGTTTTCTACCACTTCCTGGATGACGACCATCATGGCCAAGCTCCGTGAAACGACGAATTGCATCGGACACGGTTTGTCGAAGCACATTAAGCGAACAATTTCGCATTGACGCCTACCCTGACGAAACAGCTCCAAAATCGCACTACGTTTGTTTGACATTCTAAAACTCTTTGAAATGAAATTATATCAAACTGAAAATTCACATATTAGTACAGGAAAGTGTAGAGAAACCAAGAGAATAAAAATTATTTGGCTGCGCTGAAATACTTTTGTTCCAGACCACAGCAAAATTTGTCCGAAGTTTTTCTTGTCACCTTGTATAATTGTATATTTATGTGAAAATATTTTGTTGGTGGGCAAGTGCCGAATGGGGTATGGAATATTTGTATAGTGGAATAGCATCGTCTTTACTAGAACCACATACCTTCCTTCTCATTCCGAAGGGGACATCAGTAGAGCTTGAAATTTTAATTAAAGAAGTTAAATAAAAGCTTTCAAAAAAAGCCTTGCTTGAGATTATACTGAAATCCTCTTCGAAAATCGATGTAACAAGTTTTCTCGGGATTCATCATTGAAATGGTGAAAAACAGAATCGGAATGATTCTTGAAGTTAATGGCAAATGTGAAATTCTAATTTCGATTTCAGGCAAAAGATCGAGTGTTTTATATTTTTGGAATGGTACCTACCATCAAGCTTCACTGAAATATGAAAAAATCTCTAGTGTCAGAAATATTGACAAGCAATATTTCAGTAAAATATAACGACACCATGAAAAAGTTTCACAGAAATGTTTTCAACGAAACGCAGAAATCTACAAAAAAGGTACAGCCACCTTTCGAAAATGTACATATGAAAACCCACCCTCAAACACTAAAACGATGAGATACCGATATGTTCATCTAGTTTATAAATAGGACGAAACGTTTGCGGATCTATGTTTATGAGGCTCTTTTCCCTTCACATTATTATCTCTTCGTTCCAGTATTGGAACACCCTGTATAGACATGTATATTTCTCTATAATGACATGACAGCTCGAGACGAATATAGCATTTTAAATGACGCTTTGAAAACGTATCGCCTCTTTTGGGAAACCCGTTACATTAACTGGAAAATTATTGCAGTTATGTCTGAGAGGGTGCTCTAATTCAATCTGGAAAACATCATTCATACGGAAATTGTGATCCACAGCCTTCCTCACACCATTCACCGATGGCAGAGCCTTGATTGAAAACATCGGATTCAACTGTTATCCTTCCAGAAATGTAATTTCCATGTTCGAAAGCAATTTATGTGGAAATTAGAAAGGTATCTGCAATGCAGCGGGCGCGACGGAGACGGAGTATTATCTGAAATGGCGTTTTTGCATATTTTCCAACCGAAAGGCCACTTCAATTCATTGTTGAGATGAACAGGAATTTTGTTAATGACATTTTCCATTTAGCCGGAGCTCACATGCTGCTCCGTGATTCGGTCCTGGTGTCTGTGATTTCACGAGACTGAATAATGGTTTTCGTGTTCGTTGGCAAGCATCATCTTACGAGATCCTCGAGTCTCGAGGTTGTAATTTTCCTAAAGCATCACAGATCAGGTTTTTACGGGTCGTAAGGGTTCATCGTAACATGAAATAGTTGAAATTGGATGTTTGAATTTTTACTTTCTTTTGAAATCCAAACTCTTTGCCATTATTTCGTTTTTTTCTATTCACTCATAATCAAAGTATTCATATGTCGTTGGGCATCAAAATGTAGTGAATTCGAGAATATTTCATGACGAAAATGAAATTCCAACTCTGAGTGTATAATCTGGGAATCAAACAATAATGAATTGGTACAACATGAATAATGAAAATGAGTTCATTTTCATATATCACATTTTAACCAATTATTATTCAAGGTTTAGTGCTTCAAAGCTGCAGTCCCAACTGAGTACTCTTCAAAATGAAGGTGATCAGCTTTTGGCAATATACCATATAATAGGATTGCTGATGGTGAATGGAAATCATTTATAATGATGAAAACAAATAATTCCTATATTCATTATTCACTAGCTAGCCCGGAGAACTTTGTTCCGCCTGAATAATACTTACGGTGGATTTCACAAATCGTAATCACCGGTGATCGGAGTCAACAGCTTGGTTCTCTGATTTTTAAACTGTTGATTCTATATCAAGCTCCGATCACCGATGATTACGCTTTGTGAAACTCACCGTTAAAGTTGTATCAACTAATCATTGCTATTCTTTTAAGCAGGAGATAAATTAGGCAAAATATACAAAATTTCAGTAATATTGTTATTCGCACGAAAAGAATTCTCTTCATTTAAGCGGTATCTAATTATTGTTGAACATATAATTTTTCTTTGAATGCTATAACTAAATAAAAAAAATAAATCACGATCGAATTATATGGATGAGAAATAGTTCCAATGATTAATTACCTCTGATCACTATAGAAACCAATTTAGTTCTGCCAATACAACGCTGAAAATTCGAATTGAAGTACTTTGTCTATGGTAGTTTAATCTCACTTCACAGAATACAATTACGCTGAGACGTTTTCTTATTTTTCTTCTTGACCAAGACATTTTTGTTTTGGTCCACAGCACAATGTTGGAGGCAACTCAAATTACACACTATTTGTTTACATCGCCATCTAACGGGAAGAAAATCTAATAAAGAACCTACGAATTAGCTGTAGCGTAACTATAACTGTAGCGACACCTAGTGGCCTTACTCAAAAGAAGGAAAAGCATTTCCTGTATAAGTAAATTTTCATCGATTTTTTCAAAGTTTTATTGTATTTTATAATAACCAGACCGTAGACGAATCCATATATGAAGTTTCATAACAATCAGTCCATCCGATCTCGAGTTATAAATTGTGTAACCAACATCTTTCTTTTATATATATAGATTTACATGGAATTAATATAATACCATTGAGTTTAAATATACATAGAGGTACATCGCCCTTGAACGATTTGATGCAAAAATTTTTGGCAGTTTACTGCCAACTTTAGTGGCGGCACATAGTAGTTACTGAAGGAACTATAATCAGCCGTTCCATTTTGTTCCTATTCATTTACAGAAATATGTAGGATATTTATTTTCCTCAAGTTCTATGAGTCATAGGCTGAATTAAATTTCGTTTTATTGCATCCAAAAAATCAGGAGTTATGAAGGGCTGAACATCCCACATTTCCATTCGCCGGTCCTGATCGTCATCGAATGGGCTTGGGAAATAAAGCTTTATGGTTCAGCTACTCACCTACAGATGCGGGGGGTAAAAATTTTCGCTTCTCTGAAACACACTTATCCCTCTATGAAACGGGGAAGGAACTACACTAAATTCAGCTTCAAATCGTTTAACTGGGATGTTCCTGTAGGTATATTTAAAATCAATGATAATACAGAATTACCCATATACAATATTTAATGAAACGAGTAAAATTATTTAGATGAATTATTGCGATAAAAGATAGACCGTAAGACACAGACAGTGAGACAATATTCAATAAATATACGAAACGTTAATAGTGGTAGAGCAATTCATTTAATCAAACTGCTTCACAAGAGTTAAGAAAGTTCAGAAATTTTGTGACCGAATCAAAAGTTGCCAATTCTGTTCCTTCCAATGCTCATTTTAGATGAATCAAATGTTTACTCTATTATATCTGAATAGTTTTTATTCCTCGTTTGAAAACTTCAGAAACTGAAAGTGAGTTGAAGAGTAGTACAATGTTTGGTTGTAATTAGTGGTTCCAGCGAACAAAAGTACCGACGCATTCACCATTTAGCATAATATATTCCATTCACCTTTATAAAGTATCCCCGTTGGCCACGTTTATTTTGAAAATGTTAGGTAATGACTAGTCATTCTACTGTCAGATAAATACACAACGTTGTCCTTTCTACATAGAGGTAGTACTAATTACTCATTTATCGAAATATTTATTTACTTTGGGAAAATAATGAATTTGAGAAAATATTATGTGAATTCAGTATTTCCGAAGACTTAGCAAATTTTAAAGAAATTTTGTTTTGGTTATAAGTGGAAATATTTCACGTATATAAACATGGTTGGAAGATTCACCAGTTATGCTTTTTTCTTGTACAGAAATCAAGAATCGAATGTTATAATGGGCAAAAAAAGTCCGTTACTTTGTGATAGTTCATTCGAAAAAAGAGTATTCGAATAACCCAACCGAAAAACTTCTAAACTAACAGACTGACTTTTCAAAATGCTCCAGTATGAAAATATAGTATAGTACTTACTACGAAACCTGCGTCACAGTTAAACCTTCAAAGAACTAACACCATTTACAAAGTTACATGAGAGTAAATAAAAATTAGCATTGGAAATGTCTCTGAGAATTATTTGACATTTCACGGGTACCTACCAGCCTGCGTCAGTTTTAGTGGAGTATAAGGGAAGGGAATTTGGTGAAAAAAAACTTTCGGAACAGTCCGAAAAATTCTAATTTTCCCCCACTTTTGTAGAGCAGTATATAAATTTCGAGCACCTTGATCTAACCAGGAAAAGAGAAGGACAAAAATAATGAACTTCAACAACAGGTACAATGACAGAGAAACATAGAAACAATGTGAAATGTTATACCGAACATAAAAAAAAACAAAAAAAAAACAAAAAAGTTCCTTCCATAAGGACACATAAAAAAGACCTGCTCATTAGAAAATTTTCCAAGTGGAAACCAGGATGAGAATCTCTGATGACTCTTTTTTTAAGTTATTGATTACAGAGTGCCTATTAGACGTTTCTGGAGACCTGGACATATTTGATATGTGAAAATAAGGATTATGATATCGTTCGAAATTATCTACTGAGCTAAAATCATTTTGGAGCCTGAGCACTTTCGGTTATACATGGAGTGAAATTAATTTTTTTCATTTTTTTTTCAATTTTTTCGTTTCTGTTATCATTCAGCATCCAATGCTGAATAAATTCCTGTTGAAACCATTGTATTCATTCAAAATGTCTTCAAAATATCGAAGAAAAAACGGAAAAAAGTCAAATAATCATGGTCAGTATTATGTTCATTTTTTTTCACAACATCCTGAGCGTAAACCGTTCTCATAACGATTAAATAGAATAATGTGGAAAAATCGTGCATCTTTTGAATTTCATAAATATCCTCACAAGGTGTTACAGATTATGTGTCGAAAACTGTGATCAAAAATTTGCCACAACTTCTGTTTTTCTTTTGAATTTGTCTCTCCGTACAACATAAATCCAGAAAATCTCGAATAACTCAGAACTTACTGAATTCAGGAGCAAGAGCATTTTAGAGTGCTATCATTATTTTTCTTCGCAGAATCCAATGTAATCATGGAAAATTGGGTTGTAATCTGAAAAACAAAAGTGATGGCCAATTTTCGATCATAAAATTTGAAACACCCAGTGATGATATTTATGAAATTCAAAAGATGCACCTTTCCACATTTTTCTACTTTGACATTATGAGAATGATTTCTCTCAGAATGTTGATAATAAGAAGAATTAACGTAATACTAACGGTGAATATCTGACTTTGTTCCAGTTTTTCTTTCGATATTTTGGAAACTGTTTGAATGAATACAAGTGTTTGAGCAGAAATGTACTCAGCATTGATTACCCAACCACATCAGAAACAAAAAAATAAAAATATTTCAACTGCTTGTGTAACCGAAAGTGCTTTGGCTTCAAAAATATTTGAAGATCAGTAGAGAATTTCGAACAACATCTTAATTCCAAAATTTCAGAGTTCAAAGATGTCCAGTTCTCCAGAAATGTCGAATAGGCACTCGAACTTGGGACACCCTGCTATGTAGAGTTCCTTGACAATGAATAAAATTTAACATTCCTGCCACATTGTTGAATATTCAAGCCGGAACTCTCGCAAATAAACAAAACCTCCAATATAAATCGTTAAATAAACACAGAAAAAAATAGTATCATTTGTCTCCAACAAAATAATCTTTAATGAAATCAGTGTTGGTGGTATAACAACGTTACTTGTTGAATAAATATGTACCAGGGAATCCTTGGCATCCTGTGCATCTCGGAAATGCAAAGAAATCTGATGAATCGTTATTTGTGAGCCAAGTGAAACTTCGCCCATCATCTGAATATGAGGATGACATTATTCTGAAAATATGTCATCACCCAGTTGATCTGCGGAAATTTAATGAATGTTCAATGAGTACGAAAAGTTGCATAACTTTCCTGTCAGCCGCAAACTTGAACTCCTATTAGAGGGGTGGAGATTGAAACTTTCGGAGCGTGTTGCTCCTTTATTATGAACCCTTATCCACGAAAACCATTCTCATATTTTGTTTATGTTACGAACACCTGCTGTAAGAATAATGTACTACAAACCCCGAACGGCATTCTCGTTATGGCTTACTGTATGTTATTACACTGAGGGCTTCATATGTGGATGTGTTTTGGTGATACTGGAATCAGTGGTCACCTCGTTCGGGCATGTTTACGGCTATCCGTGAAATAGGTAATAAACTCTTGGAGATTCCTCACGAAAAAGGTGAATCCTGGTGAAAAGAACAGCAGAACGACGATTCTGTATTTGAAGCAATTGGCCCCAATATAACAACGATTGTGCCTGGCGCATTCACCATCTTGCAACCGAACCTGGAGCACATTCTCATTTGTATTCATATGATTACGCTCTTGTAATAATATCATTTTCCCCATGAGCTCAATTGTTGAGTCGCCGTGTTACTTTCTATCTGAGATTTCGGCCCCCTTTTGTTTTCACAAGATTTTATTTAACTTGCAATGTATTGTATGTATGTTTAGGTCAAATCTTTTAATTTCGACAAATTTTGTCATTTCCTGATGTCCGATTTACTTGAAATTAGGCAGGTGGATATAGATACGGTGACGATGCATTATAAATTTTTCTGACGGGAAAAACAAAATGGCGTTTGTGTTTACTGACCACTATCATCCTCTTCAGAATTTAATGTGATGTTTTTTGGCTAAAAGATTATGATTCTTTGTCAAAATCCTGAAATGATTGTGAACTTGTTTCTTGATAACAATTTCAAATATAGTTAATAAAATGAAATATATCGACAGGAGCAAAATCCGATTACATATTTCAACACATTTCCCCAGAAATTCAGAAGTTCGAAATATTCAATTTTAACTCGAAAATATTTGACAGAGAAGACTCAGCTTTATTGAACGATCAATAATTCATATAAAACATATACAGAGTGTAACAGCCGAATGGAATAAATTCGATAACGAATAAATGAGGGGGGTGTGAGGAAAAACGCTCGGACACGTCGATTTGTAATTTTAAATGCGCATATTTTTCAAGAAAATAAAATTATATAGGGCGTTCCATGCGACCGTGGCAAACAACAACTTTCTTACTTCAAATGCATATTATTTAGTTTTTGGATTCTTCAGAAAATTCTAGACATAATTCATGTACAATGTCCTATACCTATCTTCAACTTTTTCGAAAATATTAAGTGTTTTAAGATTTTTTACAAAAATTAACATTTCAAATGAAAATTATTTTATTTCACAAATTCGATACATTACACTCAATACTTATTTCCCACCTACCTCTGATATGAAGAAAGTAAGCAAAAACCATTACTGAGAAGAAATTAAAAAAAAACAAAAACAGATTTGTTTATTCCCTTTTCCATTGACTGCAACTTGAATGGAGAAAAATATTTGGAACTACTCCAAAATAATGTCTTACCAACTTTGATAAACTTATATCCTGATCCAGCAAATCCTCAAGTTCCTGCCAATATATTATGGTTTCAGCAAGATGGAGCACCGCCCCATTACCAAATCATTGTCGGGCAGTACTTGAACCAAATTTTTCCAAAGGGAGGCGCGGATCGATAGAATGGCCAGCACGATCTCCTGATCTGACACCATTAGACTTCTTTTTGTGGGGATATGTCGAAAGTAATGTATACGAAACGAAACCCTTAAGCCGGCCATAGACATCGTTATTTTTCATCCGTTTATAACGCCGCGATACGAACCGTCTCGGCAAAAGCGCCAAAAACCGATGTGTGTGGCGAAGAACCGTCGGTACGCATCGTCGGTAGAAATATCTGCCGATGCTTGATTTTTGTCACGACGGTTCATCGGTTGTCGTTCCATACCGACTGTGTGTGGGGGATTTCGTCGAGAATCGGCGGTTATTTTCCATTGGTGTAGTACAAATCCCATATTGACCGTTTCTTTATTTCTTTTTTATTCAGCACCGAAACCGCGGCCGCCACTGCTAAGAGATGTTTCCTCTTCATGACGTGCTAATTCGCGATCGACAGCAAAATAACTGGTAGAATTTACCGAAGTGTGTGGGCAAAACAGTTCTGCGATGTGACTCGGCGGTTCGAATCGTGGCGAGGAAAACGGATGAAAAATAACGATGTCTATGCCCTATGGCCAGCTTTAAACTTAGACGACCTAATAAACCGATTCACGCTTGCGATTAGGTCAGTCACGCCTGAAATGTTGAGTACCAATTCTACACCAGATAAGCATGTTGCCAAGACGTTCGCGGCGAGCATTTTGAACATTACCTACGTTGACATTAATGTTTTTTTCAATAATCACAAAATAATCAGTATTACTTTTAAGGTTTTAAATGTAATGTACCGAATTTGTGAAATAAAATAATTTTTATTTAAAACGTTGATTTTTGCCATAAATCTGAAAACACTTAATACTTCCGAAATAGTTAAGGATAGGTATAGGACATTGAACATGAATTGTGTCTAGAATTCTCTGGATAATCAAAAAAATAAATAATATACAGGGGGTTCCATTTGAAATAAGAAAGTTGGTATTGGCCACGGTCACATGGAATACCCTATATAATATTATTTTCTTGAAAAATATGCGCATTTAAAATTACAAATCGACGTGTCCGAACGTTTTTTCCAACACGCCCTCATTTATTCGTTATCGCATTTATTCCATTTGGCTGATGTTACACACTGTATGTATCTAATAAAATAAATCAATATGGCTTATATTTCCGAGATTGCTGTTTTGAAATTTTTATACGAAAATATTTAATTCAAATTCAAATTCAAATCGAAAATATTTGACAAAGACAGGCACGTATCCAGGGGAGGGCTGGGGGCCCGGGCCCCCCCGAAACTTTTTATCGGTTGAAACAAAACAAA
The DNA here is from genome assembly GCA_951802165.1 of Adalia decempunctata. Taxonomy (NCBI): domain Eukaryota; kingdom Metazoa; phylum Arthropoda; class Insecta; order Coleoptera; family Coccinellidae; genus Adalia; species Adalia decempunctata. Next base: position 34,024,326 of record OX637697.1, on the reverse strand, counting down.
TGCGGTCTGTATATTTGAAAAAAATTGTATTGTGGACCCCCCCCCCCCCGAAAAAAAATTCTGGCTACGTGCCTGGACAAAGAGCTCTATTGAATGACCAATAATCCATATAACCAATAGGGTCATTGATATCGGTGAAATCATATTCCTACTATCTCAAGCCGAGTTCCTAAAAACTCCGATATTGTAGTCTTCAATTAAGTGAACAAAAAACCTTCAAAGGTAAAAAATATAACCACCTTTCAAAACTTCACATTTGTACGCAATTCAAAAATCGAGTGTTAAAATTTAACTGAAAAATAATGGACAGAATAGTCCGTTACTTTGTGATAGTTCATTCGAAAAAAAAAGTACTCGAATAACCCAACAGAAAAACGTCTAAACGAAAAGACGTACCTATGGAATTCCCCACTTTTCAAAATTCTCAAGAAATAAGCCTACAGAAGATATTCGAATACCTTTTTGCACAACTCGAAATACTCCAGTATGAAAATGTAGTCGTACTACGAAACCTGTGTCACAGTTACACCCTAAGAGAACTAACTCAATTCACAAAGTTAAAAAAGAGTAAATAGAAATCAGCATTGATTACGTCTCTGACAATTATTTGACATTTCACAAGTACCAACCTGCGCCAGTTTCAAGTAAAAAACTCGATAAACCTGAATCTTGACCAACCGAGATACTTTATAAGAGTGAATGGAGTACATGAATATAACCTCTTCGATTTGGCCAACTCTTTACACTTCTTTCTATGGTTACTATGTTGCTCCAAAAACTGACAGAACGAGGAAATAGACGGCTTTAGAGAATGTTCCCAATTTTCTTCGATAATTCCTATTTGATAGCTGGGATTCAAAAACATCTAGATCCTTTATCCTTGTCCGAATTTTCTGATGAACCATTTATACATACAGGATATTCCTGGTGAACTGGACCTATTTGAAATCTGAAAATTTGAATTATGGTATTATTGGAAATTCTATATCCATATATTAATATTTTCAGAGCTTCGGCTGGAAATACATTTTTGTTCAAATTTTCGTCTATAATATGATTCGGTTTCCAAGTTTCAATGACTTTTCGTCGTAACTTTTGCGTTAGTCAGAAAAGTTTTCAAAACACTAAAAAAAACTGGAGGAAAAGGGAGCACAGGCGTTATCACTATTATGGATGTCATTCGCATTCTCAATATTCTCAACGTAATCTGGCTCCACATTCTTAAAGTCGAAGAATGTGGGAATGCCGTTCATCCCTTGAATTTGAGGAATTTCATCACGGGATGTTTTGAATTTTGCGTCAAAAATTGTAAAGGAAATTGTACCGCAACTTCTGTAATTCAATTCGAACCCTATTTTCCATAATTGCATTGGATTCTACAAAAAATAAATGTGATAGTGTTGGATTATGTTTCATACCTACAGGGTGCGTCAGCAAGGCGTACGGCTAAAATAGCGCCTAAACTGTACCGTGTGGAGAAAACTTATATGGCATGGTTATAAGGTGAACAAAAATCTAACAAACTAAAAATAATTTTACATATACAGGGTGCGTCAACAAAAGTTATGGAAAAAAGGTAGTTTTTTCAAATGGAACACCCTGTATTTCATGGCATTATTCATTCGAGGACAACGAAGCTGCACACTTATATCTCATTTTTTTAAATTTCATCACGGCGTTGCCACATAATTCGAATTTTTTGCAATATTTTTAGTGTTTTGAGGGGTTCATCAATTCTTATAGCAACCGAGATAGCAACCGCTGTATTCAATCTAAATAAACGAAATTTTCACAGCAGTTAGCTTAAGGTATCAGCTTCATCATCCGAAGTTTTTTTTATACAGAGTATCTAATACAAATTTACCAATCTACTCGAATTAAATATGCGATAACTCGATTTTTTCAAAGTGCAAATTCAGTATCTCGGCCACTGTCGAAGTGCAAGAAAGTAGCCACTATTAGTGACAATGTGTTTACTCAATTCTGTTATTCAAATAGTTCCTGATATACAGGATGAGTCTTTGACTTGTACATATATTTTAACTGTAGATTCCTCTCATCAAACGAAATACTTTTTTCCTATTCCATTTTTCAAAATTCGGTTTGGTTTGGGAGATACAGGGTGTCGAAAATCCATGAAAAAAACACTTTTCTGTTTATAACTTCGGAACCGTTATTTCGAATGAACTGAATTTTGGTTGATCGTCTACTTTATTCATGGTGCATATTCCTCAATCAAAACCTATTCAATATCTCTACTATTATAAACCCAAGTAACAATTTTTGACTCATTTTGGGCAAAGTGTCGACGCTATATCGACACTGTAATTTGGACACGACACATTTTCGAGGCACATTGTCGACTTTTGGGCCATCAAAAGCGGGATATGTGACCAACATGGTGATTGAAATGTGTACTGAATATGGCCTGAAATTCATCTAATCGTGAGTCTGAAATATAACAATTTTGTTTTCAAAATGTGTCTCGATTGTGTCTTTCGTTTCCAATATATACCTGAAATTGAACTTTGATGAGTCCAGAATCTGTCTATTTTGTTTCTAACTTGAGCAAAATGTGTGTCCATTATGTGTACAAAATGTACTTTGCATGTGCCTGGTAGGTAGACACGTTGTTTCCAGAATGTGTTTGATATTGTGCCCTGATGAGAGCCACAAAATCAACACATGGTGTTCTGAATTTTACCGAAATTATTCATTGTGCACCAAAATCAATCCAAATAGATCAAAATTATATTACTTCTCGATCCATTCTGGATAATGATGAACAGAAAACTGAAAGTGTTTACTTTTGAGTATTCATCAACCTAATTAGAAATCATATAAGAGGGGTTCATTTTATCTTTCTCGCGTAGGTTCACTTGCGAACTAAAGTTCACTGATGATAGTTGACATGGTAGTTCTAAAAATCAAACGGGCCCTAATAATACCAAGTAATTATAATTTATTTATATTTTTAAATTATTTTCAATGAATTAATTTTTTTTTATTTCTTCACAAAATCAAAACACGATGGAACTTTATCATGCAGGATATCATATTCAGTACAGTTCTGCCATAAATATTACCGAAATCCTTAGTTTAAAATATATTTGCGAAATCCGCCATTTTTCCCAAGTGCATTTAACGACGAAGTACGTGTTGAAATATGGCGTCCTTATGGATGGTGTCCAAACGGGATCATGTTTCGGTAATGTGAATAAAATTTGGCTACAAATTGCCCATCTCGAAACATTTGTAGATAGTTGAAACAATTCAGAGTAATGTTTCCGAATAGAGACCAAAAATTCACTGAATTATGACTAAAATGCCACACAGACACATTTTAGCAACCAATTAGCCACCGAAGTTCATTATGGCCGAAATGCGTCGTCTTTATCACAGTATGGACAACAAGTTAGTGTCTATACTGTGTCTTTATCTAGCAGTGGGTACATTTCGGAAAGTTTGTGTCTGAAATGCGGCCGACATTCGAACAGACTCGTACCTCATAACCTTACTTTTTAGTGCTTTATTTGCATGGACGTTATTTTCACTTCCGAATATTTATAATGTCATTTAAAATCGTTAAAACAATAGAAAATGATACAGTGCAATTGTGCATTGTACCAACAGCGTGGGAAAAAGATGGTGTTTTATACTGGCCAAAAAAATCTTGTAAAGACAGCGAGAAATTAATTAGAGACATTTATAGGCGTTTCAAGAAATGTTCTAATGTCTTTAGGCAGATAACTATGATTGGATTTTCTCAATAACTGCAGTAACTCATTTGAAGCACAATGTGTGATTTTATTTTTGAGTGCCCATTTTCTCAAAGATTCAGTGAACATTAACTTTGTTTCTAGTTCGTCCATTTCAACATCACTTCCATACTCAGAATGTTGTTCTTCACTAATATTTCTCAAAGATTCAATGAACATTAACTTTGTTTCTAGTTCGTCCATTTCAACATCACTTCCATACTCAGAATGTTGTTCTTCAATAATATTGTTTTTGAATGAATAGGTATCTGTCCGAACGACGCATTGTAGAAACAATGAAGAAAATCTATGTTTGAAATGTACCCAAATGGAAATTATTGTGTCTACTGAACTCATTTCAGTAACAAAATAGTAACATCTTGTTAAGAAACAAATTAGTCAAACTTGAGTCTTTTCAGTGTCGACTCGCCTGTGTCTAAATATATTTGAAGAGTCCAAACTGACACAAAGTAGAGACATTTGAAACACATGTGTTTGAAATGTTGCTATTTAGACACGCTCATCCTTTTGACGCAATAAGTTCGGAATGTGTCGACACGAACTTGAACATTTTAGATAGAATTCACATTGTGGCAGAAGTGCTCCGAAAAGAGTCGACACAATCCAGGCACAAGTAAATTGTGTCCGAGATTTGCCATAAATTGCTACTTGGGAAAAGTTACAGGGTGGTCGACTCATCAATACACGCTAAAACACCACAAATCAATCATTTAAGAAACTAAAAGTATTCTTTTTTTTCCAATAAAACGCGTCGTTTTCGAGTTATTTCCAATTTTACCCGCAGAAATTTGACGAAAAAATCATTCATTTCAAGAATAATCTGAATGCGTCTCTGAATTAAATATCATCGAAAATTATTCCTTCTCTGGTCTTTAAACGAGTTTACAATGTTGTCACAATATTTATCAACTTTGTCGAGATATTTTTTAATAATAAAATCCCCCAAATGTGGGAGATAAAATTGAACACCAAGTTAAATGTCGATGAAATACAAAATTCGGATATGAATGATGAATCTCAACACGAACTACTTATTAAATTGAAATTAATGAAACGATACCTGATAATCTGTGGCGATGTTTCTATCATTCTATCTAAACAACATACTCTTGGAATTTTATAAACTCGACACGGTTGAAATTATATTAATTCACTTCACGTAATAATCACATTAGAACAATAATCCACTGAATGTAATGAATGTATTTAGAACTTCACATAATGTTAACAGTTTGTTCAGACTGTTCAGAGACTGCTCTGTTATTGTTTTAGTTGGCTCCAGACCAGATAACCAATATTCCGGTTTTCGCTCTACGCATGCGTGGTAAAATTTGGCGGCAAAGTCGATTTATGATGGAAACGGCAGAATTCATAGATATTCATACCACGGTACACAAATGTATCGTGATTTATACTATGTTTCGTAAAAAATCCTTAACCTCAATGAAAATATCAGCAAACTGACAACATGTTCTTGACATTTCTGTCCAAAAATTCAGAGAATCGATACAAATTAGATTAAGTTAGGTTGTTCAATAATAAATCTGAATGAAAAGTCTCTCTTCATGATATTGTTTGGAAATTTCGAGGAAAATATGAACAAGTTATTAGTGTTTACAAACTAATCTGCAGAAAAATCGAAGAAGGAACTCATTTTGGTGGAATAAATGTGGATTTTTAGTTGCAGATATAATCCGATGAAACTAACTGTTTTTGTTGAAATTATCGTGTTTGCAACATTTTTAATCCAATAAGGTTAGTACTTGACTACTTGAGTATTCCCTAAATTGTGCCTAAATGTATAAACGCAATTTCTTTCGAGAAATATGAACTTTGAATCAATTCTACAGTATCATTTCAGGGACGTATTTAGCCCCATGTTTTTTTTTCAAATGGCTATATCTTTTTAACAGAGCCGAATTCGGAAAAATGGAAAATGAAAAAAAGGTTTCCTTTGGCCTCAAGAATCTTCAGTTAAAATATATGTACAAGTCAAAGACTCACCCTGTATTAGCAAAAAACTGAAAAGAATATTCGTTTTTGACACCCTGTATCTCTGAAACGAAGGCCCGGAGGAAAAAGTGGAAATGAGGCATCTGTAATTGACCGAGGAAACACATATGTAGGCAATTTCATTCTAACTTTTCCCAGAATGAACCCTATTCTGTGATCGAATGAATTCTTATTTGCTTTGAAACAGGTCAATCCTATATCTCATAAATCCTTTATGGACAATTAGCCAATTAAAATTTTAGCTAGGCTTTTAGTTAGAATATAGATCTGCACCTGTGCAGTAATATTGAGAATAAACTTATTCATTCTTTATCACTCTTACACATTGTATTAAGTGTTGAATCCTAGGTCTTCCACTTTTTCATGTGAAGATTTTCTGTCATAACCTTTCAATTTTATGTGGAATGTTTTAATTGCTTTATTATGTTTTATTCAAGTCCTGAATATCATTGTTCACTACGAATCATATTTTGGAACTGAATTAAAAATATTTCAGCGTATTTTCATCCTCGATATCTTGGTATCTGAATTCAAATAGGCCAAGTTCTCCACAAACTTGAAACACCCTGTGCATAAAATAGCAGTTACAACAGAATATGAGATCGTATGGAATTTCCCCAATGTAAATATTTGAATGAATGAAGCGGGCCACCCCGAGTCTCTTGTAAATAAAGTATGAACAAGAAAATACATAATTCCTCTGGATCTTCAGCAAACTATTTCAAAAGTTGAATATCTATATAAATATGTATATAAAAGAAAGATATTGGTTACACCATTTATAACTCGAGATCGTATGGACTGTTTGTTATGAAACTTCATATATGGATTCGTCTAAGGTCTGGTTATTATAAAATACAATAAAACTTCGAAAAGATCGATGAAAATTTCACTCATACAGGAAATGCTTTTCCTTCTTTTGAGTAAAGCCACTAGATGTCGCTACAGTTACAGTTAAGCTACAGCTTAGATTGCGATTCAAACATATAGTGTGTAATTTGGATTGCCTCCAACTCTGCGCTGTTGACCAAAACCAAAATGTCTTAGCGTAGGAGTGCAGATCTCTAAAATGATTAGATTTCGTTGAGATATGAGGGAAAATTCGTTCTTACCACTTCAAGTGGCGCTATTCACACATTATGACTGATTGTTCTATACTATACTAAACTGGTTATTAGTTATTTTTACAGTTGTATTTATTCAAAACAAAATAAGGTAATCGCGAAGGTACTATATTTGATATTATTACCATTAGATGGCGATGTATAGAACTTATAGTACCTACCATGAAAGGCTATTACCAGATCAAGAAGCGAATGAATATCACAGTGAATTTTAATCGAAATGTCAAGTAAATCGGATTTTGGCGATCGGTTTCAATCGTGAATTGTCCATTCTCATCTACTCTCATAATTTTTGAAATGTTTTCGAATTTCTGTTTGGGAATTAATATGTTTACCATAATTAGTAATTACATTTTTGTTTCTGTTCTGTGTGATAGCTCATATCCATGGGAACATCTCGCTGCTCCACCAACTGAAATGTTTACCAATTATTTTAAGCTGAGCACCAAAAGGCTAAGATGTTTAAAATAATGGTGTGGGCACTAATTAGATTTTGATTAGCCAACATTGAGAATATTAGAAAAGTTTCGTTTTTTCCACTTCAGGAAGCGCTATTCACAAAATAAGTTCTAATTTTATTAGTTGGTTCAAATATTTGAATTCATTCTGGTGAACGTCAAGAAGGAAAATAAGAAAATGTCTCAGCGTATTTGTGAAGTGAAGTTGAAGTTCTATAGACAAAGTACTTCAATTCAAATTTTCAGCGTTGTATTGGCAGAACTAAAGTGGTTTATACAGTGATCGAGTGATCAGAGGTAATTCATCATTGGAACTATTTCTCATCCATACAATTCGATCGGAATTTATATTTGCATTCGTGTTGTCATTCATTACAAGATAGGTACTGCAATGACAGAACTGTGAAGCATTTAAAACAAAATGTTATATGTTCAACAATTGGATACCACTTGAATGAGGAGAATTTTTTTCGTGCGAATAACAATAGCACTAAAATTTTGTATATTTTGCCTAATTCATCGCCTGCTCGAAAAAATAGCAATGATTAGTTTATACAACGGTACACCGGTGATCGGAGCTTGATCTAGCAGCAAATAGATTTGACAGTTCAAAAATCAGAGAACCAAGGCGTTGATCTCCGATCACCGGTGATTACGATTTGTGAAATTCACCGTATTTAGGCGAAACAAAGTTCGCCGGGACAGCTAGTAAAATTTAAAATTGAAAATCCAACCCTGCCTCGGGTAGTTAACCGAAACAGTCGAGTCGTGGTAATTGGCTGGCGAAAAGAGAAGGCCGCTCCAGAGGCAATTGTAGCAATTATCACGATATTATATCGTTATAGCAGCTGAATTGCAAATAATCCTGTTTATCATCACTCAAATGTGTCACGTCCACAATGCAGATTCATAGATATTGACTCAAGAGATGAATAATGAAAAAACCTAGCGTCAAATATTGTTGTTCAAACCTATCCTGTATAAATGATTTATGAATGCGTATTTGGGTCGACTGCGGAATGAACCATCTATATCTATTTTTTCCACGCCGCTAAATTTCCACCGAACAGCATCAGGCTATAAACTCAATGTTTCAGCATTCACTTTATAAATAAAAGATCTATTCGATCCCGAGAACCACCGCTTATTGCTAGATGTGAGATGCTGTGCTCCAGCAGTATGGGAATATTTATAAAGCAGTAAATTTGGACCTATGTGCTGATTATCATACTCGTATTTCACAGGTTAGTAGGTAGTGGTGATGAAGGGTAAAAATGGTTTTCTTTAGGGCATTGAAGAGGATGCATACAACCTTCTGAAATGATATGAATCACTTCAAGAGCTTTAAATCAATTTTTCTACTGCTGACGTGAGGAATCACCATTTTGACTCCTTGAAAATCGTGATTTCTGTCTTTGTAGCCAATTCTAGTATCACCGTCCTAGAAAACAGAAGAACGAAATATACTGCTCCACAAGAGTTAGGGATATCGTATTCAATCGTTTTTAAAAGTATGTAATCTTCGAGAAGATCGCTGTAAAATCATTTAAAACTCAATAACAACTTGAATCGATCCAATGAAAATCAGTATGATACATTTCGTCGATCTGGTCGCATTTTTTCTGAAGTTTGGTTCTTTGCATATGTTTCATGGATGTTGTTATTTTGAAATGAAGTCAGTTCATCAACGGCTTCGATTTGAAACGAGTTTTCTGGAAATGCCAAGACGTAAATTAACTGCTGAGGCTAATAGGGCTATCGGAATGCTACAGGGTGGTCTAACTCAGCGGAAAGGCTCCAAGTCAGCCAAATTGTGATATCTCGACTTTGGAATAGGTTCAGGGAGACAGGTTCCGTGTTGGAAAGACTAAGGCTTGGTGGGCGACGAAAAACAACACCTGCTCAGGATCGTTTCATCACCGTTTCGGCGAGAAGAAACCCTACATCTGCGTGTAGAATGCTACGGAATACTCTTCAAAATGCAGATGGGGTCCAAGTTTCCACGAAACCATCAGACGACGTTTGAGAGAGGTGAATCTAGGTTCTAGACGTCCATTAAGAGGAGTTCCATTAACACGTGACCATAAGCGTCAAAGACTGGAACGGGCAAGGCAACATTTCAATTGAAACGATCCATGTCGTAGTGTCCTTTTCACTGATGAATTCAGATATGGACGATTTTCAGATTCTCGAAGAATAAGGGTATGGACAATCCCACGCATACCCCGTAATCGTCGCTATGTCCAAGAAATCCATCCATTCCGAGAGGGTAGTGTTATGGTATGGGCCGGTATATGTTTCAACGGGCGCACAGAACTACACATTTGTCCTGGGAATATGACCGCCTCACGCTATAGGGAGCATGTCATTGACAATGTTATGCCAAATTCTCACTGCCCCGTTTATGGAATCAAATTCCATGTACATAAAGTTAGCAAAACAACTTTCGCGAATCAAACTCGGAATAGCTCAAAATTTTGCCGTTAGTTTTTCGGATAGTTGTTTCGCTAAGTTGATATCAACTTAGCGACACATCTCATATCTTTTAAAATATAAGAGCGGCAAAATTTATGTTTTCACGGATAAATTACGGATGAATAACGGCAAAATTTTGAGCTATTCCGAGTTTGATTCGCGAATGTTGTTTTGCTAACTTTATGTACATTCAAATTCCTCAAGAAATGTCCAAGAACCTCGTGTGTAGTATGCAAAAAAGATATTTTACTCGAATTTTCTTAACCACCCTGTATACGCTGCAGGCCTACAGGCTTAAATTAATTTGCAACTTGAAATCATATTAATATGAATTTTCAACACAAATATCTTATTTTAACTACATTTTTTTGCAATTTAAGTCAATATCCCTAACTCATGTGGAGCAGTTTATATTTTTCGGGATCTTTGATTTCGATGTGCTCCGATGGTTCTCGCTTTTCGTGATAACTTTCACAACTTAGTGATTGCCCCTGTGCATTGCTCAGATCATCTGTTATATTTTGATAAGTGCGCAACTAAGTTCCTGCTTGTCTCCAGTGGTGAGTGCTGGTCGATTTTGACATATCCAAAACGTCATGAACCAAGCATAGACCTATGGTAAACAAACTGTTTTGACACATGGCTGAACGAGCGCTCAGCACGTCACTGCTTTTTTCATTAAACGGTTGGAATAATTACTATTTTACTATTGAATCCTATATGACACAGGAAAAAGGAAGATAATTTAGGGTAATAATAATAATTTCTGAAAAAATGCTCTTGTTCCTGCTGTTTTTCGAACAAATTGTGGATTGAAATGTCTATATTAATCTAATCATAATCCTGCATAATACGCTTATGGGAATGAATAAAAGGATATTCGAGATGTTGAATAGGCTTTCATTATTCCAGCAATTATTTTTTATCCCTTTTTCTCATTTGCTAAAGCCATGAGGAACATTTGGATGCTAAACCCGAGATTCGAAGTGATGAATTATTGTGGAAGCTGTAATGAATGTCAATTATTGGTGAACAGAAAAATGGCAGAGAAGAGTGGACTCGAATTTGAAAGTCAGATGTATAAAAATCCTGATGTAGGTACTGATTAGATTTCGCTGTTTATTGGCCAATTGAAATATTACTTTTGATACTGAAACTATGATATTGGTAAGACTGAATCTCTGATAGAATTCCGAGTCGTCTTATCGGTTTAACTTATCCCATGATTGGGTACTATCGGAATTATTATTAGTTTATATTCTCAAAAATTCGCAGGGAGATAAATAACCTTATGAAGAATGTAGAAATACCAAAAGGGGTATTAATATTTTCGTCCAGGTCTTTATAAGGTTATCTATCTCACTGCAAGTTTTTGAGAATACCTTTCTTAATTGAGATCTTTCCTTTTTTAATTGAGTCAAAACCTCCATCGAGGAGAATTATTTCAGGAAGATCCTTTTGTATTGAGAAATATGATTTTTTGTACAACTTCCATTAAGAGTGACACTTTTAATGACAGCAAACAATGTTAAAATTGATTGTTTACGTGGAAGCGTGTTAAAAATATTTTTAACATTAGTGCTAAAGATATTTTAAGCACTCCATTTTCTTATGATGCAATCAGATGAAAAAAAATCAGCAATTGCAAATTTTTATTATCAATATTCAACAATCATTCCTTATGAACATTAATATTAATCGTAAAACTAGAACAATTACTAACATTAATACCCTGTGACGTTAGGGAGCTTCACAACACATTCTTAGAATCCTCACCACCATCAGTACTTTTATAAACCGGAAGTACAATATTGGATGATAATGATCCAAAATCTGTTGAGGTTGGGAGAATTTTTTCAGAAATGACATTTCTATATACAATGGAATGATCAACATAGCCCTCGGCTACCGTCGTAGACTTCCATCCACCATGTTTTTTTATATCCGTAATATTTGCTCCTGATTCTGCTAGCAATGAAGCGGAGGATCTTCGAAAACAGTGTCCTGTATATTTGCTTCGGTTTGAGGAATTCGGCAACAATAGATGGAATTTTCCCAAATGTATTGATACCAACTGAATTGGCAGTGCATTTATTATTCATGTATTTCGGAACGACGATGTTTGATGACAGAAGGGCGCAGTGCAAAGTACTTATGAAAATAGTCAACATACTTCCCAATAATACTCAAAGAACGACTGACTTTCGTTTTTGTGTTTGGAAGTTGTATAACCAATGATTTATTTGTTATTTCGATGTCTTCCACTGATAAATTACACAATTCTTCATGACGATAGGCTCCAAATAATCCGAAAATAGTTGCAACCTTAACCATCAAGTATTTACCATCTGGTGCCTCATTTATAAACTTTTCAACTTGTTCACGACTGAGAATTTTCGATTTTTCGGGACGATATCCTTCACATTTCCGTTTTAAATATGCTATTACCCTGAAATATTTACTAACATCCACACCATTCTTAATAAGGGCGCTTGACTTTATCATTGAAAATTTGCTCCACAAAGTTGATGAACTCCATATTTTTGATTTTTCTTCTAAGTAGAAGTTGCCTTCTCCATTTTTCAATTTACACCAGGCCGGAAATCGTACTGCTGAACAGATTTTTTATGTATGAGTTCCAGATTTGCTCTTCTTGCAGAGTCTTCAATATCCACAGGAATAACCTCGGGAATAACCAAATCGTCACTTTTATTAATAATTGGACCCTTGACAAACATATTGAGCAGTAAAAAACCCAAGACGAAAATTGGACAGGAACGAAATTCAAATGACAGCGTCTTTTCTCATTTGTTAGTAATCATAACGTTGGCAACGTTTGCCATTCACAACAACCTTTTGATTATTTGAATATTAAAATGCATTCTTAAGTTTATTGTCATTGCAAATTCGCCCATTTCATTATCAAAATAGGGCCGTTGTACAAAAAAACATTGTATGGTGTTTGTGTTAAAAGTGATTTTATTTTGTTCGTGAAATTATTCAATTCGCTCCGCTCCGTAATGTAAACGGGGTAGGTACCTACCTTACAATTCTACGTATGATACACGAGAACAGATGAAAAACTCTGTCACCACTGTCTCCTCGTATATGTTGTACTTGCAAACAAGCTTTTTCATCAATTTGGATGCGTTTATCTTTAAATTATGTCTGTAACAAGAACATAGAAGAAGAACGAGAAAGAAGCAGTGAAAAAATACTCCAACTGCTTAAAAAAAAACCTTTTCATGAATCGGGAGGATCTTTTGGTCATGTAGGATCCTCCAAGTTATGATTCTTCAGTTCTTCAGGTGTTCGAGGAACGCTACAGGCATCTAATGTTGGGGGATCATCTCCCATAGATTTAAAGTGGTTATTTTTATCGAAAAATTAGCAAAAAAGCAAGAGCAAATAAAACAAGAACTACTGTCACTTCCTTGTCATTTCTGACAATTTGGTTTATATCAGTTATCACTGAAAAAAAAACATTACCAAAGGAAGGGTTACCACCATAATTGTAGGATTATCATCCTTGGCTGCCGATAGATATCGCGTTTGCACTTTTCAGAGTCTGATACTTTGTGTGAATTTTCTCCCTGTCCTTTATTTGGAACAGCGCTAATGAGTTCAGCAACTCCGTTAACTAACGACAAATTTCAGTCGTTGCCGCCTATTTATCATTTAATTCAGCCCAGGGGAGGGTCCCTTCGGTTCACAAGACAGCTCCCCGCGATAGCAGGAATTATTATTGATGGTCGTGTTCCAGAATTGACCGAAGACGGCTTTGCGAAAATTGTGATAACACAATAGTTCCATTGTTCAATTCATTGTGATGGATGCGTTACTCTCGAATGGCTCGTTTTTTGGGTTCAGCCTGAGTACTTGGCAATATACAAAACTCCAATTATACCTAACAATTCCTCAGAAAGAAGGAGAGAAAGGAATTTTTTCATACCTGGAAGATTTATTCGTTTTGTATCTTTGTATTGTGTGAAATGTGCGTTATGCAGAGAGTGTTGAAAAAACTTTATTATTACTACTAATTGTAGAAAAAATGAGGAAGATTTGACGTATTTATACTCAATAAACAATAAAAAGAGATATAAATTGTATACACATTAATATAATACACTCAGAAACCGCGAAAAAAATTAAAAAAAAAGGTTGACACTTGGGTTAAAAAAGAGAGTTCCACGGGTAGAAAGCCTAGTTCAGTTCTCTAGTGAGAATATTGAGAGCAGATTTGTGCTTTACCTCAGACCATAGAAAGGGGAGACACAGCATCTCGTTGATAAATTCGAGTATTGGTGAAGCCAAAATTTAGTCAGTATTCAATGAATGGAATGAAGATAGCATAAGGGATAGCAATATTATTAGATACGGTCGTGGCAACATTGCAGAATCTAACTTTGAAAGTTCCAGTGGCGTGGTGTTATTAGTATTGAGGAATGGAAATAAAATAACAAGTGAATTAACTCTTTTTGATGAATTCATACAATGTTCCGAACATTGAAACAGATTCTGAGTTAGGTAAACAGAGTAGGCAAAATTCAGCATTGATTTTCATCCTCTCAATATTGGAAGGAAATCTGAAGAGTGGAATTAAAAAAATCGAAGAATCTACGCCCTACGCCATTGTCACCCAGAAATGATAAGAGTAAAACAAACTTGTGTAAACTCAAATTAGGATCCGAATAGATCTATTTACCGCAAACATACGAACCATTTTTTCAACGTATTTTGATAATAATATTCAGAAATAAATTCAAATTTCACTTTTCCTACGCAATATCCTGATGACGTTCAGAACGTTATTAGTAACACAAAATTGGTATAGCGGAACAAAATTAACGAATGAACACATATCAGTGCTGCCATAGCTGAAGCAAAAACTGCGAGCCGTTTCGTATATTTCGATACTTTAGTATATGGGAGGACTGCACAATATTTGAAGAAACAAATACTCAATTCTGACATTGACGCATAAATGAGTAAATGAATTTCAATCAGAAGTACTTTTTTTTTTTTTTTTTTATTGAAATTATCGTGTCTCGGCAACTAGGCCATTGACACAGTACAATATTCTATTTTTACATTACAGATTAAGACCAAAATTTTCACAAAATATGGTTATAAACAGAAAGAGAAATAAACTATGGATGTATTGATCATATTTGATTGAACAGTTGGCTTTCTTTCAAGAATTCTATTGCTGCTTCAATTTGTGTTGGTGAGCTGAGGATGTCTCTTAAATTTTCTTTGAGGTCCAGTCGATGTCTGATGTCATCATAATGTTGACAGCGAGTTAGGAAGTGTTCCACAGTTAATCGATGTTCTGGGCAGTATTCGCATATAGGATGTTGTTCCGATGACATCAAGTAGCTGTGTGTCAGCCTGGTGTGTGCAATTCTTAATCTCCTCATTACTATTTTGTCTTTCCTCTTTAGATAAATTTTTATCGGGGAATCTATTTCGGATTGGATTGCACGAAGTTTATTATTGCTGCTATTCCATTGGGTTTGCCAGTCTCTAAGAGATTTCAACTTTATTGATGCCTTTAAGTCAGAATACAGCTGTATGTTTGTGATGGGAAGATCAGAGGTTCGTGCCAGTTTCGCTGATTGATCTGCAGTTTCATTTCCCTCAATACCTATATGAGATGGTACCCAAATTATGTTCGTATAGATGTTTTTGTTCGTTCTAAGTATATGGCATCGTTCTTGAATCTTTAGTATCAATGGGTTCTTAGAGTAAATGTTGGATATAGCTTGAATTGAGGACAATGAGTCTGTGAATATTGCTATATGTTGGCCAGGCGTTATGGTGCTGGTGGGGATTCCACTTATCCTTCACTCCACGTCATCGAATTTTTCGATTTCAGTTTTAAGATCGGATTTCGGATTCCGACCAATGATGTTATTTTAATAAGCCGAGAATAATACATGAGAATAGTTTAACGTCTGTAAATATAATTAAGGAAAGAAATAACGGCATGCAGACAATTGAATATTTTTGAAATTCCGGAAAAAGTCACACACCGTGCAGGAATCGAACCTACGTCTCCCTACTTTCCGGGCATGGGGCCTTGACCACTGGGCTAACGATGCATATGATACTTTTCCCGGAATCAAGGTCAAGGCCCCATGCCCGGAAAGTAGGGAGACGTAGGTTCGATTCCTGCACGGTGTGTGACTTTTTCCGGAATTTCAAAAATATTCAATTGTCTGCATGCCGTTATTTCTTTCCTTAATTATATTTACAGACGTTAAACTATTCTCATGTATTATTCTCGGCTTATTAAAATAACATCATTGGTCGGAATCCGAAATCCGATCTTAAAACTGAAATCGAAAAATTCGATGACGTGGAGTGAAGGATAAGTGGAATCCCCTGACCAATGATGGTGAATCATTGCTCCCCAACTAGGATCCCCCCTCTCACCAACATATGAGGTGAACCTCAGGATATTGAATTCCGGGAAAAGTATCATATGCATCGTTAGCCCAGTGGTCAAGGCCCCATGCCCGGAAAGTAGGGAGACGTAGGTTCGATTCCTGCACGGTGTGTGACTTTTTCCGGAATTTTCAAAAATATTCAATTGTCTGCATGCCGTTATTTCTTTCCTTAATTATATTTACAGACGTTAAACTATTCTCATATATGAGAGAATAATTTGATGTCGACGAAGGTTCAGAGGGATTTCTTGTGCTTCAACATGAAGGCTCTCAGAAGGGCTGGTTCGGAATGCTCCAAGGATTATGCGGAATGCAGTATTGGGAACGGCATTCAGTAGTTTCATATTTGTTTTGCTTGACGTTGAGAAGAGGATGCTACCATATTCTAGTTTCGACCGAATTGACGACCTGTAGATTCTCAGCAAAATTTCTTCATCACATCCCCAGTGATGATGAGATAGGGTTCGAAGGATGTTCATATTTTTCATACATTCACCTTTGACGTTTTTGATGTGTTGAGTCCAGGTAAGTCTCTGATCTAAGGTCACTCCTAGATATTTCAGGTGGTCAACTAGTTCTATGGGGAGACCGTTAATTGTGAGGTGAGGTAGAACAGTTGGATGTCTCCTAGTAAAACGGATGAGTTTTGATTTTGATGAAGAAAAGTTGAAGCCAATGTTTCCAGCCCAAGCAGTGATGTCATTAAGAGTTTTTTGTATCAGTTTGCACGTACTGTTTGTGTTTTTACCTGAGCAGAACAGGAGCAGGTCGTCGGCATATAGTACTAACTTAATGGGGGCTTTGACAACGTGGCCTATGTCGTTAATGGCTAGCAAGAAGAGGGTGGCACTCAATACGGAGCCTTGGGGGATGCCATTTTGAGTGATATGAGAAGCAGACATTTCACCATTTACTTTCACCTTGAAATTTCTATCAGTTAGAAAATTCTTCAGGAAGAGGAATATATTGCCATTGAGGTTGATATTTTTTAATTTTTTCAAGATTGCTTCGCGACGTGTGGTGTCGAAGGCACTATCTGTATCTATAAGTGCGGCAATTAGGTCTTGTTTGGAAGCAAAAGCGTTCACAATTTCCGTTTGTAGAATGACAAGATTATCTATAGTGCTGCGGTTCTGCCTGAAGCCTGATTGTCTAGAATATAGCAGTTCGTTTTTCTCGAGATGCCACATAAGACGTTGATTAACCATTTTTTCTAATATTTTACACATGGTACATGTTAATGAGATTGGCCTGAACGAGTTGAGTGTGGGTCGTGACTTGTTTGGTTTTCTGATAGGTATAATATGGGATTCTTTCCATTGAGTGGGAAACCTATGATTGTTCCAAATGTCATTATATATTTCCAGAAGTTTGAATAACGTTTCTGCGTGTAATTGTTTCATAAATTTCATAGGAATGTTGTCTGGGCCTGCTGCTGTGTTCTTCATGGAAGATAGTGCTAAGTTGAGTTCTTGCAAGGTGAAGGGATCATTTATTGGGTTGTCAGGTGCACTTGTACTGGATTCTCCATTTCCAGGGCAATTTATTGTTTTTGTGGTAACTGTTTTTTCGTAGTAGTATTTGGCTAAGTTATTCGCCATGTCTTGGCTATTGGTGATTGGTTCGTTGTTTTCATCTAGTATAGAGGGTATTTGGTAATTGGTGTTGTGGCCTTTTATTTGTTTTATTTTCTTCCAAATATGATTTGACGGTGTGCTCGAGGAGATTGTGGAGACGTATTTCATCCAGGATTCGCGTTTGCTTTGTTTCAAAATTCTCTTCGAGACTGCTTTACATTTCTTAAAATTTATTAGATCTTCTTGGTTTCGGGTTCGTCGGTATCTGTTCAGGGCTCTTTTGCTTTCTTTAACTGCTTTTTTGCAGGATTCATTCCACCAAGGTACTATCTTCCTACCTGGAGTTATCGTATACTTCCCGACATGTTTTTCGGCTGCTGTGGTCAGAATGTATGTAAGTTGATTGATTGTCTGATCAATGTTTGGAGAAAAGTCGGTCATTCTAATTTGGATGTTCACCTCTTCTGAAAATAGCTCCCAGTTGGCATTTGTTATATTCCACTTTGAGACGCTTTCTGTGGGCAGGGCATTTTGATCGTTTATCGATATGGGGAAGTGGTCACTATCATGAAGGCTTTCTAGGGTATGCCAGAATATGTCTGTTGCTGTGACAGGATCACACAGACTGAGATCTATCGAAGAAAATTTACCAGTGTGCATATCGAAGTGAGTGTTTCCCCAGTATTGAGTAAGTTGAGGTCATGATTTGTTATTATGTCTTCAATCACCTTTCCTCGGCCGAATGTTTTTTCTGAACCCCACATGATGTTGTGCGAATTGAAATCACCTACCAATATGAAAGGTGTTGGTAGTTGGTTGACAAGATTGGAAAGTTCCAGATATGTGAGATTAAAATTTGGTGGTATATAAACATTACAAATTGTGAGTTTTCGGGGACACCAGGTAGTGATAGCAACAGCTTCTAGAGAGGTATTGATATAATGTTCATTGAAATAAAGGTTTGATGAAATAAATATGGATGCACCACCACTGGCCCTGATGTTGGTATCTCTAATGAAATGATGACCTGCATAGTTTTTTAGTTTAGGCTTGTGGTCAGGTTTGAAATTAGTTTCCTGTAGGCAAATAACTTCTGGTGAAGTGTCAGATATTAACTGTTGGATTCGTTCTAGACGTGAGTAAAACCCATTACAATTCCACTGAATAAGGGCGAATGTGATTTTTTTGTGTGTTAATTTTGGGATCGTAGTGAGGAGTTATCAGAGGGATCGTCTTCATCAGTGGTATCAAGGCTATTGAGGCTGCCAACCTCTATGGCATCGTCCACCAATTTGGCTCTAATTTTTTTTGGAAATTCGAGTAATTCTGTTTTTAGTTGATCTTTCTACATAAGGGTAAATATTATGCAGGTCTTGAAAAAGTAATTTAATATCTGATGTGAATTTTTCTGCTTCAGAGTAGGGAGTGGAGCTACCATAGGAGTTTTCCAAGAACGCAACTAGGTTGTCATAGGGGAGGTGAAAACTTTCAATGTCTTCTAGATATGCTTTCGAGATTGCATCTTTGGTGGATTCACTTAAAGCGTGATCTTGAAGTGAATCTATTTTGCGTTTCTTTTGAGCTCTTTTGCTAGCTGCAGAATTTTTCGCCCCCATGTGGGGGGGGAGGCATGGAGGTAACTTCCGTCAGGTCAGCTTCGATATATCCTTCTGATTGGCTAGTCTGATCACTGGATGATAATATTTCTGATATCCCTCGTTTAAGAGCGAGTGGTTCACCTGCTTCTGGGATCAGTGACGGTGAAATATGAGCCTGTTTTTCATTTGTCGAGGTTTGCTTTATTGGCTGGCTGTTACTTGATTGTTCTGAGTGTGGGTTAGGGCAGTTTGATGCTATATGTCCGGTCTGTCTACAGATGAAACATTCCATCTTGTCGGTCGATAGGAATATTCTGTTGTCATTGCCATCGTATTGAATGAGTGCTGATGTTTGCAGTTCGAAATTTTCACTGGGGGGAAAAATGTAAACCTGTCTTCTAAAGCTGAGGATATGTGAATACTCTTCTCCAGGAATTCCAGCTTTAAGGAATGAAACGGGGGAGGCAAGTTTTAGTCCAAGGTTTTGTACAACTTCGGTAACTAATTCATGAGGAATACATGGCGATATATTTGAGGTCACTATTCTTCTTGTTGGAGAAACTAATCTTCTTATATTCAGGTTAATATCTCCTATAGAAACAGTTGGATTGGTTTTGATTAGCTGATCAACAAGTTCTACGGAAGCTAGATAGATACAGATTCTGTTGTTTGAAATTCTCGATGCAAAGCAAATGTTTTTCGGCTGAACAATTTTTCCAATTGCTTGAATATAATCATGAAGTTTCAGATTTTCTTCTGCGTGGATTACGATGGCTTGTTCTTTTTTAGGGAAGTTCATTTTAGGGACTGATTTGGCTGCAGCTACATATGAAGTTCTTTGAGAGGATGGTGTTTGTTCAGTGTTTGGAGACATTGTATTGATAGGACTATTAGGTAACATAATCAACGCCCTTGTACTCAAGAGCGTTTGAGGTATTAATTTGATGTAATCAGGAAGTATGCACAACCGAATACACCATAGAGTATTGTTGACTGAATACGGATGAAATGTCCGATTCTGTTGTTGATGTTTGTTTACCAATATAACGGCAATCGATGATATCGGTTTACCACTCAAAACTCGTGGACTTCAGTTATATGGCACTTATACACTCATTCGAACTATTTATGTCTTTATATAAAGAATAAACTAGGATAAATTGAAGAGCGATGTGTCACCGTATGCGTCAAACTCGCGAATCACTTTTATTTTGATTGAGGGTTTATTCATCAGAAAATTTTAAGAACGTCTTAACGTTGCAAAAATTTCTATTACATTTTGATGCCGTAGTGGTAGAGTTATCCAGTTTAGTTCTGAAGATTTTGAAAATTGGCTTCACTATTTACAAGGTACAAAGGCTTGCATGTGTTTCCAGCACTGTAACTATGAGAACGTGCCCTACTAGAGCACTTGAGATCATCACAGATCTCACTCTTTCACATCTAAGGATCAATAGAGTAGGCAATGAAGCTATCCTCAGAATATCTAGGGAAGGTACAGGTGAAGAGAGAATTACAAGTAAGATAGCCTTGTCCTCTCTGAACAAGCATCAGCGTACCTACCTAGTAATGTTATGAATAAAAAAGCAAGCATTGAGGAGAACTTCAACACGATGCGATGTAAAAAGTAAGAATGGTAAAGGGAATACAGTATCCAACATTCTAAAGTTAATATCATTGAATGGTATGAAACTCTGAAACCATGATAGGGGCCGACAATGAAGTATTCGGGATAAGAACCAAGTGTACATTATCGTTAGGCTCCCACTCAGGTGTTTTTTAGGCAGAAATAGACAAAAACAAAATATGTAATGAGATAATCAAAGGAGGAACGAGGATTCAATCTACTTGACAATCTCTCAGATACTAGAGTTCATTGCAGCTCTGGAGGTGGAGGGAGAGCTATAGATAGCCCAGTTGTAAAAACAGCTCTAATGGGGAAACATTGGATATTTAGGTCGCAGTCGAATGTACTCTCCTCACGAGACGTTTCACAGCATCCTTCCTCAACCGTCTAACAAACAGCCTTTGAGACCCAACAGAACCCCTGATTCAAGACTCACACATCATTTCCTCGGCAGTTTATGTTCAGTGACTTTATCTATCTATACTAATATTATAAAGAGGAAATATTTGTATTTTTGTTTGTTTGATACGAATAGGCTCAAAAAATACTGGACCGATTTCAAAAATTCTTTCACCCTTTGAAAACTACATTATCCCTGAGTGACATAGGCTATACTTTTCACCCGAAAAAATTGAGGATACCTACTATAACTTCTATAATTACAAAAAAATCAGCCAAAATCAGCTATTTTCACGTGCGCTGCAAAAACCGTAAGACTTACGTGGATACAATGTATGACAGAAATGTACCTCTTGAATAGTTCTACAAAAAAGTCCGCGATAGCATGTATCTATCTCTCAAGATTGACTTGCTATTACCTGTTCATGGTAATCAGATGTTTTCCAAAAGTATGCATTATTTGGGAGTGTGTTTTTATGAATTGGGTATTGATCCTAATCCAACCTAATACGTTATTTATCCCCAGTATTTGATTTAGAACAAAATTGCCCTTCACATCATACAATTACAACGAGTACATCAAAAGATATGGCAGGTTGAAGTTTTGAAGATGAAACCGCCGCGTGAAACAAATTTCTACTCGGGCGAAGCTGGGACGGCCTGCTTGTCATTATTATCTTGAAAATTTTGAGATCAGACTCCTTCCTCATACTTCTTCTTCTTCTCTATTTAGCTAGGGAGTGCCTTGATCTATTCTGCAGATGAGGAAAACCATCTTTGTGCCCATCTTTTCGGTGGTAGTCCTGGTTTTCTCCTTCCCCTGGGGTATTCATTCGTGCAGATGCATGCAATTCTATCTGACTCCATACTATCGACGAGGTCTCTCCATTTTCTCCTTCTCTGTCTACTCCACTTGGCAACATCCTGTACACCAGTTTTTTCTCTTATTGACTTGTTGGTCTGCCTATCTCTCAATGTCATCCCTGAAAATCTTCTCAAGATCCTCATTTCTACCGTTTCTGAGCTCATGCTTGGTCCTCTCAGTTTCCGCACGGGTTTCCATGGGGTAGGTCATAATTGGGCGCACCATTTATTTGCAAAGCCTTACCTTAGTTTTTTGGAGCATTTACTCGTTCTGCCACACCATTGTGTTCAGATATCCAGTTATCTGCGCCATCTTAGTGGCCTGCTGTTGGATTTCCGAACAAAGATCTCTGTGACTGGTGATTTCAACTCCAAGATATTTGAAGCTCATTTTCTGCTGAATGACGACACCCTCTAGTTCTAGTTTGCAGTACAGCAGCCTCTGGAGGTCGTCCTCACAATCCGCCAAAAGAAGCATATCATCAGCATAGCATACAATGTTTATGTTCTGGCTCACCATGCTGTATCCCTACTTCCCTCTCAGAGCGTATATCATGCTGTTCATTATCAGAATGAGCAGGAAGAAGCTCAGCGAATATCCCTGTCGAATACCCATTCTCTGTGAGTCAATCTACTGTTTTACGTCATACAAGTTGGGTGAATATTCAGAATTTTACCTGTTTTTTGTCACGTTTAGGCGACTTCATCAGTCTCTGTTTTCGAAACCAGTAGAAGAGAATCATTGCATATAATAATTATTCTTCATTCTTCCATTGGCATCCGAAATGTCGAATGAATTCAAAGCAATGACATTTGGATCAATTCCTGCAGGAGAAGAGCGACCAATATGGCCCACTCGAACAAACCGTTCCCAATTCAATTTGAATATTTTAAATCGTCCAACGAAGAACGCCTAGAACACCGATGACATTCGTAGGGACTTGTTCCACTTTGAGTTCTCCATTTCATGTAATTGGGGAGAAAGGGTAAAAATAGATTTCTACCTTTAATAAATAGAACCAATTGACTTGCGATGAAGGCACTCAATTTAAGTGGAGGAATAGGACTGAAGGCAATGGTTCGAAAACTCCATTCCATTAAGTCTAAATAAAATAAGCCCCACTTGGTTACATTCAATATGAATGGGGTGATGGTGCTTCTCTTCCTGAGAAGTGATGAAAGCAATACTGAAATTTATGAACGGAAACCTCCTTCAATTCAATTTCATGAATCAGATTCGACTCAATCTTTCTATTCCAAATTTCAACCCTCTATCCAAAAACAATGAGCAAACAATCTTGAATTATCGATTCATTTGTTGGAAAAATGAAAAAACGAACTAACAGATGAGAAGAAAACAGAGAGATGTTGAGACTAGCAAATTGCAATCAAGCAATCCAAACCACGTGATTATTCAACCAATTTTTACCTCAAAACATTTTTGACAGGTCGCTGGTCAGCGGTAAATATGAGGAATTTTATTATTTTCTCTATTTCAGTATCGTAATGAGTTCATTACAGTACTGAAAACAGTGCTGTAATGAACTCATTACAGCATTGTTTTCAGTTATATTTTTCGTTTTGTTGTTGTCAGCAATGACTTCCGATTCTATCAAATTTCAACACATGTCGATTTGGAAATGTCAATTTTCGTGAACCTACCAACTGCCAAGATACAATACAAAAGTCACTAGGATTTATAATCAGAATTATTCATTGAATTTCGATAGTATTTCACAAAATTTGATTGAAATAGAGAAAATATCGTCTAATACTCGTTGCAGAATGCAATTCCAACACTCATGCGTTCGAAAACTCGCTCCTTCGTCGCTCGTTTTCGAATTTCGCATTCGTATTGGAATAGGAGCCCATTCTGCAACTAGTTTTAGAATATACTATTATGCATTCTATGAATAATTCAGTAAGTAATTTCACTTGAAATTGTCAAAAGGAACACTGACGAAGAAATTACTGAGTCATATGATCACAACATTTAGTATGATGAGCTCGCAGAGATTGCAGTGGGAGTATTGGAGAAGAAATATTTATCAGAACACTGAGAAATTTTGTGACCGTTTCAAAAGTTGCCAATTCTTGTTCACCAAATGTTCATTTATGAGACATCTTTTTAAAAGCTGTTCTCTATTTCAGTATCGTAATGAGCTCATTACAGTAGTCATTACAGTAGTCATTACAGTAGCAAAATCCCATATATTTCGACTAATCTTCTCTTATTTCTTTTTATATGTGCTATGGAAAGCCTTTCCAATTATTAGCTGTACACTCTTCAATAGCCTCATCCTAAAGATATTTCTCTATTTCAGTATCGTAATGAGCTCATTACAGTTCTAAAAACAGTGCTGTAATGAATTCATTACAGCATCGTTTTCATTTACATTTTTCGTTTTGTGGTTGTCAGCAATGACTTCGGATCCTTTTAAATTTCAGCAGACTTCAAATTGGAAATGTCAATTTTCGTATTTCCTTACATTCACACCAACTGCCAAGATATAATATGAAAGTCACTAGGACCTATTATTTGAATTTTTCCATTGAATTTCACAAAATTTTAGTGAAATAGAGAAAATATCGTCTAATACTCATGCGTTCGAATTTAGCATTCGTATTGGAATAGGAGCCCATTCTGCAACTAGTTTTAGAATATACTATTATTCTACTCGCAAAACAAAAATTACAATATCAATGAAAATTCTTCCTTTTTTCCTTTACTTTTTTTTTTATCATCTGTGTTTCCTACAATACTTATATAGGCGTGTTTTCTCAAATTTATTTAGATTATTGATCTTGTTGAAAGAGGCAGGTAGTGAATTGAAAATTTTCAAACACATCGTTTGTATGCTTCACTAACTGAGATAAAGAATGCATCATCGATTATGTCATACAATACGTTCTTGTATTTGAAAGTGGATAATACATTTCGTTGACGATTCACCTTTATAATGTGATGAAAGAAATTTGTATATTTTTTGTACTAGCTATGCTAAATAAATAAAGATTATTATTATTATATTATGTATGTATGTTTGTTCGGGTGGAATCTTGCAACCAATTGATCTGAAATTTTGTATACACGTTTAGTTTGAATGACAATAAACGATAAACGGTTTGACGTCATTCTATATCCAATATGGTGGACCCATCCAAGATGGCAGAATATTTTTTTTTTGCACTTCTACAATATGGGTATCAAATGAAAGGGCTTGTTGAGAGTAACTCGAAAAATGATGTTGACGTCATTCTAAATCCAATATGGCAGAACATCGAAGATGACGGAATAGTTATTCTTTATGCACTTTTACAATATGAGTATCGAATGAAAGTGCTTGTTGAAAGTAACTCGGAAAAATAATGTTGACGTGATTCTCAATCCAATTTGGCGGAATAGTTATTTTTCATGCACTTCTGCAATATGGGTATCAAATGAATGCTGAGATTATTCAGAAATAACTAAAAAGTAAAAAATAAATTCGAAGCAAAGAAACCTTTTTGAAAAAAGCTTGTATTTGAATGCATGTTCTAGAAAGAAGAAGATGAAATTTTTCTTTAAAATTTCAACTATCAACTTATAACCTCATTATACACAATATATATGATCATAAAAGCTTGTCGCGGGATTTACTTGTGTGAATAAACTAGTACCTCTTAATTCAATTGAGTATCTTAATCGGCTAAATAGGTACAATTTTTTTTAAATCAGTTTGATTAAATAGGTGCTTATAGGTTCTTACACAGACCTCGCGACAAGCTTTTATGATCATATAAATTGTGTATAATGAGTTTATGAGTTCATAGTTGAAATTTTGTAGAAAAATTTCATTTTCTTCCTTTTACAGCATTTAAATAAAAGTTTTTTTCAAAAAGGTTATTTTGCTTCTAATTTTTCATATCTGAATGGTATTTTTATCCTCGAAGAATAACTTTTTCAGTTTCAAGCATGTTCTTGTAGTTTGCGTTTCCAAGAATTTTGGATCATTTATTGTTTTACGTTCTTCCAAACAACTTTGATTCAAAATGTGGAAGGCAATAATGTGTAGACTTAAAGATTGTGTGGATATGTAGGATCGGTAAGAGACGTAATCAAAGTGAAAGCGTAGCTTCCCTGCTGTGTCTACCCGTACAGAGCCTTCGGATGCTACAGCGGTTTTGACGTTTTTGGTATTTTGGTTTCGATTGAAACAGTTCGTTAATCTACAATCTCGACGACTTTTGAAAAAGATTCCACTTACTCAAAATCATATACGACTTCGATTGGAATGGGCCAATGAGCAAAATGCATTGGAACGATCTATAGAGATCTGTATTGTTCACAGAAGAGTCTAGAAGTGACACTACAAATACTTAAATTGAATTTTCATCTCAAACTTTATTTTTATCATGAAAAAATGAAAAGAATAATGAGTTAGAGATAAGTGAGTGAACATTAAGATTTCATATATTTGAAAAATTGCTGAAATAGAATGGAATCTTTTGAAACAGTCTCAAAATTTCCTCAACTTTTGTGGAGCAGTATATTTCTTTATAGACAGATACGCGTGTGATTTCATAAGGCTTTCTTATTTTCATATATGTAGGGAACCCTAAAAACCGCATTGATGAAGAAATTCATGCAACCCTCGAGGTAATTTCATGTTATCAATTCTTTTACTGACTGGAAAAGCGGGGAAAGTATAGTTTCGGCACGTTAAAATACGATAAATCATTCGTTCCGCAAAATCGAAAAGTTCGAACGAATATTTCAAACTGTCACGTAACTTTTGCGTAACCAATTGAACAGTTTAGCTCTGTCTTTGTGGAAAACACGTTTTCTGTGCCTCGTTAAAACATTCAGCTCAAAATGACGTAATTGAATGTTTCGAATCGAATTATGAACTTAACCCCCCCATCCATAGAGTCGTTACCTGAAAAGGAAGTGCGGATGTTGAAATCTCGATTCAATGAATGGTGAATAATTCATCTGGCATTCGCATTGAATTTTTGTGGTGCATTCCGATTTTATCGCTGATGGGGAATTAAATTGAGTATCATTTCGACGTGATTGCCTCATTTATATGATTCATGAAAAGGTGTTTCAAAAAATCAATTTGTGGAGTACAATTGTTCACAAAATTAGGGCAAATTAGGTGATTCAGGCCTAGATCACACAAATCACTTTGTTAAGTCTGGATTATCATCAGTACATCACTTCAATACTTCATCGTGTAAGGGGTGAATTTTCCGTTTACACCTTAAATTATTCAATTCCTCATTATTTATTATTTGTAGCATTGCATATATGTGGCTAGCGATTTTGGCAACATCGATTGTGGAAAACGAACAGTTTCATATCTTGCGACTTTTTCAATATCTGTAGACGTCTTCGATCTTCGTTTGATTCAGATCATCCAATAAGATCTAATGAAGCCTTAATTTTATTGGTTGAAGTATACAGTGACGCTTCAATATTCAACAAACTAGCTGTCACGCCAAACATGCCCGGTTTCATTAATTCGGAAATGTAATACAGGGTCTTTCACGAGGAACCTCACCCATATTTATACGGGAAACTACTTAACGTATTTTCATGAAATTCAGCACTTATAAGTATTTCACGATGCTGATGAAATCTAAAATATTTTCAAGGCATGAGCACCTCCGGTTTTTCAAATTAGAACACCATTTTTTTATTGCAGAAATAGATTCCTTAGTTTTTTTGTTATTTTGATGTAACATTTTTCAGTTTTGGTTGGAAAATTCTCTCTGAGCGGGAAAATTCGAAAAAAAATCGAACATAGAGCTCCGCTGAAACAAGAACAACTTCGAGGTTTTTGGATGGAAAATTTTCAATTTTGGGATTTTTCAAGATGCAAGATTGATGTATCCACTTTGAGAATCGGAATTGCGATTCATGATACAGGGGGTGAAAAAATCGCTTTCAAAGTTAGGGATGACAAAATCGTGAAAAATCAATTTTTTCAAATTAGAACCCCATTTTTTATGGCAGATATTGAATCTACGTTAAAAAATAATGTGAGTGTATGCATCACACCCTTGCCCTAAAGTGGATATATTCTGAGTTATTCACAAAAAACTGTTTTTCGTCTTGAATTTTCAGCTATTTCTTTTCTCTTCACGCCAAAAAGATGAAATTTTCAGGAACTGTTATTTGAACCATGCTGTAGATTTTTCACCCCTTCTTGAAACCGACTTCAAGTTACTATTAGGAGAACCATGGCAAACTCTCGCAGTTATAACTAGAGAAGATGCTCAAAGTTTTGACCGTTAATTTCTAGACATTTATTTATATGTCTCAGGAATGCTTCGTGCGTTACTCTTCTTATTTCATCGGGAGAAAGAGATCTGCAAAAGTGTTTAAAAACCAAATTGAGTTTCAAAACTATGAATCTAAAAATCTAAACAAACCTGAACGCATTTCTGACTCGTTCTATGCAGTCCTCTTTATCAGTCAGGGGAGTTGAGTAGACAATATTTTTTATCCTACCCCAAACATAATAGTCTAAAGGAGTTAAATCGGGAGAACGTGGTGGCCAAAGATGTGGACCATGATTCGCCAACCATCGATCTTCAAATAGCCGGTAGAGGATATTTGACACATTGAGTGAATTGTGTGGAGGCGCGCCATCTTGTTGATACCATAAGTCATTATGGTTCTGTACTAGCGGCTCAATTATTTGAGTCAATATGTCAGAATATCTATCTCCTAAGGGAGAACATTCTTTAAATAATGCAAACATGTGTAGTGTTCTATCTTACCAGTTAAAGTCCCATCATAAATGTGAACATCGAAAATTGCATTATTTTTGATGGCGCAAAAAACATTGAAACTCCAGGTCTCTTGAAAGTTCCATTGTCTGAAGTGGTGGCTGTTCTCTTCATCCCAATAATGACTGTTATGCCTATTGAAAGAACCATTCTTTGTGAATTTAGATTCATCTGTCCAAATTATACAGACCAAAAAGTTTTCATTCTCTCGAAATTGAATCATCATAGCTTCGCAAAACTCTGTTCTCCTGACGAAATCAGTTTCCTTCAAATGCTGTACCCTATTGAATTTATATGGGTGCATTTTATGTTTTTTTAATATTCTCCAAACACTCGATTGAGATAATCCCA
Organism: Adalia decempunctata; assembly: GCA_951802165.1. NCBI lineage: Eukaryota > Metazoa > Arthropoda > Insecta > Coleoptera > Coccinellidae > Adalia > Adalia decempunctata. The sequence goes on along the minus strand of OX637697.1, from coordinate 33,994,829 downwards.
GATCAATCTCGGCATCTTTGAGAGAATTTTGAGGATTCACACGAAAATATGCAAGAACTGTAATTTCGTTGTTCTCATCTTCTACTACACTTTTTTCTCTGTGTATAGTTTTCTTAACAAAAGATCCGACATTTCTCAAGTTTGTCATGGTTCTGTTAATGGTATCTCTCGTTGGTCTGGGTCGGTCAGGAAACCTCTCAATGAACAGTCGAATCGTTCTATCTACAACTTTATTACATTCTCCATGAAGTAGAATGAGATTTAAATAATCTTCATCGGTAAAATTAGACATAGTGATCGATTTTATAACTTAATACGAATTATCATCAAATTAATAGTAAACACAAAATGCTACTGAATAAATAGGAATTTGGCAGATGTAATTAATGATATCTATAATTAAAAAAAAAGAATGTAAAACATGGTAAGTTTTTGCATATGGTTCATAAGGAATTATTTATTTATCACTGGAGAGAAAACCGATGGCCGATTAGTTGAAATAAAGAGGTTTCCGATACAAATTCGAATCCAAATTCGCCATCTATTTAGGAACAACCTGTAACTTTTTTCTCTTGCATATTAGGGTAGTAAAATCTGAAACATGGTTTAAGTAACAGTTCCTGAAAATTTCATCTTTTTGGCGTGAAGGGAAAAGAAATAGCTGAAAATTCAAGACGAAAAACAGTTTTTTGTGAATAACTCAGAAAATATCCACTTTAGGGCAAGGGTGTGATGCATACACTCACATTATTTTTTAACGAAGATTCAATATCTGCCATAAAAAAATGGAGTTCTAATTTGAAAAAAATGATTTTTCACGATTTTGTCATCCCTTACTTTGAAAGCGATTTTTTCATCCCCTGTATCATGAATCGCGATTTCGATTTCTAAAGTGGATACATCAATCTTACATCTTGAAAATCCCAAAAATGAAAATTTTCCATCCAAAAACCTCGAAGTTATTCTTGTTTCAGCGGAGCTCTATTTTCGATTTTTATTTCGAATTTTTCCGCTCAGAGAGAATTTTCCAACCAAAACTGAAAAATGTTACATCAAAATAACTAGAAATTTTCTAAGGAATCTATTTCTGCAATAAAAAAATGGTGTTCTAATTTGAAAAACGGAAGTTGACGTCATTTCCGGAAAAACCGGAGGTGCTCATGCCTTGAAAATATTTTAGATTTCATCAGCATCGTGAAATACTTATAATCAAGTGCTGAATTTCATGAAAATACGTTCAGTAGTTTCCCGTATAAATATGGGTGAGGTTCCTCGTGAAAGACCCTGTATAGCCACCCGAAGTTCTTCAAATATCACAGACGTAGCAGTGAGAATGGATAAAGTACATTGCACGTTTTTTATGGCGAGCAAAAGCTAAAATATCACGATATTCGACTAAATAAAGGATTTTCAAATAAGAGGTATTGTTTTGACATTAAGAAAAAATGCCATATTTTAGATGAATGTTCGGATGTTAATTTCAATATGAAGAGGAAGGTATGCCGTAAATAATAACATCAGTCAAATGAACACCACGTCTACAGGACCATATCCTTTTCATGAAATTTTCCACAACCAAATCGCAAAGAGGTCCTCGATAGCCTCACGAATTCCATCTTTGAGGTTTTGAATCGACGCTGGGCTCTTGGCGTAGACTTCCTCTTTCACATGGCCCCAAAGGAAGAAGTCGCAAGATGTTAAATCACAAGATCACGGTGGCCAATTTTGATCACCTCTTCGAGAGATAACATGGTCCAAAAACTTTTCCCGTAAATGATCAATGGTTTCGTGTGTGGCACGTAGCGCCGTCTTGTTGAAAGTACACACAATTTTATCCATAAAAAGTCGTTAATAATCTCTCGATAGCGCTGTCCATTCACCGTAACTGTTGCTCCAGCCTTATTCTCAAAAAGGTAAGGTCCAGGGACCCTGCCAGACCATTAACCGCGCCAAAAAGTCACACGTTGGGGAAAGAGAGGCTTTTCAACAATAATTACTGGGTTTTTCGAGCCCAGACGCGACCATTTTGCTTGTTGACGAAGCCAGCGAGGTGGAAATGGGCCTCATCGTTCAAGATGACTTTCAGATGGAATTCCGGAACATTTTCGTGCATTTCAAGAACGTAATCAGCAAAGACACGACGTTGATGATGATCAGCCAGCTTTAGTTCTTGTGTTAACTGAACTTTATGAGTCTTAAGATCCGAATCTTCATGCAAAATACGGTGAAATGACGTTTGTGGAATGCATAATTCTAAAGAACGAAGAGAAATGGACAAACCTGGGTTTTGCAACTATTTCGGTTACAGCAGCAATATTCTCGGGTGTTCTTGTGTTTATTCTTCACATCACAAACTTCCTGTATCGCGGTTCGACAAGGTGCTTGACGAGGACCCAAAAATGTTCGAGTTTTGCGAACCGTCACTGCCAAATTTTCAAAATGTCAAAAAATGACAGCTTTCAAAGTGACATCTACCGAAATAGCGGGGTTATCAAAATAACGCCGCTTATTGGAAAACCCTTTTTTTTGGTTATTCAATGTCTTCTTGAATTCAGGAAAGTAGCATTAAAATTTGATCAATTTCACAATCTCGCTTGTTACCGCCGAAATTCAATATCACGGTGCAAAAAACGCTGAACGTAAATGAACCTTTATAAATTACTGACCGCCAGGCATATTTACTAACACGACAAAAATGCTATGTAATACTCGTATATCATTTCCTGCGGGCAGTAGGTAAGCCGAAACACGTATGATGAATCAGATTTTAATTTTATGCACTTTTATGATGCAAATATTCCTGGTTATTGTCAACATTCAGAATAATTTGGTCGGATTATTTTGGATGGGCGGATTTTTTCATTTTATTGATATAATAATATTTATGGAGCGAATTACGTTCTGTTTTGTTCATAGGTTACTGCAGAATGAAATAGTGATCTGAATTAAATAGTCCTTTGTACTGATCCATTCGAGCGGAATTACGCTCGAAATAATTCATTGGATTTATGTTGAAAGAAAGGAATTATAATAATACCACAGAAATTTTCAAATTAATTTGTTACTTATGTAAAACGATACCAATAATGAAATTGATTGAAATATTTATGACTTTAATCAACGACGATACGTTCACGCATCGACTGATGTCGTTTAAGTGAAATCGTTATGTTCGAAACTATTTTCACAATGGAGATTATGCCAGAAAGTCACTGAGGAGTTTATGTATTTTGATAGTATATTTTTGTACTGCATGTAAATCAAATACGAACCAATGCGACTCTTATCTTATGAGATAGAGTTCAATGAATGTACGAGGACTGAACGAGAATAAATTCGCTATCACAAAAACGCCTATATCTCTTGAACCAATTGAGAAAAAAATCAAAATTTGATCATAGTTAGCTTTGTTATGAACGTCAGAAACATGTGGAACATTTACTTCATACATATTCCATTTCTCTGTCGCAAAATATCAAGCGAAGTGAAAACACGAGAATTTATAGTAAAACTTTTTTGAAATAATCAAAAATGGAGCTTCAAAAGAATCGCAAAAGAGACTCGAGTTCGTCCGGAAACGGTATCAAGATTTGTTAAGCGCTTCAACGAAGATCTTACAATTAATCGCAAGGAAGGAACCGGGAGGAAAAAGGGGTTTCATAGCCCAAAAAAGTGAAGAAAGCCATCAGCCTTTTTCAGGAGAATCCTAACCTTTCAGGACAAATAGTGGGTTGTTCGCGGTCAACCGTTTAGAAAATCAAATCGAGTTGTGGGCTTAGAACATACAAAGTGCAGAAAGTGCCAGACAGGAACGCTCTGAAGAATCAAGAAGCGAAATCAAGAGCAAAGAAATTAAAAAAAGATTTCTTGAAAAATTTTTCCTGTTGCGTGGTGGAAGACGAAACCTATGTCTTCCTGGTCAGGAATTTTATACTGCAGATTCTCGTGGAAATGTTGACGAACAATTTCGCCTGAAGAAACGAGTAAAGTTTCCTAAAATATTTCTGGTTTGACAAGCAATTTGCACTTGTGGGAAAAGGAGCAAATTTTTCGTTGGCCAAGGCTCTGTTGACTCGAAGATATACATCGAGGAATTGATGCTTGAAGAAGCGACTTTTACCATTTTTACTTGAGCACGATGTGTCAACAATCTTTTGGCCAGATTTAGCTTCATACCTCTACAGCAAGGCCACCAAGGAATGGTACGAAGCTAATGAGGTGGTTTTTGTCCCCAAAGGGCCAATCGAAAGATATTGGGCTCGGTGAAAAGAGAATTGGAGAAGACTAAGAAATAGACGAGAAGATTAGCGGAATGCAAGCAAAAGTGGAAGACAGAATCCCAGAAAGTGACTGAGAACACTATAAGAAGCATGATGGGAAGAATTCCAGAAAAAATCCATGAATTTTGTAAAAAATAGTTTATGTTTTTTATTGTAAAAAGAGTTTTCATGAGAATTAGAAGATGATTCGAAAATGAGTTTGATTTTCGAAATCGGTCCAGTGGTTCAAAATATATAAGCGTTTTTGTGATAGCGAATTTATTCTCGTTCAGTCCTTATCTGGCATTATGAATACCAGATTAGTTGAGCATAATGATTTCAATGAACAGTTGAAACGATGAAAAGAAATGATGTTGCAAATCACCGGCCTTGGGAATCAAAGTTGTCTTTTCAAATTTGTGGAACATCGAAATAGCCATTGAAATTAAACCATTTCAAATGTTTTCTGATTATTAATAATAACAGTGATTACTGTAACCATGTTTCTATTTTTTCGAAAAGTTTATTATTGGACAAAATCAGGTGCTTCAATAAATAAAACAGTCCATTCTTCTCAAACACACATTCCTTTTGGACATTTCATTCACCAGAACTGCGAGTTCGAAAAGTACCAAGTACACATATCTCGATATCGAAACTCATAATTTTATGGATTTTGTGCATTTCAAGGTTCCCAAATTATATTTGAGGATCATAAATGAAGACCTATTCTTTGTTAAACCAGGTGGATGTTCTTCTATAAACAAAATGATGACTGTATGTGAAGAATTTCTATCGAAAAACGATGTGGATATATTTTCCGATTGTTTGGAAATCCCGAAGAATTTGCTCATTTTTTCTGTAGTTCTGCATTGGTCATTACTGAAGTCATTGGTGTTGGTGTGGAGGTACATAGATAAATTAATAAATAAATAGAGAAAATGGCGACTGAAAGAATACGAAGGAAATTCAATTGTCTCAGAAGCATCAACCATTCTAGAAAAGCTCTTTTTACAAGTCCAGGTTCTTCATTTTTCGTAAACATCTCTGCTAAACCAACCCCCAGAAAACATCAAAGAATATCCAATACGAAAAACGACCATAGGTCACTGGTAACAGTGGTAACTTTTCGACCTGAGGACATTATTAGATTTTCAATGAGACAAATAGCTCAAAAATTCCTGGCAGATATTCCTTTGGAGTCGCATATGTTCCAAAAAAATCACGGAGATTCTGCTCTGAGTGAAACAAAGTGCCATGATTGGTTCCGTCGCTTCAAAGACGGTGTTTTTAATGTTGACGACCGTCCGCGTGGAGGAAGGCCAAAAACCTTCGAAGACGCTGAATTGGAGGTATTGCTCGATGGGGATCAGTGCCACACGCAAGAAGAGCCATTTCCAAGCGACTTTATGCTTTGGTAATGATTCAAGACAGTGAAGTTTGGTTTCTGATGAATTGAAGCCAAGGGACGTTGAACGTCGTTTTTTCCATTCAAACACCTTCTTCAGCGACAAAAATGGAATGTTTTCTGAATAGTATCGTGACGGTTGATGAAAACTGAATCTATTACAGAACCCAAACAGAAGGAAGTAATCGAATTGCCCAGTCAGGCTTCTACGTTGTCGCCTCGATCGAATATTCACGTTGCAGAAGTAAATTTGGTGCGACCAGGTCGGTGCTATTGATCAGAAGCTATTTGAACCATTACTGGGCAACGGGTTAGGCTTCAATTGGTGCGATTGAACTGAGAAATGCACGAAAAATGGCCACAATAGGACATTACGTTGCTAAAACCGGTGAAATATATCTGGAAACTCAAATGTGACGTGCTCTCAAAGAAAATACGATGAAATGGTATACAGATGGCTCTGAAACCGCTACAGGAGCACTTTGATCAATATTAATGGGACAGGTTCCAAGTGTTCACTCTCGTTAGGCTCCTGTACAAGCGTCCTTCAAACGGAAATACTTGCAATCGGAAGATGTCTAGATATAAATCTAGAAAGAATCTATCAGAAGTGCGATATAGCTATTCACACAGAAAGTCAAGCTGCCGTTAAAGCACTGAGCTCCTATGTCATCTATTGATCTATTCAAAGCTGATATGGGAGTGCCGGAACAAACTCAATGAGGTAGGCAAGAAGAATAAGGTCTTTTTAATCTGGGTTCCCGATCATTCGGGAATCGTAGGAAACGAAGAGGCCAATACACTTTCCAGAAAGAGCGCACAAACGCCACTCACTAGCCCAGAACCCTTCTGTGGTATAGGAAAATGCACCTATAAGGAGGAGCTTATGGTGAAGGAGAAAACCGAAAGGGAAAACCTCTGGCGGAATCTCCCAGGGATGGATCACTACAAAAAGTTCCTCCGGAACTTTGAAACTGCTAGATCCAGAAAATATCTGGATCTCAGTAAGAACCAAGTACACCAACTCACTGGCTTTCTCACAGGACATTGTCTACCAAAGAAGCATCTGTTGAGAATGGGTTTATCGGACACTGACGAGAGTAGATTCTGTGGGGGTGGAGGAAGAAACCCCTATTCACCTGGTTACGGAATACTATGCCATTGCAAGCCAAAGGAAAAAGTGCTTTGGACAAGAAACCTGTAGGAGTGGGGAATTATCCTCGTTGAAGCCGTCCCAGGTACTGGATTTCATCAAATCTCTGGAACTGGAAGGCGAGGTATAAGAGGCGCGAGCATAACAGCTCTGTTAGGGGCCACAATAGACCTTAAGGTCGCAGTGGACTATAACCCCTAACATAAAAAAACTGCTTGTTTCGAAGATAGCCTCGAGAAATGAACACTTTTACCGTATAGGTTCTCGAGCTCTAACAGAAAGATGAGAAAAACTTGTAGCTAACCATATGCATTACTTTGAATGATTGATTTGTAACCAGATTTTTACAATAAAGTTTTAATTTCATCAAAGATATTGCGAAAAGTTAATCTTCCGAAATCCGTTATCAAAGAAACGGATTGAAAAAAATACCAAAGCACTGGTTGATTCAAGATCGTGTTGTCCCCGCAACACAATTCATAGGACAGTATACAAGGATATATTGAAAAATTCTTAGCCTACTATAGAACCAAAAAAAAAATTTCAATGTCAAAATATCTTATTACTCTTAATTGAATACATTCATTACAGCGAACCTGCAACGTATCTAGACCTTTCAAAAAAAAAATGTTTCTTCTTGCTCAGCAAACCAGTCATCCACAGCTTTTATTACCTCCTCGTTGGAAGAGAATTTACGACCTTTGAAACTTTTTTCAGTTGAGGAAAGAGATGATAGTCGGACGGAGCCAAATCTGGTGAATAAGGGGGGTGTTAGTAATTCTAATCCTAAATCACGAAATTTTTACATGGCAACACGAGATTTGTGTACTGGGGCGTTGGATAGCTTTCCGCGTCTATCTCTTCAGTTTTTTCCCTTAGAGTGGTCAGTAATGTCGAATAGTAATCTCTAGTTATTGTTCTACCCTTCTCCAAAAAATGAATCATGATTACTCCATGGCAATCCCAAAAAACTTAAGAAAGAACTTTACCAGCAGATTTTTGGACACGAAACTTCTTAGGTTTTGGAGAACCAGAGTGTCGCCATTCCATCGATTGTTGCTTTGTTTCTGGATCGTAGAAATGTACCCAAGTCTCATCCATAGTAACAATTCGGTTTAAGAAGTCTACATCGTTTTCAAATCGAGCACAGATCGAACGCGGTGCTTCTACCCTTGCACGCTTTTGGTCAACATTCAAACATTTGGGGATCCATTTTGCAGAAACTCTTCCCATGTCCAAATTGACGTGAACTATATTATGATGAACGCATTCGTATGAAATCTTCAGTGCTTCAATTCGACGGTCTGATAAAATCATGAGCTGCATCGATATTTTCGGGGAGTGACACAGAAACTGGCCTACCTGATCGGTCATCATCTCTTTTGAAGCTTGCAGTCCAATTTTTCACGGTCGCATACGAAGGACATTGATCACCAAGGGTATTGAGCATATCTTCGTAAATCTGCTTACCTCTTAACACTTTTAAATACGGGTACTTAATGAGGGCGCCATACTCCAATTTTTCGATTTTTACAATTTCGGTAGACATCTTTTTTTTAATTTATTGCGTAACTCTGGTTTACTTTTTTGAAGACGAACTCTACACTGACACTTCTAATAAGTTATTGTTCGTTGATATGGTATTGCAATATTTTGTTTATGCATGGAACTGGTCTAGGCTAACTGGATATCAATACATGCTCGTAAGTCGGTAATAAGCTTTCCTACCTCCTGTTTTTGCCTGGGCGTTGCCTGCTAGTATATCCTGTGTATTGAAAGACGTGTTCATTGAATTTTTGTCACGTTCAGATTGAACTCTCCACGACTCACGGAATTGGGCAATGTAACCGTATAACTAGCAAATTAGAAGACTTCCAACAACCCCATCATGTTGCTGGCTTCGACAGGATTCCAAGTTTGTTAACCCTTCGGTGTAAATTGAAGCTGTGTAATTTGACAGTATGAAGTTCCTAACTAATTTAATTCGAGCGAAAGATGGCCTTGCGGATTTCAGGCGCTTGTTGGTTATGCATGTAGTATTAGCTGGCTCTATTTAAGTGAAGTGTGGAAAATTCCATACAAATTAGCTATAGTTGACGGGGAGTCAGGTGAAAGGAGCTTAGTTAGAGTGGTATACCCTATTCGGCGTGTTAAGAGCTCAGCGGAATAAATTAGAAGGTATATCTCGATGCTGTGAATCATATGATCATGATCCTATTCGATGAATTAGCGAGGAATGTGACTTTGATAAATATATTCTGTCGTATTTGGTTGGAGATTCCTTATGCATCACAATATGGGCGTGATATATCGGTAATGGAGGAAAATTCCCAGTTTGAAGAAACTTTCTAAGGAATGAACGAGAATAAATTCGCTATCACAAAAACGCCCATATCTCTTGAACCAATTGAGCAAAAATCAAAATTGGATCATAGTTAGCTTTGTTATGAACGCCAGAAACATGTGTAACATTTACTTCATAGATATTTCAATTCTCTGTCGCAAGCAGTTCAAGAGAATCGCAAAACAGGCTCGCGTTCGTCCGGAAACGGTATCAACCGTTGTTAAGCGCTTCAACGAATATCTTACAATTAACCGCAAGGAAGGAACCTGGAGGAAAAAGGGGTTTCACAGCCCAAAAAAAGTGGAGAAAGCCACCAGCCTTTTTCAGAAGAATTCTTACCTTTGAGGGCGGAAAGTGGCTCAAATAATGGTTTGTTCGCAGTCAACCGTTCAGAAAATCAAGACGAGTTGTGGGCTTAGAACATACAGAGTGCAGAAAGTGCCAGACAGGAAGTCTGTGAAGAATCAAGAAGCGAAATCAAGAGCAAAGAAATTAGAAAAAGATTTCTTGAAAAATTTTTCCTGTTGCGTGATGGACGACGAAACCTATGTCTTGGCTGATTTCTCGCAACTTCCTGGTCAGTAATTTTATGCTGCAGATTCTCGTGGAAATGTTGATGTACAATTTCGCGTGAAGAAACAAGCAAAGTTTCATAGAAAATTCTTGGTTTGGCAAGCAATTTGCACTCGTGGGAAAAGGAGCAAATTTTTCGTTGGCCAAGGCTCTGTTGACTCGAAGATATACATCGAGGAATGCCTGAAGAAGCGACTTTTAACATTTTTACGTGAGCACGATGTGTCAACAATCTTTTGGCCAGATTTAGCTTCATGGCACTACAGCAAGGCCACCAGGGAATGGTACGAAGCTAATGAGGTGGTTTTTGTCCCCAAAGAGGCCAATCCAGCAAATTGCCCAGAACTCAGGCCAATCGAATGATATTGGGTCCTAGTAAAGAGAGAATTGAAGAAGACTAAGCAATCAACGAAAACATTAGCGGAATTCAAGCAAAAGTGGAAGACAGCATCCCAGAAAGTGACTGAGAACACTATAAGAAGCATGATGGGAAGAATTCCAGAAAAAATCCATGAATTTTGTAAAAAATAGTTTTGGTTTTTTATTGTAAGAACAGTTTTCATTAGAATTAGAAGATGATTCGAAAATGAGTTTGATTTTCGAAATCGGTCCAGTGATTCGAAAGATATAAGCGTTTTTGTGATAGCGAATTTATTCTCGTTCAGTCCTTAGAGTTGTTTGTGGAGATGTAAAGAAACTACGTCCAAGTTATCCAACTAAACTTCCTTGTGAAATTTATAGGGGTGGGGAGAAATATTGTCGCTTTTTTTGAGATTTTCGCTTTTACCTTCTAAACCTGACCTTTTTTTCTTCAGAGTTGTAGAACATCCTTTTTTTTTAAACATTTCTGATCATATTGTTGCGAATATACAGGACTCTGGAAAAAATTCAATAATCGAATAAAATACAAGAGCTCTCTTGAACGATGTGCTGTACCAATTCTTATCACCAAAAGAATTGAAGAACAAAATGTATTTATGGAATAGAAATGAATACCATAAAGTTTACATATTATAGGAATAGTACTTACGGTTGATATGACTCGAATAGATGTATCTGCTGGCTTTCTGGTTCGTGTTATGTTGTACCGGGTGAAGTCCTTATCTCACGAAACCAATTCACTTTTAGGTACGAATATAACGGGATCCGACTTAGGGAAGAGAGAAATGTATATATCTGGTGGCGAGCTGAGCGTAGCGACTAGCGGCAGAGATATAAAGACAGTAGGTAGGAACTTTTGGGAATCTATCTGAACCACAGAGAAAGTGGGTAAAGTCATAGAACTGGTTCTTCTTCGTTACCGCACCATTCACAGTAGGAAATTTCGTGGTATTAGAAAACAAAAAACACGAATTTTGAACAATAATCAATCATCAAAATAGGTTCATTAGCTATGAAATTCTGCAAATTCATTTCATTGAGACACTCGGATTCTAGAAATTTTATTAAAATTCATGATAATGAGTTATCCAATTATGCGAGTTCAGAATGGTGTTGGGAATTGAAATTACATCGATGTTATCATATTTATTTCGGATCCAGTAGATAACCTGATTCAAGTTTCTTCACCACAGTTGACATTCCATGAAATTATTTTGATCGAAAAATTTCAACTTGGCGATTTGAATCACCAATTCCAGATCCTCTTTATACCAAATATAAAAATTATTTTTGAAGTATGGTTCAGATTCAGATTATATCTCCTGATGGAATTGTAATTTTGCGAAATTGGAAACGATTTTTCTATATAATTCCATCAATTCAAACGTTCGGCCCATTTTCGAAACAATTCTCCCTCTTCCTCTGTACGACACAATTCATATTAATTTGTCCGCTAGAATACAGAGGGAGAGAATCGCAGAGATGTTCGAGGCTGCTATTTACCGAAATTCTTGGGATTACATTCATAATTCTCCAGCAGCGCATTCCATCATTCGCACCACTGGTTTATGATGAAAAGTCCATTGTGATTTGTTACGAATGGTAATTTTATGTTTCTGCAATAATTCCAGCAGTGAATTTCGAAGGATCAATAGTGATAAGGAAGTGAGTTTTTTTCATGAAACATGTGTTTGGGTGAGGAATGAAGGGTGTTCAATAAGATAATGATTTTGTTTGCAAAATCAGCACGTTGATGAATTCTCTTCGCTATTCAAGGTCTACTGGCAGAACTTGTTGAGTCAAGTGTAAAAGGTTTTCCAATAAGCGATGTTATTTTGAATAGTCCGCTATTTCGGCACTTCTGAAGCTGTTATTTCTTGACATTTGTCAAGTAGAAACTGCGCCAATCTATATAAATAAAAGAAAGATGTTGGTTACACCATTTATAACTCGAGATCGAAGGACTGTTTGATATAAAACTTCATTTATGGATTCGTCTACGGTCTGGTTATTATAAAATACAATAAAACTTTGAAAAATTGATGAAAATTTTATTTATGCAGGAAATGCTTTTCCTTCTTTTGAATAAGGCCACTAGGTTTCGCTACCGTTGTACGTATAGTCGTACATTGACCAGATAAGTCTCTGTACGTAGTCGTAGGTACTTAGTTTGATAATACCGCTTTCAGATGGCGATGTGTGATTCGCATATAACTCATGGTAACATGAACGTCTATTACCAGATCAAAAAGCGGGTGAACATCTCGAGTTGGTGGAACAGTGAATTTTTATCGAAATATCAAGTAAATCGGATTTTGACGATCAGATTCAAACTCGAGTTGCCCATCTTCATATTTTTTCTTTATTTTTGAAATGTTTTTGAATTTCTATCTGGGTAATAAATATATTTGCGGAAATAACTTCATCCAAAATTGCCCATAATTAGTAATTGACATATTATTTTAGTGTTTCTGTTTGCACAGAGACAGTATTGTAAGCGTCAATAATTTTGAAACGTTTGCTCATCGGGGTTTCACTAATGATATACAATAATGTTTCATGGGTTGCCTAATCTGATCTGGTCGAATATGATCATCAATAAATTTGAATGTGAGTTCAACACAACCGGCAGTGTTGATCTTTTTTTGCATTTTTCACTCTGCCGTGTCGATCGTGCTATCGACTCCATTTGAACATCTCGATTTGCCTTCTTACGAGCTTGATATCGTCAACTAAATTGAACAAATTGAAGAATGATTGAACCCTAAAATTTTTGTTTATTTGCCGTACCTATTGTTCGAAAATAAGGGATTCACCTAATTTGGTCAACCTTTTAGGTAAGCGTTGTATGTGATGATGGGAAGTTTGAATATACATGTTCCAACCTTTTAGATTTTTTCAATAAAATAAAATAACATCTATCGGAATTTTCCATTTACCCTTATTGGTAAACCCCGTCGCAGCCTCCCAAGCATATGTTCTGTGTGACAGTGACAGCTCATATCCATGAAAACATGAAGATCTCGCAGCTCCACCGAATGAGATGCTTACCCACTATTTTGAGCTTAGCAGCATAGCTAAGATGTCTAAAATAATGGTGTGAGCACTGATTAGATTTTGAGAATTTATCATGACTGATTTTCAAAACATTAAAAACAAAAAGTAATATGTTCAACAATTAGGTACCGCTTGAATAAAGAGAATTATCTTCATGTAAATTACAATAGTATTAAAACTTTGAATATTTTGAACTTTATTTTGCCTAATTTATCTCCTGCTTGAAAAATAGCAATGGTGAGTTTATGCAACTTTAACGGTGGGTTTCACAAAGCGTAATCACCGGTGATCTGAGTTTGATTTAGAATCTACTGGTTTCGGGGGAGGATCGATTATGGTATGGGGTGGAATATCTTTGACTGCTCGCACAGACCTAGTGGTCGTTGATAATGGAGCTATGAATGCTGATAAGTATATAAGGAACATTCTTGAAGAGCGTGTAGTGCCATTTGCCCCATACATTGGTGAAAATTTCATTTTTATGGACGATAATGCCAGACCCCATCGTGCGCGCATCGTGCAGGAGTACCTTGAAGAGGTTGAAGTCTCTCGAATGGAATGGCCAGAAGAAGTCCAGATCTCAATCCGATTGAGCGGGTTTGGGGCAACCTCAATAGATGGCTGAGAAGTTCAGAAAATCATCCAGCTACTCTTAACGACATAGGAATCCAACTCGGAGAAATCTGGGAAGGATTAGATCAGAACAATTTAAGATCACTCATTTTGAGAATGAACCGTCCTTGCCGAGCTGTAATTAACGCAAGGGGTGGAAATACCAAGTATTAAATCACTTATCAGCATTTCAGTATTTTTAAAAATGTTCATTTCTCTTCTTTCACATAAGATTCGGTGAATTCCTGAATTTTTCTTCCATTTAATGTGTCTTGTTTCGTTCAAAACCTTCCCGAGAGAACATAAAAAATAAGTTATAAAGTCAATGTAGAGTTAACTTTCATTTAAATCGGAATTTTCAGAATGTGCGTTAATTTTTTTGCGCAGTGTATTATGAAATACTTGCACCATTAGCGGAGTATTCAACATTTATGTTTGTCGGTTTTATTTGAAGCAAATTATCCATCCCGTCTCTATGCACAGGTAGAAGGGTACAGCTCCAGTAAGATTAAAGGGATGCTCACATAATTGAAAAAGTTTCTAGACTAAATCAACATCAATTCATTCGTCCAACCGCAGTGTATATTACTTGCTTTCTGGAAGTTTGAAGAGATCATGAGAGAATACTATCCGTCTCATATATTCTGTGCGAGATTAATGAAATGCAGACGGAATTCAGTTCATGCATGTGTAACGAAATGTGGAAAATCATTATATGTTGACAGAGACCGCATATTTTTGCTTTATCGTACCATAAAGCAGTATACCGTGGGGATACTACGACCATGTTTTTCAAACAACTATGAAAAGAGGATTGTTATTCTGCAAGGTTGCCTTTCAAAAAATGGACGTAATGATTTTCAAATGGATGTTAATTATTATGATCCGATAATTGTTGTTACATGTTTTTATTTTCTCCTTATCGATGGCAATAAGAAATTTTTTACACTGGATGGGAAAAATCTACAGTCGAACACTCACCCTGTATACGAAAGTTCATTCTTTCCAATCAACCAAAATCGAAAAAAATGCACATCGTTCAATTCCACAAAGAAGATCTGCTACTTGCGAATTGAAGAGCCTATTCTTACTATTTCAACCCACGATTCAAATTGCTATTAGTTATACTCCATTCACTTTCATGAAGTATCGTGTTTTGCCATGGAATTCTGACACATTTCACCGCGTATATTTTGAAAATGTTATGGCCATTCGCCCATTCCTCTGTCAGATACGCCCGCAACGTTGTCGTTTCTGCATTAAAATCGTAGTAATTACGTATTTATCAAAATGTTAATTTACTTTGAGGAAATAATGAATTTGAGAAAATATTATGTGAATTCAATAATTTCGAAGACCTGGCGAATGTTGAGGAAACTTTTTTCTCTGTTAATACTAGAAATATTTCACGTATATGAACATGGTAGGAAGATTCAGTTATGCTATTTTCTTGTACGGAAATCAAGAATCGAGTGTTGAAATTTCCCTGAAAAATTATAGACAGAATAGTCCGTTACTTTGGGATAGTTCATTCGGATAAAGATACACGACTAACCCATCAAAACGAACGGACGAACCTATGTAATTCTCCACTTTTCAAAATTCTCAAGAAATACCTATACTCCATTCACAAATCTGGTACTGGAAATTTGACACATTCCACTTTGTATAGAGTGTTTTTAGTTATTTGCATGAAAAGTACAAGAGATCACTGTTGAAATATATTATTTTTCGCCATGGAAGAAAATTGCATTGCTTTCACATAATTTTCATATGCATGCTTGTGAAGATTTAATGTTTATTATCCTCTTGAACTGAAAGTCCAAGACTTGACGACATCAATTGTTGATTCTAACCAAGAATTCATTAAAAAAAATCAACCCAAAGATATAAGATGAATTGATGGGTAACTACTAGAATCAAGAATAATGTCAATTTTATTTTGTTGATAACTTTCTTAAAATCAATGTTGGGGTATAAAACTCGGCTGCGTTTGTTCAAACAACATCTAAAGAAGACATTTTTCACCATCTCGACCTTTGAAAGGCGTTTCTTATAGGAGAATTAGGTCTAAGTTCCACCTCATTAGTGAGGTACCTAACTTTTGCAAATCTGCTCAGATATCGCCAAATTTCTTGGAAAACCTGAAAAATATCATCCTAATCGACCTCTCGAGGCTCCATCCGATCGATCTCCTGCGATATCTGTCCAAATAACAGCTTTTTCAACGAAATTCCCGTGTACCCCTTCAACCTCGAAATGTAAACATTCGTCCTGATCTTGAAAATCCTCACGCTCCAAACTGGTGCTAAAAACAATAAACATACGTTAATCTTGGATATTCGACGGAAAACTCACCTACAAATATCGATTAAATAACAAAAATCTGCGAACAATTTGTAAACCTAACAAAATGTGGAATATCTTTGATACTTTGATGTAAACAAAGAAACTGGCAACGTCGTTTTGTCACTAACGATATTTTCTGTGCGCGCACTGACTTTTCATCATATGTTCTGTGCTTTTCATCAGGTTCACCAACTCCTGAAAACGAAACCATGACCTCCTATGTGATTAAATAAAAGTGAATGGAGTAAACAAGAGACATTTAAATACCTTTTTTCATAATTTGAAATACTCCAGTAAGAAAATGTAGTAGTTCTACGAAACCTGCGTCACAGTTGAACCTTAGAAGAACTAACTCCATTCACAAAGTAAAAAAGAGTAAATAGAAAGTAGACTTGGTAATGTCGCTTGATTTTCATGAGAGCCAACCTGCGGCAGTTTTGAGTCAAAGAACTTGATAAACCTAAATCGAGGCTAACCGCGATACTTTATAAAAGTGAATGGAGTATATATCAGATTATTCGGACTCTTATTATAACAGGCAATAATTTAATGACAAAATGAATTGGTCCTGAACAAAAAGCATGGTGACCATCTAAATTTCAGGGATATCTCAGCATCCCTATTAATCAACACATTTGTTGAAGACTCTCGCCTAGCCATTCGATAATTGGATGGCTTTCCTTAATTGGATATGCATCCATTGCACCGAAGCACCAAGACACAACAAGTCATCCGACGAAAACGCTAATATTAATCCCAACCATTACGGACACCCCATAATGACAGCAGGGCCGTTACAGAATAGAGTTTCAACTAAAATGACAAGATTTACGATTTGATCATTGCCAACGTTAGATCGGATATCAATGAGGGATAGAAAATTATATGTCCATGATCTGGAAAGAAATTTCACATCCACAAAAAGAGTCCATTTTTATCTGGATGGGGGCAGTAAATTAGGGATCATTCGACCTCGAATGCACCTTGTCCTAAAGATCTATTGTGCATCCCCTTGCTGTTTACCAGTCAGGCAATAGTGTCTCCATGAACTTTATCACCTTTCTAGGGACTACATCCATCACTTGTTCCGGCTTTAAAAATCACGAGCAAGGTGTTATAGCCTTTACCGATGCACGGCTTCACAATCCCATAGCAAGTGCTTGGCTGTCTCGTTGGCATATTGACAAAAGCGGCGAGGGTCTTCCGGCGCCTTTTACTATGCTCTTCAGATGATACCTTACAGGACAGTCGCGTGAGTGCACCTTTCAGTTTCCTCAGTTTACTGGGCGAGGAAACGTTTTTAGTCCAGTTCGTCGAGTAGGAGAGAATCGACTTGACCTGTCTTTGACCATTGATCGTTCGTCAGAACGCGAGCTTTCTCTTTTGTTCCTATTCCTTAACTGCCATCGCTTGATGACTAGCTGGGAAGCCATAAAATGACTCTGGCCTGGTGAAGGGGATTGGCCCTCCTTCCCTGGCCAGTCGGTCTGTCGCTTCATTGCAATCTATGGGCATCTTTTGATTGCGAATTAGCGATCTAGCCTTGAATTTTATGCTGCCTCAGCACCCCGCCATATAGGTCTTGGGACAAAAGTCCCCTGACATCGTCTCAAAATACAATTTAATTTCGGTCTCTTGATTGCTTTTCATGAGGAAACTTGATCCGAAAATCATCAACAGCTCTATTGCGCATCTTCCCGCATATACTCCATTCACTTTTATATAAAGTAGCCTGGTTGGCCCTGGAATTCTGACACATTTCACCGCGTATATTTTGAAAATGTTAGGTTATAGTCATTCTTCTGTCAGATATGAATGCAACATTGCCGTTTCTACATATAAATCGTAGATATTACGTATTTATCAAAATGTTTATTTACTTTGGGAAAACAATGAATCTGAGGAAATACTATGGGAATTCAATTATTCCAAAAAAAAACATTTTTCTCTATTGAAACTGGAAATATTTCACGTGTGCGAGTATTAACATGATTGGAAGATTCAGTTATGCTATTTTCTTGTACGGAAATCAAGAACCGAGTGTTGAAATTTTACTGAAAAATAATGGACAGAATAGTCCGTTAATTTGTGATAGTTCATTAACACGACAGAAAAACTTTAAGACGAACAGAACAGACGGACGCATGGAAATACCCACTTTTGAAAATTCTCAAGAAATGAGCCTACAGACGATAATTAAATACCTCTTTGGGCAACTTGAAATACTGCAGTAGGAACATGTAGTGGTACCTACTACGAATCTTGTGTCACAGTTAAACCTTAAAATAACTAACTCCATTCACAAAGTTGAAAAAGAGTAATTAGAAAATAGACTTGGCAATGTTTCTTGATTTTCACCATTGCCAACCTGCGTTCGTTTTGAGTAAAAGAACTTGATAAACCTAAACCATGGCCCACCAAGATACTTTATAAAAGCGAATGGAGTATACATTCTGTTTCTCACGTAGTGAAACCCTTCTGCAACGAAGTATTTTTCGAAGCCATGAATACAAATTTAGAAGTCTATATTGATTAACTGCAATATTTCGATTTAATTCACTGTTTTTGGAGTTTCTGGTTGTCTTCGGGCCTCTTGTGTGTGTGGGATGAATTATAGCCATTTTTCTCACCGAACAAGTTCACAAAACCAAAATGTGGTAAACTGGTTTAGGCGAGAGGACTGTATTTGGGCTGAAGTAGAGTGCGAATTGATGGCAAAGAGAGAGGGAGGGGGGTCTAGTTGGTTATGGTAGCTCGATCCTGGAACTGTGGATCACAGAGTCTAGGAGAGTAGGTAAACCACTGATGTGGGTATCTTCTTCGAAGAAGTCCATTCGCAGTATCAATTTTGTCGCATCAAATATGAATGAAGATAAAAAAATGAAATTTGAACAAATACAGAATCCTGAAACAGGTCAATTTTTGTTTCTTTTTACCAAATCTTTTTGCATTTTTGAAGGATTTTTATTGCACCCTGTGCCGTCCCCATCAACCTTCAAAATTGTTTGAATAGGGAAAGTGGGTCATGTGGTACTTTTTTTGACAAGGTAATTGTATCTTTACATGCGTGCAGAAATTTTCAAGAATTTTTTTTTTTTAATTAGTTAGTTCAGAGAGGTTTGCAGTATTTGCACTTTGTCATGGCTCATTCACTTTGAGACGATGGTACCTGATGAAATTTGCCACCGAATGAAAGTCGACCATTTCAGTTTTGTTCATGCACAACTTTCAACCTCCTCACCTGAAAAAATAGAATGTGTGAAACACTGCGCTTCAGTGATGATCTTAAGTAGGTATGTTATTACCGAGGTTATTACTGAAGTTGAAACTTCTCGATAAAATGTTACAATTCAAAGAGACAGCCATGACAAAGTGCACATACTGAAAACCTCTTTGAACTAAATAATTTAACACAAAATTTTTTTTTGAAACGACCCAATTTGCAAATACACTGCGCAAAAAAATCAACATTATGGAAATCTCAAATTTATTCTACAACTGAAGGTGTTCTCAATGATAATTATTTTTATCAGAATTATGCATGCATATGTTATCCACTTTCAACGTTTTTCTTCAATACAGATGTTTTCTCCCAGCAGGAATAAAAAAAGATGATATTATCAGATTTTGAATGTATTGGCGCCATTCTAAAATCAGTTGCTCCCGATCAATTTTAGTGATCAATAGTTTTTCTTCCGTTTGATTTTCTACACTCGATCGCTATGCAACGCGAAACACGCAATTTGACCCAAGAGGAATGTGCCCAAGCGGTAGTTTTGCGAGAAGAAGGGTGGACATACACAAGAATTGCAGAAAGGTTTGGAGTTTCCCATACAAAAGTGTGTCCAGAATGTTGCAGCGATTCAGGGAGACAGGTATGAACGTCCGAAGACCAGGACTGGGTAGACCACGGGTAACAACTGCCATTCAAGAACGTTACTTGAGAGTTTCTTCGTTGAGACAACGGTTTGCAACCGCTCGCCTCCTTCAAAATCAGCTGGAGCAAACTCATGAGGTGCAAGTTAGCACTCAGACAATAAGAAATAGCATCAGAGAATATGATTTAAGGCCTCGTGTCGCCGCAAGAGGCCCAGCTCTTACCCCAGCCCATCGAAGGGCGCGTTTGGATTTTGCGAGAGAGCATATCCATTGGGAAGAGGCCGATTGGGAAAGAGTTCTCTTCACAGATGAGTCTAGATTCTGCCTCTACCATTGTGATCGACGTTTCCTTGTATACAGACGTCCACATGAAAGATATGCTCAGTGCAATTTCCTGAATACTACCGGTTTTGGGGGAGGATCGATTATGGTATGGGGTGGAATATCTTTGACTGCTCGCACAGACCTAGTGGTCGTTGATAATGGAGCTATGAATGCTGATAAGTATATAAGGAACATTTTCGAAGAGCATGTAGTGCCATTTGCCCCATACATTGGTAAAAATTTCATTTTTATGGACGATAATGCCAGACCCCATCGTGCGCGCATCGTTCAGGAGTACCTTGAAGAGGTTGAAGCCTCCCGAATGGAATGGCCAGCAAGAAGTCCAGATCTCAATCCGATTGAGCGGGTTTGGGATAACCTCAATAGAAGGCTGAGAAGTTCAGAAAATCATCTAGCTACTCGTAATGACTTAGGAATCCAACTCGGAGAAATCTGGGAAGTATTAGATCAGAACATTTTAAGATCACTCATTTTGAGTATGAACCGTCGTTGCAGAGCTGTAATTAACGCAAGGGGTGGAAATACCAAGTATTAAATCACTTATCAGCATTTCAGTATTTTGAAAATTGTTCATTTCTCTTCTTTCACATAACATTCGGTGAAATCCTGAATTTTTCTTCCATTTAATGTGTCTTGTTTCGTTCAAAACCTTCCCGAGAGAACATAAAAAATGAGTTATAAAGTCAATGTAGGGTTAACTTTCATTAAAATTGAGATTTTCAGAATGTGCGTTAATTTTTTTGCGCAGTGTACATAAATGTGAGAAATTTGAATATTGAGCCTTCTAGGAATTGACATTATCATTTAGTAAGACCATATCTTTCTATAAAGCTATATAACGTAGAGCTAATGTACGAACACTTCATGATTCAAACAAAATGTTTCTGCCATCTTTTTTTTTACCACGCTGCTTCCTTCAGATATTACCTGAAGCTGAGACCGGTAACTGTAACATAACCTACCATTTTGTTTTGGTTGATGAATAGAACCCAGCATTCATTAGAGCGTGAATTTGGAAAATTTTGTTGCCCACTGTGAATGAAGAAATCGTTAACCACCGACAGTGTTTTAATGTTTTACATAAATAACTATTACGATTCACATAACAATTATTTTGGTGGTTCACAAGGATAGAAAAGAAACACTTTCCTTTCTGAAACAACGTATTTTATTACAAAATAGAAGGCATTTACAAATGTGAAGCTTTTTCGCCTTTGAACGCCTGAACGATTCCTCTGGCCAATCCGGTTCTTTTTTGTCGTGGGATTGGAAATTGTCCCTGTCTTCCTTTCACGAAACACAATTTCGACGGAAAATCGGGTATAAAGCGTAATGAAACACTTCGAATACTTCTCGAGGTCTGACGAAAATATACAAGCTTCCTCTGCCATGTCGGAAACAAAGCGGCGAGACTCGCAAAACCAGATTAGTAATTAGGCAGCTGTTTCATCGTGAGTTAGCGATTTCGCGACAAGAGTTGATACCTATCAACTGGTTCATTTAGGAATTGTCTTCCTGTTTTCACATGTTTGCTTCAACGTTGTATGCGAAACTTAATTTGAATTTCTTGCTCCAGGCGGAGTGCAGCATTATGATTCGTTTAATTCTGGCTTGTCAACAATGGATGGATGACATGATTTTATTCTCCTCGCAATAAGTTGGAGCTTCAAGCCCATGATTCACTTTGAAATAAAAAACTCATGATGTATATGGACCTCAAAAGTTATAACTGAACGTATAGGAGCAATCGTCATGATTTGTGGAGTTATATACTGACTCCGGCAACATGAGGTTCAGCATTATCTTGCTGAAATATTGGATTCTCGAGCCGGTTAAGGTCAGGGAGAACATATGGCTCCACTATTCCTCGAAGGTAACGCAGTGCTGTCATGTTACCTAGAATAAAAACTAAAGGTGATCTACTAGAATGCAATAGCACCCCAAACCATAACGCCTACTGTCCGGTGTATATGACGCTCAACATCAAACTGAGGATCACGTCTTTCTCCCCGACGTCGTCTCACTCTTCTTCGGCCATCATGTACACCCAAGGAGAATCGAGATTATCAGAAAAGACGACATGATGCCATTTCTCTGCACCACTAAAATCGTTGCTGGCGATGCTCAACCGTCAGAGGTAACACAAGATGGGGTCGATAATGCTGCAGTCCAAAAGACCTTATCCGGCGGTATACCGTTCGGACAGTCACAGGATGGCCTTGTTCTCCTCACCACTCGTTAGCTAAAGATCGAGTTGTCGCAAATCGGTTTCTAATGGCTATAAGTCTTAGACGTCGATCTCGAACTTCATTTGTGCCCCTCGACGTTCGGTGCCTACTCTTCTTCGATTTTTGGGCATTATCAAACCTCTCTCTAAAACTTCTCATAATAGTAGTTTGATTCTCTTTCGTACGGTTAACGGGTTTTCAAAATGACAACCCCGCCTCCTATAGATATGGTGACCATACGTCCCGATAAAATCGGGACAATCCCGATTTTTAGAGGTTTGTCCTGGCGTCCCGAATTATACAAGAACTGTGCCGATTTCCTAGAGTTTTTGTCGAAATTGAATTTTACAAGCGACGCGTTGGCCGTTCCGCTGTTTCATCCCTGATGATAATTTTCTGCAACGCTAAGATCACGAGTACCGGGCAAGGGGAATCCCTGTGTCTCTGAAATTAGCACATTTTTCGCGAAAAAAAAATCGGAAATTTCTCCGTTAGTAACAATTTGTAATATAAAAATTTTCGTTTGTAACCTAACCTTTAATGACGAAATCACACCCCTAGAATGCGAAGTTAGCACCCACCTACTCGAAAATTTACGAATTTTCTATTTCATTCGTTAGTAACTCGTTAATGATTATTCGTATAACACAAAAATTTCCGTTTGTCACCTAACTCTTACTTAATTCATCAACGTAGTGTTTGTTACAAGTATTGTTCGTCGTGAGTCTATCGCAATCACTGGCGGACACATGGAGGCGTATGTCTTTTCAGTTTTCACTCGAAATGATCTAGTACTCATTGGAATATCTGCAAACAATACAAATAGTAATTTTGGTGGGGCACAAAGAAAAGGAACAAATAATTTGTTTTGTAAACTTTCATCAAGTACCAATAAGACCATGGTTGGCATTGGCTGCATGGCTCATATAATAAATAACTGTATCAACAATGCTGCAGATTTACTTTTTGTAGATGATGAGGTGTTAATTGTCAAATTATTCAAATATTTTCATATTTATACAGTTCGAGTTGTAGACTTGAAAGAACTTCGTCGTTATATCGATAGAATACCGTAAACTGATGTCTTATTCGAACACTCTATGGCTAAGACTTCTGTCAGCACTGGAACGAGTAATTCAAATGTTTTAACACCTCAAACAATATTTTGCCTCACAGCCCCATACCCTTGAAGTATTGAAGTCCTAAGTGGGGAGTTTTGGCAGTGGTTTCTGCACAATATAGTTGGGGTTTTCAATGAAACTCTCAAGAAAATGGAGTGAAACAAAATATCGGCAAATGAAGTAGCGAATGAATTACCTACAAGATCTTGCTCTAAAACGCACAGAAAGGAATCCTCATTCTTGCCCATGAAAATTTATAAAATTCAGAGGAAAAACTTCACCAGTGGACTGGATACTAATCCAGAAAATATTAGAAATACAGCGACCTCCTTTTACCAGCAATGCATTGATTATCTGGATCTCTACAAATCGAATGTAGAACACCTAAGACAGACTTGATTTGAAGAAAGAGATTAAGTGGGCAGAATTGGAGGAAAGCTGTACTATCTTTCGAGATAGTTTGCCCCCGCTTTCCACAGATGGCCTGGTCAACGAGTTAAGTTTACTTAACTGTCCGAAAGTGTCTTATCGGAATGGAACATTGAAAAAAGACAACTGAACAAAGACGGCTAACCATTTTCAAGAACACTCGAGTGCATGATACAAATATTCCGAACCTGAGGTTATTTTTGGAGTTCGTGCTCTCTTTGCCAGGAACTAGTGCTTCTGTGGAACGAGCATTTTCATTAATTATTAATTTTTGGAGTTCGAACAAAACCCAATTGTCGATTGAGCTATGCTAATTATTCAAATGAACTGTACTATTTCCTTCCTGGAGCAGCCTTGAGATGTAAGAGAAAATCAAGAAAAACAAAAGACACTCTTGAAAACTTTGACGTTCTCGGAAAAATATGACAGGTGTAAGAAAAAAAACGCAGCCCTCTACTTCAGCGGATGCCGATGGATTAGAAACTCGAAAAATGTTCATACGATTTTTTCCATTCAGTTACTTCATTGTGCCAATTGAACTTCGGACTTGCGGGGTCCTAATCCAATGCTGAGCCAAGGGCACTCCTCCAATTAACAGACACTTTATTAGGTAAATTCGAACATTTCAAAACTGACACCGACATAATCATAAACTGAAATTTCGAACATTTCAACCTTGTGATACTTATAAGTTTGAACTATACTTATTGTCTATACAGATGATACGTAGCTGATATCTGATATCTAGGGCCACGTTGGAAGTAAGAGCTATTTTTAAGACGGTTGTGCGTGGCTGTGGCCACGGAATTAGACGATAAAACTGATTGACTTCAGTTGATCTATGACTGTTTTTGTTTTTAATCATAAACTATTCGAGATGAGATGAGTATATGTAAAACATTTGCTCTTAAGATATTTGATATGAATTATTAATGTTCACAAACATAGCTGGTCTAAAATCAAAGGAGAGGTGCATTTTGAATAAAACATAAGCAGTAAGGAGTCAGAACATCATTTTTTCCATAGTTCGTTGAATTTGACCATAAAAATGATTTTGTAGTCGAATTCTCTCTTTCTAATAATGAGTAAATTACTTCAGTAGAAAGGTCAAACTAACAATTTTGCCTCCTCGACGCTATAAAAAACAGTAAGTCTGCGATACACCCCTGAAAATTAGAGATACAAATTCTATTGACCCTCCCAGACTATCCGCACCATTCCAAATGGCAGATTAAACACGAATAACAATTAACAAAGGACCTTGTCGCTCTCGAAACAATAAGAGAAGGGTCATAATTTCCACTTATAAAGACAATGAGTCAGATTCGATAACCACTGCCCCTACCGAACGAAAATGAAATATTGAGCTGTTATGATATCTGGGTCATTCTCTTTCGAACTATGCCGGGGGTTAAATTTTGAGTCACGGTCGCCAAATGTTGAGATTGTGAGAATTATTTGAGGAGGTCCTTGTTTATTTAAAAACTAGCTGGCCCGGCGAACTTTTTTCCGCCCTAATGATACTTACGGTGGATTTCACAAATCCACTCTGATTTTTGAACTGTCAAATGTTTCCATGGATATGAGCTATCACACAGAACAGATACACAAAAATTATATTTCATAATATGTCAATCACTAATAATGGCAATTTTGGATTCAGTTATTTCCGCAAATATATTTATTACCCAAACAGAAATTCAAAAACGTTTCAAAAATTATGAGGAAAGATGAGAACGGACAATTCACGATTGAAACTCATCGCCAAAATCCGATTTACTTGACGATAAAAATTCACTGTGATATTCACCCGCTTCTGGATCTGTTAATAGCCTTTCATGGTACTATAAGCCCTATGTAAATTACCCGGTAATTGATGTCATATGTTCTTTTTTCGACCATTTCAAACCACGACGACCGAAATGCTCGAAAAAAGAACAGATGACACCAATCGATGGCCGCGAAAGCCTCAACAAATTCATCGTCATTTAATTGTGATAATGTCAAATATAGTACCTTCACGATTACGTTATTTGGAATAAATAAAACTATAAAAATAACTAATAATCATTAGTCATAATGTGTGAATTGCGCCATCTGAAGTGGTAAGAACGAAACTTTTCTCATATCTCAACGAAATCTAATCATTTTAGACATCTGTACTCCTACGCTAAGACATTTTGGTTTTTCCCAACAGCGCAGAGTTGTAGGCAACTCAAATTACACACTATTACAGTGACTATAGAGGTAATATAGTCACTGTACACACTATTTGTTTATATCGCCATCTAACGCGGAGAATATCAAATGAAGTACCAACGAATAAGCGGTAGCGTAACTGTAACTGTAGCGACATCTTGTGGCCTTACTCAAAAGAATGAAAGGCATTTCCTGTATAAGTAAAATTTTCATCGATTTTTTCAAAGTTTTATTGTATTTTATAATTACCAGACCGTAGACGAATCCATATATGAAGTTTCATAACAAACACTCCATCCGACCTCGAGTTATAAATGGTGTAACCAACATCTTTCTTTTATATATATAGATATTATTTTCTGACAGTACCTACTTCTTTTATTTTATCGCAACTGTCACAACCTTGACAAATTCTTACTAGATAAAACTTGTATATTTTTTATCGTTAACAAATTCAATTAACTATCCATTTCCAACAAACTCGATTATAAATAACTACTCATGGAAAGATAAGCAATTCGTTCAGCTCAAACAAAATTTCTAACCATTGAAATAAATGGTTAAGTCAAATAAGGACTTGAAGCTCCATAAAGTAATTAGATTTATTTACTTACTGAGACAAAGGACCCCGCACTTTCTTTATGGCGAATGGCGTTCCGTCAATTGTTCTAATATTTTGGTATAATGTAGTACTCGACTCACTGATCTCAATACTATGACTAGTTTTTGAGATACATGGTGTTGAAATTGAGAATTACCCACTTTTACTACGCGCGTATCTCGAAACAGAATCGAATGAACTTCAATTTTTCTCAAGAAATATTTCATTCCATCCCCAGGGAGCAACCATATAGAGGAATATGACCGAAAATCTTTACGAATACAGGGTTATCCATAATTGAATGCACCCTGTCCAATATTTTCGAGGTGAATTTTAATTTTACCATGGACACTTTTTATCAGTAGGTCGAGTACTACATTATACCAAAATATTAGAACATTTGACGGAACGCCATAAGGAAAGTGCGGGGTCCTTTACCAATCAGCTGAGAAATGAAAAGACGTTTACTAAACGGATTCCTGTAAGTAGCGCTATGTGAGTGTTTACAGGTAGATAAATACACCGACTCTTAGTGTCTCAATATTATCAATAGGTTCATTTGCAAGAGTATTTTCTGTAAAATCCGATGAAAAGTTCGCCTCTTGAAAATTGGATGTAGAGGGTGTTTGTCCTTGTCCTGTTTTCAGAGATTAAGATTTCAGACTCCCCAAAATATCCTGCATCTTCCGGAAAATCTAAACAATAATTCGTGAGTGAAATACCCTGTGTGTTCGTTGTTCCAAAGGTTCCAGACTTTCTCTTCAGTTTGGCGAGTTCATAAATCTATTTCACCGGTCAACTATGAATTGTTATTTTTTCCTTGATAAGAAATCATGAAAAGCAGCTTCCGTACAGTATTCCTGTATGAAAGCATAACTCAGCGTTGGATGGCCCATAAATACAACGCATTTTCAAGAGGAAATCCTAAAAGGCTAGGCTACTAATGAATGGAACAATTTTGATCCGAAGTTTCAACCTACCACTTCAATTATAATAAATCTCTGAAATTTTCAGAACACAATTTAAAAACACAGCGCATAGCGTGTTGCTAATGACGCCATATATTCATGGTAGGTAGTTATGACTGCATTACGAGTGGTTTCCCGCCTAATGAAATGGAACACTTGGTGGTGTCTTGACGCTCTGCAGAATGGAAGTATGGGCAGGGACCACGCACGCTCGCGTTTTAATTTGGGCATCAAAACAATTTTATTTCGAGGGGTGAAACAAAAGCAATTTAAGGTTCCTTACCAACTTCATTTAGCAATATAATGTTCCCCCCTCTTCCAAACTTTCCATTGTGAGATAATCTCGAGAGAATTTTTAATGGCCAAATGAACCATGGACGTTTGACGTACTTCATTACATGACAACGAACAAATACTGAAAAATGTAAGAAGATGAATATTTGATAGGAAATAAATTTTTTTTTCAAGTGAAAGATTCATAATAACCATAGACAACCCCATTATTACCCATTAAAATAAGGTTAGGTTCGTTAACAAGGAGAATCAACCGAAAAGTTAATTGAATAATACAGGGTGTATTTAAAGGTGGGGCTTTTCTTTTGACAGGTGGTAGAACTCATCAAAATAAGTCATTTTTTAAACAAATTTTCATATGAATTATGCTCCTGTTCGAGAAAATGAAACTAGAATATTTTCTAGTTTCTAGGCGAATCTGAAAATTCCTCAATCTGAACCTGCTCCCTGGTCTGCTTATCCGTTTAGATATCAACATCTCTCGTTTTTTGCCTCCTATCATACATGACTGACATGACTCTGTTACGGCGAGGGTGCGGTGTAGATTGTACGAGTGTTCACGTTTATTCAAATAATGAACTCGTTGATATGCTTTTAATTTATGGTGAATCAAAACAAAACGCCAGTTCAGCGTATATGTTGGACAGAACAAGATTTCCGCTAATGTTCGCGGATGTTCATGAACCTGGAACAGAGAGATGTAGGCCAGTGTAGTATTAAGGTAATGTTGCCCATTTTCAATAAATTTTTCAAATTGAACATTTCATATGAGAAATTTTCGGTAGATTAGATTAGATTTAGATTAGATTTAAGGAGGGGCGTTTAGACTTTGCTTAGCCTCGCAAACACCTTGACCTGAAGATCTATTGTGCTACCCCGCGCTGTTTACCAATCAGGTAGCAAAGGCTCTATGAACTTCACTACTCTTCTCGGTGCCACGCCCATTACTTGTTCCGGTTTTAAGAAACAGAAGTCAAGATGTTGTAGCCTTTTCCTGAAGACAGCTCCACAATTGCAAAGCAGGTGTTCAGCTGTTTCGGTGGCTTCTTGACAGAAGCGACAGGTATCATCAGGAACCTTTCCCATGTTCCGAAGATGATAATTTACAGGACAGTGTCCCGTGAGTATGCCCGTCATTTTCCTCAGTTCTAATTTGCCAAGTGCCAGAACTTTTTTGGTCCAGCTCGTTGAGTACGAGAGGAAAGACTTAGCCTGTCTCTGTCCCTGGACCAGTCGCCAGGACCTACTCTTCCAAATTTTCGGTAAAATGACTCATTTTCATGAGTTCTATTACCTGTCAAAAGAAAATTATTACCCATTAAAATTAGGTTATGATCGTTAACAAGCAGAATTTGACCTAAGGTTACGTAGTTATCTTAGGCCGAGTTTCACCAAACATTTTCATCTGGTTTAACCGATTAATTTTGACTTGAATATCACAGAAAATTAAATTTAACTTTCCTAAACGTCCCTGGACCAGTCGCCAGGACCTACTCTTCCTTTCCTGTTCGTATTATCATTATCAAAATGTTTATATACTTTGCGAAAATAATGAATTTGAGTAGATATTATGTGAATTCAATAATTCCAAAGACCTGGCGAATGTTGATGAAACTTTTTTCTCTGGTAATACTGGAACTATTTGACGTATACAGGGTCTTTCACGAGGAACCTCACCCATATTTATACGGGAAACTACTGAACGTATTTTCATGAAATTCAGCACTTATAAGTATTTCACGATTCTGATGAAATCTAAAATATTTTCAAGGCATGAGCACCTCCGGTTTTTCCGGAAATGACGTCAACTTCCGTTTTTCAAATTAGAACACCATTTTTTTATTGCAAAAATAGATTCCTTAGAAAATTTCAAGTTATTTGATGTAACATTTTTCAGTTTTGGTTGGAAAATTCTCTCTGAGCGGGAAAATTCGAAAAAAAAAATCGAAAATAGAGCTCCGCTGAAACAAGAATAACTTCGAGGTTTTTGGATGGAAAATTTTCATTTTTGAGATTTTTCAAGATGTAAGATTGATGTATCCACTTTAAAAATCGAAATCGCGATTCATGATACAGGGGGTGAAAAAATCGCTTTCAAAGTTAGGGATGACAAAATCGTGGAAAATCAATTTTTTCGAATTAGAATCCCATTTTTTATGGCAGATATTGAATCTACGTTAAAAAATAATGTGAGTGTATGCATCACACCCTTGCCCTAAAATGGATATTTTCTGAGTTATTCACAAAAAACTGTTATTCGTCTTGAATTTTCAGCTATTTCTTTTCCCTTCACGCCAAAAAGATGAAATTTTCAGGAACTGTTATTTGAACCATGCTGTAGATTTTTCACCCCTTCTTGAAACCGACTTCAAGTTACTATTAGGAGAACCATGGCAAACTCTCGCAGTTATAACTAGAGAAGATGCTCAAAGTTTTGACCGTTAATTTCTAGACATTTATTTATACGTCTCAGGAATGATTCGTACGTTTATTCAAATAATGAACTTGTTGATATGCTTTTAATTTATGGTGAATCAAAACAAAACGCCAGTTCAGCGTATAAGTTGGACAGAACAAGATTTCCGCTAATGTTCGCGGATGTTCATGAACCTGGAACAGAGAGATGTAGGCCAGTGTAGTATTAAGGTAATGTTGCCCATTTTTAATAAATTTTTCAAATTGAACATTTCATATGAGAAATTTTCGGTAGATTAGATTAGATTTAGATTAGATTTAAGGAGGGGCGTTTAGACTTTGCTTAGCCTCGCAAACACCTTGACCTGAAGATCTATTGTGCTACCCCGCGCTGTTTACCAATCAGGTAGCAAAGGCTCTATGAACTTCACTACTCTTCTCGGTGCCACGCCCATTACTTGTTCCGGTTTTAAGAAACAGAAGTCAAGATGTTGTAGCCTTTTCCTGAAGACAGCTCCACAATTGCAAAGCAGGTGTTCAGCTGTTTCGGTGGCTTCTTGACAGAAGCGACAGGTATCATCAGGAACCTTTTCCATGTTCCGAAGATGATAATTTACAGGACAGTGTCCCGTGAGTATGCCCGTCATTTTCCTCAGTTCTAATTTGCTAAGTGTCAGAACTTTTTTGGTCCAGCTCGTTGAGTACGAGAGGAAAGACTTAGCCTGTCTCTGTCCCTGGACCAGTCGCCAGGACCTACTCTTCCAAATTTTCGGTAAAATGACTCATTTTCATGAGTTCTATTACCTGTCAAAAGAAAATTATTACCCATTAAAATTAGGTTATGATCGTTAACAAGCAGAATTTGACCTAAGGTTACGTAGTTATCTTAGGCCGAGTTTCACCAAACATTTTCATCTGGTTTAACCGATTAATTTTGACTTGAATATCACAGAAAATTAAATTTAACTTTCCTAAACGAGATTTGCAACGTTGGTCAAACTGGGCCTTAAACTATAGAATAATAAGTAGTGATATTGATAATGAATGGGCACGATATGGAGGCAAATGTTCATTCATTAATTTTGTTCCGCTATTTCAATTTTGCATTAATGACGTTATGAACAGTGTTGTCATCATGATATCGCGTAGGAAAAGTGAAATCTGGATTCATTTCTGAATATTATTAGCAAAAAACGTTGAAAGAATGGATCATGTGTCTTGTTTGTGGAATATTAGTCTATTTGAATCCTGATTTGAGTATACACAGGTATGTTCCACTCTTATCATTTCTAAGTAACAATAGCATAGATTCTTCGATTTTTTTAATTTCACTTTCCAGATTCTCTTCTGATATTTAGAGAAGGCGACAATGCCCTCACAGAGATCCGAATAAGTCTTGTTTGTTACAGTTCCAAAATACCAATGGAACTTTTTGGAATAATCCATTCCTTGAAGATTCCTCCAGCGTGTTCCTCTTTAGATTCTTTCCTCTTCAGAAACTCTTTCTTAAAGGTGTATTGGCCTATACCACAGTGAGGTTCTTGGCCAACTAGTGGCATTTGTGCTCCCTTTCTGGCAAATGTGTTGGCCTCATCGTTTTCTTTGATTCCTGCGTGAACGCGAACCCAGACTAAAGAGACCTTGTCGTTCTTGCTTACTTCATTAAGTTGTTTTCGGCACTCAACATGTTTAAAAAAAAATATATATTTTTTTTTATTTGAAACTGTTTTATTTGATTCAAATAATGTTTTTTTTAACATTAAAAAAACATGATTTAAAACATTTAAAACAAGTTCAAAACAAAAGTTTTGGCAACATTGCTATGGAAAAACTGTTCCAAAACAATTATAATTGATCAAATTAGAATTAATAATATCTTTATTACGTGACAATAGATGTGATGAGAAACAATAAAGTGCAATTGAATGGAATATATTTTTCCTTTGCATATTATTTCGCGCCGAGGTGAATTTCAAAGAACAAATGGCAAAAAAATAGGTTCTCTTGTCTAAGAAGTGAAAAAAATTAAAACTACTAATTTCAAAATTAAGAAACAATTTTAGATTCATTTACACAAAAAAAGCCAACATTTCGACAACTGGGCCAATATTTATTAATACTCATAATTTTTTCTCAACTGCAGTTCGTTCATTAAGACAAATTTCATCAAGAAGATATTTCTAGGTAGCGCTACCTTCCAATGAATCGCCAATAAAAATTACTCTCCCTATTCCTGAACGAAGTTGATAATTCTTATTCCTTTTCTACGACATTACAATTCACTCTAAAGAGTATAAAGAAACGAATTTGCAAAATATGTTTTAAACACAAACAGAGGCTTGTGTTTTAAACATGTTTTAAAACACTGTTTTAAAACAAGCGCCAAGCGATGCTGTTTTTTACACAGCATCGTGTGAAAATTCTTTTAAAGGTTTACTTTTTCGATCATAACATCACTAGGTCCTCTGACATTCAATTCTCTCATAACTTGTATGCTAATGATGAGAGTACTCTTCAGATTGACGTTAACAGACGTGCAAAAATAGATATGGCAAAAAACCTTGTCTTTCTTTACAGAATATTGCATTCTAAGAGTTTACGACAGGGTCCAGATTTCTGCTGAGCTGAGGAAAGTATGCCAGGTCAAAGACTCTCTCCCAAAGTTTTAGTCGAGAGAAAGTTATTGTTAAAAAGGGGTTACAGTTCACTTCGACCTTGAGGTCTATATTGTGCCTCTTAACAACGCTGTGGTCACCACCAACTTCACAACTCGCGATCCAGTTTCAGAGATCCAATAAAATCCAATATCTGGGAAGGTTTCAACGAGCCCAGTTCCTCACTCCTACAAA
Organism: Adalia decempunctata; assembly: GCA_951802165.1. Taxonomy (NCBI): domain Eukaryota; kingdom Metazoa; phylum Arthropoda; class Insecta; order Coleoptera; family Coccinellidae; genus Adalia; species Adalia decempunctata. Next base: position 33,961,365 of record OX637697.1, on the reverse strand, counting down.
TCTCTTGCCCGAAGGATTCTTTCCTTCGGCTTGCAATGAACTTCGTGACTAGGCGAATAGAAGTTTCTTTCTCCCCACGCAGAATCTACTCTTCATTGTCCGATAAACACATTCTCATCATATTCTTCCTTAGGCGACAATGTCCTGAAAGAAAGCCGATGAGGAGGTGTGGTTGGTTCTTACTGAAGTCCTTATACTTTTTGGATTTTGCAGTTTCAAAGTTCCGAAAGAACTTTTTGGAGTAATCCATTCCTGGGAGATTCCGCCAGACATTTTCTTTCGCTTTTTTCCCTTTCCAGAAACTGTTTCAGTGAATCCGCCTCATTAAGTTTTCTCCAGTACTTCCAAATCAACTTCGTCGATGACATAGCAGTGCTTCAATAGCGGCTTGACTGAGTGAATTGCTATATCGCACTTCTGATAGTTTCTTTTTAGGTTTATGTTAGTCTACGCATCTTTCAATTGCAAGTATTTCTATCTGAAAAACATTCGAGTGGTAGCCTAATGATAGTCTACAATTTGTAGTTGCCCCATATACTCCAACGCCGGCCTTTTCGAGGGTTTAGAGCTTTCTAATTATACCATTTTACGGTAATTTCTTCAAGATTTTAGTCGATGTATTCCCGTCCCCATTACACTCTTTTGCTAAACATTGTACTGAAGTTTTTCTCAGTGCTTTCTTTCTTGCTCATAGACGAGATGTAGTTGTTCAGAGAGTCGAGAGATAGTTGTTTCATTAGTGGTTGATAAAAAAGGATCGATTTTTGAAATTTATCATCAGTAAGAAGAAGAGATCTATTTTAAGATAGATAACCCTTCAGTTCTCAATAACTTCGTTGAACACATTTTCTTTCAATAACGGGATGAAATAACAGTCTTCCCCCTTCAATTTTTGAATTCCTGAAATTAAATGTTGAACCGAAAGTTCAAACAGATTATTTCATTATTCGTAGATTTAATTAACCCCCGAATGAAATTTAATAATCGGACTAGGGAAGCAGGAAAGAAAAATAAATTGTTACGTGATTACATTCGATCCTATCTTGTTTTTACAGTTGAATTAATTTCGAGCTGCTCTCATACTGAGTTCAGGGTCGAATAACAAAAAATTTACATTACCAATCTTCGCAGCCTTGTAGGCATCAGCCAGCCTATTATTGTAAAGGGTTTTCCAATAAGAGGTGATATTTTGAATAGCTCGCTATCTCGGTAGATGTCACTTTGATGCTGTCATTTTTCGACATTTGGCAAGTAAAAACTACGCCATTGATGAAAATGGAACGATACACCCTTCAACAACGCAGCTATCAAAATTCTTTATGAAAATGGTGAAAATTCGTCAGAGTCGGTTCGTAAACCTCGAACATTTTGGGTCCCCGTGAATCACCTTTTCGAACCGCTGTTGTAGCCGAAATGTTGAAGGTTTGTCCATTCCTCGTCGTTCTTTGGAATTGACATTTCACAAATGTCATTACACCGTATTTTGCATAAAGTTTTGAGTTTTGAGGCTCATTAAGTTCAGTTGACACAAGAATTCAAGCCTGCCGATCATCAACTACGTCGTGTCTTTGTTGATTGGGTCCTTGAAATCCATGAAAATGATCCGGAATTCCATCGAACAATCATCTTGAGCGATGAGGCCAATTTCCACCTTGGTGGCTTCCTCAATAAGCAAAATGGTTGTATTTGGGGCTCGGAAAACCCAAGAGTTATTTTTTTAAGGTCAGACTTGGATGGTATTGATCTGGACAATGTTTAATTTCGACAAGACGGCGCTGCATGCCTCACAAACAACGAAACCATTGATCTTTTACGGAAAAAGTTTCCGGGCCGTGTTATCTCTCGAAGAGGTGATCACAATTGGCCACCGAGATCATGTGATTCGACATCTTGCGACTTCTTTCTTCGGGATCATGTGAAATAGAAGGTCTTCGCTAAGAGCCCAGCGCCAGCGTCGATTCAACTTCAAAAATGGAATTCGTGAGGCTATCGAGGACATAGGGTAGCTACTTTGCAATTTGGTTATGGAAAATTGCATGAAAATTATGTATACAGGGTGATTCACGGTGGATGGCACATTAGACGTTTCTGGAGAACCAGACTTCAGATTGGTCTGAAAATTTAATGGAATGCATTATCGGAACTGTTCTACCCAACTAAAATATTTTCGTCAATGCGGTGTTGCCACTTCTATTAGAAAGTAGTAGTAACTTTGCTTTTTCGAATGGAACACCCGGTATATTATATTATTTTTGAAATCTCCAACAACTTCTCGACAACTTTTATTGACATTTCTCTATACCTATCTGTTGCCGTTTTCGAAATGTAAATCAATTTAAATTTTTTTCACCAGAAAACATGACCTCTAAAAATGCTGATAACTTCGGGTTGAGAAACACTATGGCATTGGAATTTGGTTTGGAGTTAGGTGATACAAAAATGCTTCCAACACTGCAGCCTGATTTACGTTACTTCAATACAGGGTGATAAAAAAAATACAGTCTTTTCGGTTGCTTGAAAAAGTGACTGAAAGTTGTTTATTTCAAATGGAATGCCCAGTATATTATTGGAAATTCGGAAAACTGATGAAATTCGCTTTAATTCTATGTATATCATGCCTATACCTAACCAGTCAAATTTCGGACTTATGAACATTTATTTGTCAAAATGTCCCTTCAGAATGGTATTTCCATTCGGTATTTGGTAGGCAGGCCATGATTACCACTTGATAATACCTTGTGATCCTTATAATAAAGGCACCAAGAAACTTGAGAGTCGTACTTCAAAATGCGGGTGTTGACTGCTTTCGTCCTGGCAGATCGTATTTCTTTGAAATCCAAATCTTCAAATGCTTGGGCAATCCTTTCCGACAATTCATCTCTCGAATGCACGGGTGTTTTGTGAACTTTTTGTTTCAACATTCTCCGCAGATAAAAATCTAACGGACTAAGATCAGGTATTCTTGCTGGCCAATTCCATGGTCCCAAGCGCCTCATTCACCGATCTTCAAAAAGTCTCTCCAGTTAATAATAATGAACAAATTCATGAGCACTTCGTTTGAATAGTTTTCTTCCATCGTTTCGAGGGCATTTGCAACTTCTGAAATGAAGAAAATGTCGAAATTCAAGCTTCTTGGTGCCTTTATTATTAGGAGAATGTCAAATAGTAATCATGGCATGCCTACCCAATACCGAATGGAAATACCATTCTGAAGGGACATTTTGACAAATAAATGCTCATAAGTCCGAAATTTGACTTGTTAGGCATGGGCATGATATACATAGAATGAAAGCGAATTTCATCAGTTTTCCGAATTTCCAATAATATACAGGGCATTCCATTTGAAATAAACAACTTTCAGTCACTTTTTCAAGCAACCGAAAACACTGTATTTTCTTATCACCCTGTATTGAAGTAACGTAAATCAGGCTGAAGTATTGGGAGCATTTATGTATCACCTAACTCCAAACCAAATTTCAATGCCATTGTGTTTCTCAACCCGAAGTTATCAGCATTTTTAGAAGTCATGTTTTCCGTTGAAAAAAATTGAAATTAATTTATATTTCGAAAACGGCAACATATAGGTATGGGAAAATGTCGATAAAAGTTGTCGAGAAGTTGTTGGAGATTTCAAAAATAATATAATATACCGGGTGTTCCATTCGAAAAAGCAAAGTTGCTACTACTTTCTGATAGAAGTGGCAACACTGCATTGACAAAAATATTTTAGTTGGGTGGAACAGGTCCGATAATGCATTCCATAAAATTTCCAAACCGATCTGAAGTCTGGTTCTCCAGAAACGTCTAATGTGCCATCCACGTGAATCACCCTGCATGGTCTTGTAGTCTCTCGATGAGGCAGTATGGTTTTAGAAAGAAGAAATCTGTAAAAACAGCAATAAGAGAAGTACTTGAGGTCACAAGTAGGGCTGTTGACAATCAGGATGCCTGTCAGATAACATGCCTGACGAAGGCCTTCGATGTCGTGGATCACCACATACTTAAGACCAAGCTTGAGTATTACGGAATTAGAGGAAGAGTGCTGGACTTGTTGGATTCCTACCTTTCACAGAGATGTCAGAGAGTATTGTGGAATGGGAAATGGTCTGAAGAATCTGTTGTCCATCTGGGAGTGCCTCAGGGCTCCATTTTGGGTCCGTTGCTCTTTGTCATCTTCATCAACGACCTCGGCTTTCTGGATGTATTTCTCTATGCTGACGACAGCACTGTTCTCTCGGTAGGTCGATCGGAATCACTGATGAAGGAAAATTTACGTGAATCGATGAATAATATCAGTACTTGGTTCAGGGCAAATATATTACTCCTGAATGAGGAAAAAACACAAGAACTTAATTTTTCGAATAGATCAGATGAACCGAAACACGTTAGATTTCTTGGTGTACACCTGGACAATAAGTTGAATTGGAAATGTCATCTTGAAATAATGAGCAAAAAATTAAATGGTGCCATATACGCCATCAGACATATCAAGAGACGTATAACACCCACTGCGGCAAGACTTACCTACTTCTCCTTTTTCCATAGTGTCATCAACTTCTCGGTCTTGTTCTGGGGTGGCTCGGTGGATGCTAACAAGATATTCTTGCAGCAAAAGAGAGCCATTCGAGCTCTTACTAAAATAAAAAGAGATGTAAGCTGCAGACATTATTTTAAATCAGAGAGAATACTCACCGTTCCTTGTCTTTTCATCCTGAGTTGTCTGAAATTTGTTCGTGAAAACAAGAAAAAATTTATGCGTAACTCGACTTTTCATGGTTATCACACGAGAGGAGAGAATGATATCACTATTCCACTTCATCGGCTCGAATCAAAAAGAATGAATGTGGACACTTGGGGTCCTAAACTTTACAATAAGTTGCCAGAAAACATCAAGAAAATGAATGACAGAAAATTTAATATTGTTGTAAAGAAATTTTTAGTTGAAAACTGTTTTTACTCCACCGACGAGTTTTTAAATTGTTCTTTTGTTTCAACAAGTTAGTTTAGAAAAATGTTTGTAATAGACAAAAAATCGTACATATTTTATATTTTTTGACGAATTCCGCAATATTTGTTGTGCTGAATTAAATCGTTTTTTCATCTTTTATGTTGATTGACTTTGTACTGTTAATATTATATTTTGATGAAATAAACGTATAAAGTATTGAGTCGTGGTCGTGATGGTCATTTGGCTGATGTTATTTTCTAAAATTGACGGCATACCTTCTCCTTTATGATGGAATAAACATCCGATCATTGATCTGAAAAAATGGCATTTTTATATGAATGTCAAAATAACACCGCTTATTGGAAAGCCCTCTATTATCATTTGCTGTTCTTGCTGCGATACTAATTGAAGATCCTTATTTTTTCATGAATATTCTGAGAATTGCCGTAGTGAATTATACTGGGTGTACAGTGTGATTTTGTGATTCAACCCTCAGCAGAATATACTATAAAGAGTGGGAATCCAAATTGAGAAATTTCTAGAGTTTTTCGTTTCTGTTATGCGTGTCTTGAAATATTGTAGTTTAAAAGCTATTAGATTATTTCATTTCGGTCCAATCAGATAAAAAGAAATTCAGAAATATTAGGGGCCTTACATTTAAATTTTGTGTCCTTAGATTGCCCTGCTTAAAACTCTGTACATGATTTTTGTTAAACCGTTTGTCTCATCAAAAAAGCCATAAAGGAATTTCTGGATTCTTAGAATCATTCATTTGTGCATCACACAGGAACTGATATTTTTCCTCGCTTTTAGTTGAGAAAATCACTTTCCACAACTTGAATCACCAATATATGATATTCCCAGAAAAAGCGCTATGTTTTTCCTCCATAAAAATTACCTTCTAGCAATACGTATGTTGTGCTTCTTAAAAGAGAATCAATTCAGGTTCAAATACATTAATGATGAATATCTTCATGATGGACATCAGCTTCATACGGAGTTAGCACATTTGCGCTTCCGGATTTACTAGATTCGAACTGATGGAAAAATCAGTCAAAAAGGTGAATCCACGTCAGAAAAATTGAAATCTGTTATCCCATTCATATCCGAACTGAATTTAATCCGTCAACTTGTTGCCGGCGATATCACCTGGTCACTAGAGCGCAATGAATTATGATTGTGCCGGGTGTTCTTTTCAGACTCCGTCCGCTTATCCCTCTGCAGATTCGACGTATGAAAGATGTGGGTTCGAAAAGGATCCATATTAAATCCCCTTCTTACGATTACATTCGTTCTTACAACATCTTGAAATATAATGGATTCGAAAAGCCGTACTAAATGCAAATCAGAGTAGAAATGTAATTTCACTCACAATAAGACGAAAATATGCTACTTCTGAATATCTCAGGAATTGTAGAGTTAACCATTGTGACCAGGCTGCATAAATACTTTACAACTATTCATAATGTTTTTTGAAGAAAAAAATTATTGTAAAAACCTCCCCTTGGAGATTCGACGCAGGAGCGGGTTTCCACAAATCGAGGGGTAAAAAATAAAAAGATGAATGAATTTTGATGATCCTTCTCCTTGACGGGGAAAATTGTGGAAACGGCCCGTCGCACTTGGGACAGAACTAAGTGTTCAGTAATTCTCCAGGGAGAAGGATGATACTCGTAAATGAAACATTAGAGATTAATTATAAAAACAAATTCATATTATCAAAACAAAATGAAATTATCAAAACGAAATCAAATTATCAACGACTTGGGAACTTACAAAAACAGCACAAAACCGAAAACTTGGGCAGGTTTCAGGACTCTGAATGCTTTTGACGTTACATGCAGCCTTTTAACAATACTCGAATAAGCAAAGCATTCTCAACATTACCTGACTTTTCTTCTTCTGGCAGGTAATCCAAAGGAAGATGAATATGTCCTAAAAACAACACCAAAAACACGTCACTAACCCGTTTTTCGCAGATTGATTTCACTCCCGGTCTAATCGACGTGATCCAAAAAATTCTAATTAATTTTTGAGCATTCAACTTCTGATTCAATATTTTACCCGAATAACACTGAAGTACTTCTTGAATCTTCCTTAAAACCGAACCCGAGTCAACTGAGAATCTTCTCGTTTAAGGCTCCAGCTACTGCCACTTCTTCGTTTTCAACAGTTATTCCCGATTTTCTTCTCAATGTTTCAAGTCCCACGATCTAGCCCTGAAGTTCGAACCCAGACCACCCAGGCCGTGAGATGATTTTCTGACACCATCTTAGTTTCATGAGGAAACTTGACCCGGAAATCAATAGCTTCGTCGTTATCGTCTCGTCTGTATCCTATGCAATACCGATAAGCCACAAACTGATTTTTGGAGCCATGAACATAGATTTCCAAAAACCTTGCATATAAAGAAATATTTATAAAAAATATTTTGGTGTCGGGCAAGTGGCGAAATGCGAAAATACAGGTTTGGAAATATGAGTTGGAAACATAGCAAATTCAGCGTTGAACGAGTGGATGCATATTGTCTAGTACTCTAGTGTCTAGTGGACCAATAAAATAATTCAAATCCACGGCGCGATGCGACGACGAATGAATTACTGACATCGCTTAATGGCAAAGGAACTACATCGAGATTTGAGATCGAAGAGTGGGGACTCTCTAGTCTCCTATGTCTAAACATTACATTATATTATTATCCAGTGAGGGCAGTCATTTATTCGTTGTCGCATCACGCCGAGAGTTTTGATTATTTTACTGGTCCACTAGGCCATAATCATCCACTCATTTATCGCTGAATTCGCTATGTTTCCAACTTATTTTTCCGAACCTGTATAGTATATAACATTACTAGCAAGATAAGAGGGTTTTTACTGGCGAATGGAGGATATAACTGACGAGCCGCAGGCGAGTCAGTTACCTCATTGAGCCAGTAAAACCCGTTACCTTGCGTGAATTGTTTTATATTTAATTTGTTTCTCATTTGTGAAAAGGTTAGATAAATTCCAAAAAAATCTCAACAATTTGTCGCAAATGTCGTTAGCTATGGAAGCGTTGCCATGAACATGTCTGTTTATTTTTCTTTACATTTGTTTTGGCGAAAGCGAAAATGAATGTACCAAAAGAAATTATTGAGGCAGCCAGCAGTGTAGCTTCAAGTTTATTACCTGCAAAATCGGCTTCAAGGTACGAGCAAGAAAACGACGACTTCAAAAAGTGGCAAAACAAAAAAAGTGTGATTGGGGTAACTGAAGATGTTTTGTTGGTCTACTTGAATCAATTATCAGCTAGATTCTGCCCTAATACCTACTCTATCGGCAAAATGGTCTATGCTGAAAAGCTGCTTGGAAATGAAAGAAAATGCCCCTGTTCGCAGGTTTGTTTTCCTTAGAAAATTTATTGAAAAATATGACGTTTAGTTGTCATTTGCAGATTTCAAAAGGTAATAGCGTTTCTGAAACGAAAAAATGAGCGTTATAAGCCAAAAAAGGCCAAGGTATTAAGTAAAGAAGAGGCTGAACAATTTCTTTTACATGCTCCTGATGACCAGTGGTTGCTGGCGAAAATTGTAACAATATTTGGGTTATTTGGATGTTGTCGATGTGATGAAATTCTCTCCTTAAACATGAATGATGTAGAAGATATGGGAAAATACGTTATTGTGACATTGCAGCAAACAAAAAATGTAACGACAAGAAGATTCACCATAACCGATGATGGCTGCAGCTTCAAGCCCTGCATGTTATACAGTAAATATGTAAATCTTCGGCCTCCTGGAACAGAAAGCCTAAGATTTTTTTTGACATACCGACATGGAAAGTGCATTTCCCTTAATGCTGGCCAGCACACTATTGGTGGTGTCCCAAAGCAAATAGCGAAATATTTAGGTTTAAAAGACCCAGAGTTATACACCTTTTCGCAGAACTGGAGCCACTATGGTTGCGGATTCGGGTGGAGATATTTTAGCTCTAAAGCGTGCAGGAGGGTGGAAGAGCACCGAAATTGCGATGAGTTATGTCGATGATTCGTTCAACAAAAAAATCGAAATGTCTAGCAAATTATTTGGTAGTAAGGAGAGTACAAATGTTCTGCAGTCCTCGAGTTCAGCAGTTTCTGAATCAACAGATGGTTCATCATCATCAGTATCAACTCTATCATCATCAAAAATCTGTGTTACTGGAAATAACAATTGTACCATGATTTTCAACATATATGACGATAAAACAAAATTTTCTAATGTAAATAATACAACTAACTTGTAAAAATTTTGCAAGTTAACTGTCAGTTTTACAAGTTAGTGACTTGATAAAATAAACTTTCTTGATTAATATTGTGTTTTTGGAAATTGACGTTTACAAATGAGAAACAAATAAAAATATTTGAAGTGAAATGGCATAATTTATACTGTAAACACATACTTTCTTCTATATTTCGAAGAAAATATTATGGATAATTCAGTAGAGCTTGAATTTCCAATTTGAAAATATGCCATATTGATATCATACTAATATAATCATCGAAAATTAGAGATTATAAGTTCTTTCGTGTATTATCAGTAGTAATATCACAAGAGATTGAATTTCCGTGATAAGTCTATCGATAGATGAAAGATAGACTTATGAGGTAAATTCAATCTCGAGTGAAATTTTATAAAACTATTCCCCGAACAGAATAAAAGGTCAGAAACTCCATAATCGAGAAAAGCAAGGAAAAACTTATGTTGACGTCTACAATTTATATTTATCAGTTGTCAAACCATTCGTATCCATAGTTCAATCACAGATCATTCTGTAGTTCAATCGTTGAAAACACCGAAGTTGTCGGACCAGTCATAATTCAGAGACAGTAGGTATTATCGCGAAAATACGAGCTGTCTTTGGACTGTGATTGGTCAGTTTTTGAAATGGGTGAAATAGTCAGCATTATCATTGAAGTAAAGAAGAACAGAATTGGAATGATTTTCGAAGTTGTTGGTAAATTAGAGATTCTGATTCATTTAGTTAAGATTACAGGCAAAATATCCAGTTTTGTATATTTCTTGAATGATAATCTTCAAGCTCTACCGAAATGTACAAAAATCTCCGGTGTCAAAATCTAATTTGAAATGAAATATCGTTCTATAAATAAATATTGATAAGCATTATTCCATGGAAATAAACTGACACCATTGAATGGAACAAAAAAAGGGCTACATAAATATATTCACAGAAACGCAAAATTTTCCACAGGAAAAAAAGTTATAGCCCTATGACACTTAGAAGATGAGGCATCGACATCAGTTTTGTGCTTACCTAGTTTAGAGGATTTTACTTTCAGATGCATCCAATTTAGCTCTTTCTGTACTCCGGGTTGAGAATATTCATGCCCCTCCCTCAGATAACTCTCTAGATCCGCTAGTGACCCTTCATAAATTCACCCCCGTCATTTTCTAACTACTAGTGTTCAAAAGGCTCTATCGGAAAGAATACAAGTAAACCTAAACGTTCTATTCAAACACCCCTATCATCTCTTCAATATCTGACCCCAAAAGTCTTCTTTCTCATCATGTATTCAAGTCCCCATGAAAGCCATTCAGCGTATATCGTTGGTGAATATCAACATAAACAGGTGAATGACTGAGTAACTATTTCGAGATGAATGCCATGAAGTGTCCTCGAGGACTAGGGATAAGAATAACTCCATCATCCAGGCTATTTTAATGGATCTCTACGGGAAGAATACCCATGTTATAGAGAATGGGGTAAAAGAGTGCTCCGAATGGGTCGTGTCTGTAATAAAATGCTCATGAAAATTTCGGAAATGGGCCGCATCTTTTCTGTATAAGAATATTCCAGAGGATAATAAACTGGGATGTTTGTATGGGCAAAGAGGAACAGTATTCTCGATGTTATGTCGAAAGCCTTGAATTACATACGGTGACCGAGAGACTAAAGTGCTGAAATATGAGGAGCTTTGTTATTATCCAATTGGTTTGTTCTCCGAATTCTCTAAATGTGAAGATCGTGACTTCGATAACATGATGAAGGAGATATCTACAGTAGGAAATACGAAGCCACAAAATATTCTTTATTTTATTTAGGTTAGATGAAAACCTGGGGAGTCGCAGACATTATGGGTTTCCAAAAGCCTCCTGTGCTATGAAACTCAGATTTGAATTAAAATTATCGCGAGGTACTCGCGCGAACAAACCAGAGCGGTTGTTTTGAAAATGTTAGGTGTGCCTCAGAGATCAGTGTTGTCACTCATGTCCTTCATGATTTACACTCCTTTGAGCTACGTCGCTTGCTATATTCATCAATTCGAACAAGTCGATTCTTTAATGCGAAACTGAAGAAGAAGAATAAGTAGGACCATAGTACATTATTTTGTTGTTCTTTTGCTCTGACTTTCTCACATCCAGTGTTGTGTTTTTCATCAATCGGTTTTGCCTTCGTCAATAAAGTTCTGAGTTTTATATGAAGTTGTCTGTGGATAAATATAAGAAATAATTTTTAATCGGTAATCAGACAAATTTTGGAATTTCGAAATGAGTTTTCACTTCGAACGGGAGTCGAACCAAAGATACGTGGTTCGACTCCCCTTCGAAGTGAAAACTTTTTCCGAAATTCAAAAATTTGTCTGATTACCGATTAAAAATTATTTCGTAAAGTTCTGAGATCATTTTGAAATTTGAAAACTTTCTAGATTCAACTTTGAAGTAGGTACATCGATATATTATAACCTATGATACTTTCAAATTCAAACATAGTAACATCATTTGAAATGAACCAACTTAATAGACCAAGCGATAAAAAAAAACTTGATTTCAATACCATTTTTGATTCATTCGTTGAAGCACATGTTGATTTTGTTTTTTTTTTGAGTTTCAATTTTTATCTTGATGCTAGTTTTTGTTCACCATTTAGCATCTTCAACATATGAAATGTTGTAAGACGTCATATACATATACAGGGTGTTTCTGAATGGATGCGAAAGATTTCGAAGAGTAATTCCTTGTTCAATATAAAGGTTAGTTTGTTATAAAAATGTTGGGTCAAAAGTCAAACGTTAGGTGAATATCGCGGTTCAAATATGGCGAAAAACTGAAATTTGAAGAATGACCTAAGCAATGACCTGGATAGAATTCAATTCGGATAACCTGATTTCGTTAGAAACTTTTTCATCTCTTGTATTTTTCTCGTAAAATGAACCGTTTTGCAAAGAAAATAAAACTCATTACGTGACGGTAACGGACAATTTACATATTTTAAAACTGATCTACATTTTGAGTTTTGCAAAAATGCAAGAGATGAAAAAGTATTGTAGCGGACGAAATCCTCCTGAATACGTCTCTGGACTCTCTGATTCCGCGTACAGGAATTATTCTAGAAGCCTCCAGAAACTATCCGATCGTTCTAGACAGGTCCGTATGGGTATATAAAGACGCGCACGATGGGGACGAGGCAGTTACTATCTGAATAGAGCCGAATCGAATTGTGAATCGCGAATTCCAAGTAGTGAATATAAATCAGCATTATTAGCAGTGTGTAAATAAATCAGTATTAGTTATTGTACATAAATAAGTGTGATCAGTTAGTGGTATTGTAAATAAATTAGACGTTTAAATTCAGCAGACGATTTGTTTAACCCCGAGAACGTTACAGTATCTAACCAAATTAGAGCCGAATTTTCGCGTGACAATATTTTAAAACTATTTCGTCCGTTTTGAAATATTCGTGTTTTCGCGTCGAACTGGTGACGTCACGCAACAAATGGTTCAAAATAATTTGAAGCGGTTTGAAAGCATATAGTGGAATAGTTGGAACTGAAGTTTGGAATCAGCTGATTGAAGAATATAGGTTATGTTTCTTGGATTTATTTTGTTTTCACCGTTTTTATTTTGAATATTATTTAAAAATGATAGCTTTGTTTTTAGAATGCATTGTAACCTGTGAAGTATTAAATCACTTCGAGTAGGGCACACCTTTAATTTGGAATTTTGAAATATTATTTAGTGAAAATGTCTGTTCAAATTTTGGAAATTGATTTTACGGCTTCTCTTTCTTGATTCAACCGCAATATGAATATTGCATATATTTTTTTCAATAAGCCGTTAATCAGTACGAGAACATTCGAATCATTCATCAACTGATTGGAGTCCAATTCGCAAATACAAGATTTGATAATAATATACAAATAAACACACCTAAAATATTTTTATTATTATGTGCGTGTATCGTGTTTCTAACTTTTAAATTTATAAATTGAATTGACATTTCTATGATGACGTCACCGTTTTGAAATTGTGTCATTTTAGCGATGCATGAACTGGTGACGATTACTTCGAAATTTTATTGAAATAGTTTTGAACCGTGATTCACGCGAAAAAATGGCTTGGGTTATCCTAATTGAACTCTATCCAAGTCGTTGAGTATGTTTTTCTTAGAATTTAATGAACAAAAAAGATAGGGGTAGTTTCCTTCAACTACCCCTTCCGCACTCATTCTAAAAATATTATAAAATATCGAGAAAGTGTGTTTTCATAATAGTAATTCTTCCATGGCATATCATTATTCTATTGCTTTACGTTTTTATTAGGATACAAAATAAAAACATCATTGTCCGCCCCAACATTTATATAACAAACCACCCTTTATTTTGAACAAGGAATCACCCTTTGATATCTTTCGCATTCATTCAAAAACACCCTGAATATGTTCATTATCCAATGTTGGTTTCCTCTTATCTGGATTTTCAATAGCTTTTTTGATTACATGTGGTGGTATTTCATTGAAACAGCGTCTAATTTCGGCTCCTAATGCTTCGATGGTTGCAGGCTTACTGGCATAAACCGGTGACCTCAGATAACACCACAGCCAGAAGTATAAAGGCCTTAAATCGCAAAAGCGTGAAGGCCAAATCTGGTCACCAAATCGCGAAATGACTCGACCAGGAGGAAACACGTCAATGTTTCACGGGCGGTATTACATATGGCACCGTTCTGTTGATACATGTCGTCAAGATCAGTAGCTTCCAAATGAGAAACAAGAAACTGTGTTATAATAGCACGACAGCGTTGGGCATTCACAGTTACTGCATTTTTCGGCAATTAGATCGCATTGTTCTACCGTGTAATGCTCCATTTTTACTTACTCCCATCTGTCAACTTTAGATCTGTCACGTCATAATCACTTGACTTAATAGAGTAAGATCCCAGGGCAATCAGACATAACTTATTTTCACACGGATGAAACCTGAAGTTTTCAGTAGCGTCTCGTGTGCCTTGAATACCTACGCGCTTTGTGGAACTTGCCGAGTGACACCTGGGCAGGTACGAGGTGAGAAAGGTAACTAAAAATAAGAATTATTTAACCTAAATTCACATGGCTGATTTTTATATATGTCATGTAGAATATTATTTCAAAGTAATATCATAAGTGTCAGACACTTTTGATGGACCAGAGCTTTTGTCAGACGCTTTTAAGCTACCCAAAAAATAAATGAACTTTACTTATTTTTACATGTCTGATTTTTCAATATGTTATTGATGTATTTATTCAAAAGTTATATTCAATCAGTCAGACAAATTAGGGTTACCAAACATCCCCTAAGACAAAAATTATTCGGCCAGAAGTATGAGGGCGAGAGCACTATGCATGCGCTTCAGAGTGACTGAGACGTCCATAATAACTCGGTTCCCCTTCTTAAACTCACCATCTGTTTCAATCTACTGTGCTGTTTGCGTGTAGTATTATATAACTTATAATATAAATATACAGTATGGTGCAAATGAAAGGAATAAATTCGTTATTTTGTAAACCGCCGAATTTAAGGAAAAATCCAGAAACAAGTCGATTTTTATTTTAAAACAGGCTATTCGTAAGAATACCTTTTTATTTTTGACGTCATCTTTGTGAGCGTGATGACGTCATCGCTCAAATTTTTAAATGGAAATGCGAGTGTTGTGATACATTATTTGAAAGGTATTTTAAATACCTATCCAGTCATATCAATAATTTGCAGTAATTGATTTTTGTATTTGTTCAAGAAATTAATAAAATTCTATTATCAAAATGAATATTTAATATGTATTACAACGAAACCTAAATTGAGTGCTTAAATTGTTTACCTTCAGCTAAAATACAATGACGGCCTTTACAAAATTTATTTTTGTGTGTCAATAAATACATCATACCAATACTCAATACATTTTATTAAGAAACCTGTTGAAATTTCATCAATAATATTTGTGACAATAAGCAAATCAATTACTGTACATATTGGTATGGCTGAATAGGTATTTAAAAGACTTTTCAAATAATGTATCACAACACCTACATTTCCATTTAAAAATTTTAGCGATGACGTCATCACGCTGATATAGATGACGTCAAAACTAAAAAGGTATCCTTACGAGTAGCCCGTTATAAAATAAAAATCGTCGTGTTTCGGGATTTTTCCTTAAATTCGGCGGTTTACAAAATAACGAATTTATTCCTTTCATTTGCACCATACTGTATATTTATATTATAAGTTATATAATATTACACGCAAACAGCACATACACAGTAGATTGAAACAGATGGTGAGTTTAAGAAGGGAAACCGAGTTATTATGGACGTCTCACTCACTCTGAAGCGCATGCATAGTGCTGTCGCCCTCATACTTCTGGCCGAATAATTTTTGTCTTAGGGGATATTTGGTCACCCTAATTTGTCTGACTGATTGAATATAACTTTTAAATAAATACTTCAATAACATATTGAAAAATCAGACATGTAAAAATAAGTAAAGTTCATTTATTTTTTGGGTAGCTTAAAAGCGTCTGACAAAAGCTCTGGTCCATCAAAAGTGTCTGACACTTATGATATTACTTTAAAATAATATTCTACATGACATATATAAAAATCAGCCATGTGAATTTAAGTTAAATAATTCTTGTTTTTAGTTACCTTTCTCACCTGGTACCTGCCCAGGTGTCACTCGGCAAGTTCCATAAAGCGCGTAGGTATCCAAGGCACACGAGACGCTACTGAAAACTTCAGGTTTCATCCGTGTGAAAATAAGTTATGTCTGATTGCTCTGGGATCTTGGACTATAATGACTGTCATTAAACATAGCGCAATTCAAATATTGCGCTCTTATTAAAACACCGTTTAGAAGTATTCGTCGGCATTTTATGAACTATGATATTGAAAAAAACATATTATCTTTGATCTCATTCATATTCTTCTTTACAGTTCCAATCGTTGACGTGCAGGTGGTGGCAGGTGATCCTGTTTATTTACCATGTGATATATCGACGAGTGATCCGGGTGATCAAGTACTCTTGGTGTTGTGGTATCGCGAAGATCTCGGAACTCCAATATATAGGTAAGTTGTCTCCATTGTTGACTAACACTTGTTTCTCATGAATTCTAAATTTTAGCGCACTATACAGGGTGGCCATTTGAAAACGAAACAGACGAGATTACAGACGAAATAAATTTTTTCGATAGAAATGCTCGGACAGGTCGATTTCTGTTTCGAGGGGGACAACTTAAGATGTAGGTTACGGACGCATAGCGCTCCAACCCTTGCTACTACAACCCTCACCCCCAATTTTTGAATAGGGAATATGGGGTGAGTGATACCTCATTTGAAAGGTATTTTTATACTGATTTCAGCACAGTAATTGTTTTTTCATTTTATGCCTTAGTTCTTGAAATATGCTCAACTAAGTATTTGAAAATGAAGTGGTGTTTTCATGGCACTTGTAGTGTATTTTTGTGAAAAATCGACATTTTGAGCTTCAAAACAACCAATTTGAATATTTAATTAATTGATGTGAGTTTTTGATAAATTATTCACTTTACTTTGAAAAGTCTTATTTCTTAGATCAATACTTCAAATCGTTCTGATACCGTACAGTTGGAGAATTATTTCAGTGAATAAAACAGCTAGTCGAACATCTGACCCTAGTAGCATTAACACGTACGGTATGACTTCATTTGCCCAGTGGTAGATGTTTTGCAATTTCAAATACAAGTACGGAAATTTTGGTGTTTCGGAAGCACGAAATGTCAATTATTCGCAAAAAATTAATTTAAGTGATAAAATTAACTAACGCATGAATTTTTCGAGAACTAATGCATATAATGAAAAAACAATTACTGTGCTGAAATCAGTATAAAAATACCTTTGAATTGAGGTATCACTCACTCCAACTTCCATATTCAAAAATTGGGGGTGGGGGTTGTAGCAGCAAGGGTTGAAGCGCTATGCGTCCGTAACCTACATCTTAAGTTGTCCCCCTCGAAACAGAAATCCACCTGCACGAGCATTTCTATCGAAAAAAATTATTTCGTCTGTAATCTCGTCTGTTTCGTTTTCAAATGGCCACCCTGTATATTGAAAAATTCTTAGCCTACTATACAACCAAACAAAATTTCTATGTTAAAATATGTTATTATTCAACATATTCTCCTCCTAATTGAATACATTACAACTTTACCGTGAATATAGAACCCTCAATGAACCAAGCCTAAAAGAGACAATCAATAACCTCAACAAAGACGTCCACAAGATGATTCTCCATTATCGTTCACACAAGTACTTAGAGGCATGCAAGGAGATAGAAGAACAGAAGGGAAGAACATATTGGAGAACGATCAAGAAACTGTCCAAATACAACACTCACAATCTTACAAATCCAATCCTGGTGAACGGAAGAACTTTAATAACTGACAAAGAGATTACAGATGCATTTAAGAATCATTTTGAGGAAACATTCACGAAATCGTCCAACAAAGAGTTTGACGAGACTCATAGAAAGAAAATAGAACACTGGTACCACAACAACTTCCTACAGATCCAACATGATGCTGAAGTCCAACAAATTGCAGAAGATGAATATTATAAGGCTCTACATCACGGAAAAAGTACGACACCCGGTTTCGACAACATACCTAGAAAGGTACTAAGAAAATTAAACCTCTCTATCCATCAAGAGATAATAAGGATATATAACTTCTGCATTAATGAATGTTATTTTCCAAAAGAATGGAAAAAAGGCATATTAATAACCATACCAAAAGCCAAAGCGGACCACTCTAAATTAGAGAACTACAGACCTATCACACTGCTTTCTGTATTGGGAAAGAACTTTGAAAAAATTCTATGTGAAAGGATCAAAGAGTCACTAGGGGAATCAATTCCTAAATACCAGTTCGGATTCAAAAATCAAACCTCCACCACCCACCCCCTATCGATTCTTACAACAAATATCCAATGTAACAAAAAGAAAGGAAAAAAAACTGCAGCTTTGTTCATGGACATAAAGAAAGCATTTGATAGTGTCTGGCATGCCGGACTAATAAATAAATTATACCAACTAAAATGCCCAGCTTCTCTTCTGAAAATAATTAATCAATTCCTTACCGACAGAAACATTCAAGTCCAAGTGAAAAATGAAAAATCATCCCCATTCATACCTCAACAAGGCCTCCCACAAGGCTCACCACTTTCGCCAATTCTTTATAATCTGTTTTGCCATGACATATATGATATAAGAAATTCAGTAGAACAACACATAGATAAACAAGCATATATGTTACAATTTGCGGACGATACAGCACTTATTACCCATAACAACACAACATCACAATGTATGGAGAACTTGCAAAAACTTACAGACGTGACCATTGCATGGATGCGACGTTGGAGAATACAGCCAAACCCTGCAAAATCGAAGCTTGTTTTGTTCAACCATAAAATCAGAATGAACTCTCCATATATCAGAGTAGACAACAAAACAATAAGCCCTACAAAAATCTGCAAATACTTGGGAGTACACATAGACAACAAGCTCAGCTTCGAAGTACACATGAAACATCAAAAAACAGCAGCGATAGCTAGAGCAGGACACTTCAGATCGCTCACCTATAAAAACTTGGGTATTAATGTGAAAGTTGCGACTTCAATATACAAGATGATATGCAGGCCCTTGCTGGAATATGGAAGCACAATTTTTTTGAACTCTTCAAAATCAACTCTGAAAAATTTAGAAATAGCCGAACGAACAAGCTTGAGGAAAATCACCAAAATTAGACACCCTAACAACCCGTTGCACAACCCTCCCAACCAATTATTATATGAGTTAACTGAGGTAGAACCAATATTAACCAGAATATAGAAACTGGGCCAGAAATTCATTAAGAAACAGACAAACAGGACAATAATGGATCCACTGATACACCACTACATTACAGAAAATAGACCGAAGGCCAAAACACCAGCGCTACCACTTTTTGAAAACTTGCTGTCTTTGGAATAGTTAATTAATTTTTTTATTTTTTACTAATAGAATAACATTACATTGAATTATTTATGTAAGTGGCAGGAAGACTTCGGTCGATAGCCATTTGATTTGAATCAATAAAGTTAATTTCTCTCTCTCTCTCTCTTGAATACATTCATTACAGCGAACCTGCAACGTCTCTAGACCTTTAAAAAAATGTTTCTTCTTGCTCTGCAAACCAGTCCTCCACAGCTTTTATTATCTTCTCGTTGAAAGAACATTAACGACCTTTTTAACTTTTTTTTCAGTTGAGGAAAGAGATGATAGTCGTACGGAGCCAAATCTGGTGAATAAGGGGGGTGTTCTAGTAATTCTAACCCTAAATCACGAATTTTTTTGCATGGCAACATGAGATTTGTGTACTGGGGCGTTGTCTTGTAAAAACAAAATACCTTTGGATTGCTTTCCGCGTTTTTCCTCTTCATTTTTCTCCCGTAGAGGGGTCAGTTATTTCGAATAGTAATCACCAGTTATTGTTCTACCCGTATCCAAAAAATCAATCATGATTACTCCATGGCAATCCCAAAAAACTGAAGCAAGAACTTTCACAGCAGATTTTTGGATTTAGGCCTTAGGCCTTGATGGAGAACCAGAGTGTCGCCATTCCATCGATTGTTGCTTTGTTTCTGGATCGTGGAAATGTACCCAAGTCTCATCCATAGTAACAATTCGGTTTAAGAAGTCTACATCGTTTTCAAATCGAGCACAGATCGAACGCGATGGTTCTACCCTTGCATGCTTTTGGGGATCCATTTTGCAGAAAATTTTCTCATGTCCAAATTGACGTGGACTATATGATGAACGCGTTCATACGAAATCTTCAGGCTTCAGATATCCGTTCTAACCCAATTCGACGGTCTGATAAAATCATGTCATGAACTGCATCGATATTTTCGGGGACTGACACAGAAACTGGCCTTCCCTATCGGTCATCATCTTCAATTGAAAAATTTACCTCTTTTTAAGCTTGCTGTCCAATTTTTCACAGTCGCATATGAAGGACATTGATCACCAAGGGTATTAAGCATATCTTCGTAAATCTGCTTACCTCTTAACTCTTTTAATCATTCACGTACCTACGAGGATGTATTGATATCTCGTTAGCATAGACAAGTTCCATGCATAAACAAAATATTGCGATACCATATCAACGAACAATACCTTATTAGAAGCGCCAGTGTAGAGTTTGGCGTCTACAAAGTAAACCAGAGTTACACAATAATTACAAAAAAAGATATTCCCTGAGATTGTAAAAATCGAAAAATTGGAGTGTCGAACTATCATCAAGTACCTGTGTTTAATAAAATGTTTCACTATTTTGTGAAATCATCAATGCAACTTAACCAAATGATCTGCATAAATCATAAAATGAGAAATTTCAATAATATTCAGAAGACACTACGAATCTTCACCATCTAACTAGTAAGTATATTGACTGAATGATATTTCGAAATGAGAATGATACGACATAACGAAAGACGTAAGGTTCATCCTAAACAGAATTACTATTAATATTAGCGTTGCTTACCGCTCTATACTCGTAAGTGCACCCAAATTGGTCTGGTGGTCATTATACTGTTGAGGACTAACCTACACATATTTACTTTGAGTCAAATTATGGGACGAGATGGCTCGAATTTCAGGTTTCCATCAAGTATGTTTGGATTATATTATTCCCCTTTTCGTATTTAATTCCGGACTTCATCAAATAATCAGGAGGCATTTTCAGGAAAGGTTTCCGCATCAGTAATTCATTTCGACATACTTCCACTGCATTCCCTTCACATTTCCCAATGTGAAATGTTGTTTGAGGAACTGGCATGTCCTGCCATCCCCAAACCATATTTATTCGTGAGAAACTCTTTGTCATATTAATTTTTCCAATAAAAAAAATGCTTGCTGTATAATTTTAATTTGTCAAATAGGGATACGGAAAAAAGTTTTTTGCGATTTAGGTGTGCCTTTTTCTTCGTCTTGCAATCATAGGGGAACACTACCAAACATTTTTTTAATTGCCAACTCGCTCACATAAAATGTCTGTTTAATTTTATTCTTGTCAGATTGTTTTTGGTTTTGCAGAAAAAATTTAAAACTGTTTTTCGAGTGGCATCTTTACTGGGCTAATCAAGGTAAAAAGGGGCTCAAAAAATGAAGTTCGTACTAATTACCAAGCCAATTTTTTCCAAGGAAGCACCCCCTAAATTTTTTCGTAGCTATTGTGAAGATATATGAACGAATACATCTGATTAAAATTGACTGATTTATAAGACAAGGTTCTATAGTAACATATCAACAAGATCTATCACTCCAAAAATTCAATTCCTACTATTAATTTGGCACAGGTAACACCAATAAATCACTAAAATAGCTCTACGACTCCTTCTCAGGATATTATGATGCCTCTTGATACTTTTATGAAAGGTTGCTGAGAGCTATATATCACCTCCAAATGTCCGGCACCACAGCATAGAGAATTCTTGGCGATATCCTCAGAAAGTGAACCAGTATGGAATTTAACTTACATATTCAGTATCTTATACAGATATCAACTGACATCACGTTTCATTATCTTATACAGGGTGGGGCAGAAAAACCTATCCGATTTCAAAACGTTATAAAATTAAAACCACTCAGCTTGTCAAAAAATTTTTTTTATTAACATATCGCAAATTTTATGCCATTTTTAAATTTAAGGATTTTCGTCACTCCAATATCGAAAATTCTGCCTGTTTACGGCGCCACAAAGGTGAAAATGGGCTTCGTCCGTGAAGAGCACAACATCGTCGTTTGGCAGTTCTCGGAGATCGCGACACAGGTTCGTACGGGTTTCAAAATCCCTTTCACTTAATTTCTGTGCAACAACCATTTTGTAGGGATGCATTTTGAGGTCCCGGTGCAAAATTCGCCGAATACTGCGGTTGGAAATCCCCAAAGCGAGCGAATGTTTTCGCGCCGAACGACGCGGGGAACGTTCAATCGCGGCTCTCACATTGGCCACGTTTTCAGGTCCTGTTGCTGTCCTGGGACGTCCAGGCGACTTCTTTTTCAATGCTGAACTCGTCTGTCTAAAATTTGACACCCACACTTTAATCGTAGCGTGATGTGGAACAGGATCATGACGCCCGAGTCCGAAATGAATTCGAAAAGCACGTTGTGTAGCAATTATCGAACCGCCGCATTCGATAAACCGCTCAATAACAAAAGCACGATGTTCACCAGACCAAGGCATGTTGACTACTGACAAATGGCATAAAACCAGCTTTCTAACGGTTTTTACCCCACTACTCTACCTGCTCTCTCTTCTGAGAAAAAGGGATTTGAAATCGGATAGGTTCTTCTGCCCCACCCTGTAAGTATCACAGGCCCTTTTTCATATTACGATATAACAAATCGTTAACGATATAACAATATCGAACTTCGCGGACACGTGTACTCTGCAGATAAACCTAAACTAGTTGAAATTGAAACGAGACGAAGGTCTTTTTCCAGATGCCAATCACACAAAATGAAAATGGACGATGTTTTTAACGTTTGATAACATAGCATAACAATTTCTTGTTCTTTCAAAGATTTTTTTCAAGATATCCCTGAGAGCTCGCTATGTGAGCTTCTCATGCTGGTTGCATTCGAGACATCTTTGAGAATTCCATTTAGGAACATCACATAGCGATCTCTGGAAGCTCGCAATGTGAACTTCTTATTCTGGGTGCACGCAGGATATCCCTGCTAGCTCGCAATGTGTGGTTTTTATTCTGGTTGCATTCGTGACTCCTTTGGGAGCTCGCAAAAAGAAATAAACTGAGAATTCCGTTTCGGAACATCACATAGCGATCTCTGAAAGCTCGCAATGTGAACTTCTTATTCTGGATGCACGCAGGATATCCCTCCAGCTCGCAATGGGTGGTTTTTATTCTGGTTGCATTCGTGACTTCTCTGGGAGCTCGCTAAAAAAATAAATTGAGAATTCCGTTTAGTAATATCACATAGCGATCTCTGGGAGATCGCATTATGAATTTTTTATTCTGAGTGCACTCAAGATATCCCTGCGAGCTCGCAATGTGAGTTTCTCATGCTGGTTGTATTCGGGACATCTTCGAAAGCATGAAAAAAGAAAAATTGAGAATTTCGCTTAGGAAGATCACTTAGCGATCTCTGGAAGCTCGCAATGTGAACTTCTATTTCTGGGTGAACGCAGGATATCCCTGCTAGCTCGCAATGGGTGGTTTTTATTCTGGTTGCATTCGTGACTTCTTTGGGAGCTCGCAAAAAGAAATGAACTGAGAATTCCGTTTCGTAACATCACATATAGCGATCTCTGAAAGCTCGTCATGTGAACTTCTTAATCTGGATGCACGCAGGATATCCCTGCAGATCGCAATGGGTGATTTTTATTCTGGTGACTTCTCTGGGAGCTGGCAAAAAAACTGGGAATTCCGTTTAGGAATATCACATAGTGATCTCTGGAAGCTCGCAATGTGAACCTCTTAATCTGGGTGCACGCAGGATATCCCTGCTAGCTCGCAATGGGTAGTTTTTATTCTGGGTGCACCCAGGATATCCCTGCCCTGCTAGCTCGCAATGGAAAGTTTCTATTCTGGTTGCATTCGTGACTACTTTGAGAGCACTCAAAAAGAATGAATTGTGAATTCCGCTTAGGAACATCAAAAAGCGATCTCTGGGAGATCGCAATGTGGATTTCTTATTCGGAGTGCACTCAGGATATCCCTGCGAGGTCGCAATGGTGAGTTCTTGTTGCATTCGTGACATCTTCGAGGGCTCGCAAAAAGAATTAATAAAAAATTTCGCAAGGAACATCACATAGCGATCTCTAGAAGATCGCAATAGGAGTTCGCATAAGAGTCGCAGTGTAACTTCTCAGAGAGCTCGCGGGGAAGTTTTGTTTCCTAGGGTGCTTTAAGACCTGGAAATATCATCTCTCTTCTGTTGGATGTCGTTTACAAATTCGGTAGCATTTTTTAGTGAGTACTAAAAATAAGTTTAATCGTATTTACAGTTTTGATGTTCACATTAGCCTCGAATGGAAGTTTCAAATTATGCAATCATCTGGCAAACATTTTACCGAAGCGGGAAATGACCTCCTAGTGACAGCGCTCTTATTTACCATCCTGATTATCGAATTTTCACTTCCCCTTGGTTCTTTCATATCTGAAACCCCGCCAAACTGATTCGAGGTAAACCGTAAAATGTCAACAGCGTATTCGATTCGCTGTCCGATTCCAGTATGAAAACAACGTTGTAATGCGTCCAATAAGGGGTCCGGCAGTGTGGTGGTGGTGGATACATTCGAAAAACCTGACTAAATTACCCGAAACGAACAGCAACCTTTATGGTAGGCGTATCACTGTAATAAAACTAGATTAGGAATACTGGTTAATAAATATCAGAGCGGGTAGTGGAACCTCCAACTCCCCCCTTAAGTGTTTTCGGCGTTTTCCTCACGAAAGCTTCGGCAAGAAAGTCAAACAATCGACCGGAAGTTGACATAGTTTCCTCTATTTACGGTGTGGACTGGCCAGGGCAAAGGGTGCACTGGGTCGAACGAAATGTGTTTGCATCGAAGCTCCCCGGGTTCGAGGGAAGAGGTCTATAGAAAGTGACACATTTGACTAATAATCATTCCAGGTCAAATTATTCGGTTCGGCCCTAATTCAATATTATCATCCGCATAATAATGGAGATCCTAATTAAGGGATAACGAAGGTCGTGACATCTAATTATACACTTACCCTTCTCTACTTACGGAAATAAAGAGTAAATCATGCATTGTGTGGTTTTCTTCTACTTACTATCCGATATTAGGTCTACCTGGACTTCCGTTTGTCCTGCATTTCATTGTTAATTTATTCAATAAAAAGTCGCGCGAAACTCACTCGAGCACTCAATATACGAGACATTGATTAAACATATACAGAGTGAGTCTTTGACTCGTACAAATATTTTAACTGTAAATTCCTCCCATCAAACTAAACACTTTTTGTCCATACCATTTTCCAAAAGTCGGTTTCGTTTGAAAGATATAGGAGGTCGAAAATCCATGAAAAAAACACTTTTCTGTTCATTCCTTCGGGACCGGTATCGCGAATGAACTGAATTTTGGTCGATGGGTTACTCTATTCATAGTGCATATTCCTAAATCAGAACTCATTCATTAATCCTCCTATTATGAAAGTTACAGCGTAACCGACTTTTAAATCCACGCAAAATACCAAAAACAGAAACAGATAAACGGTTCATATTTTAGAAAATGATAGTATTCCTATGTTTTTTTTTAATGAAACGCGTCATTTTTGAGTTATTCCTAATTGTATATATGCAATAAAATTTGAGGAAAAAATCATGAATTTCAAGACCAATCTGGATGCTTTCCTGTTGTCGAAATCATCGAATATAATTACTTTTTTGGTCTCCAAACAAGTTAACAATGTTGTCAGAATATTCATCAACTTAGTCGAGACTAAAATCTGAATGATGGAGAAACGTTTGTTGTCGAGATAAGTAATAATTAAATCCTACAAATGTGGGAGATAAAATTGAACAGGAAGGATCATGAAATTATATATTCAATAAGCACAATTTTCATTAAAAATTCATTGTTACTGGACCAGATTAAAAATAAATGTCAACGAAAAACAAACTTCAGATATATGAACTGAATCACAATACAAACCACATATTAAGTTGAAATTAATAAAAAATGAAATGATACCTTAGCACTAAATAATCTGTGGCGATGTTTCTATCTAAACAATATCCTCTTGGAAATTCATAAATTCGACACTACACGATTAATATTACATTCATTCACTGAGAGTCTTCACATAATCATCACGAGATTGAAGAGAAAGACCTAATAAATTGGAAGTAAATTGGAAGATTGATAAGTGTGGGCAATTCATAATTGCAGAAAAGAAGAAAAGGTCCTTTATCCCACAATCTTACACCTAACATAATCACGTTCCCCTTTTATAACAACATAGCTCTGAAAAAGATTTCCTCCATCATTGTTTGGAGATCGCGTCATTCCGCCCGTTATAAAACAAACAATCTTTAATCTTGATTACGCAGGCAACGGATGGGTCGATTCACAACCCCCTGTATATAAAATGCTTTCCAATGAATTGATACAAAATGGGTTAGGTTAGGTTGATTATGGTCGCCGTTCAGAGCGAGTAGGAAAACTAAACCGATAGAGGCGCCACCGTGCATTTTATGGAATATCTCCATAGAAGCCACATTATCACTATAAGTTCTATGAATATCTCTCTAATTATTAATGAAATGTAGGTACAATGGCGCTCTCTATCCGAAAATCGCTGAACTTTGTAATAAGTGAATAAGTGAGTAGAGCAGGAACTATTTCCCGCAATATATTTGAATTTGGCCATTTTCTGCCAATTCAGTATGTCAAGTTGATTTTCTGAACGAAATTACCTGTAGATTCACTTTTTATCCAAAGCTTTTTTCATGGGTCTTTCGTTTGAAATAAAACAGAAGCATGAGTTGGCTTATTTTCTTCTATTTTTGAAAAAAAAAGAACTTTCGGAATGAAATCGATTTAAATTATTTCATTAAGAACTCCAATCCTTTCTGAGTTTACCCACAAAATTTCAGTTCTCAAAGTGAAACCATTTTCAAATGCAACTTGAAATAAAAACACACTACATTGATTGGGATTGGAAAACATTCTTTTTGAGATATTTTTAGAATGACAGGGAAAATATTGAAATATTATTGATGTTTACAAACTAATCTTTAGTAAAATCAAAGTAGAAACTTATTTTGATTTATTATTATTATTATTATATTAATTACAAGAGTAAAGGTAAACCTTTAAACTCAAAATTGAAATACAAAAATAGAACTGAGAAAGTTTTCAAGAAGTGATATAAAGAAAAGTACATTAAACATAATGAGATTAAATGGACCGATGCTGTCCTCCGGACCAACCACCCAGCGAGGTCTTGAAAGAATTCACCGATTGCGATGACACAACCTCAGCGGGTAGCCGATTCCAATCCTCGAACACCCTGTTGGGTAGAAAGTTGCTCCTCGGTGTAGTTTTGAAATTTACTTTGGCAAGCTTGTAGCCGTGCCCCCTCAACAATCGGTTCTGATTAAGAGGAAATAGGTCAGACATGTCTACACCGAAGAGAGAGTGAAGTGCTCTGTAGGTGATGATCAGATTTCCCCTTCTTCTCCGCTCAGAAAAGGTAGGCAATTCGAACATCAGCAGCCTTGTCTGATAGTCCGGTCGGTTCCTGCCAAATGGAAGACGGGTATTCCATCGCTGTACTGATTCCAAATGTTCCTGATCGCCCCCAAGATTAGCCCACCAAACAGGACCAGCGTACTCCAGAAGGTTGCGCACGTATGTTGTATAGAGAGTCCTACTTGTTGATATATCGCACCCAGCGAAAGCTTTAGAGAGCCGGTAGGTGAATTGTTTCGCCTTGGACACAGCAGTGGAGATATGAGTGGACCAACTCAAGTCATCAGTGACGGTAACACCCAAATCGCAATGCTGGGAGACACAAGCAAGTCTCTGCCGGTCGATGAAGTAGGGAATCTTTATCATAGGGTTTCTCCTGCCGATATGGAGAACGCAGCACTTTGCAATATTGAGGGGCAGCAGCCACTCCTCACACCATTTGAAGAGATTGTTCAGGTCGTCTTGAAGGTGCCCTGCATTCACTAATGGACAGTTATATAATTTCGTATCATCCGCGAACATTGCACACTTGGACAAAAAAAGGCGAGGAAGATCGGAAGTGTACAGTAAAAACAGGACAGGACCCAATACCGAACCCTGTGGAACCCCACTAAGAACTCTTACGTCGGAGGAGGAGAAACAATCACCCACCCTAACCCGAAAAGTACGGTTTGATAAAAAGGATTGAATCCAAGAAAGCAGAGGAACTCTCACGCCCAAGAACTCAAGCTTCCTCAGGAGACGGCGGTGGGGGACACGATCAAATGCCCGTGCAAGGTCGAGGTAAACAACATCCACTGCAGTGCCAGAATCAATCCACCACGTCCAATCGTTGATAGAAGTGAGTAGGTTTGTGATGGTGGACCGACCTGGAAGAAACCCATGTTGTTCCTTCGGAATTATATTATTTTGCAGGGCGAAGGCTTTTCAGTGGCAGATATAATCGGATTTTGTTTTGGGACTTATGTGAAGATTAGACCGAAGAACTTATTCCAGTTTCATTTGGCATTCTGTTATCGTTTTCACCAGATATTTCAAATGTCCGTATGGCATTTTCAACCAAATAGGTGTGAATGATGTTCAACGTATGCAAGTTTAATACTTCCGAATTTAAAGGCCACTCGTATTCCACTAATGATAAATATAACCAAAAGATTTCATGTTGAAACATTATTTGGGCTGTTTCCATTATCTCTGCGGTTTGTTGTTTCCGACGTTTCGGCAAGCATTCGCCTGCCGTCTTCAGGGTGTGGGTCCTGAGAAGGACCGGTTTTTGCCAAACTTGATCTGTCTGGACTTGTACGCACCATACTTTTTCGATTTATGAATTACAGTGTTGGGATTCGAACGCGGGTTATAAGGATGCAATTTCGAAATTCCAGTCACTCTAACCACTAGTCTACCGGAGCAGGTAATTATTATACTATTCAAGTTATATATGAAGTATTATTTCCTGGTAGAGGTCACCTTGACCCGATCAGATGCGCAGTTGATATGCGCAGTAGGTTAAGTTCGGTCAGGTTAGGTTAGGTTAGGTTAGGTTGGGTTAGTGTTAATTGCTACCCTGAGCCGAGTTCATCCTTCTCAATTCAGATCTTATAATTGGTGCCCAGACATCCTTTATTTCCACAGAGGGTGTACTAATTGGGTTGGGAGTTATGGCCATGAAGGCTGCTTCTTTCAATTTCCTCCTTCTCCATCCTTCTTCCTTTGATATTATGGAAGCTTCATCCCATCTGATGTTGTGGTCCTCGTTCCAAGCATGTTGGGCTAGCTTAGATTTTTCGGTTTCTCCCAGTCGAGCTAGTTTTTGGTGCTCTTTGATTCTAACCTCAAGGGGCCGTTTAGTCTCTCCAATGTAGGACCTGCCGCATTCACACGGAATTTCGTATACGCAATTTTTGGTTGTTTGATTTTTGTTGTCAGGTTTCACCTTCGTGAGCTTACTCCTGACCGTATTTCTGGTCTTGAATGCTGTTCTCACATTGTATCTGTTGCCAATCCTTCTTATCTTCTCGGATAGCCCCTTCACATATGGTATGACAGAGGTTATCGTGTCGGTAGCATCATTGTCTGTTTGTTGAGGCTCTGTTCTTGTTTCTCCTGGTACTCTGGCAACCTCGAGGATCTTCCTAGGGTAGCCATTTTTCTTGAGGGTTTCTGTGATGTTGTTGAATTCCTCATTACGATCTTCTGGATTAGAGCATATCCTGGTTGCTCTGTCGTATAGGCATCTGGCTACTCCCAATTTGGTGCTGAGGTTATGGTTAGACTCGTAGTGGAGATATTGGCCTGTGTTCGTTGGCTTCCTGTAGACTGTGGTTCTGGGATTTCCATTCTGCTTATGAATCAGTACATCGAGGAATGGTAGTTGGTTATTTTCCTCGATTTCCATCGTGAATTTGATTGATTCCTCTACGCTGTTCAGGTGTTCTAGGAATTTGTCTAGGTTTTCTCTCCCATGTTGCCATATGACAAATGTGTCGTCTACATATCTGAGCCATAGTTTCGGTTTGAACACATATTGTTCCAATGCTCTCTTCTCGAAATCTTCCATGTATGCATCAGCCAGAGGTGGAGAAAGTGGAGAACCCATCGCCATACCGAATTCTTGTTGGTAGAAGTTGTTGTCTACTTGGAAGTAAGTGGAGTTGATACATGTTCCGAGCATTTCCATTATTGCGTTTATACTCAGAGTGGTTCTCTCAGCCAATTCAGTGTCCTCCTCGAGTTTTTTCCTCACAATTTCGAGGGTTTGGTTGGTAGGAACATTAGTGAACAGACTCTTGATGTCGAAACTGACCATGATGTCCGTATCGGATATATGCTGTTGGCGCATGGTCTCTATGAAGTGATCTGTGTTTTTGACCATTGATGTTGTGTGTCCTCTGAGTGGAGACACTATCTTCAGGAGGTATTTGGCCAAGGGATGACATGGGGAATTACGTGAACTGACGATTGGTCTTAACGGGATATTGTCTTTGTGTATTTTTGGAAGACCATACAGATGTGGAGGTTTGCTGAAGTGTGGTGTCAGTTTTGATCTTGTGAGGCTGTCAGGGAACTGATCTTTGTACTTATGCAGGACTTTGTAGACCTTGTTCTCTACTGAGGTAGTAGGGTCTTTCTTCAATTTCTTGTATTCTCCTGCTTCTAGAACCTCTTGGATTTTATCATTATATGTCTCCACATCCAGAATAACCGTCGCATTCCCTTTGTCTGCTGGGAGTACCTTTATGGAATGATCTGTTTGGAGTTCTTTCAAGGCTCTCTGTTCCGCTCTGTTGATGTTGTATTCTGGTCTCTTTGTTGTGGAATCCAGTATTGTTCTTATTTTCCAACGATATTCCTCTGCTTTTTCAGGTTCCCTCATCCTTAGCGCTGTTTCCTCTGCTGCCAACAATATCTCCATCCTAGGAATGGTCTTTGGTGCTACAGAGAATTTCATACCCTTGTTGAGGAGGAAGGTTTGGTCCTCACTAAGAGTCTTGCTCGAGAGGTTAATCACAGTTTTGGTGTGATCATTTGGTGTATATGTCTGCGAGTTTCTCATTAGTTTTTCCATTTTCTTCCTCTGTATTGATTTTTGTTGTTCGTTGGTTCTCTCGTAGCTCCTTCTGACAGCTTCTATGATGGATTCATAGTCCGTTGCACTAGTTATTTCCTGTATTTTGTTCCTGATGTTCGTGCATTGTTGTGTCAATGTGGCTTTGTTGAACCGATGTTGGTTGAGTCTTTCTCTTATCAGTGCTAGGCTCGCCCTATTGGAAATCCTGTCAGCCCTCCTGCCGCTTATTGGGAGTTTGACTCTGAGGCCTTTGGGAATCAGGTTACGATCTCTGGCAAGGTGTAGAAACGTCAGATGGTTCGTTTCTTTCGAGTTATATATGAAGTATTATTTCCTGGTAGAGGTCACCTTGACCCGATCAGATGCGCAGTTGATATGCGCAGTAGGTTAAGTTCGGTCAGGTTAGGTTAGGTTAGGTTAGGTTGGGTTAGTGTTAATTGCTACCCTGAGCCGAGTTCATCCTTCTCAATTCAGATCTTATAATTGGTGCCCAGACATCAAGAATATCTCGATCAAAAGATTTCAGTCGCCATGAATTGGTTGGGATGGGTGTAAAATGTGCGCGAAACGGGAAATTAGCCTAATTTCATTAACATGCTGGATTTTCGGTTAGCTGTGAGGACCATTTGAATTAAATTGTAGAGTTTCAGTTCTCTCATCCCCGATAAAATTAATTCGATTACAGTAACAAAATGATTAAAGTCGTTTATATTCACGTGAGTAGGTTGCTATTGTTGTTTTGTATTACCAATGGATCGATAAAATGGCGCTTTTGCGTTCACCCGTAGGTTATGTATGAACGCGAAGTATAATAGGATCGAGGACCTTGAACGTTATTATTGTGAAATTCCATGGGTTTTCATACATTGATTACCCAGGTATTTATTGGGATAAATGAGAGGGGTTGTAATGTGCTCTTTTAAAAGAGCTTTGAAGGTCTTCATTTGCAATTGGGGTATTCCTTTACTTTGGAACTATTAAAGAACTGAGATCCTGGCTAGTCGTAAAAAATGTCAGCAATCCCGGTTTTTTAAATTTATGTGATTCTGTCATCACTACAACCATTACATTTGATTGAATAGATCAGGCGATTAGTTCATATTCACATTGTAATGGTTCATGACGATATGGGCGAAAGCTTCATATTTTATGCATTTCCATTAAAAATGAGACAGATTACGGACTAGATGCGAACTGCGATTAATCCATCAAGGGATCAATAAAATTTTCGCTCTACCTCGATTCGTTTGGTTATACTACTCTAGAATACAATCCTCAACTGCATATAGCTTTCAATGGTTCTCGATAGTTTTCAATCGAGTGTGATATGTTTTTGATTCATACTGTTTCTAAGGGATAGAGTTTTTGCAACGATATATTTTCACTTAGAACAGGAAAAGTTCCATCTCATCTTATCTTCCATAATCCATATACTTTATGGAACGCAAGTCGACCAGAGTCGACCGAGGGCTTCAGAATATAATAAAATCCACGACTAACTGATTTCCGTCAAATAGAACGGTACAATACCTCGATATCCGGTCGCTGTTTGATACATACAAGGTCGGCCAACCGAGTGCTCACCCTAGTTATGAATTTCAAAGTTTCTTATTGTTGATTTCAAATATTAAATGAATAGTTTATGCATAATCATAAAATATCTCTTTTTCAGAAAAAAACGTTTTCGTACCGTTTGATAGAGGTTTAGTGATTTTCTGATTCTGATCTTAAAAATATAAAATATTTCCAGTTCCTAGTACAATGAGCGCTAGGACAGCCAGCTCACCCTAGGGTGGAGGTATGAGGTCAGTTTCATGAAGTAAGAGAATGCGGTGTATGTGTTTATTTAGTTTTCAGTTCATTTCGTAAAATTTGAAGTCAAATTTAAGGAAGGTGGTATCCAGTGACGTATTCGTTTTTGAGAAGGCTATTTTCTGGCCATAAAAATAGAAAATATTTTCAATTCCTATTTAATTCAAACGTCGTACCATACGCGCTAGGACGGCCAGCCGACCTAAAGACTTGTTCGGACTAGGCCAGTATTTTAGTCGAGTGGAGAGTCGATTCGCCCACTGACTACTGTACTACAGTATCAAAGACTCTTAAACAGTATAAGGTAGAAGGTACATCATCCTGTGACTCTACTTGACTCGATTGCTGGCGTCCGCATACGGGAAATTACAAAATCATTCGCTACTCGACTAATCTACTGGCCTAGTCCGAACAAACCCTTAAGGTGAATACAGACTATTCTGACGTGACGTGATTCCACGTCACGTCAGACGTGTAGCAGTGCTCCCATTGGCCTAATATGAACGTGAACGTCAAAATGTGAGTTATATAAAAATGCAACACATCGTTCTGTGCGTTCACGTTCATATCAGGCCAATGGAAGCACTGACGGTGCCTGACGTGACGTGGTTTCACGTCACGTCAGAATAGTCAGTATTCACCTTTAGGCTGGCGATGTTGAATCTCATATTATAGTCCATCCAAGATTTATTGAGATCAAAGTAAGCCTTGGAAGTCTAGTCGCAGCTTTATTTCTAGTTTCAAAAAAGGTTTTCTGTGCTTTCATCATAGCAATAAAAAAAATATATAAATAACCTGAAAATTAAATAGTATTTTTTCAAAGTACGGCAATCTGAACATGAAAATGTTTCCAATTATCACATACGATTGATTACCTGCAAACTGAATGGATTGGGAAAATTATAATATATATCAAGACAGAAACAAAACTTAACGATTGGATTTATTTAATATATGAAGAATTTTGTATGACATTGTAACTTTAAATATTTGTGAACAATGAAGGTGCAAAATATGAAATGTAAATATTCCTACTGTTGTTTCAACAACCACAACCGTTATTTCCTCATCTGGGCAGACCTCATCATGTTCATAATGAAGGATTTTATGTCAGCAACATCCCATATATTTCGACTATTCTTCTCTTATTTCTTTTTATATGTGCTATGGAAAGCCTTTCCAATTATTAGCTGTACACTATTCAACAGCCTCATTCTGAAGATATCTATTTCACTTGCTCAATTATTCGCCAAATTCATTCGAAAGATTAATGACAGAACAAAATATTAGTGTTATTTCCAACACCAACCTGAATTCTACAACTCAAAATATCACTGAACGGGCATTACCAACCTAATTTCGATTTTCCAAAGCCGCCCGAGATGTCAATAATTCTTGGATGGACTATAGGAATTGAATTGGGTCTACTTGATAAATTGAGAGCAAGCGGTGTATGTGCGTTTTGATATTGAAATTGAAAAATTTATCATTCTATATTTATTGGAGAGCTATAATATGTATTATTCAGAGTCAGGATTTAACAATATATTGGTTTAAGGTTTTGGAGTAGAAGGAAGTAAGTACATACTTTTTCTCTTTTACCAAGCTTTCGCAATTAGTTTATTGCTTCTTCAGGGTTTCTAAAGTACATATATCTATCAAAAAAATGAAACTAGACATCTACAATATCACATGGTTCCTAACGAAAGTGAGGTTAAACTAGAGAAAAAAACTCAGTGAGGTAGAAATGGTGAAGAACAGGCACTAGTTCAAATAAATTCATAAATTATTATTGAATCATAAAATAAATTTCATCGAAGAAATGAAGAACAGAGTTATGAAAATTTGTCACAAAACTTATCGGAAAGGGGGAATAATACAACTTCATGAGATATTACCAAAAAATTCATACCCGGATAGTATGATAATGAAATAAGTATATTAAACGAATGCAGTAACTGAAGAAAATAAAAACAAAAAGTTTACACCAGAGAAAATATATGCATCCCTCCCAAACATCAAAAACTCAACAAAAGAAAATTAAAAATATATTCAAAGTAGAAGAAGTACAAATAGCAACATATAATCAGAAGACAGTAAAAAATCTGTATACAGGGTGATTCACGGTGGATGGGCGGATGGCACATTAGACGTTTCTGGTGAACCAGATATCGGATCGGTTTGAAAATTTGCATGGGTGCATTATCGGACATTCTCAACCCAAATAAAATATTTTCGTCAATGCGGTCTTTGCACTGCTATTTGAAAGTAGTAGCATTTTTTCTTATTCAAACGGAACACCTGGTATATTATATTATTTTTTGAATCTCGAACACTTCTCGACAATTTTTCTCAACTTTTTTCTATACCCATCTGTTGCCGTTTTCGAAATATAAATTAATTCCAATTTTTTTTTACCGAAAATCATGACCTTCAAAAATGCTGATAACTTTGGGTTGAGGGACACTATGGCATTGAAATTTGGTTTGGAGTTAGGTGATACATAAGTTCTTCCAACACATCAGTCTAATCTACGTTACTTCAATACAGGGTGGCAAAAATACAGTCTTTTCGTTTGCTTGAAAAAGGGACTGAAAGTTGTTTATTTCAAATGGAACGTTCTGTATATATTATTGAAAATTCAGAAAGCTGATAAAATTTGCTTTCATTCTATGTATATCTATCTATCTAGTCACATTTCCGACTTATGAGCATTTATTTGTCAAAATGCCCCTTCAGAATGGTATTTCCATTCGGTATTTGGTAGGCAGGTCATGATTACTATTTGATAGTACCTTGTGACATTCTCCTAATAATGAAGGCACGAAGAAAAATTTGAAAGTCAAACTATTTCTATTAATTATTATCAAAAAGAGAACAATCATGTCGAATATTTCAAAGTATGTTCGAATCGTTGGCCGTTCACTTCCAAGCTTCCAAGCTTCAAAATGCAGATGTTGACTGCTTGACCTTTCCAACAATTCATCTCTCGAATGCACGAGTATTTTGGAAATTTTTTCTTTCAACGTTTCCCACAGATAAAAATCTAATGGACTAAGTAATCTTGCTGGCCTATTCCATGGTCCCAAGCGCCTTATCCACCGATCGTCAAACAGTCTCTCCAGTTAATAATAATAAACAAATTCATGAGCACTTCGTGAATGGTTTTCTTCCATCGTTTCGAGGGTATTTGCAACTTCTGAAATGTCGAAATTCAAGTTTCTTGGTGCCTTTATTATTGGGAGAATGTCACAAGGTACTGTGGACTAGTACCTAATCCTGGCCTGCTCACCAAATACCGAATGGGAATACCATTCTGAAGGGACATTTTGACAAATTGATGCTCATAAGTCCGAAATTTGACTAGTTAGGTATGATATACATAGAATGAAAGCAAGATTCATCAGCTTTCTGAATTTCTAATAATATACAGTTCGTTCCATTTGAAATAAACAACTTTCAGCAACTTTGCCAAGAAAACGAAGAAACTATATTTTTACCACCCTGTATTGAAGTAACGTAGATCAGGCTGACGTGTTGAAAGCATTCATGTATCCCCTAACTCCGAGCCAAATTTCAATGCCATAGTGTCTATCAACCCGAAGTTATCAGCATTTTTAGAGGTCATGATTTTCGGTGAAAATATTGGAATTAATTTATACTTCGAAAACTGCAAAAGATAGGATCTTATAGGAAAAGGTTGAGAAAAGTTGTCGAGAAGTTGTAGGAGATTCCAAAAATAATATAATATACCAGGTGTTCCATTTGAACAAAAAAAGTTGCTACTACTTTCTAATAGAAGTGCCAACACCGTATTGAAGAAAATATTTTATTTGGGTAGAGAATGTCCGAAAATGCACTCATGCAAATTTTCAAACCGATCCGATATCTGGCCCATTCACCGTGAATCACCCCTCATATGGTAGGATCAAAGATCCAATTCCATCACCAAAAAAGAATAACGTTATCTATCAGATAGGCTGCCACGATTGGGAATGAATGGACCAAACATCTCAGTGGGTAAAAAGTGGAATATCTCTCTATAAAGCTGATATAAATATAGGTAAATATATAAGTTCTTTAGCGACCCATGATCTTACAACATGAAATTGACATAAACAACGTTAAAATTCTGGAAACGGAAAATAACTACCATAAACGACTTTTCATGAGAAGATCGAAATGCAAAAAAGAAACAATACAATGAATAAAAAAAGAGGCATACAAAAATTAAGTAACAGTTATTCGTTGGATGCAGTGACGTGAAAGTATTTCGAGAAGAATAAAAGTGACATTGATAGGTGACATTAATCGAAAAAAACAATATTCGAATGTGAGAGACAAATTATAATTTCAATACTGAAAACG
This sequence comes from Adalia decempunctata, assembly GCA_951802165.1. Lineage (NCBI taxonomy): Eukaryota > Metazoa > Arthropoda > Insecta > Coleoptera > Coccinellidae > Adalia > Adalia decempunctata. The sequence continues at coordinate 33,924,122 of OX637697.1, read as the reverse complement.
GAAAAACGTATTTTGAAGTTGAAAGTAGAAGATTCACAAGAAATTGAAAGACGATATAATAATTGTAAAATATTTCATTGAAGAGCTTTAAAGCTCATAACAGCGTTTATGTGGATATCACTAGTCGGTTTCCGACCTCGTCGCAGCAATATTTTCCACTCATTACTTCAGCGGAGCTCATGCCGCACCATTACTTTAACTTTTAAGCAACAATTTAATATGCGATTATTTTTCATTTCAGTGTCGACGGTAGAGACAGGGACTTCAGCCTTGCCGAGCGATGGTCGGACGAAAACGTGTTCGCGAACCGCGCGTATTTCATGCCGGAAAAGCAGCCCGCCGAGCTGGGCGTCGATCATATCCGAGAGTCTGACCAGGCGATATACCGGTGTCGCGTTGATTTCAAGATAGCACAAACACGGAACTCCAGAGTGAACCTGACAGTCATAGGTAAGTGTGATTTATTGGTGAAACGCTGCGGGAGCCACTTCAAGCTGATTAGGGAGGGCCTGCTCTAATGATGAATCTACATGTAGGGGGATTAATGGAGGAGTCGAAATAGATATTATGTCATTGTTGGTTTTGAACTGCTTGTGTATTTTTCGTTTACTGGTAACAGGTTTCATTCTGAATCCATTTCTTATTCTTTAATCAATTGGGAATAAAATGGTGAATGATGAAGAAAAGAAACTGAGGTGATGTCAGTGTTATATGATCAAGAAAGGATTGATGGCGACTAGAAATTTTATTCTGATTCCTACACAGTATAGAAGTGCAAGGCGTGTATTGCACAAGGTCGACACGTCCAGGGAGCGGCAAATCGAGGGACTCATGAAGTAATAGTAATTGTCATAATACCCAACCCAACTATAGCCTAAGAAATGACATCACACAAAAAAACATTATAATAATCCACACCATCAAAGATGGTGTTTATAAGAGGATCTGCTCACACCTTGATCAATTTCTGATCCATTTCTACTCAAAGACAGGCATCAAGCATACAAAATTCTATCGCCACCGAAAATGGCATAATATTTCCAACAGCAGATAAGAAATAACCACATGTTGCCAAAAAACATGCTTTGAACATACAATAATAAACAGAGTGTTTCATTGGTGAATGAACATAGGGTAATCTAAGCTAGAGCTACCCTAGGCGAGTCCAAAAAACCCATATATGATAGGTCTAATCAATTCCATAACCGAGATACAGGGTGGTTTATATATTCACCAAAAATTTCAATCCCTCATAACTTTTGAACCAACCAGTATAGTCGGTTTATATTAGAAACATATTATCCACTTCTACAGGTCGATCGATTTACTTTTGAATTTCCAAAAAATTCCAGGTCCGTATTTGAAAAATATGGGACTTCTTCCAAGCTGAGATTCAACACCCTTTATATTGAAATTTTGGGATTTGATTGAGATATTTGAAGAGAGCAGAAAATTTTCAATTGGATTCAGTAGATTTCATTGCCCGGCACGTCATTTTGCTCAAAGAGAGCTTCAGGGAAAGATCCTATTGAATATTGGGATTCCACAAAATTCTCAGAAAAATCATACATTATTTCCGGAAAAACATTATTCATCTAGAAAAATTTATTTGAAGTCAAAGATGAAAAAATAACTAAAGAAACATTAAAACTTAACGTGAATTACAGGTGTTCGAAAGTACCACCATTTTTTTCAATACACATTCTTACCCTCTTCAAAAATGAATGATACTTTTTTTGATCATGTCTGGATTATTACGTATTTCATTGCTGGCGACTTCGATACGTTGCATGAGAATATCCTCACTTCCTATTTCAGATGAATATACAGAACATTTCAAATAACCCCAAATGAAATAATCAACAGGATTGAAATCTGGTGACCTAGCGGGCCAGGCATGCGGTTCACCTGTGCCTATCTAAATATTTGGAAAGTTCGGATCTGAAAATTGTCTGACCATTACTCCAAAATGGGGTGGAGCTCCATCATGCTGAAAATGCATTCCTGCAATGTCCGTACCTTCGAGTAATACAGGAAGATGATTTTGGAGGAAATCTAAGTAAAGATCACCCGTAAGCCGTCTTGGTAGGATGTGCAGTGATCCAATCAATCGATTTTTATAAACGCCACACCATATGTTTTTCGAAAATTTGTATTGGGATTTCGTATGCCTGACTGCATACGGATTCTCTTCAGTCCATTCATGCAAATTCCTCATATTGAAGAACCCATCCCTCGTGAATATGGCTTCATCGGTAAATAAAATTCTGTTGACCATTCTTTGATTTCGTAAAATTCAGCTACTAAAGTCTAATTTCATCACCTGGTTTCAATTGTTGTACCTTCTGGAGATGAAAAGGAAGAGTTTTGTGGAATTCTAATATTCAATTGGATCTTTCCCTGAAGCTCTCTTTTTGAGCGTGCGGGACATGAAATCTACTGAACCCCATTGAAAATTTTCTGCTCTTTTCAAATATCTCAATCAAATCCCAAAATTTCAATATACAGGGTGTTCAATCACAGCTTGGAAGAAGTCCCATATTTTTCAAATACGGACCTGGAATTTTTTGAAAATTCAAAAGTATGTCGATAAGTGGATAATACGTTCCAAATATCAACCGACTATACTGGTTGGTTCAAAAGTTATGAGGAATTTAAATTTTTGGTGAATACATAAACCATCCTGTATCTCGATTATGGAATTGATTGGACCTATCATATATCGGTTTTTTGGACTTAGTGAGGTTTTTCGTGGAGATCCTAGGAAAACCTAATTTAATTCATTTTCAACTTTGTCTCTCGTGAAACAATCAAATTTCAGATAAGCAGCTAAAGTTCTTGAGCATCTAAAAAACTAGAATTGGACGAAAAATTATTCAGAATGAATACGTGTTATTATACATAGCTCATGAAAATGTTCATGCTCACTGTTGTTCCAAGAGATCAATTGCATCTACAAGTACACCGGCGTATTCACCATTTTGCAACCAGAGACTTCTCAGTAAACGCTAGCCCAGATTTCATTACGAATGTCCTGCTGGTAGCTGAAGAGGAATTTTTCATTCAGCGAGACAGTGCGCCTGACAAATCGCTAAAGCACTTCATCTGGATTATTTCCATGGCCATATATGAAATTATTCTCAATCCATGCATTACTCGTTTTCACAATTGTTCCATGGTAGAATTAACATCGAAAGATTTTAGGTTATTGTTATGTGCTTCATGCGAAGCACATCGCTGTTCATTCGTTTCTCTCAGAAAGTGAACTGGTCGAGTAGAGAACAGATATCGAAGCTGTGCCCTACTCAAATTTAATTCACAGTCAATAAATTGAAGGTGGACATAACACATTCACAAACTTGTATGAATTCAGAACAAATAATATAAGAATTTAAAATTATTAAATTAGGAAATATTTCAATAGAATACTATGCAAACAGTATTAACACACTAAAATACTAAAAATCAATGTTACAATCGCCACAAAACTATGTGTTTTTGTGTAAGTTTCACCTTTTTTTATTATTTAATCTTTATCATTACATTCATAAATATATGCATGTTAATTCATACAGTTCTTGTACAATATTTCAAGATAGAATCTACCTCTCTTTCTTATTCCAGAAATCGCATATAATTCTTTAAAGTTATAGGATATGACATGCTAATAATTTTTGAAAACTTTCATTCTAATGAACGTAACTGTTCAGACTTCGTTTTTTATTTTGGTTGATACCGCAAAGTGGCAAAGTTGTTACTGCGAATGGACTGTTTCGGTAACGAAGAAGATCTTGACCTCAGTGGTTAACCCACTCTCTTCGACTCTGTGGTTCTCCCATTCTCTTAATTTATCCCACACCGGGACCAGTTGCCGCACGTTAGCCCACGTTATTTTAGTATCCATAAAGTGAATTTGTTGAGTGTGAAAAAGGACCGTTATTCCTATAAAACATACACGAGGCCAGCAGGCAAGCAGATGTAACTCTCAAGCCAGTATCAATCGTGAGTACCATTCTCTAAGGGTTAATTATTCAATCTCATACATACTTTTATTCCTTTAATTTTAGTTTCGATTAGAATTGATAAATATCAGTCCGTTCTTTTCACCAAGAGAACTCTTTGTATGGTTACCAATAAATAAAAACAGTTAAGACAAGATGGGAGAGGATGATCTTGATCAATTTTGATTGAACAAATCGTTTATCACGATTCGAAAGTGTAGTATAAACACTGTTAGTGAGATATTATTGTCTTTATATTAATGCTAAAGTACGTCTCGTCGTCATGAGCTGCTATTTTCACCGTATAACTTTGTGTGTATTCAAGTGCTACGTTGTCACATGTAGGTGGTAACTGTGCTGGAAATTCTCATATAATCTAATTATAATAATCTACTAAAAGATTTATCTGAATTCGTGGAAATACCTTTTTCCTGTTTCAAAGCTGGGACGATTCTGAAATTTGAATCCCTGAAATTCATCCTTTGTGACAAAAAACGCAGAGTAGGAGAATGAACGAGACCTGAAAATGCGGATCGACATGTCAACTCCCAACGATCTAGGTCCTACAATTTCCGAGAAATTGAATGTCGGCAAGCAGACGGTTTTCCGATTCTTCGGAAGTTTATTTAAGCGTTTTGTGAGGAAGAAATAATTCTCATTCTATATCAGTGGTGGAGGTTTATTATTGAGAATGAATAACGGAAAAATGAACCTCCTTTTACGATTCAACAGAAAAAAATATCGTTTTTAGTTCGAAGTAAATCGAGTCAACTTTCCATGGGAAAATAAATTCCGTACTTCCGGGATGACGAATATAACTTTTCAATCGGAGAATTCTTCAGTCGATACAACGTAGGATTGAATGTATTGTCAAAATTGAAAAATTTTCCGGTAGAAAGTATAACAATACAGATTTACTTTCCAGACAAACATATCCAATAATTGTACTCTGCGAGAATTGAACTTCGAAACTTCCCGTATTTTCGACGTAGTTTTTTGTCGGAATAACAAGAAATGCAAACATTAAAACTTCATGAAACGTAGTTCCGGGAAGTTCTCGCTTTGAGCGCTCAAGAACTCACAACAGTTTGAGAACTCCTGGATGCATCCATTCAATGCACCAAGTTTGGCCAACTTTGATTAATATTCCCCGGCTGATAAGTCGGACTGTCTCGTGGCAATTGGCGGGCCAACTTCCCTTCATTCGTTCGAAATTTGGGTCGTTAGTTAATCTGCATTCGGCCGCGAAACGAGTGCAGATTTGTCGGTTTCGCCGGAGTAATTGAACGACTGGAACCCTTGAATATAAAGTTGAATTCATGGGACTTTCGATCATCTAGCTAATTAGCGATCTGTTCGGGATTCCGAAACAAGTAAATATGCTCTTAGCATTTCAGAACAGTCGTCCGTTGTGTATTCTCGAATAAGCTGCTGATAATTGTCCTTAATTTTCAAGATGAATCGCGTTTAATCATGCCTGAAAGACGAAAACGGCTCAAGGTCCATTTTCCACTTCTTTATCGATGATGGTCCAACGATAATCAACGATACTAATCGTGCAACAATGATCATCCGTCGATAATCTGTCGACCATTATCGTAACCATTTCAGAATCCGTATAATTCGTTTCGGAGATTCTCGATTTTTTCTCAACCTCACATGATCGAAATCCATTTTTTTTCAGTCTCATTTTGTCTTCACTGCTCACAAAAGTTTCGACAAAATGCCTGATTTCACAAACCTAAATCTCATTCATATTCATGGCGAATATAATCGAGATGCATATTAAACAATTACACTTGTTGGGAGATTCCAGCGTATTTTCGTTTGAAATTGCAAAATTCTCTAAATTACGCTGAAGATCTGGCGCCTGGAAACTTTTGAGAAAACATGAGAGGCACCTTTACAAATTTAATGTGAACAACGTTTGAAAGAAATTGATCATGGAAAAAGGATGATTCTAGAAGATGAAAACTCACTAACTGAGTTGTCCCTGTGCCATTGGTGCAGGAACGTGGAACATATACTGTTCGCGTGCGGTAATCTATCTGTATTCAGGTTAACACTCCTAGGGAACTCAACACCTACCTATGGTGAGATGGACTCCTCCCTGTCGGCTCGCGGTATTCCTGTCGGAGTGCCTTCGGGTCTGAGTCTCTCCCGTATTGCATAAATGCGGTATGAACAATGCGCCACAAGGCTACGTTCGGTCAACCAAGGCGCCGCACTGGAGGAAGAAGAAGAGAATGAGACAATTAAAAGTCACAGAGCATGGTCCTCTGAACAAGTACATCTCATCAGCGAAAAAGTAAGCGTTGAGAAGAACTGTCACAAAGAGTTTCTTCTTCATCAAGCTCTTCGGAATGGAGAGAAGATAATATAGAAAACATAACTGCTTTCACAGTTGCTGGTGATTCTCATAGAAGAGTTTGTATTCACCAAATAAATCAACGAAGTGAGGAAGTGGGAGAATTACCTCAAATAGTTCAACAATTGTTGAATGAGCACCCAGCACCCAAGTTTGTTGTCGTACATTCTGATACCTGTACTCTAATGAAGAATGATCATAGATTACTTCATGAAGCCTGACAAGTTCGTTCAAATTTTCATCCATTTTCACTTCAATCACTTCACAAAATATCCGACGTGATATCACTTACGGTTAGAAAATGTAAATTTGCGGGTAGTTCTGGTGTGCTATCAAGTGACAGCAGATGCTAACTTCGTGAATGCGTGAAATGATAACAATTGAAAAAAGGATAATAATCGGGTGATCAGTCTTATACACAGTGATAATTTTTACTGTCTCATTTATTGTTCCGGCTTTGCTTTCGAAAACCTATCGTTTCATTGAACAATAAATGAGACAGTAAAAATATCACTGTGTATAAGACTGATCACCCGATCATTATTCCTTTTTCAATTCATATTCTTAAGTCGATATTCACATATTGAGTATGATAACAATGTGTTTCCAAGCGCATAAACTTCCATACATTATTGTGGTTGCACATTTTGCGAAGACGACGTGATAGCACGTGAGCTCACGTGACGTGTCAACAATGGTTCCCCAGACTTTCGATTATCCTAGTTTTTATAGTTTTCCCTTTATGTGGCCATTGAACCCTAACTCTGTACCAAATTTCAGCTCTCTGAGTTTATGGGAAGTACTAGTTCTGTTTTGATGATCATGAGTGAGTGAGTATGAGAGTCGAAAATGCGAAACTTTGCTTTCGCTTAACTTCGGAACTAAATGACCTACACACTTGAAATTTTGGATTTTAAGTACGTGATTATAGCTAACTGGATGACGAAAATTTCGGCGTTCTGGTCTTATCCGGAGGTTCTCAAATAGGGGCCTGAAAATGCGGCGAAATGGTTCGGGTAAAGATAGTACGGCAGTGTTTGCTTCGCGCTCGACTTGGCGTGGCCACTACCGTGCCCCCAAATTATAGGAGGAGAGAGGATTTAGGCCTTTAAGGTGCTAGAGTCCATTGCAGCTCTGGCGAGCTGTAGATAGCGCAGTTGAATTGAACATCCTTTGTCTTCCCATTAGTTCATCATGCAGAAAATTGGTAGAATTAAAGGTTGTGGCAATCTGATGACGAAGTCGAAAATTTCCGATATTCCTTACGTTTCATGTAATGTCTCGAAAACGACGCCAAGTTTTTAAAAATCTTCGATAGCATGAAATAGGACCTAATTCGGAACAAAACAACTGAATAATAATGAAAAATTGCCATTGAGTGAAACCTAGTTAATTCTCGTACAGTTTCAAACATACCCCCTGTATGAATGAAATTATTAAAGGGTGATGTATCATGATGTTCAAGACCAACAACTTCACCTAGATTTTTTTCTGTGATTATCGTACGTAATGATATATTCTACTTCATCGTACTAATGGGACTGCCCGTAGGTATATCAATATGGAAAATATATGGAATAGTTGAACATTCAAAATGGTTATTCGATGAATTATATGTTGACATTCTGGAATATTCTCAATAATTCATCAACTTAGGAGGACTTCCAAACTCGTTTTCTGTGATTAGCATTAATGAAGCAGGGGTCCAGAAAATCGATTTTCTATTAAGACCCTTTCGAAAGTTATTGAATGCTTTTCCCCACTTAATTCAAATTTGGATATCCAGTTAAGGTTCGTCGTCGACGCGTTGTGAAAGGAGAGTCAAGAAAGTTTCAATAAAATTTGTTTCTGAATCCCATCGGAAGGGCTCCGGGATTAATCTCTTCGAGAATGTCTGTAGCACTCTGGGATTCCGAGGAAAGATCATTGCCTGTCTAATTATATGCCTTCCATGGACAGTTTCATTTTGAAGTTTTTTCTATTCGAATGACTCTGAAAAGGGCTCACAACATCGGATAGCAATTAATTATTAGTCCTGAAAAAGAACCATGGAATCAGTTGAAAACTCATTTACATGAAACTGAAATCAACTCAAAGAAAATAACACAATACTTCATTTGAATCTTAGCTGAACAAGAAAGTTAAGTAAGGCAACTTCGATAATTCATTCAGCAGCTGCTTTTAGAGAAGAATGCAATTCCTCAGAAATATATACACGGTGTCCTTTTAGCACAGGAGATATGGCATGGCCGTGGAATCTATCTTACGATCTGTCATGGGAATTGTAAACTTACAACTCGGAATATCTTCTAATCGAAAGTTGAATAATAACTGCAGTACTATTTTTGAAACAGACGTAATAATATAAAGCCAGCGCCTGCAAGTAGAGCACTAGAACAATACGCCTTGGACTATCTGATTTAAGCTAGTGCCCACTAAAAAAGGGAATTTCCTTCTCGCCAATAGTCAGTACCTTAGTACCTACATAGGTGCAAAATTATTCACAGTCAGTACACAAATAAGACTAAATTAAATGCATGGAATCTGGACAGTGAGTAATGTGATAGGCATAATTTCTGTTGATGAAATACTTCTCTGAATTCTCTGTGAAATAGATTTTCAATCAACTTTCAACCGATGGCTTGGAACGTCATATCGAGTTCTCTCGAATTACCTGAAATGTGAATCTACTTTGGAGATGGATCTGATGGTCCGTACTTTCTGAAGGACACTCATCTTGTTTTTCTGATTTCTTCTTCTGCATTGTCTCTTTGAAACTAAATTAATCATCTTAATTACAGCTGAAATGGGTGATAATTCATCTTCAGAGTCGAATATGTATTACGTGAAGGTGCCATCATCTCTAAAAAAAAAACAATTTTCTTTCACATTCAGAAAGAAAGGAACTTCTCAACAACATATCTCAAGGCGCAACTTCGCTATTCAAATTTAATTTAATTTGTGTGGTTGGTGTTACGGTTCCTTGATGAAATGCAATGATTTTGGTATAAATTTGAAAAAATCCTCCTCAAAAGCATAAAAGGTCCGAACCATTTTTTAAAATCTTTCTTGAAATGTTTATTTACTTTGGGACAATAATGAATTTGTGAAAATATTATGTGAATTCAATTATTTCAAAAACTGGCGAATGTTGAAGGAAGTTTTTTCTCTGCACTGGTAATATAGGGTGGCGCACCAATTGTGCTTCAATAAGAAATACAAATAACTTTCTTTAATCGATGTATTTTATTTATTTATTTTTCATTAGATAGAAAATCCAATTTTGTTTCAAAAAGATTGTTGGTTATAGACCGCAAATGACCTCCACTCTTACCCACGCATATGCGGCACCTGATAAAAAAATTGTTCATTGCGGTCTGAAGTTTGATGTTGGGATAGCCTCAATTATTGTCGTAATGGACTGCCTTAATTCAGGCAACTTTCTGAGTTTCGTTTTGTGGACCTTATGCTTGACATAAATCCATAAAAAAGTCTGGGACTGTCAGGTCAGGTGACCTTGGGGGCCAGCGAAAACTGGAGTTCCTGGAAATAAATTTGTTTGCGATTTTTTTTCTTGGAGATCCGCAATATATGGTCTGGCTATATGTGCAGTTGCTCCATCATCTCGCTGAAAACAAATGCTGTTGAATAGGATACGTCTTCGGCGCAGTTCTGGGTGAAAAAACTCCTTCAACATGTTTGAATAACGATTGCCATTGACAGTTACTGTTTTCTTCGTTTTCTCCAAAGAAGTATGGCCCCACAAAACATATTGATGGAACTGCGCACCACACAGTGACTCGCTCTGGGTGCGGTTCCTTCTCATGAAGCATTTCTGGATTAGATTCACTCCATATAAGGCAATTTTAACCGCCAAACTCCCGACTTGATTCACTTTGGACGGAAATGACGGGCTGCAAAGCATGGTACCGTTGCACTATCCAAATTCTTTTTTCAGTATCCCTAGTATTCATTTTTATAAATCTAAATAGTTACCTTCAAAATAGAAAAAAATAAGCCGATTACGCACACAGAAAAAAAGTTATTTCGTTTTAGGTATTTTTGTAGCACGATTCATGCGCTACCTTTATTTCACGGATATAAACATGGTTCTCAATCATACGTCGAAAATGTTGGATAGCAGGTGATGAAGTATTGATTCCAAATTATCAGGGTTACTATCAGAATGAGCATATTTGAATTCTACATTGCAGTATCTGATACTTTGTCTCGGCTTCTTCACAACTTTTTTCAATATTTCTGGTAGCGATCGAATACTGTTACCGAAAAAGTGTTTATATTTTGAGGCCATCTACGAATTATGCCTTTATATGAGTGGAACTGCTGATGAGCCAGAACATGTGCCATCGACCGAAACAAGTGACAGTCTGACGGCGCAAGTTCCGGGTAATACGGCGGGTGGGGTAGGATGTCCCATTTGAGAGTTTCCAGATAAGTTTCAATGAACTGCTTACACCAGGTCAAAAAGCGGGTAAACATCTCAAGTTGGTGGAACAGCATTTTCATGTTCCCATGGTATGAGCTGTCCTTAAGTCATAGAAAGAGGAGACACAGCAATTTATTTATGAATAAGAGAATTGGTGAAGACAAAATTGAGTCAGTTTTCAATTAATGGGACGAAGATAACATAAGGGATAGCATTATCATTAGATAGGTACTGCCGTGACAACATTGCAGAATCTAACTTCGATATGTCCAGTGGCATTTTGATTCCGTAGTAGTAGAGTTACCCAGTTTAGTTCTGATGATTTTGAAAATTGGCTTTAGTATTGATTATTGAAAGGCGCTTCTCCTCTTTCTATAGTTTAAGGTCACCTATTTGAGCAATTTAGGACTGCTTGTAAGTTCATCATTACTGCAACTAGACCTGCCTATGAATTAACCATGGAATTCTTTATCGATTCCAATATCATGGTATGTCACACAGAACAGAAATACAGAAATTTCTGGTCAAAATGCCAAGTGAATCAGATTTTGGCGATTAGTTTCTATCGTGAGTTTTCATCTTTTCTCTTCATTTTCGAATTGTTTTGCATTGATGTTTGTGATATAGATATATGAACAGTTCATCTAAAAATTACTGACATCTCTGAGGCTGAAATCTCTGAATCGAAATTATGTTGGTAATAGCCCATTCAGTAATATTTTGAGTTGCAGAATTCAGGTTGGTGTTGGCAATAACACTGACGTTTTGTTCTGTCATTAATATTCGAACAAAGGACCCCGCACTCTTTCTATGGAAATGGCGTTCCGTCAAATGTTCTAGAATTTTGGTATAATGTAGTACTCAACCTACTGATCAAAAGTGTCCATGGCCCCAACTCAATCCTATGACTATTTTGTGAGATACAGGGCGTTGAAATTGAGAATTACCCACTTTCACTACGCCCGTATCTCGGAACAGAATCGAATGAACTTCAATTTTTCTCAAGAAACATTTCATGACATCCCCAGGGAGCAACCATATAGAGGAATATGACCGAAAATCGTTACGAATACGCCATAATTGTATGCATGCCCGATTTTGAAAGTATAAAATATGTCAGTTTCAGAGCGAGAACGTTCACAAAATGAACTATTACACTAGATATGTTGTTGTTACATCGAAAAAGTCTGTAATACCCACAATTTATACTGGGTGATCCATTAATTTAGAAACTATTCTCAAGGAAGGTTAAGTGGGCACCCTGTATATATGGGTTGATTAAAGGTGTTTGTTTAATTTTTTTAGAACATATCATCATGAACTTTAAAGAATACAGGGTGATTCAGTCATGAAATGAACTTTGAACCTCACAAAAATACCAAAAACCAACTTTTTTTCATCACCCTCTATTTCAAGATTAAGTCCGATGAGGTGGGAGTTTTCTTTCACCTCATATGAAATCAAAACATCAATACTGCTGAGAGTTTTCATCCACTTCCTATGACCAGATTTTTTTTATGCTGGAATGAGAATAGAATAACATAAATGAATAATTTTCATATTACATAAAAAAAATCTGTTCATAGGAAGTGGATAAAAACTCTCAGCCGTATTGATGTTTTTCTATCAAGTACAGTGGTGAAAGAAAACTCCCACCTCATCGGAATTAATCTTGAAATAGAGGGTGATGAAAAAAAAAAGGTGGTTTTTGGTATTTTTCGTGAGGTTCAAAGTTCATTTCATGACTGAATCACCCTGTATTCTTTGAGGTCCATGATGATATGATTTAAAAAAATTAAACAAACACCTTGAATCAACCCATAAATACAGGGTGTCCACTTAACCTTCCTTGAGAATAGTTTCTATAATAATGGATCAACCAGTATAAATTCTGGGTATTACAGACTTTTTCGATGTAACAACAACATATCTAGTATAATAGTTCATTTTGTGAACGTTCTCGCTCTGAAACTGGCATATTTTATACTTTCAAAATCGGGCATGCATTCAATTATGGATAACCCTGTATTCGTAACGATTTTCGGTTATATTTCTCTATATGAATGCTCCCTGGGGATGTCATGAAATGTTTGTTGAGAAAAATTGAAGTTCATTCGATTCTGTTCCTAGATACGGGCGTAGTAAAAGTGGGTAATTCTCAACTTCAACGCCCTGTATCTCAAAAACTAGTTATAGGATTGAGTTGGGGCCATAGACACTTTTGATCAGTACTACATTATACCAAAATTTTAGAACACTTGACGGAACGCCATTTGCCATAGAAAAAGTGCGGGGTCCTTTGGCGAATAAGTGTCCAAGTGAAATCTTTTGAATGAGGCTCTTGAAGAATGTACAACTCAAATATGGAAAGCGTGCACACAGCTCCTTCGAGCTCTGTGCAGGCTTTCCATTTTTGTCCTTATTTATTTTCCTTATTTCTTTTTCTACAAAAAGAAATAAGAGGAGATTAGTCGAAATATATTGGGTGTTATTCTATTACTTATGAACATGACGAGTTCTGTCCAGATGAGGAAATAATAACTGTGAATGTTGAAGCAGAGTAATAGGAATATTTTCAATATTACATATTTTACTCCTTCATTGTTCACAAATAATGAAAATTACAATGTCATGACAAAATACTTCATATATCAAATAGCTTCATTCGAAAAATTTTGTTTCAGTCTTGATATCTATCATAATTTTTCCAATCCATTCACTTTGCAGCAACACGCTTCAAATCATCAACTAGATTTTTCTGGCTTAGCGAATATACTTATTAAACTTTGGAAAGGAACAAGGTTTTTTAATCATCCACGATATTTTTCGTTATCGGACCAGAATTTCCAGGCTGTATGCTGCTATAATTGATCGTTCGAAAAAGTATCAATACAAGATGAAAATAATATACTGCTGGTATACAGATTCACACGATGGTAATCGTTTGTGATAATTGAGGACATTTTTATGTTCAAAGTGCCTTACGAAAAAATACCATTTAATTTGAAGGTTATATTTATAAATTTTTTTGCTATGATAATAGCACAGAAAATTTTTAGTGACTTTTTTGTAATCAGAAATAAAGCTGCGAATAGACTTCCTAAGCCTGCTTTGATTTCAATCATTATTGGATGGACTATATTTGCGTAAATTATTGAAGCTAAAATTGCCCATAATTAGTAACTGACATAGTATTTCCGTGACAGCTCATATCCATGGAAACATGAAAAACTTGCTGTTCCTCCAATTGAGATGTTTACGTTTTATTTTAAGTTGAACAGCAAGGCTAATATCATTCCATTATAGTGTAAGTTCTAAGGGTAAAGCAGTTAACCATATATCTAAGCTTGGTTTTTTTTGGATGATACAAAAAATACCAGTAGCAAGTACTTACTACTGGAACCATCGATTGTCAAATAGCGGGATCTCAATTGCGCATATTTATACCTTGTGCTGAAAAACTCCTCAATTTTTTTTCTGATGTTTGACTTGAATGGAGCGACATTGCTCAAAACGCCCAGTTTCGAGGCTACGGCATCTTTTTGTGCGGTTAACCAGTACTGTTCATCTTTTAGCGAAAGAGATACGGAATCGGATGGCTGACTAATGACTTTTCACCTCAATGAAAACACTGTCTGAATAGCTTCAATAGCCATAGCGATTAATCCAGCCAGTGTTTCGAATTTCCCAATTCCCACTAACAAAATATTCTGAACAATACTTCCGTCTCCAGCCCCTATCATATTCTCCGATAAGTACAAAAAAACTTTGCCGAAAAACAAAACTCGAACGAATCGATAAATTCGTGGACAAAAGCGGTCCGAATGGGATTTCGGTGAATCTGACATCGGGATTTATCCGTTCGGAATTCGGGGCGCAGCGAACAAGCCGGAGCAGTCCTTTGAATAGAGTCTGCACTCCGACGAGTTTTAATTATTCGACTAATTAGAGAATACGTAGAAATGCTGTCGAGAGTGAACCATGTTTGTTGAGAGTTCTGTAAACACCTTACCATTGTGAAATTGAAAGCAGAACCCTAAATGGCGCTTTTCGAGCCGTAATGGAGCCCAGGGCATTGCCGCCAACCGTGAAATTATTTCACGTCAATGTTTCTTTTCTGGATTGTTCTGAGGCGAAGTTCGTGAACCTTAATGATAAACCCATATAGAATCGGACCTGATTTATGCGATTTTGTAGAGTTGAATGTCGAGAAAAATGGAAATTGAAATAATAAAACCAGCTTTTTGTTGTCTCTCTTTATACATCGTGTCCTTTGAAAAGACATTCGTTTGTGGGGATTAAATGACGTACCTTTGTATTCGGAATATACTACGTAAAAAAGGGTATGTTTTCTGCAGGAAATTCGCAATGAACAACTTAAAATACTGGGCCACACCTTTGATTTTTCCAAAACTAAAAGGACCCATTAATTTTTGCTTGATATTGAGAGATTTTGAAGAAGATTTCATTACCCCTTAACGTCCAAATCAACCCTATCGAGTTTTTTAAACGAGGATGTGGTGCGATTAACTTTTAAATCTGAGAAAGCTCATTGTGCTCTTACACTTCTCATCTGCTTTATACATGGTGAGTCTTTGACTTGTACATATCTTCTGTGTGCTCTTGAAGCCACAAGAAACCTTTTTTTCATTTTGGGTTTTTCCGAATTTAGTTCTGTTTAAAATATATAGCCAACTGAAATAAATAGGGTCGAATACGTGCCTGATATGATTTTCGCAAAGACCTGAAAGTTCATATTTCATGATTGAAATTGAGTTGATACATTTGGGGAATTCTAACCTTATTCGAATAAAAATGTTAAACACACGATATTTCTCAACGAAAACATCCCATTTTGTCCTATTATTTCCGAAATATTTTTTCCATCAAAATATGTTCTTCATTCGATTTTCCTGAAGATTAATTTGTAAACACTTATAACTTGTTCATATTTTCCTCGATATCCCAAAAATGTTTTATGAAGAATTGTTTTTTCACTCTATTTATGATTAATTTACCTAACTCATAGAGTTCTAGTTTGATAACTCAACCAAACTCACCTTCTATGAATGTTCCAAAGCGCTTTTAAGAAGACGATGCCAGACTTTTGATTTCCTCTTCAAACAATGGAATAACGTTGTGCGAGGTAGCTGGCGCGCAAGACAAACCGAAAAATCTATGAACCGACCCATCTAAAATCTTATATTGTTGTCATGTGTCTCCAACGTTAGTGTCTGTGAACGACGCATGCGTATGGCAACAACCGGCGCAATGCGTAAATGGCGTAAATCAAATAACGAATATGGAGGAAATCATTTCTGGGGCTATATTGTTTCAATAGGGGAGAGATTAGTTAAGGTGTTTTTCTTCGATCTCGTGATGATTATGAGAAGACCTTCAGTGAATTAATGTAATATTAACCTTGTACTGTCGAGTTTATAAGATTCCAAGAGGATATTGCTTAGACCCAAATTATATAGTGATGAGAATCATTTCATTTTTCTTCAAATTCAATTTAATGCGTGGTTTGTATCGACATTCATCATTCATATATCTGAATTCTGTATTTCATTGACATTTATTTAGATTTATGGACCGGTAACAATAAATTTTCAATAGAATTTGTGCGTATTAAATGGTTAATGAATTTCCCACTTTTCAACATTCTCGAGAAATAAGCCTACAGAAGACATTCAAATACCTTTTTGCACAACTCGAAATACTCCAATATGAAAATGTAGTAGAACTACGAACCCTGTCACCGTTAAACTCTCCATGAACTTACTCCATTCACAAAGTTCTTGGAAATCTATGTAAATGATAGTTACACTGAATTGGAAAGAACATATTTCTAAACTCTTACCTTACCTTCAGTTTGTTATCTTTGGGTGTAATGACAAGATATCTGGATAAATTCTCCATGCAAACTATCATCATTGAAAGTAGAAACTGCGTCAGTTTTATGTAAAAAATCTTGATAAACCTAAATCTTGGCCAACTAGGATACTTTATAAAAATGAATGTATTTTAACTTATTCACGATTGAAAGGCTGTCAGAGAGAGTTGCATTGTATTCATGCTCGGAAAACTGAATTACTGAGGTGAAGTACAAGCTTGCTCTTCCTATGCGCCAGGTCAAAAATATAAGTATGAACCCCCTTTAGTGTAAAAGACTCTTTGAAGTTAGAGGTAGGATTTGCCTTTTTATCTCCCCTTTGTAGATTTTGTCGAGCTCTTTTCGCTGAAACGTTACAAGCTAGATAGACGAAAACTGATGTCTGTGTCTGATAGTTAATTTTCATGACAAACTTAGAGATGAAACCGCATATAAAACACTCATCAGAACTTTTTCCGGAATTCGAAATTTCGTCGAAATACCTATTGAAAATTATTTTCTCCTATGAATTCATCCTCGCTAGAGAAATAGGCGTTTTTTCGAAAATCTGCCTTATTCCAAAAGTGACTCTTTTTATTTACGCGTTCATTAATGTTTTATTCATTTCCACTTCCACAGCAATACCAAAAACTTACAGAAACTGCATTATTTAATTCCACTTGTTTCAGGTATCAGGACAGAAACCTTCGAGAGGTTCAAGAAAGTATAAAATACTACACTAATGGAAACATAAAGCGAATTAATGAACCTAATATCGAATATCGGAATACCAAATTGATACCGTAATATTATTAGGTTCATAACCATCCATTATCATTAACTAGATTATCCCGATTGATAATTGGACATCACCTTAACACGTACATGGCAATGACTAACTACACTATTTAGCGCAGAACTAAGTTGACTTTTTCTCTTCTACACAACCTATTTCGCTTCTACAGGGTGAGTCATTGACTTGTACATATATTTCATCTGTATATTCCTCTCATCAAAAGAAACACTTTTTCTATATATTTTTTCAAAATTCAGTTTCATTTGAAAGATACAGGTTGTCGAAAATACCATAAAAAATACTTTTCTATCCAAAACTTTGGAACTATTATTTCAAAAGAAATTCCTCAATCAAAACTTATTCAATATTTCTCCTAGTATGAAAGTTATAGCTTAGCCGACTAATAAATCCACTCGTAAAACCATAAAATTACTTGAAGAAGATAAACAGTTCATAATTCCGAATGAATCAATCATTTTAGAAAATAAAAGTAGTCCAATCTTCTTGAAACGCGTCGTTTTCGAGATATTCCTTATTTTATCGGATGAAATTTGACGAAATAATCACGAACCTCCAGAATCATCTGGATGCGTCGTTGGATTTTAAATATCACCAAATCGAAAAAATAATTCATCGCACTACAAGTCAACAATGTTGTCAGAATGTTTATCAACTATGTCGAAATTAAAATCTCCATGATGGAAAAACGTTTGATGTAGAGATATGTATTAATAAAAACCCACATATATGAGAGATAAAATTGAACACCAAGGAGCATGAAATTATACATTCAATACGCACAGTTCCTTTTGAAAATTTATTGTAACCGGCCCATATTAAGAATAAATACACATACGGGAATTCGTGGGATTGGAAGTGTTTGAAAATAGACACTATGTCATTTCATTAGGCAACGTTTCGAAACTTTTATTTTTGTTACTTCATCAGGCAAGTACGAGGAAAATGCTCGACAAAGTACAAAGGCTTGCCTGTGTGTGCATCACGGGAGCTATGAGAACGTGCCCAACCAGGGCGCTTGAGATCATCACAGACCTCACACCTCTACATCTAGTGATTGATAGGGTAGCCCATGAGGCCATCCTCAGAGTATCTAAAGAAGGAGCAGGCAATGAGAGAGTCAGGTTTCAGAGAGCTTGGTCCTTTCTGAATGACTACACCTCATCTGCAAACCTTCCTAGCGAAGTAATGATCAAGAAAGTAAGCACTGAGAAGAACTTCAGTACAATGCTAAGTAAAAGAGAAGATTGGGAAAGGGAATACACCAACTACAATCTCAAAGAAAATACAATGAAATGGTATACTGATGGTTCTAAAACCGCTACAGGAGCTGGCGCTGGGATTTATGGGACAAGTACCAAGTGTGCACTATCGCTAGGCTCCTGTACAAGCGTCCTTCAAACGGAAATACTTGCAATCGGAAGATGTCTCGATATACATCTAGAAAGAAACTATCAGAAGTGCGATATAGCTATTCATACAGTTAGTCAAGCTGCTATTAAAGCACTGAGCTCCTACGTCATTGACTCAAAGCTGATTTGGGAGTGCCGAAACAAACTCAATGAGGTAGGCAAGAAGAATAAGGTCTTTTTAATCTGGGTTCCCGGTCATTCGGGAATCGTAGGAAACGAAGAGGCCAATAAACTGACCAGAAAGGGCGCACAGACGCCACTCACTGGCCCAGAACCCTTCTGTGGTATAGGAAAATGCACCTATAAGAAGGAATTTATGCTGAAGGAGAAAACCGAAAGAGAAAAACTCTGGCGGAATCTCCCAGGAATGGATCACTCCAAAAAGTTCCTCCGGAACTTTGAAACTGCTAGATCCAAAAAATATCTGGATCTCAGTAAAAACCAACTTCACCTACTCACTGGCTTTCTCACAGGACATTGTCGCCTAAAGAAGCATCTGTTGAGAATGGGTTTATCGGACACTGATGAGTGTAGATTCTGTGGGGAGGAGGAAGAAACTCCTATCCACCTGGTTACGGAATGCTATGCCATTGTAAGCCAAAGGAAAGATAGCTTTGGACAAGAAACTTGTAGAAGTGGGGAGTTATCCTCCTTGAAGCCGTCCCAGATACTGGATTTCATCAAATCTCTGGAACTGGAGGGCGAGCTGTAGGAGGCGCGATGATGACAGCTCTGTCAGGGGGCACAATAGACCTTAAGGTCGCAGTGGACTGTAACCCCTTTTCACTATAACTATAACTATAACTACTTCATCAGGCTCTCGGAAGCGAATTCCCGTATGTGTATTGAAAACAAGGAAGACGAAAAACTTTAATTAAATTAGGAATAAATGTCAATGAAATACAAAATTCAGATATATGAATATCGATAAACGCCGATTTTATAAACTTGACACTACACGGTTGATATTAGATTAATGCTCTTTTATAACAACATAGTTCTAGAAATGAATGTCTTTCATATTTCTTTACACTTATACGCATGCGTCTTTCACAGACGCCAAAGACACGGTTATACCATTGTTCAAAGAAAAAATCAACAATCTGGCATCGTCTTCTCGACATAGAAAATTTTTGTTAGAATGCAACATGGTCTAGTTTAGGTTAATTAATCATAAATTGAATGAAAAACCTTCCTTCTTATCATATTTTTGGGATATCGAGGAGAATATGAACAAGTAAGTTGTTAGTGTTTTCAAACTAATCTACAGAAAAATCGAAGAAGGAACCTATTTTGGTGAGAGGAATATGGCTTTTTAACTGCAGATATAATCGGGGAAAAGTGTTTTTGTTCGAAATTATCGTGTTTGTAACATTTTTATTTTATCTTTTCAACAGAGCCGAATTCGGATAAATTGAAAATAAAAAAAAGGTTTCTTTTGGCCTCAAGAATCTACAGTTGCAATACAACTCAAATACTCAACCTGTATTCCATAGGTAGGATATTCACTAGCTGCGTCTACTTATTAGTTTTTTTTATCTTTTTACCATTATATGCTGGTTTTGAGGAGCTGAAATAGATATTCGCCAAAAATCAATACATACCAAGATCATTTGGTATATGTCAAACCAAAATCAGTTATTCTGGGTTCACGTGTTTGTGATCACTGTTCAACCAACCTCTTCAGGGCCATGATTGTTTGATCTTAAATTGCAGATGATGTTTTGAAGTTTGAGACGATAGGACCTATAAATTGAATATTTTTTCTATCTGATCCATATTCCATGCACTATGCGAAATCTACCATTATGAGACGCTCCAAATTTGTCGAAATAATTATCCCCCAAAAGAAACCTACTAATTGTCAATTGGAAATTCTCTTGTTGAATCCAATTATCAGACCGAATTTCCGACCCTAAAGTTCGTTTATAGAGCAGATCTGAGGAAATCTCGGATATTGACGGTTGTTGTTCTCCATTTAATTCCGCTTCGTAATTCGGAATTGAAAATCCAGCAGTCTTCAATTTCCGGAAGACTCTTATTCCCTGTCGAATTCCTCACCTCCATTTTGGACGGAAAATGTGGCTTCCGTAATTCGTTGATTTGCGCGAATTATTTTGAAATATCAGCATTGGTAGTCCTCATCATAGTTGCTGTGTATGTGAGCGATTTCAAATGGAAATCACCTACCCCATTCAGAATACTTTCTGTATAATATGTTTCGGACAGAAAACATTAGTTTCGGCAACGCTGTTTATTAGTAATCTCATTATGAAGGGTTTTCCAGTAAGGGGTGTAATTTTGACGTTCAAAGAGAAATAAATGCCAGTTTTCTAGATAAATGCGATCGGATGTTGATTTTATTATACAGGGTGAGTCTTCGACTTGTACATATATTTTAACTGAAGATTCTTGAGGCCTAAAGAAACCTTTTTTTCATTTTCCTTTTTTCCGAATTCGGCTCTGTTGAAAAGATAAAGCCATTTGAAAAAAAAACATTGGGCTAAATACGTCCCTGAAATGATACTGTGGAATTGATTCAAAGTTCATATTTCTCAAAAGAAATTGAGTTTATACATTTAGGCCCAATTAAGGGAATACTCAAGTAGTCAAGTACTAACCTTATTGGAATAAAAATGTTGCAAAAACGATAATTTCAACAAAAACAGTTAGTTCCATCGGATTATATCTGCAACTAAAATGTCACATTTATTCCAACAAAATAAGTTCCTTCTTCGATTTTTCTGCAGATTAGTTTGTAAACACTAATAACTTGTTCATATTTTCCTCGAAATTCCCAAACAATATCATGAAGAAAGACTTTCATTCAGATTTATTATTAAACAACCTAACCTAATCTGATTTGTATCGATTCTGTGAATTTTTGCACAGAAATGTCAAGAAGATGTTGTCAGCTTGCTGATATTTTCATTGAGGTTAAGGATTTATTACGAAACATAGTATAGATCACGATACATTTGTGTACCGTGGTATGAATATCTATGAATTCTGCCGTTTCCATCATAAATCGTTTTTGCCACCAAACTTTACCACGCATGCGTAGAGCGAAAACCGAAATATTGGTTATCTGGAGCCAACTATAAACAATAACAAAGGAGTCTCTGAACACTCTGAACAAACTGTAAACATTATGTGAAGTTCTGAATACATTCATTACATTCATTGGATTATTGTTCTAATGTGATTATTACGTGAGGTGAATTAATATAATTTCAACCGTGTCGAGTTTATAAAATTCCAAGAGGATGTTGTTTAGATAGAAACATCGCCACAGATTATCAGGTATCGTTTCATTAATTTTAATTTAATAAGTAGTTTGTGTTGAGATTCATCATTCATATCCGAATTTTGTATTTCATCGACATTTAACTCCAATATGGACCGGTAACTATGAATTTTCAATAGAAACTGTGCGTGTTAAATCCTCCTTGGTGTTCAATTTTATCTCCCACATTTGGGGGATTTTGTTATTGAAAAATATCACGACAAAGTTGATAAATATTGTGACAACATTGTAAACTCGTTTAAAGACCAGAGAAGGAATAATATTCGATGATATTTAGTTCAGAGACGCATTCAGATTATTCTTGAAATTTTTTCGTCAAATTTCTGCGGGTAAAATTGGAAATAACTCGAAAACGACGCGTTTTATTGAAAAAAATAGGAATACTATTAGTTTCTTAAATTATTGATTCTTTCGAAAATATGAACCGTTTATCTTTTTAAAGTAGTTTTATGGTGTTTTAGTAGTTTTATGGTGTATTGATGAGTCGACTACCCTGTAACTTTTATACTAGTAAAGATATTGAATAGGTTTCGATTGAGGAATATGCACCATGAATAGAGTAAAAACTCAACCCAAATTCAGTTCATTCGAAATAACGGTTCTGAAGATATAAACAGAAAAGTGTTTTTTTCATGGATTTTCGACATCCTTCCTGTATCTCCCAAACCAAACCGAATTTTGAAAAATGGTATAGGAAAAAAGTGTTTCGTTTGATGAGAGGAATCTACAGTTAAAATATATGTACAAGTCAAAGACTCACCCTGTATAGAGGAAGGTAAGCCGGTAATAAAGGAAAGTAACATTAGCCAAATCACCACCACGACTACAAGACCAAATGGAGAGTAGGATCCACTTTTGCTCGAAACTAAGCTGTTAGTACCGTCTAGTAGAGTTTCTCAAGAGCTTTGGTTTGGTTGTTGCCGATTCATGAAATTATACTCAGTGTCCAAGTTATGGACATTTTAATAATCACTGTTCCACACAAAAACGATCATAGCCCACACTCCAGACGCCACTTTACAAAAATGATCTTCAGAGTCCAACCTAGCCATGCTTAACAACATGATAGTCCAATACACATAACACATGAATGTATGTATAAATAAATCCACGCTGTCATCGTAATTTGATCAGATTCAGAATAATATGAGGTAATGGTCCCGGCTGAATGACTTATATTGATAACTTAATATATGATATATTAGAGCACAGTGATGCAAATTCTTAGGAAGTTTTCGAATTTGTTTCTCGACGGTAGCAACACATGAAGAAACTTGCAGGCGATGAGAAAAGCTGCCCGTTTGATTGTACCAGTTGTGAATGAGAACTTAATATTAATGAGTTTGAAAGAAGTTGGCGAGGAGTTCCACTGCGCTAATATCCAACTGGTTCAGAAAGCTGAGTGAAGGTTTAGGAATTGCTAACAATTTTATGGCCCCTCAATGAATAGTTCGGGATCATAACGACTTTAATAGCTTTTACCCTGGGCAATTTATCTCACTCCAGGTCTACCTTTGTTGTTGGTTCATCTGTTGTATTGCTGCGAGTATTGATTTACCGAATACAATTCATATCCATCATATTCATCCTATTGTTCTCATAACTAGGTAGAAACAAATTATTTGTTTTGATATAGGTGGGGAGAATCCTGAATGGACACTCACACAGTTGAGATTGCTTCTATATTCGGACCTCAAGCATTTTTTATGGTACATTGTACCAATGTTCTCGCCAGGTTTCAGAGAATAAAAATGAGTGATTTAATTCAAGGACAGGATCCTTCGCCATTTTGCGACTACTTTTGAAAGGGCCGGTATATTCATCAACCTACAACCTGTACTCGTCGAATAGCTCTAATGACAAGAATGCGGTTCGTGAACGTCTTTTCATCTCTCAGTAGGAGAAAGGGATTTGTAAACTTGTCTCAGCACGTGTATAAATATATATATATATATATATATATATAAATTTAATATGTTTTAAGAGTCAGTTTGTATATTTAATAAATTTGGATATTTTAAGGATTTATTTTGACTCATTTATTCATTAAAGGAGACTTTTTATATCATCTACTTGTAGATGTAGATGTAGATGATATAAAAAGTCTCCTTTAATGAATAAATGAGTCAAAATAAATCCTTAAAATATCCAAATTTATTAAATATACAAACTGACTCTTAAAACATATTAAATTTACATTGCAAAGATGGGATTTTATCAATTAATGACCAACCAATATGGCATAGACACCACCCAAAACCTTAAACAATGGAGCAAACTCAACATCAAATTGGCATCATTAAGGAATAGAAGAATCTTTCTACTTGAATGCAAAAGGAAAAATTTAAAACCAGGTCATATTATAAACAACGTAAAATGTCTGTATAATCTGTGGGATGGATATAATGTCAACCTCATGAGCAGGGTTCAAAATTTTGAAAAGAAGATGATTACTAAAATACTGAATATAGAGATCAAACATACGAACCAACAGATAGCGGTAATGGAAAACAGTATGAAAGACAAGATGAGAAATATCGAAGATGTTATACCGAGAGTGATAATGGGCGAATTTAAAAGAAGACAACAAATTTTATATAATAGAGATTTCCACAAAATAAAAAACAAAAATATCGAAAAAATCAAAAAGTTACAAGAAAAAACAAATGGTGACTATGAAATTCAAGAAAAATGGATAAAAAATTTGACAGATAAAGAAATTCCTGATGAAGTTTATAAAATCTTAGCATTAGGACCCAAATTTAGTGTAAACACCACCCCAAATGAACTGAATATGTTAGATTTGCTGGCAGATGTTGAATGTATTATTCAAAGAAAACCAATAGAAAATCGAGATCTTATAAGAACAAAAATAACAAGTATCATCACCAACTATGTCCACAACTATAAAGACCTAATATTTCCAGAAAATAAAAGGTTCAAAAAAACCAAAAAGTTCCTCAAAGAAAATCTGGATGTTATGGTAACCATAAGTGACAAGGGAAATAGTACTGTTATAATGATGAAAGAAGATTATGAGAGAAAAATGCAAGAAATACTGGACAATCAAGAAGAATTTACCAAGTTGAGTAAGGATCTAACACAGAGCATACAGAAAAAAGCCAACAAATACTTCAGTGAAATGAAAGACAAGAACATCATTGAAGAACAAGAAAAGAAAAAACTAACAACTTATAATTCTATTTGCCCAAGAATTTATGGAAACCCCAAAGTACACAAAGAGGGATATCCACTAAGACCTATTATTGCTGGAATTGCATCACCCACCATCAACTTGGCTCAGTTTTTGGCGAACATACTGAGGAGAGCATACAATACAGAGAATAGATACTATGTCAGAGACACCTTTCATTTTGTGGAAATGATGAAAGATACGGTGATACCACGGGGAGAAGAATTATCCTCATTAGATGTGGTAAATTTATTTGGGAACATGACACTGAACATTATACAACGATCAATGGAATATAAATGGGAATCGATTAGACAACACACAAATGGAATGAAAAAAGATACCTTTATGGAAATGATAACGTTTGTCCACAACAACAACGTATGTGTATACAAGGCAAATTACTATAAGCAAACAAAAGGTTGTGCTATGGGATCGAAGCTCAGTCCAATTTTGGCTAACTACGTAATGGACTATTTCCTTGATTTGGTCTTACCAAAACTGAATTACCAACCAACATTCATAAAAAAATTTGTTGATGACCTTATCATTTCAACCAAGACAGAAGAAGTGGAAAATCTCTTAACTATCTTTAATAATGGAACAATAGATGACAACATAAAATTCACTATAGAAAGGGAAAACAATGAAAATTGGGTACCATTTCTTGACACAAAAGTAATCAGGACAGAAAATCAGAGGATTCTACTGGACAAATACATAAAACCATCAGCATCTGAAAGGTACATCCATTATAGGTCAAATCATAGAATGAAAACAAAAATAAACATGATCAAAGAAGCTAAGTCAAGAATAAAAAAAATATGTCACAACACACTATGGAAGAAAAATTTCAGTCATTTAGAAAAATCACTTCGGCAAAATGGATACCCCAGAACATTAATAAGACAGATACTACATCATACAGAAACTTCACATACAATAGAACAGACAAATGCAGCAGTAAACGAACAAGGTGTTAGCGAAGAGAGTAAAGAAAATATATTGTTCACATCACTACCCAATATAAAGTTTCTAACAACTAAACTAATTAGAGAATTAAAAGATCCAAAAATAAAAATAACAACACGCAACATAAGAAAAGTATCGTCATTATTCACCAATAAAAAAGACAAAATCAACATATCAGACCTATCAAATGTAATTTACAAGATACCCTGTCAACAATGTGATAAAGTATACGTGGGACAAACACAACAAAAATTAAAAAACAGAATAGCTGGTCACAAAAGTGATATCAAAAACCACCCACAAAGATGTGCATTGGCATTACATGCTAATGAACAAGATCATAGACCAAACTATAGTGACGCCACTGTCCTTGACATAGAACCCAAATACAATAAACGACTATTTTTGGAGATGTGTTACATTAATAGGGAACAACAGACAATGAATAAAAAGACGGATACCAACAAATTGAGTAGTATATACACATACTTAATTTCTGACGAATGGAAAATGAACAACAGAATATATTTGGGACCAGTAGATGGGTGACATAATGAGACATACAAGAAGAAGAAAAATGACAACAAACTCAAAAACTCCCAGACGCTGACATTTCGAATTAATTAAGACGTAGAAGATCAAAATAAAGTAATAAATTTTTCAAAGTATTTCGATTTTTCTGTAAAATTGATGAATGAGCAATTTTTAAAAACGTGAACCTCAATATTTTGTAAGTTTATGTCCGTGTGTTTATGTTATGTAAATTAAAACTGTTAAATGTTTTTATAGTAAAGCCCTGAGGAAGGACCGAATTGGCCCGAAAGCTCGGCAGTTGAAATAAAGAGTAGATGATATAAAAAGTCTCCTTTAATGAATAAATGAGTCAAAATAAATCCTTAAAATATCCAAAAATATATATATATATATATATATCCATTCACTTTTATAAATTACTCCGGTTGGCCATGACATTCTGACACATTTCACTGTGTATTTTTCGAAAATGTTAGGTTATAGTCGTTTTCCTGTCAAATATGCAACATTGTCCTCTTACATAGAGGTCGTAGTAATTATGTATTTATCAAAATGTTTATTTACTTTGGGAAAGTAGAGGATTTGAGGAAATATTATGTGAATTCAATAATTCCAAACTTTTTTCTTTGTTTATACTGAAAATGTTTCTCGTATATGAACATGGTTGGAAGATTCAGTTATGCTATTTTCTTTTACAGAAATCAGGAATGGAGTATCGAACTTTCACTGAAAACTAATGGACAGAATTGTCCTTCACTTTGTGATTTAATCATTCGTCGAAACAGAATAAAAGTAAAGCAATAACCCGACAGAAAAACTCCTAGACGAACAGACTACCTATTAGGTCCTAACCTAACATTTCGATGGTTAGGAATTTTGTGTGAGCTGAACAAATTTAGTTCTGTTTTTTGGTCGGCAGTAACCTAAGGACGACTCATCATATCGATAATTTTCACATTTTTACATGCTTTTTGAACAGAGCTACAAAAAATTCATAATTGAACCTGGTTTTTGATTCAATCCGAGTTTTTCAAAAACAAGAAGAAAATGAAGATATTGGGGTTGATATAAAACTTAAAATTTCATTGAAGACTTTTGAAAAACTTCAAAATTTTAACGAAAATTCAACCGAAAGTTTGTAGGGATTGAAGGAAACGACAAATTTCCAAAATAATTATACAGGGTATCCGGGGAATAACTGTACATACTCATACCAGAGATAGAGTTGGACTAGCTGATTACGAATTGACTATAAAAAATTAATTTCTGGATTTCCCTATAGACTACAGGTGATATTCCAGCTTCATGGAAATACTAAGACCATCATAAAATCCAAACTTATTGACGGATATTATTGAAACTTGGGAGGTTATTGGCACATGCTAAGGTCGAGTCTGAAAGATATCAATTATTCCATTATTCCAGGGCCGTACTCATTAATCTTCATTTAAAGGGTAAAAAAAACACTTTGTATTTCGAATTACAAACAATTGATTCTTTTTTTAGAAAAAAGCTAAATTATGCTTCAATTTGTGGTATCGCTCAAAGTTGTCACATCAACAATTATTTTATTATGAATTTCTCAATTTGGATAAAGTTCGAAAATTTTAATTTATTTTCCTGAACAGGACTTAGTCATTTTGTGGAGGTCGAAAATAAATAATGAACTTTCTCAAAAAAGTCACTGAAGGTGAGGAAGACTATAATAATTTGTTGATATACTGGGTGGCCACCCCAGACACGGATCTCACTGCGATGGAGTTAATGAATGAAAATTTCGAGAAAAAAAATTGGTGATGTGTATAGGTTATATATAAGCATATTTCAAAATTATTTGTATGTATACCGGGTGTTCGACAACAAAGATATAAGTAGACCAAAGTGACACTTCTTCCAATGTAAAAACCTCTAACTGAGTTAGTAAATCGAGTAGTATGAGTAGTGATTTTTCAATTTGTAAGTCTGTTTCTTTAAAGTGTACTTATTCAATATTAAATATTATGAAGTACTCTGAGAAAGAGGAGATATGATTTTCAGTTTGGGAGAATGTTACAAAATATCTTACTAGATTCAAAGATTCAAGCTAAAAAATGCACAGAAATAAAATATGAATTCCTTTAACATATTCTGTGATAAATTTCAAACATTTTGACAACTGAAATTCAAGATTGTTCGTTGCTTGTGTTTTAATTATTATAAAATAGTGAAATTATCAAAATGGCCAATTTCACAAATAGAGAATATGCTGACATGATGTTCGTGTATGGTAAATGTGAGGGCAATAGTCGAGCTGCTGTGAGAGAGTATCGTCTGAGATTTCCGACGCGGAGAATTCCAAATAACCAAACATTTTCTGCAGTATTTAGTTCTATAGCGCAATATGGTAGAGTGCCAGATAGGAAGAAGGATTTCCATTGAAGATGATGACCGATCACCAAAGGAATCTAGAAAGAGTTGATGAAGTACTCCAATTAATTCAAGCACAACCTTCAACTAGTATAAGGAGAGTAAGTGCACAATTACATTTGCCGATGCATAAGGTGCACAGAATAATCAAAGAGGAAAATATGTACCCGTACCACATACAACAGGTACAACGATTGGAACCTGGCGATAATGTCTTAAGACTGAATTTTGCACATTGGATAGCAAATCACAGAGTCACTTTGTACAGAACAATATTCAGTGATGAGGCTCAATTCACCAGAGATGGTGTGCTCAATATTCATAACTCGCACATTTGGGCCGAAAATAATCCACACAGTATAAGTGTATAAGGCTGAGAAAATCACAACAAAAATTTTCAGTAAATGTTTGGTGTGCTGTGATAAACAAACATTGGATATGGCCTCATTTTTTTGACGGTCGCCTTATAAGTGCGATTAATCTAGATTTCTTGCAAAATATTTTACCCGGCATGCTACAAGGAATGAATATTAGAGGAATTTATTTCCAGCATGATGGAGCTGGACCTCATTTTGGCTTGGAAGTGAGAAGTTACCTCGACAATACCTATCCAAATAGGTGGATAGGTCGAGGAGGACCTATTCCATGGCCTCCTCGATCTCCAGATTTCAACCCGCTAGACTATTTTGTATGGGGAAAATTGAAGGATATTGTATATTCTGAAGAAATCCAGTCAAGAGAACAGCTGATGAACAGAATTACCAACTGTTGCGATATTTTCAGAAATAATGGCGATATGATTCGCAAGGCTGTATCGAATTTGAACATTCGCAAGAGAAATGTATACAAGCTTATGGTTTTCATTTCAAACTACTTCTGAAATAACGTTGAATCAGCAATTCATTCGTTCCTATTTTCATTTTTATTAGATACTCTTTACTGCATTTTAGTTTCTTTAATTTGTTATTGTTTAGTTATGGAATGTGCTTATTAATGCTCTGAACTTTTTTGAAAATTTTCTACTAATACCTTCGCTTTTTATATTCAAACATGTGATTTTCAGTTCTCTTCATGGTGAAAAATTCAATTTATCGAACTTTATCCAAATTCAAAAATTCATAATAAAATAATTGTTGATGTGACAACTTTGAGCGATATCACAAATTGGAGCATAATTTAGCTTCTTTCTAAAAAGCGAATCAATTATTTGTAATTCGAAATACAAAGTGTTTCTTTTCCCTGAACACTTTAAATGAAGATTAATGAGTCTAGCCCTGGAATAATGGGATAATTGATATCTTTCAGACTTGACCTTAGCATGTGCCAGTAACCTCTCAAGTTTCAATAATATCCGTCAATAAGTTTGGATTTTATGATGGTCTTAGTATTTCCATGAAGCTGGAATATCACCCTGTAGCTTTCTAGGGAAATCCAGAAATTAATTTTTTATAGTCAATTCCTAATCAGCTAGTCCAACTCTATCTCTGGTATGATTATGTACAGTTATTCCCCGGACACCCTGTATACATCGCATTAGTTCATTTAAATATCAACATAAACTATTTCGGACGCAAACTTGCCATACCACAATACAGGGAGACCTACCGTTCTTGCCAGAGGGAGTAGTACCTGACTTCAGTTTCGGCCTCATTTGGCCTCCTCAGAGCAACAAATATCAATTTCAACAAAAATTCATACAAAATTTAAAAAAATTGTCGGTTTACTTTTCTGAACGCCCGTTGCATGAATGAACGAAATGAATGCAAATGTGGAGCAAATAAATGGAGAATCATTCAGCAGGATGACATCTCGCAACATTTCAAGGTCAATTCATACGCGATTTACATGATAATTAAGGTCATTACAAAGAGGCTTACCGAACCTTCATCAACAAGTTATCGCTAATGAAACCCAACCCCTTGTCAACTTGAAGTGATTCAGAACCTTTCTATCCTTCCGCCCCTCAAACCGAATGGCGCAAAAACATACGGCAAAATATCAACTGAAAGTCAAGGGGCCCGAGTAACGCTTATCGGTGAATGGAATAATAAAGGAGGGCAGCAACGAGCTTACGAAGCTTAATAAAATCTTTCATCAATTTCCGTAAAGTCTTTATACCTGATCCCAGTTTAATGGCATGCGAAATTAATAGCTTAATTTTTATTTATTAGGGACGCGACCTATGCAGGGGACGGTCCTCTGATCGAACAATTTCCGTTATGGCGGAAGGGATATTATAGTTTGAAGGATCCATTGGAAACTTTCGAAATTGAAGGCACCTCTCGACCTCATCGGCTTTTTCTAAGAGGTTGGGAAACGTTCAAGATGACCCTTTTCAATTGGGGCGAAACTTCTTCGGGTTGTTTCCTTTCCTTCTGGTGGAAACTAGCTCTTGCTTTTCATATCAGCGGCAATGTTGAACAAGCCATCACAAGGCGGTTTCTCAAGAGTTTAATCTGGAATAGGTGATGAGTTTTCAGTAAGGTGATGATAGTGTTTTTGTTATATTTTGGGATTATTCGTTCCTCAGTTTTTTCAATTATTGAGTGATTATCATCAATACTTTTCATTTATATGAAATACCTAAATATGTCTCATTCCACGGTGATTTAACGTTAGTCATCTGTTCCAAACATTGTTATTGTAACGAAAGTCCTACTGGAATATAACGTGATAGTTCGGTTTCCACGTAACCCTTCTTTTGCGGTTCTTCAACGCTTTTAATTCATTTGCATTTCACCAGATCGACACTTAGAAATCTCGTATTAAGTTAAAGCTGATTTTCTTGGTTGAACTAACATTGATTAATAATATCATTATATGGATATAAAAACACATTACAAACTTTAGTAGAACGTTTATTCGATTGGAGGCAAGGAACGTATACTCCATTCACTTTTATAAAGTATCTTGGTTGGCCATGGTTTAGGTTTATCAATTTCTTTTACTTGAAACGGACTCAGGTTGGCACTAGTGAAAATCAAGCGACATTGCCAAGTCTACTTTCTATTTACACTTTATTAACTTTATGATTGGAGTTAGTTCTTTTAAGGCTTAACTGTGACACAAGATTCGTAGTACCCCTACATTTTCATACTGGAGTATTTCAAGTTGCACAAAGAGGTATTTAAATGTCGTCCGTAGGCTTATATCTTGAGAATTTTGAAAAGTGGGGATTTCCATACGTCCGTCTGTTTTCTGTTCGTCTAAAAGTTTTTCTGTCGGGTTAATGAACTATCACAAAGTGACGAACTATTCTGTCCATTATTTTTTAGTAAAATTTCAACAATCGGTTCTTGATTTCCGTACAAGAAATGGCATAACTGAACACGTGAAAAATTTCCAGTATTAACAGAGAAAAAAGTTTCTGCAATATTCGTCAGGTCTTCGGAATTATTGAATTCACATAATATTTCCTCAAATTCATTGTTTTCTACGATTTATATGTAGAATTGGCAACGTTGCGTTAATATCTGATAGAAGAATGACTTTAACCTAACATTTTCAAAATATTCGCGGTGAAATATGTCAGAATTCCAGGGCCAAACGGGCTACTTTATAAAAGTGAATGGAGTATACCTACTTCCACAATGATTAAACTTTTGCAGTATCACCATGATAATCATTAAAAATTAATATTTTCGATAATAACTGGTTGCTTCAGAACTCTTTTGGGAAAGGTATTCCACGTTTCAGCTCCTGACTTTGAAGATATTAGTATAGCTTGATATAACCCATTCACTTCTATAATGTATCCCGGTTGGCCATGAAATTCAGACACATTTCACCGTATATATTTTGAGAATCATAGGTTAAAGTCATTTTCCTGTCAGAGAGCTAAGCATTCTCGTCGGTTACACAGAAGTCGTAGTAATTTCGTATTTATCAAAATGTATATTTACGAGGATGTATTGATATCTAGTTAGCCTAGACCAGTTCCATGCATAAACAAAATATTGCGATACCATATAAACGAACAATAACTTATTAGAAGTGCCAGTGTAGCGTTCGACGTCAAAAAAAAAAACCAGAGTTACGCAATAAATTTAAGAAAAGATATCCACCGAAATTGTAAAAATCGAAAAATTGGAGAATCGAGCCATGTATTTGAAAGGATTAAGAGGTAAGCAGATTTACGAAGATATGCTTAATGCCCTTGGTGATCAATGTCATTTGTATGCGACCGTGAAAAATTGGACTGCAAACTTCAAAAGAGGTACATTTTCCATTGAAGATGATGACCGATCGGGAAGGCAAGTTTCTGTGTCAGTCCCCGAAAATATCGATGCAGTTCTTGACATGATTTTATCAAACCTTCGAATTGGGCTGAAACGGATATCTGAAGCACTGAAGATTTCATACGAACGCG
Source organism: Adalia decempunctata (assembly GCA_951802165.1). Lineage (NCBI taxonomy): Eukaryota > Metazoa > Arthropoda > Insecta > Coleoptera > Coccinellidae > Adalia > Adalia decempunctata. Next base: position 33,890,424 of record OX637697.1, on the reverse strand, counting down.
TTCATCATATAGTTCAGGTCAATTTGGAAATCAGAAAAAGTTCTGCAAAATTGATCCCCAAATGTTTGAATGTTAACCAAACGAACGCGTTCATCATATAGTTCACGTAAATTTCGACATGAGAAGAATTTCTGCAAAGGGGATCCCCAAATGTTTGAATGTTGACCAAAAGCGTGTAAGGGTAGAAGCATCGCGTTCGGTCAGTGCTCGATTTGAAAACGATGTAGACTTCTTAAACCGAATTGTCACTATGGATTAGACTTGGGTATATTTCTACGATCCAGAAACAAAGCAACAATCGATGGAATGGCGACACTCTGGTTCTCCAAAACCTAAGAAGTTTCGTGTCGAAAAATCTGCTGAAAAAGTTCTTGCTTCAGTTTTTTTGAGATTGCCATGGAGTTATCATGATCATGATCATAACTGACCACTCTACGGGAAAAAATTGAAGAGAAAAGACGCGGAAAGATATCCGAAGGTATTTTGTTTTAACAGGACAACGCCCTAGTACACAAATCTCATATTGCCTTGCCAAAAATTCGTGATTCAGGGTTAGAAATACTAGAACACCCCCCTTATTCACCAGATTTTGCTCCGTCCGACTATCATCTCTTTACTCAACTGAAAAAAAGTCTAAAAGGTCGTAAATTTTCCTGCAACGAGGAGGTAATAAAAGCTGTCGAGGACTGTTGTGCAGAGCAAGAAGAAAAAAAATTTTTGAATGGTCTAGAGACGTTGCAGGTTCGCTGTAATAAATGTTTTCAATTGAGAGGAGAATATGTTGAGTTATAAAATATTTTCACATTGAAATTTTATTTGGTTCTATAGTAGGCTAAGAATTTTTCAATATATCCTCGTACTTCGGAAAAATAATGAATTTGAGAAAATATAATGTGGATTCAATAATTCCAAAGACCTGGCGAATGTTGAAGAAATTTTTTTTTCTGGATACTGGAAATATTTCACGTATTTAAACATGGTTGGAAGATTCAGTTATGCTTTTCTCTTGTACGAAAATCCAGAATCGAGTTTTGAAATTTTACTGAAATAGAATGGACAGAATAGTTCGTTAGTTTGTGATAGTTCATTCGAAAAAAGAGTAAAAGTTCTCGAATAAGACAGAAAAACTCCTGAACTAGCAGACAGAGCTATATAGGATTCCCCAGTTTTCAAAATTCTCAAGAAAAAGCCTACATAAGACATTTAAATCCCTTTCTGCACAAATCGAAATACTCTAGTATGAAATTGTAGCAGTACTACGAAACCTGTCTCACAGTTGAACCTTAAAAGAACCATCTTCATTCACAAAGTTGAAAAAGAGAAAATAGAAATTAGCATAAACAACGTCCCTTAAAATTGTTCGACATTTCGCGAGTGCCAACCTGTGTCAGGTCAAAGTGAAAAAAATTTATCAACCTAAACCTTGGCAAACCGGAATATGTACTCAATAGAAGTTAGTGGAGTATAATTAGTTCACAAAAAAATAACATTAATGTTCAACAAATGGTAATCATATTATGGATTCGACTTATACGAAAATTTTATTGAAAAACATTGTTGATGATGAACCATCTGTTGACTCAGAAACTGCTGAACTCGAGGACTGCAGAACATTTGTACTCTTCTTACCACCAAATAATTTGCTAGACATTTCGATTTTTTTGTTGACCGAATCATCGACATAACTCATCGCAATTTCGGTGCTCTTCCACCCTTCTGCATAGTGGCTCCAGTTCTGCGAAAAGAGTGGCCGGTGTATAACTCTGGCTCTTTTAAACCTAAATATTTCGCTATTTGCTTTGGGACACCACCAATAGTGTGCTGGCCAGCATTAAGGGAAATGCAGCCATCATCGGTTATGGTGAATCTTCTTGTTGGTAAATTTTTCGTTTGCCGCAATGTCACAATAACGTATTTTCCCATATCTTCTACATCATTCATGTTTAAGGAGAGAATTTCGTCACATCGACAACATCCAAAAATCCCAAATATTGTTACAATTTTCGCCAGCAACCACTGGTCATCAGGAGCATGTAAAAGAAATTGTTCAGCCTCTTCTTTACTTAATACCTTGGCCTTTTTTGGCGTATCACGCTCATTTTTTCGTTTCAGAAACGCTATTACATAGATGCATAGAACACCAGGTGTAACGACTCCCTACTAAAAATCGTGACCAAAATTTGTAGATCAAAACGGCATCCTAGATTTCAGATTTTGGACTAGTTCCGGAATAAATCCGCAATATTTATCGGTCGTGGCGCTACTGCGGCAACGACAAAAAACGCGACCCCTTTCGGGAGAAATGAAAAGCTGCACAAAATATCACGTTTTCGATCGACAAGAAAGTCTTAAACAAAATCTAATCAGTGCCAACACCAGGTATTTCTATGCATCTATGCTATTACCTTTCGAAATCTGTAAATGACAACTAAACGTCATATTTTTCAATAATTTTTTTAAGGAAAACAAACCTGCGAACATGGGCATTTTCTTTCATTTCCAAGCAGCTTTTCAGCATAGACCATTTTGCTCATAAAGTATTAGGGCTGAATCTAGCTGATAGTTGATTCAAGTAGACCAACAAAACATCTTCAGTTACCCCAATCACACTATTTTTGTTTTGCCACTTTTTGAAGTCGTCGTATTCTTGCTCGTACCTTGAAGCTGATTTTGCAGGTAATAAACTTGAAGCTACACAGCTTGCTGCCTCAGTAATTTCTTTTGGTACATTCATTTTCGCTTTCGCCAAAACAAATGTAAAGAAAAATAAACAGACATGTTCATGGCAACGCTTCCATAGCTTACGACATTTGCGACAAATTATTGAGATTTTTTTGGAATTTATCTAACCTTTTTACAAATGAGAAACAAATAAAATATAAAACAATACACGCAAGGTAAGAGAGTTTTTACTGGCTCATGGAGGTAACTGACTCGCCTGCGGCTTGTCAGTTATGTCCTCCATTAGCCAGTAAAAACTCTCTTACCTTGCTAGTAATGTTATATACTATATCAGGCTGGAATTTTAGATGAGAAGTAAAAATATACGTTTATCTTCGGACCGAATACTCACGTCCAAACAGCGATTAAATCAAAAAAACATGTATCTTAAAAAATAACGTCATTCCTTGGACATATCGAACGCCAACGCGATAATTCGAATTCTCTGGCCAGGCATAGGACGCCGAAAATTTTGCGATTTCGGCGAAATTCGCGATTACGCGATTTTTTTTTAAATACTTCCCGATATCGCAGAAAAAAATTTAAAAACACCACCCTGGAGCTCCGTTCATCCCCTATCCGAGGCCCCCTTACCGTAGCGAACGGGGAACGCTTGATTTGAAAAATAATGAATTTCTATTTATTAAAAGAAATCTGTATCGAATTGAAAAATCTGTATCATAATGGATGTCATTAGGAAACGGATTATGGGCATTTATAAGTGTATTATGATAGTACGGGTGTAGAAAAGTATGAAATAACACACCGATGTAGACATGAAGCTAGCAAATATAAATATCGGATCACCGAATTAATACCGGAATATTATCAGGTTCATAATCATCCATTATCATTAACCAGATTATCCCGATTGATAATTGGACATCTCCTGAGAGCGTACATGGCAATGTCCAACTACACTAGCCGGAGCGGCCCCCATCCTGTCCTGATAATAATGTGGTCCTTCGAGTATTGATCGTGCAGATACAGCAGACGACGCTGCCACCGATCCGCCGCATGCGATGCGACCCTGCCATAGTTCCGTCCTTTCTGCCGCACTTTTCGCTTCTGTTCTCTTGTTCCCGCCGTCTTCGTCCCTGATCCGAAGCAGCGCCCTACGCGTGATGAAGGGCACATTGTGTTATTATTCTGATATTTCAGGTGATTTTTTGCATGACGGAGAGCACTCTCTAGCTCTTTTCACATTCGCCATTCCGTTATTCGTCGCAGTCGCAAAAACTCCGGCGAGGGAAAGGGGCATAATTAAAAATGACAAATTTCGTGATGAATGGTTGGGGAAAAATTTCCTGCCCCAAAATTGTATGAGATGTTAACTCATTCTGATGAATTGTGTCTGAGCAGTTCATGACGATTCGATGGGAAATGAGAGGAAAGGGCATTGAGAATATGATAAGGCCAACAAAGAAACTGCAACACCCAGAACTCAGAAGGAGATGTTTTTCTTTAGGTAAAACATAGACATTATAGCAAGGAGTAAATGATTGAATTGGGAGAAAAAAATCATGAAGGTTTTCCATGTGAACATTTTTTCATACGTAATACCACTAGAGATGGAATTTTGCCGGCAAAATTTCTCGATTGATATGAAATTTCCGAAAAGCAACAAACTTGAATATTACAAGAGAGAAATTTTACCTGCTTAAATTTCATCTCGAGTGGAATTCGGCTTGAGTATTCCACGAGAAAATAGGGTAATATGTTCACAATTGACGTGTATTGCGCTATTTGGCAAATTAGAATTCATCATAGATTAACTCAACCACTAAACGTTGTTTGTTCTCTCTATGATATTCATTTCCGAAGCTATCTATGAATTCGAGAAACGTCAAAAATTTTGTCGCTGAAAAACCAACATGTTGGTTTTGCCGACTTGAAAATTTTTTCGGGATGAAACGATCGTTGCTAAGGAAACTTCCTCACTAAAAATGGAAAGAGTGGAATAATCACTCAAATATTGTAGTCGTTTTTCGAAAATTTTGTTAAATGTTACAAAAAAAAACAGCTTTTCGAGGAGTTCGAAAGTCGATGTTTAGTTGTTATTAAAATTCCAAGAGCACGTGTACGCGGAATTTATCGCCAACTAAGTCAATTTGAAAGAGGTCGAGTTATTGGTCTACGGAAGACGTAGTTGTCATTTCGAGAGATTCTTGAGGCGAAAGCAAACCTTTTTTCATTTTCCCTTTCTCCGAATTCGGCTCTGTTGAAGAGATATAGCCATTTGAAAAAAAGTTGGGCTTAATACGTGCCTGAAACAATTCTCTGCAAACATCTCAAAGTTCATATTTTTCGATAAAAATTGAGGTGATTATTAGATGTTCTGGGTGATACAATTAGAAAATACTCATGTACTAACCTTATTTGAATAAGAATGAAACAAACAGGATATTTCCTAACAAAAACACCCTGTCCGATTATTTCTGCAATTGAAAAGCCATATTTCTCCCACCAAAATAGGTTCCTTCTTCGATTTTTCTGAGGGTTAGTTAGTTAGTTTGTAAACACTAATAATTTGTTCATATTTTCCTCGATATCCTGAAACGATATCATAAAAAATTGGTTTCTCACTAACCTATCCTAACTCCATTAATCAGAGTCATATGATTCGAGGTGAATGACCTAACCTAACTCATCTTCTCTGTGATATTTCACAGAACTCTAGAGAAGACGATGCCAGATCGCCGATTTTCTCTTCAAACAATGGTATAGTATAGGCGAACTCAAGGATGAAGTACGTCCCCTATCGTTAACGGAAGAACTATCGCAGAGGCACTAGTTTTGTTTACTTTTCGCTGAAGGCTTCTTGGTATTGCTCTTCGGAAATGCCAAACTAGTAGTTCTGTGTCTCCAGAGTTCCAACAGAGCCCAGTCTGTGATACAATGAACGACGCTTAGACGCGATAACCTTCTCCATGGACTTCGATTTATTTATTTATTTACTTGCAGAGAACAAAGCAAACAGGTCATGATTGTTATGTGTAGTGTCGACGTGTCGAGTTAAAATTCCAAGAGGATGTTGTTTAGATTATATTTTCCTGAAGGACCGGTAACAATAAATTTTCAATATAAACTGTGCTCATAAACTGTGTAATTCAATGCTTCTCAGAATTCAATTATTACATCGAACGTTTTTCCATAATAGAGATTTCAGTCTTGACGAAGTGATAAATATTGACAACAATGTTAATTTGTTGAGAGACCAGAGCAGAAATAATATTCGATGATATTTAATTCAGGGAAGCGTTTAGATTTTTTATGAAATTCTTGATTTTTTCCTCAAATTTCTTCGTATACATTTAGGAATAACTCGAAAACGATGCGTTTTATTGGAAAAATATAGGAATACTTTTATTTTCTGAAATGGCTGATTCTCTCGAGAATATGAACCGTTTATTCTTTTCAAGTGATTTTATAGTATTTTCGCACGAATTTATGAGTGGATTACGCTGTAACTTTTATACCAGGAGCATTATTGAATGGGTTTTGATTTAGAAATATGCACCATGAATAGAGTGAACAATCTACAGTCAAAATACACTGCGCAAAAAAATGAACGCACATTCTGAAAATCTCAATTTTAATGAAAGTTAACTCTACATTGACCTTATAACTTATTTTTTATGTTCTCTCGGGAAGGTTTTGAACGAAACAAGACACATTAAATGGAAGAAAAATTCAGGATTTCACCGAATCTTATGTGGAAGAAGAGAACTGAACAATTTTCAAAATACTGAAATGCTGATAAGTGATTTAATACTTGGTATTTCCACCCCTTGCGTTAATTACTGCTCGGCAACGACGGTTCATACTCAAATTGAGTGATCTCAAAACGTTCTGATCTAATCCTTCCCAGATTTCTCCGAGTTGGATTCCTAAGTCATTAAGAGTAGCTGGATGATTTTCTGAACTTCTCAGCCTTCTATTGAGGTTGTCCCAAACATGCTCAATCGGATTGAGATCTGGACTTCTTGCTGGCCATTCCATTCGAGAGACTTCAACCTCTTCAAGGTACTCCTGAACGATGCGCGCACGATGGGGTCGGGCATTATCGTCCATAAAAATGAAATTTTCACCAATGTATGGGGCAAATGGCACTACATGCTCTTCAAGAATGTTCCTTATATACTTATCAGCATTCATAGCTCCATTATCAACGACCACTAGGTCTGTGCGAGCAGTCAAAGATATTCCACCCCATACCATAATCGATCCTCCCCCGAAACCAGTAGTATTCAGGAAATTGCACTGAGCATATCTTACATGTGGACGTCTGTATAAAAGGGAACGTCGATCACAATGGTAGAGGCAGAATCTAGACTCATCTGTGAAGAGAACTCTTTCCCAATCGGCCTCTTCCCAATGGATATGCTCTCTCGCAAAATCCAAACGCGCCCTTCGATGGGCTGGGGTAAGAGCTGGGCCTCTTGCCGCTACACGACGCCTTAAATCATATTCTCTGAGGCGATTTCTTATTGTCTGAGTGCTAATTTGCACCTCATGAGTTCGCTCAAGCTGATTTTGAAGGAGGCGAGCGGTTGCAAAACGTTGTCTCAACGAAGAAACTCTCAAGCAACGTTCTTAAATGGCAGTTGTTACCCGTGGTCTACCCTGTCCTGGTCTACGGACATTCATACCTGTCTCCCTGAATCGCTGCAACATTCTGGACGCACTTGTATGGGAAACTCTAAACCTTTCTGCAATTCTTGTGTATGTCCACCCTTCTTCTCGCAAAACTACCGCTGGGGCACATTCCTCTTGGGTCAAATTACGTGTTTCGCGTTGCATAGCGATCGAGTGTAGAAAATCAAACGAAAGAAAAACTATTGATCACTAGAATTGATCGAAAACAACTGATTTCAGAATGGAGCCAATACATTCAAAATCTGATAATATCATCTTTTTTCATTCCTGCTGGGAGAAAACATCTGTATTGCAGAAAAACGTTGAAAGTGGATAACATATGCATGCATAATTCTGATAAAAATATTTATCATTGAGAACACCCTCAGTTGTAGAATAAATTTGAGATTTCCATAATGTGCGTTAATTTTTTTGCGCAGTGTCCCATATGTACAAGTCAAAGACTCACCCTGTATAAAGATGTGCGGATGAAGCTTGATAATTTTTGAAACACCTCGAACGATTATTTGGTTTATGAATTAAAATCATTCATTGCCCCTCTTTGCCCTTGAAGAATTAAAGCTCAAGCATTCAGGATGGGAAAGCAGTGCCGTAACTGATCTATCATGCCCTGGTGCAATCTTTGATAATTGCACCCTTGGACTTTTATACGTTCTGTACGAGATTCCATAATTTGGCCCCTAAAACTTGGATTTTACGTGCAATCAAGGTCTACGTCCTTAGCTCGGGCACTGCTGCCACCGCCCAAATTACGATACTGTGTAGAATTCTCACAGGCGCTGCCATAATTTTGTTCAGGTGCGACAGAAAAATTATAAAAACAATTATTAATGACATAGAATAGCATATGGTTCCATTTGGAATGAGAGTTTGAATTTTTGTGGCGAGACTCATAATTTCAGGTGAGCCGCAAATAGTTTATTCTAAAACTAGCTGTAGAATCGGCTCCTTTCTAAAACGAATGCGAAATTCGAAAACGAGCGACGAAAGAGCGAGTTTTCGAAAGCATGAATGTTGGAATTGCATTCTGCAAGGAGTATTAGACAATATTTTCTCTATTTCAGTCAAATTTCGTGAAATACTGTTGAAATTCAATGAAAATTTCAGATTATACATCCTATTGACTTTTGTGTTGTATCTTGGCAGTTGGTGACTGTTATGAAATTGACATTTCCAAATTGACGTGTGTTGAAAATTGATAGGATCGGAAGTCATTGTTGACAACCAGCAACGAAAAATATAACTGAAAACAGTGCTGTAATGAGTTCATTACAGCACTGTTTTTAGTACTGTAATGAACTCATTACGATACTGAAGTAGAGAAAAGTTATTTTACTCCTAATGAAAAATGCAATTGGGAACGATAGCGTTGAGGAAATATGTTCAAGGAAGAGCAGATAACTATAACCTTTCATTCACCTACCATTATCTTGGTTATCTAGTTATCTTTCAACCAATTCAGTCCACGAAAGCTTAATTGATCAGCACTAGAAGTACTCCTTTTCGTAATCAAAAAGACTGAAATTTTTGATATGGTTTCATTGACAACCAAAGCGATTATATCCGTTTATAATCATAGACATTTGGGAAATCTGTTCCTAGCCGAAAGATATCCAGTAATACTCTAATCCGATTATCGAAGATACTCGGATTGGATCCTCTGTAGGATGTAGGTCCACTCTTACGGTATTCTACACCATTTTCGGCTGTAATTAAGAATTTAATATGTTAAGCTCAATTCGGAAAACTCCAAATATTGTCCATATTGTCCTAATTCCAGAATTTTTCATTCGAAATTCAGTTTAGTCACAATTATTACAGAAACTGTAAATTGTCATTCAGGAAACGTCAACTGTAATTCAGATAACATCGAATGTAATTCAGATTTGCCAATTCAATTCCAGAAATGGTTGTGTTAAATTCAGTTTATGCAGCAACATTGAATTCAGAAGATATCAGTTGTCTTTCAGACGAGAATAAGTTTTAGTTCATAAACTTCATCCTCTTGTGAATCCCTTATTTCTTAACGAAAAAATTGAATAGTCTGAAGTTCTCCTTACTGAACTACAAATGAATCTGAAATGCATTCGATTTAATTTTCAATCTGAATCACAATTGATGTTTTTCGGAATAGATGTGACTAACCCGAATTACAAAAACTAGTTTCTGAAGAATAATTTATGATGTATATAATTATTTTGTTCCTCTCTTAAATCACTTTTTTAAAAAAACAAAGGAATCTTTGAAGCAAGTTTATTGTTTCGAAGTCTAGTTAACAATGAATTGAATTATTATTCTAATGCGAAGTGAACTGTCCATCTAATGGAAAATGCTGACTAAAAGCTATATCGTATTTCTATTAAGGAATGCTACCTTAACTATTGCGTAATACCTCCCCCTTTTAAAGAAATGAGTTCAGCGTTTGGGGCTGAATTATTTTTATGTTTTTCCACAATTTCGGAAAATCTGAACAAAAAAGTTTTATAAAATGCAAAGATTACTATGAGAATCAATACAATGGTTATTATGAAATAAATCGATGAAATTTGGTTTGGATGCACTTTCCAATTGAAAATTAATTCTTGTGTAGTAAAATTATCAAATGATAAATTAGGCATTGTTAAATTATCAATATCTTCGGTCTTCATATTTGGGAGCATTACATGATAAAATATCGTCGAAATCTTATCGTTATAAAAATACTTAAAACTATTAGTTATATTACAGGGTGTTTCAATATAATATATCCCTGTTAGTTTATAATACTCAGTATGTTCACTGCACATTTCACTTATTTCGACATTGTTCACTGATAAAAACTTTCCTGGTGATAACATCAGGAGATCGTCACTGGTTTGGGTATGTTTTCTCGGGCAGTTCTCGTACTTGTGGGAAATGAGGTTTTTCATACAAACAGGAACTGGTCGTAGAGCATTCTGAGGACAAATCCACCAATCCTCGATTTTTGGACATTCTTTTGTTATGGACCATCGTCCAACTTTCATTCTCGTAGCTGAATCCTGGCTCCATTCTGGAATTCCGGACAGCTTGGTTGGGTTGCCGGGCTACTCCATCTATAGGTGCGACAGCACAACTACGATTGGTCATGGCGGTGTATGTATTTATGTGGCTGATACTATCGTGAATTCCTTCTCGCTCCAGCCATCAACACCTGATTTGCCAGGAATAGATTGCTTGTTCATTGATCTCTACAAGGAAAAGTCCTGCTATCTCACCATCGGTTGCATCTACCGACCCCGCCCAGGCCCTTCTGATATTCAATTTGCTGATCTACTTGGCAGTTTATCTGTGAATAAACCAAATCTCTACATAGCAGGTGATTTCAATATGCCCGATGTCATATGGCCTTTATCCTCAAGATCCTACAATACTGCCTCCGCTGTTCTTGTTGACACTATCCGCGATAACAACCTCACTCAGTTAGTTGACTTTCCGACCCGCTTTCGCAATCTGCAAAATCCTTCTCTTCTCGACTTGGTATTGGTCAATGATCCTGACACTGTTTCAAGCTTAGAGCAGCACCCACCACTGGGTAAATCAGATCATATTATCCTATATTCCACGTTACAGCTCACATTTCCTACCGCTAATGAAAAGTTGACAAAAACAATTAAAGTCACAAACTTTCGTCGACTGGATGGTTTGGTGGAGGCGGTTGACTGGGTATCTCTGCTACAGCCGGTTGCTGATGTGGAGCTTATGTGGAACATTTTCACTGAAACTCTGCAAGGGCTAGTTGAAAATTGCACATCAACAAGAAGCATCACCTTCATCCCGTCAAAACCTTGGATTGATGCAAATATTATTAAGCTAATTCGTCATAAAAAATCACTGTGGCAGCGCTATACACGTCGTAAAGATCAGAGAGATTACGATGCCCACAGGAGTTTCTCCAATTATCTATCCTCTACAATTGCTAAGGCCAAACGGGAATACGAACTGAAGCTGACACGATCTAGTGATCGTAAGGGTTTCTTCAAATACATCAGATCCTCATTGAACACCAAAGTTGAAGCTCCGCTAGTTTACGATCAAAGCAGAAAGCCATGCTCAGACCCAGAAGACTCCGCGAATTTTTTGGCTGATTCTTTTTCATCATCTTTCACCCGAGAAACTGGTCCAATTCCCGCGATAACCACGCCTCGAGTGTCTGCTGAGCTCAAAAACATAAATTTTTCTCCGTCCATCGTGAAAGCCAAACTTTCTGCCCTGAATGTCCAGTCTGCACCTGGAGCTGATGGTTTCTCTGCTAGGCTACTCAAAGAATGTGCCGATTCTTTAGCGCTCCCCCTTTCTATAATCTTCACTCGCTCATTTGAAACTTCCTCCCTGCCTTCTTCTTGGCGAAGTGCACGTATTACGCCAATTTTCAAGAAGGGAGATAAGCGTTGTGCTGAGAACTATCGCCCCATCAGCCTGATCCCAGTCATTGCAGAAGTTTGTGAGAGAGTTATATTGGACGAAGTTCTTCAGTTCTCACTCGGACATGGCATAATCCCTAACTGTCAGCATGGCTTCCTACCAGGACGCTCGGTCATTACGAACCTCCTCGAATGCGTTAACAATTGGTCGAAGTCCCTTGATGAGGGCAACTCAGTTGATGTCATCTACCTTGACTTTTCTCGAGCCTTCGACCGCGTGCCTCATGGACGTCTTCTGTGCAAGCTCGACCACATCGGAATTCGTGGCCGCCTTCTCTCATGGATCCAAGCCTTTCTTTCGGATCGTACCTTCCGAGTACGTGTTGGAGATTCTGTCTCTTCACCGAGGGCTGTTTTGAGTGGAGTACCACAGGGCTCGGTCTTGGGACCAGTTCTCTTCCTGCTCTACGTCTCCGACTTGCCACAACTTGTTGCTTCCCACTGTTCACAGTTCGCCGACGACACCAAAATATTTAGCTACTCCAGTGAAGCTTCTACTTTACAAGATGACCTCGATTCCATCTCTCGGTGGTGTGAAGACTGGCAGCTTCCACTCAACGGTGAAAAGTGCGTAGTTCTCCACTTGGGTGCCCGTAATCCACGTCAGAGGTACTATCTCAATGGACATGCCATCCCTGTTTCCAGCAGCCATTGTGATTTGGGTGTTATAGTGACTGACAACTTGAGTTGGTCCGATCACATCCTCCACGCTGTCAGCAAAGCCAACAGATCCTTGTTCCTGATCAAAAAAGCATTTGGCAGGTGTGATCCCTCAACGTGCGCGGCTATTTACCGAACTTATGTGCGTCCTATTATAGAGTTCGCCGGGCCTGTTTGGAGTCCGACGTTATGCCGCGATTGGACACAACTCGAGGGTCTTCAGCGTCGTGCGACGCGCCTCCCTTACGGATACTCGCGCCCGTCATATAGTGAAAGACTCTCCATAATGAACTTACCATCTTTTATGGACCGAAGGACCCGTGGTGACCTCATAATAACCTTTCGAGCTCTGAATGATCTGTTCGGTATTAGTCTGAGCAACCTGTTCACGCTGAACACGGATGGCCGTTTGCGAGGCCATGCTCTCAAGCTTCGGAAGGAAAACTTCAAGACAGTGCAAAGGCAACACTTTCTGACGAACCGAATATTTAGTGTGTGGAACGCGTTGCCTCCTGTTGTGGTTGAGTCAGTGTCAGTGAACTCCTTTAAAAACAATTTAGACAGTTGGCACCTCCAGAGATGAGTGAACATTACTTCATTTCAGGATACTAATGGAACATTTTTGTGTGATTTTTCTGAGGATCTATGTTTTTGTTTTTTTTTTTGGTCGCTCTTAATTCTAGCACTTTTTGACCTCTTCATTTGAATTTGAATTTGTTTTTTTTTCTTTTTTCTTTGGATTCTGTATATCATATTTTCTGTGAGTTTATAGGCAATGCCTAAACTTTAAACTTAATTTAATAATAATAATAATAATAATAATGTTCATTTTCAGTCAACAGATATGGAGACTTCTCGATTAGGGTCACATTTTTATAGGGGATATAATGAAGATGGTAGGTATCTAGCGGGTTTGGAGAAATGATAGGTATTTCAATGATGAAAATCACATTTCCGTTATGAAATTTTGTCGAAGTATAACAGATAGAATAGAAATCTTTTAAAAATTGTAAATGATTCATAATATCTACTGATTTCACAAATTCTTGGAATGTCTTCATAGGAAGAATGCTTTCATGTAAAACATGTAATCTGGCAAAGGTAACTGCCGTATTTATTTCACTTAAGATTCTATTAATGGTGATTTGTTCAAATTGAATTAAAATTATTCGATTGATATCATTTTGCACTAATCGATATTGATTGTAATTCTTAATGATCTGATTAGTTACATTAGAGTATTGGTTAGTCATGGATCTGATAATATTAATTACTTTGTCTTGATTGGTTTTCATAATTTGAAGATCTTTCTGGATGGTTTGAAAGTAGTTCAAATAAAGGGATTCATCTTCACTATCTAAAGTGCCAAATAATACTTTTGCTACATGTCCACCTACGTTAATTAAACCTCTTTTACTTCTAGTAACTGACAGGTTATCCAAAATTATATGATTTTGCTGAAGTTGATGCTTTACATTTTCCACATAAATTTTCAAAATTTTACTTGAACTGACTGCATTTATCTGGTCAATTAGAACTGAATGAACTTGTAATATTTCTCTGAAATTTGTTAAGTTATAATGATACATCAACATATGCTTCGATTGGCTTATATACGTTTTTCCTACGTAAAATGGAAGAATATTATGTTTGATTTCCATGAATTTCAATTGAACGGAAGAATGAATAAATAACATTGATAGTATTATTAGAATTGGAAGACAGGGTCGCATTTTCCTGCAAGAGAAAAGAAGAATTTATTACTTTCTCTGTTTTATTTTGTTCTTATGATAAACTTTTCCTGTATCAGGATTTTTGATCAAAACGTTATCAATGATTTTAATCTGGGTTTTCTTGAATTTTGGGTTAAGTTTTGCTCCTTTAGGAATAGCCAAATAAGCTGCTTTTGATTCGTCTAATACCTTATCGGGTTCTCTATTCTGATTAATTTTGTCAAGTTTTTCTTCCTGTTTCTTTTTCTGTGAGCCTAGGTGCTCTGAAATTTCCTTCATATTTTCACGGTATTGCTGAATGTAATTTGAAATCTTTTCTTGAGTGGTGCGTTCGACTGGGACACTATAATTTATATCTGATTTAATAATTTGTAATGGGGTAAATGAAGTCGATGAATGTATAGAATTATTGTAGCTCAGGAGAGCTCTATTTAATTTTTCTCCCAAAGAAATATTCTGGTCGACTATTACTCTTATTTGCTCAATTAAAGTTGAGTGAAATCTTTCAACTAATGCGTTAGATGTGGGGTTATAATTTGTTATATAATGAAGGGCAATTTTGTGGGTTTCTCCCAAATCTTGAATAATTTGATTTTTGAATTCTGTGCCGTTATCAAACGTTATTTTTTCTGGGATTCCATGATTTGAAAAATACTGAGTTAGTTGATTCGCAATTTCTATGGCAGTTTTTGTTTTCAAAACATAACATTGACCGTGTCTAGAGAAAGAATCTATGATTGTTAAGCAAGGTGTTCTTTCCATAACGATTGTATCGATGTATAAATGTGAGAAAGGTCGTTCGCCAACCGGGTTACTTTTGAAAATGAGTTTGTTCGGTTGTCTTTCGTATTTTTGTGTCTGACATATTTCGCACGAATTTATGTATGCTTGTACATCTTTGTCCATTTTTGGCCAATAAAACCTTTTCTTCAAGCTTTCTATATTTTCGTGAAAACCTCGGTGTTTCGTTTTAGTTTCATGAAAGAGTTTGATCTTTTCTTGTTGATCTTCCTCTGCTTCTATATCTTCTACGAATATATTATGAATTTTGAATAAAAACGCTTTAGCTTTGAACAAATTTTGCGCGAACGTTATAAATGGTGACTCTAATTCTTTTTGTTTAAAATGGATACCGTATTGACATTTCGGTTTGATGTATTCTTTCAGGAATTTGGAAAAATCTTCCGGGTCGTTGATTGAAACAATAATTCTCAAACGACTGTTTTTATGTAGTTTCAATCTTTCTACTTTGAAATTGTTGGCTTTTTGAAAAACGATTTGATTCATATTCGTATTTAGTGTACGTTCTGAGTAGGGAATTTCTAAAATAGGATCTTCTATATTACTGTGAACTGTAGATTCTGTATCTCGATCTGGTAAACATGATTGAGTTAAATCTTCAAGTTCTTTTTGGGTTAATTCCAGCTCTTCATGTGATATTTGTGGTATGATTGATTGTAAATCATCGTCGGAATCTTCGTTTATATTTAATTCTTCTAATTTAATTCGTGATATAGCATCCGCATTGTTATTTGCGCCTTTTCTGTATTTAATTTCGAAATTGAATTCTTCTAATTTAATTCTCCATCGCATGAGACGTGATGATGCATCTTTTAATGAGAAAAGCCATGTAAGAGGTCTATGGTCTGTGAAAATTGTAAATTTTCTACCAAACAAATAAGGCCTAAAATGTTTCGTAGCCCACACTACTGCGAGTAACTCTTTTTCGATTGTAGAATATTTTATTTCTGCCTCTGACAATGTTCTGCTTGCGTATGCTATTGGCAGGTCATTAGGGGGTGTTCCTTGTGATAATATTGCTCCTATAGCGTATTGAGAAGCATCTGTCGTTAATACAAATGGTTTTTCGAAGTCAGGATATTGTAATATTGGATAATTAATTAACATATTTTTGGTGCAATTAAATGCCTCAATATATTCCGTATCATTAATATCTAATTTGTTGTCCTTTTTCAAATATTTAGTCATTGGTTTTGTTAATTTGGAAAAGTTTTGTATGAATTTTCGGTAATATCCGATCATACCTAAATATGACTTAATTTCTTTGACTGATTTTGGAAGAGGAAAATTTTTGATTACGTCAATTTTTTCGGGATTCGGTTCTACACCTCTTTCCGATATTTTGAATCCTAAGAACACGACTTCTTTCTTGAAAAAGTATGACTTATCTAATTGAATCTTCAAGTTTTCCTTTCTCAAAAGCTGTAAAACGGTTTGAATATCTGCAAGATGTTTTTCGGGTGTGTCTGAAAAAATTAAAATATCATCAATGTACACAACGCAAATTCTGTTTATTACTGGTCTGAGAATTTGGTTCATTACCCGTTGGAAAGTCGACGGAGCGTTTTTCAGTCCGAACGGCATTCTTAGAAATTCGAAATGACCTTCGTCTGTTGCGAATGCTGTCTTTTCGATTGAATCTTGGTCTAACTCTATCTGATGGAAACCGCTGGCTAAATCTAATGCACTGAAATATTTCGCGTTTTTTAATTGATCTAAAAGTTCATCGATTTTTGGTATCGGAAATTTGTCATCAATGGTTTTTTCATTTAATTTTCAATGGCCATTCGCCATTTTTGTTTTCCAGATTGATATGATTTTTTGGGAACCATAACTATTGGAAAAAACCATGGAGAGTTACTAGGTCTTATGATATTTTTGTTCAATAAATCTTGCACTTGATTTTTCACCTCTTGTTTATGAACCTCGGGATATCTGTAACGTCTGACATATACGGGGTTATCGTCCATTGTTCTGATATTATGTTTGATTCTATTCGTGAAATTTAAGGGTTGATCTGGAAGTTGTAAAGCCTCTTTATTACTTTGTAAAATTTTAGTGAGTTGATTTTTAAGATTCTGGTCAAGATGATCTAACTTGACGGGAAGTTTTACATTAGGATGAGTTTGTTGAAAATAAAATTTCTGAGTTTTGACATTGTTACTCAATTCCTGATTTTGCCAATCAAAATTTAGCTCTAAGTCTTTCAACAAATTTGCGCCTATAACACCATCGTACTGAGTGTGAAATTTATAGATTACAAATGGATAGGTGTTATCAAATCCGAAAGATGTAAGGGGAAATTCTACCTTATATCGGCTGAAATCTTTTCCGATAGCTGTCTTGAAATCTGTTCGTTCTTCATAAATGTTTTCGGGAAATAAATTGAAAGCTACTGCTGGATCGATAATGCACATGGAACTTCCGGAATCTATTAATAATTTTATAGGAGGGTCATTTAATTCTAAATATGGTAAAGTGGCTAAATGATCCATATTGAAATTTAGGTCTTGTAATTTTGAAGGGCTTCTGTTGGAAAATTTTCCGTTTCATTCTCAAATGGGCTAAAATCTTCATTTTCTGGGTCTTCGCTATAATTAAATTCAAATTCCTCATTCTGTTCGTCATTTTCAACTTGAACTTCTTCCGTGTTTGTAAGTTCTTCTGAATAAAAATCAGGGGGACCTGTTCTTTTGAAAAAATGCCGATTGTTCGGCGGTTCCTGTCTAAATTGGGTACTTGCAGGTCTTTTAACCGGATAATTTCTAGTTCTTATCGACATTGGTTCGGGTTTTGGGTAATTAATTTGCGCATTGGGCCTTGGCTTGAAAACATCTTTTGGTTTACCAAAAACTTGACTATTGGTAGTGAATTTTGTTTCCTGCTTCTTGGGATTGAATTTTAATTGAATAGGTTGTGACGGAAAATTATTGATTTGACTGGTAGAGGGCATTTCATTTTTAGTAAACGTATGTGGTATATTATTTTGAATTTGAATTGTAGGTGTTATTCTCGGAAATGGCTGCAAATATAATTGCTGTCTCTTAATTTCGCGATTTTCTAATAATTTACATGTTTCGTCAAACGGTTGGGGTTGTAAATCCAAGAGATTTCGAGAATTTTCATCAACATTATTATATAAGACCGTGTTACCGATTTTATCTGATAAATCTCTGTAAACTCTTAATTCTGTGGGACTCAGTCCTATCAGTTGAATTTGGTAATCGTATTGTAATTTGGTCTGTTTAACTCTGTCAATAAATTCAGATAACGATTCTTTAGCACGTTTTCTCATATATTGATATTCGCTTTGCAATACATCAAAATTAATTTTGAAACCAAATTTATTATTCAATAATTGTTTTAAATCAGTCCAATTACTGCAACTTGGTCCAGAATATACAACGGTTCTTGCATGATCTATTAATTTTGATTTTACCATGGCGAAGCAATATTGATTTATCAATACATTATTTGTACTTCCGAATTGGTTCATGAAAGTATCAACTTCTATTAAAAAGGTCTGTAATTCATGAGAATTACCGTTAAATCTAGGGAGTAATTCTCCAAAATACTTTACTGTATTCAAATCTACAATTATTGTGTTAGAATTTGATGAATTACCTTGGGTTGTATTTGAATTACCTTGGGTTGCCATTTTCTTTGACTTTTTCGGGAAATCGATTTTCAAAGAATCGAATTTATTTATTAAGGAATCAATTTTTTCTTTAAAATTGAAAAAGAATTAATTTAAATTTAATTTTTAAATTTTCTTGTGATTTTCACTTCTTTCTCTATCTTTTGGGCCAGGGATAGGAAAAACTGGGATTGTTAAACGAGATTCTCCACTTACTCTGTTTTTTGACCTTCTGTTTGAACCTGGTGCTTGGGGTGCTACGTCCAAACTCCACAGGGTGATTCGTGAGGGGATGCTCGCGTCGCTCCAGTCGGGGTTGGTCCTCTACCTCTTCGGTCTGGGATTCAACAACTCTTCTTGGCTGGTCGATCACGGCACTTGTTTGAATCGGGTGCTCGGTGTTTCCTTTGGTTCACGTCGTACCTGTGCTTCTCTTCTTCGGTTGTTACTCAAAGGAATGAATTCCACGTGTGCCTCTTGGATCTGGATCGGTTTTTTCTTCTTAAGAATTTAACGTCTTTCTGATCTTGCCTTAACACACTAGCAACATCCCATCCTCGTCGCCAATTATTTTGTTCCTCTCTTAAATCACTTTTTTAAAAAAACAAAGGAATCTTTGAAGCAAGTTTATTGTTTCGAAGTCTAGTTAACAATGAATTGAATTATTATTCTAATGCGAAGTGAACTGTCCATCTAATGGAAAATGCTGACTAAAAGCTATATCGTATTTCTATTAAGGAATGCTACCTTAACTATTGCGTAATAATATATACAGGGTGTCTCAAGTTCGAGTGCCTATTAGACGTTTCTGGAGAACTGGACATATTTGAAATCTGAAAATCGGGATTATGATATTGTTCGAAATTCTCTACAGACCTAAAATATTTTCAGAGCCAGAGCACTTCCGGTTATACAGGGAGTGAAAATAAATTTGCTCAAAAATTTTTTTTTCAATGTTTTCGTTTCTGATATGATTGAGTATCCAATGCTGAATACATTTCTGTTTAAACTATTGTATTCATTCGAATAGTTTTCAAAATATCGAAAAAAAACCTGAAAAAAAGTCAAATATTCATAGTCAGTATTATGTTCATTTTTCTTATTCTGAACAACTTGAGTGTAAACCGTTTTCACAACGTCAAAGTAGAAGAATGTGAAAAGGTCATGCATTTTGAATTTCATAAATATCATCACAGGGTGTTTCAAATTTCGTGTCAAAAACTGTGATCGAAAATCGGCCATAACTTCTGTTTTTCAAATTAGAACCCTATTTTCTTATTATTGCGTTGGATTCTGCGGAGAAAAATAATGATAGCACTCTCAGATGCTCTTGCTCATAAATTCAGTAATTCCCGAGTTATTTGAGATTTTCTGGATTCATGTTGTACGTAGAATCAAATTCATCTGATCTTCTGCCTGAGAATATTCTGTGACCATAGAAGATAAGTTATCCCATCAATAATTCACAAGTGACAGGTCTAATTTTAGGTTTTATCTGTACTTTTCGATTTTATTCAATGGTTTCATAAAAATATTCATCGAATATGTTGCATGAGAATATTCTGTGATCGTAGAAGATAAATGATCCCATTAATAATTCACAAGTGACAGGTCTAATTATTACTTGTTACTATGGTTTCATGAGAATATTCATCGAATCTGTTTAGATTTGATGAATTTGACTCTACGTACGACATGAATCCAGAAAAGCTCAAATAACTCGGAAATCACTGAATTTAGGAGTAAAAGCATCTGAGAGTGCTATCATTATTTTTCTCCGCAGAACCCAACCCGATAATAAAAAAATAGGGTTCTAATTTGAAAAGCAGAAGTTATGGCCGATTTTCGATCACAGTTTTTGACACAAAATTTGAAACACCCTGTGATGATATTCATGAAATTCAAAAGATGCATGACCTTTTCACATTCTTCTACTTTGACGTTGTAACAACGGTTTACACTCAGAATGTTCAGAATAAGAAAAATGAACATAATTCTGACCATGAATATTTGACTTTTTTTCAGGTTTTTTTTCGATATTTTGAAAACTATTCGAATGAATACAATGGTTTCAACAGGAATGTATTCAGCATTGAAAACTCAATCATAACAGAAACGAAAACATTGAAAAAAAATTTTTTGAGCAAATTTATTCTCACTCCCTGTATAACCCGAAGTGCTCTGGCTCTGAAAATATTTTAGGTCTGTAGAGAATTTTGAACAATATCATAATCCCAATTTTCAGATTTCAAATATGTCCAGTTCTCCAGAAACGTCTAATAGGCACTCGAACTTGGGACACCCTGTATATTCTTATGAAATGGAGCTGTACAGATTTGTTTCCAAATATGGCATGTGTCTCGAAAAGGCAACAAGGAACAGATCATTCAAACAAGCATATTGATCCATTCCCCGCTCCTAATCTCAGTATTAGCAGAGGAATGTCAAACGGGGCACCATACAGTTCTGCGTATGATGCAAGAGCACAGATAAAAACCTCAGCAAAAACTCTGTCTCTCCGTATAAGTGTAGGGATATTGGATTTGTTTACAAATATTCATATTGGAGGGCATCTTCTTCGAATGTAATTCTTTCTTCATTTGTTCAAATGGATTGACAAAGCATTTTTAAATAATCTGAAACAAAAACCAAAGGGAGAAAAAAAGGAAAAACAAAATCCACTACTATATTCAAATTGTTTTGAAGGTACCAACCCATCTCAAAAATGAATGATGTGTGGGCAAACTATTTTGAATTATTTCGAGAAATCATTCTTTTTTGGAAAATCCGATTCATAGAAGCCATTTTAATATTATCCCAAATCATATAGTCGAATTGCACAGACATTCTTGAAGTTGCTTCTGGGATTATTATAATTAGACATAAAATATAGGTCTGGCATCCATATCCTCTGCAGACAACGAAAACAATCGTATCAACTCTAGTGCCTGAACTGATTAGATTTTCGTTTCGTGTTGATCTGAAAATTGAGTTCACGACCTACTTCTCAGATCTCTCGGAAGTAATCTCGCTATTTCTTCGTCTACCTATAATCGTGCACGTTTGACAGGTCTAT
Source organism: Adalia decempunctata (assembly GCA_951802165.1). Taxonomy (NCBI): domain Eukaryota; kingdom Metazoa; phylum Arthropoda; class Insecta; order Coleoptera; family Coccinellidae; genus Adalia; species Adalia decempunctata. Next base: position 33,868,695 of record OX637697.1, on the reverse strand, counting down.
GATAAAAGTATCATAAAAAAAACAATAGTTGTGTTTTGTTTTCTCGATTCCATAATGAATTTTAACTTCGCTATACTTATTCTAAGAACACAAAAATTTGTTCAAAAGACAAAAAAAAACAGACGATTTGGAATGTTCTTTTCGTATTCTCAAAGAAAAGACAACCCATATACAAAAGTTGAAGATTCAAGACCCTGCTAGCTGGAGAATTGGAATAATAAATTTTTTTTTTTATATATAAATAAAAAGCATTTTATCTATTCCCATAGAATAATATATCCATTATTCAACTGATTTTGATCTGTAATAGTGTCTATAAACCAATAGTGTGAGGTTATAGGTAATAACTCACGCCTATAACTCACTCTAATACAAATAGGAAAAATTAAGCTGTATAAAAAAGTCGGGTCAATGGGGAACTCTATTTCAGACATCAAAGTAACGTTCTCGCCATCCATTTCTACATTTTCTTAGGTTTGAATATCCAAAAATTGCATTTGGAAAACGTGAATTTTTGACTCGCCTGACGGCTCGGGCTGCAAAATTCATCTGCGTGTGTTATGACTTACATTACCACTCATTGAACAATATACTATTATCTACTCCCATAGAATAATGTATAACCATTATGGCTGTAACAGTATCTACTAACCAACAACGTGAGTTATAATAATAACTCACGCCTATAACTCACACTAATATAAATAGGAAACATTAGGCTTACGAAATGAATAGAGAAGTCGGATCAATCAGAAACTCTATTTCAGACATCAAGGTAACGTTCCTGCCATCCATTTTTATATTTCCTTGGGTCTGAATATCCAAAAATTGCATTTGGAAAATGGGCATTTTACTGAAGAAGTCGAAAATAATATAGTGTTCAATTCGCGTCATAACACACTTGATTAATTACACCACTCTGGGTCCCATCGCGCCTTTGTCCTGCAGAAGCGGATAATTCGAGTGTTGTTCGGGCTTCATCCTCGGACCTCGTGTAGGGAATACTTCCGTTCCAATGGTCTCCTAACACTTCCATCACTGTACATTTACCATCTTATGGTGTACATTCATGATAGGAGATTTGAAATACCTAGGCTTTGCGACCACCATTCGTATAACACTCGCGGTTGTCAAAGAATGTACCATTCTGGTCTGAACCATACGTTCCATGAAAAATCCCCCCTTATATCAGGAATTCAAATTTACAATGTTCTGCCGAGATATTTGGTTGTGATGCGGGCAACTGAGTTTAAGCGTGAATTGAGGTCCATTCTTGTCGTTGGAACCTTTTACAGTGTTGATGAATTCGTCTCAGCGGTGAGGGTTTTATAAATAAATTGTTTGTTCTTTATGTATTGTGTATTTAGGTATGTTTTTTTGAAAATTGTTGTACATTTGAGGTTCTTCTATTTTATGTATTTTTTGTATTCTTCTGACGTCACTGTATTATCTGTGCAATAAATTTATTATTATTATTACTCGCCTGACGGCTCGTGCTGCAAAACTCATCTGCGTGTGTTATGACTGCGACATTACCGCTCATTGAACAATATACTATTATCGTCGACAATCAGTCAATCAAGGATGGATGTTATTTAAGAGCATTTTATATAATGGATGTCATTTTTTTTTGTCATTTTATTGAAGGCCCAAATGCATCGATCATCATGATTGGCGAATAATTTTTTGCGAATATCACACTGATATCATTCGACGATCTGAATCTGAAAAAGAATTTAAAAAATATTTATTCTTTGTGATGATTTATTCTTTGTATCTATCAACTTCAATAAGCAATTAAACTTTTTGGGTATTAAATTTCAAAAAATCTACATTGTTCAAAACACATACAGGGTGGCCATTTGAAAACGAAACAGACGAGATCACAGACGAAATAAATTTTTTCGATAGAAATGCTCGGACAGGTCGATTTCTGTTTCGAGGGGGACAACTTAAGATGTAGGTTACGGACGCATAGCGCTTCAACCCTTGCTGCTACAACCCCCACCCCCAATTTTTGAATAGGGAAGATGGGGTGAGTGATACCTCAATTCAAAGGTTTTTTTATACTGATTTCAGCACAGTAATTGTTTTTTCATTTTATGCATTAGTTCTCGAAATATTCTTAACTAAGTATTTGAGAATGAAGTGGTGTTTTCATGGCACTTGTAGTGTTTTTTTGTGAAAAATCGACTTCTTGATTAAAGATTTCTATGTCAGTGGATTGGAGGAAGGAAGCCACAGTCATGGTTGTTTTGAAGCTCAAAATGTCGATTTTTCACAAAAAAACACTACAAGTGCCATGAAAACACCACTTCATTTTCAAATACTTAGTTGAGAATATTTCGAGAACTAATGCATAGAATGAAAAAACAATTACTGTGCTGAAATCAGTATAAAAATACCTTTCAAATGAGGTATCACTCACCCCATCTTCCCTATTCAAAAATTGGGGGTGAGGGTTGAAGTAGCAAGGGTTGAAGCGCTATGCGTCCGTAACCTACATCTTAAGTTGTCCCCCTCGAAACAGAAATCGACCTGTCCGAGCATTTCTATCGAAAAAATATATTTCGTCTGTAATCTCGTCTGTTTCGTTTTCAAATGGCCACCCTGTATGTCTTCGTTATTTTGATCAATTGTTTGTGTACTTGAATTTCAAATAAAGTATGAAGACATGATGATTTATTATGAAATTCAACAAACATCCACCTAAACCATTGAAATTATCTTTTATCAGTGAAAATATGAATTAATCAAAAACGGTTTGTTTACCTGCGATGTTCTATACCTAGCAGACGTGCACGCAAGCAATAAAAAACCTAACCTAATTCAGAATGTGAATAGTACCTATACGTGATAACGGTGTGATCTCAAATATAGGATGACACGATTATCGAAAATTTTGCTATACTGGCTGAAATTCGAACAATTTGAAAGCACCATTAATACTTCAAATGCTGATGTTTCAATTCGTTTGAAGTAATCAATGTGTAACAACCGCAAATACTCCATTTTTGATGCACAATATGTTTGCTGTTGGAATAATAATTAAAATAGATATCCATAGTTGTGTGCACATTTTCATTGGACAAATGTAATTTCAGAAGATCATCTGAGCAAAATTGTCATGATTTTCGGTACGTCGGGCATTTGCACTTTGTTAAATTCAAACATTTTCATGAATGTTGGGTGCATGGAGCGTGAAACAAAATCATTTCACATTATCCTGGAATCAACATCCGGAAAATCCAAATTACTATAATGGTTTGGAAAACCTACATATATTAATTCCGCATTTCGACTGGCTCTAATCCGCTTCAAACACTGTCAAGCCTTCTCGTCTACATGCATCCAAATGATAAAGTGCTTTGCTAACAGAGGTAGATTTTCCGCTGAGATGTTTTTTCTTAGCAATCTTTGATTAAATTTGTTCATATTCTAATTTGTGAAATGAACATCTTTCTAAGGAAGCCTAGGAATTCTCAGGATTTGTCTGAAGAAGACCCAGAGATGTCTGCCTCATTAAGATCATTTTTAAAAATACAGGGAATGTGGTCCAATAGTTATTTCAGTGTTTGAATTCTTCATCGTTTTCCCAACTTAGGAAATGTCTTCCAAAACCATCACCATATGGATGAGTAGAAGGAATACTCGCTTCTTTACAATCAAGTGTTTCGTTCAGTTATTCAATTCTCACTCATGATTTCCTTTCCTAGTTTCAAGATTTACGAGTTATTCCGTATTCGATTTATTACAATCACACAACGTAGGATCCTGGCTAACGAAAAGATCACAGCTTTGTCCAACATTAAGGTACGAAGATATATATATTGAACAATTCTTATCCTACTATAGAACCAAACAAAATTTCAATGTTAACATATTTTATTACTCAACATATTCTCCTCTTAATTGAATACATTTATTACAGCGAACCTGCAACGTCCCTAGACCTTTCAAAAAAAATGTTTCTTCTTGCTCTGCAAACCAGTCCTCCATAGCTTTTATAACCTCCTCGTTGGAACAAAATTTACGACCTTTTAAGCTTTTTTTCAGTTGAGGAAAGAGATGATAGTCGGACGGAGCGAGATCTAGTGAATAAGGGGGTGTTCTAGTATTTCTAACCCTAAATCACGAATTTTTCGCATGGCAACATGACATTTGTGTACTAGGGCGTTGTAAAACCAAAATACCTTTGGATAGCTTTCCGCGTCTTTTCTCTTTAATTTTTTCTCCAGTTCTTGTTCTACCCTTATCCAAAAAATCAATCATGATTACTCCATGACAATCCCCAAAAACTGAAGCAAGAACTTGTTCAGCAGATTTTTGGACAAGAAACTTCTTAGGTCTTGGAGAACCAGAGTGTAGCCATTCCATCGATTCTTGCTTTGTTTCTGGATTGTAGAAAAGTACCCAAGTCTCATCTATAGTGAAAATTGGGTTTAAGAAGTCTACATCGTTTTTAAATCGAGCAAAGATCGAACGCGATGCTTCTACCCTTGCACGCTTTTGGTTAACATTCAAACATTTGGGGATCAATTTTGCAGAACTTTTTCTCATTTCCAAATTGACGTGAACTATATAATATATTATGATGAACGCGTTCGTATGAAATCTTCAGTTCTTCAGATATCCATATTAGCCCAATTCGACGGTCTGATAAAATCATGTCATGAACTGCATCGATATTTTCGGGGACTGACACATAAACTGGCCTTCCCGATCGGTCATCATCTTCAATGGAAAATTTTCCTCTTTTGAAGCTTGCAGTCCAATTTTTCACGGTCGCATACGAAGGACATTGATCACCATTGATACTTCAATTTTTCGATTTTTACAATTTCTGTGGACATCTTTTTTTTCTCAATTCATCGCGTAAATCTGGTTAACTTTTTTGACGTCGAACTCTACTCTGACACTTCTGATAAGTTATTGTTCGTTGATATGGTATCGCAATATTTTGTTTATGCATGGAACTGGTCTAGGCTAACTAGATATCAATACATCCCCGTACATAATGATAAGTCAAAGGTGGTAGGTTATACGAGCTCGAGTGTTTCTGCTTGGTATCAGAGCAAGAGCGCTGAAAGAAATTTCTCAGTTATAGTTATTAAATATTTGTTATTGCCAAATTTGTTGAAAATCATTAAATAAGATTCACAACAAATATGGCTGATTTATTAAAACTATTCGTGATATGTTTTCATATTCACTAAAAACAAACGATTTGGTGCTGCTATATTCAGTTGTTTTAAACAAAATAATTTCATTATAAATAAGTTAATTATTACAGAGATTGAAATATATTTATCAATAAGTTTGATTTTCAATCAATATTATTTGGTGATTATCAATAAATGTAGAGTTATCTGTTAATGAATCTTTGTTTATGTTTCTTATGATGAAGATGTGATATTTTAACCAATCATTTGTTTATAGTGAATCTACAATCATTAATGATAATAAAGTTTATTTCTCTGAGTGTAAATTACGCGGTACAAACATGTCTCAGGAGTCAGGGTCAGCGCCGTTAACCGTTCTAGCGTTGTCTGAACGCCAACGGTTCCAGATTCCAGAATTATTCCTGACGCCTTGCTGAGTCTGAATATTCTGAATATTCTTGTGTTTGGCTATAGTGTTAGTGTATAAGTGTAACAAAAAACAATGAGAGATTTTTCTTTCTTTTTCTCGGAATGTTGCATCACCGAGGAGATGCTGAGAGATTTTATACGTAAATAGCTCACCTTCTCGAATGGCTTATGAATTTATAGTGCTTTATAACTAATCCATATATTTTGAGTCAATCGTTAACAAAAATCCCGAATATCTATAGAAATCATATTATACGGCAATCCAATCATAACCTCAAAACATAGATCGGAGCCGTACGAAAAGCAAATTCAGTTGCTTAACGTTGAGCTTGAGATATTGTAAGTAGTACCATAGTTGCCTATGAATCCTATGATAGAGGGTAGAATCGTTTTAAAAAAATATATCGGCTGTGCAGAACTTGGTATATATACATCTCTATATGATACCTTATTATGAATTGATTACCAACAAATGAAGAATTCTACTATTGATGAAATTTATCGAATATGCTAGAATGGTGATTTCTTATTTTCACTATAAAAAACTTAAGTTTAGGAAAGTCAGATAAAAACGAATCGAAATAAGCTGTTTTTTTCTTATTTTATAATTGTTATTTGCGAAACTAGTTTGAATAATAAACAATTTTTCAGAGAATGGAATAACGAATTTACAACTGCTGAAGGAGGTGTCGGAAAATGACGCTGATTTTAAACATTTAGAGCCCTGTATGGAAACTAGAGTCCAAATCAGGCTGAAATTGAATAAATGATATTGAAATAAATATTTATTGCACTGCAAGCAAAATGAATAAATATAAGAAAATCTCGATTTTACTCGTATATAATATATTATTATTGTTTTTGTTTCATGTTTCATTTTATGTATTTTCTTTATGAGTATTATTTTTGTTTCTTATCAGGAAGTTGAAAATATATTGATTGAATGACAGATAAACTATTTCTTTACTGTTTCCTCAGGCAGTTATAAGTTAAAGTGGACGGTTTTATTTTGTAATAGGTATTCATAACTAATGAACAAATATTTTGTATGCTGGAATAACTATAATATATTCATTGATTTTTATGAGAAAATATTTTGTTAGGATTATTTGGGAATTATTCATCTACTAATAAATGTTTCATTCATGAGGGCCGGTATTTTCACCTCCAGATAACTTTCCAGATATCAAACTGACGAATAACCCCAACTGATATCAGATGAAGTTATCTCATATTTGGAACTTTATCTGGAGTTGAAAATATATACCAGGCCTTATGAATAAAATATTCAGTAGTAGATAATTAATTCCCAAATAATCCTCACATAATATTCTCTCACAGAAATAAAACAAGTTATTTCAGCAAACAACACATTTGTTAATTAACAATAATGAAAGTATTTTCATGTTGTACTTATAAACAAACATATACGAATAATAAATTAATCTAAATCAATATGTAGTGAAAAAATGAACCTCAGGTACATAATAACTATTAACAGTAATTTCGTTGTGATAAAAACTTGTTTGGTTTTTGTTAGAAAAATTTATTCATACTTATGATGCATTTATTATGCAGAGCAAAATGTTTATTTTTTATCAACAAATGAATATTATGATGGAATAAATATAAAATAACCTTGAATGAGTCTTTATTCATCAATATGTAAACAAATAATTTGTTTCGCCAAAACAAATGTTTAATAAGCCATATTTCAATAACGGATTTGGTGATAGTTAATAATTCTTAGTTAATGCAACCAAATTGTTCTTTCAGTGAGGGGATATTGACCATCCTAAGAAAAAGATATGTTTCCATGAATACTGAAGCAGTACTGAGGCAGATCCTCTATTATACTATTTCTCGTCTCCCCTTTTTTGTATAAGGATGTTTTGTCCCTATTCACAAATCACAATGCCATTCAAAAAAATTCTACTCCTTAACTGTGATCTTTTACGGATGGATTAACTGACAATCGGTGTTGGTGTAATTTATAGCTCGATGAGTTGAGCGCTCCGCTTATAATGGGGGGCTTTTAGGTTCAAATCCCCAGTGGAGAAACGAAATTTTTCCCACTTGAATATTCGGCACCATTCAGTGTTGGGTTGAAAATCAATAGCACAGTAACAGTTTTCCCATGATGTCATCAAACTCAATTTGAAGTCAAGTTTTCGGAAATACGTTTCGGTCGTCGAAATAGTGGAAGATACACACATCGTCAAAAGTTTTGGCCCCCCTATGAACTCTCAACTTGTTGAACATAACATTACAATTTTTAGTGTGTGGAATCTTCACTATCTTATCACTTGAATGAAAACAAGAAGCCCGTAAAAAATGTTTCTCGCTCGGGAGAATACAGGTGCTTTCGGAATTAATCAGTTTTCAGCGAATATCGAGAGTAATATTGAGAATATTCCGTGAAAAATGCCGGACATACAATTTCTCAGTTTGACCAGGCAAGAATAGTAGCTCTACATCGAGAAGCTATGTCGAAACACCAGAATGCGCAAGTTTGAATATTACACGGACTTCAGTAAGGCGCATAGTGGCCCGGAGACAGGCACCTGGCCTAGGCATCAAGCCGTTAGTGAAATTTTCAGGCATATCCTCCCATTCTTCCTGAAGGGCTAAACTCAATTCCTGAAAAGTTGGTGCTCCATTGGATTCATGACCGGTGAGTTTACTGGCCAGTTCATTGCTTGGATATTGTTTTCTTGAAGAAGGTTTTGAACCCTTCGTGTAGAGGGTGACCCAAATTGCTTGATTTTGGCTGTTTCTGGTACTTCTAGGCTAGATAGGTGAACATGTTGCAAGGAGTCCTGCTGGGCTCGATTTTAGTGAAAACTCCATAACTGAGAGCCGTTCCACGATAACAAAATTTTGATATTTTGGCGATTTCAAAAATGTGCCATGACTTCTTTATTTTCTGAAATATCTAAAAACGGCAAAAACTTTCTATAGGCACTATTTTATTTATAACTAGCTGGCTCGGAGAACTTTGTTTCGCCTAAATGATACCTATAACATAGCCATCTTTATCTTAAGAAGGCCGTGTCTATAGGTACTTACTGTGAATTTCACAGATCGTAATCACCAGTGATCGGAGATCAACGGCTCGGTTAGATTTCTGAACTGTCAAATCGAGTTGATTCTAGATCAAGCTCCGATCACCGGTGATATGCTTTGTGAAACCCCCGTTAAAGTTGTATAAACTTACCATTGCTATTTTTTCAAGCAGGAGATAAATTAGGCATTATGAAAGTTCTGTCAAATGTCATCTGTCAAACGTCATCTGTCAAATGTCATCGGTCAATAGTCATCTGTCTATTGATAAATTTCATCTGTCAAATGTCATCTGTCAAACGTCATCTGTCAACTGTCATCTTTTCCGTGGATATGAGCTGTCACACAAAACAGAAATACAAAAATAATATGTCAATTACTAATTATGGGCAATTTTGATTTCAGTTATTGCCGAAAATATATTTATTACCCAAACATAAATCAAAAACATTTCAGAAATATAGAGAAAAGATGAGAATGGACAACTCACGATTGATGCAGATAGTCACAATCCGATTTACTTTACATTCCTGTTAAAATTCACTCTTCCACCAACTTGAGATCTTTACCCGCTTTTGATCTGATAATAGCCTTCCATGTTATTATAAGTTCTATGCAAATTACCAATAATTGTATACATCGCCATGTAGTCTACTTTTTGTCAGGAAACCCAAAATACATTCATACATCATAATCAAAAATTGTTAAACATAGTATTATTATAAAATTATTCTGTAATATGTTATTTACTCGTTATTTCTGATTGAATTTTTAAATTTTGGATTTACTCGATATAAGTTAACTTTTTGTCCAAAAGTCAAAACCTATATAAGTACTCTATGATTGCTCGATTGGTCGTAAGAAAAACGAATGCCTATTTTTCTCTTCTGTAGGATTTTTTTGGAAATATTTTGTTATATAAACCTTGCCCTAACAATAATAAACACAACAAAAAAGAATTGTCCAATTTGGTGCGATCGTTTGAACAATGAAGCATTTCGAAGACTTTGAAGTAAACCATAGATCCTCTTTCATTAATATAGATAAGACATCGTATTCCGTTGTGTGTAAAAATCGCAGCTTTCTTGGGCGTGTAACCTTTCCCATTTTGTTTCAGAAATGTAATTAGTTTGAAATATTTTGAAATGTCTACATTATTATTGGATCGTAACATACTTTTGATCACTGTTGATGGCTTTTATTGTTGTGCCAGTCCCGAAAAATAAGCCAATAACACGGTCTACGAGGAAGAACTGCATTGCTCTTTCATTTTCCATTCCTTGAATCTTGAATACGCGGTTTCGTAAATTTTCCGCTGGCAATAATTTTCGTTACGCTACTCGCGAATTACAGACATTTTTTCACTTCATATTATTCAAAACAACTACTTAACAATTACTGAGTTCGCAATTTTTAAATCAAATCACAGAATTAAATTGACGGATATTTGATTACTTTGAAGTTTTCCTTAGCAACGCAGGTCTAATAGTCGCTATAACTACAACAGCTTATTAGTTTGAAAATTCAAATTTCATATCGATAACATTCTGACTTCAATATATTGTAAATAATATGTTCTTTCACTATTAAATCGTCGTTTTTCCTGTCATAGAATAAAATAGTGTTTATACACGGGAAAAATATTAGAATTTAGCTCTCGGTTTTTTGTCTGACAACATTGTCTGATAACATAACCTGAAGCTGAAATCTAATACTTTTTTCGCTTGTACAATGAATAACTATTCATCGAATAAATTGCAGTTGAAAAAGAGGAAAATATTCACTTCATTTCCAGAATATAGATGGTTTAATTCTTGAGAAACCTAGGTGGGCCAAGACTGTTAACGATGTGTGTAAATTATTCTTAACTCGAAAAGGATCACTTAGTTATCACTGAAACTACGACTCGCATGTTCAGTTACGAAGTCATGCCCGTACGTTAATTCTAAAATGGGTTGATTTATGATGCCACACATAAATTTCAGCGTTTCAGGTCCAACGCGGTGACGCAAAGCAAAGACAAATGATCGTCAACATTTGGCGAAATATTCGATGAGAGATTCATCATTTATATGCCATGAATAATTCTGAATATAGCTGAGATGAATGTACTTTATCGATTTAAGTTTATATTGTCAGTTGATTTCAAACCAGTGAGAATGAAAGGTGTAGCATTTTTTTCGAGAATATTTGAAACTCTTCTCCACTGGTGTCTGACTGCATAACAATTTGCGCTGAAACTAGTAGTGATTGTGATGTCCTGATGAGGTTTCAGGCTCTAGTTATTTGCTTCAAAATGTCTGAAGTTATCCTTAATTCTTGAATGAATGAGAATTATACACACAAAAAATATATCACATTAAGGAACCCAAGTTCCTAGTTCTTTAAGGTGGGCGTTCAATGTAGGGTTTTTTTATTTCAAGTTGCATTCGAAAATGGTTTCACTTTTTGATTTGAAATTTTGTGGGTTGAGTCAAAAAAGATTGGTGTTCTAAATGAAATAATTTGAATCGATTTCATTCCGAAAGTTAATTTTATTTCAGAAAAGATATAACGGCATGCAGACAATAGAAATAGAAGAAAATAAGCCAACTCATGCGTCTGTTTCATTTCAAACGAAATACTCATGAAAATAGCTCAACTTTCGATTAAAAGTGAATCTACAGACAATTTCGTTCAGAAAAACAACTTGAAAAACGGAATTGGCAGATAATGGCCAAATTCAAATATATGGCGGAAAAAAGTTCCTGCTTCACCCACATATTCACTAATTTCATAGTTCAGCGATTTTCGGATAGAGAGCGCCATTGTATATTTCATACATAAGGATAGATATAGTCATAGAACTTATAGTTATAATGTAAGTTTTATGGAGGTATTCCATAAAATGCACGGTGGCGCCCTTATCGGATTAGTTTTCCTACTCGCTCTGAACTGCGACCTTAATCATTCCAAACGCATGAGATCACTTGGAAATGGCTTGCCAAGTATCTCTTAATGCTGAAAAAAGATCTTTTCGCGTTGGACATGGATCCACATCGGGCAATACCTCCATCTTTGGCTTTCCTTCAGGCGGACGGTCGTCAACATCTAAATCACCGTCTTTGAAGCGAAAGGAACCAGTCACAGTTCGTTGTTTCACTCAGAGCAGCATCTTCCCACAAATGACGATTATTTTGCACAAAATCAAACAAATTCGAGAAACCAAAAGTATCTGACGTCAAAACAGAATCACTAATGTGTTAAAACAGTTTTATGAACGCAATTCGAGGAGATAACAGCAACGTACATTGATCAGGATAATAAAATTTACCGATTAATTAAATTCAGATTTTCAGAATTTATGACTCCATTAATGATTGTTATCCCCGAATTATATTGATTGAATAAATATCAGATACCCATAATGAGGGGTATTGAGAGAATCATGCATTTAATATAATTTTCAATGTTCTCAAAACTACTATTGATGACATTTATACCATTATTGGCTTCGACATAAACGTCAGACAATATCAATTAACCAACACCAATTATGTTGAGACAAGTGTCAATGCTTTCGTTTACTCCAACTAATTATTTCATTGCAAATCTCAATTCAACAATGATTTTTTCTATTAATCCAAATTACTCAAATATTGCATATTTTTGATAGATCTTCAAAGACATTTCAAATTTCATGCATCATTATGTTCGTATATTCGTGAATTCAAACGATAAAAGCATACTTTAAATCGAATAATAATGTCTTCTAGAACTGTTATTATTTCATATGAATATTCAAATGAGAAGTAGAAAACAGAAAAGGTATATAAAAGAAATTTTCAAGTGTTTTTCGACGATGATTTAAAACTGGATTGAAACCACAATTGATATCACTTTTAATTGCGGTATTTCGGAGCAATTACATTCTTCTATGAGTATGTTATTTGCTTCAATATAAGTTATTTCCGAATTAATTTAGCTAATTATCATTTCATCTTCAAATTAAATTGAATAAATCACTATATTTCTTGCTTGATTAGGCTTTTTGGCAAGTAGTTCCATGCGGTCTCAATTTTTATTAAATTATTTCATGAATAAATACGATTATTATTCAACAAACTTCATATAAAAATAGTATATTCTGAACCTAGTTGCAGAATGGGCTTTTCTCTATTTCAGTATCGTAATGAGTTCATAACAGTACTAAAAACAGTGCTGTAATGAATTCATTACAGCATCGTTTTCAGTTACATTTTTCGTTTTGTGGTTGTCAGCAATGACTTTCGACCCTTTTAAATTTCAGCAGACGTCAATTTGGAAATGTCAATTTTCGTATTTCCTAACATCCACACCAAGTGCCAAGATACAATATGGAAGGACCTATAATTTGAAGTTTTCATTGAATTTCACAAAATTTGAGTGAAATTGAGAAAATATCGTCTAATACTCGTTGCAGAATGCAATTCCAATACTCATGCGTTCGAAAACTCGCTCCTCCGTTGCTCGTTTTCGAATTTCGCATTCGTATTGGAATAGGAGCCCATTCTGCAACTAGTTTTAGAATATACTATTATTCCAATACGAATGCGAAATACGAGCGACGAAGGAGCGAGTTTTCGAACGCATGAGTATCCAAATTGACGTCTGCTGAAATTCAAAAGGATCGGAAGTCATTGCTGACAACCACAAAATGAAAAATGTAACTGAAAACGATGCTGTAATGAATTCATTACAGCAATGTTTTTAGTACTGTAATGAACTCATTACCATACTGAAATAGAGAAATATTTTTACAGTTCAATCGATCAACTAAATACATCATACGATCAGTAGATACTTAAAATAAATATCTTTTATTTCAACATATGGACGAGAATTCACCGATGAGGAATTGAAAGAGATTTATTTAATTCAAACGAGCACATAATTGATTATTCTTTTCTCATTGAAAAGATCTTGAACTAGTTTATCATTTCTGAAAAATTTATTGAAGAAACTAAACGCTGACTGATGATATGTCGAGCGAAGCGAATGTACATTTTCAATGAAATGGCGAAATTGAAGTGAGTAATGGAACCAATAAACGTAAGTGGTAAGAAAACGAACGGCTAGTTAATTCGAATTGATGACCATTACAAGCAATTCATCTGAATCGAATGTCTGCAGTGTTTTATTTTCAAACTAATTCGAGAAAGAGGGAGTCGTTTGGGAAGCAAACAGAAATCAACTATTTCGCCCTTGCGTTGATGCGATGGTTGTGCAAATTTTTGAGTGGCCTAAAATGACACCTGGAAAAAATACTTTTTGATGAAATGTTCATTTTTTCAGTTATTGAATTCAGTTGACGCAGTAACTTGATTAGGTAGACGTAGACAACTGAGTTCTCCCTCTACATTTCTAGATGAACATATTGTTTTGGTTAGGTTATGGAAGGACATAGAGAGAGAGAGAGAACAGGTAGTTTATTGGCCATCGACCATGGGTGCTTCAGCCTAGAAGGTTATATTCGTCATCCATAAATAAAATATTCAAAGAGATACCATTTACAAGTTATCTTTTCAGAATTCAGTTTATTTAGGATGCATTTCCTCAAAAATTATTCCGTGACTTGACTTCCTCTTCTTTTGACTTGAACTGCGGTCCTCATTCTCAGGACACGGTTAACTTGAATGTTGAGCATCGAATCTTGCACAATTTTGATTCATTCGCCTCTGAGAAATAGACATTTTATATATTAGATTCATCTATGACAAATTGGTGAATGCGCTGGTACTAAATGAGAGATCCATATTACTTACATATATTATTCATATTCATACACATTTTGCCGTACGTCTGAGTTCTGAAACAACAACCCTCTGAGTAGGGGCGACACAACGCCCCATGAGGGAGTGCTGCAATCTAAGGAATTTGAGTAATTAAGAAGTGTCTTTGAATTTCCTTTTCAGAAATGTCCGTCCCTAGTTTCTTAGATCAGAAGGTTGATAAGAAAATGCATTACCTCTTCGGATTGCATCATTTTGTTATGGAAATGTTGTTTTAGAATCTAGAGAATTTTGGAAAATGCTTCCTTAAAAATTTGATTTGAAGTTAAATGTAAAGGGAAGTGATTTTGTGAAACAAAGCTGATTCGAGTTCAAGGAGATGAAAGCTTTTTGTGCTGTGTCATTTTGAAAGACGAATCGAAATGCACAGAGAATTTAACATTAAATATGAGCAATATTGGAAAGAGGAGAATAATCTCAACTTCACACATTGGAAATTTCAGCAGTCTTGAAGTGCCTATTACTTTTTGTGTTATCAAAAGCAACGCAATTCTTGATGTTTATATTTACAAGTGTTAACAAATGACAATCGAAGGATAAATTCGAATACTTTTAGGATATGAAAATAGGGGGTCTTTTTCTTTGGCTTGTACATTTTTTCCACTGTTCAGGTGAAAAACAAACTCTTTTCATTTTCCATTTTTTGGAAGTTCAGCTTTATATACTCCATTCACTGTTATAAAGTATCCCATTTGGCCTAGATTTAGGTTCATCTAGGTTTTTCAATTGGAACTGACGCATGTTGGTACTCGTGAAATGTCAAATAATTCTCAGAGACGTTGCCAATTCTAATTTATATTCACTCTATTTCAACTCCGTGAATGGAGTTAGTTTTTTATGGTTTAACTATGACAGAGGTTTCGTAGCACTACTAGATTTCCGTGCTGGAGATTTCAAATTTGCAAAAAAATTATTTAAGGTCGGCGTTTAAACAGTGTAGGAAAGATCAGCCGATAGAGGCGCCACCGTCCATTTTAAGGAATATCTCCATAGAACTTTCATTATCACAATAAGTTCTATGAGTATCTCTCTAATCATGAATGAAATGTACAATGGCGCTCTCTATCCGAAAATCGCCGAACTATGAAATACGCGAATTTGTGGGTAAAGCAGGAATTTTTTCCCGCCAAAATTTGAATTTGGCCATTTTCTGCCAATTTCGTATTTCAAGTTGATCTTCTGAACGAAATTATCAGTAGATTCACTTTTAATCGGAAGTTGAACTATTTTCATGGGTCTTTCTGTTGAAATAAAACAGAAGCATGGGTTGGCTCATTTTCTTCTATTTTTGAAAGAAGAAAAATTAACTGTCGGAATGAAATCGATCAAAATTATTTCAACAAGAACCCTAATCCTTTCTGAGTTCACCCACAAAATTTCAGTTCTCAAAGTGAAACCGTTTTCGAAATCAACTTGAAATAAAAACACACTACATTGAACGCCCACCTTAAATGTCTTCTTTAGGCTTATTTCTTGAGAATTTTGGAAATTGAGGAATACCATAGGTCCATCTGTTCGTTTGGAAGTTCTGTCCATTATTTTCAGTAAAATTTCATCACTCGATTCTTGATTTCCGTACAAGAAAATAGCATAACTGTACATGTACGTGAAATATTTCCAGTATTAACACAGAAGAAAGTTTCCTCAACATTCGTCACGTATTTGGAATCATTGAATTATCACAATATTTTCTCCAATCAATTATTTTCTTGGAATTAATGAACATTATGATAAATTCGTAATTTCTACGACTTCTATGTAGAAAGAACAACTGTGCTCAGGTATCTGACAGAAAAATGGCTACAACCTAACATTTTCAAAATATAAACGGGGAAATGCGCCAGAATGTCATGCCCAACCGGGATATACTATGAAAGTGAATGGAGTATACATCCGATATGATATTTGGTTATGGATGTCAACACCTAAAATATGTTATATCCTGATTTGAACTGAATAAATACATGCAGGAAAAACCCTATAACTAATCCTATTGAACAAAAATTCTCAAAAAACGATATTTCATAACAATAACACTAAGCTTTGTTTGATTATGTCTTCATTGAAAAGCCTCATACCGGGTGTTTCAGAATAAGGGACCGTAAATTCGGTAACTCAATCATCAGATGATTTTATGACATTAAGTTCCTATGGACTATAGGTCCCTGACGCACTGTCTCTAAGATACAGGGTGTTGAAATATAAAAAAAAAATTGGTTTTATGAAATTATTTTCTACGCCGTACACGATTTTTTTTGCGTTTTGGTAGGTCATGAGTATGCATTAAGACACATTTTTTCCTATATAAAATGATGTTCAATTTTCACCAGTGGCGTCCGTACAGACTTCTGTCCGAATAAATTCGGTGAAAAAATTGGTACGCCAATGATTTTTCTCGAATTTTAAATTATTTTCGTAATTACCACAGTACCACATAATTTACAATACCATATAATTTACAATAAGAATGGTTTCTTGAGTTTTTTACCTGCGACGAACACTTTCTGAGAAAAAAAATAAAATGCAATTTCATCATGTGTTCAAATGCGTACTCATTTTCCTAATAAGTTTCCGTGAATTCGGGGTCTTAATCTTCAGATGAATTTATGATATAAAGTTCCTATGGACTCAACCTCATCATGAGATTTACAAACTCAGCTTGGGTAAAATCGAAGATGAGATTTATTCTAGAGGAATATACAGGATGTTTCAGAATAAGGGACCGTAAATTCGTGATCTTAATCCTCAGATGATTTTATGATATAAAGTTCCTATGGACTATAGACTATAGGTCCCTGCACTCCCTGACGCATTGTTTCTGAGATACTGGGTGTTGAAATAAAAAAAATGTTTTTCGAAATTATTTTCGGCACCATTTTTTTTTTAAATTGCAAAACCCCGTATCTCAGAAATATTGCGTCAGGGACCTATAGTCCATAGGAACTTTATATCATAAAATCATCTGAGGATTAAGATCATGAATTTACGGTCCCTTATTCTGAAACATCCTGTATATTCCTCTAAAATAAATCTCATCTCCGATTTTACCCCAGCTGAGTTTGTAAATCTCATGATGAGGTTGATGAAGAGTGGACCTGTATAGTACATAGAAAAGACAATGTTTCCATTGAGAAGAACGCAAACACCAAAATGGGGGTCAAATCCCTAGACAATGGAAAACAAACCAACGCATTGAAAAATTCGCAATTCAACAAAAAATATTCGTTTTTACGAGAAGTCTTGTAGAAATCTCCTGTTATCAACCCCCGGCTCGGAACATATAAAACGTCACATGAAGGATCGTAAAATCCGGAAACGACTGCATCATTTCTTATTCAACCCCCCTGCCGCGTTGCTCAGAAATCTTCTTGAAACTTGAGATCCGTAAAGTCCAAGCGCGTGTATTTATCATTGCCCTAAACATGAAGATAATAGCAGTGAGCAAAAAGACGAGAACAGTCGGGGCGCCAAGCGGCAAAA
The DNA here is from genome assembly GCA_951802165.1 of Adalia decempunctata. Lineage (NCBI taxonomy): Eukaryota > Metazoa > Arthropoda > Insecta > Coleoptera > Coccinellidae > Adalia > Adalia decempunctata. The sequence continues at coordinate 33,850,751 of OX637697.1, read as the reverse complement.
CCAAACAGTTCGCTGAATATGCTGAAGTCGTCGAAAGATGGTTCGCATGCGATCCGAACAATATACGTCATATAAATTATGGCTTTTTTGCCGCTGTTGATGTTATTCAGACGCTGGGGACTATTTATGGACGACGATAGTGCAAAGGGGATTGATATGCAGCATTATGATAATGTACTAATAGTTCATTTCAGCGGTTCATTTGACATCAGTAGTTTATAATTGGACTGAAATTTCAAAATTGATTGCCGTACATTGCTCAATGAGTTGATTACAATTACCGTCTTTGTCGCTTATTATCGACAGGAGTAGCAGTTAGTCATTTTTTTATAGTATTTCACCAATTTTGTAATCATCTCACCAACTGCCACCGGAAAATTCAATAGGTATACTCCATTCACTTTTATAAAGTAGCCCGGGAGGCCCTGGAATTCTGACACATTTCACCGCGTATATTTTGAAAATGTTAGGTTATACTCATTCTTCTGTCAGATATGAACGCAACGTTGCCGTTTCTACATATAAATCGTAGAAATTACGTATTTAACAAAATGTTTATTTACTTTGGGAAAACAATGAACTTGAGGAAATATTATGTGAATTCAATAATTCCAAAGATCTGAAGAATATTGAAAAACTTTTTTTCTCTGTTAATACTGAAAAAATTTCACGTGTACGAGTATAAACATGATTGGAAGATTCAGTTATGCTATTTCTTGTACGGAAATCAAGAACCGAGTGTTGAAAATTTACTGAAAATTAATGGACAGAATAGTCCGTTACTTTGTGATAGTTTATCAACCCGACAGAAAAACTTTTAGAAGAACAGAACAGACGGACGTATGGAAATCCACACTTTTCAAAATTCTCAAGATATAAGCCTACAGACGACAATTAAATACCTCTTTGCGCAACTTGAAATACTCCAGTATGAAAATGTAGTGGTACTTCGAATCTTGTGTCACATGATAAACCTTATAAGAACTAACTCCATTCACAAAGTTGAAAAAGAGTAAATAGAAAGTAGACTTGGCAATGTCGCTTGATTTTCACGATTGCCAACATGCGTCCGTTTTAAGTAAAAGAACTTGATAAACCTAAACCATGGCCCACCAAGATACTTTATAAAAGTGAATGGAGTATATATGAAAAATTCTTTTATTTACAACCATATATGTAATGCTGTCATTATTAACGTCATTGAAGGTTGGGAAATGTCACATTACACACCTCTACTTCCCAACCTCACTTCCTGCCCTCACTTCCCGCCCTCATTTCCCGCCCTCATTTCCCACCCCCATTTCATCTATTCTACATGAATATTTTTCATTCTTTGGAGCTTTATTTAAAAAATCCTCTATATTCTTTCTCGAAAATACGTTCGATTTCTTGGGCCTAAAGCCAAAATTTTGTCGTTTTAGGAAGGCTAGCAGTTTCCCATGTTTCGAGATATCAGTTTTTTCTTCAATCTAGCTTCGTTCGCATCATACTGGACGTTGCCCACAAAGTAGACGGCTTCTTCTGTCTGCTATGTTCCCCAAAATATGCCAAGGGTACACTTTCGGAAGCGATATGTTTAACCTTTAACCTTTTTTTCTTCGCACCATTTCCTATATAATTCGAAGGCTTTTAGATACATATGCAGCCTATGCTTACTTTTCTCTGGCACCGAACCCTGAACTGCTGCGTGAGCAGCCTGCAGAACTTCTGGTGGAGTACAATCCATAAATTCATTGTCGGAAGATATGATTTTCAATTTATTATTCGACTTTATCTGACATTCATTTATATTGGTGACAATTGTATACCCCGTAGTCACGGTAACAATATCTACTTGATTATTCTGTGATCACCGCGTTCTTGGTGATTTGTCGTTAAACACAAATTTACTTATTTTAATTGAAACATGATGGTTGTAAATAAAATAGTATACAAACCTTGGTAGGAAGTTTCATTCCTGTCTCGAGATCATAGCTAACCTCGACATTTCGCGTCTCGGTTAACTAACTAATCTCACGACAGGGATGAATCTCTTCCCACCTCGGTGTGTAATATACTATTTTGTACAACTGCCATTGAAAGTGACACTTTTAATGACAGCAAACGGTGTTGAAATTGATTGTTTACGGGGAAGCGCGTTAAAAATATATTTAGCACTCCATTTTCTCATGAAGAAATCAGATGAAAAAAATTCAGCAATTGCAAATTTTAATTATCAATATTTAACAATCATTACTTATGAACATTAATATTAATCGTAAAACTAGAACAATTTATTACTAACATTAATGCCCTGTGAGCTTCGCAACACATTATTAGAATCCTCAGCACCATCAGTACTTGTAGAAACCGGAAGTACCATATTGAATGATGATGATCCAAAATCTGTTGAGGTTGCTAGAATTTTTTCAGCTATGACATTTCTATATGCAATGGAATGATCAACATAGCCCTCGGCTACCGTCGTAGATTTCCATCCACAAGGTTTTTTTTTATCCGTTATATTTGCTCCTGATTTTGCTAGCAATGAAGCGGAGGTTTATCGAAAACAGTGTCCTGTATATTGCTTTGTTTCTGGCAGTTTGCGGAATTCGGCAACAATAGATGGAATTTTCCCAAATGTATGGATACCAACTGGATTGGCAGTGCATTTATTATTCATGTATTTCAGGAAAAAACGACGATGTTTGATGACAGAAGGGAGCAGTGCAAAGTACTTATGAAAATAGTCAACATCTTCCTAATAATACCGAAAGAACGACTGACTTTCGTTTTTGTGTTTGGAAGTCAAGTATTTCTCATCTGGTGCCTCATTTATAAACTTTTCAACTTGTTCACGAGTGAGAATTTTCGATTTTTGGAACGATATCCTTCACTTTTCCGTTTTAAATATGCTATTACCTTGAAATATTTACTAACATCCACACCATTTTTAATAAGGGCGCTTGACTTTATCATTGAAAATTTGCTTCACAAAGTTGATGAACTCCATATTTTTGATTTTTCTTCTAAGTATACCAAGAAAACAGGTTCACTGAAGTTCCCTTCTACATTTTTCAATTTACAACAGGCCAGGAAATTGTTTCATGCAATATCGTACAGCTGAACAGATTTTCTAGGTAGGAGTTCCAGATTTGCTCTTCTTGTAGACTCTTCAATATCCACAGGAACAACCAAATCGTCACTTTTATTAATAAATTGACTCTCGACAAACATATTAAGCAGTTAATAACCCAAGACGAAAATTGAACAGGAACGAAATTCAAATGACAGCGTCTTTTCTCATTTGTTAGTAATCATAACGTTGGCAACGTTTGCCATTCACAACAACCTTTTGATTATTTGAATATTAAAATGCATTTTGAAGTTTATTGTCATTGCAAATTCGCCCATTTCATTATCAAAATAAGACAGTTGTACAAAAAACATTGTATGGTATTTGTGTTTAAAGTGATTTTATTTTGTTCGTGAAATCGTTCAATTCGCTCCGCTCATTTCACAAATTTTTCACTCACAAAATAAAACATCACTTTTAACACTCATATCATAAATAACTATTGTTTTACTGTCGTCTTATTGGTTGTATCGTTTTTCGAATTCCTGTCAATGTACCGGATTTTCCATATTCGTTGTCTAGTGAGGTGATCTCAGAAACCCGATGAGCTAGAACAAAATGAGTGGACATTTTCGGACTCAATTTTTTAGAGAATTATTTTGGTGAAAACTGCAACCTTCTTGGTCAAACCGTTTCCGAGAAAATTGAAAAATGGCTTCAAATGAAAAGTTCTCATAACTTCTTTATTACTGGTGCTATGAACATGAAACAAAGACATCATACAGCCACTTTTTCAGTAGAACTTGTGATTTTTTTAAATGTAAACTATACAAATCTCTGTGACAGATAAATTGCTGTAACTTCGTAAGAGGGGTCCTCCTGGAAAAAATTAAAAATAGGGTTATGCTCATTTTGTGAGAAGAATGTGTGACAAAGAAAATCGAAATATTAAAACTCTTTCTCAGGTATTTGGACAATATTTATTTATATTCCTTAGTTTTTTGTCATAAAACCGACGTTTCGGTCACACATCGGACCTTTATCAAGGCTGAAATTTCATAAAATGAGTCTACATAAAACAAACGATAATACACCTACTTTAATGATTACACAGGAACAAGGTCAAAAATGAATTGAACATAAATCGTCATATAATAAAATTCTTTCCTTCTCCCACAATTATAAATTTTTCAAGGAATCTCAGAACAACCGTTTACATATTTCATTTATTTATCGGAGGTTATATCTAGATTATTCCAGAAAGAAATACATAACCCAAACATATTGTTAAAGAATATAATTCTTTTTCTTTGTTTATAAAACATTGTTATTTAGTGTTTTTTCTTTTTTTATTTTCTTAAAGGTATTAATAAATTGTTATAGATTGTACTAAGTCCATTAACGTCTTCCCTATAATTTACTGTCTTGTTTATTGTTATGTGCATCATTTCGCTAACATTTCGTCGATAGTTATTATTTTCATGGTCAAGTATTTTGGTTCCTTCAAAATTAAATTTATGCCCTTCCTTCTGTGTGTGTGAAGTGAGCGCTGTTTTTTCCCAATTTCTGATGTTGTTGCAGTCAGTCTTGTGTTGTCTAACTCTGTCTTTTAGAAGCTGTCTTGTCTGTCCCACGTAGGACTTGTCACAGTTGAAACATGGTATACTATAAACCACCCCTGATTGTGATTCTGTTGGAACGGGATCTTTTAATTGCGTAAAATATTTTCTAGTTGTTTTTTTATTGTAAAATGCGCATGTACAGTTAATCTTATTGAAAATTTTCGATATTTTCTGTGACAATCCAGGTATAAAGGGAAACCTACAATACAATGTACGAGTACGTTCAAAGTATTCTCGTTTGTTAGTTATTTTCTGTTTGGTCTTATTAATAATGTGTCGAATGGCATATTTAGGGTAATTATTTTCTTTTAAAATATTGCTAACTCTCTCAATATTTTCTTCTTTGAATTTATTGTCGCTCAAGATTATGGCCCTGTACATTAAACCAATCGCAGTGTTAATTTTTTGTGTACTACTGTGGTTGCTATAAAAGTTGACAATTCTATTGGAACTTATGCTTTTCGTGTGACAATTGGTTATCAAATTCTTTCCTTCTCTAACAACCTAAATGTCCAAGAATGGAATCACGTTATCTTTTTCGTATTCTGCAGTGAATTTTATATTAGGATGGTATGAATTGAACGTTTCTATGACCATTTTTATCATGTTTGGGGGAACTAACAAAAGTGTATCATCTACATAAAGTAGCAGCAAAATCAATAGGGAACCTATTTTTTCAAGAACATAGTCAAAGAGGTCGTTCATCACTAGATTTGCAAAATTTGAACTAGCAGGTGCTCCCATCGCGGTACCTGTTAATTGTTCGTAAAATTGATTGTTGAAGCTGAAAAAACCTCCCTCAAAACATAATTCGATCAGCTAGAGGAAGGTCGACTTGTCTAAGTTAGTGAAATTCTTAATGTAGTTCCATTTCTTTTTTGTAACTTCAATTACTAGTTGTTTGGAAATATTTGTAAATAAGGAAACTACATCAAGTGACATAAGAACATAACCTTCCGGCACCACAATGTTCTCAACAATATCTTTCACTTGCATCGAATTTTTTACGTTGTAAGGTGATGTTGACAAAACTTTAGAAGGTATTTCATGCATAAATTTTCCCACATTGTGGGTGGGTGCGTTGATGTTACTCACTAAAATGTTAATAAGACATAACAGTGTAGTACCTAAGTTGTATTGTCTGAGGAAGATTCACAAGAACGATTCAAGCCTAAGACCAATAGTGAGTAACATCAACGCACCCACCTACAATGTGAGAAAATTTATGCATGAAATACTTTCTAAAGTTTTGTCAACATCACCTTACAACGTAAAAAATTCGATGCAAGTGAAAGATATTGTTGAGAACATTGTGGTGCCGGAAGGTTATGTTCTTATGTCACTTGATGTAGTTTCCTTATTTACAAATATTTCCAAACAACTAGTAATTGAAGTTACAAAAAAGAAATGGAACTACATTAAGAATTTCACTAACTTAGACAAGTCGACCTTCCTCTCGCTGATCGAATTATGTTTTGAGGGAGGTTTTTTCAGCTTCAACAATCAATTTTACGAACAATTAACAGGTACCGCGATAGGAGCACCTGCTAGTTCAAATTTTGCAAATCTAGTGATGAACGACCTCTTTGACTATGTTCTTGAAAAAATAGGTTCCCTATTGATTTTGCTGTTACTTTATGTAGATGATACACTTTTGTTAGTTCCCTCAAACATGATAAAAATGGTCATAGAAACGTTCAATTCATACCATCCTAATATAAAATTAACTGCAGAATACGAAAAAGATAACGTGATTCCATTCTTGGACATTTTGGTTGTTAGAGAAGGAAAGAATTTGATAACCAATTGGCACACGAAAAGCATAAGTTCCAATAGAATTGTCAACTTTTATAGCAACCACAGTAGTACACAAAAAATTAACACTGCGATTGGTTTAATGTACAGGGCCATAATCTTGAGCGACAATAAATTCAAAGAAGAAAATATTGAGAGAGTTAGCAATATTTTAAAAGAAAATAATTACCCTAAATATGCCATTCGACACATTATTAATAAGACCAAACAGAAAATAACTAACACACGAGAATACTTTGAACGTACTCGTACATTGTATTGTAGGTTTCCCTTTATACCTGGATTGTCACAGAAAATATCGAAAATTTTCAATAAGATTAACTGTACATGCGCATTTTACAATAAAAAAACAACTAGAAAATATTTTACGCAATTAAAAGATCCCGTTCCAACAGAATCACAATCAGGGGTGGTTTATAGTATACCATGTTTCAACTGTGACAAGTCCTACGTGGGACAGACAAGACAGCTTCTAAAAGACAGAGTTAGACAACACAAGACTGACTGCAACAACATCAGAAATTGGGAAAAAACAGCGCTCACTTCACACACACAGAAGGAAGGACATAAATTTAATTTTGAAGGAACCAAAATACTTGACCATGAAAATAATAACTATCGACGAAATATTAGCGAAATGATACACATAACAATAAACAAGACAGTAAATTATAGGGAAGACGTTAATGGACTTAGTACAATCTATAACAATTTATTAATACCTTTAAGAAAATAAAAAAAGAAAAAACACTAAATAACAATGTTTTATAAACAAAGAAAAAGAATTATATTCTTTGACAATATGTTTGGGTTCTGTGTTTCTTTCTGGAATAATCTAGATATAACCTCCGATAAATAAATGAAATATGTAAACGGTTGTTCTGAGATTCCTTGAAAAATTTATAATTGTGGGAGAAGGAAAGAATTTTATTATATGACGATTTATGTTCAATTCATTTTTGACCTTGTTCCTGTGTAATCATTAAAGTAAGTGTGATATCGTTTGTTTTATGTAGACTCATTTTATGAAATTTCAGCCTTGATAAAGGTCCGATGTGTGACCGAAACGTCGGTTTTATGACAAAAAACTAAGGAATATAAATAAACATTGTCCAAATACCTGAGAAAGAGTTTTAATATTTAAAGAATATGGACGAGAATGAAAATCAAAAAAAATCGAAATATTTCTTTCGCCAGATTGAGAATATCTGGAGCAAACCCTAATCGAAGAAACAACCAGCCATACTGTTTCTGCTGTGAAGCCATGTCTTGACTTTTTCGGAAAGTCAAACGCTACATTGCCCTTTCTCCAACCCCATCAAAATATGAAAATCTCAAACGCACAACAGAATTAATCTCATAAATCGATTTCGTTGTACAATTTCGCCAAAGTCGACATCAAAAGAATATATTTCTGCTCCTTTATCGTACAGAATTTAATCTTCCTCTGGAAAACGTCACATATATTCATATCAGATGGTGTGCCGTTGAAATTTGTATATACCAATTTTATTGAATCACTATCAACCAACGGATCCTCTTGTAAAAGCTCTCGGGAAGGAATGTGTATTCAATGATGAGTTTGATGCATAAATATAACTTCATAACATGAAATATTGCGTTCCTCAACAATAAACCCACTTGAATCGCTCTCCCCAGAAACCAATAACTGAGTGATACATCTTTTCCTTCACTTTGAGGTGAATTCATATTCTCATGAAGAATTTAACAAATGTGATGTTGCAAGCTGAATACCAGAAACATTATGCTTTATCCAGGAGATTTCAAGTTGAAGCCTTAGAAAATGCCCCCTTCAAACTAAAGTTCACGTCTTTATTCTTTTTCCCTGGAATTCTTTTTGTTGGGATAGTCCAAAATTAGTGTAGTATTATTTCTAGTTCTTCAAAAATTATAGTGAATGCCCGGATGTCTTGTGGTTTTGGATCAAAATACACCTGGCAAATAGATTGTGACCAAAAATTGTAGATCAAATTGGCTCTCTTAGCTGAAGTATTTGGTCTAGTTCGGAAATGAATTGCAATATTTCACGTTCGTGGCTCTATTGAGGTGATAAGTTCGACTCGTTCAGGGAGAAAAAAAACAGATTTTTATGGACCAGAATCTCTTAAGCAAAAGCTAATCAATGCCAAAACAAGGGTTTCTATGCAACTATATTTCAACTTAAAAGCAGGGGTAATGTCAGAACTACACTCATTCGATATTATGTGACAATACTCAACAAAAGTACCAAGTGAATTCAAACATATGAATATTCGCTCCTAGAATTTTGGAATCGAAGAAGACCTTGAAAGTCCAGGCGCAGCTAAATTTCATATTACAAAAAGTGATTGAAATGTTTCTCTGATTTCATCATAGAAAGAAAATGAAATTGTTCGGTATTTTTTTTATTGAGGTAGTTTAGAATTTTTGAGATTGAAATTTCTTCAAATATCTCTTACGAGCACGATAGTGTAAATCTGTTTACCTAATAGTTTACTTCAATTTTGTGTTTCTAAATTTTTAACTTGAAGACACCATTTGAAGATCATCAAAAAATTAATTCATGTTCCTTTCCAATTTTCAGATATTAGCTACGAGTATGTAAGTTACCTAAATCAGTGAACAAACAGAAAAAACTAATTGTTAAGTTTAAGATTGTGATAAAGTGAATAAATCAAAAACATCGTCTCCTTTCCAAGACATTTCACTCGCTCCCTATCTTTCAACTTTTTCTGAATTCTTGGAAAATAGTTGCGATTTCTCCAAAAAATGATGAATAACCGTCGGAAGAAAATCATTAAGTGTAGTTTCCAAAACGCTGAAGTTCAACCTATTTTTTTTATTTGAAAAACTAATTAAATCGAAAAAATTGCAACTATTTGCCCTCGTCAATTTAATCTTCTATAAACTAAAAAAATTTTCATGATGATTATTTCAAAAATATAGCTTGTACTCATGAAAAACGAAAAACATATTCAATAACCCCAGATCTAACGATTAACCTGTTTTTTTCAATTGAAAAACTGATTGAATCGAAAAAAAGAAAACTATTTGCCCTCGGGACGTTCTTCACCTTCAATTTAAAAAAAATCAAGTCTCTACGTCGTAAATTAGGGTACTTACTCGTGAAATAAAGAGATTTACCACGATTCAAAAGGTGATACTGCCCCTTAATACATCTGCGTAAGAGGATGTGTAGATTTTTTTCTCTGTTTCAGTGATCTGAACAGCAAATCGTGAGGCTGTTTCAATCCTAAAGTCTCATCAACACTTTACTTGCTAGATCAGTCTTGAATACTGTTGACGCTTTATATCTTCACCTCGATCAATTTCAAGATCACTCTCTCCAACAGATTTTTTTGTTTCACCTGTTTTCCGGTGCTTCTTCACTAAAGAAAGTACTGAAATCATGCCAGACACTGGAGTTCATTAGAACTCTTCAACTGTAGAAGACGTAACGGAGATAAAAGCTCTGATGGTGGGCACAATAGACTTTAATGTCACAGTGAAATAAAACCCCCCCTCGACTCTGAAATCTACTATAGACTCTAGCTCAGATAAACCAACTCCAACGTTTTTATCTTCATTAGACAAGTCAGCTTTTTCAGATTTTCCTGCAACACCTATTTCTCTTTATTTGTTTGTTTCTCTTCACTGAGAGGTTGTCATCACTGACCTCATGTCTAAATTTTTCTCTGGCTGCTTTAACTTGCTACAGTTCCTTCCTTTTTCTTGCAATTCATGCTACATTTTCATCATTTTTCAATTCAGAAGCAACATCAATATTCCAACAGTTTTTATTCTATCTCTTTCAGATTTACTCTGTTTGCTGGTTTCATTTTTCTGAATGTTTTCCAAACAACAACTCCGGGTTCTTGTTTGTGCATGGGTTGAAACTACACTTTTTTTACCTTGAAAGATTTCTCCGCGAAGCTCCTGATTTTTTTGCACATTTCCAGAATTAATATTAGGTCCCTTAAGCATGTGTCGCTTGATTTCATCTTGTGTTTCTTGCTGACGTCAAAGTTCTTCATGTTTATCTTTCTGAATTTCCCCTTTCCTTATTTTCCTCTCTGTCTTGTTCAGGTAGCTACGTCTAGGATATCAGCAAATGCATTATCAAGTATTCATTCTCAAAAACTCGTAACCCTAGCCACGAAGTGGAAACAGAACAAATGGGTTGTTGTAAATCGAATAATTTTGCCTCGAACCTCGCACACAAAACGTGGAAGAATCGATGATAATTGAAACATCTGCATATATCATAAATACTGGAAGAAATCCATTTACTTGTACGTGACAGATCCGGTGATAAATATCCCCGAAACAGCTCTTTGAGGTAAACTTTCCTCGCTTAATATTCCCTCGAATTCTCGAATGCCGCATAATGTGCATTGGAGGTATCTTGGAATACAGTGACGCACAATAAGGGTGAACACTAAAAGTTGGTGGGAATGTACGAACCGAAAGTATTAATCATCGGAAGTTTTTCTTCACAAAAACACTTTACATGTTCGCATATTAACCCAGATGCTGCCTGGGCGGTTATATCTGGGAAAAACTTTCCAACGCATAACGATTTATTACATGCTTTAAGCCTGTTCGTATGGCTCGGAATCGATATCCGTGTATTCGAAGTTTGCATCATTTTCAAATGCTGAATTGATAGAGTTTGTCAATAAGTTTTTGAAGCATCACCTGATTTTTCTCGAGGTGATATTCTCGGACTGACAACGAATCATGGATTTTATGCGACATTTTCGAAAATTCAAAAAAATAACACCCTTCGCCACTCTTTTTGGCGGCAAGACTCAAAATGAGGAAATTTTTCAATTAGTTTATCGAATGTGAACAATGATTTTTGCGGTGCCTGCGCACCTTCTTTTTCAAACAAATGCTCAGTCCAAATTATATGTTTGTTTATTTTTTCCCGAGTTTAAATAACGTGTTGTGAACAAATATGGTCATATGAGTGCCTAACTAAGAAAAAAGATGCCTGTTTCATTGAGATTCCAAAATGACATAACTCACTGTTGTGGGTCACCACTCACTGTTGGGTAAAAAATTAACAGTGCTGTGCCTTAGGTGGCGTAAGGACACAGTGAGACTGCCTATACAGAATACAACTGATTCTTTTAACTCACACAAACTATCGGGTTTTTTTTAGAGTGGTAGAACTTTAAGTTGAAATAAAATACAGTCAAATCAAATTTTTCTTTTATCTGAAAGATAATTTTATGAAATTTCTGTTTCAAAAATGATTTCTGGCATATGTCCACCACAAATAGCTCTGGAGCGAATGTTACAGTGAGTGGTGCTCGTTATAGATCGATTATTGTTTGTTGAAAAATCAGAATAGTATCGACCCAGAAGTGTTTTGGTGCTACGCTTCATGCTGCTACCGTAACAATTGATTTATTGAAAGAAAGATTTGGCCATAACATTATTTCGAGAAACGGTCTAATTAATTGGCTTCCAAGATCATGCGACGAGACTCCAAAGGATTATTTTCTTCGGAGTTATGTCAAGTCATTGGTTCATGCTGATAAACCAGAAACGATAGACGCCTTGGAAGCCATCATAACTCGTGTTAGTGCTGAAATAAGGCCTCAAATGCTCAAAAAAGTGGTCCGAAATTGGTCTGGTCGAATGCCGTTCCTCAGAGCTAGTCGTGGTAGAAATATGCCAGAAATTTGGCTTCGAAATCAGTTTAATTTATTCAAATTTAAAGTTCTATCACTCTAAAAAACACCCGATACAAGCGTAAAAGCTTGTAGCTCCTGAAAGGTTTCATGGGGTTTATCGGGTTATTAGTATAATCATTATCAATTAAATCATATTTTCATTCAAGATCTTATTGTATTAATAGACCAGTCCAACGATCTGTCACGATCAGCTGTTTAAGTGACTGCTGGGAGCAAACAAACAACAAACCGATTGTTCACTCTGTGTTTTTTCAAGCAATTGCTTCATTTTTGTCTCATAAAATCATGCTACTATTTTGTTGTGTGGTTAATTGGGGAAGTAGAAGACCTCTTGGAATTGTGAAATTCTATAAAATTTCTGCTACTTCAATTTCACCCATAAAATACTACTAAATGGACGGTCTGATGAGGAGATAGTTATCAGCTATTTAAAGACCTCATTAAGGGTCTACATCCCTGAAAAAAAGGGAGTCAGAAACGATTTATTTTTCTGACTGATCAAGGGATGTATGTTTGTATAAAGGTAAAAATAACAAAAAAAATATTTTATGAGTATTGAATGAATAAATAGGATATTCAACATCATTTTTGGTTATTTTTCAACATTTCCACCATCAAAACGAACTAATATTTTTGTGTTTTTTCATTTCAGTATTGAAGTCTATCATTTAGTTAATGACATGTCTATCTCATTTTTCTTTTATAATTAGCCGTTTTCTTTGTAAATGATATTACAAAAATATGTTGTTTTCGCGAAATTTATCTCCTTGAATTTCTCTATTCGGAATGATAAATATCCATTTTTCTCAAAGACAAGTCATTAAGGTTTGTTTTAGCCGTCGATTAGTGAAAATCAATTGTTAATAACAATTATGGATTCTAAGATGGAATTGAATTGCTTTTAAATGACACGCCCCCCAGGTAGCTCCTCCCAGTTGACTGGTGAATGAAAGAGAGAGCATTTATACAGCTAGTGTGAGATATATAGTTCAGGGTCGGATTTCTTCATTTCTTGTTATATTCCCTGCGCCCCAACATTTGTTCTTTGAAGCTGAATAATCCAATATATGTATAGAAATTAATGTATTAATGTTTGTTTCTATTTCTTTGTATTTTCATCTTCATCATTCTCATTATCATCATTAAGATGACGGAATAAGGTTTTTTGGCAACGGGAACAACGGGAGTAACAGGAATAACGGGAATAATAGGAACATCGGATTATCGGAAATAACGAGAACAATGGGAATTATAGAAATTACGGGAACAACGGGAATAACTCAACTGTGTACAAGAAAATCTCAACAATACAGGATGACATAGTTCACGTTATCTACAGATAATGGAAACAGCCCAAATAATCTTTCAACAAATATTCAATTGATGACATCTGATCTTGTTTCGAGCATTTCGGCCGGCGTGGTTTATTAGATTTCGACGTTTCGCCAGATCGAGTGTCTGGCATCTTCAGGAATTATTTCTCTCTCGGCCGAAATGCTCGAAACAAGATCAGATGTCATCAAACGATGGCCGCGAAAGCCTCAACAAATTCATTAAATATTCCATTATCAAGAATATCTCGATCACAAAAAGACGAAGTTCATGAATGATCTAAAAAAAAAACTAATTTGTTGAACAAAATCTGGTCATATAAAATTTATCTAGTTAGGTATATTTATCACGAAATACACTTGCAGTAGACATGTGTGTCCACTGTCCGCAAGTTTATCACTGAAAACTTTCAGATTACCTTCGAAAACGAACACGTTTGTAATTTGGGAGAACAAGCACCGATTCGGTCCTGTACAGTGGGCTGACAGCAGTGTGATGATCAAGCTATAAAACGGGCGGAGTTAGGATCGGGGAACTCGCACTGCCATCTGGCGGTAAACGTTTCTTATTTTGAAGGCGAAAGACTCTTAAACTGAGGAGAAATCGAAAAATACTATTGAATATTGAAAACTTTTTTTACAGTTAGAGGCACCTGATATTTGTGAGTTTTGTATTCTAATGTCCCCAAATTGTACCTTTGTCATGTCTTAAATGTAGGTATACGTATACATACCCAAATTTTCTTATGTACATATCAAATTGTGAACAATAAATCAGTTTACATTCTTTAATTTTAAATAGCATTTTCCTACAAATTGCATAAAATATTCACGTTCATGTTGTTTATACGTAGAAGTTTTTGGCGATATCTTTGTGCTACAGCTACATCTCTTGCAATTTTACGATATTCCCTCGATATCACACAACACTCAAAAGAGAAAATGAAAGTAATAATAGAGTTACACCATAACAGAAATACTGTTTCCAAATGTTTGTTATTTGTTTGCTCCCAGCAGCCGTCTTGAAAAGGTGATCAGCTGTTTTGTTGGACTGGTCTATTACAAATGTGCTAAAAAGCACAGAAAGCTTGTAATTTGATGCAGCCGTGTTTCCTCAAAAAATAGGTTTTCAGTCGACTACTTTTTCAATGATGAGTAGTCCAGGGTGTTCAAGGGAATATTCTGAAGAAAACACAATATTTTATAAAATGGCTAAGCTTTATTATGGACTGAAAAACTAAAAAAATAGCTACCATCCATTATTAAAAGATTATTTCGGTATCTGCTAAGCCTCAGATGATCTATGCATAACCTTCAATTTTCATCACTTGTACGGGATTATGACAGAAATCTAGTCAGTTGCAAGAGCAATCTGCATTCATCGAAGCTGGCGATTTTTTTAATTTTCATTAAGTTGATTGATTTATTCATGGATTGAAATTATTGGACACATATCGAATTATGCAAATGGAATAGTTTTGAAAATTGACGACTCTAAGAATCCATCCCATTTCTGGACTTGAAGAAATTTAGGTTATTCATTTCAAACGATGTTACAAAATGGCGGAGGATTCCGTTCGTATTGCAATGATCTGCTTTTTTTATTATCATAGTGAGACTGGTCAGAAAAGTGAACAAAGTATTGAAATTTTTTCATTATCTTCGTTCCTTGATACGTGTTTCAATTCTCAAATTATTTGGACCTCTTGAAGTTGAAGATAGACTAAAATAAAATAGGTCAAGCTAATGAAAGCGTGTTGCAAATGAATAAGAACGCCTGCTTTAATTTTAGTCATTTAGGTCGAATATATACGGTGTTTCTAGTTCAAGTGATTATTAAACGTTTCTGGAGAACTGAGCCCATTTGAAATCGGAAAATATGGAGGATGAAATTGTTCGAAATTCAGGCTAAAATATTTTGGGAGTTTCAGAACTCATTAGCACGATTACACCGGAAATGAAAATGATTTTTCTGAAGAAATGTAATATAATGAAGCATTTGATTTCCAATTACGTTCTTTACGTGTTTTGAGAGAATCCTTTCGAAAATCTTTTTTAGTGAGAATTCTCTGATCATCAACAATTGGCGACCAGCAGAGGACACGATGGGGAATTTGACCCAATTGAAGTAGAGAAGATCTCAATTTAAAAAGTTTTTTTTGAAAGGAGATGGATATCCTTATGAAGAATGCAGGATTTTCAAAAGAAGTATTATAAGATCGTTCAGGATTTTTTTTTCTAATAAATCGGAAAAACTTTTCATCCTGCACGAAAATATTAATACTTCTTCTGAGATTTCTGCATTTTTCATAAGCTTATCTACCTACCAGCGAATTTTTGAGGAAAATTAATTAATTATTTCTCCTTAACTGGTCCAAAGTCTCCATTGTGTTCTGTCACAGTCGCCAGGTATTGACAATCGGAGAATTCTCACTAATAGAGGACCTTTCTGAAAGAATCCTCCAAATATCAACAAACTTCATAGATGATATGAATTTCATGATTGATAATAATGCTCAAGATTTATTGAATGCGAGATGATCCCATACACCTCGTCATCATAGAGGTGGCTATGAAAACAACACTCAGAATCTGGGAACAGGGACAATGGCGGGATCGCGGAGGATACAGGGGGCACGCTATGGCTCTCAAGATGGTGGAGGACATTAAACCATCCCTCCTCCACAGAGGGGACCGTGGGGCCACCCCATTCCGCTTCGACGAGCCCTACAAAGTAGTTGTCCCTGCCAGAGATCAGTGGTGTAAGCCAAACAGGCTACTAAAACCTGAAGGTCCCACCTGGTACACCGACGGCTCGGTTTGCAACACCGGTGCCGGAGCTGGGATTGTTGGACCAAGAATAAAGTGGTCCATTTCTCTAGGAAAAGACTGCTCAATAGCACAGGCAGAGATATATGCCGTCCTCGCATTTGCGGTGGAGAGTATCCGCAGAGGATACTCAGGGAAACACATATACATATGTTGCGACAGTCAGGGCAAACTGAAATCCCTCTCTGATATAAAAGTAACCTCAAACTTGGTATGCGAATGCAGAAAGGCCCTGCGCAAGCTTGGCTCACATAACACTTTCAATGTTATCTGGTGCCCGGCGCATGCGTCTATCTTTGGTAACATGAAAGCAGATAACTTAGCCCATAGATAACCACTTAGCCAAAGAAGGGGCTCGCTCGACGTTTACTGGACCAGAACCCGCGCTTCCTATCTGTCATACATATATCAAAAACCGCTTCAAGAGATGGATTGATAAGAAATTCTCCTCTGAGTGGAGCACGAGAACGGACCTCAGGCAGTCGAGACTCCTTATCAAGGGGCCTTCTTCGAAGCCGGAGGTCAAAAAGCTCTTGATTCTCGAGAGGAAGCAATTGTCTCTGGTGACTGGTGCTCTAACTGGTCATCTGTTTAACAAACATTTGAAAAGAATGGGTCTAACTGAGTGTTCCCTGTGCCGTTGGTGCAAGAACGCGGATGAAACGACGGAGCATATACTGTTCACGTGCGACGACTTATCTACACTGAGGTTAACACACCTAGGGAACCCTACACCTTCCATCTCTATGGTGAGAGAGACTCCTCCTTGTCAGCTCGCGGCATTCTTGTCAGCGTGCCTTCGGGTCTGAGTCTCTCCAGTATTACACAAACGCGGTATGAACAATGGGCCATAAGGCCTACGTTCGGCCAACGAGAGGCACCGCACAGAAGAAGAAGAAGAATGCGAGATGAACTTATGATAGTTCCGATAGTGTCAACAATGGGATCACTTCAATAGATAAGATGTCTAACCAATCAAACATTTTCAGATTTCAAAGTTGGAATAGAAACCTACCGTACGTTTTCAAACCAAATGAATATACTACGAATTGGTTAATCCCGGCTCGTCATATAAACGTCACCTGAGTAATAAAAGACATATCGAAGGATCATTCATTACATCTGACTGAGGTTTTTGCCTTAGCTCCGTTCACCCTCTCTCTTTCACTATGAACTTGCATAGCGATATTCTTGGTCATATAATAGTACCGACCTAGTAAAAACATCGTGTCACCGTTATCTGCTTCATGAATACCGAGAACATAAAAAGTGGTGGATATACAGGTAGTGGATACAATTGACGAACGGTTAGTTACACACTCCATAAACAGGTTGAAAATACCGGTCCTAACTGAGACACTCAAATACAGGGTGAGGCAAGTAATTCTACCTCTAGCTGTTGAGAATATACGAGAAGAGATGTTGGAAAGAAAATTTTTATTCTGAAAGCCTACATTATCAAGTTTTTTCATTTATGTCTTGAAAATAATATCATTTAAAGTGGCGCACATGTGGAGTCTCTAGAAGAAGTTTTTCATTATTCTCTTCAGCATAGCAGTCTCAATTTGGATGATTTCTCCTTTGGTTGCCCCTTTCAAGTCATCAAGGGTCCTAGGACAATGTTTGAAGATCTCATTCTTGAGTTATTCCCACAGGAAGAAATCACATGGACTAAAATCGGGGAAACGCAGGGGCCACGAAATGACCACCCGTAGGGAGATAACTAGATCGGAGAACATATCCTGGAGAATACCACATGAACGTGGGGCTGTATGGGTTGTGGCTCCATCCTACTGGAACCAGAAATTCTCTGTGTCATGCTCTTTTCCATATTCCTCAATTTTCGGTCGCAAAAATTTCTTCAACATGTTGCAATATCGTTGGGACGTCTCAGTGACTGTAGCGCCGCGTTCCTCAAAAAAGTAAAGGCCTATGGGTCACCTCAAGAATGACCTACAAACATCGCCCTTAAACCCTCGATGACTTGAAAATGGTAATCAAGGAGGAAATCATCCAAATTGAAACCGCTTTGCTGAAGAGAGTAATGGAAAACTTCCGCGAAAGACTCCACAAGTGCTTCGCATGCTGAGGTCGTCATTTGGGTGATATTCATTTCAAAACATGAATGAAAAAAACTTGATTGTGTAGGCTTTCAAAATAAAGAAGAACTACTTAGTTGTCGCAACCTTGTATGTAACCACCTTGGCATTATTTAAATCAATGAATTTCGACTGTAAGTATACAAAATCCCGGCGTTGAATTATTACTACACTTTCGTGGAAGTTTTATGCAATAACTTCACTAGGTTTTATTTGCAGATATAATGTAAAATCTATATTTACGACGTATTAAAGAGCGGCGTTCGGTAAACATATAAATCAGCAACCGCAACCGGCGTTGTCGGTCTTATCACTCCGCGGCTTGGAAATAGAAAAAGTATGTAACTAAACCATACTGGACCATGATTCGAAGTGTCTGAAACTATGAGCCAGGCAATAAACTCCACTCAATATTGCAGAGTTTCCGAACCAACCTCCGAGCAACGCCCCGTTTACATATTATGATGTTTCCGCGAATTCCTAACAAAAACTTCTTTCCCGAGGGCAAAAATGTTGATTTGTTCCTCGAGGAATGGTTCATCATCTCTCTGAACTTGGTAAACGCGCTAAACTAAACGTAAATATGCCGAAAGTTCAACGAGTTTTTCCTTTTCAACATTCATCACGGATTAACATTATCTGAGATGGAACCACATCTCGATGCGAGAATGCTTCGCAAAAACGTCGTATGCTGAATGTTTCTCGAGAAAGTCCAGGGGAAAAAGCGGAGCAGTGGAAGTACCTCTATCTTCTTCAAATACGCCCGAACTTGTCCTGTAACTTCGTAACATTTGACTACCTAAAATATTTATTCGACTCCGAAGTTTCGATGCCTTTTTCCAACTTCGGAATTACTTTCTCGGAACAGGATATCGTGATCGCATTGTTGGTGGATTATCGAGAAACTAAGGAATTCTATTCGAACTGTTCCGCTCAGTTCAGATCATGTCGCGTCTGCTTTTGTTGCACACAATTTTGAACAATCTCCATTGTTTGCTGAAAAGTTCCATTGATACGAGAGGGTGTGGAAATCATTTACCTACAACCCTATCTTGTTATGTAATACTGTTTTTTTATTCTAATTCTTCAGTTGTTTCGACCTTTTTTCTGACGGAAATGGAACTCAATTTGAATAATTGGATACAGGGTGGGGCAAGACTTCCTTTCACAATTCCTCTTAGGGTCGTTCTAGGGCAGAAGATGTTCTACTTGATATACGGAGTGTGAATAAAAATGTTCTCAAATATATCTATTTGTTTTAAACCTCTCACCCGCCATGTATGAAAATATGTGTCGTTATAACACTATTTGATATTAGTGAAAACGACGATATGACAGTAGCCTACTTGTATTATTGAATTAGTGTCCTCCAAATTATAATCTACTCAGGGTTTTTTGCGGGAATAGGACAATAGATGTGAAATAAAGATTATCTCATATATTTGGTGACGTTTCGCAGATTTTCATCTGCTTCATCAGACCTACGAAAGTGAAATAAAATATTAAAACAATTTAGTTACACGATTACACAAACAACATCAATTACCTCTATATGTTAAAAGTAAAAGTATCTCGAATTCACAATGATTAAAATCTATTCATGGATAAAATAAGAAAAATTCAAAAGCATCAAAGTCCACCAAAACAACAAACTGGATTAACCTATAACAGGAGATAAGACGACGTCAAGAATAAAACATATTATCATTGTCAAGAGTATCCACCAAATTCTCTCATTCGCGAAATTGCCAAATATGTGTCAGGGACTCCACCAAAATGTTTTTTTCCCTCTTTCTTCCTCCGTTCAACTCCGTATCATATTACCATAATTTACGATTATCGAATTATACATTCCGCTTAGATGATCCGTATCTGATCTGAAATTTACTGAGTTATTCATGTTTATATGAATCATCTCCAGAATATTTCTTTTCCTTGATTGTCTTTCCTTGTCAAGAATTTTCACATTAGAAAAATCAAAACTATGATTATCATTGAAAACATTTCATTAATAAGATTGTTCCAGAACTTTTACGGAAAATAAAAAATAGAAACGTGAACACAATTGAACAAACTAAGAAATATTACAAGATTCCATACATTCCAGATCTTTCTCAAAAAATTAAAAGAACATTAAAAAAGGAAAATAAAGAATTAGTCTTCTACAATATGAAAACGGTTGGCATGCTATACAGTCACATAAAAGACCCTATAAGAAAAGACCTCAAATCAGGACTGATATATGGAATACCATGTTCGGATTGTAATAAAGTATATGTCGGACAAACAAGACAATATTTACAGAATAGGATAAAACAACATAAATATGATGTTCGGGACGTGAAGAATAAAGAGAAGACTGCACTGTGCTCTCATGTTTTCAATGATAATCATAGTTTTGATTTTTCTAATGTGAAAATTCTTGACAAGGAAAGACAATCAAGGAAAAGAAATATTCTGGAGATGATTCATATAAACATGAATAACTCAGTAAATTTCAGATCAGATACGGATCATCTAAGCGGAATGTATAATTCGATAATCGTAAATTATGGTAATATGATACGGAGTTGAACGGAGGAAGAAAGAGGGAAAAAAACATTTTGGTGGAGTCCCTGACACATATTTGGCAATTTCGCGAATGAGAGAATTTGGTGGATACTCTTGACAATGATAATATGTTTTATTCTTGACGTCGTCTTATCTCCTGTTATAGGTTAATCCAGTTTGTTGTTTTGGTGGACTTTGATGCTTTTGAATTTTTCTTATTTTATCCATGAATAGATTTTAATCATTGTGAATTCGAGATACTTTTACTTTTAACATATAGAGGTAATTGATGTTGTTTGTGTAATCGTGTAACTAAATTGTTTTAATATTTTATTTCACTTTCGTAGGTCTGATGAAGCAGATGAAAATCTGCGAAACGTCACCAAATATATGAGATAATCTTTATTTCACATCTATTGTCCTATTCCCGCAAAAAACCCTGAGTAGCCTACTTGATTTCATCAAACCTTTGAATTTGAGAATTTATGTGAGAAGTGAAGTGAATAGTATATTATTCAACAATTCAACCAATGTAAGTCATAACCCAACTAGATGAATGTTGCACCACGAGAGGTCAGGCGAGTGGTGTAGTTCATCGACTGTGTTATGACCATTACCGCGAATTGAATACTATACTTTATCTTCGACTTCTTCAGTAAAATTCGAATTAATCTGCATTTTTCAAATTGACAACAGGAGTCGAAAGCAACCTCTGTGGTCGAGAATCGAACCACCGTCAAATCTCGTAGAAAACGTCAAAAAGTAACATTTTCTGAATGCAATTTTCGGATATTCAGACCTTAGAAAATGTAGAAATAGATGTTGACGTTATTTTGTTATTGACGTTATTTTGTATTGTCGTTATTTTGTCTAACAGTTGCTTACAGACCAATGTATGCGATTTTCTTCAAAATAAAGGTTATTATTATTATAGATGGCGAGCACGTTACCTTGATGTCTGATCGATCGATCCGACATTTTCATTCATTTCGTAATCAATTTAATTTTTCCTATTTGTATAGGAGTGAGTTATAGGCATGAGTTATACTCGTGCTATTGATTCATAGATACCTACTATTACTGATCAACATCATTTGAATAATTTAACCCTTATTCAACAGATTTCGAGCTGTAAAAGTGTCTATAAACCAACAACGTGAATTACAATAATAACTCTCGCCTTTAACACACTATAATACAAATAGGAAAAATGAAGCTTACAAAATGAATAAAAAAGTCGGATCAATCGGGAAATCTTTTTCAGACATCAAGGTAACGTTCTCGCCATCTATTTCTACATTTTCTTGGGTCTGAATATCCAAAAATTGCATTTAGAAAACGTGAATTCTTGACGTTTTCTACGGGATTCGATACCGATTCGATTTTCGACCACAGAAATCGCTTTTGACAGCTGTTGTCAATTTTGAAAATGCAGATTAATTCGAATTTTACTGAAGAAGTCGAAGATGAAGTATAGTGTTCAATTCGCGGTAATGGTCATAACACACTTGATGAATTACACCACTCGTCTGACGGCTAGTGCGGAAAAATTCATCTGCTTGTGTTATGACTCACATTACCGCTCATTGAACAATATACTATTTTCTGTCGATAGAATTGACACTTGTAGCAGAAACAGTGAAGTAATAAAAAAATGCGTATTGAATTCTTTCAAATCAATTTTTCAATATGGCTTATGTTCAAAAATCCAAAAGTTCTAATGCAAAATATTGTTGAGTTTGATTTTCTCTATTCTTTGTGATACCAATTCGAAATTACAAAACTGTCCAAAAGTGCGATTGATTTCGATCAAGTTATCTGCCAAACTTAATCCTGCTATTGTTCTAAACAAAAACAAAACAAAAATCAGCAACTTCAAACGGCATTAAATGGAAGGAATAAAGCTTTGAGCAAAAAATCCTATGAAAGATCCCTCTAAACTAAACACCCATTGAAGAATCACCTCTCGATATCATTTGCTTTTGAATAGTCCGATCCTGAATATTTATTGCTTTGTTTTGGAAGTTAAGTTACCGAAAAAAGACCACGAGAAAATCTTCGTTGAACCTTTTCCCTACGACATTTATGGTTTTCAAGATACAACGTCTTCGCCCCGGCTGCAAACTTCCTGTTTCGTGCAGAAAATATCCACTTGCTGCAATGATTTGCACACCTCGTTCCTACATAGATAAAACAACACAACGAAAGTATATACAGGGTGTCACATTGAAAAGGAAACAGAGGTCTTTCCTAGTCATATCAAGATTATGGAAAATCGGTTGAACCTGCCAATTTTGTTCATGTGAGGGACATGTTTTCACACAAAAACCATCATCATATCATTTTATCCCTGTGCGCGTCAACTCCAACCCCTTAGGAATTGGTAAGAGGGGTCGTGCGATATGACGTTAAAAAGGTCGTTTCCTCCAGAGGCTCCAGAATATGTATATACGTTCGGGGTATTGTGAAATATTTCGATCGAAATGAATCTCGCCCGCTATAATGTTTTTATAAACTATTGTATCTGCTATTTGGTTATTGAATAAAAAACCTTTTATTATTATTATTATATACGTTTTTTTTAGATTAAAACATTCGAGTTCGAAAATGAAATATCACCACACTGAAGCAAAGATGATAACCGATTCCAAAGAGACAATGCTGGGGGGAAAAATCGATTCAGAAAAACGAGATTAGTGTCCTGAATAGTTTTTAATTCAACAAAGGCTCAATCTTAGCCCCATCAACTCCCATACCATGGTCTGAATTTTGCTCAAAGTTCTCGAGCATTTCGGATCAAATAATATTTTCGTCGTTAATTTGCCTCCCAAAAAGAACTCTAAAAGGGACAGATCTGGAGATCCAGCTGGTCAATCTATAGGACCTCTCTGACCCATCCACTGGTTGGGAAACTTCATAATATGAAAAGTCTTTCTCTGCATATTTAACTTAAATGCAACTAAATAATCTAATATGGATACGGCTTTTTCAAACTTAAGACTCGAATAAATCATAAATGGAGAAAAAGGTGTATGAATGTTTACAATTCATCTTTATGAAAAGAGAATCCCACAACTTAAAAGGGTTCTTCAATATGTGAATTTTGGTTTTGGTCGAAAATGATTTTTTTGATGTAAGAATTAAAAATGGTTGACGAAGATATGATATTTGACGCTATTTTGTTTGATGTTTAGTTGTAGCTCGTGACGCTTGATATTATATGTGGGGAGGATCATTCAAAATGAAGCTTTTTATTATTATATATTATAGTCCTTTATTATCGAAAGGTAATGAATAATAAATAGATCGATCAAAAATTAGTTGAACTAGATGACTAATATTTATATCTGGAGGTTAATTTTTTGATGAAAACAGCATATCTAACTATGTTTGAGATACAGGCTGTTTTTCGCAAATGTATATTTTGGAAATGTTGCTATTAATTCTTTTCTGTGAAACCTATTTCCGTAAAGCTTTTTTATCCAGAATTCAATGAAAGTTTCTTAAAAAACCTTAAATTAGCTATTCATAGAAACAAATACGTTTTTTTTTTAATTCGAATGGGATATTTTCGATATTTCAATAGAGCTTTAAATTCCCATTTCAAAATATGCCATACTGGATATTATACTGATATCATCTTCGAAATTTAGAGATCAGAAGTTTCCTAGTGTATTTTTATTGGAGTTGTGAAGAACAGAATTGGAATGTTTTTTGAAGTTATTAGTGAATGTGACATTCGAATTTAGACAGTAAAGATTTCAGGCAGAACATCAGGTTTTTTGTATTTTTGGAATGATAACCGCAAGCTCTACTGAAATGAATATACGTGAATATATAGTGTTAGAATCATATCCGAAATGAAATACTGGCATTATTCCAGGAAAATGTGAAAATATACCGACACCATTGAGTGGTAAAATAAAAGATGTCAGAGAAATATTCTCACAGAAACGAAGAAATTTCCACAGGAAAAAATTATGGTCACTTTTCAAAAAAGCACATTCACAAAAAACACCCTCTTACACTAAAAGTATCAGAAACCAGCATTGGCTTTGGATTATATAAATTGTAGAAAGGACCTAACATTCAAATGTGTCCATATGCTCATCAGTTTGTACTCTTGATTGAAATTTTCTTGCTGTTGGGTAGAAGAAATTCTGTTCAATATTATTAAATGAATGAAAACTTACCAAGTTTCCGAAAAGACAAATAATGAAGCTAGTGGACTGTTTATGTATATAAATTTTTATTGAAACCCAACACGAATGAAAGGATAGGAAAAAGTACCCAATAGAAGACATGAAATATAGTCTTACCTGTTTCAGCAAAACGGTCTTTAACTCTTATTTCCTTGAACAGAGTGATCGAGCTCAACGAACGAATATGGAATGAAGCTGACGTGAAAATCCGTTGCTAAAAATGTCAAATTGTGCACACTTATCCTTGTGGTATCACAAAATATTCACGCCACTGGTAACATTTGTGTTCGAACTCAATTCGCACAAATGAATGTTCTTAATTGAATGTTATTCGAATGAATCGAAATCACTGAAGATACGAATTACAAAAAGAATGAAATTTTCAGCAAATCTCGAAGGTAACATAATTAGCACTTATCGGAAGCACAAGTATTCATGGTCGTTATAATCAATGAACTGAATGAAAATTATAATAAAACAAATATGTAACATATGATGCACTCCACAGCTGAAGAATTCTTCTGGCACCTACACACCATATGGGAATTCCCAGTACGGAGAAATTAATTGGAAAGGAAATGAGAATTGAGAAAATTCAAAAAAAATTATCTGAACCGTTCACTTGGCGTGAACACTTGCCTACCACTCCCCTGAAAAACTCCATAGATCCGCTAGTGTTTCCTTTTCAATGTGACACCCTGTATATTTTTATTTTACGACAATACAATTATTTTTCATGACAATATACAATGTAATCAATTCGAAAATAATGTCCGGATAAAATTTGAGGAGAATAACGAATATGGACTTCGATTTTCGGACCGTGTATATTTTCAGGAACAATAGCACCTGATGAGTATCGTGTATTCCATTTCATTCATTGAGTGCCACACTTGAACCTAGAGTTTGTTCAATGTTTCGAGTACAGTTGCTTCCGATATGGACGTCGTTATAGGCAATATCGGGTTTCTATTACGTTCGGTGCGAGCTCGAATAGGAAAAATCACGATTATAGGGCGCAGCACGAAATCCTCATATCTGATATTTAACTCACAACCCAGTGCTTATTTTCCATTATTGCTTTCTCTGCTTCGATTTTATAAAACTCCCGAGAACATTTTTTGTTCTTATCGACGTTTGCGGGGTAATTCTCATAATTTATATTCAGGCAATACACGCCGGAAATCAATATTCCCAGAACAAATATGTAACATGTGATTAAGTTAAATCCGGGTATTAAAGGGGGCATATTCGTTTTCCGGTGCCGGCAAGGTAAGGTCATTGCGTTTGTGTGCTCGAAATGGAATCGAGTAAAACTGGAGGTATTTCGAATTCGATTTCCAATATTACAGTCATTAGTGAACGTCATGAAGTATTAACCTAATGAAATAGACAAAAAGTACATCAGGATTTGAATAAATTGATGAGTCGGAAAGTTTCCATTGGAACGGTTGGAATATCCACAGCAAAATAAGACCATGAGCCTCGCTTACGCTTTTTTCTTGGTCGCAATATGCCGCATCCTTTGAGTTATAAAGTTAACTCGAGATGATTTCAGGACAATAGACGAGTCCCTTCATGCTGGCCAACTGTTCAAAAATACCTAAAAATCACTTCCCTTGTTTTCGCAATGATTCAACTCTTACCTGAAAGCTTTAATCCGAATGAGTGTATCCTGAAAATATTAGAAGGTCTTCATCGAAAGCTATAAATTTTTGTTTTTTTTGGTTGTCATCAATGGATAGGAAAATAAATAATATCCCACCAAAATGTTGAATTGTTGGAATCAAATGAGGATTTCGCTAGAGTCTTCGTTTTTCATAATAACTCTTCTCATAAATGATATGTTTCTACCAACAGTGTAAAAATGATTCAAGATACTCAGAAATATCAAATTTAAAATTCATCCATTTCCGAAGAAGGAGTACTCGTTCGAAAACCTGTGAAACTGATTATTATAGGTGGATTCTTCGAATTCGTGGAGATCATATGAAGACTTTCAGTGAATTAATGTATTATGAACAGTGTATTGTCGAGTTTATTGAATGTATAGGTGTATAAATATGCTTTTCCCTTCTAATTGGATAGAAATTTCACAAGTTATTCAAAGGAAATTAGGGAAATAAATGATTGTCTTGAATGTTCTTTATTTGCATGGAAACTTACTACAGAATAACAACACAAAAGGATTTACACCTGCCATAAACTATGATCTGGAGTGAATTAAGTTCTGATGCCGCATGAGAAATCAAGATCATGGTGCTGGAAAATCATTATATATCAAGTACCATGTTTGATGGTTTCCCATCAATATTCCCACATATTATGCTTTTCTCCAGTCCAATTTATTCAATATGTCAAAGGCATCAGTGATAAACTTAGAAAACTTAGAATTGAAACATGTATATAATACAAGGAGTAAATTTTATTTGTGCGGTGAAAAACCAAATTTTTCTTATGTACAAAAAAAAGTTTTTTATTCTATTTAAACAATATGGAATAAATTACCTAGTGAATTCAAAACTAGACCTACATACATTAAAAAAAAACACTAAAAAAATTCTTATTTAAAAATGTTATTATTCATTAAATCACTTTTTGGATGAAAAAGATTTCAGTGATCTTTAATGTAAGGGTTGTTGTAATTATTTTTTTTCTCAACCTAATATTTGTATTTTATTTTGACACGATCTACACCTGTGCGCTAAATGCTACACATACTTACCATTATATTGTTTGTTGTAAAAGATCAAATGAAGGATTATTATTATTATTATTTGGTGTTGAGGCATCTTTCTACGGAAATTTATTAAAACGAATAGCCCTGGTTTTACTGTTCCTTGAAGAGCAATTGGAAACAGTTTTTTCCAATACTAGTACTTTGCTTATATTGTCATATAATCAATCTACTAGCCTAAAATTCACACATATCATGAGGATTGAAACAAAAATCGTCAGATAGTTCACCTTTTTTAATTTCCATCTCACAGAAAGATGTCACAGCTCAGTACCTAGAATTACGAGGCTCAACTTCGTAATACTCTTGTTGATAATCATAGAATTAAACTTTCTGCACAGTGAAAACGGCACCAGAAATTAAAAACCCAAACAAGACATCTCATAACCTAAAATATGATAAATTTGTGAATAATATTTCAAACGGAATAACACTGATATAAATACCTTCTGAACAGTTTCTACTTACTCATTTCAATACTAATTAATCTGTCCAGGAAACAATAAGTAATTTCAAATAATCCCTCAAGAATTCCTGGATATAAAAAAGCTAAGATTGAAATTTTTGACGAAAGTCATAGATTTATAGCATTTCCGTTGATGAAATCATAAACAAAAAAAAATTTATAGCTTCCGATGAAGACCTTCGTGACATCTAATATGTTCAGGATACTCTCATTAAGATTTAATCTTTCAGTTAAGAGTTGAATCATTACGAAAAAAGGAAGCTATTTTTAAATAGTTGGCCAGCATGTCTATTGAAGACCAACCAGAAATTTCACCCCAAACTAAGTTGTGACTAATTTAATTTATTCAAATGTCTAGAATA
Organism: Adalia decempunctata; assembly: GCA_951802165.1. Taxonomy (NCBI): domain Eukaryota; kingdom Metazoa; phylum Arthropoda; class Insecta; order Coleoptera; family Coccinellidae; genus Adalia; species Adalia decempunctata. Next base: position 33,821,978 of record OX637697.1, on the reverse strand, counting down.
TGCCCCAAACGAATGGACTTTCTTTTATGTTCAACATGGATTCTACCGATTGTACGTCAAAGTTCAAATCAATGAACAGAAAGCTTAAAATCAAATCATGGACTAAATGAAGCAGGTGATGTCGGTTGCAAGCTTCCGATGTTTCCTGGAAACATTTAGGTAATGATGCAGTTCTCTGGGGTTTCTTGGGGGGATCTCAAAGAGTTATCATTTCTCAGAAGAGAATCATACGCCTGATATTCAAATTTCCGCCCCGTGTTTCTCGTCGTACAAGTTTCAGATAGTTTGATACATTTTACATTCTTGTCGCTATATTCTGAATTTTTTGGGTGATGTCCACCCCAACATGAACAGATAAAGGAAATATTCGGCTTTTCAAGACTGTAAAATTCGACACACAGATTTTTTAACGCATTAGCATCCCGTCATGTCATTTCCAAGCGGCTCCATGCGTTGGGAATGATTAAAAAAACGGTAAACGTCGTTTTTTCGTAAAAAAGTGATGGTTTTCTCAAACGCATTGTGACGGGTAATGAAAAATGGAGCTATCACAGCCACTCGTAGGGAAGAAAGTCATGAGGACTGCCCGGTCAAGCTTATACGTCATCGATTTGCCCGAATATTCACGCTGCGAAAGTGAGACTGTGTATTTGGTAGGACCAGGACGGTGTTATTCATTATGAGCTGTTGGAAACGAGTTTAACCATTACTGAGAAATGGGATCCATTAAAATTGATGCGATTCAGCCCAATACGAACAGAGGCAGGTTTGATTCTACAACATGATAACGTTGCTAAACCCATTGAAACCTATTTTTCTTTTATTTAGAGATATTTTCTATTCTATGAAAAACTAACATTCATCGATTCAACTAATACACTGGTCTCTGATTCAATTACTTGAATTATAGTATCTGATGATTTCTTCGTTTCAAGATTATCATTTGGTTAAAGTTATTCACCACACACTGGACAAATCAGATTTTGAATTAAATGGAATATATTCATTTACAAATGAAGTTTTCCATTTCACAGAATCGAAATTTTCAGGAAATATCGTATTCTTCTATGATATCTTTTTCATTCAAGAAGATCAGTTTATTCAAAATAACAAACTAGACAAAATATAAAAAATCTCTATATACCGGCTGTCCCAATTCAAGTGAAGACGAAAAACTCAATATTTCTGAAACGGATCAGATTTTCGAAAAACTGGTTGCAGGATAATACTCGGTGAATCTGCGGCTAAGAAGCAATGATGAAAAATATAGGGTGTCCCATTTAAAAAACACAAACTTTTCTCTCTAGCACTTGAACGGCGAATAATTTTTCGGATCAGATAGAAGCAGGGTATAGGCAATAGAAATTACAAAAGAAAATGTCTTGGAATTTTCGTGATATCTCCTTCAGAAAACGAGATATAGCGAAATATTTGAAACAGCAATTTTTCAGAAACGCCCTGTAACTCGAGACCAATTCAGATATCTGGGATCTGTTTGCTGACAATTGATTATTTTGAAAAAAGAGATCGGGAGTCCTTGAACATTTTTCTCTAACCCCTATGGTTGTCGAGATGCTCTCAGTGATCATCGAATTTGGGACACCTGTACATATAGCGGAATTCCATTAAGTCGCCGAATATGATGAAAAAATTATTGGTATCGATACAGGAGAATTTGGATTCAGCTGTAGAATAACTATTATCAATCAAAAATAAATAATCGATTAATTTAGATTTTTTCTCTTTTCTCCTATTTGTCTCATCCTGCATAAAGCAAAAAGTGACAAGCAAAGATTTTCTATCAAATATTGCAGTTGATATAGAGGAAAATTCATTTACAAATGAAGTTTTCCATTTCATAGAATCGAAATTTTCAGGAAATATCGTATTCTTCTATGATATCTTTTTTATTCAAGAAGATCAGTTTATTCAAAATAACAAACTAGACAAAATATAAAAAATCTCTATATACAGGCTGTCCCAATTCAAGTGAAGACGAAAAACTCAATATCTCTGAAACGGATCAGATTTTCGAAAAACTGGTTGCAGGATAATACTCGGTGAATCTGCGGCTAAGAAGCAATGATGAAAAATATAGGGTGTCCCATTTAAAAAACACAAACTTTTCTCTCTAGCACTTGATAGGCGAATAATTTTTCGGATCAGATAGAAGCAGCGTATAGGCAGTAGAAATTACAAAAGAAAACTCCCCGGAATTTTCGCGATATCTCCAACAGAAAACGAGATAAAGCGAAAGATTTGAAACAGCAATTTTTCGGAAACGCCCTGTAACTCGAGAACCAATTCAGATATCTCGGATCTGTTTACTGGCAATTGATTATTACGGAAAAGGAGATCGGGAGTACTCTAACCATTATGGTTCTCGAGATTCTCTCAGTGATCATCGAATTTGGGACACCCTGTACAATATGAGGAGCCAACCAAAGCTCGTGCAAACATTGATACATGGATGTTAATTAATTCGCAGTTGAAACCTCTCCAGATATTCCAATATTGATACCTAATATCAAGAACAACATAATATATGACACAAGCAAGGAGGAAAATCAATCAATTACTTTCTCACACTGTAGATATGGGGAAACAATTTAATTATACAAAACAATACAATTATGGTTATTCGACAATATTCGAAGTTCGCAATTTAATAACATGTTCAATAATAAAAATATGGAATTTACGTATGTGGAATTATTATGAGTAAACAAATAGTTGTGGAAGTAATTTTCATAAATTTCCGAAAACAACATAATTTAATTATACAAGGTATATGGAATATACTGGCCAATCCAATCGGTAAATTAAAATAAAGCCATTTCATCACCAAATTTTGTCAGTAGTTGGACCACTCCGAATATGTCGCTCATTTATAATACTCCTATTCTTCACTAGAAATGCTGAAAATGATTGATTCTTTGTTTATTTTGTGGATGTTCAATAGAAACATAATAACTAACAGTAAAAACGCACATTTAATTTTGTCAATCCACTATAAAATAATGATCTTCAACAATTTCTTCCTTTGAGGTCATGTGGAACAGAAGGTCTACGCCAAGAGCCCAGCGTCCATCCAAGACTCCAAAGGTGGAATGCGTAGGGCCATCGAGGTCATAGGGCAGCCACGATTTGGTTATGAAAATGTTCATGATGGGGATATGGTCCTTCAGTTCTGGTCGTGGTGGTCATTTGGCTGATGTTATTTTCCATTATTAACGGCATTTCTTTCTCTTCATAATGAAAAAATCATCCGATCATCTTTCTAAAAAAAAGTGGCATTGTCAGAATAACACCTCTTTTTGGAAAACCCTTTGTTATTACATGAAAAGTGAGAATTTGTTTGTCAATAATTCTCTAGCATACTATATTGAGACCATTATCATCCCATATTCAGAAAAATGCAGACATCGTGACAAAGTGATATAGCCATCTTTTAAGAAGAACGAAAGGATAAGAAATACCGAAATATCTCAGAAGATTTAAGAATCAATATTGGAATTGGGAGCAATCTTGAGTCTTATCAAAACTCTGATACTTCGCCTTTTCCTAACAGCCTCCGACAAAACTCTATCGATATTATTCCTTTCCGATGCAACATGTAGAATATTCAATACGAAATATGCGAACGCCAGTCCTCATTTCTAGTTTGAATGGGGACATCAGTGGGCGGAATAACTTCTAGGGTAAACATCCAACGGAGGAAAGGCAGCTGGACATAGCATTTTCCGAAGGGACCTGTAAATTCAATTCAATCCACGCCATAAGCGGAAATCTAATTTTAAACAGGAAATGTGCTGTATAGCGCGCTGTGATTTCCTAAAATTTGCTGACTACCTTTGAAATACGTCCTGTTTCATTTATGCAATGCAGATATGGGAAAAATCTAGTTTGAAATATTCTCCACCGGTGGAAAATGTACGTATCTTCTGGTCCAGTTGATATAACGAGAGACATATCTCATTTTGTGTTCATTAGAGTTCTCCTTATGAGTTATGTTTCTACATTTGAAAGGAATGAATTCATAGAGCCATTTTGATATTGAAATAAGCAGCTCACTCATGAAGAATTTGAAGAATACTATTCTGAATAGGACATTTCAACCAGTTAATTACTCATGCCTCCAATTTTGTTGTACGATTTTATTGAGTTTGATGAGAAATCTATATATATAAATATATAAAAGAAAGATGTTGGTTACACCATTTATAACTAGAGATCGGATGGACTGTTTGCTATGAAACTTCATTTATGGAATCGTCTTCGGTCTGGTTATTATAAAATACAATAAAACTTCGAAAAAATTGATGAAAGTTTTACTTATGCAGGAAATGCTTTTCCTTCTTTTGAATAAGGCCACTGGGTGTCGCTACCATTGATGCGTAGTCGTACAGTGAATAGACAAGTCACTACGTAGTCGTAGGTTGATATTACCGCTGTTAGATGGCGATATGTGATTCGCATAGAACTCATGGTAACATGGAAGTCTAATAGCAAGGCACACACGAAAGGGAAATCTGTCAGATCTGATCGGCAGTCCAGATGTGTAACAGATCTGGACTGCGGATCGGATCGCTCCCGCCGATCTGGTCCGTCGCGGATCATATATCTCATTGATCCGCGGGAGCGATCCGATCCGCAGTCCAGATCTGTTACACATCTGGACTGCCGATCAGATCTGACAGATTTCCCTTCCGTGTGTGCCTTGCTATTGCCAGATCAAAAAGCGGGTAAACTTATCTCAAGTTGGTGGAACAGTGAATTTTTACCGAAAGATCAAGTATGTGATTTTGACGATCAATTTCAAACGTGAGTTGGCCATCTTCATCTTTTTTCTTTATTTTTGAAATGCTTTCGAATTTCTGTTTGGGTAATAGATATATTTGCGGAAATAACTGAATCCAAAATTGCCCATAATTAGTAATTGACATATTATATTCGTGTTTCTGTTCGCACAGAGACAGTATTGTAAGCGTCAATAATTTTGAAACGTTTGCTCATCGGGCTTTCACTTATGATATACAATAATGTTTCATGGGTTGCCAAATCTGATCTGGTCGAATGACCATCAATAAATTTGAATATGAGTTCAACATAATTCACAGTGTTGATAATTTTGCCGTGTCGATCGTACTTTCGACATTTTAACATCTCGATTTGTCTCCTAACGAGCTTGATATCGTCAACTAAATTGAACAAATTGAAGAGAGATTCACAGCTCATATCCATGGAATAATGAGAATCGCGCTGCTTCACCAACTGAGATGTTTACCCATTATTTTGAGCTTAGCAGCATAGCTAAGATGTCTAAAATAATGGTGTGACCACTGATTAGATTTTGAGAATATAAAAAAAGTTTTGTTTTTGCCACTTCAGGTTGGGCTATTAACAAATGACTGATTTTTTAATTCTGGTCGACGGGCTGTGTTAATAGTCGATAGTTCATTGAAGGAATAATTTTTGTTCATACTCTTGATATTTTGATTCATATAAGAGGAAAGGTATAATATGGATTATACTCCTGCTATTCACAGTCACATGAGGTACTGCAAAAAGAGAACTGTACAACAATTAAAAACAAAAAGTTATATGTTCAAGTTCAACAATTAGTTACCGCTTAATCAAAGAGAATTCTTTCCATGTGAATTACAAAATTATTAAAATTTTGTATATTTTGAACTTTAATTTTGCCTAATTTTTTCCTGCTCGAAAAAAAGCAATGGTAAGTTTATACAACTTTTAAGTATAATTCAGGCGGTACAAAGTTCGCCGGGCCAGCTAGTATATTCATAAATGTAAACTATTATTTTTGAAAATAATTCTTCACGAAACTAATATTGGAATTTTTCACATCAATACTATTTTTATTCAACTGAAAGAATGGTAAAAAAATAATCAACATTTCATAATCACATTCTGGCATTTTGCAACTCAACTGGGAAACAAAATTATTTTGGTTCATAGTAGGCGCATTCGCCAATTTGTAACATTATTATTAAGCATGTACTTCACATTTTTATTGTTGTTTCAACTGTTTGAAAATTTGACATGGTAACATCGTACGGAAATATAAAAAATATTGGACTTCCTGAAAATCATAGGATAAATATTATGTCACTCACATTAGTAGAAGGTATCAATTTAAATTTTTAACCTCTGAATATCGAATCCTAAAAAATATTTCACTACTAAAAAGCTTTCTTTCGACATTATCAACTGACTTTTTTCGATGTTCGCGAGGAAATAGTTATTTTCCTAACAAGTGCGGAAAGAGATATTTTCCCGCACGAAACTGCCGTTGCCCGAACGACGCGAAGCGGAGTTCAGGCAAGCAGTTAAGTGCGGGAAAAACACTTTCCGCACGAGTTAGGAACAATATTTTTTCCACAAACACTTATACGATATCGATTTGATCTCAACCCACTGATCAAATTCGATTTGATATATTCAAATAATTTCATTCCAATGACAAATGTTAATTCACATGTCGTTTCCGAAGCAACGTCATCGGTGGCGTTTGGTGCATAATTCAGTTTATTCTTTAGAAAAAAGGCGCGGGAAAAACCCTTGCTATTCCTTTCTCGCACGGAAAGTGTGCGGGAATGGAATATCTTTATTATACCTAAATCAAAATTCAAATAACAGACAAGGAACCATTATTTTCGATTTGCCTAATAATTCCCCTGACACGTTGCTTCTCAATCACAACAGGTGAAATTTTTCCCAAAACTTTAGGACGGCTAGCCAAGCGAGATTCAATACGAGTTGCAAATTTTGACAAAATAATAAATAATGAAGAATTGAATGATATGACATCATAAAAAGCGCCATATGTTAGTGTTCAATAAAAGATGGCTCTCCCTCTGTGGCAGTATTAAAATATTAATCGATTCAGAAAATTTACAGTTGGGAATTATTTATGGAACAAAGTAGGTATCTTGTAAATGGCAGCCACAGCTTTGCTTTCAAATGCATACAATTTGATGAAATTTTCAACAACGTTCTTGAATACATGTGGTGGTATTTCTTCGCTACAGCGTCTAATTTCAATGCTGCCATGGTTAGAGGCCAATTTGACATGAGCATGTGCTTTAAATAACCGCGCAGTCTGAAGTCTAAAGTCGTTAAATCGCAAGAGTGTGGATTGCAATAATGGTCACCAAATCGGGAAATGACACTACCAGTAGCTAATGCAGAAAAAACGTGAACACTCAAAATGCCGATTTTATAATTCGACCTAATTCTTCAGCAGATTGCGTTCTTTCGAATACTCCACGAAACATCACTCACTCAAACATTTCAATCGAAGTTTTGCATGCCTCAACTCCGTACCCTCAATTGCAGTATCAGCTGGATCTCACCCGGCAATACCGTCCACGAGACAAGTTAACTTGAATGGCAGGCATTTACCTGCCCTCGGAAGCAATTAACTCGTTATCTGTTTCGTTTAATTTTCTTCTTTCTCCAACACGACAACCCCGCAGGATCATTCACTCGAGCATCGTCGAATCAGCGAATTCTGCAAGGTACCGACTTCGCTAAAATGCATAGAAAATGCTGCGTCAAACGTGTTGAGTGTCCTATACACCGATTTCTGTGGGGATGTTCGGCTAGAATTCAGTCGTACTCGAAACGGAGAACAATGTTTGTGAGATTGCGACAATAGAATTCGGTCGCATTCCATCAGCAATTAGAGTCATTGTTTTGAATTCCCGCTGAATTATGGAGTATCCGTCCTCAGTTTTTCAGTTTGATTTGGTGGTTTTTCAGTCCTGTTGAACTTCTCATTTTTGCATCGTCCATCGAATAGATTTACTAACGAATTTTAATGCTTTCGGGGCTCAGAATAGAGAAGACGAACTCAATAATAATTACAGTGAATTTTGAAAAAACGCTTGTGGTCATTGGACCGTCCATTTTGTCTAAGTTCAAAGCTCTTCCAAGGGATCTGTATGAAGTGTGAGCAGAGTTTGTAAGACATCTGAATCTTAAAGAATTAGAGACTATTTCACTCATTTCAAAAACTGACCAATCACAGTTCGAAGACAGCTCGTATTGAATTTCCGAGATAAGTCTATCGATTGATTTTCGAACGAACATGAGTTGCTTGGAAACATCACGAGTCCGTAGGACGAGTGGTGTTTCCTTAAAGCAACTCATTTGAGTTTGGTAATAAAAGATAGACTTGAGAGGTAAATTCAATCTCGTGTGATATCTTATAAGACTATCTCACGAACAAAATTAAAGGTCAGAAACTCTATATTCGAGAGAAGCAAAGAAAAACTCATGTTGAGTTTACAAATCAGATTTATAAGTTGTCAAAACGTTCGTTTCCATAGTTCAATCACAGATCATTCTGTAGTTCAAGCGTTGAAAACACCGAAGTTGTCAGACCAATCATAATTCAGAAACAGTTGGTATTAGTCTTTGGACTGTGATCGGTAAGTTTTTGAAATTAGTGAAATAGTCAGTAGTAATATCACAAGAAATTGAATTACGGTGATAGGTCTATCGATTTAATTTCGACCGAAAATGAGTTGCTTGGAAACATCACGAGTCCGTAGGACGAGTGGTGTTTCCTTAAAGCAATTCATTTGAGTTTGGAAATAACAGATAGACTTATGAGGTAAATTCAATCTCGTGTGATATTTTACAAGACTATTTCACGAACAAAACAAAAGGTCAGAAATTATATATACGAGAAAAGCAAATTAAAGAAGATGTTGACGTCTACAATTTATATTTATCAATTGTCAAAACATTCGTATCCATCATATATCTAATAACATCAATATGGATTAAACCCCTGCTTTTCACAGTCTCAAAGTGAAGCCAAATCTTTGGTAACGATTGAGTTGTACGCTTGCGTCAACTGGAAATGCAAAAATTGCGAGAAATTTAGAGGTTATGTTCATTCTGAAAGACAACATGAAAAAAGATATCGAGAATGAAAATATGTCACTTAAAAACTTTCAGTTCAATTTTAGAATATGAATAGGATTGTTAACAATGATATTTAGGTCTTGAAGAAAACGGAATAAAGCGATTGAAACATTTCACATGAAATTGTGTGGTTATGATCGAAACTATTCGGCCAAGTTTCCACATCCCAGGGGATATAGTCGTAAATGCTTATATTATTCTATTGTATAGTATTGTCTCTATTTTAAGAATAGTAAGCCTTATTTTTTTGGAAATCTGAGTATGTGTATATGTTCATTTTGTAGATAGGTAAAAGTGTAAGAATAGCTATAGCTAAACTTTCCCCTAATAAAGACGGTTATTATTACTATTCACATGAAGTTAAGAATGACATACGTTTCACGACATTATACGATGTGTCGGAGAGAGACAGAATTAAAAAATTATTTCTATTCTCAATATGGCCGCAAAAGCGCAGATCTGGATTGTTACCAAAGCTAAGCTTCAGTTTTGATTGGCTCATGGCCCATATAGGAATTATTAGATATAAGGTATCCATAGTTCAATCACAGATTATTCTGTAGTGTAGTGTAATCGCTGAAAATACCGAAGTTGTCAGACCAATCCTAATTCAGAGACAGTTGGTATTATCTCCACTATTTCACTCATTCCAAAAACTGACCAATCACAGTCCAAAGACAGCTCTTATTATTGCGATAATACCAACTGTCTGTGAATTAGGATTGGTCTAACACTTCGGTAATTTCGGCGATTGAACTACAGAATAATCTCCGATTGAGCTATAGATACGAATGGTTTGACAACTGGTAAATAAAAATTGTAGACGTCAACATGTTTTTTACTTTGTTTTCTGGAATACGGAATTTCTGACCTTTCATTTTTTTCGTGAAATAGTCTTGTGAAATATCACACGAGATTGAATTTACTTCATAAGTCTATCTTTTATTTCCAAACTCAAATGAGTTGCTTTAAGAGGAGGTGGTACTCCTCCGAGCTCGCGAGATCCCTTCAAAAATTGGGCTTTTTATTTCCATGATATCTCAGTCCGTATTCGGTGTAGACCATCAATTTTTTTTATAATAAAGCTTAATAATTTCTCTAGAATTTGTATCACTCGCTTCTTTGTTTTTCTTCGTATATTAGGAAAAAACCTGGTGAGCTGTAATTTCATGAAAATCTGGACAAACGATTTTTTTTCATGATTTCTTCGACAATTTTCGGGATAAATGTATGAAATTTTCAGTATACATGTGGAATGATATTTTGCTGAACGTGTATTACTCGCTTTTCCGTTTTCCTTCGAATATTAGGAAAAAACCTGGTTGAAAATATGAGAAATATAGTTCCTGCTTTATCATTTATTGAAAAATTCAGGGGGCAATAAACAGAAAAACTGATGAATACACATTCTGCAAAATATTATTTCCCATGTTAACTGAAAATTTTATATATTCCTACCGAAATATGACGGAAGAATCATGGAAATAAAATCGTTTGTCCAGATTTTTATGAAATTACAACTCACAAGGTTTTTTCCTGATATACGAAGAAAAACCGAATAGCGAGTAATACACATTCTAGAGAAATGATTAAGCTTCAATTTAAAAAAATTATTCGTCTACGCCGCATACGAACTGAGATATCATGGAAATAGAAAGCCCAATTTTAAAAGGAGATCGTGAGCTCGGACGTGTACCACTTTTTTCGATTTAATTAGTTTTTCAATTAAAAAACCAGGGAAATCGTTAGATCTCTGCAATATTTGGGTTACTGAATATATTTTTCGTTTTTCATGAGTACAAGCTATATTTTTGAACTACTCATCATGAATAGTTATTTTTGTATCTAGTGCGCGAAATGCTACTTTGGTGATCGAGAACTGATTTTTTTTAACGAGGCGCAGCCGAGTTAAAAAAATAGTCGAGATCACCAAAGTATTTCGCGCATGAGATGCAAACAAAATTTTTTCTACAAACGTTCGTGCACTGGCTGCACCATAAATGTTAACATTGTGAATAATAAATAAAATTAGGTAGTGTTAAATTTTCTCACAATTTGAAAGCCTTAATTATTGTTATACATTAATAAATAAATGATTTCTTGGATTTTTGCTTGATTGAGGTTAAAATATAAAAATCTCATATAGTTTACATGCAGTGTGCGAAGTAAGTATTTCGCGCACTACTTCGCGCACGGCGTCATGGTAACGAAGGAAAATGAAAAAAAGGGTCACTTCGCATATTGTTGTCTATGCGCGAACCTTGTCATTTTTTGACGTTTGTAGAAAAAATATTTTTGTAGTTTAGAGAAGATTGAATTGCCGAGGGCATTTGCGATTTTTTCCAAAAAATGACGAAAAACCTTCGAAAAAGAATCATTAAGTGTAGTTTCCAAAACGCTGAAGTTCAACCTGTTTTTTTTTTGAAAAGCTCATTAAATCGAAAAAAAAACTATTTGCCCTCGGGACGTTCTTCAACTTCAATTTAAAAAAAAAATCAAATCTCTACGTCGTGAATTAGGGTAGTTACTCGTGAAATAAAGAGACCACTTTTTGAATAGAGATTTACCACGATTCAAAAGTTCGGAAATGAATCGATAGACTTTTGTTTTGATATACTTCCGAAATGTTAATTTTTTAAATCAATAAATATTTGAATACTTTACTACAGAAACCAATGTTGAACAATGAAATCTGGCGCTATAATTGGAACACCTTCCAGATCCACCTTGAAGGTAGATTCAGTAAGCTGTGGAAAAAGCGTATCTTAAAATAATGCATACTTGAATATAGAGGAATACCTAAAAACAAATTGTGAATCGGTATACTCATTGAACGAAAAATTGACACCATTTTAAGACGAACATATTGTATGGAACAATTTCCATCATTTGTCTTCTCAACAAACAATATTTTACTGACTGTTTTTACACTTGCATCATTTTTCTACGTTGAGAAAAGAATTTCAATTTGATAATACACGGTTAAATTCTGGTACTGAGCTCGGGAGCATTCCTGTGTTTCATCTTCACGAAAACTTCCTCTCATTCTTCTTGAATAACTAAGTGGAAGGGTCGTTGTCGCCAGCTTTCCTGAGAATAGGTGTGCCTAACAAGGTCAAACAAACAAAGAAAATGTAAGATACTTATGAATATTTAATAGTTCACAACTCAAAGTGTTGAAGACAATGTCGGCAGCAAGTAATTTATGTCAGAGTCTTAATCTGAATTTATTACCCGTCCCTTGGATTTCATCTGCAACACTTTATCTTCAACCTATTTCGGAATATTTACTAATTTCTTGGGGCGCAGTTGTTCCTCAGGTTATCTCCGAGTTAAACAACATAATACATCCCTGAAATATCTCTGTCGTTCATTTCAGTTAATAGCTTTGAAGCCCGAATGCAATCGTATTTCATTTTGATGCCTTCGCCTTGTTTTCGGAAGTTTCCGACGTGAGTGTTCTCCGAAAGAAATAATTGCATTCAGATCTGTGTATTTAGGTTTGAAGTATACGCTTTGACATGGAGGGCCTTTGAATGGGATTTTCGTTTGATAGAGTCGGAGCTGGAAATGTTCTTATTTGCTCGATGACAGGACTGCTTTGTGATATCTCGGGTATCTAAAGTGAATTCTTTGTAATCTCCGATATCTTTAACTTTGAACTCCAAACATAGTAATCCTTTGGTGCATCGGAATGTATTCATGTGTTATGCATATTCATAAAGAATGCGTATTTTCTTACTGACCTATTTCAATCTCTTCGTATGGAGGATCAGTTGTGATGAAGGTGAGTACAACAAGAGTGTGAAATAATTTACTTTCTGATAAAGAAACTGCAACACACTGAAAGAGCTGTTCGAATTTATTTTTTTTTATAGAACAATTATAGTATAGCAAGGAGTAATAAATGATTAAAATATTGAGAAAAACGAAGGATTTACAATTATTTTTGATAAATTTGTTAATAATGTGTTCCCCAACACGTCTTGGCATTGATGCAATAAGATGGCCTATTTCTTCTTGAGAGATATATCCCAAGCTATCTCTACTTCATGTCTCATAGTCGCCAAAGTCTGTGGGGACTGGGGTAAATTCCCAAGCCTTCTCCTCTTGATGTCCCAAACATGCATGCACTATGCGCGAAAGATCAGGGGATTTGGGCGGCCATTTGACAAAAGGTTCACATGGGTCGCTTCAAAAGAGTTTAGTCTAACTCTGGCAACATGAGGTCGAGCATTATCTTGCCGAAATATTGGATTCTCGAGCCGGTTAATGTAACACCGCGTTTACATTAGTCAAGTGAGTTGATCAAGTCAGTTGAATTCAAGTGACTTCCACAAAGTTGACCGTGCTTCAACTTAGAAGCCGTTCAATTCAGCCGATCGAGTGGAACGAATTGGGGGGTTTACACATTCAAATCGCTTTCAATTCAACTGACTGGATCATCTCACTTGACTAATGTAAACGCGTTGTAAGGGAGAACATTTGGCTTCACTATTTCTTGAAGGTAACGCAGCGCTGTCCGGTGTACAGGTTCACCCAAATTGCTTGATTTTGGCTGTTTCTGGTACTTCTAGGCTAGAAAGGTGAAAAGGTTGAAAGGAGTTCTGGGCTCGATTTTCGTGAAAACTCCATAACTGAAAGCCGTTACACGATATCTTCATTTGTTTTCAAGATATAACGAAATTTTGATATTTTGGCGATTTCGTTACTTTCGCACTTTTACATTAGCAATACGACACCGTATTCATTTTTTTTTTATCTCTTGTATAAAGGGTGAAAAAAACAACTTCCTTATTTCAAATACGAATTGTATCTTTTTTTGATTCTATGTTATGCTAAAAAAAATAAGCTCTTCGAAAATATATATATGTTGATATATTTTCTCCATATTTGAGACAGAAATAGTAAGAAAGTGGAATTTTCACTTGAAGTTGAGTGTGCTCTACATTATTTTATGTAAGTTAGGGTCAGACAATAAAATATCGACATATACTCCATTCACAATTATAAAATCACAACTCTGGCCATGGTTTCGTTTTCAGGAATTGGTGCACCTGATGAAAAATCTGTGCGCGTACAGAGAATATCTTTAATGACAAAACGGCGTTGCCAGTTTCTTTGTTTACATCAAAGTAAAAGTATCAAAGATATTTTGACATGGGTACAAACGGCAAATTTGAATTGGACCAAAATCGATTTATAAGCATGAATAAAGCAAAAGTACGTACTAATCGCCTTTTTTACACTTGATAACGAAGTTTTTTTTAGTTATCTGGCCGTTTGGAAAGATTTCAAACGAAATTCTGGTCCCCCCAGAAGTTTGGTTAGTTTCGGTATCGTTTTTGGTGCTCAAAATTTATTTGGAATGTGTAAATGTACAAAAAAGGCTTCCTTATACGATCTTTTCACGAAAGCGACCGGAAAATATGGTTCAGGTAGGATTTTCGAGGAATTATGAGGAAAGAACTTGCAGAATGAAATTGAACGATTTTCGTAAGTAAACGGGTTTTGGATGGCCATCATCGGTCTCTAAATGATTATTGTTGATCGTCTTCACGTTTCAGAAACAGAACCACTTCGTATAAGCCCATTTTGAAGAAATTTGTGTATGTAACATTCAACGGTAGGTATTTGCTCTTAATCGAAAGAATATATTATATCTAGTGATAGCTTCTTTCAAAAGAGACACAAGCTTTTAATGCTATAGGGGCCGTATAATGTGGAGGAGTTTGTGTCTTATTTTAGAACAGGTGAATGATAAATGTGAAGCATATGTTTGACCTGTTCCATATTATTTGTACAAACCTACTGTGGTTGTAATGTATGAATATTTTTTAAACTAATAAATTACTATACAGTCAGAATATTTTACTCCTTGTTCATAAGATCAAATAAATGAAATGTATATCTTCTACTCTTATTTTTATTAAGTTAGCTATTGAGGTTATGTTCCAAGAAAAAGTTCCTGTTGCATCAGAACTCCCTTCAACTATTTGGATTCCACTAGAGGGATATAATGTTCCATTATTCTTGATTCAACAATTGATGTCAAGTCTTGAACTTTCAGTTCAAGAGGATAATAAACATTAAATCTTCACAGGCATGCATATGAAAATCATGTGAAAGCAATGCAATTTTCTTCCATGGCGAAAAATAATATATTTCAACAGTGATCTCTTGTACTTTTCATGCAAATAACTAAAAAAGGAATCCTTTCTATCAATTCATATAAACGTTAATTATTTTCGTCCTCACATCTCTTCCAATTCATTCATTTTCCGAATAAATTCTGAGAAATACGCTAAGAATGTAGAAAGGGCAACATAGTGTTGACTTGGAACATGAAAATATTTTGAAAAACGTCATAACTTCGATACAGAGTGGAATGTGTCAAATTTCCAAGGCCAGAGTTGTGATTTTATAATTGTGAATGGAGTATATGCATATTTTCGGAGAGCTGATTTTTTCTGCATAACATAAGATTGAAAAAAGATACCATTCGTATTTAAAATAAGAAAGTTGTTTTTTTTCACCCTTTATGCAAGAGTTAAAAAATAACTGAATACGGTATCGTATTGCTAATGAAAAAGTGCCTGTAGAAAGTTTTTGCCGTTTTTAGATATTTCAGAAAATGAAGAAGTTATGGCACATTTTCGAAATCGCCAAAATATCAAAATTTCGTTATATACTGAAAACAAATGAAGATATCGTGAAACGGCTTTCAGTTATGGAGTTTTCACGAAAATCGAGCCCAGGACTCCTTCCAACATTTTCACCTATCTAGCCTAGAAGTACAAGAAACCGTCAAAATCAAGCAATTTGGGTGACCCTGTACATGACGCTCAACATCAAACTGAGGTTCACGTTTTTCTCCCCGACGTCGTATAACCCTTGTTCGGCCATCATGTGCACCCAGGGAAAATCGAGATTCATCAGAAAAGAAGACCTGATGCCATTCCACATTCCAATGTTGACTTTCTCTGCATCACTGTAATCGTTGCCGGCGGTGCTCAACCGTCAGAGGTAACACAAGATGGGGTCGATAATGCTGGGGTCCAAAATACCTACAGGATGGCCTTGTTCTCCTAACCACTCGTCAGCCAAAGATCGAGTCGTCGCAAATCGGTCTCTAATTGCCTTTGAACATTTGTGCCCCTTCGACGTCCGGTGCCTACCATTCTTCGATTTTGGGCATTTTCAAAGCATGCTTGACAAAATTTCATAACAGTATTTGGATTGCTCTTTATACGGTTAGCGATTTCTCGAAATGACAACCCCGACTCCCGTAGTCCAATAATTCGACCTCTTCCAAATTCTCACGGCTGTGTTGACTGCGACTACGATGTGAGAGGATAAAATCGAATAACCAGTAAGGTTATTGAATAATATCGCTTGTCCACAGAAATAACACATTGTATCATTGTATGATTGTTATTGCTCTGGAATTCATAACTGATTCAAAATAATAGATAGTATATTGTTCAATGAGTGGTAATGTAAGTCATAACACACGCAGATGAATTTTGCAGCACGAGCCGTCAGGAGAGTGGTGTAATTCATCAAGTGTTTTATGACCATTACCTAGAATTGAACACTATACTTTATCCTCCGACTTCTACAGTAAAATTCGAATTGATCTGCATTTTCAAAATTGACAACAGTTGTCGAAAGCGATCTCTGTGGTCGAGAATCGAATCGCGATCATATCGCGTAGAAAACGTCAAAAATTCCCATTTTACAAATGCAATTTTTGGATATTCAGACCCAAGGAAATACAGAAATGGATGGCGAGAACGTTACCTTGATGCCTGGAATAGAGTTCCCGATTGATCCGACTTTTTTATTCATTTCGTAAGCTTCATGTTTCCTATTTGTATTAGAGTGAGTTATAGGCATGAGTTATTATTATAACTCAAGTTGTTGGTTTATAGATACTATTCAAGCTCAAAATCTCTCTCTCTCTATTATTCTATGAGAGTTGATGAATGAATGAAACATGAATGAAAACCGTTCACTCATAGGATATTTGTGGGTAGTCAAATGAATGAATAAATCAGAAAAATGGACTAGCAGAGATCTAATTTCCTAAGTACACCACTGGTGGCACCAGGACAGCAGGATAATGACAAACCGGTTTCTACTTGTTAGCCTTCATCAGTGCCACATAACTCTTACGGTAGCAACCACTGCTAGTACATTTCCCCATTCATTATGTTATGTCCTAGAGACGATATCCTCTATGTTAAAATGAATGAATGTTAACAAACCCAGCTTTTGGATTCTGAAAGAAGATGTAGGTATGGCATTTCAATTACATTTTCAAGACATAATCCAATGGTGGTATTGTTACTAAATACGATCTTTAGTAAGGATTGGCCACACTTGGGTTTCTATGCATTTATAACTGAATGAATTCCGCCACATTTAGGCAGAAACTCATCTATCATTCTCAAGTGTTTTTTCGTCTCGATCGTATCGAAGTGAATCGAAAACTTTATCCCGATATGCGTTCGAACCTCGACTAAAAAACCTGGAGAAGAACTCCAGAGTTCCCGAAAACAACCCTTTGTTATTCCAAGAATATAAATAAGAATCTATTATCGTGTTGACTGCGTGTCGAACCCGACATGCTGATTGTTTCCTATTCCTTCACGTCATAAGATCGGATGGGATATAAGCATCGATTCTTCCTTCCCATGTCGTCTCTTTATTACTTTCAAAACGACTCAGATGTAACGTTTCCCCAAAGCGGCCGAGATTACCTAAATATTCGTTAACGCGCCCATTTTATCCGTTTTAGTAGCTGGCAAACGGGTAGTTTTCGAATTTCCCCAGAGCGCTATATATCCTTGCGCCCTAATCTGCATCAAACACAGAATATCATTACCGAGTATTTTGCCGTTGCCTGGCTTGCTCAGATATGTATATCCAATAAATTAAAAGGTTAATTATTTAGTACAATGAATGCAGAAGCTTGATATCATGGTCTCTTGATTTCCATAAATTTCATGGCGATATAAATGTCAATTTGAAACTGTATTTTTATACGAATATCACTGGCGAATTTGAGGATTTCTCATTTAGGAAAACAATGTTTTTGAATTTCTTTCTATACGTATTTTGTCAGCAGAGTATATAGTTATACGAAGATAGATTGAAAAATTCTTAGCCTACTATAGAACCAAACAAAATTTCAATGTCAAAATATTCTATTACTCAACATATTCTCCTCTTAGTTGAATAAATTTTTTACATCGAACCTGTAACGTCTCTAGACCTTTAAAAAAAATGTTTCTTCTTGCTCTGCAAACCAGTCCTCCACAGCTTTTATTACCTCCTCGTTGGAAGAAAATTTACGACCTTTTGAACTTTTTTTCAGTTGAGGAAAGAGATAATATTCGGACGGAGCCAATTCTGATGAATAAGGGAGGTCTTCTAGTAATTCTAACCCTAAATCACGAATTTTTTCCATGGCAATATGAGATTTGTGTACTGGGTTGTCCTGTAAAAACAAAACACCTTTGGATAGCTTTCCGCGTCTTTTATCTTTAATTTTTTTCCGTAGAGTGGTCACTAATGTCGAATAGTAATCTCCAGTAATTGTTCCACCCTTATCGAAAAAATCAATCATGATTACTCCATGATAATCCCAAAAAACTGAAGCCAGAACTTTTCCAGCAGATTTGTGGACACGAAACTTCTTAGGTCTTGGAGAACCAGAGTGTCGCCATTCCATCGATTGTTGCTTTGTTTCTGGATCGAAGAAATGTACCGAAGTCTCATTTATAGTAAAAATTCGGTTTAAGAGGTCTACATCGTTTTCAAGTCGAGCACATATCGAACTCGATGCTTCCACCCTTGTACGCTTTTGGCTTTTGGTCAACATTCTAACATTTGAGGATCCATTCTGCAGAAATTTTTCTCATGTCCAAATTGACGTGAACTATATAATGAACGCATTCGTATGAAATCTTCACTGCTTCAGATATCCGTTTTAGCCCAATTCGACGGTTTGATAAAATCATGTCATGCACTGCATCGATATTTTCGGGGGCTGACACAGAAACTGGTCTTCCCGATCGGATATCATCTTCAATGGAAAATTTACCTCTTTTGAAGCTTGCAGTCCAATTTTTCACGGTCGCCTACGAAGGACATTGATCACAAAAGGTATTAAGCATATCTTCGTAAATCTGCTTACCTCTTAACCCTTTTAAATGCAGGTACTTGATGATGGCTCGATTTTTAAAATTTCGGTGGAGATCTTTTATTGTGTAACTCTGGTATATTTGCCTCTTCGTTTCATTTGATTCACCAATGACCAGGAACCCAGATCAAACAGACCTTTTCTTGCCTATCACCCAAATCAATTTGGAGTTGATGATTAGGAGCCCAATGCTTTGATAGCGGCTTGACTATCTGGGTCAGAGTTGCAGACCTATCGAATGGTTATCTCAGGTAGCTCCTGCCAAACACTGTCAGTTGATGATGGTATCTATGAGAAAAAAATCCCTCCATGAACAAAATTGGCGAATACGAGAGATTTTTCGAAGTCTTGATTCTTCTACAAGAAGAGATATCTGTTTTGTTTTTCATCTTCCACACCTTACAAGTAGATCCACCTTGTTGCTAGATGCTTATTCAACAGTTCAAGAAACCAATAGAAATATTGGAATTTAATTTCGATAATTCGATAGAATTTCTTATAGTTCAGGTTGAAAGATCTGGAAAAAATGTTACGCACTCAAACTCCATTTTCCATAAATGCATAATTACATCTAGCTCGATCGATTCAGTTGTTTCGAAATCATCAAGAACATTGAAATTTCGAACAGCCCTATTTAAAGAATCCGCAGTCGGATTTTTTCCTGTCATTTCAAATTTCTAGAGCCTTTCGTTCGAAAATTATCGTGTTACGGCCGGTGGGACGGACATAATTGAATTTGACTAAGGAGTCGAAACTTCTCATTTGGAAACATTCTCGGATTAAAATTCGGAGAATATACACATCGTCACGAAATCATATCATAGCCAACGTGTATGTAGAACGAGAGGTCACAAAATGTTTCTTCGAGTGAGAAATCTACAGATAAAAATATGCAAATTTAAAAGATTCAGCCTCTATATTAACCTTCATATCGCTATTTGAAAAATCCTTCCGCAGTTATCTATCAGGTGGTTTTTTTTAGAGTGATAGAACTTTAAAGTGAAATAAAACACATTGGAATAAAGACTGAAGCCATTTTTTCATTTGAAAGATGATTTTATGACATTTATGTTTCAAAAATAATTTCCGGCATATGTCCACCACGATTAACTCTGAGGAACCGCATTCGACCAGACCAACTTTGGACAAATTTTCCGAGTAATTCAGGCCTTATTTCAGCAATAACACGAGTTATGTTGGCTTCCAAAGCGTCTATTGTTTCTTGTTTATTTATCAGCATAAGCCAATGACTTGACAATAAGACCCAAAGAAAATAACCCATTGGAGTTATGGGGCATGACCTTGGAGGAGAATTAATTGGACAATTCCTCGAAATAATGTTATCGCCAAATCTTTCTTTCAATAAATCAAACAACCAAACACTTCTGAGTCGATACCATTCAAATTTTGAAACAAATAATCATTGATCATCGATCTGTTACGAGCACCATTCGCTGTAATTTTAGCTCCAGAGCTAGTCGTGGTGCACATATGCCGGAAGGTATTTTAAAAACAAAAATGTCATAAAATTGGCTTTAATCTTGATTCTTGATTTGAATGTGTTTTATTTCAATTTAAAGTTGTATCACTGTAAAAAAACATCCGATATTGAAAGTTCAGCGTCCGCAAAAATCAAAGTATATAATAGTTATTTATGATTTGAGTGTTAAAAGTGACGTTTTATTTTGTGAGTGAATTGAACAATTTCACGAACAAAATAAAATCACTTATAACACAAATGCCATACAATGTTTTTTGTACAACTGCCCTATTTTGATAATGAAATGGGCGAATTTGCAATAACAAAAAACTTCAAAATGCATCTTAATATTCGAATACCTAATCAAAAGCTTGTTGTGAATGGCAAACGTTGCCAACGTTATGATTACAAACAAATGAGAAAAGACGGTGTCATTTGAATTTCGTTCCTGTCCAATTTTCGTCTTGGGTTTTTAACTGCTTAATATGTTTGTTGAGAGTCCAATTATTAATAAATGTGACGATCTGGTTGTTCCTGCAAGAAGGGCAAATCTGGAACTCCTACCGAAAAAATCTGTTCAGCTGTACGATATTGCATATAACAATTTCCTTTTTTTTTTTTTGTGCGCTGAGGAAGGAGGAAAGCATCATGCCTTCTCCGCAGCGGCGGTTCAATGCTGGGATTCGTGTGGGACTCTAACCCAACTAAAACCTCCTCCTCGCCATCTTAGTCGGAATCCCAAGGACACCGATTCCAACTATGATGGTTTGCGCAGGCACCATACCGGATCACCAAGACGATTGGTATTTCACGGTCCAGTTTCTGCGTGGTAGTCTCAGACTCTTGCCCCCCTTGGGTGTAGGGGATTGAGGGGAAGAAACCTGCACCTCGACTGACGGGTCTCACAGTTTGCGGTCTCACAAAGAACTTGTGAGGAGTCCACTGACTGTTGTTGACCTAGTTTCGTATTTTCACCTGGCTTTTTCGCAACGGAACTCAAACACCAGGGATAGATCCTCGGGAGGTCTTGGCCGGCTCACTATCAGTTTGTCAATTACTGACTCCCCGATAGCGAGCCGTTGGCCCTGGTCCTTCGGGGATTGAGCTATGAGAGTGCGGTTTCCGTCAGACATTAACGTTACTCCTTGGGTCTGCCCCGAGTCCGAGGATTCGGGGGGCCAAGTGGGTCATAGTTA
Source organism: Adalia decempunctata (assembly GCA_951802165.1). Lineage (NCBI taxonomy): Eukaryota > Metazoa > Arthropoda > Insecta > Coleoptera > Coccinellidae > Adalia > Adalia decempunctata. The sequence goes on along the minus strand of OX637697.1, from coordinate 33,800,134 downwards.
CTCTGATTCATGCAGTGGCCTTCAGCCCGAGGGGAAAAGTGAGTCGTAACTCCTTGCCCGCGCCCGGGTTGCCAGTATGGCGTAGGCCAGATGCAAGTTCTCCACGTTCGAAACACTAACGTTACTCCTTGGGTCTACCCTGTGTCTGTGATTACAGGGGGCCAAGTGAGTAATAGTTGTTCCCTGCATGTGGTGCTAACATTACTTCTTGGGTCTACCCCTAGTCAGTGGACCGGGGGGGCCAAGGAAGCCATAGTTAACCACGCCACTCTCCCATGCTCATCCCTCGAAGCCTTTTCTTGATAGCTCGGTCTCCAGCGTCTTCTAGGTCGTTTAGCCTAGGGGTGGATCGCGAAGATGTCACAATCTAAGCGCACGCTTAGACTCGAGCCCTTGGATTTGAAAGGAGTTTGGGTTCGGGAAGTGTGTTGTGAAGTACTAACGTTACTCCTTGGGTCTACCCAGAGTCTGTAGATTCCAGGGGCCAACTGAGTCATAGTTACTTCTCTGTTGTGAAGTGCTAACGTTACTCTTTGGTTCTACTCTGGGTCTCACGACTCAGAGGGCCAAGAGAGTCATAGTTACTCCTTGGTTTTGGTCATACTTGGTTTTTCGCTGTTCCTCCATAGGATTCACAGCTACTTAAGCCCGTACACCGCGACAAGGTGATGACCACGTACGGGATATAACAATTTCCTGACCTGGTGTAAATTGAAAAATGTATAAGGGAACTTCAGTGAACCTGTTTTCCTGGCATACTTAGAAGAAAAATCAACTTTGTGGAGCAAATTTTCAATGATAAAGTCAAGCGCCCACGGAAAAGTGAAGGATATCGTCCCAAAAAATCGAAAATTCTCACTCGTGAACAAGTTGAAAAGTTTATAAATGAGGCACCAGATGAGAAATACTTGATGGTTAAGGTTGCAACTATTTTCGTAATTTATCAGTGGAAGACATCGAAATAAGGAATAAATCATTGGTTATACAACTTCTAAACACAAAAACGAAAGTCAATCGTTCTTTCAGTATTATTGGGAAGTATGTTGACTATTTTCATAAGTACTTTGCACTGCGCCCTTCTGTCATCAAACATCGTCGTTTCTCCTGATCCTGAAATACATGAATAATAAATGTACTGCCAATCCAGTTGGTATCAATACATTTGGAAAAATTCCATCTATTGTAGGCGAATTCCTCGAATTGCCAGAACCAAAGCAGTATACAGGACACTGTTTTCGAAAATCCTCCGGTTCATTGCTAGCAGAATCAGGAGAAAATATTACGGATATAAAAAAAACATGGTCTATGTAGGTAGCCATGGCTCTGTTGATCATTCCATTGCATATAGAAATGTCATTGCTGAAAAAATTCTCCCAACTCAACAGATTTTGGATCATCATCATCCAATATTGTACTTCCAGTTTCTACAAGTACTGATGGTGCTGAGGATTCTAATAATGTGTTGCGAAGCTCCCTAACGTCACAGAGGGCATGAATGTTAGTAATTGTTCTAGTTTTACGATTAATATTAATGTTCATAAGTAATGATCGTTAAATATTGATAATAAAAATTTGCAATTGCTGAATTTTTTTCATCTGATTTCATCATAAGAAAATGGAGTGCTATAAAAATATTTTTAACACTAATGTTAAAAATGTTTTTAACACGCTTCCACGTGAACAATCAATTTTAACATTGTTTGCTGTCATTAAAAGTGCCACTTTCAATGGCCATTTTAGAAAAAATTATTTTCAACGTATAGTCTGAAAAGTTCTAATAATGAAGGTTGTTTTGATATGCCTCTGAACACAATACATAAACATATAATGTAATTAGGTATTGCAATTGCTTCCTTGCTGCTCGTGTAAATGTGGGGAGTGTATCATACTGATAAACATTCGATTTCATCATAGACTACACTGGGTATAATGGGGTGTTTACCAATTACATTAGTATAGTGGAAGTATGTTTGCTGACTCCCTTGTTGAATTTTGATGAAGCAGTGATTGGCTAACTGGTTTCGCTCCCATTTACTCAAATAGCTCGAATATCTATAGACAATGATTTGTTATCAGATGAGCAATAGAATTCGCAATCATTTGTGGAAATCAAGGAAATTTTTTTACTCGATTACATATTATAAAAAAAAATTTCCTCCATCCTGGCATCTATTCTAATAATCAAAACAGAAATGAAATTTGATTAGATTTGTTTGGACGTTGTCGTAATTCCATTTCGAAGGTATATGAGTGCTATGTAACTCATCCCGACATAAAACAGAATTATACGTTCTAAAATTCAAGCTACTCTCATTGGATAGTGGAAATGATTGGGATTTTCGAACTTATGCCTCTACAGACCACCGTCGTAAAATTCAGGGGTCCGGTCGTTTTTTAAAATGACCAAATGTGTTTCCACCCTTTCCTATTTTGTAGAATACCCCTGAGTAAGGGCTCAATCAGATGATTTGCTCAGATTATTATTATTGTTATGTGAGGGTGTCGATTTACTATAAAATAACCTTTCGGAACTGCGACCAAATTCATCTTTTGTCCTTATAGTTAGGTATCTATATATATAAAAGAAAGATGTTGGTTACACCATTTATAACTCGAGATCGGATGGACTGTTTGTTATGAAACTTCATATATGGATTCGCCTACGGTCTGGTTATTATAAAATACAATAAAACTTTGAAAAAATCGATGAAAATTTTACTTATACAGGAAATGCTTTTCCTCCTTTTGAGTAAGGCCACTAGATGTCGCTACAGTTACAGTTACGCTACCGCTTATTCGTTGGTACTTCATTTGATATTCTCCGCGTTAGATGGCAATATAAACAAATAGTGTACAGTGACTATATTCCCTCTATAGTCACTGTAATAGTGTGTAATTCGAGTTGCCTACAACTCTGCGTTGTTGGGCAAAACCAAAATATCTTAGCGTAGAAGTACAGATGTCTAAAATGATTAGATTTCGTAGAGATATGAGAAAAGTTTCGTTCTTACCACTTCAGATGGCGCTATTCACACATTATGACTGATGATTATTAGTTATTTCTATAGTTTTATTTATTCCAAATAACGTAATCGTGAAGGTACTATATTTGACGTTATCACGATTAAATGACGATGAATTTGTTGAGGCATTCGCGGCCATCGATTGATGTCATCTGTTCTTTTTTCGAGCATTTCGGTCGTCGTGGTTTGAAATGGTCGAAACAAGAACATATGACATCAATTGCCGTGTAATTTACATAGGGCTCATATTACCATGAAAGGCTATTAACAGATCAAAAAGCGGTTGAATATCACAGTGAATTTTTATCGAAATTTCAAGTAAATCGGATTTTGGCGATCAGTTCCAATCGTTCTCATCTTTCCTCATAATTTTTGAAACGTTTTTGAATTTCTGTTTGGGTAATAAATACATTTGCGGAAATAACTGAATTCAAAATTGCCATTATTATTGATTGACATATTATTTTTGTGTATCTGTTCTGTGTGATAGCTCATATCCATGGAAACATTTGACAGTTCAAAAATCAGAGTGGATTTGTGAAATCCACCGAAAGTATCATTAGGGCGGAACAAAGTTCGCCGGGCCAGCTAGTATAGTTATAGTGAAAAGGGGTTACAGTCCACGCCAACCTTGAGGTCTATTGTGCTCCCTAACAGAGCAGTTATCATCGCGCCTCCTACAGCTCGCCCTCCAGAGATTTAATGAAATCCAGTATCTGGGACGGCTTCAATGAGGACAACTCTCCACTTCTACAAGTTTCTTGTCCAAATCACTCTTTCCTTTGGCTTGCAATGGCAAAACATTCCGTAACAGGTGAATAGGAGTTTCTTCCTCCTCCCCACAGGATCTACACTCGTTAGTGTCCGATAAACCCATTCTCAACAGATGCTTCTTCAGACGACAATGTCCTGTGAGAAAGCCAGTGAGTAGGTGAAGTTGGTTTTTACTGAAATCAAGATATTTTTTGGATCTATCAGTTTCAAAGTTCCGGAGAAACTTTTTGGAGTGATCCATCCCTGGGAGATTCCGCCAGATTTTTTCTCTTTCGGTTTTCTCCTTCACCATAAATTCTTCCTTAAAGGTGCATTTTCCTATACCACAGAAGGATTCTGGGCCACTGAGTGGCGTTTGTGCGATCTTTCTGGCCAGTGTATTGGCCTCTTCGTTTCCTACAATTCCTGAATGACCGGGAACCCAGATTAAAAAGACCTTATTTTTCTTGCCAACCTCATTGAGTTTGTTTCGGCACTCCCAAATCAGCTTTGAGTCAATGACATAGGAGACAGTGCTTTAATAGCAGCTTGACTATCTGTATGAATAGCTATATCGCACTTCTGATAGTTCCTTTCTAGATTTCTATCTAGACATCTTCCGATTGCAAATATTTCTGTTTGAAGGACGCTTGTACAGGAGCCTTACGATAGTGCACACCTTGTACTCATCCCGTAAATCCCAGCGCCTGCTCCTGTAGCGGTTTTAGAACCATCTGTATACCATTTTATTGTATTTTCTTTGAGATTATAGTCGGTGTATTCCCTTTTCCAATACTCTCTTTTGCTTAGCATTGTACTGAAGTTTTTCTCAGTGCTTACTTTCTTGATCATTACATCACTAGGAAGGTTTGCAGATAAGGTGTAGTCATTCAGAGAGGACCACACTCTCTGAAACCTGACTCTCTCAGTGCCTGCTCCTTCTCTAGATACTCTGAGGATCAATCACAAGATGTAGAGGTGTGAGGTCTTTAATGATCTCAAGCGCCCTAGTTGGGCGTGCTCATAGCTCCCATGATGCACACCACAGGCAAGCCCTTGTACTTTGTCGAGCATTTTCCTCGTACTTACCTGACTTGCCTTAGCAAACCAGGCTACTGCCCCATATGTGATTATAGGTCTTACAATCATGACGTACATCCATCGCAGTATTTTTGGGTTATAACCCCAATTCCTGCTGCATAGACTCCTGCACGCCATCAGAGCTCTTGTAGCTTTGCCAGTAGCATTATCAACATGCTTATTCCACAGAAGTTTGCTATTTCTTGGTAGTATTTGACTTCAGACCCCCACTCCAAGATATTTTCGTTTAATGATCTTTTGTCCTTAAAGCCTACTGAATCCATTCAAGAGGAATGTTCTCCCTTGGAGCTTTCGTAATAATATCGTGGGATCAAGAGTCCAAAACGGCTGACATCTTTTTCTGGCACACATTTCATTATCATACCACCTAATAAATTCTAATGGGCTATAACTATCATACTATTTTTTTATATGCCAGTAGTCATAAAGAATCTGAAGAATTAACAGGTAATGTCTACCATATGGATAGATATTAAGTTCATTTTCCTCAGCGACAATAATGTACAATTGTATAAGGAATAGTCAAATCATACTTTATATAAAATTACAAAAAAAATAATTCCAAGAGAAAAACTAACACAAAAAATATTTCATATTATCAAGACCTCTCGACAGAAGATATGCTTTCAACCTTTTCTTGAATGGAGGCAAAGAAGCACTTTAATTTCATTTGGTAACATATTATAATATAACAGAGGACCTGCAAAATCAGGCGATCTGTATGTTAAGACTTGTTTTGCGAAAGGAAGATGGAGAAAATTTCATTTTTTTTTTGTTCAACTTCAACAGATCTAAATTTGCGTGGACATAAACACATAATTCGAAAACGAACAAGTGTTATGAAGTATATATCGAGAATTACAATGGAATATATCAAAAATTCCTAATATTCGTATTGGGAACATTCCGTTCATTATACAGTGAGAGCTTTATTCACAAAGTCTCGATGCAATAACTTCGGGAACAATAAGAATTATGATAATTCTGTTATGGTAGTTGGGATACTTTATTTGTCGGAATGGGCTCTCCATTTGGCGTGTGGTTTCAGAATGTGGTGATCGTTTGAAAACAGTTGAACACCAGTGACATCTCCCGGGGATTCGAATCACGTACCACTAGATTGCATGAACGGTGGGTTGAGACCGCACTTGGCGGTTCGTTAGCCAATTAAATTGCTCTCAATCCCATGTTGTGCCTTGCCCCCCTCACTCTGCTCTTTATTTGCCATTACATCATTTCCTAATTATACAAGTTCTGTGACCGATTTCAGAACTGATGGCGTTTCGCCGAAATTTCACGGGATTTCAGTTTCGTTTGAAGTGGAACAGACTGATGTAGACAGAGTCTGGTTCCCCAGTATATTCGGCAATTTTGCTCGCCTCAATAGTTATTTAAGGCATAAGTGGAATACAGACATCATTAACGCGGTAAATCTCTGAAGAACAACATATCATCTGCAAACCTTCCCAGCGATCTGATGATATGAAAATAAGCACTGAGAAAAACTTCAGCCAAAAAGAAGACTGGAAACGGGAATACACTCAGTACAATCTCAAGAAAATATCGTTAAATGGTATGCGATGGGGGCCGAAAGGATTTATTTAAATCTGATGCGCATGCATGGTAGCATCAAACACTAACAATTTTAAGTATGTCTATTAAAAAAAATGCCAAGTTATTACTGTACCACCATGAACTTCCAGAAACGATGTGTGATTTCTGAGCACCAGAGGATGGGTCCATTCATTCTATTGATAGTCTCAAAGTCTTACACGAACTGCATCTATCGAAATGTGTAGGCTATGTTGACGACATAGTAATAATAATTAGAGGCAAATTCGAAGGCACTCTCTGCGACCTATTGCAGAAGGGCCTTAGAATTATTGAGCAGTGGTGCTTGTCAGTGGGGCTGAACATCAACCCAACCAAGACCACATTGATTCCGTTCATCCGTTCACTCGGAAGAGGAAACTTCCAGCCATGAAAACGTTAGCATTAAACGGAAATATCTTGGAGTGGGGGTCTGAAGTCAAATACCTAGGAATAACACTAGGTAGCAAACTTCTGTGGAATAAGTATGTTGATAATGCTACTGGCAGAGCTACAAGAGCTCTGATGGCATGCAGGCGTCTATGCGGCAGGAATTGGGGCTGTAACCCAAATATACTGCGATGGATGTTTGTCATGATTGTAAGACCTATAGTCACATATGGGGCAGTAGCCTGGTTTGCTAAGACAAGTCAGGTAAGTACGAGGAAAATGCTCGAAAAAGTACAAAGGCTTGCCTGTGTGTGCATCACGGGAGCTATGAGAACGTGCCCAACCAGGACGCTTGAGATCATCACAGACCTCACACCTATACATCTTCTGATTGATAGGGTAGCCCATGAGGCCATCCTTAGAGTATCTAAAGAAGGAGCAGGCAATGAGAGAGTCAGGTTTCAGAGTGCTTGGTCCTCTCATCTGCAAACCTTCCTAGTGATGTGATGATCAAGAAAGTAAGCACTGAGAAGAACTTTAGTACAATGCTGAGTAAAAGAGAGGATTGGAAAAGCGGAATACACCAACTACAACCTCAAAGAAAATACAATCAAATTTTATACATATGGTTCTAAAACCGCTACAGGAGCTGGCTCTGGGATTTACGGGACAGGTACCAAGTGTGCACTATCGTTAGGCTCCTGTACAAGCGTCCTTCAAACGGAAATACTTGCAATCGGAAGATGTCTATATATAAATCTAGAAAGAAACTATCAGAAGTGCGATATAGCTATTCAAACAGATAGTCAAGCTGTTATTAAAGCACTGAGCTCCTACGTCATTGACTCAAAGCTTATTTGGGAGTGCCGAAACAAACTCAATGAGGTAGGCAAGAAGAATAAGGTATTTTTAATCTGGGTTCCCGGTCATTCGGGAATCGTAGGAAACGAAGAGGCCAATACACTGGCCAGAAAGGGCACACAAACGCCACTCACAGGCCCAGAACCCTTCTGTGGTATAGGAAAATGCACCTAAAAGAAGGAGTTTATGCTGAAGGAAAAAACCGAAAGAGAAAAACTCTGGCGGAATCTCCCAGGGATGGATCATTCCAAAAAGTTCCTCCGGAACTTTGAAACTGCTAGATACAAAAAATATCTGGATCTCAGTAAAAACCAACTCCACCTACTCACTGGCTTTCTCACAGGACATTGTCGCCTAAAGAAGCATCTTTTGCGAATGGGTTTATCGGACACTGATGAGTATATATTCTGTGGGGAGAAGGAAGAAACTCTTATTCACCTGGTTACGGAATGCTATGCCATTGCAAGCCAAAGGAAAGAGTGCTTTGGACAAGAAACTTTTAGAAGTGGGGAGTTATTCGTCTTGAAGCCGTCCCAGATACTGGATTTCATCAAATTTTTGGAACTGGAGGGAGAGCTGTAGGAGGTGCGATGATAACAGCTCTGTCAGGGGGCACAATAGACCTCAAGGTCGCAGTGGACTGTAACCCCTTTTCACTGTAACTATATATCCATGTCTATCGAACCCAAAACACCAGAAGCGTTCAGACGCAGCTGTTACATGATTCGATAAGCACTCAAAAGGTTTCTACATTTCCAGATTCTCGATATTGGTGGAGAGCGGGAAAACTACGCTTTCACTAACTTCGAAATTCGCTACGTCTCTCTGATTCCCAATAGCCCTATTGGGGTCATCCACACTAAGTGTACTTCTAATACTTCTAGACATTATTTCCAAACAAATTTTCACATTTTGAATCGAAATTGACTGTAAGAACGTGAAGCAATAACTGCTATTGAATTCTAAGAAAATCAAATGACAAGAACAGAAAAAACTATCAAACAAAGAGCAAAAAACATTTGGATATAAGGGAGTAAACATTTGATATCTCATAAATGAACATTAACAATATTCGTCAACTTTTGAAACGGTCCCACAATTTCTGAAATTCTACAAATTTTATGGGGCAGTATAATTAGATCAATTCGAGTAAGTACAGATTTATAATTCATAAACGCCTGTTAAAAGTCCTGGAAATGACTCGGACTCAAATGAATAAATTTCCACTCTATACCCACACGAACATAAATCTAAGTATAAGATTTGATACGTTTCTAGGTTTGTCGTTTCTTCAGGAGCTCAGTCAATTCGATAAGTGTATTGGCCAAGATTGTTTCAGAACAATCTAATCTTCATTGCTATTTCAGTGAAAGCTCAACTTTCAATTTGGGGTACGATTGTCAACTGCAAATATCGAAACTTCTCCTTAGTGAAGGGAGTTTTCAAGAACCAAACTTTCGAATGACTTCTGGGGATTTTTGTGATTTTTCAATTACGATAATGCTTTGGGCTTTGGATAATTATGAAGTGTGTCAATACCGTCAAAATCATATTGTGATATGAATGAGATTGTGTTACAACTCATGAAGAAGTATGTTATACATATTTCTTATGATTCGAATCCTGAAAGAAATCCCATATCTTGTGAACACGTTTTTTTTAGCAGGTGAAGTATTTTTTTACTTCTTTTTTCTCCTTTGTTCTCGTTACAGATATAATTTCAAGATACTTGCATCTAGATCAAAGATGAAGCTTGTAACGTGGATATCAGCATATTTTTTGAACAAATTCAGTATCACTACACATATACGGGGAGACAGAGCTTTTTCAGAGCTTTTTATTCCTTCTCGTGTATCATACGCAGAATTTAATGGTACCCCGATTGCATTCTCTCTGCTAACACTTACAATTTGAAGCAGAAAAAAGATTTTCCTTCTTTTCTACAATCTGTTTCTATTTACCATTTCTCCACACGTGCCATTTGCTATATATTTTGTTTGATTTGAAAGAAAAGTACTTATTGCTCTCATTCAAAAGAATGTGAAGGGGTGTCTACCCTATCGGCGTCTAGTTCTAACATTTTTCACATTTTTCTTGGGTTATAGACCGCCAAATGATTTCGGGGTTTCACGCGCATCACATCAAATACACCTTATCTCGTAAAGTTCATCAGCTTGCAATTCGTACGTTAGAAAAAAAATATACTATACTAGGTACCTCCTTTTCACAAAAAAAATTGTTTCTGTCGTTCCTGTTTGCCATGATTTATTTTTATTTCATGCTTTCAATTTAGATACATTCGTTAATTGATTTCTGATAATTTTGCGCGTGCATTGTAATGACTATTGGCGAGACGGAAATTCCCTCTAGTGGCCAGTAGCTCCAAACCAAATAGTCCAAGGCATATTGCTATAGCGCTTTACTTGCCTGTAGGCCCTGGCTGCATATTGTTACTGAATCATTTGGGCTTCAAAAATAGAATAGCTATTATTATTCAACTTCCAATGGGGACTCGGAAAAATTTCGAAAAATGATATTCCTGAAATCAAAGATGCACTAAAAATCCTGTCCACTTATAAAAGATATTCAATATTCAATTCTCTCAATTTTCGATTATGGTAATCTTGATATGAGCTGATGTACATATTCTCGACCTGTTACATACATTTATAATGTCTTGGATCAATAAATTCATCAATATCAATTTCTTCATTTCGTGTCAATAAAATGAAACGATGCTCACAGGACAATGACTCTGACATAATAGTAAGATAGTGATGGAGATGATCTTCATTGAAATATCTAGTTAACGCTTCTGAAATCAATGAAACAAAAGTAAATCATTCTACGATTCTACCCATGATCCCTATCGTTCTGTATCACTTTTTCCCTTTGTTTATTGTATTCAATGAAAATTGAACCCTTATCGAATAAAAATTCTGAAAAATAAAAACGCTTTACCTACCAAATAGACACTCATATCATTCGAGGGTAACTGCAGGAATTGTCACTTCCAGAGAAATACCGGAAGCTATTTCTCTTCACAAATTGATATATATGATGCTAGACGATTGCTATTCTGCGAAGTAATAAAAAAGGGAAGATTTGTGAAGTTGAAACATTTATATAAATTCTTCGTGACTAGCGTTGATGCGATATATGGCCATGGATAACGCAATTTTTATAGCAATCTATGGACGAAAAAATTTGCATTTTATTATACCTAAAAACTTTTTTTTTAACTCTATAACTTGCCGAAGAAATAATGCCTTTTTGAAAAAATTAGCAGAAGAAAAGGTTTCCTAAATTTCCATTTCCAAATTCAGAAATATCGGGTGTATTTTTAGAGTATAGAACTTTAAATTGAAATAAAACACATCTAAATTTTAAAATTGGAGCCAATTTTTTTTTGAAAGATGATTTCATGACATTCATGTTTTAAAAATAATTTATGTCATAATGTCCTCCACGACTAGCTCTGCGGAACCGCATTCGATCAGACCACTTTTTCGAGTAATTACGGAATTATTTCAGCAATAACAAGAGTTATGTTGGTTGCCAAAGCGTCTATTGTTGCTGATTTATCAGCATGAACCAATGACTTGACATAACTCCACAGAAAATATTCCATTGGAGCTATGTCGCATGATCTTGGAGGCCAATTGGATCATTTCTCGAAATAATGTTATCGCTGAATCTTTCTTTCAATAAATCAGTTGTAACGGTAGCAGCATGAGGTGTAGTACTATCTTGTTTAAACAAACATACTTTTGGGTCGATACCATTCAAATTTTTAAACAAATAATCATTGATCATTGTTCTGTGATGAGCACCATTCACTGTAACATTAGATCCAGCTTTGTTTTGAATAAATATGGACCGATGATGAACCAGTTGGATCTTGTATGGGTGTAGACCAGAGTCCAACTTGTGAACGTCGGCGAATAGACAAATCTGAATCTTCATTAATACCCTCACATACAGCATCGATACTTTCTTCTGAGCTGTACAGTTCTTTGTTTTGTTTTGTTGTGTCATCGAGTAGAGGAAATGTTGTCCGGAATCTAAGGATAGTTAGACGAATAAGCTACTCTGATGGATTATTATGTAAATTATAAATTCCACGAAGTGCTCTATAAGTTTGGCGAAAATAACACTGATTAAAAAAAAAAATCTCAACAATATGTAAACGTTGTTGAGGCGTGAGTCTTTCTATGGCTTCTACCTTCAGTCGAATCAGAGTTATCCCTATTCGAAAATTCCATCACTCTAAAAAAACACCCGATACATTAATTTTATCTTATATCCTTTGGTCAATGGTAAAGTTCAGTGCAATTTAATGTTCCGTAAACTTCCTTTATTCAGAACTCTATCTAACCTGCACACGTGTGTCCCAAGGGTGGACTTTAATACACTTAACGGTATCAACAGTATGAACGATCTCTGATTGTTGCAAGGAATGTTGTAACAAAGGTGGAGTGCCTGCGATGAAGGCATGTTGAACGAGCCTTGACAGTAACTTGACCGTTATAACTGCATCCTTCCGACTGGAATCTCAAAGGAGCTGAGAAACCGTCTTAGTTGTTCACAGAAAATGACCCGAAGTCGGGTCCAGGCTCCTTTGTTAACAAGTCAGGTAGGATAATTACCTGGCCAAAAGGATTTTTTCAATCAATCTCATTCGGTGCTCGAGCTGATACAATGGCGTTCGTGCCCAGCATCGATACTTCGCTGTTTAGCTAATTAACCCATGTAGCGGTTCAATTATGAAATTCCCTTTAATTTATGCCAACAGGTCCTATTGCAAACAGCAAAATCCATTGTTATGCTGAACATCGCATAGAGATAACTAATTATTTTGATGGAGTTACTTGATAGGTATGCATTTTTTGTATCGCATGGAAATAATTAATAGAGAAAAAAAACATGAATATAGGGAGAGTCTTCGACTTGTACATATATTTTAACTGTTGAGGCCAAAACTTCTTTTTTTCATTTTTCAGAATTCGGCTCTGTTGAAAAGAAATAGCAAACATCTCAAAGTTCATATTTCTCGATTAAAATTAAGTTATACATTCAGTAAACACTGGAGTACTAACCTTATCGAAATAAAAATGTCACAAACACGATATTTCTTAAGAAAAAAACTCAGTTTTGTGCGATTATATCTGCAACTGAAAAACATATTTCTCCCATCAAAATAAGTTCCTTTTTCGATTTTCCTCAAGATATGTTTGTAAACACTAATAACTTGTTCATATTTTTCTCGATATCCCAAAAATATCTCATGAAAAAAGGTTTTCTACTCACTTTGTGATTGAACAAGCTATATCAAACCACAGACAGTGATCAAACTATGTATTTCGTATCAAAAACAATGATCTTCTGTGAATATTTCACAGAACCTCTAGGAAGATGTTGCCAGCGTGTTGATTTTCTCATTGAGGTAGAGAATTTTCTAGGTAACAGTATAAATATCTATGTATTCTACCATTTTCATCAAAAATTGACTACTCCGCAAAATTTCACGACGCATGCGTATAACGGAATCCGGCGGAGGACATTGGTTATCACAAATACCTTCGGAGGTGCTGCCAACTCTAAACGAACAATCATGGAACGTGATTATTATAGGTGTTCTCCAATCTCCTGATTATATTATATGAAGTCATTCAGTCAATTAATGTAATATTAACCATGTAGTGTCGAGTTTATGGAATTCACGTGTATAAATTGGAGTATTTGTATTTGCAGAAGTTTTAAACTAGTTGATTGCTACAAAAAACATCGTCACAGATTATTCAGTGCTGAGCATCATTTTATTTTTCATTAATTTTGATTTTAATGCGTGGTTTGTATAGACATTCATATATCTGAATTATGAATTTCATTGACATTTATTCTCACTATGGACCGGTAAAAATAAATTTTTGCGTTTCTTTTATACCAGGAGATTATTGGATAAGTTTTGATTGAGGAATATGAACCATGAATAGAGTAACCAATCAACCAAAATTGAGTTCATTAGGAGTAACGGTTCCGAAGATATGAACGAAAAAGTACTTTTTAAAGGGTTTTCAAAACCCTGTATCTTTCACCGAAGCCGAATTTTGAAAAATAGTATAGAAAAAAGGTGTTTCGTTTGATGAGAGGAATCTACAGTTAAGATAAATGTACAAGTCAAAGACTCACCCTGTACATATGGGTAGTTGCCAAATAACTTAATGGGTGATTTCTTGTTGAGAAGTAAGGTGGAGATTCAATATAAACTTTTCTGTTATGAGCTCCTCCCTGCCTAGTTACAGCCTTCAAAGATGACGCCCAAAAACTGTTTTTTTTTTAACCAATAAACTGACAAGATTAAAAACAAGCAGACATTCAAAGAGACGGAGAAGGCACACATAAAAATTTTTGGGTAGATTTCTCTCAAAAACCGTGAACTTCAGCAAGGAATAACAACAGATTTATTTCGTTAAAAATGTGTCAAACTATCCAAAATTAATTTTTATTGTGAAATATGAATATATTCCTTGCTGAAGTTCACGGTTTTTGAGAGAAATCAACCCAAAAATTTTTATGTGTGCCTTCTCCGTCTCTTTGAATGTCTGCTTGTTTTTAATCTTGTCAGTTTATTGGTTAAAAAAAAACAGTTTTTGGGCGTCATCTTTGAAGGCTGTAACTAGGCAGGGAGGAGCTCATAACAGAAAAGTTTATATTGAATCTCCACCTTATAAAGTTTCTCGCGGAACAAGGTTTATGGATGGTTTTTTCAACTCCTTGCTCTCATGAAATGTCTGCCCAATTAGTTTCTTATTATTATACAGGGTGTTCCTAAATGAGTGTAGCAACGGTCAACTATAGATTTCTCATAAAAATAACATTTTTTTAAATTTTTTCTCCTGGGTCTTCGTTCGAGAGATACAGGGTATCAAAAATTCATATTCCTTTCAATTTTTTGCTAATATCTCAGGTTTAGGTACACACATTGTCACTAAAAATAGCTACTTTATTTCACTTTACTTTGTTTTATTAGACGTGCCAGTGGCAGAGATTTTGAATTTGCACAAAACTTTTACAACACAGGACAAATTTGCATTTGGACAGCAAATTCTAGTGTGCCAATGTGTTTTACATAAAAAAGGTACTCATGGTTCATAACTCTAAAGTGAACTGTTCCGAGAAAACTGGCATTTTATGATGCAAAACAATTTGCTAACGCATTGTTTATTTCTTGTAAGTGCAAAAAAAGTGATAATTAAAGAGTTTATGATTTCAACAAAATTTCATAACTAGATTATTGAGTTTGAGTAGCAAAGTTCATTTTCATTATTTAATAATCACCACTCATTTTTTTAATCACACGAAATTTACAATGCATTAGCAAAATGTTTCAGAGGAGCAATGAACTAAAAAACCCTCTTTTTTGTAAAACACATAAGAGCATAAAAATTTGCTGCGTAAATGCAAAATTGTTCAGATTCAATATCTCCGACACTGGCACGTCTAATAAAACCGAGTAAAGTTAAAGAAAGCAGCTATTATTAACTAAATTCTGTAATCCAAACGGTTCTTGAGATATTAGAAAAAAATAAAAAGATTAATTAGTTTTTGACACTCTGTATCTGTGAAACGAGGACCTGGAGGAAAATATGGAAGAGAAAAAAAAATTATTTTTTCATGAGAAGCCCACCGCTGATTGTTGATACACTTTATCAGGAACACCTTGTATAATTCATATCAAAATAAAACCGAATACAAATTTCAAACTAACCAAAACACAACCTCCTTGGATTCTTCAAGAACTCTGTTGTTGAAGTCGACTCTCAATCATCGTACTCCTTAGCCAGGTTTTGACCCTAAGAAGGCTGCTGAATGATCGCTCCACAGTTAAAGTAGTGCACGATAGAGCGATCAAAATTTTTCAAATTCTTCTCGTCTCGGGAAAAAACTCCCCTGTTTCTCTCAAAACATCAATAATGATCAGCTCTTTGAAATTATCTCGAGGTATTTTGTCACAATTCTACTTCATTTTTGATGCCGCTCAGATTCTAAAATTGGCAGAAGGTATCGCAAGCATCAGTGATAGGTACTTTGTAACGAATTGTTTTGCTTCAGAACAGGGCGCCTTCTTAAATACGCCAGCGTTTGATAGACAAATTAGGAGCTCCACATTGTGATTTTCGTATATTCTGCTAGTATTTCAAGGGATACTTGTGAAGATCTAGGGGGGGCAGCTGGTTATGCCTCATCAATTCACAATTTCATTCAACACGATTTTTTCGTTGATGAAATATTTGATGTTTTGAAAAATCCAAAAAGAGTTCAGTCGTGTACACACCTATCAGTAATTTCCTGGAAAGTGAGATTCAGCTCTGCCACAGGTATTTATTGGAGGATAAATTCAAATATGGAAACGTCAAAAATATTCGAGGGTGTAATTAATCCAACGGTTAACATATAACTGGGAGTTATTTGAAAAACGATGAGTATGAATTCCAAATATCCGCAAGCGAAATCAATTTTGCGGTGGATTCATTATTTTTTATTAGGCTTCAGGCTGGCCTATCATGCAAATTATGCATGCAAATAAGTTTTCAAATGTAATAATAGATAAAATGTGTATGTACAGAGCATAGATTTAAAATGAACTGGACGGGAGAACATCATGGGTCCCAAAATATAGAAAGTGTTAATGATACAAAGAGCTCTCTTGGAGAGAAGAATGGACTACTGTATTCGCGTTCTTTGGAGAAATAAAGAATAGAGCAACCACAACAAACTATTTTAATTTCAAATGGATGGTGATAATGAGAAATTACTGATAACTTAGTGAATTGAAATAGTGTCAAACCAACAAGAAAAAAAATAATTCATGAAATCATCAAGGCAATAAGGCTCTAAGTTCAAAAATTTTCTCCTTGAACAATTCAAAGTTGCTTTCCACCTGTTTTTCTCCAGAAAGGCTATTGAAAAATTTCAGGCATCTGTATTGCATTTGATTTTGACTATATTCAGGAAGATTATACCATGAGGTTCTAGTATTATATCTTTCCTTAAGACTTGTTGAACATTTCTTGGTTCTTATGGAAGAATATTAGGCACTCTTGTAATATACTCCATAAACCCTTGAGATACCGTTCTCCTTGAAGAAAAACTCGACATGATTCCCTGAAATTTTTTCTGCAGGACAAATAAAGATGAAATAAACTGCTCCACATGAGTTAGGGATATTGACATGAATTGTAAAAAAATTTAGTTGAAAAAAGATTTTTGTGATGAAAATTCACATTAATATGATTTCAAGTTGTAAATTAATTTACGCCTGTAGGTCTGCAGCGTATACAGGGTGATTAAGAAAAATCGAGTAAAATAACGAAATTTTATCCCAAGAGAATAAGCATTTTAATAAGACTATCAATACAATGTAAGGATTCCGCGGGCATCAATAACAGCTTGACATCTTCTTTGCATACTACACACGAGGTTGTTGAACATTTCTTGAAGAATTTTGTTCCATAAACGGGGCAGAAGCTCTCTCAGATCTTTTAAGGATTCTGAGGTAGGTTGATGATTATCTAATCTTCTTTGGAGCATATCCCATGCATGTTCTATGCAATTCAAATCTGGTGAGTGCGGAGGTATTGGTAAATGTGGAATACCAAGCTCCTCGCGCGCATTCTCAACTATGGCTGCACGGTGCGGTCTAGCGTTATCGTCTAGAAATGAAAAAGTTGCACCAAGAGCAGCGTGAAAATTTGGCACAACATTGTTAATGACATGCTCCCTTTAGTGTAAGGCGGTCATATTCTTGGACATAGCGACGATTAAGGGATATGCGTGGGATTGTCAATACGCTTATTGTTCGAGAATCTGAAAATCGTCCATATCTGGATTCATCAGTGAAAAGGACACTACGCCATTGATCGTTTCAATTGATATGTTGCCTTGCCCATTCCAGTCTTTGACGCTTATGATCACGTGTTAATGGAACTCCGCTTAATGGACGTCTAGAACCTAGATTCACCTCTCTCAAACGTCGTCTGATGGTTTCGATGGAAACTTGGACCCCATATGCATTTTGAAAAGTATTCCGTAGCATTCTACACGTAGATGTAGGGTTTCTTCTCGCCGAAACGGCGATGAAACGATCCTGAGCAGGTGTTGTTATTCGTCACCCACCAAGCCTTGGTCTTTCCAATACGGAACCTGCCTCCCTGAACCTATTCCAAAGTCGAGATATCACACTTTGGCTGACATAAAAGAAAAGTTCATCGATCAAAATTGTTTCGAAATGTTCTCATTTTTTAATTCTTCAATCTTCTCCAGAAAGAGATGTTGCCCAAAATACATCGGAAAAACGAGGATTTTTAATGAATCCGGAAGTTATAGGCATTTCAAATCATTTTCCTTTATTCTTTCAATTATTTTAAACATCGTTACAAAATGGCGGAGGAATCGGTATGTATTTGAATCATAATTTTTTTATCCTGATGATCGTTAGGCTTATGTTATGAAATTATTATAAAGTCATCATTCCTTAAAAGATCTGCAAATTTTCAAGTCAATGAAATTGGTGAAAACTAGGTTGAAACTTTCCGGTACACATATGGTTCAAGCAAAGGAAATAGTTCTGGACTGTATTCCAAAAATTATGTTATGTCTCGTTGTTGAAGATGCAAGAGGACAATTTCTAAATCATGCCCAGGCTGAGTACCATCTCACGTCTGGGTCTCATCGGAAGTATCATGCAAAATTATCCAGACTTAGCGATTAAACCCATATTAAACCTATGCTACTTAATCGCTAGGCTCTGATGGAGTTGGGAGCTTACCGGGATGAACACCATGAATTTTCATGTGCACAATCCATCCTTGAGACTAATTTCTAAGGTAACGAACTCGCAACATTCCTGGAAGCCAAGCTCTGAAATCTCATTTCAGTCGAGGAATTTCAGATTGTGCGCTCAGCAGGCAGAGTATTTCTTCGTTGGTTCCGACGAAGAAACTCGCTTAATTCGACAGGGCAGAATTATTGTTTTAATAAATTGCGCGGACGACGAAATTCCGACTTTTATTTTGTAACTCCGAAGGTATTCCTCTATAATATATCATCCTGAGCCCCGAATGTTTCTTCCACATCTATGTAAGCTTGCTCCTGTCCGTCGGCTGGTCCATCCTCAATGTCTCTTTGGATATCTTGACGTTCCTTAATATCCCCTAGGAATGGCAAAAAGTCGGCCAGCGATATCGTTAGGAATTCCCTGATACTATTCTGACTTTTCTTTTCTCGGACGTCTGACGTAGCTTTACATTCCGAGGTATCGTTAGTCTTTTTGAATGACCAGAAATAATACATCTCTTCCGAATTTCATCAAGCTTGGATTAGTTGGGATCAGTTTTCTTAATGCATAAACGGATAGAAATAATAAATGTTCAGGAGTTATAATTAAGAGTTCTTGTCCAGAAAACTACCTCCACATTGATGACATTCTTGCCCCAGTTTTTGAGTTTTTAAACAAGAGGATATCATTTGAGGAATTCAATTCAAAATTGTAGAAATTCCACTTGCTGTCATTTGGAAATTTCGCCATTTCAAAATACATCTGCACAAAATGCTCCGAAGGGGTGGAAATTTACACAGTCGCACATTTCAATTAAATATTCATATCGGAGAATTCAACATCAACTTTTTTCTAGATTATTGAGGTCACCTGAAACTTTTTTGGAATTTTCTATTTATTATCATTTATCTAGTGCCTCTCACACGTGGTTCAAACTAACTAGTAAAACCGTTTCCCGTACTTCAAGATCAAAATGCTCATTATTCCCGTTTATTTTCAGTTCAATAATGTATGTTGAAAAAAAAATGGTTTTTGTATTTTGGACGCATTTTCAAAGAACGAAATGAAATAAAAATTTCATCGGTGGCATGTTTTGACCAATATCTGCTGGAATAGATAGCCGTCAAGAAATTTTCATGAGAATTTACGACCTTTTCGACAAATGTTATCGAAAAAAATCAGGAATCACTCGAAAACGGCATGTTGTATCCAAAATGATGGTTTCTTTCAACAGTATGAACCGTTTATGGTTTCCAAGTTATCTTCAATTTCTTCATATTTCAAGGGAAGCCAAAATTTTAAAGAGGAAACTCATCTTGAATAACAAGAAAGAACTTCAATTTTCAAGAAACTTTTGAAGGTCAAGATTCACCCTGTCCAATGTCCAAATATCTATCAAATTTCAAACCACTCGGATGACTGGGAGTAGCTCAAAATTTATTCAAGATACTTCGATAAATACGTTCTTTCTCCAAACTATTAGTGAAGATTGGGGTTCACTTCTCAGGATTTCCGTTCTGTAGTTGCTATTCGAACAAAAAAGACAACGAAATGTGAATTTCATCTCCTTGATTTTTCCGGGACTCCTCATTGATGGAGGATCTACCTTATGTAAATTTTGTGCGAAATTTAAATCAAATCGTTAGGGCCATTTACAAGAAAATCGATTTCGTCGTATAAATTGCCCTTAATTTCAGGGCAGGCAGAATAAGCAAAAATGCCTGGGAATATTCGCAAGAGGAGCTCATACAATGTGTTTCCTTATTTCATAAGGAGTCCAACGTTCTCAACTTTTTCGTCCAAAGATTTCACATCCTGTTGTGAATTATACAGGGTTGTCATAATAATCCGTGCATTAGACGTTTCTCGGCCTCTATGAGGAAAAGATTTCTGAAATTTGGCGGCACACGGCCGTTTTTCAAAGGGGGAAATCATGCTAAAATATTTTCATCGAAATCGCACCATCAGCTTTGGTATTTCAAATGGAACTTCCTATTTTTCTAACCAGAAATGAATTTCTTTTTGAATTTTATTCCCTGAATTGATGTTCTTGGTTGGCTATGAGGCTCCGTTGCTATTGATACCGAAGTAAGCGCTTTTGTTCTATCCGAATTGATCTTTGAAGAATTGGTAAACCGTATCGATGAAGCATTCAGAGAAATAAAATCAACTGATTCAATGAAGGCCCCGACTGAAAAAGTAAAAACCAGACTGGAATTGTGTTTAACAGAGAATGGGAAGAAAATAGAACACTTGTTATGAAAAATATACTCCAATTTGTTGTGAATTGTTCTTCTTATTGGTTTTGTTTTTATTTATCATTTCTAAATTGGGCAACATTTTCTGAAAAAATCGAAACAATCTGTACATATTCTATTTTGAATAACCAAAACGGGAATTTTCGATGTTTGCAAGATGAATTAGAAAAGTTGAAGATTTATTCGGATAGAACAAAGTCATAGGTGGTACATCAAGATATTTTTCATTGAACAGATCGCAAATTTTCGAAATTATACAATTACATTCCTCGTAATAACAAAATAATGAAAACACCATCTCGTTTGAACAAAAAAAACGACGATTTTCCATGTTTGCAAGATAAATCAGAAACGTTAAAAATTAATTCGGATAGAACAAAAGCACTAACTTCGGTATCATAAGCAACAAAGCCTCATAGCCAACCAAGAACATCAATTCAGGGAATAAATCAGACAATTTTCTATGAAACATGAGATTTCTAGAGAACGATTGAAGATGGACATAAGGAACCCTTGGAAAAATGTTTTAAATGAATATGGGCATGCCCTTTGAAGAAGGAAGTTATTACAGTTTGAACTTTCTCAGAAATATGAATTTATTGTGTGTGATGATTGAGGAATATGCACCATGAACAGAGTGAAAATTTCACCAAAATTCAGTTCGTTATAAATAACGGTTCTGAAGATATGGACACAGAAGTGTTTTTCAATGGATTTTCGACACCCTGTACCTTTCAAGGAAGCCGAGAATGGAAAAATGGTATAGGAAAAAAGTGTTTCGTTTGAAGAGAGGAATTCACAGTTAAAAAATGTGCAAGTCAAAGACTCACCCTGTATGTGCCTGTTCTGGGACAGGTTGTATAGTACAAGTGCCAAGCCTGCGGTGGTAAACCGAATTCATGAGGGCGATTGGATTGCGGATAGAAACCAAGGTTGCGAACATAGCTGCGCCATAACAGATTGTTTCTGAACCCCGCTGTCCCTGTCAAATATATATCTGCAACAGATCCAGATGGAAGTGGAGCAATTGTTCTTGGACAATGCAACCAACTCGACAATATTGTCCCTTGAGGTAATAACGAAAAAAGTTTCAACCCTGGAAATGTTATCTTCATATTAAATTCGCAATGGCTACCAGGATTTCCGAGTTGTTCTGAGAATTCTGCACTGGATTGTTTCATCTATTGGGATACGAATATGAATTTTAAATTCATTTGAGTCGCAATTGGATTAATTCCAGGAACTTGTGAATACACATGTCCTGTAGCTCGGAGTGATTCCGAGTATTAGTCTGGAGAAGTAGACATACAGAAATATTCGAATGACTCAAAGGATAATCTCGAAATATTTCAGTTTATAAGAAAACGTACTCAATTACATTCATTCAATGCATTAATGTTGTCAACACGGTTTCATTTGCTTGATCTGAATCTATCTATAGGTGAGACTTCGACTTGTACATATATTTTAACTGTGGAATCTTGGGGCTGAAAAGAAACCTGTTTTCCATTTTTCCGGCTCTGTCTGAAAGATATAGAAATTTTAAAAACATTTGGCCAAATTCGTGCCTCAAAGTTCATATTTCTCAATTGAAATTGAATTAAACATTTAGGGAATACCCAAATACTAACCTTATTTGAATAAGAATCTTAAAAACACGATATTTCTTGAAAAAACTTTGTTTTGTCCGATTATATCTGCGATCAAAAAGCCATGTTTTTCCCATCAAAATGAGTTGCTTCTTCGATTTTCTTGCAGATTAGTTTGTAAACACCAATAACTTGTTCATATTTTTCTCGATATCCCAAAAATATCTCATAGAGAATGTGTTTCCACTAAATTCATAATTAATCAACCTAATCTAATCCATTTTCATTCGAAACAATCAAAACAAAAATCTTCTATGAATATTTTACAGAAAAATCGATGTGTACGTTGCCAGCACCAATATTCCTGAAACTACACAAGACAAATCGTAAGATCTAAATGAATCGATCTTAGAATATAGAACAACAGGAAGGAGCATCGGCTCAAATAAGTGTGACAAGAATGGAGGTCCAATATGGCCGACCTCTAGCGTAAATAAATTCAATCCACAACACACTTAATCCGAATAATCCGAAACCAACTCAAACAACCAATAGAATGAGTCAAAGATAGAGGACCAAGATGGCCGATTTGGTCCTCCGCTTTATGGTGGTGGGAGTACCAACTTGCTCCTTCCTGTTGTTTTATATTCTAAGGAATCGATTCATCTTAAACGTCTGTGAATGACGCATGCGTAATGCAACAACCTGTGCGATTTGTGAACAGTGTATACAAATAGGAAATCTTTTCTAGAGCTATGTTGTTATAAAAGGGGCAAGTGATTATTTAAGGTGCTTCTCTTCGATCCGGTGATGATTATGTGAAGACTTTCAGTGAATTAATGTAGTATTAACCGTGTAGTGTCGAATTCAGAAAATTCCAAGAGGATATTGTTTATACTACATTCACTTTCATAAAGTATCCCGGTTGGTCATAGTTTAGGGTTATCAAGTTCTTTCACTTAAAACTGACGCAGGTTGGCACTCGTGAAAATCAAGCAGCATTGCCAAAGGTACTTTTTATTCAGCCTTTTTCAACTTTGTAAATGGAGCTAGTTATTCTAAGGTTTTACTGTGACACAGGTTTTGTAGTACCTACTCCTACTATCAAAAAATAACGGACTATTCTGTCCATCATTTTTCAGTCAAATTAAACCACTCTCATTTTGATTTCCGTAAAAAAAATAGCATTAAAATTCATTTTGATTAACACGTACTTACTACGATTTTTATGCAGAAACGACAACGTTGCGGGCGTATCTGACAGTGGAATAACCATAACCTAACATTTTCAAAATATACGCGGTGAAATGTGTCAGAATTTCATGGCTAACCGGAATACTTTATGAAAGTGAATGAAGTATACATAGAAACATCGCCACATATTATTTAGTGCTGAGTATCATTTTATTTTTCATTAACTTCAATATACGTGGCATTTATCATTTATATAAATGATATATATATCTGAATTTCTATTTCATTGATATTTATTTTTAATATGGACCGGTTATAATCAATTTTTAAAATGAACTGTGCGTATTCAATGTATAATTTCATGCTCCTTGGTGTTCAATCTTATCTTCCTCATTTGAGGGATTTTATATTTAAACATATCAGCTCTACATCAAACGTTTTTCCATCATTTAAATTCTAGTCCCGACAAAGATTCTGACAACATTTATAACTTGAAGTACGAATAATTTTTCTGGGATTCGATGATATTCAAAATCCAGAGAAGCATCCAGATCATTCTTGAAATTCATGATTTTTCCTCAGATTTTATCGTATACAATTAGAAGTAACTCGAAAACGACGCGTTTCATTGAAAAAACATAGGAATACTTTAATTTTCTGAAATGATCGATTTTTTTGAGAATAGAAACCGTTTATGTTTTTTCAGTTGTTTTATGGTATTTTTGCGTGTATTTATGGGACGGCTACGCTGTAACGTTCACCAGGAGTATATTGATAAATTTTGTTCCCAAATTAAAAAATAAAAAACATTTCATTCATTGAGATCGCTAAAATGAAAATAAAAATTACGATGGATAGCGTCAATTGAAAAGTGGCTGAAAGTTTTCAATCCGATCCAAACAAGTAAGGGAACAAGAGCGTACCCAGGATTTCAGCTAGGGGGGGGCAGCTCATACCTGAGAAGATGGTCGGTCAGGTTTATTGTCAGGAAACCAGGAAAATTAACACTTATTTTATCTTCAAAGGGGGGGGGCAGGGGGGGCAGCTGCCTGGGTACGCCCATGTAAGGGAATTTTTCTGCTCTTAAATGTTTAACTTTGTGAAGACATTCTCCAAATATGTATAGACGAAAGCCAGATTCAAGTTCAAATCTGGAATATTTCGGGATCAATTTGTCGGGAAACTGCAACTTATGGAATTAAAATCGAATGATCTGCTCGCAAGCTTCGACGCTGTGTCCCTATTCACATTGATTTTTAGAAAGGATTGAAAGGAGTTCCCGAATTACATATCGGAAATATTTCCGGGGGCATAACACGTCTTTTCGAACATTGCTTCACATCGAGCTATTTCTGACCAAGCGATTTTTACGAACAACTGGGTAACCCTTTTAAGTCTTACCATTACGAATTTCTTTGTGGAAAATTTCGAAAAGAATGCCATTGAACCAGGCCCAAAGAGTCCAGCTAAATGGCTGTGATATGTGGATGATATCAGTGATTCAGAGTCATGGTGAAGAACGACACATAAACATTGGGTTCATCATGGAAGTAAAAATAGGTGATGTATTACTTTGTGAAATTTTGAAACATTAACCATTTCATGAGGCCCATTGTTATTTAATAAGAGTAATTTCTTCTTTACAACGGCCTGATAAATGAAGTTGCGTCAATTACAAGGAAAATTGTCTTGTCTCTGTTTTCGTTCATCTGTGATTTTTGTTGTTTTTTGGTTATATTGTTTTTTAGTTCTTTTTTCTTCATGGATTCTGCAAATTTACTACGATTTTCAAAGTGAAGATTATGTTTTATCAATCTTCGAAAGACAGGTTTCTTTCCCCAACAAACATGATAAAAAAAATTCGAAAAATAATAAACAAAGCACGTGTTTATTCAATTTCAATAATTTACAACCATTTGTGTGATTTCTAATGCATCAGAAAGTCACATTATGCAAATGTTCGATGTCTTTCATCCTGCTCTTTGTTTCGATAATAAACTTTCCTGCACCGTATTTTTTCGGTAAAATCGACAAAGCACGGTTTGCAGCTAATCCATATTATATCGACGAGTTCCACTGCATTGGGGAGGGAGGGGGAATGTCCAGCACAGAGCAGTCGTTATCATTAAAAGAGCATTAAATAACCTTCGTCCTGAACCAGATGTTCATGTTGCATCCAGGATGTTCCGTAATCGCTTGCTTAGCAACCAAAGCAGTGGAAATGGTGTTTCTAATGATAACGGCTTTAATAAAAAGCTGTGTATGCTGAAAAACAATTCGCAACAATTTCGAATTCTTATTGCATTTCGCAACTGTCAATTGGATGGCAATTAGATGCACTCTGCTGAAAAAGAGGTTCATTAATGAGAATATATACGCCGACCTGAGGAGAATATATTTGCAGAGCTTCATGGTAGAGAAGTTTTTAATTTTTGTCAAAGGGTGGAACGCTGAGCATTTATCTTCTTTCTTTTCATCTCTTGTAATTTCTAGATGTGCTAATTTATATTACCCATTTCTTCATACTTCTATCATTATCCATATCAGTAGTAATATTTTTCGATTGTTTCGATTTGATCTTGTGTTAGGTATTGAAGATGTGTTGAGGCATTAAAGTTCACATTAGAGAATCTTGTCAGGAGCTTCGAATGGATATGGTTGTTGGAAGAAAACTGCATGTGGTATTTTCAACCGATAACTTTGAGAAAACAATTTGGACAAGGGCAGATACAGCTCTCTTTCATGGGGAGGGGCTAATAACGATTAAAAACCATAAAATCAGGTACACAATGTATGAAATATTGTATATTTTTGTCAGGTATTTGATACTCCCAGTACATCTGCCCTTGAATTTGGAGCAGGTTTAGGTTGTCGTAAACTATCGAATATACAGTAAAAACTCCGTAGGTGTTTCATGTTATACAAGTACCAATTTCTTTTCGACACAAAAAAAAAAATAAATGGAAAGTTGCGAATGAATAATTCGCTAACTAAATCAAAGAGTGAGAAAAAGGTTGAGAAATTAAAAATGCAATATAAGGGCCGATGTATTTATCTATCTACAAACTGTCAAATATCGCTGTTGACATGAATGCGGTTCGTTAACGTCCTTTCATCTCTCAGTAGGAGAAAGTGATTGGTAAATTTGTCTCAGCATGTGGATAAACCTAAAAACTAGTTGGAGCAGTAAGTCCCCATTTGATAGAACCTACTAGTAGGATCCTAACCTAACATTTCAATAGTTAGGAATTTTGTGTGAGTTGAATTAATTTTGTTATTTTTGTTGAGTAGTTATTCATAATGGACTTTGTTGAAGATGGATAGTAAATTCAATTTGTTTTTCATGAAAGATATACAATTTGTTTCGGAATTTGAAAAGGTTGTTGAGATTGAATAAAGGAAGTCTTGTCAGAAAAGTTATATTTCTCAATAAAAAAGGATCTTGACAAAATAATTCTTCGAATTTCAACATTTGACGACCAGAGCGGGACTTGATAGAAAATTTGTCCCAATAGAAGAAGAAATGATCTCAAAAAAGATCAGTTATTCTTTCAGGGAGATATACAGATATGGAAAATGTAGTTGAAAACACTGGGGTTTCAGTACAAAATTCGAGCAGTCTTCTAGTCCAGTTGAACAGTGGAATAATCGAAACCTCAGTGCGATTCGATATCGAATAAGCGGCTGGTCTAGTATAATAGCAGTTTCGATCGTAGTGGGGATGCCTGGATCTCTGCTCCTCTTCGCGGATCGAAGATCGATTTCAGTCGCAATCCGAACTTGGGTGCGATTGGCTAAACTGTTTGAAAATAAATTAGATTCCGCGTGAATAAAAATGTTTACTGTTCAAGAGAAAATTCAAATAATAAAATGGTATTTCGGTGGTCAATCAATTGCAGGACAATAAATTCGTTTATTGTTGCCTTTGGAGATAGGCCGATACCTTCACGTTCGGCTATTTTCAAACCAGTTATGGTGAAAAAGACCTGAGCACTAATTTTCAAAGGAAATTATTTCTATTTGTGTCATTCATTGAGGCAAATTAATTCCTCCGATAAGAGTTGAATAAAATTGTCGTATTCATTTTCAACGGACATGATAACACCCATCGCTTCGCGCGTTGGGAGTGTTACTGATTCCTCTGTCTCATCTAATTCGATCCGAGATCCTAGATCGTTGCGCTCTGGCCTCTGGTATCCCCACTATAAGCCATAAAACTAGACCAGCCGCTTATTCGATTTCGAATCGCACTGAGGTTTCGATTCCTCCACTGTTCAACTGGACTAGGAGACTGCTCGAATTTTGTACTGAAACCCCAGTGTTTCCAACAGAATTTTCCATATCTGTATAAGCTCATGAAGAATTCAGAAATCTCAAAAGGAGTATTATTGGATAGTTCAAGGCATTTTCCGTATACATCGGATATACTATTTCATCTTCAAAGAAAACATCAAAACCGTTGTCGAAATCAATGCCATCCAAATCCGGCCATGAAAAATCATCAATAAATCCAAGTAAGGTCCAATGACCCGGACCATAAACCGCACCAAACAGTCACACGTTGAGGATAGGGAGGCTATTCAACAATAACTCTCGGGTTTTCTGAGCTCCAGGTTGAAATGGTCCTCATCACTCAAGATGATTTTTCTATGGATTTTCGGATAATTTTCATGCATTTCAAGGACCCAATCAACACGACGTTGTGGATGATCGGCTTGAGTTCTTGTGTTAACTGAACTTTATAAGTCTTACGACCAAAATCTTAATGCCAAGTAGGGTGTGATTACTTTTGTGGGGGGCCAATTTCCAAAGAACGACGAGAAATGGACAAACCTGGGTTTCTTCAACACTCTCGACTACAGCAGTAATATTCTCGGCTGTTCGTGAGAAACGTCCATTCTTCACATCATTCTTCACATCACCAACATGTCCTAACAACACAAATTTTTCCACTAATGTCTTTATGGCGGTTCAACAAGGTGCTCCACGACGACCCAAAAATGTTCGAGTTATACGAACCGTCTCTGCCAAATTTCCACTATTCTTATAGTGATTTTTAATAATTTCAATGCGTTCTTGAAGCGCGTATCGGTCCATTTTTATTAATTACGTAGTTTCTCCTTGTCAAATAATCTTATTTTCGAAATTGGAATATTTTTCGAATTAAAAGCCTGAAGTCTTTATCATGACAGTATATTTATAGGGGTATGAAATGCTGAACGTTTGATGTCTTTATTCTTAATTCGTATAAATGAGTCGAGCTTTTCATGTTAACACAGTACAGCTGAAAAACCGGAGCAACGCTTCTGGAAACCATCAAATCCAATCCCGTTCACGGAGATTTAACGATACAGAGTTTTTCGACACTCCTAGGCGGTACCCGCATCGGTTTTAGCACGAAGTTGCCACAGAAAAGGGAAATAAATAAAATTATTCCAGCGCAAATAAAACTCGTTCAAAGTTGAGCGAACGAAACTCAACGGTAATTTTTCCATCGCCCTCCCGTTTTATACTTTTTTCGGCTTGATGTAAAGTGTAATATTTCTATCCTCGGGGTAATTCTATCAGAAAGATGTAATAAATTACTCTACCGGTAAACAAATGGATTGCAGTAAATTTGAATGGAGGCGTGTTGTTAAATTATAAATCTCCACTGTGATTAGTTTTCTATGGGAGGATTATTCGACCGGCCGGATCAACGTGGCGCTGACGCGGGGGGGACGTAACTCGATTGTTGTTCTTTCAACTGTATCGACCGCTGGTTTGCTGAAAATTTCAATCGGAAAAAGCAGCCGTGTCACTGGAGGAAAGAATGGTGAGTCGCTACGAGCTCCCAAATATCGGGAAGCATCGGAGTGAAATTGCAAACAAAGCCATAAATAAACAGATCCAAAAGGGATGTGATGATTTTCTTGAGAAACCCGGAATTTGGGGTTTTGATGAATGTTGTATGTACTTCGTCTAGTGCTTTTCTTTTAAACACAATGTGATTTTTTTAGGTATTTCATTAGATCTATTCGACAAAGGAGTTTTGATACAAATTCAAGATTGTGTATTTTTGTTTTAAAGTACATGAACTAAGAAACAGATTGAACTCTGCTGTATATTCTGTGCGTGTTCTCAGATCTGAACTGTCGAAGAGCTTTCTAGTTACCATTCACTTTAGTAATTTTCAATCGCTTCTGAGTTATGGCGTATATTCTGGGGAAATTGCAGTTATGCACTATCGATATTTAGGATACAAAAAATGGCTCTGATATGCATGTTTAACATGAAGTATCGCCAGTCATGTCGAGGTGTTTTCAGGGAAAACGGTATATTGACTTTGGCTGGTCTGTACATATAGAAGTGTCTTAAATTTATATTAAAAAATATGGATTATTTCAAGAAATATAATAAACTAAATAAATACAATACACGAAATGTGATCCTCATTTATCCAAAACATTCACTTTCCATTACAGAAGACCATTGCACATAATTATATGTGTACAACATTATTTAATGATTTACCTCAGCATATAAGATCACTCACTGATTTCAACAAGTACCGTAAAGAGATCTATGAACTCTTAATAAGGCGAGAAGTGTTAGGGAATTTTTATCTTGACACGCCAATGTTTGTTATGACGTTTCAGTCTTCATTGCCTGCATTAATGTTATATTGATTTTGTTAACAATTGTGCATTTGTAAGGTAGTGATTTTCTGAAATAAAGATTATTATTATTATTATTAAAAGTGTAGTCGCACAATAGATCTGTAGGTCAAGGTGTTTGCGAGGCTAAGCTGAGTCTACACGCCCCTCAACTCTAATCTAAATCTAACTATGTAACACCTTTTGAATCATGTTAAATCTCCATTCAAAAAGTAGTCTCTTTATTTCATGAGTAACTACCTTAATTTAGGACGTAGAGACTTGATTTTTTTTAATTAAAGTTGAGGAACGTTCCGAGGGCGAATAGTTTTCTTTTTTTCGATTTAATGAGTTTTTCATTTAAAAAAAACAGGTTGAACTTCAGCGTTTTGGAAACTACATTTAATGATTTTTTTCGACGGTTAGTCATCACTTTTTGGAGAAAATCGCAACTATTTGCCCTCGGCAATTTAATTTTTTATAAACTACATATATTTTCATGATGATTAGTTCGAAAATATAGCTTGTACTTATGAAAAACGAAAAACATATTAAATAACCCAAATATTGCAGAGATCTAACGATTACCCCTGGTTTTTTGATTGAAAAACTGATTAAATCAAAAAAGAAAACTATTCGCCCTTGGGACGTTCTTCAACTTCAATTAAAAAAAAATCAACACTCTACGTCGTAAATTAGGGTAGTTACTCGTGAGATAAAGAGACCCTTTTTTGAACCACGATTCAAAAGGTGATACTACCCCTTAAAGTGTGAAATATTTTCAAGTGGTATATATTTCCGGTTCTACCGGAAACGAATGTAAACTTCGTTATTTCAAATATAACATACCTATTTCAATTCTTCGTTTAATTCTGCACTGATTTGTTGTATGATATGCGCAACAACTTCAAATGATTGTTGAGTTATAGCCTGATTCTCAAATTTGTCACAAATGAGTGTTTATATCTCCAAAACCCCTCATTGTGAGAATTCATTTCTGAAACATTGGAGCAAAATAAAGTACGCCGATACTGCTTCTCACATACATTATGAGGAAATATTATACAGGGTGCCTGAAACAGGGCTTCCAAGTGAGCCCCAAGATGGAGTTATGAAATCTCATTTTTTGAAATGGTATCCATACTATTTTGTAATTCAGATCAATTGGTCGTCAAAAACTAGTAAGAGTGTGCCGAACATTTCATGACTTTAGATTAGAATCAGTAGTTTTACCGTTATTGAATAAAATTCGAATTTCACGACTAAAGCCAGGTTTCTTTGTCTAATCACATATGTTCATTCAGATAATTTTCAAGTAGGCCATGTCAATAGTTAGAATATGTCAGTTCATTCATAATGCATTGTTGAAAAGTGTCATTCCTACTTATTGTTTGATTAATCGGACACTATGCAAAATCAGAATTACAGTATTCATTTATGGTGAACTCAAAAAAATATCAGAATAATAATGACAATTTCTAACATAGCCTACTTTAAAAAATGAATTTGACTGAGAAAGGCTTCAGTCGTGAAATTCGAATTTTATTCGATAACGGCAAAACTACTGATTTTAAAGACATGAAATGGTTGGCACACTCTAACTGGTTTTTGACGAGCAATCGATCGGAATCACAAAATTATAGGTTACCATTTGAAAAAAAAATAGATTTCATAGATTTATTGAAGCTCACTTTGAAGTCCTGTTTCAGGCACCCTGTAGGAAATATCCTCATTGGTTCAGACGAATGATTACCGATTTTATTGGCCTGAAATGAATCATATGGAATCAAAATAGAATGTGTTCCATCTTCAGACTATTGAAAGAGGGTGACTGTACTACTATGGAATCAAAATTTCTGCAACGATATGACGTTCGTTGAATTTTCTAATAAACAAAGTCTCAATTGAATGAAAAGTACTGAAGATTGAAATTTCTTTGCTCATTTGCTCATTTTTATCGATTTTTTTAATGAAAGTGTGTTCTATTCACGTTTTCTTTCGGAACCATAAAATGGATAACCCTTTATTAAACCTATTACAAATCCGAGACAATAACTCAAAATTATTGTATCGTGCAAAGACATTTCTGATCTGAATTGAATGCCTAAAGGTGAATATAGACTATTCTGACGTGACGTGGAATCACGTCACGTCAGACGTGTAGCAGTGCTTCCATTGGTCTAATATGAACGTGAACGTCAAAATGTGAGTGATATAAAAATGCAACACATCGTTCTGTGCGTTCATGTTCATATCAGGCCAATAGGAGCACTGACGGTGCCTGACGTGACGTGGCATCACGTCACGTCAGAATAGTCTGTATTCACCTTAAGGTCATTATCATAATGATTTCGACGGATTTTTTGTCAGATCATTTGGAGACATACAAAATTGGTGTGCATCATTGTCAACGTTACTCAACTGTTGGCCCTGCGTACGCCGATAAAGCGAAAAATTGTTGGACTCAAATCACATAACAAATGAACTGCTCCACATCAGTTAGGGTTTCTTCTCGCCGAAACGGTGATGGAACGATCCTGAGTAGGTGTTATTTTTCGTCGCCCACCAAGCCTTGGTCTTTCCAACATGGAACCTGTCTCCCTGAACATATTCCAAAGTCGAGATATCACACTTTGGCTGACTCGGAGCCTTTCCGGTACAACAACCTGAGTTAGGCCACCTTGTAGCATTCCGATAGCCCTATTAGCCTCACCGTTTGTTAATTTACGTCTTGGCATTTTCAGAAAACTCGTTTTAAATCGAAGCCGTTGATAAACTGACTTCATTTCAAAATAAGAACATTCATGAAGCATAAAATGACAGAAAAAAGGCGACCAGATTGACGAAATGTCTCATACTGATTTTTATTGGATCGATTCAAGTTGTTATTGAGTTTTAAATTATTTTACAGCGATTTTCTCGAAGATTAAATACTTTTAAAAACGATTGAATACGATATCTCTAAAGGCTTGTTCGGACTAGGCCAGTATTTTAGTCGAGTGGAGAGTCGATTCGCCTACTGACCACCCTACCACAGTATCAAAGACCCTTAAACAGTATAACGTTGTAGGTACATCATCCTGTGACTCTACTCGACTCGATTGCTGACGTTCGCACACGGGAAATTACAAAATCATTCGCTACTCGACTAATCTACTGGCCTAGTCCGAACAAGCCTTTACTCTTGTGGAGCAGAATATTTTCACACTGAAGAACATTCACTTCGTTTCTCCATCTGATTCATTTCAGGAATTCATCGAAATAATTATTTCTATCGATAACAGCTTGAACACTTTTTGTTCCGAAAGTTTTTCATTATATGGAAACCACCACCTCGACAAATCATCGTCCCTTCCCTACTTGAAATATGGCTCAGTCCACGCATAAAAAACATTCATTTGAATTCTCTGGTAATGATGATTCATGAACTAAACGCTTGCCTGAATTATATGAATAATGGGAATAGAAACCAGGGGTAATATTTCAGGTCTGTATGACTATGCAACCATCCGATTCATTTTTATCGGAACACCTCACCGTGATTGATGAATATAATTCGAAACACCAGTTTCATTTCTGCATGGTGTATAATTTTGCACAGTTGCAAAGAGCACATCGAATTCAAAATCATTTTACGTGATTAATTTAGTAATTGGTTATAGATATTTTATAGAAATATTATCGTTATGAAACAACGGTGTAAATGTTTTTCAATCAGGTGATGCAATGAAATACTGCATTAGGGTGAACTGATGTGGTTCAGCCTGAATATATGTCTAGGCCCAAGGGTTCTCGTGAGCATATCAGCAGTAGCTGATATGATATCTCTTAGTAAAGAGATAAAACGTACCTAGTGTATTAGTAATCTACAAATACAATGAAAATGCGAACCATCTGCAGTTTTTCGTAGTAAAAATTAATATTTCGATGGAATGGTATCCATAGAAATACTTTCGATTAATTACAACAGGTTCTCCATCCTTCTTCAACAGTCGGTCGATAAAAAAGGCCTAATCAACAGCACCCATAAAAGTGCAGTGAATTCATTGAGTCTCACACTGTTTTCACATTAAATATACGGAACTTAATATTCGTTCGTGCAAAGTCGACCTGAGCGTGACAATAAATCGAACAATCTGTCATGAAATCTCTTTGTTCGCGTGGAAGTGAACTTTCGTTTTCACGAGGAATTGTATCGAAGGAAATTTGACCACTCACTCGCGATTATGTCAAATTTACTTTCATGTATATAATTTCTTGAAAAAATTACCACCGTCTTTTAAATTTGGGAACGAATTAGTCATCTCAATGATGAACGTCAATTGTTTTTTTTCAAAATTATACAGGGTTATAGTCTTTGACTTGTACATATATTTTAATTGTAGATCCTTGAGGTCAAAGAACACCTTTTTTCAAATTCGGCTTAGTTAAAAAGATATAACATTTTGAATGGAAATTTGGCCAAATACGTGACTGATTCTTTGCAGAGACCTCAAACGTCAATATCTCTCGATTGGAATTGAGAAAAAAAATTGTCTGCATACCGTTAACGCTTCCTCTAATTATTTCAAAGATGTTACACTCATTTATATAGGTATTGAAATTGGGTTAAAACATTCAGGGAATATTCGGGTACTATCTTTATTCGACTAGGAATGTTAAAAACATGACAATTCTTATCGAAAACACTTAGTTTCGTCCGATTATATCTTCAACTAAAAAGCCAAATTTCTCCCATGAGTTCCTTCTTCGATTTTCCTAATGATTAGTTTGTAAATACTAATAACTTGTTCATATTCTCCATGCTCCTCGATATCCCAAAAATATCTTGTAAAAAAGGTTTTTCTTCCAATAACCTAACCCATTTTGCGTACAAAGTTACCTATCAAAAATCTTCAATGACAAAGCTATCACAGAGCTTTTGAGAAGACGATGCCAGATTGTTGATTTTCTCTTCAATCAATGATGCGAGGTAGTGAGCGCGCTCCATCTGAAACTTACTTTATACAGGGTGATCTCTTTAAGTTTTTCATCAGACGTATTCGAGGAAGGAATTTTGATACAAATTCAAGATTCTGTATTTTGAACTCAAATTGTAAATTTTTTTCAAGCGGAATCTACTTCCGGTTCTACCTGAAACGAAAGTGAACTTCGTTATTTCAAATGTGACACCCTGTATATTTATACATATGTATTTGATTTATTCGTTCAATTCTGCACTGTTGTGATGTATGATATGCTCAACCACTTCAAGCTATTGTTGAGTTATAGCCTGATTGTCAAATTTGTTGACAGTAAGTGTCACAAATTAGTGTTTATATCTCCAAAATCCCTCATTGTAAGAATTTCTTTTTGCAACAGTGAAACAAAAGAAAGTACGCTTATACTGCTTCTTATATAAATTATGAGGAAATAATACAGGATGCCTGAAACAGGACTTCAAAGTGGGCCCAAATAAAACTATGAAATCTCATATTTTTCAAAT
Source organism: Adalia decempunctata (assembly GCA_951802165.1). Classification (NCBI taxonomy): domain Eukaryota; kingdom Metazoa; phylum Arthropoda; class Insecta; order Coleoptera; family Coccinellidae; genus Adalia; species Adalia decempunctata. The sequence goes on along the minus strand of OX637697.1, from coordinate 33,764,415 downwards.
GATAGCCGTATAGTTTTGTAATCCCTTATATTCGCTAACAAACTTTAAAAATGAACTGAAAACTAAAAAAAAACACATTGCGTTCTCCTACTTTATGAACCTGACCTAATTCAATTCCTATTATGCGATTCAACTATCTCCACCCTGAGGTCGGCTGGTCGTTCTAGCGCGTATTGTACGACACTTAAATTCACTAGGAATTACAAATAGTTTATATTTTCATGATCAAAAAACCACGAAACTATTATTAAACAGTACGAAAACGTTTTTTCTCAAATAGACATAACGTTTCATGATTTTCTATCAACTCTTCATTCAATATTTGGAATAAACAATAAGAAAATACGAAAATGATCAGGGTAAGCGCTCGGTCGACGGGCCGACCTTGTTTGTATCAAGCAGACTGAAGATCTAGGTATTGTACCTTTCTCTTTGGCATTTAGTGAAATTTCTTGAGTCGTAGGTGTTACATAGTACCATATTTTGAAGCGCTCGGTCGACTGGTCGACCTGCTTGATACATATACTGAACGATGTGATGAGAAGGAACTTTTTCTGCTCTAAGTGGAAACACAATATGATTTTGAGGGCAATAATCGGGATTTGAATTCAGGATAAATTTAAATAACTGAAGTTTTTATAATTTTTTTTTGTTTCTCGATTATTTTTTGGTATCGGCCCGGCGAGCCGTCATTGTGACCGAGAAATCTCTGAATATGCCTACCAAAGTTGTAGGCGAAACATAAGGTGAAATTCCCATTGGACCATGCCTAGAAAATCCGGAATACTCTTGTTGAATCTGGCTGTGAAAACCTCTGTCAATATTGATTATAATTTGAAAAATCGCACTGACAACATTGTTGTACGGATCCCGATGATGTCAAACAATTGAATTTCCAGGGCCGTATGCAGCATTATCTCTTCATTTACCACTTTTCTGCTCAACTCATCGGATGCATATAACAGGAATTAAGGACGAGAATCACCTTTGTGGGGCAATAAATCTTTTTGTGACGAGGATTTACATGGATATAAGCAAAGCACACACGAAAGGGAAATCTGTAAGATCTGATCCGCAGTCCAGATCTGTAACAGATCTGGACTACGGATCGAATCGCTCCCGCCGATCTGGTCCGTCGCGGATCATATATAGTCCATCCAAGAATTATTGACATCAGAGCAAGCCTTGCAAGTCCAGTCGCAGCTTTATTTCTAGTTACAAAAAAGTAACTAAAAGTTTTCTGTGCTTTCATCATAGCAATAAAAAAATATAGAAATAACCTGAAAATTAAATGGTATTTTTTCAAAGTACGGCAATATGAACACGAAAATGTTTCCAATTATCACATACGATTACCTGCAAACTGAATGGATTGGGAAAATTGTAATATATATCAAGACAGAAACAAAACTTAACGATTGGATTTATTTAATATATTATGAAGAATTTTGTATGACATTGTAACTCCCAATATTTGTGAACAATGAAGGTGCAAAATATGAAATGTAAATATTCCTACTGTTGTTTCAACAACCACAACTGTTATTTCCTCATCTGGGCAGACCTCATCATGTTCATAATGAAGGATTTTATGTCAGCAACATCCCATATATTTCGAATAATCTTCTCTTATTTCTTTTTATATGTGCTATGGAAAGCCTTTCCAATTATTAGCTGTACACGCTTCAACAGCCTCATTCTGAAGATATCTATTTCACTTGCTCAATTATTTGCCAAATTTATTCGAAACATTAATGACAGAACAAAATATTAGTGTTATTTCCAACACCAACCTGAATTCTATAATTCAAAATATCACTGAACGGGCATTACCAACCTAATTTCGATTTTCCAAAGCCGCCCGAGATGTCAATAATTCTTGGATGGACTATATCTCATTGATCTGCGACAGACCAGATCGGCGGGAGCGATCCGATCCGCAGTCCAGATCTGTTACAGATCTGGACTGCGGATCAGATCTTACAGATTTCCCTTTCGTGTGTGCCTTGCTAATGAGTGAATACTATACAAGAGCTCTCTAGTAGAGAAAAATGAATTATAGTCTTCAACAACATATTTGAAAAATTTTTCGAAATTTACTCTGGATTCAATAAGATGCGACATATTTTGGTCATTCACTGCGCCTTTTAAGAAACGGTGGGCGCTTCCATTCGTAAAAAATCGGAAAGATATCCGAATGCACAATGAGATTATTTGGATAGAATCCGAAACCGTTCTTATTGCGAAGGAAACTGGATAAGCAGATAAGTAGCTCAATACAACAATGGGACAAAAAAGGAGATATCGTTCATCTCTTAGCATCGGGGAGACGAATCGTCAGAATGAAAACCGGGACATCGGTATGATTGAACAAACATCCGGCATGTGACGCAATCCATGCGGGTTGTAATTCATCGTATGTTATACCCCGATACGCGAGAATATGACAACAGATACAATGCTGTAGTAATTTCGTTTCTGCAGAACAAATAGCATATTACAGTTAATCTGTATTAGTGGATATTGGAAACGAATTGAACTGATTCATATCGACTTTAATTTATCATTATCCGGGGTTTGCCCTTTCGTTCCGGTCCGGTAGAGATCCGGTCAATTCGTCTGTTCCGCTATATCGTGATTTCGGATTTGACAGATTCGCAAAACAAAAGGGTGTTCACGTTCGATATAACTGGACCAGAAGGGTTGAGCGCCATTTTTAACCGATGTCCGCGAATATTACGTTTTTGTGCGGAATGGACGAAAATTATTGTGGTCGCTGAAAAAGATAATTTTGTGATAATGGTCATGGCACTCTCCATATTGTTAGTTTGACAAACTCTAAATTTGAAAAATTGACCCTTTGAATATATTCCTGTGAAAAGCTATACAGATTTGTTATGGGAATCAAACATCATCGTACTTTCCAGGAAACACAGACTACTCCTCGAGATTTCTGAGAGGTAACACTGCGACTCATATATGCGAACTGAAGTTCGCTTGGTGATTTTCCTGAAGAAATTCTCTATTCATTCTTTTTGCGAGCTCTCAAAGATGTCACGAATGCAACGTATTAGGAACTTCCCATTGTAAGCTCTGATATCCTGAGTGAACCCAGAATGAGAACTTCACATTGCGACCTCCCAAAGTTATCTTTGAAGGGTATACCAAACGTAAAAACGGTATGTGTGATTCTAATCTAGAGAAAGACCTTCGTTTCGTATCAATCCAAACCGATTCAATAGGTTCATCTGTTGGGTAGACGTGTCCGCGAACCTTGATAATCTTGATATTGTTTGGATATATCGTAATGTTGAAGAGAAAACAGATGAGATTATTTAGAAACCAGTTTAGTATAGTATAGAATTATTCAGGTATTCAGGATGCTTGGTTTCATTATGAGACATTCCTATGAATTTAGGGATATCAACACCATTAAACATCTCTATGTCAGTTTGGTCAGACCTCATTTGGAATTTGCATCCACTGTGTGGTGTCCCTATACTCTGCTGGATAATGATAGAATCGAGAGTGTACAGAACAGGTTCCTTCTTTGTGTTTCATACAGATTGGGTATCTCTAGGATGAATTTTTCTGTAACTCGTATGAGAGCTCAGCTTCGCTTGCCAACTTTGAGAACTCGTAGAATAAGGGGTGATGTGTTGCTCTTCGCCAGACTCTTTATGGGGATGTTGTCAACAACGGAGCTTCTGTCCCTCTTTGCTTTTCACGTCCCGCCTAGAAATACTAGAGGATCCGTTTTACTCAGTGTTCCAAATTATCGCCATAATTATACCAGGGAATCTCCAATTCCCAGAATATCGGGTAGGGCAAATGTTGCTAGTCAATTGGGAATCGATTTCATGAATTCGTCATATTCTGCTGTCGTAAGAAATGTTAATCGATGTTTTATTTGGTTTTTATTGATAGCTTTTCACTTTATAGAATAAGTATTCTGTTTAATTTTGTAATTGGGTTTATCCCGTGAATAAATAAATAAATAAATAAATGTAAGATAATAAAACACTCTGGGTGGTTTAACTTGTTGTTTATTTCACAGTACACAGATTATTCGTGGGCTTTATACAAAATGGCAGGTTATGTTGTGTTTACAGTGTTTACTAACACGCGTCTGTGTCTAGGATGCCGCCATGTTGTTAGGCAGAGAGAGAGCGTGGTAACGAGATCATCGAAAACCATCGCTTCAGATCACAGAGTGTTTTGACATTTGGCCTACGCTATGGTCTTAGCATTTTCTATCAATTTATAGGGGATTCAAAATTCACATTGCTAACACGGCCATACTGACACTTGAAACGACCTCGTTTCATTAACATAGCAAACAATAATACTTTTCAGGTTACATAAAGCATTGTTTCACTTACATTTGATACAATTGAGTTTTTGTGAGGCATGACTATGTTCAAAGCGCTGGCTCGCGCTGCGGCTTTGTATTTCAGGTGGGAAAAAGAGCCAGGCAAATAAAAAAACCACCACCGCTTACATGCTCACAACTCAAGATTTAGAACTAATTAGCCAAGAACTAAAAGTCAGCTTCAGCTGATTACCACAAAATTGATGATCTGCTATAAAATTGTTCAGGTTATGTAATGGACCAAATCATTCGCAACTCCTGCATGGAATGAACTCCAATCCTCACTTCGTTTGAAAATTTTACAGCCATGATCAACAACAAATCAAATTACAATATTTCGAGGCTATAAAGTTCTAAGCTTCTTGAAAAATAACTCATTTCAGATTTTCCATAATGGTACATCAATTATTGCAATGATTATCTATTCACACAGAAATAGGTCAGGCCAAAACAAAGCCAAAAGAACCAAAAAAAAACTATCACATACAAAAGTGATTAGATCCAAACAAGATAATCAGCATAAATTTAAATTTCGTAACTCTTCACTAAAGATTATGGCTATCCAGTCTTCACGTATTTACTATTATTATGACTATCCAGTCATGTCACCAACACTAAAACTGATTTTCTGTATCCACAGGCCATATTCTCAGCTGTTCTTGTCCTGCTGTAGTCATTCTGTTCTGACCTCCTATTCGCTTCAGGGCATAGCGATCATTCGGCAATACAGCCTTAATTTCAAATGGGCCAATGAACTTTGGTTTCAATTTACCACCATTTGACAGTTGTGTAACTTCCATTACTACTTTCTGATTTACCTCGAACAGGTAACCTGGTTTTCGAGTCATATCAAACTTCCTGTTTGTTACCTGTGCCGAAACATCCAGTTTCTCAATGAGGGCATCTTTATCAACATTAATTTGCTTTATTGGTATATCACTGAGCAAGTTAATGGTTGACGAAAGTCTCTTATTAGAGTTTTTCATTAAAACTACAGGAACATATCCTGTCGACTTTTTCACAGTCAAGTTCAGATCATTTTCAATGTTCGGTAAAGACTTATACCATAATTTTTCATCTTTCTCATTCAAAATTGATTTAAAAGATTTAACGAGTGGGCCTGCATGATCAATATGCCAGGTATCCAACTTTTCAGTGGGAACGTCTTTTAGTTGACAAAAACCAGATCTCCTTCCAGTATCTACAGTTCTTCACATACTTGCGAATGGTCTTATTCATTCCTGGCCAAATCACATCTTCTCTCATCTAGATTTCCACTTTAGATCTCCATGCAAAATGGGTCGACTTTTTGCCATTCACCAATAGATTGAGGAGTACCTGTAACAGATTTGAGCGCCAGTATTTTGTTCTCGCAAGGCAAATTCCTACTCATATAATCGACATGCTTCTATTTCTCGTGGACTGGGTTTTAGCATACCGCATTCAATTATTACTCCTTTTTTAATTATTTGTGCTTTCAACTGTTCGTCCAATCCTGACAAGTCTAATTCTAAATCTTTGCAAACAAAAGTGAACGTTTTAGGAGATTTTCTAAAGGAAGTCACAAAATTAACACAATCCTTATTAATTTCAAGTTGAATATCCCCTTCTTTGAGTATATCTAATCCGATTAAAGCATCAATATCCTTATGTGGAATAATACTGTCTGTTACTATATTGAATTCAATTTCTATAGCTAATTTACACTTGAAAAATAGGATGTTTGCTTTTCCTAATGTTTTAAATTCAACGTTTCCTATTCCCCTAATTTTTTTAGTTTGAGGTATTACTTAACTTGTGATTGTACTGCATGAAATTCACGTGTTGGTTGAACTCGATCTTTCGATTCCATCATTTTCATCTGCAGTTGAGCTTGGATTTCCATCACATGAATCATCGTTATTGGTTCGGCTTGGGCAGCATTCTCTTGATCCATTTCGAATTCGTTTGCACAAAGAACTCGATGAAACTCGTAGAATTCAGGTTCTAATTCTTTGTTTGTAAATAAAGAATCTATCCCACTTCTGATGTAAGATAATAAAACACTCTGGGTGGTTTAACTTGTTGTTTATTCACAGTTCACAGATTATTCGTGGGCTTTATACAAAATGGCAGGTTATGTTGTGTTTACAGTGTTTACTAACACGCGTCTGTGTCTAGGATGCCGCCATGTTGTTAGGCAGAGAGAGAGCGTGGTAACGAGATCATCGAAAACCATCGCTTCAGATCACAGAGTGTTTTGACATTTGGCCTACGCTATGGTCTTAGCATTTTCTATCAATTTATAGGGGATTCAAAATTCACATTGCTAACATAAATAAATAAATGTAGGTTTGTTTTCGGTCGTCTAGGAATATGACCTTCGCATTGGCTGCCAAACCTATATTTTACGTCTTTTTTCGCTTTCTACAGTTCTCCCAAGAACCAATAAAAGTCAAACTGCCTATATACAGTTTATTTACACGATACATTACAACAATCTACACTTGAAGATTTTAAATACGTCTTACACTTATTTATCCGCCTTTACTGAACTTCGAGAGATATAGAAAACGTCTTTACGCCGAACAAATGAATTAATCTTGTACCGCCGATATGGTACCGTCTTGAAGATGTAATTCCGTCTTTAATGGCAATGACTACCCCCGTCTTGAAACTCTACCGACTCTTACTATCGACTCTATTCTTTTAACTAACTTTTTACCCCAGTTATGCCCTTAACGTCAACTCGCGGTTCCGCCCCCAATTTGCATTCGAGAAAAGAGGTGTTACTTCTTGTACGACTTAAGCCAATGAAGTAAGCAGAGCCAAGTGCCTCTTTAACCGTCATAAATTATCCATCCCTGGTGGCCGAGGCCACCTAGGGGTGAAAAGCTACAAAGAAAACACTTGTGCCTAAATTGGTCCATTTATCTTAATCCACGAAATGGTAAAACTGTCGAATATCGTATTGCACATCCTTTCAACTATAAGATAAAGGTTTCAGATTTAGGACTCGCTAACACATGGAAGTCATCAAACGCAAAGCGGAATTGTCACGCTGATCTTGAGCACAGTTTAAAGCGTCCCACACACGAAATTCAGAAATGACAGAAATACTCAACAATTATCTACAATTGACTGGAATAAAATCCTACATAAATAAATAAATAAATAAATAAATCTAAATAAGATACGAAAAATGTAAGTGAAATGTCATACTGATTCACTTTCTGAGGAAAATTCAATCCGTTTTTCTTGTATTTCATCACAATTTAATTTTTGATTTGTTCAATTATTAATTACCATACCCTTTTTAGGAAAAAATTGGTCGTTCAACGGAAATGTTTCCATGAGAACTTGTGCTGCTTTGCAATTTCAGCATATATTATCATTATTTTCTCGAAAATATTTAGATTCTTTGTTTTCCACAGTTCTTATTCATTCAATTTGTAGCATGAAAAACCTGACCTTATGAATTTTTTTTTATCCTGGCCTTTTCATTTTGGTAGATGTACTCGAGCAGATAAGAAAGATCATGGACAAAGAATTCGAAGTGCATTCCCAGTACTTGTTGAGATATTAACATCAGAGAAAAAAGAGATAGAAGCGGAAAAATACCATGAATAGGGAACAATATGATTCAAATAGAGGCCATTATATTGAATTGAATCCTTAATAAAGTTCATATGTGCTTTTGTTTGTTTCCATATACCAATTCCTCTGTTACAGCATAGAATAATGTATGATTTAAGTATTTCATCCTTATTCCTGTATTACATTACTATTCGTTTCGAGGATTCAAAAAACAATTATTTAACATTACCCGGCTAAATTATTATTACTTTAAGTTCATTGTTTCTCAACATTCATACAGATATATCACGAAAACATCTGTTCTCCATATTCCCTGCTTACATCCCGATCTGATTATCATGCGACCCACTAACGAGGCATCTGTTTCGAGCATTTTAGAATGCCAGACATTTTAGGCGTCCACATGGGCTTCCAAGTGACTACCTAGAACGCCAAAGGATAGTCCCGATTGACCATACACGGGGACTCTTTTCGAGCGAAAAGTGCCTTCATTATTAGGCGAATGTCACAAGGTACTATCAAATAGTAATCATGACCTGTCTACCAAATACCGAATGGAATTACCATTCTGAAGGGACATTTTGGCAAATAAATGCTCGTAAGTCCGTCAGCTTTCTGAATTCTGAATTTATAATAATATACAGGGCGTTCCATATGAAATAAACAACTTTCAGTAACTTTTTCAAGCAACTGAAAATACTATATTTTTTACCACCCTGTATTGAAGTAACGTAGATCAGGCTAATGTGTTGGGAGCATTCATGTATCACCTAACTCCAAACCAAATTTCAATGCCATATTGTCTCTCAACCCGAAGTTATCAGCATTTATAGAGGTCATGATTTTCAGTGAAAAAAATTGAAATTAATTTATATTTCGAAAACGGCAACAGATAGGTAGAGGGAAATGTCAAGAAAAGTTGTCGAGAAGTTGTTGGAGATTCCAGAAATAATATAATATACCAGGTCAAAGAAATAAGACACAAATCATTTGCCATTATAAATAATGACAAATGAAATGTGAATACGAACTAGGTCTCCGATACTGTTCACCCTACCAGACCGAATGGTGAACAGTATCGGAGACCTAGTTCGTATTCACATTTCATTTGTCACCATTCGGTCTGGTAGGGTGAACAGTATCGGAGACCTAGTTCGTATTCACATTTCATTTGTCATTATTTATAATGGCAAATGATTTGTGTCTTATTTTTTTGAAATTATATAGGTAGCTGCCATCTCAGCAGATGATCCCATATCATCATTTTCTTTATTAATATACCAGGTGTTCCATTTGAAAAAGCAAAGTTGCTACTACTTTCTAATGGAAGTGGCAACACCGCATTGACTAAAATATATTAGTTGGGTAGAGAAGGTCCGATAATGCACCCATACAAATTTTCAAACCGATCCGATATCTGGTTCACGAGAAACGTCTTATGTGCCATCCACCGTGAATCACACTGTATGTACCGACATCGAAACAATTCAACCAAACATTTTCTATTGAACATAAAAAAAAACAGGATGCAGTATTCCTGGCTACATGCTCTATCCAATCTGAACTATGATTTTTTGGATGCATATGATTTTTTTTTTAACAAATATCAAGTTTCACCTAACGTGGTGTAAAAAAATATGGTCACCTGAATTCGAGAGTTATCGTGTTTATTGATGGAATTAGTGAATATGTGGGTAGAGCAGGAACTCTTTTCCGCCATATATTTGAATTTGGCCATTCTCTGCCAATTCCGTATTCCAAGTTGATTTTCTGAACGAAATTGTCTGTAGATTCAGTTTATTTCATCGGAAGTTGAACTTTTTTCATGAGTCTTTCGTTTGAAATGAAACAGAAGCATGAGTTGGCTCATTTTCTTGTTTTTATGAGAGAAAAAGAATGAACTTTCGAAATGAAACCGATTTCAATTTTCAAATGCAACTTGAAATCAAAACAGACTACTTTGAACGCCCACCTTAAAAAGAACGGGCGCTCAAAAACAAACATTCATATACAGGGTGAGTCTTTGACTTGTACATATATTTTAACTGTAGATTCTTGATGCCAAAGGAAACCTTTTTGCCATTTTCCATTTTTCCGAATTCGGCTCTGTTAAAGAGATATAGCCATTTAAAAAAAAAGTTGAGCTTAATGCGTGCCTGGATCAATTCTCTGCAAACACCTCAAAGTTCATACTTTTCGATTGAAATTGAGGTGATTATTAGATGTTCTGGTTGATACAATTAGAAAATACTCAAGCACTGACCTTATTTGAATAAGAATGTTACAAACACGATATTTCCTAGCAAAACACTCAGTTCTGTCCGATCATTTTGGCAATTGAAAAGCTATATTTCTCCCACCAAAATAAGTTCCTTCTTCGATTGTCCTGAAGCTTAGTTTATAGACACTAATAATTTGTTCATATTTTCCTCGATATTCTAAAACGATCGCATAAAAAAGGGTTTTTCACTAACCTATCCTAACTCCATTAACGAAAGTCATATGATTCAGGGTCAATGACCTAAGCTTACCACATTCTCTGTGATATTTCACAGAACTATAGAGAAGACGATGCCAGATTGCCGATTTTCTCTTCAAACAATGCGAACTCAAGAAAGCAGTACGTCCCCTATCGTTAGCGGATGAACTATCACAATCGCTAAAGGCGTCTAGGCGTTGCTCTTTGAAAATGCCAAAAGAGTAGTTCTGATTCTCGCCAATATAGCGCTACGTTCCTAATTTCAGTTGCCATCCACGGCCTTCTGAAGGGAAGAGTATGCCACTCTTCCCTTCAGAAGGCCGTAGATGTACCCGCGGTGCTTTGTGCTCCAACCAGTCCCACCTAAAACGTTAGTCAGCACGGCATAAACAAATTTCACGCTTTATTTATTTACAGAGAATGAAGCAAACAGGTGATGATTATGTAAATGATTTTCAGTGAATTGATGTAACAGTAGTGTCGTTCTGGTGTCGAGTTATATTGTTTCGATAGATATTTTGCTGAAGGACTGGTAACAATGAATTTCAAATAGAAACTGCATATAAAATGTATAATTTCATGCTTGACTAAGTTGAAAAACATTCTGACAACGTTGGTTACTTGTTGAGAGACCAGAGAAAAATCATATTCGATGAGATTTAACTCAGGACAGCATTCAGATTATTCTTGAAATTAATGATTTTTTTCTCTAATTCAATCTTATACAATTAGGAATAACTTGAGAACGACGCGTTTTATTGAAAAAATATAAGAATACTTTTGTTTTCTAAAATAATTAATTCTTTCGAAAACGTGAACCGTTCATCTTTTTCAAGTGGTTTTATAGTATTTTTCGTGAATTTATAAGTCGACTATACTGTAACTTTTTTACCAGGAGAAATATGAAATAAGTTTCAATTGAGGAATATGCACCATGAATAGAGTAAGAAATCATCCAAAATTCAGTTCATTCGAAATATCGGTTCCGAATATATGGAAAGAATAGTGTTAATTTCATGGATTTTTGACACCCTGTATCTTCCAAACGAAACCGAATTTTGGAAAATGGTATGGAAAAAAAGTGTTTCGTTTGATGAGAGGAATCTACAGTTAAAATATATGTACAAGTCAAAGACTCACCCAGTATACTCATTCCGTGGTACATGAATGGACCCATGTTCAAGCTAGATCAGTTTTCTAATTGATTGATCAGAGATTCGAATGGAGAACATCCCATTATCATTCATTCCGACACCGAACGTCAACTGAACTGTCTTTAATTCCCTGAACTGACCTCCATGTGCAAGAGGATCAATCTCTCGCTGTTGCAGGTACATCTATGCTAATGAAATTGAATCATAAACGAACAAGCTAAATGAATTTCAAGTTAGAAATTCAATTACCCAATTTCGATGTTTCGCCATGTTCTGTCGGTCAGATAATGCCGTATACAGCGGGTCCAATGATAATTAGTCTCCCCCGCTATTAATCCATTTTGACTGGACAGCTGAGCCCTTTAGTCTCGTTTCAGCGAACCCGAATGGCCTAACCTAATGAAGATATCGAAATTACCAAGTTGTATACGCAAGACGCTGTTCAATGCAGGTGTCGAGTGGTGTGGGTTTAAATAAAGCTTATTTGAGGCCATGACAATGGTTGTGGCTCTTAGAAGCAGAGAATAGGCTTCTTCAGAGGCCTATGTTTTAGTTTGTTAGCGCTGAAAGATGGGACAAGCAGGATTCGACGAATTTTCTTCGAGTCACCGTGATAGGAATTCTCATTGAAACTATTAATTATGCGATTCGATATCGATTCCTTATTGTTCAACCAATTCAGTGTAGATCGTACGGTATGGTATGTTATTTTGACATTAAAAAAAAATGCCATTTTTTTAGATGCATGATCGGATGTCTATTTCATTATAAGGAGCAAGGTGTGCCGTTAATAATGGAGAATAACATCAACCAAATGACCACCACGGCAACGACTAGCTACTACAGGACCATATCCTTTTCATGAGATTTTTCATAACCAAATCGCAGAGTGGTTGCCATATTTTGTCGATAGCCTCACGAATTCCATCTTTGAGGTCTCGAATCGACACTGGGCCCTTGGCGCAAATCTTCTCTTTCACATGGCTTCAGAGGAAGGAGTCGCAAGGTGTTAAATCACAAGATCAGGGTGGTCAATAGTGATCCCCTCTTCGAGAAATAACACTTTCCGGCCATGAACAATCATTAGGGTCGTTGATCACAACGAGTAGGAAAACTAATCCCATTGAGGTGCCACCGTGCATTTTATGAAATATTCCATTGAATGACGCTCTCTATCCGAGAATCGCTGAACTGTGAAATTGGTGAACATTTCTCGCTATACAGGGTGATTTTTTCAAGTGTTTCATTAGATGTTTTCGAGGAAGGAATTGAGATATAAATTCAAAGGTTTGTATTTTTGTTTTAGAGTACCTACATGAACTCGATTTTTAAAATATTTTCAAGCTACTTCCGGTACTACCGAAAACGGACGTGAATTTCGTTATTTCAAACGCAACACCCTGTATATTTATACATTTTCGAATTATTCGTTCAATTCTGCAATGGTTTGATGTATAATATACGCAACCACATCAAGCGGCGATTGTTGAGTTGTAGCCTGATTCTCAAATTTTTTTGACAGAAAGATGGTCAAAAATTAGTGTTTATATCTTCAAAACCTCACATTGTAAGGAATTTTTTCGCAACAGTGGAACAAAGGAAAGTACGCCGATACTTCCCCTCGAATAAATCATGGGGAAATATTATACAGGGTGTCTGAAACGGGGCTTCAAAGTTGACCTCAACAAAACTATGAAATTTCATTTTTTTTTCAAATGGGAACCATATAATTTTGTAATTCCGATCAATTGCTCGTCAAAAACTAGTTAGAGTGTTCCAAACATTTCATGTCTCTAAAATCAGTCGTTTTGCTGTTATCGAATAAAATTCGAAATTCACGACTAAAGCCAGGTTTCGCTCAGTCAAATTCATTGGTCTGCACGTCTTTCACAAAGTAGGCTATGTAAGGAATTGTCATTCTTATGAATTTTCATTCTTCAAGCACTATGGAAAACATGCAATAATAATAAGATACACTAGAATAGAATGAAATATCAAAAGCCTGTCCTTTATTTGCAGCGAATGTGACAAATAAACAAAGCAGATAATAAATGATGACTAAATAAAAAAAATAAGTTCGAAACTATTATAACAAAAAACTTTGACAGAAATGTAATAATAGCTATCACAATAAATTTTCAAAATGTTGGTCCCCTTCCTCCAAACATTTATTTATTCTTTGATTTTGTTAAAGGTGTTAAATGTGGATTTCCTTCGTTAGAAACTCTGACATAGCCTACTTGAAAATTATCTCAATAAACCTATGATTATTAGACAAAGAAAACTGGATTTATTCGTGAAATTCGAATTTTATTCGATAACGGCAAAAACTACTGATTTTGAAGACATGAAATGGTTGGAACACTTCAGCTAGTTTTTGACGAGCAAACGATCGGAATTACATGGTTCCATTTGAAAAAATGAGATATCATAGTTTCGTTGAGGCTAACTTTGAAGCCCTGTTTCAGACACCCTGTATAATATTTCCTCATAATTTATACAAGAAGCAGTACCAGCGTACTTCCTCTTGTTCCACTGTTGCGAAAAAATTTCTTACAATGAGAGGTTTTGAAGATAGAAACACAAATTTGTGACCATCTTCCTGTAAAAAAATTCGAGAATCAGTCTATAACTCAACAATCGCTTGATGTGGTTGCGCATATTATACATCAAATCATTGCAGAATTAAACGAAGAATTCGAAAATGTATAAATATACAGGGTGTTGCATTTGAATTTACGAAGTTCACATTCGTTTCCGGTAGAACCGGAAGTAGATTCCGCTTGAAAATATTTTACAAATTGAGTTCTTGTACTCTAACATACAAAATTTTGAATTTGTACCGCAATTCATTCCTCGAAAACGTCTTATGAAACACTTAAAAAAATCACCCTTTATACATATTTGAATGTTGCCATTATCTGTCAATTCCGCATTTCAAGTTGATTTCCTGAACGAAATTATCTGTACACTTTTGATCTGGAGTTGAACTATTTTCGTGGGTCTTTCGTTTGAAATAAAACAGAAGAATGAACTTTGACAGAAATTTAATAATAGCTATTACAATAAATTTTCAAAATGTTGATTCCCTTCCTCCAAACATTTATTTATTCTTCTGAGGACTTTGATTTTGTAAAAGGTGTTAAGGTGGGCGTTCAATGTAGTGTGTTTTTATTTCAAGTTGGTTTCGAAAACGGTTTCACTTTGAGAACTAAAATTTTGTGGGTGAACTCAGAAAGGATTAGGGTTCTTGTTGAAATAATTTTAATCGATTTCATTCCGACAGTCAATTTTTTTTCTTTCAAAAATACAAGAAAATGAGCCAACCCATGCTTCTGTTTTATTTCAACAGAAAGACCCATGAAAATAGTTCAACTTCTGATTAAAAGTGAATCTACTAATAATTTCGTTCAGAAGATCAACTTGAAATACGGAATTGGCAGAAAATGGCCAAATTCAAATTTTCGCGGGAAAAAATTCCTGCTTTACCCACAAATTAGCTTATTTCATAGTTCGGCGATTTTCGGATAGAGAGTGCCATTGTACATTTCATTCATGATTAGAGAGATACTCATAGAACTTATTGTGATAATGTAAGTTCTATGGAGATATTTCTTAAAATGGACGGTGGCGCCTCTATCGGCTGATCTTTCCTACTCGCTTTAAACGCCGACCTTAAATGTGGATTTCTTTCGTTAGGAATTCTGACTACCCTTTCTACTATTTTGTTACATTCACCATAAATGAAGAACATATTGAACACATCACTGTTACTGTAATTCTGATTTTGCATATTGCTCGAATTCAAACAACAAGTAATAAGTATGAATGACAGTTCTCAACAATGCATTATAAATGAACTGATATATTCTAAGTATTGACATAGCCTACTTGAAAATTATCTTAAAAAACATATGATTATTAGATAAAGAAAACTGGATTTATTCGTGAAATTCGAATTCTATTCGATAACTGCAAAAACTACTGATTTTAAAGATATGAAATGGTTGGAACACTCCAGCTAGTTTTTGACGAGCAATCGATCGGAATTACATGGTTCCATTTGAAAAAAAATGAGATATCATAGTTTCGTTGAGGCTAACTTTGAAGCCCTGTTTCAGACACCCTGTATAATATTTCCTCATAATTTATACAAGAAGCAGTACCAGCGTACTTTCTCTTGTTCCACTGTTGCAAAAAAATTCCTTACAATGAGAGGTTTTGAAGGTAGAAACACTAATTTGTGACCATCTTCCTGTCAAAAAATTCGAGAATCAGTCTATAACTCAACAATCGCTTGATGTGGTTGCGCATATTATACATCGAATCATTGCAGAATTAAACGAAGAATTCGAAAATGTATAAATATACAGGGTGTTGCATTTGAATTTACGAAGTTCCCATTCGTTTCCGGTAGAACCGGAAGTAGATTCCGCTTGAAAATATTTTACAAATTGAGTTCATGTACTCTAACATAAAAAATTTTGAATTCGTACCGCAATTCCTTCCTCGAAAACGTCTAATGAAACACTTAAAAAAATCACCCTTTATACATATTTGAATGTGGCCATTATCTGTCAATTCCGCATTTCAAGTTGATTTCCTGAACGAAATTATCTGTACACTTTTGATGTGGAGTTGAACTATTTTCGTGGGTCTTTCGTTTGAAATAAAACAGAAGAATGAACTCTCGAAATGAAATCGATTTCGATTATTTCATTAGGAGCTCCAATCCTTTCTGAGTTCACCCACAAAATTTTAGGTCTCGTACTCAAATCATTTTCAAATGCAACACACGACATTGAACGCCCACCTTAATCATCTCCCGATAGCGCAATCCATTCACCGTAACTGTTGCTCCAGCGTCATCCCTAAAGATGATTTTCCGATGGAATTCCGGATCATTTTCATGCATTTCAAGGACCCAATCAGCAAAGACACGACGTTGTTGGTGACAGCCGGCTTGAGTTCTTGTGTTAACTGAACTCTATAAGCCTTAGCACCCAAATCTTCATGCAAAATACGATTTGATGGCGTTTGTGGAATTCCTAATTCCAAATAACGACGGGGAATGGACAAATCTGAACACTTTCGGCTACAGCAGCAATATTCTTGGCTGTTCTTGGGCGACGTGCGAAGGTTTTATTCTTTACATCACTAACTTGCCTCAACTACTCAAATTTTTCCTCCAATTTCTGTAGTGCGGTTCGGCAAGATGCTTCACGAATACACAAAAATGTTCGAGTTTCACGAACCGTCTCTGACAAATTTCCACCATTTTTATAACGAATTTCAATAATTTCCTCGCGTTGTTCAAGCGTGTATCGTTCCATTTTCATTGATGGCGTAGTTTCTATCTGTCAAATATTGAAAAATGACAGCTTCAAAAGTGACATCTACCGAAAGGGCGGGCTATTCAAAATAACATCTCCTATTGGAAAACCCTTTGGAAAGAAAAAGTAATTACGCCAATTCAATATTTCCGTCAAATTCAGCAGAAATTTCTTATGTGAATCAATGAATGAAAATGATTCATCCGAAAAATCGTAATCACCGATTCATTTATAGATTTGAAAATCGTTTTATCGAAAAGCAAAGAAGCGTTGGTTGGATCAGTAGGACAAGGAAATCCTTTTCCTCAAACTATTGCATAATTAATCTGAAAAATCAAGTGATTATTGCAATGCAGGAACGAATTACAAAAAAACTGGCAACAAATAAAAATATGGGTGCTTGTTTTAATCTGATAACTGTAGTCATCAAGCTGTAATAGCGAAAGATCTGAAAAGAACCAGTACCGGCGCATTCGGCAATTTGCATAAACTAGAATAGATCGATAAGCGGTGGTTATGTCACTAACACGTTATACACAGCAATTTATGTGTGAAATCCTATTCAATGAATTTTTAGATTTTTCTAGCGATCAATGAATCTGCTCTAATCGATTAGTACTGATAGCCCTATGTGATTTATCGTCAAATCGATGTTTTTAAGCCTATAAATTCAAGATAATGGTGCAGGAATTGAATGAAGGAAACTACCCTCAAAAGTAAGCCTCCTTAGGAGAAATGCCCGATTATTTTGAGGAAAAGGTCGACATTCAGCTGTTCATGGAGGGATTGAATTAATATGAGACTTTTGTAATTTTCGATGTTTCTTTGAAAGGAGATCAATGAAAAATTTAAGATGCGGCTAGATAATAAGAATCTTGATTTGTTTTTACATGATTGGTGTTTCTTAATTAAAAATAGGAAAGAGGAGGGGAGGTTCCTCGCAAACATTTCATTTTCGAGATACAGGGTGTACTGGGGAGTATTTGAGCTTTGAGCGAAACTTATGAAAACAGTTGGATTGGACGAGGTGGCCATTAGTTATGCTCCACCAGATCACTAGACTCCAATAGTTTCGATTTCTTTCTATACTCATGGGATTTCAATGAATATTCTGATTTTTCTGAGAATTTCGAGACAATCATTCAACTTTTTTTCTCGAAATCGGTAGCAGATACCAACAAACTTTATGAGACCATAAAATTGAGTATAACAACAAAGCTTTTTTCTCAAATTTTCGAACTAGGAGTGGCTCACCAAAAAAATTCTGGAAGAAAACAGTGTTCCGGAAAAAATATCAGTCAGTAGATTTGCAATCTAAATAGGCATTTCACATGGTGTAAACTCAAATTTCAATTTGAGTGCTAAATTTCAAACTTCAATAGACACAGTATCTCGAAAACGAATCGTTTGTGGTCTCATGCCTTTTTTTCTCACAATTATGCGAGGAATCAGCCCTCTTCATTTGTACCTTCATTCAACATGAGGGCTGTATACTTAAGTGTCCTATGATGTACAGATTCGAAAAAAAATCCTAGAACAAAACTAGTCGACCGGTTATAAGACAAATATTCAAGCATTCAATCATACGCACTGTACTTCCACGTATCTGAACGAATGATTGGGTAAGCAGTTTGTAAAAAGGGAACATTCATCAATCGATCAAATGCATGTGGCACATCTGGTCTACTAGCTGGATATCATGAAAATTAAATGACTTGATTGTACACCAACGTTTCATTGACTATTCCACTCTTTCCATTTTTAGTAAGGAAGTTTCCGTAGCAACGATCGTTTCATCTCGATAAAACTTTCGAACCGGCAAAACCAACAAGTTGGTTTTCCAGCGATGAAATTTTTGACGTTTCTCCAATTCGTGGATAGCTTCGGAAATGAATATCATAGAGAAAACAAACACCTTTCAGTTATTCTATGAATTCTTATTTGCCAAATAGCGCAATCCGTGTTTAATGTGACAATATTACTTATTTTTAATCATTTTCTCGTGGAATAGTCATGCCGAATACCACTCGAGATGAAATTTAAGCAGGTAAAAGATATTCAAGTTTGTTGCTTTTCGGAAATTTCGAATTTTTTCAAAATCACTCGCCTGACGTCCCGTTATTTTAATACAAATGTCATTCGCGAAATTTCCGAACAACAAACTTTCATATTACCTCTAGTGGTATTACATATGAATAAATACTATTGTATGCTCATACTGAAGTTCGAGCGAAATTCAGAGTTCTCCTGGTTTTATCGCTATGGTCCAATAGGAATTTCACCAAAATTGGATTTCAATCTGGCCGTGAAAGTCTTTATCAATACTCTTTTGTTATTCGAAATCTTCAATAAGAAAAAAAAAATACCACCATTTCGAACATGAACGCATTTTCACTCCAGGACTTCAGTAGGTATCTCGAAGGAAAAAGGGCCGCAAAGGAAAAAAAATCGGCCGAAGCCATATCAAATAATGAAGATGTGGTTGTTTTATCGGATTTGTTCAGTTTTGTCCAAAAATTCCTCACAATGATAATCTTTCGAGATGGTGAGTCGAACGGCAACAGGATTCATGCCCAAACCTGCAACGTCTCTGGACCTTCCAAAAAAATGTTTCTTCTTGCTCTGCAAACCAGTCCTCCACAGCTTTCATTACCTCCTCGTTGGCAGAAAATTTACGACCTTATAAGTTTCAGTTGAGGAAAGATAATAGTCGAACGGAGCCAAATCTAGTGAATAAGGGGGTTTTCTAATAATTCTAACCTTAAATCACGAATATTTTGCTTGGCAACATGAGATTTGTGTACTGGGGCGTTGTCCTGTAAAAACAAAATACCTTTGGATAGCTTTCCGCGTCTTTTCTCTTCAAATTTTTTTCCGTGGAGTGTTCAGTAATGTCGAATAGTAATCTCCAGTAATTGTTCCACCCTTATCCAAAAAATCAATCATGATTACTCCATGGCAATCCCAAAAAACTGAAGCAATAACTTTTCCAGCAGATTTTTGGACACGTAACTTCTTAGGTCTTGGAAAACCAGAGTGTCGCTATTCCATCGATTGTTGCTTTGTTTCTGAATCGTAGAAATGTAAGTCTCATCCATAGTAACAATTCGGTTTAAGAAGTCTACATCGTTTTCAAATCGAGCACAGATCGAACGCGATGATTCTACCCTTGCACGCTTTTTGTCCACATTGAAACATTTGGGGATCAATTTTGCAGAAATTTTTCTCATGTCGAAAGTGACGTGGACTATATAATGAACGCGTTCGTATGAAATCTTCAGTGCTTCAGATATCCGTTTTAGTCCGATTCGACGGTCTGATAAAATCATGTCATGAACTGCATCGATATTTTCGGGGAATGGCACAGAAACTGGCCTTCCCTATCGGTTATCATCTTCAATGGAAAATTTACCTCTTTTGAAGCTTGCAGTCCAATTTTTCACGGTCGCATACGAACGACATTGATCACCAAGGGTATTAAGCATATCTTCGTAAATCTGTTCACATCTTAACCCTTTTGAATACAGGTACTCGATACTCCAATTTTTCGATTTTTACATTTTCGGTGAACATCTTTTTTTTTATTTATTGCGTAACTCTGGTTTACTTTTTTGACGTCGAACTCTACACTGACACTTCTAATAAGTTATTGTTCGTTGATATGGTATCGTAATATTTTGTTTATGCATCGAACTGGTCTAGGCTAACTAGATATCAATACATCCTCGTAAAGTAGGTTATTAAGCGAGCATATTAGGTTGGCTATTTTTCTCTCCATGATATGCAAGAAGAATATGTACTCAAATTTGTCCACGACTTCTAGAAAATGCTGTTTTTTTGCACAATTCCCAACACTACGAACAAACTGGCCACGTTTCAAACTGAAAAGACATACCAGAAAAAAGTTTAATTTTCTATTTATATCCTGTGGTCACAAGAGATTGAATTCATAATTAAAAAAACCGATGAACTATGAACAGTATTTAATAGTGAAGGACAGTACTTTGTCAATATCAGTAGTTCATTCAATGCTTTAAGAGGACACAACGTGTTATAGTTATTAGGTTTTTCTGAATAGTAATATGCCGAAAATGAATTTTTTCATATGTAATACCACTAGAGATGGAATTTTGCCGGCAAAATTTGTCGATTGTAATATGAAAGCTTGTTGCTCGGAAATTTTACGAATGACATTTGTATCAAAATCACGAGCCATCAGGCGAGTGATTTTGAAAAAATTGTCGTCAGCGAAATTTCCGAAAAGCCACAAACTTGAATCTTACAAGAGAGAAATTTTACCTGCTTAAATTTCATCTCGAGTGGTGTTCGGCATGACTATTTCACGAGAAAATGTCTAACATTATAAGTAATATGGTCACATTTGACACGGATTCCGCTATTTGGCAAATTGACCATATTCACCGTCGCCATATTGTTGTGCGACAATACCAACTACCCTTCATAGATTAACTAAACGTTGTTTGTTTTCTCTATGATATTCAGATATTCATTTCAGAAGCTATCTATGAATTGGAGAAACGTCAAAAATTTTGTCGCTGAAAAACTAACATATTGGTTTTGCCGGTTTGAAAGTTTTTTCGAGATGAAACGATCGTTGCTACGGAAACTTCCTCACTAAAAATGAAAAGAGTGGAATAGTCATCAGCAAATTGTGTCTTTTCAATAACGCAGCATCCAGGTTTGTCATGATATTTTATATTGGGAGTGAAATAAGTGGATGAACTGAAAAAATATTATTCATTCGTATGAGGATCTAAATAAAAAAGTTCATTTTTTTTTATTCCGTTTCTCCTTCAATTCTCGATGTTGACTGTAGGTCCCTGAATTTCGGTGTACAAAAGCTTCATTTCACGAGCTTCTCATCACGTGAAAGTCGGGATTAAGCGTGAGATATTTTCTCGAACTAAATATTCCGTGCGGAAAACTCGACAACGAATTCACGAAACACCCTCGAACCTGAAACTCACTTCACATTACCAATTGAATAATCTTTTTGAAAGGAGTGTGTGAACGAGATTGTTCAGTCGATACCGTACTTACAGATGACATTATTATTTCAGTCACTTTTTGTAGAATTTCATGAAAAACCTTCATATTCAAGTGAATAATGATCTTAGTTTCCTTTCGAGTATTCGAAAGCCGCCACCGTAGTTTCTCAGTCTTCTTCTTCGAGCACAGACAAATTCTCCTTGTTTCATTATTTGCATAACAGCCCGAGGGAAAATGCAACAGTCAAGAGTGTCAAAAAATCTATTCGACGTTACGTGCTTGGGGTAGTTCACAATCAGTGATTTATGCTTCCATGTTACCGGCCATATGTCAACCTGTCACTGATTGATATTATATCTTGCCTCAGTGATGGACTATCTTGAAGATAAACACACCTTTCTCGTCAGGGATGTCCTATTTTGGGAATTGGTCGGAAATATATACTAGAGCAGGTGTAGAAGGTGTTTTAGTTAATCGAGTTGAGCACAATAGTTTCTGGTTCATGATTTCGGTTATTGCCGGGTCATTTTCTGTGAAAGGATTAATAAATCATTCAAAGATTATGAATTTTGAGTGAACTGAACGAATTTTGTTATGTTTTGCTGAGCAGCTATTAATGCTGGAAATCGATAGAAAATTAAATATGTGTGTGGCGCTTTGCTATCAACTGTGAATCAGGATGAGATTTACGTGTCGTCCGAGCTTCGCTCTCAGGACTCATCCGATTGGCTTTTATGAGCGAAACCGTCCAATGACGTAGTTTTTGAAGTTACCATGCTCGAAGCTAATGAGGGTACTGACTACCTCCGTCTTAAAGCCTATGAAACCGTAGAACCCAGGCATCGCCGTGGGGGAGAGCTCTCTGCCGAGTACGTGCGCGGGCGGCGTGTGTATATTTCCACACACCCTGGTGGACAGTGAGTCGCCACATGTATATCTATGAAAATTTACAAAGTGAATAAAGTGAAAATTCATCAAGGTTGTCATTTGCGATCCAATAAAAGAATTATTATCAAAAAAATAATATTTCTAAATGAAAAAGTATCTTCCTAAAATAATGTTCCGAATTTCAACATTTGGTGACCGTTACAGGACTTGATAGAGATCCTTAAGAAGACTGCAGAAAACTCAAACAAAGTAGGAATTATTATATCGTTCAGGACATTTTTCAGATGGATCGAAAAGACTAATTAATCCTAGACAGAAATACAAATACGTCCAGAGTATTGCCCCCCTAGATTTCTCAAGAAAATCCTTGTTGGTTACCTTCTGCTTCATGCAGGATGAGACAAATTACGAAAAATGAGAAAAAATCTAAACTAAGCGATTATTTATTTATGATTAATTATAGTTACATGATCTCGTCACAAATTAACAACGTTGTCAATGTTAATCAACTTCGTCAAGACTAAAATCTCCATGATGGAAAACGTTCGATGTAATAATTGAATTCTGAGAAGCATGAAATGAAATTACACAGTTTATAAGCACAGTTTCTATTGAAAATTTATTGTTACCGGTCTTTCAGGAAAATATCTATCTCAACAATATCCTCTTGGAGTTTTCAATCGACACTACACAGTCTGCACATCACAATCATCACCTGTTTGCTTTATTATCTACAAGTTGATTTAGATAGATAATTAAGGTTATCCCGTTTAAGCGTCGTTCATTATCATAGACTGGCCTGCGATTGGAGACACAGAAACAGGCCTGTCCTGCCTGTCTGCCTTGCGTGCCGGCTATATCGTAGCGCTATATCGGCAAGAATCAGAACTCGTTTGGCATCTCCAAAGAGCCCAAACGCCTTTAGCGATTGTGATAGTTCATCCGCTAACGATAGGGGACGTACTGCTTTCTTGAGTTCGCATTGTTTGAAGAGAAAATCGGCAATCTGGCATCGTCTTCTCTAGAGTTCTGTGGAATATCATATCACAGAAGATGAGTTAGGTTAGGTCATTGACCTCGAATCATCTGACTTAGGTTGATGGAGTTAGAATAGGTTAGTGAGAAACCAATTTTCATGAGATCGTTCCAAAATATCGAGGAAAATATTAACCAATTATTAGTGTTTATAAACTAATCTTCAGGAAAATCGAAGAAGGAACTTATTTTGGTGGGAGAAATATGGCTTTTCAATTGCAGAAATAATCGGACAGTGTTTTTGTTAGGAAATATCGTTTTTGTTACATTCTTATTAAAATAAGGTTAGTGCTTGAGTATTTTCTAATTGTATCACCCAGAACATCTAATCACCTCAATTTCAATCGAAAAATATGAAATTTGAAGTGTTTGCAGAGAATAATATCAGGCACGTATTCAGCCCGATTGATTTTTTCGAATGGCTATATCTCTTCAACAGAGCCGAATTCGGAAGAATGGAAAATGAAAAAAAGGTTTCCTTTGGCCTCAAGAATCTACAATGAAAATATATGTACAAGTCAAAGACTCACCCTGTATAGTTAAAGTGAAAAGGGGTTACAGTCCACTGCGACCTTAAGGTCTATTGTGCCCCCTGACAGAGCTGTCATCATCGCGCCTCCTACAGCTCTCCCTCCAGATCCAGAGATTTCATGAAATCCAGTATCTGGTACTCAAGGAGGATAACTCCCCACTTCTACAAGTTTCTTGTCCAAAGCTATCTTTCCTTTGGCTTGCAATGGCATGGCATTCCGTAACCAGGTGAATAGGAGTTTCTTTCTCCTCCCCAAAGAATCTACACTCACTAGTGTCCGATAAACCCATTCTCAACAGATGCTTCTTTAGGCGACACTGTCCTGTGAGAAAGCCAGTGAGTAAGTTGGTTTTTACTGAGATCCAGATATTTTTTGGATCTAGTAGTTTCAAAGTTCCGGAGGAACTTATTGGAGTGATCCATCCCTGGGAGATTCCGCCAGAGTTTTTCTCTTCCGGTTTTCTCCTTCAGCATAAATTCCTTCTTATAGGTGCATTTTCCTATACCACAGAAGGGTTCTGGGCCAGTGAGTGGCGTTTGTGCACCCTTTCTGGCCAGTGTATTGGCCTCTTCGTTTCCTACGATTCCCGAATGACCGGGAACCCAGATTGAAAAGACCTTATTCTTCTTGCCTACCTCATCGAGTTTGTTTCGGCACTCCCAAATCAGCTTTGAGTCAATGACGTAGGAGCTCAGTGCTTTAATAGCAGCCTGACTATCTGTTTGAATAGCTATATCGCATTTCTGATAGTTTCTTTCTAGATGTATATCTAGACATCTTCCGATTGCAAGTATTTCCGTTTGAAGGACGCTTGTACAGGAGCCTAGCGGTAGTGCACACTTGGTACTTGTCCCGTAAATCCCAGCGCCAGCTCCTGTAGCGGTTTTACAACCATCTGTATACCATTTCATTGTATTTTCTTTGAGATTGTAGTTGGTGTATTCCCTTTCCCAATCCTCTCTTTTACTTAGCATTGTACTGAAGTTGTTCTCAGTGCTTACTTTCTTGATCATTACATCACTAGGAAGGTTTGCAGATG
This sequence comes from Adalia decempunctata, assembly GCA_951802165.1. Lineage (NCBI taxonomy): Eukaryota > Metazoa > Arthropoda > Insecta > Coleoptera > Coccinellidae > Adalia > Adalia decempunctata. The sequence goes on along the minus strand of OX637697.1, from coordinate 33,738,996 downwards.
AGGTGTAGTCATTCAGATCAACCTATGGTACGACCTGGAATTTTATCATTGATTCTGTCTAAGCAATCTGACATTTTCAGTATCCAAAGTTAGAATAAAAACGAGTCCCCTTGATAGAACCAAATTCGTTACAAGTAGTGGATTTATTTGACTAACGGTTGGTTATTAGAAACTTCATAGACAGGTATACCTACTGAATTTCGTAACTGATACTTCACTTGATATCATAAATAATGGACAATTCCACTTTATTCAACAATTAGCCTGGATTAATACCAAAACTCGTAGAAATAGCAACTCGATATGATCTTTATTGCAGTTAACAAAGATATTTTCAGTGAATAACCCGTTTGATAAAATAGATTAAATTTCATTTCAGAGTGGATTCAATTAGTTCCCGCAATATGATATGAGTTTTCGAGGTTTATCAGGTTCAACCATTGATAATGGCTTCGATTAGTGCCACGGCTATTCTTTCAAAAACGTGAGATGAAAGCTCTTCTGAAGGCAATTGTTAAAGATCAATACCATAATAATGTGAACGTAAAACAATGGCTCGAAATGGATATCAATCAATTCATGCCGAAACAATTTCGATCATTCAATATATCTTCGATTGCACACAATACCGCCAACTAATCGTCGGCTATACGGAAATAAATTATCTCGTGAAAAGACTTCAGAACAAGATGCGCTCTGTTGTTGGGCGAGTGAAATTTATTTCGCATCTACTTTTCATTGTGTTGTCTAATGGAGTTCCACCGCCTGAAAAATGATTTCCTTTATAAAGCTTTTGTTTACAATTTTCATTATTCATTCTTAGATAAGACCTTAATTGAACCTTTGTTAGGAAATGAACTTGATATCATATTAATTGAAATTATGACTGGTCCTAGCCTGTTTCCGAATGCTTCAAAGCAACGGTTGTCTTGTTCGGAAATTGAAAGAGAAAACTCATCGACTATTTTTCACATACATATAATACACTGCGCAAAAAAATTTACGCACATTATGGAAATCTCAATTTTATTCTAAAACTGAGGGTGTTCTCAATGATAATTATTTTTATCAGAATTATGCATGCATATGTTATCCACTTTCATCGTTTTTCTTCAATACAGATGTTTTCTCCCAGCAGGAATAAAAAAAGATGACATTATTAGATTTTGAATGTATTGGCTCCATTCTAAAATCAGTTGTTCTCGATCAATTCTAGTGATCAATAGATTTCTTTCGTTTGATTTTCTACACTCGATTGCTATGCAACGCGAAACACGCAATTTGACCCAAGAGGAATGTGCCCAAGCGGTAGTTTTGCGAGAAGAAGGGTGGACATACACAAGAATTGCAGAAAGATTTGGAGTTTCCCATACAAGTGTGTCCAGAATGTTGCAGCGATTCTGGGAGACAGGTATGAATGTCCGAAGACCAGGACAGGGTAGACCACGGCTAACAACTGCCATTCAAGAAAATTACTTGAGAGTTTCTTCGTTGAGACAACGGTTTGCAACCGTTCACCTCCTTCAAAATCAGCTTGAGCCAACTCATGAGGTGCAAATTAGCACTCAGACAATAAGAAATCGCCTCAGAGAATATGATTTAAGGCCCCGTGACGCGGCAAGAGGCCCAGCTCTTACCCCAGCCCATCGAAGGGCGCGTTTGGTTTTTGCGAGAGAGCATATCCATTGGGAAGAGGCCCATTGGGAAAGAGTTCTCTTCACAGATATGTCTAGATTCTGCCTCTACCATTGTGATCGACGTTCCCTTGTATACAGACGTCCACATGAAAGATATGCTCAGTGCCATTTCTTGAATACTACTGGTTTCGGGGGAGGATCGATTATGGTATGGGGTGGAATATCTTTGACTGCTCGCACAGACCTAGTGGTCGTTGAAAATGGAGCTATGAATGCTGATAAGTAAATAAGGAACATTCTTGAAGAGCATGTAGTGCCATTTGCGCCATACATTGGTGAAAATTCCATTTTTATGGACGATAATGCCAGACCCCATCGTGCGCGCATCGTTCAGGAGTACCTTGAAGAGGTTGAAGTCTCTCGAATGGAATGGTCAGCAAGAAGTCCAGATCTCAATCCGATTGAGCAGGTTTGGAACAACCTCAATATAAGGCTGAGAAGTTCAGAAAATCATCCAGCTACTCCTAATGACTTAGGAATCCAACTCGGAGAAATCTGGGAAGCATTTTGAGTATGAACCGTCGTTGCCGAGCTGTAATTAACGCAAGGGGTGGAAATACCAAGTATTAAATCACTTATCAGCATTTCAGTATTTTGAAAATTGTTCATTTCTCTTCTTTCACATAAGATTCGGTGAAATCCTGAATTTTTCTTCCATTTAATGGGTCTTGTTTCGTTCAAAACCTTCCCGAGAGAACATAAAAATAAGTTATAAAGTCAATGTAGAGTTAACTTTCATTAAAATTGAGATTTTCAGAATGTGCGTTAATTTTTTTGCGCGGTGTATTTCTAAGGGAAGTTTCAATGATGGACGCAAGACCGATATTTCTCTACAGGGTGGCTTACAGTTGACTCATTTGAAGAAAAAAATCCTATATCAAGGTAAAGTTCTTTAAAAGATAGCGGGCCTAGGGATCTTTATAACGATTTTTTTATTGTTATTGTAATTTTATGAAGATATTCCGATATTTCGAACCAAATTGTGTAACGGCGATTTCAACTGCTGCGTACTGTAAACAAACATGGAGAAAAACGAGTAATCTTTTATTGCTATGGAATGTGAACCTGATTATCATTGGTGTTTTTGTCGATCTAGTGATGATTATGTGAAGTGAATCAATGTATTATGAACAGTCTAGTGTCGAGTTTATAAAATTTAGGTGTATGAATTGGCTTTTTCCTTCCTTATCGGATCTGAGATCGACATTTCACGAGGAATTCAATGAAAATTATGAAAATAAATGATCAATTTTCATGAAATATTGACCACTCAAAAAGATTTACATCTGACATAAACTATGATATGAATGTGAATAAATTTTAATACGGCATGACAAACATGAAGATCCATGTATGGTATTTCATTATAATCAAATATCATTTTTACATCTTGAATATTCCCAAAATGGGCGGTAAATTCATCATTTCAACATTAGAACTCGGCCATTGAATACAACATTCCAAAATATCTGCTAAATACCCAATATATTCATTAAAAATATTGATCTTCGTAGTTGTCTTAACGAAATCTTTATAGCAAGATTTCTCCATCCATAGTTTATTTATAAATGCTTTTATTCAGTCCAATTTTTTCAATATACGAAAAGGCATTAGTGAAATTTTGTGTTGGGGCATCTCTCTCAGGAAATTCATGAGAACATGTAGACCTGTTTTTACTTTTTCTTTAGGAGCCATTCATTTCACAAAGTTACAATTGTTTAAAGTGTTTTTAGTGGTACTTAGCTTACTCATTGTTATACAGGGTGAATCCTGTTGAACTGTACATGCTTCACACAGAGATAGAGGACACTTTGCTGGTTTCAAAAATACCTCACATGAAAGGTCTCAAAGGATTCGTTTGAATTATACAGGGGGATTTCCAGTTTTTGGTGATATTTTCAAAATGCTCTATTGGACGAACGAATAATCACAAATTCACCAAATTTGGTACGTGGGAGGACAGTACCGATCCTCATACAGCTGACTTATCAGATTATCAGTTTCCAGGACCGGACTCTATTTTTCTGATATTATCGGAATTTATGAAGAAAATCACCCTCTAGATGAAAAAGTCAATAAACCTGTCATGGCAGTTCAAACTACACTGAATACTCTTCAATAGAGAGTAATAAAATCACGTGGCACACCTACAGATTTAGAGAAAAAAAATTGAATATGCGTACTCGGAGATAATTTTTTTTTTGGACGGCCTAATTCGCATTGAAAATCATACCCAAATGTATCAGAAGTTGAATATTAATGGTTGAGATCCTCTAGGCATTCAAGTATTCCAACAATATTCAGGGACGGACTCCCAATTCAGATTGGGTTTTTCAATAGATGATAGGTCGAAAGATCCGCCCTGAATATGGAACACTCCACAAAACTGTTACGGGAGACCGAACAACATTAAATAACCTACAAGAAATTGTCATAAAATCGCGAAGCACACAAATAGATTTAGAAAAAAAATTGAATAATCGTACTCAGAGATAATTTTTTTGGGCGGCTGAAGTTTCGTAGAAGAACTATACCGATATGCATGAAAAGTCGAATATTATCAGGTTATATCCACTCCCCATGAAAGTATTCCATAATCCTAAAATGTATTCAGATGAAAGGAGGACATTTCGAGCATCTTTTGTGAATCTTTCATATTCCTTTTTTTTACTTTTTGAAAAAGTGTTATTAAACAGTTTTATTTCTATCAATAGAAAATTAATTCAATAGATTTCGATGCACTGACAAAAATTACCTGAATATTGGAATACTTGAATATCGAGAGGATTTAAACTGATAATATTCTCCTGTCTTCAACTTTTGATACATTTGGGTATGGTTTTCCATGTGAATTAGGCCGTCCAAAAAAAATTTATCTCCGAGTACGCATATTCAATATTTTTTTTCTCTAAATCTGTAGGTGTGCCACGTGATTTTATTACTGTTTATTGAAGAGTATTCAGTGCACTTTGAACTGCCATGGCAGGTTTATTGACTTTTTCATCTACAGGGTGATTTTCTATATAAATTCCGATGATATCAGAAAAATAGAGTCCGGTCCTGGAAACTGATAATCTGATAAGTCAGCTGTATGGGGATCAGTACAGTCCTCCTACGTACCAAATTTGATGGACATGTGATTATTCGTTCGTCCAATACAGCATTTTGAAAATATGACCCTAAACGTGAAATCGCCCTGTATAATCCAAACGAGTGACTAAAGACCCAACATGTGCGGTATTTTTGGAACCGGCTAAGTGTCCTCCACCTCTGTGGGAAGCATGTACAGTTCAACAGGATTCATCCTGTATAATCGATCCACTGGCCTAAAATTAATATGTATTTATAATACATGATGCTTATAGCATCAAAACATTAATCCTTTCGCTTAGGAACTTCACCTTTTTTAATTTCTGTCTTGCTGAAAGATTTCGACAGTGCCTATAATCAATTTCATATCACTCTTGTTGATGATTATGGAATAAACCTTTTTCATCAGTTAAAGCTGCACCAGAAAATTAGACTAAAACAATATAATATTGTGGTCTCGAGATGGTACCATAAAAACTAGTTTCCTTTCGAGATTTATCATTTGTAGGAACGGGCGGACAAAATTGAATCTGACCACGGATAAGTGGGTCCAACCTTGTCCATGACCATTCTTGGCTCAAAATTCGAAAAATATAATACCTACATATATCGTGACTTGATATAGCCTCTGTATAAGTAGATCGAGCGCTCAAAAAGTATCTATCATCTTTGAAATTTCAACGCCTCACACCCCCATCCTAAATTTTCTTCTCAGTCTACCTGGTTTCTCTCTCTCAATAAATAACCTTTCTGACATGGAAAAAGTGGATATTGATGGAATTTATGTTTCATTAGAAAATCTTCTATTTAATATGGAACAATTAATCATATCTGATTCAGTATGTTCAGTATAGGAGAGCCCATTTCTCAGGGAGAAAATCCATAAATCTTTTTCTAGAGACAAGATGATGAAAGTGGAGACGAAACGTTATTAAGCGCCAAAGTAAGGGAGTTAATGGCCATGTAATGGACAAAGGCGAATGTGACAATGCGAATAAGTATATTGCTCTCTTTATGATCGTCGTTCCTTCTTTATTATTTACTAGAGAGAAAAAACTTTCTCAACTTTTAACGTTCAGGACGTCTTGTCATACATTATTCAATTTCAGGTTTGAATTCCTCAAAGAGACTGCTCCCTTCGTGCAAAAGTTTCTCAGAATTTCTCATGAGGATCTTTTTTCCTTTTCTGCGAACTAGTTTATTCCTCATTTAATATGTTCTTTTTGCCATGCTTCAACTTTCATCATTTTGGCCTAGATGCAGTATGTAAATTCCTCCTCAAAAACTGCAAGAATGTTTCGCCTTTTATATCAATATTTACAGGGTACTCCCTTTTATATGCTCTATCAAGTCTTTCGAAGATGGTCTGACTTTGTGATTTCATAATTAGTCTTTATCCTTACAATCATTTCACTTCACGATGGTAGTTAATTATTAATTCGTGATTTTTCATTCATCAAAATTTTTTTCATTGCATTAAATTTTCAAGATATTCCACTTTTTCTCCCCAGATTTTGACGATATGGAATTCACACGAATGAATATTTCCAGATGTATGTATCACCTAACATAAGCGGCCGAAATTTTTTTTAATTGCTTGAAAAAGCATTCGTGAAACATCAAGACCATCACAAATTCGAAAAAAGGAACATGCGTAAAAATGCGAACCCTTTCACCCCTTTCGAAAGATATATTAAACCCCCAATGTTCCAATCGTTTGGAAGGTAGCGATATTCTCTATATGAAAATTTTATCATTTTCCCTGGAATCTGCCCAAATTTTATAAGGATAATACTGGATTTATTCACCTTCAATATGTGGTAGAAGGAAAATGAAAATAAAGTATTATTGTGTACCATGAAAACTACGTAAAAAACTTTCTGTAACTATGTTAGTTTCTAGAGAACGCATTCTCAAATTGTTATGTGCTGATAAGTTGTTGTTTATAAATTGTCTGATTCGTGTTTGAATTTCGTTATCTTCGATGTTGAATAATGATTCGATTAACAGGAATGCACAATTTTACAAATGATTACCTAGTTACGGATATAACACCCGAACACAAAAAGTACTAAGTCGTTTGTTTCATGAAGAAATTCCGATATTTCAAGGCACAATAAGTAAGATTAAAATATCATCCAAGTAGCAGACGGTTTGTTTTCTGATGAATGTATTTTTATCAACCATTGGTAATATTGAAACGAACAGAATAATTGATACATGAAAAAACATATATAATTTATTTATTTATGTTAAGAAAATGTGCAAATTCAGTTTTCCCAATATGAAAGACAGACTGTCCAATTTCATCAATAAAAATATGCAGTATAGATTATCATTTGCTTCGGTTTTTGTACAATTTTGTAAAAGCAGTAGCTTCTCATGCATACACTCATTATTAAATGTGCTAATGCAAAATATGCCAACCAATATGATAAATCACTTTCAATCGGTATTCAGACGGATTTTTATTGACTATTCCACTCATTCCATTTGTAGTGAGGAAGTTTCCGTAGCAACGATCGTTTCATCTCGACAAAATTTTCAAGCCGGCAAAACTAACAAATTGGTTTTTCAGCGATAAAATTTTTGACGTTTCTCGAATTCATAGATAGCTTCGGAAATAAATATCATAGAGAAAACAAACAACGTTTAGTGGTTTAGTCAATCTATGATGAATTCTAATTTGCCAAATAGCGCAATACTCGTCAAATGTGAACATATTACCGTATTTTCTCGTGGAATAGTCATGCCGAATACCACTCGAGATGAAATTTAAGCAGATAAAATTTCTCTCTTGTAATATTCATGTTTGTTGCTTTTTGGTTTCGCTCATGACATTTTTTCCGAAATCACTCGCCTAAGGGATCGTGATTTTGATACAAATGACATTCGCGAAATTTCCGAGCAACAAACTTTCATATTACAATCGAGAAATTTTGCCGGCAAAATTCCATCTCTAGGGGTATTACATATGAAAAAATTTATTCTTTTGAATATTTCCGAGACGTTAGCTTCATTTCAATGCCAACCAATGTTTAGTCAATGTTTAACACCTTGTTTCAGTAGTGGTTTTAATCACACTTGACCGAGACACAGACAGAAGATTGTATTAAATTTCCTCTCAAGATATAACCTGTATTACACAGATAACCAATAGAATGAGGGAAATATTTTCCAACCATATACTCGTATACCAGAAAAACTCAGTTATGAGCAAGTAATCATTTCGCGAACACGTGATACAATATTCGAAAAAAAATTGCTGGTTCTATTCGTTATCTCGTGGAAACATGCGAGCTCGACTACTAAGCCAGTTTTCACCTCATGTTACACGTGATCAATCGAATGGGAAAATATATGTCATTATATTATATTGAACATGCAAAGCCCTAATAGTTGATAGATGACAGAAAATCGTTGATATCTTTATCAGCAACTCAATCTCATTGTGTATGTAACGTGCTGATGTGTTGCAATAGAATGTTCTTTGTTTTGTCATCGAACAGATAGTCAAAATGAATATCATTTGTTTGGGTGTAATTTGATGATGATAGTGCGATGTTGTCGAGATGCAATGGAAAAGGAAGTAGGTATACTACATTCACAATTATAAAATCACTCAGGCCTTGGAAATTTGACACATTCAACTCTGTATCGAAGTTATGACGTTTTTCGAAATATTTTTATGTTCTAAGTCAACACTATGTTGCCCTTTCTACATTCTTAGCGTATTTCTCAGAATGTGAATTCATTCGTAAAATGAATGAATTGGAAAAGATGGGATGGACGAAAATAGTTAACGTTTATATGAATTGATAGAAAGGATTCCTTTTCTAGTTATTTGCATGAAAAGTACAAGAGATCACTGTTGAAATATATTATTTTTCGCCATGGAAGAAAATTGCATTGCTCACATTATTTTCATATGCATGCTTGTGAAGATTTAATGTTTGTCATCCTCTTGAACTGGAAATTTAAGACTTGACGACATCAATTGTTGATTCTAATCAAGAATTCCTTAAAAAAAAAAAACCCAAAGATATAAAATGAATTGATGGGTAATTACAAGAATCAAGAATAATGTCGATTTTATTTTGTTGATAACTTTCTTAAAATCAATGTTGGGATATAAAACTCGGCTGCGTTTGTTCAAACAACATCTAAAGAATACATTTTTTACCATCTCGACCTTTGAAAGGCGTTTCTTATAGGAGAATTAGATTAGAATTCCACCTCATTAGTGAGGTACCTAACTTTTTCAAATCTGCTCAGATATCGCGAAATTTCTTGGAAAACCTGGAAAATATCATCCTAATCGACCTCCCGAGGCTTCATCCGATCAATGAAATTCCCGTGTACCCCTTCAACCTCGAAATGTAAACATTCGTCCTGGTCTTGAAAATCGTCCTCACGCTCCAAACTGGTGCTAAAAACAATAAACATACGTTAATCTTGGATATTCGACGGAAAACTCACCTGCAAATATCGATTGAATACCGAAATCTTGGAACAATTTGTAAACCTAATAAAATGTGGAATATCTTCGATACTTTTACTTCGATGTAAACAAAGAGACTGGCAACGTTGTCATTAACAATATTTTCTGTGCTTTTCATCAGGTGCACCAACCCCTGAAAACGAAACCATGACCTCCTATGAGATTAAATAGAAGTGAATGGAGTATACTAATTTACTGTGTCTATAAAAAAATTGATGGAGTGTAGAATTGGCTTTTTGGGAATTTGGCATTAAAATTTCGTATGAGAAAATATCAAATTTTGTAGATCTATAATTAAAACATTCAGAGCCAATCAAGACCAGTTTTTGAAATTTGGCAGAACAGCATCATTAAAGTTTCGATACTCCTCATTTTTTTAGATTCTTGGTATTTTTCACATATATTGAAAGATACATATTGGTTAGAGGAGCTAATATTCTTGAACGTTCACGATATCATTTTTCAACTCACTGGAATTCTAAAAAAAATATGTTTGAGCTAGCTGGATTTGGTTCTATTGCCCGTTGAAATTTTTGTTTGTCGGTCAGAACAATTCCTGAAATCTATCCATGTTTCAGTGATCTGGGGATGTTTGGCGACTAAAATTTCAGAGTTTCCTGTTATCAATGACGTTATAAAATGAAAACAGAAATAAATTCCCATTTTGTCTCATCTTCCATTGAGCAAAGATTAACAAAGATTTTTTATCAAATATATTGCAGTTGAAATAGAGGGAAATATTCATCTCATTTCCAGAACATAGATTCAGTTGTGGGATAACTTTAATTATTAATCAAAAATAAACAACCGATAAATTTAGATTTTTTCTTTTTTTTTTCATTTCGTCTCATGTAGCAAACAAAGATTTTCCATCAAATGTATTGCAGTTGAATAGAGGGAAATATTCATCTCATTTCCAGAACGTAGATTGTTTATTTCTTGATGATTCAGAATAAGGAAAAAATATTAACTCAAATTGAACAGTACAATTATTCTTCAATCTGAAATCGATAAGTTCAGTAAGTCAAATAAATTCTTCGTTCATCTTCCTGTGCTATATTGATCGTCTTGTCACCGAAAGTTCAAAACATAGGTAGATTTGGATCTTCCTTTCTTCGTTTTCACTATGGGATTTTCCCTGGAAACCAAAATCAATAGCAGCATTAGTTGATGTATTTTAATGTACAATCAATGAACTAGAACAAACAGAGCCATCAATTTATGTGACATCTTGTCAAATTGGTATGCGTTCTAATTCATTGAATATTATATCAAAGGAAATACAATCAATGGGAAAAATTAATAGGACAATGATTGACGGTGGGATTGTGGTAGATATTGATAAGGAACACAAATATAATTTTATTTTTACGACGTACTTAAACATTATTGATCACTTATTCATGAAGTGATATTTCAATTATGCATAATTGGGATCATAATATTGATAGATTTCCATTCGAATTTTCTGTTGATACTGATTGTTACCTCCAAATCGAAGTGAAGTAAACAATTTATTGTAATCGCGCGAAACGGACACTATGTATACAGATTCTTGAATATCCAAAATCCTGAACGATTGACAACTGCAGTCGAATATTAATGGCAGCTGTCAATTTTTTTTTCGTTGAATTAATGAATAGGAAACATAGATTGAACAACTTTCAAGATGGATCTACTTACAAGATACGAGGATGTATTGATATCTAGTTAGCCTAGACCAGTTCCATGCATAAACAAAATATTGTGATACCACATCAACGGACAATAACTTATTAAAAGTGTCAGTGTAGAGGTCGACGTCAAAAAAGTAAACCAGAGTTACCCAATTAATTAAAAAAAAAGATGTCCACCGATATTGTAAAAATCGAAAAATTGGAGTATCGAGCCATCATCAAGTACCTGTATTTAAAAGGGTTAAGAGATTAGCAGATTTACGAATATGCTCAATACTCTTGGTGATCAATGTCCTTCTTATGCGACCTTGAAAAATTGGACTGCAAGCTTCAAAAGAGGTAAATTTTCCATTGAAGATGATGACCGATCGGGAAGGCCAGTTTCTGTGTCAGTCCCCGAAAATATCGATGCAGTTCATGACATGATCTTATCAGACCGTCGAATTGGGCTAAAACGGATATCTGAAGCACTGAAGATTTCATACGAACGCGTTCATCTTAAAGTTGACTTCAATTTGGACATGAGAAAATTTTCTGCAAAATGGATCCCCAAATGTTTGAATGTTGACCAAAAGCGTGCAAGGGTAGAAGCATCGCGTTCGATCTGTGCTCGATTTGAAAACGATGTAGACTTCTCAAATCAAATTGTTACTATGGATGATACTTGGGTACATTTCTACGATCCACAAACAAAGCAACAATCGATGGAATGGCGACACTCTGGTTCTCCACGACCTAAGAAGTTTCGTGTCCAAAAATCTGCTAGAAAAGTTCTTGCTTCTGTTTTTTGGGATTGCCATAGATTAATCATGATTGATTATTTGGATGAGGGTAGAACAATAACTGGAGATTACTATTCTACATTACTGACCACTCTACGAAAAAACAAATAAAAGAATCATGATTTATTTCCTCAAATTTCATCCTGTACAATTATTAGGAATAATTCAAAAATGACGCGTTTTATTGAAAAAACCTAGAAATATTTTTGTTTTCTAAAATAATTGATTCTTTCGGAAATATAAACCGGTCATCTTTTTCAGGTGTTTTTATGGTATTTTTGCGTGGATTTATGATTCGGTTACGCTGCAACTTTTATACCAGGAGTATTATTGAGGAATCAAAACTCAGTTCATTTGAAATAACGGTTTCGAAGATATGGACAGAAAAGTGTTTTTTTGATGAATTTTTGACACCCTATATCTTCCAAACGAAACCGAATATTGGAAAATGGTATAAAAAAAGTGTTGAGGTTGATGAGAGGAATCTATAGTTAAAATATATGTACAAGTCAAAGACTCACCCTGTATACAATGAAAAAAAACGCGCGATGAACTTTCTTAACAGAGCACGCATTTTGATACTGAAATTCAATAATTTGCAAACGTTTCTTGTTTGTAAGACAATTTATGGTGGAAGTAGACCAAACCGAAGATGTTTGACAGTGACACAAAACAAGAAACGTGCGTGAGCTGTGAAAATCAATGTTGCCAAAGAGGAAATAGTTAAAAATCACCCGTTAGTAAGAGAAAAAAAATGAATCGATCGATATTGGTATGATGAAACTTCCTGACTGAAAATGGTTTCGCCATTTGAGATAGGGCACAACTAATTATTGCAAAGCTTTCCAATTATAAGGAGCTAGATGCCTGTTCTTGTGATGGAGGATAAGAGAAGATGAGGGAAACATCTTTTTCCCTGAAAGTTTTCTTGGAATTAGCCATCCCTTGATTGCTTCGTTATTACCTTCATTTATTTTCGCTATCTTTCTCTCTTCCGCTAAGAAATTGATGATTAATGAGTAGATTATACTTTTCAGGTATTAAACGAAAAAATGTTCCTTCTTAATAATGAAAAGGTGTGTTGAGGTTTCCATGAAAGATGGGAATTCTCAGAGAATAAGTGGAATTATTCACAGACCACGTCATTAGGTCATTATTTATTCATGTAGAATTTCTCCAATCTTGATAACATATTCATATCGTTCGATACACATACTCCATTCACCTTTACAATTTATGCCGGTTGGACATAGCTCATTCCACCGTGTATATTTTGAAAATGTTAGTTTAAGTGATTTTCGTGTCAGATGAACAAGCCAAGTTGTCCTGCTACATAGAGATCGTAGTAACGTATTTATCGAAATATTTATTTACTTTGGGAAAATAATGAATTTGAGAAAATATGTGAATTTAATAATTCCAAAGACCTGGCGAATGTTGGAGAAACTTTTTTCTCTGTTGAGGCTGGAAATATTTCACGTTCACAAACATGGCTGTAAGATTCAGTTATGCTATTTTCTTGTACGAACATCAAGAATCGAGTGTTGGGACTTTGTATTAGTTCATTCGAAAAAAAAATAAAAGTACTCGAATTACCAGACAACTGACGGACCTATGGAATTCCCCAGCTCTTAAAATTCTCAATAAATAAGCCTACAGAAGACATTTGAATACCTTTTTGCACAACTTGAAATACTCCGGTATGAAAATGTGGTATATTACTTTGAAACCTGTATCACAGTTAAACCTTAAAATAACTAACCCCATTTACATTTTTTAAAAAGAGTTAATGAAAATAAGCATTGGCAGAATCTCAGGGAATCATTAGACATTTAACGAGTAGGTACCATCCTGCGTCAGCTATAAGTAAAAAAACTTGATAAACCTAAATAATGGCCAAGCGCGATACATTATAAAAGTGAATGGAGTATACAGCAAAATTACAACATTATATGATTCGTTCAATTTCGATACATTCTTGTTGTAAAAGAATAATTTTCATAATTCAATATTCATACTCTAATAATTAATATTCCTTTTTCAGTTCCCCCACAAAAGATGGTGATCACGAATGAATCTGGTTCTTCTTTAACATCTGTTGTTGGACCATTTCCTGAAGGTTCTTCCTTCACCTTGAGATGTGATGTTTATGGTGGTGAGTATGCCATTTCGGTTATTCTAAACATTGGTATTGTATTTTCGTATCTATAGATATTTGAGAACTTGACTAGACTTAAACCCATTGTGGTTCACGAAACCTTCTTTTGAGAAAACGATCCATCTCATTAACCCTCTCTCTTGGGGACTTCGTATTCCTTTTAACTTGCTCTCCATTCATGATTCAGATACCGAAAATATAATATACACTGCGCAAAAAAATTAACGCACATTCTGAAAATCTCAATTTTGATGAAAGTTAACTCTACATTGACTTTATAACTCAATTTTTATGTTCTCTCGGGAAGGTTTTGAACGAAACAAGACACATCAAATGGAAGAAAAATTCAGGATTTCACCGAATCTTATGTGAAAGAAGAGAAATGAACAATTTTCAAAATACTGAAATGCTGATAAGTGATTTAATACTCGGTATTTCCACCCCTTGCGTTAATTACAGCTCGGCAACGACGGTTCATACTCAAAATGAGTGATCAAAATGTTCTAATCTAATCCTTCCCAGATTTCTCCGAGTTGGATTCCTAAGTCATTAAGAGTAGTTGGATGATTTTCTGAACTTCTCAGACTTCTATTGAGGTTGTCCCAAACCTGCCCAATCGGATTGAGATCTGGAGTTCTTGCTGGCCATTCCATTCGAGAGACTTCAACCTCTTCAAGGTACTCCTGAACGATGCGTGCACGATGGGATCTGGCATTATCGTCCATAAAAATGAAATTTTCACCAATGTATGGGGCAAATGGCACTACATGCTCTTCAAGAATGTTCCTTATATACTTATCAGCATTCATAGCTCCATTATCCACGACCACTAGGTCTGTGCGAGCAGTCAAAGATATTCCACCCCATACCATAATCGATCCTCCCCCGAAACCAGTAGTATTCAGGAAATTGCACTGAGCATATCTTTCATGTGGACGTCTGTATACAAGGGAACGTCGATCACAATGGTGAAGGCAGAATCTAGATTCTAGACTCATCTGTGAAGAGAACTCTTTCCCAATCGGCCTCTTCCCAATGGATATGCTCTCTCGCAAAATCCAAACGCGCCCTTCGATGGGCTGGGGTAAGAGCTGGGCCTCTTGCCGCGACACGAAGCCTTAAATCATATTCTCTGAGGCGATTTCTTATTGTCTGAGTGCTAATTTGCACCTCATGAGTTTGCTCAAGCTGATTTTGAAGGAGGCGAGCGGTTGCAAACCGTTGTCTCAACGAAGAAACTCTCAAGTAATGTTCTTGAATGGCAGTTGTTACCTGTGGTCTACCCTGTCCTGGTCTTCGGACATTCATACCTGTCTTCCTGAATCGTTGCAACATTCTGGACACACTTGTATGATGGGAAACTCCAAACCTTTCTGCAATTCTTGTGTATGTCCACCCTTCTTCTCGCAAAACTACCTCTTGGGCACATTCCTCTTGGGTCAAATTGCGTGTTTCGCGTTGCATAGCGTTCGAGTGTAGAAAATCAAACGAAAGAAAAACTATTGATCACTAGAATTGATCGAAAACAACTGATTTTAATATGGAGCCAATACATTCAAAATCTGATAATATCATCTTTTTTTATTTCTGCTGGGAGAAAACATCTGTATTGAAGAAAAACGTTGAAAGTGGATATCATATGCATGCATGATTCTGATAAAAATAATTATCACTGAGAACACCTTCAGTTGTAGAATAAATTTGAGATTTCCATAATGTGCGTTAATTTTTTTGCGCAGTGTATTATATTTTCGCGATAGCCTTATTTTTCTCGTTCATAGAAACGAACTGAAAAAAATCTTATACTTATTGGTATCTGAATCATGAATGGAGAGCAAGTTAAAAGGAATACGAAAGTCCCCAAGAGAGAGGGTTAATGAGATGGATCGTTTTCTCAAAAGAAGGTTTCGTGCACCATAATGGGTTTAAGTCTAGTCAAGTTCTCAAATAATGAGCATAAACCTTCCGAGCAAGACGGAGATGGCTTCATGAAACATCACTTACTATAACGAAGAAAAATGGAAGTTTTTCAGCATGAAGATATATTTTTCATTCCATGTTTTCTTTGAAGAAATAACGACAAAACTTGCAAGTTGGTTAGTCGCATAAATTAATTTCATTATTCTGCTCATCAAAGTCAAGTCGAATGGGCAGAGTAGGACGGTTTATTCCTATCTATACTAATATTATAAAGAGGAAAGATTTGTATTTTTGTTTGTTTGATACGAATAGGCTCAAAAACTACTAGACCGATTTCAAAAATTCTTTCACCCTTTGAAATCTACATTATCCCTGAGTGACATAGGCTATACTTTTCACCCGAAAAAATTAAGGATACCTACTATAACTTCAATAATTACAAAAAAATCAGCCAAAATCAGCTATTTTCACGTGCGCTGCAAAAACCGTAAGACTTACGTGGATAGAATGTATGACGGAAATGTACCTCTTGAATAGTTCTACAAAAAAGTCCGCGATAGCATATATCTATCTCTCAAGATTGACTTGCTATTACCTGTTTATGGTAATCAGATGTTTTCCAAAATTATGCACTATTTGGGAGTGTGTTTTTATGAATTGGGTGTTGATCCTAATCCAACCTAATACGTTATTTATCCCCAGTATTTAATTTAGAACAAAATTGCCCTTCACATCATACAATTACAACGAGTACATCAAAAGATATGGCAGGTTGAAGTGTTGAAGATGAAACCGCCGCGTGAAACAAATTTCTACTCGGGCGAAGCTGGGACGGTCTGCTTGTACCTCATAAAATGAGTATAATAAATTATTCCTATGATGATCGATATTTTTCAACTTTACGCATATTTAATTTTAGCACATAGATATAATGGTTCGGGGATGCCAAACACTGGAGGATTTGAGGGAGGGGGGCTTTCCCATTTCAAGGTCGACCATAAACCCTTGATGATTGATCAATCAATTTCGGACAAATCATTAAAATTATTTTTTCTATTCTCTGCATTTCACCGAACTCGAATGAATCGAGATAATCTAATATAGATCCGACTTTTTCAAACTGCAAGACTCAATGAAATCATAAATGCATACAAAGGTGTCGGAGTGCTTCGAATTCATCTTATGTATACTTGTCAATCATTCAAAAGGAAATAAAAATAAATATGTCGACAAAAAATAAGCTGCAGATACGAGCAAGATAACTGGTACCGATATATGTTATCTAGCAGTTATCTTTCTGGAGGCTGGAAGGTAATATTTATGGTGAAAACAAATTATCTATATTCGAGTTATAGGGTGTTCTTCTGAAATGTGTATTTTGTTAGAGGTTGCTTTATCTTTTTCCTTCTAAAACCAATTTTTCTAAAGCAATTTTAACGTATAACTCAACGGACTCAGTAGTTTTTCCAACAACCTTTCCTATATTCATAAAAAAAATTTTGGTGCCGGGCAAGTGTCGAATGGAGTGTTAAATATTTGAAATGAAGTGGCATCATTTATACAGGAAACACATATCGGGTGTTCTTAGAGTAATAGAACTTCAAATTGAAATAAAACACATTTAAATTAAGATTGCAACCAATTTTTTTTTGAGAGATAATTTTATGACATTTATGTTTTGGAAAAAATTTCCGGCATATGTCCACCACGACTAGCCCTGGAGCTAATGACACAGTCAATGGTGGACGTAACAGATCGGTGATCAATGATTATTTGTTTCAAAATTTGAATGGTGTGGACACAGAAGATGGTGCTTTGTCAAGTGATTGGTTTATGCTGACAAACCAGAAACAAAAAACGCGTTGGAAGCCAACATAACTCGCGTCCAAAATATGCCGAAAATTATTTTTGAAACATAAATGTCATAATAATATCTTTCGAATAAAAGAACATTTGGCTTCAATCATAATTTGAATGTGTTTTATTTCAATTTAAAGAGCTTGAAATTCCAATTTCAAAGATATGATACGGAGATCATCTTCGAAAATTAGAGATAACAAGTTTCCTCGGCTTTTATCATTAAAGTGGTGAAAACAATTTTTTTTTAATGTTGTGGTTCTCACGAAAAGGAATACCCTGTAATGTTCAGAGAACATCGCGAGAACCAAGAGCAAGCAGGTAGGAATTGGTGTTCTTCTGGCGGTTATATGCCTCGGGGAACACCTCCCTAGGCAATGTGTTCCAAAGCCTCGCTGTTCGTTGGATGAACGAGTCTTTGAAGGGAGATGTTCTGCAGGTCTCCAAAGTGACCACGAAGGGATGTGAAGACATAACTTGTCGGGTTAGTCTCGAAGAGACGGACAGAGGGGAAACGATTGCTGATAATTCAGAAGAGCATCGCCCATGGAAATATCTATAAAATAAAGACATATCTCCTACTCTTCTAAGGTGTTCTAGAGAGGTGAGCGAGTTTGTAAGCGAGGCATCACCGACGAGACGAATTGCTCTTTTTTGCACAGAATCCATGAGTTTTAGGGCATATTTAGGTGCAGCACTCCAAATATGGGAACAGTATTCCAGGACAGGTCGAATCTGTGCCATATAGATCATAAGCAGCTGACCTGGGGTAAAATAGCTTCTGGCACGAAACAGAAAACCAATGTTTTTGGGATGCACTTTTAGCAATGGATCTCACGTGTTTCTCTCAAGAAAGGTTTATGCCGACAGTAATACTAAGCATCGAAATGCATGAATACAGACTATTCTGACGTGACGTGAAAGCACCGTCAGTGCTCCCATTGGCCTGATATGAACTTGAACGCACAGAACGATGTGTTGCATTTTTATATCACTCACGTTTTGACGTTAACGTTCATATAAAGGTGCAGACACATTGTTGTCACGTCACGTGAGCTCACGCGAGGAAATGGGAAGAAGATATGGAGAATATAGCTGCTTTTACAGTTGCTGGTGATTCTCATAGAAGGGATTCGATTTACCAAATGAATCAACGAACAGAAGAAGTGGGGGAATTCCATCAATTAACTCAAGAATTATTGAATGAGCACCCAAATCGGTTTCAAATGTATGTCAGAATGACTTTTCACAAAATATCCGACGTGATGTCACTTGCATTCAGAAAATGTAAAGGACCCCGCAATTTTAGTAGGTAAAGTGGCGACCGGTCAAATTTTCTGAAAGTCTGGTATGTTGTTGTAACCGACTCAGTGACCAAAAGTATCAATGGGCCCAACCCATTCCTATGGCTAGTTTTCTAAATACGGGGTGTTAAAGTTGAAAATTGCCCAGATTTTCGGATTAATTTTTTAATTATTAAGAGTTGGATTGGATTTCTGTTGCATACACACGTTTACTACATGTTCTAGTAATGAAATAAGTGGATACGTATGATTAAAAATATTCATATTTACAGGGTGATTCACGAATATATGACGGTAGTTTTTTGCAAAAATTCACTTTTTCTACTGTGACGTCAGGAAGGCATATTTTTGAAATGTTCTTTTCGATTTAGTATTAAGACGACGAAATATTGCACAGTGCATATTTTTTATACAGGATGTTTCACAGAGAGAATAACTAGACATAATCATATTTTTTTAGGATTTATTCGAAACCCTGTATTTTTGAATTGATTTTTGGGAAAAGTAATACCACAAACATATGTGTGTCTCTAATCACCAAAATATTCAGGGTGGTTTATTCATAGGAAGGTATTCTATTTTGAGAAATGTACAAAAAACATGAACACCCTGTATTCGAAAATTTCCTCGGTCAAATTCAACTATTTTCTCACTATATATTGATTCCCACAACATCTCCCGAAATCCGATACTATGACCAGTTTTCGAGATACAGGGCGTAAAAGCGGAGAATAACTTATTTCATCAATTTTTTTAAAATTGAAATGCCGAATTGATTTTATGTTGCGCCCATGAGTTCAGTATGAGTACAGATCAGATTCACATGGAAACAGTCAGCTAAAATATTTACTGTTACAGGGTGATTCAAGAATAAATCACAACAGCTTTTTCAAACACTCGATAATTCTACAGTTTCGTCACAGAGGAATTATTCGATGAAGTTAATACCTAGTCGTTAACAATTTTTAGTCTGAAATACTTCATTATGATTACTTTTCATACAGGGTGAGCCATAAATAATATGCTTTGAAATAATTGAAAGGAGAACTTTTCTGGTGAATTTTGAATAACATTACATCAAGTGAGCATAACCGCAAAAATTTTTAAATATATAAATATACAAGGTGATTTAAAAATAATCACCTACCAAAAATACACATTTCGTGCATGTGTAGATCGTCCTATTTTTTGCTGAAAAAGTATATTTATAAAGTAATAACCGAGGTTATGACTATAATGAGATTCAAACTTTTCAATATACCTAGTTTTAACTCATCAACACGAATATTGCGGACTGTGGACTACCCACCAATAAAAAAATATTCGTTTTTTACCTACATAAGAAGAAGGTTTATTGTCATCTTTTTGGGGGTGATAGCGCAGTTAGTAAGCGCGCTCATAAAGATACTCAAAATTCACTAAATAGTTCTTATTTCAATCAATTCAAAGCATAAGTATTTTTGGTATGGTTGGCTGTATGGCTCACCCTGTATGGAGAGAAATCATAATGAAGTATTTCAGACTGAAAATTGTGAACGACTAGGTATTAACTTCATGGAATAATTTCTCTGTGAAGAAACTGTAGATTTATCGAGTTTTTGCAAAAACTATTGTGATTTATTCGTGAATCACCCAGCACCCTGTAACAGTAAATATTTCAGCTGAACCTTTGCATGTGCATGTGCATCTGATCTGCTCTCATACTCAACTCATGGGCGCAACATAAAATCAATTCGGCTTTTCAATTTAAAAAAAATGGATGAAATATGTTATTTTCCGCTTTAACGCGTATCTCGAAAACTGGTCATAGTATCGGATTTAGAATTCATACCTCTGGAGATGTTGTGGGAATCAATATACAGGGTCTTTCACGAGGAACCTCACCCATATTTATACGGGAAACTACTGAACGTATTTTCATGAAATTCAGCACTTATAAGTATTTCACGATGCTGATGAAATCTAAAATATTTTCAAGGCATGAGCACCTCCGGTTTTTCCGGAAATGACGTCAACTTCCGTTTTTCAAATTAGAACACCATTTTTTTATTGCAGAAATAGATTCCTTAGAAAATTTCAAGTTATTTTGATGTAACATTTTTCAGTTTTGGTTGGAAAATTCTCTCTGAGCGGGAAAATTCGAAAAAATTGAATACCTTCCTATGAATGAACCACCCTGAATATTTTGGAGATCAGAGACACACATATGTTTGTGGTATTACTTTTCCCAAAAATCAATTCAAAAATACGGGGTTTCGAATTAATCCTAAAAAAATATGATTATGTCTACTGGTTCTCTCTGTGAAACAACCTGTATAAAAAATTTGCACTGTGTAATATTTTGTCGTCATAATACTAAATCGAAAAGAACATTTCAAAAATATGCCTTCCTGACGTCACAGTAGAAAAAGTGAATTTTGGCAAAACACTACCGTCATATATTCGTGAATCACCCGGTAAATATAAATATTTTTAATCATACGTATCCACTAATTTCATTACTAGAACATGTAGTAAACGTGTGTATGCAACAGAAATCCAATCTACCTCTCAATAATTAGCAAATAAATCCGAAATTCTGGGCAATTTTCAACTTTAACACCCCGTATTAAGAAAACTAGCCATAGGATTGGGTGGGCCCATTGACACTTTTGGTCACTGAGTCGGTTACAACAACATACCAAACTTTCAGAAAATTTGACCGGTCGCCACTTTACGTACTAAAAGTGCGGGGTCCAATTTGCGGAATATAGATCTTGCGTGCTTTCAGTGCTATAATGTGACAGCAGATACAATGTCGCAATAGTATATTCTAAAACTAGTTGCAGAATGGGCTCCTATTCCAATACGAATGCGAAATTCGGAAACGAGCGACGAAGGAGCGAGTTTTTGAACGCATGAGTATTGGAATTGCATTCTGCGACGAGTATGAGACGATATTTTCTCTATTTCACTCAAATTTTGTGAAATTCAACGAAAAATTTCAAATTATAGGTCATAGTGACTTTCATATTGTATCTTGGCAGTTGATGTGAATGTTAGGAAATACGAAAATTGACGTTTCTAAATTGGCGTCTGCTGAAATTTAAAAGGATCGGAAGTCATTGCTGACAACCACAAAACGAAAAATGTTACTGAAAACGATGCTGTAATGAATTCATTACAGCACTGTTTGTAGTACTGTAATGAACTCATTACGATACTGAAATAGAGAAAAATTTGTACTACATTTTGATTCTGTAGTAGTATAATCACCCAGTTTAGTTCTGATGATTGGCTTCACTATTTATTAGTGAAAGGAGTGTCTCTCTTCCTATGGTCTAAGTTCCATGCATTATCGTGGTTGCACATTTTGGGAAGATGACGTGATGTGACGTGACGTATTCACCTTTAGATCGGCTTTTCTAGAGAAAAGACATGCTTGTGTTTTGCTTGCGTTGAATTCCACCAAGATATTAGATTCCCATTCAAGAATTGTTGCCAAGGCCATATTTATGTTGTTAACATTTCTTCCTCGTTCGTTTCTGATTTGGCTGGCTGGAGCCCTAGAAGAAAAGGTGGTATGAAAGGTACTATCATCCGCGAAAATGTGCACTGGACACGAAGTTGCTTCCAGCAAATCGTTGATGTGAAGTAGAAATAGTGTTGGTGCCAGAATTGATCCCTGCGGAACGCCAGCATTTATGGGTGGAGAGTCAGATGAATGTTTTTTGAAGTTTATGGTAAATGTGAAGATTTTAGGCAAAATATCAAGTTTTGTATATTCTTGGTATAGTAATTTCAATCTCTACTGAAATATATAAAAACTTTAGTAACAATCTCCCATTTGACATACAATATTTTTCTTTTATAAAATATTGATGAGTGTTATTTCAGTAAGATATAGTGACACCATTGATTCTACATAAAAAAGTGCTACAGAATATTCCAAAGGATAAAAGATAAAAGTATGTTTTTTTCAAAAATGCTTATTTACAAAAACATCCTCTAACACTGAAACGATGAGACATTGACATTAATTTATCTGGTTTATAAACAGGAATTTCCATTCAAATTTGTCCAATTCGGCTCAGTCAGTACTCTTGGTAGAAAATTTTCATAGCCGCCCTTCCCCTGACAAACTTCTTAGATCCACTAGTGGCTAGAAGGCACAAACGGAATATCGATTCCATCGTAGAACTTTGAAATGAAAGGAAATACTACCCACAATCATTGTCCCACGATAGTTTCTCTGCTCTAAACTCAAGTGGTCTTTAGTTCTTTCAACAAAAGTGGAACAAACGCAATGTCCGTTTATCTTCTTTGGGATAAAAATCAGGATGATTGAAAATTGTTGCTTTGTTGGTTTTCCCAGAAATCCGGGCAAGTTGGGAGTTTCAGGTTTTATAACAAAGTTTCAACTCGGATCTGAAATCTCGGAGCTCAACTACGAGAAGTTTTATGTATAACTTAAGGCAATACGTCACTATTGGAGACATTAAACAGGAAACTTGGGATTGTAGCGAGCTCTTTTGTTGTCTGCACATAGAGAATGCCCGAAGCGCGTATCCGTAAAAAGTAGGATATATTTGATCCAATAAATAACGATATAGCTGAAGTTCCGGTCATAAAATTTTTACATACGTAACTTACCTCATGCATTTTGATATTTTCGGTGGAAATATCATAACCAGGCGGATCTTTCATAATTTTGAAAACTCTCATGGTTTTCTCTTACGATGTCTGAAATATAATCAATAGGAAATTTCTGTTTGTTGAAAGTGCAACCTTATGAATGAAGTTGACTATCAAATAATGAATGATAGACCTCAAACCTAAATGAGGCATTTTGGAGCCTAACGCAGAAGCCATTATTCATCATAAGTCGAAAACCTTTAGAATATTTCATCTTAGCTACTGATTGCCTCCAGATCTATCTGGTTCTGTCCACAGATTCCTGACATTATTCCAACAACACATGTGATTTATATTTTGTAGAAAAAAAAATATGATCTGCTATACAGGGTGAGTCACGGGGAACTGTACATATTACTACAACGTACAGAAGCTACTCTGGTGAATATCAATTGACCATTTGAAATTGCCTTCATCTCATAAGCTTTATGTAGGGAATTTTTGATTTCCAACGAAAATTTCGATCCTTTTGAATGGTAATCTTACACCAATCGAAATTTTCAGGCAATATTGTTCTGAATTGGCTTTGTATTTCGAAAAAATTTCATTCTGTGTGTGGTTTTTTTCAATTTTTTTGAGGATTAGGTATTTGAAACTTAGTTATTGAGGACGAAAACTGACAAAAAAATTTTTTGGTACTATTGTAGGATTTAAATTGAATATTGAATTTCAGTAAGCTGGGATATTCTCAAAATTTCCAAACTTTCAAATAATTCTTTCAGACAATCACAATACACAAAAGTATTTTAGCCTTTTTGAAAACTGAGAAAAACGGTAGGTTGAAATCGTTACCTAAAATCTTCTTATTTTAGCTTCATGGAATCTCTCCTATGATCATGAAAGTCATAAATCAAGGAGACATAAACAGCAAAGACAATTTTTATGAAAATGAGCTGAAACAAAATGATGATAATAAATAACAATTATTCTTGATTATCTTCAAAATGAAATCTTGCAGCTTCCTCACATTTCTGCTTTCTTAAAGTTGATGTCAAATGCCTTGCTGTTTGTACCTGGATCGTTCTGGATATTATTGTTATACAGGGTGCGCCAGCAAGGCGTAAGGCTTACCTAAATAGCGCCTGCACTATAGCATGGTTATAAGGTTGACAACAATCTAAAAACTAATAATAATTTCACACAGGAAGCCTCAAAAAAAGTTATGTAAAATAGGTAGTTTTTTCAACTGGAACAAATGGCATACTTTTTTCGAGGACAACAACAGCTTTACGCTTAAGGTGGGCGTTCAATGTTTTTATTTCAAGTTGCATTTGAAAATGGTTCCACTTTGAAAACTGAAATTTTGTGTGTAAACTCAGAAAGGATTGGAGTTCTTGATGAAATAATTTGAATCGATTTCATTCCGAAAGTTAATTTTTTTTCTTTCAAAAATAGAAGAAAATGAGCCAACCCATGCTTCTGTTTTATTTCAACAGAAAGACCCATGAAAATAGTTCAATATCCGATTTAAAGTGAATCTACAGATAATTTCGTTCAGAAAAACAACTTGAAATACGGAATTGGCAGAGAATGGCCAAATTCAAATTTTGGCGGGAAAAAGTTCCTGCTTTAACCACAAGTTCGCTTATTTCATAGTTAGGCGATTTTCGGATAGATAGCGCCATTGTACATTTCATTCATATACTGCGTTCGTTATTACCAATCCGGGAGAGGAGCGAGAGAAAACGGACACAGAAATATAATAAATACGGATCTCTCTCTCTTTCCCTCTTTCAGCCAGAGAGAGAGAGAGAGATCCAAATTATTATATTTCTGTGTCGGCTTTCTCCCGCTCCTCTCCCGAATTGGTAATACCGAATGCACCTAATATCAGAGAGATATTCATAGAACTTGATAGTGATAATTCATGTTCTATGGAGATATTCCATAAAATGGACGGTGGCGCCTCTATCGGATGAGCTTTCCTACTCGCATTAAACGCCGACCTTAAACCACATTTTTAATTTCATTACGGCGTTGCCACATAATTCGTATTTTGAGATATTTTTAGCGTTTTGAGGGGTTCATCAAAATTCTTATAACAACCGCTATGTTCAATCTAGATAAACGAAAGTTTTACAACAGTTAGCTTGAGATATCAGCTTCATAATTCTTCAAACATCTGAAGTTTTCTTTATACAGAGTGTCCTTCTGGAACACGCTGTATTTTTCTCTTTCATGAAATTTGTTTTTCAAATGTCTACATTTCTAACAAAGAAACCCTATACGCAACTCGCTTTGTTTTTGAGATAATCCTTATTTAAGTATTATAGGCTATACTTCGTTAAAAATGTAGACTTGGAAAATCAAATTTCATGAAAGACAAAAATGGAGGGTGTCCGTTTGAAAAATCGAGTTACCGCATATTCAATTTGAGTCAATTGGTAAATTTATATTGAACACTCTGCAAAAAAAACTACAGATGTTTACCGAATGATGAAGCTGATACCATAAGCTAACTACTGTTAAAGTTACGTTCCTCTAGATTGAACAAAGCGGTTGCTATAATAGAATTTTGATGAACCCCTCAAAACACTGAAAATATCCCAAAAATACGAATTATGTGGCAACGCCGTAATGAAATTTGAAAAAATGAGGTATAGTAAATCTCTTGTTGAATTAGGAAGAATAACATGAAATACAGGGTGTTCCATTTGACAAAACTACCTATTTTTCCATAAGATTTTTTTGACGCTTGATGTATATGTAAAATATTTTCAGTTTGTAGATTTTTGTCAACCTTATAACCTTTCATATAAGTTTTTTTTCCACACGGTACAGTTTAGGCGCTGTTTTAGTCGTACGCCTTGCTGACGCCACCTGTAGAGTTGATGATTTTTTGTATCTGTTCTTTGCTTGCGTTTGGACCAATTTTTTCATTGGGAACCACACAAAAAATCAATAGGATATAAATCACAGGACCTTGGTAGCCAAGGAATAGGACCTCCTCTCCCTAACCATATGAAACTGTCCATCTAAATGAAAATTTAATTTTTTTATGACTATATTGTGGTGAAAACATGTTTTGATTCCATGAAGCTACTAATGTTTAATTGAGTTTGCTTGTTATGGTTCAAATGAAAATTTCAACAATCAGAAAGTTCCTTCGAGCTCCCAAACCGCTAAGCGAAATTCCTAAGATTATAATTTTTTACATCTTGTGAATTTGGATCATTCAAACCAATTGATTGAATATTCAAAATACATCATTATTGTAAGAAAGGATAGGACCTTTCAGGCATTTTTGCTCCTAAATTACAGAGTTTTGAATATTCGTCAATCAAATATTGAAAAAACCATACATATGGTGGAATTTTTTCAAAAGACAAAAACAACGAAATTTTTTAGAGACGGACCTGGATTTTTACTATTATGTACTAGTTCATTCGTGAAGGTACTTCAAGGCAATATTCCCGAAAATTTCAATTGATTTAATATAACCGTTCAATATTTATGACGGATCGGAATTTTCAACAGAAACCGAAAATAACAATGTATGCAAATTATGGAGAGTGGAAGACAATTTTAAATGGTCATTTGATATTCACCTGAGTATCCTCCATACGTAATGGGAAAATATAAGAGATCTAGCCCGTATGAGATCTGAGCATACCAAAATCTAAAAATATCAATATACAGGGTGGCCATTTGAAAACGAATCAGACGAGATTACAGACGAAATAAATTTTTTCGATAGAAATGCTCGGACAGGTCGATTTCTGTTTCGAGGGAAACAACTTAAGATGTAGGTTACGGACGCATAGCGCTTCAACCCTTGCTACTACAACCCTCACCCCCAATTTTTGAATAGGGAAGATGGAGTGAGTGATACCTCATTTGAAAGGTATTTTTATACTGATTTCAGCACAGTAATTGTTTTTTCATTTTATGCATTAGTTCTCGAAATATTCTTAACAAAGTATTTGAAAATGAAGTGGTGTTTTCATGGCACTTGTAGTGTTTTTTTGTGAAAAATCGTCATTTTGAGCTTCAAAACAACCAATTTGAATATTTAATTAATTGATGTGAGTTTTTGATGAATTATTCACTTCACTTTGAAAAGTCTTATTTCTTAGATCAATACTTCAAATCGTTCTGATACCGTATAGTTGGAGAATGATTTCAGTGAATAAAACAGCAAGTCGAACATCTGACCCTAGTAGCATTAACACGTACGGTATGACTCCATTTGCCCAGTGGTAAATGTTTTGCAATTTCAAATACAAGTACGGAAATTTTGGTGTTTCGGAAGCACGAAATGTCAATTATTCGCAAAAAATTAATTTAAGTGATAAATTAACTAACGCATGAATATTTCGAGAACTAATGCATAAAATGAAAAAACAATTACTGTGCTGAAATCAGTATAAAAATACCTTTGAATTGAGGTATCACTCACCCCATATTCCCTATTCAAAAATTGGGGGTGGGGGTTGTAGCAGCAAGGGTTGAAGCGCTATGCGTCCGTAACCTACATCTTAAGTTGCCCCCCCCCCCGAAACAGAAATCGACCTGTCCGAGCATTTCTATCGAAAAAATTTATTTCGTCTGAAATCTCGTCTGTTTCGTTTTCAAATGGCCACCCTGTATATAATGAGCCAATGAAAATTGAAACTGGTTCATATTTCTTGGAAGAAAGCCTGTTGACTACATTTGTGAACAAATATTGTGCATTTCTCCACTACTGTCCCCATTTGAAGACGATACCATTTTTCTTAGATGAAAACTCCATTCGTGCGTGCATATTTGAAATAACCTAATGATTCTTGGGCTGTGTTAGACAATGAATCGAGTAATTCATCATCATTATCTTTTTACGCCATGAAACTCCTCGATCCTCCTTTAAGTGCACTATTCCGTGACTGCTATAAATCTTATAACATTTCACTCCTTATGTCATTAAAAATATCGATATTGGCTTAGTTATCATTATGTATGTACCTGAATTAATGACTCTTATACAAGCTGTATCAATCAATCTCGTAGCTTCATAAAGGAGATGGAAATTGATGGAAATTAAATTTAATGGCCATTGAACAGACATGCGAATTTTGTGATCATTAACGGTGAAATATCTATTTTATTCAACCCTAACCCAATGAAATGTTCATAAATTGGAATACAGTCGAACTTCGATAACTCGAATCAGGATCTGCCAAAAAAAGAGTTCGAGTTATCAGGACTTCGAGTTATTGAATAACACTAATCTTCAATCTTGGCGCTGTTGCCAACCAATGTGATTTGAGTTACCAAAAATTCGATTTTTCGAAGTTCGACTGTATTTTAAGATAAAATGAAACAAAACGCTTTGAAATTATCGAGAAATCTGGCTTTATTGTTCACAGGATTATATTATTTGATAATGTGATAAATTGATTGAAGTTGTCCACTGTTTAAATATAAAGTTGACAAATTCGAGAAATGTATCACAACAATATGCGGAAAATTATAATTTGGAATAATTTAAAATCAATACCAGTTTTCCATACTAAACATGGTTCATATCTATGTGGGAACTCCTGTTTTAGCTACATTTTATTCTCTACTAGCGACCCGCCCGGCTTCGCACGGATGCAATGCTGATACTGAATACCTACTACAGAATGTCCTTATAGACAACGATTACTGCTTTTTTGTCAATAGACAACGATTACTGCTTTTTTGTCATTAGACAATACAAACATATTTTGTTTAGAAGTTACTCTTGAAAGAGCGACATATAATTGACCATGAGAAAAACACTCTACGCTCAAATCTAAGCCCGCAACGTTGAAAGTTTGACCCTGCGATTTATTAATGGTCATTGCAAAAGAAGCCATTGCAAAGTTTAGGTGGATTCAGGTTTCTTGATAAAAGAACAGGTCACCCTACTTTCAACACCATTTTATGAGAAGGGAGTCCAGACGGGTTCAAAGAATTGAGAAATTCTGTAGGAAAATGGACAGCTTCTTCCAAATCGATAGCAGTATCGACCGAGTAGTAGATTTGCATCGGCGCATCAATCTTTGAAAGAATCAACCTTATCCACTTGTTCGTTAGTTGGTGACAGAATTGCTCTTTCTTCAAACCAAGATATGGTCTTACAACTTATTCTATCAATGTCAGGATAGACATTGTTGATCAACTCTCGAATGTTGTCTATCAAAACACAAAGATTTTCCATCACTTTGCCAACTTTTAGCAACATCTCTGAAAAAAGCCTGTTCTCACGTGAAGACAATGAAACCCTCATGTTAGTTTTAAGCTCTAACTTATTGACGTGTGGCCAAAGGTTGGATCTTTTTAGGAAAGCATTTATCTCGTCAGCACGTGTTCCTCGAGTCACAACTGGTAGGATTTGACGGAAATCTCCTGAGAACAGAATTGTGCATCCACCCATAGGTGAATTTTTGCTGCGCAAATCGCGCATTGAGGATCCAGTACTTCCACAGACGTCTTGTTTGACATGGTGTCTAATGAGCAGTTACGCATCAATTTTTCTGTATTGCTCTGTTTAGAAATACTACAGATGCTGTTATTATCATCGGAGACGACTTTCAGCGGGAGCTTGAATGTAGAGTGTGCAGTTCGGCCTCCTTCTAAAAGTGTAGCGGCAATGCCGGATGATGCGACAGCTAATGCAATTTTTCCGGTGGATCTGACTTTTGTTAAAAGCAAATTGATTCAAAATGTTTTCCCTCTACCTCCTGGGGCGTCAAGAAAAAATATTTCTCCTTCATTGTTATTAATTGATGTATTAATGTAGTGAATACTTTTTTCTGATCGAAGTTCAATCGTGGCTCATCTTGAACTATATTTTGTAATAGTTTCGATAGATCGTATGATGTTTCTCTTGTGTATTCGGAACTGTTCGTTAAATCTGAGTTAGTAGTATTATTAGCTGGCTACTGGGAGAAACGCTGCCTTCGACGCGCTATTTATAAGCTCACGCGGCCATCCGGATCAGTATTCGGTATTGCCGGCACCGCACCGCTATGTCCCTATTGTCCCTGCATTTTAAATCTGTAATATCTTCGGAAATATTCAATTAAATTACATGCTGTCAAGAGCCATATTGATCTATATTAAATGGAAAATGTATTTGAGGTACTTAATTGGATAAGAATCAATGCTGTATTGCTTAAAATAACTTCCTAAATAAGCCATTTTTTCCCGTAAAATGTAAAGAATAAAAAATGGTTATTGTGGCTTATCCTTAAGAGATAGATATATACCATCGCGGACTTTTTTGTTGACCTTTTTTAGGTGTACAATACCGAGTACATAATTTTGATTTATCTCGTGGGGTTCAGTCAGCGTTTGCAATGTAAGCGCAAAAAAATGTGTTTATTTACGACAACACATTAGAAACCCGTAAATTAATCAGTGTTTTTCTACAATATTATGCAAGTATCATACATATAAACCTTCCTCCTGAATCACTTTATCTACTAAAAGAAAGCGTTTCAAAATACGTTTCGTAGTTTTGAAGATTTAAGCATACATAGGGACAGACAGCGAAATCGACTTTGCTTTATACTATGTAATGATAATGAAATAAAAAAAATCGTATACCCCGAGTGATTATTCATGGTTAAAAAAGTTCAGTTATTTTGAGACTATTTCAAAAGTTACCATCTATTTTCACCAATACTAGTAGAGCCCCTAGATCTACCCATTAAGTGGTTATCATTATCGGTTGATCCAGTTGCGGAAAAAGGGGGGCGCATGGGGGCCATGCCCCCCCCGATTTGGACCTCAAAATTTACAACAATCCCTTGATAGGTGTTCGATCGATTCCTTATATTTTCGATGAATCAATTCATGGCACCCCTGAAAAAATTTATGCCCCCCTTGAAAAGCTGTCTAGATCCGCTAGTGGGTTGATCCCTGCAAAATCATCTGATTTCATAACAAACTATTTTGTATTGACTATTCCTCTTCCGACCGTGTATTTATGTCAGGGCCAGGATATCTGTGAAAAAAGTAAAAACACATGAGCTTTCTTTATTGGATAAATTTCTTGTTGTAACGAAATAATTTTGCCAATCAGTAATGTTACGAGAAAAACTGACATGACAAAATCGCGAGACCGAAGGTCGAGTGATTTTTTCAAATGTCAGTTTTTCGAGCAAAATTACTGAGGGAAAAATTTTTGGGTTAAAAAGAAATTTATCCTCAATAGAAAAGCCCGAGTGTTTCCAGCAAGAAAAATTAACGACCGAATATATGGATGAACAACAACAATAATCATAAATAAGTGACTTGCGCTTCCCAAAACTATCTAGTCCCTCTTGTACCTGAAAGTGACCGATATACTTTGAAGGTTTCTGGTTTATGAAATTCGGGAATTTCCTTGACGGTAGAGAAAGTTGAGGGTCAAGTCCAAGAATGCCATTGTTAGAATGTGCAGGTATCTTACGTATTATGGGGGTGACAAACTTGGTTCGACACAGGCACTGTATCGAATCGCTTCTGTCACCACAGTTCTAACCCATCATCTCCTATCAAATTTAAAAAAACTGCTACTTGCTTGGTCTCCGGTTTACTGTTTATGCCTACTGCCTTCATGAACAGATCGAATTTTTGCCAAAATCCTCTCCAATTTTCCGACACATTACCTTCTAGGGATAACGGTTCTGGTGGTTTCGCAAACGATTCCATTTTTCACAAATTTCAGACTCCAGGTATTCTCCAATTCACTTGTTTGTTCCTGACACCACGTATTATTTATTCACCATATAACAATAATTTCTGTTTTACTTTTAACTGTTTATTTGAAACATCTAATAGCCTTGTTACAATGTGGGTAGTAAACCTCTTTTTCTTGACTGGATGATTTCCCTCCAATAGTGACATCTAATTATTTTGACATGACATTTGTATTCATATTCTTTATACAGATACATATAACATATTACACAACATGACGAAGAAGGCTCCGTTAAAGTAGAACTAGCTCTCAGAAGGGTAACATAAGTTTTCACAGTTTGACGCCTAGAACTGGTATTTCCATTCTCAAGTAAAAATAAATTATCTGGAAATACTCGTTGAATCTCCTGTAGCCAATGGAAAAAATGTAATAATGCGGTCATTCCCCATTAAGATATTGAAACTGTGTCTCTTTTTCCAGCTATTATCACAGTTTAAACATTCCTAGTCATGGTTTCTTAATTAGGTTGAGAGAATATTTCAGGAAGCCGTTAGCTGCGTTAATTTACTAAACCTGAATGGGTTTTCAGCTGCACGACGCTAAAATGAACCATAAAGAATCCGTAACTCATATTAATGAACATTTCGCTGGGAAACAGAGAAAACAACGGCTTCCGCAATATTCGGTGTCTGGTAATCTTTCAGCTGATTTAGCTCAGTCAAATATACAATCCAAGGTATATATATATGCGTTTGCCCTGCTTTGCAATGTATATAGGTACATTTGAATAGGCACCCCTGTTCCCTTGAGATTCTCCATGTTGATGTTATGGACCTTGACCGAAAAATTCACCTCACGTTGCGTAAGGAGATTTGTTGGAAACACATAATGAATCCTATTTTCTGAAAAGTAATCCCGCATTTTCATACAATGTTGATTCGTTGAAAAATTCATGTATTTGAAACGATGTAGGAATGAATAAATGAGCTTTGCGTCCGTGATACGTAAATATAGCCATCGTTTGAATAGCACGAGTAAAGGTGGAAACACATTGTTGTCACGTCATGTGAGCTCACGCGAGGGAATGGGAATGCTTTTACAGCTGCTGGTGATTCTCATAGAAGGGATTCGATTTACCAAATGAATCAACAAACGGAGGAAGTGGGGGAATTCCATCAATTAACTCAAGAATTATTGAATGAGCACCCAGATCGGTTTCAAATGTATTTCAGAATGACCAAAGATGAATTCAATTTTATACATGGGTTTATTAAAAATGATATCGAGAAGCAAAACACTCAGCTCAGAAAAGTGATTTGTACCGAAGAAAGGTGGTTCACTTCAATCACTTCACAAAATATCAGACGTGATATCACGTGCGGTCAGAAAATGTGAATTTGTGGAATATAGATCTCGCATGCTATCAGTGCTATAACGTGACAGCAGATACAACGTTGCTAAAATTTTTACTACATTTTGATTCCGTAGTAGTACAATCACCCAGTTTAGTTCTGATAATTTTTGGCTTCACTATTCATTATTGAAAAGTGTGTCTCCTCTTTCTATGGTCTAAGTTCCATGTATTATGGTGGTCGCACATTTTGGGAAGATGACGTGATGTTGCGTGAGCTCACGTGACGTGATAACAATGTGTTTCCGCCTTAACTGGTTGATCAGCACGAGCTGTTTGGTATTTTCAGACGAAGTGAACCGAGTGATTTTTGATTCCCCAACTATCATGATCGTCCAAATAACGGAACAGCCATTATTTCATTAGAAAAGTGACCACTATGAGAGAAAAAATCATTTTATAAATTTTTATACGAACCGGATCCTCCGCCAATTTGTAACGACATACGGGATGAGTCTGACTTGTACATATATTATTTTACACTGAATTTATAGATTTCTGTAGGGCTATATGAGAGAATTGTTAATATTTCAGTTGATTATGCGTTGATTATGTTCTGTTTGACTTGTTTTAATTTCATTATTGTATTATGATGATTCTGAGAATAAATAGATTGTTGTTCTTGAGGTGAAAAGAAACTTTGCTGAAAGATAAAGTGATTTTTCAAAAAAAGGAGAGCGAGTTGGTGATCTTTTTGGTAAGAATTGAAATTAAATGTAGGAATTACCTTTTAGGAATAAAAAGGTTGCAAAAACGATATTCGGTTTCAACAGCACGAAGTTTTGTTTACTTATTGTTATGTATGGATGAAGTACATACTGTATATAGAGATTTAATCATGAAGATGCGCAATGTGTACATATGTTATTTTTCATTGCTATACGCGCATTTTGTCATCATTCTATTGTCTGATGAGAAGCCATAATAAATGCATCTTGAAGAATTGAGTATTTTATTAAAAGAACAGTTTTCATAATAAAAGTGTTATATTGTGATATTACCGTCATATTAACGGCAATACATCACAAAGTGGCGACGAGGATTATAAACGAACTTTTATCTGTATAATCAGAAAGTTAAATAAGTGTGAAGTGAATTTTCAAAATGACAGACACAATAGTGCAATATTCGGGACATATTCAGGAATTCAATCCTGCGTGCTCGGACTGGACAATTTATAAAAAACGCTTGTTGAACTATTTTTTGGCAAATTCAATCAAGGAAGAAGATCGTAAACGTGCAATTCTGCTGAGTTTATTGAATGAACAAGCATACAAATTGTTGCATGACATGTGCATTCCCAGCGAACCCGAAACCAAAACGTTTGCGGACATCCTCAAATTACTGGATGGACATTTTAAACCGATGGTATCAGTTTTTGCTAGTCGAGAAGCATTTTTTGAGTCAAGAAAATTGGCAAGTGAATCACCGAAGGAATGGGCCGCTCGTTTGCGTAATCTAGTATCTACCTGTGGTTTTCAAGGAGAAGCTGAAATTGAACGTGCCTTAATCGACAGATTTATAATCGGATACGACAAGGGAGCAGTGAAAGATAGGTTGTTCGAGGAGAAAGCAGTAGTGACGTTCACCAAAGTAGTCGAAATTGCAGCTTCAAAATCCACTTTTCAGCCATTTTCCACGCCGATGTTGAAGAAGGAGTCAGTTATCCAATACGCCGGCGCCAACTCAAAATTTAAGAACACTCCGCAACTTAACCAATATACGTCATTCAGGAGGAACAACAATACCAACAATGTCAACAGAAATAATCAACATTCTTATTCAGGACAGCGTACTAACCAAAAATGTTTAGTATGCGGAAGGAGAAATCATCAGCAAGATAAGTGTTCCTTTCGTGAATGTTACTGTCACATTTGCAGTAAAAAAGGGCATTTAGCGCCCATGTGTCCAAACAAGAAAAAAGTAAATAATAGTAAAACTTTACATAATTTAGAATCTGAAGATTTAGCATTATTTAATATTGACGCTAAAATTGACCCAGTTTTAATTGAATTATTCATCGAAAAAAAGTTATTTACATTTCAGTTGGACACAGGGGCGAGTTATTCAGTTATCTCTGAATCATTTTATAGGAAAAATTTCTCCAACAAATTTTTGAGAAACACTGATAAATATTTCAATTTGTATAATGGAGATAAAATTAAACCATTAGGATATTTTGAATGTGACATTGAATTTAAAAAGGAATCAGGTATTTTAAATATTTTTGTGATTGAAAATGGAGGTCCACCACTTCTGG
Source organism: Adalia decempunctata (assembly GCA_951802165.1). Lineage (NCBI taxonomy): Eukaryota > Metazoa > Arthropoda > Insecta > Coleoptera > Coccinellidae > Adalia > Adalia decempunctata. The sequence continues at coordinate 33,703,034 of OX637697.1, read as the reverse complement.
GACGCGACTTTTTCAATTTGTTTGGGTTGAGTGTGTTTCATTTAAACACAGATACTCCCGATGATTTACGTTCCTTACTTAATAAATTTAGAAACTTACTTTCAACCGAACTGGGTACCTTCAACAAAGGAAAAATTTCTAGTAAGTTGAAAACTGATTCAACAGTTTCCCCAAAATTTCATAGAGCGAGGCCATTACCTTACGCCATGCGAGAGAGGGTGGAAAGGGAGTTAGAACGGTTATGTAAGTTAGGAATAGTTGAACCTGTAGGTTTTTCAGAGTGGGCAACACCCATAGTTCCGGTACTCAAAAAGGACGGATCAGTACGAATTTGTGGCGATTTTAAAGTAACGGTCAATCCTTATATTGAAATAGATAGCTATCCTTTACCGAGGATTGAAGATTTATTTGCACAATTACAGGAAGGTGAGCATTTCAGTAAACTTGATTTGTCGAATGCTTATCAACAAGTTTGTTTGGAGGACGAGTCGAAAAAATTGATAACGATTTCTACTCATAAAGGTCTTTACCGTTATAATAGAGCACCTTTTGGTATAGCGAGTATACCGGCGAAATTTCAAAGATTTTTAGAGTCATTACTTCAAGGTTTGCGTGGAGTCATTTGTTTTCTGGATGATATCCTAATAACCGGTAAAAATCGAAAAGAACATTTAGAGCGTTTAGAAGAAGTATTTAAACGATTACAGAATGCAGGCTTAAAATTGTCGATCGAAAAATGTAAATTTTTCAAGGATAAAATCACGTATTTAGGTTACGATATCGATAAGAACGGACTTCATACGTCCGATGTTAAGATAACCGCAATTGTGAATGCGACAGTACCGCAGGATATCACCTCTTTAAAATCCTTCTTAGGATTGATAAATTACTATGGCAAATTTGTAAGAAACTTATCCACCTTGTTATACCCTCTTTATTGTTTATTGAAAGGAAAAGTTAAATGGAATTGGTCTGCTGATTGTCAAAATGCATTTGAAAATGTAAAGAAACTTCTAGCTTCAGCTCCAATTTTGGCGCATTATAATCCGAATTTACCCTTACGTTTAATTACCGATGCAAGTGACCGCGGAGTAGGAGCGTTGATTGTTCACATATTTCCGAACGGTTCAGAACGAGTTATTTCATATGCATCGCGTATTTTGTCGGAGAGAGAACGTAATTTTTGTACCTTAGAAAAAGAAGGACTTGCGGTCATTTACGGACTTAGTAAATTTCATACTTATTTATATGGCCGACATTTCACTTTGGTTACGGATAATAAACCTTTGTTCTATATATTTCACCCGAAAAAGAATATTCCCCAGTTTTCAGCGAATAGATTGCGAAGATGGGCAATAATTCTTTCGAGTTATCAATATGACATTAAAGTCGTGAAATCGGAGGATAATATGGCCGATACTTTGTCACGCTTACCACAAACGGTTGAAGATGATTGTCAAACTAATTTTGATTTAAATTATGCAGAATATTTTTCGAATAATGGTCATTTTCCAATTGATTTTAATTTGGTCCAAGACGCTACTATTAAAGATGATTCTTTATCAACAATTATTAATTTTGTCAAGTTTGGTTGGCCAGAAGATGAGTTAAAGGATGTAAAGAATTATCGAAATTTTTATAGAATAAGAGATGAATTGACTATCGAAGGAGATTGCTTGATGTGGAATAACCGAATCATAATTCCAGCAAAATTACGCGAAAATATATTACATAGCTTACATGTCAGCCACATGGGGGTAGTAAAAATGAAAAGCTTGGCTCGATCTTATTTTTGGTGGCCTGGACTCGATAAGGAGATTGAACGAATTTGTAACACTTGTGATAACTGTATAATAAATAAAAAATCTCCGGAGAAATCAGTTTTGAATTCCTGGCCTTGGCCTACGCAACCATGGAGTAGGTTACATTTGGATTTCATGGGACCCTTTATAGGTAAACAATTTTTAATAGTTTTATGTGCTCATAGTAAGTGGACAGAAGTATTTCCGATGACCACTATTACTTCAACGGCCACTATTGAAGTGCTTAGAATTTGTTTCGCTCGATTTGGTTTACCTGGTCAAATAGTGACAGATAATGGTACCTCATTTTGTTCAGCGGAGTTCGAAGAGTTTTTATCAAAAAATAGTATTCGGCATATAACCACACCCCCTTTCCATCCTGCCTCGAATGGCGCTGCCGAAAATTCGGTAGGTACTGTTAAGAGAGCATTGAAAAATGCATTTGCTAAATACAAAGCCTCTGATCATTCTCTCAATAAGGCTTTGAATAATTTTTTATTTGATTATCGATCAACACCTCATTCAACAACTAAATTGAGTCCGGCAAAAATGTTGCTTGGAAGGGAGTTACGTACTCGATTTGACCTATTATTACTATTATTCATTAAAATATTATTGAGCCTATACCTACATTATTTACACAAAAATCAAAATTCTATGAATATTTTACGTTATTTTTGCCGACCATAGATGTAAAGTATTAACTCGCCAGTAACAGTCGACAATAATCCGAGTTTATCTACTTCCATAGAATCCATATTCAACTGATTTTGATCTGTAATGGTATCTATAAACCAATAGCGTGAGTTTTAATAACTCACGCCTATAACTCACTCTAATATAAATGGAAAAAATTAAATCTATTGCTTACGAAATTATTAAAAGGGTCGAATTGGTCGGGAACTCCATTTCAGACATCAAAGTAACGTCCTCGCCATCCATTTCTACATTTTCTTGGGTCTGAATATCTAAAAATTGCATTTGAAAAATGTGAACTTTTGACGCTTTCAACGCGATTTGATCGCGATTCGATTCTGGACCACAGAGATCGCTTTTCACAACTGTTTGTCAATTTTAAAAATGCAGATTAATTCGAATTTTTCTGAAGAAGTCGAAGATAAAGTGAAGTATTCAATTCGCGGTAATGGTCACAACACACTTGATGAATTTTACCACTCGGCTGACGTCTCGTGCTGAAAAATTCATCTGCGTGTGTTATCACTCACATTACCGCTCATTGAATAATACACCATTATCCGATTGTCCAACTTCAAGCCATTACCGTATTCAAAAGAACAACCTATACGAGAGAGTAGTTATGCTGTGTTATTCTAATTGTTTAAAACAACAAGGAGGTTATGTCCGTTTATGATATCAGTTCCGAAATATCAAAATAATAAATTCATTTAGATGCAGCAATCAATTGAATGATTTGTATCAATATCGAAATAAATTACGAAATGATTAAGACTTTACCAATAATTGGACATATCAATTATTCTTCATAATTCGAATTGAATGTGACAGCATTATAAAATTGGGTACGATGACATTCAAATTCAGAACCGAACTAGAAATTTCAATGAAATTCACGAATTTTCCGTATTATTTTCTCGGATAGAATGAGGAATATCCCGAAAACGACGCGTTATATGCAGAAAAAATTAAGATTATTTTTATGTCTAATAGTAACATCTTCACCAAAATTCACTTCATTCGAAACGGCTTAAAAGATATGGCAAGGAAAGTGGTTTTTTTTCAAATAATGTTCAAAATCCTGAATTTTTCAAATGAAACCTAATTTGAAAAATGCTAAAAATTCAGTTGAAAAATGTACAAGTCAAGGACTCACCTTGTATGGAATAAAATTCAAATTCCTTCTTTCTGTAGAAAAAAAAATTTCAATATGTTATCAATGTCTTATCTGGTATCCCTATCTGATTCAGGTAATTTTTCAACTATTCAACGGTATCTTTCAACGTAGTTTTCAACTTCAAGACGTCCGATCAAATTAGAAATCAGCATTTTTCAACATGCTATTCGATGATTGTTTCGAAGTAGAATGTAATAATAGTTGAAGATTTGGAGAACTATATAAATCAAATTGAGAACATTCTGAAATGAATTTGAGTCGATTAACTTCAAAATAAACATCTCATAATCGGAACCCATTTCCACTTTGAAGGATTATTGATTCAGAGATTCGAAAATACAGAGTGAGTCTTCGACTTCTACATATATTTCAGCTATAGAATTTTGAGACCCTTTTTTCATTTTCCATTTTTCCGAATTCGGCCCAGTTAGAAAAATTTAGCCATATAAAAACAAAAATACCTCACAGTTCATATTTCTCGATTGAAATTGAGTTAATTCATTTAGGAAATACTCGAGTTCTAACCTTATTTGAATAAAAATGTTAAAAATACAATATATTTCTTAACAAAATCACATAGTTTTCTCCGATTATATCCGCAATTAAAAACCCATATTTCTCCCATCGAAATAAAATCCTTCTTCGATTTTCCCAAAGATTAGATTGTGAAGACTAATAACTTGTTCATATCCTCCTCTTTATCCATAAATATCGTGTAAAAAAAGGCTTTTTATCCAATACATAACTCATCAACCTAACGTAACCCATTTTCGGTACAAAATACCTAAGAAGAATTTTCTATGACAGAGGAGCTTTTAAGATTGTTAATTTTCTCTTGAAACAATGCTGCGAGCTAGCGGGGGCGCAAGACACACCCTAAGATCTATGAATCGACCCATCTCAAACCTAATATTGCATTTACAAGTGTACACAGATATGGAGGACAATATTGTTTTAGAGCTATGTTGTTATAAACGGGGAAATCGATTATTTCAGGTGTTTTCTCCAATCTCGTGATGATTATGTGAAGACTTTCATTGAATGCATATAATATTAACCGTGTTGTGCCGAGTTTATAGAATTCCAAGAGGATATGTTCAGATGGAAATAACTCCACAGATTATTGAGTGCTATGTATTATTTTATTTTTCATTTATCTCAATTTACTACGTGATTTGTATCGATTTTCATCATTCATATATCTGAATTTTGTATTTTATTGACAGGTATCTTTAACATGGACCGATAACAAAAAATTGTAAATAGGAACTGTACGTATTTAATATATAAGTCATGCTCCTTGGAGTTCAACTTCATCTCCCACATTCGTGGGATTTTATTATTACATATTTCTACATCAAACGTTTTTCCATTATTTAAATTTGATTCGATCACAGAATATTATTACTTCTTCGATCCGGTGATATTTAGAATCCAGGGAAGCATCCAGATTATTCTCAAGATTCATGACTTTCTCGTCAAATTTAATAGGATAAAATTAGGAATAACTTGAGAACTACGCGTTTTATTCACAAATCTTAATTATAATTTTATTTCCTAAAATGATTGGTTCATTCGAAAATATAAACCTTTCACCTTTTTCAAGTAGTTTGATAGTATTTTTCCGTGGATTAATGAGTCGGCTTCGCTGTAACTTTTATTAAGGAATATGTACCAAGAATAGAGTAAACACTGAGCCAAAATTTAGTTCATTTAAAATAACGGTTCCAAAGACATGGAAAGAAAAAAGTGTTTTTTCCAATGAATTTCGACACCCTGTATCTTTCAAATGAAGCAGAAATTAGAAAAAAGGTGTGGGAAAAAAGTTTCTCGTTTGATGAAAGGAATCTGCAGTTGAAATATATCTACAAGATATTCACTCTGTACATTGAATAGTCAAATGTCGAAAAACTTTGATCTCAGGGTTTTGAATTGAAAAGTTTTGAAATTGAAGATTATTTCATTTCTTTTAACAATTATATTTGGTTATTTCTTTGTAAAGTGATATCATTATTCGAATGTATGTGATTCAAGTCCTAATGCGTAAGAACTCAAGCCGACGACAGTGACCTATCGATCGAACGAATTCTATGCCGAGAAACGCTTTCGGATAAAACGTCCGAAGCCCAGAAGTTTGGAGATGTTTCGAATAATTTATAGGAAGCCAAATTCAGGGGCGAGACAGAATGATAATTCTCAGGGAGGTGCCCAATAAAACCATTATTTTCCATAGCCTAAAATCCCACTTTGTCCGTGTCAACGGATGTGCATTAGCAAACAACAATGGCAACCCTTATCTGCCGGCTCAACGAGAGAACGTTTCATTCCCAGGATAGCTTGTCCAGGGGCAAATACGTGTTTATCCCGACACGACCTATATCCGTTATATATTTCACATTTTGTCACAATATTATGCATTTAAAAAATACCAAGTTATCGAACTGTATAGGAATTTCGTTTGAAATTCTGTCTCGAATACTCATTTTCTACTGCTTCGAAGAAAGTATGACTTACGATAGACCACGAGTCCTTGCATAATTTCAAGAAAAAAATAAACTTCGGTCCGAGATACAGGGTGTACTAGGAATATTTGAACGAAAATGACCAAAGCAGTTGGAATGGACGAGGTGGACATCAGCTATGGCCCACCAGGTCCCCAGATTTCTTTCGATTCTTACTGGATTTTTATGAACATTTTCATTTTTCTGAGGGTTTCGAGAGAATCATTGAAAATTTTTGTTTTTTCAAAATGGGTAGCAGATCCGCATAACTACATGAAAACTTAAAGTCAAGTATAAAAACCGAGATAAAAAAAGATCCTTTTTTCGAGTTTTTTAAACCAACACTGGCTTATAAAAAAAAAAATTTCTAGATTTAAACGGGACAGTTTTCCAGTAAAAATATCACCCTGTAGATTCGCAACCGAAATTGACATGTTACATGGTGTAAACTCCGAATTGTTAGACCCATGCCATGTTTAAGTTGAATATCTTGTGAAATGCAACACCCTGTATCTCGAAAATGTAACGCCTGCGGTCTCATATTCATCGGCCTTTTTCTATAAAAATTATACAAGAAATTCGTCGGTACCTCCAATTTAGGGACATACTAGGGATTATACAGGGTTTCTATAAATGATTGTAACATCTTGAAATCCTAGATGCGTGGACATCGTCTAAAGTAGTGGCCCCTCTGAGAACTCTCAAATTGCTAATGTTACGTTCTCGGGTTGATTAAATTGTCCAATTTGTTAATGTCTAATTTATTTACAGGAGCTACTACACTAATCACTAATTTATGTACAATTATTAACTAAATCTAATTCATCTACACAGATATTTATTTTCACACTAAAGAGTCTCTTCGCGAACTGTCGATTCGATCTCGATTATCTCTAGACTGTCCTGTCCTGCTCAACCGTCGCTCTCATATATCCTCGCATCGCGTCTTTCTCGATACGTCTGGAATCTTAGACAACCTTTGTCTAAGTCTGGAATAGTCGCGTTTCTTCTAGAGTTCTCCAGAAACCAACTGCAAGGCGTAGTCGCGACAGGGGCGTATTTAGGAGCGTTCGTTACACTAAAAATAGCATGACAATCTTTCGTTTGGAGTCTTCACTATCTTATTACTTAAGTCCTTTAATGAAAAAAACAGCAAAAAATGTTTCTTGTTCGGGAAAATACAGATATTACCAAAGTTAATCAGTTTTCACCGCAAAACGGTAGTTGTAATATTGAGAATATTCCGTGGAAAATGCCAGGATATCCAATTACTCACTTTGACCTGGCAAAAATGGTAGCCGTCGAACCACCAGATTGCACAACTTTTGAATATTCCACGGACTTCCATAAGGCGCATAGTGGCCCTTTTTCTGGAAATCGGCAGCGTTGCCCGGAGAACGCTGCCTGGTCTACCCAGAGTAACATCTGCAAAGGACGCCAATATATCGCAAATTTCACTCGAAGGAATCAAAAGGTATCGTTAACTGCCCTTCGAAGTCATTTTTTGAGGAACTATAGACGGCTAGTCGCAACCAGTACCATAATATAATCAAAAAGGACACAAATTAATAGAAAATCGATTAATCAGATATAAATATCAACAACCGCCATGAATCTGACTCGAACTTGCCACAAATCATCATACACTACCATAAGGAGACGGTTGCATTTAGGTTTATCAAGTTCTCTCACTTGAAACTGACGCAGGTTGGCAGTGTTGGCACTCATGAAAATCAAGCGATATTGCCAAGGCTTTACTTTCTATTTACCCTTTTTCAACTTTGTAAAAATGGAGTTAGTTCTTTTAAGGTTTAACTTTGACAGAGGCGTCGGAGTACTACACATTTTCATACTGGAGTATTTCAAGTTGTGCAAAAAGTATTTAAATGTCTTCTGTTTGCTTATTTCTTGCGAATTCCCAAAGGTTGGGGATTCCATAGGAACGTCTGTTCGTTTGTTTAGAAGTTTTTCTGGGTTATTCGAGTACTTTCATTCTTTTTTCGAATGAACTACCACAAAGTAACAAACTATTCTGTCCTTCCTTCCTCATTAAAATACCAACACTCGTTTCTTGATTTACGTGCAAGAAAATAGCATAACTGAATCTCCCAACCATGTTTATATACGTGAAATATTTCCAGTATTAACATTATTAACATTAACATTATTAACAGAGAAAAAGTTTCTTCAACATTCGCCACGAGTTTACATTATTTTTTCTCTAATTCATTATTTTCCCAAAGTGAATGATCATTTGGATAAATACGTAATTACCACGATTTTTATGTAGAAACTACAACGTTGCGGGGATAACCATAACCTAACATTTTCAAAATATACGCGGTGAAATGTGCTAACCGGGATACTTTATAAAAGTGGATGGAGTATACGATGCGGTTTACAAAGTGATAGTTGTAGCGAAACTCTCGTTACAAAAAAAATTATATATATACAGATATAAGAACTTACTGATGTAGATAATGATGAAGAGTTCCACTAAGATTTCCTCGGTCAGCTGTCAGTGAAGACGGCGTGGATTCATGATATTCTTTTTTAAATGGGGCGCCAACGTATTTAATTGAGTGATCCTCAAAAAGAAAAGATATATTTCAATCGGCTAAATACGTAAATAGCGAATGAAGTGATTAACAAAAAAAATAATATAGATTGAAAGAAATACAGGGATAAGGGGAAAGAAAAATGATCGAATAATGATCTTCAGTTTGTCTCTATATTCGCACTGTGCAGACTGTATACAATTCTGAATCAAATGTCAGAAATAGCTGTGAATAATATTTAAAAAAAATAAAAGAAAACAAAGAGATACCTCACTTGATCAAGTTCAGCTAACAAATTTTCATTTACAAGAAAATGTCCGAATTTACACGAATTTTTATGTTCTTTAGATCTCATTCATAAAACAAAATAATCAAATAATATTAATTTATAGTATCGATCTTATTCATGAAACGAAATAATTAAATAATATCAATTTATACCATCAAATCAGAACTCTCATATAATCTTCAAGCAGAACAAATGTTTGAATTTGAGACTTGTCTAATGTCAGAAAGTTGGAAAAAAAATCAACAAAAAATTACAAAAAGCTACTATCTGAATTCCGAGATATGAGCCAAGAAATGAACACTATATTGAAAGAGTTCAAAATTCCTTGAACTTCACTTTGCTCCGGGATATTCTTGACTGGAATCAGCAATTATAAACTGGAATGGTTCTCTACATACCAATTGACATCAAGAAGGGTTGAAAGTATCATAGGATCAAACTTTTCCCGTTTTCCAATCCCGTGTCCAAACTCGGGAATAACAGAAACACAAATCAGAAATCTGCAGCATTCAATCTCCAAGGTGTTGTTACTGTTGTTAGGAGTTAATCAAAAATCTCAGTGGTCAGCCCACTTATATTCTACGTTATATTCAAAACGCCAACAGGAGATGAATAATGGGATAACACAAACCAAGAAAAGGTAAAAAAAAGGCCTTCGATATTGGGCGGCCTTAGAGTGAAGGAAATCCTTTTTCGTACTCAATAATCCCCAATACGGGTATTATATTGCTTTTTCAAACCACCAACTCGCAATATATTCGAGGAAATAAGGAAAATATGCTGATCCCAAATTCAATTGGATTTTCACTATGAAAAATACTCAGAAAAATCTATCTTCCAAATTCCGAAGTACGGAAACGTCTCTCTCGTGAAAGAAAATTCTTCAACAGCCCACATATGGTAAAAAAAAAGGGACAAACTAAGAAGAAGTTGCATTATTTGGAAATGTGGATAGGCAACCCAAATTACAGAATCCGGTATTTTATGTTGCAATCGAACGCTACATAGTCTACGCTACGAGAAAGGGTTTGGAGAGGTCCAGGCAGACTAGAGCGGTTGGGGTAGTTGTGCCCTTTCAAGGCGGATCAATAATATGCTGGGGTGTATAAAGTTCGGTCGATGTACCCTTTTTTTTAACTTTGAACGAACAATGACTGTTGCCATCTACGTAGAAAACATCATCAAACCAACCATTTTTCCTCTGTGCGACGAATTCGGGAATAATTTCATTTATCAGGACGATAACGCTCTACCTCACCGATCACGAAGGGTTCAGAACATTCTTCAAGACATTCTTCAACTATATCCAGATAATGAACTGGCCAGCAAACTCAACGGACATGAATCCAATCGAGCAGGTATGGGATTACTCAGGGAGACTATTATCCAAGCGCCAAAACCCACCTTTCATTTTTCAGATATTGAGTTCAGCGTTTCAGGAAGAATGGAACGATATGCCCGAAAATTTCATTAATGACTCGATTCGTGAAATGCCTAGGCAAATTGGTCACTTGACTGAAAAAAGAAGTGGTAATACGAACTATTGAATTTGGATTCAGTTCTGGAATAACTATAACTAATCAAGAATGAATAAACCTTAGACCATATGGTCTAAGGAATAAACCATAAATTAGATTTTCGATCCAGTTGGCATAGAGGAAAATATTCATCTGATTTCCAGAGCATAGATTGTATATTTCTTGAGAAACTAAGGAAGGGCAAAACTTTTGACGATGTCTGTATAATTCTTGAGAAATCAATGCCGCATATAATCGTGATTTCATTTTCAACTTGAACAACCAGTATTTCTCGAACGCCATACATTTTTTTGAGGCTTGTTGTCCTCAATCATCATATTTGAAGATACTCTATTCTTAACGAGCCATCCTGTTAATACGAAAGGAAAAATATTACTTCGACCAAGGAACCCTCCAAAGGTTGTGGACCTAAATGCCCCTAAAGGTTCTTTCATTGATTCGTAAAGTGATTGTTTTCCGAATTGCCTTTTTTCACTTCATCCCAGGATTCACGTCATCGAAGTAGAACTCTGATTGTGAAATCGATAAGTGGTGTACTGGGAACGGAAGCTGTAGACGACGTAACGGAAATTGCTAATACGTACAGCGTTATCACATGACAATGGGATATAAGAGCGCCCATATCAATTAATTAAACGTCATCAGCGATCTTCCCACCCGAGGAGTGATACAAGTTTGTCACCTATAACTTTCCGAAACGGAAGCAATATCTGCAGTGAACATCCGATAGGAACCTGCCGTCTCGAATCCGCACTTAATTGCGTAATTGCTTGATCAGACTTTAATGATCTCGCAGCCTCTCCACCCATTTTCCTTCATGTGGGATGAGGGTTGGTTGACATATTTTAATGTGTCGGTTAACGTATTTAGGTAATAGTTCCAATCAGGTCTTTGGTGTATTCTCTGATAAACAGCAAACATGGAATACTTCGATCCATCTGATGTTTGCTTCAAATTGAAAGATATTGAAACGATTTCATTATCGCGTACAACCTGTTCTCTTTAAATTCATTCTCTCTATGAATAAACTCTTCTATCCATCATCTAATGAATCAATTCGGGACAAGTACTGACCTGTGGTCGAGAGCCTTTGAGCGCTCGTTCGTGCACAGTTCAACATATGTATTTCACTGAAAAGTTCCACATAAGTGAAAAATTCGAGCAAAATACACGAAAACCAAGACAAGATTGCATAATTTCAAGAATCAACTATTCCATGAACATGACCAGAAACGTTACATTTTAGAGATAGAGGGGGTTGAAATATCTTAATTTCTTAGGATATGCAACTTAAATTTGGCGTAGATATTACCTACAATTCAGAGTGTACACCATGTGACAAGCCAATTTTGATTCCAAATCTCAAGGGTGATATTTTGTCTTGGACACTGTCCTGTGTTTTCCTCCAGAACTTCCTTCTAGTGAAGCCCTGTTTGTTTGAAAAATTGTGAAAATAAATTAGTGTTATAAAAATAATTTGGTCTATTATAGTTCGTATCTGTCGTATCTGATATCGATTCCGGAAAAAAAATTGAAGAATCAGAATTGTCATAAAAATCCAGGGTTTTCCAATGAGAGGCGATATTTTGACATTCAGAGAAGAATGCCATTTGTTTAGAATGTTTAGATGAATGATGAGATGTTTATGTATAGTTATTTTATAAAGACGAAATATTTGTATTTTTGTGTGTTTGATACGACTTGACTCAAAAACTACTGGGCCTATTTCAGAAATTCTTTCACTGTTAGAAAGCTACTTTATCCTTGGGTGACATTGACTATACTTTCTTCCCGAAAAAATGAAGGATACCTACTATAACTTCAATAATTACAAATAAATCAGTCATAATCAGTTATTTTCACGTGAGCTACAAGAACCGTAAAGGTGCAGACACATTGTTGTCACGTCATGTGAGCTCACGCGAGAAATTCGGAAGAATATATGGAAAATATAGCTGCTTTTACAGTTGCTGGTGATTCTCATAGAAGGGATTCGATTTAGCAAATGAATCAACGAACAAAGGAAGTGGGTAAATTCCATCAATTACTTAGAATTATTGAATGAGCACCCAGATCGGTTTCAAATGTATGTCAGGATGACATTTCACAAAATATCAGACATGAAATCACGTGCATTCAGAAAATGTAAATTTGCGGAATATAGATCTTGCGTGCTTTTAGTGCTATAACGCGACAGCAGATACAGTGTTGCAAAAATTTTCACAACATTTTGATTCCGTAGTAGTACAATCACCCAGTTTAGTTCTGATGATTTGGCTTCACTATTTATTATTGAAAGCTGTGTCTCTCTTCCTATGCTCTAAGTTCCATGCATTATCGTGGTTGCACATTTTGGGAAGATGACGTGATGTGACGTGATAATAGAAAAAAGTCACTTACGAATGCGCTGTTGCCAAAAATGCGATAATTACAGAAATATCTCAAACTCGCGGGAAAAAGACGTAAAATAAACGAGAAGGAATGGATTTTTTGTGTTTTTTTTTTACTTCATATGGACTTCGACAATTATTCGGCAATTATTTATAACCATTTTCATGATATTTGGTAGATATTGAGAAAGTGGTTCTGCTAACTTAACGTTAAGTTAGCAAAGCCGCCGTAGAAAAAAAAAACTAAGGACGCGACAAATTTTTTTCTTTCACGACAAATTCTCGACAATTAATGCAATAGGTTTTATTGATTTTCTCGCAAGTGGCACTGCTAACTTCATAGACATGCTGTGCTCTCGGCGCAGACCTTCTCTTTCACATGGCCCCAAAGGCAATAGTCGCAAGGTGTTAAATCCCAAGTTCTCAGTGGCCAACTGTGATCACGTGTTCGGGTGTGGCACGAAGCTCCGTCTTGTTGAAAGTAAACGCTGTCGAGGTCAATACCATCCAATCACGGCCATAAAAAATCAATGATCATCTCTCGATAGCGCAATCCATTCACTGTAACTGTTGTTCCAGCCTCATTCTCGAAAAAGTCCAATGACCCCGCTGAAACATGAATCGAACCGAACAGTCACACTTTGAGGATAGAAAGGCTCTCTTCAACAATAACTCTTCGGTTTTTCGGGCTCCAAATGCGACAATTTTGCTTGTTGACGGAGCCACCGATGTGGAAATGGGCCTCATGACTCAAGAGAATGTTTCGATGCAATTCCGGATCATTTTTAAACATTTCAAGGACCCAATCAGCAAGGACACGACGTTGTTGATTATCGGTCGGCTTGAGTTCCTGTGTTGATTGAACTCTATAAGCCTTAAGACCAAAATCTTTGTACAAAATACCGTGTAATGACGTTTGTGGAATGCCTAATTCCAAAGAACGACGAGGAAGGGACAAACCTGGATTTGGTTACAACAGCAATATTCTCGGCTGATCTTGATCGACGTGCACGGGTTTTATTCATCACAACACTATCTTGTCCCAACAGCAATAACAGCTCAAATTTTTTCATCGATTTCTGTATTGCGGTTCGACAAGGTGCTTCACGACGACCCAGTAATGTTCTATTTTTACGAACCGTCTCCGTCGAATTTTCACCATTTCTATAGTGAATTTTAATAATTAAAATGCGTTGTTGAATCATGAATCGTTTCATTTTGATTATTTCGGTAGTTTCTACTTGTCGAATGTCAAAAGTGACATTCAACTGAAATAGCGGGGCATTTAAAATAACACCTGTTATTGAGAATACGAGACCTGTGCGGTTTCATGTTTATGTGGCATCACAATTTCCCAAAGAAGTCGCTGAGCTTGAAGCTTTAGACAACGATTAACCAAAAATGAACAAACCATTCATTGGCACGATCGTGAAACTCTACTCCGAGTGTACTCAAACTATTCTACCCACTCAAAAAACACTTTTTTATGAAGCTTCCGCTGCTGCTCCCTAGACGTGACATCAAGACGATTGCCAGCTCATTTCATTTCATACCGAGAATCAAATTAATATAGATCTCTGGTCTATTTTTTATGAGGGAAGCGCGAAGGTATGGGGCACCTGGAAAAATAAAACTCCGGCCTCTGTTTGCGATTCTCCCTATTCCTCGCTTCGATATACTACGTTCAGCAACACTCGAAACTTCCACTGCGTACGTTTCCAAGACAATATGTTATTTCTATTGTTCGAGGGAATCCACAAGACAAATGATTGTATAAGAAGGAGAAGGATATGGGATCACATGGGAATAGAAATGAGTTATGGTAGACTTAATTGATTAAATCGAAGCGGCAGAGTGTTCCGTGATATTATCTCGGTTTTTTTCTATTATTGTAGATGTGCAGTCCTGATTGATTGCGGTCTGAACTTCCGAAACAGATAGGTGGTTTCTGTGAATTTGGCAGTTATTATTATCGATTACATTCTGCCGCTACTAGCAGGATATATGTGAGGGTCTTCAGACCTAGCTAGGTAATAACTTCCAGCATAAATGAAAATTGATGTTTCCCAAATACACCACAAAAGGCATCGAAGATCTAGATCATGTGTCTGTAGTTGTATAAGTCTTAACAGATTATCGTTTTTCAGTAGCAGAATATTTTTGACAAAAACGAATTGAGTTTTTTTCGTTGTGTAATGTGTCACACGTCAAATTTCCGGACTGTTATAATAGAGATAAATTCCGGGAAGTTGTAAAGTGAATCGGGTGTAAGGTATAGCGCCAAGCCATCTTCAAGGTGATCTACCGAATGCATTTTGAAGACGGTGAAATGATTGGCAAACAACAACATGGATTCAGGAACTCCAAGTCCACAACAACTATGCTACTGGAGGTCATGAAGGAGATAATTATTGCCTTGGAAGAGAGGTGGCCCTCAAAGATTATTTCAAGGGACTTATCGAAGGCATTTGATACAGTGGATCATGATATCCTTGAGAGAAAAATGAATTATTATGGATTGGAGGGTGCTGCATTGAATATGATTTTTTCCTTCCTTTCAAGCAGACAACAACGATTCCAGTGGAATGGTTCAAGGTCAAATTGTAGGAACATAACATCTGAAGTTCCTCAAGGATCGAAACTGGGACCCTTGCTTTTCCTAGTCTACATAAATGATCTGAACTTGAAAAAAAATGAAAAGGACATTTACTTAATGACTCTATTGTTTGCCGATGACACTTCCTTTTTCATGAAGGCCTCGGACATCTCCGGTCTGAGAATGTTAGAGCATTATGTCCCCTCAACATCAAACCACTGGTTCAACTGTAACTCCCTTGCTGTCAATGAGACAAAAACGCAGCAAATTAAATTAAAAAGTAATAAAAATGAAACCATTAGACTGCTTGGGATTACAATTGATGGAGCACTTTCATGGGAGCCTCATGTTCAGGAAACAAAAAAGAAACTTACAGTAGCAATTTACGCAATCTCTGCGGTGAGTAGATTTTCAACCAAAAATGCAGCTTTGATCGCGTATTTCGCTAATTTCCACTCCATAGCGACATATGGGATTCTCCTATGGGGTGCAACCACTCATGCACATGATCTTCTTATTCTCCAGAAGAGGGCAGTACGAGCAATAATGAGGCTGAAACAGACAGACAGCTGTAGACCTGTGTTTGCTGAATTAAAAATACTTACCATACCAGCAGTATATGTATTGGAGTGTGCAACCCATGTGCATACAAACTTAAGAGACTTTCCAGCCAATGCTATTTTCCACAAATTCAATACTCGCAACCGAAACCACCTAACAATACCATACCACAGTCGCAATTACTCACAACAAGGAGTGGACTTTTGGGGTCCTAAAATCTACAATAAAGTACCAGATAACATCAAGCAATTCCAAGGGAAAAAATTCAAGAAATGTTTAAAAAAAATTCTAGTTAAAAATGCAATGTATAGTTTGGATGAATTTCTGAAAAATTGATTATTTCTGTAATTGTTGACGAAGCATGTAAATATTTTGATGCTGAAATCAATATTATTATTATTATTATTAAAGCTTGGAATAAGTTATTGCTACCTGCAACCAAGAGAAAAGAAGAAATTGCTATAATTGTAGTAGGATCTGAAGGGAACTCGGAACTCTGTGCTCTAAAGTGAACCGTTTTCGAGAAAAATGAAATTTAATGATCAAAAACAATTTGCTGAAGCATTGTAAATTTATCATACATAATTGGAAACATGAGTACCTACTTATAAATAACAAGTTTATGAATTTCATCAATATTTGACAACTAGGTTTTCAAGTTCAAATCGCAAAGACATTTTTCATTATTTTAACAAAAATTACGAGAATTGAGAACAATGCGTTGGCAAATTGTTTTTGATCATAAAATGCAAGTTTTCTTGAAAACGGTTAATTTTAGAGAAATGAAACAGGATTATCTTTTTTAATGTAAACGACATTGACGGATCTGAATTTGTTGTGCAAATGCAAATTTGTCCAGTGGTGTAAAAGTAGGGGGGGTAAACCTTAAGCGGCCCCTAAATGCACAATATTATTGCGCAATATTCTGGTTTGTACAATATAATTGATCGTGTGAGGGTGAGATTGAAAGATTGTGCAATATATTGCGTGATTGACGAAGACTCGTCAATAAATTGCGCAAACTGGAAAAGATTGTGCCGCCTGAGGGCGATATTGCGCAATATTCCTCCGACCGTACTCTATACTAGGGCAGCTCAGTGTAATAGGAGCCTACTTAGGTAGAAAGTTTGATCAATTTTCCTGAAGAAATGGAAAAATTATGGGAGACATGAATACCAAGCTATTTTGCATTGACTTTTCCTCTTTCGATCCGTATATTCACATCACGGCCAGGATATCTGTGAAAAAAGTTTTATCGAGTTTAAAATGACCCTTTTTGTAGGATTTTTTCGCCATTTTCGCAAATTTTCAAGAAAATACTTCTACTCCGCCTAGAGAATCGAAATTTCACACACGTATGAATCGATTATTCCTCTTCTCGATCGTAAAAGATAAGAGTTAAAATGGCCCTGTTTGTCGGAATTTTTCGAAATTTTCGCGAATTTTTTAAAAATACTTCTACTTCGCCTGGACAATCGAAATTTCACACACGTATGAATCGATTATTCCTTTTTTCGACTGTAAGAAATTCACAATTCATTGTCACTTAAAGTCGACATATTGACCTGATGGAAACCTGATGGGCTCTGTTTGCACAATATTGTTCCATGTCTGAGTGTGACATTGCCCAATATATTGCACAACCTTTAATGTCGCCTCCACACGGTACAACTTATTGCACAAACGATTATATTGTGCCATAATATTGAGCGTCTAGGGGCTGCCATCAATATATTATGCAACCCGGTTTGCACAATAATATTGCGCGTTTGGGCTTTAGTGCAAATTCACTTAACCGCCATTAGCATGTCTAATAAAACCGAGTGAAGTTCAATAAAGTAGTTATTATTGGTGACAATGTGTGCACAGCCTCAATTCTGTAATTTAAACGGTTCCTGAGTAGCAAAAAACTAAAAAAACACATAAATTTTTGACACCCTGAATCTCTGAAACGAAGACCCTGAGGAAAAATTGGAAGAGAAAAAAAATGTATATTTTTACCAGCGTTCATTTAGTTTCACCTGTCCCGGTGTCTGTCTGTTCGTCTGTAATCAAATCTTGCAAGTTAAATATGACGCACTCTTGATCGTCGTATTGATTTAGATTAATAGAATAGTTTTGTATTTATAATCCGATTCCATTCAAAATAAGTAACTGAGTGTTTTTGGGTTCGACAGTGATGATTCTTTTGTCAAAATCGGAAAATTCGAGATGGCGGCTAAAATATGGCGGACGAGTTTTATGATCCGATTCTATTCAAAATTGGTATCTGGAGGTTTTCTGGGTAGGAAATTACGATTCTTCGAAATTGAGCAATACAAGATGGCGGCTTCAAAATGGCGGAGTGTTTTTACTTTGAAAACATGTCTTTGAAAATGTTTCTTTATATACCTACCAACCTTGTTCATGAGAAATCTACAGTTGACCGTTGATACACTTATTCAGTAACACCCAGTATTGATAGAGAAGGGTTAGAAAAGATAGCTCACGAGTATTATGTGAATAAATAACATGAATATCACTCTTCGCAAAACTGTTTCTCATAGGGTACATCATTGAATATGTAATTCGAATAAACAGAGTTTCGATTTCTTATATAAATAAGAATTCAATAAATTGATTCCCCTGCGGTGTAACTGCTGTGGAAACTAGAGGACTGGTTGGCCTCCTATTTCAAAATCCATATGTTTCAGAGAAGCTGAGGAATAACCCCAATCTCACAACAGACCTACTTCGATATAATTTTAAGACTTGCATAACCATTTCCTTTTGCGAGCAGCAGAGTTGGTTGAATTTGTCCCTATTCAATTCGCACAGCTCTCTCTGTTCAATCTCATAGCATTCGAAGATAAAACCTACTACGCTTCATTCGATTTCCGTTCCATTTATGGGATACTAGCGTCATTAGCCACATTAGATGGGATGACTGTCCAGTCGTAAAGATCTCGTGAATTCACTAAATAAAACCCAAAAGGAGATATATGAGGAACAATTGGTGTGACGCAATGAAATCAAATGAAGGAACCAGAAGCTTCTTATCAGCATAAGGATAGAAACGAGCTCCCTTTTCTGTCTGAAAAAGACAGTCTCAATTCGGTAGACTGATTAAGATCGTTAGTCCGGTCCTTCATTACTCCCTCGAGTAGTTGAAACTGCTTAGATTAGGAGTCAGTCTCAAAATTGGATGGGCTGGTCCCTCTCTTGAAGACATATACACGAATTCTACGAAAATATGAATTCATTTTTGAGATGGGTTGGTACCTTCAAAACAATTTGATTATATTAGTGGATTTTGCTTTTCCTTTTTTCTCCCTTTGGTTTTTGTTTCAGATTATTTAAAAATACTTTGTCAACCCCTTTGAAGAAATGAAGAAGGATTTACATTCGAAGAAGATGCCCTCCAATATGAATATTTGTACACAAATCCAATATCCCTACACTTATACGGGGAGACAGAGTTTTTGCTGAGGTTTTTATCTGTGCTCTTGCATCATACGCAGAACTGTATGGTGCCCCGTTTGACATTCCTCTGCTAATACTGAGATTAGGAGCGGGGAATGGATCAATATGTTTGTTTGAATGATCTGTTCCTTGTTGCCTTTTCGAGACACATGCCATATTTGGAATCAAATCTGTACAGCTCCATTTCATAAGAATATATATACCTAAAACTCATCCGACAAATGTGGGTTCATACAGTAAGCACATTTAATTCATTTAATTAATTCTGGTGTCACGGAACTAATACCACAAAATTGTCACAGACTCTAGAGATAATATTTTTGATTTTTGCCTCCTGGCCCAGGAGGCCCACTTTTCCGAATTTACAGCCCCATAGAACCTTTGTTTACCAAAGTTAGTGATTGTCGGATTTTGAGATGAAAAATAGGGGTTTCCTTTTTACGTTTTTAACCATTTTTTTTATTATAAAGTTGCATTATCAAGTGGCTTTTAGTTGCGCATAAACATAATATACTAACTGACTAAGAAACTGCAACAAACAGAAGGAGCTGTTTGAATTTTAATTTTTTTGGTGAAACATAGATAGTATAGCAAGAAGTAAATGATTAAATTTGGAGAAAAACATCGTGAAGGTTTTTTTCAATAACAAACCAGCTGTTCGAGAAAATCCAAAGTCGATGTTTAGTTTCTGTTTAAATGCCTAGAGTCAGTGTACTCGACATTTATCGCCAGCTGAGCGAATTTGAAAGAGATCGAATTATTGATATTTGGAAGGCGGGGTTGTCATTTCAAAAATTGCTAACCGTTCTAACAGAAATCGAACTACTGTTATGAGATGTTATCAAGCGTGGTGTAATAATGCCCAAAATCGAAGAAGAGTAGGCACCGGACGTCAAAGGGGCGCAAATGAAGTTCAAGATAGACGTCACGACGTCTAAGACTTATGGCCATTAGAGACCGATTTGCGACGACTCGATCTTTGGCTGATGAGTGGTTAGGAGAACAAGGCCATCATTAACTGTCCGAACGGTTTACCGCCAGATAAGATCTTTTGGACTGCAGCATTATCGACCCCATCTTGTGTTACCACTGACAGTCGAGCATCGCCGGCAACGATTACATTAGTGCAGAGAACGTCAACATTGGAATGTGGAATGGCATCAGTTCGTCTTTTCTGACGGATCTCAATTCTCCTTGGGTGCACATGAGGGCCGAAGAAGGGTTAGACGACGTCGGGGAGAAAGAAGTGAACCTCTGGTTGATGTTGAGCGTCATGTACATCGGACAGTAGGCGATATGGTTTGGGGTGCTATTGCACATGCAAGTAATTTACCTTCAGTCTTTATTCGAGGTAACATAACAGCGCTGCGCTACCTTCAGGATATAGTGGAGTTCACCCTTACCTCAACTGGCTCGAGAATACAATATTTCAATAAGATAATGCTCGACCTCTTGTTGTCAGAGTTAGTCTGAACTCTTTTGAAGCGACACATGTGAATCTTTTGCCATGGCCGCCCAGATCCCCCAATCCTTCGCTCATAGATCATGTTTGGGACATCATGGGTGGAAGGCTTGAAAACTTACCCCACCCTCCATGGACTATGCAGCTCTGAGACATGAAGTACAGGTAGCTTGGAATAGTATTCCTCAAAAAGAAATAGACCATCTTATTGCGTTTGTGCTCCTCTATGGCATGGAAGCTTGGATACTGAAGCAAGATGTTAGCAATCGCCTGGAGGCATTCGAAATGTGAATGTACAGGAGAATCCTCAAGATAAAATGGATAAAGTGCCAAACACGAAAGTGCTGAAAAGAATGAATAAAGAGAAGGAAGGGGAGAAAAAAAGAGAAGGAAATAACTAAATAATTTAAAGGTCCGGAAGTTGCAGTATCTGGATCATGTGCTGAGGGGGGAGAAATATACAGTATTGCGGATGATTATACAGGGGAGGAGGAACATCGGAAGAAGAAGAATCTCTTAGTCGCACAACTTGAGACAGTGGTATAAGTACAGTTCTGTTGAGTTGTCCAGAGCTGGAATATCGAGGATGAAAGTAGACATTTTGATAGCCAACCTTCTGAGAGGAGATGGCACCTGAAGAAGAAGAATATTGCATAAATGCCAAAACGTGTTGGGGAGTGTATAGATGATCGCGGTGGAAAAAGAGAGGGTGAACAAATTCATTTGAAAAATTGTAAACCCTCTCCAAATTTTAATCATTTACTCCATGCTATACTATTTATGTTTCACCAAATAAAAAACAGCACCCAAAAAACCACCTGTGTGGTAGTTTCTTTGTCACTCAGTATAGTTGCGCTGAAACATAAATAACAAGCAGGACAATGACATTGGTCTAATTTCGACCTCTGGACGACACACATTGATTACAGAAATGGTCAAACGACAAATTTCATTATCGCCTGATTCCATCACCCAATAGCAGTTATCTCAGTCGATTATTTTAGGTTAATCCAATCCAATCCCACAGTCCTTACCTATGGAGCCGTGAGCTTGCACGGCACGCTCTAGCAAAATCATCCCCAGGGACCGGGACTGCCTGTATTACCAAAACTTTAATCAGCCGCTGGAGCTTTTTATTTCGACTTCCGCTTCGCATAATGGAGACTTTAGGTATCTCCTCATTCTTTAGGAGCGTCATGTGGGACCCTATTAAAATTCATTTTAGAAAGCAGTCCATTTTACCAAGTCGACACGACGAAACTAAGTGGTTTACAACACTCCGAATGAGGATATTAAGCTCTGAGTTATTATTCTTTTCGCAGCTCTTTGTGCTAAACGAAAGGGAAAATTACATTGCGTTCGGTCGGCAATTTTCCGACAGTGCGGAAATGGTTCCGGAGAAAATAATGAAATTCGGGTAAATCGTTGAAGAATTGCCCTGAACGTGCTTATGACTGGGATTAAATTTCATACATGGTTGATTGTAAGACAGATAAAGTTGGGGAAGTTGAAACGGATGCAAAAACTTGCAGTCTTCGTAATCAGTATTGTTGAAGCGTTGTTGAGAGCGTAAAGAGGCTCAACGTTTTCATACTCGCTGCATCTCTGAATCATATCCTGAATAAATTGAGACTGGAGGGTAATCTTGCAGGTTCCTATGCGGTTATAGGTTTTAAGAGTATACTGGATGCGGTCCTTCGAGAATAAAATGTTATGCTCATTTCACAATCATAGTTTGTAAGCTGTTGGACAAATGCACTCGATTTCAATTTAAAATTCGTTCTATACAGGGTGAGTCTTTGACTTGTACATATATTTTAACTGAAGATTCTTGAGGCCAAAAAAAACTTTTTTTTCATTTTCCATTTTTCCGAATTCGGCTCTGTTAAAAAGATATAGCCATTCGAAAAAAAGCATTGGGCTAAAAACGTCCCTGAAATGATACTGTGGAATTGATTCAAAGTTCATATTTCTCAATAGAAATTGAGTTTATACATTTAGGCCCAATTTAGAGAATACTCAAGTAGTCAAGTACTAACCTTATTGGAATAAAAATGTTGCAAACACGATAATTTCAACAAAAACAGTTAGTTTCATCGAATTATATCTGCAACTAAAAAGCCACATTTATTCCAACAAAATAAGTTCCTTCTTCGATTTTGCTGCAGATTAATTTGTAAACACTAATAACTTGTTCATATTTTTCTCGAAATTCCCAAAGACCAAACAATATCATGAAGAAAGACTCTCATTCAGATTTATTATTAAACAACTTAACCTAATCTAATTTGTATCGATTCTGTGATTTTTTGCACAGAAATGTCAAGAAGATGTTGTCATATTTTTTCATTGAGGTTAAGGATTTTTTACGAAACATAGTATAAATCACGATACATTTGTGTACATTGGTATGAATATCTATGAATTCTGCCGTTTCCATCATAAATCGACTTTGCCGCCAAATTTTACCATGCATGTGTAGAGCGAAAACCGAAATATTGGTTATCTGGAGCCAACTATAAACAATACGAAAGCAGTCTCTGAACAGTCTGAACAAACTGTAAACATTATGTGAAGTTTTGAATACATTCATTACATTCAGTGGATTATTGTTCTAATGTGATTATTACGTGAAGTGAACTAATATAATTTCAACCGTGTCGAGTTTATAAAATTCCAAGAGGATGTTGTTTAGATAGAAACATCGCCACAGACTATCAGGTATCGTTTCATTAATTCAATTTAATAAGTAGTTTGTGTCGAGATTCATCATTCATATCCGAATTTTATATTTCATCGACATTTAACTTCAATATGGACCGGTATTTATATGAATTTTCAATAGAAACTGTGCGTGTTAAATCCTCCTTGGTGTTCAATTTTATCTCCCACATTTGGGGGATTTTATTATTAAAATATCTCGACAAAGTTGATAAATATTGTGACAACATTTTAAACTCGTTTAAAGACCAGAGAAGGAATAATATTCGATGATATTTAATTCAGAGACGCATTCTTGAAATTAATGATTTTTTCGTCAAAATTCAGTTCATTCGAAATAACGGATCCGAAGATATAAACAGAAAAGTGTTTTTTTCATGGGTTTTCGACACCCTGTATCTCACAAACCAAACCGAATTTTGAAAAATGGTATGGAAAAAAAAGTGTTTCTTTTGATGAGAGGAATCTACAGTTAAAATATATGTACCAGTCAAAGACTCACCCTGTATACACAAATATCATACAGAGACCAGACAAAATTCAAGAGAGATTTAAATTAATTGCTATGGAAACTTCTTCACAAAAAATGGAATGAGTGAAATAGTCATTTCAATTTTAGTTGGTTTCGAACCTTTTTGTGCCGAATATTTGCGGATTTTATTTTCAACATTCTTTCATTCTTTATACCAATGGATGTACAAATCGCAGAGATAGTTGTCAGCAGATTACAATAATACCATGCAAGGTCCCAGACATCGCTATGCGATGTTACTTCAGACTATAAAAAGAGAATACGCGCCTATCAATAATCAAAAGTAAAGTCCATTTTCAAAATCGTCAGAACTAAACTAGACAAATGTAGAGCTTGTTGAAGAGAAATGGTGGACTTTTCTTTAAAATTTCATTATGGAAAGTACAGAGGGCAAAATAATCAAAACTCAACCCTTTAAGAGTTTATGTGATACATGATCAAATTTTCTGTTTCCAAAAATAAACCTAATACAGTTGTTCTGAACACGCCGTATTCGATCGAGCGAGTCTTGGTCCAAGCAAAAACCTTAAACAGGAGAGCAATAATTGAATTCTGATAAGACCAAAGCCTCACATAACAGTCTCTTCGTGAAGATAGGCAAATATGATCTATGGGGAAACAGCACTCTCAAAGAACCATAATCTTTACCAATCGCGCTTACTACATGTTCTCGAAATCTCATCGAATCATCCAAAATCAAACCCAAATCTCGAGCATTATCCACAAAGCCAATGACATCATGCGAAATAGCCAGCCTGAGATGCTCCCTAACAGTTCTCTTATTGTTCTTTGAGCCAAAAGAGAGAGCAAAAGATTTGTTGCCATTCAGATTCCAACCATGTTTCCTTGCAATATCCCATAGCCGATTCAAGTACTCGTTCAGTTTAATGGAGGCAACATTCAACTCATCAATAGTCCAGGAAAAGTGGAAAATCATCAGCATACATGTGCACCTTATAGTGATGAATAAACTTAGGGAATCGGCTGGTATATAAGATGAAGAGTATCGGTCCAAGAACGGAACCTTGAGGTACTCAACTCAACACCTGTTTGGCAGAAGAAACTCTACTACCCAATTTAACCACCTGAAAACGACCATTGAGATAAAACTCGAAAAGTTTTAGTGCCTCCCCGCATACTCCACAAGAACCTAAACAGCAAGAAGAGTCCCATCATGTCTGACCAATTCTGGGTTAAGCTGACTCTATTTTCCTAACTCAGAATCAGTTTCAAGGTTCGGAACATTGTATGAATTTGTCAAAAAGAGTTGATTCACTTGTAATTTCATTTCCATTCTTCGATACCGATAAACCACGCCACTGGACGTTTCAAAGTTAGATTCTGCGATGTGGTCATTGCTATACTTTATGCTATCTTCTTCCCACTCATTAAAAATCGATACATTCAACAAGTTGAGAGTTGATGAGGAGGGTGTATGTGAATACGTTGTGTACGTTGAAGTTCATAGCACCTTTGGAACAAAAATGGCCTTATGTTAAATTACAATAAATCTACATTAAATTTCTGAAGGAAAACTATCAGTGAGATGTCAGGTGATTTGAAATTTGTTGATTTAGATTTGTTTCTGGCCACTCAGACCAGTTCAGAAGAAGTTGGGATGATGTGTTCTGGTAAGGCGGAATTTTTTTGTGCTGACATTTGAGCTGAATTGTCTTTGACATTTTCACGAAAATTGAATTAGAAGTAAGCCTGCCCCTTTCGTTTCTTAACGAAAACCTAAACAATGCTTCATGATGTGCTATTATTTTATTGACATTTTGTCAGTTCTGACAACATTGTTGAACATTCGGAACTACAACCTCGATAGAACGGAAAATTTTAGGTGAGATTCGAGAGTTATCTTGACCTACACGTGGTGTAACTCCTTCTTTAGTGAAATCCTCATCGAAACACGTATTTGGGGGTCTGAAAGGTTTTGAAGAAATCAGTTGGGTGACTATTGTTACAGACTAGAAAGTGCAGTATACTGTATAAAATACTGGAACAGTGATAATCCCCTTGTACTGGAAGAATTACGTTAATAATTGAATATTTTGTACCCGTCCCCTTATCGTAAAGCGAAGAAGTCTTCGTTGAATACAATCATTCCTCCTACCAAAGAACAGAATTTCCATTCCCCGATGTCAAATTCTGAGGAGTCATGAATAAAAACAATGGTGCACCGCCGAATTTCAGCTCGAATTAAATTCAGGCCCAGGAAAGGGTTTCGAGTCAGGTTACTGTCGTCTCGAAATTCGATAAATTCCTGCATAACGACCTTGAGAAATAAAATTAACAGAACCCGGAAGGAACTTAATCGAGTTCATAACGGCGCTGGTGTATTCTTATTAGTCCTTACGTTTTCGTGCCCTACGTGCTCTAGAACTAGGCCGATGGAAATCGTGAGCTCGGCGCTAATCGAAACGGAAGTTAGTAACGTTCTCAGGTCGAGTGTTTTCAATCTGAAGAAACCCCCAGCGCTAGGGCAAGTGCGAAATTCTCCGCTAGATCATTTGAATATCGAATATGTGATTTAGTTATTTTCATTTTAGGCCATACCTTATCTTTTTCACATTATGTATTGTACACTGAGGAACAACTCAATTCAACAAAATATATACTCCATTCACAATTATAAAATCACAACTCTGGCCATGGTTTCGTTTTCAGGAATTGGTGCACCTGATAAAAAATCTGTGCGCGTACAGAGAATATCTTTAATTACAAAACGGCGTTGCCAGTTTCTTTGTTTACATCAAAGTAAAAGTATCAAAGATATTTTGACATGGGTACAAACGGCAAATTTGAATTGTACCAAAAATCGATTTATAAGCATGAATAAAGCAAAAGTAAGAACTAATCGCCTTTTTTACACTTGATAACGAAGTTTTTTTAGGTATCTGGCCGTTTGGAAAGATTTCAAACGAAATTTTGGTCCCCCAGAAGTTTGGTTAGTTTCGGTATCGTTTTTGGTGCTCAAAATTCATTGGAATGTGTAAATGGACAAAAAAGGCTTCCTTCTACGATCTTTTCATGAAAGCGACCGGAAAATATGGTTCAGGTAGGATTTTCGAGGAATTATGAGGAAAGAACTTGCAGAATGAAATTGCACGATTTTCGTAAGTAAACGGGTTTTGGATGGCCATCATCGGTCTCTAAATGATTATTGTTGATCGTTTTCACGTTTCAGAAAAAGAACCACTTCGTATAAGCCCATTTTGAAGAAATTTGTGTATGTAACATTCACCGGTAGGTATTTGCTCTTAATCGAAAGAATATATTATATCTAGTGCTACTTCTTTCAAAAGAGACACAAGCTTTTAATGCTGTAGGGGCCCTATAATGTGGAGGAGTTTGTGTTTCATTTTAGAACAGGTGAATGATAAATGTGAAGCATATGTTTGACCTGTTCCATATTATTTGTACAAACCTACTGTGGTTGTAATGTATGAATATTTTTCAAATTAATAAATTACTATACAGTCAGAATATTTTACTCCTTGTTCATAAGATCAAATAAATGAAATGTATATCTTCTACTCTTATTTTTATTAAGTTAGCTATTAAGGTTATGTTCCAAGAAAAAGTTCCTGTTGCATCAGAACTCCCTTCAACTATTTGGATTCCATTAGAGGGATATAATGTTCCATTATTCTTGATTCAACAATTGATATCAAGTCTTGAACTTTCAGTTCAAGAGGATAATAAACATTATATCTTCACAGGCATGCATATGAAAATCATGTGAAAGCCATGCAATTTTCTTCCATGGCGAAAAATAATATATTTCAACAGTGATCTCTTGTATTTTTCATGCAAATAACTAGAAAAAGAATCCTTTCTATCAATTCATATAAACGTTAATTATTTTCGTCCGTCACATCTTTTCCAATTCATTCATTTTCCGAATAAATTCACATACTGAGAAATACGCTAAGAATGTAGAAAGGGCAACATAGTGTTGACTTGGAACATAAAAATATTTTTAGAAACGTCATAACTTCGATACAGAGAGGAATGTGTCAAATTTCCAAGGCCAGAGTTGTGATTTTATAATTGTGAATAGAGTATGACAAAGATTTTCTATCTAATACGAGGATGTATTGACATCTAGTTAGCCTAGACCAGTTCCATGCATAAACAAAATATTGCGATACCATACCAACGAACAAGAACTCATTAGAAGAGTCAGTGTAGAGTTCGACGTCGAAAAAGTAAACCAGAGTTACGCAATAAATTTGAAAAAATGATGTCCACCGAAATCGTAAAAAATCGGTAAATTGGAGTATCGAGCCATCATCAAATACCTGCATTTAAAAGGGTTAAGAGGTGATCAGATTTACGAAGATATGCTTAATACCCTTGGTGATCAATGTCCTTCGTATGCGACCGTGAAAAATTGGACTGCAAGCTTCAAAAGAGATGAATTTTTCATTGAAGATGATGACCGATCGGGAAGGCCAGTTTCTGTTTCGGTCCCCGAAAATATCGATGCAGTTCATGACATGATTTTATCAGACCGTCGAATTGGACTAAAACGGATATCTGAAGCACTGGAGATTTCATACGAAAGCGTACATCATATAGTTCACGTCAATTTGGACATGAGAAAAATGTCTGCAAAATGGATACCCAAATGTTTGAATGTTGACCAAAAGCGTGCAAGGGTAGAAGCATCGCGTTAGATCTGTGCTCGATTTGAAAACGATGTAGGCTTCTTAAACCGATTTATTACGATGGATGAGACTTGGGTACATTTCTACGATCCAGAAACAAAGCAACAATCGATGGAATGGCGACACTCTGGTTCTCCAAGACCTAAGAAGTTTCGTGTCCAAAAATCTGCTGGAAAAGTTCTTGCTTCAGTTTTTTGGGATTGCCATGGAGTAGTCATGATTGATTTTTTGGATAAGGGTAAAACAATAACTGGAGATTACTATTCGACATTACTGACCACTCTACGGGAAAAAATTAAAGAGAAAAGACGCGGAAAGCTATCCAAAGGTATCTTTTTTTACAGAACAACTCCCCAGTACACAAATCTCATGTTGCCATGCAGAAAATTCGTGATTTAGGGTTAGAATTACTAAAACACCCTCCTTATTCACCAGATTTGGCTCCGTCCGACTAACATCTCTTTCCTCGACTGAAAAAAAATTAAAAGGTCGTGAATTTTCTTCCAACGAGGAGGTAAAAAAAGCTGTGGAGGACTGGTTTGCAGAGCAAGAAGAAACATTTTTTTTTTTGGAAAGTCTAGAGACGTTGCAGGTTCGCTGTAATAAATGTATTCAATCAAGAGGAGAGTATGTTGAGTAATAAAATATTTTGACATTGAAATTTTGTTTGGTTCTATAGTAGGCTAAGAATTTTTCAATATATCCTCGTATATTGCAGTTGAAATAGAGGAAAATACTCATCTGATGTCCAGACCATAGTTTGTTTATTTCTTGCTGAATCTAGGGGGGCCATGACTTTTGACGATGTGTGTATTTATTAAAATTCAACATTGCTAATTTTTATTGAGGTACCTACAGTATAATACAAGTTAAGACCATTTTCGTTCCAAAAGTGAAAGTCAATTCACACATCGTTTTCACATAATTAATCACTATACGGCGATTTGGGCCATTTATTTTAGTCGCATACACTGAACCCAGTCCCCTAATGCCTCAGATGTATCAAGACCATCCAAGTGTTCCATTGAAACTCGCATTCCTCGTTCTTTTTCTCTTTCTCACATTACTCTTTTTCCTTGGCGTGAAAACTGGTGGCGTGAAAATGTAGAATATATTTCGAACCCATCATTTCATCAATCATCTAATCGATGCTGGAAAAAAATTACCTAGTATTCGAAAAAGGTTTCACGGGGAGCTGGGATAACGGAACTGGGGAACACGAATGGAGAGATGTCATTTTTCATTCACGTATGGATCCATTTTGCTAAATGTGAATTTCAAACAACACAGCTCCAGAATACAACGCGTATAATGATGAATTCGAACATTTCGCAGGACACGTATTACTCATTTCATTCCCCTTCCGTAGATGTCTCTTCACATTCTCGTGACATCTCACATAAGTAGGCATTCGAACTTTAAATAACATACGTATTTCTTTTAAAAGGCGGTTGAACTGATGAAACTAGTATATCATTCAATTATGATGGCTATTATTCACGCGGATGACGTTTACCAAACGAGACGGAGTCGAATTTTGTAAATCATCGAGTGAATCTTGGTCCACTACTGTTGAATAATCTTTTTTTAATAATTTTTATTTTCAACGATAAAAGTCTAATTTACTTAGACCATAGAAAGAGGAGACACATCAACTCATTCATAAATTCGAGAATTGGTGAAGCCAAAATTAAGGCAGTATTCTATGCGTGGAACGAAGATAGCATAAAGGATAGCAATATCATCAGATCCGGCCGTGGCAACATTGTGGAATCTCACTTTGAAAGTTCCAGTGGCGTGGTGTTAACGGTATTGAGGAATGAAAATCAAATTACCAGTGAATTAACTATTTTGATTCATACAATGTTCCGAACATTGTAACAGATTCTGAGTTTTGTGAACAGAGTTGTCTAAATTCAGAATTGTTTTCCTTCTCCCAATATCAGAAAGAAATCTTAAAAGTTTAATTCAAAAAACCGGAGAATCTACGCTATTGTTAGAAATGATAAGAGTATAGAGCATATAGGTACTCCATTCACTTTTATAAAGTAGCCCGGTTGGCCCTGGAATTCTGACACATTTCACCGCATATATTTTGAAAATGTTGAGTTATAGTCATTCTCCTGTCAGATATGGACGCAACGTTGCCGTTTCTACAAATAAATCGTAGAAATTACGTATTTATCAAAATGTTTATTTACTTTGAGAAAACAATAAATTTGAGGAAATATTATGTGAATTCAATAATTCCAAAGATCTGACGAATATTGGAGAAACTTTTTTCTCTGTTAATACTGAAAATACTTCACGTGTACGAGTATAAACATGATTGGACGATTCAGTTATGGTATTTTCTTGTACCGAAATCAAGAACCTAGTGTTGAAATTTTACTGAAAAATAATGGACAGAATAGTCCGTTACTTTGTGATAGTTCATTAACCCGACAGGAAAACTTTTAGACGAACAGAACAGAAGGACGTATGGAAATCCCCACCTTTCAGAATTCTCAAGAAATCAGCCTACAGACGACAATTAAATACCTCTTTGCGCAACCTGAAATACTCCAGTATGAAAATGTAGTACGAATCTTGTGTCACAGTTAAACCTTAAAAGAACTGACTCCATTCACAAAGTTAAAAAAGAGTAATCAGAAAGTAGACTTGGCAATGTCGCTTGATTTTCACTAGTGCCAACCTGCGTCCGTTTTAAGTAAGAGAACTTGATAAACCTAAACCATGGCCCACCAAGATACTTTATAAAAGTGAATGGAGTATACCTGTGTAAACTCAAATCAGGATTCAAATAGTCCAATTTACCGTTTCGCAAACATTCCGATACTGTAGTGTATGTAATCTGAGGAATTCACAATATTCGAAGAATTAAATACTCATTTCTGACATTCACGCACAAATGAGTAAATGAATTTTAATCTACGGTACTGTTCATTTTGATTGAGAGTTTATTGATTAGAAAATTCAACGAACGTCACACCGTTGCAAAAATTTCCAAATTTTGATTGTTCAGTAGAACAAGCAGGTACCCAGTTTAGTTCTGATGATTTCGAAAATTGGCATCACTATTCATTATTGAAAGTTGCGTCTCCTCTTCCTAAGTATAGTCTAAGGTCCTTTCAAATTAAAATGTCATTACACGAAATTGTCTTTTTGGAAAAAATAGTTCTATATTGTTTTCTATAAGTCTGAGGCTTGATGTTCGATTAATCATAAATTACAAGTGTTTCATTGCTCATAAGTCATGTGTTTCGGATATGATTCCAGTGGATAAAATATGTACTGGATAAGTCGGGCGAATAATATTTTTCTGTCTGCTAGGGTCCGGGATATAATATCTACCAGATAAATATCTGATGATTAAACGGAAAGTCAGTTTGGCATTGCCGCGTATATGCGTGCTACAGGTTGAAGAAACTCAGAGTTAGGTCCTTGTATGCTGTGAATTAATATCACTGTGATGATTTGTGCATCAAATTGTTTTGTAAACAATAAGAAGGTCTTGCTGGAGTCTTGTTGAAGTTCTATTGTGAAGGATGATTTTTAAGAGCTATAGGATTTTTTTCAAGAAAATTCAAATGAAATTCAGGAAAATTTATGAAATCTTCATTTGAATCGATAGTAGGACCCACATAATTCAATGTTTGAATCATTATTTCATGGCGCGGCTGCGCCCAAATGGTCCATCCGCTTAGTACAATTAACGGATTATTCTGTCCATCATTTTTCAGTAAAATTTCAACACCCGATTCCTGTATGCGGCCTGTAACAAGTGGTGTGAAACGAAGAAAATTGCAAAATCGAGAGAAGACTGTGACAGTTGAGTCCAATAAAGTGGTGTCCAATGAAGTAGTCAATTATGGACGCTAAACGAATTCATGAATCAAGTGTTGATGAAGCAGTCGAACATAAAATCATTTAAAACTCAATAACAACTTGAATCGATTCAATAAAAATCAGTATGAGACATTTCGTCAATCTGGTCGCCTTTTTTCTGAAGTTTGGTTCTTTGCATATGCTCCATGAATGTTCTTATTTTGAAATGAAGTCAGTTTATCAACGGTTTCGATTTGAAACGAGTTTTCTGAAAATGCCAAGACGTAAATTAACAAACGCTGAGGCTAATAGGGCTATCGGAATGCTACAGGGTGGCCGAACTCAGGTTGTTGTAGAGGAAAGGCTCCAAGTCAGCCGAAGTGTGATATCTCGACTTTGGAATAGGTTCAGGGAGTCAGGTTCCGTGTTGGAAAGACCAAGGCTTGGTGGGCGACAAAAAACAA
Organism: Adalia decempunctata; assembly: GCA_951802165.1. NCBI lineage: Eukaryota > Metazoa > Arthropoda > Insecta > Coleoptera > Coccinellidae > Adalia > Adalia decempunctata. Next base: position 33,669,781 of record OX637697.1, on the reverse strand, counting down.
AACCTGCTCAGGATCGTTTCATCACCGTTTCGGCGAGAAGAAAACCTACATCTACGTGTAGAATGCTACGGAATACTCTTCAAAATGCAGTTGGGGTCCAAGTTTCCATCGAAACCATCAGACGACGTTTGAGAGAGGTGAATCTAGGTTCTAGACGTCCATTAAGAGGAGTTCCATTAACACGTGACCATAAGCGTCAAAGACTGGAATGGACACGGCAACATATCAATTGGAACGATCAATGGCGTTGTGTCCTTTTCACTGATGAATCCAGATATGGACGATTTTCAGATCTTCAATAAGGGTATGGACAATCCCACGCATACCCCGTAATCGTTGCTATGTCCAAGAAGTCCATCCATTCCGAGGGGGTAGTGTTACGGTATGGGCCGGGATATGTTTCAACGTGCGCACAGATCTACAAATTTTTTCTGGGAATATGACCGCCTCACACTATAGGGAGCATGTCATTGACAATGTTGTGCCAAATTTTCACGCTGCTATTGGTGAAACTTTTCAATTTCTAGACGATAACGCTAGACTGCACCGTGCAGCCATAGTTGAGAATCCGCGCGAAGAGCTTGGTATTCCACATTTACCAATACCTCCGCACTCACCGGATTTGAATTGCATAGAACATGCATGGGATATGCTCCAAAGAATATAAGATAATCATCAACCCACCCCAGAATCCTTAAATGATCTGAGAAAGCTTCTGCCCCGTTTATGGAACCAAATTCCTTAAAAAATGTTCAACAACTTCGTGTGTATTATGCAAAGAAGATGTGAAGCTATTATTATGCCCGTGGTGGCCATACATTGTATTGATAGTCTTAAAATGCTTTAATTCTCTGGGAATAAGATTTCGTTATTTTACTCGATTTTTCTTAACCACCCTGTATACGCTGCAGACCTACAGGCTAAAATTAATTTGCAACTTGAAATCACATTAATATGAATTTTCATCACAAAAATCTTATTTTAACTATGTATATTTTTTTTGCAATTTGAGTCAATATCCCTAACTCATGTGGAGCAGTTTATTTCCAGTATTGACAGAGGAAAAAGTTTTGATCTTTGGAATTATTAAATTCACATCATATTTTCTCGAACTCATTATTTTCCTGAAGTACATAAATATTTTGATAAATACGTAATTACTTCGACCTCTATGTAGAAAGGACAACATTGCGAATTTATCTGACAGGAACTGACTACAACCTAACATTTTCAAAATATACACGGTAAAATGTGTCAGAATTTCATGGCCAACCGGGACACATTATAAAAGTGAATGGAGTACAGGTTCGACTCATTGATAACGAATCAGAAATCTTGTTTTCCTGTGATGATTTCGATAGAGATGAAATTTTGTATCGAGTAAGAGAACGACATGAAGAAAGTCAGAAAGAACCATATTTGAAATGCCAGCGAATTATGTACAAAAAAAGCCCAATTTTTCTGTGATGATATATCCGGGATCATGAACGATGTCTTTGACAGCTGGTGCCAATTTTTTTGACAGCTGTCAAATTTTAACATGCATCTTACTACAAGATGGATGAACGAACAAAAGTCCCTGGTCTTTTTGTGGCCCATTTTTTTAATACTAAATTTCAATATGTACCTCTGGGTTTTACTGAACTAATCTATTCATGGAAATGAATGCTAACCAATTCATAGATTTATGAAGTTTTCCAGAGAGACATGCGCTGATCCATCAGTTTCTAGATTCCATTACGGCTTCATAAATAACGAAGCTGAAAGTATGATGCCAGGTACTTCATTTTCGGAATATATACGGTTTAATTAGAAAATTAATAATCGTCTAGGGAGTCAGCCATTAAAGTTCCTCGAGAGTAGGAAGCGTGACGTGGAATGGCAGAAACTTTCTGGTAGTATATTGCCAGATATCGTTAGAGTTTGAAGATCTCCAACTATCTGTTAGAGACAAATCCTTTCATGGGGAAATATTGTTTCATGGTATATTATAGGTGAAAACTTTGTGAATTAAGAATCAAGGGAATCAGGCATTAAAATAAGCAGATTCAAAATTTAATTTCTTCTACGATTGAGCGATTGAGATTGAGTGCACATGTCTCCTGATCATGAAGTGTTATTCTGATTCAAGCATCCCGTATTCATATCCATCCAAGGATTTGAATTCCATTATTGGGTTATCTGTTTGAAACAACACATCACAGCCAATTCGTGTTATTCTAATCATATCTATTTCGACGCATTCTGTCCATATATCCAATCCGATAAGAGAAATTGATCAGATATGATTTCGAGTGTGTTAACAGCTTCATTCATCACCATATTGTAGGAATTCGTTCGTCGAACTGTTGGATCAAAACAAAAAGTGATGGTATATTGAACGAATTGATGTAAAGTATCAAAGCTCGTGTTTCGAAAAATATTCGACGTAATGAACACAATGAACACAAGCGTTTGCTTGTGGTTTATTCATCATGCTGTTTTTGTGCTAGAAATATTCAGTTCATATTCATGTATCACGAACGTATTCAAATATAGGGTTTTTCAGTGAAAGGTGTCATTTTGACATTGAGAAAAATCTATTTCTTTTGATAAATGATCAGATGCTTATTTCATTTTAAAAAGGAAGGTATGCCATTAATAATGGAAAATAACAGGATCTTGGCGATAGCCTTATTCTCTTTCACATGGCCCCAAGGGAAGGAGTCGCAAGGTGTGAAATCACAAGATATCGGTGGCCAATTGTGATCACCTCTTCGAGAGATAACACGGTCCGGAAACTTGTCCCGTTAAAGATCTATGGTTTCGATGCTTGTGTGGCACGTGGCGCCGTCCTGTGGAAAGTGAACGTTGTCCCAATCAATACCATCCAATTCCGGCCATGAAAAATCATTAATCATCTCTCGATAGCGCAATCCATTCACCGCAAAAGTTAGGTCAACTGAACCCGCCGGAACACAAACCGCACTAAAGAGTCACACGTTGAGGATAGAGAGGCTTTTCAACAATATCTCTTGGGTTTTCCGAGCCCCAGATGCGACAATTTTGCTTGTTGACGAAGCCATCATGGTAGAAATGGGCCTTATCACTCAAGATGATTCTCGATGGAATTCCGTATCACTTTCATGCATTTCAAGGACCCAATTAGCAAAGACACGACATTGTTGATGACCGGCTGACTTGAGTTCTTGTGTTTTCGGCACGTTATAAGCCTTAAGACCCAAATCTTTGAGCAAAATAAGGTGTTATGACGTTTTTGGAATGCCTAATCCTATAGAACGACGAGGAATGGACAAAGCTGAATTTTCTTCAATACTTTCGGCTACAGCAGCAATATTCTCGGCAGTTCTTGAGCGACGTGCACGGGTTTTATTCTGCAACTTGTCTCAACACCTCAACTTTTTCCACCAATTTCTGTATTGCGGTTCAACAAGGTGCTTCACGAAGGCCCAAAAATATTCGAGTTTTACGAACCGTCTCACCCAAATTTTCCCCATTTTTATAGTGAATTTTAATAATTTCAAAATGTTTTTGGAGCGTGTATCATTCCAATTTTATTAATGGCGTAGTTTTTTCTTGTCGAATGTCGAAAAAATGGCAGCTTCAAAAGTGTTATCTACCGAAATAGGGGGCTATTCAAAATGACACCTCTTATTGGATAACACTTCATAAGACTCGATAATTCGGGGTTTTCTAGCCGTTTTATATCAAGAGTTTCGATTAAATGGTCGGTAGCCATCTTCAGAGGCATCTGAATCGGACATCATTTGGACAAATAGAAATTTCAGTTCACAATTCGTGGATGTTAAGAATGTTTTGATAATTTGGAATTTAAGAACGAATAGGATTAAAAATATAGAGAAATCCATCGAAATGATTTCCTCAAGTCAAAAGGATGCGAATTAAAAAGTCAAAAATTAGTACACCCATTTCACTATTATAGAGAACATTCAAAACGAAGAAGCCATTAACCGAAAAACGGTAGTGAAATTCCACTTTGTCAAATAACAAGCATAATACGAGTAATACCCTACCGCTTCCTTTGTTTGGAATTTTATGTTTCGCATTATAAAAGAATAATGCGTTTTAGATCCTTTTAGAGATCCATTTTCATATCGAGTTATATTCATACGTGAAATACATCTATCCAATGAATTCTCTCGACGAGCTAAAATGGATTAGCGTATCCTACTGACGTCGACATAGGAGCCTTCATTCGGAACACTTGTAAACTAAAGGCCCCTGTGAAACACTCGATACGTGAGTGGATAAAATAAATTTCAAAGGGAGGATATCCCTAAAATTTGTCACAGATAGATATTCAAAGTGGTGGTGATAGCTAGATGTTGGTTACTGATAATCGATAAATGAAGATCTTCTCGAATAACTATTCGAATAAAGTTTCGATGACATTGCTCCTTCTTGATGATCCAATGTGATGCAAATCATGGCAAGAGGAAGCCAAAGGTTCAAAGAGATTTATGTATTCCGATTCATCTCCGCTGCAGTCAAGAAGGGAGAAAGCTAGATCACAATGAACTTGACATAATTTTGTTACGATTAGCATGAGTATAATAAGAATTAGCAATAGACAATGAAGGTTAATAGGAATAAGACAGCCATTCCAAAAACAACTTCTTAACAAATCTGCGTTATGTGTTATATGTCTAAATATCATAGCCAAAATTAATCGTAGTAGGCTAATGAATAATGGTGTAAAACAAATCATCGAACTAACAGGGTATGGGTGAAATTTCAGTAAAATTCATGTGAGCAATAAATCGCAAAGAATATCGAATTTAAAACATTGAAATAGAGGACTACGGAATTAATGAATGAAGCATCTGACATCTCAGAAATTTCTGGAATTTCACTCATACCCTGTAAGTCCGATGATTTGTTTTACATCCTTAGCCTACAAAGATTAATTTTGGCCATGAAGAAGTCTTGATATACAGGGTGAGTCTTCGACTTGTTCATATATTTTAACTGTAGATTCTTGAGGTCGAAGGAAACCTTTTTTTAATTTTTCCGAATTAGACCCTGTTAAAGAGATATAGCAATTCGAAAAAAAATCGGGCCAAATACGTGCTTGATTAGATTCTCTGGATTCAATGCAAAGTTCATATTTTTCAATTGGAATTGAGGTGATCATTAGATGTTATGTCACGATACATTTAGGACATACTCAAGCCCTAACCTTATTTGAATAAGAATGTTACAAACACGATATTTCATGAGAAAAACACTTAGTTTTGTCCGATTATTTCTGCCATTGAAAAGCCATTTCTCCCAGTATAATAAGTTTCTTCTTCGATTTTCCTGAAGATTAGGTTGTAAACACCAATAATTTGTTCCTATTCTCCTCGATATCCCAAAACTATATCATGAAAAATTGTTTTCTCATTAAACTAACCTAACTACACCTAGGTCATAGGATTCGAGATCAATCATTACCCATCTTCTGTTATATTTCCCAGAATTTTGGCCAGATAGCGACACAATGATATAGGCGAAGCCAAGGAAGAAGTACGTAGGTGCCCTATCGTAAAGGATGAACTATCACAAGGGCACTAGTTTTGTTTACTTTTCGCTGATGGCGTCTAGGCGCTGCTCTTTGCAAATCCAACGAGTAGTTCTGATTCCCGCCGATATAGCGCTACCATCTTAATTTCAGTCGTCGGTGCGCTAGCCGGCACGCAAGACAAACTGTTGTTCTGTGTCTCTAACGTTAGTCCCATTACATCAGGCCACTCCGTGGTACCATAAACGGAGCTTGCGTAAAGCGATAACTTGCGTCACGGACTTCGATTTATTTATTTATTTACAGAGATTAATGCAAAGAGGTGATGATTATGTGAAGACTTTCAGTGAATTGATATAATAATAAGCGTGTACTGTCAAGTTAAAATTCCAAGGGGATAGTGTTTAGGTAGAAACTCGCCTTAGATTATGTAGTGCTGAGAATTATTTTCTCTATTTCAGTATCGTAATGAGTTCATTACAGTTCTAAAAACAGTGCTGTAATGAATTCATTACAGCATCGTTTTCAGTTACATTTTTCGTGTTGTGGTTGTCAGCAATGACTTCCGATCCTTTTGAATTTCAGCAAACGTCAATTTGGAAATGTCAGTTTTCGTATTTTCTAACATTCACACCAACTGCCAAAATACAATATGAAAGTCACTAGGACCTATAATTTGAATTTTTCATTGAATTTTACTAAATTTGACTGAAATAGAGAAAATATCGTCTAATACTCGTTGCAGAATGCAATTCCAATACTCATGCGTTCGCTCCTTCGTCGCTCGTTTTCGAATTTCGCATTCGTATTGGAATAGGAGCCCATTCTGCTACTAGTTTTAGAATATACTATTAATTTTCATTAATTTTAACCCTATACGTGTTTGTATTGACATCATCATCAATATTCGAATTTTGATTTTCATCGACATTCATTTTCAATATGGACCGGTAAAAATAAGTTTTCAATAAAAACTGTGCGTATTAAATGTATAATTTCATGCTCGTATTTTCTTTGACATTGTAGTCGGTGTATTTCCGTTTCCAATCCTCTCTTTTAATTTACATTGCACTGAAGTTTTCCTTTGTTGTTAATAATGTAAAAATTCTGTGATCTTGATATCAAAATGTAAAACGTAGAGCCATCTGCTCACCTGTTAGTTGATCGTTGAATTGTTATAATTAATTATTCTGTCATGTGAAATGAGTAATGTCAAGTTTGTGAGATCATCATTTATTCGAGGGAATTAGAAATAAATTCGTTTTCTGGTATCAATTCTATTATTTCATTCAACCACTTCAACATCCCTAATGCTTACTTTCTTGATCATTACATCACTAGGATGGTTTGAAGATGAGATGTAGTAATTCAGAGAGGACCAAACTCTCCTGTCCTCTCTCATTGCCTGTTCCTTCTTAAGATATTCTGAGGATGGCCTCATGGGCTACCCTAACCATCACTAGATGTATAGGTGTGAGGTCTGTGATGATTTCAAGCGCCCTAGTTGGGCACGTAATCATAGCTGTAGTGATGCACACACAGGCAAGCCTTATACCTCTCTACAGGGTCTTTCACGAGGAACCTCACCCATATTTATACGGGAAACTACTGAACGTATTTTCATGAAATTCAGCACTTATAAGTATTTCACGATGCTGATGAAATCTAAAATATTTTCAAGGTATGAGCACCTCCGGTTTTTCCGGAAATGACGTCAACTTCCGTTTTTCAAATTAGAACACCATTTTTTCATTGCAGAAATAGATTCCCTAGAAAATTTCAAGTGATTTTGATGTAACATTTTTCAGTTTTGGTTGGAAAATTCTCTGAGCGGGAAAATTCGAAAAAAAAATCGAAAATAGAGCTCCGCTGAAACAAGAATAACTTCGAGGTTTTTGGATGGAAAATTTTCAGTTTTGGGATTTTTCAAGATGTAAGATTGATGTATCCACTTTAAAAATCGAAATCGCGATTCATGATACAGGGGGTGAAAAAATCGCTTTCAAAGTTAGGGATGACAAAATCGTGAAAAATCAATTTTTTCAAATTAGAACCCCATTTTTTTATGGCAGATATTGAATCTACGTTAAAAAATAATGTGAGTGTATGCATCACACCCTTGCCCTAAAATGGATATTTTCTGAGTTATTAATGAAAAACTGTTTTTCGTCTTGAATTTTCAGCTATTTCTTTTCCCTTCACGCCAAAAAGATGAAATTTTCAGGAACTGTTATTTGAACCATGCTGTAGATTTTTCACCCCTTCTTGAAACCGACTTCAAGTTACTATTAGGAGAACCATGGCAAACTCTCGCAGTTATAACTAGAGAAGATGCTCAAAGTTTTCACCGTTAATTTCAGACATTCATTTATACGTCTCAGGAATGCTTCGTGCGTTGCTCTTCTTATTTCATCGGGAGGAAGAGATCTGCAAAAGTGTTTAAAAACCAAATTGAGTTTCAAAACTATGAATCTAAAAATTCAAACAAACCTGAACGCATTTCTGACTCGTTCTATGCAGGCCTCTTTATCAGTCAGGGGAGTTGAGTAGACAATATTTTTTATCCTACCCCAAACATAATAGTCTAAAGGAGTTAAATCGGGAGAACGTGGTGGCCAAAGATGTGGACCATTGTTCGCCAACCATCGATCTTCAAAAGCCTGTAGAGGATATTTGACACATTGAGTGAATCGTGTGGAGGCGCGCCATCTTGTTGATACCATAAGTCATTATGGTTCTGTACTAGCGGCTCAATTATTTGAGTCAATATGTCAGAATATCTATCTCCTAAGGGAGAACATTCTATCTTACCAGTTAAAGTCCCATCATAAATGTGAACATCGAGAATTGCATTATTTTTGATGGCGCAAAAAACATTGAAACTCCAGGTCTCTTGAAAGTTCCATTGTCTGAAGTGGTGGTTGTTCTCCTCATCCCAATAATGACTGTTATGCCTATTGAAAGAACCATTCTTTGTGAATTTAGATTTATCTGTCCAAATTATAGGTACAGTCCAAAAAGTTTTCATTCTCTTGAAATCGAATCATCATATAGCTTCGAAAAACTCTGTTCTCCTGACGAAATCAGTTTCCTTCAAATGCTGTACCCTCTTGAATTTATATGGGATGTTTTTTTAATATTCTCCAAACACTCGCTTGAGATATAATCCCAGATCAATCTCGGCATCTTTGAGAGAATTTTGAGGATTCACACGAAAATATGCAAGAACTGTAATTTCGTTGTTCTCATCTTCTACTACACTTTTTTCTCTGTGTATAGTTTTCTTAACGAAAGATCCGACATTTCTCAAGTTTGTCATGGTTCTGTTAATGGTATCTCTCGTTGGTCTGGGTCGGTCAGGAAACCTCTCAATGAACAGTCGAATCGTTCTATCTACAACTTTATTACATTCTCCATGAAGTAGAATGAGATTTAAATAATCTTCATTGGTAAAATTAGGCATAGTGATCGATTTTATAACTTAATACGAATTATCACCAAATTAATAGTAAACACAAAATGCTACTGAATAAAGAGGAATTTGGCAGATGTAATTAATGATATCTATCATTAAAAGAAAAATAATGTAAAACATGGTGAGTTTTTGCATATGGTTCATAAGGAATTATTTATTTATCACTGGAGAGAAAACCGATGGCCGATTAGTTGAAATAAAGAGGTTTCCGATACAAATTCGAATCCAAATTCGCCATCTATTTAGGAACAACCTGTAATTTTTTTCTCTTGCGTATTAGGGTAGTAAAATCTAGAACATGGTTTAAGTAACAGTTCCTGAAAATTTCATCTTTTTGGCGTGAAGGGAAAAGAAATAGCTGAAAATTCAAGACGAAAAACAGTTTTTTGTGAATAACTCAGAAAATATCCACTTCAGGGCAAGGGTGTGATGCATACACTCACATTATTTTTTAACGTAGATTCAATATCTGCCATAAAAAAATGAGGTTCTAATTTGAAAAAATTGATTTTTCACGATTTTGTCATCCCTAACTTTGAAAGCGATTTTTTCACCCCCTGTATCATGAATCGCGATTTCGATTTTCAAAGTGGATACATCAATCTTACATCTTGAAAAATCCCAAAAATGAAAATTTTTCATCCAAAAACCTCGAAGTTATTCTTGTTTCAGCGGAGCTCTATTTTCGATTTTTTTTTCGAATTTTCCCGCTCAAGGAGAATTTTCCAACCAAAACTGAAAAATGTTACATCAAAATAACTTGAAATTTTCTATGGAATCTATTTCTGCATTAAAAAAATGGTGTTCTAATTTGAAAAACGGAAGTTGACGTCATTTCCGGAAAAACCGGAGGTGCTCATGCCTTGAAAATATTTTAGATTTCATCAGCATCGTGAAATACTTATAAGTGCTGAATTTCATGAAAATACGTTCAGTAGTTTCCCGTATAAATATGGGTGAGGTTCGTCGTGAAAGACCCTGTATAGAGGTTGGAGTTTACAAGACGCAAAAATACCACAGAATTAATTGAACATATGTGAGTCTATTCCGTAAATCAGTAGTGGCTTCTTTTCATAGGGGCAACCTGTACAAATACATATCCTAGAACATTCAAAAACTATGACCTAATGACCCCTTCGCTCTGTTCAAATGATACCAATCGTTCTTATTTTTCAGCTAAACCACCTCCTGTTGTGACTTGGTCGAGGAACGAAGTCGTGGTTAGTAACCAGAGTGTAGTAGTTCCTTCTGGAGGATCGTCCTATGTAAGAAGTGAACTCAGAATAACTGGTCTCGGGAGGAGAGACGTTCATTCAGAACTGACATGTAGAGCTTCCAATAACAATAGAACTCCGCCACTAGCTGCGACTCTTCACGTTGATATGAACTGTAAGTACCTACCTTTGCTTTTTGATCTATGTGGAAATATGAAAATTAGCTGTACTTTAATTCATTCCAATGAAGGCCTGTTTTAAAGAACCATTTGGAGACTACTTGTTTGAAGTGGGAGCTTCACTGTCTAAAATATCAATACAAAACACATATCGTCAAAAGTTTTGGCCCTTCTAGGTTTCTCATGAAATAAACAATATATGTTCTGGAAATGAGATGAACATTTTCCTCTATTTGATAGAATAGTAATTTACGTAACAAGTCCGGAAAATAGGGTTTTTTTGAACGAATAGACAAGATTCTAGGACGAGCCGGAGGCGAGTCCTGGAAGTCTGTGAGTCCAAAAAAACTATTTCCGGGCGTGTTGCGTACAATATTTTTTCGGCAACCGTGAAAAATTACAAATCAATGAGATGACACATCTCTTTATTGATTTTGATTCATATTTGAATTAAACAGAACACAGAACAGAACTGTCATCCGTTATTTCGTTGCTATTGTGATGATCATAACAATGACAACAACGACGTGTTTTTCCGGCCTAGGCCGGGAAGTACGTACTTTCCGGCCTAGGCCGGGAAATGCTACTTTCTCAAAGAAAAAGCGTCCGGGAAGTGGGTACTTCCCGGACGGTTGCCGAAAAAATCTTTGTTTGTTACTCGGATATTGCTCTCCCTAAGTAATCCCATAATTAATCAACTGAATTCATGTCCGGTGAGTTTGCTGGCTAGTTCATCCTCTGGATATCATTTTTTGTACCCTTCGTGTGAGTTACCATCCTTATAACGTATGTCCCATAAATTTGAGCACAACTTTCAGAAACAACAAAAAACAAACACTTCAACAACTGAAGGTACGTTGCGCCATTGTGATAAAAGCCAAAGCCAGTCTTGGTGATGCTCATTGCCACCGGGTAGCTATATATCAGGATGATAGCCGAGGTACTCTTAAAGGTCCTCTTGCCCTTAAACTTGAAGAATGCAACCGTCTCCTTATGGTACCTACTGCATGGTTGAGACTATCAGTCTATGTGTCCTCAAAAAATGCCTTCGAAAGGCTGTTACAGATACCGTTCGATTCCTTCGAGTGAAATTAGCGATATTATGGTCTTCCCTTGCAGATGTTACCCTGGATCGACCAGGCACCGGTCTCCGGGCAACACTGTCGATTTCCAGTAAAAAAAACCGCTATGCGTCTTACTGAATTCAAACGTTGCGCAATCTGGTGGTTCGACAATTCTTCTTCTTGGTCAGCAAAGAATTTTCTAATTTTACAGTTGAACGAGCCGTGAAAACCTTCATCAATACATAACATTGTTTTCCAAAACGAGGTTTAATTAATTTCAACATGCAGAATTCAATCAATTCCTATTTCAGCTGCATTTGATGAATTCCATGCTCTCGAACATATATCCATATTTCTACCTTTTGCGAGGCACTAGTTACCTATAGCTTTTGAATTTCCGATACATCTACCGAAAAAGAGCAACAATTGATATTTCGCTTGTACACAATGGCCACCGAAATCAAACATTGCCCCATTACGCAGGTTGGTTTTGTGTGTGTTGATGAAGTGATGAAATGAATCGGGTAGGTATATTCATTTATATTAAAAGCAGTGAAAATTTGTTCGAAAATGGTTTTCTTTTGAATTCCTCATTATACCGTTTATGGCGTGTATTTCACCGTTCTTTTCCTCTGTGATTTCTTGCCAACGTTTCATTTTTTCAAATACAAGGGGAAGCATAAATACGATCATTTCGCTATTTTCCATTCAATAAGTAAAATCAATTTTTTTTCTCGATAATAAATATGGATGACAGACACGTGAATTCAGAGAGTTTATATAGTTTTATCTACTCCCATAGAATAATATATCCATTATTCAACTGATTTTGATCTGTAATAGTCTCTATAAACCAACAATGTGAGGTAATAATAACTCACGCCTATAACTCACTCTAATACAAATAGGAAAAATGAAGCTTACGAAATGAATAAAAAAGTCGGGTCAATGGGGAACTCTATTTCAGACATCAAGGTAACGTTCTCGCCATCTATTTCTACATTTTCTTAGGTCTGAATATCCAACAATTGCATTTGGAAAACGTGAATTTTTGAATTTTTCTACGGGATTCGATATCGATTCGATTTTCGACCACAGAAATCGCTTGACCACTGTTGTCAATTTTGAAAATGCAGATTAATTCGAATTTTACTAAAGAAGTCGAAGATAAAGTATAGTGCAGTTCAATTCGCTTGATGAATTACACCCCTCGCCTGACGGCTCGGGCTGCAAAATTCATCTGCGTGTGTTATGACTTACATTAACGCTCATTGAACCATATACTATTATTACATCATCGACTTATCATTAAAGTTCTACGGTTCTGATTTAATTTTCAACAAGAATGATTGGATCAAAAGGAAGAGATCTCACACACCAAACTAAACACTGCAGACACAATACTATGCAGGCTGTTTCAGAAGAAAGTGATTCTGTCTATAGGATAGGTAGAAAACTGAAAAAAAAAATGAGGTTTGCTCAGTAAAAATTTTCTAAACGCCATCTGTATTCCAGAGCCCTTTACATATTTCAATATCCTCCGCGCAACATTTTCGATTTTCCACTTCATTTCAAATACTCAAAACACCCTCCGTGTCATTTTTCATAGTATAATTGAGAGCGAACACGAAAATCATTCCAGTGGTCGACGCTATCCTGGCTTCCATAACCTGTCTGGAATTATGTGTGTTGAATGGTCTCCCGGGACCCTTTCTGATCAATAACCTGAGTGATCCTCTTCCAATTTGTCTATTATTGTTGAGGGCGGCTTAGTCATCCTCTGATTTATTGACTGTGAACGAGCCAGGTTCCGATCGGTATGAAATTAGGTGGTGATATTGTGAACAACGAATTCGACCTATTTCGGGAGGATTCTTTGTTTTAGACAAGGTGGATTAAAGTCAGACTATAGTCGGTAGATCGGTAGAAATAAAATACATTTCGTTAATTAATTAATATTGGGCGATCGATTTCGATTCGACCAAAAACCATCATCAATTCAGCTGAAAAGTAGGTACATATTCATCTTATCCAAATTATGTTACAAAATGCAAACACTGCCAAGTAAGAGCGTGCAATCCTAATCACCATCAATGGGAGCAAACTGACCGACATAAACGCAAGGACCCTCCAAAAACAAGGAAAAGGAATGAATCATGTAACATCCAAGAATTCTTTCTCTCTTCTAGTCAGAACAATTTAAATACTTATTCTGATGTTATCTCGCTTCTTATAAGTATTATCATCTTTTCGAGGAATACACTCTTGGCAAAAAAACTGACAAAAAAATGTTGACTGAACTCATTTGGAGATAACTTCTCAAGATGTGCATCGAGTTAGATAATTTTTTTGTCTACTTTTAGCTTTTTTCGTCGAGTTTATCACTCGATATGGAGTCTGTGGGAATTTTAATTAAATTTGATGGTATACAGGGTAAAACAGAAACTAATTAGCGACGCAATGATGGGTCTTTGAATGAGTTTGTGGAGTTACCGTACAGTGTGGAAAAGCCAAATGAAATAACTTTATTATCTTGGTTACAGTATAGGGTGGCCAGATTTAATAATAATAATACTGAACGATGGTTTAGTACCACAAGTCCTAAACTAGAGATAGAGAAAATTAATATACATGCCATGTCTTCTTTTTGGGAGAAACATAACTTGCTGAAAACACCAAATTGCTACGGCGCGCGCCGCGCCCTCTAGTTACGAGCTACCAGGGCAACATTGGTATTTGGTCCATTATTATAACTGACTATAACTTCCGTATTATAGGATCTAGGCTTTCGAAATGAACACATCTTTCGGGCACTTTTTTACTGCTTTTCTGGGGTGCTATTGGATTTTTTGTATCTGCTCCAATGTTGGAGCAATTACAATTTTTTCTTCAAACGAAAACCGTACTGGAAAATGAGATGATTTTCAAATCGTTCTTTCTTCAACGCTTTCAAAAATATATATCATGATAAACTTTCGAGTTCATTACCAACATATCGGAAATTTCGAAAAAAAAACAACTAAATCCAAGCAGACTTTGATTCACTTTCATATAGAGAGGAAACTGTCCACGTCCAACCGAGAAAGCCATAGAATTCTATCTCACAATGATTGTAAGCTGTCAAACTGATTTATGAAATATTAACTTTCTCAGACCAATAGAGGTTTCGCGAAACTTGTTGATTCTAATATGCTTTCTCTGCTGAATCGAGAAATGAAAAGCATTGAAATGCTCAGATGATTTTGATGACAATATCAGTAATATCACAAAGTTTTATCATTTGGCAGCTTACCATTATTGTGAGATATCGAACTCTATGACCTCCTAGGTTGGGCGGAATTGAACTGGAACAGTTTCCTTCCTCTACAAAAGTGAATCAAAGCCTGCTAGGATTTTTTTGAACGTAAAGTGTAATCTCGAAATTTTCGATATCTAAATAGTCAACTAAAAAAGTATATCTTGGTGGATATATTTTTGAAATCGTTGAAGAAAGATAAATTTGGAAATATCATTTCGAATTATGGTTTCAATTCGAAAAAAAAATTGTTATTGCTCCAAGATTGAAGCCGATACAAAAAATCCAATAGCACCGCTGAAAAGCAGAAAACAAGTGTCTGAAAGATGTGTTCATTACGAAATCTCAGATCCTATAATACGGAAATTATAGTCAATTATAATAATGGACCAATTACCAAAATCAACCTGTAGCTGTAGTTCTAAACCATCGAAATCCGACCACTCAGTACCAAGAGATATAGGCAGCAAATCCGGCAATTATTCATGAAACATGTCACTTTTTTCTTTTTGCGTTCGGTGTTATCTCCATAACATATCATTTGTAAGCCCATTGATCGAAGCATGATTCAAAATTGAAGTTAATGAAATTCAAACACAAATTGGACAATTTATAAACTACAACTCATCAGCACTTAACAATTTGCAAATGGACCAGTAAAATAATCAAAGCCATCAGCGCGATGCGACAACGAATGAATGACTGACCCCATTCAATGGCATAGGAGACTGGGAAGTGGAGGTTTCGAGCTCTCTCGAGTCTCGATGCAGTTCCTATGTCATTGGTTGAGGGCAGTCATTTATTCGTTGTCGCATCGCGCCGAGGTTTTGATTATTTTATTGGTCCACTAAACAATATGCATCTACTCGTTCAACGCTGAATTGGCTATGTTTCCAATTTATTTTTCAACCTATATATCGCGCCGATTCCTTTCTCGTGAATCCCGGACGTGTCCAGCAATGCCAAGTTTTCAATGGGACACCCTGTATATTATTTTCAATTCCATTTATGTGCATATCTTTTGCCGAGGATCCCTGCTTTCATAGATTGAAAATACCTTTGATTAAAAACAAATCATATTGTGGATTCATAACTCATTAGATTGAAAACCTCAATTCCAGACAATCCAGGTAAAGCAGATGCTTTGTGCTCCCAACCGTACATAATAGATGCTAATTTTAGTTTAATATGGAGTGTCGTAGTTCAAAGTTCTGGGAATAGACTAAATTATTTCCGTGATATATTACATTACAGAACATATTACTAAGCATTAATGGAAATTGTTCTCATTATTACGGAATTCCTCATGAACTTTATTTTGAAAAACAATTCAGGTATGAGTAACATTCATTCGAACAAATAGAGTAAATGACGTACACCGTTTGATATATTCCTGATAGCTTGTCAAACATATCGCGTCACACAATTTGTGAACATACAATTCGTGCACTATTTGCCATCACTAAATTATTTACATAGCCATAGATTTGAGTGCCTACTCTACCGCGTTTTCCTCAAAAAATGATGATTATTCCCCCGATGTCTGTTTTTTTATGATAATGGGCATTCAGACAATTTTCCCATGTGGAAGTTTAATTTCAGTATACCCCCATCGGTTTTTGGGTAGTATAGGTAATATGCTTCATCACAAGAGAGATGTACAATCAGTCGTTTTCGGACTAGGATTCTTCTCGAAAGATAGGTTAAAAATCGTAGTTCAAGTGGTTGAGCCAATGAAAAAGAATAAATCAAATACTATTGTTCTATTCGGAAACAGAAACAACGAATTGAGGTCCAGGATTCAGTGTTTTATGAAGTCAACTATTGGTGGGAACTTAGTTCCCGCTGTTTTTTGATGAAAAAAACATAGCATGTCATTCATAAATTCGAGAATTGGTGAAGCCAAAATTTGGTCAGTTTTCAGTTAGTGGGACGAAGATAGCACAAAGGATAGCAATATCATTAGATATTGCTGTGGCAACATTGCAGAATCTAACTTTGAAAGGTCCAGTGGCGTGGTGTTATCGGTATTCAAGAATGGAAATAAAATCACAAGTGAATTAACTCTTTTTGGCAAAATCATACAATGTTCCGAACATCGAAACAAATTCTGAGTTACGCAAATTAAAAATTGATGTTCCTCCTCTCAATATCCGAAGGGAAATCTAGAGGGTGAAATTCTTCAAACCGAAGAATCTACGCCACTGTTACTTTGAATTATAACAGTAGAACATACCTATGTATACTCCAGTCGGGATTCAAATAGTCCAATTCACCACAAACAAGATCCTATACGAAACATTTATTCAACGTATTTTGCTAATAATATTCAGAAAAAAAATCCAAATTCCACTTTTCGTACGCGATATCGTGACAACACTGTTCAAAACGTCATTATTAACATAGAATTAAAATAGCTGAACGAAATTGATGAATCAACTGGCCGCAGATTCAGAAAACGTGCCCATTCATATTTGAGGTAAAAACGGCCGAGCCGTTGATCGAACATTCCGGTATTTAGTCTATTATGTAATGTAAAGATTGCTTAATATTTGAAGAAACAAATACTCATTTCTGACATTCACGCACGAATAAGGATATGCATTTAAATTCGAAATATGTTTCATTTTGATTGAGAGTTAATTTATTAGACAATTCAAAGAACGTCGCCAAAATTTCTACTACATTTTGATTCCGTAGAAGTACAGAAATTGACTTCATTTTTTATTATTGAAAGGCGTGTGTCCTCTTTCTATAATCTAAGAGAAATACTGATTGTTCACAAGGATTCAAGGGATCAGCTAGTTTGAAAAAAATATTTTATTTGTTTCTCATTTGTAAACGTCAGTTTCCCAAAACATAATATTAATCAAGAAAGTTTATTTTATCAAGTAACTAACTTGTAAAACTGACAGTTAACTTGCAAAAGTTAGTAGTATTATTTACATTAGAAAATTTTGTTTTATCGTCATATATGTTGAAAATCATGGTACAATTGTTATTTCCAGTAACACAGATTTTTGATGATGAAAGAGTGGGTACTGATGATGATGAACCATCTGTTGACTCAGAAACTGGTGAACTCAAGGAATGCAGAACATTTGTACTCCCCTCACTACCAAATAATTTGCTAGACATTTCGATTCTTTTGTTGACCGAATCATCGACATAACTTATCGCAATTTCGGTGCTCATCCACCCTCCTGCACGCTTCAGTGCTAAAATATCTCCACCCGAATCCGCAACCATAGTGGCTCCAGTTCTGCGAAAATAGTGGCCGGTGTATAACTCTGGGTCTTTTAAACCTAAATATTTCGCTATTTGCTTTTGGACACTACCAATAGTGTGCTGGCCAGCATTAAGGGAAATGCACTTTCCATGTTGGTATGTCAAAAAAAATCTTAGGCTTTCTCTTCCAGGAGGCCGAAGATTTACATATTTTCTGTATAACATGAATGGCTTGAAGCTGCAGCCATCATCGGTTATGGTGAATCTTCTTGTTGTTGAATTTTTTGTTTGCCGCAATATCACCATAACGTATTTTCCCATATCTTCTACATCATTCATGTTTAAGGAGAGAATTTCGTCACATCGACAACATCCAAAAATCCCAAATATTGTTACAATTTTCGCCAGCACCCACTGGTCATCAGGAGCATGTAAAAGAAATTGTTCAGCCTCTTCTCAACTTAATACCTTGGCCTTTTTTGGCGTATAACGCTCATTTTTTCGTTTCAGAAACGCCATTACCTTTTGAAATCTGCAAATGACAACTAAACGTCATATTTTTCAATAAATTTTTTGAGGAAAACAAACCTGCGAGCAGGGGCATTTTCTTTCATTCCCAAGCAGCTTTTCAGCATAGACCATTCTGCCCTTAAAGTATTAGGGCTGAATCTAGCTGATAGTTGATTCAAGTAGACCAACAAAACATCTTCAGTTACCCCAATCACACTATTTTTGTTTTGCCACTTTTTGAAGTCGTCGTATTCTCGCTCGTACCTTGAAGCTGATTTTGCAGGTAATAAACTTGAAGCTACACTGCTGGCTGCCTCAATAATTTCTTTTGGTACATTCATTTTCGCTTTCGTCAAAACAAATATAAAGAAAAATAAACAGGCATGTTCATGGCAACGCTTCCATAGCTCACGACATTTGCGACAAATTATTGAGATTTTTTTGGAATTCATCTAACCTTTTTACAAATGAGAAACAAATAAAATATAAAACAATATACGCCAGGTAACGGGTTTTACTGGCTCAAAGAGGTAACTAACTCGCCTGCGGCTCGTCAGTAAAAACCCTCTTACCTTGCTAGTAATGTTATATACTATATTTATTCTCCTTACATACACAAAATCAGTAAATTACATGCAGAGACATGCAGTCAATGAATCTAGTTCTTCTGGTGATACTCTTCTTCTTTTGAGTTAATGAAAGACATTGTATGCAAGGCCAAAATATATTCCAAATGCAAAAAGGGCGTTGCAATCGAAATTATAGCCGTGATGAACTTAAGGTAATCACCCGAAACTTCTCTTTATGGATTAATGAGCAATTTCGTGGTTAGCTAAAGTTACGAAAGCTAGACCCTATAATTATTGCAAAGCCCTAGAAGGCAGGTTGGTTCATTCGGGGTGAAGAGTGTGAGACAAGGCCTCCCTGGGGTCTCAATGTGGTTCATCATATCCTTGATTAACTAACTGAGTTAGGGTTGAATCGATCTAATCTATTCAACTTTCCTCAGCGCAAACATTTATCGACTGTCGAAAGCCAACGGCAATGTTGACCTCGTGGCTGACGAACGTTATACACATTTCGATGGTAGTTGATTACGTTATGCGGGGGTCTTGTTTCAACAGGTGTATCAACTGTTCATCTACACGAAAAGCGCACAAATGAGCTGAAATTGGTTGGAAATATCGGCGGGTATTGAAATATTCAACCCTCATCATTTTCGTGTACATTCGGTTTTTTTAGAATGCGTAGGCACAAAAATAAGAAGGTCTTTGTGACCTTGATATGCCGCTATATTTTTCTTCACTTTGATCCCAATCGTAACCTAGGGTGAGAATCATAAATGAATATTGAAATGGTATTGGGATCGAAATAGATTCATATTAAAAGTTTTCACGCTGCTCTTAACAATAGTCTTTTATTCTTGAATAACGCCCAATATTCTATACAGTGTGGAGAAGCCAAATGGAATAAATTCATTATCTTGGTTACTGTACATATTTATGGAAAAGCCTGAAAACGCAGGCCCGGATCTACAATGTTTTCTGACCCGGGCAAAAATTCGTGATGGCGCCCCCCCATTTGTGTAATATATGAAATCATAGAGAATAACCGAAAAATAATAGAAACAAATACTGATAATAAGGAAAATATCACAAGGAAAGAAATTAGATTTTTTCTTCACAGTTTCACGCGGCGTGATTTTCTTTCCGCAAACGCATCTATCAGCTCCTCGAAATCTGTTTCGGAAGCTCTTTTGTTTTCTATAGCGAAGATTGAGAGACAAAAGAGACGTTCCTGACTCATTGAGGAAAGCAAATAATTTTTTATTGTTTTCAATTTTCTGAAACTACGGGGTAGGTAATGTGCAGTATATTCTTAAAGCTATACTGACATAAGGAAAAGCTTCTTGCAGATCTTGCAGGTGGAGAATTTGTAGGAGTTCTAATGAAGCCATCTTTCACTAATTTCGGGAACCAGCTCTATGAAAACCGCTAGTTCCTAACAAAAATCAACTGCATTCAATTCTCTTCATTATTTTTGCCTTAAAAGGGTGCCATTTTTCTGCAGATCCTCTTTTTGCATGTTTAAGAGAGCATGGCCGTTGAGGAATGCGAAATTCGTATGCAGACTTTCTGCGCTTTCTAAGTTTTTTCTGATTTCTGACAATAATCTGTCGAAAACAACCTTAATTTCCTTCGAGAATGAACCAACTACATCTAGCGTTCTTGACTCATCCTCGCACATTTTGTCGACCTGCTTTTTCTTCTTGGAAACACGTTTATTTCTAAGAATTGGATCCACATCCAATTCTTCTGAAAGAAGTGTAGCTTCCGAGATCCAGTTTTCAATAGGGTTTTTCCTCATTCCTTGCAGGATCTTCACAAGACGATGATGAACGTGAAATAATTATATCCCCGTTCTGAATTTCCACGTTGACCCTATTGATCTCTGGCAGAATATTATCCCAAATTGTAAGGTTCAGTATGAATCTAAAATCCATCACACCATATGAAGCAAATGACCAGCTTCATACTTGGATTCTGCGATTAGTGATGATTCTTTGATTTCTTTCACAGCCTTCACAACTCCCGGTAAATTATTGAGCAAGGCATTAACAGCTTGATGTATAGCCCATCTTGTTTCGCTATTTCCTTTCAAATTTGTTTTTGCGCACTTTTTCATAATTGTCCATCGTGTGGTTGAACTAACAAAAAACGAATACAGTTCTTGTACAACACCAAATAAATTTAGTGGTTCTGGACACGATGAAGCCAAATGGACACCCACAAGATTCAGAGAGTGTGCTAGGCATGAAACTATAATACTGCCTGCTCGTTGATGTGTATAATTCTGGATTGGACTCCTTTGTATATGCGAGCCATATTAGATCCGTTATCGTAGGATTGCCCAAGACATTTTTGACATCTAAATCACCAGCTTGCAGTTTATCTAGAATGATATTTTTCTCCAGTTTTTCCGTCAACTTCTAAGAAGTCAATAAAACTTTCTTTTTATCTCATATCCAGACTCCGTTCTCTTTAAATATCGTATAACCTGGTTCATTTGTTCTGTGTGAGATACATCTGGGGTGCAGTCGAACATAATAGTGGAATAGTTGGCCTCCTTGATCTCATTAATAATGTTATTCCGAACTTTGGTGGCCATCAAATCTATAATTTTATTTTGTATAGTTTGGGACATATATGATGTTTGTCCTTTTTTTTAGTGGTCAAGATAGCACTTCAGAGTCGGGTCATAATTAATAATACTTTTTTCCGAGAAAAAAAATTAACCGCTGGTTGTTTTTGGCGCCCCCTTAAGCTGGCGCCCAGGGCAAGCGCATCGCTTGCCACACCCTAGATCCGGGCCTGTGAAAACGTCAAATTTGAAATTCAAATTTTCATTCTTCATCGCAAAAATTCGAACCTTACATTCAACCCCCTTCGGAAAATAGGTACATTTTTTCAAATAGGAAGTATGAGCTTGGGATACATCGTTTGAAAGGTCAAACAATTTACCATAACCTCATATTTCCTCAGTCACAACAAAATCTTCAAATTGAAATCTATAACGCCAAATCCAAGCGTGGATATGCTTTCGACTAGGCATTGCAATTTACTTCAGTGCATGTATTGCACTGGTCACTTAAAACCAATTTACTACGATGAGCTGAGCACCAAAAGATGACAGGACATTCCAAATCGCCTGATCAGGCAGCTTGAAGTACTGGTGGTGTGGATATGTCATAGACATAATTGAACCATGGTGCAGATGGAATAGTGTATACAGAAAACATTATATTCATATATGACGCGTCAAAATATAAAGTTTAATTTCAGTAATTGTCTTCTCCATGTGTGATAAGATTAAATGTATTAAAATTGTAATATATGAGGAATCCGATGGTCCAATCTAGAACGCAAACTATTGTAATTTTATTTTTCAGTTATCAACGTGACCACAACGAGGTGATAATCAGAAACCATTTAATGTATTGCATGTTTCTCTCAATAAATGTTTTTAGTCTTGAGAAAGGAACCACCAAAGTTCCGAAACGTCGACGAAGTTGTAAAGAATACTTAATTACTAGTCCAATTCCCGAAGACACCCTATTCAATTAAATAACATGGACGAGAACACAACACAATTATAGGGAAATTACGAAATGAATAAATTGCTTCGTACACATATGGTGGGTTTCGCAAAGCGCAAACAGCGCGGATCAGAGAATCACAGGCTTGATCGGAGAATCAACTCGATTTGACAGTTCAAAATTCTCATTTGATTGGCAATGAACACATTTCAGAGTTGACAGACCTTTGTGAAACCCACGGTTTGTATACCAAAATCCAAATGAAAGATCAAAAACGATCAATAAATAGTTTCCTAGCTCTGATTTTTTGAGCTGTTTCGAAAAAAGATCTCTGAGTAGGTAGAAAACTGAAAAATATTTGGGGTTTGCTCAGAAACAAATTTTCGTAACTCCATGTATTCAAGATAAAGGGCGTTGAAAAAAAATTATACACATCTTTCAAAATTTTGCCGAAAATACTGGCAACATTGTAATGAAATTTTATACGAATATGTTTTGGCAGCTGATACATCCAATCAAGTTCTTCTGATGTCTGACTCTCGTAGAGGGTTCGCGCCATGTAACTAGCACTTCCTGAAGCAAAATTTCAAGTGAACTTAAACATTCTATTTTTTTTACAAAACTTTTTTTAAATTTACAATCTACTTTTATGGAGTACTGTGTAAATTTTATGTTTGTTTCTATTATGAGAAGATATTAAACATATTAAATTTCATAATATTACTTCAAATCGAG
Source organism: Adalia decempunctata (assembly GCA_951802165.1). Taxonomy (NCBI): domain Eukaryota; kingdom Metazoa; phylum Arthropoda; class Insecta; order Coleoptera; family Coccinellidae; genus Adalia; species Adalia decempunctata. Next base: position 33,646,461 of record OX637697.1, on the reverse strand, counting down.
TCGATTGGTCCAGTGTAATCTTCGGAATTTGAATGTATTTTCTGTCAATTGATCAATCAATTGGTGGGCATACCCCTCTGGTGGTATTTCCCTGAGTGATCAAAAAGTATCCCATTCGTATTTGAAATGAAAAAGTTTTTTCCACCCTTTATACAAGAATACGGTGTCGTATTGCTAATGAAAAAGTGCCTGCAGAATGTTTTTGCCGTTTTTGGATATTTTTGAAAATGAAGAAGTTATGACATATTTTCGAAATCGCCAAAATTTCAAAATTCCGTTATATCTTCAAAACGAATGAAGATATCGTGAAACGTACCTATGGACTTTTCACGAAAATCGAGCCCAGGACTCCTTTCAAAATTTTCGCCTATCTAGCCTTGAAACAGCCAAAATCAAGCAATTTGGGTCACCCTGTACATTAGTTTCCGCAAAATCATTAAAAAAGTCTATAATTCATTTTTTTTTTCAAGACATCTTGAATACGGATGGGGTTACGTTTACTGAGCAAACCCCAAATATTTTACAGTTTTCTACCTATCCTAGATATGGGATCTCCTTCTTTTTGAAACACACTGTTTACAATTTGCTGAAAGCTGCTCAGGACGTATCACCAATTTGGCCCACCCTGAATGCATAAAAAATTTCAATTAAGATCAAGATCGGCATGAAAACTCAGAAATCCTTGAAATACAAATTATTATTTTTTCCTTATGATAAATCCCATCGAAATCCCTATAAATCACCCCACTTGAGAAGATATAGGAAATTAAGGCGGAAGAGAAAAATCTGACTGGAAAATTCGACAAGAAAACTTTCCATGTTCGAGATTTTCTAAATTGATGAGTCAGAACGGAAAAGCTCCGGCTTTCCCTTCTTACTTAACCTCAGCATAAGCAAGTGCACTCCATTTTTCCAAACTTCCCCAGTTGCGAAGAAAAACCTGGGAACAATGGGTGCGAGTGGGTTGAAGAGAAGTAATTCAGTATTTTTATTGCAGTTGGTCCGCTCGACGTTAAGATCCTGGGAGCCAACCAGCCCCTTTCGGCCGGTCGAAGATACGACCTCTTATGTCAGAGTTCGGGATCCAGACCCCCAGCTAGTATAACCTGGTGGAAAAACGGCCAGCGACTCGAGCGAACCAAGGATACGGTGAGTTTTTTGCGGGCACGAGGCGTTATATAAAATTCATTCCCACATGTTGCCAACAGACTTCGTGTAGTGCGACAATCTCGTGAAGTTCGAAATGAAGAAGAATGAACACTCAGCCGACATCTCCCGAATCCCAACATTGTATTTTATCATCCTGATGAATTATTCGATTGAAAAAGTGAACTGATTGTGTCAGGAACGCACAATGTAGTCTTTGAGTGTGAGAGTAATTCTTGCTGACACAGCAACACAAAAAACTCTTCGCATTCAGAGACGAATGCAAAAATATGTAAATAATTAATTCTTTTTTGTGTGGCGTCCCTGGCAGTTAAAGGAAAATATTTGTTTGTATAATTTTCTTGGACGTTTATATTGTATGAAATGTTAATAATCTGTGAAAATTTACAGGCTGATATTTTTCTTCAGCAATTTCCTCATTTCACCTTCAGTTTTTTTTTGTGGGGCGCCGCTGGCAGTTCGAAGAATTTTTGTTGAATTTGAGAAGATTTTGATCTCTTGAAGTTTTCCCGCCACTACAATCAAATAGTTCTGTCTAATTAGTGATTGAAAGAAAAATGTTCAAAAAAAATTCTGTAGACCGGCATATTAATATAAATTCGTCAAATTCGTGGTGCCATTACTAGTGTTAGTGGCTAATTTCTCGATGTGTTACAGTGGTTCAGAAAGATTGAAAAAACTCTCATAATAATGATCATAAAAATGATAAACAATACATACAACAAAAATTCGAATCACAACAAAGAGACTCAATACCACGATAAAATGCATTTAACAGTACAACAACGGAATTGAACTACCTCAAATGTTGGATGTCCCTCATCTATTCCTGATACATCTGCCGGGTATTTCCTTACAGTTCTCTACAGTACACACTGGTGTCATGTGCACATGAACAAATTTTTGATGTGCCAATAAAAATGTAATGTGACGATTAAATTTTTTCCATTAGAGCATGTTGTAAAATATTGAGCAAGAACAAACTCAAATCGACATGTCAACAATTGTTTGTTAGAAATAAAATAGCGTGATTTAAAAAAAAATCATTCGTGAGTCGTGGAAAAGCATCAACTTTCATATACTCGTATTTCATTTCATTTATTCTCACTAATTGCAACTAAAATATAAACAAACTAAAAAAAATCGACTAGTGTTAGTGATGATAATCAATTATCGATTCGAGGCTGTTCGCAGCTATTGGGCCTCTGTTACTCAACAACGTGGGAAATTTTGCGGAAAGATTCAGATGTGTAGTCTTTCAGAATACAGCTGGTGCAAGAATTGAAGCCAAGCGACCAACCAAAACGCAGATTTTTTGGTGAATGGGCTTTTGAGAAGTTGACCGAAGATCCACTTTAACGACAAATTGATGAAGCTCATTTTTGGCTCAAGGGATACATTAATAAGCAGAATAATTGTCGATTTTGGACTGAATATCGGCCATAAGCATTGCAAGATCTACCAATGCATCCAAAAAAAGTTACTGTTTGGTGAGGATTATGTGCTGGTGGCATCATTGGACAGTACTTCTCTTCAGAGATGATGCGAATCGCAACACGTAACTAGGAGTGTGAGGTGATATCTAAGTTTTCTTTTGTCCAAAATGGAAGTGCTTGATTAGCATGACACGTGGTTTCAACAAGACTTTGCCACATGCCATACAGCACGGGAAACAATGCATTAATTGAGAGACCAGTTCGGTGAACAGTCTATTTCTGTTTGAGTCCGGTCAATTGGCCGCCTAGATCGTGCGATTTAACACATTCAGACTATTTTTGTGGGGCTATGCTGAGACTCATGTCTATACTGACAAGCTCGCTTAGTTTGACGCATTGCAAGACAACATTCGTGAGATACCGACCGAAATGTTGGAAAGAGTATGCCAAAATTGGTCTGAGAGGATGGACCATTTAAGGCGCAGCCGCGGTCAACATTTGCATGAAATAACCTTCAAACATTGAATAGACAGTAAGTACTATCGATTCAACTGAAGATTTCATGCTTTTTTTGAATTTAATGTGTTAATAATTTCTTACCTGAAAAAATAGTTTCTTCTCAAAACCCAAAGAACAGACAAGAATAAAATGAAGCAGATATTTTATGCGAGCTAGAACGCACTTAAAAAAATATTGGTTGGTGTTCCTCTATGATTGCAAGGGGTAAAAAAAGCCACCCCTCAACCTTGTTTCGTGATAATTTTTTTATATTCCTATGTATTGCCCAATAAAAAACCAATTTTAAATAGCTTGCTCCATTCTTAACATATTATGAAGTTTCTTTTGTAATTTCTCGCTAAATTTCACGATTTTTGAGAAGAATAAAATTATCGACAGATAGTACGCCTGAATCGTATAGTTGAAATCATTATCACATTAGTTAATGTGTTATCAAAAGAGTTTGACAATCTTCGAACTCTTGAAATTAAATTACCGAAGTCGGAAAAAGAAAAATGAAATGTCAAAAATCTGATGGGATTTCTGTTGTGAACTCATTAACAGCTCAAACCCCTCTCGTAGGTGGAAATGAAATATTTTTCCAGAAAACAATTAATTGTTCTGGAAGTTGTTGAAGTTTTTAAACTCCGATGAGGAAGAACTTGCTGCGGGCGTGCCCCCAATGGCTTCCCGTTTCCATTTTTAATTACTGGAACATTTATTAGAGAGAGTTTGTAACATCGAATTCATTGCATAACTAGGAAAATACAGATTCTCAACCAATTTCTCCATTCGAGAATGTAAGTCCGGCATATTTTGAGAAAAAATTGGATTGAAATTCCTATAAGATGGTGACCTTTTAAGATGAATCTCAACACAATTTCTAAAACAAAATTTCATAAAACTGATTTGCCAGACATGGTTTTTCGAAATATTGTGCAACTTGTGAATAGAATAGAAATTTTCGTTTTCAATTTAAGAAACTAGCTATTCATCTTCAGTATACGTGTCCTTTACTTCAAATATGTAGTGAAGGAAGTGGCTAAGAGGGAAAATAAAAAACTTTATGAGGTGACGACGTTTCGACCTTCATTTCTGGTCTTTTTCAAGGCTATCTATATGGAGTGGCCCTTATAAATTATAGATTTTATCTGTTTACCCTTTCAAAAGCTGATGAAATTTCAATACTTTCAAGAATATTGAGATTCATCATGTTAGCATCCAAATCTATATTTTCACATAAGTTGAAAAAACTTCGTTTCTCTGAAGAAATAGACAATTAAATTAAGTCTTATGAATTCAATTTTCACTTCAAATATAGCACACATGTTTCGAACTTGTCGACTTCGAAAATTAAAATTTTACACAATTAAAATCGCAATCCAACAAGTTAAAATGGAAAGAGGGGACCTTGACGGGCCCAGGGTATACAGGGTGATTCACGATTAGACGTTTCTGGTGAACCAGATATCGGATCGGTTTGAAAATTTGCATGAGTGCATTATCGGACATTCTCTACCCAACTAAAATATTTTGGTCAATGCGGTCTTGCCAATTCCCTTAGATCTTAGAAAGTAGTAGCAACTTTGATTTTTCAAATGGAACACCTGGTATATTATATTATTTTTGGAATCTCCAACAACTTCTCAACAACTTTTCTTAAAATTTCTTCATACCTATCTGTCGACGTTTTCGAAATATAAATTAATTTTAATTTTTTTCACCGAAAATCATGACCTCTAAAAATGCTGATAACTTCGGGTTTAGAGACACTATGGCATTGAAATTCGGTTTGGAGTTTGGTGATACATAATTGCTTCCAACACATCACCCTCATATACGTTACTTCAATACAGGGTGGTAAAAATAAAGTCTTTTCGTTTGCTTGAAAAAGTGACTGAAAGTTGTTTATTTCAAATGAAACGCCATGTATATTATTAAAAATTCAGAAAGCTGGTAAAATTTGCTTTCATTCTATGTATATCATGCCTACACCTAACTAGTCAAATTTCGGACTTATGAGCATTTATTTGTCAAAATGTCCCTTCAGAATGGTATTCTCATTCGGTATTTGGTAGGCAGGCAATGATTACTATTCCACAGTACCTTCTGACATTCTCATAATAATAAAGGCACCAAGAAACTTGAACTTCGACATTTTCGTCCTTTCAGAAGTTGCAAATACCCTCGAAACGATGGAAGAAAACTATTCAAAGGAAGGGCTCATGAATTTGTTTATTATTATTAACTGGAGAGACTTTTTGACGATCGGTGGATAAGGCGCTTGGGACCATGGAATTGGCCACCAATATTAACCGATCTTAGTCCATCAGATTTTTATCTGTGGGGAATGTTGAGAGAAAAAGTTTACAAAACACCCGTGCATGCGAGAGATGAATTGTTGGAAAGGATTGCCCAAGCATCTGAAGATTTGGATTTCAAAGAAATACGATCTGCCACGACGAAAGCAGTCAACCCGCGCATTTTGAAGTGAACGGCCAGCGATTCGAACATACTTTGAAATATTTGACATGATTGTTCTACTTTTTAATAATAATTCATGTAAATAGTTTGGCTTTCAAGTTTCTTGGTTCCATTATTATTAGGCGAATGTCACAAGGAACTATCAAATAGTAATCATGGCATGCCTACCAAATACCGAATGGACATAGGCGGTTTGTTGATATTTATATCAATGAACGCGGTGTATCTGATTAATCGATTATATTAATTTTTGTTTCCTTATGGAAGAAATCTTTTTGATTGGACATAGGTATCATTCTGAACGGGAAGGGACATTTTCACAAATAAATGCTCATAAGGCCCAAATTTTACTAGATAGGTAAAGGCATGATATACATAGAATGAAAACAAATTTCATCAGCTTCCTGAATTTTCAATAATATACAGGGCGTTCCATTTGAAATAAACAACTTTCAGTCACTTTTTCAGGCAAACAAAAAGACTGTATTTTTTACCATCCTGTATTGAAGTAACGAAGATCAGACCGATGTGTTGGAAGCATCCATGTATTACCTAACTTCAAACCAAATTTCAATGCCATAGTATCTCTCAACCCGAAATTATCAGCATTTTTAGAGGTCATGATTTTCGGTGACAAATATTGAAATTAATTTATATTTCGAAAACGGCGACAGATAGGTATGGGGAAATGTTGAGAAAAGTTGTCGAGAAGTTTTTATTATTATTATTATTACAAAATTGAAAAGAGTTTAGGCAGTGCCTATAAACTCACAAAAAAAAATACAATATAATCAAGATACATGCGAACGAAAAGAAAAGTGCCTGAAGGGCTAAAATAACCCAAAGTTCAAAGTTCCCAACCATCACATCCCGTCACACACGGGGAATCCAGCTGTCGTAGCCATTCTTGAAGGTGTTCACCGACACTGAACTCACCACGGCTGAAGGTAGAGCGTTCCATGTATCAAATACACGATTTGCCAAAAAGTGTTGTCTCTGCACTGATTTGAAATTTTCCTTCTTTAACTTGTAGGGATGACCACGCAAACGGTCGTCCGAATTGACAACAAATGAGTTCCGCAAACTAACACCAAAGATGTCATGAAGAGCGCGAAAGGAAATGATAAGGTCACCACGAGTCCTCCGGTCCGCGAACGTTGATAAGTTCATTATTGAAAGTCTCTCGTTGTAGGAAGGGCGCAAAACACCATAAGGTAGTCGAGTTGCGCGACGCTGAAGGCCCTCAAGCAGCGACAAATCACGGCTCAAAACTGGACTCCAAACGGGACCAGCGAACTCCAGGATGGGGCGGACATACATCCGGTAGATATAGCTGCGCACGTTGATGGGTCACACCATAGAATATGTAGTCTGTGGGTCACACCTGCCAAACGCCTTTTGAATCAGGAATAAGGATCTCTTGGCTTTATTGACAGTGTGGAGGATATGATCCGACCAAGTCAGGCTTTCAGTTATGATCACCCCCAGATCGCAGTGACTACCAGAAACTGGGATGGGGCTCCCATCCAGGTAGTACGGCCGTCGTGGATTGCGGGCACCCATGTGAAGAACGACGCACTTTTCGATGTTGAGAGGCAACTGCCAGTCTCGACACCACTGCGAGATAGAGTCGAGGTCCATATCTGAATCGTATCGAGGCTAGTGGGGTTACCAAAGATTTTTGTGTCGTCGGCAAATTGAGAACAGTGGGAGTGAACATGAGACGGCAAATCCGAGATGTAGATTAGAAATAGTAAAGGGCCTAGTACAGATCCCTGGGGAACCCCACTCACAACTGGCTTGGGTGAAGACAGAGACTCCCCAACGCGAACTTGAAAAGTGCGATCCGAAAGAAATGCCTCGATCCATGAAAGAAGGCGACCACGAATGCCAAGATGTTCCAATTTGCGTAGAAGGCGCTTATGGGGCACACGGTCAAAAGCACGAGAGAAATCCAGATAAACAACATCGACTGGTACACCCTTGTCGAGGGAAACTGACCAGAAGTTGACGCATTCGAGGAGGTTGGTAATGACCGAGCGCCCTGGGAGAAAACCGTGCTGACATTGAGGGATTAAACCGTGGCTCAATGCAAAATGAAGAATTCCATCCAGTAAAATCTTCTCACAAATCTTCGCTGCAATCGGGGTCAGACTGATAGGACGATAGTTAGCAGCGCTCCTCTTGTTCCCCTTCTTGAAAATAGGCGTTACACGTGCATTTCGCCAACAGGAAGGGAGGGAGGAAGTCTCGAATGAGGCAGAAAAAATTATGGAAAAGGGAAGCGAAAGAGAATGAGCACATTCTTTGAGCAACCTTGCAGAAAGTCCATCAGCACCGGGCGAAGAGCGAGAGTTGAGAGCGGAAAGATGATGTTCAACGATGGAAGGAGAGAAAATTATTGTACATAAATCCTGGGGTATTCGAGGGGAATCAACAGGGGGGGGGGGTGAACCAACCTCATGTGTCAAGGACGATGAAAAAGCATAAGCTAGGATGCTGGCAGCCTCATCCGTGCCTGAACACGGTTGGTTATTTTGGTTGAACACCAGTGGAAAATCAACTTTAGAATTCAAGGTCGACCTGACATACCTGAAGAAACCCTTGCGATCGCCAGACTGCGTTAGCCTGAGCTCGAATTCTCTATTAGCATTCGCAAGGACAGAAGAGAGATAGTTTGAGAATATTCGATGAGCCTCATAGTCCCTCCGATCATTCCGACGTTTGTAACGCTGCCATATGGATTTCTTATGACGGATCAGCTTGAGGATATTGGCATCGATCCAAGGCTTCGCCGGTATGAAGGGAATATCTTTTGAGTAAGTGCAAGCTTCGACTAAACCGTGCACAGTCTTGGTGAAACAATCCCACTTCAAGTCAACATCAGCGGTCGACTGGAACAAAGACACCCAGTCAACCCCCTCAACCAAACGATTGAGCCGAAGGTAATCTGTAATTTTCAGGGTTTTAACTGTTTTAACATTAACGGCAGGAAATTTCAACTGTAACGTGGAATATAAGACAACATGGTCAGATTTACCCAATGGTGGATGTTGTTCGATGTTTGAGACAATGTCGGGGTCGTTAACCAACATTAAATCAAGAAGCGACGGAGACTGCGAACCACGGAAACGGGTTGGGAACTCGATCAACTGAACAAGATTACTTTCGCGAATGCAGTCAACAAAAACACTAGAAGCCGTGTTGTAAGTTCTCGTTGGAGATTCCAAAAATAATATAATATACCAGGTGCTCCATTTGAAAAAGCAAAGTTGCTACTACTTTCTAAGGGAAGTGGCAAGACCGCATTGACCAAAATATTTAAGTTGGGTAGAGAATGTCCGATGATGCACTCATGCAACTTTTCAAACCGATCCGATATTTGGACCACCAGAAACGTCTAATGTGCCATCCACCGTGAATCACCCTGTATGCTTCTTATCATTTAAAATTCATCCTATTCATTAAGGTACACGTGGATCAATTGATAAAGTACGTAGATGGTGGTTAGAACAGACGTGCGGAATTTTTTCTCCATCTCAGAAATCCCGGTTTCGTCGATGATTCTCAAAGTTCAGGGAAAACCTCGCTTAGGCGGTCGGAGAATAGGGTATTAGAAGAATATCCAATGAGGATAACATCAGCACCCGATGTCTACAAAAGTTGCGATGAGAGACAATCTATCGACGGCACCGGGGTAGGTTTCTTCGTGGATTCCTCTTAAATAAACGTTTTCATTCATTTCTTTCTTTTTGTCGTCCCGCTTCTCGTGATGAAGGTTTTTGTCCAGGGAGTGTAATTGGAACTTTGGCGTAATTAAGGTTCCTGGCGGAAAAACACGTCCCAAATTTTTTTCCAATTTCGGCTCTGACTCCACATTGGGAGTGGTGTGCTTATTCGATTTTAATTCAGGAAATGGGAGGAGAATCCGGAGATTTTTTTGATGCTCCGATTGAAAACGGAAAAAATCCCGGTTCAAGCTCATTGTGTAACTTGTCGATTCCGAATTTTAATCTTTGGGCTTTCGAATTGTGGGATTGAACTAGCATCACTAATGAAAATTCCTCACTCTTCCCCTTTATACGTAAATGCGTACCCCGTCAAAATCTCTCGGTTTTTTTATACATATATTTCGGAGTTGCCACAATTGGAATACATGAATATTAATCGTTTCAACAAATTTCGCGAATCGTGTTTTTCAACAACAAAACTCAACAAAGGATCTGCGAATTAAAATCGAACTGATTTTGAAATATGAATATTCAGGGTTTCTTCCGAGTCGCCATTTTGTATCTTTGAAAGACTGTTTTCTTCGATCTTGCATGATTAAATTGAAAAAATACTCGCAGCGTTTGGAGCCTTAAACAATTCCAACACATTAATAATAAATACAGACATTATTCTAAGATTGTTCATATTTGTTATCAACGAGTAGAATATATTTTGGTGATGTAGCCTTCCATAGTGTGTATCACTTTTAATGGTTAATAGGTAGGTAGAAACGAAATAAAACACACTCTATAAGTTATATTATTTGGCGATCGAATTCGGTTTTCTAAAAAACCATCATCAGGCCTGCTGAAAAATATATATTCCATTCTATAAACTATGTCACAATATGCGGATAATGAATCTAGGCTAGAGTGTGCAATCTTACTTACTGTCAATTGAGATAAACTGAAAAACATGAATGTATGGATCTTCGAATAATAGGGATGAATCTTGAAATTTTGTGATTTTCAAATCACATTTTACTTTTAATAGTATATTCTAAAACTAGTTGCAGAATGGGCTCCCATTCCAATACGAATGCGAAATTCGAAAACGAGCGACGAAGGAGCGAGTTTTCGAACGCATGAGTATTGGAATTGCATTCTGCAACGAGTATTAGACGATATTTTCTCTATTTCATTCAAATTTTGTGAAATTCAATGAAAAAATTCAAATTATAGGTCCTAGTGACTTTCATATTTTATCTTGGCAGTTGGTGTGAATGTTAGGAAATACGAAAATGGACGTTTCCAAATTGACGTCTGCTGAAATTTAAAAGGATCGGAAGTCATTGCTGACAACCACAAAACGAAAAATGTAACTGAAAACGTTGCTTTAATGAATTCATTACAGCACTGTTTTTAGAACTGTAATGAGCTCATTACGATACTGAAATAGAGAAAAACTTTTATAATCGAAAGTTTGGCATATGAAAAAGACGAAATACGCAGCGGAGATGGAGAAGCCGGTGTTAATTCGAGAAACACTGGACTGTAATCACACATCCTGTGAGTGCTACAACACCATAAAGCAATTGGCCAGTGACTCTTTTATGGGTCTAGAGCTTTCTGGTGTTGAAGGAAATGAAAAAACCGATGAGCTTGAGAAAAGTGCATCAAGGTTGACACCTGCTGGACTTGAGCCTTACTGTGGGCTTGAAAAGACCAAGAATAACCTTCTGGAGAATCACTCCTGGACCTACCTACTCAGTCTAAGAAATTCGTGATGATTTCACCGACCTATACCAGTAAGCTCCTAAAGCTGAGCCCTAATCGAGCCATTACCACCACAGTCCAATTTATTGATTTGATTGATTGATAAGCTGACAAACAAGAGACCGGGTTAGCGCTTGGCCTCCCTGTGACACTGCGACCAACTTGGGTCTATTGTATCACTCTTTCGTCAGTGCTTCCTCACGAAAATAGGTTGTGTCCTTTCCTTTTTTCAGGTTCAGTAGCCTTTATATGAGGTTTTTCGGATTAATTCCCGCTTCCGGATTGATTTCACCAAAGATTCTGTGGCGCCTTCTTCCCAAGGCGTCGCATTCAAAGATTATGTGAGAGGCTGTTTCTTCCTCTTCACCGCAGAGTCTGCAATCCACGGGTTCTCCAAGTATTCCTTTGGTGTTCAGATGTTTTCTGTCGGTGTCTTTGTTTTATCCACTCCTCAATCAGGGTCCTGCATCGGTTTTTGCTGATTCCAAGCACAGGTTCTGGACCTGTCAATGGCGTTTCAGATGCTTGTCTTGTTAACTGGTCTGCTTTTTCGTTGCCTGCTATTCCCTTGTGACCTGGCACCCACATCAAAGCGACCTTGTTGTGTTTTGCCAGCTCCAGAAGGTCCCGGAGGCATTCGCAGACGAGTCTAGACTTCATCTGTGTCGAGTTGAGAGCTTTGATGGCGCTCTGGCTGTCAGAGAGAATGTGGATGTGCTTTCTTTGGTAGCCACTTTCTAGGTTCTTCTGTATGCATGTCCTAATGGCATGTGTTTCAGCTTGAAATATCGGGTCGTGTTTGCCGAGAGGTATTATGGAATCCCTTCTTGGCCTCACTCCATGTATTCCCGCTCCTGTTCCTTCATCTGTCTTAGAACCGTCTGTGTACCAGACTATTTCTGCAGATGATTGTGATTCTATACTCGAGTCCCATCTGTTCCAGTCGAGCTATATTTTGAATGGTTCATCGAATGAGTATAGGGGTTGCATGTAGTCTGAAATCATATCGAGCTCGGCTACGTCAGCTACATGAGTGATTCTGGTGTGCCCAGTTGTGCTGGTTCTCCAGTTTTTTGTTTGGATCAATCTGTATGCACCCATCCTGGCCTCTCCCATGACATGTATGTCAAGGGGGTGAGAGGTTGAGGATGACCTCCATAGCAGCTGTTGGAGTGCTATTCATTGCACCCGTGATGCAGAGACAGGCAAGGCCTTGGATTTTTCCAAGGTTGGTTTTTGCCTGTCTCTGATTTGTTTTTGGCCACCACAGGAGTGAGCCATAAGTGATTCTGGGTCTTATTACCGCTGTGTAAAGCCAGTGCATGGTTTTCGGTTTGAGTTCCCAAGTTTTTCCAAAAGCTCTCCTGCACATCATAAGTGTCGTTTTACTTTTGTTGGTTACATGATGTAGATGTGGGTTCCAGGTTAGTTTCTTATCGAGAATCAGCCCAAGGTATTTTACCTGTTCTAAAACTTGTAATGTTTCGCCGAAGAATCTGGGAGGTGTGAGATCTCCCATGTTTATTTTGCGAGTGAAGGACCACGGTCCAAACAAAAGATTTAAGGCGTGGAGATACCGAGATCCCTTTCACCGAAAAGTGACGCAATGAAGAATGGCTGATTGTCAATCCCCCAAAGATAACCGTATTCCTCTCACTGAAAGAAGGAATCTTAATTTTAGAGCGCCATCATTAAATCTGAGATTCTGTAATTTTCCGAGGGGACAAACTGGATAGAACACTCACGATGTGTTTCTACGTCCACAAAATTTCTTCCGAGGCCACGGCCAGGCCCCCAATTGTCACCTATGTGTTTTCAGTATGGTAGACCAAATCACGAAAGGTCACTACAAGCAATGGTCTGCAGACTGTAGATTGCAACGACTTGCTTGCGTAGGTGTAACCTACGGAAGTACAACTCCCACGGCAGCGCTAGAAGTCATTCTAAATAAATTTACCTCCCCTATATCTACATGTTAGGAAATGTTGTCTGCTAGACACTTGCCGAATCTCATTAAACAGCAGGCTCCTACCCGGTAACTGGGAAGGACATATGAGGATCTTGAATGAAATAAACTCGAACCGCTTGACAAAACCACAGAATACCTAACTACACAGAAGCGTCACTAAGCGTCGGCACTTTGATCTTCAAGGGGCAAATTTTCGTGACCTTCATTCCCTGTTAGGTAGTACATATGTCATTTTTGAGCGGATAATCACAGAATACCTAACTAATTTAGGGTATTCTGTGACATAATTCTATACTTTATTTATAATTCTATGGGTCCAGCAGGAAGTTTGAATTTCACGTTGACATTTGTACTACCTAGCATGGCACAAGCGTCATCAAATAAAGTTTTGGCGGGAAGGCGGAATGACGCTTCTGTGACAAAACCATCTGACGTAATACCTACTACTTCTATTTCGTGAAAACATTTTCCACTGTCATACGTGACAGACAAAATGCAGTGGACTACGTAACTCGAATAGACAAAAAGTCGTCCATATGGTACATTAACGGATCAAAATCTGCTGAGGAAACAGGCGTAGATGTTTATGGTCCTTAACTAAGACTCTTCGTGGCGATAGGACTAGAGCTCTATGGCGGAAATAAAAGCAATATGTGCGTGCGTCCAAGAATGTTTGAAGAGGAACCGCAAAGAGGCGCGCATGAATATAGCAATAGATAGCACAATCAGCACTAAGAGCTCTGGAACCTAACTAAGAGTACTCAGTGCTCACCTGAAAATGTCGCAATACCATAAAACAAACCAGAGGTAACAAAGTGACCCTCCTATGTGTGCCAGGGCACTGTGGTATTGAGGGTAATGAGAAGTCTGATGACCTTGCGGTTAAACCCGTCGGACCCGAACCATAGAACTTATAGTACATGGAATGCTATTACCAGATCAAAAAGTGGCTAAACATCTCAAGTTGGAGGAATCTCTGAATTTCCATGTTCCCATGGATACGACCTGTCACACCGATCAGAAACACAGAAATGTTTGCCGAAATGCCTAGTAAATCGGATCGTGACGATTAAATTCATAGTATTTCTGTGTTTCAGTTCTGTATGACAAGTAGTATCCATGGGAACATGGAAATTTCGGTATTCCTCCAACTTGAGATGTTTATCCATTATTTTAAGCTGAGCAGCAAGGCTAATAGCATTCCATGTACTATAAGTTCTATGACCCGAACCCATCTGTGCCCTTGAAAAAGACTGATATATGGCAGCGTTACAGCAATGGATACTTGACCAGCTTACGCGGATAGAGCTTTGATGTATTGTGGGACTGCTGACACAGGGCTCCATCGGCATCGAATGGACAAGTCGTCAGACGAAGTTTGAGGACTATGTAGGTCGGGGGAGGAAAGCAGCAAGCCTGCTCTTGATTCTCACGATGTGAATGCAAAATCTCCTATATATGAAGGTGGCAGATGATCTCCTGGGAAATTAATCGAGTAGGTTATAAAAACAGAAAATCTGGTCGTGGTTCTCAAAGGTTCTTCTATAGCCAATTGACCCCGTCAAATAATAATAAGCCTCACCCTTAAGGGACCTAGATGCAATCACAGGTCAATTGAGAATTTTTACTCCTCTTCCTTGGAGATTCATCTCTTATTCTACCCTTGATATCGCGAAATAAAAAACAACCAATCCATTTCCTGTCATAACTTGAAATTTTTCAACGAACCCAAAATCGTGGCCGTCATATAAATCTGCTCCTTCAAAAACTACAACCGTTTCCGGAAACTCGTTTCCTTTTACATTTCCAGGATAATTGAAATGTTGATTCCAGCCTACATCGCCCACAGGGACGATAACTGTCACGGGAGCATAGAATGAAATCTGAAGTTCTCCGCGGATTTGGAGAATCTTAGGTTCAGGCAGCGTTCCAATAGAAATTATTGTTTGTCCCTGCAACGGCCCCGGCACAATTAGAACATCCGGCAAAGTGACAAATATGTCCCCGGAGTTGTTTGAATTTGTATGCGATGCGAAGGTTCGACTATTTGTAGTTTGGCCATTTTCCGGATGACTGTTTCGGATGTTGTAATTTTCTGTAAGTGTTATGGAGTGGTAGGAAGATTGGTGCGGAATTCCCAAGGATATATTCATTTTGAAATCGACATAGTTACAATCATTATATTCCGCCCTTCATTTATTTCCAACTTTTCTCATGTTGGTTTATGGTTTGCAGACAGTAAATCACATAGACTTGTTGTGCTTTTCAACTGTAGATTGTTGAATTTTTATTCTATTTCCTTGGAGTTTTTCAGGCAAAAAAGCCTCTTTCTTTGGGAACACATACTTGCGAAAACGGATTCAGAAATTTCTACTATTGTAGATTCTTGAGGACGGAAGAAACCGTTTCTTCATATTCCATTTTCCGAACACGGCTTCGTTAAAAAGATAAAGCCTGGAGGAAATACTCATTGACTAACCTCATTGAACCCAAAATGATGAAAAAATTATATTTCGTTACAATAAATATAGCTTTTGTTTTATTGTGTCTTCATTATGAAGCCATATTTCTTCCATCAGAACGCATCACCTGTCTGATTTTAAACAAGATATGCTTGCAAACATTGATTATTTAATCGAAGTGATTTTACCAAACCTGAGTTTTCAGGAAATTGGCTTGAGATAGAGGGATTCTGATTTCACTAAAATTCATGATTCTTATACAGGGTGAGTCTTTGACCTGTACATATATTTCAACTGAAGATTCTTGAGGTCGAAAGAAACCTTTTTTTCATTTTCCATTTTTCCGATTTCGGCTCTATTAAAAAGATATAGCCATTTGAAAAAAAATTGGGCTGAGTGCGCCTCTGAAATGATCTTCTGGAATTGATGCAGAGTTCATATTTCTCGATAGAAATTGAGTTCATACATTTAGGGAATACTCAAGCACTAACCTTATTGGAATAAAAATGTTGCAAACACGATAATTTCAACAAAAACAGTTAGTCTCATCGGATTATATCTGCAACTAAAAAGCCACATTTCTCACATAAAAATAAGTTCGTCCTTCGAGTTTTCTGCAGATTAGTTTGTGAACACTAATAACTTGTTCATATTTTCCTGGAAATCCCCAAACAATATCATGAAGAAAGACTTTCATTCAGATTTATTATTAAACAACCTAACCTAATCTGATTTGTATCGCTTCTGTGAATTTTTGCACAGAAATGTCAAGAAGATGTTGTCAGCTTGCTGATATTTTCATTGAGGTTAAGGATTTTTTACGAAACATAGTATTTATATATATAATATATATTTGCCGCCAAATTTTACCACGCATGCGTAGAGCGTAAACCGAAATATTGGTTATCTGGAGCCAACTATAAACAATAACATTGCAGTCTCTGAACAGTCTGAACTAACTGTAAACATTATGTAAAGTTCTGAATATATTCATTACATTCAGTGGATTATTGTTCTAATGTGATTATTAATGAAGTGAATTAATATAATTTCAACCGTGTCGAGTTTATAAAATTCCAAGAGGATGTTGTTTAGATAGAAACATCGCCACAGATTATCAGGTATCGTTTCATTAATTTCAATTTAATAAGTAGTTTGTGTTGAGATTCATCATTCATATCCGAATTTTGTATTTCATCGACATTTAACTTCAATATGGACCGGTAACTATGAATTTTCAATAGAAACTGTGCGTGTTAAATCCTCCTTGGTGTTCAATTTTATCTCCCACATTTGGGGGAATTTATTATTGAAAAATATCTCGACAAAGTTGATAAATATTGTGACAATATTGTAAACTTGTTTAAAGACCAGAGAAGGAATAATATTCGATGATAATTAATTCAGAGACGCATTCAGATTATTCTTGAAATTAATGATTTTTTCGTCAAATTTCTGCGGGTAAAATTGGAAATAACTCGAAAACGACGCGTTTTATTGAAAAAAAAAAGAATACTTTTAGTTTCTTAAGTGATTGACTCTTTCGAAAATATGAACCGTTTATCTTTTCAAAGTGGTTTTATGGCGTTTTAGCGTGTATTGATGAGTCGACTTCCCTGTAACTTTTATACTAGTATAAGATATTGAATAGGTTTCGATTGAGGAATATGCACCATGAATAGAATAAAAACTCAGCCAAAATTCAGTTCATTCGAAATAACGGTTCCGAAGATATAAACTGAAAAGTGTTTTTTTCATGGATTTTCGACACCCTGTATCTTCCAAACCAAAGTGAATTTCGAAAAAAGATATAAGAAAAAAGTGTTTCGTTTGATTAGAGGAATCTACAGTTAGAATATGTGCTTGGATTGACTGAATGAAGCTGAGCTCACCCTGTCCAATATTTTCGAAGTGAATTTTAATTTCACCAAACCTGAGTTTTACGAAAATGGCTTGAGATAGAAGGATTCTGATTTCACTAAAATTCATGATTCTCATATGTACTTGGATTAACTATCATCGAATGAAGTTGACTCCACCCTGTCCAATATTTTCGAAGTGAATTATAATTTTACTAAACCTGAGTTTTCAGGAAATTGGCTTGAGATAGAAGGATTCTGATTTCACTTAAATTCATGACTCTTATATGTATTTGGATTAACTATCATCGAATGGAGCTGAGTCCAATATTTTATCATCAAACTTTTCTCATTGATTTTTCTTGAATAATTAACAAAAATAGTATACAGTGTGTAAAAATTCCTGTCGTTAAAAGTCTTGCCCTCCCCCCCTAACAATTCTCACCTTGTTGAATGTAACATGACAATTTTTGAGTGTGGAATCTTCACTATCTTATCACTTAAATGGAAACAATATCCCAGCTAAAAATGTTTCCTGCTCGGGAGAATACAGGTGTACTCGTAGTTAATCAGTTTTCAGCGAATATCGAGAGTTTTCATAATATTGAGAATGTTCGGTGGAAAATGCCGGAATTTCCAATTTCTCAGTTGGAGAAGAATAGAAGAATAGAAGCCCTACATCAAGAATCTTTGTCGAACCACCAGATTGCGCAATGTTTGAATATTCCACAGACTTCAGTTGGCTAGAGTGGCTCTTTTCCTGGAAACCGGCAACGTTGCCCGGAGACTGGTGCCTGGTCGACCCAGAGTAACATCTGCAAGTTACGATTTAACCGCATTTACTGAACTTCGTGGGATAGAAAACGTCTTTTTGCCGAAAAAATAAATTGATCTTGTACCACCGATATAGTACCGTCTTGTAGATCTAATTCCGTATCTAATTGCGAGATAAATACCTTCGTCTTAACCCTCTACCAACCAACTTTCAACTCTCTCGACTATCAACTGACTCACTACCCCAATTATGCCGTGAATTCTCGGTTCCACCCCCAATTTGCATCTGAGAAAAGATGTGTTACTTATTGTACGACTAAAGGTGGGCGTTCAATGTAGTGTGTTTTTATTTCAAGTTGCATTTGAAAATGGTTTCACTTTGAAAACTGAAATTTTGTGGGTAGACTCAGAAAGGATTGTAGTTCTTGATGAAATAATTTAAATCGATTTCATTCCGAAAGTAAATTTTTTTTCTTTAAAAAATAGGAGAAAATGATTTGGCTCATGCTTCTGTTTTATTTCAACAGAAAGACCCATAAAAATAGTTCAACATCCGATTAAAAGTGAGTCTACAGATAATTTCGTTCAGAAAAACAACTTGAAATACGGAATTGGCAGAGAATGGCCAAATTCAAATTTTGGTGGGAAAAAGTTCCTGCTTTACCCACAAATTCACACATTTCATGGTTCGGCGATTTTCGGATAGAGAGCGCCATTGTACATTTCATTCATAATCAGAGAGATATTCATAGAACTTCATAGTGATAATGCATGTTCTATGGAGATATTCCATAAAATGGACGGTGGTGCCTCTGTCGAATAAGCTTTCCTACTCGCTTTAAACGACGACCTTAAGCCAATTGAATAAGTGATATAAGTGCACGGCGTGCGCGTGGAGAAGTGAACTACTGCGCACGCTCTCACGAAGAATCATTTCCATGACTAGTCATCAAAACTCAAAAGAGTCAAAAGTAGATTCTTCATGTCGGACAGTTGTAATGAATTCTGAATCTTTTTTGTATACGTTTGTGTTCCGAAGGGCGTTCACTAAATTTGGTGAATAAATTGCACTTGATTTGTCCACCCTTCTTCTGTATTCATATTTGAAATGTAGGATAATCCCGGGATTCTAACGGGACGAACGTCGAAGTAACCAGCTTTATTAGAAAAACCCCAGCGGAATATCAATCGATACCGAACCGCAACAGGATTTCTCGGCACATCAGAATATTAAAATATAAGTGCTGTCCCATTACACCAAGCACAGAGCCCAGACATAGAAAATATCCTATGCATATCAATGAGCTTTAGACGTCACTGTTTTATTTGATGGAAATTCGAGGGACTTTCTGGGCTATGATGAAAATTAAAACCGCTCTGATTCGTGTTTTATAAATTCTTTGTGATGCCGCTTCCTCTCGTTCCATGAATTTTTATTCACATGCATATTCGCATAAAGTCCCCACTTCCAATATTTGAATATATATGACGTAAGCGATTCCATTTCGTATCAATTTCTGATATAAATGTATGTTTAGGAAAACTTGGTGTACGAGTTTGGTTCTATACATCCTATTCACCTTTGAGAATTGAAATTGCGCTACAGAACATGAAGGAATAGGGTTTCGTCATTGAACTTCAGTATTTGTTATTCAGAAAGGGTATTGGTGCTTTCATTGCTGGGAGCTGGTGTTCGGATATGTCACACCATCTTTTCAAACTTTCAGTCTGTTTTTATATGGAATGATTTCGATAGATTCGTGAAGTTATGACGAGGAATAGGATTGGCCCATTTTAATTTCAACGGTATCACAAAAAAATTCTATTTTTCTCGTTATTCTGATCCGCAAAGTTGAACTCAATGAACGACATATTCTAAACAATACAAAATGAACAAAAAGATAGGAAAATGTAATTTTGTTTTAATTAATGATAGGATGTTTATTATATTATGAAGGGGTATGCCGTTAATGATGGAAAATAACATCAGCCAAATGACCACCACGACTACAGGACCATATCCTTTTCATGAAATTTTCCATAACCAAATAGTGAAGTGGCTGCCCTATGTCCTCGGTAGCCTCACGAATTCTACCTTTGAGGTCTCGAATCGACGCTGGGCTCTTGGCGTAGACCTTCTCTTTCACATAGCCCCAAAGGAAGAAGTCGCGCAAGGTGTTAAATCCCAAGATCTCGGTGGTCAATTGTGATCACCTCTTGGGAAGATCACACGTTCCGGGAACTTTTTCCGTAAAAGTTGAATGCTTTCGTTGCTTGTGTGGCACGTATCGCCGTCTTGTTGAAAGTTTTCCAGATCAATACCATCCAATTCCGGCTAAGACGAATCATAAATCATCTCTCGATAGCGCAATCCATTCACCGTAACTGTTGTTCCAGCCTCGTTTTCACAAGAGTAAGGTCTATTGACCCCGCCGGACCATAAACCGCACCACACGTCGAGGAAAGAGAGGCTATTCAACAATAACTCTTAGTCTAGGCGCGCACCGAGGTGGTGTGGTAGCGAGGTGGCGAGCTGAATCGCTAAAGCACATGTAAACATATCTAGCTACGCGCATTGAAGTGGTGTGGCGGTGGTGTGGTGGATGCAATACGGAGTGGTGCCACACGGCTGCCACTAGTCTCGTGCATGTTTAATTCTTGAGTGGCAAGCGAGTGGTCACCACATCGATTCGGCTTCTAATTATACTATTATTTCTCGAAATTATAAATAACATATTATGAATCTGCATATTATCTGTGAAAATAGAATGGGTTTCTATTCTAAGATGCGAGACGACAAGGAATTTATTATAAAATTCGTAGTCCTCGTAGAGAAATATAATGTTATGAGTAGTCATTTCCCTCGGAGACACACATTTTCTGTAGTTTGTATCTTTCTTCTGGAGCATAGATCGCACTTTTTTAACCGACTCACTGAATGTCTCTTTCTTTCCTCACCATTTCGCCCCCTATCTTCACCATTCAGCTCGCCACCTCGCTACCACGCCACCGCCACACCACCTCGGTGCGCGCCTTGCCTTAGGTTTTCCGAGCCCCAGATGCGTCAATTTTGCTTGTTAACGAAGCTACCGAACTGAAAAAGGACCTCGTCACTCAAGATAATTTTTCGATGGAATTCTGAATCTTTTTCATGCATTTCAAGAACCCACTCAGCCGAGACACGACGTTCATGTGTTAACATTATTTCATGAGCCAGATACTTATTCAAAATACTGTGTAATGACATTTGTAGAATGCCGTATTCCAAAGAACGACGAGGAATGAACCAAACTGGATTTTCTTCAACACTTTCGGTTACACCAGCAATATTATCGGCTGTTCTTGAGCGACGTGCACGGGTTTTATTCTTCACATCTCTAAGTTGAAACAACAGCCCAAGTTTCTTCAACAATTTCTGTATTGCGGTTCGACAAGGTGCTCCACGATGTCCTAAAAATGTTCGAGTTTCACAAAACATTATATGAACCGTGTTTATCGTTCCATTTTTTTTAGTGGCGTAGTTTCTTGTTGTCAAATGTCAAAAAATACCAGCTTCAAAAGTGACATCTACCGAAATAGCCCCTATTCAAAATAAACATCTCTTGAAATATAAATTGTGGGATCGGAATAGGTTGGAAATAAGACAATAGTTCATTCCTTTGAACGACGTTTCGCAACTAATTTGTTGCTTTTTCAAGCTCTACAATAAAAAAACACACATGGTTCAATAACACAATAAAAACGTTATGAGTACTACAAACTCATTTTCTTACCTCAGAAGCAGTTGAGGAATGTTATCTGGACCAACAAGACTATAAGCCACAAAGCGAAGACTCGCATATACAGGGTTGGGATAAAGTTTGGCACCAAATTAATATATTTGAAACGGAACGGACGGTAATTTTGAAATTTGGCAGCTGAGTGAATGGCAAGCACTTCGAACATTTAAAATTATTTTTTTTTAATTATTTTCAATAAATTTTTTCTACTAGTAAAAGCCCTGTATTTCTTCTCTTTATAGATTTTCATGAAAAATACGTCATGAAAAGCATGGAACCCGATATGGAAAGATCCGAAACAAGGTGCACTTTCAGAATCTGCAGAAATATACAGGGTGTCCCATTTAAATAAATTTTTTTTTGTCATTTCCGGTTAAACCGGAAGTATCTCATTAATGAAAATATGCTCATCAGATGCATTGTGGTCCATTACACTCAGCTGCCAAATTTCAAAAATATCGCCCGTTTCGTTTTAAAGATATTAATTTGGTGCCAAACTTTATCCCAACCCTGTATAAAGCATGTGTGAGATCAGTCCTCACATACGCCGCCGAAAACAGGGCGAAAACATCGACAACCAAGAGAATGGCTAGAACAACCGAGATGAGAATTCTAAGATCTATCAAAGGAGTATCACTGAAGGTGCATACAAATTGTTGTCACGTCATGTGAGCTCACGCGAGGAAATGGGAAGAGGATATGGAAAATATAGCTGCTTTTACAGTTGCTGGTGATCCTCATAGAAGGGATTCGATTTACCAAATGAATCAACGAACAGAGGAAGTGGGGGAATTCCATCAATTAATTCAAGAATTATTGAATGAGCACCCAGATCGGTTTCAAATGTGTGTCAGAATGACATTTTTCCACAAAATATCAGACCTGATATCACGTGCATTCAGAAAATGTAAATTTGCGGAATATAGATCTTGCGTGCTATCAGTGCTATAACGTGACAGCAGATACAATGTTGCAAAAATTTTTACTACATTTTGATTCCGTAGTAGTACAATCACCCAGTTTAGTTCTGATGATTTGGCTTCACTTTTTATTATTGAAAGGTGTGTCTCTCTTCCTATGCTCTCAGTTCCATGCATTATCGTTGTTGCACATTTTGGGCAGATGACGTGATGTGACGTGACGTGATAACAATGTGTCTGCAGTGTCTGCACCTTAAGAGACCATGTGAGGAGTTCAGATATAAGGGAGGAACTGTAGGTGCAAGATGTCGTCAGATGGATGAGAGAGAGGAGGTTTTGGAGAGATCACGTGGAAAGGATGTCCGAGGAAAGATTGGCCAAGTGGGCAGAATCACAGAGACCCAATACCCGCAGACCATTGGGACGCGCACCAAAGCGTTGGAAAGGGAGCTGGTGCTCTATTTCACAGGAGATAGACCAATGACATGCAGAAAGCAGGAAACACAGGACAGAGTCCTATTTAAAAGATGAAGAAAAAGAAGCAGTTGATCGATAAGGAATAAGATAAGGAACTCAATTGGATAAAACACCGCATATTGGAAAACCATTTAGATGTTGAATTCTAAGCAACAAATTTGTTGATTACTTTCGATAAATATTTCTTCCTTATCATTTTAAATGTTAAAAGTGGCAAACACAAGACTATAGAATTCGGCCAAATGATTGGGTTACCGAACAAAAAATCCGGGAGTATTTCGAATAAACCTACATGAAATTATCAATGTAGTTTCTTAAGTAGTATTCTTGATGTTTTTGGGATATCGGGTGTGGTAATCACAAATGAAATAAGATCAATATCTTTATTGAATCAATCAGGCCTTTTTAACGACGTGTATTTTAACCCTTAACCACAGACATGAATTTGATTGACATTGTAACAGACAGGAGTCAAATTGACTCTTTGTATTTTAAATAATCTGACTAAGGGTTTTTTTGTAATTTATGTGAAAAACCTGTAGGTTTATTTAATCAAAAGTCATGTTCAAGTTTAAAACCGTTCATTATAAAAATCAGAATTATAAAACACAAAAAAACACATTCTTAGAAAACGAGTAAATAATTATTTCCAAATTTAAAAACGTTCAAAACAAAACTCCTAAATGCAAAAAATAAATACAAAACAAATTTATTCTAAAAAAAGGAGGAACAAAAATGTTTTTAAATGCATGTTGAACATATAGCAGATGAACATTGTAGGCATACTGGACTCCGGCATCTAGAGTATAATGTAGAATCCATATTTCTATAAAAAATGATAAAATATAGAAAATAGAATCCCTATACAATAATTCTTTATAAATATTTTATTATTTCACTTGTAAACTCACCAATTTCACATATTAGTTATTTATCACGTGATAACAGACGGGAGTCAATTAGACTCCAAAGATGCGCGCAAAACTTTAAAACCAAATAGCGTAAAAAAAAACAACGATTTTGATCACTTCAAGCTTCTAAGCGTACTGAAGGATATTAGATTCGAGGGTAACTCGAAGCTTAAGAGCTGATACTTGCGCAAACGAAAGATATTTTGATTATAAATTCCACACGGAGTCAATTTGACTCCCGACTGTGGTTAATGGTTGATTAAAATTGTATGTTTAACATTGCCGTTTCATTCCCAGGAGCATTGGATAACTTTTAACCATCTCTAATTGTTCTCTCTGAAGATGGTCACAGTGATGACCGAAAGCCGAAGGACCGAAGGATTGATACCATATAGAGATTGATCTTATTCCAAACCAATGTTAATAAATGACTCCAAAAAGTGAAATCCAGAGAATTCAAATCTGGTGATCAGGAAGGCCAGTCTGAGGTACACCTCGCCTTATCCATGGATTTGGATATGTATGATTTAATTGCTGACGTCCTTCAATACTAAAATGAGCGGAGGCCCCATCATGCATAAACCACATTGTCCATCGGACACGCAAATGAACATTTGGAAGAAGTACCAGAAGTTCTTCTTCATTCACTCTAGTTGGTATAAATTTAGGACCAATTAACTGATCGCCAATATATCCAAGTTAGACATTCAGGGAAAATTAATATTGGCGGTGAACTACAATGATAGCGGTTTGGAGAATTACCACCAGAGAGACCGTGAACAAAGCACCCATCGGTCATTTATGAGTTTGTGTACACCGTCATCCAAATGATGAGCCAAATTGAAAAATAATCGTACTCAATCAGTTAAAACACGCGAACTGATCTCAGGCAGTCGAGACCCATCAAGGGACTTCTTCAAAGTCGGAGGTCTTGAAGCTCTTGATACTCGAGACGAAGCCATTGAGTCTGGCGACTGTTTAACAAAAATTTACAGAGAATGGGTCTTACTCTTACAGGGTATTCCCTGTGTCGTTGGTGCATAAATTCAGATGAAACGGCGTTACCATATAAAGGTCACGGTGGATGGCACATTAGACGTTTCTGGTGAACCAGCTCTCGGATCGGTTTGAAAATTTGCAAGAGTGCATTATCGGACATTCTCTACCCAACTAAAATATTTTTGTTGATGCGGTACTGCCACTTCCATTAGAAAGTAGTAGCAACTTTGATTTTTCAAATGGAACACCTGGTATATTATATTATTTTGGAATCTCCAACAACTTCGCGACAACATTTCTCGACATTTCCCTATACCTATATGTTGCCGTTACCGAAATATGAAATATTTGAATATGAAAACGCTGATAACTTCGGGTTGAGAGACACTTTGGCATTGAAATTTGGTTTGGAGTTAGGTGCCATGAATGCTTCCACATCAGCCTGATCTACGTTACTTCAATACAGGGTGGTAAAAAACACAGTCTTTTCGTTTGCTTGAAAAAATGACTGAAAGTTGTTTATTTCAAATGATACGCCCTGCATATTATTAGAAAATCAGAAAGTTGGTGGAATTTGCTTTATTCCATGTATATCATGCCTATACCTAACAAGTCAAATTTAGGAGCATCTATTTTCCAAAATGTCCTTTCAGAATTCTATTCCCATTAGGTATTTGGTAGGTAGGTCATGATTACTATTCCACAGTACTTTTGTGACATTCTCCTAATAATTAAGGCACCAAGAAACTTGAATTTCGACATTTTCGTCATTTCAGAAGTTGCAAATACCCTCGAAACGATGGAAGAAAACTATTCAAACGAAGTGCTCATGCATTTGTTCATTATTATTAACTGGAGAGACCTTTTGACGATCGGTGGATAAGGCGCTTGGGACCATCGATCTTAGTCCATTAGATTTTTATCTGTGGGGAATGTTGAGAGAAAAAGTTTGCAAAACACCCGTGCGTTCCAGAGATGAATTGTTGGAGATTACCCAAGCATTTAAAGATTTGGATTTCAAAGAAATACGATCTGCCACGACGAAAGCAGTCAACACCCGCATTTTGAAGTGCTTGGAATTGAAAGGCCAGCGATTCGAACATACTTTGAAATATTCGACATGTTTGTTCTACTTTTAAATAATAATTCATTTAAATAGTTTGACATTCAAGTACTATCAAATAGTAATCATGGCCTGCCTACCGAATACCGAATGGAAATACCATTCTGAAGGGACATTTTGACAAATAAATGTTGATAAGGCCGAAATTTGACTAGTTACGTATAGGCATGATACATGGAATGAAAGCAAATTTCATCAGCTTTCTAATAATATACAGGGCGTTCCATTTGAAATAAACAACTTTCAGTCACTTTTTCAAGCAAACGAAAAGACTGCATTTTTTACCACCCTGTATTGAAGTAACGTAGATCAGGCTGATGTGTTGGAAGCACTTATGTTTCACCTAACTCCAAACCAAATTTCAATGCCATAGTGTCTCTGAACACGAAGTTATAAGCATTTTTATAGGTCATGATTTTCGATGAAAAAAATTGGAATTAATTTATATTTCGGTAACGGCAACAGATAGGTATAGGGAAATGTCGAGAAATGTTGCCGAAAAGTTGTTGGAGATTCCAAAATAATATAATATACCAGGTGTTCCATTTGAAAAAGCAAACATGCTATTACTTGCTAATAGAAGTGGCAACACCGCATCGACGAAAATATTTTAGTTGGGTAGAGAATGTCCGATAATGCACCCGTGCAAATTTTCAAACCGATCCGATATCTGGTTCACCAGAAACGTCTAATGTGCCATCCACCGTGAATCACCCTGTATACTGTTCACTTACGGTAATATACCAGAATTGAGGTTAATGCACCTATAAAATCCTATACCTTCCTCCCTTCTCCTCCCTATCGGCTCGCTGCATTCTTGTCGACGTGCCTTCGGGTCTGAGTCTCTCTAGAATCACAATAAAGCGGTATGAACAATGGGCCACAAGGCCTAAGTTCGTCCGACCAACGGCACCGCACAAGAAGGAGAAGAAGCCATTAATCAAAATAATAACAATCAGTGACTGTTTTTGATAATGATCCATCGGTAAATCAAATGGGTGACTTTTTGTCCAAGCGATTTATGAAACTTTTTTCACTAAGACGATCAGCTATCGCCGTTTCTAAGTGCTTTTCGAAATCGAAGATTGTTGGCATAACATCCGATAATTTTGCCAAGAGGTTTGAATTCAGTTGATTCAATAATCCTTATGTGCTCAACTCAGTTTCCAGGTAGGAGCTTCCTGTTAAGGGGTATTCATCAGGCCTGGATCTAGGGTAGGGCAAGCGGGGCGTTTGCCCTGGACACCAGCTTAAGGGGGCGCCAAGTTACAACCAGAGGTTAAATTTTTTCAATTTTTGATTTGCTCGGAAGAAAGTATTATTATTAAAGATGACCCGACTCTGAAGTGCCATAAAAAAAGGACAAACATCGTATCTGTACGAAACTATACAAAATGAAATTATCGATTAAATGGCCACCAAAGTTCGGAATAACATTATTAATGAGACCAAGGAGGCTAACTATTTCACTTTTATGTTCGACTGACCCTAGATGTAACTCACACAGAACAAATGAACCAGGTTATACGATATTTAAAGAGAACGGAGTCTGGATATGAGATAAAGAAAAGTATTATTGACTTCTTAAAAGTTGACGGAAAAACTGGAGAAATATATCATAGACAATTATTCTAGATATACTGCAAGCTGATGATTTAGATGTCAAAAAATGTCGTGGGCAATCCTATCTAATATGGCTAGCATATATAGAGGAGTCCAATCCAGAATTCTACTGATGAACGAGCTGGCTGTACTAGTTCCATGCCTAGCACACTCTTTGAATCTTGTGGGTGTCCATTCGGCTTTATCATGTTCAGAAGCAATAAATTTATTTGGTGTTGTACAAAAACTGCATTTTTTTTTGTTAGTCAACCACATGATGGACAATTATGAAAAAGTGCACGAAAATAAATTTTAAAGGAAGTATCCAAACAAGATGGGCTAAACATAAAGCTGCCTTGCTCAAAAATTTACTGGGAGTTGTGAAGGTGGTGGAAGAAATCTCACTAGTCGCAGAATCCAAGTATGGAGCTGGTGATTTGCTTCATGCTGTGATGGATTTTAGATTCATCCTGAACCTAATAGTTTGGGATAATATTCTCTGCGAGAGATCGAATGGGTCAACGTGAAAATTCAGAAAGTTCATTATCGTTGATACAAGGTCTTGTGATGATCTTGCACGGAATGAGAGAAAAACCTATTGAAAACTGGATCTCGGAAGCTTCACTCCTTTCAGAAGAATTAGATGTCGAGCCAATTCTTAGAAATGAAGAAATGTGAGAGGATGAGTCAAGAACGCTAGATCTAGTTGGTTTATTCTCGAAGGAAATTAAGGTTGTTTTCGACAGATAATTGTCAGAAAGCAGAAAAAGATTAGAAAGCGCAGAGAGTCTGCATACGAATTTCGCAGTCCACAATGGCCATGCCCTTCTAGGTAAACATGCAAAAAGTGGATCTGCAGAAAAATGGCACCTTTTTAGCGCAAAAATATTGAAGAGACTTGAATGCAGTTGATTTTTGTTAGGAACTAGCGGTTTTCAAAGAGCTGGTTCCTGAAATTAGTGAAAGATCGACTTCATTAGACCTGCTACAAATTCTTCACAGGCAAAATCTGCAAGAAGCTTTCCCTAATGTTAGTATAGCTTTAAGAATATACTACACATTACCTACCTCGTCTGCAAGATGTGAACGCAGTTTTAGCAAATTGAAAATAATAAAAAATTATTTGCGTTCCTCAATGAGTCAGGAACGTCTCTCTGGTTTCTAAGCTATAGAAAACAAAATTGCTTCCGAAACAGATTTCGAGGAGCTGATAGATGCGTTCGCGGAAAGAAAATCACGATGCGTGTAGCTGTGAAGAAAAAATCTAATTTCTTTCCTTGTGATATGTTCCTCATTATTAGTTTTTATTTTTATTATTCATTTGTATAATTTATTTTTGTTATTTTTTATGTATTCATATACCTATGTATAACACAAAGGGGGGTGGGCGCCATCATGAATTTTTGCCCCGGTCAGAAAAAATCGTAGATCCGGACCTGGTATTCATATTGATTCCAGCAGGCTGCATTTCGTCTCAAATGTAGATGTAAGGAAGGCAAATCAAGTATGACCTTAAGCGCTGCAATAGTGATATTATCACGATTTTACAATTCCGTGAAAACGGGCTGAGCGTCCGAATCCATGAACTGACGTGTCGAATATTCTGAATCGGCATAGTGTGGACGTGGCACAACAGCGTGCAGACCATTCCGAAGCGAAATCTAGAGCGAGTGATTCGAAACGCTCACAAATAAATTGGTATGCTTCGGGCGAATTAGATGAATGAAATTCTATTTAGCTTCAATAACAAAACCGAATGGCAACGCGATTAAATTTCGGCAGGCATTACATTTGAATCAACGTGCAAATTTGCGATGCACGCCATCAAACGAGCGTTCATGCCTAAAAAACACAATGCGTCTGAATGTACATTGTTTGGCGTGACGTGACAAAAAACATCAGGTTAAAATGCTGGGATATTAATGCGAATTTATGTCGAGTGTACCTCGCAAGCGACCAGGGGAAAGCGGAAAATGTTCGAACCATAAAAATAAATGACGAGAACTTATCATTCAAGATATATGAACAAAGGTGGAAACAGAGGTTGTATAGCAGGGGACTTGCGTTGTCTTCGTAGTCTCGTTTTTATTTCATTACATCAGTTATTCGGGAAAAACTAACGCAATGATTCAACAACGCTTGCTTGGCATTCATTCTCTCCAGATACGAATAATTATGGAAACATTTTCCACCTTCTCCTGATATCTGGCCTCTGAGTTGACGTCTAAAAAGGCACTTTGGATGCCTTATTTTAAGTTAAAGCATGACAACCAGCGGCGTAGCTACGTGCAAGGGTGTGCAGTGCACTAGGGCCCCCGACCTCAGGGGCCCCCCAGGCTCTGACCATCAAATCGCGTTTGATCTTACACAAAAATTCAAACTTTGACTTTTCTCTGTGATCTATTATGTGAATAACATTGTTTTCATTATATTCAGTTGTTGAAAAATGTTTTTTCCGAAATATGTATCATCAAATCTAGGGATTTATCGCCAGAATTCACTGGTGAATCGGACACCTATCTACAAAAACTAAATCCGACTATATGGTACAGTAGGGTAAACATAATTTCGGCAATCAAATTTCATTTTTTTCATTCGTGCATTAGCTGAAATAGAAGAATAAATTCTTGCAAAGAAGAGCGAAAACAAGCAGAAATTAAAAAAAAATGTTGAATTTTGAATTTTTAATGTCAGTTTGGACGACGTATGCAGGCAGAGCTTTAGAAGAGACGAATACGAAGAAAACAATTTATAGGAGTGACTTCGAGTCCTTCAAGTGCAAGGCTAGAGAAAATATCATAGCATATGGTAAAGATCCCCATATCGAAGAAAAGACACAAACAAAAGATAAAAAATATTTCGATGAATTAGCTTCCGATCACCGATTTCGAAGCAGAGGAGAATTTTCCGAAATAAATATTTTCAATAGAAAGCTCGATACATTAATTTCTCAATTTTATAAGTCGCCTTCTTATATTTCGGTTGCAGTTTTCAACAAACTGCCGAATCATTGGAAACTATTGAAGGCGCTCCTTGTAACAAAAGCGTATTATTCGCTCTAAGAGTTTTTCTGCGACACAAATCTATCTGTGATATGATTATAGTTTGCTCTAGACTGTAAGTTCATTTTTTGTCCATATTTATTTTAATAATGTGTTATTTATGCTGAAAATTGAGGAGTACACGCTATTGTATTAAGCCTGTAGTACAATAAAGATTTGATTGATTGATTGAATTCAAGTTTCGGTTGTATGACTGCAGTCAACAAAATTTTGAATTTTCACCATCATTTCTACTAGATATAGGTAGACGAAAAAACTGTAATTCACAGCTTCGACCAATTTCAAAGTAAATATTGCGATATGAAAGGGACCAACTTTCAAATTCAAGTTCTCAATATTTATCACCTATTTCTACCTGAATTGAATAAGGCATGGACAATAATTCATGAATTGTATATGAAAATAATAAGGAAATACGGAATGCTGGAATGCGATCTAACAGAAGTATTTACAGCAATATTACTGTTCCATACAATCTTCCTGTCACCTCTGTAGAAGCTGAAAGATCTTTCAGCAAATTAAGAATAATATAAAATTATTTGCCAAGCCAAGCTCAACTGGGACATTTATGGCTTATACCTATAAATTGAAAATGAAGCTGCATCAAGTCTAGATTTGAGTGAAGTCATTGAATTTTTCACAAAGAGTAGGTCTAGAAAGAGGTTATAAACATATCTTTTTCCCAGAGAATAAATGACTTCAAATCTAGACTTGACCTATAGGTTCGAATCCCCAATAATTAATTTGAATTCATTCCTCGAATAATTTATTCTTATTGTGATTTCACCAAATAATCTAACGTATCAATAAAAGAATAAGGCTAGAAGGTCATAGTGACAATGACAATTTTTTTGAGAATATTTGTACATATAGTAAGTATCTATAAAAAATGTGTTTATAGCCCTTTTTCATCCATATTGATATAACATTAATATAATGAATTTAATATACCTACTCAAATACCTACATAAATAACAACATAATTTATTCAAGTATATTCCTCAACTGTACCTTCAGTAAGTAACTTTGCTTCTTCGAAGTATTTATATTTTGACTCGAAAACAATTCATTAAGTGGCCCCTCTTCGATTTTTGCACCAGGGCCCCGGACTAGCTACGCCACTGATGACAACGGTCGTATCCATCCATATGATAGCCAGTTTTCGACCATGGAATGATTCTGATTCATGGATAAAATTACTATTATTAATTTTCATTTCAAGAACACATTTGGCTATTGCAACAATTCACACTAAATGTCATATAGGGAGATTGTTCACAATACTGTTGTGTTTCAGCCATTCACGGTGCTGGTCATTCTACGACACTGAAAAATCGTATAAACAGGCCAACATGCCTATTAAAATATTTAAGTTCTCCAACTTCAGCAAATAATCACAAATTCAATCAAATATTGTTCTAAAAAGAAGTATTTCCTTCACCATAGTGAAAATGTCTGAAGCATACCTATACCATTTCCCTCAGGATCTTCTCCCTTGAAAGTTTTTATCGCAATTCCTTTTTTTTAGGATTCACAACCACTTGGAATTCGTGGCACAAAACGTACATACAGAAAAAACACAACAACACTTTGCAAAATCTCAATTTCTTCGCCTCATTCAATATGGATTCGAAAAAACTGCATATATGCATAGTAATTTTTCAGTATGATGTTACGAGGATATATTTAAAAATTCTTAGTGTACCATAGAACCAAACAAAATTTCAATGTCAAAATATTTTTTTACTCAACATTATCTCCCCTTAATTGAATACATTTATCACAGCGAACATGCAAAGTCTCTAGACCTTTCATAAAAAATGTTTCTTCTTGCTCTGCAAACCAGTCCTCCACAACTTTTATTACCTTCTCGTTGGAAGAAAATTTGCGACCTTTCAAACTTTTTTTCAGTTGAGGAAAGAGATGATAGTCGGACGGAGTCAAATCTGGTTAATGAGGGGGGTGTTCTAGTAATTCTGACCCTAAATCACGAATGTTGTGCATGGCAACATGAGATTTGTGTACTGGGGCGTTGTCCTGTGAAAACAAAGTACCTTTGGATAGCTTTCCGCGTCTTTTCTCTTTAATTTTTTCCGGTAGAGTGGTCAGTTATGTCGAATAGTAATCTCCAGTTATTGTTCTACCCTTATTCAATCGATATTTATATTATGCATCGATGTTTTCGGGAACTGACACAGAAACTGGCCTTCCTGATCGGTCCTAATCTTCAATGGAAAATTTACCTGTTTTGAAGCTCGCAGTCCAATTTTTCACGGTCGCATAGATCACCAAGGGTATTAAGCATATCTTCGTAAATGTACTTACCCCTTAACCCTTTTAAAAACACAGGTACTTGATGATGGCTCGATACTCCAATTTTTCGATTTCTACTATTTTTCTTTCAATTTGCGTCGAACGCTACACTGACACTTCTAATAAGTTATTGTTGATATGATATCGCAATATTTTGTTTATGAATGGAACTAGGCTAACTAGATATCAATACATCCTCGTACATCGTGACAAATAATAATCGTGAAAAATAAATTTCCACAAAAGACAACAGTAAGTTACAAAAAAAAATTTAACACTACTAAGAAAATCATTAAAACAATGAATTATATCTCTTTACCTACTGAAAGTGGGTGATAGCTGGTTATTTGGAGGAGACTATTCAATATATGGATTCCCAATTAGAGTTTAGGACGTTAACTGCCGGGCCTCCCTATATACAACTCTTGTTGCGATGTGGCTGCAAAATGGCGAATGCATTGGTCCCCCATCTCAACTTCATTGTTGACCTCGTCCTCGTTGTATCTTCGGATATCGAATATTATGTACAGGGTGGGCTAAATTGAATGGTTTTGAAAGGAAAGTCCTATTCACACGCCTATCAATGTTCATGACAAACCCAAAGGTGTAAACCTCTGACTACCTATGGAAAGAAGAGACTCTCAATCGAAATGAAAAGTATGTACTCAGATTGAAATTTGTCATCCATTTGTGCACAATACATATACATACTTAAGTACCTACCAGAATGTTCGCTAACCTGCTCGGCCGTTTTGGCCACAGTTTTCTGAATCTGTGTCCACTTCATTCATTAATATCGTACGGTTATTTCAATTTTGTGTTACTAATGGCGTTTTGAACAGTGTTGTCATCACGGTGAGATTCAGATTTATTTCTGAATATTATTAGCTAAATACGTTGACAAAGTAATTCGTGTGTGTCTTGTTTGTGATAAATTGATCTAATTGAATCCTGAATTGAGTTCACACAGGTATGTTCTACCCTTATTATTCTGAGTAACAGTGCCGTAGATTCTTCGATTTTCGGAATTTCACTTTTCAGATTCCCTCCTGATATTGAGAGGTGGAACATAAATTCTGAATTAAGCTGACTCTGTTTACCTAACTCAGAGTCTATTTCAATGTTCGGAACATTGTATGAATCCGTCAAAAAGAGTTAATGCACTTATAATTTTATTTCCTTCTGTCAATACCAATAACACCAAGCCACTGGATCTTTCAGAGTTAGATTCTGAAATGTCCCACTCATTGAAACTGAGTAGGTACTTAAAATTTAATTTTCACCTCGAATTTATGAATGAGATGCTGTGTCTCCTCTTCCTTTGGTCTTAGGTGTGAAGAGTATATCATTATCTGTCATCTATCATCAGAGTGCATTTTCAAAAGTTGCTGTTACTTTCTTCCTGTTCTAAAATATTTCGTTTCCATGAAACATTTTCAAGGCAGTTTTTCCAGTGGACTGGAATTGTGTCAGAAGTTTTTATTGAAACCTTACGTATTAACCGATAATTCTTGAAAAATTGTTTTTTCGAATGTGTTAGTTTATATGATTTTGTACCTATGTTTGTTGAATTCTCGACAGGAATAAAGTTCTTTCAAATCCATGTTTCTGAAAACACTTGAAAACTCTTAAACGATAGTAGATAGCGATAAGAATGAATGAATAAATAAATAATGGCCTTCATTTCGGGATACAGACATGTCACAAAGTCTTTCAAGAAATTTGGGAGAGAGATCACAAAACATATACCAGAAATCGAAATAGGGCCAGGAAAGAAAGTATGCGGTTACATTCGACTACTGAAACATCATGAATTCAGCCATATTGTATGATTCAAATTTAAGAAAATGTTTATAAATCTCGGATTTGTATTTGAAAAAATTCTTTTCCTTATTAATATCAGATGGTAGTTGATTGAAATCTATATATATAAAAGAAAGATGTTGGTTACACCATTTATAACTAGACATCGGATAAGGTGTTTGTTATGAAACTTCATATATGGATTCGTCTACGGTCTGGTTATTATAAAATACAATAAAACTTCGAAAAAATCGATAAAAATTTCACTTATACAGGAAATGATTTTCCTCCTTTTGAGCGAGACCACTAGGTGTCGCTACAGTTACAGTTACGCTACCGCTTATTCCTAGGTACTTGATTTAATATTCTCTCCGTTAGATGGCGTGTACAGTGACTATATTACCACTATAGTCACTGTAATCGTGTGTAATTTGAGTTGCCTACAACTCTGCGCTGTTGGCCAACACCAAAAAGGCTTAGCGTAGGAGTACAGTAGTACAGATGTCTACAATGATTAGATATTATTTTTATGTATCTGTTCTGTGTGACAGCTCATATCCATCGAAACATTTGACAGTTCAAAAATCAGAGAACCTAGCTGTTGATCTCCGATTACCGGTGATTACGATTTGTGAAATCCACCGTAAGTATCATTTAGGCGGAACAAAGTTCGCCGGGCCAGCTAGTATTTTATACAACTGTATCAGAGGTCCTTGTTTCGATTTTGTCATGTTCAATGTGCGGGTGTTATAAGCAGTGTTTTTGTTTTCTTCGAACCTATTTTTGATTTTGAATAAGAATAGAAGACACTCCTGGATATGAATGGCAGCAGCTGTTTGAATCCCCTCTTCTCCGAATTTCCCCCTACAAGGTATAATACCTTATGCCCTCTTTTGAAGACGGGTAACTCTATCTGACTCTGAGACACCTCCATAGAAGACAATTCCATACCTAATTTTGGCCTGAAATACAGCCTGATAAATAATTGTCATGGTTTTCTTGTCCAGATACCTGCTTGGAATCCTTAAAAACAAACATATAGAACTAAGTTAATTGCACAATTCTGAAATATGTTTTTTTCATGTTAGCTTGTCATCTAGGTGCGAACCTAGGAATTTCGATAAATCTTTTAATGCTAGTTGAACATCTTCTAACCTTAGGTTTTCAGCTATTTTTGATTGGCTATGTGATGTTCTGAACAGTATTAGTTTCTTCTGTATTCCTATGCAGATTGTTTGTTTCAAACCATTTTTGTACTGTGCTTAGGATGTGATCAGAAAGTATGCACATTGAGTTTGTTATGAACATTCTTCAGACACCGACATAAGTTTTTGTCTATCTAGCTTATAAAGGAATTTACTAATCAAACTCGTCTAATTCGGCCAACTTTCTTCATATTTCATTCAATTTCGAAAAAATTTGGTTCTGTTTAGGAAATCCATCATTCAACATTTCTTTCAATTTTTATTTAAATCTGAATTTCACAAAAACTACATTGAGTGGAATGGAGTGGTCGTCCAGCCTACCTCTATTTAAACTGAAATATACCTAGTGACATTGAAACTCTTGTGTGTTTACTATCCAGAATAGACGAGCGAATCACAGTTGGGTGATATATTCAGTTCTCGTTTCGCTAAGTAAAGCAAATCTCTCAAGTTCACTTACGGGATGCTAATCTACGGAACATCCTTCCTCAACCTGTCAGCACTGCGGGCAATAATGCAAATCCTGAGCGGACCCATCAAGCAGTCTAGGCTCCCGTCTCCAACCCCTCAACTATTGATGCAGGAAAATTGATATTTTATGACATCCAATTGACTTTCTCTATTTACGTTCACTTAATCCCGATTAGAGCTCATATGGTCCCCCCCAACTCAACTAAATGTAATGCTATTAGTTGGGACAAAGTTTAAAATTCAACTCGACTGGTGGTTGATTGACATTTTAAAGCGAATCATAACTAATCCCACCTTGGTAATCGAATTTGAGTATTAAAAACATTTTCAATCTCAATAATTTCGGAATGATGTGCTTTGAAAAATACCAAATGGTTTCCTAGGTTCTACACTGCGCAAAAAAATTAACGCACATTCTGAAAATCTCAATTTTAATGAAAGTTAACTCTACATTGACTTTATAACTTACTAGCTGGCCCGGCGAACTTTGTTCCGCCTAAATGATACTTACGGTGGATTTCACAAATCGTAATCACCGGTGATCGGAGATTAACAGCTTGGTTCTCTGATTTTTGAACTGTCAAATGTTTCGATGGATATGAGCTGTCACACAGAACAGATACATAAAAATAATATGTCAATTACCAATTATAGCAATTTTGGATTTAGTGATTTCCGCAAATATATTTATTACTCAAACAGAAATTCAAAAACATTTTAAAAATTATGAGGAAAGATGAGAATGGACATATCACGACCGAAACTGATCGCCAAAATCGTATATACTTGACATTTCGATAAAAATTCACTGTGATATTCACGCGCTTCTGGATCTGTTAATTGACCTTCATGGTACTATAGGTGCTATGCAAAGTACACAGTAATTAATGTCATATGTTCTTTATTCGACCATTTCAAACAACGACGACCGAAATTCTCGAAAAAAAAAAAACAGATGACATAAATTGATGGTCGCGAAAGCCTCAACAAATTCATCGCCTAATGGTGCTGATGTCAAATATAGTTAGTACCTTCACGATAAGATGTCTAGAATAATGGTGTAGGCACCTGTCAATTTTTGAATGGAATGACGTTCGACCAAATCGAAAATATTAGCAATATGGCGGCGCCGCAATATCATTTCAGTTTTCAGTGTATTTTCCGTTGTCAATTTGATGGATGTATCAACAGCTGATTTGCTAAAGTCAATTATGACATGACAGCAGAATGGCATCTTTTTATAATGAAAGTTTTCTACTTTTCCTAAGAACTAATATACATCAGAATGTCAGGAATATAAACACACATTATTGCTTGACAAAATTGTCTATCATTAACACGCCACGTTCGCCAGAATAAATTCAAGTATTTGAAATAACTGAAAAAAATCAGTC
Source organism: Adalia decempunctata (assembly GCA_951802165.1). Classification (NCBI taxonomy): domain Eukaryota; kingdom Metazoa; phylum Arthropoda; class Insecta; order Coleoptera; family Coccinellidae; genus Adalia; species Adalia decempunctata. Next base: position 33,608,267 of record OX637697.1, on the reverse strand, counting down.
ATAATTTGTGAATAGCGCCACCTGAAGTGGAAAGAACGAAACATTTGCCAACGGCGCATTGTTGTAGGCAACCCAAATTACACACTATTACAGTGACTATAGTGGTAATATAGTCACTGTACACCCCATCTAACGGCGAGAAGTACCCACGAATAAGCGGTAGCGTAACTGAAACTGTAGCGACACCTAGTGGCCTCGCTCAAAAGGAGGAAAAGCATTTCCTGTATGAGTGAAATTTTCATCGATTTTTTCGAAGTTATATTGCATTTTATAATAACCAGACCGTAGACGAATCCATATATGAAGTTTCATAACAAACAGTCCATCCGATCTCGAGTTATAAATGGTGTAACCAACATCTTTCTTTTATATATATATATTTTTTATGTTCCCTCGGGAAGGTTCTGAACGAAACAAGACACATTAAATGGAAGAAAAATTCGGGATTTCACCGAATCTTATGTGAAAGAAGAGAAATGAACAAATTTCAAAATACTAAAATGCTGATAGGTGATTCAATACTTAGTATTTCCACCCCTTGCGTTAATTACAGCTTGGCAACGACGGTTCATACTCAAAATGAGTGATCTTAAAATGTTGTGATCTAATCCTTCCCAGATTTCTCCGAGTTGGATTTCTAAGTCATTAAGAGTAGCTGGATGATTTTCTGAACTTCTCAGCCTTCTACTGAGGTTGTCCCAAACCTGCTCAATCGGATTGAGATCTGGACTTCTTGCTGGCCATTCCATTCGAGAGACTTCAACCTCTTCAAGGTACTCCTGAACGATGCGCGCACGATGGGGTCTGGCATTATCGTCCATAAAAATGAAATTTTCACCAATGAATGGGGCAAATGGCACTACATGCTCTTCAAGAATGTTCCTTATATACTTACCAGCATTCATAGCTCCATTATCAACAACCACTAGGTCTGTGCGAGCAGTCAAAGATATTCCACCCCATACCATAATCGATCCTCCCCCGAAACCAGTAGTATTCAGGAAATTGCAGTGAGCATATCTTTCGTGTGGACGTCTGTATACAAGGGAACGTCGATCACAATGGTACAGGCAGAATCTAGACTCATCTGTGAAGAGAACTCTTTTCCAATCGGCCTCTTCCCAATGGATATGCTCTCTCGCAAAATCCAAACGCGCCCTTCGATGGGCTGGGGTAAGAGCTGGGCCTCTTGCCGCGACACGAGGCCTTAAATCATATTCTCTGAGGCGATTTCTTATTGTCTGAGTGCTAATTTGCACCTCATGAGTTTGCTCAAGCTGATTTTGAAGGAGGCGTGCGGTTGCAAACCGTTGTCTCAACGAAGAAACTCTCAAGTAACGTTCTTGAATGGGTGGTCTACCCTGTCCTGGTCCTGGTCTTCGGACATTCATACCTGTCTCCCTGAATCACTGCAACATTCTGGACACACTTGTATGGGAAACTCCAAACCTTTCTGCAATTCTTGTGTATGTCCACCCTTCTTCTAGCAAAACTACCGCTTGGGGTCATTCCTCTTGGGTCAAATTGCGTGTTTCGCGTTGCATAGCGATCGAGTGTAGAAAATCAAACGAAAGAAAAACTATTGATCACTAGAATTGATCGAGAACAACTAATTTTGGAATGGAGCCAATACATTCAAAATCTGATAATTTCATCTTTTTTTTATTCCTGCTGGGAGAAAAAATCTGTATTGAAGAAAAACGTTGAAAGTGGATAACATATGCATGCATAATTCTGATAAAAATAATTATCATTGAGAACACCTTCAGTTGTAGAATAAATTTGAGATTTCCATAATGTGCGTTAATTTTTTTGCGCAGTGGGCATTTTTCTTTTCATGTGGAAATAACACCTCTCGTTGGAAAACCCCTTATTTCTTTATTAGAAAAAACTCCAGCAGACAAGCAACTACCCCTCCTCCTAACCGCGATAAATCTACGGCAGAAATGTGGTGAAATGTGCATAAAACCTACAGTAGTATTTTCATTCCATATAAGTTGAATAAAATTTTGTTAACTTCAGACAAATTCAACGAAACTTTGCAGGGATCTGCTTGTAGTTTCATTCTGATTGCATCGCGGGTAACTCGGTCTGGTACATTGTCTTCACAATTGCTTTTTTAAATGCAGTCTCTTCTTTTTTTGTTCATATTGACCGCCTAATCTTTTAGTATCAACTCCAATTCTTTTAAACTTCTTTGCTCATCAAATTAATATTCTCGTTCGCAGCAAAATATTCCTCAATTATATTTGTGACTGTAGATTATATTTCTGGAAATTTGTTTCATTTTCAAAAATGATTGGCATTCGAGACTACAATATCAATAAAATGAAACGGAGAAATAAAAGCCAGTCTAGAAAATGCTGTCAGAATAAATTATATCCTTGAAATGGCAGGTCCTTGACACTTTAATTGTTCTGATTCTTTAGATAAAATATCTTAGAAAAATCCACGAATGTCAGGCCTGTGCGGTTATGTAATTATAAAATGAGGTGGAACAATTTGAAAAAAGCGTTGAGCCACTTGATGGAAAAACACAATATACAATTGGTTATTCTAATATCCTGTTTTCTTTCCTGTAGAAAATGAAACTCGATTCACGTTTCCCCACAATTCATAATTCAAGAAAGAGCAGTGGTCGTCATGAAATAAAATGCGCTCCCTCGAGGAATAAGAACATCCAAACCAATTCCGATGACAAATCTAATTTTCTCAATATTCTGAAAAACTGTCAACGTCTCCATAAACAGAAGAGAGGACGCTGTTTCTTTTCAGCGTATCATTTCTCGCTCTAATGCATGCATCCGTTTTCCAGACGTCCAATGACGGCAACACGACAACAAGCACGCTCTCCTTCATTCCCAAGAAAGAAGATGATGGAAAGTATCTGTCTTGTAGGGCAGAGAACAAGGTGATGAATGTCGAGGAATTGGAAGACGGATGGCAGCTCGAGATACACTGTAAGTATTTGTTATTCATACACCTGAAGCTGCGATATTCGAGTTGCTTACTTTTTCTCATTTACGAAATGTGTTCGATGAAATATATTCTTCTTAGTGAGAGTGTATCCAGTTTCACTTGGAAAGCTACTCGTTTCGGAGAGATTAGCGTTTTATAGTCAAAAGAAAAATAAATATGGTGGATGGAAAGTTACGATCTATCTAGAATACCTCGGTGTGATATTCGGAGGTAATATCCCGAGACTATGACAAATAGCCGACTATTATTTTCGGCCTAATTCTATCGAGAGCGTCTTGTATTTCTACAATTTAATAAGACCATATGAACATTAATAATCTGAATAACTCCCGAGAGCTTTAGCACGAGGGAGTTATTCTTTGATTCGAAATACAAGTTGCTCGAGATGAATTAAAGAAAATAATAGTCGCTTTTTGTCAAAGTCGAGTGATATTCAGGAAGATTATTTCATGAACACGCTCAGAACGCTCGAATCCGCGGTCTTTTGTATTTTAGACCGAGCGGTCGGACTTATTTATAATTATTTTGCAAAAAAATTGCTATCCCAACCAAGTTTTGAACTCGGGACCCTCCGAACATTTTAAATTCTGAATGAATGTTATGCCAAATTTTGACACTTTAAAATAGCCGCTGATATTTCTTTGTTTACCTAAATAGTCGATAATATTGCATATCGCGTGACTGAATTCGTTTCTTTTCATTGGCGGAGCCATGTGTGAATGAAATAATCGGAGGTAATATCCCAAGACTATGACAAATAGCCGACTATTGTTTTCGACCTAATTCTATCGAGAGCGTTTTGTATTTCGACAATTTGATAAGACCATATGAACATTAATAATCTGAATAACTCCTGAGAGCTTTAGCTCGAGGGAGTTATTCTTTGATTATTAATGTTCATTTGGTCGAATTGACTTGTCGAAATACAAGTTGCTCGAGATGAATTAAAGAAAATAATAGTCGCTTTTTGTCAAAGTCGAGTGATATTCAGGAAGATTATTTCATGAACACGCTCCGAACGCTCGAATCCGCGGCCTTTTGTATTTTAGTCCGAGCGGTCGGACTTATTTATAATTATTTTGCAAAAAAATTGCTATCCCAACCAAGTTTTGAACTCGGGACCCTACGTACATTTTCAATTCTGACTGAATGTTATGCCAAATTTTGACACTTTAAAATAGCCGCTGATATTTCTTTGTTTACCTAAATAGTCGATAATATTGTATATCGTGTGACTGAATTCGTGACTTTTCCTTGGCGGAGCCATGTGTGAATGAAACAATCAATTATATCGATTAACATTTTTCAACGATAGTTCTACTTAAACGAAGACTATATCGTTCAGTTACACTGTCTGTATTTTCGCCGTGAGTGATCTCATTCGACTTGAATCCGCGGTCAGATTCTGCCCGTATGGTCGTAAACTCGATACGAGGATATATTGAAAAATTATTAGCCTACTATAGAAGCAAACAAAATTTCAATGTCAAAATATTTCATTACTCAACATATTGTCCTCTTAATTGAATACATTTATTACAGTGAACCTGCAACGTCTCTAGACCTTTCAAAAAAATGTTTCTTTTTGCTCTGCAAACCAGTCCTCAACAGCTTTTATTATCTCCTCGTTGGAAGAAAATTTACGACCTTTTAATAGTTATTTTCCAAACAAGTGCGGAAAGTCATATTTTCCCGCACGAAACTGCCGTTACCCGAACGACGCGAAGCGGAGTTCGGGTAAGCAGTTTAGTGCGGGAAAAACACTTTCCGCACGAGTTAGGAACAATATTTTTTCTACAAGCGCTTATACGAGATCGATTTCAACACACAGATCAAATGTGAATTGATCATTCTAAATACACATGAATGACAAAAGTCTCTGACAAGTCGTTACCATTGTACTCTCATCGTTGACCTTCGGTCCATAGAGACTACAAGCCTATGAAATAAATTTAAACTGTAATAATATTCATAAATTCTTTATTAATTGAAAAGAAAACTAGACTAACAGCACATAAAAATGAATTTTGATAAGGAATCTATGTACATTCTGTTTCTTCCCATTATTATCAATATATTCATTAGAAATATTCAGTTATTAGTTATATTTATTGTAAACGTGCAGTTGGTCGCGTTATGCAAATTTATAGCAGAAGCCATCATATTGGTCGAAGTCAGCTGCTCCTTGGAAGATAATGATTCTGTATTACAGTTTGAAGAGGAAGAAGCAAAACGTTGAATATTTGCCATCATATTGTTCGAAGGCTCTTTGGAAGGTAATGATTCTGTATTACAGTTTGAAGAGGAAGAACCATTCAAATTAAGAATTTTAGTGGACATTTTTTTTTTCTGGTTAATAGATTCTTCCAAGTATCCCTCAGCAACAGCAGTTGACTTCCATCCTCCTAAACGTTTAATATTTGTGATACCTTCTCCACAATTGGCTAGGAAAGTAGCCGAGGAGCGCCTAAAACTGTGTCCTGTGTATAATTCCGGATTTTGTAGGCGTAAGTAAGCTGCAATTTCGGACGGTATTTTTCCTATTGTATTGATTCCGACAGGTTTAATCTTACATTTTCCCCGATTATACTTTATGAAAATTCGGCGATGAGGTATTTCCTTTGGACGTAAATTCATATATTTTCTGTATATGTTCAGAAAATATCCATTATTGGTGTCTTGGGATATAACAAACGATCTTGGTGAATGATTTTTGGAGTCCTTAATATTGACGATGATCAAGTCTCCTTTATCATCTATATCGTCGATGGTGAGTTTTGTAAGTTCCTCTCGTCTGCAGGCACCAGCTAATCCAAAAATTGTTACCAACTTCATCATCAAGTAAATTTCATCAGATGCCTCACTCATGAATTTTGTTATTTCCTCTTCATTAAAAGTTTTGGCCCTTTTTTGGACGAAATCCTTTATTCTGTCGTTTAATGAAGGCAGTTAATTTATGGAATTTTCCAATATCCAAATCCTGTTTCAGTTTACAAACACTCTTTATCATTGAATATCGGGACCATAATGTGTTTGGTCTCCAAATTTTGGACATTTCCAAAAAATACGCCGAAAACACTTCCTCCTTCCTCGGTTGATCCTTTTTGGAATTACACCAATCAATGAATTCTGAATATTGCTTCTCATATTTTATCTTCGACTTGGCCGGTAACAAATTTAAACTCGCTTCATAAGAAGCTGCTAATATTTCTTCGGGCAGGCCATCATCAGATCCCGAAGTATCCATTTTACCGGAGCGTACTGATTGAATTCGAGTTGATATTATTTATATTTAAACACAATTTCATAATATAATGACAATGTATTAATTCTTATTCACATGCCGTTTCCATAGTAACGTCGTCGGTGGCATAGAGATATATCATTATTCAGTTTATTCTTTAGAAAAAGCGTGCGAGAAAAGCCCTTGCTAATCCATTACCACACGCATTTGCGTGCGGTAATGGAATAGCAGGGGTTTTTCCCACACTGTTTGGCAATGTGACTCTTTACGAATTGAAATACGTGCGGGAAAGAGAATGAAAGTGCACGCTTGTAGAAAAACTTTTTTTCAGTTGAGGAGAGAGATGATAGTCGGACGGAGCCAATCTGGTGATTAAGGGGGCTATTCTAGTAATTCTAACCCTAAATCACGAATTTTCTGCAGGGCAACATGATATTTGTGTACCGAATTTCAGAGACGATTTCGTTGATAGGTCAAATTCTTCAATGGGTTCCGTATCGTTTATGCTTGGTGTGGTACATTCCACTGCGACCTGAAGGTCTTTTGTGCCCCAATAGGGATATTTTGGCAATTGCGCTGTATACAGCTCTCCCTCCATCTCCAGACGGCTTCAAGGAAGCTGAATCTTCGTTCCTCTTGGAATTTTCTCCTATCCAAGACATTCATCAGTTTCTGATTATTCCATTTACATCATATGCTGCCTGAGACGACAATGTCCTGTGAGGAAGCCAGTGAGGAGGCGTAACTTATTTTTACTGAGATCCAGATAATCATTTGTTCTTACAGTTCCGAAATTCCATAGGAACTTTTGCAATGATTGTTTCCAGGACGAATCATCTCTGTCAGTTTCCTCGTTCTTCAAAAACTCTCTCTTACCTCACGAAAATACCCAAAATCCATCATTTTTTTCATCACCCTCTATTTCAAGATCTCCGTTGAGGTGGGAGTTTTCTTTCATCACTGTACTTGATATAAAAACATCAATACGGCTGAGAGTTTTCATCCAATTATGATTTTTTCATGTGAAGAAATGGGAAAATTATGGGAAATATGAATACCAAGCTATTTTGCATTGACTTTTCCTCCTTCGATCCGTATTTACATCAAGGCCAGGATATCTGTGAAAAAAGTTTTATCGAGTTTAAAATGACCATTTTTGTCGGATTTTTTTTGCCATTTTCGGGAATTTAAAAAAAATACTTCTACTCCGCCTAGAGAATCCAAATTTCACTCACGTATGAATCAATCATTCCTCTTTTCGACCGTAAAAATTTCCTCAACGTATCGCAGCTTCCCTGCGATTTTGAAGTTCTTCTGGACCCACTTTTCTACAGATTCCCTCGGGCCGGTCCACCAAGTTACCAGTTCAGTATAGTAGGTATAGAATAATATGATTAAATTCGAGCAGTATGACCATTAACGTAATTTCGAGAAATTCTTGTGATCTTGTTAACTTTGATCGCTGATAATAATGAAAAATATCTTTGCAATTTGAACCTAAAAACCTAGTACTCAAATTTTGTTGAAATTAATAAACGTCTTAATTATCACTATTCCTTTTTCCAATCACAAGAAAATTATAATGCATTAGCAAATTGCCTTTGATCATAAAAAGCCAGTTTTCTCGAAAACGGTTCACTGAACCAGGAACACCATTTTTATGGTAAAACTCATTGGCGAATTAGCTGTGAAATTGCAAATGAGCAAATTCAATATCTCCGGCCTTGAAGCAGCAATAGAATTCTTGAAAAAAAGCCAACTGTTCAATCAAATATGATCAATACATCCATAGTTTATTTCTCTTTCTGTTTATAACCATATTTTGTGAAAATTTTAGTCTTAATCTGTAATGTAAAAATAGAATATTGTACTGTGTCAATGGCCTAGTTGCCGAGACACGATAATTTAAAAAAAAAAAAAATATATCTCCGGCCCTGGCACGTCTTATAAAACCAAGTGAAGTGCAATAAAATTAGCTATTATTAGTGACAATGTGTGTAAAAAACTCATTTCAGTAATACAAACGGTTCCTGAGAAATTAGCACAAAACTGGAAAAAATAAATTCGGATTTTTTTTGTTTCCCTCCTAGCCACAAGGCTGGTGTTGCCCTTGGGCAAATGAACCTATAAGAGAGAGTTTCCTCGTTCTTCAAAAACTCTCTCTTATAGGTGAACCGTTTTCGAGAAAACTGGCTTTTTATGATCAAAGGCAATTTGCTAATGCATTATAATTTTCTTGTGATTGGAAAAAGGAATAGTGATAATTAAGACGTTTATTAATTTCAACAAAATTTGACAACTAGGTTTTTAGGTTCAAATTGCAAAGATATTTTTCATTATTATCAGCGATCAAAGTTAACAAGATCACAAGAATTTCTCGAAATTACGTTAATGGTCATACTGCTCGAATTTAATCATATTATTCTATACCTACTATACTGAACTGGTAACTTGGTGGACCGGCCCGAGGGAATCTGTAGAAAAGTGGGTCCAGAAGAACTTCAAAATCGCAGGGAAGCTGCGATACGTTGAGGAAATTTTTACGGTCGAAGAGAGGAATGATTGATTCATACGTGAGTGAAATTTGGATTCTCTAGGCGGAGTAGAAGTATTTTTTTTAAATTCGCGAAAATGGCGAAAAAAATCCGACAAAAATGGCCATTTTAAACTCGATAAAACTTTTTTCACAGATATCCTGGCCCTGATGTAAATAAATACGGATCGAAGGAGGAAAAGTCAATGCAAAATAGCTTGGTATTCATATTTCCCATAATTTTCCCATTTCTTCACATAAAAAAATCATAAGTGGATGAAAACTCTCAGCCGTATTGATGTTTTTATATCAAGTACAGTGATGAAAGAAAACTCCCACCTCAACGGAGTTGATCTTGAAATAGAGGGTGATGAAAAAAATGTTGGATTTTGGGTATTTTCGTGAGGTTCGCAGTTTATTTCATGACTGAATCACCCTGTATTTTTCGAAGTCCATGATGATATGTTCTGAAAAAATCAACCCCAAAATACGGGGTGTCCACTTAACCTTTCATTGTGAATATTTTCTATAATAATGGATCACCCAGTATGAATTCTGGGTATTTCAGGTTTTTTCGATGTAACAACAACATATCTAGTGAAACAGTTCATTTTGCGAACGTTCTCGCTCTGAAACGGACACATTTCATACTTTCAAAATCGGTCTTGCATTCAATTGTGAATAATCCTGTATTCGTAACGATTTTCGGTCATATTCCTCTATATGGTTGCTCCCTGGGGATGGAATGAAATGATTCTTGAGAAAAATGAAGTTCATTCGATTCTGCTCCGAGATACGAGCGTGGTAAAAGTGGGTAATTCTCAACTTCAACGCCCTGTATCTCAAAAACTAGTCATAGGATTGAGACACTTCCGATCAGTAAGTCGAGTACTGCATTTCACCAAAATTCTAGAACATTTGACGGAACGCCATTTCCCATAAGAAATTATTGATGTTTTTGATGTCGCTCAATTGTAAAATTGGCAAAAGGTATTGCAAGCATCAGTGGGTGATACTTTGTAACGAATTGTTTTCCATCTGAGCAGGATGCAGTCTGTTTACGCCGGCGTTGATAGATAATTTAAGGTGGGCGTTCAATGTAGTGTATTTTTATTTCAGGTTGCATTTGGAAATGGCTTCACTTTGGGAACTGAAATTTTGTGGGTAAACTCAGAAAGGATTGGAGTTCTTAATGAAATAATGGATATCGATTTAATTTCGAAAGTTCTTTTTTTTCAAAAATATAAGAAAATGAGACAACTCGAGCTTCTGCTTTATTTCAAACGAAAGACCCATGAAAATAGTTCAATTTTCGATTAAAAGTGAATCTACAGATAATTTCGTTCAGAAAAACAACTTGAAATACGGAATTGACAGAGAATAGCCAAATGCAAATTATGGCGGGAAAAAGTTCCTGCTCCACCCACATATTCACCTATTTCATAGTTCAGCGATTTTCGGATAGAGAGCGCCATTGTACATTTCATTCATGATTAGAAAGATATTCATATAATCAGTGATAATGTGAGTTCTATGGAGATATTCCATAAAATGCATGGTGGCGCCTCTATCGGATTAGTTTTCCTACTCGTTGTGATCGGCGACCTTAAGTTTGCTTCGGCAAAACTATGTCTCTTTTTTCGAAAGATGTAGTGTTTATGAACGACCTGGCGCAATTGAGTTGAACAAGGATTTCCATCAGTTAGTTGTACCAAATCGTTTAAGATCATTTTTAGCGCAAAATTCTTAATGACAGTCTTTTGGGCGTTATAAAATCGCTCCTGTCCAAAGGAATAAGAACGCAAAAATGGTGAAATTGTTATAATTATGGAACATGGCACACCGAAAAAACTTCCCTTGTCTCTATGAAATTGCAGGATAATTAGTTTCCTAAAAAGCTTTTTCAGGTTAGTCCGCATTCATTCAATAGGATCTTATTTACTGACTGACGATAAATTAGTTTCAAACCCTGGGACCACATTTCTCTCGATAATATTTGTTTTCGAGTATCTACGATGTACTGTCCGATGCAGACTATATTAAATTTTCAATCATCCGAAGCCATAGCAGGAAATTAAAATATGGTAAAATATGGATTCACCGGCAGAAAACTGCATTACCGTCTCGTGAACAGCAGAGGGATATTTCTCTCGCATTTTCGAAGGAATACAAGATGGAAGGTAGTGTCGCAAATAGAAAATGGGTCACCTAAAGCACTGACGTGAATTCAGGAACTTTCGAGTGCTCGTTCATTCATCCAGTGAGTTGATAAATCTTATAGGTAGATTCGAATTCAAGAATCCAAGGAGAAAAATTTTTGACAACTGTCAAAAAATGCATTACGAACGATGCAGCACTCAACTTTACCATTCCAGAAAATTTGTGTTGACAACTATTAAATTTGACATAAACAGGGTTGTGGATTTTGGAATACTCTACTTGATTAATTTATCATCACATACAGAGTAAACAATGTGTGAGCAATACATATACCTAGGAGCATAGGATAACTGGAGAGAAGGCTCCGCTACAAAAATGAACTGCCAAAAACGTCCGAACTTGTCAGTTCGCCGCAAGGTCACGAGATGGCGACAACGTCGTTCGTTGCTACAATATGGCTATCCAAAATTGTCTTTAATGGTTATTAGTTGTTATTACTTATTAGGTACCATTTGTTACTATATCATAATATATATTCTTTTGGAAGAAAGCACTGCATACTTTTTTTTGTAAATCCGACAATATAATGCATATGCTTCAAGGAACAGATTGATTATAGGAAGAAAAATCTATTTCCCGCTCCGAATCTAAGTGTTAGCACTGTTAGCAAAGGGAATGTAAACGGGGTACCATACAATTCTGCGTATGATACACGAGAACAGATAAAACCTCTGTCTTCCCCTATAAGAATAAAAATACTTACCTGAATGTTCGCTTTTTCCGATAAGGATATTGTGTTGACAGTTTTATTTCCTATCACAGACTTCCCATATAATCGCGCATAACAAGTTGATTAGAATAAAGCGATGATATGTCATCAATATTGTCTATGTTATGATTTATGGCCATTTTCAATTAAAAAGAAGCATAAATGTATCAATAACAATGACAGCCACATTATATTCTTTGGAATTGTGGCGCCACAGAACAAGATATGTGACAGTCTTATAATAAACGATCGCAGCGCTCATCTATCGGGTGAAACACGAAACTCTAACCTCCGCTGTCATTGGCAGTCCAAAATGTTCTGTCGAGCGTATGAAGCCTTCACTCCAGTTATTCTATGCTTCTAGCATATACTAGTGGACTCAGAACATATCCCTGTGGAACTTTTGCTCATGGTGGTGAGCCAACTTGATGATGTGAACGTCGACTAAAAGACAAATCTGTATCTTCATTAACACTCTCATTTTCAGCAGCAATATTTTCTTCTATACATACAGTTCTTTCTCTTGTTGTTGATCTTGCATCGAGTAGAGAAAATGTTTTCCAAAACTTCTCCATAGTTCGACGAATAAGCTGCTCTGATGGACGATTAAGTAAAGCATAAATTTCACGAAATGCTATATAAGTTTGGCGAATAGAACACTGATTTTGATAATAATTTTAATTTGTGAACGTTGTTGCGGCGACGCGGCGTGAGTGATAACTTTCCAATGCTTACTGAACTGAAATGTCAAATCAATGGCTTCTATCTTCTGTGAAATCCCATGTTTCCATATCAAAAATCATCATACTAAAAAAATACGCGATATATTTTTTGTCGATCAATTTCGATCGTGTGTTATCAATTTTCATTTCGTAATACATTCTAAACTAAAATTGACAGTTCACGATCAATACAAATCGGAAAAATCCGGATAATATTGGCCAAAAATATCTTTCTTCCACAATTCGATTTGATTTGCTGTTCTTGCAAACTCCAATGCAAGGATAATAGTATAAGCCCATAATAATTAGTCAGGTCAATAAACCGGGTCCCGATATTTTATGGAATTACAAATGGGGTTTTGCGGAATGCTGCTCATTTCCCATGGAGATATTCTGTCAATGTAATTCCGGTGGGGTATTCAAGAAGAGAGCATCTCTATTAGCTACCGCGAAACATGTTTGATATTAGATTCTAATTTTGAATAGAAAATCAGTCATATTCACGAGCCTACTGAAACATGCTTTTGACACAACGTGCCTTGCTGTATTTACCCAAAACAGCTATACATATTCATTACAGACTATTCCCCTATGGAAACAGCTATAGGTAGGCAAAATACCACCCTTCGTTTTGAATTTTGAATCTGCGTTATATACGCGTGCATTCTACCAGCGCTATAATCAAGCTTATAGGTTATGTCGAAATTGAGAAGTTAATAATTGAAACTGTTCTGATTGTGATGTGAGATTTGTATGATGATTCCTTTGGTATTATGCGTGTATCAATAGGACCAGTTATGTACGCATTTCCGCCGTTTTACCTTCAAACCTATTATAGGGGCATTTAATTGAAGAGTACTACGGGCTGAACGTTCTGAAATATTCATTCACGACACGTCTGAATTGTACGAAATATCGGTACCTCCATTGATTTCTGTATTATATCTCATGTTTCGAATACACTCCTCCTCTTTGCTTTTTGATGTTTGACACAAAGGAAACCACTTCTTCTCGTTCATAATTTTTTTTTTCGAAAATCTTCATCGACACTGCTTTGCCGCAAAACTATTGCTATTGGAGTGCACTACGAGTTGAATGGTCCGAATTATGAAGTCTTGTTTTATGACATTTTCTTGTGTTTCCAAATTCACACGGAAGAATTCAGGAGGTTATTGCTCGTATGAAATTAAGATGAAACTTTTTCATCACATAATTTCCTCTGCCCACACCTTTCCGCGATATCACCCTTACAAGGCGTTTGCTAAAATTGAGTTTTATTTCTTTTCTCTTCAGCTATCGGTTCTTGGAAAAAATTTGGAAATAAAAAATTGTTCTAGATAAAACATGGTTGATGCTCGAGGAGGCCATACTCTTTACTGAACTGTTGGAAGCTGCCAAACGTCTCACTTATGTGAGGGTTTCATGGTCTCAACCTGTATGTATCAGATTAAGCTTCTTCTTATAATGAAATGACTTTTACTTTAGCTTTAGTAGCAATTCATAGCCCCCTTGAGATATACCCTTTTTGAATGACATACAAATAAATGGCCACGGTCTACTAGAGGATGACTCTAACGTGGCCTTAAATAATAGATATGCGGCTGCGTAAAAAAAACTGTTTTTTCAAGAATACAACTTGCTTCTGAAGATACAAGACAGCCGAAATTCGAAAAACTGGTATATGCAAAAAGTATTTATATTAATGCCAGGAATCCAAAGTAAAATAAATGTACAAGTCATGTTTACTGCATGAACATGAAACTATCTGAACGGCGAAAATCCATACAATTCACTCAGTATGTAATATTAAATTGCTCATAATATAAAAAACGAAAAAACTTGAGATTCATATTGTTTTTTCTGTGTTTCACATTATAATCAATTGAATATTACATTTTGAGTTCATGAAAGCGAATTTCTTATGTTCATTTTTGCAATAAGCTTGAACCCAATAAAAACTTTGATTGAGATGAAAGGAACTTTTCGAACGATGTGTCATAAGCACACTCTTTCAATAATTGGGGTTTGTGGCTTTCACTCGAAGGGGACTGAAGGCAAATTATTATTTAAATTCCGGATTTTCTGTAAATATGTACAGTAACGAAAGTAATGAAATGCATTTAACTTTTTTGCTCTGTATGTGAGATCTGCAATAGTCTTGACAATTCGCAGTATACTCAACTACTGTAAACGACTGGCAAAAAATCAGTTTTAGTATACAGGGTGATATGTAAACATGCGGCACAAATTTCATAGAGAGACTAGCTGACCCCGCGAACTCCGTTCCGCCTTATGTTATACCACGATCCCGTTAGGTTAGGCAGAGGGGTGAAAATTTAGGTTTGTATGTATTTTTGTGTGCTGTATCATAAAAAAATTAAAATAAAAATTTTGTACAAAAAAATTTAAGAAAAAAGTTAGGGGTGAACCACCCTTAACATTTAGGGGATGAAAAATAGATGTTGGCCGATTCTCGGTCCTACCCGATATGCACACAAAATTTCACGGAAATCGGTCTAGCCGTTTCGGAGGAGTTCGGCCACAAAGTGCAAACAGGAGAATTTTATACAGGGTTATTTTTTTAAGTGTTTCATTCGACGTTTTCGAGGAAGGAATTGCGATACAAATTAAAAATTTTGTATTTTTATTTCAGAGTACAGGAACTCAATTTCTAAAATATTTTCAAGCCGAATCTACTTCTGGTTCTACCGGAAACGATGTGAGCTTTGTTATTTCAAATGCAACACCCTGTATATTTATACATATTTCAATTATTCGTTCAATTCTGCAATGATTTGATGTATGACATGCGCGACCACATCAAGCGATTATTGAGTTATAGCGTGATTCTCAATTTTTTTGACAGAAAGATTGTCACAAATTAGTGTTCATATCTTCAAAATTCCTCATTGTAAGAATTTTTTTTGCAACATTGGAACAAAAGAAAGTACGCTGATACTGCTCATTGTATGAATTATGAGAAAATACTATACAGGGTGTCTGAAACGGGGCTTCAAAGTGAGCCTCAACAAAACTATAAAATCTCATTATTTTCAACTGGGAACCATACAATTTTGTAATTCCGATCGATTGCTCGTCAAAAACTAGCTAGAGTGTCCCAAACATTGCATGTCTTTAAAATCAGTAGTTTTGATGTTATCGAATAAAATTCGACTAAATCCAGGTTTCGCTCAGTCAAATTCATTGGTATGCTTGTCTTTTTCAAAGAAGACTATGTTAGGAATTGTCATTCCTACTTATTTTTATGGATCGAGCACTATGCAGAACATGCAATGATAATTAGGTGCACTAGAATGATTCATCAAAAGTCTGTTCTCTATTTGCGGCGAATGTGACAAATAAAAAGAAAACAGATAATGAACGATGACCAAATGGTGCTCGATTAATGAAAAGAAGTAAGAATAACAATTCGTAACATAGTCTACTTTGAAAAAGACATGCATACCAATGAATTTGACTGAGCGAACCCCGGATTTAGTCGTGAAATTCGAATTTTATTCGATAACGGCAAAACTACTGATTTTGAAGACATGAATTGTTTGGCACACTCTTGCTAGTTTTTGAGCAATCGATCGGAATTACAAAATTATATGGTTTCCATTTGAAAATAATGGGGTTTTATAGTTTTGTTGAGGCTCACTTTGGAGCCCCGCTTCAGACACACTGTATATTATTTTCTCATAATTCATACAATAAGCAGTATCAGCGTACTTTCTTTTGTTCCACTGTTGCAAAAAAAAATTCTTACAATGAGGGATTTTGAAGATATGAACACTAATTTGTGACAATCTTTCTGTCAAAAAAATTTAGAATCACGCTATAACTCAATAATCGCTTGATGTGGTTGCGCATGTCATACATCAAATCATTGCAGAATTGAACGAAGAATTCAAATATGTATAAATATACAGGGTGTATCTGAAATAACGAAGTTCACATCGTTTCCGGTAAAACCGGAAGTAGATTCGGCTTGAAATTATTTTAGAAATTGAGTTCATGTACTCTAAAACAAAAATACAAGATTTTGAATTTGTATCGCAATTCCTTCCTCGAATACGTCTAATGAAACACTTAAAAAATCACCCTGTATATAAGACTAGCTGACCCCGCGAACTCCGTTCCGCCTTTTATTGTTATACCACGTTCCCGTTAGGTTAGGTAGAGGGGTGAAAATTTAGGGTTGTATGTATTTTTGTGTGCTGTATCATAAAAAAATTTGTCCAAAAAAATTTAAAAAAAAGTTAGGGGGGGACCAACCTTAACATTTAGGGGGGTGAAAAATAGATGTTGGCCGATTCCCGGTCCTAACCGATATGCACACAAAATTTCACGAAAATCGGTTCATTCGTTTCGTAGGAGTTCGGCCACAAAGTGCAAACAGGAGAATTTTATATAATATAAGATCATTTTCCTTGACTTTTTTAAGAATATTTTATCCTTTGATTATTTTTGAGCGCCTTCTTGCGAAGATATAGGAAACAAATTCTCAACAAATAACAATTTATCACCAGAAAGCACATGTTACATCACTTAACCTATAACATTTTAACATTCATTGAAAATGGCTACCCCCAGCTCGGATGCAACCATCCAACCTTCTCGTCATAGAGTGCCGAATTCTTTCAAAAACAACAGGGTCGTTCCTTATTGAGTTAAACATAGAATCATAGATGCATAGAAATACCTGGTGTTGGCACTGATTAGATTTTGTTTAAGACTTTCTTGTCTATCGAAAATGTGATATATGTGGCTTTTCATTTATCCCGAAAGGGGTCCAATTAGCCAGGTTGGCACTCGTGAGATATCGGCAATGTCAGTCATTATGAACGCTAATCTCTACTCTCAATATCTCAATGTAATCATCACGTTTGCAAACAAAAAATGCGAAGGTAGTTCTGAAGAAGCAGAGACAAAGTATCAGAAACTGCTAGGTAGAATTGAAATCTGCTTTTTCTGATGGTTACCCTGATAATTTTAAATCAATAATTTTCACCAGTTAACCAACATTTACGACGTTTGTGAGTGAAAACCAGGATATTATATTTTATATGAATAGATATTTATTTCTTAGCTGTACACGAACATAATTGGAAAGATTTTAAGAGGAAGAGGTGACGAAGAATTTCCTTCGATTGGTGTACCCAAAAAGACACTAACTGAAGACATTATTTTGAAAAATGATTTGCAACGAGAGGTTTGGAATTATAATTTGAAAAATGAATATTTTCAAGTAGTGCAAAATAGTTATTTTCTGAAAAAGTTGGGAAAATTGTATACAGTTTTCCCAACCGCACGCTCAGTGTACAGTGTTCAAGCCGGCTTGCGCGAGCAAAACTGTCGTGAAGCTCGAGCGTGTGGTAGGTCTATAAGGGCCGGTATTATAAAGGAGAACCGAAGGTTGAACCGTGCGTCAACTTCCAGATTCTGACAGTTGAACCGTGCGTCAACTAAAAGATTCCGTATTTTTAATGAGGAATTTGATTGTTGAAGCAACGGTTGAACCGTCAGTTGCCCTATAATAATACCGGCCCTAAAAAAACCGTTTTGGAGATAACTGGCAATTTATGACCAAAAACGCATTGTAGATTTCTTGTAATGGACAAATTAGTAGTGATAATCATCAAGTTTGACAACTAGTATTCAAGTACTAATTAGAAAGTTATTTTTCATTATTATTCGCGACCATAGTTAATTATCACTACCCATTTTACCAATAACAAGAAATTTACAATGCGTTAGCAAATTGTTCTTCATCATAAAATGCCACTTTTCTCGAAAACGGTTTACTTTACAGCAATGAACCAGGAGTACCTCTTTTATGTAGAACACATTGCCGCATCAAAAATTTGCTGTGTCAATGCAAAGGATCCCGCACTTTTTCTATGGCAAATGGCGTTCCGTCAAATTTTCTAAAATTTTGGTAAAATGTAGTACTCGACCTACTGATCAAAAGTGTCCATGGTCCCAACTCAATCTTATGACTAGTTTTCGAGATACAGGGCGTTGAAGTTGAGAATTACCCACTTTTACTACGCCCGTATCTCGGAACAGAATCGAATGAACTTCAATTTTTCTCGAGAAACATTTCATTACATCCCCATGGAGCAACCATATAGAGGAATATGACCGAAAATCGTTACGAATAAAGGGTTATCCATAATTGAATGCATGCACGATTTTGAAAGTATAAAATATGTCAGTTTGAGAGCGAGAACGCTCACAACATGACCTTTTACACTAGATATGTTGTTGTAACATCGAAAAAGTCTGTAAACCCAGAATTTATACTGGGTGATCCATTATTATAGAAACTATTCCCAAGGAAGGTTAAGTGGACACTCTGTATTTATGGGTTGACTCAAAGTGTTTGTTTAATTTTTTTTGAACATATCATCATAGACTCCAAAGAATACAGGGTGATTCCCTCATGAAATGAACTTTGAAACTCACGAAAATACCCAAAAACCACCTTTTTTTTTCATCACCCTCAATTTCAAGATTGACTTCGATGAGGTGGGAATTTTCTTTCGCCATTGTACTTGAAATAAAAACATCAAAACGGCTGAGAGTTTTCATCCACTTCCTATGACCAGATATTTTTTATGCTGGAATAGGAATAGAATAACATAAATAAATAATTTTCATATTACATAAAAAAAAATCTGTTCATAGGAAATGGATAAAAACTCTCAGCCGTATTGATTTTTATATCAAGTACAATGGTGAAAGAAAACTCCCACCTCATCGGAGTTGATCTTGAAATAGAGGGCGATGAAAAAAAAGGGGGGTTTTTGGGTATTTTCGTGAGGTTCAAAGTTCATCTCATGACTGAATCACCCTGTATTCCTTGAAGTCCATGATGATATGTTAAAAAAAAATAAGCAAACAACTTGAATCAACCCATAAATACAGGGTGTGCACTTAAACTTCCTTGAGAATAGTTTCTATAATAATGCATCACCCAGTATAAATTCTGGGTATTACAGACTTTTTCGATGTAACAACAACATATCTAGTGTAATAGTTCATTTTGTGAACGTTCTTGCTCTGAAACTGACATATTTTATAATTTCAAAATCGGGCATGCATTCAATTATGGATAACCCTGTATTCGTAACGATTTTCGGTCATATTCCTCTATATGGTTGGTCCCTGGGGATGTCGTGAAATGTTTCTTGAGAAAAATTGAAGTTCATTCGATTCCGTTTCGAGATACGGGTGCAGTAAAAGTGGGTAATTCTCAACTTCAACGCCCTCTATCTCGAAAACTAGTCATAGGATTGAGTTGGGGCCATGGACACTTTTGATCAGTAGGTCGAGTACTACATTATACCAAAATTTTAGAAAATTGGACGGAACGCCATTTGCCATAGAAAAAGTGCGGGGTACTTTGTTCAGTGGTGAAAAAGCTGGGGCAAAAAGTTCGGGAGTAAAATCTTTGTGCAAATTCAATATCTCCGCCACTGGCACGTCTAATAAAACCGAGTAAAATGCAAGAAAGTGGCTATTATTAGTGACAATGTGTGTACAGAAATTCGATCCCGTAATTCAAGCGGCTCCTGAGATATTAGCAAAAAATTTAAAAAAAAAATAAAATTTTGACAACCTGTATCACTGAAACAAAGACCCGGGGAATAAAATGTAACAGGGGATAAAATAGTAATTTACGTAACAAGTCCGGAAAATAGGGTTTTTTTGGACGAATAAACAAAATTCTCACTGGAAGTCTGTGAGTCCAAAATTTAGTATATTTCATTACTAGTCCAGAAAATAAGCTTTTTCAGTGCGCGCGCGAAGTGTTCCCGTGTGAGGCGGAGCCGAACACGGGAATTCGTGCAAGCACGGAAAAAGCCTTTCTGGACGTGTAATGAACGATATTTTTCATTACACCTCTCTGAAAACAATCCAACGATATTTGTTCTTCGACAGAAAGCATTTCGATATTGTAAAACAATAATCATTCGAAACACTGACGTCTACTGTCATCACGCAATCGTTGCTTTATTGTGTCTCAGCATAGATGCATCTATGTCTCAGCGCACGGAAAAGGGTCACTTTCGGTGCCCTGAATCGACATGTTTTGATAGGGTTTTCAGAGCGGTGTAATGAAATAACTATTTTCGGGCGTGTTGCGTACAATATTTTTTCGGCAACTGTGTAGAATTACAAATCAATGAGACGACACATTTCTTCATTATACATGTAGGATTTTATTCCCGTCAATTGTAGATAATTGTTGAGTATTTCTGCCATTTCTGAATTTCGTGTGTGGGACGCTTTATATTGTGCTCAAGATCAGCGTGACAATTTCTCTTTGCGTTTGATGACTTTCATGTGTGAGCGAGTCCTAAATCTGAAACCTTTATCTTATAGTCGAAAGGACGTGCAATACGATATTCGACGGTTTTACAATTTCGTGGAGTAAGATAAATGGACCAATTTAGGGACAAGTGTTTCTTTGTAGCATTTCACCCTTAGGTGGCCTTGGACCACCATGGGTAGAATAATTTGTGACGGTTAAAGATACACTTGGCTCTTGCTTACTTCATTGGCTTAAGTCGTACAAGAAGTAACACCTCTTTTCTCGAATGCAAATTGGGGGCGGAACCGCGAGTCAACGTTAAGGGCATAACTGGGGTAAAAAGGCAGTTAATAGAGAGAGAGTGAGGAGAGTAGAGAGTCAAGGAATAGAGTAAGAGTCGGTAGAGTTTCAAGACGGGGGTAGTTATTGCCATAAAAGACGGAATTACATCTTCAAGACGGTACCATATCGGCGGTACAAGATTAATTCATTTGTTCGGCGTAAAGACGTTTTCTATATCTCTCGAAGTTCAGTAAAGGCGGATAAATAAGAGTAAGACGTATTTATAATCTTCAAGTGTAGATTGTTGTAATTTATCGTGTAAATAAACTGTATATAGGCAGTTTGACTTTTATTGGTTCTTGGGAGAACTGTAGAAAGCGAAAAAAGACGTAAAATATAGGTTTGGCAGCCAATGCGAAGGTCATATTCCTAGACGACCGAAAACAAACCTACATTTTTGGGGGCTCAACCGGGATTGATTTGTGAAAATCAACTGGGATCTAAGGTGCAGAGAAGACGGATCAATAATCGGATCAAAGGTGACGAGGTAGAACTTCCAGGCAGCTACAAAGACGAGGAACAGCGAGGAATCCATTGTGACTGTGCGATTTGTGTAAAAGGCAATAAAGTGAAACAAGTGAAATAGTGCAAAAGGATTATTTGAATCAAGGTAGGATCTTTCCTTTTTGAACGAATCCACGGAATTTCGAGAAGAAACATTTTAACGACTTTTAAAGACGATTTTTGAAATCATATTCGAATAATTTCTGTAGAAGGAGATAATTGATTGTGTTTGTATTATATGAGGATTTTTTTTTATTGATTTTTGTGCTATTAGACGTTTTTCTCGGATTTGAATTATTGTGAGAGTTGAACTATTACTGTGTGTCGTTTTGATTTTTAGTTTCTGATTGTGTTTTATATTGCGTAAGATAATTTTCGAATTTGTGTTTGGGTGATTTTTTTATTTTTTTTTGAAATTATTGCATGCATCATAGGTGTCTGTCAGATTTGAGAATATTGAATTATAATCTGAATTTATTTTGAATATTGCGAAGTTCGTTATTGTGAGCAGTTACTGAACATCGTTGAGAGCGCGATAATTAACGACGCGGTTATTTTTTTTTTTTCCATCAAATTCAGTAAAAGACGAAATAAAATGTTTGCGTTAGGTGAAATCGTTGAAATTGAGACAAACATCTCTAACGCCAAGGTGCCGGTTATAAAAGCTTTGTACATGATTTGTTTTGGCGATGAAGGCAATAAATACATGCGGCGTAAGGAACTGCGTAGGTTCGCGGGCTTTTCTTGGGAACAGGAAAGCGAAGATCACAAAATGCGAATTTCAGAAGCGTCAGAGAAATTAACAATTGCGGACTTGATTGCGGTGTGTGGAATCCTGAATTTATCGTATCAGGGAGAGGCTAAAGAGTTAGCCCAGCGAATTTGTGATTTTCTTCGTTGCCCCGAGAAGGTAGAAGAAGGCACAGATTCCGAAGACGAGGACGATGAAGATGTAGAAAGTACCAGCGAAAGTCGGGTTCCTAGCGAAAGAACCAGTTTTTCTTTGACTTTTAGAGATGTTGAAGACTCAATCAGGCAATTCACTGGTAGAGATAGTTATCCTATCAATAGGTGGATTGACGATTTCGAGGAGATCGCGGCAATAACAAACTGGACGGATCTCCAGAAGTTATTGTTCGCAAAAAAATCGCTTGGTGGATTGGCAAAGATGTTTGTACAATCCCAGAGTGGTATAAAGACGTGGGCATCGCTGAAAAGCAGATTGGTCGAAGAATTTGAAGTTAGAGTTACTTCTGCCCAAATTCACAAATTATTGAATTGCCGTAGGCGGAATAATAATGAGGATGTACAGGAGTACATTTTAGCGATGCGAGAAATCGGCAGCCGTGCCAATATTGAAGACGAAGCGATTATACAATATATAATCGATGGCCTATCAGACGATTCTGGCAATAAAATTATCTTGTACGGAGCAAGAAATTTTAGCGAATTTAAGGAAAAAGCCAGCATTTATGAACAGGTGACAGGTAAACGTCATACTGTGGCTCAGCGGAAAAATGCGGAGAATCAAAGACGTTTTGACGGTAAGACGATAGATGATCGTTCTCGCGAGATGGGCAGAAGTCCGGTGAAAAAGTTCGAGAAGAACTTTGGCAGTGAAACCTGCTTTAATTGCGGGAATCGTGGACATAAGTCGCGTGAATGTCCGCGAAAAGAGAGAGGTATTAAGTGTTTCAAATGCCAGAAATTTGGGCATATCGCTGTCAGCTGTGATGAAAAGACAGAAAAGTCCGAAGTTGCTAATGTGGTCACAATCGAAAGTTTTCCCAAGAATTCAGTGGAGCTTGACTTTGGGAAATTGAAAATAGACGCACTTTTCGATACAGGCAGCGACATAAGCATTATTCGAGAAGATGTTTACGAAAAGTATTTCGAAACATTGCCATTGTCGAACGATGAGCTTGTTATTCGTGGATTTGGAAATCATGAGGTGAAGACGCTGGGTTCCATTCGATTGAATACGGGTATAAATGGCAACACATATGAGCACAAATTTCACATAATGTCAAGGAATACCTTGAGATCTAGGGCAATTTTGGGTAGCGACGTACTCGAAAAAGCCACCGTGGAATTTAAAGACGGATGTGTATCAGTGAAGCCGATCGCGAACCAGTGCCAGGTTGCGAATGTCATGAACTTAATCAAGGATGACAAGAAAGACGTTTCGAAAGAACAGGTGAATGTGGACATCTGCGAAGCAAGGGTAAAGGAGAGAGCACCTCAGGAAAAGAAAGACGTGACCGTGAAGGAGAAAATGAAACGGGTAAATAGAAAAATTAGGGATCCGCGGGAAATCCGCGAAAAGTCAGTAAGTCCTGTAAGGCATAAAGACGACGTTTCAGCGATAGATACCTTTATGATTCAGAGGGCAGTGAATCTACGGAAAGGTATTAGATCGAATCCGATCAAAAATTGGATAGAGGAAAAGAATCGGAACGAGAAAGAGAGACGGAAAGACGGAAGGTGCGGGATAAATGTCGATCAACAATTTCTTGGTAATGGACATGGAAAAAGAGGGTACTTTGGGAATCATCGAAGGGTTCAGGTAGAAAACATGGAGGACGATATTCCATGGCGGAAACAGTGCCGTTTTCGGGGAACAGGTAGTTCCCGAAATTAATAGTGAATCCGAGGCGGATTAACTTTTTTGGTGGGGGTGAATGTAGGATTTTATTCCCGTCAATTGTAGATAATTGTTGAGTATTTCTGCCATTTCTGAATTTCGTGTGTGGGACGCTTTATATTGTGCTCAAGATCAGCGTGACAATTTCTCTTTGCGTTTGATGACTTTCATGTGTGAGCGAGTCCTAAATCTGAAACCTTTATCTTATAGTCGAAAGGACGTGCAATACGATATTCGACGGTTTTACAATTTCGTGGAGTAAGATAAATGGACCAATTTAGGGACAAGTGTTTCTTTGTAGCATTTCACCCTTAGGTGGCCTTGGACCACCATGGGTAGAATAATTTGTGACGGTTAAAGATACACTTGGCTCTTGCTTACTTCATTGGCTTAAGTCGTACAAGAAGTAACACCTCTTTTCTCGAATGCAAATTGGGGGCGGAACCGCGAGTCAACGTTAAGGGCATAACTGGGGTAAAAAGGCAGTTAATAGAGAGAGAGTGAGGAGAGTAGAGAGTCAAGGAATAGAGTAAGAGTCGGTAGAGTTTCAAGACGGGGGTAGTTATTGCCATAAAAGACGGAATTACATCTTCAAGACGGTACCATATCGGCGGTACAAGATTAATTCATTTGTTCGGCGTAAAGACGTTTTCTATATCTCTCGAAGTTCAGTAAAGGCGGATAAATAAGAGTAAGACGTATTTATAATCTTCAAGTGTAGATTGTTGTAATTTATCGTGTAAATAAACTGTATATAGGCAGTTTGACTTTTATTGGTTCTTGGGAGAACTGTAGAAAGCGAAAAAAGACGTAAAATATAGGTTTGGCAGCCAATGCGAAGGTCATATTCCTAGACGACCGAAAACAAACCTACATACATTTTGATTATTATTTGAATTGAACAGAACAGAACTGTCATCCGTTATTTCGTTGCTATTGTGATGATCATCACAATGACAACAACGACGTGAGTTTTCCCGGCCGGGGAAATGTTACTTTCTCAAAGAAAAAGCGTCCAGGAAGTGGGTACTTCCCGGACGGTTGCCGAAAATAGTAATTTACGTAACAAGTCCGGAAAATAGGGTTTTTTTGGACGAATAGACAAGATTCTAGGACGAGCCGGAGGCGAGTCCTGGAAGTCTGTGAGTCCAAAAAAACTATTTCCGGGCGTGTTGCGTACAATATTTTTTCGGCAACCGTGAAGAATTACAAATCAATGAGATGACACATCTCTTTATTGATTTTGATTCATATTTGAATTAAACAGAACACAGAACAGAACTGTCATCCTTTATTTCGTTGCTATTGTGATGATCATAACAATGACAACAACGACGTGTTTTTCCGGCTAGGCCGGGAAGTACGTACTTTCCGGCCTAGGCCGGGAAATGCTACTTTCTCAAAGAAAAAGCGTCCGGGAAGTGGGTACTTCCCGGACGGTTGCCGAAAAAAGTTATTTTTTAGGAGAAATCTACAGTTGATCGTTGATATGCGCATTTAGGAATACCCTGTTTATCTTCGCCACGAAGCGCTTCTTCAGAAATAATCGAAGAATAAAATATCCTTAAAATAGTCCAAGGAATAACCTTGTTTACCCTGCAAGCTATCACCTAAACCAGAAACAACAACAGATTATTTGCTGATATACCACGCTTTATTTTGTATTCCATTCCAGATACTCCCGAGGCGCAGATAATTCTCGGGGCGTCGCTGAATCCGGATACGATTCGAGAGGGCTCCGATGTCTACTTCGATTGCATCGTCAATGCTCACCCACCTGTCTACAAAGTGGAGTGGCGTCACAATGTGAGTAAAGCAGTAATTCGTCTTCATTAATTGGGGGTTTGTTACCGTTAACTGTAATTTATTATCCGCCCTTGTTTACCGCCCGACTATCGAATGGCGCCCATCGTGAATATGCAACGTTATCTGAACGGGATCCAAAGATGGATCGTGTTGGGTAAGGCTGAAGGTAAATTGAAATATCAAGTGCAGCTGCAAATTTTACATTCCGGAATGGAAGTGGGAACGTATGCGCTTGTCAGCGTAACTCCTGGAAGTTAAACCACAGAACATCAATAGAATATTCAAATTTTTTTTATATGAGTTTGCTATGACATGACCTTCAAGTTTCAACGTCGACAATTTGTTCGTAGGAATAAAAATTGTGCTCATTTTTTAAATTATTCGAAATTCGTAGATGAATTTTAATATTCAACTCGCATATTTTGGTTATTATTCACTTGGACTTTGATTAACCAAATTCGACTTCATCCCGTCTGGTGAACCTCATCTGCTTAAATAATAGCCTTCGCCATCATGATATGCTGTCTCGTTGATTTTCTTATTTATTAAAAGTGTTGTAGTTTTAATGTAACACTGGACTTTATACAGCTATAAAACAAACTATTTAGTATTTATCATTTATTTAGGACCTCTGAAGGCTTGAGTTAGTTTATGTTGAAGTCTGTGTTAGTTCTGTATGGTTTATAAAGGGTGTTTCAATAAGAGCGCAAAATTGCAATGGTCACTAAAACATGTTTTTTTGTAGCAAAGTATTGAACTACACTGCGCGAAAAAATTAACGCACATTATGGAAATCTCAAATTTATTCTACAACTAAAGGTGTTCTCAATGATAATTATTTTTATCAGAATTATGCATGCATATGTTATCCACTTTCAACGTTTTTCTTCAATACAGATGTTTTCTCCCAGCAGGAATAAAAAAAGATGATATTATCAGATTTTGAATGTATTGGCTCCATTCTAAAATCAGTTGTTCTCGATCAATTCTAGTGATCAATAGTTTTACTTTCGTTTGATTTTCTACACTCGATCGCTATGCAACGCGAAACACGCAATTTGGCCCAAGAGGAATATGCCCAAGCGGTAGTTTTGCGATAAGAAGGGTGGACATACACAAGAATTGCAGAAAGGTTTGGAGTTTCCCATACAAGTGTGTCCAGAATGTTGCAGCGATTCAGGGAGACAGGTATGAATGTCCGAAGACCAGGACAGGGTAGACCACGGGTAACAACTGCCATTCAAGAACGTTACTCTAGAGTTTCTTCGTTGAGACAACGGTTTGCAACCGCTCGCCTCCTTCAACATCAGCTTGAGCAAACTCATGAGGTGCAAATTATCACTCAGACAATAAGAAATCGCCTCAGAGAAAATGATTTAAGGCCTCGTGTCGCGGCAAGAGGCCCAGCTCTTACCCCAGCCCATCGAAGGGCGCGTTTGGATTTTGCGAGAGAGCATATTCATTGGGAAGAGGCCGATTGGGAAAGAGTTCTCTTCACAGATGAGTCTAGATTCTGCCTCTACCATTGTGATCGACGTTCCCTTGTATACAGACGTCCACATGAAAGATATATGCTCAGTGCAATTTCCTGAATACTACTGGTTTCGGGGGAGGATCGATTATGGTATGGAGTGGAATATCTTTGACTGCTCGCACAGACCTAGTGGTCGTTGATAATGGAGCTATGAATGCTGATAAGTATATAAGGAACATTCTTGAAGAGCATGTAGTGCCATTTGCCCCATTTATTGGTGAAAATTTCATTTTTATGGACGATAATGCCAGACCCCATCGTGCGCGCATCGTTCAGGAGTACCTTGAAGAGGTTGAAGTCTCTCGAATGGAATGGCCAGCAAGAAGTCCAGATCTCAATCCGATTGAGCATGTTTGGGACAACCTCAATAGAAGGCTGAGAAGTTCAGAAAATCATCCAGCTACTCTGACTTAGGAAACCAACTCGGAGAAATCTGGAAAGGATTAGATCAGAACATTTTAAGATCACTCATTTCGAGTATGAACCGTCGTTGCCGAGCTGTAATTAACGCAAGGGGTGGAAATACCAAGTATTAAATCACTTATCAGCATTTCAGTTTTTTGAAAATTGTTCATTTCTCTTCTTTCACATAAGATTCGGTGAAATCCTGTAATCCTGAATTTTTCTTCCATTTAATGTGTCTTGTTTCGTTCAAAACCTTCCCGAAAGAACATAAAAAATAACTTATAAAGTCAATGTAGAGTTAACTTTCATTAAAATTGAGATTTTCAGAATGTGCGTTAATTTTTTTGCGCAGTGCATTTATTGATTTAAAAAATAATGTAATTGGTCGCCACGGCTTCGCTGGCATATGTGTACCCTTTTGTCGAAATGTTCAATAACGTTATTTAATACGTATGGAAATATTTCATTGATACAGCGTCTGATTTCAACTTTCAATGCTTCAATGGTTGCAGATTTATTGGCATAAACCTGTCACATCAGAAAACCCCACAGCCATGTCTAAAGGCGTTAAATATCAAGAGCGTGGAGGCCAATTCTGGTCACCAAATCGGGAACTGACATGACCAGGAGCAAACTCATGCAAGATCGTCAATGTTTCACGGGCGGTATGACATGTGATACCGTCCTGCTCAAACCACAGGTCGTCAAGATCAATTGCATTCAGATGAAGCACAAGAAACTATGTTTTCATAGCACGATAACGTTTATTGTTACTGCATTTTTTGACAATCAGAACACGTTGTTCTGCAATGTAATGTTTTATGTTTACTCACTACCATCTGTCAATTTTCGATCTGTCACGTCATAATCATGTGACATTATGGCTGTCAAACATGGCACGCATTTCAAATCTTACGTTCTTATTGAAACACCATTTAATTCAAAAATCAAACTGACAACGTTGTTCATATGTCAAAAAATCTAAGACCGGCTCTGAGAATTTTGGTTGTTTCTGTCTTTCGCAAAAATTTCATCCTGTGCATGTTTTTCGTCAATGTTTAATTGGGAAAATTCAAACCTCAGAGGATAATTTTTACTAACATTCCAGGATATTCAATTAAATAATGAATTTCAGTAAATATTTTCACTTGGCATTAAATAACAATTTCCTCATTGAAATCAGTTAAAGTGTTCAGGGTCACCTCCACATTTCATACAGTGATTTCATAATCTAGTGACTTTTCTGGGTCGGCATATGGAAATTTCTCAATTGAATCGTTCTTAGTATTGGAACACCCTGTTTCAGCTAGAAAATTCTCAAAATTTCCTTAACTTCCATTAATTATTATGGTATAAATGAAAGTTTCAACGACTTGAAAGTTCCTTCGAGTTCTCAAAACGCTGAGCAATTCCGAATATGTACTTTCATTTTGTAGAGACATTATTCTTATGAATTTGGATCGTATGAAACAATTCATAGGAAATTCAAGAAATTTTATGAATTTTTCAGTTCAGAACTGATCATTTCCCAAACTACCAAACGAGGTATTGCAATCCTGGAAATAGCGGGAAATAATGAAAGATGACACTTAATCGAGCTCCCCATACTGAATTCAATGATACAATTGTTATTGAATCCTAAGCGAAAATAAATACTGAAATTCATTATTTTATTGAAAATCCTATAAACGTATTGAAAAAACTCTTTCTGGCAGTTTTTCTCTCTAATAACTGAAAACATTGAAGAAACTATACACAGGCTGAAATTTTTAAGGAAGAAAAAAACAACAAAAATTCTCAGCGTCGGACCTGCATTTTCAGAATTCTGTATACGTTGAGTCCTGAATGTATTTCGACACAATATTTCCTGAGAATTTCAATCGATTCGAGTTAACTGTTTAAAAGTTATGACGAATCGAAATTTCGGGTGAAAATTTCACCTGAATAAAATTTATGAAGAAGAAAAGGCCCTTTCAAAGGGTCATCAGATGGCTTCCTGGACATTCTCTATGTACAGTTCCTCATGACTCATCCTGTATTTACCATGTGCATACCTGCATTTACATTACAAGAAAGAATGTCATTTTTGATTTACGTTCGTAGAGTTGCATATTTAGTTTTAGCACTTCACAAAAAATAGTAACTTTTTGCATGACCGTAAAAAAATATCCCTGTTGGGAAACCCTTCATTTGGGAATCATTTCCATTATGAAGGACCAAACATATTTTCATTTCGCGTATTTTCCAATTAATGATATTTGATTTTTTGTTCGGTCAATACAGTTCGGGTTTTTGTGTAGAACAATGGAAGACAATAAAGACCAAATGGCCACAAAACGTCCAGCTTAACGGATGGAATTCCTGTCACAGATTCGCACATTTGCGGCTTTTTTCATCAATAACTGAAAGAACAGCCTTGGTGCGGAAGCTGAAGAATGAAATTGATAACGAATTGAACGTTTGTGGTGAAATATAGGTTGTTGTTTTGCGCTCCATCGCTCACATTTTTTATTTTCCTTCTGGAGGTATGAGGAATTCTCATGTTGGTTAAAACAACGACGAACGACCTGGTCCAGTTCGATAAAAGCTATATCCCTTGCGAATTTTGAAACGAGGTTCTTTAAATTATGTTTATTAAGGTCGGCGTGTAAAGGGAGTAGGAAAGCTCATCCGATAGAGGCGCCACCGTCCATTTTATGGAATATCTCCATAGAACTTGCATTATCACTATCAAGTTCTATGAATATCTCTCTGATTATGAATGAAATGTACAATGGCGCTCTCTATCCGAAAATCGCCGAACTATGAAATAAGCGAATTTGTGGGTAAAGCAGGAACTTTTTCCCGCCAAAATTTGAATTTGGCCATTCCCTGCCAACTCCGTATTTAAAGTTGTTTTTCTGAACGAAATTATCAGTAGATTCACTTTTAATCGGATGTTGAACTATTTTCATGGGTCTTTCTGTTGAAATAAATAAATAAAAAATTAACTTTCCAAGTGAAATCGATTTAAATTATTTCATCAAGAACTCTAATCTTTTCTGAGTCTACCCACAAAATTTCAGTTTCCAAAGTGCAACCATTTTCAAATGCAACTTGAAATAAAAACACACTACATTGAACGCCCACCTTAAGAAATATAGAAAGAATCAGAAGAACGTATTGCCTAACGACATGTTTGCCTCTTTTCAACTAGTTACAAAGGCGTCGTTACTCGAGAAGTTCAACGTCCTTCCTACGTGTGTGTGTTAATAAACGAGTCCCTGCATGCTGACCAACTGTTTGAAAATACCTGAAAATCACTTTCCTTTTTTTCGCAATTATTCAACTCTTACCTGGAAGCTTCAATCCTAATGGAAGCTACAATCCTAATGAGTGTATCCTGAAAATACTAGATCTCACGAAGGTCTTCATTTAGGTATAGCTATAATTCCGTTTCCTTATGTTTTCATCAATGGATAAGAAAATAAATATCCCCACCAAATATTATGTATGAAGAATTTCAATTTTCGAATCAAATGAGGATTTCGCTTTTTTAGCTTCGTCTTGAATATTATACAGGGTGTATCTGAATAATACCAAAAAAATGAAACGGGTATTCTTTGCAGAAAATTAAAGTGTGTCGTTGATATAAAATTTTTTGAAAAACCTCCCCTTCGAAGATCAACCAAATAAATTGTTTATCTTTTTTATTTTCCCTATGTATATTAAGCTAAGAACACGAAACTTGGTTATTATGATTTGTCAATAAAATTACACATGTTGGAATTTTTCAACCCTGAAGTATGCTCAGAAAGGGTTGAAATAGTAACCCTCTAAGATATTTTTTCTCTCACCTTTTTTTTGTTGAAAAGTTTTCTTTTAAAAAATTATGCCTGAAAAGCTCAACTAATTCACAAACTTTTGTATTCATACAAGTTTTTTCGAAAACTCAAGGATTTACGAGAAAAAAATTCAAAGCGTTTTCAAAATATGAGCCAACGCGGGGGTATTTTGCCTTAATATTCAGTAGTTTGTGAATTGCTCTGACAATCATACTATTTTGAATTTTCTACAATACACAATCACAAAACTTGTGAAACAATACAGTAACAAAAACTGACAGTGCACAATCCTGGTGACGGTATCATTATTTTTATAATTGTCATGGCTAGGCACAAACTAAATACTAAATATTAAGGCAAAATACCCTCGCGTAAGATCATATTTTAAAAACGCTTTGAATTTTTTTCTCGTGAATCCTTGAGTTCTCGAAAAAACTTGTGGAAATAAAAAAGTAAGTGCATTAGTTGGGCTTTTCAGCCATGATTTTTTGAAAGGAAAATTTTCATCAAAATACAATGTGTGAGAAAACATATCTTGAAGGGTTACTATTTCAACCCTTTCTGAGCATACTACAAGCTTGAAAAAATTCCAACATGTGTAATTTCTTTGACAAAGATAATTACCAAGTATCGTGTCCTTAGCTTGATATACAGGGA
The DNA here is from genome assembly GCA_951802165.1 of Adalia decempunctata. Taxonomy (NCBI): domain Eukaryota; kingdom Metazoa; phylum Arthropoda; class Insecta; order Coleoptera; family Coccinellidae; genus Adalia; species Adalia decempunctata. The sequence continues at coordinate 33,575,821 of OX637697.1, read as the reverse complement.
AAATAAAAAAGAAAAACATTTTTTTTGTTGATCTTCGGAGGGGTGTAACTTTTTCGAAAAATTTTATACCTAATATCCATTTTCATTGTCCCCAAAGAATCACCTCTCATTTTTTCGGTATTATTCAGATACGCCCTGTATAATATCTTTTCATGAATGAGATATTTCAATATACAGTGTGAAAATGAAGAAGAAGCACTTATTTACAAACCTGTTGCAAGAGGTGAAACTGATTATTATTGGTGTTTTCTTCTAATTTGTGATGATTATATGAAAACTTTCAGTGAATTAATGCATTATTAACAGCGTAATATCGAGTTTATCAAATGTAGTTGTATGAATTGGCTTTGTCTCTGCTAATTGGATCGGAATTCTACGAGTAATTAAAAAAAATTAGAAGAAGAAATTATTGTTTTGAATGTTTTTTATTTGCATGGAAACATACTACAAAATAACAACCCAAAATGTTTCACACCTGCCAACTATGGTATGGATGTGAATAAGTTTTGATGTGGCATGAGAAATTAAGATCTTTGTGATGGAAAATCATTATAATCAAGTATAACATTTAGATTATAGTATATTCCCAAAATGTGGTAAATTCACCATCTCAACATTAAAACTTCGCCACCTCTCAAAATATCAGCTAAATACACAATATATTCACTAAAAATATTGTCTGCAGTTGTTTGAGAAACTCTCAATGAAATGACCACCGTAAGCATTTTCAGTTTTAATTATTCTAATATTGTTTTCTCTTTAGCACTTTATTTATTAATTTACCAATCTCCATATAAATCTGAAGTTAACTTGAGAAAATCGTCCAAGTCAAGGAAACACGCATTTATTCTTTGTAGCACGGTTCCGCATCAATAGTTTATCTATCCGTGCATTTCTCCAGTTCATCCTATTCAATATTCCAAAAGCATTAGTTATATACAGTGTTGGGGCATGTTTCTTAGGAAAGCAGCTGAAACGGCCCCAGAAAATAAAACTTAATCTGTGAATCATATTGTAAACGGAATAACACTGGTATACAGTGTGATTTTTTCAAGTGTTTCATTAGACGTTTTCGGGGAAGAAATTGCGATACAAATTCAAAATTTCGTATTTTTGTTTTAGAGTACATGAACTCAATTTCTGAAATATTTTCAAGCCGAATCTACTTCCGGTTCTACCGGAAACGATGTGAACTTCGTTATTTCAAATGCAACACCCTGTATATTTATACATATTTGAATTTTTCGTTCAATTCTGCAATGATTTGATGTATGATTGCGCAACCACATCAAGCGATTATTGAGTTATAGCGTAATTCTCAATTTTTTTGACAGAAAGATTGTCACAAATTAATGTTCATATCTTTAAAAACCCTCATTGTAAGAATTTTTTTTTGCAACAGTGGAACAAAAGTAAGTACGCTGATATTGCGCATTGTATGAATTATGAGAAAATACTATACAGGGTGTCTGAAACGGGGCTTCAAAGTGAGCCTCAACAAAACTATAAAATCTCATTATTTTCAAATGGGAACCATATAATTGTAATTCCGATCGATTGCTCGTCAAAAATTAGCTAGAGTGTTCCAGACATTTTATGTCTTTAAAATCAATAGTTTTGCTGTTATCGAATAAAATTCGAATTTCACGACTAAATCAGTCAAATTCATTGGTATGCATGTCTTTTTCAAAGTAAACTATGTTAGGAATTGTTATTCTTACTTATTTCCATTAATCGAGCACCATTTGGCCATCGTTCATTATCTGTTTTTTTTTATTTGTCACATTCGCCGCAAATAGAGAACAGACTTTTGATGAATCATTCTAGTGTACCTAATTATCATTGCATGTTCTGCATAGTGCTCGATCCATAAAAATAAGTAGGAATGACAATTCCTAACATAGTCTACTCTGAAAAAGACGTGCGTACCAATGAATTTGACTAAGCGAAACGTGGATTTAGTCGTGAAATTCGAATTTTATTCGAAAACGGCCAAACTACTGATTTTAAAGACATGAAATGTTTGGCACACTCTAGCTAGTTTTTGACGACCAATCGATCGGAATTACAAAATTATACGGTTCCCGTTTGACAAGAATGAGATTTTATAGTTTTGTTGAGGCTCACTTTGAAGCCCCGTTTCAGACACCCTGTATAGTATTTTCTCATAATTCATACAATAAGCAATATCAGCCTACTTACTTTTGTTCCACTGTTGCAAAAAAAAATTCTTACAATGAGGGTTTTTAAAGACATGAACACTAATTTGTGGCAATCTTTCTGTCAGAAAATTGAGAATTACGCTATAACTCAATAATCGCTTGATGTGGTTGCGCATATCATACATCAAATCATTGCAGAATTTAACGAAAAACTCAAATATGTATAAATATACAGGGTGTTGCATTTGAAATAACGAAGTTCACATCGTTTCCGGTAGAACCGGAAGTAGATTCGGCTTGAAAATATTTTAGAAATTGAGTTCATGTATTCTTAAACAAAAATACAAAATTTTGAATTTGTATCGCAATTCCTTCCACGAAAACGTCTAATGAAACACTTAAAAAAATCACCCTGTATATAACACCTTCTAAACTATTATTATTTCGATAATTATTATCCTGCTCAGGAAACAATAAGAACGTCTGAATATAAAACATGATATTACAGCAAAGAAGCACGTAAAATGAAAATAAACTCAAAAATGAATCTCAAAACGTTTTCTAGGTTGGAATTTTAGATTCTTGGATTCGCCATTAGTGGAATCGCCAATAGTTGATTAGCCAATGTTGAAAAGTCATAGATCTCCATTAATGAAAACATAAGAAAACAAAAATTTGAAGCTACTTATGAAGACCTTCGTAATCTAGTATTTGGATTAAATCTTTCAAGTAGGAGTTGATTCATTGCGAAAAGAAAAGAAGTGATTTTTAGGTATTTTTAAACAGTTGGCCAGCACGAAGACACTCGTCTATTGGGCGCCACTGGGGAATAATTCTTCCCATATGAGTCCCATAGTTGTAGCAATAAATTTTCTGAAACTTGACCTAAATACTAATAAGAGTTCAGACACATTATTGATGAACAATAAAAAATTAAACCCTACTCAAATTACCTCAGTGTACGTAGGAGCTTAACATGAATTTACACGCCACTTCAACGTAGGCGTTATCAATTCACTATCGTATCGAATCCGAACATTCCAATGAACCTTTCGAACTACTTGTATTATTGAATTTAAGGCTAATGGAAAAAGTTCATTCAATTCCATTTCATTGTCGAATGCAGCGAATTCGATTAGTTTCGTCTGTTTGGGGGAAATCTCTCTCACATCAAGGAAAGAAATACCGAAATACAAATCTGATTTCGCTCGAAACATTCCCGGTTTAAAGGTGAACGTTCTTAACTTCATCCAGAAAAGTTGAGAGACAGACACCTTCAATTCTGCAACCATCCGATTAATAAAATATTCGAAGACGAACCGAAGATTCTTCATGATTGAATCAAATCAATCTGAGTACAAAGCATAGAGATCATTCGCTTCTTGGTGTGATAAAATTGGGGGAGATTGACGCTTTTCGGTCTGGCTGAAAAGAAATAATTCATGCAGTCTAGTTTGTTTCATATTCGACTACATTTTCGTCAGCAATATAACGACTACTTCAATGTTAACAGTCTCCAACTGTTCATCCAAGTCACACTAATCACTTAATCCCTGATTACGACCCGGAAATACGAGCAATTTTACGTTCTTCCACTTAACCAATTAAAGAAAAAAGGAATCATTTATCTTTAGAATGAGAAATTAGAATTCTCGAACAATCAGGAGTTTCAAATCTTGAGTATTTCAGGTTTACTAGCCGTGGTCCAATTGGAATTTCACCTGGACAAGAAAAGAGTTTCTTTGGATATTACAGTCAAGTGAGCAATTCTTCGACCTCTTCTGCGTACAATGAATTGCACACATCTGAGAATCCATTTTCAGCTGTTAATTCATTATTTTATTTTACAGAACAGTGTTGAATAATTATCGTCATTCAAATTGCCCTCAATCAAAAAGGGCCCTATAATGAGGTTTCGAATATATCCTGTCCAAACATTAACATTTTGAGGCAATTGCATGTATTCCTCTCTCATCCAGTGAGCATTTTCGGTAGACCAGAAGCGGCAATTTTGACGATTAGCATGGCCGTAAAGAGAAAAATTGCAGTAATCAAAGAACAAAACGTTTACTAATTGGATAATATTCTTATCCAACATGTCCATTATTTGGTCATTTTATAGGGATGCATTTTATTTTGTTCTTGTATGTTTAGAATCGATGTATAACAAACATTGGATGTTGTGGAAGCACCTTTTATGAATTTATGTGGGTTTTGTTCAAACTGAAGCATCACATCTAATTTCGCATTTCTTTATTTTACTTATTGTCCATTGAGATATAGGCGACAAATCAGGAATTTTTCACATGAAACTAGCGACTTACTTCTTTTTTGGGTTCGGGTGTTATCTCCGTAACCAATCATTTGAAACATGGTCATTTTGCTCATTGTCATAATTCAAACCGTTATTCATAATTAAAGGTAATGAAATTCAAACTCAAATTAGATAATTCATAACCAAGAACTTATTAACCAAAAAAATGCCGGTGACGTGCAGTAAGTGCTCCAAAGCAATTAGTCGATATGACAATTCTATATCGTGTAAAAATGATAGTTCTCATTTTTTCCACATACAGTGCGTAAATCTCAGTGTGGAAGATATAGAAATATTTAAAAAGTCCGGAACTATTCAGAGCTGGACTTGTTGTGATTTTTCCTCTGACAACATAACCTCAGAAATTAATCCGATATTCCAGAACCAATTGAGTGAAATTGTACGGATAAATAATGATGAACTGCGTAATACTATCGCTGAAATAATATCAAAATCTATGAAAGAGTTAATCTCGCCAACACTTAATGATATGAAGACTGAAATACTTAACCTGAAGTCTGAAATCGTCCATCTTAAAGATGATAATCAGAGACTTTTGGAAAGCATTGCAAATATGAATAAGGACAAATCAAGTACTGGCCAAAATGTTGAAACTAAGGCTCTTGAACAACGGGCTATGCCTAAAAAGTCTGTTAAATCTGTGAAGAACGCTAATAACTCAGGATCTGTAATGAATCCTGATTCTACTCTAACTTATTCCGAAGTCACAGCTTCTACCTCTAGTGAATGTGTCATACCGAATTCAAAAATTAGTCAAGAAAATATTGACCATGGAAAAATTTCAAGTCCCACACCCACAAGTTTGGGTATAAATAAACAGAATAAAACAGCGGAACTTCAAAAATTCAATGGGAAAAATATGAATGAGGATGGCTACACAAAGGTTGTTCGGAAAAGGAGATTGGGACGTGTAGACAGGAGTGTTATTGGAAACGGAAAAGGAGAAACAATGAACATCAAAAGCGCACCTAAGTACGGTTATTTACATGTAACTGGACTTCATCCCAATCTGATGGAGCAGGACCTAGTTGAGCACATGAAGATCCACGGATTTCTTAACACAAAATGCGAAAAACTTCAATCTAATAGACCTAATGATTATTCATCTTTCAAAATCACAGTCTCAGATGGTGATTTTGAATCTGCAAAAAATCCTGAAATTTGGCCAGAAGGTACAAAAATTAATAATTTTTTATTCAGACTCACAAAACAAAAGGCAATAAATTGAGTTCATACATTGTCATTCATCAAAATATTCAGTCAATCGGAAATAGTCTGAACGGGTTAGAATTGTTTGTAAACAATCAAAACGCCAGTTTTGTTGCTATCACTGAGCATTGGAAAAGTTCTACGGAACTCGATGCCTACCATATTCACGGTTTCTCATTAGTATCTAAGTTCTGTCGCAAATCCGGAAAACACGGAGGATCTGCAATTTATTGTGCTAATACCGTCAAAAATTGTCGAGAACGATCGGACCTTCATGGAACCGGTTTGGAATACGCCTTTGAGTGTTCCGCCGTCGAATGTGTGGTAGATGGGGTTAAATATGTTATTGTTTGTATTTATAGATCAAATGTTGCACACGCAAATGCTGATTTGTTTTTGAATAAATTGGATACTTTACTTGGAAAACTCACCAATGAGCGTGTGAAATATATTATTTTGGGTGATTTCAACATAAATGTCCTTTTACCTTCCCGGGATAGTGACCATCTAGAATCTATAGTACAAAGTTATAATGCTAAGATCGCATTATACGAACCAACACGTATTACCCCAAATTGTGCTACTTGTTTAGATAATATTATAACTAACATTGATGACGGAATTTCGGAGGTGATATTTTCGCATTTATCGGATCATACTGCACAGAGATTTGAGTTCTTCTGTTCTAGAGACGAGTCGTTGAATCCAAAGCGATACGTTCGCTCATATAGTCAGAATAATATTGACAGATTCGTACAGTTGCTTTCGTTGGAAGATTGGGGGGACATAATTGATTTTCGGGTTCAGTTGTCGGAAGATGTTGAGGTACAGTGGAACAATTTCTTTCACAAGTATAAAACTGCCTTTGATTACTGCTTTCCTTTAGTTGAAAAACGCGATAAACAATATCGTGCTAATCAGTTCATGAACTGTTCGGAGATTGAGAACATTCGAAAAAGGTTAGATATATTGTATACAGTCCTGGAGCGTAGACCAGACTTGAATAGTGAATACAAAATAACTAAAAAATTATATGATTCGACTATACAAAATAGGAAAAAGGAGTATGTTCGTGGCTGTATAGATAATTCGAGTAATAAATCAAGAACTGTTTGGAATTTGGTCAATCAAATGACCGGTAAAAGTAATAAACAGGCAATTACATTCGATTTTGTTGATAGTGTTCAGGACCTTGCGGAGACCTTCGGTGATTTGTTTATGGGGAGTGATAATATAAAGTTACCTAACACAAACCCAACAAATATAGAACATAATTTAAAATCGTTTTTTGTTTTCGAAGTTAGTGAACAGGAAGTAATTACAACAGTAAATAAATTAAAAAGTAGTAGATCTTTTGGACATGATGGGATACCCATGTTCATTGTGAAACTTTCTGTTGCCTACATTGCAAAACCGTTATCACTCATAATCTACAATGCATTTATAAAGGGTGTATTTCCTGAAGCATTAAAGATCGCTATTGTTAAACCTCTATACAAAAAAGGAGATAAGAAAGATTTATCTAACTATAGACCAATATGTTTGCTCAGCTCTTTCTCTAAAGTTTTTGAAAAATTGTTGGCGGACAGATTGTTGAGTTTTCTTCGGAAGTGTCGGATATTTTCGGATAATCAGCATGGTTATCTGAAAAATAAAAATACTGAAACAGCAATTTATGAACTGATTCGGGCTGTTTTGTCTGCTATCGAACGTCGGGATATTCCGATAGCTCTATTTATCGACCTTTCGAGGGCCTTTGACTCTGTTCCTCATAATTTACTTTTAGAAAAGCTGTGCAAATATGGAATACGTGATGGTCAGTTGAGTCTCCTTCAGAGTTATTTGAGGGGACGAGTTCAAAGAGTATGCCTGGAGGTTGGGGGGCGAAGCTGGGTGTCGTCTGATCGATGCGTTGGATCCGGAGTTCCCCAAGGCAGTATCCTGGGACCTTTATTATTCTTACTCTATATCAACGATTTACCTGATGCTGTTTCTACTACTCCCCATATTTTTATGTACGCAGATGATACTAACGCTTTGGTCAGTCGGCCGCAGATTCGTGCTTCCGTGGAGTTGGCCAGATGTGCCTACTCCGAAATTTCTGCTTGGTGTATGGAAAATGATTTACTCTTGAACACTGATAAAACGGAGTGTCTAATATTCACCGCCAGCAATATGGATGCTCCATCTCATATTGTATTGGATAATAACATCGTTAAATATAAACAAGATACGAAATTCTTGGGAGTCATTGTTGATCAGAAATTGACCTGGAGTGAACACATCAACTACCTAGCAAGAAGACTTAATTCAGTAGTATACACTCTGAGAGTACTAAAGCTTCAGGCTGACATTGATCTATTGAGGACGGTTTATTTCGCAAATTTTCAGGGCATTATGAATCATGGCATCATAGTTTGGGGTAATGCGTCGACATCCCCCAAAATTTTTAGAATTCAGAAGCTCGCTGTGAGGGTAATGCTCCGGATGTCCAGTCGTGAATCATGTCGTGGTTGTTTTAAAAGGCTGGTCATACTAACCCTAGCAGGTTTATATATCTGTAGGTGTTTAATATTTGTTAGGAGAAATCCACAATATTTCAAATCGTACATCAATCACAACTCTACTAGACGCATGATTTATTTTAATTTGCCCCTACATCCTCTTACTATATGTCAGAGACAAACTGAATATATGTCTATTAAGATGTACAATAAACTACCTAAGCGGTACCAAACCATTGATAGTGACGGAATATTCAAGAGGCAAATAACTAAATTGCTAATTCTATGTGAACCATACAACGTTCGAGAGTTCTTCGAAACAAATCTAGATTCCATGGAGGTCTGATCGTTTTCTAGGTTTCTAGAATTTCATTTTGTGTTTATTTTTGCATTGACTGTATCTCTTTTTCATTTGTGTTTTGAATTCTGAGAATAAATGGCTATTATTATTATTATTATTATTATTATCAGTAGGTACAAAACAATTTGCGAAGGCGTTCTAACTAAACTAACATTGCCACACAAAGTTTAATACGTACTTTTTTTGGTCCTATTCTTAGACGATAGAAACAGGAGATGCACCTTTCAATAATAAATAGTGAAGTCAATTTTCAAAATAATCCGATCTGAACTTGGTAACTGTAAGACTACGGACTCATAATGAATTAGACATTTTTGCAACGTTGTGACGCTCTTTGAATTTTCTAATAAATGACCTCTCAATCAAAATGAAGAGTACTCCAGACTGAAATTCATTAACTCATTTGTGCGTGAATGTCAGAAATGAGTATTTATTTCGTGAATATACTGCTCCACAAGAGTTAGGGATATCGTATTCAATCGTTTTTAAAAGTATGTAATCTTCGAGAAAATCGCTGTAAAATCATTTAAATCTCAATAACAACTGGAATCGATCCAATAAAAATCAGTATGAAACGTTTCGTCAATCTGGTCGCCTTTTTTCTCAAGTTTGGTTCTTTGCATATGCTTCATGAGTGTTTTCATTTTGAAATGAGTTTTCTGAAAATGCCAAGATGTAAATTAACAAACGCTGAAGCCGGGTTTCATAAACATTGATCGGGTGATCAAATGCTTGATCGAGCGATTCTGTGATAAAAAATCCGTAAATTTGAAATTCTATTGGTCGATTTGACAAGAACGTCAAGGTACTCTGTGAATCACTCAATCAACGATCTTTGTGAAACCCACCATGAGGCTAATAGGGCTATCGGAATGCTACAGGGTGGCCTAACTCAGGTTGTTGTAGCGGAAAGGCTCCAAGTCAGCCAAAGTGTGATATCTCGACTTTGGAATAGGTTCAGGGAGACAGGTTCCGTGTTGAGAAGACCAAGGCTTGGTGGGCGACGAAAAACAACACCTGCTCAGGATCGTTTCATCACCGTTTCGGCGAGAAGAAACCCTACATCTATGTGTAGAATGCTACGGAATACTCTTCAAAATGCAGATGGGGTCCAAGTTTCCATCGAAACCATCAGACGACGTTTGAAAGAGGTGAATCTAGGTTTTAGACGTCCAGTAAGAGGAGTTCGATTAACACGTGACCATAAGCGTCAAAGACTGGAATGGGCGAGGCAACATATCAATTGGAACGATCAATGGCGTAGTGTCCTTTTCACTGATGAATCCAGGTATGGACGTTTTCAGATTCTCGAAGAATGAGGGTATGGTCGCTATGTCCAAGAAGTACATCCATTCCGAGGGGGTAGTGTTATGGTATGGGCCGGGATATGTTTAAACGGCGCATAGATCTACACATTTGTCCTGGGAATATAACAATTTCTAGACGATAACGCTAGACCGGAATCCCTAAATGATCTGAGAGAGCTTCTGCCCCGTTTAAGAAACCAAATTCCTCAAGAAATGTTCAACAACCTCTTGTGTATTATGCAAAGAAGATTTCAAGCTGTTATTGATGCCAGTGGAGGCCATACATTGTATTGATAGTCTTAAAATGCTTGAATTCTCTGGGAATAAAATTTCGTTATTTTACTCGATTTTTCATAACCACCCTGTATACGCTGCAGACCTGCAGGCTAAAATTAATTTGCAACTTGAAATCATATTAATATGAATTTTCATCACAAAAATCTTATTTTAACTTTATTTTTTTGCACTTTGAGTCAATCTCCCTTACTCATGTGGAGCAGTTTATAATGCATCCTTTACATTACATATACAAAAGAATCGGAATGTTCACAAAACGACTCGGCCGTTTTTGCCTCAGATAATTAATGAACACGTTATGGCAGCACCGTTTTCTAAATATTGGTCAGTTCATTCATTAATTTCGTACTGCTATTTCAATTTTTCGTTACTCATGAAATTTTGAACAGAGTTGTCATCACGATATGGCATAATATCGTTGAAAAAAGGTTCGTTTGATTCTGCAATGTTGCCAACGCATTATAAAATGATATTGCTATCCTTTATGCTATATTCGTCCCACTCATTCAAAACTGGGTTAAATTTGGCTTCACCTCTCGAATTTATAAATGCTGTGTCTCCTCTTTTCATGGTCTAAGGTTCCATCTATAAATCACATTGTTTTGTTTTTTAATTTTATTTTCTTTCTTTCACACCTTGGGGGTGAATGAGTTCAGTATTATTGTAATAAGATTTGGGAATATTCGAGGTAATATTATATTGAATTTCGGTCATCACAAGATTCCATTTTTTTTTATTTTGATTTTTGCAATAAACATGAATATATCATTTCTGAATAGAGAATGACGCGAAGTTTCTAACGATGTATCACAAATTCATACTTTCTATATGAAATATTGGGATTTGTACCCATAGAACTCTCATTATAAGATACTATCAATTCTATGGTGGTACCTGCCTTTCAGAGGGGTTTTGAGATAGGGTTCGCATTTTTACGTAGAAGAATGACACTTTTAAATTCGAGTTCGACTAGTTTCAGGATATTTCATGACTATTTGCAGTAACCGAGATGATGAATTGGTCCCATTTGGCTTCCAAACTGTATGTGTATTTTTATGATCAAAAGCAATCCTACATAATTCATTACATTATAGAACAGTAAAGCATGTATATGAGACAAAAATGTTAACAGAGCTTAGTGTAACAGGGTATGATACAAGAACTGACAAAGAAAACTTCACCAGACAAAGTGTAATTGTGATTTCTGATTATTGAAACTGTTCAAAGAAATGAGTCGAATTATTGAATATAGAAAATCACTTCCCCATTCACTAAAAAAATCAAAGAGGTCTCTCCAAAGTACCCTGATACTCGAATCCGAAATGGCAAAAGGCGAAATCAATTTCATTTTCGATCATATTTCAAAAAATTCAGAAACTGCTTGTATAGCCCTAAAATATTCCCTTTATATATGGGGCCATTATTCACAAGATGATCTATTTTTTCCTCTGCCTCACCGCACTCACACCTGGGACACTCAATTGCGTCCCATTCAAAAGGCACACTATTGCAATGTCCGTGGTCTGTTCCGAAAAGGTTCAGAACTGGTAAATCGTTCTTATGGATAAGAAACAAAAACCAAGGATAATGCTACTAATTACGACCCCATGCATGAAGTACCGGTTAATTTCTGTATAAAATTTTGCCTAAACGGAAATCATCCGATAGGGCTTTGAAATTTGTGAATGAATCCAGTTTAACCCTCAGACATTTTGGATTGAAATTGTGTTTCAAAAAAGAATAATCGAAAGATACTCTCGGTTTTCTATATTTTTGAATGAAAACAAATATCCTCGGTTTCATTCGGGAAACGACACAAACGAGTAGATTGTTAATAACTTAGAAGAAAACCTTCCTTTTCCTTTCGTTTAACGAAATGAATTCAGTACCAATTCGTCCCAAAGAAAAGGAAGAATTTCCAATAAGACAAATAATTGAATGCGACCCTTTCTCTGGAAATCGTTGAATGTCAATATCACGTTGAGCAGACCCGTAGGGCAATATAAAACAATTTGTCCTAAAAAAGACAACCATTTGACTTTCTTTATTTGATGAATCGCAGAATTATTCAGAACATTTGGCTGTGGAATACACTATTACCAATCTTTTGTCGGGTGTTGATGACGAAGGTTTTCGAATACCGGTCGATGTTCTTCATTTGTGCTTCGCTAGGGCATCTAACCGGAGACCACATAGGTCACTTGAAAAAAAATATAAAACATATAATCGATGAAGTCTGTTGATAACTGGACAATTCTTGCAGGAAGATTCTTTATTCGTATCAACATTTGGCGACCGTGACAACACACAAGGAAGAATTTACCTCAATTGAAGAAGAAAATATCACACTTAATAAGGTTATTGCGAAAAATTCGGACGGAAAAAGAGAACCTTATGAAAACTATAGGGATATCATAAGGAGTGTAATATTTTTGTCCTAGATGAACAGTTTTTCCGATTTATTCGATCAATTTTCTGCACGCTCTAATAATAATAATAAGGTCTTTATTTCCAACGAAAACCTCAAGGGGAAGTTCACCAGATGGTGCTCTACGACTTAAACCTTGTTACAACAAAAAAGTGCTGTAAAGTGAAGAAAACGTACAATCATACAACAGTGCATACGGAAAGAAAGTAGATACCATACGGAGACAATCAGAGATTCAAGTTAGCAGCGGCTGAGAAGCAAATCCTTGATCTTTTATTCAAATTTTTCATTCTCGAGCTGCTTAAATTCATGGGGAACAACGTTGTACAATTTGTATATATTATATCTAAAACTTCCCTCAAATGTTGATCTTGTGTTGTGAGGACATGACAATAAATTTCTATATCTCATGTTGGCGCTGTGAACCTCAGCTTGTTGAAGAGATATGGTGGACTTCTCTTTAAAATTATATTATGGAAAGTACAGAGGGCAAAATAATCAAAACGAAGCCTCATTAGGAGCCAACTCAACTCTTTAAGTTCATGTGATACATGATCAAGTTTTCTGATCCCAAAAATAAACCTAATACAGTTGTTCTGAACACGCTGTATTCGATCGAGCGATTCTTGGTCCAAGCAAAAACTATAAACAGGACAGCAATAATTGAATTTTGATAAGACCAAAGCTTCACATAACAGTCTCTTCGTGAAGATAGGCAAATATGATCTATGGGGAAACAACACTCTCAAAGAACCATAAGCTTTACCAATCGCGCTTACTACATGTTCTGGAAATGAATAGACACCTCTTTTGGGACTTTAGCATCCTTCAGAAGGCTATCTATCTCCCTGCGAATTTTTGAGAATTCCGCCGAGGTCACCAAATGTTGAAATCTGATAATTATTTCGGAAAGATACTTTTTTATTGAGAAACATGATTTTTCTGACAAAACTTCCTATTCAGGGTGAGTCATTGACTTGCAAATATATTTTAATTGTAGATTCTTGAATCAAAAAGAAGTCTTTTATTCATTTTCTTACTATCCGAACTCGACTGTTTCAAAAAGACTAGCTGGCCCGGCGAACTTTGTACCGTCTGAATTATACTTAAAAGTTGTATAAACTTACCATACCATTGCTTTTTTTCAAGCAAGAAAAAAATTAGGCGAAATTAAAGTTCAAAATATACAAAATTTTAATAATTTTGTAATTCACATGGAAAGAATTCTCTTTATTTAAGCGGTAACTAATTGTTGAACTTGAACATATAACTTTTTGTTTTTAATTGTTGTACAGTTCTCTTTTTGCAGTACCTCATGTGACTGTGAATAGCAGGAGTATAATCCATATTATACCTTTCCTCTTATATGAATCAAAATGTCAAGAATATGAACAAAAATTATTCCTTTAATGAACTATCGACTATTAACACAGCCCGTCGACCAGAATTAAAAAATCAGTCATTTGTTAATAGCCCAACCTGAAGTGGCAAAAACAAAACTTTTCTTATATTCTCAAAATCTAATCAGTGGTCACACCATTATTTTAGACATCTTTGCTATGCTGCTAAGCTCGAAATAATGGGTAAACATCTCAGTTGGTGGAGCAGCGCGATTCTCATTATTCCATGGATATGAGCTGTCAATCTCTCTTCAATTTGTTCAATTTAGTTGACGATATCAAGCTCGTTAGAAGACAAATCGAGATGTTAAAATGTCGATAGTACGATCGACACGACAAAATTATCAACACTGTGAATTAGGTTGAACTCATATTCAAATTTATTGATGGTCATTCGACCAGATCAGATTAGGCAACCCATGAAACATTTTTGTATATCATAAGTGAAAGCCCGATGAGCAAACGTTTCAAAATTATTGACGCTTACAATACTGTCTCTGTGCGAACAGAAAAACGAATATAATATGTCAATTACTAATTATGGGCAGTTGTGGATTCAGTTATTTCCGCAAATATATCTATTACCCAAACAGAAACTCGAAAGCATTTCAAAAATAAAGAAAAAAGATGAAGATGGCCACCTCACGTTTGAAACTGATCGTCAAAATCAGATACTTGATCTTTCGGTAAAAATTCACTGTTCCACCAACTTGAGATAAGTTTACCCGCTTTTTGATCTGGCAATAGACTTCCATGTTACCATGAGTTCTATGCGAATCACATATCGCCATCTAACAGCGGTAATATCAACCTACGACTATGTACAGTTACTTGTCTATTCACTGTACGACTACGCATCAACGGTAGCGACACCTAGTGGCCTTATTCAAAAGAAGGAAAAGCATTTCCTGCATAAGTTAAACTTTCATCAATTTTTTCGAAGTTTTATTGTATTTTATAATAACCAGACCGAAGACGATTCCATAAATGAAGTTTCATAACAAACAGTCCATCCGATCTCTAGTTATAAATGGTGTAACCCACATCTTTCTTTTATATATATAGATATAACCATTTTAGCAAAAAAATGTGCGAAATACATGCCTGATACGATTCTCTGCAAACACCTCAAAGTTCATTTTTCTCGATCGAAATTGAGGTAATACATTTATGGAATATTCAAGTACTAACCTCATTTGAAAAAGGATTGTTAAAAACACGATATTTCTTAACAAAAACACTGAGTCTTGTCCCATTATTCCTTCAATTAAAACGCCAAATTTCTCCCAGCAGAATGAGTTCCTTCTTCGATTTTCCTGAAGATTAGTTCATAAATACTAATAACTTGTTAATAATTTCCTCGATATCCAAAAAATATCCTACAAAGATTGGAGTTTCACTCAATTTATTATTAGTCAACCTATCCTAACCCAGTTTGTATCCAAATAAATCAAACCAAAAAATCTTCTGTGATTATTTCACAGAGCCTTTGAGAAGACGATGCCAGATTGTTGATTTTTCGAATAACATAGTATAACCAAAGTGGTATAACGGTGAGTCTTGCGTGGTAGTAGGCGAGCGATTTAGGCATTCAGACAACGCAATATACGCAAAAGTAGTCGAGACGGACACCACTTTTTCGTATTTTGTATTAATTGCAAGACAAACCCTGAGTTCTATGAATCGACCCATTTCAAATGTCAGTGTCTGTGAACGACGCATCCGTTTAGCGACAACCGGGGGGATCTGCATACAAAAATGGAGGAAATCTTTTCTAGAGCTATGCTGTTATAAAAAGAGAAAATGATTATTCAAGGTGTTTTCTTCCATCTCTTGATGATTATGTGAAGACCTTTAGTGAATTAATGTAATAT
The DNA here is from genome assembly GCA_951802165.1 of Adalia decempunctata. Classification (NCBI taxonomy): domain Eukaryota; kingdom Metazoa; phylum Arthropoda; class Insecta; order Coleoptera; family Coccinellidae; genus Adalia; species Adalia decempunctata. Next base: position 33,559,944 of record OX637697.1, on the reverse strand, counting down.
TAACCGTGTAGTGTCAAGGTTATAAAATTCCAAAAGGATATTGTTTAGATAGAAACATCGCCACAGTTTATTTAGAGCTAAGTACGTGGTTCGTATTGATATTCATAATTCATATGCATATCTGAACTTCGTATTTCATTGACATTTATTTTTGATATGGACCGGTAACAATAAGTTTTCAAGAGAAGAAGATAGTGATATGCACTAGTATATTTTCCACGTTTCTTTCCAACGATTCATGCGTTAGATGTTTATCTCATTAGTTTTCGTGTCGGAAATTATTTATAGCCACTCCAAATAATAGCCACTCGAATTAGCCAGAAAACGGATGATATCGAAGATCCGTTAATCCTTCAGAATTCCGAATGAAATATGGGAAGTAGATGGAACAATAAGGAACTCCTTATTCTGTATACAATTACGGAATATTCTGTTTTGAATAATATTGCTCAGAGAGCAAAACATTTTCTTGCTACATTGACTGATTGATTCAGGAATTTTTTCAGGATCAACTTCCTTCTGGGAAACCACAAATAAATTCCTTTTCCCTTCTGCAATCCAGATTTTCATGTCATTTTTCCTCTTTCATAAAAATCACAGTACACATTTCTCTTCCTGTGTGCCCATAACCGGTGATTTCGCCATTTCGTTTCTCATTAAACTAATAATATCCTTCCTACCAGTGGCGGATCCAGCTCTCGAGAAATGGGGGGGTCACGGTCACGTGGATTACATACCCGCCAATTGATTTTTTGGAGACAAATCAGCATCCCCAAAATAAAATTCTGATGAGGTCTAACACAAACAAGAAGTTTATTTGATTTCTTACAAAAACAAAAACTTAATGAGAATAATAACAAAGGTATAACTAAGTAGCAAAGGGAATTTTTCTATTTCTCCTTCTTGCGAAACGAGTGATGACTTTCTCTACATTAACAGATATGTCATTATGGATATGAAGAAGTGCTAGTCCAATAAGTCGTTCTTCTGCCATCGAAGCTCTCAACCATGTTTTGAGCCTTCTCAGAGTGGAAAATGACATCTCTGCAGTTGCCACACTAAGTGGTAGTGTTGCGAGTATACTGAGAAATTTTCTCACATTTGGATACATGTCAGAATCACAGTTTTCTAGGAGATTATATATCGTCTGTGGAATCTTCTCTCGTTGCCATTTCATCTTCCATAAGCGATATTCATTCGTAACGATTGAAACAGGAGGATTGTCTAATAGAAGTTTGTAATGATTTACCAACTCATTAACTATTTCAATATCTTCATTTTCATTTTTTGAATAAACGACTTTAGGTATAAAAACTCCTAATTTTAATAAATTCATTACTTCAGATGACAGTCGATCCTCTAGGCCATTTATTATTGAATCCAGAAGGGGAATGTACTCAGACCTGCGGAAATACTCTTCTGCAGACTGGACAGGCTGATTATTGGCTCTGTGTAGGGGAGTGCAGGGTAATGGGAGCCTACTACGGGAAAACTTTCATAAAAACCATGTTTATTGACATTCCCATAATTTTTAATTGGGAACTCTTAGAATAGTAATACAGGTATGTTTTGATCAAAGTTAGAATCAATTACAGTCAGGGTTGAATAACGATTTTGCAAAAAAAAGTCAATCTCTCGCATAACCCGACATGTTGGGGTAATGGGATCCCATTTCACGCTCACATGGGAAGTGGGAGTCATCATGTTGATTATTGCGCAAAAGTTGAACAAAACACACTTCAAATGTGATCTTAATTAGTCACTACAAACTATTCATTGTAACAAGAATAAAATAATCTACTTTTCGAGAAAAACAAGAGAAATAAACACAAAATTATTGGAAAAGAACATATGACCCAGATCTCATGGATCCAAACAGATGGAACAAATATAAGAAACTGGACCATCACTTCCAGAAAATCATCATGGGCCCATTTTCCGCAATTTCTGCATCAGTACCACATCTGCCTGCTTTTTCATGAGTCAAAATTACCATAGGCTCTCATTTCCCGTTGATTATCATTTTGAAAAGTAATAAAATAAATAATGTAACCCCAATTTCAATCGCAATTGAACAAATAGCTTTAGTAATTCAATGAATCTACGGATTAAATGGATATAAACATAATGAAATAAGAATGAAATTTCATGCTTCTCTGGCGGTGAAAATCCACAGTTTTTTATAAGCGCGGGGCGAATAACAAACAATTGTCCCTCCAGACTGAACGGTGGACACTAAGGGCTCATACAGCCCAAGGTGAAGTTTCTCGAAGGTTTGCGAATGCATCCTTGTGTTTAAAATCACGTGAATTTGCCTACATTCGGTTAAATCACCATAGCTCCCATCTCCCGACCGCTCCGATTACCCCGCACTCCCCTATTTGTATTTTGACTATTCTAGGGCATTTAATAGTCACATCTAGCTGCTCAGCTACTTCCTCTTTGCCTCTTCAAAAAGCTGTCGGAAAACTACGTCCGCTTTTTCCCGTTTTTCTCGTAACACACTCATCGTATCTTTCATGGCATCCGTAGCTCTTTTCAAATCAATTGATCTGGTTTGTAATATTCTACTCAAAGAAATGGACAAATTATTCTCCCAAAATTTTTTTCATTATTGGAACTAATTCCCCTCCAATTTTCACTTAAATATGATTCAATTCTATTTTTTCAATCGAAACATTTTTTCATCAAACACGAGATTTGAGGGTTCGTCCAGTCCAGGGGGGGGGTCATGACCCCCATGACCCCCCCCCCCTGGATCCGCGCTTGCTTCCTACACTTCCTACTTAAACAAATAACCTCATTGGTACCCTCAAATTGCAATTGATGACTCGAATAATCAAACCACTACCATTTTCAAACACCAAATGTGAACGAACTCTAATACTGTTAATTTTTTCAGGGTCGCCAATTGAATATAAATGCGGCAGCTGGAATAATACTGAGTAACCAAAGTCTTGTTCTACAAGGTGTCTCCAGGTCAACTGCTGGAAATTACACCTGTGTTGGATATAACACAGAAGGTGATGGGGAGAGCAAACCTTTCTACCTGAATGTTATGTGTGAGTGATGAATTTCAGAATTTTTCAATTATTTTCAGAACGTTTCTATAAAATGATGATATGAACTCATCTTCATTTTATCCACAATATGTTCGCAATTCCTTCAACATCTTCTGGGCATCTTCTGTAACGAGAATGAATATCCAAAATTCAATAGACAGCATACTTTGTGGTCTACTGCTTTCAACCAACGTACGATTCCAGGAAGTACAGTAATGAAATTCTATATGCAGGGTGTTCATAATTGAACGTACAAATGAAAAGGGGGTATACCTTAGGTAAGTTTGAGAAAAAAAATCCTATAAACATGGGGTCGCAAACGTTTCGTTTTCGAGATACCGAGTGTTGAATTTTCGAATTTTTTCAAAAAAATAAATAGCCACAAATGCAACCACCTTGACTTCTCAAAACACAAATGTTCAATAATTTTCTGTGTCAAAACTGACACTGAATTAATTCATCATCGCTTACTAACTGAATTTTATGATAATTTGGATTTTTTCGAGGAGTTCGAGAAAAAAATTTTTCTCGATACGACAAAACTACAAGAAACCAAAAAGTTTAGTGTAACAACAAAGCTTCTTTTAACATTTTTCTAAATTTACAGTTGCTCACCAAAAAAAAAGGTGACAGTATTCCAGAAAAAATATTACCCTGTAGATCTGCTATCGAAATTGCCACATTTCAGTTGAATATCTGGTGAAGTGTAGATACTAGGAGAAAAAACTTGAAAAAAATTCAACACTCTGTATCTCGAAAATGAAACGTTTGCGACCCCATGTTTATGGGACTTTTTTCTTAAACTTACTTAAAGAATCTTCCCTTTTTCATTTGTTCGTTCAATTTAGGAACACCCTGTAGAATGGTGACATCAAAAAAAGTTTATTCAAAATGCACTACTATGTATATCTACAGAGTTAGAAGCGCCAGACAATACAACAATGATGGAACTGAATTGAATTTGACAAGTGGAAATAAATAAGACATGAAATTCTATGTCCGCCTCAGTTTTGAAGGAAGTGAATCAAAGTCCGCTAGGATTTTGTTGAACGAAAAGTGTTTTTTCGAAATTTTCGATATATATTGAACTCGGAAGTATATCATGATATATATTTTTGAAATCATTGAAGAAAGATCATTTTGGAAATATCATTTCCCACTATGGTTTCCATTTGTGAAAAAAATTTGTCGTTTTAGCTCCGAAATTTGAGCAGATACAGAAAATCCAGTAGCACCGATTAAAAGCCGTAAAAAATATCCCTAAACATGTGTTTATTTCTAGAGCGTAGATCCTATAATACGGGAGTTATAGCCAATTATAATAATGGACCAAATGAAAAAATCGCCTTTAGTTCGGAAACTAGACGCCGTAGCAACTTGGGGTTTTCAGCAATTTCTGTTTCTCTAAAAAAGAGAACATGGCATGTATCTTACTATATCTGTTATATTTCTATGGGTTGTAGTACTAAACCATTCAAAACACAGCTCGACTGGAACATATGTATAGAATCACAATCATCTGCAGAAATAATCTGGTACACAGACGGTTCTAAGACAGATGAAGGAACAGGAGCGGGAATACACGGAGTGAGGCCAAGTAGGGACTACATAATACCTCTCGGCAAACACGCCACGATATTTCAAGCTGAAACACATGCCATTAGGACATGCATACAAAAGAACCTGGAAAGTGGCTACCAAAGAAAACATATCCACATTCTCTCTGACAGCCAGAGCACCATCAAAGCTCTCAACACGACACAGATAAAGTCTAGACTCGTCTGGGAATGCTTCCAGGACCTTCTGGAGCTGGCAACGAAAAAGCAGACCAGATAGCAAGACAAGCATCTGAAACGCCATTCACAGGGCCAGAACCTGTGCTTGGAATCGGCAAAAACCGATGCAGAACCCTGATTGAGGAGTGGATAAAACAAAGACACCGACAACACTGGGAACAGAGCGAAGGGCAAACACACAGCAAAGTCATGGTAGGACACACAAGCCAAACTTTGACGGCTGACTTTTTGAATCTAAACAGAACAAAGGCACGTATAATAGTAGGTCTACTGACGGGACAATGCGGCCTTAGAAAACATCTGAACACCATAGGAATACTTGGAGAACCCGTGGATTGCAGACTCTGCGGTGAAGAGGAAGAAACAGCCTCTCACATAATTTTTGAATGCGACGCCCTGGGAAGAAGGCGCCACAGAATCTTCGGAGAAATCAATCCGGAAACGGGAATGAATCCGAAAAACCTCATAAACAGGCTACTGAACTCAGGTTCAGTCGCCTAGGACACAAACCTATTCTCGTGAGGAACCACTGACGAAAGAGTGATACAATAGACCCAAGTTGGTTGCAGTGTCACAGGGAGGCCAAGCGCTAATCCGGTCTCTTGTTCGTCAGCTTATCAATCAATCAATCAATCAACTAAACCAGCGAAATCTGGCCACCCTGTACAAAACTATTTATTATTTTGATAAAAGAGCAGTTAATACAGTTTGCAATATTAATTCCAATGGCACCAATAATTGCTTCGGATATTTTTTATTCCGCTCGAATTATCGATGTAAGCTTCGGAAAAGAAATACTGTTGCTTTTCCATCGGCCATGTCATTTAAAGGTACACAGATCATCTCCAGAATCGGTCAAAGTGAAGCCGGCGATCGTCAAAAACAAAATCCGGTGCTCCTCAGGGGTGTATTCCTCAGGGGTGTATTCCTCAGGGTGAGGTTGATTCAAACAAATTGTAGGTAATAACTTTTGGCATTTTACCGAAGTTTTAAATTCCAACGGGTTTTTTTGTGCATTTCTTGTTTTCATAAGTGAGAAAAAAAACATCGATGTTTTGTGTTGTAAGGTTGTATTTTCACATATTGTCTGAACATATTCAATCCTGATATATTCCGAGGAGTAGAACCTATACTGCTGAAGAGATATGGATAAATAGAGTGTTTTCGCAAAATGAAAACACTCTGAAACTTCCACTTTAATCACATTGTGAAAATGATCAAATAAAGGGCATTTTTCATAATTATCAATAAACCAACTGACACGTTCATTATTCATGATGCATTAGGGCACAAACGATGAGGGGTTGAATTATTTCGTTGCTCACATGAAAATTCTACTTCGAGAAAATTCTGTTTTGCCAATTAGCGGCCTTTCCACCAAACAAATCAATTAAAGCGATACGTGCAGACTGTATGCAAATATTTCATATCAATTTGCGTTGTTTTTCATATGGTTTCCAGATGTAATTTCAAGCTCGCTGGAAATCGAAAACGTAGACCTGCTGATTGCACCCCTCCAACTCGTAACTTTTCCGGTTTCATATGTAGGCCTCGAAAATTAGAAGTAAATTGTGCGCTTGTTGAATTCGAAGTTCCTGGCGGTATAATTCAAAATCAGTTCCGTTTGTTCTCGTTTGTTGCGATATTCATGGATGTCCGATGTTTTACCTGATTCTTTCAGATTTCAATGGTAATTTTTCGGAACGATGTTCAAACGAGCTTTATGGCCGGAATTCATTTCTAAAGTTTTCACGATATGCTAAACATGGATACAAATACCAAACAAATTTGTAACTTATAAGAGTCCGAGTATAGTCTTGACTTCAATTGGATAATTTACCAATTTTATAAATAACTATTTGAAAGGGATATTCAAAAACTGCCGAAACAAAATAGATTTCTGGTACAAAAAACCCTTGGTTTTATAATTGTATAATATTAAATGGATATTGTACAGTATGGACAAAATAACTCATACCTGAACTACAACTTCTCAACCCTAGGAGATAGATAACTACAATTTTTTCAACTCTTCAAGTTAGAGAAAAATAAATACCATATAACGCTTAAATTTTTTTCGAGATACACATGATGTCATCAGTTGCAATCCTCCATCTCATTTGGTGTCCAGTTAGAAGCCAAAATTGATTACGATCCTTGCCAAACGCAAGAAGAGCCTTCTTCAGCATTTGGAGTTATCAGCCAAGTCATTTCCGAGCACCTCAATGCGTTTGGTAATGATTTAACAATATGAAACTTAGATTCCTTATGAATTGAAGCCAAGAAACGTGGAACGTCGTTTTTCTCCCATGAACAACTGCTTCATCGGCAAAAAAAAGGGTTTTTTCTATCGCATCGCGAGGGTAGATGGAGAATGGATCTAATACAGCAACTCAAAGAGAATGTCATGAGGACTTACCTTGCATGCTTCTACGTCGTCGCCTCGATCGAATATTTACGCTGCAAAGGTTATGCTGTGTTTTTCGTAAGACCTTGTTATTGATATTTATCATGAGCTGTTGTTACCGAGTGAAACCATCACTGGGGTACGGTATCCCCAATTGATACGGTAGAGCCCAGCACGATAAAGTGATTCTACAGCATGACAACGCTCGGCCTCATGTTGCTAAACCCGTTGAAACCTATCTGAAAACGCTCGAATGGGACGTCCTACCTCACCAGCCGTATTTCTCAGATATTGTGCCGTCAGAATATAACTTGTTCCAGCCGATGGCACATAATCTGGCTCATCAACTGTTCCAGTCATTCGAAGTTACCAAAAACTGGCTCGATTAGTGGATAGCCCCAAAAGATGAACACTTTTAACGAAACGTTATTCAAGCTCTTTCCGAAAGATATGAAAAAGTTAAATTAACCCAAACGTCTATTTTGGCCCATAACTCGAGAACAAAAAAAAATAGATGAATACTTATTATGAATTTCTCAAAAAAATTTCATAGGCCCAAAAGGTTGTTGTTAATTGTACAAGAGCTCTCTAGGACAGAATAATGGACTGCTGTACCAATTCTTATCACCACAAGAATCAAAGAAAAAATTATGTATGAAATCGGAACAATATCGCAAAGTGAACACTGAAGGAATGGTACTTAAGGTTGATCTGACTTGAAGAGATGTATCTGCTGGTTTTCTGCCTCTTGTAGGGGTATATTGTAGAGTCCTTATCTCAGGAAACGTATTCACTTTATGGATATGAGAACTAACGGGTTTCGGCGTGGGGAAGAATATATGATGAAATGAACTGAAGGCCGTAGGACCATTGCTAGATAGGTAGTAGGAGATAGAATTTCTAGGATTCTGGGTGATCCAAGACCATAGGATCGAGAAGAGTCGAAACTACTGTGTTCTCAGTTTTCTTCGTCACTGACCAATTCTATCCGCAGTATGAACAATGTGGTATTAAAAAATGAAAAATATGAATTTTGAACAGTTGTAGTTCAGGTATCTCAAATTTTGCCCACCCTGAACGAGCTTCATCGAATCTTATTCAACTGAAAACCCCAGGGATTTGATTCAATTTTGATGAACACGAACTCATTATTTCCCCGAAAACTGCCAATCCTAAGAACAAATTCCATCGAGAAAATTTCATCAGCCTATCCTGGAAACATCAGGAAATTATTAAAATGCTGTATAATGTGTAGAGATGACTCTTCATCAAGTTCCTGAATTCTAGGAAAATAATTACTGAAATTCATTATTTAATTAAAATCCTACGAAAGTGTGAGTTTAAATCCTCAAATATTAAGGTGTGAATATTCCTCATAAAATATTGAAAACCCATAATCAGAGTGAAGATATTGCGATAGACAAAAACAACCAGAACTTTAGAGCTGGACCTGTAATTCAGAATTATGCAAAAACTTATAACTGCATAAAACTTATGAAGAAGAGAAGGCACTTTTTAATGGTCATTTGATATTCACCTGAGTACCCCCACCTTGAATATAGTTTTCCATAGCTGTACATAGATCTGTCCTAACTTCCTTGTCTTTTATAGATTATCCCGGTTGGCCATGGAATTCTGAGACATTCCGCCGTGTATACTTTGAGAATTTTAGGTTATAGTCATGTTTCTGTCAGAAACATACGCATCGTTGTCATTTCTACATAGAGAATATAGATATTACGTATTTATCAAAATGTTTATTAACTTTGGGAAGATAATGAATTTGAGAAAATATTTTGTGAATTCAATAATTACAAAGACCTGACTTTTTTCTCTGCTAATACTGGAAATATTTCACGTATATAAACATGGTTGGAAGATTCAGTTATGCTATTTTCTTGACAGAAATCAAGAAACGAGTGTTGGAATTTTACTGCAAAATAATGGACAGATTAGTCCGTTACATTGTGATAGATCATTCAAAAAAAGAATAAAAGTACTCGAATAACCCGACCGAAAAACTTCTAAACGAGCAGATGGACATATGGAATTCCTCATTTTTTAAATTTTTGAGAAATAAGCCTACAGAAGACATTCAAATACCTTTTTGCACAACTGAAATACTCAAATAAAAAATTATAGTAGGTCTACAAATCCTGTGTCACAGTTACTTAAACCTTGAAATGAAAGAAATAACTCCATTTACAAAGTTAAAAAAGAATAAACGTATTGTCAACGTCTCTCAGAATTATTCGAGTTCGACGAGTGCCAACCTGAGTCAATTTTAAGTAAAAGAACTTGATAAACCTAAAATCATGGCCAACCCGGATACTTTATAAAAGTGAATGGAGTACTTATATGAGTTGTGTTCCAGAGTAGCCTAAAAGATAGGGGAGGACAGGCCCGGATCTACGATTTTTTCTGACCGGGGCAAAAATTCATGATAGCGCCCCCCCTTTCCAATTTGTGTTATACATATATGAATTCATAAAAAATAACGAAAATAAATTATACAAATGAATAATAAAAATAAAAACTAATAATGGGGAAAATATCACAAGGAAAGAAATTAGATTGTTTTCTTCACAGCTACACGCGGCGTGATTTTCTTTCCGCGAACGCATCTATCAGCTCCTCGGAATCTGTTTCAGAAGCAATTTTGTTTTCTATAGCTAAGAAGCCAGAGAGACGTTCCTGACTCATTGAGGAACGCAAATAATTTTTTATTATTTTCAATTTGCTGAAACTGCGTTCACATCTTGCAGACGAGGTAGGTAATGTGTAGAACCTATATTCTTAAAGCTATACTAACATTAGGGAAAGCTTCTTGCAGATCTTGCCTGCGAAGAATTTGTAGCAGGTCTAATGAAGTCGATCTTTCACTAATTTCAGGAACCAGCTCTTTGAATATCGCTAGTTCCTAACAAAAATCAACAATTCAAAACTCTCCAAAATTTTTGCGCTAAAAAGGTGCCATTTTTCTGCAGATTCACTTTCTGCATGTTTCTAATCTTTTTCTGATTTCTGACAATCATCTTTCGAAAACAACCTTAATTTCGTTCGAGAATAAACCAACTAGATCTGGCGTTCTTGACTCATCCTCTCACATTTCTTGGAAACACGTTATTTCTAAGAATTGGCTCGAAATCTAATTCTCCTGAAAGGAGTGTAGCTTCCGAGATCCAGTTTTCAATAGGTTTTTCTCTCATTCCTTGCAAGATCCTCACAAGACCTTGTATCAACGATCATGAATTTTCTGAATTTCCACGTTGACCCTATCGATCTCTCGCAGAATATTATCCCAAATTGTTAGGTTCAGGATGAATCTAGAATCCATCACAGCATGAAGCAAATCACCAGCTTCATACTTGGATTCTGCGACTAGTGAGATTTCTTCCACAACCTTCACAACTCCCAGTAAATTTTTGAGCAAGGCATTAACAGCTTGATGTTTAGCCATCTTGTTTTGGATACTTCCTTTAAAATTTATTTTCGTCCACTTTTTCATAATTGTCCATCATGTGGTTGACAAACAAAAAAAGGATGCAGTTTTTGTACAACACCAAATAAATTTACTGCTTCTGAACATGATGAAGCCGAATGGACACCCACAAGATTCAAAGAGTGTGCTAGGCATGAAACTAGTACAGCCAGCTCGTTCATCTATAGAATTCTGGATTGGACTCCTCTACATATACATATATGCCAGCCATAATAGATCCGTTGTCGTAGGATTGCCCACGACATTTTTTGACATCTAAATCATCAGCTTGCAGTATATCTAAAATAATTATCTATGATATTTCTCCAGTTTTTCCGTCAACTTCTAAGAAGTCAATAATACTTCTCTTTATCTCATATCCAGACTCCGTTGAATGAATGATATATTGTTTATCCTGACTACTCCTAGGTCTCCTGAGGAGACCCCTCTGAAACTACAAGCTTCGAAGCTTGTAACTTGTGCCGAGTTCGGAGTAAGCAGTTGTGTTCTGTGTAGGCTTTGTTACTGTGTCCTTACGCCACCTTAGGCACAGCACTGTTAATTTTTGACCCAACAGTGAGAATGGTGGCCCCTACCGAGACTAGAAAATTTCTTTCCTTCGGGATTGAACTCCGGACCTTTGGGTTCGAATTCCAACGCTCTACCACTGAGCCAAGGGCGTTCTTTAAAATATCGTATAACCTGGTTCATTTGTTCTGTGTGAGATACATCTGGGGTGCAGTCGAACATAATAGTGAAATAGTTAGCCTCCTTGATCTCATTAATAATGTTATTCCGAACTTTGGTGGCCATTTAATCGATAATTTTATTTTGTATAGTTTTGGACAGATACGATGTTTGTCTTTTTTTATGGCACTTCAGAGTCGGGTCATCTTTAATAATAATACTTTCTTCCGAGCAAATCAAAAATTGAAAAAATGTAACCTCTGGTTGTAACTTGGCGCCCCCTAAAGCTGGCACCCAGGGCAAGCGCTCCGCTTGCCCCACCCTAGATCCCGGCCTGGGGATGGAATGATGCTAAGATGTCTAGAATAATTATTCTAGACATCTTAAATGATGCCCTGTGTATATGATGAAAACGTCATTCTCCTCCCAATATTTGGATGGCAGTCCGTCAACCTGAAGCCAACTCGATCCACGATGATGAATATGTTTCATATTCAAATATTAAATCCAGAAGAACATCCTCAATGTCGCATACAACCAAAGCCTCTGCTTCGGAAGCAGTTTCAGATACTTTCAATTAAAACCTAATCCATTAAACCTCTTCCGAATGGATATGATATGTTCCACATACAATCCTCCTCTAGGATGCTTGGAGTGGCCTCAATTCATAACGGGATACCCGAATGCATTCGAATAATAACTGACTCGTTACGTTCTCCAGAATGTGGATCGTTAAACTTATCATTTCATGAAATTAATGAGTCTATGCAGCGCCAAACGCGACCCCCAATTTAAAACTGAACTATACAGTTCTAGGAGCAAGGAAGAATGGTGAAATTTATCTCTCTAGGGATTTGAGATTAATGTAGGAGTTATACAGCGACCTACTGAGTTCAGCGTCTAATGAAGACTTCTTAGAAGTTCCTCGTTGAATTACTATGGGCCTTTCATGACGTTCGACTTCTCGAAACTGGAATTCGTCTTACTGAGGCAAATAGGAGCAGGTAGGTATTTATAATTGGAGCTTATAATCATCGTAAAATAGGTTCAAGTGGCACAGCAGCTGGCTCAAATTGGATATAAGCCTGCAATTCGGAGGAATGCTCTGGGTTACTTCTACTTGATTCAATTCATACAACAATTCTTTGCAATCCCAACACCCATTTAAAGCTATAACAATGAATTTGTCCCCTTTCTCTAACTGCTTGGTTCTCTGAGTGAATGTATACTCCATTCACAATTATAAAATCACAACTCTGGCCTTGGAAATTTGACACATTCCACTCTGTATCGAAGTTATGACGTTTTTCAAAATATTTTTATGTTCCAAGTCAACACTATGTTGCCCTTTCTACATTCTTAGCGTATTTCTCAGAATTTATTCGGAAAATGAATGAATTGGAAAAGATGTGAGGACGGAAATAATTAACGTTTATATGAATTGATAGAAAGGATTCCTTTTCTAGTTATTTGCATGAAAAGTACAAGAGATCACTGTTGAAATATATTATTTTTCGCCATGGAAGAAAATTGCATTGCTTTCACATGATTTTCATATGCATGCCTGTGAAGATTTAATGTTTATTATCCTCTTGAACTGAAAGTTCAAGACTTGACATCAATTGTTGAATCAAGAATAATGGAACATTATATCCCTCTACTGGAATCCAAATAGTCGAAGGGAGTTCTGATGCAACAGGAACTTTTTCTTGGAACATAACCTTAATAGCTAACTTAATAAAAATAAGGGTGGAAGATATACATTTCATTTATTTGATCTTATGAACAAGGAGTAAAATATTCTGACTGTATAGTGATTTATTAGTAAAAAATATTTATACATTACAACCACAGTAGGTTTGTACAAATAATATGGAACAGGTCAAACATATGCTTCACATTCATCATTCACCTGTTCTAAAATAAGACACAAACTCCTCCACATTATAGGGCCCCTACAGCATTAAAAGCTTGTGTCTCTTTTGAAAGAAGTAGCACTAGATATAATATATTCTTTCGATCAAGAGCAAATACCTACCGTTGAATGTTACATACACAAATCTCTTCAAAATGGGCTCATACGAAGTGGTTCTTTTTCTGAAACGTGAAAACGATCAACAATAATCTTTTAGAGACCGATGATGGCCATCCAAAACCCGTTTACTTACAAAAATCGTGCAATTTCATTCTGCAAGTTCTTTCCTCATAATTCCTGGAAAATCCTACCTGAACCATATTTTCAGGTCGCTTTCGTGAAAAGATCTTATAAGGAAGCCTTTTTGTCCATTTACACATTCCAAATAAATTTTGAGCACCAAAAACGATACCGAAACTAACCAAACTTCTGGGGGACCGGAATTTCGTTTGAAATCTTTCCAAACGGCCAGATACCTAAAAAAAACTTCGTTATCAAGTGTAAAAAAGGCGATTAGTACTTACTTTTGCTTTATTCATGCCTATAAATCGATTTTTGGTCCAATTCAAATTTGCCGTTTGTACCCATGTCAAAATATCTTTGATACTTTTACTTTGATGTAAACAAAGAAACTGGCAACGCCGTTTTGTCATTAAAGATATTCTCTGTACGCACACACATTTTTTATCAGGTGCACCAATTCCTGAAAACGAAACCATGGCCAGAGTTGTGATTTTATAATTGTGAATGGAGTATAGACTTTTTTCACAAAATTATGATAGTGCAATTTCATTTTAAGTATTTCCATCATTGGTTAGTATGTTTCTTTAATGAACATTACCCTTGAGGGTCAAGAATAGCAAAAAACTCCTTCTGGTACATGGTGCATCATAACTCAAGTGACACGAATCTTCATTATGCCAAGACAAGTTCTATCTGATGACGATGCCAAGAGCCCTTCGGATGCTCCAGGCTGGTCTAACACAAGTGCAAGTGACCTAATTCTTCATTGCTAGCCAAAGTGTGATATCACGTTGACTCTCTCGGGATTTAGAAACTGGGAATATTGGTCGAAGACTACACCTACAGAAGATCGGTGTTTCAATGTTTCGGTAAAAATTCAGCGTCTAAACATCCCTAAGAATTTATGCCATCATTTCACCATAGCCACAGCCATCTTAAATAGGGTTGTAATGTGGTCGCGGATCAATTAATCATCTATCTAGGGTCTTTTGAGTATAATAAAAGTAACCATATCAAATGCTCGCAATTTCAGTTTGTGTTCATATCGGTAGATATCATCTACAAGCTGGGTAAATTCCTAAATTCGATCAATTCATACTTGGATAGCTTCAATTTTGGATTTTTAAATCAGAAACGACCATTACTCATTAGTTGACGTGCAATTAATTTAGACACATAGTCCAAAGTCTTGCCCCCTAGGTTACTCAAGAAATATACAATACAGGGTGAGTGTTTGACTTGTACATATATTTTAACTGAAGATTCTTGAGGTCAAAAAAACCTTTTATTCGTTTTTCATTTGTCCGAATTCGGCTCTGTTAAAAAGATATAGCCATTTGAAAAAAAATTGTGCTAATTACGTCCCTGAAATGATACTGTGGAATTGATTCAAAGTTCATATTTCTCGATAGAAATTGACTTTATACATTTAGGTAATACTCAAGTACTAACCTGCAAACACGATAATTTCAACAAAAACAGTTAGTTTCATCGGATTATATCTGCAACTAAAAAAGCCACATTTATTCCACCAAAATAAGTTCCTTCTTCGATTTTTCTGCAGATTAGTTTGTGAACACTAATAA
Organism: Adalia decempunctata; assembly: GCA_951802165.1. Classification (NCBI taxonomy): domain Eukaryota; kingdom Metazoa; phylum Arthropoda; class Insecta; order Coleoptera; family Coccinellidae; genus Adalia; species Adalia decempunctata. The sequence continues at coordinate 33,544,767 of OX637697.1, read as the reverse complement.
CTTGTTCATATTTTCCTCGAAATTCCCAAACAATATCATGAAGAAAGACTTTTCATTCAGATTTATTATCAAACAACCTAACCTAATCTAATTTGTATCGATTCGATGTTGTCAGCTTGCTGATATTTTCATTGAGGTTAAGGATTTTTTACGAAACATAGTATAAATCACGATACATTTGTGTACCGTGATATAAATATCTATGAATTCTGCCGTTTCCATCATAAATCGATTTTGCCGCCAAATTTAACTCCGCATGCGTAGAGCGAAAACCGAAGTATGTATTGGTTATCTGGACACTTGAGGCCAACTATAAACAATAACAAACCAGAGTCTCTGAACAAACTGTAAACATTATGTAAAGTTCTGAATACATGCAGTGAATTATTGTTCTAATGTGATTACTATGTGAAGTGAAAAGTTAATTAATATAATTTCAACCGTGTCGAATTTGAAAAATTCCAAGAGGATGTTGTTTAGATAGAAACATCGCCACAGATTATCAGGTATCGTATTATTTTTCATTAATTTCAATTTAATAAGTAGTTTGTATCGAGATTCATCATTCATATCCGAATTTTGTATTTCATCGACATTTAACTTCAATATGGACCGGTAACTACATATGAATTTTCAATAGAAACTGTGCGTATTGAATCCTCCTTGGTGTTCAATTTCATCTCCCACATTTGTGGGATTTTATTATTAAAATATCTCGACAAAGTTGATAAATATTGTGACAACATTGTAAACTCGTTTAAAGACGAGAGAAGGAATAATATTCGATGATATTTAATTCAGATTATTCTTGAAATTAATGATTTTTTCGTCGAATTTCTCCGGGTAAAATTTGAAATAACTCGATAACGACGCGTTTTATTGAAAAAAAATGGAATACTTTTAGTTTCTTAAATGATTGATTCTTTCGAAAATATGAACCGTTTATCTTTTTAAAGTAGTTTTATGGTGTTTTAGCGTGTATTGATGAGTCGACTACCTTGTAACTTTTATACTAGTGAAGATATTGAACAGGTTTCATTTGAGGAATATGCACCATGAATAGAGTAAAAACTCAACCAAAATCCAGTTCATTCGAAATAACGGTTCCGAAGATATAAATAGAAAAGTGTTTTTTTCGTGGATTTTCGACACCCTGTATCTCCCAAACCAAACCGAATTTTGAAAAATGGTATAGAAAAAAAGTGTTTCGTTTGATGAGAGGAATCTACAGTTAGAATTTATGTACAAGTCAAAGACTCGCCCCGTAGATGTTCTCAAAATGAGATTTATAATATTTATATTTTCCTCTGTTTCAACTACAATATATTTGATAGAAAATCTTTTTGTGTGACTCTTTGCTTCATGCAGGATGAGACAAAATAGGAAAATGGGGACAAAATCTGGATTTATCGATTATTTATTTTTCAATAGTCCGTATGACAATTTCTTCTCCCAATTAACTGCCGTAGTCATCCCACGAATCAAATCGTTAATGAAACTCAATTCCTGAGAAGTTGAAGATGGGTTTTGGCGATTGGATATTGCTCTCCCTAAGTAATCCCATACGTGCTCAATTGGATTCATGTCCGGTGAGTTCGATGGCCAGTTCGTTCTCTTGAAGAATGTTTCGAACCTTTCGTGTGCAGAGTGGTGGGGCGTTATCATCCTGATAAATGAACTTATCCCCAAATTCGTTGCGCAGGGAAACAATGATTGGTTCAGTGATGTTTTCTTCGGAGATGACACCAGTCATTGTTCGTTCAACGATAATAACAAGGGTACAGCGACCGAACATTATACGCTCGTATCACATTATTGATCCGCACTGCAAGGGCACAACTTCCCGGGTAAACCGAATCGTGACTCGTCCGAAGAAAGTTCGTTGAGCCATTGTGGTGAAATCCAGTCTTGGTGGTATTCTGCCGATAACCGACGGGTAGATTAGATTAGATTAGAGGAGGGGCGGAAGATCATCTGAACTCGCAAGCACCTTGACCTAAAGATCTCTTGTGCATCCCCGCGCTGTTTACCAGTCAGGCAATAGTGTCTCCATGAACTTTATCACCTTTCTGGGGGCTACATCCATCACTTGTTCCGGCTTTAGAAACCAGAAGCCAAGGTGTTGTAGTCTTTTCCGATGAACAGCTTCACATTCGCATAACAAGTGCTTGGCTGTCTCAGTGGCTTCTTGACAGAAACGACATGTGTCTTCTAGCCAGTGGCGGCTCCTCCATTTGTGCACATGTGCACGTGTACCCCCAAGTAATATCTTCATCTAAAGGAATTTATTTTTGTGTTTGACGTAAATGTAACGTTTTCCATTGGGTATTTAATTTTATTTTTAATTTCCGATGTTCCGGTACACGGTTCTGTACTACTGTATAGAGTGTAGACTACTATAGAAACAAGAAACAGACGGCGGGCGAACTCACAACAGTCAAAACTTCGAACGCCAACGGTCAATGCAAATACGCGTAGCCCGTACACTGCACTATCGAACTGATCCCTCATTGGAGCAGCAGCTACCCTCCGCGTCCCGCACTCCCCGTAACAGTCCATAGTATTTAGCTGGCATAGGTACACATCCAGCATGTGCACGGTCGTCTGTTGCATAGACAAGCTATAGATAGGCAACTCTTAATTCAAATTCTGTTCATTGTGTCTGCGCTATGTATAATCGGTCGTTAGTACTAACAGCTGATATCGGCGTAAAAAACAGACATCGTTTTATGTACCATTTGTATAAAAAAATTTCAAATTTCGAGTTCATTAGATACGATGATTATTTGTATTCCAGAGCAATCACTAAATCTTATAAAAAGCATAAAATGTAGAACACCAGTGATTAAAATCAAAGTCTTATATAGGAGTTAAATATTATTCATTTATACATGTTTGTTTATCTACATGAATTAATGTCAAGGCAAATAATAATATTTCACTCAAGAGAACACACAAAAATATTTAATTGGTTGTATTTCGCGCAATTATGGCCGCAAATTTGGGGAATCCGATTAGCATTGGCGTACAATATTCAAAAACAAATTCGGTGACATTAGAAAAAAAAACAGAAATCAAAATTGCTTGTCCTGGTCTATTCAATATTTCGTCTGAATTAGATTTAGCACTCAGGGATCATTTGGATCAATCCACCCCAGTATTCAGCGGAACATCCAAAGACATTCAAAATGAATAGTTGGACTGTATGCTTTCATTGCTTTCTGTGTGTCATGCACACATTAAGAAAGAACTTGCTGCCTCAAAATTCGTGTCCGTGATAAGTGATGAAACAATTGACATTTCAAACATTTTCCAAATGGTTATAGTTTGCCGTTATGCTTCAGCAGACGGTACCCCTATTGTGAGAATTTGGGGTTTTCTGAATGTTATTCCAAGATAAGGCCAAAGAACATCACAAACTGCTCTAAACTGCGAGATTCGAAGTTTTATTTCACATTTTTTTCCTCCCCAGAACCCCCCTTCCCTATGTAGTCCGTACCCTCTAGACCCCCCGGTATCTGCCTACATGTGCACTCCCAAAATATAAATCCACGCGCCGCCACTGCTTCTAGCGACTTACCCATGTTCTTCAGGTGATACCTCACGGGACAGTGTCCCGTGAGTGCGCCTGTCAGTTTCCTCAGTTCCTGTTTACTGAGTGAGAGAACTTTTTTAGTCCAGCTCGTCGAGTAGGAGAGAAATGACTTGGCCTGTCTTTGGCCATTGATCGTTTGCCAGAACGTAAGCTTTCTCTTTTGTTCCCATTCCTTAACCGCCATCGCTTGATGGCTGGCTGGGAAGCCACAAAATGGCTCTGGACCAGTGAAGGGAATAGACCCCCCTTCCCTGGCAAGTCGGTCTGCCGCTTCATTGCCATCTATCCCGGAGTGGCCAGGTACCCAAATAAGGTTGACCTGGTTTGTTTCTCCGAGTGTGTTGAGGGATGTTTTACATTCCCAGACTAACTTTGACCTAACTAGTGGCGAGTCAAGCGCTAGCAGGGCTGCTTTACTATCCGATATTATGTATATTCTTGCCCTCCGGTAGTTGCGTCTTGTACACAGCGCAACGCATTCCCTAATGGCAAATGTTGCTGCTTGAAAAACCGAAGGGCAAGAACCCATAGGTATGGCTAATTGGACCAAGGGACCGTGTACGCCAGCTCCCACTCGCCCATCTAAGACTTTCGAGCCATCGGTATAGAATACCGACGGGTAGCTCTATGTCCAAGTGAATAATACGTTTATTTTCCTCAGCGACAAAATTGTACAATTGTATAAGGAAGAAGAAATCAATCTAAACATAAGATCACAAAAAACTAACATAATTCCAAGAGAGAAATTAACCCGAAAAATCATCATGTATAAAGACATGTCGACAAATAATGTTCCTTCAACTTTTTCTTGAATCGAGACAAAGGAAGCACTTTAATTTCATTTGGTAATAGGTATATTATATAACCGAGGACCTGCCAAATTAGGAGATCTGTATGCTAAGACTTGCTTTGCAAAAGTAAAATGGAATTTTTTTTATTTTTTTGTCTTGTATAGACTTTATGATAGTCATCACTTGCATGAACAGATCTTGATTTGCGTGAACAAAAACACATGATTCAAAAATGAACAAGCTGTGCAAAATATTATTTTATGAATAAGGAGGATCATGTCCCTAAGTTAGGAAAGACTAAATAAATGTGAGGAATGGACTGGTACAGATCTAGTCTCCGAAGTACACCACCAGGTGGCACCACCAAAGGAAGACAATGACTTACCGGTTTCTGGCTTATTAGCCGTCATCAGAGCCATATAGCCTTTTGCAGTGGTGGAAACCAACTGAAACGGCAGAACTTATATTACTCCCTAGTAAGAACCTACCTGAATGTGGAAAATTTATGTTTGAAACTTTACGAGGTCAAAAATTGGGAATATGTTCAGAAATTTATATTTGATAATAGCAGAATGTATTTTTACAAGTTCTTATTTAGTTTCACCAGTCCCGGTGTCTGTCTGTCTGTCTCTCTGTCTGTAATGAAATCTTGCAAGTTAAATATGGCACACTTCTAATCGTCCGATTGATTTGAAATTAGGCAGGTGTACAAAGTTCTGGTGACAATGCATGATGAAATATTTGTTATAGAAAAAAACAAAATGGCGGCTCCAAAATGGCGGATGAGTTTTGTAATTATGATCCGATTTCATTCAAAATAAGTATCTGGGGGTTTTTGGGTTCGACAATGATGATTATTCTGTCGAAATTGGAAAATTCAAGATGGCGGCTACGATATGGCGGACGAGTTTTGTAATAATGATCCGATTATATTCAAATTTGGTATCTAGGGGTTTTCTGAGTCGGAAATTGAGATTCTTAAAAATGCAGGAATTCAAGATGGCGGCTCCAAAATGGCGGATGAGTGAGGTTATTATAAAATTCGAAAATGGTTTTTTTATAAGAGCTTGTTTTCGTTCGGAATCAAAATTGTTGTTCAATTGCGTTATTGAGTAATTAGTTACCTCTACCCTCAAAACTTTTTCAATCATAATGAGGATTAGTGAACTCAAATCTAAACTGTCTTTTTGTTCCATTTTGAAACGAAACAATTTTCCGTTTACGGAAGCGACAACACGTTCATATTCGGGAATTATCGCTCTGTATCCAAATTAGTTCAATTTCTACGAATCGGAACTCGAACAATTCGGAATGCGTCATCTACTCATGGTTACCTGACATGGCGGAATTTTAATTGACACGCGATTTCACGTTTCGATAAATCTTACACTCAACCTCTCGGCAATTTATTATTCGAGCTATAGATCAATTAATTTTCGCTTTTGAAATGGATTCTCGACAATGGAGGGTCTTCCAGCATTAATGACACTATGAAATTTAATTGGGAACCCGTTGTTGCGTTCTACAGAATCTTCGAAACCTCGCTTCTTGAGCAGTGTTCTACAGAAGTGGTTGTAGAGAATTTATTCGGGATTGATAAGTCGTAGATTACTGGTTGATTTAGATTCTGCGAGATCTAAGAAGCTCTTCAGGAAGACGGGAATGAAAATTTTCGATCAAGAGTGCAGAGTGAGCCAAAGTCCTACTTTAAACTGGATAAACAAGAACTAATATCGGTGTCTCATCGTTTTAGTGTTTGTAACGGGCTTTCTTTACCTATTGGCTATTGTCGGCGGAAATGTAATCGCTCGGGCGCCAGCCACAATGGGTTTTAAAAGGTTGTGACTCCTTCCTGAAAAGTTTCACTTCGAGCCCCTGCCTGGGTAGCTTTTAGACAGTTGCTGGAGAAGAGTTCGGCTCAGTCTAAGGTGTTAGCGATTGATAATGATGTTCTTTATTAGATATTTCTTGCTGTTGCTGGGATAATAAAACAAGTGAAACCTTAAACAACTATAATGTGGAACTAAAATGTAATACAATGTAAACTCATTTAAATAATGTATGCAACACCCAAAATCAAAGTATTAAACAACTAAACTGTTTCCAAAGATCAACTATTAAACAATTGAAATGCAAGTATGAAAGTTACAAAAGCCTTACTGATATTATGAAGAGAGATGAAAACGGTTGCGGGTTAACGGGGTGAGCAGATGAGACAGGAAAATAAGCGGTTATAGAAAATGACAATCTAATTGCAACAAATGAACAATGACAGCATTCAAAGCAGCCGTGAAGGAGCAAAGCAGTGAGCATGTAAATCGAAAAATAGTATGGAAAAATGAAATGGGCTACGGTTTTCGAACCACAACTGTACGTCTGGATTCCCGTGGGAAAAGACAACACTACAATATTTCCTACTCGAACAATTAATCCGCGGTCGAATAGATCACCGAGAATTCGATCGGTCGGAGGGATTAGCGCATCCACCAAAAATGTCGGGGCGAGTCACGAAGCTTACAGGCCGCGCTCCATCCCAGAATGACTCCAGCAGCTATAGCCGATCGCACCGACTGGGTGTCCACCTCGAGGGGTGCGTTCAAACTAATGCGCCGAAGAAATACGGGGTGCAACACTTCCAAATAAGCGGAGAGACAAGTCAAAATTCACGAAGAAGCGGAAAACAGCGCGGCGCATCCGCCAAAATGTCGTGGCGAGTCACGAAGCTCACAGGTCGTGCGTTGCCCCAAAATGACCCCAGCAAATAACCAGTCACAACAACTGGGTGTGCACCGCGCGCAGTGTGACTAGACTAATGTGCTGAATAGACAAGGAACTCAACACCACTCAACAAGCCAGAATTTACGAAAATGAAAATCTTGAAATTCGCAACAGGTAAAAGACCGGGCCTCCAAAACCGGGCGACCTTTAGTCGAGACACTCGATCGCCTGTCCGCGTACCGCTCCCGGACGCGTATTGGCATTGTTTACTACGGTGCAACGCATACATGGTGTTGGAACGCGGTAAAGAATGGCTGAACCAATGCTCTCTCTACCCAGACATATCTTACTACGGCTCAGCGCAGGAAGGTGTTCCACGTAGTAACTATTGTATTATGAATACGCGCCTATTCTAGTAGTATAAATACAGTGAGTATCGCTGAAAATAACTACATGAGATGCAAAATCAACTGACGTATAATCCTAGTGTGCATTTCCATGTGATTTTGCATTTGGTCTATTGAGATCAATATTTTCTTTGAAGATCTTTGCCATTTAGGATTTTTTGGCATTTCTTTGTTGGATGGCCTACCTGCTTGAATGCATTTTGCGCCGCATGATGAACCACGTCTAATTCTTCTTCGGCTCACTGATGTTGGCTGAACAGAAATGCTCTTTTTTCGTGAGATATTTTTTGATGCAAGAATAAAATTTAATAAGTCGGATGGTGTAACAATTTTGTTTAAAGTCTGATTAAATTTTTTCATGGCATTAATAATATCAACCGTTTTATTTTTTCAGGCTACTTTAGTAATGCGTTCAAAATTGTCTGTTAGTTCTGTTGCAACTGCGGGATGTTTTTCACCTAAATTTGTTTCATTGGCATTCTCGACAGTGTTTATTGGTACTACAAAAAAATTATCCTGTTGAGTGAAAACATTGCTTTGTAGTAGTTGCGAATTCATTTTCTATACCCACTTCAGTTGTCATGTCGTCATAAAATTCTGAGGATATGTTTTCTCACTTTTCTCCTAGGGTTAATTTTGCTAATTCTTTTCCGTCGTTAGTGTTTATACACTGCATACACTGTGTCCGTAAAGTATGGAACAAATTCATTTTCAGCTAAACAACTCATTTTAAGAAATAATCCTGAAACACGTCAATTTTTGATGTTAATTTACCGTATTTTAAAATAATAATCTAATATACAGGGTGAATTACGTTCGAGTAATGACGCCACCGTCATTTTTTTGAATGCTCAGCAAGAGTAATCCGAAAATTGAGACAAAATGGGGGTGTTCCATTAAAAAAATGACGGTGACGTCATTACTCGCACGTGATTCACCCTATATATTAGATTATTACTTTAAATACGGTAAATTAACATCAAAATTCGACGTGTTTCAGGATTATTTCTTGAAATGACCTGCTTAGCTAAAAATGAATTTGTTCCATAGTTTACGGACACAGTGTATACATAGGTCCTAAAAGTGATTCCATACTTATTTTTTATGGTGCAATGGTGCTAACAATACCTTCCCCCTGTCCAAAAGGCAAAAACCCAGTCGCAAAATGCAATATCTACATAATGCAGTATAAAACATATGGTCATCGGTCTCCGAAGAAACTAAAAAGGTATTTTCGTAAACAATAACCCGAGAATAGGCGCGTATTCATAATACAATAGTTACTACGTCTGAACACCATCCTGCGCTGAGACGTGGTAAGATATGTCTGGGTAGAGAAAGCATTGGTTCAGCCATTCTTTACCGCGTTCCAACACCACGTATGCGTTGCACCGTAGTAAACAATGCCAATACGCCTCCCGGACGTAGCTTCAAGCAGGACCGGTTTTCCTTCGCGAGAACGTTACAAATAAATAATGGAAATAACACGTAGTTCGAGCAGGAAAATAATTCTACACAAAATAAACAATAATGGTCCGGAATACGGAATAAAAATTCGGAAAAGCCCAGATCAAGATCTTCCTACCTGATAGAGACTCTGCTAACTTCGGCAAGTCACTTGGCGTCTAATTCACATGGCCTTACGGTCCAAAATGAAACTGATTCTATCCAAGTTATTCGTTTCAAAACCTTTCACGAATTTTTATCACTTTCGAGACTTCCCCAATCAATCTATATATTCGGCTAACAATCTTTTCGCGAAGTAGGTACAATTATCCTCTTAATTTCTCAATAATCTCTTAACTTCTCAATACTTTATCCTTACACCTTCCGGATCCCGAAATCTGAATGAATCCCCTCTTCGTCGCGTGCATCCCCTCCTAAAAGGCCCCCCCATCATCCGGGGTCGCGGGCGCGAAAATTCCTCAAATTCTCAAGAGAAAATTGATCATGAAGGGCTCTGGTTGGTCTACCTGAGTTCCCACTTTTCGTGAACATTCTAGAACTTTCTAGAGGCACCTACGACGCACAAATCGCCGTCACGTTAAAACTCGGAAAAATGGAAAAACACGACCAACAAAAACGACGAAGAGAGATAACAACACCCGGTCGCCAACAATCGGCGCTTGATTTTAAATTGAACCCGAACAACATGAATCAGATTTACGGGTTGCCTATCGGAAAATTTTTAAAAATGATTTTACCGAGATTCTCAAGATGAAGGACGCTTCATTACATGTTAGTGGCTTTTGCTTTGTGAATATGCATTTTTAAAAAAATTTCCAGTGGAAAATTCTGCGTTTCTGTGAAAACATGTACCATGAGGGCCCTTGGCTCAGTGGTAGAGCATTGGAATTAGGGCCCGAAGGTCCGAAGTTCAATCCCGAGCTAGTAAAGAAATTTTCTAGTCTCGGTAGGGGCCACCATTCTCCATTCTCACTGTTGGGTCAAAAATGAACAGTGCTGTACCTAAGGACACAGTAACAAAGCCTACACAACTGCTTGACTACAATTGACTTGTCCTATACTTTTTGTCTGAAGGGATCAATAAATATTATTATTATTATTATTATTATACTCCGAACTCGGCACAAGTTACAAGCTTCGAAGCTTGTAGTTTCAGAGGGGTCTCCTCAAGATAAACAACATATCTATATCAATATCATTCAATAGTGTCGGTATATTTTCCTAAAATAATGCTTATCAATATTTATTTATGGTACAATATTTTATTTCAAATTACATTAGAGATTTTTATATATTTCAGTAGTTCTTGGAACTATCATTCCATCAGAAATATACCAAACTTGATATTTTGCCTCAGTTCATCAGTATATAAATCAGAATTTCATATTCACCATCAACATCAAAGGAAATTCACATACTATTCTTCACCATCTCAATGGAAATACACGAATCTTGTAATCTCAAATTTCCGAAGATTTATTCAGTATCAAGTATGGCATTTTTTTTAAATTGGAATTTCAAGCTCTACTGAAATATTAAGGATGTCCCCTTCCGAATAAGAGAGAAGGTATGTATTATGAATACAGGGTGAGTCTTTGATTTGTTTTTACATATTAGATTAGATTTAAGGAGGGGCGTTTAGACTTAGCTTAGCCTCGCAAACACCTTGACCTGAAGATCTATTGTGCTACCCCGCGCTGTTTACCAATCAGGTAGCAAAGCCTCTATGAACTTCACTACTCTTCTCGGTGCCACGCCCAATACTTGTTCCGGTTTCAAGAAACAGAAGTCAAGATGTTGTAGCCTTTTCCTGAAGACAGCTCCACAACTACAAAGCAGGTGTTCAGCTGTTTCGGTGGCTTCTTGACAGAAGCGACAGGTATCATCAGGAACCTTTCCCATGTTCCGAAGATGATAATTTACATGACAGTGTCCCGTGAGTATGCCTGTCATTTTCCTTAGTTCTAATTTGCTTAGTCTCAGAACTTTTTTGGTCCAGCTCGTTGAGTACGAGAGGAAAGACTTAGCCTGTCTCTGTCCCTGGACCAGTCGCCAGGACCTACTCTTCCTTTTCTGTTCCCATTCTCTAACAGCCATCGCTTGATGGCTTGCTGGGAAGCCGCAGAAAGACTCCGGTCCAATGAAGGGGACAAGTCCACCCTTCCTTGCTAGCTGATTGTACATGTATTTTAACTTAAGTTTCGTGAGGCCAAAATAAACCTTTTTCCATTTCCCATTTTGCCCAATTTGGCTCTTTTCAAAATATATAGCCATTTAGAAGGAAAACCTGCGAAGACCTCGAATTTGATATTTCTCGATTGAAATTGAGTTGATTCATTTAGGGAATACTCAATTATACTAACCTTATTTGAATAAGAATGTTAGAAACACGATATTTCTCAAAAAAAAACACTCAGTTTTGTCCGATTATTTCTGTTATTGAAAAGCCATATTTCTCTCACCAAAATTGGTTCGTAAACAATAATTACTTGTTCATATTTTCCTTGATATCTCAAAAATATCTCCTAAAGAATTGTTTTTTCACTATTTATGATTAATCAACCTTACTCATAGCATTCTAGGTCAATGGCCTAACCTAATCCGTCTTCTATAAATATTTCACAGAGCTCTTGAGAAGGTGATGCCAGATTGTTGATTTTCTTTTTAAACAATGGTATAACGATGTGTCTTGTGTGATTGTGTACGCGCAAGACAAACTGTAAGATTTATGAATCGACCCATCTCAAACCTTATATTTTAATTTTTTTCAAGATATTTTAGTGAGTACGTTATTGGTGTTCACAAATCAATATTCAGGAAAATCAAAGAGGGAACCTGTTTTGATGAGAGAAATACGGCTTTGCAATTGCATAAATGATCGGACCAAACTCAATGTTCTTGTTAGGAAATATCATGTTTTTAACATTCTTATTCAAATAAGGTTAGTATTTGAGTATTCCCTGAATGTATCAACAATTGCAATCGAGAAATATGAACTTTCGAGGTCTTTGCAGAGAAAATCTTATCAGGCACGAATATGGCCCAATTTTTTTCAAATGGCGATATTTTTCAAAATGGGCCGAATTCGTTTGTTTTGGCCTCAAGAATCAATAGTTTAAATATATGTACAAGTCAAAGACCCATCCTGTATAGAAAGACTGTTGAGAGTAGAAGATAGCCTCCAAGTTTGTCGTCAATTGAAGAATTTGAAAGAGAAAAAGGGCTCATCGTAAGCTAAAGGTCCGAACGCAAAACATTTAGTGGTATGGAGGAGAATCTGATATAAGGGTCGTTTATACTGGCCCGTAACTTAAACTTTTCCCTTACCCTAAGAGTTGAAACATAGAAATTTCCTGCTATGGTTTATACTCGAATTTCAACTTATTCCCTTACCATTGTTTAAAGGGAACAATTTTAAGGGCATAAGTTACGGGCGAGTATAAACGTCCCTATAGATTTCACTTTCATAATCAAGAAGATATATGCTAGATACTTACGTTAAGTGTAAAGCGAGATTAATCAAAAAATCTATTTGTGTGGGACAAAATGTCATGTATTGAAAGAGCTGATTTTAGAGTCATGAAAGAACAAGCTTTTTGAAAGTATTGTCCGATGGCTCTTTCGCCTCTTTCAAAGCACTGGTTATTTGAAAATCCTCTCTCTCTAGAGTCCAACCAATCGAGCTAATCAAATGCCAATTCCGACGAATCAATCCACTTCAGATGAATAAGTCAAACGAGCTAATGAAATAGATCATCGGCATCGAGAAGACTTTTCACCGTAATGACATGATATATTCCGATTGGGTTCTGTGTCGTCGCACATCAGCGTTCAACAGGATACAGCAGCGAACGGATTGCATGCTGTTTACGAATCATGCAACTGCTGAATTAATCACTGCCTAGAAGGCGATCCGTTATTTCCGAATAATTGCACAGAATGCTGGTGTGAATTTTGCAGCTCGGCATCCACGTCAGACCATCACTTTCGGTCGATGAAAAGCATTAGACTAGTCCTGCGGAAGTTTATCCACGGAATTTCCGGATGTTCGCAGGCAAAGATTCGTTAATTCCGATCGTAATACTTCGGGAAAAGTTTAATCTACACATAACACCGAAGATCTTGGATATCTACGCGGAGCACTCCGTTTTTTACATGGAAAGTTGAAGTTTCTTTCAGATAAATTGAATTTCAATAAGTAACCCGGGAAATTGCCGGGAAACTGCTCAGGCAACGGAAATTCTTACATATAGGTTTATCTTTGTTGGAACCCCTCATTTTAAGGAACCTTTTTTCCTTGAAAATCATCAACTTGAGTTTCCCGCCGAACTCAATGAGACGGGTAGTTGAAAGCTAGCCATGAAAAGTCACTTCTCCTTCGAATGAAATTCGAGGATGTATTGATATCTAGTTAGCCTAGACCAGTTCCATGCATGAACAAAATATTGCGATCCCATATAAACGAACAATAACTTATTAGAAGTGTCAGTGTAGAGTTCGACGTCAAAAAAGTAAACCAGAGTATGTAGTCTGTAAAGTTAACCAGAGTTACGCAATAAATTAAAAAGAAGATGTCCACCTAAATTGTAAAAATCGAAAAAATGGAGTATCGAGCCATCATCAAGTACCTGTATTTAAAAGGGTTAAGAGGTAAGCAGATTTACGAAGATATGCTTAATACCCTTGGTGATCAATTTCCTTCGAATGCTACCGTGAAAAATTGGACTGCAAGCTTCAAAAGCGGTAAATTTTCCATTAAAGGTAATGACCGATCGGGAAGGCCAGTTTCTGTGTCAGTCCCCGAAAATATCGATGCAGTTTATGACATGATTTTATCAGACCGTCGAATTGGACTAAAACGGACATCTGAAGAACTGAAGATTTCATACGAACGCGTTCATCATATAGTTCACGTCAATTTGGACATGAGATAATTTTCTGCAAAATGGGTCCCCAAATGTTTGAATGTTGACCATGCGTGCAAGGGTAGAAGCATCGCGTTCGATCTGTGCTCGATTTGAAAACGATGTAGACTTCTTGAACCGAATTGTCACTATGGATGAGACTTGGATACATTTCTACGATCCAGGAACAAAGCAACAATCGATGGAATGGCGACAGTCTGGTCTCCAAGACCTAGGAAGTTTCGTGTCCAAAAATCTGCTGAAAAAGTTCTTGCTTCAGTTCTTTGGGATTGCCTTGGAGTAATCATGATTGATTTTTTTGATAAGGGTAGAACAAGAATTGGAGATTACTATTCGACATTACTGACCACTCTACGGGAAAAAATTTAAGAGAAAAGTTGCGGAAACGTATCCAAAGGTATTTTGTTTCTACAGGACAATGTCCCAGTACACAAATCTCATGTTGCCATGCAAAAAATTCGTGATTTAGGGTTAGAATTACTAGAACACCCCCCTTACTCACCAGATTTTGGTCCGTCCGACTATCATCTCTTTTCCCAACTGAAAAAAAGTATAAAAGGTCGTAAATTTTCTTCCGACGAGGAGGTAATAAAAGCTGTGGAGGACTGTTTTGCAGAGCAAGAAGAAAAATTTTTTTTAAAGGTCTATAGACGTTGCAGGTTCGCTGTAACAAATGCATTCAATTAAGCGGAGAATATGATGAGTAATAAAATATTTTGACATTGAAATTTTGTTAGTGTCTTGTATGCTAAGAATTTTTCAATATATCCTCGTATGTTATTTTATTTTCAAATTCATCTGAATATCCACTTTTGGATTGATTTACATTTACGATCGTTATAATTGATCGAACAATGGAATGTTTAACAAGTTACGGTTATCTTGCAGAAAACATCTTTGGCATAACAGCACTTTTCCTGCCGCCGGAGGTAAAAGTCAGCCATAGCAACTAGTTCTCCTCCTAGGCGGAGAAATAGGACTTTTCGTTGACACTGTCAGTCGAAAAATGACGTTATTATCATACGTTTTGAAAAAATAGTATATTTGGTCATAAGGAGGAGAGGTGTCACTTTTCATGGCTAGTTTGAGTTTACCCGCCGAACGTAGGGAGGCGGGTACTTGAAAGCGAGCCATGAAAAGTCACTTCTCCTTCGAATGGAATATGTTATTTTACGTTCAAACATTTTAAAATTCATGGAAATCTGAATAATATTCACTTTTGGATTGACATTTGCGATCGTTATAACTGAGTGAAAATGGAACATTTGCCTAGTTTCGGTTGTCTTGCAAAAATCATCGTTGGCATAACAACACACTCGTCTTGCCGGCGGACAGAAAAGTAAGTCATAGCCACTATTTCTCCTCCTAGGCGGAGAAATAGAACTTTACGATGATCCTGTCTGTTCCAAATGACGAAAGATTAAGAAAGTAGTTATTCAAAAAAATTCGATATTTCGTCCAGTTATGTATTTGGCTGACATTTTTTAGCATTGTGCCATCAGAATATCAAGGAATTGTTTTTATACTGTAATTTTCCTTCGATATCTCGGTAACTAATCGCTCAATGTGGCTGACGTTTCTCGTGGAAAACAAATGAATTTAGGGGTGTTTCAAGGTTGAAGGAACAAACTAAAAGGGGAGATTCCTTGAATTATTTTAGGAAAAAGAAGTCCCATGCATATGGGACGGCGAACGTTTTTATTTCAAGATGCAGTGTGTGGAAGTTTGGATTTTTTTCAAGAAGTATCTGCATTCCACAAGAGGTTCAACAGAAACTCGGCATAAATATCACAATTTAGAGTGACAAGCCAATTGCGATTGCAAATTTACAGGATGATATTTTTTCTGGAGTTTTCGTACAGGACTTTGTTTGGTGTGTTAGTGTTAGATTGAAAAATGAAAAGGCGTAAAATGAAGCTTTGTTGTTGAACTCAACTTTATGGTCGTTTGTTGATTGGTCATATCTGCTACCGATTTAGAGAAAATTCTGAAGATTCTCTATAAGTTCCAAGAGAAATCAAAATTGTCATAAAAGTCCCGTTAATATAAGAAGAAATCTCAACTATTCGAGTCTGGTAATCTAGTAGGCAATGACTGTGTTGTCCACACCGTTCAATCCTTCCATAGTTTTCTTTTAAATATGTACTCAGGACACCTAGCTTGTATGTAACCCTGTACCTCGAGAACGAAACGTTTGCGGTAGGTACCATATTCACGGGAATATCTCTTTGTTTGTACCTCCAATTTAGGATGATATTCTCAAAAAAGA
Organism: Adalia decempunctata; assembly: GCA_951802165.1. Lineage (NCBI taxonomy): Eukaryota > Metazoa > Arthropoda > Insecta > Coleoptera > Coccinellidae > Adalia > Adalia decempunctata. The sequence continues at coordinate 33,528,595 of OX637697.1, read as the reverse complement.
TAGTAAGATCTGTAATTAAACGTTGCGTTGGTGGGACTAAAAATATCTCTATTTATGTTCAACCACTTATGTAAATCAAAAAGAGTGACAATCTTTGAGAATGCATGTGGCGTCAAAAGATAAGATTGTGAATAGAATAATTAAGGAACATTTAGAAACCTATAAACCCCCTAGTGCAAGTGGTAATGTGTTGAAATTTTATGACAGATCTCTGCATCCGAAAACGTCTCGACTTTATACAGTACTAGCTGGCCCGGCGAACTTTGTTCCGCCTAAATGATACTTACGGTGGATTTCACAAATCGTAATCACCGGTGATCGGAGATCAACAGCTTGGTTCTCTGATTTTCGAACTGTCAAATGTTTCGATGGATATGAGCTGTCACAGAACAGAAACATAAAAATAATATGTCAATTACCAATTATAGCAATTTTGGATTTAGTGATTTCCGCAAATATATTTATTACCCAAACAGAAATTCAAAAACATTTTAAAAATTATGAGAAAAGATGAGAATGGACATATCACGATCGAAACTGATCGCCAAAATCGTATATACTTGACATTTCGATAAAAATTCACTGTGATATTCACGCGCTTCTGGATCTGTTAATAGACCTTCATGGTACTATAAGTTCTATGCAAATTACACAGTAATTGATGTCATATGTTCTTTATTCGACCATTTCAAACAACGACGACCGAAATTCTCGAAAAAAAAAACAGATGACATAAATTGATGGTCGCGAAAGCCTCAACAAATTCATCGCCATCTAATGGTGCTGATGTCAAATATAGTACCTTCACGATAAGATGTCTAGAATAATGGTGTAGGCACCCGTCAATGTATTTTCCGTTGTCAATTTGATGGATGTATCAACAGCTGATTTGCTAAAGTCCATTATGACATGACAGCAGAATGGCATCTTTTTATAATGGAAGTTTTCTACTTTTCCTAAGAACTAATATACATCAGAATGTCAGGAATATAAACACACATTATTGCTTGACAAAATTGTCTACCATTAACACGCCACGTTCGCCAGAATAAAGTCAAGTATTTGAAATAACTGATAAAAATCAGTCATAATTTGTGAATAGCGCCACCTGAAGTGGAAAGAACGAAACATTGCTAATATAATCAATTTGGTCACAACAAAATCTAATCAGTGCCTACACCATTATTCTAGACATCCTACTTCCCGATAACGTTATTTTGAATAAATAAAACAATAAAAATAACTAATAATCAGTCATAATGTGTGAATAGCGCCATCTGAAGTGGTACGAAATCTAATCATTTTAGACATCTGTACTCCTACGCTAAGAATTTTTGGTGTTGGCCAACGGCGCAAAGTTGTAGGCAACTCAAATTACACACTATTACAGTGACTATAGTGGTAATATAGTCACTGTACACCCCATCTAACGGAGAGAAGTACCTACGAATAAGCGGTAGCGTAACTGTAACTGTAGCGACACCTAGTGGCCTCGCTCAAAAGGAGGAAAAGCATTTCCTGTATAAGTGAAATTTTCATCGATTTTTTCGAAGTTTTATTGCATTTTATAATAACCAGAACGTAGACGAATCCATATATGAAGTTTCATAACAAACAGTCCATCCGATCTCGAGTTATAAATGGTGTAACCAACATCTTTCTTTTATATATATATAGAATATATATAGATTTTACCACGATTTCGTATCAACAAATCTACAATCTCCAACTGAGTTATATTATAGAGACGCAGAAAATGTGTCCAAATAATTGCAACTTTATTGAATTCCATTATTTATTTGTGATTATCCCAGAAAGAGCTATATTCCTTTTTATTGTTTTCGGGCTGAATTCTATTTATTTTTTCAGATTCGCCGACGTGCAAACCGAAACAAATCAACATATACGGTGTTGCGAAACAAGAGAGGGCGCAAATCACGTGTCAAGTAGACGCCAATCCTCCGGATATTCAGTTTAAATGGACGTTCAACAACTCTGCAGATTCGGTGGATGTCGCTCAGTCACACATTGCAAGAAGTGGCACGTCAAGCATCGTTTCTTACACACCCATGACCGAACTGGATTACGGAACTCTCCTCTGCTACGCGTCCAATAAAATAGGGTCTCAGAAAGTGCCTTGCGTTTTTCACATCATTGCAGCTGGTGAGTATGTTCAGAACTTTCAATTATTGTCCTTCATCGCCTCAATTTTTTCAGCCTCCAAGCGAATTTGTAGTAGCGGAAGTGTAGTATCATAGCGTAATATTTCTCGAGTATTTCCATTCCTGTTTAGGGTGCTTTATTTTGAAAACACATCTTGGATAATGCTCGTTTAATGTAGAGATATGTATTAATAAAATCCCAGAAATGTGTCAGATGAAACTGAATTCTAAAAAGCATGACATTTTACATTTTATACGCTCAGTTTCTATTGAAAATTTATTGGTACTGGTCCTTCAGGAAAATATCTAAACAATATCCTATTGGAATTTTAACTCGATACTACACGGTTATTATATCATCAATTCACTGAAAGTCTACACATAATTATCACCTGTTTGCATTATTCTCTGTGAATACCTAAAATAATAATGAATAAATAAGTCGAAGTCCATGGCGCAGGTTATCGCTATACGCAAGCGTTGCTCTTGGGATCACAGACTGATCTGTGATGGGACCAACGTTGGAGACACAGAACAACGGTCTGTCTTGCGTGCCGGCTACCTCGCATGCGAGGTAGCGCACTGTTATAGGCGACTGAATTTAAGATCGAAGCGCTCTATCGGCGAGAATCAGAACTACTCGTTGGCATTTCCAAAGAGCAACGACTAGACGCCTTTAGCGAAAAGTAAACAAAACTAGTGCCCATGCGATAGTTCATCCGTTAACGATAGGGAACGTAGTGCTTCCTTGGTTTTGCTTATACCATTGTTTGAAGAGAAAATCAACAATCTGGCATGGTCTTCTCAAAAGTTCTGTGAAATAGCACAGAAGATGGTTGAAGTTGCTGTACCAACGCACCGGTACCAGTACAGAATTTCTTCACTCTACTTTCAATGAAATACCACAAAACTGATACGAGAAGAAGATCCAAAATTCAGTGACCAAAACTCCCCTCTTCAATAAACGAACCGCATCCACAGCAGGCATATTCATTTTTTAACCAGTAAACCATTCAGATCCCAATATTTTTCGAGAACTTTAACAAAAGTGACGTGAAGTCACGAGCCTTTGAGCGTCCGTTCATTCGCGTTGAAGGTAGATTCACCTTTTAGGTAGAGTCAACTGGTAGGTAGATTCGCATTAGCCAGTGCGAGAAAGCAATTGATCGAGTACAAGGTTATGGAATTTTTTTTGCGCTTGTTACACGAAAAATGTGTAAGGTTAGATTCGGATTCCGGATATGTCACAATGGAAATATTGGAAATTTTTTTTTCCATCATTCTCTAGCATTCTTTACAGTGTGGAAAAAACAGATGGAATGGAAAATTGATTACCTAGGTACTGTAAATAGTCATGGAATATGCTGAAACATGTCGACTTAAATTTTAAAAAAGTCATTGAAAGCAATTTGATTGGCACTTCTTCAAGATGATGTCGTTTCAACTTCGGCACATTCATATCCTGATCAAGGTAATCCTCGAGTTCCAAGTCAATCTTGAATTCATTTTGTCCCTGCATACCTATATGCCAATATGAAGTTTAAAGTTTGATATTAGATATCAACATATATGAATAGAAACCCTGATGTAACGACTCCTGACTGAAAATCTTGACCAAAAATTGAAGAACAAATAGGGCACTCTAGATCAAGGGTCTCCAAACTACGGCCCGCGGGCCAAATCTGGCCCGCCAGTGTTAAGAATCCGGCCCGCGAAAGCTCATCAGCTTATATATGTATACAGGGTGTCCCAAGTTCGAGTGTCTATTAGACGTTTCTGGAGAACTGGATTTTTTGAAATCTGAAAGTTGGGATTATGATATTGACTCTACAGACCTAAAATATTTTTGGAGCTTGAGCATTTCTGGTTGTACAGGGAGTGAAAATAAATTTGTTAAAAAAATTTTTTTTCAAATTTATTCGTTTATGATATGATTGAGTATTCAATGCTGAATACATTTCTGTTGAAACCATCGTATTTGGTCGAATAGTTTTCGAAATATCGAAAAAAAAAACTAAAAAAAAAAGTCAAATATTCATAGTCAGTATCATGTTTATTTTTCTTCTTCTGGACATCCCGAGTGCAAAACTGTTCTCACAACGTGAAAGTAGAAGAATGTGGAAAGGTCATGCTCATTTTGAATTTCATAAATATCAACACAGGGTGTATCAAATTTTGTGTCGAAAACTATGATCGATAATTGGCCATAACTTCTGTTTTTCAAATTAGAACCCTATTTTTTATGATTGCGTTGGATTCTGCGAAGAAAAATAATGATAGCACTTTCAGATGCACTTGCTCCTAAATTCAGTAATTTCCGAGTTATTTGAGCTGTTCTGGATTTATGTTGTACCTAGAGTCAAATTCATCTAATTTTTTGCATGAGAATATTCTGTGATCATAGAAGATAAATTAATTCACAAGTGACAGGTCTAATTATCAGTTGTTACTATGGTTTCCATGTTTCAAAAGTATATTCATCGAATCTGTTTAGATTTGATGAATTTGAAATCTACGTACGACATGAATCGAGAAAAGCTCAAATAACACGGGAATTACTGAATTTAGGAGCAAGAGCATCTGGGGGGGCTATCATTATTTTTCATTGTAGAATCCAACGCAATAATAAAAAAATAGGGTTCTAATTTGAAAAACAGAAGTTATGGCCAATTTTGGATCACAATTTTCGACACAAAATTTGGAACACCCTGTGATGATATTTACGAAATTCAAAAAATTCATGACCTTTCTTCATCCTTCTACTTTGACGTTATGAGAACGGTTTACACTCGGGATGTTCAGAATAAGAAAAATACATAATACTGAATTTTTTCAGGTTTTTTTCGATATTTTGAAAACTATTCGAATGAATACACTGGTTTCAACAGAAATGTATTCAGCATTGAATATTCAATCATATCAGAAACGAAAACATTAAAAAAATTTTTTGAGCAAATTTATTTTCACTCCCTGTATAACCGGAAGTGTTCAGGCTCCAAAAAAATTTTAGGTCTGTAGAAAATTTCGAACAATGTCATAATCCCAATTTTCAGATTTCAAATATGTCCAGTTCCCCAGAAACGTCAAATAGGCACTCGAACTTGGGACACTGTTGCTGTAATATGTTGGATAAAAAGCACAGAATGCTGGTAATTCGGCTTTATTCACTTGCATGCTAGGTGAAGCCTATTAACAAGCAAAATATAGAATTCAACATAAGAAAAAAAACGCTCAAATATTTTGGCCCTCCGCATTTGCTGGAGTAAACATTTTGGCCCTTAGGCTAAAAAGTTTGGAGACCCTTGCTCTAGATAGTAGATCGGGTCCTTGTTCCAGAATTATCCGCAATATTTCGCGGCCGTGGTATTATTTAGGGGAAAAAATAGCGCAACTCCTTTAGGGATAAATAAAAAGTAGGACCCCATCTTAGATTTTCGATCGACGAGAAAGTATTGAACAAAATCTTATCATTGCCAACACCAGCTATTCCATGTATCTACAGGGTGCTGGGTGAGTCTTTGACTTGTACATATATTTTAACTATAGATCCCTCCCATCGAAAGAAACACTTTTTTCCAACCATTTTTCAAAATTCGGTTCCGTTTGGAAGATACAGGGTGTCAAAAATCCATGAAATTATCACTATTCGTTCCATATATTCGGAACATATATTTCGAATGAACTGAATTTTGGTTGATTGACTACTCTATTCATGGTGCATATTCCTCAATTGAAACTTATTTCATATTTCTCCTGGTAAAAAAGTTACAGTATAGTCGACTTATAAATTCAAGCAAAAATACTATGAAACCAATTGAAAAAGATGAACGGTTCAAGTTTTCGAAAGAATTAATTATTTTAGAAAACAAAAGTATTCCTATATTGTTTCAATAAAACGCGTCGTTCTCAAGTTATTCCTAATTGTATAAGATTGAATTAGAGGAAAAAATCATGAATTTCAAGAATAATCTGAATGCTGTCCTGAGTTAAATCTCATCGAATATTATTTTTTCTCTGGTCTCTCAACAAGTTACCAACGTTGTCAGAATATTTACAACTTTGTCAAGACTAAAATCACTATGATGAAAAAACGTTTGATGTAGAGATATATGTATTAATAAAATTCTACATTCGTGGGACATAAAATTGAATTCTAAGAAGCATGAAATTATACATTTTATAGGCAGTTTCTATTTAAAATTCATTGTTACCAGTCCTTCAGCAAAATATCTATCGAAACAATATAACTCGACACCAGAACGACACTACTATTACATCAATTCACTGAAAGTCATTTACATAATCATCACCTGTTTGCTTCATTCTCTGTGAATAAATAAAGCGTGAACTTCGTCTATGGGATCACTGACTAACGTTTTAGGTTGGACTGGTTGGAGCACAGAACAACGGTCTTGCGTCGCGGCTATACAATGGCTACATCCACGGCCTTCTGAAGGGAAGAGTAGGCCGTTGGCGACTGAAATCAGGAACGTAGCGCTATATTGACGAGAATCAGAACTACTCTTTTGGCATTTTCAAAGAGCAACGCCTAGACGCCTTTAGCGATTGTGATAGTTCATCCGCTAACGATAGGGGACGTACTGCTTTCTTGAGTTCGCATTGTTTGAAGAGAAAATCGGCAATCTGGCATCGTCTTCTCTAGAGTTCTGTGGGTGAATTGAATATCACAGAGGATGGGTATGGTTAGGTCATTGACACCGATACATATGACTTTGGTTAATGGAGTTAGGATAGGTTAGTGAGAGACCAATTTTTATGAGATCGGTTTAGAATATCGAGGAAATATAAACAAATTAATAGTGTCTATAAACTAATCTTCAGGACAATCGAAGAAGGAACTTATTTTGGTGTGAGAAATATAGCTTTTTAATTGCCGAAATGATCGGACAGAACTAAGTGTTTTGTTAGGAAATATCGTGTTTATAACATTCTTATTCAAATAAGGTTAGTGCTTGAGTAATTTTTAAATGTATCACCCAGAAGATCTAATAATCACATCAATTTCAATCGAAAAATATGAACTTTGAGATGTTTGTAAAAAAAAATATCAGGCACGTATTCAGCACTATTTTTTTTTTCAAATGGCTATATCTCTTTAACAGAGCCGGATTCGGAAAAATGGAAAATGAAAAAAGGTTTCCTTTAGCATCAAGAATCTACAGTTAGAATATATGTACAAGTCAAAGACTCACCATGTATACAGGGTGATTCACGGTGGATGGCACATTAAACGTTTCTGGTGAACCAGATATCGGATCGGTTTGAAAATTTGCATGAGTGCATTATCGGACATTCTCTATCCAACCAAAATATTTTCGTGAGTGCGGTATTGCCACTTCCATTGGAAAGTAGTAGCAACTTTGCTTTTTCAAATGGAACAACTGGTATATTATATTATTTCTATAATCTCCAACAACTTCTCGACAACTTTTCTTGACATTTCCCTATAGCTATCTGATGCCGTTTTCGAAATATAAATTATTTTCAATTTTTTTCACCAAAAATCATGACCTCTAACAATGCAGATAACTTCGGATTGAGAGACACTATGGCATTGAAATTTGGTTTGAAGTTAGGTGATGCATGAATGCTTTCAACACATCAGCCTGATCTACGTTACTTCTATACAGGGTGGAAAAAAATACAGTATTTTCGTTTGCTTGAAAAAGTGACTGAAATGTGTTTATTTCAAATGGAAAGTTCTGTATATTATTTGAAATTCAGAAAGCTGATGAAATTTTCTTCCATTCTATTTATATCATGCCATGCCTAACTAGTCAAATTTCGGACTTATGAGCATTTCTTTGTCAAAATGTCCCTTCATAATGGTATTTCCAATACTATTTGATAGTTCCTTGTGACATTCTCCTAATAATAGAGGAAGCAAGAAACTTGAAAGTCAAACTATTTATATGAATTATTTTTAAAAAGTAGAACAATCATGACGAATATTTCAAAGTATGTTCGAATCGCTGGCCGTTCACTTCCAAACACTTCAAAATGCGGGTGTTTACTGCTTTCGTCGTGGCAGATCGTCTTTCTTTGGCAAACAAATCTTCAAATGCTTGGGTAATCCTTTCCAACAATTCATCTCTCGAATGCACGGGTGTTTTGTAAACTTTTTCTTTCAACATTCCCCACAGATAAAAATCTGATGGACTAAGATCGGGTAATCTTGCTGACCAATTCCATGGTGCCAAGCGCCTTATCCACCGAGCGTCAAAAAGTCTCTCCAGTTAATAATAAACAAATTCATGAGCACTTCATTCAAATAGTTTTCTTCCATCGTTTCTAGGATATTTGCAACTTCTGAAATGACGAAAATGTTGAAATTCAAGTTTCTTGGTGCCTTTATTATTAGGAGAATTCACAAGGCACTGTGGAATAGTAATCATGGCCTGCCTAAAAAATACCGAATGGAAATACCATTCTGAAGGGACATTTTGACAAATAAATGCTCATAAGTCCGAATTTGACCAGTTAGGTATAGGCATGACATACATAGAATGAAAGCTAACTTCATCAGCTTTCGGAATTTCTAAATAATATACAGGGCGTTCTATTTGAAGTAAACAACATTCAGTCACGTTTTCAAGCAAACGAAAATACTGTATTTTTACCACGCTGTATAAAAGTAAAGTAGATCAGGCTGATGTGTTGAAAGCATTCATGTATCATCTAACTCCAAACCAAATGTTAATGCCATAGTGTCTCTCAACCCGAAGTTATCAGCATTGTTAGAGGTCATGATTTTCAGTGAAAAAAATTCAAAATGATTTATATTTCGAAAACGGCAACAGATGGGTAAAGGAAAATGTCAAGAAGTTGTTGGAGATTCCAAAAATAATATAATATGCCAGGTGTTCCATTTGAAAAAGCAAAGTTGCTTCTACTTTCTAATGGAAGTGGCAATACCGCATTGACGAAAATATTTTAGTTGGGTAGAGAATGTCCGATAATGCACTCGATCCGATATCTGGTTCACCAGAAACATCTAATGTGCCATCCGCCGTGAATCACCCTGTATATCAACGCAAAGTTTTACGCCTGTGATATTATTTCAAAATATCATTGGTTGTTCAGAAAGACAGCTTCATGGAATATTTCAAATGTTTATACTTCCACAGTTATGCTATCGGGTTCAAAAACATCACCTGTATACAAAGAGAGCATTTTCTCCAGAAATACAACATCTCAAAAGTAAGATCTGAGAAATACCGCGAACAGTCTTTTGTGTGCAACCCTATCACATACTTCACCATCCTCGAACTCAAACAATAGCGGCATTAGAATAGATTGTAGAATGACAAAACGTCGGCACTTGAGGAGCGCACTTTCGCCAGATCCTGAAGGATCGAGATATATTATGTCGCAGTAAGTGGCGCGGAGGAGACAAGGGGGAACCTGTGGAGTAATGAAAGTGGAAAACGTCGGGTGGAAAATACAACCACCCTTCATGGCCAATTAAGTCGGAGGAAAGACGATATTAGGGACTAACCATTCACCTGCAACTTGGTCGTTTGGGGAAAAGGGGACCTTTTTGTCTCGGGAGCTCGTATCCTTGGCGAAAAAGCACCGAACCTCCTAAGAAGTCGTGAATTTCCCTCTAGTTGAATTTGGTCGATGAACTCCGTAACTTACTTTCAGCAATTTACTCCACTATTTGTTGGAAAATAATACAATCCGAGTGCTAATTCCGGGAAAGGGTTATGAACTAATTCCTACCGAATGAGAAATCAGGAGATTTCTCTGGATTAGCTGGAAAGGTTCCATTTTCATTACAATACAATTTCACGAAAGCGAATATTCCTACTTGATGGAATGGACGAAGCTCTGACTCGGATAATAATTATTCTCTTGCGAATTTGAGACGAAAAAAAAAAAGGAATCTGAGATATTGTTTCAGTACCGGCACCTTCGCCAATTTGTAAATACAGAGTCTTGCCCCTTTCGAATCAGACTTCTCAGAAATTAAGTTCGAAACCAGGTTTCTTGCATTTCTATTTCTGCATCTCGTGATATTATTTTTCAATACACAGGGTGTGCCAAAGAATAGATATTCAACAAAAGGTGATTTTTTGAATGGATTGCCCTATACAGGGTGTTTGGAGGGTGAGTAGCCATAGGTAAATGGTGGATAGGTGATGCTCTTGACTACTTGTTGCGCCTAATAAGATAACATTTTGCCAAAAGTTCGAAGTGTTATAGGTTTTTTGCCATTTTTCCAGAAATTCCCCATTTTTCTCATTAAAATCTTGAATTTTTTTGAATTTAATGCTCGAGGTGCCTATAAAATGATTTATTTTTTCAGTCTAGTCTTGTGTTATTCAGATTGAATCATAATTTCATACAAACTTCTTCAAGAAACCTGACAGCGTCGTATCAAACATAAAAAAAAATTATGCTGTGTCCACTTTACAAAGTGAAATGAAAAAATACATAGTGTGGGGTTTTAAAATGGTTTTAAAAACTTCTCTAGTTAATACTCTTTGCAATGGTATGTAACATGTACCATTAATAATCAGATAACTCAACAAAAAACAGCTTTGTCTTCAAGGATGCCTTGAAAGGGTGACGACAAAACTATTCCATTGTGCAGGTAAAATCTTTTCTCTCATTCTAACACAGCTAAAAATAGCGTGCTCATTTCATAGCATTAAATTTAAAAAAATTATGTTATTTCATTAGGCGCAACAAGTAGGCAAGAGAATCACCTATCCACCATTCACCTATGGCTACTCACCCTCCAAACACCCTGTTGATTTTCATGTATTTTCAATGACTTCCACTATCTCTATCAGAACGCAAAATCTGAGAAATATTTTCCTAACGGTATGAATCTTATTCAGAGTAACTGGAATTAGTTGAGCGCACAGCACTCCGCTAAACGACTCTATACACTTTTTCGAACATTTCGGATGGTATCTCACAAATAAATGATATATGATAAATGGTTTATCCTGATTACTCCTAGGAGTCCTAGGTCTCTTCGAAGCTTGTAACTTGTGCCGAGTTCGGAGTAGGCAGTTGTATTCTGTGTAGGATCTGTTACTGTGACCTTATGCCACCTAAGGTACAGCACTGTTAATTTTAAACCCAACAGTGGAATGATGGCCCCTACCGAGACTAGAAATTTTCTTTTCTATCTCGGGATTGAGCTTCGGACTTGCCGGGTCCTAATCCAATGCTCTACCACTGAGCCAAGGGCACTCATTGTTGTCTTCCAATGCGGGCTTGTCAGTATAGACATGAGCCTTAACATAGCCCCACAAAAAATAATCCAATGAAAAATTTTGCGTAAAATTCTTGGTATACATCAATACAAGTTCCAACTTATTCAATAACTCAAGCCACTTGACCATAATAGCGTCGTTTGTTTGCGGATTGTGCGCTAGAACAGCTTAAAGTTGATCCACTTTTTTATCGAAAAATTGTGTTTGGTGATGAAGCTCATTTCTGGTTGAACGGCTACGTAAACGAGCAATATTGCCGTGCATGGAGTGAGAGCAATCCTCAAGAAGTTCAGCAGGTTTCATTGCATCCTGAAAAATGCACTGTATGGCGTGCTTTACACGCTGAAAGCATCATCGGTACATATTTCTTCAAAACGATGCTGGAACTAATATTACATTACAGTGGATGGTGCTCGTTACAGATCGATGATCAATCATTATTTGTTTCAAAATTTGAATGATATTGAACCAGAAGTGTTTTGGTTCCAACAAGATGGTGCTACACCTCATGCTGCTACCGTAACAAATGATTCATTGAAAGAAAGATTTGGCGATAACATTATTCCGAGAAATGGTCCAAGTATTTGGTCTCCAAGATCATGCGACATAACTCCAATGGATTATTTTCATTGGAGTTATGTCAAGTCATTGGATTATGCTGATAAACCAAAAACGAAAGACGCTTTGGAAGACAACATAACTGTGTTATTGCGGAAATAAGGCCAGAAAAACTCAAAAAGTGGTCCAAAATTGGTCTTGTCGAATGCGGTTCCTCAGAGCTAGTAGTGATGGACATGTATTTCAATTCAATTTAAAGTTTTATCACTCTAAAAAAAAATAGCCGATACTTATTCTCTATGGATAACCATCAAAATAATAATATTCAGTTGCAGAATACGCATTACATAGTTAGGGTTATACGATTGTGTTTGGGTTATTCTGGGTAATTAATAAAATGTTTATTTTTTTATTGAAAACTCCTCGACAAAAAAAGTTTCGCGAATCCTTCATGTGGTAATTCCTTTAAATAATGTATTTTATGCCTTGGCTCAGTGGTAGAGCATTGGAATTAGGACCCAAGGGTCCGAAGTTCAATCTCGAGCTAGGAAAGAAATTTTCTAGTCTCGGTAGGGGCCACCATTCTCACTGTTGGGTCAAAAATTGACAGTGCTGTGCCTAAGGTGGCGTAAGGACACAGTAATAAAGCCTACACAGAACACAACTGCTCACTCCGAACTCGGCACAAGTTACAACCTTCGAAGCTTGTAGTTTCAGAGGGGTCTCCTCATGAGACCTAGGAGTAATCAGGATAAACAATATATCATATCATCCTATTTACATCAATTTTACGATAACGTGTGAAGAGTATAAGTGAACAAATGCAACAAGCATCAATATAATCCCGCATGAATATTTCAGTTTGTCGAAATTGCATCTCCTACCTCAATAATCCGCTTTCAATAGTGAACGATATAAAACTGACGTGCAACGGAGATGCAGATGATGAACCAACTGTAATTTCCTGCATTCGAACGGAACATCATAAACCCATAAAATATATACAGTATTCACTATCTGAATTATTCATGACTGTTCCATGAAATCGAAAATTGCTTTTCTTATGGTCTATATACCAATGCCATCAACCTACAACTCTTAACGTTACAGCTGAGTTATGAAGATGATTGGGTCAGGGAGAACGAACTATGGGGAAATTTCAATCGTGAATGATTTTCATGCTCAGAAAAATGGGGGAAATCAATCGCACCGTTATGACCTGTGAGAAAGATGTGAGGTTGTAGGTTTTATATTTAGATTTTTCCAGGGGTAACTTTGGGAAACGATAATCTATTGAAGCTCGAAGCATTTGCGAACGATATTCGAAGTTAGGTTCAGTTCCGGAATTAATTATTGTGACTTACTAACGGGTGATCCAACTAGAGGTACTTTTTTCAATAGCCTTTTTTTGACAGATCACGCGTGAGTCGTGTCAAGCTGTCATATTATTTTTGTTCAGTATTGTTTGGCATTTCGTCATGGAAAGACTTACGCCTGAACAACGTTTACAAATCGTTCAACTTTATTACGAAAATTCACGTCACCGTCAATGGCGACCGTTATCGCGCCATGATAACCGACTATTTGATGCCTGAAATTGAAGCTCGTGATCTCAGCGACATTTGGTTTCAACAAGACGGCGCCACTTCCCACACATCGCACGAATCAATGGATTTATTGAGAGAGCATTTCGGTGAACAGATAATTTCACGTAATGGGTCGGTCGATTGGCCACCAAGATCGTGTGATATCACACCGTTAGACTTTTTTTTGTGGGGATACGTAAAGTCTTAAGTCTATACGGATAAACCCGCTTCGATTCAGGCCTTGGAGCAAAACATCACGCGTGTCATTCGCCAGTTACCAGTCGAAATGCTCGAACGAGTCATCGAAAATTGGACACAACGGATGGACCATCTGAGACGTAGCCGCGTCCAACATTTGAAAGAGATAATCTTCAAAAAATAAATGCCAAAGAATGTTCTTTCGAATGATAATAAACATTCCCCGTTAAATTTTAATTTTCTGTGTTTTTTTCTTTAAAAAAGTAGGGAACCTCGAAATGGATCACCCGTTATAAATCAGACGCCCAGTCACAAAGAAGGTAAAGATTTGACTCTTCAATACATAGTATAAAACAAAGTCGCTATCGCTGTCTCTCCCTATGTATATGCTTAGATCTTCAAAACTACGCAACGGATTTTGAAACGCCTTCTTTTAATAGATAAAGAGATTCAAGAGGAAGGTTTATATGTTTGACACTTGCATAATATTGTAGAGAAACACGGAATTTACAGGTTTCTAATGTGATGTCGTAAATGAACACATTTTTTTGCGCTTACATTGCAAACGCTGACTGAACCCCACGAGATAAATCAAAATAACGTATTGTACATCTAAAAAAGGTCAACAAAAAAGTCCGCGATGGTATATGTGTATCTCTCAAGGATAACCCACAATAAACATTTTTTATCCTTCACATTTTACGAGAAAAATGGCTTATTTATGAAGTTATTTTAAGCAATACAGCATTAATCCTTATCCAATTAAGTACCTTGAATACATTGTCCATTCAATATAGATCAATATGGCCATTTGCGGCATGTAATTTGAATGAATATTTCCGAAGATATTACAGATTTGAAATGCTAGGTTCGACATCATTTGCAATGACCATTAATAAATCCCAGGGTCAAACTTTCAACGTTGCGGGCTTAGATTTGAGCGTTAGTGTTTTTCTCATGGTCAATTATGTGTCGTTCTTTCAAGAGTAATTTCTTAACAAAATATGTTTGTATTGTTTAGGTAATGACAAAAAGCTGTAAACGTTGTTTATAAGGACATTCTGTAGTAGGTAGTAGGTATTTAGTATCAACATTGCATCCGTGCGAAGCGGGTCGCTAGTTGTCTATAAAAATTATTGTAACCCTTATAGGTCGCTTACATCCACGAGTTAATTCAAGTAAATAAACGTTCGGTGGGTTTACACAGGACCAAGTACAAAAAACGTCAATTAACTCGATTTAAGATGACCATTAGCTACTGGGTTGTAAATTCAGTAGGTGTGGTTTCTGGCTAGAACTTGTGATATCGCCTCGATATCCTATGGCGTGAAGGAGGCTTCCCTGGAAATGGGGGTTACATTGAACGGTTCTTATTGAACCAATCCATAGGCAATGCACAGGGGCAATCACCAAGTTGCGAGTGCCCATATAGACTGATAATGTACTTACTCGAGACACCAAATGACCTAACCTATCCCATCTCTTCTATGGATATTTCACAGAGCTTTTGAGAAGACGATGCCAGATTGTTTATTTTTTCTTCACACGATGGTATAACGGTGTGCGAGGTAGTAGGCGCGCAAGACAAACCGTAAGATCTTTGAATCGACCCATCTCAAACGTCAGTCCCATGCGTAGAGCGACAACCGGCGTGATATAAATGGCGTAAACAAAATAACGAATCATTTCTAATATTATGTCGTTATAAAAAGGGGAAAGTCATTATTAAAGTAGTTTTTCTTCGATCTCGTGATGATTATTTGAAGACTTTCAGTGGATTAATGTAACATTTACCGTAGTGTCGAGAAATTCTGAGAGCATATTGTTGAGATAGAAACAAGGCCACAGATCATTTAGTGCTAAGTATCATTTTATTTTTCATTGATTTCATTTTAATTCGTGGTTTGTATCGACATTTATCATTCAATCCGAATCTTGATTTCATTGATATTTGTTTTCGATATGGACCATTGACAACAAATTTTTAGTAGGAAATGTGCCTATTGAATGTATAATTTGATCCTTGGTATTCTATTTTATCTCCCACATTTGTGGGATTTTATTATTACATATCTCTGCATCAAACGTTTTTCCCATCATTAAGATTTTAGTGTCGACAATTTTGATAAACATTCTGACAACATTGTTAACTTGTTTAGAGACCAGAGAAGTGATAAAATTCTATTCAATTCAATCCAGGAAAGCATCCAGACTATTCTTGAAATTCTTTTTTTTTTTCAAATCATATCGTTTACAATTAGGAATAACTCGAAAAACGATGGGTTAAAAAAAAAACATAAGAATACTTTATTTTTTAAAATGATTGATTCTTTCGAAAATATAAACCGTTTATCGTTTTCAAATGGTTTTATGGTAATTTTGCGTGGATTTATGATTCGGCTACGCTGTAACTTCAATACCTGAAGAAATATTGAAAAAGTTCTGATTGAGGAATAGGCACCATAAATAGTGTAAATAATCAACCAAAATTTAGTTCATTTGAAAAGACGGTTTCGAAGAT
Source organism: Adalia decempunctata (assembly GCA_951802165.1). Classification (NCBI taxonomy): domain Eukaryota; kingdom Metazoa; phylum Arthropoda; class Insecta; order Coleoptera; family Coccinellidae; genus Adalia; species Adalia decempunctata. The sequence goes on along the minus strand of OX637697.1, from coordinate 33,512,316 downwards.
ATGCACAGAAATGTAATTTTTTAATGGATTTTCGATCTTTCAAACGAAACCTAGTTTCGAAAAATGCTATAGGAAAAGAGGGGTTTTGTTTGATGAGAGGAATCTACAGTTAAAATATATGTATACAAGTCAAAGACTCACCCTGTGTATAAATCTATCATCTATCTCAAACACAAGTTCTGACAAATGACTTATGATTGTTCATATGAATTCACTAATATGGTGTTTATTGATTGAAATATAAAAATTCCAACTGACAACATTGCTGCATGGTTCTATATGATATTTCAGAAAATACAAATTCTAGGGCCGCATCCAGATTATATTAAAAAAAAAACTTTTTCTGACAAATCTTATCAGATAAAATCAGGAATAAGCCGAAACTGTTTTATGCAAAATGACTAAAGAATACGAATCGATCTTTTAGAAGTTTTCTTAGGATACAATTCAATTCATTTGAAATAACGTTCCTGAAGATGGACAGTGTGACAGAACAGGGTTTTTCGTGGGTTTTCGACACCCTGTATTTATCAAATGGATTCGAATTTTGAAAATTGGTATACATCAAAAATTATGTGTAATATGAGGAATCTACAGTAAAAAATAGTCAAAGGAGAATATCAACCGATCTGTTTTGGATTCATTGCGTGCTGATACACAGGATTTTGAGTTTCGTACCGACTCCGTTCATAGGACTCATCAGATTGTCAATTTTGAACGTACCCTTGTATCGCTTATGGGAAGGTGCCCTTTGTTATGCTTTGGCTATGAGTCAACATAAAATTATTTTGGTAATTACTTCCATCCTGTCCCGAATACAATGAAAACTATTTAAGATAAAACAAAATCTTCATTGATTCGAAATATTTTTTGAATATCGTTGTTTTTGTCACATTCTACTCTTCTCTGGATCGAAGTAAAAGCATCATTGCTTCCCTGTATAGTTTTCGTGACGAAAAATTTGCATTATACTGCAAACTTCTCGGTTCAAAAGTATCCATTGGAATGGATCTTCAAGTGAAAATGCAACGGAACCTGTATTATATTCGAAAAAATACAGTGCTTGACGATCATTGCACAGTGGGAAACAATTAGGTACATCCCCTCCTGAAGAGTTGATTCTTAATCACTCTTAACATAGGGACTAGCTTTACCCAGTTTAATTCCTCAAAGCCCCTTAGCATGATTATCGAACAATTATCCCAAGAAGAGATTCCCTGATTTTCCGCTCTGCTTAGCATGTCTAATAGTTGTTGCTCAGCATGAAACAAGAACTCTGTTGGACTGAGATTACCTCAATCCACGTGCAGTTATGGCTACCTGTTTGATGCCATTTTAGGGATGCTTCATTTCCTTTCCTTCACTTTGCTTCTTACTTTTCCTATTAGTATTCGATACCATAAGGATAAAACCAAAACGTAGAAGAAGAAACAAACAAGAAAGTCACTGCACAGAGTGGATCTTCCTTTTCTTTAATTCAATCGGTGGATTTTGCAGCGGAGCGATAGAGGTCTCGTGCCAGAGTCGGGAGTAGGTATAAAGGTTTGTCCAGACACAATTCAGCTGCCCCCATGCGTTGAAACATTGAGAAGCGTGAGTTTACCTTTGGGCCTATTTTTCGAGCGGATGTTCTGTAATCGCTGTGATCGCCTTTTCTTCATAAATGTCAACAAAAGACAGCCGAGAAATTAGAGATTAGTCTCCACAGCTATCAGTTTCTGTCGACTCGTTTCCATTCTATCTAAAAGTCTTAATTGTGTGGAAATTGGAAAGTTGAAATCGAAATAAACCAAAAACAAAGGGTTAGTCTCTCTCAGATGGTAGATATGACGAAGAAACATTGTGAAAATAATGTATTGAAACTCTGAGGATTGTTAACGAATTCTTTATTTGCAAAGGATAAGACGATAAAACAAATACAGATGTTAATGTTGCATTAGATTCATCATCCAAAAGAAAATGATTTGTAATATTAATTAGAAATTATCGTCTGTGTGAAATATTCTAGGGAATTCGAAAATTTCCTGTTTACCGATAATTATTTCTCTGTACACATATGATTTGGTTACGTTACAGTTATCGATCTCAGCTTCAACACCTAATATCTGAGGGGGTTGCGTGGTAAGAGAGAGAAAGATAACATTGGAGCATCGAGTTACATTCATGTTCAATCATAGTCATAAATATCTACACTATAATATAACCTGAGCATATTATAATGTCCATTCATAGGAGGTACAAATATCAAATTGCCCACATAATTTAATAATGATTCAGACACGTTCAACTGTTTTCCCATTTCATTTGACTAATGTAGAATAATTATCATACCTAGACAACCGCGAAATTTCCTCCCCCGTCCGTTAATTATTAATTTGCATCGCAATTAGAATCTCAGATATAACTCCAAATATTCAGCATTTATATAACATAAATGGGGAGTGATACGGATTTCAAACCACGAAAATTCGAAGGAATTTCTGAAACCTTGAGATATTGAACTAATTTTGCGAACAAGGTCAATGTAAATGATATAAATAATAAAATATAACTTATACTAACTGACAAAGGAACTGCAACACCCAGAAGGAGCTGTTAGAATTTCAAAATTTTTATGGTGAAACATAGATAGTATGGCAAGGAGTAAATGATTAAAATTTGGAGAAAAAAACGATTTTTTTTAATAAATTTGTTAATAATGTGTTTGCCCACCGCGGTTATCTAAGCACCCCCGAACACGTCTTGGAAAAGATGCAATAAGATGCTTTATTTCTTCTTGAGGGATACTACCCTGAGCTACCTCTACTCAGAGCCGCCAAAGTTCGTCGGGGCTGGGGTAAATTTCCAAGCCTTCTACCCATGATACCCCAAACAAGCTCTATGGGCGAAAGATCGGGGGATCTGGGCGGCCATAGCAAAAGATCCACATGAGTCGCTTCAAAAAAGGTTAAACCAACTCCGGCAACATGGGGTCGAGCATTATGGTACTGATATATTGAATTCTCGAGCCGGTTGAGGTAAGGGAGAACATATGGCTCCATTATTTCTTGAAGGTAACGCAGCGCTGTCATATGACCTCGAATAAAGATTAAAGGCGACATCTGCATGTGCAATAGCACCCCATATCATAACACCTACTGTCTGGTGTACATGACGCTCAACATCAAACTGAGGTTCACGTCTTTCTCCCCGACGTCGTCTAACCCTTCTTCGGCCATCATGTGCACCCAAAGAGAATCGAGATTCATCAGAAAAAGCGACCTGATACCATCCCACATTCCAATGTTGTCGTTTTCTGCACCACTGTAATCGTAGCCGGTGATGCTCAACCGTCAGAGCTAACACAAGATGGGGTCGATAATGCTGCAGTCCAAAATACCTTGTGCGGTGGTAAACCATTCGGACAGTTACAGGATGGCCTTCTTCTCCTAACCACTCATCAGCCAAAGAACCAGTCGTCGCATTTCGGTCTCTAATGTCCATAATATTAGAAATCGCTCTCGAACTTCATTTGAGCCCCTTTGACGTTCGGTGCTTACTTTTCTTCGATTTTGGGCATTATCAAACCACGCTTGACAACATCTCATAATAGTAGTTGGATTTCTGTTCGTACGGTTAGCGATTTCTCTAAATGAAAACCCCGCCTCTCGTAGACCTCTTTCAAATTCACTTAGCTGGCGATAAATTCCGTGTACACGTGCTCTAGGCATTTTAACAACAACTAAACATCGACTTTGGATCTCCTCAAACAGCTGGTTTGTTGTAAAATATAAATGAACAAAAAACGACTGCAATATTCAAGTAATAAAAAATGTTTACATGAGAGAAACTCCACGATTTTTTTCCCAAATTTTGATCATTTACTCTTTGCTATACTATTCATGTTCTACCAAAAAAAATAAGAATTTAAACAGCTTCTTCTGGGACTTGTAGTTTCTTTGTCAGTTAGTTTATATTCGTGGAGAAATACAAATTCATTCTGCTCATAAGTTCTGCAGCACCTAGAGCATTAGCATACCTTGAGCTGAAGGACTTAATTATAAAATGACTGACGTATATCATAAATCTGTATTAAGAGAATATACCCGCTGTTTCACTGATGGCATTTTCTCATATCAATTAATCCTGGTAGATTATGACGTTACTATGGGGACAGGTGACAGTAATTTTTTCATTTCACGATTTGATATACGTATAGTAGGTGGGCAGGGACTTTAATCTAATTGTTATTAAATTCCAGGAGAAGATGGAGAAGCTGGATTAAAAATAATTTTGATCACAATTATACGGTCTCAGATACACTCAGATACACTGGAAGTATATTCAGTGAAAGTAGAGTACGCACAAAATCACATAGGGTTTTACTTCAGAGGTATAACTTGTGAGTAGTGAATAAGATGTCTAGTTTTTAGACATTTAAGTAGTGAATTACAGTAATGTCATATGATCTTTGGTCCTTTCTTTATAAGATCTGATCAACATTTATGAAATGAAAGTACCAAAACTTAAAATATTTAGTTCAGCAGAATAGTGGTCCAACCCACAAAAAATACAATATGGGGATAGTACTGTTATCCGTCAGCTAAGACCTTAGCTTTCAGAATTATAGTGGCCTAACCTTATTTTTGACGTAATTCGAGGGAATAACAAGAATCCGCATTTCTTCCTATCTTATCGTTGCAGTCATTTTATACGATAGAGTGGCACAACATCAAGTGGTTAGGCCATTATTCTGCTGATCACCTCAATTGGGATAAACGAAATTCATGTTGTCCGCACGCTATGGCGACAGGCAACTGTAGTTTTCTTCTTATAGTTACAAAACTACTGACAAAGTTCACCTATGAAAGTCTTGGTTCTTCTAGGAACATCAGCACAAGATGCGTGAGCCTATTGCAACCAATGCATTCATCGTAACCGGTCTTTACCAGGGCCAATACCCGATCTTAATCAGGAAAAAAGGTCGAAACAATAGACAGACAGTCGTCGTCATCATCTCGAAGGTTGCTAGGAACATTTTCTTCATTGTCTTCTTTAAATAATACCCTAGGGACTAGTCTCATTTTCTTTGGAGGAGGTATGGGCTCATTTTTTGATTTGATTGCAATCATATTAGGAGTAGAAGTTGAAACAAGTATTTATCGAGTCTTCAGTTAACGTTTGCGTTGTCCACTTATGGATTGGTGGAATCTCCTCATGGGATCAGCAAGAGTAGGTTAACACGTTCGCTGAGGCACGGGGTCTATTTGTCCCGTATTAGACTTTCCGTTAGGGCGGGGCGGATGCAAAATCTTCGAGATGTTCTCCCAGGCGGAAGGCTTATTTCAAAATTTTTTGACTTTTCAGGACAATTGTCAACACCAGGGTGTTTGTTTATGGATTTCTCACATTTATAGTCAATCGTACGGTACATACCTATATGCCCCGTATCGCACAAACGGAAAGTCTCAAAAATATCGTGCCGCAGCGAACGTGTTTTAAGATGCGTTGCCTTTATCAGCCACAAATGAATATTTTGTTATGAATATGTTAAGACAAGTCCTGGCTCTCTGTTTGCTGATGGAGCCTGGAATGAATGGTCTCGATGTTGTCCGGTAGATACGGTTAAGACAGCTGAAATACATTTTGTCCATAAAGCGTTAAAAAAACTAGAAATATATCGAATTAATACAGAAGGTATATTTAACATGAAGAAAGCTTCGAGAATACAATGACAAAGAAGTAAAGTTTCTAATGAATGCAATATGAATAAAAAATGGTGAGAACTGGTCATTTCTATGAACTAGAGTAGCGCTTAAAAGTTTTCAGAGGTAAATAGAACCCACTCGGGTTGTGTGCTATGGTAGGCAGTTCGCAGTTCAGCATTTGATATCTCCAAACTCCAGTTATGAGACCTATGGCACTATGTACATTTTGTACGTATTTCTCCTACGATTATTAAAATTCAACTTAATTCAGATTCGTTGCTGTTTTCTACTAATAATGTGTGACAACGCATAATCTTCATGATCTTGTTGTAGTGTTCTTAATCGAGATTTAAGTATGGTTTCATAAAATTTTGATTGCTATCTTCAGGAATTGTTGTTTTTCTGCATCATTTTTCACCAATTCGCTAACAACAACTTTCATATTTTCCTTCCAGTTCAAAAGTTTGTTTCTGAGATGAAGGGTATGAAGTTGTCATGGATGAATCTTTTAATCATCTTGTCTTTCCTCCCCAATTTATCAACGAAGCCAACTCTGTTTTTCTTTTATGATCTAGTAGAAAAGAGGATTGGGAAAATGGACGAAATTCAATATAAGTTTTCGATATTGTCATATGAGAACAAACTCCTATATATTTTCCCAACTGTGAAACAAACATTTTACGAAGTTCATATTATTAAAACAGCAACAGAATGCCGTTCCTACGTTTTCGAATACGCTGGCTGAATTTCATTTCCTACTTGTACACTACAATGATGAACTTTTATGATATTTCCGCATAGACTCGATCCTTGGATAAATTGGGTAATGAATCGATGCAATTCGATGATTTCGTTAATCGTTCTGCTGGGGAATAAATACAGGTCGAAACCTAAGAATCTTTTGTGTCTGACGTGCAAGGTGGGAAAAATTAGATGCTTTTGAAGGGCTCATTGGCGTAAATGGGAAATCCGTAGATACCATCCTCAAAAGAATGATCCATTCCTGGAATATTCCGCTAGAGTACTTCTCTTTCAGGTTCATCTTTCTGCAGAAAGGAACTCTATCTTCTAGGTGAATTTGCCTAAACCACAGAAAGGTTCTGGGTCAGTAACTGGCAACTGTGCTCCTTTTTTGGCTAGAGTATTTGCCTCTTCATTTCCTTTGGGTCCTGAATGACCAGAAATCCAAACTAAAGAGACTATCGGTGCGTTCGAGTTGACGGTCAAAATGCTCCGAGCGCACTCCACGTCTTCTTTAGAGTTTTATTTCTCAAAAATAAATTCGAATTTCTGTCACAATACAATTCTTCCGTTAGGTTAAGTTAGCAAGCTTTGACTTCACCGTGTTCGATTTGACAAAAGTGCTCGGGAGCTCCTCTTTCTACTCTGTTCACTATTTTACTCGCTCCGCCGATCGTCAACTCAAACGCACCTCTTGTTGCTCTTGTCTACTTCATTGAGTTTTCTCTCTCACACCAGCTTTGAGTCGATGACATAGGAGTTCAGTGCTTTGATAGCAGCTTGACAATCAGAATTAATGACTATGTCACACCTTTGTTAGTTTCTTTCCATATGTATGTCTATGCATCTATCGATTGCAAGTTTTTCTTGCGTTCCAGCACCATGGCTTTAAAACCATCTGTATACCATTTAATGGTATTCACTTTGAAATTTTGGGTACGATACCCTTTTTCCCATATTCAATTTTTACCTAGCATCGTTTTAACGTTCTTCTCAATGCTTACTTTTTAAATGTACCTGTTAAGAAAGGTCCAAGCCCTCTTACTTTTAATTCCGCTAACTATGGAACGGTGATAGCGATGGAATTGCGGTTTTCGCCAATGAGTTTCTCATGAAAAGGAGCCCTCACGCACATATCAGTTTTTGTCTATAAAGGGTGAGTCTTTGACTTGTATATACAGGGTGAGTCTTTGACTTGTATATACAGGGTGAGTCTTTGACTTGTACATATATTTTAACTGTCGATTCCTCCCATCAAAAGAAACACCTTTTTCCCATACCATTTTTCAAAATTCGGTTTCGTTTGGAAGATACAGGGTGTCAAAAATCCATGAAATTAACACTATTCTTTCTATATATTCGGAACCGATATTTCGAATGAACTGAATTTTGTTTGATTGTTTACTCTATTCATGGTGCATATTCCTCAATTGAAACTTATTTCATATTTCTCCTGGTAAAAAAGTTACAGTACAGTCGACTTATAAATTCACGCAAAAATACTATAAAACCACTTGAAAAAGATGAACGGTTCACGTTTTCGAAAGAATTAATTATTTTAGAAAACAAAAGTATTCCTATATTTTTTCAATAAAACGCGTCGTTCTCAAGTTCTTCCTAATTGTATAAGATTGAACTAGAGGAAAAAATCATGAATTTCAAGAATAATCTGAATGCTGTCCTGAGTTAAATCTCGTCGAATATTATTTCTTCTCTGGTCTCTCAACAAGTTACCAACGTTGTCAGAATGTTTATCAGCTTTGTCAAGACTAAAATCTCTATGTTGAAAAAACGTTTGATGTAGAGATATGTAGTAATAAAATTCCACATTCGTGGGACATAAAATTGAATTCTAAGAAGCATGAAATTATACATTTTATGGGCAGTTTCTATTCAAAATTCATGGTTACCGGTCCTTCAGCAAAAAATCTATCGAAACAATATAACTCGACACCAGAACGACACTACTATTACATCAATTCACTGAAAGTCATTTACATAATCATCATCTGTTTGCTTCATTATCTGAAAATAAATAAAGCGTGAACTTCGTTTATGCCGTGTATGGGATCACTGACTAACGTTTTAGGTTGGACTGGTTGGAGCACAGAACAACGATTTGTCTTTGTCTTGCGTGGCGGCTACATCCACGGCCTTCTGAAGGGAAGAGTAGGCCGTGACGACTGAAATTAAGAACGTAGCGCTATATTGGCGAGAATCAGAACTACTCGTTTGGCATTTTCAAAGAGCAACGCCTAGACGCCTTTAGCGATTGTAAAAGTTCTTCCGCTAACGATAGGGGACGTAATGCTTTCTTGAGTTCGCATTGTTTGAAGAGAAAATAGGCAATCTGGCATCGTCTTCTCTAGAGTTCTGTGGGTGAATTGAATAACACAGAGGATGGGTATGGTTAGGTCATTGACACCCAACCATATGACTTTGGTTAATGGAGTTAGGATAGGTTAGTGAGAAACCAATTTTTATGAGATCGTTTTAGAATATCGAGAAAATATGAACAAATTATTAGTGTCTATAAACTAATCTTCAGGACAATCGAAGAAGAAACTCATTTTGGTGTGAGAAATATAATATAATAATAATAATAAATATAAAAATTCAATTGCCGAAATGATCGGACAGAACTAAGTGTTTTGTTAGGAAATATCGTGTTAATAACATTCTTATTCAAATAAGGTTATTGCATGAGTATTTTTTAAATGTATCGCCCAGAATATCTAATAATCACATCAATTTCAATCGAAAAATATGAACTTTGAGGTGTTTGTAAAGAATAATATCAGGCACGTATTCAGCACTATTTGTTTTTTCAAATGGCTATATCTCTTTAACAGAGCCGAATTCGAAAAAATGAAAAAAAAAAAGGTTTCTTTTGGCATCAAGAATCTACAGTTAGAATATATGTACAAGTCAAAGACTCACCCTGTATATTCCAACTGTAGATTCTTGAGGCCGAAAGGAATTTTTTTATTTTACATTTTCCGAATTCGGCTCTGTTTGAAACATATAGCCATTTGAAAAAAAAAATTGGGCTGAACATGCCTGCCAATTTTTTTCTGCAACTGAAAGGCCATATTTTTCCCACCAAAATAAGTTTCTTCCTAGATTTTCCTATATTCGTCGATATCTCATAAAACATTTTTTTGGCTATATTTATGATTAATCAACCTTGGTGTTCAATTTCATTTCCCACATTTGTGGGATTTTATTACATATTACATATCTCTACATCAAACGTTTCTCCATCATTTAGATTTTAGTCTCAACAAAGTTGATAAACATTCTGACAACCTTCTCATCTTATTTAGAGTCAAGGGAAGTAATAATATTCGATTATATTTATCCAGGGAAGCATCCAGATCATTCTCGAAACTCATGATTTTTTCCTCAAATTTCATCGTATACAATTATAAATAAGTCGAAAACGACGCGTTTTATGACAAAAACATTGAAATACTTCCAATTTCTGAAAATATTAATTTTGTCGAAAATATGAACCGTTTATCTTTTCCAACTGGTGAATTTATGTGTCTGCTGCGCTGTAACTTTCATACCAGGATAAATATTGAATAAGTTTTGATTGTGGAATATGCTCCACGAATAGAGTAAACAATCAACAAGAATTCAGTTCATTTGAAATAACGATTCCGAATATATGAACCGAAGAGTATTTTTTTCATAAATTTTCGACACCGTGCATGTATCCTTCTCAAGCTTAGCCATACTTTGGAGCATGGTATAGAAAAAAAGTGTTTTTTTTTATGAGAGGAATCGAGTTAGAATATGTACAGGTCAAATTCTCACCCTGTATATGGGGCCAATTTACAAGACGATCTATTTTTTCCTCTGCTTCCCCGCACTCACATCTGGGAGTCCCATTCAAAAAGCACAGTATTGAATTGTCCGTGGTCCGTTTCTCCATTATTTAGATTTTGGTTTCGACAAAGTTGATTAACATTCTGCAAATATTTGTTAACTTGTTAAGAGACCACAGGAGTGATAATATTCGATGATATTCAATTCAGGGAAGCATTCAGATTATTCATGAAATTCATGATTTTTTCCTCAAATTGTATCGTATACAATTAGGAATGACTCGAAAACGATGCTTTCATTGAAAAAACATAGAATAGTATATTCTAAAACTAGTTGCAGAATGGGCTCCTATTCCAATTCGAATGCGAAATTCGAAAACGAGCGACGAAGGAGCGAGTTTTCGAACGCATGAGTATTGGAATTGCATTCTGCAACGAGTATTAAACCATATTTTCTCTATTTCACTCAAATTTTGTGAAATTCAATGAAAAAATTCAAATTATAGGTCCTAGTGACTTTCATATTGTATCTTGGCAGTTGGTGTGAATGTTAGGAAATACGAAAATTGACATTTCCAACTTGACGTCCGCTGAAATTTAAAAGGATCGGAAATCATTGCTGACAACCACAAAACGAAAAATGTTACTGAAAACGATGCTGTAATGAATTCATTACGATACTGAAATAGAGAAATACTTTTATTTTCTATAATGATTGATTCTTTCTAAAATATGAATCGTTTATCTTCTACAAGTAGTTTTATGGTATTTTTGTGCAGATATATGAGATAAATGAGATATATTCATACGAGTCGGAATATTGAATAAATTTTGATTTTGGAATACGCACTAAACAAAAATTCAGTTCATTTTGAATAATTGTTCCGAAGATATGGAAAAAAATTGTTTTTTTCGTGAATTTTCGACACCCTGTATCTTTCAAATGAAACCGAATTTTGAAAATTGGTGTGGAAAAGTGTTTCGTTTGACAGTTGAAATATAATTACAAGTCAAAGACTCGCCCAGTATAGTACAGAAAAAGGACTACCCTTCAAAAGTGTCCAGTTTAGTCCACCCCTTCCTATTGCATCTGAATATTTACTCTACTTATCATTGCTTCTTGTCAACCTTCAACTTAATCTTTTATCTATTGGTTCGGGAAGTTCAAGGACGCACGCAACATCGATGTTCTCATTGCCTCAATGTTCTCAGGTGATTCAATGGAACGTAGTTCCAACGCATGATAGCGCATAAGACCACTAGCGCTCCGCTACAACATCAACGGAATAAATGGCGTTTTTTTTTTATAGGATGTACCACACCCTGTATTTGCGGAAGGTCTGACGTTGCTAGGAAAATAGCGCTTCCAGATTGGCAACCCGGATTAGCATAAGAGAATTGTATAATTATCCGATATAGTTATAACTTACATCCCTCGGATAGGGATCAACGGATCTGAAATTATTTTTGAACTTCCCCCTGCCCTTCGAGCGCAAATTTAGTTCTGTCACAAGTTCCTGGAGGCATAAACTGACGAAAGTCCTCAGCGGAATATATTCTGTCAAATGTTCCAGGAGTCGTGTTACCTAAATATGGGAAGCTACCTCATGATTTAATGAGGTTTCGACTATATACGAACGAGGTTTACACGACGCCGATGAGTTGTTTTGTCCCGCATACGTGACACGATTACCCTTGGTTCATTTTACGCTCTGATTATATTCATAAAAGGGTGTGAAATGAAAGTTTGTTCTCCGGCGTACAAGAACTGTCAACATGTTTCGGTTAGCGCTAATAGTGACGAAACCGGCATCCACACTCCGGTAAAATTTAATGAATTCGGGATAATGAAGTTTGAAGCATCCTTCGAAGTTCAGAGTACGAATCTGATAATCCTCCTACAGAGCAAATCATGAAATGCTACATACAAAATATAATCGGTTTATCAGCATTACTAAAATTCGCACCATTCGGAAGTTATTTTTGCCCGTCACTTAGCCAAATGCTGAAATACAGCAACTTATAAATTTAGAGTTTTTTAAAAGGTTTTCCGAACATAAAATAGAACTCATCAAAATAAACCATTTCCGCATCATTACCTATACTGTCCTATAAAGTTGTTCTACAGGCTCTACGACAACTTTGGCAGATGTTCCTATGAACACAGGTACGATTTGTTTTTTTTTAAGATTTGAAAAATATAATTCTATGCTCCATTCGCTTTTATAAAGTATCCCGATTGGCCATGACCTTCTGACACATTTCACCGTGTTTATTTTGAAAATGTTAGGTTATAGAAATGTTCTTGTCAGATAACTATGCAACGTGGCCCTTTCTACATAGAGATCGTAGTAATTACGTATTTATCAAAAGTTTATTTATGATTAATTTGAGAAAATCTTATTATAAATTCAATAATGCCAAAGACCTGGCGAATGTTGAAGAAGTTTTTTCTCTGTTAATACTGGAAATGTTTCACGTATACAGGGTGAGTCTTTGACTTGTACATATATTTTAACTGAAGATTCTTGAGGTCAAAGAAACCTTCTTTTCATTTTCCATTTTTCCGAATTCGGCTCTGTTAAAAAGATATAGCCATTTGAAAAAAAAATTGTGCTAATTACATCCCTGAAATGATACTGTGGAATTGATTCAAAGTTCATATTTCTCGATAGAAATTGAGTTTATACATTTAGGAAATACTCAAGTACTAACCTTATTGGAATAAAAATGTTGCAAACACGATAATTTCAACAAAAACAGTTAGTTTCATCGGATTATATCTGCAAGTAAAAAGCCGCATTTATTCCACCAAAATAAGTTCCTTCTTCGATTTTTCTGCAGATTAGTTTGTAAACACTAATAACTTGTTCATATTTTCCTCGAAATTCCCAAACAATATCATGAAGAAAGACTTTCCATTCAGATTTATTATTGAACAACCTAACCTTATCTAATTTGTATTGATTTTGTGAATTTTTGCACAGAAATTTCAAGAAGGTGTTGTCAGCTTGCTGATATTTTCATTGAGGTTGAGGATTTTTTACGGGACATAGTATAAATCACGATTCATTTGTGTACCGTGGTATAAATATCTATGAATTCTGCCGTTTCCATCATAAATCGACTTTGCCGTCAAATTTTACCACGCATGCGTAAAGCAAAGACTTATGAACTAAATGGAGTAGAGCGAAAACCGAATTATTGGTTATCTGGAGGCCAACTATAAACAATAACAAACCAGGGTCTCTGAACAAACTGTAAACAGTGTAAACATTATGTGGAGTTCTGAATACATTCAGTGAATTATTGTTCTAATGTGATTATTATGTGAAGTGAACTAATATAATTTCAACCGTGTCGAGTTTATAAAATTCCAAGAGGATGTTGTATAGATAGAAACATCGCCACAGATTATCAGGTATCGTGATATTTTTCATAAATTTCAATTTAATAAGTAGTTTGTATCGAGATTCATCATTCATATCCGAATTTTGTATTTCATCGACATTTAACTTCAATATGGACCGGTAACTATGAATTTTCAACAGAAACTGTGCGTATTAAATCCTCCTTGGTGTTCAATTTTATCTCCCACATTTGTGGGATTTTATTATTACATATCTCTACATCAAACGTTTCTCCATCATTTAGATTTTAGTCTCAACAAAGTTGATAAACATTCTGACAACCTTCTCATCTTATTTAGAGTCAAGGGAAGTAATAATATTCGATTATATTTATCCAGGGAAGCATCCAGATCATTCTTGAAACTCATGATTTTTTCCTCAAATTTTATCGTATAGGTACAATTAGAAATAAGTCGAAAACGACGCGTTTTATGACAAAAACATTGAAATACTTTCATTTTCTGAAAAGATTCATTTTGTCGAAAATACGAACCGTTTATCTTTTCCAACTGGTGAATTTAGTTGATTAATATTGTGACAACATTGTAAACTCGTTTAAAGACCAGAGAAGGAATAATATTCGATGATATTTAATTCAGAGACGCATTCAGATCTTTCTTGAAATTAATGATTTTTTCGTCAAATTTCTCCGGGTAAAATTGGAAATAACTCGAAAACGACGCGTTTTATTGAAAAAAATAGCAATACTTTTAGTTTCTTAAATTATTGATTATTTCGAAAACATGATCCGTTTATCTTTTTAAAGTAGTTTTATGGTGTTTTAGCGTGTATTGATGAGTCGACTACCCTGTAACTTTCATACTAGTAGAGATATTGAATCAATTTTGATCGAGGAATATGCACCATGAATAGAGTAAAAACTCAACCAAAATTCAGTTCATTCGAAATAACGGTTCCGAAGATATAAGCAGAAAAGTGTTTTTTTTATGGATTTTCGACACCCCGTATCTCCCAAACCAAACCGAATTTTGAAAAATGGTATAGGAAAAAAGTGTTTCGTTTGATGAGAGGAATCTACAGTTAAAATATATGTACAAGTCAAATACTCACCCTGTATGAACATGGTTGGAAGATTTAGTTACGTTATTCTCTTGTACGGAAATCAAGAATCGATTGTTGAAATTTCACTGAAAAATAATGGACAGAATAGTTATAGTCCGTTTCCTTCTGATTGTTCATTCGAAAAAAGCATAAAAGTACTCGAGTCTCGAATAACCCGACAGAAAAACTTCTGATCGAACCAGCGCACCTATTGAATTCCTCACTTTCCAAAATTCTCAAGAAATAAGCCTACAGGAGACATTTAAATACCTTCTTGCACAACTTGAAATACTCCATATGAAAATGTTGTTGTACTACGAAACATGTGTCACTGTTGAACCTTAAAGGAACTAACTCCATATTCAAAGTTAAAAAAGAGTAAATAGAAATAAGCATGGGCATCGTCTCTGAGAATTATTTTGACATTGTCGATATTTCACGGATGGCAACCTGCGTCAGTTTTAACAATGAATTCAATCAGCAAACCTTCCGAAATGGATTTTCATGCCAATTTTGATTCTTTCAGGCATTTGGAGGGATTGCCACTATGTATTGCTAAGATTTCCCTTATTTATAATGAAAATAATAATAGTTTTTTTATATCCTGGTTTACACTACATTAAATGTATAGGACAAGTCATCAGGAACATATATCGATACCAAATATATTATACATTTGGATGAACAAATGAATGAAGATAAGTGCAATAGGGATTTTTCGATGTGACACCATCTCCAAGGAACCCTCCTTCAAGCCACCGGAAATCGAGTCGATACCACAAATCACTGTACTGAAATTACAATTCTGTAGCTGCAGTCGTCTCAATAAGAAAGTGACTCATCTTTTGTGTCTAATCCTGTGGAAACCTACCTATTTATATTAATCAAATTCTGCATTGAACGACCTATATGAGTTTTTAATTTTTTATTCATGAAGATCCCTAGCGTTGTCATAATTTGGATAAGGACTCCTCAGCTCTAATCTGTGTAATGCTATGTTTTGTCATCTTTTTCCGAATGGATTCTGAAACTCTCTCATCGCTTTCTGCTATCCTTTCTTTATTCTTACTAACCACTGTTGATCATTTTATTGATTTGATTTACAAAGTATCAGAAACAATAATGCAAAATAACATTCTAGTTATGATAGATATTTCGGGGAATTCCTAAATCACGTCGACATTCGTTTAAAAATAATGATTTTGAGATTTTGAGAAATTTATGTCTCCTTATATCTTAACCTCGAAATGCAGGTAGCTTGAGAAGTAAAAGGACCAGAATTGAAACCGGGTATTTCTAAAAATCACTATTGCAGAAGGAAGATCGTGATGAATTCAGATGAAACACAAAAGCTCGAGGATAAGAATAATTCCATTATAAGCGACGAGTTTTAACGGGAATGAACTAAAGTGTTTGAGAACTTTATTGCAATATATCCATATCAGTTTCCCTTAAATGACATAATTCATTCAATTACGTATAAAATAATATATATTCATATATTCATGTATAAAATAATGAAAATGATAATTATTTTGTTGTAGTTTTGTAACTAATTTTATACTGAGGATACGGACCGGAAATCAATGTCAGTATTCGGTATCGATTGCTTCCGCTTCATTCAGACTAGATGAAGAATTGATTACAGTATTTTCTGTTCACGAAAGCGTGCAACCTTTCTTCCTCCGCAGCAGATTTGGCAAACCCCGAAACATGAAATGAATTTCAAGTCCTTAGTTTGCATACATAGTCTGGGATACCGTGGGCAGCATTTCCATTACCAAATTCGATCCTAATATTTAAATTTCCTCATACTTTTTTCTATAAAAAATAGATGAGGCAAAGCTAAAATCTCGAATTATAAATTATCCGGTGAATGAATTAAAACATACTATGACAATAGTATATTATTTCATTAGGAGGAGAAGTGTCACTTTTCGTGGCGAGCTTCAGATAATTGAAAGCGAGCCACGAAAAGTCACTTCTTCTCCGAATGAAATATGCTATTTTATTTCCAAACGTTTTCAAATTCATGAAAATTGTACATTTAATGTAACTTTATCAAATAAAAATGACGTTTGAATTGGAAGTCTTTGTATTCTATGCATCTATGTTCATGGCAACCAAGTAGATAATCTTTTTCGTAGCAACACCTTTCCTGCCGGCGGGCCGGAGGGAAAAGTAAATATTTCTCCGCCTAGGCGGAGAAATAGAACTTTTCGATGATCCTGTCAGTCGAGAACTGACGTTGTTATCGTACATTTGGAAATAAATTCTCTCAAATTATCTCAGTCTAATTTTTCCGTCACATAAATGCTGGTTCTAGTTATTGGCGTTTCTTCGCCTTAACCTTCATAAACAGCTATAAGGGTTTTGTATTCGGCCGTCAAGTAGAGATCGTTTTGAAACACATTAAGAGGATATATTTGAATTCGAGAGCAACATATCAAGCTCAAGACTATGAACAATGCGAATTTCCTCTTTCCTGTTCATGTTGTTTTTGCGCTTATAGATTTCGAAGGATCCTAGAAAAGTCACTCTTGATGTTTTAAATGACCTCTGTTTTAGCGAACAGAATATTATGTCTATCCATCAAGGCATGTTTCGCGAATTCAGACTTCTCCGTTTAATACAGTTGACGAAAACGTACTATGATCCGTGTATGAGTCCTTCTTTTAGTAGTCCAGATAAGGTACGTTAAGTTGACAGCCCACCAAAACGGATCGAGTTCGGACCTATGCCATAATTTTGTAACCATTTTGTACCAATTTGTACCACCTTTAAAAAATTTTGTACCCCCACCGTTTCCGAGATATCGACCCCCTCTAGGTGGTCTGCCAACTTAACGTTAAGTTGGCAGACCACTCTGCAAGAATTGATCGTATCGAATTCAAACAAAATCTGCAATTTTGTACCCATTTTGTACCCTCCTGAACCACATTTATTTTTTCTCTAGGACCTAGCGTTCCCGAGATATGGGATTCTGAAAAAAAAATATTTTTCAAAAATTTTGAGATTTTTACTCCATAATTTTGTACCCATTTTGTACCAATTTGTTCCACCTTTAAAAAATTTTGTACCCCCACCGTTACCGAGATATCGACCCCCTCTAGGTGGTCTGCCAACTTAACGCTAAGTTGGCAGACCACACTGCAAGAATTGATCCTATCGAATTCAAACAAAAACTGCAATTTTGTACCCATTCTGTACCCACCTGAACCACTTTTATTTTTTCTCTAGGACCTACCGTTCCCGAGATATGGGATCTTGGGAAAAAAAAATTTTCAAAAATTTTGAGATTTTTACTCCATAATTTTGTACCCATTTTGTACCAATTTGTACCACCTTTAAAAAATTTTGTACCCCCACCGTTTCCGAGATATCGACCCCCTCTAGGTGGTCTGCCAACTCAACGTTAAGTTGGCAGACCACTCTGCAAGAATTGATCGTATCGAATTCAAACAAAAACTGCAATTTCGTACCCTCCTGAACCACTTTTATTTCTTCTCTAGGACCTACCGTTCCCGAGATATGGGATATTGAAAAAAAAGTATTTTTCAAAAATTTTGAGATTTTTGCTCCATAATTGTGTACCCATTTTGTACCAATTTGTATCACCTTTAAAAAATTTTGTACCCCCACCGTTTGCGAGATATCGACCCCCTCTTTGTGTACTGCTAACGTTCAGCTAGTGCTCATATTGCGTGGGTTGATCGGATCGAATTAGAACAAAAGCTATCATCTTGTACTCGTTTTGTGTTAATTTTGATCACCTTTACTTTATTTTGAACCCCCCACGGTTTTCAAGAACTACTGTTGTGTACCAATTTGTAACATCTTCATTGCATCTTCATACAGAAGGACAAATACAGTGCAACAAAAGTGTCGAGTATAATATATCTATTTTCAAGACATTTTACAATATATTCATTCTATCGTTAGTAAGTATACAAGAGGTTGTATTTAATTTTGATTTTATGATACTATTGTAATCACATCCTTCAGGTCATCAAAATTTTGCCACTGCTTATTATTCGGCGCAAAGAAAATGATTCGAAAGAGAAATATTTGATTCTTGATTTCGAGACTATTAGGAATTAATAATACTTCATCACAACTACTAACAGAGGCAACAACAATTAAAAAAAGCCGTTTAAATGAAGTACCCGAATTGGAATAAATCATATAAATATATATAAATCATATAGGGATAAATAGGTTTAACCAATAATGAAGATCCATGTAATTATCATGAATTAGAACACCAGTGGCGACTCGTGGACCTAAGTAGCGTTTATACATTTCAGATTTCAATAAAAGCTATTGATTTTATTGAATGAGAAGATACCACATAATTGTTCACTACTGTATACTGTGTAAGAAAATAAAATCTTTACTTCTTTTCTTTCTTTGCAGCAAAAATATCGATAAACGCATCGTTGAAATATGGTAAAAGGTAAAATTTCAAATTGTAAAAATGATGTCTTAATTATTGATATATTATAAGGTACACTTTGTTTTCACTCTTTTCGTTCTTCTGTATCTTTTTTTCGATTTTTTTCAAAATCTAATATCTCGGTCCTAGAGAAAACAAAAGAGCGGTTCAAATTGGTGAAATACTATATATTTTCTTCGAATTCAATCCGAAGAACCCCCGAAATGTTGGCACTAGCTGAACGTTAAACTGGCATCCACTAAGAGGGGGTCGATATCTCGGAAACGGTGGGGGTACAAAATTTTTTAAAGGTGGTACAAATTGGTACAGAATGGGTACAAAATTATGTAGTAAAAATCTCAAAATTTTTGAAATTTTTTTTTCAAAATTCGATATCTCGGGAACGGTAGGTCCCAGAGAAAAAATAAAAGTGGTTCAGGAGGGTACAAAATGGGTACAAAATTGCAGTTT
Source organism: Adalia decempunctata (assembly GCA_951802165.1). Taxonomy (NCBI): domain Eukaryota; kingdom Metazoa; phylum Arthropoda; class Insecta; order Coleoptera; family Coccinellidae; genus Adalia; species Adalia decempunctata. Next base: position 33,492,677 of record OX637697.1, on the reverse strand, counting down.
TTGTTTGAATTCGATACGATCAATTCTTGCAGAGTGGTTTGCCAACTTAACGTTAACTTGGGAGACCACCTAGAGGGGGTCGATATCTCGGAAACGGTGGGGGTACAAAATTTTTTAAAGGTGGTACAAATTGGTACAAAATGGGTACAAAATTATGGGGTAAAAATCTCAGAATTCTTGAAAAAATTTTTTTTTTCAAAATCCCATATCTCGGGAACGGTAGGTCTTAGAGAAAAAATAAAAGTAGTTCAGGAGGGTACAAAATTGCAGTTTTTGTTTGAATTCGATACGATCAATTCTTGCAGAGTGGTCTGCCAACTTAACGTTAACTTGGCAGACCACCTAGAGGGGTTCGATATCTCGGAAACGGTGGGGGTACAACATATTTTAAAGGTGGTACAAATTGGTACAAAATAGGTACAAAATTATGGCATAGGTCCGAACTCGATCCGTTTTGTTGTCAACTTAACGTACCTGTCCAGATATACACTTTTCCGTAGTGGCAAGGTGTTCTATAATCTCCAGCTTGAGAGAGCGGATCAGTTTGGTTTTTGGCACTTCTGAGGATCTATCTCAGTTTTTGTGTAGGTTTATAAAATGTTTTGATGTTATGTCTTTTTAGAAGTTAGCCTATTTTGTCCATCACCGATGGAATGAAAGGTGAAATTGCCTTTTCCTTATAAATTATTTCGGATGGTCTATTTTAATATGGGTGTTGCAGATTCTCTGTCAGTTAGTATGTAATCTAGATAGAATCTGTACTTTTGAAATTACCAGGAAAACAGAATTTCGAACGGACTGGTCTGATTTTGCCCGCGTACTTCACCGCTTCCCTGAAAATTTCAAGTCTCTAGGTTCGTCTAAATTATCGTTCTCACGGATTCAACTATGAACAGAATTCCTGGCTCAAAATTCGAAAAATACAGACATCTTAACGAACTGATAGAGACCTCGTTTGAGTGGAACGAACGCTCAGAAATGTGTAACCTAGCCGCTAGCGCACTGGCGTGAAGTTCATCCAGTCAAGGACTCACCCTTCATATGCATCTAGGAAGCATGTTAGAAGCAACTTTGCCAAATTCGAAGTTTTCCCAATAACCCATAATATAAGCCCATAACTGCTCGAACTAGCTCGCAAGTGTGCAAAAACTCGGTACAATATTGTTCACATGTTCAATACCCTTCAAAAACTTGGAATAAGTCCGTCCGGTAATAAAATCAGATATAGCAATAGTCGTAATAAGAAAATCCAACGTTGAATCTCCTCCCGAAGAATTGGAACAAATTGCTTATTTTTCGAATCGGAAAGACGCATACCGATGAGAACCGAGCCAACTGTCGTCGATCATCATGCATCCGATCGAAATCGGGATAATAATTCGAGACGAATGACCGAAATTCAGGCCACTCGAACTTTTTCATCTGTTCCGGAGCCATTCTCCCGCTAGTCCCTGGAGAACCGGAAAAGGAGTGTAAAAGTCGATATCTGCCGTCCGGGTAAACAGGGGAGCCTCTATAACAAGTTTTCCTAATAAAATTTTTGTCGCACAGCTTAACCATTCTAATGCACCGTCTAGGAGATCGTTTATTCTGGTTCATGGTCGGTTAGGCGTTCGCCGTTTGAGAAAATACGCCAACCAAGATAGATTCCCTTTATTTTTTAGGTGGAACGTTTAACCGGAATTTCTGACATTATCAACCTACTGTAATAAATTAAATTGAAGTGCAACGAACTTTAAATGTAGTAATTCTTTGTTTTTATTAGATATTGTATTTTTGCAGTGGATTAACACTTTTCCGAATTGATTCGAACCTCTTTAACAAGCTTTTTTTAGCTATTTTTACCCAACTGCGCCAAAAAGAAATTAGATAATGTCTTATGTGTGTATGTATGTCTATTTATCTTTCATGCTCTACAGCCTGAACAGTTGGATGGATTTCAACATATCAGGTGTCATTAGATATGTATAAACTTTAGGAATGACGTAGGCTATGTTTTCTTCTGAAGAAACTTTATTTATCGTAAAAGTATTGCTTATGTAATCCGAGTCGGAGAATTTTCCGCTTTATCAACGTGCGCAGGACTATGAGTTCGGTACCATTGAAAATAAAGCACTGTAGTCTGTAGTGCTTATTTGGATATTTTGGAGGCATACAGAACTCTCCTAAGGATAGCTCACAATATCCAATTTTCTTTCTGAAAAGTTTATAATATGTTCCATTTTCGAAAACGTTTGGCCCGACACAATAATGATTTTCCTTGTAATTATTATGAAGATGACCTTGGAAATTTCATTTAGATCAAAATTGTATTTTACACGATACATTTTGGAGGTATGGTTTCATGGTTGTAAACGGTTAAATCATATAATATTATAAGTTCTCTACACTATGTTTTGATAAAATGAATTTCAACGATCTGATAAGCATTCCTCTGTGCAGTCCCCACCATATAGAAAGTCTACCTACTCGGTGACAAATGAGAATGGATATTGTAATAAATTAAAAGCAAAAAAATCTTTTTAAAAGAAGCTTTCATTTAAATGCTCTAAAAAAATAAAATTTTCCTTTAAATTTTCAATAGTCAACTCAAAACCTCATTATACACAATTTATATGATCATAAAAGCTGGTCGCGAGGTTTGTATAAGTACCTATAATATAAGTATTTAATTAAACTGATATAAAAAAACTACATTTAGCAGATTAAGATACTCAATTGAATAGGTACTATTTTATTTACACAAGTAGATCGCGCGACAAGCTTTTATGATCGTATAAATTGTGTATAATGAGGTTACGAGTTGATAGATGAAATTTCAAGGGAAAATTTCATTTTCTTTTTTTTAGAGCATTTAAATTAAAGCTTCTTTCAAAAAAAAATTTCTGCTTTTAATTTATTTTTTACTTTTTGGTTATTTCAAAATATTCTCGTCAAGCCATTTCATTTGATACCCATATTGCAGAAGTGCATAATAATAATTATAGCGTTCATACAGTATAGGTCTGGTTTTTTCTCTCGACTCAAAGATTTTCGCAGTCAGGTTTTTTTTTGCTTTATTATAAGTATGTATATGAATACTTGCGAAAAAATTTAGGGGTTGATTTCTTGGCAAAAAAAGTGTGGTTTCATTACGTGTATCATCATTTCTTCTTAGAGCCACCTGAATATGGCACCGGAAAAACAAACCAGAAACCAAAAAACTGACAAGAATCAAATCAAGCAGGCATTAATACGAACGAGAAGGCACTCAAAAACATTGAAGGAATCAATTTGGGATACATTTCAAAGACCCATTCAGCAAAGACATGACGTTGTTGATGATCGGCCGGCTTGAGTTCTTGTGTTAACTGATCTTTAAGGCCCCAATCTTTAAGCAAAATACGTTATAATAACGTTTGTGTAATGCCTAATTCGAGAGAACAACGAGGAATGGACAAAGCTGGAATTTCCTCAACACTTTCGGCTACAGCAGCAATATTCCTGGTTGTTCTTGAACGACGTGCACGTCATTCTCCACTTCACTAATTTGTCCCAACAGCTCAAACTTTTCCACGAATTTCTGTATTGCGGTTCAACAAGGTGCTTCACGACGACACAAAAATGTTCGAGTTTTACGAACCGTCTCTGCCAAATTCTCACCTTTTTTATAGTGAATTTTAATAATTTCAATGCGTTGTTGAAGCCTGTATCGTTCCATTTTCATTAATGGCGTCCCTCCTACTTGTCAAATGTCAAAAAATGAGAGCTTCAGAAGTGACATCTCCCTAAATAGCGGGCTTCACAAATAACACCTCTTATTGGAATCCCTGTTATTGACATGACGGTCAACAGAATGTGATTAGCTCACCGGTTCCTTCGCCAATTTGTAACGTCACTTGGAATAATATTCGTTTCTCTATTTCAGTATCGTAATGAGTTCATTACACTACTTAAAATAGTGCTGTAATGAATTCATTACAGCATCGTTTTCAGTTACATTTTTCGTTTTGTCGTTGTCAACAATGACTTCCGATATAGATGCATAGAAATACCTGGTGTTGGCACTGATTAGATTTTGTTTAAGACTTTGTTGTCGATCGAAAATGTGGTATTTTGTGCGGCTTTTCATTTCTCCCGAAAGGGGTCGCGTTATTTGTCGTTGCCGCAGTGGTGCAACGACCGATAAATATTGTGGATTTATTCCGGAACTAGACCAAAATCTGAAATCTAGGATGCCGTTTTGATCTACAAATTCTGGTCACGATTTTTAGTAAGGAGTCGATACACCAGGTATTCTATGCATCTATCTTCCGATCCTAACAAATTCCAGCAGACGTTAATTTGGAAATGTCAATTTTCGTATTTCCTAACATTCACACCAACTGCCAAGATACAACATGAAAGTCACTAGGAACTATAATTTGAATTTTTCATTGAATCTCACAAAATTTGACTGAAATAGAGAAAGTATCGTCTAATACTCGTTGCAGAATGCAATTCCAATACTCATGCGTTCGAAAACTCGCCCCTTCGTCGCTCGTTTTCGAATTTCGCATTCGTATTGGAATAGGAGCCCATTCTGCAACTAGTTGTAGAATATACTATTCCAATGCTCAGATAGGTCGATTTCAACGTAATTTTCAGCTTCAAGACGTGAGATTAATTTAAACGTTTAAATTTTGTTGATGTATTTATCATTGAACCGCTTCTTCTTCTCGAGATATTCGAATAATTCAAAAAACAAAAAGTATTAGAAAAATTTGGGCCGTTGAACTTTGGAACGAAAACCTCATAATCGAATAAATCAATTCAAAAAATTGATCGAAAGTAATAAGAAGAAATTATATCTAATTGCTTTGACTGAATAAAAAGACACAACATCAGTCCATATTATCTTGCCACAAATGATTATCGAATTCTATACCTCTTCGGATATAGGTAGGTACGATTAGTTTGAGATCTTTAATAATCCCCATATAAATTTGCAGTTCAGCACGGCACCCAGGAATATGATTTTGACGAATGCATCTTGCACCATATTGTTATCATAATAAGACCGAAACCATCTAATTTCACTATATGTTCACTCAAGTCTCAAATTATTTTATCGAGCTTGTTAGAAATTTCATTTTGACTTGAATTCATGGAAGTTCACTCTAAGGTTTAATGAGTATCTATGTCTTGGGGAAAAAAAAGCCTCCCAAAAACGAACGGAAACTATAAAGATACATATGCAACAAACTGTGTGAATTCGATCGGAATGAAATCCTACATACATGTTTCTTTTTTACAAGCTTTTATTTAGTTTCACCTGTCCCGGTGTCTGTCTGTCTGTAATCAAATCTTGCAAGTTAAATATGACACACTTCTATCTTCGTCCGATTGATTTGAAACTTGGCAGGTGTACATAATTCTGGTGACAATGCATTATGTATGAAATATTTTTCATAGGAAAAAACATGAGTTTTGTAATTATGATCCGATTCCATTCAAAATTAGTATCTGGAGGTTTTTGAGTTCGACAATGATGATTCTTTCGTCAAAATTGGAAAATTCAAGATGGCGGCTACAATATGACGGACTTGATATCTCGGGGTTTTCTGGGTAGGAAATTACGATTCTTCAAAATTGAGGAATTCAAGATGGCGGCTTCAAAATGGCGGATGAGTGTTGTTATTATAAAAGCTTGTCTTCAAAAATGTTTTTATTTTTTAAAAGCTTGTTTTTAATTCAAGTTTATTGTGCTTCGATTTCACAGATCATTAGCAGTTTATAATTCAAAAATTTATATCAAACTAAATATAGAAATCAAATTGATGAGTTGCAGAAATTTGATGGTATTTTCCAGTTTTTCGGCTTCTTGTCCTAGGGCCTGTTGTAAGAAGTCCACCATACCAGTTTGTTCTCTTTGAGGTCTGAATTTGGGGCAGTCAACAAGAATATGTTTGACGGTCATAGTGCTGCGCATACTGGAGCATTTTCTCTGTTCAAGACATGGGCGTGCGTGAGCCTGGTATGGCCTAGTCGTAATCGAGATATTTTGACTTGGTGTAGACGATTATTGGGAAGGGTCATCATTCTAAGCATACATGTTGTTGAACTTCTCATTTGCAAACATTTTTGGATAGACTATAATCTATATGTATGTGTGCCTTAGGTAATATACAGTGCGAGTCAAAATAATGCATTTCCTCAGTAGAAAAATATTTGGCAACGAAATCCTGAAACAGGTCAGTTTTGTTTCACTTTTACCAAATTTTTATGCATTTTTGAAGGCTTTTTGTTGCACCCTGTGCCATCCCCATTAACCCTCTGAAGTTTTTGAATAGGGAAAGTGGGTCATGTGGTACTTTTTTGGCAAGGTCTTTGTATCTTCTTTACGGGCGTGCAGATATTTTCAAGAAAAAATTTTGTTTAAATAAGGTTTTCAGTGTGTGCACTTTGTCATTGCTCATTTACTTTGAGACGATGGTACCTCATGAAATTTGTCACCGAATGCCGAATGAAAGTCGACCATTACAGTTTTGTTCATGCACAACTTCCAACCCCATCACCTGAAAAATTAGAATGTGTGAAACACTGCGCTTCAATTATGATCTTAAGTAGGTATGTTATTAGTACGTTTTTTCTGAAGTTGAAACTTTTCGATAAAATGTTTCAATTCAAAGAAAAAGCCATGACAAAGTGTACATACTGTAAACCTCTTCAAACTAATTGAAAAAAAAACATTCTTGAAAATTTCTGGACGCCTGTGAAGAAGATACGAAGACCTTGCCAAAAAAGTACCACATGACCCACTTTCCCTAATAAAAAAATTTAGAGGGTTGATGGGGATGGCACAGGGTGCAACAAAAATCCTTAAAAAATGCATAAAAATTTGATAAAAGTGAAACAAAAATTGACCTGTTTCAGGATTTTGTTGCCTAATATTTGTCTTGTGAGAAAATGAATTCGTTCCATAATTTTGACGCGCACTGGAGATGAATCCTGTATAATTGGAAGAATCCAGATGTTTCAGTGTGCCCTTATCAGCTAGAGACGCTGAAAATCTCAAATACATAGAAAGAGAAAATGAATGGTGGAATTCTGTAAGATACGATTTGAATTTTTTTGATGAGACAGAAAACCGAAAAAGCTCTTTACCAACCAACATCGTTTAGCTGTATGAACCGTCTCAAAGTGGCGTTGTTTGGCCTTATCATTATTTCTTCGAGAATAAGACTGACGTAGCTTCTACCTGGAATAAATTGCTTATTTGACTAATGAACGTTGGTTGGTAACCGGGAAACGAAGCTTCGGACGTGAGGGTCTGTTTTTGTTATTTCTGGCAAGATGACTCTGCTTGCCACACCAACTACCGCAAGTGTTTCCGGGTTGCCGGGATGTTGGTTTGGAGTCGTTTCTTTGGCCGGCAGTTCCGAAAAAATTTACTCGAGGCTTCCCAGTTTAACCGATTACAGGATGGCGATGGAAATGAGCGAAATTTTAACGGAAGATTGGAGGCGGCTTCGAGATGGGCTAAAAATTGAAGGGTTATTACTTCGCTCCGTTCTTTCCATCTACTTTTATAGTCGTAATGAAATAATTTATGACGATTGTGGAAGCTCCAGAAATGGAGTGAAAGATATCCCGTTAATTTCCGAATTTCCTTTTCATCTCAGTGACAGAAATCTCCATTACGATTCGTTGCAATTCCCAAGTTATGTAATCAATATTATTCGATGAGTTTTTTTCTATAATTTTCATTAGTTCATAGATTGACGTCTCTAAAACTTGTAAGGATTAAGGGTTTCCTTTATTCGTGGTATCGAATTTCCGGACTTTGCTGCATACCCACATATGTTTGTGGCATTATTTTACCCAAAAATCAATCCATAAATACAGGGTCTCAAATTAATTCTGAAAGAAAATAATTATGTCTAATGGTTCTCTCTGTGAAACACCCTATTTGAAAATATGTGTACTGTGCAATATTTTCTCGTCAAAATACTATATCGAAGAGAACGTTTTAAAAATATGCCTCCCAGTCACAATAGAAAAAATGAATTTTGGCAAAAAACTACCGTCATACATTCATGAATCACGTTGTAAATATAAATCGTATCAACTAATTTCATAGAGCATGTGGTAACTGCTTCATGCAACAGAAATCCAATCTAACATTTTTTAAGAAAATAAAAAATAAATCAAAAAATCTGAGCAATTTTCAACTTTAACTTTCCGTATTTATAAAACTAGCCATAGGATTGGGTTGGGCCCATTGACACTTTTGTTCACTGTGTCCGGTACAATAACATACCAAACTTCCAGAAAATTTGACCGGTCGCCACTTTACATAAAAAGTGCCTTTAGCTAGAACGGGCGTTCTCGATACTGATGTAGGAAAAAAATTCCATCTTCAGACCTAATTTTTTTATTATAGTTCTCTCAAGAAAACATATGTTCTTCGCTCCGCTACCTAAATGGACAAACTTTTTCACGCCGAACAACAATTCGTTCTTCAGAAGAGAAATTGAATACCCATTGAGTTTATATAGCCGAAGAAAGTAGCGCCACTTTGCATTTTCCAGCCGATCGAACATTATTCCTGATGAATAAACATTAGAGGAAATCGGTTTATAAATTCCAAAGAAAACGGCCATCTTTCAAGTCGACAAGAACTTAATGGGGCGAGTTTTCAAAATAGCCAACACTGAAGTATTCACGAGCAATTTCTTATTTCCTCCAGAATTATGTGCCTGAGTTTCATTTTTATGGTCTGAGTTATTTCTGTCCATTAATTCTGACGCTCCTTGCTCTCTCAATTAGGAACATGTTGTCCAAGGGTGCCAAGGGAGGGAATAGAAAGAAGGTATTGGTGAATTCTTGTACATGTGTCATTTCGGGCAGTTTAATGAACTTACTGGATAAAAATATTTCGTAGAGCTATACATCAGCGTAACATAGTTTTCACCACAGACCTAGGGACAAATTTCTTGGTAATTGAGAGCGAAATACAGTCGAAAAAGGGTAGTAAATGGTAAAAAATGAAAGCTTCGCAATAATTATAAGAAAGAGCAGTCACATCAAACACAAATTATATTTTGAGGAATAATTAAAATAAATTTACTTTGTTTTTTATCACTTAATTTATTAAATACAGATTTAATAGTGACTCGAGTTTCGTAGTCTTACTACATTTTCAAACTGGTCTATTTCAGGTTGTCAGGTACTTATATATGGCGGAGAGGCTTCGGGTCGTGCAGAACTCCAAAAAGCGGGGAATTCCATAGGTCCGTCTGCTAGTTTAATAGTTTTATTGTAGGGCTATTTATAGTGCGTTCCACTTGGCGATCACAACGATCAAAACGCTCCTTTGGCCGTTCCACATGGCGACTACGGTCGTTGTGAACGCGGCAAATACGTCACTCATGACGTCATTGTTTTCTCCCACGCCAAGCTCACAACGACCCATCCCAAGACTTGGGTCTTTGCGGTCGTTCGAGTAGTGGGGATGATAATTTGGTCACGGCCTGCTAAAGACTGATGTAGTAGGCCAATGCCAATCTAGCCCGTTCCACTTGAATGTTTGATTGCAACGATCGCGAGCATGTGGAATGGGATAAACAGCGGTCGTGAGCGTGAGCATTGTGAGCGCCAAGTGGAACGCACTATTAGATTTCTACCGATTCCAAGATGTCCATTTTTTTGCCTTTCGGGACCAGGTGTAGGATTTCGAGACTATCCAATTGTGGGAAGGCATGATTTGTTTGTAAAAAATGGTTCGCAAAATTGGAATTATCCTTACGATGTTTGAATGACGCCTGGATATATTTTTGAATTGGAACACCGTAAAAGATAACATGTACAGACATTGTATACCAAAACCAGGTAGAAAAAACTGGCTCAAGATATTGGTTTGACAATAGAACAAGTACATAAAGGAAAGATGCATCGCCCTATTGTAGTTACTCATAACTGAAAATCGTGGCCAAAATTGGAGATCTGTGCGGCATTCTTGATTGTGATTTTTGGTCTGTTTCCAGAATGAGTCGAAATAATTTACGATCATTTTTTTACGGAATAGGTTATGTCTTTATTTAGATTTGTTAACCATTGTTAACCAAAAGTATTCTGGAAGTATCTTAATTTGATGAACTAATCTTTTTCAGATTTTCTCTGTTTCTAAAATAGGGAATACGGGAATACGCGCTATTTGTTATGATGGGTGACACGGCTTCCCGTGATTTCTAAAAGGGGGAGTTTGAGACAGGCGAAGGACTGTTATCAGTATTATGATGGGGCTGCCGATACAATTGGCTGAACTTGTTCGGAAGGTGGAGAAGAGAGAGATGAAGTTTTCTTTGAACGATCGACTGTGTCCCACTAGTGCCGCAGCGGACGATATACGCGTAACGGTCTGAGTTTGGCAAAATTTTTCGATGCAGACTTGATATACTCCAAGAATAAAAATATTTTCGAATATATCGGGTGGTCCACAAAAGAGGACTACAGGGTGACTTTGTTTTTTCAAATGGGGCACCCTATATTCAATAGTGTTCTTCAATTCTCTGAAACATCATGTATGCTTTCGTATACTTTTCACATATTTTTATCCAACAGTTTTCGAAATATTGGCCTTTTTGACAAAAAAATTTATACTTGTAGAGGCTATGTTATCCAATTATATTTCACGAACCCTTGCACATACCAATAAGAGCTTCATATGGATTGAAAGACAAGACTTCAAAGTATCCTAGCCAGCATATGGAGTGTCCACAAAAAGACTATCAACATGACGAAATTCAAATCGATTTTTCTTCATTTTTTCAAATGCAATGCATATATTTTTTTTTTCATAATTGTAATCACCATTCATTTAACTTCATTTTTTGTCAAATCATGATATGCATATTTTTGACAGATTAGGATTTTTTAGTGTTTTTCCACTGAATTCCATTCAATTTCGAATTCAAAAACAGATTTGGCTTTTCTGTGGTTGTTGAGAACTGTCAAATTATTATATTCAGAATTAACATCATTGCAGCTTCAATTCATATCATCATAGATTTTACGGATTGGATGAATACTCATACAATGATATAAAAATTAAAAAAATACCAATGAGTTTGAATGTACAAGTTATGAATGCTACAAAAAAAACGAGTTTCGAAACTTTAGGATACATAAAAGTGCCCGCTCTTATCCTTATACAACTTTATTCGAAAAAATGATATTCATAAGTTTCACAAGCACGCACGCAGATCTTCAAGCTGCCAAGCTTGAAGCTTGTTCGATATTTTTACAAGATACGACTCTTCAAGAAGAAACATAGAAAATTATCAAAAATTTATTTTGAAAAATGGGTACAGAAAGCAAGTTTCTGTCTTCAGTAACTGAATTCATCACATTTTTGGGTAGATACATCAAAACTTTCTAGTTCCTCATTTCGCTATAATATGATAATATGAATTGAAGCTTCAATGATGCTAATTCTCAGTGGAATAATTTGACAGTTCTCATAACCATAGAAAAGCCAAATCTGCTATTTGAATTCAAAGGTTTATGTGAATTTTAGGGAAACATTTCGAAAAAGCTCTTATTCTGTTGAAAATATGCATATCATGTTTTCAACAAAAAATGAAGTGAAATGAATGGCGATTACAGTGATGAAAAAAATATATGCATTGCATTTGAAAAAATGAAGAAAAATCGATTTGAAATTCTTCATTTTGATAGTCTTTTTGTGGACACTCCATATGCTGGAGCTACTTTATTATAGCTGGCTAGGATATTTTGAAGTCCTGTCTTTCAATCCATATAAAGCCCTTATTGGTATATGCAAGGGTTCGTGAAATATAATTGGATAACATAGCCTCTACAAGTATAATTTTTTTGTCAAAAAGGCCAATATTTCGAAAACTGTTGAATAAAAATATGTGAAAAGCATACGAAAGCATACAGGAAAATTCAGAGAATTGAAAAACACTATTAAATATAGGGTGGCATTTGAAAAAACATAGTCACCCTCTATTCCTCTTTTGTGGGACACCCTATATATTCGAAAATATTTTTAGGTTGTGCTATTCTTGGAGTATATCAAGTCTGCATCGAAAAATTTCGACAAACTCAGACCGTTAGGCGTATATCGTCCGCTGCGGCACTAGTGGGACAACCTGTAGATAGAGGCGTTTTGTCTCCATGCAATAATTTTTGGCGTGTTCCTGAGTCACTGATTCTGGCATGCGAAAGATGAAGAGAGTGTGAGAGGTTGCTGATTCTGGTACCTCGATTCTAGAAAGCTGTAGACCACAGAATCGAAGAGAGTATCATTTTTGTGTTTCCCATTATGAATGACAATAAAAATACGAATTCTGAAGAACAACCATTGTAAAAGTATGGGAGATGATCCCCATCATAAGGCTGTATATAATTCAAGGGAGACTGTTCAGTATTTTTTCCATTTCCTGAAGTGTTTCATCATTATTTTTCATTTGGACAAGATGGATAATCTTTTTTCGTAAAAAAATATTTTTTTTTTAGTATTCCATCAATGAACTCCATGCAATTTTTACAATAATCTCTGTTTAGTGCACAGTGGCATCCAGATATTGTGGAAGATTTGCCTCGAAATTTTTGAGTGAATTTTTGATGAAAAAATAAAACTACATTTTCAAAATGGGAAAATTGCAACGTCAACCCTGTGAAAATCAAGTTAGAAGATGCAACCAAAGTTTAATACAATATTGACGAATGGAACTACGTGATGATGTTCCGTGGGTCGTGTATTGCAAAAGGAAATACCTAAACCTCATCACCCCGACCTAACATATGAAAGGAACATTCAACAAAGGTCCCCATATCCTTCCCATGTAGTCTCGCAAGTTCGATTCCCTGAACTTGAAGACTTGTATGTCTGAAGCACGATAAGGCTACCCTTTTCGTTAAGTGACATGTAAGGGCGGTTTTGGGGTGTCGTTAGGCGCGTGTTCAGCCATGCGTGGCGTGTTACACAGCGGAAGCCGATACTCGACCTGAACCAAATTATTCATATCTTTGCATATTAAACATGGAGCACGGGAAACTCCAGCACGGCCGGAAGGAACATTCAGATATTTACTACCTCGAATTAGGGAGAGCATCTCCAGCAGCTTGAGCAATTTAATTTTGCTTATTGTTTTCACCCGTTCTCACTAATAAACTTGAACGTTTCCCAGAATTGAAAATGTCTCTCTCTTCTTCTCGTTAAATTATGCACGGGGCGGGGTATGATCGCTTGATCCTCGGTGTAAGAGCTCCCCACTCTGGAACCCGAAAGGCCCGATAAAGACGAACTCAGAAAATATTGTGCAAAGGCATTAGCGTCCCCAGGAGAGTGCAGGGGGGCAACTGCCCTCCCCCCCGAGAGTTTCACAAGTGACAAGTACTACTTAAAAAGTCATGAAATGATAGCATAGTATACTAAAATATAGTGCTCTTAAATGATCTATCAAATCACACCATTAAATTCGTCGGAACTGAGGGTGTTTCATTCAAAAGTGTCCACAACGAATCAAAATTTGTAACACCCTGGAGTGGGTTGCAACCTAATCAGGAATTTGAATAGGGAAAGTGGGTTGTTTTGTATACCTGGAGGTAATTTCAAAGAGCTGACAATTATTGATGTTTTGAGAGAAACAGACGAATTTTATCCCAAGAAAAAAGTTTTTGAAATTTTGATCGTGCACTTCTTGCACTGTGGAGCTATCATTCAGCATCCTTCGTTGGATCCAAACCTGGCTAAGTAGTACGATGGTTGAGAGTCGACTTAACGATTCGGCGATGCTGAGCATTCATCGTAAAGCTATAAGTGAAAACTTCAACCTCCAGTTCATTATTTCTATTCTGATTCCCCCCCCCCCCGGCTCAAATGCTGAGGATGCCCTTGTTCAAAGATTTAAAAATAATCGGACAGCTTAATTTTAATTTTGGCTCTGTCATTTCCAAGCATAAATAGTTACCTACTCATGTATCAAAGGAATATTGCGGATGTTTGTGTCCGGGGTACAATCAGCTTACAGTCTGTGGTTCTCGGCGAGGTTAGTCGCTCGAAGGCATTCATGTCCAGTGATGCCTGTCGTGCATGCAGTTGACGTTATCAAATTGAATGAATATTAAGAAGAGAAATATAATATTATGATGTTAACCTGACATTGTCAAAAAGAATAAAAAAGAAACTCAAACGATTTTTATGCAGAGAATGAAGGCTGTTGGATCCTGAGTTAGGACAAGGATTCTTCAGCTGAAGTTAAACATGTCAAGGGTGTTTCAATAAGAGCGCAAGATCTCAGTGTTCAATAAAACACCCTTTAGACGAAATCTTCAAATTCTTTTTTGAAGGTGTATTGACGCTTTTCTCCAGTGATTCAGATTTTCCATCTGTTACACCATTGACTCATATCATCAGCATCTTCTTGGAGTCTTTTTGAATTACTGTGTCTAATCACTATGACCGTATCTTCTGCGTATAGAGCAAGCAGGATGTCTCGGTACATCATGTATGTATTATATAGAAGCGGTCCTAAAATCGATCCTTGAGGAACTCCTGCTTCTAAATATCTGAGGGTGGAATGAACATCATCTTTTTTCACACAAAAGTTTCTATCCCTCAAATAATTTCTCATCATTCTGCCTATATTGGGTAAATATCGTGCATCAGTAATCATTTTATATGCTAATCCTTCATGCCATACTCTATCAAAAGCTCTGGTTACATCTAGTTTTAGTAGTCCTGCAGCTTGTTTATTCTGAAATCCTTCAGTGATATACTCGGTCATTCTCATGAGCTGTTGTTCAGTTGAATGTTGTTTTCTGAATCCAAATTGTTCACAAGGCTTCTGTTTCTTCATTAAGTCGTCTGGCTAAAACTATTTCCACAATTTCCCCTAGGCTGGGAGTAGGCTTATTGGTCTTTAGTTCTGAGGGAACTTTTGTCTTTACCTGGTCTAATGAAACCAATCACTTCGGCAGAATATAATAGAATCCTTAAGAATACTGGAGCCGATCATTAAAGGCTAAAGCACAGCAAAGACGGAATACATGCTTAATTAGACCAAGTGACAAAGAAAAAAGAAAACTCAGCAATTCTCAATTTCTGACAACAATTTTTGGCTTACATGATCTATTAGGTTCAGGTTAGTATCAGATAATCATTTCAGAACAATCAAACCGTTTTGTCTCACCTAACGTGGTGTAAAAAACTATAGACAACTGAGTCACAAATTAAGAAAAGCCATGGCCATTTCATTGAGATTCCAAAATTTCAAAACTCAGTTTATTCAATACAAAACAAATCACTATTACAATGAAACAAGAGCTTTTTTCGGCAACCGTCCGGGAAGTACCCACTTCCCGGACGCTTTTTCTTTGAGAAAGTAGCATTTCCCGGCCTAGGCCGGAAAGTACGTACTTCCCGGCCTAGGCCGGAAAAACACGTCGTTGTTGTCATTGTTATGATCATCACAATAGCAACAAAATAACGGATGACAGTTCTGTTCTGTGTTCTGTTTAATTCAAATATGAATCAAAATCAATAAAGAGATGTGTCATCTCATTGATTTGTAATTCTTCACGGTTGCCGAAAAAATATTGTACGCAACACGCCCGGAAATAGTTTTTTTGGACTCACAGACTTCCAGGACTCGCCTCCGGCTCGTCCTAGAATCTTGTCTATTCGTCCAAAAAAACCCTATTTTCCGGACTTGTTACGTAAATTACTATTTTCGGCAACCGTCCGGGAAGTACCCACTTCCCAGACGCTTTTTCTTTGAGAAAGTAACATCTCCCGGCCTAGTCTGGAAAGTACGTACTTTCCGGACTAGGCCGGAAAAACTCACGTAGATTGTTGTCATTGTGATGATCATCACAATAGCAACGAAATAACGGATGACAGTTCTGTTCTGTTCAATTCAAATAAGAATCAAAATGTATAATAAAGATATGTGTCGTTTCATTGATTTGTAATTCTTCACGGTTGCCGAAAAAATATTGTACGCAACACTCCCGAAAATAGTTTTTTTGGACTCACAGACTTCCAGGACTCGCCTCCGGCTCGTCCTAAAAAGCCCTATTTTCCGGACTTGTTACGTAAATTACTATTTTTCTATTACTAAAATGCTGAAATATTACTCGAAATTTACTGTATACAGCTAGAACTACCGTAGGCGAGTCAAAAAAACCGATATATGATAGGTCTAATCATTTCCATAACCGAGATACAGGGTGGTTTATGTATTCACCAAAATTTTCAATTCCTCATAACTTCCGAACCAACCAGTATAGTCGGTTGATATTTGGAACGTATGATTCACTTCTACAGGTCGATCAATTCCCTTTTGAATTTCCGGAAATAACTCCAAATGATTCCTTAGAGTATTATGAAATTCGAATGTGCAATTAGTGGGACAAAAAAATTCAATTTGATCATAATGTTTGTTCTCTCTATGATATTTATTTCCGAAGCTATCTATGAATTCGAGAAACGTCAAAAATTTTGTCGCGGAAAAACCAACATGTTGGTTTTGCCGGCTTGAAAATTTTTTCGGGATGAAACGATCGTTGCTACGGAAACTTCCTCACTAAAAATGAAAAGAGTGGAATAGTCAATACAAAACAAATCATTACTCGAAATTAACTGGAAAATATGGATTTTATAACTGTGGAATTTAATAATGAAAGGAAACGAGATAAATATAATCATTTTATCAAATTAAATTTCACAAAAGGTAAGCCATATTTTTCACACCACGTTAAAAAAACATTAAACTTGAAATTTGAGCTAGGGATAATATATTTTTTGCTTCATTTCAGCCCTTCAGTTATCCCCAAATTATATTTGGATAAAATCCAATCAATAAATGATGATTATCATTTGAATTTTGTGTTCACCAGAATAAACCATTCGATCTATATTTCTTATAACGTAATTTTGTTCTTTGTGTTTCACAAACGTTATAAACAGTACTATTTGATGTTTGAGTTTGTTTCTTCATTCATTATAAATATTGTTCACTATTTTATTTCCATATTGTTCTGTGAATATTTTTGGAATTATTCTGTTATAGCGCCATTTTTCCTATTGGGGTTCATTCAGGCGGGAACCCATAGGTTTAATTCATAATTATATCCTGATTGAAATTCAGACTACGTATGCTTCATTGTCGTCTTACACTATTTTTCTTTCAGGACGGCCCGACCAAGTTCATAATTGCACTGTCACCAACATCTCGATGACCTCATTTTCTGTGAAATGCTCAGAAGGCTTCAACGGAGGCTTGCCGCAGTCTTTTTTTGTAGAGGTGAGTGCCTATATTCACGACATTTGCGCAAAGTTATTC
The DNA here is from genome assembly GCA_951802165.1 of Adalia decempunctata. Lineage (NCBI taxonomy): Eukaryota > Metazoa > Arthropoda > Insecta > Coleoptera > Coccinellidae > Adalia > Adalia decempunctata. The sequence continues at coordinate 33,475,341 of OX637697.1, read as the reverse complement.
ACAATTAATGATTAAAATGTATTTACCTGCCAAAAAAAAGTGCTTTCGAATGTGTAGATCATATTGAAAGTTTGATATCGCTCTATATAAAATGTCAATAAATTGAATTCTCACATGAAGGCAAGAAATTTGGCAGGCTCATTTCATGTCGATATGAAAATATGAACTAATTGAGTTATATCTCTCGGAAGATGGTTTTGTGACAATGGTGTGATCCAAATATCTTTCGAACGGTTTCCTTTCAAGATTTAAAATTTTGTTGAATATATCTGACAGGGGGAATTAAATTCTTCATATGCGCACAGTTCGGAAAGAATATGGAACATTTTATTCAAAAAAAAAAATGTTTGTTTCAATGTTTCTCCATTTTCAGTTATCATTGGAAATATCTCGATTTTTCTGTGCTCCTGGAATGAGTACTATCCATCATTTCAGAAAAAATCCGATGTTAAAATTAATTTGTGAACACCCCGAAACCATTCTCCTGAAAAATCTTTTAACTCCCTAACTCAAGACATTTATTGTGAAAATCTTTGACCCGTTTCACAATTATGGCAATAATAAAACTCATCTAAAAAGAAATATTTTCATAATCCCCAATGAATCGTTCAACAATCCGGGAAAATTGCGGAGAACAGTTCCCCTTTTCAGCTGAGTTGTCTTATTTTCAATAAAAATCTCTTCATTAAAATTGATTGGCTGTAAAATAGAAAAGAGAACAAAAAAGCTGTTGAGATTGTTACGTCAATTAGCTGGAACTGACGGACAGTAGCAGAAAATGGTTGGAAGTCTAAATTCTCTCGACTTCGTACGAATTTGTGACGGGACATTCCTTCTAATGAAATGTTCAGTCGATTATTTCGCTCTATTTAGTTGGTATAGAGAGAATAATTCTTTTGAGGCACGTCCTTCATCTCTGTAATAAGAATAGCTGTCGAGTTGGGATACAGGGATTGGAGGACAACGGAATTAATCGGTTCATTGGGTAATGAATTTGTTACTTGAGGACGTTGGTCGAATGAAGAACGAGGAAACTGAGATAAGGATGACCGAGGAATTCTCCCGTCTAGTTCCTAGGGAATACCTTCGGGATTATTTGTCGCATGACTTAACTGCAATGTCATAAATGGGACGGAAGAATTAGGTTTTGTTACATAAAATTTGGAACACCATACATCGACTGAAAACTACAAAAATAGAAAGTCGAAAGTGTTGGATACTATGTCAAAGATTATTTGAAGATGTGTGCATCGCATCTTGTTTAGGGAGGCCTATGTTAGATTGATTCCTTGTATTTGTGGAAGGTACATATGGAACGCGTATTTTTCCTATGTTTCTATATCATTCTCGCTTTCTGAGCGAGTTCGATGGAAAACAGTATGGTGAAGAAAATAAATAATAATTCAATAAATGTTTTCAGGAATTTGGACAACTTTATTTATTTGAATCGTTTTTAATACATTGCCATCGGAATACTTCGTAAAAGATGTTTCAGAGTTTCTTATTGATTTCCTGTACAAAGAGAAAATGAAAATTTTAATTAGTCAGACACATTCCGAATCGAATTGAATACGAGCCTTGAAAAAGAACCACGAACGGTTCGAAACGTTGGCAATGTATTAAAAACGATTCAAATAAATAAAGTTGTCCAAATTCCTGAAAACATTTATTGAATATATAACCATGGACGTTAACAATCAACACAATAAATAATAATGTTTCTCGATGTTTTTTATGGGAATAAAAAAATACAGAGTAAGTCTTTGACTTGTACATATATTTTAACTGTAGATTTTTGAGGCCAAAGGAAACCTTTTTATACTTTCCATTTTTCCGAATTCGGCTCCGTTAAAGAGATATAGCCATTTGAAGAAAAAAATTGGGCCAAATACGTACCTCGAAGTTCATATTTTTCGATTGAAATTGAGATGATTAGTAGATGTTCTGGGTGATACAATTAGGAAATACTCAAGCACTAACCTTATTTGAATAAGAATGTTACAATCACGATATTTCCTAACAAAAACATTTTGTTTTTTCCGATTATTTCTGCGATTGAAAAGCCATATTTCTCCCACCAAAATAGGTTCCTTCTTCGATTTTTTTGATGATTAGTTTGTTAATACTGATAATTAACCTATCCTCACTCCATTAACCTAGGTCATAGGATTGGAGGTCAATGACCAAACCTAACCCATCTTCTGTGATATTTCACAGAACTTTAGAGAAGACGATGCCAGATTGCTGATTTTCTCTTCAAACAATAGTATAGGCGAAACCAAGGAAGCGGTACGTCCCCTATCGTTAACGGATGAACTATGGCTAGGACACTAGTCTTGTTTACTTTTCGCTAAAGACGTCTAGGCGTTGCTCTTTGAAAATGCCAAAGGAGTAGTTCTGATTCTCGCCGATATAGCGCTGCGATCTTAATTTCAGTCGCCTATAACGGTGAGCTGCGATGTAGCCGCCACGTTGCTTTGTGTCTCCAACGTTAGTCTCATCAAAGATCAGTCTGTGATCCCATGAACGACGCTTACACAATAACCTGCGCCTTGGACTTCGATTTATTCATTTATTTACAGAGAATTAAGCAAACTTGTGATGATTGTGATGTGAAGACTTTCAGTGAATTTATGTAATAATAACCGTGTAGTGTCGAGTTACAATTCCAAGAGGATATTGTTTAGATAGATATTTTACTGAAGGACTGGTAACAATAAATTTTTAATAGAAACTGTGCTCATAAAATGGGTAATTTCTTGCTTCTTAGAATTCATTTTATTATCACGTCATATCTCTACATCAAACGTTTTTTTTCCTAGAGATTTTAGTCTTGACGAAGTCGAGAAACATTCTGACAACATTGTTACTTGTTAAGAGACCAGAGAAGAAATAATATTCGAAATTTAATTCAGGAAAGCATCCAGATTTTTCTTGAAATTCATGTTTTTTCCTTAAATTTCATCGTATACTCTTAGAAATAGCTCGAAAACGACGCCTTTTATTGAAAAAACATAGGAATACTTTTATTTTCTAAAATGGTTGATTCTCTCGACAAAATTAACCATTTATCTTTTTCAAGTGGTTTTATAGTATTTTTGCGTGAATTTGTGAGTCGACTACTCTGTAACTTTAATACCTGGAGAAATATTGAATGAGTTTTAATTGAGTAATATGCACCATGAATATAGTAAACAATCAACCAAAATTCAGTTCAATCGAAATATCGGTTCCGAATATATGGAAAGAATAGTGTTAATTTATTAGATTTTCGACACCCTGTACAGATCTTTCAAACGAAACCGAATTTCGAAAAATGGTATGTGAAAAAAAATTGTTCGTTTGGTGAGAGGAATCTAGAGTCAAAATATATGTACAAGTCGAAGACTCACCCTGTATATCAATATAGAAAACCTATGCAAGTGTAGAAAGCAAATGAAACAAAAGTTACTGACAATTGGCAATTGAATGAAAATAATAAACCAAAAAAATATTAATGAGCAATGATACTTTTCTTAGTCAACGTTTCAGATACTAAATCCGTCAAGGTTTTCAAAACAACTTACAACAATATTCAATATTCTAGCAGATTCTTGAGTTCATGATGGATGTCATAAAAATCAAATACTCTTCAATAATTCACCATCGAATATTGAAAAGGATGCATTTTTTCCTGAAAAAAAGTCCTAGCAAGAAATGCTTGCCCGGAACTATTTATAGAAACAACTTTTTCTGAAATCGAGGATATCAATACACAAAACACGATACAATGAAGACAAACCCAGCCACCCACAAAATTTGCGTCTAATATTTCCAGTTTGAGAAGATAATTGATTTGGAAGAAGATGTTAAAATCACGAATACTCTCCGACAAATACTTACATAAACACAACTTAAAACCGTAAACATAGGGAAAACTAAGAACTCTATTTACAATTTACCATGTCCAAATGGAAATAGTTACATTGGGAAAACATCAAGACCATTCCAAACTCGAAAACATGAGAATCTAAATGAAAAAGAATTTTTCCAATATCTTTTTCCGTATTTTTTTAACAGCTCCTTCTAATGTGAAAGAACTAGTTGCAGCACCCTGTACCAATGGAGCGGAATTGCCGTGCAGGATTTTTAAAATATCCCAAACAAACATGCTCAGAAGCTCAGAACTAATCGTTTCCAGGTTGAAAAAATGCAGAATCATTCAGCTGTTAGTCTCCCCATTTGAAAATAAGCGTTATGGACGCAACTCAACGTAGGAATTGATTGAATTTTCCAACTTGTTTTTCGTTGCAGGTCCGAGAAAGCCAATCGCAAGAACTCAAGAGCAACTTGTCATCTCCAGTTCCGCGTTTCAGTGTTACGAGGCTCGAAGCCGGAGTTCAATACCAGATCTCGCTGTTTTCCTACAACTCAAAAGGAAGGAGTGAGCCTGTTATACTCCAAGCGTTCACGCTTCGTCTGCCGGAAAAACAGCTCACTGCGGAAAAAGGTAGGCCATAACGGAAATTATATTATGTCCGTTTATTTTGGTGAATGGTCCGAGTTTCCTGAGTCCGGAGGATTCAGCCTTATTTATAAAGGGCAATTTCTCTTTATTCTTCCGCAACATGAGTGACATTATGAAAGGAGTTGATGCACGTCCATCCGAGAGATATTCGATTCTGTGATGTTTTAATCTTTAATGTGACCGTT